>OY759211.1:9661165-19661165 GCA_963662105.1 Meiosimyza platycephala | reverse complement strand
CATCTATACAAATATCGTATAGGCAAGTGATTTGGGCGTGGACTACAACAATAACAATAATGCCAACATATAAACAACAACAATCAATCGAAATCTTATGATGAGAGTGAGACTAAAGTTGCATTTGCGGGTATGTTGGGCTGTTCGGATGATGGTGATGATGATAAGAGACGATTTTTTTATTTTTTTATTTCTTCTTTTGGAGCAGATGCGCGGCGCAACTTTTTATCGTTGTTACTCTGAATGAGGTAGTATTCATTGTTGCTGTTGTTGCTGGTGTTGCTGGCAGTGGCCATACAACTGATGTTATCGTAGTTGCTGCTGCTGCTGCTGTTGTTGTATTCTTCATTGATATAAAGCTGCTTTTAGTAGTCGAATGATTTTGATTGGATTGTTCGCTGAGTTGGAGTTGGTATTGCGACAGCGTGAGTTGACGAATCAGATGATTGCTGTTTTGTTTTTGCTATGTTTTTTTTGTGTTGTTTTTCTTTTTATTTTATTTCATTTTATTTTATTTTATTTTATTGAAATCGTAAAAACGTGAGCAGTAATAACTGATTGAATTGATATTAAAAATGATATCCAACAGCACGTTTTGTATAAATTATAGAGCTTTGTTTTCACTTTATCATTTGAGTAAGCAGGTTTTTCCCTTAAATTTGTATTGAATTTTCACTCTAATTAACAACTTACGAATAGTGCAGATGTGATTTGAATTTTACGTGGCCATAATCTTTGTTTTTGCACTTAATTATTTAACTGGTATGTCTCAAAAGCTCGGTTGTCGATTGACATTCTGTTCGACTTACAATCAGAACATGCGGGAGGCATTTCGGCGCCCAAATCAAGGCTCATCGCCGAATCGAAAAATTTTCTCCTCAGGCAACATATCGTATGAGTAACATTTAATGAAAAAAAAAAAGTTTAATCATTGCATTTAAAAGTTTAATTATGGAACAAGTTAAAACCTTTATATGGAATTACACGATTTTTATTAAAAAATTTAACTTTAGTTATCTTTAAACTACATCTTTAGTAGCGCCTCAGGAGAAAATATTAAACTGTGCGATTTGTCTAATTTTAAAAAATGTCAAGTTAGTAGACTTTTTTCCTTGCAAAAGATGGTACAATGTCTATTTTTACACCCCGATTCAAATTATATTGAAGTATATTATTAAGAAGTTCATTTTGTCAGATTAACGTCAGGTTAGATTGTCGGCATTACGACTCATATAAAGAGTAGTATTCCATAGAAACCAAAAACTCTCTACTATAATCTAATAAGTAAAAGTTTGTCCAATATGAAGGGTGCCTATTATCAGGATATATCTTGAACAATTGTCGCCCGGGACAAGAACCAGTATTTTTGGCCATTTACCCGCAAAAATAATTTAGTTTTGACCATTTTGCCTCTATCCAAGCCTTCCTGTCTCGAAGTGACAGTAATCTGGACCCCCTCTGTACGCCTCTGCCTGTTCTTATAGCGAATCTATTAATGTTACTTAGCTATATCTTTGTAATTTCCTTAAAGAATTTCAAAACAGCTGACCGAGATATTTTATCAGCTTTTTTCCAAGGCAAGGCATGAACATATTAGATGTTCTATTGTCTCTTCTACGTCAGGATTATGGCAGTCTCTGAACCAGTCTTTTAATGTTATGGTAATTCTTAAAGTATGATGTCCAATAAGAAGATGTTTCAGTTAACAGCATTCTGCAAAGATATAATATGTTGGAAATCGGTTTTGATTAAAACGGGCCCAACAGTTTTTTCTTTTATCCAACCAGTGAAAGAACTCTCCTCCCGTTTGCCTGCTTCTGAGTTAGTTCATGTTTTTTAATGAGAAATAATGTTGATACTCTCTCGAATTAAAAATTTGACAGAGAGAAAATTTGTCAGTAAATCTGTGTCAAAATTTTCACTCGCAGTGCCCTGGTACTAACATTGTCAGACCACTTCAAGCTGGAAGTCGTGATTTTGAAGTCGAAATTCAATGTACCGTGTGGAACAAATTAGTTCACGATTTTGTGAAAAAAGAGAAAATGAGAAATTTTCGCAGGGGTTGAAGAAGTAGTTACCTCCTGTATGAATGTTTATTGCGTCCGTTGAGTCATCTTCTCGAGACACCTGAATTCTCTTGACGGAAACGTAACCCAAAATTTCCTAAGTCGTATTAAAGGTTTCACGAGGTGTTTTCCAGTGCATAAGAAATGAATAATTTTTTTTTTAAATTAATCTTTCGATAATTTATAAGCGCTCACAGAAGATACCGTGGAGACAAAAAATCCCTGTTTCTAAAGTCATTGTTCATGGTCAAATTATTTGATTTTAAATTTTGATACATCAGTGAAAATTGAAAATGAAATGAAAAAATGTGTTATATAATAAAAAATGGACACATTTCTTATCGTGTAAATAAACACCTAGTAGGAGGTAATAATTCGAGAAGTAGCAAGCACTCATACAATGTTAGGCTCAAAATTACCTTCTTAATAATGTAATATAATATCACTTAAATCAGAGAACGCGACTGCAGCAAATTAATTTAAGTATTTTCAAGCAATTTTTACATTATCTCTGCTTCAATTCGATTTACATACATTAGATTCGCGCAAGAAGTGTCTAAGAAAAAAATGTGAGAATTTCGCAAGCATGCGATATCTAGCTGTTTTCTTCGTAGAACTATCAGCTTATGAGTAATAAAGGAAAAGCCTGTGTTCTGAGCACTTTTAAACCGAAGTGGACAAAAATACAAAGTTTTTCGTTAAAAAAATTAACATTGTTTCACTCTTTGTCCACCCTATATTGAAAATTGTTTACCTACTGTGCTATTCTCTATAGAAATTTTAACAATTTTAATAAAAAACTCGCATGAGATTTTTTTGAAAAGAAGTGCTGCAGACAAGTTAATCGTAACATAGAAAATAACATACCGAAAGGGCAACAAATAATTTTTGTACATACACTTCTACTACACTGCTGTATTTTTATTACTAACAGGAAGGAAGAAGACTATCGCTCCTATAAACCTCTATCTGGATCCTTGCTTGTCCCGAAACAAATTTAATTTTTAACTGATTAACTGAAAAAGTAAAGCCATAGATCGTCCATGATTGGCATGACACTGCTCAGGCAGGCATTTGTCACCATTTTAAATATTTAATTTGCGATGATTCTATCGAGATCACTTTTCGAGTTCATTAATGATCTTAAGCTCACCCCGTTTGTCTTCTACCTTCAACAGTCTCCGATCTTCCCCTTGGTAAGCATCAAGGAACTGTTTAGTCCATATTTCATAACATATGGATTCTCTCTTTGTCACTCTCGGTCTTGCTGCTTCCAACCCGTCTACTGTAATTTCTAGATATGGCATTTTCCAAAAAAAAAAAGAAAGAATGTAAATTTGCATAAGGCAAAAAAAAAAACACAAAATGCACAATATTTGTATGGGAGGAAGAATAAACGATTTATTTAAAGTGTTCTGCGGATTTAATTTGTTGTTGTTGTTGTTCTTGCTATGCTTGTGTTAAATTAAAAAGATGCCGAATCTTTTATGTTCAGAATTTTATGTATTTTTCGTCGAATGCGAATTCATAAAACATCAGTTTGTGCAATTTTTTTCTACGTTAAATTTATTATTATGTTGGTGTGGTGTTGTATTTTTTTAATACATGTAAGTATGTACGTTTGTCCGTGTGTAGTATATTTTAATAAGTTGCAGTTGAGAGTAAATCACCACAAAGGAAACAACAACAACAACAAAACCAACAATTTAATTGTATAAAGTTATTGCAGCTAAGGGATAAAACATCGTTGCATCGATATTTTGGTAAATTTCATATGAACTGTTGATATCTCGCGTGGTTTTCGAGATATTTCATTTTTTACACCCAAAAATATCTCAAAATTCAAAATTCTTCTAGGAAAAACTATTGAAGTATGGCCCCAAAAATATTTCCCGCTTCCTTAGAAAAAAATGTCCTATACATACGGTAAACTTGATGAACAAATTATGTCCATGTTTGAAACGTGATATAATGCTGACGGATTAGTGAACTCAGCCCGCATGTCATCTCCTGGAAAACTAAAGGCCGATAATTTGATTTTAACAATTTTTTCTGCACAATTTTGTGAAGTTTTTGTTCAATAATTAATTTTTATCGTTTCATTTTGCTGGTTCGATGGGAACCGAGAGTGGAGAGTGGAATTGCCTATAGTTTCTTCTCATTCTCGATTTTCATAAGACATCAAAATGATCTTTTTATTGCACACAGTGGAAGTGGGGTATCACACCCTCTCCGAGAAGGTGTGATTTTGTTTTTAAATTAACAACTAAAACTGAGTATGCGAAATTTCTGCTGAGCATTCAAAACATAGTAGCAGAGCTATCGGTCAAGTGGTCACCGCCAAAGTTGATAAACACTCGAGCTATTTTCACAGCTTTCTGGAAGATGGTTTTTATTTTTTTTTTTGCTTATCACGATGATAGATATGATTGATAAAGTATCGCTACATTTAACTCGATATCATGCAATATTTTATAACATCGCACAATCCATATCCCATACCATCGTATCCCCATCACATCATCATCGTCAACGTTTTCTCGTCATTCATCATCATAAGGATCGTGAAACACCGCAACTCACTAAATCGGATCGTTTTGTATCGAAAGAGCGTTTCTCAATTATTCTGCGAATAAATCAAAGTGCTATTTTCTTCATCTTCTTCAGCTGCTTCATCGGCATCGCCATGATCGTCTTGTTGTTGCTGTACTACATTTAATGTTGTTGTAAAGTTATTACTCTGTTACGCTTGTGTTCAAGATCAAGCGAGAATTTTTAACGCTTTGAAGTTATGGAAGAGTTAAATGGTAAACGCATAGAAATCCATTGATGCGAATAGCATAGTTTGTGGGAAGGATTTTTACCAGCGAAAACTATATATAACACATAAAATTAGTCAATATTAAAAGGGAAATATTCAACATTGTATTTTAATTGATTTTCGGAAAATCATCAGAGCTCACTCCAAAATGCTTTTAAACGCATTTCAGATAATATTGACTGATAATAATTTTGTAGTATTTAATTATATTTAAGGAAGCAATTATTTGTCAAGTTTTCAAATAGTGGACATCAGTAGTGATTTGATTTTATTATAATTAAGATTTTATCAGTACCATGAATGGTACCAACTCCCAGGATTTGTTTGTAATCAAAGGAATAGGTTGAATTAAAGGTTGAGAGATAACGTAATAGCAGTTAAAGTTTCTCTTGAATATACTGATAAATTCCAAAATCCACAACGACTCAGGATCGAACAGATGTTACCAGTTCAAGTATTTTGTTAAATCACTTCCCAACTTTTATGTTGACTAGGGACACAAGTATAATAAACTGAGTTACCCTTAAAATAAATTTATTCAAAGCATACTAGCAAAGTATGTTAAGCGTACTATAACAATTAAAAAAAGAAAACATTTTAACACAAAATTAAACTTGGTAAGTCATCATAAAATATTTGCGTTTGCAATCTTGGGATTAATATCACTGCTTAAAGCTAAGCCCGCTCCACATTCAACGTTTCAAAAAATAGTATAGCACCAGAAATATTTTATTTGAAATGTTGCAAACGGAACGTTATAGAAATATTTCTTATGTATTTCAAATGTAATCTTTTACATGTAATCATTCAGAAATGTTTCTGAAAGGTTTCATATACCACGTTTACTAAATTCTTCTTATGAAATCTACATAATATTTTATGATTCGATATAAGCTTTTTATTATCTGCATTGTACGACATCAATGTAGACACATGATAAAAACTGTATGAGTGTTGCCAGGCTCTGTTTGATGCTATTTTAAGTATAGTTTTGTGAAATTATTGTAAACTATAAATTAAGAAACGGCACAGAAAATGAGGCGGAAAAAGAAAAACAATAATTTGGAGGCTAATCTGGTGATAAATAACAGCCGATAAAAAAAATCCCAAAAACTTTCAGAGTCCGATGGCGTAGGTAATAAAAAAATTTATTTTTTCCTTGTACCTTACAAAGTTTTTGTAACGTTTCAGAAACATTTAAAAGTAAATCATCCGGGAACTTGATTTTAATTACTAGTAGAATATTCTCGTTCACATACATAAATATGGAGAAGAGCATCAGACATCACAAGTGAATTCCTTGCATTTTAGTTTATGAAATTGCTTTTTACAAAAAAAGCTTATAAATGGAAGCAGATTCAAGCGCGTTTTTCAAATGAACACTCCATGAACTTCTTCAGTAATCTCCAACATCAACAGTAAAAAGATTACGAAGCAGCTTTTGATACCTTTTGTTTAGGTTTGCTTAGCATTATTACGGGAAGTAACGATTGAATTCATCTACCAGTATTTGCATATGACTTGTAATGTTCCCTTGTAGATTCGAACTGATCATTTCACATTTTTCGTTATCAGCTATCAATGTCGTAAACGCCGAAAAGTTGTTTTCGCCAAATTTACACATCAATAATTGAAGTTTACCAACCTCTGCTCTGGAGTCATTTTTGTAAAAAAAAAATTACGCTCTAAACATATTAGACCACCCTTCAGATTTTGGTATAACAAGGCTTACTGATTTATTTGATAACAATCAATCAAAACAAAATGATCTTTCTTATAAGTATAGTAATATCACATCTTAAGCGGATTAACACCTTGGTACAAGCAAAACAACATTAAAATTCTAAATGCATACAATACTATGAATTCCTACCACATCGGTAAAAATTCCCTGCAGTCCAATTTGTCAAAAAAAAATTAAGAATAAGCTACAAGCTACAATAAAACGCCAGGGTGTGTCAGCAAAAAAAGACATAAAATGTTGTTGGCATTATTAATATGACATTACACAATAGTGTGTTGCTTTGCAGCACGAGCAGTGAAAGAAGCGTTTATAATGATGTTGCAGGTTTCTACAAACATTGCTGCTTAATTTGATAACATCAGTAAAGGAAAATCACCACCAAACTATGCTACAATTTTTCGATTGTTCAGGCTATCACGCATTGAGAAAACAATTAATCATTGAGGTATTTCAATTACATACCACGTTTGTCAGATTAAATGAAAAAAAAAAATTCAATTAAAATTACCATATTTTTTTTTTCAAAAGGAAGATATTTATGAATATATTTTTCATCATCAAAATAAATTCATTATTACTCGTAGTATTAATTTTGTGGTCATCTAAGACACACAAATAAATATCTAATATTATTCTCTAACATGCGAGTACACCACAAAAAAAAAAACTAAACAAAAGCAGTATCTGTCTGCGATACATTTACCCAAAAGACCCCGACGTATTTGTCAATTATTGTATATTTATTAAATACAAAATAATATCATCATTAACAACCATTATTGTAATTTTTTGTCATTCAAATCTCACGCCTTTTTAGCCCATTGAATATCAATGGTATGTTATTTTTTGTATTGCTCTTTAGGTCATTTTTTATACAATTTTTTATTTTTTATTTTTGTTGCTTTTTAGTCCCATGTATTGTCATCATCATACGAGTGTGTTTATCATTGTATTTTTGTTTGGGCATCTCAAAATGTAATCTTTATTGTTCTCATGGAAATATTTCATAATTACGACCGATCTGACATACTTACAATAAGTCTTACTTTGCTGTACCATATATCTTAATAAGCTCTCTTAACCGCAAAATAAATAATTTATTTTTTTTACGTTTTCTTGGCACGTCTCAACTTACTCCCGCTTCAGCCAACAATGATGTGCGATCTCTTATTCTTTAACACTTTGAAACTTAAACTTAAAGTGCCAGCGACTTTGAAATGCATAAAAGTATCGATAATGTCTATTACACAATTCTAATGCGATCAGTTATTTTGGAGCAAAAAGAAGTACAAACTGAACTGAAAAGAAATGCACAGCTGTTGGATATTTTATGGAGAAACAAATTTTGATGACCGTAAAAAAAGGTTATTCACAAAATTCCGAACTCTGGAAAGCAGTAAAAAAGCATTCCATTCTTTAAATGTTTAAGTACTCTTATTTTTAAGTAGTAAAAATAAGTACAATGAAGTACATTTGACTACACTACAAAGTACGCAATACAACGGATATAGAAGAAGTAATGTTTACCCAAAAAAAGTACGGTTTGTTATGTTACACATTTCATACAGAAAACAGTTTCTATCTAAGCCTAGAGTTGCGTGGACTTCGGCTTTGATACCACCAATTTCTATCCAGCTCAAAATCGCTTGCAATTGCTTAGAGATAAATTTTTTTTGAGCAACAAATTTTGCTGAGACAATCGTACGAAAATAGAGAAACATTTTTTTAAGTCACAAAAACTTTTATGTAAGCAGTGTTTAAAATTTTTTTGTGTGATATCATTAACAAAAACTATCAAAATTTCAAGCAGTATCAATTCATAATGGATAGGGCTGCAAATAGCAAACAGAGGCTCGAAATCACTGATGAATTGGCAACAGAGCATAGAACGTAAAGGGTTAAACAGAATGTATAGCATCGTATCGTATAGTATCGATTTCCGATAAGTGTGCACTTTACTCACTGTTAAGTCGGCTGAGAGGGGTCTAATGGTCTGGGGATGCTTATCGGCAAATCGTCATCCTAGAGTGAAAATTTACCGCAGCTGTGCACTTAAAACTACTTCAGCAGACCGCCATTACAGAAAATAGACGGCTGGTAGGGCCAAATTTTATCCTAAAACAGGATAACGCACCAATTTACACGGGTGAAATAAAAAATTAATCTTTCACAAGCAATAATATAGCTGTTTAAAAGTGGCTGCTGCAAAGTCTGGATATGACTACCATGGAAAATTCATAGACGGATCTAGAAATGTGTATTGCTCAGGATAAGCCCCAAAGATTTGAAAAAAGTAGACCATTTGACATTGAAAAATTTTTCGTTGGACGAATGTTTGGAACTAGTAAACTCGATGCAACGCAGATGTTGCAATTTAAATGCTCAAGACTATAGACATTGCGGGTATTGAGTAAAGTAGCAATAAGTTGCTCTCCAAAAACAAAAATTTGCGTTTTTTTTTTTTTTTGTTAAATACATTTTTGTATACGAGTAATACAGTGAACTATTAACTATACTTTACTATATATGTATGTAGATAAACTAAATAAAACAGAAAAGCCGAATTCTATGCATCTTATTATTAAAATATTCCCTTTGACAACTTAATATTTCCACTTACTGTATGTATGCATGTATGTAAGTATATCTACCAGATAAACACCCTACCAAGTTTAACAGCATCGACTACGATTGAATAAATTAGGAATTCATAGGTAATTTAGCATCCAGTGCTATAAATCTCATCAGAGCTCAATATGTACATAAAGCGCGTCAAGGTTATCTGCTGGCACAGTTTTTAATTTTGAGCATTCAGAACGAAATCCTTTGCAGAGCGTGTCAATAAATCTTCAGCATGCATCTGGAATACTTCGCTTATGTAGATAATCTGCAACCTCAGATTTTTTCCGGACGAGGCAGTTATCGAATTCGATATTAACAAGGCAAAAGGCATGCATGGGAATTAGTAGAAAATAACAAAAGCGATATCTATTGTTATTTTTTGATCAATTTGTTGGACTAAGTTTTCAACAATTCAAAGAACAGCACGAAAGGGTTAAGGAAATCAAAGTAAGCAGATATTTCTCTGCATATCTGTTCCAAAATGAAATATTTTTTTTTATGTTGTTGTTGTCAATAAACAATTCGAATTGTACTCGCATTCATATTTAAAATATTGACGTCAATGCCTAATTACATATATATCACCGTCACAAACATCATTATCGTCATCATCATAACATTCATCACTGATGTGACATTATATCAATTTAGGTGATGCCTTTTATATTACCCTTTACTTTTGTAGTTTTTGAATATGAGAATATCTTGCCGGTATTTTTTTATAACAAAAAAAAAAATTTGTTTTATTGTTTGCTTTCGCATCGGGAAAAAAGTGTTGTGTGAAATCGTTTTGTGGATTATTTGTATCTAAGCGGTCACCTTTGACAGGACCGGATATGCGTCAAAGAGAAAAAAAATTAATAAACAATTCTAGTAAATTTATGCGGCATCTTTAAGCAATTGTTTGCATTATCAATCATCTAGTGATTTACTACGAATAGGTGGGATAATGTTTGGGTAATGTGTGATATTTTACAATGGCAAATCACTCTTACAAAATTTAGTTTTACTAAAGTTTACTTTTAATTTTGAAGAAACGTGAAATATAAGAATAAGAGCAATATACTAAGCAGCTAGACAATAGCATATGTCTAGAGAACTTTAACCTCACTTTCATTGGTCTCCTTAAATTGAGATGGAGTCAGGATATCTTTAATACATGCATTAATATCTAATCAATTACAGTTTTCCTAAAGGAAAATATTTTTACATGAAATGTTTCTTAAGGACTAAACCTACTACCACAATATTAAATTCCAATAAACCACAAATCCCAACACAAGCACTTGAAGCTCCCCCACTATTCCATTTGAAGATTTCGAAGCGGAATTAAGTGCATTTGTGGTCAACTTAACAGAAATAGAGTAAAGAAAAGCAAAAGGAACTAATGATATGACATTGATTTGTTGTAAGCGATTTAAAAAGGGATATTCAAGTAGAAACCCTTGATACTCTTGTACAAGTATATGAAATAAAGGTTTTCTGTAATAGAAATAGCACCTCAAAGTGTACAATACTGTTTCAAATAAAATGGATAAATGTGGAAATTGAAAGAAAAATGATGAAATGAAGCAAAAATAAGAAACCTTACAACAGCATAGCGAAGCGATAATTACGCAAAAGAGAAACACACACGTTAAATTCCCCCACAAGCAAAGGTATTAAGAAAAATTATATTACAACGTCAGTCCTTACAAGGATGTACCCACATGTGCTGGTAATATCAAAAGGAACACACATAGGACAATGCATTGACAGATTAAATGGGAATGTAATGTAACTTGGTTTATGTAATACGATAACAATGGGGAGAATTATTGGAAATTAATAAACAAACAAACAAAAACCGATGAAGTGTTTATTATTTCATTTATATTATGGTAGAGATATAATGACTGAGAATTGGTAAGAAAAGTAGAAAAGTCCAATAGACAGAACAGAAAAAAAAACGACTCAATGTCATCTAAGCAGAGTGTAAATTAATTTTCAAAATAAATGAAATAGTAACACAGAGGAAAACATTTAATAGCTCAAGGGTGATTATCACATGATAATCATGGTATTATGGTTTTGTTAGTAATCGATACAATTGCGTGTATAAAAGAAGTAGCGCATCAGTTAAATTGGTATAACCGCTAAATGAACACGTTTATATGTGACATAAGTATCGTGATAGAGTATTATTTGTTGTTTTGTATAAAAAGTTATCGTGTCACTTGTGGAGCGATATCAATTAGTAACTTCGGCACTGACGAATATGTTCTATTGATTTAAAATAAATTTTTTATTATAATTGATAGAACTGTATTCGGATCACAAATTGACTGATTTATATTTTTTTAAAGGAAATTATCATTTTATTATGCATTACTCTAGTCGAGTATCGATAATTATGTCTATTCTCTGAAAACTTTTTCCTTTACTGAACTGCTGTCTTGTTATGAAAATCTAAATGCTGCATTTATTAACAAAATTTCGTTATCTGTAGAGTAGCATTTTTTTTAAATTTGTAAAATCTATTATAAGTCGTAACGAAATTTCGAACTGTCAAAAACTTTGCTTATCTTACAAAATCTACCATAAAATTATAAAGAAATAAAAATGATTTTAGAAACTGGTCGAATTACTGAAACAAATTGATGTTGAATTTACATTAAAAATATAGGGTGTTTTTTTTAGAGGTATAGAACTTTAAAATGGAATAAAACAAAGATGAATTTTTTAAATAGACATGAAAATTACTTTATTCGAAAGATAATCTTCTGGCATTATAATTTAAATATGACTTCTGGCATATGAACGCCACGGCTAGCTCGGACGTAGTCTAAAATGGAGGTCCAATTTTCAAGGTATATCGCGAATTACGCGAGTAATGTTGGCTTCGAAGTATTGAATCGTAGCTGGCTTATCGACGCATACTTTTGGCTTCACATAACCCCAAAAAAAAAAATTAAGGTGTGATATCACAAGATCTAGGCGGCCTTCTTGACTTCATAATTGCAAAAATCATGTGAATTTTGAGTGAAAATAAAGTTGAAATTTTAGTGACTATAATAAATTTGCACAATTTGGACGCGTTGTTCATGCGTCAACCTGTTCATGATGAAATGGCAAACCAAACTGAATATAAATGACATTAGAGTTGCCAGATTTGACCACAAAATCCCAGTTTTATCTCTATTCGAAAAACAAACCTCTAAAAAAAACACCCTTTATAAAAAAATAATTTTTTAAAAATTTCTCTTCATTTTAATTTTAGTCAGTTCAAAACAATAGCCACATTATTTTATTTTTTTGACATTTTCCGCTTTTTTTCAAAAGTATTCAACATTTTGAAATTTCTCGACTTTATGAACGTTCAACTTTTCAACATTTTTTCTTATTTTTCAACATTATTGGATAGTAGGGAAAGAGCATGTACCTTGGACCGATTGTACCTTGGACCAACAGCGATATTTTATGTTTTCCAGCGCGTATCTGAAAATTGTAACAGTACAATTTCATCTATTTATGTCACCGATTTCAGCAACGCTGCACATTAGCTATTTTAATTTACGGTCTTTCGTCAACTAAGGAAGACGAAATTTTAACGTGATTGGTGCAAATTTTCAAGGTCGACTTACAAGCTGTGTAATTTTGTTGGGTTGGGGATCAATGACGAAATAATGGTACCCAACGTTTCTCTTCAAATTAATTATCTTAAAATCTTATTATCTCCTAGAGTTAAATTGTCTTTGAATACTTTCCGAATTTTGTGCTTGGCGGGTACCTTGGACCAATGCATGGAATGTACCTTGAACCTGTCCTAATTACATAGTATTTCTGTGTCGTGAAATATATTACGAATGTAATTCAGAAATATTCCTCGAAGCAAATATTACGGCAAAGGTAAATGTAAAGTAGGAAATTTAAAATGGTTTAAGGGGTAGATCTGCTGCTAAAAGGGACAAGATCGGAAAAGCAAATTTAATTTGATTATCTGGAAAAAAACTATTTAGTACAAAGTAAAGAAAAATTTTGGTAAATTCAGGTACAATCAGGCATTGTACCTTGAACCACTTTGGCACTCTAAAGAAAAACGTCTTTTACGTGGGTTTGGAAAAAAGAATGCGAACTTTTGTATTCATGCCATTATAGCTAAAATATCAGTTTAAAATATAGATTGTTAATACTAACACAACGAACCAATAGTTACGTTCCCATACAATAATGCATTACTTAGTTTATTTTACAGGATGTCGGCGGACTTAATCTGGAATATTTTTTTTGTACATACATATACATATTTTTGAAGTACAGAAACGCTTTTTGGACTAAATCTGAGTAATTCCTGTAAGTCTGACTAATACTGACTAGTACAGGAACGGATCTAATATTAAGTGTTACATACCATTTTTGGTAGTTTGCCGATATGTTCACTGAATTCAAGCTTAAGGTTCAAACTAGAAACAAAATGTGTATTTAAAAATTTTCAATAAAATTTAACTCTTAAATTTACAAAAACTAACAGTTTTCAAGATATCTGTGGCAATTTGAAATGTTCGCCAAAATCGATTTTTCTTATCGGGATAGCCGAAAATGACTTTTGATTTTCATTATCTCAAGGATCTAACAAGGGAAATACATACATGTAGAATTTCAGCTTGTTACCAATTATGTCTTCATTAAGCCCTATTTTTCTTGTGTTATATGACAAAAAAAGACATCGAATTTTGAATTTTATTTATTTTCTACTTCATAGTAAATTACTATAGGTACTACATATGTTAGTAAACATTCCTAGAGTGTTCATTGATATCTCATTGACGCTTAGCAACAGAAAATAAGCAAAATTTTGTTTATCAACAAACAACAAATTTAAAGATTCAGAAAGTAATACATAACATTGCAATTGGTTAACAAATAAAAATGTTTTGGGGTATAAGCGAGAGCTTGGATCTTTATCAGGAATACCTGAATGCACTCAGAAGCAATAAAGACAATGATAAAGTTGAAGAAAAAAGCGGTAATGAAAACAAAAGCCAGGAAACAGGAAATAATGAGCAAAAAGAAAATGAAAAAGTGCAAGAAGAAAACGAAAATGAAGAAGTAGAAAAAGAAAAGAATCAAGACAGTAAAAATAAGGTAAATGGCAATGAAGACAATAATACAATAAATGATGACAAGAAAAAAGAAGGTGAATATAAGGAAAAAGAAAATCAAAATGAAAATGAAAACGAGAAAAAAGAAAATGTTAACGAGTCAAACAAATCTACCACAAATCAACCTAACTCTTTAAATATTCTCATCCTCGGAGCTGGCGATCCAAGGCATCTGATAAAAACTATTGCCAAACTTTACAAACATCGTCAATCGAATCGGGAGAATCCAGTGCCAACTTTAAATTTTTATTTGCTGGAGGGTTGCGTTGAAATAATAGCACGTAATATAGCACTACTAGGTATAGCATTGGAAAATCCTGAAAAATTAAGCCTACTTGCTAAGGTGCATCTCTTTATGGATATATATGGCAATGCGCTAATTCGTCCTGCTTCGCATCATTATTTGGTTGGCAAGGTAAAAACTCTCTTGAGAATGGTGACTGATGATGAAAAGTTGGAGTGTATAGCCCCATTACTTAATATAGAAGGTTTAAAGTATCGTGAACGTGATGGACTTGAAAATGCTTTTAATTTCTGGTTACCAAAAGAAGGTCATGTCTTCAATATGCCGGAATACTGGGTTGCACGCTTAAGAAAACATTTGGGTACACGTTATGATTACCGTGATGGCGCCTTCGATTGGGACTTAAATATGACGCTTAAATATCGTGAAGCGAAGCAAATATGCTCACAGGTAGCTTATAGATTTTTTTTAATAATTTCTAAGCCTTTGATAAAAAAAAAAAACTTGACCAAACTCATAGCCCGATAAATGTCTTTTTCTTTTTCACATGACTCTATTGTCATTAGAGATTAGGCTTATGATATAAATGTTGTAGGTACTTTAATTTTATACAACTCTTTCTTATTCAACTTCTTCTTACGACCGATAGTAATGAAGTAATAGGACAACAAATACCACTTTTGCAAAAATATCAGACATTGAATACGAAATTCATAGACGCACTTTACAGTTCTAGACTCTACCATTATTCAGCTACTACCACACAAAGTTATTCCATTCAAGTACATATAGGGGAAGGCGGGGCAAAGCGGTGCACGGGGCAAAGCGGTACAAAGGGTATATTTATCCTTGCATTATAACGCCATCTAATGTAATTATAAGGAAATTGTTTTTGAGTAGTGCTCTTGTAACTGCCAGGTTATAGCGACATTTCAACCTTCCGCTTTCGAGATCCACGAAGTTCATCAAAATGAGTGCAGCCGATGTAAGATTCGAGGATTTTCGACTTAAGTAAATTCATTTCATATGATTAATTTAAAAAATATCGTAGTATATATTAATGACATTCATTTTTATTGACAACGATTTATTTATGTTGATAAATTTTTGTTTCGCGAGTCTATATGTTTACATAGGTCATGGCGGCAGAGTGGTATTGCACTTCGTATACCGCTTCACCCCACCCGTGGATTCAATATAGATCGAACTAATAACTTACATGTTTAATTGGGCGAAAAAATTCTTCTTTCTTTGTGAAAACTTCGTTTTCCCGTTAGGCATACCGCTTTGCCTCACCTTCCCCTATAACTCACGGTTATATCAATTTATCGACTAATTTATCATTCGAGGTCTTTATAAAAATATTTAAGAACATAAGGTTAACTGAAACTCGGAATCTTTGAAGGCCATTTATTTTTCTTTTTTATTTTAAAGAATCCATATTGTGCACACTTTGAATACTCTGTTAAAAAAATCATTAAAAATCTCTGATGATAAGACAACGTGCCGTTTACTTCGTTGTTTTTTTAACATTTTTAATGGCAAAGCCATTCTTTCCAAATTAGAAATAGAAACTTCAACGCAATATCGTCATCATTTAACTTTTAAAATACATATATTTCACTTTCACTCTTAGGAATATCGTTATTGGCGAGAAACTGGCATCGCATTCACTTTTCCAGAATACGAACAATGCAAACCGAATAAAACTATGTCAGCTGGTCTGGTACGCAATGGCGAAAATTATATACATCGTGGATATGTAGGCGACACTGAAGTGGGTCCATTTTGCACATTCGGTTTGAGAACACGTGATGAACGCTTAGCAAAATCTGCACATGGTGAAAATGATTATCGCTCTACAGATGTTACTGAGCGCAATCTGTTGGAACTATTCCATGAGATACAAGCTCGTGAGGCCTACATCCATAATACAGAAATATCTCGTAGATATGGCGCTGTCAGGCTAAAGATGGGTAATCGTTTTACATGGAATGAGTGTGATATTGATGTAGTGCAGGAATATGATCAACCTTGGTTACGTGTTGAAGGCGTTACAATTAATGTTCTTTCCGCAGACGAAGTTTTCACACTACAAGATACCAATGGACGTTGGCGTGATTTTTTTGATGTCGCATTTGTGGGTCACAATTATTTTGCTTTTATTAAGTCAACATTTACAGAGGTACTGCGTGCAAATGCTTTGCTCATCATGGAAACAAAATTATTAACTTTAGCACGTAAGGAAGCAGTGGCAGAATTTGAGGAGAAGTTAAAGAATTTCGCAAAAGCAGCAAATTTAACTAATTCTTTAAACTACAATGCTATTAATGCTAACTTTACTGTAATGAAATTTCGAAAACAAATAAACATTGAGTAATTGCTTGGGTATATTTGGAAAATTATGTGCAACTGCATCAGTCTATAGCAATAAAAAATAACAACTATTGCAAGGTTTTTTGGCATGCGCTTGACATCTATGTATTAACGTTTCATAACGATATCAAACCACAGAACCACAAAAAAAAATCTGTTCTTTAGACCAGAGTAATATGTTGACCCAAAACATATAATTACTCTAATCTGTTTCAAAACCGAAACTTTTTTTGTGGTCCTATGTAATTTATCTAAATGTGGATATTGTTCATCTTTTATATACATATACATATATGAAACTTTTAGCTCTAACTCGAAGTGGTTGATATAAAAAGCATTATTCCTTATATCAGAAATTTTAATAAACAAATCTTGTATAAACTGAAAACTATAGCTGAAGTTCATCTTAAGATTTACTTCTTTTTTTATTTGAGCCCCATGTTTCCAAATTAAATTGTAACTTCTCTTTATGCGAGCGCACCGGGCCTGAACGCGTGGTAAGACTATTATATACTCGATCATCGCTTTGTACTAACTGCTCAATATTAACATTAAGTTTACCAGCGCGTTTTTCCAAAGAACGTCGATTATACTCCATATTGACAATTTTACGACGTGGCACATGTGTCAGTGACTTCTCCCAATCTCCAGTAGTTTTTATATCTAGCATAATTTTTATCATCTGATTTAATGTTAGAGATTTTCCAGAGCCCGAACCCCACTGTAGATAACGATCAAGTGGCAAACGCGCCATACGTATACCAAGTTTTTTTGCTTTAGCCAAAGAAAGAGGCTCATTATTGACCTATCAATGTAAACGTAAATTTTTCAAAATACCAAATAATTTTAACAGTTTTGGAAAATCACAACTTACAGTATCTACCATTGCACCCACAATATAAACATCATCTGGATTATATCGTTCTAAATCATTACGACAATGTGGAGTCAAATAGACTAAATTTTCTTTAGGGAATACTTTAGTAAAACATTGCTCGTGTAAGTTAATCGGAAATTCTGGATTTTGCATAGTAGGTATGTAACGCTTCAAACTGTGCATACAAACACTATCTAAATTCACATTACAATAGTGCAAATCGAAAGGATCATCGTGTGCACGATTGTCAGCAAAAGACAGCATTAACTGCTTGGCAGCATTGACAGCTTCACGTTTTGTCATGTACTGGTCATAAGAGCAGTCCATCACTATTTTTGGGCTAAATTGCATGGCACGGACTAATCTGAAAATAAATAAAAAATAAGTTATGGAAGTGTTAAGAATTATAGAGCTTGAATTGAGAATCAAAGCTTTTACCTATTATTCTGCCACTGATTTATAGTAGAATCATATATCCTCAGAAACATTGTTGTTTGGGTAAGACCATAAATGATGTGGTTATTGTCTTCATTGTCTTTTCGTATCATTTCTTTACGCTCCTGAATAGCTTCTACACGGTCGATTTTCTTAAGCTCTCTTGATTGTTTCTTCATTTGAATTTGCCACAGATAAGCGTAATATTTTATACGCGCTGACTTTGATGGTAACGACAATAAATGCTCCCAATGATTATCTTTAAGGAAATCTAGGTGTGGTACACGTCGGCCTTCTTGATTTGCAATATCAACCTCAAGCTGTAAAACTTTAAGTCGCTTTAATTTCTCTTCGTCTAAAATTTCAATCAAATCGGATGAATCCTTGCTCAACATCGGTGAATCTTGAGCAAAAGGATTTACATTATTCTTGTTGGTTTCATGTTCAGTTGCTACCTGAGCAATGGTGTTCACATGCTTTTTGTTGATTTCCTGATCAGTTGCTGTTTGCGCAAAATTTTTTTCATCTGTTGCCAAACGGCGCTGTTGAATCATTTTTGACAGTTTGTCAACTCGTAGCACGCCGGGACGTATTAAATCCTTGAACTCTCTGATCCGTACAAAATTCCGTAACATTTTATTTAATTTTATTCTTCTTTTTTAACTGAGTGAAATAAATCAGTAAATTGTATAACCTATAAATTCGACAAATGACAATCAGCTGTTCCGTGAGTTTATAACACTTGCGCCGCGAAATAGCTAATGTCATTTCATTCGGATTGCTCTTACAATGCATCAAACCCGACTAAAACCAGAAAATAATTGTGTGGGCGCGAATTCTTTTAAAACTATATATGGATCCGTTCACTGATATTCACTGATGATGATTCACTGTTTTGAGTCGCTCGTTATCGAAGGGATGTAGCTACAAAAATAATAAAAAACTTAATAAATAGATTTTTATCCACTCTTTACGATGGTGCGTGCCATCAGTTTTTGCATTTCATGGTGAAAAATTATTTTACAGTTCGGAAAGAAATGCGTAAGTGTCAACAACAAAATTTCGGCCATGTACCAAGTACCATGTAATATATTAATTTCAAATTGAACATTTTTATTTTGATTCGTTTATTTTTTAATTAAATTAAATTAAACACACGCATACGTACTTAGGCATATTTACAAAAACTGTTTTGATTGTATTTTGTAAATTCGAGGTAATACTTTATACATTATGACTTTATATAAAAAATTATTTTTAAGTTTCAAAACATCTGGCAGCTTTATTGTATTGTTTTCGCAATGGCTTACATCCCTACATTTTAGTTCCATAAGTTCCACAATTTGGTAAAGCGTTGTCTGTCAAATAAGAAGCAATTGTTCGTTTTGCGTTTAATTCTCGGCATTTTTGCTTTAATTTCTAAAATTAACCCCAAGTTTTTGGTTTTAATTAATATAGAAGCTATTATTCAAACAATAAAATGGCTTTAGTTTGTGCAAGTAAGTGAAAATGAATTCTAAAATAAACTTGATTCAAAACAGGCTTTGAGGTTATACTCTAGACTGGAGCGCCAATATTTTTTTTTTTATTCAAAGCTGCTACCAGTACCAGTACTCCTTTTTTTCTTTTCCATCAGTTACAAACGAAGTGCCAGATACGCCTGTCATATCGCCACACTCTGGTGCTATCTTTGAGAGACGTATAATCGAAAAATATATATTGGAAAATGGTTGTGATCCGATAACCGGCAAAGAGATGAAAGCGGAAGAATTGATCGAAATAAAGACTCCACCAATTGTCAAACCAAAACCTCCAAGTGCCACTAGCATTCCTGCAACGCTTAAAACGATGCAAGATGAATGGGATGCGCTCATGTTACACTCGTTTACGCAACGCCAGCAGCTACAGACTGCGCGTCAAGAACTTTCGCACGCCCTCTACCAACATGATGCCGCCTGTCGTGTTATAGCTCGTCTTAATAAGGAGGTGGCAGCAGCGCGTGAAGCTTTGGCTACGTTGAAACCACAAGCGGGCATCGCAGCACCAACAACAATTCCACAGCCAGCTATTGCCGCCGAAGCTGCTGGCGTTGCTACACAACCTGTAGAACAGGCTGGCATGAGTACTGAGGTCATCCAAAAGTTACAGGATAAAGCAACTGTGTTGACGCAAGAGCGTAAGAAACGTGGTCGCACTGTTCCCGAAGAGCTAGTGACACAGGAGCAGATAAAGAACTTCTTGACTGTCGCCTCGCATCCTGTAAGTAGAGAGTGAATTTGATTTATAGTAGAACTGCTGCAATTATTTCTCAATTTCATATCTTCTAGGGCTTGCATTCAGCTTCCATCCCTGGAATTTTAGCATTGGATATTAACAGCGCCGATCATAGCAAAATTTTAACTGGCGGTAATGATAAAAATGCAACTGTCTTCAATAAAGACACCGAACAAGTTGTCGCTATTCTTAAAGGACACACTAAAAAGATAACTAAAGTAATTTATCATCCCGATGAAGATACTGTCATCACTGGTTCCCCGGATATGTCAATTCGCATATGGCATGTGCCCACATCGCAAACTCAATTGCTTTTGCGTTGCCACGATGGTCCAGTAACAGGGCTCTCGCTACATCCAACGGGTGACTATGTTTTGTCAACTTCTTCTGACAAGCATTGGGCTTTTTCTGATATACGCACAGGCCGTCTTTTGACCAAAGTAATTGACACAGCTGAAGTTGGGTTAACAACAGCACAATTTCATCCAGATGGTTTGATTTTTGGTACTGGTACAGATGATTCACAAGTGAAAATTTGGGATCTTAAAGAACAAAGCAATGTTGCAAATTTTCCAGGGCATACTGGTCCCATTTCGGCTATTTCATTTTCAGAAAACGGCTATTATTTAGCTACAGCTGCTGATGATGCTTGTGTAAAGCTATGGGATTTGCGTAAACTTAAAAATTTCAAAACTATTCAATTGGACGATGGTTACGAGGTCAAAGATTTGTGCTTCGATCAAAGTGGTACATATTTGGCAATTGCCGGTACAGATGTGAGGTAAGTAAAAACTGAAATATAACTCGAAATATATTTATTTTGCCGGTGAACAATGCGTTCGTATTTTTGGAGCTAGTTTCACTAAAAAAAATTAAATATGGCAAGTGGTCCTGTGAAGTGTTGGAAAAGTAATATTTTAGTATTTTAAAGCCCGATTCTGCAGTATATGATAAAACAGAATTTTTTTATTTAACATTCGTTTAAAGGATAGGCTTTTTTACAATAAAAAACAAATCTCAGTTATTAGCTTTCTATTAAATTTCCGATAAATGCAAGAAATTTTCATAAAATGTCACTACTGGTAAATGGCAGTATTGCCATACATTCAGTGTTTCTTTACGATGTTATCGTTAACATTATTCACGATTACCTCGTCGATGAGTGCGATTTTGGGGATGCGGCTTGATTACTGCAAACTGCAAAATTGTTATTGACTAGCTATGAATAAGAATATGAATTGGCCAGTTTAAATTAATTAAATAGCCTTGTCTGACTTGAAAACTCCTCCAATTATTTCAAAAGTTTTTAAATATGGCCAAACTCACAGTGCAGATCTCGAAAATCGAAAATGATTTTTATCAAGAATTTTAAACTAACCCATACAAAATCCTTACACATATTAGTTTTTATTTTAAAAAACCAAAAAGAAATATTTAATTGTAATAAAATTAAAAATGTGAAAAATCATTTTTGATCTACCTAACTGGAGTCAAGTCTAAGCAATTGAAGATTTCAATTTTAATTTAACGATATAAAAATAACTATCAGAAAAAAATTTTGAATAGACAACAACTCAAGATAGGTAAAAAAAGTCTTAAAAGTTTATGTTTTATTTTTAATTAAAAATATGTTGTTAACTCAAAATTTTAATGTGCAAGTTCGAAATCTAAATAAATTATTTGAATAATGTTATGTAGCGAAATTATTTTCAAAGAATCTATTTTCTATTACAGTTTTAACTTCAATTGGCTCTCCTGAAAAGTTAAATAAATAGAGTGTTGCTCTGATAGGTTCGTGCAATAGATATGTATAAGTTATTTCGGCTTTTGTAATTCATGCTTTTTAAAATGTGCCATCCAATTATGTAAACGCGTTTGTTCAACAAGTGAGCGCCTGGATTTTTCCTTTTCTGTATACATGCGTCGACGCACTTTCCGCTCAATAGTTTTAACCATTTCAGGCGCAATTGTATCAAATTGATAAAGCAAATTCTGTAAATTTGAAAAATAATACATTTTTAAAATACAAATTAGATTAAAGTACCATTAAGTACGCATGAATTTTCTCAATTTGTGCTACAGTATGATTGGTAGTAGATTGTTCATTCAAATTGCTAGATGCAGAACTTGGTTTGTCTTTTTCTTTACGCTCTTCATTTGTTTCATGACTTTGTCCGGCAGCAGCTTCAATTTGCTTTAGTATCACCGGAACAACACCATTTAATTTATGAGTTATTTTACTTAAATATAAATACATTTTGTTATGATTATAGAAAATCTATTTTAGTTTTTGTTATACTTACTCCACTTTATATTTCTTACTGAATTCATGCAGTAACTTATTAGTGCGTTGCTCTATAGCTGCTACACGTTCTTTAAGAAAATTTATATTTCCCAAAAAAATCGGCTTAACTAAGCGTCGCGCATATGTCTTTTGCTAGAAGAAAGTATTACAACTATTAATTTTTTCTATAAAGTATCATATAATACTCACAAATTTTTCATTAACGATAATAAGAATATGATTAAGCATTGCCACATGAGTAAAATGACGACTATAATTTTTTATTTTACGTCTTGTAAGCTCATAACCCTTAGGAAATTAAAAAAAAACATGCTAGACTTTATTACGAAATTTTTCTATACGTTTAATACCTGCATCCATAAGTCAGCTTTTAAATGATTTTTCTGTGCCAAATAAGGGCGTACCACTTTATCCATATATGTCTTAAGTTTCTCAATTTGTTCACGACTTATTTTATTACCATCGATTAAGTCTAATATCTCTTGTGGTCGTTGCAAGCTGACCACCTCACTGCTATCATTTGTTTCGTTGCTATAGTCTTCGATGTTGTCAAAGTAACTCTTAAGTCGAGAAAACTTTATTTATTTAATATCAGTAAAAAAATGTTTTTTGTTCTGAATTACTATCAATTTCAGCAGAAATAAGAAACGTGTGTAAGTGTCTTGCACTTCCATTAGTATACGTTGATGTTCAGCCATTAATTCCCTCAACTCATCCGCTAGCTTTACCTCTTTCAGTTCCTGCAATTTCTTATTGGTTTTCATCATGTCATTAAAAGCCTCTGCTTCCATTTTATTAAGTGAATCCTCAATAAACTTAAATTAGTTTAAAAATATATAATATTCTTGGCAATATATTCATTATTTTCTACCTCATGAAACTGTTTAATACGTTGATACTCGAGCTCATGAAACTCAGCATCTCGTTGTTTCTCCAAATATCGCTGTTGTGTTGAATAGATCATAAATTTCTTGCGTGTGATTTCGCGTAATCGCAAAATATCCCTTGAAAATATGAAATTTAATATTTTTGTCAGCTAAATATTTTTTTTCTTAAGTTACACACGTTTTCATACGAAATTTTTTAGCTAAACGCTGTTCACTAGCATCTTTTATGTAATCGGGATCTACTGTAGTAACTACACAAGGTGCACGTGGATTTGCAATTTGTCCTTTCTATATCATTTGGGGATTAAGTTTAGTAAAAAAATATTTTATTCAATATAGAGTTTATAGATATTTACCGCATCGAAATCATCTATTGTTAAATTAATTTTTTGCTTAAAGTCAGTATCACGTAAGTCATCTGCAGTATAGTAATCTGTTGAAAAATTTAATATTACTTTGGTTTTATTGAAAGTTATTTAAGTAATATTTACCTTCATAATTGCGATAAATTTTTTTCTTTCCTTTCTTTGTTGTCTTGCTCATGTTGAATTATGGAAACCTATTTTGCTATATATAAAATACAAAATTTATTTATTAGCAACGCGTTGCTAATGATTTCACTAAAGTAATATTCTTTTGTATGCTTATGCCTACCAATTTCATCAGCCTCAGTCTAAAAGTTGTGTTCACTAGAACATCAGTATGCATTTTATAAATCGAATTTCAGTAGCTATCGAATTTTAATTACTTTTACAAAAACAAGCGAGTACGAGAAAACTGCAATCTGTTTGAAATTTCTCTTGTGCATTTAATATATCGACCAAACTCGATATTTGATGACAAGGCGAAACAACATATGTTATGTGTATATTCATATTACTTATACTGTTTCCTCTTCTCATCAAATATCGAGTTTAACTGTTATTCCTTGTGGCCACAGATATGTTCGTCTTATAAAATTGAAACGTGATAGTTTGCGTCTAGGAAATTGACAAATCAATACGGGCGTTCCCATTGTTATGGACGGCGTGTGTTTCATAATAACTTTTTTTTCACGTCTCTATTACGTATTACAACTATGTATTCATTTAGTATGTAATTAAGACATCAGTGTTTTCGATTATTTCAAAGTTGTAAATCAAGAGTTTTGTATATTATGCATGAGTTGACCTGACTGAGCTGGCAAATACGAAATCTGATTTGAGTTCGTTGTTTTGAATGCAGTTGTGTAATTTTATTGGAGATTCAAAAACAATGCTTGAAATTTGGTTTGATTATCTTAAAAATTTTAATGCTTATTATTAAGCTTATAGCCTACATTTTTTTTTAATTAAATTTATTTTATTTCAATTGTAGGGTATATCTCTGTAAGCAATGGCAAGACCTCAAAATATTTAATGATCACACTGCACTAGCCACTGGAGTACGTTTTGGTAAACACGCACAATATTTGGCATCGACTAGTATGGATCGAACACTAAAGTTATACGCAATCGAGTAAATGCATGAGAAAATTTTATTTTCTGAAAGCAGTCTTTTCTACAAATAAAGCAAGTCTTTGCTACAAACACAATATTAAAATATAAGCCGTTTCCTATCATTATTAAAATAACTGACAAAAGTACATATGTATAACATTGAAAAAGAAAAAGATACACACATAGGATTCTTCTTAGTATATTAACATTATTATTATTACTATTTATGAAAATGTAATCGTATTAAATGTTTAACAAAAAAGTTGATTCCAATAAACTATTAAACAAAAAAAGAAACCAGGATGCTTTACAATACGATTTGGCACTGTTGACACCTCCTAGCTTTAATATTTTCCATGCAAAATTTTAGATTTTGACTGTTGTTTATTTTTTATACATAATAAGTTGTGCAGATAACATTTTTATGAAGTTGCTATTTGCTTCAATGGTCCTTCGAGATAAGCCGCTAACGCCATGGCTTTCTGTTTTAACATACCAAGACCGACTGTTTCTTTGGCGTAGAGACAAAGCAAAATACTGGCCACCTGTTGAATAAAAATTATACGTAAATAAAGTATGCAATAAATTAAGCAGGCGCTAAGACGGCTTTCGAGAATCCATTTTGCTGGTAGATTTCGGTACAGAAAATTTTATTCTCTAAGATTATTTGGATAAAATCAACAGACTTCTTTTACATATTTAGAAATAAGGCGATAAAGTCGAACTTAAATACTTAAGTTATAAAATACTATTTTTGCACAATAAGAGGAATTTTGAACTTCAAATAGCCGGAGATAATTCTTAAAAGAAAAGTGACATAATTTTAGACAAAGCCCTTTAAACTTATTGTCGCATCTATGGTAGGAACTGAATCTTAAGCCCAAAAATATATTTTATTTCTACAGCCTTATAATCAAACCAATGATGACAGAATGATGTTAGAATTTAGTCTACATATTCTAAGCTGGGGTCGTTGCTATTAACGAATGCCTTGCAGCCAAAAAAAATTTTGACACTCGCGAAAAAACAGTACAAAAGCTTTGGACTCGGCGATGGTCAAAGTTAATCTGATTTTGAAAACTGGTCTTGCGCTTACCAAACTAGGAATAAAACTCAGTTATCCTTTATTATCCTTCCCCGCTTACAAGAGCTAGGGCGGGAATTGAATGCTGATCTCTATAGAGTTAGCAAATCTCTCTTAAAAAAACATATTCGGACAAAAGTCCTAGCTGAATCAAATACATTTTGGCAAAATACTGTAAGGAAAGAATACATTATCTGTTCCCTGAATATGAAAGCATGACAAAATTCTTGGTAAACCTATGCTTTCAAGATACCTTGATGATACCTCATTACACATCACAATATTTGAGCAAGCAAACGGAAGCTACTTCTACAGCATTTGAAAAAATCAATCTATTAAACAAAAAAAGTGGTTTCTGTTTTAAAAAGTGAGTATTAATAAGATGAGCTTTAGCGAAATCATTGTCATAGCAAAACACATTCGGTTGTGATATTTCTTTTCAAATACATATATGTACCTATATTTTTGGGCTAGTAATATGATTGCATATTTAGGTGTATTGCCCTCGTTTATTAAGAGTCTTAACGATTTTTTAGTTAGTATAACTAACTTATAAATAGAAAGGTATTTTTTACCAATAATCGAAAATGGTCCGCAAAAATTTTTGGTGACGTTACCTACTATGGGTAAAAAAAGAGAAGTGAGCACTGTGCCACTAAAGTCATACGTTTTTCTCCATTTAAATAATAAATATTCTCCTAGTCGTATATTTTAGGAATTCAAATTGATTTTTGTTTCGATCCTCTTTCATTCCGGTACTATTATCCTCTTATCAAATTCAAAACAAACCTGTGTTATCGCTACACGCCCACATTCGCAATCCAATAGTACAAAATTTAAGCGATCTTCACGGAATGCATTACGTCCATGTTTCTCGTATGCAGCCCAAATATTGCTTGCAATGGCTGCTGTTACGCGTGCATCACGGTCTCCGTATCCAGAATATGCTAATAGTGCACCCTCCTGACTGAGCAGTCTGAAAAATTAGAAAACTATTATATTTCTCCTCATTATATTCAATTTGCCTACAATGTATTCTCGACGCCACCAGTATTCGCTTGACTCAGAACTTGCGTTAGTGCCTTGGGTTTTAACATGTTTATATTAAGGAAAATCAATAATATTCTTGAAAGGTTTAATGTTTCGCCTTTGAAAGAAAATAAAACATCTATTATACTTTCTGTCACTCAGCAGCAAAAATTATCAACTTTATATTTTATGTTCCACAAAATCTACAACCTCTATCTCAATGTACGCGTACAGAAAGAATCAACCAGTTTTCTGTTAATACCTTTTGAATTTACAATGAACTGTGAATTGCATAATTTTGTACAAACTATCACCAAATGCGTTAAACAGAACGGGTGTCGGGAAATTGCAACGCATACCCGCCGTCAAACTTATAACAAACTTGATCGTACGAAATTATGCTTACTCGAACGATTATCCGACGGTGCTATTTTGACAGCGGGTAATCATTGACGATTTCCCGAAACTGTTGGCATTCTGTTTAACGCATTATATGGCAGCTCACTTTGAGAGTTAGAGAGAGAGAGAGCTAGTTTTTGCTTCTTTGCGAATTGTCAAAATCGACCAAAACCAAAACGTGACAATTTGGCTAAGAAGAAAAAAACCAAACCAAAGTCACAAGCATATTCTTTCAACCAATATAATTAAATCATGGTTTTTATCATGATGATTCACTAAATAATTCTTTTTACTGAGATAATTTTATCAACTAGAAAAAAAACATGTTTGAAAAACCTATGTTAATCAGTGATGCCAGTTCGTGGGTAATTAACCTGGTTGTGGGTACTTCGGTTTATGAATTATATGTATTACAAAAACGATTAGAATAATTACATTGTCATTGAAATCAAATTTAAAAATCTTATATTGTTTTTTTCTTTATTTGCGTTTTTGGAACAATGTAAAATTTAATATGTATTTTACAGAGCCTTTATGTTCCGTAGTTTTAGAGCAAAAAACAACAAAAAATTACAATCTCAAAATTTTTTGTTAGTAAGAAAAAGGTTTAAAGTTTTTCGCATTTTTTTGACGGTAGTTTTCATGAGATTTTTTCAATTGAGGCTAATGCTAATTTATACTGGAAAAGTTTTCGAACACACCTGACAATTAAACGGACTCGCTAATGAACGTGCATGATGGAAGAAATTTGTGGATGTGCTATTCACTGTGAGGAGATAAAGGTCACAAAATATATGAAAAGTTTGCCCAAATAGGTTAAATGGCTAAACCAAATTTTTGGAATGAAAAAGGTTATTAATATTGCTCTAGTTTAATGTATGTACGTGTATAATTAAATAACGAGGCGAATTGGCACTTAAAATTACAAAAAAACTATTATAATTTTTTTCATCATCTTCATTTTTTTCTATAAAATTCAATATCAATTCAAATTTCAAATTTTTTCGATCACGAATGTCCAAGTGCATGCGTTCTGTAGTCTATGGTTTCCATATCTCATAGGACTTTACAGACTTGTGCTGAATATCTTCTTAACAAAAACTATATTTTGTTTTCGATTTATTAACTCAGGTAGTGGTTCCTCAATTTATTATGTGGGATATCTATACCTTTGCGCTGTATCTAAATCACAAAGTTATTTTTTATGAATTTATTTCTCTTCGATATATTATTCTCTCATTTATTTTCTCGGTACTAAGACTTCGAGATTTTTATTATTGCCATATATGTAAATAATCACAGCTCCTAAGCTATCAAATCGATTTTGACAAATATTGTGTCGATCTTGTTGTATGCAAGTCACTAAGCATATGACGCTTTAGACAGAATACTTTTGACAATACCTCTGTAGTTAAAACTTCATATTATGAAAAATACTAATGTAAAAAACATCAAACTTTGTTTTAAATGTTTTTATTTAATTTTCGTTTGACTAATTAATTAGATCAACAAAAAAGCTGTCCTTACTTTATGTAAACTAAAAAATTTTTCTGATATGGGACAAAAATTCATAACGAGATGTGATAAGAAAAAATTCAATAAAGAAACATAAGCGTGATCAATCGTTTTGCTCTAATCTGTATGCATCTAATTAGAATAAGTTCAAGTAATATGGCATAGTTGAATAATAGAGAAAGATAATATTAATTCTGGCAACTGCATGAAAATTCTTCGACTGAACAAGGGATAAAATATTTTTGTGCTTTCCGAATATGTTAATTTCTTTAACTGTCATTTTATTTTTGTGTTATTATATGTATATTTTGGTACAGCAATTTACCCGAACTTTCTCCATTAATTATTGTAATACAAAATAAGTAATACTTTTAAAGTATAAAATGATATTTTTAGTAGACTGTAATTAATTTTAATCTCTAATGACCAATTGTAAAAAGATACAAATTTGTTAATACCTAAAAATTTTGCGCACTTATTAAAGAATTATATGTACTAAGCAAACGCATTAATTTTGAAATATCGAAATTCGAAGTTATGTGCAGATCTTATGAATTAGCAAAAATATATGTTTATTTTTATATATTATGTATGATATCCGATTTACAACTACTATCAAAATAAATTCTTTTTTTTTCTAAGTTTTTTTGTTTGTTGTTTTCCATCTATCTATGCAAGTGAATTTCAGATTTCATAATTATTAAAATAAAATAATTAAATAACATTTAAAAAAGAAAAAAAACAAGATTACAGATATTGCAAGTAGCTTACTTTACTTAATTTCATTGCAGTAATGAGCGCAGCCTTTTCGATGGCGACGTCGAATCCGAAGACGTCAAATGTGTATGTTTATAGTCCCGCAAAGATTTCCGCGAAAGCGGATTATGAGACACTCGATTGACAAACATTTCCGGTATACCCGCCTTAAGTAAGGTATCACGATCGTAATAATCAATATCAGTATTATAGTAAGTTATTGCATCCCAGCACATTTCGCTTAGCTTTGGTATTGTCATCCACATTTTGTAGAGATCGTTACGGCGACGCATTTCTTTCTGATTGTACTCGATACCACCAAAAACATACATGCAACCATTTCCCGAATGTGCAGCCGAATGAAAATATAGTGGTTTGAACAACGATGCAGTGCGTATCCAGGACCACTGTTTAGTGCGTAAGTTGAGCTTCCAAATATCATCGAAATATGTGGTATAGTCACCCTGCAAAAGTAGCATCAAATAAAGAGTACACACAACTAAAAAAAAATATACAAACCAACCTGCAAGCCTCCAGTAATAAAAGCTTCTATATCACCATCACTTTTTGTATGCTGCACGCAAGAAAAACACTTCCGTGGTTTTGGAAAACCAGCTTCCTGATTCGTGGACGTTTGAGGTGTTAACAATGTTCGATCGGGCAACGTTTCAAAGTAGTCCCAACGATTTGTTTTCAAATTGAATGCGGGTATTTTTTGCAGGTCATAAACTGAATGCGATGTACCACCGCCAAGCACATATATATGATGCCCATCATAGACAACTTCATGTCGATATCTTCCCTCGGGATCATCACGCATTTCGGGTCGACATATATATACATTTTCCCATACTTTAGTAATAAGATTCAAACGGTACACGTCACATGAATAATCAAATCCGGTTGTACCGCCTATTGTGTAAAGGTAATTTTCATGTATAACTATGCCAGGACCATATTGTGCTATTGGTAGATCACCAGTTACTGTAAGGCGTGTAACAAGCGGTTTTTCTCCAGTTGTATATGCATAGCAATCGTTAGAGCATACCTCACCGAAAGGATACCCAGTACCGCCATGGGACTAGGAAAGAGAAAATATGCACGATATTTGAATATGTATATTTAAACTAAAACGACTAGTAACAAAGTTTTAATTTTATTTTATTTGTTTCTTATTTTTTTATCTACAAATCCCATTTCACAAAAAAGTGGGGTCTCTGTTAGATCGGAAGTTATTAAATATATTCGACCGCAAGTCATGAATTCCAGAAGGAATCTAAGCGTGCGACGAGTCAAAACAAAGGAACGAGTATCTGACACTCGTTATTAAATTTTGACTCGGCGCACGTTTATATTCCTTCTGGAATTCATAACATTGATCGGATCAGTACAACTGGAGATAATAGACTTCAAGTATGAGTAATTTGGCAAAATCCAGCCAATTATTGGAAATTCAAGTATGGATATTTTCGAAAATAAATTTTTTTAGCTTAATCCAAGTATACGGGTCAAGTAATTTTATGTATATAAGCTGTAAAAAAATGTTGGGCGATTTTAAAATATCAAGTCCAAAATAGTGTGCGGTTTGTATAAGAATGACCGATAAATACATACATATGTTACCTCAGCAGACTATCTTTAGCTAGTTTGTGCCGTAAAAGGTTTGAACTCAAGACCAATTTAGTACCAAAGTAATGCTTTGGCAACAGTGCCGCTATGTATGAGCAAATTTTAAAAACTTTGATCTCCCAGAATTATCTTTCAAGTTGGTTTTCCAATGTACAGTTATATCTTAACTGGAACTTAACTTTGCACAGAAACAATCGCCTACATTACAATTGTGTATTTGCAAACCAATTAACACGCAAAGCGGTACTGCAATTTACTTACGAAATGTGATTTTTTACCGACATCGGAAGAATGTTTGCACATTTTGATACATTTTCGTAAAATTCAAATATATTTTCTGGTACAAATATATGTATGTACTTACAATTAGAACATTATTATGTATGGCCAGCGCATTGGAAGCCAATTCTCTTGGCATCGATTGAGCATTTTCGCCGTTCAATAGCAATTTCCATTTATTTGTGGCAAAATTATAGCTCCACAACTCTTGGAAGAGCAGGCACAAGCCTCGACGTGCTGCTGACAAAGCGCTGCGCGGATTATAGCCACCTAAAGAATAAAGATGGGATTCAGAAGCAATAACACGGTGTCCGCTACGTGAAACAGGAAATTCAGCACCAGGTACAAGAAATTTATAGTTAACTTTGATAAGTTTTAAAGGTTGAAAGCTGTAATCAAGAAGTTTTTGATGCAATTCCTTGTACAACATGTAACGTATATGGGTTGTAAGTTTCCGACGATTATAATACGTTTCATCATTCATGTCACTGTCACTGTCGGTGGTAACATCAGTTGATACATTTTCGTCATCTTCGTCGTCGTCATCATCAAATGCATCATCATCGTTATCATCTTCTGCGGCATTTTCATCATCACGGATGAATACCATGGGCTGAGGGCGATTGTCTTGATGAGCTTCCGCGAGTTCAAGTTGCTGCTGCATACCGTCGCCACGTTCTGGTTGTTGCTCCTGTTGCTGTTCGTCGTCCTGTTCCATCACTAGTGCTTTGATTAATTTAAGTGGATTGAATTTTTTTAAGATAATCAGAATTATATTTTCAATAAAAATAAGTATTTTCCAAGTGCGTCGTAGATTATTCAACAGCTGTCGTATTTTGTTTGTGGCGAATTTTTTAATTCTCATTACAAAATTTATTTCAAAAATTTCGCAATTTGTCTTTGTATTTATTAACTTTTATAGACTGACTGAGTAGAATTTTAAAATTTTTCACAAAATGTTTCAAGTTGTAAATAAATTTAAAAAATTAATTTTAAATTTTTTGCACATAACTATAAAAAAATTTTATGCTTTAATGAAAAAAATTACGACCTCGCACAGCTGTTGGGTACAACAACTAAACGCTGTCAACTTAACTGTCAACATTTTGACATTTTTTATCCCTTATTGATTTTTGTTCTTGCTCATGATTTAATAGTAAAGGTAGGTGCAAGCTCTCAAACATTATTAATGCATTACTTGGAAAGCAGAAGACAACTTCCTCTGTTGTTAAAGTTATAACCAAAATCAGTCACGAATCATATCAAAACAAAAATACGTTTTATTTTTTATAAAATTTAGTTGCTTTACTTCTTAAATTTAATGGTGAACTTCGAAGGGACTGCAGTTTTATCTTATGTTAGCTGAATTATAAATAATTAAAGACACGAATATAAGTTTCTGAAAAAATCTTCAAATGATTGCCATTGTGTTCTTGAATTCTGTTCTTGGAAAAATTGGTTGGTTCCATTTACACAAAAATCTCTTTCCGGAGTAAATATTGAATTTAATTCGTCAAATCGGAATATATCCTACAAAATACTGCTTAAAAAATAAAAGCTGCTATGTACTGCTTTGAAATTAGCTGTCAAAGCACAACAAAACGTACATAATAAAAGTTAATGCTTTGCAAAATGCAATGGTAAAAAATAATTTTTTCTTTGACGTTCGCACAACCTAAAGCTATTTTTAGATTTAATTGCAATAGAATCTACCTAGCGACAATACAGAAAAAAAAGTTTCTTCGAAGCAATCAAACAACATGAATATCAGCTTTAGCACTTTAGAAATCAATAACAAAGTAAATAACGGTATCGGTTGTACGATTAAACTGCTCAACTGAGAGGAAATGATCAGATGTTTTTATCTCTCATTTACTCTCTGTCACTACAATTTGGTTCATAAAATGCTTTTGTGATAAGAATTTTTCAATGTTGAAAAAAAATATTTCTGTCGATAGGGGGCAGTAAATTATCTCTTTGTCCCGGCCTGGACTTATTTTTCTTTCCAAGAAATTATTTATTGAAATTGATTGATAGACGTATTCGTCGATATTCAAATATTGAAAAGTATTAGAAGTCTCAAAATGAGGAGCAAATTAAATTTTAAGCACTTAAATTCCTAGTCATCCATTGATTTTGGTGTTTTCTGCGCTGCCTCAATGTGAAATAAACAAAGACGTAAACCTATGATCGTATCCAGCGTGACCGTTCAGAATAAATTAAAAGTGCCAAAAAATGGGTAATTTTTGGATGAAAAAGGGTTAATATTATTGGATAAAAACAAAATAAAAACGAAAATATTTTAATATTTAGTTTTTTATACCTATGTATGTACATTTACATATGTATTTACCTACATACAATTTATTTAATAGAAAAACAACCACGAAACAGTCACACTGATCGTATCCAATAACATGCAACTTAAAAATTTATATGTAGGGGATCAAAAATGTAGTGACCGTTTGATGCGAAAAGAAAAATCATGGATTCACCATGGAGTGAGTTATTTTTCTGTTTGAATCTTAGCTTTAAAGTACATGACTATTAGAATAGATAAAATGTGGTAAGAGAATGTGTAAATAAAGCTAGTGTGCGATAATTATGTAAGCGGTTATTATGCAAACAATTTTTCTACTGTATCGTAGTTATATCTTCAAGTAAACTTACTTCAAAATAAAAAAGTATGCACATACATATGTATGTACATACATCTCACGTTTTTTAGAATTTTTTCATCATTAGATCAGTGACAACAAAGTATTAGGATCACGTGTGGAATGCATTTCACCAATAGATCATTTCTGTAACTTGCCCGAGAAATACTCTAATGAAAATTACGACGGCCATTCTCGAAGGCTCATATTCACTAGCTGAAGCTAAATGGCAAGTAAGAATCAACTCGAGTGATTTCCTTGTTTTCCACACTTACCAAACGGTGGATTCGAGAATGACATCATTTTCCTTGGAATACAAAATGATTTGTGAGTGTTAAGGGGTTAAGACAAAGCACCTGTTGCTCTGCCTCAGTGAGAGCGCTTGGTAGATAGAAGAGAGAGCTTACTTAAAGCTTTTTCTATTTGTTATTTCACTCTCGCACTTTGAAACTGCAATTTCTTAAATTATAAGCTACAGGATGCAATAATAGCATAGGATCTTTTAGTTTTATGCTGTTTTTCCCGCAATATTATTTCTTTATATACTCTATTCCAAGGCCAAAATAGAAAAAACAAAATGCAGAACGAAAGAGAAAACACAGAGATCCCAATTATTGGCGTTCATTTCGTACTTAATAGAATTGGAAGCCGCGAAGAATTCAGATCGGATTGAGTTTGGGTCGTACTATTTTGTTGTTTAATAGAAAAAGAAATAACTTCCTAAATTGATCTCGAAATTTATTTGCTAATTCTGTAATGGAAATGAGCTTAGACCTTGATGAAATGTTGAAAGATTCGATTGTTGCTCCAGCGCAGCGGAAACTTTTAATGGTTAGTACCGACGATGCTACCGAAACTTCAGCTACAGGGGAATTACGTGAACACGGAGCTCCATACAGCGATATTGGTGCAACAAAGCAACATACTGCAAAAAATGTTCGTATTCCGTACATCCTCAATGGTCAATTGTATGAAATACAAACACAGGATGGCGAAAATGTGACTGTCAGATGCTGTCATTGCCCACCGGATCGAGTTTATCGGGGCAGTGTCCGTTCTACGGGTAATTTTCACATGCACATCAAGGTGAGTATAGTGATTTGCTTAATACATATTGCTAAATTATTTTAAAAGTAAGGGGAAAGTGAACCTGAAACAGTTTAAAATTCACTAAATACTGATGTTGCGGACCGTTATAGTATTCAACAGTTATATAACGCTATTCAATTAGATCCCCTGTAGAATTGTAAAATAATCCAAGTACCTATGTTCACTGCAGTGCAGTCTAAGTACTTTAAGGCGTAAGAAATAGTTAGTACATATACATTAGGCACAAAGAATATTCCAATAAGCACTGTATGTACAATATTTGGCGAAAATTTCGCCATCGCAAATATGCTACATATTTCCGATAGTTTTTTTTTTTGTGATATAAATGTGTCACTGAAATAGATCTTAAAAATACTTAGATTTAATCTATTGCAAATGTGCTGCATATTTCCGATAATTTTTTTTTTTTGTGTTATGTGTCCGTGAAATAGATCTTATCTTCCCGGACAATATTTCCCAGGAGAGCCAAAAATCAAAGTTCAGCCGATGCATTAAATATAGTTTTAAATTTATTTTATTTTAAATCGAAATGCATAAAAAATCCATATATATCCATATCAGCTCCAAAACTTACTGTAATAGTAAAAAATAATTTTCAAAAAGAAGTCCATGCCGTAGCAGTTCGACTAGTTCTCCGGAAAAATAATTTTAATGGCAGAGTGGCACAGGATAAGCAATGCATCAACAAGAAAAGTTCGCTTGGATTTCGCAAGAGAGCACATTTCAAAAGGTTCTCATTTTGGAGCAAGTTTTTTTACCACGCCTTAAAAAATGCACGGTAATTTTAAAACTTTTTTCATCTGATGATAGCAAGAAGTTAACTAATGTCATGGCAAACCAAAATACAGTATCGTTGCCCAAACCTAACGGTAAATGCACCGATACTTTGATCGATCATTTCGTTGTCCGACTTTCAGTCTGAGCACATATGTAAGGAATTTCAACATTATGGCTAGATTATACCGTTATGTCAAAATTTTGTGAATTTATTTTAATTGCATTTTCTTCTGCATTAACCGATAAATTCAAGAAACAAAACATTTTATTTTCAAAAATTTTTGTTAAAATTGTATTGTAACTTTTTGCGATCACTTGCCCTACTTTTCATGTAAGCCACTGTTCATAATCAAAACTTGATAGAGAAGTATACCCAAGAATGGATTGACGGTAGTTAAATTAACTTTGTGAAAATTTTTACTGACTTAAATCATATTTATTATTTATTCCTAAATAGCGTAGACATCCCGATTTGCTTGGCAAATTACATGATATGAAAGTAAACGCACTTTTGGAACGGCGTGATCGTCTAATGAAAAACAGAAAAATTTCTTATCGTGTTAGCAGAAGTAGCAACAATAATAAATCACGTCGACAACAACCAACTGGTGATGCATTGCCGAAGTTAAAAATCAAATCAGCATTTCAGCGACATCAGTTTCAGCAGCAACAACAGCAGCTGCTGCAGCATCTTCAACAAAAACAAGAAGATCAAGCATTGATTCGTAATGTAAGTAAAGTAAATAACCACTAACATATGTATGTACTATATGTACATATTTTAAGTTGACGACATTAATATATTAGAAATATATTCTATACATACACAAATCATGTGTTTCATATTATATTTTGTATTCTAGTGGAACACCGCACCGTTTGTTGTTGTACCCATAGGTGACGGAACAAAAATTACCAATGTTCATTCAGAACCAATAAACTACTCTACTAAGCCTGGTAACAATAATTCCGTAAATGTATCCAATTGTCAAGGGCAAGCCGAAAATAATATGAAGCAGGTAGGAAATGTAAGTTATACTTAATACATATATTCATTTCTGACTCACGTTTATAACTGACATAATTAAATGTAAACAAGAAATTTAAAGCACTATAAAGTTATTGTTGTTGCGGTAGTCAGCTGTTTCGCGACAACTTTTCAGAAATCCCTAGACATATGAAACCTTTATAAGTAACGTTTAGGGGGAAATGGTTTTTTACGGACCTGACGACCCTACTAAGTTATCATGACAAGATCTGAATAAAAATACTCTTCGAGTGAGTCAGTAAAAAACTAGATCCATTTATTCGTAAGCAACAACAAGCAGAACAGATCCACCAGAACAGATGATTTTTTAGCCAACTAAATACGCATTATTGTAATTACATATAGCTGTACTGAATAGGCGTGGTGCAAACCTAATATCATTGACCCCAAAGAGCCCAATATGCTGGTTCCATTTAAGTCCAAGTCGAATGTGCCCCAAGATTCTCTTTACAACTTCAGGTACCACAGGACCAGACCATTTTTTCCTAGTTCAATATCGCGACCGATTGAATCACAGCCTTACCGATTAATTATGACTCTTTTGCATTCAAAAATGATTGTTGGGATAATAGTTCAAGCTTTAAAACACTGATTATATGACTCATACTTTATTGTTCTACAGACATTTCACCAACAGCAAGCACAATCATCAACGTTCGCCATGCCCAAATTTCGGCAGACTACAGATGAGCATCCACTGATTATTAATGATAATTCCGATAGTTTTGATCATGCGTCTGACATAACTCGTTGCGCCAGTACTGTTTCTAGTTTTGGAAACAATATAAATACTGGTGAAAATCATAATAATATCACAATTGTTAAGGATGAACTTTTAATGCTCAACGAAGCAATAGATCTTACATTACAGAATTCATCAATATCATCAGGAATTGGTTCTACTCAAACAACGTCAACAACTGGTCGGTCATTTACAAATAACAATGGTAAGTTATTGCTCTATGCTTTCAGGAATGAAATTACAATTTGCCGCCCTAGGCTAAAAAAGGCTTTTTTTTACAAGCTTTTAACATTACGAGGACCATGTTGTATTAGTTTTTTTTGAAACCAAATCATCCAAGTCATGTAATCTAAAACAACAAATGTATATTCTTATTTAATTGACACAAAAAAATTAGTTCGAAAGTAAATTTACATTTTTATCCCATGCTGGCATGGTAAGACGCTTGCTTTAGTTTCGACCGGCATTATATATTTATAGGTAATTTGCTAAAATGTATGCATAATTCTTTCTTTTCCGTTTTTTTTTAGCTGCAGGCAGCACGACATCAAATTTAAAATTGAATGAGCTAATGCAGCAAGTAGAGATTTCACTAAAAGAAATACAACGGGAAATGTGCACACGTAATCAAATTGAAACCAATCGTATTTTTCTTGATATTGCCAAGTTTAAATATTTACATCCTGGCTTTAATTTTCAATATTCAATTTAAAAGATGTAGGTAAACTTAATTTTCTCAACAGATTTGAACTGTTATTTAAGTAAAAAATGAATTCTAAAGCTAAACTTGTATATTCATAGACCTAGTTGTATAAAATTTAACACATAAGTTGTAGTATACCATATGATCTCTTCGTCTGAACTGAAAGTTTTTTTTTTAATTTAACTAAAATAACCAAAGAAAAGAATTGTGGTTACTTATTTTTGTTATTATGTTAATCTGTAAATAAAAATTATGATATATCAGTTACATATATTTTTTATTTTGAAATTCTTGATTGTGAATACAGTCAGCTGATTTTCGCCTAGCAAAATGCAGAAATGCGATTTTTACATATTTTTTTATTCAGCAAATCTATGATAGCATTTTGTTCAAGTTTTAAATTCTACTAGTTAGGGGTTTCTCGAAGCCTTTGCATCGCACAATTTTATTTATATAACTTTTGTATTATATAATTTGGCATAGTCTGTATACTTCAATAAAATTTGTGCATTTTCCTTTCCCTCCCCATACTCATTGCAGCGTTTTAAGATTTCTTGAATTCCTCGGACAGCGAAATCTGAATTTTTGGATTTTTCTGCAGGCTTGTCCAACTGAAAATCTGTGAGAAACGATAAATTTAAAAATGCACAACTTCTGTAAACGATGGTTTAATTTTCATGGTAACAGCGATTATAAATTATAGTTATTTAGGGATACCTTTTCAGTCACAATCAGCCAAGATAAGGTGCCGACATATCAAAATTACTCGTACATACTATCAGCTAATAGCGCGCGCTACAAGACTTCTTGTCTTCTTTGTTTTTTATCTTTTTGACAGCGATGGTGCAACTTTTTCGGTTGCATAATAATTGACAAGACAAAATGGTAATTGTACCATGGCTGATAGCATGCTGTACTTTGCGAACGCAAGATAATATTTACAGTCATTCATGTAGTCTATATAAGCTGTCCAACATGATGGATCTTGTGAACTGCCCTATTAATTAAGACGTTCAGATACCCTGGCACAGGGTGTTTTCTGGTTATTCAGAATTATTAAGTGCAATAACGAAACTATGGCAACGCCATAATCAGTCAGCTTTAAAATTGCATTAATTTTTTACTATTGCACTATTGTATACAAAGAAATTCTTTAATCTCATTAGTATTAAGTTTCTCATTAATCTTGACAAATAAAAATTCTTATCCCCCGTAACATAAGAAAACTACAAAAATGAGTGTCACCGACAACCTAATATTATTAGGTGATGATGAAATGGTGGTGGACGATGAACCTATACTTCCCATAAATGAATCAGAGGCGGAAGCAAAGCTGACGTCAAATGTACAAATTGTAAGTTTAGTTAGTGCACGCAGATCATACGCGGTCCAAATGCGCGATTAAATTATTCACAGTTACTGCAACAGATTTGCAGCTGAATAAATTGCGCTTGTGGTCTGTGGTTACAACACCTGCGTTCCTGTACAAATTTTTCCTAGAATAAAACTACAAGATGGACACAGGAACGCTGCGCAGACTGTAATTCTTCATAATTAACCGTTTCTTTGAATTTGTAGACGTCTACGTCCGGAAGTATATCAGGGACAAGAGAAAACGCCCAGCTTTCTACCAGTGAACCCACATTTCACGTACGCTCGCGTACAGCTGCATTTAATGCACAACGGAACAAAGATGACATATATGAAGTACAGTTGTAATTCTATTTACCTACTTCAAAAAAATTATATCATATATTTTTTTTTTGATTTTTTTCTTAGAGCCTGGATTACGAGGTTTGCGAAAATCAACTTTTCCAAGCTGAACAAAAAACAAACGCTTTGATAAACCGTTTGACCATACGCAAAGATATACTTCGTTGGATTATTTTCCTTAAGATTGGAGTTATTACAGCATTAATTGCTTGTACCATAGATATAATTATTGAGGAATTGTCAAAGTTAAAATATGAAATTTTGAAAAAAGGTATGTCTATTTTTTGGTAAGATTCACAATGGTTTTTTATTTTGGCATGCAGACATTTTCCTCCTACGAAAACCTCGAACTGTCATTATTTTTCAAAATTTTTTTGCTCATCATTGGTTTTTCGTTAATCGATATAAAATCTGAAATTTTTATAAGCATCCTTGAATTGTCCCTTGTATCTTTACGACATTTTTTTAAAATATTTGAAAAAACAATCTGACAATTTGTAATTTTTGGCCAAGCTATTGGTCGTTTATACAAAAAGTTCCATCGAACTTTTTTTTCTTTTAGCGTGATTCCAAACAAGTGAAATAGTGGCAATAGAGCGACTTATTTTATGTGGCCAGGAACGGGCGGGACTGATTAAATTATATTATTATTATATAAATATTTTACAAAATCCAAAAAAAAAAAACAAAATTTTAAAAGATCGAAACATATCGATAATAGTCTAAGATGTAACACTAACGTTGTATGAGGATTAGCGTTACTTCTCTACCTATTCACTCCAGTATAGGTTTTTTTCCATACCCGGCAGTTATGATTTTACCACCAAAAATTGTAGAATATATCAATATCTTGTCAGATTTGCCTATATATTAAGGATGTGCTACGAGCTGAACTCGTTCAAAGAAACTCGAAACTCACGAGCTTTTCACAAAATTTTAACATTTCTTTGAAGCCTATACATGTTTTAGGTACTTAACCTCAAATATTTGAGAGTTCTGACATGATGGTTCAATTCTGAGGCCAGATTCGGATTCAGCGCAAAGAATTACTTCGAAAAACGACCCTCTTCAGCCTAACAACATTAATCACCTATTTACCTTTATAGTAAGAAATAATTTTTCTATACAATTTACATGTAAAACTAACAGGTTTCGACTCCACTTTATAAAATTGAGGTACAGAGCTTGCTTTTTAAGCAACAGCAACTTAAAAAAACCAAAAAGAAAAAATTTTAATCTCTCTAATGTACATACATACTTACATATGTATTTCTACTCTAACCAATGTGGAAATTTTTAACTTTTGATACTTAAGTTTTTCTATAAAAACAAAGTAAGCATTTAATCATCTCATAGAGCATAAAGTTGATAACCATGAAACTAAAATTTTCGTCTTAAAAAAGAAAACCTAAGTTATTCCTCTTTTTTCTTATTTAAGCCGTTGAAAATAACGTCATTCATAACAGTGCCAACTGGGCAGATCTTGTCGTTCCTTATTTGTATTGGATCGGTCTAAGCGTACTGCCAGTAGCTATTGGCGCCACAATGGTCACATACATAGAACCCATTACCGCTGGTAGTGGTATACCACAGATAAAAAGTTATTTAAACGGTGTTAAAATACCACGAATTGTACGTATTAAAACGCTTGCTGTAAAGGCAATTGGTGTGATAACATCTGTAGTAGGAGGTCTTGCTGGGGGAAAGGTATTTTGTTAATTTTATCCACATGTCTTTATGTCTCTAACTGTTTATCATAATCATTTTAGGAAGGTCCCATGATACATGCGGGAGCTGTAGTCGCCGCTGGTGTTTCTCAAGGAAAAAGCACAACATTTGTGAAAGACTTTCGAGTCTTTAAAGCATTTCGTGATGATCATGAAAAACGTGATTTCGTTTTGGGCGGAGCTGCTGCTGGTGTATCAGCTGCTTTTGGTTCACCAATAGGTGGAATGTTGTTCTCTTTAGAAGAAGCAGCAAGTTTTTGGAATCAAAACCTGATTTGGCGAACTCTAGTTGCGTCAATTATAAGTTCATTTACATTGAACATTGTGCTTTCAGCATATCATGGCTTAAAAGACTTTACATTTACGGGTCTCTTTAATTTGGGACAATTTGAGCAACCCTTGACGTTTGAATATTTTGAATTGCCAATTTTTATGCTATTAGGTGTGTCTGGAGGATTAATGGGAGCAATGTGGAATTCGATTAACACTCGTATCAATCGCTTCCGCAAACGCTTTATTACTTTTAAATGGGCAAAGGTAATGGAAGCGATTTTCGTAGCAGTGATTGGCGTAACATCTGCATGTACATTAATTTTTTATATAAATGACTGCAGACCATTAGGAAATGATCCAACCGATTATCCCGTACAAGTACGTTATGCATAATTTTATGGGGCGTTTTGAGCCAAAGGGACCATGTAATATTTATTTATTTATAATCTGAGAGCCAAATACGATTTTTCTTTTCATATAAGTACATACATGTGTATTTTTTTACCATATTACATATAAGGCTAATCAAAATTATGTTACCAATTGAGCTTAATAATTTATTTCGTATTATTATTTGTGTCACATGGTTTGTTTTGACGTACAACGCTCTTTATTTTCCATTTTTTAACTAACATATTATTAAGTACATTTAAAAAGCACTCCGTTAAGCCTAAAGATATGCAATGAAATCTTAATGCAGAAGTATTGTGGCTATTGAAGACTAAGACAGTAGCAAAATAAGACAGTAAAACTTATCAATGTCATTTTATGCTTGGCAAGTGGTAAGTAAGGGCAAGTGGGCGGCCTTCGGCCACGGTTTAGCCTATAATATATGCAACACCGACTTCGCTATCCACAGTGACTTTTGCATTAAAAATAAATTGCATACTTTTAGGCATACAAGTCAAATAGTTTGGCCTAGGATAAACTAGTTTATCCCAAAAACTAGTTTGGCCAGTAACATATGTACATATATGTCACCGGCTAAACTAGTTCTTAGGATAAACTAGTTTTTCCTAGGCCAAACTAGTTTTTCCTAGGCCAAACTAGTTTTTCCTAGGCCAAACTAGTTTTTCCTAGGCCAAACTAGTTTATTTGAAGGCCTAAAAGTATGCAATTTAATTTTAATGTAAAAGTACTGTGAATAGCGAAGCCACATTATAGACTGAACCGCGGTGAAGCCGCTGTTGGACATATTAGAGGATGTAAATCCTGAACCGCGGCCGTGGGCCGCCCAATTACTCTTACTTACGACTTGCCAAGTATACAATGATTTAGGCTTAACGGAACTGGTTTGGCCGGTAACATGTATAAAAATAAATAAATTACTGTTCTGTATTAGTGATTTTTTAATTCAAATATTTTAAAAATACGTAAATTTTTTTCTAACAGCTCTTCTGCGATGACAATGAGTATAATGCTGTAGCGTCACTGTGGTTTCAAACGCCAGAGGCTACTGTAAGATCATTGTTTCATGATCCACCAGGTTTCGTATATAACTTCTCTTTATTTTGTGAAACAAATAAAACTTACATATATTTAATTGCAGGATCACATAAAATACTTACACTCGCACTGTTTACTTTAGTGTACTATTTGCTGTCGTGCGTAACATTTGGGTTAAATGTCTCACTTGGAATTTTTATACCTACCGTACTTGTTGGAGCAGCTTATGGGCGTTTAGTGGCAATGGTGGCTTATTTTATATTTCCACAAGCGGTAAGAATAGTAATAAGAGAAAACAAAAATATCGCATAAATGTAATCAAGAAAATAGTCGAAAAAATGGATTGCTCTCCCAATTACTGAATGCCTTACTTTAACATAGTATTTTGTTAGATATAATGTCTTGAACTTCATCTCCATCAGTTTTATACATTTTTTTCGATAACGGCGGAACCCGTTGCAAGTGTTTTTCAACACCAAAAAAATTAAATTAAACTCTTTACATTACAACATCTTTAATTTAACTAAAAATTATAAAAAAAAACTTGAAACTATTGAAAAGCAATTTGAAAATTAACTGGTCAGTAGTAGTCCTCCAAAACAGAAATTTTTGTTTCTACCATTTTTCATATGTTCCGCCTAAGTTACTTTGGAAAATTTTTAACCAGAAATGTCTCCAGATATATACTATTAGAGAAATCAGATTAGAAACGATAACCAACAGCCGGGTATTCCAGTTTTTAGAGCACGTTTCGGAGTCGATATGTAGGCCTATTTTGTTGACAAATCGTGAATAAACATCAACGAAGACGAACTTTTCAATCTGCTTAGACAATTTAAGTGGCTTTTTATTTATGTTTGAATTCCTGAATGCTCATGTATAGTTTAGAAAGTAATGAGTTACAAAACTTAAAATAATTTGGAAAATTTATAAAAGAAATGTTACATGAAACCATGCGTTTGAATTGAATTTTTTATTTAATTCTGTACTTAACCTTGTTTAATTTTTTAAAAAACCTTACATAAAAACAAATTTTTCATCATGTAGATATTTTTCAATCCTGGAAAGTATGCACTTATCGGCGCTGCCGCAAATTTAGGCGGTGTTTTACGAATGACTATAAGTTTAACAGTTATTTTAATGGAGACAACCGGAATTGCAACATCATTTTTCTTTCCACTTATTATAACATTAATCAGCGCAAAATGGGTTGGTGATTATTTCAACGAGGTAGGTGGCTAATAAAGTATGATAACATCTTAATTAAAGTTTTTTAAATTTTTTCTGTTTTGATTCCAGGGCATCTACGATACACAAAATAAAATAAATCATGTACCGGTGCTGCCATGGGAACCTTCTCCAAAATATCTTGGCTTAAAAGCCTCACAACTAATGAGTTCTCCTGTAGTTTGTATTAAAAAGCGCGACAAAGCAAATTATATCTATAATGTTTTAAAAAAATGTAATCACAATGGTTTTCCTGTTGTGGAAGATGTGCAGGGGGTGCGTCAAAATAATAATATTATGTTATTAATTCTTATATTTTAATAATTTATTATAGAGTGATCGCTCTCGTGGACGTGTGTGTGGCATAGTTTTGCGTTCGCAATTAATTGTGATTCTTCTTAAAAGTCTTTATGAAGAGAAAAAAAATTTTTGGGAAAAACAAACGACAATTCAAACTTTTAGAGACGTTTATCCACGATATCCATCCATTGAGGTATTTTTATGTGATAATATTTTGAAATGGGATTCATTAACTCTTTGTCCTGCATGGCCAACGAGTATGAAAAATTGACAATTTAAATACTTGGCAGTACTCATTATGGCGAATGAAATGAATCTAATAAATAAAATGACCAAAACTAGATTCACTTCTGCTTTAATCATTTTGTGTTAAATATCTAATATTTGTATTCGCAAAAGCGAAGACGTGTATATCAAATATGTATGTTTGCCATACTCGTTTGTAACGCATGCAGGTCTTTTATAGATACAACAAATTACTAAAAGTTTCCAGAAGTTATTTTATGTTCTCATCAATCCCGCTAGTTCATTGCACAGTGTTTGTGTGCTCAAGGAATATATATTTTTGAATTGTTATGTAAACTATTCTATCATATTTAAAAAATATAAATTGATACGCACCTACACCCCGTTCCAAAATATGCACTTGCTTTAGGTTTTTTTTTTTAATTTTTACATTTATATTACAGAGTGTTCGCATGCACGAGGACAAAGTTAACTACACTGTTAACTTGGATATATTTATGAACCCTTCGCCAGTACGCGTGAGCGAGGTAATTAGTTTTTGATACTTAAGTTTGTTCCAAATGGACAAATGTTAAAAATATTTTATTATTAAAACTATTTCTAAAGATTAAAAATAATAATAACACAATTACTTTTGCGTACTATTCGAACATCAAAAATGCTTCGATTTGCATGTTTCTCGTGCGCTGTTGTTTTTGCAAGTTTTGTAGCTCAGTAAACTGTGCTTTTGAAGAGCTGAAAGTTACATGTATCAAAAATTAATCCAAATGGCTTGGACCACGTTCCATTCCAGGAATTTAAGATTCCATTTTCAACTATGTAATGAATGGATACAACCAACCGCACATGCTTGGAGCAAAAGTTGGCATGTCTTTAAGACTCTTTGGGAAAGCATTGCACACGAACATTCCAAAAATGTTTGGGCCTTTTACCCGAAGACCCGTAAATTTTCGTCAGTTCAAAGAACTCTATTAAATTCCTTTTTTGAGGTGATATCTCATTCTAAACGTTTATTTTTATTGTTTGGTCGAAGCAAAAGTTTTGGTACTATGTACTACTTTGTTAACGAGAAAAGCCTTAAACGCCTTTATTGAAACTTTGTGTTTTCTGTAACCTTAAGTAAAATAGAAATTTGTTTAAGATTTTAATGCTAATTTCATTTGTTTCAGCATGATTCGGTGCCTAAAATTTTTAACAAATTCCGAGCTCTTGGACTACGTCACATGATTGTGATTGACCAGGAAAATCGAGTGGTTGGAATAATAACAAGGAAGGATTTCCTATATAAATAGTTTAAACATATTTTCATCATAATCAAAATTATTTGACAATTCCAAAACTTTTCGAGCAATTATTTGAACTAGACCTTCTATGTTTTGACTTTACATGCCTATGTTTTAAGATAAAGAAAACATTTCAATTTTGTCTTAAAGGATTTGGTTCCGAAAATATTGCCATGACAATTTTTTTTTTGATTATCTTAAACTATAACTGCAAAATTTAAACCAAATCGAAGGTCATATCCGAAATATATATATAAATTTTTGCTCGATAAGTTTTTGAACTATGTATTCTATTTTATTTATTTCATGTACAGTTATGAGATAAAACTTTTTTTAATTAAAATTTAATATATACATATACGTAATACGAATTTAAAAGTACATGTGTATGATTTTTTATGGGAACTTAGCAAGCCACATGTTTTTCGGAGCTTCTCAATATCTGTTAAATTATTGATCCGAAATCGTAGATTACTCTCAAGGTGGAAAATACGTCTCGCCTGGCCAATCAAATGGTGCAGAGTTATATAAAAAATGTTCTCTTAATTTTATATAAGGTATGGCTACCAGAATACCGCCGACAAATCAAAGACATTGAGAAAAATTTTAACTAACTCCGTTTGACAAAAAATTCTCGAACCTGGAACTCGTTTTTTCTTTGCGCTTTCAAAATTTTAGAGCATAATACCTAAGTAATGTCGAGGACTCTTTTTTAGTTTGATAGATCAACAAGTGAATTCCCTATTTCATGAAAAATTTATATGCAAATATTGATATTCGTCTTAGAGGTAAACAGCAGTACGTGTACATTCAAGAGAGCATCCGCAAATTAGACAACTAGCATGCAATTTTTGTATGCTTGTATTCGATTCCTTAAATATTTTCCTTTGGGTAGAGGAGACTGCCGATAAGATGTCCATTAGTAGTGATTTCACTGTAACTGAAAATATTTTGGTAGCACCGAATGAAAAATAATTTTTCCATTCCACGATCTTTTACGATTGCAAAATTAGGTAAATTAGTTTTGATATGAAGGTGCGATGTGACATAATGTGGAAGCTTATTACGTTATATCCTTGGAGACCACAGACTATATCGCATTCTTGTCGGGGCTAATGACTTCTATTTGGGAACTTGTTGGACATCTTCTAACAATATGGAAATATTTCTCTATTTTATTGAAGGTCCATGGAACTACCAAACAAAGTTAAATAAAACAAAAATTTTTTCAATATTTTAAAAACTCTAATCTTTATATTTTCCAGCTTCATTATGTTCTAAATTTTTAAGCACTACATATTTGTAATTTTTAAAGTATTTAGAAAAATAAAATAGTTTTCACAATATGTTCTTATTACAAAAAAATTGTAATATTAGTTTTATTATTTTTTAATGCAGCAATAAAAAAACTAACAAACAATGGAAATACAGAACGCGCTATACTTATTATTTAATAAATATTTCATACAAATGTTAGCATAAATCTAATGGATATAATATAATAATGTACGTACTAGCTTACGTTTTATTTAATTATTACTCTTCATACATTTGTTGTAACAACTATTGATAACGATGTTTTAATTGCAAATATATTACACAGAGAATTTTTCATGTGCTTGTTTTTATTTTACAAAAATGTTTTGGAAATCTCGTTTTTTTTAGTTTTAAGATTAAGCGTTTCAAATTCAATCATAAGAGGATTATTATACTTCTTTTGATACTATGTACATTTTTAAGTATATTTTTCTTTTAATTTTTAATAAATACATCTCATTATCTTAACGTTAGCAATAACTGCAATTTATTTTTTATTTAAATAAAAACTATATAGTTTTGTGCGAACAAAACTTTTATATTAGAGAGTAAAAACATTTTTGCGATTATGTTTTATACAAAATTCAACTTAAATATATAATCTTTTAACTTTCATATATTAAAATTAAACAAACTTAAGTGCTAATAAATTAGTATTATGGAATAGTTTGTTTTTCCTTCTTTTTTTTTTTGTTTAATTTTACGATTCCATAATTTTTCCATGTTTCGCATGTATGAGTTAACCATCAAAACTAAATATTTAAAATGCATCAAATTTAAAATTGATTAAAAATGAAACTAAAATATTAAAATTCAAAATTAAAACTACTGCTCTGAGAAACAGAAAAATAAAACTCATAGTATAAAAATTAGTAATAGCAAAGCAGCAGCAAATGTTGTTAGTTAACATTCTTCTTACTACTGCAGCCGATGAATGGTTAGAGGTGTTGTGAGATTCAGCCCTCCATAGGTCTCGTTAGCTGCTCATTTGTAACGTTTGGACTTACTGCCGCAACAGCAGCACTGCCACAATGTGTTGCAATAGTTCCTTCTGCCAATGCTGCAGTGGTAATTGTATTAGTATTACCACCGCTTAAAATACCACCAACACCGCCACTACCGCTGCTCAACACCTTATAGCGATTGTAAATGCGATATGGTGTCTTTTTAACATCAGTTTGTAACATAACTTTTGTTTTTAATGCCCAAGTTGTAGCCATGTCGGGCGTTTTCCCAAGTAGCCAATCGTTGCACTGTTGTTGCTGTTGTTCATTTACATGCATCGATAGCCATTGTTGTGAAAATTGTTGGAAACGTTTATGTTTGCGCTGTGTAACTTGCAGATGAGACTAAAATAAAAAAAAACTCAAATTAAGTTGAATATTAAATAAACATTTATTAAATAAGGAGCTTATTTTAACTGATTTCAATTGCTGTATTACCTAAGTGTAAAATCTCATACCATTATCTTTGTAATACGAAAACTATGAATTTGAAGACTAATTAAATAAATAATAATAATAAAAGCCATCTAAACAAAATCAAATTTTAGAGTAGATAAAAAAATAAATTATTCTAGTACGTATGTATATTTTGGAAGTAAATTAAACTTACTTATATCATGTAAGCAATGCAGTTGTGCTGTTCTTATTTTATAAAGCGGATGTGTCAAAGCAAAAAATAAATGGGGTCTTCACTCATTTCAAAACCAAATTAATCGTACATAACCAGACTTTCTTTTCAAAACCCATTTCTAGATGTTCAGTTGAGATTTATACATGTTTGACTTCATCTTAAATATCTTGAATAATTACATATAATCTCAGAGTCGTGTTAAGCTTCTACAAATTGACAAAATTCAGATAGTATTTTAATCGAGAAACCTATATAGCTGTTGCTCTGTATTATAAGCTGGTATAATATGGAAGCAAAGCAATGCTGCTTAGAAGAACAATTTGAGAAAAATAAAAATGCTATTATTATGGGGATCATACAAATGTCAGTGATTTATTTAGCATGTCAACTTTTTCCATCTTGTTTTGCATGAGGAAAAAGCTCATTTTTTAATGAACGTAGTGTAAGCCACAATATTGTGGAGAGGGTCAACATATTTCCCAGGGATCACTATTTTTCGATTTAAAAATTGTCAGTTTTAAGTAACTTCTAATAAACACATTTGCTTTGATGTCGGTCATACGAGATTTAAGCTAAAAACCGATTTGGGACGCACCAAAAAATAGAATCTGTTCTATTTCTCTGCGATAAATTTTGCTAGTGTCAATTTTTTACTCACTACTAACGTAAAGGAAAAATGTCGACGATATTGCACGTCCCAATTCGGTTTAGCTCTTTAACATGCATATTCCTATCTTGACGTAGACCACGTTATGTATTGAACAGAATTGGGACGGAATCGGAAAAGCGGCAATTAAAATCTAAATCGACGGGTATTCGTCGGTAGGTTACCAGTCGTACGCCGTAATTCTGTTCAATGTCATAGCGTCAAGTGTATTATAATTTTTGACAGCGGATTTCCGTTGCCGCTTTTCCGATTCCGTCCCAATTCTGTTCAACACATTAAGCCGGGACATGTAAGTGAACCGTTTAGGACTTTGACATGCTGAAGAGCGGGACTTGTAGTTTAAAACAACAAGATCTTATGCCGGTGGAATTATAAACATGAAAAATCGTTAAAATTGACCGCATTAATACTACGTGATTTTCATCGCAAAAACTTGTTAAATTTTCATTCCTGATTTTGGAACACTTTGGACTAGAAATTGCTTGACTTAAAACGAAAACAAATCATTTTCTCTGCTTCAATAGGTCAGTGATCAAAGCAAAATTTTATGCAAATTGTAAATTTAAAATGCAATTGCAATTTTCCACTGTCTTTTATACCTCCCGCGTGCGCATCTCTCGTATAGCGCCATCTGCCGACATTATATGTATATCGTATATAATGTGTTACACTGCTTTCTTCTACTTAACGCGATCAAGTTGGCTGCGCTTAGTGATGGTGAATGTTTTTTCACTAATAAACTAAATAGTATATCACATATCCGATCTTTTTCTACGAAAAGTCAAATATTTTCATAGCTTAACTTACCTTTTTAGCTCTTCGAACTGAATCTAGTTTAAAAAGCTTTAGATTCTTATTAATAACGATTACTTGACGTCCAGCAGCATTTAGTTTTATCTCCTCACGATCATTTATTAAATATTTTTCATTGCCGAGCACACCGCCGATACGTTCAGGCTGTCGTTTACCCCAAAATGGGTCTTGCGCTGTTGATAAAGTTACAGTAGAGGTTTCTACAGTATCTGTATTCGAAACACTATTTGATAGTGATAGTGTGCTACTGGTGCTGCTATTTGCTGATGTTCTCTTATTTTCAAGCATTAAACGAGCCTGCTCAGCCTTTAAACAGGCGCTACGTTTATTACGCTTTAAAAATCTGGCTTTACGTGGCATATGGGATTCCTAAAAAAAAGACAAGTTTTGAATTCTAAAGATAAAAATAAAAACGCAATATGTAATATAATTTTAGGCACATGCAATGAAAAAAAAAACAAATAACTGCTTAAAATAACTGATGACATCGGTAGGAACCTACCGTACCAGGTCAAACACGTATAGAAGAAAAGACATTTAGTACATATATAGATGAGTAGACTATTTTTTTTTATTTATAAAAGAAAACTACAATACATTTTAAAAATAAAAACTTCCTTTGAGAAAAAAAAAACTTACATAACTTATAATAATCAAAATTTAAAGCTACTTTAGTTTGAAATAAAATGTATTGCTTAAAAATTAAGGGAAGGTGAGTAAACTTACCTTATTTTATCTTTCTATATTAAAAAATGAACCTACATTTTTAAACTTTTGTGTTAATTTTAATATTAAAATCCAAACTTTCCTAGATCAAACTTCATTTGTAAAAATTGTCCCGAAATGTTTCGACTGCATAGGTCAAAAGTGAGACAGAAACGATAGTGAAAATTTCATTTCAAACTCAATAATAAAGAAATGCCTTTCAGAGCTATGCTTCACTTTAAATAATGCATAATATTTTGTCTTTATTTTTCTAAAAGGCAATACAATTTAATTTTTAACTATATATTTACATTTTAATGATATAGTACGAGAATATAATGACTTTCATGAATGAATCTCATTCATTAAAACTTAAATATACAAAAAACATTTTCGATAGTTCTTATACCGTGTATGAACCCTCAAAAGTATCCAACGGCAAAAGAGGCAAAATTTAAAATGTCAGTACCTATAGAAGGAAGTTGCTTTCGTAAAAAAAATGGATACTGGAAGTGTAAAATAAAAAGCTTAAATTTTTACTTTAGTTTGTGATCTATTCCAGAAACTTAATATTCATACAATAAATTTGACTTCTAGCAAATTTAATACCAAAGTAGAAGCAAACTTACGAAAATATGAATTTTAAATAAGACAAAAAATTATATCCCTTGGAATTGCACTTATTGAACTGGTAGTTATGCACAGATTGAGTATCTGAAAAGTTTTAACCTCAGATATACAAAAGGAACATTCCTGAAATTTGTGTCAAATAATAACAAAAATAATTTAGTTTTCCACATTTCTTCTAACCTCGGGTTTTAGGAATTTTCTTTTCAAAATCTACACTATATAGTAAATGTTGTAAGCATCATTTTGTTAGTCATCATCTATCCAATTCCTACAATTTAAGTTCAATATGAATACATACATTTATAGAATTGAATGTGTTAAAGACTTATAGATAAATTCGTTGTACCTCGCTCTTGTGCAAAATTTCAAGGGATATCATTTTTTGATAAAACTTTTTTTCAGATGAGTAAGTAGCGGTGGTGTGCTATAAAAAAGTACGTTTTGGGTAATTTAATATCACTTTTAGAGATACATACATATGTATCTCCAGTAAATTTTAAGGCGGGTACTGTGTCGTTCTGCGCATAGTTTCGACTACATAGTTTGGCCGACCGCGTGTCACTGGTAGCTTTTAATAAAAATAGTGGTACTCAGTCGGTCAACTTTTGAGTTATTATAATGCGCAGGCCTTTAATTTCCAAACAACTAATCTTTATATGTGCGATTTCAGTTTTTTTCTTTTCTTTAAAAAAAATCAATGCGTACTAAATGTATGTACACAAGAATTTGAATTTACAGAGAATTCTTTAAATTTTCAAAACAATTTTTAAAACGTTTTTGATTTTAACTTGGTTTTTATTCAGATTTCGCATAGAGAATTAAAAATTTTAACATTCAATTCTAGTATTTACATATTGGTGTGTATGTAGTAAAAATTTTAATTATTGATACTTTACAATAAATTTTTTGTGTATTGCAATATAAACTACATGTTTTTTTCTTTTCGTTGTTAGTTAGTTTTTGTACAATTAATCGAAAGTTTTTCTTTTTTAACTATAGTACTTAAAAAATTAAACAATACATTTTTTAAGTATTTATTTTCGAAATTAAATAAATTATTTAAAACTGAAAATTGCAATGTAAAGTCACAAGCGTATGTATTAATATCAACAGAAATGTGTAAGAATGGATGAATATGATTTGTGCAAGTTTGTGTGGAACAAGGAAGAAGTAAGGATTTTATATTTCTATATTTAAAATTTATTTTTGCATTAAAGCCTTTGGTTTGACCTGGTACAAAAAAATTGAGAGAAAATGAGAAAATGCAAAAAAGCATTGATTAGTGAACTATTTTTAAAAAATTTAATCTAAAATAAAAATTAAACAAATAAAAACTATAAGGAAAAGTAATGTGTTATATGGTAAATTAAAAAATAAATAAACAGATAAATATAAATAAAAACTCGCGTCCAATAAGTTTGCTTAGGTCTTGATTGTTCACCGAATTTCTAGTTAATAGGTATTTCGGAAATTTTATGCTACTTAACAAAATCTTTTAGTTTAATTCATCGAGATAAGATTTAATGGTCAAATGTTAGCTTATATTTGATTGTAACGGAAATGGTTAATAAATTTTATATTAGTTTTTTTGTGTTACAATAAAACATAATTTCATCTAACTTACAGTCAGTCATTAGCAAAGGCCAATATTCTTGCAAATAATTCAGTGCTTTTTATTAAACAAACATGACAAAGACAACAAATGTATCAATTTAACCTGGTAATTTGTGATATGTACATAATCATATACATACATAGATATATAGTACATAGCCTTATTAGACCAGTTTTTGGTTAACTTGTATTTGTATTTGAACCCCGACCATCCAAGCATTATATTTGGACAGCGCTCTAACATTTGAACTATTGGGATTCTAACCCCAATCAAAAATGATTAATATAACAGATTTATGGATTCTGAAGTATAATTTTACTGAAGATGTAATAAATTACTATTTGAATGTGGATTGGTTTAGTTTTTTCCCTCCTTATTCTGTATAATGATTTTAAGTCCGTTCCTTTTCTTATATTTTTAATTGCTGATTTTAATGAAATTATCAAACGGAATAATCAATGCTATTTAGTTGTTCGAACCTTTAAGGAATAAAAGTATATTCATTTTCATTTCAAAAATAAAATTAAAGAATTACCATCCCAAAAATGTTACAAGAATTGAGATGAAGGCGTAACTCCATGTCTCCAATATTTATATAAAAATCGTGAAGTAGAACAGAAATTAAATGCAAAGCAAAAATTCCTTCAACGTTTGTAAATTTTAAGTATTTTTTAAAAAATAACCAAATGATGAAAAATGTCTAGAAGGCTTCATTTAAAGAAAATAATGTGCATTTTGGCAAGATCTGCTGTGTTTCTTTTTCATAAAGTTTTGAATCAGTTAAGGCAAATATTGCTGTCCAGAATCGGAAAAGTTTATGAGAAGAGATAAAATATTGTTTTAAATGTTGAAGTATTTTAATTGAGAGAATCAACTGGCCGATTATATCAAATTGTATTTTATTATTTAAAAATTTAACTCAGTTATACTCGTATTTATAGTCTTAATAAATAAACCTGTTTTTTAACAACAAAACCAACTTTAAAAATTAACTAAAAAAACAATCAAAACAAAAAATTATATTACTGTTAACACAAATATATGTTGTGAATTTGAATTAATGGTATAATAATGAAAATCAACTTAAATTATATATATAAATTAGTACTTTTTAATTATTCTCATCAACTCACCACAGCGTCTTCATCGGAACGTTCAGATTTGATATCTGTAGCATTTCCATCACCACCAATTGCATTTGCATTAGTTGTTATTGTTGTCGCTGCGTTGTTAGGTGTATTTGTCACGCCTGTCAATGATGTATTGCTGCCATTGGCAGCTGGATTTGTTAATCGATCAACATATTTATTCCATGATTTTACTTTATTTACAGGTTTTTCAGCCTCATCTGATTCAGTATCGAGTAATTCGATTGTAACACGACAATCGATTTTATACTTTAATGCAAAATAGAAGAAAATTAATTTGAAATTAAAAAGTTCTATAATTCCTTGAGTACCAATAAACTTACAATAAACACTTTAAAACAGTTTTCTTCATGTAAACTTGCTTCAGCTTTGTGCTGATATGCTGTTTCTGTTGCTCCATTTCTATGTGCAGTTCTGCAAAGACCACCAGCTCCGCCTCCACGTTGTTCGTTTTGATAAAGTTCAACGCATTCAAGCGCAGCGCGTTCAGTTACACAATTTTGTAGCTGTCGTACTGCATTTGAAACCACCTAGTAAGTTATTTATTTATGGGAAAATTATTATTTTTTTCAGATTTTTTATAGTGCAAATTTCTTACCTTATCCAAAGTAAATGAAATGTACGCATGTATACCAAACATTTCACGCATTGAATCTTCAAATGTATTTGAATCCATATTGCCATCTAGCACATTTTTCAGCATTTCCAAGAATGTTGGATAATAATCTTCAACTTGTATTTCGGATTTGGGTTTCAGTCTTAAAGCTGTCGCAGTACTTTCACGACGGTTTGTACGATATTTTTCCTCTTCGGCAGCAAGCATTTGTGCACGTTCATACATCGTACGTAGCCGTTCACAAAGAATAGCATGTAATCTTAAGAACAAATACCAATTATTATTTGCAAAAAACAGCGTATATGCTTCGTCCTAGAAATAAAACAAAAAAAAAATTTTAATAAAATTTATCAAGGGAAGAAAATGAAAGTATCATAAAATTAATTTAAGGTTTTAATTTAGCTTTGTATGCATCTGCCTAATAATTGGACCACAATCAATATTTCACTCAAAAAAATGCATGAAATAAATTTGGATTACCAATTTTCGTTCAAATATCAATGAAATACTTAGTCTGCACTGAAATTTGTCGCATTTCACTTTACTTTTATTTAACAAATAAATCGCTAGTGATTGACACAACATGCCAAAAAAATTAGTGACTTGATGATGATGGCGTGTTTCAATAATTGTTCTGAAAATTCATCTTTTATAACAAAGAATTAGTAATATCCAAAGGTGAAACGAAAGACAAAGTGCAATATATTGGTACGTAATATCATAAATAGGAATAAGCAGCAACAGTTTTTAATTTGCTAGTACAAGATAAGTTCAAGTATAATTGAAAACACTGTATTTTTGCGCTTTAGACGAAGCTTTCCCAGAATCCTGATGTAATGTAAGAAACTTACAACGAACTCGTAGGAACACACAAATTTTTGTACCTACTTAATCTAATCTCTAAGAGTTAATTGATGCGCGTTTGTTATTTATAGGGCGTTTTGTGAGCAATGCCGTAATTGATTTAGATAAAAAAATTAACTGTATAGAATAACTTACTACATGTTTACTAATTGCATGTGGAGGTACTGAAATTTCTGCGTCAATTTGTTCCTCTTTGATTTCTACCTTAACGCCATCGGAATTTGTTACTGCTGAACCACCTGCTGCAGTTGTTGGAGTACTAGTTGCTGATGACGATGTGCCTGCTGTTGTACTGTCGCTTGTAATTGCTTCTGCCAATGGCGAAGTAGTCGCTGCAACTATTGTTGATTTTATAGAATTTGTACTGTTATCAACACCAGCAACTGCTGAAGTTATCAATGTCGATGAGGAAGCAGAGTTCGACGGTAAAATTGATATACAACTACCAGGACTCGGGTTTACATTTCCTAATCTGTTTCCTCCGCTAAGGACTGGCGATGACGTATTGTTAATTTGATTCTTGCTGACATTCCCCGCATCAATATTTTTATCTTTACAAACATTGCCGCCAATATTAACATTTGCCATTGTTGGTGTGGTGGCAGACGGTGGTGATCCACCGTGCGTTGTTGAATTTGTTGTTGATGCTGTATCACTTGCATGGTGATTACTATTATTTATGTCTTTACAGTCAGTTGTTGTTTCGGGATTAACTGACGTAGTTGTGGTTGCTGTTGGTGATAATGAAGCAGCAGGCGTTGTAGTAGTACTACTTGTGCTGCTATTGTTACTACTGCCCCCACTACCAACACCACCACTTAACTGGGGGTTTGTCGAAGTCTTGCCTTTATTATTATTGCTGCTGTTAGACGTTGTTTCTCTATTGGAGGGATCAATATCCATTTTTTCATTGTCATCTAATAAAATGGGAAATATTTTACAGATAAAATGTGGTATGGCTAAGAAATTCTAAGAAAGTATAAGCGCACAGTTAAGTTTTAGAGTTAAATAAATAAATAGTGCAGAATAGAAAAAAAACGAAAAACTCCTTGCTTTATAGATTATTGCAAAATTAGCTTATACAATGCACCCGAAACTTAAAGTAGCATTATAAATACATACTTGTATAGCTTAGCAAACCATCAAACGAAACTTCATACTAGCAAAAGCAAATATTTTCAGAACTTACCATCATCCCTTTCATCGTCGCTAAGAGGCTGTCTTGATGAGAAAAACAAGTCAGGCACAAATTGTCTTAAAATATGCTTAATTTTAGTTTTTTCTTGTTTTTGTATGCCCGTTTGTCGCTTCACATGATGAATCAAGAGGTTGGCAGCATCTTCGAGTATCGTTTTATCTTTGTAAGGTAGTATCAAATGTGGTCCAGTCACTGGCTTACCGTTTTCATCGTCCTGTTCGTGACGCTAAAAACAACCAAACATTTATATTAGACATATGTGTGTATTTTAAGAGAGGTATTACAAGCAAGCTCACCTCATCATATAAAGTTTCAATTTCATTAAATAAACTTTTAGAACGTAAAGCTTTCATATCGTTCGGTTTAAAGTTAATGGCTTGATGATCTAATGATTTCAGATAATACTTTTCATTTTGTTCCCGCCATTGCTTGTTAAAATTCTGAAAAATAAATATTTCAATTCAAGTAAATTAAAATATTAACAATAAATAATACCTTTTGAGCCTCTCTCCATTCTTCTTCTTTAACTTTAAGACGCTTAAGAACAATTGGCACAGCCACGGATGGATTCTTCTTCAAACCTTGTATTATTTCACCTGCTTTATCGCCGTAAATGCGATGTATGGCACGCTGGTGTATTGTCTGCGACGTACCACCCAAATAGTCGTCTAAATGATATCTTGTCAAGTCTTCTGGTGACATACGGGACAATTTTTTTTGTACTCCTTCCAGCACGCGTATTGTAGAGCTGTTTGTCTCAATCACTACATCCAATTCGAAGCGTTCATCTTCAGTTCTGTGAATATTCCTTTCATTTAGAATTTTTGTTTTAATGAATTTTTTTTTGTAAATAATATAAATTAATGCATATCATTTTAATGGGAATAAAACATGAGTTAATCATAAAAAGAGTAGTCTTGACTTTATTCACTAAAATTCGAATATTGAGTTTTTTTAAACTCACTTATTCTGTGGAAAAAAAAAAGCAAAACTACGTTTTCGTGCTTTAAACGTGACGCTTCATTACCATCGAAACATTTTTTTGTGATTTTGTTAGTTATTTGTAGCATATGAAACAAAAATCGTACACCCACCTATAAATTGTCTCTTCAAATTGCGTTTTTCTGGATGTTACAAATGTAGAGTCCTCACTGGCCCACGTTGGGAATGATACCCATTTATCGTTGAGTACTTCTCGACACAATGGTGTTCTGCCAGAGCATTTCTCGGGTATTTTCGATTGTGGCAGTGCACAATATGATATACCTAAGCGCTTGCACGAGGCCAAATCAATCTCCTGCGCTAACTCGCCACTTTGATGATTCTGACGGTCAGCAGCCGAAGAGCTGCTATTGCTACTTTGTCTTTGTGCCGATTGCAATGGTATACCTTCGAGACCTCCCGCTGTTGCTGGCAAGCTGCCACTGCCACCACCAATTGCCATTGACACAGGTGGTCCCAGAAAGTCTGTGAACCAACGTAACAAATCGGGAAATTTAATCAGAAACGGTGAGACTAAGTTTAACAGTTCAGTCTTTGAAACTATCTCCTGATTGAAGAGTGTTAAGCAGCGCAAGAAATTGTCATAGACCTCGGGACTGCGCAAAGCCTTTCGCACTTTATCAAAGAAAGCTGCATCTGCAATTGTGCACTTACGCGAAGCCTCCGAAAGAGAAACATCGCGACAAATTGGTTTATGTCGTTTAGCAGGTGGTGCACCACCACTATCGTCCACAATTTGACGCCGCGAAGTTGACATGTGATGATGTGAACCCATCACCTGTGGCGAAGAATAATTTACACTTGACCGATCTATACCACTGTTACTAACACCACCTCCAATACCCCCAGGACATATTTGTTGAATTGCACTGCCTGCACCAGGACCACCTAAGCCTGGCGGTAATGAACTATAGTTGGGTGATTTTTTAGTTGAATGTCCAGCTGAGGCAGCTGAAGGACCCTGCGGCATGTATTTCTGTCCTATGGCATGATGATTACTACGATGCGTATCTTTTTCATAGCCACGAATATTTGATGGAGCACCACCGACAACTCCATGACCATGCCCTGCTCCACCAATACCACTATGATGACCAACATGACCGCCGCCTGGATGATGTGGCCCAACACCATGATAATCTTTCTCAAAGATCATATCACCTCGAGATCCTGCAGGCGCATTTATGACGTTATGGTTTTGAGAATTATTATATGATTTGATGCTAACACTTGTGTTGACAGCCGATAAATTGCCCAAAACTGCTGCATGTGCACTGCTGCCAATCTGCGAGAGAGTTGCACCACTTCCCAAGTGCATAGGTGACCCTGATGCTGATGTCATAGTGATATGTGCACCTCCACTTAATGCAGTACCTGTTATGGTGCCTGATGATCGCTTATGATCATTGTGTGATTTGCTCATGTATTGCGCTGTTTGATGATTTGTGGCATCCGGCAGGAACTGACCGAATTCACGTAATAAATCCTCATCTTGACCAAATAGTTTAGCTACCTGTGTGTAAACTTCTTGTTCGGTAAGGGTTTTGCCATGATTTATGCTACCCTCTTTTATAACTTTCTGTTCTTTCTGTTCCTTCTGATAGGTGTGGAGGATTTCGAGAAACTTTTTATATTTTTCTGGTTGATTTTGAAACCGATTCTGTAAGAGAAATCGAAAACACAATTCAGTTAAGTATATGTCAGAGCTGTAAAATTATACAGTTAATTGCGAGTCAGTCCGCTGAAACTCAAGTTTACAGCAGCATTCAACACTAAAAATCTAGATTCTAATAGTCAGTATTCGTAGTAAAATTTCGTTTTTATATATTCAAATATTTTGAAGTTTTCAGTGAAAAAAAAATCATGTGTTAAAAAGCAGACTGAAATAGTAAAAGAAGTTTAAGATTGCAGTTTCATTCAGAATAAAAAAAAAAAGAGTGCAGTACGTGGCAACTGAATTCTCGACTGAAAGAGATTAGTTTTGAAATGGTTTCCATAGTAACTGGGACTGCAGTTTTTGCTATTACATTCATGATTGCCATGTATATCGCTTTCTAAATCAGCTGGCTGGAAAATTTATATGACTGCAGTTTTAACAGCTTTTGAATTTGATGCAGTAATTGAAGACATTTTAAAAATTTAAGGCCTAACGTTATTTTTCCATTTTCCTGCAAAAGCGAAGTTACGAGGCCTTGCACTTTAGCCGACGATGTTTTATTTTTATAAACATACATTTTTTCTTTTTTAGATGAAACATAACTTACCTTTATTTTATTGACATATGTTATTGCATGATTAAACTCAACAGGCTGGTTTTGTTGTCCTGCAGTCTCTCCCATCAGTATGGATTGATGAGCTTGCGAAATATGATGCAGATGAGATGCACTGCCTACGCCACCTCCTTGTGGACTTAAATCGTTTAGTGAATTCGGTGTTGGTGGACCAGCGACTACCATGCCTGTTGGGCCGCCGCCACTACCAGCTGGCGTAATTGTTGCACGGTCACGGTCCCGTGAATAATTTTGTGGCACATGAGATGCACCAACCGGTGCAACTGTAACGCATTGAACTTGAGATCCAACGCTTGCCGGTGAAGGAGATGCACTTACATGTGAGTGCGGTGGAGTTGGTGCTGTTTGCTGCGATTGTGATGTAGGAGGCTGTAATGCATGTATTGTAGTCTGCGAAAGAGAAGAGCCACCATGTGTCATTAGATTTACGGCTCCACCACTGCTGAGCTGATGCACAGAACTGGCAGCGTTACTTGACTGCGACTTGAGCTGCGATGCTGGGCTTTGTATTGTGCCACCTATCAAACTATGTATAGTGCCCGAACCTGGAGTTGAGCCAGGTGGTGATGGCATCGACACAACCGGCACTGAACAACCAAGCTCGTCGGAATGAATTTCAATTTTATAACCAGGCGGTAAAAACATATTAAATCCATAAATCAACTCTGTATGGCCTTTAAAAAGTGTAGATACACGTTGTATAACACCTGGCGTATCAATGCAATGCGACTTAAATTCTTTCATTATATCCAAGAAGTTATTATAAATCTGTGGTTGATCTGCATATTGGAATTTAACTTGATCCAAATAGCTCAGCGCATCTTCTACTTTAAGACGTGGCGGTGCACCGGGCTGACCACTTTGCACTGATCCACCTCCGCCGCTACCTAGTGGCAGCCCCTGTGGTTGTGACGAAGTTTGTTGAACAATTTGTGGTGCAGCCGAAATATTACTAGAGCCGCCACCGGTATTACTTTGAGTGCCGCTAATTGTTCGTTGTCTCATAGAGTTATTCTGTTGTGTTGCTGTAACATTTCCGCCACTGCTGCTTGATACATGTATTTGAACACCGTCTGGATTAGATTTAAGACCGCTACCAGTAGCAATGGAAGATACATTATATGCTAGAAAAAGAAAAAGTAGAAATCATTAGTGTTGTTATATTCAAATGTAATAGAAAATATAAATGGGGTTTCATTGTTATAATCACGGGCCTACACGGGACAGTTGCATAATGTGATCCTTTCTTCCCTCTGAATATATTCATAAGTAAACAATAAACAAACCAAAACAAAAAAATATCCATATATGAGGAGCGTCGGATAACCGATAAATCACATTCGTGTTTTTTGTGAGAAATTGAAAAAATATGTCTAAAATTCATGTTTTTCTAATTTGGAATTGAACGAAATCTATCAATTTATTGATGTTGAAATCACGGTTTGGAAACCTAAATTCTGAATTTGTGTGCATGGTACTTTTTGAGATATAAAAAAAAAAAAACAAAATAGACATATCGGTTTTTGACCAAACCAACTGGATATATCGGTTATATATCGGTAGATTTCCAATTATTCAATAGCGCTGTAAACCATAGTTCTTCTTGCAAAGATGCAACCAAAGCCATGTACTACTACTCGGTTTCGGCAGTTGAAAGTGCAACCGTTGGTTGCTTCTTGGAGTTCCATGAAATACTTCCTCCTTGATACTTGAAAACATACCCAGTTGTTGATTTTCGCTCATCTGTATCTCTAGCCCATTCTTCATCACTGAATTCTTCTATTTTACCACTAGTGTCTCTTGTGAACTCCAATTTGTAATGACTTGTCCCTTTTAAATACCAAAACATTCTCTTAACTGTTGTTATATTTGGATAATGCCACTTGCGCTGCATACATTATAAAACCAATTGCTTCTTGATATGGCACACTTCGCATACGCTCTTAATCTACTTTGTCTCTTGGGCAAAGCTCTTTAGAAAGTTTTTGATTTATATCTAATGGTGTAGAATATTGGCTGAACCTTAATAGTTAATTCATGTGCCGCACTACACATCTATGGATATGACAGTTTATGACAGAATCAAAAGAGTCAACAATGAATGATACTAAGGATTTATGTTCAGATCCGGGTATTTTGCGGAAGGATTTATGAATTTTCGACCATGATACATTGACGATAGAGAAAGATATGTGGGAAAACCACCATCATTTACAAAAAAAAAAGTGAAAATGTCATTTATCGGTTTTTGTTCCGACGCTCCTCATATACATAGTTAGTACAGTATTGAGAAAAACATTTTGGTGTCTTTGGGTAAAATATTCTATATTGAAAAACAGTGGTGGTCTTCAATCTATATATATATATATATAAATCTCGTCTCACGGTGTTTGTTCCCAATAAACTCTGGAACTATTCAACAAATTTTTATGAAATTTAGCTTACTGTCTGTAATTTGTTCTAACTTGAAAGATAGTTTTTATTTCGATTAAGTGGCATAGCTTTGGCTATAGAACTTTTATTTAGGGTGGCCCTCATACAAAAATATTTTTAAAATAGCATTTTCACAAAGTCCACTTAATTGATTCACATGGAATTTATACCACGTGTCTTTTATATTAAAAGGCATAACTTAGGCAACAATATTTTTATTTAGGGTGGCCCTCACATAAAAGTATTTTTTTAATAGAATTTTCACGAAGATTTAATTGTTTTATAAATGCTTTTTGGTTTATTTATTAAAATAAATTAAGAAACAATGAAAACAAAGCTTTTCTAATTTTTTAAAAGTGATAATTCTTTTCCCAATGAAAGCCATTGTTAAGTAGAACGGAAATTTTAAGATAGAAGGATACTATTTTTTCACTATCGCCCGAAGTATTTAGGAATTTTTTAAACAAACATTTAACGAATAAGTTTCAGTTTACGCAGTCGTTGAGGCATTTTCGCGTTTAGAAGAGAATAACCTTAATAATAATGGGGTCTAAAGTATTTGTTATATTTCTGGTCTGCTTTCAAGAGTAATTGTTTATCTATTAAAAAGTAGTAAGCGGAAGATAGTACTGGGGCCTATAACTCTCCATCCAACATATGTACATAGCTACCTGTTTACCTTTTTCATATGCCTTTTGATTTCGTATTGCCCTGGTACTTAAGGTAGAAGACATTGATCTAACTAAATGTACTTTGGGCTAGTTTTGCAATGAAAAAAAATAGGTGAATCATACTTTACGTGAAACAGTCAGTTAAAGTTCTAGTTAATTTCTACAAAACAATACAAAACCGGGCCTTAAAGTGTTAGTTAAATTATTATTATACTACTTTAAATTTAATGTGTGTCACAATTAAAGTGTATAGCAATAATGTCACCTAATTATCAAATATTAACCGCAATTTTATTGTTTTTTTAATTATGTATGTATGTACATATGTATATATATATATATATATTTTTTGTACTCACAAGTTGAATACTGTACAGTTTGAGATTGCACAACTCCGCCAGCACCACCAGTAGATACTACGGTACCGCTGGCAATTTGTGGTATTCCTCCGCCGATAGTATTAACAGCTCCAGCGCCGCCAACACTTACACTACCATCTCCAGTTATATTCGATGTTGCTTTCATATTACTAGCCGGGGTTGTCGATGGTAAATAGGCAATGGTTTGTGCACCTCCATGTTGGGGCGTCAAAATACGGTGATGCGTTATGGGACCGCCAGCACCAATGCCGCCGCTGCTGATTCCTACAGCAATGTTAGATCCGTGAGCACCAGGACCAACAGTTCCTATATTAACTGCACTGCTACCGCCACCTCCTCCACCACCACTACCACCAACGCCTCCAGGGCCAGGACGTGTTCCATACTGAACTTCATCAACACGCGTTCGTTTCATCATTTTCGAAATATTGTTGCTGCCGCCCGCTGACGAATGATACACTTTCAGTCAAAACTATACACTTAGATTTATATGTAAGTTTCCTTTTTAATATCTGCTTTTTATTAATGTTTTTTTTTTGTTTTGATAACGCATTTAACGTTTATAACGTTGTAATTGTAGCTGCTGTTGAGTTTTTCGTGAAGGAAACAAATTTAAACGTCGTTTTTTCATTGGCTCAATTTTTTTTTCTACTGTCTTTGACGAAGTAAAAGTTTTTGTTTGATCTGAACGTCCGAGGAAAACAGACAGCAGACAGAAAAGCGTTCTAATTCCACTTTTCGGCGTCCAGCTTCAGGTTTTCCTTTTTATCAGACGTCGCGATAATCTGAAATAAAAAGAAAAATATCATTAATATGGGTTTGAAAGCATGTTATACTGTATCATTTATCTCCTGCTAAAACATAGAGTTTTAAAGGCTTCAAAAGCATAACAGTGGCATTGCAATAAGTGAAATAATGTGAAACTAAATGAGAGAAAAACCTCATGCAGAGCTAAGTAAAGTTTCGGTATGTTTTCGCACAAGCAACTCATAGAAGCAGTGCGATCATTTTTTATTTGTTTTCTAGAGAATAGCTATTTTTGGATAAATAAATATTTATTTCTGAATTTTTCATCGTGTGTTAGTGCCTGTTCTATATCTCTACAAAAACCGGCAAGTAAACAAACATTGAATCACGACAAATATGTACTCGCATATTCCTTGCGTGTAAAAAAAAATTAGTACCATATTTTTTTTACACCTGTTTGTGTGAATCTTCAGTTTGATTTCCAATTTCTCCCTTGAAATTTCAATGTTTTAGAAGAGATCTCAGACAGAAAATTACTGATTTACGTTCTATTAGGACGATTCCATTATCGCGGTGCAACACTTAGACGCAGTTAAGGTTTTTACTTATAAAATATATATAGGTTATATTTTAACCTGTTTATTGATATTTCGACTCTTAAAAGAAATATTGCATAAATTTTCAATGAATGAATCATATACGGTCATATTGTCTATCAAAGCGTGTGGGGAATTGTGAAACACATTTTTTTGAGGAATTGTGAGACACAACATATTGTCCTCGATATTACCAAAAGCAATATTGAGCATAATCAATAGCATAGACGAAGACGTTGACTTCTGCATACTTTGTAAGAAAGATATGCCGTATAAATTAAATCGGAACAATTACATTCGCTACGATTCGTGCGGTCGAGCCTATTTTACATGCCCATATTACGAATCCGAATAATTTCAATCTCATTCCTTTTATATATTTTATTTTTTGAACTAATTCTTATGTAATTTCCAACCATTCAATAAATATTTTGCCACGATATTTTTAGTTTTTGACTTTATTTAGGCGGTGTCTCACAGTTCCCCAATATTTTTGAAAATCTCAAAAACAGGTTTTTTTTGCCAATAATATAATGGTAATAATAATTTCAAGAAACTGATTAAGCAAAAAGTAAGGGGTTTTCTCCAAGTAATACATTATAAAATTGACAAAAATTTTGATTTTTGTGGAAGTTATCGAGCTAGGAAAAGTGATTCACAATTTCCCCTACTATTTCCTTAAGTTTTTACTGATGAGTTCATGTTTCATAGATAGTCATGAACGGACGCAAATATATTACGTCAAGACTTCTTCAAACATCGTTACTAAGTTGCTACACAAATACTTTTTGTAATAAATTGTTAACGGACGCGGGTTCAAGTGGACATTTTTCAGACATCAACCAACGACACTTTAAGTTGCTAGGTCTCATTACCTCTTTTGCTTTTTTTTAGTCTCAATTTTAATTACATATAATATTTGGACAAATTCACACTTCAGTTTCCGAACATTTTTAGAATATTCAATATGTTATGTACTTTATTACTTATGAAAAATACATAACATTAATCAAATGGCCACCTCTGCACCTCCTTGCATCACCCCATTCTTTCGAGATGATCTTATGTATCTCGGTCATAAATTGACGAATTTAGTTTTTAGGTAATCCAACGTCTCGGGTTTGTCGGCGTAGACAAATCTTAGTATAACTCCCAGGCATGAAGTCGTATGAATTTGGCGGCAAGCAAAACGTGAAATAACGTGACTAGGAACTTTTGACGCAAAACGGCAAACGTTGCAACCGATGTAAGAGAAGCAACGCGCGTTCTGCTGAAAACAGATACACTAGTGTCTTCGAACGACCCATGTCGTAAATATGTTGTTGCAAACTAGCATCTGATACTTTGAACGTGCGTCATTAATTGTTAGCTGTCTGATTTACAAGGCTGTTCACATAGCAAACTCGAATTAGACCACCTTGCACATAAAAAAAAAATCCAATCAAAATTGTGTTACAAAATGGTTTTCTACATTCGAATTTACCCAAAATTATAGTTTTTAGCTAATACTAATAAAATATTTAACGTCATTGCAGCATTTCTAGGTCAAAAACTCGTTACAATGATGCTGTTAAATGGTATAAAACAATAGAAAAATATGTAAGAAAAAGGTAGGTAGACTTCAATTGATCGAAAAAAATTATTTCTCTATTTATCTCTCTCTCTCTCTCTGTCTGTCTTCAATGGGAATACACGAGTACAGGTGTTGCTTTGAACGATCCAATTGATTTGTAGCTGCTTTTACTATAGTACGAGACGATTGTCTCATCCGAAAGTAAACCAACCAACAAACAAAAACTTGATTTCTTTAAATTGCTATTAGAAGAGTAACAAAAAATCAGAAACAAATAAATGCTGGTAGTGAAATTGAATAAAGTTAACCCAATTAGCAGTAAAAAAACAACAAAGTTAAAAAATACCATATAATCATGCTGATACTAAGTAAAACAAAAAGAAAAGTTAAGCAGAAATACAAATATTCTATGAAATGAAGAAATAAAGTAGAAGGTGAATAAAAAAATCAACAAGTTTTAGATAATTAAACAAGCGATAATACTGAAATAAATGAAATACCTAACAGTAAACGTAATGCGGATTCCCCACATGTATATATTAAATAATAGAAAGGCACCATCAAAGGTCGCTCTATACACATTCTAAAATAAACATTTTACACGGACAACCCTACTTTAACATATATTAATACTAAACTATAATTTAATATTAAAATAAAAAATAAATAAAAAACTTAGTTTCTTTAATTTAGTTACAAATAGCAATAAATAAAATATTGCGTAGAATTACGAAAATATATACTATAAGTAACTATATTAAAGTAAACTTTGCAACGCATCAATACACTTTTGTACGTATTATATCAAAGCGAATAACAATACATTTACAAATACAAATTTTTACAATATTAATATAGAGCGAGAGAAAGAGAGAGCTCGCGAGAATGTAAAGTTAAATCAGAAAAAACAAGGTATTAATAATACATTTTTCTCAGATTGCACGTCGTAGAACTTTAGAAAATGTGGTGAAAATAGCATACTTATGAAATAAAAATACAGGGTCAAAACATATTTGAACATCAAAATAAATTATTTTATTCATTTTCCAATGATTTCAATCCGCCCTCATACATTAATGAAAATTTAAATGTAATCACACCCTGTTAATGAATATTCAAATTAAGTTTATACTGTGACTATCTGAAGTCACTCTCTTCATATTCTATTCAGTTCTCGTCTTGGCGCACGCTCTTTAAAGGTAGCGCTCGCTTTGGTATCTTCCAGAATTCAGACAAAAACAACATAGGAGAAAACGCAAGAGAAGCAAATATCTGACAAGTAGGCAAACAGAGAGAGCGCAACAAATAACAACTTGGAACAAATGGCAATAGGGTGTTTATCTGTATCTGCTAAATGTTAGCTTGCAGTGGTGGTATCTGCAAGATGATAACGAACGACAACTTCGACAACAACATTATAATACAAAGCACATACGCATACAAAAACATACCGACAAGTATAATATACCAATACTTTTATTAAAACGGAACAATCTAAAGGCACCACTAAAGTCCAACGTAGTCAAAAAAAGTACAGAAAAAACCTACACAAAATAAAAACAAAAACAACAGCAAAAATGTTGGTGATGATGTAGTTTATATGAATTTAAAATCCAAAACGTATGAGCCCAGTCTACAAAAGGTATAGAAAAAAAATAAATAAAAACAAAAACATATAAAATGTATATACATATTTCAATTAAGTATATGGAAAATATAATTGTGAAATCTATCTGTAGATCATATTCTTAATTGAATTAATTTAGCACATTTTTAAAAATATGCGAATATTACGAGCAAAAACAAGAACACAAAATGCGGGCGCAAATTTTTAGCAACTGCTCAATCGATTAAACATAGATATTCATTTTTGTTTTTGTAAACTGTACCAGAGATACGAATACAATCCTTGAATTTTGTGACCGCTGCTGGCTGGTGTGGAGAGTATTGAGTAAACGTATGAGATGACGAAGGCGCAAAGGCTGAGGTGGTGGCAGCGGAGTGACTGGGTGTCAAACAGCAACACAATAAGGTGTACATGCAATGTATAGGGTATATTGGCACTGCTAAAACGTGGTGGCAGCATTGGAGGATAGTGCAAAGTGGGGGAGCACACAAACGAAGGAAAGAAATAAAATCATATGAGGAAGAAGAGGGAGAGAGAATGTTACTGAGGTTTCCCTCCATTTTTTCGCATATCTTATCTGGTTGCAGCAACAAAGAACGAATTAACAACAGATACAAAGATATAAGGAAAAGAATAAATAAAAGTTCTTTTAATTGTTTCTGTTATTATGAAATTAAAATGTACATATTTTTTAGCAGAATTTAAAATTCATTATTACTTTGTACTTGTATCACTGACTAAAGTATCTAATTCAATATGTGGCATATACTATGTTTCAAAAAACTTCCCGCCCGATTTTCAGCTATCTAATTTGAAATGTAAAACTAATGGGCCGATTTTGATGACACTTGGTACAGATGGATTAAACCCTAAGGAAGGGTATTAAAAGTTCTGTGGATATTTGTTGGGCGTGGCACCGCCAACATTTATGCTCCATTTCACCAAAATAAAGTTGCACAACTTAAAATTTTTTCACTGTTAAAATAATCATACATATAAAAATTACGCCGATGGTGTTTTTCAAATTTATTTTACTTTAAACACATTTTTTTTTATTTAAACATGATTCTTTTAAGTAGCATATCAACGAAAACAAAAAACAAGAAATTTTTAACAAAAAAATAAAGTCAAAATATACAACAAAATAGCATACATAAATCCGTCTATACCTATGTTTACTTTTAATACTCAATATTTTTCTATTAATAAATTTTGCAAATAAAAGACAACACAGCACTACACTTTGTCAAAAAAAAAGAAAAAATCAGTCGAAAATAAAAAAAAAAATTACCAAATTGACAAAAAATAATACTAAACAGTTGAGGCGAGAACAAAACTATGTTGCTACCAACGTCTCTGTCATCATCACACTATCTATATGGTGTTCTTGTTGTTGACACAGAGTTGTACTAGTTTTTAGATTGTACTTTTCAAACCCAAGTGTTGTTCAATCGTTTATGAATATTAGATGAATGCAACACGAAAATATATATTATTTATAGTGAAAGGAACCAGGTAGGAGTGGTAACCGATTAGATCCGACTTACTTAGTCCGAAAGTGATCCATTATATGTGATAGATAAGTGATACTACTAAGTTGAAGTCTATTAAGGCCATCAACGTTTAACCACAGTTCGAAGATTTTGATATGTATTACCAACTTTAGTTTCGAAAAAAATATTGATAGCAAGACTTTCAAATTCACAGGAAATTAAGTGGGAACTGGCAAGGCTATTACCTTTGGTTTCGCCAAAAATTAAATACTCTACATTCCTATTCCTAGTAATTGTGAGCAATACGGTTACACTATATCACTCTTCAACAAATCATGATACGAATTGCTGCCCCACCCACCGTATTCTCCAGACTTGGCCCCCAGCGACTATTATATGTTTCCAAACTTGAAAAGATGGCTCCAGGGAAAGAGATTTTTACTCAAATGAGAAGGTCGAGTTCGAAACTGATGCATATTTTGAGAGCCTCGACGTCGACTACTATAAAAAAGGTATCGAAATGTTGGAGGATCGTTGGATGAAGTGTATCTCCCTCCCTCGAAGGAAACTATGTTGAGGAATAAAATCGATTTTTATCAAAAAGTTTGTGTTTTCATCATTTTTCCCGGGACTTTTTGAAGCATGTAGTACAATACAAAAATATACAGTTTTATTTAAAAGTGAAGTTTGAGGGGGTATTTAAACTTTTGTCCCTGACATTATATAAATATTAAATATTCTATTTCCACTTCAGTTTGACCATTTTCTTGAAACTTAAATGCCAACAAAGCGGTCTTAAAAAAATGTTCTTCAATACAAAACTAGGCGTGGCGCCACTCATACAAGCTAAAATTTTAATGTGCGTGAGAGTTATTTAAGGTAATGCAACCAAATACATGAAATGGTTGGAAAAGCATTGTACAAATTTAGGCTAATTTTGATAAAAGGACGTGGCACTTCCCATGCAAGCAAAAACTTTAAAGCGCTTTACTGAACGAGTTATTTAAAGCAATGAAACGAAATTTCACACAATTACTAGAAATGTATCGGACTATCACTAGACAAAAATCAGGGCAAATTTTTACTTATAATCGCACTTTTATTGTTAATACACTGCAAGTCAGTAAATTTTTTGGCAATGCCAACTGCCACACCTACATTTAAAAAAAGGCACATTTGAAATAGATAAAGCTGCAGAAAGAATATTTAAGTTTTAAATGTCTAGTGTATCCAATATTTTTTATATTTCTCAATGCGAAAAAAAATTGTTTTATAGTTTCTATATAAAATTTCACGTTTCATGAAGGATTTGAGGTTTTTTCTACTACGTTGCATGTACTTAACAAAATGCATAGCAGACATTTAAAATACTAAAATGTAATGTGAAGCAGATTTTTAGCATAAAACTAAACTAATGTTAATGTCTTATTAATAAGTTATAATAAGTCTTTAATTAAAAAGTAGCAGAGATATTTCTTTTTAAATTCAATGCATATTATGTCGATACCTGTATTTTTCAGATTTCAGAAAGTCAGAAAATGTGAAAAACAATGATTATGAACGTTTTTTTTTTTTGTTTTTTCTTCTTTTTGCGACGTTGCACCCGATGGGCAACCACTATAGGTTAGTTTTCGCAAAGGCAAATAATAATACGAAAGAAAATCAAATGAACGAACGAACGAAAAGTTTTGGAACCAACAGCAAAACAAAAATGTACTTATAGAATATATAAAAAAAAAATACAGTCACTCACTCTGTCAGTGAGATATAACAGAGCACACAAGGAATTACACATATTCGTCGTAGTCGTCGTCGTCATCGTATGTGTGATAGTATACGTATGTGTATATATTTTACAAAAATATTTATATATAAAAAAATTATATATATTATATGTACAGAAAACGACGTTGTACGTACGTATATAAACCAATTGAATTGACCTAACCTAAAATTTGTATTTTGCACTTTTCACAAGTTTGCATTGATAGAAAACGAAAATATTTTTTTTATTTTGCCATAATTATATGAGTAATATAAGGTAAATTTAATTATTGGCTAAATAAAAAACTTACTTTCTATAAAATATGGCAATAAAAATGTAGAAAAATCGTTACATCAGCAACAGTAGTACAGCACAACTGTGGGAAAAATTACCAATATGAATTATTTTCACACAAAATTATTTTTGTGTTACTCGAAGAACCAACTAATAAGTAATTTTGAAAACTTTAGTTTTTTATTATTGAAATAATTAACACTTTTTTTCGGCACGATATGAAAATTTTATTTTAAAATTTCTTAACGCACAAGTATAGTTTTTTGTTATTATTTTAAGCCAATTTATAGAATATTTGTGGATATTTAAATATTATTTTAACATTTTTTCACAGTGAAACTTTTGATTTTTTTTATTAATTTTCTTTAAGTGAATTTTTACAAATTTTCACAAAAATTTCGCGAGAAAACGTTTCGCTACATCTTTCCGCCGCCGCAAACATTTTCGATTAAAAACTACGACGACAAATGCAAAATGTAAAAAGTCTGATGGAGACACGACTACCAGTACCTAAGTGACGTATACACAAGCAGAAAGCAGCACATACATGCATACAAACATAAGCTCTTATACACACACCAGCAGAGTGGTGGACTACTCGTTCATCGTCATCGTGTATATATTAAATAAAAGCCCAATAGCCATCCCATTTTAGTGCTTTATACCCGAAACAAGAACAGTGTGCACACCACTTTCTGAAAAGATGTATCGAGCCACAGAAATTGGGGAAAATATCAAACATAGTAAAAGCTTTAGAATATTAACTTTATTCGATGATTTAAAAATTAAATAGATGACTAATCTGGCCAACATAATTAGCATTAACTTTAGCAAGACAACTACGATTGAACCACATTTTGCCATGACATTTGAAAAAAAAAAAAATAAAATTTCATGCAATTACATTTTCTTATTTAAAAATGTTCACTACTTGTCAGTTACTTGCTCTGTAAATCTGCAATTATTTTCTGCTTTTATCGTTTGTAGGAAACTTTCAATTTTTATTGCAATAAAATGCAAAAGGATAAAACCAAAACAAAATAACAATTCTTACACTTTTTGAGATCAATAAGTTTTGATTGAATTTCATAAGACGCTTACTAATTGAACGCACTTTCATAACTATTAACTTAAATCATAACTTTTATTTATTATATTGTATATTTTAATCAATTGAAAACATGAAAAGCAAATAATTTTATAAATGTTGAATATCTTCTCTGGAAAATTTACACAATAAAACCATTTATACGCAAGCACAAATTGGCTTTCATGTAATTGCCTACAAAATGTGGGCACACCCATGGTGTAATAATAAAGATGGAGTAAGGGGACGTCCATTAATTACGTGAGTCAAAATAGGGGGAGGGGATCCGGCAAAATCTCACCAAGGGAGAGGATGGGGTCAAGGAAAACAACACGTCAACTTCTTAATGCATAGAATTTACATTAAAAATTATAATTTAAATCTCACGGGAGGGAGGGAGGGGGGTTCCGAATTTTCAAAAGAACAGCTCATGTAATTAATGGACGTTCCCTAATTAGGGAGAGCCATGCGTGCAAAAGTGGAAGCCACTTTGAAAGCGTGAGAGTAAACCGATTTTCTATCGGCTGTCATCCTATTTGTCTTAACTTTGACATTCACAACATTTCAATTGCCCGTACAGCAAAGTTAAGTGCTTTGATGTATTGCAGCGCTTAAGCATAAAGTTCTTGAAAATCCTCTGAACGATATGCGGCAGATGTTGCACAAACTACTTTAATTCTGAGAAATTTAGTCGCTGTTGTTGTTATTCAATTAAAAAAATGACTTATCGCAGTCAGATTGAAACCCGCTGCACTATTTAGCGTAAATTTTTGTTCGCTTCAGAATTTTGAAGCGCTTAACACAAATACCTCTCAATAAAAAATTGCTTAAAGCAAAAATAGAATAAGTTCTATTTCTCTGCGATAAATTTTGCTAGTGTCAATTTTTTACTCACTAAAAACGTATAGGAAAAATCTGGACGATATTGCACGTCCCAATTCTGAAATGCGATGTCAGACGGCGGGCATTCGACAGCGCTCAAAGAATCATTTTTTACTCTCTTTCACTTTTTGAGTGAAGGCCAGCCACACGAAAGTGAAATGAGTGGGAGTCCCAGTATTTCTTGATAATTTATTAATTTTTCTACTCCGCTTCTAAATGCGTTTTTGGAAAAGGTGTTGTTTCACTCTTTTTCTTGATGCTAATGAAAATAAGTATTTTTTAGGTATTACAATACTTTTTTTAATTACTACTATCGTACAAAAAATGCATTCTCTCCCGCTGTCTATGTTTTTTTTAATTTCCTATACTGCCGTCAGAAGCAAAATGGGCGTATCTAAAAAAATCATATTCGTGATTCTTATGGCATCGGATAGCTTAAGACATTAAGCATCTAATGAACTGCGCCAAATGCCGGATTCTTAGTTGAAACCTATAAAAAATCTAAGAGAATTTCCTCTGTCTCAATTTTACATGTATTTCAACAAATTGACATATCTCGAAACGCGCTTTTTTTTAGATACGCCCATTTCCCTTCTGAGGGCAGTATAGGAAGCAACAACAAATTTTGCTTGAGCGCTGTCAAATGCCCGTCGTGTGAGATCATCGAAATAACAAAAACACCGAAATGTAAAAAAAAAAAAAAACGAAACCGATAAATTTCTATTTGAATGGAAAATACGGATTACCCGAGCTTTTTGAGAATTTTTTTTTAATTACCCCACTTTTGTTATTACACCATGGGCATACCCTCGAATTTTTTCCCTATATACGAATTTAAACAATAAATGTAAACACTTTCCAAGACTCTTATTTCAATTTAGAGCAACAGCAATAAGCACAAAATTGAGTACAAGCATATAATCAAGTTAGCACACAGAGTAAAGAAAACCAGAGAGAAGAGACCACGCGCGCGCCAATGTTTCGCAGTATCATTATTTATATTATCTGCTGGTATCGTTGGACTACAACCAGGAGTTACGCTTATAATTTCTACTTGTACTAATGTTGTTGCTTGGCAAGTATTTGCTTTTGTGTATGGTGGTTTTGAAAATTCAAGCATACAAAGCGCTGAGATTCAACCAATTGTGGGGATGATGTATCGTTGATACGCACTCACAAGAGCGAGTTTTAACGCAAGAGAGAAAGTGGTTTACCCATTGTAGGGCACAGAAAAGTCACATAAAATTAACCTTCTTAATAACTAATAACATTTGTACATACTTGATATGTACCGAAAAATTGCATTTGCTTACATGAAAGACATATTCCAAGTTTATCTTATTTTCTTGAATCATTTATCTTAACTAATTTTTCAATACAGCGATAGATAAAAACGGATATATTTTCACGAGTAATTTAAATTTTAGCAAGATCCGGTTAACACTAAAATTCTGCGAAAGAAATTCTTGTCTATACTCTTTTGTGGATTTGTTTTGTGTTTACACAGGAAAATAAAGTTTCATTGTGCTTATAAATGTCAAAACAATTACTGCGTCGACCCGCCACAGCAAGCATAATATCATCGAACAAACAGAATAAAAGAGAATTTCCGAGTACGACAAATTTTGTACTCGACCCTCGTTATTTTTTTGAAAATAATTTCTGTGTGTAAAAGCGTAAAGTTAAAGCATAATACCAGCGAATGAAAGAAAATTTCCGACAAATTCTGTAATCGCCCCTTTCGTTTTTCCTCTCTTTCCAACAAACAAGAAGAATTTTTGAAAAGAATTTCGTTGTGTAAGCGCGGGATTAGTAATTTTTAATTTCACCGATACAGTGTACTCATTACGTACGCATTCATGGCCATTAGTCCCACAGAAGAAGACACACTAGTCAAAATATGTTATTTTCTCTCTTATACTCGTAACATATTTTTTATGTATTTTGACATTAAAAAGTTAAAATTTTATTTCCAAGCAAAAGGAGTAATTAGGGATGCAACCGATACCAATACGATTACCGATATATCGGTATATTCCGATATATTCCGTTAGTTAACAGTCTTTGAAAAGTACTGGAGGATATCAAAGGCAAAGAAAACCAGCCGGTATTGTCATTGGCTCTGGAAAAATGATTTAATGTGGAAAGTGAAGAATCTTATTATGTATCTAGCAACGGCGCTTGATCCTCGATATAAACTACGAACGTCCCAATTGTAGTCTACTATTTCTACGGCAAAAAATCGGCTTGTAAATTTAATTAATTTACCACTATATTCCGAAACCTCTTCAGAAACATTTACGTTCCAACCTAGTACGAGTTCTGAGCCAATTACAAGACGGGGAATATGGAGTGTTTGCGAAAATATTATTAAGGAATCTGAATAAGAAGAACTATTGTCCTTTTTGTGCTCCGATACTTTCAAAGAAATTGAGATATTTTCGATTTCCCAATATTGCAACAGATGCAGATCCTCTCAGATTTTGGCGTAATGAGGTTCTGCACCCAAATTTAAAAAAGTGTTAATTTTAATTACTAACTTAAGAAATAAATAAAATTAAAAAATAAATAAAAAAAATTAATTCTTCTTTTACTTATGGCTGTTGATTTAATTATGATTTTACCACTTTGCGTCATAGTAAATCCTTCTTTTTAATGCAACATCCGTGTCAGTCTCTGCGACAAATTTTTATAAATATCGGTATCGGCGGTAAATTTTTATGAATATCGGTATCCGTATCGTATCGGCCAATACGCGTATCGTTGCATCCGTAGCGTGTGATATTCAAAAAAAGCAAAATAATTAAGAAAAATTGTCGCATAGCCCTGTAATTTCTCATTTCATGGGATTCTAAATACAAATTGATGGGTAAACTGCAAACATCAAAGTTCAAAACAACAAAAATATACAATGTGGTCAGGAAAAAATTTAGTTAGCAAAAAATACTAAATAAATATTGAAATTATCATAGGATCGACAAGTAAAAATTACAGGGCAAACTGTAAAATGTTCAAATTTAAAACATAATAATATATTTTATGATTCGATATATATTACTTTTTTGTTATTAGCATTGTACAAATACGACATAAAATGTAGATATCTGGTTAGAAGTAGAAAATTGTGTGAGTGTTGCCAGACTGGCTCTCTGTCCCATGATATGTTAAGAAGTATGGTTTAAAAAAAGTATGATTGTAAGCAAATATAGAATTTTCAGTTATAAAATATTTTTGGAGTAAATTTTACTTTTACAGTGTGAACACTGTAATATTTCATTGACACTTAAATCAATTATTACAATGTTTTTTACAGAATTTTTTTTCTGTGTGTACAATTACAAACTAAATTTTCGCAAAGTTACTTATAGGTACAAAATACCCCATAAGGTTAATAATACCAACACAGTCGAGGAAGAGACAAAAATCGAGAGAAAGACACAGAGAATGGCAGTCTGTAGCAAAGCATAATGTGAGAGAAAAACTAATAAAATCATACAACTATTGAATCAGTTGTGCACCTATGGGGCATTTAGTCGCTTATCAACTCGCTCATTTTGTGATGGTGTCACCGCGTCAAGCTGAATCCGACCAAATGGTTTAAATCTCTGTTCGATAGTAGCGTAATGCACGACGACCAACTGTATCTCCGGGCAGTATATATTTAAGTATCTGGCGATAGGTGTTCAAAATTTAGCAACTTAAAGAGTGTGAATGTGAATTATTTTCGTTTCGTTGTTTTTTTTTTTTTTCTTCTCTAACGCTTAAAACGCAAAGTAACCTTAAAGAAGACCATGAAATAGCAAAACCAACAGTCAACGTGTGCAAAAGAGCAGAAATTAATTTACACGCTCTTATGCGCCGCCAATGCAAGTTACTCAGCATGGTTTCAACTATATGTTTATGGCAACTCAGGAAGCACAATATGAGGGGTCGGTCTAGGCTACGATTCAGATTTTTCGATTTTTTTTTTTAATTTTTAAAGCATTAATAACTTAAACAAGTCAATATCCGCATATATATAAATCAGAGAGATCAAAGGACTTGGAAATTGATTTTAGTCTCATCGAATTATTCCGTTTGTGTTTTTGATTTTGTGTTGTGCCTGCCCCCCTTGCATGACCGGCAGATATAAGAAATTATTATTGTGCTTTCTCAACAGAATACTTGTAGTCATGAGTTTCTTACTGTTCTCTCCCATTATTTAAATGAAAATGCAGCCAAAAATAAAAGTAAACAATGTTATGCTCCACATTCTAGTGCAAGCAAACAAGCCAAGCGAATAAAAATGTATACTCCCAACTAAAAAGGAACTTATTTTTTAACTAGCAAATACAGGACAAATTAAAATATACAAGTATAATTCTGTTTCTATTACTTATAGCTAAACTCTAGTGATAAAAAAAAATGCTTAAGCTACAAAATCTCCCGTAGCTGGCGAAGACGAGTAATGTAAGTTATAATCAACTATATTCACAGACTGCAGCTAACAAAAACCAATTAAATTTGAGTAAAAAAAAAGAGGAATAAAAACAAACAACAGAGTGTAGAATAGGTATAGGAAATAACGAGATATATTACAATAAACCGCCAAATAAAACACTTAAGGCTAAGACTAGATTGAATTTAAAAAAAAACAGCAATTTTTTCTTAAACATGTTTAATTCTTAGTAGATATTTTCGATGCTATCCGCTGATGACATCCGATACGAACGGTATCGGTATCATCTCATGACGTTTTCTACCGGTTCGACACAAATCCGATTAGTGTAGTATAATGCCAATGCACATCGCTTTTTATTTACCTTTTAAATCCGGAAACTTTTTTTTAATAATTTTTGTCTGCTATTTTTTACCGAGATTCCCCATTTTCTATTTGATTAACACAAAAAATGCTTGGATAACTGAACTTTTGTTTAAAAATTGGTTTGGAAAATCATTTGTTAAACGAGTAAGACGATAATTAAAAGAAAAAAATTTGCCAGCCAAAGAAATTCTACTGCTAGACAATGCAATTTGCCATCCAAAATCATTATCAGACTTTGAATGGGATTCAGATGATAATCTGTCTCTTGCAATTTTACGCCCCAGTAACTCAACTGAAATAGTTGATTTACTTGACGAAATATCTCCGGATGTACATATGTACATATATGTATAATGATAAGGAAATTGATGAGTGGTTGAATAACGACATAGAATTTATTGACGATACGATTGAAGAAGACGATATCGAGAACAGCAATCACGATGAAAATGAAAATCAAGATCCAATAATTCGACATTCTCAAGCAATATCCGCGTTTAATAATTATGTGTATTAAATATTCAGAAGAGCAGGATTTCGCCGCAGGGACATTTTAAAACTAGTTGGTCTGAAAGATGTTGCACACATAAAGAAAAATGAAAAACTTTGACAAAATTGATTTTAGTTTTTTTTCAAACTCACTAAAAATGTTGATTAGACAATAAAAATAAATTTTTAAAGCATAAATATTTTGGTATTATTAAAATTTAGTTTAATTTAAAATTTATCTTGGTAATCCGAACATTTTGATAATTCGGACACTACTAAGTTTTTAGTTGTCCAGATTATCGAGATTATACTGTAACTCGAATTTTTTTTTTTGTTATTTTAAACTGAATGTACTGACGAACATCAGGACGCAAATGTAACGAAAATGTCATCACTGATCCCGCACCTTCCGGCATATCCGATTTATGGCCAATTTAACAATAATTAACCACAGTTCTAAATAAGTAGACGACCTTCACCCTATGGTGGTTTTTTCCAATTAAGAAACACAAAATAAGCACGCAAACCGATGACGTCGTGCCGGGCTGACTTTCTTTTTGACGTGAAATATGTGACAAATCGATTTCAAAAAACATAACAATAAGATTTGAAGTCATGCCGTTTTCTCACGAAAACCGTATCCAAAATAAAAATATTTTTTTGATATTTTCGGTGTATAACCCGAAGCATATATATAAATATAATCTATTTGTAAACAGGAGAAAGTACATCGATTTCTAAAATTGTAAATTACATTCCTATCCCTATCATGAATAAACATTCCCTCGAAATTTTTCTCCAATTCCCTGATTTGCAATCGTAGTAAATTTTTTGGGAATGAACAAAAAAAAATTATCTGGAAAATTAAATGTTTCTTGTTTACTTTATTTTTCAGATTTTTTCTTTTACAAATGTAAATGTAAAAAAATTATATACATTATACAACGAGAAGTAGCATGTGAAACTGTTTTAAGGATATCATATACTTTCTTACATCCATCCTAAGAAACAATACTTTTTTTAGAATAGCAATGAAATTATACAGATGACAAGATATTTAAGACAGATATCTAAAAATACATCTGAAAGGACCAACTTAAAATAACATTAATTTATGAAATCAAAAACTCTGTACAAAAGTTGAAAGTTCAAAGTTCTAATGCGCATGTCTTGCTATAGCAAGAAAAAAAAATCCGAAATAAAAAATTAAGACAAAGAAAATAGTAAAAGGAAAACCCAGCAAAAGTGGTGCACTGAAAATACAAAATTTATACAACAAACAAGTTCACAAAAAAAAGAAATTGCAATCAGGATAGAGGGATAAGCAAAAAAAAAAAAAAGTAAAATATGAAATACAAGAGCAACATATTCCCAAAGAGAACGAGAATATCATACAACTTTTTCGTTAATAAAAGAGAAAAAATGCACAATGGTAGGTAGGGGTGGTTATATTAAAACTACAGATATTAATGTGAACAAGGATAGCGACGCAGTGGTACTACAAGTGAAAATTCCAAATACAACGAAGAACAAGGACACCTTCAATGCTGCACCCACAATTTTATAGATTCTAGCTATAGGCAGAAATAAATGGAATTGGCCGCAGTGGTGGTGATAGAGTGCTAGTGCAAGCCATCTAAGGTTAGGTTTAATTCGTGCAAACTGCAATAATACAACAGCCCAATTTTTAACGCAGTCGCAGCAGCACAAGAGCAACTAAATTAGTATATAAATTGTTTATAGAATATTTTAGTATTTGTAAGACGCAGTGGAATTTTAATAGGAAACTTTTCTTTAAAATTCTTAATTATGTTTTCTTATGAATAGTGCCTGTTTTTTTTATTTTCATACAATTTACATTATTCATAACTGATTTGATAAAACTTTAAAACTGTAATAAAGATAAAGAACTGGAATAAAGATACATATTGCCCACATTCCAGAAACAAATGTCATTTTATTTTCCACGACGACATAAGAATTTGTATCATCGATTTCGCGAAAATTTTTGTACTATTTCGACAGGTACTTTTATAGAACGTATAGAACGGAAAGTTTTAAACACGGCGTAAGTAAGTATTCTTGTTGCCCTTGGTAATAATTTCTTAAAAAATATATTGACTTGTGGGGCCTTGGATAAAGAGATCATGGCGTCATCTCCTAGATGAAAGTTGTAATAATAGAGTTTAGCTACTACAGCTATTAGTATTTTAAGCTATTTAGTTTGAAGCTAAAATCCAGTACACACAAGAAGCTTATTATTAAATAGTGAAAATAAAAAAAAATATTTTTTTATAATTTTTTCTGAACTTTCTCAACATAACCAGAATCAGAACAAGTGTAAATTTTACTCGCATAAACGTTAGGAAGAAGTTTAGTAAACTTTTTTCATTTCATGCTGGCTCATATACAAATAACTAATTAACTAACTAAAGCCTTAAATCTAAGTTTAATCTTTTGGCAGCTAGTTTTATTAACTTCACAATTTTTAATAAGAGTTCTTACGGTGTTCATATGAAAAACTTCAATGAAAGGAACAGGAACAAATTTTTAGCAGACTGATTTTAACGGTCAAAACATTTTAGACTACAGTCAAATGAAAGCTATGGATCTTATTTTTCATTTAAAAAAAAAAAAAAATTATTTAAGCATGCAGCACAGGACAAAAAAACTACCCAAATCATGGCTGCTAGTCGAAAAATAAAATAGTTGCTCCACTAGTTTAGGCGCCAGTTTGACAGCCAGTTGGACCACTATTTTATGAACCAATTTGGTCGCTAATTTGGCCGCTAAAATTAGTTTCCTATTTAACATATTTTTTATTTATGTTGTACAGGGTTAGGCGCATGAACTGTTACCTAATCAAATGACCATATCTTTTTGTGTGAAATTATTTTTTATTGATTCAAATGTCAACAATGTGTGGAAATATCAAAAAACTCCAATCCGGCTACTTTAGCTCTATATGGCCACCTTTTGCCTTGACTAATGGCCTTCAAACGGTCACAAAACAAGTTGCATGCTGCACGAATGTGATCCGGTAATTTGGCCCATTCCCGTAAAATGACTTTTTTCAGCGCATCCATACTGGCATATTTTTTAGTCCTCACCTAGCTCTATAAGGTGGAATAGTCCATCAGATTTGAATCTGGCAAATTTGATAGCCATTGTGTGGACGAAATGAAGTGTGGTTTTTTAACCATTCTTGGTTCACACTAGCTTTATGAGATGGTGCTGAGTCTTGTTCGAACGTCCATGCTCTGCGACCGAAATGTTTGCGTGCCCACGGCTCTAAAGCAGCTTCCTACACAGTTTCCCGATAATATGTCGCATTGACTTTGACACCAGTCTCGATAAAAACGTTTGGAGCGTCCATCGGCGGTGACAGCTTCGGATGATGTTCGTAGGCTCAAATTCTCGTCGAAGCGTTCGGTCAAGTAAACACGATAATTTTGAGTTTATGAACTGCTCAATCGGGAAATTTTTCTCATCAGAGAACACAATCGCAATTCCCGACAAAACTCAACCTTAATGAAATGAAAACACGCTTTCAAATTAATTTCATCTTTAAATGGCTATAACTTTTCGAGCAAGAATTTTAAAGCATTTTTTCAACTCATTAAGATTGTTGGGTTATATCGGATCATGGTTTCAAATTTATGTCACCTTAAAATGGCTTCAACATCATATACATCAGAAGAGTAAGAATTGTACTAAATGATACTTTTATTAGAAATAAGTTGAAAACATTTTGAATTCTAAACATAACCTCACATGTAGACAAAAACGCAATTTTTCAGGTATTTAAATTCAAATATTTCAAAATCCCTACGTGACGGGCTAATTCTGAGGCCGGATTCGGATTTAGCGCTTAAAGTTCCTTCGAAAATAGGCTAAAAACATTTCTACGCTGACATATAGTCATGAAGTTTTTGGTTTTTATATTTATTGTATCAATCAATGATCGAAAAAAGTCATGCAAAACAACGAAGAATAAAAACTTCATTTTATAAAAGTTTATATGTACATAGTTATTTGAAAAATTAAATCTTTATGTGTCTGACTTTGCTCTATTCAAAACGGTTTGAACTAAAACCGTTAAGTAATGCATACTTTGAATATTTTTCACTATACGTATACGTATTAGATGATTTTTATTCAAGTTATTTTTCTTTTATCAAGACAAATCATATATCTCAATTTTAACCAAATTACAGAACATATTGTCGTAGAGTTTTATGTGGACGACAAATATATGACAAACAAAAATGTAAGTTTATTTTACTTAAATTTTAATATGATCAAAATAACAGTACAGAAATCTGATCACTGATTATTTTGTTCTCTTATGATGTGATGTGTCTGGTTTACTCAAACATTTCAATGTGATCCTATCCTAATCAAAATATAAAATTAAATTAAGAACAAACAGTGTGACAAAGCTAAAACAAAACGTTTATTTTTCTTAGAAGCAACATTAATTTCATGGCCAAAGGAAAGCAAATAGCTATTGCGACAACACAAGCAATGATGACAAAAGATATGCGGCACTTATTGTTGAGAGCAAAACGGCGAATTCTCAGTTGCCATTTTGTGAATCGAAATCAAAAAAGTCAGTCGACAATTTAGTACGTCTTGGAACAGTAACCGCCGCAGTCGAAAAAGACCTATATTTATTTCAAACGTATGGAAAAGTAATTACCGCAAAACTGGTCGCGAAAAATTAAGAAAAAAAAAAACAAAATTTGTAGACATAATTTTGCTATTGTAAGTCACATGGAAGGAAAGAGAAAATAAATTTTAAAAAGAGTAGTTTTGTTCGTATATATATATTCGTGCTTTATATCAAGAGATAAATACCAAATGCATAAGACAAATGAAACCTATTAACAAAATATAAAAATAAAATAAGACAAAAATAAAATAAGCTAAAAACAACAAAATTTCGATGACGACGAACTAAGGTAAATACAAAGCAGTGGCAGGCAGGAAGGAATGTGGCAATGGCTGAAAATTCACCAAACAAAATTATGTGAATTCATCGAACGTAAATTTGATTAAGTCGAAATTTTGTAAATATTTTCAATGAGAATTTTAAGAAATTTGTTGCCTGCTTGTTTAAAATGTTTAAACAATTATATAACAAATTGTGTTGGTATATTAAACAAAAATAATTTTTTTTTTTTTGAGGAGCTACATTCATTCAAGGCGGATGTGTATTTCGTTTAGAAATGCAAATTTTCTTTACATATAAAATTTGAGATCAATTTTTAGTTAACGCTTTCAAAAGTTTTTAATTAAATAACCACATGGATTCGCAATACGTATTTCGCTTTTAGTAAAAAAAAAACAAGCTACACATGTTATGGCGTGAACAAAGTTTTCATGCCAAAATTAGTAAGGCATGTGCATTGGTGCTACGTTTACATTGATCCAAAAAATTTTTGAGGTTGAATTAAAGCAGTGTATAACAAACTACGCTCAAAATATAAATTAATGCGAAATATTTGTAAAACAGGTACCAAAGATTTTGGGTGAATTTTAATACATTTCACAGAAAATCCAACTCAGCGTACGCTTTTGATAACACAATACAACAGCCAACCTGCGAGGGGGTCAATGATTCCAGTTGAGAATGAAAGTACTAGTACACTACATATGTATATAATCAATAGAATTTGACGTTGTGAGACTACATAGCATTTTTATGGCATTAGTAAGTTTTTTGCTAATCAGTGGCGTTATTTTTGCTTTTTTTAAATTTTTTTTTACTCTTAGCTGCTTCTTTTATTGTAGCGAAGATTAATTGCAATGCAATTTTTAAGTGCTATAGCCGAATCTAAGGACAAAATTTTACTATCACGTCAGGATTTTGAAACATGTAATCCTTAAGTAGCTAGTTGCTTTTAATGAACGCATGTTCCTGAAAAAAATCCATCATGAGCGTACGTGATCTCTTTATTTAATTAACCATCGAATGAACGTGTTTGTCTAACCTTTCGTTTGATCAACTTACTAAAACTAAAATTTTCAAGTTTCTTCTAATTTAGGTTTGATAGAAAAAATTATCATCAAAAATCGAAAAAAAAAAATCACCGTAAATCGGGGAAATGTAGAAGAAAATTTATGCTACAAGCTAAGGACCGTACAAGATGGAACGGACTACCCATCATATATTTTTGATCTTTCCGAATACCACATAACATAAAACTCCTCTCATTTTGATCTTGATGGAATAACAATGGGGAAGTTTTTATTGAGACAAGAAGTGGGAAGCATGTCATCAAGTAATATATGTATGTACAAATTTCTGTCTTGCCTTTCAAATCATACGGCAGTGAGAGTCGCCACACTAAAATGAACTTAACTTTAAGTTGATGAATGGGTGTTAATCAAGGATAACATTCAAAAAGTTTATAGGAATCATCCAGAAGCAGACTTACCTTAGTATTCGCTCGAGTTGCCTTCTAGTCGAAAGCTATTTCTTTTTAGGCCAACACAGGCATATGTGATCATTGGCTTGAAAGTTAGATTATAATTTTAAGCTTAAGACCCCAGGTTCCTGCCACATATGAGACAAGTCCACAGGGTTTTTTTAGTGGTCACTCGATCCGTTCATAAAACGCTATTTAAAGGCATCTTGAAGTTGAGTCAAATTAACAGATACTGTTGAGCTCATTGCTATTATATACCACTTTAAGTTTTAACTTTTGAATAGGATGTCACCATTCCGAAATATTTTCCATGGAAAATATTTAACTCCATGCAAAATACAGTACTACTGGTAAGTTTGTATAAGTCGAAAGCATCTGAAGTTTAATGTGCGGTAGGCTTCACAAAGTAACATACATATTTAAATATCAAGCCAAATGGCGCACAATTAGACAATGTCTCTTTTTTGTAAGTCAAAATCAGCTACTTCATTGTCATTTGGTACGTTTTCAAGTGCCAAATATAAGCCACAAACAATTTGATTTAATTCGATTTGGTCGATAGCCCTCAATTTCGAAGTAATTTTGTTTTCTATTATTATTAAAATAACATCGGCAACCAACAACAAAAAATAACTTTTGTTCCAGTGCAATGTACAATATACATTCATATAAAAATATTTCACATACACTGACTTTGCGCGCTGGCCACAACACTAGCGGCGGTGGCGATGAGAGCCGTCTGTCTGTATATAAAAATAAATAAACATGAATTGGTTTGTGGAGAACCCGTTTTTCGGGTTTTACATCTTTTCGAAATTTTTTGTAAGTGGTGGTAGTAGTATAAGCGCGCGCGCGCGCAATTCTGCTCGTAAGTTTGTTTGTTTAAAAGCTTTAGGTAGATTAACTACCAAAAACAAGTTGTTTTTAAACCAAAATATAAAATGTTGGAAATGTGTAATGTTTGCTTCCAAAATAAATCAGTTTGACAAATTCAAAGTGACGATTACTTTGCTGGAAGATCGATTGATAAAAGAAAACTTAACTAAATTTTAGCCTTAAACTTTGGATAAAATGGAATAAACATAAAAATTTAAATTCGCTTTTATTTCCAAAGTGTTCAGTAATTTCAAAAGTGTCTAAAGGAAGCACATACCATAAGAAACAAAGATTTGAGTCAGATGGCAAATATCAATGAAATTAATTATAGAGAAACCTTGAATGTTCTGCAGCAAGTGTGAAGTTCCATAAAAAAAATAAAAAAAGTTGTAGTTTTCTTAGTGGATAAAACCAACACTGAACGAAAGAACCCACATAAGAGATTTACGGTTGAAAGTTATTCACAATTACTCTAGCGGAACATCTACAAAACTGAGTGAAAAGGACCCAACACAAAGCTCTTTTTTTTGTTATTATAGGTATTATGAAAAATATTTACAATCAATACAATATCTGCATGCAGTAGTATGTTTTCACCATACTATTACTAACAAATCCTTTTCAAAATTGATGCATAAAAAAAGATATGTAATGAATTTTGCCTCGGGGCGAATATACATATTAGAGTAGGTATTACAATTTTTATGTATTTTTGCTAACATTCTTCCGATTTTTCCTCTACGGATATATTATGAAAGGTCGCCTTAAACAATAAATAAAATAAGACCATTGAGATTTTGTCAGGCTTAAAAATCGTTATTACTACTAAAAATTATAATTATTACTATGTAAAAAAAATTCTCAAGAGTGCTACATAATGGTAGTACCTTTGTATACCACTCATAAGAGTATAGTGAACACAATTCAACAGTCTCATTGAAGACCATTTTATTCTCAGTATGAAGAGAAGAAATTTGTTGTCACCTGTACATTGAGTATTTAAAAATAGAAAAAGTTCTAAAAAAATTTGATGGAAATCTAGTGGGTGGAATAAATCAAATTGATGGTCGTTGACTAATACGGGAATTTAAATATTCACGGGTGCATCACACAATACAGGGAGCCATTTAATTAAATATGCGACTTTTGGATCTCTTTTGACAATTTTTAATTAAAAAAGATACAAGTTTAACAACATTTTGGAAGAATTTTTTCAAACTGACCCCCCACCCAACCACTTTTGATATTTGGACCCCTTGAAATAATGATAGAAATTGCTTTTAGGAAGGACAAAAAACATATATTTAAAGTAGAAACACCTGAAGTGGGAGAAAAACGCATTTAAAGTTTTCAATAAGTTACTTTTTATATCAAAATGATAAAAAATTATGTCTACAGAAACTCTTCTCACAAGGCAAATTTATAAGATACGGATACGGCAGATTGAAAATAGTTTTTCTTTATTGAAAAACGTGCGGATATTTCTGCATCATTAACTAAAAAAAAACATGCCAGTCTTGAAGTAACTGAGCGATATGTACTACATATATCGGTCATTCTTTTATTAACTGCACACACTTGAGCATTTCTTAAAACGAAATCTCAAAAACTATAGGAGATAGGATAAAAATATCATTTAATCATTTTCGTTAAGAAATACTATAACTTTATAAAAAAAAAATTAAAGTTTTAAATAGGTAAATTTGTTGAAACAATAATTTATTTTATTTAAAAAATTTTTTCTCAAAATAAGAATGAATGTGCTTTCATATCAAAATTCCCGCCTGCATTCAAATCGCAATTCCCGACATAACTTTGGAAAATATACAATTAGACTGGTGCGCGCGCCTTCATAAAAAAAACTCATACGTACGGGAACAAAGCTAGGGACAGGTTTACTTTAGCTTCCATTGGCCAATATTTTTTTTTGTAATAGGGGCTTAGAAGAAAAAAAAAGGAAAGTGTCCCTCGGATGTAGTTTCGGAAATATAGGCATCGGAAGTTGCGAATTTTTAATAAAATTTTTTCAATTTTATATCGATAATCTTATAGGTATACAGCCATGGACATATTAATGGTATATTTTGTTAAAAGTTATTTCTTATGCTATATTATCGTAAATTTTATTAACAAACAAGTGTTTGGTTTTTTGCATTCATTAAAAAAAAAATTATCAAAATGTATAATACCGATAAAATGAGCTGGACACATAAATGGCATAGTTTTGAAAAATAAGAAAATATCGTGTTAAAAATGCAGCTAAGAATTCTGAGGTAAATATGAAAATCATCTATACATTTTTTTGCCACAAGGATGGACACGGCATCATTATTCGGCGGCGGACATTCTCGTAAACGCGTCTTTTTTCATTGTTGTTGTTTTTTTAACCCTGCTATTTGTTGTTGTTATGATGTAGTTAGCGCAACGACGAGCGGTGACGACTACTACACGAATACACAAATGTGGATGTGTGTGTATTCGAATGTGAAATGCGCCGTTGTCGATTACTTTTTTTAGTTAAAGAAAAACTGGCCACATTTTTTAAATAGCATTAAAAAAAAAAACTCGCAAAAGTATACATATAGTATGTATAAACAATAATAAACAACAAAATTAAAACAGATTTGTGTAACTAAATTTAAGTATTTTTTACACTGCACAAAAAACCTAAAGACGACGTTAACTAGTGATAAGGAATTAACAAACAAATTTTGTTCAAAGGCAATATGAGAATCAGCTGAAGAGCAAGCAAATAAAATAAAAATTTTGTTGGTTAGAATTTCGCTGTTTTTGTTGCTGCCTGCTGCTGCAGATAACCAATAAAAATATTTCTAACCTCAAAAAAAAAATGGAGTTTCGCCTACGGTTTAAAGAGCTCTTTCAGACGTGGCGAGGCATAAACGAAGCCAATATTAGTAAAATTTTTGTAGAAATAATAATTTACAATACGATTCTATAATGGAAGTGATAAACATTTTTTTATGTTGTGTACCAATATTGAAATTCTTGAAAGTTAGGTTATGTTGTAATGGAAAAATTTACAAATACATACATATGTACATTAAAAACAAAGAAACTTAAGTGAAAATTTTAGAGAAAATTTAACTTACCACAAACTTTGAATTTGCTTATATGAATTAAATGAAGTTTTGAATATGCGCGATTTAAAGGAGCGGTAGCTTAATTAGGCTAACAGCTGCATTACACAATTAAAAAAATTTATTCCAAAATCAATTTACAGGTATCGTATTTTTCAATAAGTTCAAGTTAAAATATTTCTAATTTCTTTTTCAAAAATTTTGAATTTTTTTGTCGCTCACATATGCCAACAAAACTGCGCCGCAGCAATAAAAAAATCTCTTGCTTTTAGACAATTTTATGTCTTAAGAGTAGAAAATGCAAAATTACAAATTTCTAAAAATCTTAACACCAACTCTGGCACGTTTTTTCACTTTTTAAACAGTCCCCGCTTTTAACAAAATATTTGCTTGAATTTATTAATTTTTAACCAACAAAAATGGAAACTTTTTCTTCAATATTAACAAACTGACACAAAACCCAATGAATTGTGATTATGTCTTTCTCCGCAGCTGACCGGATCAAGACTGTCATAGCGCGCGGTTATTTCGACCAAACCATTTGCCTCTGTGTGGGCTTTATGTCTGTGCTGCTTTATCTACTGTCAAGTGGCGCGAAAGAGAAGGATAGATTGAAAACATTGGAATAATCAAATGTCGTTGTTGCCGTGAGCAGAGCAAATATGTAGTTTTTTTGACGGTCGGGTGTCTGCCATATAGCAGTATTAGTTGCTAAAAATGGTTTAGTCCAATTAATATTTCTGAAAAAATTATTTTTTTTTCAAAATTTTATTGAAAAATACTATATTTTGATTAAAATAATAAAGAATGGTTACAAAAAACACTCAAATTTAAAGTTTTCCTTATATCGAAACAAGTTCGCTGATAAATTTTTTGATAGCAGACAACCCCACGCAGGAGAAGCAAGCGCAGAACAAGCAGTTTAAAATTTTTTGCTTGCTTGTCGGTTTTCATGATGCTAGTGAGTTCATTATTTGTCTTGGTTGTGTTGGTAAGCTACGCGCAGTATTTGTGGAACGTAGTAAAAGTAAGCTGTCTGAAGTAGGGTCGCGACTCCGAAATGTCAATATATAATCTATTTTCTGAAAACCTGTTCCACGTTTGCTCGTCTAATATCACACACGGTTCAGCAGTTAACGTTACCGAAAAAATAACTATGCGCAAAAAAATACGCTTTGTTTAGTTCAGGTTTTTTTTATTTTCTGGACCAGGAAACGTAGAAGGTTTTTTCGATAACTCGCAGTGGTAAGCCAGAATTTTTACTTTTCGATTTGTATTGATTGCCAAAAATACTGTCGTCCATCCAAATTATGTTTAAGCTAATATATAAAGCGGACGACAAAATTAATATAAGAAATTGCCTGTAAAGAAATGTGGATTGCAATCCTGATTTCACTTTTTATGCTAACAAGCTCGGCAACATTGGTTAAAATGCTGGCAATTATTGCCCTGTTTGAAAACACCCTTATAAATACATCACTGATCAAATTTTTGGTCCGTTTTTTTGCTGAAATGCAACACTTTTACGTTGATAATTAATAAGAAATAAGAGAAAAATTAAGGAGGAAATTAAAAAATAGAGAAAATAAAATTAGAAAAGCAACATGGGTGCTCCACAATACTGGATTTGTTGTTACAAATGCTCGGAAATTATGTATAGGAGAAGAAATTAACAAAGAGATTGGCAATTTAGTTTGGTATTTTTCATTTAAGAATTTTACAAACATGTTAAATTTTAAAAATGTTTAAATTTACACTCACGTTTGTCTAAACTGCTGTTGGTAATATCCATTGAAGTTTATCCGGTAGTTGCAAATTCTAGAAATAAATTTTTCTTTTTTTTTTAATTTCCAAACACAATTGTGTAGTCGTTTGAGGAAAATTTTGCTGTCACGACAATTACGATAACGACAGCTGGATTTCAAACACCTTTCAGAAATTTTATTTAAATTGTGTTTACTGATAAGATTTTAAACAATAATTTACGACTGACAAAATATAATTTTTTTATTTTAAAAAACCAAAACCAATAAGGTCCAAAGTATTTTTCGAAGACAAATCTTTTTCTACAATTGTGCACATGTAATTTTTTAACATAGTTTTGTTAATAAAATCAACTTTTTCTGATCAAATAACCGGGGAACAATACAAACAAGAGCAAGCATAATGTCAAATTTTGGTGATTTTAAAAATTTTCATGTATTTTGACGTAAGATCCGTAAATTCTTGTCTATGCTCTTTTTTTTACTTTTTGTTTGACATTCGCAACAAACGACAAATTTTGTACCTCTCTCTTTTTGTCAAGAGTAAACATCGAGCAAGCAAATACACAAACGATTGCGTTACATTTTAACGTTTACGTGCGTTAACTTGCGTATATAGAGATGAACTTTGGGTGCTTTGGGTTCGGTTCACACGAGCGTTTTATATACGCGTGTTTTGCGCAACGCGTGTTTTGCACAACGCGCGATTTAGCACAACTCCAAAGTTAATGCAACCAACGTGCATTCCAACGCGCATTGTAAAACCGTTCGTTCGGTTCTTTGTTGCTTATAATTTTGTGCTATTCTGAATCGCACGTTTGGTAACGCTCGTGTGAGCCAAACTTATCACTTTCATGGTAAAGAAATGTCTTCGCTTAGCTTAGCTAACCCATTACAAATACAGTAAAGGTCCAATATAACGTATAAAGATATAGCGCAATTTTAATGAACAGTTTTTCCAATTGAAACTTTTTCATTGATGTCTCTAAATTACGAAAATTTCCACTATTCTAAATTACGAACGCTATATTATTCATGCCGCTTCAACGCAAGAGCCTTACGTTAAGTGATAAAGTTAATATATGTAATTGAAGAAGGTAAGAAAAGAGTGCCGGTATAAGTGATCGCCATTAAAGCCATTTTCTTGAATAAAAAACGTTTCGATAGAACGAATTTTACGATATTACGACTGACCCGTACATTAATTAGTTCGTTATATTGTTCCTCTACTGTAAATGAAAATAGAAAATAAAAGAAGCACAAAAGTGTAAACAAACATGGACGGAGAGATCCGCTCAGTTCAAAAATCGCACGCACCAGAAAAAACTCGTTTTTCGAATATATGTTAACGTCGTTTTAATTAGATTTACATACTTATTTGGGGCAAATTACCAAAAAAAGCTTACAAAAACATCTATCCAGCTGGGACTAATAATTTGTTGTTATAAAGTTTTATGAAAAATTTTTGGGGAAAATGTTTAAAAATATAATGAAACACTCACAATTAGTGAAATAACAGATTGATTCTCATATGGAAATGTCAAAATTTATAACCAATGGGAGTGGAGGACGTGGAAGACAACGTTTACTCAAGAATGAAAACTCTCACAATTGGTTTAGCTAGCAGTGAGATTAGTTAGATTGATTAGAAAATACTGATCTATATTAGAATATTGTTATATGAATCCACACTGCACTGTGATAAAAACGTGTTGGTAACAATTACAAACGGCACCTAACGACGACAGGAAGGAAATCTGCCAAAATAATGAATTCCAAACAACTCTCCTTAATTTTATGTGTTGCCTTATTGGCCATTACTTCAGTGATAGGATTCACATCTGAGGAGGTTAAATGTCATGGTAAGCTACTATTGAAGTGCCATACACATACGGAGAAAATCAATTAATTTTTTAATTTAAATCAAGTTTGCAAAGCCACCGTACAGGAAATGGAAGAAGCAATTTCAAAGGAAGATCCCAAAAAAGTGGCTGACGTCAGCGGCTTTCGTTTAGATGCTGCGGGAAATTCCGTTAGCAAAACAGTGAAATTGGTCAAATCGGAAATGTTCCTCACAGAGTTGATGGAGAATATTTGTAATTAAAATTCAATTAATGAAACTATCATTGAGTAATTAACGTATTTTTTGCTGTAGGCAAGAAAATGGAAGATTATGTACGTGTAACATATAAAAAGACTGGAAGATTTGCACTTTTAAAAATGATAGTCGATGGCAAAATGAATTCTGAAGCGTCAAACGTAGACTTTGTGCAGGATGGTGATTTGAATAAAAGCTTGGAACACTACGTAAGTAAACTAGGTAGTATGTAATCGTATAATTGCCATATTTTATCATGTACATTTTAGAAAATAAAAACTTTAATTAGCCAACATTTTTCTAATATCAATTAACATCTAAAAAATCTAAAAGTTCTCAGTTTCAACCATAAAACGTTCAAATAATAACTTTGTTTCATTGTATCGACAAAGAAACTTCTAAATGGCTTAAAGTTGAAACTCAATTATAGAAAAACTTAGGCAATAAAATAAGACAACGCATAGTTTGTTTGTTGAGAAACTCGAAATTCTAGTGGCAATATCTATTTATGTCCCCCAAATAGTTTGTTGGCTTTCAAATCGTTTTCTTTTGAGAAAATTAATTTTAACCTTTTACAGCTTTTACTTTGAGTTTTTAATCCAGTATGTTTTCAAATACACCTCTGAATAGATTCATTCTTGTAGCCAGTAATGCTGAATGAATGAAATGAAACTCTAGCCGTAACTCAAATTTACTTTTAAAAGCGGATAGCTGTTTTTGTAGGCATGTGAAGACCTGTATATTACTTTAAAAACAACACTATACAAATACGGCAATTTTTTACCTTTTCAAAAAAAAAAAAAAAATATGTGCCATAATTTGGCACTAAACTCGAATATGCAAACCAAATCTAAAGATAAGCGATTGCATTCTCAAAGATCAAAAAAATGCACGAGCTGGGTCGATTCGATTACTTAGGATTGCATATTCAGAAACCAAAAAATTGCACGAGCTGGGTCGTTTCGGTTACTTTCGTTTGCAGTTTCAAAGTTCAAAAAAATAGCTTAAGGTTACTGAGGTTACTTGGGGTTCACTTGAATGGCATATAACTAATAAATTCCTAAGATTGCTTTTGTTGTCAGGCGTTTGTACTACTAAAAATTTACTTATAATTTTTTTTTAATTTTGGGGGCGGCATGTAGCCTTAATACGGCCCTGCCTCATTTTTTAATTAAAATGAACCAGGGGACCTAATTTTTTCGCATGGCACACCGTAACCGAACCACAATTTCGAAAAACAACAAATTCATGAAATCATCTGATCAACAAAAATCAACTGCTACTGTTGTTTGAAAACTTAATTTACGAATTCTGTAGAGTTGAGAGCAGTCGACACCTTAAGTGCTAGTACCTTAACTCTTTTTGCTAAAGGTGCATGTTTAATTTTTAAAGCGAAATCTGCAGGGAGTAAATCAATTCGACACGTAACATGTGGAACGAAAGACAATTTTTAAGCAAAATTTTAAGAATATAGTATTTATTCACAATCACAATGTGTATCCAACAATTCTTTTAACGAACACGTTGAATTTCATACCTACTAAATTTTTTTATGTCTATTCTAGTGTCTGGAAGTTCTTGAAGACGAAGAAGAAGCATTTTTGAAAGCATTCCAAGCTGAAGCACTTGAAAGTGATTTGGATATCAGGATATGCTCGGAACGTACAAAATACTGCAAGGATGCACCAATACAAGAAGACTATCAATTTGATGAAATGAGAGAAGAGCTGTGATGATAAGGAATATTTAGTACAAACTCTACTTGATATTTTTTTGCTTACATGTAATAACGGAATTGAATAATTTATTAAATTTGTATTTTTTATACGTAAAATGATCTATGTAAAATTGGTTTGAAAATTAAATTTTTATATTTAATTTGTAAGGGAATTTTACATTATTTTTATGTTTACATTTCAATGCAAATATTTTTGAATGAAATGAAGCACGCGGGTAACAATTTCCTGATACCATTATCTAAAACAAGCAAGAATATCTGAAAGAAAAGAAAAGAAAAATCATTTGAAAATTAGTTTAGAATTTTTTTTGCAAAATTTATATAATACTATGTATGAGCGGCGTGTCGGCTGTTGTATTGTAATCAAGATATGAGTTTTAAGGACCGATTTCACAATGTTCAAACTTTAACTGTTAGCATTAAATTGCTTTTTCAATTATTCTTTAACTGATAGAAAATTAACTGAAAGCTTCAGTACAATTAAATAAAAAAAAAATTTTTAGTTAAAAATTTTTGATTTACAAAAATTCACAATAAAATTAAAATGTCAGTTAAGGAACTTGTATTTTATTATTTTATCAGAACATTGTTAAAACGGCTCTTCGTGAATAACATTAACGAAACCTATTTCTGTAGCGGTAAGTCGGATATACCGTTAACGGCGTAAAACAACGAAGTTTGTGCTTTAATTCAGGATCGAATTCAGAAGTTGAGGGCTGTTCATATATACGTACCACTGTTTTTCAACATTTTTTACTCCCCTAAGGGTGTTACGTAATAGGTGGAAAAAAGTCGAGTGTATAAGATTACAGGGTAAGATTAACGGGAATGATAGAAATGCATTTTGGTGAAACTAACCAACCAGGGTTACCTTGCCCAAGCCTGTTCCGATGCCCGAATTTTAGCCAATTTTGTTTTAATTAACACTGTAGTATATTACAGCTCGAAATGTATGCCAAATGATAGAACTCGAAGAGACCTAAGTATAATATATGGGGTTGCATCGTCGAATCATGTACCAAACATGAGTTTTCATCAGTTTTTTGATTAATGAAGATAAAAGCCTGAAATGTGTCAAATGATAGGGCTCGAAGAGCCTAAACAGAATATATAGTTGCCTTGCCGAATCATGTCCCAAACATGGGTTGCTACTCATTTAAGAAAAATTGGCCTTAAAACGGATGGAAACCCATGTAAATGAGAGTCATTTTAAGAGACCACCATTGGGAAATGACCAGTGGCAACATGCGTTTCCATTACTTTGGGGACTCAGGTACATATGTTTTATCATTCAACATTTCCCGGCGCTTATATTTTGCATACTCTTACATACTTCCAGTGCCAGAACTACATAGTTCTATTGAAACAAATAAACAAAATTAAATTTGACTTAATTCAATTAAATAGACAATTTTTCAGATATAAATTGCCTAAATTAAAAAAAAAATAGTAATAGGTAATTATTCTTTACCAACATAACCAATTGGTAGGAAATATTTAATTAAATATTATTTACATATAAATGCTTTACAAATTAAATTACTGACCACTGCACATTTATCCTGAATTTTTCTGATACTGATGCCAGACCACAAAAAATGGAGCGCCCAATGGGATACCGAAATAGGCTAGAAAAATACCAGTAATCTTGTACAAGTTGCCAAAAGCCATAGGAAAATTCTGTAATCTCAAGAAAAAAATAAAAAAGTCCTCAATTGGATAATTTTTTTCAATGAAACTTACATCACCTGGATTGCCACCATGATAAGATTTTGGTCTGGCAATGGAATTAATAATGTTACGCGTTAAAATAGAACCATGAGCCCTTAACATCGCGATAATGAATTATTTTTAATTATATTGAAAATTATATAAGTTTTGGTTCTTTATTGTATGTTTTAAGTATTTGACAGCAAATTGAAGAAATAAAATTCAAATTTCAAAGTAAATGGTTTTTGTAGCAATAAGAGCATTGAATACGAATAAAAAAATTATATTGACAGTGCTTAAAGAAAAAAAAATAATTGTAAAAGCAGGCACAGCTTCATTTTAATACCCAATCGGCAGTTTTTTTCAGGAGTGTTCTTAAAACAAGGAATGTTGGACGGATTTTTTTTCGGAGATATGATTGTTGAAAGTTTTTCTACTAAAAAATGGAACCAGTTAAGATCACCTGCAATTATATCCAAAATACATATCGCACACAAGCTACTAAAGAGGGACAACTTTCGAGTTTACTTGTTAAAACTGTTCATCATACACATACAAACATATCTATCAGCACAAAAGAGATGAGTTAATTTTAAATAGTTCACGAGCTCCAAAGGAGTTTTTAGCTTTTCTGAAAATTTCAAATTGCGCCTCTTTAGTAGAATGTGTGCGATATGAGTAAATGTAATGAAATACAATTTAATAAGTATTGCAATTTTGAAATCTATCAAATAGTTTTCGAGACATGATTATTTTTCTCATATATTAATATTTTTTTTCGAGAAACCGTTTTTTTTTCGCGTACATTATTTTAATGTAAACAAATTGTGGTTGGAGGAAAATTTTACATTTGATAAAGCACCGCAGAAGAAAATTTTCTAATGATAATCTTTCTATCGTGCTCGGGATTTTTAATAAAAATTTTTAAATCTCCAGATCATAATCTTCCCATATATTTTAACACTCAAACTTTACTTCATATATAAAATGTTTTTGTTGTCAATAAATCGAGCACGCGATTTTTAACCCAGATAGCGCCACAACTTTTTTATTTATAAAGTTGAATTTTATTACAAAACTTAGTTGAAGATCGCTTTCTAAACATTTTTTATTAAATAGCTTTTTCTTCGTATACGCTATAATTTTCCCAATCTAATCTGATTTAATCTGATCTAATCCGAATAGAAATTCATGTGCATTACGGCACATTTCTCTCACCTATGATAACGTTTTAGGTGTCCTTTTAAAAGGACAGTGGCACTATCTGGGCTAATGAAAGTTTAAAAATTTTCTAATGATCTTTGTTTTGGGAAATAACGGTCCATTATTAAAATCGGTGAAAATTTCAGAAAAAGATTTCAAATTTTGAAAACTATAGGTTAAATTAGTAAGACGTTTTGTAGCTTATTAAATAATTTTCATATTGACTTATACCGGTTTATCAAGAAGACTAAGTTATAATCGCAATTTCCGATGGCTAGATCTCTAACCGACATTTTTCAATTACAGTTGGATCAATATAAGATAAAGTTGTTCAAATGGCTGTGAAAATTGTTAAACAGATTGTACACATAAAATAAATTTGGTTCAATAAAAATTGGTGAGTGATACTGGTGTACTTTTTTTGTAAAAATTTTATTTTTGTTGAATATGGTTTTTGTTCTGATCTAATTTCCGTAGAATGTGGTTTTTTGTTCTGTTCTAAATATAATAAGAAAGCTTGTAGTAGCCGAACTGATACAATGACAACCATTTGTTCAGTACTTACCCTTAATATTTTTAACACTTTACTTTTTCAGAAATTGATGTCTGACTACCAGCCATGGAGCACCCAAGCCGATAGCGAAATAAGCCGTGAAAATTGCTGTAAATTTATAGATGTTCCCAAGTTCAAATGGCAAGTTCTGCAATAATTTGCACATTATGTAACCTTAAAAATTATATTCGGTTTTTTTCTAAATACCTGACCAGGAACACCACCATGGTTGGAGGAATATCTGACCATCGATTTGCCCAAGTTACGTGCGAAAAGAGCGTTGCGTCCCAACATGATGTAACAGAATAAGTTATTGAGTTTTCCAAAAAATCAACTGCACCACGAACACTTTACAATAATTTTTCAGCAATACCTTCGCTTTGCACAGTGGTAACTTTGCAATAAAAATTGTGAGCTCAAATATCAATATATGAAGAATCACTAATGTCAAATATCCACCTATTCTCTAATACCCACTAATGTCTTTTTAGTAGTTTTTTTGGCTCGACTGAATGGTATTAGCTAAGGGGACAGTTAAATATTTCCCTAGGGATAAGAATTTTGCTAGTGCAGTAATTCTCTGAGTTCTAGTCAAACATATGGTTGAATAATATAGATTGATGCGAAAAAAGTGCTGCTTCTTCCAAAACTATGCTTAAATTCAAAAGAAAAGTTTTTTATATTTTGACACTCGGATGATTATGACGTTTTACACTTTCCGAAATGAGTTTCACAGCTTGCGAAAACTTATATAGTTAAGTCATGGGCAAACATCAGAATCCTAAAAACGGTGTTTTCCAATGAAAAAAGTGGATGAATAAGAAGGAATTAATAGTAAAAACCGTTGCAAAATAAAGGCAAGCAGATATAAAAGTTTCGAATACATTTTTGGCATTTATTCAATATATATTTGCCTTTAAATAAATAGCTCAACAAGAAAAGTTACTAAGATCTAAATTCACTTTTTTGTGTGATTTTGGTTTTTGAGATATTCTTAAAATCCTGGTTTCAAAGGCGTGCAAAACCCATTGTTTTATTTTCGTCTCTATACGTTTATTGAAATGTTTTTAGTGGGAGCCAAACATTTGATTTAATTATTTAATTAGGGTCAATAAACAATAATAATATTTTCAACCGTACTTTCTATTATATACTCAGGAGCCCAGCACATTATAGCACAATTGTATGTACATATATATATATTTGAGTTGCCAACCATGATATGTATATGACTCTTCCGCTGTTCAAATGTTTGCTGGGAATATTGTGAGCTTATACGATTTGGGATGAAAAAAACCCCAGAGACATTTATGTTTTTGGCAACTTTGCATTCAAATGTGATGATAAGTTGGAAAAGTCGGCCATTTCATTCAAGGACAAAATTACGGCGCATTTAGTTCCCGTTTGGTAAGTAAGACGACAAACTAATTAAAATTATTTTAAACAAAAAAAAATTTCAATTGTAGCATATAGTCTAAAACATTTGGAAAACAACAACTAAAAGAAAATCCATCCATTTTGGCGCCTTTGTCGGAACCACTAAAAAGGAACCACGCATGTGTCAACTATGAGTAGACAAGAGTCTAACTTTAACCATTGCGCAGCTCAGAATCTGAATGCAAAACCCTTAATCCAAGGCCAGAAAAAGAAATCGAAGAAGCAGCGTAAAAAACAATTGGAATCAACAAAAGAGACAAATGAAACAGAAGTTAAGGCGACCATGTTGCAGCCGGCAAAATTGACAAATTGCACTGTAAGTAAACAAACGCAAATAAGTGCATTAAACAATGATGCAGCAGAGGTCCAGATTCCGAGTCAACAGGAAAAGAAAAAACTCAAGAAACTCAGGCAGAAAGAAAAAAAGTTGGCCGCAAAGGGAGCAGCAACATTGAATGGTGAATGCACTGCTGCCACGAGCTCTGCAGCGTCCAGCAATGGGATTGCTTGTACAGGGACAGCTTCTTTAGGTAAAATCACAGGTGCCATACCTAAAGAGAAACCAAAGCGACCTGCTGATGTTCAGAAACCTGATTCCGAAATTCTTTTGAGCAAAAAACAGCAAAAGAAACTACAACGCTCACAAGAAGAACAAATTGATAAAAAATTGAACAAAGCAAAAAATTGTGAGGTAAGGATTCATCAAAAGTTGCACCTCTAGCATTTCTTGATTATTAATAACCTAAGGCCAAATCATAACTGTCCAAGCGTGAGTCCTAGGAAGCAATAATAAGAAATAAAAAATGTTTCTAGTAGACAAGGAACTCAAAGTTACACAAAGATCCAGATTAAAGTAAGGAAATAATTCAAGGAAAAACAAACATTTTATAACTCATTCCAAGTACTAAAGAGTGTAAAGAAAACTACGCAAATAAATTGATAATCCATTCCTAAAACGAAAGACCGCTCAGTAATTGTACAATCGATTTTTGGTATAATGATTTGCGTATTGTGCTCAATCGGTATTTTGATCCAAGTAATTTGGTATTTGAGTTTTCTGAACTTCTTAAAAGCTATGAAATAAACGAAGTTCAATAAAATTGTTAAAATAGCATTTTTAACGCGATATATGTGTACGCCACTAACACCATTTACGAAACGAATATTATTACGTCGATCCTTTAATATTGTTGGTAACAGTACCAGAGAAATTTCAAGATAGTAAATTGGGTTTGAGATAAGTAGAGCACGAAGTATTTTGTATATAAAGGCAGGTTTTCTAATGAAGATCTTACATTTTCTCTTTGTTCTCTGTCCAGTATTTTTTTTATAACTAACCTCCTAAGGCAGTTTACAAAGATCACCTCTAGCAATTAAGCAATTAAATATTACTCCACTTCTTGGCACTGCGGAACCATATGTGCTAGTCAATTACTCCTGTAGGATAGTTCCAAGAATACTTTAGAGATCACCACCTATTCAACTAGGTACTTTTGCATGACATATCTTAAGAAATACGTACAATCATACAATACATGTATTCTTATCTTTGAATAAATTTTCAAAATTATTCATGATTTATATTATTTTTTTTTAATTTTTAGATCAATATTGCAAAAATGCCTATAAATACAAAAGAAAAAGATACTAGTGAAAAATCTAAAAACTTGCAAAATTCCAAACCAATATCTAAAAAGAAAAAGAGACAAACACAGAAACAGGAACTTGAGAAGGAGCACTTGGAAGTACAAAAGACTTTATCGTTTCAACGCCCACCAGCACAGCCAAAAACATTTGCAATGCACAAGCCACCACGTAAAAGTACTTTACTTAAGCCTCTTGTATTTGATGTAACTGCTGGAGAAACACTCACTTGGGCACGAGAGTTTCAGCAGCTTGTTAGATCAGAGCTTCACTGTAATGCACAAACGGCTCCTTTTTATAAAATTGGTCGTCATTTTGGAATGCACGCTACTAGAACCGATGATGATGTTATAAAGGAACTATTTAAAAAATTTCTAGAAGAGAAAAAAGCTGGTCATTTTACGTATACGCCTAAGGAAGAACTTCGTGTATTACTCGTATTAAAGAGACCATCAACTTTCGAACAATGCAGCGCCAAAGATGTTAAAGATGCGCTACAACATCTAGGTGTGCCATTGTTGCGTGTAGAAGATTTCAAATCTATGTGGAAACCAGATCATTCCTACGGTCGTTATTTAGTAGAAGTTTCACGTGATGTGGATCTAGAGATTTTATACAATCAGACTAATTTGTTAGAACATGAAAATTGGAAATGGAGCAAGTTAAAGAAACCGGCTATATCACAATGTCGCAATTGTCAGCGTTATGGACATGTTGCTAACAATTGTCGCATGCCATTTCGCTGCGTCAAATGTAAGGAACCGCATGATCCGGGTAAATGTCCACGTTCTTGGATAAAAGATGGTGTAAAAAATGTCTATTGCCATAATTGTAAAAAGAACGGACATCCATCAAATTATCGTGGTTGTCCAGCTTATAAACAACGTTGTGAAGCACTCGAACGTCAACGCGCCAATTCAAATTTTTCGGCGCTTATTAAAAAAGTCGTACATTCAGTAAATAAAGCACTGCAGAAAAACAAAGTATTGTTAACACAACGCAATTAAAAAAAATTGTTTTTCAAAATTATATACATATTTTTTTTTTAATTTTGAATTATGAAGTAGAGTTTATTGCTGTTTCAAAGAAAAATTAAACGTAATAAACCTTGAATGTTTTTTGAATACTACATACTTGACAAATTAATTTAGGATTTCGTATTTTTTCTTCAGTTAATAATTCGAATATTATCATCAAAGTCTGGGATATTAAATTCGTTGTAATTCAAACAACACTATTTTTTTTTTGTTTTTTTATCAATTCAATAAAATAATACAATTTGTTGACCTGCAGTTTTTAGGTCTTGAAACCATTTTCTTTGATATACAAAAATTTTATCATATATTTATGAAAGTTCTAAAACTTCTGAATACATATGCAAAAAAAATCAATTTTTGTAATAAAATGTCGCATTATCTTTACAACAGTTTTATAGCACAAGACAATTTTATTTATTGAACATACTACTGAAAATTATACAAAAATTTCTTAAAATGGGAGAATAAATTTTAATGTTTTTTAATAAGTAATAAAGCTAAAGCAAGAAATTGAATGAGGTTCGTTAGGTAACTAAATCACATGTTTTTTAATGGTGCTCGTACCATTGGTGCTAGCCTTGTTTGCAGTCAGAATTATAGTCCTTTAAACTCAAATTTTTTTTTTGTTTTACATTTTTTTTATAAGTTGTAGTTTTTTACAAATACCGTAATAAAGTCTTATTCATATTTTAATGCACCATAACATTACCGACAAGTTTGCTATATGTACATAGTTTTGACCTGTAACAATAATATATAATATTAATCCGTTCAATGAATTTTTCTTTTTTTATGTAATAAATTTAAAAATGTGTAAATGGTAATACATACATAGTTTAGTTTGAGAGACACCTCTTCGATTTTCTTTAAATTTTAGTATGTTGTAGAGTTCAGCATGCTGATCAAGAGTATATATATTAGGGTCCGACCGAAGGTGATTTTTTTGGCCGAAGCCGAACTTCAGCCATTTTCGAAACCTTTGGCCGAAGCCGAAGGCTTAACATTTTATAAATAAAAACTTACATAAACAAAAATTCATTGTATAAGTAACAAAAAATAAATTATATGGTTATAATCTATTAGCAAACATAAACGATATTAGTTTATAATGATAATTAAAGTTGAAGGTACTTTAATATTTAAAGTCAAATAAATTTTTATTGTAAGCTAAAAATAAAAGTTTATCAACGTTTTCGCCACGCAAATTTGAACGTGAGTCGGTATAAAGCTGACCTGCAGTGCTAAACAATTGTTCACTTGCAGCGTTGTCGGAGGGGCAGATAGAAATTTTTTGTGCTTTTTTTTCAGTTTCAAAAATGAACTTGAATGCCAATTGCTAAAAATACATCTATTTCTCATAATAATAGATTCTTTAACGTGCATCTCAAACTCTATCTTAAAACTTGAAACTCAGCATGAGTTATTTGGCTGCATGACCGTTGTGTCATGCAGCCATGTGAGATTCCCAAAGATTATTTTCAATATTTGTAGTGCTTATTGCTATAACTTTACAACTAATGTCGTTTACATTAACTTTACAATATCACATTCTGAGCTATTTTTGTTTAAAAAACTTTCTATTCCAAACTATTTCACTTTTGCATATTTCGTGTTTTTCAAATTGGGGAATTTTGCTTCGAAATTGCATTCATTTGCAAACCTTCGGCCATTTTAAGGCCGAAGCCGAAGATAGGCCGAATGTGCGATTTTTAGGCCGAAGCCTTCGGTAGGACCCTAATATATATGTTGAGTGTGGAGAAGTTTTCTTATATTTTATTCTTCAGCATTTCGGATAATAAACGTATTTGATATTGCCTCGTGTGGATGCAGACTAATAACAAGACTCTGTCAAAGTCATCTGTGCGCAAGAAATCAGCTGTTACCAGCGTTATCAATTCGATGCGACGTAATTGTGACATTTCTTTTTGCTAATTCCTATTCGCTGGTTGTTGCAGTTATTTTTTTTTGTATTACAATTAGTTTTCCTTTTAATTAATATATTTTGTATTGATTTTGTTTTGGCAAAAATGCTCAAATTAAATAAAATGCTACGTAATTCTATTACAACGCAAATTTGGCGTAGTTCTGTACGCCTATTGCACGTGGGTGAAGCAGACGTTTTATCAACTACCGTTGATAAAAATTCCAGCGAATACAAGGTAACGTATTGTTGTTGCAGTTGCATAATAATAAAAACCTAATATTTTGCTAACTTATAGGAAAATGCCATTGAAATGTCCAAATTGGTGACAGAGCTACGTGATATTACGAATAATGTTTTATCCGGCGGTGGAAATACGGCCACTGAACGTCATACTTCGCGTGGAAAATTGCTAGCAAGAGAACGAATCAACCGACTTTTAGATACTGGCTCTCCTTTTATGGAGCTTAGTACGCTTGCAGGTCATGAACTCTATGGCAATGAAGTGGTAAACGCCGGTGGTATTGTCACTGGAATCGGTCGTGTTTGTGGGTAGGTTACTACATATGTATAAGATTTTGGTACTTACTACGATATGTTCGTTTCAAGATAAGCTGGCTCCAAGTTCAGGTTAGCTTAAGGTAATGACGGTTTTTTTTGACAGAATTTAGATAAGGTCAAAAAAGGAATAAGTGTTTGAATTAAAATATCAAGTAGTTTCAAAACAGGATAGGAAATCCCATCAATCCCCTGAAAATGTTGAAAACTTGCGTGAGTGCTTATTTAGGAAAACGCGTCCTGTGCATTGCTGGTATTTTTACAATATAGACTCAGATGTAACAAGCATTACGATCTCATGATTATAAAAAAAATTAAAATTCAGTTTCTTAAATAAACAAACCATGCACTTGAACGGTTGGCTGTAAATATTTTATTTTAAAGAGATTTTCCTCTATATGCACGATAAAGTATTTTTACTAATGCATTTTACATCCAGATATCCTAAAAAACGTTTAAGTTACTAGCCTTTAATTTTAATTTTTTTTTCAATTCTAGCACAGAATGCGTTGTTGTGGCGAATGATGCTACTGTCAAAGGTGGCACATATTATCCCATTACCGTTAAAAAGCATTTGCGCGCACAGGAAATAGCTCAGGAAAATCGTTTACCTTGCATCTACCTGGTAGATTCTGGTGGCGCTAACTTACCACGTCAGGCTGATGTCTTTCCTGATAAATTGCATTTCGGACGCATTTTCTACAATCAGGCCAATATGTCCGCTCTTGGCATACCACAAATAGCTGTTGTCATGGGCAGCTGTACTGCTGGAGGCGCGTATGTGCCAGCTATGGCTGATGAAAGTATAATTGTGAAGCAACAAGGTACAATTTTCTTGGCAGGTCCACCGCTAGTTAAGGCTGCAACCGGTGAAGAAGTGTCAGCAGAGGACTTAGGCGGTGCTGATCTACATTGCAAAACGTCAGGCGTCACCGATCATTACGCTGTCGATGATGAGCATGCACTTTATTTGGCGCGACAAGTTGTTAAGAATTTAAATTTGCCGTCAACAAATGCATACAACGAACAACTTTTGTATTCAAGTCAGAAAACTAACAAGGCTGTGCAGCTCATTCCACCGTCTACGGTGGAAGAGCCAAAACATGACGCTAAGGAACTGTATGGTATTGTAGGCCCAAATTTGACGAAAAGTTTTGATGTGCGGGAAGTCATCGCTCGCGTAGTCGACGGTAGTCGTTTTACCGAATTCAAAAAGCTGTATGGCGAAACTTTAGTTTGTGGTTTCGGTAAACTTTATGGACATACTGTTGGTATTGTCGGAAATAATGGTGTACTTTTTTCGGAAAGTGCTTTGAAAGGAGCACATTTTATACAACTTTGTGCTCAGCGTAAAACTCCTTTGGTGTTTTTACAAAATATTACTGGTAATTACACTTCATGAAGTATGAGCAGAATTTTTAAAAGCTAAGAAAGATGCAAGATTTTTTGATGAAATTATTATTATTATTATTTATTGAAGAATAATTATAAATAATTATACTACAAAAATTAAAAGACACTAGCAACTTAAGCTATCGGTCCGTTGATGAAATTAAATTCTGCTCATGCTTCCAAAATGATCTACTCTTCAAAAACTAATGTAAATAAAAATCTCAAAGGTTTTATGGTTGGTCGTGATGCTGAAGCCAACGGTATAGCTAAAAATGGTGCCAAAATGGTAACTGCTGTGGCATGTGCTAATGTGCCCAAATTTACTGTGATCATTGGAGGCTCATATGGAGCCGGCAATTATGGTATGATTTTTTTTAATATTCTATGTATGAACATGTATGTCAGCCTTATTCCTATTTTCAACGGAGTGCATAAGAATAACAGTACGTATTTTTCTTTATTAGCTACGATGGAAGTTAGGCTGTAGCGTTAGAATTAGTAATTAGGCTGGGTTTTTTTACTTTGGCTCGACCGCTCGTGTCTGTCTTCGGTGTACTCTTAGTCACCATTCAGGTGCGTCTACGTATAATTCATACACTTTTTTATCCAACATTTATATTGCGCACTAAGGTAAAGGCAGTAATGTAAATTTTCCTCTGAAGTGAGTGTCTACTGTATATTTGTAAAATAATAAATTAACCAGGTATGCTAACTTATGTTTCTAAATAACTTAATTTTCTATTATCCTAATCCTCTTTTTGCGATTTACTATACCTTCACCTACCCGTATGAGGGTTATTGCACTTTTCATAAGCATTGTCCTACTTAATTTGGTTTGAGCATCATAGACCTGGATCAGTGCATTTTCTCTATTTTGTGAAAAAGAGTATAAATCATCGATGAGAATTAGATATTGTGCTCTGCTTCATCAATTCGATTTTTTTTTTCTCATATAACATCAATATTCTGTGACCGAGCTAGCTAAGAAACGGGGTTTCATTGAGACATTTGTAGAAACAAAGCAGGTTCAAATTTCAGTCGAACCAAGTAAAGTACAGGACGTAAACTGCGCTGGCAAACTAGAGAAACCGGTGTTTCATATACTATAGGATGAAAAATTAGTCGCTGTCAAAAGCCACTCACTTTTATGTATAATTACTGGACTAGCGAACCGGGCGAATTGATGAAAATTAAAAAAAATATGTGGTTCAATAACACACTAACACTGCATGGCTCAAGCGGATTAGTAAATCTTTATTATTTCTTTTTTTAACTATGAATAAATTTGCTGCAACAAATTAATTTTTCTTAAATTTTATACCGACACTTTGCGCAACTCACAAATACAAATCACTGACCTATGTCACTGACAACGTTGGTTGTAATTTCTTTGTGTTTCTGTCTTCTTCTTCTTCCAAAATCGCAACAAAATAGAATCTGTTCTATTTCTCTGCGATAAATTTCTTAGTATCAATTTTGTTCTCACTACTAACGTATAGGTAAAATCTGGACGATATTGCACGTCCCAACTGTGTTTAGCTTTTTAGTTATTCAAATTATTTTATAAATAAAATTGCATTAAAAAGTGTAGGATTTGTTCCAGAATCTGAAGTCGTGCGTGCTGCGTCCTAGGCAATCGTTCTAACAACCGAGAACAATATTATACACTATATCCATTTAAGTCAAAGATAAATATAAGTTTCGATGGTTAGTTTGCTTGTTGTTTTTATGGAATTTGTCTTGTAAATAATTTTTTGTTTGCTTAACATTTTTCATACTTTTTGTATAGAAATGTAGACAGTCCGTTTACTATCTGCTAACTTTGTATTTTGAGATGTAGGTAAGTCGATAAACTATAGACCCATTTTTAGCGATGATGTAGGCAATGTAAATTTCGTTTTTACAAATTTTATGGGGAGATGTAGGCAAACTGCCTGCAAAGCGGTCATCGCCATTTAACGTTGGATAACTAAACCATCACAGAACATCTTCGAGCTGGTTTCAAAAGCCGTTATCGGTTTGAAATCGGTATGAAAACCGTCGGTAATATACATAAGTCTGACATATTTAACATACAATGTGTTAAACAAGTTTTATGAAATAACGACTACTGTTAAGATCAAAATGTATTATTTTCTTTCTAGGTATGTGTGGTCGTGCCTATTCACCACGTTTTCTTTACACGTGGCCAAATTCACGTATTTCCGTCATGGGCGGTATACAAGCTGCTAACGTTTTAGCCCAAATCACCGCTGATCAACGTAAACGTGCTGGCAAAGAATTCACAGAAGACGAGGCTAACAAAGTAAGAGCACCAATTATTGAGACTTTTGAAAAAGAAGGTTCACCTTACTACAGTACTGCACGTTTATGGGATGATGGTATTATTGATCCAGCTAATACCCGTCAAGTCTTGGGACTAAGTTTAAAAGCAGCACTTAATAATGCTGGACATGAGACTAAGTTCGGTGTCTTCCGTATGTAAATTGTGGCATTTATGTTGACATTTAATTATTGTTTTATTATTCAATCGTGAATACCTCTTGGAAACTGTTGCATTTATTAGTAAGTAAGCGAAATAATGTAAAGTCAATAAAATGTTTATTGTGGTTATTACTGTTGTGATTTAAATTGTTTGTGTGGTTAGGCTCGTATTTCAATAGTTCATGCTATAACGCAGTGGTACCAGTGTAATAGTAACACATACGGCGACAAAATTATTATCTCTTGCTAGGACATCAATATTCACACATATCATAAATATTCAAAGGAAACGATCCCTCCGGATGTTTTTCCCCTGATTTTGCAATCATAAATAAACGGGGAATGCGAATATATGTATATACTTTTTTTTGAAAAAGTAAACAAAATTCAGAAGGATTGATCGATCCCCACGAATTTTATTTGTTTTACTAATTTCTTGAGAAAGTTGGTAAGGATTTTTTTTGTATCTCTATGGGTGAGACCTACAAATCTCAACATCAAAAGCCTAGTTTTGCACAAAATCACGAAAACTATGGCCCATTGATGGCAATTCCCGCTTAATCGGTTGTATAGGTTAAAAATTTTTAATTTTTCGGGTGTGAACGCTGGTTAAGCATAATAAAAACAATACGGCACGGCACGATCGATTTATCGAAAAAATAAAAAAAAATCGAGGCGCCACGGAAATCGTAACTCCCCCAGAATACAAACGGGTGTCGGGAAATCGTCAACGTTCACACGCTGTCAAGTATACCTTGATTCAGATATAAAATAATTTATTTGTTCAGTGCAGTATTATGGAAGATAAATTACCCACATTTTAAGTGATATTACTACATTGTTATAAGAACTCCCTCATTTTTTGACATTTTGCGGCGAATACTTTTCTAGTCGCAGAGGTTTGTTCTTACTATTAACGTAAACTTTTTCTCTTTTTTAAATCATTAATAATTGTGAAAAAAGTAAAAATATTGGAACATAAAGCAGGGTAAGTAAAAGAAAAGAATTAAGTTACGATATGTTCAAAAAGTATATTGCAAGCTGGACCATTGATCACCAATTGGCTTTTTTCTTTTGTCGGTCATAAAAAAATGCAATGAGATGTGAAGCGGCGAATTTGTGCTAACGAAGAAGAGCACGCATTGCCAGTAATTCGGCTGGTGTTGCCAACAAGTTTATAAATTTGCTAAGTGTGTATTAAATTAAATACATTCATTGTTAGACCCGGGTCTTAGGTTAAAAAACAGGTTTTTTTTAGAAAAAACGAACAAGTGATTTTTTTACTCATAAATAATGCCAGCGCATAGTTTAAACTAAATATTTGTCCGAGACTGTGGCACGCTTGCGTCCACTGACCTTCCGTTACTGTACGCCGATCACCACAACCGTGTTTTATTTGGCACGGCTACCCGCATAAAAAAATTTTTTGTATGAAACTGTTACTGATAGCCATGTCAAAAAACATGGCTATTGTCTGTCAACATGTTTTGACCTTACTCTAGGGTCACACATGAAATTAATCTGCAGCAAACTGAAATATGTTGCGAAAATTTCGGAAAATATAGTGGGCAAACCGAGTATATTGGTGAAAAACTACGAAGTTTCACTTTAACGTGTGTATGTAATAGTGGGTAGCATTTCAACTTTTTTCAGTCTTATTAACATTTTACTTTGATAGAACAACAGTTTCTCATTTCATAAGAGAAATTAGTTGAATAAAGACCTGAACCTATAAAGTCTGTCATGTCCGTTACGTCAACGTATACAACTGACAAGACGGAAATAAAGGAAAAAGACGGTTCAAGACGTCTGCAAAGCATTTCAAGTCAAACGAAAAATCAAGAAACAGCTTTTCGGATTTAGAAATTTGCCGCCCTTCTTCACTGGTGAATATGAAAAAAAAATTTTCAATTTCAAAAGTAAGGATCTTTTTTTTTTGCTGGTCAACATTTTTTAGGTAGTTTAGGTGCGACATTCCAAGTATTCGCTCTTTTTTTCCCCCTGTGTAACTCTGTAATGCATTACCACTTAACAAATTTTTCAAAGTTCCCAATATTTGCTGCCTCTAAATTCATGCCGCCATAGGCACTGGCCTAGTAAGCCTCTAAGGGAAATCAGGGCCTGCTCGCAGACGTAAACAACTAAATGATTATGAAAAACTCGAAATCTGTTGATTTTATTGATCCTCCCGTAAAATTGATATACATTGCGAGAATGTTATGTATAGATAATAATGAATGTTGTATAGCGCTAATACATCAGCAATACAGTAATGATATATTTTCATTGGGTCAGCTCATACGATACAATATGTTGAACAATATCTTGACATCAATATTTGAGCCAGTGAACGCTGGAAACAGTCGCTGATGAACGGATTACAAAATTTTCTGCTCATCTTGTGTGAACGATACTTGTCAAGTCTAGTGCATATTATTCATTGGAAATAAAACTTCACGCAAAATTCAAAAGATAACTCCCGCGTTGTGCTTTTTACAATATTAGATCATTACTTTCTTATTCAAGTAAATTCATTACCTTTAATTAAATCAAAAGAGCAATTAAAATCGCTTCTAAATTTGAACTCAACATTGCTATTAATTCAGACATTTTTTGTGGAATTGTTTTAATAGTGAATGAAGTCTGAAGAGAAAATATGAACAACACCCACCAAATTATGGAAAAATCGGTTTTTGTGAAAAAGTAGAGGGCATGTTATTGGCAACGCGTGACTATAACGGCGAATTCGCTTCGTTCGTCATCGTTGCGGTCGAAATTCGAATTTTGTTGTAGTTTTTTCTCAACGTTTGTCGGCGCTACGTGTGTTCAACGGATTTCGTTCGTTCTCATATTTTAAAAAAAGAAAACTAATTTTAGTAAAATAAAAACGGCAAGTGAAATATAACATTAAAAAATAACCTCTATCATTTAAAAAACAGTCAAAATTTTAAAGAGAAAAATATCCTTCAAATTATTGTGAAAAACTGATTTTCTTGCGCTATATTAAAATAAACAACAGAAATAGAAAGGAAAAAATCGTAACCAGAAAGAAGAAAATACCAAATTGGTGAAAGGTGAGTGTTGAGTGCGCTCAGCAAAGGAAGAAGAGCATTCATGTACAAGAACTTTTAATATTTTACTTTGCACAAAATTAAAACAGAAAAAAAAAGATAAAAAGTACAGATGAAATATAAGGAAATACAAATTAATTAGCCAATTGAAAAAATAAATTTTGCCTATCGTGTAAGATCCAAATCAAGGAGGAAGTTATTTTTTTATTTCCTCTTATTTTTATTTCTGAAGAGTAATTTAGGAAAATTCCGCTGCTGTCGTTCTGTGCTGTGGAGGCATGTACTCGCCGCAGTCTCTTGTATATATGTACGACTTCATTTTAGTGCTGCACCATCGCCTTTTGGCTGACGCCGTCGTCGCCTTCGTCATCGCGCCAGATATACTTGCAAGCCTATTTTGTTGTAGGGTAAAATACTGTAGTCCCGTGAAAGTGCACTTTTATAAAATAAAAAAATGGCAAAGTATTTTCGTGAATTTAAGTCGAGTTTAGCGACAATTGCTTTTATTATTTTTCTTTCGTATTGATTAAGAAGTGTCGCTCGTATCTAATTTCGGTAATTTCGGAAGTTGCAGGTAAAGCACTTATAAAAATCGCTATAAGTTGAGAAACCCTTGTTGGATTTTCAAAATGTTGGTGTCATGAAAGTATAAAGTTGGTACATGTTTGGTCCGGAAACGCCTCCGTCATGTTTTTTTATATTTAATTATATTCTTACCGCAATTTGAAGATGTTTTTCGATTAAACGCGTCAAAATAAATTGAAAATGTTAAATAAAAAAGAATGATCGATATATCGTTCAGTTTTCAAGTTATCGATACTTAAAAATCTGATTTTGATAGTATCATTAGAATTAAGATTTCAATGGCGTCGCATTCGGAAGCTTATATGATGATAGTTTCGACTGCAACTATGTCCAATATGTCAAATACCGGCTTCGAGGTGGACTTTAGCCGCTGTTCACTATAATATGTCCAACACTGGTGTGTTAACAAAGCTACAAATCGTAGCGCCAAGTTAACCCAGAAATCGCGGGAACGTTAGATCTATTTTATTCGATAGATTCTCCCATTTTTTCAGAAATGATTCGTTTTTGTTTCGTTTCAACCATGATTTGCATATGGTGCCATTAAATATTTCTCCGTAAATTTATGCGACACGCTTACCGATCGTGATTCACACAAAAATTTCTACATTTAAATCTAAGGAACCATTTTAGGTTCGCTAGAGTTCTTTCTCCGAATTGGTACAATGAAAGATTATAAAATCCATCCTATCTGCTTAAAATGTAATTAGGATTCATCGCAAGCCTATACTGAAATTCTGTTTACATTCACAAACGCGTGCTAAAAGTATACGGTAAATCCAATCTAAAAAATTTGTAGGCTAGTGTCATACCTATTCACTGTCGCAACTTGTAAGAGGCCCTAGAATGTGTTCTCCGAACATTGTGAGTGGGGATTGGTTATATCATTGGAAATTGATATTTAAAAAACTTATTTTACTAAACTGTACGAAGTGCATAGTCGGATGGGGATGGACGTACCACCATTGTAAGTGGATGCTACAATAATTCTATATGAATCTATTCAAGCAAGAATTGTCTAGTCTATACTGTGAGCTTCCAAAAAATACCATTAACATCCTTGTTCGGATAGGCACTTTCATTAAAAATTTCTTAAAATATATTACTGATGTGAAAAAATTTGTTCCAACTGTCAACAGCTTTCATTGAAAAACAATGATAATGATTTAGTTTACTTATGCTACAGTTTATACTTCTATTAAATATTGAATTACAATATATACATAAATAAATAATGGGATCATTCTGATGAATTTCAAAGCTTTCATATCCTTTATCACTGGCTTTTACGTCTCTTTAGCTATTTTAAAAATTTGTAGATACGGATTTATTATTTGATATCCAAGCTAATGACGCCGCAAGTTTTTTCTGATTACGGTCTATTCTGAATTCAGCTACTCAGTTAGGAATCATTTATATATACAATTAAATTACGAATATATATATGACACGATCAAATTTGGCTGTAGGCCAGAGCCTTTGAGTCAAACTAATATTTTTATACCAAATATGACTCGTGAACTCTAATCTGAAAGTTAAAATTTCTTTATCATAATAATAATAATTTTATAAAAAAAATATTCATATTTAGAATCTGTAGCTTGAATATCTCAAAAACTGCTTCAATGTGCGTGCATAGAATAATTTGATTTTTAAATAAGCCTTAAAATGGGCTGCTTGAAGAATATCTTTCAATTTATTTTCTACATAGGCTTATTGTGTACAGGAATAGATTCTTTAGTTACTGCATTCAGATTTGCATTTTAGCCAACACAAATTCATCATATACCCTATTTCGAAGTCTACGTTTTTGTGGTCTTTCAATATAAATATACTGTATGATTGCTGTTGGCGAACTTTTGGTTGTATTACTCCCAGGGGGGATAATCTGGTCAGGCCGGACAATATTTTTTTAATTCTTATATTTTATTGTTTTTCGCTGTTGCTGCGGTTGATAATTTCAAAAATTTTATCTGGTCATTGCCTTTCTCCCATCTTTTAACTTGCATATTTTCTTTTTCTAAATATTTTTTTCTTATAAGTAAGTATTTTTTCTTTCATTGCCGCCCAACAACTTTCATACTCTTATGTGGCTGCGGGAATTGTGGCCTTTACTGACCTCGATACGTGTAAAATCTGTTCTGTCGTCTTTTTCTTCATGGTGCAGTTCTGTTGTTGCACAAGTGGCGACTGATTGCAGTGTTTTCGTCGTAGCAACTAAAGTTGTGCTTCCGTTTATTGTTGAATAACTGTGATTGTAGTCTTTAATACCCCACACCCTTTGAGACAGGTTTTATTGACTTCAGCCAAAATTTGTAACGCAAGCCATTAAAACTACTACAGGTGCTTCTGCAGAATTCAAATATGTCTGCATGCATGTTGTTTTAAGCTTTTGTATAATACATGCAGGTGCACACATTTTCAGTTATTGCTGAAACGAGTTGAAATAGGCAAACTAAATATCTTTCAATTTATAGAATTTTCAAAATTTAAGTACATAATTAAAAACTTGCGTATTATCTTCTCGAGCTATGTATATCAATTTTTTGAATGCAACTCCATATTTATATTTAACTTTTAATTTAAAATTTGTCATCATACTATAGTGACTATTTTTCTTTCGCCTATTCTTTTTGTTGTTATTGTGCAGTTAATCATCGTTTATTCTTAAAAAAGCTGTTTCAAATGTCTTATCAATGTCCTCAAGTGAGTCATATAAATATGTATTAATTTTTAAGAGACTACAAATTCTTTTCGAAGCATGAAAATTATTACTTGTTTTTAATATTAATTAGATTACTTTTGGAAGAGGTGGCTCATTAATTATGGGAGAGGCTTTTTTACGATGTGTTCTTGCTTTGGATTGATTACGTCACTTTTTTTTTTACTATTTTAAAAGTATTTAAGAAGAAATTTCTGTATCATCTGTTGACCCTCCCACCAGATTTATATTGCAATTCAACTCTACTATACTGAGACTTAAGCATTGAGAGCGACTACTAAAAGTAGTTATTAGTGACGTCGTTTTATGATCAGTTTTGCCGGTTTAATAGATAGCCTAGTGAGAAAAAAGTGTGTACATATGGTATATTCAGTATTTCTTTAAGAAATTTGTCTAAAATACTATTTTTAATTTTCTAGTAAATTAATTTGCAGTTTATTAAATTTTTTTATAATGTATTTCCATCATAGTTTCGGCTCATTAATTTTAATTGCATAACTATTATAAATGGCTTAAAGTTTATATAATTGGATAACGAAGGAACTGCATTTAATTTATTGAAAATAGTATGTACTATTTTGAAATGTATAAAATTTGTAGTAAAATTTAATTATTCCAAAACTGCATGTCTATTTTTCTCAGTGCTGTTAAATTTTCTCAGTGGGAATATCTAACCACACACTGCTACAATGCTGAGCAAACTTTGGACATTTTTGGTTTGCTTTGAACTGCTTAATCTATTTTAACGATTGTTTTTTTTTTTTTTGTTATTCATTAACTATGTTTTTTCTGCTTATTAGTTATTGTCGTGGGCATAACAGGTTAACTTGACACATTTTTGACATGTTTTGAATTTTTTCTAGTAGCAACGCTATTGAACGAAATTTTTAATTTGACCGCTAAAATGACCACATTTTTATGTTATCAAAACTTTAATAGTTGAAAAGAATTTAATACAGTAACTTTGGGTATTGTTGATAATGCGGGTGACATATATTTTTAGACATATCTGAAAATCACAGGCATAATGTAAGTTCAAAAGAAATTAGTCATATGCATATGATTTTCTTGATCCATTCCTGCTGGTTAGAGTTGGTTAGTTCTATTATTTAATTATCAGGCCTGTCGGGAAAAACGGTACGTATTCATTTCAACGACTTTTTGAAGCAATTTGCCTTCGAAGTGAAATTGCAGACTTTTTGAATATGAAATTGACGTTTTGACGATATCGAAAATGTAGAATTGACGACTTTTTCTTTGTCAAAAATTCAGAATTGTGAACATAGAGCATTAACTTATTTTTTAATTATTTTTATTTATTTAGTATTTTTATTTTAGTATTTTTAAAAAGAAAAATGTGTCAGGTTTTTTTCTAGAGATGAAACGAATATCCGGTATCCGGCCTATCCGGCGGCCTAAATACTATCCGGCCGAATACCGGATAACTAGCGCCTATCCAGCCGGCTACAAGATTGACCGAATATCCGGTATCCGGCTATCCGTTTTATCTCTAGTTTTTTCCTTCATAATTTTATTTTATTTATTTATTAAATATAACATAAAGGTCCAACAAAAGTTCAGCAATCGACTACTACTTTTTAAAACGTTTCAAATCCACCTCAATTTCACTTTGTCGTATAAGTGACAGTTCACGACAGGCCTGTATATGTATTGTACATGAGATAAGACTGTAGTTGATACCAAAAATTTCCTATTGAAGCCAATTCCGATATTAAGACAGGGCTTAACTTTATCAATTACTTCAATTGACATCATGGATAGTTAGCACTCACTCAATTAATTTGTTTTGCCGGTCACTTTAACAGTTGTATTCCTTTCATCATGAAATCCGGTTCCGTGAGGATAGTTAGCTATCATACGAGTACTTTTAAATTCAATGCTTACCATTCGGAACTTCCACTGAATAAAACTATTTATAACGTTCTTAATTTAAAGGTAAGAATTGACAGAACTTTTAATTTTTATTCACTGTACTGCCCTCATAGAGGACATTTTCTTAGGAGATTTTTATGGGTTCCAACTAAGATACTGGCATTAGGCGTAGCTCATTAGATGTGTAATTTCTTAAGGGAACAGTACACCTTGGAAATGAAACAAAAATTTTTTTTTAAAATGCTTTCTTTTTTATGAAAGAAAAGAGATATTGTAATGAAACTTTGCACATATATTATCTAGTCAAAATAGTATACAAAAATATTTTTTTCGAACTTTTGGCCTACAGCAGGTTTTTGAAAAAAAAGACCAAAAAACCACGGCGGCGTGATTGCTGCTCTCTGGATGGTCTAAAAAAAAAAAGGGTTTTAATCAGCATCAAAGCCGCTATAGAGTGAACTAAAAGAATTTAATTTGGACCAAAAAAAAAAAAAGGCGTTTTTTCAAAATTCGACTATTTTTGGAGACCAAAAAACCCTAGTAAATAAAAAAATTTATGACCGATCGTTGTAATTCTAGTTCACTCTATAGACTTACATATGTGCAATAATATACTAAAATTTCAGAACGATCGGAATACTAGTTTTTTTTTTATCACTCCCGCCAACTCAAAAAACCTTGTTTTGAGAAAAACCTGCAGCAGCCAAAACACAGGCCGGAAAAATCCGAAAAAATTTTTTTGTATACTATTTTGACTAAATAATATACATGAAAGCTCGTTAATCCGAATTAATGATTGCAGACCCTAATTCGGATTAACGATATATTCGGATTACTGGATAGTCTGTTTTTATATATAATACATATTTGAAATAACTCTATATTCGAAAATAAAAGTCAAGATTTCAAAACAAATTTAATTTTATTTTTATTTATCAAAAAGAAAAAATATAACGCATTTTACAAATTACATATGTATTATATTTTTTAATAAAATTTGTGATGTAGGTTTGCTGCTCTTTCACTGCACATGCTTCTAATGCTTTTTTTCGTAATTCTAGCACGTTTTTTGGCCATATTACACGAAATTTAAATTGAAGTTTTTGCGTACAATGCCAATCAATAACTAAACGCAATAAGATACAAATATTGCACATGTACTTATGTACATACATATGCAATATCAATCATAGTAGGCTCTGAATTTCAATGATGTCCCGTTAGTTTTTTTAAATTTCATTCTAGGTTTCGTCAAAAAAAACTTTGCAAACCTAGACACAGCAATAAAAAAACAGAAAAATAAGAAAAAAATTAAGATTCAGTTTACAGAGCTTCAATCAATGCGGACTATAGAATACGTAACGCGTCATAAATTCAATTCGGATTACTGGATAATTCGATTTCACGCCTTCGGATTAACGAGCTTTCACTGTATGTGCAAAGTTTCATTACAATATCTCTTCTCTTTCATAAAAAAAAAACAATTAAAAAAAAATTTTTTTTTCATTTCCAAGGTGTACCTACTGTCCCCTTAAGCTATCCGATGTCATAAGAATTACGAATATGAAATTTTTGAGATACGCCCATTTTGCTTCTGAGGGCAGTGTTTGAAATGAAAAACGGTATTGACGCCTTGCACCTGTTTGGATAAAAAAATGTCAATTGATTGTATATATGAATAGCTTGAGAAGTTCGTAGGATCATTTCTATATCTCAAATCTTGCAAACATGGTTCACTTTTTTTAAAAAAATTTTTAATTTTCAAACAAATCGCCGGGAGACTGTTTGTAAAAAAAACTATGCAATATTAAAAAAGATCCTACGTACTTCCATTAAAAATATAGTTTTGAACATACGGTTAAAAATTTTCCGAGTTATGTGTCCGGCCGACTTGTAAAACGTAAACGAAAAAAACGCGTTTGTAGTTTTCTTGGCAACGGTCCGCCAAAACTCTAAGAATCGTGGTTTTAAATACATTTTTCCGCCATAACTATGTTAGTAACTATGTCATTTTTAAAGTACTAAGGCATATTTTCAGTCAATAAAAAAAATCGATTTCGAAAACTACTACCGTGGCCTAACCCCTTAAATTACAACAAACAGTATGAGAAAAAAAAATTTTGAATTTCCCTCCGTAACATAAAGTGACTAATTCTGAACGTTCAGATCAAAAAGTTAATAACTGTCTGCTCTCTAGTACTTTAACTATAATACTCTACGTCATACATTGCCGGCAAATTCCTTCCGATTGTTGTGAATTTAATAGGGCACATGCCACTCAAGCGCAGCAGCAATTGTTGTATATTACGACAAAACTACTTAATCGATAAACAATGCACCAACACACAGTTACATTGTTACAAACAGCCGGTAGTGAATAAGGTTAATGCCCCAAAATACAATTCGCATAACAATTGTTGGGTTGTGATTTAGTATTTTAAAAAAATTCTTTTGTTTTTCTCATCATCAAATTGACTTTCTTCATTAAACTATATAGATTTTAAAATATGGTATGGCTAAAATGAAACCAAATAGGTATTAGTGTTTAGTTTTTATTTTCTTTTGTTTACTTATTCTTTTCAATATTTGTATACAAATAACGTGTAAAATTTATTTTTAAAGCTCCAATCCAGATTAATGCTATTATAAACAATTCAAATATACTACATACCTTATATCTTGAAATTTGATGATTTCATTTTATTTGATAATTGATTTTATGCTTAACTGTAATTTATAGTATATTTTATCATACTATATGTTATTCATTCAAAGTAGAGTCTACCCTGTGCAGTTTTCAGCGCTTGAAGCAGTAAAAACATTTTCACTTTCCCGTTTTGTTTGTTGCTCATGAAATTAGTACTAATCGATTTTCATTAATGTTGATGACTAATTTTTAATACTCTTTCTACCTAAAAATTCTCATGCTTGATTTTGTGACTTTATATTTCTCTGTGCCTTCTGCAATATCAAATGCCACATAGTAAAGTTCATTGTTCGCGTGATATTGTTCATGAAAGTACTTTTCGATTGGATGTCTCTTGCTAAATTTAAACGTTTTCCGCTATTTGTTGGAAATTTTTGATTTTTTGTTGTTGTTGTTGCTTAACGCTTAAAATAGCATATTACTCCGCATATGCAAAGGTTGACATATTTTTTTTCTGTTCGTGTGTGTATTTTATCTCAAATGTTTTTGAGAAAACTTATGCAAAATATCACATATTTGCGATTTGTGGCATTCTTTTTGATTATGTTATGTTCTGAAATATGTTAATTTTTGATATTAAACAGACGTGTGTCTTCAAATTTTGCTGTTGAAATGAGATTCTCTTATGTTTTATGTAAATTTAATGATAAATTATAAATCTATATAAGTCACTATATTTCGTTTAAAAGTTATAAAAATGTACTATAATTCTGGCAGAGCTATAGGCTTCATTATCACGCCAGTGGTAAAGGTTAAGGCTTAATGTTGATGTCGAGAACATGCTTTTGGGAAAAATGCATTAATTTCTTGCTTATTTTATTTTTTTGTAATAAACTTTCTTTAAAAGTCTTATTCTACAATCTGTCGAAATTTATTTTCTGAAAATATATGGAACTACATTTTTAACTTGAATCCCAAATTTATTATATATAGCTCTATAACACGTGGGTCATCAAGTCCCGGGACTAACATAGAGATAACGTCACCTCCCAATTTTTCTCCACCTTTTTTGTTGCCACGGCTTCCAGATGATATGTGGTAAAATTTGATGGAAATTTGGCGTTTAGATTAAAAGTTACAGTGGTTTTACTGAAGCTCCTTTTGCCTGTTCATAAGCAATGAATGAAAAATAATTCGAGTGTTGATTTAACATTACTTTTTGATGGAAAAAAAAAAATGTTCAAGCAAAGCAATGGTTCGATGAATGTTATTCGGACTCTGCTTTAACGACATCAACGGATAAAAGGTGGTATGGACTTTAAACGCGGTCTCGCAGACACAAATGACGGAGAACGCTCAGGTCGCCGAATTCAACAGTTGTCCCAGACAATATCAAACAAGTTCATAAAGTCGTTTAGGACGATCGAGAATCGAAATTGCGTGAGATAACAGAGGACTTGAAGATATCAAAAGGAAGTGTATTAACTAATTTGCATGCACATTGTCAATGAGAAAGCTGTGTTCATAATGGGTGCCGTGTTACGCGTTTACAATTCAACGCCCTGTTTGGAGTTGTTTAAGCGAAATACAACGGGTTTTTGCATCGATATGTGACAATAGATGAAACAGGGATAATGTACTACACACCAGAATCAAAAAGTTCATCAGCTGAGCGGACTGCAGCCGGTGAAAGCTGTTTAAAGCTTCAAAAAATTATGCTTCACTAAAACCTCTGTAACTTTTAATCTAAACGCCAAATTTTCATCAAATTTTGACTCATGGAGTCAAGGTGGAGAAAAATTAGTCTCGGGACTTAATGACCCATGTCTTAACTATGCACTAACATACATGCTTGCATTTAAATAATTTTCTGTATGAGGAGTTAACAATCAAAAAGTGATTTTTCCCCTAGTTTAAAAAAATCCAGTTTTTCTTCAATTTCGTTTCTAAACTATGGATTACTGCTGAGTGAGATGAAGTACAATTTTTCTGAACAAACCTCAAATTAAATCACTTACCTTCATTAAAAAGCAGAAGAAATATGCTACACTTTCTTGTATAATATTATATCTGGTGAAATGAACTTAATGGAATTATTATATGTATTTATATTTCCACAAAACACCCCAAACAATACATTTACGCAAAAGAAGTTATGCCTTGCATTTGGTTGGATTGGAAAAAATTTATTTCGGGCAGTAATCAGACGCAGTCTTAATTAATAAATCTGTATAGGTTTAAAAACATTTGGCTAAAAAATCTAGATTTAACTATTAAACAGTCTTTCATTTGCATGCTAATAAAAATTAAAAAAAAACATTTAAGGAAAAAATAAAAACATTACATCTTATAATCAACATGCTAATTCATATAGTTTACAAACTTTAAGAATTCCTATAACTGTTTTACATAAAAGAAAGAAAATACTAAAATGTTTGAATTTCTTGAACATCTGGTTGATATCGTTTTGTTGTTGATGATGTGATGATATTAAACACGCACATGTTACGCTTCAATTATTTAATAACAATAAACTATGTAGTAATTATCAGCCAAATACACTTTTGCGACCTACCCACACACGAAATTTGGCTTTTAAAGTCAAATGGACTTTTGAAGTTGAATTATTTTTACAATTACAGGTACTACAGAAAACTTAAATTTTATTGATTTTAATTTGTTTGTCTTTTTATTTCATTGCAGTTTTATTGTAGAACCAGTTCAAAATGGCGGTCAATGTGTACTCTACAAATGTTACAACCGATAATTTATCACGGCACGATATGCTTTCTTGGGTAAATGATTGCCTGCAAGCGCAATTTGGTAAAATTGAAGAGCTTTGCACTGGTAAGTAAAAACATACAAATGCAGTCGGTAGCAGAAAACTATTTTATTCACATATCAATTTCGTTATCAACTTGAATTCTTGTTGTCTTCTCAGGTGCTGCTTATTGCCAGTTTATGGATATGTTATTTCCTGGCTCAGTGCCCATGAAGCGAGTCAAGTTCCGCACAAATTTAGAGCATGAATATATTCAGAATTTTAAAATATTACAAGCATCTTTCAAAAAGATGAGCGTTGATAAGGTAAGCTGAAGCACTTCGGTTCTAAAATATAATGTTATACATACTTTGTTTTTGTATTAGAATTTATTTATTATGTTGTTATTTTCTCTGTGTTCATATTTAAATTTTGTTAATAACAATTTTACACTTCTTAATATAATGGCAGGATCAGAGTGTTAGTATCCCGACAGAATTTTCTGTTTTAAGATAAATACGTTGGCAGATTTAAATTTAAAATTGAAGGATCAAGATATGATAAGTCCTACAATAATACATGTCTCTTGCATAATATGAGTGTTGACATGTCGTAAAATCAGGACTAGAAACCTTATATTTGTAAATAGTAATTTTATTTAAGACAGCGTTAAAATCACAATTCATATCAAGTACTCCTTATTTGTCACACATTTATTATAAAATTTCATTTATATCTAAAAAGAAAGAAAATTGTCAAGACTTTTCTTAATATATTTTCCAATTAACTCTTTAATTTTTACTTACGTGGAAAGAAACTAGGTTTTTTGAATTTCGTGTGATAGAAATGCGTTCTACCTATTTTCTGAAGTTTTGTAATTATTGGAACTATCTGCCCCTAAGACAGACCATGTAACCTAGTTACCTAGTATTGTTTGTCCAATCAAACTAGATTTTGACGTTGTTTGCTATATTACAAGTTGTATCACACTAAATAAATGGAACCCATATTAACCTATCTCATGTAAATTGTGCGATACCTTTGAATTGAAGCATCGGATTGTAGAGATCAAAATGTTAAATTTGTGGAGAAAAATCAGAGCTGTTTAAATTCTAGATAAAAATTAAGTAAAAACTTTGCTGTAGGTGTTAGAAAAATTGGTTCCCGCCTATTTGGCTCAAGTTAATTATGTTTTTATATGATTTCGTCACTACCACAGTCCTGCCTACTGAGGTTTATTAAACCATTAACTAAGTTTGAGCCAAAGCGGTTGGAACTATATTTTGCGGTAACTCCAAAACGTTTTTCGTTTCGTTTTTCGCATCCAAAAACCTATAAAGAATAAGGATGAGTTTTTTTGTTAAAAAATTTTGATGACCTGCGTTTTTAGAATAATTAGTTCAATATTAGTTAAAAGTTTAGAACGGTACATTGCTTTAAAAAGATAGTTAAACACTTCATCGCTACTTTAACACTGTATGAAATTAAAAAAAATATCAAACTATCCTAGATCATTGAATTCAAATTTAAAAAAAAAATATCAAACACTATCCTAGATCATACCCGTTGACAAATTGATCAAAGGACGTTTCCAAGATAATTTCGAATTCTTGCAATGGTTTAAAAAATTCTTTGATGCAAATTATGATGGTCGTGAATATGAGCCACTTATTGCACGTGCTGGCATCAAATTGGGTAACAGTGTCGGTGGCGGCGGAAGTGGTGTAGGTAGCAGCAATGATCTGCTTGAAAAAAGACATACGAGTATACAATTGCCAAATAGCAGGCCAACACATCATACACCAAGTACTTCTAGAACAAATGGTATGAGATTGCTGTACAAGAAATGGAGTAGAAAATTTGAATACTTACTCCTACGAAACGTGAAGCATGTTGACAAGTGTTTTTTTTTAAATAAATATGACAAGTCCAGCTTAAAGCACATGCACATATGTACATTGTAATCGTACGCGCGCACACACATGACCGTAGTGAGCATAACACATATCGTAATTTGCACATTTAATGCAGGCATTAGATTGCCAATTATAATTTCATTTTAACACATATGGGAACATTTGTCTTACAAGTCTGTCTGGTAAAGTTCAGTTCCATCTTTGAATACTAATGTTTAACTGTTAATGTGGTTTTATTTTTTATTATTTTTTTATTCTTATTATTTTGTTTTTTTTTGTTTATTATATTTTGATTTTGGGCTTTTTTTTGTCTAATTCCCACTCATTTTTTTTCAATTTCGTTTCGTCTCTTTTTGTTTTGTTTCTTTTTTCTTGCTTCTTAGATCATACCAATTGACAAATTGATAAAAGGTCGTTTTCAAGATAATTTCGAATTTCTGCAATGGTTCAAAAAGTTCTTCGATGCCAACTACGATGGTAGGGATTATGATGCAAGTGGTGCTAGAGAAGGTGCGCCAATGGGCTTTGGTTCGGGTGCTGTAAAAAGCTTACCTGGCACAGGCGGTGCATCCTCATACAGAAAACCAGTTTCAGCAGCACCAACGGCGCGTGCAACTGTAACATCAACAGCATCACGGCCCAGTATGTTGAGTTGTAGTGTGAACTCGTTTTTGATGTGGTTTTTTAATTTTTTAACGGATTTTTTTATTATTTATTTTCGCTTTATTTGTATTATATGTCATTATAGTGTATATTATTCGCATTATGATTTTTATGCTTTATCATAACTTACATTATTGTATATATATTATTTCTTTTAACAAAATTGAAAGCACATTTGATTTCTGCTCACAAAACCCGTTCTTACTCATGCTTTAAAACCCCTATTCAAAAAGTCACATTGTATACTCAAAATTAAGATGACAAAATCCTACGTATAAAAATGTTGCGTGCTTCACGTTTGTTAAATTTCAAAACATATGTTTTTTTTTGCAAATGGTTTGTATAGTTTTAATATATACTATCTAATTGTCTGTGTTTTTGAAATATAGTTTCAAAAGTACCACCAAGGACAACGGTACCAACAGCAGCCAGACCAGTTGCCGCATCAAATAACACAGGCGCAGTTAAAAAAGCCGCTGAACAAACAAATGCAGCTTCTAATCAACAAGTTGAAGAATTATCAAGTCAGGTAAGTGTTAGTACAAAACAAAGTTGTAAAATAACACACTATCTAATGAATGCAATCATTAAACTTTTATATCATTTATGGATTTAATTGCTAGCACAACTTCAATTTGAAGAACAAGTTAAATTTTGTACATTATAAATTTCGAAATAGCACTTTAATTATTTAGCTGCAGGCTGTGATTGCAAATTTTCAAATGACTGCAGTTAAAACACTGCTACAAAAATATCGATCCAACACTGCTTAAGATTGCATTCCTAAAACTAGTGCCAACATACATATGTATGTTTCAAAAAAAACATAAAATTTTTAATATTCTTAGGTAATGGACATGCGTTTGAATCTGGAAGGTCTGGAAAAAGAAAGAGATTTTTATTTTTCAAAATTGCGCGATATAGAAATACTGTACGTATTACTTTTATCTATGAATATCTTCGAAATTCATTTTTATTTAATTTTATTTAGCTGCCAAGAAGCTGACGAAGGGGACACACATCCTTTAATTCAGAAGATTTTGGATATATTGTATGCGACCGAGGTAAATGCATTCTTACGAGTATTAATAATATTAATATTATTATTCCTATTAATTAAATTTAGTTGAAATTTAATTAAATATAAGTTGACAAATACATTAATTAATTACTGATTTTTGCGAATTGCCATTAAACATTTCACTGAGCACATTTTTATATTATTATTTTTTTTTTTAAAATTTAATTACATACTTGGATAATTATATAAAGATATAAGGACAAATATGCAATTAATTGACCGGTCAATTTATTAAAAAAAAGTTGAATTGGCTTATGCCTTTTTCAATTTCAGTTGAAGGCTTTAAAACAGAAATTGATGGTTTTTTTTTTACCAAATATCTGCCTAATTAGCTTTTCCACCTCCCAACAGCTTTTTCACCCGTGACGAACGATTTTTATTTTAAAATTGTTTTATCGTCAAGACTAAATTCATTACATTAATTTAATCAGAGTTGTCAAAAGCAGCAGTCTCTTAAAATTTTCAACTAATTGACTTTGAAAGCAATAAACTGTAGTACCAGTTACTTTTAAGGACAAGATTGTCAGTTACCTAAAATTCAAACCACAATTTGTTGATATAAGCTTATTGTGACGAATCTCAATTACATTGGCCGACGAAAATTTTGCTTTTCAAAACATGTTCATCCCTTTGTTAATAATTGTGATGATTTTGCAATACATCAATAAAAACACGACATTGTTCGGAATTGTTATGGTACTCTAACTATTTGTTAGCATTTTTGCCTACATTGATATCCCTTGATGCGGCATTGATTGACATCCTGAGATGTCTGTGCTAGTAATTGAACGTAATTGCTATTGCATTTATTTGATACATATTAAATCCCTTAACTTCCTAACCATTTCTTTACGTTTTTTTTTGTTCCTGTACTTTTCTTAGTGTTTTATCATGCTGAACAAAATAATAAAATTATATTCAAAAATTTTGTTTTTAAGAATTTTTCAGCAACAGTACTAAATTTTAGTTTTTTTGAACATCACGTTTCTTTCTACGCAAACATATTTAGCAAAACAAATTTTTACTTTACAGAAACGTTGAAAACACAAATAGTGTCGACTTTTTGACAAATAGCTAAAACCATATTTTAAGTTAGGTTGATTCAGTAAATTTTTTAAAATAAAAATGTAATACATATTTTCTAAATATGTAAATATGTATGTAATGCTTTTAGTTTTCAGTGATTAAAGATTATTTTGATTTAAAGATAACTTTTTCAGTTTAAGTGTTATTATAATTATCAGTAATGCAAATCAATTAAAAAAAATACAGATAATCAGTATACAATGTTTTAATAAATTGCACGCATAATCTGTTACATATTTGAGCCGTTCACTACTCAATTTGATTAACTTCTCTTTTATAATACATATAACAGTTTCAGTTAATAATTACAATTAATGGTAAAGTTAATAAACGAAATAAATATAAATTTTTCATTTCTAAAACAAAATTAGTTCAGTTCCATATCACTTGTGTGTGACTAACCCAGCAGGCACAACAATCGAATTATTCATCTGAAATAATAAATTTTTCGAAGAATTTATGAAAAAACTACTCGTGAACAAATTCGTTCCGCATACTTACCTAAATAATGCACACTTAAAAACTTTTATTTTATCAAATATGTTGTTCAAATATCATGTTCCGGGTGAAACAAATTTCATGTAATAAGTGAAACTTAAATATCGATTTAGGGAAAAACCGATAGTTTATAATGTCGTGCCTATGATACAAAAATTGTTCTCTAAATCAATGCATAAAATAATTTTTTTTTGGTAGTACATATGTATACACAAATTTTTACGTTACTAGGGTTAATCAGTTTGACACGTGAACGATTCTTTTAATAAACAACTATGTAGTATTCTGCTTATTTAGTACAGTGACAAAGCGTTTAATAAACATGGATTGTTCAAGCATCTTTTTGACATTTCATGTTTTTGGGTGGTCCTTGGTATTTAGTTTTGTCAATGTCACTGCTTACCACAATAGTTATTGAATAATTTATTTGTTATTTAAAAGATTTTTCTCAGCCTTTAGTTATCCTTTAAAAATTCAAAAATTCGAACGATTTATACTCAATAATTTGTATTTTCTTTATTTTCTATTTTCTTCCACAAACAAATCTACAATCTACAACAACACCACCACCACAACAATAATAACAATAACAATCACTACAACGCATTTCCTTCCACTTTGTGTGTATGTTGTCTGTCTGTTTGTCCTTAACACAAACTTTCACCAACAAAAAAAAAAAAAAAATAAATAAAAAATTCTCACCAATCAACACTACTGAATACGCGTACTGCAAACGAAATGAAAAATATGAAAATTTAAATATTAAAATACACATAGGACGGTTTTGCGCCTCCAGATGAAATTCCACCTGAGGATGAGGAATATTAAATATGATGATATATGAATATTTTTGCAAAAATACAACAAAAAATGTTGAACATGAAGTTGAAACTTTGCTGTGACAACGTACAGCAAATATAATAAAAAATACAAAAATAATAAAAACTTGCAAAATAATTTAGAAAAAAACGACAGCATTCAGAATATTAATAATAAGTAAATAACAGCTTAGAAAGAGTTTAAGAGTAAACGAGATTAAACAACAATACAAGAAAGGCAAAGCAAAGCAAGACAAGCAGAAGGATGATGACAATGAGAAAGAACTTGAATTCGAGTCGAGGAAACGAAACAAAAAAAAATTTGTTTAATTACTTTATTTTCTATAAGACTAATTAAACAAATCAAAAGAGAAAAATTTCATTAATATATAAAAAATTAAATAACAATTTTTAATTTATTTTTAATGATTGTTATAATTAATCATTGTATGTTGTAATTAAAAAACCCTCTTTTTTTTCAAAAAGCACATCTTATTTTCACTTAGTTTTGTAAAACGTACAAAACTATTTTTGAAATTAACAATTTTATTTTCATAAAATGAGCAACGAGAACAGAGCATGCAAAGATTAACACTATTGCAGTATTCTAAAATAAATTTATTTAATAAGTATTATTTCAAAATTTTTAATATCAATCAAAAAAGGCACTCTCATTGTTGTTCTTCTTGTTTGTGAAATTAGTTCAGGCCTGGAACATAATGCATTAGCAAAGGTTATCCTAAATGATCAATAAAAAACAAATTTATTTATCATTGAAAAGTTGATGTATTTATTATAAGAACTAGTTCTATATAATTTAAAAATTTAATTATTAAGAAATGCAAATGCATTGAAACTTAGCGCTAGTAAGAAATTAATAAAACTTTAATGAAAATTCAATTTAATTTGCATTAACATTAATATGCTTTTATCTTTCTCTAAAGTAGAAATAGCATTAGAATGTAAATGAAATGAATTAGCTTTAAACTTTCAATGAAAATACATCTGAATAGAAAAAGCATTGCAATTGGACAATTAGAGCATCAGCGTCTGAATAAGATAGGGACTAGAATGAGCTAAGGGAAAACCTATGAAGTGGATTTTGAAAGCGAGCTCAGTTTTTTCATTTACAGCACTTGAGAAACAAAATATTTGTTGAGCTCAATGAATTAGGCACCTGGAGGGAGAGGGGGGAGTCCTAAATAATCCCGCCATGTTCAATGTGATGAGCAAAGCAAAATCAGTCATCATAAAAACTATTGGTCGTGTAAGGACACAATCAGTTCTTACATAACAAAAAGTCTTTTGGGACTCCTGTGATACTGTGATCACAAAAAGAATAGCAGTTTATACATAGCAAGGACAATGAACATTTCTGTGAAGAAAGACCCCTTTGAGTCGGTAGCGCCGCGTTCCATGAGTTCATAATCCGCCGCTGATCGCCATTCTGATTTTCCTAGTTTTTCATTGTTACTCCATTTTTCAATGATAATATAATGATGTGATCAATTAATGCATTATTCCTAGCACTGAATGAAATATTTTAAAATTTGCTACTAAATCTCACCTACCAAACTGTAAATTGTTTGCTTTTGCCATTTTGCTGCTTTCCTAAAGTTTGTTTTTACTATTATTATTTTTTATCTTTTCTTTTTAAGCATTTCCAAATTTATCTGCTTCCACCAACAACAAGAAAAACTACTACTAAACGTTTTTTTCTAAGAAGACGTTAAAAGTGCTGCCATTTTTATTCGAACAATTTCAAAATTATGTTATTTCCTTTACTTTATGCCTCAAAAATATCTTGATCTAATAATTTATAGAATTGCACATTGTTTTGTTTTCTTTTAATAAATTAAAAATAAAATTGTGTAAACTTAATTGAAAATCTCAATTCTAATAGAAAATAAAAAGCATTTTTGTATTATAATAAATTTCAAGACTTTACAAGTATTTGTATTTAAATTTATACTTGAGAAATTCTCTTTAAGTTTTAAAGTTTTATGCATGATAAATGTTGAACAAAATGATAACAAACAAAAAGAAAAAAGTTTTGTTAAAATTTATAAGTAACCAATTCATTTAATTTCGCAAACTATAAACAATTAGGTTTTTCGCAACTTGTCGCAGATCGGAAGATTGTATTTAAGTTGCAAAAAAATTGTTATTCATTTGTGAGCACCTTTTTGCAATTTTTCCTTTTTAATTTTATTTAAAAACTTTCAATTTGCAATCACAAATTTATTTTTAATGTTGTCTGAAAACAGCAGTGCTAGCTTGTTTATTCAAACAATAAAAAAAAAGCAGGAAGCGAAGTGCTATTTGTGTTACATTTCGCTTTAGTAACAAATCAACAATAAAGTTTATTAATCAAATAGACGATAAGACGTTACAACTACGTATTTAAAGTTGTGAAAAACCTAAATAAAATTATTTTAAGTTAAATTAAAGTTTACAAACTCTAATTTAAAGCATTTTAAAAAAAATGAAGACTAAGTAAAAAAAAATTTTTTTGTGCGCACCTTGCAATTTCGTATGATTTTCTAGCTTGTTTTTTTTTACTTTTATAAAATTTTTTATTTAAGTTTCACCTAAGTTCTAAATGTTCTCTTTTGTTTGACTTCTTATGACAATCCAAATAAAATTTTTTTTGACTTTCAATATTGCATTTTTATTTCTTGAATTGTGTTAATTTTTCTAAACGCACAATTTCTGTTCCATTAAATTGTTTTTGCAGGTTTGAAAATCAAGCTATTTTAGGACAAGGCTTTACAACTCTAAAAAAGGTTTTATTTAATAGACAATGCTGGATTTAAATTTAAAAAATTATTTAATAAAATGTATATTTTTAAAAAATTTTGTAAATAATTCGATATTTTTATTAGCATCAAAGTCCTTATTGCGCTTGTCGATTAACAATATATGTACAATAAAAAACGATTTTTTTTCGATTATTTACTGTTGAATTTGATATTGTGAATATCGATTTGTCGACTGAATAACGATTTAGTCGAATGATATTGCTTTTTGTTTTTGTAATCGATAAATTTTAATTTTGAAATTTATTTAAAAAAATAGTATTTTTCAGTGAAAAAATATTTTAACTAACATTTCTAATTTCTTAAAAAATATGTAGTTAAAAATCGTCATATCTCTAAAATTATATGTAGTTGAAACTTGAAAGATTATTCTACTAAATTCATAATTCCACAAATCTATCGCCGGAGTTCGACAATATCAAAATTGAATTCCTGATCGACAGCCGCATAAGTGGACTTTAACTTTGTTATTTTTATACGTAGGTATGTATATATTTTTTGTATATTGTAGAATATAGTTCTTAGTAATTTGTGAGTTAATTTATGTTATATATGTACATACATAGTTACATACACATGTATGTACAAAAATGTCAGCAAACCTACACAGATCAGGGTTGCCAAGTTGAAAAGAATAAATAAATTAAATTAACAATTAATTTTTCCTACAACAAAAACAAATCCAACAAAAATCATCCAATTCTCGGCTTTTTGAGAAATTATGCTCCCGGCTTTGACCTGCAATTTCGAGGAAGACTTCAATCAAAAATATTTCTTAATTAAGGATTAACAAAGCTGACAAATATTTTCTGAGGTAGTTCTGCTATTTTACAAATATATTTTTAGATAATCGGCTTCGGTAAAGTGTATTGTTGCTCTCCCATTAAAATTTTTAATATATTTTTGAAAGTCACCTGAATGGCCTACTTATGTATAGTTATCATAATTAATAAAAAACTGAGGGCGTCGTAGATTCTTGTTGCGTTTATGATATCCTATAATACGTAAAATATAAAATAAAAAAAAGTATTCAGTACACATACTTAACAAATTAATTTGATATATGTATATGATAACGTACAGGCCCTGTACTACAGGGCGACCGCACCGGTGTTAGCTTAATTACTATGCTATTTATATGTGCAAATTAGTTCATTCATATTTCTTAACTTCTTACAATACATATACTTACAAAATTTTATTTATATTCAAAAGTAAAGGTTATTTTTAGAAATTATTTCTTTAACTAGCTTATTACTTTCTCTTTTCGTATAGTCTAATATATTACAATGAGGTTGTGTTTTGCAAATTAACTTAAGCTTCAACAGTATAACAATGACACCGACTTCGAATTGAACTTATTGTTAGTATATTAAAAGTAAAAACTCTATTATTGAAATAATAAAGGATTGTAACACGGCACTTATAGTTAAGCAGATATTAATTAGCAACTAGTGAGAACATATCAGTCAGTTATATAAAATTGGGATTTTTCCTTTTCACTTAAGAGCTTTCAAAGGCGACTACGTGTAACTGGAAACCCGAAAATTACATTGTGTGCATTAATTTTGTGAAAAAGATTGTAACAGCCCACACATTGCACAACTATACATACACTTGGATTAGGGTTGTCATACGTACTGATTCTATCAGTACATGTACTGATTTTACTAATTTTCCTTAAAAATACTGATTTTTCAAGATATTGAAATCAGTACGCAAGTGTACTGATTTTTAGCAATTGGTACTGATTTGTACTGATTTTAAGATTTCATTTGGATTAGTAATCCATTACATTTAATATTCAATTATTACCAGCAACGTACCTAGGAGCCTGTAAATTGGTCCTTGTCTTGTAGCATTTTTAAATAATTTTGTTCTTTTGCTAGGGCATTGTGCAATCCGATACGTTCTAGCTTGTTTTTTTTTTTCTAGTAAATATATATGTAATACATATATGGTAAATATAAACAATTTATGAGGCAAAAAATTTTGTACTGATTTTTTGCGTTGAATATACTTGAATGTACTGATTTTACGTTTCAAAAATCTGACAACCCTAACTGGGGCGATGTTATTTTAATGAACTTAGATTTATTAGAAATACGAAAAGATGATAGTACGTATATTATAGACTATGGGAGTTTTCAGCCCACTTTGGATGACTCCTTTTTTGGGGGATGTCCAAACAAAATCACGAAAGGTTTTACAAATGTCTCATGCGTATGCACAGATTCAGGAGCATCTTCTAGTTTCTAACACGATCGGTTGAGGAAGGTTTTTCTTTTACCTCCGATATGTATTATTTTGCGCTGAAACTTAAGCTTCGAACTTGATTTGTGGTGTTATCTTCGTCTTGAATAGCTTCTTCCAATGCGTTAGTTGTACAAGGTTCAGGGTGCCGTTTGGGTAGAATGTTCGAAACAATTTTAAGCTTTAAAGGACTAGCGATCTAGTTTCGGTTTCGCCAACATTGAACGCAGGTCGTCTGGATTCTCGAGTTCACATAATGGCAACTAAATAACTTACTGGCCGTCTTATGTCGGCATGAGTTATTGATAGGAGGATTACTGCGCATAGTTTTTAAGAGTAGACTCCACTTTAGATTTCCTTGCCGAAGAGAGTGGCCATGCTTCGGTGTTCATCGGCTCTAAAATACTATAAAGTATTTGGGACACCTTTTACTAGAGTTGAATTTTGAAACGCCATATATAGCTGTCTCCAAATGGCCAGTTACGGTTATTACAGAAAAGATTCTTAACATTTTGGTGCGAGATATGTTAATGAGAAATGTTGATTTTGTTAGAGCGTAACCGAGTCATTGATATATAGCAACCGGTTTGTTTGTTTTGTTGATTGCTTCAGGGTGGAAGCAGATAAGTTGCTTTTTGGTTATTTAAATACAAGCTACTATAAACGCTATAAGAAAAGTAACAAGCGCTTTTTCAGTATTCACATATAATGGATTTGCATATAACGATTTCTCTGACCTTACTAACTGATATGTGACTACACTTATCTTGTTTTTGTTTAATATACAATATTTGCCAATCATATAAGATTTTAATTTGAAGTACAATTGACCAAAAAAGCTTTTTTTTATCAAATGGCTAAATAGAAGCTTAAGTACTAAATCTCTTGTAACTTTTTAAAATTTGTATATGAATATACAATTTTTTCATATTTTTCTAACAGATTTGTATAATGCTCAACACTTGTTTTACGAACTTAATAACGAACATAATAAAATATATATAGAAGAAAACATGTACGCAAAATATATATATTAGGACATGTATTTACCATAATAAGAGTGTATATTATAAATATATAAAACAAAAACATTAAATGTTTACCTTAAGAAACATATTCAAAATGACTAATATAAAATTAAAGAAATTCTTTATAAAAAACTAATCGTATATACATATAACAACAATAAATGATTATAAATAAAATGAAAACACTGTTGCTTAAAATATACCGACTTTTTATTGTTTTAACTAAATAGTATAGCAATTTATAAATTCAAACCTTTAACGACATAATCAAAATGATTTCTAAACAAACTAATATTTAACAGCTGATTGTATGTGCGGCGCTTTATGTGCACCATCGCAGAAAGGACGATGTTTGGTTTGCTTACAATTGCAAAGCCAATAATCACCAGTTTTTTCAACTTTAAAACGTATTGGGCTGTTGAAGAAAGGAAGGTTAATTGTTGTATTATACTTGGTAAGCCATTGCAAAATAGTTTAGTTAATTTGAACTTTTCTGGGTTAATTGAGATACCCTAGAAGCCTAGCGGTTAAAGCGTGGGACTAATATCCTGTCATATTATTTTTTTTTGTGATTTAACGTCGTGAATTTTTTATGTGGGGTGCTTTTAAAAACCGATGATGTGCTTACAATACGAAAAAGATTTTGCCAACTAAACACAATATTGATTGAGCTAATCGTGACATAAGGCCTTAAGCTATTGAAAATTAGGTTGACAGGATGAGTTACTGCCAAATTCCTGATTTTTCTTTATATTGCTCATTCCATAATTAACAGATTAAACTCTGAACATTTGCTTCTTTCGGGATATACATTTAATGAACAATTTTTCCACAATCTGCCCGATATATCAAATTTTCCACTAACCATAAAAAAAGAAATTTTCCCTCTGACTGAATAAAAGCAAATGCAACATTTGTCAATATGGTCTGGAAAAAGGCAGAATTTAGAAAAGTGGGTGCGGCATTTACATAAGGTTCAAAGCCCTTAAATAATCACATCGAGATTTCCGCATAACTTTACTATTTATACTGGGAAGTGTATATGAAAATCTTAGGTATCTATTAGGGTCCGACCGAAGGCTTCGGCTTCGGCCACCTTCGGCTTAAAAATCGCACATTCGGCCTACCTTCGGCCTTAAAATGGCCGAAGGTTTGGCCGAAGCCGAAGGTTTGCAAATGAATGCAATTTCGAAGTAAAATTCCCCAATTTGAAACACACGAAATATGCTAAAGTGAAATAGTTTGGAATAGAAAGTTTTTTAATCAAAAATAGTTCAGAATGTAATATTGTAAAGTTAATGTAAACGACATTAGTTGTGAAGTTAAAGCAATAAGCACTACAAATATTGAAAAGAATCTTTGGGAATCTCATTACACAACGGCCATGCTGCCAAATAACTCATGCTGAGTTTCAAGTTTTAAGATAGAGTTTGAGATGGACATTAAAGAATCTATTATTATGAGGAATGGATGTATTTTTAGTAATTGGCATTCAAGTTCATTTTTGAAACTGGAAAAAAAAACACAAACAATTTCTATCTGCCCCTCCGACTAACGTTGCAAGTTAACAATTGTTTAGCGCTGCAGGTCAGCTTTATACCGACTCAAGTTCAAATTTGCATAGCGAAAACATTGATAAACTTTTATTTTTAGCTTACAATAAAAAATTATTCGACTTTGAATATTACACAGGCCGACAAAAATAAAAAAAGTCCAAAACCAGAGACCGGACCTCTCATACCCAAAGAACTTTGATGCGCTGAATCCGAATCCAAGCTCAGAATTTCTCCTATACGTCAGGTTTTCAAGATATTCTAACCTAAAAGTGCAAAAAACACGGGTTTTGGCTAGGTTATTTACACCGCGAATAAGCCCTTCAAAACCCAATTTTGTCGATATCTCTTTTAAACACCAAAATATCATAAATTTAAATTTTCTATGCATCCTGCCATACTAGAATTAATGTAGATCTGTATGTAGGCCTATGTAATAAATTTCAAGTTACGATATTTCGGAGACAATAATCTAAAAAAGGTTTTGAAGGGTAAGAGTTATACTTTCAGATGCCGTAATCGATTTTGGAAAAAAAATTTATTGGCGATGTAAGATAAGCTCAAATATAGCCAAAAACCGTGTTTTTTGTCGGCCTGTGTTAAACTAATATTGTTTATGTTTGCTAATAGAATATAACCATATAATTTATTTTTTGTTACTTACTTATACATTGAATTTTTGTTTATGTAAGTTTTTATTTATAAAATGCTAAACCTTCGGCTTCATTGAAAGGTTTCGAAAATGGCCGAATTTCGGCTTCGGCCAAAAAAGTCACCTTCGGTCGGACTCTAGTATATATCATATCGAAACAGTCCAAATTGAATTAAAATTTTTAATACTTACCGTAAAGCAATTTTCAAAAACTCATTTTTGTGCGTTCCATCACAGATAGGTTGTAATTTGGATTTTCCACAAAGACACCAGCTGTACACTTTATCTGCAGGGCAAAAAAAATCAAAATTATGTAAACAATGTTGTGAAGATAGCAGCTGCAGCTGGAGCGAAACCTAACAAATACTGCAGTGTTTGTTACTTACTTTGATCTAAATGAAGCTTAAAGGGTTTCTTGTCGAAAATAGCACCATTTTCCTTTTGCAGATGTGATGTTTGATTAACTTCCAGCACATTTTTAGGAATTGTCTTTTTGGATTCAGCAGTGACACTAGAATCGGCTGCAGCAGCAGCAGCGACAGGGGGTTTCGCGCTGTATAATCGTTGCTGCCGCTATATGATTGAAAAAAATGTATTTGTTAAGAAATAAAGAGTATTTTGTTAATAAAAGAATAACTTACTATAAGCGCCATGAGTGGACGCATACCTTTCAGAAATCTTGACATCTTTTTTGTTGAATAAATTAAATTTTAATTGTAAGCAAATTGACATCAAAGAAGACGTGAATTTTATTTCCCAATTTTGTGATCAACTGACGTTCACGTCACGGTTTCGATGTTTCATGCCGCTGTCATTGAAAGAAAAACAGAAAATACAGCATTTTGAAAAGAAAGGAAGTGATGAAATTATGTGTTTTGTGTTGATAATGAAATTGAAGTAGTTTAACAAGCTAAATTCTAACGTTATCATATAAAATTAATCGTTAATCCAACCAACTTGACATCTATGTAAAACAACTTGACATCTACGCTAAAACCAATGTTGCCGTGTATGTAAAATAATATTTATGGCTTCTGAATATGGATTTTATGGGTAATTATAAATCATCAATATGAAATAAGTTACTTTGTTATTGATTTATTTTATTTATTAATCTTTTACTGATAAATCTAATAAATGTAGGCATTCCAATTAGTGAAAAGGTTAAGATTTTTTTGGCCACACACTGCACAATTTGCTGTCAGCTGTATGACGACACTCAATAACTTTCTTTTCGCTTGATTGCTCTCACAATTTCTATCAGTTGTCATATTTTTCACTATCGTGGGGCTGCTAACAATTTTGACATTTGAAATTCACCTCTGAAGTGTCGAAATAAGAACAAGTGGGAAAAAATTGTCGAAAAGAACTTTTGTGCGTAAACTTTGAATTTGTAAGTCAACGTTTACACACACAAATTCTTGCCAAAAAGTTTCCTTGTTTGTGGGCAAGAGGGGAAAAACCAAAGAGACGAGGTACAAAATCTGTCGTATGTTGCAAACGCCAAACAAAAAGCACAAAAGAGAATAGACAAGAATTTGTTTCACCGAATTTGCCTGTGTAAACGCCGAGACAAGGAAATTCGGTGAAAGAAATTCTTGTCTGTTCTCTTTTGTGAATTTGTTTTACGTTTAAACACGAAAAAAGGTTAGATAGATATTTTCGAAAATATTTAAGTTTTAATAGTTCAGAAATTATTATTTTTTGTATTTTTATAGCTGTCGTGAAATACGAAGGTTTGGGAACAGGTTTACTTTAGCTGACATCAGGCCCGTGCGCACGGGGGGAAGGGGTTGGGGGTTCTAACCCCATTGGAAATTTTTTTACATAGACTATTGAGAATATGTTCTTACTTAAATGAAAAAGCAAAAAGACTGGCGCCTCTTACGAAAAATGAAAAAATTTATGAAAATAAAAAACTCACATACATACATCACATATGTGTTTATAGAAAAAGGTATAAAAGGTATAAATAAAATTTACTCATGTACATATATACTTTCCAAATGCTACCTATTTTGTTGAGATCAGTTAAAAGGTTTGCAGCTTATATATATATAAAATTTACTCATGTATATACTTTTCAAATGCTACCTATTTTGTTGAGATCAGTTAAAAGGTTTGCAGCTTATACTCGTAGTAATTTTTATAAAAAATTTATCTGCAACTTCCGATATTTCGCAAACCAGATCCAAGCGAAAGTTGTCATTTAAATATCCTGTTTCTACATTAAAAAAAAACCTTATTTTGGGAAAGAATAAGAAGTTCAAAGTGTTGGTAAGGTTAGCTTGCTTCAAAATTTTTCCCAACTAATACTTCCTGAAACCTTTTTTGCTATTAATTTTTTAATTCACAAAAACGTTTCTCAAAATATCTTTTATTTTGGCAAGGTAAATTCGAAAAAAAATTTTTTTTTTGGCCGAAAATAGAGGTCGCGCTTTTAAGTTTTCCATCATATCTTCGGTATTTACAGTCCGATATTAAAGTAATAATAATAGATAATAAGGGATTGAAAGTAAAAAAAAACTAAAAAAAAATGGTGTCTGTCGGATCTTGTTTCGGAGATATAGGCATCGAAAGTTGCGGATGTAGCTTTTCTTAAAATGATTATAAATTGGGAACCACTGAATGGAAATAAAATAAAAATATGGAAGTCACAAGAAAGATAATTTAATGGGCTACAATAACAAAAAGTTAAATTTTGAAATTGAAATTTTAGAGATGTGACGATTTTTCTGAAATTTTGACCAATTTTCTTTTAAAATAGTTATTTATTACAAAAATTATGTTAATAACCAATAGTTTTTTTAGCATGTCAAGGAAGTTTGATTCTTTTGCTTTAAAATGTTGTACAATTTGCATAGTTTTTTTTTTCATCTTACCTATTTTTATCGAATAAAGTAAAATCACTTTGTTGAATTTTGGTATTAAAATATATGGTAATTATTTACTTTAACGGCCTTCACTCCCAATTTTCTTGAATTTTTAGAATATTGTACAGTTCTGTATGCTAATCAAGAATATATACATCTGTTGGGCGCGGAAACGCATCCTTCAAATTTTTTTTTAGCTAGAAAATCGCTTACAGCCTATATAATATCCAACACCAGCTTTGCTAGCCACAGTAATTTCACATAACTGTTAGGGTAAGTGGACTCAGGATTTACATTCTCCAATATGTCCAACACAGCCGTCGGCCGCGGTTCACTGTACTATGTCAAACACCTGCTTTGCTAACATACTGATGTTGGACAAATTTTTCATGAATGAAACTTTAAGTTTTATAATGATAATATTCTTAAATAAATTCATAATTTGTGGAAATGTAAGGTTGCATTGTGAAAAATAGTAGTTGAGTAGAAAGTACAGCCTGCCAAGGTTCCCGTACCCCGTACCCGGGTCCATAGAGTATCTCCAAAAACATCCTTGTGACAAAAGAAAAACCAAAGAAAAAAAAAACGCCATCGAATATTTTCATCGTACTTATTTTCTAAGAAAATAAGTTTTTTTAAAAACGAATCAAAGTGCTTCTAAAAATGTATGGTTCCCTTCGAAGTAGTATGGACCCAGGAGGAATCCACCCGTTATCACCTTCCTCCATGTTGAAGGGCCTGAGTGTAGGATATTTAATTTTTGACCAGGCTAAAGTTTTATTTTGTTGATAGACACAAATAAAATGAAATTAAGTTTTCTGCACATCAAAAGAAATGAAAAAAAGGATAAAATTTAAGACTACAAATTGCAATCAGAGCATACCACAAGAAAACCAGGTGGGATCAAACGATAGCAGGTAAAAATTTGAATTATCCTTTTTATTTTCAAAAAAAAAGTCGGAAATTATAACTTGTGAAATAAAATGCTTGAAAGCGTCTAATGAAATATTACATACTTTTGTGCGCTCAAAACTCCACCATCACTGCCGCTTATGGTATGCGAATCTAAAGGTTCATTTTAACGCACAATATACTCTGCTTTGTATTTAAAATTAAATTATTTAACAACAAAAAGGGATAATTTTTGTTCATACATTTTTTTTTTTTTAGATTTCGCAACGATGGCTTAAAGACGTAAAATCAAAAGAAAACAAAAAAATTTAATTCATTTAATGTCATCATTTTTAAACTTTCATAAGGATTTAGTTCCCAGATGCCTATTTTCGCAAAAGAAGCGCATGAAGCATTCAAGGACATAAGTCATGACTTAATCATCGCTATTATTTGAGTACGAGTGCGAGTGCGAGTACTCATATACAATTGAACGCGACAGTGTATCGAAATCAATCCAGCATCTTATACAAATCGCTATTTTTTTCTACTTTTTGCTTGTTCACAAATGTGCACACATACATACATATACATATGTACATGTATATTTGCTTGTCTGTATGTATATGTGCATGAATGAGTGAGTACTTAAATTGAAAATTGGATTTCGTATTAGAATTCTGATGTTTAATTTATAATTTTGATTAAATTTCCATTTTTGATTATGTGATTGACATATAGTACACGTGCTTAGACTTAAAATTTGCTAAGGTAACTTGTTTCTATTTTTTTCAAGCCACAGTTGAATATTTTTTATTGGGTAGAATAGTTGAGGTAACGCTGTACGGGAATAACAAAAAATAAAAGAAAAGCTAACTTCACGCATTCAGTATGAATATTACGGGAACGATTTCTCTTTGACTTAGCAACTTTTTTTTTGATATTTCATTTATTACCTTAAAGAATTAGTCTTGATTATTTAACTACGTTGCTTTTGGCATTTTGAGCTCCTCTTAATTGCAAATTGGTTGCCCTTAAAATATAAATAGGCTATTAAAATATTATGGAATTTTGGTAAGATGTTCACTGATTAGTAATCAGTGATGAAGATACGTTTTTTTTTGCATTCTCAAAGGCCACTGTGAATAACAGAACTAAATTTTTTAATTATTAACGAGTACCTCGTTTCACTCTAGTCAATGGAAATATTGAATAATTTTGACCATTCTTAATATATATCGGAAAGTTATGGACAATGTCGCTGCCCTTTCGGCACGAATGTTGTTTTTGAACATAAGCATAGGGCATAAGCTTTAACCTTCAAAAATTCTCAGAAACACAAGTCCGGTGAAGGCAAGTCCGGAGATCTTGGTTTCAATATCATATTTCCCAAAATAGTCTATTGCTGAGCATGCAGTGTGGCATGTCGTGTCATCTTGCTTCCAGACCTATTTCGCGACTTTGCGTGAACATTCAAAGTGTGCCAACATTCACCAATAACGATCGTCATGACTGTCACACCAGCTCTGAAGAAGAATGGCCCAATAATGGTTTTGGAGCGAGCACCGGCACAAATAGTAATTTTCTCATCGTGTGATGGCGCCAGAGAATGTGAAATAAGCGTAAAACAATTACGATATATTCGAAGATATACACGCTGAGTTAATACAAATGAGTGATTAAATTTAATGTTTAATCGTCACTATTTTGGTTTGTTCTTTTTGGCCGGGAAAATTTTTTGTAATGCAAATCAGTAATTCTGATTCTTAAACCAGCGCTCATTCTCGGAATCAGTGAGTAAAGCTGCACTTAGACTCTGGAATTTTTTTTTTGGAGCAGTGTGTAAGTCATAACTTCTAGTGCAGCATAAAAGTATGCAATATTTTTAGCAATGATCTTACTTGCTTAAAACCTTCAAACTTAGTAGGCTTATAGTTGAAGTTATTAAACTTCATCATTATTATAAATTCTGTATATACATATGTATTCTACTTCAATTTCTCCATTCAAATATGCATAACATGTCGTATGCGCAACATTGATTATAAGAATTCAGCGTATTTTCAATGCAAAACCTTAAACTTTAATAAGCTACACACATAAATTTTCTTAAGAACAAACGCCGATGCTTGCATGAAAATTAAATCAAAGCCAATAAGTTTTCGCTTACAATAACAGCAACAACAATGATACTTTTGCACAAATAATAGCAACATTAGTAAGACAATAGAAAAATTCTTAAATTGCTGTTTTTTTTTCAATCTCTAAATGTTATAATAAATTTTCACACTACATGCCATTCGCAATAGAGTTGAAGGGCAAGTAAACTTCCTTAAGTTTTACCTCTAATTCCATCGAATTGAACAAAACCTTCTTATAGCTCATACCAAGTGTTTAAAGGATTTTTGAATGCGCATTGTTTTAAACTGCGTGCCTATTGAAGCTTTCACTTATTGCTAGTTGGTTGCTCCCCTCAAAGAAGTAGTGAGGCGTTAAAGCAGCAGCAGCAGCAACGTTGTTAGTGTAATAGTGGCATTAGAAGTAGAGAAAGACTAAGGCTTTAAGTGGGAGTTTGTTTTAGCCGTAGGAATGTAGCACAGCACACGCACATTTATTGCGGATTTATTGTAATGTGATGTGCGCGTCGCGTTGTAATCTGAAGAAACATGCAGTGGCGGAGGCTTTTGTTGGTATTTGATACTGTAATCGCATTCCATTTTATTATCTCTTGTAGTAGTTGCTTGTTAAATGCTATACAGTCATATGTACGGCTTTATTTTAGGGTGGATTCAATTGTAACAAAAAATAAATTCAAAAATTCATATATACATATGTAGTTTCAAAGCAAAACGTTGGTTTGTTGGCTTTAGTAACATACCTTTTTTTCAACAAGGTACACAATAAGCACATGATATCATGAAGATTTCATGAAGATACCAGCAATTTCTCGAGTACTTCGATATATGAATTTTTTTTTCCTTTCAAATTCACTTTTTATTATTTGGAACAAAAAAAAAAAAAAATCGAAAAAATTCATTAAAAATTAAATTTTTGCGACTTTCAACGAAGAATATTTTGAATTGTTCATAAAAAATATTAATAAACATGTCTAGGACCCGAGCCTCGTAGCTGAGCCTCGATATCTTGTTATGAGTCAAACAATCATTATACATTCTAACAAAGCTGTACATATTTAAGGCTCAATATTAAGGTGGGGTGAAAATAAACTTACTTAATAAACTTTAAAATATTCCAATATTCATTATGCTTGTTAGCAATTTCTTTGCTGTTTAGAGTGATGGCGAGAAGTATTGGCGCAGTGAAGTAGTTATTCGCGCACATGTTTCTACGTTCGATTTGAAATGGAATATGAGGAGATTCATTGTGATGTGTTTGGCGCACAACTGCGCTGAAAGTAAATTGCGATAAGCCACTATTTCACTGTATACAAAATAAAATATTTTAGTTTATTGGATAATCTATGAATCCTATGAGCTTAAAAAATAAATTAGTAAAGGTTTTAGCAAATCCTTTTTGATAGTTTTAGATAAGATTTTTTTTCTTTTCTAAAAGCTCTGCTTGTGAGTTTAACTTACATTTTTGGTGTTATAACTAATCAAACTTCGATTAAATAACAATCAAGTACTACAGCAGTTGCTTATTGGTCAACAGTGCGTATGAGTAACATTTAATTACATTATACATGTTAATGTTAAAATTGCATCCGAATCTTTCTAGTGCGTATATAAAACTGTTTTCGGTGTCAGAAAATTTACGTATAATGAAAGAAGATGGATAAAAAAGAACGAACCAAAACAAAAATTAAAAGAAAAAAAAAAATCCGTTGCATACTTTTAGTTGTTCAAGAAAAGTAATATCTGAGAAACGCGCTCCAAAGCCGATGATCGAAGTGAAGTGTGCGGGGGGGGGGGGGCAGAGTTGGTAAGAAAAACGAGTAGAGGACGGAATATAAATATTTTAAATTCACAACAAAATTAGTAAAAAGTACGACCTGAAAGTGGCACACAGATAGTTAAAAATCGAGCATTAATACAAATATTTATAATCAACATTAGTTGTTTTTGTGTTCCTCAAAACTTTTTAATATTAACGGTTCAATGAGTAAATGAGGTTACAGGTGTAACACGGTGTCAAGGCTTACCACGTTCTTGTTTTTTGTTTTGTTTTGCATATTAAATAATAAAAACCATTGAATCGATTTCAGGCATTGTAATCATTTAGTAGTGTACCAAATTGAAGAATAACGCACTTTGAAACACAATATCTTCAAAAAAACCCCTAACCATCAAGTGGTTAAATTTATGGTTTCTTAGTTTGGACATATAAGGAGTTTATATTGAAATTTCATTTGTGCATATTTCTGTGTTGTGCCACCCTGCATTACATACACGCATACAAATGTAACACATTTATATTCTTACTTACAGCGCTCTTTCTCCTGCACACACTTGAAGTATCTTTTAATGTTTGTTGTTGTTGTTGTTTGCGTTTTTTTTTCCTTGCCTATCTTTAGAATTATTAAGAATCTTTTTGCCTGAAATCGTTTAATATTATAATTTCCGGGGAGTTCATAATTTTTTATGTTACTTGTATATCTGTTTAAGATTTCTTTGAAGATATTTATGTTATTTAAATGCCTTAGTGTTTTAGTATATTCATGTGTGTTGGTAATTATACTTATGCGTAGTTTATTTAGTATTAATGTTAAATTAAAATTGCCCTAGCGACGCGTTTTTTTTTTCGTTTCTTTGGAATAAATTTACGTTTTTTCTTATGGCATATTAATTGGATAGAATTAGTGAAATAGCATGCAATAAGAAATCTTTTGATTTTAATATTCTTAAGAAACTGATAAATATTAAATAGTAGTACGCAATGCCATATACGGCATGGGATTTTGTTGAATTAGATGTTTGAATAATATTTTTTATCCTAAATCAACGAGGGCTACAATATACCGCAAAAATATTTTTATTTTTCAACCAAATTATGTTTAAGGGTTAACATATTTCTCAATTATCATAATGCTAAAGGTCTAAATAATAAATTTTTTGATTTTCTCTATGTTATGTGATGTTATGAGTTAAGCATGAAATTTGGCGAATTGATTATTTCATCAAAAAATATTGAAAAATGCACAATCTTTAATTAAAATTCAACAGAATGTAATTACGTTTTTGCCACACTTAAATTGGAATTAAAAAAAATACATATATTTTGCTTTACTTCTTAAAAGCCATATCATTAACCAAGTACTCGAAGAACAAATAATACATTTGGGGGTACATAATTGCAAAGTTTTTAATTCTCAATTCTAATGGTGAAAAATACTCTGTAAGCAATACGACAAACAGCATCAAATTAAAAGTATTTTAATGTGCCCGTACAACAACGACGATGGTAAGTACATATCCTTTTCACTGTTGATTGCAAAAAACTTTGCTTCTATTGAAATGAAATCTTGAAGGATCAGTAACACTTGATTTTTGCTTTTGCCTTTGAGTCAAGTTTTCTTTTTCTTCTTTCATTTTCCATCTTATATTTCGCCACATCTTCGTTTCTTTGCACTTACCAACACAATCAAACTTACTCAGTATTGCGTGGCAATAAGCAACATATTCAAGTTTTGTAGCGCACATTTTCATCTTTTATCTTCCGGTTTCCGGTTGCACTTTAACATTGCCACCTGCTGCGTACTATCATTAAATATGGCAAATGGCAGCCAAATGAAGCGAAACAAAAACAAAAGAAGAAAACAATGTTGACAATATTGAATACAATGAACAAGGTGACTTAGGAAATGAAAAAAAAAAAATATAAAACACAGAGCAATAAAAAACAAGGCCGCGTAAAGTTAGTTTATAAAAAAAAGGGAAAAATCACACAGAATGAAATTCGCGCACCACAGGATATCAAATGGCGAATATCATGGTAACCATATTAATGATCACAAAATCACATAGTAAAATACGTACAAACGAAGAATATCCTGTAGGAAATTTGAAACTAAAGTATAGGATTTTTAACTTTTTTTGGACTCAAGTATTGAAGGAGCAAACAGATTCTAAAAATTTTGTAATCTAAAAAGTATGCAAGTTTTATTATGTCACATTATAATGGCTAAAATCAAATTGGATTAGACACGCTAATCAACAACTGTAGACTGACGAAGAGCATTTGAGTGGAATGCTTATAGTAACAAGAAATCCTAAGTCATAGTGCAAACTATCGCAGAAATCGCTTAAATGGAGTAAATGTGGCAGGGAATTGAAAACATAAGTCCGACTTGGATGTTTATTTTATTTCTTTCGAGTATCGTAAATTAGCCCAGGACAGTTGGGAATAATTTTGGAAAAGCTGAATTTGGCATGAACCTTTAGTTTGGCTTGGCAACTTGATATATGTAAGTACAAAGCATAACAATTTAAGCATTTTCGTTATATAGCAGAAGCCACGCCCTATTGTGCAATTCCGTACACATTTTTCGAGTTACAAAAATTTGAATTCAAGTCCTTGGCAACATTAAATTGTAAACATTTGCTTAAAATTTTTTTTGTTGTTTATATTTCCTACAGGATCATATCTACAAATACACCTTTTAATAGCTACCTGTTTGTGTGTCTGTGATTGTGTGTTGGTAAATGTTTGTTCATAAATCAAATGGGCAATAGAAATAGCAGCAGCAACAACAACAACAACAAAGAATATTAATATATTTAAGTGCAAAAGTCGTTTAGTTAAGCTTTCGTTTGTTTTTTTTCTGCTTTCTGTTTTCAGCTTAGAGCTTTCTGTTTATTTGTGCGCTATAATTTTATTTTACCAGCTGTCGTTGTTGTTGTTGTTGCTGCTGTCGTTGTTTTAGCCATGCATAATTATTGTTGTTACTGTTGATTAATTGTACGCACATTTTTTTCAACTTCAATCTCCATTGAATTAATTGTAGCATTCAACTAAAGTTGTTGTGCGTGCTATCTTTTATGCTGCAGTCATATTGGCCATGCGCCTAAATTTATGCAATTGCGATAATTTTAATGTAATGCTTCAAATCGTATAAACACTGCTGTAGATAAGCTCAGCTTAGCACAAAGTATTCAGCAATTATTTATAAAAACGCGTAATATTTTTGTTTAAATACCAGGTGCTTCACATTTGATAACGTGATATTTTATATTTCTATTGTAAATAAAATATAATTGGAATGCATTGTAATAAATTTGGTTGAATTCGATTGAACTGAATTGAGTTGCTTTTAGCAATATCATATTTAGTTGAATTGAAATAAATTGAATTGTTTGTACAGATTCAAAATTAAATGAATTAAATTGAGTTGAACTAAATTGAGGTGAAATGAAATGCATTGAATGAATGAATTTGATTTCAATGAAGTTAATTGAAAAGACTTAAGTAGAAAATTATCTCTTCTGTGTTGTGCAAACCACTAGAAACTTCCATACAAGGTTTTTTGTTCATTTAAAATTTAAGATCCGTTGTGATAACAAAGCAGCACGAAGTGACCTAAAATCAACTCTGAATGTTGCATATATTTCAATAATTTTATTTTCAAGTTGAAAACCTAAATCCTGTGAAAGTGATTCCCAACAAGCACAACGTCAACACGACAAGGACCAAGTTTGTTGATACACACAGCTGATTTTAGTCGCCACCAATGCCATTGAAAGTTTTTGCTTTAATCAATTTTCCAAGCAAAAATAAAAAAAAACCTCTCCAAACACCAAAAAAAAAAACAAAAAAAAAACGCACTTGCATCTAGAGTGATAGCAACAAAGTTGAAGCTTCAGTTCCGCTTAGCTGCTACAATTTGCAAGATATCTGCTATACGACAAAGGAAAAATTAAAAGAAAAAAGTGGCTTCACTTCCGTTGCACTTTTGCAAATGTTGATGCAGGTAAAAAAGAAGAAGATGAAGAAGAGCTGCTACTAACCAACTCGTATTTCCGCAAAAGTTGCAATTGTAGTGTTAGAACTTTTGTTTAATTTCAATTTAATGGATTGAAGGTGAACTTTAAAAATTCTTTACAGTTTTTGTCGTACGTACGTCGTAAAAGAATTAGCATATGGGTCGATTGAAATGAAATTCATAAGAAAAATCTTTTACTTTCTTTATTTTATTAAAGAAGTCGTCACTCTATCAAAAATCTTCTCATATTTTCGAATTTCAGCCGACTTTAACATTTGTGAAGTATACCGAAGCAGATTGATATACTCTTCAAGTACGCAGAATAATTGCTTTAGAATGATTTTCTATTGAAATCTAACACGATTTTTTCATTCTCGAGCACTAAAAATCTGCGTGTATAGCACGAAGAGCCATTAAATCCTCTAAAAGTCACTGCTTGGTGCGGCGTCTGCAGTAGAAAGGTTTTTAACCCATTTTATATGTGGCAATGGCGTTAGAAATACTGTAAGTGTTGAACAACGCAAAGCTACGCACAATGAATTCCTGCCACTGCAAATTAACGAATTGGATTTCGGGAACATATGCTTCCAACAGTCAGTATACATAGTGACTATGAACATTTTGTAGCAAGTGTTTCTCGATAATTTGATCTCACGTATTGGCAATATGCATTGGTCGGTAAGAAAGATCCTTGCCATCCTTAAAGCGGAACACCCGACTAGAAGTAAACTTATCACCAAAAGTTTTGAGTAAAGTTGTGAAAAATCCCACTTGACTTGACTTGTTAAATCTTAAACCTTAAAAGGAGAATCATTTTCGTTTTATTTAAAACAAAGTTACTGCCTCAGGAAATCGAGTGAGGACATTTACGCCAAGTTGTATATAAATAAAAAATATGTGGGTCTAAGATTTACATAAAATTTGATGCTCACAATGTTAAGGGCACAGCAATAATAATTTATAAAATTTATTGTAAAAGGCCTGAGATATTTCTCAACTAATAAAAGCTCAATCAAGCAAAGCACCTTGTGCATGCATACATATATCTAATGAACTTTCCAAGCAATCACGATAAAATTTGGCCAAAGGTTTCACTAATGTTATTTTATGTAATATAATTTTTATTGCAGGGTTAACTTAGTGCTACCTTTTAAAAACTTCTCTTAGCTGTTGTAAATTGCTATTGTAGTCACTTAAAAAGGCATATTTCTGACATCATAGTGCTTGAATTACGATATTATGTAGTAAATGTTGTTTTTTGACAATTTATAGCATTTTGTACATGCGAACATATAAGGACCTTGCCTCATTTGCATTAACATTATAATATTTAATGGCATATAAAGAAAATTTATCTCTGTTTATTATTAAATTTGTTAATGGCTTAAAATACCATCTAATTAAAAAATAATATTAATTAATGTTACTCATACGACATGTTAAGCATTTGCACTTAAATTACTTCATACAGCACTTAAGCTTACGGCTGTATGATTTTATTTGCTTTCGCATGCAATTTAAAATAGCTATTATATGAAAATATAAAACCTTGCATACTTTTATGTTCTGTATCAACTTTTAAGGGCTGCTTATGCACATAGCACAAGCAACATATTAATGATGTTTTTGTATTAAGCTTTATGACTTGCAACATATACATACAAACATGCTCGTAAAATAAAAATACTTCCTTCCTGTAACGGCAGTCAATGCGTTGTTCCGTTGCTTGATTTTTTTGCCTTTACTCTGCTACTTAAGTTCTTAGGAATAAGGATAATGCATATAAGTTTTTATGTCATATAATGGGTTGAATATGCAATCTGAAGAGTAAAACTATACAAATAACCTAATTTAAGTATTAAAATAACTTTGTTGCTACAGTGAAGCACTAACATGAATTGATCGTTAAAATTATTTTATAGAGCATTAAACGATTTAGTTATGCCATTATTAAAAATCATTTAATTAAATATAAAATTGTATAAGGATTTGCTTGAATTCACTTGTTTGGAGTTGACATTAGCTAAAAAAAAGAGCTTTCTGATTTTATTTCTTATTTTACTTGCAATTATTACTCAATTTGAATGAAATCTCAACAGTTGTAGCTTTCAATTCTTAATATTTTTGTATAAATTTTCTGTAATAATTCATATAAGAGTCATGCGTGCTGCTAAAAACTAAATCATAAGTCGTTTGCTGCAATTTTCGTATTTGTCAAGTGTATGCCACACTTTCAGCATTTGTCATATTTTGGGCGACCACCAACCGTTTTACACCACATGTTACTTCTTGACTGTAACCAAATGCTTTTTGCTTCACTAAAGATTTTCTTTTTATTTTTTGACACATATTTTCGCCATTACCTCTACATAGTTGAAAGAACAAGAATAAAATCAATGCCACCAAACTGTCGCAAAATCTGTTGGTAATTTGTGGATCAAGGTCATATAGAAAATAAAAAAGTATTTCCATATATTGAATATGCAAGATGGTCATAGAGTTGCCAGATTTATTTAATTTAAATTCGAATGAAATTTTATGTAATATTTTGCGGCAGTATCTATGGAGTAGTTTTAATTATCATAAATTTATAATTTTTCTTAACTATATCAAAGTAATGACGCAGGCTGAAATTTTAAAATTCTGCTCCAACATACGCCAAAATTCCACTGCGGTTTCTTCAAAATGGAATTCGTAATAAAACATGACATACATATGTAGAATTTTAGTAACAACAAAAACAACAATATCTATTACTATCATTAATACGAACAAAAGCGGTAACATATTTTGTGAATTGAATAAACCACACATACATAGGCATACTTATGTTAACGCTTATTATAATACCCAGTTGGCAAGCAGAGTTGAAGTGACTAAGTTAGTGTTAGCTGAGAATGATTTCTTCGAAATATTACTATACTTTTGAAGTATCCATTTAATGGAAGAGGCTCCATTTAAGATGCAAATGCTTTTTAGTAAGTTTAATACAAGGAAAAAAATTTGGCTAATATTGTTAGGAACTCAAATTGAAAACCCCCAAAAGCACGAAAAATATCAGCATCACAATAAAATTAATTTGAAAAAAATTAAAAAGTCATATATCAAAATAAAAACTTCTCCAAAAAAATTGAAAATTGTCAGAAAACGTGCAAAAAGACTTTAACAAAGGAAAATATTAAGCGCACAAACATACACATACAAAATTGGAACAAACAAATTAATCACTTCAGACATCATAGAAAAATTGCAGTCTAAAAACATTTTGGTACAAAAATTTGCATTAAAAAAAATTTTATTTCAACAAAAGCAAAAGCTGGAGGTAATAAATCACATGAAAAAGAAAGAAAAGCCCGTTGGTTAAAAGTTAATAAACAAATTAAATACGAAAAATTTTGTTAAAAAAATAACAAAAATAAAATAACAAGACGAGCAAACAATTAAACAAAATATAAAAAGTCATATGGTTAAATATTTAAAGCAAACAAAAATCCATTATTTATAAAACAAATACTATGTACATAAAAAAAAATTGTCCGTTGGTTAAATAAATCACTTTGGCAAAAATATTTCTCCCATCTCTGGCTCTTATTTACAGGTTTTTTGATCGACACGCTGAACCGCTCTATCTAAGAAGACTAAAAGTTATTTTCCTATTGGGTAGTACATAAAGTTGTTATTTTATTGCAGGGCTCTAACACATTTATATAAAGGCACTACACCACCACTACACGAACAACGAATGTGTCTTGTCATCATTGCAGATTAGCGATTTCTTCTTCTCGTTGTTCCCTTTGGCCTTTTTTTTTTTGGCATACAACTAAACGCAGAACGCTACAACATCATTGGCAACATTGAGAGCAGCAGCAGCAGTAGCAACAACCACATCGACATTGCGGCTGTAACACGACAAATGTTACTCCACTCCAAATGTGCGCCACAATTGTTGCTAATGATGATTTAACCAAACATAGAAATTAGTGTGCGTAGTATGTGTATGTATGCCCATATGTGTGAGAGCTAGAGTTAGAATGTTTGTATGTGTATGAAGTTTCATTTGTGGTCAGGCTTAAAGCTCTACAGCTGCAATGCTTAGTTGTGGTTTTTTTGTGCTTTTCTTCCTTAAATTTAAGTTTAACGCAGAAGCGATTTTATCTAATGCTATGTACTTGAAGTGGTTGTATTGATTAAAAGTATTGAAAGATTATAAGTGATAGAAAGCTTATGCATTTAAGCATATAAAGACAAAGAATTAAATCTATCTTTTAAATTGTGCTCTTTCATTTTACCAATAAGCAATCATGCCATTTCAATAACGTGGATCATTAGAGTGACTCGATTTAAAGAAAATATATCTTGAATTGTGTTTAAAGTGGGCGTGGCACTTTTTAACAATTGAAAATTTTGATTTCGTATAATTCAAAATTGACACATTCGATTTTCATAAAAACTTTAGGGATGATGCTACTGAGAGCAGTCATCAATACTGGAAAATCTCATTGAAGGGCGTGGCACAGCCCATAATATTTATAAACGTTATAATAAGAGAACTAATAACGTAATCGTAATGAAATTTAGTATAGCAGATATACTTGCTAAAAGGTATCATCTTACGAAAATTTGGCACAATATAACCGGTGGGCGTGGCACTTCCCATATAAGCAAAACACGTTTAAAGTTATGGATAGTGTGTAATGAGAGTAATCTTCAAAAAATTTGATGCATAGATGTCAATTTTCATAAGCTATTAAATTAAATAAATTTCGAGGTGATTTCAGTGGGCGTGGCACCTCCCATATTAACATAAAGTTGGAAGTGATATATTAAGAGAACTATTGCAGCAATTAGCATGAAATTCGATGTAAATGGTTAACTTGCTATAAGGTATGTCAGCATCTTAAGCGGGCGATATAGCACCACTGGGCGTGGTACCTCCCATACAAGTAAAGTGCCTTAAATGGCATATCTATCGAAATATATGAGCAATCATATTGAAATTTGGTATAAAAGGTTTGTTTATAGAAAGCTATTTCTGGATTAAAATCCGTTCCAATTGTATCAGTGGGTGTGTCACGACCCTAAATTTTAAATTTAATTAAGGCATATATCGCAAACTATTTCGCTAAAATTTAGCATATGAATGTCAATGACGAATATAATTTATTGAACCAAAAGTAGGCGGAATTGGAGAAGTGGGCGTGGCATATTTGATTTTCTGCATTTCTATTCTATTTTTTAACATTTTCCACATTCTTTTGAGTTTTCTAACTTTTTAACCTTTCCCAATATATTCCATATCTATATTTTCCACTTGTTCAACCTCTTTCAACTTGATTCGACATTTTCTTTATTTTTTCGACTTTTGCATGAATTTTGAATTGTTTCAACATTTTTCAACTTCTTGCAACTAATTTTGAGTTTTTTTAACCACTTTCAACATTTTTCACATTTTTTCCACTTTTTCAATTTCTTTTAACTTTCTGCACTGGTTTCCATATATTTTAGACTTTTTGAGTTTTTTCCAACTATTTCAACACTTTTCAACCTCATTGAACCTTATTACATTATTTTCAACTTCTTTAACAAAAGTGAAATACATATTAGCGTTTCTTGAACAAAAATAAACTAAATCCTTTATTTTCTTATGACGAAAATGCTTGCTCTTATTAATCAAATATTTCTCCAGATCACAACGTTGGTACAAAAAATCTTTGACATATTGTTTTCCCAATCGATTGCGCATAGTGCCGCGGCCGAAAAATATAAAATAGGCATGGTTTCGAACGGGCAAAGTGGAAGTATGCCAGATTTTTTAGCATTTTTCACATTTGTATCAATGAATCAATACTCAAATTTGCGGCGATTTTCTGATTTACAATTTTCACACATATTTCACATCACACTGAGTGCGTAAAAAATGATAACCATGATTATACCTCGAAGTTGATATTTTTTTTAATTAAAAGAAATAATAATAATAAATCGTCTCGAAAATGCACAAAAATACTACAAATCGATATACTGACACGTCTTCCCGTGGTTCGGTTCGGTTGAAATTTTGGTACAATAGCTCCATGGGCTAAACATATATTTTCGGGCCTGAGCACAAAAAATCGGAACATGTATTGCATTTTGAACCACCCTACTGTACATGTTATGTTAATGTTCGTAATTAATAAAAAAAAAAATTTTCCAAAAACACTATTTCCGTTGCAATTTGTAACCCCAACAACAACGGGTTTGCCTTTGCATAACTACAAACAATTCGTTCGCTTAAATGATCTAATGAGCTTTGCAACGTAAAGTTCATGCCAATTGCTCCTTTATGTTTTCCCAATTTTTCAGAGAATTTGCTATTCAAAGCAATTTCAATTAAGAAAATCTTATACTTAGCCCAAACATAATATATCCCTAATTATTGCTGTAAACGTCCATATGGCTCATAAATACAACATATTTAAGCCAAAATTAGTTGTAATATAATGCATATCCTGTTGCTTTTAATGCTACACAAATTAATGATGTTCTTAATACCGTGCTAATCGCTATGTATGCTAAGTCCATACTTTCGTTAGGAAATATTTAAGAAAACACTTGAAGTATTTTGTAATGAGCATAAGAGGATACGTTAAGAATATGAATGAATTTTCGAAAAAACGTGGCGTGGCTTAATTTTTCACAAAACTGTTTGTCTATTGCACATTCATTATGTGTCTCCAATCAGTAATTAACTATTTGTTAATATTTTTGTTATTTTTAATGCATGGTGAAAAATATTTTATATATGCTTAAAATCTTTATAATTTATGAGTGAACACTTAATATGGTAGATTTTTTGAGTTAGTTTTCTAAAAAAAGTAGTTAATTTTTTTCTCTGTGTAATATAGCTGTTCCTTTGTTCGTTAGCAGCTTGTAACTGTTGCGTTGTTTTGCTTTGTCGTAAACATGTTCATAGTCTTTGTGTAGTCCTAGTTGAAGCCTTAGAACCACATGTGTCAATACTTAAAAGATTATATGTAACCATCAATCAATTGTAATTAATCATTGCCTCCTTTTGTTGTTGCAAATTATTTGCTATTCAAGATTTGTTGCTTTTGTTGTTGCCCAGCATAGTAATTAGTAAGATAAATTTTGGTAGATTACTCCATATGTCCTATATGAAAAATTCTATATATTTTAAAAGTAGCGCTAAAAATAAACTTTACCCATCTGGCAGTTTTACTAAATCGATTGCTTTAAGTTTTTTAAATGCGAAATCATGTTGTATTAATACAGGGTGACTTTTATTGCTTAAATTTCATAACTTTCGATTTTACATATTTTTTGCTATTACCATTATTGTTGTTTTCTTGGGGAGTTTTCTTCGATCCACAAAAAAAAAAAAAAAATAAAACAAAAATTATGCAGAAATTGTAACCAAAAGTCTCTTTAACTTTCCAGAGCCCATCGGGTTGAATCTAAATTTCAATTAGGTCTATTATAGAAAAATTAATTAATCCTACTTTTCTTAAATTTTTCAGTTCAGTAAACATAGCACTGTGATCTTTTTTTTAAATTTGTTTTGTATTTTAAAAAATTTAGTCATGCGTAGCTTTTGGCGTTTATTTATAAACTGCTTATATTTATAAACTTTGAAGTGTTATTTAAAAATCAGCGCAGAAATACTTTCACACTAAGTTATTGATAGAACTATAATATGAGGTAGGGGGAGGTTTTATGACTCAAACTGTAACGGATTGGTTAATTAGCTCTTGCATACTTCCTTGATTGATTTTAGCAAGTGCATGGGTTTTAATTTAAATTTAATTGATTTTTGCAATATGCCAAATCTGTGAGAGTCTAATGAAGACATTATTTAATTTCACAGAGAAAGTGAGAAAGAAATGTTTTATAATTTTATCTTACTCAACATTTCGATAACTTGCACTGTAGTGAATATGGGTCTCAGCAATTTATTAAATATTTTGGCAATATTAACCTCCAAAAATTATTGATTGTGCCCTTAGCATGAATTTTTTAAATCAATTTAAACATTCGGCATCTACACAGAGAAACGTGTCATTATTTTATATCGAAATTTGGTTATAATTATCAAATTATGTATTTGATAGAGGTGAAATAAACATTTGACATACACATTTGGTTATTTTATTCGACCTTTATTGATATAATTGATTTAAATAATCGACCTTATTTTTAATAACTTTTATTGAATATTTCGATCCTCTTCGAAGATCGTAGGGTTAACAAATATATATTAAACTGAATTAAATCTCTTCAATCGACTCAAGCAGATATTGTGTTTTGCCATATAATCAACAATTTAACTTTCAATTAAGCGCATAGTAATATTTACCAAAATTTGTTGATAGTTAATAAATATTTCATAAAGCTGCGCATGCATCTCTAAAAATAGAATATTTAAATTAAAATGTTAACTACATTATATTTTGCATTTTGATTAAAATTAACTTTTCGTTATATTGTACATATTTGCATTGTTTAAATAAAATGTCAGTTTAAACGTATAATAAACCAAAACGTTTCGTTGTACCTATGTGGTTATTGGTGAAACACGGTGTCAACGCTTACCATATTGTTGTTGGTCTTCTCTGGTCATGTTTTTCAAAGAAGAAGTATTAAATCGATTTGTAAACTTATGTACATGAATATTTATTGTTGTTAACTGGCTGTAATCTCATTGTTTCGATTTTTTAAATATATTTCGATATCATGACTGTTGCACCATTTTTCGACGTTTTCTGCATTTTTAGAATTTCTTAACGTTTCTCAACTGTTTCAACATTTCATTAAGATTATAGGTTGCATCGTGACTGTCAGTACATATCCGTTTTCCTATGGAAAATTAAAAATTTTCTCTGAAGAATAACATTTAAATAATCATTTGACAGCAATGCATGGTATCCAAATAATGATTATTACAATAAATCTTCTCTTTGACTTTCTGTCGCCAATACAAATTAAAATTAAAATTTTTTTCGACCTACCCTAATTAAATTGTTCAAAATAGCACATGTACTGTACTGCATCGAAGGAATTAACGGTTGTTATGTTAAAAAAATAAGCAATTTGTTTTAGAACTGTTGTGTTCTTTAATTCCACATCATTTGGTCAAGCAAACTGGTAAAATTTTTGCCACAGAGAAGTTGCAAGTGACCAAAATGTTACAAAATCTAAAACCCAACTAAAAAAAGCGATTTACTAAGCCATGGCTAAATGCTTTTTAAAGAGTTTACCTTCCGGCATACAGCAATAAAAAAACGCACACAACATTTTTCAAAATGAAATAAAAATATTTACTTGATAAGAAGGAAAAAGAATATATTTCGCAAGCCCACTTGAACTCAATTACATGCACGTAACCTTCAAAAACATAACGGCATTCAGCGTAAATAAACCACATTTAATGTCAATTAAACGCACATTCAACTGCCACCAGCCTTCATTAATCTTTGCAATATCCTAGAAGCAGCAAATTACATACAAGAAAATAAATTCAATAAATTTATAGCTTAATAAAACCCTGAGTGCAGTTAATAGACTCGTCAAAAGTTAATAAATTCATATTAAGAGTTAACTCAAGTTAAGTTGTATTCAGCTGGCTGGGCTGGGGGTGCGGTAGAATTCATGCGTGTTGTGTTTTGAACACAATTCTTGATTTAACTTTGAAATAAAACTTGCAAGTGTCATAAATTGTACTTTGTACTCTGTTGTTTTTGTTGCTGTCAGAGTTTTCCTTGAAAGTGCGCGCACACAAAACACATCATAAATTCATCAGTGCAATGCCACACAAAATAAAAAACTCAAATTATTGGAGTGCAAGGGTTAAGGGATGAAGTGAATACGCAGTGCGCGATTGTGGGAAAAGTGTGATGAGATGAGATGCTGTGATTCGCTTATATGACAATGTACGCAGCCATGATGGAGTTAAGCTAAAAGACACTTAAATTGAGTGACAGATTTTTTTATACACTGAGAGAATTTGAATTTTTAAAGATTCAAGATTTATCGTAATTGGTTGTCGTGCACAAAAAATTTTAATTAGTGAAAAACCGTGAACAAACGAAAGAAAATGTAAATGTAAACGCAAAATCACACAAAAAATTTCTAAAAGTTTTTCAATAATTAGTCCAAAAATTGTTCAGAAAAATTTTCCAAAAATGTTTGACCATTAACCTTGACACCAATTTCCAAAGCCAAATCTTGGTCAAATGTGATTTTTTTAAAAATAACCCAATATTTTGTATTGCAGATTAGTACTTTACGATAAAAATCCCTACGTTTATTCTACAATTTTTGGATTTTGCGTTGGTCAAAATTTCACCTAGTTAATTCAACATCTTTTCAGTGTACAAGTATATCCAAAAAAATTCCACAACCCAATAGACAGTCCATTGTTTCATTGTTTTTGTTTTACTTGTTAAACAATGCGTTCATGCCAGCCAGACAGTCGATCAGTCAGTCAGTGAGGCAGAATCGGTGCGTCATTTATTGCTTTGTGTTTCCAACGCGTTTTCCAACAATCTGTGCGACAGTCAATCTGTCCGTCAGTGCGACTGTAGCTGTCTAGCTGTCATCTGTGCTCATATTGTCGTACATTATAATTGAGCCGATGTTGCTATTTTCCTTATCCTCATATGACAAATTGTCCAACTTAATGTAAAAATGTGTACCTCATCTTCCGACATGTTATGTATTTCAAAAGAAAATAAACTGATTTTATCTAGACACAACTCGTGCACCTTCTGCGAAACATATTAGACTGTCCCTCAATGTTTTTGTGAAAAAAAAATTTTTTTCGAAAAGTTTTATTTTAGTTAAAAATTAGAATAAATACCGCGAGAAATTCGAAATTTTTTTTTGGACTTAACGTACAGTCTAGTATGCATATGCGAATACAAAGCTTAAAACGTAATAATTTTTTAAAATATCGCATTTGTAAAATTGTGCGCATCGATCACCTCTTGTTGATTTCTTAAGTTGCGCACTTTTGTTCTATTTTGGGCTGGGAATACAGCGTTAGGTGATATATATAGGAAGTTTAAAAAATCTTGAATAATTTTTGTGAGAATTTTTGATGTAAGTCAGATCGTTGCTTTATAGCTTCGAACTCAGCTATCAAGATTTCTGAAATGTGACAATATGACTTATGTATTCTATCAAAATGGAAATTTATTTGGCAAGAGCTGACAAAATAAAATAAACTCAGCAGAAATACAATGCCAGCTGCCTGTTTAAGTGCATCAACAAGAGCATTGGACTATGAAAATTAGTCGATGATCTTATTTCAACAGACTTAAATTCAGCTTAAAATCATATTCAGATAATATTGGTTAACATGCTAATATCGGAAGAAATTTTATTTAATATACGAACTAGAAAGGATGCATCTAGTAACGCAGTTTTTCAATGCTGATCCTTATGAGTGTATCATGGAAAAGCATGGAAGGCTTAGTTCTTTTGCTACAAGGGAATATGTTATTGTGAAAATTTAATGAATAAAGAGATTGCATAGTTCGTACAAAAGCTGAAATTTTTTTGTTTTCAAGACGAAAATTTGCGAAATCCACTGCATTCTCAGAAGGGCTTGAATTGAACAAAGTCAATTTTTTTTTGTCATTTTGATAGTTAAAAATCTAAGTCTATAATTAAATTAATAACATTAAATTACAAAAAAAACTTTCATGTAACAAATTATATGTTATAATGCTTTGCGATTGGAATGCCTTAATAATTTCGTAGTTAGTGTAAGAAAATGTTAATAAGAAATCCCCGAAAAGAACAAAATTTAAATTCAATGAACCAAAAATTAAAAAGATCCTTAATCTTGTTTGAGTGACAAAAATAATGTTTTTTAAAAAAAATTCATGCTGCTGGAGCATTAAAATAAAATAAAGTGTATAATCGCAACACATACCAGATGTCAAATTTGATTTTTTGACTTGTGCTAAAATTAAATTAAAAATCAGAAAAAGTTAAGAAAAATAATATACTAGAGAATCGGAAAAGTTAGAGAGCATTGAATAGCATCGAAAATGTAAAATAAAAAATGACCGAAATTTCAGATATACGGAAAACATCAAAGAGTCGCAAAACAAGTCGCTGAAGGCCAGGTCTAGAATTTTAGACAAATCGGTTTGTTTTTTCAATATTTTGAAAGTACAATCTTTTGAGAATATACTGTTAAATCTTTGTAATGATATTGACAGTATGTTTGGTTATACAACCTTTATACCAGGTAGCGAACGGTTGGCCCGAATCTGAAAATAATCATACTTAAGACTTTAAACTCATTTATCTCGAAACTACTTTTTTCTGCTCGGTGGGATAAAAATAAAAAAAACATTCATCAGATTCATCTCAAATTTGTATATGTTATTCAAAACTTCAGTGGATATGGCCGGAGCCTCCAAAAATTTTTTAAGTTAATAACTTCTTAGTTTTTACGTAAAAGAACTATTGAAAAAGGGTCTGTTTTCAATATTTAAATTTTAAGAACGCGCCATTTTGTCAAAAACTTTTTTTTTTTTCAGTTCTGGAGGCTGGGGCTATAGCCACACTCATATATATTAATAATTTCCTTAATTTTTATTTTTTAGATAAGTGACAGAGCTAATATTTTACCCGCCGCACAGGTATCTTTTTTTGAAGGAGTCATCTTCAGCGCCAATTCTCATATGGTTGGTATGGTTTTTTGATTATTATAAAAATATTGTTGTATGCACCTTGAGTGTTATAATATACCTACAAATTTTAATTATCGTCGTTCAATATCTTCACTTTCAAAAAATTGCCTTAAATATACGGGTGCTAGACCACCGGGTGGCCTGAATTCATTTAGTATCGATGGAAGTCCAAGAGTAACGATAAATCGAATGAAATAATATTTCATAAATCTATCGTAAAAGTCAAATATTAATTTCGACAATATTCGAAAGAATGAAAACAAAAATTAATCGATAAATGTCGAAAAAGATCGAAAAATATCGATTTATTTCAAAGACCAAAAGACAAAAGCCAAAAAATCGAATTGTATCGAAAATATCGAAACCACCGAATACCATTGAAAAATATCGAAAAACACGGAAAAGATTGATTGAAGTCGAAAAGTATTGATTAGTTATAAAATACATCGGAAAAGTCGACAGAAATTAAGTTCGATAATAATCAAATGAATCGATTAGTATCAAAATGCAAAAAAAAAACCGATATCCACATATGTATTTACGTCAAAAAGTGTCGAACAATATCGTAAAAGTCAATTTATTTCGAAGAGTATCAAATATTATCATATGTACATATATCGAAGCCACCGAATACTAATGCTACAGGAGAAGCGCCGATATTGGCTCTAATCATTACCTCCTTGTAGCATCTTTTCGGATCAAAATAGTATATATTTAACAAAGCAAAGCAACGACCATACATAAACTCAAGAGAATCTGTCTTCGAGAAAACTTCAACGTCGAGTAAAAGCACTGAGCGTAGCTAATTCTAGGAATCGTATTTTACCACCAAAGCTCAAAAAGCCGTAGAAAGCAGAAATATCACACAAGATGACAGTTAAAAAAATCAGACAAAGCCGGTCGCTCAAAAGTAAAAACGGGAGCCAATTAATTTCTACAGATGACCAGCTAGTCCATTGGAAAGAACATTTAACAATTTACTGAGTAACCAAGCTATCTAATTTCACATTTTTCGAGTACATGAGCAAATCTCGTTTTTAGACTTTTTTAAGTCAGCTAAGGATGTAGGTGTAGTTAGGGCTTTTCGAGGAAACGGATTTTGAAAGGCGAATCGATAAATAATATTTTGCAGCATTTCTGATCCATAATTATGAGTAAACTCAGTTCAACTCAGAACTTAATTCATTTGTAGCTATTTCATATTATCTGTTATTCAGGCCCTCTTAAGATTCATTTTGGATCCATTTTCGTAAAAGTTTTTTTTTAACTTGTAAAAACTAAGTTTGAAAATGATATTAAAACTCCACAGGCGTCAACCAGTTTTAGTTCCAGATCATTTTGCCGCCACCAAGGCATTGAGCTCGGGGTAATCCTCCACCCCTCCCCCCTTCTACAGGCACCAAAAATCGAATAATATCCGAAATTGATTTCGCACTTCACCAATATCATTCATAGTTTCTATTTAAAAATAATTTTTGCAGCAAACTGTAGCAAAAGTTTGAGAATGAGTTTTGGACATTACCAACAGGCGAACTTATAACTCGAAAACGATCATTTTTAGTACATAATTGGAAAATTTATTTTATTAATTCTTTGAATAAAAGTCTTAAATTCTCATTAAAAACTTTCTGGTTTCCTGCAATCAAGTTAAAAAAAACTTATGTCAAGTTTTTTGCATAAGCTGGAACGCCCAGAAATTTATGACACAGAGCACTGTGCTTCAGATAGAAACTTTCAACTAGGAACTTTGGTTTGGCTATCATTAGATTTCTTGAACTGTGCTCAGCTTTAACTTAAAATACGTTGGTATGTTCAGGCAAAGGGCATGTTGCCACATAAGCAACATAAAACTATGTCAATTCCTTAACATATCTCTAACTTATAATAATAATTGCATTAAATGAAGCCAATTAGATATGAAATAATAGACTTTTTTCCAAACTAAATAACATGCATTCTGTATTGAGCAACTTACAAATAATTTTATTCAAATATCTTTGATTTTTCACTACTGTTGCCAAATTAAATTTATCTAACGCGCGGCAATTTATTTGGTGGAGTGGAGTGAGATGATAAAAAAAAAAAAACAAAAATGCTATGCTTAGTAAATGCAAAGTATCAATACAGACACAAATCTATATGCACAAAATTTCAACGCTAATGTTGCGTTTTTCAAACACAAAAAAATGCGTGCAACAAATTTAGTCTAGCATAGGCCTTCGGGCTGGGCAAATCAAAAAAAGTTAGTAAAAAATAACAAAAAAAAAAAAAAAATCGCAAAAACAAATCGAAAGGATAAAAAGCACTACATTAAAAAATTTAAATTAGACCCATAGAAACAGCGCACAGTACACTGTCAGAACAAAAGTGAATCACTACAAGAATAGAACGCTTGAAAAAGCTCAAGTAAAAGGCAGAAGAAAAGAGAAAGAAAGAAATGTAACTTTTTAATTTATAGCATCTTAAACAAAAAAAAATAATTATTTACTCGAGAAATAAATAAATAAAATATTTAAAATATTTTTATTTTCTCATTCGAATTGGAAAAAAATAAGTAGAAAAAAAAATAGCAGCGCACCTTTGTATTTTATAATTTTCACATTAACGACAGCTATCTCTTTCTAACCAAGCGCTGCTATCTCTTTCTGGCTATAGAGCTCAAATTTATTAAATTTTTTTGGCGCAACCTCTGAACAAAGAATGATGCCAAATTATTAATAAAAGTGAAAAAAAGTGAGAATTTTATTCTTCATATAAACAGCGCTGAGGTAGCACAAAGTTTTCATTAAAATTCTCACCCAAGTTCCAAGTGGCGACAACGTTACGGAAAATACATTTTCAACTTTAAAACGTTCGCGAACAGACGTCGTCGACGGTGAGTTAGTTAGTTGTTTTTGTGTAGACGAAAACTTAAAGTTTTCTTTTGTCGGTGGTGCGTCTTTATCTGCGGATCGGGGTCTGAGTGTGAAGAACGTAAAGTTACGTGGGAAAAATTTTTCATGCGTTTCGAAAAAAAATCAGATCAAATTGTGTAGTGCGCGTGTAAAACTTTTGAAAAAAATTTCCAGAAAAAAAATTTTTTTTTTTGTGCTAGAAACTTTGTAACGATATTTGTGTAACTTAAAAGTTTTTCTTAATTTTTATTTAATTTTTTTTTGCAGTTTTATATTTTAGTAAAAGAGTAAAAAAAAACCAAATTTTTTGCAATTTTACGCAGCATCATTTGTAACATTTTCGAAACGCATTTTTAATGCGTTTCGTCGTGAATAAACGACGAAATTTCATAAAAACCAACAAGATCTTTAAACAACAAAGTAACAGCAAAAAGTAAGTTTGTAATAGAGTGTTTTTTTTTAACTTAAGAAAATAAATTTGTAACGATTATGTAAAGAAAACGTGCCAAGCAGCTTTGCGCAGTGTTGCCATATGCAGAGTTTTATCATAATTTTGCTATTTTCGACATTCACAATTTTCATAATTTTGACTTTTTTAATTTATTAATTTTTATAAATTTTTTTTTTTTATCTTTCTAAATATATCGCTCATACCTACACTTTTTTAAAGTGAACAAAATTTTTCACACATATTTTTGCCATTAGACGCCGCACAGCGTTAGCTTTTATATTTTTAGCTGCGAAATGCTAAGCAAAAACGATTTGTGTATTTTTTTTTGACTTAGCGCGTGTTTTGTTTATCTATTTTTTACAACTTGCCATTTTTTTTTTGCAATTTCTTTTGAGTTTTTTATGGTTTTTATTTAGTTAAAAATACTTTTGTTGTATTCGAAATATTTAGTGTTACATTCTGTTTTTTGTGTCCCATGGGCTTTTTTCTTTTTGATTTATTGTTTTAGATCTTTCACATGCAAACTGTGTGAAATCTTTCCGTATTTTTTTTTTTTTATCGAAATTGCTATTCAATCTAGTCTGCTGAAATTTTTTCATGATTTTTTTTGCTTTATTAAAGGGAAGAATGCTTGGCTTGGCAGTTTTTTGACTTTTATATTTTTTCTATGCTTAAGGCAATGTTTAAGGAATAACTGCATGTGCCTTCATTTCATTTTCTTCATTATGTTTTAAGATTATTAATTATCAAATATTTAAATTTAATGAAGAAATAAGTAAATTGCACTTTTGTGGCAGCTGTCATGCGTATTATTAATATTCCATTAACTTTTGGTTGAATAAATTTTTATTAGAGCACTGGTAACCTCACAAGATTTAGGGCCTCTTTATGTATCACGATTCGTCTTGTCTCGTCTCAAATTTTCAAGCCTAAAAATATGCTAGCACAATTTTTATATTTCCTAATCCATTAAACGCAGGTTAAATATTTTTGTTTTCATTTGAAATATAATAGCATATTTTAAGGCTTTAAAATTAGAGGCGAATCGAGATACATAAAGAGGCACTTAATTGCGCCATGAAAATCGCTTTGATTGCGCCTTGGCAATCGGAGAAAATGGCTATCTCCGCTGTAACAAAACTGATTTGCAGGCTTTAGAATGAAAAAAAATTTTAATTATTTCATTGAGTTTATTGTTGTGTGTGAAAACACAAAAAAAAAAAACAATTACAAAAACACTAAACAAAAAAAGAACGACTTAAACTAGTCATTACAGTTTCATCCATTGCTAAATAGAATCATCAGTGATCTTTATGCCAATTAGAAGAATTTCTGAGGCTCTAAGTTTCATTCATTGCTAAATGGAATCATTAGTGATCTTAAAGCCGATGAGGAGAGTTTCTATGCCTGATATAATTTCACTTTTGCATAGATTTGTTGAAAACTGAAGCAAAAAGTGAATACTGAAAACTATTTAGTGTTCCGATACACCACGAAAAATTCCCCTTTGGTGAGCTCACCGATTTATTATACAATTTGCGCTTGCTACTTCTTTTTGATCTTCAAGAAAGCTTGCAATGAAGCGCCTGTAAGAAAAGTGACTCAAATGAGTTACAAAAACAAAGACACACAGCAGAAAAAAAAGTTTTGACTTTGTTTTATTTAATTTTTTGCTTGCTTCTTTTCTCAAAAAATTCATGCAAAAAGGAAAACATATCAGGCCTAGAAATTCGCACACGTCAGTTTAAATGTCACTGATGATTCCATTTAGCAATAGATGAAACTAGTATGATTTACTTTAGTCGTTACACCACTAAAAAGCAAAAGCTTCTGCTTGGAAAAACGTACAGCTGAATCAAGTAAATCAAAAAATTTTGTGAAATTGCAGGATCTTTTAAATCGACGGCTGCGCCTACTCCACAGTACATTTTAGAACCATCGGTGAATATAGCACTTTCAAAATTTTAGTTGAGGGTGCCCACTAAACTTTCTCCGAAAATCTCACCTGAAATTTTTTTTCAAAGTTGGGTGTGCGATAGATGTAATTTGTTAGGGAATTCAGAAGTTTGATGTGCAGGATATCGAGTATAGAGTAATGTCCATATTGCTTTGAAAATCAAGTGCCGGCTTTAATCGCATTACATGCAGCAGCTGTTTAAATGAAAGAGTTAGTAGCTAGCAGGTGCAGAAGAACATTTGCAAACCACCGTGTGATATGAGGTCATACCCTTCGTCACACCGACACAAGCCATCCTTCGCAATATCTTTTGTTTAGTGGTTGTAGCCTTTGCTAATAGCTAGCTATCAGAAAAAAAAATCGTAAATAAGGATTGGACAAACTCCAACAGAGTAAATGCAAAGAAACATTTTTGAATGAAGGGCCCATTTTTAACTGAATATTTTCTTGTAGTCATTGAAAGTTAAACAGGCTTCTTGCATCTCCGTACAATGTTGATCTTTCGGTCTATTGTAACTCCTAGATTCCTAACCTACTTAGCAAGTGAAAGGAGCTGTCCTTTAAGTCGGGGTAGGTTAAAATTGAGAATTTTGGATTTTGTGGTGAAAAAAAAAAAAAATTCGTTTTGGTTGTGACTGCACCTAGGTCACACATTGTGGACCAAAAGCACAGCTTAGCCACAGCTTCTTTCACGATGTTGTTATTCAGGAAAAAGGAGTGATACTAGTATAACAATATTATTCGCATACGCTACAACTTTCACCCATATGTCGCCGATTGAGGACGGTGCTTATAGAACACGGCTAAAGCAAAGCTGAGAGTACACCACCCAAAATAGCTTGAATGATTCTGCACGGATACTGTTCAGGTAGTAAGGCACTCCTCTACCTCGAGTCTGACAAGAATGTCCTGAACATCTTCGACGCGAACGTCGTTAACTAAAATATGCTTAAGCAATGATTTAAGATGTCTCACACAGAAGTCTTTCCAACAAACAAATTTATTGTAATCAACGTGTAAAAACAAAACAAAACTATCTAAGCCAAATTATTAGACTTGGTATGGCAACTATTGCTCATATGGATAAAGTATTGAACTTGGCGTGGTACCTGCCATAAAAGATATTATTTCATATAAGTAGCTATAAAAATAAATTTTTCATTTAATAACGCACGGATGAAGCCAGAACGAGCAGCTGGCTGAAACATTTGCACATGAATGAAAATACTACAAAATAATAGATATTTTTGGTTCCGCAATATCTGTATCATTATTTTGTATTCCATTGACTAAAGTTTTTTTTTTCGTTGTTAGTTCTTTTGAGGATTTTGTTTTAAAGATTTTTGTTTAATTTATTTTGTTTTATTTTAAGTATACAAATAAAGAAAATCTGTTTTGATTTTTTTTGAATATATATTAGTATATTTCCCACTAAAAAAGTTTCTGTCGGCCGATTTTCTTTTTAATTTTTCCTATTCTACTTATAATAAAAATTTATACGAGTGAATCATGCTGCTTAATGAACTTTTGTTTGAATATCTTAACCTTCTCGAAGGTATCTTAAGAAACTGTAAAAATTTTTTTTAAAGCATCTCCCCAAAACATTGAAAATATCGGACGTATGTGTTACATGTGATCATTAGGGAATAAGGTTCTCTTAACCCTAGTTGTAAAAAAAAAATATGTTTAAAATGCAGTTTAAATCAACATGGGATTAAGGTAGGGGTAAAGATATTATAGTTCCGAACTACAACCTCAAGAGGAACCCAACATGTTTTGTATAAACTGAAAATGAGGCTCTTTTTTTTTGTGACCACATCGTCAATATATGGTACATCTCTATATAAATGCGATGCCTGATATTAATATGATGACCAACGAAAAAAAATCATCATTTTTACATTACAAAACTTCAGGGGAGCTCTTTCGATAGCATCATGTTTTTCAAGAAAAAAAAAAAGTATTTCCTTCTACTTCTGACTTCTTTTCGGATCACCAATGTAATTTTGTACATTTTACAGTTTATATTGTGAAAAGGGTCTAATGTCAGTTTTTAGCACAGGACCTCTCAAGTTTTCCGATATCATATCTTAAATGTTTAATGTTGTAAGCTTATTAACATCTTCTTCAAAAGCTTTCACACTGCAACAGCTTTTCATTGGTATTTTAATGTTTTACCTGTAATTTTAAATTTTTCCTTGAAATTTTTTTCTCAACTTTTCAACTGCATATAACATTTTCAACGAAATTCTTTTTTCCCTTTTGATCGCTAAAACTTGGCACTTGCCAACATTTTCGCATTTATGCCATCATCAATACGTTTTGTTGTTTCGCTCTTTTACCAACTGATTGATGGTCAGTTGGGTTGAGTTTTTTTGTTGTTGTTTATCTTTGCTGATACCTGTCATTGTCAGTTTTCTTAAGTTATGGTTGATATCACATTTTTGTCATGTTTTACACTAAGCATTATTGTGTTTGATTTTAAGCATGCATTCATCTATCTCTACAACTTATAATTACCTGCTGTTGGCTTTGTTAAAATAATTTGACTCTTTGTTATTATTAAGAAAGCTATTTTTAGTTTTTGCTATTTTGATGAAAAAAAAAAATGTAAAAATAAATGTCCTTGAATTGTAGTAAATTAAGTTTTATTTAAATACTTTTTGACTTTAGTTGGGTCAAAACTTGTCATATGGAAATTTTTCTGGCATAAAATCGATGTGTTTACATCTTCTCTACAACATTGATCTTAACATATTTTTCGACTTATGGATTGCTTTCCGAGTTATTGAGCGACACATTTTTTCTTTGTCGGACTCTTATCGGACGCTTATTTCGAATGTCAGCCACACTTAAACTATCAATTGCAAAAAAAAAACATAATTAAGCGGAAGGAAATTACTATAAAAAATGCAATGCTACCTCCCGGACTATTGAATTTGATCACATGCCTAAAAGTAGGCAATAACTCGTGGCACAAGAAATAAATCTCAAGCTTGTTGCGAAATAAGCAAAAATAAATATGAAAATTATGAAATTATCAAAACTGACGTAAACAAACAACTAAAAAAAAAAAAAATAACAAAAATGTCAACATGACGTGTTGGTCACAATTCATTTGATTTTACCAAATACTCAAAAATTTAACGCTCAATTAATTACAAAAAAGTTGCACATGCAAGGCATTAAAAAAATATTAATTTTCTTTTAAACAAAATTCAAAAATCTCCAAAGGCAAAGTGAACAGAACAGAACATCGATCAATTTTGTATATTATATTTAGTAGATATATTCTTTTGAAAGCAAACAAATTGTCATCGACTATTAATAAAGCAGTTCGTAGATATGTATATCGAACAACAACAAAAATAGCAACAAAAAAAAAAAAAAAAAAAACTAAATAGAAAATTGTTGTTAAACCTACGCAAAAAAATTAAAGTACAACAAAAGTTAGTAAAATTAAAATAAATTTGTGTTTGCTCTGAAACTGTCGTTCACCACCCACCCACTCGCAATAGCAATACAAAGATATATCAGCGATCTATAGATACACAATGAATGCCAGCAGCAATAATGAAAATGCTGCCATCAACAGCGAATAGCAACAGCAACAGCAACAGCAACAAGCAACAATTGTCATTACGACGACAACAGCAACGACGTTGTCGATGATTGCAAAACGGAAATGAATTTTTCGTTAATTAAATGTTTAATGACAGCAGTGGTAACACAATGGCTGCGCTGCCTGTCGTTGGCTTTATCGGTTCACCCAATGCCTTTGTCAAAGAACTTAAAAAAGAAAGAAAAATACAACAATGTCAGTGCATTTCTTTAATTGTCATTTTCATTTTGCAATTTTCATTTTAACACATTTCACTAATTGCGTATTGTTTTGCATTCACAATAAAATTTTTGCATTGTTTTCGCAGAGAACTTAACGCATGCAACTCTTTGTTTGTCTGCTGACTAAATGATTTCGCTCCTGCTTGAAACATGAAATTTCGTATTAAGGCAATGTCATTAACTATAATAATTAAAAACATATGAAATATTTTTGCGGATTTCCTTAGCTGCTTTGTAAGCCAACATGCTTATAAGCAATATAAGTAATTCTTTTGCAACATATGAAAAGTCCTCTTACCACTTATTGCAATTACACTCACTAGGCTGCTGTTGTGTTTAGCTATCTGTTGCTTTTAAGTGCATAAATTGAATAAAAAATATTTCTTTTTTAAAAAATAAATGCATGACAGGATATGAAAGAAAAAAAAATGTATAAATATAAAACAAATAAATAAACAATAAACATATTAATTAAAAATTGCAACTACATTAAAAGATGTATTATGGCGCACAATAATATAATTTGCATTGTTAAACACAATACTGTATTTCTCCGGCTTGTTTTTATTTTCATTTAATTTTAAGTATTATGACCCAGCAGGAATCAAATATAGCTATATTTTGCAAGTTATGAAAAAATTTCAATTTTCTGCTTGCACATGCAAATATTGTTAAGTTTTAATTATTTTTAAAAGTATTTTTATAAGTATTGTAGTTGATGTAGAAATAGGTTGTAGTTGATGACACTGCACTGATGATCGTGGTCGCGTCTCAAACATCCTCAAAATAGTGTTAAACTATGTACCAAAAAGACTACTGAAGAAAGGTTTTTTAAAAATTCAATATTTAGCAGCCAGTTCTCAGTATACAAATCGCAACAGCTTAAGAAGTTGAATCAAAGATCATGGATTTAGTTGTCATCACCGCTTCTTGTACTAAATAAATTTGATATTTAGAATATAATAATCCTAAGCTCATACTGCACAAAAAAATTAGCAGGACCAAATTAGTGGGCGTAAAACCTATCGTGAAAAAATGCGGCTACCAGATTTTAGTTCAAAACCCTCAGTCTGATTCAGGGGCGCCATAACGTTCTAAAAGCGGTTGTGAAATTCGTTGAGTCGCGAATTGACGATTGAAAATCTTACAGAATCATGATTATGAAGAAGTAACGTAGGATACCTTGTATATTGTGTAAATTTAAAAAAAAAGTCTGGGAGGTAGCGTTGCATTTTTCGAAGCAATTTCCTCCCACTTAAACTATTAAATGTCAGTCACCAGAATCGTGTTGGGCTTGGTTGTGAGAGGCCGACAAAACTATAAAAACTAGGTCAAATATTGTCGTTTGGGGATTTTTCGGACATGAAATAGTTATGTTTTTCTGCTCTACAATATTGTTCCTAATATAATTTTCTCGTTGTGGCTTACTTTCCGAGTTATTACGCAAAATTTTTTTGTCGGTCTCTCACAACTAAGCCTACCACGATTCTGGGGACTGATGTTTATTTTGAGTATCAGCTATACTTCAACTTTCATTTGCAAAAAAAAAAAATTAAGTGGGAGGAAATTGCTTCAAAAATGCAACGCTACCTCCCGTACTAAAAATTTATTTCATTATCATTTAAACGTTTTTGACCCATCGTTGAACGCACGTACAATTTCAGTCTCTTAAGAGTCGAAAAAATTCTCTCATTAGTGCAAAAGGTTGCAGGAATAGTCATTAACAATTTCACGAATCAAACAAATTCTGGAAAGAGGTCCTTATACAAGGGATGTTTCTGTAAAAAGGAAAAGGAAAGAGCAGTACTTTCGCACAACGTAACAAATTTTGATGAGTAATTTCATTCGCGGTGTAATATACTCCCGAATATAAGAAACGGTACCTTTTAGAAAAAAAGCGCCCGAGGGTTTTTTATTTTTTTTTTTTTTTGGTCAGTGAGGTACCTCGAATACGTAGCACCATGAATTCTTGGAGGGATGCAACTTGGGGGTTAAAACTTTTTTCAGCCACCCGTGTAAACTTTTCAATTTAGTTTTATTTCTGCTCGCCAAATCAAGAAACATGTTTCGATCGCCCCTGGTCTGATTCTAGTAATAGCGAAAATTAATATATAATACATATTCAGTTCATAAAATATCTATGTATCACATACATTTTTATTTCAAGTAACCCAATTATTCACTTTCGCTCAATTTTTTGCTAGTAAGTTCCAATAAGTGTTCTCTACCAATCCAACAATCTTCGTAAGAATATCCATTATGGCTTTTGAGACATTAATTATTCTACTTGAATTTTCGGGCAGTGTCATGGCCCCAAAAGAGTTTTCCCATTAAAATATTTCTAATTGCATTCAATTTCTTTTTCTTAAGCTCATAATCAATTCAAATTAGAAATACTCAACGGAATATTAAAGTTTTTCTGAGCCATTAGACTACGAGAAACTAAATGGCGTACTCTAACTTTTTCGGACTTAACTTAGATTGCATCGAAACATTTTTTTTTCTAGAGTTGAACTTTATTACAAAACTTAGAACAAGATCGCGTTCTAAATATACCTAATATAATTTTCTCAATTTAATCTAATCTAATCTGATCCAATCCGCACAGAAATGCATCTGCATTAGAGCACATTTCTCTCATTTATGGTGACATTTTCGGTGTCCTTTTCAAAGGAGAGTGGTGCTATTTAAGTGTTATGATTGCTCCCAGCCCACCGTGTGTATTTCAGTTTGATTTTTTCCTGTTTTACAATTTCCTGTGAAGCTTAGCAATCTTAACTTAGTGTGCCTACTAAAATACTAATTCAAAATATGGCTAAAAAATCTAGAGAGCTTGATCTTGCATTTTTTAAAAAATATCAAAAGTTGGAAAAACTCTGTGAATGTAGATGAAGATTTATTTTGGCTGTAGATAAGAACACTTTATGTCGTTTTTGATCAATTTTATTGTTATTCAATTTTTACTTACAAAATTTATTTGCGTTAAACTTTTTAGACTAATTAGGTGTATTATGTTTTTTTTTTTATTAGATATAAGGGAAAGTTATATCTTTTTTGATTAAACGCAAACGTTGAAGCAGTACACTTTATGTTCCAAACGCAGCCAATGTAAATCTTAAATTTAAAACTAAACAGCCAACTGCCTTGAAAGATATCAAAGGAATATGGTTTTGTGTTTAATCTCTGCATTCTGACACCACATGCATTAAGGAGAAGCAATTTTTTTAGAACGAAAAACCATATGTGCTGCAAACGCTCGTCAAAATAATTCGATAAAAAAATTTAAGAAAAATTAAACAAATGACTTCCACAATACCACACACTAATTCTTAATGAGTCGTTTCAGTTTCCAAAAATCTTTCTACTGGGTATAATTTGTATAAACCTTATGGTTGGATACATTTCTCATACAATTTTAATTGAAAGCAGTAATATTCTTAATTCAATTCAATTTAATGTTAATTTTTTAATAAAAAGTGAAACTGCATTCATTTACTTTTACAGCACCACAGAGACCGACAGACAGACAGATAGACTGTGTGTACATAAAGGAAGAGTAAATATTTTTTGCAATTTTGTACAAGAATGCAATTATAATGCAATGTAAATTGTATGGCGTTGTTTCACTTGACGCATGAACATTTAGTACCTACTTGTGCAACATTGGATCTGCATTTCTTTTTAGCATCATCATTCATGCATATAACATAATGAAGATTATAGTAGGAAAAATGTTACATAATTGGAGTTGTTAATAGCGTATTATATATCTGTTATTAAAGGTAGCTGGAATGGGTGCAGGATAAGACCTAAAATGAAATAATCGAAATTGCAAGTTTTTATCAAAAACTAATTGACAAATCGAGTAGCCTGTATTATTTTCTTATTTTTGACTCAATTTTTATAATGTTTCTCTTCTGAAACGAAAAATAGTTTCAAACACCACGCCGCAAATATATATCCGTTCATTAAAGCGATTCAAATTTTTATTTTTTTTGAGAAATGCTCATAGCATTAATATACTGGTTGTTTATTGAACTTTTTAGCTTTCCATAAAAATCGTATGGGAAAGAGTGATTTATAACACAGTTTCGTCTATATCTCGTGAAAAAAAGCGTACAAGAACGGTATGATTGTTAAAATTTAATAAAATATTTTCTTCACACATTTTCAATGTGTACAGTGGGAAAGATTGAGCAAAAAAAAAAAATTAAATTAGTAAAAAAAAATTTATATTTTTTATTAGGTGCGTTTTATTTGGCCAAGTCGCTATCTATGTACGAATAAAACGACAAGTTGCTAAGTTGCCTTAGAGCTGACTGGGTAGCACTGGCTACGTCAGATATGTCATTTATTTGTGTTTTTGCTGTTTTGAAAAATTAATTGGCTGGCATTGTGTCCTGGGGAAATAGTTGTGCCTTGCCAGGTTATCCTGGTATTTACACAAATGTGTTTTTACTGCATTGAAAAATTAATTGAATTGAATTTAAAAAAAGAAAAAGAAAATTAATGCTTTCGTTAAATTCAAATTTTTTTCCGTAAAATTCAATATTTTTTTTTAATTTCAAACTTCATAATTGACAAAATACAAAATCACAATAGACAAAACACAAATTCACTGGGTAGCACTGGCATTTAAGAAACTTGCTTGTATACTTAGCAACTATAATTTTAGTCGCTAAGTCTACGATTTTGTTTTTGTTTTCCTATACAATTATCGTTGCTAGCTAAAGATATCTAGCAGAGGATGGCGAATAAAACGCTGCTATTATTATTTAGATTTCATTAATTACGTGAGTCAAAATAGGATGGAAGGGGGTCCGGCAAAATCTCATCAAATCTCACCAAGGGGGAGGAGGAGGTCAAGCAAAACCTTTTAGTGCATAGAATTTACATTAAAAATTATAATTTAAATCTCAGGAGAGGGAGATGAGAGGTACCACCAGATCTAACCAAGGGAAGGGTAGAGGTCCGAATTTTCAAAAAAACATCTCGCGTAATCAATGGACGTCCCCTTATTTATTAAAAAATTATAGTCCTCAAACGCTGATATCAAACCCTTTTTAATTCCCGCCATAACTTTGGAAACTACGAATTTTTTGCTAATGACGCAAAATTTGACATACATTTTTTTTTGTTTTTTTTTTTTTGTAATGTTATTTGCAATCAATCCTAGGAATGTATCTGCATTCAAAACGAATTTCCCGACATAACTTTGGAAAATATGATACAATTCATACATACAATCCAAAAAAAAAAAATTTCATGTCGAATTTTATGTTGAAAAAACATGGTGCGCGCCATCAGTAGAAAATTCATAATTTCCAAAATTATGACAGGAATTTCGATATGAAAGCACATGCATTCTTAGGATTGATTGAGGAATAACATATAAAAAATATTCCTAAACAAAAATGATTAAATGGTTTTTCATCCTATCTCCAATCGTTTTTGAGACATTTCCTCTCAAAAAATGTTCAAAAACGTCAATAACCACAAAGTGTGCGTTTATTAAAAGAATGACCGACTTACATATATAATAATATTTCTTGTAAATAAATAAATAAACATTCCCAAAGGGTTCAAAAGCATGAGGTGTTTGTTTTCCGATGTACTCTAATACTACGTAAAAGAGTTAATTGTTATGTATATGTTAATATGTCAATTATTTTACCAGTTGACTATACCGCACTTTCGTTAGCCCATCTTCTGTAGAAGTAAATTAAATTAATGATGAGATATAAAAAGAAAAAAAAAAAAAAAATACATCACTTGTTAAAGGAAATTATTGTTATTTATTTACAACATTTTTAATTTCGTTCTTCCTTTTATATCATTTGTGAAATTTAAATATTTATGTGAAAGTAATAAAACAATTACAAATTATTTACAAAATACAAAGAATGCAACAATAAAGTAAAATATTTAAATTTTTGTATATAAAAACATTTCCATCATTCAATTTGCGTCAATGGGGAGTATAAATATCAGGCTGAAATACTCGTGCAGGTCATGTGTTTTTATCTTTTTTTTTGTGCATTTTTTCATTTTATTGTATTCAAACAAATTAATGAAATAAAATATATATTTCCATTAAAGATTTATTTTGAAAATTGCAATTTTTCATTGTACTCGTTTAGTGCAATTTATTTGCTTTTATCAATTGTATTTGGAATAATGATAAATTGCACTAGAATTGGTGAGCTCACACTGGTGTACAAAAGTTTTGCTAATGTAAAGTTACTAAGTGTCCATCACGTATAGTTTTTGAGTAAATGGGGGTTCAAACCACCAAAAAAGACATTTTTGACCATTTTTGGTTGACCGTGGACAATAAACTTGGAGTGCTTGCAACCTTTCAAAATTTCTTAAATCGAAGCTTGTTACTTTTCCTATTGACTCCTTTTAGCCCAAAATTAATTGCATCTGAATTTGATGCCCTAGGAAACACAGAATCATCACTTCTCTGGCTGCATGATATTTCCATTAGAAATTTTGGGGTCACAGTTTAATCAAAATGATACATGTCCCGTACTATAAAGGTTGTAGCCTTTTTGTCAAAAACAAATAACTATTTACTTCTGTCATATATATTTTATTTCAAAATTATCGCTGATATTGGTTGAAACATGATACCAAGCAATCATTCAATTAAGTTCTCTTTTCAATAAAATGAAAATATATGCATAAATAGTTCCGGATTATATTTTCCTACAAAATATGCTCCATGTACTATATTAATGGCGTGTAACAATCCAATAAGGAAGGCTTAAAATCCACTTAATTATTGTGATCTTCACCTTTACCGCAGGTGTTTCGATTTATTCAATTTGTACTTGGTGTGATTGACATTCAATGAACCTGAAATAATTTGAAGAAATGCCAGAAATGTTTCGTTTTCTTTGCTTGTGTATGTAAAAGTGCAACGATGTTAATACACATTTACATATAAGTATACTCGAATGTATAAAATGCGTTTTTAGTTTGAACTTGAAAATTAAATGGTTGCTTTAGTAACCATGAATCATCATTTAAAAAGTAATTTATTACTTAAGACGACTGCCATGAAGAATTTTTTAAGTATAACAACAACAAATCTGAAATTGCTTATCAACATTATCTAAGGCTAATATACTACTCAAAGTGAAGTGAGTGATTCAAAGAAAAAGATATGAAAGAAAATTTTTGAAATGAATTTCAAATGTTTTCCTGTTTTGCATATGCAGAAAAATAATACGTTTATAAAAAAACATAAGTTGTTCCTTTTCAATAGATAATAAAATTTCGCTTTAATAGAAGAGATACAGAATTTTCGAAATAATAAAAAAAAAAAAAAATTAAGTCCACCTGATGAAACACCGGTATTTTCTAAAACACCATTTATAGCTTCTACCTCAAAATTAAAATGTTTAGCTACTAATATGTACACGTTTATACTGGATACCAATTCAATCTTAGTTCAACGTAATCTACATTTTTTGAATTTTTCAAGATTTTGAACCTTTTTTTAACATAAGACGCATTTCATGTCAAATGTCCTAACCAAAAAATCGAACATAACCTCAAAATTTGCCAAACTCTTGTCGTATTGGTTGAACTATAAAAATCTTAGTACAAGTGTGTTGATAGATTTTTTAATGGCTTTTCGGATAGCCGAAAGTAATTTTAGAAATTTCAAATTTTAAAGTTTTTAAAAAATATTCATGACCATTCAAAAGGCCATTAAATGTGATAAAACAACATTTTATCCAAGATTGAGTTCAGTCGGTTATGTTAGATTTTTAGCTTAGGACATGAAATGCGTTATACTATCAACCTTTTTTAAGTAATCTATTTCAATTTTTCGATTTTTTTTTCAAACATTTTTCTGACTTGTTAAACCTTTTCAAGTTGTTTCTTTAACTTTTTTAATTATTTTAAAATTTTAAAAACTTTTCGATTTTTCCAACCTTTTTCAAAAGTTTACGCCTTTGTTCAATTTATTCAATCTGTTTCAACTTTTTTCAACCTTTTTCAATTATTTCCATTTTTTCAACATTTTGATATTTTTCCAAATACATTTTCGACTTTTCAACCTCAATCAACATTTTTCGACTTATTTATCCTTTTTAAATTGTCATCAACCTTATCCGGCATATTCAGCCCTTTACAATTTTGTTGAATTTTTTTTTAAATATTTTTCAACTTTTTTAAACTTTTCCGACTTATTCAACCTTTTATCAATTTTTTTCAACCTCTTTCAACGTTTTTCTGCATTTTTTTGACTGGCATAAAGAAACATCATTAAATTCACACTTCATACCGTGTGTGTGCTACGAGTCAATTGTATTATTTTTTAAATTTTTGACATTTTAAAGTAGGCACATTGCAATAACATTGGCTGTTTGGCTTAATATGCATACGTAGGCTGATTAAATTATGTTTAAAAAAAATCCTTAAAGTTGAAGTGGGTCCCTGAACCATATATTACATTTTAATTAGCAAATATTCATTTAGTTTCAAAGCTTTCAAAAGCTCTGTTAAAAAATATCAGAATAAATATATGTGTATAAAAATTGATAATGAAAAATGTATGTATGTATATGAATAAAAGGCCGTTATTTAAATTATTTAAAAAAAATTTCTAAATCTTCGCTTGGAGAAATTACTCTGGAAAATACAATTTACGAGCCTTCAGTATAATTTTAAATTTTGCATAATGGATCATGTTCTCGATGATAAGATATTATCACCAATAACTTAATTAAAATATGAAAATAATTAAAAATTCTCTTTTCTATTCTTTTTGCAGAAAAGCTAGATAACAACACAGCACAGGGCCCTACGGGGCGCCTCGGATAGAGAACGCAAATAGGAAAAACCTAAGAAGGTAAGTAACGACACACAATATATCTTCAAAGCATTAAATTAGTATTCATCAAAGGTAGCATGTGCCATTTAAAAAATATTTGAAAATATCACGATTGCAAGTCTATTTTAGTTTTAGCTAAATATGCGCCCATATCCCAGACACAGGACTACGTCCCTTAAAATAAAGCTATGCAAAAAAATAAAAAGACTCCAACTAAATTTTGTATATTTAAAAATTTTTAATAGTCGCAATACGCTTTTGAGCAACAGTGCGCTATATTCAAGAAAACAAGAAGATATGGCGCATTCATTCTCTCATAGCTTACTGGGAAATTAACTGATGGCGTTCGTGCAATTTTATTTTTAGCAAAAGAAAATTTATTTACTTAAACGTAAAGCGTTTGTTATACCCATTCAACTGTGTGGAAATACACAAAGGCGTAAATGAAGAGGAAAAAAAAAACAACAACAACAACAAGAACAACATCATCACAGGCATAGATCGCACAAAGGAGCGCTAAAAATAAATAATGTTTAAAAAAAAATTAAAAATTAAATTAAACAAAAAAGAAACGACGAAAAGTTGAAACAACGTGATGTATTGGTGCACTGCACTCGTACGTGTCTTTATGTATATCATCGATTTGTATATCTTTACTGGGTTAAGATTTTGAAGTTGATGGCTATATTATGTAGTTCGCTGCAGTTCGACCTTGAAAATGTCTAAACTTCATAGGTCGTTTTCATAAGTTGAGAAAGAAAAATGACAAGAGAATTTGGTGTTTGTTTTTCTTTATTTAGAAACTTGAGCCTGAGTGCTGAAAAAACTTTTTTTATTAATGAACTTTTTTTTATATAAAGTAATTCCTTTGTATTTAAATAATAAGTATTTATCGTTGGAAAGGGGTGACCACACGAAAACTAGTCGAATAAAGTTGTAACTGTTAACAACGAACATTAACATTTTTTTTTTCATTTAGTTGAGAAGATAAGTCGGTCATGTGACATGAAGAAAATATATAAGATTTTACGATAGCAAAGGATCATATTTAACCTCCTCAAAATTTACCACCGAATCGTATGGAACTTGTCTGCTAACCTCAGTTGCTCTAAAATTCCTTGATCGACAGTGTTCAGTAAGTAGAATGCGTTCCGAAAGCCTGACGTGAGCAGTGATTTAGTATCACTACAGTACATTTCAAACTGTTATAGATATGTACATGCTTGTTGCTCGTATTAATATTTCACAATGTTGTTTCTATTGAAGTTATTATACAAGTAATAGCTTAAAAATATTTAAATAAAACAATGGAACATAACAGTAAGTGAATAATAGCAACAGTTTTATATAAAAGCACATCCCTTTCATGACAACAATGCACAGAACAGGACATTCTGTCTTTAAATAGTTAGAGAAGAAGTTGAAATTCCACATTTTTTATTATATTAGCGTTTTGCAGCTCATGTTTGTATGGAAGGTGCCACGCCACCTGTTTATCAGATTCGCAAGCTTTTTGTTTGATGCTAAAACAAACTATTTGTTGTATTTTTGTGAAATATAGTTCCATTACTTTAAATAATTCTCTCTGTATAGCGTTTTGAATTTTATGTTGTCATGGAGGGTGCCACGCCTACTTTTAGAAATTCGCCTAGTTCTTATCCTCAACTTTTCCAAAACATTTCTATCGTTTGTGTGAAATTTGGTTCCATTACCATAAATTATTCACTCAGTATAGCGTTTTGAAGCTTTTGCTTGTATGGCAGTTGCCACGCCTTTTGTATAAATTAGCCAAGTTTTTGTCCGCTACTACATGAAACTATTTCTTGTACTTGTTTGAAATTTGGTCCCATTACCATAAATAATACGCTCAGTATATTGAGTTTTTAAGTTTTCGCTTGAAATGGAAGTGTCAAGCCCTCTCGTTGAAAGTCGCTAACTTTTTGTCCCGAGCTTTTCCAAGTTTTTCGTAGTATTTTTGAGAAATTCGGTTACTCTCCATATGTACATCAAATAGCTTGCTTATTTTAGCGTTTCTAATGCTTTACTTATATGGGCGATAGGCGTGTACGTAAACCGATTTCGCCAATTTTCAATAATAAGAAACTTATTTAAGGGCGTATCGTGTGTGCCGAATTTCATTCAATTGTCTTGCTTGGTTTTCCCGTAATCGTGATTTCCACTAAAAGAAATCTCTGAGGTGAAACTTTCTCATTGGCATATGGCACTAAACTCTTTCCATACTCAACAAAAAACTTCCGTCTTATTGAAATTTTCCAAAAAATACGAGTTCAATGATTTCAATGTCAAATAGTTTTCTAATATTTTTATATATTCGAAGAGCGATAAATATTAAGATTCAAAAATGGCATTCTTTCGCAGCGAAGATATGACTTTATGTCAAATGCTGCTGCACACGGAGAGCGCTTTTGATTGCCTTACGGAATTGGGTTATCTGGGCATAGTGCAGTTCAATAATCTCAATGACGTAGAATACGTGTCGAATTTAAAATTCACCGGAGAAGTACAACGGAGCAGTGAATTGGGAAGAATACTGAAATATTTGCAAGACGAATTACAAGCGTGGGAAATAGAGTATGTTCACCATCAATATGAGGATGATTTCATACCACATATGAAGGATCTAAATGAAATTGGATCAGCCTTGTCGCACCTATATCGGGAACTCACAAATGTATCGCAAAACTATGAGCACCTGCACAGCCAATATGAGACGCTAACAGAGAAACTGCACGTTTTAACGAAAGCCGATGATTTCTTTCGTGGCGATCGTAAGGCAGAATCAGCGCTCGCCTGGTCGGATAGTACGATTATGGCACTAATACGCGATCATAGTCGCGGTGTGAAGATTACAAAGACTGGGCGCGTTAAATTGGGTTTCTTTACTGGAGCCATAGCTGCAGAACGATTCACAAGTTTCGAATTGATGCTGTGGCGCATATGTCATGGTAATTTTTTTATGCGTCATGAGAAAATACCAGTGCTACTGGTAGATACGAGCACGCAAAATACTAAGCAATTAGTACCCAAGTATGCGTTCATTTTATTCTTTCAGGGTAACGCTATGCACGAGAAGATCATGAAGGTTTGTCAAGGATTTCGTGCAAAATTGTATGAGTGCCCAGAGTCACGTGAGGAGCGACGTATTAAACGCAATCAGTTAATTGCCGAAATGGCAGATTTAAGTCTGGTACTCAAGGAGACAAATGAACATCATCGAAACGTTCTCACGATTGCTGCATCGGATTTTGATGTTTGGAGAATAAAGATAAGAAACATTACGATGATCTACCTAACGCTAAATAAACTTAGCCCTGTGCAGGGTGTGGACAATCAAAAGTATTTGCAGGCAGAGTGTTGGATACCTACCGCTGATTTAGCAAATGTACGTCGTGCTTTGCTAATGGGTGCCACGCGTTCGGCTAAAGGTACGACTATGTTGTTTCCACCATTGTTGACTGAAAAGGATCAGTACGAGGAATTAAACAAAAAAGAGCCGCCAACTTTTTTTCGGCTAAATCGATTTACACGCTGCTTTCAAAATCTCATCGACTCTTATGGTGTTCCTAACTATAAAGAGTTAAATCCAGCGCCATATACCATCGTGACATTCCCATTTTTGTTTGCTGTTATGTTTGGTGATATGGGCCATGGTATTATTATGGCGGTTTTTGCTTATTGGATGATAACTCGAGAAAAACGTTTAAAAAAAAAGCGTGAATATGAAAACAAACCGAATGAGATTTGGAATTTACTATTCGGTGGACGTTATGTTATATTTCTAATGGGCATATTTTCCATATACGCCGGCTTGATTTATAATGATATCTTTTCAAAAGCACTGAATTTATTCGGTTCTAGTTGGGCAATTGACTACGATTTGAGTACTGTTACTGAGAATAAGTTTTTACAATTGGATCCTTCAAATCCTAAACAGTACCTTGGTACGCCGTATATGTTTGGAATGGATCCAGTATGGGAAGCAACAAGTGAACACAAAATTATTACATTTAACTCATTGAAAATGAAGTTGGCCATTATTTTGGGCGTAGCACATATGATATTCGGTCTTGTTCTGGGCATACAAAATCATAGATACTCACGGAATTATGTCGATCTGTTTTTAGTTAGTCTACCGCAGTTAGTATTCCTCATTTGTATATTCTCCTATCTGGCTTTTCTCATATTTTATAAATGGGCAAACTTTGGTGGCCATTTGGCACACCCGCATACGTCGGCTTGTGCGCCATCGATATTAATATCATTTATAAATATGATATTGATCAAGGAACCGAATCCAGCAGTTGGAGGTTGCCGGAATTTTATGTACAAAGGCCAACGCGGTTTCGAAATGTTTATTTTGGTGGTTGCCATGATTTGTGTACCAATTCTATTGACAGGTAAACCGATTTACTTTATGGTTGAAAATAGTCGAATTAAACGACTTAAAGAGGCAAAAGATGCCGAAGCCAATTTGGAAATGACAAGTAGTTTCTTTAAAGAAACTCTGCGTAAGTCATTGGTTTACAGTGTACATTACAATGAAGAAACAGATAGTAAAGATTTAGAAGAACATCAGTATGTCGACATTAATGAACTGTGGATACATCAAGGTACGATGGACAGATAAGATGCTGCAGTGCTGTAGAAGAGTCAGAGATTGAGAGAAGAGTACCAGTATTCAAGATATCAGAATTGTTACTGTTAGTGTTACTACTAATATTGGTGCTGTTATTGTTATTGATATGTCCCGGCACTGGTGTACAATAATGGTACTGATACTGAAATTGGTAATGGCACTTATACTGTAATTATTCTTGTGACTGTTACTGCTACTGTAAATGCTACTGGTACTTTATCTCAATATTCTATAGCTTTGAACGATGATTGCCAATTGTTCTTTTAATTTTTGCTTTTAATTATTCACAGGTATTCACTGTATTGAAAGCATTTTGGGTTCGGTATCACATACGGCGTCATATTTACGCTTATGGGCCCTTTCACTGGCGCATGATCAATTGTCAACCGTTTTATGGAAAATGGTCTTGGCTAAGCCATTAATCATGCCCAATTTTTATAATCTCAATTGTGTATTTTTATATTTAACATTCTTGTTTTGGTCTCTACTGACCTTGGCCATATTGGTTGTGATGGAGGGCTTATCAGCATTTCTGCATACGCTGCGCTTGCACTGGGTTGAATTTCAATCGAAGTTTTACAGTGGTCAAGGTAACAAATTTGCGCCATTCTGTTTTGAAGATTGATACAGAAGCTGATTGAGCGGATTTTGAATTCATTTTGAATATTTATTGTTAATTATGTTGAAATAAAATTGTTTCATCAATAAATTTTACTGGGATATTTTGCTTTGTTATTTTAATTTTTTCGATAACGAACTTATGCAGTGATGGTTGTAGTAGGCAGTTTCACTGCAATGAACACTCCAGAAATATTGGAGATTTTCAGAGCCTGGTCCGATAGTTGTGTTTCTATGATGTGCCATTGACGTCTATTACGATTTTTTTCCTTACGGCAAAAGAAATACTTCTTCCGGCTACTTCATATTTACTCGCACATTTTGACCGGGGATTAGAAAGTTGATTTTAAGCTATTGGATCGTGACGTATCGTGTGGTGGTAATAATTGAGACATCCATCAACAAGAACCAGGTGTTAAGTAAATGATGATTTTTACACTTTTTCCAAAAAACGTGTGAACATGCAGTGTGGTGAGTTTGAACACTGCTGAACAAATATTTACAGCGCTGATATCAAAGAGAATACATCTAAAGAGCGAATCGTGGAATATTGCTCTCTCTCTGTTTTACGCTGCCTTACCGACTTTGCTCAATGAAAAATGACAAAATTTGACATCGAATAATATTAATTTTTTTTTGGAAATAATTAAATTTAATTTATTTTTTTAAACGATTTACAACCCAAATCAAACTTCTCTTTTTTATTTCATCGCAATGGCTTTATTCCGTAGCGACGAAATGAGATTATGTCAGATGCTGCTGCACAAAGAGTCTGCATTCGATTGCCTTGCCGAATTGGGTAATTTGGGTGCGGTGCAGTTTAACAATCTTCACAGCCCCGATCATGTGCCAAATATGAAATACATCAATGAATTGCAACGTTGCACTGAAATGCAACGCATCGTGACACACTTACAAGATGAAATTGACGATTATGATATAAAAGTTGTTTACTATCCAGATGTTGAGGATGAGATTCCACAGGCAAAGGATGTTAAAATGATTGAGCAAACACTGCATAGTGTATATGAAGAGCTAACTGATATCGAGAAAAACTTTGAAGCGCTGGTGGAGATAAAGAATCTCCAACAGGAAAAGTTATTTGTGCTGGAGAAGGCCAGTGATTTTTTGCATGGTGAACGCAATACGGAAGCATTAATGGCCTGGTCCGATAGTGTCGTCAAATTGTTAATGCACGATGAGACACAGCCACACCGACGCGTAGATCAGGCTCCAGCTCAAGCACAAAGAACATTACAAGACCAGCACCAGTACTATCACCATCATCGAGATGAGAATATGCAGTTGGGATTTTTCGTAGGTTCTATACCAGCTGAACGTTTTCATAGCTTTGAGTTGTTATTGTGGCGTTTATCGCATGGTAATTGCTTTATGCGGCACACTGAAATTGCGGTACCGACGGAAGACACCAAGCATAATGAGCGTATGACGCGCAAATTTGCATTTATTGTACTCTTCCAGGGAATTAATCTACGTAATAAAATATCGAAACTTTGTCAAGGTTATCGGGTGAATCTTTTCGAATGTCCAGAGTCACGCGACGAACGCTTGGCGGCACGAAATGAAATCGCTCATGATTTAGCTGATTTAAAACTTGTGATAAGACAGACAGATGAACATCGTCGATATGTGTTGAGTATTGCTGCCAGTGAAATATTTCTCTGGAAATTACGAGTCCAAAAGACATTAATGGTTTATAATGTGCTCAACAGATTGGCCGCTGTTGATGGCGTTCGTAATCAGAATTATCTTCAGGCAGAATGTTGGATACCTGCGGTTGATATAAAAAACGTGCGCAAGGCTTTGATACGCGGTGCTAAGCGTGCCTCTAAAGGTGAAGCAGGCATGTTATTTCCACCGATGCTAACCGAGAAGTATTTCGATGCTCAACATAGTGATATCAAACCACCCACGCACTTCCGTTTGAATCGTTTTACACGCGGCTTTCAAAATCTCATCGATTCGTATGGCATTGCAATGTATCAGGAAGCAAATCCAGCACCATATACCATAATAACATTTCCCTTTCTGTTTTCCGTGATGTTCGGTGACATTGGTCATGGCTTTATAGTGGCACTATTTGGATGTTGGATGGTGTACAATGAAGTTCAGTTAGAGCGTAAAAACAAAATGAACGCAAGGAAAAATGAGATTTTCGATTTGCTTTTTGCTGGACGCTATGTCATTTTGTTGATGGGGGTGTTCTCTATCTACGCGGGACTTCTTTACAATGATATCTTTGCGAAGAACCTTAATTTATTTGGCTCTAAGTGGCATATTCCAATGTCCGAATTTGAATTCGGATTGGGTGGTAGCAAGTATAAGGAACTTGATCCAGCTGACATGGACTATTTCGATGGTATACCATATATATTTGGTTTGGATCCGGCAATTCACGCACAGGGCGAAAATGCTATCATATTTTTGAATTCATTGAAAATGAAATTAGCCATAATATTCGGCATGTGTCAAATGGTTTTTGGTTTGGGCATAGCTGCTTGGAATCATATATACTTTAAAAACTATATTGATTTATTTTTGGTATGTTTGCCGCAAACTATTTTCCTACTCAGTATGTTTGGGTATTTGGCAGCCCTGGTTATTATTAAATGGATAACATATGGTGGTCATCATGTGTATCCACAAACATCTGAGTGTGCACCATCAATTTTGATAACATTCATAAATATGATACTGTTTAAGGGACCAGTACCAGTGCCCATGGGCTGTGACAATTTCATCTTCAAAGGTCAACATGTACTACAAACTTTTCTTGTGATCATTGCTATGCTGTGTATACCCGTGCTGTTGGTTGGTAAACCACTGGCTTTTTTTCTACAAAATCGCCGAATTCAGAAAATAATTGATGCGGAATTGCAACTAAGGCAACTACATAGGACTTTGTCGGGCTTACGAAGATCCCTTATGTATAGGGCAACTGATCCAGATGAAAAACCACAAACAGAATATGAAGAGCTACTGGTTGATTTGGGTGAAGTGTGGGTACATCAAGGTATGAAATTGAATCAATTGTATATACAAGCAAAAAATTTTGTTTAAAGGGTGTTTCATAATTTTCCATATTTATGTAAGTGTGGGGAGAAAATGTTTGTTTATCTCATATCTGGTCTATCTTCCAGATTTGATCAAAAGTCTTTTTTTTGTATGCAGTAAAATTTTCTCTTTAATATTCTTTCTCTCTTACCTTCCACATTACAGGCATTCATTGTATCGAGAGCATATTGGGTGCAGTTTCACATACGGCATCATATTTGCGTTTATGGGCGCTTTCATTAGCGCATGATCAATTGTCACATGTATTGTGGACAATGATTTTGGCCAAAACTCTTAAGATGCCCAAGAGTTTTATTAACAGTATATACATATCTATTGGTTTCGGCATTTGGGCCGTTCTAACTGTTGCAATTCTTGTTATTATGGAGGGCTTATCGGCATTTTTACATACCCTACGCTTACACTGGGTTGAATTTCAATCTAAATTTTATGATGGTCAAGGTGAAATATTTGCACCATTTCGTTTTAATAAAAATTGAATAGAGCTGCTTTGTATGTATATGTGGAGATTTGTGATTAATTGAAAAACAAAATATATGCGTATACAAAAACTAATTACATTATTTGAAATACTATAACAGTTTGTATATCTGATAGTTACTGTAAGTGAAAAGAAAAGGAATGCTTATCTTCCATTGCACTTTAGTTTTGTACATATAAAGGATATATAAACTTCATTTTACAAAAGAAAAGACTTACCCCACGAGATAATACAGCACTGCTTCATTAGATTGTGAGCAAATTCAATGAGTTGTAGCTGAAAAAAATAAGAAATAAAAATACTGTAGTAATTTGGTACATAAATTTAAAGGAAATAAAAAATATTACACGATTATAATGACAAAATAAAAAAAAAACAAAAAAATGGGGTTATATCAAATTAAAAATTAACAATTACTGAAGCAGCAGCATCGGTAGTATTGGGCATAAATTAAAAATAAAACACGCACAAGATAATAAAAAGGATATTAAAAAAAATATCTATAAAATATGTATGCAATATACATATATTTAATATACATATATAAAATAATGCGAGCGGCATGTTGTATAAATTTAATGGTATTACATTATTTTAGTAAAGAAAAGTAATAAGCGGAGGCAAAGTGTCGAATGGAATCAAAAAATTTGGACATGGACACAGAATACTAAATAGTTATGAAAAGTATCGAGAATCATATTGATTTCGATCGATTTCGCTGGAATATTTTTGGATAAAATTGAAGATATCGAAAAAATCGAAATATAACGATCCAAATGTAGATGTATATCAGAAAACATTAAAAATGTCGTTAAATTAAAAAAATATCAAGAAAGTCGATAAGTAACGAAAATTGCTAGAAAAGTTGCTAAAATGGAAGAAACAGCAAAATTTCGATAGTATAGTAAAATGTTGAAAATTTTGAAAACTTCGAATAATGTAGAAAGTTTAAAACGTAAAATATACTGGAAAATATTTTTAAGGTGAAAAGTTTGCATATGGTCAAAAATATTGAAAAAGCCAATAGATTTTGGAAAACTCGAGAGATGTTAAAAAAGTCAAAAAACTAAAAAATTTGTTATTTCTTGAAAAAGTTATAAAAATTTTGAAAAAATAATTAAAAATGTCAAAAAGTATCGAAAAATTGTTTAAAGTTCATAACTTAACGTTAGCACCACCGTCAGCGTTACGTTAATCATTACTTTTCAGCCAACCCGCTAGTAAGGATGTTCACACATCAAAAAGTTTATAAAAAAAAAAATTGTTATTTCAACTCCCAATAACAAAAGGCGAAAATTCGCTATCGTTAAAATAAATTTTTAAAACGCTCTGCTCTTGACATATCACAAACTGTCAGTCAGTGTGTGTGTTTAAATATGGCGGCAGTAGAAGCAAAAAGAAGAAGAGAAATATTGTACGCTTCGCAGCCACGTCAAAAATGTAAATCATTTTAACGTGTGACATGTGATGAGTGAACGAACGCACGAACAAACGAACGAACGAACGCACGAACAAATGTGCGAATGCTGCAAATGAGACAATTGCATTTAATTAAAAATTCTTTAAATACACTGTGCGAAAAAAAAAATTTTTCCAAGCTGGTACGTTCACGATGGTGCATCCATTGCTTTGTCCAGCTGTTCTTGGGGTTGTATTTCCGCAGCGTAAAATCGAATTTTCATTGCCATTTTGTGCATGAAAATATGTCGCAAAATCGAAAAAAAAGATACGCATTTTGTCAGTCCATCAAATAATTTTTGATATTTCTGTTGGCATTGGTATTGCACATCATATGCTGCTGCTCACAGCTCACGTGAGCTGATAATGCAATGATAAAGGACCTTCTGTCATCACAAAATTGAATCAAGAGATTAATACTTGGTAGCAAGCATTTTTTTTATTGAATGCTGAAATGGTAGCAAAATAAACGCAATGTCGTCGAGGTCTGCATTTTAAAAATAAATTGAGTTTTTTATTATTTTTATTATAATTGACGATGGGACGTCAAATGGCAGAGCCGAAAAAAAATTATAAAGCAAACATCTATTTAAACAAAACAAAAAAATTGCTTGGAAATGTTATGAAGTTTGCAACCTGACTGGTGACCGGTGAGCTCTTTTATTTGTATGGGCGGTAATACACCCTATTGTGTATGTCACAAAAAATACTTTTTGGTATTAAAAAATGACATAAAAATGAGATATTTTCATTATCGCTCCCAAAAAATTATAATAATGTTATCATATTGTCCTGTCCCTAACCTTATCTCTATCCCTTCCTTAGAGTTCATTCTATCTTCATACCAAATTTCATCAAAATCGGTCCATTAGCTTAGCTGCGAACAATTCTTTACATGCTGGGGCGTGGCATTGCCCACTTAAAATCATATCTTTCTCTTCCAGGTTTCAATTTATCTTTACGCTAAATTTCTTTAAAATCGATCCATGAATGTAGCTTGAAAATAAATTTTTTGGTTGGGTGCGTAGCACCATACATTAAAAAGAAATATTTATCTCTTTGGCTCACTTTATTGCCTTATCGAATTTCGATGAAATCGGTTGATGATTTAAGCAGTAAAAAGCATTTTCATGCCAGAGGCGTGACACCGCCTACTATAAAAATATCCTTCCTCAAGAAGCAATTTATCTTCGTACAAAATTTCATTAAAATCTGTATAGCGGTTCAGCGATGGCAGCATTTTTCCTCATAAGGGGACGTCCATTAATTACGTGAGGTGTTTTCATTTTAAATTCGGATCCCCCCGTCCCCTTGGTGAGATTTGGTGTGATCTGGCGGGACACCACCCTTCCCTCCCGTGAGATTTAAATTATAATTTTTAATGTAAATTCTATGCATTGAAAAGTTGACGTGAGGTTTTCCATTACCCCCTCCCTCCCCTAGGTGAGATTTGATGAGATTTTAGCGGACCCCCTCCCAACCTATTTTAACTTACGTAATTAATGGACGTCCCCTAAGGGCGGTGTCACACCCATAAAAAGAAGAAAAAGTTTTTTACACACTTCCTTAGGGTTCAGCCCATTCGTACAAATCGTATATCATAAAAATTTATTAGTTTGACTGTGGAAACGAATATTCCTGTCCTACTATTTGAAAAAAGTAACATTCATTGCTATCCCAGCTCAAAACCCTTTTACCAAAAAAAAAAATCAGGAAATCGAGCGTTGATTTTGTATCATGACGGTTAAAAAAGGTTTGTAATGCTTTCGCCTATTTATATAGTGATTACGAAGAAAGATACTAAATTGTTAAAAAGTAACGTCAAACTCCGTTTAAAAATTTTCGTTTGTAACGACTTTCGTATGACAAAGTTTCAATTTTGTCACATAATGCATAAATAAATTCATGTGAAAGTTTTGAAGAAAATCTGAAAGCCTACTTATTTTCTGATCAAAACTTAAAACATGGTCTGAACAGGTCTTAACAAAATTCAATTTATACATTTACCAAAAATTGTGCTACATTAGTTGTAAAAAAAAATCGTTCTTAAAATAAAAATTATTCGTTGGAAAGAATTTTTTAATTTATCATTTTGTACTCAATTACAACGATATTTTTTCAATGAATATCAAAAATAACAGAAAAACTTCCTCAGCAAGTGTAAGCGAAAAAATCTGCAAAAGGCACAAAAATAAATCGGAAACTATAGATACAAATAATACAAAAAGCCAACAAAAATAGTTTGATGAGAAATTCGTATCTGTTTGCCGGTAGCAGGAAAATAAAAACAAATAACAATAGCAACAAAAAAACTACAAAAAACAAAAGAAAAATAACATATACATATATATATGCAGCTATCTAAAAAAGCAATAAAATCAGTATACAACTCATTAACGCAAACATTTTAAAGATACAAAATTTTTAATGACGTCAAAGCAGATGATCAGCCAAAGGCACAAATGCCAACTACAGCACCACAAAAATACAAAAAAAAAATAATTAATTTGTTTTCACTATTTTCGTTTTTGTGAAAAAGTGTATTCCGTATAATTTTTTTTTTGTAGTTTCAAATATAATTTTGTATCTTATAGCTACGCGAAACTGCAATTTGAACTTGTAACTATATAAAATTCAACTGGCAGTAAAATTCGCTTGCTCTCTTGGGAATTATCTTTTTCATTCCCCAAAATTGAAATTCTCATTTTACCGCATTGACGCAGCAAATACACAGATTATTTTTTTTTTCAAAATTTTTTCTATTCTTAAATCGTTTTATGGTCTTTGTTGTTGTAGCAGTTTTTCAGTATCTGCTACAACGCACATTCGCATCGCTTCGCGTTGTTTTTCATGTGGTTTCATTGTGCCAAGAATAGCAACATTTCCGACGATCACTGCAGACTTGACAAAAAAAGAAGGAGATTTTTTTTTATTTTGAAATTTTCCCATTTTCACGAGCAACTCGAGCAAATTTTCTTAAGTTTTCATTTAGTCATTTCGTTACTTTTACTTAAAATCGTTGTTTTTCGGAGCGATATTTGCAAGCAAACGCATACAAAATACATACACACACACACACACGAAAAAGTTGTTTTTGGAATATAAAAAATTCAGATTAAAAGAAAAATAAATAATTATACGCTTAAATTATAATTGTAAAAAACGAATTTCTATTTAAGTTATAAATTTACAATAAAATGTAAGCAGCAGACCAACACACACACAACGTTGAATGAAGTGTTGCAGAAAACTCTCTAAACGAAAAAAAAAATGTGTTTTCAAAAATTTTAATTAAAAACAAAACGCACGGTGCATTAAATTGAAATATAAATTAAAAAAAAAATTATTTTTAAATAAAGAAAAATTTAAAAATATACAAACGAAACGAAAAACTTAAAGTACAAAAAAAATCTGTGTGTTAACAACTTTTGTTAATTATTAATTTGAAAAAAAAAAAATAAATTTGATAATTTTTCTTTTGGAAAATATAAAAAAAATCATTCACCCTATAACGTAGGCAATTAAATTGCATTTGATGTTTTTACTACTGCTGCCATTTTGTATTTTTTTGTGAAAATTTTCCTATAAATTGGTGAGTGTTAAATTTATTTTTGGTTTTTTTTTTTTTTTTTTAATAAAATAAATATTTATTTTGTTCATTAAAAACTTTCATCTTGACCTCATTTGTACAATGGATTTTTTGAGAATTTTTGACGCATTCGACAGTGTGCTTTGATTTGTAGACTTTGATGTTCACTTGACAAATGATTGTCAGCACAGTTAAATACTTAGTATATTGCCCTAGTTTTGCTGAAAAAAAAAACACTTTCGCAATTTGATGATAAATTTAAAAAAAAAAATTGTTTTGTACTATATATTTTAAATATTTTTTTTTGTGCTATGAAATTGTAGAAATCTGAGGAATTTTCTATTATTTTTCTACTGATAAGATACCATCAGAAGCGTGACAGTGTGTGATAGTGACCAACTAAACGTAAACCAAAGCAACTTATTAGAGTTTCTTGAGCATCTTTCTATTTCAAAACAAAACTTTTTTTTTAAAAAATTTAGCTTATTGCAAAAAGTTCCTTGTAGCATTGATGTCTGATAATGTGATTAATTTGTTGTTAGCAAAACAATTCAATATATATATTACACCATGAGCAAAAGTTCATAAACTAAATTGGTAACCACTTGGCTAGTATTTACCTTTGAAAGAGAGAATACTATAGACTACAGCTCTCAGACTTAACAAATGTAAAACGAAAGAAATGTACTTTATTAATAAGAATAACACAATAAAGTTAAATTGAATTTAATATATTCTTGCACTGTAGACTGGATAACACAAACATCCGACAAAATTAAACAAATGCGCATATTCGAAAATTGGAAGCGGATGTTTTAGTTTTGCATAGTTGCTGCTTTCAAAATAAAATTCAAACAACAAATTTAGACAAAATACCTTACAAAAGCCCTACCAGATTAGTTTCGAATATGGCTAGGAATGACGGACCCTACTAAGGACAGCCATATAAGAATCATATCGATATTTAAAAGGTGAAAACCTATTAAAGAATTCCGAATCTGGTATGAGAAAGACTAGCCACATTGCAACGCTATCAGAGAAAACTTTATAAAATTTCGTTCAGTTCTAATCAGTTTTGTCAAATCATTAACGGTTCTGGACGATTCTGGTAAGGACTGGAGTTGGCTAGCCTTATACATTAAATACATGCTCTTTTTTAAAAAGTCATATAAAAACCTATATAACCTTGATTAGCTTATCCAAATCAAGATTAATACAGGCTAGTCATATCTGGAATGGAAGAGTTTAGCCATATTACAGCCATACCAAGGAAAGCTCTATGAAATTTGGTTCAAGCTTGATCAGTTTTGCCAAATCAGAAACGAACATGCACGATTCTGTTAAGAACCGGAGCTGCCAAGCTCCACCAATCACTTTTAAAGCCCTGAAAGCTAGTCGGATCAGGTGAACGTATGGTTGATTTTATTTTGGCCTTACAAATTGTAGACCCTGTAAAAATCTTTAAGGCCCTGATTATCTTAGACAGATAAGATCTATTAGTAAAATTAAAGTCAAATCTTATGATTTTAATATTTTGCCTAAAAGAGTTTTTACTGTTTGTTTCAACGCTCCTCGGCTGCAACCATGGCGTGACAAAATGACGAAAATTTAAGACAAGTTCGAAATAAAATTTTTCAAGAAGAATATCCTGCTAAATATATTTGAGACTTTCAGAAATTGAGTGCAAAACAATGAACTACATACTAATAAATATATGCTGATCATTCAAGTTCGGAAAAATGAAATGAGCAAATTACCCAGTAGGCAAGGGCAGGAGCTAGCAGTGCTCCTAGCAGGCCTTCCTTGGTAAGATTAAGACCTTGCCACCTCTTTTCAAAATTACTTTCTTTTTTATATGAAATGTCCCCATAAAACAGGCCTTCTTAAGCAGGCCTTCTAAGAGCGCTTGCCGTAGCAGGGGTGATAGAAGTACTCGGAAAAAATTAAATTTTAATACGCCGTGAGACTCTGTGTTAATTTTTTTTTTCCGCGTCACCTCACTAGCACTTGCGTTGATATTTTTAATGTTTATTTGTTGTGACGTTTTCTTGCTTTATAATTTAACATTGAATACACAACACTCTGCCATCACATGAAACCGACACTCAATGAAGTGTAACTATTCTGCTAATTAAAATTTCACCACTAAACAAAAACAAACATTATAATAAAGAAATTAGTATATGTATATATTTTTATTTGCATGAACATTTTGTTTTGAGAAGGCATCTTACAATCACAGCAGTGCTAGCAGGCCTTCTCCGAGGAAGGCCTTGCTCAATTACCTGCTGGGGAGTTAAACCCTACCATGGTATATTTTTGCTAGGTAATGTTTGTGTTTCTTTTTCCGTTAAAATTTTTATCAATTTTTATTATGATATATAATGATCATTTTAAAGTTATTGTTGACAGAGTGTTGGAGTGCTTACAACCCCAAAATATAATTTTTTTTTTGCAATTTTGTTCGATCGAGAATAAGGGATTTCTTAACAATTTTTGCCTTTTTTTATATTATTTTCTGAACAATATATAAATCGTCCTATATTATCTGACGATCTAAAATATATATTGCTAATGTTTTAATATTTTCAGAACTAATTTTGGACTATAGATGATTTTTTATTTTATCAAGTACACTTAAAAATAAAATCAGCTCTTAATGAACTTCCGTAAATTTCATATAAAATGCTTTTTGCTTAAACTTACTTGTTCTGTATATATGTATGTATTTTCTTACAGTAAAAAACTGCGTGTTAAACGAAGTGCAAAGAAATTATTTAAAAAAAAAACGCACCCAAAGTCATTGTAAATCAACGGGACAATGAACTGCGTCAACTCAGCATAGCACTCTGATGCCAAAACTTCCGGTCAAAATATTTTGATTTTCTTTTGTTTTTCTCATTGTTAAGCTTTGGCAGTGAATTGCGACAATGTTTCAATATATATGTATGTGCCGGCTAATTTGTCTATCAAGGTTAAAATAATAAAACAAGAAAATATAAGCTAACAAGGCAACATGCATATGAGTATTAGCGGAAAACACGAAAATAATATTCATGCAGAACCTGTTGTTGTCAATAAGAAAACATTCAATAATAAAGATGAGCCAGAGAAAATCTCAAAAACAAAATAAATAAATTTTTCAAAAAATATAAATAAAAATATGATTAAAAAAACCAAAAACAAATGTTTAAAAGGATAAACAGAAAAATAAAACATTTAAGACTTAGCTACTTTTTGTGTAATGGTCGTATTATACAACTAACAAAAATACATGTGAGCTCTCATCCTAGGATTACCGCAGCGGAATTTTGACCTATTTAGTTTATTTCACGATGTTAAAATAACATGCGAGCTTATGATCATGCGACTTTTATTCAAAAATAGTTCTATAGCAAAACATTTTTATTAGATGAGACTTTTCTATAAAAACAAATTTTTATCTTATGAGATTGAAATGAAAATTTTGTTTTTTTTTTTGCATTTTAAATCATGAGATTAAAACACATGTGATTTTAAACTCAGGCGCTTGTTATTAATATAGACTTCTACTTCAAAATATTTTTATTTCATAAAATATTCCATCAAAACAGATTTTTATTTTGTGAGATCTTAATGTAAATCATGTTATTATTTAGTTTATCTCACGAGATTTCAAAACAAGCTTACATGATTTTTATTCAAAAATCCTAAGAAAAATGAAATGAAAATCATGGATTTCATTTGTTTTTCTCACGAGATTAAAATGGCATGTGAACTTAAGTTTACACGATTTTTATTTAAAAATAGTTTTATTTAAAAATAACTTTATTACATGAGATTTTGCCATCAAGACAAACTTTGGTTTTATGAGACTTTAATGAAAATTATGTGCATAAGGGATATATGTATGTTGCTTAAGGGAATCTCACATAAGTGCATCAAACATTACCCTGAAGGTTCTAGCACATACTAGCATATGAAAAAAGTTATTTTGTCAAACTTTTTATTATTTTGAGCATAGCTTTTATTTACACTTACTTCAATATTCAGTTTGAAAACTTTTTGTTTGTCATAATAACAGCGTTTTTTTCACATCAAAAGTCTAACACAGCTCTAACCAAAATTAGACACTTTATGTTATAAAATAAAAATCACATGTTGTAAAAATAACATGCGACAAAAAATATTTTCTTATAGAAATCATATCTACTTTAAAAATATCATGCGAGAACATTTTATGTAATTAGAATTAGATTGATTTAAAAGTTTATTGAGAAAAAAAAGCGCTTAGAGTTTAAGTCTCTGGTGGTGAAATTAAAATTTTGCATTTCTGGTATTTTTACACCTTGTCCATGTCAAAGTAAGAATGTTACTTCTAGAATAGAGTTGTTGTGTTATGAAATTTTTTTCTAATTGGAATATCGCATGAGATTTTAAATACTCATAAACTTAATTAAGGATTTTAATTTACCATAATCCATGTTCTAAAACTTTTTGCTATTTTTATCTCATGAGATTTTTGAAATTTGAATTTATTTGAGATTTTTATCTTATAAGGATATTAGCTTAAGTATTCTTATTTAATAAGATTTTTATCCGAACCTACTTTTTATGAGGATCTATGTAATGAGTGCAGATTTTTAGTAATTCTTCGTCATAGTTCTCATTAATGACGCCAATTACCATTTTTACAAAAGATGTCAAGAGAGAAATCTTTATATTTTATATTAACTTTTTTATTTATTTATAACTTAATTTTATGGACTATAAAGTGTACTTGAGTTGTTAAATATCTTTTCCCCAATTTTGAATAAAATTTTCTAAAGTTATTTATCATTTTTTAAATTGTTTTAGTAGTGGTATAAAGTTACAATTTTATTTCGCTTAGCATACGTTGCACCTTTTTAGCTGCGCTAACATTTTTAAGCTCATAATTCTATTTTTTTTTTCATTTTCAATATAAAACTTTTTTAAAAATAGCTGTCGTCATCGAGCTTCCTGGTTGCGTGCATTTTTGCTGTGTTGTGCGCTCTCGTTTCAAAAACTGCATTATATGTGTTTCGATGAAATTGCATTTCTAAACCAAAGATAACTAAAAATGTTTATGAGTTTTTCGTTATTCTGGCGCTGAAATTTTATTTGCGGCGAGTGAAAATTTTTTTTTAGAAATTTCAAAATATAAATTTGGCAATATTAAATTTTGCTTCATATTTTGTAGTTTTTCAAAGTCATATCCCTATAATACCATTGGCAACGAACGTCATTAAAAGGCGTACAACATGCATTTAACATGACCTAACAATAACGAAATTTAAAATTAGATTTTTAAAACGAAAAATAATTAAAGTAAAAAATTGAAAATAGTAGTCAGTTAGTTAGTAGTAGCTAGTAGTTGATTTAAAAAAAAAAATTCTTTTGAGCAAGAATGCAGTTCATGGTAGTTTTTTCAACTCCATTTGTTTCGTTAATAATAAAAAAATCCTTTAACGTCACATTTCACTCACAGCTTACGCACGAATGTCACATGCTAACAGAGGCATAAAAGTACACAAGACACGCACACGCATACGCATGCATGCACACAAACGTCAAATCGGTTTTATGTCTTTTGTCTCGAATGTCAGCGCTCAAGGTTGACACTGAGACAATGGTAAGCTTTATGCTGGTTTGAACCCCATTTCAAGGTTTAAAGCAAAACTGACAAATTTATTCAATTAAACATATAAAATATTTCTTTTTATGTTAACTTTTTTTGAAAAACATTTAAGTTAGCGATTATATTTGGAGCTAAATATTTCCAAGATTCCAAGTTTCCAACAATGGCACATAGTTTTTGAAAATTCGTAATATGAGTATGGAGTAATTTGGTTATAAAGTTTTTTTAATTTAGATCGCATACGAAGAGTCCGTGCCTTTTTCATTGAAAAACTGTTTTTTTTAAGCAAAAAAAGCTTTAATTTTTCAACAAAGTCTCCTAAAGCTATACCCATCGTTTCTGCAATTTTTTATTCCTTGCAAAAAATAGGATTTGCCGAGGTCCTCAAAATAGGTATTTCTTAGGGAAATTATTTCATCTGTTTCCACCTTACGGCTTTGATTAATATTGCTAAGTGATTGTTCAGTCCATCTCAAGGCAATCGATGTGAATTGTGTCACGGGAAATCGCAAATCTGTCACCGTCGCTATCACCTTGTCAGTTGATAGATCCATCTTAGCCTTCATCGGTCTCGAGAAGTTCACTGGTTGGACTATTTCTTAGTCTCTAGTGTTAACAAAATGGCTCAAATGGCTCAATTTTAATCAATTATTCAAAAAAATTTATTTACATAGAAAAAGTTTGAAAAATTCTCTGTGTGTACAAGAAATCAGCCCACTGTACTTTTCGTATATCTTAATACGCAAATGTATAGAATTATCAATGGCATTTTACAATGTCACGATATTAAAAAGTATTTTATTATAATATATTATATTATTATTATTATTATATTAGTATTATATTTGTATATCGATATATTTTAATGCCGATTTTTTTTTTCAAATGGTTTTTGCCATTTAAAAATTTGAGTCAAAAAAACAGTTCTTACGCCACAAATATGATATGATAATTATTAGTAAGTGAATGCTTGCTATAAATAAATATTTATTTCGACCAAAATGTGATTTGATAAATATTACATTACATAGAATTAATCAAATAACATTGTTTAATTTATCGGAATATATGGCTTTTTGAATAATATCTATTTTTTAATTCACCTATATCAAATATACCATTTCTTAACTGTTACCAAATCTTAATACATGCAATTAAATCACATACTCTGTGTAGTAAATAAATAGCGCTCTATAACTCTAAAGAACCTATGCAACATTTATTGCATGCAACTTTTTTGTACGGTTTTTGGTCTAAAGCTTTGAAAAAAGTTTAAAAATTGTTATTATTAGAATTTTCAAAACTTTTTTTGCTACCAGTACATATATGAGTAGATTTATCAAGTGCTTTCAAGTGCAATGAAATAATCCTTTCGAACTGCAATTCTAATAGGATTTTCTATATTGCCAGTCCGCGGATGACATAAAATGAAATTGAATGAAATGAATTTTTTTGTTTTTTAATCAAATTAAAGTATTTTGTGGTTGCCACATATGAGTGCGGCAAGCGCATAGAATGAATTCAATCAAATTGAATTGAATTTGTTGAAGAGCATGTGAAATATGCGGAAAGATTAAAAAAAAAGTCAAATTGAAATTTCACACAATTGAAGTGGTTGCATGTATTGCATTTAACTGACAGTTGCAGTTTTTGAATTTCAATTTTAACGTTATTTTTTATAGTAAATAAAATATTTATAGCGAAAAATATGCAAACACACAACTTGTTATAAAGAGCGCTAGATAATTAAAAGTCAAATTGAAATTTAAAAAGCAATGGAGTTGAACTTAGGTCACATTGCAATTACAAACAAAAATCAAATGCGTGATTTGCATATGCTCTTCTATTTAATAGGATTTTCTCTGCTATCAGGTGTCTATTTCGTCTAATTGCTATTTTAAACATTTACGCATCCGTAATTTTAAACAATTTGTCTGCGTCTTTAAAACCTTGAATTAATTAAAGTGTCTGCCATTTGATTCATTCATACAGTTCTGTTTTTGGAAAAGGTTTTTAAGAGATTATTTTGCTGCATTCATGTGTAGTCAGACGTGCCCAGTAAACCAAATACAGAGGTAATAAATAACACATCATGCATGGGATTTCATTGCAACAAATTTTGTTCTTAACAGAAGATTAAATTCATTTAATAATAAACAGCACAATATCAAAATATCTTTGGATAAATACTCAACCTTAGCGAAAAAACCTAAAGAATACATTTAGTTTCAGTAATAAACTGAAAGCAAAGTAAAGTATTCATTTTCCGCTGATTTCTGCAGACATCGAAATATTTAAAGAAAAAACGTCTGATATTAAAAATAGCTACCGTATTTTGGAAATTAATGTTCAAATCTTTAATAAAAATCTTACAAAATCCTTTGCTGGGAAATTAACCTTCAATTTGTTCAGAAGTACCATATATTTGTGTCAATAAACTCTCTTCTCTTTTCCAAGAAACAGCGTCGTTGTTCTAAATTCCGTATAAAGTAAAGCAAAGTGTAGGTATTTTAAGTATTACAATAAAATCGTATTAATAGCAGCAATTCATTTATTGATTGAATTTCAATTCAGGGCTTCAGCATTTTATTTCATATTGTGGAAAAAAAGGCGTACCACATTGCGTAGTGTAGGTCGTCTAAATACTTGAATTTATGGTATTTGATTTGGTTGTGAAGTGAAATTCGCTAAGTAGCTGCTAACATGCAAGCAAAAGTACCAATAAAATTTGATTTTATTTTTTTGATTTTTGCCATAAAAATAATTTTCTTTTACTGCTCAGTGATCAGAAATGATTTTATGATTTTTAGAAATTTTGTTTTAAGAACTTTACTTTTAAAAAATTTGTTTTAATTTTTATTGCCAAATAACTTAAAGTTTTATTATTAAAATTTTAGTTTTTATAAAATGCATATAAAAATGTAAGAAGTTTTAAAAAAATATGAAAGCTACTTTAATAAAGTTATGAAACATTCAAGCGGAAAGTTTTACAGTGACAGAAATTTAAAAACTAAAAGTGTCATAAGAGCTGCTCTTTAAACTCATGAAAATACATATGTGGGCGACAGCACTCATAAAAGAATAATTTTAACAGAATCATTCAGAAAATATATCCAAGTAGATAATAAATTCAATTTGGAACCACATTGCTCATTTGGTTTACGATTTTAATTTGCACTAAATTTGAATAATATTGTCCTTTAAAATCTTTAAAGTGAACAATTTTTCGTTCTTTTTATAAAATTTTTTTTTCATAAAGTTGCATTTCTTCTTATGTTCAATATGTTCAACATTATCTCACATTATTTGCTTAGATGCAAAGCGTGCTTATAAACAATCTAATTGTTATCAATGCTATTAAGACCAGGCAACTAACATAATAATACTTTATTAATGTTTGCTAACGCTTTCAGAAAGTCAATGTAATAGCTGACAATGCCTGATTTTATCCCTATTGATTAGAGAGCTTTATGTGCTGCTTGACTTACAGAGCTTACTATACGCTCTTTGTCCTCACGAAATGTAGCAAAAAGTTAGCTGATATTTTGTGCGTATTTTTTGCAAAGCTCTTTTTAATACAGCTGGTAATCACCCTAAGTAGAATATATTTCTTTATGCGAATAGTTCATAATGAAAGCTGGCAAGTTTACACCTATGATTGGCTCCAATCATCAACATTTTTATTAGCTAACACAATACAGCGCCACGGTATGCGAAAAAGACAAGTTACTAAATTTTGTTAAAAAATTGTCAACATACTTTAAAATATATAATTTTTTATTTCATAGTACTAAATTAAAAAAAAAAAAAAAAAATTATGACTTCACTAGCAAAAAAATAGTTAGGTACAATAAAATAAAAAAATATATTTTTTGAATATTTTGATCAATACACAGAAGTTTTTACTAAGAATTATTTGTACTGAAAATTGATAGTTTGGGCGAAAAAAATGCTGAAAGTCAAAACTTTGACCAAAACTATTTTTTTTTATCAATAGCGCAAAAACTAAAAGTCCTAGAGAAAATTTTTCATACAAATAAACAATAATAAAATATAGTCTTAAAATTAAAAAATCGAATTGAACTCGATTTGACCATAAGAATTAGCTTTGCCTAAAATATTTATTTTTACCTTACTTTATTCTCAGCCTGGGGAAATTAAAAGTGTGCAGGCTGTATAAACACAGCTGTATTAATGTCGTTACAGGACACAAAAAGTTCTATGAGATCGTTAAGAAGATTTCAGCGCCTTTATGATCTTCTGCTGAATTTGTGATTTCTAGAAAAGATTCTGGATCAAAATAATTCAGCTCCAGGAACTTCTAACCATCTACTCAGATCTTATATATATTTTTTTTTTTTTTAAATTAGCTACATACATTTAAGTAAAAAATATGATACGCTTACTATTTAAAGATCTTTAGCAAAGTTTAAGCGTCTTTTGCTGGCTTAAATATGAACACTATCAAAAAGTTGGCATCCAATCCAATTGTAAGAAACTCTTTTATGGTACTTTCGGAGCCTTTATGATCATATTTTCTCCAATCTGACACGCAATCGAGTGTCATAATCTCAAATTTCTATAAACGCAAACCAAATCGATTGCTTGAGCACAATCCTAGCAATAATGTTCTAATAACACCTATTCATTCAAACTGATATTCTTGCCTAGAACATTATTCTGTAATGACAGTTTTCGACAACCTGGAAAATGTGTAATATTAAGCACATAGCCATAAGTAGTAGTCTCAGATTTTGAGTCAGCGAAAGTACCAACAGAGATGCCACAATTTCCAGAAAATCTAATTCGGAAACTTACTCATAACTCTCGCTTGCTTCCATTCTCAAATTATTTCACTATTTAAGTTTCAATCTCATTTCAGCTTAAAGTATCTAATCTACTTCCCATATTTCCTTTAAAGTACATATCTTGAAAGCGCTCATCGCACGAGTTTCGAAAGCTCTATTTAAACGGTTTTTGAAGCACACAGCACACAGTAAAGATTGTAACCACTCTCTTGAAAGACATTCCCATTCAGAATAATAATTTTCTTATATTCCTTTAAAAGTGTGTTATAGTCTGAGTTTTGAGAACGCTATTCAAAAGCTTCCTGAACTTCATATCACACGACTAAGCTACTAATCCAATTTTTTTTTTTAAAGATTTTGTGCTGGAACTCCTTTTAAAAAATAAATACTCAGCTTTGAGCCAGAAATTTTCGAACAATATATGACATTTCGAGAGAGTTTCGAAGAGATACACAAAGTTCTCGAGTTAAAGTTCATACATATGAGAGTTGTAGCTTTACACCAACTACCAACTGCTACTGTTATTTTTTTTTTTCATAATAAAAAGTGGAAGAATATTCGAGAAGATATCATGGGTTGTGCATTGCGTCAGTATTCTAGCTTTATTGAATCATTTTAAATTTTTGGAAAAAAAGTCCTTAGCTTGTATTTGACGGTTTTTCTTGAAAAAAGTTTCTTTCCCTAAAAAAAAAAAATAAAACTTTTTAAATTTGAATTATTTTTTTTTTTATAAAAATTATTTATTTTCTTTTAAAAAAAATTTTCTCTTTTTTAGAAAAATTATATATATTCTTTTAGGAAAAATTACATATTTATTTTTGGGTGAATTATCATTCTCATCTTGAACGAAACTTTTTGGATCACTTTTTATTAAAATTGTTGCTGTCATTGATCTTAATTTTTTCAAAATTATATAGCAAATGATGCCATACCCAACAACTGTTGAATGCTAAATGCACAAATAATAACAACTTCATAAAGGTTTCGTTTACTGTAGAACTTATACAATAAAACCAACACACGCTGCATACGTAACGTTACCAACTTAAAAATAACAAAAAAAAAAGAGACCAAAATAAGCTGGCACTGTTGCTTAAGCCAACAACTAAAAAGACTATAAAGCAAAAAAGCAACCGGAAAATAAAGAAAATCCACTTTCTGAAGGCACAACTGCAAAACGGTGGGCTTCATATTTTCATTGTTATTTAGAAATGAGATTTTCTGCTAAGACGATTTGTGACTTAAGCGGAGTACTACGTGTGCCTTCCAAGAACTTGAGAATAACAAAGAATTGTGAGGTGGTATGGAGCGTCAGAATATATGCAACTTTTATGTAGGTGGGGCTGGGTAAGCTGAAATTATAAGCTGCTATTGTTGCTACAAGCAAAATGCCATGATACTAAAAAGTCAAACTAATGAAGTGATTACTTGGAATGGTAATAAAATGGTCACTGTACAGATGGAAGAAAAAAAAAACTAAAATTTTTGATTGTATTTGCTTATACGAAATTGAAATAAATCCGATTTTAGCATATTGATATATTGATGAAAATGTCAGCTTATGGTCCACACTCGTTACAAGCATTTCCACAAAAGCATTCCAATGAATTTCACTTAAACGAGCAATGAGCTTATTAGCATTTTTGCTGATGATGTTGGCATTAATACAAATCAAAGATTTTTGTTTAATGAAATTGTCATATTTTATTTTGATTGTCATTTTAATACAAAATTAGGACCGCTTTACAATATAAAGCCGAGAATAAAGAAATAGCTATGCTTCATTTAACTGTTGGGGCAAAAAAAAAGAAAAACAAAAAAACGTTGCATACTTATGGGGTTTCTTTCTTTCGTCTTTCGGCTTCTTTGCAAACTCAATAAGCTAAGTAAAGTTTAAATTTTAAGTGGATTTTAAATATTAAAAAGGTTTATATTCTCGTATCTTGATACATTTTATTTGCATTTTTGCGTATATAATTTTTCATGTATCTTATATTTTACTTCATTTTTTCTTCTTCTTTGTTTGCAGTGAATAATGGAACAATTTGAACAACTTTTAACGTGTTGCGTATGCTTGGATAGGTATCGCATTCCGAAGCTGTTGCCATGTCAACATTCGTTTTGTATGGAACCCTGTATGGAGGGTTTGGTGGACTATGTGCGAAGACAGGTTAGTATCTAGATATGTAATATGTAATATGAAATGCATGTTAATATTATGCGCTTAAGGTATTTATATATTTATGACTTTTTTTTAATGTGAATCAAAATTGGTTTAATTTTTTTTCCTGTTAACGTACATATAATAAATAGCATTAAATGTTGATTATATTTTTATGTTTTTTAAGCAGTTTTTCATATTTGTCATTAATGCCGGAAATTGGTTTTATTTTAAGCATAAGCGGCTGTTATGGTAATCTCTAATATCAACATTAAATGAAACAATTCACTTTGAATATTTATCGATTAACTAAAAAATATTTTCCTGAAACAAAAATTCTTATGAAGTATGAAAAATCAATTAAAAAGTGGGTCAAAAATGTCGGGAAAAAGGATTAAATAGCTTGAAAGAATTTGGTCTGTAAAAAATATAGAAAATCTCATAAACGTAACTAATTTTAAGCCCATATTATATTAAAATATTGCTCAAAACTCAGTGAAGAAAATTTACACAGAAAAATGTGAGCATTTCAACAATTATTGCTCAGAAAGAAGAGCTTAGAGCTACTTTTCTTTGTTCTTATTACAAATAATTTATGATTGAATTTTTGCAAAAGTTTTGATCTTCTCTTTATAGAAATTATTAACGAATTTTGAAAGATTTTCCCATTCAAACCACAAAATTTTGGGACCATTTGCCACTAGGTAAAAGTTTTGAAGATTTCCTTCATATATCTGTGGCCATAAGGAATAACAGCTTAACTCGATGTTTAATGACGAGGCGAAACAGTGTAAGTCATATACACATAACTTATGTTGTCTCGCTTGTCATCAAATATCGAGTTTAGCTGTTATTCCTTGTGGCCTCAAATATATCCTGGAGAGATATCATATATTAAACGATTATTTTTTTTAAAAAGTGGTAACAAAAACAATTTCATTGCGTCTGCCTCTTTTTTTAAAAATAAATGCTAGAGTCGAACATTTTTTTTTCTGCACTTTAGAGTACATAATTCAATTAAATTCAACTTAAGTGATTTTAGCGTCAGGCAGATTGCAATAAATATAAAAAACATGTCATAAGAAGCGATAGAAACAACATCTGCCACTTATTTATTGTTGTATAAAACAAATTACAAAATAACAAACATTTAAAAAAAAAAAATCGCGTCTGCCGCTTAGTTGACTGCTTCTTTCACTTATTAAAAACATAAAAGTAATGAAGGCAGATGCTGCCAGCGCTGTTTTTTGAAGGCAGACGCACTTGAGCACTTAAGGTGTATACTAGTAAGGATACATCTACACATATAAAACCAATACCGTGGAAATTTTATTAAGCAAACTTTTTTATTTTTTCGTTTATGTCATTTTATATTTTTTTATATATCATCTGATATCAAAAAATATGGGAAATAAGCTATGAATACAAGTGTATGTATGGTATATATAAGGGTGCAACAAACTTTTTATCCACCACTTCTTGAATACTATGTTTCAGATGCAGTTTGTTTTATATATCACTGGCTATCATTTGAAGCTAAAAATTTGGTATAAATCAATATAAAACTAATATATAGATTTTTCACCAACACTATTCCAATTAAATTGAAACTTTTTAATGCAGTTTACATTAATTTTATTTCATGCATAATTTAAAAATGTTATTGCACGCTTACCTAATGAATTTTAAAGGAAACACTCGAATAAATCAAATTTTAATATTCAATAATAAACGAATGAATATCCATTCATAATCTTTAAACGAAAAAAAGACGTCATCGGAAATATCTAGGTAAAATTTCAGTATGCGCTGTGTTGCAGACACATAAAACTATAAAATGTTAGATACAGTACATCCGAAGTATTTAAGGCGAACAACCCACATACTGCAAAACAATTTTTATATTAAAAATATTATGAACTTTTTAGTTGGCAATGTTCCATTTAAAACAAAACAAAACAAAACAAAAAAAAACTTTGCAAAATTTTCGTTAAATAAAAATTTGAAAATAGGTTGTTTAAATTATCCTACGCTCAGTTACAATGTACAGATTTTTATTTTATTTTTTTGTTTTTTAATTTTGAATTTTTATTTTTTTTCGTATGAAATATTTGCCACATTATCTGTCTGTATAAAAATCAGGAAAGTTTAAATTATTTCATAAAATAATTTACGCACAATTTGAGACAAAAACTTAAAAAGTTTGAACGTATTAAAGATACCATTAAATATGCAAATCAAAAATGAAATTCGTTTAATGGCACTAACAGGTGCGCACAAAAGTTTTTGCCAACTTTTGCTTAAAGTATTTGAAAATTTTTTTAAAGTGAAATGTTTTTTACTCTACATTTAATTTTAATTGAAATTTTTTAATTGCAGGTCAAATGTCCCGAGTGTCGTGCCGAACATCGCATACCCTATCAGGGTGTGCAGGCGTTTCCAACAAATGTCACACTGCAGCGATTTTTGGAGTTGCACATCGAAATAACAGGCGAGCTGCCAGATCCAACTTCAGGTAAATATATATTGCTATTACTTATATAAAATAGTTTTCGGTGGTGGAAAATTTGCGTTTAATGAAAAGAAAGATAATAGAACAAAAATCAAAATGGAAAAGTTCCGTTGCATACATTTAGTTGTTAATGAATGTAGAATTTCATTGCATACTTTTAGTTGTAAAAGAAAGATAAAAATAAGTTGTCAGATGTATGAGGAAAGAAAAATTCGGAGAAACGCGCAATAGAGATCACAAGCGCGAAGCGCAGTGTGCAGGGGCCGGAGCCCCCTAACAAGAAAATATGCTTTCACAGCTAAGTTAATGGGCCAATTTTGATGGTATGGGATTGAACCACAAGATTGTGATTGGGCAACATGTATTTTGTGTAGATCTCCGCAGTCCATCTTTAACTTATCGGTGTATATAGTGGTTTAAAAATTTTGTTTTATAGTGCTCCCTTCTCACTGAACCCTCGAAACTTCACCTGAAATTTTTGCATGAAATTGAGTGGGGGACAAATGTTATCCGTTGGAAGATAATTTTAAGAAAAAGGTTTGTTTTTAAGTGGGCTGTGCCACGACCCTAATAGGAAAATGTGTCTCTACAGCTAAATTAATTGGCCGATTTTGATGAAATTTGGTTTGGAGATAGCTTGAACCATGAGGAAGAGATAGAATTGGACAACATGCTACCATAATTTTTGTTTTTGGGAGTGGTGAAATTTAATCAAATAAAATGGTACTGAGCTGTTTTGTATTGTCACCATAATGCTTGAATTTCAACCATTTGGCAAACTCTAGTATTCAACATTACTTATAAACTCATCTTCAACTGTCAAAAAGAACACGATAGATTTGTTAATACCAGCAAATGGTAAATTTAATTAACAGTCTTATATTTGTCAAAAAAGATGAGCAAAAAGAAAAGAGTGAACTCTTGCAATTTAATTGAATTCAAAATTAATTTAACCATTGTGTATACCCATGCAGTACCATTGCTACGTCCAAATATTTAGTTTCGTGCAATTCCATTAAGCTCCACCTGCAAAACTAAGATGAGCACAGAGTACAAAAAAAAGAGTTAAAATGAAACAAATTTTACTTGAGAAAGTTCAGAAAACTAAATGACACTACCGGCAGCGCTTGACAAATGCAAAAAAGGTTTGTGGTTGATTCTTGGGGTTAGGCATCGTTGCATTTGTCTCCATGATGTTGGCGGTATTGGTTGTATGATGCTGATTGAGCATCCTTGTACTGTATCTCAGCATATTTCGCTCTGTTCGTTCGGTAAATCAATTAAAACTATTTAAATTGATTTTCCATTTCAACTGTTTCTGTGGTTTTGTGGCTCTGCTTAAATCAAAATATCAATTAAATTTCTTTATTTTATTTTGTAATATTTCATTTTATAAGATTTACATATAATATGTACATTGAGTGCGATTGCATTTAGTTTTGTTGACATTTTTCGAAAAGTTCATTATATCGTCGATATTAATAAAACTTATTTCTTATTAAATTTTCTTGAGAAAAATTGATTTTATTTGGCTTATGAAAGTGCTGATGAGGGATACAAAAAAGCTCTCTCACAACATAAATGATTTAACTAATGTGACAAAAAATTATTCTTACGAGTTGAAATTGGAGTTGAAGTAACACAGGTCTTAATCTTGGGTTGCTACTTTGAATTCTCTATAGCGTTGGATGTTTCATGAATACCATAATATATATTTTATTATAGATCATCACGGTCTATCATTTGACGCACATTTCAAGCTGCAATCTCAAACCATAAACACTTTTCTGAAAAAACTTTGGCCAAAAAACAGGTGGCAACCCACATTTGGGACGGGATTCGGCAACGCAACCCTTTATATTTTATTAGAGATCATCAAAGTCTATCATTTGACATACATTTCAAGCTGAAATCTTGAACCATAAACATTTTTCTGAAAAATCTTGGCCCGAAAAATAGGTGGCAACCCATGTTTGGGACGGGATTCGGCAAAGCAACCCTATATATTATATTTAGGCTCTTCAAGCTCTATCATTTAACATACTTCTTAAGGTGGAATCTTAAACCATAAACTTTTTCTAAAAAATGTTGGCTCAAAAAACGGGTGGCAACCCATATTTAAGACAGGCCTTGGCAAGGCAACCCTATATATTGTGTTTAAGCTCATCGAGCTCTATCATTTGACACACATTTTAAGCTGTAATCTTATACACTCGACTTTTCTACAGCCGGCTCTTGGGCTACAAACAACTTTGAATAATCGCCTAAAAGTATTCAGCATTTTCCATACGAAAGAAAGGTCTGAAATTTGCTTGAAATAATTTTTTTTATAAAGAATGCGTCATCTACATCGGATCAATGGAAATGTTGAATAATTTTGATATTTTGAAGTCTTCATATATTCCCATACAAAATGCATTTGACTCATAGATTATTGGAAACAGAGAAGCTGCGTCACTTGGCTTACGCGATTATAGTCATTTAAATAGTAATAGCCGAGCCAAATTTCAGAGAGCGAATTCTGATGACCAACGAGATTCATATTCTACTCTCTGGGATTATCAACAATCAAAATATGTGCTTGTGGTTCACCGATAATCTTCAAATAATTCACAAAATATAATTGCACAATGAGAAAATGACTGTTTTGGTCAGTATATGCTCCAAAATTATCATTGGGCCATTATTCTTCTAAGAGCTGGTGCGAAACTCTATGACGATCGTTATCGGCAAATGTAGGCACATTGTGTGTTACCGCAAATGCGTGAAAAAAGTCTCGAGGAGTTCGGGGTCCAAAAGACTACGCGACATGTTACACAATGAACCTTTCTGCGTCGTAAGTATCCATTGAACGGATTGAGTTGGCGCACCCGTTGTATTGTTCTAATATGAATGTATTTTGTAATATCTTATTATGAGTGCTGATGTTTAAAAAAAAATCATCAGCTGTACTATTATTACTCCATAACCGGGGAGTTCGCTCACAGAACTTTATACCGCACAAAAATGTTAAAATCGTTTAAGTAATTGCAATATTATAATTATAAGCGACTAGTTAATTAATGAATTCCAACAAATTTTATTAATTTAATTAACTTCCGCAATATTTGCTATATATTCAGTCAGCTTCTACCCCATGCATTAATTTTAACAATAATTAAATAATAATATTTTTATTACATTCATTTTTTTTTAATAAAATTTTAATATCTTTTAAAATTCAATTTCTTAAAAATAATTTTAATTGAAAAAAGTTAATGATTAAAAAAAAAAAAATATTCAATATTTAAAAAAAATCATATAAGAGCGGCGGATAAATGCATGGCGCAACAACTGCCGCATGCTTGCTAAAAGAACTGTGATTGATGACAATTTGCATTAGTGATGATATTTTCTATCTGTGATATTATTAAGAATTCATTGTCTTAATATGTGAAGCGTTTTTCTTGAATTTTGAAATTCATTTGACAATCGTTATAAGAATGCGATTTGGCAACAGCTTGTGCAGCAAAAACAAAAAAAAAAAACAAAGAATAAGAAGATGAAAAAGAAAATCCTTCAACAAGGACAACAACACGGAAGACGACATCAAGAAGCATCAACAACAAAATTGTCGTCATCGTTGTCATTTCAGTTGCATTTGTTGAATGTATTCGTGAGGAAAACTACTCTGTTGCATTAACCAGCTTTTACAAGTTTTCTTTTTTTCATTTACATTTTAGAAAAAAAAAATAATTTTTTTGCTTCTACGAACTCGTATTTATTTGCTGGCAACACATTGTTGACAACATATGCAAACAAAGATTTATGCATCAGCAGCAACTTGGTCTACTTGCGCGTATCTATGGAATCATACTTTTGGTTACATACAATAAATTTTACTTTGATGCAAATGTACACAGTGAGAAAATTTTCGTTAAAAAAAATATATAATTATTTTATTAAATTTAAAAATTATAGAAATATTTTCGCTGTATTTTTGTATGTTCTGAAAACTTTACTTTCGCACTTTATTTTTAATAAACATATATTTATTAATGCAATTCCTTGCAGTGTAAATATACACCATTATAAGAGTGGTAGTGAAAGTAGCAGTTGAGTTGTAATAGTAGTAACAAACTTGTAGTACCAGCGTGTAATACTATATGTATGTAGTAAATTGTTGTGATTCTTTTTCATTTAATATGAATACATTTTGCTGCCATTTTTTCTACCACATGGAATGCACTTAAGTTGCAGTTATGTTTTTTGTTTCTTTTCACATTCTCGTAAAATGATATGGAAAACTGAAATATTTTTCTTATCACTTTGCTTTGAGTTGGGAAAAATTTTTGCATTATATGTAACCCTTTGAAAGTGAAATTGTAAAGTGAATAAGCAACTGCTCAAGTCAAGAGCTCTTAAAGACTTAAAAACCCCACGAGCAGGGAATTTTTTTATAAATTTTTATAGAATTTTATGGAAGAAGCCACAAAAAATTTTATGCCACCCAGTCAGTAAAGAAATATAGGTTTGCATGAACGCAACCAAAAAAGTCCTGATTTAAGTTTCTGAAAAATTCCATAAAAAGTTCGTCTCATTTCATATGAATAATTCCATTAGATTAATTGAACCTAAGCAGCTCCGCTCCCACCACACCAACCCTCCAAACACTTCGCTGCAACTTTACAGCGTAACATATAATTGCGAATTTAAATTAATTAAAATTGCGCCTCTTAGAATTTTTGTTTTCTTCCTTGCATTCGCTTTGTTTCGTTTATACTTGACTAAAAGTATGCAATGGAATTTTTGTTTCCTTCCTTTATTTGCTTTGATTTGTTCATTTATCTTTCTTCTTTCATTATACGCAAGTTTTCTAATAATTTTTTTTTGTAATTTTCAACAGTATTACTGCACGTACTTATGATCATGACTCGAGTTACAATTTCGGTTGAGAGCACAAAAGGAGCAAGTTTTTCTTTTTTTAAAAAATATTGAGTTATTCGGAAAGTAATTTTAAAAAGCCCGACTGCGTTAGAAACGAAGTTTTTTTTTTTTAGCTTCTGGAACAACTTTGCAACTCTATTGTGAAATAAATGTTTGAAACTTTTTGTACAAATATCATATGTCTCTGTCATGTAAAACTAAGATTATGACATTTCAAATTGTTTTTCAATATATTTTGTGTATTTATTTTGTTTTGCGTTTTCGTAAATTTTCCAAAATTGTTAAAATGCATATTAAATTGTCAGAATTACTAATCATCTCTATGTCTGGCGATATAGGTCAGATCATGGAACGCTGCGGTGTCTGCTCCGAAAAGGCATATCTATCACACTGTTCCCATTGTGAGAAGAAAATCTGTGAGGATTGTAAAAGTGCTCACATGGATATATTACGACGTGAAATCACCAGATTTAACAGTCAAGTAAGTTCGATCATCAAGCGTGATTGATTGATCATTAACACTTTACACTCTCACTTTAATTGCAGATCCGTCGCAGTTTGCATCGTTTACAAGACTCATTATCCATCATTGAGAAGAACACCGTGAGCCTGCAAACGAATTGCGTCAGTGTTTCCGATGAGATCGAAGATATTTACCGTCGTGTCACCAAAGCTATTAAGGATCGTTCTGATCAGCTTAAAGGTGAAATCGATCGTTACTTGACCACAGAAATGCGTAATCTAACATCGCTGAAAGAAAATCTCGATCTGGAAATTACGAACATTGTAAGCAATTGTGATGTTGTGGACAAGTATATGAATGAAACAGTTGAATGGGATGACTGTGAACTGATGGACACGAAGGAGATATTCTTGAAAACTGTCGAGTTCCTAAGGCATTTTGAACAAGAGAATTCCGATTATAGTCGTCGTGTACGCTTTATGGTATCAATTGATCCAAATCAGTTGGTGCTGAATTTAGCCACCTTCGGTGATTTAAATATTGGACCACATGGTGCCACTACCGCAGCCAGTAGCTCACATCTGGCACCGCCCTCAGCATTACAGCCCGGTCTGATGCGTTCGAAGAGTGATCATCGTTTGGCAACGCAATTCCGTCAGCAAGAGGAACGTGCCGGCTATAATGATGAACCCGTTCTGGGTGGCCGCAAGTTCGGCGAACGTCCTGTACGTAGCGCCACTGATCGTTATGGTGATGGCAGCGCTGGCAATCGCTATGGACGCGAATATGACAACGACTACGATTACGAAAACGAACAGGCGTCGCGCCCCAATGCCGCTAAGTCGCGTTTCCGCTCACGTTTTGTGCGTTCGCATCAAAACGAAGATTCCGATACTGAACAACAGCAGGTTCAGCGCCAAGAGCTCGAGAAGAAGAAAGATCGTGTGCTCGATGGTGAAGATGTGACACGTGGACAGCTCAGCGGTATTATACGTTTGAGCGATTGCGCACGTGTCATACAGCGTTTGGCAGATATTGGTAAAGAGAAGAAAGAGAAAAAATCGGACGCAGCAGATCAGGCTCTTGCTCAGGCTGCCATACAGAAGCAGAAAGCTTCAATGCAACGCACCAAGCCGGCGGCACAGAGGCAGATCTCCGAAGATGATGAAATTACACGCATAAAGCGACTGAATAAAAATGCACCCGGTACAACGGCTGCAACATTAGCGACAGTTGGTGGCAGTGCACATGCAGAGCCCGATCGTCCAAGTACTGATCGTGTGGCTGCGCTCAAGCGTAATACTGCCGGCAGTGGCGGTCAGGGGACAAGTGAGGAGAGCGATAGCTCACATCATGCTTCGCCAGTGCGTAGGACACCACCGCGGGCTGAGGTGAGTGTGAATGATGACGAAGATGAGGTGGAAGGGTCTGAGTATGAAGATGATAATGAGGATAATGAAGCAGAATTAGAATGTGGGGAAGGGGAAGAAAATTATGAGGATGGGGATAATGAGGAAGAAGAAGAAGAAGAAGAAGAGGAGGCTGAAGAAGAAGCAGGGACAGAAGGAGAAGAAGAACAAAGAGGGGAAGAAGAAGTGGGAGAAGAAGAAGAAGAAGAAGAAGAAGGGGAAGAAGAAGCATTTGTAGATGGAGAAGAAGTAGAATGCAATTCAGCAGAAGAAGATGAAAGTGGTGTTGAAACAGATGACTCCGATGAGGAGGAGGTGGAGGAGCCAGCGAACGTTGAAGAGACAGCAAATGTCGACAAAACAAACGTAGTAGAAACAGTTTTATTTGAGGAACACAAGACAGTGTTGCCAGGTTTGTCACCAATTCTTGAAGAGATATGTACAGTATCTGACACTAAACAGATGGGAGGTGCAGAACAAAAGAAATCAGATAGTGATGAGACAAGTGAAGAGGAAACATCTGAAGATGAAGAAACTGAGGATGAAGAGTCTACTGAAGAAGATGATTAATTTTTGCATTTAAGTGGAGCTTATTTTTGGGGAATTTGCGAGGGTGTGATTAGTTTTTTTCTACTAAAGATTAAAATTCTTCCTCCTCCCCTTTTTAATAAACTAAAAAGAAAAAAAAAATGATGTGCTTTAATCCTTAAAATCCCTTCTAACACTCCAAAAACTCTTGACTCCTTAACTTCCTTGTTCATGCACTTGACAACCAATCGAACTACAAAAACAACAACTACTACCATCGTTCCATTTGTCCAATTTTCTATTAATGTTATGAATTTCTTGTGTTCAATGAAGTCCTACTGTTTATCACCGACTATCGCTTTTTGTTTTTATTTCTAACATACATACCTACTATATACATATGTACATATGTTTTCCTAAATTAAGCTATTTGTTGGCGTTTTGCAACTTTTTTTTTCTTCTTAAAATATTAGTTGTTTTTTTATAAATTATTTATATAATGTCTTTTATTGAGGGATAGTTTTTGGTAGAGCAAATCATATATGTAAGTAAAAAGGATTTTGAAAAAAAACTTTCGGATTGATCAAATACTATATAGTACTGGAAAATTTATTGTAATCCACTCTAATGGTAAGAAATGATAAGTATAGGTAAATATATCCTCAAGGAAACTCCACTTTTAGCACTATAAAAGTTCATCACGCATCATACCATGGTGTCAGTGGGTTACAATCAAAAAATTAAAACCGATTAAGTAAAATTTTTGGTTTTGATTAGCAACTTCTCAGATGAGCTTACAAAACCTTTCAATCATCCATCCGTTTGAACCAGGATATTAAAAGACTTTCCAAAATGGTGGCTGTTTAAGTAAAAGTGTTCGAAAAATTTCCGGTTTTTTTGGATGATTTGTCGGTTCAAGAAAATAGCAAAATCAAAGCTTTGAGCCAGAATCAAGGCTCATGCGATTTTCGTACATATGACAAATATGTGGTTAAAATTTCATAAGAATCGGCTAAGTAGTTGCGGAGAAAAGACTGGTACCCTATGAAAAACGTGAGAAACGCGTTAAAGTTTTTTTTTATTATTGAGGGCATAATCAAGAAACAAACGAATAGAAGGTGGAACCTTACCGGCGGATGCAGAACGTCTTTAATCGTGTGGCATAAACTGAATCTGGGAAGCACATAATCTCTCTTAAGATTCAGATGAGGAGAGCTTAGGACTGTTGTAGGAGTACTGACGGGGCACTGTGTTATTGGCCTTATGGCCGCCAGATATGATGCTCTTTTCAGAGATTTCTGGAGGAGCCGCGAAGATGATGAAGAGGATGAGACGGTTAAACACCTGCTCTGCACCTGCACCCCGGGCTAGTGAGGAGACGAATCAAATATTTTCATTCTGCGTTCTTTGTTGTTCTTGAGGAACTAGTTGAGTTGGTGTTCACCAGTATTCTCAACTTCACCCAACTTCTGGGTGGTTCGTCCCCATTCTATAGGACTTTTTAAAGGAGAAAGAATGGAAAATTTTTATATATATGTAGTGTATCACAATGGGAAGACTGCGAGTGAATCTTGCTATGCAAGCAAACCTTTTAACCTAACCTTACCATTTTTTTTTATTGAGCCGCTGATTGCACTCAAATAAAATTGATAAAAATATATTTAGAGAGCACGGATTTTTATGAATTTTAATGCGATGCATTTTTTAAATTAGTGCATTTTCGAAATCCGTAAAAAAATCGATTTCGTGAAGCTGACAAACAAGGTTGGCCCCCTAAGAATTTGTCAACATTTTTCGATCTTTTCCACATTAATTGACTTTGTCAATGATGTTCAACTTATACAATATTTTAAATTTATATCTATATAAATTTGAACTTCTTTGACTCTTCGATATTTTATATTTCGAATATATATTTCAATTCCTTTTAAATTCAAACCTTGTAATATGATTGTAAAGTCCAAAAATATTTTTATATGATTTGCTATATTCAGAACTAAATTGAGCTATAAATTGTTTTTTTTTTTTGTATGAAATACTGCCACATTGTTTATCATAATAAAGAAGGGCGATATCAGAAATTGCATTATAGTGTATTTAAAATATTTAAATTTTATGTAAAAGCATTGTTTTCAATTATAAATACGATAATATTTGTAATCTATAGAAATTCTTATAAATAGTTATTTTCCAACTTCGTATATAAATATTTTAAAAAATATTTAATAATAATAAAAGTTAACTTGACATCTCTTACCATGTCGTTGAAATGTACTTTTGAATTTTACTATATATAATGTCTATATAAAAACAAACGAAAGTGTAAGCTAAATTTTTTTTAAATAAATCGTTTCCTATAAGCCAAACATTGAATAAATTTCTTTTTTGTGTCTGAAATGCACTGCAACAAAATTTTTGTAGATTTGTAAAATTTGTATTTTTGTAGTAAATCTTTTAATTTTGTTATTTTTATGCACTTCTTTTAAGTTGTTTTATACTTACATATATATTGATGTGTAAAATTAATAAAAAAACAATCGACGATTTGGTAGTGAAGATGTTAATTTAACGCAATTTTAAGTTTATCGACTTAATGCTTTCATCTTTTTTTTTTTTTTATTGTAAATAAAAAATTTTGTTGTAGTAATTGGTAATTCTAAGATGTTGTACTCTTAATGTTAAAAATTGCGCTATCATTACTAATCATTATTTTTTTTCAAATTAAATAATTTTCTTGGCTCAAGGCAATAAATCAAAAAAATAATATTTAAAGTCGTCCACATCTATTTATGGGTCTTATTTCACTTAAAAAAATATATATTTTAGCCCATTCTTTAAGCTGCATATCATGCAATTAATACGTACTTTCATTCTGTAAAGTCCCTTCCAGCAGGCCCATACTATTTTTTTGTTTGAGGGAAACTTTTATGCGTGAACTATCACAAAATTCGATTAAGTAATTTGCTAAAAAAAAATTTTTATGTAATTTCGCTTGACATGTTTGATGTCATTTAACTCCGTCCGTCATTCAAAAAAAAAAAAAAAAAAAAAAATTTAGAGAAAATATGAAAAGAATTTTGCAAAACTTATGACAGCAGCTGTGAAACGAACTCATTAGCATCAACGTTACCTGTTATTATTAAATTCCATGGTATTACACATTGTGTTCAATGTGGCAATGTATGAACTTCCGTTCAATATTTGTTGAACATTTATTGTCTAACCAACATTTTCAGCGCCACAAATTACCAACATTATGCTATTATGCATGGTTCCATTACCAGCTCTGGTAGTTGTCTCTCCATCATCATATCCTCAATAATCAACGTTCATACATAATTCAACTGTCCATTGTCTGTTTTGTCCATGGAATGTTTTGTGTATGGATTGTCATGGAGAGCGGCATTCTTTTGATGTCACCAAAAAATATGTTTTTTTTTTGTTTGTTGTGTAAGATATAAGCCCATTTTGTTGTTGCTTTTTTTATTGTTATTAGAACAAGTGAGTGGCTGTCAAACAAAAAATTTTTATAAGCACTACAAACAGAGCTGAGTAGGAATTATTACTTTCCGATTTAAGGGAATTTGGAATTGAATTTTTCAAATTCATGGCAAAATAATTGATTTATTTGTTTTTTTTTTTCAAAAATAAATATTTGGAAAAGAAAAATTTTAGTTTGAATTCCAGAGAACTGTAGCTAGGGAGCGATTTTTAAAATTTCATGCCAAAAGGAAAGAATTAATTTAAGATTTCATTCAAGAAATTTAAATATGAATAAAAGTACTTTCGATTCCATTCCGAAGAATAACAATTAAGAATGTTGGAAAGGAGTTGTTAAGGCATTCTTTTGAAAAAGAAAAACTCTACCGTCACCCAACACTCAAAAAAAAAACAAAGTTTGAAGCAAAGTTTTATTTTTTAAATGAAGAATCACATCAGATCATGCATAATAGTTTCCGGATGGCCTTTAATGTTGTTTAAAAGTCTTTTTCAGCATTTTCTCAACGATTGGTGCAAAGCCGCTCCGTGTCATGTTTACTATTTGAAATATTTTGATTATATAGGCAAATAGATACCATATAGATCTTAATGTTGAGAAAGTGGAGTTAGGTTAGAAGAAAAATGTATAATTTTGATGTTATAATTTAAAAATTAAAAGAAATTTTAGTTGCTTAAGTAAAGTGCGCAGAGTCAAAAAAGACCAATCAATTGTTCAAAGTTAATTATGGGTACTTTTTCTTAAACATTTGATATCAGATGGTAGTGTTATTTTGGCTTTTAATGAGACTTAAATCTTGTGTGGTCAGATTTTTTAAATTAGAAAATTTGCTTAGGTCTGTATTATCTTGTGAAAGGTTTTAAAAAATGTTTTCACAAATTTTACTCAAACTAAAAAGTCGATAGAAACAGCAAACAATGGCCTAATTTACTCTTATTAGAAATATATTTAATCATTCCGAACAACTACTATAATAAACGATAAGAAAAGGTCGAGAAAAGGTTTCTATATAATACAGAAATGCCTTTAATCACTACTCTGTTAATTTTTCGAATAATCATTCTAATCCATGACCTTCCATACTAACCTTCACGTTACTTTAATTATGCCGTGAATAGAATACCGGCGGTTGATGTAAATACCGTCGCCGCACTCTTACTCTCTTATTTATTTGTTACTCTCTTTTCCCATACGATTTTGTCACAACTGTCGTACGTCAACCGCCGGTATTCTGTTCACGGCTCTACACTTTAATTTTGTTTTTTCAACTTCACTTTCACTTGTTTTCTTACTCTGACGTACTACAACATACCGCATTTTATAACTTGCATGCTCTCACATTTGTAATACTCTCTATCACTATTTCTCTCTCTGTTTTATGTTTTTTCTCTAATAAACATATTTTCGTTGTTTTCGTTTGTTCGTTCGTTAACTCGTGCTCGATTAATCGTTTTATTAAAAAAAAATTATTAATCAATCAATCAATCAATCAACCAACCAATCAATCAATCAATCACACATGTTAGGCTGCCAGCGATTCTGAAGATGATTCTGATGGATCAATACAATCTCCTACTCAACAGTCTAAACCACCGGTATCGGCACAAGTGACGGCCATTAAGAAGACAACACGTTCGGGTAGCAGTGATTCGACAGCATCTAGTGAGAGTTCATCCAGTGCAGCGGCAGCAGCCACATCTACAGCAGCAGCAGCAACGAGTGCAGCAGCGGCGGTGGCTGCAACAGCTGCAAGTAAGGCAGCAGCAACAACAGCTGCCTCATCTTCACGTTACACTTCAGCACGTGAGAGTCCAGCAAGATCACGTCCTTCGTCGACAGCTTCACCATCAACACCTGAGAAGAAACCATTCGTTAGTCGTTTCTTACCGAACCACAGCACAGCTGCATCATCAACGGTGGCTGATAAGAAAAAACCCGAAACGGAATCAAGTAGTGAAGAGGAAACCTCAAGTGAAGAATCCGAAGATGAAGCCGAAACGAAACCAACACCTAAGTCAAGCATTACGACGAGTTCAGCGCGTTCCGCACCAACTGCATTATCAACGGCGGCAAGTTCCACCTCGTATCGCGATCGTCTTGATGCAAGACGCAATTCACGTGATGATACATCGTCGAGAACATCGTCGTCGTATGCAACACCATCAAGCAGTGGTGCTAGCAGTGGCTATGCATCAGCAGCGGCACGTACACGTGCGGTGCCAGCACCGCATCATGATAGTGATGATCGTTATGGTAGCAGCACAGCTGGTAGCAGGTGAGTTTTGTACTCCACAAAGTTGGATATACGATAGTATTTTTGTTGCTTGCTAAGCTTTTAGACTAAAAAAAAAGCAAATTAGATATTTTTTTTTAAAAAAAAAAAAGAAAATATTATAGGAAACAAAAGTTGGTTGAGGGTGTAAAAATATGATTTCATAACGTCGCCACCAACATAATATCCATTTTGAACTTTTGTTTCGTAAAATATTTTCGATTAATGCAAATAAATTCGAAAAATTTACAGCTAAAAATTTTTATTTTAAAATGCATAACACACAATGAAAATTAGAAAAATTAAAAAAAAAAAAAATTGGTGCTTACACTAAAACAAACACAAGTATTCTTGAAAAATTTATACACGCAAAATGCTGTCACTAACAAAATTACACTAAAAAAAAATTAGTTCTCTTTTATTTTATTATGTTAATTTATTTATTTTTTTCACACAAACATACCTATGTAAATATATTCATAAGCAATTCGAATGATTGGATATGCATAAAAACACACACATATACATACATACATAAAATACATAGGTACTGCAAGTATAAAGCTGTATGTATGTTTCTATCAAATAAAAACTAATTGAGCAAAAGTATCAATTCAATATGGTAAATGCGTTAAAATGAAAAATATGTTTGAAGGGAGATTGCTTAATTTGAGCAAAACTGTCTACAGCTATTAGCTATACATTGGTATATGGCCAATAATGTGTGCTGCTCAAAAATAATAAAAATTTTTAAAATCGTTGAGGAGTTTATTCAAAAAACTATGCCAATTATAAAGTCTTTACATATATGCACTCAGTTTTGGTCCAAAATCAGGCAGTAACCCATTTTAAATTTACTAATTCAAGGATACCGCGTTATGTCAGTAAAAATTCGGTGTCAAGATTTTTGTAAAATATCTAAATTTTTTTTTTTTTGTAAAAACTAAATACTTGTGACAAATTAATTAATACATTTGGATATAACAAAATTTTCCAAAGGATAATGAGAAAACAATTTGGAGAGTTTGAATAACTTGAACGATACGATTTTTTTTTTGAATAACTAAAATGCTTTTAAAATAGTTATCAGAACTTTCTGTTGGCGTTTGAACATATTTATATAAACCCAATTTGATAACCGCCTTAAGATTTATAAATTGTATAAAAAAATTTTATCAATTGTAGCATTCAGGTCGGTTATGATTCCAATTCGGATATGCTTCAGAAGCAAAATACGAAGATTATTTCATGAAAAGATATTCCGTTAAATTATCGGAACTATAACAGCACAAGTTCGGAAAGAATATTTTTCGATATTTTCAATGAAAATTGTGAAATATTTTGGGTTTTTTTTAATTATCAGAGCGTTCAGAAAACAATTTCCATAAACTGAATTTTCCATGAGCGTAGGCAATCTTTATTCGCGATCAATATCGACTTCCATATGTTGTGTCATCAGAAGTCTTTCACATGAAATCTTACAACGTATCCGAAATCATTCATTTTCATTTCAGAAATCATTGCGCAATGTGTCAATGTCCGAATGTCTGAATGTCCGTTTGATTTCATTTGATGTGTTTCTAAAACGTTACAGTAACCTTGTAAGATTTCATATAATGCATCAGAAAGATTTCATATGAAAAATTCAGGAAACGTTGAAACTGAAACCTTTCAGAAATACTTCAGAATGATTGCTGGCGAAACATTACATTTGAAATACATAAGACAGCTTTCTGTAACGTTTCGTTAGCAACATTTCAAATAAAACATTTCTGCAACGTTAAATACTGGTATCTATGATACCAATTGGCAAGTAACTGTATCCGAATGACAATAACTGCGAAAGGTTTTTTACGGAAATTTTACTTTTATATTATTGCCAAATTTCTGCGAGAGGGGAAACGTAAACAAAAACATTCACTTCGCAGCCATAGGACTCGAACGTAATAGGCGAACATGTAAAACACTGTAAACATTGGAAAAATGTATTGAGTAGGCAATGATTTTATCAATAACTCAAATATTGGTCTTTGCTTAATGACTGTAAGTTCGATTAAATAATATTAATTATAAAAAATAATCAGTCGCTAAAATCAACTTTCTTAAACCATATGGAGAGCACGCCGAATTTTCAAAAAAAATATGTGGCTGGCAACACCACAATTTCGAAAAATAAATCATAGCATGACTTTAGACCAACGGTTTAACGGCTATGGGCAGCAAGCGAGAAAGTGACAAAAGATGACAAATGGAAAATGCGCATTCTGTACACCTCATGACAAGTACCTCAGTGGCTCAAGTGTTAGAGCGGCCGTCGCAAAATATGCAATTGCAATGCATGAACGGTCAGAGGTTCGAATCCATGTACAGAATTAACCAAACTGGTCTGATGAGGCTATTGGTAATAGCCGAAACATGTCACCAATTACCAGGTTAAAAATTGTTCCATTTGTTATCTTTGTCATGTTTGTTGAAAAATGGCATTGATCAATAAGTAAAAAATTTACAATATTGGTCTTTGCTTAATGACTGTAAGTTCGATTAAATAATATTAATAACTCAAATTTATATGTGTGTATTTTACCCCCAAAAATGCAAAAATATTTAAAATTTCCTTTTTTGTAAGTAACAGTAACATAATCTTAACTTCTTTTACTAGAATAAAGAAGAATCGATCATTATAATAATTTGTGTTTTTTTAAATTTCATTCTTTTCTTTTTTTTTCAATGATCAACATAACTACACAGACTTGTATTTGTGCGTGAATTAGGGCTGAGTGTGTTGGCATTACTTGTTCTCATTCGTGTCGTTTTTCGAGTTCTTGCGAAATTTCTAACCTACTCATGAAACATTGACATTTAGCGTGCGTTAACTGCCAAAAGAATTAAAAATAAAATAAAAACTTGTAAAAATTTGAAAAAAGAAAAATTAATCAAAGCCAAATAACTGCCAATTAGGTAAATAACCAAAATTAATTTAATGCTGCTAATTTCTTTATGTCAACAAATTGTTTAATAATTTATTTTAAAAAAAATTATAATCTTTATAAATTCCTTAATTTTTTATTCTACCAGAAAACATAAAATTGAAACAAAACCTTACATCAAAAGATATAGAAAGCGGCTTTAATGGAATCCATAATCTGTTTTTTTTTCAAATTCTAAAATTTTGTTTGTGTTTTTTAATAAAATCTTGTTTAACTTTAGCATTGTTGCAATTTATATTAATTTTTTTTTGTATGTTTGAGATCATTTTTGTTTAACTAATGAAAAAATAAAATGTTTAATGTTTGAAGAAAAGAAAAATTATCATTATCATTTTGTTGCTTGTCCTTCCAATTGACTTTTGAAATGAAAATTCACTGTATTTTTCACCGTATTTTTCTCTGTAGCACGCTACTGTACATCGCCATGTCCATATTTATTTTATCGCACAATATCATAATGTCTTTACTGTACTTTCATACCGTACACTATCGAACTGTGTATGCCACGTATTGTACCGTACTAACGGTTTGTATACTGTTCCGTAAAATACTCTACCATTCATTATTGTAATATATTTCACGATATTTACTGTACCGATGATCATCACCATTTTTTGATACTATTTATACTATATTGATGTATATAACATTGTAAATTACGAAACCGTACAGTACAGTACCGTGCTTTAGTGTACTTAATTGCATTGTTCACTGCAATTAAAAATCCCGAAAATTTTAATTCAGTATTCAGGTGACTTTATTCAGATACACCAAAAGGATGATTGCCCTAATAAAGGCAATAAAATATCGCCATAAATAAAATTGGAAGCCCTATCTAAAACTAAAAGTCAATTTCGCCCAAAAGAGTTTCCGTTAACAAATATTTACTATTAAAAATCAATTTAAATTTACATAGAATATATTGGTAAAAATCTGATATCTCTTTCAGCGGAAAAAATCTCAATCTCAATTGAAAAATAAAAATTCTATGAAATTCTTTCAGAAACCTTTCAGAAATATTACAACGTTTCCGAAATTTTTCATTTTCATTTCTTATGATTTCATTTGAAATGTTTCTAAAACGTTACAGCAACCTTGTAAGATTTCATACAATGCGACAGAAAGATTTCATACGAAAAATTCAGCAAACGTTGATTCTGAAACCTTTCAGAAATACCTTAGAATGATTGCATTACATTTGAAATACATAAGAAAGCTTTCTGTAACGTTTCGTTAGCAACATTTCAAATAAAACATTTCTGCAACGTTACATACTATTTCTGAAACTTTCTGAAACGTTCCAAGCTGAGTGGGTAATGATTATATGCTCTGAAGATTATTAATGTTTTTGAAATGGCGCTTACTAGTTAATAGTGTGAAAATAAAATTAAAAAAAAAATTGTAATAATTATGAAAATTTTTAGACGACCTAAATCTTTTTTGTGCGATTATTCCTTTGGTGAATTTATCTCTCTTTTGTAAAAATATTTTCAAATTTGTATAAAAGTTATGTTTATTATCTCAATACTCATGCCTTTCCTTATTTGCCTAATTAAACTTTTAACCAACTTATTAATTTGTTTCTTATTTTCGTCGTACTCGTTTTTTGTAACTTTTTAAAGTTGAAATGCTTTTGGTCAAATAAAATCCTTTTTCTTTAAATTTGACATATATTTTTTTCCTTCTCCTGTGCGCACATCGCAACGAAAGTTAATTAATATAGCTTGCAATGTGACAAGTTGGCAACCACTTTTCAATAGCAACAGCACAAAAATAGAATTTAACCCATAACATAAGTCGAATAACATTAAAATCGTACCGCCATCATTATGCCATAATTTGACCTACGTTGACAAATAATAATAAGAAAAAAACATTAACGAAAAAGAACTCCTCGCACTAATTACACGCAAAAGAATCAAAAACCTGTAAGAAAGTTAAGGGGGAGTCGGAGGCGACTAGAAAGCAAAGAAATGCCAATGAAATTAAAACCCAATTTAAGTTTCATTATGAAAATAAGAAAATCACAAAAGTGCAAAATCACAGCTCAAGAACATTGAACAGGGGCAGAGTAAAGTAAACAAAAAATACTTAAAAAAATAAATAGGTACATAAAAAAGGTAACGCATACATATATGCATTAGGGTGGACATTATTTTAAGATTTTATGATTTACTTTTGTTGAATTTAGATATGAATTAAAAATTTTTTTAACTTGAGAAATTTCGTACTCATTAACACAGCACTAGAAACTTTTCACTTATCACTTAGCAAATTTTTTTAAACAATTTGATAAGCTCAAATTAAAACCAATCTTTATGTACTAAGTTTAAAGAGGTTTGCATAGTATGTCATGTTTTTAACTTAGCATTTATAGCTTACAACTTATAGTTTTCTATTTTCTTTTTGATAAGTGATAACTTCTTCTTTGATTGCAACAATTGCACTTAACAGTTTTAATTTTGAGTAAGCAATTATTCTTTTTTCTAAATAGTTATTACTTCAAAAAGGAAGCAGTTTTTTCCTTGATAACAGTAATTGTTAGAACTTAGCAAAGAATTACTCAATGAAATTTATTATTTATTCACATAAATGAAAAGCTTTACTTTTTTTTGTTCTTATCAGCAATCGTGAGAAAGCTGCAAAATTAAAGTTATGTTTCAAGGAAAAACTATCAAAGATTCGATAAGATTACGGTGCTGCAAAATAAATCTTGATAGGTTAGAAGATTATGAAATAAGTGCATTTTTTGATAAGCTATTTTGTTAGTAATATACTTAGAAAAGTAAAATCCATTACAAATACTAATAAAATTCAAGGATATAAGCCATACAAAATTGGATAAGTGTTCGTTGCATCAAAAAAAAATATTTAGTATAAAAATTATGATAAGTTAAAATTTTTTGAAAAGTAAGTTTGTTGGCTATGTAGAAAGGCATATTTGTATTCCTTGACACTAGAAGAAAAATTTATTCAACTTAGCAAAAAAAATAAAAAGACAAAAAATGCTCAATTGCAAAGTGATAAGAAACTTGCTGAACTTGTTATTGAAGCTTTTTTACTTTTTTTTTTTGAGCTGCGAAAAAATAAGTTAATTAATGCAAGAGCAAGAAAGTAACTAATTGCGGTAAAAATCAACACAAACCACCTTAACACACATAGATAAAACTCACACAAATATAGTAAATGTCATGCCAAAGTTTTCAGTGAAGTTGTTACCGAGCCAAACTTGGCGACAGTTTCCATATTTTCCTTACTTTTAATTTACCCTTTTTCGTTTCTTTTAATGTTCTCATTTCTTTTTACTGTGGAGTTTTCCAAATTTTCTTCACTTGTACTCTGACCGAAGATTTTCTGATGCTTTTTATTTGCACATTTTCATTTTAATCGTTCCACTTTTTTTATGTTTTTCCAATTTTTTTTCTGTTATTGTACCAATTAGCCCATTTGTTCTTTGTTTCTTTATTCGTTCGTTGGTTTGTTCGTTGAAAACTTAACGTTACTTTTAATCACTTTCATTTTTGTTTATACTTGAGGCTGACTGTGACTGTATTTGTCTGTATGTTTATATATAGGTTATGGGTCAAATGGCTACTTATTTGTTTTGCTTATTTATTTATGTAAATAAGACATTTGCGTTTTAATTATTTTTCTTAAAGTGAGACCGAAAAACCTTTTTTGAGAGTCTACCATCTTGGTATGACTTGTATAATTAGGCAATCAATACTGCATCTCATTTTTCAATGTAGGGTAATGGAGTGGTTATTTTTAATTTTTAATTCCAAAAAGAAAGAGTTTTCTTTGTTTGTTTGTATTTTGATTCGAAGGAGAGTTATTTTAATTGAAAGAAAACGTTTTTGTTTTTAATTTTTAAGGTACATTTGTGTCAATTTTCGTTAACGTCAAGAAATTGCATTTTTTTCCTAAATTAGAGAAGAAAAGAAAAAAGAAAATCAAATTTCACTAATACGACATGTTGTACACAACCATTTTAAACGACTATGTTAAAAAAAAAAATCTAATTATGTCACTATATTGATTGGCTTTGTTCAATTTATAATTAATTTTTATTTCAATTGCTATTTCGCAGTTTCTAAGTTTTGCTCCTTTTTTGCAATAGCCGAGCTCCAGTACAGACTAAAAACAATATCTTCCATGTAAAAGTGTAGCCTTTAATTTTTTTGAATAAAGATAAAAGCACTCAAAATTTAACTAACCGATGAACAAATTTGTGCAATGTAAGTTCACTCAAGCTATTGTGTAGTAATTTATGTAGTTTATTTTTGCACACCATGACGTATGACCAACGATTTTCAGTTCTTACCATAAAACGAACTGCTCAAAAAGGAAGGTGAATAGTTGTCTATAATTCTCCTCTAAAATATATATTTTTTTTTTAAATTTTTAATAATATTTAAATAACACTTTTCCTGAATATTCATATATAATCTTATATACATATTTGCTATATATTTTGAGAGCAGCCAAAAATATTTTTCATAGATATAAAAATAATTTGATTGCTCATAAATTATGTTATTAAATGAATTCATATATATTGGCCTTAGATTGTATTGGAGGCAGCGTGAATATGTTTTGCTTAACATGACGTATGAGTAACATTTAATTGTATCTATATAGTAAAATTTTTTATACTTTTTTTAGGGTGCCATAAAAGGCATTTAACTAGCTAGGTATTTAAAATTTAAAAGTTAGAGTTAAGAGCCAAAGATTTTCATTCTTAAAAGTAAAAATCTTAAATAAGAAAAGTTATTGTAGAATAACGTGTGTACTCAAAGTTTGTGATTTAAAACAAATTTCGATGTGAATATCTTAAAAACAACAGAGTAAATCGAATTCAGTGAAATACAATTTTTTTGAGATATGTACTACGGAAGTTTAGAAAATCAGATAAGCTTGAGAAAATGTTGCAATATTTTGCATAAGGCTTTTTTATTAGTAGTCCAATTTAAAAAGAATGACCCTTTATATTTTGATTTCCAGCTAATAAAACTTTCACTTCTTAATGTTGTCGAGTTTTCTTAAAAAGTAGGAGAAATTGATAGCTCACTCAAAGTAATATGGACAGGTTAATTATACCGTGTATAATATGCTTAAGTAGGTTACTACACCGACACCGTAATATTTTTCATTTTTTGGCAAACTACCTCTCTCTAAAGATTTTTGCTGCCACCAGTAAAAAAAAAACACATTTAGCCACAATTGTGTGTTTTTTGGCCTACTTTATATAATAATTTATGTGTTTTGATTTTTTGTTTCTCTATTTTATAACATTTCATTTTAATACAAAATGTTATTTTTTTCTTTGCGCACAGTAAAATAATTAACACAATACCTTCTCTACTGTGTGCTATTTTAAGGACACAATTTTATTTCTTATATTCGGTTTTTTTTTTGTTTTTTGAGTTTTCTTTGTGGAAATTTTCTTTTGGCAAACTTGTTGTGCTCTTTGGAAAAGTTTTGACATTTTTTTTTGTGCTTTAGGTAAATTTACCAAATGTTTTTTTTTTCGTTGTTTATTTATTTCTTGTTGGCACCAAATGATTTGCTCCCGAAATGATTTATTAATGAATTTGTTTAGAAAACTACGCAACATATTGAATTGAACTTTGTTGCAAGGTTAAAAACACAAAACTTTAGTAGGTCAAAAGTTAACATGCATAAGTTAAGAGTAAACATCTACGTAGACATAACATGCACACTCACATATATACATACGTACATACATATATACATATGTTTATACCATAAAACAATAGCATGTGAACACTTAAGCTTATTATTGAATATGCAGACACATGCTTAAATTCCAATTAACTGATTAAGTATTAAAATTGTCTTGTAATTAGTGTTATTGTGTGTGTGTATTTTTGAGTAATTAATATTTCTATGTAATTGCTAAAGTTCTTTCGATTTTTCTTTATCGATTAAATTTTAAATGGTTTTAGCTGAGACATAAAAAAAGCAATAAAAACTTCCTTTATCGGAAGTTTTTAAAAATGAATAAATTAGTCGGTTTTAAAGTCATTTAAAAAAAAAAAATTCTACGAGAAGATTTTATTTCTTATTGCGATGTGAGTTTTTTTCTCTTGTGGTATATAAAAATAAATCTTAAAACTTTGAACTGACAAAATACAAAAAAATTCCCAAACATCAAAAAATCTACCACAAAATTATAACAAGAAATCCTGTAGAATTTCTGAGTCCAAAGGTAACCCATTGGCATACAAAATATGCATTTTTTTAATACTGCTTCCGTGAAATTTTTAAACTTGAATATATTAAAAATAATGATAACTCAAAGTTACAGAAAATTGTATACTTATTGTGCTGCCAAAGCCATAAGTCCTTTAATAACATACTACTGCTTTGTACTAATAATAATAATTTTTTTTATAAATCTTACCACATTTATTTAAATACTCTATTTTCCATAATGTAATATTTCATATTTTATTGTTGTGTTTTGGATAGTTCTATTGCTTTTTGTTCTATTAAGCTAAAAATTTATTACAATATTACAAAACAATAATGTTCGAATGCAGAAACTAAAAAAAAAAACAAAATGTTTCTCTTGTTAAACGTTGTCTTAATTGGCCATTATTTGTTAAAAAAAAAATAAAAATTAAAAAATACATTGAGTTTTTTCCCTAACATGCTTTCAAAAGAGATAAAATCTTAACAAAAAAAAATTTTTTTTTTTGAAAAACGAGTACAAAATTTAAACATTTTTGATAACACAAAACTGAAATTCATAAAAAAATAATGGCTTTCTGCTTAAAGCAAAAGTAAACGTAAAAAACAAAACAATTCGAATTAAAAAATTTAGATAAAATTAGATAACAAAAAAAAAAAAATAAAAAATTAAAAAATCAGAACAAAACGCAAAAAATCGAAATCGTAAAATTTTCCAGCTACACAAGCCGCTTTCTAAATAAAAGCAAGAGCAGCGCTATTGTCGCACAACCATCGCTGTCGACGCCGAGCGCCTCATTTGATGACGATGCCAATGGAACTGGAGATGATTCGGATTCACGCTACGGTACTGGACGTTCACGTTATTTAGCGATGAAAGAACGACGCACACGTTTGGCCAAAAGTCGTTCATCGCATACGCTAGGCAACGATGATGATGACCTTGATGAGCCTGTTTCGCCAACAACTGCTTCACCATCCGCTTATCTAGCTTCAAGGTGCGAATTAATGGGTTTAAGAAATAAATAAATAAAAAAAAAAAAAACAAATCTAAACAGGAAAAGTGTGATAGTGACAAAAAAGTTTACGCCTAAAAAAGTAGCACAGCAATTTTTGTACAACAACTTTAAATTTTATTTAGTAAAAATTAAAAAAAAAAAATGCTGCATACTTTTTGGCGTTGATTCTCACTTAAATGCATATTTTTATTTTATCAGTAAAACTGTCACTGTTACATTTCAGTCACAACTTCGTTAGTAATTTATATTAAAAAAAATATTTTTTAATAATTGATGTATATAGTCGCATACGTTTAAGTTCTTAATTGAAACAGTGAGACTTTGTTATCGGTGACTTTATTTTTTATAAGTTATAACACAATTTTAGGCGCTTTCATTGTATTCTTTTGAATTATTTCTGCAGCAATAATGTTGATGTAATTTTTTTAATTTTTTTTTTGATTTTTTTTCCACTGATGATTTTTTTTTTAATTCGTAATTTCCATTTCATTGCGCTGTGTATCGTCTCGCTCACTATCGTTGCGTTTCGTTGCACTAATTTGTTGCGTTCTTTCGTTACTTAGTGTCCTTTTTTCAATTTTTTCTTTTTGATTAATCCAATTTTAGTTTTGGAGCTAAAGTTTTCTTTCTACTTATTTTTCCTCCTAATAACTCCTGTTAATTCGCGTTTTCTATGTTCTTTTACTTTCACCAAATTAACAGAAAAATAAAGGAAAATTTTAATTAAGTACAGAAATTAATTAAAATTTACCATAACTGTAGTCTGTAATATAAAGAAGAAAAAAAAAAATGGCTTTATTTTAGAAAAAAGCATCAACATTTCATGTATTTTAGATAAAAATTCTCATTTTATTCAACTTAATCATCAACATTATAAAAAAAAATATTGCATAGAAAAGTCATTTCAGAATTAAAAGAAAGTTTACGGATTTAGTAATTGCAATCAATGGAATAGTAAAAAAAAAAGAAATATATTTAAGTCAGTTTTAAGGATCCATCATCAAATTCAATAAAACTTGGAAGTTATTTATCAAAAATAAATTTAAATTTTATATAACAAGGACCATTTGCTTCCGGGATAAATAGATAAATATATTTTGATTTGACAAACTCTCAACTTTAGCGCTATAGTCCTATTCAGCTGCATTAGCATCGATCCATCTTCTAAAGACAAACAGAAACTCTCTACTTAAACTTATCAAATATTCAGGCGACGTCTCTTACTATAGAAAATGTGGTATCATTTTCCATTTTTCATAACTACAAACGAAGGGTTCACTAAAGGCGACAGAAAATCGCAAATACCTTAATCCTTGAAACTTTGTTCTTTGAAATCCCAAATTTTACCATTGATTGCAATTTACAAAAACATTAGAAGAACGATATAATATCATTTTCATAAGTCATTGAATTTTTATTTAATTTTTATTTTTTTTTAAATTTCAATCCCTAAACTTCCCAAAATGATGACATAACATTAATCACATTTCATCATTTTGCAGATATGGCACCACATCATCATATGGCGGCACTGATCTCTCACGTAGCCGTTCCTCGCATGCGCTCAAGTCACGTGACAATTCACCAATAACCGATCGTAGCACTGCATCATCACGTGCTGCTGCAGCCAGCAGTAATGCTGATAGCAAAGATGGTGAAGCGCTTAGCTCATGGGCACGTTATCTTAAAAATAAATATGGTAATAAGACCACCAAAGATTCGACTAGCAGTCGTGATACGCACACAGCAACATCTGCATTGCCATCATCATCTGGTGTTAGCAGTAGCCGTACGGCATCTGATGTATCACGTCGCCTTAGCCTTGGTCTGCCATTGCGGCAGGCTACCGAGATTGGATCATCTGATGATGATGCTTCAAAAAACGGGCTAGGCTCCCCTACCTCCCCTACGGTAGCAGCCGGTATAACAGGAGTAGCAGGTACTTCCCCTAAACAATTGTACCTGCGAAAGCGTCAACAGCTGTTCCAATTGGGAGGCCGGGGGAGCGAGCCCGGATCCTTTACATGGCCACGCGGCTTAGCCGTCGGTCCCGACAATAGCATCGTCGTAGCGGATTCATCGAATCATCGAGTACAAGTTTTTGACTCGAATGGTATTTTTGTGAAAGAGTTTGGTGAATATGGCAATGGAGAGGGTGAATTCGATTGCTTAGCCGGTGTGGCTGTGAATCGCATCGGACAATACATAATAGCAGATAGGTATGTATGGTATGCACATGTAAAGGTGAAAGTTTCTATTTAAGCTTATTGGTTTTCATGACTGTGACTACGACGCAGTCAAGCAAATAATTGGCATAGGATATAAAACTTTCTACTTACTTGTATTTAATTAAACGAAGACAAAAAAGTGAATAAATTAATTGTAGCGTTAAGTAGAAAAGTTGAATCGATGTGGAATTTTAATTAGAGACTCTTTAAGCGGATTAGTTTTAATGATAAATAAAGGGGGGATAGAATTGTTGAAAAGACGAGTAATATTATTGTTAGGTTTGAGTTGCCATGTTGCAGGTAATTGCAAAAAAAAAAAACATAAATAATATAACTAAAAATGGAAATTCTCTCAGAAAAGCAGAGAAAATTCAATCTAAAATTTATAAAGAAATTTCCAAAAATATGGGTAAAATTCAGAAATGAAAAAAATAAATCAAAAATCATGTCACAATAACGACAAAAAAGGAACAAAAAAAAAAACATTTCATTCGAGTAATATTGTGGAACTTTACACTCCCCGTCAAACTCTTTGAAATGATACAAATCGTTGTTTTATTAAACCTTCATCAACTTATCGCTTGAGCTGAAACAAATTCGCATGACATTATTCTGTCTAAAGCGAAATTTGATCTTTTATTTTTGCCAGTGATACTAAAGTTACAATTTTTGATAGAGAATTCGAATTTTCTGAAGATTTAAATGTCACAGCTGGAGAAATCCAAAACTTTGATGTAATTAAACTTAGTTTAACAAATTTCCCACACAAAGATGGGCCTTAGTTACAGTGCTCTCATTTGATTTTGGTTTGGTTGGATAGTAACTTCAGCATTCTAACTCGAGTCGTGGCGTTTGAATATATTTTCTTTCCACTTTGTGGTTGACGATTTTGAATGATTTTTCAGCTTTGAACATTCGATTCTATAAATCAGAACATTTTATTTTAAGTGCTCATATTCCGCTACTGTTTTCATTTTGAAACTTCTGGCAACTTTTCTAGGATTTCAATGGCTAAGGTTCAGTAGAAAAGACAGCCATTCTTCGAGAATGCTGTACAGTAGAGAATAGTAAATATGTCGTCAATGTTTCGGTACATAAGTTAAAAATTTTTGGCTCATCAACTGTTAGAAAAGAAATTGCAAACTTGAAAATAACAAGTTGATTTTATTTCTGAGCAACTGAACATTAGATTAAATGTAGCTATACCCCCATTTAATTTCAGTGATTATGTGGTTTGGTTCGCAGCGTTTACCGCTTAAATTTGTGCATTTGTGCATAAATTAGCAGCTAGAAACTTATTTCATTAATGTATTTCGCTTTGCCTGCTGCTGTTCTCTATAATTTAATTTTATTAACCATTTCGCAGATATAATCATCGTATTCAGGTGTTGGATCCACAGGGACGTTTTCTGCGTACCTTTGGTTCACAAGGTACCGCTGATGGTAAATTCAATTATCCATGGGGCGTGACCACTGATGCGTTGGGTTTCATCTATGTATGCGATAAAGAAAACCACAGAGTGCAGGTGAGTGAAGCGGAAATTTTAATAAATCAACAACTACGCGTAATGATACAATTAACATTCATAAATTTGAATAGTACAGTAAATACTTGATTAGTTGTATATTATGTGTAACGCTTTGTGTTTAAAATAAACATACAAAGAGAAAGCCTATATATTAACTACAAAAAAGTCAAATTTCTGTAACGAAATATATTGCGATTTTTCCAAAATAACACAAAGGATAATGACGAAAGATTAAATATGATTTGGTCATAAATAAAAGGCCATTTGTATGATTTTTTTTGGACATATATTCTTTGGTTCCTTTATAATAATATAATGTTTTTTTTAAGGTTTTCCAATCGGATGGTTCTTTCGTTGGTAAATTTGGCTCATGTGGTCGTGGTGAAGGGCAACTTGAACATCCACATTACATCGCTGTGTCCAATACAAATAGAGTAATTGTTTCTGACTCAAATAACCATAGAATTCAGGTAACTAATTTGTGGTGTTAAGCTTTAAATGAAAGCCTTCAAGTTTCTATTTTTTTTGTAGATATTTGATGTAAATGGCAAAGTTTTATCAACATTTGGTGGTGAAGGTTCTGATGATGGCCAATTTAAATTTCCCAGGTAAATAAATGAAAAGTTTTTTAAAAAAATGAAAAATCTTATTTACATAAATTTCTCTTTTTGTACAGAGGTGTTGCCGTCGATGATCAAGGTTATATTTTTGTTGCCGATTCCGGCAATAACCGCATACAAATCTTTAATCCCGATGGCAGTTTCTTGAAAACATTTGGTTCTTGGGGCTCTGGTGATTCAGAATTCAAAGGCCTCGAAGGTGTCGCCATTATGTCAAATGGTAATATTTTAGTATGTGATCGTGAAAATCATCGTGTACAAGTGTTTTGAGAAAAGATGAACCAAATAGCCTACGAAACGTGTCATAAAGCAACAGAAAAAGAGCGATTTATAATTTTTTTTTTTTTGATATACTATAAAAACTAAAAGAGTTTTATCATATTTTTTTTTTTTAAAGATTTTCAAACAAACAAACATTGAAAACATAAGAGAAACAATAATTGTTTAATTGTTAACTCATTTTATTTTCATTTAACATTATGCAATTTTCAAAAGCATACTCGAAAGTTTTGTCAACTCATTTATTTATTAAAAGTTTTTACAGCCAAATGGTAAAAAATTGTAAAAGTAAAAGGAAAAAAAAAAATGCAAATTTATAGGAAAAAAAGAAAATTGTAAAATTAAAAAACTCAATTGCATATTTCAGAAGAAGAAAAACAAAACAACAAAAAAATGTTTAATTATTTTTAGAGTATAGAGAGAAATACTAAACAATAAATAAAATAAATACTATGAATTAATTAATAAACGCAAGTTAACTTGCATGAAAAAATTGCAATTGTTTTTATTGTGCTAAATAGTTTTCATTATGTATATATTTTCAGCATCGATTCACACTAATTAATGCAAATCATGATGACGTTCTGATGTTATGCTCAAAATTTTAATGCAGCAAAAAAAACATTCCATGCAAAAACTGCAGTAATGATTATTAAATAAATTAAAGTTGAAGTTATTTAATAATCCACATTGGAATGAAGTTATTGACGAACGTTTAAAGTTATTATATGTTATGGAAAAGCCAGCAGAAAATCCATGTAAAGGATTCACTTTTAAACGGGTTAATTTAAAAAAATTGATACAAAGGATACATAATTTTAAAGAAATGGAATTGCGATTTCTTCTGAGGATTATAAATTATGCCATAGTGATACATTTTTTTTCAAAAATAACGGGTTTTATAAAAGGAAAAGTCAAAATTTTACAAAAATAGTCACTTTGCGAAATCTATACAACGAATTTTTAATGTTTATTACCTTTCATATGGTACCCTAATTTTGGAAATCTATTTAGTGGTTCTTACGATCTTAAGATCTTTATGTCTTTGAATATGTTCTAATACCCTCGAATCTATACCAAAACGCAAATTTTCGAACGTGTAATTGGAGCAAAATTGATCTCGAAGTAAAAATACCCTCTAAGTCGAATAATTTTCCAAAACGATTTGTCACAATTTGCGGAATAGTGGATTTGGGTACTACAAAGTATTCTTTAAACGCCTGTACCGTACAAATTTGCTGTCATTTAAAATCATTTCTAATCTTCTTGAGGGGACACGTGTATTTGTCTTATCGTTTATATCAGGCTAGATTTGAGAAGTAAATTTTTATTGAGTACTGTATGTCCTCACGGAGCGAAGGTTTCTCACAAAACTCTTTCAGGTGCATGATCTGTAATAAGTGACTCCAATTCTATGCGAAATTTCCTTCATTCGCGCTTTCCTCTTCTAGCAAGTCGATGACTCAGGATGGCCACGTTTTTTGTTACCCCGAGGCTTCCACTCAAATGTTTTCTTACAGAATTGAATTGGTGATTCTCACAATATGCATACAATTCATTTCCACTTTCCCCATTCGATTGGAATGGGAATCGAATAATGATGGCATATGGTGAGTAATGTGACATTGAATATGTTAGTGATACACCAAGTTTCCAAAACTAGGAGAAGATAATTCTTTTTTCAATGTAGATTTAGAAATCCAGTTACAGCAGCCATATTGAATCAAACGTTTTTTTTTTAATCAAAACATCTACATTGACAATGTGTTCAAAGATAATTAGGCCTTCAGAACGTCAAGTTTCACTTTGCTACCCTAATGCGCACTGTCTGAAAACTCGCACCGCGTGCAAAATACGATGCTATTGAAAAAGTGCTTTTGCGTGATGATTTTAGTGCAGAGTATTTATTCCAAACTTTTTTCAGATGTCAGTTTGTAGACAGCTTAACAGCTCCTTCATGGTTGGGTAAAGTCTTGCCTTTTTAGTCGCCGAGATAAAATTGGCTACATGGTTGGCGACATTGGCGAAGTATCTCCGCGGAAATGTCTTCCACACTTTTTTTCTCTACATGGTTGGCGACAGCCTCTTATAGTTGTATCCAGAAATATCAATATTTGGAGACAGCTATTTTGCTTTAGCCAAAATGAAAAAGTGCACGTAAATAAAAAAAAATTTACAATTTATATCAAAAAATGTATTTCAAAATGTTCTTTCAGTACAAAAAGCAGCACCAAAAGGGAATATGAACGAAATATTGAAATTTTGGAAAAATAACCAGAATTTTAAACGGGTGGCATCTTTGATGTACGTATTGGGTTTCTAAAAAGAGTCCTTTATTTCGTTACTAACTACTAATGGTAAAATTTATGTTAACAAATGTTGCGCAGAATTGTCAAATTTCGTCACAAATGTCAAGTTAGTCCACAAATGTCAATATTTTTGCCATCCACAAAGTGTGGGACTTAATACTATGGAGACAGTAAACTGTAGCCAACCATGAAGCCGAAAAATAAAACTGCCTCCATACTGTATCGTCTCGGAGATGAAAGACAGTAGCCAACCATGAAGGGGCTGTTAGACTTTTTCTCAAAGAGATTCGAAAAGATTTTTCCCGAAACTCTGCAGGTTTCTCAAGGAGCTGTTTCTAGATTATAATGTACATACTTAGTCTTTATACTTTTGATGTCTGAGCACATTTTTTCAATGAAAATTATATCATTTAACGCTGACAGGACTGCTTTCAAATAACTCTCTTTGGTGGTGTGTACGCTCTCATGTCTGGTAAGAAAATGGTCTCATGTTGCTGTCAGTGGGTTTCTTTCCTTAGAAATATTAAGTTGAAAATAATTAAATGTACTTTGACTACCACCGATAGGTTATACAGACCATCTCTATATCAAAATAAAAATAACTTTTCAAAGTTTTTTTAATAACTCAAAATTTTCTTATTGAAAAATATTGAAGCATTTATTTTTGAACGAAATAGATTTTCAAGAATATATAAAAAAGTTATAAAAAAAATCAACTTCTAAAATATTATGAATTTATTTAATTAATGATAAGGTTTACAAAACCATCCTTATAGCCTTAATCCACTGACAATTAAATTCATAGATAGTACCGTATACTCAGCATAAACTGACTCTGAAATCTTCACAACTGAAAAAATTGGTATGTCTGTCAAAATATATTACATAAGTTCATCTGACAAAGGAAGGGTATTTTGCCCACATAGTGAAAAATAACCTGAACATAAAATGAAAATTAGCAATAGAGTCTTTACTAAGTTTAAATATAATACGCATTACTACCAAAAGTAATGAAAAAAATCTGTTAAAAATTTGATATCCTTTTGTGGAAGAAGTTTTTTTTTAAGTGTTTCTCCCTTTTTGAAATTTAATAAATTTTTTTTTGAAGCATAAGCGTTCAAAATTTTACTGTTTTATTTTCCCAAAAGAAACATAAGCAATGCTAAGCGGTTATTTAATATAAAGTAAGGCTGTGTGTGTTAAACTTACCAAAAAAGAGTTAACAAAAAACGTTTTTTTCCAAAGTCAGCTTTAATTGACATGAAAAATTATGTTAAGTCTTGGTCGCACTGGAAAAGTATACTTTAAAATCTTGGCTAATCAATCGCTCAAAACTTAGATTAATTTTTCAAATAAAGAAAAAACTTTTTTTTTCACTTTCATTGCTTTTATAAAATTTACGAGAATAATTATTGGTTACTCATACGTCATGTATCGCTATATTAATAAGCAGTCAAATAAACCTAAAAATAAGGTAATTTTTATATATTGTATGACAACATTTACGTGGAAAAACAACGCTAATCGCAGTAAAGAAGTTGAGTTGAAAAACAACACACACATTTTTGTACCCTACATTTTACATCCGAAGGTTAAAAATTTTTGTGTGAACAATTGAAAGTGTTCAACAAATGGATATTTTATTTATATGTTTTTCTTCCCAATGCTCAGTTTTCAACCTTAAGAGACATCAAACTGCACAAGTGTAGGGCACAAGTGTAGGGTGTTCTTTAATCAGACTTAATTCGACATACAGTTTTTTTTATTTATTTGCATTTTTTTCTCTCGCTATGTTTGCGCTTATATTTTTTCATCGTTTATTATTGGTTTATTTCAATTACATTTTATGGTTTCGGTGGCTTACCTCAAAAGTAAATATCACAATAAGCGATTCACACTTAATGCGAAAATTTTCTGACGAATCCCTACATGTTAAAAGCTTTGGAAATTTGAATTTATTTGCTAGGATTTTTCAGTATACCTAGTAAGTACTACACACATGTAACATAATATTTTATTTTTCTGACATTGGAATGTTAGGATTGCGACAAGTATGATGAGTGTGAAAAAATGCGTGTTATATTCGTGGTTGCAAGGATAATACTTAACTTGATGATTTTTTCTTTTGCTTCAGTGCAAAAAGAATTGTATTAATAAAAGTATTACTGTTTGTGTAATAAAGGGTATATTATATGTGTGGCTGCTGAAATTATTTACTGAAAATATTTGTGTTAATTGAGTTAAGTGTTAGGAGTTAGGTTAAAGTGATAATTAATATTGTGTTAAAAAATTTTAAAGTTAAGTATAATTACCAAATAAGCACAAAGTTGTAGTACTTTTAATTTTAAAATTTTTATTTTTGGTTTTCAGAAAACTTCAAACTATTGTAAAAAGTTTTAAGTAATCATGTCATCGATATAGTTTACCTAACGGGGTTACAATTATATTTTTTCGTTTTGTTACTGTGCGTAAGTAAAACAATTACTCTACAAATTTGCTTAACGTCATAACAAAAGAATGACGTTGGATGAGGTGACGGCAACGAAGTCAGGAGCAACAATGTCAACAACAGCACTTTTTGTTTAAATTGTCCTTTTCTTCTTGAAACCCAAAGGTGAGTGATGTCGTTGATTGCTGGCATTCATGTTGTTGCTGCTGTTGTCGTTTGCTGTTACATACGCTCAAATTAATGACAGATTGTGTCATAAGCATACGCACATCAAAGAGGAGCATACTGTAGCAGATTTTAAAGTTCTATTATTAGTGATTTTATTTAATATGAACATCTTTGAAATTTACTTAAAATTTAAAAGAAAAAATCCTGGATATTTCTAAATAAAGTATTAATTATTTGTTTAAAAATAATTTAAATTTAAATTCCACTATTGCAATTGCTAAGGTAGCATTTTTACAAACAATCACTTAACGTCTGCTGAAGTTTCACAAATTTCAATTCACCTGTTTCCATTAATCTTCAACAGCTCTTGCTATAACTTGTCAGTATGTAACTATCCTTTATCTTTTGATCTACATATTTACAACAGTGCAGCAGCTTAAATTTATCTTGAAATATTTCACGTTCATCTGATCGATATTGTTTGTTTTACTTCATATCGGTTTGCTGACCATTAATCAAGTCCTGTTGCATTGCATTTGTTTTGTCTGTGCAGTTTCTTCATTACTTTGCAAAACAAGAAATTGAACTTTTGATTCGTATTGACTTCTATGCAGTTAATCAACTCCTCATCTGTGAGTGTTAGGTTTGCAAGCCATTAGTAAGGATTTTCATTACTTGACTTTATTTGAGCTTGCTGACAGCGTTAATTAAAGGATGCTGGCAAATGGTTACAAATTATAGGTGACTTTTCTAGGTTTTTTTTGTGTTGAGCTTACATATTTTAAATTTGGTTTAAAGTAACTTTTCATTTGAATTAAAAAAAAAAATAGTAGAAACCCATAAAATAGAAATTTTAGTAAAAAAATAATCCGAAAAAATCAAAACAAAATAAAATTTGAAATGTGAACAAGAATTGACAAATAGATTTCTTAAATTCTTTACCAGTTTAATCAACACTTAAATTTCACCCTCTTAATAATATGCACTATTTGTAAGCTGAATCAACAATATCTAATGCAAACACAAACGCGCACGTAGCATACGCCACACCTAATGAATCGATGGCGCAAGAACAATAAACAAAAGTGAAATTTCAATCAATTTCACCATTTACGCTGGCACTTGCACTGACAACATCTCACTGACATATTTATTAATTGACAACCACGTCGATTGTTGATGCCTACACGCGCGGCTGCTGATGATGGCTATGCTATAACTGCAAGCACATACATAGTACATAATGGGAAGGAAGCATTAGCAGTAAAGGTTGTGGCATCAGGTGCAAACATAAGCCTGCTTCAAATATTCCGCTTGCACTGATGGCTGGACTTTATGCAATTTTGCACCATACCATGTTCAAGCATATGTCTGAACAATAGGGGAGATCGAGAAGAATCCTGCTATGATTAGTGACAATCTTAAGTTTGAGCGACAAATGGCTGTGGATTAACAATACTCTTATCATTTTACCAAGTGATATGCCGACAGTACTTTAAAAATAGGAAACATTCGTTTCACTCAGTGTATAAGACACTGAGCGTCTAAAAACATCTGGATATCTTTCGGTTCTATCCGAAGGGACAATATTGTTATGGCAATTTTTAACGTTAAGAAGCACTGTAATCCAAGGCTTGATTTTTTTCCAGGGTCTTTAATTTTTAAAATAATATGGGATAGGCATAACTTTCAGGCATAGATGAAATTTGTTTTGTAATCACCTGACCGCAAGAAGCACTGGTTAGTTAGTTATTATGCCTATAAAATAACGAAGTGCTTTTCATATAAAAGTGAAATTTTCTACAATTGAATTAGAATATGGTCCGACAAATTGTCATATTTTCAAACCACCCTGAAATAATGCACAGAATCATTAAAACCAACTACAGCAGCAAATAAAGCGATAGCGACATAGCATAATATGCTGGAGTATGCTGCGTTCAACATTCAATTCAATTCCATTCAAATTCAATTCCATTTAAATTCAATACCCACAGCATTTCAATTATTTTTGCATTGCCTCATAATGCTGCTGCGGGATTGTTAATATGGTCCGAAATGTCAATAAAATATGGTAAATTGAAGCAAATTCAAAAACAGAATAAATTCTGATTATAAGTGCACGATATTGTTGTTTATATCATTGAAACATCGAATTTCATATCGAATTAAGCCTCTAGTGCATACCACCGCTTTTAAACGGACTATAGGTGAATCGGTAAAACTACCACACCTACTTTCTTTTTTGTACACTGAGAAAAGAGTATGCTTCCTTTAAATAAATGTATTTGGTTGATAGATTTTTAAAATATTTGTTAACTATCAACAAATTTTGTTAGTTATTATCATGTCCTTAATTGAAATTTAAATGGTTGCTTATTGGGCCAAACGCTAAATTAGTTTGAGTCGATTGAAAAAATTTGTTTGGGTTGAATATAATTTGTTAATCCTATTTCTATTTCATTTCATTTCTCATTAACATGAAAACTTTGCAATTCACAACATATTCAAGTAAAACACTACTTAAGTATAGTCTGCTTGGTACTCAATATAGATATTTATGATTGTCTAAATACCAATGACTTCCTGCATAAGGATGTATACGAAATTTTGGTCATCTATTTTTAGCACAAATCGATATTAATGAATGTATACGCTTGCGAAGAAAATTTTTTTTTTAGTCAAATACATGATTTAGTAATTATTAAAAATAAATGATTGCTACAAAAAATTATATTTGTTTCAACCAAAATATACTATTACCAAATATATAATTGATCCAATAATATTATTGAATTCACTGTGATATGTGACATTTAACATATATCAAATATTTAATTCGTCTATATCAAATATACTATTTGTTAATTATTACCAAATTTTGGAATATATAATTATATTGTTTTCTCAGTGTAGTGTTCGCTCAGTGAGGCTCCTGGTTTCAAGGGGAAGGTTTCAAATTATGTGTTGGTGTATAAATTCTCTTCTTCTCATGCTTCGTCTGACAGTTACGTCAGCTAAGATTGAAAATTCATAAAAAAAAAACCAAAACAATCTATGCATTAGATTTCTTTTTTTTTTTTAAATTATTAAATGAATAGTTGGGCTTTTCATATAACTAACTGTAAGATAAAATATTTTTATATAGCTATTTTATTGAGCTAATCAGTTTAATAACTTTTTTGTGTCAAAAACCAAAAAAAAAAAATACGCTTACAAAGATAAATAAAAAAAAAAAATGGGCTGAGGCTTGTTATACTAGTTTCGTTTTCTGTTAAAAAAAGTCATCAGTAACTTTTAAGCCGATTAGTAAGAGTTTGGCTAGCCTTATATATTCCATTTCTTGCATAGATATGTTGAGAATCTAAGTAAGAAGTTAAACAAAGAAGGCAAAAACTCTTTTTTTCTGTTTGTTTATCTTTGTTATTGTAACTCCCCTGTTATATTACACATTTCCTTGCCGGTGCTTCGTTGCGTTGATAAACTATTTAGAGTGTATAGAAATATCTATATAAGTATTTGTCAAAAATCAAATGAATTATTATGAATAATCACATGTGAATATATATATAAGATATATACTGTCTTTCGGACATTATGGTATAGTTTTACGAGAAATTATTTCTTTTGGTCAAAATTCAATTTAATTCACATCTTTGAATTTTATTTCCAATACAAAATATCGATACTCTTTCAACATCCCAAATACGCCTAAGCATATGCAATCAGCACTGAATTGGCCTAGCAAATTTTTAACTGAATTTAATTTTGTGATTTGTTATTTTTGGCTGTGTTATTGTTCTTGCGCAAATTTTCCAGTGTATAAAAAAGTTTATTTACAAAAAAAAAAATGTTGAATTTTGCTACTGCTCTTTTGCTTTTATTTTAATTTCCAACGGTGACGCTGACTTGAATTGAAAACAGTCATATCACCGATCTGTTTGGTTTATGCTCGAACTCATTGCAGCATCTGCAAAAAACCAAATAAACGAAACGAAAATTTTCCTAGAAAAATTTTAATGATGTGCTGATTTGCGATCATATTTTTACTGGCAAATTAAATTCAAATGTCAGCAAAACATCTTGCGATTTGCAATAAAGAAAACAAAACAAATTGTTTAACTAATTAAAAATCGTATTTTTTCAGCAATCAATTAATAGTTTTGGTGATTTTCATTTCGATATGAGCAGCAAATTTTATGTTAAATAATAAATCGCATTTTCAATTTGACAGCATAAATAATTTTTCCACTCATGATAAATAAGCAGTAAATCGAAATTGAAAACACATCAAAAATTGCATTTTGTTAAATGAGTTTTGAGAAATTTTGTTCTATGTTTACTATGTCACATTTGCAACATTTTAAGTTTAAAGCAAATGTTTATGTGTTTTTTTAGCCACAAATTGATCATTAAATGCGTTGAAGATAATGAACAGATATTAATTATGCGTTGCAGTAAAGTTCAAATGTAAATCCATTAAATTTCTTTTGTCTGCTGTAGTAATTATTACCAGTGTTGCCTATTAAAAGTAAAGTATTTGCGGTTTAAAAACGTTGGCATCTTAGCCAACGCTTTAAGTGCAAAAAAAAAAGTGAAATGTGAAATACAAAATTGAGAAAGATAATAACCATAAAAGTGCATAACTAAGAAAAAAGAATCATAAAAATGGTAATGAAAAAAAAAAAAAAGTTGCAGCGACAAAAATATGAGCAGAAGAAATTTAATTTGTAGCAATTTGCCCGCTTTTATCTGCTGTGGCACGATGATGATGACACAAATTAAAATGCACTTAGCGGACAAGTGAAGTTTCGTGTTGCCAGAACTGTACGAAAATTATATGATTCTGAGTGGTATCTACTTATTAGTAGGAGCTACTGCCAATAAATTTATTCCAATTTTTTTTGAATCTTTTTACCATTTTGTTATGGGGTCTAAAGCTTGAAAAGGAAAATGATTTCAAAAATACTTTTTGTAAGAAACATAACTAATTTTCTGATAGTGTTGATTTGGAACACCCTTTGAATTGAAAATAGAAAAAAAAGCAACAATTAATATGCCAAACGGGAGAAAATGTAGGTAAATTCGCACAAGTTAAAGAAGAATTCGCTTAGCAAACTTCGGGCGTCCAAAGAGTCATAAAAATTTTTAATATATTAATCCATGAACAAAGTCGAAAATAATGTTGGTCACAAATTGAGCTCTTTGAGACCCATTTTGAGCCCATATCTAAAAAATATAAGTTTTATTAGAAAAATAGTTGGACGACCAAAAAGTTAGACTACAAAAAGTTTGAACGACAAATCCTTTGACGACAAAAAACTTGGTTGACAATAAGTTTGAAAACAGTTAAAATAAACGGCAAATAAATTGGGCGACAAAAAGTTGGACGACCAAAAAGTTGGAAGACCAAAAAGTTGAACGACCAAAAAGTTGGACGATGAAAAATTTGGACGACAAGAAAGTTGGATGACCTTTGACAGTTAGTTGGCAATAAGTTTGACTGCAGTGAAGTTGGACATCATTTAAGTGGATGACACAAAAGTTAAACGGCAAAAGTTGGATAACAAAAAAGTTGAACGACAAATAAATTGAACGACAATCATAAAAATTTTAGACGACAATATGTTTGATGACAAATTGATTGGCAAAAAAATTGGGCGACAATAAGTTGGATGAAAAACAGTTGAATGACAAATATTATGAACTACAAATAGTTCAATGAAAAAAAAAAATTGTCTACTGTTTTTTTTTTTGCTTAAATTTTTTGAACAAACTTGAATGACACTGACAAATGACAAAATCCCACAATAAGTATTAAATAAAAGCCCCAATATGGCCAAAAGCCACAAGTGGCCTTTAAAAGCGACACATTCTTTTACAGCTCCGACTGTTGCGAATCTATGTGAACCCGAACTCCATTTCATTTTATCCTGCCCACTACATGGACATATTTCTTTATGTATGTGTAGTGACTTAGACCATACAGTAGCCAGCGACATTATTTTATAATGCAACTGAAAAAATGAGCACAGCATAGAACACGATGGATGCAGTTTGAAAATAATAGCGAATGAGTGTAGCGCAAATCATAAAAAGCTAAATAATGCAGCGTTTAAGCGCGTTGACTTTAATGTATTGGTCGTGCTGGTGGGGTTTAGAAAAAATGGGTTATCATCATCATCATAACTAAAGAACAGTGAAGACATTTTTTCTCCATCACTTTTATTATTCATTTCTTAACTCATCGTGTCACATTTTATTAAGTTTTGTGCAAGCGCTAGCTATGGCATTTTTCTGAACTTTTTTTATTATTGTTGCTATATAATATGATTCGTTTTTTAACGTCAAAAAATTGCATTGCATGTTGCATGAGTGTAAAGTTAAAAACTTTTGAAGTGACCAATGAACCCACAATTATGCGAGGATATATTATGACATACGTATGTATGTATGTCCTTGCAGTAGCAGCAGCAGCGTTGTCTATCGTTGATTGCAATTTTTGCAACACTCAACGTAATATTTTTGATAAGTGTTTTCATTTTATGTCTAACATGTTATATTTTATGGGAGGGAAAATGCTCAGAAATATAAAGTTATCATGAAATGAACAATAAAAATATTAAAATAGTAAGCGTAAATATAAGCATCATAGAAAAAAAGATTGTTACTTTTATCGATATATTTATAAATTTAAGGTTCTATCATGGCATAAATTTAGCGCTTGGCTAGAGGTTCGGACATGCTTTGATCATAAGATGTTCGCATGTTACTTTTAAACATGACATTTCAAATTCAAAACATAATTATTTGTGCTTCATAAATTTTTTCAAATGATGATCATTTGAGCTTCATAAAATTTAATCACATGAGATTTATTAGTTTATTGCTTGTGATTCTTAGACATCAGATTTAAAAATTTTTATCACAAGAGAATTATTATTTTTTTCGCATATGATTTTTAAAAATGAGATTTCAAATCTAAAAGATGATAATTTTAACTTCTTAAATTTTGTCTCATGAGATTGACTAGCATGTCGCATGTAATTTTTAAACTTGAGATTTTAAATCCAAAAGATATAATTTGTACTTCATTAATATTAATCACTTGAGATTTATAATTTTGTCGCTTATAATTTTTAAACATGATATTTCAAATCCAAAATTTTCATAAATTTTGATCTCATGAGATTCAGATGTTTGTCACTAGTAACTTTTAGCATGAGACTTCAAATCCAAAAGATGATAATTCGTGCATCATAAATTTTTATTTTTATTATTTTTAGCATTTGATTCTTTAACATGACATTTCAAATCCAAAACATGATGCTTCGAAAATTTTAATCTCATAAGATTTATTTAAGGGTTGCATGTGATTTTTAAACATGAGATTGCAAATTCAAATAGATGATAGTTTTTATTTCATAAATTTTTATCTCATGAAATTTTTTAATATATTCGCTCCTAACAACTGAAGAATTTTTATAAATTTATAAATTTTAACGGCAAGATACTTAATAGCTTCGTCAACCTCGCAAAAAACGGCACTTTTCTATAGTAGAAACTTCAATTTATTTTCTTTGAGTGTGCAATAGATGACTTCACATTATACTGCATGTTCCGTTTGAGCGCCACTTTGTCGTTGATTTTAATTTATATCAGCAACATTTCATCATAATAATTTGAGATGAAGATGATGGAATTGCATTAATAAAAGTGCAATAGATTTAATAGCAATATGGACGTTACTCACAAGAAAGTGGTATACATTTTTACTTTGTTAGTCTCAAGACTGATTGATTACTGCAGTATTCTTTTGGTTTCAAATACCGATAAACTTTGTGATGATTAATTCACGTTTAAGTTGCAAACATTTTGATTGATAATTAAATTGAAAATTTCCTACTCAAGGTATTATGTTTAGTATTCAGCTTTTAATACATCGTCAAGGTAGTCAATAAATCTTTCGTATCAACGAATAAATAAATAAACTTTCAAAGTGTTATTACAAAAAATGCAATAAAATTGATTTTAGACTACAGCACAATCTGGCTGCCAATATAAACAAATGAAAAGTAATTCAACAACTTTTAGTTATTGTTAACTTTTCGATTTTCTCATATGGTAAACACTTCATTTTAAACAAATAAACTTATTTCCGTAGCAAATTCGTATAAAGTCTTCCATAATGACCAATTAATCAAACTAAATAATTAATTTGGCGGATATGAAAAAAAATGCTAGAAAAACAACAAAAAAGAAAAATATTTTTCCAACGTAAAATCAAAGACGATCTACGTGACAACGAAAATAATTGAATAGAGAAACAAGAAATTTTTAATATTTCACGAAAATAGCACAAATCAAAGAAAATTAATTAATTTGGAAAATAATAAGAAATAAATTAAGAAATTATAAAAATGACGCACACTTTTGATGTAACACAATTGTGAAATGTGGCCTTTATTGTTGTTTTTTGATTTTATTCAATATGAGTGGCATTTCGAAGTGTAGTAAAACCAAATTTGATTTGTTCAAATTTCAACAACGACAGCATTACTGTAGCATTCGTTATTGCTGCTTAATTTGTTATGTATATCCCTATGGAAAATTTTTGAGAAATTATCGAGAAAAATCTGAGCTCTATGATGATACTTAATCTTTGTTAATAAGAAACATTGACTCAAAAATCATGCCAAATTTATATCCAAGAATTTCATTAGTAATGCAAATCTTTTTTTTTTATATCAGATTAAACAACAAAAATTATATAAGAATACAATAAAATAAAAATTTAATGACACAAAAAAAAACCATGCAACAAAAATTTCCATGAGGTTAAAATTGTTAGATATAAAAGTTTCAATGTGATATAATTTTTGAAATAAAAAATGTCTTGAGACAAAAATTATAATGGATTTTTAAGCCAAATATATAGTTGCTGTATTGCATAAAAGGATGAAGAAAACTTACTCTGCAACTGAACTACATGAAACCTATCAGCAATGTGAAGCCACAAATAACATCTAGACGACGATCTTCATAAAAATATCCTGATATAAAACACTCAAAAAAAAAAGCCGAAATAAATAAAAATTCACGAAATGAAAACCTGATGGTTTCAAAATAGATTCAACTTAATACAAATCTAAAAAATTTTAATTTTTATCAGCTAAAATATGATGTGCTTTTTTAAGGTATACGAAACTTCAGTTTTAGATACTACTACTCAAATTCTTTTATAGTAAAAAATTGGCTAAGATACTCAGGGCATAAAATTCTCACGATAAAATATATTTTATTGGTTTTTTCTCTCGTAATTTTTAATTTATTGTATTTTATGACATGACAATTTTTTATATAAGATATACATAAAATTTGATTTTTATCACATGAGATTTTATTCTGATTTTATTATAATTATTTAAGAAAACTTTCATAAAAGCAGATTCTACCAAAGATCTCTGAATTTTAAAATAATTCGTAGTTGCGAAAATACATATCATAATTTTTACTATTTTTGTATCAACGAATTTTTCAATATCATACAGTCATATCACCACATTATATCAAAATTTTATTTAATTAAAAAAGTTTCCCTCTGAGTGGAGCGAGCGATCATCTCCTCCCTTATCATTATTTTAAAATATGCTGTCTAAAAAGCCATTGCGGAAACTGTGCCTTATATCACATTTAATTTTAACCTTTACAACTTCTATATTGTCAGATTTATTTCACGGGATTATTTGAGCTGTGAAGTTTTACTCTCATGCGATATTAGTTAGACACATTTTACTTACTGACTATAATGTAATGAGTTTCTAAGAAGCTGCGAACTTAAATAAGTTTTATTGCAGAATGTTTTAATACAAATAAATGCTTGTCAAATAAAAAAAAGGATATATTTTAATAACATTTACATTCGCTAAGATTTGCCTACTATAGGTAATTGCTCTATGATCAATATTAATAATTAATTTGATTTTCATTTTGAGCTCGACAATTTAAAAGTAAACAAAGTTTTTGGAATAAAAATATGCGCTTATTTCAATTTTTTAAAATTTAATATTCTTTAATGAGGAGTTTAAGCTAAGTTGTATTATTTGTAGCATTTATAAACAACAACAACAAAAAACCGAAGTTTATTTGTGCATATAGCTATTAGTAATTCAACTGGGTATATAATTGGTTTAAATATTTGATTGTCATAAGGAGGTTGATCAAAATTCGTGAAAGAAAATTTGACTGAACACGACTTCAAAAGAGTAAACTTAAGAAAGGGTCGATAAGCAAGATATTGCAAAAACAAATTGCATGCAAGAATTACAAATAAAGCAAGAACAAAAAATTCCAGCGAGGTATCTATTACGATAATTGGTGAATTTTTTCTAAATATAAATAAAGTTTTGATTAAAAAGTAGACTCACCCTAATGTTCATGCTTGTCAATTAAAATTATAACAAATTTAAACAGCAATAATGCACATATAAGTGAAGTTTACTAATGCACAACAGCAACTGCAGCAACAATAACAATTAGCAAAGTGACTGGCACAGTTTTGACCTAAAAATTGATGGATAAATTGTACAGTAATTAAAATTTTTGAAATATGTGAAAATATTGTGGATAAATTCAAGTGCAGCAGCCAATTTCATATAAGCGAAAATTTTTCACATACATATTTCAAAAATTTAATTGATTGCCATAACTAAAATACCATTAATTAAATTTTTCAAAATTTTCGTTTCATTGATTTGAAAAGAGCGTGGTGCTGCATTTTTCGTGTTTATTGCTACATTTTTCATTTAACTCAAATTTGACATAAAGTCAAGGCTTGTTATTTTATAAAAATATCTTATAGAACTTTTTGAAGATCATATTGGTTTGCTCACTCTACAGGGTTAAGAAATTGCTGGCAGTTTCTTTTATAGTTTGAAATGTTACTCATACGACATGTTGATTAAAAAAATACATTACACATCAAAACACTAAAAACACTGAAAAATAAAAATAATACTAAAATAATTAAGACGCCATCTAAATAACTGCTTATGCCATCTTTAAGACTGCATACTTTGTAACCACTTAAATGTTTAATTACTCAGCCTATAATATTTTAATACTCCTCCATTGTTGCCAGCTCTATGAACACCATTTTAACCCATTTAGTTTATTTATAAGTACATCGTGCAGTTGGCGCCCTTAACTAAGTATAATAAATAAACTCTTAACAATAATTACCTTAAGTGACATTAAATTAAAATGTACATGATTGCGTCAACCAACGAGACGACGATGACATTGGTGACATAGCCTATAGCGAAAAATTTATTAATGCGTTTATTTTTTTTTTATTTTCTTTATTGCAAATATCAATTTTCTCTAATTACCTTCTGGCATGAAGTGAATGAATGAAGTGAAAAAGAGAAAAAAAGAAAATTAATAAAAATGCGATCCATACCACGCGGTTCGTCTGCATTGCTAAATAATACACCTCTTCGGTTGGCATTTGCAATTTCCTTGGTACTGGTAACTACCAACCAACCAACCAGCCAGCAATGAAATTCGCGTCCTCTGCCGGGAGCATTAATTGAACTTTAAGTGTCGAAAACACTTATGTTGTTTACGCAATTGCAAAAAATGTTGATGATGTGTAACATAAGTGTGTCTGCGTGGATGAGTGTGTGTGTGTGTGTGCATTAAATTATTATAGACTATGTGTGTGCACATATTTTCATAAAGGGTCTAATATATGGATTCTTAAACTTTTTTATAAGCTAACTCTGGTTAAATATCATTGCAAAAGAATATCATGACATAAATATTAAAAGTTTTAACCACTTCCATTTCCATTAGTCGATTTATGACTCACATATTTTTTATCCCAAGAGATGTTTTGATGAGTAGCGTGCCATTTCCTAAACATTTGGTTTTTATCGCATAACATAATTATCACATAAAACTTTTATAGCATACGATATTTCTTATGTATATACAATTTTTATGTGATACTTATAAGTTCTTTTATAAAATTGGTATTTTGCATTTTTATAAGATTTACATATCATAATATTTTTATTTCATGTGATTTAAATTATTTTATGAATCACATACTTTTTATCCCTAGTGATGTTTTGATGAGTTGCATGTCATTTTATAAACATTTGATTTTTATCGCATAACATAATTATCACATGACACTTTTATAACATGCGATATTTATTATTTACAATTTTGTATGTGATACTTATAAAATTTTTTATAGAATAAGCATTTTGCATTTTTATAAGATTTACAAGTTATAATATTTTTATTTCATCAGACTTAATTTATTTGATAAGACTTTTATACATATTGGAGAATTTTACAAAACTCGTAGTTTTGCTGTGTAATGACGTTCTCTAATATTTCCCATGTATTTGCTGAATCGTCTGGAAGTTTGGTAGAACTTCAAAATTCAAAGTTCACATATGTACATAAAAAAAAATTTTGGGACGCAAATTTGGTGAATATGCCTTATACTAAACTAATTTTAAAAGTTTCTACTAATTAGAAATTTTTTCATCTTGACATCACAGTACCAGTTTGGGGCCATATACCCAGCAGTTTTAGTGACACTGCTCTAACATGCATATTCAGCGTTGATTTCGTTTATTTTTTGTGTGTGCGCTCGCATAGTTTTGCCACGGCAACGCGCCGCGAAATTTAAATGAATCTTATTAAAAATGAATACGTAATTAAGTGAAAGACTGAAATGAAAACGTTTAATATTTTTACAACATCATTTATTTTTATTCATTTAGTTTATACACAATTCAGTTTCATATTTGCTGACGCTGAAGCAGCAGCGCGCCAGATAAAGCATACACTCGTTGAGACATTAAAAATGTGCGATATATGAAAGACGCATGGCGTGCGCAAGGTGAAAATTATGATATGTATGTGAATGTTGAAATAAAACAAAAAATTATTAAAGAGAAGAAAATGTTGTTGATTTGGAAAAAAAAGTTAAATAAAAGGGTTAATATTGCTGGAATGTAGATAAAAATATTTATTTACATACAGCAGCTTATATGTATGCAATGTAATTAAATTAGTGTTAAAAAACCATTGAAGGCATTGCAATTAATTAAAATTCAAACTCAAATGATGTGAGAAAATTATGATATTTCAATGTGCTGAAATTGATATGACTGAATTGTCCAATTATGGTATTTTCTGTCACTATGCAATGAAAGCGGGAGAGCATTGAAAATTTAAAACTCTTATTATCGAATGCTAAAAATCGAAAGTAACCCAAATTCAATAGTTATTTTACTGAGCACATTGTTCAGCACAGTAATTTTCAATACTAAAAAAAGTACACTAAACAAAATTAAAGGGGCTAAAGCGAAATCATCAGTGATCTTTAAGCTGACTGATAAGAATTTCTAAGCCTGATATGTAATGTTTTTTACTTAGATTTGTTGAGAACGCAAGTAAGAAATGAAACAAATCAAACCCGAAATTCTTTTTTATGTCTTCTACTTTTGTTTTTGTAACTTATTTGATTCCATTTACCAATGAATGAAAATAGCTTGACTAGCTTTAGCCCATTTTTATACCCTACACAGAGGGTATATTCACTTTGTCATTCCGTTTGTAACGCATGACAGGTATAGAAAAGTATATATATTATTGATCAGCGTCACCACTTGAGTCGATATAGCTATGTCCGTCTGTCTGGCTGTCTGTCTGTCTGGAAAACCAAGCAATGAAATTTGATAAACAGGTCACACCTTCTTGCAAGCTGCTAGCATATAAAAATGGATGAAATCGGGTCTCAACCATGCCTACCGCCCATACTCCATTTTGAAAAAGTTGCTGCGATTTTGATGAAGCCTGGTAATTTGGTGAACATGTGAACAATATGAAGATTGGGTTAGGTTTTATAGTTGCAAAGGCTCTTAATGGGGCGTGGCAGAGCCCGAAATTTTAACTTTTATTGCGCCATAACTTGTAAACCGAGCAAGATATTGTGTCGAAATTTGGTACGCGGATATAAATCATATACATATATCTTGAATTGTGTTTAAAGTGGGCAGAATTGGAAAAGTAGGCGTGGCACTTTTTAACAATTAAAATTATTAATTTTGTATGATTAAAAATTGGCACATAAGATTTTAATAAAAATTTTAGGGAGCAGTCATCAATACAAGCTTCATCAGTATATTGGAAAAACTTGTTGAAGGGCGTGGCACAACCCACAATATTTATAAAAGTTAAAGTTAGAGAACTAACAACGTAATCATCATGAAATTTAGTATGGCAGATATGCCTGCTCAAAGGTATCTTATAACGAAAATTTGGCACAATAGTGCTGGTGGGCGTTGCACCTCCCATGTAAGCTAAAAACGTTTAATGCTATAGATAGGGTGCAATGAGAGTAATCTTAATAAAATTTGGTGTATTGACGTCAATTATTGTAAGCTATAAAGTTAAATGATAAAATAACTTACAATACACCACAAAAAACAAGCGTGGATAACATTTCCTTTGAGTTGAAGTTTTTTTCCGAGCGCCACATTTTCTGGTTGAGAGACAAAAAAGATTATGGGAAGCCAAGTCGCACCAGTACTTTGTATGCGGCACAAATTCATGAAGTTTGGCTGCAACGATTACGGTTGCATGAATTGGTGCGTTGTTTTCAACACTTTTTCTCTTGCGGTGCATCTTTCAATTTCTCATCGAATCGTTACATTAATTTACTGAACGTCAATGTGGATTATTCGATTCGAATTCTAAACATCTGTAGCCATGACCTTTTTGGAAAATAAGATCGACTTTGCTTTCTTCGAAGCAGCTTCGGTTGAAATAATCCATTGTTTTTATCAATATTGATCTCTGGCATATTGGAATCGATGTAAAAACGGGTTTGCTTAAAAAGTTTCGAACAGTGTTTTAAAGTATGACTGCCATCAATATAAGATCTGTTAAATTTTTTACATATTGTGTTGTGAACTGTTCTTTTTTTAATTATGAGTGAAACACTCATTTTGTTTAATAATTATTTTGACCGGATTATGAGCAAGACATTTTTTTTTTGAATATTTCAATTAACAGAGAAACAAACACAATTGAATTATTTCTATCTCTGAACAAAGTACAAAGACATCAACTACAAATTGCGCAAATTTGTCTATTCGAATATTTTGCCTCATAAGCAATCAAGCAACATCAAAAGAATTGTAGACAGTCACTTTTCAGACAACAAAGAAAGTGTGCACTTTCACTCTATCAATACTTCAGTTGCTAACAATCAATAATAATTTGGAATTCATAAATTCATTCCCCAAAGTGATGCACTGGCAAACTTACGACTACAACAATGGCCATACAAATTGCTGCGTACAGCACATTTTTTATGACCCTTCAGCACAACTAAGACTGCTACGTTTTTGTTGTTGCAATCACAAAACTCTCTTTATATAACAAAAAAAAAAAAAAAATGGTTATGTTCATATTGTATATGCGTTGTAATGCAACGCATGCAGATTACATTATTTACCATTACAAGTGAATAACATAGCGATAATGCAAGTTATAGCACTTACAAATACAAAGACACATGCATGTGCAGTAGACTGTGCGTTATTTCAGATGTTTTTCTTTAATTTTTGAAATAAAAAAAGTTTAATTTTATCATAAACATTATTACTTTTGGACTTAAAAAATAATTTAAATAAAAAATGGCTACAAGCAACTGTGGGCTAAAATTAAATATTGTCTAACGCATTTAAACCAGTGATGGCATTTGGGTTTTGTGAAAATGTACTGAATCGAGACTTCAAATGTACTTTTTACACCCCGAATGTACTTTTTTGTCTTGAACACCCAATTTTCCTAAAATGCACGAAATTGTTCTAAAATTTACTATCAAAAAAAAAAAAGGTCCTGACTTTTCCCATCACAAAAACCCTAGCAAAATTAGATATATTTCACATTAAAAATTAATTACGAAATCTACATATTGCGCGATTATTTTCATTTACTAAAAAAAACAAAAAAAAAGTAATTAATATAATAGGGAAATTATATTACATACAGGTACCTAAGTACTATAAATCTACTCATTATGGTTATTTTCATTTTGTAAAAAACAAAAAAAAAGGTAAATAATATAAATTGTCCAAATGTACCGAAAATGTACTGAAAATGTGCTAAAAATTTGGCCAATGTACTGAAAATGCCCCAAATGTACCGAATGTACTGACAACGATTTTTCAGGACGCAAATGTACCGAAAATGCCATCACTGATTTAAAGACGATTCCAAACGGAATTTTGGAGATTAACGTACAGTCAGTAATGTGCATACATACGCAGTCCTAAACAAATGGAACAATACCCAAAGTGGCCACAGTTGCTTGCAGCAATACATATGTATATTATTGCATATGTGTTTGTGTTTCGCTTTATATAACATTGTCATAGCATTTAATAGTGCATTAATATAGGGTACCTTAACATTGAGTGGAGTCATTTCTTAAATGGTCTTAAGTGAGAAAACCCAAGTCACTTTTTGATGTTGTAGCTAAGAGTTTGGGCCATAAGAAAATCATTCTAATAATTCAATAATATTATTTAAATCAACCTAACGGGGTCGAGATATCTATAAAAGTCCTTAAAAATACACCTGATATTTGTTGTTATTTTTTAAGAAAAAATTTCCACAAAAAATTAATTTAATCTTAAACAGAAATGTAAAAAAAGCAACGTCTCCATACATAACAAAAATATTGGTAATGGTTCGAATAAAAAATTGGTAGGAAAGTGAGACACCTACCATACAGGATTACAAAAGGATTTTCAATGTATAGACAGTAAGTTTGTGAAGAAAATACATAAATTTGTGTTCCGAAACTGAAAGAATCGCTATCTTTGGTAAATTGGTCAATTTAATTAATGGAATGGGAATCACATAAAAAAAAAATTCATTACCCATAAGTTAAAAGACTCCTATGCTGCTTTAGTCTTGCACATACTGCATTCATAAAATCAATTACACTATTACTATTATTACACCCTGTTTACTTATTAGCCAGCAGCACATTTGTATTGTGTCAGTGCAACAAATTTTCAACATTACTTTCTATAGTACATAGTTTGCTATCTTTCATCCTCCTTTAAATGTAAAACGTTTTAGCTGATTTCAGTAGCACTTGGTCAGGTTGGTATCCCAACACCATAGATCCTCAACTACCGCTTGATGAAACGTTGTACGTTTTGTCGTATTTTTTCTTTTTGCAGCAACAATGCTTTTGATATACAGAAGCAGATTTGTTTGCTTTTTGCTCCCATTGTGGCATTTTATTTCTTTTTTTTTGCATTTGGGGAATTTCCTTTGACGGAACTATAGAGACCATAAAGAATTGCGAAAAAAAATCTGTGTATGCAAGTTTTGCATTTTGAACATGTTGTTGATTTGCTGACAAAAGTGCTACAAGAATATTGTAAGGATCACAGATGCGTATGCAGACATTGTGGTAATTTATGCATTTTAAAGAGACAAGAAAATTTTAAACTTTTCCGCTTTCTTACTTGTATTTTTTTCAAATGTTTTCAACATTTTACAATATATTCTATAAAGATATAATGCGGCATTATGCGATTTATGCAATTGCCCATATCAAAAATTCCATTTAAAACCATTTTTAATTATGAGATATATTTATATTCCTACCGTCAGTATTTTTATGCATATTTCTGATTTTCTTTTCTTAATTCTAAAATGTTAAAATGTTTGTTCCAAATTTACTGGCACGCATCACTTAAGTCACAGCAAAACCAAAAACAATAAAACTGCGTGTTCAGCTGTGCAACGAACAACATTAAAATGCTATAAAACAATGAAACAAGCAATATTGATTCCTTTGAAGTGTCTATTTAAAAAAGAAAAACAAACCAAAAAAAAATATTATTGTTTTTATAACTTTTAAATTGCGGCTTATGCAAAGGAAAGCGAAAACATTTCCCATAGTGCAATGTGTATAATGTGTTTATGCAAATAGAGGCAAGAGCAACACTGAAACGAACAGTAGAGGGAAAGTATTGAACAAGTAGGCGTGGCAGGTCATATAGAAGTTTAATATTTACGTATCATGTCTACAGAGTTTTTCAACGAAACATAATGGAACTTTTTGCGGACGCAATATTAGGGCGAGAAGTGGAAGGAATTTAGCAAGTGAGTGTAGTTTCTTTCATTAAAGCAAAGTTTAATCAAAAAATGATAAGAGGCAGCTTCTCTCACAGTATGAATTTATCATATAAGAAGTATTTTCAATCGGAATGTTATGTTAACTTGTACAAAGAAAAGACGATAAAAGCATCATCCTTACTGAAAGTGGGCTGGATTGGAAGAGTTAACTTTGACACCACATAGCAGTAAGAAATTTCAAAATAATATTGTTAAAATGTTTTAAATATTGTAAAAGAATACAACGTGATGCAATTACCGATAGAGGAATATACTCGTAGAGAGTTGAAAATATGGAAAAATGCAGTGTCAAAAAGATAGATTTAAGGTAAGGCCCAAAGTTATAAATTAAATATAGAGATATAAATGGAGTTTCATGGACTAAATGCATGCATTCTCAGCAACTTAACTTTTTTTTGTAGTAGAAACCAAACCAGTACCACATCGCTTCATGGGAGTCTTACAATAATTAAAGAATTTAGCTACTACAGATATAATCCTTCTTAGCCATTTAGTTCGAAGCTTGTGTGTTGTGTAGAAAACTTATATAATTTATAAAATAAATGCTATTTCCATTAACCATTTATGTATACCATTTAATAATTAGTGGTTACGAAAATCATATCCAGCAATCACTGATCGTTCAGTGAAACTCCCTCGTAAGTACTACTAAGCTTTTATTGCAAGTACAATTCAAATTCAATTATAATATATTTATTTGTTTAAGTCTATGAAATTAATTCTTGCAAGCTAGAACAAGCCAAAACAAAATAGTTTACAAAAAAATACAAAATATTAAATATTAAGCAACTATCAGACGCATCGAAATTTTAATCAACATTTACGATGCAAGAAAATTGATCCAATATCATTAATAAAAATGACAAATAATAGATAATGACAATTACAATTAATAAATTTAGGAGACATTATTTTCCATTGCCACTAAAACTTTAAATTGAAATAAAATATTTCAATCATTGTGTATGGAACACATAATTTAATTTCTTTTTTATAGTAAGGAACGCTGGAACCCACGTTGTTTCTTTTTTTGAATAATGTACTTATAGCTTATATCATCTTGATCAATAGTATGATCAAGCATTCTACGCAGGACTTATCCTCATACATATATATTTCTTTAAAACCATACACAAAACTCAGTTTTATGCTTACTTGAATCAAGATGCAAAACTATTCATATTAAAATTTTGACAAATTCCACTGAAATACAATTTCCGTACAGCAAAACAGCAAGGTCCTTTCAAGTGAAAGTGAAATTTCACTAAATTAATATATAAGTTTTTTATTCAATCAACGTCTTTTTTTATTGCAAAATCATAATGAAAATTCATTTTGATTAGTAATTTCCAAGAAAAAATTTGATAAAAAATTGATATTGAAATTATTTTCAATAAAATTTTTAGTGGCTGTGGAGTTATTTTTATTAATTTTTATTTAAAATTAAATTCCAGAAATTTTAAGTTATTTTCAATTACTTATTACAAAGCTCAAGTTGCGAAAAGTATTAACTTTATTTCTTAACAAGAATTGCGTCAATCGAAAATTGAAAAAGTCTATACTTTGAGGAGTTGCATTACAGTGTAAAAACAAAAAATAAATCCATGCTTTGAACGCTTTGAATGAAAAGGTCAATATAATGTCCTTCACCTTCAGCAATAGCCATGCATACATACATACATACGTACAATCAATGCCAACTTTTAGGCGCAATGCTATCGACGCCACTACACTACACTGCACTCACTCTCTCTCGCCTTCACAGGCCGCTTGCTGCAGTGCTCATCATTTTACTTTGAAAGTAAAATGTGTGTCTTGGTGCGTGCCGCTTCGCCTCATCCACCGACCAACACATGTTATCGTGTAATAACCTTAAAGCTTTTTACCGCACATTCAATTGCTGCCAATAAACATCAAAGTTAAGACAGCAACAATCAGGCAAACTTTTACATTTTCAAAAGAACACACAACACACCAACAAGGCAAATACACACGCATACAATTTGTAAAGATAGAGAGAGAGAGATAGAGAGGAAGAAAACAAAAAAATGGCAATAAAATTTTCCAAATAATCGAAAATTGAGTTGATAAAAAGGAAATAAATTTTGAATTTGAAGCAAATCATTTTTGTAGACTTGGAGAGCAAAAAAATCAAAAAAAAAAAAAAGAAGCGCGCTCTCCTACATTTATCTTCTTTGCTCACTGAGCCTACTTCCATGCTCCATGCTTCCATTCCAGTTAGAGAGTGCAAATGTACAACAAATATTTCATTTTTCAACACAACAACACAACACAACGAACGAACAGCTGCTGGAATTTCGAAATTGACAGTAGAAAAGTTTCGTTCGCAAGTGCTTCGTACGTACGTTCGCTGCTCGTGCACTGTTTGGAGGATGCTTCCTCTGTTCTGCTGCTCTTGGCTTGTGATAAAAATTTGAATTTATCATCAGTTTGCCGAATGGAGTACGCGAGTTTAGACCACTTTTCTCGAGACGCGTTATTGACGTATGTTTTTTCAAATATGATTTTCTTTTGATTTGGCTGATTTTTGTTTTTGGTTACTGAATTTTCTTCACCAACTTGAATGTACGCGTCGCGGCGCCCATTTATTGTGAATAATATTTAAAAAAAATATCTAAAAATTTTTGGGAAAATATTAAATCAAAAATAAGAAAAAAAAGTAAAAATTGTGTGCAAACAATATTTTGTTATATTTTTTTTTCTGTTTCTATTGCGTATAAAAGGAGCAAACGAAAAAAAAAAAATAGAATGCAATAAAAGTGTAGAAGCGAAAAAAATTCCAAATATTACAAATCTCACAAAAGCGTAGAGAAATGAAATAAAATATTTTTGCCAAAATTTTGTTCGCTTTCATTAAAAAAGGCATAAAAATTGTGAAAAAAAATTAATAAAAATTTTAATGTGAGTTGATCAAATAAAAGCGAAATTGCAAAAGAAAACATAACAAAAAAAAAAAAAAGAAAAAGTGCTGCAGCTGCTGAAAATACAACAAAGGGAGAGAACGGTTAGTAGTTTTTAATAGCGATAGACTTATGCAAAGTAGCGGTATGCTTAATGCTTATTAAATTTATTTTTTTTATTTTTGGAGGGAAAATTGGGCGTATTTGTGGAAGGATTTTTTGATTGTTTTGATCGTTAGTAAAATTGCTGTATTTTATGCACTTGTCGATTTTAAGACCACTCGAGGCCATTTAAATGTTTCAGCTTAAGTACACTTTAAGTGCATTCTAATATTTTTACCACTCGAGCAAGTAAGTTTGAGCATAATAATAAACTAGTTTGAATGAATAATTTTTTGTTGTAATATTATTTATTACTATCTCCATGTCGCCTAACAAAAAATTTATTCAGCAGTTTAAGTAACACAATGCAGCATTGTTCAGATCATGGTTTTGAGCCTGAGCATGAATATTTCAGCTGGATTTTTCTCAGGGTTTTGCTTTGCAAAACGGTGGAACTTCTCATGTAACTCCCTTTCAGTTTAGAACAGTTGTACCAAAATTTTTACACATAACTCATCAAAATCTTAAATTTGCCAAGCTGAAAACCATTTCAATCCAAGTTCCAGTTACATGTCGTTAGCTTGAAAGACATACATTTGTACTCCATAAAAATGATGTCCTTTCGCGACGTTATTTCTGTCAAAGGGAAGTGCCAACATATGCTAAGCACAAAACATATTATTATAAAATTAAATCACTATGTTTTATTCATTTCCATAGTGTCGAACGGGACCATCGAACACATTTAAAGTAAAAAAAAGTCAAAATAAAACGAATTTTTAATTTGACATTAAGCTTAACTTATAGCTCTTAACTAGCTCTATAATTGGTGCTAAGGTTGATTTTGGGCAATTTTTTGTTTTCAAGATAATTGCAATAAACCAAGGTAGTCGCACGGGACAAAAACAGAAGTAATTTTCGCGGTAAACAATTCAAACGCCGATTTCAGCGAAACCTGAGGCAATAATTCAATGAGACTAATTTTAAAATGTTGTGCATTAAAGTCTCTTAAAAATGGTTTTGAGTTTGTTCAAAACTAATATCTAGTTTTTTTTTAATTTAATTTTAATCAGGGTCGCACGGGACATTTTTTTCCATTATGATGTTGTTTCTGTTGCTCTTTTACGAAATAATATATAAACAGGCTATGTAAAAATGTTTTTAAACCAACAGAAGTATTCAACGTATTTATTTTCACATAATAACAACAAAGTTTACAAAACTATGTAGTACTATATAAAATTTGAGAAACATGCGATTTTGCTTAAGCTTCGACACGTCAAAGAACCATGAAAGGTAGCCCCACAGCACAAATTTTAGCTCTCTAGGCAGTCGGAGTCCTGAGTACTCTTAGGTCAAAGTTTGGAAAAGCCTCTATTTTTGCGAAAACAGCTGAATTCGATGTCTAATATCTCTTAACTTGGTCAACTAATTTTACTGTGTGATATCTCCCACTTTTATTAAAAGTTGGTTAAAGACCACCGTGCGTGATTATGCCTAATTATTCATTTTCATTTATGTAAAAATAATTTTCAAATTTTGAAATTTTACAGTTAAGGTGTCGCACGGGACCAACTTTATATAAGAACCAAGATCACAAATCTTCTTATTTTTCAGCGAGGTTTTTATTATTTTAATTGTAAAAAAATCTGTTTGTAATCGATGTGTAATAATCTTTCTGTATGTGCTTTCGACGTACTGATAACAAATGTTGTTTTTTAAGGTCGCACGGGTTATCGAAATATGCGATAATGCAAAGCAAAAACTTACAATTATTTACAATAGCATAGTTTCGTATGCATTCTTTTTTGAATCGTTATACTCTTAGCAAGATTTAACAGAGCAAAAGTCAATCCATAAGATCTCTCTTTACGATATTTTATCAAAACAAAATGTGCACTGTGCATTTGAATATCTCCAAATGCGTTATAGGCAGATGTAAAATTTTCTGACATTAGTTAAATTTGATGTGTATCGCTATGAAAATATGAAAAATAAAGTGTTTTCAAGAACTTTTAATTTTTTTGTCATGGTGTACCTCTCGGTGGAAATGTCCATATGTTTTATTGGAGTTAAAAGTAATTTCATCACTTGGAAGCAAAAAAAAAAAACAGTGTAAAAATTAGTAGAATCTTAGCTTTAACAGAACAGGGAAGGGACCTGTTCAAACTCTGAATCCGCAAATGCGTCCACAGGTTGAGAAAATTCCACTAGCAGAGCCTTCATTTTTAAAAAAAAAAAAATTTTTTTGTAAAATTTTACAAATAAACATTAAAAACAAAATAAAATGATGAACTGAATAACAAAATCAATGTTTAAAAATCACAAGCTTTCGAAAATAACATTACATCTTTTTGCAATTTAATTAATTTTTACCTTTTGAAAAATCGAAATCCAAGTTAAAATTCGTTTTTAAAAATTGTCTTAAAATTGCAATCCGAAGAAATGCGCTAATGCAATGTTATACAAGCAAGTGTAGGTTGGAGTATCTTGAAATCCTGACTTGTTTAAAAGATTATGATACCACCTACAAACTAAGCAACAAAAAATTACCAACGGGCAGACATGTTATATTTGATAAGTAAGGACTGAATGCCTCGAAATTCAGAGCCATAGCGATGAAACGGTTTGCTTATTGCGATTAAGGATTGTCTAAAGCCTCTAAATAATGAGCAGAGACTACACTAAGAAAACAATATGTTTGAATATAACAAACTCATATTTTATATAGAGCAATCAAATATTTATTTGTGCCAAATATATTGTATTTGGATCAAATAGTGGTAAGTGTTGATTGAAGCACTTTATGTTTGACTCAATCAAATATTTAATTGCTCTATATGAAATATACGTCTGCTATATTCAAACATATGGTTTTCTTAGTGTAGAGGAAATTCCATTGAATAAAGATTTCAATGTATTTTATGCATAAGCTTTTATGAAGCAACATATTTAAACTTCCAGCTAAGACAGCTCATAAAAGATGATGCTTTGAACTGTTCTTTTTAATGTGATGCTAACGATATCGTTGGAGTAATAAAAGAGGAAAAGCAAAAGTGTAAAAAAATACAATTTTAAGGATTCATATGGATTAAACTTTAAATCTTGGGAATCATTAGGACAAATCGTTAATAATACAAAAACTACTCAACGCTTAGATTTCTTTATAAAAGATTCTTCAAGTAAAAAGTCAATAAAGTTAGCTTGAAACATGGGCTATAATCTGTAAAGCACCATCAGTCAAGATCTAGACTCATCAGTGTCTATATGGCAAGCTTACAAATTTAAGCACTATTTTCAGTTTTTTAACTTTATTTACGAAGGTAATTTATAACCATAGAGATAATGATGGAGAAGTCTCTATCGCTTGATTCGCACAGTCTCTAATCCTTACGTCTAAGTTAGTTGAGTCGGCGTCGTATTCTGCTTTACTCGCTTCGAGTATTAAACTGTGTTTGTTGACTGTAATTAACTACTCGAAGGTAGACCACCAGGCTTGTAGTATATAATGCTTTGGGTGCATTATATCCTTTGGTGCAACATATGAACAGACTTCAAAGAAGGGCAGCTTACACTGCCTTTGTGATCATCGCAGCTGCTATTATTACTCTGTCGTGGTGGCTTTAAATATACAAGCTCAGTTTAAGTATTCATATGAAGAATTGTCTCGGAAGACTATACTCTGCCGTTGTGTTTGCTGCGGTTAAAACTTTGAGCTAAACCAACTTACTTAACTTAACTGCGTTTTTATTTTGTAAGACATACCATGATGTTTTATTCCTATGAGAAACAACAAATTGATTCATTTCTAATAAATAGAAATTAAAATTAGGTTAAACATACAACATTTATTGCGATATTTAGTATAAAAGATTTATTTCTTTAGAAAAACCGTCAGAAAAACAAAACTCATTTGGCATATAGAGGTGCCATTTAAAATTACTGCCAATTTTTTAAAAACACATAGCAACGTTTCCATTACATGTATATGTATATATCGTACAGCGAAAAATTAAAAAAATTTCAGATTCTTAAGAATCAAAAATAAAAACTTTTGTTAAAAGATTAAAAAAAGAAGCAACACTTAAAAAGTAATTCGCATGATACTCCTGCTTGCTGCGCATATCATGTTTTGCATTGAAGTGCATTTAAAAGTCATACTACAAGTGCGCTTTTAAAGAGTTCATTTCAAAGTCAGCAACCATTAAAGTTTTATTTGAAAAAGTTTTTAAAGACCAAATAAAGTCAACTTAAAAACGAAGAAAAAGAAAGCAAAAGAAAAAAAGTTATGGGAAGAAAATAAAGTCGAAATTCGCAATGACATTTTGTGTAGAAAATTTTCTTCTCGCTGGTATAATGAGTAATGGTGAAATTTGTTTATATATCACTCTTTTAATTTTAATTTCATTGATTTATGAAAAACTTGTAAAATTTGTTTAGGAAAAAGCGCGAAATTTACGGAGCAAGTAAAAAAAAATCTATTCCCAAAACAACTTTTTTTTTTTTATTTTCAGTGAAATAAAATTTACTTAAAAGTTTTTTTCTACTTAGCGTATTTGTCCTTCCCATAATCACTATAAATATTGTACGTTTTAAAAGCAATGCTTTGTTTTCAGTTAATGTTTCCTTTGTCCCAAGCAGTTTTTTTGTTTTGTATGTCCTTATCAAGTGTTCATTATGAGTGTACTCATAAAAGTGAAAGTATTCACTGAAGGATGAAGGAAAATAAAAGTGCTGTTTCTTATGTTTCGTTGCTGTGAAAACTTTCTCTTCATAGCAAAATGTTGTCATTTTAGAAGGAACGATTTAATTTCTTTTCAAATAATGGCAGACATTTAAAGCAGGGGTCGGCAGAGCAATAATACTTTCTCTTTCTCTCTTGTTGTATACGTGTACAAGAAAATTAGCTCTGCTACTCATGAGTAGCAGCGCGCCGATACCTGATTTAAAGTGAAATTTTTGTTCTTTATTCCTTCTTATTTTTCTTTTTCATTTATTGAGTAATATTAGTGCCAATATATGATGCACATTTAATATCTCAATCAATGTCTATTATCTTTTTTTGTGAATTTTTTAAACTTTACATTAAAAGAAAAGGAAGCAAAAGTCCATACAATGCTATTGCACTTAAGCTAATAGCTTAAGTTAGAGCCATCTATAGAGTTGTGGCGATTTTTTGGATTGACAGGGTGTAGGAACAGAAAATAATATATATATAATTATTTTACTGAGCTCACTGTATAACACCGAAAAATTACATATGTATATATAACAAAACAGTGAAAAAAAAGATAAGGTTGGTCATACTAGTTTCATTCACAACTAAGTGGCATCATCAGTGAACTTTCTGCTGAGGCGTGAGAGTTTCTATGCTTCAAATATTTACCTTTTTGTATAAATTTGTTGAAAACCAAAGTAAAAAGTGAAATAAAGTAGGGAAACATATAAGGCGTAGAAATTCTCACTTATCAGCTGCAGCATGTTACTGATGATTGCATTAAGTAGTGTATGAAACTAGTATGACTAGTAACATGTCACTTATTTGTTGTATTGTTTATATTTTATGTAAAAATTTTTGGTCTCAAGTGAAGTAAATTTAAAAATTTAGTTATGAAATAAAATCATTAAGTAAGGGGTGTTTTCTTAGACTGTTTTTCTACAAATATGTGCAGAAAATATTTACATTATTTTTGATTTTGCTTTAAATATGTTAATTTCTGAAACAAGCGAATGCTCGCGGTAATTGTGTGCTGACTTATGTGGTATGAAATTTAAACAGATTACAGCGAAAATGCAATGTCCAATTTAAATATTTCCAACTAAGTATTAGTAAGTCTTTGATTTACAAATCGTTAGCATAAATAACTTATTCCAAATAATTTTACATTTGCCCAAAAATTTTATTCTAAGTATTTGACATACAAATTTCTTGGCTACAAACTTGGTAACAACATTTCGCATTTGAATAATTCATTTTAATATTTTTGGACTTAAGTTCAGCATCTCTAATATTCAGCGAAATATTTCAAATTCCATAGCTTAAATTCTGTGTCTTTGGTTTTCGGAAAATTAAATTTTGACAAAGTTTTCGACAACGTCTGCGTATTATCTTACAAGTGAATTTATTTTCTATTTCAAAAGCCTGCGGAATTATACGGTGCGTTACCAGCAGCAAACCATCATTTCAGCGCTGTTGTGTACGCGTGTTGCTCGTTTTGTTGTTGTACAGTCAACATTATTATTGTTGTATTTGCTGTGTTTTATTTATATTTCTTATTTATGCCAAAGCTAAATTATACTCTCAGGAGTCAAACATATTTTTCTTTACTGCCTTTAACCTATACATACAATTGCAATCACACTCACAGTATATAGACTGACAAACAGAAGCAACACAATGAGAGTGAAACATTTGAAGAAGATGGAGAAGAAATAAATTCATAGCATATTCCAAAGGGGACACAGACAACACCAACACCATGTTGTAAAGACTTACGCAAAAAAGTTAATACTACAAATAAACAAAGCCAGGCAATGCAAATAAAGAAAAACAAATACACACACACAAATTCAAACGCACACGCATATGCTTGCCTAACATATTTTCTTATATTTACCTTAACTACATATATACTGGAAAAAATGTTCATGAATAATGTAAGTTACATGCAAAATTATCTATGAAATTAGAAAAAAAAACTTATGCTGTCTAAGCTCGAATGAAAGTCAAAGCAAATGGCAAATGAAATTGTGAGCAAAATAATAAGAAAAATGCCACTAAGAAGCAGAAAAATTACCAAAAAAAAAAAACCAGGTTTGTAAAAAGGATATAAAAAATGGTGCATTTTTGGCTTAAAATATTAGAGCGACATTTTTTGCATATAAAAATGGATAGTTTTTTCAAAGTTGTAAACTGAAAAGCATGATGAGAGATAAGATTGAAGTTTTGATATTCATCGCTAAGATAATTTCTAAAAATTTTCTTTATAATCCATAGCTAATTTTTCCTTACAAATTAACTTCATTTTTGTGTAAAATTTTTTTTTCATTGTACATGACAACTTTTCTTGAATTTCAAAAACTTGAAATTTCAATGCAATTTTTTTTTCAATCACCTCTTTCTTGCCATTGACTTTTTTTTCCAAAGTGTCGCTAACGTCGTTTAACTGCGTTTTTCATATCTTTTGAAGCTCTGCATATAAAGCAGACGAATAAGTAGACAGACACACAAGCTCAGAGGACACGATTCGCACAAGGACAGCTTAACTATTATACATATGTGCGTCTATATAAAGAGATTTACCCACACGTATAAAGCAAAAGTTAGACACACAGACAGACAGACAGACTAAATGACAAGCAGACAGACAGCAGAACGGACATATAAACGACAGCTAAGTAGGCAAAAATATATCGTAGTATTTAGTAAAAACACACACACACACACACACACATGACGAACAGACGCACACTGATATTTAGAGGTTTATTTGTATTCACATACATATGTATGTACCTTTTAGGGTGATTCAAATTGTATGCGAGTTATTTTATTAAACACAAATACCACATAAAAGTATAAAATTGATTTCATTTCAAGAAAAAGTCACAAAAGCGCTAAAGTTGTAAGTAAAACTTTGACAATTGTACAAACATTTTCTTGAAAACTAAAAATTTCAATTTCTATTGCCCGAAATTCCAAATGCCGTCAAACAAGAAAGTTTGCTCGAGATTCATAAATTTTAAAATTTTTCAAACCAATTTAATCTTAAAGTTTTAGAATGTTGGAATAAAATTGTTAAAGTTAGAGCTGACGAATCCGTACTCTACATGGGAATCTGATGATGATTTCAAAAATGTGCTCTCTTTTTGCAAAGGTTTAGCTTTCGTAAATAACACCGCTGAAAGAGAAATTGCGTTTATGAAAGACAACAACCAAAATTTGTCAAATGGAGAACAAAAACACCTAATGCTACAAGTCGTAAAAAGTATCCTTTTTGTGAAAAGATCACAATGAACACAATAAAAATGAATATAATACAACCTAGTGATATGAATTATTTTTTTCAAAATTTTCTTAATTTTTGCAAGGGATCCCCCCAAAAGGGTTGAGGTAGGGGGTAAGTATGTCCGGAAAAATTGTACGGAAGACCAGGTAATACATTTGACCCCTCAACGGGTCACTCCAGGAAAGCTATGAATTATTCTCGAAAAGGGTGGCAGACAGAGGGTAGGTATGTAGGAAACATATATTGGAGAAGAAAATATAATAGGACCTGCTGATACATATGAACTCTCTTCGGGTCACTCCGGGGAGCTATGAATTATTTATCCAAATTTTCGAAATTTTTTGTGTTTTTTGTATGGGGACTCCCAAAAAGGTGGCAGATAGGGGGTAGGTGTGTCAAAAGAAAAATTTGAAAGGGTAAAAATAATAGAAGTTGGTCCAACATTTTACCCCTCCAGAGGCGTCTGAGAAGAGGGGGAGTCAATTTCATAATTTCACAAGAATGCCATTTTTGCAGGAAAGCCTCCCTAAGGGGTGGTGATAGGGGGTAAGTAGATTCGGAAAAGATGTTGGAGGAGAAAAAATAATGGGACCTTGTGATACATTTGATCCCTCTAGGGGGATACTTCGGGGAGATATTAACGATTTTCGGTAGATTAAGGACCATTTTTTAGTTTTCAAAACTGTGGCGAGTTCATCAAATGTTTTCTGAAATGTACCAAATTTTACGTGGTTCTTATTGGCACCAATACGAAACTTTTTGTGCCCGGGGATGCGAAGTTTGGAGCAACCTTAATATTTTAAACTACCCTAATATACATATATGTATGAGTCTGGCCAGACCCATGCGCTCCACTTACCGCCTCGCACGTCATCGCCCGTCGGAGGGTTAAGTTGTCGATTTGTCATTATTTTTGCTGAAACTATGGCCATTTTAAAAAATCGTCTCAATTAATTTTTAGACAACAGGTCGTATGAGTAATATTTGACGCGTTAGTTCATGATATTGTTTCTAATTTAATAGAACGAAATTTTTAAATTTGTTTACTTTGTAAAAATAATGATAAATTCTGTAAATATTTTAAGCAGCAATTAGAGATATACTAACCTTAAACTTTAAGAATGAGTCTTCCACTTTGACAGCATTTTTCTTAACAATTCATTGAATAAAAATATTTTTTGCAATATTTCCTTGATTTATGGAGTTTCAAAAATCAACTAACAGCAATGGTCTCTTCATAACTTTTCTTAAAATTTTTTTGTGGTTACTGAAGTCATTTAAAAAATTGACCCACCCTAATGCTTTTATATCTACTATTAATGCGTATTGCTCTCTTCACGTACGTAAGTGCCTGTCTGTGTGTATAAGTTTTTGAAAATAAAAGCACAAGAACCGGATGCTTTCGGAATAATAGTGCGTTTCATCTGAAATACCTTGGGATTAGCTAATGTATTTCATTTATTTTTGGCAGCGATATGGCTGCTTTTATTTTGTATGGCGGCAGTATAACAAGGGTTGCCGACAAATTTTAACAAGCGATTTTTTGAAATATGAAATTGATATATATTAGTTTTTTTTTTCTTTTCGAGTGGTCCTATACTTAAATTCTGCAAACATAAAACAAAATTTACTGAAAAAATCACACAATGTGATTCAAAAATTTGCTAAAACATTAAAAAAAAAAAACAATATATGGAATGGAATATCGGATTTTGAGTGGCATACCCTTCAGAAAAATCGGCACAGCTATTAAACAGGTACATATATAAAAAAACATAATGACGATTACCAAACGAAATAGAAATTGACTTGGAAGTTTGCTGTGCCAAATTAATTTTTCGGAAGGGTTGTGAATTTTTTGTAATTTAAGCCATAAGTGCTAATTTGGCCGTGATTTGAAAATCTTCACTTTGCCATAATCTAAGTTTAAGCTACCATGAAATGGTAGCAGTTAAGAATTTTGAGGTCTATCATCCAATGACTGCCTGCAAAGGAATGCTCAGATAGCATTCATGGTATAAAATCCAGGCTAAAATAGAAGTTCTGCTCTCATTGAAATTATAGAACTAAAGAGCCATAATATTTACGATGTTTCATTTCAAAAGTCTATGCAACTCTATTTCATACATTAGAAAAGTGACCGTGGATAGTTTGGTGTTATTAAAATGAATTTTAAATTATTAAACTTCATTGAATTGGCAACCTTTGCTAGCATTAAAAATGAATCAACTCAAACTAAGGAAAAAGCAAGAGTTGATTTTGAAGTATCCTTTGTACCACATTGTTATGCCCTTTAAAATTGAAAACAAAAATTTTCACGGCAAAGGCAGCAAAATAAAAAATAAAGTTTAAAGGAAAATGGAAGAACTAAAGGAATACGCATTATAGAAACAAAACCTACATTTTAATACACGTAATGGTTTTTGTCTAACGCGTATCCCTTTATAGAAGGTCCTTGCTATTGCTGCTGACTTGAATGAGCGGCTCTTCATTTGGTAAAAGCGCCCATTTAAACCTTTCTAGGTAAGTGGTGCTCGCACTTTGTTGCTAAAACCTTTCAGTCTCAAGTAACTAAAAGCAGTTAATATGAAAACTAATCTGTTTGTTAAAGAAAGAAAGAAAAGAGAGAAAAAAAACAAACAGGTGAAGAATAACAGCAAATTGAAAGAAAAACCTTTTGAAAATATCTATCTCACAGCACTGTTTTTAACTTCATTGTGCGCTGCTCTCAGTCTACTTTTCTACTTCAGTTTGCGCTTGAACTCTTCGTTTCGAGTGCCTCGTGAGTTGGCATAAATTATATGCTAAAACCTAAATATGTTGTTGTTACTTTGAGTAGATATGCTTGCACGAACTCAAGGTGTTGTTATACCCAAATATTCTTAGCCAGCTTGCATTATTTGAAAAATTTGCACTTTATTTTATGCTTTAGAAAATTTCAATGGAGTCATCCTTTGTCTCTTAATTTAAAATGCGAGATGTTATTTTTTCCAATTTTTAATATTCGTTATACATCTAGTTGGTTGTCATTTTCGACAGGTTTATTTTAACAAAAACCCAATTTGTTCTATTGAATGTTTCTTTAAAGTGTCTGTGGTATCGTAAATTAAAACCATCATCAACATATTTGGGTATTGGATAATATCTTAACCAATATGATTGTGATTTGTGATGGAAGTAACCAATGGATAAAAAAAGAACATAAGACCTACCATATATCTACATAAAAATCCATAGCGGCTTGATGCGTTGCGTAAGGCTTGAAAAACGTTGCGTGTAAGCGTTAACAATGCATTAGAAAATCTATTCTTTCTTTGTACTCACCTGCAAATAAAGAAAATTTTTTTTTTTTTTATTTTTGATATAATAATTTTCATTGTTTTTGTATTACATAGATATATAAAAATCACAATCAAAATAAGAAACTAAATTTAAGTGAAACTATACAACTGACAAAATAATGTTGCCTATCCTTAGGCATTAAAATTTAAGTTGGTAGTTTTTTGTTTAATTTTGTCCATTTCAATAAGAATATAATGATTAAAGGCAAAAATTTCATGAAATTTTTTTATCCTTATACGGTATTCAGAGGATTAAAATAAATAGCTCTGAATCTGATTATTATTAGAGCTTGAAAAACTAATTAACTTTCTTTAAATAATTTAGGTTTCGATATTAAAGAAAGAAGGTTTAGCTCTGAATAGCGACAATATGCTTTATATACCCATTCATAATTCTTACGTATATATTTTTTGACCAAAATTTTTCGTATTACTATGATAACTATTTTGAGTTGCGGATCAAATTAAGAGCACCTACATATCATATCATCACTTAGCTTAGATCAAAGTTTTCATTTTGATTTTATAACATTCTGTTTACTCTGGACAACATAATTTTTCCCATTTTTTCAGAATCAGTGATCTTCCATTGGTAGTCAATACTTATGTCAATTCGTGTATGATAAATGTGCCATCTATGTATGTTATGAATATAAGGTATTTTTTAGCTAACGACTACAGAGAATGGAAAAAAATATTGTCATAATTTTCAACAAGGTTTTGAAGAGAAATAGTAGTATTTTTCGATGCAGCAACCTGTTTTGATGAGACAATTTTATTTGTGATGTAATAAGCTCTGGAATATAGCAAAAAAAAACAACGTATGTTTCGGTTAGGATATCCCAAAAACCTGACGTGATGGCGCAGTTGTGATGTCAAAATCAGATTTAGTGCATGAAAACCTTTGAGGAAGTGTAGTGGAAGAGCATATACCTTAGACCGATTGTACTTTGGACCAACAACGATATTTCATGTTTGCCAGCGTGTAGCTAAAAATTGTAACAGTACAATTTTCTCTATTTATGTAACCGATTTGAGCAACGCTGCACAAGAGCTATTTTAATTTACGTTCTTTCGTCAACTGAGGAAGACGAAATGTTCACGTGATTTGTAAATTTTGTACAAATTTTCAAGGTCAACTTATGGGCTGTGCTATTTAGTTGTGTTGCGGATCAATGACTAAATAATGGTACCCAACGTTTCTCTTCAATTTAATTTTCTTAAAATCTTATTATCTCCTAGGATAAAATTGTTTTTGAATATTTCTGAATTTTGTGCTTGGCGTGTACCTTGAACCAATGCATGGAATGTACTCTGAAACTGTCCGAATTACATGGCTTTTCTGTGTCGTGAAATGTTTAACGAATGTAATTCAGAAATATTTCTCGGAGCAAAAATTACGGTAAAGGTAAATGTAAAGTAGGTAATTTAAAATGGTTAAAGTGGTAGATCTGCTGCTAAAAAGGACAAGATCGGAAAAGCAAATTTTATTCGCCATTTAGCTAAACTTTGATCATCTGGAAGCGCTATATTGATATATCTGTCCAAAATTGATTATAAAAAACTATTTAGCGTAGAGGAAAGACAAATTATGGAAAATTTAGTCTCATGCCATTATAGCTAAAATATCAGTTTAAAATATAAAGGCGTCAGAGAAAAAACAACAACCGTAGTTTGGAGTCAGCAAACGATTTGCCCAAAATTGGTTCAAAGTACATGCACTTCTCCTACTCTGGTCTCAGTGAGCAGAGTTTCATTAAGCCAATTTGTCCGCCTATGTTATTAACGATTAAATGTAAGATTTCTAAAACTTCAAGTGCCCACTTGGTCTTTTGCACACATACATATATTGTCAAATTTTTAAATAAAGTAAAAACATAAATTTCATAACAAGTGCAATATGATAGAAATACGTCTTTGACTGGAACTGCATACCGGAACCCAAACATAATGCTCTGTAACTTCCTTAAATTTTTTCTTTAAATCACTGTAAATTGATTTAATCTTAAATCTAAAGAATGAATTGTTCATTTAATTTATTAAAAGAAAATATCATAAAATTTTCCATCCACAACAATCAGTTTATATTTTTTAAACCAAGTTTAGTAGGTTGTCCATAAACATTGAAAATAATGAAACATCTAAAAATTTTCACAAGGTCAAAACCAAATTTATTTTCACTCAAATGAAAATGAGAAACTACAAAGGAAATGTCACACTACCACTACGGTTGTCATAAACAAAATAAAATTGCAAATACCAAGTGATGCTGCACTTCATTTTGAAAAATTCTCTCTGATATTAAATCCGTAACCCACTTTGAATGTTTCAAAAAAATTCAAAAAAAAAAAAAATGCATAATAAAAATCATAGATTTCTTTTTCCATTGCTTTTGTTTGTGTATTTGTTTAGTGTGCGAAAAAGTCACTTAATAAGTAATTCAAAGTTATGGCATTTGTAAACCGTAGAAAAATGAAAGCTAAAATGCAGCATACAAAAGATATAAAGAAAAACCAAATAAAAAATAGCACTACCACTACCACTACGCTGACACAACTAACACCAATAGAGAAATGTAGTTGCTTGCAGTAGCTGTTGCGGCACCCACCTTCACAGTGTAGCGACCTAACACCATCAGTGTGGTTTTATTTTAAAATAAAAAAACGGAGAAAAAACAAATTAAAAATCGCGAAATGCAGCTGAGCCATTAATATTTAAATGTAAACGAAAACGACCCACTACACGGTTGGCATTGCCGCCCTATTTGCTGCACCCTAAAATTAAAAATTCACAAAGTCTAACAGTACCACCACCACCACCATCATAGTTGCTGCCACGAAAAGAAAAAAAAAACTACGACAACTTGAAATAGAATTTTACCGCACGCGCAGATATTTTTAGAGCTAGTGCTGCCGCTAAAAGATTTTTGCATTTTAATATCACAACATTAAAGAAATTTTTCGCTTAATAAAAACAAATAAAAATCACAAGAGATACGGCAATGGGGAGTAAGAGAAGGCAATCCCAAAAGGATTCCCATTTTATCACGCTGTTCATGTATTTGTAAGTTGACACGCTGCTGTCTTTGCATGTGGTGGTAATTGTGCACCTTTTGGTATTTGTGTACCATCAGTAGCAGCAGCGGATTAAGTTGCTTGAAAATGAGTGTCTTTTTTTTTTCTCTAATAAATTGAGGAGCTTCACTTTATTTAGTATTTTATTTAAACGACTTTCAAGAAATTGCGAGAAAGACATATGGCGTAAAGGTGTTATAAAAAACTACATTTCCTTTGTGTTTCTAAATATTTTCATTATGTGTGAATAATGTAAGCTCTAAGTATTTCTTTGTAAATTTGTAGAGTAGTGTTATTTGAATTTTTTACTTGTATGAGATGTGCCACACGCACTTGGCTAATCCCATCAAGTTTTGTTCAGCGAATGCATATGTCCTTTAGCGATATCCTCAATGAATACTGCAATCATTTCCTTGCACATTCATTTTCACAAAAATAGAAAGAAAAACTCAAAAACTTCAATTACTATGAAAATCGCATTCAATGCGTCCCGGTGTAATAAAAAAACTGCTCAATTTGTCACTGACGAATCAGTTGTTGTAAATGTTTTTCTGAAAAATTTTTTTACTGTTGAAATATTTTTTTAAAGATTTTTTTTTTTTGTATTTTTTTTCTGCTGTGGTGGTTAACAACACAATGACTGGCCTTTTTTTGACGCTGTTTAGCTATTTAAATTAATATGCTGGATGTTTATAGACAATGGCTTTGTCAAAGGCTCCCTCTTGGGGGTATTTAAACCGAATGAAAAATATAAAACAAGTTGTTATGCCATGCTGTTACACTAGAAAAAAGTCAAAACAAAAATTTTTTAAAATTCTGACTAAATCTTAGAAGTTTCATTAAATGATTTTGCAATTTGAGTTATACTTCCCTAATAAAAACAAAGTTTTATTGTGGCAACTTTACTCAGAAACCATGACGCAATTTGCTCATAAATAAAATTTTGTAAAAAAAAATATTGCTCCATATAAGTCAATTTTTCATTTTAAAAATGTTACCTGATTGCAGTTGGAACTCATATCACTTTCAATGTCAAAGTTTATTGGAGCATATGATGAAACTCTGTATATGTTACATTTACAATTTCTTTCAGTATTTCGCTGTTGTTATTTTCGTTTCATTTTTCTCTCTCTTTCTCATTTTCATTCTCGCTTTTATTATGTTTTGTCAAAAGCACAGTGTGTTCCTATAAAACTGGGCCAACAACGCACGCACAAAACGACAGTGTAAGAGACGCGCGCGTATAAAAGCCGACGGGCTTGCAATGGGCGGATATTTTCTTTGTATGCATTTGACAGGAAAGACCTTTATGAAACATAAAACAAAAAAATGTAATAAAATAAAAAAAAAAATTTAATAAAATAAGAATTTACATGAATATCTGTTAACGATAAGAGCTATTATTTCTACTTTAAAATAAAATAGAAAATCGCAATGTAATCGGCTTAGTATTAATAAATTTGAAAATGAAAAGTAAACGTATTAATTTATTGTTCAGTTTAATCCATATTCTTATTTGGGTGTGCAAAAAATATATTTTGGAATATAGTATATGAAGTTATTTGAAAGCAACAGGGAATTTTTTAGTTCAGCTAAATTTTTTGATTTTGAAATTAAAAAACAAAAAAAAAAAATAGTTTATTTATAATTCTTCACGGTATTTTTTTTTATATCATTTTAAAAAATATTTTATTATTCTTAAAACTTAGTTTTTGGAATTTTTTTCGATGCTTTTTAGCCAAAATATGGCTATTTTGTAAAGAGAGAAATCTTCTTATTTAGAAACTTATAAAGGGGATAATTTTTTATGAGTTGTAAACTAAATAAAATATATTTAAAGTATAATAAATAGAATACATAGAATTGTCTTTTCGAATATTGCTTTCAGCATGGGTTGCCACTCATTTTTAGGGCCAATATTTTTTATAATTGAACAGGATTTAATAAAGCAATCCGACAATTCTGTCTAGGCTTTTCGAGTTTTATCATTTGGCCACATTTCAAGTTTATTAAAATTGACCCAAAAAAATCAGTGGCAACCCATCTTTGGCACAGAAATCAACAATGAAAATTTAGGCCTCTGTTAGTTCTATTATTTTGCATATATTTTGAGCTGTAATATTAAAAACTTTTAACAACAAAATTGGATAAAATTCAGGCATTGGGACGTGCTTTGGCAATGCAGCCCTGGTTGCTTAGTTTGAACACAATGCCGCACAACCATTCGTGTAGATTCTATCCAGTTTAAGAAGTAATCAAACTTTTATGTTAGTTTTTTCTTAACACTTTGTTTAGAACTTTCCTAGGTTAGATAGGAGTGGCAGTCAGTTACGTAACTGACTCACTTAGATCCATTGTGATACCACAGGGTGTCTTACTATACCCTCTCGTTGAAACTACCAGATATCGTAATAAAACTAAATATCTGACCTATATAACATGTCGAAGGTCATTCAGGTCATCAAATAAAAACGAACCAAGTGTTTTTTTGGCGTTTTCTAGTAAGTGCGGGGCAGGAGCAGAGAAAATGTTTAATGGTTTCCTCTTCTTTCACATCTCTACAACTTCTACAGAAGTCAAAGAACCTAACACCTAATCTCTCTGCAACAACTGACGAGACAGTATGTCGAGTGCTGGAAATCAGTTCTGACGAACGCTTAGCGTCCCATTTCGGCCAGATCTGCCTAGTTATATTGCAAGTTGACCCTTGAGTCCATCTTTTATTAGCATTTTTTACCATTTCTTCTTTAAGCAGTAACTTACAGGTAGCAATTGGCATGCCAATACCTTCCTTGCCTGAGGAATTTGTGCAGTAGTTCCTTGCCTAGCAAGTTCATCAGCTTTGCAATTGCCGTCAATGTTCCTATGCCCTGGCACTCAGATGAGGTGAATGTTAAAATGCTGAGCCATCTCATTTAGAGAAGAGCGGCATTGTTGGACCACTAGTGAGTTTAGGAAGACTGATTTTAGAGATTTGATAGCAGCTTGACTATCTGAATAAATGCTTATATCCTTTCTGGATACAACATTCATCCTCAGCCAGGATGCTAGCTTTTCAATCGCTATAACCTCTGCCTGAAAAACGCTACAATGGTCTGCTAACCTCTCAGCAATTGTTAACTTCAGTTCCTTAGATTAAATACCATAACATACCTGGTTATTTAGCTTGGAGCCATCCGTGTAAAAATGAATATGGCCTCTTCTGCCCGGGAGCCCTCCCTGGAATGTTAGTAACGTAATACCTATTGAATGAGATTACTGGAACAATATAGTCCAAATTAGTGGGTACAGAAGTCAAGCCATATTGAGTGTCCTGTTCTTTCCTCGGACCAGCAAATAGTTTCCCTAAGTCTAATGGCAGCACAAGCTGCTTGACCTGCTGTGTCAAGAGGAACGAGATGAAAGAGGACCTCCAAGGCGTCAGTCGGTGTAGTCCGCAAAGCACTACTGAAACACATGAAAGCTGCCCTTTGAACCCTTTGCAATTGTTTGTAATAGGTGACCTTGTCTAAGACAGGCCACCACACAACAATGCCATATAACACAATCGGTCGTATGACCGCTCTGTAGAGCCAGTGAATAATGCGAGGTGATAGAACCCATATTCCACCTACAGCTTTTTTACAAGAGTATAGCGCTACAGTTGTTTTCTTAACTCTTTCTTCAAATGTGAAGAAGAAAATTTAAAGAACTTTACCAAATTCAAAGTAAAATGTGAAACGCTGAAGTAACAACTGTCAGAAATATTTTTTTTTTTCATTTGTAATTCATTCTTGTTTTGAATACCAAATATCGAAAAATCCATTTAAGTGCAATAGAAGTGATATGTGAGCAACTGAAGACTAAATGTTTCATTATTTTAAAAAATTAAATATTTTTTTTTTTATGAAATTCAATCGCTGCTAGGTGTTAACACATACAATTTTTTCAAATACTCAGCTTTATTTAATAAAAATCACAGCCTAGTGTTGACTGTGATAAATAAACATAAAAGAGCGCTAAACTATCTACTAACAGAGAGAGATGATATTTGGCTTCGTGATTGACGATGTACATAGTAGTAAAGGTATACAGAAAAAACTGTTAAAAAAAAAGAAAAAATAAAACAAACATCAAAATTAAACAGAATGAAACCTGAAGCAAAAGTCAGTTACTACATTTTGTTTTGTTTTATTTTCTGTTGGTGGCATAGGCGAAACCTTTTATTGTATTTTACTGTGAAATTCTTCTATGACTTTTCGCTCTTTTTTTATTAGCGATTTTTTCCCATTTTTTTTTTAAGTTTTTCAACTAAACTGGAAATTCTATTCACACCATGTTGGGTATTAACTGATGCAGCATCAGCAGAAGTCAAATAAAAGCGACTCTACAGCGCCTCTACATTGAATGAGAGTTTTTCATTTAGGAGCGCTTGGATTTTTTTCTTTCTTTTCATTTGTTTTCTCTCTTCAGTTTATGGATGTAGTAGTAGTAGTAGTAGTAGTAATAGAATAGTTTTTCTCTTGTTGATTTTGTTAACGTTGGGTTTTTGTTTTTCAATGCTCTACTTCATGTGTCCTCAATCTATTTATTTATTTTATTTTATTTTATTATGTAGCTGTTCAAAAGTTAAAAAAAAAGAAATGGCAAAAAGTGCAAATGACAGCAAAGCATAAAATAAAATAATTGAAAAACACTGAAATCCTTAGAAAGAAATGCAAATACAAATATATATACAGCTACATACATATAAAAAAATATATACTAATACAATCCAGCAAATGGTGGGCGGTGTAGCAAATGCTAAGTATTATTATTAACCCATTTTGAATTGTGAAATTTGTTAAAAATGATAAAGTATTTGAATGCACGATCCTTAGTGACAGCTTTTAATAAATTGATGAAGTGGATTAAAAATTTCTAACATAACATGAGTAGTGAATTAAATATCTACAGATCTGATGAATTTCTTACGAAAATACTTAATATATTTGGCCATTCAAACAGGGGTTAATTTTTTCCTTTTAATAAGTTTACTATTTCAATGTATTACTTTTTATCTATTTATTCTAATTTTTTTCCTCCTTTTTTTCTCGCTTTTATTTTATTTGCTTTAACATTTCAGCTTCCATTCATTAAATAAGAGTTTCGCCAGTGTTTCAACATTTTTTTCTCTGCTTTCATTTATTTAAAACAAATGACATCCAAAGTGTGAACAATTTTTAATTAATCAACAGGGAATTGACGAAGAGCTCTACACACTTCACACTCGCCAGTTTACGTATATATAAAACAAACCCGCAGGCTTGTGCTTTGTGAACCTTCTTCAAGTTTGTGTTAGTGGAAAAAAAGCAGCGCACATTTGCTAGATATTTGGCTTTGAGTGGCGACAGCCTTTGTAGATATCTGGACTGGAAAAATGCATGAAAAAGGTGAGTTTTTTTTTATAACGTATTTCATTAAAAACTGTTCATTTAAGGATTAGTTTTGAAAAAAAAAACGATGCTGTATTTTTGAATGTGTTGTGCTACAAAAAAAAAAAAACTATGAGAGTATTAAAGTTTTAATCATATTTACTGTTAAAGCTGCAACTGATTAAAACTTTTGCTAACATTTGGAAATTCAGCTAAGCGTGAAAGCACACTCTTAAATATAAATATGTCTTTCAGCTGCTTTAAGGCTTAAAGCGTTAGCAATTTGTTGTACAATGCTATATAATAGCTTATAAAATTTGCTACTTAAACGCAAATCGTTTGAGGCTCGACTTAAAACTGTGGCTTATGGATTTTATGATATTGTTGTGAAATTTTTAGTTTTTGAAGTGCATTGATTGATTTTTCATTAAAGTAGCTATGTACTGACAATTAAGTTGCGTTAATTGTCGTAAAAGGAGTTATGACTTGGCTGAAGATTGAATTTAAAGTTAAAGGCTATTTCAGATTTGGCAGCATCGAAAGAGCGTGCATAAAATAGTGCTGTTCTAAAATATTCTCTGGATGCACATGTAACTCAAGCCATTTTTGCTAAACATTTGTAGAGTTTCAAGTTCACTTGAAAATCGTATAAGGACTGACTATATATTTCACATAAAGTTTTATTGATTTTTTTAATGCATTGATAGTGCGTGTTTTGGGTTAGCACTATAAGCTTTCAGAATAGCAATACTATACTAAAACATTTGTAGAGTTTCAGAGAATTTATTTCCAAAACTAATTACGTCAGCATACTTTTAATGAAACTTTTATTATTTTATGCTTTATCAACTATGATATTATTAGCTTCGATATTAAGCAAGCTTTCTGCAATTTTTTGAGATGAGAAAAAACTTTATTTCATCAGTAGCTTGCTTCAAAAATTCATCCTGAAAATTGATTATGTTTTAGTGTGTGTTTTAACATTAACCTATCTATTTACAAATTTGAGCTGTTTTGTAAAAAAATGTTTACTATAGCAGCTCCTAATTTATCGTAATATTACATCAGCTGCACGACACATAATATCATTGTATATGTATGTACATTTCCGAACACTGCTTGTGTGTGTGTGTGTGTGTGTGACGTTGAGAAAGATTCTAAAAGAAAAATTGAATCTGAAGCAGCAAGTCATTGACAATAATGACATTTAATAATTGCCACTGACATCAAGTGCGAACGATTGCAATCAATCACTTGTTGTTTGTTTGCTTCTGTCCACAATTGCGTGAACGAGTTGAGTCACTTGAGCTGCTGCTACATGCAATGCAATGCAAAAAATTGCTATGTCATTTAATTGCTACAAGAAATTTGTCAGCTCTTTAAGAATTCAAAAAAACGTAGCTTATACGTATGTACAAAATAATAATAATTTTCATGCAGTATTTTTTTGGTATTTTTTTGGGTTATTGTTGTATAAATTTTAATGGAGCATTTTGAAAAGTTTTCGCCATATATAAAATCGAAAATAGCAGGGACCGTAACGATTATGAATTTTATAATAGAAATCACTGCATAATCGTTATTCTGGATTTCAATTTTTTTGATCAAAAATAGTCATTATTTTGGATTTATAATTTTTCGATCAAATATATATAATATATATATAAAACAATTATTTTTGATGGAAAAAATAAAAATCGCATAATTAAAAATCTAGGCTTCTCGTCAAAAGAAATTCATCATTAGACTTTTCCTTCATTGTGATTTTTTTGACTTTAATTATAGAAAATAACGATAATTTACGGTCCCTGATACTTTCAGTCGGCATTGTTCGATACTCTTCGACTCTTACCGTACTTTGTTCAATACTATTATGACATATATCCTTTTTTATCAATATTTTCCGATAATGTTTCATACTTTCCATTTTTTTGGATGAACATAAAGCGACAACATTCAACATTTTGATATTTTTCTTTTACATTCAATACCTTTCTTTTTTTATATCTATCATTTGATTGTATTTAATTCAATACTTTCAGCAAGGGATCGTTTATAAAAATGTCAGAAATAATTTTTGAGAGGTTGAGGTGGAATCATCAGTTAAAGCAAAAACTCAAACAAAATTCATTATTGAACTATATGATGTTTTGTGGCGTCATGTAATAAATCTTTTTACAAAGTTACAAATAACATAGTTGTGGTGAAAAGTAGATAGAATTTGACAAGTGGACGTGGCTTTTTCCATTGAAGTGAGAACTACCATAAGTTATGTTATTTAAAGGAGTTTTTTTTTAATAAACTAATATTAGCTTTGTAGAAGATTACAAAATGACAAAAGTCGTACATATAATGAATGGTGATTTTATAAGTAAACGCTTCGAAAACAAAGTTGCGAAAACTTTGAAATAATACAGTAATATTTTCATATATCATAAAACTTGCTTCAACGAAATAATGTTATAAAAGATTCACAAAGAAAATTATATACAAAAAATTGCAAGATTTGAGCAAATAAGAAAGTGAGTAAGGGTCTAACCATCTTCACAGATGGATCCAAGATGGAGTTCGGCGCAGGAGCGCGTGTGTACTCGGATAATATGAGTATGGAGATATCTTTTAGACTACCCAACTATTGCAGCGTTCTTCAAGCTGAAATCTATGTCATAGACTAAGCCGCACTGATGATACAGAACAGGGAGCTTACTTTCTTCATCATTATCCATATGTGTGGACAGTCAGGCAGCGATCAAAGCACTTAACGCTAAAATAGTGAAGTCTAGGTGTGTAGAAGACTGCAGTGAACCACTACGTTCAATCCGACAGCATGCTATAAAGTTCTGCTGGGTGCCCGGTCGACGACTTTGCCAAAATACGATCAGAACAAACGAAGAATCAACAATTGGTAGACTTTAAGATACCATTGGCGGAACTACACTATCGGATAGAGGGCATAATCAAGAAACAAACGAACAGAAGGTGGAACCTTACCGCCGGATGCAGAACGTCTCGAATCATGTGGCCTAAACTGAATCTGGGAAGGACGCAATCACTCTTAAGATTCAGAAGAGGAGAGCTAAGGACTGTTATAGGAGTGCTGACGGGTCACTGTGTTATTGGCCCTTTGGCCGCCAAATATGGTGCTTCTTTCAGAGATTTCTGCAGGAGCTGCGGAGATGAAGAAGAGGATGAGATGCTCTGCAAATGCCCCGGACTAATGAGTAAACGAATCAAATATTTTGGTACTTCGTTCTTTGTTGATCTTGTGGAACTAGCTGGGTTGGAACTCACCAGCATCCTCAACTTCACCAAGGCTTCTGGATGGTTCGCCACAATTCAATAGGAGGGGACCATTTTTTATATATATGTAGGGTAGGGTAGGGTAGGGATGGCCAAACTGCCTCCAAGTGCATCTTGCTATGCAATCAACCCTTTTAACCTAACGTAACCTAAGAAAGTGAGTAGGAGAGACAAAGGCCGAGAAAAAAAGTGATATGATGACAAAGATAGCAACAACAGCATTATGGTTGCAGAATCTACATTTGTAGTTGCAAGCAGTAGATAATTAAAATGTAATATATCTGAATAAACAAAACTTAAAAAAAAATTTTCAGAAGATTTACATTTTAATGCTGATTTACACTAAAACACTAAAAAATAATTTCTCAAAACAATAATAAAAAAATTTTCATAAAAATATTCTGTAGTATTTTAGGCGAATTTTTCTTAAGAGAAAATTTTGTTGTATTTCTATATTTTTTTTTGAAATATTTGTTTTTTCTAAAATTGCAAATAATTAAATGAAATAAATTACGTTGTAAGTGAAAAAGTTTTAATTTTAAGTTTCAAATAATGGTCTCTTCCTTTCGCATTCTTCAAGAATCCGTAGCGTGTGGCTTTTGTCATAAGCAGCATAAAAATTTATTTTTTTCTAAAAGTTTTGCATTAGTTCTTTACCGGATATCACAATTTAAAGTTACGAAATATGCAATTTAGCTTTAAGGATAAATAAAATTTTTTGTCATTATTCTTTTTGAATTTTCAATTTTTGTGCTAAAAGTCGCTGCACAAGAGCAAATGCCACCACAATAGTGGCCGAAACCACAACTCACAGTGTTGATGTCACTGCAAGTTTCCACTAAAATCATAAAATTTTTTTATGCTTTTGTTGTTGTTTACTTCGCTGTATTTTATTGCAACTACAGTTTAACCACTTTTAGTTGGTTTTGTTGCTGCTGCTGCTGCTGCGTATTTCAACAGTGATAGAACTTTGAAAAAGTTTTTTCACATTTTATTTATTTCTTTAAAATTTATTTTTTTTTTATTTTACATTTTTGCTTTCGTTAACTGAATGAATAGAAGAAAAAACTGATAATAAAAGTGTTGCTCAAGTAGCTTGAAAGATGTGTTGAGTGCCATTTCAAGTGTTTGCTTATAAATTTGTTTTGGGTATGTGTTTTATTGTTTATTTATATTCGTCGTATTTTAATGTAACAAATGTTGCATGTAATAAATTTTATTAATTTCATATGCTGTGGTATTTCTTAACAATTTTTTTTGGAAGGAAATTTATGCAGAAATCTACACAAAAATATGTTGCATTAAAAGAAAGAGAAAAAAAGTTACTTAGATAAACTTTTAAATGAAATGTAGTTTTAGGCTTTTTCATCCTATCACATGACGTAGCCTTAAAACTGTGATTGCAACTCAATGGAAATTTATTTTGCCAATTTGAATTTCCCAAAATATGATATATCTAAATTATATGTTACTCATACGACCTGATGTACTAATGATTGCATATACGATTAAAGCAAAGAATACATGTGTATGTAAGGTATTTCTATCTTGTGTAAATTTCAAAGTTTCTTCAAAATGACATTTATTTAAAGAGCTGACCAAAATTCCACAAAAATAAACGACAGATAAGCGCAAATACCAAAAGTTATATGCAAATGAAAACTCGAACAAAATTCAAAGTTGCACAACAAGCTGAAACAAAAACTTTTCTATTCAAAATTAAGTTTAACATACGCACCCTCTACTCTTTAATGTTTCTAACTAACTAACCCTTTTTAAGCCTTTGGCACTTTTAAAAATCAAAATCTAAATTTATAAAAAAAAAAGTTTTTTTGTTGCATACATATATATCCGCTTCTATTATATTTATCCGGTTTGGTTTTCCGTTAAAAGCCTTAGTTTGAATGCAAATGAATGAAAACTGATTGAATGACTCTAGCAAAAGTCATTCAATTAATTTTAAAAGCAGAAAACTTTATTCACTTCTTCACAAGTCAAGTGGGTTGTAGTTCTCTTGTTTCAGTAATTGCTAGAGTATTTGTTGTTTATATGCTGCAGCTGTGTTTAATTTTGCTTTTTAAGCGAATTAAGTAGTAGGGTGGATTTTTGTGATTTTATGTGAAAAAGAATGTGCTAAGGCTTGGATAATTACTAGATATATTTATTTTAGTTTCAATGTGTATGCATGCATTGAAACTTTTATATAAAATTAATTTTTAATTAGGCTTGACAACATCCATATTGAGCCATATGAGTTGTGAATTCGAGTAAAATAGTTACAAGCTAATTGTGAGAATTGTAAAAAAGTTTTAAGCTATAGGAAAATTAAAAGTTTTAATAAAATATTATTCAAAAAGTACTCTGGATCAGTGATTGCATTTTCGGTACATTTGTACTTTTTTCGGAACATTTGCGTCCTGAAAAATCTTCGTCAGTACAATTGACAAGTTTTCAGTACATTCGGTACATTTGGGGCATTTTTAAACAATTTTGACAATTTATAATACTTACCTGTTTTTGGTTTAATGACTCGAAGGAGCATGCAAAACCGAAAGTTTTATTTATTTTTTTATATGTCCAAAGCAGTGATGGCATTTGGGTTTTCTGAAATTGTACTGAATTGAGACTTAAAATGTACTTTTTTTGATGCCAAATGTACTTTTTTGCCTTGAGCATCCAATTTTTCTTAAATGTACTAATTAACAAAAAAAAAAGGTCCTCACTTTTCGCATCTCAAAAACTCTAGCAAAATGAGATATATTTGACATTAAATTACAAAGTCTACACTTTGCAATTATTTTAATTTTTTCAGTTACTAAAAAACAAAAAAAAAGTTATTATTATAAATCTTCAAATGGCAATTATTTTCATTTACTTAAACCAAAAACAGGTAATTATTATAAATTGTTCAAATGTACCGAAAGTGTACTGAAAATGTTCTGAAAATTCGCCAAATGTACTAAAAGTGCGGCAAATGTACCGAATGTACTGAAAAATTGTCAAAAGAACTAACGAAGATTTTTCAGGACGCAAATGTACCGAAAAAAGTACAAATGTACCGAAAATGCCATCACTGTGCTGCATACGCATTGTTTATTATATGTTACTCATACGACATGTTATTCCTGATACACTTAAAAGGCGATACATACAAGAAAATATGTATGCTGTGAGCGCAGATTGCAAACATGTGATGTTAGTACTGATGTTGGTCGTGCGTAGACATATTTGCAACGTTACTCAAAAAATGCCGCAAGGATTGTAGTAAAATCAAAGTGGTTTTGATTTTCATGTAACAAATGCGATTTTGGCGTGTGTAGACGAGTTGGTAACATTGCAAACATTTACCATTGTTTCCAACAAGGCTACTATTTTGTGAGCCTTTTAAGAGATTTATGAAAAAATAAAATGCGTATTTTTGTTTTAAAATATTTTGTAATATACATAAAGTACAGAGAAGAGAAATTCAAAATCCAAGGTTTCAGCTGCTTTTTTCCAAAACTTTGTTTTTAGGATTATTTTTCTACTGCAACATTTGAAGGAAAAAATATTCGCATCGTTTAACAATAATTTAACCAATTGTAATTTTAATTGTAATTGTAATTGCTCACAATGTGAAGGAAGTTGCTTGAATTTGGAAAGAAGTTCCCTTAAGTAGAGGGGAACAGGTAAGGGTTATTTTTTCTCTTTTTATGCCCCTTGGTGTAAAATATGTAAACTCCAATGCTTTCCAAAAACCTAACAGATAAACTATTGAAACTGTTTTTCTCAATTACTTGTAAACTATAAAAGATATCGCAAAATTTGTAACATTTTTGAAATCAGCATTGCCAAATTTATGGAAATTGATACCAGTTGTGAAATAAAGTTTCAACCACATCCCACGTTTGCATGGGAGATAGGCGTGTCCGTTGACCGATTTTTTCTATATTCACAAGTTGTTGTTTTAACCCAAAAAACTTATGTGTCAAATTTCCAGGCTCTAGCGCTATTACAACTGTTAATGGCCACCTTTTTTGGTTTTTCTCTAATAACTTGAAAACTATAAAAGATATCACAAAATTAGTAATTTTTTTGAAATCAGCATGGCTAAGTTAAAGAAAATTGATACCCATTTTGAAAAAAAATTTCAACCACATCGCAACTTTGAATGGGAGGTAGGCGTATCCGTGAACCGATTTTTTCTATATTCACAAAATTTTGTTGTTTTCACCTTGCCAAAAATATGTACCAAATTTCAAGAGTCTAGCGTAATTATTACTATATATGGCCGCCGTTTCATACAAACCCATCCACTGTGCGCCGGAACTTTGAATTGAATAAATTGAGTGGTATGGTAAGTTGCAAAAGTCTTTGTGGCAAAGTTAAGTGCATTCAATGTCATTATGTTTTAAAGATTGTTGAAATATTAAAATTTTGGTTGATTTTTGGGTTGGAGTCGGGCTGGAGCAAGAGCTTTGTGAAGCCTAAATAATTCTCTTAACAAATCGTTTGTCCTTTGGAGTGCACTACAATGTGTGGCAATTGAAACAACTGAATTCCGAATATTTTTTACACGGAATCAAATGCACTCAAAAACTTTAAATGAATTTTTTTTAACATTCAATTTGAGCAATTTTCTTTTACAATGTTCAAAGGTAGAATAGCAAAAAAAAAAAAAAAAAATAAATCGATTATTTTGAATTGCAGCTACAATTGTATATCCTTTGTCATGTTCCATTACAGAGCACTTCAGCCAAACCGCCATTAAAAACTACTATGCGCAAAACTTAAATAATGCAGCAAATTAACCACATGCTCACACACTTCACTCAGAAAACAAAAAACCACAATATTTTTTAGAAAAATTGGCTGACACTATAGTCAGTGTCAGGCAGGTCGTTTGTTTTATCAAAACAATCACGTTTTCATTAAAAAGTCTGCCAAAATGTCGAAGAAAATAGCTTCGCACACTTACGCTACCTACGATATGTTGAAACAAAATTGAACAATTGAACTACGTTGAACAACATGTGCCCCAAATTAAGAAAACACTTTGTGAATTTTAAACAAGTTTTGACATACAGTAGATGATGGTAGCAACAACAAAATCATCAGCATCATCACAGCACAGGCGTCACAAGATAATGCATCAGGATGTGTACATGTGTGTGTGTGTTGTGTGTTGATGATGAAAATTGAGTATGAAGTGGGAAACATGTCAGAAAATTTCAATTCGTATGGTGTAGAAAATTAAATTGCAAAAACAAACAACAACAACAACAAAATCAATAGCAAACAGCAACAGCAATAAGTAAAACCCGACGAAAAATTGAAATATAAAAAATGAGAAGAAATTAAAATTCGCTGCAAGGAAATGAAGAAATGCGTTTCATTGCTTGCATGCGTATGTATGTGTGTTATACATGTTTGTTTGTGTAAACGCATACAGCGTACAAATTAGTTTTTATTTTAGCTAAAAAATTAACTTGCTATGCGATTTTAGAAAAATTATCCAAAAATTATTGCCCAAATATTACACTATGCAACAGTTTCTGTTAGGTCAAGAAAAGAATATTTTTTCCTACGATCAATACTGAAAAACATTGACATTTTTATGGTTCGCAACAATCTTTTCACTTTTTTCTTTTTCTTATGGTGAAAAAAAAAACTTCCCGTGGAAATATTTCTCTTCAATAATTTAATTTTAAATACCCACTGTGATTGTGAGTGACTGTAAATTGCCTGAATATGTAGCAGCATTTCTCTTTTAGTCCAAAATTCTGAAAAACAAACTCAATATACTGACAGTCAGCTACAAAGAAAAAAAAAGGAACAAGCAAATTAACAAACATACAAACATGTTGAAAATTGCAATAACAGCGTGTTTTCCGCGCTCATCATGTGAACCGAAATTGCGATTTTAGTGCTGTTGCAAAATATTCTTATTTTTGTTGGTGATGCTATATACTGTTGTTGTTGTTGTTGCTGTTGCTGTTGAGTTCAGCAGCAGGTGCTTTTATTGAATATGTGTTACATCCTTTGGCATTGCCACCACTGATGTTGCTGTTGTTGATTTTATTTTTTTGTTGAATATATTGCTGTAGTGCTGCTGGCAGCAGTCAACATTGGAAACATAGCAATAATTACAACAACAACAATAACAACAACTTCATATTAGTATTGTTAAAAGTAGTATGTAGTGGCAAGTATACCAGCAAATCTAACAATTTTGTTGTGCAATTGTTTATATTTCTTGTTATCCTTTTTTTCACAACACTTTCGTTATTAACTTCTCTGTGCTTTTCCTTACTCTACTTGTATATATAATGGCCATCAAGTTGCTTCCGTCACGTAGAGTTGCCACATATTCGGTCTTGGGTCTTAAACGAGCATAGTTCAGATTGTGATATTCATTGTAAAAAAAAACAAGATGCTGAATTTTTTTTTATGCAGAATTTATGTCTTGATATTTCTTGGAATATTTTTATAAAAATTCTTTTGAGTAGCAAAATAAATTCAGCCATTTATTACTAGAGCGTCTGCTAAATTTTGGCAACTTAAGTTATAATAAAAATAGCATGTCGTATGAGTAACCTTTAACTGGTTATTATATGAAGCAAAAGTATGTTATTTCTCAGAACTTTATCTCCGATTTGATAAAGAGTGGAAAGATTATTGCATTCTTTTCCACTAACATTATGAACTATCTAAAATTTTGAAATTAACTGCAAAATTATTGCTATAGCACATATTTCATTTGACTGAATTTTGCTCTTCAAAGCTCTCATATCCAGATGGGAGAAAAAGAAAATATTAACATAGCTGGCCAAAAAATGGGTACATGCACTAAAAAATTGTTTTCAATCAATATATCATCACTTATTTGAATCTACAAAATTTACTTTTATAAAAGTTGTTCCGTTAATGATAAGCAATCGACTCGTAGTGCAGTTTTTAATTTAACGTTTTGTTAATAAGAAATATTTGACAAAGTGATAAATCCCGCTTGGACAATAAAATAGGTACACTTTGAGTTAATAATATTTTTAGTGTGTATAAAAGTAAATTTTTTTGTAAACCATAAATTCAAAGTATAGCTTTGGAATTTTTCTGTAAAGATTTGTAAAATAAGTTTAGTTTTGACACTGTTATTGAAGGCTTTTGCACTTGAGAACAAAAGCGTCATGCTCTTAAGTTTCGTGGTGAAGAAAATGGGTATGGCGGTGTAGCCAAAATTCTTGGACGCTCTTGAAACTTTGTAGTTAATGCCTTAAAAAAAAAAAAAAAAAAAAAAAAAAATTTAAAAAAAATGAGGAAAAGCAAAAAAAAAAAAACATACCAAGTGATGAGCATCACATAAAGATAATGCCTAAAAAGGACCCATTTAAATCTTCGAGGATAATAGCTGCCGAAATGGGCAACATATATCTTCCCGAAATGTTTGATGAAGGTTAGTGTCTATGAAGCTTCCTAGTAGATTAGAGAGTAAGGTTCCATTCCTTCGTATGAAAAACTAACAAATGAGGAAGGCATTTGCAAAAATCATGCTTCATGGTTTGGAGAAGAAGGAACCAAAAAAGTGGAGTGACGAAACTAAAATAAATTTAATTTGTTCTCCAGTGATCCTAAAGCGAAGGATTTCGACTAGCGCTACACAAAGAAAACCGTGAATCATGTTGGTGGAAGCATAATGGTTTGGAGATGCTTTTCCTACTATGAGGTATGTCCCATTTTCCGAATTCAGGATATTATGCCAACTATTATGCCCTTAATTTTGCACTTCCAGTAGGATAATGACCCCAAACACTCTTCGAAATTGGTCAAAACTTGATGGGTTGCTTGTCAAGACTCTGTTAATTTTTTGATCTCAATCTGTTTGAGAATCTTTGGTCTGAGTTGAAGAAAATAATTTTAAATCAAATATACAAAAATAAGGACGATTTGTGGCAAAAAATGCAACAATCATGGTACGATTACGATCATTTGGAGACATGCCAAAACTTGGTTGCGTGTATGCCAAGGAAAACACAGGTCGTCTTTTGGAACAATAATGGCGGTTATACAGGGTATTGCTTTGTAACAAACTGAGACATTCTCAAAACTGTTAATATGTTGCAGTCACTTATTTATCTTTTTTTGAAACATCAAAAGTGTACCTATTTTTATTACCAGATGAAAATTCAACGACGGATCCAATAATTTTATATAAGATATTTTCCTTTTGATTTTTTTTTAATTCAAATTTTTTCTTTTTTTTTCAAAAACACTATAATCTTCATAATCACTACCAATTTTTTTCAAAATAAAATGTAAACAATAAGATATTTCTAAAAAATTCACTGAAACTCTGTGGGTGTACCTTTTTTATTGTCCAGCTGTGTATATGCTTTATCGGAAGTTTTAACGATTTTTATATAAAGAGCTTTTACTGACTTCACTTGATATCTGCCCTGAGCTACACACAATTTTTTATAATGTTTGAGGGAATGATTTTTTCAAAATTTTATTCTTATTCAATTAGTGATATCATGATCAGTTTTATTGTTCTAAAAAGAGCTTTTAACACTACGCATCTGTCTTAAAATCCATCTTTGGGTAATGAATGTTTTGACATGATCAAAATTAATCAAAAGTTTGCGTAACACTTCCTGATAGGTAATTTCTCACAATATATAAAATATGCAAATCAATTATCGGTTTCTAATCTGATGCATATATAGCAGCTCTAGGCTAAGTTGAAAGCTCGTTTTAAGCAATGTTTTAGAAAAATTTGAAAAAATATAAATAAGATTGACTGTGGGCATGAATAGCGATGTCCTCTGAACTAATTTTTGTTTCTGTTATTTAAATTGTTTTTTTGAATTAAGCGCAACATTATATGTAATTCAATAAAGAAACCGTAAAAGTAATATTACGAAATTGAAATATTTCAATTTGATTGCTCATACCTATATTCGCTATAAAATAAAGGCAGTTGTTTTTATACAAAACTTCTTGTTTATATATGCACATTTTTTTCGTAAAAATTTTGTGATAAAAGAATAAAGAAAATATCATAACATTTTAACAAAAATAAAAATAAAACTCAAATACACTCAATGTAACATTGAACTTTCATGAGTTATTTTTAGAATAACTTTGACTAAAAATAATAAAAGCAAATATTAAAGAGAATCAAAAATGACTTTGAACAAATTTATACATATATACGAACAAACAGAGAAACAAATACAAATAAAAACTTTTTTCTTTTTTCTCAAAAATAATCTCTGCAAAAGTTTGAAAAGACAAGAAAGTTAAACCACAATTTTAAGTCCACATGCGAGTTAGGGTGTACTCTAAAAAACTATTATACTGAAACATAACGCAGCATGCTGCAAATATGTTGTATATGTTTTATCATAATTAAATGAAAAGCATTGACTTTTCAAATCACCTTAAACTGACACAAACACAAAGAAGCATCAAGATTCAAATGTAAAGAAAAACCAAGTCGCTATTGACAAAATTATGAATAAATTTTATCAACATTTAGATGATTGGTAAAAAAGGGACATAACACACACACTTATATATAAATACACAACACATATGCAGACACACACTTGCAAGCTTATGCGCCTTTGCATACAAGCTGTTTAGAAAAAAAAATGCGCCTCAAAGTATGTCATGGAATTATCGCCTACGTTTTTTGTTTTTGCTTATTCATTGCTATATTTTTAAAATTTGATTGCCAGCTCCTTTTTGAGTAAAAAGGATAAAATGAAAGACCCTTAGATGGGTTTAAGTGTAGTTAACGCAAGCATGTGTGTCTGGGGGCTCGTTGAGGGTGACAGTTCGTTTAAATTGAGAAACGGCATGTAAAGCTAAAAAAGAAAAGTTCCCAAAATAAGAGAAAATGTTTTTTGATAAATGATAATTTATAATGAAAATGATGATGATTATGCTCAGGGTTGGTTGTCTGTGTGAATAAGTAAGACAATTTGGAATGGTTCAATGTAGAAAAGAGAAAACAAAAGTATGCATTCTATTTTGGTTCGTTTATTTTGATAATTTTAGATTAAGAACATTTTGATCAGCTTAGTGGAAAACTTGCGGGCTTAGTAGTGAAAGTGTTGACATAACTCATTATTTGATAAGCCAAAAATTTTTGTACTTCACAAAAAGACATTGCTACAATAGAGTAATCTAGCCTGCTCCCTTTACATATACAGTACCAGGGGACCGAACACTGTTTGGTTTATATTTGTTTAAAATGTGGACTAATATTGAATAAGTTGAACTATTTAAAAAACATTGAGAAGAGTTGATAAGCTGAAAATAAGAATTAAAAAAATTGTAACAGGTTGAAAATCGTCAAAACATGTTAAAAAAGTAATATGGGCAATGTTGAAATGGGTTGAAAAGGCGAAAAATGTTGGAAAAGTCGGAAAAAAATGGAACAGAAAAAAGTTGAGAGAGGTTGAAGCAGGTGAAATTGGCTGATAAAGTCGATAATATATGAAAAATGTTGACAAAGTTGAAAGAGGTTGAAAATCTCCAAAAAGTTGAAGATCTCGAAAAAAGTTGAACGATGTTGAACAAGTCAAGAAAAGCTGAATAAAGATAACAAAGTCGGAAAAATATGGAGGGTTGACAAAAATTGAAATAGGTTGTAAAATGTTGAAACAGTTGAAAGAAGCTGAATATTTATAAAAACGTTGAATGAGGTTGAATAATTCGAAAAAAAGTTTGATGAGGTTGAAAAAATCGGAAGAATCGGACAAAAGTTAAAAAAATTGAAAGAGGTTGAAAAATGTTGAAACAGTTGAAAGATATTGAAAATCTCAAAAAAAAAAATTAATTAGGTTGAAAAGGTCGAAATAAAATGAAAAAGGTTCAAAAACTCGAGAAAAGTTGAATATGTATCTCTAAAAAAATTGAATGAGTTTGAAGAAGTCGAAAAAAGCTGAATAAGTTTGACAAAGTTGGAAATATATGGAAAATGTTAAAAATAGTTGAAAGAGGTTGAAAAATGTTGAAAAAGTTGAAAGAAATTGAATAACTCAAAACAAGTTGAATGAGGTTAAAAAATTTGAAATAAATTGAAAGAAGTTGAAAAACTCGAAAAAAGTTGAACATCTTTAAAAAAAATTTAATGAGATTGAAAAAGTCCAAAAAAGTTGAATAAGGTTGGAAAAAGATGAAAGAAGTTAAAAGATTCGAAAAAAGTTGAAAGGAGTTGAGAATCTCAAAAGAAATTGAAACATCTTGGTAAATTCAGTTAAGTTGAAAGAGGTTGCAAAAGATGAAAAGAAAATGTTGAACAAATTTAAAACAGTCGAGAATGTGTAAAAAATCCCAAAATGACATACTTACAAGATTTTGTTATAATGGGAGGTACCACGCCCACTGATGCAATACCGTCGAAGTTCATTTAATTTCAAAGTTTATTGTAACCGACTTCTCTATACCAAATTTTCAAAAGATAGCTCTCATAGCACACTAACTATAACACAAAACGTTTTATGCTTGTTTGGGAGGTGACACGCCCACTGATGCAATCCCGTTGAAATCCATTTAATTTTAAAGCCTATAGTAACCGACATCTTAGCACGAAATTTTAAAAAGATTACTCTCATAGCACACTAAATGTTATTTTAAACGTTTTTGCTTGTATGGGAGGTGCTACGCCCACAGGCTCTAATGCGCCCATTTTTGATTATGAGACACCTTATAGCGAGTACATCCACCATGTTGAATTCCGTAGCGGCTGCATTGATATTTCTCTTATTATAACGTTTATAAATATTGTGAGCTGTGCCACGCCCTTCAACGAGTTTTGCCAGTATAGTGACACAGTTTGTTGTGATGACTGCTTTCAGTGGTATTATCTTTAAAATTTTTTTAAAAATCGTAGGTGCCATTTTTGAGCAATTTTGAATCAAAATTTTCAATTATTGAAAAGTGCCACGCCTACTTTTCCATTCCTCCCACTTTAAGCAAAAATGAAGATATTTATGATCCAGATTTCATTAAAATATCGCTCCTGTTATAGTCTTTAGAAACTTAAAAACTACCTCGATCTTAATTTTGTTTACATTTGCACCGAAACCCCAAATTTTATCAAAATCGCTGCAGCCGTTTTCGAAATAAGGTTTAGCCATATATATATTTATATATATAGTTACTTACAATTATTGCTCGTTTAATAAAATAGGAGATATATAATCGAGAAAAGTCGAAATTTCAAAAAGAGCCAAAAGTATTAATTTCTTGCAGTCCAATATGGTGTGCATTCCCATCCGACTTAAAATTATGCCCAATTTAATTGGTGTTTTTTTGAAGTTTCTACTTATGGGTGCCTATGTATGGGTTGGATCTGAAAGTTTTGTGATTTGTTTTTTCAATTTAAAGCTTGAGCTCAAGATTTTATTTTAAAACTTCTTTTTATTTTGCAATTTTTTGTTTGTTGTCTATTATTCAATTTGGTTCATCTTTGTTACTTACTCCATTGTTGTAACTGTAGACATTTGATTATACAACTCAATCAATTTGAAAAACTTTTTTATAACTTCGTTTCTTTTCATTCTCACACGTAATTCCATTTTTGTGTGAAGCATTTGTTGTAGAGAGTAATTGAATTAAGTTTTTTTTTTCCTTTTGAAATACAAAACTTTTAAGGATTTGGCTTTTCAAAAAAGTTTTTTATCCCCGCAGTCTTTTTATGTACTATTTCCAATAATGCGGCGCAATATATTTCCACAGTTGTCAAATTAAAATCAATTTTCTGCACATTTATTTAAGTTTGTTGGATTAGTTTTTATTGCTGCTCAATTCGATTGTATGACGCTGTTACTTATTTGCATTAAAGAACGCGCAACAAAAAATGTGTGGTAACACAATTTTATATAACATCATCATTTATATGAAGATCTTGTGTATTGTGCTGCTGTTTAGAAAAAAAGAATTAAAGTACATAACATAATTTACTGCCTTTTGTATGATATAAAACCGCACATGTTAATTAGGCTGAATCGAAAAGTTAGTGGTGCTCATGAGAACGATGTTTGCTTAATTTTTTCACGATTGAATGGAGAGCAAACAAATTGAATATTATAATAAAATTCAAGAACTGCAACTGTTGTGAAATGCGGCGAAATAACACAAAATGAAACTTAAAACTTTATAGCTTTTCATTTTTGTTTATTTCGCTGAAACTTTATTTTTTAAAAAGGTTCACATTTCAACATGGATGCAGTGCATTTCAGTGCTTTAATGCTCATTGTCCAACGCTTCGTCTAAAACTGCACATATACTTACTTACGAGTATGTTAGTTTTTCTGTTTAATTAAAAAGCAATTTTCATGCTGCTGCTCTGCTGCTTATCTACATTTTTAACCCATTTTTTACTGTTGTTGTTAAATTACAATTTTTTTTTAATTTTATGCGTAAGTGTACCTGATAAGTTTGAGATTATCTGTCATTGATTTGAACAGCATTGTTGCAATAAATATAAAAAATCTTTCACATAAGCTGTAAATTCACTGAAGTAAAAAATTATTATACGGGTTGAAATGGGGTAAATGCTGGCAATGCTTTTTTTTTAACTTTAGCAAGTATACTTTCATATTATGCACTTAGTCAGCAATCATTTTCTTTGTATAACAGCAGAAGTTGCCATCAGCTGCTTAATGTCAGGACAGGAAGACTTTGGCCAATGCAAGAAAATTGCTGATGTGAGCTTTTTTTTTCATTTACTTTTTGTTTTCTGGCAAATTGCATTAGCAGCAGCAGCATCAGTAGCATTTTAGAGTATAGAGCAATCAATGCTATAAAAGAAAGGTGTTTGTGGGTAAGCAACACTGTGAAAAGTTTTTATTTGTTTTTGCGATTTTTAATAAAATTTTTTAATGTGACTTAAATTTTGGTTACAATTTAATTTGAATTGAAACATTTGTAACATTTAATACGATTAGAAGTTTGTAGAATTTGAAAAATTGCTATGAAAAGTTCTCAAGCTTGAACATTTTTAAGTATGTAGACGATTATTAGAGATTTATTAAATATATAAACTAAATCATGACACTAAAACTTTTAAGTAAATGTGTCACCTCCAAATGAAGATAATTAATTTTGCTAAGGACCTTTATTCTCTCACCAAATAAAAATATTTTTTGACTTTAAAACAATTTTTTTTTTCGACACCTACGAATACATCTATTAGAAACAATAATGAGTTGTTATAAAAGTTATATTCTGTAGAGTAACTTTGGGTATTGTGATATGGTCGTGTACTGTGATATACCAGTTTATTTTTCAGTATACCAAATTCCAAAAAAGAGTTTTCATGTCAATGTATAAGCAACGCAATAATACACGTGCTGCAGTGTTATCCTTGACCGCACTCGCTGCGTTTGGCTTCAATATGATGAAATCCTGATAGTGGGGCGATTGAAATTTTTTGAGCGTACGGTTTGATTCTTCATGGAGCAAAACTTTAAGCCAAAGAAAAAATTTTGCAGTTAAAAAAAGATAGTGTTTGATTATATTTATCCTTAATAATAGTGAGTTTTTTATTTGTAGACGTACATTTTCAATAAAAAAAAACATTATTGCTTTAAAAACTGAAATCGGGTATTGTGATGTAGTATATCAATATCATATTACCCACTAAGTTTTGTATGACAAAACAAACGTTGTTTTGAATTAAGGATCATGCCGAGAAAAAGGAAAGACATGAAAGTAGGATCCAGAAGAAATGGGAAAGGTATTCTGGCGGTCAGAGGAGGAATTCTTTTGACAGCAAAAACCTTTGGAGTTCTATTTGTCACACTGCAACGAGCTGTTTGGAATGGCAGACCAATTCACGACATCCTTGTTACCTCCTTGGGACGTTAGCCAGTTTTTAGTCAAATAAGTGTTGCGACAGTATTAACAACATCATCGTGTAAAGCAACAGAGAGCATTCAAAATATACAGAAAAGGATGGAAGAAAAAAAAAACCAAAAAAAAAAATCCTCTGCAGCGAAACCACTAGAGAACCAAAACTCTGCAGCAAAATTTAAAGGTCCAAAAATAACAAATTAAAGTTCCACAAGCGATTCCAATGGAAGCATACATTTAACGAGTTCCGATGAAAAACCTTGGCCCATAATTTTACTCAGCAAGGACAATCCATATGTTTTTTGAACAAATTGTTTCAGGTGTACAAGGAGAAAAGATATGGCAATAATGCTTGCAATGTGATTTTGTTTGGGCTTACAATCAATGTCTTCCAAAAAGACGGGTAGTTTACAAACTTATACAAAAACAATCTGTAATTCCCACTAAATTTTTAGTTTTTGCTTAATTTTTGAATTAATGTGAATTTAAATACATAATTTGAATTGCTTAAATTGTTCAACTTCTCATAAAATGACAAATCATCCATAATATAATAACAATACTGTTGTCTTTTATTGCTTGCAATTCTTTGGGTAATATGATGTGGTATATCACATTAACTGAATATAGCAATGTTATAGCTAAAAAATTACAAGTTATTACAAAAACAAAAATACCTATATCACAATATTCGAAGTTACTATAATTGTATTTTTCTAAAAATATTTTCTTCAAGTGTATAAGCTGGAAAAATTTTTTTTGCTTAGCAGACAGACATAGGGTATTATAGCGTAGAGCTTCCAAACTTCCACTTAGATTGCATTCAACTAAAGTGGAGAGTTAAGTACCTTAGTGGTTGAATCTTTTTTTTTTTTGGAAAGCTGCATGTGAAACAAAAAAAAAAAAAAAAAGAGGAGAGAAAAAACTTGCGAATTTGAAAGAAAGTTTGAGCAGATTAGAAAAACTAGAGACATTTACTTTTTCTTTTGGTAAAACAACAATGTAATTTTTGACCAAAATAATTTTTAAATTCATTATATAAATACATAGCTCAGGTGAAACGTATGCAATTTTCCAAGTACACATTATACTTAGCATAAATATATTTACAAAATATAATACACATATTTGCAATAATAAATAAAATTTAATTAAAACAACAAAAAACTCAACAAAATATTTATTTTTAATTTTTTCATCTTTCTCATTACAGGTACATACTTTGATTCAAAATTTTATTACATAAGTTGTAAGTATGTATTTAACGGCAGCAATATATATCTGTTTGTACAAGTAGCAATGCGTAATAATAATAACTTATTTGGCAAAGAGTAAAATGATGAAACACTGAACACTTTCAACTTTGACATTTGACAAACACACTGTCAGTTATGCTTGAGTCTATCTAAAAACCAAAAAAAAAAAAAAAAAATAATTACAACTAACAAACTAATGTGTAGATTAAGATATCAAATTAAGATTTAGATACAAATATTTACATGTAATTAAAAATTCTATAAAAAACTTGTCTCATTTACGACAAAGTAAAAACAAACAAAAGTAAACACACACACACACACAAACACAGTAAATGTAAAGGAAATAAACAAAGTGACAAGAGGGACTAGTGCGTTGTACGCCAAAGTATTATGCCACGCAAAATACATACCACATACATACGAACATATACATACATACATTTATAAGTGTATAAATACAAAGACAGACAAGCAATTAAAAAGCATAAACAAGTAAACATGAGCAGCTGTGCAATGAAAAAAAAAAAAAAAATAAATAAAATTTAAAAAAATAGGCACATTTTCACAACATTTTCATGAAACGGAAGCGTATAGTTGTTATATTTTACGTGTCGTTTGTAACTGGTATTTTTTTTGGTTCTTAAAACAAACGCAAAATACAGGGTGTATGTATACAGACACATTTTTAAGTAGTGTTCTTCGTAATTGTAATGAACTATGTGCCATCATATCAACATTCCTGGGCTATGTTGGCAACATAATTTAAAATTTTTGAAAGGTGCTTTACGAGTAGTTAAAATTTTTTTTATTTTAAGAATAATTTTTCTCACGAAAGATAATGCAAATCAATATAGTTTTTTTTTTGTTCGTTTATTATTTATTTGCTCCCAGTTTAAGTGAAGTAATCTGGATGCCATAAAAAAGCTTAAACGAAACAAGGCAGTGGGAGAAGACGGCACACACCCCGAAATATTACTTACTGACGCACGGCTAGCAGCTCAACTTATACGCCCTCACGTCACCTCAGCCTGGGAAATCGAAACTTTGCCATCGTCTGGGACTAAAGGCTTAATCATCAAGCTACCAATAAAAGATGATTTAAGAGACTGTGGTAAATGGCGAGGAATAACATTACTCAACACTATATATAAAACACTTGCCATAATTATATTGCAGAGACTTCAAGTTAAAACAGAGAGCACAATTCGTGAAGAACAAGCTGGATTTAGACCGCACAGGCTTCGCAGTACCTAAGTACCTGAGTAGCTAATTCAGATAATTATGTCGATGTACGAAAATTCCGAAATAGCAGTGCTGCACAAAGGAAACATCAGTGAAGCCTTCAGCACTAATGCAGGAGTGAGTCAGGGATGTCATCTTTCTCCGCTGCTCATCACTGTTGTGCTTGATAGCGTAATGATGGAGGTCAGTTTCAAAAGAAGAGGAATCACATAGAGTCTGTCACGTCAATTCGAAGACTTGGATTATGCAGACAATATATGCCTCCTTTCACATAGGCTCAGCGATATGCAGGCTAGATGGTCAACTTGGTCAACTTGGCACGAACCGTTGGGCTTAAAATAAATATTAGGAAGACCAAAGCCATAAGAATACATCACACCAACGTCGAACATATCGTTATTGAAGGACAACAGATCAAATATATGAACAGTTTTTGCTACCTGGGGAGTCAAATGACAAAGAATGGAGGAGCGCAAAAAAAGTTGCCAAGAACAGGTAATTAAAAGCAAGAGCAGGTTTTGGGCGCTTGTACCCGGTGTGGAGAAACTCGCAAATTTCCAGGAAGACCAATATTCAACGCATGCGTAAAATCAACGCCCTTGTATGGCAGTGAAACGTGGCCAACGTAATCCAGGTCTTCATCAACAAATGTCTGCGAATCATTTGAAGAATATTCTGCACGAACGATTTTGGAGAATGGCTAGCGAAGAACCCGTCCTAAAGCAAATAAGAAGAAGAAAGTAGAGGTTGGTCAGCCACACTCTCAGAAAGTCGTCTGAAAACATCACCAGAATGTTCCTAGATTGGAATCCTCAAGGAAGCAGAGGTCTCGGACGCACAAAAAACATCGGGAGGCGGACAGTAACTCGTGAATTGGTTAATTGTAACCTAACTTGGGAAAATACCAAAGTTGCAGCTATGAATCGTATAAGATGGAAATGTCACATTGAAGCCCTATGCTCCCAAAAGGAGTAGAAAGGAAAAAAAAAATATTTAAAAAAAAATTTGTCAAAAAATTTTGTTGCTTGGAATTTTATGCCATAATTTAAAAAAGTTTTGAGAGAAAAAAAATTTTTTCAGACTTTGGTTCTAAGTTTAATTTATAAATTTGCTTTGTATTTTATAAATTTTTTTTTTTTGTAATTGAAAATAAAATAAAATTTAACTTACAGTGCTGATTGTTATTTACATTATCGCGCACAGTGGTGAAAAAAAAGTAAAAATTATAATGCCAAATAAATAGCAGTAAAAAAAGAGAGAAACACAATATGTAGTAGAAAGTTGGCGTGATACACACTAACAGCAGTGTATTTCAGTTAGTGGGGAGAAATTAAAACAATTTATCAATGTCATGGCAGCCTTACGTATAGACTTCAAAAAAAAGGATAACAAAAAAAAAGCGAAAAAAGTCAAATACCAAAGTGTGAATAACACTTTTATGGAAATTCGTGTTCTACATGTTAATTTGCGTACAAATTTATAGCTTTGAATACTGAATTGCTGTATCTCAACGTATGTTTTGTTCTAATTATGCGCATTAATTTGCCACTTGTTTTTTCATGTTTTCATTTTCATTGAAAACACGTTAGCGCATGTTTGAGTATTATGTTAAAAAATTAAATAATAAAATTAATGATAGCAATTAATGTCATGACATTATTGACAATTAATTGGAAAATTTTTTTTTTGTAAATTAATTGTTTTTAATTAAATTTAAGTGGCACTAACGTAATAGCATTAAAAAAATTTCTTTTACGCAAAATCATTTTTTGAAATAAAAAAAAAATTACCAAAAAATTTTAGTTTATAAAATCACAAAAAACCGAATTTAAATTGAAGAAAAAAGTAAGAGGAATGAATATCAGATTTTTGAAATTTATATGAAATTTCATTATTTTGAAAACAAAACTGAAAAGTTGACTAAATTTTGGTATCTCTGATTAAGATTTCTTCTGTCGATTTTTATTATTTTGCACCGCTTCTACAGACGAAAAAATTTCTGAAAAAAAATTAATGTTTGTAAAAATCAAGCATTCACCAAAATACAAATTTAACCTGCAGCTAACACCCACGCATGTAACATAATAAATAAAGGTGTCAGTCAATTACTTACAGTCTGTACGTTTTGTTTTTAAGCTTAAAATATTTAAAATCAAAAAAAGAAAATTATGAAATATTTTCGACACTTGTGAAAGAGAAAAAAAAAAGCGAAAAAATTTTTATATTTTTCTTAGGAAACTGAGCTTATTGCTGACTTGTTTTATGAATTTCCATAGAAAGCAACAGAGCGCATAAAAACTTTCAGGGAACTTAAAGCGTTCACTCATAATAAAGAAATCAAAATTTTTATGCCAGCTGGTGTCAGATGGATAAAAATGTCATACCAGCGAATATGCATATGCGTTCTTTCATGACATATATAATGAATTTTAATTTATGAGTTATATTAAAAATACATAATATAATAAGCAACAAATTTTTAAAGAAATTTAAACTGTTTTTCTTTTGAACATAAACATAATGTTCGCTGTATGAAGCAACGCATTTAAAAAAAAAAGTTTTCGTAATATACTGTTCTACTTATGAAATTAGTAAAAAAAATATTTAATATTTTTTTTAGCAAAATGGCAAGTGTTGTGAAATAAAAAAACAAAAATAAGTATCAGTATGTAAGTAAATTTAAATAAAATCCTACAGGCGCAGCATACTTTGCGCAGCTGTGTTCAGTAATTTGTCAAATTGTTAAACAGGCGCGTAAATGCAGGGTGTATACATACATTGGATAGGGTATCTCAAATGAAGTGTCACTTACACAGGAACACACATGCTAAATATGGTAGTTACTATGTAGGAAAACTTTGTGGCAATTACCAATAGGAATGACAAACATACATATGTACATCTGCGATCTTTTTTTATCAACACTAAAATGTACAATAATTGCTTTCCAAAATTTGTCCTCAAGTCATCTATACTATTAAAATAAAATTACTCACACGAAAATGGTTTGTAACGCTTTGGCGCAAAATACAATGAATCGATTTTAAGAATTTTTTCTTGCTTGTTCTTAAGAAGAATACTGCATAATATAATTATTTTTTTTATTTTATAAAGTAAAATATTTTTTTTTTTTAGGATTAAGTTTTTGCACAATTGTCTTTTAATTTTTCATTGCTTATTCAAATGCTGCTTCTTAGATTATGTGTTGTTGTTTTTGTTTTTTCTTTCTTTTCATTTGTACTGTATGTATTTGGCTTCGAAGTTCAAAGAACAAACTTCCATTCAATTGTTGTTTTTTTGCTAATTTTGAAAAGATAAGATAGAATGAGTTGTTGAGAGAGTAATTTCATTATGAGAAATACAATGGGACGAGCGCGTATAAAGCCGCGGGTACCACTAGAAAATTATACACCTAATGGAGATCTATGTGTGTCTTAGATTACTCTCAATCAGGGACCGTAACGATTATGAATTTTATAATAGAAATCAGTGCATAATCGTTATTTTGGATTTCTATTTTTTTCGATCAAAAATAATCGTTATATTGGATTTTAATTTTTTCGATCAAAAATAATCGTTATATTGGATTTATATTTTTTCGATCAAAAATAATCGTTATATTGGATTTTTACTTTTTCGATCAAAAATAATCGTTATATTGGATTTATATTTTTTCGATCAAAAATAACACAGGTTTACAAAAAAAAAAAAAAAATTTGCTTTCCATTTAACCAGACCATAATTTTAATAGGTAATTTGATGCCCTGAACTCGAATTTGAGGTCTACATAGCTCTATCACGTCAGGAATTATTTCCATAATGCTCCTCACGAGCCCTACTGTACCATTCGCATAAGAAACATGGAAATTTTGGAGAACCACTTTGTTGCCCCAGTATAATAGTTACGAATTTCAAATCTGTAATTTTGATTAAAGGCATCTACAACTGCTATAATAAACCACGGATTCGGATTGAGTGACCCTAAGAACGTATATAAACTTTTCCGTTGTATATATTGCTCGTAGGGCTCGTGAGGAGCATTATGAAAAATCTTTATGTGATAGAGCTTTATAGACCTCCAATTCGAGTTCAGGGCATCAAATTACCTAGGAAAAATATGTTCTGGTCATAAGGACAACCATTTTTTTTTTTGCAAACCTTTGTAATCGTTATTTTAGATTTATATTTTTTTCGATCAAAAATAATCGTTATTTTAGATTTCTATTTTTTTCGATCAAAAATAATCGTTTCATTAGATTTTCAATCTTTTCGATCAAAAATAATCGTTATTTTAGATTTCTATTTTTTTCGATCAAAAATAATCCTTACATTAGATTTCTATTCTTTTCGATCAAATTTAATCGTTATTTTAGATTTCTATTTTTTTCGATAAAAAATAATCGTTACATTAGATTTCTATTCTTTTCGATCAAAAATAATCGTTATTTTAGATTTCTATTTTTTTCGATCAAAAATAATCGTTACATTAGATTTCTATTCTTTTCGATCAAAAATAATCGTTATTTTAGATTTCTATTTTTTTCGAACAAAAATAATTGTTACATCAGATTTCTATTCTTTTCGATCAGAAATAATCGTTATTTTGCATTTCTATTTTTTTCGATCAAAAATAATCGTTATTTTGGATAATCGATATTTTGGATGTCTATTTTTTTCGATCAAAAATAATCGCTATTTTTAATTTAAATTTTTTTCGATCACGAAACGCACGACATGCTAGCAAAAAAATTGCCTTATGTTAAAAATTAACAGTTTCATCTACAATCAATTTTGCTAAGTTCCATAGCTGCCTGTTAAATTTTCCTATTGGGTTTCAACTAAAGTGTTACCTATAAAATTTAAGACAATTTTTACCGATGTTGCACACACACCACGCATCGAAACGGAAAAAGCCATAAAAACAACTCATGATTTCACCTGATTTTTAATGTAAAACGGTAACCAGCGAAAAATGAAGCACCTTAAATGTCTGTAGTTGTAGGCGCGCAGATAAAATAGCGTAACATAAAAGGGCTGTTGTGTTTTGGGGTAAAAAAGAAGCTCTATCACGTAAGTGTCACATCAGTTTTGCACCACCGAGCAGCTGCCATAGCAAGTTAAATGGGTGGCAACGTGTGTGCAAACGTGTGTTAAGGGGGCTTATTTCTCATCTTCCCATTTTTTTTTTTTTTTGCTTTGAAGAGCATGAAAAACTTTTACGTTTCATGTCGCATGTAACAAATTTTGAAATTTTACCTAACACGTAAACAATTTCATTAAAATTTACATTAATTTTGATTAAAATTTATCACGAAATCCGCCGAAATTTATTCGTTGTGGTATGTGATTAATATCCCAACGGGAAAAAATGCCGGAGAAATAAAAATGAGGAACATTCAAAGGGATTCAATGTGATTAAAAATATAAAACAAAGTTTTATAAAACACTTTTTTTTTTTTTTAAAGTACTTAATAAAGATTCTTTGAATTATTGTATTTCAAATAGCACAAAAACCGGCTGCATGCAAAATCTTTTCAAACTGAACATAAATTTGTATATTGGAGTTTTTTTTTTGCTGCGATTGCTATATTTTCATACTCCACATATTAAGACGCTAAAAATTGCTTAAATATAATATGCATTTTAATTTTTGCTTCATAGCTATGGTGTTTATATTAAAATGACACTCAACATCCAAGCGAATGACAGCAGCAAAACAGACAAGTCGAGAATTATTTTAATTTGTAAATGCTTAGCTGCAGCCAGTGTTACCAGAAGAGTATTAAATTTACTGAAATTAAAACTCCCGTTGATTTTTGTTACATATTATAGCAAAAAGAAGTAAAGCATTTCTTGCTTGAGTATGTCAGCATATGAAAAATATTATATGTCAGCATAATTATTCATGATAATTATAAAAATTCTATGAAATAAAGTAGCTCGCAGCAATTTAAATTAAAGGAAAATGGCAAATTTTGTTTGTTTATTTATTGTAAACTGAGAAATTACTCAAGTGATTTTATTAAAGCCTTTATTAAAAGTCTTAAACTAAATCGCCGTTGGACCGTATTTACAAATATATTGAATTTCTCAGAAAATTGCATTTCATATATAATTAAATGTTAATCATACAACATGTGATGCTTTTCAATTATGCATTGAACATATATTTAATATAAGTATGGTATTTTTTGTTTGACGAGTGTTACAATTGGGAATTGCAATCAAATGCAGCAGTTTTCTAAATCAGCAGATTATGACACTATGATTTAAATAATTTTATGCTATTTAGCATTTAAATGCAAATTTTCTGGCAAGTTAACATTCTATTAATCAATTTTGATTGAGACTTTAACAAAAATCTCATTCTTCTTACTTTTCTATTTGAATATCACTTATTTTACTAAAACATGCCTTGCCTAACTGGAGCTTTACTAAAATAGTAGTTAAAATCCATCATAATTCACATATTTCATTTCAGCACTCAAATTGAATTTTTTATTGGTTCAACAATAAAAATGAGTTGATTTTTTTTTTATGTTGTGTTCATAAGAGTTTTTGTTGAATATTTGAATTTATTATGTGCGTATTTTTATTTAAATCTTTTACCCCTAAAGCACTCAGATTTTAATACATAATTCAAAAGTAAAAATTAAATGTTGCTCATACGTCCTGTTGTATAAAATAAAAAAAATAGTAGCAATAAGTACGAGCGTCCTCAAGCGATAAAATACTCATAGTTGGAAAACTGTTAAGTTTCAATTGAGTTGACATGCAGTTGTAACAATTTGCTGTACAATGAAATAGTTGGGCAACATTAAGTCCCATTAGTTCATCAGCAGCAGTTTTTCATCATGACAAAACATATACTTAATTAATAATTTGTGCTTATATTGCAATATGGAAGCTAAAAATAATGTAAGATTTTGAGTGCGACTAGTTACTTACATAGCTGCAGCAGTTGACCAACTATTGGACACATATATTTTGAAAACTATATTCAATTAAAAAATTCGCTAACAAATTGATTTCATGTTTTCGTTCAATATCTAAAAATTTTGAACATTTTATAAAAAATTTTTAAAGATCTAATAAAAAAATAACAAAGTACTTGGCAACAGTGTACAGTTCTACAGTTTTTCTGCTTTCACTTTAATACGCTATTTTTATTTTCCATTTTTATTTCGCAATTCTCACTGTAGATATTAGTAGCTGCTGGTGTGCAACTAGTATTTTGAATAGCTATAGTAAGAGATCCTTGAACCTTATTATGTGCTCATGCTGCATATACACTTTGTATTGTATGAAAGAAAAGCGAATGTGTAAGCATTTACAGGCGATGGAATTTGAATAAAACTAAAATGAAACGAGCGAAGGAGAATAAAGGGAATCAGCAGCAATATATACTTCAAAAAATATAATACAAGTACATAGTATGTTTCGCTAAATAGGACACATTTTGGTGTGAGACAGCAACCAGCAATGAGATACATACTTATTATGTCAGGTATACCGTCTTGCCATTGCCATTATCAAAGTTTATTTTTTTATAAAGTTGTTTAAGCCTGAGTGGTTGCAGAATTTATTTCAACAGCTGGCAGTATTTTTGGTTTCATACTCGCGTTTTTGTACATATATCATGAGACAGACAGCTTTAAAAATTCTTAAAATAAATAGAAAATATAGACAAAGATTGCATTTATAAATGCTGCCTGGACTGCAGCTTTCATGTCTTCGGTGTGCCAGGTCTTTATCATACATATGTTTCGTAATATTATTGTAGTTTTTATAAGGAGACCGATTTGGCTAAAATTTTTCCAGATGGTAGTTCAAAGTTTAAAGTTTTCCCCTAGTTATCTTATACAAAAACAGTTAACATCTTTTCAGGCAGCAGCGTGGCATAGTGAGGAGTGAGTTAGCGTATAAGCTGGGAGGTTACTGGTTCGAGCCATGGTTCATGCAACTTTTTTTTTTTTTTTTTTTTTAAATTTTTTTTTTAATTTTTTTTTTTACTATTTTTTTAAACTTTTTTTTAAATTTTTTTTTTACTTTTTTTATTGTTAGTTTTATTTTTATATAAAACTTTATATATGTACATATATATATATACAGCAGTGGAAAATTAATTAGAAACGGTTTGTCCTCTAAGCTTTTACAACATTTAAAAAAAAAAATGTCAGTGAACGGTTGTTTTTGTTGTTGTTGTTATTATACAAGCGCCCTCTTGCGGTTTATGTGTTTGTTGTTGGTTTTATTGAAGAAGTGATCTTTGGCTGAAATGAAAATCTCAAGAGAAGTGCATAATTTGGCTGGCCAACTAATTAGAAACAAAAAGTTGTGTTCAAGTCAGTAGCAAATTTCTGGAGCCTGAATTAATTTTACTTGTAAGTTATAAATCATACATATACCTCAGTTGTGGATAAGTTAATTTACTGGGTTTCAGATACTCTTGAAATGAGTAAACTATGAAGTAGTGATTCAGCGAAAAGAGATTGTCAAAATTTTTAACTTTTGGTCGCTCAGTTAAGAGAGTTTATGGTGCTATTAAATACTTCACGACTTTTAAATCAAAAACGACCTTGTGAAACAACAGAAAGAATGGATGCAAAAATTTCTTGAATGGCTAAATAAGACCCCAAAATAGCCCCTAGGGATTGAATCCTTAAACCCAAGGCAAATCTTTGCAAACTCAATCAAACTTTTTCTTTGTTTTTTGTCTTCATACGTGAAACTCTTCTATATAGCCCAGATTGAACCAAATGTCTCCTTACAGTAAGAGTGAATATCATAATTTCAGTTTGATTCAAAATTTGGGGTTCATTCCCCATTGGGAATATTTTGGGGTCTAATATAGCCATTCTTTCCGTTGTTTTACAAGTTCCTTTTTTTGTTAGTCCTTTGGGAAGTTTAAACTAATATTTATACTGCCAATTAATGTAACTTAAAATTTTTTTAACACATTTCCTAGCAAGGTCTTTAGTTCAAAAAAAAAAAAAATAAAAAAAAATTTAAAAAAATAAAATTAAAATGAAATTTCACCATAAAAAAATTCTCAAAGAAATTTCTTGACCAAACCATAATATTAATTTCAAGGTAATCGCAGTACAACAAACACGTTCAGAAAACATTAAGATAAATAAACAACATAAAATGCTTTTTTATTTGATATCAAATGAAATTTTACCCACAAAAAAATAATATATGTTTTGTACAAACAATTCTTTGGTACAAAAACAAGTTCTACAAAAATTAAATGTTTATTTGTTTTTTTCCTTCGATTGCAATTAAAATTTATTCATAGCCAAATGAAAATTTACTTCAAAAAATATTAAAACTCAATTTATGCAAAATCGCGCCGGCTTTCAGACGTAGGTACTACATGAGATAAAATAACATACAAAAATTATTTATTTTTGTATCAAATTTATACATTTTTTTAAAATGTTTTGAAAGTTTTTATTAAGTAATTTTTTTTTGTATTGTTTTTACAAGATTGCAGTTTGTTTTATTGTGTTTTTTTTAGCAAACTGATGAATAAAAATCTTTAATCAAGAAGAGTAGTGCAACAAAAATTGTTATTACTTCAATGATATACAACAATAATAATACTTAAAAAATTTTCATAAATATTATATGATATTTCTTTGTAATAATTTATTTTTCCTAAGAAACCCAATACATACATCTTAGCTATATCAAATATAAAACGAAACAAATGTATGCTGTACAAGAGAACAGCGACACGTGCAACAGCGTACCTAGTAAATAAAATTTCCATTTCCATTGAAAATTCCATAGCAAAGTTACGGCAGCGCAAAATCGTTGGAAATATAATAAATAATGCAGATTGCGTAGCACGCGCTGTTTAAAAAACACAAAGGATACCGCCCATAATTTTGATTTTTGTTTTTTTTTTTTAGTAAACAAAAAATAAAATTTGTACTTATTTTTTAGCTACTTTTGGTTTTATTTATTTGCTTTGGAAAATAAAAGAAACATTGCAGAAAATACTTTAAAATTCTGAAATTCGATTTAATTCATTCTATTCAAAATTTTAGCCGATGCCTGCCTTCGATTTTCTGAAGTTGTTTTAAGTTTTATTTTCTTTGAAGAGCACAATGCACAATTTTAAGCTAAAACTTTGGAATTGTGTGTTTTATTATAAAAACTTAGGCGCATTTTTAGGCGCATGTTTATATGATATTATTTTAATATACTTATGTATGTATTCAAGACTTATTTTTGTTCATTATATACATAAATCAGAGAAAGCAAAACACTTCCCTCACTTTTTAACCGCCATAACACAATATATTTGGTTGATTTTGATCAGTTGGAAAGGTTGAAAAGAGGGGCAGCAATGAATTTAGTATTTTTCAATACTAGGAAGTGCCACGCCTCTAACAGAAAAATACATTTCCACAGCTAAGCTAATGGACCGGTTTTTATAAAAATTAGTACGGGGATAGACTGATTTCTGAGGACAGTTATTTGCATTTTATTGAGCTGTGTCACCACCCTTAACCCTCCGACGGGCGATGGCGTGCGAGGCGGTAAGTGGAGCGCATGGGTCTGGCAGAGCCATATATGTATATTTGGGTAGTTTAAAATATTAAAGTTGCTCCAAACTTCGCATCCCCGGGCACAAAAAGTTTCGTATTGGTGCCAATAAGAACCACGTAAAATTTGGTCCATTTCAGAAAACATTTGATGAACTCGCCACAGTTTTGAAAACTAAAAAATGGTCCTTAATCTATCGAAAATCGTTAATATCTCCCCGAAGCATCCCCCTAGAGGGATCAAATTTATCACAAGGTCCCATTATTTTTTCTCTCCCAATATTTTCCCCCAACATACTTATCCCCTATCACCACCCCTTAGGGAGGCTTCCCTGCGAAAATGACATTCTTGTGATCCCCCTCTTCTCAGACGCCTCTGGAGGGGTAAAATGTTAGAACAACTTCTATTATTTTTACCCTCTCAAACTTTTCTCTTGACACACCTACCCCTTATCTGCCACCATTTTGGTGGTCCCCATACAAAAAACACAAAAAATTTCGAAATTTTGGAAAAATAATTCATAACTCCCCAGGAATGACCCGTAGAGGGTTCATATGTAACAGCTGGTCCTATTATGCTTTCTTTTCCAAAATATTTTTCGAACAGACTTACCCACTATCTGCCACCCTTTTGGAGGTCCCCCTACAAAAAATATAAAAAATGGAGAATATTTCGAAAACAGTTCATAGCTTTCCTGGAGTGACCCGTTGCGGAGTCAAATGTATTACTAGGTCTTCCCTAAATTTTTGACGGGCATACTTACCCTCTATCTCAACCCTTTTGGAGGGATCCCTTGCAAAAATGAAGAAAATCCCACACCCATACGCCCGTCGGTGGGTTAATAAGAAGAAATTGTTTTCACTGCTAGACCAACGAACCAATTTTGATGAAGTTTAGTGTGAAGATAGACTGAATCTTGAGGAAAGGTATTTGTTTCTAAGTGGGCGGTGCCACGCCTATCACAATAAGATATATTTTTAAAGCTAAACTAATAAACCCATTTGTTGAATTATGGTATGAAGATATTTTGAACTCTAAGGAATGGGTAGGGATAGAGATAGGGATGATGAGGTAACATGTTATCATGATCATGATTTTTTGGGAGCGACGACAAAAGATAGATATGGCATTCAAACTGGTAATTACAACGCTATGGTGACTGCTTGCATATAAAAAAATAAAAACTTTTTCCACTTGCTTCCTTCCGGTATTGGTAAATTTCTGTGATAATATCCAGAAATGGTCTATGTCGAATTTTGTTAAAATCGGTTTATGATTAATGCAGAGGGATAGCGGTTGAATGTCAAAAATGTTGATTTTATTAATAAATTAAAAATTAAATTGCTTAAAATTAATATTATTTTATTTATTGGAGCTATATTCACCATTCCATCGAGACACATTTTATGAAAATCACTTAACGTTTGTGGAAGTTATTGATATTTCTAAACATTAATCAGCGTTTGTTTGACAAATTGCGCAGCGACGAACTTAATTTCATTAGCCATTTTAATTACGAATTAGTTTCGCGAAGAAAAATTTTTTTTTTTACAATAATTGTGATAATTTTATTGGCTACTGTATCAAATTGTTAACTTCATGACCACAATTTTCATATTGATTTTCAATTCACTGGCTCAATTGCATTTCAAGCTATGGACACCAAGTAACCAACGAAACGGCAAGTGCTATAAGTGATGTTCTACCAAATGGGACAAACTACTTAAATTGTCAAAATGGGAAAAGTTTGAGTTTTTGAGAGAAGACACTAATTTTGAACAATGACGAACAAAGTAGCAAATATCAAGCTGGAAAGTCTTTATCGATGATCTTGATAATCTATTTGATATTACACAATTTTTTGATTCGGAATAAGGCGACCAACAGTTTTTGATCTAACAATGACAAAAAGGACATCTGGAATGCATGCTTAGTTTTGACAATAACTTGGCAGCAAAAAAAAAAAAAAAAAAAATGGAAATTGAAGTGGTCGAGCAGAACATCGCGTCGCAGAGAAAAATGTGTAGAAGTGGCAGAGTAAAATTGTAAAGTAAATGCTGAACGTTAAATATAAAGTGCAATTGAAATAAAAAGATAAATAATATTTAGGTTCCCGTTATTGATTGTTATGACAATTTTGGTAGTGATCAATATGATAGCCAAGAGACTGGATTAAGCCAAGCAGATGATGCAAATTTAGACGGTGCGCAAGGATATTCACGAATTCTGTAGATTTGATGGCCCAGCAAAATTTCTTGCCACTTGGCATATCCCGTTTGTAAATCTTTCAGAAATATTTCATATGAAATCTTACAAAATTTCACTCATGCATCAGAAATCTTTTATTTTCATTTCAGCAAGCTTTCTGCAATGTGTCAATGTTCACTTTTTGATTTCAACGTTTCTAAATTGCTATAGAAACTTTAAAAGATTAAGCAAATAAGCAATATTTCTAATTACGTCATAGAACGCTGAATTTGGAATTTTTTTTTATACATCGAAAGTTGAAATGAATTGGGCGTAAATCACTAACTGAAGTCTGCCGTAATGTTTTGAAGTGAAACTCTCAGGGTAGCACAGAAACGCGATGAAGCTTTGTGGCGATCCAACGCTCTATGAGAAGATAAAGGATAGAAGAAGAAGAAAAGTTCATGTGACTATGGAAAGCGTAGCAAATAAAATTGATATAAACTGTTTTTTTTTTTGTCGTCACACCATATTATCACAATTTCGAAAACAATTTTAATGCTATCAATTAGTAACAGCAATCTGTAGCGTGAAGTGAAAAAAAAGTGGGCGTAACTAAACAAATAGGCATTAAATATGTTGTGATAGACCTATCAAAGCATGTGCATGATAGCCTTAGCCAGGTCTCAGCTCGTCGAATTGGGCGGGATTCTTGCTCCCCGCTATTCTATTATGAAATTTAATTTTGATTTTTTTTTTTTATTGATGTGTAATGTTTGTTTTTGGTTCGATTTTAAAGATAGAACGAAGTATATATCTATTCGATTGGAAAAGATAAATTTTAGTAATAATAATTAATGCATTTTCTTGAAAAATTTTGCCGTTTTTTGAATAGAATTTTATGTAAAATATATCAAATAATTCACTCAATTGTTAAGAATTATTTTTTGACTTGACCAACTTGGCATAACTAATTCTCCTACAGGTGTTGGCATCAAGTGATACCCAAGTCAAAAATGAATTTTGACATGACAAATTTGAAGATAATTTCATTTATTTCAAAGCTTAAAAATTTTTCATAATTTTAAAATTGTGTAACTAATAATAAAGAAATTGATTATTGCTGGTAATAATATTAACCTTATTAAGTACAAAAAGTGAACTTTACAAAATTTAATAATATTAAATCTTATGGTTAAATATTCTTAATATGCAAATTTACGTTATAATTAAAATTTGTTTCACATATAGGTACGTATGATGTATCAGTTAAGAAAATATAACGGGTCAATTACTCTGATATTACTATATAAGCGTTAGAAATGATCAGGCTTAGATCTATCAACGTTACTATTCTCTGAAACCAACAATGAAGGTTTTAGTAAGCTTTGTGCTCATCTTCTTGCTCTTTGAGTTACAATCTGATGTTTGTGCTGAAAGCGAAAGCTCTGACGAAAGTGTATATAGCGACAGTATAGACCAATATTCTTCTAAGCGAAATAATTTCTCACTTGGTAAACGTGCTAAGGGTGATAAGCTACTCTACGAGGTCAGAGTGCGAGTTGAGCCACGTAGCAAATTTGCACTTCTTTTTGACCGTAAAGTAGATGCAGTCGTTGATGTTACGAGTAAGGTAAGTTGAATTGCAATTGAAAAACATTGTACTTTTTCATTTTTGTTTCTTTGTTTAGAGCCTTAAGGATAATAAAATAACCGCCATTAAAATCGAGCAGCAGAAAGAAAGTAAATTTAAAGCAAGCGGGGCTGAGTTTAAGGTTTTAGAAGGTGGTGTTGGTATGAATAATGTTGCTCTCGAGCTAACAAGTAAAAGAGGATATGGCTTTAAATATAAAGTTCTTGTATTTGGAGCTGAATAAATTGTAAATATAAATTTAATAATATAACTTGTATGAGTAGCAGTGTCTATGTGAAGGGCATATATGTTGAGAATGAAGTTATAAATTGGATGTAAATATTAAAAGCGTAGCAATTGAACAGGGCGACAACATACTACAGAGTGGGCTTAATATCTCTAAGATTATTCGAAAACATGTATGTTTTTTGGCACTGCTACATTATTATATTAAACATATAATTGTTATTATATTTCATAAAATATTTATATTTAAATGAATAAAATATAACCACAGTTTTCCTTTCTTTCTGAAGCTGTGAGGTTGGATAAACTTAATTTTTTTTTTAGTTCCAATTTATTTTAATGAAATTTTGTAATATTTTATGCGTAAAATTTTTAATTTATTTATTATAACTCCAGCAATATGTTAGAAAGAACTACACCTACCGATTATAGCGCTCAACAAAAGCAGCACAAGAAATTTTTCTTTTTCCAATACCATCGCTTGCATTCAAGAATTGAATCGACACCTACATATATTATTGAAACAAAGATGTCATACCAGCGACAGCCAATTAGATTCTTTGTTATTTTTCTTGTTCCATTTCATTAAATTTTTGTCTGAGTTTCTCTAATGAAGTACATATTTTCATTGACTCATTTAGGCCCTGTAACCTATTCTGCTGATATTATCTTGTGAATTTTGGAAAATAGTCTACCTTGAGCCTAATCAAGAAAACTTTGTTGAAATTTTTATCTTGTATGAGCGCTTACTGGTCGTTACTTCGATACCGAAGAAAACTCATTAGCTAATGTCGATGAAACATTCTCCGATAGTTTAAGAATAGCTAAAGCTCCAATCCCTATGGTAGTATAGTGTTGTGTTCAGGATCTTTCAAAGAGTAACTACTTGATCTGCACAAACACCAAGCTTTGAAGTCGCAGAAAAAAGAACATTTGATAGTTCGTGGGAAACGTTTGTAGCTTGCATCAAAAAACAGCGAAAATTCTACATATTTATCAGTCATACCTTGTCCGGTTTTGTCCGATAAATGAATGAACTCCTTGATTGTCTTGCATTCTCCTCTCGAGAGGACATTGATTTTTCATAAAAATTTTAAAATTTTGTAATTCTAATCTATTTATATAAATGCAGCTTTTTCTTTGAAAACATAGCACCGTGTACTAAGGTTATGTTTTTTATAAGAATTAAAAAGCACATAAGAAAAAATTGGTTTAATAAAGTTGGTGAATGGGAATCATATCAAATAATTTTAATTTTCAATTCAAAAATGGCGTTCTCGAATGGGAGTGGGTGGTTGGGAGGTATAAAATCGAATATTTATCTTTACTTAAAGCGTCACCCATACCACTACAGATTGCTTTAAATTATTTTCACTATAAAAATGTTATGGCTTCAAGCGATCAAATCAAAAACTGTTTACTGTTTACAAGTTTACTTTATACCTAACTAAAATTCGTTTCAGCATTAAAATAAAAACATTGCATTACTCTGATGTTACTGGTAATATATAAGCGTTAGCATTTTACTTTCCTTATTAAAATTTGATCAGTCATAGATCTGTCAAGACTCCAGCTCTCTGTACCAACATTGAAAGTTTTAGCAAGTTTTGTATTCATCTTTTTGCTCCTCGTGTTACAATCCGCTGTTTGTGCTGTACAAGATGTACTTCTATTTGGTAAACGTTTCAAGGGTGATAAAGTGCTAAAAGAGATTGTAGTGTGAGTTAAGCCACATAGTAGATTTAACACTATTATTCAACCAAGAAATGAGAAAAAAGTTGTTTTTACGAAGAAGGTCGGTTGAATTTTAAATTAAAAATTTTTAAACTTTTTAATTTTTGTCTCTTTGTTTAGAGCTTTAAAAAAGCTGCAATAGGAGCTGTTAACAACCCTCCATACCTATTCTTCACTTTAAATACTCCTGCATCCATTTCTATCATTCCTAATCCGCAAGGGGTTGTTGCGATTGGTGGTTCTGTTGCGCTTGTCTCCTTGCAAGCTTTGCCAAAGTTGAAATCAATTTTCGTATCACGACCACTACCACTGATAGCGTTATAAATTTTATAAGACAAAATCAAATTATTCCTGCTGACGCCTTCGTATCTTGCAGGAAAACCTGTAATAAACCTACTCATGCGTCTTTTAAAGTAACAGTGGCATCGCATGTTTCTGCTCTTCTTAATTCTAAGGCATGGGTGGATAGTATCTCAGAATTTGAGTAAAAAAAAAAAAAAATAATATTAGGACTGTCAGACATACTGTCCGTTGCAATTCAATAAACTGAAGCGGCTATCGCTTTCGTACCAAAATGTAAGGGGTTTGCGTTCCAAGACGTACGACATAACTTGGTTAAACAACACTTTTCCATATTTGGAACTTTTTGACAATAGTTTCAATATTTTTGGAAGAGACCTGCGCATCTAATATTTAATTTTTATGCGTTAAAGCTACACATTGTAACTCCAAAAGTTTGAATATATTATGGTTATATAAATTAAATAGACTGTTGGCGTAGCGTTTTAAAAGAATATATAAGATATAATATAAAAGTTAATGGTAAACTTCAAATTTAATGCTTTTTATTTTAAATACAATTTTAATGATTAAAATATATGTATGAGAGCAGATATGTATGCTCTTTTCATAAACACTGCAACCTTTAAAAAATTAAATTTTGAAGCCTATATTCCATATATAAGAGCCTTATAATTAAAACCATGTCCTCTTCTATCACTTGTTAACTTGAAAGTTACATTTTTCATGTTAATGCCACCTTCTAAAATTTTAAAACTAGCCTTGCTAGCTATAAATTCAGGTTCGTCGTGTTGATATAGTGCAATCCTGGTTATTGTTTTATCTTGAAGTTCCTAAACGAAGAAACAAAAATGAAAAAAATTCAAAATCTTCCAATTGCAATTCAACTTACCTGACTCGAGATTGCAACGGTTTCATCACATTTTACATTAAAAAGATGTAAAATCTTGCCTGGTTCATGCCGCACATTCAACTCCTTGAGTAGCTTTTCACCCTTAACAGGTTCACCGATTCGAAGGTTATGTTGTACAAATAGATTGTCTAGTGCAGCGCAGTTATCTGATTGTAACTCCAAGAGCAAGAAGATGAGTGCAAAACCTGCTAAAACTTTCATGGTTGATGCAGAGAACTGAAGTCTTGACAAATCTATGATTGATAAGAAAAATAAAATGTTTACGCTTATATAGGAACATCGAAATAATTGGCATTTAATATTTCGCGAAACGAATTTTAGTTATAACGTCAATTTATAAATTATGAATAAACTTTTTTATATTATTTTTTTTTTAATAAAATTTATGTAGGAGTAACTATTAGTAGCCGTTAAATTAAATATTATTACTTGTAATATTTCAAATTCGTCATACTTAAAAACTGATTTGATCCCTTAACCCATTTCCAACTGGTTTTCGATTAATCGAACGTGAAATTTGTCTATTTTCAATAATTTTTTTAACTGTGAAGGTAAGTGATATTCGGAAAACCGTTAGTATCATATATTACTTTGATATTTTGACTATTCAAAAATAATATTAAGCAACCCCCGCACCTCCACCCATAGTTCTGGGTGGGGGGGGGGGATTGGGTGAAAAATTCCTTTCCAATAGACCTTTACTTTAAATTATATTAAAAATATATTATTCAAAAAAAAAAGTAATTATGAGGTTTTATATCCAAAAGACCAAACTGTCTTTTGCAATCAAAAAATATATTGGTCCAAAAACCGAAAGTGACCGATATCTCGAAAATGACGTGAAAGAAAAAAAAAATAATTTGATTTTCAGAATCTGCAGCCGATTTTACATAAGAAATGAATAGTGGCACCTAAAGTTCATAAATTTTTTAATTATTTGTAAACTAGTGTTATCTTGTCTAGTAAATAAACTTCATCACTTTTTTACTATAAATTTTTTTATATATTTTGCTTTTTAATCGCATAACGAACAAATTACTTTATATTATATTTATCATAAGTGAAGAAAATATAGCCACATATTTTTGCTTATTGTGTTTTCAATTCTAAATTGTCACAATCATTTGGTTACAAATTGTCGTAAAAGAATATTTATCTTTTCAAAACACGTCACCAATACCCCTAAAAATTCTTTTAAATTGTTTTTACGATAAAAATTTTATGACTTCAAGCGAGCAAATCAAAAACTGACCTTCGAACATGACGAATTTGTAAAGAATTTTTAATATAATTTATTTCAAAGTTAAATAATTTTACTGAATTTCTAGTACATATTATGTAATTAAATTAAACGTTGCTGGTAATATTATATAATTTTTCAATTAATCACTACTTTATTATACTTAAAAAAAAAACGTATTTTCTTAATTAACAAGTTTACTTTATAACTAACTAAAATTCGTTTCAGTATTAAAATAAAAACATTGCATGCCAATTACTCTGATGTTACTGGTAATATATAAGCGTTAGCATTTTACTTTTCTTATTAAAATTTGATCAGTCTCCAGCTCAATTTTAAATTAAAAATTTTAAACTTTTTAATTTTTGTCTCTTTATTTAGAGCCTTAAAAAACACCAATAATTGCCATTGAACTCTTTCGGCAGGATGAACTTGAATTTAAAACAAGTCACGCTACCGTAAAAATTTTAGCTGGTGGCATTTATAAGAGTTATGTTACTTTAAAGTTAAAAGTGATAGAGGATATGGTATAAATTATAAGATTGTTGTATGTGGAAAATCAACGAAACGAAACGAAACTTATATGGTCCAAAACGCAGACTGTTACGTTACATTCGTAAGTACATTTGAACATAAATTGCTCGGAAAACACATGGAATTGAGTACTTTAAATAGATTTGATCCATGCATCTAAAAGTAATGTTCTATGGTACCATTTTCTGTTTATATAAAAAAAATTTGTATCCTTTGTTTTTTAGGAGCTATGAACGTGTGAGCATGGACTGTTACGTTACATAGTTTTGGAAGTAGATTTTGAAGTTGCCTCACATTGTTGAAGAAGTCTGCTCTTTTGGTGGTCTATTTTCAATGTGCACTGTGTGCAAACATTATTTCTAAAATTTGGGTAATCAGTGTAATTTGGGGTCGCTGAGCTCGAATCTGCCATCAGATTTTGGTCAAGACTTCTACGTTTCCAGATATCGGTAAACTAACCGGTAATTGACACGGTTAAACGCTCTTCTACGGCTTTTTTAATTCAAGTCTAAGAGATTTGGTGTATGAGGAAAAGTTATTCTCTCTTGTTACAAGCTATTTTCATTAGATACCTTTACGATTAGATACCTTACGATGTATAATTAACTCGAAAATTTTTTTTTTCAGTTCTAACGTTCTTCCAATAAACGAGCGATAAAAAGGAGTTGAAAAAATTTAAAAAAACGATTTATTTTTGAATTTTATTGCCACACAGATGAGCCTGAGGAAGTTTTGTTGTTAGTTTTTTATGAGGAATATTTGTTCCTAAGGCCGTATGAAAACATTCTCACTCGTTTGATCCGTATGTTAATTTTTTCAGAAAATTTGACTAAAATGTTCCATAAGGGGACTAAAGAGTGGTGCTGGAGGGGTAATAAAAATGTAAAGCCTTGCTCAGCTTTTCACAAACATCAAAAATACATGCATTTGAGGTCAGAAAATCAACATAGCTCTTATAATATTTGATTATCGATGAAAAAAGACTGTTACGTTACAAATGGTTTTCGGCGCTGGACACCCACATAAGTAAATGCACCGCTAATTTTTTATTTTCTTTAGAAAATATACTAAAACTGCTCGAAGAAAATCAGGTCTTTCTCTTTTGTTAACTTGTTAGATTTTTCGCCAAAAAACTTTTTTGGATTTTGGACTGTTACGTTACATTAAAAAAATGCGGTCGAATTCTTTTTTACACAAAATGCTGATAATATTTTGTTCCTTCAAATATTTTATTTAGTTACTTTCATTATACTTAATACTATCCCAGAAAAGCAGATAGCAAGTAAAAATAGCATATATTGAATACAACGTACCTTTTTGTTTCGTGTTGTATTTTTGTTCATTTTTATTCATCAAGAGACAATAAAGAAGCAAGTCTAAATTTTCATAGCAAACCACAGATTTCGGGTTGATATTTGTGTTTCTCGATACCTAGGGATATGTATAACCAGCAAATAATGAGAAACCTGCGAAATTTGAAAAAAAAAATTTTTCTCCGTAGTTTACTTTTTTGCGTTTTGGTCCATATGAGTAGCAGTGTCTATGAAAATTACATACATATATGTAGGAAATATAACTATGTAAATGTATGTGGAGGTAGAGTTTTTCACTATAATTTATAAAATCCTAAATATCTCCAAAACTATGCGGCTTATTACTGGGCTTTTTCATGCGCACTAACAAAGTTTTGTAATACATATTTATTAAAGATTATATATGAATAAAATTTTCAATTTTCTTTATCTTCTAAGGTTAGGTAAATTAAAGTTATTTTTTGCAATTAATGCACTACGGATCAATATTTAACGAAAAGTTATTTTTTTTATAAAAAATTTTTCTCATAATATTCTGTAAATATACGTGGTGGGTCGGTTTATAATTTAACTTTCTAGTTCTTTGTGTGTAAAAAATTGTAAGGGAGAGTTGTTTATACTGAACATTATCTGAGTAACAGGGGCTTCAACAAAGTTTCTTAACAATTGTACTTACAAGCAAATATTATCTAATAACATGGTAAGTAACGAAAATATTGCAATACAATGAAAGATATCTTTAGGTAATTAAACTTCATATTTTTAAGTTGTAGAGTTAACACTCCTTAAGTTCATAAGCGAAAAAATTTTAAAATTACCTGCAGTTTTATTTAAAATAAATTGTCATAAAATGAGACTTACTTATCCATATATTAATACAAAATAATGCTGAATTCATGTTAACTATATTAAGTTCTCAGCTGGATCGTAGACTTTCTCAGACATAATTTTATTATAAGTAATACCCAAAGTGAATTTTAAGTCACTTGCTCAACTCAATGAATGTTTTTGTTTTTATCGCATTATAAATTGATGCATTTTGGCAAAATTAAGGTTACCAAAGCTCACCCAATAAAAAAAATCTTGAAAAATAATAAATAGATTTACCTAAACTTTGGTAAAAATGGAAAAATTGCAACTTTGGTATGCAAATATTTTATTTATTTAAATATAAATTATGTGATAGTGTATATGTAAAAATTCAATATGTTGCCCCATAGGTTTGAATATATTAGGGTTATATAAAGTAAAAAATTTATAATTTTCGACTGTTGGCGTGGCGTTTTCAAAGAATATATAAGATATAATATTAAAGTTAAAGGTAAACTTTAAATTTAATGCTTTTTATTTTAAATACAATTTTAATTATTAAAATTTATATATGAGAGCATATACATATGCTCTTTTCATATACACTGCAACCTTTAAAAAATTAAATTTTGAACTCTATATTCCATATATAAGAGCCTTATAATTAAAACCATATCCTCTATCACTTGTTAACTTGAAAGTAACATTTTTCTTGTTAATGCCACCTTCTAAAATTTCTATACTAGCATTGCTAGCTTCAAATTCAGGTTCGTCGTTTTGATATAGTGCAATCCTGGTTATTGTTTTATTTTGAAGCTCCTAAACGAAGAAACAAAAATGAAAAAAATTCAAAATTTTTCAATTGCAATTCAACTTACCTGACTCGAGATTGCGACGGTTTCATCAACTTTTACATTAAAAAAAAATAAAAATTTCTCGCCTGGTTCATGCCGCACATTCAACTCCTTGAGTACCTTTTCACCCTCAACAGGTTCACCGATTCGAATGTTATTTTGTACAAATACATTGTCTAGTGCAGCGCAGTTATCTGACTGTAACTCCAAGAGCAAGAAGATGAGTACAAAACCTGCTAAAACTTTCATGGTTGATACAGAGAACTGAAGAAAAATAAAATGTTTACGCTTATATAGGAACATCGAAATAATTGGCATATTACATGCGAAACGAAACGAAACGAAACGAATTTTAGTTATAACGTAAATTTACAAATTATGAATAAACTTTTTATATTATTTTTTTTTTTTAATTATAATTATGTAGAAGTAACTATTAATAACTGTTAAATTAAATATTATTACCAACAACATTTAGTTTCTTTATTTTTAATTACACAATTCTAGAAATTATTGAAAATTATTTTATTTATTTAATATAATTTGTAAAGTAATAAATTACAAATACTAAAAAGCAAGAGTACTAGCTGCCAGGGCTTTCGAAATATATTAAATTATGAACTCATTTTAAATTCGTCATGCTTAAAAATTGATTTGATCCCTTGAACCCATAACATTTTTATCGCAAAAAACAATTTAAAGCAATCTTGTGGGAGAACTGGCGGCGCTTTTAGTAAAGTCAAATATTATAATTCGACAATTTAGGTATTTAAATTATAAAGTTTGGCTGTTTAGAGCACATGGTTCAAAAAGTCCCGGGAAAAATTATGTAAACACAAACTTTTTGATAAAAATTGATTTTATTCTTCAACATAGTTCTCTTCGAGGGAGATACACTTCATCCAATAATCCTCCAAATTTTTGATACTTTTTTATAGTAGTCGACGTCGAGGCTCTCAAAATAGGCATCAATTTCGAACTCGACCTCCTCATTTGAGTAAAATCCATTCCCTGGAGCCATCTTTTCAAGTTTGTAAACAGATAATAAATGCTGGGGGCCAAGTCTGAAGAATCGGTGGTGGGTGGGACAGCAATTCGTATCGCAATTCCTTCAACTCAAATAGCAAGAAGATGAGTACAAAGCTTGCTAAAACTTTCATTGTTGGTACAGAGAGCTAGAGACTTGACAGATTTATGACTGTTCAAATTTTAGTAAGAAAAGTAAAATGATAACGCTTATATAGTAAGCGTGAGTAATTGGCATAGAATGTTTCCTTATGTGGCATATGGGCATTTCCATAGTGTCGAATGGGACAGTCATACACTTTTAAAGTGGAATAAAAGTCAAATTAAAATACTTTTTTTTTTCTTCTATTACTTAAAGGAATAGCGCTTTGGTAGCACTATATATAGTGGTAAATTTGATGGCAGACGTACTACCGGTTCCAAGATAAAGGCAATAAAAGAACGATTTAAATGGGACAAAAAATGGAAGTGTTTTTCATGGCCATTTATAGAAATGCATAACTAAGTCAGCGAAACCTACCAACATTTTTTAACGCAACTAACTTTAAAATGTTATGGAATAATAGCAATTTTTATTAAATTTCGTTTAATTGAAAAATCTTTTTTATTTTTTTCTTACAAAGTATAATATGATTCGTGACGGGACATTCGAATGAAATATATTTTTCTATTACGGTTTACTTGGTAAATTTTCATATATTTTTTGTATTTGAGACTTATATGGTAATTAAAAAACAAATTTAATATTAATCACTGTCGAATTAAATTAGTGGGATCAAATTTAATTAATTTAATTTAAATTTAAAACATTTTACTTAAAAGAATATGAAACTTTTATTTTTTCTGTTTAAACGTTTTTTCCTGTAAGGGGCGTGACATCGCCCCACTAAAAAAAATTTCTCTTATCAGGAAACTGCTTATTCCCATACCAAATTGGATTATAGATGGTGAAGCGACTCTGTGGTTGCGTTTAACCTATTTTAGGCGGTGCCACGCCTACTTAAAGGACTTAGGGTCTCCAAATTTAATTCAAATATGTTTACTAGATTAGCTGTGAAAACGTATTTTCCTGTTAGGGGTGTGGCACCGGAACTTCATTTGTGCAATTTTGAAGTAGGTTTACTCACCGTTGTGAATGAGTTCAAGTGCAAATTGCTTGAATTAATAAAATGTGAATATTTTTCTCAGATAATAACGTCTTTTTAACAACATTTAATATCTTTATTCTTGAAATAAAAAATTCTTAATGTTCAAATTATGGAATTTATTAAATTTTGAAATTACTTAAATTATAAGCTCTTTTCAAATTCGTCTGTTCAAGGTTGATTTTTGAGCACGTGAAATTATAACATTATAATTGCAAAAACAATTCAAATCAATTTTTAGGAGAACGCTCTTAATGAAGTCAACAACTTGCAATCGCTTGATGGAATTAATACTTTACAAAAAAATTTATTCAAAAATTCAGCAAAACACAGACGGAAGCGTGTCTTATTTTATATAAAATTTCTCAAGAAAATGCTTTAGTTGATGAATTTGGAAATTTCTAACTGTAGAGGAATTAATTTATTATTGGTACTATTCTTATTCATTTCATTTCATTTATCGCTTAAGACCATACTAGATGAGGCTGACAAATATATAAAGTTTCCAATTTTGAGTCGATACTTATTTCAAGGAATACTCTATGAAAAATCCTTAAAGGTTCAAATATTTAATTTAAATGATTTGGGACTGAAAAAAGAATTGAGTTTACCTAAGTTCACAGCATTAGTAAAAAAGGGTAAATTGTGACTGTGCTAATATTATATTCATTTAAATATAAATATTTAATATAACAAGTACATATATATATAGTAAAAAATTTGATATTGCGCTTAAAAAAAGGAAGCATTAGTTATGAGATTCACTTTCCATATATAGAAACCTTATATCTGAAACCTAATTTTTGTGCACCTGTTAACCTCAATTTAACGTCTTTCTTCTTAATACCACCATTTAAAACTTTTACAGTAGCAGGGCCTGTTTTAATTTTAGGGTATTCCAGCTCATCGAGTCTAATTGCGGTTATTTTTTTATTTTTAAGGGTCTAAACAAAGAAACAATAATGAAAATTTTAAAAAAATTTTTCAATTTCAATTCAACTTACCTTTTTCTCGACCTTAACGGTAGCAACAGCTAATTTTGGTATATGGCCAGGATAAAACGTTCTACCTGGCTTTCTTTTCACTTCGAGCGTTTTGAGTAGTTCATCACCCTTGACACGTTTACCAATTAGTATAGTATTATTGCGTGCAGCACAAAAATCTGATTGTAACTCAAAGATTAAGAAGATGAGTACAAAGCTTACTAAAAATTTCATTGTTGTTTATAGAGAACTGGAGACTTGACAGATCTAAGATAGAATTTGAATAAAAAGAGATAAATGCTAACGCTTTTATAGTAATCTCAGAGTAATTGACACGTAATGGTGAATTATTTGGTGTACATGCGTTTCTCGTTTAGTGGTGAAACGAATTACAATCATAACGTAAATTTGAAAATTAAGATTAAATCGTTTATTTTTATTTTTTAATTATCATCTTTATCCATAAAATTTGGTATTATTACCAGCAAAATTCTATTTATCCTATATTTGTTTGCACAATTTTAAAATTATGGAAATTTTTAAGCTTTGAAAAAAATAAAATTTAAAATTCTTAACAAATTGGTCATGTTAAAAGCTAATTTTTGATTTGATTGCCATAACATTTTAATATCAAATGGAATTCAGAGCAAACTGTATGGGAATTAGCGATGCTCCTGGTTATGTCAAAAATTATTTTTCTACGATTTGCATTTGTAATTGATGTAATTAATACTTTAAAAAAAAATTTATTCAAAAACCCGCAAAAAACGGGCGTGCTGGGGGTTCGTCTTTTAGTATTAAAATTTTTTACAAAAAAGTTAAACTTAAGCTTAAACTTAAAACTTTGCAGTGGACTGCACAAATTTCTGAATACTGCAATTGGAGGCAGAATAAATAGATACCCTAGAAAACAGATTTCTGCTTCCAGAATATCTGAGGTGGATGGTACGTAGCTACCTACAAAACAAGACACTGGTATACGATACAAGCAGTGGTGCTCGCTGTAAACAAATAGCCTCTGATGCGGCGCAGGACTCTATCTTTGGCCCAGTCCTATGGAACGTTTGTTACGACAAGGTACTGCATACTGAGATGCCAGACGACACCCATTTGGTTGGTTACCCAGTTGACATTCCAGCAGTTATAACAGCAAGAAATACCGATGACGATCAACGGAAATTAAATCAGGTCATGATACGAACGCAGAACAGCTGGTTAGAGAGAAGTTTCGTTGAAGTAAATTACTATATCACACAGATTTTATCTGGACATGAATATTTCCAAAAATATCTTAATAAGATGAGGAAAACTGAGTCGCCAGACTGCATATATAGCGACGCAGAATTGTTGACGCTTAACATACGCTTTTCAATTGTAGAAACTGAACATTAACTAGATGTGAGCTGCATAGACGGGTCGGTCCATTAACAACCGCAAATATATGTAATACCAACCATGCTGCTAAGCGAAGAAAACTGGATGTTAACCGCGTGATATGTAGAAAATCTACTCCACATGAAGAAGAGAGACGTAGACGCTTATCAAATTGAAATAAATTGTGGTAACGGGGGCCTGGACGAAGCTTTAGAAAAGAGATGATAGCAAAGAATGCCAAAGTTAAGGGAATCTTCCCACAGAAGGAGTGCGCAAAAAGTGTTCCAGGAAAGCTGCATTCTCGAATAAGCGGAGCTGTTTTAGTAGTCGGTATACCATTACAGGAGTCCGACACACCGATCTGTTGATGACATCATTTCAAAATTTTAAAGAAAGTTTTTAATTTTTTTAAGAAAATAATTAATTTATTCTTTATAGAAAGAACAAATACGATTTTGTAATTTTCTTAACACAAAATTTAAAATGTTGATTATTTTTTTTTTGGCTTTAAGTTAAAAAAAAAAAATATTTAAAGAAAATAAAAATGCCAATGCCAAAAAATAAATTTGCATACCAAAGCAAAACGCATTTTTCCAAACCCTTTGTGTTAGAAGCTGTTTTTTTCTTCCACTCTCTTTGTTCTATTTTTTACATTTGGCAGAATAATATGGCTGCTTCCGCTTTAAAATTTCCTTTTTTTATCCATCCGTTTGCATGTATTTATAAGCAAAATTTTTTCTCAAGGACAATATTGACAATTAAACGGGTTTTGTTTATTTCTATATTATGAGGCGCAGTAGTATTTTTCTATTTTTGTATTGTCATTGCCATGGAATGTGATAAATTTGGCCTTGCATTATTTCAGTGTGCTCATAAGTTTGCAAGGTTTTTTTTAGCTATGAAAGTAGTGTCAATAACTATTGATTTTATGAGTTGAATAAATTAGGAAACATTAGCAAGATATGAATGAAATATCTTGTTATATTTGCATATTGTAGGGAGATTAAATAATAAATTTCAAATTCTTTAAATGTGAAATTAATTAGTTTCAGTATCTGGATTTAAAATTAACCGATTGGGAAAAATAAAATACTAAATTAGAGATAATGTATCATATGTACATAAAATTATTTTTTTAAGTTATATAAAATACTAGTGATACTGCACTTGATGAACATTTAATTACTTAAATATTTATGAAAGTATCAGCATAAAAGTTTAAAAAACATTTCCTAATAAATTCTAAAAAATGCATATGAACAAAACCGGTAGGTAGATAAACTGCAAACTAAAATCAAACAATTTAAGCCACATAAAATGAATTTTTCATTAACCACAGCAAAGGCGCATTGGTAACATAACTTTTTCGCGCACCACACCGCAAAATGCACCACTTGCTTCTGACTAAGCTAGCTAGCTGGCTGACTGACAATTGCATACAAATACAAACACAAATGCAAATGCACATAAGCACACATGCTGGAGGAATGCAAATACCTAAAAACATTACATGTCAGACAGAAATTTTTCAAGCGGAAATAAAATATAAGTATTTCTATGAAAATGTCAATATTTGTTGACAGTTTGACACCAACTGAAGTGTTGGCCAAATGAAAACAATGAAAAAAAAAACTATAAAGGGTGTTATACTTGGCTTCAACAAAAATTAAATAACCTCCCAGTGTGCCACACGGATCCGTTTCGGATTGGTTTAGGATCCGCTTCTTCGTATTATTTATCCGAAACAGATTCCGATTCTGATACGATTCGTATGCGAAATCGTGGGTGATTCGCCTCCAAATAGCGAGAAGGATCGTCCGCGTTGTCGGATCCGTTTCGAACTCGAAACGGACTTCATATAAGCATCCGTTTCGGATTCGTTTTTTTTGATAATAAAACGGATCCGTTTCGGACTCGTTTTTCTAAATAAAACGGATTTTACTGTATCAAATAAACGCAATTGAAAAAACATTTTTCTTTTTTGATTATTTACTTTCCATCTATCTATTTTTCTAATGCTGTTGTTGTTACTTATTGTTTATTAATGTAATTAATACATTTAAAACTTCAAAGGAGAAATTAAATTTTTTTTTACCTGATACTCGATCACAGAATTGAACCTGCGTCCTGCGTCATGCCACTGTTAAAAGATGCTCATCTTACCCAGCTCAGCTACCGACAGCATTTTTAAAACCTACTAAAATGATGTCGTTAAACTGCGCATGCAACAACCATTGTCTAATCAGGGAAGCTTCGGTTCAATCCCCGGCGGCGACATAATTTTTTTTATATTTTTTTTAATATTTTTTTTTTTTTTTTTTTAATTTTTTTATTTTTTAATTTTAAAGTATTTAAAAACAAAAAAAGAACTATATATATATTGAAAATATCTTGAAAACTGGCTTTTATATTAATAATTAAAATCGTGTCCGGATCGAATCCGTTTTATTAAAAAAAAACGGATTCATATCGGACTCGTTATTTATTATTAACATAAAAGGCAGTTTTCAAGATATTTTCAATATATAAATAGTTCTCTACTTCTTTTTTGCTTTTTTAAATACTTTTAAATTAAAAAATAAAAAAACTAAAAAAAAAAAAAAATTATGTCATTATGTGCAGTTTAACGACATCATTTTAGTATGTCTTGAAAAGAGTCCGTAACGGATCCGTTTTATTTACAAAAAACGACTTCGGAACGGATCTGACAAAACGGATTCCAATTTTTCGAGAGGAATTTCATACGAAAACGAATTCGAAAAGGATCCGAACGGTTCCGTTTTATTAACAAAAAAACCAATCCGAAACGGATCCAAATATGAAGTCCGTTCTGAGTTCGATACGGATCCGACAAATCAGACGATTCTTACTGCTGTTTGGAGGCGAATCACCCAGGATTTCGCATCCGAATCGTGTCAGAATCGGAATCTGGAACGGATCCGTTTTATTTACAAAAACCGACTTTGGAACTGATCCATTTTGTTCACCAAAAAGGAGTCCGGAACCGATCCGTATAAGAAGTCTGTTCCGAGTCCGTAACAGACCCGGATCCGTTTTAGTTTTAAAAAAAATGATTCCGTAACGGATCCATTTCTGAAGTCCGTACCGGGTCCGCAACGGACCCGCATCCGTTTTTGTGCACATTGGTCTATACCGCATTCAGAGTAAAAGTGTGCGTAAGTTCTACATTTTTTTTGCTGATTGGACTAAACGTATCCATATTAAATTAGGCAACAATTACTGTATAGCGTTTTGAAGCTTTGCTTTTATGGCAGGTACCACGCCCACTTTTGTCTGATTTTTTCATTTAAGTTAAATTGTTTTATACTTATAACCTAAGCTCTCAGTGTAGCTTTTTTTAAGCCGTTTTCTATGCGTTACAAACGGAATGTCAAAGTGAACATACCCTGAGTGTAGGGTAAAAAATTGAGCTTACACTTTTACCATAAAATATGCAGATTATGCAAATTCTCGTTTGTTTCAACCAAATTCTAAGTGTCAATGTGCAGGAATTTCAAAAACGAAAATAGAAATTATGCTGACAATTTTTTGAAAAACAATTTGCTTGCATTGTTTTTGAAATGCAAAGAAATGAAGGATTTGTGGCATCAAATTATAAGGATATGCAAAAGTGAATGCAAATGCATTTATAAATTTGTAGCCTACAGTTAAGAGTGAAAATTAAAGATAGTTTGGAGTTTTTATTTTTTTTTATTGTGTGAACATCATTATTGGCGGGAGAGGTAAGCAAACCTAAGACGGAGTGAATTTTTTTTAAAGTGTTTTTGACGAACGAAATTCCTCTAGACTGCCAAAAACCATATTACGTTTAGGTACTTAAAATAATGCTTTGTTCATAAAAACATAGTTCTTGGTCTTATTATAGTTAAGTGATCGAAAAATTGCAATGAAATAAAATTTTTAAAAACATAAATAAGATCAACAAGCGCTATTTTAAAAGATACCTCAAGCTCAAAAAGAAAAATTCACTCTTCTCATTAACGGTCAAATATTAAGCTCATGCTAAAGACACTTACATTTTCAATAAAACTATAATAGCATACTTTTAAGCGTAAAAATTAAAGTCAATATATGACATATTCGCACATAAAAATCAACCTTACCATTTCTAACACACAATATTTCTTTGAAGTCATCCAAAAAATAGATAAGTAAATTTTATCAGCTATGTACCAAAATTTTGGTGGATTACTTAAGTTTTTTCAAAAGGGTGGCCGATAGAGTGTACGTATGTTCCAAAACTATATTGGAGAAGAAAATATAATAGGACCCGCTGATACATATGAACCCTCTACGGGTCACTCGGGGGAGCTATGAATTATTTTTCCAAATTTTCGTAATTTTTTGTGTTTTTTGTATGGGGACACACAAAAGGGTGGCAGAGAGGGGGTATGTGTGTCAAGAGAAAAGTTTGAGAGGGTAAAAATAATAGAAGTTGGTCTTACACTTTACCCCTCCAGAGGCGTCTGCGCAGAGAGGGAGTCAATTTCATAATTTCACAAGAATGTCATTTTTGCAGGGAAGCCCCCCTAAGGAGTGGTGATAAGGGGTAAGTATACTCGGAAAAAATGTTGGGGAAGAAAAAATAATGGGATCTTGTCCTTCATTTGACCTCTCTAGGAGGAAGATTCGGGGAGATATTAATGATTTTCGGTAGATTAAGGACCATTTTCTAGTTTTCAAAATGGTGGTGGGTCCCTGAAATGTTTTTTGAAATGGACCACATTTTATGTGGTTCTTATTGGCACCAATACGAAACTTTTTGTGCCTGGGGATGCGAAGTTTGATGCAACTTTAATATTTTAAACTACCCTAATTTTTTTATTTTATTTCAAAACGGACTTTCAAAATGTTTGCCTTAATACGATACTGTGAGAAAATTTGCTTATGTAAGAATTGCTTTTCCATTAAGTTATAATTTTATAAATATTTTTTCCTCACATACATAGTAGAACTTGAAATTTAATTTATCTCGAAATTTTTCTGCTCTTTGCAAGAACTTTAAAAACATGGCGTGTGTACGACGTTTTTTTCACTAAAATGTAAAATTTTTAATTTAATTAATTTAAACTTGTTTGTCTCTTATTGAATTTTGTTTTTCGGTGGCATCATTACTTTCTTTGCATAAAAAAATATAAAAAAAGAAAATTCATTCCAAATAAAAGACGAACTAAAAAAAAATATCTGCCCGTAGCAACAACTTGGCCCAAATTGAATTTGTTGCAAAAACTTTTAAGCGACAAACTGAAAATCAACACAAAACGACATATAATTTTTGTTACTTTTCTTTTGCTGTTTTTTTGTAGTTTTTTTTTGGCTATGAATATTCCAAATTGCAATGTATGCAAAATCAACAACAACAGTGCACAGTACAAAAAAAAAAGAAACAGCACCCGCAGCGTGAAAAGTTTTTACACGCAGCATACAACTGCTGTTGTTGCTACTTTGTCGCTGTTGATTGCTGCTGCTGCTTATTGTCAAAAAAAAAAAAAAAAAAAACCAGCATCATTGTAGCTATTGCTGTCATTAACCAAAGCCTCAAACTCAAAACTCAACAGCTGAAGTCCTTTCATTTCATTTTTTTTATTTCACTACTTTTTTCTTTGGCGGCGATTCTTTCTTTACATCGCCGCACTTCTTTGCTCCATTGAATTTTCCCATTATCAAAAATTTCTGACATTTTCAGCTGCAGCATAAAATGAGAAAAACTAATTTTGTTCGCACTTTTTATTGGTTTTTTTTTTTTGGCATTTTACATGGAAAGAAATACTAAAATTTTTCGTGAAAATATTTGTGTAACTATTTTTTCTAGCATAAGTTTTGAAAATTTCTTAATTTTTTTTTTTAATATTTGTGTTGCTTTTTCTGCTGCCACAAATTGATATTTCTATCTTCCTATTCAGCGCATTTCCGGTCAGGAAACTTTCGTATTTAAAGTTGTTTTTGCTACAGCTCTAAAGTGAAATGTTGAAACTGCTGCATTTGGAATTTTAAAGGAAATCTTTCTTCTCTGATAAGTTTTTTTTTCAAATACTTGAAAATTTTGTCTGTTTATATTTTATTTATATTTTTTGTATGATTTGTTTTCAGCTTTTTCACAGAACTCTGCATTAAGCCTTTGAAACACCTTTAAGTTATCAATATTTTGATTTTTTTTTGAAATTTTTGGTAATTTTGTATGTATAGCAAAATAAAAATTGGCCAATATATAATCCATACGCTTTGGTTTACATTCAACTTGAACTAATTTTAAGGTCATCTGCGGTTGTCATTAAACAATGGTACTCATTTTATTGTTCATACATGAAATTGCCACCGCAATAAAAGAAAAAAAAAAAATAAAAATCCGGCGTCTTTATTTACTAAAGCAGACACACAGCAGAAACATACAGCAAAACCTTTGCCTACATTAAAGCGCGCAATATAAAAGAAATTGTTTTTGCAAAAAAAAAAAGAAAAATTCTCGAGGGCAACACTGGTGACGCGTCTGCTTTTACATTCACGTATGTGAAAGCATCAATTTGAAATGGTCCTTTTCTCCTGTTGTTGCTTTAATACTTTTGTTGTTTTTTTTTCCGTTTGCTTAAAGTGCGGAAAAAACATAAAATGCCAAAACTTTGATGTAAATTACGATGGATGCAGCGGCAGTGGCAGCAGCAGCGATGATGTTGATGACATAAAAACCACAAAGAAAGGAAAAACCCAATGTGTAAGTGAATGTGACAGAGCAAAAGTGTTTGCAAAAGCAATAAAAAAAGAGCTGTGGGGGATACACACGAGGGCATAAAGTTCATAAACACCCTTTAGGAAGGTACCAATATTTATAACACTTTTTAACAAAGAATATGTGGTATTAAAGAAAAAAAAAAATTATCGATATAAACATGGCATAATGTGCAATTGAAATTATAACAGATAGAAAATATATGATGTATAATGAAGCAACATTGTGAAAAATTCGATGTAAATATTAGAAAATTCAAGCTAAAAGTTGGAAATAGAAGCTGCAAAATATTTTATAGATTGAAGTTAAAATTAACAAGCTGCTGCGCTATGGTTTACACAAGATAAGAGATGTAAAATAAAAGTTATAGGTTACGAAATTCAAGACACCGTATTCAAGATACAATATGCAAAGTGCAATATTCGTGATATATGATGCAGCATACAAGTTAAAAGATACAGTTGATACAAGATGCAGAATATATGCATAGATAAGATTTGAGCTCATGCTACAAAATACATTATAAGAGATAAAGGAAGCAACTTAAATGATCAATATTCAAGATATAAATACAAAAAGTAACTAAAATCATGACGCAGTATACATTTTGGATATGATAGAATGTTCGCGATATGATTCAAGTTGCAAAACACAAGATGCAAAATACAAAATACGTATGTGTATAAGCGAAATATAAAATTCAAGATGTATAATGTAAGCTTCGAGATAAAGGTACAAGATACAGTAAGCACGCTACAGGATGAAAGTTAAACGTTAACAAAATTAAGACAAAAACAACAAAATAAATACGAAAAATACAAATAGGAAAATACAAAAATAAGATACACTATAAAAGATGCGAGATACAATTTCAAAATATGAAACAAAACTTGCAGAAGAAGCTTATGCGGATAACTCTCAAACTGTTCAACACCTCAAAGATAAGATCTTTGAGAAAATATCACGGTTGAAGATTATTTGAAAAGTTATTCAAAATTTTAGTGAAAGATTGACAGCCTACCGAGTCAGCAGAAAAGGTGACTTAAAAAACCTTTTTTTATTATTAACCGGAAATAAAAATAAATAAATGTTATGAAAAATTTTCTGCCTTTTGTTTAAAATTTAAAAAGATATCTGAAATTTGAACACCCTTAGTAAAATAAAAAGCTGTAAATATATTATGTATATAAGAATGGCACATTTCTTGCCAATATTCCGAAAACATCGTATCTTAAGCCACAAATTAGAATTAAATTTCTTTTGTAAAACTAAGAGATAAATATAATTAAATAAATTCAATTCAATTCAATTTATTCAAATTTAATATATACATATATGTATATACAATATATAAATAGAGATTTATATAAAAACATCTTTTTCATATATCACTCTCCTTTGGTCCGCACTTATTCGAATCGCAGAAAAAATAAAGTCTACTTTTTGGCAAAGAACAGAAATTTTCCTTAGATATTACAAAGCAAAATGTCTTTTTTGTCTAAGGCCAAAACCGTATGTGTTCTCGAAAAACGTCAAAAAAAAAATCGTCGGTTCGCAAACGGAACACTTTTTCAAAGGCCTGAATTATTGGAGTATGATCATTTAAAGCGATGAATCCAATTTCAACGTACTTGGAAACGATGTTAGTCTCTATGTGCGATATACTTCACTCAATGAATAAATCATATTCTAAAAGGCAGTCCTTTGAAACAGTGCTTCGTTTGCGAACCGACGACTTTTTTTGATGTTTTTTTTTAAGGACACCAACGGTTGCCCTGACATCCTACTAAGGGAACATTTGGCTACCGATTACACCAATAATTTTCCGCTGAGATGGATTTTCCAGCTTGATAATGGCCCAAAACAATAATCTCCACTTGTCAAATCTTGGCTGGACACATAATCCACCAAGATTCTGAAGTGGCCAACTCAAAGTTCCAACTTAAATTCTATAGAGCATTTGTGAGGCATAATCAAACGAGTCGTAGCAGCACGAAAACCCGCGAATAAAGCAGCTTGTGGCAAGTTAATCAAGAGAAGTGGCATAAAATTACTCCAGACCAATGTTCACGCCTGGTAGGCATCATGCTATGCCCATTCTCATCATTTATGAAACAAAAATATTCTCCTACTCATTATTAAGCTAAACTAATAAAAAAATAGGTAATAGGACAATTTCAATTACTTTCTTTCAGATGACTTAAGTATATGAGCACAGCACATATGACCTTTATTGATGTTTTTGCATTTTTCGGGATAAGAACAAGACATTTCTTTTGATTTTTTTGCTGTAAATTGATGCTTACATAGCAGGATTATAAAAACTAATAATATAAGAATCAGAAAAATAAAAATTAATAAATAAATTTTAACACACAACATACAATTTCACTTTGAATGTTGCTAAGCCAAAATGACATTTTTGTATGTGAACATCTTTGAATGCGAGATAAAAGACGCCAGACACGAGTTACGAAATACATATAATTTACAATACACAAAAAGATATTTTGCAGCTTCGTATTTAAAAAATTCATAATTTTTTTATAAATCTAATTAAATATAAACTTTTTAATAACATTTTTATTGTTAAAAATATTTGATGCTATTTTTTCTACTGGGTTGCTATTTGGACACACACACACATTCGCACCATCAGTCCTAAGCACCCACAGCCACAGCCACAGCCACACACAACCGGAAGGAAGTTGAGAATTTCACAGGAATAGGAAATGAGCAAATATTACTCATGAGTGACACCGAGGCACTTGCGTTAAATGACGTCGTAACATTCTTCATTCTTACGCTTTCTGCTCTGCCTTCTTACTGTAACTTGTGCTTATTCTTCTTTTTTTACACGTTTATTGTTTTCTCATATTTTTTACGCTCTTGTTTTCTTTTGTAGTGCTTTATATTTTTGTTTTTGTTCTTTTTTTTTTTTGTGTAATTTTATCATACACACAACAGCACTGATATGTTGAGAAGACTCATGTGACTAGAGAGCGCTATAATTTCTTGCTCTCCTTTTTTGTTGTTTTACTTTATTAAAGTGTCTGCTGTTTTTCAAAAAAATAAAAAAAATAAATATCATAGCAGGAACATATACAAATTGGAAAATATGTACAGACAAAAGGAGAGCTGTTTTGAAGAATAATACAGTGGAACAAAATGAGAATGAAACGTAAGCACATAGGAAGTTTTGATATATAAATAGTTAGTCCCTGATCAAAGGATTTTTTTTTTAAATATCGATTTCTTATGAACAATTAATTGTTGGTATTTTCCCGAAAATCTTGAGGTAAATTTCCTGTGGCCGCCATTTTGTTGATTTAAAAAAAACCATCGATTAGTCACTAGATTATTTATTTAAATAATTAATTTTTCTTATCCGATTGATTTTTGATGATTTTCCTAAGGATTTGTGACGGTCACCGCAAGGCACACATGGGACAGGGTCCAACACAGCCAGCAATTTAAATTTTTTTTTTCAAACTTTCGTCAAGTCAAGTTGAAACATAATGTAATGATGCCATATTATCACTTTTATTAAATAAATATTTTTCACGCCTCTGACTGCCCCTGCCCTCTAAATATATAATTAAATAACGAACTTGTCTCCAGAAACAAAAAGTTAGCAGGGACTTATACCTCTTGTGTAATAGGTTCAGCTTGCAAGTGGCTTAATAACGATTGCGTCTCCCCTTGTCCTTTGCCAGTCGAGATGAGCGAGGTCCTGATCTTGTCTTGGATGCTGAGACGGGCTAGGTCCCAGTCTATCGGAATGGGGGATAACGATGTATTCAAGGTCGCCAAGACGAGCTTAGCCTCGGTCGACCATGTTGGGGGTACTTAGTGCCTCCAGATCATTCTTGGGAGACGAGCTAGGTCCCGGTCTAGCACCCAAAAGAGGCTAAAAAGCTCGCTGCTCCAACTCTCTTGCTGCTATACTCTACGATTCATCGGAAATCGGCCAAGATGAGCTAGGTCCCGGTCTCACGTCCTCATCGGAAGAGGAGCTGGCGACGATAAGTTCCCGAGTTCGGATTGTATTGGAGGACTGTTCCTGACACGAATTTGAATTTTTGATTATTTTTTTCCTTGCTATTTAGTAACTTTATAAATTATGCACATGCACGATTATGAAAGACTACGGTAACCAAAGACGAAGATTAGTGAAACAAAAAGGAAAACTCCATCGCTAAATGTCATCCAGTCAAGTGTTTTTTGTTAACTGTAGGGATATTTGCATTAATTTTTTTCAATTTAAAAATTAAAATTTTCTTTTCCTTTTCAAAATTGAAATCAATTTTTAAAATCAGCTTTTTTAAATTAATTTAAATACAGTAAGTGTTATAAAATGTTAAATATAGTGTAGAATGTAAATTATTGTTGTTTTCTTTAGAATAAAAATTTTTGGGCATGAAGATGTCAGTAAATAACTGACGAAAGGTTTAGAAATTATGCTTAAAAGATTTAATTTGTTCAAATCATTTGATAAGGATATTTTTTTTGAAGCTAAATCATTGTGATTTTTATTACTCCGCAACTTCCAACAGAATGTATTTTTCGGTTTGAGGTATACTTTTCAAGGAAAAACCAAGACTCTTGTTAAAAGATTTAGAGTGAAAATTGAACACTCGTTTCATTGCTGGAATCAAATCGGTCAGTTATATTAGCTGTTTAATATTTTTTTCTGCGCGTTACTTTATCACTAACAAATAATTTTTAACGCAGCTCAAAATTTAGTCCCACTGTCTCACATAGGTCGCAAGGAAATTATGCGTTAAAAGTGTGAAAGATATGAAAATGTGAGCAGCATAAAGTACAAAGCTAAAAAAAAAAAAATTTTTATAAAAAAATAAATTTCACAGCTGTGAAATTTATTGTGGAAGTGATTTCGCGTAATTGCAAGAAATTGCGTTAAAATATTAAAAGAAAACAAAGGCAAAAGTGTACGGAGAAAGAATTCTGTAATGGTGAAATTTTTTTGCTTTATTTTTCGTTGCGCTTTTGTGCAAAATTTAATTTAATTTTTTTATTATCGTAAATGGTTTTTCTGCATTTTGCACAAGAAATTACATTGTTATTATGAAATTTCACGCATTTTTTCGTTGCTAAATTATTTTAATATTATTAAAAGTTTTGGTATGCGGTAATATATAATATATTTTTCAATTTTACGCAAACAATTTCTTTGTAATAAATGCGTATTTTTCAAGTTAAGATAATGGTTGAAAAATTTAGTTCCGAGACAATTTTTCTGATGAAAACTTTCTGCACTTTAGATATATTGCACATTATAGAAAATGTTTACAAATAATTCAGTTGTGTCAAATCACGCAATCATAGCTGAAATCCTTCCAATTACGTTGAATTGTTCATTCCTTTCAGCACAATATTTACCGATGCATCAAATGGCCGCAAAACAAACACTATAAAATGCATAAAGTAAATCTTGACATTTAAACAACTTGCAACAGTTAGTTAGATAAGGTAAAAATTTCACACACTTCAACACACGAGAATACATTGGTGCACACAGCCAAATAAACACTTAACACATTAAACAACAGCAGAATAAAATATTTATATACCAAGTGTTGTTTTTGAGTCATATACCGCGTGAGTGTAGGCAATGAAGTGAAAACTGGCAGGCAGTCGAGCGTAGAACAGTGGCAGCAGTGCCAAGGTTTCCCTAATGCAATGTCGTAGCTATTTATTGTTGTTGTTGTTGTTGTTATTGTTGTTAGCTGTTATTGGCCTGATGCATTGTTGCGTCTCTCGTATACATTCAATCAATAGCTGTTTAAAAGCAACAGCAGAAGCAAACAAACTAAATAAACTTTGAAACACTGAGTAAAAAGCTTTGGTGCCGTCAGCATCCAATTGTGTTGGCTGGGGTTGCCATATCATATGAAGTTTTTGTTTCGCACAAAATATGATGACTCATGCTTTGCAAGAAAGGAGCCCAAAATTAATTTCATATCTTTTCTTACCAATATTTGCAATAAAAAAGTTTTCAAAAATTACCTAAAAGTATGTAACAATATTTTTTAATCGATTGATTAAAAAAAAAAAATAATACACATTTAAAAATTAGATTACTTTAGTCTATATTTAGAAGGAATCCCGGGATTACGGGATTGCCATCCCTAGTGGAAATCACGATGACTAGAAAACTAAGCAAGAAAATTTAATGAAATTTGGTATACAGGTTGCATCTTCAAACAAGGCACTTGACCTTGAAAATGGGCCAAGTCCAATTGATTTGATGTAATGTAATCGAATTTTCACAAGTATTTTGAATAATTTGAACAGCCTCAAGACTAAAAGTTGGCAAATTTTGATCAGAAGCGCATGACACCTCCCACTCAAGCAACTACTTCAAAACGCTTAGAATTGTTTAAGGTGATGGAATCAATTTTCACGCAAATACTGAACATGATTCCGAAAGGTTCTGAACAAGGACTTGGCAACTCAACTACAGGTGAGCGTGGCACCCTCCATATAAAACGTAAACTTAAAAATGATTTACTGAGGGAATCAGGGACCGTAAATAATCGTTATTTTCTATAATTAAAGTAAAAAAATCACAATGAAGGAAAAGTCTGAGTATACAGATGAATTTCTTTTGACGAGAAGCCTAGATATATGCGATTTATATTTTTTCGATCAAAAATAATTGTTATATCGGATTTCCATTTTTTGCGATCATGAATAATCGTTATTTTGAATTTCTATTCTTCTTGATCAAACATAATCGATATTTTGGATTCCTATTTTTTCGATCAAAAATAATCATTATATTGGATTTTTTTTTTCGATCAAACATAATCGTTGCATTAGATTTATATTCCTTTTAATCAAAAATAATCGTTATTTTTGATTTACTTCATTCTTTACTTCATTATTATTTTTAATCGAAACAAATATAAATCTAAAATATCGAATATTTGTGATCGAAAAAATAAAAATCCAATGTAACGATTATTTTTGATTGAAAAAATTGGAAATCCCAAATAACGATTATGTTTGATCGATAGCATGGAAATTCAAAATAACGATTATTTATAATCGAAAAAAATTTAAACCCAAAATAACGATTATGCAGTGATTTCTATCATAAAATTCATAATAGTTACGGTACCTGGAGGGAATTAAAGTAATGAAACCAACTTTCGCACAAATACAAGAAATGAAGATTGGTTTAAGGTGCACAAAATACACAATTTAATACATTGTAATCTTCTAACAACATATTCCATTGGCAACCCTACTGATGGCATTTCTAGCAGCAAAAAAAAAAGGAAAAAATAACAAAGTGACCACAAACGTTTGATCGATAGCAAAAGTGCCACGGTGTTGCCTTCTTCACACTTTTCAATGTTGAGTTATTTTATTTTAGTTTTGCTAAATTTGCCATTGTTGTTTTTGTTTTTTGTTTTTTTCTCGCTGCTGTTACTAATGATGAGATGAAAATGGAGGTGATTTTCCAATCAGTCGATAAAAATAAAAAAATCATTGACAAAGTGACTGAATGCATTTAATATGCTGTGATGTGCTGTGCTATACACAGCTGTACGTATAAAGAAAAAAATAGTCAGTTTGTTATTTTATTAGCTCATTAATATTAGAAAACAAAAAAACACACACACAAAAGTAAATTGCATTAAATAAACAAATATAGAAACATTTGTTTGAATTCAACAACAACAGCAGAGAATTGCTTGCAATGCATTTAATTTAATTAATGGATGCTCGTTATTTATTTACTTTAGTTGTGGCATTACTTTTCTTCTTCTTCTCATTCCTTGCTGCCTGCCTGCTAACTGTCTTCTTTGGTTTTTTCCACCCAATGTCTACTGGCATTGTTTTCTTTTAATTAATGATAAAATAAATTGCATACTTTGTGGTGCTGCGTATGCAGCAATGAACAAACATAGAAATAATTTACCAAAATAAATGTGAATTAATCGAAATAAATGCTGGTATGCGCCCTGAGGCCAACAAATAGACTTTATTTTTATTGACAACTCATTACCATTTTTTATTAATTTATAACGTATATTTATTATAAGAAATACATGCTATGTTTTGTGCTTCTTTGCGCTCGCAGCTGCATCTCATTATTTTTATTTGTACCCATCGGCATTTTGTTCAATTTTTATTAATAGATATAATTAATTTTGAATTGTTTCAATGGAATTTTGTAGCAAGGCGCATTATTAAGTCAATTGTAATAATACATAAGAAAAGTGGGCTTGTATGTTGGCAGTACTGTACTGCGATACCATGTCTAATGCTTTAGCTTTTATCACTCACAAACTCAGCATGTAACGTTTCAGAAAGTAACATAAATATGACGCAACGTTCCGTAAATATTTCATTTGAAATTTAGCAAACAGAACGTCACAGAAATCTTTTCAAATGTAATATTTGGCATGAAATCATTCTGAAGTGTTTCTGCAATGTTCCAGAAACGTTTGCTGAACAACTTCTCAAAGTTTTTATTTTTTTTTTGTATGTCATCATGTCATGTTCTCTGTCTTTTTATAAAGAAATCTAAATTATGATCTATGTTTCGTTATTATTTTTTTTGTGATGTGATGGTTAGTAAAGAATAATGCGAATGTTGCCAGGCTGGTCCGTCCTCTGTTCGATGCTATGTTAAGTATAGTTTTGTGTAATTATTTTCAATTACAAATTAAGAAACGTGACATAAAAGTACTGCGTGAACGCAAGTGATGACGCGCCTAAAATGAAGCAATAATGACGAATAATAAATAATGAAACAGATAACGTAATATAATACCATAATACTAGCACCGCAAGTGAAACGTATAAAAAAACCAAAAAATTTCAGAGTCCGAATAACACAATGAAAAAATTGTTATTTTCTTTCCTTTTAATTTTACAAGGTTTCTGTAACATTTCGAAAGAAATCAAAAGGTGAAGCTTGACACTTTGCAGAGTGCTTTCTGAAACGAAAATGAAAGATTTCTGAAACTATAGTTTTGATGTGAAAGTGTTCTGCGGTTTTTATAATGGAAAAATTAGTTGATCAAAGAGTTTTTCTTAAGTTTTGTGTATCAGATGAAATATTGAGTATCTTTTTCTTCTTCTTAATGTCCTTTAATCTCTAGCGGGACATAGGGATTCAACTATGCCTAAGCGCTTTCGTGTTCGGTTTCTGGCAGTCGCTTTGAGCTCCCTCCAATTCTTTCCAAGTTGATTAGCTCCGCGTTCCACCGTTCTTCTCCAAGTTTCTCGTGGTCTGCCAGGTGGTCTTCCCCTCGCATCCACTTTCGTCTTCTAACCAAGATGCCTTAAGGCTTCTACGGAGCAGTTCTTCATTGCTTATTGTGTAAGGCCAAAAAATTCTGAGAACAATTCGAAGACAACGATTTACGAAGACTTGCAATCGCTTGGTGATTACTTGGGTTATTTTCCAAGTGCAGCAGCCTACTTTCGCTACAATTTTAGAAACCGCAGGCAGTGCACAGATACCACGCCAATTATCACATACCCTTACATCGCATTTCTTCGGAATCTTGATAATTATGCCGTTGGACCACTCATCTGGAAAACTTTCATTATGCCAGGAGATACGGATAAGTGGACACAGAAGCTCAGCGACGAGTCTTGGATGAACTTTGTAGAATTCAGCTGGTGTGCCGTCACTTACTGCTGCTTACACTAGGTGGATTAGGGGGCAAGCCATCCGCTAAATTTGGGGAATCATGAGCCATAATATGGTTGAGAACCGCCGAAAAATTACTCCTCCATCATCTTTCACGTGGTGTTCGATTGTGAGTTTTTTGTCGATCAGCTGCTTTGTTATCTTATAAACGGCGCTACTGTCACCACGCTAAAAAATAAATTTTGATGATTTTATTATTTTCTATTGCATTATCTCTGTTAGCGGGTCTGTTTAAAATATCTACATTTTTGACAATTGCTGCTTTTTTTAATGGTAATTTAAAGCTGTTTCCGAACAATCAAAATCTGTTTCAACTTTACTTACATTTTTGAAAAAACAACAAGATAAAGACTGTTAAGCAAATTGTTATGAAAATGATTTTTTGGATATTCCAAAATCTCATAAGTCATTCAAGGCTATGATTGCATAAAAGTCAATTTTTCTAACTTAATACCTGCTATCAAATATCTTTCCTAGAGCGCTTTATATGTGGAGCTATTAATAAAGAATTAATTGAATTGATAAAAATAAGTTTGAAACTTAAATAAAAATATTGTGTTTCCTGTTAGAAGCACGCCACATTACACAACACACAACATTAAATACAGTCAATTTATGAGAATATAATAAGCGAATAAAAACATAAGTATTTGAGACTAAAACACGAAACAAAGCTAAATTAACAAAGAGCATGGATAAAATCAATACGCTGTGCATATTGTTTCGTTCTTTCAACTGTAAATGATATATATATATTTTGCTAATAAAAATATTTAATGAAACGTTAAATCAATAACAACAAACACACAAAAAATATTTAGTTGTTAGCGTTTAATTAATATTGTATGTAATAAATGAATTGTAAAGATTAAATGCTTGTCATCTATACAGAAATGATAATATGACTTTTTGACACATAAAAACTCGAAAGAGATTTTATGAACCATATAAATTGAGCCTTAAACGTTAAGTAATAGGTTATACACTTTATATGAAATCATTAATAATTTGTGATCGCCTGCTTAACAAAGAATGTTTTTGGAAGCAAACTCATCATAGAAAAGTATGCACTCAAGGCTGCAACTTTTATCTGCTAACTATGCACTGACTCTGCATACCATTTAAAACAAATGTTGCAACGCATATTATACGACATATTTTATAAAAATTTTTTTGATTGAAAAACGAAACTTATCAAAATTCTAACACTTGCGCTTTTATTTGCAGATGCTTGAATGAATTATCAAACATGTGGGGCAGAAAGCCCCAATTTGTGTGACGCAAAGTATTCTAACGAACAAAAATGATGCTCAGCTGTAACAAAGAAATCAAAAACAACAACAACAATAACAACAACAACAACAAACCCAGCAACACCATCAACATCATATTATACCGTAAGTGTCACAAACAGCAGCAAATAAGGAAAAGTAACAACTTCCGTTTAAAGGATCCACATAACGCACACATTGAAAATTTTACGTTACTTCATAAGTGTAAAAGAGTAACAACAACAATTACAAGCGTTGTGAAGTGGTGTGCAAAATTACAAATACTACCTCAAGCAGTAACAGCATCATCAACAGCAGCAGCAGGAGAAGCACAACATAAAGCGAAAGTATTAAAGGAAACTGAAAGAGAAACGCCGCCGCTTATGCTAAAAATATTAAAAATGCAGTTGATTAAATTAAAACCACCGAATTCATAACAGAAGAGATTTAAAGAAAAATATAAAAAAAATATATAAGTAAAAAAAGAGTGAAGAACAAGAAAGAACAATCAGAGAGAGAGAAAGAGAGTGTGATAAACAAAAACGCGAAATAAACACAATTGGTACATTCGCGTATAAACAAAAGTTATTTTTAATTCCATATACTTCCGTCGTTGTTGTTCTCGCCGCCAACGCCGTCGTCGTCGTCATATTTTCGTACTTTTCGTTACGTTTTTTTTTGTTTCATTTCCTGCGAGTGAACTGTAAATAATTGTTTTGTCGCGTGCTGGTTTTCGGTGCCGCCTGCCCACTGTTTACGTACTTACTACACGCTCGTACATAGTCGTCATCGTTGCTTTTTTTATTTCATTTTAATGTAATTGCGCTTTTTTGCCTTAATCTCATATCCGCATATCCGGCTTCACTTTAAGGTTCATTTCCGTTTCTTCGGGATTTTCGTTACGTTACAGTTTGTTTGCCGTTCCGTTTGCATTTTTTTTACGATTTTATTGACATTTTTTAATGCTTCCGTTGTGGTGATTGTTTTGGTCAAAATATTTGGAATAAATTTGATCACAAAAACAGTAAAAGTGTAAAGTTAAAAAATAATAAAAAATTCGTAGAAAAATATCCTTAAAACGAGCTTCCTTTTTTGTATGCATAATCATTGAAAAATTGCAGCAAATTAATTTGCGTGCAGTGATTATTAAAACGTTGCAGCGTTGCAGATAGAGAGCAAGCAGATAAATAAGAGCAGTGAAAAATTAAGAATATGGCGACTAAGACTATGTTTAAAGGTGAGTTTGTAGAAATAAGAACATAACAGATCAATTGAAAAATCGGCACTTCAAAACATCGTGTCCTAGAGTTCGAAAATTAGCTAATTGTAAGATCTTGACTTTTGGTAAATGAAACGTATGTAATGCAGCTGCTTTAACCCTTCGATGAGTGGTAAAGTATGAGGCGGTATATGGAGCGTATGGGTCTGACCAAACACATAAATTTAAAATATTAAAGCTGCTCCAAATTTCGCATCGTTGGGCACCAAAAGTTTTGCATTGCTGCCAATAAGAACCACGTCTCGTAAATTTTGGTCCATTTCAGAAAACATTTCATGGACTCGCCACCGTTTTAAAAACTAGAAAATGCTCCTTAATCCCCATAATTTTTCCCCCTGCATCATTTTCCTCAAACATTCTGACCCCCTATCACAACCCCTTAGGGGGACTCCCCTGCAAAGATGACATTCTTATATAATTGACTTTCCCCTTTCTTAGATGCCTCTGGAGGGGTAAAATGCTAGACCAACTCACATTATTTTTATTCTCCTAAACTTTTCCCTTGACACACCTACCCCCTATCAGCCACTCTTTTTGGAGTCCCCCTACAAAAAACACAAAAAATCTCGAAAATTTGGAAAAATAATTCATAGCTCCCCCGGAGTGACCCTTGGAGGGTTCATATGTATCACCAGGTCCTATTATATTTTTTTCTTCAATATATTTCCCAAACATACTTACCCTCTATCTGCCACCCTTTTGGGGGTCCCTCTAATAAAAACACAAAAAATTAAGAAAGTTTCGAAAACAATGCATAGCTTTCCTGGAGTGACCCGTTGAGGGGTCAAATGTTTTACCAGGTCCTACATTTTTTCCAGACATATTTACCTCCTAACTCAACCCCTTTTGGGGGGATCGCTTACAAAAATGAAGAAAATTTTGAAAAATAATTTATATCACTAGGTTGTATTATATTCATTTTTATTGTGATACTTTTTACGATTTGTAACATTAGCTGTTTGTGTTCTCCATCATTTGACTAATTTTGGTTGTAGTCTTTCATAAACGCAATTTCTCTTTCAGCGGTGTTATTTACGAAAGCTAAACCTTTGCAAAAAGAGAGCACATCTTTGAAATCATCATCAGCTTCCCATGTAGATAGATGATTATTGAGAAATTCTGTGTTCAATCTATATTCAAATCTTCTCTATAAAATTCCTCATCATCGTAATAGTTCAAAACAACCTCTTACTCAATATTTTTTTCAATATCGTATGATAAAATTTATTGGGTCTACTCAGACCCATTTGCGCAGGATTCATGAAAAAGTTTAAAATACAATTTCTCACTACAAATATATCGGAAAAGCATCGTTTGCCGATCTATTGCGTTCGCCTTAACTTATTTGAGTAAGTTATGGACGGGACACTAACAAATACCTAGAAAAAAAATATACCGATTTGAAAAACGATTGGGTCTGGCCAGACCCGTACGAATCTCTGATTATACCCATATCTTTCTGGAGTTAGTCCATTTAACTTTTATAAATTACCAATATTGCCAGTTACTTATCTTGCGCTCCATAGTTCAGAATATGTAGCCACCACTGGGAAATATTTCGTATTTTTAGCCTTTATAGCCCCCTTGCTAGATATGCAACAGTCTTCAATGATGTATATTTGTATATCGTTTTAAAGTTATTCATTATTTTTTTTAGGCCCCTTATATTAAATATTTTCAATATTTTTTCTAATATTCTCAAAACTTTTAACATTTTTTTCCAATGACAGCTGCAGCACTTTATTAAAGTAAATTTTCTAAAAGCAACTTGCTGATCCTACTGACATTACCCACATTCATAAAAATGATTATGTTCAAATTCACACGAAATTCTTCAGTTTCTCATCGCCTTCTTCTTCTTCTTCTTCATCTTCTTCGAGTAGCACGTGATAAACAGAAAACTTGGAATTTTCAATTTTTTGTTTTGTGCCTCCTGGCAAAATGTGAAAAATGTTCTACTTGATTTCTATTGAATATAAAGTTCAGCAGCTTCTTGACATTTCAAAGGCAAAAAAAAACGATGAAATCATGTGACAAAGTGAATCTACTTCATTTGACAGTTAGCAACTGACTTGCCTATGTGCTACTCTCGACAGCAGCAGCAGTAGCAACAAGAATAAAAACAACAACTGGCACTAAATAGAACAAAAAAAGAAAAAAAAAATAAAAAAAAAACAAATTGACAAAGTGGATGAACAAAACCAAATGGACAAATCTAATAAAGGACTCCATTAGTAGGTTCACCACACTCTTGGCAGTTTTTAATTTCCGGTTAATGTTGCGTGGTCGCAACTTTATCTTTTAGTCTTTATAATTTATAGTATGTAGTAAGGAACTAAAGAAAAAACGAGAGAAAGAGAAATAAAAGGAGATTGAATATGCAAAGAAAAATCAAAAAAAAAAAAATAATAATTGAAATATAAGACATTGGGCTGGCTAGCTGTCTGCTTAATTTAAGCATGACAAATGTGAAACCTGACAGGCACTTTTTTTTTTGAGAAAATTTAATGGCTTGTTTGAGGATAGTGAGTTTAAAACTAAGCTGCTTTAAAAATTCAACATAGGCTTCATGGAAAATTGTTTGATGGATCCGTAATTTATCTTTTATCTTAAGTGTAGTACAATTTTATTTAATTTAATTTGGTTTTTTAAGACGTAGTTCAATTATATTATTGGGACTGTTCCACGAATGTGAAAAGGCTTCCTGAGCCTTAGCAAATCTAATTTCATGCTACCGGAATAATTTCTATAATACTTATGTTAGCGTAGGCAGTATTGCACTTTATTTTAGAAAATAAATCAAGAAATAGCACTCATTAGTTGAAAATAGCAAGCAACTATAATATTTATCAAAAAATTTCCTTAACGTGTTTATTTAAGCTGTTAGCATAAAAATTATTAAAAATTAAATTTTTCATCATACAACACTTTTTTTTAACATATTTTCAGATGCTCTGGACTATATCTTCATTGGCAATGGTATTGCGCCCGATTCATATCTCATCTCAAATGAGGTAGCAGCCTCAAACCATTTAGTTGGCGCCGTTGTTACTGCTGCTGCAAATGGTGTCATTATGAGCAACAGTGGCAGCAGTAGTGGTAGTAGCAATAACTTTTTTGTAAATACATCATCGACATCTGCAGCAACAGCAACAGCAGCAGCAGCAGCAGCAACATCATCACCAGCAATAGTAGCAGCAGGAATGGAGAATTTATACAGTAATGTAGCCATTGGTTTGGGCACAATGTTAATCAATGACAGCCTGCTGCAGGATATGAACTCGACCAGCATCTATGGTCTGTTGGCCAATGAAAGTGACCTTAGTAAAAATGGCACCGATGATGACATAGCATCCGAGGATATTGCTGAGCTGGTAAAAATGGCAGCGACATCGATTGTCTTGGGTTTAATGATACTCGTCACAATAATTGGTGAGTGAGTTGAGTTGGCTGTTTTGTTATATTTATGGCATGATATATTCTCATAGAACACATTGGAAATTCATAGAATTTTTAAGTAGATGCAGCAGCGTTAGGAAAATTATCTAATGTCACTTCATTTTTATTTTATTCATTGAATACTTAAATATTTATTAAAATTTTCCAATTTGTTGGTACATAATTGGTGTGGGGAGAGTTTAATAAGATTTTGAAATTTTTGATTTTATGACATCATAAAATGTATAAATTTTAAATTCTATTAAAATCACAAACCAAATCTGTGCAATTGGTGTATGAAAATGTGTTCCTTTAGATTGTTAATAATAATGATGGGAAAAGTACAAAGTTCGCCTGTCAAAAATTTTTTGTATAAAACGATAAAATAAAATATTTCTCATTTTTGTCAGTGTATTTTTTATTTATTTTTAAAATCCTATTATGTGGTTGAAAAGGCCAATCAATGAAGTATAAAATTCAGTGGCTAATTCATTTTACTAGACTTTTTTTTTCTAAACTGAATAATGGCATTTGAAGTAGTACATACCTTACGATTTCTCAAATTTTCAAAGACCCATATTTGGTAAACCAGTGTTGCCATTCTACAAATAGTTTATTTGTGTGTCGAGGAAATATACAGATACAACATATTCAAATATATCTTAAATGGGAAATTATTATTTCCCCTGTGCGCTTCGCGTGACTATGCCCGCATAGTCAAAAGAGAAAAAAAAAATTTCAATGCCAAAAAAATTTACAAATAAATTAAGAAAATTTTTTTTTTGTTGCAAAATTTTATTGTTGTATTATACACAAATTGTATGTGTTTTTTACTTTGTGCTGATAAAGTGTATAAATGATTTATACGCAGCAGCACACAATTCAATTGTGCTCGCTCTTAAATTATTTATAACTTGAGAAGTATACGCAAACTTATTACTTGTGCTGTATTGTAACCTTGTAAATATTTGACCTTAAGCATTTTGCAATTCATTTCTAAATAATGTGCAAAATTATAAGAAAAATTCAAATTAAATGAGCCATAACACGTTTAGAAATATGAAGCATAACATTCGGCGCACTAAGATGCTGGAAGTTCAAATATAGCGCGCATTCAACTATCAATTGATTGAGACTAGATTATTTTTTAAAAATAATATTTCTGTGAATTATATGTATTCCAACATTTTTTAAAATTTTTTAAATTGCATGACAAGCTTTAGACTGTTTAAAAAAAAAAAAAAAAAATACACTCATTCAATTTCCCGCAAATTTCAATGTAATAATTTTAATGAAGCACCCCACTGCGATAATTAGTATTGTTAAATTGCTGGCTGTTTGGCATTACTAGAATTTTAATTCAGAATTTTTGTAGCGAGCCTTTATTATATTCAAAATAAAATTTTATTTTGCACCAATTGATAGGGAAAGGTTGAAAATAGCCATTTCCGAGCTTAATCTATCAATTGATGAAAAAAAAAAAAAATTTATTTTGAAACACCCTAAAATTTTTTTTGCTCTAATCGATAAGGAATGATCGAATATGGCTTTTTTGACATACCTTAGGGCAGCTCCGGACCTTGGAAAGCACCAAAAGGGTCGAAAACGGTACTTTCCAAGGTGCGGAGCGTGATATCCAAAATTATTTTTTCGAACTTACCCAAACGATTGCAATCGATTGGGATAAAAAAATAAATTTCATAAAATGGGTCAAAAACGGTCTTTTCCAGGTTTCGGAGGTACTCCAAGTGAAGTTCAAAATACATTTTCGACCTTTCCCCATCGATTGGAGCAAAAAAAAAATTTTTTCCGAAAATGGGTCGGAAACGATCTTTTTCAGGGTCTGGAGGTACTCCAAAAGATGTTCAAAATACATTTTTGACCTTTCTCCATTGATTGGAGCAAACAAAAAAATTTATTTTGAACCACCCTAAAATTTTTTTTTGCTCCAATCGATAAGGAATGGTCGAATATGGCTTTTGGATATACGGAGCCACCCTGAGTGATATTATTTTTTCGAACTTACCCAATCGATTGGTATAAAAAAAAAATTTCCGAAAATGGGTCAAAAACGGTCCTTTCCATGGTCCGGAGGTACTCCAAGTGAAGTTCAAAATTTTCGACCTTTCCCCATATTTTAAAAAACATACACAAAATTTTTTTATACAATCTTGTTTCATGAGTAGCTCACGCAACACTCATATACTCATACGGAAGGAAACGAAATGAAACGGCATTCACTAGAAATGATTGTGAAATATACTCGCATTGACAGACTTCACTATGAGACGGAAAAGTAGCTCGTTTCACAAAATTTTCTGTGAGCGTATATCTGTGTGAATTAGCTGAAAGTTTCAACAACAGATTCATGAATGCCAAAAATGATGAGTGGCTCACTGCAGTTCTCTGGTTGCAATCCAACAATATCAACCAGCCAATTTCAAATTCATGTCACTTTAAAATGGCTGTAACTTTGCAAGTAAACATCAGAAATTTCCACTTGACAGCTCATTTTAAAGGGCCAGAACGCAACTAAATAATGCTGTTGTTAAAAAAAAGCTGAATAATTATTTGTTGAGTCCTATATATGGCCTCGAAAGTAGACAAAAACTATGAATTCTGATATGATGTGTCAATTTGAGGCCAGATTCGTATACAGCGTAAAAAATTACTTTGAGAAACAAACATCAGCAGCCCAAGAACATTTATCACTTATACATTCTCATAACTTTTAAAAAAAAAAAATTTTTTCCATACAAGTTACATGTAAAGCTAACAGTATTGAATATTTGCCATGAATATCTGTTGAAAACAAAACACAATTTAAAAATAAAATAAAATTTCCATAGATAAAATACTTAAATAAATAAACATTTAATGTTTAGCATTTTTTTGTAAATTTTATATGAATTTGTGAAACAGTTTTAGAAGTGCTTCTAAAATAACTCACCACTGAACTTAATTTATTTTCAATAAGGTGCTATAGCTATGGCAACTCTTAAGCAAAAGAATATTAAGAGAAATTTCGTAAAACTGAGAGCAATGAAAATAAAATTGAATGACATTAAACATTGCGAAACATTTTTGCTGCTGCTTTTGTTTACACATCGGTACACAGCTTATGTGCAAGCAGTACTTGTGACTTATGCTATCACTGAACCCAGCTAAGACTTGGAAGATTGTAGAATTTTTCAGCTCTAAGGCGATATATTTTTACCGTACTCAAAAACTTAAATTTGCTTTTCTTATATATAATTGCATTATAATTCGATATTAGTTTTCTGTTATTTGCATTGAACATTAGGATATGTCACTCTAAAATGTTTTCCTCTGTTTAGAAACTGTTTCCCATGAAAAGTAGCCCACCCATACGAGCGACATATTTGAAAATTCGGAATCAGTTAATATCTGCTGTTCCCGCTTTGAGCGTCAATTTTTTAAATTTTAGTTTACAACTAAAAACGTTTACTGGGAAGACTTAAGCTTTTACCCTACACCTTTATGCGTTTGCATTTTTATGTTAAGGTGCGGGTGATTCTGTTGATTATACGATCTTGAATTAAAGGAATTTCTTGCCAAAATTAACGAAATCAATTTATTATCCCAGCAGCAGCATCAAATATACGACCGTAACAAAATTAATGGAGTTTCATTAATTTTTTTCTGTTTTCTCTTTCCTTAGTGCTAGGCTACGCTATTAAATTAAAGATGTAAAAAAGGGTACCTAAGGTTTAAGTGAGGTTTTAAATGAATTGCTTTTAAGAGTCAGTGACGTGTTATTGATACATTCAATTGATTTTTGCCTATTTCTTTGAAACATTTTTTTTTTGCAATTTTCACTTTAAAGTTTGCAGTATTTCTTTAAGAAAATTTAAAAAAAAAAAAATTTAATGAAATGTTGCTTGCACACATGTACTATATAGCAAAGGATGATGTATAGAATAAACCTTTTTTTTTTTTGCAAAATATTATTTTTTTTTTCGTACTGCACTGGCATAATTTATAGCAACAACATTTACGACGCAATTTTTAAGTGCCATTTTATTACTTTTGCTTTATATCGCTCTGACTAATGTTGCACCTAGCTAATGTCCCAGAGTTTACTTTTTTCCCGCACTTTCTTTTTCACAATTTCCCACATTTTTGATGGCTCACTATAAAAACATTTTTCTATTTCGTTTTTATTGCACAACATTTAATATCTTTAAAAGTTTCAAGTATAAGTAATATTAATTTTGCTAATTTTCGTACTTTATCAAAACTACACGAGTAAACTTGAACTCGTAATATGTACGTTTACTGCTCAGTTGCTCAGTTTCTTAACTAAGCATATTATGTCCTTTTGATGCTGCTAATTTCTGCAAGGAAAGGACCTTGCAACAAAGTTCAACGCAACATTTTTGCACATATTTTTTTCTGATTTCTTTCTATTTTTTTTTTTTGCTAATTTTTTTTATGAATGTTGCAAAACATTTAATTTATGAAAGTGTCCGAGGGATAATGAAAGTAATTACTGTAATGAATGTTTTCTTGCACATTTGCGAACTAACACTAGCTGCTGGGTAGGAATTTAGTACTTTGGTGACAAATAAGAAGTTGCTGTTTGAAGCACAATGTTTTGATATAAAGTATAAACATATAAACATATTTAAGTTACTATTCAGCAGGACTCAACTCAAGCAGTTAGTAAGACAGCATACGTAAAAACATCACAGGTTAAATGATGTCTCTAAAATTTTAGTTTTTGTTTTTGAAATCAAAATTTTGGAATGATGTCTAAGCTCAAAATTAAATTATGCGCACAATCAATTAAACTAGAGTTCGCCCATTGCTTAAAATTCAACCATCTTTTTGATTTTTAATATAAAAAAACTGATATAAGAAAGAGCTATTTGGTGTCAACGCTTCCAAAAATAAAAATGATGATATCATGTTGCCTTATCCCTGCCTCATCCTTACATATTTGCATACCAAATTTCATCAAGGTCAGTAGATTAGTTTAGCTAACAAAACATCCTGTTAAGTGCGTAACGCCATCATCCACTTAAAACTGAATGCATTTTCAGAACCCTCTCCTTCTTTGGAGTTCAATCTAATTCTGTTCCGATCAAAATTGGTTCATAAGTTTAGTCGTGGAAACGTATTTTCCTGTTGGAGTCATGGCACGGCTACTATTGGAAAAAAATTACATTTTGCACTGCTTCTCTTCACAGCCTCTCCAACTTTTCTTAGGATTCAATCTATCTCTATACCGAATTCCATCAAAATCAGTCCTTTGGATTAGCAAGGAAAAAGTTTTTTCCTGTTATAGAATTGGCACCAAAATCAATGAAGCGGCTCACCCGATACAGCAGTTTTTCATATTGAGCGCAGTGCCACGCCCTTTTAAAGAAATCAAAGTTTCTAATAACCTTTCTTTGGATTCAATCTATCTCTACTCCAAATTTTATAAAAAATCGGTCCATTAGTTTATCAGTGAAAAGATTTTTTTCTATGAAGGGCGTGGCACCGCCCACTTAACACAAATATATTTTCTCAGGATTCTTTCTATCTCTTTACTGAATTTTATCAAAATCGGTCGATTAGCTTAGCAAAGAAGACGCTTTTTTCTGTTAGAGGTGCTGCCACGCCTGGTTAAAAAAATTCGAGTTTTTAAAAATCTTTTTTGGGGTTCAATCTATTTCTGTATCAAATTTCATCAAAATCTCTTCGTTAGTTTAGCAATAACGATGTATTTTTCTGTAAGAGGCGTGGCACCGCCCACTAAAAAAGAATTTTTGCTCAAACATCAATAAGCAAAATTAAAAACGTTGGAAAATATATATAAAAAAAAGTAAACCTGCTTGTAACCCACACACCTACAGCGTAGTAAAAATCCTTGAAGTCCTTGTGTGTATGTGCAAGAAAAAAAGCGCAAGGTCTGATATAAAAAGATTGGTATCTCCATACCAAATTTCATCGAAATCGATGGAGCGGCTCAACCGAGACAGCGTTTTACCAGAGTCAGGGCGGTGCCACACCCCCTTACAGAAGAAATTAAAGTTTTTGATAACCTTTCTTAGGGTTGAATCTATCTCCAAACCAAATTTTATTAAAATAGGTTCATTATTTTAGCCGTAGAAACGTTTTTTCTTTTTAGAGGCGTGGCAAAGCCTACTATTGGAAAAATAAGTATATATTATACTTTATTACCCCTCCTCTTCACAAACTTTCCAACAAAAAAAAATTAAGCGATTATGTTGTTTGATGGCTGAGAAAAAGTGATGCGACCGATTACTAACTGCGCATTTATATATAGATAACTTGCGAAACCTGCTTGAAAAGTAAGCTGCTTTAAAAAGCTATTACTCTGAGAAGTGCTTCCAGTATTACTGACTAAGTAATTAAAATCTAGTTTTTAATTAAAATTAAATTTTGATTTAATGTAAAAATTGCTGGCGCATTACGCGCCATTTGCGACAAAGTTAGAACAAAAAGTATAGAATTCAAGTGAATAACTTAAGACGTCTGCTTTAATAAAAAGCTTGAAAAATCTAAATTCTTTAAATCACTTACAAAAGCCACTTGTATTGTTAGCCACTTTGGATTTTATATATTCTAGCAACAGCTTCTAGGTATAACAATTTATACTTTGCAATTCAGAATCTAATTACGTGCACACTTTTCCGACTGGCATTTTTTTCTTTGGTTTAATTGCGTACCTTTTGCGGCATCGTGCTATAATTTTAAAGCCACATGTATCTTTTTATAGCATACCTTGCGCTTTTTTTCTTGCACACACACACCAAGGACTTTAAGGATTTTTACTACGCTGTAGGTGTGTGGGTTGCAAGCAGCTCATGGATAAAGCATTAAAGTTTTATCACTAATGCAAAAATAGTTTATTACGTACATTTTTTTTCCAGCGTTTTTAATTTTGCTTATTGAATTACGCGACAAAGTTAAGTGAAATTTCTTCGAGAAAAGTTTTTTTTTTGTAAAGAAATGCAGCAAAAGGAATTAAAGTTTCTGGAAAAACGTCACTTTTAATTAAGTTAACTTTTGCGGGATTGCTATAGCTTTTTAAACAAAGTTTCGCAGAATTTTGATATATTTGATTTTATTTGAATTCTCTCGCTCGGAGTTACAAAGCGAATGTATTTTCCAATTAATATACGAAAGTTAAGCGAAATTCAAGCAGTATATGCCAAAGGATTTCTTGCATTCGATGCACTGACTTACAGATTGAGAAAAGTATAAAATTTGTTTGCTTCAGATGCAATAATGTTCTATAATTATTTATCCTGTTTTAAAATTAAAGCTTACCAATTGTAAGCTTACAATGAGTTGCATGTTTATTTTATTTCACAGCCTTTAGCGCTTGACTATACTTTTCATTAGCAATTTTTTGTTGCATAAGTAACCAAGTTATTTTAGCATGCTATAAGGTATTGCACATATGTAAGTTAGAGTGCCCCATATCGAAATTAAAAAAAAATTTAATATTTTAAGAAGAACTAGAAAGTTTTACGTTAGATATTTTAAGTCCACAATATTGGAAAGTCTTGCAAATTGACTAAACTATATTTTTAAATATTATTCCTTTTTTTATATTTAATGAACACCCTAAAAACATATTATTGTTGTTAGTACTACACTCAAGTGACACTTCCGGCGGCGTTGCCGTCTCCATTCTTCCTTCCTTAACACAAATAGCAAGTGAGTGAACTCTTTGATGTGTTGTTGCTGTTGTTTTTTCTTTGACGTTGCATATGAACTCTACTATACATAGATGTGTGTATGTGTGTGTTCATAAGTGACAGTGTATACACAAGGCTGCATGCACTTAACTCATTTGTATGCAATTTGATGCAATGACAGAGTGTCAAAGTGTTAATTCACAGTATTTTGCTTTTTCTTATTCGCTTTCCTTTTACACTTTCATTACGATTGTCGTTTTATTTTTGGTTTCTGTTAAATTTTCCGTATGTCTTGTTATTCTTTCTGTTTTCTCTGTAACTTTCTGTTATGTGTTGAGTTTTTCATATTTTATTTTTAGACTTCTTATGCAACGCTAAGGTGTACCTAAATGTGTTGTTAAGTACGTAAGTGTACTCTGTTTGTTATATGTTATTTTTATAAAATCATAGTGCCACACTTTTAAGATGAGGCTCATCTAACTGGTTCCTCTGAGGATTTACAATTTTAACACTTTTTAAGTCCTTTGAGTGCGTTACTCGTTTTTAGCTTTTGCAATTAGTTACGGTTGCAAGTTACTTAGCTGCGAAGTCATAGAACAGTGATTCGTTATAAGTCAAAAATTGAAGCAGAAAAATTCTATTCCCTCTAAGGCTCTAAGGCTTATAGCAAATACATATATACTGGACCAGTGAAAATTAACGTACTAATTTCTTATTAAAGTTTACTAATAAAACTGAAGTTGAGGATTTTTGGCATGTGAGACCAACATAATCTAATAAAACCTGCACTTCGGTGTATTGTTATTGCTGCCACTTTTTTACCACTTACACCACTTACTAGTGGTACCCGCGGCTTCGCAAGCACACGTCCCTTTATTTTTTTTCATAATTCAATAACTATATTCTCTCTTCAAAAGTAACAAAAAAAGAAACAATTGAAAGAGATTTTGGCAAGCCGACAACACCTAATCAAAAACCAGCACTAACATCAGCAACGAAAAATCAAATGACAATTTTTGTGTGAAGTTTTGTACAAATTTAATGCTAAAAAATAAAACATATAACTTGAAAAATAATAAAACAAAGTATGCAATAACCTTTATTAGCACAAACATATTGTTTTAAAAAAAAAGTTATTAAAATCGGTTCAGTATATTTTGCGCCAAAGCGTTACAAACGATTTGCATATAAACAATTTCATATACTTAAGTAGTGTAGCATAGATTACAACTGGTCACGTTGAATATACTATTTTTGAACAAAAAATGTCATAATTGGCCGTCCATTAATTACATGAGTCAAAATAGGGGGGAGGGGAGAGGGTCCGACAAAATCTCTCCAAATCTCACCAAGGCGGAGGAGGGGGTCAAGGAAAACCTCACGTTAACTTTTTAATGCAGAGAATTTACAGTATTAGAACAGATAAGGTAATCTCACGGGAGGGAGGGAGGTGGTCCCACCAGATGTCACCAAATCTCACCAAAGGGAAGAAGGGGGTCAGAATTTTCAAAAAAAAATCTCACCTAATTAATGGACGGCCTCTAAGATTATGTTTTGATTAAAAAAAAAATAGATTGAATGAAGTTTAATTGCTATGTGTTTTATACGATTTAGAAGCTTAGGCAAGGACATTTATTTACCTAACTAGGTATAGAAATGCTTGAAAAATAGTAGGGCGTACCAAATTTGATCAGAACAAATTCGGTGCAGAAATCTTATAAAGTACATTTTAGAAATAAATTTTATAAAAACTTAACTGAATTATTTTTATTAACTAGATTGTTAAAAAAATTTTCAGACAACTATACCTAGTGTACATATGTATAGCGCTATATTATATAGGAAAAAAATATCTGAACGTTCTAAAATTTTAATAGTAGCAATTTTCTTTGCTTTTGGACATATTGCTGTGCAGCATCTACGTGACAGCGTGCAATGAAGTCCATCATGTGCTTAGCAATGTTGCTGCAACTCATAACATTTGTTATGTGTCTGTATGGAAATGATGCTTGTTAGTATTGTAAAACCATATAAAAATACTTCAATTTAATTGGAAGGAAGCATTCATTCATTTTTCTGAACATACCAAGTGCTATTATTATTATATAACATCAGTATAAAACATATGATATCGATTTAAGCGGAAAAATTAGTACAACTTTCCATCGAATTGATTTTTGAATTTCAACAATACTTTAACCAAAAAAAAAAAGAATAAAATGATTTTAAATTTTTGTGAAAAATTTCAAAGGGTGTAGAAAAAAAACAACACCAAGTTCTTGAAAATATCATATTTTCAACTATCTTTATGATATCATATATTGTAATACTAAAACTTAAGTAGTACATGGTTTAAAAACTCCCGGGAATTTTGATGGAATGGTACCACCACTCTCAAATCGGTAAAATTTTTCGGAAGTGGCAACTTTTTAAAGAAGAATGTCAAATTTTGATGATATTTCATCTAGTAGATTTGAAGTTATCGCTGTATGAGTGACGCTTCTTTTGGTATTTCGTAAACAATGGAAAAAATTGAATTTCGCATTTTGATAAAACATTTCTATGTGATTAGAAAAAATGTGAAGCAAACATTGGAATGGCTCCAAAAACATCGCAGCACATCTGCTCCGTCGAAAGCAACTGCTTACAGATGGTTTGCTGAATTTAAAGTGGGCCGTACAAGCACCAGTAATGCACCGCGTTCGGGCCGGTCAAATGAGGCTACCACTTCAGAAAACATCAAGAAAATCTCATCATCGTTTTTAAAGACGACAAAGTGAAAGTGAGAGAGCAGACAGAATGAATTTGTCGATCGCTAGTATTTACAATATTTTGCATGAGCGTTTGGAAATGAAGAAGATATGCGCGCGATGGGTGCCGCGTTTGCTGACAAAAGTAACATCGTGTCGGTGATTCATAGCAATGGCAAAATTGAACGAATTGCGATATGAATTGCTGCCCTACCCACCACCGTATTCTCCAGACTTGGCCCCCAGCGACTATTATCTGTTTCCAAACTTGAAAAGATGACTTCAGGGAAAGAAATTTTACTCAAATGAGGAGGTCGAGTTCGAAATTGTTTCCTATTTTGATAGTTTCGACGTTGACTACTATATAAAAGGTATCGAAATATTGAAGGATTGTTGGATGAAGTGTTTCTCCCTCGAAGGGAACTCTCAAGGGAAGGATAAAATAGATCTTTATCAAAAAGTTTGCGTTTTCATCATTTTTCCCGGGACTTTTTGAACCATGTAGTACAAAGAATTTTGTGCTCTCCCGGAATCTGAATTCAAAAATAGGGGTTTCCATTGGAGAAACTAAATCTGACCTTTAAATAACCTTGAAAAGGTAGGTCAAGGTCATGTTTAAGGGCATGGCTGGATCAGCCCTTTGATACCCACCAACTTTTGATTGAGACATTTTTTTAATGACTTGCAATTTTTTGACTTATTCAGCTGTTTAAGTTAAAATGGGACACCCGGTATACCTCAACTACATATATCGTTGGACAGCTTTCTTGCACTTAAATTTTTATTAGAAGACTTATTCAGTAAAATAAAGAAAAGAAGAGTGGTAGGTTGAAATATATTGCATTGTATAATAAGAAGACATAATTTGACCCGTGGCGCCATCAATAGATTTCAATGGTCATATGAATGGTTTTTGCTTGAGCTTCGATTTTAACTTTCGCTGTGCTGACGAAAGTCAGAAACAAACGGTTGCCAAGTGACCGGATTTCAGAATAAGCCGAGAATTAGATGATTTTTGTTACATGTACTGAATTTTTTTAGTGAGCAAAAAACAAATATGGCAGGTTTTTAATTTTTTTTAATATTTGCTTAATTAAAAACAAAAGGTTAGCATGAAGATTTGTTTCCGCCTTATGTGGCTGTGATGCTTATATGCGTATAACCCTTAAATTAATACAATTAATGACTGGTTAGCAGAAATGTCTGTTACTGGCAAATAAATGTGGTGATGCATATAAAATCACACTTTTATTGCATAGTGCAGACAAAACACTTAAAGAAATTATATGCCTATTTTTGAAAGAAAAAAAAACTTTGGGTTTGAAAATTTTTTATGCAAAATCCCTAAACTTTCATTGAGTGGCTACTCTAAATATCAAATGTTATATTTTTTTGATTTTTTAGTTAAAATTTGCTTAAAAGCCCGTAATTTTATGTTCTACTCAGTTTAAAATTATAATCCTTAAGTAATGCCACATCAATGATAAAAACTCCAACATCATAAATTGACGACTACACTATACTCTGCGTTCTTTAATAAAACACATTTTATTTTATTTAATATTTTTTCCTATTTATATTATGATTATTATAGGGCCACCGTCATATTGAAATGTAATTCCCGACTGACATAAACTTAACGGGGAGAAAAAAAAAATAAAAAAAAAAGCTTAAATAATGTTATGAAAATCTTACGCACGCAAGCAAATTTTGCGTTGACGCATTTATCGTACGACAATTTGGCAGAGCGGTTTCAATGTCTGCATTAGAATTTCTAATAATTTCATGCTGTTTTTTTTTATAGGCTTAGAAATCTGCTAGTAAAATGAAGAAAATGAAAATTATTATAAGATTATTAGGGTGGCACATATTTGAATAGACAAAAGTTTTATATGAAAAATTATTTTATTATTTGTTTTTTATTTCAAACTAAACAATTTATCAAAAAAAAACAATTTTAATTTTTTATTAAGCGCCACCCTAATAAATTGATATAAAATTTACTTACACAGCTGCCTTATTTGTTCGCATTACAGTAAAATAAAAATAATAACGCGTTAAATCTCAGCGTAGCAGTAGCAGCAGCAGCAGCAGCAACAGCATTAGGGCCTCATCACTTTGAAGGGTCTTTTAAATTTGTTTTAATATTTTTAATATTTTTGCTGCTACTCCCTTACTTTCTCATCAGCTCTCATCGCTGTTCACAAGCTATGAAGTGTTTTTTTCTCGGTGAAATATTAAGTGCGGCTTTTAATGGTTTCTTCAGGAAATCATTAAATTGGCACAATGCTTACCAAGTGCTTTGGCAGCGGCGGTTTTTATTATTATTACAATATGGCGCACATATTGAACAGTAATTAAAAACAAATGCCACAATTTTGCACTTGTGCGATTCCAGGAATAAAATTTGGATTTACTTAAAAATTTTGTGATTATTTGCAGGAAGTGCACAGTGAAAGCCTGAGCTGAATGAGCTCGTGATATTAGTTGGTTTGAATGCGTGAACTCTACTTTATGTGTCATGAAAGTCTTATGAGAATTTTATTTAATTAATAATGAAATAATATTTTTAATACAATAAAATATCAGCGCTATAGCAAAAAAAAATATTTATAAAAAATTGATTTTAAGAACTGATTCTTTTTTGTGCCAAAATTTACTTGACACTTTTGGGGCTTAAGTCTGCTCTTAGGTCAATTGGGTCTTAGGCTAATGTCACTCGTAAAAATTATCTCTAAGATTCTAAACTTTTACAACAATTTTTATGATACCATTTTTGTCATTTCTTTTTCTCTTTTTTTACCATTTCATGAACATTAACAACAACAACAATACTACTGCTACCAACTGCTGACGTTTATGATGATGCCTTTGAAAAAATAAAAATAAAAAAAAAATCTACTAACAATAAACCTTTGCACACTCACTGGCTACTCCAACTATGACACATTTAACGTAATTATTTTTATACTCATGACAAACGTTATCTCTGCAACATGTTGCCAACATGCACACACAACTACCGCAAACAACTATGATGATGTTGATGACTATTGTGATGATAATGTTGTTGCTGTGAAAAATATACAACAATGAGCTATAAAATAAAAATAAATAAAAAAAAAACAACAACAAAATTTATGTAAAACGAAAATTGTAAAATAATGACAACGATGGCGACAATGTACCTTGATGGCATTACAACAAAATAAAATAAAAAAAAAATTCCAACTATATAATAAAATCTTTTTATAAACCACATTTAAAATGTGAAATTTTGTGGAAAATGGAAAAAAAATGCTTGCAAAACAGGTAACGTTTTTGTAATCGCTGCAATAATTCTAGAGCGAAATTTGCAGAATGTTGCTAATTATTTGGTTGCATCGCTGGCTGTCGCAGATCTTTTTGTTGCATGTTTGGTTATGCCACTGGGTGCTGTCTATGAGGTGAGTTTCGATTATTTACTAAAATTTTGTTTTTATTTGATTTAATTTTGAATAAAATTCCTAAATTAAGAATAAACTAGTAAAGGTGTTATCTTCGGCCAGGCCGAAACTCACATACCCTACACTGCCATGAAAGTACTTTCCAAATAAATGTTAAAAAGACGTTGAAAAGGTTGAAGAAGTCGAAAATAATGTAATAAGGTTCAAAGAGGAATATATGGAAACCATTGCAGAAAGTTAAAGAAATTGAAAAAGTCGAAAAAATGTGGAAAATGTTGAAAGTGGTTAAAAGACTCAAAAATAGTTGCAAGAAATTGAAAAATGTTGAAACAATTCAAAATTCATGAAAAAGTCGAAAAAATAAAGAAAATGTCGAAAAAATAAAGAAAATGTCGAACCAAGTTGAAAGAGGTTGAAAAAGTAGAAAATATACATATGGAATATGTTGGGAAAAGTTAGAAAGTTACAAAATTCAAAAGAATGTGGAAAATGTTGAAAAAAATAGAAATAGAAATGCAGAAAATCAAATATGCCACACCCACTTCTCCAATTCCACCTATTTTTGATTCAATAAATTATATTCGGCATTGACATCCACATACTAAATTATAGCAAAATAGCTTGTATAGTTTGCGATATATGCCTTAATTAACCTTAAAATTTAGGGCGGTGACTCACCCACTGGTATAATCGATACTGATTTTTATCCAGAAATAGCTTTCCATTAACAAACCTTTTATACCAAATTTCAGTATGATATGTTTCGATAGATATGCCACTTAAGATATTTTAATTGTATGGGAGGTGCCTCGCCCAGAGATGCTATTTCGCCCGCTTTAGATGCTGACATACCTTATAGCAAGTTAACTACCTACATCAAATTTCATGCCAATTGCTGCATTAGTTCTCTTAAAATATCATTTCCAACTTTATGTTAATATGGGAGGTGCCACGCCCACTGATGAAATCCCGTCGAAATTTATTTAATGTTATAACTGATAATAATTGACATCTATGCACCAAATTTTTTGAAGATTACTCTCATTGCACATTATCTATAGCATTAAACGTTGTTTGCTTATATGGGAGGGGCCGCGCCCACCGTTTCTATTGTCCCAATTTTTCGTAAAAAGATAGCTTTTAGCAAGTATATCTACCATACTAATTTTCATAACGATTACAATTTTAGTTCTCTAATTATAACGTTCATAAATATTGTGGGCTGTGCCACGCCTTTCAATGTGTTTTTCCAGTATATAGCCTGTATTGATGACTACTCGCAGTAGTATCATCCCTAAAATTTTTATGAAAATCGAATGTGCCAATTTTGAATTATACGAAACCAAAATTTTTAATTGTTAAAAAGTGCCACACCTACTTTTTCAATTCCACCCACTTTAAACACAATTCAAGATATATATGATCTGTATTCGTGTACCAAATTTCATCAAAATATCGTGCACGGTTGTGACGTTATAAAAGTTGAAAATTAGGGCTGTGCCACGCCCCCTTAAGAGTCTCTGCAAATTTAAAACCTAGCCCAATCTTAATTTTGTTTACATGTTCAGCAAATCACCAAGTTTTATCTACTTTTTTTCAAAATGGGCTGAGGTATATTTACATAGAATATAGGCGGTAGGCGTGGTCTTGGCCCGATTTTTATATGCTAGCAGCTTGCAAGAATGTGTCACCTGTGTGCCAAATTTCAGTGAATTAGCTTGCTTAGTTTTCCCGTAAACGTGATTTCAACAGACGGACAGATACACAGACAGACGGACACACAGACAGACAAAGCTATATCGACTTATGTGGTGACGCTGATCAATAATATATATACCTTTCTATACCTGCCACGCCCCCTTCCATGCGTTACAAACGGAAAGACAAAGTGAATATACCCTCTCTGTAGGGTATAAAAATCGCACTGCAAAAAAATTACACGAAATTTGTATAATATTGGTTGAAATTTTCAAAAAACATATATCAAAACTTGACTCGGCTTGGTTATATCTCAATATAAAGCAACTGAAATTTCGAAAATTTTCCTTAAAAATTACCAAAGTTGATTTTCTGTAAAATTTATTGTTTTTTTTTTTTTTTGTGCTAAGAATTTAAAACGCACAACACACAACAGATAGCAACAACTAGCACCAAAATAAATATTAAAATATCATATATTAAACAGAAATAAAGACAAGCAATTTAGAAAAAAGCAGAAAAAATAGATTTTAATGCGAGGCACATAACAAAAAAAAAAAAAAAAACAAAATACCAAGGACGTTGCCAAGGACATTAGCGTTAAGTCACGCCAGGCACTAATGTGTGTGTTTACCATTACCATTATACTTAGCGTAGCGCTTAGTTGAACTGCCAATCAAAAAGAAATTAACGCAAGTTTTTGCTTAATCCTAAAATTCGTTTTTTCCCCTCTTCTTTCCTTCTATTTTTTAAGCAAAAGCGACTTGGAATTAAATGTTAATGTACAAAAGAAATGCTAGTAAGATTTCTACCACATTCTATTGCCATTGTAATATAATCTTGAAAGTAGAAAAGAAAGAAAATTTTTGGATAACACCAAAAATAAACAATATAAAGTATAATATTTATTATGACACATAGAAGTAAACAAATTTGATGCTACAATAAATAATGTTGGTATGGCAAGAATTTTGCCACAGCAACAACAGTGTTATGTTGAGTTTAATGTTTAAGATGTTGACAATGAAAACGATGTCAAGAACAACCAAAATTATGTCTCATTTAAAGACATGCAATGTCCTTAGACTTAGCCACAGCAACGACGACAAATATAAATAATACAATTTTTATATATTTTGAATAAATTTTGGTGGTTTACTGAATGCCACAAAAATCGTTATGAAATAAGAAACTGAAACTAAAAATTGAAAGTTAAAATCCCATTGGAAAATTCAATCAAATTTTGTTTTTTTTTTTGTCATAACAAAATGGCACTAAATATTGTGCGGTTATTCATGCTTTAGTAACTGATTTCTTAATTTTCTTTTTTGTAAAAACATTTATAAATTTCTTGTATAATAGATATCAGTTTTCATTTTATTTTTTTCGTATAATAAATATTCCGCAATATATAAATATTTCCTTTTTTTCCCCATGTTTCTCTATTTTCTGCACTATTCACGTATTGCATTGTCAACTCTCAACAATCAACGTCAACAAATCCAACATCTTGTCATCGTCACCAAATATTACAACATCACAACAACAATAAAAAACAAAAACCATCATCAATATGACTTTGTCTCAAATGCAACAACAACAACAACAACAAAATAAAATAAAAAATAAAAACCGAAAAAAAAAATCAGATTAGCCAAGGATGGATACTTGGACCAGAATTATGTGACATCTGGACATCGTGTGATGTTTTGTGCTGTACAGCATCCATCTTGCATTTAGTGGCGATTGCCACTGATAGGTGAGTAGTGAAGTGTAGTTTATAGTAGTAGTAAAGTAGTTATTGTACTTGGCAGTCTCAAACCAACAGTGGCAGTGGCAATTTTTTATCGCAGAGAATTACTGTTTTGTTTATGCTGCAGTAAAAAAAAATGCAAAGTATATATATGGCAATTATTTACTCAGCATATAGTTCGCATTGATATTGAAAATCTAAATAAATAATTAAAGTCTTAGAGAGACGAATTATATTTTAATTTTCGATTAACAAAACATTTGAAAACATTTGTCTCCAAGCTCGTTAATAATATTAGCTTTATCGGTACAAGTGTTTGTTTTGATTTAAAAATGATTTAAAAAAATTATAAAATTAATTAAGACCTAGCGAATACCATTTATGTTTTTTTTTTTTAAACGTGTTAACGTCACTATCTGTTTTCCAAAAGCTGGCCTAAAAATTGTTTACTATCAAATGCTATCACTTATTTTCAGCGTTCCCGAATAATTTAAGATGATATTTTTTCTGAAAACAAAAATGTTATATGAACTTTTTAAAAAAGTTTATTAAAATTAAATTTTATTGGAGTTTTTAGGCAACTTCAAATTAATTATGATATGTGTAATTACTTTTAATATAATAATTATTAAATTACAAAAATAGCATGCAATTTAACTTGAACAAATTTTGTTCAAAGTATTTTTAAATATCAAGCAGACACCCTTCAGTAAATTTCAAAATTAAATATAAAACAAAGCAATATAAATTTAACACAGGCATGTGCAAATATAATCAGTAGCACGTCAGTACTTTCAAAACAATTTAAAAATAAAAAATCTTATTTACATAACAACTAATTGGGATGTATACACTGTTACAACAACAAATAATATTTGCAATTTTGAAAGTTATTAAAATTGCGTTTTTTTTATGAAACTTATTTGCAAACAATAAAGCGAAAAAAATGAACCCTACAGGCAGTAAGATATATTTTTTTTTAATTTTCACTGCTGCTGTTTTTATGAAATATTAATTAATCAACAATATTATTCAAAATGCTAAAAATTATGTACATGATATGACTAGATGTGTGTGAGTTACACCACTATTATATTAAACGACACATACATGTACAATGCCACCTTAAACACAAATCAGAATAATGAGTAATAAAAATATATATTTTTAGGAAAACGTTTTAAAATGCTGTCGTTTTCAGAAACTCATTTCCAAAATTTTCTAGTAGGTCCAGAAGTTTTATAAATTTAAATTTTTTAACCAATTCAGTCATTTAAAGACCTGTGATTATATTTGGAGAGAATGTTTTCAGTCACACATGTGAGTCGTAAAAGCTTTTAGTTAGAGCAAATATTTATTTTATTGAAGAATATTATTTTTTCATCAATATAATATATTAATATAGTTTCTTGGAACTTTTTTTTATATCATTAAAATAAATGTACCAAATGCTCCATCTAATTTATGGTATCAATTGTATATTCTTAAAGATGTTAGAATAATATTAATATAGCACATATGTATGCCTTATGTACAGATGTAGGGTAACTGCAATTATGAAATAATAAACGAAATCAAATTAATCTTTCTGCAGAAAAAATGCAGCCAATTAATTTTGTTATTTCACAAACAGTCATAGTGATATATTTTTAAAACAAACATGATAATATTATCATGACATTTAGAGTCTGAAATGGGAAACGAATTTATTCATAAATTTAATTTATAAAATTATATTCTTATTGTTGATACATATTATGTATATGTATTTAAAATCGTTTCTTTTTTTTTTTTGCTAACCCTTTGTTGTCAAGACATGCATAGGTATTTAAAGTTGTTCTCAATAACTACAACTTAATCTTGAAATTTGGGCATTCACGTGAGTAGGTACACTGAAAAAAAAATTAGCTAGGACTTGGAATAAACTAGGAGACGTAATGTTTTGGCATCGAGGTAAAATATAGTTATGTCAACCAGAAATCTGATTGAAAATAACTAAAATGAATCTAAGTAGTTAATTCAAAGCTATGTATGGTTAAACTCAATTGAGGCTTGTTAATAATTTTAACCAGGCATCTATTTAAATTAAATTGACTAGGAAATGGCAAAAAAATAAAACAAGGCCACTTTTATTTTACTGGTCATTTCTATGATCATTCCTAGGAACCATCGATTGACACCTCTCTTGTCCAGATCGGACGGACTTTAGTTTCCAACTTATAAGTGCTTTTTCATATGGAATATTCACTTTTTCTTGGACAGCTCGGAAATACAAGTCCGAGGTTTATTGGCCCCGTTTCTATGACCATTACTAAGAGACCCATTATCGAGATTGACACCACTTGGACCAACTTTAATTTCCTATATTCACATATTTACCCTATATTCCTTTATCAGCCTTTGCTAGTGTGCCACATACAGGCACCAGAGAGCCAGCCTTGCAACATTCACAGATTTTTACCATGTATCTACACTTGATGTCGTATATATGCAATTCTGGAAGCAAAACAGTAATTAGGAATCATATAATATCATTTAGATTTCATTCAATATACACACTCCGAAAAATATGCAACATTTTCAATACAATGAAATCTATATAAAGTTTTATGATTCGTTATTACTTTTTTGCTTTCAGAATTGTATATATACGAGTTGTAGTTATTTCCTGTTAAATTTATAAATTTCCTTATTAAAAATATTGAAACACAAGAAAATCAACTAAAATAAATTAACCAGCCGTCTGTTTAAAAAAATCAAAATTCTTTTCCTTCAGTGTAGATATATCATAAAAGTTTTTTACAAAGGTCAAGGTTTTTTTCTTACATGACAATAAATCTCATGTGATTTTTATCACATAATATTTTATTACCACATGATTTGTAGAATACGAGAATTTTAATGAATAAGATTTGTAATTCATGTAAGTTTCTTGTACAGTGCATGATGTCACGTGGTTTTATCTCATACCGTGGGCTGGAAACTGCTTAAGTTTGGTAAAAATGTCAACAAAATGGAGTACGTTATGTTGTGCATAGTAATTTATGGTTTAAAAGATTTTTAAATTCTCAATAGAAAATCATCTTGAGTATTATTTATACATTAAGGAGTTATCAGTGGCTTTTATATTAATATGCTTGCTACTTTCATTCCAATATTGATGACAACGATATATTTTGTACCGCTGGATGTAAAATATTTTTATTAAAAGTTTTTGGAAAAGGGTAACACCAACCAAAAATTTAAACTCTCTTTAAAATCGTCGTACGCAAAAGATTTTCTCAAATAGATTTTACTACAAATAAGCTTAAATTTTTATTTGATGAATTTATTTAAAAAAAAATTATATTTCTTTTAGAAGTTAATATGTAAATGAATTTCTTAGTTTTTAATATATCTGAAGTCTTAAATCAGTTTTTATTGTGAGTCTTACTAAAGGAAAGCTATTAGCAAAAACTGTTAGTAGTGAAATTTTTGGTATAGTGATATATTTGCCGCATGATATATTTCTCTCATTTTATTTAAAAATATCACATGAGTATTCCTTTATTTGAGATTAATCTTATAAAAAAATTTTTATCAGCTGAGACTTTATTACATGAGAGTTACGGCTTGTATATCTTTTATTGTATTAATATTATAAGAATTTGCAAATGACTTTCACAGCTGAAAAAAAAGTTCCTTTGTGTTCTTTATACAGCATAGCATCTTCCTAAACTCTTTCAATGTACAAGTGATTAAATGCAAATGCATTTTTTGCCACCCTAAGGATGTCTATCTTGTAGGTTAGGTTAGGTTAGAGTGGTGGCTAAGCGAACAAACTTGAAGCCATAAGTAGGACTGATAAAGCCGATATTAAGTCACTGCACTTAGACTGCAGTCATGTTGACTTTCAAAATTGAAATATCATAAAAAATCTTTCACAGCCATTTCACATATGTAGAGGAAGGCGGGGCAAAGCGGTACACGGGGCAAAGCGGTACAAAGGGTATATTTATCTTACAATTACAACACCATCTACTGTAATTATAAGGAAATTGTTTTTGAGTAGTGCTATTTTATGCCAGGTTATAGCGACATTTCGACCTTCTGTTATCGAGAACCATGAGGTTCATCAAAACGAGTGCAGTCGATGTAAGATTCGAGGAATTTCGACTTAAGTAAATTAATTTAATGCGAATCATTTAAAAAATGTCGTAGTATATATTAGTGATATTTATTTTTATTGACAACGATTTGTTTATGTTGATAAATTTTTGTTTAGCGAGTCTGTATGCTTACATAGGTCATGGCGACAGAGTGGTATTGCGCTACGTATATCGCTTTGCCCCACGGGTGAGGTATAAACGTATTTTTTTTTGTCATCGTAATAATAAGTTAATGTTAAGAAAATAATGAGCTTAACTACCTTAATAGATTCAATATAGATCGAACAAATAACTTACGTGTTTAATTGTGGGAAAAAAATTTTCTTTTTTTTTTTTTGAAAACTTCGTTTTCCCTTTTGGCATACACTTTGCTCCACCTTACCCTATATCTTAATTGAAACGTTGAAAATAAACGATGGCAAAATTTTTATAAATAATATTCTCAATAAAAAGTTTTGGAACTTATTATACACTTAGCGTTCCAAGTACTTTGATTTATATCATCATTAATAAAGATTTACAGACACTTTAAAAAAAAAGCTTCTTCAATTCTTTTTTTTTCTAGTGTATTCTTAAAGTAATTGTATTTCATGATGATAAATGATTCATTATATTTTATGGGTTTTTTTTTCAAATAAACTGCCTGAGTAAACAACTATAACAATTTCATAGAAATTTAGCACTTTGCCAGCGGTGCCCAAAGTAATTGGCAGTAGCAATGTTATAACAATAACAACAATTACAGCGATATCCAAGAAACCAAAATCAAAGGATTTTTACATTAACTTGATTGCTCTCAAGAGACTTGAATTTGTAGCAATAAAATCGCATGCCAAAAGGAACAAACAAATTTTCACCAAAATAAACTACTAATTGTACTTTACAGCAGCTCACCTTTTAGAGGGGGATACGTTGTGCTGTTTATGTTCAATGGGAAATCATGGCTACGTGAGACTATTACTAATGTTATATGTACAATTTTTTCAAAATTCAAAATAAAGCAACTGAAATGAAGTCAAAACAACACAAAAAAAAAAAGAAAAAAACTCTTTAATAATTGACAAATTTTTTTTGAGCCATAAAAATTTCCAAAGCCAATAAAAATGCAAATAAATTTGCAAAAAAATAAGTTCGCCTAATTAGCTTGAGGCAAAATGTTGCTGTTCATAAATTTTTTCGAGTTCGATGTTACGGTTTTTTTCATTTTAAGTCAAGCATATTGTTGCAGCATTTCTAATTTTTTTATGCATAATTTTTGCGTTTTTTTAATGGATTTTGCATCATAAATTTTAATTTTTGTTTCAATTTATGACCTCGTTAAAATATTCATCGAAAATGAAAATGAAAAAAAAAGAAGAAAATATAAAAAGTTTCCATAAAAATTTCATTCTCATAATTAACCAAGTTATTGCTATGATTAGTTGTTGTTTGCCCTTACAGCATGAAACCTCATTTTTTATGCTTAATAGGCTTTCAATATAAGAAAAACGATTACCATAAAATATAAATAACTTTGATAAAGTACTCAAGTTATGATGGTTCCCAAATAGCTAAGTTAAAAGATTTTACGCAGTACATGCATATTATTTAATATTTACTTTAACTTTCTTCAATATATTTTAAAAAATCGTTTGCGCGGGCATCTTTATTGGAAATTGGCGCTCAGAAATCTGTGCTTCTGATATTCTTAAAGTATGTATTAACAAAACGTCTAGTTACATACATATATGCTTCCAATTCTTAATGGAACTTGTTTGCTTCCTCAAGTGATTGAGCGTATGATCATGGACAGAAAATTGTATTCGAAACTGATCCTAGGTATAAAGATCGCGTAGACTTTGTGTTGATTTTTATACATGCAAGAAGCTATTCAACCAGTTTTGAGGACTAGCCCAACTTTGACAATTAATTAAAAATATTTAGTAATATACAGTCAGATGTTCGGAAGCACAAATGGAAAGGTTGTTCTATTGTGTATAAAATAAAATTTGCGGTAGTATCTCCACCCTTAATGGTAGACTATTTTTGGAAAATATTTTAATAATGGTAAATAATTAAATTTCTCTTAAAATACATTCGGCCAGGTGTGGTCAAAAATCTGTACGAAAAATCGTATAGTGGTCGCCGACGCACATTCTATGTTTTTGACATTTTGCGTCATTTTGATGCATTAAAGTTCGTGGTGACGCCACTTCAGAGTTGTTAGTCAATGTCATCGTTTCGTTGTTTATTATTGCAGGTATGATTATCAAGAAAATCGAAAGGAAAAGCCTTGCATAGTATCCCAAATGAAACGTGTCATCGGTATTTTGTTGATGTTGGGGTATAGTCAATACCTCAAATGAAACGTGTCATTGGAATTTTGTTGATCTGATCTGATCTGTTGACTATTGGACCCATGAACCAACTTTGTGAAGACCGATCGGTCGAAACGACTTGAGCCAAATTTCTTAAGCCGAAAGAAAATCTAAATTATAAACAATATTTCCATTTAGTGGACAACTACATGTTCGACACCACCGAAAAATTTGCAAATCTTGCGAAATATTTTGAATTGCTCAACAAAAATTTCGTACAATTTGGCGTGTTCAGTGCACATTTATCGATTGACGACCAAATGATGCCGTATTACAGGAAGCATTCATCAAAAATGTGTATACGCGGCAAGCCGTTCCAATTCAGTTATAAATTGAGATGCCTCTGTTCGTCGGAGGGATACTTGTATCAGTTCATTGCATATGGTGGTGCCGGCGGATTCCTCAAAGATATTGGCTTAGGAGCTCACACAGTTTGGCGTCTTTAGTACGTTGTCGATTATCCAATTAGTCGTGATGTATTCATTGACCATTTTTTTTTTTTCATCATACTATTTGATGTGCCCACTATTGGAGGGGAACATCTTCGCTACTGGGACGATTCGGTTCAATAGGTTGGCTGGTGCTTCTCTGAAGACCGGTGCAATAAATTTGACTCGAAGCGCAATAAATTATACAATCGACAAATCGAGTGAGATCCTTTTTGCGCATTGGAGCGATAGCAAAGAGGTCACCTTAGCAACTATAGTGGCCATTCGAGGTGGGATCTATTTGCATCTTGTTTGGACAGTTCATTGGTAAACGCATGCAAAATCTATTGTGTCATCGCCAAACACAAAAAAAAACAAACCAATGCCACAAAAAAAAATTCAAGGTAGCCGTGAGCAGGGCCTTGCTTTTACTGGATGACCTATTTCCTAGTGACGAAGATGCTGGTAAGTGATGATAGTGGTGCTCACGTCCCCAAGAACAAATACGTGCTTTATTGAATATGACACAAAACTACAATTTATAGATGCAACAATCACATCCACGTTAAGTGTTTGACCAAATACATAGCCCACAAATGAATTATAACCCATTTTCTTTTTTTATAATCCTTTTATAAAACCTCTTACTATCTAACATTCAATAATGATAATAACCGATTATAGTTGACCAAATTGTTTGAATCTACAATTTCCCTCTTTAAATAACAACTTTCCTCTGAAGACATAGAATGTGCGTCGACGACCACTGTATAAAAAGACGTACAGTTGGTAACTTTTGAAGGTGTGGGGGTGGGGGGCTGAAATTATTTTTTTTTTTTTTCAGTTAGTGAGTCAATAGAAGATATCCCTGCAAATGGCTTAAATATCGGGCCGCGTGATCGGATAGGGGTATAAAATGGGTTAAAGAATACTTTTATGGATAAACTTTTTAGATTAGTCAATCTGTTTGGCAATTTTATCAAAATTTAAAGAAAATCATGTATTGGAATAAATAAAGCCGTAAGTACTACTTTTTTACTGTGGTTGCTATCAAACTAAGTTAATCCAATTCATGATTTTCGTTCTTAGCGAAATTTCCTGGGAGTGGAAAATATTATAAATCAAAAAAATGTCTTAAATTGATATAATAATTATAGTGAAATTATATTGTTGTAATGTACATATACGCAACAATTTCTAAAATTACAAATTTAATACTACAGTGCACACGCCTATAAATCATATGATTGATGATAGCTTTTACGTGTCTCAACATATACATACATACATATGTAAAATCAATTTAAAATTGATATGCCAATGCAAAGAAAACACACACACATGTTGAAATTTATAAAAATGAATTTAAAATTTGAATTTTTTTATATTCATCACTTTCATTCATTTATTATGTTTGGCGTAATAATGAAAAATTTGCGAAAGTATTTGAAAAAATTTAAGCAGTTCTTAAACTAGAAACTTTACTCATACTAAATAAAAATTGTTGAAATATTGCTTTGCTTTGTTTTTCATGTAAGGAATAGACAGTTTGCTGTAAAATATTTGGGGCAGCATTAAGACCTACCTACCTAGAAGCTGCATTAAAAAAAAACTACTGAAATTACTAGGGTGTATATTGTGGAAAATTGAGAAGGACGGATTTTATTGAGTATTTCGTGCTGTTGCTGATGTTGAATTTCGTTAAAAGCTTTGACATGTTAAAATTTGATTGATTGATTGATTGATTTTACTACGGTAACAGAAATGTTTAGCAATAGCAACAGTAGCAACAAAAATCTATATATAAAAATATTGAAAATGCTATTGTATATTCAGCTGCCTTTATTGTACGCTTTTGTCCACTAGCTTTCAATACAAAGTGTGTATGTACAGGAGTATACGGAGCAGAAATATACAGTTAAATTGTGTACTTAAGAGAATTTTCGTTATTAAATTTCAGTTTTATATAAATGTACAACTGATATTAAAGGATATACATAAGCTTGTGGTTAGATATGAATAGTCTTTTGTAAATTTCGAATAATATTCAAGAAATTTTTAGTTTTATTAGTTAAACGCTTAATTTCGAAAAACTGAATTATTATAATGAAATTGCATATTTTCGCACAAAATATTTAAAATTTTAAAATAGTTTTTTCTTAGTGCATTGTGTAATAACAAGAGCAAAACTTATAAATCATACTAGTTTTCTCCATTGCTTAATGGAATCATTAGTGATCCATAAGCTAATGTATGAGAATTTTGAAACCTGATCTATTCACCGTTATTCTCCTCATAGATTCTCATTGCGAACCCAAGCAAAAAGTGATACTAAGCATTCATTAAACTTCATTTATTTTTACACTTTGATAATGCACATAACTTTCTGTTACAATTTCGTAAAAAGTTTTCTTCAAGTGTTAGCACATGCTTGTAGACAATAAAAGTTTTTTATTGGCAAATCTTAAATTTGGCAGAGTGAGTCAGTCAATCAATGTTGGCTCATTTATCATGATTGAAGAAGGAAACTTCAAATGTTCTGATTAAAAAGAAACTTTGCCAAAAGAAAAAAATAAAACGAAAAAGGAAAATCGAAAATTATGAGTGAAAAATACTTTAAGCATTTACTGCTACAATTGCAAACGTTTAGAAATGTTTTAAGAATTTAAATTCTTATGCAGAGTTGTAAAATTGTGCGCAATATATGTGGAAATCCATGAAACCTTTGATTTTTTTGATAGCCGGTTGTCTACGCATGAAAAACGAATTAAAAGCATGTACCAAGCCTATAGATCTTTAGTTTGCCTACACGACTATTCGATCTGATGATATGTACATATAATATAAGGACGACAGTTGATAAAACGTTTCTGAAAAGCTTTAAAAAATAAAAATCTTCGAAATTTACAGTTTTTCAAGCGATACTCTGCAAATCATTCTTTTCTTTCTCTAGATAACTTTTTGTGGCGTGAATGAATAGTTTTGAAATTGTAATGAGACTTTACTTATTACAATGGAAATTCAATTTATAAGCGTAAAATCAGTATGCCATTCAATGATGCATAATGATTATCACTCAAAGTAGCGATACTCGATTTTGTGCAATCAGCGAATTTCGCAGTTTTTTGTGTGTAGTTTTTTGAGGCATTTACATATTGAAACTTAGATTGGACAAAATGATTCCGCATGAGTGAACAAAACAATATGTCGTTTTAAAATTGATTTGCCATCCCAAATGTTGAAACTGAAGGCACCATATTGAAGCACAATGTCCACGCATTTTTTTTCGAAAACATTTCTTTTATTGCAACAGCAATAATTTTATGTTTAGCACGTCAGAACCTGTTGTTATTTAATATTCTTCAATTCAGTAATATATTCTAAATATAAGAAGGATCCACCTGTTTGCCGAAAAAAAGGTTCAAGCAGAAAACCACAATTTTCTATCCCAAAGGTAGCGGCGAAGGTGAAGCGCCTTTTTAGGCAGAAGCAGATTTTTAAGCAGCTACCTGAGCACGAATATTATACATCACCGAATAAGGGGAATGTGCTTAGTAATGTAAAAAAAAAAATTTCGAAATATTCGAAGCAATATATATATGGTTTGGCAGGACATATGCACCTGTGGCTTCAAAAGCAGTCTCTTTATTACGCAAGGTATAATCTCAATCCCAAAGTATGTGAAGACAAGTGCCTCGAAAAACGTCTTCTACCATTTATTCGTGCACATGAGGGTACCGTGATGTTCTGGCCTGATTTAGCAATCTCTCATCACTCTAAAGCTACGATGGAATGGTATGCAAGTAAAAAGATTAATTTTGTACCAAAAATAGTAAATCCGCACAATTGCTCAGAGCTTCGCCCAATTGAAAGATATTGGGTTCTAATTAAAGTAAATCTTCCAAAGAGTGCCAAGACTGCAAAAAATATGTAAGACTTCAGACTTAAGTGGAAAAGATCGTACCGTACTTTACTTAACCAATAAAATTGATTTAATTTAATTTAATTTCTTAAATAACTTTACAAAATAAGCTACTAATACCAACGCACTGCCTTCACTGACTCACCATAAATAACATATAATCTGATGGAAAGATAGAAAATAAGGTCGAACCAAAACAAAAAAGTAACAGTAAAAGCAACCAAATCAACAGTTCATATTGAGCCAACCATTAATGTACTTGTCGCTGATTCAAAAAGCTTATAAACGCAGACACAGATTGGCTATCAAATCAGTTAGTACACACACCCATATGAGTGAGTAAAACCACCATGCACACATATGCATGCAGTAGCAGTAGGCATAAACGTAGAGCTAAACGATATAGCAGAGAATGATCGGCATTGATAGCGGAAGTAGTGAAGCTGAACGAATACAAAATGATGACACAGACTATGTAGTGCGTTAGTGTGTTAGTGTTAATGGGTCTTTAGGGAAACCAAAGAAATTAAGTTAAGTGTTAGTTAATATTAATGACAGACAGAAATACCTACATACCTACATACATATGAACACGTTTTTGTATTCACGCATATGTTTATGCTAATTAGTGCTGAAAAAAAAACTCAAATATATTTGCGGTTACTAAAACTAATCACAATTTATTTTTTCAAGAACCTGGAAAAACTGAAATAATTCTCAGAAAATATTGAAATGCAAATTTGTCGAAACAAATTGTCTACGAAAAAATAAATGAGAGATGAGCTGACTGAAAAATCATTCAAAAATGTGGCATAATAATATCACTTCAGTTATGATCGCTAATGAATTTTTTTTTTATTTTCCGCTTAAATTTTAGACACTTTTTACAACGCTCATTTTAGGTTTCTTATTTTTTTTTTTTGCATTTATTTTACCCCAAATTCTCAATTTAATTTTTATTAAAAATAAAATTTTAAGAAAATTTATTAAAAAAATGCATATGACGAAACTAGGTAATCGGTTTCTTTTAATACGACTAGCTATGTTTTTATAAATATCCGTATCATGCACTAAACTTACACATTCACTAAAAACAAAAAACTCTTTCCTTTGCTGACATTCGAATGTTGTGCAAATTTCGATTAACAGCAAATGAAATGGAAACGATTTGTTTAATAGCTTGTCTCTATGTATAAGTATTGGTTTATGTGAAAATATCTGCGAATATGTGTGCGATTTTCTACTTTGCTGCTTGTGTCAGCTTTGAACTGAGAAATTTGTTATGCACAAAGCAACAGCACTAACAACATTACCAGCAGTGTCACACAGTTGCGATGAACTGCTTTTTTGAAAATTCCAATTAAAATTGCAGCATTAAAGCAATGAACTTTTTAAACAAAATTTTGCACCAGAGCGCACCTGTGAAGAATTATAATTTGCTTTCAAATGTGTTAGTTAGTAGCTTGCTTTTTGTGAGAGCTGCTTTGAAGAATTGCTCAAATGAAAAATGAGTTAACTTCCGTAAGGAATTTGATTTTCCAAGTCTACTTTCAAAAAAATAAATTAATGTTGCTCATACGACATGTTGAACTTTCTGTTTTTTGTGCTTAATTTTACACATGTTACGGTATTAGACAATGAAAGTTAGAAATTTCTGGTGCATTGTAAGACTTTTGAGATTTAAAATTACGTTGTTATAAAATTTGTGCATAGACTATTTATTTTTCCATTTTCAAAACAAAACAAAACAAAAGGAAAATTTTCCTAGAAGACTTATCAAAATTTTTGTCTACTTCTCATTTGAATTTAGCACTATTTTATTTTGGAAAATGTGTTCTATTTCTTTGATAAATACTCATTGTTTTTTTTGCTTACATGCATAGTTTGCCATACATTTTTTTTTGAAAGTACAAAAGCAAAGTTCTTTGTAAAGACAATATGTTACAATTTTATGGGAAAACTAAAGATAAATTTAAGCTCTTTTAACCTTTTAAATGTCAACATGACCATTAAGAAAAACATAACAACACATTTTCACGTTATGATAAATATTTAAAGCACGCATATACCCAGGTAGTCAACAGAGAACCATAAGGAAACAACATTAAATGCAGCTCAGCCACAAGATTTTTATTACCTATTGAAAACATATGCGTGCATAAGTTTGGCACATAAAAACCAATTCAGGGACATTTTTGTTTTGCACCACAACAATTGTTACGCAGACACACACACACACACACGTACATATGTGGACATATTTACAAATATACACTCGCATAGAAAAATACATTCAATTTAAGTCAAACGCTAAACAAACAATAAAACGAATACTGTTTTTATAGCTTAAGGTTAACACAAATAAACAATTCAAATGACGACAGACTCATTGACTCACACAAGCTGACTGTCTAACTGACAGTTTTGCTGACTGTCTGTCCGGCCAGAGTGCGTTTAATTTAACTTACCTTTTATTTGTATTTTATTATAACAACTGTGGTTGAATGAAAGCACACAAGGTGGGATGAAAAGTTTTTTGATTAAAATATGATAATTAATTTGATCAATATAAAGAAGTGATGTGGAGATAGGACATTTTGATGATATAACGATATGCTCATATGACAATATGATAATATGATGATAAGATAATATGATTACGCTTATGATGATATGATAATAAGATTATAAGATGATATGTTGATGTGATGGTATGATGATAAAATGATATGCTAATACAATGATATGACTTTATGATATGAAAATATGACGTTATGATCATATAATATGATGACATATGATATGATGAGATAAGATATGATGGCGTAATATAATTACATGAGAATATCAAAATCCAATAATATGGTGCTATAAGATATGATGTGAATATGATAACACCATGGTACGATATTATTTCATGTTGTAAGAATTTCATTTTCAGCTGCTTTTCTGGCGCACCGTATACATTGCATTATCATTTTTGCTACAACATTTGCGGCTTTTAAGTTAGGACGAAAGTTTACCAAACGAGACCATTAATCACACGAAATACAAAACTACAAGTGGCTGTCGATGAGTGGTGAGTAGGTGTAGAAGCTGCAAGATTCGTACAGCAAGCAGGCATTTACCTTGTGTGCGTCGCAAAAGTGTAGTCAGCAAACATTTTAAATGAAGCACCATTGAGCTCGTTTCTCGCTCACCTTAAGAGTTCACTTCGAGTGGTTTGTTTTTGTTGTTGTTGTTGTTTTGTATTCTCTTCGAATGATATTTTTGGTTTATTTTTATTTCGTAGCGATATCTGTTAAAAAAAAGTAGCTAAGTTAAAGGAAAAATGTTGATTTCATTAACTTATTCTACGCTCACGTTTATTCAGCTTTCTACGTAAATGTGTCAGTTTGATGCTGCTGAGCTGCTGCTGCCTTAAGTGTGTGCAATAAATTAGTGTTTGTTGGGCCAAAAATTTTGGTAATTTATTTGATTAATATATTTTTGTGCGTTCGCTTAAGACAAAAAAAACCAACACCAAAAATAGCAACAATTGAATTGGCGCTAGAACTTTATCACATTTCGCCACGCCCAAGTTATTTACACAGGTGTAAAGTGCTGCTCAATTGTTGTATTCAGCATTTAGTTTTATTTTGGACACATTAAGGACACTTAGTTTGACAGCAAAATTATGACGTAAATAGATCAGTAAATTCCACAAAATTAAGTAAGAAATTTCACAATCATATAGAAATTGTTCAATAATAAATTAGGGCGGTCAAACTCTGGAAGAAATTCCAAAAAAAAAATAATTAATTTTCTAAGAAATTTTTGGTGCATGGCTTAGAAATATCAAAAATTTCTCACAAATTTACCCAAAAGTCTTGTTTCTTTAAAATTCCTATAATAAAAATTTTCCGACAACTAAAATTTTCTGTTTGTCCTCATTTTTAACAATTTTTTTTCCTATCGAATGCTGTCTTTCAATTTTATGGCTCTCAAAAATATTTGTGCCCCCTTATGTTTTAATTCCATTTAAACTGAAATAAAAGACCACAATCAATTGTGCCCTCAAAACCCAAACACTTGAGCACATGAATTGTTCTTCCAAATCAGTACCCAAAATTTGTATTAATAACACGCTAACAACGTTGTGCGCTGACCTCGCACTAAACTACATCAGAGAGGACACAATTCGGCACCAAAAACAAAAAAAAAAAAAAAAAAACATAAAATACAGCATGATAAAACATGCCACAAAATCCAAACAACATTTTTCATTTTTAAGCTACAATTAGTATTCAGCAAGGACCTTCTCATCAGAGTGCGAACAAATAAAAATAAAAATAAAAAAAGTACCAAGAAACCAAGAATTAAGTTAAAATTTTGGAAAAATGTGATTTAAACAAAAAAAAAAAAACCAAATCAGGACACGAACTAAAAAAAAAAAACAAAAAAAAAATATAAAAATGAGCGCACATCAAAAAACGAAAATTCCACAACAATTCGCGTGTTGTTCAACAGTTAATTACATTATGTTAATATTCTTGTTTTCGGCATTTTCGTATTTTTTCTTGTTTCTGACACCACCACGCAACGCGCACCCATTGGACCCATGCAGCGTCCATGACGTTGTCGTCACTGTAGTGAAAAAAAAAGAAAGAAAAATGCACCCCAAGTCCTGCCATTATGTATAATACAAGTTGACAGCAAAATGACAAGAATTTGATATAAAGGACAAGTGAGTCCTTTTCAGCAACAGTAAATTAGATTCAGTTAATTTTTAACTTTGTTTATTTCGTTATTTGTTTCTTTTTTTTTTGCTTTTAATTTTTATGTTTTTTTTTTGTTGTGTTTTTGTTTGATAATCATGATGAGCCTCATAAACAGGACGCTGATTTATGGGGTTGTGTTGAATACAAATGATGTCAAATGATTTTTTTGTCCTTACAGTACTTAATTAGCTGCTATTATATTTTTAATCAATTCAAAAGTTTTAAAAATGTGGTTGAGCACGATGAATTTTGGAGAGGATTTTGTTTGTGTAGGCCGATTTTTTTCATTTCAAATTAAAGACTTGGTATGCAAACGTTAAGAACAAAGTCCAAAATTTAACCAATATGCTTAAATAATGCATGATTTAGCTTGTAAGCTATGTGCTAGATTCACGCGTGACTCTTGCTTGCTATCAATCATTAAAGCGCAAAACGCAGGTCGAGTATTAGTAGAAGAAAAGCTTTAGAAATAAAAATCATGGTATAAAATCCATGAAGACATTGTTGCATTCGTTATATTCCAAATATTTCTTGCTAGAAATCTATACACCCGCATACACACACAATAACATTCAAAGACATTGCGACATCCTGAGTGTGAATTTAGATTTTTTCAAAAAAAAAAAAAAAAAAAATTTTTTTTTTTTAACACGAAACATGAAAATCCACTTTTCGAACAGCACGATGACATGGCAGCAGAGTCCGCACATGGCGCGTTGTGAACCAAATTCTGCAGAATATGCGTGTGAAGCGTACATACGCTGACCAGTTGAACTGATTGTGATGTTGCTGCTGCTGTTGTTGTCACAAGTAATGCATTTTTCTGATTCAACAAAGCGTACACAGCGCCATTGCACAGTGGTGTCAGTAAAAATAAAAAGGTATGAAAAAACTTATAGAAAATGCTTAAGTCCAAGATACCACTCAAATAAAGTGGTTGAGCCAAAAGTTAAATATCATAAACAGAATTAACATAAAATTTGTGCATTAAAATCGCCCATCTTCCATTTTTCCACAATTTTCTTTGAATTTAAAAATTTTACCATTTATTTGCATTACTTGTCATACTGTGCATTATTGCAAGCGTTGAAAGCTTTACAAATGCATTCCTCGTAAAATACTATAAGTGGGGGAAACAAAACTTCTATGTAATTGAGTTGCACTAGAAATTTATTTGGTAATGCAACCAGGCAGCTGTCACTGAACTTAAAAAGAAAAAAAAATGTTCAAACACTCAAGTTAATTCTGTAAAACAGCATGAGGATAATACAGTTCAGATGAAAATCCTGCAACATTACCTTGTGTGCAACATTCCAAATGCCGTGAGTGCGTGCGTGTCTGTATGACTGTGAGTATATTACACTGCATTAAGCCATGTTAGATGATTAACGTGAATTGAATGCAACATAATCATTAAGTCTCAGTGCCTCAATGGAGATAATTGAAATTTTCAAGAAAAATTATTTTATAAAACAACTAAGTCAAATATTGTTTTTTAAAGTTTTTGGCTTAATTTATATTTTCCCCTTGCGCTTAAAAAAACGTTGGTATTTTGCAAATTTCCTACTGGGTAAAGCCTCTGCCATTATTGCATGTGCTACATGAGCTGCTTACGTGAATTGCATTTACGATGACGTCAAGAGCTAATGTTGCGCGATTGTCCTTTGGCAAACGCAGTGCGTGCTACCAGTTGAAGCACGCATGTAGTCATCGTCGTAGTTGTTGTGTGCAGCTTGTTATCGCTAGCAGTGAGTGCAGCGCATACGAATTGCAAATTGCCAGTGTATGATGTCCTTGTTGTGTAGTCAGTTTTATTCGTTTACGTGTATATTGCAGCTGCAACGCGTTTGCTATTTAAAGTCCTTTAATGTACTATATTACATGTTTATTTCGGCTATGCCAGACAAAATCAATGACATTTGTATACACAAAAAAAAAAAATTACATTTGAATTGCGAAAATTAAAATGGTAAAATTAAATAGCTATAACTTTAGGATGCAACAGTTAATTGTAACCACATACTATATATAACTTTGCGTGCATTTTCAAAGCTACATTCTAAGAAAGACATAGTTGGGAACTGGCTAGTGCAAAATTTGTGGCAAACGGTAGTTAGTAGAGAGTATCTGACAATGTGCTAATAAGCCAAAGGAACGCCAAGTCATCATGAAACATTGTAATATATGAAATTAAAAAGCAACGGAAATGTTGAAAATTTGTGCTTTGGTATATAGAATTGTAAAACTATATAGAAGAGTCGCCAAATAATTGCTAAGATGATACAAAATCAACTAAATTTTTTTCAGGATGTTCGCTAATCATTGCGCAAAGGTATTCTAAAAAAGTTAAAAGTTTTTCGTCATAAGTGTGTAAGAAATCTACCAAATATTTGATGGCATATATCGATAAAATATAAAACAATAAAGTGTCTCAGATAAAATATTCCACTATAAGTTAAAAAAGAAATAAGTCACCAATTGTCAAAAGTACCACTCAACTACTGAATTATAACAATTCAACAGCTTGAAATTTTCCTCGCCTAAAACATTTTTCATGCAAAAAGATTTTAAGACGAAAACTTTTCCAGCGAAAATTGTTCACGTGCAAAACATTTTTATGCAAAAATAATCCTCTTCCTTAGAAAAATTTGTTAAAAAGAATTTTCTTATAAAGGAATATGAAATTTTGGGAAATTTTTTGCCAAAAAATATATGTTTCGTTTACTAGGAAGCTTCGTACAAATTAATAGCGGCACGTTTTTAACACTTTATCCAAAAAGTTTTCATGCAAAACACAAATTTGATTGAAGTCTATTTCGCACGAAGTGCTTACTATATATGCAAGTGTTATGAGCACTACACAGGGTAGTTGCTTTGCTCACGAAAACTCTTCATCGTACGCAGCTTATATAGGGTTTTCTTAATAAAATGTATTATTACAAAAGAAGTTGTCAGTACATAAAATGTTGATCTTTGAAAATTTTTCAAAAATTCAGAAAAAAATAAAATGCAGTGAGATCGCCGATGCTTTTGTGTAATCTAAGTAAAAAAATTTAAAAGTATCATAGTTTGAGTGTTCGTAAACTTTCTTGGCTTAACTCTACTTACAGTGTTGTGCAAAACAATAGCAACTAAATCAATGGGTTTCTAAAAAATCGTGTATCTTTTTTAATATTAAGGGCACACAAAAAAATGTTATAGGTGTCAAAGGATATATATATATATATTAATCACATAAAAATAAAATAATATTCAAATTAGTTTTTATAATTTTTCAAAAAAATTTAAAATTAATTAATACATTCAATTTGTCTGTGTGCAAAACAAAAGCAGCAAAACATTTAAAATGAAAAAATGGAGCAGAACTACCTAAAAATTATCGGTAAAAGTACCGTTATTGTAAAGTATAAGTTCCCTCTCAGTCATTTCACTTTAAGTTTAGTTTAGTTTTTGCACTAGCTGTGACGCTGACTGTTTAGTTTATAATGGTCCATGATAAATACTCTAATCCTCTAAAATTTCAAATTATTTCTGGATATGAAAAAAAAAATCGCAAATATCTCTTGCAAAACTGTTTAATATTTACCGATCAATAATTCGTAATTATTTAAAAAAAAAAGTATAATTGCAAAAAAGACTCAATAACCTTCATACCCATAACCCATTATAAGGGTATTCCTGAAAACTCGAAAAGCCTCGAAAACTCGAAAAGCCTCGAAAACTCGAAAACATTTTCGAGCCTCGAATTTGAGCGAGAAGAGCGCAATTGTTCTCAAAAAGATAAAAAAGTGTCAAAAACGAAAATTAAATTATGACGATTTTTCGATTTTCAAAACAAATTTTAATTCGCTACAAACTTTTTATTTTGATTCAGTTAAGCAATTTTATGTTTCTATTTAATCAATATGGGTATCAGTTGATAAGTAATTTATTAAGCTATAATATTAGTGTGAAAAAGTTTCAAATCGGTCCATCTATAATCAAGAAGAATGGTTTAAAATTAATCCAAAAAAATTAATTTTTTAACAAATTAAAGTTTTATTATTTAATTTTTTTGATTGACAACTAAGACACATGTTGATTTCTCTCACACGAGTTAGGTAGTTTTAGGCAACAAAAGGCGTTTCTCATTCGTTTGCATAGATTGGGGTGTTCCCTTAAACAAGCTCGAAAACTTTCGAGGTTTCCATTGTTTCGAGTTTTCGCGTTTAGAGGAATACCCTTTATATGTTTCAGTTACGCAAACTTTTATTTTTTAAGAATTCTTATTTGAACGTTTCTATTTCGTACTTGATTCGAAATCTTTTAAGAACGTTTTCGAGTCTTAAGTCTATTTTTGTTAATATTTTTAAGCAAATTTAACGTGCAGCCGAACTTTTCATGTTGCATAATATTGTTTGTTGTTTTTGCAATTTTTTTATTTTTTTGTTTGTATTATTAAGGGGGCTTTCAGGTATTACGAAACGTAATTTTTAAAGATTTTTGAACTCCCCGCCCCCTCCTTAAACGTTACGTAACACCCAAGTGATCATGTTTACCAAAAAGTCACAATTATGTTGCGCTTAAATACCTTTGTTATTGTTTTAATCGCGTTAGCGGTAATAATAAATAAAACAAGATATTTCTAACTTTCATATTGTTATTTCATAAACAATCCCACATAATGTAATAAGCATTTGCTTAAGTTTAAGATATGCTAAAATTGGCTCAAACTTGTCCTAATAAACTTTTACTACTAATCTTACATTTAATTACAATACAGAATAGAAGTTTCACTTCAAAAACAATGTTACGTAACGCATTGTCCGACCCCTTGTAAAGCATCGTAAAGTTTTACAAGACCCCTCCCGCCCCCTTCCCCAAATTGCGTTACGTAATACTTGAACGCCCACTAAAATGTGAGTTGCTCAAACGCAACTTATTATTTTCTCATTAAGTGTGTATGTCTGCATGCACAGAAATTTCAATGTTTAAATACAAGTTTGTACATGTTTAAGTTTGTAATTTTGTGAAATTTGTATTGTATCTACATAGACGTCAATAATAAATAATGCGTGCCGATACTATTTTGAATTATGGCTCCATTTTGCACCTGTGCTTGTTCAGTCACATACAAAGAGCTTTTCCGAAATTTTACTATGTGAGTGTGTTGAAAGTTCAAGAGCACATGTGCTGCTAATGACTTAACATTAATGTACGAATAATTTGGGTTTTAATGTCGAAATTTTGTTTATTAAAATAATGTAAAAGTCTGAATTATTTCTGTAAGATTTTTGGTTGCTAATGCGTTTTATGTTACCTGATTTTAAAATTTTTTTTTTATGGGATATTTGTCTATTTTGGCTTTTTAGCGAATTTTTCTGATAAAAATTTGGCTAAAATAAGAAAATTATAATGTGGAAAAAAAGCAAACAAATTTTAAGCGCTGTTTTCTGCAAGCAAATTTTTCATTATAAAACTTTTTTTTTTATTAAGAAATTAAAAGATAAATTGACTACTTGATTTTGTTCAAATTTTCTTTTTGTTTTTATAAGTTTGGTAATAAGTTTTTCAAGTAGTTATCATATTAAGATTATTTTCCGTCAGATTTTTAATATCAGATTTCAAGCTAGGGCATAACCTTAAAAAAAATATATAAAGTGGCAACGCATGTTTGGAACAGGATTCGATAAGGCAACCCTATATATTTTATTAAGGCACTTCGATCGCTATCATTTGGCACACATTTCAAGCTTTTATCTTCATTAATGATAATTGGCCTTTAAAACCCAAGTTTGGGACAATGTAACCCTTTATATTATATTCGGACCTCTTCGAGTTCTATCATTTGGGAAACATTTTGAGCTTTAATATATCTACTACAGTTTTAATTAAAACATCAAAATTGCCTAAAATTAGAGTATTTTCGGGCATCGGGACAGGCTTTTGCATGGCTACCCTGGTTGATTAGTTTCACCAAAATGCATAACTGTCATTCCCATAAATCTTATCCTGTAATCCTCGACTTTTCTACATTGGGCTCTTGGATTAAGACAAAAATAATCTCTAGAAGGAAAATAATACTCTTGTGCAGTTTTTCCCTACAAAATATATCATAACCGTGTTATTATGCTGAGATGTTTTAGCAAAATTCAAACAAAATAAAATGTAGTAATTGGTTTGATAAAAAAAAAAACAACGTCTAGATGTGATATTCTTTAAAAAAGTATATTTTCTCAATACGTTATGAGCAGCTCTGTTAATTTTAATATAAATTTGCATTTTTATACAATAAAAGTATGCCTAAAATTAGAGAGCATTTTTGGCTTTATTATCTTTCTATGTTATATGAATAAAATGGCAGTAAGTTACAGAAGTTTAAAAAAAAATCACCCCAAAATATCTCTTATATGGATAGTTTAAGAGAACTTCAGTTTGAAGAATCCTATATTTCTTAAACTGATGAACTTTTATTTATATTGTTGTTTTCATACTTATGAAAAGCTTTGATTTTTGTTTTTGAACAGTTCCTTCTAATAAGTTTTGATACTAAATTTTTCTTTGATTCTGCCTACACTATTATGGGTCAACAGTGCGTATGAGTAACATTTAAATTAAGAACTGCTAAAAATTTAGTTGAGCACACAATAATCACTGATTTATCTACAAAGGCTTAAATTAATGAAAACAAAAGCGATGCTAAAAATATTAAAATCAAATTGACAGCATATGGCTTATAAAAACGACGCACAGTAAGGACAACAATAACGAAAAATTTATTTTATTTATTATTTAAAATTGCAATTGCTGGCATATATGTATTACTTGAATATTTGTACACCTAAAAAGCGCAAGTGTTGACATTGCTTTGCAATGCCAAACTTAAAGTTCAACTATGACTTTTAGTCTTATATGTATATGCCCAAGCGTTTAACCTGTTTTACCCGCAAGAGTTGCCATAAAAACAAAGCATAAATATTTCATTTGAAAAGTTCATAAATTCAGCGCGCCGTCATTAATATAAGAAAGCATACCAATATACAAAACAAACGCACGCATACAAACACAAATATATCAAATCAATGGCCTTGAGGTTTGTTGTTATTTTTTTTTCACTACTTCTATTACGAATATTTATTCAATGCTCCCCTTTGACACCGTTCAACATCTATTTCTTCTATCAGTTTGCACACATAAGCATTCAAAGTCATAAATAACAATTGCTTCCTGAATAAACGAGTGTTGCTTATATGTATGTATATGTTTGTGTATGATTTGTCGGTAAGTGTGTTATTTTCGGTAGGGTGTTCCGAAAATTATTTATTACTGTCACATTTTAGCAATTACAATTGGAAAAATTGTTCTAAATTTTTTTTGATTTTATTTATTTTGATTTTTTTATTTTTACTTTTTTATTTTAATTTTTTTTTTGCAACACCCTAATATCTACAACACATATGCGTTTTTGTTATTGACTAACATACATTCCTCATGTGTTGCTTGCTGCTGCTGACGTATATCAGCTAAAACACAATCCATTTGGTTTTGTCCTTCAAATTGCGTTACATCAAATGAGAGAGCGAGGCAGCGTTAAGGAGATTGGGCAAAAAAGAGACGCTAAAAGCTGTTGTTATCAGCAGAAAAAAGAAACACTTCCGCACTGTTCTTCTTGTTTGGTTTTTATATATTTTTTTTCTGTTTTTCCCCTTTTTCTTTTTGACAGCACCTTTACATTATTCGATTTTTACTCTCACCAGGTTAATGTGTGCCTTTTTTCGTTGCTCTTGTTTTTATTATTAAAATATGCTATTATTTTTGTTGTTTTTGTTGTTGCTATTGATGTTGTTACCTTTATTTTATTTAATTTTTATGTTTTGTTTTTTCCGCTCCCCTTCATAATATGTTTTTGCCGAATTTCGTTTGCGCATTTGGGAATGTTATTGTCCCTTAAGTATGCAAGCGCGTATGTGTGCGTTAAACAACAGTATGGTTTTTATGTTTTTGTTTTTGTTTTGTTGTGACAAATTCAAGACTTGACAGCACAACAGAGTTACAAATTTTATTATATCATTTTACATGAATGCTTCATTAAATAGCACTTAGGGTATTCAAAGGAATTTCGATTTAATTATAAATTTGTTGCAAAATAAACATAAAGGAGTAGTACTCATAGGATACCTGATTTGAGACGTGTTGGCTTTTATTATTGCTATAATTAAGAGTGATAAATCAACTTTTTGAATTATGTAAATACTACGTTTGAAGTACGAAATTAAACATCAATCATACGACCTGTTGGCTGTTAGTTTTTAAATATATATTTCTTGCATTGAAAGTAACTCATACGACTAGTATACATTTTAATGACAAAAGTTTGGTATATGAAATTAAAGAGTTGTCAAAAGTATCATCACATGAAAATAAAGAATCAATATGAAGCATGCCATTCAGACTTTACTTCAAATTATTAATAGTATAAAATCTAGGAGTATTTCATTGAGAGTTATTTTGATCGAATTTTTCTAAGGACATATGGTCCAAAAATTAGAAAAAAAACTTAGAAAAGACTTGTTCCTTAGGCAGACCTTACTTAAGATTTAATATTCTACTTATAATGAAGTTGTTAAGCGATTCTTTCTGAGGTTCTTGGTCAGATTGAATTCTGCCGTTTCTGTCATAAAATGATTTTTAAGATTTTGTACGTCTTATCGAATGGAAGCAAAGTTACCGAAGAACCAAGCATCAGTTCAAATTAAAATTTATCTGCAGATTGCAAACGAAACTAAAAGGCTGTTATAGCTCTATTCTTCGAAAAAGAAAACTGTCTATACAAAAGCTTATTGCTTACTATATTCCCATAATATTGAAAATGTAGAAAAATTAATTTCATAGTACGGCTTTATTTTACTACATTTTTTTTCTTTTTAACAATTGCTGCATTATTCTTAAGTATTGCTTCTGCTGCTATTTATTGTAATGTTATATATGCTACAACGTCAATATTGTTGTGCTGACAATGCCACTGCGTATAATAAATTTAGATTGAAAAATTATTATTTATTTTATTTAATTATTTTCTTTTTCTTTTTCTTTTGCTTTTTTTTTGTTTTTTGCTATTCTGAAAAGCCGTTTTTAAAATTACAATCGAAGTTGCAACAGCAGCAATAACCGGCAACAATAATGGCGTCATACAATGCATAAGCGTTGTCAACACAACAATAGGAAGTTCAGCAAATGCCGCTGCTGCTGCTGCAGGGAATTGTAAATTAAGAATTAAATGAAATGGAAGCTGTTCAAGCAAAGCGTCAAGTTGCCGCTCAGCTGAAATTGTTGAGAAAAATTTTTGTATTTTTTATTGAAATATCAGCTCATGGTTTGCATAGAAATTGCAAAATTATATTTGTAAAAGTAGAATAATCTCGACTTGGATTTTTGTTGTGGCATTGTATGCAATTTTTCATCCAATAAGTATTTTTGTTTTATTTATTTAACTCTCCTCATGCATGCACAAAGTTGTTGCAATAAGTCTTTGTAATATTTTTAAAAACTTTAAACTTTCGTGTAATTAATATAATAGAACACCAATTTAAAATTTGTTTTGTTTGCTGAAATATTTTACTGCATACTTCACATATGAAATATTTTTAAAGTTCCAAAAAATTCATTAATTTTTCATGGTTTTTGCATACAAAATGGTACAAAAGTAGTGAGGACTACCTTTTCCTTTTTTGCTCTACACAAATATGAAACGGTTTTCATATGTGTTCTATGTGGTAAATGCAGCATTTTTGGAATATGTAGTTTTGGGAAAATGTTTTATTTTTTTTATTTTAAACTGTTCAAGAGAAGAAAAACTAGTAAAGGTGTTATCTTCGGCCAGGCCGAAACTCACATACACTGCACTGCACTGAAATAACTTTCCAAAAAAAAAAACTCAAAAATAGTTGCAAGAAGTTGAAAAATGTTGAAGCAATTCAAAATTCATGAAAAAGCCGAAAAACAAAGAAAATGTCGAATCCAGTTGAAAGAGGTTGAAAAAGTGGCAAATATACATACATATGGAATATATTGGGAAAGATTAAAAAGTTGGAAAAGTCAAAAGAATATGGAAAATATTGAAAAGAATAGAATAGAAATACAGAAACCAAATATGCCACGCCCACTTCTCCAATTCCGCCTACTTTTGATTCAATAAATTATATTCGTCATGGACATCCATATACTATTGTATATTGTAGCAAAATATCTTGTATAGTTTGCGATATATGCCTTAATTAACATTAAAATTTAGGGCGGTGACACACCCACTACTACAATCGAGACTGATTTTGATCCAGGAATAGCTATCCATAAACAAACCTCTTCTACCAAATTTCAGTGGGATTGCTCATATATTTCGATAGATATGCCACTTAAGCTATTTTACTTGTATGGGAGGTGCCACGCCCAATGGTGCTATTTCGTCCGCTTTAGATTCTGACATACCTTATAGCAAGTAAACCACTTACATCAAATTTCATGCAAATATCTAAAATAGTTCTTTTAAAATATCACTTCCAACTAGATGTTAATATGGGTGGTGCCACGACCACTGATGAAATCCCGTTGAAATTTATTTAATTTTATTGCTAATAATAATTGACATCTATGCACCGAAGTTAATGAAGATTACTCTCATTGCAAACTGTCTATAGCATTAAATGTTATTTGCTTTTATAGGAGGTGCCACGCCCACCGGTTCTATTATGCCAAATTTTCTTAAGAATATACCTTTTAGCATGTATATCTGCCATACTAAATTTCATTACGATTACGTTGTTAGTTCTCTAATTATAACGGTTATAAATATTGTGGACTGTGCCACGCCCTTCAGCGTGTTTTTCAAGTATTGATGACTACTCTCAGTAGTATTGTATTATTCATAAAATTTTTATGAAAGTCGAATATACCAAACTTGAATTATACCAAATCATAATTTTTAATTGTTAAAAAGTGCCACGCCCACTTTTCAAATTCAGCCCACTTTAAAAACAATTCAAGATATATATGATGTCTATCCTTGTACCAAATTTCATCACAATATCTTGCGCGGTTTACGAGTTATGGCGTTATAAATGTTGAAATTTAGGGCTGTGCCACGCCCCTTTAAGAGCCTTTGTAAATTTAGAACCTAGCCCAATCTTAATTTTGTGCTCATGTTTACCAAATCACCAAAATTCATCAAAATCGCACCTTTTTTCAAAATGGGCTGAGGTATACAATTTATATAGAGTATGATCGGTAGGCGTGGTCTTGACCCAATTTCGCCTATTTTTATATGCTAGCAACTTGCAAGAAGGTGTGACCTTTGTGCCAAATTTTATTGAATTAGCTTGCTTAGTTTTCCCATAAACGTGATTTCAACAGACAGACGGACATTGCTATATCGACCCAGGTGGTGACGCTGATCAATAATATATATACTTTTCTATACCTGTCACGCCTCCTTCTATGCGTTACAAATAGAATGACAAAGTGAATATACCCTCTGTGTAGGGAATAATAATAAAATTATTTAACGGCCATATAAGCTTAAGCCAACTGAAACATTTTGTCATGTGAAGAAAAATAAAATATCATCATAACATGAAAGAAATTTTTATTCTATTTACTAAAAACTGGTACAAAATAATATTATTTTATTAACCAATAGAATGAAAACAACATCTAATTACATAAACATTTCAAAAAACGAATCCCTTGGCAAATCTTCAATAAAAATCGCTATTATTGTTGGACATGACCCCAAAGGGAAGACAACAGACACCAGGTGTGACAACCACAGTTTTATAACCATCAACATTAACAACTGGCTACATGCCATAATTTGCATAAGCTTTTGCAACAATTGCAGTTGTTGTAGTTGTACAACAAATGCAATTTCAGGTTTGTTGCAGCAACAGCAGCAACATTGTGTTAAATAATTTTTTAGATATTTCAATTAAGGAAAGAGCTTGAAAGCACGCAAATATATACATTATTTTTGTTATCCCATACATACAATATACTTAAAAAATTCTTTATTAACTCAGACGCTGATTTTATTTAAATAATCAATAAAAAAAATACACACATTGGCGCATTTGTGGCATTTTATACTAAGCAGCCGCAAATGCAACTAAATATTTGCTGTTGCGGTAAGCAATGCAAAATAGTCATTTGTTACCTGTACTGCTGTAAGTCGCTTGCAACGTTAAATACAATAGCAGCGATAAATTTCAAAATATTGAAAAATTCATTGCAAAGTAGCAGTTTTGTGCTGAATTTTTTACACATGTATAAAATTTGACAACTTTTGTTTTATTTTATTTTATTTTATTTTATTTTATTTTATTTTATTTTATTTTATTTTATTTTATTTTATTTTATTTTATTTTATTTTATTTTATTTTATTTTATTTTATTTTATTTTATTTTATTTTCTTTTATTTTAATTTAATTTATTTTATGTTATTATTTTATTATTTTTAATATGAAAATGTCAAAAACTTTATAAAATACCTTACACGCAACGGGTGGCAATATGCTATGTGATTGCATCAACAACAACAACAAAACACATTTGCAACAAATAATCATGGCTTAAGTCCCCACAGGCTTTGCTCTCATTTTAATTATTTAGCTCGTTTACTTTTGCTTGTGTGCTGCATTAGTGCCGCCAGTGCAGCAGCGCAGCGCAGTCCTACGCAACGCAACGCAACGCATCTCAGCATAATGAAGTGGACGCAGTTGCAGTAAATATTGCAGCTGCTATTGTGCCTTAAGTGTTGCAAGCGACATTTCATTTTCATTTTTCATTTTTTCCAAGCAACGCATTATACTCGTTAGTGATCCTTTTTATTTTTTTGCAGTGTCGTATATGCTGCTGTCACAGTGTTTGCACTAATTTGCATTTAATGAGCATTAAATACAATAAGTTGCAGGTTTTTGTTTTGCTATAAAAGGGTGCATTTTAATGCCCATTACACTTGTGAGTGATTTCGTTAAGTCTTATCGCCGTTGTGTGGCTTACAGGTGATGTTTGATGCACGTGGTCTTTAAAACTTTAAGAATTCTTTGGCGTTAGGTTTTTTTATTACTTCATCTATTTACTCAAAGCTTTTGTAAAATATTTGTTATGATGTATTTAGTAATAAAAAGAAACTCTTGATTTTTGTGTCCTAAAATAACCGTATAACAATTGGGATTTTAAACAGATCGGCAATATCTAACCCTATGTTGGCTTCCAAAGTGGCAAACGCCGAGTTCACAGACTTCTTATATTATTGAAATGAATTATGCAGAAAACTCACGCTATACTATCTTGGCGGCGACCTAATGGCACTATTTCGAGAAGTCACGTGAATTTTAAATAAATTTAAATTTGTTATTTTTGAAAATTTATTTAGTTTTTAATATCTGAATATATGATATTATTCTATAGTCCCATGAAAAATTTCAAAATTTATTTAACACAAGTATTAAATTTAATAGCAATCTATTAGTTGATTTTGACAAAAATAAAATGTTTTTCTTTGGCTAAAAAAAAAAACACCCTTTTTAACTAATATGCGAAATAGCTACTCAATTGCATGAATTTAAGTAAAAATGCAAGTGCAATGAGTTAAATTTTTCAAGAAAATCTATTAGATAAAAGATTTTCCAGCATAATACATACATATCTTGCGATAGTGGTAGCGACGTTTGCTCAAGCGGGAATTGAGAAAAGCGATTCTAGAGAAAGTTTTTCAGGAAAGTTCCACAAAAAAAAAGTAAATATGATATTCATTACCTCATCCGAACGAGAAAATACCTGCCAGTAAGATTCTATCTACAGTGATGTAGGAGAGACCAACGAAGAAATGGTCCTTGTTTTGATCAAGCAAGTGACCACAGTCTCAATCAAAATTAACGAGTTATATTCGATGACTTTTAAAGTCGTTAATTTTCCTGAACCATTTTGGAAAACAAAAAAAAAAAATATGTAAAAGGCACGTGTTACTCAGCAAAAGAAAAAGTTAACTTTTTCCGAAAACTACTCCATTAAATCTCAAAAAAAAAAAAAAATATATACCTTAGATCGTTCGTCAATTTTTGAAAATGAAAACATTAACCAGTTCTTAAGGAATATTTTCCATATCATTTAACAGCACACGCATATTAAATTACTTAATATGAATTGCTTTAAATATTGTGCTTCAGAATATTTTGCTCTCGGTGTTGTGGTACTGGGTATTGTTTTGAACAAATTTGTAATTCCTGTTGTTATTGACCTCTATAACTGTTGATTGGTCACAATAATTTGTCGGCCTATTAAGCGAAAATGTCCTTGTTCCAATGTTATTGCTATAGTTGTGTTATTGTTATACACTACTACTACCATGTATATGTAATTATGTTGCTACTTTAATTAGCAAGCAACATTGTCAACATAATTAGCCATTATTTCAGTTGTTATATTGTAATTGTAATAGCGTAATAATGAAAACTACTCTAATAATGTTGGCATTGAAATAATATAGTACACTACAGCACATAACCTTTAGTTATTGCCAATTATTGTTACTCTTAGTAAGCAACGTTAAGAAGTTACTGTTAACCCATTTAGTTAATAAAATTCATTAAGAAAAAAAATAGACAGAAATTGCATGGTTCGGTTCAATAAACAAATGTGGTATTTTCGAAAAAGTAGCAAATTTCAAAAAAAAATATTTTCTGCTTTGTATAAAATATTTCCCAAATAGTTCAGTAACTTTTTTAAAAATGAAAAATTGCCAGCCAAAACTATAAGTTATATTACAAAAATTTGGTAAAATACTTTTTTTGTATTTGTAAAAAGGAATTTCTTTTATTAAAATCAATAAATTCTATTGCTACAGCTTTCAACGAAAAAATCCAACAGCTTAGACAATGAAATATATTTTCGAAGAGTGGATGTTATTTTTTTTTTTTTTTTTGCCCAGAGCATCTATCATATAATCTGCCTCACGCACCAACAAATTATTTTTGTTTTTTTCTATTTTTTCGGTACTTTCGGTAACGACTTTAAATGAAAATAAATTCACAAGCCATGAGCCAAAAAAAAAAAAAAAAAACGTTCACAAAACAACACTGAAAGCCAGCAGGATACAAAAAAAAAAAAAAAAAAACAGAATTGCGCACCAGTGTTGCATTGCTTTTTTTGTTGTTTTTTTTTTTTCGGTTTTTATAGGGTGTTGTTATTTTTTATATTATGAAAAATTGGGTATATTGAATTTAAGTCAATCAATTTATCATCAGCATAAAATACGCTATTGGCAGCGTGTGACAAAATGAAAAAAATAAATGAAATGATGAAAATACGGCACAGCATTGCTCTGCAGTAAAACATGAAAATGCTACGATTTGCAAAATGAAGAATGATGAGTACTCTAGTGATTGCATATAAATAACATGATGAATTGCACAACATTTATAATAAACAGCTGACAAAAGAAGGAAAGTGATATTTTAGTGTGTGTTTTTTTATTCTTTTCTTTTTTGTATGAGTGAAGGATATCAAGAATTGGGCTTTCAATTCAAAAGACTTAAAGTGTACAAAAGTCTCGTTGTATTAAAACTTAACATTGAATTTTCGTGATTTATTTAAGGAAAAAATATTAAAAGGAGATGATAGTGTCAATTGACTAAAAACAAAAGAATAACTTTTAAAATATTAGAAACTATTTAGTGAGACAGCATCATACTTTCATCATTTTCGAACTTGTGTGAGACTCGTAACTCTTAAAACGGCCTTACAAATTTAAATCGTTGTCAAAGCGTTGAAAATTTTTCTTGTTTTTACCTTATAAACATATTTGGATTATAATTTAATATTATATCATTAGCTATAGAGCTACTTTTGAGCAATAATTTCTCATATAAAACTTTATGTTAAATTAAAGTGTTGTGAATAGCAACGAAAAATAACCGATAAATGATACGTAAGTTATACAGAGTGTCGCATTTTAACTTACACAGCTGAATATGAAAATGACCCCTGAAGGTCACTTGGTGCTTGGTGCAGAAAAGCTAGTAATCATCGGCTGGACCGCTGCACAATCTTGACTTAACTGGCTGCAGCTTTTCTGCACCAAGCGGGAATTCGACCTTGAAATGACCTTCAGGAGTCACTTTGACCTCTAACGTGAATACCTATCTGAACGTGTAGAGTTTTGTGCTCTTCCGGAATCCGAGGTCAAAAATAGGGATTTCCATGTGAAAAACTAAAGTTAACCTTCAAATAATCTTGAAAATGTAGGTCAAGGTCATGGCTGGATCAGCTCTTTCACACCCTCTAACTTTTATTTGCAACATTTTTTTGAACGTCTTGCAATTTTTTGACTTATTCAGCTGTATAAGTTAAAATGGGACACCCAGTATATAAGGAATTAATATTTAAGAAATTCATATAATCACATAACTTAAGTCAAGTTTGCAAATTCTTGAATAAGTCTTTGTAGGCATCATTTTTGTTATAAAAGCTATGAAGATTTACGGGAAAAAACATCACGATTACCGCACTTGATTGTTTAAATTTGAGATATATAAAGTAGTCAGGGAACCAAAAAAAAAATTGACTCATTTTTGTGCTTTTCTAAAATGTCTAGTTGTTTCAGTCTTTGTTAATTTAATCAAAATAACAGAATACATGATCTATACTATTTATTCTGCAATGGAAATGGTTTGTAACGCTTTGGCGTAAAATACACTGAACCGATTTTAAAATTTTTTTGTTTAAAACAACATATTTGCGCTAAAAAACGTTATTGCATACTTATTTTTTTTTTTTAATATCATTTCCTATTTTTTTTTTTTGAGATTAAGTTATTTGCAAAACCTCACACAAAAATTTTCGTTTTGCTTTTTCTTTGCTCATGTTTATGTTGCTTCTTAAATTCTGTAATATTATTTTTTAAAGAAAAAATTATTAAAATCGGTTCAGTATATTTTGCGACAAAGCGTTACTAATCATTTGCATAAAAGCATTTTTTTTTATATCAAAAGCGGAAATTATTTTGAAGCTTTTAAAAATTTTGATAAAAGTCAATTAAGTAGCAGCCATTATTGGTCGGAAATCATATACAAAATTGTTACACAAATAGAAATAAATATTCATGATATAACTGAAACACACTGCTTGAACTCAATGCTCCTACATTGTTTAATATCTCATTATGATATTTTGTTTCTATTTAAAAATGTTTTGGAAATTCGTATTTTACCTTTTGCCTGCATTGAAGGAGACGTAGCCATTAATGAGTAAGCCCACTTTTTAATCAAGAAGTCACTGACTCTATTTGGAACTCCAACCTATCAAGCTTTATACAGTCACCAAATTTTTTTCATATAGTACAAAGCACACTTTGAAAAAAGAAAATCATTTAAAAAAGAAATTAATTGAATTGAAAACATTTCTTTCTATTCCAGATACTGGGCCGTCACAAACATCGATTACATGCATTCACGCACCAGCAAACGTGTCTTCCTTATGATTTTTTGTGTTTGGTTTGCGTCGGTGATTGTTTCACTGGCACCACAATTCGGTTGGAAAGATCCTGATTATTTGCAACGTATAGAACAGCAAAAATGTATGGTTTCACAAGATGTGGCATATCAGGTAAGAGAGATAAAAAAAAAATTAACTTCTTATTCACATACTTTTTACTGCATGTACTATATGCGCTCTACTCTATAGGTTTTTGCTACTTGTTGCACATTTTACGTGCCACTGCTGGTGATACTGGTGCTATACTGGAAAATCTATCAAACGGCACGAAAACGCATACATCGACGTCGACCGCGACCAATCGATGTTACCGCCAATAACAATCAGGTAAATGCAATTCTAAAGGAGGCTGGAGATGCCAGCGAATATTGAAAATTTTATGTGTGCTGTTGATTATAAGTTGTGCTATTGCTATGTGCTTTAGCTGAGGCACAGTAGAGAAAATTTTTAAATGTTGATGCAAAATATTTTCTTATGAAATTTTTAACGAAATATTTTTGGAAGCGGTTCAATGTGAACATGAAATGTCTCAACTAATTTCTTTTTTCTTAAGAATTTTTTTATTTTTTTCGTCATATAAAGCCGTATCTTCAATAGTTAAATGATTTCCGACACAGATGTATAATCGTGAATATAATTTTAAAATATGTTCAATTCTTACCACTGTAGTGCATTATTTACTATTCACTTCATTGGCTTCCATGCTGTTGTTCTGTATTAATTCACTTAAAATGGCATTTTGTTGATAAGTGAGAAAGTTCATTTGATTTAAAAGCGCATATTTGGCATTTGCTGTTAGCGCAACAAAAGTAAATGCAATTTCATCCGTTCTCAGGTAGATGAAGAAAACCTTTGACTTCTTTAGTGCAAGTTATGTTGAAAGTCAAGAAGATATTGCATGCAATACCGCAAATTATATGCTGGCTGTCAATCACCATACGTAGCACTTTAATTTGATTAAGTGTGGCGGTGCAGCAACTTATGCTTTTGACCTTTTGTTCCTGGTATTTGGCCAAAGATTTGACAGAGTTAATTTAATTTCCGATTAAGTTAATTGCATTGCAACCACACGAATGCGTTTTGTGCCATACAGCATAAATTTAATGATGCACGTGCATTTCATGTAGGAATTTTGTGGCTTACGATTGAGTGATGTTATAGCCGTTAGTTTAATCAGTTGCTTTAGAAAAACGTTAAAAAAAAAGTTTAATCAAACGAAATCAAAAGTTTGAAGTGGGTGCTGCCATACGATTACAGACTCCATACGACAAAAAAAATTTTCCTTTTCTGGAAATAAAGCCATTAGCTCAAAAATCGTTTTGGTGATTTCATATTTTATTTTAGTAAAAATTTTTCTTTTAATTTTCAGATTTTCCATTTCTTCTTCGAAAAAGTTTTATATATAATCTGATTTTTCCATAATATTAAATTTTATAGCTGAACTTTTGTTGGCTTCCTATGTTACTACAATTCAAATTTCAATTTAGATTAAGTTTTATATACGCACAAATGTTATTTTTAGTATATGTTAATAACGAAAAAACTACAGCTGAACATATATATAACAACATTTAAAGCAAACCCTTTTTAAAGCCATAAAATTTATTTAACGATCGTACTTACTCATTTTAACAAAACCACGATATAACACATTTTGTGGACAAATTTATTAGTCAAGTCTGACGCTGTGTGTGCGCCATGTTGTTTCATATCCCATTCAATATGTATGTATGTCAGCGCCATATGTCCGTAGCCTACAGCATTTATATACTATGTATATGTAATTGAAAATGTATGTATGCTTTAATATGTCGGTACAACAAACATACATATGTAGATTCTGAAAGTCAAATAAAAGTCTAAGTCTAAATCATTTTCAAAAAGCATCATTTACTAATTGGCATAAATTTTAAATGTTAAGTAAAGCAAAAACAATTTCTGTATGAATTTTATGCCGCTCTATCATATTATGTTTTATAAAATAATACAACAAAGTGTGTTGTTGCTTAATCCTTTTTTAAAGTTTCTGGAATTGAATTTGTAAAGAGTAATTTTCATTTAGTAGTTAACGCAAACAACATTACGTGCCAACATAAAGCAACAAAAATCCCCCCTACTAAATCACTCACTCACACTGTTTGTGAGTTGTTGCTCTGTTCTGTAGCCACCACCAAAAATGTGGCATGAAGAACTTTTACCTTTTGGACTAAAAGTAAAGTTTTAAAAGCTGCTCCATCTCTTTAAAATCTGCTCTATCTCTTTAAGGCTGTATGGTGGAACAAATACTTTAAAAGTCTGCTGCTCCTTTCTTCCCACATTCCTATAGTTAGTTAGCGAACAAATACTTTAAAGCTCTACTGCTTAAGCTGTTCTTTTCTTCTAACATTTTCATAGATATTATCGTGGTATAGCATCATAATTTGAGAAAAGTCTCTTGGTGATAACAAGGCTAGCAAGAAGCTAACAAATTTTTGGCGACAAACTTAGCTATATGACACAATTTTTAATTTTGGGATTTTTATTTTAAAAATCGAAAATAATCGTTATTTTGGATTTTTATTTTTTCTCAAAATTAAGATTGCTCTAACATCCTAGTTTTTACCTGTGTGACCCCATAAAAAAAAGATAAACTTTCATTGAATTAACCTTTTCGGGACAAATGTTGCCTATAGGCAACATTCATATGCGAATTTCACCGCTATGTTATTTTTTTCGCGACTTTTTGCTTTTGTCTTATCAGCTGTTCTGTTTTGTGCATTCAAGTGTACACAAAATTTAGCTAGCTGCTAATTGGCATCATAACGACAACAAGTGCCGAAAAATTGGAGAAAAAATGTCCTTGTGCTTTTAATTAAATTACTTATGTGAAGTAGATTATTCGGACTTACAAAAAAAGTGCTTCAGTTGGTTCAAAATAGATAAATTAATAGATAAAAACACAATTTGTAAACGAAAATTATGGAGTTGTGTCTCAGAAATTTTTCAAAGTAAATGCTGTCTATAGAACCTTGTGTGCATTAATAAATATATAAACTCAAATATTTTATAAGTCCTAATATTTTTTAATTCGGTCCTGAGAGGGTTAAGAGGAAATTTAAAAAAAAAAAGATTACCCTGCGTTATTGACACAAAATATTGTAGACACAGTGAACAAAAGGCAAAATAAAAATCTGCAATAACGAAGGCAGCTTGGTGTAGGGGTTAGGACTGTGAACTCATAGCTCGAAGTACATGTGTGCAAATCTCGTCAGTTCAAATGGTTTTTTCCTAAAAGCACGTTTTAAATTTAAAAGCAGAATAAGGTGGTTTTATATATTTTAAAGTGACATTTCTTTTCATTAGTATCAATAAAAAAACATTTTATACTTTCGAGTATCGAACCCATGTACTGTGAGTTCACAGTCGTAACCCCCACGCTACGCTGTCTTCGTTATTGCAGATTTTTATTATGCCTTTTATTCACTGTGTGTCTACAATATTTTGTGTCAATAACGCAGGATAATCTATTTTAAAAATTTCCTCTTAATTTAATGAAAGTTTTTCTTTTTTCTAAAGGGTCACTCTGTATGCTCGATTTAAGGCAAAAACTAGGTTTTAACTGAGAATGCTGTTAATTTTGCGACTATAACTACGGGCTATAATGTTTATCTTGGATTTTGAAGTCTTAAGATGCAGAGAAAAACTTAACGACTTCTCTATTGTTTTTAACACTTTTTGCAGTTCTCTAATACAGTTCAATATATTCGAACTTATTCGGTACTTTTCGTAGTTTTTCGATATCTTTCTCGTTTTCTTTCTCTCTCTCTCTTAATCGTTTTCAGATTTTTTCGATTCACTTTGATAATTTGTGAGTTGAATCGATATTTTTCGATAGCTTTCGTTAAGACTACCGAAAGGCATCATAAGAAATCTAAACTTATCGAGAAACAAATAGCAATAGGACTATGTAGTCGAAATACATCGAAAAATCAGCCTTTCAGATAACATCGATAAAATCCATCATTCAGAAAACATCGAAAGCTATCGAAAATGTTAATAATTGTAGAAATTTATCGAAATTTACATTAGAATTTAATAGCTTAGGAAAACTAACCAAAATATTTCGAAAAACATCATAAAATTGATACGTATGAAAAATTATTAAAAAAATTTAAGCTTATCGAAAAAAATCGAAAAAGTTCTAAAGTTACTGTAAGTTATTAAAATCGTTACACATCACAATTTTAAGTAAAAAAATGGCTGTTTAAGCCACTGTGAGCATAGTATATCTTTATTTTGCACCAAATTGAAAAATGACCATTTGACTTAAAAAAAAAAAAAAAAAAATGAAAATAAACAGTAGATAGCAAAAAGTCAGTTAAATAACATTTTCTAAGCAAAATTTTTTTATGATGTTGTTGCGGACGTTGTTATTGTTGTTATTATCCTTTTCTGATATGCTTGGCTACGATACAGCTGCTGTCAACGCTGATCCTGTTGTAACTAGTGCTGGCTGATGTTGATGTTAATGCTATCATTGTTGTTGTTGTTTTCGCCATTGTTGTTGTTGTTGTTGTTGCGATTGTTGTTGCTAAATAGCTTCAAATTGAAAATTGCTTTCATCTTGACGAGGGTTGTTCCCTTTAATGTTGGGACGGGTATTTTGTTTACCCGTACCTACGCTTTTGAATGGAAGTCTAACTTTTCACTCATTTCCTTCTACACAAGCACACATACCTCCTATACACAAGTAAATGCCATCAGTTTTTACTTCTTTTACTTATAAATTGCTCTGTCCTATATAGTATATTAGATTTTATACTAAAAATTATTTACAAAAGCATTTTTATTTTGCAACTGACAAAATGTAATCCCTGAATCCTTTTCACTACGCAAATTAATAATAAAAAATAGAATCTCTTGATTCTATTCAATTCTTATTTTTTTTTTTTTTTTTGTAATATGAAACTTTCCTACATATAACAAATAAAATAAATATTTGTTGATAAATGGTCATTTAGTAAGATCCCCTTCAACGCTCTGTTATGTTTTCCTCGAAAAAAAAAAAAAAAAAATGCCGCTGTAGCATTAAGCTATCAACAGTGGCACAAAGAATTCATGGAATTTTTAATATCATGAAAATTTGATTAAGACATAATAAAAGTAGAAAAAAAAAATTATATTTTCCGTTTGTCTGCTTAAGGCAGATTTGAATTTTTTTTTTGTACGAATTTTTATTTTTTTTTTTGTAATAACGACGAACTCTTGAATAGTTGGAGCATTTTATTCATTGTTAATATCAGTTGTTTGTTTATTTATTTTAAAAGGAAATTCTAAATGGCTTAACTTTTTAAAGTGATTTAGACAATTTGATACTTCTTTATGGATTTTTGAGGATTGTAAGAAATTTCTTTTATAGCGTGCTTAACAGCTTCCTTAAAGCGTCTATTGGATTAAACGTTAATTCAATTAAATTATGTTGCAACATTTAGAGGAGATGGCGAAGGAGGGTGACCGCCACGGGTGCAAAGGCTTAGAGGGCGGCAAAATAATCCTTGTACTATAAAATTAAAATTTGCTTTTGATCAATGTACCTCTGTTTTTGCTTAGTAAAGTTGAACGTATTTTATGGGAGAAGAGGTTTTCAATGGAATAGCCCACCTGAGAGGGTACCAGAGCTGCTTATCAAAAAATACGACCTATACTAGACTATCTAGTACTTATCTTAGCAATTTGAAGACCATATCACGTCCCTTCATGTCAGGTCAGTTATTTTTGGTCAGGTTAGCTAAAATCAGGTCAGGTTTGGTGAGGTGAAGTGAGGTCAGGTAAGATCATGTCAGCTCAGGTGAGTGGATGTCAGATCAAGTCGGGTTAGGTTACTTTAGGTTAGGACAGGTGAAGTTAGGTTAGTTTTGGTTAGGTCGGGTCAAGGTAGGTCGGGTTAGATATTAATAATAGAAAGAGTACAAACACTACAATTAAAAAGCCTCAATTCTTCTTTTGATCAACAAATAGCTCAAACTAGCTGTAACAATATTATCATCGACCATGACATGCGCAAACATGGTGCTAAGCAACCAAATGAAAATGCTGACCATTTAATAATAACTATTTATAGATAGTAGCGTTTAGCTACTACAACTATTAGGCATTTTAGCTATTTAGCTTGAAGCTTCAAATCAAGTTAATTAATAAATAAATTACGAAAATTGCTTGGAATAAGAAGCGCTCTCTCTTTATTCGCAAACCCAAGCACAAAGTGACATAGTATTCAATGTTACATAGAGTCAAATCGTTTACTTTTATATTAGAAAAACCTGAACAAGCAGTTTTTTCAGCGTTGTTGGTAAGTGAGAAGTGCAGCCACTGATTCTAATCACTTGCCAGCTGTGGCTAAAGTTAGGCTACGGATGATAGCAGCACTCAAAGGCTCCAAGCGCTTAAATTAACATTTTGTAGTGAAACGTTATAAACGGCAAGGCACTAGTAAGAGTTTGACAGAAGTATTAACTTTCTCAACCAACTCAGGCCAACAGATGGCAGCAATCATATCTACAAACTTGGATAACTTGATCCATAAAGACTTTAATACACTTGTGGGATTCCGATGCAAAAGCAAATCTGAAGAGATTGGCTATAGCACGCTGAATCGCATTAACGAGCGACTCAAAGAAAAAATTCAGTGCTGCGACATTCGAAACCAACAAATGAAAAATACACCCTAAAGCAGCGCCATAGATTTTATATATATTAAGGTAACAGTGGCTAGAAATAAGTTTTCGAAAAATGAAAGTCAAAGCTACGTTTTCATGTTTAACAGAACTGACTTGAATACATAGAGTAACTTTGCTACCCAACTGGGAACCATTCAAGCATACAGACAGACACATATACAAATAATGTGTGTTCTATGCCAGACATTTTATGTTGTGTGTAAGCAATAAAAGAAAGAGAGTAAAAACAAAATTTGTTACTTATAGCAATGCAAATAATAAAATAATAAAAATAATAATAAGAATAAATAGTCAGTTTTGTGTAAGCGCAAAACGTGCACACAGACACGATAATACGCAAATACGCATATGTCTCATGCTGTATAACTAACATTTTTACATGCATACACTGAGCACTTTTTTTTTGCTTTTTTTTTTGTTAGCAAACTAATAAACCAAAATAAAAATAAAAAATAAATCTTATTAGTAGTAGTAAACAATTTACAACCAAAATGAACACAAAACCGTAAAACAAACGATAAATTTTTTGTGTTTTTTTTGGGTAAAACTCTGAAAATTTATTAATTTTGTTTTGGTTATTTTTATTGTTGTTTCAGCTTTTGTCGCTGTCGTTGTCGTTGTCGTTGTTTTTGATTTTGTTTTTGCTCTTTGTATTGTTGCTTCTAATGAGTGCCATTAACTTAAGTTATTTAAAAATAAATAAAAGAGAGCAATAGCATTTTCGAAACTGCTTGATGTAAGGGGCGTTTATTTATTGTGCGGCGTCTGTCTCAGATTTTGTGCATTATGAATGGGTACTTTTAGTTAAAGTTTACAAACTATTGAATTATTCTTAACTTTTTTTTTAATTTCTTTTGTAAATAACTTTACAAAAATACATAAAATGGATTAAACATATTTAGTGTTTAAAATAGAACAGCACAAGATATAAATTTAGAAATTTTCAAGCGAAATGCTCTAAGTCCAATATTAGCTGTAGATAAGAACAAAATTTAAGCAAAAAGCTTATTAATTTTAATGCCTTGAGGACACCGAACAATGTTGCAATAAATCTAGTGCAGCAATATTAAACAAAGCGTATAGTATAGTGCAGCTCCGTTAGCCTCCGTGCAGTTCTAACGTAGCTTCTTGCGACTTTTTAATGTTCCTAAGAATAAAAACTCTGCTCAAAGAACACCAATTTGACGACAAAGAAACAGTTGAAGCTAATAAATACAAAGAACGCTCTAGAGGCAATACCAAAAAAATGAGTTCCAGGACTGCTTCCAAAAGTGAAAAGGCCGTTGAAAGCGTAGTCTTCAATCAAATGGGGACTACATCTAAAGATGCAACCAGCTTGTTGACGCAAATAACTGCGGCGGGGATATATGAAGCAAGTTCGGATAGTTTTTGGGACAGACCGAATGATTTCATAAATCCGCTGCTAATTAAAAAATTGCAGAAAACTGGTTCTGAAATATATTTTTAAATATACCACTTTTTTTAATAGAGTTAGTATGTTTTGGCAATTGTTTTGATAATAAGTGTAACATTTTTCATTTAAATTTACAATAATAATAATACTTATTTGCTTGCTATGAAATACATACACAATTTTCCATGTATATTAACAAAATATGGTTGAAAACCGTTGTTTGTGATAGTTAATGAATGTATTGTGCGACAGTATATACAATTGGGCATTTCAAGGTGATCTCTGCATCGATTTGTTGCAGTATTTTAATCTCAAAAGTCAACACTTGAAGAAAACGATTTTCTGCTGAAAGTTCATGAAAGCAACGAACCACATTTTCAACTCTTCAGAAATATCAACAAGCAACAGACTCACTTCCTTAGCACTGAAAATTCGCTTATTATTCATTAATTTACCAACCTTACTAAGTAGGAGTATGCGCTAATTGACGCCACTGGCAATATGAATGCAGTCACTAACGAAAAATATATTGATTTTAGTGCAATCCACCATTTAATGCCTTGTTAACTTACATATGGTTCATTTATTTAAAATTAAAAATTTACTGTTTCGCGAGCTATAAGTTCACAACTTTATGCATTATTTCAGTGAAGTTATTTGCAGTCATAAATAAAACAAGCGTTGGAAAGACCTTTTGTTAATGAAAAAAAAAAAAAACAGAATATAAACCGGATAAAGTATTCATCAGATTGATGAAATTTATAATAATGGGATTGAATCTTGATTGAAGTTTAGGATCAGATTTATGCAATTAAATGCGAAATCCTTAATACATAAAAGAGCTTTTAGAGGCAGAAAAATCAATTTCAAATAAATTAGAAATATTAAATTCAGTTAATGCTCTCATAAAAGAAGCATTTAGGGCGTAATTCGTTCTAACACAACTAACAAAAGATGTATCTAAATTTCGAAGAGTTGTGGCAAAAGCATTGAATGGGATCCTTTCTAGCAGGGAAAGACAGTCAACCCCAACTCGAATGATGTCAAATAATGAAAGTATAGTTCGCCTATTTTCTAATGTTTTTAAATTTATTAGCATGCAACGAGAATTACATGAGGGAAGTGGATCATGAAAATTCAAAGGCCGAAGGGCAAAACGAATAAAACTTTCTGAATGCGTTCAATACGACTCATGTGACAAGCGTGATAAGACCTCCAAATGAAAGACGCATATTCCAACTTAGAACGGACAAACGAAATATAAAAGAGTTTAAGGTAATATGGGTCAGAGAACTCACTACTATTACTATTATTAAGGCATAAGCCTTAGATATTGTGTAGTTAATGTGGCTAGTAAAAGTTAACTTGGTGTCAAAAATTACAACCAAATCTTTAATTTCTTTGACTGATTTTAAATAGGAGTTGGCAATGAGGTAGGAAGTTTGAATGACAGTGTGTCCCTTCGAAAATGTTATATAGAAGCATTTGTTAACATTTAAGGTTAGTAGATTATTGCAACACCAAGAATGAACCTTATCAATTTCTAATTGAAGCTTTTGAACATACTGCTGATTTTTTATCACAGAATAAATTTACAAATCGTCGGCATACAATAAAAATTTGGCAAAAGAAAAACAACTGCTAATGACATTGACAAAAAGGACAAAAAGTAAGGGCCTCAAAATACTACCTTATGGTACACCCGAGGATGGAAAAAAGGAATTAGACAGTACATTATCAACAACAACCATATACTCCAAAAAAACGAAATGAAAGCTCAAGCATTCTAATTTTTTTAATAGAATTCTATGAAAGACCGTATCCAAAGCATTCGATAGGTCAGTGTAAACAGCATCAACTTGGAAGCCTTTCTGCAACGCAGAAATACAGCCTTCGGTGAAAACCACAAGATTAGAAACTGTAGAACGCCCAGGTACAAATCCATGTTGAATGGGAATGATTAAACTTTTGACAGATAAGAATAACTTGTCCTTGATGATACACTCAAAGAACTTAGAGATTGTCGTTAGTTTGGAAATGGGTCTATAATTACTCACAATATCATATAGCGTCATTAATTTTACTGTACAAAATATAAGTTTTCATCATTAGCAGTTTATTAATAACTAGGGGTGCCCACGGCTTCGCACGTGCTCGCCGCATTGTTTTCTACAAATTAAAATTATTCTCTTAACATAATATTCTATATATTCTCTTTAAAACTAAAAAAAAAAACACTGTTGAAGGAGAGTTTGTTCTTTAAACCTCGAAGCTAAATAGAAACGGTACAAATGATAAAAAAAAAAACAATAACAACACATAATTCAAGAAGCAGCATAAGCAACGAAAAAAAAACGATAATTTTTGTGAGAAGTTTTGCAAAACCTTAATCCTAAAAAAAATGATATTTAACTTTAAAAAATTAAAAAAATAAGTACACAATAAACTTTTTTAACATAAATATGTTGTCTTAAGAAAGAAATTATTAAAATCGGTTCAATATATTTTCCGACAAACCGTTACAAACCATTTCCATATAAGCAATTTTCTATGAACAGTAAATATAATAACAATAATGACTAGCAACAATGCAGTTATGCTTAGCAACAAAGTTCTCAAACACTTAAAGCGTCTTTTGATTGAGAGAGAGAAATTATATTTTTTTCAAATTAAGTATTTAAATCTTGTGTTTGGCGAAACTTATTACTTCATTAATTATTTAAAGCAACATTTCGCAAGGATTCGCTAAGCGATATTAAGTAAACTCATAAATAAGCAATACAAAATGAATTTATCACTAGTAAAAAAGAACACTAAAAGTTGATGCAAAAAGTGAGACTGAATGATATAAGACAAGAGAGACAGAAAACTGAAGAAAATTCAAATGAAGAGGCCCATTAAGACAAGAGCACTTCAGAACACAGCAGTAGCAGCAGCAGCGGCAACATCATTACTACCACACATTAATTAATACATGGGGAGTAACTATTCTACTCATGCACACCTACATATATATAAAAGCGAGCACACAATTACACACATACAAAGCCAAACTTAACACACAATTCAACAACACATTTATATGCAAAAATGTACAGTGAAGAAATAAAGAGATAAAAACTCAAGCCACAAAACAAGAGCCTAAACGAAATTCTAGCAATATTCTAGTAAGAATTTATTAGCGTAACTGGAGGCAGTATAGATCCTTACAACAACAACAGAAAAAAAATAGAACAAATTAAACCAAACCACAAAAACGCAACAATTCAGATGTGGGCTTAAAAAAAAAAATGAATTTCTACAAGCAACTAAGATAAATGAAACAAAAACAAAAACAAAAGCAAAAACAAAGAAAAGAATATAAAAACACATACAAAATAAGAATAAGCAGCTTGTTAATGTGTTTATGGCATTGCTATCTGTCTGTCTGCTTGTCTATGTTTTTTGTCTGTGTATTGCCTGGTTTTGTTTATTGCTGAATGAATGTTGCTGCTTTTTGCTCTTCTTAATGTTAATGTTGTATATTATTTGTTGTTGTTAATGCTTTTTTCTCATTTTTTGGAGTTTTTTTTTCGTTTTAGCAGCTTCAAAGTGTTTTGTCAAATGAAAATAATCATAATTACTTATATATTTTGTTGTTGTTTCGAATGCTGCTGCTGCTGTTTTGCTGCAGCATCTTTTTTGTGTCACTGTCATGTACATTAATTACCCGCACTCAAACATCGACAAGCTGGGAAAGCGTAAACATATCAAATACATACAATCGGATGTATACAGTGGTGTTGACTGCCTAAAGTTATCAAAATTGAATTATAATAATAATTAAAATAAATTAAATATATGTAAAAAGTTATTGTTGATTAAAATAAAAAAAAAAATTATTTATTCAGCAAAGTTTAATTTGCCCACTCGAGCGAATTTGTTTTTCTAGCTTCAACTAACTCAGAGCGGCTTCTTTGAAGTAATAATTTTAGCTTCGGAGACAGGAATATGTCAGACGGGGCCATTTGTTGATATTAGTTGAATTTTTGGCAAAAAAGTTCTTGCACAATGGTAGCTATATGCGATGGTGCTTCGTTTTTTTACAAATCTGATCGTTGCCGGCGAACATCCTCATGAAAGCGTTTATGGCAAATGAGTAATGTGCGATACTTTTTGTGCTTTCGGAAGGCACGCGTACGTTCCACTGTTTTTTTTTTTTCTTACTCTCTTAACTCCACATTCTATCTCCTCTGAAAGAGAGTTTATTTGTTGAACTCCGAAATACACACGGTACAAAAAGGGAGAAAAAAAAACAACAATAACAGCATAGAGCTCAATAAGCAGAAAAAGCAACGAAAACTTTTGTGTGAGGTTTTGCGCAAACTTAGTCCTAGAAAATTTCAAAAAATTAAAAAAATAAGTATGCAATAACCTTTTTTAGCATTAATATAATATTTTAAAAAAGAATTTATTAAAATCGTTTCAGTATATTTTGCGCCAAAGCGTTACAAAACATTTCCATGTAAGCGAATTTAATATTTACAGAGCTTTTTGAGCCAGTAAGGGGTCTTTTCAACTGAATAGCAATACGAATCAATCATTAGTGTTTAGAGAAAAAACTTTTTGTTGTAATAGGTTCAGTTTTTAAAAAAATTTCCCATATTTTGCTCACTACTGTATAAAACGCGTAAACGCCAACAGCATTGTTGGCATTAATTTATCAAATTTTGTTGTAGTGACATTTTTGTTTATGTATTTTTCTATGTGGGTGTAACTGTGTGTATGTATGTATGTATGTATGTATGTATGTGCGCTTTAGCGTTTTTACTGATGTGTGCCTGAATGTATCTTGTTTGTGTTTTATGATGGTTTAATTAGTATCCCATAAATATTTAAATAGAATGACATTGGTTTGGTTAATGTTGTAATTGTCGTGAATGTTTGTATTGGCGCTGTTGTTGTTTTCAATGTTATTTTATGTGGCTTTGACAGCGATACAAATTATGTTTCATAGATGCTAATTGCATTGAATTTTTTTTTTTTGTATTTTCCTATATGTAGATACTTAAGCTACAATATTTAAATAATTTTTTTTTCTAGCTTCTAACATATTATATTTCCAGCTATTTGTATTTTTTTTTTTAATTCTCTTCAACTTCGAATAAGTATCCTTCTTCAGAAACAAACATTTATAAATGCTTGCGTTATACGTTCAGTTTCTTGGCATTTGCACTCAAATATCAGCATTGTTAGCAACCAAACTTTAACCATACGATTGACCTTAATGTAATTTAATAAATTCAATTTTCACCAAAAAAAAAAGGTCACCTGCTTCTATTAGCGTAATGTCAATCAACAGCAATAACAAATGTGTAGAAAGAAAAGGTAGCTGACCATAACTCGCATCATACGATTCCCTTAACAAATTGTCAATTCCAATTCGAAGCTAACGCTATCCAACAGAAAAGAAAACAAAATACCCAATGAATATCTTAAGAAAAAGGCTTTGTTGTTACTTATACACTTTAGAGCACACATACATATTTACTCAATGGATTATTATAGGTAAAAAAAACGTATTTTTCAATTATTTCCCTTGGCGTTCGAAAGAAGAAACGTAAATGTACAGCGAACAACGTGGGTATATGGCACAGTAAGATAGCGCAGTAATGCTGCACTCTTGTCTACAGCAAATGCTGTTCGAAATGAGACGAAGTGGTTCCGAAAAAGAGCAGGGTAGCATAAGCCTTTTGGTAAAGAATACAAAATTTGTGGACAAATTGGGGATTATTTAACCATAAAGAAAGAAGCAGCAGAGTAGACTCTAACGAAATTTACATTTTTAAATGGCAAGCAATGGAGCAGCTATAATCTTGGCAGCACTACGCGTAGCGATGTTACAATGAGGCAAATATTTTTTGTTTGTTTTTTTTTTTTCATTTATCGATATTTTAGGTATCATTTTGTTAATGATATGTGGCTTTAAGACAAAGTTATAGAAAACGGTATTATTATAAACCATTGCAAAAGTCATATTAAACGCTAAACATTGTTGCTTATTATACTTATAAAATATTCCCAACAAACATTGTTTGTCTACAATGTAACTCAACAATGTTGTAAAACATTATTGTCATATATTAATGTCAACAATGTAGCTATATATAATAGCTAAAAATTTAAGCTAATTATGTGTTTAAGCAATTTTTTCAAAGAATCCTTAGTTAAGCTGCATGTTTCTCAAAGCCACTTGAATTTAATTGTAGTACGACAATAAAGAATTTGAACTACAAAAACTTTTTAAAAGGATACAAAATGCCAATATTAAAATTATACATCACTATAGCATCTGCCATGACTCCTGCTCTATAACTCGTAATGTTAATTTACGAAGAAAAGTCAAGCAACATTTATTCTGTTACCGACAATACTTCCGTTTAAACCTTTTGGCAACACAACAACAGCAGCAGCAGCAGCATTGGCATCCTTTTCTATTTTTTACTTTTTTCGTTAAGTTGACTTAAGTGGATTGTTTCATTTTTTTTTTTACCGAAAAGTACTTTTCAATTTGTTCTGGTCTTCTTTTTAAGAAGGGTGATTTTAAGTTTTGTTTTTTTTTTTCATGGATTTTTTCCTTCACTTTTCGTATACCTGCTGTTGTTAAAAATATTCCGCATTAAACAAAAAATTCTGTCCAATGACTTTAGTCTTATACTCAATATTTCTACATTTCCATTTTCCCATTCTCTTTACATTTCTCAATCTCATTTTAGCCCGATTTATCACAGAAAAAGCGTAAGCGCTTAAAATTACGTATTGGAAAATTTTCGGGTGATAAGGGCAAAACAGGTGCTACCCTTGGCCTTGTGGAGGGCAATTCGACCAATACCGTTAATACTGTGGAGGATACCGAATTTAGTAGTAGTAATGTGGATAGTAAAAGTCGTGCCGGAATCGAGGTGACGACCATATTTAGCAATCCAGAAGAGGTAAGCAAAGTATAAATTTATTTATTTTTTTTTTTTTTTAATTTGACGCAAGTCCTCTTTTCACTTTTGAGAAACACAATTTAAAAAAAAATTCTTTTTTTTTGCACATTAAAATTGCAAGTGGTCAAATGTTAAAAAAACAGCAGCTTCCATAAGCTGCTTTATATGACACTTATCAATACGAACGCACACGTTCGCATGCAGCCCTAAGCATGAGATATTTACGTATTATTGAGATTTTGACACACAAAACATTCACATATAGAACTCTACAGAAACGCACGTGCTAAGGCACAGATTGAATTTTCAATGAAAAATAATAACAAAATTGAAATGACAGCAAATCCTGCCAGCCATTCAATATAAAATTTAAAAAAAAAAAATGCATATTCCCTTAAACGAAGTAAAAATCAGCAAATTCTATTACAAAATATTAAGTCAGCTTTTCATATGCACACATAAGATTATGCAAACATATGTACACATGTGTATGTGTTAGGGTGTTTCAAGTGTAAAAAAATATGAATAAGTTATAACTAAGTCTTTTTTAACGTTATTTTATACCTTCTATCAGCATCGGAAAACAAATTATACATTGCATCAGAACAAAACAACGACAACAATCCACCTTAACGTTAAGCTACTTATTTTTTCTACATACAAAAGTGAAACGCTCTAATATACCAACACATACTGAAACGCACTTACACTTTCACTTTGAACAAAAAAGTATGCAACAAAAAGTTCAAATTCTGATAAAATGTACTGCTGCAATTGCTATACCCAGTAGAAAATGTCAGAAAACTCAGAGTGTTCAATATGACTTTTGAACTGAATGATATTTTAGTGAGCTTCAGCATGAAAGTTGTAATTTAATTTTCATAAATTGCAATAATACAGGGGGTTTTTTCACCAATTTCTTCGAAAATTAAAGACATTTGCAAGGTTTTCATGATTGAAGCAGAAACGAATGATTAAATTGAGTTCAAAATTGTGCAAAGATTAAATGTGCATCAAACGAATTACAATGTAATGTTAAATAATTTTCTTTTACCATATAAGATTTATAGAAATATGAAAAGTCGACTAAAGCTTTCAGTTTCAGTTTCAGTATTGTCCTCTAAATTTTAAAAATGCGATGAGATTATTAAGACAAAATAATGAGAGCTTTATTGAATTAAGCATATCTGATAAAAATGTTTATATTATTTTAAACTGATTTTATTTTGAAAAAAAAGAGTCAACATGCACCGTTTTTAATATTTTTTATATATAAAATATCCTCATTGAATTAACACTAAGTGCTCGTATTAAGAGGCTAATAAATTAAATGGTACAGAATAAAAACTTTAATATTAAAAGAGAATCTCTTCACCGCTCTTCGAAATGTTTATCTATCTTCTTCTTCTTCTTCTTCTTCTTCTATACCTATAAAAGTCAATTTCTATTTGTTGTCCGTCTATAACTTCAAAACTACTGCACGGATCACCTTGAAACTTTGCACAGTGATTGAGCGCGTGCCTCTAAAGGTTATAGGCATGTTTTTTTTATTTAGGGTGCATATTTAGGGTGGCTCTCATACAAAAATATTTTTAAAATAGCATTTTCAGAAAGACCACTTAATAGAGTCACATGGAATTTACACCACGTAGTATTTGTATTAAGGAGCATAGCTTAGACTACAAAACTTTCACTTAAGTTACATATTTAGGGTGGCCCTCATACAAAAAAAAATTTTAAAATACCATTTTAACGAAGTCCGGTTTACCGATTCAGACCGAATTCACACTACGTAGCTTTTATATTATGAGACATAGCTAAGGCTACGAAACTTTTATTTAGGGTGGCCCTCACACAAAAATATTTTTAAAATAACATTTTCACAAAGACCACTTAATAAATTCACATGTAATTTACACGACGTGTCTTTTTTGTGATGAGGAATAGCTTTGGCTGTAAAGGGTGCATATTTAGGGTGGTCCTCATACAAAAATATTTTTAAAATATAATTTTTTCGAAAACCTCTTAATCGGTTCTCATGGAATTCACACCACGTGGCTGTTATATCTAGAGGCACAAACTTAGGGTGGCCCACATACAAAAGTATTTTTTAAATAGAATTTTCACGAAGATTTCATAATTATTTCTTAAATGTTTCTAATGGTCTACGGAACGTTTTTGCAAAGTTTGGTTTAGAAAAATGGGCAGTGGCGCACCTTCCAAAATCAAATTAATCATATCTAATCAAGTACTGGACGCAGATGAATGGGACTTGATATAAAAAGTCCTGGCAAAATAAGTTTCACTGGAAAAATGGGCTGTTTCGCTTATACATTCCATCGCATGAGTTCATATAACATCCGGAACAACTACCGGAAAGGGCAGGACAACGTCTGCCGGGAAAGCTAGTATTCAAATAAAAGCGATAGTAAACCAAAATATCATTTTAACTTAAAAAACTCTGTATTTGAATTAAATTATTTATAAATAAATAGATATTTTCTATGATTAAGATCAAAGGCTTTAAGAGTTAAAATTCTTATAACACTACCCGACACCAAAAACGTTCCATGATATTTCTTAATTTTTTATGATGTAATAAGGTCCCCTAAGTTCAAAAAAAATTTTGATAGATTTTTCTCACGGCTATATCTCATCTAAATATAAACCGATTTTGTTCGAATAAATTTTGTAAAAAAGATACTAAAATTTCCCACCATTGTAAAGAAAAGTTTTGGTTTTCATATTATCATACGTTTGCTCGGAAGTTGTCTCCGTTGGTTTTCTTTTGAAGAGTTTCTTATTTGCAATTAAAGAACAAAATTTATGTATTTTTTAGATATTTATATTTTTAAAGTTATTTTTAGTTGGATACAATATATATTATTATGTATGTATATTAAACCCAAAAATTTCTTTTACAAAAGTTGTGGGAAATTTTATTACCTTTTTTCCAAAATTTATTCGAACAAAATCGGTTTATATTTAGATGAGATATAGCCAAAAAACTGAAAATACACTAAAAAAATTTAAAAAAAAACTAACCGTGAGAAAAATCTATCAAAATTTAAGAAAGTTCATGGAACAAAAAAAAAATTTCAAAAAAGTCGGCTACTGTAATTATTTGATAAAACTTTGAACTGTTGCATAACTCCAAAGCAAGGCATTGAAAGTAAGGTTGCAGTTCAAAAGTAGATCTTTCAGATTTGTACTTTATACACAATCTTATCATTGAAATTAACGTTGTTTCAATTACAAAGTTTGCGAGCTTTGTTTTAATACATTTTTTTCATTTTGCACTTTATTTTTCTCTAAAGAAAGTCCTACTCAGAGCAATTTAGGAATTTTATTTTTAGGAACTTTTCATTGATTATGACTGGTATTTAAAATTGGCTTTTCAGCAAAAACTTAACTTGGTATGAATCAGTTCTTTGGTGTGGTAAAAAAAAACAAAGCCAACGTAGATTTTATGATGCTGCTTAGAATAGAAGGACATAATCTGATTTAATTGAAATTGATGAAATTGACTTACCTTGCTTTTAATTGAATGTTGCTTCTGAAAATATAATGAAAAATAATTATTAGCTTAAAATATTATTTTAAAAATCAAACTTTAAAATTTGAATTCGAAAAGCATGACTGAAACAATATCTGTACAAAATTCGAGCCAAAAATAAGTTTTAGAAGTTAAAGCTTACGATCTTTGTATTATGCTAATGTAAAAATCGGAGTTTTCTTTACTTGAAAATTGTGAGCTGTTATAGAATCAATTTTTTTTAAGTTTTTTTGAGCAGTGAGCATAAAATTTTTTAGAATAAAAAAAGAGCAGAATATAGAAGTTTACTAGGAAATATTAATCTTATAGCGATTTAAAAATGTCGTATATGTTTATACCAAAGTCTATTTAAAGTGAAAATTATACCATGCTATAAATCATTATAAAGTTCGACATCATTATAAAGCTTCGACATCGATTTTTTAGCAAAATATTGTTGGATGCTGAAAACTAATAAAAACTTAATTCTTTTACGTTCAAAAGATCATACCAAAACTGACTAAAAATTGCAATCAGCCGTTGGCTTATTTCTGTATTGTGGCTTTGATTTTTATATCCTGGCAAAATTGGTGTTGCTCTGCCATATATTTTTATTTAAAAAATACTCATCGATCTTGAACTTAACCTTCATTGTCTTCTAAACATATGAAATTGTAAGTTTTTCTGGGAAAGGATGCTTTTATTTTATATGTGCCAAAAATTACCATATAAGCTCAACAAAACAAAAAAAAAAAAATCATACCAAACACACCCCAAAGGTACCTATTTAAAATTTTTTTCGTCAAAAATCTATTGCCGCCACAAATTTTATAAAATTTTTAAATCAAAAAGCAATGTGTAAAAACAAAAGAAATTTTCGGTCATCCTTTTTTTTCAGTCTCAACTGTGTACATTAACAAGTAAAAGCTTAGCAATAAATTTGGAGTGGCTACACAAAAAAAGTAAAAAAAATCTAAAAACTTATTGAATGATTGTGTCAAAAATCCTTTAAGCATCCTCTTCCCCCCCGAAGCTAACAAAAAGGATTTAAAATTTCCAATAATACAACGTATAGGGTAATTCTTGAAAGTTACAAAATGTGTGTGCCTGAGTAAACAAAGCAGAAAATTTGTACATTTATTCTATTAAAATATCGAACTCTGATCTAACGGGTTAATTCATTGGAATTTGTATTTCAGTGCTGGACATACTCATTTTCAAAATGCAGACTTAAAAGTCTTTTTTGCCCAAGCAAATTTGTGTTAAAAATTCATTTGGCGAAGAAATTTTCATAGTATATAGCATATTTTATTATAAGCAAAAAAGTATAAAGCTGTTATCTAAAAAAATGTCAATACTTAACAACATTTTTGCCTTTCAAAAATCTGTCACTGTACCCCCGTGCACCCTAAGTCCAGCCCTGTTTGTATTGTGATGTCAATTTCAAATTGACAAACAGGCAACTGCAGCAGGAAACAACATATAGTTGAAGCTTAAGAAGCTGGCACTTGTTTCTACATACACATACATACATATATCAATGTGAGCATAAATTGTACGCGTATGTGTTTACATGTACGTATACTTATAAGGCTAAAGGCTTTATTTAGCTTGGTGCCATTGTGATTTCAGGGAAAAATGCATTTATTTTTTCAAAAACCTTTGGGATTTAAATGTCAAAATATAAGAACTTGCAAATAAAATTATTTGATTTGTTAACATTTGCCAAGAGTCATAGGGGATTTTCGTGCTTATTTTATATATTTTGGCTAAAGGCGAATTTAAATTGAAAACATTTTCACGTGAGTAAGGTATACTTTTCAAAAAAAGCGAAGCATTAAAATTAATTTATCTCATTACTGCAAGGAAATTCAATTAATTTCGTTGATCATTATCATTTATTCAACACAAACTATACTCATACATTACTCGTAATGCAATCAGTGTAAACATATACATATGTATCGTTTCGTATATAAATAGCATAAGAAAACTAAAAGATACATTTACTAATAAAATATTTGTTTCAATTTATTTCCTTGCATTTCATTTCAATTTAATTCAATTCAATTGGATACGATTTCATTCGGTTCGTTTGGCTTGGTTTGCTTTGGTTTTGGTTTCATTTTGTTTATTTATCGAAATGCTATAATATGTTTATCTTTCTGCCCTTTTCGTCGTTTCGTTTCGAGATCCTGCATCGCATTATTTGTTAACGCGCGCGCTGCCTGTTGTTAGTTGCGGTTGGAATGTTGGATAACTGACCGAAAAACCTTGCGAAAGTAAATATTTATCATTGATTTTGTGCGCGCTATTTTGTTATGCGAGTGTGCGTGTGTGTGTGTGTGTATGACAGCCTATGATCCTATCAGCGAATTTCGTTTATATCTTTTATATATTTTGTTGCGCTACACTCTTTTGGGTAGGTTATTTTAGTTTTCTTTATGCATTTGCTTCATCATTTTGCTGCTAACAAAAGAAAACAAGATTTTAATGCGTTATTACGTCAAATTCGAACAAGCTTCTCCGGGACATAAAATTCAAGGTCAAAAGTCATAAAAAATTGATTTTTGTTTATATGGTCTCTTCTGATTCCATTTTAGTTTTGATGTGCAATATAAATCCAAGGTTGAATGTCAATAGTTATTTAAATCTATTGGTCGGACATTGCTATGTAATTTTATTTGAACTACCGACACTTTGACGGACTTCTCTTTTTTTATGCTCCTGAAATAAACTTTGAATTTCAACTGCGTTTCCGAAACAAATCTAAGATGGAAGCAGAGCAATACTCTACTCGTATATTTCGCTTTATATTTTTATTATGTCGAAAATTAGCCTGAACGAAAGTTATATATTGTAGAATTTTTCACGTTAGGGTATCACTATAGTTCGGCTTTAGCTACAAAAAATTTTAGTACTAATGAAATTTTTTTGTTGTTGTTTTTGTTTTTCAATTTCTTTTTTTTTTCAATTCACCTTTTTTTTCTTCAGCATTTCTGTTTCTTCGTTTCGTTTATTTTTACGCTTTGACTTAAGCCGCGCGTCGTCTTTGCGTTTATTCCCTTTTTGCATAAATTGTAAAAGTTTAGCCTAATTTTACGCTGGACCGCCCTTTTGCGAAATATCAACGATAAAAAACAATAACAACAACAATGAAGATTTAGTATAACAATAAATAATTTTATTTTATTTTATTTTCCTGAAGTGGAAAAACAGAAAAAAAATGTAAAATATTTTTATATTTATTTTAGCGCTAAGGTTGCCAGATGATATTTGCTCTAAAAGACTTAAAAAAATGCAATGCGACAGCGTTGACTTTGTTTTGGTTTTGAGAAGTTTTACTGCTGCTTCTTAAACGAAACTACTGGTGCTCACAAAAATTTCCGAAATTTCAAAGCCACAAAAATTTTACCATACCAAGCTAAACAAATTAATCTGGCCACACTTTTGCTCTTAATTTACAATATTGCCCATGGTTGTTTTCTTATGTCGACATATCGATTTGGTGTACAATTCTTAATATAACGAGCGGTTTAATAAAAAATCATTGAAAGCGTATTTTTAAGATATAAAATGCGGCTATTAAAATTAAAGCAGCACTCCGGGGGAAGCCAAGAGGAAAAAAAGAAAAAACTGAATAGGAGTCGTCTCACAAAAATGTTGTTTCATATGCTTGGCTTTCTTTCATTTCCTCTTTATTTGCTTTTTTTCAGTTAATATTTTGTTGTTGGAGTGATAATAAACGTTTGTCGTTTTGTAAAATATCTTCAGAATTTATTCATGCTGCATGAAATAAATATCCAGTTATATATTTTGCACAAAAGTGTTAGTTTCCTTTAAAGTTATTTTAACAATTTGAACAAACAATATATTGGCAACTTATCAACCATTTCTCTTAGTAAGAGTTAAAAAATTCAACAAATGCATTTGTTTCACTTACCACCATAACATTTGTTCAAGTACATTTCACATAAAAATATGTACTTAGAACGCTATTTGCTTCACAGATACTAAATTTATGAGATACTCAATTGCGCTTCCCAAGTTACGCCAACTTCTTGCACAGATACTGTGACAACATCGACAACGACAACGACGATGAAGACGAAGACGACAACACTGTAGCACTGCCAAAATTTATTGCTATAATTTGTAACTTTGTTGTTGCTATTACTACTGCTCTTCAGAATGGTTTTTTTTTTTTTGCTTTTGTGCCATGTTCATTGCATTGATTTGAAATTCAAATTGAAATTTATTTACTTTGGCAATTTTTTACATTCGTTTAATAAACCTTGAAATTTTATTTTCTCTCGCGAAATTTTGACAGAAAAAAAATTTTTATAAAATCAAATTAAGTGAAATGGGCACTTTTTCAATTTTAAAATATACATTAGGGTGTATTTCTTTTGGGAAAAAAAAGGTTTTGTCGCAAATTTACATTGTAATATTTTAGTGTTTTAAAAGCAGGAAATATACATAATTTCAAAAATTCAAATCCTTTGAAATCTTAATGTATAATATAAAAATCTTGTGTGATGTTGTTTGTCCGAGGTGAACTCTGGAACTATTCAATAAATTCTTATAAAATTTAGCTTATATCTGTAATTTGGTTTAACTTAGGACAAAAAATAGTTTTTATTTCGATAAAGTGCATATTAAGGGTGGCCCTCATATAAAAATATTTTAAAAATCGCATTTTCACAAGGAACAGTCAATCGATTCATATGGTATTTGCACTACGTTGATTTTATATTAAGTGTCTATAAAACTTTTGCTTAAGATGCATATTTAGGGTGGTCCTCATACAAACATATTTTTAAAATAGCATTTTCTCGAAGACCGCTGAATCGATTCCCATATAATTTATACCACGAGGCTTTAATATATACTCAAATTTTGGTTCAGAAAAATGGGCAGTGATACGCCCTTCAAAATCGAATTATTCATATCTCATCAAGTACAGGACGCATATGAATGGGACTTGATATAAAAAGTACGGGCAAAAGTAAGTTTCACTGGAAAAAATGGGCTGATTCGCTTATCCATTCCATCGCTTGAGTTCATACAATATCCGGAACACCTAGCAGAAAGGGCAGAACAGCGTCTGTCGGGACAGCTAGTATTTTTATAAAATACATATGAATAATTGCATAAACGTTATTCATTTCGATACTTTAAAGATTGTCATTTTTATTTAAAAATACGAATATCGATAAAATCTATCGGGCGTTTATTGAAATATAGACTTTTCAAAAATAGTCTAAAATTTTGTTAATGTATTTTTAATCTTTTCGCTTCCGAAGTAATTCCTTTGTAAGTGACACCCAACATTCCACGTAAGACTGTAAAGAGAGGTCATAACAACAACAGACACTTCCATCAATGTTTTTTTTTTTAATTTTTAAAAAAACTTATAAAAACTGGCAGTTTCGAAATATTTCGGAAACGGTTAGAGTAAGGCCAAAAAATTATATTTATTATTATCATCATAGTCCATTTGATTAGCTATAATCGAGCATCGCAATTTTCAAAATCGTCACTCTCGTTACAGAATTATGGATATAAATGTAAAAGCTATGTGTCTTCTTCATTTGTCCAATTACATACTCCCCTTTCTATTGTTTGAGGGAGGAAATTTTACATCGTTTTTTAGCTTAGAATATTACCTTTTTAAAAATACGATATGCCTGTGGAAATTTTTTGCCCCTAACAAGTCGTTTGTGATACAAAAAATGCATGTTAGAAAAGAGACGCAAGACACTAAAAATATTATGAAATTAAATAATAGCATGCGACTTAAAAATCGTAGGTAGTCAAAAGCTTGTTGGCTACACTTAGGCAACGATTTGTCTAACAAATTATGTTTCAAACAGATCAATCAAATATTTAATTGAGCCAAACATAAAATGTTTCAGGAAACATTTAAAACTATTTGTCCCAAATACAATGTTTGACTCAAATAAATTTGTGCAGTCTTTGCTGTAAGAAGCGAAATTTAAAGGAGCTTAAGTACCATACCAATACGTCGAGAAGAAGTGATTTGCTAACATTTCCGCCATGACGGAATGATAGAATTCATATCACAACTTTAATTATGCCAGAAGTAACATAGTTCCACTACTTACATATCATTTAATTTTATCAAAAATGTAAGCCAATTGCTATTTTTTGTTTTATTACATTTTCAAAAAACCGTAATAAAATGTTATTTTAGTAAAGATTTTATTTCAACTCTCCATGTTGCAAATAATATCATCGAACGTGATTAAGTCTTTTGTCACGCTACAATAAACTAAACTTTAAATTGCTGCTGCCAATGAAACCACTGCTGCTGCTGCTGGTCACAACGCAGCAACGTGTGAAATCCGGCAAGACTACTGTGGGTTGTTGGGTCCATTGTATACCACAAAATCAGACAACATTGAGCGTTACATTGCTGTGTTTTTTTTACCGATTTTTTTGTTTTATCCGTATTGTAATGCCCATTAAAAATTGTGTATCAGTTATGGTTACAACGGCGGGATGCCACATGCCACGCTGTGACAACTTTGTATTTTCCACCGCGTGAGCAGCATTTTTTTAGTGGTTTTTTCGCTTTTTGCACATTTTAACATTTTTATGGTGAAAAAAAAAATCTCATTTTATTAGTTTTTTATGGTCACCAGTACAGGCAGTTTGAGGCGGGATTTACAATTTTAATTTAAAACTTTTGGTTTTTAGTTTAAATTTATAAAAATGTAATTGGAAAAATACACATTGAAATCAATAAATTTATTTCAGTTTTTTCTACGTAGATTTTTTTGCCTTTAAAACTGTATCGTATTTTAAATAACACACACCCTCTTCTATATCTTTACAGGCGCCAACAACTTCCACCAGTCAAATATCTACAGTCTCCCATTTAGTTGCTTTAGCGAACCAGCAACATCATCACCAGCCACCATCAACAACAACAACAGCAACAAGCAAAACAGAACACAATCAAAATATGCATAATACACATCAGTTGCAGCAGCATTTACAGGAACATCATCAGCAACATCACACACAGCAACATCATCATCATCATCCCCATCCGCATACGCACACGCATCATACGCAACACCAGCAGCTGCCACCTCAACAACAAATCGCAATTGCATCTTCCGCTGCAAATGGCACAACAAATACAATACAAAGTGCAGCAGCAACAACCACCATAACCACAACAGCAACAACGACTGATAAACAATCAAATAATGCAGCTGCACAGCCAGCAATAGCATCAGCAGCAGCAGCAACAGTAGCAACAACACCAACTGCTACCAACGATAGCGGTGATGTGCTTGAAGATCCTCAATTGCAACAGCAATTGCAACAAGTAGCTGCACAAACAACAGCAACAGCAACATCAACATCAGCAACAACGAATACTAGCGATGTTGTTATAACTACCGCTGGCGGTGGTGTCAGCGGTACAACCACTTCTGCAGCAACAACAATCACTTCCATTTCAGCGCTTTCACCAACAACACCACTCAATTCCAGCTGCGGCGGTATAACACAACTCACGGCAGCACCAACGTCTGGTGTTGGTCAAACGTCTGCTGCAACTGCTGCATCCAATCAAGTAACACCAGTACCACATACAAAGCAATCACATCAAAATCTTTCGAGTATATCAAATCCTCAATCGAAGGTTACGAAGCGTAAGGAAACGCTTGAAGCAAAACGTGAACGTAAGGCAGCTAAAACGCTGGCCATCATCACTGGCGCCTTCGTTGTCTGTTGGCTGCCATTTTTTGTGTTGGCGCTACTGCTGCCACTATGTGATGATTGTGAGATAAATGATGCCATCGCTTCATTCTTCCTTTGGATGGGTTACTTTAATTCAACGCTGAATCCTGTTATATATACGATATTCAGTCCGGAGTTTCGTCAAGCCTTTAAGCGTATACTATTCGGAGGTCATAGGCCAGTACATTATCGTAGTGGGAAAATCTGAAGAATGGAGGAGAAGTGGTGGCAAAGGACAGTGACGGTGGGGGAAGAAATTGGTGGTGGCAGTTTGCGCTCAGTGGTTATGGGATTACTGTTGCGGTTAGGCATGAAAAGGTAAGTTTCTGGAAGTTCTTAACGAAATTGATGTTAGATAAATCTGCTAAGTTTAATGTAATTTGTTACCAAGCGATATTTTTTGCAAATAATAAATGCCGAAATACTTAAAAGAGTGAAAAATACTCAAATTTCAATTTTTATTAAATTTTTGGCATATGTCACAAAACTTCAAATGAAGATCATCGTGATGGGTAATATCTGGTACGAACTATTGACTTAAGTCGCTCATTATTCTATATTTTTTTTTTAACTTTTGAGGACCCCCTTAAATCGCAAGTATAATGAAGTAATTTTTTTCACAATTTCCACAATTTTGATTAAGATACAATCAGCAAAAAAAAAATTATTTAACCCAAGAGAAACTTCAGCACTAAAACGTAAGAATTAAATTCTGTATAAAACTGAGCTACTGCAGTACAAAAAACATAGCAGCAACATTTTCTATTGTCTCCATGAGCGTCACAATAAAACAAAGCAATTTAAAGAAATTGCAATTTTCACCAGCAGGTGACGCCAAAAACGTTTTCACAACTCGTCAGAAAAAGTAATTGAAAATTCTCGAGCTGTAAAATGAACTCAATTTTGATAGCAGTTTTTTTTTGTTGTTGTTGTATTTTTTATTTAGAGTTTTGTGTTATAGGGTGGTTGACATTAAGAATTGTTACATATTTAAAAATAACATAAAAAAAATTCTAGCCAATAATATGCTTCAAAAATTGGAGAAAAACATTTGAAAATATTTTCAAAAATTTAACTGTATATATTTTTAGCTGAAACTGGCTCAGCATGATGAACCTTGAACAAATCCACAATTCTCTTTAAAGTTTTGATATTATAAATTATTTGATGATTCATATTTGTTATAAAAAAGATAATAGGGTTCTGCTCTAACCATTTAATTTCAAATACTTTCCATAAATTTTATATTTTCAGAGTGATGTTGTCTTTGAATTTGGGTATTCCATTGTATTAGCATTAGTTATATCTATCCTGTTTATATATAAAAATAAATTGGGTGAAACATATTTCTGCATAAAGAGCTTACTTTTCAAGAACCCTAAATAATCGTTATTTTCAACAATTAAAGTCAAAAAAATAACAATGAAGGAAAAGTCGAAATGTGAGTTTGAGTATACAGATGAATTTCTTTTGACGAGAAGCCTTATTATGCGATTTTTATTTTAAAAATCAAAAATAATTGTTACATTGGATTTCTATTTTTTCGATCATAAATAATCGTTATTTTGAATTTCTATTCTTTTCGATCAAACATAATCGTTATTTTGGAATTCGATTTTTTTCGATCAAAAATATTCGTTATATTGGACTTTTATTTTTTCGATAAATATAATCGTTATTTTATATATCTATTTTTTTCGATCGAAAATAATCGTTATTTTGCAATTCTATTTTTTCGATCAAAAATAATCGTTACATTAGATTTCTATTATTTTCGATCAAAAATAATCTTTATTTTGGACTTCTATTCATTTCGATCGGAAATAATCGTTATTTTGGATTTCTATTTTTTCGATCAAAAATAATCATTATTTTTAATTTCTATTTTTTTCGATCAAAAAATAATCGCCATTAAGCGATTTTAACATACGGAAATTTTTACGAAGTATAGCTAGCGTGCCATGCGTTTCGTGATCGAAAAAAAAAATAAATTAAAAATAACGATTAGTTTTGATCGAAAAAAATATAAATCCAAAATATGGATTATTTCTGATCGTAAGGAATAGAAATCTAATTTAACGATTATTATTGATCGAAAAAATTGAAATGCTAAATAACGATTTTTTTGATCGAAAAGAATAAAAATCTAATGTAACGATTATTTTTGATCGAAAAGAATAGAAATCTAAAATAACGATTATTTTTGATCGAAAAGAATAAAAATCGAATGTAATTAGTTTTGATCGAAAAAATATAAATCCAAAATATCGATTATTTCTGATCGTAAGGAATAGAAATCTAAAATAACGATTAATTTTGATCGAAAAAATAGAAATGTAAAATAACGATTATTTCTGATCGAAAAGAATAGAAATCTAGTGCAACGATTATTTTTGATCGAAAAAAATAGAAATCTAAAATAACGAATTTTTATGATCAAAAAAAAATTATATCCAGAATTACGATTATGCAGTGATTTCTATCATAAAATTCATAATCGTTACGGTCCCTGTTACTTATAGCTATAACATTTAACCAGCATTGGGAGTTATAAAATTATCAAAGACCTAATATTTTCTTCTCTGATTTGGTTTAACATTTCTAAGAAATTTTCATAATTCAATCCACCCCCAACATGTTGGCAAATGTTACAGTTTGATATTCCAAAACAAGCACATACCACCGTTCCTATGTAGGTTTATGGCAAATTCTCAAGATGAAAGTGCATTGCAATGAAAAGCAATGCTAAAACAGTGAGAAGAGATTAGTCACAAGTGTTGAAGAAGATGATGAAAACTGAAAAAATAAATTAAATCACAAAATTGAGAAATAAACAAAGAAGTTTATCTTCAAGGCAGCTTAAAAAAGAGGGCAATCTGAACAAAATAATTTTTTTTTCTAAATGTGGCCGATTTCACAATTCGACAAAAATCAACTTTTCTATTGACTCGTAGAAAAATTAATATAAAATTAATATTTATCTAATTAATGGTCTAGATTGTCAGTGTTCTAAAATTTTAACATAAATTTTTAAGTACTTGAACTCACATATTATGATAATATTGTGCAAAATAAGTTAGGACAGTTAATAGAATCTAAAAAAAGTTTATTTTTTTAGGGTAAAAAAAGTTTATTAAGCTCTTCTGTACAGTTTACTAACTGAAACAGCATAGATTTCCTCCACAGCAAAATAATTTTTATTTCAAAGAATAAAAAAAATAAAAAATTAACTGAAGACCTCATTATCACTTTGCAAAAGTTTTTACCAAAGTTATTTGCCATTCAGACGCAACCACTTTATGAAAGCAAAAGCGCAACAAAAAATAAAAAAAAAAAACTTCATTTATTATTTTTCAATTTTCTTATCAAAATAATAAAAACTCAATTAAAGATGATGGTGTGAAAAAGAAATTGAAGAAAAATACAATAACTCTTTATGATAGAAAAGTTTTGCAAAAAGTTGTCAACATAGAGAGAGAGAGAGAGAGAGACAAAAAAACAAATAAAAAAGTTAGTAACTCAAAAATATACGGCGAATATGAAGTACCAATCATAGACAAGATATTGACAGCACAAATATTTTTTTTTTTCTCTACGCTTTTATTAAGTGAAAACCATAAAGAATGATTTTTATTTTTACTCTTTCCCCACTTTCGTGTTGCTGTAATGCAATAATTATTTTTCTACTTTTCTTATCACTTTATTTATCAGTCGTTATTGGAAAAATGCGCGCAGAGTAGGGAGGAAGGGATGAGATATAATGAAATAAAACTTTTAGAACGATGCTTTTAATTGTAGTTGTTAACGCCATCAATTGTGCTTTCTTTACTTTTCTTGACGCTTTAATTTTTTTTTTTTCTTATAACAATCAGCAGCACTGCTGCTGTTGGCCATAATCATGCCGGAAACAAGACATCGTTTCCCTTTTAAAAACAGCTGCCGCTGTGTAATGTGGTTCGTATTTCATAGTGATTGATTGATTTTCATTTCTTGAAAAAAAAAAAAAAAAAACAAATAACAGGAAAAAGTTTTTTTCTTCTTCTTACTGTTTTTCTCTAAATTGGTCTACTTATATTTAATGGCGGCTTCATTTTCATTTCACTTGAGAATTAGGCTGCGTCCCAAAAGAGCTCCAACATTTTCTTCATTAAGTATTGCATTATATATGTATATATTTTTTTTATATTTTATAGAGTTGCCAACTTGTTGGCCTTTTTTTTATTTAGATATGTTATTTAAACAGCTTTGAGATAAAATGACAAATATTTCTCAAACATTTGTTTTTTAGTGCTGATTCATAATATTTCTATAAAATATATAAAAAATTTTACACAAAAATTCTTGTTCTCTTTGCAGAAACATATTTTCCAATGCACGGTGTTGACAAAACTATGATGCAAATTATTGTTACTATTGCAGCTCAATGACCAGCAATTCAATAATTCATTATTTTATATTTTTGTAAGAAATAGTAACGAAATATTGACGAAAACATAAAGAAAATACTGCTGAAACAGTTTGTACAGCCAGATCGAGAAATGTAAATACAAATTTACAGTTGTAGCATTAAAACTAAAAAAAAATTGTAAATATTGACGGAAAGAGTTTAACTACATTAAGCCTAAAGGTAATACGTAAATTACGTATACAAAAAATTGGGCCATACTAATGAGGAGCTGTTATTTATGTACAAAAACACAAACACTGAAACCAATTGGAATTACTTACTTCTAGGCGTGTTCAAAATAAAGCATATCGTAAGAATTGTTGTATTAAAAAATTTAAAAAAAAATATTTATAATATATATATAACTTTTAAGTTAAACATAAATAACAGCTCAACAGTTTGCAATACAAACTTAGCAGTAGCATTATGCAAATATGAACAGTGTATTAATTAACAACCAATAAGTGGACCCCAGCTTAACTACAATATATGTATACTTAATATACGAGTAGAGCAACCGAAACAAAAGTAACCGAAAAATCAAAGTTCATAGTCAAAATTTAAGTTTACACTGTAAAACACAAATATATAGAGTACTGACTAAGCGAAGAATTAAATTTAAATGTTTAATTATTCTAAATGTAATAATAAAACTTAATGTTACAATTGTTTATATGGAATTTAAAAAAATAAAAATTTAATTGTTATAGTAAATAAATAAAAGAAAAACTAAAACAAAAAATAAAAACTTTGTTAGCAACTTAAAACAGCAAGAAAACAAAATGTTCAAAAATTTAATTATTTATAGGAAACAAAAATAAACAATTTAAAATAAATAGTTTAATGTTAAAAACAAAATAAATATTCAAGTAATTCTTAAGTCAAGCAAAAAAAATGGATTTCTTTAAATATTTGCAAAAACAAAAAGCTTAAAAATTGATCAAAATATTTGAGCAACACAAATAATATTTATATATATTATGTAGTTGAAACAAAAAAACTATACCAAAATATATATTATATATAATTGTAAAAATATGTTAAGCAATTTATAGAAAAAACAAAAAAAATTTAATTCTTTTTGTTAGAAAATATTGCTAAAATTATTTAATGTTAGTTAACATGTACTACTGAATTTCCATACATACATAAATAAATATATATGTACATAAGTTATACATCTCCCCGCCCCCGCCCCCCAACCCATGTTTATTGCGCTAAGTGTAAATCAAATAAAAAAAACAAAACAAAACTAAATTGAGATATTAAAAAATATTATGTAAAAAGAATATCTGTTATATGTTAAATATTAAATCAATAACTTTAAAATAATTGTCAATGGTTTTGACATAAAACTAAAATTAATGAATGGAAAGAACTATGATAAAGAGAAAACATCAAGCATAAGCTAAATAAATGATAAAATACAAATAGTTATACCGATAAATAAATTAATAATAAAAATTGTACAACAATATTGATAAAAATGTGTTTTTTTCTTTACTTGAATCGTTTTTACTCAATTTAGTACAGGGTGTTTCATTACTTTTTTTTATAAAAAATTAAATAACAGAAAAACCGATCAACTTTGAAGTTACACATACAAAAACAAAAATTATTTTTGAGATATACTGTTTGTGTATAGTCATTGCTATAGTCTACAATAAGCAGATGTTTCAAATCGTAATCCTTGGAAGTTTTACTGTAACCAGATCACTTTTTTCACGCAACAAGTTGTTGTAATGGTACACTCGCGAGCCTTTTGTTAATAGGTTTTGAATTCTGATAATTTGTTGAAGAGGCTTCTGTGCTTGAAGTGGCCTTGAAATGAATATTGATCTTTTTTTATGTGAAATATGTGATATCCTAAAGTATTCTTAAAGTGTGATATTTTACTTTATATTGAAATTTTTTCAAAGATTTTCGGCAAGCAGTTTTTTTTTTCATTAATTTTATTTTTTCCAAATTTATGTTAGTGAGAAAAAAAATAATTTTATATTTAATATTTTTTTAGGAAAACGATAAAATACCTTTGGATTAAAAATTTTGAAGTGTCGTGACCACTTCTACTACGTGTAGAATATGGTAGAAATGGTCGTTTACAAGTCAGTACTTTGTTGCACCTCTAAGGTTTCAAGACATTATTCAAACTTGAAAGACTTCGCTGGTTAACCCTTAAAAGCCTGACTTTTTTTGAGCTGAAAAAAATATATGTTGTAGATTCTGCGATTCTGGGATTCTGGACAACTTTTGTTCCATAATTTTTTTTACAGGTGACAGACACGCCCTCTAGGTACAAATTACCTGGCTGGTCCCTGGTGGAACAACCTGGACCCTGAACTTCAAAATCAATTTTGCAAGAGAGAATTTTTTTTTCATTTTATTTTCTTAAATATATTGAAGGCATACAGAGAAATGTTACAAGACTTCGATCATCACCTTCTAGTGGATTACCTTCGACTCAAAATAGTCTACATTAAGCAGACCCGTGTAACATCCAGAAAGTTCACCCTATATAAACTCGACGAAACCTGTCTTCGGAAAAAAATCATCGACGAAGTGGAAAATCTCATCCGGCACTATCTTTCAGAGTTCAATCGAATACAAATGGCAAAGAATCAAGTCGTTATTTATAGCAGCTACAGAGTTCATACTTAGGATTTACCACACGGAAAAGGAAACCCTGAATGAGCGATGCTACCTGGAATACCATTGAGAAAAGAAGAGCTTTAAAACGCACTCGTGATGAAACGCAAACAAGGAACCAGTTGGCAAGACCTCGCATAGATATACAACGCCCTGAACAAGGAAGTAAAATCCTGCTGCAAAAAAGACAAGCGATATCAAAGACCTTCGTATGGTTTACGAAATAATATGTACATAAGATGGCAGGCAACAAATTGAAGCAAAATCAGACAGTGAAACACCAAAACGAAGAAAATCATTCGGAGGCCATTAACCGTTCAACTCCATCCATAAGCCTTTCCTTGGGGGAAGACTACAACGGCTGGCCTCATACCCGTCTCCTCTGATGGAGATAACCCTTTTGAGGTGATCAGAACCCGATTTCCATTTAAATCAAAAGACGAAGAAGAAAATGGATTCACCAGTTTACCGGCGAGCATTGGAGTGGAACCCACAGGGTTGCTGAAAACACGACCGTCCTAGATCATCGTGTTTATGTTATCTAAAGCAGGAAGTCCGTGAGTCGGGAAAACGATCGAGAGAATTGAAGGCACTCGATACTGATCGTGCACGTTGGAAGAGTTTTGTGAAATAAAGGACACAAAAAGACATTCTTAAATGAGTAAACGTCAATATTGACGGATATGTAATGTTGTAAAAGGCATTGCTGTTAAACAGAATGCTGTAAAATGTAGCACTGTCGAAGACAACGGAAAGGATTGAAGACAGTATAAATATGATTCGTCTAATATCGTTCTAAATCCAATATGACGAACATTCCAAGATGGCGGCTTAATTTCTTCTTCACACCAACTTGGCTTGGACATCAAACGATAAAATATGTGACGTCAATCTAAGCTCCATATTGCGGACACCTTAAGATGGCAGATAAGCTTTTCTTCACAATCCCCATTGATGAACCTAAATTTTTCAACATTTTTCGAACTTTACCAAGTCATTTCAACCTTTCTGAAATTCTTTCGATACATTCAATCTTCTTCAACTTCTCTAAAAATGTTCAACTTTTTTAAAATTTTCTCCACTGAATCGCTCCTTCAACACTTTCGACTTTTATAACCTTTTATTTTTATTTGCTACTTTGCTCAATACCTTAAAGCACGCAAACAAAATGATTATTTCACCTTTTTCTAATCTGTAGCTAATTTTTTTGCTCAAAGTTTTTTGATTATTTTTTACATTATAAATGACATAATGTTATTATCTTTGGTTACCAAGCGATATTGTCTACACATACGTTTAAGCTTATAATAAGCAATTTCCGGAATGTAGATATGTGAATTGTTTCACAAGACAACAATAGAACAGTTGGATAATTCTTCAGAAAAGTCAAAAAAAAAATTGGCTTTGAGCATGAAATTAATTATTTTAAGGATATACTCAAGTATCATTCAATTAATATATGAGTATTGACTTTCACCCTTCTTCTTGGTATCACTTCAAATGCGCACTTCAATTAGAGCAACAAAAAAGTAGTAGATAAAATCAATTAAAACAACAACAATATCTGTGTGTGTGTGATGATAAGCATAAGTACACTGAGGATGTTGTATTAGTGGCAGGCAACATTTCAAAATGCTGTTTAAGACACTTGTGATAAATCTGCTATCACTCACTTACACTGACAGACTTAGTAAGTTTTCAAAAAATGTCTATGTACATGTTTAAAATAAATTAAACTTCAGGCATATATTTATACAGTTTAATGATTAAAATTAAGGACATTTTTTAATTTAAAATTGTTTAGAATGTTAAAAGTATGCTAGAACTACAGAGTAAGTTTTCTTTTATACATTTAATATATTTTCAATTCTTTCTGTTTTTTTTAATGCTGTAACATTTTGATGTCGAATTGTGTAAACATGGTCTTTTTTGTCACTTTACCCCAAACACTGTCACTCATATTCAATGTCATTTTGATGCTAATTTTGGTTTCGCATTATCAACATCTCAAGAGCTCAAGCATCGCGATGAAGTGTAAGTGTATGCGTTTGCAATTTGCAGTTGATGTCATTAGTTGATGGCGCGCATACTGGATCGTTTTTAAAATTTGAATAGTAAGCGTAAAAAAGCAAGCATTCAAGGCGTGATTTTTCACTTAATGATGTTTATTATGTTAGCACATCAAATGTTGTTAGATTGGATAGATATTGAAAAATGGGTGAGGTTAAATAACTCGAAAAATGTTAAAAAAATTATCTCTATACATAAAAGTCAATGTCAGTGTGTATTTGTAAATTATTTATGGACTTCTAAGCCATTCAACCGATCGTCGAAATATTTATTGCAAATGTTTCTTATAGTTTGTGGAAAAACTGAGCGATTCTACGGCACTCTATATATGATAAAAATTAATTTCGTCATATCTAATCAATCAGGTGCCATATATAAGTATAGAAGATAAAAGGAAAAGTAAGCTTCAATGAAAAAATTGGCAGTGCCACGCCTCTTATATAAGAAAAAAAATAATTTTTTATATGTTTACAACTATTTGTTGCTAAGACTTTGTGGCTTGTGGAAAGCTCTTCGGACAATTATTTTTTTTTTGGAAAATTGGGTGTAGCAACGCCCTTCGATATAAAAAAAATCGAATTCATGATGTTATATGAATGACACTTGATATATATTTAAAATATACGGAAAAAAGTTAGTTCCAACGAAAAAAAAGGGTAGTGGCACGCCTTATCTAACATCTCTAATTGTAAGCCTAAATTTAGTGTTTTAAAAAGCAATTTTAGGTAGTCAAGCTCTATGAGCTGCATCCATGTGCTTTGGTGGAATTATGAAGTAGGCGTCATTTTTAAAAAATGTTTCACGTTGACCACTTATCATGTTGTCACTAATAGATGATGCTGTGAGCGTTACTTTTTTTATTCTTCTTTACCTTACATTATTAAATACGCTACGGTTTACGCTTCGCTTGTCACTGCGTTATGCTAAACGTGTGATAATCACTGACATATTTTTCCCATTCTTTGGCGTCATCGTTGAGTGCTGTTGATGAGTTTAATTTTTTTGTTTTGCTAAAAAATAAAGAGCGGAAACAAATTGCACTTGGCCACTTCCTATGATTAGGCTTTATGTCCTTAGTTTTTTTTATTTAATATGCTAAAAAACAATTGCGAGAAAAATAAATGTTTAAAGGAAAAATTTTGCTTAAAAATTCTTGAAATTTAAAAACAACTGAAAAAAATTCAAGTAAAATGATATCACTGGGTTTTTTTTAAACCCAACATCCAATCCTCACTACTGTATATGTACATCAATCTATGTAAGCAGGTTTTGTGCGTGAATAATGAAGTGTTTAATTTGCCTTTTGAAGGCTTTTGACATTCCTCAGGATCGTCAACTGATGCGGATATAATTCAATAAAGTCGCACAAGCGTAAGCTTCATAAGAGCGTATAAATTTTACGCAAAGTATATGCGTTTTAAAATTTAAGATTATTTTTAGAAAAAGTTTAGAAAATACTTCTTTTGCAGCTGTTAATTTTTGCTTCTTTTGTGACCACAAGATTTTTCATTTTAATGCGCGTTAATGTTTTTATTTTAGACGAAAGACTTTTGAGTGCTTAAGCTGATTACAGCTTCTGTATCATTCTTAATCTCACTTTTACTGGCAGACTGCATTAAAAGGTTGCACTGCATTTGCTTTTGTGCTTAATTGCTGTGCACCTGCATATACACAAAGAGTTGTGTAAAATGGGAAGGAATCATTCTAAATTACTTTTGATTGTTTGCTTTGTGGAGTCCTTGCTCAACAGCTGTTGTCGGAAGCACATCACTTGTGTTTTTAACTGTTCAAACAAAACTTTAATAAAATACCGTATTTTTTACACAAAATAAAATGTTTCATACTTAGTACCCTTGAAAGCAGCTTCTATAACTTCCTGTAGGATCTTTAATTGACAAGGAACTATAAAGTCTTGAATAAACTTTCGAAAACGTTAAATATAATAGAGTTTTTTTATTTTGCTCAATTTAAAGCTATATCTTTGCTTGGGGGTCACTCACATTCTTAGGAGAATTTCGTAAAATCCACTTAAGTGATATTAGCAGACTTACTCTTACCTACAGATTAGACGAGTACCATAATGAAAAGACCAGAATTTACGAAAAAGTGTTAAGAGTTAAGAGTATCCTATAGACTCCTGCGGCCTATTTGAGGATGTGCATTCCAAAATAACGAAATGAAATTTTGAGCTCTATTTACATATTTTGTGCAAAATTTTTCCCTTTTTTTTCAAATAAATATTTACTTTCAAGGTTAACCAGGAAACATTTTATGTTGCAGCCAAAACTTTTTGTTCAGTTCCAATTTAAAATATCCAATCAGGTTAAAAAGCCATAGACTAAAGAAAAACATTTTGTTCGCAAATAAAGTTACAAAGTATTAAAAATAAGTCAGTAAGGGTATTCATATTCACATAATATTTGCTCTGTTTTTGATATATTATTTTATAGATGCACTTGATTGGTCACTAAAATGCTTTTCGATTTTCAATTTAGTTAAGCGTTTCCAAATAGGGTTAATGATGTTGAAGTAAAATATTTTGCGATCGATTTCATAAACATGGATATATTGAGAAATTATTTCGGAAACTATAATAATGATGCAAAAAACATTTGAAATTAGTCCCATATATCCTGATATTTTCAAAATTAAGTTTTTTTTCCAAGTTTTTTCGCCATCAGATTAAGAAATCCAAACATATGTTCAGTAATTTTCTATGAATTTTGAGCGATCTTTTTTTGATTTTCGGTGAAAAATAGTTAACAAAAATGATAAGTAGTTAAATATAGTTGCTTATTTTTTGACTGTTCTTCCTTGTTTTCTCAATCGTGCTAACCAAGTGCTTTCAATTAAGTGAGAAAGCATATATTAAAAATATATTGGTAAAAATATTACACTATCATAATAACAATGGTCTGTGAATACCCCAAATATTTCATTTTAAATTTTAACGTACATTTTGTAGCAATTCACTTTATTTTTTTTTTAATTTTCCGCATAATTTAAGCTGAAAAAAGTTTTTATTTTATTTTAAAATGTATGTAAACAAAATTGTATTCATTTTGTTGCCACGTAACAACGTACCATACATGCATTTAATCATCGATTTTGCAATTTCACTTCAGTGAGTTTCATCAATCCACTGACCAATTGATATGGATGTGTGTATATAAAAAAAAAAACAAAAACAAAATACAGTGACCGCAGATAACTGACACCACTACATACCTACGTATAAATGCATTGAATTTAAAACAGTTTACACATACAAATTTCAATTTGGAGAAAAAAAAAATAGCAGGTGTGTACTAGTGTTCTGAACAAGCCCATGTGGGATTTATTTTATTGGCTTAATATACATATATTCTACAATTTTTAAAATCAGGGAAAACTTAGTTTGTTTCTGTAGCATATCTCTGTATAATCGGATAAGCATTGGATTAAAAAACGTTGAATTATTTATAAGTCTTAAAGGCTAAAATACGCGAATGAAGCATAAGTAAGGGAAAAGTTCAACCAGTTAATTGACCAATTAACTTATAAAAACCAACAAACAACAGCAATGGGTGTAATGAGTTTTCATGTGACTCTCGTAACTTGAGCAGAAAGAGGGACCTTCATAAAAAGCTCCTTAATCGATAAAAATGACAATCATTTTTATTACACTGTAGAAATTAACATGAGTTTCCTTGCGTAAGCATAAGCATAAGCATAAGCATAAGCATAAGCATAAGCATAAGCATAAGCATAAGCATAAGCATAAGTATAAGCATAAGCATAAGCATAAGCATAAGCATAAGCATAAGCATAAGCATAAGCATAAGCATAAGCATAAGCATAAGCATAAGCATAAGCATAAGCATAAGCATAAGCATAAGCATAAGCATAAGCATAAGCATAAGCATAAGCATAAGCATAAGCATAAGCATAAGCATAAGCATAAGCATAAGCATAAGCATAAGCATAAGCATAAGCATAAGCTTAAGCATAAGCATAAGCATAAGCATAAGCATAAGCATAAGCATAAGCATAAGCATAAGTATAAGCATAAGCATAAGCATGAGCATAAGCATCTTTTTTTCTGTAAAACCTTAACCTTTGTTTATAGTCATCAGTTTTTGCTCTTGCAGCCAGCACACTTGTGGTATGAGATCTTATTTTGGTAATAAAGCTTTACAAATATTTAAGAGTACAATATTTTATCATATTTTCTATAGTCAGCTCTTTGATTGGGCAAGTTAACACTACAAAGTTTACGTAATGTGACCTTACCTCACATTACATAGAATATTTAAGATAACATTTGTGTTGCATACGTTGCCTTTGCTGTTGTTGCATTGTGTAAAAACATTATGTTACTAATTTGCATAATTATAACCGACACGCATACATACTACATACATATTAATGAAACATCATCGTTTTTCGTTGGTCACTCACTATGTACTATATGTGTGTGTGCCAATGCATTCATGTCTGTGAATGCTATTTCCTGTGTCAACTCTCCTTTGGTTTCTCCGTGTTCATCTAATTTCAATTAACATTATAGTAAGCCAACAAGCAATTTGCTCGTATGAAACCCTGTTTATAATGGAAATATTATTCAGAACTTTGATATATTCATGCGGTGCTACATAGTTTTCGGCTTTAAATGTTATATTTTAATATATTAAGCAAAAACAGTGTTTAGTTAGTTGATGAAGTAAGCGACAAAAGTCGATAAAAGTCTTAGACTATAAAATTATTTTGGAAAATCGCCAGTAAACGTCAAAGTAGATTAACTTACATTATAAAAGTAAACAAAGGAAGTAAAAGTAAAATATAACCTATAAAAAAAGGTTAAGGTGATTTTTCACTTGTGATTAGTTTCAAGACTAAAAATATCCAATGTATAAACAGTTTTTTAGAGTATCATAGTTTTAAATGCATTCAAATATAAAACTATTACCCAAATGGCTAAGATACTGACATTAATCGGTAGATAATCTTATGTCATTAATTACGTAATTATGATTTTGGGCATATGAGTGCCGCGACTGGTGCTAATGTAGCACATACTGACGGTTCACTTTTCAACCATTTCTTCGACTTTCAACATATGTGGCCGTTTCATGGCAATAATACAGCAAAAATTTAGGCTTATAAAAGGCTTAACGCAGTACGTGGTGTCACAACAAGCGATCTTTATAGCTAATGGCAGGATCTTATGTAAATTTTGAATGAATTTTAAGTTGCAATTGTAGTGGATTTAGTTAATTTCCACAATTTCCAAGCGTTGTTTGATTGCAAAAATTTATATGATGAAACTTAATATAAATAATACCAACGTCAAGTGTACTGTACTAAAAAATATACAAATTAACCGAAAATGCCATCACTAGTAAAAATGTGAAGAATAAAAAACAACAATAACAACACAGAACTCAAAAAGCAGCATAAGCATCATCTACGAAAAATCAAACGGCAGTTTTATTGTGAGTTTCGCAAAAACTTAATCCTAAAAGAATAACTTTAAAAAAAAAGTATGCAATAACCTTTTTTAGCTTAAATATGTTGTTTTAAAAAAGAAATTAGTAAAATCGGTTCCGTATATCTAGCGCCAAAGCGTTACAAACTATTTCCATGCCAGCAATTTTATATAAATAGTATAGATAGAGCCCAAAAACTGTTTCTGATAAGGATAGCTGCTTGATCTTCAGATCATTTTATAATCTTACAAGGCAGATTTGTTCTTAAATTAATTTCAATAGCTTCAAGACAGTAAATTTAAACTTTTATACTTTTTCGTATCTTTTAAGGGACTAAGATTGTGATAGAAGTACAGTATTTGCAAAGTTTTTTTGAGGAACATTTGATAGTGTCATATCGGAAAACTTCTGATATATACATATAACAAGAGCTAACGTAAAAAAAAAAAAAATTCAGAGGAAATAGATAAAAGAAAACATGCTGCTGAGGGTAACCTTTGTTCAACAACTTTGGCCTATGAATTCTCCTTGACATGACGAAATTTTTTAAAGAATTACATTTTTGTTTTGCTTATGCCACATAAAAAAATCTTATCTAAAATCTTTCTTTTGATATTAATGATAAATTGCTGCTATAAACAATGGCGGCATTATAATGATGATGATATGTTGTTTTTGTGTCAATAATGTTGCTGTTGTTAAGCAACACACATACAAAGTGTTTTTTTTTTCTTATCAAAGAATACAATAAATTTATTTGAAATAATTTGAAGTGTAAAATCATCATTGTTTCTCATCACAAAATATAAAAGTTTTAGTTACTTAAGTCACTTGATAAATTATGACACCATGATATGTAGCTAATAGATGTTTTTATTTAAAAAAAAACATTAGATAATGTTTGTAAAAAGAAGCAAATAATACAAAGACGATAAGCAGATTAAATATTCACATCAAACGGCTTTATTGCCATACCAGCATATGTTGTGTTCCATGTAGGATCAAAATCAAAGCCAATTAGAACTTTGATATGAAAATGGTTTTTTGTATTTATTTTTTTTTTTTTTTTGTTCATTTTATTTTGATGAATTATGATAACGTGAGTATACTTTTAATTTTATTCAATAAATTGTAGCTATTATTTTTGTATAATGAACTTTATTTCTTTTTGTTTTTTTTTTCAAGTGTTTTTTTTTTCTTGCTAATTGACTCTATTCAAAATTCTGTGATCTTTATTTTTAGTAATTTTTTTTTAGATAATTTATGTTTTAAAAATCATGACTTGTTTTAATATTTTCTTTTATTTTTTAAACGCAATTAAACATTATTTAATTGCAACGCCCTTATGTGAAAATTATGAGCTTGGTGGATTTAAGTATCTAAAAAAAAAAATATCACCAATTTATTAATAAAAGTTATTTTGCAGCACTTTATCGCTTATCGTGCGGATTAACAATGAGTAATATTACATATGACAATTAAAAATTTTCCCCAAAAAATACTCAAATTCATATTATTTCTCAAATATCCTTAAGCATTTATATCATGTTCAAGTGAATTCATTGCAACATATTTTACAAATACAACAGCAGACAGCAGGAAAACGCAAATTCCCAAAACATAAAAAGCCAAAAAGGCAAAACCCAAAATTTTGTTTGTTAACAAGTCAATTTAAGAGCCACTCAAAAGGGGATACTTAAAACTGATATCATTGGATGAGTAGAGGGAGGAGTGAATGAAACATCACAGCATCATATCATTCGTCGTAACGATACAAAATTCGTTTGTCATGTTTGTGAGGATAAGCGTACAACAATTCTCCATGGTATGGCCAAGCAGTTTGATAGTTTAAGTTTCTCATTCAGACAGGCGGCAAATGATTTTGGCCGTATAGTACAGCATATACACTACAACAAATATCAAATGCTATGTCATTTTACTTTGGGGAATAACATTTCATTTGACGAGCATTTGGAGAATTCAAATTGCTGTTGCTAAATAAGCGTTGTGATAACGCAACAATGCAAGGAAACACAAATATTGACCGGAAATTACTGTTTAAAGAGTATTCTCTCAGCAACTAGAATATCAAACGGCTTACGCTATGTGGAACGGAGCGTAATGCCTAGAGAGTTACAAAAATAAAAATGAACATTGTGGGAAATTATTGTTAAGTACACTGAGACAACGTTTTATTTGAATATAACAAATGCATATTTGATGTAGATGAAATATTTATTTGACTCAAATATATTGTATTTGAAATATAATTTTTTATTTTCAAACAAAACGTTTTCTTAGTGTAGCTAAGCGCTTTTTCGCATCATAGTTCTAGCAATTTATAGTCATGAAGAATCATTAATTCTATGTTGCTTTTGAGTCAAGTAAAATTGCTGACATGGCAGCTCAGACTTATGATATTTTTGAGAAGAATAAATATGGTCAATGACAATGTGCTTTGCATGCAAAAAAGTAATTTCTCTTTGAAATTATTAGAGCGAATCGCCTATTGAGTGTGACATTAGAAAATAAATGTTGATAAACTATGAAAAATTTGGCCTAGTGATACAGTAGTTTCTCTTAAAGAGTTGATTTTAACAAACATTTTTTAAAGAGTTTAAAAATATATTTTTTGTGTGAAAATTTGTATTTGGCTATTGCAAAAATTTCAAAAAAGTTACGCAGAGTTTTTAGACAATTTGTATCATACTTATGTAACTGCAACATGTTACCATTACAATGAAATATAAATACTATAAAGCAACGTCTTCAATTCAAAAACTGAATCCGGTATTTTTGTTGCTGTCGGCCTTATCCAAAGTTGAAGACAAGAAACAAAGGAATTGGATTTTGAGGACGGCTATCACTATTTGATGTGACAGAGCGCATTTTGAAGTGGCAAAGTAATAGAAATCGCTCTTTATACCCTACACCGAGGGTATATTCACTTTGTAATTCCGTTTGTAACGCATAGAAGGGGGCGTGCAGGTATAAAAAAGTATATATATTATTGATTAGCTTCACCACCTGAGTCGATATAGCTATTTCCGTCTGTCTGTCTGTTAAAATCACGTTTACAGGAAAACTCAGCAAGCTACTTCAACGAAATTTGTCACACAGGTCACACCTTTTTGTAAGCTTTTAGCATATAAAAATGGGCGAAATCGCGTCACGACCACGACTAGCGCCCATACTCAATGTAAATATAACTCAGCCCATTTTGAACCAAATTTGCTGCGATTTTGATGAAGCTTGATGATTTGGTGAACATGTGAACAAAATTAAGATTGAGCTAGGTTTTGAATTTGCTAAAGCTCTTAAAAGGGCGTAGCGCAGCCCTAAATTTTAACATTTATGATGCCATAACTCGTAAGCCGTGCAAGATATTGTGATGAAATTTAGTACACGCTATAGACTATATATATCTTGAATTGTATTAAAAGTGGGCGAGATTGGAAAAGTGGGCGTGACACTTTTTGAGTTTTTTTCAACTGTTTCAACACTTTTCAACCTTTTTGAACCTTATTACATTATTTTCGACTTCTTTAACCTTTTCAACGTCTTTTTAGCATTTATTTGGAAAGTATTTTCAGTGCAGTGTGGGATATGTGAGTTTCGGCCTGTCCGAAGATAACTCCTTTACTAGTTTTTATTTCACATTCAACACTTTGCCACTGTGAAGCAAAATACTTTAAATCAATATGGTTTCTTTTTAAATCAAATTTTTATATTCAAAATATTTCTCATCAATTTAAAATTTTCGGCTTTAGCGCTAAACTAAGCGTTTAATCCCAAATCTCATTTAAATAATTTAATATTTTTTACTATATACAAACAAAAAAAACTTTCAAAATTCATTGCATATACATGATGTTCTGCGCAAAAACGAAACCAAAAAACAAAAAAAAAACACTTAAGGCAAATATCCAATTTTTTGACGTACTTAATAAGAAACTTTAACCTGCAGCAAACTTCCTACGCCTCCATCAACACAAAGCAAAATGCAGCCAAAAAAAAAAAATCTAAGCGAAAAATAAAACTGCGCTGACTTGACTGAAGTGGCTTCACTTTAGCTAATTGCATTTAAAACTTTTACTAATGACTTTTAATTGTTTGGACACGGAGACGAACCAACCGAGCAAGAGGCATTGAAACAAAAAAAAAAAAAATTGGGATGAACAAATGAGCAGCCGCACAAACGCACGAGCGAACAAATAAATTAACGGATGGCGGATGATAATAAAACCAGCAGTGGCGCCCAAATATGAAGTAAAGACCTAAGAGAAACATCAAAAACGAAAAGAAAAAAAAAATGTAGCAAAAAACGCACTGCAGACAATGTGGGACACGAAAAATTGCTGCATCAATGCGAAGAAAACTAACGAAATTCATGAATAACTGAAATATCAAAGGGAGAGCAATGTGGCCATATTTTTGGACTACAAAAACTCTGTAGGTTTTTAACAAATCACATACATATTTTTAATATCTAAATGCAGTTAATGATTTTGCGTTATGGAACCTTAAGTCTTCCAGCTAAAGTGTTATGTCGTTGATGCTGAAATCGTTGAAATATTAAGAATGCCTTACAGAAGTCGATGAAGTTTAAGACTAAACAAAATTATATCAAAGACTCCAAGCATCCTGGCATATCAATTGACGTTTAAAGTGTTATGTCTTTGATGCTGAAATTGTGTATGGATTGTGAATGACTTACTGAGGTTGATGAAACCGCAAGACACAAAAAATTGATATGAAAGAACCCGAGCGTGCCAGCATTCTAAAGACGTTTAAAGGCTTAAAAAAAAGTCCAAAACTGAATCGCGTTCGTTATGATTTGACCTTGATTTCATTGCGCACAAAGTTAAGATATGGTAACTCCTATATAAAATTCCAAAATAAAGCAAAAATTTTACTATTTGTGTCGTATGCGCATTTAAAAAAAAAATAAAGTGTTATAAAATGCAGGATCACAAGGCAGAAGAAAAAACACCAAAAAAATCCAATGCTTTGTTCAGAAAAACAGAAAAAAAAAATTATTCAATGACGCTGTGTGCAACTGCGTATACATGAACGAATGAATGCGCTCCATTGTGCGCGTACAGCGTACAAAGCTTCCAAGTTTTTTTGCACGATGTCAGTGAGCTCTGCAATTGTTCTGTTAATTTTGCTGGTACCAGGAAGACTGACGCTGTTGCTGCAACCAATGCTGCTGCACTCAAGCAATTAGATTCTTCGTTTTTTTTTTTTTTTGGTGGCCAACTTTCTGCAGTTGTGACAATCGTCATGAAGCAATGCGAGTCGAGCCGAGCTGAGTTTTAAGGAATCCTTTTGAACTGAGTTAAGTGGAACAGAAGCTGCATTTAACGCGCACACAATAGCCAAATTGCTGACAACAGAGGTGACTTAGAATGAAGCAGCAGACAATGATGATGATGACGGTAATGCAGACAATGACGAGCCTTTAACAAAAACAGTCAAAGCGTCAGAAAAAGTTGTATAATTTAAAAAATTGGAAGCAATCTTTATCAAGTTAAAAGAGTTAATTTTCCAAACAATGTGGGTGAGTTGGAAATTTATGCGTTGCCCAAACAAAAAAATTTAATATTTCATCATTCATTCATTTTGGAGGCACATAATTTATTCATTATTTAAATGCTGTTGCGGTAAGCGATTATTCAACTGCATACAATCCATACAAAATTTTGTGGAAAAAATCGTTTAAAAATGTTTCAAATTTTGGGCAATTTTTTTCATCAAAAACTTTCATTACCTTTTGCTTGTTCTTTGATTAACATTTAATGTTTGCTATTCTCACCTTTGACATTATAAAGCGAAAACAACATAGCCATTTTTTATGTAATTTTTACAATAATTGAAATTGAAGTATTAATTTTTATATAAAACACACAACATCAAACTTTATTATACGCCAAGTGAAAACAGAAAGCACTTTCAACATCACCGCACGATGGTATTTATTTTGCAATCATAACTAAATTTCATGTTGCAAAATTTATTGGTGTCTGTGGCTGCAATTGCAACATAAATTGCTTGCAACTTTTACAATACCGACACACCGTAAGTTTAAGTGTTTTTCTATAAACATGGCGACAAAGGTCATGATAAAGTACAGGTAGAACAAAATCCTGTGATGGCAAAAGCAATAACAACAACAACAGATGTAGCTGGAGCAACAAGGCTTTTATATTTATACTCGTTAGAAAGATTACTTTAAATAAAAACTATGGCGATATAAACAGTCAAAGGACAATGGAGTGTTGAACAAGTAAGAGAATTATTGTAAGACAAATTCAATCATCAACTTAAGCAAGATTTTGTTTGACTATTGACTATGCGCAAGTTGTTTCTTAAATAATGAAATTCATAAAAATGCTTGATATGATTATGATGATGAAGCTAAGATTTCTGCTTTATAAAGAAAGTTAAGCTAAAGTTTTGTTTTCCCAAATGACAACAGATTATTGAAAGCGCGGATAATTGACCAAACTAAATTTTGATGGCAAATTTGAGCTCAACAGTTTGACACTTTTACTCCTTTACACTTTTACAGCTCTACAGTTTTACAGTCTTAAACTTTTACAGCTTTGGATTCTTACAGTATTACAGTATTACTTTATACTTTTAGGTACGCTTTGATGGCTTTACGCCTTTACAGTTTTACAATTCTAGATTTTTACACTTTAACATTTTTACACTTTACAGCTATACACTTTTATAGTCTTACACTTTCACATTTTTATACTTTTAGGTACAGTTTTATGCTTTTATACCTTTGCAATTTTACAGCTATGGACTCTTACAGTTTTCCACTTTATACTTTTGCATTTTTACACTTAACACGTTTGGTAAAGTATGACCGCTTTACACTTTTACAGTTTTACACTTCTACATTTTTTAACTTTACAGTTTTAGGTACAGTTTTACCTCTTTACACTTCAACAGCAGTACACTTTTACAGCTTTGGACTCTTACAGTCTAACACTTTACACTTTTACATTTTTTCATTTTGCAATTTTAGGTACAGGTGGACCGCTTTACACTCTTACAAATTTACACTTTTTTAATTTTTACAATTTAGCATTTTGCACTTTACACTTTTAGGTACATTTTTACCCCCTTACTCTTTTACAGCTTTATACTTTTATAGCTTTACACTTTTACATTTTTACACTTTAAACTTTTAGGTACAGTTTAACGCTTTCACAATTTTACAGTAATACACCTTTACACTTTTATAATTTAACACTTACAGTTTTACAGCGTTTTTTTTTTGAGTTGCCTGAATTGTGAACTAACTATCTGACATTTTGTATCTTGCTGAATTATAAATATCAGAATTTTAACTTTTAAATCAACTCGATATTACAAATAATAACAGTGCAACTCGATTACTCGGTCACTTTGAGACGGTTGGGAACAAAACCCTGGTAAATGCTCAAGGTAAATTCTCAGAGTTTTCATATATTTTTAGGAAAGAAATTAGCGCAACAAAAGCTTGATGATTTAAGGTACATCATCAACTAGACAAATACTAACAACAACAAAAAATCAGAAAATATTTCAAATAAAATTTGTTTTCGTATATTGGCAATTATTTCGATTTCAGAAAATTATATATTTTTGTCTTTAAAAACGATATTTAGGAAGAAGAAAAAAAAAATTTTATTGTCAAAAAATAATAAAATTGTTGCCTTACGGATATGCGCGAATTTATTGACATTTAAATGCCGCCAGTATTTCAACTACTGAACGCCTGTAAATTTCTTGCTTGTACGTGCAAAAACAAAATCTGTACAGAAAAAAAATTTAGTATCGCCGAAAGCGGCATTGCTGACAAAAACTTTTATAATTGAATTTGGTAAAAAGCCAGAAATGTGATGGGACGTGAAAAAAAGAGTACATAATACATAGATAAAACATAAATAACAATTTCAATTTTTTTAAAAACGAATGAAAAAATTTAAATGAAATGAAATTTTTTAAAAAACAAAAAAAAAATATAAAATTTAATTTTAAAAAACTGTCGCGTTACGAGTTTAAATTTTATTTATACATAATCTACAAGTTCTTCCTAACAAAAAAGTTGCTTTCATTCAAGTCCTTGATTTGAACACCATGCACGCAATCAACGATAATATTTTTTTAATTATGTCTGACATGCTAAAAATGTAAAAGCAAAACAACAAGCGGATCAACCTACAAAATAAATGGTGTTTCGAGTGGCGCAGCAAGTGTGGCAAGCTCTGGCAATGTGACAGCAACAACAAAAATATCCTAACTGGTTACTAAATACATAAAGTTGAAGTTGAAGCTGAGTCACCGTTTAGCAGCTCTCTCTCTCTCCACATTTGTAATCTGGCTTGAGTGTAAATTAAATGCAGCCATGAGTATGCCGGGCACGATTATTTTGTGCACCACAACATTTGGTCAACAAAAGCAAATGACAACAAAAATCAGACAACAACAGCAACAGCAACAGCAACAACAAAACCAATGGAGTTAAAATAACAAAACTTTATATGAAAATTATTTAGTTTATTTTTGTGTGTACGTGTCAGTGAATGTTCTCATGTACTGCATTCTGCATATCCCATTCATATTTGAATGTTCCTGACTGGAGTTTAAAATTTATGCCAAATGTAGTAACTTGAGTGCATAACAATCAAAATTCAAATTAAAGTACAAGTCATTGTTCGTAGTCAACTTTTGGAAGATTGGTGTATCTTATATTTAACAGGTGATGACTCTTTAGGAATTTTATATATCCTTGTTTAACATAATGAAATTGACGTTTTAACCCAATGTGCACAAAAACGGATGCGGATCCATTACGGACATGGAACGGACTACATAAACGGATCCGTTACGGACTCTTTTTTTTAAATAAAACGGATGCGAGCCGGACTTGTTTTTTTATGCTTTGACCGATCCCTTTCGAACTCGGAACGGACTTTATAAACGGATTCGTTCCGGATTCGTTTTTTGAAAATAAAACGGATCCGTTACTGACTCGTTTCATTAAATAAAACGGATCCTTTACGGACTCGTTTTTTTTAATAAAACGGATGCGATCCACACTCCTTTTTTCTGTTTCTGTTTTATTTACAAAAAACGAAACGGAATCGTATATTAAGTCCATTTCGAATTCGAAATGGATCCGACAAAGCGGACGATCCTTCCCGCTATTTGGAGGCGAATTGCCTACGATAACGGATTCAAATCGGATCCGAAACGGAATTCGGAACGGATCCGCTTTATTTACAAAAAACTAATTCGGAACAGATCCGGCAAAGCGGATTCCGCTTTTTCGAGAGGATTTCATACGAAAACAAATTCCAAATGGATCCGAAACGGAATCCGTAACGGATTTTTTTATTAACAACAAACTAATCCGAAACGGATGCGATCCACACTAATTTTTTTCTGTTTCCGTTTTATTTACAAAAAACTAAACGGATTCGTATATGAAGTCCGTTCCGAGTTCGAAACGGATCCGACAAAGCGGACGATCCTTCCCGTTGTTTTGAGGCGAATTGCTCACGATTTCGGATTCGAATCTGATCCGAAACGGATTCCGTTTCGAAGAAGCGGATCCGAAACGAATCCGAAACGGATCCGAAAATACAAAATCGAAATCGTTTAACTGAAGTGCGCTGAAGACAAAAATTACACAAGCAAAAAGCATACAAGGATTGGGAACCCAAAGGATTTAGTTTGAATAACGGACAGAGCTCGAGTAGATATTTTTGGATATTTTTGTTATTGTTGTAAGAGCAGGAGCTTTGCATACTTATCCTTAGACATAGTTAAAAATGTCCTAAACTTACAGGAAGTTATTCTTTTAAAATTTTTTCTTACGCAATAAAACGACAATAAGCTTGCGTTTCTGAAATATCATCCATTAAACTTTTTATTTAATGAACTGCAAATATATTCGGTTGAGAAATGGCTGTTTGTGTGTAATTTGAAATATTTCCGAAAACTTTTATTTTCCAAACTATTCCTTAGCAAAGATAATATGAAATATCAAATGATTTTCTTATAAAAATGTATAAAAACAGCACTTCAAATTTTAATAAAAATGTCATTGATTTTTGCGTATTCCCCGTTTACAATATTTGCACTGCTAGTGCTCAGTTGCAATGCACTACCATATTAAATGGTGCATCGTTTAAATTGAAAGCAGCAACGGAAACGGAAATTACATGCGCATGATATAAATTTCGTATTATAGCATGGGAGAAAAGCTCAAATCAATATTATTAAAATAATGTTGCATACTTTTGGCATTATTTACTGAGCAGAGTATATTGCGTTGCTTCATTTGAAATTTTGGCAGGTTACAGTTTTCAGTCTCAGAATAAAATTTATTTGATTTAAAAAATATCTGCTGAAAGCAGCAAGTGAACACGCAATATGCTATTTTTGTTTCTTAGAGCGTATTTTAATTTTCTGACATTGAGATTATTATTCTTTTCTTGTTTTTTTTTTTTGAAAGCATTGCTTGTATATATTTCATATTTTTTTATTATTTTATTACAGCTGCAGGAAATTAATCAAAATCTCAGCATAACGGCTAAGAGCTAAGACCAAAAAAAAAAAAAACAAAAAAACAGCAAAACATAAACAACAACAGCAAAACACAAGTTTGTTGCAAAAATAACATCAGCACAGCACAACTCGACTTTACTGCGAAACCAGTGATTGGCTTATGCACGTGGAGAATATCTGTATCAAAAACAAAATGAATTTTTCGATATTGGAAAATAAATTCAAAAATAGTTATTCATTTTTCAAACAATTTTTGGGGAATTCGTTGACCAGAGATTTCCACACAATTTAAAGACTTGCTTCATAGTTAAAATTAATAAAGTTATTTGGCAATTTTATGTTTTTTACGTAAAGGAAAGCTGATTAATTTAATTAAAATTGAAAAGTTGCATCAAATAATTCACTAAAATGAAGTAGCAAAAAATTACACAACGTGGTATTTCAATAAAAATGTTACAAAAAAATTTCTCTGTGTCAAGAGCTCAAAAAGTTCATCATGGTCACCGCGTGCAATTTTAAGATTGACTTTGGGCTTTGTTTATATTTGTGTATGTGCGTGTGTTCTTTACGACCATATGTGTGTGTATGGGGCTGTATGTATTTTGAGCTTTAACCATAAATTCAATTTACACGTTGCTATTGCCTATGAGAAAATAACAATAAAAATAATAAAAAATATAAATAAAAACAATTCAGTCCCAAAAATACGAAAAACAAATTATAAAATATTTCTATGAATATTGCGAAAAAAATTCAGGCTGAGAATATGCAAAAAAAAAAAAGTTTATAAAAAGAAAAATTTACATACAAACGCTCGCTACATACCAAAATAGCATCCGTTAAAACGAATATTAAGAAAAATATTCATTGATGCAACTGATTACTTTTAAAGGTGGTTCAAAAAACTGCTCAAAATGTTATGTTAAATATGACTTTCAGGCCGAAATTGAACAAAGTTTATTTTCACTACAAAAAATTTTAAATTTCAATTTAGGAAATAAATTGATAAAACAAAATATCACTAAAACAATTAAGAAACATTATATAATAAAATTTAGTCCATATGCAAAAAAAAAGCATAAGTAAAATTAACCTAAAACTACGGTTAAGAAGGTTCCATTCCTTCAAAATAGTAAATTAAGGGCCTCTTTATGTATCACGATTTGGCTCGTTTCATCTCTTATTTTCAAGCCTGAAAATATACGATTGTATTTGAAATAAGTGAAAACAAAAAAATCTGGCCTGTGCTTAATGAATAGTTAATCACAAATTTAAGAATTGTACTAGCATAATTTTAAGCTTGGAAATTAGAGAGGAAACGAGGTGAATTGTGATACATGAAGAGGCCCTTAACCTATGATAGGCAATAAATTTATATTAAAAAAATTAACAAAAAAAGTTATCAGCATACTAATTTGTGAGTAAACCTATCGACAAAGTGGTAAATTTAGCTGACAAGGTAGAGAAATTTAATGATCCATGATAGTAAATTTAACCGGTGAGAGTTTATTTTATTGTTTTTCTTCGATAAAAGTGGTGAGTTAACTATTTTTTATGTAAACTTATTGCAAAAAATATACTATGTACAAATCGTTTTAGTAAAAAAGCCATAAGACTCATTTCAATACCATTCTCTTAGTAAGCATACAAGATAAATTGTATGGAACCATTTCAATGCTAAATGTAAAACTTTGAGAAATTCTAAACAATTTTTAAGATTACAGTAATAAAAATTTGTTAATGCATAGTTTTAGTAAATTTAAACAACAATCGTACTAAAAATACCTATAATGTTTGTAATGGTAACAACTTTCTTGGTTATTTTAATTTTTTTTTTTAAATAAATTGATTTAATATTAATTAATTCGATTAATATATTTAAAATTTTCATTTATTTAGTAAAATAATAAGCTAACCACTTTTGTTTTTTGGTTTATTTCATTAACAAAGTTTTTTTTGTGTGTACATGGAAATGAAAAATTGCGCTAAAATTTGTATAAAATTTTATTCAAATTATAATGAAAAATTGCTTAAAAATTTATTGGAAAGCAACGAAAAATCCATTCAACTTGTTAGAATGTCATCTTCGGGCCTCACCAAAAAAAATTGATACACTTCACTGCGTTAACATGAAAATTGTACGTGGAATTCTTAATTTTTTTTTTAATGAGTATTTTCTATGATTTTTTTTTTGGGAACGATATAGTTGAATTTCTTTGTGTATCACGATTCGTCTCGTTTCGTCTCTAATTTCCAAGCCTAAAAGTATGCTAGTACAATTATTATATTTTTAATTACATATTCATTAAGCACAGGCTAGATTTTTTTGTTTTCATTAATGTAAAATACAATTGCACTAAGGCGCTAAGTCTTTAATAGTACGCAATAAATACATATCAAATACAGCATTTTAAGCTACCAAGCCCATAAGTTCAAACAAGCCCATTTTTGCTAGGCCACGTTGTCAAAATATTTGTAACTTGTCAAGTATTTTATCGAATCTTTTCCAAAATTTATTAGAAATTGTATTGCAATATTTCAAGTAACTCCCTAAATATAGCACTTCAAAGTTTATGCTTGCATGGGTGGTACTACAACTACTTATTCAAATAAATTCAAATTTGCACTATTTTTCTTCGAAATTTGCTTATATGATTTGCAGTACTTGTGTGAAGTTTTCATTCATTCATTCACTCAACTCTTCAATTGCTTAATTTCATTTTCTAAGTGTAAGCAAATAATAGATTTTAAATCCAATCAAAGTATTCAAGACACCCTAGCGCTCTGTATGTGGAGTGTGTATATGTGTTCATATGTGTGCCTGTGTATGTTTGCATTTTCACTTTAAGCTCTGCATGCGTGCTACTCTGTTGTTGGCTGCGTGTGTGTGCTCTCCTTAAGGGCATCCAAGTGTACATTTTTGGCCATCTTCTGACTCTGAATATAAAATTTTTATAAAATGAGCCTGAAGGACCACATTCCTATTTCTATGTTGCTATTCGTTTTATTTTTTATTTTTCCTTTAATTTTCTTTGCTTTTTTTTACTGTAGAAATGTTTTTTTTTATTTTTGGCTGCAAATGACCGTTGAAATATTGTTACTGTTGTTGTTGTTGTTGTTAAAGTTGTTTATGGTGTACTTCTTGTTATTGTTGTTGTTCAATACAAATGTAGGAAATTAAAAAAATACTTGAAGAAATATTTTCATAGGACTTGGGTGTGTCAGGATATTGAAAATTTCCATATTTGAATTTATTGCTATTTTATTTTATTTATTGCAAGCGCATTTTTTTTTTTGCTCTAACTACTTTATTGTGAGCACTAATTAATTTTTTTTTTTTAACAAGTTATGTGAAATATTTCAAAGAAGATAAATAATCTACAAGAATGTTGTTTTATTGCAATGACAGTGAAGTGAACTTTTGCGAAGTTTAATGAGGTTGAAGCATTCTCTGTGTAAAAACATCCTCTATTCTGGGCGTCAAAAAGATTTAATTTAAAGAAATTTGTAGTAATTTATTTAGTCTTATTTTATTGTGCGAAAAATATTTTGATCAAAAACTTTTTTGTTAATATTTGAACAATTTTAATCGCAAAGTATTTTTTCAATTCAGTGAATTTTTCAGAACTAATAAACTATAACAAAACAGGAACAAAAAAAGTGTAGTTTATTTTAATTCTCACAGTAATCAATAACGCTATAAGATAATAATTCGCTTACGATTAATATGTAATATATGAATATGATATAAAATGTGATTGAAATTCGTATAATTCGAAAAATCGCATGATACTAAGAAGTTGCATGAGACTAAGAAATATGATTAAAATGTGATGGTTTAGTTAATAGAGTAAATAGTTTTTTATGGCTAAAATTTGAAGGCGAATAAAAAATCACTTCTGCGACTTAGAAAGAAGTTGCACGCGATATAAAAGCTATTGACTGCTAAAAAGCATCCTAAAACTTGCATGTTCTAAAAAAGTTATTTTCTAATTTTTAATATATTGTCGAAAAACCAATCATATATAACTTATATAAATTTTCTCGCATAATGCGCAACTATTTTATGAACTAATTAAAAGCAGCAACATTGTGCCAACAAAGATATTAAAACGCACCCACCACTGCGATACGGATGCGGGCATTCATAAATTCTTGCCGTTGGCCTTTTGGCCAAAAAATTTGTTAACACCAAAGAAATAATAATATGAAAAACCAAAGCTGAGAAGGTGCCAAATTATAGCAATATTCAATTCTAGAAATAATTAATAGGGTGTTTCTAAATTTGAAACTTTTTTTTTGTAAATAAAGCTCTACAAAAAAATGCACTGAAGCGACAATAGAAAATAGCGCAAAATTACATCACCTGAAAAAGAAAGATTTTTTTTTTCTTAAGTAAAACTGGTGAAATTTATACCAAATTTTTCGCTGGTTTTCCCATTGGAAATAATACCCAAAAACAGATGTTTTTCTCTTTCATAGTAGAATTTTATAAATTGTTATTTCTTTTATTCTAAGATCATTTTTGCTTAAGTTTAGTTTCTGATCCTTTTTATACCCTACACTGAGGATATATTCACTTTGTCATTCCGTTTGTAATGCATAGAAGCGGGCGTGCAGGTATAGAAAAGTACATATATTATTGATCAGCGTCACCAGCTGAGTCGATATAGCTATGTCCGTCTGTCTGTCTGTCCGTCCGTTTGTCCGTCTGTTGAAATCACGTTCACGGGAAAACTAAGCAAGCTAATTCAATGAAATTTGGCACACAGGTCACAACTTCTTGCAAGCTGTTAGTATATAAAAATAGGCGAAATAGGGTCACGACCACGCCTACCGCCCATACTCTATGTAAATATACCTCAGCCAATTTTGAAAAAAAATCGCTGCGTTTTTGATGAAACTTGGTGATTTGGCGAACATGTGAACAAAATTAAGATTGGGCTATGTTTAAAATTTGCAAAGGCTCTTAAAGGAGCGTGGCACAGCCCTAAATTTTAACTTTTATATTGCTATAACTCGTAAACCGTGTAAGATATTCTGATGAAATTTGGTACACGAATACAGATCATACATGCATGTCTTGAATTGTGTTTAAAGTTGGCGGAATTGGAAAAGTGGGCGTGGCTCTTTTGAACAAGTAAAAATTATCATTTCGAATAATTCAAAATTAGCACATTCGATTTTCATAAAAATTTTGGGGATGATGGCACTGAGAGCAGTCATCAAAACAAGTTTCATCAGTATACTGGAAAAACTTGCTGAAGGGCGTGGCACAGCCCACAACATTTATGAACGTTATAATTAGAGAACTAACAGCGTAATCATTATGAAATTTAGTATGGCAGATACACTTGCTGAAAGGTATCTTATTACAAAAATTTGGCACAATAGAACTGGTGGGCGTGGAACCTCCCATATAAATAAAAATCGTTTAATGCTTTAGATAGTGTACAAGCAGAGTAATCTTCATAAAATTTGGTGCATAGATTTCAATTATTATAAGCTATAAAATTAAATGGATTTTGACGGGATTGCATCTGTGGGCGTGGCATCTCCCATATTAACAAAAAGTTAGAAGCGATATTTAAAGAGAATTATTGCAGCAATTGGCATGAAAGATGATTTAAGTGGTTATCTTGCTATAAGGTGGGCACAATAGCTCCACTGGATATTTTAAGAGAACTGTTGTAGACATTGGCATGAAATTTGATGTAATTCGTTTAATTGCTATAAGGTATGTCTGCATCTAAAGCGTGCGAAATAGCACCACTGGGCGTGGCACCTCCCATACAAGTAAAATACCTCATGTGGCATATCTATCATAATATATGAGCAATCACACAGAAATTCGGTATAAGAGGTTTGTTTATGCAAAGCTATTTCTGTATCAAAATCAGTCTCGATTGTATCAGTGGGTGTATCAGGTTAATTAAGACATACAGTGGCGAGCATAATTGAGTAAATGATTGCCTTTGCCGCATGTCTGATTCTGTAAAAATTTTAATACTTAACCAAATGAACAAGATGCTGATATGAAGCACACCATCAAAATATTTAAAGAATGGCTATCTTTGCAAAAATTTAGGGTAGTAAACTAGCCTGGACAAAGTCCTGATCTCAATCCAATTCAGAATTTAAGTGCAATAATCAAAAAACGATTGGAGAAATACGAGATAGCACCTGAAAACCTAAAAAGCTATTGTGTCGCGTTCAAGCTAAATGGAACAAAAATACCTAGCGAAATTATTGAAAAGCTTGTAGAAAATATGCCAAATCGCATCATAAAAAATATAGGAATATAGACCAAATACTGAACAATTGCAGCTTTTAATGCAATTCGCGAAACGTGCAAAACTGAGAAAATGCGGGTATCCTTACAATAACTTGTTTAATTAAAAAATCGAATTTTGTTTTGAAATGTTACATTTTACATTTTCTTTGATCAATAATAATAAATAATTCCTGAAAGTTTCGATTCATTTGGTTAAGTAATAAAATTTTTACAGAATCAGACATGCGGCAAAGGCAATCTACAAGCTATTTTGCAAAAATTTAGTATGTGGATGTAAATGACGAATATAATTTATTGAATCAAAAGAAGGCGGAATTGGAGGAGTGGGCGTGGCATATTTGGTTTTCTGCATTTCTAATCGATTTTTTCCACATTCTTTTGACTTTTCCAACTTTTTAACTTTTCCCAATATATTCCAAATGTATATTTTTCACTTTTTCAACCTCTTTCTACTTGATTCGAGATTTTCTTCACTTTTTCAACTTTTTCATGAATTTTGAATTTTTTTAACATTTTTCAACTTCTTGCAGTTGTTTTTGAGTTTTTTAACCACTTTCAACATTTTCCACATTTCTTTGACTTTTTCAATTTATTTTAACTTTCTGCAATGATTTCCATATATTTTAGACTTTTTGAGTTTATTTCAATTGTTTCAACACTTTTCAACCTCTTTTAACCTTATTATATTATTTTCAACTACTTCAACCTTTTCAACGTCTTTTTAGTATTTATTTGGAAAGTACTTTCAGTGCAGTGTAGGGTATGCGTCTTACGGCCTGGCCGAAGATAACACCTTTACTAGTTTATTGTTCTTAAGTTTATTTTTCCTATATTATATTATCAAGTTAAGTCAAAAATAAAACTTAAATCTAATAAAAGCAAGGCTCCCTAATAATATTACATATATATAAACACACATACAATTGCATACTTGTATTAGTTGCTCATGTACACTTACAGTTTGCAAATTTACAAGTGAATCAAATAATTTAATTTTACATTTTGCATGCGGTTGGGCACATTTGGTGTTCTTACTTACTGACTGTTATTATTTTTGTTGCTCCTGCTTCGGTCAACACACAAACGGACCAAACTAATAAAGTCTTAATGAAAAAGGATGCCTTCTGGCAAGTCAATTATGTGTTGACTTGCCTCCACAACTTGTGTTCGTAAAATGGTTTCTTTTTTTTCCGAAGTTTGAATTGGGTTTTTTATGTGAAGTTCTTAATTAGATTTTCTTGTTTCATTTATAGGGACTTATATTTTAGGAAATTTTTAATATGTTTTGCAATCTTTCAATATCAAAATATCGTACTTATTTTAAAATAAAACTTTTTCAATTCTGTGAAAAAGGAGTGATTTCTGAAATAGAAAAAATTATGATTTCATCGTCAGAAATTAGTGTAAAAAAATGTGTACAGCAATAAAAGAAACGTAAGTTGCTTAGCTATATCAGCATATGCCTTTAACATTAATTTAAGTACGATAAATCGTTTCGAGCTCAGCACTCTTAACATCATCTCACATCCCATTCCCATCAATGCAGCCACTGCAAAACTGAATTTTCATCCTAAATGATTTCCTGCTGCAAAAGTTGCATGCTATACTTTTGCTGCTGTTGCAATTACTTGCAACCACTCGAATCTGACAGCCTGGCAGCATTCCATTATTTTCTTTGTTCGCTGCTAACGACCTTTTCTACGCTGAATTAAATCTCAATTATTCACAATTATTCATGGTACTCCGGATATGAGAAGGTACAGAGTGTGGACACTGTGGCCAGGGCAACCGTATGGGAGGTAAAGGCAGTGTGCACAAAGTACACAGCATTGAATGGAACCTATGCTGCAATTATTTGCGGTGAAGTGATTTTTTAGCAGGAATTTACTCACTAAATCGTATGCTAATTATATGAAAATAAATGTTTTTCATAGCATATTTATGGGCGCATTGCATGATTTTACAGAGTTTTTGTTAAAAATTTACGCTTTTTCATGCATTTGGTTTACTTTAAATTTAATTTATGTAATAGCTCTCGACTTTCATTTTGCCGTGATGTTGTTGGAAATGCATGCTGTTTTTATGTCACGCTAACATTTTTACGCATTATTCAATGTAATTTCATTCATTATAATCTTTATTTTATTTAAATGCTACGTTAACAAAGTAGTAAACGTTGTTTTTATTTCTATTACTCATACCTACAAGTTGGCATATATTGTATATATATGTGTATGTGTGTGTGTGTGTGTGCTGAACATGTATATATTAATTCAAATTACAGCCGACATCGTGTTGTTACAGCATATAAAATTTAATATCCCATGAAATTTATGCTCCCTTGTGGGTAAATTTTTGTTTTCATGTGGCACTCTGGTTGACTTTGTTGTAACTTAAGTGCAGAATGTACGTTCAACATTAAATGTATATAAAAATTAAATAAAAAATGTGATGAATGTGATTTAAAATCTATGATAATGTTGAAGATAATATATATAGCACGTAATGGCATTAAATAAATTAACATTTAGTTCAGAAAATAATAAGTATTTTAGTCGAAAAGTTTGTTATAATTTGGGATTTTTTTCAAATCTCCAATTCTTTTTTGAGATACTGTGCCAACAGTACTGCTAAAACATTTGAAATTTCAACCCATTACAAATTAGTGCATTCTTCAAGCTACTCCACAAGCAGCATCGAAAATTTTTCCAGAAAAAAATTCAGCCACATGAGCCATCAGTTTTCTTGTAACACTTTCACATTAGATTCATTCAGCTGACGTTTTTGTTGCATGTTGTTGTTGTTGTTTTTAATGCTGTTGGCTTAATAAATTGCGTTTATATAGCAGCACTTACACAGCTATACCAGTAATACATTTGATATAAACAGCAGAAACTGACGAAAAAGTAATGAAAAACTTTTTCACATGAAAATTTATTTCTTTTTATGAAAACTGCAGAAGTTTGTAAAAATATTGAGTGTCGAAATTTAGTGCGCTATTTGTAAAAAATCTGTTAAGAGCTAAATTATGAATTTAATGCCGCAACTCGTATTTTGGTTTCTGTGGGGTGATTTTTGTTAACCGGATATTATCTTTCTTTTTTATAAAGAAAACATTTTTCTTAGAAAATAAGTAATTCAATATTATGTTACCATCAAATAGTGGCGTGCATATTGGAATTATGAAAAATGCATGGTCGTTAGCTGACTTTAAAATCACGATTTTTCTATACATATATGTATATACCTAAGCGCTAATAAAACAACAAGCAGCATAATCATAAGCAACGAAAAAACAAACAACAATTTTCGTGTGAGGTTTTGCAAAAACTTAAGCCAAAAATTTGTAAAGGTTTTATCTTCGGCCAAGCCGAAACTCACATACCCTACCCTAAACTTTCCAAATAAATGTTAAAAAGACGTTGAAAAGGTTGAAAAACTCGAAAATAGTGTAATAAGGTTCAAAGAGGTAGAAAAGCGTTGAAACAGTTGAAAAAAATTCAAAAAGTCTAAAATATATGGAAACCATTACAGAAAGTTAAAAGAAAGTGAAAAAGTCGAAAAAATGTGGAAAATGTCGAATCAGGTTGAAAGAGGATGAAAAAGTGGAAAATATAGGTACACATGGAATATATTGGGAAAATTCAAAAAGTTGGAGAAGTCAAAAGAACGTGAAAAATATGGAAAAATAGAATAGAAATGCAGAAAACTAGATATGCCACGCCCACTTCTCCAATTTCGCCTACTTTTGATTCAATAAATTATATTCGTCATTGACATCCACATAATAAATTTTAGCAAAATAGCTTGTATAGTTTGCGATATACGCCTTAATTAACCATAAAATTTAGGGCGGTGACACACCCACTGATACAATTGCGACTAATTTTGATATAGAAATAGCTTTCCATAAACAATCCTCTTATACCAAATTTTAGTATGGTTGCTCATAAGGTATTTCACTTGTATGGGAGGTGCCACGCCCAGTGGTGCTATTTCACCCGCTTTAGATGCTGATATACCTTACAGCAAGTAAACCACTTTCATCAAATTTCATGCCAATTGCTGCAATAGTTCTCTAAAAATATCACTTCCAACTTTATGTTAATTTGGGAGGTGCCACACCCACTGATGAAATCCTGTCGAGATTCATATAATTTTATAGCTTATAATAACTGACATCTATGCACCAAATTTTTTGAAGATTTCCCTCATTGCACACTATCTTTAGCATTAAACATTTTTTACTTATATAGGAGGTGCCACACCCACCGGTTCTATTGTGCCAAATTTTCGTAAGAAGATAAATTTTAGCAAGTTTATCTGCCATATAAATATTGTGGGCTGTGCCACGCCTTTCAACGAGTTTTTCCAGTATACTGACGAAGTTTTTATTGATCACTGCTCTCAGTGGTGTCATTTCTAAAATTTTTATGAAAATCCAAATTTGAATTATACGAAATGAAAATTTTTTATTGTTGAAAAGCTTAAAGACAATTCAAGATATGTATGATTTGTATCCGTATATCAAATTTCATCAGAATATCTTGCACGGTTTACGATTTATGGCGTTATAAAAGTTAAAATTTAGGCCTGTACGACGCCTTTTTAAAGCCTTTGCAAATTTAAAACCTAGCCCAATCTTAATTTTGTTTACATGTTCACCAAATCACAAAGTTTCATCAAAATCGCTTAGGTATATTTACATAGAGTATGGACGGTAGGCGTGGTCGTTCTCCAATTTCGCTCATTTTTATATACTAGCAGCTTTCAAGAAGAAGTGAGCTAGCTTAGTTTTCCCGTAAACGTGATTTCAACAGACAGACAGACAGACCAACCGACAGACCGACGGACAGACAGACAGACAGACATACAGAGCTATATAGACTCAGGTGGTGACGCTGATCAATAATATATGCTTTTCTGTACCTGCCACGCCCCCTTCTATGCGTTACAAACGGAATTATAAAGTGAATAAGTATACCCTCTGTGTAGTGTATAAAAAGTATATTTACCATAAAAAAAATATAGGTATGCAATATTCATCATTAGCTTAAATATGTTATTTTAAAAAAGAAATTATTAAAATCGGTTCAGTGTATTTTGCGCCAAAGTGTTACAAACCATTTCCATAGAAGCGATTTTATATAAAACGTATAGGTAAGAGCAAAAGTTTTAAGGCAAAATTTTTGTTGATTTACTTTTCTATTTCTTTCACTTTTTTTAGCAAAACTTGATGTATTTCTCACAAACCGAAAGTTCTACGCGAATTACTAGTCCGCGTTATCTGGTGGTGATTAAGAAAACTGTTATTACCGATCAGAAAAGCTACGCTTTTTGTCTCAAAATATTGCTCTGAGCTTATGCATCAAACAGCTGTCAGCATGTGTTATTGTATCATTAGTGAAATTTTCCCAAGTAACAAATTTCTTGTCACAGCTGAACGCACAGAATATAACACGATAATTGAATTCCCTTTTTAATGAAGTATATGTGGCATGGATATGTTATCAGCACACAAAATGTGTTGGAAAACTTTTTTTTTGTTCTCAAAATGTTTTTTTTTATAAAGTAAAGTCTCTCATCTGCTCAACTCATACAACTTTTTCAAGTTAAATTTATTTGTGAAATAAATAAACTCCGCTGTTGCATCAACTTCTTGTGATATTGCACTTGCTTTAAAAAGTTTTAATGTTGCTGCAGCAACAATTTTTTTTCATTTTCATTTTCCTGCAACTTATGCACATGCATTCATTTGGTTGCCCAGTTGACAACTAGAATATTGAGTCATCTTACAAAGTGAAGAATTTTATACCGAAACGTAAAAGTTCAAATACTACAAATAGAAAAATAAATATAACTGAAGATCTTAAGATCTTATTCTTTTTGTTTTGACAAGCAACGCCCCATATTTATTTAATATAATTTTTGGCTGTTATGAATTTCATATATTTCAGTGCTTTACTCCATCGCGGTTAAAACTGTTCGCTGGGTAGTTGCGTGTAGAAGTTTCTCATTCTCACACATGCACGTCACTATAATCCAGTCGGAATTGCATGAATATAAAAACAATGCATTGCTTTCTTATCCGCGTGGTAAATGAAACTTTTTTTGCACTTCCATTTATGAAAATGAAGCGAATGCAATTTGAAACTTCAAAACTTTTTTTCAATTTTGATAGAAAAATAAAGAGAAAAACTTTAGAAAAAAAATATATAAAATGAAAACATTCGCTGCCATTGTTAGCGTTTTGTTTGTATGTATGTGTTTTCATACCCATACATATATGAATTCATAAAATGCACTGTGTAAAAACCCAGTAAGAAATTTATTTGTTTGGTAACTTCAGCGCTTGCATATAATCTAAATGCTGAATTTCCGAAGAGACCCGAAGTAATCTAAACCATTTATTTATAGAAAATTTTTTATATTAGCACAATTTGTAACGCTTTGGCGCAAAATATACGGCACCGATCTTAATCATATATATTTTAAAATAACATATTTGTGCTAGAAAAGGTTACTGTGTACTAATTTTTTTATTTTTTTAAAGCTAAATATGATTTTTTTGAATTAAAGTTTCACACTCAATTTTGTTTTGTTATTGTTATATTTTTTTTTTGTTATCAAAAAATCTCTTTCGATTGTTTTTTTTTTTTGTTACTTTTGCAGAGAGTAGATATAATGAGATGTTAAGAGAGTAATTTCATTATAAACAACGGGACATGAGCGTACAAGGCCACGGGTACCACTAGTCTATATCTAGTATGGAAATCTATGTTAATATTTTCGGCAAGCACATTTATTCTGAAATCAACTGCCAATATGCAATTTACTGGGAATTCGGGATGCTTGTGCGTTGAGATGTGTAAAAAAAATGTATTCATTGCACTCGCAGCTATCAATTTCAATTTTCCTGCTCACCGTTTTTCTTTCCTTCATTTTTTTTTTTTTTTTGCTAACAAATTTGCATCGGTGTCTGTCTGACAGTGCTCTATACATATGAATGCGTTTGCACGTCTATGTGTAGGTGCGTTTATGCGTGTGCACTTAAGGATATACTGTTTGATTGCACACATGCATAGAAACGTTGAATATCGTAGTATGAATTTTGCTTGATTTTTCAAGTTTTTAATATTTCCTTTTTTCGCTTCATTTGAGGTGATTTTTAATGAAGCTGTCAAATGTGTTCGTATTTTTCTTCTGAGCTATTGAGAAATTGAAAATCAGCATCATTGAAAAAAGAAAAAGATTTTCAATAATTTAAAGTAAATATATGAAAATAAGTCAAGATAAAAGTTTTCATACTTCTTATTCTTCAGGGATAACTAGATATTCAACGTCTGATTCAAATGAATGATTTTACAAATACATTTTATATGGCAATTTTTTTTTTCAATACTATCACCATGAATTTCATATGTATGCACGAGAAATGTACGGCTCAGGCAATTGGCATCTACAAGTTCAAGTAAAATATTCCTTTGGAAGTTAGTTTCATAAAAGTCGTGTCGTAAAATTGTCTTGTACCTTACATAGTCTTATAGATTTTGAGTTACAGATGGTAAATACCTCAAATTTTAGAAAGTTTTTAAAGCCTTTCCATGTATCCATGTCGTTTCTTAAGTAAAAAAAAATTACTAGCCCAACGCAACCCTCATGTACGTCTGTGAGATTACACACTAGTGAAATAAGTTTTCTTAAGGCATCCAGTACAACCTTTTATCGCATTTGTATAGCGAGTCGCTTGCTGCAAGCAGATGCCTGCTTCTGCCGCATCTAACATGGTGTACAGACGCCGCGCTTTGCAATTGGTTATTTAATGGCGCCAAAAACTCGCCATGTCAATACCAGGATCATTGGCACTCAAAATGTGTTGGGAATTCGGCGCAACCCGTAAACCCTTTGAGGCTCTCCTCTTGAAGTCGCTGAGCTGCCCGCGACTGCTTATTTAATTCGCAGCTAACCTGCATGTCTGTTCCACTATCCGCAACCCGTGGACGCGTCCCGTGTCAACCAACTAATTCCGGCGGGCTTTCCACTAGCTTACCAAAGTGTGGCGCTTGCGCGAATTATGCTTAAAAACAAGGCTCCGCATTTTTAATAGCAACGTTGAGCCAGTGCTTCTATATGGCGCGGAGACGTGGACAGGCCCAGATTTAGAAATCTGCCGCTCTTAGGCCAGTCTGAAATTGCCGCCCCTCTTCACTAGTAAATATAGAAAAAAAATTTTGAAATATCAAAAGTGAGGACCTTTTTTTTTTGCTTGTTAACATTTTTAGGTAATTTAATGCACACAATCCCAGTATTTGCACCTAAAAAAAAAGTTTAAAAGTTCCCAATATTTGCCGCCCCTACAATCGTGCCGCCCTAGGCACTGGCCTAGTGTGCCTCTAAGGTATATCCGGGCATATGGACGTGGATGGTGACTAACACAATCTGCAGGATACTGCAAACATTTGTCAACAAGTGCCTGCGGATCGTTTGCCGTATTTTCTGGCCAAATAAAAACCTAATGATACTCTCCGGGAGTGATCCGATTAATGTTGAACTTAAAAGAAGAAAATGGACCTGGATTGGTCACGCCCTCAGAAAACCAAATGAAGACATCGCTAAGAGGGATCGTCAGATTATTTATTTATTGAATTTATTTATAATTTGTCAAGAATTAAAAAAAAAAAAAACATGTATCCATGTGATAAATTGCGTTCGTTGTTAGTGGCATACACCACTCCACAGCTTTATAGTCCGATTCTTTGCTGAATTTCCAATTTTTGGCTTCCTTAAATTAATTGCTTCTAATCTCTCTCAATGATTTCCCCTAAATGACTTATGAATAGAGCGGATTACAAGCACTGTTGTGAAAAAAATATTTAAATTTTTGAATTCAACCATCGATTTCGGTATAGTTGAAGGTTTTTCGTAACGTATACGTGAAACTCGATGAAAACTATAGTACCATGATATCAAACTGTTTACGCTCTCAACTGCAAACAAAGAATATGAACGATTATGTATGAACGTTTATCTGGACTTTTTATTAAAGAGAACGATGGAAGCATTTCCCTACTAACTTGGCCCATACTTCAGAATACGTTAAACAGTTTTTTGTCTTAAATATTTTTTTGCTTTTATACCAAAGAGATAATATTCCGGAAGTAATTAAAGTTATTACTTTATCATATTTTTTCAAAGTATACCAGTTTATGAAGTAACTTTAACAAAGTTTTTTAATAAAAAAATATTCTGTCTTACATCAGGTGGTGACACTACAATAACAAGCAACAACTCATCAACAATGTTGTAATTGTAAAAGTCATCATGCCAAAACAAAACTTTTCTGCAATTGTCAACTTTTGAATTTTTGCTGTTCAACAGGAAATCCGCAATTATTTCTGCAAGTGCGCACAAAAAGCAAGGAAACAAACGTAGCAATGGGTGTAAAAAATCCGACAAAAAAAATTGTAGCAAAAAACCTTGAACTACAAGCAACTACGTGTACAAAGTGAAACAAAAGTAATCAAACAAAAATTATAAATAAACATATTTTGCAAGTTTTTTGTAACAATAAAGCAAACGCGTTGTAAATAACAAACAATTTTTTTTTTAATTAATACGGAGACAGCTGTAGAAAAATAGAAAGAAATTTCTGTTTACACGATTTACAAATCTTTGACGTTGGATGAAATGATGACTTTTTACCTTCGCTAAATGAAAACCTAAATAAACATTTGCACAGAATTTTGCATATCCGTGAGGAGCTACAAAGAAAAACACAATTGTCAACATGCTAAGGTTAACTGAGGTTGCGAACGCTGAAAACGCATTGGTGTTATTGACTTTACGTGGAGACTTTTGACACAAATATAAAAAAAAATTATAAAAAAAGCAAACTTAAATAACGTTAGCTTCGTTACAATTTCCTGATGCCTGATGCAAAAAAAAATATATAAAAGTTCTTAAAAAGTCTATTTTGATCCTATAGAACTACTAAAAGCAAAAAAAAAATTAAAATTTCTTTCGTCCCTTGTCCAGTAGAAGGTGGTCGAACAATCGACCAATGGCTGTTATCGGTTACAAAATAAAAAAAAATTTAATTTTTTTTTAATTTTTTTTAATAAGAAAAATAAACATTTTAATTCATTTTCAAAAAGTAGTTACACAATTGAAAGTACAGCTCTCATTTTTTATGTACAGAATACAAAATAAAAGACTTTTGGGCAGATGCACATTACAGTGACTAAATAAATACCACGACAAAACGATATCACAACTATAAAATTTAAAACAGTTGTAGAATATTTTGATGCACTAAGTGAGGTGAATTCAGTAGTCCTTCAGTGGATACCTGGGCATTACGAAATTGTAGGAAATGAAAAGTCAAATCCACAACTCATGAAAGTCTCTATGCCCTTTCAGCACTACTACCTACTAAATGACAGAGAACTACTCTTAGAAGCCGAAAAGAGGTGAGTTTGCTCTTCCACTAGCAATATTACCGAACATTTTTGGCCCCGTTTCCATAAAAGAGACACAAGATATCTATTATCCTTAACTCGAAATGAATGCAGGCTTTTGACCAGGGTTGTGAACGGCCACTGCCTTATTGGGCATCACGCTTTCAGATTGGGCATCATATCCAATGTGTGGTGTAGAAATTGTCATTAACCCGAGGAAGAGGAAACGATGGAACATCTTTTGTGCTTTTATCCTGTTTTGGCAAGTAGTAGACTAAAATACTTCGGGCAGCCATTCTTTATCCCTGAATGAACTAAATAAAGTCCACCTGATTGAAATCAAAATATTCGCTGTAACAAAAGGCACCTTCATGTTGGTCGTGCACCACAATGAAAGGACCAGAATTTACTAATAAGACTGTAGCAGAGAGACTCCTGTGGTCCTATCATACGAGAATTTTCTATTGAGGTAAATCACTATGCGACAGTGCACCACCAATATGTTGTAAATTTTATTTATCCAAGAAGAAAAATTTCAATAAATTTTTCTTGATTAGGCCCAAGGTAGACTATTTTCCAAAACTCACAAGCTCATATCAGCAGAATAGCTTACAAGGTCTAAATGAGTCAATGAAAATATGTACTTCATTAGAGAAACTCAGATAGAAACTTAATGAAATGGAACAAGAAACACAACAAAGAATCTAATTGCCTGTCGCTGGTATGACAACTTTGTTTCAATAATATCGGTGTCAATTCAATTCTTGAATGCAAGCGATGGTATCGGAAAGAGAAAAAGTTCTCGTGCTGCTCTTGTTGAGCGCTACAATCGATAGGTGTAGTTCTTTCTAACATATTTCTGGTGTTATAATAGATAAATCAATAAATGGTATGAATAAAATATTACAAAATTTCATTAAAATAAATTGGAATTAAAAAAAAACTTAAGTTTATCCAACCTCACAGCTTCAGAAAGAAGGGAAAACTGTGGTTATATTTTATACATTTAAATATAAATATTTAATGAAATATAATAACAAAAGTGAAATGTAGCAGTGCGCATGAAAAAAACCTACATATTTTCGAATAATCTTGGAGATATTAAGCCCACTCTCTACTATGTTGTCGCCCTGTTCAGTTGCTACGCGTTTGATATTTACATCCAATTTATAACTTCATTCTCAACATATATGCCCTTTACATAGACACTGCTACTCATACAAGTTATATTATTAAATTTACATTTACAACTTATTTAGCTCCAAATACAAGAACTTTATATTTAAAGCCATATCCCCTTTTACTTGTTAACTCGAGAGCAACATTATTCATACCAACACCACCATCTAAAACTTTTAGCTAAGCTCCGCTTGCTTTAAATTTACGTTCTTTCTGCTGCTCAATTTTTAAGGCGGTTATTTTATTATCCTTAAGGCTCTAAGCAAAGAACCCAAAATGAAAAAGTACAATGTTTTTCAATTGCAATTCAACTTGCCTTACTCGTAACATCAACAACTGCATCAACTTTAACGTCAATAAGACCAATAAATTTGTTACCTGGCTCAACTCGCACTCTGACCTCGTAGAGTAGCTTATCACCCGCAGCACGTTGACCAAGTGAGAAATTATTTCGTTGGTCTGTTTCGGAACTTTCGCTTACAGCGCAAACATCAGATTGTAACTCAAAGAGCAAGAAGATGAGCACAAAACTTTCATTGTTGGTTTCAAAGAATAGGAATGTTGACTGATCTAAGACTGATCATTACTAACGCTTATATATATGTGGTAATATCAGAGTAATTGACACGTTATATTTTCTTAACTGGTACATCATACTCATATTTATTAATACTGAAACAAATTTTAATTATAACGTAAATTTGCATATTAAGAATATTTAACCATAAGATTTAATACATTTAAATTTTATAAAGTTCACTTTTTATATTTAATAAGGTTAATATTATTACCAGCAATAATCAATTTCTTTATTATTAGTTACACAATTTTAAAATTATGAAAAATTTTTAAGCTTTGAAATAAATTAAATTATCTTGAAATTGGTCATGTCAAAGTTAATTTTTGACTTGGTATCACTTGATGCCAATACCTGTAGGGGAATTAGTGATGCTCTTGGTCAAGTCAAAAAATAATTATTAACAATTTGCAATTGAGTGAATTATTTGGTATATTTTACATAAAATTCGATTCAAAAATCGGCAAAATTTTTCAAAAAAATTCATTCCCGTAGGCAAGAAAATTATTTTTAAAATTTATCTTTCCAATCGAATTATCGAATTTTATCTTTAAAATCGAACCAAAAACAAATATTACACATCAATAAATAAAAAAAAATTCAAAATTAAATTTCATAATGTTGCGCCATATTTAGCAATTTTGCCCTTTCTGTGTAGAAAAATTTTTGAAGTGATATTGTACGATTTATCATCAAATCGATTTAAAAAAAATTTTCGTCCACTTACAGTAACTCCCACATCCACCTTTTCAATGCTATTAACTTTTCTTTCAATAATTGTTCAATCTCCATACATTTGTAATATATCTTTCAGAATCTCAGTATATTGCAGTAGAATGCTCTTTTCCTCTACATTGTGAATGTAGGTGTGCCCCAAAAGAAACTGTAATGAAATAACTTAGGTACTTGTTAACTGAACGTATTCACAACGAAAATCTGTTTAGTGAGTTAATAAATTTGCTTTGGATTATCTAAAATACTTTTTTTTTCCGTAAAGTTGTCAAGAGAATACCATTTTACTTTCGCTTGCGATTCTTTAAAACACCGTAAGTGAACGTACATAGGTTATCTTTTTTTTTGCTTAAAGGATTGAATTAAAATTTAAATATTGGAATAAAAATAACCTTATTAGTTAGTATAATGGTAATTACATATAATAAATATTCTAAGTTTAATTATATTTAAAAACTAGCATTACCCTGTGCGCTTTGCTTCACCTCAAATAGAAAATTTCGTTTTAATATTTTTTTTACTACACTAAAAAAGTGGTCTTTGTGAAATGCTATTTTAAAAATATTTCCTTTGAGGCCCACCCTAAATAAAAACTTATAGCCCAAGATATGCCTCTAAACATAAAAGACAAGTAGTATAACTTCCATTAAGTGACTTGATTAAGTGATCTTTGTGAAAATGCTATTAAAAATATTTTTGTTTGAGGGTCACCCTAAATATACAACCTTATTTAAAGTTTTATTGCATAAGCTATACCCCTGAATATAAAAGAAACGTGGTGTAAAGTTCATTGTGAAAATGCTTTTTAAAAAATATTTTTGTATGAAGGCCACCCTAAATATGCATCCAAATGAAAGTTTTATAACCTAAGCTATTCCACTTAATATAAAATACACGTGGTGTAAATTCCATGTCAATCGATTAAATGGTTTTTGTGAAAATATTTTTTAAAAAAATTTTTTTATGAGATAGAAATTTTGCCTTAGCTATGCCTGTTAATATGAAAGTTACGTGGTGTAAATTTGGTGTGAATCGATTAACCGGACTTCGGTTAATAATAATAATTGTATGGGGGCCACCCTAAATATACACCCTTAATGAAAGTTTTACAGCCAAAGCTATTCCTCATTACATAAAAGACACGTCGTGTAAATTACATGTGAACTTATTAAGTGGTCTTTGTGAAAATGTTATTTTAAAAAATATTTTTGTGTGGGCTACCCAAAATAAAAGTTTTGAAGCCTCAGCTATGCACCATAATATAAAAGGTACGTGGTGTAAATTCGGTTTGAATCGATTAACCGGTCTTCGTGAAAATTATATTTTAAAATATTTTTATGAGGCCTACCCTAAATATGCACCCTTAATAAAAGTTATTTTTATGAGGCCCACCCTAAATATGCATCGTGTAAATTCCATGTGAATCTACTAAGTGGAAAATGTTATTTTGAAAATATTTTTGTGTGAGGGCCACCCTAAATAAAAGTTTCGTAGCCTTAGCTATGCCTCATAATATAAAAGCTACGTAGTGTGAAGTCGGTCTGAATCGGTAAACCGGACTTCGTGAAAATGGTATTATAAAAATTTTTTTGTATGAGGGCCACCATAAGTATGCAATTTAAGTAAAAGTTTTTCCCCTTAATATAAAAACTACGTGTTATAAATTCCATGTGACTCAATTGAGTGGTCTTTCTGAAAACGCTATTTTAAAAATATTTTTGTATGAGGGCCACCCTAAATATGCATCCTTAATACAATTGTTATAGACTATGATACCCGCCTGATCAATACTAACGTACTTTAAAGATTTCATCAAAATCGGCCGGATAGTTTCCGCATCCACTAAAGACAGACAGACAGACAGACAAACAGACAAAAACTGAATTTTATATAGTAGATGTATATGAGATCGAGTTGCTTGTGATAATTTGGTTTGTACGCATGTGACATTTCATTTATATTCCAAATTACAATTTATATTATTGCATCATTGAGTATTGTAGTCATTAAGGGATCAGTTGCATTCATTTAACTTATTAATTTTCTAAAATTTGCTCTTGTAATCCGACTAGAGTAAGTTAGCCACACAAAACTCATTGTCAGAAGATGAGAATATTTGTGAAAATGTTAAAAATACAAGTTCAGTTATAAGTAGTCAGCATAGAATAGCAACCATAGAACACACAACTTTGAAACAAAAAAAAAAAATTATTTTATAATGAAGAATAGAAAAAGGAAATTAATACAAGAAAGCATTTCCTGTCATCAGCTGGCAGTAACGGATAAGCATTTTAAAGCATCAAAGAATTACATTACAAGCGTTTCGCGAAAAATTAAAAGTCAACAAAGTGACAAGTATTCAAAATCAACAACTTACAAGAAGTAAAAGCAACACTGCATGCAAACAGAGCGCAATGAAAACAACTTGAGAAAAGTGCCCGAACCAGCAGTGTTGAATTGACAGAAGATTGAAGTGCGCGCGCTAACCTAACACTGCTGTAGCTTTAGCTGGTAACCTTTTGACATGCTATTAAAATAAACAATTAATAGACTGGCTTAATGGGTGGCTGGCGGTGTGGCAATGTTGGTGACTTTGGCTAGTGCGGTTAGAAATGCTGCCACTGAAAGTGTGGCAATTTTATCTGTAGGGTTTCCATTTACTAATTACGCTGTGCGTTGCCACATAATTAGGGTTTGAGACAACAAAAGTTTCTTTGGTTGATTGCATTGATGAAAGCGTGGTGGTGGCACTAAATTAAACCTTAAATATGTGTGTGTAAATTCTTCAAATATTTATTTGGAACCTTTTCAAAATTAGCGCTATTTTTTTTTTTTGAGTGAAAAGATTTGGGGAAATTTAGCGCACACACTGATATGTGTGCCTTAAACTATGCAACGTTAAAGTTATAAGCTCTTAACTTTAATATTAATGCGTAATCTTATTGTATATAAGTGTTTGGTTATAGACAGTTGATTATTGTTACAAAAATTCCAAGGAATTTAAAAATAAATTAAAAATAAAATTTTTGTCTTCGTTGAATATTTCTTTCCCCTGTTTTTTATAAATTTATTCAATTTCGAACTTAATGCAATTTCTAGCTTATATTTTCTAGATAGTTTATTTCTAATGATTTTATTTACTTTGTGAAATGATTTTTCAAATGTTAAGCATTCACAAAACACTTCATTATCGTTAATACTTTGTTAGAGAAATGTTACAATCATATTAAATTAATTTTTTATCATTATTTATGAGAGACGGTAATTGGCAAAATACTAAATGTCAACAAGTGCAAATTGATTTATTCATTCATCAGTCAGTTAGATATTTTGTAAAATAAGTTAGTTTGTATGTGTGTAAGTTTATGTGTCTGTCCAATTGTTCTCTTATCTTGCGACAATGTCATTAAGATTAAACAAACAGAGATATAGACAGCTGTACTTGAACACTAATGCTCGTATATACATACATCACTATTAAAACCATTAACAAAGACTTTAATCAATTTGGTGTCAGTGTTGCCAGATAAAATTATAAAAACAAAATTGCCTATGAAATTATTTTCAAATGCTTTGCAGCAAATGTACATGTTTTCGAAAAAAGGAAAATTTCAGAATTTTGCGATTATTTGCAAAAAACATATTGGGTAAGCAAGCAACAAATGAGGCCTCCAGTTGCAAAACCAGCCAAGTCCAAAAAAATAAAATTTTGAGATATTCTCATATATTAAAATCTGGACCATGCTTTATCGTTCTACAATGTTTTTAGATTGAAAAAAAAAAAATGTTATATGTAAAATTTTTTAAATTTATTTTGATTTATAGATTTCAAAACCGGCCAAGTCCAAGAACTTGCTTTCAAAACCGGCCAAGTACATGAACTTGCTTTCAAAACTGGCCAAGTACATGAACTTGCTCCAACTTTTTATTCAATTGAGCTAAAATTTTGTCACAATTGGATAAGTCCACCGTGTGTATTATTTCAATTGAATTGTATTCAAAACCAGTCAGTTTCAACGCCTTGAAATCAAAACCGTCCAAATTCAGTAAATTGATATCAAAACCGATCAAGTCCATTTTTTTCAAACAAAATATGTTGAATACTATGTCAATGGATCAAAACAGGCCAAGTCCAATATTGTTTTCTCAAAAACATCGGCAGATGAAGCTTGAAAAGTCTGTTCTGACGTGTTTTGAGTAAGAAATTTTATAAGCTAAGGAGTGCGTCATAAGAAATTAGTGCATACGTTTTTGCTTATAACTTCTTTCATAAAAAATTTTAATTATTTTGATCAGGTTAGCTTAGAAAATCATGTCATATACTATTCCATATCACTTTGCATTCTCATCTATTATTTTGCAAAGAAATGAGCAGTAAAATAGAAGTGCGTGGAAAAAATCATAAAATTTTTTTAAATAATATATAATATAATATACCTCCAAAGGATTGCAAGGAATGCTAGAGTTAGCATAAATTCTGTATCCCGGGTAATAAAAAATTTTGAAGCAGACGTTAGCATGAATTAAAAGTAGGGTTGTGGTGACCGTAATAACGCAAAGAAGGTCGTAACCATGCTGAAGAAAAGTCCCAACCTTTCAGGAAGAAAAACCGCTCAGCTAGCAAATTCCTTCGAATCATTTGTGCAAAGAGTGAAATGCGAGGCTAGGCTGAAGACCTACAATGTTCAGAAAGAGCAAGATTGGAATGCTGAAAAGAACTGCGAACCAAAAATACGCGCTCAAAAACTGAGTGAAAATGTTGTGTTCAATTTCAAATGTTGCATTTGGATAACGAAACGTCCTTTCCAACATTCCTCAGCTTTCTGGCCAAGAACTTTGTGTTGCGACCGCTAGGGGACATGTTAAAATACAAATAAAAATAAAAAAATTTGCCAGAAAATTTCTTGTTTAAAATTGTGGTAGAAGAAGCCAAAGTTTTGTGACCACAGGCACAACAAACATCGAAATCAACATCATGGAATGTTTCAAGAGAGGTTTCGACAATTTTTAAGAGATCATTAGGTATTTTACTTTTATTAGCCTGATCTTTCTTCATGTTGCTACAATAAAGCGGATGTTGAGTGGTACCAGTAAATTAACATTACTTTCGTTCCTAGAGAATCGAACCCACCCAATTGCTCTGAACTCCTGCCAATCAAGAGATATTGAGTTCTAGTGAAGAGGCAATTAAAGGCAACTAAAGGACATAACTCATTTCTTGCGCAAGTGAAAGAGAAAGTAAAAAATTTTACGCATCAAAATTAATATTTTTTTTTACTATTATTTTCTGTTTTTGAATTAAATTTGAGTTAAAAAAATATAATCTTTTTGAAAATCGAATCTGTGATTTTTGAGAAATATTTATTTTTCAATGCACTCATTTCTTATGACGCACTCCTTATTATGTGGGAAATACTATAATAGATGAAGATAAAGGTTTTTCGTTGTTTTTCCAAAAGTATGAAAAAAGCACTTGGTCGGTTTAGCAACTGGACGCCTCAAATTTTTCTTAAGGACAGAGATAAAACATATGTTTTCGGTAAGGTAAATTTGTGTTTATCAACTATTCCAAATAAAATATGTCCACATAATATTGATTTTGAATTCACCCAGGGTATGAGACGCTTCAAACCGGGCATACCAAAAATAAGGCTGGCAGTCGCCCACTACGTACCAGCTGTTTTCTGGGTTCAAAGGGCTCCTCAGAAACATTTTCTTTTAAGATTCTATTAAGAATCTATCCATGAGCTCGTGAAATTTCTGTAGTAATTTTCAAAGCCGATACACTACAGCTGGTGTTTTGCCACTTACAAGGTGAATGAACCTGATACACTGTTTCACTTTTCAAAGATTTTTACAAATTTTTTCATATTCCTCAACCTTTGATGCAGAAAAATGACAACAGGCCGAGAGTAACTTGCCTTTAGCACAATCAGTTATGTCTCCGCTTCATGATAGTCATATTACCTATTTGTATTTTTGCCACACTTTTGTGGGAGTGGTGCTCTAGTGTATCTAAAAGTATCACAATTCCAAACATATCCATTTAGTCTGAAACCTATTGAATTTGTGAAGATTTACTTAAATAGCACTACTTAATTATAGTGTTTTAAGCAATTTGCGCGTGTGTGTGATATGCCACGCCTACTTGGCAAACTACGTCAATTTTCTACTGGGTATTATGCCGAACCGTTCTAAGTTTATTTTTTTTTTTTTTCAAATTTAGTTGTATTATCGTAAGCATTTGGCGCATTAATGCCTCAAGCTGCTCTTGCTTCTAGAGGACATGCCACACCTCTTCAAAATATAAAATTTTGATAAAGCAACGTTGTATAATTTTAACCCTCAAATGTTTAGCTTATTATCTGCTTAATTATCTGCTGAAATTTCTAAGAATGATATTGAGTTATTGATAGTTAAATTCGCTATGGCAACATTGTTTGGCATGCAAAATATTGAATATTCGCACATTGGTCAATGAGCACAAGTGCAGATTTAAATACAAACGCGCTACATGCATACATGTGTGTACATATGTATAATTGCTAACTATGAATTGTACAATAATGTAATTTAATATGTTAAGATGGTATTAGCAAATAGTATTAAGGGCATGTCTATAGAATGAACTAATGCGGTCATAATGTAAATTATCTCAACTCTAAGACAATTGATTGCTTTGTACAAATAAATAAAAGTATAATTGATTACACTGTAGTAGAATTTATAAAAAATATTTAATTAACAGAGATAAAATATATACCTTTTAGTCTATTTCATTTCACTCTTTAAGCTACGAGTTGTAATTCCAAAGCAAAAATTTTGCAAATTTGTTTGCTATTTTTCCAATTAGAATTCACAATTAAAATGTTCTGAGCGTGCAGCATGACAATATAAAATAATTCACTTAAATAATTACTCGTATCGTAAACTGTCTGTTTTTATTTAATGACCAACAATTTTCTAGAGTTCAAATGTCTGATGCAGACAATTGAATTGACTTTTGACGTAAAACACATGTCATGGCCAAGACTTTACAAGACAAGTCATATAAAATTCATGCAAGACAGATGAAAAGGATGAAGCAGACTTTTAGATAGATGTGCTCCAATATTTAACAACTACAAATGAAAGTGTGTAACTGTGAATTTTTGTGAAAAATATTGAAATACGCAGACAAGTCCCTTGAGATGTCGTGCTATAGTTCATTGGCCAAATAAAATTCACATCAAATTGAAATATTTTATTGTTTCTATCTTTAATATCACTTTAAAAGCTCTATTTATTAAGTAAAGTGAAAAATATCTTAGAAATACTCAAATTGTTAGACGTTTAGTAGCACACTTACGATATAAAGTCTTTGATGCGCACTTACATTAAGAAAAATGAGACACTTCTTTTTGCTTAGTCATTGGCACTAATAAGCTTTCAAAATAGTAATAGTAGGGGAAAAATTATAAGTTCTAAGATTGTAGAACGCTATATCATCCAAATTGAAGTTGACGTTCTCGCAATGCAATGCTGAAAAATGAAAATGGTAAGTACGAATATTCAAAATTTATAAAGAAAAATTGCCGAGAAGCAACTTCTTCTATAGTCAAATTCTGAGCGCTTTCTTTCTAAACCAAAATCATTCAAAATTCCCTCCTTAATGCAGCGGTTATGAATTTTTCTTTAGAAAAATAACATAAATATACTATTTTAAACGGTTAAATGCTTGCTCCTTCGACCTGACTGCAATGCTGCAAATTTCATTACAACCATAAGTGACTTTCTGCTCAGTATAAAGAATCTGATTTATACCAGTCAGCGAACTACTAAGAACTATTTGGAGAAATATATCATATTTTTCAAAATGTAACACTAAAAGAGGCTTTTAGAATATTTAGGCTATGCCCCGCAAAAAACGTGGTTCGCTCCTTAGATGATTTGACTCGGCAAGAGCTCAACATACAGGCATCTGGTATAAGTTACGGACATTTAAGCAACAACAATCTGACTGATCATCTATGATATCAAAGTTGTAAAAATCGAATCATAGAGAAAGTCTGTCAGATATCAGTTGTAAGCGTTTTGTTCAAATTCGGGTTTCTACCGGGTGTCCCATTTCAATTTACACAGCTGAATAAGTCAAAAAATTGCAAGTCATTCAAAAAATTATTCAAATTAAAGTTGGTGGGTATCAAAGGGCTGATCCAGCTATGACCTTGACCAACATTTTCTAGGTTATTTGAAGGTCGACTTTAGGTTTTTATATGAAAACCATTATTTTTGACCTCGGATTCCGGAAGAGCACAAAATTCTACGTTCAGATAGATATTCATGTTAGAGGTCAAAATGACCCGTGAAGTTCATTTCAAGGTCGCATTCCCGCTTGGTGCAGAAAAGCTACAGCCAGTTAGGGTAAGATTGTGCAGCGGTCCAGCCAATTATTACTAGCTTTTACACCAAGCGGGAATTCGACCTTGAAATTACCTTCAGGGGTCACTTAGACCTCTAACTTGACTTCTGACTTATTCAGCTGTGTAAGTTAAAATGGGATACCCTGTATAAGCACCAGAAATTTAGGGACGTGTGACTTGACTTTCGATTTAGCCCACAGGAAACTAAATGCAGTGTGCTCATCGTAGCTATTGGCACTGGAACACAATATTGCTGCGGATATAAAAGGCAAGGCAGCCAAGGCCAAAGAAAATAGATGTGCGTTCGCATCAGCGGGAACTTTTCCTTATGGCGTGTGATTACCGAGTACTAATACTTGCCTGCAAAAACTTAACCCTTAAAAAAAGTTTTAGAATCTCCAACGCCATAAAGCCACAAGACAAATTTAAAAAATTATAAATTAATAAGTTGTACACAGTGTAACTGGAATTGTACCATCTTCGCGTAAAAAATTTAAACGGATATGTATTATATCTTTGCGCATTTAGAACTTCTCATTGACAGTGTTACCCTTCTAAAATTAACAATCAAAAATAAATATGGGGATGGTATACGAAAAACAATATTTTTGGAGACCCACACTGGTATCTGCCATATCTGTGAATTTTACTGTCTTCAAAAACATGTTGGAACATGATTTGATGTTATTTTTTTATTTTCTTGACAGTATTAGTCTATTCCATATAAATTAAAATAAAATTTAAGTAAAATTTCAATCGAACACTACATTTACTATTTTATCCAAAACAAACCAATATGAAAAACTTTGAAAAACTTTTAAAAATATTTTCAAAGTAAAGTAAAAATGCAATTTCAGTACGCACTGATCATGTCGCTCGTTATTTGTTTACATTTTGCTTCATGAAAAATTAATTTCATGCCTCAAATTATTTTATTTCCAACTTTATTATAAAAAAAAAACGAAACCCCAGATATATCCGCTCTCCCGTCAATTATTTCCCCTCCAGCTGAACTGTGTTATTTAACTGACAATTATGCCATGCTGTACATCAGCTTCATTTTAAAAAGTCCTTCTTCAAAAAGGCCACTTTTAACACCCACACGACAAGCTCATCGATTGTGTGTGTACAAAATTTTAACATTCAATAAAAGTGAAGTCTCTTCAGAAATATTTTATTACACATATTTATTACAATAAAAATAATTCAATACGACCCACACACGCAAGCATGCTTACACACAACACACATAGGCACACACACATGCACAATGACATATAGAAAATGCTGCGCAAGCACACGCTGAGCAACAGCATACAACCGTACCGAACAGAACAGAACAGAACAGAACAGAACAGAACAGAACAGAAAAATGTCAAAATGAATGTGCGTATGAGGAACTTGTAATCATATTAAAAATGGCGGCAGCAACAGCCGCAGTCGCCATTTTTTTTTTTTTTTTTTTTTTTCCGCTTGGCTTATCCGACGGGCCGCTTATATTGCAAATGGTTAAGTGAATTTAACAACGCACAACGATGTGTTGGTGGGTTTTTCAGTTTTTTTTTTTCCTCCTTTTGTCCATATTTTTTATGAAATTGTCAGCGCGTTTCGCATTTTTCGCGTTTTTCTTTCGTATTTTCATGGTTAGGGTTGAAGCTGCTACTTAAAGTGGTAAATGTTATGTGGTACAGCGAAAAATAAAAAGTGAAAAATTGAAAAAAAAAGCCAGTTATGAAAAGCAGCAGTGACATTTTTATAGGCTTTTTTTTTTTTTTTGCTTCGTCTTTTAACTTTTGTCACATGTGCCGCCGTGTATTTGTATATTTCTATGCTTTATCTCCAACTACGGTGGCGACTTTTATTAAGAATATAGAAAAGTATTTGACACTCAATATTGTTGGCTTATGAAATATTAACATTGCGAATCAACAGAGCATGAAATTGAGGCAGCAAAAATGCCTTAAGTTCAAGTAACACACTACGCACACTTTTATTATGTGTCACTCTGAGTGTTATAATAAACATCATCACGTGACAATAGTCTTTGGGGCTATAACATATGAGTAGGTACTTGCGATTGTGTTAAAAATAAAAATAAATGAAATATGAGCATACGGTTGGTATTGTTGCAGCGTAAGATAAGCATAAGAAATGTTGTATATAACTAAAGTTATTATCGAAAGAGTTCAAAATATATTATTTTTATTCATTGGTAAAAAATATTTTATATTTTGAATATAGTTTTAATAAGCTAAGAATATCCACCTGCTTTTTGGAATGTGCACTTAAGTCATTTGCTACTTAAAATAAGTAAATTGCTTACCTGTTAGCAGCTAAACGTTGCTACACTGAAATAAAAGAGCAAAAAAATAGTTGAATAGTTGATGTTGAATAAAAATCGTTAATTGAAAAATGTTGCAGAGTTGAAAAATGTTGATAAAATCAAGAAATTGTCGCATTACTCGAAAAATATTGTAAAAGTCGAAAAGAAATTGAAATTATTGAAAAAAAAAAAAGAAAAAGTCATATTCAATTAATGCTGAAACCACCAAAAAAATGTTCTGTACAAAACTTTTTGAAAAACATCTAAAAATTTGATACATGTTGCAAAAGTCCAAAAACGTTGACAAAGGCAAAAATATTGAAAAAATCAGATGTTTCAAAACTCAAAAAATTTTGATAATTGATATAAGAAATTTTAGACGTCTCAATATACAGGGTGTCCCATTTTAACTTACACAGCTGAATAAGTCAAAAGTCAAATTAGAGGTCAAAATGACCCCTAAATGTAATTTCAAGGTCGAATTCCAGTTTGGTGCAGAAAAGCTAGTAATCATTGGCTGGAACGCTGCACAATCTTGACTTAACTGGCTGCAGCTTTTCTACACCAAGCGGGAGTTCGACCTTGAAATGACCTTCAGGGGTCACGTTGACCTCTAACATCAATACCTATCTGAACGTAGAATTTTGTGCGCTTCCGGAATCCGAGGTCAAAAATAGGGGTTTCCATTTGAAAAACTATAGATGACCTTCAAATAACCTTGAAAATATAGGTCAAGTTCATGGCTAAGATCATGGCTTGATCTGCCCTTTGATACCCAGCAACTTTTATTTGAAACATTTTTTGAATGAATTGCGATTTTTTGACTTATTCTGCTGTGTAAGTAAAAATGGGACACCCGGTATATTAAATGAGTTGAAAAATATGGAAATGTTCAAAATTTTTTGAATGACTTTAAAAATTTTAAAAACTGAGAAATTTTGTACAAACAGATATTAGACAAAAAGCGCGTAAAAGTTGACAAATGTTTAAAAATAACGATAAATTTTAATATAATGAATAAGCTTTAATAAGACGACCAGTGTTGCAAAATTCAAAATACTATTAAATAGTCAATAAGATCAACAACTTTCAGAGAAAAAATTTGATTTGAATTCGAGCAATAAAGAATGAGGATATCAAAAATTTAGCCATTCTAAAATAATTGGTCGAAAATGTTGCTAGCTCTTATACTATAATTAATATGCTACCAAAAAAAACAAATTGGGACATAAAATGTTGAATGAATCAGTTAAGTACTCTTTTGAAAACAAAAAGTTTGAGTTAAGCCGGAATATTGCTTGAAGCTCATATATCGATAGGTTTAATTTTTGTCTGTTGAAGATTTTTCCAAAAGCCAGTATAACTTTTGCTGTGAATTTGTTAAGCTGAAGATTCTACCACTTACCTGAACTGTCAAAGCTATATAAAATGAAATCTAAAAATTAACAGTTGAATGAAACTTCATTCAATTTAAATGTTATGAGCTAACATTAAATATTTAAGCACAATAAGCAAAGTGAGAAAATCACTGTATTTTGTGCCAATTTAATTGTAGCTTTTGCTTCTTCTGCTGTTGTTTGTTTCTTGGCTTTTACAAGTTGCTATAAATTTCAGTATGAATTGCATTTTTAATTAAATTAAAATGATGTTAAGAAATGCAATTAACAGACAAGCAGACAACAGACGAACAAATACAAAGTGAGAAAAATGGTGAAGAAACTACTCAAATTATTTAGTGGCAGTAATTGCAATGACGAAACAAATTAAATTTATTGCATTAGGAAAAGGGAAACTATTATATGTACAAAAAGAATGTTCGAATGAGAAAAAAATACTGATCCAACAATTAACAGGAAATTAAAATATTTATTATTATTTAACTATCGTTAGGAAGGTAATTTTATGCTAGTAAGCTATTCCAAGCAAACTATAGCTTTATCACGTCATATTTTTTATAAACTGCACAAAATATTTGGAATTTGACACACATTTTGATCGCAAAAGTTGAACGTAACTGAGCAAATAAGAGACAGGATTTCAGTAAAGCGTTTCCAACACTAAATTTTTTAAAACTTTTAACTTCATTTTGAACTTTTTAAATTGAAATTTAAGTACATTAATTCAATAATGAAAATATTAGTTTTCTTAAATTTTTTTTATAACAAATCGAAAACATTCGTTTAACAAAAAAATGTGAAATGATGAAATTAAATATTATTTTCGAAAGTTAATCAATCAGCTTAAGACCAACCTTCTAATATATATTCATTTTATCTCTATTAATTTCGTTTTTTTGCAATAAGGACTAGCTAGCATTTTGCATAGCTTAAGTGAAAACAATTAGAAAATTACTTTTACTTTTCAGTTGTGCATTAATGGTGCTCTTTTTGAGGAATATATCAAAATACATCTTTTGTTTCACCAGGTTTTTTTTAGCGAGAAAACTATTAAAAAAAAATACAGAAAAACTAAACAAAGCATTGAAATCATTTGCTTTTAAAAACAATTTATAACATCAATACCATGGATTGAGTTGTCAAGGAAATATCTCTAAAAACTTTTATCACTAGTACCGGTAAGATTGTCACTTCGTTGCAAAGAGTTTTTATTAAATAGTTTTATCGTTAATTATATCTAAATATATAGTAAATGTAATGATATGATTTGTGCTACAAAATAAGGAAAAAAAATTGTGATAGCACACATCAATCCCCTGGCATTAGTTTTCTATCGGTACGTCAACATATTTGCTTTTTTTCAGTAGTTGTGTTGGTTGCTGAAAAATATTGCAACATCTCCGATTGGGTTAAAATTGTTCACCTGAAATAAGAAAAACCATTTTCGGCGTTTTTCAGAATGCTCAAGGAAAAGCGAGAAAATCGTGAGTAAAGTTGTCTTTTACAAAAAAAAAAAGTTAACATCGTTTCAAGTGGCAGCGTGGCATAGAGTGCAGCGAGTTAGCGGGTAAGCCAGGGTGTTGCTGGTTCGAGCCCCGGTTCATGCTACTTCTTTTTTTTTAATTTTTTTTTAAACTTTTCTTTACTATTTTTTATTTTTTTTATTGTTAGTTATATTATTATATAAAACTTTATATATTGTACATACACATATATAACTTTTCTCGCAAATTTTTTTTCCAGGTGTTTTTAATGTTTTAAAATAATCAGGTGAACTACCATCTGACAAAATTTTAGCCCAATCAGAGATGTCGCAACCTGGTGGTCTCCTTGTGAGTTGGTACGAACTATGAATACTTTGAATTACTTTCATATATATTCATATTATATTTATCAGTCTCTTCGCAGATTTATTTTATTCAAGATAAAAAGGAACATGTTACAAAAGCCTGTACAGAACAGCATGTAGTACAGTTTCATTATTTATTAGTCTTTATTCTACCTTATTACAGTCCTGTCGATTGTTCTTCTGCAGGTGTTAACGTCAGTCCCCTGAACATGTTTTCTTTAATGTCTTATTTAAGAGAAATATTATCAGTCTTCTGTTCTTCTAGGTAATAAGTAACATGAAAGAGTTTCAATATAAAAGTAAACGTTCTTAGTGAAATCACAATTCAACAAGAGCGGAGATATGTTTAGTTCAGCGCAAATTTTGTACCGCTGCATTCAGAAATAAATTTCGCTTTGCTCAACGAGCACTTTTACATTTCAAAAATATCAATGTTGTTCCATTTCACGGATTTATTTCAGCGACATGAGCTTATGTAAGAGCAACATCAAAACCTAATGAATCAAATTTTAAAAATTTGATGCTCCGGGGAGTTTTTTAAAAAAGGAATTTTTAACCAAAAAAAAATTTAAGGAAACTAAAAAGTAATACGTACACCCCTTTTCAATGGGCTGCTTAATTCTAGCAAAATTTTAAAAATTTATCTTTTCAATTTTAATTAAAGGTAAGGGTGCCAAATATCAACTAATGAGCTTTGTATTTTCTGGCGAACTTTGGCTTGCAACTATGAATGGGAGAAGGTATTGAAATTGTTTTTTTAGTTATACACTAATCGATATAAAGGTATTGAATATTGTTTGTCAAATTCATCAGCAGCAAGCAGGATACCCAAATGGAATCTTTGAAACAAACAAAAAAAAAACCTGGGTATATCTATATTTCTGCAACTTCAGTTTATTAAAATAAATTCAATTTTCTAAATTAAACGAATATTGCGAAAAAAATTTCGTAGTAGGAGTAATTTTTTATTTTCTTTACTCGTTAGTTTCTTGAAATATCTCAATTATACTTAAAATATTTTATACAAAAAATAAACTAAGAATAGCTCAGCTCATCTTAAAAAAAAACAAAATTTATTATTAATATTCTTAAATTGTTTACGGCATAATATTATTTTTTTTTTTTTTGTGTTAGGCATTCTCATCGTTATGTAATACATTTTTCCATTAAAATCGTAATAATTTTTCATGATGCTGCATCTCTTCAAAAAAAAAAAAACGCGAAGTACAGAGATTTCATATTATTGTTTTTCTTTACGCATATCCTTTGATTTAGACATTTTTTTGCTGTCCTTGCCTATTGTGTTTTATATTTGTGAGTTTTTTCCTTTTTTTTTTTCATTCTTCTCCGTTTCCATAAAATATATTGTTATTTTTCTTCATTTAACTTGTGTCAAGGATAATGCGAGCCTTATAAGTTTATGCTTTATAGAAGCATTTTGCTGGCATACGCATTGATTTCTTGGTTAAATACCTTGATTAAATAAAAATCACGTTGGGGAAAAAAAGTTTGATTTCTATATTTCCAGCATGCTACAATGCAGGCTTCCGCGAAAAAGCGTGCTTTGTCATTGATAGTCGACAATTGTTATTCTTTTGTGATTTTTTTTTTTTTTTTTGTATTAGAAATCAGAGAACTGCAGAAAATGCTTTTGAGATAACAGCAATTGTTCGATGTAATAAAATTCATAACAATTTATTGCATGTACGGGTAGAATTCCATATACTTTGATCAAATTTCATTATATTTTTTTTGTCTTTATACAGTTTCTTTTTTGATATTAGAGGAAATTTTTTCTGTTTTCGGCTTAGTTAAAAATCAAAGATTACGATTAATTTAAAATGTCACTAATCATATGAAAAATTATCGTTTGGACTGTAACGTTCGATTTATTTCGATAAAAACACTAAATAAATGACCTCATAACGGCACTACGAATGCAAAATTTAGTAAGAAACTTTGAAATTATTGTGCATTATAGTAAAATATCTCACTTTTTGCAAATATCAACTCCCAACTATAAAACACTCCAGCAAATAAGCAAAAACGTCACCGATAACTTTAAAAGAAAACTTTACTTCAACTTTCACGCAGTTCAGTTTAAATTTGTGCATTGTTCCCCCTAATGTCGATAGCAAAAAACTGAACAACAAAAGCAAACATTTCTATGTCTTCTGTAAAACCATGCCCCCGAATACTCGTAAATCCCACTATGGTTATTATCCTTTTGGGAATAATAATTTAGAAGCGTCAAATTTGCCAGTGTTGCACAAAACAGCCACAAGGCAGTAGCAATACAACAAATAGTGAAAAACGCACGAAAAACTAAAGAAATAAGAAAAAAATCAAAAAATCAGTGGGGGAAGAAAAACATACACACACACAAGTGGCAAAACATATGGAGTGAAATTGCATTTTCTTTCGAATTTTTCTTCACAATGTTTTTGGTTTATAATTTTAAAAAAAAAAAATTATAGTCTGCGAAGTTTTCTTGTCGAAAATGTATTTTTTTTTTCTGTGAAAAATGGCGCAACATTTTTGGTGAAATGACCACCATATTATTCCACTATATTCTGTTAAGGCTATCGTGTCATAACTGATATCATATTTTTTAACAATTTTAATCCACAAAAATAAATTCAAGGATATATGAATTTTAAAGTTTTTCTAAATTATTTCCAAATCCATATGAAATAGCTCACAACAAAGCAAAAATAAAATAAAAACCAAAAAACCAATAAAAAGCGGAATAACTTCGCTGAGAAGCTAAACTGCAATACACATATAAATTAACAGAATGTGAGTGAGTACAAAAAAAAGGAGACAACAACAGAAAAAAAAAACAAACAGAAATTCATAGTAAGCAAAATATAAGAAAGAAAAATTAATCCTCTTTTTCAATGGTAGCAGTAGCAGCAGCCTCCTTCATTTATCTCTTTTGCCATCTCACTCACATACACAATGCTTTTCTCTTGCATTTTATACACGCAGTACGGTTTGGTCTTTATGCTGCTTCCCTCCCTTAGCTTTTTGCTGCTTTTGTTGTTTATCTGTTGATGCTGTCTGTTGTTTTGTTTATGTTGGGCTCCCAAAGCGGGTTGTTTATACTTTCAGTGGCTTTGAAGGGGCTACAATGACTTATGGGTTAAAGCATACAAAAAAAACACGCAGCACTGAATGAGTAAATGTTGGTTGTTGGGTTTCCTGGGATGTGTTTGGGGGATCAAAACAAACAAAACGTAATTTATTGCATCTTAAGGGCTAAAACGCATTGTGCAAGCACTCGTATGTGCATACAATTGGCATATTCAAATTCATGCAATGTTTGAAATACACTGACAGAAAAATTTTACTTTTAAATAAGTTATATAGAGAAGTATTTTTAAAGCGATTTATATTGATTTTCGTACTTACTATTGCTATTTAGATTTTTTAATGCTGAATCTCAAACAGACCACAGAGTATTTAAAGCAATTTATATCAAAATACATCTCCGGTCCAATAACTGTTGAATTGATTTATCGCTGATTTTGTTTGAATCAAAATTTACCACTTACTTCTTGGCTATCTTATTAAATGCCAAAAGCTTTTGTATTAATTTGTTTTTGAATAACTGAGCGCAATTATAAAGCAGAATTTTTTGTAGAATTTAGATTAATTAAAAATTTAAAAACGCCATGTTATGATAACAAAGTTAACCTAAATTTTCCGATGTATGTGGGTCAATATACCTATCTAGTTATTTTTTTTTTAAATTAAGTAATTTTAACAGTAAACATGAATTTATTGATACCACATTAGATTATCAATTTTTTTCAAGTGTAACATAGTACAACATTAGTAAACGTTGAGTCAATATAAAGTGTGCTAGCAGAAAATTACATTTTCTGGCAGCTCTTAAATTGAAAATGATTTTAGCGGCACACGAAAGAAATCAAACAAAATATCATAGGCAAGGTGGCAGTGGCAGTCAGTTTAAGAAACTACTCACTTATACCAAATAATTGTCCATTGTAATACTATAGAATATTTAGGTTAAGCTTTTCGTACAACCAGACAGATTTCATAATAAATCTAAGGTAATTTAATCATGAAATAAGTGTAAATCAAGTTTTTTTCTGTCATCCCCTTTTAAGTGCGGGTCAGCAGCAAAGAAAGCCTTTAATGTTTTCCAACTAATCTTCAACTCTACAGTTTTTGCAAAAGTCAAAAAAACAAACTCCGAATCTTGAGACAATTGTCAGTTATCATAGCAATAAATAGGGAGACACTTAGTCCGATACAGTATAACAGTGCTAAGGAGGCCTTGACCTAACATCCGGTTAGATTTGCATGTCAACGTTTTCACTCATCTCTTGTTTGCTTTTCCAATCAAGCAAATCAATAGATGAATTCATTAAAACTTTATAAAAATGGAAATCAATTTAAAATAACATTACATTACATAAGCAGTTCTGACTCATCTGAAATGAAACAAAGAACCCAAAACAATACAACGAGAACTTTTACAAAAAAAAAAGAAATTTCATGCAATAAAACAGAAATTCATTGACAGATTTCGCTTTGACATTCACAAGTGAAGAATACAAGCCCTGCAGAATTAATAAGAAAAAGTTTGTCTCCAACAATCGATAGTGCAACAAAGTATTGCTTAGTTCAAAGGAAATTCAAGGACTAACCTGCTTCATATTGTATATATTATTTTTTTTTTTAAAACAATGCAACAAAAACTTATTTGTGTAATAAAAAATATTAGAAATAAGAGATTTAAAGGCTTTGTTCGAAGGCGCGAAATATGAAGGTATCATATAAGTTACATAAGAAACTCACAGTTAACTTAATTCATTGTACTAACTTTATGGAGAAAAATGGATGAAATAAGTTGGCTGGAAACATGAAACTGAGTCTCGTTTTTATTCAATTCTGATCTTTAACTGACTTTTTAGCATTATATGTGTTTTCGAAAACGTACCTTTCTAGGGCCAACCTTTGTGTTGTTCAAAATTCATTTAGAAACATTTGCCATCGATTACTACTAAGAAGTAATACCAAAAGTAGACACAAATTGAGTCTTATCAGGGTTCTATTTCGGGACATTTTTTTAACGTTTGAAGCTAAGAGAACTTTACTCAAAATCAGGCCTTTTCGGGATCAGAACCTACTACTGAACATGCATTTTCAATTTTTCTGCAGCAATTAGTGCAAAAAAGGCCAAAAGAATCACGCTTTGATTCTGCATGAAAAATGTTTTAAAAAAACTCTTTAGTATTTTTATAAAGCTTTGGACAAAAGAATAAAAATTGCAAGATATGGTCTTAACTTCAGACTCTAAAGGAAGATTGTGAAGTAACAAATCGGGATTGGTTTCAATAAATGTATGAACTCTTGCATTTATTTAATAAAGCTGCATGCCTTGACTCTTTTTTGTAATCTCGGCTCTTCAGTAAAAAGATGGCTACACTTTTTAAGAAAAAAAACAAGACTTTATTTCACTGCAATTTCACTTCAATTTCATGAAATCGCATTGTCTCGTAACAAGTCCAAGCGTATAAAAATCGTACGAGAGATTGTGTAGCGATGCCACTTCTTTGTAATCAAAAATGCAAAATCGAACGCTCAAATATCCAACTTCATTGGCCATCAAATATAGAGTGCATTCAAGTAGTGCACTAGCATGGTTTTAGCTAGGATTCCTTCAATATAAGCAAAACGCTGTTAAAACCATAAAAACTAACTTTATCAAGTAAGACCTGAGCAAAACTGTTACGCAACTTTTGTCAAACATAATGTTGAACTTTTTTTTAAATAAAACTAAAATGAACATTGTACATTTATACAATACATACATCCCGTCTTACATAAGTTTCCTGCAAAACTTTAACTGATTAAATATTTCTTTAAAAAAGTTAAGCTGTTAAGATTTTCAAACATACAATCAAGCAGCTGCTAGCGGCAACTGTAAGCTGACGACTTAAGTTCCTTGAAGTATGTAACTTTACGGATAATGAAAGATAGAAAAAAAACACTAGAGCGCACAAAATCTCAAATACGACAGGACAAAACAGTTCAAGTTGCTGCTCAAGAGCTAAGAGAAAGAAAAACTAATTTTTCAAATGTACACTTTAATTATATCGCCCCTAAGTAATCAAATTTTCAAACTTTCAGATTTAACGTTAATTTCTCTATTTTGTACAAAATGCTGCAATTGCTTTTGCTGTGTGCACATAAAACATAAAAGTTATTTTTATAGGATTTTAAGTAGCAAACGATTAATTTTGTTGCGATAAATCTAAACGGAAGTTTAAACACTTTTTCAATAGTATATGTGTGTGTGTGTGTGTGTTGCTGCCGTTAATAAGAGTTTCTATCAATTTCTACTTCATGTTGCAAGCAGTAATTTTTTCGCCCGGTTTTCTTCTCTCTCACTCTCTCTCTCTCTCGCTTTAATTTCAACTACAAGTATTTTGAGTAGGAAATTTGTACGGTGCAAAATGCTACCTGACACCAGAAAATCACATAAGCACGTACATACAAATAAACCACACACACACATACACACTAATGTACTCAAACCTAGTCAAGTATAGTGCAACTTACAAGGCTAAGGACAAAGCAGCGCGCTATTTGTAGATCATATGAAAAAAAGCATCAACACAGGTAAAAAAATAAAAGAAAAAGAAGAAGAACACAAAATAAACCAAGGTGCAACACAAGTCAACAAAGTTAAGTTGAAGTTAGAAAGTTTGACGCTAGGCAATGGTGCAAATTGTTGCTGCTGTAGCCAATTTTAGGCCAGTCAAATTTGACAAAAAAATTTGTGGTCGGTAAGTCTCTGAAAAATTGGCCATTGTCACATCACCTGGAGTTAGTAGTCTCCGAAAAGTTGTCCAATGGTTTTGTTGTATCGTGTAAGTCCTCGATAATATTTTTTAATTGAAAAGCAAAACTGCAGAATATGGACTATTAAAAATCCTAGAGCATTTAATCAGCAAAAAAATTGCACCCTAAATGGGTGGAGTGAATTGTTCGAAAGCCTCATTGGCGCATACTCTTCGAAAATTAAGTCAATGGTGCAGTAACGATCAATGATGCTAGAAAAATATTTCTCCACAACTGTGATTCCAAACAGAGCAAGGCAGATCGGACAACACAAAGGACACAATATCTTAGTATAAGGTACAAAGAGTGCATTATTTCGCGAAGTAGACTTCAATTTGACACTGTCTTTGGGAAACATTTTTCAATTTAAATTTCCCAACAACTAACTTGAAAATGTCCCAATATACTGGACTATGTAAATGTGAAGACATTGATAAATAAATAAAGAGGGAAAATAAATGCCAGATAAATAATTCCAACATGAAGCACTCTACTCACAATTTGGCTTGCAGCATGTTTCACTCTTCATGTCTTGCAGCACTTGTTGGATCTTGGCTATGCCTTGAGGTGTCGACAAATACCAGGCGTCTTCATTTTCATCTCAACCGGTTGAACTTCGAAACTACTTTTAAGTTTTCCACACATAAGAAAAACAACAACAACAAAAAAATACTTTAGTTTTTTAGCTCATTTTTATACGCTTTCTTGTTTTTTTTTTTTTTGTTTTTTTTTCTTCTACAACTTGTAACCAGGCACATGAGGCTGCCGCTGCCGCCGCCACCGAAGTTCATTGAAAGTTATGTAACCTGAAAAACTTTACCATTTGACTTGACGACGACGACGACGACGACGATGATGGCAGCAGCAGCGGCTTGGTTTAACTTGACATTTTACGTGAGTTCATTGCGGCTTCATTTGCTAATATGATCCATTTTTATGATGAGTTTTTCTTTTTTCTTCATTTGCTCAATATGCAAGCGTTTGCTGGGGTGTTGGCGCGGGGTTGTGGTATAGTTTTTATTTTTTTTTTTTTTTTTTGCTGCAAAAAGTTTAGGTTTTGCTGGCTGATTGTTTGTTGCTAAATAATTAGCTTAACGCTTATGCAATCTAATATTCATGTTGTTTGCTGCTATTGAAAACGTTTGGCAACGCGTCAATTAGGCCACGTTTGCTTGCCTACCTGTTTGTGTGTGGCTGCAGTGCGCTTATCATGATGTAATAAAATTTGAGAGGCTTAAAGGATTATCTGTGCAATGTAAAATGTTTTAATGCTTTAATGTGACTAAATATGAAGCGAATACTATATGTACTACCAACAGGTTGCGATCTAATGAGTTTTGATATATGATTTACTCTCGTATAAATTCAATTTATTTATTAATTTGTGATGTATACTCGTACTTATTTTGATTAAAGCCATTAGTTGGCTTAGGGTTTATTTAGATTAGACAGCTTGCGCAAAGCTTTTCGGTTGTTTCAATTAGGAGTTAATAAAACTGCCAAAAGATACTCAATTATTATTATTATTATTAAATTTTTCAACATTTTACGAACTTTTTCTGGAGCGTAATGTTGGGATATACTTGAATTAAATGCGACTTTATCTTTATTTTAAAATTATACCATTTACGCTGCATTTTTTTAAGTTGATATATTATTCAATCTCTTTTCTAAAATTATAATTAAATTTTGATTAATTTACAATATTCATACACAGAAAGCTACTTCAATTAATCGCTTGAACAGTGTTTCTTCCATTAGTGAATTCAAGCATGCAATCACTCGACATGTACCCTCATACTACGTGCATTCAGCTAATGCTGACATTTTGACCTAATCATTGAACTGTAGCCAAACACATGCAAAATACCCACAATTCTGCTTTACAAGCGCACAATACGTTGCAATCACGAGCAAATTAATAGCAGAACAACAACGACAAACATGCAATCATAGTAGTGTATGCACTCATCAAAAGTAGAAGTGTCCTCATCAAACAAATTGAAAACTGAAATCCTTCAAAGCAAAAAAAAAAAGAAACGACATGCAAAAGTGTTAAGGATCTAAGAATTTCCGCTACATTTTTCAAAAATATTGGGGTGCAATAAAAGAGCAGTACAGACGTAAAAATTTTTCATCAAACTTAGGTTTTCCCTTAAACAGTGAAGGAATAGCAACGCATTGAAGAAGAAATCATTATATTGCTGGAAGTTTATATTTGCACGAAGGAGTAACAAATAAATTTTTTAAATCATTAAGGATATACAAAAATTTATATTTCATTCCCTAAACTATTGAACTCCCCGCCCTCAGTGTAAATACAGGAGCCACCATGAACATTGCAATAAGGCTTACTTATGGGGGCCTGGACGCAGACTTTGCAAACAGATGATGACATTGGACGCCAAAGTAAAGGGAACCCCCTGAAGGGGGGGGGGGATGATTCCTCGAATAAGAGGAGGTGTTTTAGTCGGTATACCAACACAGGAGACCGACACATCGGTCTGGTGACGATCTGGCTGATGGTGCGTAATGCATACATCCAACCTCTCCCCCAAAAGAATTAAAAAAATAAAAATATAACTTACACTAAAACACAATGTATGTCTTTTGAATGAGAAGCTATTTGCAATTAGTTATATTAATGGATCAAGCATAGCTTCCCATAAAGAGCACCCTCTTAAAAAATCTCTATTTAGTTTAAAACTTTTTAAATTCGAATTTAATTATGAAGACTGAACCTAATGATTATGCAATTATGTTACGATTAAGCATTTGACAATGAAAAAAGTTGCAAGCTATGTATACAGCGTGAGAACGTAAATATTTTAATTGATTTCTTATTCGTATCTCTGTTGCTTAGCTATTTAGTACAATTTATTATATTTTTTATTAATTCAGAAGTCTTACCTTCAAAATTATGCACAAAATATTATCTAATCATAAGTTTTATAAAAGTTATAGCTAATTAAAAGTTACATTCCATGTGATTTTATGAATAATCTCTGTGCGAAATAATTAAATGTTACTCATACGACATGTATTCCAAAGTGAAATTCATAATATTGGAACTAATTTTCAAAGCGCTATAACTTTCGTAAAAATTATGATAAGTAACGAAAATTACCACATCATAAAGTTAAAAGCTTAAAATTTTAAAAACTGAAGCAGAATTAAAAAGAATGTATTGTGTTGGGTAAGAATCAGAGCTACAAATGAATAACTCGGATATAATTTTAAGGTATTCGATTTTTATTTTTTTATACACCAAATCCATTTGAAACCATGCAGTCGGAGTGACTTCAAATTGCGGAATTAGTTGCCGATTAAATATGCTGTCTTTCAAAGTAATTAAGGGAATATATCATCTCCCGATTTGATTGAAAATAATTTTTCACGCAAATATACATAGCTATTTCGCTGACTGTACTTCTATGGGTTTTGAATGTTTTGCTTGCTTGACTTTGTCAGCGAAAAAGCTATATGTGCGTATAATTTTTTTATATATTTCCTATGATTAAATGTTATTGCAAAAATAACGGTAAAAAAAAAGTATGCAGAATGCAGGTAGGATTTGCAGAAAGTAATTTGGAATGTTGCTTTTGTTATTTTCTTTAAAAATAGTACCGTAGAGTGGCTTGACTATGATGAAAAAAAATTGACATTATCATTTTGGGAAAAAAATCTCCTGATCACAAATGTTTTTTAACAAGCATTAAACTCATGTCATTTCTGTCTCATATTAATATAAATTCACAGTAAAATTTTAAGCGTAAAAAAAATTGAAGTTTTTGAGAAAATCAGCCTTGTTTTTTTCATAAAAAGCGCTATAACTCCGCCAATTTTCAACAATTTTCAAAATTTCTTAAAGATTCTAAAAGAGAATCAGAAATTTTATTAGAATCAAAAGACAAAAATTAATTACTTTGATTTGGATGAAAATGCGACTATCTTGAACCAATTTTTTTACTTCGTAAAAAATTATTTTCAATCAAATCGGGGGATGATATCCCTTAATTACTTTGAAAAACAACATATTTAATCAGTAACCAATTCCGCAATTTGAAGTTACTACATGGTTTGAAATGTATTTGGTCTATGTCATTTATGTAAAATTGCTTATATCAAAATGGTTTGTAACGCTTTGGCGCAAAATATTCCCAACCGATTTTTGCAATTTAATTTTTAAAACCACATATTTGTGCTAAAAAAGTTTATTGCATACTAATTTTTTTTATTTTATAAAGTTAAATATCCATATTTTTAGGATTAATTTTTTGCAAAACCTCACACAACAACTGTCGTTGCTGATGTTTCTGCTGCTTCTGTATTGTTTTTTTTTCTCATTTGTACCGCTTGGTTTTTTTGGAGCAGTGTCTTTTGCCATTTTACTTTCAGTAGCATGTCTCCACACGTATTATAATTCTGATCATTGCTAACAAAAAACTGATTTAAGTCATCTCTGATGACCTTATATAAAGTTTTGTAATCTAAAAATTTTTTTGAGAAAAGAATAAGGATTAATCTGAAGAACTGAACAGAACTGGAGAATATGGCTATAAAAGATTTTGGCGTGTTACCAAACTTGTATGAGGTCCAACATTACATTGATTGAACACTTTCTCTTTTCTATTGATCAATTCTGGTCTCTTTTGTTTGAGTGAATCATTCAATTTGTTTTGTTGATAAAAATACACTTCAGGATTGTTCAAAGTATTGTCCGGCAAAAGCTAAACTTCCCTTCAAAGCTCACCAAACAGACAGCCTCGCCTTTCAACATCTTAGCTTATAAAAACTCAGAAATTTGGCTCTTGTGGACTTTAAGTTTGGAATGACTACAAACTATATCTTCCTAAAATGTAGCCAATAAAAACGAAACTCAAAACTTTTTAGAAAATAGCATGTATCTTTGTTATGTGTTGAAAAGTATTAAGATTATAAATTTTAAATCATTGTGTTGGCAATCCTTAGCAAAATAGTAGTTGAAAAAACATTAAATGATAACTATGTTGTATGTACGTGCAACTAAGATTAAAATTCATTTTTTTTTTTTTGCTCTACTTTTGTACATTGAACGCCAGCAACTTTTGCTTGATGATTTCATTTTTTTTTTTTTTTTCATTTCAAATTAATTTTCTCACTTTTCACGCTCTTCCCTCACCCGGCTTTCTCTTGCATCCTGTACACACACACAATCAGTCTCTTGAAAAACTGACAGTGACTGCTGTTACTGCTATGGCGTCATTATCTTGTTTGGACACCATAACACAAGCCAGCCAACAACACAAGCACAAGCAGCACAAGATGTGCGAAAATTTGGCAGCTCCAGCTCAACTCTATGGGTTTGTTGCGTAACAGCTGAAGATTCTGAGCAGTCAGTTGTCGTTGAACGCACGCACGCATGCATAAAAAGTGTTGCCAAAAATCATGTGCGTACAATATGTTTACGTACCAGTGTGTGAGTGTGTGTGTGTGTGTGCATCCGTATGTGTGAGTGCTGTGCAAAGTGCCAGTACACGTATTGACTTCCGCATCCCTTTTGAGTTTAAAGTAGTTTGTGCTCCTTTAATTTTTGGAATTTTTGTGTTTTTTTTTTTTTTGATTTTTTTGTATTGGTTGCAGGAAAATTGTGTTTAATTTGTGCCCCCTTTTCCATTTGTCGATACGATATGTATGGTAAGCATTTCGTCCATGCTAAGCATGCTACTGTTGTTGTTTATTAATTTTGTAAAGGGTAAAATTGTCCTCGTCGTCATTTCTTCTGCTTTTTTTGATGTTTTTTTTTTTTTTTTTTTTTTGTAAATTGATGTTTAGCAAAATTAGTAAATAAAAATTTTTTTTGGGGTTTTTTTTTTAAGTATCAGTTCGTGTTCAAAATTTAAATGTTCAATTATAGTGTATCAAAATTTTGGCTTCACGTGCAAAAGTTAAAGATTTAAATGTTTCTGAATTATAAAATTATGTTGTTGCTACTTCATTTATGAGTATGACTGGGAAAATAGCCGAAAAAAATCAACTTGCTTATAATTTAACGTTACTGGACACATCTGTAAACTTGCCAAAAATCACATTATACGAAATTGTCAAATATTATTCACTTGCTCGTCATACAGAATATGAATACGCAACTGAAAATGTAACTAATGCTGCATTAAGATACAAATGCTTATAAAGGACTCACGCTCTAAACGCTTACGCTTTCATTACTTGAAATTTTTGTGGGATGGCACCACCACTCTCTAATCAATATAATTTTTCGAAAGTGGCAACTTTATTAAGAAGAATGTCAAATTTTGATGACATTTCATCTAGTAGTTTTGAAGTTATCGCTGTATGAGTGACGCTACTTTTGGTATTTCGTAAACAATGGAAAAAAGTGAATTTCGCATTTTGATAAAACATGGCTTTGTGATCGGAAAAAACGAGAAACAAACATTGGAATGGCTCCAAAAACATCACAGCACATCTGCTCCGTCGAAAACAACTGTTTACAGATAGTTTGCTGAATTCAAAATGGGTCGTACGAGCAACAGTGATGCACCACGTTCGGGCCGGCCAAATGTGGCTATCATTTCCGAAAACATCAAGAAAATCCATCTGGTCGCTTTGGAAGACCACAAAGTGAAAGTGACAGAGCTAGCAGACATAATGAAGTTGTCGATCGGTAATATTTTCCATATTTTACATGAGCGTTTGGAAATGAAAAAGATGTGCGCGCGATGAGTGCCGCGTTTTCTGACAATTGATCAAAAGCAACATCGTGTCGGTGATTCAAAGCAATGGCAAAATTGAACGAATCGCGATACGAATCGCTACCCCACCCACGTATTCTTCAGACTTGGCCCCCAGCGACTATTATCTGTTTCGAACTTGAAAAGATGGCTCCAGGGAAAAAGATTTTACTCAAATGAGGAGTTCGAGTTCGAAACTGATGCCTATTTTGAGAGCCTCGACGTCGATTACTATAAAAAAGGTATCGAAAGTTTGGAGAATAAATTGTATCTCCCTCGAAGGGAACTATGTTGAAGAATAAAATAGATTTTTATCAAAAAGTTTATGTTTTCATCATTTTTCCCGGAACTTACTAGCAAGCAGATGTTAAACACATTGAGCAATGTGTTGCTGTCTATGGTTTCAAAGTTCAGTCTTACATCCAGCATTATTGCTTAATCTAGAAAATACAAGTTTTGGGAAAGTTTTTCTCCGCAATTAGATAGAAATCATCTTTGATGCTATAGTAAAATCATTAGCGCAGGTGATATCAATGTTTATAACTCCAAGTGGTTTCACCATTTTGGCCATACAACTAAAGAGGATAGCTATGTTGAGCTTTTTACTAATTAACATCTTCTGACCTAATTAATGAATTATCCCTTTGGATTCATAGTCTTTGTAAACTAAACCTCTTTTTTTGTTAAATCATTCAAAATGTAATCTGTCTGTCTGTAGGTAATTTATTTTTACTACTTTTATTAGGATTGTGGTATGTAAGCTATAATACTACGACTCAGCGGAAAAATTTCTAACACAAATTAAAAAGGTGAAAAATAATCCTTTTACCATCGAAAACTTTCAAAAACTTTTAATCATTCATCAGAAATAACATGCAGTGGCGAACAGTGAAATCCGGACAAACAAAAAAATTTTAAAAAAAAGTTTTTACGATCCCGTCAACCTCTTTGTTTTGGCTTTTCGAAGCGATAGATTTACGATACGGGAGTATGCTAGAGTAGGCTTCAGTAAGTCCTCAGTAGCCGACTTTTTGAAAAAGTATTCTCAGGAGCTGATGATCAACTTTTAAAAAAGATTAGTCTTAAAAATCGCTTCAAAACGGCTATAGAAATTAGAGAAGAGTTTGTTGAATGTGGAGTAATAAAAATTTCTCCAATAACAGTGTGACGATGGCTCTATGATGCTGGTTTATCTGCACATCGTCTGGCTAAAAAGCCTTTTTTGACCAATCAAATGCGTTGGAAACGCTTGCATTGGGCCAACCAGCACAAAATGTCGACTGTATATGATTGGCAGAATGTAATCTTCTTAGATGAATCAAAGTTCAACATATGCGGCTCCGATAGTATGCTGGACGAGCGTCGAAGAACTGGAGAGCGTTATAGCGACGAGTGCACCCAAAGAAAATTTAGACAACCGATTAGTAGGATACAAAGAAAATAATGATTAGTCCGGGGATACAAAGTTGGACAACTGGCATTGATTGAAGGAACTGTCAAAGCAGCCGACTATAAAAACATCCTGATAGGAAACTTGGAACCTTCCAATGAAGATCATTTTTCGCGTGTGGAAAACGTGTTTTTTTTTAGATGATTCTGCGCCTTGTCATCGAGCGCAATTGGTACACATTAGTGGTTTGTAAATCTCTATTTTGTACTTAATAATAACCAACAACTGTTATCCTTTTTTTCTTCTTCTTCTTTTACTGGTAAAGAAATACCTGAAAGAACTTGTTATTTCAACTTTATCGTGGCCAGACAACAGTCCCGATCTGAGCCCCATTGATAATCTTTGGCACATAATTAAGATGCAGGTAGCAAGCCACAAGCCCACTTATTTACGCGAGTTAGACAGAATAACTCAAAATATTTGGTACGAAGGCATTTCGCAAGATCTTTTGAAAAATTTGATCTCTTCCATGCCGCAGCGAGTTATGGCGGTTATATAAGCGAAGGGACCAACAACAAAATATTGATACTATGATATGATAATGATATGATAATATTAGTTCCAGAAATACCTGCTGCAAATATTTTAGAATTAGTTCTTTAAAAATAATATTTTACAACCTTTTACCAAAAACTGTTTTTATCAATAAAGGACATATTTATTTCGTCCTACAGCAAAATATTTTCAATAAAAATTATTTGCTTCTCTGATCCTTGCATCAGTTTTTTGATTCGATAAAAAATTTAGATCCTCAAGGATTTTATTCAATTTTTTTTGTTTGTCCGGATTTCACTGTTCGCCTCTGTATGTTGAAGTATTGAAAATTATAGAAAAAGCCAAAAAAAAACTTAAAAAAATATCGGAAAATGTTAAGTGCGATGAAATATGTTGAAGAAATCGAAAAACTTTGATGAATACGAAAACTGGATAGCGTTGAAAAAGTCAATAAGAAATTCAAATTTATTAAGTTTAAGTAAGCGTGAGCATTACTTTTCTAGCAATATATAGATTTTCTTCCCCAATATTATTATAAAAATTTAACTAAAAATAAACGTTTCTGAGAAATCGGTAAGGTTGACTGAAATTTATTCTAAAATTTCCTCTCTGTCGATTCATATGAAGAGACTATATAGCATGCTTGGATGTTCTAAACTGGAACTGTTCAAAACTTTTTTTTTTTTTTTGAGAGGATATCTTCAATGCCTATCGTAAAGAGCAACCTAGTTCAAAAGTTACAATTTTTTTTAATGAAAAATACTTCACATAAGCTACGCAATATTGTTATCGAAAAAATACTCTGAACTCAGTAAGCCTCAATATACAAGTACCTTTATGGGACATTTTTTAACCATTCAATACTTTTACCTAATTGGTCTTTTCCAAAAATCAATTATACCTATAATTCACTTCTTTAAAATATTGTAACTTAAGTACATAAATTTCTTTCAATTACCTCAATTGCAGCTTAACTTTTTTCATTTACAATGAACCCAATTTACAAAATGAAATAACTGCATAGCGTATTTCATTAAAAACCGAACGAAAAAAAAAGTGCAAAACAGCGCTGAAATCAATACTCAAATAACTATAACCATGAAAATTTGTTACATTCATTATTTCGGGCTTTCAACAATTTTTGGCAACGCATCAATTTGGCATCAGTTGTGGTCATATAAATTTAGAGAGACTTACAAGCCAAGGAAGGAACAAAACCCATAAAAAACCATTTTATTACTAAAACATAAAGCAGTTTGTTGGCTACCTAACAGTTGAGGCAGACAGAAAGAAAGCGTCATTTACGCCACAGCATACTCAAAATACTATTAGCCGACAGAGAAAACACATTTGTAGAGGACACAAGATACAGAAAATGAAAACTCAAACGAAACAATAAAGAACAAAAGTACAAAGCAGCAAAAGTAAAAATTCATTTCAGAAAAGTAGTGAAAATTTTTACATTCAACCAATTCACCACTGTCACAATACACGTGAAAAGTAAATTTCCACAAAGACCACAACAGCAACTAAGCGGGAGTAGAAGTAGCGAAAGCAAAAAAAAAAATTACAATTATGTTGGAAAATTGCCATGAAAGCTTTTAAAGCCATAACAATAAAATTTAAAAAGCCTTCAAGTGCGACTGATAATCATGGGTCGGTCGTCGCAATGTTTCTTATCTGTTCGGTATATTACAACTGCATATTATCGCCATGTTTATCAGAAGAATTTGACATTTGCATTTGACGTAAGCTGTTTGGCAGAAAATCAAAAAAAAAAAAAAAAAAAGAAAAGCAAAAAATTTACAACTACAACTACAAGCAGAATGTAGGAAAAAGAGTATACTTTTGTTACAGCTGCTGCTGGTTTGACATTCCCATTGTGCCAGAAAGAGAAAATGCGCGTTAGGGATATAGCGCAACAAAAAAAGGAGAATAAAAAGGATACCGGGCTGCCCATAGAAAAAACATAGAAATTTAAGTTTAGTCCTTAATACCAATGAGTAGCTTTTTTTTTTTCTTTGATGTGAAAGTCGTATAAATTTTCTCTCGCTCTCAGGAAACTGTTGCGCCTTTATGGTTGCTCAAACTTTTTATGAATTACTCAATTTACAGTTTTACTCCATGACTCTGCGCTCACTCTCTCTCTCTCTTCAGCATTCTTTCATGTTCGAAAGTGTAGACTTTGAAATTATCATATTTCGAAATATCCTTCATAATAAACTATTGGAAATTCAAGGTTTTTACTATCAATGCTAATGCTTTGACGTCTTCTTGTGGCCCTTTACCGTGCTTTAAAGCTCAAATAATTTTCATTCTGTTCTGCAGCGCTTAATGCCGGCCTTTTGCTATCACTAGAACTCGTTGACTATCAACGAAGTTCTTCGATTAAGTGTTGCCGTCGGAGCAAATTGTGTGTATGTGACGTATGTTGAAAAATTTTGAAAATCAATTTTTCGTGCGTTGTCTTTTTGGTGCAATATTTGATGTGATACTTAAGACATTTGTAGTGTTTTGGTAATTAACCCTTGTATTAAGTATGTTGAAAATAGTGAGTGACTGATTTTTGTCTGAATATAAATTTGAAATTGAAACCTTTTTTTTCAAATTATGTTATTTTAGTTTAAATAATCATAACAGTCGGAGTTAGTCCTTAATTAAAAGTTTCAAATATTGCAATGTGGCATTATCAATCACTATCTTATTACGCCATACATAAAAGGGAGATTAACATTTGTGCAGTTTTTGCTGCTTAGTGAGTTGTAGTATGAGCAAAGATGAAGCTAATGAACTAAAATGGAACTTAATTTCAGACTTATTTATATTAACCCAGATATGACTGTTTCTATTGAGATGATTGGCATTAGCAAAAACTTTCAGCTCAAAAGTAAGTGAAATTAATAACGTTCATGTCATATTCAGACTGCAGCATGTTTTTTAACATTTGTAGAGTTTCAGGTGCAATTTAAACTGGACTTAAATTTTAATGGATTTTTGATTGAGTGATTTCGTGAGTTCTTTTATATGCGATGGTTACAGATTTAAACAATGTCAGAAGTTTTCTATAATTCTAAAGACTTTTTGAAATTTTGCGGAAGAAATTTTTCTGGATTCGTGTAAAAATATTAATAGAGTACAAAAGAGTTACAAAGCAGACTAAAAGGAATAAGTGATAGAAACTCCATCGATATCGGTGCATCACGCAAAAACTAATAAGTCCATTTTAATCAAATTTATTTACTTTTATTTTTTAGGCGCTAGTCAATGAAGCCAATCAATCTCAAATAAAAGCTTTTGCGATATTCAAAAATGATTTGCGCAAATATCAACAAACAGTTTTATAGGTTTATGAAGTCAGTAGGGAGAGGTGACAATTTTTACATGTCGTTGTTGAGGACGTTTAGGTTAGGTTAGGTTAGAGTGGTGGCTTAGCAAACAAGCTTGAAGCCTTAAGTAGCACTGATTGTGCCGTTTTGATACCACATTGCGTGATCCGGCGAATTGAAGGATGTTAATATCGCTATATCCAGTTAGCTCTATTAACCCGTATACGTCCATAATGTCAAATCTATGTCCTAGCCTGACAAGTTCTTTTTTGCATTGTTCAACTAGCTTTGATTTTATATGTGCCGAGCTCAAAGCTTTCATTGCGGCTTGGCTATCGCAGAGAATTGCTATCTTCTTCTCTGAATTAATACAGCCCACTAATTTGCAGGCTACAAGAATGGCAAAAACTTCAGCCTGGAAAATGCTAGCTGATTCAAGTAAATGAAAATATTGAGAGATTTCTGAGTCTTTTGAGTAGACTCCTGTGCCTACTCCAACGTCCATCTTGGACCCCCCATCGGTGAATATAGTGGTTTCAAAGTTTAAGTTGAGAGTGCCCTCTTCCCATTGTACTCGCTTCAGAATTTTCACCTGAAAATTTTTCTCAAAGCTTTGTGTAGGACATATGTAGTCAGTTGGGGAATTTGAAAGTTCGATTGGTAAGGTGTCGAGTATAGAGCAATGACCATATTGCTTCGAAAATCAATTACTGGCTTCCCTGAGCCTAATCGCACTGCACGCAGCAGCTGCTTAATAAAGGAATTGGGAGGAAGCAGGTGTACAAGCACATGAGGACGTTTTATTTAGAGCATTTATGATTACTGTTTCGGAATAAATTGAATTGAATTAATAGTTGGCATAATAGATAAGGACATTTGTAGTGATTCAGACGTCTAACTTTGACTTTTGTAGATCTATAAGTCATAAGCACTTTTAAGACATGTGCTGAACAATGGCAATTTATGTAATACCAAAGATCATTTTTATTATTATGAAGTTTCAATTTCGAAATTTTTTATAGATTTTACGTGCTCGGTCACAAGAGTTTAGCAGCATATTTATTTACATCATTCTTCATTTTACCTTGAGGTTCAATTCAAGGCTGAATGTTTATACCATCATGAAAGTGCTTCATATCGAAATTTTCTAAACACCTGTTATTATTTAACTTACGTTGGCAACACTACTTTTTACTCAGTTTCGGAAAAAACTGCGCTCATTTTACAATATTACTCACTGAATTTTCTTTCCCATCAAATGTGATGCATACGCTCTTTCTGCTAATTTGAGAGAGTGTCTTTGAAATTTTATCTCGCAGTTTTTCTTTTCAAATATTTCTTCCATGAGTATTTATATGATTTTTGTTTTATTTCATGCATTAACTCCTATGTTACTTTAATAGTTTCTTTTCGTCTTTCTTGCTATCTCTATTACCGCTATTTTGTTTAGCCTTTGATAGTTTGCTTGGTTGACTCTTTGGCACAATCATCATGAGCCCATTGAAAATGTAACAAGTTCCTCTTATGAACTTCTTTCGGAGCATTTTTTATTTTTTTTTCCACAGCAGTAGTAAAACTACAAAAATTACTATATAACAAAAGAGAAATGGATAAAAGAAAAGACACACACAAAAAAACACCTATGAAAGAGAAATGTGTTTTAAGTGGTATCTTCAGTTTCCGCTTTTAATGATTCTGTTATTTTTTCAATTGTGGTTTTTTTTCGTCCTCTTTTGTCAACTATGTGTGTGCATAGTACATACATACTATTAAGGCACTTTTTTTTTGCAGTTTTTACATCGAGGTGTGTTCGTGCTATTTTCGGATCTACCTCTTTTTTTCCATGTTTTTATTCGCTTTCGGCGCTTTTTTCGTTATTTTATTTTTTTTTTCGGTAGCAATTTTATTTTCTTATTGTCTACCATTGGCATGCGGAAACCTGTTGACAGTCTTGTTATAATTTTTTCTGTTATTTCCTGTTCTACATAACATGATTGTGACATGCACGCGATATCCGTTCATGGGACATTAGCAGGACATGGCAATAAATTAGTTGGATGTGTTTCTTTGTTTGTTTGGCAGCTCGTTTGTAAGGAGGTTGGATTTTGTGATTAAATCAATTCAAAAACATTGTTTTTTGCAGCAGCAGCATCAGCCGCAACACAAGCTAAAACACAATTTTTATATGTTGTATTTTATTATTCAAAGGATTTAAAAGCTTTTTCGTTTAATGTTTTTTTTACATTTCGATTGAAGCTCACACAGGACGTGATAGACAAATATATGTGCAAAAATTGTTGCCCAAAAACAGAAAGTAAGCACTACAATGTTTGCCTTCCTTTTTCAAGTGCATTTTAACAATATTTGAGTTTGTTTTTAAGACTTATTTAAAGGTTAAGTCTATGCCAACGCTCCACCAACGATTCGAGCTCTGAGAGAAAACACCAGAGCTGTTATTCGCCGCAATTATGCAAAAAAATGATAAAAAATTTCATCAATAGGATGACCATTTTTAAACAGAGCCAAGGTGGACATTTAGCAGTTATTATATTTTACTACTAAGTAACCTTCAGAAATCAAATTTTCTGATATAATTTAAAAAACAAGTTTTTCTGTGGTCTGAGATATCCAATTTCAATTATTGAAATCTCTGTATTGATTGATGCAAAAAAAATTCAAAATCTGAGCTCAAAATACGATTTTTCGGGTCCTTAGATCAGCCCAAACGAATCTGGTTGCCTCAGATATTATCTTCATTAATTTCTTATCAATTTTTGGATCTAGAGTTGGGCACGGAAAGAGTCGATTTTACAAGATTCGGCACCGAACCCGGTGATAAGCAAAATTCATTTTCGACCTCATCGCATCCTTTTACGCTACAACTTTTCTTCAAAAATGTACCCTTAACAAGCTATTTCGAGACCTGGGGTCGCTTCGCCCGATGATTCTATAATCCATTTTAAAAATTTTCGCATCGATTAGTGCAAATAAATTTGTTCAAAAATGTGTTCAAGACGATCTTCTAAATATGAAAAACTTTTTGATTCCAAATCATTAATTTTTGAATTCTCGATTAAATTTAATATGCCAGAAGAAAACTATAGGAGCAGTACATCCAGTAAAGAGGTAGCTAAATGTTTTCATCTCAGTGGAGTGCTGACTGAGTATTGAAATTTATTCTTCTTAAATTTTATTCCGATTTATTTTATCTCCTTAATAGCGTGGAGGAGAAATAAAAGTTTTGAACTTTAAAATTCGTATGTTCAAATCTAAATTTAGACCTCTATTCAGTTTTTTATATAAAAATTATATATAGAGAGTTCTTGTATTAGAGTAATAAAACATTCTAAATGCAATGTTAGAAAAGAGTACAGAAAACACTGAGTTCGGAGAAATAGAGTTACTAATTTTGGCTTATTCCAAGATCATTTTATTTCATAAACGAATTAAATGTTGAAGAACTTTATCACTTGATGTGTGGATCAAATTTTCTCATACCCTGTACAAAATTCAAGTGTCGCCATAATTTAAATTTTTAGCTTCGCCATAATTTTAGGTTATCGTCAATAGGTGGCGCTATTGCAATAAATACGTGCAATTATCTCATTAAATATAATTTGGGCTAATTTAAATAGAGTGAAACAAAGCAAAAAAAAAAACAAGTATTTCATTATCGCGTGATTCAAATAGGTGAGGCGTAGCAAAAAACAACAGCAAAAAGAAAAATTTCCATAACAAAAAACAACAGGTTTCAACCTGTTAGGCAAAGCCAAATTGAAAATGTTATACATATGTTTGTATGTATTTGTGTAATACGTATGCACACGAGTTGGTATTTTATTTATTGTATTAAATACTCAACAAAAGAAATGTTAGGAAAGTTAAAATAATAAGGTTTGTTCCAACGATCGGAGTGTGTCTCAACTAAACATTCTTTCATATAAAATGTGAGTATTTTTTGTACTTATTTTCGTCCTTGCGTAAGCAAGTAATACTCGTTGGAAAAAAAAAGGATTATAGCCAAATCTATAAATAACAAAATAAAAAAAAAATTTTTGATAACAAATCTTTCTTTGTCAACGCAAAATAAAATATTTAATTTGTAAATAGCGCCATCTGATCGTCAATGCTTGAGATCAAAAGTTTAAGAGTTTTTTTTTACGAGAAGCGAAGATATATGTAATAATTTTTTCTGTGATTTTTATTTTAAAAATCAAAAATAATTGTTATTTTGGATTTTTATTGTTTTCATCATATATAAACGTTATTTTGGATTTAAATTTTTTTATATCGTAATCGTATTTAAGGATTTTTATAGTTTTGTTTAAATTTAGTTTAGTTTGTTTCAACTTTTCTCAGCGAGTGTAACTTAAACATTCGCAGTATAAAGCAAGTGGTGGACACAGTAAAACGTTTATCAAAGCAACAATAATAAAAAGCTTTTGACTTTGTGCTCCTTTGTGATATAAACGTTCATGACACATACAAACATGCATACTATTTATGTTAAAAAAAAATAAAATTAAAAAAATTGTTATCTAAAACAGCGAAAATAATGAATAGAGCTATATAGTGTGTATGTAGTGAAGAAAAAATGTAAAGCAAAGGAAGCAAAAAATAAAGCATTTGAAACGCCACTGGACGTGCACGACTTAAGTGTATGCACGAGATTGTTTGCACGCCATTTTATTTTGCTTTACTACTTCAACAGCAACCAGAAGTAGAAAACAACGGTATTTTTCCGGTAACGGCAATAGACTGACGAACTACACACACACACACACACAGCAAGTGAACGGACGGAAGATGGACGGACACATGAATAGACGTCGTCGACGAATAAAAGAATCGGCTGGACAGTTGAAAATTGGAAATAAACGTTTAGCATGAAACATGAATACAGACATGCATACGTAAGAATGGCAAAACAGTACATTTGATTTACGCGAGAGTGTACCTTATTTCAAATTTTTTGTTTTTTTATACACTTTGATTTTTTTGCTTTTAAAAACTCGTTGTATTTACTTATCAATTAAAGTGGTAGTTTGGTTACTTTTCTTAAGAAACATTATTTGTTTGTTGTATAGAGCCATAATTGGCTCATTTTTCGTATTTTGCCCATCACTGTTCCAAATAATTCTTACTTTTACTTCAGCCACGATGTTGGCAAACACAGATTGATACTTCTGTTGACGTTCTATGTGAACCAGAGAACTGCAGTGAGCCACTCATCATTTTGGCATTCATGAATCTGTTGAAACTTTCAGCTGATTCACACAGATTCACGCTCACAGAAAATTTTGTGAAACTGAATGGTATTCAGTCTCATAGCGAAGTCTGTGAATGCGAATGTGATTTACATTCACTTCTAGTGAATACGAATGTGATTCACATTCACTTCTAGTGAATGCGAATGTGACTCACATTCACTTCTAGTGAATGCGAATGTGATTCACATTCACTTCTAGTGAATGCCGTTTCATTTCGTTTGCTTTCGTATGAAAAAAATTTTTTAAAATATGGGGAAAGGTCGAAATGGATTTTGGACATCACTTGTGGTGGACTCTCGAAGGACCCTCCTCGACCCATTTTTGGAAATTTTTTTTTTTTGCTTCAATCGATAGGGAAATGTCAAAATTTGACCCATTTTCGGAATATTTTTTTTATGCTCCAATCGAAGGGGAAAGGTCGAAAATGGATTTTGAACATCACTTGGAGTACCACCGGACCCTGGAAAGGACCGTTTTTAACCCGTTTTCGGAAAAATTTGTTTTGCTCCAATCGAAGGGGAAAGGTCGAAAATGGATTTAGAACATCACTTGGAGTACCTCCGGACCCTGGAAAAGACCGATTCTAACCAATTTTCGAGAAAAAAAAAAATTGTTTTTTCAAACGAAAGATAGCTGAAAAATATTTTTGGACATCACTAAGGAAGGTTCGGGACCCTGGAAAGAACCGTTTTTGACCCGAAATTGTGTCCCTGGGGCATGGTACCCGTTTTTGTAACATTTTGTTACATACTTCGCTTCCTCTAGCTACCATATAACAAGTTAACTTCATTCTAATGGCTCTTTTTCTAATAAGATGTCTAATGAATTTATTGATTAAGGAAGACAAATGACAAGAAAGCTTCAAAATTTCGTGGCAACAATTGAAAAGACAGAAATGTCAAAAATTTTAACTAAACTGGCACAGTAGTAGTAGTAGTGGTCTTGTTCTAAATTTCAATATATTCCTTGAAATATCTTCTTGATAAGACAATTTCAACTCTACACATATAGCGCACAAATACACATAATATGAATTGAAGTTTTGTGGTTCATTAAGTGTCACCTTAATTCATACACGCACACACACACACACATACTATCATCGCAACAGTTAAACACATTTGCACACCACAAAAACGGTGTTACTTTTGGAAGCAGCCTTACTAACTTGGACTTGGTTGTCTGATTAATGGCTTAAGTGGTTGTACGATTTGCTGTTGTTCCTTATGTTGTTGTTGTTGTTGTTGTTGCAGCAGTAACAATAGTTTAAGTTGGCATTGTTGCACTGCTATATCACAGGCATGTTAAACTTATAGTCTTCATGTCGTATATGTTTTGTTTGTCTGATAAGACCGATGTTTTGTAACAGTTGACCGTTTGTATACGTTGGTCTGTCTGTTTATCTATTCATTGAACTAAATCCTTGTAGGCTTTAAATACCAAGCGCGTGTTTGTGCTTACGTAGTATGAGCTGAGCTAAATTCATACAAGATAAATGTTGAGGAATCGCTTTCAGTACGATACAAAAAAAAACAAAACATTGGGCGATGCTTCAATTGAATTGTGTTTAATTTTTGGAAACTCTTTAAAAATGGAAAATTTTTCTTTCATAAGATGAAATAAAATACATGTATAGCTTTAGCAGCAGTTTAACGAAAATGCTGCATCATTGTTCGAGAGTGAGAAATTTAAATGATAACATTACGTATTTATTTATTATAGTACGTCACTGAATGCGATATCAATGTAAAAGCTATACATAACACTGTCTTCAAATTCAATGGAAAATTTAAAATTTCTTTAGTCTCAGCTTTCTCGAAATTTAAAATTTTGAGAAGTGGCATTGTGGTTCTGACGATGCGATATTGTAATTGTTTATTTCTTGATTATAAATTAAAGATCACTCATACGACCTGTTGTGCATATTTATTAACATTGATGATCCGCAATATTTACTAAGATTGAGCCTTAAGAGTATTGCCGAAAGATTTACAAAACAACATTTTAAGTTGAGAAATGCTGCAATAATTTTAATAAAACTGGCATTCTTTAATAAGGTAAATATCTATATATGTACATCCCAATATGTTAGAGAACTAGTGCTCCTTAAGATGTAAAAGTGCTAAATGGTTCTCTCATTCACAACCCATGGTTTCACTTAAACCATTATTTGCACCCTTATCAGCACTAAAAATCCCAAAAAAAAAAAATAAAAAAGTGAATTGGTACTGCAATAAATGAATTAAAACACCACAATAAACGTACCAAAAACACGAATAAAGAAAACCCTGTAACATATTCCTTTGACAGTCGACAAGCAGCAAAGTGTCAAGATAAGCGCTTAGCAGAAGAAGAAGAAGAATGTTGCATGAAAAAGAGTGAGGCACTTGAAGAAAAAAAAAATGTACAAAAAAAATGGCATGAAATAAAATGAATTGAAAATAAAATAAAACCGTTGAATATATTCCACTTAACATTTTGGCATCTGGTCAGTCGTTTTTTTTCGCCTTTTCATTTACACAATAGACGATTTGTTGTTGTTGTTGGCTTTAGCCACAATATATTTTACATTTCTTAGTAGGGATGTAAATATTATAAATATCGCAATTTTGAAAGTAGCCTGATATTTCAAAACAATATAATCTGCTGGATGAAAACTCTTGCTACCAACAAGCTTTGCTGAGCACATAATTTTAAATCCAAATATTTATGTGAAAACTATAAAAAAAATAAAATAAAAAATGTAAAAATAAAATAAAAAAAATAAAAAAAAAAATTTTTGAAAATAAATTTTAAAAAATAAGACAAATACCTTGAATATAAAAGTTTACTTTTAGTTAAATTGCAAATTAATAACTGATTTAAGAAAACGCCAATAAAAGGGAAATTTCAAATAAGCCTTTGGAATGTTGGAGCATTATAGTGTTGAATAAGAAACCATTGAGTTTCAAAGGATTTTTGAAATTCTAAAATAACTTGAGCTAAAACGATTGTATAGATTTTAATAAAATATAACAGCCACTATAGCTAAACGTACGAACATAAAGTTTCAATGAACATTTTTTTAAAAAAAATATTAAAAATTGTTATGGCTTTCTTGTACACTGCACTATTTTCAAATTTCGGAATTCAGGCAACTTTTACTTTGCTATTTTTTTATAGAAATTGTCATCGAAAGGACTCCGAATTCCTTGCCATAGAAATTTTCCATATGGTTAACTAAAAGTCTGAATAAAACCTTATGAGGCTTAAGTACATTTTACCAAGTACTATAATTTCTAAAACTTTTAATATTATCATACTCCCACTCAGATGCCTTAGTGATACTTTTAAAAATGCTCTAACATTTTAATGCTGTTGCATGCTTTCACGAAATGACCCAAAGGTCTACTTTATCACGTAAATATCTAGAGGTTTCTTTTATTAACTTGGTTTACTTGTCAGTGCGATATTTATGCTCGTTACTTTATCCGTTCGAGCACGATATATTTAAACCTTACGTATGTATGAGTGAGCTGCTTTGTTTTGTTGCATTCTATTGTGTGTATTCATGTTTGTATGTATGTATGTGTACAAGTGGATTGGTTTTGACTTTTGTTCTGCATTCGCCTTTCATTTGTTTCGTTTTAATCTTTTGCTACCAAAACAAGCTGTCAGGATAAGAACGGATTAACATGAAGCATGTTGCTTGCTTGAACTGTTAATTTTATACCAAAATTTATTATTTTGTATTTTTCTATTTTCAAAATTAAGCTATACTTTCGAATTTTTTCAATCTTTTATTTTTATTTCATATTTATTGAAAAATATATTTTCAAAAAGTTTTGCAAAACTAAATAATAAAATGAATGCATATGTGTTAAGATCAAAACGTAGAATAATTTTATTGCTTTATGAATTTTTATTCTTCAATTTATGAACGTTCTTCACTTTCCAAGAGCAGAGTAAGTTTGTTAGTAGTAGGGGAAGTGCGTGTACATTGGACCAATTTTGAGCAAATCGTTTGCTGTCACGAAACTACGGCTGCTTTTTTTTTCTCTGAAGCTTCTATATTTTAAGCTGATATTTTAGCTACAATGGCATGAATACAAAAAGCTGCAGTCTTTTTTCCAAGGTACCTTGGACCACGAGACTAAATTTAACCAAATTTTTCTTTCCTCTGTACTAAATAGTTTTTTATAATCAATTTTGGACTGATATATCAATATAGTGGTTCCAGATAATCAAAGTTTAGCTAAATGGCGAATTAAATTTGCTTTTCCGATCCTTTACCTTTACCTTTACCGTAATTTTTGCTCCGTGGAATATTTATGAATTATATTCGTAATACATTTCACGACATAGAAAAACTTTGCAATTTCGACCGGTTCAAGGTACGCTCCATGCATTGATCCAAGGCACACGGAAAATATTTAAAAACATTTTTAACCTAGGAGATAATCAGATTTTAAAATAATTAACTTGAAGGGAAACGTTGGATACCGTTATTTCGTTATTTTGACCTTGAAAATTTGCACAAAATTTACAAATTATGTGAAAAATTCGTCTTCCTCAGTAGACGAAAGAACGTAAATTAAAGTAGATCTTGTGCAGCGTTGCAGAAATCGGTTACATAAATAGAGAAAATTGAACTGTTACAATTTTTAGCTACACTCTGGCAAACATGAAATATCGCTGTTGGTTCAAGGTGCAATCGGTCCAAGGTACATGCTCTTCCCCTAAAGTTTACAAATCGAGTTCACCTTAATTTTTATACTTTTTTAGGCTTAGGGAACGTCCATTAAATACATGAGGTGTTTTTTTGAAAATATGGACCTCCCCTCCTCCCCTTGGTGAGATTCGGTGAGACCCTTAACCTCCCCCTTCGTGAGATATAAATTATAATTTTTAATGTGAATTCTATGCATTGAAAAGTTGACGTGAGGTTATCCTTGGCCCCCTCCCCCCTTGGTGAGATTTGGTGAGACTTTGCCGGACCTCCTCCCCTCTATTTTAACTAACCTAATTAATGGACGTCCCTTTAATCTACTTTTGTAGTTTTTGCTGCTTCTTTAAAGTAATGTGTAGACAAATTTATTTCAAAAATGATTTCCTCATTTTAACCTCTTTTCGAAAAACTTTGTTTTGGACTTAAGTTTAAAAATAAAAAAAATAGTTAAACAATGATATTTTTTAGCTCAAATATGTTGCTTTAAAAAGTAAATTACTAACATCAGTTTAGAATATTTTGTGCCAAAGCGTTACAAACCATTTTTATAGGAGCAATTTTATATAAGGGGTAAAATACACGAAAACGCCACCTGAAAAAAATTATGGCACCGATTTGACTGAAATTTCGCAATAATGTAGTATCAATATCCAGCAATAAAACTGCATAAGGATTTCGCCCGTGTGATATTTGTTGTTGAAATAAGGGGGTATGAAGTTCGCGATGTTTGTACTTTTACAGAAAAAGTGTTTTGTTTCAAAAATTCATAGCTAACGTCAAACTTTATAAATTAACAATTTTTATACCAACACTTATAGGTTTTTATGTGTAATTTTTGAAAAAAATACTACTATTGCAAAAAAAAAAAATCGCAAAAATTTTGCGAATTGAAAAATATTTTTGCATTTTTTTTTAAAAAACCTATTTTTTAATTTTTTTTTTTTATTTTTAAAAAAAACTGTGATTTATTCTGCGCTCAAAACTACAAAGTTTTTCATGGGGAAAAAATTATTTATACGCTTTTTTTAATTTAAAAAAAATGAAAAAGCTAAAATTTTGCAAATTGAAATATATTTTTGATTTTTTTGTAAAACACATTTCTTAATATTTTTTTAGTGAATCTCAGATTAAAGCTCGATCCCCAAGCTTCAAAATGATATGCCACAGACATTGGGGTGAGTACTTAATTAAAGTTTTTGAACCGTTAAACGCGCGTTGTACTGAGTGTTGAGATTGCTTTTCTAGACTATAGTCTACAAATTTTTGCAAAGTAATATAGCGGCAAATAAAACCTTCGTTAATATAGTAGAATTTCCCCCTAAATCCGAAAATAATAAATCAGGTCTGGTTTTCGAGATAAACGGCAAAAACCAAAAACATGTACTGTTCCGGAACGTAACGCCATATAGGCTCCATAAAAAATGTTATTTTACATGATACTCGTTCCAAATTTTTTTGTTGCCTAAAAATAGAGATCACGAAAAAAATTTCAAAGTAATATATGTCACAATAGCACCACTAGTTTGGTCGCTACGGCTAAAAGCAGTTCAACAAAAATTAAATTTTTTGCATTTTTTCAATAAATTTTCAAATTTGGCACCTTATAACTCGAAAAATATCTATGGAACTTAAAAATATAGCTATCCTATCTTCTAGTAAATTTAAATACAAAATCTCTAAATATATAATGTTTATATTTTAGTTTCATTGTATATAAGTCATGTTAATAAAACTAAAACAGCCAAACTTTCAGCCTAATCGGTGCCATAATTTTTTTCAGGTGGCGTTTTCGTGTATTTTACCCCATAAATAGTAAGTATAGAAAAATTTTTCAACGCAAATTACAGGAGATAGCATTTAATTGGCTTGATTACAGCAAATTCTGAAACTTCCTCCCCATAATATATCATATGTCAAGGCCATCAATATCAGATTTCGAAACAATTTTGGCTATTAAAAATTGTTTACCAATATTTACTCAAGTGAAACAAAACTGAAAGATAGCAAATATTTCAAGGCACCAGAACTATCTAGAAAAATTAGCGAAAAAGTGATTTAAATAAGTAAAAAGTTATACTATATGCGCTTTTTCAATAGTTTTTAACAACTTTTTGACGGTTTTTATACTTTATTAATTTGAAAAATATATATTCAGAAATGATAAAAGAAAACTTTTTGCTATTGATATTAATATTTTATAAAGAAACAATTTCTTTGTTTATTTCGCTCTGATACCAATATAATAAAAAATAGTTATAACTCATAAAAAAATTCAAACAATTTTTCCAACCAACATCAATAAAATTTTGATTTCTTTCAGAAAAAATTACAGAGTGCAGTTTTTTTTCATAGAATATACCAAACATGTGAGCTCCTTGTGTTCTTAGAACTCTACTACATCGCCACTACTACCGCTCACAATCTCACCACAAATTCCAAAATAATAAACTGAAATTTTTATTTTCACATTCTGACTTGTAATCGTTGAGATCATAAAATTCAATGATGAAGTTAAAATAAAATAAAATATTGGGTACCAATTTAGCCGGAATAAACAGAAATGAAAGTAATGTTGAACGAACGATACGAAACCAAACCACCTTCATATTTTCATTTCACATTTTCTGTTGCAGGTTTTATTTGTTTGCTTGATTTGACATTTCAATAAAACTTGCCGAAATGTAAGTAAACAATAAAGGGAAAACACAGCGACTTTTGGTACAAGAACCAAGGGCGTCGTCACCGCGGTATCCAAAGTGAAATCTACATCACAGATTGATTTAAGTCGCAATGTCCACGTATGGCATGTATGGTACTAAAAAGTCAGAACCTTAAAAATTGTAACATAAACAACGTATGCGATTGGGGTTGCCATCAGGTGGAGTAAGTTATTCTTTTTTTTTTTTGATGTGTCGAATCGAAATTTCTATGATATTTACATAGAAAGTTGCTTACTCCGATCCGGATTATGATTTCCATATAGTTTTTCTCCATTTGAGAATATTGATTTTCATACGCTTAAAAAATATATATTCTTAATCCAGTTGGCAACTCTACAACTCATTGGTCACATATCCCTTACCACACAGTTTTTGCCATGAACGCCTTTATTGCATTTGTTCTTACTACAGCGTAAATACAAACAAAGTGATTTAAGAATGACGACAAAAAGGCTGAATCGCTGCTGATGTCTGTTGGAGCAGTTAATACAAATATGGCGCAAATTATACACATAAACCCGTTGGTACATCAAAAAAGCAATAGAAAAGAAAAAGAAAACTTATGTTGAAAGTTATAAAATCAAAGAAAAGCATGAGTGAATTTGACATAAAGGATACATGTATGAAAGGAGTCGAGCAACTCTCTGCTGATTGCTAAAGTAGACAACCAGCAGTAGAAGTTACAGTTCAACATTAATTTACGACTTTGTTGCAGCTACTGCTACTGCTGCTTTCACTTTGTCCATATTCTAAAATACAAAGTTTCAGGGTTGCAATATTCTTTAAGTTTTATTTTTAAATGTTGTTATTGTTCCATAATAGTAATTCTGTATTTTGTGTACATCTAAGTTTACGACTTTTAATTTGTAGTAAAACAAAAAACAAATACAGCGTAGAAGAGGTGGGTCCAATGAAGGCAATTTCAATTTGCAAATTTTTGTGCTGACATGCTGAATACGTATACGAAGAACATTTCTCTACTATCCTAAGAGTGAGTTGTAATTCAACAAACTATTTGCACTTTTAGAATTGCAATCAGTTTTTAGTACTCAATAAATGCTGCATTAAAGTGCCATACAGCAATGACTCAAAAGGGATGAAGACAAGAATTTATTGCATTTCACGTTGACAAAACACAGATACTAAAAACTGAAAGTGAGAGCATGAAATATCCGATTCAAATAACAGATAAGACGTGGACAATAAGTGACTGTGGATATGACAATAAATTTTTTATTATTTGAAAATTTTTGCCAAAAGAATAACAGAGGTCATCAAATGAATAGAAAGTTCTATAAAAAAGTACTTACAAAGAATATAAATCTAAATAATATTCTGACATCGAATTGCTTCGTGGAATTAATAAAAATTTGTTTTTCACTCTAAGCAACAAGCGATTTGTACAGAGTTTACTAGTGAACAAGACAGCATAGTATTCAGAGAAACTCAGAGGTTTTGTTGAAAAACTGTGATCTAAAAACTAAAGGAACAACTTGGCAAAAAAATATTTTATGCGAAGCTATATTACCAACATTAATTAAAGCGTTTTGGAATTAATTTTTTGATAAAAGGTGCCACACCCAAGTAGCTGTCAGCCTTTGCCCTCTGTTTAGAGTAGGTCTACGTCAATGCCGACTATTTATTTTCGAACCAGGGCAGTAAAAAAAGTCCTTGCAAACCTCAACATAAATGAAGTTTCAGGTCCCGATGGCATATTAGCCCATGTGTTGAGAAAGTGTGGGATATTTCCAACATGTTGGAAGGTTGCTAATAAGTATCCAGCCAGTATCCAAAAAAGGTGAGGTTTCCAACCCAAATAATTTCCAATCCATTGCTCTGTGCTCTCCAAAGGTATGGAAAGCGTAACAAACTTCCACCTTGTGAAATATCTGGAGCGCTACGAATTACTTAGTGATCGCCAATATGGTTTTCGTAGAAATGTTCACCTACACTACTCCATCTATCCCCCTTCCCTCTAACTTTTCTCCTTATCTTAAAACAACACGGTGCATTTCACTATAGGGGGTATCCCCTGAGCGTTGGTTTATACTTAAAAAAAATGCCAGGCCGGACCATTTCTTATATTTGCAAAGAATTCGGTTTCATTATTTAAAATAATTCTCCAATTAATTTTCCAACATGAATTAATCAAACTTTTATTTAGTGTTTAAAATTGCTAAAATATATGTATGTAGCTATATATAATTTATGTTATAAAGATAAAAATAAAAGAAACACATTGGCTTTGCCACAAGGATAGCGTCGGAGTATTTTAAAATTTTTTCTTACAATTTACAATACTCGCTGCCGCTTGGGCCCTTGTAACAATGATGACTATTTTTGTATCAGCATAACTTAATGCAAATTCCGTAGCCTTTACAGAGTGCACCACCCAGCTCCCACTTGAGTTGCTGTTGTTGTTCGATGTAGAACGCAAACATAACAGCTCCAATTCACCACAAAAAATGTTATTGCAAAACAATAATGTTGCGCACCTGATGCTGCCAGTAGCTTCTTATGCTTGGCAAAAAAAAACGAAAGTCAGGAAACAAAAAAGAACCAAAAGAAAAAAATTAAATTTCATAATTTTTTTGCAATAATTTATAATAAATAATGCGCACTGCGTACAGCAACGACGTTGCAATCGGAAAGGAAACATAAAGTTGAAAACTTATGCCAAAATGAACTCAGTCAGGTGAAACGAAGTGGCAGAGCAAGAGCATACGCTGAACTTGAAGATAAAGTTGCAAAACAGGAAAATTAAGCGAAAATTTTATATGTTTCATTTTTTTTATGATTATGTTTTTGTTGAACCAACCACCCCCCCTGTGTTGGTACACAAATTACGTTGGCAAAAATTTGACCCAAAATGTTGTCGTACCAAAGCGGAAAAGCAAATGAACAATGGAGTAGGATTTTACTTTCTTTTTTCTTTTTCTTAAATTAAAATAAATTTTTTTTGTTTTGATGGTGTGAATTGTTGTAAATACATAACGACATGTACCTAATTATATCACGTAGTTGCATAGTGAAATCAAGAAAATCGAAAAAGTTTTTAAGAGAAAAATTGTGAGTAGAAATTTGAAATAAATAATAAAATATCTCACGTATTATTTGAGGAAATGTTACATGAGGCGCAAGTGTTTTTTTTTAATAGATCTTAAAAATTTGTATATTATTTTTATTGACCTTACTGTTCGATATGTGTGTGTGTCAACACAAAAAAATTACACTTAAAAAACATAAATAAAAAGGAATAATGGGCTAAAGCTAGTTATACTAGTTTCGTCTTCTGCTAGAAAGACTCATCAGTAAAAGTTTTGCAAGCCTTATATGTTTATTTTCTTGTATAGATCTGTTAAGAACTCAAGCAAAAAAATTAAACATAGAAAGCAAAAAAACTCTTTTTTTTCTTTCTCTTTCTTCTTTCTTTTAAAAATTTGTGTTACTCCGTTCAGTGGCTTATCAGAAACTCGAAAATATATATAGGGTGTTTTTTTTAGAGGTATAGAACTTTAAAATGGAATAAAACAAAGATGAATTTTTTAAATAGACATGAAAATTACTTTATTCGAAAGATAATCTTCTGGCATTATAATTTAAATATGACTTCTGGCATATGAACGCCACGGCTAGCTCGGACGTAGTCTAAAATGGAGGTCCAATTTTCAAGGTATATCGCGAATTACGCGAGTAATGTTGGCTTCGAAGTATTGAATCGTAGCTGGCTTATCGACGCATACTTTTGGCTTCACATAACTCCAAAAAAAAAAATTAAGGTGTGATATCACAAGATCTAGGCGGCCTTCTTGACTTCATAATTGCAAAAATCATGTGAATTTTGAGTGAAAATAAAGTTGAAATTTTAGTGACTATAATAAATTTGCACAATTTGGACGCGTTGTTCATGCGTCAACCTGTTCATGATGAAATAGCAAACCAAACTGAATATAAATGACATTAGAGTTGCCAGATTTGACCACAAAATCCCAGTTTTATCTCTATTCGAAAAACAAACCTCTAAAAAAAACACCCTTTATATGTAAATAGGCGACGACAAAACAATCGATCCGCTTTTCAATAGCCATAAGAAGACATCCATTAATTACGTGAGGTGTTTTTTTGAAAATTTGGACGCCCCCGCCCCCCTCCTCTTGGTGAGATTTGGTGAGATCTGGCGGAACCCCGCCCTCCCATGAGATTTAAATTAAAATTTTGTATGTAAATTCTATGCATTAAGAAGTTGACGTGAGGTTTTCCTCCCCCTTGGTGAGATTTTGCCGGACCCCCTCCCATCTATTTTGACTCACCTAATTAATGGACGTCCCCTAACACAAAATAATCTCTTGAATTTTTTCTGTTATTGGAAAATTTTTGAAGTGGGACAGTGGCGAATGTAGTTTTTTTTTTTAATAGTAGGTGATGCCATGCCTTTAATAGGAAAATATGTTTCCACGGCTGTACAAACGGTTCGATTTTGATGGAACTTAATATAGAAAGGTAAGATATTTAGTTCCTAAAATTATAAAATACGTGTCTTCAAGTAGATGTGGCACTGCCTCTAATGGGAAAACCACTGTCACGGTTGAGACTTTCACTGATTTTGATAAAAATTAAAAGTTAAATAGGTTGAAATAGAACTGAGTAAAGATATTATTTTTTAAATGGGCGGTACCACGCCCTAACCAGAAATATATCGTCAAGTGGACCGTTTTTTATAAAATTCGTTACAGAGATAGACTGAGCCATAAAAAAATATATTTGTTATTATTGGTGGGCAGTGTTACGCCTTTAACCAGAAAATATGTTTTCGCAGCTATACTAGTGAACCGGTTTTAAAGAAATTTCGTTGGGAGATAGACTGAACTCTGAGGAAGATAGTAATTATTAAGTGGGTAGTGCCACTCCTCTTACAGGAAAATATGTTTCCACAGCATATTTAGTGTAGTGATTTTTATGAAATTTGGTCTGGAGATAGATTGAAACTTAGAAAGAGATAAGGATGGTGCAAAATGATACCATGATATTTCGTTTTTGAAACGATTATAGTTCATCAGGTAAAATAATTATGGAATTTTTTTGTATTGTCACTATAATGGCTGAATGTCAACCAATGAGCTGTCATACGGGAACGGGCGACATTTGACAGTTCGTCAAAGTAGAATTTGTGGAGTAAAGTAGATTTGAATTCTACTTAGGAGACGTCCATTAATTACGTGAGGTGATTTTTTGGAAATTCGGACCCACCCATCCCCTTGGTGAGATTTGGTGAGATCTGGCGGTACCCCTCCCGCCTCCCGTGAGATTTAAACTATAATTTTTAATGTAAATTCTATGCATTAAGAAGTTAACGTGAGGTTTTCCTTGATCGAAATCTTAAAATTAAATTGATAAAAAAAAAGTTATTCAATTCAACGAAATGCACTCGCTTATATTATGTTCAATGAAGTTTCCAAGTACATAGTCTGCTTAATTGCCACTGGGTAGCGCATTTCCGCCGAATTTGCTTAAAAGCTTTCAAGGAAAAACAGAAGCGATGAATATAAAAATAGCACAAAGGAATGAAACAATATATTTTTCGCAAGCTTAAATAAATACAGCTTGAAGGTATGCATGTAATGAGTTTTCGAAAAAATGCTGCTGAAACAAAATAAAAGTAATGCAACGAAACTGTTGAATTTAAAGATATTTTTGCAAAATTTATACAAAAAAAATTTAAAAAAAAAACTTTTAACGAGATAGGAAAACCTTTATTTTTCCGTAGAAAACACTTTAAATGAAAAATAACCAGCTTTTAGTGCAGAAGTAAATACAATCAAAAGATTCATCAATGCACAAGGATGCTGTTACCGTTGGTCAACTTGGAGTAAAGCACACATGCTGTTTGTGTTGCTGCTGCTACTGCTGTCCTGTGACCATTGAAAGCTTAGAGGAATTGTAGCGCAAATATAAACAAATATGGCTGACATATGTTGCTGCTCTACGGTTAAAGCAATCCCAAATTTATAGTGGAAGTGAGAAAGAGATAAGAAATATAGGGAACGAAGAGTGCAAGCATACGACATATAAGAGCTAAAGTAGCTACTTTTATTTATTAAAATATTTATTCAAGTGTTGCAGAGCATATTCTATGTTTTTTGTTTTTTTTTTTTTTCTTTAGATTTTATTTGCCAGAAATGCGTACGTTTTCTACAGGCTGTAAGTGCTTCCAATCTGTAGGAGCAGCATTTACGTCAACAACCCGAAAAATCAACAACATGAAAAATGACCATTCTAACGACAGCAGCAGCAGTAGTAAATGGGGAACAACAAAAACAACAAAATTCAATTTCAACAGCTATAGAGCACGTTGTCACGTGTTCAAATTTCCAAAACAATGATATTAAGGTGCACTAGAAAGGACCTTTAAACTTGCAGGTTAAAGATGAAATCACAGTAAAGTTGAAAAAGAGCAAACTAAATTAAAACCGGTCAAGTTGAATTTATTATGATAATAAGTTTTCATCTCTATGAAATAAAGTAATTGTGAAAAATGCCATAGTGTTGTGGTGAAATTCTTGAAACGAAAAAAAATTTAATTTTTTTTGGAAAGTGGGACAAGTGTCTCTTTATTGTCACTAAATTTGACATTACCATACTTATTGGTATTTTCAGTAACTCTTTTTTCTATTGAACGCAGCAAAGATGAAATGCGTGTTTATACAGGGTGTCCCCCTGAATAAGTCAAAAGTCAAGTTAGAGGTCAAAGTTCAAATTCCTGCTTGGTGCAGAAAAGCTAGTAATCATTGGCTGGACCGCTACCCAATCTTGCCTTAACTGGCTGCAGCTTTTCTGCACCAAACGGGAATTCGACGTTGAAATTACCTTCAGGGGCACTTTGTCCTCTAACATGAATACCTATCTGCGCTCAAATAACCTTGAAAATGTAGGTCGAGGTCATGGTTAAGGTCATGGCTGGATCAGCTCTTTAATACCAACCAATTTCTATTTGCAACATTTTTTGAATGACCTGCAATTTTTTGACTTATTCAGCTGTGTAAGTTAAAATAGGACACCCTGTATATAGAGATAATTTTCATTTGACGAGAAGTGTAAATGCATATATATATATACATGATTTTTACTTTAATGATTTTTATTTTTTCAAACAAAAATAATCGTTATATTTGATTTTTATTTCTTCGATCAAAAATAATCGTTATTTTTGATTTTTATTTTATCTAGATCCAAAATCATCGTAATTATGATTTCTCATATATTTCAATCTAATAGATATTTCGCAAATTTTTTCAAAAACCACAAAGTGCTCAATAACTACAAAAATAAACTGTAGGGTATAATAATGAAATCAACAAGAAATAAGAAAATATCCCCAAAGACCATATGCTTCACTAAAGGTGCTATAATACAACCAAATGAGTTAGAAGCATAAAACAAAAAATAAATAGTTGAAATTGAGGTGCGACATTAGAAAATTTTGTGAAATCAAAAAACCAACAACAAAAAAAAGGGTCACCATGACTTTTGACCATTATTCATGTTGTTTTTGTTTTGCTGCCTGATTGGTAACTGCTGCTACACTGCTTGCTTACTGTTCTTTCATTTGTGTGCAAGGAGTCATAATCGGGTCGATGATGAAAAATCTAAGTGTAAAAATTAGGGTTTTGAAAAGAAAAATATATTAAATAAACATACAATCAAAATAAGCCAACGACAAGACAAAAATAAAAAAATAAAAACACAAAACAAACATGGCTGAAAGGACTAAAGCAAAAAAAATGGACATTAACAATGGGTCAAACATTTTGAGCATTGATCGGTTAAGCATTGACTTGGAGTAGCATTGCGTATCCATTGTTTGTATTTTTACCTTGGTCTCTTCACCTGCCGTTTTGTGCTTTTTGTACCTTTTATTGAATAAAAATTGTTCACCATTACTTATGTGCTAAGGTGACCAAATTTTGTCAAGTGTAAAGGGATATTGAATGGCTTAAATTATGAAAGAAAAAAAAAATGTAAATTGATTGTGGCGATAACAACAGCTGCCACCTTTTTTGCATTTCGTATTTCAATGTTCATTCACACGTGCTGTGAGTATTCAAGAAGAAGAAGAACTGAAAATTAGTTGAACCAAAAATGTATCCTTGCGGAATTAGAGAAATTTATTTTTAAGGTTTTAGTGCCGAAAAGGAAAACGAAAAACAATTGATACGTCATTATTTTGTATTAGAAAACACTTTAGTGTGACATTCACTGAATGAATAAAAAAATTAGTTTTTGGTAAAAATTGACTCCGAAATTTAAGTATCAAATGAGTGCTCAACTTAAGTGAGAGATCCTTTTTGGACATTTTTCAATTTATTGCTGCAGAATCTAATATTATTGAAGGAAGTTAAATTGTGTGTGTATGTGTGTTAAAATATATATGTATGGATATGGTCAAACTTATTACGAAAACTTCAGCAGCGATTCTAAAGAAACTTGGGGATTTGGTAGACATGTGAACCAAATTACGATTTGCCAAGTTTCAAGTTTTTAACCCTCATTCGGCCGAACAGTCACCCCGGTGACTATTTCAACTTTTTCAACCAAAAAAATGTATTTTCTATCAACTCTTTTAACCTATCTTCCTTAACATCTTAAACTAATGAATTTTAAGTGTAAAAAACACAAATTACTTGAAATTGTTACCTGCTGAAGTTTTTTATTCTCATTTCGGCCGGAAGCAGCCATATGGGAAAACCGAAAATTGACTGAAACATTTTTGATTTGGTTGAAACTTTTTTAATGAGTTCTGTATCGAAAAAGAAGAAATACGTGTTCGATGATTTTTTTCGAAAATTTTTTTTTTCCAGAATAGAACGAATTAAAATTTTGAGAATTTTGTGATTTTTGGCTTGGTGACTCACTTTCAAAAATTCATAAATCCGGTTCTGTTAAAGCTAGAAAATTGAAACTATGTTCACTGTAAAACTAAGAAAATTAACTTTAATAAAAAAATTATTTCTTAAAAAATTATTCCTCTATATACAAAGTTTATCATATTTTCAAATATAGTCACCCGGGTGACTGCTTCGGCCGAAATGAGTTACATGGCATGGCTCGGCTCTAAACTTTAATGTTAAGCATGCAAGATATTGTGGTGAAATGTGGTAGACGAATGCAGATTGTAAATGAATTATACTAAAAGTAGGCGGAATTTAAAAGTGGGCGTGGAACTTTTATACAATCAAAAATTTTGACTCAAGATTACTCGAAAACGGTACAGATAATTTTCATAAAAATCTTAGAAATGGTACTACCCAAAACAGTCATCAATTCAAGGTATAACACGCTCAAGGGCGTGGCACTGCCCACAACATTTATGAACAGTATAATAAGAAAACTAAAAACGTAATTGTGTTATATTTAGAGTGCTATGAGGGTAATATTCATAAAATTTGGTGCGGAAGTGTCGGCTAGTATAAACTTTGAAATCAAATGGAATTCGACAGATTTAATCAGTGGGAGTGGTACCTCCTACATTAACAAACAGTTGTATGGATTATTACAAGTAACCTATTCAAGCAATTGATATGATATTTAACGTCTGTGGTTCACTTGCTTTAAGGTATATCTAAATCAAAAGCGGATCAAAAGGCAAAAGTGGGCGTGGCACCCTTTATGCAAATAAAGTATGTACCTTAAATTATATAACAAGCGAACTATTTGAATGGCAATCATACTAAAATTTGGTGTATGAATGATTTATATAAAAGCTGGATCAAAATCGAGCTGGATTGCACCAATGGGTGTGTCACCGCCCTAAATTTTAGGACAAATTTCGGTATATCTCGCGAGTTGTGTAAGCTATTGTGTTAAAATTTGGTATCCGATTGCTGATCACAAATGTAATTTAATGAAACCAAAGTAGGCGAAATTGTAAAAGTGGGCGTGGCATTTTTTGACTTTATCAACCTTTTTTTACACTTTCCATATTCTATGGACTTTTTCAGCCCATTTTCAACCTCTTTCAACTTTTTTCAACATTAGTTCGACCTTTTCAACCTCGTTCAATTTTTTTCGACTTTTTCAACCTCTTTCAACTTTTTTTAACATTTTCTCTATTTTTTATGCTCTTTCAATGTTACAATTCAATTTCAATTTCAATTTTACATTAGTTTCCATATTTACTGACCGTTCCAGCGATTTGCAACTGTTTCAACATTTTTCAACTACTTTCAATTTTTTTCCATATATGTATTATCGACTTTCAACCTGACTCAACTTTTTCAAAATATTTTCCATACATTTTCGACTTTATAAACATTTTCAACCTTAAATCAAAAAAACCACTCTATGGTCGGTCTCCTAGTGCTATACATAATATTAGAGAGGAGGAGCGTTTGGAATGAAAGTTAAGGAGCTTTTCTAATATAATGATTATGACTTTATTTTGCATGAATCGGAATGGAAAATTCGATGTTTTTCGAGCTTTTTTTTTAAAGAAAAAAAAATTGGTTCTTAAGCTGATAAGCTCTAGTGGACATTTCCACACAAAGAATTGAATCAAAGTTCTCTTCAACTCAACTGAAAGTTCTATCCATAGTCAAGTAATTTTTGCCACAAAATTTCAACTTTTTAAAATTAGATCATTAAATTTAATTTTAAATTTCACAACTTTTAACAGATTTTCTTTTATTACTTATACGTAAATTAAGTACATTAACGACTCACGAAAAAAAAACTGAATTTCAATGCAATTAGGTACCGCTTCAGCAAACAACCAAAGTTTTCATTCACGCCCAAAGCAATTTTCATAAAGCAGGCCAACACAACAGAAAGACTAAAATTAGTCATCATCATCAGCAGCAGCAGCATCAGCATCAGCGCCATCAACAGCAGCAGCGAAACATCAAGGATGAAAACTTAGCCCTGACCAAAAGATAAACGCGTTATAACTTTTTGACACACGCGAGTAAAACTTCTTTATTTATGGATTTTAAAGGAAATTAAAAGTGCTCCACTTACCGCAGCAATTGCTAGAGATTTAAAAGTAAATTAAAAATGACAGTAACGAAGGGCCACCAAGCCAGCCGTCAAGCAGCAGAGGGCGAGTGATTGCTAGAGAGGTTAAGCCTAAAACCAAAAATAAGAACAATGAAATAAAGCGTAAAATAACAATCAGCAAAATAAAAGAGAAAATTGCCCACCACATCATCATTTATCAGATGTCAACATGAATTTAATTTATTTTTATCAAATCTCCGCATTTTGTTGCTGTTGTTGTTGTGCGCTATAACTCTTGAAGTAATAAGAATAATGAAATAGAAGACTGCAATCGGAAGCTTAGCATAAGAAAAAAAAAAACAGAATAAACAAAATCAATTTTATTTGACATTTGGCAATAAGAATAAAAAATAGAGTATCACGCAGCAATCGCAAAAAAAAGGAGCAGCAGCTAAGAAAAATACAAAACGACCCGCTATTTTATGGCCAATGTAGTCAGTAAGCCAGCTAACCCCAAATCAATGGCAGTGACGTGGCCTAGACACAAAAGCAAATAAATAAAAAATTCCAAACCGCAAAATGAAACCTTTCCATTGTCTTTTTTTTTTTTCTTCTTGCTAGCGTTGGTTATTTCTTGCATATTTGCTGTTGTTGGCTTTTTTATATGATTTTTTTTTTTTCTATTCACTTGTTGGTATGTACTACATACCACTTTCACTTCTACTACATGATTTTTAACGTATTTGATTTATATTTAAATGCTTATTGAGGTCAAGTCATGTTCATAATTCTAACAGACGCACAACGCATACAATCAATTTAGTGCTGCAGTCACTGGGCGACGCTACATTTATCACTTTATGCAGTAGTGGTGGTAGAAGATGCTGACTAACCCAATGAAAAAAAATTTATTTTTTACTTATATTTTGACTTGAGAATTTTGTTTTCTCAAGTCAATTTGATTGGGTTAGTATTTAGTAGCTGACTAACCCAATGAAAACTAGTAAAGGTGTAATCTCCGGCCAGGCCGATACTCACATACCCTACACTGCATTGAAAGTACTTTCCAAATAAATGTTAAAAAGACGTTCAAAGAGGTTGAAAAGAGTTGAAACAGTTGAAAAAAACTCAAAAAGTCTAAAATATATGGAAACCATTGCAGAAAGTTAAAAGAAATTGCAAAAGTCGAAAAAAAGGTGAAAGTGGTCAAAAAACTCAAAAATAGTTGCAAGAAGTTGAAAAATGTTAAAACAATTCAAAATTCATGAAAAAATAGAAAAAATAAAGAAAATGTCGAATCAGGTTGAAAGAGGTTGAAAAAGTGGAAAATATACTTACATATGGAATATAATGAGAAAGGTTAAAAAGTTGGAAAAATTAAAAGAATGTGGAAAATATGCCACGCCCACTTCTTCAATTCCGTCTACTTTTGGTTCCATAAATTTTATTCGTCATTGACATTCACATACTAAATTTTAGCAAAATATATATATATAGTTTGCGGTATATGTCTTAATTAAGCTTAAAATTTAGGGCGGTGACACACCCACTGATACAATCGAGACTGATTTTGGTCCAGAAATAGCTTTCCATAAACCTTTTCACAATTATATCTGCCATTCTAAATTTCATAACGATTACGTTGTTAGTTCTCTAATTATAACGTTTATAAAAATTATGGGCTGTAACACGCCCTTCAACGAGTTTTTCCAGTATACTGAGCTTGCATTGATAACTGCTCTCAGTGGTATCATTTTTAAAATATTTCTAAAAATCAAAAGTGCCAATTTTGAATTATACGGGATCAACATGTTTCATTGTTAAAAAGTGACACGCCCACTCTTTCCATTCCGCCCACTTAAAACACAATTCAAGATATATAAGATTTGTATCCGTGTATCAAATTTCATCACAATATCTTGCATGGTTTACAAGCTATGGCGATATAAATGTTAAAATTTAGGGCTGTACCACGCCCCTTTAAGAGTCTTTGCAAATTTAAAACCTAGCCTAATCTTAATTTTGTTTACATGTTCATTAAATCACCAAGTTTCATAAAAATATATATATATTTACATAGAGTATGGGCGGTAGGCGTGGTCGTAACCCGATTTCGCACATTTTTATATGCTAGTAGCTTGCAAGAAGGTGTGACTGTGTGCCAAATTTCATTGAATTAACTTGCTTAGTTTTCCCGTAAACGTGATTACAACAGACAGACAGACGGACATAGCTATGTCGACTCAGGCGGTGGCGCTGATCAATAATAAATATACTTTTATATACCTGCCTCGCTCCCTTCTATGCGTTACAAACGGAATGTCCAAGTGAATATGACCTCTGTGTAGGGTATAAAAATAAATTTTGTATTTATATTTAGAATTGAGAATTGTGTTTTCTCAAGTCAGCCTCAAGTTGATAAGGCTGCAAACTCCATTTATTTCAGAACTTTCTTTACATAATGACAGGCTCATTTTCAACCTTTCACATGTCAGTCTCAATTCGCTTTAGGAAAAGCTTAAGCTTTTTCTACATCTTTTTCAATCCCCGATAATACGGCCAAATTATTTTTACGTGATGATATGGCACATAGTCTTACATGTGGTTGGTGTACGAACTATCAAACAATACATCTTTTATCTGAAAATCATCATCAGAACTGTCATGTACGATTCTTGAAAATCACTTTCAACTCCTTTTTGCTTATGCCGCAGTTTCTTTATTACATGTCAACCGCTATTGTTCGTGTCTTCATAGCTAACCAGCAGTATTTCTGCGGCTAATTGAAGAGTTTCATCATCTACTTTATTGCATGTCGAGCAACTCCTCAAAGTATCAAATGATTACAAAATCAGTTCAGTTTACGATGTTAATCAGCAAACAAAAAAACTTCAACTGACTCCCTGCATAAAGAAATTTTCCTTTATATCGTCCCATGCTGGTTTTTACAAAACCCTCAAACACTCTTGTGCAATCTCTAAATCCACTAATTTTTCAACTTGGCATTAGTTTTTTAATTCAATTTTACCAAAAATTTTCTTTTTTATTAAGGAAAAATTCACTCAATCGTTGCATTCTATTTCTTGTTAAATTTGAAACATATTTTATAATAAATTAGTTTTTTTCTTTCCACTGGGTATTATAAAAACAACCAATACCAACAACGACAAGTAGTGGGCACCAACCCATGCTGCGTCTAAGATTAGTGGAGATTTCATGTAGATTTCATACCTACTTGTATAAATTCTCTTTTGACAGTTGCCTGTTATTGAAATAAAGTTTCAGTACCAGTGACCAGCTAAGAACCACTTAATAAAAAAAGGGTGATAATGGTTAACATTTGTGATTTTGACTATTTTTTCTGTTATTTTTTTTCTTTTTTTTTTGTGTCTAAAGCCATACCCTTAGACTTTTTATGCCAGTGTATGTACATTGTACATAGTATATGTTTGTGTTTATGTGCAACTGTATACACAAGTAGATGGCATATAATTTATTATGATATTAAAATTAACTTACGATGCAATAAAAGTGGAAAACCTGAATTTTCTTTCAGGCGTAACAACTTTATGGTGTGGAACAATTTTTTTTATGTTTTTTTTGTGTTTTCGCAAAAAACTTTATAAATTTCTCTTTTGGATACTATTATTATAATAACAGTTACTTTCACTTTAAGGTAGGTAAGACAGCAGTTTAACCAAGATGCTTTTGACCGTAGAAGAAATGGAAAAATACTTTAAAGTAGTTAAGTTTTTAAACCAAAAGTTTTAATGCATTGGGTCACTTTTATTTTAATTGCTACTTAAACGGACAGATTTTGTATAAGATTTTATATCAAATTGCCGGTTAAAGTTTTAATTAAGCTATAACCGCTCATTGTGAAAATGGCCTCAAGATTAAAGTAATTAAATGTTACTCATACGTCATGTATTTCGAAAAATATGTTAACTTTAATGTGAATTTTTTCTGCATTAAAGAACCCATATTTATAATGTCTCAAATTTAAGAATAATATAAAGCAGCTTAATGAATTTAGCGCTTTTTCTTAACCTTTACACTAGTACACTATTTACGTTAATACAAGTTTCAGCAAAGACGACTTCAGGTATAAAGCTGCTGAAAAGCAGAGCCTTTTCAACAAAAAAAAAATCTTTTAATAAAAATTTCAGAGTTCAATTTAATTTCTGTGTGGGACAAAGTCTTAAAATATCACTTTTTTTTTTTGACTTTTTAATTAAATTAACAAACTTTTAAAGTTCAAATACTGTTACTGTTGACTGCTGCAATTGACAGTTTTCAATCAGTTACGAAATTTTGTTTCAATGTGTACTTTCCACTCTCAAAGGACCAGGCGTTATTTTGTAATGAATATTTTGCTCTTTTACAATTCAATTTCAATTTTTTGTAGACTCTACCTATAGATGAAAATGATTTTTTTATTTCTCATGCAATTGTCGAAATGCTGATGGTAAAAATTGTAATTTGCAATTCAATTTAGTAAAATTTTCAGCCAATTTAAATTCCTGACAGTTCATATTAGAAATTTTAACGGTCGTGCAAATTTTACCCCAAATGATTTTCTGACATCCATACAAAAAAATATTAAACGCATTTATATGTTAAGTAAATATTGCATTTTTTTATTTACATTTATTAGGGTGTTTAAAATAAATGAAAAATAAGAAAAAAAATTTAGAAAAATGTTAAAATGCTGCCTCAGCATAAAATTGCCGTTGATTTAAGAAGAAATGATTAACAATTCATATTTGAGATAGGACCAAAGGTCCTTAAAAACAAAGAACGAGATCATCTTTCACAGTAAAAATTTATTAAAAATAGCATTGTCGCTATTATTTGTATTCTTTCTTGTCACATCAATAAATACAAATAAATACAAAATGGGCATAGGCGACCTCTTAATCTTTATAAAAATGGCTAAAAGTGTGGATATATTATTTTGTCGACGCTCTAAAGAATTAAAATAAGTTGATGTTATTTTTTGTACCACTCTTACATGCTATATTTATGTATATATTTTTGTATAAAAATTTTTTTGTGTATTTGCACTGCTATTTCTTTTTCATAAAAATTAAAATACCAAAAAATAAGTGCTTCATGAAAGCATTTTTTCGTGCGTAAAATTTATGTGCTATAGTCATTATTCGTAGAAGGCTTTTCATGCTCTATTTAATTTGCTGTTATATTTAAATAATTTTTTTTTTCGGTTTTACCACTTGTAGCAGTCTAAAGGATAACGTCATATTTTTGAATCAAAGCAATTTTATATAGTGTTTTTTTTTTAATAAAATTTGTGGTATTTCTTATTATACCAAATAATGTGAATAAAATAATTTTGCATAACAATGTATTTCATGCCAATTACAAGCACAAAGGTGAAAGGAGACAATATAAAAATGTTATTTAAAAGTAAGTAAGTGCACCAAAAATGCAACGTTAAAGTAGGCTGAAACTCTTCAACAATGTCATTTACGTCATTTATTTTAAAAGTCTCTATTTGTCGAAATTTCTAAAAAAATGCTATCGATTTGTAATTTTTATTAGCAATTTTTCTCATTTACAAATATTTTTTGACAAGACTTTGTATGAAATACACAATTTATTTAATTTTTCTTTTGTTTATTTAAATTGAAAAAGCATTAAGACTCCCCCTCCTCTACCTACCTGTCTATTTTCATCAGTATAATCATAAAGCAAAAATTCCTTGAAGCACTCATTTTGCAAAATTAAAAAAAAATAAAGTCACTAATTAAATTACAAACTGACAAGAAATTCTATTAAATGCAAAACAAAGCAGTGCTCGTTGCCCAACAGCAAACATCAAATAACGTCAAATGATTAAATTAAATTAACAAATCCATCCCTTCTACATCTCTTTCATATAATACGAAATCATTAGCAGCAAGAGCACAATCATCACAACAACCAGCACAACAACCAGCACTAGCAACAGTTAGAGCAACAATAAAAATAACCATTCCATCAAGAAGAAGCAAGAAGCGCAACAACGCAACGACGGCAACAACATCAAGTTGTTCTTCATCTTTATGGCATAAATCTTTTACGTAATTTTATCGAAAATTTTCAACTTTTTAGCAATTTATGCTAAAAAAGTTATGGTTTCTCTTTTGTTTCAATGTCTTTCCGCCTGTGCGTCTGTCTCTTTCACTTTGTCTGCCTGCCTGCCTGCCTGCTGTGGAGTATGCAAATTAATAAGTAAAGATTTCTGAAATTTCAAATACAGATTTTGTACATAAATATCAAATACAGTCAATAAAGTTTTATTTGAATATCAAAAATTTTGCAAATAAAGAAATAAAAACCAAAATAATAATGAAACGAATTCAACAATTGTTGTTAAAATTACTTTGGGTACTTTTGTTTAGAATATGCCGAAAAAGGAAAGGATATGAATATGGTACTTGGGTTTTGCATGAAATATTTTGTTGCGTATTTAATAGAATGAAAAGATTTAACGAGGCAAATTCAAATAGATATTTTAGTAAAGAAAATAAGCTTTGAACAAAAAAGTTGAGTGTTAGTACATTGATGGAATAATAGACATGAAAGGAATTATTTCATAATAAATACTTTATATTTACTTAAACAATTAGATAGACATGAACGACTTATGTGCTTTATTATCACAGGTGCTCTAAAAACAACATCATGAGTAAGAACAAGCATAATACTAGGCTGATTGAAAAGTCCCAGGCCCCAAACAGAGCGGGCGCTACAAATATCGAATCCTTATTATTTTTGCAGCACCTATCCTTTAAAAGGCCGCATGTGAAATTTCATTAACATCTGTCAAGTGCATCATTTCTGTGTTTTTTTTTTTTTTTTTAACTATGGAACAAAGTGAATTTCGTGTTTTGATAAAGCACTATTATTTGAGAGGCAAAACGGCAAAGGAAACGAAAGGGAGGCTTGATAAGTATTATGGCAACTCTGCTCCATCGAATACAACCGTCAAGAGGTGGATGCAAGAATTTGAGTTTCGTCGTACGAGCACAAATGACGAACCTCGTTCCGGGCGGCCTTCAGTTGTGACTACGCCCGAAATGATAGCCAAAATCGAAAAACTTGTGATCGGAGATCGGAAATTAAAATTGCGGGAGCTGCGCGAACGAGTTGAATGTTCGGAGACGAATTTGTCCATGATAAAGTGCAATCGATCTGAGTCTTTTCACCGTTTGATAACCGTTGATAAAACATGGATTCATCACGATTCAGCACGAGACCGTTCAACAGTCGAAACAATGGCTTTTCAAGGGCCAAAGTGCACCGAAGAGGCCAAAGTCGCAACAATCGGCCGGAAAGGTGATGGTCACCGTTTTTTTTGGCATGCGCGCGGAATTACTCACGTCGATTGTCTTGAACATGGTAGAACAATCACCGCTCAATATTAAAGCGACTTATTCGATCTATTCGATGCTGTTGTGAAGCGTAAACGCCCTCATCTACAAAAGAAAAAAATGTTGTTTCTCCAAGACAAATTGATCGAATTGGGCTACGAAATCCTTCCCCACCCCCCGTATTCGCCGGATTTAGCCCCCTGCGATTATTACATCTTTCCAAACTTGAAAAGATGGCTCGCTGGTAAACGCTTTCACTCGAATGAAGAGGTCATTGCCGAGACGGACGCCCATTTTAAGGAACTTGATGGCGACTACTACAAGATAGACATCAAAATGCTCGAGACCCGCTATACTCGTTGTATTGAGCTAAAAGGAGATTATATTGAAGAATAACATCAAATTTTCCGCAAAAAAATGTGTTTTTCTTTGTTAGGCCCGGGACTTTTCAATCGCCCTAATATTACCTATGATATAATTTTCCTCTTGGAAAATACTCATATTAATTTCTTAATTTAATAGCTGCTTTTTAAGAATTGGTTACAATTTAAACTATAACTTGTAACTTAATCAAAAATACATTCAAAAAGCACAAGACAAACTAATGATGTTAACAATCCCACTCATGCATAGAACTATGGAAAATATTAACTTAAATGCTGTGATACAATTAAATGTTATCATTTAATAAATTATGAATTAAGTTCCACTACTTAAGTTAGTGATACAATAACAATAAAATGACATGACATATAGTTCAAACTAAAGCAGCAATACCAAATAACATCATAGTGATGAAACTTAAAGTTTAATAATGATAACAAACACTAATGTCATCATGGTAATAAATCAACAAAGTGATAACACGCATACGCAAGTGCTTTTTTGATTTTATGTTAATTCAAGAAATTCTAAGAAAGTTTTCTTTCTTTTTTTTTTTTTTGTATTATGTTAATTCGAGTGATATCATAAAATTATGAACTCTACGCTACATACCATGGTATATGGTGTTGATAAATGTGACAATGCAATTTCTTGTCGGTTGCTTTTTACGATTATGTGATGAAGTGTGATGATATCTACATATCATATTTGCATATTATAATAACAATACAATAGCAATCCTTAGGAAATGTTCAACAAAATTATGTTAAGAACATTTTTGGAAATTTCAATAAATCATTATTTTTGGTATTTCTAAAGTGTTTGTGATATCTCCTCGTTCTTGTTGTTTGCAACAACATCATAACATCACCACATAAACATGCACAAAACATAAATCTTGCAACGTTTGTTGGTAGTAGTGATGAAGAATTAAATTTTCAACTCTTTTTTTTCATGTTTTCATTTTCGTTTTTGTTTTGCTGTTGCCAATGTCTTTGGTGTTTAACACATTCTGCAGATCAAATGCAACACTGTTGATGTAAGTTGCTGTTGGATTTTGTATCAGTGTGTTTTTGTCCAATACATGCATTGGGCAATGTCGGTGAAAGCACATCAACAAAATCATGTAACAGTAGTGGCTAGTTTAAGATGTTTATATATTTATTTGAGTTTTTTATTTTCTATTTTTGCTTTGTGAACGAATTTATACCTAAAGGAGTTTTGATTTGGTTTATTATCTTTTTAAAAAAAAACAATTATTATTGTTTTTTAACATATGTGCAGCATTTCACTGCTTGTTTTGCATTATTGCGTACTACCAGCAAACAGTGAGACAGTTTGATATTTTCAATAATTTAATTTTTTTTTTTTTTTTGAGTTTATGTACTTAATTTTTTTTTTTCTTTATAATATGCTTTTAAATAATTATAAAACTTTGACCAAAGATGCACAGATTAAAATAAAGTTTCCCTCACTGTCATTCCTTAAACTTTTTTAGTAAAATTTTATTGAACAAGCTATGTTATAAGTCCAATATTATTCTTCTTTAAAAAGCGTTATGAATCGAATCATTTCCTTAGCCAGAAGTGTCGTAGAAACCCTTCAAATAGTAAACAATTGCGTGATAAAACGTAACATAAGTGGGGACCATTACGTCAGGTATTCGAGATATATAGCTATGAAGCATTCGATATTATTGATTGTATTATAATTGCTTTGACTGTTTCAACACCTACAATCAGTTACACATACACGTGCATAGAAGCACACACACACAAGTTACACATAATGCACTCTACACTTAGTTAAATTATTGTCGGGTTCAATGGAAATGCTGTCAAACAAGACCACAAAAAATTGCTATTGTGTTTTTCTACAACAGAGGTACGTAGATACATGTCAAATAACAGAAAGAGTGTTAGATTTTGCATTTGTGTGTGTAGTAGTTTTTTCGTTCTGTTTGCTTGTATTGTATTTATCCGACACTATACTTCATAAGTATAACAATATTTACGTGTGTGGTGCTAAAATGCAACTGATTTGATTTATTAGGAATATTCTGCATTGCACGTACTCGAGTGTGCAACAGAGCTGATATAATCGATACTGAAAATTTTCGATTTTTATACGAAAATTTATCGAAATTTTATTTGTTTTTTTTTTCCTCCGTATATGAGAAAAGGTTTACTCAGAAAGTAAGACAATAGAAGAAAAAGAAGAAAATATGATATATACTCCTTTCATTTTTAGGGCAAATATGTTAACAAATTATCTTTAATTGAAAATACTTTTCAGAAATATTTGTTTTGTTTTTGTAACTCTTATAGCACTTTTCTATATTCCATTACTAAATGGCCTTTTTAGTAGTTGCAGTGACTTAATTCTAAATCTTATATATTTCCACTTTTTCATAGAAATATTGAGAGCCTAAGCAAAAAAAAGAACAAGCAAAGCCAGAAAGCAGAAATTACTCACACCATCGGCTAAAAGGTCACTGATGATTCCATTTAGCAATCGATGAAACTAGTATGATTAACTACAGTCTTTTTTTGCTGTTTTGCCTTTGTATTTTTTTAGTTTTTTTTTTTTTTGTTTTATATGTAAAAGATAATATCGTGAACTGACTTTTGTAAGTGTGCAAAATAAAAAATTTTGTTAAAATTCAACTAAATGTGGTTCTTAAGAGGTTTACGTATTTTTTTTAATTTTTTTTTTTTTTTTTTTTTTGTCAACTGAACACTACATATTTTTTTATAGAAAATGAAAACTCGCATCCTCTTTAGCTTTGTGCTAACACCAAATTGTATTTCTCCACTATTCACCGCATTTGCAATTTCGATACTTTCCACACTCGCATTTATCACGTTTATCCCTATTAACGTGTTTACTTGTGGTTCCATAAATTTTCATGTAAGCTTAACGCTATTTCAAATATCACACCCTCAACACGCCCATTTTTTGCCCACTAACGCACTCATGTGCATCTGCATCATCCGCTGCCATAAATGCAAAATATTTTGTTATGCTGATACAACATTTTGCCTTATATTTATCGTATAATTTTTTACAATTTTTTTTTTCTTATTCGACTGTTTTTGCTTGATCTTTCGAAAAACTTGCTATTTCACAGCAGTTAGTTTCACTAACCACGGTTGCACAGCATGTTAAGTACACGCATGACTTTGCAGTTGTTTTGATTAAATAAAGTCTTAAGAGATTCACAAACCGTTTTATATTTCATGAATTTATAGTAAATATTTTATGCGTTTTGTGCTGTGAGTGACGTATGCGCTTTTCAGATGCTGCAATTTAAAATGGAGCGTGCAATTGTTTCATTAAAACGTTGGTTCTTTTTGTAAGTTTCTTAAAACTTTAAATGGAATTGTATTATATTACTCGTTTCATTATCCAACTCAGCGGAGTATATGCAGCACAAATAAACTTTGAATTATTCCTTACGCTCAAAGGTAACACAGAGTTAATAATTAACAATAGAAAACGCTAGATTATGGAAGTAGACATACAATCGTTTTTTTTACAATTTTCAGCATCAAATTTATTTTAAGCAAAAGTTTAAACCCATTAAATTCAATGATTATATTTAGCTATCATTTTTTCCAATAATAACACAGCTTTCCTATGAATTCTGTAATAAAAATTAAAGCGAAAAACCCCAGCCACGCATTAATGTCGTTAAGCTAAATTGTTTCTAAAAATATCAAAAGATCATTAGATTCAATGACCTTTGATTTTAAAACTAAATATAAAATATAATTTTATTTTATTCAGCAGAGAATAATGCCCACATTAATTAATTTCATACATTAAAGTAAAAATACAAAAACAATGTGCTTGTTTAGACTTTGACCTTGTGTCCTATCTTCCCCCCTAGAAAATTAAAATCCTTTTAACAGCAAAAGTGCCAACAGTAATGTTCATATATTGTAGTAGACTGTGTTTTTTGTTGCGAATGACGCCCATTATTAACACTTCATCATCAATTCATTAAAACCAAATTCATTATCAATTGAGCAGTCACTAGTCATTTATTTCAATTCACAGACAACGCAACATGAACACCAACGGCCTATGATGGTTGCAAGAATATCAGACAATCAGCCAAGCGGCATGCAAAATCGACAGTAAAAATATCTTTGGTACTAAAAATATTTTGCTCAAGTAAAAATTAAAATAAATGCCAATAACAAGCTATTAAAATAGAATGGTGGTGCTTTTACGAAGGATTTCTATTGTGTGTGTGCTTATTAAACAAATTTTTTTTGTCATTTTCTTAAAAAAAAAAAAATATATACATATATGTGTTATTTTCTTAGTAACTTTAAATTGTATGGAAGGTGCCACGCCCACTAGTACTATTTCGACCGCTTTTGGTTCAGATGTGCCTTATAGCGTGTAAGCCAGTTACATGAAATTTTATACCAATTGCTGGAATAGCTGCGTTTACAATTTTATGTTAATATGGGAGGTGCCACGCCTACTTATGCAATCCTGTCGAAATAAATTTAATTTTAAAGCTTATAGTAACGGACATCTATACACCAAATTAAATGAAGATTACTCCCTTGGTACAATATCTATAACGTTAAACGTTTTTTGCTTATATGGGAGGTGTCAAGCCCACCGGCAGTATTGTGCTTTAGTTTTGCAATAAGATACCTTTTAGCAAGTATATCTGCCAATTTAAATTTCATAACGATTGCACTGTTAGTTCTCTTATTATAACGTTTATAAATATTGTGGACTGTGCCACGCCCTTCAACGAATTTTACCACTATACTGACGAAGTTTATATTGATGACTACTCTCAGTGATATCATCCCTAACATTTTTATGAAAATCGCATGTGCCAATTTTGAGTTATACGGAATCAAAATTTTTAATTGTTAAAAAGTACCACACCCATTTTTCCTATTCCGCCCACTTTAAACACAATTCAAGATATATATGATTTGTATCCGTGTACCAAATTTCATCACAATATCTTGCTTGGTTTACGAGTTATGGCGTTATAAAAGTTTAAATTTAGAGCTGTGCCACGCCCCTTTATGAACCTTTGCAAATTTAGAACCTAGCCCAATCTTACATTTGTTTACATATTCACCAAATCACCAAGTTTCATCAAAATCGCAGCAACTTTTTTCAATATGGGCTGAGGTATATTTACGTAGAGCATGGGCGGTAGGCGTGGTCGTGACCCGATTTCACCCATTTTTATATGCTAGCAGAAGGTGTAACCTGTGTGCCAAATTTCATTGAATTAGCTTGCTTAGTTTTCCCGTAAACGTGATTTCAACAGACAGACCGACAGACAGACCGACAGACAGACAGACACACAGGCAGACAGGCAGACAGACGAACATAGCTATATCGACTCAGGCGGTGACGCTGATCAATAATATATATACTTTTCTATACCTGCCACGCCCCTTCTATGCATTACAAAAGGGATGACAAAGTGAATATACCCTCTGTGTAGCGTATAAAAAAGGTCATGGCAATTTCTAATCAAAAAGTATGCGATTTTTTAAAATAGGGCGTGGCGCCTCTTTTGCATGCAAAAACTTAAAAACATTCTATCTGTAGGTGTTTTTAAGGATAAGCCAATTACATTTCACCTTGATACTATGATTGATTTGGATAAGTTCTGCAAATTTTGGGTGTGGCATCTCCTACATTAGCAAAAATTTGAAAGTACTATTTAAGGTAATTCAGCCAAATTTAACACAAGCACTAGAAATGCTCGGAAATAGCGCTAGAGAATACTAGGAAAAAAATTGTATTTTTTCAAGAGGGTGTGGCACCTTCTATGCAAACACAGACTTCAAATATTCAACCAAATTTTACACAAACAAAAGTATGTATTTGAACAAAAGTTAAGATTAAGTGAATTTCAAAAATAAGGAGTTGTGCCAGCCACTCGAGCAAAAATTTCGAAGCGCCATACTGACGTAATTGTCTAACTCAATATAACCAAAACTCACACAAATGCTAGCAATGGCTTGGATGCACTTAAGAAGCTTTTTCACGAACTTTAATGGTAGGGTATTTAAGTTTGCACGATATATTTGTATTGAGCATTGCTAAAAATTTAAACTTTTTTCTAAATATTTTGTTCACAAATATAAAATATAATTAAATTAAATATATAAATATAATTTTGTTTACAAATATTTTGTTCACAAATATTTAGAGCGCAAAGATTTTGCTTTTGTTAAGTTTAATGTCATAAAATGAGTCCAGCAAGAGACAACAGCTCGAATTGGCAAAGACCAGTTGGATGCTAATAACGGGAGAATTTAAATGAAAATCCACAAGCACCATTATCTGATATGGTTGTGCAATATAATGGCTATTACACCGTCTCTGCATTAACTCCGCAATGCTATGCACTCATTCTATTTGTCATGGTTGGTTTTCTTTCTCTCTCTCTCTTTCCCCATTATTTGCTCACTTTATTTTTCTTAGAATTACTATTATTTCATTCCTTTTTTTTCAATTGTTTAAATAAAAAACAAAATTTCAATGGCAACTCTAGAGCAGCACTTCTTGTTGGCATTGTGTGCAGCAAATAGGGTTGCTGCTACTGCTATTACATGTTATATTCACTGACTACCCCTAATGACTTTTTTAGTTGTAAAGCCGTGCCATAATTCCAACAACTTGGTCATAGCTACTAGTTCTTGCTAAGTAGTAACTTTTGTTGTTGTTATAATACTTATTTCTCACCATTTATTTATTGTTGCTACCATTGCTGCTATCCGCACAATTGCTGTTGTTGTGCAGCTTTTGTTCGTGGCATTTCTGCAGCAGTAACTCGAACTTAATTTTGCAGGTTTGAAATTTTGAAGAGGGAACTCTTAACAAATTTAACGCTTCTTGGAACTAATGATGTTTATTGTTGCAATAAGCCATTGTATTCATAGTCGGTTGGTTGGTCGGTTGGCCCAACCAACGTTGGACTACCCAACGACAACAATTGATAAAGCGAAAGCTATTTTTAGATTACGGCATTGACTATAGAAATTTTGGGTGGACAGTGAAACTTTTGAGCACTGAAAATGTTTGAAATTTTGTATTGAAGTTGAATTTATTGAGCGTTGCTTTATGGAAAAGAAGTTACGATTGCCCCATTACTTAAATTTTTTTGTTGTAAAAATTTTTAATGATCAAAATTATATAAATTGTTCCAAAAGCAAAAAATATGAGGTGTTTCTCTAATTTGTTCGAGTCTTCCTACTTTTCTTTCGCAAGCTGATTTTCACTGCACAATTTACTATTTAAGCTGGCTGAAACTGTTTTAAATACAAACGATAGATACACGGCTGTATAAGATGTCACATATGAGAAACAACTCAAAAAAATATTTTCTTTTCTCTGAATTTTATGTTTTCTTCTGCTCCTATTGCCATATATGTACATAATGTACCAAGTAGAAGTCACCTAAAAAGCACCAAATTCCAGAAGATTCTTAAGTTATTGAAAAGTTCCACGTAGTGCTTAAATGTTTTAGATATTTTAGATACAACTAACTGTTTGTACTACTAAAGTTTATATTTCAAAGATCTTAGAATTGAGATGACATTTAGATTATTTTAGGTAAATCGACAGGTTAAAGTGAACAACCTTTTAATATGAATTTTATAGACGCTCTACATATTTTCCTGGCATAGTAAAGCTTGTGCAAGGTTAAGTTTTTTAACAACTTTTTTCTTTTCAGCTGAATTTTCAAGGAAAATCTCTTAAAAGAATAAGCAAGTTCGTTAGTGTTAGATGTCTTATGAGTAATGGAAAATTTTTAGAAGAAAGAACTTTACAAATTTTCGCATGCACAGTTTTGTCTTCAACACTTCCATTTCTTCAGATAATTCATCATCATTTTTTCCAACCACCCAAATTATTAACTTTTCTTTTCAAATTTTCATTAAAAATTTCACTTTTAATTACAAACGAATCAAACGTTAAGCCCATTTCAGCCACCAACAAATAACCACAAAAAATGCGGTTGATTTTAAGCCTTTTGTTTCGTGAGCCAAATGTTTATAAATCCTGGTAGCAACATTAATACTCCTAACCGAGCCCAAAACAGCCTCAGTCTTAGCTGTGGGCTAAATTTATCTTTAACTTTAATCAAGAAGCTATTAAATGAGCACTCAACGCAACGAACGCAAGCATGAACAGCAGCCGCCAAAAACCACCATTAACTACCAGCCAACCATCAGGTGGCATCAGGCGCAATAAACCTTAAGGAAATTTGCAAGAAACGCTTAACGAACGAAGAAGCAAAAGTGTGAAAAAAGTACATTGACAACAAAAGTAAACACAAAGCTAAAAGAAAAATATACAAAAAAAAAAAAGTTTTTGCTCAGCTTTTGGCAGCCAATCAAAGGTATTTTATTGGCAGAAAAGAAAAAAAATAAATCCTTTTGTTGTAAGCCAAAAATAAGCAGATGCAGTGTAGTTCGGCAATGAGAAGGAGCTTAGCTCTAGACAGGTCCTTAGAAAGTCCTTGCCTATGCCATTGAAGCGACTGCTGCGTTTTGTTTGCGTAATTAGTCAAAATATTATGAGGTGCACCAGGTCGTTGGCTATTTTATGAGTTGCTGCTTGGCATACACAAGCAGAGCAGAGGGGAGAGTGAGGCAAGCGTAAACATTCGCTGTTATGCTTAACGTATTTCGTGATTAGCATTCTAAAGATTTTTCCAAGAATTTTTTTACTTTTTGATTGGATGGGTATCTGCTTAGCAAACCTTCATTGCAAACAGTAAGAGTTTTTGTGCTGTTACTGCTGCTATTGCTGTTCTCTGGCCTGCAGGTGCTTAGGCCGTAATTGGATTAACAGGTATTTAATTTAATGGGCGAACAAGTGAACAAACGTTTGATTGTAACATATTTACGTAAATTATATTTAAAAGTTTCTTTAATGAAAATGCTATTAATACTGAAAAGTCTTCGGTAAATTCACTTACTTTATTTTGAATGAGGCACAATTTTTAGCTGCAAACGAGGCTTTGTAGCTGGAGGTGTAGTTAACTAAAAGGCTTTGATATTTTATAATTAAATCAAGTCATAGTCTTTGCAAACATATTCGTTAAAGAAAATAAAGAGAAAATTGGAAATAATTTTTCAAATATAAAACTGATCTAAAGGATCTACTTATTGCTCTCAAAATTCCTAAAAAAAAATGTTTTTAAGCCACCACTTATAAATCATATCCTTACCCTTAAGAAATTATATTCAAAATTCAATAAAAAATCGGCAACAATGAAAAATAAATCTAAAAATCAGAAAAAAACTGCTGCTTAATATTCTAAAGGAGTTCATTTAATTTTCTTGTTTTGATATCCCAAGTTTGTATCTGACGGTTAATGGTGTCATTAGCAATTAGTACAACCAACACTATCATGAATAAACATTCCGTAGAAATTTTTCTGAAACTCCCTGATTTATAATCGTAGAAGATTTTTTGCGAATGAGGAAAAGTTCCTAGAAAATGAGGCAATAGCTTTTGAAGGACATTTTGTGGCGTTTTTCGCAAACTTTTTTCTCCAAATTTATTGCAAGGGACTTGGAGCGGAAAAGGCAATTTAAGCATTTTCATACCATAAGTCATTCTTGAGATACCTCACATAGGCCAAACATAGAACGAATTCAGAATCTGTATTCGATATTACCGCAATGAATTTTCGTACATCCCTGGCTTTTCAGCAATAGTTAGAAGGGCTCTGTGGAGATGTTCGGAGTAGGAGTTCGGAAGTAAAGTTAAAAGAAGAATAGATAAGATATCTCCCACTTTCTATCAAAAAAAAACGCAAAACACTATAAATCGGCACATATAACAGATACTGTTTTGAAATTTGGTACTTGGCACCTCTCATAGAACAAACCCACATAAAACACTGTATCAAGGAGCCTATGGCATCTAAAAGCTTAGAATTTGATATATGCATGTAGAGTTTTTGCATTCAGCTATTCGAAAAAAGTGGGCGTGGTACAACACATAAATCTAAGACACTATAAATAGTATATCTTGGTACATTTGTGAATAATGATACATGGATGTTTATTGTTTACATCAAAAATGTTGTAATTTGCATGCGGCATTGGACGACGCACAGTGGTTGGGTTTGAATGAAACGACGGCCATATATAGTAATAATTACGCTAAGCTCTTGAAATTTGATACATATGTTTGTAAGATGAAATCAACAAAAATTTGTAAATATGAAAAAAATCGGTTCACGGACACGCCTACGACCCATACAAAGTTGGAATGTGGTTGAGACCTTTTTTCAATATGCTAATAATAATAATTAATAATAATGCTGCTTTCAAAAACCTTACTAATTTTGCGATATCTCTTATAGTTTTCAAGTTATTTGAGAAAAACAAAAAAAAAGGTGAACAGTTGTAATAGCGCTAGAGTCTTGAATTTTGGGTTAAAACAACAAAAACTTGTGAATATGAAAAAAATCGGTCAATGGACACGCCTACCTCCCATACAAGGGTGGGATGTGGTTGAGACTTTATTTCGTAATTGGTATCAATTTCCATAAATTTAGCAATGCTGATTTCAAAAATGTTACAAATTTTGCGATATCTTTTATAGTTTACAGGTAATTGGAGAAAAACAGTTTCAATAGTTTATCTGTTAGGTTTTTGAAAAGCATTGGAGTTTATATATTTTACCCCAAGGGGGTTCAAAAGAGAAAAAATAGCCCTTAACTGTTCCCCTCTACTTAAGGGACCTTTTTTCCAAATTCAAGCAACTTCCTTCACACTGGAAGCTTTTACAATTGATAAAATTATTGTTATGCGATGCAAAATGTGAAGAAATAAAAAAAAATGTCCTTTAAATGTTGCAGTAGAAAATTAATCATAAAAAAAAAGTTCTGAAAAAAAGCAGCTGAAACCTTGGATTTTGGTTAACCATACCCTCTTACATTACATATAAAAAAATTTTCGAAATTCGGGTATAAACTTTTTTGTTTTTTTCTGTCAAAGTTTGCCAATTTCCTCAATTATGGCTTTTTTATTTTCGATCGAAAAAAACAGAAATTAAAAATAACGATTATTTTTGATCGAAAAATTAAAAATCCAAAATAACTATTATTTTGGATCGAAAAAAATAGAAATTAAAAATAACGATTATTTTTGATCGAAAAATTAAAAATCCAAAATAACGATTATTTTTCATCAAAAAAAATAGAAATTAAAAATAAAGATTATTTTTGATCGAAAAAATTTCAATCCAGAATAACGATTATGCAGTGATTTCTATCATAAAATTCATAATCGTTACGGTCCCTGGCCTAAAGTATATAAATGTTTCACAAAAAAAATTTTAACGTGATCATAATTAGTTAAGAAGATATATAAACTAAAGTACTTAAGAAAGTGCCAGGTCCCATACAAAGTGCGGCACATATGCACTTCAATTCATATATCTCGTAAGCAAATGTAGATCACATTAAAAAAGTTTTAGCATATTATCGGTATATGTCGAAAATATTTAAATTCTGAGATGAAATGTTCACTTCCGGTTTTCTACATGAAAAAAAAATTAAATTTCAAATCTGAATTCATAATTGAAAAGACCAGAAAATTTCCTATAGAAGCTGCAATGTTTAATATTTTATTAAAAAATTGTTAAGTTCGAAAAACTGCTTCCGAAAAATCCATTCTACATATTACGTCAATTTGTTGGAAGTTCACATCTTGATAACTAAGCCATATAAAAAAAAAATAAGTGTTTACAACTTCTAGAAGTACAACAAAGCCGAATAAGTATGAACAAATTTCAAAATTTAATTTTTTTTGCATTGTCCGCTTCGCCTGAAATGCCCCTTATGTCAATTTTACACGCGTTCCAATGGAAATAACTATTTTTCACGCGTAGCTTAGCGAAAGCATTCAACTGTAACTTGTGACACACGCGTTACCATTTTTAAAATTATAACACTTTGAGCTGTAAAGATACGTAACATTTTTTTCTTTTTTTTTCTGTTCTGTTCTTACATTGCGTAAGAACTTTTCATGTATGAATTAATATTTGATGCGCTGTGTTACAGCACATTCACTTGTTGAATCCTTCTCTTTTACTCACATTATACTTTATAATTTTTGCATTACGTTCAACATACACAAACGTAAATGTAACGTCATTGACATAAAGTCAGTGTGTCGTTGTTACACGCATCTTATAGCGTCTGAGACTCTTAAGCAAAGGATTGTAAGCTTAGCAGTGAAAAAAGCTCTTGCATGCTAAATGCTTTTGTTACGAACTTTGAATTTTGAGCTAAGGGATTTACGATTATTGAAAGTGTGTGTGTGTGTGTCAGTGTGTATGTAAATGTGTGCTGAATATCAATGCGTATTCAAGAATACAACTGAAATTGAAAAACCATTGAACTGAATTGGATTTTAAAGATTTTATTTTGTATGTTTTTGTAACAAAATGTATTACGAAAATTAAATTTTATGTTTTGTATATATGTGGCAGCATATTGCAAAATACATGTAAGTATTGTTTTATTTTTAATACGAACAGAAAATGTCCTTATGTTATTTTTATTATCTTAGCCTTATTATATTACATAGTGCTTTATGTATTTATTTTACGTAATAGTGACATTGTGCGATAAGATGAAGGGTGTTTTTTTCTGTATACAAATCTTTCAAACAAACGAGCTGCGAAATGTTACAAAAAGAAGTAAAAATTTGGTCAGAAATAAAAATGAAAAACCATTAACACACAAAGTCTCAACTTCGCCCATACTAAGTGGGAAAAATTAACCGAAATATTGTAGCCAAAACATAACAAATTAACCTAAATTTGATATATGGTCAAAAAATTATCAATAACTTTCCTCCAAAATCAACTGTTTGATATCTCAACAATCCAGTACGAGAATTTTTTCCCAAAAAATAATTTACGGTTTGACCGATTTGGGAACAATCTTTACATAGAATAAAGTTGAAAATTTTGGTTTTTTGCATTCAATTTTTCAATTTCTATTTTTAAAGAACTTTTGTGAATTTTTATATGCAAACCTACCTACATTTTTCATTGCAGATTTGTATTTTATGAGAAAAATAGAAAAATTTGAATGAAAAATTTGTCTCCAAGTTTTTTAGTTTTTTACAGTCTTGGTCCAAATTTAAATTTTTATCATTTTTCGCTTAAGCGATCAGTTTTCCATATAAATTTCACTCAGTAAAAAGTTCTTAAAATTGGTCAAAATACATATTCATTAAAATATTTATTTTTTTTATCTTGTAACAACTGCTACCAAAGCAACTACAACTATTAAAATCAAAATAAACATTTCAGCTTCAGTAAGCACGTAACGTAACGTACATTAGAGAAAAACGTTCATTTTAACGCTCGTAAACCATTTAAATACCGTAAATTACGTTTACTTTATGACGTTAGCGTTAAATTTTTATTTATAATTTAAAATTTTGCCAACTCATAAATGCACGCGTAATACATTTGGATAATATGTTTTTTTTCCTGCGAAAACCTTTATGTACGTCAATATAATTTTACATTTACGACAATTCAATTTACGTCTGTTCTTGTAAAGTTTACCTCATCAATGAGATTTTAATATTTTTTTGTCATATTACGCACATAATTTGCATGTACAATATGCACGAGTATACAAACGAATGCATGTCCCAGTAGGAAAATAATTCAGTACATGATAAATCCAACAGCATCAAATGGACGTTCAATTTCATTGAAAATAACTAAGGGACCGTCCATTAATTACGTGAGGTGTTATTTTTTTTTTTAATTCGGACCCCTCCTTCCCTTAGTGAGATCAGGCGGGACCCCTCCTCAACCTCCCGTGAGACTTAAATTATAATTTTTAATGTAAATTCAATGCATTAAGAATTTGACGTGAAATTTTCTTTGATCCCCTCCTCCCTCTTGGTAAGATTTGGTGAGATTTGGCCGGACCCCCTCCCACCTATTTTGACTCACGTAATTAATGGACGGCCCTTAAGGATTAGCGGCTGCTACCAATTGCAATATTTTTTAGTTAAAATTTTTTTTTTTTATTGTAAAAATTTATATTTTGTATTTTGTAGTTTATTTTAGGAAAAAAAGTATTTCTTTGTTAAATCACTTCATTTCCCCATTGGGATACTACAAATACGAGTAACTACTACACGCGTTGATGTTCCATCTCAGCGATTATGTTATATGGTCGCACGTCATTTTTGTGGCGTCAAATTTTTGGTTACATTTTATGTCGCTTGTTGTTATGGTATTTGCGTATTTATGCTTACGTAATATTTAACATATTTTTTTTTTACGTCATGCTTTCGTAAACACAGTGCAACAGTCAAACTGGGGGATCCTTGCTGAGAATGAAAGTGAAGTGAAACCCCAAAGACTTTGAACACCATGAGGTTTCAGTTCTGAAAATTTCTAATTTCACGATTTGATTATTTTATAGCGAAGAATATAGTTAAGTAATGCTCATCAATATTAAGAAATTACGTTTCAGAAATCATGACCTTTTTACGGTTTGGATGTTTGTATTCTTTCCAAAATACATTTCAGATTACTTATCTGAAAATGTTGGAAGCTATGTACAAGTGGTCACTTATTTGTCGCATAATTTTTCTATCAAATAGGTCCAAGGAAAAATGTTGTCCAGTTCGGAGAACACGTTGACCAATTGAAGTCACTACTGCGTGAAATAAACGCGCTAAACGAACATATACCAAAACTGAGTAATGTGTCTCTTTTGGTTGCTGTAGTTACATCATGTTGAAGCCATAATTCCAAATGGCTGGCCTAACAAATTTCTTCAACAATGTGCGAAAATGAGCTCCATTGATGGGAGCTACGGCACCGGTAAATAGGTGTAATTGTTGCTAATGAGCTCCGGATTTTTTCGTAGCCCATGTCCTAGACTTTTGCTGGTTAAAGCAGTCATATAATTAAAAATATTTTTCATCGCTCATTATCAAATTGTGAGTGAATCTCCCTAATTTTAAATTGGAATTATTGACCCCCAGTTGATGACTGAGATTTTTTTCCACATTGTAATGTGTGGTGGTTTTGTTTCAATGTTATTTTGTTTTTTTTTTTATTACTCACAGCACGTGTCACGTTATATCAGAATTACATGGCGGAAAGTTTATTTGCAATTAATTTGTATGAATGTGAGCAAAGCATTATTGTCATAACATTTTTCATATTAAATATAATTAGCAGGAAAACAATGTTGGCTCAATAGCATCTAGATATACAGTAGTATCCTCCTGCTTTTGCAGTGTGAGAATTAGTTAGTTCTAAAAACGAATCAGATTCTCTTGATGTGTGAAAATTTTTATGGGCGGATATAAAAGAAATTGCATGTTAGAAAATTTGTGCTGAATTGATTTGATAGAAATGTAGCGCTCTCACGCTAGTGTTGCAGCTGCTTATGAAAATAATTACTAAAAATTAAAAATTAACAAACAAATTTAAAATAAACTTTGACCTCAATTCATACGAAAAATTGGGTTAAGCTTAGAGTAAATATTCAAGCCTTGTTTAAGTCTTTTCTTTCTCATATGCTTCGGAATTATATGAAATTTTTATATTAATTGTTACTCATACGACATGTTGTACTAAAAAACATTTATGAGAAAAACTCAATGATATGTACAAGTTAGTTAACAAATCGATCTTTTTTATAATTTTCAATAAAATATTTTCAAATAGTTGAAACTTTTGTAAAAATAATGACAAAATAATAATTTTAGGAACACCATTTTAAAGTAAATATTAAAAAAGAACTTGTGAAAATCAGATATTAGAGCTTCGGTCGAGTAGCTACAATTTACAGAATTTAAATTTCACAAACGCATTATGCGCACAAAATGCAGGAAATGCGTAGCTCAAATGTTTGAAACATAATTTCAGCAAAAATTTCACATTTCAATGACATTTTAATGGATGTACTCTAACGAATTACAAGAGCAACAATAACATTGACAAAGGTTTCAAGCCCAGCAGACATTTTAAATAGAAGAAGAGTTATATTTCAATCGCCACAGTGGTGATTAAGACCGTGCGCAAGTTCGTATGCTAATGTTTATTCTGAGGAAACTGTCTGACTATAAGGACTCAGTAAAATGACTCGCGTATTAAACATTGCTAAAGTTTCAAAGAATTGCCCGGCCGGTTGCCTCAGGCGCAACGGTATGGGGGTGGGGAAATGATAATGGAGGTTTTGTTAAGTGAAAAATATCTTATTTTACGCTAGGGTTTTCGGAATGCGAAAAGTTATAACCTTGCTTTACTTTTTTTTTTAATAAATAAAAATTTTTTAAGTATGGAATTTTTTAGGTAGGGAAATCACAATTTTGCATTGGGCACCAAATGCTCACTGTAAGCCACTGAATTAATGTCACATTTGTAAAATGCAACGAACAAAAATGTTTCTTCAAATGCACACTAACATTGTCAATACGAGAAATGCCTAAAAATATGCAACAAAGTTCAATTTAACTATCTACCGAATATTGGCTGGCATTGTTCATTTGTGTGGATAAATTTTGAATTTACGTATGTGTTTGTCTGTTAATTTTTGATATTAGCAAACAGAATTACTCACAAAGTTATGTACTTAACCCCTGTCATTTTGGGAGGCATAAATTTGGGATGAATAAGTAATGCTGTAGTTCAAAAGTTGTCTATTGATGTTTTTTATCATGTGACTTAAGTATTAAAATGAGTTGTTCACTTACTGTGACTCAACTTTTTGATATGGTATTTTTGAAATATATATTTATTTATCTTATATATGATACAATTTTATTATTTAAATAAAAACCTTTAAATTGTGTGGGTAATTTTTGTGGAACTTAGTGGAAAAATTAACTCACTCTATAATTCAATGAATAGTTAGATATTTTCTAGGATGATTACTTCTTAAATCAGCAGTCACGAGAAAACTTGCGGCTGTGAAAAATCTCAACCCAATTAACACCAAAATTTAAATCACACGAAAACGTACTGCTGAGGGTCGTCAGAGCTAGAGCTCAAGTGAGTAAAATATTTAAAAGAGGGAAGGCTTTGCCATGATTTTTCTTTAGCTTGTATTGGCATCAAATAAAAATATTATAAGTTATTATTTCCACATTTAAAATAGTCGTTAATTGTGTCCACCTTGCTGACTTGAGCTCTACATTTTAACATTTATAGTGAGCTATAATTACTCTTCAAAGAAGTCAAATATCAACAAGTAAGTCACTAATATAGAATTAAAGATAGAGTTACGACCTCCGACTTTCACTTAATATAAAAGTTTTCTGGTGCCAACTCTGACGAATCTGGAAAATAGACCCAGACATCACTTGTGTCTTAACGGAGTTGTCATTGTGGTGCATTTGAGTGCTTACGTTCGGGATAACCAAAAAATGCACTAGCTGAAAAAGCAAATTAAGATCCCAAACAAAAAATATTAATAATTTTCTTCGAGAACTTTCTTTTGTTAAACAAAAAAGAAAATATAAATTAATCAAGTTAATGAACGCCCCGCTCCGATGAATCGGTGAGCAAAACATTGGCAGAAAAATGCTCTAAGGAATATTACTTAAGAAGTCGCTCAAATTGCGATGTTAGTATGTGATCGCTAAAGTTGTGTGGCCTCTTACTTGTTTCTTTGAAGCAATGCATAAGAAGTACGGCTCTAAGTCGACAAGTCTTAAACTATTCAGGAATTTCACATTGCATTATAAGCATAAGAGAGCAGAAACTGTGAACTTGAAGTCGATGTATTTTCGTTTAGAAACAAATCTGTTGTAACATTTTAATGAAGTCTTAAAGCTTAAAAATAAAATGACTTTCGTCTTTCACATTTGAGAACTCTGTTATTTTCAATGACATTGTAAATGTCAAATATTCGTTACAAAGTAAGTGAAATTTACATGCAACTTGCAAAGTCTAAACAGTCGGTAATGAACAAACTGAAAATTAAACGCATGAGTGCGTCTTCGAAATCCTATAAAATTCAACAACTAAATGCAATTAAATCCGATTCAAGCGCTGAGTTGCGTATGCAGCCTTGCATTCAGCTTCAGCTTCATCTTATGGAATAGGCCACCCGTAGTTAAGTCATTTTGTACTCACAAAACACGAAATGAATGGTAAAGATTTTGTCGAATTTTCAAATTGCGAAATTCAAGTAAAATACAAGAAATATTTTACAAATTTGTGGTTTGAATTTGATAAATGTATGTGCGTTTTGCTTGCGTAATGAGCAAATTGTGGTTTCTGTTGGCACTTTTTTGTTGGTGTTGTAGCTTTTAAACTTATTCTGCAAAGCACTTGCAGTTGCACTTTCATTTATCACAGCAAAGGATTAAAGGAGGTTTTGCGAAGGTAACGCTTGCTTGCTTTGTAATAATTAATATTTTATCTCAAAATGCAATTTAAAGAAAATAAATAAATAAATCATTTTCATGGTAGATATTTATGAAATTTTATGTAAATCCTTCCAAGTCCTTTCCCATTGATTGATGCAGTCAAATTTTGTTTTGAAAAAATAGAGTCTTTTTTCATCAATTAATAGAGTTAAAATCTTTTGAAAAAGTTACCTAAGGCATTGATCACGCCTCCGCTCGTATTAAAAAAAAAACTTTTTCGTTCATCGAAGAAAAATTTTCTAAAGAATTTCTTCGTCTTTCGCACTCTTTCTTTGAAGTAAAAAGCTTCTGCCGATTTTTTCGATACTTACGCAGTGGTAGTTTATATCATCAAGTTTCATTGTACATCAGGCAATAATACAATAGATAATATTTGCTTACTTTCAGCCATTTTTTTGGTTGCAGTTGTTGTAACATGCTGTTGTATTTTCATATAGCAAAAGATCCTAGTTTTTAAATAATTTATTACTTTTTCTCAGGTGCTTTATTTAAAACTCCAATATCACAAAGTAAAATATTACTACTCACATCATCATCATAGCTTTATTGATTTTAAATATCTTTTAGAGCAAAATTTAAAAGCAACAATATTGCCAAAAATGTTCTAATCAGAAATTCAAGGAAAAGAAAATTAGAGAATGTATACACTTACACATCATAAAATTCATTTTTCACATGTCAGCGAACTGTTTATGCGCCTATTTTCTGCTTCTTACATTTCCGAAAACTTCAAACAATTTTCAGAATAGCAAAAGTTGTAAATTAACACATTCAAAGGCACACACACACAGACACACATGCACACGTTAAAGCTATACTTCCTCATACTGCTGCTGGTGCTGCTGCTGCTGCTCAAACGACTGCCACTGTCAAAATTCACAAAATGTGAAAACTTTTGAAATATTTTTCCATATCATTTATTTTCCATTCCTAAATTAATCAAGCCAATGAAGCAAGGTTGTGGCATATTTTTAGGCGCCCCACATACGCATCACATTACAACTGATTGTGAGTTTTGCTTTTTGGGCACATTTTTTTATTTTTTATTTTTTTTTTTGTCTTTTTTCGATTCGTTTTCTTGTGATTTCTTTTAACCGCCTGACATTAACACATTTTTGACGCTTTTATATTGCTTTTGTTGTTGTTATTCCGAGTTGTATGTGACAATATCATGTAGGTTTTCCTTGAGTGTTTTTGAAGATTTTGATTTTTAAGTGTTATGCAATACATGTTATGGGAAAAGTTTAAAAAGAAAACTTGTGCTAACAATTTATTGCATAGTGAAGCAGTAGAATCATAAAATTCCAGAAAATTCGAATAAATAAAGCAATACATAAAATGCCAGATTCAGAATACAAGACAAATAAATGTATAAAATTTACCCACTGTGCAGCAAAAGTATGGTAATAAAAAATATCAAGTAAATAAATAATTTTTTTGTCGCTAAGTCATAATGACTTGACAAATTGTGTAAAGCAAAAGACACCTTAAGTCTGGAAAATATCCCGCTGGAGTGTAGCACAAAATATTAATAAAGATTATTGAAAAATTCCTTAATATTTTGTGGCGCACACTTTGGGAGCTTTTAACTGGAACTACATAAACAGCTGCTTACTTTTTCATTCATGCTTAAAGTTATGTAATACAAAAAGTTTCGCATGCTTGCGATTACAAAACTTTTTTAATAATTTTGTATAAGCTTGCGTTAAAATTATAGTACTACTGAGAATCTTATTTATCCGGTAGCATAGTAAATTTAATAGCTAAAAAAAAAAACAAGAAACAGCACGATGCTGCTTAAGTAAAATACATTACGTTTTTGTGAAAAATAAATGTTGACAGCAATTGATGACAACATTTTCATTAAGTTCATTTGAATTACTTTAATGTTGTCTTCATGATTTTTAATGTGGCTGTGGCTTCTTAAGTTCCCTTTGAGACAAATATTTTATAGTTTTGTGCAATACTTTTGACAGATCTTGATAAATGCTTCTTGATAAATGCTTCTCCTGCATTTTGAATATTCAATTTTCTGCAATAAATTTTTCTGCTTTTGTTTTTATGAAATCTTAAACCCATCGCACTTTCCACTGACACTCATGAAAAAAAAAAAAAAATCTTACGATTTTAGATGATCGAAAAGCCAAATATTAATATAATGAATGTCAAAATCATTTCAGAGAACTTTAATCTGGAGCACGCTTTGAAAAGCAGGGAATTTTTCATTAGCCCATACAACTGAGCTGGTTGAATCTTAGGAGAAAAACTCTTTCTACATATATGTAGATTTGTATAAAGCCAAACCAAAACAAAACCAGCAAATTAAAGACAAGTTATGGAATGCGCAAACATGGAGAAGATCACTTTTATGTCCCTCCTTGTTGCTTCCGAACAGAGTCGCCAACCACATCGACCATGAAGAGTCACAGTAACCTACTCCATTCATAAACGTCATCGATTGAATAAATTTGTTTAAATTACAATTTAACCGCATGTCTAAAGCTGTAAAGTTTCGGATGTAGCACTTTGCTTAGTTAGATTATCAGTTTCACAATTATCATAAATACCTTCATGCTAAACTCACTACGGGATAAGGGGACGTCCATTAATTACCTGAGGTGTTTTTTTTAACATTCGGACCCCCCTTCCTCTTGGTGAGATTAGGTGAGATCTGGCAGGACTCCAGTGAGATTTAAATTATAATTTTTAATGTGAATTTTATGCATTAAGAAGTTGACGTGAAGTTTTCCTTGACCCCCTCCTCCCCCTTTGTGAAATTTGGTGAGATTTTTATGGAACCTCTCACCACTATTTTGACTCACGTAATTAATGGACGTCCCCTAACCCATAATTCAGCACAACAACCATTCCCTTTACTGAGCAGAAATTATCAAATGAGCCCAGCACTTTCTATCCTTGAAAGTTGTTCTATAGCTCACAAGTTACTAAAGACAATGTTTTTTATTCTAGGTATTCACTCGCGAGCCCAACTCCTTTCGTGTTTTGAAATCATTTTTCATAAGTTTTTATTCACCAATCGGTGACTTAAGGTCAAAAATAAATACATCACCAAAACCATTTTCAGTTGACACCCATTTGGTGCAGAGTGGTCGGGAGCTATAAGCTTTGAAATTATATTTATTTTGACAGGATTGCATCAGTGGGCGTGGCACCTCCCTTACAAACAAAAAAAATTTAATGTTATATTTGGTGTATACTATACGAGTGATCTTAATAAAATTTGGTACAGAGATGTCGGTTACTATAAGTTTTGAAGTTAAATGGATTTCGATGGGATTTCTTCAGTGGGCGTGGCACCTCCCATACATATGAAAAACGTTTAATGTTATATTTTGTGTAATATGGGAGTAATTTTCTTTAAATTTGGTGTAAAGGTGTCGGTTACTATAAGCTTTGAAGTTAAGTGGATTTCAACGGGATTGCGTTAGTGGGCGTGGCACCTCCCATACATACGAGAAACGTTAAATGTTATATTAAGTATATTAAAGGAGTAATTTTTTTTTAAGTTTTTTATTCCAATCGATAGAGGAAGCTCGAAAAATTATTTTGTTCATCCCTAAAGGTTGCATCCGGACCCTGGAAAGGACCGTTTTTGACCTATTTTTCCGAAAATATTTTTATTCCAATAGACTTTTAATTACAGTGGTGGAGTAATGTTGTAGTTGTAGTTGTAGTTGTCATTTTTAATATTTGACCACTTAGTGCGTCCTGAGCGTTTTGCGGAATTTGTTTATGGAAGGATATTTTCCTTGTTCTTTGGATTATCCTGGAAGTAGTCACTCCATAAGTGACTACTCATCGAGGCAATTCACTCCGAGTCACTTTGGGTCACTTAGTTTCATATCGCAATCTTGTGGTTTGCGTGCGATTTTTAAATAATTTCACTATAGCACTACAAGAACTTATCGCACCTTATTATATTTTGCGGTGCGTGCGATTTTTCTATTTTTGCGGATTTGCCTACAATTAAGTATGTCATGGTTCTCTGACGACAGGAAGCAGTGTAACGAAAGCTATATCGTATCCACAACTTTCTTAGTTTATTTTTTGCTTTTCGATCCTTTTCAATTTTTTTAAATATTTCAACTTATTCAACTTTTTTCTACAAATTGCATATTTTTTCGAATTTTCAACCTTAAAACGAAAAACCGAACAATGGTCGGTCTCCTGGTAATCTTTCTCTAGCATCAATGTATTCTGGTCGAAAATTGATAAATCCGCTCCAAATCCTTTCGCCAAATACCCGGATCTCATCATAAACCGAACTGATATCTCGAAAACGACGTGAAAGAAAAAAAAAGTAATTTGATTTTCGGAATCAGCAGCCGATTATAAAAAAGAAATGAATAGTGGCATCTAAAGTTCAGAAATTTTTTAATTATTTGTAAGCTAGTGTAATCAATTTGTTGCAATTTTCCAATGTCATTGAATATTTATTTTTTAAACTGCGTTGATTTAATTTGTTACTTTCATTTTTTGTTTGCGAAATGATATAACAACGTAATATATTCATTTCACTATTATATAAATCAGCATCTTATCGGTATATCGCGAGGTCAAAAGAACAAGTTCAGTAGCCTCAATCAGACTTATACATATGTAGGTCTATAAAATGGACTCAATTATGCACATTATTGAATTCATTTAAATTTAGTAATAAAAATACCATAACGCTCTATATACCAAATTCCATAGTAAAAAAAGAGCGAACCTCCTTGCAAAGATTGCCTATAATGTACATGAATCATTATCTCAGTAATCGGATTACAGATTAAATATTCGATTTATAGTCATCTTCCGCCATACAGGGCTTTGCAATATAGTATGTAGTTAACATCATCCGTCTGTCACCATTCCTACATACTTATTCATGAACTCGACCAACACGTTCTTTATTCAAATAAATGATTTCCAAAGGAGTCAGCAATTGGTAAGAGATCTAAGGAATTAACAAAAAAAAATCTTAACAAGTCTTGATGCTTATGAAGCTTCTTTTATGTTTCTACAGAAGTCACACTACAAGCAGCGATGAAATTTTTTAAGTAGCTTTCGCAGCAAACTTTATACGAGCTGGCGTCAAAGTATCACTCTATTGGAAGTGGCTTTCATTTTCTGCAAATGGTATCTTATTATTTCGCATCTATTGACTTTTATTTCTACTGCTTATTTCATGGTCACTTACTTTTGTTTTTAGAAGTATTGAATTTTTCTTCAAACTAAAATGTTGTTGTGAAATTACGTATAAATAAAATATGTCGTTTGTTATCACTGCAGGAAGTCATATTTTAACGACGTATTGCATGTTACAAAATTATTTAACGGAAATTTAACACCATAAAAGTTGTGGAAATTTTCTATCGAAATAAAAACATTATTTTTTACTAAAAAGCTATGATTTTAACAAACGAAAATCGTCAAAACCAGCGACTGTGCGCCACTTTTCGCAAATGAGCGCGCATTTTCTCCAACAGCGCAAGCTATAAAATATAAGTATTTTTTTTTTTTTTTTGGGAATATCCCGTTAAACTTATTGGCCCCAAGTGACATCATTGTACGTGTGTGTGAGAACATTGAAGTTTCTTAGTGTCACTTCGTGACGCAATCAATTCACAATGTGGTATTGTGAAAAACAAATGGTCAGTAATGGCACTCGACTAAGTGCAATTGACAATAGTTTTATTGTTTGGAAAATTAGTCACATTAAACCTTTGCTCCCCATTTGCTCTCCTATTTGTTTTTCATTTTTTTATTTAACACACTTTCAATGACATAGCCAACACATAATAATATATTTTTCTTCAGCAGCAGCAGCATCAGGAGCAAACATCATATCAACACAATGAAAAGAAAAATTCATTTGTCTGTGATATTTAACTATGAAAAGGGATACAACATTGCAAGGACAAATGGAAAAGCGAATTTGTAGAGGGTGGGCAACTCATTCAGTGCATTGGTCGCTAGCAGCGTGCAAGAAGCATGAAATGTCATTTTATCAATTTTATAATTCCCCAGTACATACTTTTTATACTCCGCTCTTCGTGCTACATGTTTCGTTTTGACTTTGACAGTAGCAGCAGCATCAGCATCAGCCACTTTACAATTGAAGATTGCATTGAATTGTCTCTAATGTTGTGTGAAGGGATTTATACTGGGATGAGAGTTGCTATTTGCAGCAAGGATAATGTAATACTGTTGCTGCCATCAGCACTGGATATCATTTTTGTTGCATTACAAATGCTTTGTGGAATGTAAACGCGTTGTAAACGAGAAATCGTGTGACATTGAGTGAAATTGCTACTACATTAAAGTTTAAAGACCCAGAAAAAGTTGAAAATAATGGGGGGGGGTGGAAATAACTTACAATTGCAACAAATGTGTCGGACAAGGGAAATATGTAGTAATTAATTTGAAAAGATGAAATTTTCTAGCAACGTAAAATTTAATTTTTCAAGAAAAGTTTTATGGGTTCTGGACACAGATTGATTTAGAGAAAAATAAACTAAAGTGTGACAACTTAAGCTTCCCTTGACTTTATTTTTTTATTTATTTAGCTAATAGCAGCCTTTTATTTACTTTATTTGATTTAACACAGATTTGAATTGCATTTTTTTTAATATTTTTGTGAAATCGTTTTGCTAAAAGTTAGTTTTGCCTAACAAAATAATTTCGCGAGTTACGCTTCAAAAGAGTTGGCCATATGTAAGGTGATTATTTGAAATTCCCATGTTTTTGTATCGTATCTTACATCCGGCATGTATCATTTTGGAAGCTTTTTCGTACATCTTACACTTTAAATCTTACAACGTTTCAATTGCGTTTCGGAAAGGTTAGGTTAGGTAAAAAAAACAGTTGCTTGAATAGAAAGATGCACTCTGAGGCAGATTGCCCATTGTGATACCCTACAAAAATGTTCCCCTCCTTCTCCTTTAAAAGTCCTATTGAATAGGGGTGAACCACCCAGAAGCCTTGGTGAAGTTGAGGACGCTGGTGAGTTCCAACTCAGCTAGTTCCTCAAGACCAACAATGAACGCTGAACCAAAATATTTGATTCGCCTCCTCCTTAGCCCGGAGCTTTCGCAGAGCAGGTGGTAGAAGGTTCCACCTTCTGTTCGTTTGTTTCTTGATTATGTCCTCTATCCGATAGTGTAGTTCCGCCAATGATAACTTAAGGTCTACCACGTGTTGATTCTCCGGTTATTCTGATCTTATTCTGGCACATTCGTCAGCTTTCTCATTTCCGGAAATACCCTTATGGCCGGGCACCCAGCAGAGCTCTGTAGCATGCTGTCGGATGGAACTTAGTGATTCCCTGCAGTGTTCTACATACCTAGACTTCACTATTACACTTCACTATTTAGTAATGACGGTCGTAGTAAGCTCCCTGCTCCGTATCACCTGTGCAACTTGGCCTATGGCATAGATTTCAGCTTAAAAACGCTGCAATAGTTGGATAGTCTAAAAGACGTCTCTAAACCTACGTTTCGGAAACCTTTCATATCCATGTGAATAAACTTTCTGCAATGTAACAATGTCCGCTTTTTGATTTCTTTTGAGACGTTTCTGAAACGTTACAGAAACTTTGTAAGAATATGGGAAAAAACAAACATTTTATTACGTCATCTGAATTTTTTCTCCGCGTCACTTGCGCTGTTATCTTATCAAGTCATCCAACTCTAATTATTGTCTCATTTTATCCACGTAACTACTAGGAGCTGATATATAAAATATTTTTTTACGGTTTCCTGTTTCATTCCTAGCTACATTCACACTGTTGTTTTATTAACCATGTGCCTACATTTGATGCCGTTTACATAAAGTGAAGATAACGAAAAAGTTATGTCGAATCGTAAAACATTATTGAAGCAAAGTTCATTAAAAATATATTTCTTTAATCATGTAATGCCAAAGTATGGGAGTGGCCCAAAACTAAAAATGTATCACTATCTTACAAGTTCTAATGGATAAAAATTCCTAAAAGTCAAAATTGATCAGGCAAACATCCTTGTTTTTATCATTCGCTCTTCCTTCTTTTGTTGCTTTATATTTTAGCGACACATTCCAAAGGATTGCAAAGGATAATGAAAAACTTTAGTTTTTAAGCTGCGTAAGACGAGCCATGAATGTAATTAATTTTGTTGTTGCTGTTGCTTTTATAGCTAAAACTTAGTGTTTTTGTAATAACGATAGTTGTTGCTGCTGTTTTTGCAATAAACACGCACGTGTTTCACTTTAATTACAAACTGTGCGAATTAAGAGATTTATTTACAAAGTCAAACTTTCGTCTTTTTTTTTCCCCGTGCTTCCGTTTTTCAACTTTTATTAATTTCTCACGTCTTTTTTTTCGACTTCCCTACTTTTGACAGCAGCTTCTGCAAGCGTAATACGAGCAACTATACATAGCAAATATTCAGCGCAACTTAGGTAAAACATCTTAATTTGCTTAAAATCGTTTCTTGTTGGTTAGCTGTTATTTGTAGCTCAGGTTTTTTTTTTTTTCGTCTTATTAACAAAACTTAAGTAAAATGAGCTCATTACGAAGCGTCAAATACCTTTATAAATTTATGACATAAAAGGAGAATAAATATATTTTTAGCTTCGAAAAAGGAGTGAAGCAAATAAGAGTTTAAGAAAAAAAAGTAAAATCCAACGTTAATTAATTACAGCAGTAAAATTGCTAGTGTTGGAAAACGTTGAAAAAACATTTATTTGATTTTTTATTTCGTCAAATTCACGCAAGTAGTAATTTTGATAGAAAAGCAAAGGTTTTTAATTAAAAATTGTAATCAAAAACTTTATTCAAAAATATAAATTTCAATTAACAGCACTTTCCAGCACTAAGTTTAATGCTAAAAAAACAAAATGCGCTGTAACGCTGTAAAAGAAAAGTTTAAATTAATGGTTAAGGCTTCGTTTTGTCGTTCGTTCATTCTATTAAATCAGGTAGCATGTAGTTAAAAAAGTTTTTGAAGAAATTATTATTGCGCTTTTTGAAAGAAAATTTACACTAAAAGGATTTCAACGATTTACTACGATTTCGTTGGAAAAGCACTTTATTATAACTTTTTGAGCAAGGAAAATAAATTTAAGATTTTTTTCCAAACAACAAAGAAAACTTTTCCAAACTGCAGCCTTAGGTTACAAATGCCGAAATGTTAAGTTATAGCTCTTAGTGCCTATAGCATTTTCTTTGTACGTAAATTTCTACTTCGAGCATAACAATCACTTCCGGCAGCCTCTTCTAAATACATAAACATTAAAAACAATCTGGCCTCTAAAAATAAACTTTTCAATTACATTTTTGAAACATTAGAACTAAATGTCTTACAAAACATATTTCCCCCTACTCTTTATCATTCGGTTAAATGGTTTCACAGAGCAAATCTTAACTACCTGGTCCCATTGCTACGTTGCCATCGTACCATATTGCAAGCGCTCTTGTGTTACCCTTAATACCGTTTACTATTTACCGAATCTCGCGTCAAAAACATAAATTTGAATTTTAAAGCAATAAAAACGCACACGAGAAAGCTACCAAGACGGAAAAAAAACGTAAGAAAAAGAATAACTGTTACGTTAAAATAAAGATTTTATGAAAGTGAATCCTTGGTGAATAGTTCAAAAAGAAACTTTGTCCTTGTCGTGTAAAACACTTCCTTGCAAGTAAGTGACATAAAAAATTTTGACTTTGAAGCACCGTGGGAATTTTAGTAGTTTCAATGGATAAAAAGTGACTGTACTGTACTGGAGGGTGTTGCGATAGTAGCGCATCTTTAAAGCGTTTGGATGAAACAAACATTGGTGGAAAAATTTAGTCAAAGTGCACAAATGCAGCGATAAAGTTACAAAAATTCAATTTAAATTTAAAGCGAAACAAGCAAAGCAAAGCATGGAAAGAAACTTAGTAAAAGTTATTGAAAAATTCAAGACAATTGAACAAAAAAACGGGGTGTGGCTCCTCCAAAAACAACAAAAACTATTAAATTGCTATTCTACTTATACCAAATTATAAAATTTGATACATGGACCAAATTGTTTGCAATAAAGACTGCGTGAAATGTGGAAGGTGTTGTACAACGGAGAGTGACCGAGCAAAAACCGCGGGTACAGCTAGTATTACATAAAGTAAAGGTACATTTTTTTTGCAGGTTTGTATGTAGGTGGTAATCCCTAGAGAACCTACACTATTCCCTGAGTTACATAGGCTATACTTAAGTTTGAAATAAATTAGGTGCGTGGCACCTTCCATGCAACAAAAATACTTACAACGCTATGCTATGATGCTATGATGAATATTATCTTCGCTAAGCACCCAAGACAATGTGGGCGGGATTGAACAACGGGGTGTGGCTCCTCCCAAACAACAAAAATAATTCAATTGCTATTCTTGATACTTATACTAAGTAGTGAAGTTTTGTACATGGACCCAATTTGTCTGCAGCAAGGTCTGTGCGAAATGTAGGCGGGATCGTACAACGGGGACTGAGCGGGAAAAGACGCTAATTCAGTTAGTACATTTCTTCATTTTTTTGAAAGGGTGCCCCCCAAAGGGTTTGAGATAGGGGGTAAGTATGTTCGGAAAAAATTTAGGGAGGACCTGGCAATACATTTGATCCCTCAACGGGTCACTCCGGAAAAGCTATGAATTGTTTTTCGAAATTTTCCTAATTTTTGGTTTTTTTTTCAGGGGGACCCCCAAAAGGGTGGCAGATAGAGGGTAGGTATTTTCGGGAAAAATATTAGAAAAGAAAATATAATAGGGTCTGGTGATACATATGAACCCTCTACGGGTCACTCCGGGGGATTTTTTGTTTTTTGTAGTGGGACCCCCAAAAGGGTGGCAGATAGGGGGTAGGTGTGTCGAGAGAAAAGTTTAGGTGAGTAAAAATAATAGAAAGTGGTCTTACATTTTACTCATCCAGAGGCGTCTGAAAAGAGGGGGGATTCAATTTCATAATTTCACAAGAATGTAATTTTTGCAGGGAAGCTCCCGTAAGGGGTAGTGATAGGGGGTAAGTATGTTGGGGAAAACGTTGGAGAAGAAAAAATAGTAGGACCTTGTCATACATTTGATCCCTCTACGAGGTAATTTCGGGGAGATATTAATGATTTTTTATAGATTAAAAACCATTTTCCAGTTTTCAAAACGATGGCGGGTAAATCAAATGTTTTCTGAAATGGACCAAATTTTACGTGGCTCTTATTGGCACCAATACGAAACTTTGGTGCCTGGCGAGCGAAGATCGGAGCAACTTTATTATTTTGAACCACCCTAATGGACATCTACGATAGCAGGTGATTTAATATTTGCTGAATATTAGCTTCGCTGAGCACACCACGAAATAAGAAAGGGATTTGACAACGGGGCGTGGCATTTGCCATGCAACAAAATCACCAAAAATTCTTTATCTGGACACCTACATATGTTAGCATAAGTTCTGAAATTCGGTCCTAGAATGTATATTGTCTATGCTAAGCACCTCATGAAATGTCAATGGGATTAGACAATGGCGATATTCTTTTTATCTCATGCGATTTTGCCAACACATAAATGCTTTACGCTTTTATTAAAAATTACAGAAAACCTGAAATTCCCACTGTAAGCAGCGCGTATAGATGTCAGACATACTCGTAAAAGCGAAGGCTCATGAACTTTTTATGTTTATATCTTTATATTTAAATGTATTTACTTTTGTTTATACCTTCTATTTCTATCTCACTCAAACTACATTTGTTTTCTCTTTCTTTCAGCTTTGCTGCTTTGTTTTTTGACTTCACTTGATTATGATTATGAAGAGAAATTTAAATTTATCACAAACAGTTTTGCTCATTTTCGCAAACATTTTACATGATTGCTTATGTGCATGTGTAAGTAACATAAACGCACACATCTACATATCTGTAAGTATGCAAAAGTAAGTATGTAAATGTTAATAAAAGCACTTACTAGCATATATGTGTACATATATATGTGCATATATTTATATGACAGCGTAAAAAGACAATTCAGCAGCACTTTGCTGCTCTCATAGTAATAAGGATTTTATATAATGCGCTAAGGGATTGCATATCATAAATGCTTAAGGTTAAAAAACTCACTATGTAAAAACCTCAAAGTTAAAAAAAACGAAAACAATGAAATCTGTAGACATTTCCATTAAATTGGTGTCATAAAAAATAATCACATATTTTCAGCTGTTTGCTTAAAACAATCTTTTATTCAGCATTACATGATTGAATTGCTTATAAATATTTAACGTAAAGTTTTTAAAGAATTAAAAATTAAATGCTGAAAGTATGCAATTGAAAATTTAAGGATTTCGGAAATGCTTTCTACTCCAAACGCCTAAAAGCTTGCAATACAAAAATAGTAAAATCAACTAGAATAAATTAATCCTAATTTTTTTATAGCATGCTTTACGACAAATCGTTTAAACACGTCCATAATTGGGGCGTTCAGTTGCGTAAACTTGATTAACTACTGAACGCAGCAATTGCGTAGAATTCAAGTCAGTCGTTGCATTTAATTTCATATAAAGTTATCAATCAAGAGTTCTTCGAACAGAATGTGCACTAATTTTCATATTTTACTTGCAGAGCACATGTTCATCGAAGACACTTTCCCAACAAAATTAAATTATCAGTTAACATCTCTTAAATAAAATTGTATGTTCAAAAGAAAAACTACTCAAGTTAAAGTTGAGCTGAGCACAAAGTAACATCTGCAATAATTGTCTTACAGAATGGATTAAGTGTCACGTTTCAGCAATAAAGCCCAACTAATTTACGATCCATAATAAAAACAACAAAAGACGACATAAAACAAACGCAGAATTCATGAAGAAAAAATATTACGCAATTTACGTAGAAAAACAGTCGCAAAAAAAACTGTTGTAATGGCGTAATTTCGTCCAATGTCAAAGCATGAAAAATCAAAATCGTCCTCAAAAAACCACACCCACTCGTATTGATAGTAATGGACGTTCGTTGGTACACAATGACCACATACATATATCACCATGTGATATGTAACAAAGTACCCACATCGCGTGGTTAGGGTGAAATGATTTTGGATCTTAAATATCTGCATATTTCAATAAGTTCGGGTGGATCCCCCATAAGCACTTTTTAGCAGTTTTAGTCAAGTATGGTAAAGGGACGTCCATTAATTACGTGAGGCATTTTTTTGAACCCCCCCCCCCTTCCCTTAGTAAGATTTGGTGAGATCTGGCGGGACCCCTCCCTTCCCTCCCGTGAGATTCAAATTATAATTTTTAATGTAAATTCTATGCATTAAAAAGTTGAAACCCCCCTGATGAAATTTTGCCAGACCCCTCCCCTTCTATTTTAACTCAAGTAATTAACGGACGTCCTCTAAGAAACGTCTGATATTATACAGCTATACTGAACTAAAAGTGATTAGATTTGATTACGTGAGGTGTTTTTTTTTTGTAAATTTCCCCCCCCCCCCTTCACTTGGTGAGATTTGATGAGATATGGCGGGACCCCACCCTTCCCTTCCGTAAGATTTAAATTATAATTTTTAATGTAAATTCTATGTAGTGGCGTCACTTCACCAAAACCTTTGGGGGGGGGGACGAGAATTATAATTCCACCTCTATTTGATGGTTTTATTGAATTGATGTATTGAATAATAACTAGTATCAGATCCTTGGTGGGGTTCAATGCCCTTCCCAGCCCTACCGAGTTGAACCCACTGATTTTATGCATTAAAAAGTTGAATGTTTTCCTTGACCCCCTCCCCCTCCATTGGTGAGATTTGGTGAGATTTTGCCCGACCCCTTTCCCCCCCCCCTATTTTAACTCATATTATACAACTGTACTGAACTGAAATTGTATAAATTTGAACAAGTGGGTTGTAGTTCTCCTCTCATAAGACAAAAATTTAAAATGCTTTTCTGAGGGGGCTTTTAAATATTGTCTACAACACATTATCAAAATTTATAAGATTTTGGATGGTACAGCACAGCTTCTGTGAAAGTGAAAATAAATTGTTGGTGCTCAAAATTTAAAATTGATTAAAATTTCCCCAAAAACCAAAGAGTACATTGTTACTGTGATGTCATTTCCACAACTAATACTAAATACTACTGAAGTAATACATAGTGTAATTTAAAGTTCATTATCACTGAGCGCTCAATGTTAAAATGTTTTAAATTCCACTAAATTTTCAGAGATACCATTAAAGCATTTAATTTTTTATGCCACTATTACTAAATCCTATATGCACTAAAGTAAGTGTTTCCGGAATAGCTCCCAAACCTACTTCTAGCATTACATAAAGCACATGAACCATAGCTGAACAGATTGCTGTTATAAAAATAAAACAAAACATTTGGTAATGAAGGAAAAAGAACAACACAATAGGTCACGCACAAAAAGATTAAATGCGTAAATTTCTAAATTTGAGTCTGAGTGAGTGATCTATAGCGTTAGGTCTGCAGCCAAAGCTGTAATGTCGAAAAGCAACCAGCATAGCATATGTATGAATATAACTAAGTGCATGTACAAAAAGTGTAAATTAATCCCAAAGCGAAATTTTAATAGGATTTTTTTTGATAACAATATAAGCAAGTTGCTGTATTTTCTGCCCAAGTTTATTTTTTTTTTTTCTTTTTTCAAATGCAACTGAATTCCGAACAACTCCATTTCAATTCTAAAATATTTTTTGTAATAACAAGTATGTTAACATTTTTCCTATGGGGTTTTTTGTTACACACATGTGTTGAAGTATACATTTATTTGACCCCAGCAAATATTATTTTTAATCCCAGAAAAGTCATATTTTAATCGCTCAGGCGATGGTTACGAACGTGCGCGAATATATATATTCTAAAGCAATAATTTGCACGAGAGATACTGTCCAGTTACAGACTTACAAAACTGACAGTGTGCTTTACTTCAAAACATTTATTTGCATTTGTCTTTCCATATGTAAAATGCATATAGCAAAAAAGTTTACATCGAATCATAGTGCACTGAAAAAAATAAAACTTAAGAAATACCTAAAAGTATGCAATAAAATTCAGTGTTATTCTTCTAAAAGATCTATGCATTCTTCAAATGATATATAGCGGGGGCAATAATCTTCGAAATGTCAGCTGGGATATTGTGCGTGTACATATGAAACAAAGCCGGAACTTTGCTACAAAAGCGGAAACGGAAATCTAAAAAGACAAACGCAGACAAGTTGCGAGTAGAGAAAAATTAATTCTATTTTTGAAATTTTGCTAAAAGTACACGCAACATCCGTAGGGACTCATTGTCAGGCACATATGTATGTTTGTAGAAACATTCATTTTGTTTAGCAGTTTATGTGCCGGAACTTGTAAAAAAAAGCACAAAGTAAATGAATGTGGCACATTTGGATATTATACAATTTATAATTTCTGTTTTTTTTTTTGTAATTGTATGATTTTTAAACAAAGCAAAAATTAAATTTTGAATTATTTTTGTGTGTGGTGAACCAAACATCTCTGAAAGTATTTTTATAACCATTGTGGTAGCTCTGGTAAGTGCTGTTTTTTTAGGAAAAATTTTTATGCTGAGACAAAGTCATTGTTTTATAAGTTTTTCTTAACGTGACAAAATAATTTCTACATATCGCTATGACTGGAACAAAACAGCTCTACTCTACTATCAAATAAAACTCATAGGTTTTCAATATATCAGTAAAATAAATGCTGTTGATGATTGTTGGTGTTTGGAAAAAAGGCGAGTCAATAATTATTAATATTGTGGTGAATGAAACACACTTTCACATATATACAAAGAATGGTTCGGTCAAGCATCAGACAAAAAGTTGGTAAATTTCGAAAAAAAAGAGGCGTGGCACCTCCCATACAAGCATTAGCTGCAAAGCATTAAAATTTACTATACTATATGTATATTAGGGTGGTCCTTAAGAAAAAAAATTGGGGACGCCCCCCAATCGGTTCGAAACAGGATAAAAAAATTTAAAAAATTTATTTAAAACTTCATCTTTAACCCTTACTCGGCCTATTTCAAAGTGAAATTTGACTTAAGCGAAAATCAAATACGAGCCCTCCCAATCGCTTCGAAACAAGATAAAACAATTCATAAAATTAATTTAAACTTTTTATCTTTAACCCTAACTGATCCTATTTCAATGTTAAATTTGACTTAAGTGAAAATCAAATGTGATGCCCTCCTAATCGGTTCGAAACAGGATAATCCTTTAACCCTTACTGACCCTATTTCAATGTGAAATTTGACTTAAACGAAAATCAAATGCGACGCCCTCCCAATCGGTTCGAAGCAGGATAAACGAGTTTAAAAAATGTATTTAAAATTTTTATCTTAACCCTTGCTCGGCCTAATTCAAAGTTAAATTTGACTTAAGCGAAAATTAAATGCGACGCCCTCCCAATCGGTTCGAAACAGGTTCGAAACAAATTCAAAAAATGTATTTAAAATTTTTATCTCTAACCCTTACTTAGCCTATTTAAATACAGACAGAAAAAAATACTTTGCTAAAACGCTCAATTTGTGAAATTGATAAAAATATATTTTCTTTATCGTGCACTTATCGAACTTTTTCTGAAAACTGCGATAAGTTATGCACTAAGTTTAGGAATTCCTTAAAGATATTCAAAAAAGTTTAGCTACATTCAACTTTTTCCTCGCTCCGCTTTTGTTAAGTTTTATCAAAATTTGTATGCAATTCATGTGCGTAACGTTAAATGACACAAAAAAAGTGGCAGAGAACAACAACAGCAGTAACAGTCATATGCGTATGCGAATTACAACAACAACAATGAAATGAAAAGAGTAACCAAGTATTCATAAAATACAAACATATCTGAGGCTTAATTTGCAACTAATGGATTGTGTCAAGATTTTATGCTATTTTAGTAACTTGCGTATAACCTATACATGGAAGCATTAATATGTAGTATATGCATAATAACCCAATAGGAACTAAGGCACTACAGAGCAGACCATGTAGCAACTAATTTGTTTAAGTTTCAGAAACTTTGATGTTAATAAATGTATGGACGGTTTAATGATCGATCTTCGAGTACATTGGAATATTCTTAAACAAAAATATGAGAACATTCTTGGCTCATCTACTACTTACTTTATCTTCATCTAATTAATCTTTTTTCATTTCTTTTTGCATCTTCAAATTTGTCAAAAACGTAAAAATTTTTGTTTAATTTGCTAATTCAGAATATTTTAGATTTCTGGGAAAGAACTTGATTTATTAGCTGCCACAGCTTCTTCTTTATATTCGTTTTTTTTTTCACCTTTTAATTTTTTTCTTTTTCGTTTATCTCCTCATTTTCAATATTTTCTTCATGTTATTCTTCTTTTTTCTCATCTTTTTATCATTATGATTCTTTTTTTTTTGAAGTTTTTCGCCTTCATTTTGATCAATTTTCTTCAAAGCATGCAATGGACTTTCCCAGATCGAGCCTTCTCTGATTAACTTTATTATCAACTAAAGACGCCAAATTTCACTTTGAAATAAATACTATTACTTCCTTTTTTCATCTGGGATAAACAAACGCACATATTCGCCTTGGCAAATCAACAACAACAACAACAACAACTTTAGATTAGTTGACTAAAAGTTGCCAAAAATTTATGAATACTCAGCCACAACGCCCAGGGACAACAATAGCGTCAACAACAAAATTTTTGATGGCTCTCGTCACGTGCTGCAGCGTGCGCGTCATGTCATGTAATGCCACACGGCAACTTTCAGCGTTTACGGAAACCACAGTAACAGCAGTCAGTTTTTGCGCTGCGGCTTGGGAACCCATGCAGCGCAATTAACACGTCGTATGCTGCGGCCATCTAATTCCTGTTTTATATTCTCATTTTATTGTTCTGTTGAAAGTTCACTTTAATTAAATTAAATCAAAGCCACGCACAGCACACACACACACTACCACACAACAGCAGAAATAACAACAAAATTAATGTGCGAACAAAGTGCGAGTAGTTGTGCTCAGTGGGAAACTTTTCGTTAATTTAGGGAATTCAGAAAATCGTGACTGTGCAGCAGACTCAATGGAAGATTAAAAACAGAGACACATAAATGTTGGTTCTAATAAGTGTTATGATTTCCAAAAAGGGAATATTTCCAACAAAATTGTTTTTGGAGATACAATATAATTATGTAAATTGAAAGTTAATTGACTGTTTATGAAATTATTTTTGAAGCTATGCAGGAAAAATTAAATTGCACAAGTAAGCTTACAAAAAAATCATTGAAAGGATTTCAGGAGAAATTTGAATTTTAGATAAAGTTGCAAATTAATCTGAACTATTTGAATAGTCTCATGTCATTTTAGTAGTAGCTGCAGTATATGATGATGGGAATGATCATGTTCTGAACAGTGCATAACAGGGTTATGTATTATTTTGTTTTTCCACACTTCTGGAATACCAGGTACTTACTTGGTATCCGGTAATTAGAGTGAATTAGGAGCATCGCGTTGTCTCCTTCTAATTCGTGAAACTTTAGAGCACAAGAGTCCGATGGAGAAAAGTCGAGTATAAAAGATTACAGGATAAGATTTTTGATAATGATTGAAATACATTTTGGTGAAACTAACCAACCAGGGTTGCCTTGCCAAAGCCATTCTCGATGCCCGAAAATGTCTTAAATTTTAGCCAATGTTGTTGTTTTAATTAAAACTGTTGTATATTACAAATCGAAATGTATGCCAAATGATAGAACTTGAAGAGGCCTGAATTTAATATTTGGGGCAGCATTGTTGAATCCTGTCGCAAACATTTGTTTCACCAGTTTTTTTGAGTGAATTTTCATTAAAAAAATAAAAACTTGAAATATGTGTCAAATGATTAAGCTCGAAGAGCCTAAGTAGAATATATAGGGTGTCTTGTCGAATTATGTCTTGAACATGGACTGCGATCCGTTTTTAGGGGCCCATTTTTCTTAAATGAGTGGCAACCCATGTTTGGGACAGGATTCGACAAGGCAACCCTATATATATTCTGTTTAGGATCTTCGAGCTCTATCCCTTTATATTCCATTTAGGATCTTCGATCTCTATCATTTGGCACACATTTCAAACTGTTAACTTCATTAATGAAAATTGAACCAAAAAACCGGTGGCAACCCATGTTTGGGACAGGATTCAGCAAAGCAACTCAACATACCAGCAAACCATGAAGAAGGGGCTGTAAATATTGGATATATGGTATCACACAATTTTAAGTTATCACTAAAATGTATAATGGTAATGAATCTGTAGCCCATTAGCACTAAAAAAACTCTTGAGTGTGAATTTAATGCACTAATCCTCACTCTAATTTTTTGACACATACATACCAATATGTGCGAGTATATGTAAGAAATTGGGTGTTTTTGTTTTGAGCGAAGTAGAAGGCATGTGACATACACACACACAAGCACACTACTTGTAAGTCTATCAAACGTTTTATGTAATACATTGAGAAATTAGTGTCAAAAGCAGAGCGTAATTTATTATAAATTCAGATTAGTTTCCATGCAATAAATTATTAAAATTTTAATTAGAAATGTCAAATGATTTTCTATTTTTCTCGCACGTGCGCTCTTACTGTCTTCTGTTTATCATTCACTTTGACTGTCTGTTGTTTTTGTGATTGGTAATGCTAACTAACAATTAAGAAATTTCCCTAGGGAAATGTTCTATAGGAAAAACTTTTAATTACGATAAAGTTATTGAAGATATATTGCTGATTTTAATAAAATGCTTATTATATAAATATAATAATAAATTTCAATGGAAATAGTAAGATTAAGGATACTTCAGCGCTGTGAATTGAAAAGTGTACATCAGATATTCTTTTCTTAAATTCCATGAAATCAAACTTAAAGTAATTTGCATTATTTTTAAGCTTGCAACAATAATTTACAGGAAAAACTTAAAATCAGCAAAAACTTTAATGAATGAAAAATCTTTAAAAATGAAATTAAAACGCTGCCATAAAAAGCATAAGACAGTAAAACTTCTACGACGTTAATCATAAGTCAAAATGAAAAATATATCAGCGTTGCGAGAGAGTATTTCTATGGCGCGCGTTTATTGTTATAACCATTCATAGCTATTTGAGTTATAGTTGTTGTAACACAGCTAACTTACAGACCATTTCAAATGTCAAGAGACAAATTTTGTTTAAAAGCAAACATAAGTCTTTAGTCTTTAGTGGAGGAAGGGAGTGCAAAAAAAACCTTAGGAAACTCAAGAGCTTGATAGCGAAAATTAAAGTAAAAGCAACAGAGAAAACAGAAAAAACTTTTAAGGATAGGTATCATGCATGGAGTGTTTATAAGTGAAATAACTTTTTACTGTATTTTTAGCAAGTATCACAGCTAAAGTATTATGTCACGTATAAAATATCCTTAACTCAATTTCATCTTAAGAAAATATTTTGTTTTTTTTTTTTTTTGCTATTGACGTTGTGCGGAAAATATGAAAAGGTTATTTAATTAAAGTTTTATTATAACAAAATGCTGCTTTCATACTTGTCAACAATATCTCAATATCAGTAGCACAACAAACATCATAAGAGCACAACAAATAATAGCAATCATCATCATCATCATGATTGCTGTCATCGTATAGTTATTGCTTTTTTCTTTATCTTCATCTCTCTCTCTTTCCGTCTCTGTCGCTCTGATGAAACGTAAGTTTAATAGTACTAAAAATTACACATATTTCCGGGAAACGGAAGTTGCTACATTTTTTCACAATTCGATATGGCATTGAAATACGATGACGGCAACGGCGACGACGACTACGTTCGATGTTGTATCAGCGATAGCTCGCAACGCACGATAACGATAACAATTTTATCACTCATGCTATCATCGACGTTGCGTGAATTCATTGTGCCGCGCCTATTTTACTCACTTGCCATCATCATGCTCATCCTATTGCATTTATCCATTTTTTTTTTTCCTTTTTCGACTCCTTCAAGTCTTTTACAATCATTTCACAACTCATAAAACATAAATACCCCAGCTATTGATTTTTCTGCCGCTATTTCGGTCTATTTTTGTTTTCTTTTTTGGCTGTTCTCTATGTTTGGATCTTAGAGTTACCAATTTGTAAAAAATACAGCTAATGTTGAACTGCATAGTTTGAGACATTGGTAGATTGGTATGGAGATAGATCGAGCATTAAAGAAATGGGCGTGGTACCGCCTTTTATGGGTAAAAATACAGCCACAGTTGAGCTGTTACACCGATTTTGATGAAATTTGGTTCAGAGACCAATTGAACCCTGAAAAAAGATATTAGTTATAATGGGCGATGCCTCACCTCTAATCAAAATATTGTTTTCAAAGCGAAACTAATGGACCGATATTCATTAAATTCGGAACCCGACTAGAAAATATCGTTAGGCGTAAATTAGGTCCCCATTGGTTTTGCCTAGCCAGAACGTTAGGGACAAGTGTGGATTGTAAGCGTGTGTCCAAAATTTTCCTTAATAAGATTGTCCAACGCCCGCCTCATTAGGCTCTCGTTGGGTAATTGCACAAGGCCCTAACGTTCTGGTTAGGCAAAACCCAACATAGGCATGCCTTTTACTAGTCGTAGTAAGGCCTAATCAGGCAGTCGACATGTAAATCTAATTTAGAAATTCCTTGGGATTGAATAATTAGACTGCTGCCAAAAATTCCTAATTTGGGCTAACCTCGTTATATCCCAGTTAGGGCCGAATTTATATTTAGGCATGCCTAAGAAAAATTCTAGTCGGGAATGGAGATAGATTGAACCCTAAGGAAAGGGTGGTGTCAGAACGGAAATATGTTTTTACAGCAAAGCTATTGGACTAATTTTTGTGAAATATAGTATGGAATTGGATTAAAGCCTATGGAAGGGATGGAGATAGGAATAGGGTAACATGACATTGTCATGAGTATCGAACGTTGCTAATGCTATAAAAAAAATACCATTGTCGAAAATCCTTAAAAAAACTTACAACATCTCAATTGCTAAATATTCATCAGAGTCTAGTGTCCTAGTGTCCCTTTTTAAGAATGTAATGTACAATTGAGTTCTTTGGCTGGACATGTTGGCACAATAGTAAAACAAACTAGTAAATGTGTTATCTTCGGCCAGGCCGAAAAGGTTGAAGAAGTCGAAAATAATGTAATAATGTTCAAAGAAGTTGAAAAGTGTGGAAACAGTTGAAAAAGCTCAAAAAGTCTAAAATATATGGAAACCTTTGCAGAAAGTTAAAAGAAATTGAAAAAGTCGAAAAAATGTGGAAAATGTTGAAATATTTGGAAAAGTTTAAAAGTTGGAAAAGTCAAAAGAATGTGGAAAATGTTGGAAAAATAGAATAGATATGCAGAAAACCAAGTATACTACGCCCACTTCTCCAATTCTGCCTACTTTTGGTTCAATAAATTATATTTGTCATTGACATCCTCATACTAAATTTTAGCAAAATAGCTTGCATAGTTTACGGTATATGCCTTAATTAACATTAAAATTTAGGGCGGTGACACACCCACTGATACAATCGAGACTGATTTTGATCCAGAAATAGCTTGCCATAAAAAACCTCTTATAACAAATTTCAGTATGATTGCTCATATATTTCGATAGATGTGCCACTAAAGGTATTTTACTTGTATGGGAGGTGCCACGCCCAGTGGTGCTATTTCGCCCGCTGACATACCTTATAGCAAGTAAACCACTAACATCCAATTTCATGCCAATTGCTGCAATAGTCCTCTTATAATATCACTTCCAACTTTATGTTAATATGGGAGGTGTCACGCCCACTGATTAAATCCCGTCGAAATTTATTTAATTTTATAGCTTATAATAATTAACATTTATGCACCAAATTTTATGAAGATTAATCTTATTGCACACTATCTATAGAATTAAACGTGTTTTGCTTATATGGGAGGTGCCACGCCCACCAGTTCTACTGCGCAAAATTTTCGTAACAAGATACCTTTTAGCAAGTATATCTGCCATACTAAATTTCTTAACGGTTATTTATTAGTTCTCTAATTATAACATTTATAAATATTGCCACGCCCTTCAACATGAAGCTTGTATTGATGACTGCTCTCAGCAGTATCATTCCTAAAATTTTTATGAAATCGAATGTGCCCATTTTGAATTATACGAAATTAAAATTTTTAATTGTTAAAATATGCCACGCCCACATTTCCAATTCCTCCCAATTTGAACACAATTCAAGATATATATGATCTGTATCCGTGTACCAAATTTCATCATAATATCTTGCATCTTAATTTCGTTGACATGTTCACCAAATCACCAAGTTTCATCAAAATCGCAGCAACTTTTTTCAAAATGGGCTGAGGTATATTTACATAGAGTTTGGGCGGTAGGCGTGGTCGTAACCCGATTTCGCCCATTTTATATGCTAGCAGCTTGCAAGAAGGTGTGACCTGTGTGCCAAATTTCATTGAATTAACTTGCTTAGTTTTCCCGTAAACGTGATTGCAACAGACAGACACACAGACAGACAAACAGACAGACGGAAATAGCTATATCGACTCAGGTGGTGACGCTGATCAATAATATATATACTTCTATAGCTGCCACGCCTATGCGTTACAAACAAAATGACAAAGTGAATATACCCTCTGTGTAGGGTATAAAAAGATATTGGTTATAATGGGCGATGCCTCACCCAACATCAAAATATTGTTTTCAAAGCGAAACTAATCGACCGACATTTATGAAATTCGGAATGGAGATAAATTAAACCCTAAGGAAAGGTATTTGCCTTGAATTGGGTGGTGCCACAACGCTAACAGGGAAATATGTTTTTACGGCAAAGCTATTGGACCAATCGGTACTTTCATAAACAGCCCCAACATGAACTAAAATAATGGTGAACTAAGCTGCAAGAAAGAAAATATCAAAAGTAAGTTAGCTTTGTACCTTCCAAACAAAAATTCAGTACATAATCAAAAGCAGCTCATAAAGTAGCAGAACTGTAAAAGAGTCCTAGCCACACCATCAAATTTTAAGCGTACGCACACAAAAAAAAAACCCAACACACACGTAAAAAGCAAATTACTTACTCTCTCTACGCTAAGGATGTTGGCAACCCTACTTAAAGTGTGGTATGTGTGTGTGTGTATATGTTTTTCATCATTGTATTTGCTATGCTTAGCATCACGTGGACAGACGACATAAAAGGCTCCTTTGGGTATCATTTTGGCGGTTTTTTCTTTGTCTATAACGCCGGATTAGATGTGAGAGCAGCTTCAAATTTATTGAATTTTCTTGGAAAACATGTTGAAATTTTTATGTTCTTGTCAATAAATGAATTTTTTTTTATGTGGCAATTTTTTTCTACCACAAACTGTATTAAATTGCCGTTTTGGGGAAATAACGAATGAGAAAAAAAAACGTAGAAAATGCACCGACGCCATATCACAAGGATTGAGGAAAAATAAAGCAGAAAAAGTATAAAAAGCGAAAAAAAATTTTTTTCTTTGCTGATATCAATTTATTTATATACCTTATTTTATGGAAATGTTGTGCATATTAGATACTTACGTTTTCAATGTCAAATAAAGTTGATTGCATTTCGGTTCTTTTTTATTGCTGTTTTTTTTTTTTTTTTTTTGTTTTTATGAATCTTATAAAATCCTTATTTTATATACAATAGTATTTTATTGAAGAAAAAATTTTTATTTTATAATATTCAGTAAGGTTAGGTAGTAAAATAAGCAGCATAGACTGAGCATTTTGCAAAGATTGTGCATTTAATTTTTGCTTATTTTCTTAATCAAACGTTTTTATTTTGGCAATTTTTCATACTCAATAACATGCCATAATTTTTCTAAAATTTCAATTAAATAACATTTTTCAAAATTTAATAATCAGAAAAAAAAAGAATAAAAAACATTTCGATTAAACAACGAAGTAGTATTTTTTTTTCAACAGCAGTGTATATATGTAATTAGGCTACCCTTGTCATTTATCACTTTCTCAAATTTCCTTTGAATAAATTGACAATTTTTTTGTAACCACCCTTCGCACATTGAAACTGTTGGCTATTGGAGCGCATTATAAATAACGCAGTAGACTCAATTTATTTGCTTATCAATATAAATCTTATTTATTTCCTATATTCTGGTCGTCTATTCAATTCAATTCTCCAATTTCCAATATTCAAAAACGAGCTGTCTTTATCAAAATCAGCATTAGCATTGATTTAATTTAATTTTGAATTTTTGTTTTCTTCTTGAAAAATAAAACTTTTTGTTTAGTGCTATTATTTTGTTGCTTTTTTTTGTATTTTTTACACTTAAACCAATTAAAGAAATTCAAGAAATCATCATCAGTAGCAACACAGCAGTCGCAGCGTCATTTGCAGCAACAAGACGACTAATTGAATTTCATTTCCGTTTTATGTACATCCGTTTCGCATGTTGGCTAGAATATCGTAACGTTTAGTTGTTCCTCCTCCTTTTTCAACTGCTGTTGCTACTGCGTTTTCTTCTGCTACTTTTTTTCTAGTTGCCAAACCAAAAAGCACCAAAAAGTTTCAATGTCTAAACTTGACTCAAAATTCAATTGTTGCAAACGCGTTAACTTTTTCATTTTCTATTTGTGCCTCGTTTTGCTCTTGCCATTTTCGCTGTAGTCGTAGTTTATAGCTTTAAGTAGTTGAAAACGCAATCGTTGACAGCAGTCAACGCAGCATAAGTAAAATATTTAAGATAGCTACACTATAAGAAATTTTATTAACTATTATTATGTAAAATTTTTGCTCATAGTGACCAATGTAGTCTTTAGATACAGCAGCATTCGTTTCAGTAGGATTAAAACTATGCAAACTTAGAACTATGAAACCTTTTTTTAAGTTGTATATTTGAAAAATTTCTTTTAATTTCTCAGTGTACACTGCTGTGTGCTTTTACAAGTCCGTACGCATACATATCGCTGATGTTTTATGTATGTAAGCTTACATTTTGAATTGAGCCAAATGACGTTTTATCTCTACTTTTTTTTGAAAAACTTTTAACTTTTCTGGGTTTCTATTTCGTCGTAAATGGAAATCACCATGAAAAAAAAAACAGAAAAAAAAGTTTTAGCCAAGTGGCAAAAGTTGCTTAAATTGAAAGTTTGTCTTATGTTCAAGGAACTATGGGTTTTCACATCGTATGGATTTTATTAATTTACGAAATCCCTTGAGCAAGGTTTATTTATATGATTTTTTATTTTTTCAATTATATGGGTCAGTCTTTAAGAAACTGACGTACATATGTATACATTGATTTTCTTCTATTCTTGTAAGCATAAATAAAAAGATGCTCACAATATCAGAATTTAGTCTTATTATAAATGTTCTGTTGAATAGCTCATTGTATGAGCAAAGGCACCAAAGAGTCCTTCGATAAGTCGAAAACCTCCCAAACTCGAAAAATTTGTGTGGTGTCCCTCCCCATCAAGCCCCAAACCTCCATTGCTCGAAATCTGACCCCTCTATAAGTCGAAATAATTAGTGAGTCCATACAAGTAAATTCAGTACATATTTTTCTTATATAACTCGAAAAAATAAACTTGTTCTCTGCATCTTGAACATGGCAATTTTTGATTTTACAACCTCTACAACTCAATTATTTGAAATGAATTACCTCTATATCCCGAAGAAAAATAAGATACCGACTTTAAGAATATGCCAACGATGTATGGAAATCATTAATTTTTAGAAATCAATGTGACAACTCCTTATATGTATAATAAACCAATTCTATAAAATGATAGAGGAATTTATGAAACTTAATCTTAACCTCTAAAAGTCGAACATATCCTGACAAAATTCACTTAAGTCGAAAACTCTATACCTCAAATTTTTTGGCTTCTCCCTTCAAATTCGACTTACAGAGATTCTACTGTACTTAACTTTATGTTCTCTCAAAGGGAAGGAAATAAGGTAGATTGATCATATAGTTGTACGGATTATATAGTCAACCCTGTATTATTCTGGAGCAAATATGTGAATGGCAAACGAGCCGTCATGTATGATGTTTTTTATAGCATACATTAAGAGTCAATTGTGAATATACTGGAAACACAAAATGTTCTTATCGAACTCATCAACAGGGGTTAAGCAATAATGCGTTATGTCTCCCCTGTTAATTCTATTTGTGTTGAACGATGTGCTAAGTCACACTTTTACTGATAATCACACAGTTCTATAGAACTTTTTTTTGGCCATCTGGATGAGCTAACTTATGCCGACAATATCGCCTTACTGTCATCGAGATGGTGTGATATATGAACGAAGCTCTGCAAACAGGCAGTTGCTATTAGACTGCGTACTAATACTTTGAAAACTGAAGTAATAACAACAAGTACGCTTTCGTCAGGCTCAAATAAGGGGTGATACAATATGAGGTCCCTTTTCCAACAGCTGTCATGTATCAAATGGCATGTCCATATACTCCTGAACAGCGTTTATTAATTATGGAAACTTGCTACCAAAATCAGTCATCAGAATATTATAGAGAGAATGTTATAGAGTTCTTCAACATCATTTTGGTCGTTATGAGTGCACCATCACCAAATTTCGAACCAATTTTACACTATTGGACATTAATCATTCAACCAGAGTGCATACAGCGCGTAATTTTGAGAATATTTCTGCAGTTGCAGAGAGTGTTCGAGAAAACCGTGAACAATCCATTCGTTGCCGATCTCAGGCTTTGGGCATCTCTTATGGATCATTGTGACGTATCTTGAGACGTTATCTTGGTCTGAAAGCCTATAAAATATAGTCGTACAAGAATTGAAGTCCGCTGGTATTGGTGTATGTTTTAATTTCGCTTTATGGGCCTTACAACAACTTCAAATTGATCCATTATTTTATCAAAAAATTGTGTTTAGCTACGAAAGTTTATGAGCAGGAGCAGCCCGTGTTACGGTCAATGGTGCTCGCTACAGAGCAACGATCAATAAATTTTTGTTGCCAAAAATTCAGGATATTGGTGCAGTCGACCTCTGGTTTCAATAGGATGGCGCAATATGCCATACAACTGGAGAAACAATCGCTTTATTGAGAGAAACGTTCGATGAAAACATAATCTCAAGAAATGGTCCTGTTAATTGGCCACCAATATCATGTGATTTGACGCCAATGGATTGTTTTTCTTTGAGGATATGTTAAATCACTTGTTTATGTCGACAAACCCGTAACTATTGAAGCTTTGGAAACCAACATAACTCGTGTTATTCAAGGAATACCGGCCGATATGCTCGAAAGAGTTGTCGAATATTGAACAGAAAGGACCATTTAAGAACTAGTCGTGGGCAACATTTGAACGAAATAAGTTTTAAACATTGAGTTTGGAGTCATTCCAAATAAAGATTTGCATCAATACATTGATTTTTATGTACCCTATTTAGAAAACAAAGTAGGAAGCTCTTATGGGATCACCCACTACCCACGACAAGGCAGGAAACCGTCGGAATTTTGTTCAAGGCCTACATACGCTCCTAATAAAGTTATAAGATGTTCTGGAACGGATTTAATTAAATATCTAAAGTAATATTTTCTCAACATTTTCCTTTTTGAAAACATTGTGAAATATTACTTTTAAGCTTCAACATATGTACTTGTTGCAAGTCGTTTCGAAAAATGCTTCATACATTATTCCTGCATATTAAACTTGTGCAGGAATCAGCGTACGTGCTATGGTTTGATTTTGTCTATGTCACCAGCATTTAAGTTAAAAACAAACATGCAACGCAAAAAAAAAATACCTCTAAAATGGCCCAAAAATAAAATATCCTTTTTTTTTTGGTTAACATAAAATTTTATGCTGTTTTCTTGTTGTTGTTATTGTTGTTGTTGTTGTTGTGTGCTACTAACCGAAATAAAAACATAAAAAACCAAATTTCCAGTTGTATCAACATTCAGTGTGCGTTGGTTGTGGGCAGCTGATTGATGTTCGGTCAGTTGGTCGGTCATTTGGTCAGTCGTGGTGCAGTAAGTACCGCAAAATGTGGCCAATTTAGTATATCAAGTGTTTTGGACCACAGTATGGTATGAATAACGTTGTTTGTTGCTGTTACTATTGCTATTGCTAGTGGTACAAAGAGACAAATGTTAGTTGGAAAATGAAGCACGATTTAGTTTTGGTCACATTACAAAGTAAGTGAACCATCATCAGGTTTTTTGTTTCTTTTTTTTTAACTACGGGTCGCAAAATTTTGGCTGCAGTAAAACTAAGGGTAGACATTTAAAGCAAAGAGGAGAAAAAAGTAGTAAGTGGCAAAATCCACTATGGCTGGCTGTCATCACTGGAACACATATAGCTACATACTCGTACATCACCATGTCATGGGTTGTTGAATTAAGATAAGGCTTAAGTAACATAAAACTATAAATGGTCAAGTTAAAAAGAGAGAAATGACATTTGTTTTTGTCATCTCATGACGTGACATTTGCTCTAATTTGGTTTGGGAAAAAAAGTAGTCGTACAAATAATTAAGTGTTAAATAGTTAAAAGTGTCAAATAAAAGTTTCGTGTGTGTTTTTTTAAAAGTGGTCACAATTAAATATAACAAGTTTTCGTCGACGCTAGTTTGCGTTGTGTTTGTTTTAGTCAAATGTATGAAATGAAGTGCTTAAACAGGCACTTAATCTGTTTCAATTACAATGTGACTAATTAAGGAGACTTAAATTAAGCACAGCAGTTAAAGCTTAAATGATGCAACCAAAATGTGAAATGCTATAAAATGTAATTCTTGAACTACTTACTATTATTTTCTACAGAAAATTATAGTTTACGTAGATTTGCCCTCGTATGTCCCGTGGTCTAATACTGTCAACATTTTTGAAGCTGCTTAGTGCAAACTATTTAAGTTCATGTTGTCAAATTCCACAACAATGGCAGCTGTAAATGCCTGGATATGGCGTTTTATGTATTTTTTATATGGGAGGTGCCACACCCTGTTTTTTATTTCGGTTTGTAATCTGCAAGGTACATTCATAGCTCTAATTACACAACTGTAATGGTTATAGATGCCAGGATATAGTGTTTTAGGTATTTTAGATCTATGGGAGGTGCCACGCTCATGCATCGAGCGACTGAGTGCGAACATCCATGCATCAAATTTTAAGCTTGTAGCTGCCATTGGTGTCAAAATACAACGTTTTAAGTGCTTTTGTTGTATGAGAGCTGCCGATGAATAAAAAAATGTTGCGCATATTTGCGCAAACTGAACCAAGTTATAAATTTTTCTGAAAAAGGCAACCTGAATTTCAATGTGAAATCAAAAGAAATTTGAAAAATAAAAGCATACACTGAAAAAAATTGATTATGAAAAAGATTCATCCATCACCTTTGTATACAATTCTTTTGAAGCGAAAGACGCCAAATACTCTTTTTGCGCTTTGAAGAGATGGAAGCCTTGCTGGGAGAAGCGTATAGCCTTATAAGGTCACAGTATTGAAAAATAAATTTGAAGTAAAAATTATTCTTTTTTTTCACTCTCTTATTTATTGTATAATAATATGTAGGTTATTTGGGAATTTTCCGACCAGCGAAGAATATTTTTACTTTTTTTTTTCACTCTTCACTCTGAATGTCGATACTTTACAATGCAGTGAGGTAAAAAGAAATACGTATTATTATTATGCTACCGTACTATTAAATTAACTATTAGAAGCTAATAGTTATTTTAAACAAATTGAAAACATAAAGGGATAATCCTTTTTTATGTAAAAATGCAAATAAACTACACACTGACAATTTGTTTGCATTCAAAACTGATTCAAAAGTTAACTGAATTGGAAAATTTAGATTTGATGCAAGAGAAAAACCCATAAGCTTTTACATAAATAGATAGGGGAACGTAGGGTCATACTACTACCACTCCTTAAAAGATTCTCAAAAATGTTAAAGAGTTAAATACAATTAATAACTTAATAATTTGATGATAGGCGTTAGTTGAAGCGCCTTTGAATTCACATATAAAATGTAGCAACTACGATTTAAATTTTTTTTTTTTGACATATGTAGTCTGTCAAACTTCAGTAAGTGACTCCGTAAAGTTTTATAAATATCATAAGCAAACTAGAAATTAATTTTTGAAAAAACACAGAGTAACTCCATGCTCATCTATAAATGAAAAGTTGCTGAGTTGCTGTCCAATGAATAAATATAAGGATTTGGTATAGCAAACGCATAAGTGATAGTCTGCCAACATATACGGATTTATTACTGATATAAAATATAACAAAATAAAGCATTTCAATGGAATAAAAAAAATATTATTACGCATTTCATTTATTCAACTACATATTTGTTGAATTGAAGTCTTTTTTAAATCGAATGAAAGTAAAACGAAATTGAAAAAAAATATATATTTCCTTGAGCGGATTTGCAAAATCAAAAGTCTCTATTATATAAGGGAAGAAAAATCATTTCATGCAATAAGAAAAACCATCACGTAACTAGAAGTTTACACATTCATTTCAAATATGTAAGTACTCATATGCACATACGTGCGTGTGCATATTACAAATTGTATGTCCAGCTTTCATTGAATTCATAAAGTTTCGATTCCTCTTGGCATTTGATGTACTGGTTCAATAGAAAAAAAACTCGATACAAGACTAAATTCTAAGTTTTTAAAAACTAACGAAAAATATATTTAACGTAATTTATGTGAAATAAAAAATTTCTTACTAGCAGAATAAACTCGAGAAATTACAATTAAAAAAGTTGACTAAAGTTGTTGGATTTCATTCAAACATTTAAAAGATTGTGAAATCTGCCAGGCAATCAATTTATAACTCTTCAAGAATGCACTTTTAAAATTCATATAGTATTTGAATGCATTATAATTCGATATAACTTTTTGATCTACATGTATGACGACAAATGTAACGAAATCATTATAAGAACAGTGTCATTGAGCTCGAACCAGTTAGATTTTGTCTTACACGTCAGCATTCCGAGATGTCGGTAAATTAACTTGATTTGGACACGGTTACAAACGCTCTTCTTAAAATTTTTGATTTCAAGTTTGAGAGGTTTGGTGTCTTAGGCTAGGTTCTTCATTGTAAAATTCCATAACCCTCTCATTGAGCATTTTAGTGAAGTTTTCGAAAAGAACTGTATGAAAAACAATGGCTAGTTTTATTCATTGCTCAATGGAATCATCAGTAACTCTTGAGCCTATCAGTAAGAATTTCAAAACTCTTAACAGCCTGCGTGTTTTCGAAAACCGATTTTCGAAAGAATGTCACAGACCAGAACTGATTGAGAGTGCTGTTGTACTTAGTTCACAGAAATCACCCAAGAAAGTTCAACTGCTTTTTGCAAACAAAAGTCTCCACTCCAAAGCAACAATTATGTATTATTTTTGTTTAGGTAGTCATACTTTCTGTAACTTGAACTCATTGTTCTTTGTTTACTGCCGGATCATAGGGCCTATACAGATATACATATATGCTCAGCCATTAGCAAGTGGCTCGAATTCTATTGAGTTGTTGTTTAACTTTTTATCGCTGGCATTATTGACTTTTGTTTTGGTTTCTGGTTTGTTATTTGTTGCCGCTAAAAAAAATCAGAAGCCTAAAGCTAAGAAACAACGTTAAAAGTTCATTGAGCTTCCAAAGAAGTCTTAATGCAAAATAGTGGATACACAAAATCAGGTAATTTGAAAAGAGTCAGTTAAAAAATTGCCACAAAAGCAACATAAACAACTACTGAAAATGAGACAAAATCTTTAAACTTTTCCTAAAATGAACTCATTTGGAACATAAAATCCAAAACTAAATGACAAGGAAACAATTTTATTTGCTTTATCCTTGAGCTTAAGAAGCACACACACAAAGTTGAAAACTCTTGCTTACTTCCTTGCAGTCTTCCTGCTACTTTCCACTTCATGAATTGAGCTTATGTGCCAAATAGTTCCCTTCCCCCTTCCCTCCCCCGAACTATTGCCTCCATTTAAACCAAACAAACGACAAGAATACAACAGTAAATCCACCAAAGAATATAGCAAAACTATTAAAACTTACACATAGATACACGCATACACACGGTCATTGCCGGGAACAATGGAAGCTGAAAGCAATTTATTGTCGCACTAAATTAAAGCTTTGATCCTTGCAAGAATACGACATATATACGAAAAAATAAAGGACCTACGTACAACAACAACATTATGAGAACAGTGAATTGAACAACAGCAATGTCACCTCATCATCGCAACGCATCGTCGCACTAAATTTCAAAAAGTAAATGAAACGTGAGATTCCAAAGGAAGCAAGAATCCTGCAGCAACAAAGAAAAGGATACATTTCTTACTTTCCTGTTTTAAGTGATGATACTCGTAGTAGTGCGCTGGTGAAGTGAATATGGTATCTAAAATGTGGTATCAATTTGACACAAAATGTTCCTGGAGAAATTTCAGGGTTTACTGAATAAAACTTCTTCGATACAACTATGTGCCCTCAAACATATCTACCTCCAGAACTTAACTTATTCGTCAAATATGGCACCGAAAGAATTTTTCCTTCCGCAAATTTAAATAATCACTCCAAGAATAAATTATTGAGTCTGTTTAAGCACAGCGTAAGCAAATGTTGATCTACATACCCCTTCTGATAAAAGTAACTTCTCAAAACCCATTGTGGCTTAGAATACCCAATACAACCAAAATATTTATAAACAAAATCAACAAAGACATGTCCACCACAAAGTCAGCGTTCTTTTCTAAATCGTATATTGTAATCCTTTTTGGAATCTTCTTTGAAATTTGTTACATTTGAAAAACACCTACTCTCAGTTTTTGTTTCCACCACTCCATGCCTTCACAAAATTAGACTCCATTAAAAACAAAATTTTCAGAATAAGTTTACTGAGTACGAAATGAATGAAATTCGAAAATATGTATGTTGTAGATTCTGGTGGAATGGAAAATAAAATTAAAAATTCTTTGACTTTGTGTACTCCGAACTTCCTGCAAAGAATTCCTAGAACCCAAATAAATTCAGAACTAATGAAAAACGCAGATAACCCTTCTTTTTACAGTTCTCACTTTTGTTTAATTCCGAGGTTTCTTGTTCTGTCGACCAAGCCTATTCCAGCTTCACGGTTATCGTCCTTTTATTTATATTGAAAAATATTGTAAAATTATCTCGAACTCAATTGCAATACCATATCCCTAGATTGGTGAATCTTTGTCACTTTTCATCTTACTCTCATTTTCTCTTTTTAATTTTTCTCTCACTTTATCTCTCTTTGTTCAAGTAATTTGTATGTGTTTGCGGATCAAATGTGTTCATTTCAAATTAAATCAAATTTTTTCAAGCGAAAAGGATATTTTTTGTTTCGTCAATATCTCTCTTTTCGGCATCCTTTAGTAAGGCAAGTGTTAAGGTGTATAACTAAAAGGAATGTGACACCGGAAAGCTGTGTCCTATTAAATATTTTTAGTTGGTTGACACTGACGTTGATTTTGTTTCTTTTCTTTTATGTTCTCTTTATTTTGCTAACGCATATTGCTTTCAATGGTATGCTTTATATTTAAGGTTTTTGTTGCAAAGGTAATGTAGTGCCTGAAATTTAAGGTATTACGGAAATGTTATAAAGCAAATATTGAATTTTTCAATTTTGCAATTATTTTTAAGATATGTCAGAAAAATAAATCAAAAAGTTTTTAAGAACATAAGTTATTCATTAATTACTGTTAATACAAGTGACGTTTTTGGATCCAAATCAAATAATAAATAAAATCTTGTGTTAAGGATATTTAAAATGTATATGAAATTTATTGATGATCCTCACTTATTGTGACTTTTCATCTGATATTTGTATGTCTTTTTTTTAATAACTAGATACATTGACTCACATATTGAATGAATTTCCCACTAGCTGATTGAATTAATCTTTAGAAAAAATTGTGTTTCACAGCAAAATTTGTAATGCTCTTTAAAACCACAATATTTAGAAAAAGTATAAAACATTTTTTTCTTCGCTTTTTCTAATCTTTTCGTAGAGATTATACTGCTTCACTTTCTAAGTAAATTCAATGTCATTGATTCCTTTGGCAATTTCAACAAGTGGCTCATACTATCTGTCTAGCAAAATCTCACATATAATCCTTATTCCCATTTATTCATTTTCTTTGCAACAAAGTTACAAGTAAATTTTATTGCAAACTCAGCAAAATCTTGCAGAAAATAAAAAATTAATGATGAACTTAAAGAAGTCAATGAAACTTGTGTGCTTATAGACTTTCATATTATGCACACAATCAAATAAATTCTCTCACACATATGTAAATTAACATAAATACAATACAAGCACGATTTTTGCTTTTGATAGCATTTTAGGAGAGCTTCTAAATAAAGACTTAGAGGTCTTTTAGCATATAAAAAAATTTATTTCCTTTACTGGTCACTTGGTTTGAAAGCGAAAGCTCTTAAAGTTTAAAGTTAAAATTTAAAGTTGTGAGTGAACTGGAAAGAGATCTTTTTGCAGCGCACAGACCAAAGACTATTTTACTAATTCCGATAGAGAAAGCGAAAATTCATAGAAATAGGAAAGAAAATCATGTCTCAATTAATTTTCTAATTAAAAATAGATTAATAAGGAAATACAATAATGGGAACCCCCATGATATCTTGAAATTGTGGCATACATAATTGGCCTTCAAGGTCAAGCGATTTAACACCTTTGGCATATGGCTTATGAAGCTAAGTCAGCAACTATGTATGAATGCTTTGAAAGAATAATTAAGTAGTCGAAAGCTTAATTTTCCGAAATCACTTCCTTATAAACGATAGTAATAGGTATAGCCGAAACTATTTTCAAATATTAATTATTATGCGTTTTGTTCACGTTTTGGGAAGTGCGCTCAAAGAATATTGCATACAAAAAGAGCACATACTATATGAAATATGTATGAATTGATGTCTCCATGAAAGTTCTTGATTTTGCAGCTTGAGTCGTGCACTCAGAATGATCATAATGAATATTCGGCTCATTTTCTTTTCCAGCCTGTTCTCGTGAGTCGAGTCGCTTGAATTGAAATAGAAATTTCGAGTAATATTTTTGAGAGCAAATCAACCCAATTTATTTTCCTGGTTTTTGGTTTTCGTTTTTTTTTCATTTTTTTTTTTTTTTTCTTTAAAAAAAACTTTTTATGAGAGCTATATGGATCATTCAACCTTGCTATATTGCATTCAATATTTAGATTTTCACCTAATAATTTTTTTTCGGCTCTTTTCAATTAACATTTTTTTGGATATACACATGATTTTTATAAGGGTCAAGGTCGTAAAACAACTTGACTTTTCTTTCATATGGTATCACCCTGTTCAAACTGCGTCCCTGGCTGCTAACAATTAGCTAACAAATGTTTGAATATTTTAAAATAGCTGGGCGACGTCAGGCATTCTTTCATAATATTTACTGTATCTTATGGGCTTTGGGAAGAGCTTTAGTCTATGGTCTTATTTTTAGATCTACCACTGGTACATACAATGTATGAACAATTTCTGAAAATATCATTCAAAAATTCCTAGTAGTTTCGATACGATTAAACTCGAAGGTGTTCATTAAATCAAATAAAAGTAAATTTGTTTGATATGCATAGAAAATAATTGTATTTAGTAATAAAATAAGTAAAAAATAGATATCACTCACCCTCTATGACAGCTTCACTCTGCCCAAAATTCGTAAGCAAAACAGCTAAAGAAGATTGGAAATCACTGTGAAAAAAACTTTAGCAGCGACTGCAATTCACTCGCATCGCTGAAATGCACTCACATACACTATTAAGCTATTTCCAATAAATGATTTTTAATGAATTGAATGAAATTCGCAAAACTTTCGTAGAAATAAAATTGAATTTTTAAAAAATGATACATTTTTTAGCAAATACGAATATTTTCAGTAAGAAAACATTAATATTTGCAATGAAAAACAACAAAACACTACACACTTCCACTGACACACACTCTGCCGACGGCGCCTTTTTAAACAAAGCATTTAGCACTTTTATCCGATTTCATTTGAATTTGATTTTATTAAATTTATCACAGAATACTCTTTAAGACACAAACTTCACTATTTTTTAAAATTTATTATTAATATTAATGCGTTAAATGTAAAATTTAACTTGAGAAATTAAAATTCACTTTATAAATGAAATTACGACTAACGGATGACAGTTCAGTAGCGTTGCCAACTTCTTGTTCGAACTAACTTTTTTTATGGAAAACCCAACTGTTGGGCAAATGTAAAAATTTATACAAATAAAGAAGATAACTTTTTTCGATGAATTAAATTAAAATAAAAATTAAAATTAAATTAAAGACCTTCGAATACTTAGAACTAAATATTGAACTATTTTCATTACAGCCATGTAAAATTTTTATTTTCAACCCAGAACATTTAAATTTTTTTAGTTATTTTTTTACTCTTAAGCTTTCTGAAAAACTATTTGCAAACATAATATCTGTGGCCACAAGTAATAACAGCTTAAGTCACAAAGCAATGCAGTATAACTTCAATGTGTCAGCATATTTCTCATATTGCTTAACCTTTTTTTCACAGATTGCTCTTATTTCTTATAGCCACAGATATAATATTCACCTGTCGGCGAATTCGCAGCACATTTGCAACGTACAAGCTCCCACAAAACTTTTTGTTTTGACCTTTCTCTGTAAAAAAAAAAAATTAGCTTGTTTGTGTATCTCATTTGTTATTATAAAATATTTTAAATTATGATATATGTAAGTCTTAAATGAAATTCAAGACTGTAGTAAATCCGTTAAGATCTACTAATGCTTACAACAATATTGCAAATATACTTCTATTTTTTTTGTGCTTAAAGGATAAAAGGGACGTCAAAATAAATGATTCAGCAGCAATTCAGCGAAGTGTTTACAAAAAGAACCAGAAGGATGGATGATAAAGTAAAATTCAACGCATTCATTGTCAATCGGATCTTATAAATATTGCATGAATAAATGAAACAAATAGAATTGAAATAAAATGAAATGAAATCTGAGTAAGGAGCACGAGCGAGAAGTAAAAAACGCAAAAAAAAAATAAGAAAAGTGGTTTAATAACGAAAACGCAGCGTATCAAATATACAAAGGATATTTCTCTTTAGTTTTTGTCCTTGAAATGTTATTGATATCAATTGTTTCTGCGTCTGTTGCTATATGAATAAACTATGAACGGTGATGATAATAATATTATACTTTGCTTTAAGAGAAAAAGAAAACAATAACAATTTAATTTGTAATTTATACCTACTAGATATTACTTAATTTTTCTGCTGAATATTACTGCTGTTAAAGGGAATGGTATGCAAAAGCAACAATTTAGCTAGCAATTAATTTAAAATACTGCAAGAAAGTCGCAAAGAAATTGGGAAAATTAAGGAGTCTAATATGCACGTTCACATGGCTGAAGTGAAAATAGTTCAGTATTTAGCTCTACGAATACGAAGGTCTTTAGTTTAATTTTTATTTTAATTTAATTTATCGAAAAAATGTCTCTTCATTTTTGTATAATGTGTTGAACAGAATTGGGACGGAATCGGAAAAGCGGCAACGGAAATCCGCTGTCAAAAATTATAACACACTTGATGCCGACGGAAACCTGTCCATTAAGATTTAATTCTAATTTTTTTTACAGCGGATTTCCGTTGCCGCTTTTCCGATTCCGTCCCAATTCTGTTCAACACATAAATTTTTACATTTGCTCAACAGTTGCCCTTCCTTTAAAAAAAGTTAGTTCGAACAAGAAGTTGGCAACGCTACTAAACTGTCATCCGTTAGTCGTAATTTCATTTATGAAGTGAATTTTAAATTCTCAAGTTAAATTTTACATTTAACGCATTAATATTAATAATAAATATTAAAAAATAGTGAAGATTGTGTATTAAAGAGTTTTCTGTGATAAATTTAATAAAATCAAACTCAAATGAAATCGGATAAAAGTGCTAAATGCTTTGTTTAAGAAGGCGCCGTTGGCAGAGCCGCTAGTGGAAGTGTGTAGTGTTTTGTTGTTTTTCATTGCAAATTTTAATGTTTTCTTATTGAAAATATTCGTATTTGCTTAAAAATGTATCATTTTTTAAAAATTCTATTTCCTTTTTACGAAAATTTTGCGAATTTCATTCAATTCATTAAAAATCATTTATTGGAAATAGCTTAATAGTGTATGTGAGTGCATTGCAGCGATGTGAGTACATTGCAGTCGCTGCTAAAGTGTTATTGTTGTTTTTTCACAGTGATTTCCAGTCTTCTTTAGCTGTTTTGCTTATGAATTTTGGGCAGTGTGAAGCAGTCACAGAGGGTGAGTGATACTTATCTATTTTTTACTTATTTTAAGTACATACTAAATACAAATTTACTATTTATTTGTGTAAATACATTCGAGTTTAATCGTACCTGAACTTTTCGGAATTTTTGTATGAAACTGTCAGAAATAGTTCACATGAACCCGTGTTAGATCTGGAAATAGGTCAAGGACTAAAGATCTTCCCACAGCTCACAAGGGCTTAGCTCTAGGCTCTTGAGTCTTTCATTTTGTTCGATGACGAGTATGGACGTGTTTTCGTGTGTAGGCGTTCGCGTCTTAGCGTCGGACCCGTTCGACATGTTTTTTCAAAGCAGTGAAACATATGTAGGTTAAGTACGATTTCAATCCCAGTGAAATATCTATTTTTAGCCTTGTAAAAGGCGCTCGTGTTATTTAACAATCACAGGACTCACTAAAAGCCTCGTGTTTCGGTAGTCCTTTCCCCGTATATATATATATGCCTTTCGGAATGATTGGCATATTTTAAGAAGAAGAAGGTACACTAGATATTATGAAAGAGTTCCTGACGTCGTCCCGCTGCTTTAAAATATTCAAACTTTAGTCCATTAATCTGCATTTCTCATTTATAAAACACAAACTGTTGTGTGAATATGGTTATCTGCCAGGGGGCGGTTTAAACAGGGTGATGTCATAATGCTTAAAATGGGTGAAATTTTAGGCGATCAAATGGGTGGAAGCAAATACTAGAAATATTTCAGTTTGCTATGGATTTGCATAATCCTTTGAAAGCAAACAAACAAATTTTTAATTTTTTTTTTTGTGGTTTTTCTAGGTCCTAAAATGCTTAGGTTAATTAGACGTGCAAAAAACTTACACATGAATGATTTATTCCAGGAACTAAACACGTAAAATCAAATGTTTCGGATTGATAAATTTTTCTTTATTAATTCACAGAAACTGTTAAAAATTATTGAGCAAAAAATTTTGTTGGGATTGTAGTTAATAATTAAATTTAAAATGTTGGTGCATACGCTTAGGCTGCTAGAATTAACATTGAAAGCGATATGGTTTGTGCACACAATAACAATTCAATTTACAGTTTGAGGTCATCTGAATAATATAATCACCACATTTTTATGCGTAATTTCATTATAGCTCAGTCAATGTAAGATTTTTTGTAGATATATAAAGTTAAAGATCATGGAATATAATGTTATAATTTCAATTTGAAATACTATCACTCAGAAAAAAAACCATTTAGAAGAACATAAATTAAAGAATCACTGATATTACAAATGAACTAACGGAAAAGCTCAATAATGAAAGCATTGAAAAATCTTTATCATTCTGTAAAGCTTAGAGAATCTTTCAAAAAATCAAGCAACTCCTTCCTTTCTAAAGAAACCATACGATTTTAGAACAGACTTTGTTGTAGAGGTCGTAGGTATCCTTTATCACACCCATCTGACGTTATTAAGCGCCTCTTTATGTATCACGATTCGTCTCGTTTCGTCTCTAATTTTCAAGCCTGAAAATATGCGATTGTATTTTACATAAATGAAAACAACAAAAAATCTAGCCTGTGCTTAATGAATAGTTAATAACAAATATAAGAATTGTACTAGCATACTTTTTGGCTTGGAAATTAGAGACGAAGCGAGACGAACAGTGATGCATAAAGAGGCCCTAAGACTACTCCTGGAGGCGGAGCAGATATTCCAGTAGACAAAAAATACCGAAAGCAAGACTAGGCAATTCAAAGTTTCTTTCTTCACAAATCAGCACGAACGGATAGTATGCAAAGCACAATTGAATTAGTTGGCCATACATGAGAAGGTGTTGAAAAGTATCCTAAAGTTCAAGGTAACTTTCATACCTTAAGACGATATTGGGTCACAACTCTCAACACACTTTCCAAACAGATGCACAGAGATTGATATCCAAGATGAATATGCAAGAGATTGTATTACACTACGTTATAAGCAATACATGATGGATGCATCCTTAGACATAGTGTGGGCTTTCACCAGTTTGAATAGTTTTAATGTTTGAAAAAGAATTACCTGCATTAACACGCTGCTTTCTCTCTTCTGAATAATTTCATAAAAATTTAACTACATTAACAAACAATAATTTTGTTAAAATAACATAAATTTCTTATTTGGTTGAGATTTTTTTATGGTCAAATTAGAACTCTTCCTTAACATTTTGATCAAAAATGTAGATAGCTACTTTTTTTTTGCTGATTTCATGAACTCTAACGCAAATTTAAGTTTTCTTTCATCTGAAAGCCATTAATTTTGTTTTTTTATTTTTATTTTACTTTATTCAAATTTTGAACATTACAAATACAAATGCTTATAAACTACAATTAAACTCTAACTAATGAGAATATTGTGGCAAAAATTACAACAACATTATAACAAATAATCAGATTCGAATTAAAATAATGATTGTAAAAATTACACAATTTACTTGCATTGATTTTCTTGAAATATTTTGTTTTTATGCTCCTATAAACTAATAATTGATTTCAGTTAAAGCTTAGCTAACTTAAAAAAAAAAAACATTTCATAAAGAAATGAACCTATAAAAATGTCTACTAATTTAATCAAAGTTTTCATTATTACATAAAAAAAAATTTTTAACAAAACAATTAAATTCAATTGAACTAATTTTGTATATTAAATGTAATTGCAAAACAAGTACTAACAATAATTTCATATGTTTGCCTTCTTTTTACTTAATCTATTAAAATATATATATATATGTTTATCTATATAAATTATTGCTATATAGTATTTAGAGCTAAAATATTTAGTCAATCAAAAAAAAATAATAATAATTAACAACTTTTGCATTATAACAGCAACAATGTTATTTTGTTGTACCATTTGTGATCTTTTTCGGATTTGGATTTTCTCGCAGATGTTGTTCGAACATTTCACGTATGTCAGCTAAAGCTTTACAAATATTATCCGAAAAGCGATGTACATCCTAAAAAACGGAAAAAGAAAAGAAAAGTTTAGTAAGAAAAGGAAAACTCATTATGTTTTGTTTACACACCGTCAACTGACACGTTTTCTTTGCTGATATATGGAAGAACATTAAATCTTCTCCGGCAATAATATATGAAACACCATAACCATCATCGGCGACCGGTCCAAAGCCACCACCAGAACTAATGCAATTTGGATGTTTTTTCAAATCCATTTTAGGCGTTTGTCCATGTGGAGTTTGACTAGTAGACAAGCGCCATGGTTCGCTTAATACCTCATTAAGGAATGGCGAATCAACTTCTAAATATTTTGATACAACATATAAACAGAATAAATGACGATCAATACCACGTCCGCACATTGAATCTTGATAGCCTAATTGATGACGTTCGCAAGCGTTACGTAAAAGTTGAACGCGTTCTGAGTTCTATATAAAAAAAAAAAGACAATTGAAAGAGACGTTGAAAACAAAGCTTTTCGCAATAATACCTTTGTATCTGGATTTTCCATTGCTTTCACCCATGCTGATGATTCAATAGTGCATGGACGTACAGTCTCAGTACGACCCTCACGGAATAATCGTGTCATTGAAGCTTCATAGGTTAGTGAAAATCTTCCAGCATCACGATAGTAAGCAAGCTGCAGTGCCATTTGTATGTAAGCATCTGGTGAAAGGCGACATTTTTTCATGAAACCTTTGCCATATTGACTATGCACCAAAATGCGTAGATCTACATCCTATTGTTGAAATTAAAACAAAATTTTTATTTATATTCAAAATAAGCTTTTCGATATTAAAAGTCTTACGTTGATTAGTTTGGTAGCATCTAGTGTCGCTTCTTCAATTTGCGGCAAACATGGTGTGAGTTCCCACGTTAATCTTGTTGGTGAAGGTGGTTGAAATTCTGGTATACCTCTACAGTTTCCAGTTTCATCATATCTATTAATTTTAATAATGAGGGCAAAAATTTATAGTTGGTTAGTGGTTTTTTAAATTATTTTCGCACCGTTTTTAACAAATTTTTACTATTAATATATAAAAATAATATATAAACATGTAAAGCGTAATACGTTTATGTAAATAAGAATGGAAAAAATAGTAGTATCAACCTTGGGGTGTGTATTTGTAAATATATAATTTTTAAAATTATTTCAAAGTTTCCTAATGAAATGCGACCCATTATTACTATAGTGCTAATTACGAGTATTATAAGTACGAGTATTGTAAATATTATAAATTTAGGTTTCACCGAAACCAGAGTTCGCGCACGACTCTGCGCCTGCCATTTTTCCGAGTATTTTTTCTTTTCTATTTCAATCTACTTCTTGTTTTTCAAAAGATTCTTTTCAAGCTCAAATTAGCACTACGTTCAAATACATATTCGCTATTTGGCCAAAACATAAGAAACCTTTTTTTTGGCATTTGCCTCAGACCTTGATTAGTTTTCTTCTGTTTCCACTTTTCCAGAAAACTATAAACAAAACATGATTTCTTGAGCAGTAGATGAAGTTGCTCAAACCATAATCGCTCAAAAAAACTGCATAGACAAAAATAAACCACACTAATTAGAATTTCAATATTTGGGGCTGTATGTATTTGAAACGAAAAAGTAAAACTCAAATTCATGGGTAAGGGTATTAACGAAAAAATACTCATAGCTCTTAAAGCAGTGGCCAGTGAGGATACCTATCACCCAATTCATTTTAGGTTTCCCTAGCGCTATGAAATTCCTTGATCGATGATGACGCGTGTTGGATTTATATTCACTGTAGCAAATCACCTATAAATAGGTCCTTAAAATCCAGAATGATACGTGTTTCTTATATTTGTTCACTAGCGTCACTGAATGTTAAAAAAACGTTTTGATCAAAACTTTTTCCGTAGTTATAGGTTGATTTAGCGAATTTCTTTATAAATTTAATATAATTGAAATTAAAATTATTTAAGCTAGAATATACATACATACATATGCTTGACACATAATAAATTACAATATTAATAAGTAAAAAATATTATTGTAAAAATATTATAAAATAACTTAGACATGAAAACAGTTAGTGAGTATGTATAAGCATAGAATTTTCAATATAATACGGTGCAAAAAATGAAAATTTTGTAATAAAAGTTTTTAGTAAATTTTTTACAAATAAAATTAACTAAAAATTACCCATTCATATCATCACCAAAAATAAATTCCCATACATGTCCCTTTACCGGTGCATCAGCCCTAATAAAAAAATTTAAAGAAATAATAAAAATAGTGTGCAAGAGACAATCTCAGATTGTTATTTTGGTAATATCTCAAAAAACAATTGAAATTTACAGAATTAAATACAAATAAAATTAAAAAATGCAAGCTGACAAAAACCTAAACCAGAACCATTTAACCTAAAAAGCTTGAAACTAAAGGGCCAACGTCGATAATTTAAATCTGCGCTTTGTGTCCAATCCAACACCAACAGCAATTAAATTCGAAAAGTATCAAATTTTCGAATTTTAGAGAAAATATTATTTTTTTACCCTTTCGTAAGTAAATCGTCCATGATTAAATTTTCCCACATATGAGATCCAACGGCAGCATCGGCCCTTGTTTTGGTAAAATTTTAAAAATTAAATTTTGTTCAAATATTTTTATTGTTTTCTCAAGAAAAAAATAAAGTCATTATGATCGAACTGAATAAAATTTTTCAGCAACTTACAAGTTTTTTCAAAAACATAAATAAAATAAAATAAATTTTTAACAAATAAAAAGATTTTAACTTACCATGTATGCTCAGCATTGAAACCCAAACGTCCATTGGTACCCACACATACTGTAAAACTCTTATCGAACCAACGATTGTAACCATTGCCATGCATCAGTATTTTACCAAACTGATCGAGCAAATGTGGTTGTGCCAAATCAAATTCATAGGGTATCTCATCGAGCGCCAAAACAAAGGCAGCCGATTCAATGCACTGCAACGAGACACGATTGGCACCACGTGAAAAATGTGTATTACGTGTTTCGGCCCATTTCGAGCGGTTCCATGCGGTCAAAGCAGCTAAATGCGTTTCGCCAGGCAGTGGTGTACTCTTAGAGTTGAGTATTTCTTCAATTTGTCTGTGTAGTTAAAAAGTTTATAAGTTTGGATCATACAAATAAGCGGAGAGTAGATCTTTTTACTTACACTTGAAGTTCACAAGGTCTCAGAATGCGTCCTTTATGATAGATCAACACCTTATAGTAGCAACCTTTATGCAAGACCACAATATGATTGGAATCTTTGTAGTGTACAATGCGATCCGTTTCGAGCCCAGGTACGCGCACTGTATTAAATGTGCGTTCATATTGCCAAGAGCAAAGTGGCACCATACCTTGAATCATGATCTGTAAATAATTATTGAAATATAGATGACTCATCTTTTAACTTTACTTTTTTTCTTCAAAACGTTAAACATTTTGTTTGTACTTACCGGTTCTAATTCTTGTCGTTCAATCAGACGCCTAAATCCCAATAGTAAACTCACAACGTTTGCAGCCCGTGCCGCCTGACTCTTTGTCAATTCCATAAAAATAGCATCCGTACCATAAAAGTTACTATTAATCATTAGTGGACTGCGACCACGTAAGTAAACATATTCTTCCCACCAATCGGAAACATAGTTGGTGGTCCACCAACTCTTCAGTACCAAATACCATTGCAACTTCTTGCCAATTGTACTCTCAAATTCATTAGCCATTTTTTCTATACGATCATAAGCATCATCATCTAACAATGGACGTACCGAACGTAAATACCGCTTCATTGTATCTTGTATCGCTGGTACAGGTAAACGTGGTAATGAACCTTGAAAACTATACAATCCTGGTGGTGTATTCCAACTGGATAGCACTTTGACTGCACCAGTCCATAGCAGAGTGGGTAATGATATCTTACTACCCGGCGCTCGGGATTCATACATCCAACCTTTGTACATTAACAGTAGCTTAAGTGTATAGCGCAATGTATAACAGATTGAAAGCCAAATGATGAGTGATGCACAAAAACAGGCCGTAATCTGCCAGTTAATTGTGTTCGTAGGAAAATAAACTAGAGCTTTATTAACTAAATTAAAAGGTACTTGATAACCGGCAAAATGTAAACCAATTGCTATGGCTGTAATCAGCCATAGACTTTGTATATGCGCTGGATAGACACCATTACGAATGCCATTCTAAGAGGGTGAAAAAAAATTTAAAAAATTAAATAAGAAAAGAAAATTTCTGTGGTATATAACAAATGAAACTTACTCTAGCTCTCGCTAAACGTTTCTTCCATGAACGTACACCAGAATTCCATACAAGATTTAATACCTCTTGGTCATAATTGATGTCAAAGCCTTCATGCGTAATGGCAAATGAGAAGGCCACAGCTGAATGGGCTTCAGCCATTATGAGGTTGTTCGCAGCAACTTATTTGCAATTTGTTAAACTGTAAGAGAGAAGTAAAAAAGTTTATTAATTTTTCCAAACTCTTTGATGCTGTGCCATCTTTCTCTACTTAATGGCCGGCCCGTGGATAGGTGGAGAAAATACTCTCTTAATAAAAATGTTAGTTTTTATCCGCAATTTTGTTTTTAATGCTGTGTAGGGCATTTAATATTCGGCTATTAGAACGCCTTTATAAGTTATTTACCCTATTGCATAATTCTTTCTACTATCTTAAGCAAGTTAAACATTGACAAGCTACTTTCCAGATATTTAAGTTTAATCAGTTACTCGTGCCGGGCTTATCTTATAATATAGATCGTTAAAGAACACCATAACTCATTATACCGAAATCGAACTTTACTTTGAAGATAATTCAGTTTTTTTTTTGTATATAATTGCAGCAAAGATAGGAATCAATAGTTCAGTATTTCAATAAAAACAGCATTAATCCCACACTTATTAAAAACTACAGACTCGGGTAAATTCAAGGTCTAAATTGTTCAATGACATTATGTTGTAAATTATAAAATGGTACAAGATGTAAATTCAAATGTAAAATCAAAAGTTTTCATTTAATATCAGTTTATCAGAAAAAGTTATATATAGTTTTTTCAATTATCAGTTTTCTTAAAACATCAAACTACTAAACTTTTTACTTACTAACTACTACTATTGTACACTTATCTGAGACTTTGCTCACTTTATCTAGAAAAACTACTTAACGTCTAATGTTCCTAACTTATCTAAGTACATATTTAATAAAAACTTGTGTGGAGCTTAATTTAGTTTTTGTGATAATGATAAGAACAGAAGTTAATAAATCCTTTGCTAGTACCAAAGGCTATAAATTTGCGAGACCTTACAAAATAAAGGATTTATTCAAAGTAAGGTCAGCCTACCTCTTTCCACTCCATCAAATCACATACATTTTTGGAGTGAAATTTTGAGTTAGGTCTGATGTTTTCCCGGGATAAACAAATTTGATAATATTCGACTCATAAAATGTCTTTGTTCATAGCATTGCCTTGGAAAACTATATTTATGAGGATTGCATCTAAGTAAGAGAGGTATCACACCCAGCTGTCCAAACGTTCCTTTCGTTTATAAAATCAGTTTGGTCTAGACGTTTAATTCCATTCAGTCAGTAAGAAAAAATTGATAAAGTGAAACTTTGCAATTCTGAAAGGTTATGGAGAAGTCGTGCCTTCTTGCAGTTTCAGCCTACTATGAGGAGCAATTTTGTTTGGGCATTCTGCACAAAAGGTTTTATTTGCTGGGATTTTAAGAACCTGACATTTTTTTGAACAAATTTGTCTTGCTTTGTTTTAAGGAGTCAACTTAGAGCTTTCTAATTCGTTTATTAAAAATATGAAATTTTCAACTAAAGGTAGAGCGATGGTTCAAAAGTGACGTAACAGAGAAGAGAGAAAGAATATGTCTTTATCTTAGAATAATGTTCAATATTTTTTCAATGACTAAAGTCATCAGCTAAATTTCAATTACATAAGAAATTTAAATTACCGAACTTGCATTTCATTCAATGTAACTTAACCCCCTCGTATACGTTACGTAGTATGTGAACAACTCTTAATATCATCCTACTACTAACTCTTCAATATAATCTCCCAATTTATCCCTTTCAAATTACCCCGCTGTGGCTGCAATAACTTCCGCATTCGATGAGAAACGCTTTCCACGCAGAAATCTCTTGAGGTGTGAGAATAGATGGAAGTTGGTGGGAGCAAGATCTGGTGAATAGGGTGGATGTTTCAAAAATTCGTATATCAATTCAGTCAATTTAGAGCCGGTTAAAGCACAGTTTTTGAGCAGGTGCATTGTCATGATGATAGATGATTTTTCTTTGTTAAAGTAGTTATTTTCTCATGAATGTTTACGTTCAGCTGGTCCAAAAGGTTGCATTAATGTTTTCCTATTATTTATTCTTCCAGTTCGAAGGTGGTCGATCAAGAAAATTTCTTTGGCATCTCAAAAAACTGATGCCATAAGCTTTTTAGAAGATTTTGACCCCTTTGACTCCTTTGGAGCGAAACTCAGTTTACTCAGATGTTTGTTGTTGCAGTTCAAGATCATAGTGGTAAACCCAATTCTAATCCATTTTTTTCAAACGGACGAACATCAGTTTTATTGCATGTAAAGCGCTTCAAATAATCTAGAGAAAATTTCACTCGAATGTGTTTTTGTTCCAAAGTACCCATCTTTCCATTAGCTTTCTTATGCCCATTAGTCAAGATCTCATGTACTGAAGCATAACAGTACAACAGGAAACTTCACATAACAGCTGTATCAATATAACAATAAAAAAAATTTGCTAGAGGTGCCATTTACGTGTCAAACCCAAGTTTTATTTGCTATCCTGTTATCTATAAACTTTTATTCAAACAAGAGTACCTCCTTCTAAAACGTGTCAAAAGCAAAGGAAAAAAAAAACAAATGAACTTTGTACAAGAAGATTAAATTAAATATAAGAGGTTACTTAATACAGTTAATGCATGCAATCAATATTGATTGTTGCATTCCATTGAGTTATAATTGTTTTTTTTTTTTCACTCACATGTATGTAGATTTAGTTCTCGCGCCGCCAATTTCTCAAAAGGTTATCATGAGCGTGAAAAGTTTTTGCTTTCGATTGCAATTACGTCAATAGACGCATTTAATCGCTAAAAATTGTTGCAAAATATATAATCAATTTATTGAAGTCAAATTAAATGTTAATTTATGTATATAATCAACGAAACAAAATCAGCACTAGACATCTTTGAGAAACGCGAAATGTAAAGAGTCAACATAATCTAGAAGATCACAAACAAGTTATGAATCGTAAATAACAAATGGACTTTAAACTTTGGAGGCATTCAAATTTTGAAAAAAAGTTGAAAAAAAAATCTTGGCTCACATGTGTCTTCTTGTGGTTGTTGTTTTGTTATTTCAATAGATAATAAATATGCAGCTATTTTTAAAAATTTTGAGAACAAATAAAGTTCTTACGAATAAACATCAAATAAAGCGAGCGAAAGCAGATTCGATTCAATTTGTCTTCTGATACATTGATATGTGCATTCGAAATTGAAAGTGGTCGCTTAGTCATAGAAGATAATGAAATATGTATGTATGTACAATGTAAATAAATTGTTTTCAGTAACATTTAATGCTACAAGAGAATAAGGTCTTATGAGTCGTGCCCCCTTTTGGCACGCCTCTTTGTTATCTGTTCACTCCCACTCAATAGTACAACGATACTTACTTCAAAATTCTTTTTTCCAACATATTTTTGAATGCTTTATCAGCTGTGCCCCTTGATAAGTTTGTTAATATGAGCTACATACGCGCCTGGTTGGTCTTAAGATTTTAAAATTCTTGATAAAGAACAACATTTTTTATTTCACGTTATTAATCATATCACATGTGTTGAAAATTTTTTGTCTAGGCACGGTGAATTTATTATCAGACCTAGACATAGATTAGTAACGATTTTTGGGCATACGAGTATTGTATAATAAATGGGCCACGAGTGTAGTATTATTGAAATTGAAAGTGCGCAAAAGTTTGACAACATTTAAATAATTTAAAAAAAAAATACCCGCTGATTAGAAAGTACATAGCATATTTCTAATCAGTAAACTTTTTTTTTCATTTTTGCAATAGAAAAATTTTGCGGAATTCACTTTATATCGATACCAGACAGCGATAAGTTTTGGGGGCTAATTAACGTATTTATGTCAATATTATATTTTGACAATATAAATTAATTGCTGCGTATGTTAGACAATAACTTATAATGGTAAAGTCTGTGTAGCATGATATATCTTATTCATGATAATTGTTAAAATAATATCTACCTTTGAAAATACTATTGACGTCATTAAATCAAGACGGGTGTTTATGACACATCATTTGAAATGCGTTCTTTCGAGATAATTCAATCCAATTGGTGAAGAAAAAACGTTTTTATTTGAGATAAGGTTTGAGAGTAAATTATCTTTTAAGATCATAAATTTATCATTTTATATGAAGAATACGAATGTGATAAAACACAAGAGCTAGCCATTTGGGTGGGTCTTAACTTTTTTTCCGAATTTGCATGTTAATTATAATTATTGTATAAATGTATGTACATAAAGACAACTCTACTCCCAATAAAATTTCCGAATTCGAATACTTAGAGCTTGACCATGGCAGATAAAGCTTTTTTATATAAAAATGCATGGTAGCATCATTTTTCCGCGCTGATGAAAATATATTCCATACTAACTAAAATTCAAAATTGTGAGCAAATGCAAGCTTAAAATTTCAAAGATACTGACGATCTTTCGAAAGTTCTTTTTCAGCGCTATATGTTTTCCCAAGGCATCAATCCTGTTAGTATACATATCAGAGGAATTTGTATGGTGAACCATAAGGCTTTTCATATACCACTTTGGGCAACGGTCTCTTTCAAAAAATTTTTTTTACCCTAAAGAAGACCTTCAAAACTTGTAGTTTTATACCCTACACCTAGGGCATATTCAATTTGTCATTCCGTTTGTAACTCATAGAAGAGGGCGTGACATGTATTGAGTGTATATATTCTCGATCAGCGTCACCACATGATTCAATTTTGCAATGTCCGTGAAGAAATAGCGATTACGGGAACACCAAGCAAGATTATTGAAAGAAGTTCGGAGCACAGGCTAAACAAGCTTCTTGGGCTTAAAAATGGGCAAAATCTGTTAACGTACACCCCTCCTTTTTAGCAGAAAAAAAGCAAAATTTTGACCAAAACTATTTTTATCACTAACGCAAAAACTAAAATTTTTAGAGAAAAATTTTTCATACAAAACATTTTCATTTTTTTCTATAAAATACAAATCTGAATTAAAAAATATAAGTTTGTTTATAAAAAATCACAGTTGATCTCGAAATGAGCTTAAAAATTGGTTTCAGGTTCACTGTTTTATTACTCTCTAGAAACCTTACAACATCTGTCTTAAACATTTATAACTATCTTGCTTAGTTCTCGAGATATTGGCCTGGGGAAAATAAAATTAATCACACTGTATAATAGCAACTACATTTCGCAAAAAAACACAGTTTTGACTTAAAATATTTTTACCTGTGGGGCCGCTCATGTAAAACTTATCAGTAAAAACTTTAGTGCTAATTAAGTCTTTTCAAATTGGAAACATGAGCCGTTAATTTCGCAAGCGGGGCAAGCCCCTCTTCGTTGAGATGTAAAAATGAAATAAATTTTATACAGTTGATTTGATATTTTCTTCTTAACGAAGAAGGACTAGCCCCACTTTCAAAACAAACAGCTCACATATTTTAAGTTTCGATAAAAACGATCCCACTTTATTTTAAGAAAAACAGTTTCTGACAATGTGAAAGAAAATTGCATACTAAGTTGTTGTCATAAGTTTTATGCGGCACTTTTTGTTTTACCGAATTTTATGTAATTTTAACATTTAAATATTGGCTAATTTGGTCAAATTCAAATTAATTTACAACAATATTCGAATGAATACATTCTGTAAAATTATCATACAAATTAATTGCTACAAAAGACCAATTAGTGACAGTTACAAATTAAAAATTCATTAATGCAGAACAATTAATGGAATATTTTCGAGTTCAGTGCACACAAATAGTTCATAAAAAAACAAAGTGTATTTGCGAGTACATTTATACATTCTATGTTTAAAATAGAACATTCCGTAAAGGAGTCATAATGTTTTTCATTTATGCAAAACTAAACTTTTATTCATTCGATATATTTTAAACAATATTTTGTTGAACAAATTAGAGCAATTTAAAAAGCTTAATAAAGTGCTTACGTGTATGCGAATAATTTGGTTTCTTAGAAAACTAAATGTTTACTAATTAATATGTTTACGAAACTTTGTCCACAATCAATAGATCAATAGATATGACAATTAATACAACAAATTACACTTGAGCCCTCTTTAATTCAAACCTTTGTCCACACACACATACATAGTCATATTGTATTATTATATTTAACTTGATATAACTATACCCTTTATTTACAATGACTAGTTTATTTGTTGACAATTTGATTTTATTTTTTTTTTTTACGGTGGGTATTTATTTCCAAGTTGTTTATTTGTTTTGCGACTATTTTATTTATTTATTTAAATATATTTGCCTGTTTGCGTAAATAAAATTCTTATCAAGGTAACAAACTATTGAATAGAGAAATACTCATATATAAGTTTACAGCTTATGTTATAATAATATTGTGTAATAATATCGGTCAACTTTTGAATAGCAATGCATATTATTTTATTTTTTTTTTTCAAATTTACATAAAAGCAACATTTTCAAACTGGAAAAGCCACAACATAACGAAGAAGTTTCACTGCTTTAGAGAAGAATCTGTTTCAAGCCCTGATTGAAGCAACACCTACAGAAAAAAGTAGTTTTCGTTATCACGACACAATAAATCATTTTTCTGTGCAAACGTTTGTATTTGTTTTTGTTTTACAATCAGTGCCACTGATAGTAAATTGCTTTTTAGTTTTTGTAAATATTTCCACGTGGAAACAAACAAGCCCCTAGTAACAATGAATGTGTAATGAAAACGTGACAATTCTTTGATATATTTAAGCAAGTATTTATTTGTATAATTATCACCGAATGAGTATAGTTTTTCACACAATTTAAGTTTTCCTATTATTATCTCTAACTATTAAAAATCATATTTAACAATAATTTTCAATTTAAAAAAAAAATGTTAATGAAAAATCAAAAATCAACCGTGCATATTAACCTCAAATCAACTTCAATGATATGCTAATAAGTGTTTAAAATACAACTGCATATATTTTGGCATTTTAATCTATGGATATAATTTTTACTAGACTTTACTTCCCCATTTTTTCTTATAATATTTTAATTTTATTCCTAATTCATAGCCTAAAGCCTTTAGATTATTTATCTACTTTATTTTAATTAAGTTCAATTCTCGCTGTTTATGTTTATCTTTCATATATGTACCAAGCAAAGATCAAAGTCCAAAAGTAGTTTGCGCCACAAAAGCTTTTCGTCTACAATTTATTCTTTTAAAGTGTGTTTTTTGTTTTTTCAAAGTATTTGCTTAATTTACTTAATCAAAAGGTTTATTAAAATTTGCAGTTTTTTAGATTTTAAAATTGATATTGGAACTGGTTGTACCGTTTTCTTAGACGTTTAGAAATATTGACCAGATTATAATTTATTTCATATTGTGAGATATGATACTGAGATACTGCAGACATTTACGATACAAATTCCGCTGAATTCTTTTTATTACAAGGTCAAATACCAAAATCATGTACTAAAGGCTTGCGGATCTAAAAAAAAAGCATCATACCCAGCCAGAGCCTTTCTTCTCATGTGTTCTCTATCTGCTCACAGAGCATAGAGCCTTCACCAAACTCTTTCAACGTTCACGATCTGTAGCGAATGCCTTCAATTCTCTCCAACATTTCTCCGTTTCAAATTTTTCCTGCTCTAGCAAACGTTTCTACTCTGATTTAGAATGGGTCGTTTTCTGTTGCCCTGAGGTTTCCACTCTAATGCTTGCCGGCAGACTTAAGTTGGTGGTTTCCGTTTCATATTCACTTTAGCCACTTGATTTTAATGGATATCAGATCTTGACAACATCACCAAACCCCCTTAAAAAATAACTGACTTCACGTTTAACTCAAAGATTTTGAGATTTGTTGTCATTGGCAAAAAACGAAGACTGCCAGTCACTACGAAGCAAAGTTATCTTACGCTTTAAAGTTTCTATCATGGTAATAAGTTTTACTATGAAAATACATTCATTTTAAAATGTAATCCCCACTTTTGAGGCTTAATTTCAGTTCTCACAATAGAGTATTCTTCTAATTTTTAAATATTATTACTTAGATTATGGAATTGTTATTTTTTACTTAATACATTTTATTTTATTTATTGTTAGTTCTCATATTTGGATTTAAATTTCCATTTCTGCTTTGGTTTTATTTTCTTATATTTTAAATTTAGGTCAAGAACAAATTTTATACGCCGGTACAATTTATTGTTATTGTTTTGTCGATTGTTGCTATTTTATTTTATTAAATTTTTATGAGTACTAAACATTAAATTAATGGTTTTTAGTACTATTTCAAGCAACATTTGGTCACAATAAAAATAAAATTAAAAATGTTTCATATTTGCTGAATATTAATAAATGCTCAAATACACTGCGAAAAAAAATATCAAGAAACTTGTTTATTCATCACGAAATGTTAATATTTTTGAGTTAAGCTAAAATCTGTGGATTTTAACCAGGCATTTGATTAAAAACCAAAAAAATTATCCAGTTGAAAGTGAGAAAAAATAACAATGTTGTTGGTGATTTAACTAGAAAACCTAATATTTTGACATCACTTTAAGATTGTTATTTCATCGCATTGAAAACAATAAAACGGAGTTAATTCAAACCCTTGTTCTGTTAAAAATAAAAACAAAATCTTCCTCTTATAAAAAATAGTTTTCAGTGTCAGAAAATTTGCGTATAATGAATGGTAATAACAAAACAAAGCAAATATAAGAAGAAAACAAAAATTTCATTGCATACTTTTAGTTGAAAGTGGGAAAAGTGGAGTCCCCCCCTCCTTAGTTAATAATAGAGAAAAATACATATATACATAAAGCCTTTCGATTGCAAGCGCATGGCATGCAAAACTCATATGTCGAAGTACCAAGATCTCGAAAACCAAGCAAGATATCGATTTTTTTTTAATTTTTATTTTTGAAATAGTATATGGACGTGGTCTATCGAAAATCATCGTCAAATCGCAGCGCTACGGAAATTGTAATCTCACCGCGAAAAACCCTAATCTGAAATACACTTCTCGTTTTGCCAAAACAAAATTTTCAGTAGAGGTAAAATGTCGTTCAGTGAAAAACTTTTAACTCGATTTTCCCAGAATTAAAAGCTTCTTTATGTATCACGATTCGTCTTGTTTCGTCTATAATTTCCTAGCCTAAAAGTATGCTAGTACAATTCTTATATTTGTTATTAACTATTCATTAAGCACAGGCTAGATTTTTTTGGCATGAAAATTAGAGACGAAACGAGACGAACTGTGATACATAAAAAGGCGCCTTTTAAGTTGCAATCTTTAGCGTTTAAAATTTTAGATTTTTTTGGTAAAATAAGGGCTTGTTTTATTGACTATAATTAATGCTTTTTGTAAGAATATGACTAACAATAAGATAAGGCTATGGATAAGGGTCTTTTTACCGATTACATCCCATACATTAGTTTCGGATAGATAGATATGTATATCAGCAAGTTAATTTACAGATTCCGCGCCCAGTATATACTGCATATGAAATTACTCGGGAGAGTGATCTTTACAATTACCAAATTCGCGCAAGAGGTTTAGGTACCTGAGGTGTTACGTTGTAATTATTTATAGAGAATGAGAACCTACCGAAATCTCTTTTCGTTAACTAATTATTTAGTGAATGTAAAAAAAGAAAAAAATTAAATATCTATATGAATAAAATATTTGCTATTTTTACAAATACCTTAAGTACCAAACTAACCTTCAAATTTCTTGTTTTTGTGGGTTGTTGGTTTTTTTTTAAAAAAATGTCTTATATTATTTTATTTCAGTCGTTATGTTTTAGGTTTATTTTTATTCAGTTTTACCACTTCACACTTTTTAATCACAAGGTCTCTTTCGGCCTCCCGCTCTAGAGTTTTTTTTTTTTTTTGTCTTCTGTCTGTTGCTTCTCTTTGTTTTTCTAAGTATTACAAATTTTTACAATAAATAAAAAATGTATTTACAGATTTGCTAAGCGTTGAATTTTTTCTACACGAATTTTTTTTTACGACAAAAGCATATAAGCACATACGCAATTATGCGTAGAATATTCACGTTTTCCGTTATCGTCTAGTTTTCTACTACAATGTATACGATGTTGTTATATACCTAACTATATACCAATCTTTGATAGTTTAAATATAGCAACGAACAAACGATGTATAAAAATAAAAAGTATACGAAATTCAGACACTTTTCTCTAACTTAGGACAAATTAAATAACCACAACTTGATCGGCTCGTAGCCAAAAGCTAACTGAATTTCAGACTAAAAATGTGACTCCGCGGAACGGATGAACGTTGGCTGCGAACGAGAATGAGCAAACGAACAAGTGAGCGAACTTTATAATGTTTGCACAAGTTGTTGTTTGTTGTGCCAACCAAAGCTACTTATTATACATAGTGCTAGTGCCTTATCCACAAATAATACAAAAACAATAAATACTACTTGATAAAAGCCCCCGCAAAGCAAAATCCCCTTTTTGAAATTAGTGATTAGCATTGACTGTCGTTTATATATATGTTTCAAATCTAAACGAGTGGAAAGAACTTGCAAAATACTTGAAGATAAGCATTATGGCGGTGTACCGAGGGGGCTTGCCACATGTTTGGAGCGAATCATTCGCATATTACTCTGTCTCTCTTTGGAATACGTCTCATTTGAGGTTCTCTCGTTTTTTCGATCTTTCTCAATGTAACGTATCGCGTCACACCTTCTCGTTATATTTTTATTTTTTTATTTATGTAATCATCCACAAGCGCGGAGCTCAGGAAGAAGTAACAGCAGCAGTAAACTACATTTAGTTGCAGGGCCGACTAAGGACGACAGTTCTTTGGGGGCGACAGCTACATCTGTTGCATACAAGCAGTGCAAACTAAATGTCTGCGATAACACGACAAACATGCGTTGCACAAAACTGATAAGAATATGTACACATTAGGGTGCTAATTAAGAAATATACTTTCCCAAACGTGTCTTAAAAAGTATTAATCATTAAGCAAAATAAAAAAAAGATTTCTGAAAGCCCAAACCTCTTCATAATAAAAGTGCAAAAATCTAATTTTCACACCTTTTTCTATTTTATACTATTTTATAGTCATAGTCCCATGTTATAGATGTACTTATGTACTACGTGGCGTATGAGTGACATTAATTTTAAATCACTGGGTAAAAATGTAGTAGGTTCCGATCTGATCATCAGCAAAGAAAGATCAGCACGAAAGATTTCAAAGAGTTCTATATTTTTTTTCGATATAATCAATGCCTTTGGTTTCATAGGAGAGGTCTTACGGTTCAACATATACCCAAATCATCATCTCCTTAACACTTTTCTATAACCGCCCACAGAAAGCCGTGAATTTTCCATATAAAATTGTTAGTTAATATCATTTAAGAAGCTTCTGTAAAACTCTATTTTTCAACGTCAACATAACGTGACCAACTATTTGGAGCAAAAGAAGTACATTTTAACAACAAAAAAAGTACTCGGTTAGAAATTTTTGGATTAAATTTTAATACTTTTGGGCTTACATATATGACTACACAAGAATTGTATTAAAATTTAATACTGTCTATATATTAAAAATCATTTTTAATACAAAGTTGTATTAAAATTTAATACTCGTTTGTATTAAGATTTAAAAAAAAATAATTCTTTTCGAATGGGACTCAAACCTGGTTCCCTTTTAATAAAATGGTTGCATGCGCAGCTAAACGACATCAGCAAACGTAGTGTTATTTATTGGTTGGCTAAAAGTTTATTTATATTGACAACAACGTAAAATGAAAGTTCAATATTGAAGTATTAAAATATAATACACGATGGTTTAAAAATCTAATATAATACTTATGTATTAAAAGTTAATACAAAATTTTGTGATCCTTCGCTTGTATTAAAATTTATTCCAAGATTTCTAACCGTGTATTCATAAACAAAAAAAATCCGAAAATTGAAATATTTTTATTAGAAAAAAAAGGTGAATCATATAAAATAAAAATATTTTTTCTACTAATTATTTCGTAATTCGTAAAAAGAAGTACAAAGGAGTACATTTAGCTGTATTTCAAAATATGCAGTACTAGGGGCCAAAAGGAAGAAATGCATTCCCAAAAAAAACTACGGTTGGTCATACGTATGCTGGGTATAGCGAATGCTGGGTATAGCGAAATGCATTTGTTAAAAACTATAGTTAAATTAAAAGCCGAAACTTGCCCCTCAGTGCCAACAAGGCAAGTGCCAGCCATGTATAGAAGAGAAGGCAAATGTAACTACATACCTTGTTATAGTAAAAGTAAAAACAGAACTTTGAACTCAGGCTCAGAAGAAACGAGAAAAAATAAACTCACACGCCGTATAAGAACCCGGCATGTTTATCAATAATAAATAAAAAACAACAAAACAATTCGAATAAGAACCGTCCCTGCAAGAACCCAATAAAAGTACCACTACTTAACCAAACTTATTAATTCTAATTTCCAATGGAACATATCATGCCATTGTACCTTCTCATGTGATTTAACTTTCAAGTCCATTCAGCTTATACCGAGATTTATTCCTTATTTAACGTTGCATTCGAGTCTCCATTATTGCCTCCTTTTGGACTCCATTCCGTAGTTTACTCGGCAATATAAGTACATACGTTAACTTATGTAGCGTTTCCTGACCCAATCTAAGCTTAAATTTTTTCGGCGACACAGAAATCGTAATCTCCTCAAAGTGGTGTGCCCTTTTATCGATAGAATTCGTCAAAATAAAACGAAAAAGTTAAATAAAAGAAAATCTATATCTCGCTTGGTTTTCGAGATGTCGATATTTAAAAATGTTAACCTAATATACCATGTATAGTACATATTGTGGACCAAAAACTCAAAATCCTGCCATACGATTTTGTTGTGCCGATTGGGACTTTTGTTCAGAAAGCCAAAAACTGGGTCGATGCATAGTTAACTCATTGAGACCCATTTTTGATGGTCCTTTAATAGACCAAACGGTCTGAAATGATAGTATGACCTCCCATTTCACCTCGAAGTTTTGAATTGCAGATTCTCTTTGTTATTGTGTTGCCACAATTTATCCGAACAATTGCAGTTAATACATCAACAAGTGTGCTGCAAGTTGTTCTTGCAGGGAAGGTGTGCTTTGTGGCAAACTAGCACTTTAGTGCTGCCCCTTAATTGAAATAGGAATTTTTTTTATTTGTTGTTGCTGTTATTGTAGTTAATGTTATTGTTGCAATGTTTGCTAGTTATATTTGTGTTATGTAAACAATTCCAAATTTGAGTAACGCAAATTGATTTTCGCTTATTTTTCGATTTAACGATAGGAAGAGAGAAGCAGTGCCGTCGCAACATATTTGGGTACGCCATATGAGGGAAATATCGAAATGCTAGCCTTTTTTTATTGCTTTACAAACACTACTAACACTACTATATGTTCTTGCATATGCCCTCTTTCCTCGGAATTTCAGAAGCAACGCCTATTTTCTAATCGAACGGAATACACAACTCTTAAAATTACAAAAGTACATAGTTCCTGGGGTGATCGTCCCTCCACCTTCCTTCTTGCTACGATAGTGCAGCGAGTTTTCAAGAAAGTTGTAGAATAATTGCTGTTGTTTTTTTTATTTTATTACTTTTATTATTTTCATTGTTGTTGTCGGAATAATCTATCACTCATTTATTTTTCAATAATTGTTTTGATTAATTTGTTGATTTTAATCAATTTTTGTTCACATTTTTATTATGCCACTAGCAAACTTTTTTGTTAGGCATTATAAGAAGTTATCATCTACATATGTAGTGAGGTATCAATTACTTTTTGGTAAATTACGCATAAAGTTTTAAGAAATATTTTAAAGGAACATTCTCCAAAAAAAAAGGAAACAATTTTAGTTCTTGATTTAAATGATTTTAGATCATGGAATCTCGAAAAAAGTTCGAACACAAGGTTTTCATATCAAAGAATATTTTTGGATATCGTTTTGTTTTTGGTAATTTTAAGGGGACAAGGGCAGTCAAAGGCTTGAAAAATAGAGCATTTCCAATAATTTTTTTTTGGTATTAATTTAATTTATTTAATAAAAGTGATAATATGGCATCATTACATTATGTTTCAACTTGACTTGACGAAAGTTTAATAAAAGAAATTAAAAATAAAAAATGGTATAGCTGGCTGTGTTGGACCCTGTCCCATACAGAGTGCCTTGCGGTGACAATCTCAAATCTTTGGAAAATTATCGGAAATCAATGGGATAAGAAAAATGAACAATAAAATGGCGGCCTCAGGAAATTTACCTCCAGATTTTCGGGACAAAAATGAACAATTAATTTTTCATAAAAAATCGATATTTTTAAAAAAAAAATTCTTCGATCAGGGACTAGCTTTTTGTTTTTCAAAAATTGTGTAAATTTCATTGAAATCTATCGAGCGGTTTTCGAGTTGCATTGGTCACCAGTTCCGAAAACATAATTTTGAGAAAAACGACACGAAACACATGAATTTCCGTACTCTTAGTACCAAGAGCCCTTTGGTTATTGCCGAATAACTCCAAAACTAATTGTCGGATTGACTTCAAATTTTCAGGATACATTTTTAAGATACTGTACGCAAAAAAAAATCTGATTTCTTTAAAATTCTGACTGCCCCTGGCCTCTTAATTCTTATACGATTTATTTACTGACATGAGTAAAGTGGTATTTTTTTTCTTTTAGTTAAAATTTTCTTAGTCTTAGACCATTTTTGTTTATTATATTTTTTATCGTTAGTCATTGTTGTGAACTATCTATCTATCCGGTTCTAACTATCTATCCGTGGTAGCAAAACAAACCTCTTAAGTTAGGTCATAAATGGTTTCATTTTCAATTATCCTATCCAAGTGAGTTGTTTTTATTTACAATTAAATGTGCAATCTTATTGTTTTATAATTTAAGTTTGTTTACTTCAAAAATTAAATAAAAGCAATTTGTAAAGCGCAATTAAAAATGCAACTGATTATATAAAACTTCAAAAACAATCATCAAAACTAAAGTACTTTGGACATAAGATAAAAGTATTATTATGACCATTATTATTGAAAACATTAAGATTGATTATTCGCAACCGGAAAAATAATTTGTTTTTCGTGAAATATCTTAACAGTTCTAAAGCTTCAGTAGACATGCTTCCGCTTTCTTATCTAGTTAAAGGTTTGATTATTTTCAAGATAATATACTTAATCACAGACTAAGTGAAGGCTTAAAACGCAATAAATGAATCATTACACAAAGGCTTTTGCTCTGTATTTGCAATTTTTTCATATCAATACTTGACCAGGATAATAGTTGCTGTGAGAGAAATTGCTAGATTTTAAAGCATTGTTCGAAGACGTAAGATCGTGGTATTCTACAAAAAAAAAAAAAAATTCAAAAGTTCCCTTATTTAAGGATTTGTTTTTTTCTGTTTATGTTGATTTATTCGAAAAAAAATTGTTTACATTTTTCTTTATTTCAAAACACAATAACTTTTGTCTGAATTAGCGGATATTAGAAATTTTTAATTAATCTATGAATTACGACTTAACATTTGAAACACACGAAAGTAAGTGTTATGCTAAAACGATGCATCAAGGCGAGAATCTTAAAAAAACTTTTCTCAGTCAATACTTGAAAACATTTCCATTGCAATACTTAGTATTTCATAGTCATAATAGTTTAATTAAAAAAAGTCTCACTATAAACAAATTTTAATCTTCATCAACAATAACCCCTATCTCAATTGTTCTCAATGGACTTTGCACCATACGGAGCCTAATTGCATAAATAAAAATGATAACGTAAACAAGAAATATACAAAATAAAATAAAAAAATACCTGTTTATTGTATTCAAGATAGTCAGACAGTCAAATCTACAGAACGATAACCATCAAGAAGACAGTGGCAGACAGAGTTATTAATTTTGAAAGAGAGTGAGAATAAAAGTATGCAATCTGGTCTGGCTTAGCTTATAAATCAGAGATACTTAGTATTTCCGATGGTAACTTTTAATTAAAATTTAACTGTCTTTTTAAAGCTATAAAGCTTAAAATATGCGACTTGCAAAGCTTGTAAAAGTCGTCATTGTCACACGCTCTGAAGATATACATACAAACATATACAATACAAATCCACGCTCTCACAATATAAAGTTAAAAACTCGCTTAAATGCAATAAAACACAATGGGTTTCAAACAACAACAAAATAAATATAATAAGAGAAACAACAACATTGTGATGACGTTGTTATATCTTTCAAAAAAACTGACTTGAAGGTAGTCTGTCTGTTCGGCTTGGACTTTGGACTCAATGATAAAATGGAAAAAGAAAACGGCAGAACAAAAAAGAAGGCTAAAATACTTGTGAAGTTTCATTAAGAGTAACACTACATCTGTGCAATGGCGCACACAGCTGAGGAATTTCGAGAATTCTCAAGAAGGTTTATTTACAAACAAAATAAAAACGTAAACATAAAGAGTATTAAAGCATTATAAGGAGTATAAGGATTTATTGAAAAAATTGGGAAATGTTATTTTTTGCACTTATTTATGTAGTAAGAAACAAAAAACTTTTGGCGTTATACGACTTAGCTTTTTAACGTAAAAGCTTTTTAACTGAAACTGTTTTGTTGACCTACTTTACTAAAAAAAACCTAAGCTGAGCTGCATGCTAAGACACGTATTAAGAATATGCTTGAACGTAGAAAAAAACACAGCTATATACAATTTTTAAAATATTTAAACAACCGGAAACTGGTTAGTCTAGTGAGGGCTACTGCAAGCTATGCCATTGCGGGTTATTCAAGTTCGTAGATTTAAAAGCAAAAAATTTGTGCTGGTGGTGTACACGTTTCTAGTCGCTTAAGTTTATAAGAGCAAAGTTCAAAATTGAAGAAAATCATGTTACACAGGAAAGTCCGGTTTGAGCGATTATATTCTAGTCGTTCGTGTAACTGAGTGAGCGGATGGCTAAGTGTTCAGACAAGCCCTCTGGAGAATTAGTCGAAAACCGATATCTGGGCGGAGAGCTGCGCATGAACTTATCATGAAGAGGCTTAGCTCTTGTTCCACCTACTATGCGAAAATTTTCTGAGCTTCACTAGTTTTTTCGCGAAAAGCTCGTAAAGAAAAGCAATTTTTACTCGCTTTTAAATTTTGCTGTGTCCTTTATCTGAATCCATTTCCAGAATGCGAAACAGACAACTGCTTATTCTCGTGAAAGCTAGATAGAATGCGCTTATTGTGTACATTAGCGTAACTAGAAGAAGAATGGGGGTCTAAGCCCCCAGAAGACTTAGTCGGCAATACAATATCTAGAGGCGAGACTATTTCTATCTTATCCCCAGAATAATTCTTTAGAGTGCTCAGTACTTATTTGTATGAAATAACTGTCGAAGCTATGTCCAAAACTGCTTCTGCTTGTTCCAGACGTTCTAAAACGCAATTGACCAGCGAAATTTCCTGCTAAACTTTTACTTTGAAATTTATTTTTTATATATTTTCTGTCGGCCTCGTATATTCCAACATGTGAGAGTGTTTAAAAATTAATAATAAACATAGAATTTCTGTGAAATCTAACAACCTGAGTTATTAGGTTAAATTTTATATTTGCGCTCAATTCCTTAACAAAAATAATGAGATGAGGGTTAAAACGTATTTTGCCTTAAAATATGTATATGGATACACATAAAAGAAACTCTACGCTAACATATGATTGGAAAGAACATTTAAACTGTCACTTTTGTTTACCTGCGCAGAAAAGCAAAGAAAAAATTGTAAAATAAAATAAAAGGATTACAAAATAAAAATATGCGAAAAAGGCTAAACAATGTCAGTAACATAAGACCGTTGAAATTATTATCTTATTTTTTTTTTAAGAGAAAAATAACAAAAGCATTGTATGTGTAAATACATATGTACGTAGTTGTTTTGTCCACATTGTCGTTGCTTTTACAATAGCAAACAGACCCTTGCAATTGAATACAGCATTGCAAAATTAGGAACGCAAAAGTTTTTAAATGTCATTGAATGGAACTTACAATTTTCTTTCAGCTATGTATAAAGATTATCCAATAAAAGTGAAACCTTTTAACAGGTTGATCACTAAGGCTTCGAGTTTTATTTAAGTAAAACTATTTTCAAATGGTCGAAAATATTAATTGCACAATTCACTGGGTCAATGCAAAAAAGAATGCAGCTAAAATATCGTATTATAACACAATCAATAAAATATAGGCAAATTGTAAAACTTTAGTCAACAGCTGCACCACAATAGAATGAAAAATGGGAGCACAAGAATAAATAAAAGCGCGTTGACGGCCTTAACAACAACCACACAATGCGAGCGATTACAACCAAATGATTGAAAAATAAAATTGTACAATTGTATGGACTTGGGAGATCAAGTCTTGTTCTCTTTTCTCAATTTCTCAGTGTTCACATAAATCAGAGAAAATTATTTAGAAAGAGAGACTTAAGGTTATGCTCCGATTGCGATGTATTGTCTATAATTTGTTTAAGAGCGTAAAAATCAAATAAATTTAATTATTTTATAAATAATATTTTCAGTATTTTAATTAAAGTTTAAAATTGTACTTTGTATAAAAAGAAAGAACATTTTGTATCCTTACATTACTACCTATTGAATGTAATTTTTAATTTTATAACAATGTCACGTTACTTAGGTAGTTTCAGCTTCTTGTACCTGTGTATCCTTTGTGTCAGGTGTGTCAGCAGCTTCGCCTAAGCAACATGGTGCTGCTGCTACATTACGTAAACCACGAATGCTAATGTCGTAAACAACTTCTTCGATTTTCTTAACATCATATTTTAAAGCATCGAAACGTTTACGCAATCCATCATTTTTTAAATTAAGTAAACGAAATCCTGAATTGAGATCAGCGATAAAACGCGATATATTTAATGGCCTATCATAATCACCCAATGTGACTGAATTAGTTGCGAAACGTGACAATTCAGAAGCCATTTGTAGAACGCCCATTAAGTAGTCTTCTATGTCCAAATGAAAGCCTTCCGTTTGGTTTGTTTTCACTGCAAAAAAAGAAAATACATATATTTTGTAGAACTGTTTTACTTTTCAAATAATAGAATTACAGGGAAAATATGCAGAAATGGGTTTGGTTTAAATGACGTACCAGTTGAATTTTTGCATATAAGTTGGGGTTGGGGAAAATCCAAAATTTTCGAATTTTGAAACAGCTCTGTACGGAAAAGTTCCTTTTGTGGAAAGACATGAGTTAAAAAAATTTTTTTAATCGATTTATATTTGACCAACGCGCAATATTTCTCAAACCGATAGGAGCTTTGATGATCCGATTGTTTTGCAATAAGTTCACAAGAGTTTTTGTTTGGTTTTTTATAAAATTTAAGATAAAATAGAATACACTGAAAACAAATCGTTTTTTTTTTTTTATTAAACAAAAAATTTCTTTAAATTTTTTACACATCTTAAAATTTTGCATTAGGTATATTAAAATTACAATACCTGTCTAGATGTAACTCCAGAAGGAATGGAATGGGCCTACAGCTGTTTAGATCTCTAGTTGTAGTTGTTTTATAATGTGCCGTTCATTTCATTTTCATAATCTGGGTGGCGCAAAATGACCTTGCAATTTTGAATTCGCTTTAACTTTTTCATTTCAATATTTTTTTTACAGCAATAAAAAACGCCTATCGACGTTTGTTTGTCTAATTTAAAGAACCATTGTACGTAAATAACCAAGCGACCGTTCTCCAACTGAAAACCAATATTCGCAATCAAATCAGTGCAATTGCACCTAGGATTTGGTAAAAAAGAGTTAGTTAAACGAAAATTCTACCGACAAATCTATTGTCCCCTTTTTCTTCAGACGCTAATACCTATATACTTTATATAAGGGCATCATCATCTAGGTTTCGCAGCATAACATTTAACGAAGTCTAGAAATAGATCCACAAAGTGATGAACCAATAGAGATACTGGCACTCGACCTGTTGAAAGCGTTTGACACACAACCTTGGTGTCTGATTTGCTCGAATTGCAAATACGAACATTAGTGAAACAATGGCCGTGGTCGGCCGCCACGGATGCAAAGGCTTGGGGTGCAGCAAAATGGTTTTCGTAACTAATATGAAATTCAAATTTTGTTTTTAGCATAGCTACCAAATTTTAGTCATTTTAAAGACCTTTTGATATTAAACTATTCGTTTATCTTTTTTTTTTGTTTTTTTGTAGTAAAAATTTTGTTGCGCACGGGAAAGAAAAAAAATTTTTTTGGTATATGTACATAATAGTTGCAATATTAAGAGGGAATTGTTGATGGATCGCAAAAATTTAAAACCGTTCGTCAATGCCAAATTTTGCACTACAGCATCAGAACTATTCAATTTCTTCAGCCACCAAAAAATATTTCTTATATTAATGCCCTTACAAAACTTCCTTGATAAACATATGCAGCTTCTTAAAACTCAATCAGAATACGTTTTATATTATTTATCAACTTACATCCCAACATATCAGCGACAGTCTCACGTGTAACTAAAAAGCCGGCTTCCAAATAAACAACCATAGCACAGAGAAAAACTAAACGTTGTGTAATGAACGTCCAATGATCAGAGTAACTGCAAGAAAATCAAATAATATAAAAATTCAATAATTTGTATCATCTCCAAAAGCATGCCACCGTGGCTCCCGCTGACTCACCGATAGTATTGGCCAATTGGTACCAGTTCAGCCAATTTTTTATAGCTTTGGGAACAGACGGCAATTTGACCGCGTGCTAGAAGACAGGCCTGACCAACTGAAATGGAAAAAAGGAATATACAACTTTCGAAAGTAATATGTACTCAGGAAATGCTTACTTTTGCTAATATCACTATGTATTATCTGCAATTCGACGGTGGCTTCCTTGACGCTTTTTTCGATTTCCCTCACTCCGATCCGTATTTTCTTTAACATAAAACACTTGTTAGAAACGTGCAATTTTTTAATTCACAACAACGCTTACCTCACGTATTTCCTGCTCATTATCAATATATTTTTGATAATTTTCAAAAATATCCAAATTAACAAATTTACTCATTTTGAATTTTGTTTTCTTTTTGTTAAATTACGTGGTTTGCGAAAATGCCGGGTAGTGTGACCGTTTTGTCATAGTGCTTTCATACCATGGTTCAATTATAAAGGTTGAGGCGATGTCAAATGCTTCTTCTATCACATACATTTTTTGTCTTCAAATGTCCAGATTATATGAGTGACACCTACCAAAGCAATAAATTTGACATAATAAGTTTCACAAATAAGTTTCACCATAATTCAACTTACTAAACAGATCGCATATCAGAAGCAAGCAAGTATTTGACACTCCGAAGGAAATGCATAAGCAATGAAGAATGGCGTTGAGAAACATATCGTTAAAAGATGCCCAAAAGAACTGCGATTTACTATGACTTTCAATGTAAACAAATAAAAGTATTTTGTGTATATGTGTACACTCTTGCTGTAGCGTTGCCAGAAGAGATTACATCAAGCTGTCTCTAGTTTTAGTTTGACTTTGCAAAAACTAACGAGTAGTAACGCCAGAAGCAGAAATAACTAAAGACGTACGCATATATACAATTAAATAGGTGTGCCATATTTCCAATTGAAAAGAAATTTTAGAATTGGCATCCCAAACTCAAATTTCTAAACAAACAAATAATTGAGAGAATCCTATTCAGATGGGTGGCTTTCCTTTGTCGTTTGATTCGCTAAACTCTAAGCTGCATGGTATTAAGGGGTTCACATTTTACGAAACGCAATTTTCAAAATTGTATGAGCTTCAACATATGTTATAAAACGCAAACGCCGCTTGAAAAGCTGAACACATTTGGGACGTGCAATATTGTGCAAATTTTTCCTATACCTTAATAGTGAGTACAAAATTGACAAATTCTTTTTTTGGTGCGAATTGACACAGAAGCTAAATCGCACGTCCCAACTGTGTTTAGCTCTTGACACAAAATTTTATGCAAAAGTAACGAGTTAATCTCTTCAAATATTACAGTCCATATCAAACTGTAGAAACATATCATTCACAATCGTTTGTTCAAATACTCAAAGATTTCTTTTCAATTTCTATTAGATCAAAATTTTATAATAATAGCGAAATGTGACTTCTATAATTGAATAATAAGTTAAATCACGGTGGTGGCTTCATTGTTGTCAAAATCCAATACAAAACATAAGGAAAAGTTGTTCATCTCAATCCGTTTGTAAACATTTTGTGTTGGATTTTGACAACTGTGAACCCAATGAAAGAGAGCACTTCCGGAAATAACATCACGTCTATTACTGATTCACGAATAATTAGTAGCTGTCAAATCTTTGTTAAGTGAAAATTGCTGCAAGTTCAAGGAATTTGTGAAACACGTCTTTATCATAAATTTTTAATAAATTTAATTAACGTGAAAAATGTCATATGGTGTAAGTGACTGTTAAAAATTTATAACCAATGAAATAACACTTTAATATCTCATTTAGCAAGGTGGTAACAATCCCTATGGATCACAGGGCGGCTATGGATCACAGGGCAGCTATGGTGCACCAGGCAGCTATGGTGCACCAGGCGGCTATGGAGCACCAGGTGGTCATGGCGCACCAGGTGGCCAGGGAGCTCCAGGCGGTTATGCAGCACCACCCGGTGCCTTCCCACCGCAAAATGCACAAATTTCCCCACAGGCTCAGCAATGGTTCGCTATGGTTGATCGCGATCGTTCCGGAAAAATTAACGCTCAAGAATTGAAAGCAGCGCTGGTCAATGGAAAAGGAGAAAATTTCTCAGACAATTCATGCAAGCTGATGATTAGTAAGTTATTGTTGAATTATCATGGATAGTTGTTTTAGTTAATCATGACGTCAGTTTAATTCCTTGTGGTTACTAATTTTAGCTCCCAAGTGATATCTGCATTTTGTGTATAAGTTAATTTTATTGCTGTTATCTCTAATGGAAAATTTGTTTATTTCATTTTTGTTGTTGTGTTGTATTTTTTTAGGTATGTTCGATAAAGACGCCAGCGGTACCATAGATGTCTATGAATTTGAGAAACTTTATGAATACATCAATCAATGGTTGACTGTTTTTAAAACTTATGATCAGGATAGTTCCGGAAGTATCGAAGAACATGAGTTGACACAAGGTAAAAGAATAATGAGTATTTTTTAGAACAGCGCATAATTCTACTATAACTACTGAAATTCAATTTTATTTGTACTGCGCTCTAAAACAAAAAATCTTAAAGCAAAAAGTTATCTGCGAAATTGAGAGAATTTCGAGTCATTAAGTTTCAATAGAGTAGCTGATAAAATGTAAGCCCACTTTATTTCCATATTTAGGAGATGTTAAAATATCGCTTTTCTGGTTCAAAATACAAAACTGTAAAGATGTGCATGCAAATGGGTCTTCTAAAATTATTAATTTATCCACTTACCGTCTTTTTTTAGAGAGCACAAAAAAATAACTAGGTTTTTAATCATTGCTTGAAATATCTGAGATTTCTATTTTTGATAAATTTTGCAGTTGTAACGAAACAATTTTTTGACTTATGCCGTTATGATTTATGAGATATGAGCTAGTCAAATTGTAGCAACTGAAAAAAGAATCAGCAAAATCGGAGACCTTCGTAGCGCTACATCTAAAAATAACGTTTTTCCACTCTTATGGGCTTTTTGTAATTAAATTAAAGTTTAACTAAGGGAGATGATATTTTGCAGAGATGTAGTTAATGGAATCCTGATTAACATCTTGGGTACATTCAACTAGCTAATGCTGATTCAAATCCAGTAATTCTTGTGAAATTTCAGAAATTTGAAAAATCACGTAGCTTTTTAACTTTTTGGATGGACGTGTAAATAGTTTTATTAGTGTATTAAAAAAATATTATAAAACAACATTACAGCAGCTTAATTACATAAATCTAAAAGTAAAAATATTTACAAATTTTCACTGAAAATTATCTCTTTCAATCATGTGCAATGCGTTGAGAGTATAACTTGCCATGTAAAGCATTTCAATTATAAAATTATACCATTAATTATTTTCAAGCACGCAAAAAAAATTAGATAACAGAGCATATAGCAGTAAAACTAGTTAATTGCGTTCAATTTCATGTACATATCTGGTTATTGCTAGTGTTATGATTAAATGCAAACTTTTAACCTTAATTTCGATGCAAGATACCTTTATTGAGCTTTGTTGTTGTTATCGTTATGTATCTTGCGAAAAGCTGTAAAGTTAAAAATAATTAATCAAAATTATATATATTCTTTATAATGTTTATTGCAATACGCTTTTATTTTACTTACAAATTCCCAATCTATTTATAACTGCTTTACCAAGACATAACTATTGTTGATAGACAGAACTTACTGATTTTCTTAAAAATAAATTAGAATGAAATTAATATCTTTTTCTTTTTACAGCATTCACGCAAATGGGTTTTCGTTTTACACCAGAATTCATTCAATTCCTTGTGAAGAAAAGCGATCCTCAAAAAAACAGCCAAGTTTCAGTGGACCAATTTATTATTTTATGCGTGCAAATTCAACGTTTCACGGAGGCATTCAGGTTACGTGACACCCAACAAAGTGGAACCATCACAATTGGATTCGAAGATTTTCTGACCGTGGCAATTGGTTGTTCCATTTAAACAAAAACAATCATATGTAAATGAACATTTCCTTACCAACATTTGCATTCTATGTTCTAATAAATATTTTTCTATTATTTTGTTTTAAATGAAATTTTTTTGAACATCGCTTGTTTAAAGTTCAAAGTGGAATAGCATTTGTTTTATTAGTTTTTAATAACCATAAAGTATCCACATTGCTTGCAATGCTTAAGTGAAATTGTAATCTCCTTTTTTTAAAATATTGTCTCTCTAATATTGTCAAGTTGCATTTTCTATTTTATACAAGTGTCAAATTCTTATAAAAGTCATATTAACTTAAAATAATAATAATGTAAAGTATATATGTATGTATGTAAACGAAATCACAATTTATGAATATGCTTATCACGCAACTTGCAAACAGTACAAGAAAATTATGGTCAAGACAAATTCATTTATAAAAGCTGTAAATCATACAAAGTTTAGAAACAATACAATCCATTTTGAAATGCAAAGAATTGAATTAATTTATTTTAAAGTATAGTTCATAGTAATTTATAATTTTTCATAGACTCTTTTGATTAATGTTGCAAGTTCTAATATTTTAGCTCCTTGTTGATTGAATGGCATACAAATTGTTTCTTCAGCATTGCATGAGGTTTTTTTGGTTGTTGATTTGGGCGATTTCAAGTCGCACGTCCGTAGTATTTCCACTTTCTGCACTATTGCTTTGTGACTTAATTGGGCTGTTGGAGTATTCTTTGATACATTTTTCTTCTTTTTAGGTACCAATCGAGCGAATTCCTTGCGATCTACTATAATAAAGTCTAATAGAAAAATTAAATAATTTATTAAAAATCTAATTTTATTACTTTATAAAATTGATAATGTTTTAATAGTTGATTAATTGTGCTTCATATTTATGTTTGAGACTGCAAATGTTCAAAATATGCAAGAAAACATATGATATATAGGAGGAATGCTTACTTCATGTTACTATAGTTTTCGATTTCGTTACCAGGGAATTACATAAACATAAATTGCATCCCCGAAAATGTACTGTTTGGAGCGATCTTATGACTGAAAGAGTTACTATTACTTTGAAAATGAGGAAAGTCAGGCGGAAAGTATCACCACGACTCTGTTTAGAACAATACCTGAGAGTTTTTTTTTTGACAGCGGTCAAAGATAATCATGAGAAATGGTCCTTACAGGGTGGAGCTACTGCGCACAATGAATGCCCAGGTGACGATGGACCTACTTTTTATGTCTGGCGCCACCATGTACATAGTAGCGGATTTGAAATAAGAAAGAAATCTTATGAAGTAAATGATATTTTATTATTAAAGAAAACAACAGTTTTTATATTATGTATATATGTATGTATATAATTGTTTGAATATTTATTTGTTTGGTTAAGTTGTAAATTTTTCATGAAAATTCGTAAAATAATAAAACATTGCATGTTTTAATGTTTATAAAATATAAATAAAATGATAAAATAACTTAATTGCTTAGTAAATGTATGTTTAAATACTTTGAAAATTTCTTTGAAATGTTTTGGATTTGTGCCATAATATTCGAAATACCTACATACTAAAAATGATTATGACAGTTTTAAATTAATTATGTTTTATTTGATGTATAAAAATAAATTAAACACAACAAAAATTTTTCGAATGTGCGTTTTACTTGTTTTTAAGACTTTTGGCATTTTAAGCAACAGTTTTAAAAACTAATTGCATGTTTTTTCTTTAATCTATATATATATATTATATCCTATTTATATAAAAATAAAACATAATCATATATAGAAAATGTGTTATATGTTAAACTTAAACATTTTTTATAAAGACACTTATTAATGCAAACATTTTATATATTTTTTGTTTTGCAATTGACTTTTTGTGTATGACTTGAACGTGATATGACTAATATTCTTAAAGAAAATATGTTTTTTATATTGTAATATGATATAACTACTCCCATTCGATGATCCATAATTTTAAGGCCATTATCGCAAAAACAGAAAAACCTAAGTATCCTATCTGTGCTTTAAATAAAGATGCACTTACATTATCTTGGATGAATAAGACCAATCAATTTTCAATTAGTGCTCCTAGTTAATATACCAATGAAGTAACTGCAGGCATTTGCAATATCTACATTTAGCGATAGACCTACATATAATAAAAGCTGTCATGTGTCACAAAAAGCTGCGAGTGTTTAAAAATGTATGAAAATATCCTGTCGGGTATTCGTTAAGTTTCGTGGATTTTTTGCAAAGCGCAACAAATCGCTTATTACGTAGATACATAATATTAAAACAAATTTACAATAAAAAAAAGATAAATTCGATTTAGCTACGAATTTCAATTGGTTTTAGTGGAGAGGATAACTCATGATACACCCTGAAGTTAAAAGTGTTATTCGAAGATCTTCCTTGTGAAGGACTAGGCCATAACAATCTTTCAAAACGTACTTCTTTTTTATATGAAATAGTCGAAAAAAGTACGACTTCCGTGGAAGGAACATTGTAAAGCCTTCCGTATTTGCTTACAAGTATAAAAAAGACGAGTAAGTCTTCCACGTAGGCTTTCAAATAGAAAGGGAAAAATAATGCCCATTTTTTCAAAGGAAAATATAGAAAATGGTATTTTTTATATTTGATGGAAATATCGACGCATTCAAAACTAAATTTAAAAATATTGATACACTTAAATACCTAATGATTTTAAAAACTTACACCCTGTTTCGAATGAAGAATATCGTGAGTATACAGTAATTTTTGAGTGCTATTTGTTACCAAATTGCCATAAAAAAATCATTAGAACAAAAATACATTCATCCGCACATTTGTGCGGCAAATTTACAACTCTCATTGGGTTTTGAAAGTTATATTTCTGAAAGTAAGGCTGATATAGTGGTATAAACATGTTGGCCAACTCAGAAGAATTCAATTCTATTGCTTTGATTTTTTTTTCGACGCCAAATTTAGTTTGAAAACAATTAACGAACCAAATGACTCGGCAAATTCGTTATTGAGCGTTTTGCGCTTGAGCATTGGGATTAAATTTTAAAACGATTTACGAAAATCAGTCTTTTGTTGCGAAAACATTTAAAGCTAAAAACATTATTGGGACGTGCGATTTATCTTATATGTCAAATCGCACCAAAAAATATAGTCTGTTCTATTTCTCTGCGATAAATTTTGCTAGTGTCAATTTTTTGCTCACTACAAACGTATAGGAAAAATCTGGACGATATTGCACGTCCCAATTCTGTTTAGCTCTTAAAACATTGCGTCTCTTTTTCGGTAGAGCCATCTTTAATTTGAGCAGCAGCCGGAAGTGATGTATTACTTTCCAGTACAGCCTTGGCCTAGCGACACGATTTTTTCATGTATTTTTGCCTGTTGAATGAGAATATGCAACCAGTTTCTACGGTTTGTCTCTAATTTGAAATATTTAACATGATATGAAAACATTAACATTCCACAATTTGAATTAAACTAATCATTTATTATACAATTTTCTCTGCATAATATTATTTCGGTCGAAAATGGCATTTTTGGCGAATCGAACATTGAAATTTAGCGGACAGAAATTCAGAGTACCAAAAAACGCGAATATCTTAAGTCTTCGCGAAAACAATCAGGATAAGAAATACGTGAATCAGAGAAGTCTGAGAGAATGGAAAGCACTCGCTAATGAGCGAGCACTGTGGTAAAGTTTTATGGCCGCCCTACGTTCCATGGCGAGACAAATAAAGTTAAAGGGGAAAATCAAATTTATGCTTGTGCTAAAAAAAGAGGGAAATTTCAAAGAACTGCTCGCATTGCATTGTTGTCGCAATGATCTTGGGTTCAGTCCTGGGGGTGGCTGAAGTTAGAAAACGTGAACAAACTGAGTGAAAATAAACTTTTGTTCAGTATTTATCATACTATGTACAATGTACAGTGTAAAATAATATAGTGTAAAATAACTGACCATACAGAGATGCGATTCCCCTAGTTCCTTAGTGCACCTTCCCATTACTGTTATAGAGCATTAATTTATAACCTGATGGCGTCAGTATGGAAAAAATTAATTTGAAAAAATTTAGACACTATAATGCCACCATATTTCTATTAACTCACCTTGGGTTCAGATAGGGGTGCACTTTTTAAGCGGGGAGCCAAATTATCAATAAACAAAATCGATTGAGTTTTTGTACATATACATTTATGCAAACTTGTGCGTAATCAATTACATTTGGCAATTATTTATTCATGCAATTACAATTGAAATAAATGTAATTCAAAAATACCCAAGTCTGCATATATGTACACATGTATATTATATTTTGTTTTACTTTTTCTTTATAATTTTAGAAATGTTTGGAGATAATTAACCTAAATGCACCTTCCAGGCTTACGTCCGTAATACGAGATCGTAGCTTGCTTTTATTCAGATTGACTACACAGAAGTAATGCTCACAAATATATGTAGGTCGAACCAAGCAAAAATGCGTAACGCGCCACTGTATCAGATGAATTTTGGTATTGCTTCTTATTCAAGCATTGATAAAATTTGTCCCTCCCATCAACATCATATTTTTGTCTCTATGTTTCACGGGAGTGCAGATCTATTAATTCCAATCGCACGTGTGTTTGTAAATGGTATTTGGTGAGTTGCAAGCCGTAAGATACATCTCTGAGGGACGTACTTTGTGCACCCCTGGGTTAAGACATTAAATTTTAGAATAAATTGAAACTTATAAACAATTAAGATATTTTCATTCGCATATGTAAATATGTATGTGTGATTTTTCTCAATGCCCCAACAGATTCAAGACTTATAGGCCAATTATATTACGCTTTCATTAAATACATAATTGGTGAAACTTTGTGAGACAGTAGATTTTGAAATCGCGCGATCGAGGAATTTTCAATTCAGAGAATTTTCGTTTTTTCAAATAATTTTTGAATTAAACAGGCCGACAAAAATAAAAAAAAAGTCCAAAACCAGAGACCAGCCCTATCATATCCGAAGGACTTTGATGCGTTGAATCTGAATCCGAGCTCAGAATTTCTCCTATATGTCAGGTTTTGAGATATTCTAACCTAAAAGTGCAAAAACACGGTTTTTGGCTATATTTGAGGTTATTTTACATCGCGAATAAAACTGTTTTTCCAAAACTAGTTACGGCATCTGAAAGTATTACTTTCACCCTTCAAAACACATTTCAAATTTTGTCGATATCTCTTTTAATCGCCGATATATCATAAATTTAAATTTTCTATGCATCTTGCCATACTAGAATTAACGTAGATCTGTATGTAGGCTTATGTAATAAATTTCAAGTTACGATATTTCGGAGACAAAAAAGTGTTCGTTATAATCTAAAAAAGTTTTGAAGGGTAAGAGTAATACTTTCAGATGCCGCAATCAGTTTTGGAAAAAAAAATTTATTCGCGATGTAAAATACCATAACCCAAATATAGCCAAAAACCGTGTTTTTGCACTTTTAGGTTAGGATATCTCAAAAACCTGACGTATAGAAGCAATTCTGAGCTCGGATTCGGATTCAGCGCATCAAAGATCATCGGGTATGCTAGGTCTGGTCTCTGGTTTAAAAACTTGACGGCCTGTGTTATTATTATTTTATCTGAGAGTCTCATGTAAACGAATAATCAAACTGATTCTATGTCTCATATTTGACTTATGGGAACAATACAGCGCACGCTACAAAATGAGGTTTTTGTTGTGAAAGAAATTACGTATTTAACTGAACGTTACATAAAGTTTTGTCGAATTTTATTGGACTATTTTTTCACTTTTGGCGATAAGTATCAGATAAAAAATCAGACGTTGATTATTGGAAATTTTTTGTTTTTTTCTTGGAAAATTACTTAATATACTGTGATTAAATCACTTGTTTTTTTTTTAAATTTATTCAAAACTTAAGTAAATTCTAAAAAAAATTCTATAAAATAGTATAAAATAAAATATATGTAAATGTATATATGATTTTATGTAGATTGTATTTTATGTTTTGGCTTAATTTTTTTTTGTCTTAACTAAGTTTAAGAAAGAATATCATACGTAATAAAATATAAAGGACTGCAGATCGACCACAATAAACAAAAAATTAGGGCTTGAAAAGTAAAAATAAGAGCTTTGGTCATAGTATTACCTTTTATCACTTATTTCTCGTAAACTATCAATTTTTAGTAAAAATCGTACTCAACAAAATGTTTTTGAAATGGAACAAAATATTCAGACAAATATTTACTTTTTATTACAATTTTTTTTCTATAATGTGAATATTGCAAAAAAAAAAATTCACTAATAGATGTAAAATTAACTTTTTTTGAAAAATTTTTATAATTGACTGCGTAACTTAAAGTAAAATTTACCAGAAATATTCCTAGGTAAATGGTATTAGAAAAATTAAGTTAGAATCAGCTATGTAGACCGGACAGGTCTTATGGAGGTGATCTGTAGCCCTGATAGGTAAATGCTTAAATATACGTGACATTTACTTTGAAATTGAAGCAATATAATTTTCTAATATTGAATGGAAGGGACCATTTAAAAAAAAAAAACATAAGAGCTATGCCACTTTCAAAATAAATGTCTTATGTGCAGATTAAATATAAAATAAAATGTTAAAATACATATAATTTAAATGGCTGACAACGATGTTGACTAAATAAGTGAATGTGATATATAGAATGTGTTATAGGAGATTGGCCGTCTGACGAAAATAAAATTTAATCGAAGACAGCTCGACAACTTGAAAGTTCAATTTAAGATTTCCCGTCTTAAAAGTGACTTTTCGATAGACATAAACATTTTTATCTACTGCCTAATCTCCTTAGAAATTAATTAAAAATAATAATTTAATTTCGTTAGAATCTTAAAAATGAAACATTTATGTAAATTGAAAATACCTTATTGATAACAGTCAGAATGTTACAAAATTTAGCGAATTTTACGAAATTTACATTTTATTAATTTCGTATCCATATAAAAACACATAAGTTATAAACTTCTGTTTCAGTCTTCTTAAGTTAAGTCATAAATATAATTATGAAAAAAAAAAATTTGTAAAACAAAATTACTCGATTTACATCAAATCAGTCAAAATATTTCGCTTGTAGAGATCGCGTTGAGTTTTCCAAAAAAAAAACGAAAAAAAAATCAGAACATCTAAAAAATAATACATAATTTAAGGTTGCTTAATTTGCTTAGAAAATTAAAAAGTCTTTTTACTTAAGTTTAAATGACGCATAAATAATGAACATTTTTTCATACATATGTATATGTGGCGAAAAAGGTTAAAAAAGTTCCGGCCTTGGAGTACCCAATTAGAATTTGTAATATATTGATAAAATTAAAAAGAATTATGGTTATGTTAAAATCGCACAAAAAAGTCGCATAGTTGAAACTCATTGTCTGATATCTACAAAAATTTTATTGAACATAAACACTACAGTCCTAAAATTTTGCGAAAACTCTGCGCTCCAAATGTGTCTATATCTCACAATACAAATATATGCTGGAAACTTTCACGAATTACCAGCACCCCAATTACGAAAAATAAATTTTATGTATTGGCTATAATTATCATTAACTTTCGTAAATAGATTCGATAAATAGATTAAGTCAGATAGCATCTTCATATTTTAATTAAAAAGAAACTTAAATCGTGATGTTTGTTGACCCGAAAAATATTCATTCACTTCGCTAATCCAGAAAATAGCGTATTTTTCGTGAATGAAAATTTATTTCACTTCATTTCATATCGTAATATTGTACCCTACTACTCCATAGTTTTTTTCATACAAATATAGATTGAAACTATCAAAATACTGAGAGATATGTAAGACTGACTAATTTTCGACACAAGTTATTATCAGAGGCGTCACGTTGCAGAAACTTTGACGCTAATATCAGACTCCACTCGTTACGTTTTGTATGTGATTTGACAGAGCGGAATGGGGGTCTTAGCTTTTCGCGCTCTGATATTTTTTTAATAAATTATTGAAAGTGCCTAAAACCAAAGAAAACTTCCTGTGATTAAAGTAGTGCGGCAGGCCACATGTAAAAATTCTTATAATTTAACAAATCAAAAAATGTAGAACTAACCAAATCCTTCATTCTTCTTTTGTTCCTTATCTTCTCACGGAGCAAATGGCCTCCACAAAACTATTCCAACATACACGATTATTAGCGAGTACCTTAAACTCTCTCCAAAATTCCCCAGATAAATGTATTAACAAAATAGATGATTAAAACAAACCGTGAGAAAATATATAGTATATATTTGGACATGTAATATTCATTATGTAACTTCAATATATTCTTTACTTTTTTACTTTATTTTCAGCTACAAGTTAAATAGCTAAGATGCCTAATAGCTGTATTAGCTTAACTCTATTATAATAAAAAAAAATTGGTAAGTGTACATTTCAAATTTATTTCTTCAAATAATTTATTTATCGTCTCAACTTCATTAATTATACCGAACTAAAGACGAATTATTTTGAGCTTACTCGTACGAGACTATATGCTTTCTAAATCTGCGTCCGATGCTATATCGATGCCTCAGCATACTAATATTATTTTCAAATATTGATTTATTTTATCTAACACTGCCACACCTACTTGTAAAAATTTGCCTAGTTCTTGTGTAGAGCTGTTTCGAATCATTTCTATTGTTTGTGTAAAATTTGATTTCATTATCTCAAATATTTGTCTCAGTGAAGCGTTTTGAAGTTTTTGCTTTTATGGAAAGTACCACGCCTTTTTGTAGAATTTCATCAACGTTTTGTTCGGAGCTAGTCCAAAATATGATATTAATTTGGTTACACTATATTATATAACTGTCTCAATATAGCTTTATATATATTTTATTTGTAAGGGCGGTAGGCGTGTTTGTGAAAGATGTAGTCTGTGTACCGAATTTCATTAAATTATCTTGGTTGGTATTTCCGTAATTGTGATTCTCACAGACAGACGGTGAAGCTGACCAAGAATACATATACTTTTCTATAACTGCCACGCCTCCCAAGTATTCCCCAAGTGGATATCATCTGAGTGTAGGGTATATATTATGTGATTTTTTTTTTGTAGCTTAACCAGACTATAGGATTTTCATTGCAAAATATTCCAATGATACTGAACAACACTAACCGACTATGAGAACATAGGCATAGGATACTCTTGTATCTAGATTGCCATCAGAAGCACCATGTACTACCCTTCGAATCTCTCAAAACATTATATTCTCTTAGCACCGATTCGCGAATTTCAGAATATGTTTAATCCGTCGAATAGTTTGCCTTGCCCAAAAGCTCCAAAGCTACAAAGTTTTAATATCATTCAACGATAGCGGCACATATTCAGGTCGATTTTAAAATTAGCTCCAAACATCCGAAATGTTTTTAACAAAGTTCTGTGATTATGCACCAACGTATCGTACATGTGCTTTTTGAAACGATATTTTCAAGGCATTCTCCAAAATTTCTGTTAAATGTTAAGTTACAAAGCTCAATTGTATGTTAAGTTCATTATTTATGCGTCGCTTCATTAAAATTTAAAATTAATATAATGCTGCGCCATTAGATCCCAAAAAGGCTAAAATAATTAAGTGTTTTTTTATTTTTTTGTTTTTTTTTAAGGAGTATTACATTAGGTTTTAATATAAAAGTAGAATTTGTTTTCATGCATATATGTAATATGTATCGTATTAGTAAAATGTTATGTTTGGTAATATCAAATGGAAAGATTCACTTAATTTAAGTATTCGCTTCTTGTAAAAATATAAAAATAACCACTTAAAATTAATTACAATTATTGTGTTTTGATTTTGTTACATTTGATTAGAATACATTTTAAGATGTTTCAAATTAAACCTTTGATTTTTTTTAATTAAAAAAAAAACTTAGTACAAGTTTAAAGCGAAACAAGCACATTTCATGAAAAAAAAACAATAGACAGAGTTTGTGACATAATACAAATTTTTATGAAATAGTTGAGCTCCGAAAAGTTTTTACATAATTTAAATTGCATAATAAGAATGACGAAAAATCACGATTTAAAAAAACGCTTGAGTTTGACTACAAGTAAAAAATATTTAATGATTCGGATATGCTGTTTAGATCGGGAATTTGCTGATAAGTTTTTTCAAAAAAAAATATTTTATTTTTAAAGAAGTCCATTAATTCATTCTGGAGCTAAAAAGCCAAATTTCACAATTATTTATTAAGAAATATTTACAATTTAACAGAATTAAAAATTCAACAAATTTTCTCGAAAATAAATTTCATCGATTTTTTTGGTGATTTTGCCATATTTTATTGATTTTTCTTTTAATTTTTAGGCGTTAGCTTTCGTCCGACTTAAAGATACTGCTTTTTTGGCTTTATAAAGAAAATATGAAATTTAATTTTAAAAAAATTTTATTTTGAACGATAGCAATTTTAAAAATATTAATATTTGCTAAAACTATTGTGAAATTGGACTCTAATTGGCCAAAAGTGAAGTTACCTAAAATATAATTAATGTATCTCTTGCACCCTCCCTCTGATAAATAATTTTATGCAATATTCACTTGCTACAGTCAATCATTAGTTTGCTAGAAGAATCATCTGAAGCATTGGCACTATCTGGCATACCACTACCACCGCCACTGCCGCCACCACCCTCCAATTTAATGGAGTACTTGGAGCGACGCTTACTCGCCAGTTGTGGCAAATTTGAATGATGCTTCCTCACATGAACCCCCAAATTCCCGCGTTGTTTCGACTTATACGGACAATAAGGACACTGATGTGAAGGCTCTTTGCCACCGCATTCGACATTTTCATGACGACGCAGCGTCGACTTCCAACGATATTTTTTACCGCAATGGCGACACTCATAAGTTGGCTCACCATCACCATTGCCGCTGCCACCATATTCGCTTAACGAATATTCCAAACTGCGAAAAGCTTGTGCTTGTGCGGCAATCATAAATTTTTGTGATTCATCAGATAGATAATCAGCAGTTGCCGGAGCACTCGAGTTGCACATATTGAGATGTCCACTTCCAGCAGCGATAGCACCCCCCGCGGTGCTATGAAATGCTGCTGATGCCTTGGAACCTTCAATCAAATGAATATCATCAAAGCCATTATAACGTGAATCATCTTCATCGTCACCATCATTGGTATCTGATGCGGAATCATTATCTCGTTCGAATTCTGAATGACGTTGTTGTGCGTCACGTTGTTGGCGTAAAAAATTCTCAAACAGTTTGGTTGGCGTGACTTGGTGCGTTGTATTGCCAACGCTTACGCTGATATTACTACCAGATGGCGCACTCTGCTGTTTTAATAACTCTTGGGCGCGCAATTGTTGCTGAAAATTATGATAACCATCGCGTAATAGTGCAGCGGCAATAGCAGCTGCCTGTGGCACTACAGTATTGGGCCCGGGCGTAGGTCTTATAACCGAAGCAGCAGCGCCAACGTTAACAGGTGAAATCACCAAACCGGTTGTGGGATGTATTAGTGGCTTAACATCGATTTGCGGTGAAGTTGGTACCAGCACTGATGTCGGTATTGCTTTTATGATGGGTGACGATGTCGCCACCGTTGCTGCAAACTCGACAACGGATGTTGGTGCTGCTGCTGTGGTCACTTTACTTACACTTGTATATTTAATGCGTGGATGAAATGATGTTGTAGCATGCGCTGTAACATGTGACCCAGAAGCTACTTCTTTGTTGTTGTTGTTGTTTGACATCATTTCATCACCCTGCAAGTTTTTTGGAGCCGTTTCATGTGAATTATCAGCGGCGGCTCCATTCGTTGCTATTGCAGCAATAGTCGAGGGTTCGGTCTCAGCTGATGTTGGTGAGGTTTGACCCAATTTATTTTGTGGTACCACTTGTAGTTGGCTATTCTTTGGTGCTTTAGCGACATTCGCTTTATATAATTCAAATAACATATCGGAGACATCGGACATAGAGAGACGCTTGCGATTGCCATTGATTTGAGCAGCTGGAGCACCAGCATTTTCGGTTGCTTGATCCTCCGTTTGTTGTTGTTGTTGCTGCTGTGCTAACTGTTGATTACTACCGCCGTTTGTTATTTCGCATTGCAATGTATTGCGACTGCGCGGACGTTTTTGTGTGTTGAGTATCGAACGTGGTTGCGTACGCTGAATTTGTGTCAGCGGTGGTACTGTGTTTTCCTTATGGTGAATGATTTTTTTGCTCAAATCTGTAAGGTAAAATAAAACAATGAATAAAAAATGAAAATTAATGAATTATGAAATGTATGAAATATAGCGTATGCACATTGTTCATTATCGTAAATTTATGAACAAAGTGATTTTCGAGAATTTCAATCTGCTGAAGACAATGTTCTCTTTAAACGATTGTGATTCAGGAATACCTGTAACACATTAGGGATCATGCAATTGATAAGGATTTTTTCGTAATACGATGAAGTAGCTATGCCTATCAGTTGCCAATAAAATTTTAAATAAAAACAAAGTTCGTTATATGTAGATATAGGGAAAAAACGCCACAAAAATCTTTTTTTTTTAAAAAAAATACCAAATTTTGGATGAATTTTTGTTAAGAAATTACGCTCAAAGTGTGATATCCTTTTAACAGAAGATTTACTGGTTTATTGTTCCTTAATAATTTTTGGGTCATTCTATTATTTTGAGCTAAATTTTTTGTGCTTTTTTATGAATCTGCTTAAATTTGCATCAGGAATCTCAAAGTTTAAGTTTGTGAAAACATCGTTTCCAGCCAGACGAAACACTAAAAGTTTTATTTTTTGAAAGATAAAAGTTAATTATTTTTTCTATAGATCTTAAGGTGACATAGCAAAATAAAAACAAATGAAATGCAATTGTTACACTGAAAAAAGAAACATGCAAAACAAAACATTACAAAAATATTTTTTAATTAAATTAAGCACATTTAAAAAATAGAAAATTATTTCTACAAAAACAACAAATGGGCTTTTATGCAATATTACTCTTTCAAAGGCACGTGAATTTTAAGAGATTCACATCTGAAGGTTAGCAAAAGCTAACACACGATGGATACAACTGGACACTAGCTTAATAACAAAAATATTTTGGGCTAATGTTAATAAGACCAATACAGAATTCCTACTATCTTTATCCAGGGGTAACTGCCGTCTCTTGTCAGGTGTAACAACTGGACACTGCCTTATAGGTCATCATGCACGTAAAATGAGATAGCTTGAAAATGGTATGTGCAGGAACTGCAATGAACCTAATACGGAAGAGACGCTAGAGCAGTTACTCTGCGCCTGCCCTGCACTCGCGCGGACAAGGCGCAGAATACTTAGACATTCTGTCCTATACTCGTTGCACTACGTTACAAAACTAAAACTCCACAGAATTTTCGATTTCGTCAGGCAGATGAATACTTTTACAATATGGACCATAGTGTCTATGTGGGGCTTCCAATCCACCACTATAACCTAACCTAACCTAGGGTATAGGATCTTGTGCCATACGAAGAGCTATTGAATCATGACCAAGACATGAAAACTTTTTGACAGTTTAATAGGGTATGGAACACAAAATTCTGTTAAGATTTTGCATTCAGCAATATTATTTAGTGGTTGTGAGTTCTAACTAAAAGTTAAATATTATTTAAAGGAGTTATCCTTGGCCAAAAATCTTTATATTTTTTTTTTCATTTCTATAGCTTTGTTTCTGAAATATCTTTGATTTTAGAAGTCACCAAATCGCGTTTTACTTCTTGGCATCAAGCCAAAAATTGTCCACCCAGTGGCTGGCGCAACTAAGGGGAGGGGGACAGAAGAGGGCCGACGCCCCTGGCGCAAGGCCTTGGGATCCGGTAAATGGTCTTCAGTATTCATAGAGATTTGGAAATAATATTTAAAATTTTTGATCACAACTTCAAAATTCTATTGAATTTTCTTTGGTCATTCGATCATTTTTTTAGTAAAACGAAAATTTATATTTTTTTCTGTTTATATGGCTGTTTATATGGCTAATCAAAAAATAGCGGTTGGCAGATTGTTCTTTGCTCTGGGCGAAAATTGTTTAAAGTACGTCACTGTTTCTACCAAGTTTCATTCTTGAACTAATGTTTCCATATAAAGACCTAATATTTATTGATCTAAGTGTAATGGGTGCGAAAATTATATTTTAAGGCGATCGGTCTATTTAGGACATTTTAACACTTTAACATCCAAAAATGTGTTCGTTTTTGAACTCAAATTTGGTTTAACTACAACAAACTCCATATCTCCTCAAATAGTCGGGCGTGTCATATTTTTAGAAAATGCTGTCTATTCTCTGACTCAGAAATGGTTTGTTAGGTCTACACTGTAAAAATTTTATCATACAAATATTTTGCACAATGATATTAATGAAAAGTTATTTAAAAAAAAAAAATATAAACATATAGAAGTTAATAATTATAACTATAAAAAAATGAAAAAATGTACCTATGTATATAAATAAATATAATACAAATCAATATTAAGTAAATGAAATAAAATTATATTGTTTATTTAAAAAAAAAATAAATATTTTATTTGTTTTATATTACTGCTACGTATGTATGTATGTATCTATGAATGTAAATTAATGATGTTAAATTAATGTAGTCTTGCTGTAATTTTTATTTTTTGGCGATATGTCGTTGTTGTTGTTAAATGTAGTTGTTGTATTTGTTATAACTGCTGGTAATGGCGATGATTTGTTGCGATGATACTCTACAATATGTATTTAGATGTTGTTAAAATGATTGTGACATTTATGGTTTTTATTGAAAAGCGTATGTTTATTATTTTTTTTTAAATTTTTAATGTATCCACCTATACGTAACGTAACATGAAGCAGCCCAGCAACCATAAATTTTGTGTTGTTACAGCAGAGAAAATTATTTACCTTAAAATCGATGGCTTGAAAATGCTGTTTAACTGAAGTATCCTTATCGCATCCAATCTGAAAGTTAAGAAAAAGAAATAGGTTAGTATATTATAAATAGTAACCCTCTGCATTGAAGAACTTTGACGCTTCCAAGTTTTAAGTTACCAATTAATTGCTTTTCTGAAAGTAAAGAAATAGAAAAATTTGATATTATTAGGATTATGTGAAAATAGATGTATCGGTTGATAGATTTTAAAAATATTTGTTAACAATTAACAAATTTTGTTAGATATTACTATTTTCTGAATAGGTTGAATTCACTTCATATGTATGTATATAAATGTTATATAGTTCTTAATATATTTAAGTAAAGCATTATTTATGTCCCTTCATCCTGGTACATAACTAAGCTTTTCATTGTATGTATATAAATGTCAATGACATTCAATATAAGATTTTGATGATATTTAAATTTATCCACTGATTTATGTAGCGCTATTATTAAATATCAATTTTTTGAGTACCAAGATACCTTTAGTTTGCAGTTAAAGATAACTTTAACTTTGGTGTTTCACTTTCACTGAAAATCGGTTGTAGGGTTACACAATGAAAATAGGACTGTAATTTAAAGGGAACATTTAACATCACTTTGATAGCAAAGATTTACAAAAATTAAAAAGTACCATGTATAAGGCAAGGCACCACTTTAAATATTGTAGCTCCTTAAGCTTAACGTGAAGTCAACATTTTTACATGATATCGGAATCTTGAGATAGTTAAACCGTAAGTGCCGAAAATCGAAAATTTTTATGAAATTTATTATTTCTTATGGATTTTTCAATGCTGTAACCTAATCTGACCACATAGCTTTTAAGCACGTCAGGATTTGAGGTATTTCAACCGAAAGCTACCAGTGCAAAAAACACACTTGATGCTTAATACTGTTTTACTTCCGTAAGCCTGTGTAATATCTTTTTGCGGTTAGTACGGCTAATCAGTTTAAGACTTCACTGAAGTTTACGCAAATTGCTTTTTTGGGAATTTTCTATCGTTCGCATATCAATTCAGTTGAAATGAAAGTTGTAGATCAGAAAATTACTTTATAAGTAAAATTTTTTCTTTTTTGCATAGAAGCTACTTCAAATGTCATACAACAGGAAATCATATTAGAGAATTTTCAGATCTTTTACTCAACTAAATATATATCTTAACAATAGAAAATGAGATATTCGGAAAGAATGTTATTTCATGACCTTTGACCTTTCGTAACTTTTCAAGGCATAGGTAATCAATGGGGTTTTCTTACTTAGCTTGTAAGCTTGTTGAGCTAGCTTCCAAAAGCGGAAATATAAATCTAAGCTTAAGAGCTTTTGAGCACATCAAGAAATTGCACAAAGAATTATATTCTCAAAAAAAAATTGATACGTGTTCCAGAGCCAAAAAAAAAATCTAAAATTAATAGGTTGACTATAACACGTTTTATTTGGATCTTTTGAAAGTTCGGGATCTTGTGCAAAACATTTTCTTTCCGTCTCAATTTTCTTTAACTTTTATTAAGCACACATCAGGGATTTCCAAAGAAGGACATTTAAATATCTTTGCTTTTTCCAGCGAAGAGTCTGTAAAGGATAATAATCATGTATTTTGCACTTGTTCATGGATATTTGCACTATAAATGTATCCTCTTATGTCCTTTGTCTCCTCACGGAGCATAAGGCCTCAGTATAAATGTATGCATGCATGTACATAAGTATATACTAATTTCAAAAACGCTTCAATTAATTAGAGCCTTTTTTTTAATTTTAAGTTTTGTTAGCACTTTGAATCTTTTTTCTGCACAAAAGAGGTTTATAATTTTATTTTAATCTCAACAGACTTTCGAGCTTAAAAGCACAAAATTTTTCACATAGCTTAAATAAGCTCAACGTTTTTTTTCAAAAAAAAAACACAACACATCACAATGCACTAAGAGCTTTGAAATTCCATTAAAAGCTCAAAGCTACAAAAAAGCCCCGTCAAAAAAAAAGCGTCTCAACTGCATCACTTTGCTTTATGCACTAGTTGCAATGAATTCTTTAGCTTAAAATTCTATTAAATTCATACAAAAGCAAAAACAATATAAAGGAAAACAAAAACAAAAAGCAACAACAAAAACCAGAAAAACTGAAAAACACATTAAAATAGAAAATTAAAAAGGAAAAGAAAGCAGTGAAAAATTTTAATGGAAAAGAATTTCAAAAAAATGTGTGTCGCTCTTGATCCTTTCTCATATGCCAACATACATACACTGGCAAAACTCGACAACATCTGCTACAACAACAAATTGTTGACTATTATGTGTTGTATCAGAAACATAGAAAATAATAAACAAAACTTGTCGCTCGCTGTTACATTACACTGAGAATAAATTCAGTTCAAGCTCAGTTATTAAAGTGCTGCATACGTATGGCTTTTTGTAGTTCTGAATTTAAGCTCCTCATACGTAATTTTTGTCGTTTCAAATTGATTCGATTGACCTGAAATGTTTGATATACAACGTGGTCCGGATCCATCCGGTGTCATCCGAAAAAAAAGGCTTCACTGGTACATTGTGAGTAAAAAATTGTTTGAGAGGGGGTCTATCTTGGACACCATATGTGTCATAAAATATCAGTACAAATTAGTACAATATGGTACAAAATTCTTTTAAGTGTACCAGCAGTATAAAGATTAATGCACAAGATAGAAAAGTTTTCATTGTGCAGCAGCATGCGCATGCGTACCTGCGGAAAGCAGTCGACGACTTGTATTTGTATGCGTGTCTGAAAGTACATATGTATACGCATGCGTGCAAGTGTCTGGGCAGGATTAATGTATTGCCTCACTATCCGATGTCAAGGCTTTTGAGGACTTAAATAACCAGAGTAGGTAGCAACGTAGAAGGCGACATAAAATCCCAACTAAATCGAATTTCACTGGAAAATGCTGATATTGTTGATGCGGGTTGTTCGTTCGGTTGTTTTGATTTTCATTCTATTAAAGAAGAAAATTATTCGTTTTTCTATTTGCTATGCCTTCATACATACATATGTATATAGCACATAGCATTATTGTTTGTTGTTGTGGATTTGTTTTTGGTTCGCCAACAAGGCATACAAGAATAGTTTACTTTGCTTTTCAATATCAATATATACGACGCATAGACGTACATACTATATGAAACTTGTACAAAAGTTGTGCATATGTTTGTAAAATGATTTTTCCAAATTCAAGGTCATATGGGATTTAATATTAATTTCTAATGACGTTTGTAAAGTTTTAATTGATTGTTTTGCTTTATCGTTTAGATAAAGATGAGAATCATTTAATTGATATGGAAAGTTTTTTGGTAATTTTTGACATACATAAATGCCCTACATTTTTCATATGAGAGTTATGTTAGCAAATGAGCACATTAAATAAACTTATTGCTTAGGAACTTTAGATAGGAATTTTGAATGGCATAAATGATTTTTAAATGACTCTATTTTGCCATTCTTAATAGCTCCTCAAAAGTACTCAACGATATGAATTGTATGTCACTAAGAAATTCAAGAAATTTCGCATTTTTTCATATGCTTTGATATACAGGGTCGAAGTGTAATAAGTAAATTTGCTGGTTGTTACTTACAGCTTAGGGGTCGTCCATTAAAGGCGTCCGAAGCAACCGGCTCATAAGAAACGAATAAAAGCTAAAATCAAAAAGAAAATGGGAGAGGAATGGGCAGATACCGAAATCTGAAAAAAGTGAACAGACAGAGGAGAGAGGGTTAAAACTTTTGCGGACGTCTTTTATGAACGACCAAGTTGGTGCATATAAGAAAATATACTGTTATTTCAGTGTCTGGAATAAGAATATAATGAAAATGAGTATGGGGACGCAAGACAATACATCGCAGAAAAATGGGTGAACTTTGTGGAGAAGGCATAACTATCCTTTTACACAAGCCAACTGAAAACCACGCTATATCTTGAGAGGTAAACACGGGATTGTACTAAGCTTCGTTAAATTTTGAATATCAAGCTTTCAAGATATAACGTTTTATGCATTTTTCTTTTAATGTAGGTGCCACGCCCACTTTTTCAGATCTAGCAACATTTTGTAAAGTACAAAAAATTACTAAATCACCATACGCATTCATACCGAACTTCCCTTAAAATAGCTATTTCCAAGGAATTCATATGTCGTCAATACAAGCTTAGGCTACAGGTCATATTTTTAAACTTTGACCATTCGAAAATTTATTCATGTCTATACATTTTTTATTTTTTGTTGCTGTCTAATTTTGAAGTTTTTTCATAGTAATCTTATAACACAGTGTGCAAAAAAGAAGACCTAAATTTCGGAGGAACATCGACTGAGATCAACCTAGGCTAATTTGGGGTCGCTAAGCTCGAATCAGTGATTGGATTTTGGCCTATATGTACGTCAGTGTTTCGAGATCCGATCATCGACATGGTTACAAACGCTATTTTAGTTAAATTTTCTGAAAAAATATACATACATACAAGACAAACGACTGAGAATTTCTTCATACATTTAAAATTAAGACCTCGCAGTTTTTTGTACTCTAGCTTAGTTTATCTGATATCTTTACGTTATCCCCGATTATCAAACGGCTGTTTATATCCAATATACCATTCTTGGTTGAAGCCACATACTATCTTTTGCTAAAATTCTCTTTGCACGCATAGAAGGCTATGTTCTCTGTTCGATGTTATCTTTCCAGTTTGGCTTAAGATCTATTATTTCTCCTAGACACGAGTACATAGCTTTCTAGAAACTGCCCACTCCATTAGACTGGGAAGGCTAAATTGAGTTATTAGCGATTAAAACTTATTTTTCATTTTTTCAAAGTTTTTAACATTAAATGCTACTGATGCCATGAAATACATGGGCAAACCAATAAAAGCAGCTGCTATACGTAAAACAACAAAATGATAATCATTTCAAAAAAAAAAACGAAAACATTGAAAAACTTCAACTAAAGTATGTTACTCATAGTTTCCTTTAAAAACTTCACAAGTCTCTTAGGACTTTCTAAAGTCTCAATATCTACACATTAGAAAAGTACAAGGAAACATAAAACGGAAAGAGAAAGATAATCTTAACAAGCAGAACGAATCTCTTTCTTAACAGCAAAGGAAAAATTAACAATAACAAAATATTTTGGAAAATTAATAGGCGTTTTTCTATGTGTATGTGTGTGGGCGATTAAAAGGACCAACAAAAAAAAAACTCTAATGGGACGCACAATATGTGTCGTCTTGTGCAACAGGATTATTTTTAGCAAAACTTATTTTTAGATAGGAAGTTAAGGAAAGAAGTGCAAATAGAAGTTACTGAAACAACAAAGCAAAGTGAAATGAAGAAGTACAGTTTAAAAAAAAATAAAGATACTTTTCTATGGCCATTATATAAAGAGATATTGTGAGTTTATTTGTATGTAGTTATAGGTGGCTACAGGAATTACCGAACTTGTTCCAAAATTTTTTCATTACTAGTAAACTTCTGATGTTCTGAGCATTATAAAATTTATATTTTAGTTGATAAAGTAAAGGGGCGTGGCATCATAGTGCTTTTTATGGGTTGTATTTTTAAAATTTTTAAAGTTTGTTTTGTTTCACTTATCGACTTTTAAGGATTGTAGCCTAGTAATGAACTGAAATAAATCTGCAAAAATGTCCATATAGGTTAGCTGCTCTCATCAAACAAATATTTTGGAGGATATTTTTTTCAAAGGCTTTAAGTAGCTTTGTAATGAATGAATGGCACGCTGTTTCAGTATTTTTATGTTTTTTTATATAATTTAAAATATTCTGAAAACATGATTAATCGAATTCGTACTTACTCAAACTTCAATATAGCATCCAACTGATTATATGAAAATTATGATAGTGATTTTGTGAAACAGAATGCAGTTGTAAGAATGATCATAAGAACCCATAATCTAAAAATTAAAAGAAGAAAACAAAAAATCATTAAAAAGAAAGACACAAAATTTAAACAAAACAAAAAAACTCACCTCAAAAGGGTGTTAACGCTTTTAATCTGAGAAATAAAATAAAAGAATAAAATTATTAAAACATTAATAATAATATAAATATGTTTGCATTGAGTTAATATATCACAATAATATATTGAAAAGATAACAGACATCATTATGTTCCTTAGGAATAATATGATTTTATAGTCTCAGAAAAACAAACTAAAACAAATAAAATAAATTAAATAAAAGAATAAATAAATAGTTTTTTAAATCAAATATATATGGGGCATTCCATACCAAATCGGCCACTTTTTCGGTCACTCCTTCCAATTTTTTTTCAAAATTTTATATATTTTTGAGACTCATTTATGAATTTTTTTCAAATTTTTTTGATCGTATGAGTTTTTTACAAAAGTTCATAACTTTGCAAAAATGCACCGATCATCTTCATGTTTTTTAATTGCCCTTTAAGGAAAAATATACGACTTTATGAAAAATTTTAGACTTCAAATTCTCAAAAAAACTTTGATATATGGTATATAAGAAGACCGATACGATCGGTAAGTATTTATTTTATAATTTCATTTAAATATTTTTTGGGTTTCTTATACAGAAATTCGCAAATTCAAAAATGAAAAACTTCGTTCTTTTCTCTACATACAACAAATACAAATTTTAATGATTAATACTTATTTTGTTTCTGATTTTTTATGAAAATTTTAACTTACAATTAAATATTATTTAATCGAACTTACAGTCATTAAGCAAAGACCAATATTGTAAATTTTTACTTATTGATCAATGCCATTTTTCAACAAACATGACAAAGATAACAAATGGAACAATTTTTAACCTGGTAATTGGTGACATGTTTCGGCTATTACCAATAGCCTCATCAGACCAGTTTGGTTAATTCTGTACATGGATTCGAACCTCTGACCGTTCATGCATGGCAATTGCATATTTTGCGACGGCCGCTCTAACACTTGAGCCACTGAGGTACTTGTCATGAGGTGTACAGAATGCGCATATTCCATTTGTCATCTTTTGTCACTTTCTCGCTTGCTGCCCATAGCCTAACTTACCTAAAAAGTATTCAAGTTTGTGGCAATCAGAAAAAAATCTAAGATGTAATGAAAATAAAAGCAGTAAAAGATATATCATAATGTCTATACAAAATACTTTAAATTGAAAAGCCACTCTCGTACGAATTTTTAAAAACAAAAAATGCGTGTTTTTTATTTTAATCTTATACAAAATATTTATTTGACATAAATTATCTCTTTATTACTTAAAGGCAAAAACATTCAACGTTTACTTATAACTCGATATTTTTATTTCTGATATAGAAAATACAAAGGTTTTGGAATGATATGTTATGTCTTAATTCTAAACAAAAATGTGTAAATGATTTTTATGAAATAAAAAAAAAATAAATAAATAAGCTAAAATGATGAAATACAATTAAGAAATAAATTGAACTCACTGGTTTTGTTGTACAATAATTTTCAATGGAAATAGCTCACGTTGTCTCTATTTAAAAAAAAAGCTCAAAAGAATCTTCATAATAGACAAGCAAAAAAATATTCCCCCTTAACACTCAAAATTTAAGTAAAAAAGTGTATAATTTAAGAGGGAGTTTTAGTACTCGTCACAACTTATACGGAGGACTTCAGGGATCCACTCCTCTAGCACTCCATTTGGCAAATTTTGATAAAAAAAAAGTTCATCTAATTGGTCACAAATTGCTCATAATTTTTCAGTTAGTCCGAATAATTGGTCAGCAAGATCACATTTTTTAAAGCGTTTTGAAAAATTTCAAGGTCATCTGCTTATTTTGGCACCACTTTTGTGACCTATTAGATGCCCTTTTTGCTATCAAAATTCGCCAGATGGGGTGCTAGCGGAGTGGAGCCGGACTTCAGGTCATTATTCAGCCATTTCAGCCGAATTTACTCACAAAAAACTAAATTGAGAGCAAGTGCTTCCTTTGTAGAAAATTGAAATGGATAATTTGGCTTCGCGACCTTTCACCCCATGATAAATTTTTAGCGGCACATATTATATATCGACAGCGACTTTTGGCATTTTGTTTAGAACAAGAAAAGCTAGATTCATACGAAAATTCAACTTTCCGGGAATTTTTCCGAAGTTTGACCTGTTTTATGTCTTTAATCCACGAACTAAATAATATGAATAATAAAATAAAAAAAAAAATTTTTGTCAGACAAAATTTTAAAATTTGTAAATATAATTTCGTTTGCTTCTGACGATTGCAGAAAAGGCAATAATTTAAAATTTAAGTGAAGGCACAAAGTTTTATAAAAATATAAGCAATTATCTTAACGAAAATTAATGTAAAAATTGTATGTAAAAAAGCTTAAATATATAGCAATGTTAATCTAAATAATATGAATTGCTTTTAAAACATATGTATAATCGGTGGTTATATACTATCATATAGCTTAAATTATAATTGAAAGTCAATAGACAAGCATAAAAATGTTTGCAGATAGATCCATTTAAAAGTTCAGGTATGAAAACAACATAACAAATATTTGAATGAGCGGTGAAAAAAAGGGTTTTACATTAAACCATCGCCTACTACTTAATATATTGTACGTAATTAGAATAACGAGAACCTCTATATGAATGTGGGATCCGAATGGTGAAAATTGAGGAGATTTTCATGGCAAATCGTGCCATTTATGAAACTTTCATTTATTTGATGCTTTGGCTGCTTATCCAAACTTTAAAGCAGATATTCTACGGATAGCAAAGTCAATGTTCTACATACCTAAGCGGTGTCTGAAGACCGCTGGTATTAACTACCCATATCTTAAATGAAAAACTCTATTCAGCTAGCAATGAGCATGAGCATCAGTGTTGTTGTTCAGTTCACTGCTTATTCAATTTTATCGCTAATCAGTCTATTGAGAGAAATTTTTCAAAAAATCATAGAAAAAATGAGAAAAGAGATATCAGTTTTCAGAAAAATCCTCACAAAATTTAATAACCTTTTAATAGCAGATTATTCTTTCAACTCTCAGTCTATTTCAGGAAAATTTTCCCAAAAAAAAATTTAAAAAATAAATCCCAAAAATTCTTATGTCACAGATATACAACAAATATATGTGTGTAAATGGATTTTGGCTTGTAGATAAAATCACTAAAACGATATGAAAAGCTACCTGGAAAAATTTCAGTTTAACCAAATCCACCCGAAAAGTTTCATACAAATATAGTCCAAATTCCTGGAGAACATTGGACGATTGTTTGCGAAGACTTGTTGCGAAGGGACGGACATTTATTGAAGATATATTGATATCTACAATGAATGAGAACAGATTCGTATAGATATATTTCATTTCATGAGGCTATAAGGAACTAATTAGTACAAGACAGTTCCAAAGAAGCGGTATGTCCGTTTTTGTTATAATTGACAGAGAAGAACCTTCAACTTCGTTTTCAAATAACATAAGATGTGAGATAAGGAAAAAAGCTATGAAAGCTTCAACATTTTTCACAAGGGAAATGTATCACAATTTTATAAAACTTCATAAATTTATGAATTATGATTTTCACGTGGTTTTTTCTATTCAAAAGTTTAATTAAGAAAGTATTATCTTCTGGGCTTAATCTGCGTGACATCATGTTGTGAAATATCGTTCAAAATTCAAAATACCTTTCACAGGCATTTTTTTCTGCGATTTTTTATTTATTTTTAGCAAATTTTCTCTATATTTTGGGAAAAGTTCCCTTCTGATTTTTGGTGAATTTTTCAATTTAAAAAATTTAATTGATGCAATTACGTAAAACAAACACCGATTCGAAAACGAATGGTGAAATTTAATTAATCTTTAATAAAGAAATTTAATTAATTTCGTCTTATAACCAAGTAGACATGAAGCATCAGGACTTTATCGACTTTATCAGTTAATGTTGAAGATTCAGAATAATATAAATACAAAAAATAAAAAAATTTGTACTTGCATCATTAAGCCAATTAATAGATACGACTTGCTTTACTGTATAGTCATATTAAATAGGTCCGCACTATGCGATAGCGTTTCGAACTCATCATCATCACCACCAGATTTATTACAAATACTTCTATGCCTATCTGCTGATGTATTATAACGTGCTGAATATAAAGTTGGTAGCATTTTAACTTCCACATCCGGCGGTAGGCGTGGTCGATCTAAAAATACATTATGAATTTTAATCAAATGACGTTTCAGATCTTCGTTGCGTTTATATCTTGAAGGGCAAATTTCACAGCAAAATTTTGGTGGAACACCAATGCATTCGTTTGTTATGTGACGTTTTAGATGCGCCTTACGTAGATAACTGCGACCGCAGACATGGCAGGGAAAACGAAACTGCATACGCTTAAGCAGTCCACCTGCTTCGGAGTGAGCAATATAAAAATCTATGTAATTATGTAAACGAAAAAATAGAAGAAAAAAAAGATACAAAAAATATATTAAAAAATATAAATAAAAAATAAAATTCAATGTTTTTTTTAATTAAATGAAAACAAAAAAAAACTAAATTTAATGTTGTGTATGTCAACAGTTCTATTAGAAGGATTTCAAAGGATAGTCGAAAAATAGTTAAAGAACTGTAACCATTATTACCGCAGCGCAAGAGAGAGAGCCAACAAAGCTAATATTTCTAAATACAATAATATTTAAGAGATTTCAGGCTTCGAATATTTATTTATTTTTTTTGCGATATCAAATAACTTAAATTTATAACAGCTTTTAGTTTTTTTTTTCATTAAAATAAATATAATTTTAAATAACTTAAGTAACAGCATTTAATGACATATAACAACGTCTTCATTTTAATTTCATAGAATTGTCACTAGCGTTTCATTGCTTTATAAATTTCATTTGTTTATATTAAGCATTAAATTATAAGACAAAAGTTTATTTTTAGTTAAAAAAAAGAATGAAAAATACTATTAAAATGTATTGGTGGTGCCACACAAATGTCACATTCTTCACTAATGCTTTGATGTTTTAAATATTGAATTTTTTTGTGGAAGCTATACTACATAAATGTATATATGTAAAGTTATATTAATTATAAACCAATAACATTATTGAACGTTGCTGGTGGAACATTAATAGTGTTTCACCGAGACTCCGAGGCAACCTCGTTCTCGGAACCAAAAGCGAGGTGAGATCGTTCTCGGTGAAACTTTAAACATTAAGCGCAACATCACCTTAATACACAGCTTAGTTTATATATAAGCTATATTTGCTATACACATATTGATTTATGTATATGTTAAGAACAAATTTTATTTCAGAAAATATTCGCTTCAGAAAATTATTTCTCTTGAAAAGTGATTTTTCTCTGATGAGAGCTTGATAGCAAAAGTATGAGCATACAATTTAGATCCTTTTATTAAGTGACGAGTTTGGTTACATTTCTTGAAAGCAATCTATCTGTCATCCGAGAAAATGAAAAACAAAAATGTTTTTGTCTAATTTTGGAGCATTTCTTTCGTTTCTTGCAGTATATATATATATTTTTGCACCGCATCTGATTAGCTCAATATAGTCCGGGTACATGCAAAATTCACACGATACAGTTCACATTTGTTAGAGCTATAAGGGTCCAAAAAACAATTTTAATTACATGTTTACCTTAGCCATATACATATTCAATATTGAAATATTCTATATTTCTAAAACTGTGCATCACTCAGATATGTGCCCATATAGATTTTTGACCAGAGTGTTATAAGCAACATAGTATTAAATGGAGCCAGCAAATTTTTTTTTTTTTTTTGAAAAGAAATTACCTTCAATTAAATTGACTGAAGTATTTTTTCCTGATTAAAACTCTATACACGCATAAGTCTGAGTTATGCGCAGTTATAGAGATATTAATGATCAATAAATGAATAGACGACTAATTTATGTATGCAGGTTTGATTGATTTTGGCCCCCTCTATCTTCAATAAATGTGAATTGAATCGCATAAGTTTTATAAGTATATTAAATTTCCGACTAATTTGCAAGAGTTTCAGTGACTATTGGATCTCTATACAAATATCAAATTGTTTTTTTTTTCATATAATTGTTTTTGCGATTTATCATAATATTTTTCTAGGGTCATTGCATTTCAAATATCTTTATATTGGAACCCTTGAAAGGAAATTAAATATTATAAGCTAAAAATTAATAATTGTAAGCTGCTATTCAGTCTATCGGCAGACGGCATTAAATTCAAATTCTGTAGCCACAAAGAATAACAAGTTGATCTGTGTTCACAGGACAAAGCAACATAAGTTATGTGTATGAACATGTGACTTATACTGTTTCGCCATGTCATCACAGTTCAATTTTAGCAGTTATTCCTTTTTGCCAAAATTTATCAGCTTATTTAGCGGTTTAGAGAAAAGCGCTTACAAATCTAAACATATGCAGTTATTTGGCTTCAATTAACTTAGCATTAGGCTTACCCTCATAATTTCTTTTGGGTCCAAATTAATCTGACATTTATTTTTACTGATTACCATACTCTCTCAAAAATTAAAAAATAATTTTTCAACAAAATTGGCTCTTGAGCTTAGGTATCAAGAAATTCTACGAAATTACATTATTTCGACTGTACATAAATTAATTTAAAATTTTTTACTAAGTTAATTTTATAATATTTCAAATAATTAATTTATTTTAATAGCGACATATTTTCAAATTGATAGAAGTACTTTTCGACTTCAATATTCAAAATAAATAAGACAAATTACGATTTTTATACAGTGCATACAAGTACAATTTAGTATCAGCCAAATTACATGTTTTTGGCTAAGTGATTTTATGATTTATGTATTTGAAATTAACTACAAAAACAAAATTAACATTTGTTATTCATATTTTGTTAGAATAATAATAAAATAATATGCAGTTGTGTTAAAATAAAAAAGTAGTTTTGAAAAACTTTTTATGAAATTACATGTTTTGTCAAAATGAAAAATAGTTCATATAAAAATGTAAAAAGATCTTATAAATGATAACTAAGATTATTTGTTTTTTTTTTTTTAATGAAAGGGTTAAATCTATTATTAATTTAGTAACAAATTATCTTGTATTGTTTTGTATTGATTTCAAAAATTAATACCATTTTATGCGCTGAAAAGAATTACAATAGTTGCTTTTTTTTTGGTTTTTTTTTTTTGAGTATTTGCACTTTTTTGAAAGTCAGTTTTTATCTCGAAATCTCGAACATCGGATGTGATTAAAAAATGGCGTTAATTTTGGAAATGGTTGGTGGGCCAAAAAAGTGAACTTAGAACTCTGTACTTTTTTTTTAAATACTTATTAATTGTATGAAAAATAATTTCAAAAGTAGCTGTGATCCATGTTATTTTTAAATCATCATTTGCGGCATAACAAGCTTTTGAATATCCAATTTTCAATGCTTTCGAAAAAATATTGTTTTAAGTGCATATAACTAGTTTATGACGTTAGTACCGTTGTTGTATAAGTGCTAGCAACATTTTTTTTTAAAAATTTAAATCATTTTTACAATAAATGTTTTAGTAAAGAGTGCCTTTTTTATATGTCAGAGATGCCAACATTTAAAAACAAAAACAAAATTCTAAACCTAAATTAATATTGAGTGCTCTTTTCGCATATGTTCGTTTAAAAACGCCTGCGAGCGATAAACACGCGAACAAAGTGGACAACGATTTGATTCATACTGCGTTAGACGTTTCGTTGAGAGACGCGGTATTTTGCCACGCCCATAAACAAGAACATCACTGCTAAGTTGCAAAGTTTTTGGCAATGTTGGCAACATGCGCTCAAACGATTGCGCCGATGATATGGAGGCAAGTTGTTGCAGTGCAATGAAGGCATTTGAATCATGATTCAATGCAACTGATACTGATGGTTGCTGTTGTAGTTGAATGATAGAAAGTGGTTCGTCACCATCAGAATCCGTATCAGTTAAGGCTTGTATATCTTTTTCATTCTGGCTACTTTGATGAATGGTACCGCGAGATGTTGTTGCTATAACTGGTGATGAAGGTGGCTTATAGTGCATATCGTAAAGTTCATCATCGTTATTGGCACCGTCATTGCTGCAACTGCTGTTTTTAAAATCTGAAAATAAAATAAATTAAACAAAAATAAAGAAATCACATAAAAGAGACCAAGAACATAAAATAAATTGAAGAATATAATTACTAGAAATTGAATTAAAATCAAAATATACAATAGAAAAAAGATAAAAAAGCAAAAGATATAACATTGAAATTGAAATCTTTTAGTAAACGAAAGAAATAAAAGTCGAGAAAGACAGACAGGCCTTACGAAACACAACTCAAAGAATGCATCATCAAAAAAATTTTGTTTAAAAATTTCAAACCTTTTTTATTTTAATTAAGCTTTTATTTAGTACATTTAAAAATAAATCAAACATGTGGCTTTGTTATGTTGATCTTCGATATCCTTAGTAAAGTACATATGTATATTAGTAACTTCAAGTTGTACAATATATTAAGAGTCAAAATTTAGAGAATGTAATTTTTTTTATTATAAAAATGTCTTTTTTTTTTGATATTTTATATGTTTTTAAATCAACAACCTTATTCTGGCATATTATATCGTAGTAATAATGCTTTAGAACAGCGCCGAGCGAAATGTTAATCATGATTGGCAGCGTTGCAGTTCTTGTATACGTATTAAATCGTATGCGCTGCGATCAAAGCCTCATGCTAAATAGCTAAGAAGGCTAATAGCTGTAGTAGCTAAACTCTATTATTATTCAACGTAGCACGATTATAAACGTACAAGACCTCGGTGTAAAATGTATATGTACTCAAAAAGCAACATCGTACTCAGAGAACGACACTGTGTCTCACGCACATTGACAAAATGCAACTGAACTGTAATTGTATAAGTTTGGCACGGCACTGCTTTAGTATGAATATTTATATAAATATTTTCTGCATAGCATGTTTAAAATTTTTTTAAGGTAACACTAGGTAACATAGTTTCATTTCCAGAAGTTAGATTAAGTTGAATATTAAGTTGGTTATATTTTCCTGCATGCCAGAGTACTGCAGATAGTGCAAGAGTTTTTCCGATCAAAAATAAACGTCATAACCGGATTCGATTTTTTTTATTTGAAATACCAAACGTACATTACATTTTGTTTAAACAGGTGAAAAAAATTTTTTTTTTTTGCAATCAATAAAAAAAGGTTGAAAATGAATTTTGCATATCATTCAGGCACAATTTCAAAATCATTTTTTAAAAAAAAACGTTGGATTACTCGATGAAGAAATATTAAATTGACATCATTAGTTCCCATCCATCATTAATTAACTCGCTTTTTGGTAATTTTTATGAAAAATTTCCAGCAATCGACATCACTGGGCATTTCCGGGCACCATTCTTGCTCGAAATTTCAAGCTTGCTAAAACTGGCTCGAATGGTGTGTACGGGAACGCTTGTAGTGATGGTAGAAATTAATATTCGATCTTTCTTTATCGATAAGTACAATTACATTTTTTTGAAAAGCAAGCTGAATAGTGGCTGATGACACCCAGTGTTCCCAAAAATTTAATTTCCGCCCAAAATAAAGATTCCAACATTGTTCAATATAGACCAAAATCTGACACGAGTGACATGACACTCTTACAAAATTCAAGTTCCACCTTTCTTCAACGATTGGTCAAAACATAAAATTTAAGAACGAACTTATATAGATCCAGAACGGTATCTGAGATCGCTAGGTCCAAAAATAACTTTGTTAAATAAGCTCGAAAATTACAAAATAAGAAGCCAAAATTATGTCTATTTTTGATCAAAAGAAATAAAAATCAATTTATAACGATTATTTTTTTTTTTTTTTGTATGCAGCGATTTTTATTATAAAAATCATAACTGTCACGGTACCAGGATATTTTCAACGGTATTTGATATTATGAGTATAAGGAAAGTTAATTTGAGGCATATCGCACTTGTCGAAATTTGTTAGCATATTTTTCATCAGAATATAAGTGTGATGCAATTTCAAATATACCCAATTACAGAGTTTTTGAACTTTGAAGCAATGATTCTGATTAACATGAAAAAAACCAACAACGAATTGTCTTAAGCAAATACAAATCTTTAGTATGATCTTATTCTGACCTCTGGATTTCACTAAAAATTATATTTTTTTCGAAAGTTTGTTACAAAATAATTAAATAAAAGGGGAAACTTTATCTTAATTACTTAAACATTTTGTATATATTCTGTATGTTTCAAAAATTTCTTTTGAATTAACTAAAATTTTATATAAGAGAATATCAAATGTATTGCGGTAGCGAGTTGTATGTGGAATAACTTCAGCCAAACTGAATTTTTGCATGAACCTTCATTATGGCATTGTAAACAACATTTAAAAACTCTCCATTGATATCGGTAACGAAAATCGTAGAATATCATATCTTATGTTGTTCAGTCATCAATTCAGGTAAAAGTAGTTGGTTCGCAAATGTTGAACAAAAAAGGTATTAAGCCTTTTTTATGTAGAAACTATCAATCGTCTCATACGATATGGTATCATAATTTTGACCCAAAGTTATTTTCGATAAGAAATTCCAACCTTGAAAAATATACAACTCAGTCAGGAAGCTTTAACCATAAGTATTTTAGGTCTAGGTTAAAATTCAGCTTGCTCAAAATTATTCCTCAGTACACCCATATTTTAAGGTAAACTTCTTGGGCTATATTGCAATATTTGCCTTTTACTTGTTCAAATTAATTGGTTTAACAAATATGTTAAATAATACTATAAGCTATCATTTTATTTAAAATATGAAAAAAATTGTCACCCAAAGTCAAATCTTAATTTATTATCCCATTATACCCATCGAAAACAGTTTTGAGCTGATATTTTCAAATATTTAATTTTCTAAAAGTATTTCTGATTTTCTAGTTTATAAAGAATGGATAAGGCAAATTTTGCAAATACTGGCCCAAGCTAAAAACTAAAATTTGAAAAATACAATACATGTTATACTAATTGTAAGTACACTAAAACTAAATATGGATTTGATTTACGAATAATTTTTTTTACTGTTTTTGTTTGGGACTAAAAATAAATTACACTGTACAATGGTCAAAACTATGCTAAAGTTTCTACGTAATTTTTATATGTTTATACGTCAACACACCAGTGCTTAAGCCATTTAAAATGTCAGAAAAATCTTGTCAAAATTAAGAGCCTTATTCATAATCATTTACAATGGGTTTAAAATAAAAATTTTCTTCCTTAAAAATGGACTGTAAGTGTTGTGGGTCTTTCTGTAAAATAAACAGCCATTAAAAGTAGCCAAGCGACTATTTGATGAGAGTTCATCTTTTACATGAATTAAAATGTACTAAATTCGAATTTATTTTGCAATAAATTCACAGAAAGTCAATGAATTCAAATAAGAAACTTTTGAGTTTTTTAAAAAGAAAAACAATGCCAAAAATACTTTTCAATTAATAAATGTAGTTAGTTTCTATTTAAATTGGCTTAAGGACAAATGTATTATGCTGACAAAATTATGAATAACAAATGTGATACTTGCACTACTAAATAAATATAGATAATATTGAAGCAATCAAAAAAATGTTCGAGAACGTAACAGAATTTATTTTTTAGGAAAATCAAGAATGTATGGAAAATTTTTTAGAGAATTGCCTCAAAAATATTTCATCTAAATTTGAGCCTTACTGCCCCAACTGCTTGAGAAAAGATTACTCAAAAACTTAGAAACGATAAATTAAAAATCTTTCATTTATATAAGCTATTTTACATCATCAATTTTGGAACTTATTAATTTTTTATAAGAATTTCTGGGTTAAAAATCAAGGCTTTTTTGCATTTGGGGACAGTTTTTCATCTGAGCTATACCACTTTTGTAGTTTTTCTATTTTTTTAGGTATATTTGGCATCAATTAAAAGAAATTGTCGAGAAATTGTTAAAGGAAAATAAAAAAAACTGTTGCATGTCTTAGTAAAGACCTTTTTTAAAATAATTTTTCAGATTTAGTCAGCAAAAATGACTAAAGAAAGTGCTATTTTTGCGCGGTTTTGTCTACGTTTTGGCATTTGCCAATAGAACGTCATATCTGGAATTGTTAAATTCAAAGTGCATACAAAGAGAAACCATAACTTTTAACAAGAGAGAAAGAACATTTGTGTTTGATGTTTTAATTTTGTCCTTTTTGAATTAGCAGTATATTTTACACTACTTCTGATAACTATCATTTTCACTTTGTTGTATGTAGTTCTTTAAATTATCTTAATATAAATTCTGTTCCTTTTTTCAGCCAAGCCAAGTGTTGCTTTCGTTTATATTCTCCATCGCTTGCATCGTCACCATCACCATCATCAATATCATCAATATCATCAATACAAATTGTATTTTTTTGGCGTTCATTTCTCTCTATATCCTCGTAATTGACACAGTGCGTCTGATAGTGACGCTTTAGATGATATTTCCGTTTGAAAGTTTTCTCACAAATGGTACAGCGAAAACGTCGCAAAAAACTGCATGTTTGCCGCATATGACGTAACATATGACTTTGACTTAGGAAATGTTTGCCGCATTTGCGCTGACAAGGTATTGATGGGAGAGCAGATTGATTCGAGTCCTGTATTTGGTGCGGATTATATGGTTCTTGATATGAGGAGTACCCGAGTAAATCTGAAAATTGTTGTGTGGCACACAAAGAAAAGAAGAAGAAAAATATTGGCATGGATTTTTTTGGTTTTTGGTTGATTTCAATTGATTTTTTTATAAATAAATTTAAACGAAAATTTATGAGAACATCACATACGTACGTACGACGAAAAAAATTATAAAAGTACATGCGAAGAACTTTTTTTTCTACTTAAATCATAAAAAATTAAAAGATTTCTTAAAAAAAAACACTTAAAATAAAATTTAAATTGTTTCATTACTAACAATGTTGATAATTGCGAAATGTAACGATATAGCTTTTGCACACAAATATCGTTAAAATCAAGAGTATTCTGAAGTAATCTCATTTGATATCACACTTTTTCTCATCGATTTATTATACGATTTGTGCTTGCGACTTGAGGAAGCCTGTGTACGAAGTGCCAGCACGAAAAGTGTAATATCAAATGGGTTACAAAAGCAAAAAGACAGCAGTAAAAGTGTTTTTTTTTCACTTGTTGCTTGAGGTCTCAACAAACCTAAGCAAAAGAGGAAACATCTCAGGCTTAGAAATTCTTATCGATTAATCGACTTAAAAGTCACGGATGATTTTATTTAGCAATTGATGAAACTAGTTTTTTTTGCCATTTCCCATTGAGATATCATGTTGAAATTTTGGCACAAAGTCAAAATGTGTTTTTTTTCTATTATTGTTAGATATTTATAAAAGGGTATTTTTTCCACTATACTACGTGGTAGCTGGTTTGACTTAACTTAAAATTTTTTTAGGTACATTTATGTACCACCAGCACGAGTTGAAAACAACAGAATTTAGCGCTCGCGCACCGCGCTTGGACATTTGACGTATTTCTCCCCATATGTGCATTTCCACAGGTATCGGCATTTTAGCTGGCCTCGTTTTTTTTTTTTTTTTTTTGTTGGAGCACATCCTTCAGACATGATTTTTCTTGAAGTTAATATTCAAGGTCGAACAATTAAAATTCAGATAGCTATTTTTTTAAATTGCATTTAAGGATCGGAAAAAATTTTCAACTAAATCTGACAATACACAATTATTATTTAGTGTCCGGAGAATCCAAAAACATGATTCGCAAAATCGTACCTGATCATTTACTTGTTTTATGGCCATTTTAAGGTAAAATCTTTTACCGATAATTTTAATAAAATGTATTTTTTTAAATTATCGGTGAAAGTGTTTACCTTAAAATTACCATAAAACAATTAAATGATCAGGCACGATTTTGCGGATCTTGTTTTTGGATTCTCCGGACACTAAATAATAATTGTGCATTGTCAGATTTAGTTGAAAATATTTTCCGATCTTGATCTTGCTTGAAGCGAACCTGGTTAAAAAGTTGCACATATTTCTTACTTTAAATGCAATTTAAAAAAATAGCTATCTGAATTTTAATTGTCCGACCTGGAATATTAATTCAAGCCAGTCTTAGCTTCAAGAAAAACCATGGCTGAAGGATGTGCTCAAAAAAAAAAATATCGAAAACGAGGCCAGCTAAAATGCCGATAGCTGTGGAAATGCACATATAGCTTTTTTAAGCTTATGCTTGTATGAGAAGATCCACGCTTACTTTTTATCTGATATTAGACCGCACCATTTGTTATATTTGTGTGCAATTTGATTTCATAACGTTTTTGAACGTTTTTAATTTGTTGCTTGTATAGGAGATACCACGCCTTTTTGTCGAAGTTTATCTAAATTTTTCCCAAACAATTTTTCCGAACTATGTATTCCTAGTGTTCGTATAGAATTCTCTTGTACTACCTATAATAACTCCTTCAGTATAACGTCGTAAAGTTCTTACTCATTGTTAGATACCATGCCCTCTATTCAAAATGCGCCCGCTTATTCTGATGTTAGGCCGCAGCATTTCTAGTATTTGTGTGAAATTGTGTTCTATTATCTTAAACAATTTTCTCAGTATAGCGTTTTGAAGATTTTGCTTGTATGAGTTGGTGGCCATTCAAGTATTATGTAACGCACTAAGGGAGGGGGTTCGAACAACGCGTTACGCTGCAAGTTAAAAATCTCTTGTGTTATTTATTACTATCGCAACCGCGACTAAAACATAACAATAGTCACTAAAATGACTTTCCGGTACATTGCGCAACATAATTGTGACTTTTAGGTAAACATGGTCACTTGGGTGATACCGTAACGTGTAAGGAGAGGTCAGAAATCTTCAAAAATTGCGTTACGTAATACTTGGCCTCAGGTGCCACGCCCTCTTATCGAAATTCTTTTTGTCCCGAGCTTTCTGAGAAATTTTGTTACACTACATCAAATAACTCCCTCACGTTTTAAATGTTTTATTTGTATGGGCGTATGAGGTATTTCGCCATTTTCAATCCTAAGCTTGTTTGAAGGTGTAGCCTGTGTAACGAATTTCATTCATAAATCTTTCTGGTTTCCTCGTAATCATGATTTTCGCAGACAGACGGACGGATATGACTAATGCCTAGACCAAAATAGACGTGACGAGACGTAACGAGTAAATTCGAGTATATGGAAACCAATGTTCATAACCAAAATGAACGATCGAAAGTGAACGAAACATTTTGACGAGACGTATTGTTCCGTAAGAACCGAACTTGAAACCGTCACTACTCGTCATAACAGCTGCTTCGATTCGTTGGCTAGCGTAACATTTTGGCTTAAATATCTAAACAGACGTAACGAGCGCAAACATTCGTTTAGTTGCTATCGCCTCGTCACGTCTATTTTGGTTAAGGCTTAAGTCAACACAGGTGGTGACAGTAAATATACCCAGAGTGTAGGGTATAAAAATGTTTTTCAACTCCTCAACATTTCATTGAACGAAACTTCATTGTAGTCGTTGTACTGAAAATTGCATTGGTGATATGTAAAATTCAAGCATAATATTTAACAAATAATAACTGAAACATGTGCTCAAACCACCCACCATGATATGAAATAAATCACTCAAAAGGCCTGTTGTTTACGGTACAGAACTTTACAGAGTGCAAATGCATATTTTTTTGTAAATTAACTTTTTAAAAAAATAGTGCAAATGCTCAGATTTCAGTCATCTCGGCAACCAAGGCTTATAAGACAAAACTGTAATATATTATTCCAAGTATTATGCTAATATGTGCCTATGCAAAATTTCAATCAAATCGAAGAAGTTCATATCCCAATTGTAGTTTAACAATTGGAATGGAATTTCTTCATTATCTTGAAATATACACTTTCATACAAGTAAGAATATTAACAATATTTTTTCGAGTTGAATATTTTTATTTTAATTTTTTTTTTTTTCATTTTTAAAATTTTGATTTTGGTATATAGTTTTTTTATAGCTTAAGATAAAAAATTAAAGAAAAATTAAAACCTTGAAAAAATTAGTGGCTGCGCTTAAAATGCTGAGCAGAAAGCCATCGAAATGGTAGTATATGGTATAAATATACTAGCTTTATCATCAGCTGCAAAACTTACCTAGAAATGAAAAGAGAAAAAACTTTCATTAGTTTTAATATTTATGTACTAAATTGAAATAAAAACATAAAATAAAACATAGACAAAATAAAAAAAAAAGAAAATAAAATTAATTTAACTTAAAAAAATCTCAATTGTAGCAGGATAATTTCTGAAAAAAAAATTTAAAAAAAGGAAATAAAAATAAATTAAAATAAGTATTTTTTAACTGTTTAAAAACACAAATACATACATTAAAAAAACACTTTTTTTAATTTTTATAGTTTAATATTTTTATTAACTTTTAAAATTTAAGATTTTGTTTTTTTGCTTTTAAAGAAAACATAAACGCTGCTTAAAATATGCGTAATTATGATTAATTGGTATATAGCTTAAAGTTTTTTTATTTTAATACTATATTTGGACAGGAATTTTGCATTAATATTTTTTTTTTTTTTTTTTTTTGACTACAAGTTTTACATTTTGTTTTTTTTTACTTTTTACATATCATTTTATTTTTAACGCTAAATTAAGCTAACTAATTTTTATTTACATACATTGAGTTATTCTTCAAATCTGTATTGTACTGTTTTCTAATAAAATTATTTAAACTGAACTGTATATTCAAAATGAGTTGTATATTTTTACATTTACTTAAGTTTATTCCATAGTACATTATATGTATTATAATTGAAGCTGACCATTATATGACTTACGTCTGGCATAAGTTTTTTAAATACACATCTTTTAATTTAAGTATTGCAAATCTATGGGGTATTCTTAAAGCCTACAAAGGTTATTCCGTAAAACTCTCATGACATTTACATAGCACACACATTTTTTTAATTTAAGAAAAAATTATTCAAAACAAAAAAAAAATATAGGTGAATTCAAAAACAATGTTCAGTTTACTAAATTATGTCAGTCAGATATTTCTTAATTCACTTAATGACCTTTTTGTGCAGTTTACTCATTTCTAATTATCTTTCCGAAAAAGTTATCATTGGCTTAAAACATTTTCCATGAGTATACTATAAGAGTAGTTCAAAAATTAGTTGTTGTTTTTTTGCGAAATAAAGTGAATGGAAAAAATATTGCCATATTTACCATTCTCGAAGTTTTCAATCAAATAAAAAAAAAAATTATATTTTTAATATAAAAAAAAATATTTATATAGGCCAAGCTGTGTATTTTTCTCCAAAGCCAAAACATTTTCACTAGAACCAATTTACCGGTGCTCAAACTACTCGTACTAACAAGGAACTACAATGGTATTTAGAGGAAACTCCTATTTACAATGATTTTACTAGGAAGATGACCAAAGATACCACAACTTTGACCTAACATTTCCTGCACCGCAAAATGACACAAAACACTTGGTTCGTTTGTAATTGATGACCTGGATAACCTTAGACGTGCTAGTATAGGTCAGCTATTTTGTTTCATTACGAGATCTGATTGGTTCAACGCGAATGAGTAGTTAAATACCCTGCGGCGGCATTACAATGGAACAACAGTGCGTTGGTCCTATCTAATATTAAGCTAACTTAAGTGTCAAAGTTTGACGAGCCCGTTGAACATGGTTTAAAAGAAAAAATTATGTTTTAAGGATTGATGCTGAGAGCTATTTATTGTGCGTAAAGCTTCGCAATTTTTGTTCAAATTCAAAACTTAGAGGAATCAAAAGCAGCTGCTGTTAAAAAATCATAATATTTTTGACCCACTGTAATAAACAAGCATGTATTGGCCTAGCCGTGAAATGTCAAATTTATTTTACCTTTAAGATCACTGTTTCGAAAAAAATGCATTTTCAAAAAAAAAAAAAAAAAAAGCTTTAAATTTGAAGAGAGCTACGAAAAAGCCTGACCTTGGCTGGAATAGCGATATATGGGGATCGAAACTCTCAAATGATTAGATTAGATTATTTAGGTGCTGCTTTCATTAATTCTTTATTATTGGCTGCTTAAATATAAGGGAGAAACCTACAATTTTTGGCTTAAAATTAAGGTTAATAAAAATGTACTAGTTTTGCAGAGAAAGTTGTATTTTTAATATAAATATGGTAAATCATGAACTAATGAAAAACCACCCACAACAAAAAAAAAAAATAAACACAAGCAAAGCTTCAAAGTGTTTTTAGCAAAATAAGCTTCAGTTGGAGACCTCAAGGGAAAACTTCTCTGGTTTTAGCAAAAGAAGCCTTATATATTCACATCAAAATATTTTCAAAATTAATTGAAATTTATTTATATTTTTGCTCTCAAAAATGCATTTAGACGAATTATTAAGAAATTATATTTCTTAAAAAATTATTTTAAAATAACTGAATTTAAATAAACTGTATTAAGTTGAAGATATTTTTATTGAAATCAAACGCATTAAATAACAAAAAAATATAAGTTATTATTTACTTTTTATAATTTAATGGTAACATTCTTAGAAAGGAAAATAAAAATTTAATCCAACAACACAAGATTTTAAATGCTACTTGCGTTTCACATAAAAAAATACATAATTTACTATTCGGATTTGTCAAAATTTGAAAGATTTTTTTTTAAATGTCTCAAAAAATACCATTCATTTTCAAAAAAAAAATTCTTTTTACATCAGTTTGTGCTGGAAAACTGCAATTACATATGTATATACACCTACACTGTACCATATTTCGTACATAAATACTATGTAACGCTTTGGATATGTACTTAATTTCGGTAAATATAATCAAAGCTTAACTGAAACGTAAAGCAACACAAATTTTCTAAAAAAAATTTTTTTTTTATATATTAGGGCAAAAAATTTAGTCAAAAAACTAAAAAAATACGTTGATTTGGCAAATAAAGATTAATTTTTTTAAGCTGAAATGAAAGTGACGCAGAAAACTTTAATTTTATTTTATTGCACGATATTAAAATTTTTTTTTTCAAAATTTAGCAATAATATATATATATGTACATAGACGCGTCACACATATTTCCTTGATACAAACTTAAAAGTTTTAACTGAATATTTCTTTTAATATTTTGGAAAAACAAAATCATAAAAAATAATGAAAAGTATACTCGTCATTTATGTTTCAGCATCAAAATAAATAATAAAATAAGATAAATAAAATATGGATTTTGACACTCTGTAAAACACCTACTGTATTCGTTTTTAACATTCTTACCTGTCTCTTCTATGTAGTACATACATACATATACTTCTAGTATTTTTATCTACACTTTTCACTCAACTTTATACAAAATTATTTTGCTTTCATCATCCATTTTAATTGCTGTTAGTTTTTTTGTCTCTTCATCCGCTTAGTTCCAGCGCCACCACCACCCTTTGCGTTACGTTTTGAATAACCAGAATGTGCTCTCTGTTGGTGATTCTTGAGATGCCACGAATAACGAAACTTTCGCATACAAATCGAACATGGATGATTTTTTTCAATACCGCACTCGTACTTCAAGTGACGCAGCAATGATCCACGTGATGAATAGCTACGTCCACATTGAGGGCATGCATTGTTAAAGGTGTATGGTGGTATATGGTATGATCCTGGTTGCTCGAAATTGAATAAAAAGTTAACTGTAAAAAAAAAAATATACTCCAGAAAAAAACGTTTACGTTGATATAAAACAATAGTACAAGAGCTCAACTACAGTAATACAGTAGGTGGAGAGAGAGAGAGTGAGGATTTATCGGGAAAGTATGGATTTACAAAGTTTGAATTTAAAACACAAAAAGCTTAAATATAAATGTAAAACTAGTATGAAAAAATATGTTAGTATTAAAACAATACAATAGTTTCCACCTAAGCCATAGTACCCCAAAAAAATTAAGAACTCCAAAAAACAAACATTATTATAGACATTTTTTTCTTTCTTAATTAGTTTAGAAATTTCTTCTACTTTATAACCACATAACAAGTAAACAGTTGTCTTATTATAAAAATAATGTCATGATGATTTTATAAACTTATAACTTTTTTTACTTAATTATAATAATATATATTGCTCAGACCTATTATTTAGCGGCATTGATTTCAGTATGCCAAACTTATTTAGCCAAAAAATTATCAGAAAAAAAAGTGACATCATAAGAATTGGTGCGACAACTCGCATAGCTTTATTAGTAAGCTATAGTGGGCATATCTGCTTTACGCTGTTTGAATGAAAGTTATAATTATAATGAATTTTTCTACACTGAATTCAAATCTCGTCTGGATTTTGGGATATGTAACCTATAATTACCATATCATTTTTGTTTGAGTATTAAATATCACAAGACTTTGACATGCTCGAAAAGTTCAAAGGGCTGAATTTGTATTGAAAAATTTACAGAAGATTTTGTCTTGCACTCATTCGTCTATTCGGAAGTATTAACAAAAAATATAATGTAACAGCAGGTCCTGTTAATCCTCTTAACTTTAAAGCGACGGAACTAAGTCAAATCTAAAATGTTGAGGTGGACCTAAGCTTATTGCCAGGAGGTTTTTCTTTTGTTAGGAAGTCGATGTGTTTTCTCTGCAACGTTTGACGGTTATAAAAAATCGAATATGTTGTGTTAATTAGTTAATTTTTCAATTTCGATACCTAAATATATGGAAGCCTAAATTAGAAAAATTCTTCAAAAAAGCACACGACGTGATAGAGCAAAACGAAGAGCGGATTCGTACTCAACAACCTAAAATCTATAAAAAAATAAATTTGGTTTGAATAGAAACAAAAATTTTATTGAAAACTACTTAAAAGTGTTTCGAAAATTTGTGTTTCGATGGATGACTGAATTAGAGTATGGTGTTTGTTTTGCGCTATCGCAAAAGTTGAGAAAATCAGTTAATATGCTTGGTATATTAGTTTCTTAGCATAAGCTAACTTTTTAACGGGTAAGTTCTATTCGAACCACTCTAATATACAGTGGAATTATTTGAATTAATAAGCATTCATAAAATTATAAAAATACAATTTAAGACCTTATTATATTATGGTGGTATGTGTTCGGCATTTGTACATTTTTGGCATACAAATCAAACTTAGTAGAAACCCTTGTTATCGATATTTTCAAAAATTTACACTAAAATAGTGATGTGTAGTAAGTAGATGATGCAAACTATGTATACTTACATAGATGTATGTATGTATATTTTTTTATAAAATATATAAATCAATGCATAAAAATAAAATAAAAGTAATTTCTTATTAATTTATTGCTTCAAAAATATTCTTCATTATTGATTTTTTTTAACATAAATCCACGAAAAAAAAAATCAGATCTCACTTTCTTTGGTGATTTTGGCTCAATTACTCGTATACGTAAAATGGCCACCAGTTTTTATTCAGATCCGATTTTTAAGATTTTTCAAAATACCTGGTTTCAAAAATATGCAGACTCAAAAATTGATATTTTTTTTAAATAAATTGTACTGGTAGTTCCAGATTTAGTGCCTAAAAGTAAATTCAACCTGGTGACAACTCTCACTGGAGGACGCATGAAATTTTTTAGTGATTTACTTGAAAAGTATGCCTTAAATCGAAAAATGTAATCAAAACAAAAATATAGAGGTGGAAAAAACATATCCATATCCATATCAGAAATGATTAAATTTTGCTGGAATAGTTTTCTTATCGAAGCGTTTCAAAGTTTTTTTCTTTTATGGCAGGAGCAACGCCCCGCTTACTATTTATCAAGCGCTTGTCTGTGTCACCCACTAAGTACTTCCGACCATTTTCGATAAAATTTGTGTTTATAGTTTCCTGCACATAGCATTTCAAAGATTTTGTTTGTATGGGAGGTGCCATGCCCAGTTTTTAATACGTACACTTTTTACTACGTCCACTTTTTGTATAGTCTTTATGCTAACCATTTCCAGTACATGTGGTAAACTTGGTTGCATTGTCTTAAATAATTCCCTCAGTACAGCGTTTAAAAGTTTTTGCTGTTAAGAGAAGAGATGCAACGCCTTTTTTTCCTAAATCCGCCCACTTTTTCTATACTTATTTTTCATTTTTTTTCTTTTATGAAATTTTGAACGTAAGAACGTTGAAACTGTGGGTTAAAATCGCGATACTTTTGCATAGTATTAAAATATTATTTTTCTGAAATATTTCTAACATTGGGTTTTGGCTAATACATAAATAATTAAGACATTATTTAAATAATAGAGAAAAACCCGGATTTTTGAGACTATCCCAGATTTTGAAAATCGATGTTTTAAAATATCTCTAAATCAGATCTTACTGAAAAAATATTGATCATTTTGGGGCCAAAATTGCTTGATGTGAGCTTACTCTCAAATAAAATTTCAGTTTGTTGTCAATTCGATATCAATTTGCAACAAGGCTGCGTGTTTACGGTTACCAAAAAAAAACGGTTAAATAAAAATTTTATATCAAAGTATTATTTAAATATTTGCCTGCAAAAATGCTGATTTATTTGATAAAGCTAGTGATTTCATATTGATAGCAACCCTAATAGCAGTAACTATTGTTATCAAAGGTAAGTGTTGTGAAATTACCTTGACTTTAGATTGCCATCAAACTGATATCAATGTCAAATGTTTGTTGGCTACAAATTATGTATTTTGCTTTCTTCTGATATTTTAATTTCTTTTAGTTTTTTTTCGTCTTCCCCGTCTAGCGCCTGCAGCACCGCCCGTTACATTATGTTTCTCATTCTCTGATATTCCTATACGATGCACTCTCTGTAGGTGCGACTTCAAATGCCAAGAAAAACGAAACTTTCGCATGCAGATCGGACATGGAAGATTTTTATCAATACCACATTCGTGCTTCAAATGGCGCAGCAATGACCCACGTGATGTATGGCAACGTCCACATTGAGGACAAACGTTGTTAAAGGTGAATGGTGCTCTTTGGTATGGTCTTGGTTGCTCGAGTAAAAAATCATCTGCAAAAAAAAAAAAAAAATTTCTCCAGAGAAAAACGTATACGTTGTATAAAAGTATATAAGAGAGCTGACATAGAGTAGTTGGAATTAGGATCTTTTGGGAGAGTATGGATTTACAAAAATTTGAATATAAAACACATAAAGCTTAAATATACATATACGTTAAAATTTAACGTAAAATTAGTACAACAAATTAATTATTATTAAAACAATGATAGTTTTCACCTAAACCATAGACCCACAAAAAGGTTAAGAGCTCCAAAAAATTATCACCACTATTAAAAACGATTTTTTTTTGTAATTAGTTTCAGACAAAAATTTCTTTTACTTCATAATACTGCAGTAAAATTATACTTTATGTAGAATTTACTTGCACCTCAATCAAAAGTATGTTGGTATCAGCAACACCTGATCATTGTCCAGCCCCCTCTCAGGAATGTATACAAAATTGCTTTTTTTTTTGGCAAATTATTCGAAAAGTAAGCGTTTTATTGAAATTAAATTCAAATACAAAGTTAGCACACACACTTCTTGCAAATTTTCTTTGGTTTTCCCAAATAGTTTGAGAGTTATTGGAGTTACAGCGCTTTTGAAACCAAACCCGATATTTTTAGCTTTTTGTGTTTGTGCTAAATTTTGAAACAACGCTTACTTTTCGAGTAAATTGGCAAATTAAGATCCCCTGGAGGGAGACAAGACCAATACAGGAGTTACATCAGCGATTTTTTTTTTTTTTTTTGATAACTATTTTTCATAAAAATACGGATCAAAACTTAATGTTATCAGCATGTTGCAATAGTTATAATAAAAAAGTTTTTATTAAAAGATTAGTTTTTGGTTCTCAGGCCAAAAAATTTATTACCTAGCAACGTTATTTTTACTATGCAAATCTTACTTAGCTAACCACTTATCAAAAAAAAAAAAGTTCTCAAGTCGCGCGCATTTCATTATAAATTAAGCAACTGTCATTAGTTTTGGTGCGATATGAACTTATCAAAATTCTGATTACTTTGCTTGCAGTTAGATAAGTGAAAAGTTGTACATATCTTATTGTTTTTCATGTTTTAATTTACACGATGCATCAGAAATCGAACCTGTTAGTTCCAGCGGTAAAAAAAATTATTGGTTTTTGGTATCGCAAGCTCTTTTGAAAATGCTTAACATATTCGAATGGGCTAATGCTAATTAGAAGCGCCATATTTGAAAATTATTTTTAAGCACAATAGCTCTTTCTTACAAAATAACGTCAGAAATTTTGGATTGGATATTATTGCTTAGAGCTGGTTTATACTAGAAAATTTTGTAAAAGAAATTCTTGTCTGTTCTTATTTGTGAATTTGTTTTTGTAAATGTCAAAACAATTACTGCGTCAACCCGCCACAACAAACGTAAAGTCAAAGCATGATATCAGCGAACGAACAGAACGAACAGAACGAAATGGAGTTTCCGAGTATGACAAATTCTGTATGTACTCGACCCTCTCGTTTTTCCGCTCTTGCCAAAATACAAGAAAAATTTACGAAAAAAAATTTCTGTGTGTAAACGCGGCATTATCATTCTATAAGCCTAACTGTCGGTAGATGTAAAAATGATTTTGTCAACAGTAATATATTCCTCACATAAAATGTAATTTTAAGTATTTTAATATTAACGAAGAAAACGTAACCGTTCTCAAGTAAGACTCAAATAAAAAAATCACGAAAACGCAACGATTTGCTGCTGAAAAGAGCTCAATATGATATTATTCGACTCATCTTACATCATTTTTTCCTAGAAAATCCAAATTTTACGAGCATATAGCTACAATGTTTTTCTGTAACTAGTTCAAATCAAAAACTACATTACTAATTTGGTTTGAAAAATTCCTTTTTTTTATTGAAAACTTTAAAACGATGACAAGTGTGGATCAAATTTTATCATAAGAAGTTATATTTGGCACGTAATCTATCTTCTTTATATTTTCTTAATTGAGGCTTCGAACTATTGAACAAAAACTTAATTTCGGAACTAATCTCTTGCAGTATGTCAGTTATGTTAGAAATACCATGTAACAAACTTTAAGCCTTTATTGGACTATTGATTAAGCGATTTAAATAATTATAGCCTTAAAAAATTCTAGACTCAAGTATTTAGGAAGCTTTGATCAAATAAATTTAGTTATCTGACTATATTATAAAGATAGAGCAGTACGATAGACGTAATTATCAGTTTTATTTGTGTTTGGATATAGAGATATTTTTCACATCATGTCGCTGAGATTTTCCAGATTCTTACTTAACAATTCTTTAAAATCTTATTAATAACTGCTATAAAATCAATATGTCTTAACAAAATAGATCAAACATATTTAAAAGATTTTTTTAAATACATACATATTTAGTTTTTTGAGTAAAAGTAACATGGGTTCAAATAAACTAATTAATTGTTCGTTTCATAAATAATAGACTCTAACTATTATCATGGCAGCTGATTTTTTTTTTAATTTTAATTTGTTTAACATATATTTGTTGAAGAGAATACCAAGATCACAACTTAAAAAATAAGTTAAAAGAGTTCGAAAAATTTACAGCAATAAAATTATTGAAAGCACAAAAACAAATTACAAAAAATCGGTACAATATGCTAAAGAATTAAAGCAGTTTTTTTGTTACTGAGTTTATCAATTATTTTGCGCCAGAGTTGGTCATTTTTACTAAAACCCATATAAACACCACAATTTTTAAAGAATTCTTTTACGTACTTTCAGAATAAAACTGAGCACCTACATATGGGAAAAAGTTTTAATTTAATTAACTCAGCATCATTCAATAATGACTATGATAGCACAAAAAAGAACTCTACCAATTGAAAACAAATAAATTGAGATCAAGACATTTTTAAAACAAACCTATACAATCCCCTTTATGCTTTTTATAAATGGATTACATATAATGTATGTAAAGGCAGATTCTGAAGAAAAATAACACAATAACATAGATAGAAACATGCTAACAAAAAGACATACTGTAGAAGGGTGGCTAAAAAAAAAACTAAAAACTTGATTTTAAGTCATATCCTTCATATCCCTAAAATATTATCTCACTTGCTTAATATCTTGAGGTGGCTCAAGCAAAAGACAACCACACATCTATAAAAAAAAATATTTGGTTTAAGTAAAAAAAAAAATTTAGTTGAAAAAATTTTATACTGTGCATATGGCAATAAGAATGTTCCAAACAACATTTGTTTTTATTATTCGAACTATAATATGTATGTTTTTTATGGGTTCAAATCCGATGTTTGTTTTGCCGTACTATATGTTGTTTTTTATTTTTTTGAGAGTTCCTCTAATTAATATAACAAATCGTTTTTGAGTTAGCTCTAAATTTTAAGTGAACGGGCCCAATATTTTGGGTATAATAGTTTCTTAGCATAAGCTAAGGAGTTAAGGAGTTTAGTTTTACAAATCAAATGTTTCAAAATTATTTGAACCGCCCTTGTATACAGCCAATTTTTTGGAATTAGAATAAGACATACTACCACTTATTATTATAAAAAGGTTTGTTTTGCTTTTGATATAACAGCAATTTTTTTTCTTTTTTTCTTCAGGATTTTCAAAGTTATTTGAAATTTTTTACACAGCTTTGGCACTAGCATTCATAAAACTATAAAAATACTATTTAAGACCATATGTCATATAACGAATTATAAGTAGTATCGCTTTTTATATTATCGTGGTATGTGGTCGCCATTTGTAAAACGTGAATAAAAACTGAATCGACTATAATGCTGGGACCGTATGTAAACGTTTTTTTTTTTTTAAATAAAAGTTAAAAAACACACTAATGCAGTGATTAGAAGATATATCTTTTTATAATATAAGTCAATGCATAGTCATCATATTTGATTTGATTTTTGTTTTTCATTTTGGTTTTTTTTATTAAAATAATACATTTTGGGCTCAGTAATAACAGCCATTTTTGAAATGTTCTTCAGACTGCTTTAAAAAAAGTTCTTAGTACATTTTCTTGTGTTATTTTTTCTCACTTTCAAAGTGTCGTTACATAAATAATTTTTATTTAATTTTCACGAAACTGAACAAATTTAAAGTTATTGCTATAAAATCTCACATAAAAGAATTTCAGAGAGATCGGATACAAATTAAAATGACCAACCAGAAACTACATTTCCTGCTAAAATTGCCACAAGGAAGAAACTTGCTGCTTGCTGTTTCGATTTTTGAAACGATAAAATTTAACTGAGCTACTAGTTGGTTTCTGTAAACTTTTTGCTTATTTCACATTTTAAAACATATCAATTTTAAATCAACTTTTGCTAAGTCAAATTTTATCTTATGTAAATATTGTTGACTAAAAACTGCTAGATTTTTTTTTATCTACAACTTTGGACAAATGTATCTATACGCTAATAACTTATCAAATTTTACTTCATGGTCTTCGAGCAAGTTTCATCCTTGAACTAATTTTTCACTCGACAACCTATTCTAAGGCTTTTGATCAAAAATAACTCTTTATTTTGATTTCGATCAAAAATAAATAAAAATAATATTCATATTTATTTAATTTTTTTTTTATAAAAATTAATATTCATTTTTTATTTTCATTTTATTCATCGATTTTAATCATCATTTTGGATTTTAATATTTTATTTTTTGTTCCAATGGAAAATAGTCACTAAATGACTATAAGTTTTGGTATAAAAACAAAATCTAAAAATCAATTGTTAACGATTATGCAGAAAGTTTTTTTAACAAAACATAACAGTCCCTCAAATTAAGTAACCTAAATATTAAAATGGCAACCACTCTACCAACCTGCAAGCGCTTGTGAGTTATAATAGCTTAATAAGAGAAAAATATATATCCTACATACAAGACAAACATTATCATATTAAAATTCAGATGTTTTCTATATACAGCTACCGTCCTTCCCCCTTAAGTGGTTATATACTGCTCGCTGCCACCATTACCGCCGCCGCCGTTACCAGCATGCTTCTGTGACATGTGCTTGCGTAAATCTGATTTATATTTGCTTTTATGTGGGCAATGCGGGCAAGATAATGCCGGCGTTACACCGCACTCGTAGCTTTTATGACGTTTCAAAGAGCCCTTAATTTTATATGCTTTGCCACAAACATTGCAGACGTATTGCAACTGTTGCCCACCACTGCCGGCAACATCACTTTTAAAACGACGCATCTGCTGCGCTGTTGTACTTGTCATTGATGAAGCTGTTGTTGTTGGTGTTGTTGCCGCTGCTACAATCGCAGTATGCTTCTCATCTTCAATGCTGGCATATTCAACTTCATCATCATCGTCTTCATCTTCATGTGCAACTTTTATATGCGCTCCCGCCAGCAACAATTCTTGCGATTGCAATTCAACTTTTGCATCGCCAACGTCAACTTGTTGCGCTTCAGCAGCATTTGTTATTGTTGCGTCTGTCGTTTCATATTGCATCATGTTGCGCAACAAAATTTTATCCTCTAAACGTGAAGTATTAATTTTTATGAAAGCTGTATCTTCACTTTGTGTTTGTGTTGGTTGCGTTTGTGTAGTTTGTTGCACAACACTTGCAGTTTCAATGCAACATTCTTGCAATGAAATTTGTTGCAATTGTTGTTGCTGCTGCTGGTGCTGGTGCTGCTGTTGATGATGGTGATGATGTCGTGTTTCCTTAACAATTTGTATGGTAGCATGCTGTTGCGTTTGTGATTGTTGCTGGCGTTGATGATGTTGCTGTTGATGATGTTGCTGTTGATGATGATGCTGATGATGATGCTCACTCTTTGGTATCGTATATTGTATTGTGCTACCAGCAATACCTACAGAATCAGAGGGTATTTCAACAACTACCGTTGCAGTTGTTATTAAATTGGCAGCATCATTTGTTGCAGCAACATTTTGATGTTGCTGCTGTTGCAATTGTTGTACATGCGTATGATGTTGTTGTGCGTTGGCGCTGGATATTGTTGTTGCTGTTGTAGGTGCATCAGCATTGCCAGCGCTCTGTAAAGAATACGGCACCGTCTCCAGTATAGTCCAATAACCCTCTGGGGTGCCTAAAAAAAGAAAATGTGTGGAATTAAAAAAAAGTATAATATTGAAATTCAGCGAAACTAAATTTTTTTTCAATTTATTTTTTTTTTTTTGTTGTTATAATTCTAGAAATTTAATTTTTTAACACTTACAATAGGAAAATTGTAAAAAATGTTTTAATAAAAAAAAATATGCAAAATTAATGAAAATAAATTAAAAAATTCTTACTTTGTATTTGTTGTTGTTTAACAAGTAAAGTCCAGTGTAAACTTTCTTTGTTTTGTTTTAGTGGTTTAATAGTGAAACTTCTTTTGGAGCGTTTCATGTCACAAAACTAATGAAGTAATTCTGTTTGTGTCGTGCATAAAGCAAAAGTGATGTCGTGAGTTGAGAATGTAACAATGTTTCAGAAATAGTATTTTGCAACAAAGTTTCACAACAATTTTTAAAACAAAATTTCAGCACACTATTTCGGCACAATATTTAGGCACCATGTTTAGAAACAATGTTACACAACATGTTTGCTTAAAACAAAAGAAGTTTCACTTCGAATAGGTAAATAATCACAAACTTTTTTTCAATATACAAACATTTTTGTGTTTCTTTTTCTTTTTAATTTTAATTTTATTTAGGCTTATTTTTTATTGTACATTTATTAAATAACATTCATATATATGTAGAATAGTTAACAATTATAAAACTTTTTGTAATTTAAAAAATAGTAGATTACTTGTTATTGGCATAGCATGGCATATTTTTTTTTGTTGTAAAGAATTCGATTAACATGTTTTTTTTTAAATAAAGAATAGTTTTGGGTATTTTTTATTAGCAAAGCTATTTAAAAACAAATGAATTTATTTATATTTTGAGCTTTTTTCAAAGTAGACTAACTAATAAAAGGTGAAAGATTTTATGTGACTCGTCTATTTTTATGTCGACAATAAATTCAGTAAAAATATGTTTTGATATTTTAAAAATTTACGTTTCCTTTCAATAGAAGAGAGATTTTCCTGCAATATATACTATTGAGAGTTATTTGTCAATATAACAAATTTTTGCGCCGCTTTCTTCTGATTTTATTAATTTTTTTTTTCTTTTGTGGATAAGCACATATGGGTCAAAATAAATGTGGTGAGAAATTTCAATAGTACAAAGTTATTTAAAAATAATGTTACTGTAGAAAATTCAATAACCGGTTCAAACAATACTTAAGTCGATTAGTAACTATTACAAAAGACTGAAAATTTATCGATTTGTGGCCGATTTAATAAAATATGTCATTTAAAAAAGTTAATAAAAAATCAAATAGAAAGTTCCTCTCTTGTCGTCTATATCAGTTTTAAACACTATATGCACTATAACATGAAAAAAAGTTAACAAAACCCAAAAGAGTTGAATCGAAAATCGGTTGTCTTGACAAAGGGCTACCGATATGTAATGATATGAGGGCCGTTTCTGAATTTCAAAGAAAAATGTAAAAGAAAATGGGTATAAATAAATAAAACTCTGTCAAAAGAATAAAATTGGGGTTTCACTTGTATAGGAAAAAATTTTTTGTAAAAGGATTTTAGGAGTTTTATGAATTTGTTTCTAAGAAAACAACTTGATTTTGGCCTTTTCTTAAGTCGTTTATTAATTACTTTGTGCGTAACAATAATTCATTTAAAGTTAGGCACGTTTTTTTTAGTGTATATTCATGACTTTGCCTACACTGAAAAAAAAAAGTATGTTTGGCTCAAATAAATGTATTTGGTTGAAAGTTTTTAAAAATACATATTAACTAACAATAAACACATTTTGGTTATTATTACAAAGTCTTGAATTGAAAGCCATAGCGTTGTCTAACATTATATTTGTTCTAGGAAACAGATGGAATTTGGTTGATTCAATTAAATATTTAGTAATCTGGTTTTCATTTAATTTGATATTATTTTAATATGATTATTATATAGCTCTTAACATACTTTCTGCTTGGTATACAATTTAGGTATTTATGATAGCGTAAATATCAACGGTATCCTACATAAGGGCAGAAATGGATACATCAATGTATCATCCTATATCAATATTAGTAGAACTATACTTTTACTATAAAGAAATATTTCTTCGGCCTAACACATGATTTGGTAGTTATAAACAAGTGAATGTTTGTTGCAAAGATATATATGTTTCAATCAATATTTGAATTGGTAATTACATATTACCAAGTATATGATAAAACTAAAAATATTTTTCTGTAATGTGGCATGTTCACTTATAACAAATTTTCATTTCACCTGTATCAAAATATACTAACCAAATCTTAATTTACCTACTCAATTAATTTTTTTTCTGTGCTCATTTATTTTTTTGAAAGACTGATTCCTAACTGAATGTTTTAATCTAAATCTTAAAAGTTTTATTAAAGGATACGTTTCTAAATCCCTTTTCAAAGTCACAATCATGTTAAAATGTTATGAAAAATAAATCAGTAATTAAACGACAAAATTATAAAAACTTAATTCTCCTTAAAATTAGATTAAAGACATCCCAAAAACGTTTACTACATGTTTTAAAAAAAAAAAATAAAAAATATTATGGAAAATATAAGAGATACAAATTATTAACTAAAAATCAAAATATTTCGGAAGATCTTTGAAAAGCTCAAAATTTGGCAAGAAAACATTTTAAAATTGTATGAAAATAACAACTTATTTAACTTAAAATTATTTTAACCCGCAAAAAAACAAAAATAAAAGTGCAAATTTCAAACTATAATATAATATTGTGAAAAATAAAAGAAAAAAATTGATTGAACTAAAACTATATAGACCAACAGACTTCGTAGTACATATGTATGTATATAATAAAAAAAGCATAAATGTATACATTTTTTAACTTAATAAAAAAATCGTAAAAATATATTGCATTTTAAATTGTGTTCTTTTTTCAATTTGTGCTTCACCTTAAATTTTTAATTTAAATAAAAAACAAAATGTTTTAATTTTTTTCAATACACCATTTTCCAAAAAAGCCACATTAATTAATTTTTTGTTTAAAGCTTAAAAAATAATGGAAGTTTTTTCTTTTTCTTTCGTTTTGAATGGAATGTATAGTTGTGCTAAGACTAAATAACTTAAAGTAAGTCTGAGGTACATCTTGACAATATTAGTAGCAAAGAGTTTTTGAGAGAGAAATGAGTCTGCGGTAATGCCTTGCCATCTACGATTGTAATTATTACTTTTTTAAGGCCAAACAATTAACTAAAATACAGAGAAACTTTATTCGTTAGAATTTAATAGGCCTACTTTAAAAACTTACGACAAAATTTTTTTTGTGCACATGCTAAGTACTAGGATTTCTATTTTCAAGAAACTCTAATTAAATGTACTCATCAACTAAATTTTTTCGTGCACATACTAAATACTTAAACATTTTTCAATGATATTTGCTACATGAAATTTCAAGAAAAGTTGAAGCAACTCATCGACAAAGTTTTTTCGTGCACATTATACTATATAATTTTTTAAATTTTAAAGTTAATTCAAATATATTTTTCACCAGTAATATTTGCATGGGAAAAACTAAAATTAGTTGTTACGGAAAGTTCGAATTATAACTGAGACAAATTCACTCGAAATTTCTATGTACCACTCATATTTGTTTCATTAATTTTTTGCAAAACATAAAATGTGGAAAAGATTTCAAAGTTTCTTAAAATTTTTATCCCAGCTCAGAAATCGCTGAGAATTTCTTGACAAAAATATTTGCTCTGTAGCGCTTTGTGTTGTTCGTTTCTGTTAAGATAGTTATCGTCAGTTATAAATTTGAGCTACTCAAAAATATTTTTCATTTCGAATTTTGTGTCAAAAAGACTTCACGGGCTAATTTAACTTAATATGTTTATACTTTGTAGTACTGATCATCCTAATTATCTGAATGCCCAAGTCTAATGTATGAACCACTTTAGATAGATATGGATAGTGTCAGACAAGGACATGAGCGCTAAAGCTGTATATAACTTGTACAGATATATACATCCAAACAGTACTATATACGCATACAAAGTCAATCATACCAGAACTTTTTTCATAGAAAACGTACGGGAGTCCTTTTAGTATGAAGTTTATATCATTCTTATCAAAAGTTTAATTTGTGTATAATGTGGCATGACATAAAAATTAAAATTCTGAAGGAAGCGGAATTCAAAATGTATACACTGGCAGCTATAATAACAACAAATCTTGTAGTTTTTCGAAAATTTTTAAGCCAGAATTATTATCCATAAAGATTCACTCATTTTAAATACTTCCCCGTGAATATTTTTTTCTATATGACAATAAAATCGAAGCATTGAGCATTAATATTTTGAGGAACATTTCCAAGATTCAAACCTAAATTTACTCGTGCAAAATTGGCAGATAGCTTTTTTCGGTTAAATAAAGATATAATTCTTAGGAAATTGGCGTAAAGTAATTTTTAATAGCTGATATGTTAGAAAAATCAATTTGACCTCTGACATCCAAAGCAGGAAAAATATTATTTTTGGTACATTACGCCTAAAAGTCTTCTCTAAAATTAGCGTTGAAACAGGATGTTTACAACGTTACAACATTAGCATTTCTAGAAATAGACTATGCTGATGAACTCAATTTTAATTTAATTTAAATAAAATTTTGGAAGACAAATGTTTTTCACAATAAAAGTAAAGCTCGTTCTCTTTTTTAATGCTCACGGTTCATGATCAGGGCTTCAGAACGATATTGAAGAGGTTTTTTTATTTTTCTCTATTTTTTTGTTAATATTTGACTTCACTCATTTTCTCAATCTCCTTTTTTCTTACACACATAGATTTTTTTTTCTTCTTTCTTTATTCTCTGCACATTTAACTCACATATATTGCGGTTCCAAGAGAAACACATTTTTTTTAATTACTTTTCAAATTGCTTCATCTTTCACCTCCGGCCCATCATCATCGTAATCATCGTCATCATCATCGCTTTCTTGTAAAATTGGAACAGCTGTAATTGTCAGATCACGATTACCAAAATCAAATACGAATGAACCCATCCCAGAGGCTGCTGCCGCTGCTGCTGTTAAATCAACATCGTTATCAGCTGGACCACCGAATCCACCAACATTGCCGTCACCAACACCACCTATACCGCCAGTATCACCACCAAATATCATTTGCAGATCATCGTACTTTTCCTCATCTTCATTGCGTATCTCATAAAGGCTCTCTTCATCTTGTCCAGCACTGATAGCATATAGCTCGCAATGTTTACGTTTGGCATGACGCAATACATGATCCTTTCGACGTGAGCGATACTCACAGGAAACGCACTTATATTTCTTTTCTTTGAGACAATATTTTCTCACGTGCTCCTGCAACTTTTGGTGTGACTTGTAATAACGTTGACAGTGTCGACACTGCATGAAACTATTGCGTTCGAGCAATGTCTCACCACCGACGTTCCCCATCGCTCCCGCTGCAACCCCTAACGACACTGTGGGGGCCAACATCGAATTGTTGTTTATGAACGTATACAGATCATCATTGGAATGATCATTGGTGTTAGTATCGACACCTAGTAAGCTGCCTAATATGGGATATATATCTGCAATCGATCAGTCGAGCCATAAACGTCGTTGACAGACAGACAACGAAAGAGTGCCGCGAAAAAATGAAATAAATAAAAGAGAAAAAATAAAAGAGAATAAAAGAAAAGTAAGTAAAATATAATTAAATTTAAATAAAACTGAAGAAATACTTTTAAAAGAAACTCAAATAAAAGTGGATAATTTACAATAAGAAAATGTAACCCAGATGTGGTGTGAGTGAGTAAGTTATTCCATAAGTGAAAGAGAAATATGCAGAGTGAGAGTGAGTGAGTGAATATGAGTGTCGTTGGTGATGGATGGATGTTGTTGATGACAATGATGATAATTAGTTATTCCTGTTGGTTTTCTCCATTAAAGCTGTTAATCTTAAAAAAATAAATAAAATATTAACTATAATTAGCCAGAGTAAGTGTAAAGTCAACTTTAATAAGTTTCATCTGCCTAAATCCTGCTTAAAATTTTCCTTCTTAATAGATATCAGCTGAATATAAATTTATTTGATATTAATTGAACATCAAGGAGAGAATATGCGACAGCAAATGTGCCTTATCAACTCGGTATCAAGTTGATAAAAGTTTGACCGTTATGTTTCTCCAAATATTAAAGATCAACATGATTTCGAGGTAATATATTAACTAAGGGTGATTCCACAGAAATGTCTCAAATTTTTTTGGGTCATTTTTTTTATAAAATTTAGCGCCATTTCTCCTAAGAAAAAATATCCAAAAAGCTAAATGAAAAAAGTACCTATAAAAGCATTAATGATACCTAAACTATTATCTAAATTTTATAGCCCAAGAGAAGTATATGTAAAGCATTTTTTCTCACAACAAATGTAGTTGAACCTTGGGGTCTCCGGATTTGCGGATTGTTTTTTTTTCGTGGAGTCTTTGACTAGCTGATGATTTGCCGAACTGTTGCTGCACTACAATTTTTCAAAATTTATGAAACATGAAAGAACCTGTAATTATTAACTCTACAGAAATTATGTTGGGAGTATAAAATGTTAGGTATGGTCAGGCCCAGATTTAGAAATTTGCCGCCCCCATCCCCCTCAAAAGTTCTTCAATGATGAAATAATTTTGTACGAGAAGTTTTTTAATCAATAAAATGCACCTTTCATTGATTTCCTACTTATGTTTCTGGAGCACAATACAATATTTTTGGTATTTTTGAGATTTTTTTAATGATTTCTGCGTAAGAGCTAGATTTATATTTCAATGCAATATATAGTTTTTATTATAAATGATCACTTTGATAAGACGCCAATCTATACGAATAAGAGAAGTTTTCAAAGTCTCCGCCAATATTTGCCGCCCTAGGCACGTGCCTACTCTGCCTGTATGGTAAATTCGGGCCTGGGTATGGTCAGCATTTGAGCAAAATGTAGGGCCGTTCTTCGAATTCAACTCGACTTAAGTTTTTTTTTTTTGTAAGTTTCGCTAAAGACAAGCACAATCGTTTTTAAGCTTTCGTCATCGATTAGATTTTTGGAAAAAAGAAACAAACCGTAATTGAGCCGGAAGATGCCCAAATAAAGCTCTAACAATATGCGGAATTCATTTTCGAGCTTCACTTTTATCGAAGGGAAAAACATTTTTTTTTTTTTTTAAAAAAAAAAAGAGCTCAAGTAGTACCTTGACGATATGCGAAATTCATTTTTAAACTTTTCTTATCGATTAGAATAAAAGTAGATTTTGATATATTATAGCAGGTTCAAATTTCGTCCATCCCGGCTTTTTTGAAAAATGAACGATACTAAAAACGTTTTCAAATTCAATAAGGGTTTTTTTTTGTAAAAAAGATATTAGGATATTTTTAATAACTTCAGAATCTTCAGCTCATAAATATAAGGTTATAAGGGACGTCTCTCAAAGGTAGCATTTTTATCTACATTCTAACTAAAAGTGTCCACTTAGCAATAGCAAAGATGTTAGTTCTTAATGAACCAAGGTCATCTCTTGTCCTAAACTTTTCCGACTATTCAATATTAAAAACATATTTCAAACATTGTACATTCAATCGGAAACGGAGTGATATGACTTGACATATTTCAGTACTTATAAATTTATGATGGCTATAGCTATATAAGGACAATCCCAGTTAGGGAATTACTAAGCAGATAGGTTCTACTATTTATGATCCCCTCATTACACGGTCTATCAAGAATAGAAATTTTATATAGAAGACATGAATTTATAAGTCTGTATACGCCCCTGACGGCAGTTCACCACTACTCTATAACTATAAACTATATGTACGTAGTAGCCGATATTATTATAGCGAAAGCTTTTGTTTAAAAATAACTATGTTTAGGAAAGTACAGTTTATATTAAAAACCAGAAATATTTTAGTTCTGACAACGAAATCTTAAAATCGTAAAGACTAAATTATTAAGGTTTAACTCATTAAAAAAACAAATATATTGTTTATTTTAACTCTTTTCTTATTATTTTCATATATTCACACATAATCAATATCTGGCAAAACCATTTCCTCATTCGTCTGTATTTCTCTACTGCTTTCATTCCAGATTCTGATTACTCTATCACCGGCGGCACCTTCGCCACTTTGATTACCATAACTGGGTGGCAATAATTTTTTTCGCTTTTTCCCACTGCTGTTGTTCATTGCTGCTGATAATTTCTTACTGTAGGTATTACCACTTAGATGCGCACTCTGTATGTGGGATTTAAGATTACGCTTCTGTGTGAAATGTTTTTTACAAAATGGGCAGGTGGCACCTATACCACATTCCTTAAGATGATGTCGCACCATACTACGCGTTTTATAACGAACACCACAACGCGGACAAAGATAACGTACTTCATCGTGAATTATGATCGTTCTAATGCCATCTCTATCAGCAGATTCAGCGGCATTAACATGCACGCTAACGCTGATATCGCGATTTGCAAGTACATGTTGGTAGGGCACAAAAAACTCTTTGGACGGTGACACTGAAGAATGCAAGAGATTGCTGGTTATATGATTCTGTGGATCTTGCTGTAGTAGCGATAAGTGTGTTGGGTGCTGGTGCGCTGATGACTCTGATGGTGGTGCTGGTGGTGATGGGAAAGCATATGTTGGTGGGTGTGGCATAGCTTCTAGGAGACCTAAAAAAGAAAAACATGTTAGTATAAGAAAATTTAAAGCATAAAATTATCTATATGTATGTAAAATCATAATAATTTGATTAACTAGAAAAAAGAACAGATATGAAAGAAAAAGGAATAAAAAGCAAAAAGAAAATATGAGATGAGTTAAAAGAACAAAAGTAAAATAAAAACTGAAAATTTTCAATAGTGAAATTGTAAAATTTTGACAAAAAAAAAAAGGATAATTTACCCAGAATTAATGGAAAAAGAAAAATTTTTTTACAAAATCATGTTGTTATTTGCTAATAACAAGATCGTGCAAAATTTTAGGTTCCATTAAAAATTTTGTTTTGCCAATTTTTATTTAAATTTCTACAAATATCTTTTTTGAAAAAAAAATGTCACTCAAAAAAGCGCCCAAAATTTTGTCCCTTTTAAAGTTGTTGGGTATGAATAAGGAAGGAGGGATATTATAACAAGAGGAATTGAAAAGTGAAAGGCCTATCATAAGAATTATTTAACGATAATGAAACGAGAGTGACGCTTGAAGTTTTTTTTTTATTGTAAAATATTGCTTGCATTTTTAAGTAAACGTTATAATAAAGGAAGCGCTGTCTTAGCATAGATGTTTTCTTGCATCACTTGTCATTTCATTATCATTAATATACCCCAAGATAAAATATAAAAGTAGTAAAAATAAACAACAACAAAAATGAATGATATTTATGAGTACAAATCAAAAAAAAAAAGTGTGCTGCAAAAATTTACACTTTTCTGCATATGTGTATATTATGTATACATATGTATGTGTATGTGTGTGATTAGCTGGAAAAATTCGAAAAACTAAAAAAAAAAATAAATGTTAATGTGATTTAAGAAAACAAAACAATAATCAGCAAAAAAGATATATAAATAAAAATCACAATGATTTCTACACCATCACCAGACTTCTCTTTTGTTTTCAAATTTCAAATTTGACTAAAAACATATGAATAAGAAAAGAATTATTTTTTAATTTTTATTGAACTTTATTGTTTTTTTTTTCATTTTTCTTACAATTTTTTTCTTCACATAAGTTTAAAAAGAGTTTATGATTGTTTAAATTAACTAGCTTAAAAAATTAAAAATTATTTTTTTTTCTGTGTAAGTTTATTAGTTTATTTATTTATTTTGTAAAATTAAAATATCAGTGGCACTGACAAAATTTGTATTTTATACTTCATTTTTAGTGTGAGTATTAGTATTTCATTCCTATAAAAAATTTACATGAAATAATTTTAACTTTTGAGTAGAATTTTATTTTTTTACTACATTTGCAAGTTTTTAATTTCGTTAAAATATTTTTTTATGTTTACAGCTTATAATATTTACTAAAGTGTTTTTCTGGAAGGCGTAGAAGTTTGTTAAATTTTCATTTTTATATTAAACTTACATATCTATCTATCTAGAAGTGCTCATCCAAAAGGGTTAATTGTTTAAAGCACAATAATTTTAAAAAAAATTTTGATGCACAATTTTGAAAAAAGTTTTATTATTATATCAGCTTTGCAGTGACTTATTTCAGGAAATCACTCACAAGGCTGTACCGAGATGTCAGACGAAACTATTTGATAATATAAAGTGATTATTTTCCATTTGATTTCCTACATCCATATGGTATGGTATATTGTGGTCATTAGAAAAAAAATTTCAAAAAATTTTTAAAAATAACCATCATAATTTTTTCATTTTCATCATTTATACAAGTTTTTTTACTTGATTTAAATCTTCAAGCTAAATAGCTAAGAAGGCTAATAGATGTAGTAGCTAAAATCTATTATTATTTATTTATATATTAAGAAATTTAATTAATTTTTTTTTGTCGTTGAGTGAGATATAAGAGTGATAAGAGTTGGAGGCTACAAGAGAATGGAAAACAATTTTCAATAAACGAATTCATTAGAAGGTGAATCTGATATCAAGAGCTATCTTAAATTTGGTGATAGTCTTAAATTTTCATCAACACAGAACTTTTCCCGTTTTGTGTGTGGAGTGTTCTTTGTAAAAGTATTCAGAAAAAGTTGTTTCACAAATTTTCATATACCGTATTCTCCTCCTATGCATGGTTTTAAGTTTTTTGCTCGTAACAAAATTGGGATGCATACCCTTTTTTCTAGCACTAGAGTGTGTCACATATTCAATTTAGCGCTTCAAGTTTTTTTTTTGTATGGGAGTTGCCACGCCCATTTTTCCAAACTATTGAACTCTCCGTTCACGTTTTGCTTGCTTGGTTCACCGGACATTTATTTCTATATAAAATTTGATAATATTTTCATAAACAGCACCCATAGCATATTTCGAAGTTTTTGCTTGTATGGTAAGTTTTTGTCAAAATGGAGCAATATATTCCAACTATAAAGATCAATAATTCAAAAACAGATTTTATACTACACAATTTTTTGACTAAAACATACTGTTAAAGTAAATCACTTACAAATATAAATCAAGACGTGTTCAAAAAAAATGTTCATCGAAAAAAAACCGAAAATAACAGCTTATTTTGGATTGAGCCTCATCGTCTATATGCATGTGACCACATGCATTTTTTTCTTTTAAAATTAGTTAGTAACTAACTTTTATGCGCAAAAATCAAATTACAATCAAAAGCTGTCGTGGGTGCCTAGCAACGCTACGGTAAAAATGTCCGATCGAACAAATAGAAAAATAATTCTAAAAGCAAAGAAAAGAAATAACTAAAATATGTTTTACCATAGAAAATAAAAGCTTTTTTCTACTTGTATTTTCAGAAATTTTGTTCGTAAAAATAATTTAGATTCCAAAAGTTAAAAAAAAACATTGATTGCATAGTACATAGTTAAAATAAAGGTATGCATGCGGTCACATGCACAAAGCACTATTTTGTACCCCACGATGAGCGATAAGTAATAAATTCCAAAACTGACAACGGTGTGATAAAAAAAAAACAAAGTTATTTTTTGCCTTAAAATATTGTTATTGCATAGAAACCTTATGGCAATCCATATTAAAAAGGTTTTTTTTCAGCCAGAATTGCGCACATTGCAAAGTGAAGAAGATGTTTAAACTCTTTATCTGTGGTTTAACTTTTTTGCGTCGCTACGTTCTCATGGTATCATAGCTGAAAAGAAAAGAACCAAACAAAAAAAACATATTAGTAAAACTTTTTAAAATACGAAAGGAAGCAAACTCACCTGCTGCAACGTTGTGTTCATACAGCGTTTTATTAAACTCAACTACTTCCTGCGAAAAAATATTTTGTTTTTTTTTTTGCAATAGAGAAAAACACTGATTTAATTTTTTTTTTGTTTCATTTTTTATTTTTGTTTTTATATTTTTTTGTATTTTTTTTCTAAGTTTTTAGTTAAATTTTTTAATTAAGTTTTTTTAACTTATAACAATAATATTATTTTTTATATTATGTAATTTTTCAAAAAATAATGAATATAATAAAAATTATTTGCTGCACATTTAATTTTTTTTTCTTTTTTAATTTGATTTGATACCTAAAAATAGATTTTTCGTTTTGTTTTCATTAAAATATTTTTGTTTTGTTTTTTTTTTTATATAACAGCTTTACAAAAATTAAGGCTCTTTTTGAAAGATTTTTTTTTTTCGTTTTATGTTGTTGTTAATTTTACTACATATTATATGTATTTATAAACCTTACGCACACACATTTGCTTAAAAGTTAAAGAAAAAATATGCTCCTTTTTCTTTACATTTTTTTTTATTTATTTGAAATTTATTGCAAAATAAACCAGAAGTTATGAAACTTTACAAATTTTTTAGCAAAATATTATTAAATAGCACTTCAAAAAGGAATGTAATGTGAGTGACTGAATAAAGTACAATGACGGCGTCATTTTTTTACGTGTATTTTGCATTTATTTAAATGAACTAAGAAGGTTTAAGTTGACGTTATAATTGCAAAAATAAAACCAAAAAATGTGAGAAAAACTATATTCGCTGCGTCACTTGTGTTACATTCCTATGGGAATATATAAGTACTACATAACATTGCATGATTTTTGAATTAGTTCGTGTAGAAAAGAATTATTTTGTGTTACATTTTTTTGTTGCTAAAATTAGTTTTTTTTATATTTTTTTACTTTACTCGTTTTTGCTTTTTATTTATTTAAATATTTTTCTACAGTTTTAACAATTACTAAATGAACTGCATGTCTGTGATTATATGCACTGTATGTATTAATTTTTTACTATTTTATTATTTTGCTAAATTAATTTGTGTGCGTGTGTGTGTTTGCAAAAAAAAAAAAAACAGCAAAAATACAAAAGACAAACTCATTTCCAGCGCAACGGTTACAAAAAAGTTTTCTTAAAGTTTTCATATCAAAGCATTTTTATTTCATATTTTATTTTATATTTAAAATTTTTCAAAACAATGTATTTTCTTTTATATAAACTTGCATTTTGTTGCTTTAGAAGTTTGAATTTTGTATTTATGTTAAGAAATACTATAAAAATCATGCTGTACGTATGTCTATTATGTAGTTTGTGTTATGTGCTTAATTATAGCATTTTTTTTTAATTTACATGTGTGGGTGTAACGTTAAGTTTCCTGCAAAAAAAATGTACTGGGTACAGACGTCCTATGTACTGGCTGGCTACTCAACGTAGCAATTCTTCTAAATGTTTGTCTTTGAAAATCATATATCAATTACCATACTCTTAACATATTTGCCTTGACTATGTGAAAAAAATTGGCAAAGTTTATTTCGTACTACTTTTCTAAGTAATATCGCCATTGCCAAAAGAAACGTTATATAAAAAGTATGGCAATTTGTATGTGACTTTCAAAGGCAATCATTAAACAGCACTGCTACGAGTACCCGTACTGGTTTTATTTTTTTGCAGTTATTGTATTATATTTATTTAACAATTATTACTTATTTATATTTTATTAAATTAGTGATAAAATAGTAAAAATAAATAGTAGTACATAAAATTAATTTGTTTTATTTTTTTATATCACACGCAGAGTTTTCAATTTTTCTTTGTCTACTACAGAGCAAACGCCATTACATTTTCTTAACGGTGCTTCGGAGAAAGAGCACACAATTTAAAATTTATATAAAAAAAAATCATTTTGTTAAACATAAATGAATTTTCATATATGTATGTTTCCATCACTATTTCATTAATTTGACAACAATGCTTCAATTTCATTAACATCGAAATTGCAAATGCTAATGCTGGTACTTATTCCGTTGAAAAACAAATAAATTATTAGAAATTGATATAATTATCAAGTTTTCTTAAAGCTAATAAAATTGAACGAGCATTAGCGTTAAAATTTTCCATGCTTATGAAGTTGAGCTAACATTAGCAAATAATTTTTAAGTTTGAAATCAGCATTAGTAATTTGTCATTATCAATAAAACTTAATATACAGTTCTACCAAATTTTCAAAAGAATGTTGTTCACTTAGCCCAAGCTATTTTACTCTTATAGACTTTAACAATTTAACTGAAACCAAATTTGTTGGTCGCCATGTACTATCAAGTCAAATTTTCAAATAAACTCTTTTATTTTTTGCTTTCCTTTTTCAGTAAAAGCTTTAAAAACCAGATTTGGATTCAAAGAACAATAACTATGATACAAACAAACAATTATTTACTTAAATCGAAATCATGGTTGATTTCACCTCAAGCATATTTAAAAATCTTTTATGTACCCATTTTCAAGTTCTTCCCATCCCTTCAAATTTTTCGTAGAACTATGTTATAAGTGCGTTGCAATTACATTTTTACTTAAATGATTTCTAATTTAATTTAACTGTGTAATTCCAAACAACTTTTTGCTTTTCATTTTCAACAAACAAAGAAAATAATCACAATTTTGCTGCAGCTAAAATAAAACAAATCGAATTTTCATTTACAAGCATTAAAATTCAATAAAAAAAAGTATTATAATAATAATAAAAACATAGAAAAAGTCACCACAACCTTAGTTAAAAGTATATGCTTACTTAAAATCTAAACAAAAATTAAAAAAAATTTAAGTTGAATTTATTTATATTTTTTTTTTTTCATTTTAAATTTGTTCCTAATGTACAAATTCTTAGGAAATTAATTTAAACATAATAAGCTTTAAATGTAAAACTATTTTATTAAAATCAAAAAAAAAAGATACTTAACATTATAACAGTTAGTTTAGTTAATGATTATGCAACTTTTGACTAGGTTAAACAAAAATAAAAAACATAATTAACAAAACAAAAAAATAAAAATTTTCTACAAGTTAATTAATTTGGAATTTTCGTAAAATTTGCTTTTTTTACTATCATATAAAAAATAGTTGTAAATTTTATCGCGAATACTGACCGAAATGTTGCTACTTCCAATTAAAATTAATAACAGCATTAAAAGTAATAAAAAATCACGTTGCCAATTTTTTTTTTTTTTTTCATTTTAGGTACAAATGTTTGTCTGCATACTTTTTCAAGCTTTTGAATTTTTCTGTTTTAAATTTAGAATAAACAAAAATTTTGCATTTGTTTTAATAATCAGCTTTAAAATAGTTTTAGTTTTAATTTTTTTTTCTTCTTATTATAAGTAAAATTATAAAGCAATAAAAAGTTTAAAATCTATATGCTTAAAAAAAACCAGCGAATATAACTACAAAAATTGCAAAAAAAATTTGTGTTTTATATCGTCGTTACTACACATACATATTTTTATTAATAAAAAAAAATATTTTTTATCACAAGCGCCACCCACAAAATTTTTGTTTTTCACAATTTTTGTTTGCTTTTCAAAAATAATATTAGTTATATATTTTTTTCATTATACACAATTATGCTTTTCTTCCTCTCTTTCTTATCTCTTTAACATTAGTTTTCATATACCTACATAAGCAATGAAACAAAATAATAAAATAGTTACAAATAAATTAAATTTAGCTTAACATTTTTAGTTTATTTGAAAACATAAAAAGTATAATATATGTTACTTAAACAAATTGCGAAATACATACATACATATAACAATGGTATATGTTTGCATAATTTTAAGTTAATTAATTTTAGTTAGTTTTCAGTAATTTGATTTTACTTAAATATTTATTAATCAATTCTTTATTCATTTATTTCAATTAAATTTTATTTAGTTAAATGAGGACTATTTGATTTAGTTAAATGAGGACTATTTATTTTATATCACATTCCAATTATTTCATTGATGACTCTGATTGCCTACGTGAGTAAGTGTGTTTTTCGTCGCTCTCTTTTTTTTATTTTCAATTACTCAATAATTCGTTACCTATCTTTATGTAGTAGTAGCTTTGCAATCAATCGCTGTCGATGTTTTATCTTACGTTTTCATTTTACTCCGTTTATTTGAATTTTTCATTTTTTTCTTATTTGTTACCGCAAACCCAAACAATTGCAAATGAAAATTATTATTTTTTCACTACCTCTATTCCGTCTACTACTTTTACTCACATTTTGACGATTAGGAAAATTCAATAGAAATAAGAACTTTACAAGGCTGTAAAATTAAAAGTCTATTCATATTTCTATGATATTGCTTGTATAATTTTAAAATTTGATTCTCATTTTCATTATTTAGCTTTATTAACATAGAAACAAAAATTGGGCATCACTAACATGGTTGTAAGCGACAGTATTACGTCAGGGGACTGACGATTTTGTTAAAAATTGTAACAAAGCTATTCATTTTCATTTAGAGTTTGAAAATTAAGTTTTCGAATTTTTAAAATATTAAGATTTTTTATTGTTTTACATTTTCTACAAAAATTTGAGTTAAAAACTGGCCATAGTAAGCATAGACATTAACGAAGAAATTAAAGCCGTTAATTTGTATGAAAAGGGACTGACGACAGGGAAGTTGTAAAACAAAATGGTATTATCAAAATATTTACGCTGTCATATTATTAAGTTTAAGTTGTTATAAAAGCAAATAAAAACAGAGTAAAAGAAATTAAAGTGCATTACAGGTGACTGACGCATGCATCGATTTATGTGTCGACTTTCGTTGCAAAAAAATGGCAAAGACGATTTCAACATCATTTGAAAAATCTTGCAGTTAATTCATATAAAGCTCTTTTATTGAAATTTTCCTACGCGCCAAACTTTAAATGTTGTTTATTTCTAATAACACGTCCTACTACACAATGCTGATAGCACTAGGATTTACATAATTTTAATATTTTTACTATAATAAGTTTTTCGATTTTTCGTTATTTAGTCTATAGGAATTTGTTTTTTTTTTCAACAAATTTCAAATAGAACTTTAAATTGATAGACTTTGCAATTAATTGTCTCAATTCAATTTTAAAATTCTTAATTTTACTTTATATTTTTCAATGTTTTTGAAGTAACTTCTTAACGTGTTCAACGTGCTTCATTTGTTATAAAGTTACTAAGACATTAATTAGAATTTGCAAAATTTTATATTTTTTTTTATTGAATAATATTAGCACAATTTCGCCTGTGAAAAAATAAAGTAGTTTTAACGTGTAGTACGAGCTTTCTTTCTTACACTTGAGATTATAAACGTTTAAAAGCACAAAAAAAGCTACAAAATTTGAAACTTGAAAAACCTTAGTTATTTTTAATAGCAAACTTTAATGATTGAAATTAATATTTTATAAAATTTAAATAAGAGATCTATTTTTATTTAAACTAAAAAAAAAACAACAATTGAAACTGTTGAAGGACGGCTTTTCGCAATTTTCTGTGTATGAAAGGAAAAGTTGAATTACACACAAATTTTGAATATTTATTTATTTCCTGATTTAGCTAAATGCAATTTTTTTAAAGTTCTTTGAAACAAAAAAAAAACTATACTCATATTTCTATTTTATAAACGTATAACAAATAACAAATAATAAATTTCAGCGGCTATGAAACCCGAGTGACGTAGCTTATCAGAATTTAAGCAAAGCTGAAAAACTAATTTAGCTAACATTACGTGTGCTTCACTTATGTTTCATTTTTTTTCTTGAAATGAAATTTTTTACATTTTTACTGCTAGTGCTTTAGTAAGTGTTTTTCTATCAGTGACTTTTTAAAGTTTTGTGCACCTAACGAATTTAATTTTTATTGATTTTTTATTAACACATTTTTCTCTAACATAATTTTTATATACCTACAATTTAGCATATTTTCTTTGTATATGCATTATATGCCTTTTGCAAAAAAAAAAATTTTTTAAAACTTTTCTCAATACATTCATTCCCAGTGCTATCAACAGTTACTATTCATTTTCATTTACTATTAAAACTACATTTCAAAAAATTTGGAAATTTTCTAATAATTTAAAATATTATACTTGTTGATTCTAAACGAAAGAGTAAACATAATTCTTTTACATTTTAATTAACAAAATTTTAAAAATTTTTGTTGGTTTCGTTTTTTAAACGCGATCACATTTCAATTCCATTTCGTTTCGTTTCTCAAGCATTCCATTGTAAATAGTTTTCTTTCTCTATATATTTTATATATCTAAATATATATTGTATATATATATTTTTTCATATACATATATAGTATAGTTATGTGTGTATATATAAATATAAAATGTAAATTATACAAGAGTTACTTAAAAATTTAAAATTAAATAAAAATTGGTGCTAAAGTTATAGACATAGTTATTGCACATTATTTTCACCATCTCATTCTAAACTCGCTGATACGCTACAATTTTTTCATTTCTCTTTATATTTTTGCGCATTTATCACATATTTTAAAGATTTTTTTTTCTTCGTCCTACTCGTTTCTACATCGTACAAATCATTGTTGCTATTATTTCTTCGCCTTTTGTGCCATCACCTTTCATATATAAAATCACGTTACACTTTTTAGTTTTATTGTCAAACCTACTAATTTTTTCAGTGTAATAATTTGTTTAATAAATAATACGAGAAGATTTTTGAAATCACTTATGAAGAAAGCATAAGTTGGAAATTTTGGAAAAAAAAGAGGGATAAAACATTTAGCCCAGCGAATGTGCCGAAAAACTTCAAATGTTCGCAGAATATCTATGTATATAAAAGAAAAAAGTAGCACTTAAACAAAAATTAGTGTGTTTTTTATTTTGTAGAGTAATTTTGCTAGGAATTCTTAAGTCAATGGCAACTTTTTCTTTTCTTCGATTAAAAATAACATTAAAATTTGATTTTTATTTTTTTGTGATCAAAATAAACGTTAATTTTTATTTTTTATTATGAAAAATAACCATTATTCTTGATTTATATTTTACCGATCAATGATTGATTGTCTTCATTTTTAATTTAAATTTTGTTATAATAACAAACATGCATATGTATATTTTCGATCAAAAATTCAATTATTGATATTTCTAAAAATTGTTATTTTTCATTGAAAAAATTATATTAAAATAACGCTTTTGGAATTTCAAAATATGAAGTATATAAATCAAAGCAATTAAAGTTGAAAATCCATTGTTTTTTTTATCGAAAAAAAGTCAATATTAGTGACATAAAAAAATAAAAATTAATAATTAAATTTGAAATTTTGGCAATTTTTGCACTTAAAACATTGAAACTCTACAAATGTAATATTGAAGCTCTACAAAAGTTATAATTAAACTTTAAAAAAGATATACAGAAATCACACATTTAAAAATTGAATCACAAAAATACATTGAAACAATATTTTTTTTTTTGTTTGTTAAGCTTGAATTCCATATCGGACAGTGTAATATATAATTCGAAATCATTTGTTCTTATTCTTGTATAAAAATCTATAGTTTTGCATTTGTTAGAGACTATCATTATAAAAAGAGCTTTATTTTTAAATAAAAAAAATGCATTCTTGAGATCGACGCAAACATTTTATATATATTTTCGAACTATAAATTACAGAGATTGAGTGGCGCAAATATTTGGAATTGCAGTCATAATAAAAGAACATGGCCAATCAAACTCTTAATATATGAAATTTTTACTCTTATTTTTAAATATACAAAGGCAAAGTGTTATCATCATTCGGAATTCGCGTGAAATATTTTTATATGCCCCCTCTGACACTGATATACTATGCATTTAAAATTATTTACCATAAGAGTAAAGCAACACCTGCGCATTGGTGGAGCAGAAATAAAGTAAGAATACATCGTATTATTTTTTTATTGCAATTACCAAATATATGCTAGAAAAGACACGAGAAAATCGATTTTTCATAAAGCGCAAAACCTTAAAAAAAGTTATAAAACGACCCATAGACCATTTAAGACTTTTATAAGTTATTCCTCAGTGCTATAAGTGCCAAGCATCTAAAGTCTTAATTAACTAAGCATCGTTTTTTACCTTTTTCTCCAAACGCAATGATGGTTTTTTTTCATTCCTATAGAATTTAGTAACTGAAATCAGATATGTTATTTCCTTAACTTAATACCGACCCAGCCGACTAACACGAACAGAGACAGTCTCTCTCTCGGTATTAAATAATTCGAAGTGCATAGCACGCTTCATTTTCCCTCATTATCAGTCATAATTTAAATGAATTTTCCGTGATTATTTCATCTATTCAAGGCAAAACTTTCTTGTCTAATGTTAGTAAGAAAATTGAAAACTCCTGGAAAATTTAAATTTTGTTTTAAAGACCGACACGATTTTTTTCTCTTTTCTTTTCTGCCTTACAGTTGTTGCACAATACTCTATGCGAAAGTTAGGTAAAATTGTTAATCATAGTTTTTCTTCTTTCATTTCGTTAATCTAATGTTAAAATATTTAATCAATAAAATAAAAATAAAACTTTAAAATAATAAAATAAAAATTATAATAAAAAACGACTACAAGTTTCAAGATCATTTGGAAAATTACAAAAATCACATTCGTGCAAAATTGTTTGTTTGTTGTTGTTGTTGTTTGTGTAAATCACGTGACGCTGACGCTCTCACGTCACATTCGTGGCACTTCATCTGTAACTGACGACATTGCTGTTGTCGCCTTCAGTTCGTTGATGCGCCTGTGTGGTCCCCACAAACACTTGGTGCTGCGTTGCTTGTTGGATCGCACAATTGCGATCATACACAAGCGATTATGTGATCGAAAATTCCGACGACGACGAGCACCATCACCACCCCACAGCGTCTCCCCTTGCCGACAACGCCACTGTCGACCGTCCAATCGTTGTTGATTGTATCATCGATGTTGGTGCGTGCGCATATGCAGCACGAGATTATGTTTGTGTTTCGACTTCTTGTGGCAGATAGGGCATTCGAATTTCGGTTCAACGCCACACTCGAAACGAACATGTCGATTTAAGCTGTGCGGTCGCGCATACGAATTTCCACAGCGCTCACATGTATAGGCGCCGCCCCAAGTTGTCCCACCACCACCACCACTGCTCCCGGCAGAAATAGTTCCAATCGCTCCTGCACCCGCCACTCCTGTTGATGATGTGGCACTCACTGCTGGTGGTACTGAGATAACTGAGCTGGTGCTGCCGGCAGCAACAGCTGCAGCAGTTGCGCTACTTACCCCTGCGCTTAACACAGTGGCGGACACTCCACTGCCAAGACTAAGGCCAGGCGGCAAAAGGGGCGAAATAACACTACCAGCGCCACTTATTGAACTACTACGTCGAGCTGATGTAGCAGACGCTGTTGATTGCGTTTTCACCGATGACGATGGCGGCACTTGTGGCTGAGGGAAACTAATGAGATGCGTATGTGACGCTGTTGGCGTGGCAGTTGACAGCAAAGTAGGCGATTTTTGTTGTGTGGTTTGCATGCCTGAGAGTGTAGTAGGAGAAGGAGAAATGACACTACCATGCGGCATTATTGCTGCCGCCGCTGCTGCAGCAACAGCACGCCGATCTGCTGCACTTGTTGCTCCTCCCGGGGAAGCGTGCTCCACAGCAGCCGCGATCGCAACATGCTGTAGCGCTGCCATAAAGACACTATTGAGGCGAAGATCACAGGGTTGCTCATCGTCGTCATCATCGTTATCGTCGGCATCATCATCATCATCACCATTATTGGCACATGCGCTACGGTGACCACTCAACGTCACCCCACGCAGATGAGCGGATGCGCTAGGCGTGACACCACCGGCCGTCAGACGTTCACTGTCATCATCTGTTGTGCTAGGCTCGTATTTAATAACACCGATGCCGCCAACAGTGGCCCCTATACCGATCATGCTGCTTGTGGGAGTACCAATGGGGCTAGTGATTGGACTTGTTTTAAGACGCAGACTATGGCGTCTATGCGAGCTGATAGAAAGAGAGGGCGAAGTATGAGCCTCACCGCTGATGGGAATAAAAACTGCACACAGAATGGTGAAAATTATGTGTAGACATGCAGGCAGCAGCAATTGAGTTGAGGAAAATAGAAATACAAAGAAAAAATATGTGATTAGATATTTTTTTGAAATTCCCAAAAAAGCAAAATGCATTTCAAGAAAATATTTGTATTTTGACTTTTAAACTTATAATTTTTATTAATAAATTTAGTTATTTATTTATTTTTTTTTTAACAGACAACACAAATAATTATTTATATATGATAAAAGGAAATATTTTTTTAAGAAAAAAAAAAGTTAAATATATTAATGTGATGATTTGCAAATTTTGAAAAGAAACAAAAAAAATATTACCATTGAATTTAGTGATCAGGGCGGGGCGACATTGATGAGGGGCGATTTTGTTTTTTGGTTTGATTTTCGAATTTTTGAGTTTTTGTGCTTTTTTGGTGCGAGTATTTTTTGATTTTTGTAATGTGAGAAAAGCTGCAAAGTCTGAGTTAGAATAATTAATATTTGTTTAAATAAAAAAACAAAATAAATAAAAACGTTAAAATGTTTCTTAGTATACAAATTTTTAAAAGATAAGTAGTTAAAAAAAGTGACATTTTTAAAAGAAAATATGATGGAATTTTGTAAGAAATAATATTTTTCGTCTTTTTGTTAGTGACAAAAAATAAATTAATTAATAAATAAATAAGTTAGTACTATAGATCAGTTGAGTATTTTAGCAGTAAAATTTATATTTGTGTTAACTAAATTTGTAATTTTAAATTAATTAATATCTATGATAAGCATATGTTAATTATTGGAACTTTTTTTGTTTCATTATATAATTATTTTCCTCGAAGGTCACCCAATCGTACAAAGAATAATCGCATATAAATTTCAGCGAAGATTAATTTTTTTTTTAGCAATTGTTTTTTAGAAGAAACAGTAACATTGCAAAAAAAAAAAATTAAGTAAAAAGGTGAAATTTTCTAAGGAAATAATCCAAAAAATGTAATACCCTTTTTGACTACTTTTCCTATTTATTGTCCATTTGGTCAATATTTTTGCGTAACATTTTATTATCGTAATTTTTTTTTAAATCTTATTTAAACCATTTTTTTGTGATATTCTTTGAACGATTTTGACCAAAAGTTATAAAAAAAACTGCATATTCCTGCCGTGATTCCATTACAATGGAATTTAAAAGACTTCCAAAGAGTTATCACTTATCAGTTGGATCAAAGCTAGCACCTAAACACCTAAAAATTTTGAGCGCAGTATCAGATAACAGAGACATTGGCGGATGCTCATAGTAATTTTAGCCAAAAGCTGATGTTAACTTTAGATTAAATGGCTATGAATACGCGCCATAGTTTATTAAGGTAATTTCTCTATTATCAGTAAAAACAACGCGTTTTTAAGAAGCCATGGTTTTAAGAAACCTCGATTTTAAGAAATCACAGTTATAAAACCACTTGTACAGACCATTTGTTTTTAAGAAAAAATAACTCATTTGGGCTCATTTTGTACAAGATTTATTATGTATTGGTTCATTGGACGATGTACTTTTGTTAAGTGGGTTTCTTAATTTGTATTAAGGCTATATTTTATGTATACATACATATGCATTTTTAACCCTAAAGAAACGTACAAAATCGAACGTCTCCTTTTATTTGAAGCAAAAACATTTTCCGCTAATTTCCAATAACAACTAACTACCTAAAAACTTTTCAAAAGACTTAAAAAAAAGTTTTTGTTAAAAAACTATTAATTTTGTGTCAAGAAAAGTTTTTGTTCGGAATCAAGAGAAACATGAAATACATCATTTATCGTTCTCTCAATCATTTTAGTGATCAAAATAAAAGCGCATAGATATATATCCCTGCATCAAATTTAAACTCAAATTTAAAACTATTTTTCATAGAGATTACTATTAAAATATATGTAGCTAAGCTATGAAACATATTCTCAAGTCGGAGTTTAATTTAAATATAGAATTCTACAACTATGTGCCAAAATGTTTAACTTTCCGATTTTACAATTAATATCCTATATATTTTAATAAAATACGCATGCACTGTTAAATAAATGGAACAAATGAATGAACATAATAATTTAAAAGTTTATATTGATATGGAGATATTTGGGGATAATTTTCATATAGACCCTATAAAACTATAAAAAAGCTGAGGTCTGTGAGATAGTCAATTTTTTTGTATTCACTTTTGAAATCATTTGAATAAATTAAGAGCCATACTTTATGAATGTACACTTCAATTTACTGTCGCTGTTACGAGTAGAACAGTTGTCATTTATTTTTTGACAAAACTACATAATTACCTATTTCAAAAGAATAAAACATGAGCTCGAACTCTAAAAAAGGAAAAAAAATTGACTGTCACATCTACTGCCTTATACATAATATTTTAGTCAGTAGAAAGAGGTAAACATTAACAATTTTACATATGTACATATGTAAATTTGAGTCTGCAAGTTTTCAATCTTGTGGTCCGCATTTTTGCATTATTAAAAGTGCGCTGGAGTTCATATAAGTAATCAATCCTTCAATGTAACCTAAAAGGCATTCCCTTCACAAGATCGACAACTTGAATGATCTTAATAGCATATGCAAAAATCGTTCATATTACACCACTTGTAAAGCAAAAATGTCTACTGACTGTAATACAATCTATACCGAAAAAGAAAACCTTCCAGACCATTGATAGGAGTAGCTTACCGATGCTATAACCAATTCATGGTCAAAAATTAACTACAACACTCTAAAAGTCAATAACACCTACACTATTCAATAAGTTAAAAAAAATAAAACCTGACATATCAACGATTCAAAATCTATACAAAGAAATATGTTTGATATTTTTTTTGTCCAAAAACAAAACTATGTTTTTCATATGGATTTCGAATCGTTAGGATAACTTTATTTTGAAAATATTATGAATAGCCATTTTTGTGATATCACTTGGTGAAAATAATTTTTGAGAGTCTTAGCCATTATCTGTCCTCAAATTTGTTTACAGCATTTCATATACTTAGAAAATGTTCACCCCAAAACACTCCGTCAGCATATAAGCACTAAAATAATGCAATTCTACGTCGAATTTCGACAGGGTAAGTTTAAATCTATAAAACAACGCTTAGATTTTGTAATTGTTTTAAATTTTTACAAAATAATAAGATTAAATATTCTATAAAATAACCGATTTTGTAAAGCTTTTTTGAATTTTACATAAGTGTTTCAAACAAAAGGTTTACAACTGATTATCAACTCTTATAAAAAAAGGAGATTGCTTGAATTCGGACCTAAGCTGCCAACAAATGAGACAAATACCAAAATGAGCATGCATCCGATTTGAAGTCTTTTTTTTTTAACTAAAACAACTTTTTTCAAGATGTTATGGTCATAAATTGTTCATGTGAGGCTGCAGAGTTCGAAATATATTGTAATTTTACGCTGCAGTTATTTCGACCTCTACAGTTTCCTATGTAAAACTTATGACCCTAACGTCTGAACAATAGTTTTTATACTAAAAATAGATTTCTCAAATGATGCAACTTTAATACATTTTTCACTACATCTTTAAGCCTATATAAAAACATATAAGTTATGTTTGAACATCACACATTACTAGGAACACTTTGGCATGGACCTTATTTATTGGCAACTTTGGTTCAACAGCAAGCACTCTCCTTCAAATCTGAATTAAAAAATCGGTCTTAAATCAAAATATAATAAATTAATATAATATGAATACAAATACAAGTATAGTAATTATTTAAGAGAAAAACTACAAAATTATATTATAAGTGTAGATCAATATTTGTTTTTTTTTTTTTATTTCGTACGCCGCAGTCTTTCCGTGGACTTTGGATACAGCTAAGGAAGCAGTCGACGAAGCATGCATGACTGACCGACTGACAACTGATTGAGATTCAGCGTGAGCGTTATTAAATAAAACGAAAAGTTAGCCAACAATCTACCAATGTCGGGCGCTCTGCCAAATGAACCTGAAAAAGAAAACTGGTTAGTAAAAATTCAAGAAAGCAATTTTAAAAGAAAGAAAAAACCAAAAAAAAAAAAGGAACTCGGTCAAACCAAATGAAAATTATAAAAGGTAAGAAGGGAACATACAATGTCAATATTTTCAGGATAATGTAACATGAGTGACGCATATAGATTGTTTTCAAGGTTATATAAGGTAACTCATTCTGATTTTTTAAATTTATAAACATATGTTACGAACAACAAAAGGGAAAATGCCAAATAAAAATAATAAATGGTGTAGGTCACTCACGTTACGTTGCCAAATGTAGGATGTATGAAATGAAACAAAAAAAATGTTTTGAAATTCAATATATGTATATGGTATGTAGGGAATATGTTATGATTTTTTTCTGCATAAAAAATTAAAATTGTATGAACCTATATGGTGATAGATCCTGATAGTGACAAAGCATACAACTGAAAAAAAAACCTCAAAATATGCAATTTCAAGTATTGTTTCTAGAATTTGTGTTCATACTTTTAAATTTTATATATTGTTTATTTTTAGGCTTTTTCAGTTGTCATCCTTGGCATTTCTCAGCATGTAGGGAGTGTAACTAAATTTTTTTAAATTGAAATAATATTTGCTATAAAATTGAAAAAGAGTTCAATTGTTTTTTTTCATGTGTTTTATTGCATTTTAAGTTTTATATATATTTTTTTTAAATTTTTCTTAGATTTTTTTTTGTCATAAATTTATAATAATAATTTATTTAAATTAAATTTTAATTTAAAATAAGTATTTTGTGTTTACTTTTAGCATAATGCATTTTTTAAATTTTCAACATTAAAAAAGGGCTTTACGCACAATTAAATTAATTATTTTTTTTTTGCATTTTTTTAATTAAGTTTAATATTTTACAATCATTGTTCAGATAATTTATGAACTTTTTTTTTGTATATTTTTATACTTTTTTTCAAATAAAAGAACTGCCTTTTTATAATTTTATAGAGGCAGCACCTTATTTTTGATTAACAACTTAAACTAAATGGATATTTAAAATACAAGAATTAAACTAATTTTATGAATGTTAAGTACATATTTCAAAAAAAATTAAATTTATGTAATGTATTAATTATGTATGTATAATTAAAATTATAAACGTAAAATTTATTTTCTAAGAAATTCATTTATTACACTTTTTTCGGTTGTTTTTATTTGACTAGAAAACGACAAAAATAAACTAATTATAAATGATCGTAAATATTTTTTTTTTTATTATATATAAATAAATATTTTTTGTTGTTTGAATATAAAGTTTTTATAGCACAAATTTTGCATGACTAGCAGTTGTGTTTTTTTTTTTTTTTTGTTTTTTTAATACGTATCTTTTAAGTATTACAGTACATAGTCTATTAAGTAAATAAACACAAATAATTTTGCGGTATATTGATATCATTTTTTTTTCTTTTTTTTTTGACTAGTGTTAAATTTTGTAAATCCACTTTTTTCGATTTTAAATTTAAATAAAATTTTTTTTTTCTTACAATTGCAGGCAAAATACACATTTATGTATTTATAAATATTGCATAAGTATGCACATTAAAAATAAATTAAATTTATAAATTAATGAATTTTCACGTCTTTTACACGTGGAATGACTAGATAGCTTTACATGCATGAGATCGTTATTCATATAGAAATCAGCTATACTGCTAAAGATAAAATTAAATCATGGGCATATTAAGAATTTTATATTTTATTTATTTGTGTACCATATTCAGTTGTTTTTCGTGTGAAAGAAAATTGAAGACTATAATTGATTTTCAAAGAACTTTGTTGAGCAAGCTTAGAGCCGATACAAAATTTTAAGAATTTTTAAAAGTTCAAATTTTTAACTAGAAATTGAACATATCAACTTTTTAAAGAAGTAGTATCCAGAAGTGCATAAATTTCTAAGCCGTTAGCATGCTTAAGTCACAAGAATGTGGTTTTTTATTAGTTTTTTTTTACGATTTTGAGAAACTCATACTTGATAAATTTTGGATTTATTTTATTTCTCGTCGGCACCTCGGGAAGTTCTCATAGGGAATGGCTCATTTCGAAATTGTATTTTCAAATTAAATCTATTTTTGAATTGCAATAAAAAGTGACAACGTATTTTTTCGTCTTTATGAGAGTTTTGGACGCATACATCAGAATTTCGAGAATTTAATTTTAAACAAAGATTCAAATATTCGTAGTCAGATTTACACATATATTATATAGTATGCTCGGAGATTCTCAAATTTTAATAGAATAAAATATATAATTATATAAATGCATCAAAAGAAGCACGACTAATATCAATTAAAATAAATTGAAACTGAAAGTTAATACTTCCAATATTTTCACTGAATTTGTGCTCATGCCAAAAAAATCAAACAGTCGCATAAAAAATATTCCACAAATTATTTGCCAAGGATATATAGTTTAACTGTATAGATTTGACATGCTGAAACTGAATTAAAGGTAAGAAAACGATTATAATATAAGGATGTTAAAGAAAGTCACAGATGTGACAGATATAGAATTCGTTCTTTGTTAGAGATCATCAAGAAATTTTCGAAAGAAAAATATATATTTTCTGGATTTGGTATCTTTTAAGCCTTTCAATGAAAATGCTCACTTGCTCAAGGCAAGGATTTATCATTTAAATCATTGTTGTTTGATAAAACGAAATTTCTATTCCATATCATGGAAATATCAATAGTGACATGATTTAAAAATTATTTTGAAGGTCTGATGAGTTTTGAACTTGATGAGTAATAAGCCGAATGAAGCCTAAGTTATTTTTTAATGGTACCAACAAAAAAATCTAAGCTCTCTGAAAAGTATGAGGAGTTTCTTTTAACCAAATTATGGTAGTATAGCCCTTAAAATTATTTTCACAATTGCACATTAACTGTAAGTATCTTACAGTAAAAAATACATATGTATGTATGTACTATATGTATAATGTATATAAATTAAAACAATGCTGTTTTATTGACTATTTCTTCTGAAATTTTTTGCTTACCCATCCATACAAACATTTTATACTCATATTTTTGTAAAATTCTTCTCTCTCCCACTCCACACACTCTAGTCTTGCTTCTGCAGCACTAACGTATAAGTACTTGAGTTATCTGTAGCTTTCTGCTCCTCCTCAATGCGATCCTTGCATTTGGTATTGAGGTGACGCTTCAAATTACTATGGACATTTGTGGCGTAGCCGCACAGTTTGCTGCAAAAGTAACGTGGTGGCTGACCGCACTCATTCTTGAGATGACATTTAAGGCTGTTCTTCCATTTGTAATTTCTATTGCAATTCTTGCAAACCCATGGCTTTTCAATATCAGCATTGTAGATCATATCCTCCGAGTGTTCGAGCGATTCCTTGCGCATGCGTTGATTCTGTATAAGTATGCGATATTTTTTATCCTCTGAAAGTGTTGCCTGAAAATCTGAATTTTTGCTACAAGCAATTGTTGACAATTGCTGTGGTGACAACAGTTGATTTTGTAGATTACTCGAATATTTTGTAGTTGGTAAAATGCCAACGGGAGCTGTTATACTTGTAATTGTTGCCGGTATAGATGGTAAGTGTAATACTTGTTGGTGTGTTTGCGGATGTTGCTGGTGCTGTTGCTGTTGATGCTTGCTATTTAATATGCGCTGCTTCTTACCATATGTCTTACGCGCTGTTATACCAGAACGTGTTACCAATTGTGTATGTTTGAGACGTTCTTGATGCATACTAGCGCTACGTAGTCGACAACTTTTCGTTGTAGCACTAGCGGCAGCAGCAGCTGTTGTCAATAGATCATCAATATTATCTTCGGTTTTATCCGGATCCATTTGATCAAAATCGATATCTTCAAATTCTTCCTCATTTTCAATTTTCACCGTATCAAAAGCCCATGATATTGGACTTGAAAGTTTTAAATCGTAATTGTAATCATCATCATCGTCATCATCATCACCTTCGCCATCTTCGGTATGTGGTTCATCCTCCTCTTCCTCTTCATCCTCATCTTCCTCACCTTCGACTGGCTGTTGTTCATCTTCATCATCTTCTATGGAGGAGGCGGTATTTTCAATTTTAACTATCACCTCGGTCATATTATCGTCTATGGAATCCAATTCAACACCAGCAGCTGCCAATGCGGCAGTCGAGAGTAGGCCAACAGTTTTGCCGCCGCCAGCTGTGTTGCCATTTTTGCCTGTGCTATTGTTGTTGTTGTTGCCAGTTGTTATACAAGCGATTGTTGTACGACCAATGCTACCGATGCGTGTCATTGTTTGTGTTGTATTTGTTGTTGTTGTTGCTGCTGGAATTATATCGCCGCCAGTAGCGTTAGATTTTGTAGTTGGTGGCGATACCAATGCACTTGTTGTTGTTGATGATGATTTAGTTGCAAGCGCCGTTGGTGCAACATTGCTTATTGTTGCTGTCGTTGTTGCAAGAGCTGCTGTGACAGTTGTTGCTGCAGCCGCTATGATAACATTGTTGTTGCTATTGTTGTTACAATTGTTGCTTGTATTTGTTACTGTTGTTGCGGCTATTGCATTAGTAGTGGTTAGTTTATCTGTTAGTGTGTTTTTGTGTAAAAATTTTGTTTTTTTTTTTCGGTTAATATTTTTTTGATTTTGATTGTTTTTCGAATTTCGAAATTTGCAATTCGACGTGAAAAGAGAAGTGAAGAGAAATTTATATATAAGCGTTAGTAAATGCATTAATTTTTGATTAGTAAATGAGATAGGAATTAAAAAACAAAAGCAGACAGACACAACAATAATGAACTAGAAAAGAAAAAAAAAATTTTGTTTTTGTTTCAGTTAAAAAAAAAGCTGTAAAAAAATATTAATTAAAACATAATTAATAAGATAATATAAGGTAAAAACTAAAATATTAAGAAGTAAAAAGATTTAAATGTAAGAGCTAGTGAACTGGCTATCTGAGAGTTCCTTCCCAAGAATGTAAAGGCTATTCAAAATGACCGACATTAATTGGTTCGTATTTTTTCTATCGGGCTGTTGGTTCATCGCAAGAACTCATTTAGTTTTTTTACGATTTCCCCTCTCACAATTCACTGGTAATACTTCGGGAGCATATTTTGTCATCAAAAACCTTCGCGGCCATAGCCGTTGGAATGCATCATTAAAATGTTGAAAAATTATTTATTTTTTAATCCTCATAATTATATCTGTGGAGGCACTTGCTACTGATTTGCCCACTTGTTAAATTTATACTTGTCTACTGTTTAAATAAACAGTATAACATGTGTATAACATAAAAAACCTAATCGATTTGTTGCATTGGCCGTTTTAAAAAAAAAAAAACAATATCAATGAATCTTCACTTTTGAGAATCGTTTCTGAATCTTTGGCTTTTGGCGAATCCGCATTTCTCTATAATATGGGCAAGAGGAAATCCAATCAGAAATCAGAGCCGTACGGTGGATTTATGGAAACTAAGACGAATGAAACACATACATGCGTTTAATAAACGCAGGGCTATTCTAGCAGCGCGAGCTGCCCTCACCCCTCGGTGCGGCCCTATTCCTAATTCAACGTGAAACAGAAAAAAAGAAAGAAAAGAAGATTTAAAATTTATTTTCAAACGAAAAGTAACGAAAATATGAAAATCAAGCTGAAATTTAAGAAAAAAATAACATTAAACTCGAGCTAAATTAGAAAATTTATTAAATTAAATTAAATAAAATTTAAAATAAAAGATAAAGTGAAATTTTTTTAATTGAAACCAAATACCTGGCACGCCGTCAGCATTATTAGCGTCGCCAACTTCCCCACTACCAGCAGTTTTAATAGATTTCTCGAGTATCGATTGATCAGCTAACATGAGCCAATTGCGGACGCGTATGCGAGATTCAGACTGTGCTGATTGCGCTTGCGTTGTTTTTACAACGCCACCACCACCATCTTTTTGTTGCAATACAGAATCTGAAAAGAGAAAATGTCCAATATGGTTAGAGACATGTGAGAGTGTAATGTTCGATTTAGATTTGGTTTCTTTTTTTTTGAGCACACAATTTTTTGTCTGTTTTGAGATTGACATTCAAAAGCGGAAGAATTAAAAATTTATTCATACTAAAACAGAAAAAATTTTAACTTTAAATAATAAATTTCAAAATTAACATTTAAAATTTGAATGTGCTGTGAATGTTTAATTTTCTTTCTTTTTTCAAGTAATTAATAATACATTCCTGAGATACTTACGCAAAACTAAAAATTAGATAAAAATTAAAAATGTGCTTTCTAAAAGAAATTAATTAAAATGAAATAAAAATTGCATGAAAAATACGCTATGAAAATATGCGGATACATATAAATAAACAGCATACAATTCTCTTTTTTTTTTTGTCAATTTTATTTTTTTATTACAAATATTTTTACAAAACTGTTTTCATAAAAAAAATCACTTAAAATAAGTTACTTTTTCTTCAAATAATATTAAATATTTCAATATTTGCTTGTTTTTTAGTGCTATTTTTTGAAAAAATAGCAAAAACTATTTTATGAGTATTTTTTTTTTTTTACATATATTATAAAAATTTAACAAAAAAATATGTATAAAAGTTTTTTTTGCAAAAAAGTTGATTCTTAACGAGTGTGTTTGTTTTTTATTTAATTTTTGTAGATATGTTTTCGAAAAATTTTAAACAATTTTCTTTTGCGTAAAACTTACAAAATAATAAAAGCATTATAAAAATATATAATAATTGATTGTTTCTTAAATTTGTTTTTTTTTCTGTTTCTTTATCTTGCCAATACCAATAAATTTTTTTTTATATGTATACATATATGTATTTTGTTTTTCGTAATTGTTTAATTTGTTTTTTTTTTTTTTAAAAAAAACTTTTCATTCATTTTAAATGTGTAAAGAATTTTAAATATAAAAGTTTTGCTTCAAAGAAATTTTGAATTTTAACAAAGTAAAAATTAAATAATTTTTTCCCGACACCAATTATAAAAAAAAATTATTGTTTTATTAATATTTTATTTAAATTAATTTTATCTCGTTCAAATTGACGCTTTTTATGTTAAGCTTATTAATTCACTGATGATTTCGATTTGTATTTTTTTTTTTTTTTCTTTATATTTTGTAAAACAGCTTAGGCGATGAAAGTTCTGAAATTGCATAAATTATACCCCTCCCAGTTCTGAATTAAAAAAAACTTAACGGTTCGGATATTAAATTTTTATGTTTCTCAAAAAAAATATTCAATAAAGTAAGTGGGAGTTCAAATCAATCGAATTTTGTTATCAGCACATTATTTTGACATTTTTTTTTTTGATAAGTGATAAGTTTAGCAAATTATATTTTATTATTAATTTTTGCTTGAGAGATACATATTTATCAAAATAAAAAACTTTTTAAATTGAAAAGAGAGACTAACCACTACACTATCCATACTTAATAGCAAAAAACTTACTGTTAGTCAGCAAATATGCTAAGTGATAAGTTATTTTCATATTAGGGCTTAGTAATAATAGTAAAGGTACTTATTTGAGGTTGAATAAATTGGGGCTAGATAAAAAATGAAACGTCAAAATTTACGCAACGGACGTTCGTTTTTAATGGAAATTTGATATAATTTTTGCAAAAGCTTTAATAAGAAGTCCAGGCAGCGAAATCTCATACAAAAGTATCTTTAATCTGTACTAATGGTTTAAAAAGTGGTTGTTGCAAAATGTAGTGCAAACTGTTCTATGTTCCGTCTTTGATAGATATTCTCAATGTTGTTAGCCTTTCGCTGGAACGCAGCAAAACTTTCAACAATTTTTTTTTTAGCAAATTTTCAGAACTTTCTTTTTAGCACTTTCAAAATATAAGCTGTGATGCTTAAAAATAATTTTTAAGCTTAACATACCTACATATGACAGACATGGAATGTTATATTTTGTATAGAGTAAAATAATAAAAAAATATTTATACAATAGTTAAATAATTGTGTTTTACCCTTCTGTAATTTAATTTTAGTTGTAAGTGAAAAAAAAAATTACAAAATTCAATTATATTATTTTTTCGATTGATGTGACGCTTTTTTTGTATGAAAAGTAAAATAAATTTAGAAGGAAGCACAGCTTCCACTAAATTGTTTCTTGTTTTTGTTTTCATTAAACTTAAGTTACACAAAGAGAAAAAATTCAATTATACATAAATAATAAAATAAAAATCATAAAAAATTAAATTTTAATACACAAAATAAAAACACAAACTAAGTACCTGAGTTTTGCTTCTTCGAATTTTTTTTTTAAATTTTTCGTAATTTTTTTTTAAATGCTTTAATTTACTTACTTAATAAAATATGATCACTTAGTACTAACTTTCTTGCTATATATATGGCTTTTTGCGTTTTGTAAAGGAAATTTTTAAAGAGTTTTATTTATAAAATTAAAAATTTTTTTTTTAAACCAAAAAATATGTTTTTTTTTATATTAAAGATTTATACAAATTTTAAATTTGTGTTAACACAAAGTGTAAAAAACTTTTCAAGTTTTATAATTATTTTTTAATTTTAAAAATTTAGCACATGATTTTCTTTAATTTTGAATTTAGTTTTTAAATATGAAAATGAAAGATTCATTTTTAATTTTTAAATTTTTTTAAACAAGGCACTTTCTAATTGTTTATTGGAAAAAAGAGCATTCAAACGGTAATGAAACATGAGTGACGCAAAAGAAATTAAGTTTTGTTTCTTAAATTTAAATTTTGTAGCAATTTTTCATTTTGTATTCAAATAAAATGGAAGCGTAAAATTTATTCAAAACAATTTTCGTATGCTTCAGACGCGTTTCACTCCTGTGAAACTATTACATTTTTAGTTACTTGGAATGCTTTGTTTTTAAAAAATTAAAGCTCACAAGTAAAGTAAGCATTTTTGACTTAAATATTAAATAATTTGTTTTTTTTTTTTTTTTTTAATAGACATTTTAAAATTGAGCACTTACTTTTTGTCTTTTCTTGTAATTAATTATCTTTGAGGTAAATTGTTGTTGTATCAAGTATGTTTTTTTTTAAATTATTCTTTGTTGACTTTTATGTTTCAATAATGACTTTATTTGTTTCTGCTTTGAGTGGAACTTTTGTTTATTCGTTTTTTATTTAATTATAAAATTTTAATTATAAACTTAAATAAAAAGCTTTTCGTTTATATCCACTGAGTCGTGTGTATGTGTGCGTGGGTGTTTTATTTTTAAATTATTTAAAATATTTATATAATGCTATTGTAATTAGGTTCATTATTTGTGGTTTAGTAAAATACACAAAAATTGTGTATTTAATTTGTGTGTATTTTTTTAGTTACTATTGTGTATACATTTAGGGTTATTTGTTGACTTAAATTCTTTAAATAATTACTTAGAAGGAATGCATATTTGTCTTTTAGCTGTGTGAGTGTATTTGTGTTAACTTAAGCTATAAACTTTTTATCACTTTTTTTTTGAAAATATAGAAAAAACTTGGGGCAATTATAACTAAAGCAGTCAACAATCACTTCTCTTATGACATAAGTACACTAGGGTGACCCAACAAATTTGAACTCTTCAGTTTTCAGATTACCGCTTTTTGAATATTTTTCATTTGTCATTTTCCCTTTATAAGGCTTGTTATAAAGAAAAAATATTAAAAATCCATAAATAAAACGTAATTTGCTTTTTCGATTCTACAAAAATATGTTACACTTTTTCTGGCTTTTTTCAGGTATTTGTTTTTTTTTTAAATAGTCAAAATAGATATTGTGGAGATGTTAAGTACACAACAATTTCGGTCAAAATATACCACTTGACGAAAACCACAATTTCAGATTTGATAAGTTTTTTGATTCAAAAACTGAAAAAAGACAAATCGAAGCATTTTTTATAGTATCGAACAAGCTGCCCTAAATTGAATTAATTTTTGGGTCAATTAGTTTCATACGATAAAATGGGTCATTCTGTATTTAATTGTTGTAGGCCCCACTCATGTACATCACATAACAAGCAAACATTATTGTGCAAATTATGTATGGATTGATAGGCAATTCTTGAGAAATCGCCATCTCAAAATTGTGGAACTGGGATATTTGTAACATTTAAAAAATATTGTATTTTTTCGAAAAATGGAAAAATTATCAAATTTACTGAAAAAAAAATTAATATTTATTGCATATTAAAAACAAATCAAATATTTTGGGTCACGTATCGTCAACACAAAAACTATAAAATACATACATATGAGTATAATCTTTCGATAAAAATACATTCCAGAATTGCCGAAAACGTTTAACTCTAAAACTCCGATTTACTTAAAACAAAAACCGCTAAAATTTAATTTTTGAAATCTTAATTTAAATTTTTTGTCGGTTAGACGAGTTCAGGCGTTATCGAATAAATTTCATCAAAGCATTAAACTTAAAATAACTCATATGAAGAATTGTAAGTCCATACATATTTTGTTTAAAAATGAAATTGATTTGTTATATGCGTTGAGGTCACTGAAAACAGAAAGTGTTGCCGTTTTAGTTTTAATTATCGAAATATATTTTGATAATAATTTTTGAAGTGTACAGTATAATATATTGCTTTGCATTTTCCAGCACTTGCGATCATTTTTTATGCAGCTACATACAATTTCTAAAATTATTTTTAAATTGGAATGTTTTGGTTGGTCTTTTAATGCTTAATAAAAATAAAGGAAACGATTTTTGATTAGAGTTTTTTGTGTACATATACTTATAAAAAGTATTTTTGGATGTTCTATGAAGAGACTACAATGGCACTCAGTTACATAGTCATTTAGTCGCATACATATGTGTGCATGCGCTTAAGATTAGCGTTGGGTAATGCCAAAAAATTACAGCTAACTTGGCTGGAAACATAAAACACGTGTTATGCATTTCATGTGGAAATAGTTTGTGTTCACAAATTGTAACATGTTTTCAATTGATATAAAAATATATCGTTTATTGCTGAAATAGTTCTTCAATAATATAAATGTTTTCATATAAGAATATTCAAAGAAATTTTGAAGGTCTAAGGTACGGAGCTCTTTCATAAATTGCCAACAAGTAAAAAGTATAATTATAATTATAAAATGTTAGGCATTGGAAAAGTGCGTTACGGGTGGGATTTTGTGTGCAATTTCTAGTCGTCGCAATAAAACGGAAAACTACTTTTCTGGAATACTAAAGTGATAAAGCATTCATATTGAATCTAACCTTAGGTGGGATCTTACTTAGCTTTTATCAAAAACTTTGAGTTTCATATTCACATCATGTAGAAATAATAAAAGTATTTTTAAAGACAAAAAATGCAATATTCCCTAAAAAGAAACATGCAAAATGGTTTCAAAAACTCTACATCATCTCTAAAAACTAAATTTTGCAATTTTTACATTATGCATGTAGTTACAATAATACAATTCATATTCTATTCTATATATGCTGTCTTTCTCAGTACTTTTTTATTTTAAATAATTTTCAAATGTAGTGCTGCATAAAAGTTTCGCAAGAAAAATATTGTACATGTTATGAATATATAATAATATCAGAAAAGTGTTATGAAATTTTCCAAAATGGAAACCAATAAAAATAATTTAAACACAACTGACGATTTTCATGAAAATAATAGAAAAAAAAATTTAAACAAAAATATATAACAAAATTACAAAAATGGCATTCATCTGCTTACTACATCTCGCTCTACTTTTCTTGATTGATTTTGAAGTTCAAACTTCAAAAAATACGACTTCAGTTACTTATTTTTTTATATAAATTAAGACTGTGAATTATTTTTTCTTTTTGTTTTTGTAAAATAGAAAAAAAAAAGAAAAAAGATTTAAAAAAATATTTAAAAATTTGGCACACGATTTCCAACGTAAAATAAATGAAGTTTTCTATTTTAACTTCTTTAACCACTGCTATTTCTCTTACGCCTACGTCTCCTCTTCATCATCCTCCTCCTCATCATGTTCGTTTTTAACTCCCATACGTTTACTTTATGTATTTCCCTGATTGTTGTTCAGCAACATTTTTGCAGCGTGATTTCCTCATCATCCATACCCTTACTGCTCTTATGAAAAATGTTGCCTCAACTCTGCCGCTGTTGCAGCAGCACTGCTTCCCTCATCGGAGCCACGTTCACCCGTATAGCTCTTAATATCTTCCAATTTAATGAATTTTTCCTTATGCATACGTTCCATATGACGACCAATGTGCATTTTTTGCTTAGCCCTATATACACAGAATGGACATTGAAATTGTGGTTCTTTGCCACATTCCCACTTCTGATGATTACGCAGCGATGATTTCAACTTATAAACGCGTCCACACTCCGGACACGGATGACCACCACCGGCACCAATACCAATACTTCCATTACCGCCACCAATTAAACTATTCATGGCACTGATGCTGCTCAAAATGTTAATGTTACACAATCCTGCTGCACTACCCACAACATCGCCAAAGGCGCCTGCGCCGCTTAAAGCCGAATGATAGTCACCGGCACCACCGCCACTAGTATTGCCGGCGGTCTCATCGCCACCATAGCTATTATCGCTCATATTGCCACTATTATTTGCTGATTTTTCAGCAGCCACCTTAAGCATGAGTGCAGCGGCTTCATCCTCAGTGAGGTGTTTTAATTTTTCAGCTAGCTTTTCGCTTGATGATAGAGTATTTGGGTCACTAACGTTACCATTGCGTTGTTTGCTGGTCGTTGTGAGACTTGCTCCACCAGTGGAGCTTAATTCATTAGGTGGAGTTGTAGTACTACCGCCGGCGTTACTAGTACCAAAGCGCGGAGATTTACGATCGGCTGTCGAAGATGTTGCAGAGCCGGTAGCTATAATGGAGGTAGTTAGACTTGGGTGCTTGTCCGAGTTGATGGATAAATCTGTGGGGAACACCAGTGGATGTACACCTTCGCGCAGTTGGGTAACAAGTGGCATAGCCAGGCGGGCATTCCATTCGTTCCAGGTTAAGCCAGCGATGCGTGTAATACTTAAATCTGCGTTATGCATAAACATAATTTTTTATTTCATTTTTTATTGCATATTTGTAGGCGGCGGCGAGGTATTTTTTATATTATTATTTTTTTTAAAAAATGTGTATTCATTTTTTTTTATTTTAATGTTGTTAAATTTGGAGGAGGTAGTTTGTGGAGGTGTGAAGATCAAGTAGAAGTAGTTCGACATATATGAAAATAAAAAAGAAAATAAAAGAAAAGGAAACAAAAAAATTAACATAGGACGAAAACACACTTAAAAAAAGGTTAACGTAAATTTAAAAAAAAAAACAAAAAATATATTTTAAAATTAACAACTCAAAAGTTAAAAATAAACAAAATATTAGTAAACTGATAAAAGCTATAATAAAATTGTACAATATTATAATACAGCTAAGAGCTAATGTCCTGCAGCCAAAAAAAAAAAAATGCAAAGGCAATGAAAAGCTTAGTGTAAACTTTATAAATAAAATAATTATTTTTAATGCGGATACTGTGGTAAAAGCAGCTTTGAACAAATATTTGAAAAAATATGGAAACGGGCCTAATATGGATTTTTCTAATCACGTCAAATATTTCTCTTTTCTTTTTTTTAATAAAAGCAAAATTTGTTTATAAAGAAAAACTCAGAAGATCTTAAGGTATAGGTTAATTCCAATGAGGAATTAAATTTATTATTTTTATATTGTATCGCTGAATCAAAATCAGGTACCAGTTATACGGGTGAATGAAAGTCATTCTTTGATCGCTTTTGCTTCCATCCCGAATAATGAAGAGATTCAACATTATTTTATATTAAAAAACTGTACGTAGTGTTTCCGTTTTCGACTCTATAAAAGCCAAAGATGTGAAAATGTTAACACAGTTTTGTGCATGTAGACACATGCAGAAAAATTCGATGATTTTTTTCAATGAAATTTTATGTTTAATATATTTTTCGACTTAAAGCATCATTCCGAATTTATAAACCAAATCCAAAAATGTAATAATTCATTGCAGAATCGAAAATGCTATACTATGGTTTCAGCGATTCATAATAAAAGTTACATGGTTCAATGTAATTTTGTTAACTAAATTCCAAGGTTGAAAGGTACAAGTTTAAAAATTACTCATTGCATTTAACTAAAAATGATTGACTTCCTAATTTTCCGTTCTTTAGTAATACTGAAAAATTTGGCTCAGAAGCAAACATTCGAAATGCGTCATCCTTTACAACTTTATTTAGAAACTAGATGACTATGTTAAATCTTTCTTGATAAGTATATACAATTGTCTTTATCAAAAGAGTTTTAAAACAGAACTTAAAATCAAACTATTTATTATTCAAACGAAATTGAAAAATTACAATTTTTATTTATGTAGATGTGTAGATAAAGTATACAGCTTATTTGCTGAAAGCTGCTTTCACTAAAATTTAAATGTTATAGATATTGATTTAAGTGTATAGCAATGATAAAGCGTAATGTTTTTATCTAAAAGCATTAATGAGTTTTTAAATGAAAATGAGTTTCAAAAATAATAAATTATACAATATTCGTAGAAATACATTTGTTTACATTAATAAAAATCTTTTATACAATTCAGCTGAAAATAGTGTTTTTTTTTTAATTTAATATAGCCGTAGTATTTTAAAAATTGAGTTTTTTATGAAAGTGGCTGCACATTTATGTGGTGTTACTGTGCCGTAGAAGAAAACTGTGAGAGCAAAGATTTTTTTTTTAACTTTTGTCAAAAAAAAAAGACTGCAAAATAAAGCAACAGTATCTAAATTGAAAAAAAAAAATATTAAAAACAACAAAAACAAGTTTTTTAGAACAATAATAATAAAGTAAAAAAAAAAATTAACATAAAATATTAATTTAAGTTAAGCAAAGTCTGTTAAGTGTGGAATTTCACGTGTGGATATCGTTAATAAATTTTGTTTTTTTAATTATAATACATTGCACATTTCTTTTCTTCCAATTTAATTTCGTTGATATAGCGCACATCCATTAAACTGCATTACTTTTTTTAAATTTATTGTACCCTCTATTTGTCTATTTTATTATCCAAATGCGATTACTGTTCCAGAACCTGTAAGAAAAAAAGAAATATATTAGCATTAAAAGCATTTCATGGTATTGGAAAAACCTGCGCTGAGTTTTTTTTTTAACGCACACTTCCGGGTTGAGACTTATCCTCATACGGCAGCGTAAGATATCAGTGATAAATATGAGGTCACGATAACTTTTGTCTTGAAACATTTAGTTTGTATAAAAAGCTTATTGAGTAAAATAGTGCTGTAATTTTGTGACTATAACGAAATAGTTAAGTATATTAATCCAAAAATGGCAAAACGACTTGTGATAATAGTGGTGAAAAGAAAAAACTGCTTAAATCGACTTAAGCACAAAGGGAGTTAAGGCCAATTTTAGATTAGTTCGGGATGCAATTGCTTTTTTTTTAACGCAAGCTGTTAGTATTTGTTTAGGTTTTGATATTTATTGCCAAAAAATGGAAAGCGAGTTTCACCAAGATCTAATGGAAATGTGGCTTTAACTCTCTTCGTGCTTAAGTCGACTTTTTCCTTTTTGCCAGATATATTTATTGGATATTCGTTCCCTTAAAAAAATCCATGCGACTGAAATACCGTGACATGATGGGGTTAAAAGCGAAAAAAAAATTTTTAAAAATTATATGGTTCATTAAATTTTTTAAGCGCCTCTTATTGAGTATTAAATCGTTTCGTCAGGTTTTATTTTTTTCTTTGATCTCAAGCAAAAGAGATATGAATGCCCGAAACGGATATCGAATTCTGGGGTTCATTGAGGTTCGAGTAAGAAGAGAAAAAAAAACTATAAAAACTTGTGGTTTTGAATCTGTTACATTGTCACATTTTGCTAGAATGCTGCATATACTTCGATTCATTTCGGCACGATTCAAATAACCAACTTTGATTTGTCGATCCAGTTCATCACTTGAGGTATTGTCTAGAAAAAAGAAAAGAATATATTAGTTATATATTCAAAACTTCAAGAAATTAAAAGGAAACCGAAAAAGAAAAGATAATAAATGTAAGAAAGAAAAATTAAAATTCAGAATTTATGATTATAAAAAAGAAAAACGGGTAAGGAAAATTTTTGGAATAGGATTTTTTCGTGATAAGTAATAAGAAATGAGTGATGATTTAATGGATTTGAATGCGACGTGATGATGAAATAAGACACAAAACATTCTTGTTTTTTTTATTTATTGTAAGTATGTATATAATATATATATAATGATTTTACTAACTTAAATAAATTTAATAAAATTTTGTATTTAAGTATATATCGTTATGAAGAAAAACTTTTATATTTTTTTTGTAACGATGATTTTTTTTTTTAATTTTATAGGTTTTTTTTTTACTTGAAATGAAGTTTATGAAATTTTTTACATTTAAAACTTATTTTACTCTTATTAAATTTTTAGTTTTTTTGAAAATTAAAACTGCACCTTTAGAAAGAATCATAATTTCTAAAGATTGTAATGCAATTCAATATTAAAAAAATTTTTTTTGTTTCAATGGTATATATATTGTACATTTAAATTTTTCTCAAATGATTTATATTCTGCAGTACAATTTTTTTTTTGTTCTTACATTAATTTTAATTACCACTATTCATAGTTAGTAAAAATAAAACTGTTAGGGGGGACTTGAAGCGATAAAAATGTTAAAATTTAAGCTTAGAAAACATTTTTTGTAATTTTGTAAATTTTAAACTGTTGATTTTTGTACATACAGTGATAATTTAACCTATTAAAATGTTTTGTTTTTTAACTGTAATTTGAGAAAATACAAATATTTATTTTTTCTTTTTCTTTTTATATTAAATTTGGTTTACCGATATTTCGTACTGCCAGCCTCTTATTTCTAAAAAAAGAAAATTTTCAATATTTTAACTTGAATTAATGTTAGGAATAATGTAGTATTTAAGTATTTTTATTAGCATTTACAATAAAGTTGCCAATGCTAGTTCAATTTCAAGATAAAATTGCAGAATTCATTGAAATTCAAATTTCCAATGCTAATCCAGTTAAGCTTGCATTGACATAACAATTCTTGTGAGCTTACATTTTTGTAAAAAAAATCGACCAAACTGTATTTTTGTAGTGAAATTAGAGACGCTAATTAAATTTGAACAGCATTAGTATTTAGCTACATTGCTAATACTTATGAAAGCTAACCACCATCCTTGGCATTAAAAGTTTCAATACCAATGAAAATGGGTTTTCAAGAGCATTTAATAAGTTTATAATGAAATTCACATTGAAATATTAATGCTACTGTTACTGTGCCCACCACAACTGCTGTCAGCCTATATATAATGCATGCAAACCAGTTTTATATAATTTAACTTATAATACAATAAGCATAAATTTAGCTTCATTTAGTATATTATAAAACCATAAAATTAAAAATTTTTAAATTTTTTTTTGTTTGCAATGTCTCGATTAACTTTAACTTGTGTCAATGTTGAAGGCATGTCATCACTGTCAAGTGACAAGTGGAGACACCAATGTAGCCATACAAAAAAAAAGAATTGTTCCAAAAATATTTTGGAATGCTTTGACAGATTTCAGTCATAAATTAAAGCTAAGCGAGACGGCATAAGTTTCTACAGTTTAACTAAAATTTCTCCATTTTTTTTGTTTGTTTTCTAGATTTTCTTATGAAACATTTAACTTAAATTTATGCTTAACTTATATAAGTGCTTAAAATTAATTTTACGACAACATTGTTTCTATTTTTTTTTTATTTTTTTAATTTTTTTTTTTTTTTTTTGTTTAAAATTAATAATTTCTACGTAAGACAAAAAACAATTATGTGTGTGTATTAAAATTATTGTGTAAAGAAAATTTTAATTAATAAATTGCTCTAGAAAAATCTATTACATTTTTTGCAGTTTTTTTTAAAGGTTTATTTTTTATTTTGAGCTTACAGCAGCATATTACATTTTTGAATCAATTTTAAATTGTTTTATTGAAAAATAATATGAAATAAAGTTTTTTTGTTTTCTAAGAAACTGCTTGCACATAAATAGTATTTTTAAAAAATTACATTTTTCATAAAATGTTTACTCTTTTGAAACATGTTTTTTTCAAAGCCCATAAAAATATAACGCATAGACTTTAATAGTATAAGGAAGTTTCAGATGGTGTGTGTATTTGTTTATTTTTTGTAATATATTATTTCATTTTGCATTTTATCTTAACTTAAAAATAATAAAAAAAGTAAAAGGTTTGAACAATTATAAAATATTTAAAAATAACAAAACTCATATATGTATGTATGTATGTGGGTATATACAAAATAAAAAATAAAAAATAACAAGAAAAAAATATATTTTAAAGCAATATGTTGTTTGTTTGAATAACATTTTTTAAAGTTTTCAATAGTATTTTTGTTCACAAAATACAATTTGTAGACATAGTTTTATCTTTTAACTTGTTGTTTACTAACTTTTTATAAGTTGAAGTTATAAAACATATGTCCGTCCAAAAGTTGAAAGAGTCACTTAAGAAGAAGGTTTAAAATTTCAAAGTTTTATGCTGAGAGATTTCTTTAGGTTGCTCGATAACACAGCAACTGCTTTCAAGTCAATCTCGCGTTTTTATGAAAATAAATATGTGGCTCTAAGACAAAACGAGTTAGCTCCATTTCTAAGCAAAATCGAGATAAGCGTGTCCATTCAATTTGTTTTGAATTAAATCTTAACTCTATATACAAATAAGACATTTTTAGCGGATACAGAATTTCTTTACCATTTATCTCCATTACGTATACACTATTAAAACTTTGAACATCAATATCTCTAAAAATCACTAAAAATGGAGTAACTCGTTTTGCCTTAGTGCCACAGAAATAGTCGTTAATTTAAAAATTAAAGTTAAAATATTTCACTGAAAGATAAATCAAAAATATATTAAGATATAGCAATCTGGACAAAAACCTTACTGGGATGTCATGTTTTCTAATTTTGTAATTTTTTTTATGAAACTTATTGATTTTTGCATCAAAAAAGTTTAATTTTTAAATTTTTATTTTTCTGTGAAAAGACTATGATTTGAATTTCCATTTTTTCGATCAACAATAACCATTATTCCTTTTTTCTATATTTTTCGAATATATAAGTACGTCACTGAAAAACGATGATCGAAAATGAACGCTAAAAAAAAACTCAAAAACGGTGGTGGCTTTTCATCAAAAAATAAAAATCACAAATGACGGATATTTTCACTGAAAAAAAAAAATAAATGCAAAAGAGACGGATGTCCATTGTTCGAAAAAAAAAATACATCTTATAGAAAAGTTATCATTTTTGACCGGAAAGAAAAATTAAATATACCTTTTAATCGATAAAAAAAATCAGAGTCCGCAATTGTTGTTGATTTTATCGAAAACTAAAACAACTTAAAAATTGCGGATGTCTGGATTGAAAAAATAAAAATTAAAGTAACGACTTTTATTGATCTAAAAAAATCTTATTCAAAAATAACGATTATTTTATGTCGATCAAAAGGCTAGGCTATATTTGATAAAGAAGGATAAAAATCGAAAGTGACAATTATTATTGATCGTAAATTTAAATAAATATAAAATGGTCACTTTAGAGCTTAATGTTAATGGGTTTTTTTTAGTTAAGAATCAAATATAAATTGCAACTTCATTCGAAATAAAGAGGGAAATTTTTGGTTGTTTCTTCGGAATAACTCCAACTGATTTGTGACATGACAAAAATATATAAAAAAACTTAGTGACACCCAAACACAAAAAAAAAAGTGAATGGTTTCATTTAGTATGAGTACGTATATCTGAGGAGGCTAGCAATATAAACGCGTATATTTGCAATTATATTCGTTTTGAGTGAGGCAAAACGTTTCACTGAAACTCAATAACTTTTTTTATGCAAATTTTTTGGCTTCGGTTTTAGCAGCTTGAAATCTTGCGCTAGTCAAATAAATTGACAAAGAACAACCTTAATCTTCATTTTCAAAATAAAGTGAGATATCTGCCTTTGAAAATAACCTCCTCATGTATTCAGCTATTTTTTTTTTTTTCACTTCCTTAGCCTTATGTATTTGTATACATATATATATGTAATGGTAGTCTAATTTCAAAAGCTGCTCCCTTTCTGCTGCTTCACTTTCTACTAAAATTTCGCTACTATTTAATTTATATTTTACGTCCTCGTTTACTCTCCAATTGCGGCTTATCTGGATGATGCTTGCGTACATGTACACCCAAATTACCACGCTGTTTAGCCCTATATGAACAGTGCGGACACGGATGACATGGCTCCTTACCGCCACACTCGACACTTTCATGACGACGCAAAGTCGACTTCCAACGATACTTTTTGCCACAATGACGACACACATATTTCGATTCAATATCATCAGACTGATCAAGTGAAGAGGGACTCAACGATAGCTCATATGTTGTGGTAGTCGTTGATGCATTTTGTTCTTGTTTCATGGGTCGTGTCGTAAGAATCGTATAACTTTTAGTGATTGTCGGATGTTCGTGTACGGTAATACCTTCGGGTACAATTGTATCAACACTGGTGCAATCATCCTGTTCCAAAGTTTGTAATTGCTGATGCTGTTGCTGGTGGTGTTGCTGCTGCTGCTGTATGTGATGGTGTTGTTGTGTTGTTGCTGCCTGCAGCTGCTGATGATGTTCATGTTGTTGCTGTTGATGCTGCTGATGTGAATGCGCCTCTTCAACAGTCGTTAATTGCGTTGTTTGTTGCATGTGTTCAGTGATTTCGCTTGGTGCAAAACCAATACCAATTTTTGTACCATCTGGCAATTCAATATCATCAATTTCAGCATATTTCACCAAATCACTTATGATTGCAGCTGATGTTTGCGCATTGTTGAGATCAATTTCGCTGATCTCATATTTGGTACCTTCTGTGAGTTCATGATGCTCTTCGTGATGATGTTGTTGCTGATGATGTTGTTCAACAATTTGTACATTAGCTGTGGTGGTACCTTGCGGTGTGATGATTTTGCCTCTTGAATATTTAATACGTGACATAATAGGTTTTTGTTCAGTTATTTGTACGTTACGTAAACTCATCAGATTGATTGTTTGTGGATGAGTCGTGGTTACTATGTGCTGTTGTTGCACTTCTTGGTGTTGTTGCTGCTGATCAGGATCATGAATTTGTATGTGGTGTTGCTGCTGATGCTGATGCTGTTGCTGATGGTGATGCTGCTGCTGATGTAACTGCTGGGGTTGTATGATGGTAGTGGTGACATGCGGATGATGTGTAGCAATTGTTGTTGAAGACGGTATAATCTTTTTCAGGTTGATCAATTCTGATGGATGAGAAAGTTTATAAAAAAAAAAGTCATAAAGTTAAAAATATAAGTTGTGAGAAAATCCGTCGAACATATAGATTTGTTCTTTACATATGGAAAAAACTCAAATAATAATTTAAATTGTTTCAGAGATTTCAGACGGAAATCATACGAGTACTTAATCAATCCAGTTACAAGTACTAAAGGAGCTAAAATAAATATAAATAAATTACTCCTGCCGATGGCACACAATGTGAAATAAGAGCACAAAGTATATGGAGCTCAGAGGAAGAGAGTAGTCCATTTCTCCATTTTGGATTGCTCCAAGATTACTAAAAACATCATCACCTTTCTAACTGCGATATTGAGAGAACAATATTCTCGAAAATAATTTATGTCAGGGAAAATAACAAATCTATAATTTCTTTTGAGCTTTATAAAATCGATCCGATCTGAAAGTCTATTTTTTCAACGTAGTTGTAATTGTTTAAAAATGTAAATTGAATTGTTGCCCCGTACTACTGAAATTCAGCGTAATGAAAGTATTCGTAAAAATCTAGATTTTAATTTGAACAAAAATCATAAGAGTTCAGCAAATAAATTAACAAAGAGTTTTGATTATTCATATCCCATTTAAAGCCCGAGTAGATATCCTACTAAGTAAGACGAGAGGCAGCATACTGCACATTAAAGACGATAAGACTCGTTTACGGTCATGAATAGAAAAGCCCAGCGTTTTCCATAAACACTCATTATAGAATTCAAAATGTAATAAAAGTGGTATTTTGTGCATGTGACCGCATGCATGCTTTTGTTTTAACTGTTTTTATAAAACAAATAACTGAAAACTAATGATTGTTTCAAGTTTCTTACAATATTTATATTTTAAGTTCTAACGAATGAAATTCATAAGGATCCAAGTTTCAAGTACTAAGCAAACTAAAATCTGGGACAAATACCAAAAAAATTGATTTTCCCTTTTTCTCATAGTTTTGCACATTTTGAGAAAATACCACCGCGACAGTTATTTATGATAATTGACCAACAAAAAATAAGTTATTTACCAAAATATTAGCTCATTCGTACATTTATTTTTATGTTAAAATTTAATTAAAAAATGCATGTGTTCACATGCACACACACAATGGAATTACCATTTTGGGTTTCGACTCTAAATTAAATATACTAAGTCACAATTAACTCTTTTATTTATTATTCCAAATAAAACACAAAACTCACCGCACTCCGATGAGGGCAACTTAATTGTTTGACTCGTTGTTAGTGTCGTCAAAGTTGGTTTTACTTCGCTAACATCATGCACTTCAGTTATATGTGCCTGACCAGTGACAGCAGCAACAGCTGCCGCTGCTGCCTGCTCTTCATCTGCAGCAGCAATTTTCGCAGTCGTTATGTTGCCAAGTTTTTTAACATGCAATACAAAACCATCCTTATTTTGGGTGATAACGATATCATTGCTCTCCAAAAGACAATCATCAAGTTCAAAGTCATCAGGTGAGATATCGGTTTGCTCGGACTTATCATGTTTTACTGTAAATAGATTTTAATGACATCAAAGGAATTGGGATAAAAAAGAAAGAGAACAAAAAGAATAAAAATTAGTAAGGTTGTTTGGTGTTTCAATAATGGCTTATAGATATACTAATTTTTTTTTTCTTATATCTAAGCTTAAGATTTTATTAGTTGTGCATTTTTTTAGTAATTAAAAATAAATAAAAAAAAACTTTAAAACACATATTAGCTTAACAAGCATATTAATATATATAAAATTATTTGAACGGTACAAGAACATAAAAAAAATTTGTTTGTAAACCTTTTATTATAAAATTTGTACAAACTTTGCCACAACCTTAAACTTATTTGGTACACTTATTATTTAGATAAAACTTACAGATAACATCCCAATATTTTAAACGATAATTAAGAATAAAATAAATAAAAAACTTAGTTTTGAGTTGCATATAAAATCAAATAATCACACCTTTTATTATTTTTCATTTCATTTTATATTTATTACATTTTATTTGTTTTTTTTTCTAAATTAGAATTCACTATACAAGTTGTATGCATACGTGAACCATGTCTTTTTTTAACAATTCTTACATACTTAAATTATATAATTTATGATATAATTTTTCTTAATGCATTGTGACTTGTATTGATTATATAAAAAAATATATTTAAAAAGCTCACCTGAAATGACAAAAAGGTTTTATAAAGCTTTATGCTTTTTTAAGTTAATTATGTATATTCGGCCAAGTCGTAACATTTACATATCAACAATATAATAGAGATATTTTTTTTTAGATTATTTATCACTGTCGAGAGTTATAAAAGTAAGAATTGAATGTCAACCGAAACCCTCTAAAACTGTGACAAATTAAATTTATGGAATTAAATCACAAATCTTACAGAAACAAAAAAAAAATCTAACGGATAGAGGGTTTCATTGTCAATAAAAAAATAAAAAAATTATGGAAGCTTTATAAATGAGATCAAAAAACGAAAAAAAAATTCACTAGGGATATAATTACAAGCAGAAAAATACGAAAAGTTTTGAGATTTTTGAGCGGTAGAACGTTGAAAAGTTTTTATACTCTTTTCGTTATGATTCAGTTTGCACATATGTACAACAAAGAATCATTTGCTTAACATTTTCTTGTCTCAAGAAAAAATTTTAAATCAACTAACTAATTTCAGGTCACTGTCTAAGAATATGAAAAACAGATTTTAAAGTTAGAACTTGTTACTAAATTATAAGGCTGAAGTTACGTCTTTTTGACAAAGGATCAAAATCATAGAGCTGAGGAATTTCGAAGTACAAAGTTTATTAAAAATATTCTTACTACAGAACTTCAATAAAAGGTTAAATGGCCTAAGATCTTGTTAAGCTTTTAAAGCGTGCCTGAAATGACATTAATTGAACCTACATTATTTAAAATACTGAAGAAATCAGTCTCAAAACGACTGGCAACATCAGGCTAATATAACGTCACTGCTTAATTGAACTATTAAGGAAGCTATTATATAAAATATTTTTAAGGTACATTAATTACCTCGATTATATTTTGATAATTTTCTCTGGCTATGATGTTGACCCATATCATAAAGGTAACAATTTTGGTTTCACATTCATATTCAAGAACCTTAACTTAGTCTTTACATATAACAAGCAAGCTCTGAACAAATACTTAAAATTTTTATCCCTAATTATCACACACCCAATTAAAAACTTTTTATAAGAGACCAAATTCATTTCAAACAATGCAGTCGGAGTGACTTCGAATTGAGGAATTGGTTGCCGATTAAATATGTTGTTTTTCAAAGTAATTAAGGGAATATACCGTTCCCCGATTTGATTGCAAATTATTTTTTACGAAGTTATGCCCATTTAAAGTTTTAGTGTCAGAGTTTGAAAACTGCTGAAAATTGGTTCAAAATAGTCGCATTTTCATCCAAATCAAAATAATTAATTTTTGTCTTTTGATTCTAATAGAACTTCTGATTTTCTGTCAGAATGTTTAAGAAATTTTGAAAATTGTTGAAAATTGGCGGAGTTATAGCGCTTTTTATGAAAAAGCAAGGCTGATTTTCTCAAAAACCCCAATTTTTTTACGCTTAAAATTCTATGGTGGATTTGTATTAATATGAGAGAGAGATGACATGAGTTTAATGCTTGTTAAAACACATTTGAAGAGTGGAAATTGTTTTCCCCAAAATCAAAATGTTAATTTTTGTTTTCATCATTGCCAAGCCACTCTACGGTACTATTTTCAAAGCAAATAACAAGAGCAACATTCCAAATTACTTTCTGCAAATCCTGCTTGCATTCTGCATACTTTTTTTTACCGTTATTTTCGTAATAACATTTTATCATAGGAAATATATAAATATATTGTACGCACATATAGCTTTTTCGCTGGCAAAGTCAAGCAAACAAAACATTTGAAACCCACAGAAGTACAGTCAGCGAAATGGTTTGAAATGAATTTGGTCAGTAGGTATTATGTAAATATCACATTAAAGTGAAATAAATATTTAGATTATTATTAATGTGTTTCGAATTTGGATAGAGTAAAATCTTATTAAAACCAAAATTTCACAAACATTGGCCAAAAAATTAAGAAAATCACATTCAAAGTGAATGCACAAAACAAAAAAATAAATCGCCAATAAGATATCAGTTCCAAAAAATCACCTTCTGAGGGTAAAACACGCAATGATAGGTATATATTACCCCAACAAATGAATAGTCATAAAATTTGAAAAATTTTGAAAAATGTTTTTCGGTTTTCCATTAATTTTTGATGATTTTAGGCGAAATTTATGGTGCCTGCCTACAGTGTCGAAGTATTAACGTCCGAACATAAAAAGTACATATGTGCATAATCGTCCACAACAGATATGACGTAAAAGAATTAAAAGTACCCAAAGTAAAAATGGTTTTTCGCACACAGGCAATGAGATAAATATATGCAAAAAAAAAAACCTTATGAAAGAGGGATATCAGATTATGGGTAATATTTCCTTATAAAAAAATCACGTGATTATTCCTTTTTAATTTTTGCGCCATTTTTTCTATACTAAAAATCAACTGATTGAGTAAAAAATTACAACACAAAAAACGAATTAATACTTTGGCCGATTTTGCTTCATATTCATTTTTAAAATATACAAATATTAAAATAATTTAACCGTACCAAAAGAATAGCCAAAGGATTTCATTTGACATACATGTGCATTTAATAAGAAAAAATCCTAATTTATATAAAGTTTTTTGTTGCAACAAATTAAACGCGTTAAAATCCTGAAAGAGCACATTGTTCTGAAAAATTTTGCTCCACAAAGTTATAGTCCAGAATGACCAGTTTTTTTATGTACATTTGAAGGTTAAAGAATTTTTTACCCAAAAACTAAAAGTGATCTCACCGCACCCCACTCAATATATGTAATTCTTTACAACTTTGCGCTTTGCAATTTGTTTGCAAACTAAGTACCGCTTGCAATCAGCGTTACATCCGATGACACATTATGTTCCGGATGTTGTGTCTTCATATGAACATTGAGACTATGTTTGTAACGCGTTACATACGGACAATGTTGGCAACGTTCCGAGGGTGAAATACCGCACTCGAAACGTAAATGACGTGAGAGATTCTTTTTATATGTATACATTTTATCACAACGTGGGCATATATGAGGATTTAAATTTAAAGTGTAAGAACTGGCATTTGGTGGTGTTGTTTCTGAAGCAGGAATTGCTGTAGATATAGCTGTGGGATAAGCATTATTATTAGCGCCACTGTCAGCATTGTTCTTGTGCTGCTGCTGTTGCTGCTTTTGTTGCTTTTGTGAGATCTCTTCGTAAGCGACATTGTTCAATGATGTTACTGACTTCACCGAAATGGTCCAATAATTCTCTGCAAAAATTAAATAAAAATAAAAGAGCGACATGTGAGTAAGAACAATATTTGAAAGAAACAAAATATTTAATAAAAACAAAAATTGGAAATAACATATAATTAAAATAAAATAAAAAACAAAAAATTTAAATAAAGTTTAAAGTTGGAAAGATGTGGGAAGTATTTTGTTTATATACTATGTAGGTAAGCAAATGAAAAAATGAGAAAAAAAATGATTTTTATTTAAAAAAAACCAACTTGTTTTCGACCCTTTTTGAGAAGCTTTAAATTTTTTGTTTTTTTATTTAAAAAAAAATTCCAAGTGCTTTTTAATGAACGAAAATAATGGTTTGAGGTAAACAAAAAAAACAACAAACAAATTGGTGAAATATTGCATAATTAAAGGCGCCGTAACCGTACATGTTATAGGAAGTTGTAAAAAATGAAAAAGATTTTTAAAAACTTAAGATTCAAATTTAATAACAAGGACTTGCGAGTCTAAGCTCTAATCTAAATAAGGTCAACATGACGTATGATTAACATTTAAATGTATATCGTATGAAATATTTAATGTTTAATTTGCGTGAAACTTCCTTAGTTTTGGGGGAATAAAGTAAAAAATGTAGTGAAAATCAAACAAAAAATCTTCAGCAAAAGAGAGAGCAAATTTATGAAAATTTTTTCCTCATGGTATTATGTCTATCAGACATTAGCATCTTTTATTGGGGGTCCGCCTCATTTGTTTGGTCTTTTTTTTCGACGGTTTTTCTAAATGAACTCCCAAAATATCATTTTGGAAAAGCTAAGGATATGTTAAATCTGCGAAATGTATGAAGGTAAGCCGCGTCGAGAAAAAAACTGCAAATCAACTGCTATAAAGTGTTTGGGGTTTGCTGGCATCTGTGGGCATAAACAGTGAAAATATAACACTTAATATGAAAGGAAATAAGAAAGAAAATAAAAAAGCAATAAATATTAATTAAAAAAACAATAACAAATGGAAATGAAACAGTCGCAGGTAGTACCGTCTACTGTCTGATTACGGTAGCAATTGTTGCTGGTCCATGTTGATTGATTACCTTTACAGAGACGAACAACAAGTGACCTGACTTTAGCTGAAAATCAGATATTTTTTTTTTTTTTAAATAAAACAAACCGTTTTGTATTTTTCATTCCATTTTTAGGCATTTAATTCAAAAATTTATGTAAAAAAAAATATAGTATATTTATTAGGTAGGGTGTACATTACTAAAATGTTGCAGCAAAGTTTGTTTAACGCTACAACTAAAACCGCATAAATGACATTTATAATTGGCGCTGGATTCACTACGAGTAAAGGAGCGTCCAAAACGTTGATATGAAATAATTTCACGTTTTGACTGTACACTAAGCTGATTATCACTATGCGGATCATGTTCAACCTCTACTTTAACAATGTCATTTTCAACATTATTGATAATATAAAGTGAATCACCATCATCAATCATCTCGGTTACCATAGCATCAACGCTCTCATGTTGCTGGTCGTCGTCGTCGTCGTCAACGTCTTGCCTCACCTGTACGCTGGCATTTTCTGTTAAATTCTTAGGCATTTTCATCGTAACTTTGTAAGCTTTTGTATCAACATCTAGTAGCTCTTCATAGTCAACAATTGATGAAACATTTTTATCATCCTCAATAGTTGCCGTATCAGTTTCAGTTTTTTGTTCAACGCTTTTTATTTCATCAACTTCCTCTTCATCTATTTCAATAAGCGATGTATAACTTTCAGTGCCGGATTCTAAGAAAAAAAAAGAGAAAATAAAATAAAGAAAACTATTTGCAAAAGTTAGAAAAACTTTTTTCGAAAAACAAGTTATAATGAAATAAAAAAATTTGTTACAAAAAAGTAAGGCAAAGGCGTGTAGGCGAATGAATGAATTAATAAAAATTATAAAAATAAAAATATAAAACAAACAATGTAAATATAAAAATTAAATAAATGAAAAATTTAATTTTGTTAATAATAATGAAAAATTTAAATAAAACACATTTTGAATTCAATTCAATTTCATACTTTTATTTTCGCATTTTTCTTCTTTCCACGCATTTCAATTTTATATTTTGTTTTGTTTTTAATTTTTTTTTTTTGGTTTTTTTTTTTTGTTTTGTTGGGGATTTTAATAATTTAAAGTGTTTGTTCTTTTTCATTTTTCTTGTAAAAATATAATCATCATAGTCATCAACAATCATTGATCGTTGACAACATAATAATTTTATTTTTACATTTTATAATAATAATAATAATTAATAAAAATTATTTAAAAACTAAAATAAAATCTCATATTGGCTAAAACATTTGATATTGTAATTTGACTACAATTTTCTTCTTTTTTTTTTTTTTGTTGTTTTTCTTAAGGTACAATTCTAATAAAATATCATCATCGTCAATATGTATATATAAATTTTGTTGTTTTCTTTTTTCATATATATATATTTATGTATTTATATCTATATATAGATACTTTTCCGTATATATGTATAGAACGCCTGCATTGTTGTTGTTTTACGAGAACACGTAACAATTTATTGTTATAGTTTTATTTATTTATTTTTCATTAACTCGCTTACGTTTATGTTTTTCTTTTCTTACGTTTTGATTACGTACATACATATAATGCATTTTTGCCTTGTAACTTTATGTATAAATAAGATTTTCTACAGTTTCTTTTTAAAATTTCCTATAACTCACTTAGTCTGAACAACAACGATAGAATATACTTAGGTCCTTTATTATTTTGATATTCTTGGGTTTTGGATGAGCTGAAATTATAGTTCAGAAATGAGATATTACACCGGCAATTCCTACATAAAGCCTCAGTAAAGAATAGATATTCAAAAAAAGCAAAGAGAAGTTGTGGTACCTAACGTATTAGGGTAAAATGGTCAGCAGAAAAGCTACCTTTGATCTTGAATATCTAGCAGAAAGGCCATGTTTTGCGCTGGGATATCGTACTAATAGATATATACATAAGAATATTGTAGAAGACTGGGCTATACTAATCAGCAAAGAGCACAAAAATGCATTCAAATAGCATGCTTAATACCAAAATTTTACTGATATTTTTGACACAGGAAAAGCTCTTTTATAAAACTTTTTTAAGAGCGCTCAGAAAATGCTCATATTTAGTACTAATTTAGGACACATGTTTTTTAACAAAACATAAAATGCACAGAAAAGACTATATTACGAATGCTCAGTAAACGTAAACGAACGGTGTTGCAAACTGATTTTTAAGATATGACGCTAAAAATGTTGGTCAAACCGAAATTCTGACATTGGCACACTTGAAGATACATAGGTCGTTAAAAAGGAAATTTAAAGACACAGTTATATAAGTGCAAGTCAAGTTTGTGAACTATTGAAAGTTACACTTTTCAATGCATATTGACGTAAGAATATCTTTCAGTAATAATGACTAAATATGTTAATTATTTTCGTAGGATCATAAGTTTAACGGATACCTTGAAATTGTATTCGTCGGAAAACTTGGATGTTTTAAGAACATATGTTTACGCTTATGGTCCTATTGATAGGACATTGACAGGGGGGTACACTGTGGTCTATACCTTTGCACTCGAAAATTTATATTTTTTGTATGCTGCTGATTTACGCTTCATCATTATCATATCGTGCCATAGTATAAGTGAGTTATATTATTTTTTCTATTTTATATTTTTAATAACTTTATATTTTTGCTCTCAAAGTTAATAATCACACAAAATGTAAATTTTTGTATAAATATTTTTCTTTAATTTTGTTTTTCTATTTTCTTTCTTCTATTCTTGTGTATATGTATGTATATAAATCGGTTTGCTATATCCTATTTTTTTTTAGTATGTATATTTTTGGTTGGTTTCTTTGGAGTATTTTCTTGGTTTTTATTTTAATTTCTTTTTTTTTTTCTTTTTCATTTTCTATTATTAGTAATAAACAATTAAAGTTATTTCTTTTACTAAATTTATAACAATAACAGTTTTCTCCATTTTTTTTTTTTTTTTTGTTCCTTTTTGTAAAACTTATTAGTACTAACAATATAAATCTCTTTTAACAGCAAAAATAGAACAAAACATATTAAAAATAAAGTTTCATTTTTTTAATAACAAATTATGCTAAAAAAAAAATATAAAATATAAAAAATTTGCTATCCTAGGTAAATAATTAAAATTAGTAAATTAACATAAAAACAAATAAACAGTTCAAAGAAAAAACAAAAACATTTAACAATTAAAACAAAATATATATTTTTGCTGTAAAGTGCAATTTAATAATTTTTCTAATTTCTTTTTTTTTTTTGTATATATTGATTTTTTGTTAATTTTTTGGCTTTAGAGGAGTGAGTATTTCGAGCGAACGCGAACCAGCAGATTAATGGCTCACTGCAAATTCAAAATCAAATAAATAATTGTGATATTCTTATGCTGTCTATTGTATATATAAGAAAGGGAAAGGGGGGCAATTTGGCCGATAGACTCTATATGCAAGAATTGATGTTTAGTTTTCGAATATACATAGAATTGAGTATTATAAAATCATTTTTAAAAAATTCGAAAATTTAAAATAAAAATGTTCTAGATTTAAAATGTAAATGCATAAGAAAATCATAAAAATAAAATAAATACATGTATATTCGAAAATTTAATTTCAATATGCTATAAGTAAATTTAAAAAAAAGGAAGTGTAAGTTTATTTAGCCAAGAATTAAATTGGTTGCTTCTTTAACACAGGTAGGTTTTGGTGGAAGAACTCAATATGCAATTTAGAGTACTTCTTTAGAGTTAAAAAAAATAAATAAAATGATTGTACAAATTTCACTTGTCGATTTGGTTGAAATTACCAATAAATATAGTACAAAAAAAGTTAGGTTCATTTCTTCTGAGGAATTTGCTCAGACAAATGGTTTTACAACAATCTTCACTGTCGATATTTTTCATTTAATGATATATCGTTTTCGGCTGAAAAGAGCTACTCAAGTGTAATTGGATTATTATTTCAATTTTGACAATTCGTTTCAAGTGTTTAACAGAAACTTTTAAAAATGAAAATTATGGGCAAAAAAAATTGCACAAAACTTCATGTTGGTAATTTTTTTTTATAAGAAATTCCAAATAATTTAGCTGATAAAATTTTTGAACACAGAGTGGGTTTATTTTGACAAAAAATAAAAGCCTTATATAAGCCTAAGTTAAGAATTGAAGCATAGAGGAAGCGCTCAAAAATAAACTGAAATTCAACTACAAAATTTGTTTTATTGTTCAATTTAGTATAATTTGCAACCAATACCATATATATATATATATTTTATATAAAATTTCAAATAAATTTTTTGCACTCTTTACTATTAAATATATCACTCCTCAACATTTTAATGCAATCCAATCATTTTTAACCATTTTGAACTGACACACTGACTGATATTTGGCTAAGTTAACTATACTTCCCTTATTTGATTTAAATATATTTTGTTAAACATTTCAACATTTTATATAAATCTCTTTTTTAGTTAATCTTATATTGGTTTATAGATGTATGTATATATATGTACTTCTTTATTATAATATATATATATATATATATATATATTTATATAAAATATTTAACAATTAACAACAAACGAACAAAAAATTGAAAACAGACTAAATTCAACATTTTTTTTAAGGACATACATTTGTATGTATAATATATTATGTAAGTGTTTACTCGTTTGTATAAATATTTTTAATTCAGTTAGTTGTGAGTGTTTGCAACAAATTAAATTATTTGTCAATGTTTGTATTTTTCTATTTTGTTTGTTTTAACTAAAAAAACATATATGACTGTTTTCCTATAAGGCTTGTTATAGGTAAAGTTTCAATATTAAAGGCCTATACGAAAATTGTTTTATCTCACAAACATAATACATACATATATGTATAACTAAAACTATGCCTCAGTAGCTGCTGCTATTCGCGCAATAAATATTGTTCTTTGCATAGTTTCAGGTGATGATCCACAATTAAAAATCGCATATGGCCTATGCACTACCAACAAAATATGTTAATACGAAACATATTTCGTTTTTTTGTTTAAATAAATCTTAAACAATTTAAAATATAATTAAATTTTATATTATTAACCTTAAGAAAAATTTTTCATTAAAGAATTTTTTTTTTGTTATTTGTTTTAAACTAACCATAACAGCCACGAGCTGCTTTAAAAGCTGTAAATAAAAACTCGTTCATTTAACCCTTTATTGACCAAAATGATATTTCTTTGATTTCTATTCTAGAGCATTTAGATTATCACACGAAATTTAGATCAAGTTCAATCAATAAGCATAGATGATTTATAATTTAAGATAATGGAAATTTTGATCTTCGCTATTGTAATTATAGTACTAATGTTTTATAATAGAGTTAAATAAAAATTTTCCAAATAGTGCTGAAAATGTAAGCGCTACGCTCCAAAATAATGTCTAAAAAAATGTTTTTTGACGAAAACACGCAGAAAGGTCAAAAAAGGGTCAACACAATAAGCTTTAACATAAAAAATATAATCTACAGATAAAATTTTTTTATGGCACTCGGCATTAAGTTAATAACTAAACTATGTATATAATTTTCTACATTACGCTTAGCTAGCTCAGTTTTTTAAGTTGAGTTTAAAAGCTATTTTGATATTATCTTTTTCCTAATCATTCCTTATACGTATATATGTTTTCTTTAGTGTTTTTCATTTTTTGTATTGTTTTGTTTTTTAACTTAAAAATAAATACTTGTATATTAATAACAATCAACAATTTATAAATAGATTTTTATACATACATATATTAAATATATGCATATACGTACATACATATAACATACGTAAATATAGAGTATTTCAAAATAAAAAAAAAATAACAATTTTTTTTTGAATTAAGTTATTTGTTCTAGAAAAAATAACGGAGTTGTTAGTTGGTTAATTCAAGTTATTTTTGTTCAAAACAAAACAAAGAAATGTTAATTTTTAAAAATGTTAATCGAAGAATTTCAATAATTCCTGACGAAGCTGTTAATCTCACATACAAAACCAAAGAAAAATCTTTCATTCTTTCGACTCATTGAGATAATTTATACTAAGCCAGAAATCAAAAACTAAAATATTAATGAGTTTCTCCAATTTTCTGAAAAGCATATTATGAATTCTTAGGTTTTCTAGCGAAATATCACATCAAGCGTTTACTGATATTTACATTAAACTAAAAATATTTTGAAGAGCAACAGCATGAATTATTTTTTATACCATTAACTTTTTAATAAGCTTCTTACATGATTGAAAGCTTTAAGTTTAATAGCTAAGAAGGCTAATAGCTGTAGTAGCTAAACTCCAATATTATTATAAGGAAGTTTAGTACAAACAATTCATGTCCATAAGTTGTCACTAATGTTTCAAAGCTACTGAAACATTCTGGCTCAGCATAAACTATACATTGACAATTACAGTGAAACCTGGATAACTGGGATCTCCAAGGGACCAAAATTTTTATCTCAATTAAAGAGATTTCCCATTTACACAGTTTCCCAAATAACCATACTCAGACCGATAAAAACGTGCATACTCAAATTCAAAATAACAAATTATACACACATTTCTCACTTATAGAGGTTATTTCTAAACGGTCCCAGTTATAGAGGGAAAAGCCCATGTTATAGAGGCGAAAACGCACAAAAACTTCAAAAATCAAATCCCAGATATAGAGGTTTAATAATCCCAGTAATAGAGGTATTTTGATGACCTTGAAGTGAGTCTCACCAGTAGAGGTTTCCCACTTATCCAGGTCACGCTGAACCAGGTTTCACTGTATACAATTTGAAAGAAAAAAACAGCTAATGCCAAGATTTCTAGATTTCTCTTATGTTTTTAACATTCGAGTAGAAAAATTTAAGTTTTGAACAGTTTCTAATAAAATCTCCATATAAATTTGTTTGCTATATTTTTTCGCTTTTTTGTTTTAATTTTTATCTACAGATAATTTCTTCTATTTTTGTATATGTATAGATTCATTCATTCTTTTTTTCATATATATAAATATTTTTGTTAATTAATATATGTTTTTGGCAACAAAATAAACACAGTACGTTTGTAACTTCCTTCATTTTTTTTTTTGTTTATATAATTTCATACGTAAATATGTAAATATAAACCATTTAATTTGTTAATTTTAATTTACTTAATTCTACTTAGTTTTGGTTAGTTTGACTAAATTTGTTTAAATCTTTTTTTTTAGACTTTTTTTAAAAAGTTACCATAGATATTGGCTTTTGTTGTTAATCCCGCCATTTTAATTCATTAATTGTTTGTTTGCTTCTAATGTTTTTTTCTCATTTCTTTTTTGTTATTTAATTAATTTAATAATTAACTAATTTTACATATATTTAGTAAATATAGATATTTCATAAATGATGTGGCATCCAATAAATTCGTTTTGTTTGTTTCTTGTTTTGTATTTTGTTGTTGTTTTCATTTTCATAACTTTTTTTCTTTTTGTTTGTTTGTTTTTGAAAGTGGTTTTAAGAATCTTTTGCTTTTTGTCAAAATTTTCCAAAAAATTCTTAATAACGCTTTTGTAAAATATATTTGTTTGTTTGTTTTCAGTTTTTCTAACTTAATACGTTATGCTATGAGTTTTATATATATGTATGTATGTATATAATTTAATTATTTTGCATTAATTTCTTTCTAACTTTTTTCCTTTGTTAATTCTATTTGATTTTAAAGAAAACATTATCTCATAAATAATATTTGACACAAACACCGGATTCGAGGTGTCGTTTGAGGTGGGAGCTTTGCGAAAAAGCTTTTCCGCACATGAGGCAGCGAAATTTTTTCTGTCCACCACATTCATATCTGAAAATTTTTAAAAGAATGAAAGAGAAAAAATAAAGTCAAACTGCAACCTAAGTGAAGTGAATTTTTTCAGTTAATGAAATATGAGTGACATATTGAATTCTCAGCTTTAGTCATATATTAAACTTATTAATCAAAAATTAAGTTGAAAGTTTGACAATTTTAAAATGAAAGTTTTAATATGTAAGGCATCACTCAAGTTTCACTTTAATAAAAATTCTATTAATAAGCTAAAAATTGATTAAACAGACAGCTCTACGAGGTAAAGAACATATTAGCGAACATTAATTATTAAAAATTAAATTTTGATAATTACTGGTGGTTCACAAAAACGATTTTAAACTTTTTTAAAAATGTTTATAGCTGTTAATTACTTTTCAAATTATACCTATATCGAAGCAAATGTACCAACATATATCTGAATTTTCAAATGGATATGTTTCCCAAACTCGTTCGGAACAAATTTGGATTTAATGAAAAAAAAAAAATAAAAAAAAAGAAAAGTTAGGGGACGTCCATTAATTACGTGAGGTGTTTTTTTTGAAAATTCGGACCCCCCCTCCCCTTGGTGAGATTTGGTGAGATCTGGCGGGACCCCGCTCCTCCCTCCCGTGAGATTTAAATTATAATTTTTAATGTAAATTCTATGCATTAAAAAGTTGACATGAGGTTTTCCTTGACCCCCTCCCTCCCTTGGTGAGATTTGATGAGATTTTGCCAGACCCCCTCCTCCCTATTTTAGCTCACGTAATTAATGGACGTCCCCTTATGGGTCTCCAAAAACATTACAAGCCACTGGACCTTTATTAAATTCTGCATTAAATTCACAACCAAATGCTACTCATACGGCATGTATGATAGAAACTTTCTACCACGATAACACTGCTCCGATGTGTCTTAGAATCATAGTGAACTAATCGTGTTGTAAATACTTAAGTTATTTACTTTAATTTGGAAACAAAAAATATGTCTGCTTAGTAAACCGGAAATTTTTGCGGAAAAACTTCCTCGCACTGTATATCACATAAAACCTAAACAAGATTGCTACAAACCTATAACGCAACAGAACTGATATATCAAAGTTTAGAGTTATACTTTAATTAAAGGTTACCCACACGACATGTCTATTTTATACTTTAAGCGCCGATAGCACTGCATTGATATCTTTAACAAACAGAGTATTTTATGCTTTTTGTAAGCTCTTGAATGCTCTACAATAATTTTTGTATTGAAACAATGGCTGCTTTAAAACTAACAAATTTCAAAAACACTATGAACCTCTTATGATTTAATTTAAGTTAAATTTTTATATGAAACAAAACTTACCGGATATGTCGCTGCAATGAACTGGCGTCCTTGTAGCTCTTATGGCAATTAAAACGCGGACACTGATAACGTCCGTCCGGATTGATAAACTTAAACAGATCAGAAAATTTTAGCTCGTACCAATAATCGCGTATTAAAGCAGAATGAGCGGCAGAAGGGAGTGGAGGTGTTTGACTGGATGTGGTTGATGAACTTGTTGTACAGCCTGTTCCAAAAAAATAGCGCATTTTCCATATGTAGCAGCAAATAGAAAAAAGAAAGAGACAAAAGAAAAAAAAGAAAATTAATTAGTCTTATAGATTGCATATATAAATAAAAAATTATATAAAATATTTTTTATAAGATATATATAGATTTGTTTTGTTTTTTTTTTTTGCTTATTTTTTTATTTTTTTTGTTTTTTAGATTAGATATTTAGATTTAGCATTAAAAACGTTTAAAATAATTTGTGGCAAACATTTATAAAAAAATATTACAGGGTGTGTCAAAAAAGTAGCATAAAATTATTATTTTTTTTTTAATTTTCAAGCTAGCATTAAAAGAAAATTTAGTAAGTTTTCGAAACGTGTAAAAAAAACAAAACAAAAACTTTTTTAATAAATTAAAAATAAAAAATTTAATTAAATATTAGTTAAAAATGATATTTACAGTTATTTTTTAGTGTATGGCATTGTTTTTTTTTTTAATTTTGCTAATGGTGAGCATTTTTGTTGTTGTACGAGTAGTTGTTGTTATGGTGGTGGTGATAGTGATTTGGTGATGATTGTGAAGAGTTGTAATTTTTGCCACACTTGCGCTGGCGACTGAATACAGCATATGATGATTATGATGATGATGATCGTGATCGTGAATGTGGTGGTGACAATGAAGGGCGACCGACGTAACAGCTACTACAGTGATATTTGTTTTTAATTAACTACGAGTAACTAGCATTTAGTCTGGCTGGAAATTAAAAAATCAGTACAAATTATGCTGGCCTACTTAAAGAGTGGAAAATAAAAACTAATTTGAAAAGTTTTATTTTATATTTTTATAAATTTTATTCAAGTACAAAAATATATTAAGTATAAAAATAGCAGTAGTGACATCAAGTTTTAGAAATTTAGTTTTTCACATTTAAAACTAAATTAATTTTATATAGTAATATATTGTATAGAGTTTATATTGATAAACAATGGCATTTAACTTATTTCCTTCCGTGAGCTTTTGGTTTTTTTTTAGTTTGACTTTTTATATAAAATAAATTAATTGCAACAATTTTTTGTTTTACCTTATATAATAAAATAAATATTTTATGTTAATTGTATAGCTTTAAATTACCTTAGGAAATATTGGTGAGATTTAATTGTTAGTAGTTTTGCTTAAAGTTTTTTTTTGTTGTACTGTAATTTTTTAGTTGAGTGTACTTTGTTGTTTGTGTTCAATTTGTTTGCTTTTTATCACTTAAGACCACTGATTTCTAGGAAAGTTTAATTATAGAGCTTATGCTTCTGTTTCAGTTACAAGAATTGAGGAACTACATGCTTCGAATGCAATTTCTAGTCATAAAAATACCTACATTTAAAATATCATTTTCATTTTAGATTCTATGTTTATTAATTTTAAAGTAATTTTTTAAGTCAATCTTAAAAGTTTTTTAATCATAAACGTTTTATGCGATAAATAGAATTAAAAAAAAAGTATTTTTTTCTGGACTTTGAAGCATTTCATAGAGGAAGTCCTGCTGTTAATTGTAACGACATTTATGAAATGTGAAAACGAAAAATCTGTAAAAAGGGCTTATGTATACTACGCAAGAGTTTTTAGTTAACATTTGTTTAAAAACTTAAATTTTTTTGCTTATAGTATAACTTTTAAAAGTGACAATTCCATCGACTTCAATATTCAAATCGTAATGTTATCATATATTTTAATGTGCATTAGAGTGCGTCAAAAAACCTGAAGTTATTGACCATTTTGGGAATGCTTCATATTCGAAAATTGAGAGCTTTAATAGAATTGAGAAAAATTAATTTTTGATGGACTACTGAAAATAAAGCGTTTTTCTCCAACTTTACTTAATATACTTAAGCAATCAAGCCTGTTCTGATTCCGATTTAGTTCGGAAGTGGAATTAAAGTCAGAAGTTGAATGTCAATAGTACTTTTAAAATAAATGGTCGGAATTTGCTATGGAATTTCTTTGGAACTTCGAATTTGAGCTGTTATAGTTCCGATAGTTTGACGGATTTTTATTTTTTGTATGCTCTTGAAAGAAACTTCGAATTTCAACTCCATTTCCGAGCAAATTCGAAACGAAATAAGGACAGGGGTGCATATCATATTTTTTTTAAATGAGTTCAAAAGATTTTTTTTTTAAATTTCAAAGGTGAGCAGTTTAGTTCCCGGATATAGATTTCACAGTGTTGTAAACTAAGTGCCGATTACTTAGGCCAGGCGTCAACTAAGTTTTAGATTAAATCATTCAAAACCGTATTTATGTGTTACCAAGGACCATTTTACAGTACGGGAAGATTTTGTTTTAATTTCTTTCTCATGCAATAAGACAGCAATAATCTACTTCTACAAATTCAACCTTCAGCACTTATCAGTAGCACGCCTACTTTCCAAGATAATGTCCACTGAAATATATACGATCTAATTTCATACGAATGAATCAAATGTACATATTTGTATGAATTAGAAACATTTTTACCAAAATTTACTATACCTGGGAAAATAAGCATCCACACTAAAAAAGTCCAAGGGTGAAATTTGAAGATGAAAATTATTGCTGTCTGATTTTATAAAAATAAATCAACTTTCTTTAAGTGAAAGTTATCTTCACATATGCCTCAAAACAGCGTTTTTTTTGTTCAATTTCAAGCAAGATTATTATAAAGTCCAAACATTTCAAAAAAAAACTGAAGGTGTGATTTTGATTAAAATGCAAAAGTATTTTCGAAGTTCCTAGTCTGATCTCTTGGTAAAAAATATATGGGCCTGTATTATCAATAATAAAAGGCCTTATAACTATTTTACTGGAACTGCTCCCATTTTCTTTCAGTTGAACTAACGAAAAATCGATTTTGAGCCTAAGTCTTTGATGTTTTTGGGCAACGTCGTTCTTTATCGATGGCGTTAATTAATGACCCTGTAAGATATAAATAAGAAAAACTGTGTGTTTTGAGCTGTAATTTTATCTTGCTCCTCTTTCAACAATGAAAAAATTGAATCAGGACTTCATATGAAAGTAATACTTGGAAATACCCTCTATACTATATTTTAAAGTCAATTTTTCACTCTAAAGTTTATGGTTACACTAAAAATGTTGAGTCAAAAAATATCTTTTGTAGAGGCATGAAATTGAATTCGGTGTCAGTAGTCAAAAAACATACCTTTTTTATAAATACTTATTTATCGCGCTTTAATTTCCATTTTTTTATTTTGGAATATAAAATCTTTTTTTTATTTAAGTAACGAATGCTTTGAGTCTTTTAAATTACGACTAAATATTCTGAATTAAATTAAATTAAAATATTTCTGCATTTCATTTTATAAAATAAATGGAATTTTTACATTCAATCCTTTAAGTGCTGTATAAAAATGAAACTCGAGTGACATTGGTTTTTTGTTATATTATATAGGATTTTTGCATCATTCTATAGCATGTATAAAAAGTGCGAATAATCTGATTATAGTTTCATTGTCACTCTCGTTTCATACGCATGAAAATACTGCTTGCCACTTCTTAGCCTACAAACAAACATTCCTTCCCATAAATTAATAGTACTGGAGTGATAGCGCCGCTTTAAATGTAACATAACTTATATCTTAATATTAAAATAAATACTATTAGGTATACACTTTTAAGTTTATAAAGGAGCTTAAAATTTTTATGCAAAAAAAAAACCAAAATATTGCAATATATATCTTAATTTGAGTAAAAGTATAAACTTACAAGTATCCTAATATCAATGAAACACTAGCTTTGGCATTTTTAGCATTAATTTCTATTTATTAGTTAATTTGTCTTTTAACTTAATCCTGCTTAACTATTAGTTTAAAATGTCCTTTCATATGAGCCTGTAGATTATCATTACGATTTGTGGTAAATTTACATAGATTACACTGAAAATTACGACGTGCAAAAGGTCGATTTGGACACTCATAGCGCACATGTCTACCGCAACTTCCTTTGTTGCGATATTTCCTGCCACAAAAATGACAAATGAAAGGACGCTCCAATTTACTTGCAGCGATCTTCCATAGAGCTGATTTCGAAGGAGGAGTTCCTTGTGTACTGTTAAGCGTATCATCTGCATAAGGATGTGTGTGAAGTGGCCTTAGTAGGGAATCTACAAAATAAAGTTTTTTGTTTTTTTTTTTTCATTTTCATATCATTCAGTGCGAGAATATATGAATACAGTGGTTTTAAAGGCGAAAGTTAAAAGAAAAAAAAACAGGACGACAGATAAAATTTGAAACAGAAATTTGGACGGACCTTAAAAAATCTTTATAACGCTTCATCGACATTTTGAAATTTGTAATTTGACGAAATGCAGTATTAATAGGAAACTTTAAACGGGATATATGCAATAGCTTGCGTACACACCAAGGATATGCAGGCAAAAACTATGCAATAAAAGTACATAATCTAAAGAGTACGCATTGCAAAGAGTACGCATTGCAAAGAGTACGCACTTCAAATAGTACGCATTGCAAAGAGTACGCATTTCAAAAAGTACGCATTGCAAAGAGCACGCATTTGAAATACTACGCATTTCAAAGGCTACGCATTACGAAAATTATATCTTACGAGTTCGCATATTTATAAACATTGCTGTAACCTTCATCGTGTATGTATATGCATATGACTACGATTTCTCAATGATAAAAAATATATCCGGCCAAATTCAATGCGTTTTGAAGAAGACGAATAGTTCTTTCGGACCCCATTGAGTTTTCATGAAAAATAAATCCTTACGATATAACATTACCTCCAATATCTCGAAAAACCTTTCTTTTCCCACTTTAAGGTTACAGAAATTCTGACCTCAGATTCGAATTCAGCGCGTCAATAACATTCGGAAAAGTATATTTTGGTTTCTAGGTAAGAGGTTTGGCGAAATTTAATCGGCCTGTATTTTTATTGAAACGAGAGTTTTTTCTTTGCTCATCAATTTGAACACGGAAAGAAAAACATTGTTTGTGTAAAAAACATCTGACTTTCAGTTAGTTATTTTTCCAAAAGTTAAAACAAAAGTATGCATTCGGTCACATGCACAAAACACGATGCACTTCAGGGTGAACCTTAAGTGCGAAAAGTTTTAGGTACCTCATTTAGCAAATTTTCTGCAAAAATTATGCCGACATTTTATGGTGACAAGTGGGATAAACGATTTTACTGTTAAAAAAAATTTAAGCATGCTGATTTTAAATCAGAGATAAAAAATGTTTCTAACCATTTCTGTTATTCGACATGTTAAAGATGAAAGCGCTAAACAATTGCTTAAAATGTCTAAAATTCAAAATGGCACGCGCTATAGAGAGATCGATATTAAGGTAATCCTGGTGCAAATGTATTTATATTTTAAAATAAAGTTTTATTGTTTTACTTTTTCCATCATTATTTTTTTATATCAATTCTTGAGGTCTCTCGATTCTATATAGTATACATAAGACGTATGAAAAACCGAAGCACTATTCTTATTCCTAGTGCGTACTCTTTGCCTGAAACTCGAAATATTAATGCGCCTTCCTGTGATAGACATTTAATAATATTATAGAAGTTTTTTTTAAGCTCTTAATTTGTAAAATATTCTTAAAAAAATTTTAACATTTGAAAGCACAGTTAAGTAATAAAAACATAGACATTGCACGACATACGACCAACTTAACTATCAGACAGACAGACAGAAAAAAGACAAACGATTAAAACAAGTAGTATTTCATCTTATAATACTTAATATTAAAAAGCATTTCACAAAAAAAACAAAAAAAAAATAATGATATAAAAAAATTATTTATAAAAAACAAATTTTTTTAATACCTACATATTTACCCCCAAGGTTTGGCTGCCAAATTTTGGGACACTCTAACATGAAAGCTTAGCCTGTAAGCTGAAACATTGCATCCTCACTGGGTAATTTATCGTACTTTAAAACTATTTTCAATTTATACTTAAAAGAAAATTCAGGAATGTTTTGTGTTTTATAAATATAAATTAAATAAATAGTAAATAAATTAATAAATAACCTCCAACTTGACGAATACTGTCGATGCGACTAGAGTGGTTTAAAAATTAAGTATTTAACCTATATAAAAAATGGTATTAAACTTAAATGTAACTTTGGAATGCTCATTTTTGGTTTCTTTACGATTAACTTAAATGATTTGAAAATTTTCATTTTTAGTTTGAATTGAAAGCTTAAAAATAATAGTATATTAGACATAAAACTACGCTGATTTCAATTTTGATAATAATTAGAAACATACATATATGAGTATAAAATGTACTTAAATTAAATATAAAGTTAGCCAAATGTTTGAGTAATTTTGGTTTTTTTTTTTTCTTTCTAAAGTTAAATGCCGAATAAGAGAACTTTTCAATACCGTAAGTTGTTCGTTTTAAAATAAATTTGTTAAAGCGCATTCAAATTTTCACAAAATTTTAGCAAAAAAAAATTAATAGATATATGCGTCAATTTATGTGCATTAACTTAGCGCAAGTTGATTTAAAAAAATTAAGATTTCAACAGCAGTACAGCGTTGGGCACGTAGCAGCAAATGGAGCTAAATTTGGCTCCAAAACAACAAACATGTAGTTTTTACTAACAATTTTGCATGTATTGGTTTGTACTAAATTCTATTAGAATCTTGGTAATTTTTCTTGGCTTATATATCTTTCGATAATTTAATTCCATCCCTTTTTTTGAAATAATGCTGAGTTATTTACTTTTTCCCATCATAAATGACCCATAGTGAAGGCCTGGCTGGCGCCTTGAATTCATTTTACTTTCACAGTGGCAACATAATATCACTATAATTGAGCAATGTGGTAACATATACAGCTAAGTTAATTGTCGGGGCAAAAAAAATACTTGTATTTTAATATGAACTGAGGTGTCAAATAAATAGTCATATAAAATTAGAGCAATACTAACATCAAATGACTTAGTAACTGAGTACCTATTTTGGCAGCTGTTGTTGATAGACACCCGTTGATGCTAAAAAGATTTAACCTGAGGTAGAGTTTTCACTGGACAACCCTAAAAAACATTTTTTCCGTAAAAGCTATGTAAAAGAATCAATGGAGTGAATAATTATGCCAAGATTTCAGCTAACTTGTTAGTTGATCCTAAAAAACATTTGAAGTTTAGAGTTTTAATATGCATAAAAAGTTCAGAAGTACTACTAGCTGTAGATAAAATAAGTAAGTCAATTGGTATTGAGAGCAGGTGAGATAACTTCCTATTAAAAATTAGTTCAGAATTCAGCAATGATTTATTTAAGAAAGTTCGGCTGCGTAAATAAAGGTATGGCTTACATTTAAATACCCTTCTGGAAGTAATTTTCTCAAAGGGCATTTAATTAAAAGTTTTTGTGCTGAAGTCGAGTCTGGACTCAGAAGTTACTCATCGAGTTGTTTTTGAGAACACTGGGGTTAAGCTCCCTTTAAATTGTGGAATATGCTTAGACATTTATTGCGCCCAGTTATCGAAGATAATCAGGAACGGCAGCGCATACTACCAGGCCGACGATGGGCCTTCTTTTTAAGTATATCATTTAGTCTCTCAGTGACTACCCCGTATAAGCGCCTAAGAACCTGAAATACGGCAGTATTTGAAACCCTAACTGTTTTATGTGAAAAGTTGTAGGGCTTAACCTTTAGTTAATTTATATTGACATTCGCAGTTGTTAAAGTTTTTTGACTTTTCGTCTAAAATGAATCCAAAGACTGAAAACTATGACTTTGGCAAAGCGAATTTGAAGTATCTTCATATGCTCTGATTTGGACTTTAGACTTGCTCCTACATAGGTACATAGTTCTTTTTTCTAACAATTATTTTTTATATTGAATTAAATCAATCAAAGAATTTTTCAATGTTTTTTAATTTATAATTTACTAAAAGCAACACCACATGAGACTGTAGTGGACGAAATAGTACATGATATTTTTATTTAATGTCAATGTGATGCAAACTATGCATGCTATCCAATTAGACTCTATTCGACAACTCCCTCTCATGTTCGAACATAGTTTAAAGTCTATCTAAGGCCATTCAAATTTTATGTAAAAACTTTTTGAATATTTTATGGTCTTATTTTTCTTGTGGTGTTTTCAAAACACAATCACGTAAAAATAAAATAATAAATGCGCATTTTACTTAGATTTTTTTTTCAATTTTAAAAAATGCAAATTTAAAAATGCAAAACAATTTCTGATGACGGACAGTATAACGCGCTGATTTGAATTTTAAATGTTATAGAACCCCACCACCAAACGTATAGAGCGCGCAAAGTTAAAGCAAAATGCAAATACATCATTTGAAATTCTGGTGCTGCTGCCGCTGCTGCTGTTGGTACATACTTTTAAGTAGTGTCATTTGTACCGATAGTACGAGTTCCTTCCTTGTTTATGAAGCGAATTTGCATAAATTGTGAATAAAATGCAAATCAAATGCAAATTTCGAACGAAAGAAAGTGCGACTGCCAAGTGTAAGTGAACGACAAGACAAACGCTTCTTCTTTGAAGCGCAAAAATTAATAAAAGCGCGCTAAAAATTGTCAGTTCAATTTTATAAATTTGCGATTAAACAGTTAAATGTTAAGCGAAAATTTTATTATTAATTTTTTGAAAATCATCGAAAATTCTTTGGTAAAAAAAAACTTGCAATAAAATTGTTGTTAATTATAATAAAACGAACATTTCAGGCATTTAAAAAGAAATAAAAGTAAAAAGTTTTTTCGAATTTTGTTTTTGATTATCGGAATTTTATAATAAAAGCCGTAATAACTAAGTTAAATATAATCGAGTTATGTTAAGTAATTTGTAGTGTTTTAAATTGTTTCAAGGGAAAAGCTTCGATTTAATAAAATTAAAAAAAATTTTCAATATATTTGCGAAAAGTGAAGGAGCGCTCTTAAACAACATTTTTTGTAATTTGCTTTATTTAATCTGCGCGTACAAGACATAGCTGTGACCAAAAGTTGAAGAGCTTTTTATGCACGTCCAAAAATTTGCAAGCTTGAAAACCATCGTGTTATACTCGTGCTAACATTTTTGTGCTTTTACACGCTTGTTAGAAAGCTCTCAATTGACAAAAAATTTACATTTAATTTAAGTACTACCAGTGTCGGCCATAGCGAAAGAAAATCAAATTTGTGCTTCTGTTGGAGAGGGAGAGCAAAATATCATTTGCTCATAGGCGATCTTTGAGCTCCAGTTTTCGCTATGCAAAATGTGATAATCAGTCCTCTCAATGCACAAAGCTGTCTTCTGAAATATTCCGCTTTTATTGGTCGCAAGCAGTAATTCGATATGCTCTTTTTGGCCATCACTGTTTCAAACATACAAAAGTGCTGTATAGAAATACTACTATAAACTTTTACCGAGAGCAAATGTGTAGATAACGTGAAATTTATTTTTCCTTATATGCTTCAAGCTCTCTTTGAAATCTTTATATGTATGGTAGTGTCGGTCAAAGAGAAAAAGCTTTAAAACTCTTAGCATTGCAAGAAATGTTTGTGTTTTGTTTTTTGCAAAGCGAACCTTTCCGAATAAATTTTGCTTGCAACTAATATATTCGTTTAGTAAACATAAGTGTAAATGCAAGTAAAAGCTCAACAAAAAACATTTTCTGGCAAGAAAACGAGGTGTTCAACACAGCTCTTAAGTCATTACTTAAAGTGATGGTTGGCATATACCTTGGTGAGGTAAACCTAATAGCGAGTGCGTGTAAAAGCTCAAAAAAAATTTCATGGCGAGAATATTAGCGATTCGACAGTACCCTTCGTAAGTGAGCTTTCGCCTTCGAGTGTGCAAAATGAAAATATTCACTGCAGAGTAAATGCACGTACAGCAAAGTTTTTAATTGTAATAACAAATCATGATCTTATGGCCAAAAGCTTCTGAAATTTTTCGCTTTTTTAGCACAAGCATTTTTTTTCTTAAGCCATATTTGTTTTTAAGCAAAGAAATTAAATCTTTTGTAACCTCAGCAAAACAATGAAACAGTTAAGCTAAAAACGTAACTTTCTAAGGTTGACTGAGTGTTTACACAAAAGAAAAGCTCAAAAATGCTGGCTTATTTCACAAGCGATGATTTGAATAGTAATAAATGTTAGCGCATCAAAGCTTTTCCCCAATTACTTAAAGTTTACAAAAGCTCCGTCCAAAACTTTGTGCAAATATATTCATAATTTTTAAATAAAGCTAAAAACTTGTTTTTTTTTAAATCCCCCTATTGAATATATAGACCCAAAATGTCTCCATATAACAAAAAAAAAATTAACTCTTTAAGCCATCTCCACTTTGGTCTGCAAAGAGTTTTGTAGCTTCACAGCCAATGGAAAGAATTCCTTTTGCATTTTTGCAAAATGAGTTTTTATATGTTTTGTCAAATTGTCACTGCGTTTAGCAGCATAATTGCATGAAGGACATTGAAAAATTGGACGCTCGATGGTAAAACGACATTCAAAACGACGATGACGACTTAAGCTTTTACGTGTTTTGTACGATTTGCCGCATTGATCACATGAGTGTTGATACCAAGTTAATAGGAAATCTGCAAAAAGAAATAAGGAAATGTGTGACGATGCCGACACCACATGGAAGAGAGAGAGAGAGAGAGAAAGAAAAAATATTGGTTGACTAGTGATGATGACTGAGGTGTGTAATATGGTAATGTTGTAAATGTATGCTAAGTTTTTTTCAAATAAAATTTAAACAAAAAATGTGTTGCATGATTTCAAAAAAAAAAAATTTAATTAACAAAATATATTTCAAATAGTTGTACTTCATTTTAAAAGCAACCGTTTATAAAATATCAACGAGCATGTGCAAAATATTTTACAAAAAAAAAAACTACAAAATCAAAATGTGCAATATTACAACTTTTGAAGAATAAAAAAAATAATTTCTACATTCAGTTTTTATACTATGTATATAAATAAGTGAATGCACTAAAATTAAAATACAAAAAAAAATTTACAAAAATATAAAAAAAAACTTTAGTTGACGAGAAAATATTTCAACAATATATGTAGGTATATAATGCATAAATTCTAGTACGGCCATTAATTAAAAAAATATATAATAATACTGCACCATATAAGATAAAAAAAATGCTTTTAGACACAAGAATCCCATGTACATAGCTAATAAGAGCTAATTAAATGTTACTCATACGACCTGGTGAACTATAATCATAAAATTAAAAAGCAGCGCAACTTCAAGTGATAGATCAAACTGTAAAATCAAGTTTGTTTACTGTAAAGGGTTTCTTTAGTAGATTTTCTTTAGTAAAGGGAACTTTAAATAAACAATACAACCTAACAACCTTAGTACAATGCCCCGATTAAGCTCAGTTTTGTTTATATTTTAATTAATTTATTAACTTCACATCAATTTGATTTAGTCAAAAATAAAATACAAAATTATTTAAATATTTTTTTCTGAATAAACGACAAAAAATAAGGAACATTTCCTCAAATTTAATAGGGTAAATATCAGTTTTTAAGTGCCAATGTAATATTTTACAAAATAAAACATCAAATTTTAGATTTTTTTATCAAAAATAACGTCCAAGAACTGATATCCTTCTATAGATGATATTTGGGCAATATATTCACTTATTTTAAGTGATGTTTTTTCTTTGATATTTCGGTAATTTGGCATTTTTCTTACATTTATTTTTTATGCGAATTTTTGGCTATACCCAACAAGTTGCGAAATTCAAAAAATGTTAACAGAACCATCCCTAAAAATAAAGCAAAAATATATATAAACAAGAAACCAGAGCCAAAGCTTTTTTTTTGTACGCCCAGCACCAAAATATGAAATTTTTGAAATTATATATAAGAGAGCTCGTCAAAAAGATATTTTGTTCTGAAGTTACTCAAGCACGTTAAAGACGCGAAAATTAACATCCTTCAGAAAGGATCTTACATATCTAAGCATTTTATTTTTTTTTTTTTATTTTCACGTATTATTTTCTTCTTTTTTTTTTTTTTGTTAAGTAATACTTTTCCAGTGATGTAAGTTTTCGAATTTCTAGCGAGCAGCAAGAATACAAAACAAAATGTTATTTTTGTCAAGCTCAAATATACAAATAGCACTTAAAAAACCCATAGTGTAAAATAGAGCTTAAAGCAAAAAAAAAAAGATGCAAAAATTCTTTATTCGAAATTGCCAAAAAGTTATTTTTTCGTTTCTTTTTTTTTTTAATTGGATGCATTTTTGTGTTTCGCTATATATTTTGTAAAAAGACATATACATTTGTTTATTAAACATATAAAAATAACCACAACATAAATTGTAAAAAAAAGTAGTTATAGAATAGTAGTAATATGTACTATCAAAAATAAACGTGTTATTTTGTCGTAGACTTAGATTTTCAGATAAGTTTTCTTTTTTCATTTAGTTATTTTGCTGCCACCTCAAATAGTAGTACGAGAAAAAGTAGTAGTAGTGAAGTAGTAGGTAGTGGAGTGTAGAACAAGACGTGTGGATGAAGAAGTAGTAGTAGTAGAATTCGAGGAGTTCGATCTAAAAGAAATTTGGTATTAAAAATAGGTTAGTGAAAAAGTTGACAATTTTTTTATTTTGTTTTTTTTCTGAAAATAAGCAATCGAAAAAAAGATAAACACAAAAATGGGAGCAAAAAAAAAAGAATTAAAGATAGTTTAAATGTGGAAAATAATATATTGACATGAAAATAGTAGCTCCTTCCTAAATGGGTTCAAGTGAAAAAATTCGTCTTTAAAAACAATTTTATATCCACAAACAAAAAAAGAATTTTGATAAAACGAAAAATTCTTTTTGGAACAAAACAAAAATGTGCGTCCGCTGCCTAAGTCTTGCTAAATTAAAATATTTCTCCAAATGAAATTATTTACATAAAACAAGAGTGACACGAATTTCGCTCTTATGTATATGCAAGAAATATTTAAAGGCCTTAAGATATTATTCCTAGTATATATACACAGCAAAGTTATTTGTACCTCGCGTCACCCGGCATTGCAGTGCTTTAAAACTACCTCGAGTTATTTCCGAATAACAACTTTTTACCACCTGAACCCAAAAAAGTTTTATTTTAATGTCAACAGTTATAAAAGAAAAATATGGGTCACCAAAAATGGTTAGAATATAATTAAAGAATTTTAACTCTAGTTATCTTGTTGAATATAAATAAAAAAAAAAACATGGAATCAAAAGAAATGCTTGCAAAATTTTAGAAAAAGGATATGAATGCACAAAAACCACCATTAGAAGAAATGCATTGCTGTTGTGGTGTAGGAAAAATCACATTAAAAAAAAATGGCCAATAAAATAAAAAAAAGGAACCCAAAAAGAAATTTGAACCGTTCAGTGAATCGTCAAAAAAAAAAAATTTTCCTAAATAAAAATAAAAAATCGCACAGAAAAATTAATTTTGCTCACAATAAATTGTCCAAATAGATAGTCAAATTCTTCCGAGAACACCCAAAAAAAAAGTGCAGTTTTTTGGACAGTTTTTTTTTTTCACCCAAAATTTGTGTGAATTTTTCATATAACCCAATGCCAATTTTTTTTTTCTTCTTTGAGTGACTTTGCCTACGCCGTTATTCCTGCTTTCGTCGTTACCATTAAAAATACAATGAGTTATTCAATTTCATTACAATTGAGAAATATAATGCAAATAAATACATAACTTCATTAGCACTGGGAATTGTAATGCAATTTAAAGAAATGTTTCATTATCGACACAAATTGAGGTTTCATTAAGTAACCAATTTGCAATGCTAATGAAGCTTTTAATTAGAATTAATATCAAAACTGACGAGAGCATAACACTTTTCATTTATAGTGAAATTTATTTTTGACTATCATATGTTTGGTTGGTGGTTGGTTGATGATTGGTTGATGAATGAAAAAATGTAAAATAAAATGTCTAAGTAAATGAGATGAAAAACTTTTTATGGGTAGAATACAAGCTGTTTGTTGCCTTGAAAGAAAATACAAAATAAAAACATTTTTATTATTTTTCAATACATTTTTTAATGTCAGTTTGTTACTTTTTTTTTTGTTCACACATACAATTTTAAGTGAAATATAAATATTTGGAAAATATTACAATACAACATTTTTCTCTTTTATAAATATTTATGATGACATACAAAAATAGAGGAAAAATACTTTTTTTTCACACATTATAAAATGGCATTTCTTCATTTAATCTGAGTATTCAAAATTAAAGAAAAAAAAAATCAAAAATACGATAATATAGAAAGAAAACTTATAAACCTATAGTGTTAAATTTAATTTGGTTTCAAAAAGTTTAAAATTCGTTGAGTTTTTTTTTTCTTGTTTGAAAATAATTTAAAAGTTTTAACGTTGTAATAAAATGAGTCTTTTTTTGTGGGTTAATGTTAACCAGTTGTCATGCTGTCATGTATGCAAATTTTGAGTATTATGTATTTTATATTTTGATTTTTAATATAACAGACTAGAGTCGAGTTAACAAAATCAATTAATTTTATGAAATTTTACTTTTTATAATTGGAATGTCATAGAATTTGCAAATTAAAACTAAAACTTAAAGAATATTTTTGAATTTAGTACATAAAAAGTGAGTATTTAGTTTTGTAACGATTGGTATAGTTTTTTGAGGAATGTTTACTATTTATCTTTTTATCTTTTTTTTTTGAGATCGCATTCAAATTTTTGTCATGGTAAAAAATTAAATTAATCTAAAATACAATCGTAGCGTAATACATTTGTTTAAAATAAATAAAATAAAATTAAAAATTACAGCAATTTTGCGAAACGTGACAATGTTCACAAATACAATACTTATACAAATACAATTTTTGGGTTTAAACTTTTTGGTAACGTTTCATTTTACATTTCCATTTATGGGGACAAATAAAGTCAAAATACAAATATATTTAAAATAATATCAATAAACTCTTTTTGCAAATATATATGCGTTTATCTCTAAGTACAAAAGTTGTGGTAGATATACCTCTTGCCGACATGCGCCTTTATGTTTTTAAAAGTCGTACGAAAATTTACAATTAAATTTTTTAATAAAAAAAAATAATTAATTTATGTTAATGGCAACAAATATGTTTTAAATATAACATATGAATCAAAATGGTAAAATTCTTTCAATTAGTTGAAGTAATTATGTAGTTTGTTTAAAAAAATGAAAATAAATGCAACAAGTTGATAAAATTACTTATGATAATTATGAAATGAATTTAAAATCATATTCAATAAGCTCATCAAATCAAATGATTATTAATTGAATTGGTTAAATTGAATCTGATTAATTTGGAAACTATATCAATTAGATACATAAATGTGGCCTGGTGTATGAAAAAGCAGCTTACGTGCGAAAATAAGTTTTCTAGAAAACAGCTGTTAAAGCTAAATAACTCGTTTCGTCTATCCGAATCGGTCAAAATGTGAAAAATAATTTGACACCTAAGCCTCTTTTTCATAGGCCACAAATAAATTTATTTATATAATCAAATAAACCAAATGAAATTATTTAATGAAACTGAATTAATTTATCAATTAAATTTAATTAAATAATTACAAAGACGCACATCGGAATATGAATCAGCTACTATAGATCATACCATCGTCAGAACAGACAAAGCTCTAAGCTCTCAATTATTATTATAGGCAAATGGCATTGAGTTCATAAGCCGCTCTTTGAGCAATGAATTCGAAATTAACTGCAAACTCAGCTTCATCTTCCATTCGTCATCCATCAATGCAGCAGACATGGCTTTATTCGGTGTGAGCGGTTCATTTTTAAAAGAAACGCCACCGCCAGCATCGGCAGCACCGCTCATTATTTCCGGTCTCAACGATATGCTACCGCCAGCTCCAGCGCCACCAATGCTAAGATTTTCAGTTTCTTCAGAAGCCACAGCTGCTGCCGATGTTGAAATTGCAGTAATAGCACCAGTAAGTCCATATGTAGGTAAAACTGCTGGGGGTGGCGGAGTAATAGATGCTGCTGCGCCACCATTACTGTTCTTGCTGTGCACACCATTTACAATCTGATTACTTCCACTTCCAATTGCTGCTGTTACGCCAACGATTCCTCCTAGATGTGCACTACCACCACCACCACTAAGCACAGTAGGTTTTGTTTCATGCTCATAGTGTTCTTTGCGCATCGAAAGATTCTCTGGAATTGGACTATCACAACCGCTGCCATCGCCGCCGCTGCCGGCATGGCGTTGTCCGATACCGCCACCAATTCCACTGCCTCCACCACCGCCAGTTGTCTGTTGTGCAATAGGTGGCGGTATACCATGTTTTGATGTTAAATGCCGTACCATGTGATATTTGCGTCGAAAACGCGATGGGCACAATTCACATGTAAAGCGTGGCGGTATACCAATGCATTCATCGCGCATATGCCGCTGTAAATGTCGTTTACGCAAATAACTTTTGCCACAGCGAGCGCACGGAAAACGATCATTGAAATTATCACCCACAATCATGGAAGTTTGAAAATCATACTTCATTTCTGTTGTCAATGTATTTAGTTGTTTGGGGGGGTGGGAATTGATGAGTGATGTGTGCGTGTAAAAATGTGCGTGCGTATGTCAATCATGGATTTTTTTAATTCGGTTTATTTTTGTCGAAATGATTTGTGATTTTTTTAGATGATTTATGAAACGAAAATAAAAGAAAAAAAACAAAAACAAAAATCATAAAAAATTGAACAGCATCGTTTTTGTGGATTTTTTGAAAAATGCTACTTTTTTAATTAAAATAATACATAATAGAGCTTAAATTAAATTTACTTAAGATTTTTTTGAAACAATGAATAAGTGAAATTTTAAAAAGAAAATATATAACAACAAAAATACATTTTAAAAGAAATGCTACAACAATAAAACATTTTAAGTTTCTCAATTTCTGCTTGAAAACAGAACGGAAATTATAAATTAATTTTTATAAACAAAAATTATTAAAAACAATTACAAAGTTTATTTTTTCTAATAAAATGACGTATGCAAGGTTTAAGATTCTACTCTAAAATTTGATTTCTCATATATCAATTTATTGCTGCTAATGAACTTTTTGTTAGATTCGAATGATTTTGATTTTATTGATTTAACTTATAGAGAATGGATTTGGTAAATTTGCTATGGTTGAGTAATCTGAAGAAGACAATGTATTAAACCATAATATTAACAAAATTATGAGTACTTAATATACCATAAAAATTTGTAAGTCTTTACAGTTTCAAAAATATTGATAGTTCGATAAATTGGAATAATACTACTCTACAAAAGAAGTTGCAAGAGTTATTACTTCACTTTTCTTGGGTAATTATTTTCCCAAATGACCACTATTAATTTCAGTCAGATCAAAAAATCGATTCGGATTTTTAGCAATACTTTCGAGATTTTAACGATCAAAAAGTCGGAACTAGAGGCGTAACAACACATTTAGGCCTTTTCGGGACTCAGGACTATAAATTATTTGGAGATCTTTATACGCTAAATACATGCTTCAATGATTTGTAAAAATCAAAAACAAAATTCAGTTTTTTGAGTCCGCATGTTTTTAAAAACATCTTTTCTTTTTTTAATTTATACAAAAAAAGTATGGTCTTTTTCGGCACCATGTCCCAAAGTAATCTGAGGAAGTGACTCAAATATTCCTCAAATTTTTTGTATAGCAGTGTAATCGGTGTATTTGATTGATTTGATATGTTTAAATTTTAATTCAAAGCTCAGGTTAAACGATTAAAAATATTTAGGATTTGAGACAGGTTGCAAGAAAAGTGACAATTTCGAAATCAAAAACGATAGATTTAAAACGAATACGATTAACTAAACTGATTATCAAAGAAATATAATTTAAAAAATTCGATACGAGTCAAAGTTTGATAAAATTAAAAAGAATGTTAGGTAAGTAATCTTAATTTTTATCCAAATCCACAATTTCAGAAGTATCATAAGATTGATGAGACTCGGAAAGATGTCAAAAATTCGATTTTTATCATTAAATAATTTGTTTCTTGTTATTACTTTTTTTTCTAAGAAAATAAGTTTTTTTTATCAATAATCAATCATAATTAGCACGAGGCCATTATTTTTTTATGTTTCTTTTTGAAATTGCCGTTTGCTTCCAGATTTGTTTGACATTTTAAACAAGTTTTTTTAATTTTTTGTTATAAAAAAAATTATTATTTGCTTTTTAAAAATTAAACGAAATAAAGCCAAATTCCAAAAAATAAATTAAAATGTACAAAACAGACGTAAAATGTTTGCGGTGCTCCTTAAGAGCACAGTAAGAAAAAATTACCATGAAGTGAAATAATAAGGAAATACAAACAAAAATGTCAGCAGAACTGCTAGCAATATTGCCTCGTGTTAACGGTTATTTAATGTTTATTTATTTTTGTTCAATAAAAATCACCATTATTGTTTTTAATTCTTTCATTCACCAATTTTAGTTGGATATGTTTAAGTATTTATTTATTAAAATATAAAAATTGTTTTTTGATCGAAAAATGTAAAGATCAAAAATAACGATTATTCTTGAACGACAAAATAGTCGTTAGACATCAATCGTATACCTCTGAATGAATTTTTTCTTTGGTTAGACTTTTTAACTTGGAAAATTATTTGCAAAAAACTCTTGCCACGCCAAATTATCGAAATTTATCCTTTGCATTTGTATTGCAACTCTACAACAAAACTAAATTTACAATATTATAAATTGTGTTTCTCAACTTACATTAATTAGTTAAATTAAAAAATTACACAAAATTTTTTAAAGAAATAAAATACTACAACAAAACTAAGAACTACAGATTTACAAAATAAATACTATTAATTAACAACTTTGCTTTACAAAAGCTTCCTTGACAAAATTTGAATTAAAAGCTTTTTGTAATGATTTTTGATTTTTATTTTAATTTGGATTCAAGTGTTCTTCTTGTGCTTTGTCATTCTCTCAGCATAATGCAACATTTTACAATAAAAATTGACAAAAAAATATTTGAGAAATTTGAAAATTAAGAAATTGAAATTAAATGTTTATAGTTTTTGGACTTGTTGGTTGTATGTTGCTGCTCCTACGTTCTATTGCAGATCGATGTGGTGCACACGCGCTACATGCAACTTCAATGTACCACGATAATAAAATCGTGTACGACAAATGGCACAACAATGTTGTGGATCTTTATTACATTCAACACGCTGATGTCGCGCCAAGCTACCATATGATTTATATGATTTATTTGGGCATTTATCGCAGGAAAAATTTTGCTGCTGATGTGGCACTTGCTGTTGCCGTTGTGATTGCTGCGCAAATTCTTGCTGTGACTGTTGTTGCTCTTGCTGTTGCTGTTGTTGCTGTTGTTGTTCGAGCAATTGTCTATTGAATAAATCTTTTTTTATATAAATTTTTGTAGAGCGACGCAGTGATGCACGTTTACGTGCAGAACGTGTTGTTATAGTTGAGGTTGGCGCGCGCGGTGTTGTTGCTCTTCTTGTTGGCACAATTTGTGGCGTGGCTGTAGTTGTTGCATTGAGCAACAAAAGTGCTGCATTCGTTAAGTTACTGATGCTGTTGCTGGTGTTCTCAAGTTGACAATTGTTAATTACTGTTGTTGCTGTTGCAGCTGCTGCGCCTGCGCAAAAAATAGAAAAATAACAAATTCCGGCAAAATTGTACACAGTGAAATAAACAACGATAGAAGTGATTTTTTCATCGTAATTGTTTTTGGTGTATTTTAATTTTTTTTTTTTCAAAAAAAAAATAGTAATATACTTAGAAAAAATTAACACACAAAGACGCAAAATTAACTACGTAGATAAATGTTTAAAAAAAATTAATAGAAAGAGCAGAAAGTATAGAAGAAATGTAAAAGAAAATTAAACTGTTGTTTATGAAAAAAATTTATTTAACCCATTCTGCTTTGGTGGTTGGTAATAAGGCTCGCAAGGAATGTAAAATTTACACTTCGTATGTATTTTAAGATTTGTGCTATGTAAGAAATGTAAAATTAGCACTATTTAAGAAGTGTAAAATTAACACTGTATAAGAAGTGTAAAATTTACACTTAACATTACGAACTACCAAAGTTTTGTAGGTCTTAAAAAGAGTGAGCTTTTCCTTAAAAAAAACTCCTTTGCAATGTTTTCACTCTCTCGCTGAAATTTTGTAAGAGTAAAATTACATATTTTTTCTTTAAGTTAAAATACTGATTTTTGCAGTTGTTTTAATTTATATTATTTTAAAATAAATTCATATAAAATCAATGTAATTTACAAAACTCATTTACATTAAATTATTAAAATTATATTCAGTTTACAAAATGTATTTCTTTATATACATAAACTTAACATATTAAAAGTTATTTACAGCAAATTGGCATCTTTAGAAACTATTTTAATTGAAATTCTTGAAATAAAATGCATAGGCGCTTACAATATATGTATAGGAAATGCAGCGGTTTTTTGCTCTTGAATTTCTTGACCACAAGGTAAGTCGACGCTCTTTTGAAGAAACAATTCTACTTGCTTAAAAATAAAATAACATGACATTTTAGCTCAGTTCATTTATTTTGAATATAAAAAAAGAAAGGATTATTATGAAAAATTAAAGCAATATGTTTCGGTATGAAGATTGTTCACGGCACACAAACATGTGGTATATTGAAACGTTTTTTAAATTCCAAAGCCAATGTCTTCAGCTGAAATATAACTCAGGTAAAGAAAGGCTAAACCTTACAGAGAGTTACCTCCTGTATTTCCTAAGGAAAGATCGTCCAAAAACCAGAACAGAAAAATATCATTGAGATATTGAAGTCGGAAATTTAAGTTAATTTTGCTCATACGTCACGTTAGCCAAATAATAAAAAATTAATAAATGGCTAGAAAGCCTCAATAAACTTATTAAGCGCATCTTCCTATATAATCTAAAAAAGCAAAACGATTTTGAAACTTAGTGCAAATATTTACTTTTTCAAAAGCTAACTTTAATAATTCGGTAAAATAAAATTGAGAACATTTTTCCAATGCAAAAATTTTCACTTTGAGCTTAAGCTTAAATATTTTATTCATTACTATATCGTCAAGTTTATTCATTTGATACGGGAGTGACTTTATGTACCACTTTGGCATGTTGCACCATAGTGTTGCGATAATAAAACTTGCTTTGACAGACAGGACATGTAAACTTTGGTTCTTTTTGGCATTCGACGCGCTGATGACGCGATAGATTACACATTAATGTATATGATTTTTGATTACACTTATTACAAAGGAAACGACGAGTAGTACCACTATCATGATTGGTGCTGGTCGTTGTGGTGGTGCTAATTGCTGCTGCTGCTGTTGTTACTGCTGCTAATGATGATGACGATGATGGAATATCACGTTGAGAAGAGCGATGTTTGTAGAGTTTCCTTTTGCATTGATTATAGAAAAGATCTCGTTTAACGAAAATACGTTTTTTATCTATTGAAATATCATTGAATGTCCAATTGTATTGTTCCACAATGGATAAGGGGCGTAACAACGAATCAGAACAATCGTTATCATTAGAATTTTCTTCAGTGTCATTAACTGTGATATCACTTGGTTCAGACTTGATTTCGACAGCTGCGGTGGTTTCAGCTTCTTCATTATTATCATCAGCATAAATAACTGCCTCATATTCAGTGTCATCATCATTGTCGTCGTCGTCGTCATCATCTGTGACCAGACTTTCCTTAACGATATATACGACTGGCTCAAAATGAAGTGAGAACAAAAACAAAACAAAAATGGAATAAGAAAATTGTTGTTGCTTAATTTTCAAGGTTAAAATTTTATAAGCAAAAAAAAAAAGTTATTGAAATATATAAAGAAAACAACATTTTTCAAGCTAAAAAGAGCAATGTTTCGACGCAAGAGCAAAGAGTTTAATTTAAGTATATGTTTAAAGTTTGCTGCATAGTATTGAATAGAAAATGATGTTGACTACGACTTGTCAAAAGAAAAAAAATTCGAATTTTTCTTTATTTCAATTAGCCCCCCCCTTTATGCTAGCATCGCAAGACAATGACAAACCAATCTTAGATTTTAATTTTGTTCGATAAAAAAAAAAAAAAATTGTATGTTTTCGTGTTGGTAAGTATTCATTTTTTGCGATCAGTTAAAATTTCAATTTTTTTGCGATCAAATATGATCGTTACTTTCGACTTCTTCAAAAATATTAATCATTTGATACATATGTTAATCTACAAAAACAAACCACAGCTAGATCAAAGGGAAAACATTCTTATTTTGATCGAAAAAGATAGACAAGTATTAAAGAGCTATTATATATACATAACTTTAATTTCTGATTGAAAAACATAAATTTCAAATGATATATTTTTCTATCAAAATAAAAGCCATGTTTCTGGAAATTATCAAGCATATTCTACATTTCATTTCCGAGTGAAATTAATGTGAATTTCATATAAATTCATATGATTACGTTTCTCTTTCACTCAGAAGTGTTATGTAAAATATATTGATGAAAAACGTTTTGGATAAGAAAACAAATTAAAATCAATAACGATTTCATTATAAGAATCATAGCCATTTACGATTTTGCAAAAGACAAAACACATACCAACAGTATATGATAAAACTTGGTTTTAGTCACTGCTGCTTTATGCCAGAATAAAGTGGTTCTTATAGATACTATATATATACAAAATAAAGCAAAAATAACAAATAAGATACATTACAATAAAAATAGTCAACATTATTTGTAACGATTTAATGCCTAGCTAATTTAGCCTTGTTTATTTGTAGCTGCAACAATTGCTGCTGCTGCTATTTCACATTTTCTTATTGTGTATGCCGTGTTTTTGCCGCAAATGCAATTTTAGATCATACTTCCAAGAGCATGAGAAAGCGCAGAATTCACAGTGAAATTGCACAGTGCTTTTCTTTGGTGTTTGAATGAGTTGTAAATTGCTGCTATTGCAGCTACTATTGGCAATTTTATTACTGGCCAAGTTATTTTTGTTACTTAAATGCGTTACAACTGCTGTTGCTGTTGTAGAAGATTGCAACTTGCTACTTGTTACTGCCAAAAGTTGTTGTGGCAATTGTGAAATAAGCGCCGCCGCCGCAGCATTTGCTGCATTTGTTGTTGGCGATGTTAGTTGATTGTTTCCAGTTATATTCGTTGCTGATGCTGTTGCTGCTGCTGCTGTTGATGATGTTGATTGGGGTGGGCCTGCAGCAGCAGCAGCAGCAGCACTAGGTAATAGCATTGTGGAACCAATAAAATTTGCCAATTGAAATGAAGCAGCAGCAGCTGCTGCAGCTGCTGACATTTGACAACCACTGCATGTTGCAGCATTGCCTGATGTTGCTGCTGCATTGGTAGCTGCATTTTGTTGCTGCTGTTGTTGTTGTTGTTGTTGTTGTCGTAATGTACAACATTTATACATTTTTCTAATGGTTATTTCAGGCTCATAAATATCGCTAAGAGAATGCGTTGGTGTGGATGCTGCTGATAATGGTGTTGGTGTTAATGTTGCTCTACTCGCACTGGCCGCAGCAGCAATGTTGCTATTATTGTTATTACAGCTGTTGCTAAAATGCATACTGATGTCACCTGCTGCAGTTGTTGTTGGCGTTGTCATTGTATTGTTGCTGACGTTGGATGATGACGTTGATGCTGCTGCGGCCGCTGCTACAACAGCGGCTGCTGCCGTCGCAATATTATATAACGTCCGCAAATCTGAAAAATTGATGATGATTTGGCATTGATTCTTGTGGATGGAGTTTTTTATTTGTTTTTTTTTTAGGCATTTGGGAGTATTTCATTTTTTGATTGTATTTTTTTCAGTGTAACTAAAAAAATATTTTGTTTCTGTTGTTTTTGATATTTTGTAATGCATTTTAAATGATAATAAGTAAACATTGAAATTAATACAAAAAGATAAAGTTTTGAGTTATAGAACGAAAAATAACCTTACCGTCGCATACACTGCGAAAAAAAATAAATTACAAAAAAATAAAATGAGGTAGGAAAAACACACCCAAAGAAATAAAATTTACAAGTTTTGGTTATTTGCTGTTGTTATTTACCACAAAGTTTTTAAAATTAGCATAGGTAGAATAAAAATTAAATTTCGAATACATAAAAAATAGCAACAGAATTTTACACTTAAAAAATAAATTAATTTTAAAATTGTACTGCAAAGGAAAACTTAATGTAAAATTAAATATTCGTTCTTTCATATTGAATTCTTGCTGTCATTTTTTTAAATCCGTAATAAAATAACGCTGAAAAAAATACATGCAAAATGCTTTTTCTTTACCGTATCAAACCAAAGAATTCAATCCTAACAAGTTGTAAAAATTTTTAATTTAAAACACAGTTTTAGTTTTATTTTTTTTTTTAATTATTAAAAAATAGTTTTTATTAAAAACTTTTAAATAAATTTTGCACGTATAAAAAAAAGATTTTTTTTACTTAATATTTTTAGTAAATACTCGTATTATATGTATTCATGTTTATAGAGAAAAAAAATGTTATTTTTGATAAAATTATTTCAAAATACAATTCAGTTGAAAAAAAAAATAGTCGTTTTTTTGCACACAACGCATTTTTACTATTACTGCTACTTTGCTACTACTTCCTTGTGGTATTGGGAGTAATGCATTACTTGGGCAACGCATTGGCATTAAAATTTGCTATTCACATTGACAATTTGTTCAATATCATTTAAAAAAAAATTATTGCAATGAAACTACCAATAAAGAAGGTGAGATAAAAACAATTTATTTTTAATTCTTTCAATGATCACGAAATTAAGCCTTCATTAGATTTTTAATGACAATGAAAGCCATCTTTCATTGATATTGAACATAATTAGATATCATTGAGCTTAAATTGCATTCAGTACCAGTAGTTCAATTGCAAATAACAAATAATTTTCTTCCTTACATTTTCCTTTTTTGCTAAGAGCTCAATTAATTGAACTTTTAAGGCAATGCTTTTTGACTTTAGTTTTTCCACAAAAATTTATTATTTCCTTTTTTTATTATTTATAAGAATAAGTTTAGAAGTGCACAAAAAATTGCCAACAGAGAAATGCAATGAACATCTCTTCCAAGGTGATATATTCCTTTTAGTTCGTAAATAAAAGGGGTTATTATTGATGCCGTCGCGTTATCGCCAACGATTGAAATTCTATTTTTCGATGACCAAACCACTTTTTTAAGACAGTGCTATGCAAAGCTAGTTAAAGGAAGAAACTTGGTGGAAATGTTGAATTTAGTGTCAGAAAGAAAGATCCGATCTGGTGCATGTGATCACATGCACAAAAACAATCACTTTTGATCGACAGTATATTAATCGAAACTACACAAATATGAAATAAAATTCAAGGTCGAAATCAAGGACAACATATTGTTTCAAATTTGCTTAAGGACTTTTGAACAGAAATGTGGTACAAATAAAATCGTAAAACTGTACTAAGGACAATGCTCAAAAATTTTCTATTTTTGTTATTTTGCAAAAAAAAATTAAATTTTTCTCCAATATTCTTCATATTTTTTCCGTTTTCTATCATTTATTTTCTTCATTCGAATATCGTTCGTAATAATTATAGAGATTGCTAAAAACCATAAGTTTTCTGGTAATTTTCAAAAATGTTGTGCATGCGATCACATACACGAAGCAAAATTCGTACTACATTTTGAATTCCAGCGGATATAACCTTTTCCAAAGTTTTTCATTACAAACATCAATCAAAAAATTGAATTTACGATTTTTATGGAAAAACTAAAATTGAAAAGCGCATACTTTCAACTTTAATCAAATGAGTTCTTTTGTACTATGTTGCGTAAATGGGAAATATAGTAATAACACTGTAGAACTATTTTCAAAAAATTTTAATTGACAGAAATATAATATGTATAACATTTTTAAAAGGAAATTTAATCTGTTTTACACTTTCCAAACTATTTTTGTGCTCATCACGTCACATTTTTTCATAAAGTACTCAAAGTTTCGGATTTTTCAAACAAAAATCTAAGAAATTTAACATTTTCTCTAGCTAATTAACATAAAATTGATTACAAAAAAAAAATTAATAGAAAGATGTTTAAAATACAGCAACGAGCGCTTTGAAAGAGTTTAGATGCGCTGAATTCGAATCTGGACTCAAAATTGGTCTTTTATTTCTTGTTTTTGAAATACATATCAATATCAAAAGGCGTACAATTCCATACACTGAGTATATTACAAGTCAATGGACATAATAGAGGCATACAATATTTAAAATAGTATTGTTGACCAGTATAAAATTTTTCCTTTTCTTTGTTCTATAGTACTGTATAACCCAAAGCAACATGTCGCTACAAATTACAAAAAAAGGAAATTAACTACCACCCAAAGCCCATATTATGGTATATACCTGATATTCGGTTTTTTGACTTATACATACATTAGCTGACTGACTATATACCTTTGAATTGCAATTTTTAACAAATGCTACTTAAATATTGTAAAACGTTGTCGCCACTATAATTTTTTAGTCTGTTAAATAGTTTAACTTTTCCTGCTTGTAATAATTCAGTTAAAATTTTTAAATGCATTAATTCTGCCATTTTCTTTGGTTAGTATTTTTCTTTAGTTTGGATTTTTGGAGTTACAACTCCGTTTCTAGTATTGTTCATTTTTTCTGAGCTATGCTCCGGATTGCACTTTGTATCAAGATATAGAAACTGTTAGTTACGGTTTATAGAAAGTTTTACAAATGGTTTTGGTGGTGATTTAAAAAAAAACAAAATTTTAGTGATAACCGAAAAATTTGTTTGACCAACCAACCGTACAAAAAAAACAATGCAATTGTAAAATTTTCTATATCCGATACCTTAGTTCTACACTAGCAGCAACATGTTTTCGCTTTCAGTTTTTGCGCGCAAACTCTTTTCCCACAAAACTCCTCACTTTTTTTCTAAATCTTCTATATGGTGGTGCTGCTACCAATGCCCTATTACGAAATAAAACTAAATTTATCATCGCTAGACGACAATGATTGCTGTTGCTGTTGCAATTGTTGCTGATGAAATTGCTGCTGCAATTGTTGTAATGCTTGTTGATGCAATTGTTGCTGATAAAAGTTTGGATGTGTTGTTGGTAAAGGTGGCGATGAAATTGCTCCACCGCTATCAGCAACTTCGTCGTCATCCTCAAGATCAACAACAGCACCACCAGCAGCAACAACAACGCCAGTATCACCAGCAACATTATCATCATCGGCATTGTTTCCATCATTATCTTCGTTATCATTGTCATCATCATCATCTTCATCGCCAACAACTAGCGGCGATGATAGCGGCACAGTCGTCGTAGAGCAAGAGGGTGCTTTTAAATTTAAAGCAATGGTGCTACTACTGCTATTGTTGTTGTCTCTTGTGACAGAACCTTTTTGATGCCGCTGCTGTTGTTCTTGCAATTGTTGCTGTAAAATACTTGTTGCTGTTGTTCGCTGCATTTGCTGCTGCTGCTGAATTTGTAATTGACTTGCCGGTCGACGAAACAATGAGCGTAATGCAATTTCTGGATGCTTTTTGCGTACATGTTGACGCAAATGATCGGCGCGTTTAGTACGATGTCCACAAACCGAACATACCATACTTTTGCCCTTGCCGCATTCTTGACGCAAGTGACGACGTAAGGTGCCATGGCGTCGATAGGTTCGAAAGCATTGCGGACATGTGAAGCTTTCTTCGCCCAGCATAAAACTTTCAAAGTTGAGGGTATTGTTGTTATAGCTGTTGCTGTTATTATTTGCGAAGGAAGAAGGGGTTGTAGGCGTGGCAGTCATGGGCGTAGGCGTAGTGTTGTAGTTGTGTTGTTGTTGTTGGTGGTGGTGGTGATGATGATGATGGTGTTGTTGGCTGTTGCTGATTTTTGTTACAGAGCAGGTATGGCCTGAAATTTGTTTTTGGTATTTTTAAATTTGTTTGGTTTTCTTGTAACATTTTTGAAAGCTTTTTTTTTTATTAATTAATGAAGTAAAGAGAAACAAAAACTTTTTAATTTTAAAATTTAAAAGCAAAAATTAAATTTATTCGACACAAAAAAAAATGTTAATTAAAAATTCAAGTGTTCTTTTTTTTGTTGTTGTTGTAGATGATGTTGAATGCAAGTTATGTACCGACTGGTGCAATTTCACAGTGAACACTTTAAGTGAAACGAACTGAACGCTTTTAGTTTGCGAACGATTTTATGCCGAGTTGGTATATATAAAAATCATGCGATATACACTTCTGATAATTGATGTAAATGATTTATTTATTGATCAGTAAAATTTACGAATTATATGGCTTAATGTCATGTCGAAGCAACTTAACGATAATTTTTGATTTACATTTTTTCGAATAAATTCGATTGTTTTATTTTTAGGATTAATAATTTCTTCACTTTTGATTTTTAGTTTTGGCATAATCAAAAATAACCATTCATTTTGATTTAAATTTTGTTCGATCAGTAGTAACCGTACATTTCATTTATATTTCGTTGAATTGTTAGTTATTTCGATTACTTTTTATGATTGATACGAACCGATATTTTTTATTTTTATTTAATCGAATATAATTCGTTTAATCTATCAAGTTATTTATGAATTTTTTTACGATAATAAATATTAGAGGCCGTTCCCATAATACGTAACGCGAGTTTTTTAGACTTCGATTTTTAGATTTTCATATTTCTCCATGGGACTTGAATTTCAAAAAATTTGAATATTCGCGTTACGCAGTATGTGAACAACGTCCGTTACCTAACTGTTATTTTTAATTTTATTTTTTCCATCAATAACCCTCACTGCACCAAAAAACCAAATAAAATTTCTTTGTGGTGTATCGGAACAGAAGATAATTTAATTTATTTTACTGAGTAGTTTACTTGTTCAGTACACTGTGTGATAACACCAAAAAAATTACAAGAACAAAAATCTAAACAAAAAACCGCGCGCTAAGGCTGGTCATAATAGTTTCATTCATTGCTAAATGGCACCATCAGTGACCTTTGAGTCAATGAGTGAGAATTTCTAAGCCTAATATATTTTCCTTTTTGCATAGATTTATTGAGAATACAAACAAAAAATGAAATGAAGCAAAGCCAAAAATCTTTTTCTGTTGTAACTTTGTTTTTGTAACTCTTTTGATGTCACACTCATCGCCTTAAAGATCACTGATGATTCCGTTTAACAATGTAACTAGTCCAGTTATTTTGTTTCGATTTTCGTTATTGTAATTTTTTCCGTACCGAACAGTAAGCTAAGTAAAATAAATTAAAATTTCTAGATATATTTTTCTTCTAAAACCGTTGTTTCCGATTTTATTAAAATTTTTTGTTTCTAACGATATTCGTCAATATAACCGATAATTTTTATATTGCTGCACTGTGTGATTTTTTTTCACAACTTTCATTTCTGATCATTTGTTTTCATCGACAGTAACCGTCCGTTCCATATGATTTTTATTTTTTTCATTACAGTGTAACCGTTATTTTTGATTTTTCATGGCTTTTTTGGTGGTTTAACATGTCAAATTGAGATTCTAAATCGATTAAATCAAAAATGGCGGTTATTTTCAATCCAATCGATATCGATTATATATTTTTTTTTTTTTTAATAAGTTTAACTTTCACTTAAGTGCTGACTGGGAAATTGAACTGTGTGGTGTAATGCAAATGTACTAAGTAGTGGTGGTTGATTTTTTTTTTTTATTTTTTTGCATGCCAAAAACATTTTTCTAAAATTCAAATTCAAAAATGCAGTTAAAATTTGTTTAGTTTATGTATGTTAAGAATTTATTTATATTAAAATTATTATTTTTTCAACATTCATGTTACAAAAATTTTTTATTCTGAGCTTTTGTTAATTTTTTTAATTGGCAAATTATGTTAAAATATTAAATTTGTTAAAAAAAAGTGTGGATAATTTTAAAAATGTTAATTTTATTTGTCAATATTTAAAAAAAAAACAAACAAATTTATAAACAGGCAAAAACAAATGCAAGAATATGAATATAAAACATTTTTATATTGGTGTTTTCGGGACTTTTTTTTTCTTCATCAAGTTAAGGTTTATTATATAACATTTCTATAAAACTATTAAAATCTGGACTGAAGACTTCAGGCTGCTGCTATTACATATTTTAAATGAATCTTCATTTAAAGATTGTAAGCATTAAAAAAAAAAAGGTGGATCAACAAATCAAAGTTACGCCAGTTAGAAAGCATATGTTGAAAAAAGCTGCGTTAGCTAGGATTATAAAACATAATACCAGGCTAGGTTGATTTTTAAACTTTTTTATCTTCATCTAAGCAAATGTAGCTTAAATATCTGAGAAATCATGGAATAGAATAAAAAGTTGAGTCTAAAAATATGCAACAAATCATATTGAAAATGTTCATATTCAAAAGAATTTTCAACGATTGAGAAACATATCAATTTGAATTGCATATTTTTAGGCTTTACTTATAATTTTATTTTATTTTTAATTTCGATATTTTATTTTATTTATTTCAACTTAAAAACTATTTTTAAAATTTTAAAAGTTATGTCAGTTCAAATTTTATTTCAAGTATTTTCTTTTTTACTCATTCCAAGGCTTAACAATTCAAGTGTTGGTCATATTATGTGCTTTGCGCATATGGTTCATAAGTAGATCGAAACGCTCGAAATATTTCGTACATTTGCGGCAATTGTATTTGGATTTAAATTTTTTCTCATTTTTACACTCATTTTGAATATGAATTTTAAGTGAATAATAATGTTCAAAACTCTTATTACATTTGGGACAACTAATCATTGTAGGCTCTTCATCAGATTCAGAAGAATAATTTTCGCAAGGCGTCAAAAGTCTCTCAGGAACTGAAATTTCCAGAAAAATATTATGCAGAAATTATATGTTTTAATAACTAAAAAGAGCAAGACAAAATCAGCACTATAATTTTCAAAAAAAAATTCGAATTCCAGAGGTGGCCGAGGATTTCTAACCGACAATTTTTTAAAAACCCAGTAACAAATATATCAAAGTATTCTAATTAAAATTTTCAAATTCTGTTTAAAGAAAACTATTATGTTCAATTCAACATTGAAATTTTTATGTTGTCATAAATATTTGAGTCAAAATTACTTAAAAACTGAAAAGCCTGGATAATGTGGTCGGCCGGCGTTTATATAGCCACGTTATTTTTACGAATTCAAATACCCATTTTTGGCCATTTAAAAAAAAAAAAAAATTAATTTTTAAAACCTATTCAAAAAGTTTTAAACAAAAAATAAATACCTAGAATTTTTGTTTTCACTACAAATAAATGATTTTTTACGGTCAAGGTCGAAACTATGCTTCGTATAGTGACTTTTTCCTACGATCGAAGTTAATAAGATCTAAAAGTGCAGAGATTACCACTTCGAGCAAGGCGCTAGGTTTCGTATGGATAGAAAAAGTAAACCCCAGCAACATGATTACAATTCGGGTTACTATATCAAGGTCGAAAACTCAACCCAGACATGTCCTTTTTTGACTCCGACTTCATGAAAGTAGTTTTTATCTCAACATATACTCATTGATAACACAATGCAATAGACGAAGGTTTGTACAACATTTGAACATTCCATGTTCTGACAACTTTAGTCATATACTCGTATGTAGTTACATAGTTGACATTTATATAAATAAAAATATTTCAAAAAATTTTCAATTTTGATAAACTCTGAAGAATTATAGCACAACAATAGTTCGGCTTATACCAATATTATTTATGATAATCATCAATTAGTCATTTTTCCTTTGTGAGTAGTATACAAAGGAAAATCAGAACAATCCGAGACCTTAAGGTCAAACTTCTTACGTTTTGTCAAAGAATTAATTATGTATGTTTATGCGATTATACTAATAAGTTTCCTTTTTAGTGGGCACGTTGATTTATGAATATTTAAAAAATTTTTTAACATAATCGAAAATTTTCGGGTACATGTGAATTAGTTCTTAAACTTCTGATTACACATAAATCTATTCTATGACAGGCTGAAAGTTTTACAGAAGATGGGTAATTTCTCACTAATTAATACTTATCATGCTTAATTTAGCATTGCACTTACAGAAATTATTGCGCTTTGTCACAAACTCAAATCACACATTGACAACTGAATTGTTTGTTGCAAAAAGTGTGTCACTTCAAATGCAGCCACTTTTAATGGCGAAAATAATTTTTTATGATTATGTGAATATTTTGCATTTTAAAGTCAAATTTTTGATATAAGTATTTTAAAAGCTTAGTAGTACCAAATAAATTAATTTCAACCAACTAATATTAACAAAAAAAAATAACTAGTTTTTCCGATCTTTGAAATTCTATATTTTGAGGAAAAACGTGAAATCATGAGACCTTATGAGACTTTTTCACAAATCATAATAAAATAAAAATCTATTTAATGTTTAGAAAAATTATCAATATAGAGTAAAGAGCACAACTCATCGATAATAAAAACCATCAAAGTCATATCAAGCTCTTTTATTCTCACACACACAGTTTGCAACGAATGTATTTAAAGCTTCAACAACGCCAAAGAGCTATTATTATGAACCTGAGATTATATTCGTAATAAAGCTCAAAAGCTCGTTCATATAATGCCAATCAATGGAGAGCATGCCAATCAATGGAGAGCATGAAAAAAAGTTTAACGCAATCAGGTTCACATGTCTCTTTTTTATAAGACTTATAGGTGTGACTGACACAGCTGACATAATTAAATATACAATAGTCACTAACAAATATCTCTAACAAAATTTACAATTTCTAAATAAAATATCATATATATTTTTTAATACAATGAGTCCTCAATAAAAAGTAAAACTGTTTCGAGTATAAGTAGTACTCGTATATCGCCTATGGTATATCCATATGTTTATCTATTTTTTCTTTTTCCATTTAAGCCGCACCAGCTCAGTTTTTGCTACATCATGCACTTGCCGCATATGATTTAATAATACGTCATTGCGTGCAAAAGATTTTGGACATTTAGTACAATTAAATTTGTAATTTAAGTTTTTTTCGCTGCATGAATATTTCATATGACGATTAAGAGTCGAATGACGCATATAGCGTTTGCCACATTTAGGACAGACGTAGCACATTTCACTAAAAAAACAAATATATATATGACAACAATTTGTATTAGCACAAGAACAAACAAAAAAAAAAAGAGTCAAAACTAGAAAAGGATAAATATACCTTTGAGAAAATAAAAGATCATCAGAATCGGAGTAAGTTGAATCGTCTGCCGACATTAAGCGTAATAAATCTGAAATGTTAAGTTTAAAAAGTGATAATACTAAATGTAGTGTCATTGTATGCCAAAAAGAGCCCGACAGAAATGTAATTAGTGCTCACATAAACAGTAAGTGCTTATTATATTCTAACCTTATTTTGTTGTATGTATAACTTTGTTGTATGTACTTGATATTGTTAGTCATAATGTACGCGCTTACTAACTTTTGTCAAGAGTAGCACAGCAGCAGTAAATAAAAGCAATTAAAATTTTTACCAAAACCCACATAAAATTACTGCAATTCGTTGGTCAATTTGACAGAAATTTTGTTCGAATTGACTGTGAAAATTTTAAATTTGACTAGTATTTTGTTAAATTACTATGAAAATAGTAAATTTTACTAAAACTTAAGCAATATTTTACTTAAGTTTCGGGTTGAATTTTAACCACTTGCAAAAGCTATAAAAGTTACTTTAGAAACAGTTAAATCAAATTTTAGCAAGCTTTGTTTTACCACAAACTTCACGTTTTAGAAATTACTTTTGGATAAACAAAATATTTCTTTCTAATATTCAAACTCTTCGTGTAGCATTTATTATTATATTGTATAGTTCTCTAAAATTATGTTTCTTTGACATTAAATGTACGATTTCAATCATCACACAAAATTTAATATTAAAATAATTGCATTTTAGTTAATTTCATAAAATTACAAAGGAACTATAACACTCCGATTTATGGCACGCATTGCGCTTGTAAAGGATAACTTAATAAGACTAATTGTATGCTTACTGACAAGGCTACTACAAATTGAACTACCACCTACAGAAATTAAGTGTAGTCGAGGAAAATAGCTGCAGATATTTGGTGGACGACGAAGTCATCCGAACATAGCCTTGCACACTGTGGCGCAATACAATGAAGCTTATGGGATATCACCACTTAGAAGCAGCAGACACAAAACTTAGATGTTATGCAACTGTTAGATTTCCTGAATATACTGGAATACCCAGAAATCTATATCTGAGAAAATTTCTTTTCAAATACGGAATTCTTTTAAACCTAATTAGGATTATCTTATATTTTATGGACTATGCTGGAATACTCAGCCCTTACCGAGAATACCTCAGTACTATTTTCAGTCACTTAAGTAGTAATTTTAGATATCCTGACTACTGCTGGAACACAGCAATCTAACTAAGGATATCGCTGAGTCTCGCAAACTTCGTTTGATTTTTAAGATCCTCTTTTCTTCTATGAGAGCTATATATATATAGAACTATAGTTCATCGAGATTTAAAATCAGAAAATCTAAAGATTTGAATTAGACGGAATAGTAAAATAGCGATATTGAAGCTTTATTAAATATGTGAAAAGTTTCTATAATGTACATATGTGTATCCACAGGTTTCAACCTCAAGAAGGTCTCATAAGCAAGACCTATAGTATGATGTTGCATATGAAGGGCGCTGACGACTGAAATGTAGCATTCAGTTTATATGGATTTTCGAAACTAAAAGTACTTTTTTGCTAACCAATCTGAATACAGCGGAGAGGGAACATAAAGAGGCTTTGAAAAATATTTACAAAAAGAAGGCAACTGCTTCTAAGAATTTTTTTTAAAAAAGAGTCCCCTTGAGGCGCTTTTGTGTTCATGATCTTTTAAATTACCAGATTTATTGAAGTGAAGTTTTTCATCAGCGGGGAAAAAATGAGGTTAAACTTGAAAATCATGATGGTGTGGAAAGATTTGGTTTACTTTTGAATATTGGAAAAAAAATAAATTCTTTTTTTTGTAATACATATATGCATTTTTCTTTTATAAACTAAAATAATCATTTTTATTTTCAGTCCCCATATTTAATGTTTTGTTACAATTAACTCATATACATATGAAGTATATATATAAATAGTTTACACATAATTACGAAAATCATATGACACATCATGTTATGGTAAATAAAGTTTCGTAAACTTAAATAAAAATGTAAGATCTTAAATCGTTAGTTAAACCTCATTAGATTAAGTACTTAAGTATTTTGTTTTCATTTTAATAACTTTAGGTGTACTTTTCGGAATGATTTTTTAACTTTTTTTTTAAATTTCAACTGGAAAAATTAACGTTTTCTATTTTTCTGTTTCAATGATCCAAGATTTATCATACAGTGTACTTGACGCATATGTCTTAATAAGATATCGCGGCGTGTAAAAGCTTTAGGGCATTCAATACATTTAAAGTTCGATATAATATTGCCTTCAGTGCAGGTATATTCAATATGACGTTTAAGTGTCGAATGACGCATATAACTTTTGCCACATTTGGGACAACTGAAGATTTCGTTGCTTTGTGGTGGATCATTGTCTGAATCCAAGAAATTAGAATCGTCAATCGAGATGAATCGTACGGAAGAGCCTGAAATATTTGAATCATTTATAAACTAATAAAAGAAATATATATAATTTTAGTGTTATCCAAAAAGAGCATGACAGAAAATTATTTTTAATTTGAATTCAGTATTCGAGTTAAAGATATATTAATGAATCATGGATTCGTCGAAAGCATAATTGAAACAAATTTCTTTTCGTTTTGCTTTTTCATTTTGCTTTTAACTTTCCATACAACTAACTTGCAAGCAATTTGAAAAAAAATAGTCTGGTAAATAAAATTTATTTTGTAGCAATCAAGAGCTTGTCCCGAGAATAAGACACCACACTAAGACAATATTAACTTATAAAGTAGAGGTCTTTTAAATAAAATTATATATTATATATATATATAAAATTTAAAATATTTTTACGCTACCTATAGTTTGGTAAAGACAAAGTCTCTTTAAAATGTTATGTCATAAACAGAAAATTTAAATTTTTGAACATAATTCATAAAACCTAAAATATCTTTTGATTCATGCGTACTGCCTAAAAGCTTATGAGAAAAACTCTTTTTCCAGAGTTTTTTTGGGAACGCTTATTCGGTACTTTTCTATGTGTCCTATAGAAAAGGATCATCATAAAAAAAAATTGTTTTTCTGATAGTAACCTCCCCAATTTTATTTTTTCTTAAGCAAGATTCTTTTAAAGGTTTTAATTTCCAAGTTTAAAGCGTTCCCGAAAAATTCAATAACATTAGAATTTTTTGATAAGCCTTAATATTACATACACACATAATATGTTGCTTAAAGTCTAAAATATTGGACTTCGTTTTGTAAATCTATTCATCCCTAGATCTGTCATTTCGTGTAATTTTCGCATGTGCCTAAGCAAACGATCGTTGCGTGAAAAACTTTTTGGACATATGGGACAATTAAAGCTATATTTAAATTTTTTCTTGCTGCATGTATATTTCATATGACGACTTAGTGTTGATTGACGCCTAAAACGATTTCCACATCGAGTACAATGAAAAAATGTTTCCCTAAAACAAAAATCAACAATTATGGGATCAAAAATACGAGTGAAATGAAAGGAAATGAATACCTTTCGCTGCTGACAGCGGTTAAGAAGTTATCAGAGTCGGAAATATTATCAGAATTGTTTACCGACATTATTTCGAATAAACCTGAAAATGTATATATTGTATATCAAAAAATGTAGTATTAAATAGACTGCGTTGTTTAAGCTAAAAAGAGCCAGATAGATAAACGTCTCAATTTTTCTAAAATATTGAACAAATATTCGCTGTTAAAAAATTTAACGAAATAAATTTTAGAAAGTAAACAATCTTTCAGAGCTATATAAGTATTTATTCAATGGCATGCAAACAATAAAAAAAGTATAAGAATTATTTTTTAATCAATTTAATTATTAAATCAGTGTTGATCTGAACTGCACTTTAAGCAATTTTGAACGTTACTTTTATGTTTGATGACAAGCCAATTTTACTTCTATTTTTCAATCTAAGATGTCACATATCGACCTTTAAAAACAATGTACGCAAATGATCCATTTTTGTGACGTAAAAAATAAGTGGCGAACATGTGGTCACATGCACACTTTTTTTACCTGTTTCTAAATAAATGCGAATCTACACATAAATGCAGTGATATTTAACAAAAGTTGTATGATCTGGTAAGCGAATTGACAGTGTGCCTGACTAAAACGAACAACAAACTTTGAAAAAACTTGAAAGTATGGTATCGAAGGATACTGGGGCGAATTTTAGGTGGTAAGTGGAATTAAAAAAAAACTTGAAGCACGTTTATTCAACTCAAGAAAATCTGGAGCTCAACTAAATGTAATATGAAAACAAGGCTGGATACATGTCGTCATTTATGTACGATAATTTTGTACGAGTGCAAAACTGTAAAAATCGAAAACCGAAAGGATTTGGCCGATTAACATATCCAAAGAAGAGTTATGGAATAAAGCAAAATTGAACGGTATAAAGAAGCAGATCAAAAGAAGAAAATTCGGACTAAATTTACTACCGCGTATTAGCATATTGCCCACAGGGGAGCAGAGGAACCAATAAAATCTTGTAGAGGATTAACCTTGGCGGAAATAAATATACTGGACTGAGCCAATATATGTAGATGTAAACAAGACTGAAAAAGTTAGCGCAGAAACCTTTAGAAAAATCTTATAAACATCTTATGCCCAGTATGGAATAGGCTTAGAAAATTGTGAGCGTTTGTAGGCCTCCACATAGGTTAGAACGACAATACATATCAGTGACCGTACAAATTACTTTGCGAAACCTGATAAGCTCTATTTAGCACGTGTTGAAATATAGGGTGTTTTTTGTTAGTGCCGTATTTTCAAAATTCCAATAAAAAATAAAATTATTGTTAAAATGTCCTTAGAATTTTGGATTTATTCGTTAGATAATTTGATATCAAAGCGGGGAGAGCGCTGGCACTCGCCTAAATATAGCGCAGTCTGGAAGTTAAATTTTTGACCACTGTTTTGATTGGGCGCCGACCGTTGACTTTCAAATGGTCTAACGTCGCGTTTATACCCTCATAAGGGAGTGACATTTCAAGAAATGGTGGGAATTTTAAGTGAATTGAATGTTTAAATTTATCTTATCGGATAATACATTCCAAAAAAACACCCTTTGTAAGGAAATTGTGTACTGACTTAACTTGTATAAATATTGCATACATAGATGTTCTAAAATTAGAAATATTTCCTTAAACCATTAATTCCACCACAAGTCTCTACACGAACAAAGTTTTAAATTTAGTAAATTCTCTTGCTGCATATCCATGAGTATTACGCAAATGCCTGAATAAATTACGTCGCAGTGTAAAAGTGGCCTCGCAATCTGGGCACTTAATTCTTTCTTTACATTTAGAGTTCTTAACATGTCTTGATTTGCCACACTTGGAACATTTGTAGGCAGTTCTTCTAAAAGAGGTAAGACAGCAGTCAATAAATTATAAAGTTAAGACAGTTGAGAACAACAGTACCTTTTCAATGGATCATCTCTACGGAAATGCAAATTGGAAAAATCTGTTTCTCCAGCATTATACATAGGAAGCAATAGGTCTGAAAATGTTATTTTGTGAGATAATTTCTTAGCAGATCATAAATATTTTAAGACATTATGCATTGAAATCTCTAATAAGAAGAAATATCATACAATTTTCAAAAGTACAATATTTCCACTTATTTATTTTTAAGCTAAAACCTGAAGTAATAAATTGCATAGTTTTGAATGTAGATATTTCAATGAAGCACAAAGTCTTAATGTAAATTTATAATCTTGAGATTTATAATTAAATTAATGTAGAAAAATAATGATTTCGAAAGCTAAAAAGAGCAAAATTGACCGAAATATAGATTTTAAGCAAGTTTGTCTCTTAAAGTATAATATTTTGAAAAATACCTAATTAGGTTCTCCGCTTATATTTATTTTCCAATTCTTATAGATTATGTCAGTTATGTTGCGGAAGGAATATCACTTAAGACAGATATAAATTTACATAAAAAGATTTGTGATTTCACTTAAAATACAAATTTAAGACTGTTTCTCCAGTAGCTATTCTGGCAAAGAGTAAATTTAATGGAAGCAAGAAACGTGTGAATTAGTTAAAATGTCGTTAAATCCGATATTTAAAAAAAGTTTTTACTTCCTATTGAAAGAAATATTGAAATACGATAAAATAGCTAAGACGCCTAAAAAACGCCCACCTAAAAAACATCCCATTTTTTTACGGTTTTTTTTTTTTAGGTCAAACTTGACCGTAAAAACCGTAAAAAAATGGGATGTTTTTTAGGTGGGCGTAGCAACCGTCGTACAAAAATTACGCCATATCGACAATCTTTTCAAAGCGAATGTTATGAAAATAAGAATAATATATCACCTTTATGAGTTGGCCAAAACAAAATCATTGATATGGCAATGAAAAGTTAAAACAATACGCTTACCCAAGCAAGGGTCATTGCTCAAGACCATAGGTTAGGTAGGAGTGGCAGTCAGTTACGAAACCGACTCACTTAGACCAAATGTGATTCATTGTGATACCACAGGGTGTCTGACTATACCCTCTCTCGTTGAACCGACCAGATTTCGCAATAAAACTAAATACTGACCTATACTAACATGTCTAAGGTCATCCAGTTTTTTGGCGTTTTCTAGCAAGTGCGGGACAGGAGCAGAGAAAATGTTTAATGTTTTCCTCTTCTTCCACATCTCCACAACTTCTACAAAAGTCAAAGGACCAAACACCTAATCTCTCCGAATGTCTGCCGATGAGGCAGTGGCCAGTTAGGACTGCAACAACTGACGAGACGCTATGTCTAGTGCGGGAAATCAGCTCTGACGAACGCTTAGCGTCTCATTTCGGCCAGATCTGCCTAGTTATATTGCAAGTTGACCCTTGAGTCCATCTTTTGTTAGCATTTTTTACCATTTCTTCTTTAAGCAGTAACTTGCCGGTAGCAAGTGGAATGCCAACACCTTCCTTGTTCTGAGGAATTTGTGCAGTAGTCCCTTGCCAAGCAAGTTCATCTGCTTTGCAATTGACGTCAATTTTCCTATGCTCAAGACCATCCTAATATCATTTGCATTCTGTATTTGAACCTAGATGCCAAAAAGCATTTGATATGGGTAAGTTCACGGCGAACTTCCAGGCAAAAATTTATGCCAGAGAATGCCTCAGAAGAAAAATGAGAGGTGCACATTATCGGGCAATCAATCAGACGGCTCTTAAAACCCTGAAATACATTTTTAGAATATTCAACAACTTATTGTTGAACTTGAAATATATAAGCCCTGGGACACACAAAACAACGAAAGAGTTAATTGCCTAGCCAAAGAGGAAGCATGATGATGATGATTATATTAATGCCCTGAAATTAACAAACAAAATTCAAAATTCACCGTGCAATATTTTGAACACTAAACTCAATAAATAATGACTATTTTTTATACAGGTCGAAACAAAAGATCGTAACACGGTGTACAAGATTACTGATAATTTAGAGTTTAAAATGCACTGCATTTTTAAATAAAACCATTAAGTTAAGTATGATTATTCAGAAAAATCTTACGACTGTGCTTGACTACGAGCATATGTGATAGACAAAGAGAACGGGCGGGGCATGTGGGTTTTCATATTTTTTTTAGAATGACAATATACATAATTTATTATTTAATTTTAACTTAAAATATATTTTCAATATCTTTTAGCTTGGTCTAATTTTGATATATCTTCTGCTGTATATCCGTGACTGTTACGTAAATGCCTATATAAATTATGTCGCAGCGTAAAAGTTGCCTCGCATTCTGGGCAACCAATTCTCTCTATACAATTTGATTCTTTATGATGTCTAAGTTTGCCACATTTCATGCAACCCATGGTTTGTCTTCTAAAAGGGGAGAAATAGTGTAGTCAGTACAAAGATTGAAAAGTTTAAGACAGTTGAGAAAAATACCTTTTGTGTGGAAATTCAAAAATACTTAAATCTTCAGTAGTATACCAAGGATGCAATAGGTCTGAAAATGTAATTTTGTTAAACAATTTTTTTTTCTGCAAGATTGCAAATATCTTCAGATACATATTATGTTATTATTGAAATAATTTTCTCTCAATTCAAAGCAAATACTGAACTATTCATTATGCGAAAGATGGAATTGGCTGTGTTGAATCTTTGAGAATAATATTCCGCATAATAAATTGTAATATTTTACTTATGTTTAAACGAAACTTGCGAGTAATATTCTTCAATAAAAATTTGTATAACACAAAAAGAAAAATTCAATTTTGAAAGCTAAAAAGAGCGACTTCTGCTGAGTTTGTTTTCGGGTTTCATTCACACAGAGATTTTTGTAAAAATCGAAATTCTAGATTTAATTTAGATTTTTTTTTTTTTTTTTTTTCTTTATTTAAATTCACTTGTATTAAATTTTAAAATACCTTAAGAAATATTTTATATTTTGTATTAAAAAAAATCTGAATTAGGCTCATCGGAACTTATTAGTAATTTTATCGATTTCTAATATATACTCTTTTTTGTTTAGCTATCAATTTTCCGTGCACTTTACGTAAATGCCGGTAAAAGTTATCCCGCCGTGTAAAAGTAGTATCGCATTCTGTACAATTAATCCTTTCGCGATCTCGTATAATTTTGCCTGAGATCATTGTAGTGCCGGTGCATTTAGAGTTTTTAGTGTGCCTAGATTTGCCACACTTTGGACAATATTGGGCAAATCTACTAAAAACAATGAAATTTCAGAATATATTGAAAAAGAAAATATGGCAGCAAAAGAATACCTTTTCTTATTGTATTGACTTTCATGTAAATTTAATTTTGGAAAAATTGTGTCATCAGTATACCAAGGTGTCAATAGGTCTGAAAATGTAATTTTGAATAAAAACAAAAAATAAAAAAAAAGTTTCCAGTAAAACTTTGTTTTATACCATATTCAAATTTTTAAAAAATTATTTAGTGCAAAAGCTAAAAAGAGCAGAGCAAAAAAGAAGACAGATTTGAGCACTTTGTTCACGTAGTCACATAAAGTTTTAATTTGTTCTTTTTTCATGATTTCAATTCTCAAAGATATTTTGTAGTCATTAATAAATATAGTTTGGAATTTCATGTAAAAATTAATTTAATCCTGGTAAATACAGCAGATATTGAGTTTTTAAGAAAAATTAAGAACGAAGTACATATTGCATTCAAATTTATTTTTCCATCTCGTGGTATGCTAGTTATTCGTGTTTTCAAACATTATTTTTTATTTTGTGTGCACTACAGAGTGCGGATATTCAAATATTTTAAGGTACCATTCACCCCCCATAGCTGTCAAACACTCAGTGCAGTCTCGCCACATTTCGGCACGATCCCAACCCATATCATTGTTTACAGGCGTATGCATGGGCTGATTGGAATACCAATCATTCACCAAGTGAGCCGCAACGAGCTTTGGAGACACTCAATTTCGAATCTGAATATAATATATATATATTATGTATATCGACCACTGTATTTTTACATAAATTATAGTTGAAAAATCGGGCTAAATGTTCATGCTTGTTTAAATAAATTGAAACATTTATTTTATTTTATTCAACTAAGGGTTCGTGGGTAGTTCGAATCTAGTGAGAAATTTTAATCGTCAAATGGTCTTCCAGCAAGGATTCGTGGGTAGTTCGAACCTAGTGGGAAATTATAATCCTCAAAGGGTATTCAAGTTCATTGAATTAATTTTGTCTCAAAAAGTTCTCAAAGCTATGTATTCAAGTTTTCAAGGTGTTTATGGTATGGTGCTTAGTTGAGATTTTGAGAGATTTCAAGCTAGTCAAAAGATCCAAAAAAACTATCAAATCTAGAGAACTCCGTGTATTCAAATGATTTTCAAGCTCAAACTGTCTTGAAGCCTTTTGGGAACCCTAAACTCCAAGGAAAATGCCGCAAGTGCCTGTCGAGTCGATTATGCTTAGAAAGAAAACTTGAAGCAAGGTAATAGGCGACCTTCAACACAAGATCAACAAACTGCCAAGGATTACAGTACTAAAATACATATTTCTGACAATATAACCTGAGTAGCATAAGGGGAAGTTATCAAGACAAAAATTCAGCTTACAAAGCAGTGATGTCTTTGTAGCGTGTCTCGTGTGTGTCTTTATACTGTAGACAAAAGTCACTTGAAAGAATTACCGCCTCATGTTTTCATAAGCACTTTATTATATACAGTATAGAGACACACAAGACATCCCACCGAATGTTTATATGCGTACAAATCGTACGCAAAATTTAAATTTGATAGTAAAATAAAATTCAATAAAGGTCGATAATTTGCATATGAAGGCTACATCTTAAAGTCTCTAAGCAAGACACTTCTCAGGCGACTTTTTTTTAAGCCTTTGTAAGTTGGCATTCAAACACTTCAGAAAGCTTCTTTACCGAGTCTCTTCAAAGATAACAAAGCGGAAAACATGTATTCATACTTTATACACTAAATGGCTATTAGAAGCCCCTATAAAAAGTTTATAACTATATTAATATGTTGCATTTCTACTTGTCTTTTAAAAGCCTTTAAATTGAAAAAGCCAAACTGAAAGGTATACTGTTCAAAAGATTTCTTAAGTTTATTTAATACATTTTAGAATATTAAAATTAACATTTCATTTTTCTTCTCATTGATTTATAAAACAATTAAGGAGAGTTAATTATCGAAAAATTTCAATGAAATTTAAAAAAAAATACAACTTTACAAACAAATAAAATTTAAACAGAAAGTCTCGCCGAAAGTTTAGCTACGATTTTTCTTAGATTTTCTTGTAGTTTTTCGTGAGGATGGCAATTCAGTATCCGGTTTTTTCCCATGAACACGTCGAAAATGTTCGACTAATTTAAAATTATGATGGAAACCACGCCCACAATAGCGACAAACGAACCCTTTCGGCTTGTTACATTCACTACGCAAATGACGCTTTAGCGTATAGGCGCTCTGATACGAACGACCGCAAGTTGTGCAGTTATGCGATGTGGGCGCAAAGATGGAAGAAGCTGTGTTGAGTAATTCAGTATTGCTGTCATCATTACTGTCATCGAACGGCAATGGAAAAATTATTGAAAAAGAAAAACAAAAAATAGGGCGTACAAAATAGATCAGTGTCTGTTTGCGATATTTTTTATGAACCCACCGACCACTCAATAAAATTGTAGGAAGGTTCATTACAACAAAAAAAAAAAATGTTTGAATATTTGAATTACCTCGACAACGGCACCAACGATGATGTTGGGTTTATTGTATCCGAAACTAAGTGCAAGGTAGGATAAAGACACTTTAACTCTGTACCGTTATCGACAACAAACATTTCTGTAGAGAGAATGAGAGAGAGAGATAGAAACTTACTAACGTGATTATCATGGTTGGTTGTGTTGTAAAACATAAGTTCTTGTAAAATTTGATAATTTTGATTTTTTGGTAGCATTTGTTATGACGAGAAAAATAAATCAAATTTTATATATTTAAGAAAAATTGTAAAATTGCGAGCCATGCCACCAAATAAAAAAAAAAAAACTATTGCAAATGATAAAAAAAATACTTAAAAAAATACCAATTAGTATGTCGAATTGAACAGACAAAACGAGCGTAAAAGAACACCCAAACACAACCAACACCAAAATAATTTACAACTTTACGTTAGCTACTCCCATTCACACTACGAAAATTCTACATATAGTAATTATATAATTATATTTTAATACGGCATCTTGACGGTTAAATTCAAAACGTAACAATGATGATTTTGTAATATTTTCTATTATTCGAAATCAAAACATTGCATAATTTTGGGTGTTACAGGAAAATATACTTAGGAGTAACACTGGGCGGTTACAAGAACTGCATCACGATCAAGGATCAAAATATTTTTGTCGATTTAGTGTAATAAACGAAAGTTTAATTTATCAAGTCATTATTTGTAATTCTTCAGCTTTATAGCGTCTAAGTTTTAACAGAGGAAAAAAAATTAGGAGCAATTTATTATTTATGTAGAATTGATTATGCCAAAATTTGGATTTACCGACCGATTTTGCACCATTAAGTGTAATATTATAACATTTATGAGGTTATTTTATATTTAATATCACATATGAATTAAAATAAATAAAAGCGACAATTTCATCTTCTGAAAACGAAACTTGAGCGGATTCGGAAAAAATTGTTTTTAAAAAATAGGATAGAAACATGTCCGTGGTGTTGGAACAATATATCGGTTTCAAAAAAAATTATTAAAAAAAAACGATTGGCATTAACACAAAATGATACTGATAATATTATCGACGTGTACAACTCTGATTCTTCATTTGTGCTTCGATATTTTTATAGTGGACTTATTTAGCCAAAACTAACCAAAACTTAAAAATGATTTGAGAAAATCGAGTTTGAAGTTTTCAAATACATAATATATGTAACTTGATATACCTTGTCGTTTCAAATCCACGGCTAGCGCACACTTGAGTGAGAGTTTTGAACTTAAGCCGTTGATGGATCGAACACAATTATTCAGTGACTACTTTTATCTATAGGAAGGACGGACATGATATTTTTCAAATTCTTTTCAGCCCAAGCCAGAAACTACACACATTGCCTCAAGAAATAATTCTGTGGTGTCAAATCACGATATCTTGTTGACTTCAGAATTGCAAAAAAAAATCATATGAATTTGAGTTTGAAATTTTATGAATTGGCTAGCACTAGAAATTATGTTCCCAATTACCAAACCCCTAAAAAGCACCCTATGGATTTCAGACTTTAAAATTTTGTTGCTATACAAAAAATCAAAGCTCCTCACCCCATTTTGTGACATGTAATCAATTAGATAATCTATTATTTCTTGAGTATTCATTTAAGCTAACTTGAAAAACATCGTTTCAGCGGTATTAGAGCCTAAACTGTATTATTATTTTTTCGTCAAACTTTATTACCGAATTGAAGTTTTTGAAATTTCGTGAAAGAGTAGGTTTCACGTAAGTGAGAATAATTCAACTTTTGATGAATAGTAGGCTGTATGTCATGAAAAAAGCATGTTTGCGGAAAGGAGCATTTTTAGCGATAAATTTGTATAGAATTTTGTACATTTTCACTGGTTTATTTTTCAGCATAAATAGGCATCTAAGCAAAACTCAAGGGCAAATACTGCTGCTTCAGCAATCAGCGAAATTTTCGAAAAAATACAAGTATCGATTATGGTTATTGTTTATACAGATTTTGCCTTCTATAGCAAAAACAACTGTAAACTTTTCAACGCTGAAAAGGTATGTATATAGTTTTGATTTAAACAGAAAAAATAATGTTTAATTTTGTCATAATTCGTTTAGAGTATAAACCATGTCAGAAGCAAAAACTTTTGTTAGAACTCCGTAATCATCTAAAAGAAACATTTTCTGTGCCAAGAAAATTTGTTCGCACTTTATGATTAGAAAAACCGAACAACATTTTAGTGCGAAGGATAATGACGAGAAGTCGCCCTATAGAAAAAGGAACTGATTTATTTGATGACAAAAAGATATATGTTTATCTTAACTACAACAAGCAACATTCTAATGACTTATGCATTTCAATTAAACCAAAATGTATTACCTTACCACATTAACACAAAACAAAAATAACTAAATTGATGACTAACGATGCTATGATTAATACTCATAATCAACAGTTTTCGGGGAAATAAATATTTTATGTAGAATAGGTACAAAAAAAACCTTTTTATTGTATTATTTTTTGTAAATTTGCATATTGAAGAAATGATCGTTGTTTTTTACAAAATTTTAATAGCATCATTTACGTCAAGTCAACAAAAATCGGTAACAATGCAATGAATTGAAAAAGGTAATTAACGAAATTTTACTGTAGCCAAAAATAGCAATGAGTCAATCTGCTACAAAATAATGAAAACATAACTACAGAGAAAATAAAACAAGAAATAAATGGTTCGTTCATCTTGCAAATAAATGCAATATGAAGAATTAAAAATATAGGTAGCTAGTCATACTGGAAATAAGCAGAGAAAAAAGATTTAAAGACAACAATACACCGCCTGTGTAAGTATCTACACAAAAGCTTAGTGCTGAAAACATATACAGAAAAACAAAAATGAAAACAAGTGCACAAAACTGGTTGATGATGTTGCAACTCTTCTGTAGATTCTGAACAAGGGGTAGTAGAGGGAAGGTGTCTGGCTTTTGAGAAGATTCAAAAACACGCGCATACAATGGAGTAGAGCTTATACAACACAAACAGCTTAAAAGATATTTATTCTATATAGGTAGTATGTTACCTGATATAAAGCACTAAGAGTAATAATACAACAAATGAAAACTGGCAAAGGTGTGAGAAACGGTGAGCAGAATATATTAGAAAATCAAACATAAGAGAGATGCTTAAAACTTGCTGTTGTCGTTTCAACTGTTAAGATGTGTGCACGCGGAGTAGTGTGAAAAAAAAAAGAACAGCAACTGACCTTGAACTTGAAGAATAGCCACAAAAAAGAATAGCATTTATTTCAAAACTGTTTGCGTAGGTATGTGTATATGGTATATGTTAGTTTACTTTACTGCAAAACAATCGCTACCGTAAAAATAAGTACAGCAGACAGGTAGTCAAATGCTATACAAGCAATAAAAATAAAAAAAAAATTGACATCACAGTATATTTAAAATTTTAGTACCTGCTATGATGCAGCAGCTTACGAGATGCTGCTAATATATGAGCATTTTCATGATTTCATCAAGTGCCTGCCTGCCTGCCTACGTATTGTCATATTTGATTGCAATTATTTTTTTTTTGGTCAATATTTTTAAATTCATGAAATTTTAATAAATTATATCTTCATTTGGATTTTCAACAAAGCAGTCTAGTTAATACACTTGAAGTACTGCAAATTCACTGGATTGACTTAAGTTCACTGAATTCACTTGCAATATAATAAATTAATTAATTAAGTCTTTTAATTAAATTTACTTAAAGTATTCAGGTTACTTAAAGTCTAAAGTTTTTGAATGCTTTTAAGATCTCTTAAATTTACTTCAAATCATTTGACTTCACTTCGAGATTTTGAATTCAATTCAAGCCTATTGAATTTACTTTACTAAACAAAAAACATTTGAAGTTTTTTTAAATTCGCTCAATTTCAATAGTTCAAATGCATTGAATTCGCTTAAAAATTTGAATTTTTTGTAGTTTGAATTAACTTTTGTTTTCATATTTACCTAACGTCTTTTGAGTTCACTCAAAGTCTATTGAATTTACATACTTCCAATTCTTTTGAGCTGAACATTTTTTTAAATAAGTTCGTTTATTAATCGTTTGAAAAAATTTTGGCCCAAAATTTCTTGATATCTTCTGAAATGACTTATACTATTTGAGTTACGATAAAGCCTTTGAAATTGTAGTTCTTCAAATTGACTTTCTTATATGTATGTATTTATTGTAGTTAATGAAAATTTTTGAAAATACTTAAAACCACATTCGCATTTACTAGAAGGCTCTTGAATTCATTCCAAGCCTTTACATTTAATTGAAGTGTTCTGTATTCACTTGAATTCTTCATAGTTTAATTGAAGAATTTAACATTCAGTTGTAGTTCAAAAAAATTATAATTTAATTAAAAAAATCATAACGAAAAGTACGGCAAAGTATAAGAACCTAATTCGTCCTCCAACAATTATCAATTATCATATTTCATTAAGTATATACTAAGCCCGAAAATTCGTTTTAAGCTAAATTAGCATAAGTGCCATTTAGGAAATTTTTTGATTACTTTAGAACCAAGGTTTTAAAAAATACTAGTACATTTTCTCAGAATTGTAATGTGTTATAATTTATATAAGAATCTGTGAGCTTAAAAAAAATTCTGATAAATTAGAGCGCTTATTGCAATTTGAAACATTCAATATTTTAACAATGAAGATATTTGGCTCGATATTACTGAGAGTATTTATTTAATTGATTTTTTTTTTTCTTCTTTGTTGAGTTTTTAAATTTTTGTTAATACATAGTACTATGCATAGTAACAAGAACTCATAATTTCAAAAATTGTGAGAGGGCTTGTTAAATGAAGCCAAAACATTTAGTGTGAAACTTTTAAATTTAATTTGTTGTTTCTAATTATGAATTAGCAACTTCAAGTTATTATTCGTCGCTTTATAATCTCTATTAATGGTCTTTTCGCAAGTTCTATTTACTTGTCTTATAAAAAAAAAACAGCTTTTTATTGTAGCTTTCAAACTGTACGTAACTTTGCTTGTGATCTCATTATTGTTTTTGGTTCAATCCTCAACATAAAACTAAACTAACTCTTAATAGTTATTTTAAAAAATTAATGTAAAAAATATATTACTTACATTTTTCTTTCGATGCAGGCAACAACTACGAGCCAAAATATTAATGAACTTTACAAACTTAAGTTGGAAAATAACTGCGGCGTAGTTGATGCTGCCAATTAAAGCTGCACAAGTCGACCGTTGGTAGTTGAAGTAGTAGTTAATTTTTAAAAGTAGTGAACATCGCAGCCAAAACTTATGCGTTGCGCGCGCTTTTGTCGTAATCTATCTTTCAGACATTAAAAAAAAGTTTTAAAAAAACTTCGTCCTAAGCTCTTTATTGTTCTTCATAGCCAAAAAAAAATGTAAGATTTTAGACAACTAATGCACGCAAATGAGTGCATTTATTACATATTGTTATAATAATTTATTAGTTTGGTATTTTATTCAAATAAAGGTTTTATTTTACTTTCATTGAAATCTTAATGATATTTATTTCTAATATCATCAGAAGAATTATAGCGTCAATACTAATTTAATTATACTATCATTAAAAATTTTAATGTAAAGTTAAGTTTATTTTCATTATCATCGAAAATTTTCAAAATTAATTAAAATTTTTAGTGACAGCGAAATTATACCAACATTGGCCTTACAATCTTATTTTTTATGATAATGAAATCATTGCTTTTGCTTTTTAAAGTAAAAATCAAATAAAGTTTTCATTAGCATAACAATTTCCAATGTAACTAAATAATCAATGCATTACTTTATAGTTCTGAACACTGCTTATAAGAAAAAAAAGAAGGGGCCAATATGCGTAGAAAAATCATGTCCTAACGTGATTTCACTAACGCATTTAGCATTCTGCTAATTAAAAAAAAATACTATGAGTGCAAGAGTTTTAACAACTTCACCATTCAAACTAATTTGTGCATAAAATTCAAAAAGAAAAGAAATGTTGGCCCCTTCTTAGCGTTTAAAAAAAAATAAAACAAAACCTTTTACGCTGACAAGAGTTAGAACAAGTTTTTTTTTATTGGGAAATGGACAATATCTTACCCGTTTTATTCAGAAAAAAGCGCGCGATAACAAACATAACAAAACCTGAAAACCTTGTTAAGTAAAAGTAACAATAATGATGTAGATTGATGAAATGATGTATGAAAATGTAAAAGTCTGGGTGATAGGTGTAAAATTTGTGTGGATATGTTTGTAGTAAAGTTTATTGATTGATGATAGGGAAGAATTTAGAAAATATAGGACTTATAAAATTAAAATTTCAAAGGATTAATGAAAAGAAATAGAAAGAAATAATAAAAGGAAGTAGTGGGAAGTATAAAATAAAATAGCAAAAATACAACGAAATAAAAATTAAACTTAAGAAATCTAATTAATTTCATTGTACACTTCATTCAACCGATACCGTTGAATAAAGCTATACTTACCTGTTTGGGGCGTTATTCGTTACCTTTAATCCTATTACTGCTGCGTCAGGATTCATTTGAGATAAACTGTATTGTTGCAATCAGGAAAAGCGAAACACAAAGTACCTCACTGCAATTCAATTTGAAGAATTGCAGCTACATGTTTCACAGCAAACAGCGAACTGCAAACGGCGAACAGGAACTTTGACAGGATCGACGAATACACACAACTTGGCACTTCATTTTTTTATTTTTTTGTTCTTTTCTTATAATTTTCACAGATCACTACTTCTTAAAACAACTTGTATACTTTGTTATTTTTAAACTGCTATACAGCCGCAAGCAGCTGAGGTAGCAACAAAATTTTAAACGGCGCATTATTCTTCTTTTTTACCGCAAACGCGTTTTTTGCTCCATTAAAAAGGAACTGGTGCTTAAATATTAACAAATAATATAAAATTTCATAAACAAAAAACTAAAAATTTTATACAAAATTTCGCATTTTTTCATGTATATTAAAATATTTTAATAGAAAAAAAAAATAGTCCCGTCAACCAAAACGAAAACAAACAAAAAATTATGAACTTAAGTAAAATAATAAAAAAAAACTGAATAAACGATAGTTTGTAGTTAAATTCAACGAAGTAAATGCATGCGTATTTTTGTTGTCTAACATAATTCAAATCAATATAGTAGAAAATCATGTTTTATGTGTTTGTGTGTGTGTTTCAATTATGTTCTTTAGTTATATAAATATTTAACCTATATTAAATAAATATGTAAACGACTATATACATACATAAATAATAGATTTTATAAAACTAATGAAAAAAGTAGCTTAACTTGGCTAAAAAAAAAATTATATATATAAATCGGAAGTTACTGCTGCTTCTTTATTTCTGTGCTTTGCGCGCGCTGTTATGTAAATTTAATTTTCTTACGTTGTTAAGCAAATTTTTTGAACTAAACATTTAAAAAAAAACTAAAAAAATAAATTTCCAAGTTTTGTTTTGTTTTTTGATTTTTAATACATATATAATTTCATGTACGACAAGGAGGCCAACTTTTCTTTACTTTTTTTGTAGTGTCGTTGTTAAGGGGTGGTGGGTGGTAAAAAATATCCTACCTATCACTTATTTTTCTAATACTTTTTCTATAAACTCTACTTAAAAGCAACAATCTAGTTGCAACTATTGTTAGTAGTAATAAAATGCATGTGTATTTATATTTACTATATATGGTTGTGTTGATGTGATATGCAAAATGTATATAGCACTATTTCTGTTACGCATTGGTTATTTGGCTTACATTCAAAACGAGCATTAAATTCCATTGAAATTAGCGAATTAATGAAATTAATAGCTTCGTTAATTGACATTGCAAACTGTTATAAGACTAATATTAATAAAATTGTATTAGCACATTAAAATTTAAATTCAAAAGCTTAAAAAATTAATAAAATTCAGGAAAAAATGTTACTTAAATTCTGTTTTCATATTTTATAAGCTTTCGAAATCAAAATTAGTTTCACAGCTAACAAAAATAAATTAATAGTAGCATTAAACTTAACAATATCAACGATGCAGTTTTCATTAGCATTCCATATTTCAATGGTAATGAAATTTATTATATACAAATAAGTTTTCAATGCGTATGTATGATTCAATGCCCAAATAATGGCAATGATTTTAATAGTTTTACGTTGAGTAAAATCGTAGGTTGATCTTTATCTGTTTCATTTTAATTACAACAGAATCATATTATTAATTTTGTATGCTTTTAATTAAAAAAAAAATAGAGTTAAGGTAGCAGTTGCACTGTGGCATTAATAGTTTGTCGTTGTAAAAAATTAGTAAATTTTAAAGCGAAATTAAAGCAGTAGCAAATTAACAGCAGCAGCAACAGCAGCAGCAGTGGAAATAAGTTTTAATAGAGTGGGTTATTCAATTTAGAAATTCAAATTTTTGAAATTCGCGCCCCAACAACTTTAATAACGCTTGCGTATCTTTTTTTCATTAAAAAATGAATTGTAAAAACTAAAAAACAATATTAGAATCACAACGAAAAAAAAAATTAGAATATAAACAAAAAGTCATAACAAATGCTACACAAACACCATTAAAAAATTACCAAATCATAAAAATAGTAGTAGTAAGTAGTAAAATAGTAGTTAAATAATAGTACTAAACAAAAAAATTAATCAATTATATATATATAAATATGTATTTTCAACTTGCACAAATAAAATGTTAATAGTTTCTTTTATCAAAATATCAATAAATATTTGGCGACAACAACAACAAAATGCAAACAAATGCAAAATGTGGGGCGGCATTTGAAAATAAAATACAAAAATTTATAATCTTTGAAACTTGAACTTTATCTTTAATCAAAATTTTAGAAAACAAAAATCAAAGCATTCTTCTCTTGCATTTCTTTGCTTTCAGCTGCTGTGTCTATTTTTGTTGCTTTTTTCTATGTATGCTTTAGTTTGCATATTTTTTGCAATACTTGCTTTCAGAGCTTTATTTTGAGCACGACTAATAAACTTGTTTTGTCTTCATTTTCATTTTTTCAACTAGAAATGCATATCATTATTTGATTTAACACTTTAATTCCTTTTATCTCTCGTCGAAATTTTTATCATTTTTCTGTTATTATAAACAGATTTTCTTTTTTTTTTCGTTTTTAATGCACTTTTTACGTTTTCTTTTTTTGTATCTCTTTTTTTTCAACAACAAACATACAAATTTACTATGTTATACAACAACTACTTGATTTTTTGTCCAAAATCAATCAAACTACTATAACTTTACTAAATCAGTTGCTAAGGAAACACAAGTATACAAAGAATTACTAAATATTTTACAAATCATTTGCTTTCTTAAGTTTCACTTTTGCTGTTTCATTTCAATATTTTAAATCATTTTCATTTCATTGAGCTTTAGTTTCACGATTTAAGCAATTGTTCATTTTTCTCTCTCGCTCTTTTATTTAGCCTTGCTCAAATTTAAGGAATTTTATCTGTCGTGCTCTTTTTAGCTTTCTTTGCTTTTTCTTTTTTCTTTATATGTATTTGTGTGGAACCTACCTTGTGGATCCCGTTGCTGTGCTTCTTGTGTGGCCATAAAAACTTCGTCCTGAGATCTGTCGTGTTGCCATTGCGCATATCCTGAAAAATTAAAATAAAAATAGAAAAATAATTTAGTTAGTTCTCTGTCGCTATTCAATTTATATTTTTAATTTACCTTGACTAGATCCTTCATTGCCATGACTGGTGCCAGCATTGTGATCCAAATCTTCCATACCCATATCCTCATCATCTAATGTTAAATCTTCAACTGTCTCATCATTGCCATCATCATCGTATTCACTTTTTGGTTCAATCACTAATTCTGCAGCACTTGATGTATCTTTGACGTTGCCGACACCAAGCACAGATTTTTGTTGCTTATGATTTAACTTTTCACTTTTGAGCTCCAAACCACCGTGCTGTTGTTGCTGTTCATCAAGATTGCCACCAGCACCACCATGAACTAGCAGTTCAGTATGTAAAGCATCACCGCCGCTTGTTCCTTTAACACTTTCAGTCTTTTTGGTAACATTTGTTGCTGTTGTCAGTTGCTGGGTCGTGCCTTGAGTGGTAGTGGCTATTGTTGATGCTGATACAGCTGCGGCTGCTGCGGATGGTAATGTAGCTGCGGATACTGGGACTTGTGAGGCCAAAGCAGAGGCGGCTGCTGTAATTGCGCCAACGCCGCCTAGGCTTGCATTCGATTGTTGTAGGAGTGCAGACGACGCGTTAGGTTGAATTTGTGAGGAGTTGGAATTGTCATGAACGTCTGTTTTGGAAAAGGTAAACAAAACGAATTGTTCGATATTAATAACTCAGATGAAAAAAAATCAAATTTAACGAGCCAGGAGCGTTTTAGCCGATTAAACTACTAGCACAAAATTGGAAACTATTAGCACAAAGTTGAAAACTACTAGAAAAAATTGATTTAGTTTCCTGAAATTCGTGCGGTTTGTAAAAGAATGATCGATATATGTTCTATATAAAAACGGTTTCAACAGGCCAAATATTGAAGCAATGACGATTTTCAGCACTTTTCATTAAACTATCATTGAACTTTTTTAATGCTCACCGACTCGTATAATGCTAAAAAAAAAAAACGTATAACGCTACTCACCAGCTAGTGCATTTTCAATGCTCCTGCGTCGAACTTTTCTTCGTCGTCTTGATGTTGGACTAGATGAACCCTCTCTGGAGCCAGACATATCTTGCGAATCAATTGATGATGGACCCATACGCGCACGTTTTGTCTGTTCCAAAGTATAGCCACTACTAAGTTTACCACCACCAAGGACACCGCTACTGCCAGGTACACTCAAACCACGATGCTGATCATGTTTTGGCACACCGCCACCGCTACTGTTGCCGCCACCAGTACGATTATCGGATAGACCTTTAATCTGTAGTGATTCAGCGGCTTTTAATAGTGCAGCTAACTGATCTTGCGAAATATTAACTTCGCCACGATACATGTAATCCATCATGGCGCGCAATTCTTGATATTTGACATCCTTAAGTATAAAAATTGGATGTTTGTCGTACTGTTCTTGCAACAAAGTCTGCAATAAATGAAAGAAGGATTAGATTAAAATTACAAAATTTTTGCTTATAGATGGTATGAGGAAACTTACGGCAAAATATGGACTACATGCGGATAACACCACTTTGTGTGCTTTCAGGAACTTGCCTTCGGCGGCTAGCGTGCAATCGACGAGTGTTTCATTCTCTAATAGAGTATCGAATACGCTGATGAGAGTACTTTGATGGTTGTTCCATCGCAGACAAAACTGCTGATCGTCATCCATTTTGTTTTTGGTGATATTTTTAAGCGTCGCCTAAACGACGTCTAAAAGCCTTAAAATTCCTAATACGAGTAAATGATGAGAGGGATGATGGCCGCCGGGGGAGTTTTTTTAATTATGGTGATTCATTAAATTAGATTTATGATTTATAACTCCTGCTTTAACGACGACAACGACGACAAGTTATTGTTAGGTTGTTAATCACTTTTGCACTTTAACTCCTTTTTTATTTATATTCTAGTTAGTAGATGCTGCGCTGTAGTCTGTAAAAAGAAGAAAGAAAATGGAGAAATTAATGAAATTGTTTATTAAGTATTATTAAAAATATCATATGTATATACGGGCATTGCTTTCGTGGTATTTTAAATATGAGCGCAAGATATTTAGGGTGTGAAACTTTTGGTTCAAAGAAGAACAGCTATATTTCAAGTTTTTACGTCAAAAATAAATTTTCATTTAAAATGCTGATGATTTTTTGGTAATTACATTCCAAATAAATTAAGTCATTAATTTTAGAAAGCAGTTTAAAAATGTGGAATATATGTGTACTACATCATACAAATAGTATAACTTGAACAACGTATTAAGAAAACACATTTGCACGCGCAAAATTTTTTTTTATCATTTTGTTGAATCATAAAAACTAATAATTTTGTTGAACAAAAGTTAAGTATGTATAGCACAAAAAAAATAGAAAACTAAGTGTTTGAAAGTTAATTTAGAAAGAAACTAGAATTTATTAAACAATAAAATATGATGTCTTAAAGTTTAACAAAATGCAAAATGATGGCAATTTAGTCACCTACGAGATTTCTCTGTACCCTACACTTTAAGAAAATTATCATATTTTGATTTTGTTAAAAATATTTCGTATTACAGAAATTTTTGAAAAATTTTTAAGACAAAAATTCCAGAATTTTTGCGGATGTCTTTTATGGATTACCCTTTTAAGAGTTGATTTAAATGAAATGGGTTTTAGCAATATGTAGTTTGTAAGGAAAAAGATATAATTTCATCTCGATTTTGGCTCCAAATCAAGATACATAAATGAAAATCAGGCCGATGCCAACGTAAATCGCTTATAATTTTATAGTCAAAAGCATAATTTGTACAGATAACATAGAAAAACAAAATCAGTATAGCGATTAGCACAAAGAAATTGGATCGTGTGTACATATAAGCCAATTTAATTCTGGTTTTATTGTGTACTCCGAATGGAACTATCAAAACATTACACATATAAATTATAATATAATGAAAACAAAATGTAAATCGCTATAAATCTCAACAGTGCTTGGTGGTGCGGCTTGTTTTTGCACCGGTAAATTCTGAAGGTCAAGTTCATGAGATCTTTGTCAAGATTCCAGTTTTCTGCATTTTGTTTTACTTAATTTTTTAGCTTTGTCTTTGTTGTTTTTTTTTTTCTCTTAACGCTTTGGTGTTTATTTTGATATATATGTATGTACATTCAACATTTAAGAGACAATATCGCGGCGGCATTGCACACCTAACGCTCTTTCCGACTTTTGCACCTTTAAAATAATAGAAGTAAAAAGCCTTCGAATGGAAACAAGATTTAGCCCATATGCAGAGTGGTTGCTATAAAACAGTGTAAAAGCTTTGCTAATCTAAAACTTTTGCAATAGAACGCTTCTGAATGTTTTTAAAGCAATTGAAATTGTGATGAAAGTTTATTATAAAAATTGGTTGTTTTTACATTGAAAAAAAAAGGTACTACTTAAGACAGCGATCAATGTGTTCCTGCAAAAACGAAAAATAGAGGACAAACAGCAGCAATGAGGAGCAAACATAGATCACAAAAGGAAAACATAGACTGAATTTTACGTTGCTTTAATTTTAACAATCTTTTCTTAAAGTTTCGCCAAACGATTTAACTTTTACTATACACTCTTCATCTGAGTAGCTTCGCTTCAAGCAAATCTTAGCTTATAGACGCTTACTCTGTACGGAATCTTAATCAACTTATAGAATGATGGTTAAAAGAAAATAAAAACACAATAAATTCGTTCTCAACGTATCGAAACACAACACACAAAACGGCAGTGATGACGGCTCGTAGAACCATACCAGATATGTATGTATGTAACAACATTTAAATTATTTCGAAATATGTATTTATATACGAAAATGGAAAATTTCATGTGGTTGTGTGTTTTTTTCGCGGTCAGTCAGCAAAATTTACACTGAAGCTCGATTTCAGCAATCTTTCGCTGCCACTGTTGGTAGAGGTCTTTCTATCTCGTGTTTCTCCTTCTACCGCAGGCTTATTTGCTTACTTACAGTTATTGCTACATTTTTGCGCAGTTTCTCTCTTTGGCATGGTAGGTATATTCAAACCAGTGTTGGCACAGACGGTACTTTAGTGCCAAAATTGATACTATTTTCATAGCGAAAGTACCATGGTACGGTTCTCCAGAAACCTATCTTTTTTGGTACTATTTTCGATTGCTTCAAAATCTATGTGGAAATATGGAGGAAAGACAAATTCAATATGTATTACCAATTTCGAAATTTATCTTGCTACTATGATATAAGATAATATGCGAAATTTATCATTAACTGATTTTTGGTATATAATAGGAAGGTTGATTAATAGTTTTCCAAACGTTTCGAGGATTGCTAAGGCGCTTTTATTCACACCCCATTCTTCAGCGAGTGTCGAAAGAATATTTTTGTCACTTAATTTAAACAAAAATCTTCGAAATAGACTGAAGTTAGAAACAGTTTCGGAAATCTTGGAGGCAAAAAATTTATTAAAAGCAACTAAAAGTAACTGCCTTAATTACAAATTGCCAAAAGAAATAAATTTAAGTTACATGTAAAATTATAATGAGTCAGATGCTAATTCAGACTAAATATATACATATAAACATTATTAGTTTTTATGTTTATTTTTTATACACAAGACTGAATTTGAAAAAGTGTTCTTTTGTGTTATCTATGTTATTAACGTATATGTACTTGTGTTTTTCTTCTATTTCCGATATTTGGTACTACATATTTTTATGATTTTGATATTTATTCTGCCAGGCCTTTGATACCTTTTCAAATATGCACATGCCAACACTAATTCAAACTAAGCACACAACCAGTAAGTCAACCTCTGAAGTCTGGCATTTACGAATTCTAACGAGTTTTTAATGCTTAGTCTATAAATAGATTTTTGTGGAGTGAGGGTATGTTTGAATTTTTCTTTTACTTTGCTTTTAGTTGAGAGCAATTTAAAATTAGAGAAGATTTTGTGATCTTTTATTGTAGAAATATGTGTAAAAAGCATAGTTTCAACAATTTGTGTAGCATAGAAAGTTTCATACAGACAAGTTTTTTTGGCGATTACAATATTTTCCAAACTTTGTATATAGTAGATACCTACTACGTATATAAGTAGTGTTATAAATGTAGGTTTGATATAGAGCAATCAAATATTTACATATTTATATATCAACATATTTTATTTGGAAAAAATAGTGACAAATATTGATTGAAATATGTTTTTAATCGAATCGTTTTTTGGAAAATGAGTTTACTTTATTGAATTAAGAACATAAAGTGAAAACAAGAGATCGAAAAATGTTTTAAAATTTAACTGTATAATTAGTTTATTAGAACCAATAACGTGTGGACTGATCCAATTTCGGAAAATACATTGTTTTATATATCAGAATGCTGATATTTGAGCGGATAAGCTGGACTAAGGCTTGCATGATATGTACAAAAATTTGTAGAAATTCATTTTACACAAATAAACATTTAGTGAATTTTGTAATAAATTGTGTAATATCTATTTGAAGGAATACTCATATGTTTAAATACTGAAAATTGACCAGGACTTTTTGATATCTATCAACTCACATATATTTTCTCAGTTTGAAACTTTTGTCTGAATTATAAATTTTCTGAAAAGTTCTCAATTACATATATTTTAAGAGAAATGTTCGAAAGGTAGCACACAAGAATACTTAAAAAATTTATCCGTCGGGAGAAGATAAAAGTGATCGTAAACGAAGCGTTGTCCAGTTCACTTCACCTATGAAATTAAACTCCCATAAAAAGTCATCACTTTTCATACAAGAAAAATTTTATGTTCATAACTATATCATGTAATGAACAGCTGAATTTTTCCAGTTTTGAGTCAAACATTTATTAGAGATCATCGCATAAAAAAACTTGTCCACATTTTATATGATGCGATTTGGAGAAAGGTACTTTGCCAGACTCTTTTACTAAATGATGTTTAAGAGACCGAATAGTAATGGAGATGAAACTGATGAAATTTTATATTTAGAACCCACTTTTCATATTGTTGAATATTAAGAAAGTGAAAAATGAACCATTATAACATTTAAAGTTTTGAATAAGAAAATTTTAACATTTTCACTTTTATAGGGAAACATTTGGTGGCCACATTAAAGTTTACATACTTTTTTTTTGGTTTCTTAGTCACATTTCCGTTTCGAAAACTCACTTTTTAGTAGAAAAAATTGCGCGGTTTTTTTTTTTTTTTTTTTGTTTTCAACTTTTCAAATCAGCAGCGACGGTATCCAAAGTTGGAGCAAAGCAGCAAATTAAAAAGAAAAATTATTTTTAGCACAGCCAAGGAAAGAAGTAATTTAATGTATAGTGGTGGTGGTGATAGGGAAGAAGCAAGCCCCACGATCTTTGTTTCACTGTTTTTTTCTTCTCTCTTTTAGGTACAACGAACAAAACACGCAGCAATGAAAAGAAAACACTTCCGTTCGCAAGCGAACTGTTTCGAAAACTGTAAAACATCGGTTCAAGCGACAGCCAGAACCCAAAATCAACCTTAAAAAATGCGTTAGTATTTGTGTTTTGTGTAGAAGAGGGAAACCCAAGCGGACTCAGGCAGCAGCAGACAACAAACACATTCAGAATCACACACACACACATACACACACACTAGACCGACAAGCAGCATAATCTCCCCCCGCGACTACATTGTTTTTGTTGTAGTTGGTTGTTACTACTGCTGCTTGTGCCGTAGTTCTTGAGTTGAGTTCGAAGAAACAGAAGCAGCAGTAACGACGGTAATAGCAGCAACAACAACAACAGCAACAAAACACAGCAGCGACAGCAACATTATATAGAATGGATGAAAATCCATTTTCGTGCTAAATGTTGCTTTTCTGAATTTCCTGTCATCCCAGCTGCAAGTATAAACGACTGGCTTTAGTGTTTTTTTTTTATTTTTCGCTCCTTTATTTTTGGTCACAAGCACACACATACTACATACAGATCCAGACACAGTCAGAAATTTGAAGGAGGACACTGTGGAGCAAAATTGTTCAGCCAGTCAAAAACAAATTTTTTTTTCTTTCAAAATCAGTTTGGATTTGCTTATATATTTTCTTTATTGGTTGATATAAATTTTTTCGATTATTTAATATTTTATCTTTCTAATCAAAGTAACTTCATTATTCAGTACCACTTTTTTTGACCCACAGTGGAAAATGCATTGAAAAGTTTTACACATTCCTCCCTTTATTTTTGGCTGTAGAAACAAGAGAAGCGGCAGCATGAGCAACATTTTATAGCTACGCAAGATCAATGCGCCACACAAACAGCCCCAGAGACGAGCAAATGTTCGGGCAAAATATGTAAGAAAGAGAAGGCGACCTATTACACGCAGCGGAACGTAAAAAAAAAGCTTAAGTTTCAGTTTTTAACAACAACGATGTTTCAATAAAACTAAAAAAAAACGAGCAGCGACATACGGCGACAGCAATATGCCGCAAGGGGATCGCCAGTTGATCGCTCGTCAATGAGGGTTCGGGTTCCAACAAAATTATATTTTTAAAAGGGACTTGTTTTACTTTCCTTCTTTCAACATCACAAAATACACATTTTATTCCCGGTAGGAAAAAACACTCAAGACATCTTAAAAAAAATGTTCGAGTTCAGACAAACTTAAGAATAAATACATAACTCATTGTAAACGAATAGAACGATTCGCCTAAAGTTCCAAATGAAATACGCATGATTCCAGTCTAAACCTAACAAACGAATTGTAGGCTTTAGGCCATGAAGATAGATCAGAGCATCCGGTGCCGTTTCATCTGATAAACGTTAAAATAAATGTAACCTTAAATTAAATAATTTCAAGGAAGTTTTGAAGGAGAATGCCCTACTGGCAACGGACACCTTATGCTTGGAAGACAAACAGTAAATTTCTAAGATCTCTCAAGACAAAACAATCAGAATAAAAAAACGAAGAGCTAAACTTAGGCGTCCACACCAATTTGCCTGCAGAGAGAATTTGTCTTTGATTTAAGATGAAACACAAAAATGTGTAGGTTACATAAGTACATAAGCATATATAAAAAGAAATAAAAAAGAAACGTAAACATTGCACATATTTCAGTCTCTTCAGTATATTAGGGTCCAAAATATTAAAAATGAGTTTAGAATGTCATATTAGAAACAAAACAATCAAGTTCAAAACAAATACTTTTTTGGTCACTCATATTTTAAATTCCAGCTGGGGCAAGAAGTTTTGTTATACAATGTAATGAAAATGATATAGAAAAAGGGCCAAAGGGGCTGGAAAAGTATAGAGGACAGAAAGACGTATCAAAATGAAACCCCAACATATAACGCAATGTTTTTTTTTATTTTTGTAAATGTTTTATAGTGTGCGTGTGCGAGTGAATATTTGGATTTTTTGTCCCCTCCATCAAAGCCGTTATTTTTGTTTTGTACCCTTGTGAACGAAGGCATCAACAGTCTGGCAGGCGGCAGGAGGTGATGCTTATTCCTTTCATTTAATGTTTTAGTTGTTTCTGTTCTAAAGTTCAAAGTGAAAATTCTCACAACAAAAAAGTTTTCATCGTCAAATGATACGGTACTATGTACATATTCGGTTCGGTGCTCTTTCTTTATAATCAAGGATCTGTGGATCTGCTGTTGAGCGCGTGTAAGGAGAACAGAAACAGCAAACAACCAGTCGTTTTGCGCATATGTTTGGATCCTTTTTTTTTGCTGTATGTCATTTTCCCTGCTGTTCAATTGCTGTTTTTTGTAGATTGACTTGAAAAAAAGTACAGTTGCACGTATTTTTAGCAATTTTTTTATAAGCAGATAAGAAAGTGCGACTTTTATCATTAATGCTTACTATTTTATATTTAAGAAATCTTAGACAGGTACTAACTTTCATCGTGGAATTCACAATGTAGTAAGAATTCTTTTTTGTGCATGTGACCGCATGCACACGTTTCTTTTACCTGCGAAACAAAGCCGGTTTGTTCGTCATAGGTCGAAAAATTCTTACAAAGTTAAAAATTTGTGGGTACGGTCGAGTTTCGACCACAATACGATACTAGTCAATATTATTACGCAAAAACCAAGTGTAAGAACTATGAGAAAATGTCAAAGCAAGTTCAATTTTGAAGAAAACAACAAAAATCAATCTAATGAAATATCACAATTGAACCAATCTAATGAAATTTATAACTATATATAAAAGTCATCCATTATTTCTTGGTTGTCCATGTGCAAACATGGCAATATCCTTTTTTCTTGTTCGGTCTCAATTGCGAGATTGGTCGAAGTCATGGGTTTTTTCGCATATCCTTGAATAGTGGTGGGATTACTGTTTTTGCGAATTGTATTCAAAATAGTCAAGCGGTATTGATCCAATGCTTCAGCATTGTTACACGTAACCTTCTATCAGAATCTTTCTTTCAACTTGTTTGCATTCAGGAACACAATTTTGATCAACAGCAACGTACGTAGTAGGACTTTTTGCATAAGAAATCGACAAGTCACATAAAAACTACATTTTTATTCTAAACTTGACTGGATTAGATGAAATATACAGTCGTACAAAAGTGATCAATGTTGTCACATGCACAGATAAATAATGGAATTATTTTCTAGTAAAAATATTCATTTCTAGAATATACATATTAGAAAAAATATATATGTTACAAGTTAAAAATAAAAATGACAAGCAAAATGGAATAAATTTTTGTCAGTAATATTCAAAGGACACATACATCAACAACAATAAACTAACGAACGGCAGCCATAAAATAAATAAAACTTGATCCCTTTTTGCAAATTTTTACCTACGCATTTTCGTTGCCAAGCCTCGTCTCGACATCGCCACATAAAGTGTGGTGTTTGTCCGATAACTGCCTGGTTTGAAATGATATCAGCCCTACGGCGTCGGCGGCGTACACAATGTTGGTGTGCAAAGGGGATCAAAGAAAAGGTAATGTGAAAAACATTTCAAAAAGGATATTGTGTCAAAGCCAATAGCACAAAAAAATTATATACAGAAAGCAGCAAAAAAAAAAAAGGTCTCTTTATATGAAAATAATCCCCCAGCATGAGGAAGCGAACAGTTTTCAATGTACATAGGAATATGGTAGAATAAACTAAGGGTTGTTAATAACTTGCACATACTTATTACTGATATTTGTTGGCACCGAGATCTAGCTGCAAACTTGAGCGTGTATCGGATACATGGTATACACACATAACAATAAAAAAGGTGAAAAAATAAAAGCGATAGCGTCGACAGGAAAAAGGTTTCTGAATACAGAAAAAAAAAAAAAAATGGTGCGCTTTAACTGATAATAAAACAATTTACCCTAAAAGTTAGGGGATGAAGAAGAAAATAATTGATCACAAAAAACTAAATCAATAACATATAAAATGAAATTCATAAAGTTTTAAAAAATTAAATATTGTATATTAAAGCAAATTAAGATTAAGTAAAATTATAATGATGAAGACAACGTACACTTAGTTAATGTATCGTTGCTTAAGGAAGTTTCAAGATAAAAAACTAATATGGGGTACATAAACCAAATTTCAGACAGCAAGGGCAGTAAGGGCGCATACCCTAAAACAGAGATGTTACCATTAAATTTGAGAACAGCTAGAATGTGTGGTATAAGTTTCACAACACCAAATGAGATATTAAAAGAATGTTAGGCCCTCAACATTTTATATCTAAAAACAATTGGGCATAAGCTAAAAGTTTTCTTGAAAACTTCTTTTGCTTAAAAACCATAAGGTAATTTTACTACATACTAACAGATGTCGCGGTCGCCCCGAAACTAATGAAAAACATTCATGCGACAAACATCAGTCGTTCTTGCACACCAAAATATTCTATCAAACAAAACCTGTAAAACATTGAATAAAATTGTATCTTATGCGAATCATCGAATTTTGAAATCGTGATTTCGCTGAAGAACTTTCTGGTAGAAATGTTACGAGTAACTTTTTTGCTTCATGTGCAGCAATCCATTTAAGATGCCGAAAATACATTTTTTTTATATTTATTGAAGTAGAAGTAAATGCAATTTACTGGCGTGGATTGTAACTGGAGATTTTGTACTCCAAGGCATTTAGCTTTCAAGTTGGGATCGATTCTAGTCTCCGGATAACTGTTGAAAAACTTGCTTGAATTAAAATAAAAAATTTCAAATTTAAAACAAAACAAAAAACACCTAGTTCTACAATTCAGTTCATTAAAAGCGAAAAAAGAGTAAGTGAAATACAAATGAAGAAAAACGAGTTTTAGAAAATTAATGCCAAGATGATGATATCTTTGAAGCTTATCCTCATATGGAATCGAAAAATCAGGAGTAAAGTGTAAATTAGCAGAAAAACAAGTTTCTTTTTAGCAAAGAATGATGAGAAATCGAGGAAAAATCAAGAATATACTTAAAATTCAGAAGAAACAACACACAATACGGGAGATATAAAAGCCCCCCACATTAGCATATTAAAAGACACGCACGCATACATTCAAAAGCTTTAGCAACAAAAAAAAATATACACAATACATTGTATGTAGCGTATATGTATATCGAAAAATAAAACAAAAAGAAAAAGTGAAGAGTAGGGAAAAAGAAAAAAAAACACATAAACTTTATGAAATTACGACGCAAATTAAGAATGAATCAATGTTGGAGCTTACGAAGGGGGATAGTGAAACAAAAGCAATATATGTTATGAAGATAGAAGAGTTTAGAGAATGTAAAGCGCGGCGTTGTCAAAAATGTAGAAACTAGAATTTTAAACGACGTATGAAAACCACAAAGGCGAGTAGAAAGTGAAAAAATGCGCGGAAAGGTTTTAAATGTTGAAAGAGTTGAATTGAATCAAATTTTAAAGAAATAATTAGAGCTAATGTTCTTAAAGGAATGAAAAAGTTTAAGTTCTTATTGAAGAAATATTTTTAAAAAATAAACTTCAACGTTGGCATAAACAAACTGTGCGCTAATATTCACGAGCAATTCTTTAATGAGATATCTTCAATGGCTTATACTCGTATTATCCTCCTTCATCAAAATTTATAAACTAAAACTTATCAAACCAATCAAATTAGATTAAAACAAATAAAGTTATTGGAATATAAAACAAAAGCCAGTGCGGCCATTTTATATTACATATATGCCTAGAAAATAAGTTCCAAGGTCAAAGGCAAGGTCACTGTTACTTCACCCCCTAGAAACCTCATAAAAATTTGTCTAAAATATCTTTGTCTAACTTTCTTACTTAGTTCTCGAGATATTGGTCTGGGGATATTAAAGAAGAACAGATTGCATGTAATGCACTATCCAAACTAACGCCAATCATTATTCACACAAATTAACAAGTTAAGTTATAAGCGTCATAAAGATTAAATAAATTGGTCATAATTTTCAATGTTGCCACGTTTAAAAGCTGTCGAGATATAAACGTTTGTGAATTTTTTTTTTAAATGAAATATGCAAAACGTGTTTGAACTCAATTAATTTGAAACAAAGTGACGTAGATTCGCAGTATATAATTGTGTGCACAGCACACGTGCCGCCACAAGTTCAATAAAAAGTTCTACTGTGAAAACTGCACTGACTTTGTAACTTAAGTGTATGCGAAAAAGTATTAGTGATCGATCCAGTGGTTTGATTTACTCGCAAATTAAAGCTTTCATTGTTTAATTTAAAATTGTTAATTACTGCATACTTTTCATGTAATTTCAAAAAGTTAAATGAACTTTATTACACATATAGCGCAAGTTAATGATAAGGCAAAACAGAGAATCGATAATGAACGCAGCACACAACAAGATTGTTGTCATATTAAACGTGTATATTGATTGATAAATGATTTAGAACATTATATTATGTAATAAGTTCTGAAGTTTTGAAGAAAATCAAAAAATCCATTACTTGGTAATTTACCTTACAAATGGCGAAATCGACTTATTAAGAGGCGCTAAAGATTTTATGTAAACATTTTAAAGAAATTTTGTCATACAACTAAAGAAACCATGTTCAAATACCTTATTTGTGATTAAAAACGTTATTGAGCTGGAAATGGCTGAATAAAAAAGTTTCCAAACCTACTATCAATAGGCCATACCGGCGATTATGAAGCTCAAAATTGCAGTTCATATGATCAATTTGTTGGTCAGTTTGAGAGCAAAGTGAAAAGAGTAATCAAAACATTGGCACACTAATCAAGGCTGCCGCATGCAGCCGGATACTGATAACAGCAATAATCATTTGCTGGGAAAGTGTCAAAACGTGGAGATTGTGCAAGTACCATAAAAGTGATGGTAAAGTTGAGTCAGAAATATGGTTCAATTATAATCCTTCTAATAACTCCAAATAAGTTGAAAGATACTAATTTCTAAGCATTTAAAATCGTCTATCATATGAATTCTTTATGAAAATAAAAGCTGAGAAAAAGCAATTAAAATATGTACTGGTATTAAGTTTTCCTAAATACTGACTTTTAGTACGCGAATTCTTTCTTAGTGGCAACACTGAACCATTTTGATTTATTAATTTTCTCCTCTGAAAAGAGGATAAACATATGAATGTATGTATATATTTATGCCATTTTACTCACTGCATAAAAGAGAAAAACTTAACTTTTAAAAAGAAACACATACAAATTAAAAGAGAATAAAAAAAAAGAAATGAGTACAAATATAATTTAGCGCGAATGTTTTGAAAGAGAGTCTGCTTGTAAATTAGTGAATTTTTCTCTAAGTTTTGAAAGTTTGTTTTAACAATGAATATTTCATAAGTGGGTATGTAGTATCTATAGCTAAATCAGGCAAACTGTAGATCCCTTCTTTTCCTGTAAGAACTACATATGAACAAGCTCTATAAGCAAAAAAAAATACTTTCGAATTTTTAATTGTTTTCTATAAAATTTTAAAAACTAAATTGAAAATAGACTATGCCAGATCTTACAGGATGAGAATAGTTTGATGAAATTTTTTGACATCCTCCCTTTAAAATTTGGATAAAACTTGGTCTAACAGAGAGGCGGAAACATGTACGCTGCGCTTAATGCATTAAAGATTATACAGAATTCCGGCGTACGACGTTAATACCACCAGCGTAAAATTTTTGCTGTGAAAATCGTATGGGAGAAGAGAGCGCAACTCTCTACTCTCTCTACCGCGACGGTAAAATTAAAACCAAATCTAATTCTACCGTCAGCCGTCGAGGCATTTGCGCCGGAATTCTGTTTAAACATAAGTCAGGATTCACACAATATAATAAATACCAGCAAATCTGAATAAATCGCCGATCTTATTTTTAAAACGAACGAGAAGATGTAGAGTACGCACTTCTCTGTACAGGCAATATTTTACATATCTGTTATATTCTCGTCGATTATATTTCGCATCATATGATTTTTCTCATTGTTCACTTTATACCGGGACTTTTTGTAAAGTATTTTTTATTTAATTCCATTCTGAATTTATGTTTTGCACTATATTTAGCTTTAATAAGCATGCTTTATAAAGCATAATTAATGAATTTTGCCACATGCCCAGTCAGCGATTAAGAGACTTTTTATTTTGATCGATTTAGGCGCATATACTCATAGATAGCGAGTATGAGTTTGTACACAGAAATTTTTTATGAAAATTCGGTCAATTGGGGGAAAAACGAAAGGATCGACTACAGAATTTGGAAATTCTGTTAAAGAAATTCTATCTATTCTCTTTTGTGCTTTTTGTTTGACATTTGCCACAAACGACAAATTTTGTAGCTCGTCTCTTTGGTTTGTCCCCTCTTGTAAACAATCAAGGAAACTTTTCGTCAGGAATTTGTGTGTGTAAACGCCGAGTTGGAAATTCTTTCGTTCTGACAAAACAATTTTTCTGTATGTAAACGAGTGGGGAAAGAGCAAAAGGAATCAAAGGAATACATATATATACATATCCGCGTGTAAATTCGGACATACACATGCAAGTTACATAAAACATCATCTATCTGTACAACGGAATAATTGGAAACTCCTTCATAACTTGAAAACTGCTCAACTACCAAGTATTCTCTTTAAAAAAAACACTCAATTATAACTTTGATTCGATCATCTCTTGGAGTAAAAATACAAAACACAAAATAAGAATCTAAAAAGCATGAAAATGAAAAGAGAACAAGAGAGTATTTTCAACTGCAAAAGTTGCGCTGAGTAGCAAACCCATAACAATTTTACATGTGTGAATTTCGAACTTGGTGTTCGAAAATCATAATGTACATAAAAAAGTGCACGTACACATAAAATTTCGAAGACTTTGGATAGATGGTGGACGACAGAAAAAGAAACGACAAAAAAACACGAAACCCCAGAAAATTCCAAATGTGATTTTTTATGGTGCCCAATGTTCGAAAAAGAAAATGGAGGACAAATGTAAAGAAATTGAAAGTTGAAAATTGTGATATTGGCTGATTGGTTAAATTTCATGAAATTCAATGTTGCAGCAGCTTATGCAAAAATTACAAAATAGGCATTAAAGCTCTAACAACATAAAAGCTCTAAGTTTATTTAATTTTTCCAAGCTTCGAGTAAATCTCCAAACAAATTTAGAGCAAACATAAGAAAATTCTCAATATATACTAAAGTTTTAAAGCTTCACACAAAATGGGAAAATACCGAGTGAAAAATCAAAATGGCTGCTACCATGACGTAGACAGAGAAACACACAACGAAGCAGCGCAGTACATAGTTACACATAAATTAAAGAAATGTCGAGAGGAAAGACGGCAGACAAAGCTAAAATGAAAAAACAATTACTGGCCTAAATTAAAGCATGTAGCAAGTTTAATTTAAAAAAAAGTTTATGTAAGCAAAAAAGTGACAAGTTGTGGGAAATTTTATTCCTACTTAAAGTTTCAGACTTATGTAAGCATTTGGAAAATTTTCCACCCAAAAGGGAAATTTCCCAAATTTAAAGTATTTTGTGTTTTACTAAAACACTGGGAAATTTTATAACTAGCATAATTCGATGTTTCAAAGCTATGCTTTTATAAAATTATAAATTGCTATTTTTAGCTTATGCAGTGCAGTATGGAAATCAATAAACTCTTATTGAAGAACTAATGCATTTTCTCAGAGCCTAAAAATAAAAAATTTTCCACTAGAACTACATACATACATAGTACATTTATTTATAATCTAATTAAAGTATATATAGCATATATTTAACATATATACATAGCCAGACGCAACAGCAGCAGCAACAATGCGCTACGAAAACTTCGCACAACATTCTACAATACGAAGAAAAGTACAGCTCGCTCCACTTTTCAAAAAATTTCCCTGAATAATCTTGTTGTTGTTGCTGTTGCTGCTCCATCACACAACCGCGCAATATACAACGCATACAGCATTGCGAAATCGCCATCTCTTTCCCACTCACATCATATAGATGACAAAAAAAAATATGAAAAATTTCAATGATCTTTTTACATTTTCAATAGAAAAATTTTACAAGTACACACCATATCTCAGCGACGACAGCAATAGCGACTTCGTGTCGTCCAATTTTTCCTGCGTTTCCCTCTCCACTTGCACAATGCCTTGCTACATACAACGATGACGACGAATTTTTCTGACTTTCACAGCGCTTTCGGGTATTGGGCCTTTTTTTTAGCAACTTTCTTTTCTTTTTTTTATGATCTTACTATTTTGACTTTTTTTTAACACTAAAAATTTATCACAAGATTTCCACAAAATTAAAGAAAAATGCACACACGACGCATAAAGTTAGTAGAGATAATTAAATTTAGTATGGCATAAGCAGAAAAAAAGCATTTAAAAATATGTAAAGTAATAGGAAAATTTATTTTCTTTTCGTTTTTTTTTTTTTTTGTTATATTGAAAAATCCGCACAGAAGAAAAAAAAAGTCAACACAACAACAACGCGCGGAGCAAAAACTTTCGACGCTTTTAGTGATGCACGACGTTGCTTCAACTGTAAAACTTTTCAACGACACAAAGAGCTTCGACTTCAATTTCGAAGTATTTGCTGTTTGTTTCCCAGCGCAAAACAATTTCGAAAGTTTCGTTTGTTTCGAAGTTCGTATATGAAATTCATGTTGCGTACCATGGTGGTGTGGGTTTTGTGCTCGTGTGTGAAATGCAACCGGAGAGTGTGAGAGCGCACGTATATGCTATTTAGAGAAACGTGAGTGGAGAGGCGCCAGTATCTTCGTATTTTAGCATGAAAATAAAGGGGCAGAACACCACTAAACTTTAAGTACCGTTTGCTAGTAAATCCATATACATACATGTATATACTTTACTGTGGTACGGTGATGAGACCGTTTCTCTCTCACTCTCCCTTGGCAAAAATTGGCAAGTGTTGCACATTAATTGCAATCTCATTTCTTCTTTTATTGATCATTCATTAACCTTTTGCTGCATTTTAGAGATTTTTGAAGACCTTAGGTTTCGACTCCAATTCTATATAGCAAAGGTGATATTAATGAGATAAGGCTTTTTTATTTCGGTGAGATTTTTCCATTTCAGTGCACTGAACAAAAAATTTAAGTTAAAAATTTTGCGATACCGTTAAAGACCTAACTAACCTGTCTGCACATGGGAGGTGAGCGTGACATTTATGTTAAGCTTTGTACTTTTAAATGATCAGGAAGATGTTTGTTATTTTATTTAAAAATATCGATCCAGTACGATAAGCGTGGCAGATTGGCAGTTAGATTTAATCCTAAGTACAGTCGCGTTAATCTGGGCGCTCGCTAATACGGACTTCCCAGTAATCCGGACATCTCTACGATTCGGACATTTTTGAGATTTTGCCTCTGCAATTCGGACAAAACTAATTCAAAGTATGTTTTGGTTAGCAAATAGACTGTGGCTGGCACGAACATGTCAACTTTGATTTTTTCAAATTTATTTCGTTAAGTTACGGGGCTCTTTTTGAGTACATGTTCATACTCGTGAGTTTTTGCAGGCATTTTGTTTATTTAAAATTTGTGGATTTTTTTCAGTCATTTTATTCCTTACTCATATGATTACAATTTCTTTATAAAAACATTAAAAAGTGAAATAAATACAATCATATACGCCTCAAATATGCATTCTACATATAATTTATATAATAATTATTGAGCTTTCTGTATTACCGCGACAGTACTGTATTGCAAAGCCACTGTAAAGAACAGAGGTGGACATGTTATGGTCTGCGGTTACTCTTTGGTCATGGGACTGGACCGATTCATAGGATTGATGAAATTATGGATCGCTTCATGTACGTTGGCATACTAAAAGATGTGATGCTGCCATATACCGATGAAGATATGCCACTTGGGTGGAGGTTCCAACAGAACAACGATCCAAAATCATCTCTTAAGTTTTTAAGGCGTGGCTTCAGAGCAATAGAATTGAATGTCTTAATTGGCCTGCCCTGATCTGAATCCTATTGAGAGCTTGTGGGAGATCGTTAACATGAAAATCAAGAGAGAAAATTGCAAAACCACGGCAGATCTGTTTCAATCCTTGAAAATATCCTGGGAAGGGATATCGTAGGATATCATTAATAATGTAGTTTCCTCTATACCAAATAGATGTGCGTGTGTCGTCCAGAATAAAGGTTTTGTAACTTTTAAAAATTTTTATTTACCACAAAAAAGGGGGTGCTTTAGTTTTGTCCTTTAAGTGTCTGTTCCTTTGATAATAACTTTTTATTTATGAGACACTGAATTTTTAAAATGTCTGTCAATAATAAAGGTATAAATATATAGGTATAATACGGGGTGAAATGTATCAAATGTAATCAAAGAGCCCGCATTTGAGGTTAGCAGAGGCGGACATTTATCTGATCTAGTATTCCATACATAATTGCTAACATTAATTAAACATCAACATTAGATCTTTCATTTGACCAAAATTTATAATTATTATTATACGAAATGACTATTACCGCTGAAATACAACCCTTCACACTTCATTCTGTAAAACATTAGATTTCAAAAGAACTAAATATACATACAAGCTACATACATATGCATTTCTACATTATTATTATTTGTGGGTGTGGCAGCACTGTATTTGTTAGTTCAGCAAAATCAACCCAATAGATTTTTTTATTATGTTTTAAGTGGGCGTGGGCAATATTTGCATATATTTTAAGTATGATATTCACAATCTACACACTTTCAAAATTCACATTAGCCAAATCAACCGTTCAAAAGTTGGCATATGCCATACAGTTTCAATTCTATAAAGTGCAGCCAATAAGTATGTCTGTAGTAGCATACCAAATTTCACTCATTTATCTTGATTCACTTTTACATAATGGTGATTTCCACAGAGAGAAAAAAAACGGACATGGTTAAATTGATTCATGAGTTAACACTGATCGAAAATATTACAAAATATGTGACAATTTCTGAGCCGAGAATCGAACACGGGACCTCTGGTAGTAAGTGCAGTTTATTATCACTACATATGTACCATAAGTCCGATAATTGAAATAGTTATGTATGGAAATATCGTTGGCAAGAGTCTTTTTTTATTAGTTCATAAAACATTCGCTAAAAATGTATTATTCTGATATTGGTATTACAGCCCAGAATAATTAAACATCATGCTTACTTGTGAAAATACTGAGTGATTGAGTTATGTAAATAAAAACACATCAAGCACACCACACAATTTATCTTTTACATATTTTATCAAAAAAAAAAAATTTAAAGTTTTCAAGTCAACAACATGACGATATATTGTGTCGAGTGTACGTACACGAGTGACGACCAACAATAATAAATTAACATTAAATTGTGAAAATTTACATTAGTTCTAAAAATATCTACATACATAAAAAAAACCAACTTAGCAAGTTTTGCGGTTAAAAAAATAAGTTGTTAACTTTTTTATGGGCTTTTTTCCGATAAGTTGTCTGTTTTTATGGATGTATGTAAAACGGCGATAACAAAACAGTAGAAGTTAAGTATGAGATGCCAACTTAACGTTTTCTCACTTAATGTGAGAGCTTACGAAACAAAATATTGGCTGTTTTTGGTGTGTTATTTTATCTTTTATTACATCTATAGTAATTATCAGTGATTTAGTTTGCTTTAAATTTACGAATGATCTTACACAGTCACTCTTAAAAACTTGATTTTTTGTTAGAAACTTTTAACTTAAAGGTTGGCATCTCTAAGGTTTAAATTGTTTAAGCTGTACAAATGATCTAACACAATCAAAGATTTTAAACTGGATGAGATAAAAAATTTCTTTGGAATTAAATGTTGCTTATGGAAATTTTAAAGAACCGAAAATGAGAAATATTTTGTCAAATATGTTCTAATATTTTCATAGCCAAAGAAAATCTTCATACAATAGAGACCTTTCTAGAAGCAAAGTTTCATGTAATAGACTTCTTTTTATGTTTTATATTCGATAAAAATTTTACTGTTAGAAGGGTTGCCTTGCACTGTATAGAGCTGAATAATGGAAAAGGTTCTTTCGGGGGAACATTTTTTTGAAAGCGAGGACACATTGGTTTACTCTCATCGAGCGAAGATAAAGTTGCTGCTAATAGAATCTTCAACTCAAAGCCGTAAGATTCAAGAAGAGAAGGCCGAACCTTCGTTTCAGAAATCTGGTGATCACACACTTTGGAGTGTGTAACTAACAACGGATATATGTACACACCTGCTCAAAATAATAGATACACTTCTCAGTTTTTAGTTTAAACTCTATTACAAAAATATTTTGGAAATATAGAGGAAAAATCGTAGTGGTAACGTGAATAACACAATTTCGTAGCACGATCTTCAGTAAAACAAATCATGTAATTTCCCTAAGTTTTGAACGTTTCTACTTACTGTGTATAGTTTGAAAATTTACCTGCTCAAAATAATAGGTACACCTGCAAGTTGGTTCAAATTTTTGTTTGACAACTTTTTTTTTTAATTTGTTTGAGCTTTGCTTAGAAGAACGGTGAGTTTTCTTTAATTAAATTTTAAAATGCAGTGAATTGACAGCAAAAAATTTTAGTTGGGATGGGTCGTAAGTCAAATTGATCTGCTGAGGAATACAGGCTGGCTTTAAACTTGAAAAAAAAAGAAATTCTCTTCGATGCAGCTTGCAGGTTGCTGAATATATCTCAGAATTTTGTAAGAATTGTATTTAAAAATAAACCACAAAAAGAAACTCGTGGTAGATCATCAAAAACCGCTCCAACAGATGATCTTCATATTGAAAGTATCGAAAAAAAGGCATATTTAAATCTTCAAAGACAATTTTAGCAGAAATTGGGAACGCGGTTACCGCTCAAACAATTCGACGACGTTTACTAAAGATAAACCTACCTGGGCGAATAGCTAAAAAAGTTCCTTTGCTACGGAATAAAAATTTTTTTTGATTTAAAGTAGATAGATAACCTGTGGAGGGCCTTAAAGAAGAAAAAAAGCAAAAAAAATGTTCACGAATACGGAGCGATTGTGGGAGTGTGTCCAAGAAATGTGGTATGAGATACCCAAAAAAAAACCTGCCAGGCTCTAATCAAAAGTATCCCAAGAAGAGTTGCGAAAGGTGTCCAAAATAAAGGTTAATACACTAAATAATGAAAGTGTAAACAAAAAAGTTCATATCTTTTGTTTTACTGTATATCTTTCCGGTGTACCTATTATTTTGAGCAGGCAAATATTGAGCAAATATGAATAAAAAGTTTTTCCGTTGAGTTGAATTTTGAACTCTACGGTGTACCTATTATTTTGAGCAGGTGTGTATGTACCGAAAGCTTAATGGTCAGGAGCTATGTATATAATTAAGTGTAAATATTTTAATACTAACTATAAGAACCCAATGAGCCTTGAATCAATTTATTAGAGGCCGCAAAAAATTTCACATTTTCCAAAAATTCAAGAAATCGTTGCAGAATAGCGAGAAGACATTTCGTAAAACGATGGTTCGATCTAAAATTTTTTAACTTATTGAATTATCGTAAGGGAGAAAGTACCATAGTGTCGCGTTCAAAAGTAATTAAGTAAGTATCATAGAGTAAAATAGTCAAAGTTCTTTAAATATAAGGTTTTTTTATAGGTTTGGTTTTGAAAACACTATCTAGTAAAAGTCAATTTGACAGCTGACTTATGATTTGTGCTCTGTATGTTTAGCAATTTCACAATGAATAGAATTGCACCAGAACAATGAAAATTTACTAAATTCACTTAAACTTTCAGTTCACTCAAAAGTTACGTTATTTTCTATAATTATTCCAAGATGGAGTGAGTTTTCAGCACTGAATTATTTCTTGTGGCAATTTGCGTGAAAAAATTGCAAAAATTGACGCTTTGAAAATTCAGATAGCTGCTGGTATTTCGCAAATAAGTAATCAATTGCTCAAAATATTGTTCTGTTGCGACGTCCATATGTCCAAAATCATATTCAAATGCTAAATGGCATAAAATCATCTATTTTTTGTGTTCTATTTCAATTCGAAATTACGACTTATTTTTGTTCTGGCAAATAAAAGTGGTATTGATTATAAACAAAGCGAATATAGTCGTAATGAATCTAATTTTGGGCATATATATATAACTATGTTTTGGAATATTATACATATGCATATGTAAAATCTGGCTATTTCGCAAATGAGTAACGCATATACATTCAGCCTAGTGAATAGAAAAATAAATTCGGGGATAAATTTCACCAAACCCTTTGCTACACATTGTTGATCGCAGAAACAACGATTTTTTACATATACAAAAGTTATACCCCTTCTGATCGTAATCAACATTTTGTCCGGCACAACTTTAAAGTTTAGTTTTATATTTTTTAGAATATTTTACCTTGTATACCAGTTTTTATGCTGGACAGAAGATGTAAAACCATGCAAATTTTGGAGTAAATATACAGAGATTTAAAATTTTCCACAACTATCGCAGCCACCTGTTGAAAAAGCGAACACGCTAACCATTGGGGTATTCGACTCTCCAACAATATTATTATAGCTTGTTAAATAATCTTTCAAGAGGTATATATTTACAAGTAGAAAACCCATCAAATAGTTTTGGAGACATAATTATTTTTCTGATAATTTATTTATTTTTTTCAAAAACCCTTTTTTTCGAACAAAAAAATATTTTATTTGCTATTTTTTTTAAAATGATATAACATTTTTGCCATATTTTTATATTAAACTCTTTTTACCCGAAAGCAATAAATTTTGAACAACAACAACAACAGCAATAATAATAAAGAATAAGGTTAAATGAAATAGAAAAGATGGTCACCAATAAATCGATATATTTTTATAAAAAACACGTACCTACATACACGATTTTAATTGCAGTGTCAAAAAAAAAACGAGTCATACGGAAAAATTTCACGAAAGCTGCATGATTTGTAATAACATTTTTTAAAGAACATGACCATGCTTTAGGAAGACGATGCAGTCGAAAAAATTATGCGCTATTTTTAATAAAATTTTTTCAATTTTCTAATAAAAACTTAGCTAAAACTAATTTTACCCTTTTTTAAGAAAAAATAGCTCCAAAAACTAAAATGTTATCAATAAATTTAAGTTTGCAAAGAAATGTACTAGGTATTGAACTGCTTTTGTAATTCAGTAACTAACATACATATGTAGGTATATTTTGAAAATAACTCTTTTAAAGAAAATTGGTGGAAAATCGTATTATCTTGAAAACAATATGTTAGATTTTCAACTTTTACGTACTAATACATATTGTAGCCAAATGAATTATCTTTCATATGATAGTTTTGAAATCAATTCTGTACTAACCGATTTTTATAAAAGCTATATTCACAACTCACGATGACTATATCTCCGAAACTAGATTCGACCCAGTTTGCGAAAAACGAAAATATAACCTCACTGTTACAAACGAGTTAAGGAAAAATGCCCACTTTAGATTTAAAATTAAAAGAAATGAAAAAAAACTTACCAAAATTTTAAATTGCATTAACAGAGAGAAAACTTGATTCACATGCACGAAATTTTTTCTGATGTCGGTCACAACAAAAATGTGTAGACGTTGAAGAAACAGTGGAAATCCGCAAAAGAAAATATGGACAAAACACACAAAAATCAATCCAAAGCTGTATATGGTTTGTTGAGAAGAGTGGTAGGGGTAGAACGCAGATGGTGTGGTGGCCGAAGGCGACGGTCAAAACGGCAACGAAGTTCACAAAAAAAAAATTGTTTTTCTTCGATTTTATTTCGTTTCTTCAAATTTTTGTTTGTTTTTCGTTATTTTTGTTTCACATAAAATTTTTCGTTTCTTTTTTTTTTGTTAATTTCTTTATTTAAATTTATGTTTGTTTTTCAATATACAGTCGAAACATATATTCGTTAAATTGTAGGTGCACAGCAGACAACGCACACACTCACAACTCACAAATGCGAGAGGGCGAGGATAGTTATCGAAAAAGAGCATACAATTTTGCTGTCGCGTATTTATTTTATAGCACTACTTTGTTTTTCTTTTTCGTTTTGTCACTTTCTATATGGATGTCGTGTATATATATGCATGTGTATGTATGTTTTTGTGTACAAGTTTTACTCTCAAAATTTAGTAGCAAGATTTTTCTTTTGTTGTATTTAATTCAATGTTGTTGTTTTGAGTGATGTATAAAAACAGAAAAAAGAGTAGCAACTAAAAACGGTTTTTCTTTTATCCGTCTAACCGACCGTATTCCTGAGAGCTGCTTTAGTTACTGATTTTAATACTCAGCCACATAGCATTGTAAAGCCCCAACAACGGGGTAACCAACTAACACGAACGCATGCATAGTACGTACGAGTACGAGCCAAAGTACGAGCAAACAAACAAATCAAAAATAAACATTTAAGCGCAACGAGCGCACCATAAAATGAGTGAATGAGTAACCGAAGTGTTAGCAACAGATCGTTTATGTAGCGTGAGTAGGGTTGCCAGAAAATATTTTCATACCACCAAAACACCGTTTTAAAATCATCATTTTAGCACTCATATAATGTTTAAAACATTTTGTATTGTCTTTTAAATAAAATTAATAAGAAAAAAATGTACAAACTTACGAAATGTATTCACTACACGTTCAAAGATTTATTGGAAGTACATATTATATTAGCATTTATATTTTATATGTAGGGCTTGGAAAACTAGGGTACTAACTAGCAAGTAAAACTTTGTTTTGAGTAAATGCAGTGCTAAATCTAATCCAATTGACGATGCCGACTTTAATCTGGCAACTCTGAGTGATAGGAGAGATGGCGTGAAAATATTAAAGCGGGAGACACCAAGAATTCATGTTTTTCTTTTCGGTTTCAGATCTGTAGTGTTCAAATTTCGGTCTTTGTACTGAAAACAAAACAAATTTCAAAACTTTTCTCTCAATAAAAAAAGTTACCAGGCTGTTACTAAAGTAGGTATTTCACATTTGCTATCTTAATTTTTTCGTTAACTTCTAAGAAATATTGAATTTCAGAAAAAATATGCGAGTTTTTGAAAAAAATGTGAGCATTTTTGGAAAAATTTGGGTACTTAACCCAGGAAAAACTTAGTCTTCTCCTTTCATAGCGTTGACCTATCGAAACATTTGTGTGCTGGACAGCTGCTTTGTTTACATCCCCCTCACAGGCATTTACAAAATATATGTATGTAGCGTGCCAAACACGCACTCATACTACGTATGAAAGTTTAAAATTTTTCATAAAATCGTTCGATAGCGTTGTTGCTGGCCTGATATTTGCTGAATTGAGTTGAAGTGGAAAATAAGCGCAAATTAAGCTCGAAAAGAAATTCAGTGGTGATCAACAAAGTTACAGTAAAATTTAAATAAGCGGAGAAAAGCGACTGTTTGAGAGGTAACAGAGGTGAAGGTTTTTGGTATTTGGGTAAGAGCAGCAAAAATTGAACATAAAGCTTTAAAAGTGTTTAAACTTTAAAGTTAGCACGTGATCGATGCAGGGAGTTCAGGTCTCATGAGTTTAACTTCTTATTGGATTCCGGAAAAGTTTATGTGGGTTGATGTCATTATGAATGTCATGCCCGATACATGAAAAAAAATTACTTTTGGAAATATATATGTAGTTCAGATTAAGGGGCACCGAAGGTCACCCACTTTGTACACATAACTGCTACTAAAAAAATTTCGCCAAACTAGTTGAAAGTTTAGTTTAGAAAAGCTTGCGTATTTTAACAAAATTAGTTGCTTGTGAGGTAGGCGTGTCCGGACGCCGATTCCATCCATTTCTGACACATTAAATTGTAGATCATGATTAAACGCAATTCGGTAAAATTTCATTTCTAGCAATTCTGTGGCAATCAAATCGTGATTGTGCCTCTATGTGTGACAGTCATTTGCAGCAAAAATTTTTTTAAACCTACTGCCCTTTCAATTCAATTTAAGGATGTAAGCCCGACAGCATTATTGCTTTCCCATATTATATGCCTACATATGTATGTAAAAGCCAGCAAAGTAAATGTTTAAAATGTAAACTGATATCATATATAAGTTGAACTTTATTAAACGACTCTTTTATCCCCCTTTTTATTCGCCTGCTTAAGTCCTTAAGGAAAAACTTTATTTAAGGGTGGACTTTTATATTCCGTCGGTTAAAAAACCGTACTTTATTTATTTGATAAATGATCTTAAAATGTTTCAATATAAAAAAAAAGACCCAACATTTAAATTACATGTACCTTAAAAATACACCCTATTTTGCATGATCCATGCTTATAGTGGCGACACAAAACAACCCTCATAAATTGCGTACCAAATGGGGGAACATCGAAGCGAAAAACAAACTCGAAATAATTCAGCAAAGCAAAAAATATGGAAAAATTGTACAACATATGCGAAATTGATGAAAGTGCAATCATGTGGATCCAACATGCAATAACAGCAACAACAACAACAAAAACATCAATATAAACATCTAGAATAAACCTACTCGTTCGTTCAATCGATCGTAGCAGAACAAACTCCAGTCTGCCAGTTTGGAAAGCACCAGGCAGCAGCAGCGATCAACCACCACCAACAGTCATGCCAACAATCCAATCGACCGACAGTCATTTCCCGTTTGGCTTTTATTGAGTTTTTCCTGCAATTCATGGCCGTCGTCATCGTCGTTAGTTTGTAGAGACATCTGCTCGACTTTACTTTAACCCCATTAAAGAATCAACGTGATTGTGGTAGTGGTGGACCCTCTTTCTCTCCCTCTGTATTGTCCGTAATGCTACTGCTGTCGCTATTACTGCCGCTACCCCTATGGCACTTTATGTCGATCTTCTACCCTGTTTTGCTCTTGTCCCCGAGCTGCATAGAATCTAACTTAACGTACTCCATGTAAATTGGCACAGCGAATGAAAATAAAAACTTCACCACTAAACCAAAAGGGGCCAGGAAGAGTACATATTTTGTTTTTTCTTTTTTTTTCGTATGGAAAAACTATGGCAGTACAGTTGAAGTTTGTGCAGCTGCTGTGCTTTTTTGAGAGAGCACATGAAAAAAAATATATTTAAGTAAAATTTTATAATGCGAAACTTGTGGTTTTACAAATAAAAGTAAAAATTAATTTTTCTTTCTTTTACTTAATGACGGCGCATATTATGCGATAATAGGTTTATTTACGCCCAGAAGAAAATTATATAGAAAATTCAATTGCGAGAGCATCCGTTTGGAGCAATAAACGAGTATTATCATATTTTCTTTAGAAAATGTTAGTTTTCCTCTAACGGCAAACCTCCCGCTTTTCCAACTGTATTTCGCCGCTAAGATGGTCAAGCTAAGGTGATCCTTTCCGAGTCCGGGGTCGCTTCTAGTGTTGTCCGATATCCATTTTCGAACTTTCCCCATCGATTGGCGTAATTTTTCGAAAATAGATCCAACACATTCTCTTTCAAAGTTCATTTTAGACCATGCCACACCGATTGGTGCACAAAGAAAAATTTTTAAAAATGAGCCCAAAGCATCCGCTGGTATATTATAACCATTTTCGACCTTAACCAATCTATTCGCGTAATCATGTTTCAAAAGAAAGAATTGCCCCTGGTGATGCCAAAAATAGGCGTGCGCTGCGGAAAGCATATTGGCGAGCCCCAAGACATTCGGTGTGCTTACAGTGGGCCAGTTATTATTAGGGTTAGGACATAAGTAACCTTTCGACATGATGAAAATTGCCGAGCCATACTTTCTCAATACTTCGGCTGATATGTTAAAAGTTTTTTTTATGTATCACTGCCCTAATTCCAACGTAAATGGTCGGCATTGACGAAGGGTTACTCTCGACGAAGGGTTTGCTATCTGAAAGTATTGCGACTAAATAATTGTGCGACTATTGACTGTAGTCAAATATGTAGTTAGTACGTCGCCAATTACTGGCTATCATTTAATAGTCGGAATGAGAAAAATTAAATAAAGAGACTGGATTTAATTAGATGCTTGACTGCTGCACAACTTTTTAGTTTGCGCTAATTTCAATCAAAATCTTTTTCAATAAAAAATCTGTCAAATATTATGCACTCTTTTCAGGCGCAATGCTTTTATTAAAATCGTGCAACTATTTAGTTGTATGCATGCCCACATCGTTCAAGACCACAAAAATGTGGAGATTTCCGTTTTCTCCGTCTGTTTATTATACTAATGAGTTTGATTTTAGCTAAAAAATTAAAAAAGAGAAGAGTAAAGTGTTTAAGAAAAAAGTTTTTTTTCGATATCGGCATATGCTTCATTTGGAAACGCACAGGCTAATCGGGTCACTATTATATTTGTGTTAAAATTTTGATGTTGTTTCTTGATTTTTCATAAGAAAAAGATTCTCGCGAATTATCGTAATTTTCCTTTCACTGCATTTTGAATAATTTAACATACTATGTATGTATAGATAGATGATCAAAATCGATTAGATTTTATATATCGTTTGAAGGTTTAAAAAATACGGGAGGGTTGAAGAAATTCACGATGAATCAGAAAAAATTATTTTTAAAGCAAGAAAAGGACGAATCTGCTAAAATTGTTTGAAGTACAAACACACACAATAAAAAAGTGACCCGAATGGTCGTGCGTTTCTAAATGGAATATACCTTGTTTTTTTTTTGTCATTGCGGCTGCTCTTGCAGTTGGCTGAAATGTGATGAATCTTCACTTTTTTTCCGTTGCTGTTAATTTTGTTTGTGTGAGTTTTGTTGAAAACTTTTTGGCCTCTTTTGTTAAAAATAACCTATACACCCCTACATATGTGAATATTGCCGGTGGACAGAGTAGTAAAAGATATTCGCTTTAGAATGCGTTCACCAAATTCAATTTTCATACTTAGCTCCATAAATTTTTTAAAAGCAATCCAAAGGCAAATTAAAGTTTGTTAGTAGGTATTTATGTAAGTATGTATATATGGTATATATTTTTTTGAACTTTTGAGTTATTTGATCTGTTATATTATTTAATATTCTGAAACTATTCGAAATTTTTGAACCACATGAAACACTTGATCTATTCGAACTACTTGAAATATTCAAACTATTCGATCACTTAGAATTAATTTAACTATTTAATCGAATTGTTTAAACTGTTCAAATTATGAAAAGGAATTATCGGAATGGCCCAATCTATTTCAAATATTCGTCTTGATCAAACTGTTCGTTAAATTCAAATTATTCGATCCAACATTTCGAAGTTATTTCAATAATTTCCAACTTGTTCGATCTATCTTAATTATTCGAAAATATACGATATAGACAAAATATTTTAATTTCAAATTTGAAATAATCTAACTATTCGACTTTTGATTTCTTTCAGAAGCATACGAAAAAATCAATCTATAAGGACTGAAGCTATTTGAAGTAGGTATTCGTTTTGTTCGAACAATGCAATTTTGAAAAATTAGTGCAAGAGATATGAGTGAGACATTTGCTAACCTCAGAAAATCAGCTTAAGCATGATATATTCACTGAAATTCCTTTGGCCTATCTTAAATTTTCAAACTAAATAGCTACATATTTAGATTTTTCATAAGACCGAAACATTTATGTAGATTTAATTTGATTTTAGTTACATAACTACTTTGTACAAAACCAAACTAAACACTGAACTTAAATACAAATTTTTACTTACATTTAGTTTTTTGGTAATTGCTAATGTTTTATCATAACGATTAGGTTAGTTCAGGTAGATAAGTTGATCTACTGTTTCTTCAAGTTTATCTGGAAATAAAGGATTAAATTGATAACATTGATAGAGGCCGATTTCGTTTCATCAAGTTTTAATTTCACTTAAGCAAAAAAAATTAAGATTAAAGAACTTCCCGATAAATAAAACGTAAATACTGTTTTTATACACATGTTTCACCAATCACATCTTAGAACACAAAACGTAATACATTTACAAAGCATTGTCATTTGGGGTGACTATTTACCCTTAATAACACCAGTAGCTAAAGTGTAATGTGGAATAAATCTAATTAAATTTCGATAAAAGATTTTGTTACAGCATTGCAAAGGGTAGTCGAAATATTGACACACTGGCAACCGAACAAATATTTATGTAATTCAACACTAAATTTTTTACTGGGTCCTTAGTGGGTTGAACAAATTTTAATAAACTTGAGTATTGTTGGGTTATAGGGGATCATATTTACAAATTCATATCACCTTAAAATTGTTATAACTTTACGAGGAAGCATCATAGATGACCATTGGAAAGTTCATTTTAATAAGCAAGGATGGTACTAAATGATTTTTTATTAGAAATAAGCTAACATTTTTGAATCCTATACATTACCTCAAAGATTTTTAGCGGAACCTCAAAAAAAAAAACTAAAAACAACGTCAAATTGCAGCGCCATGTAGACCAAGGAACATCACTGAAATGGGTGATTTAACAGTTATTTGAGTTCCGGAGGCATGAAAGAAGCTATATTATATTTGATTTCAGCTTGATAAGTAAAAGGAGGCCGCATACATATATAAAAATATGTAGCGGCCCTAGGATGGTGCTATGGTATTTATATTTTTGTTGTCCTTATCGTTGGAATTGCAAAGCTATGTAAATACAGAAAACTCTATTTCAGAATTACTTGCTTTTAATAAATTATCTAGCGATTACAAAAAGTCCAAAAGTTTACTGAACAACTTTCTAAGGAATACACATTTCTCTAATAATTGTCTTTTTAAGGTAGACGTCGACGTCGTCTTATTAGCTGATTTTGCGCTTTCAAAGCTATTACTTGTTTATATTTGGTAAATGCACAAAATAGCAACAAAAATTGAAAAAAAAAATTAAATACAACAAATTTAATTGCGATGACCTTCTAAAAACTGTTTTTTTTTTTCCTTGCTACCTAATACCTCGATCGAAACTGCTGTGATCCCAACATTTCGCTGGTATTGTACGAGTATCACACTTTAAAGATCGAAACACTTTGCAATGAACGTTAGAAAAAGATTTTATTTGATTTGTAACCAAGATAAATACGAGTACATTAGTTACATAGATAACAAGTAGTTAGTGGGGGGAGGGATGGCAGAACATTAAAAATGTATAGAAACCAAGATCGTCAGACAGCAAAACAAAAAATCAAATGACGGGCATTTCCAAATCGTAAAAAGAAAATAACAAGAAATAAACTTTTATAAAATTTGACAACGAAAACGAAAATAAATTATGGCGATGGGGTACCACAAAAAAAAAGCATCGTCGTCGTCGTTAATAACAAAAAACTCGTTTTCGCAAATGGTACGAACCTACAACCTAAGCTAAATCGAACTGTGCGGTAGTTAAACGGAGCCAATCTTGAAACATTTTAACCCATTTTTCAAAGGATTATTTTCCCAGCAGAAGTTTTTTTTTTAGGGGTGATATATTTTTCCTTGGTTTTTTTTTATTCATAACTCTGTCTGTTTCATATAATAATATATATAATATATAATAATTGATTATTTTTAATAATCAAAAATAAATACGGAAGAACAGTTTCACCTCTTGTACTAGAAATATCAACTTTTGGAACAAAATTCCCTTTTTCATGTGAATTAATGGAAAATTAAGTATAAAACTTTTTTTTTGACATTTTTTGTAGCTAATATTTCTTTTTGGTTTTTAAAAAGAAATACAAGAGATCACGCAATTTGACCCATTTGGACTTCTTTCTTTTGGGCTATCTCAACAGCAAGTTATATGCCAACAAGCCAGAATTAAAAGACGAGAAAATAAGACATATATATTGGTCAGATAGAGGACCAAAATGTCATCGAAATTTTAGAAAAAGCGGGTGGAATTAAAATAGCTTCCTACATAATTTAAAGAATATGAGATACTCTGATATTTCAACGTTACCGGTTGCTGATAAACCAAAGAAGGAATAAAGGGAACCAAAGCGTAAAATGTGTTAACACTCGCCCGCGTCATTCCCGTTGAGAAGAAAAAAAAAGCTAAACCAACATTCTTTTTTTATTATTTCAAAATATTTTCTTCATTTAGAGAAAAGCAAAACCCGCTTTTCAAGCGCAACTTCTAAAGCCTCGACAGACAACTCAAAGCTAACTTCTACAAAGCCGCCAGCAATAAATGTTTGGGTTTTTATTTGCTAAAAAAGAAACTTGAAAGCTTTTTGTGAGTATCTCTTTTAATTTTAATTTTTTTAATTTATTTTTTTTTTGGTACAGCGGTGATTGGTATGGATTTGAAGTTTTTTATTGTTGTTGGTTTTTGTGTTTTTTTTTTAATTTTGTCAATGATTGATGGTGCAAAAAATAGAGATACAATGTTGTTTTTGCATTTGGTTTGTTAGCTTAATGGCCCCGAAAAAATGTTGTTTCCAACAATTATGGGGTCAGTGAGTGAAAAACTTCGAATTTAAATTTTTTGGCTGGGATTTTTTCGTTAAAGTTATGTAGGTAAATGGACACAAAAAAAAACACACTTTTATTATGTGCCAAAAGATAACAATTTGCAAAAAACAAAAAAAAAAACACTTTAAAAAGTAGCAAGGAAAAAAATCAAAGAAATTAATTGCAAGTGAAAGGAAGGGTTTGGCCAACATATTGCGTTGAAGATCACCATCGGCGGCATCATTGAAAACTGACAAGACAGCGCGCTTACAATAAAAAGAAATTTTAGAGAAATTTTCGGGTTGTCATGATATTAAAGAAAAAAAATGTTTTCAATTTTCAATACCTCAATTGTTATTTGGTTGAAGTTAATGGACTCAAATGAAATTTTAACGCGAAAAGTCATCGCACGATCATGTTATTGATGAGTCAATCTTAATATGCAAAACAAAATTAATTTACAGTACCAACAAAAATTTTGATTTCAGTTGCATTACAACATTTTTCTTTTATTACGCATGCGCAACACAATTTTTAAGAAGCTATTTTCCACGAAAATGAAGATGTCACTAAGATTTAAACTTTGATTCTAAAAAAAAACTAAATTTAATTTATGAGCAGCCGTTCATGACTATGATAAATTGTGTATACCTCACACAGTTGATTATGAGAGGGCATGATTTTAAATAAAATGACGAAAATATTTGAGTAAAAATTGTACTAAGTTAGTTTCTTCAAAATTAGAGATCAAAATGTGGCCAAAGTTTTCACTATCTTCAGAAGCAAAATATGATCTTATGTTTGAGGAATTATTTTCCAAGACATCGCATTTTTGACACGATTCTTGCCGAAACCTTACCTAAGTATTTTGTTAAATAATTTAAGGTGGCGCACCTGGGACATAGCCTCGTAAAGATGTACATATACAATATTTTTTCTAAAAAATCCTCACTATATGTAAATGACAAGTACGAAACTTTAACAGAAAGGACACATTAAAAGTAAAACATTATGTCTCAACAGAAAAAAATAGTGTTTTAAATATGCAAACAATTTTGTTGAAACTTGTGAATTGTTGTAAACAATAAATAAAACATTCAATTTGTAAACGTAAAAAATGCATTTTTGATTGCAACAAAATCCAACGGTTGAACTTTTACAAGCAATTTTCAAGAATGCATTTTATTAAACTAAGAATATAACCTTTAGCATACAAAATTTGAAGGAAGCAGAAGTAATTCTTTCTGGCACGTGTTTGCTATTTTATTGCAATAAAGAGTATTAACGATACAACCTTTAACATTCAATATTTATAGAAATTAAATAATGAGGTTAATAGCTAACATTATCCTTGAGACAACGTTATGATCTTCATTAGTGAATCGAAAACGGACTAATGAACGATTAAGGATTTTTATTAGACAGAATTATCATTAATTGGCAATGCAATTTCTTCAGATACTACGTTGATGAGGGGTACTTATTTTGTATGTATGAGAGTAGTTTTATTATAGAATATTTGATGCAAAAATAGGTCAAAATGTTAGCAATAAACACGGCTGAGGTCCATTTCTAGTTCACTTTGAAATATGTTAGCAGAATTTCGACGCACCATACGAAAACTAGCATGTGCAACGATATTTAATACATATAAGGATAATACAAATACAATTAGTTGATAATTATTAACAAGTGAATGTTTATAACTAAGAAATATGCGATATAAATACTCAAGAATACGATTAATCGTTCAAATAATAATATAAATAATTAAATTGTTTCTCTGTTCAGAAAGACTCTTGCAATGGTCATATGAAATTTCAATTCGGATGCTAATTTTAATGTCCTATCTACAGATTGCAATATGTTAACTTCAAATTTTAGTGTTTGGAACCAAATTCAAGATTGTCAGAAAAAAATGTATGTATCCAAAAGAAATAATATAGAAAAAGAGTATGATTCAACTATCACGTTTATTTACAACTCAAGCAACCTGAGGCCTTTCAATTGTTTTACAAAGAAACATAAAAGCATATTCAATCGTAGCCTTCAAATGATGAGTAAAACAACGTTGTACATAATATGACAACAGCAATGACGACGATCCAGATCCACCCTTAGTATTGATTTTTAACTCAACATAGCAGCAACAACAACAACAACAAAATCGTTTTCTATACCCTGCACAACTTAACAAACTCCCTCCCTCCTCCGTTGGAGCAAATTTCTGTATGTACATGTCTAATGCACCTTGGCAACATGATTATATAGAGAGTTTTGAAAAACTACAAACAACATCAGCAGCTACATATGTATATATGTATGTATGTATATTGAACAACAATACATAGATATAATGTGACTGAACAAACGCACAAACGAGCGAGCGGCTGGATATATGTATGTAATGAAAATCCTACCCTAGTATATCCAAAAACCCAGCCAAAGCTAAACCAAACGTCCCAATATACAACTAAAAATGATGATGCAAACTTTTTATGTGGCATAGCATGATCCCCTTACTAATGAAAACACCGCCTCAGGAGCAACCCTCACGATATTACGCGGCGTCCGTTCAAATGGAGGCCTGCTGTTTCGCAACACCCTTCTGCATTAAGTCACGTAGACAATACCATATAACAGAACCCTCCGAAACAACCACAAACGTAAGAGGCCTCTGGAAAGAGGAAATAGCAGCGATTCCACCCTTCCACCACAAAATCGAAAAGAACCTTAAAATTAATATTGCTCATGCGCAGATCATGCTCAAAATGAAAATCATTTCGAAGTTCGTTACGAGATCCGAAGTGAGGGTCGACAAAATTTCTCTAAAGTTCGTATAAATTTTATTTTCTCTTTCTGTCTCTCTCTGCTTCAGTGGATGTTTAATGGCCACCTTCCTGTATCCATACAATAAGCACAACCACAACATCAGTGTTGTCATCTCATGTTATACTAACTGGATCTTTATGGAGTCTGCTTTTACGTTTACTAGCCAAAGTGCTTTCCAATGAAGATTTACCAATTATTTACCATTTTTGGAGACTGTTTAAGAGAATTTTGCACCTACATATACCCAAGAAAGTCCTATCAAGCAAAATTCAAAATTTTACAGAGCAGTCAATAATTACTTTTTCCAGAGAAACTTTACATGAGAACGTGCATAGTTGGCTTCGATAATAATTGATTAAAAAACTGCTTTGCTTTCAGGCAAAATTTTCTACTTATTCTCATCAATTCTCAGGAATATTAATGACGGAACATTTTCGACAAAAATCAATTATAGGGCATATTCTTGTCTACTGAACGATATATGTACACATGTCTATGTAACTAGTTTAAAAACGATCTCAATAAATGTGTTTTTTAAACTCTTTTTGCTTGTAAACACATACGCTATGATTTTGTTTTAGAATATATGATTTGCGTAAAGGGACCTTATCTTACCAGTCACAATTCAATTAGGTACCCTGCTCGGTTTTTCCTCAAAAATTGCACTTAAAGATGAGCCAATTGATTGGAAACAACAAGATAAATTGTTTCATGAGTTTGAAACTTTAAAGACCGATTTTCTCAAAACCTTACAACGAATATGCCTTCAATCTGAAATTTCATCGCTTTCAATATAAGGTCCTTTTACGCAGATGACATCACATATGCATGTAATTCTAATCTAATTTGTATAAACGCTTGAACCCCTGTAAAACGCTGTACTTTTCAATTCGAAAAATGTTGGTCGGTCACAAACTTGTCTGGCAAATTTAAACTATATTTTGGGTGTTGATTTAAGCCTGCATGGGTAATTTTTTAATTTGTCTTTTTGAACGATTTAATAATAAGATGGTTAAGCAGACACGATAAGCTTTAACCAAATTCAAACTCCCGAAATTTGACTCAGAGACTATAAATCTTTCAAGTTTCAAGCTTATAGAAGTTGTATCAATTTAATATAACCGGCGGTTCCGTCGTTCAAATTTTAATAGCAACACTGTTATACCACCCCCTTGTAAATAATTTCAGGCACTTCGAAATCGGTTTTGTTCATTTGGGGTTTTATCGCTGTATTGTTCACAGCACGTTCGTTTTACTGCTCTCGTGACAGAGTACCCTTCTTCTCATTACATTATTCATATTATGCTCTCTCAGCAGGTACACATATCTGCTGATGCCGTTCAATTTCGAGTTCTCGTTCATGTTGTTATTGTAAATTTTCTTATGTATCCATGCCAATTTTCATGTTGAGCAGCACAACCCTTCGGAGCACAAAAAGTAAAAATTTGTATATCCAATACATAAAGAAATCTTGAGTCAGCGAGAGAGCTTAATATTCAGAGTATAGAGAAGCAACCCCAATAAATCCACCCATCCGAACAGAGTTTTTTTATTTTCGAACTCGAGCAGTTGCCGATGTTTCGAAGTTAGATGAGTAAAATACATGAGAAAATGAGAGTATAGCACGAGTGGCACCATGATAATCGTGTCAATCAAACAAGGGCATACAAAAATTGCATGGAACTCATTACAGAAGCCATGCAGCAGCAACAACAAAAACCATAGCAAAAGTTGTCTAAAGTGTCGGCTCGATTAACAATGAGGATTGTTCTGTACAAGATTACGTTATGGTATGGTGCACGCTGCTCTTTCAAAAAGGGTGAATTACTATTATTGCAAGTGGTACCATCAATCACTCCCTTCTCCTATTTGGTTCTGTTTATTATAGTATGTGCAGAGGTCGAAGGTTTTCATAGAAAGTCTTGTTAAAACATGCAATGAGAGGGTGAAAAACAAAAAGCTAAGAAGAGTTGGGTCGATGGTGGCGTTTGGAAACAAAATTTTAATGTGCATACCACATAATTTCGAAAATATCGATCGTAATTTTAACAGGTTCTCATGCGAAACATAATTCCCAATAATTACAAAAACCTTGAATTCGAATTTATTTCTAGATGTTTGCCTTGTAACGGCTGTTAGGGTGCAACCCTTTAATAATTGTTTATTTTTTTTTTGTTTGCTTAGTTCATTTTTAATATGCTTTACTAAATTTGAAAAAAAAAAAAATTTAATCAAAAAGTTAGATACAATTACAATGTTAATATCGCTTCTAAATTGGAATGGAAAATTGAAAACTCCACTTTAGTACAGTTAAAGATCGATATTATTTACAATCCAACGATACCACTGAATAAATCGATCTTATAGAAATCATCAATCTTATTGTAACTTATAAAACAATTTCTCCTATATATAAATAGTTACTACTATGTTTGAGCAATAATCAACCCCCTTTACACGACGAGCTGGCTGCAAGTTTAAATGCTACAAAAATTTCAATCAAAACGGAGTACGCCATCTTTTTTCTTGTAATCTTCACATAAAATACTAAGTCCCGATGGAAAGGATAATTTTTGGGTAATTACTAACACATACATGTACCTCTTTTTTAATAGGATTTCTTTATGAGCAAACACATGCTACTTTTATTTTCAAAATGGTTTCAACTAATTTTATAAAGCAGGAGGGATTGAGTACGAAAGGAAAGTAATGAAGTGAAACATTTGTAATGCGCAATTGCATAGGTGGGTGTGATACCTCCGACACACCCAAACTTTTTACGCATACTTATTCGATTTAGCCTATTTGTGCCAGCTAGTTCCAATAATGTTTTTCTATTCACCTACGGAAGTTTATAACACTATCTTTTACAGTTCTAGGAATATTAAAATTTGAATCTGTGGGTGGTGCGACATCCCCGAATATAATATTTAAATTATTTTGTTTATAATTTTTATCTCATTTAATTACTAAAATTTTAATGCACATACCCCCGGATATCATCAAAATCGATCAAGTCAGCTTAGAAATAAAGAAAACAAGCATTTAGACGCAAAACATCTCCTGATAAAGGCGAATACATATAACGGGTTTAGAAGTAGTCAAATGGCTAAAATTTTTAAAACAAAGGGTTTCATTAGATTCAAACTAAAAAACTCAAATTAGTACACAATAATTTTTGTTAATTTTAATAGATGTATCAGTTAGGTACACATTCTTATGTTTAATTCAATTCCGAAAAAAAGATGATTTACTCCACTATCATGTACTATGTGTTAGTAATAAGAGACATTTTGTTTTCCATCGGGATTGGAGTTTACTGACGCTTTATACTACGTAGAATTCCTATCTAATGTACAAATTAAAAGAAAGAATATTTTGAAAATTATTTCGAAGGTGCCATTGAAAACAAGTTCGATAAATAGAAACAACTTTACATAAAGTTCTTAAGCCAAACGAATCGTTTACAATTTTTTAATCATTTCGAGTACTCTAGTTTTCGTCGTAAAACTCGATACTTAAGTTCAACTTTATACCGGAAATGTTTAGTTTTAAGCTTTAAAACATCGATGTTAGTGCTGGGGGAAAATAGATTAATTATCGATGTTCATAGATGTTTTTTAACATCGTTAACTATCGATTGTTTTGAGCGCTAACGATTAATATCGAAATCTCTTTCACGGTTTTCAATTGTTCAACGTCTTTGGTTCAATTAACTTTGTAATAGATATCGAGCTCGGGCCAAATGAGCGACCGTTTGGAAATATTTTATGCAATGTGAAGACAAACGGAGTGCAATCCTGTCGAGTACGGTGTTGTCACTGGAAAAATTGTTGTGGAATGCTCTGACAGTGAAAATGACCCCGCTGAAAAAGTTTTTTTATAAATATATTATATTTTAAGCTGTTTATATTCGGACGGATCCTTGCAGGGACAGGGAAACCATCCCTTGAAGGGAAGGAGTTTCTCTCGTCTCTGTGCCTGCGTTTCCTGTAGGGAAGGAATTTTACTCGTTAATGTCCATGCGTTCTCTGTAGTGAAAAAAATCGATTTTATCGATTACTATCGATTTTGACATCAAAAACATCGATTTTAATAGATGTTTTTTTATCGATTTTTCCCAGCTCTAATCGATTTCGATAAAATATTAGAGGTTACTACCAGAATTAGTCTTACGCGGAGTAAATGGTAGAAAAAAACAGAGTAGATTTTTTAATACATTAAAAAAACAAAAAATTTAGAAAGAATTGTCCATGCGCGTGGCAATTAATATACTTTTATTTCGACTCGCCAATAAGATGAGGTAATACTGTGACGCTTGGCAACTGGCGCTGATGAACAAATGGTGCAAAGCTCTGTAGAGTCCCGGTGAAACCGGTAGTTACTCCGTTTTGATCTAGGGATTTTTCTATAATAATTTAACTATGTAGTCTTATATGTTATATGCATACATAATTTTTACGATATCATTAACAAAATATTTTTAGACATACATACATATGTAAGTACATAGAAAATGACTATTTCTTAAATATTGAACTTACTTTTTAACCATGCAAAATATTACTTTTTAATTACTGATCATCAAAAGGTTATTTTTTTAATACATATTTATATTAACCATAAATTACAATACATTGAAGCGAACAATACAAACTTTGAGAAATTAATTATACAACAATGTCATTAATGCAGAATATTATGTCATCAACTGTAGCTGATATTTTTGTTGGCAACAGCTAAAGTGTTGCTGCTTTGACCAATAAATAAACAAATTTTATGGAATGGAAAAAAATGCACTCGAACCAAAAAAAAAAAGTATTTTAGCCCAAAGTTTGCATATGCCTTTAGTAAGTTAGCCAACTACAAGAGAATTAGAATATTATTTAAAGGGAGAGAGAGAGAGTTAGAGAAAGAGGAAAATTACCTTATGGTAATGATAACTTTTAATGATTTTATTGGCAACAGAGCTAAAGTGAGTAACAATTAGCAATCGCAACGGTAGAATTTAATTAGAAAATGAAGTCATTGCAACATGAAAGTAGAGAACGATAGTTTTTTGAAAATATTAAGAAAATTAAACAGTGATAAGTGGCGAAAAATAGAACGACAAAATATGAATAAAAATTTTTGTGTCAGCAACAATAAAAACCTCAAACAAAGTGTACAGTGCTAATAGCTGCAATAATAATTAAAACGAAAAGTAAAAAAATAAAAACATTTATGCATTTAGTGATGATTAATTGAGGCTACAATGTTGAATGCACTTCAATCACTTCAAACGCAATGCTTTCATGTTCTTTATACCTATGCAAGTTTATCTATCACTTTGACTCGCTAACCTCTTTCACTCTCTCTCTCTCTCTTGCTCTCACGTTTGCATATTTTGCTGCCACACACTCAAAATTTTTAAAGCATACAATGACACAATTTAAAGTTAAAATGCTGTTTTGTGTGTTGCTACAACACCTGATCTCCCCTTTTGTACTTTTAAACACCTTCGCTTTGAGACCTCTTTTTCTTTTAGTGTTGCCGACATAAAACTTTGCACATACAATATGTTCTTGAAATTCGAGTGAAAAATACATATGTATTCGGTGATAGACAAGTGTCTATAAGCAAGTTGGTGACAAAAAAGTAGGCGGGTGTGGGGCGTGGCATCCCTCAAAGGATGTTTTTAGAAAAATATGCAAGTGATTTATGCAAAACTTATATACGAGCTTAGTATTGTAATAGACATACTGGATAGAAAGACGATAGACCAAAGCAAGTAGGTGTGGTGCCTCCCATAGCAGAAAAAATTTTAAGATACCGCAACGTAGGATCATTGTAAGGTAATGTAATAGACAAAACGCGGGTGCAAAAAAAATTAACGAAACGTACAAGTAGAAGGAAATAGGTTTATGTGGTATGATTAGAATGGGTGGAGTCACAACGTGTTTTATCCATCGGTAACGAAAACGAGAAATAAGTGTAAAACTTATTTCAATATGGGGCAAATTTCATAAGAAAACATATCAGTTATATCAAGTTCCTAGTTTTCATGTCGTGCTTTAAAGTTTCAGAAAGAAATATTTTGAGCAAAAGAAAAATTTCGTCAACAACCCATGGCGATGATCAAGTTTAGTCTTGAGCTTCTCAATTTCATATTCATTATCATCAAATGTATTTGTATTTATTCTGAAACTGCTTTTCGAAACACCTGACTGCAAAAGTTGCCAATGGGCCAAATTACAAATGAAACGCTATATTATGAAAATAAATGAAGCCTTGGCTAATTGCAATTTCAAGAGTATGAAAACGTGTTATTTACATAGTGGCGATGGGCCCATGAATGTTGTTTGTATAGTACAGTTTATCTCTAAAATTATAAGTTTTTAATTTTTTTTTTTTTTTTCTTTAAAAGTTAAAAGTACATATATGCTTAGTTTGATGTAGGCTTTTTCTGTAAGACAAAAAAAAAGAAAATTAAATGTAATTTTAGCACATTTAGAAGCTATGCCTTAGGAAATTATAAGTAATTGTTTTACTTTCAGCTATTAGTAGATTTTTAAAGTTTTAATGCCTCCGTACGAATTTGCTTAATAATCTAACAAAAAGAACGCTTCTTTTGCTAAAATCGATAAAAAGCTATGAAATTTTATGTGCACTAGGGGGGAGCAATCGAAATAAAATACAATCCGGCTGCCGGTGCATGCTATCAGAGAAAATTCTCAGGTTTTGACTTGGCTAGTTCAAATCCTTGACCTTAGACGTATTGGAGACTTGTGAGCTGATATAAAGAGTTTACGAAAAGAACACCACCAAAAATGCTGACGTACTATTTCAAAATATAGAAATATGAAAAAAAAGTTTAGATAGGACATTGCAGGGTAACCTTCTGAAACTGTGAAATACTCAAAGGAATACTCCATCAAGTAATAAGCGATTTTCATCTTTTAATTTGAGTATTTTATTTTAATATTCTCATAGCCATTGAACTATGCTTAATTAAATTTCTATAGAAAAAAGGCTACTCTAAGTTTAAGCCTTTAATAAATTTAGCAAAGTTATGTTATTTTTTTACACTTTGTAAATAAAATGGCAAAACTGAGATAAGCAATAAAAAAAAACTGATAATTTTATTTAAAAACTGTGATGTCAAATAAAATCCAAGTGTCCCTAATTGAGTGCCCTGTATGTTTGAATCAACAATTAGGTTGAAATTATGGCAAATACAATCGAACCGTTTTTTTCAAAATAATCAAAAAATATTGGAATCATTAAAATCATGTTATTAGCTGTGTAGTTAGTGCGTCAAACATACAAGCAAGCAAGCAGTTTGAGTTTGATTCCCGTTTTAAGTGGTAAACGCACGCTTTTTAACAAAATTTTACGCTTTTTAGTGGCAACACTGCTAATTATCTCATGCAGTGCAGTGTTTGAACAAATGTTTGCATGTTCGTTTGTCTGTCCGTCTCTTTTAACTCACAGTTTTGTGTCTGTCTGTTTGTACGTATGTACTATATGTCCATTTATTGGACTACGTGTACTTTTGTTAAACAACAAATACAATGTTTTATATATAAACATATATAAATTCATATGCATATAAAAATTAATACACAAATGCATATGACAACATATACAGCAGCAACAATCGTTGTTCACTGTTTACAACAAACAAATTTTTTTGTTGTTTCGTTAAAGCGGGATAAACTTTAAAAGTGAAAAACTTAAAAAGACGAATATTCAAAGTCAACCCTAGCATGTGACAATCAGCGAGGCAGTGGAAGGGGGGTAAGTAGAGTGTGGAGCAACAGTTGCGAAGGGCACATTTTTTATAAAGGGTGATTTTTTAGAGTTATAAAACTGTGTTTAAATTGATATAAAACACATAAATTAAATTTCAATTGAATTTTTTTTTTAAACAAATAAATGATACAAATTAATGTTTTAAATAAAAAAAAATTTAATTGAAACTTAATTTATGTGTGTTATACTTTAATATAAAGTTATATTACTCTATAAAAAAAAGCACCCTCTATTTTGTTGTTTTTTTTTTTTTCATTTTCCATTACGCTTTTCAGTGAAAAAAACCTTGTACAATAAAACAAAAGTTTTTTTTTTCTTCTTAATATGCATTGTTGTTTTGAACCTAACCTAGTTGTTTTTGCCCTTACATAGATGTAACGCCCACTTTTATTTTTATTTTTAATTTTTTTTTTTCTGTCTATTCAACATCGCTGTTGTTACAGCACAACCATTATAAACTATACAATTTTATGTAGTTCCGAGATCTTTTCTTTTTTCTCATTTTAAAGGTATAATTCGTCGCATTCACTTAATGTGGTAAGGGCTTGTTGGGGGGGATGGGGTGTTTAGTTGATGCAAAGGAGGGTGGCCTCTATCGTTGACTCTCATGTTCAGGTTTATTCTTCTCGTTGTAGCACATGCGCAGTTCTTCAAGTTTACAAATTCGAGTTGCTACGCTGTATTGTACCGACAAGTATGCAGCTTTTGTGGCTCCGATCGATTTTTTACAGCAGGAATGAGTTCGAGCTGCTGACTTAAGTGTTGCTAACTAACCCCTGCTTCCACTGTTAGAAAATCACTATAAACAAATATGAAACAACAGCTTGTGGTTGTTGTATGTTTGTTAAAAATAAAAACAAGTATCTTATTAAAGAAAAAGTAGGTGGTAAATAAACGCACATCTTTAGTAAATTATTTGTTTGTTTGTGAAATATGTAGTATGGAAATGATTAACATATATTAAGTAAAAAGTTTAAAAAATAAAATTTTTTTCGTAAAAACATTGGAATTTGCATTATTCTTGATATAGCGCACAATGGTATCTACTAAATTTGAATCAATTGTGATGTTTTAATGTTAACGATTTAATAGTTAGTACAGGATGATTTTTTTTAGAGTAACACAATGTTTTGATTGGCTTTAATTTCAATGTTTAAGGTATGTCAGCAAATTATAAAATTGTGCCAAAAAAGTTTAACAGACACGGTACTTCAGAAATAACTATATTGAACTATTCAAGAACTATTGATGGGAATGGGTGTTGAGCATTGTAAAATCAAAATTGTAAAAAAAAGCTATTTATCCAAAGCTTTGAGAATTGGAACACACAAAGTATGCTTTTACCTCAATTAATTTGTACCTCATTTCAAAGGTCTGTTTTAACCTTCACATAGAATACAAGATACATCGATTCAAAATATGCAAAAAACTGGCAAACATCAAGTTGGAACTGAACATCCGCTGAATAGTATATCATGCATAAATAACTGGAATATATGGGACTGATTTATAACTGATCGGTAACAGGAATGAACCAACAAAGGTCTGCAAGACTCATTGTCTTTCAACTGTAGTATGCTTACAGAGTGACGCGCCTAAAAACAATTACTTTATGAAATAATGCACTATTCCATATTATCCTCATATTCTACAATACAAAAAATTACTTCTACCTGGAAAAACTTGCCATCACAATGCACTTTAAACATACAGTTTCATATAGCCAGTGAGATGCTATAAATATAAAATGTGCAAGTGTTGTAAATTTTAACATATTAAAAATCTCCATTACACTTGTGTTACTTTACGATCCATAAAATATTATATATTTTCTGACAAGTTCAAGTATCAAGATTAACAAAATTTTGTTTACATATCTTATGAATGTTATAAATAGAGAAAGATCTAGACTGTGTAGTTTTCAATAAATATGAGAGCGTACATGCAAAAACTAACCGCAACAACAAATTTGCATTCCTCATTAATTTTCCAATGAATTTCCATATAATTTATAACACGTGGAAATTATATTATATTTATGGTAATAATACTTATAGAGTAGGTACATTTACAATAATGAGTAAGAATTTTTTTTTTTATATGCAGTCGAACGCATTGTTTTAAGAATTACTATATACATATTTAAATTATATTATTTGAAAATAATTATTTTTAGGACAATACCGCGAAGTCTCAATTTAATATTTAGGTAAATAGCTAAGTTTAATAAAAACCAAAAACCGCGGTTTTTGTTTTTTATTAAACTTAGCAATTTACCTAAATATTACATATTTAAATGTTTTTATTTAGTCATTTAATAATTTCATTAAAATTAAAATTTAATCTTCAAATTGACATTTAAGATTAAGATTTACATCGATAAGCCGGCTACGATTGTAGAAGCCAACAATACTCGCTTCATTCAAATGCCATACGAAATGATCGAACGCGTCATCGAAAATTGGAACTTCGAAATGGACCATGTTAGCCGCAGTAACGGACAACATTTGAATGAAATTATCTTTAGAAAATAAATCTAAATCATGGTTCTTTTGTGTGATAACAAAGATTACCCGTTGAAAATAAATCTTTTTTTTAATTTCGAAAAAAATACTTTCAAACGAATATCCCTTTAGATCAAAAAAAAATTTATAATATCAAAAAAAAAAATTTGTTTGTATTCAAAAGCTGCTGGAACGATCTTAAAGTTGTGTATGGGAAGTTTTACAAAATACGTCTAGCTACGACCTTTCTTAAAGAATTTCTGCAAAAAAAAAATGAGTTATGTTCTTCTCCAGCGATTGGTGCTGAAATTTGTATTCGAAGAACGGGTCTTCAACAAATCGTTTTGAATCTGTTTTTAAGCTTTTTTGATAAAACAAGCACAAGTTATTTTTATAGCAGTCCATGTAGAGAAAACACAGTCTTTGTGTTATCCATCATTCCTGATCCCATTCATTACCAGCGTCTTTTCATTATTTCATTTGAGATAGGAGTATGGTTGGCATTCAAATGAAGTTCATGATTCGAGATCGTGCGGGAACACCACAGACTCAATATTCGTCTAGTCAAATGGTTTTACATATTCTATAACGTTTTAAAAAATGTCCTACGCTTGATTCTAATTTTTTAATCTATGTATTTTTGGCAAGAACTTGTTTTTTACCCCTTTATTGTTTTGCGTATATTCACGTACAGATAGCAATATATTCATGTGAATTTTTCTTCAAATTGTAATTATTTCAATGATAATCTCAAAGTAAACATTAAATAATGCATGTTGTTGCTGCAAATAATAATGTTGCTGTAATTTTGCATTACTTTGCATATTCTTTTTTGTTTAATCAAAGATCACATGATGAATTTTTTTTGTTGCTGTAGGGGCGTTCAGGGTGTGGTACATTTGTATTTGTGTATCTATGTATATAAGTTTTTAATGCAAGGTCACAGTAGCAAAACGCAGTGAACTCTAAATGTACAACAAAAACAATATAGAACAATAATTAGCTTTAGCAACAGCAACAACAACACTAGCAAAAACTAGCAATGACAATAACTACAATACAGCAACATACACACAGTTGTATGTACATAATTTTAATGCGCCAATTGCTGCAATTAGCTCCGCGTGCTGCTCATAAAGCTGGAAAAAAAAAGTTAAACACACATGCTATTGCAGCAGTAGTAACAAATGTGAGTGAAAAAAAAATATAAAAACTTAAAAATATAAAAATATAAAAAAAGAAGAAAAAACTGCAATTGAAGTTTTCAAAAATATTTAGGTGCGAAATCGCAAAACATAGGTATAATAAAAAACGAAAAGTCTCCCAAATTCGAAAGAGGAAATTTCGCCTAAAGTAAATAAAAATATAATTCACGTAAAAAGAAGTAGTCGCGAACCACACAAATTTTTTAATATTTTCAAAAATTTTATGTTTTTGCTTTTGTCGACAAATTATATAAAATTTTTATTAGAACTGAATTATTTATAACTTAACTTATGATCAGCATAAAACACGTTTTTCAATTTTTTTATTTTTTTCGGAAGAGTATCTTATATTACAAGCGAAACTTTGACAAACAGTAGCATACAATGACTTATTCAAAAATTTTAAGTTTTTTTAATGAAATAGACTAATAAAAATTCTCACAGAACTATGTACCCAAACTGTTTAACTGTGTGTATGGTATCGGAAAAACTCTTCTTTAGGAAAACTAGTCTAAAACAAAATTAATCCTCCTTAGGCAAAACTAGATAACTTTTATGCCTGAGGGAAATTTTTATGCAGAATTACTGTGACTAGCGAAGCCGGTACTATACATGATATAAGATGTAAACGTTGATCCGTGGCCGAAGTACTTTGACAAGCAAAGCAAGACAATAAAAACTTATCAACGTCTTTGTATGGTTCTTAAGTACGTTGGTAAGTATGCCCAACTCCAGCTTTGCTAGCCGCATTAGTTCTGCATAAAGGTTGGGGTAAGTAGGCAGCCACAATTAGGGCTCAGGTTTCACATCCTATAGAATGTCCAACACCGACTTGTGTTAAGGACAGAATTTAAAATTTTACAAATCCTCTATTCCTGTTATTCCCAACATTTCCCAAAAAAAAAAAAAATTAGACGTTCGTATTTCATCCATTTGACCACCAAGTAACATCAGCGTTACAAGATATATGTCGGTTAGAGCGGTTCAAAAATAAAACTTTTTGATTTTTTCACGATGTGTTAGTGGATTACAATAGCCCTATATGTCTAGACAAAACAACCCATAAGAATTTTCATCAATTTTGAAAACTGGATTGCCGCCGACTCTTTTAAGTTGCCTACCCATTTTCGAAAATACTGATTTAAAAAATGGTGCAAGCTTAAGAGGTTATCAAATTTTGCAACAAAGTGGGTATGCTTTTCGAACTATTATCGATCGAGGAATTCGAATCCATGATCAGTTTTTCTTCTTCTTCTTTTTTTCTTATAAAAAAAATTGGAAATTGCTCGGTCAAAAACTAAAAATGCCGATTTTCTACTTTCAAGTTGCAAAATCTTGATATAATATTTTACCGCCGATCTAGTGGTACATTATTTTTAATGTATCTTTATTTGCTTAAGAGAAAACCGTAAACCGCATATCAATATCTTCTTTCAAAACAAAGATATCTGAATTTTTCTAAATTAATAGGCGGCGGCAATACAGTTTTTAAAATTGATGAAAATCCTTATGGGTTGTTTTGTCCAGACATATAGGGCTATTGTAATCTACTGACACATCATGAAAAAATCAAAAAGTTTTTATTTTGAACCGCTCTAATGTCGGTCATTCTTTAAATATCTGCACACAAAATATCTCAATAACTATGGGGAATCGAATAAAAAAACTTGAAATCATTTTCGCTTAAAAATGCTACAATTTTATAAAAAATAATTATATGTTTACTTTATATATGTACATATGTTTTTGTTTACATATACATTAATTTTTTCAATCAATCCTAAGACCACTCGTATCTGCTTCCAAATCGAAATTACCGACATAATTTTGGAAAATATCAATAAAAATTTCATATTTCTAAAGTTATGTCGAGAATTTCGATTTGAAAGCTGATAATTTATTTGGATTGATTGAAAAATAATATATAAAAAATCAAAAATAAAATCAGATGTTGCATGTGTCGAAGGTATTTTGGGAAACATAGTTTCTGAGATACATATTTCATTTTCAAAAATGTTCAAAAAAATCAAGTGTGGAATTAATTCAGGATGACCGATGCATGTCCTCTCGCGATGGCGAAAAACAATTAACGGAAACATACAGCGCGCAAAAGTAGATCGGACACACTAAGTCCTATCTCTGGATTTGACCAAAAATTATATATTTTTTTTTTAATTTTTTCTGACACAAGTTAAAAAAGACATAAAAATACGAAATTCCCTAGTACATATATTCGTTCAACCTCCACCAAAATATAGTAATAAATATATATGTATTGTATTTTCATATCTTACTGCAGCTTTCTATGCAAAAGACTCAAAAGAAAAATTTTGCAAATTTAGCAATAGTTTCTCTTCGCTCTGAAAGTTAATTTTGGGTTTCATCAAAAAAAATATTTTGTTTTGCCTACTACATATGCGGGCAGTATTGTACCATATAGTTGGCAACAACATTAGCCTTCATCGCTCACAGCTACTGCAGCAAAAAAAGAAAGATACAAACAAAAACTAAAATAACTTTACTTACTTAAATTAAATTAAGCTTTTTGTATTCGGAACAGCAACAGCAAAATATTGCCAATATGTACGACAGAAGCAGCAGCGGCAGCAAACAACAGCACATTAATATGTTGCAGTTGTTGTTGCGACGATCAGTTAACGATCGCTTCTCTCTGTCTTTGGCTTACACTACTGCAGGCAGGCAAACCATAAAAGCTTCCACTTGCAGTAGTAGCAGGCAGCAACAACTCGTGAAATTTTTTCAAGTTATTGTAAATTTAAATAATTTTTATGCAGCAGAGCAAACACAAACGCAGCAAAGGCAATAACAAACAGTTTTTTTTTTTCTTTTTTTAAATTATTTTATTGCTTTTCTTTTATTTTCACGCTAAATTTTTATTGCTCAACAGCAGCAGCAGGCAGAACAACGCGTTGTAGAATGTGCAGCAATGAAAATGTTGTTGAGTTGCTGTTGCTGTTGTTGACGTTTACGATTTTACAGCAATTGATATGTGTTGGAGAAATACAAAATAAAAAAAGATGTACGTGTAAATATGCAAAAGTAACAACAACACAAGCATATGTCATATGCTGTAAAAAAGTGATGGGGTGGGTTGTGATAGGTTAACTGAAAGGTGGGATGCGCTTTGGTAGTGGGTGAAAGGCACAGCAGCAGCAGCAACAAAAATTTGTAAAATTTGTGGGTTTTTGTTTTTTAGAAGAGGGGTGAGGGTCATTTTGAACGAGTGAAATGAAGAAAGAATCAGAGAGTTCTATAGTAGGAGTGAGTGTGGGTGCTGGGAGAGCGCATAAAACGCGCAAGAGCGGCGACCAATGCCTGAAGAGAAATGTATAGGAAGAGCGTTGCACGCGCCGCTAACATAAAAACGCTTCACAGAGTCAACATTGTATGCAATGGCGTCGGAATAAGCTGCAATGTCAGCGCAATAGGTGAGGCAGGAGATCAGGGTAATTGGTGATGGTTTCGCAGCGCAGATGAAAGACGTAAAACGTAGCAAAGTGTACAACAAACGAATGAGAAGATCATGACGTACGTTTCTTTTTAACACATTGCATTTGCACTCTGATTTAAAGATATGAGAAATATGATCTTCGGTATTAAAGTTTTTTGGATATAATGATTTTTTCAAGTCTTATTAATACACGAAGGAAACGATATGTCTGCATTTATCAAAATTTGTTAATAAATAACAAATTATATATTTGATAAGGCGAAATAAATATTTGGTATAAGTTAAGATGCCACACATTCCACCAAATCGAATAACACTATTGAACTCATCATATATTTCGTAATAATTACTTAAATATATTTGGATAATTATAAAGTCAATCGTATATTCGGTGATATTTACTAAATAATTCTTTGTTGCAAACATTCACATGTTAATAACCACCAAATCATATACATGGCGGATGTAATATTGTTTTGACGCTAACGCTATTAATATCGATTTGAGCAAAAACCGATGCGAAACAAACCGATATTTTATAATCCGATTCATAAATATTTTCCAATATCGTCACATAGTTAAAAAGTGTTTTACTTAAATATGTTGAGAATTGTATAGTATTCATATAGATGTGAAGTAAAATCAAATTAAAATAGGATTACCAAATAGATATTCGATCTAATCAAATCTATTCAATCGACTCAATTAGATATCATGTTTGGCTCAATAAAAAACACTTTAATTTCCAACTAAGGGTATAGTAATATCTTTCAAAATTTTTTGATAGTTGGTAAATATTTTAAAAATCTATCAGCCAAATACATTTATTTGAAGTAAACATTCTGTTATCTGGGTGTATTTGAAGTTGGAACTAAAAAACAAATTTCGAGCAGTAATCAATAATAAGGGTCTACTAGCTAACTTTTATAACAATACAATGTTAATAAGCTTGCAAGGACATCATAAATGTTGTTTAACTTTTTACAGTTTGCTCACCACTTCAATTACCCAATAAGCATGATGATGGTTGGTGCTTATTGGCCATTTTGTCACGAGCATAGTTCCGATTTTATCCACAATATGATAATATGCGATGATGCCGCAAATAAAAGTGCAGGATATGGGTTATGGAAAATCCAAGAGCAGTTTCTAAGCGACAATTACTCACTTAAGTGTACTACAGTGAAATTCCCCATAAGGGGACGTCCATTAATTACGTGAGCTAAAATAGGGAGGAGGGGGTCCGGCAAAATCTCACCAAGAGGGGGGAGGGGGTCAAGGAAAACCTCACGTCAACTTTTTAATGCATGGAATTTACATTAAAAATTAATATTTAAATCTAACGGAAGGGGGGAGGGGTCCCGCCAGATCTCACCAAATCTCACCAAGGGGGTGGGGGGTTAGAATTTTCAAAAAAACACCTCACGTAATTAATGGACGTCCCCTAGCCGGACACCCACCGTCGCAGTATTTTTGTCCGGTTATGGGAGATGTCCGGGGAAGGAACAATAAAAAATTTATTTGAAATTGCCTTTTATTGAATTTGTTGAACAAATTTACACATTACAGAGATTTTACACATGTTTACCTACATACTAATTTGGTTGAAAAAGTTTAGTGCGAATAGATTGTTTTAACTTCGATTGGCTCAACTTCTAATGTTGGGTTTCAAAATGCGTCTCTACATTGTTGATGTGATGAAATGCTACAAAATCATCTCTGGCAAAATTCTTCAAACGGGGAACTTGCTTCAATGCCTCATCATATCATGTTCTGGGGTCAGCAATTTTTTCATCATCTTCATCATCGTCTTCAGACTCGCTTATCTCTGAAGTGGCGCTTTGATTTTCAAATTGTACTTCAATATTGTTGACTTCAGTTAATCGATTTTCGGAAATTCGTCAAAACCAGCAAACCAGAATGAACGAAAAATACCAACTCTACTCAACACTTGACATTAGCATTATTAAGGAAACCACCAAATTCGTTGTTTTCAAAACAAAAACGAATTAGAATTTGTAAAAAAGGGAAGTAGTATAAGCTTAATAGAATTCTTATTTCATTCTGTCCGTTTAAAAGAGATATTTTGATCAAAATGCCATAGAATATAGTGTCCGCCCGCGTCCGGTTACTGGAGCGTCCGGCTATCAGAATTAATTTTGTATGGAAAAGTTAATGAATAGTGAGTGTCGCCGAAATGTGTCCGGCTATGGGAGCTGTCCGGTTATGGGGACTGTCCGTAATGGAGAATTTCACTGTATTTGGTTTGGTGTATCGACCAATTTCTTCGAAAATGAGGAAGGTCCCGATTTTCACTTGCAACTTTGCGAAGTAGGATGGAAAATGTATGTGGAAAGAGCTCGAGCTCAAATGTTGCGAGAGGCAAACTTTCACGTTTAGAAAGAAAAAATAAACTCTATTCTTTAATTATGTGTGTACATGTGCTTTTAAAAATTAAGTACACATAATTTTAGAGTTTCTTTTCCGAAACATTGTTTCACTTTCCTCCAGAGGTAAGAATACAAAACAAAAAAAAAAGAATTTTAACACGTTGACGGACAGTAGAAACAAGTGAAATTCGAAAATTGACACTATATGTTTTTGTAATTTTTAGAATATTAGAAGTATAGTTTTACTCTTTCTGCTTAAATACACTTAATTTTGATTAATTCAGCACCTTTAATTAGGTTGCGGCTACAACCGTCATGGCGCCAGCGGACTCTAGACACTATGTAATGGGACGATGGCGGCTATAACAGCAAAAATTTAAAAACGTAAATGACAGGTTTAATGACTGAAATAAGCAATTTTTTGTGAGCAACAAAGTATTTTTGGGAGTTTTACACGAAATGTTAGTTCATGATCAAACAAAAATAAATAAATTTTTTTTCGAAAACATGACACTAGGCTTCTACTTGTACGCTGGTAAATGCACATTTGTGCTGCTACAGCCGCAGTGTCTAAAAACGACCGTTTCGTATTGGACGGCTATTGCCGTCATGTCACATAGTGAACTTGAACTTGACGGCTATAGACGCAACTGTCCGTCAACGTGTTAATAAAATATTTTTGAGCTTCATATCCATATAGGTTTATGTATCTATAATTATGCTAATTATTGAAGGATACTTGTTGCGAACATTGGTCATTCTACCTAAATAAGCTTAAATATCTATTTAACTACTCTCGAAAAAACTTGAAAATTACGAGATACTATTTATTAATTTTACTCGGCAATCTTCAGAATATCAATTCCAAAAATTTGCCCTTCGGAAGCGAAATCTACCAACAGAGTTCGTCGCACGGATTTACACACTCAAAATTTCCTTGCACACGGTCTTCCGATCTCTTTTTATTTTTATTTTATGACTTGAAATGTCTTGTGTAAATAGTTTGAAGTCTGAAAAATGTTGTTACATACTACAAAGAGATGATTTCGTCATGTGCAAATTGAAATCCTAAACTAAATCCAAAAATAAACTCACTCACTCACTCACTGGTGGCAGCAGAAACTCTTTATGAAATTGTAAGAAAATTCATAAATAAAAATGCATTGCACGGAAAATACATTTCATTTAAATACGTTTTGTATTTGTTGTGGAGGTTAAAATCATTGCTGTTGTTGTTTTTTGTTGTTCTTGGCTTTATTGTTGTTGGTTTCTTTTTATGTTTATTTGAAGAATTTTTATGCGCAACAACAACATGAAAAACAGAAGAGCTACAAGAACCCACAAAAGCTACAGCAATAAAGAAGAAGCTGTAAAAATGGAAAATTATTTTTATTCCATTTTGGAGGTAGATATCGCTAAGTAACCAACGAGTTGAGTTATACCGATCTTTTACCGCCAACACGTTGCCTCAATAATAATGACAACAACAATCACGATGTTTCATTCCGATCTACACAGCAAAGTCTTCCACATAAAAAACAAAATGCGACGTGACACACGTATCGCTGAAAGGCAGCAGCGGAGTGCTTTCGATGTGTCGTTCATCGCAACTTCGCACTTTTTCTCCTTATAGGCCTACACTAACTTAAATTGTTACCAACAATATCTCCCCGTCGCTTTTCTTTTTTTTTCAGATATTAAATATTCTGTGTTTCTTTTGAATAATGCCATGTCTAAAAAATTAACAGCGAAACAAAAGAAATATTTAAAAGAAACCAAGTTTAAATTCAAGATAACTACTCCTTGCACAATTAATGAGCTTTTAAAATCATTCAAGAAAGAATGTACAAGTTCGAATTTAAGGTATAAAAAGCGAAATAATATTTATTAACAAAATAAAAAAAAATATATAATCGAAAAATCACTTAAGTATGAAGAGTGTTCACAGTGCGTTTTAAATGATTTAAATGAAAATCTTTTGTCACCGAAAATTTACTTTTGGGTATTGTTTGTTATTCCAAAAGAAACATTTTCGCGTGAAAATAAAAATCACTTTACGTAGAGATTTTTTTTTATCTCAATTTTTAAAAAAAATTAACTTTTTTTTCCGTTTTTAGGTACTTTTTTGATAAAAAAAGGTAGGTAAATAATCATATATATATATATAAGAAATTTAAAATATATTTTACATAATTAATAATGAGTAGGAGAACCTTTTTGTTTCATAAATGATGAGAATCGGTTTGGCATGTTGCCTACCAGGCGTGCACATTGGTCTGGAGTAATTTTATGCCAATTCTCTTGATTAACTTGCCACAAGCTGCGGGGTTTCGCGGGTTTTTGTGCGGTTACGACCCGTTTGATTATGCCTCATAAGTTCTCTATAGAATTTAAGTCGGAACTTTGAGGTGGCCAGTTCAGAATCTTGGTGGATTGTGTGTACATTTTAATTTTCTTATATATATATATATGATTATTTACCTACCTTTTTTATCAAAAAAGTACCTAAAAACGTAAAAAAAAGTTTATTTTTTTTTAAAAATTGAGATAAAAAAAAATCTCTACGTAAAGTGATTTTCATTTTCACGCGAAAATGTTTCTTTTGGAATAACAAACAATACCCAAAAGGAAATTTTCGGTGACAAAAGATATTCATTTAAATCATTTAAAACGCACCGTGTGTTATCTTTGGTCTCGCCTACACCACATTAACACTAAAAGTACGCGTTAGCCTTAAATCTTTGTTGAAAGAACCAAACGTACCCACATTGAATTTGGCAACATTTACCTAAATAGCTCTTTGTGTAGCGTTTTGAAGCTTATGCTTATATAGGAGATGCCACACCTTATTTTCAAAATTCTCCAACATTTTTTCTGATGTTAGACCGAACCATTTTTGTGCAATTTGGTTTCATTACATTCAATAATTCTCTTAGTATAGCGTTTTAAAGTTTTATTTTTAAGGATGGTACCACGCACACTTGCAGAAACTCGCCAAGTTCTTGTTCAGCACTATTCCGAAACATTTGTGTGAAATTAGGTTCCATTACCTTAAACAATTCTTTCACTATCGCATTTTTAAGTTTTTAATTGTATGGGACGGACATGACTAAATCGACTCAAGTGGTAACGCGGATCAAGTATATGCTATAGAATACTTTTCTATACCTGCCATCCTCTCACATGCCCTGGCTGTAGGGCATAAAAGTCACTCAACTATCGTTCATTCAATAAAAATTAAATAAAATGTTCGATCAAAAATTAGAAGGAAAAGAATTATGTTGCTATTGATCAAAAAATATAGAATCGAGAAATTATTTTTATGAATAACAATATTTTGATAGGGCCTTGATCCAGCATTTATCAACGTCATTTCCACGGTTTATTGTGCAGGAATGGCAGGTAGCTACAATGTTAGACCGGTTACGTACGGCAAATGCTAAGAAAAAATCATTTTTAATACAAATTATACCTAGAGATTTACTTTAATTGGGCTATCAAGCTACTTTATAAAAAAAAAAGTAAATTTTATTGATTGTAAAAAGTGTAAATCAAAGTATATTTGTTACTTTTGTTAAATAAAAATTTAAAAATTATTATAATTGATCGTAAAAATGTCATTCGGAAATAATAAAAAAGCAAGAATGATGGTTACTTGTGATAAAAAAAAATTTTTAAAATATTGTTATAATGATCAAAATAATATATGTAAATCAAAAATTTTCTACGACTCATTCATTCCATTTAACTCATTTTCAAATAAACTTTGGTATATTTCTAGCGATTGCTACTTTGTTGTTTTGACTCGCAAAGAAACTTTGCAACAAAGCGCTTGCAAAAAAGTGTATGTAATATCAAATGAGTTACAAAAACAAAGACACAAAAATGAAAAATGATTTTAGTTTTGCATTGTTTCTGTTTTTGCTTGGGTTCTCAACAAATCTATGTAACAAAAAATCAGGTTATTTTTGATCGAAAAACACAAAAATTAATCATTAAATTTGTATATATGTATACATCATCATTTTTCAACCAAGAATTACCGAATAGCGTTATTCGAAATTTTTTTCATCGATACTTTTTTCTAATTTCTATTTTGTTCAGAAATAATCATTATTTTTGATTTTTATATCGTAGGGCCAATAGCCCGAAAACTAAAATTTTAATTTTGTATTATGTATTTTGGGGCGCTGATCCCAATGGTGCTAAAAAAAATTGTGGGTCTCGAATGGTTCATGTATACATCATATATGATTTGTTATGATCAATAAAAAAAATTGTTAGTCTTGATCAAAAATAGTAGTTATTTGGATCAAAAAAATGACGGTTGGTTTTAATCGAAGAAATTATTTTTATGAAAAAAATAAAAATCAAAATTGATTGTCAGTTTTGATCCAAAAAAAAATAGCAAAAATAAGCTATTTTGGATCAGAAAATCGAAATTTTGCATATTTTTAATCCAAAATAAAATCAAAAATCACATCATTTTTTAATCTGAAATCTATCCATCTCAGAAACATTACAGCATAAGTTTCAGTTTGATATCTTTCACATAGCGTTGGCCAAACACAAAAACCTGAGTTTTGAGAGAGTTTTGGAAAGTTCCAGATACTTATTTTTTCTCAATTTAATTTTTTTGAAGTCGCTGATCTTTAGCAAATGAGAGGCATTAAATTATGCAATGTTTGGAGAAAAAAAAAACAGACTTTTAGGTAGCAGTGTACAGCTGGGTTTAAAATTTTTCCAAAAACTGTTGGCACTAGTCGATAGAGCAGCCAATTTCGATAAAAGTAAATATTTTTAAGAAATTTTTTGGAAAACCTTTCGAAAATTCTCAAAAAGAAAATGGCGTTCTTGCTTTAAGCCCAGGCCGTACGAGAGATATGAAACGGAAACTTGGACTGAAAAGGTTATCAAGTGGTCAGATTTGAGATTTTGGTGCGTCTCGTTAAATCAAAATAGATCTTTCAAAGAAAGCTAAGTAATGCTTAGAAGTAAATAAGTTTAAAAACTAACAATTTTGTTTGATCCCAAATTATCCTCAAAAAATTATCAACTCCATATATTTTTTCATCAAATTTTATAAAGACCAATGATCAACATTAACATTTCAGTTAACTTTTGAATGTAAAATTATAAATAAAATGAAGTAAAAGGTGAATATTTATGGTCGTGTGTAACAACATTTTTTATATTTTTAGTTGTATCACATTCTAGTGATCTAGCACTCTTCATTGGAATCTGCCCTTAACTTAAATTCTTGTTTGCTTATTCTTTAAAATTGTATACTGATCATCATGAAAAATGGAAATTCCGTCAGTAACTTCATAACTTGCACCTCATCGTCGTCTTCGCCGCCGTCGCACACACCTTTCAAATGTGTGGTGCTGTTGGCTAGCAAGCAAACACGTTTCACGCTCCTCTGAAGACACGCTCTCGCGTTAGGTTTTTAACGCTTAAGCGCTCATCGAATGCTACAAAAACAACAGTGTGTGGAGGCGAGTTTGATTGATTAAATGGATATTTAGCCTGATGTTATTTTTGCTGGTGCTGCTGCCTAGTTGGCGGTACTGTATAGCTATAGCTGACTGATCTTTGCAAATGTTTAATATGTATGTCAGTCAGTTATTCATATTCGTTTCGTTTCTTCGCGACCTCTTTCCGTACGTTTGCACCCCCTTTTTCTTGTTCGTACTTTCTTTTGCTTTACATAAAAACTCGAAAAAATATACAAAAACGATCACGTCTGCTTTTATTGCTATTGTTGTTTTTGGTTTTTTTATTTTTCTTACTTTTTCATCTGATTCTGGACTTACAGGTATGAAAACAATAACAACAAAAAGAACAACAGCGGTAATAGTAGCAGCTACAACTCAAATTCTTGTTGCCTGATCAAGTGCTAAAAGCCTAACAACAACAAAAAGCACAACAGCAGCAACAACAATATTAACAAGATAACTTAACAAAAAATTAACATAAATATTTACTTAAATCATATCTTTTTTGTACACGAGCTTTCGGAATTCTGTTAATTCGTTATTTGGGAATTTTGTTTGTGGAAATTTTTCTAGGGAGATTTTAACTGTACTGAATTTAAAAGAAAATGTAGCAGCATAATTAATCTGTAAGATTAAATTTTAATCGGTAGCTTTAAAAATTTATTTTTGTTAAATTTTTTATTAAAGTTTTAATTTTTATATAATTTTGAATTCTTAATTTTCGCAACATCTGCAATGATTTTTATTTCGAAAACCCTGTATTAATTTTACATAAATCAAAAGCACTTTTTTACAAAGTTTTTTTTATTGCATCGGAATTTCGAGCAAATTGTATTATAGTTTTTTACATTTTGTGTCTTTTTAGATAAACATTAATATTAAAATATAGTATGGCTTACGCAAGCGCAATTCAACGCATAAGTTGCCAAGATTAACAACCTAAATTTGAATGTATGTACGTTGGTTGGTACAAATTGTGGGATTTATTGTATTTAATTTTTATTTTTTCAACCAAGAATTACCGAATAGCGTTATTCGAAATTTTTTTCATCGATACTTTTTTCTAATTTTACCTTTGTTCAGAAATAATCATTATTTTTGATTTTTATATCGTAGGGCCAATAGTCCGAAAACTAAAATTTTAATTTTGTATTATGTATTTTGGGGCGCTGATCCCAATGGTGCTAAAAAAATTGTCGGTCTCGAATGGTTTAGAAGATACAACCGTTTAAAGTTTCAAAATTTCACATTTATTTTCACGAAAATTTCCACTTTAAAATTCGTTTATTATGTATTTAGGGGCCATAAATGCAATGGCGATAAAAAAAATGTTTATCTCAAATGGTTCAGAAGTTATAGCGTTTTAAAACAAAAATTGGAGCATGGGCCCTAAAGTAAAATTGTTCCCAAAATAAATCGAAAATGTTACATAAAAAAAATCGATACCACGTTTAATTTTCGAAATATCGATATTAAAAAATCCTATAGTTAGTATGTCCAACACCGTATTCGGTAGCCACAGTAATTCTAAATCAAAAGTAGGGTAAGTGGGCGGCCTGCGGCCGCTTTTAGGGATTTTAAACTCCCAAAAATCCAACACCGGCTTTGCGGCGGTCTTCGACCGCGGATCAGTCTATAAAATATCCAACACATTTTAGCTACAGTAATTTTTCACTGTCACACTTACGTGATGGTTGGAGCAAAATGTGAATTTTCGAAACTTTGAACCGCTGTAACTTCTAAACCATTTGAGATAAACATTTTTTTTATCGCCATTTCATTTAGGGCCCCTATATAGATAATAAACGCATTTTGAAATGGAAATTTTCGTGAAAATAAATGTGAATTTTTGAAACTTTAAACTGTTGTATCTTCTAAACCATTCGAGACCGACAATTTTTTGTAGCCCCAAAATACATAATACAAAATTAAAATTTTAGTTTTCGGGCTATGGGCCCTAAAGTAAAATTATGCCTTATTTTGACGTGTTTTATCGAAAAATAAATAAAAAATTATTAAAAAAATTTTTACACAACTTATTTAACTTAAATAAATAAAAAATTAATAAAAAAATTTTTACACAACTTATTTACACAAGGGGGGTACATGGAATTTTCAAACTTTGACCAATTTTATCTCGGAAGCCATAAGAGACCGACATTTTTTTTTTTTTCAGATTCGGTTTTAGGGGGTAAAACTCCATGTTTCTAAAAAAAAAAAAAAAATTGGAGCATTGGCCCTAAAGTAAAATTGTTCCAAAATATCATTGGGAAATTAAGATTTAAATTTAAATTAATTAATTAAGATTTCGTGAATTGAAACTTTTTTGCGTAGAACATTTCTTTATACTGGACTGGGGCCGGCTCAACGAACAGAAACAGAAACAAAAAGCGAATTGCAACTCTTTCCGGCGCAAAATTAGGGCTAACTACGCAAAATGTTTTAAATTTTTCTGATTTTATTCATGACTTATATTTTCTGTTTGTACGTACATATATTATAGATGAATGATTCTTCTATTAGTTATTTTAAAATTTACGTATAAAGGCTAAGCTACCACATGGTAAGAAACATTTGTTCAATTTTTTTCATAACCTTTACAAAGCAACACTTACCGCCACTGCTATTTGCTTTCTGGCTTTTTCATGAAATTTAAAATACACATTATTTTCTTTTTGTTTGTTTTTTATTAAACAATTTATTAAAAATAAACAGCACAAGAGCAACTCAAATTTTCTACTATGCAAAGCAACAAGAATGCCAGTTCATATGGTCAAACTATTAGTCAAACCGTTTAGAAAACGAACAGACACTCAATTTTATTTTAGTTTTGCCAAACTAAATCGAAAGAATAACACAGCACAATTGTGGTCAAAATACTTATTTTGAAGGAAATTGATATGTTAATTAAGTAATTTTTAAAATAAATGATTGCGTATAAAATATTAAGGGTATTCCTCTAAACGCGAAAACTCGAAAGCATGGAAACCTCGAAAGTTTTCGAGCTTGTTTAAGGGAACACCCCAATCTATGCAAACGTCCTAACGAATGAGAAACGCCTTATGTTGCCTAAGACTGCCTAACTCCTGTGAAAGAAATCAACATGTGTCTTAGTTATCAATCAAAAAAATTAAATAAAAAAACTTTAATTTGTAAAAAAAATCATTTTTTTGGATTAATTTTAAACCTTAAATTTATTTAATTAATAGAATAAGCCTTACTTACTTACTTACTTACTTACTTACTTGGGTGGCCATAACAACCCGTTACCGGGTTACGGCCGACCTCAAAAGCTCTCTCCAGGCGCCTCTGCTTCGCGCGCGCCTTCTCCAATCAGGCACACCAAGCGTGGATAGGGTTTCTTCAGCTTGGTCTTTCCATCGGAGGCATGGTCTTCCTCTCCGTCGTCGCCCAGCGGCTTCCGCATCAAACATATAATAATAAGGAATAAGCCTTACTATGGCATCCAAAAACGAAATGATAAAATTATGGATTTTTCAATTGCAAATTTCAATTATGAGCTTTTATTTTTTTCAGATGTCAGCTAACTGAATGTCAATCAGTACAGCATTTGAATTTGCTACAAGTGCTATTGGGTTTTACTATAGCATTTTAGCTACACCTTAGCATGTGCAAATTTGTATATTTTGTTTTTGCGATTGCAAACTTTGCAATACTATTTTCCATATGCTCTTTTGCAAGATCATATGCTCCGGATCGTGAACTGGTCTAATCGCTCTTCTAGCCACAATCAGAAACAAAACTTCGATGAAGATAACGTATTATTACAAATATATCATATTCCTATTCTAAAAGTTTGAGCAATTGAAGATATCTTCGTAAATGTATGCTCTTCGAATTGATAATACGACTTCAAATCTTTACGCAATATACCCATGTTTAGTCAAACAAACACTTTGACCAAACTTGATCGTCTGAACTCACACGTTTTGTGCATTTCGCTTCATTTTCGCCGCAGATCTTTACATTATTTACATAGCGTCTCCATATAGTTTTTATTGTAATAAAACTAGTAAGCAAAAACATAATGGTGTGACCTTCAATAGCATTGATAATTCGGTGGCCACAAGAAATAACAGTTAAACTTGATATTTGATGACAAAGCGAAACGACATAAATTATGTGTGAATTCATATGACTTAAACTGTTTCGCCATGTCATTAAATATCAAATTCGACTGTTATTTCTTGTTAGACCAGGCTCACACGAGCATATTGGAAGCGTTCTAAGCAAGTTTGTTTCAAACTACTTCATAAACTTTGAAGCGATAAAAGTACGCCATATAACGCAATGAGTTTCAATCTGAGAGTGGTGTGCGTTTTTGTTGTCCCATGCAAACTAGTATCACATACACGATTGCATAAATTCTGTGGCCACAAGGAATAACAGCTAAACTCGATATTTGATGACAAGAAGAAACAGTATAAGTCATGTACACATAACTTATGTTGTTTCGTCTTGTCATCAAATATCGAGTATAGCTGTTATTCCTTGTGGTCGCAGAATTGCGCTCTCTGAATACCTTTTTTAATGTTTAATTATTTATTCATAATTCATAATTATAATTCATAAGCCAGTGGGTATTTTTCGATGTCAAAAACAATTCCCAAGTAATTTTTTGTCATATAATACTAGAAAGTTAATTAATTAACTGTGATATGTGAAAATGCAGTCCACAAATTCAATTTTAGCATAATAAGAATTCGTAAAAATAAACCATACAGATCGTATGCTCCTTTTTCTTCTATGGCTACTTGCAATGTAATCATTAATACATTGTTAAACCATATAAGTTGTATCTTCTAAAACACCCTTTATAATAAAAAATTTTGGACAGAACTTTTATTGTTTTTAATCTATTACAAAATAGAAGAGACAGATGAAGCGAATGCAATGCATTTTCGCTTGCTGGTATTCTTTGGCTTACATTTCTTGCAAATAAAGAAGGTGGTCGTTTATGAAGTGGAGTGGAGTGAATTACTAAAAGAAAATTTTTTCATAACATAAAATGCAAGGGTTTTCGTCGAGACAATTAAGGCGCTTAGCAGCCAAAGAAAGAAGTGAAGTCTTAAATCAGCGCAGTTACATTGATTCTGACGAAAATGATTCGACATCACAAAATTCGTTTGATTCCCAAGAAAGCAACCCACTCGAAACTAAGGCAATGAATGAATCTGACAATGAAACTGATGGAGAAGATATTACATCGCTTCAAATCAAATTACGCGATTGGTATTTAACATATAAACCACCAAAAAATTGTGTCGAAAACTTACTTAAACTGCTTAAATCTGAAAACATCGATGTCCCCATTACAATTAAAGGACTTTTAGAAATTGGAAATGAACGTGCAGTAAAACAGTTGTTAGTCAAGAGGGGTAAGTTGGTATTAGTGGTGACACTGAATAATAATTTACCGATATTTAAAGTATCGAAAATTAAATCCATAATGGGCAACTTATCCGCAATTGGGTAAAAATAATGATGATTTTGTTGAGACATACATACGCGTACATGGTTTTTTAATTATTCTAAGGAAGAATATGTAATCGAAAAGGGTTGCCTCTAATCTAGTTTCGGAGTATGTATAGTCCGGGAATCGGGGATAAAAAGCTGTATATGTTCGGAACCACTGGAAGCGATTTTCAAAAAATAGGTGACAATGATATATCAAAATGATACTTAAAGTTTTAAATTTGTCGTAATATTGTCCCATATAGGTATGAAATTTATCTAAAGTTTTGGACGAGTTTTCTCCCAAAGACACGTTATTTACAAGAAATATATTGTTAACCTATAATGAAATCGACGGTTAATTTAAGGTAATTTGGGGTTGCTGAGATCAGATTGTGTCATACACGTCAGTATTTCGAGATCACGGTAAATTAACCGGTAATTGACACGGTTACAAACGCTCTTCTATTTCATATCTGAGATGTTTATTGTCCATCATATTCACTACCCCTCCATCCCTACTCCTTAATCCCCTTATGGAGCATTTTCATGAGGAACAACTTTGCAATGGACACCAAACCTCTCAAACTAACTAACTAAACCTAAGACAATTATAGATTGGGACGGTGGCTTATGCGGGCGGGGTAATTGCAAAATCTCTATAATGCAGGTGTCTCGCTACATGAATTCTTAGTGACATATACCCCATTTATATACTCAAAACACACAAAACAACTTTCTCATGTATCTCAAGTAACTTTAAATGAACAAAAACAATATACAATATTGACCAATTTATCTGAAGGTAAAATTTAGTAAATTTTTTTCTTATTACGAATCTAAAAGTTCCTTTTTTATTAGAGGAAATAAATGAGTTTGACACGATGTCACAAATATTTTTAGAGCTGCGAAAGCTTAATGCGAAAACCGATCGCAATGAAAATGCTAACAAAAAACTTATAACGAAGCTAACAGAGGAGTTAATAATGTTAAGGAACGAGGTCAGGCAGTTCAAATCGCTGCAGTCAACGGAAGCTGATATTTCCCTTGTACCTCCTCTGCCATTTTGCACCCTAAGTAGTCTCACAGAATTTGATGGCAAACTTTTGTCGGATGAAAATACGCGACTTCAACTGGTAGGAGAAACTAACCTATATTCCACTTTAGTAGTCCGAGTACCAAAGTTTTTTTCGTTATGTTTTATTTTTTGTTAGAAACGGGCCATACAAAGAATTGGTGCCAATGAAGTCCCTGCGTTTCTTCGGATGGCAATAAAAAAAGTTATTTCGGATGACTTAGCAGTTAACCTCACATGGCGTGGAACAAACGACAAACCCAGTATACAGCAATTTAATGTTTTTACAATTATAAAAGGTATTAATTGACATATACATAAGTAGTACGCTAATTTAAATTTTTTTTAAGATGTTTGCCATTGCAAATTTAACAGCGCCACTGACTATGCTATAAACAAAATCTGCCAGCAGCATTTCTTGCATGCCAGGGATAGGATAGCTAGCCGGAAAAAACCTCAAAATTAACATGTAACATATGTATATATTATCATTTATACAATATTTAATTAATTAAAAAAAAATATTTTTAAGTTTTCTAAAAAATAATGAAATAAATTTAAACCAAAATATAATAAAAATTTTTATCTTTGCCCAGTGCTGATCAGTGCATTCTTACTAAAGTATATCATGAAAAACTTTATTAATAAACTTATACGACATTTTTTTTGAAGTGTCGCTTAAGAGGCTTTGATAAGACACTTATACGAGCCTTGCAAAACAATCATTTGAAACACTTCAGTAAGGCACTAAAAGTTACTTCTTAAAGTATCGTTTCGATCCGTCATGACGTGACGCACGCGGGGTACGTTTTCTCCCGACAGAAGGTTTAAATTTATTTTATTATTTTTCAGAGATTTACAAGTTTTTTGTTAGCATCTTCATTCCGATCAGTTTTTTCATTTAGCTTTCGTAGTTCTAAAAATATTTGCGACATCGTGTCACTCTCATTTATTTCTTCTAATAAAAAATGAACTTTTAAATTCGTTATAATGACGAGATACAGACAGCTGCTGAAAAGCAACTACATATTTAATAAATTTCATTAAAAACTTTTTAAGAAACTTACCACTGTTAGAAATATTTTGACTTGCCATTATAATATATGGTAAATGGAAATATAACGGTTTTTACACTTCCTATTGAAAATAACGTCCTATGTATATGTAAGAGTATGAAAAGTAGTAGTACTCATACTGATTTCACAATTTTTTATTTTATCAGAATAAAATAACTTATTGTTAGATTTCAAGAACTTAATATTAGAAAAATTATTCAAAATAACATAAATAAAACTGCGTGGCCTTATACGCTATAAATTTTGTTTTTGGTTTGCGGTAAAGTATCCTACAGGGACTCCATAAGGGCACGTGGTTTTAAATGAAATGTCAAATGCTTTGATGCATGCATACTTTTTATGTGTTTTGGCGTATACCGAAGTAAAGCGCCTTCGGAACGGTTTCTTAGTTGTGTAAATGTAATTCACATTAACAAAGTCGTTAAGACTTTTACTTCAAACTGCGACTGCAAATAAGAGAGATTTGAGTATAGCATTGGAAATGTTGGTATAGTTTAACTCTTTCCTATGTAAATTCTAGGTCATCTTTTACAAAATTTCGAAAAAACTTTGCAGATTTCAAGTCTGCACGTTTCTGCATATCTTTATAATTTATGGTCCCTGCTTCGAATTTTTAAAAAGTTTTTCGACGACTGTTTAGACTGTTAAATTATTTATTTATTTTTCTTCTTCGATTTTTTTTTATTTTATGAAGTAGTCACGAAAAAAGTTATGTTAAAAATTTTTATGAGTTTTAATCCCTGCAAACAATTTGAAGATTGTAAAAACGCGTTCCTGATTCGTCTGAGTGTGTTCTAGAGAATTGTTAGTAGTCTATTATGAGATTATTATACAATGAACCGCCAACGCCATACATTAACATTCGATTCTCTGATTCACTGTGAGTAAAAAATTGTATGGGTGCGGAGCTCTATCTTGAACAAAGTTCCTTTAGATTAGTACTTACAAGAAAGATTATCCAATAACTTTCTAAGTAATAGAGCTATAGTATTTTTTAGTAGTACTGGCTCTATCTTCAGTTCACAATAATCGCTCTTTAAAGCCAAAACAAATGTTTCTTCAATATTTTTAAGTTGCAGATTTTTCATAAATGTCATATTTTAGTGCACCTTACAACCTACAAGTTGACTCCCATACAATTTTTTACTCACAATTAACCAGGAATCAAATGTTAGAGCATGGCTACTCAGAACCGGATTACCTTGTATATAATTTCTGAAAATTTGTAATGAGTAATTTTAAACTAAGTTCTGTGAAAATTATATGCAACAAGTGTTATCTGCAAAAAAAAAAAGTAAAAAAAAATAAATTAAAATGAAAAGGTGAGTTATTTTTAATTAATTTCTTATGTATAATGGAAGACAACTATTTTTGACCATTTTGCTCTCTTATTTAACCAAAGACTCCACCCGACATAAATTTAAATTTTCGCTACTATCGATGGAATTACGATAGCTATGATCGATTCAATAAATTTTGTTAAGTTTTTGTTGATAGTGAGTGATGTAAATTAATTGCGCATTAAAAGTAAAAAATAAAAGTAGCTAGACTGCGTTTCTCAATACAACACATATACGAACCTTCGTATTCGATGGGTTTGTGTACGATAGCTTACTTCGAAAATTAAAGAGAAAACCTTCGTTTTCGATACTTAAGTCAAGTTCCACAACTCGTTCGGCGGAAAGTTTAAGACCAGTATTTTTGAAGTGTAACTACTTAAAGTTTTCTTAATTTCATCCAACCAAAACAAATTTTTCCAATTTTCGCGTTGGAGACGAGTGTCAAAAACAATTATTTTTTCAATGGTTGCTTTGTTCAACTAGTAGTAATGGTATTCAAATCAGACTTAAGCTCTTCAGATCATAAGCTAATAATTTATCGAATTTAGATGAAAAATCATTAGAAAATCACGTTGAATGTGAAAAATTGCAACGCCAATAGGTTGCTTAATCCATACAGCCTTTAAGTTTTTTTGAAAACATAATTTTGCTAAAGTCATAATGTAAAGGACCTAAAACGTCCTTGCACTGACCAATTCATGTTAGGCAATCTAGGTGCGTTAAAATATTCCATATCAAAGTTTTTCTTTAAGATAAGTATCGTTTTACATTTGCCTCCTGTTCTATAAATGCATGTATGTTTTGAATAATTTCAGAATCTAATTGCGGTAACATAGAACTAAAAGAACAGCCAATAATAGCTTTACTACTTGCTGAAGTGCGATCGCTAAGGCAAGAATTAGTGGACCGTGATGAACCATATAAAAAAATGATGGGAAGATTAACTGAGGAGGTAGTTATTTTGCGAAATGAGATTCGCCACCTAAAAAAGACCACCACTCTGTTCGGCGACAACACAACAAATCTTTTGCCAAATTTACCATTGAATTCAGTCGAGGAACTCAATAAATTTGACAATGAATTAAACCAAAATGCAGAAATAATTTCACAATTGGTATGTTTCACACTTATAAAACGCACTTCAATACAAGTATTTTAAAATTTTCTTCTTCATAGCAATGCGAATTAATAAAATTAGGTGGGGATGATCTTCCCCGTTTCATTAGATCAGCTGCAAGAAAAATTATGACGGACGAATTGGCAATGCAATTTTCATGGACTGGAACGGTAGCAAAGCCGAGTATTCAAAACTTCTACCTTGTTTCAGTAATAAGAGGTATAACATTTTACAGTTTTTCGTTTTAGTAAATTTCTTAATACATATCGCTTTTTTCTAACAGATATATGTCATCAAAAGTTTAACACTGCAAAAGATTTTAAAATACATTCTGTTCTTCAGCAACATTTCGTCCATGCTAAGGACAGGCTTACAAAAAGAATGAAAAAAAATACGGAGAGCTTTGATTGAAGTGGATTCCTTATATATACAAATTGTTTTTGAACCAAAAAATCATTCAAATTTTTAATTGTCATAGAGAACACTGCTAAATAAATTCATTCATAAATATGTAGGTGTATATTTGGATAACTTGTAGATTTTTCAAACCTAAAATATTTTGCAATCTAATTTTAGTAATGAATTCAGCTAAATATATGTATTAATATTAGTAACTCAAATGTAAACTATTTTAAATTTACAATTAATTAAAATCTATAATACTTTCTATGTTCGGAAAAATTATTTTTGAAATTCAATTTGTAATAGCGACAAAAAGCTTATACATTTTAGTTATAAAGGTGAAGTAGCTAAATGATTTTTACTTTTTAGAGGTCACTAACAGACCTGAAAGACGTTGTTCTGCCCTTACCACCGGTAGGTGGGGCGATGAGTTTAATTTGGTTATAGTCTTGTCTTTTATATATGTTCAAAGTCTCATTAATCTGCGTCAAATAGTTGCTGAGATATAAAAAATTTTGTACGTCCCAAATCTTATTCATCTAGTCCAATAGTCGATGAGATATAACGCAGGCGGGAATTAGACAATGGACCGGAATTGCTGTGTAACATATAAGTAGCTTATTATAAATGTTAAATTATTTTTCTTTTTTAATAACTTACGTGTCTAAATTTCGTTAAGAAAATTAAGTAACACGGTAAAAGCACAGGAGCTTGGGTCAGGAAAAGAAATATGAAAAATTCAAAAAACTAACTTCGCATTGCAGTGTAAAACGTTAAGACATTTGAACCGTGTTAAACAACAATTCAAGTATTGTTTGACATATAAAGTCTTGTTCCCATTGACGTGAGCTTCATCCTAAAAAATATTTTATTGCTGCAAATTCTATAGTGCGAAAAAAGTTTTTAATTTATTGCGATTATGCATTACGAATCAAAACTTTTTGAGTTAAGTAATAATGTACGATTAATATGCTGAATAGAATGCTTAACTATATTTTTTAAATATGAAATAAAATATAGTACTATACATTTTGTTTCTTTGCGTCTTACATATGGGACAGTCTTATGCAAACCGAACGAATTTTGACAAAAATTGACCGACACATTTTTGATTTGGCTGAAAATTTTTTTATAGGTTCTGTATCAAAAAAGAAGAGATACGTATTCGAGGATTTTGAAAAAAAAAAAATTTTTTTCAAAATAGAGCGAATTCAAATTTTGAGAATTTCGTGATTTTTAGCTTGGAAGCTCACTTTCAAAAATTCATAACTCCGGTTCTGTTAAAGCTAGAAAATTGATTTTAATGTCATTTTAAAACTTATCTTTAATAAAAAAATATTTATTTTTTAAATTATTAACAAATTAATATTGTTGCAAACAATTAAATGATTTAAATTAATTTTTAAGAATTTCCCCCACCCTGTGTAAAATTTTTAATGTAACCATCGTATTCTACGTCAAATTTCAAATTTTTTTTTTAATGAACAAACATAATAATAGTTACGTTCCCGTACAATAATGTACTATTGCAATTTACAGGATTTAGTCGGAAAATCGTTCCTGTACTCGAAAAATCTATACAATGAAAAGTTTTTTCGGACTAAATTCTATAAATTGAACAATGCATTATTGTAAGGAAACGCAGCTAATATTCGAGTATTGTATGAAGGTTAATGTATTAGAATGAAACGAAATCAAGGGAAAAAAGGATGGCTACAAATAGGATCTTGTTAATTTTTAAGTTGTGGAAGCAACTAAAATTTAACGATTTTTGTAGTAAATTGACTTATCGTGTAAAACAAAATAGTTAAATCAAAATTAAACCACTAAATCATTCAGTTGATGATACTACTTTTAGTATACATATATAAGTTTCACAACTAAGCCATTTCTGTATGTTGGTTAGTCTACGAATGCCGAACAGGGTCCATTAAGTTTTGGGTTTTTGAGCTACTTGCAACTTATAACAAGTACACACAATTTTGAATAAATATCGATTATAGTAATTGAAAAAGGATGCGTGTTTTCTTTCTGCATTTAAAAAACAATTTATATAAATATGCATATATTAGTTATGTCTAGTAAATTATCTATTTATGTACATGTAAAAAAATAAATTTTATTTATCGAATTTAGATCATTTAAACACCGATCAAAGACTACAAAATATTGAAACCAACCAAAAAAAAATTTTAAAAACTCAATCAAAACTGAAACACATAGTTCTTCAAATGCAAGGTATTTTTATTAAATCTTAAATTTTTATTTATTTACATACATACATAATGAACATTAACAATTAAAATATAAATTTTTATTGAATATTGCAGAAGAAAGTCTTCACTTACAATCTCAAATTCTGGCCATACTTAATCAAACTGTTAAAAAGAACAATAAAACTATAATAGTTCAGCATGTTGAATTCCCTATCACTACACTAGAGCAATTGAGATCTATCGATGAAAAAATCAAAGTCGATATGGATTCTTATGTAAGTACAAAATGTACATTATCTTTTTGCTGTGCGCATTTAAAACTATAAATTTTAGCTTCAGTGAACTACATATGGGTCAATCTTTAAATAACTGCACACTTTGTTTGCTATGTTAGTTTTATAAAGAAAAAACCTTTGAATGAGTTTGTTTAGACACAATTTTTTTTTATTTATAAAAATAATTCTCAAAATATCGTCGATATAAAATTTTTTCTCTTTTTTATGTTATTTTTCAATCAATCCTAAGAATGCTTTCAAATCGAAATTCCCGACGAATTTGAATATGTTCAAGATTCATCTTCAAATAAGCACTAAGGAATATTTAGAAATTAAAAATATCATAAGAACAATTAAAAAATGAGTTATTTAAAGAGTGACAGATGAATGTTTATAATTATATTTAACATCATGTACCATGTAGCTATAATTGAACTTCATTAGCAAATATCGATATTCTTGTAAATATACTTTTTTTCTAACAATAATGATCATAGATGATAAATTTAAACCGTAGTAATGGCATTGGTTTGTTCGTAGCGTGATGAGATTTGAACCCTGAGTATTCAGTTTTAAGAAAAACCACTCTTATTACTATGCTATTGGGCACACAGCAACAAAGTGTAAAATGCGCTACTATTCCAGTTACCTTTAGTTGGCTCTCAAACCGTTGGCTTGGAGGCGCGTTCGATTTTCAAAGACATCTGAGTCTAATCAGTCGATAAAACAAAATTTCTTAATTATTAATGTAGAAAACTTTTCATACTTTTTATACAGATTCAAAAGATAAAACTTATTATTGCGCCAGAGGGTCTTAGGAGAAATATACACCGAATTATCTCAAAAGAGGTAATTTTAAAATGCAATTATGATGGTGGATATAACAACACTTCATTAAAAACTTTTCGCGGATTAACGACTGCAATGTATGGTAAGTACAAAAATAGCACTTTATCAAGACAATCATTTTGTAATGCTTTTTTTGTTTATTCTCATTTTAGAAGCCGTCAAAGAAGAGGGATACTCTGAGATGGATTTTGTCAAAGATCTACGGACGTGTGTTCGCTGTGTTAAAGGCCGACACTATAAAGATCTTTGTATGAAGCGTAAAAAGCTAAATAGTTATGATATTACCTTGTAACACATCTTTTTATTGTAGTTTGGGGTTTTGTTTTTTTGTTCAATACAGTGAGTTTATTCTTAATTTATGTCTTAAAAGTTTTTTATGTAATTTATTTTAATTGAATATGAATATATTACATGGTATATGTATATATTATGAGTTGAGAAAAATTTTCTACTTACTTTCCTTGAATAAGACACAAATAGCCGTATTAATAAAAATATTACTAGCCATACCTTGAGCGACTGATTAGCTGGAACCTAACTTTTCTGAGTTGCTTGGTATTTACTACAAACACAGTGAAATTACAATCGGAAAGGGTGACCTACCCTATTTTTTTGGAGCCTGTGGGGCTTCTGGAGAAAATAAAAGTGCAATCAACAATTGGGTTTCTTAGTTTTAGATATACATACATATGGTATAGATTTGGAAGTCTAAGAAACAACTTTTCAAAAAATCGCTAAAAATAAGGAACCACTGAATTAATTTCGAAAAAAGTACATCATATGAAAGCTAACTTAACCTATAATATTGGTATATATTGGCTATGTGTGTTATAGTTTGCGAGATGTGACGATTTTTGTAAATTGATATCTCTTAAATAAAACCGTTATATTTTTCACAAAATATATAGTTAACATAATTATGTACTTTCAAATATCTAATTTGTCCCAGAAGTTTATTTTCTGAACCCAATTAATTCTAAAATTAAATAAGGCATAATTTTACTTGAGGGTCAATGCTCCATTTTTTTTTTTTTTTTTAGAAAAATGGAGTTTTACCCCCTAAAACCGATTCTGGAAAAAAAATGTCGGTCTCTTATGGCTTCCGAGATAACATTGGTCAAAGTTTGAAAATTTCATATACCCCCCACCCCCTCCCCCCCTTGTGTAAATAAATCGTGCAAAAAATTTTTTTTAATTATTTTTTATTGTTTTTCGATAAAAAACGTTAAAATAAATCGAAAATGTTAAATAAAAAAAATCGATACCTAGTTTGTTTTTCGAAATATCGATACTAAAAAATGTTTACATCCTGCAAACAGTAAAAATTTACTGTGGCTTAACGGTTTTGGATATTTATAGACTGATCCGCGTCGAAGACGGCGCTAAGCCGGTGTTGGATTTTTGGGAGTTTAAAATAGCTAGCAGCGGCCGCATGCCGCCCACTTTCCCTACTTTTGATTTATAATTACTGTGGCTACCGAAACCGATGTTGGTTGTTGTTGTACTTTAAGATGAAAACATTTTTTAGTATCGATATTTCGAAACCCAAACGAGGTATCGTTTTTTTAATTTCGATTTATTTTGACGTTTGCTATATTTAGTAAATATTTTAAAGCAGGCTACTCATGAGTATCAGAGCTAATTTTCTTGTATACGTATACAACAAGAGAGAAAGAGAAGTATTATTGCTTTGCCGACCCCTGTTTTAAAGACTGTGTTAAATCGTTTTTACAAAATAACATTTTGACGTGTTTTATCGAAAAACAATAAAAGATAAATAAAAAAATTTTTACACAAGGGGGAGGCGGCCTCATGAAATTTTCAAACTTTGACCAATGTTATCTCGGAAGCCATAAGAGATAATTTTTTTTCCAGATTCGGTTTTAGGAGGTAACACTCATGTTTCTAAAAAAAAATATATATTGGAGCATTGGCCCTAAGGTAAAATTGTTCCTTAAACAGGATATCAAAATTTTTTTAAGGATATTAATCAAAAATTAAATCAAAATGAATACGTTCCCGAAAAGTGACAGATGAAGTTCAAGTGGTAACTTTTGAGGTGTCAGGCGTGGTGGACTTACATAGTTGCCAGAAAATGGTAATAGTTTAGTTCTTCTCTGAATTCTGCATGTTGATTAAAAATATATACTCCTTCTTCATATTTTTTTTGAGCTCTACAATATACTTTAATTTTTAGAAAATTGTAGAGGTGACCTTTAAAGTATGTATTATTAAAAAAATTATAAATTTTTCACAATCAAATTAATAAGTTCGGAAACTTTTTGTGAATCAATTGTTTACGAGTACGAAAATGCTTTGGCAAAACTGAAGACACAGTATGCTAAGTTGTACACATGCATCAATCTAATAAAAATTATTAAAGAAGAATTACTGTATACGAGAAATTAGTTTGAAAGTTAAAATTTTAGAGCGGCTATGGAACGTTTTTAACACCATTTTTTTAGACTGTTATGCCTGTGATCAAATGTTTTTTTCAGGTGTCATATTATTTTTGAAACTTCAATAGATAAGTTATTTAGACAAAATTTAACAAAATAAAGACTATGAATAATATCGAGAAAAATTTAGCGCGATTTATCTTTTCTCACAACAGCCAAAACAATCTCGATAATTTGATTTTCCTCACAAACTGGTAACTATGGTAATAGATAATTTTAACTATTAGGTGGCAGCTCTAATTAATTATTGTGCGGGCACAAAATATACGTCAGCGAAAGCAAATTACGAAAAATGAACCAAAGCAGCCGTAACGAACGCAACTCGCCGTCAGTCGAAAAAGGAATTCCCAATAAAAATCAACCACATAGCGGAAACTTGCAAATTTAAATTTGAACATTTGTTTTGTGCTTCGTTTTTTTGATTCCCCGCGAGTGTGCTTCAACATAAAAAAAGCAGCAACAAAACTTTGTAAGAAGAGCAGCAGTGTAGTAGCAACAAGAACAACAACACGAACTCATGAACTAGATGAGAAGAATTTTCAGCAGTCAAAAGAGTGTGAGCAAAAAAATAACCAAAGAAATATAAAAAAATGTTAAGGGGATTGTAAAATAGACAAAGAAAAAGAGCTAAAAAAAGGAAAAAGTTGCAACCAAAATAAAACCAAAACAGATTGCTATTTCTTAACAAAAGCAAAATATAATAATTTCTTTTGTTTTTATATATTAATTCATCGCCATTGCCACACACAAGACTTTATTTGCCGTTGTTGGGTGCTCGTACAGACCTCGTCAGGGCTTCGTATTTTTAATGTGTTGTTTTGCAAGGGTCTTTTTATATAAAATAAAAACTATTTTTTCAGTGCATCAAAAGTTTGGGCTATTTTTGTTAAGTGTATAATAAGTGAGGAGAATTTGCTATGGTATAAAAATAGTTTGAAGAGAAGAATGCACAGTGGTGCAATTAAAGAAATTTCTACCTATTTTTGCCATAAATGATGCCATGTTGCCTGCTGTTCTCGTGACTGTTACTAAAAAATGGCGTATGCCCACGTTCGCTTTAACCTTTTGTTCTATGCGTTTTGCATAGTAATTGACGTTTGCTCTTCGAATTGTAAATTTGATCAACTTTGGAATATTTTTAAAATTATTTTCCTGCGGGCTGGTTCAATTTTAATTAAAACGAATGCTGCGTTGTATGTCAACGGATGTAATAGACGTACGCGGAGGGGGAAAGTGTATTTGTAGTTGTAGTTGCAGCAAATTTATCGTTTCAAGTTTTAATGTAAAGGGATGTACTAATTAAATTGTTTAGATGATTTTGCTTTCTGTAGTACTGAAGTGAAAACTTTCTGTAATTCGTCGAAAAAAGGTCGAACTACATATAACGCGATTTGCATTGCATAGTAAAAAATTGGCAAGCTTTTGATGTGAACAACTGGCAATAGATTAGTCCTCTGCCCAGCTTATGATATGTAGGTACCTGTGAAACGGTTATGCTTGTAATCAACAACTCTACAGAACTTAAAAACCATGCCATTTTTGTTCATACAAATCGTTGAAAAAAATTTTATTTAAGCCAAGTAGAGCATATCACCAGTGCTACCAAGTGACCGGGATTGTTTGGTATGGTCGGAAAACCGAGCCGAAGACCTGGTAGGAATTTATAAGTTTTTAGCCGTCGGCCACCTCTTGAAAAATTTTCACTTACCCCTACTCTTCTGTAAAATTACTGTGGCTAGCAAACTAAAAGTTGGATATTTTATAGACTGCCGCGAAGCCGGTGTTGGATTTTTGGGAGTTTTAAATCCTGAGCTGCGGCCACAGGCCGCCCACTTCCCCCTACTTTTATGTAAAATTACTGTGGCTAGAAAATTAGGTGTTGGATATAACTGAATCAACCTTTCATAAAAAATTTTCAAGGGGTGACCGACGGCTAAATCCAACGGAATTATGTTCAGATCACGCCTTGTGAACTACCCCCGAAACCCCCACCCTCTGAGACAATGGGTTCAAAAACTACATGATTACCGAAATATTTAACTTCTTAACAAGTTACGAATTCATTTCATTAATTTTAATATTATTGACCAAAAATAAGTTCATCAAGCTTTTCGCTTGCGACAAAAAAATTATTATTTTTTGAGAAGGTCGGTAATTGTTTCTGTAAGACTTGGTTACCCTGCGTATTACCAAACTTTTAACTTTTTTATTTTACTTATATTTTGATCGAAAACTAGCAGTCTTATTAGACAAAAAGACAGCTTAAAGCGGAAATAAAAACACAGTTTTGTGCAACACACGACTCAATAAATCTGTTTAATCTGTCATAAAATAAAAAGTCAGGTCAATGATATTAAAGGTAGTATTATACAATCACGTCAGTAAAAATTTACCTTTCTAAAATTTCTCTTATGTATTTTTAATCGAAATCAAAAGTTTTAAGATAATTATATAGGATGTAAACAGGGTTGCCAAGTGACCGCCAACCCCGGAATATCAAAGCCTGGTAGGTATTCAAAAATTTCGAAGTAGCCGGGAATTGGACGATATTTGTGACATGGATGTCAAGTTTTTCCCATACCATAACAAAAATTTACCATTTTATGAATTAATTTTGTAATAGGTATTGGCGTGCAAACAAGAAGTCCTCAGCTTTTTCACATACAAACCATCACAAGACCGGGAATTTCTGTATATAAATTACGCAAACAATATAGGTATTTCGCTTTAATCGAGAGCTCAAAAAAATTGGCGTTGAATAATTTTTATGTTAGCGTATGTATTTAAAAAAAAAAATTAAATTTTAGTTTCATATCTAAATTTCAATGTCTCGTCCTTAAAATCTTTTAAAGTTATTGACTTATCATTAGGTGAACTTTTTTTCCGTGTAACGGTCTAATGTACATAAATATGTAGCTTCCTCTGAGGTGTGCAAACAACAAAATATACGAATAGACCTGTCTTTGACCTTCATTTTCAAGGTCAAATGCAACACCGTGACATTGGATTTTATAATAGACTTATCGAATTGTAATATATCATGGTATCTGTAAAAAATCTACTATATCTCCTAAACTTTTCAATTTACCTAGTTCAATTTGTTAATTGGCCCATTTTTAAATCTTTTTAAATATGTACTTATTAAATTAGCTTTCATGTGACGCCCATATTTTGGAAATCGACCCAGCGGTTCCGTACTTATAACAATATTTAGAAAAACTATATCCACCACTTTTATTACATATTATTATTTTCTCCAGGAACTCTGCTCTCCTAAAGAATAAATTTAAATGGCATAAAAAGTTAAAATTTTTTCTGGGCGTTCTTGATTTTTCTTTCTATATGTACTAACATTACAGTCCAATTTAAAAAAAAAATATTTTGTAGACCTGTGAAATCTATTAAAAGATAAAATTCGTTATGTCATGATATCGTACATGAACAAGGGTAGGTACATATCTACATAAATATATGTAAGTATGTATATGCCTTAATTAGCACAGATGTCAATCATTTTATTTATATTTTTATGTTTTTTATCATGTTTTTTCCAAAATTCGAGCAAATGTAAATTTTTTGAACTCAGCAGTTGTATTTTTCATTTTACAACATATGTAGGTATTCATTATTATTAAAATAGAACTGTTTCTAAAGCTTTCGCTTAATTGCGGGACTCGTACATATGTTAATTTGTATAAATTGATAATAAATTGCACAGTGGGCTTATCCGACCTTAAAAAAAATAATTAAAGTTTTAAAATTCTCTTTCAATTATCACAGACAGTGAACACTAAAGCTCAAATCAAGCTAACCGAGTAAAAACGTAAATTGGTGATCGATTATTAACGTCATTGTTATTTTTTGGTAACGGTGGGAGGCGTCAATTTTTGCAACTGCCTAGGGACGGCAAATTTCTAAATTCGAGCCTGCTTGCGACTCAATTTTATTTTATGTAAACCGCTTGGACTAAACAATAAATTTAAAGCATTTTTTATTATTTTGTTTTGTTTTCAAACATTCGATATTTAACATTGTGCACTGCTGGATATTTTCTGTCTTCTTCAGTTCTAAAATAATCAAGAGTCAAAACTTGAGATCATGAAAATCTTACATAATTGTTATGCCCAGGCCAAGTTGAAATGGACAAATTTACGGTCTTCCAAAATGGTAAAATTTTTGAGAAAAATATGACTTTTTTAAGGCAACAAATTAACCCTTTTTATTTACTCGTAACAAAAATTTATCCTCCAATTAACGGTTTTTACCTCCAACTAACGGCTTTTAGCGAAATTTTCAATTCCTACGCGGCATACGGCTTTGGCAAGCAATGAACGACCTGTCCGCGTTAAAAGCGACCACTTGGTAACCGTGGCTATACCTAAATATGTTAGCTATGGCCAAATCTTCGCTAGAGTATCTGATTTCAGCATTTATTGGAGCTCCATAATTTTTAAATAAAATTTTGTACCTGTACAATAAGGCCTACTGTGCGTTTAATTTCGTTCAATTACGTGCTAACAAACCCACGAACGAAGGCAAATACAATCGCCGACTCGCTCTTGTTCTCAATGCAAGATTTTCTCCACCCATATTCATGTAAAAAACAAATAAGCCAATAAACAGGAAGGTAAAGTAGTAGTGTAAAAATTCGGTGCCTATCACAATAAATATCAAAAATGAAAAGCGGGTAGAACATAAAAGAATAAATTGAATGGCGAAAAAATCAACAACAAAAACAAAGGCATATCGAACAAGACCAAAAATAGTGAAAATACGAAGGAACATTGCTCAAAAACAATGCATTGAAATGAAATGAAGTGAACATGATAAAATAGTCGACCGAAGCGTAAGTGGTAAATGTAAAAGAAAGAGAAAAGAAGCAGCAGAGCAAATGAGAAAAGTTAATAAACAAATATTTTGCTTATTACACGCGCGGAAGTGTAACAGAAAGAGATAGATATAGCAATTAATATGGCGTTGATGACGGTACAAACTGAACGAAGAAAATCAACGACGAACGAAATCGCGACGACAACGAAGGCAAACATAACGAAAAAGGCGACGAATGAACGAAGTGAAAATCCATTTTCAATATTCCTCTTTGCCAGCGAAATTCCTTCGTGTCTATCTCGTGCTGCGTCCCAAGTGTGATGAAAATTGGAAGAAAAAGTTTATGAAGATCAAAAATCAGAGTAGAATTATCCAAAAAACTTCAAAGAAGCAAAAAACAGTGAATTAATTGCGTGCAAAAACAGTGAATATATTTAATTGAATAACTTTCTACTTGTAGATTATATTTTTCTTCGTTTTTTAAATGAAAAGAAAAAAAGTTGGCTCGCTGTGCGACATTTTTGAAAAACGAAGAAAATATACGAAGAATAACGAAGAAGTACCGAAATAAATTTTTTTGTGAATTTGTGTAGTGTAGTGCTTTACCCATTTCTTTGTAGAGTAGCAGTCAAGATATTTAACATATTTTTTTAAATTCTAATTTTACTTATTTTAGTAAAACTTTACTTTTGTCTAATTTACCTACGCGGCGACATAAATGTCAACGACAGCAGTTTGCAACGCAAACCTATTGTTTTTTAATATAAGCTTCGTCGGCGTCAAAGTCTACATAAGCAGCGACGTTAGCGTTAGCGGCTTCAGTGCAAAGTCTACACAAGTAAAAAAAACAATATTCAAGTGAACAGTGAGCCCACTGCAATTTGAATTAAATAATAAAATTGAACACCTTTGCGAAAACAAAAAAGAAAACTAAAAACAAATTCAAAAAACAGTTTTCTTTTGCCATAAACAAATTTGTCAAAATACCTAGAAAGAATATTTTTACAAAAAAACAAAAAGTGACAATTAAAAACAGCATTAAGAAAACAACAGCAACACCGAGCGACCAACAGCAGTAACGCGAAAAACAAGAACTGTGGAAAAAGGTAATGCGATAAAATCTTTTTCATATTTTGTTTTGGTTTTTGTATATTTCATTGGCAAAGAGATTTTAATTTATTATAAATAACTTTACATTTAATTTGCAATAATTGAATTAAAGTTTTCTAACTTAATGTGAGTGGAATAACAATTTAGAGACTTTAGATAATCTGTCATTTTTATATATAGATCATATATCAAACATTTCGGAAGTCTTATTAAATAGAAGTCGAAGAGCCAGATGTAGAAAAGTCGAGTGTATAAAATTACAGGATAAGATTCACGGGAATGGTAGCTATGCATTTTGGTGAAACTAATCAACCAGGATTGCCTTGCCAAAGCCTGTTCCGATGCCCAAATTTTAGTCAATTTTATTTTTTTAATTAAAACTAGTATAATAGCTCAAAATGTGTGTCAAATGATAAAACTCGAAGAGCCTAAACAGAATATATAGGGTTGTCTTGTCGAATCATGTCCTAAACATGGGTTTTCACTTGTTTTTGAGGCCAATTTTTCTTAACGAGTGGCAACCTATGTTTGAGACAGGATTCGACAAGGCACCCTATATATTCTGTTTAGGCTCTTCGAGCTCTATTATTTGACACATTTCAAGCTGTTACCTTTATTAATAAAAATTGACACAAAAAACCGGTGGAAACTCATGTTTTGGACAGGATCCTCTTGGAGTTCTATCATTTGGCATACATTTCGAGCTGTTATATGTAGTAATCCCTGGCACTGCGCGGTAGTTACGCACTGAAAAAACAGCGCGCAAGCCGAAACCGCGCACTGTCAACCCTCTTTTGTATTAAATTTGGGGAATACGTTCCAAATCTTAAATTTCTTATAAAAAATTTAATTTTAAGTAAGTCCATAGTTCAAATGAAGTCTTTTTTAAGTGACTAGTTATATTACATGTAAATAAAAGTTCAACATAAACCAAAAAATAAATAAAAATTGGTGATGATAAAACAAAAACTCTTTACATCATTTCATTTTCAAATTCGAAATCTATATGCAAATGTATGTATTGCACGAATAATAGTGCGAAAAAAAAGAAATGGAGAAATATTTACTCGCAACTGCGAAACTTTTACCGCGCAATGCGAAATTTCGGTGGTAAAAACAAAATCGCGCAACTGCGCGTAGTGCGAGGGATTACTGTACTATAGTTTTAATTAAAACGACAAAATTGACCAAAATTCGGGCATTTTCGGGCATCGGGACAGGCTTTCGCAAGGCAATCCTGGTTGGTTAGTTTCACCAAAATGCATTACTATCATTCCCGTAAATCTTGTCCTGTAATCTTATACACTCGACTTTTCTACAGCGGGCTCTGCCCTTTAGTTGAAACGGTCATAACTTAAACAGAAATGACAGCTCGACAAAAAAACAATAAAACGGAAACCAAAAAGTGTTAGGTGCACCCAGAACTTTAACGAAAATTTGATTTTATTGTAAAGTTTCCTAAATCTTCCTACGTTTTCGTTTTCGGAAAATGTAACATTATTCCAAGCAAAATTTCGCGACAGATTTCAGCTAATTTCAGTCAGGCCAGGTATGAAAACACAGTATAATCTTAATACTTACACTGGGTGTCTATATATATGCAGGTCTGTCCATAAACCGCAGTCTTTGTCAACGGTAGGAGAGGGGAGTAGGGTCGGCAAAAGGAAATTAACACCAGAATTGAAGGTCTATTAAAATCAATGAGCATTCTTTGGTTCACACTCCGAAATATATTTCGCTCTTTTGCTGAAAAACCGTCATAACTCAAAAAAAAAATTTTTTTGTCTAGTTAATTAACTATGCAAACTTACCGTCATTTCATGTTTTATTTTGTGTGAAAAATAAATTGCGGTATCTAATAAATTCGCCTTGTGAGAATGTTTTGTTTGCCATATATCAAATAAAAGAAAATTATTTTTCTTGCATTATATTGGCGAAAAACAGAATATGTATTGCAAAAATTTAATTATTTAGTAACATTCAGCATAGGCTCAGTTGATCAAGCACTGTCCAAAAAGAAGGTATTGGTTATAACTGAAAGAAGTTGATGAAGCACCGGATGAAAAGTGGAAGACATGGTTCAATTGGGTTTGGAATTGGTCATAGAAGAATATAAATTTGTAGACAGTTTTGTCTAGGTTTTGAAAGGAGAAAGTATGAAAATTGGTATTTTAGCATTAAAGGAGTAAGGTCAAAGAAAAAAATGTTTTAACACAGTATTGACAGTGTCTAAAAAAGAAGTATGAAAATTCATATATGTAAGAGCTCAAATACGGCATAAAAAGTAATTTGTTGATTTTACCTACATACATATTTGTCTCCACCAACTTTTTATATCTCATGCTTATTTGGCGCATTATTTTCACATCTACGACTTCTACAACTTTACCAACAAGTTCAAAACAAAGTAAACTACAAGAAAATTTCAAATCAAAACAAAGCGCTTCAAAAACTATACTTTCTTTTGCGCATTTTATTGTAGTTCACAACAATTCTTGAGCTTTTTCATTCCATTTCCAAACATCTATCCACGCTTTGAAGTATATTTTGCAACAAACACAATTTTAATGGTAAAGAAGAACACATGGAATGAAATAAAAACGTAAAGCTGAAACAAAATGAAATCCATTGACAGTCGACAAGAGCAGAGACTGGAAAAATAAAAAAAAGCAAGATACTACCTAAGCGAAAAAACTCGTCGAGTTGTGGAGCTGCGGCTGCCGCCCCTTTTTCTTCCGGAAGTACACAAGGAAGAGAAGATGCACAATGAAAAAGATTCATAGCATTTGGTATGAATTGAAGCTAAAGTGACGGAGTGAACGCAGCAAAAGCAGACAAAAAGTTTTGTTGAAAGTGCATTTCTTGTTGCACCTCACAATTTGTCTTTTTTTTTCTATAAATTGTTTGTATTAGCATTTACTATTCAATTCTCTACATACATTAAAACTTCCAAATTAAATTTTATTTATATATTTTTGTAGAATTTTTAGAAGGGACGGAGGAGGAGGGTTATGTATCGAACTTGGTTTTCTGACAGCTTTCAACACGTTGCAAATTTCGCTGATCTATCTCAAAACATAAATTTAAGTCTCTCAATTTGATCATAAGAACAACTAAAATAATGTACATATGTCTGTACTTAAATTAAAATCTTTCTCGAATGATTTAGTTTACAAAATTGAAAATCTTACCATATTGTGGTTTGTAAAATTCATTAGAATAAGTCTTCACAGTTTGTTTTTCTTCAAACTTGTATTTGCATGTAGCCATCACATTCATCTTACACTACAGGAAAAATTCGGAGAAGTCATAAAAAATAACAAAAAAAACGATTCCCTATTACAACTTGCATCCGTTGTGCAGTTTTCTTTTGTGAAATCATTTTTGTGGCCCTTTCAAAATGCTGTTTGCAATAAGTGAGCATCTATTTGCCCATGTTGTGGTCGCAATTGTAACTCGAATAGCTAGCTATACAATACTCGTATGTCTATTTGCCTGCCACGGTAAACTATTCGTCCTGCTGTTCAAATATACGTCTGCATTCCCATTTGGAAAAAATTTTAATGTTAATTTTTGTATAAAATTAACATTGAATTATTTGTAAGGCAGATATAGTCTTATAGAATTCAAGCACCTATGGTGTCGAATGTTGGCTTTGGATTGAAATACATACAGATATGGACAATATAATAGAGTCACCAATAACCTAGAAATATATGTACAATTAAATTTTTTGGCAACCCTTGTACGATACCAAACGAAAGCTTTAAAGCTTTGGGGGAATTAAAGCACGTGGACAACAAGATATGATTAAATTATTAATTTTGTGATTAAAGTATACTTTGTGAGTATTGTTTTTATTAATTTCAGTTATATATTTTGTTTATTAAGAAAAAAAAAAACAGGACGTTCAAATATGGGCCGAGCCAAGCATTTTATTCTGAAGAGTCTGCTATCATTAATCAATGACGTAATGAAGGAAAAAGACAACGAAAAATAGCTCAGTCGATTGGTCGTTCTCAAAACTTCGTATTCAATGTTCTGAAACCAATAAAAACACAATTTAAAAAAGTCAGAGCACGTAAAACGGGAAAAAAGGTAACAATCTTATCAAATGAGTGTCAACCTATGACCCATTAAAGGGCTCTGGTGCAAGCTGGGGCTGTAAGTGTCCTCCAGTACTGTTAGGCAGAGATTAGTGGAAAAACATTCTTATGGAAGAATATCGCGAAAGGTGCCTGATGCTGACGTATAGGCATAGAAAATATTTTGTTGTTGAATGTTGCACATTTCGCCAGCTTTCAACATTCTAACAAATCTAATGGCGAGGTAGTAAATATGATGTTTTAGCACATTATACTCTACCCCAAAATAGTTTCCTGGCTACGCCCTTCCTTTGAAATATGTTTTATTACTTTGATTTACTATGAAACATGCCAATTTCAAAACAGTCAAATCTTATCAACTACTTTAAGCGGCCACCAGATAAGTATTTGTACGTATGTAGGATTAACATCATAATATTTTACCTTCTGATCTAAATCCAACATTTCCACATGACTAACTTTTTCAACCACTAACTAAATAACGTCTTTATTTATTAGACTAATTGGCTAAAAATTTTCTTTATTTTGACTGTGATCATTTTCAACTGGGTGACAGTTTGCCGTCTGCGTTGTTGTTAAGTTTTTGTTTAACCAATTTTAGTTGAATGAACTTTTTGTTGCGCGTTGAAATTCACTGAGCTTGTTTTGAGCCAACTTGTCCGTCGTCATCGTCTCGTTTGCCGTTGACTGTTTTTTGATCATCCGCGTTACTATAAATATAAATAACATGCAACATTCAAAGGTAGATTGAGCTTCAGCGGTGGGTGGGTGCTGGTGGTAGTGTGGTCTTGCAGGAGCAGCAAAAACAGTAACAGCTAAAGCAAACCCAGCTTCCTTTCTGGCTATGTATTTGCTTGCTTTTGCAGGTTTCGTCTAGGTTGCAGCTATCGCTGGATTCTAGATTATGCTACTTGCAGCCTGTTGCTTTCCAGCTATGGTACTTAAAGGAATTCATGTTGCACATTCGAATCACCAAACTGGTTTTTCTGTTTTCCTAACCATAGCAGAAGCAACAACAAAACTACAGCAAAAAGTAGAAAATTCTTTTAAGTTAATATTTTTTCCTCATTTTTTAATGCTGTTGTTAAAAATGAAACTGAAACTAAGTTGAGTTCACTTGCATCCACTGTGTGTTGTTGCATTTATTGGCCCGCCAGTTGCAAGTGGAGCTTATGCTGCCGATGAAAATGCTTGTTGCCCTTTTAAGCAGCAACATCATCTTCGTACGTTTTGTTGTTGTTAGTTTGCTATCTACTGTTGTAGCGAAAGGCATTTTCTGAAAATTTTGTATTTTTGTGTACCTACGGATTTTTTAAATTTTATTATTTTATCTAAGCTGGCGTTTGTGTAAGCTTTTTGAGTTTCTTAAGTAAAATCTTAAAAAATGTTGGCGTCGCATTTTTTTTTGTGTACATTTTTTTTTTGCACATTTTGCAAGTGAATTTAATATGTTTGCTCTCTTTGTAAAAGTTAAGTAAATTAAATTATATTTCCCAGATGTCATATTTGTTTAACTAAGTGGCCATTCAAAGGAATTCCTACTGTAATACTTAAATCTTGCATATTTTGTATACTTTGTACGACGAAATCTTCATCTTTTTTAAATGTTTAGATCACAGAAAGTTATTTTTAGAAATTAAAAATTAAATTAAAGGAGTAGTTGAAAAATGTGTTTAAATTCGATCGATATGATGCTATCAAGTAAGTTTTTAATTTTTATTTTAAATTAGTGTTTTTTAATATTTCTCATCGACACCATTGAATTACGCATGATGACACTTGTTAATTAAATAAGACAAGATTTATTTACCCTAAATAATGGGCTGTCAAGTAGTTGAATTGCTGCAAAAATGCGCATCACAGTAATCATAGAAACGGAACATTCGAAAATGTACTTTAAAACGAAAAATAATATCTCAAAGCGGAACATTTCCCACATAGCCTATCAAAACTAAAAATTTTCATTTTATAAACACTTAATTTTAACCCGTTGGTTAATATATTTGGGTTGCAACCCTTTGCAGGGGATTAAATTCATGTCACTTTAAAATGGCTATAACTTTGCAAGTAAACATAACAGATCACCACTTGAAAGCTTATTTTAAAGGGCAAGAACGGTAATATCCAATATGTCTTTGGTAAAACTAAGCTGATCAACATTCTTCGCATCCTATACATGGCCTCGAAAGTAGACAAAAAACATCATGTTTTAGGTACTTAACCTCAAATATTTCAGAATTCTGACATGATGCGCCAATTCAAAGGCCAGCTTCGGATTCAGCGCAAAAAATTACTTTGAAAAACGACCATCAGCATCAGCATACTTTTTTAATAAAATATAGTTTTTTCATATAATTTACATGTAAAACTAACAGGCTTCAGCGCCACCTTATAAAATTGAGGTACAGAGCTGAATTTTCGTGAACTTTTTCGTCATATCATAAACTTTCCTTTTAAGCAACAACAGCACTTTAAAAACTCAAAAAGAAAAAAAATGGAATCACCCTAATGCACATACATACATACTGTAATAAAATACGATCTTTTTAAACAGCACCTTAAAAAACTCAAAAAGAAAAAAAATTGAATCACCCTAATGTACATACTGTAATAAAATACGATATTTTGAAATCATATTATTCATGAGAAATTCATGTATGTAGAAGCATACATCGCTGCTTACATATCAATCCTGTATAAAAACTTTTGCGTATTCCCAAATTGTTTTGTTAATGTGTGATTCGGGAGCATAGTCTCATAAAGTTTAAATTTTTAATTGAAAGTACTATTTGAAAAATTATAACATGAACACTTTCACAATAATTATTCGTCTTATAGCAATGTGTATAATTTTGAAAAACTATGGTAAAAAATATCCGTTTTTAACGATGGGAAACGTCTATTCATAACTTATAGAAATGTATATTTTTCTGAAACAATTACTTTTTATTTATCAAATTATAATTTTAAAATTTATCTAATTGATACATTTATTCTTCATTTCAGTTGAAACAACTTGAAAACCATCTAAAAAGCAATAGAAGAAATTAAAGCAACAAGTGAAATTTGAACTAAATAAAAAGTAGAAACTTAAAGTCATCATCACGACGTTTATAACCACAGAAGAAAATTAAAAAATTACAAATAAGTGTGGTCAAAAAAATTGCATTGCATATACTCTACCCTGCTCTGCTGCTTGCTATACGTGCAATCACAACAAAATGGCAGCGCGTAGTCATCAATACTTTAGCTTACGTTGGAACAACTATCAAAACACCATGACCTCGGTGTTTCAACAATTGCGTGAGGATCTTTCGTTTGTCGATGTGACCCTCTCATGTGAGCATGGCTCACTTAAGGCACACAAAGTAAGCCATCAATTCACATTCGTTCCCATTTTGTAATTTTTTTTTATTATGATATTCAAAATATATTAATCAATAATATTTCTTTCACATTCCATTTAGGTTGTGCTTTCGGCTTGTTCATCATACTTTCAGAAATTATTATTGGAAAATCCATGCAAACATCCAACAATTATTTTACCAGGCGATATAATTTTCACAGACCTGAAAACAATTATTGATTTTGTTTATCGCGGTGAAATCGATGTCACCGAGTCTGAATTACAGGTGAGTGGTAGAAGTAGTAGAGTATAGTAAGTTGCTCCGGCAATATGATGATGTTCTGTGCGTCTTATTTATGGCTTATGTGTGAGAAAATGCTTATGAGTGTGCATTTGTAGCAAATTAGCGCGTTGCTGCAATAGCAGCTCGTTCATTTAATAGTTTTTTGTTTCAATTTATTTTTAATCTTAACGTATGCAAAAATGTATTTGACGTTATATTGCGTCACACGATTAATATACATACATACATACATACATAGTGTAGTTCCTATTGAATGCTATTGAACTCTCTTATTAAGTAAACCACAACACAATACTTATTCTGCATTTTAAATGTTTGCTTTTGTAATTTTAATTAGTATCGATTTACTACAAGTTTATCTATCAAGTTTCACTGTTTCTAGAAATAAGTGATTAAAATGTTATTTCTTTTAATAATTCATTTTGATAGTAAAAAACCTTTGAGATATGTGCCAAGAATTGTGTTGGTTTATTTATTTTAAGTGTTATTCTCTAGAAAATGTACGTTAACATAGAGTCATAATAAATTTTTTTTTGAAATGATGTTATCTAGACCCGTAAATTTAAGATCACTGAATTCGAATATGCAACCGTTCCTTCGGATTGGCTCGTTTGCAGACACTCTAGCACAGCACAATAATTTTTCAATCCAAAATAGGCTACTACTTTCTAAATAGTTCATATAATATTAGTTGTCAGAGCTTTGGGCTGATAACTCGAAGCTTTCGCAGAAATTTGTAAGAAATAATAAATCTGACTTATATTGGTTTTTGGAAATTTCTTACTTTCTAATGGTATTTTGTTACAATACGTTCTTCAGTATTTACATACATACTCGTAGATCACTTTTATTTGAATATCTTATACTGTAATTGGTATTGCTCAAAATTTATATATTTTTATTTTTGGTGACACAAACTCATAGTATAACGCTCAGGCCAAAAATCAAAGCAAAAAAGTAGAAAGATGAAGATATTTAATTTTAATTTAATCGCCTTTAATTCAGGAACTGTAAAAATGTTATTTTCGAGAACTTAAGTCAAAAACCATACAAAGGAATAGCCAAAATATATAAATATTTTGCTTTTTATGACAATATGTATTTAAAGCGTTACTGTTACTATGTGACACATAGTAACATAGTATGTGTTTATTCTTTTTGATTCACTCACATCCTTTTAAGGTCTTAACGTACATATGACATTTTTAATTTTGCAGTAGTTTTTATTTAAATCAACCTAGTGTTAATTAACTGTAATGATTGATATTCTTCATAAAAATTAAAAACTTAGATATTTGATCTAAGAAATTAAAATCAACAATTATCGATTTTTGTTCAAAAAACTTAAAATCCATGAATCCATGAACGAATGTTCATTTCCAAAAAGTATTAAAATGCGGAGATAATTAAAATTTAATTAATTGTCAGGTTATTATTGTTCAATTAAAATGTTGAAAATATTCGAAAACTAAATATATAGAGCGATTCTAAAAAAATCTTATCTTAACTTTTAAAAGTTGCGATGCGAGATATTTATTTAATTTATAAGTTTTATTCAGTCTAACAGAGTTAACAATCGCATTGATTCGAAATAATTAAAAACGAGTCGTACTACTTTTAAAACAACGAATTCTTTTAGCAATTAATTTTTAATATTAAGTTTTTAATGCAGAAACAGAATTGTTTTTTGTTTGACTTTGAATATGATTTTTTAGTACCTAGTCTGTTTAAGTATGGAGAAAAATGGTTTAAATTGCAGAAATAAAACTTTGGAAATAGGTCAATTCAAGCATCAATTTTACATATACGATGAGTTTCCAAATTTTCTTTTGAGAGAGAAAATGGGACATGTTTTTTCATATAACTTAAAATTCTCAGGTAAAGCTTGAGGGAAATGCAAAAATTTCTTTTTTTGGAGTACAAATTTTTCTGAGTTTCAATGTTTTTATGATGAAATTTAGGCATGCTTTTGTATCTAATTTAATTAGGAATTATCTACCTTATATGGTCACCGATAGACATTATTCATTGAAACATAACCATCTTAAGTGAAACTTAAAACCAATAATTTTCCTTGCGCCTGCACCAATTTCAAATTTATGGGTTTCGTTTAAAAACTTATTTAATAAGCTATAAATTGAGTTATAGTATGTATACTGTTTTTTTATTTTTCAAAAAGAAAAAAAAGTTGGAAATTAATTTGTAGTTTTATTAGTATGTTTTAAAGACTATTGCATCTGATGTATGGTACCGCGTAGTAAACTTATTAAAGGTATTTCATAAGATAAACATGATTTTGTCCATGAAGAACCTGGCAGCAACATCACTTTTATTTATTTCTACAAATAAGTGCTGTGCTTAGCGAATCAAGTTTAGTTAAATTACGAGAAAAAACAAGTAGAACATGTGATTTACTTATGTGGCACATAATTTTAATGTTTATAAATTAAGCTTCCTAAGCATATAAACCAGTGTTGCCAGCGTGGCTTGGCCAGAAATTACGTTAGTATGCCTGAAACGTTACATTTATGTACTAAAAGTTATGATGAGGTGGTAATTTTTTGATTGAACTATTTAAAATAATTATTATTTCAATGAATATTATTTAACAAAGCCGATATTCTGAGAATAGAATTAGTTAGTATTAATGAGCTTAAACAGTTTTTATTTATTTTCGGTTAGATTGACAAGCTGGCTAGGCTTCAGGCTGTCAAAAAGAAACTTTGACGAAAAGCCAAATATCCTAAGTACTGAAAAATTAGTAACTAAATTAGGCATCAGTTAGCATGGCAACAGCTCATAAAGCAATATAGCTAATCAGAAAGATATCATTAATATTTACTTTTACATACTTTTTTATTTATTATTAATTTAATTTATTTGTATTTAACATGCACAACACAAAAACAAAACTACATGTGATAAACCCTTATGCATGAAAATATTACATGACATTAAATAAAAAATCTCATGAAAGAAAATTAGTATAAAGGTGGGTGACTTTGCTAAACAGGACATTTTGTGGTGAACTTTGAAAATTTGATGAAAGGTGAATAACTTATTGCAGTTCAACTGTTGCAAAAAGTCTGTGTGGTGTGTGTTTTTGTTTTATCTACATACATATTTGTAAGAACTTTTGTGTATTTTTTACTCGTATCAGTTGTTAACGAGAAAGTAATATGATTAGACTGTTCTAAAAAATGTTGGATAAGTTATGTATGTTTACAACATTTAGCTATAACGGTTTAAGTAATTGCTGGAGGACATAGCGAGAAGTATTTACTGCTGGTTAAAAAATTGTCTCTATATGACGGTTTCAACGTCTTGTAAAATATTTCAATTAAAAACCTAACAATAAATTCAGTATTTTCCGAAAAGCGGAAAGAAAAAAACTTAAAATAAATACGCCAAAGAAACTATAAATTCAGTACGTTCTATAGTAAAAATTTTCTAAAATTTTAAAATTTATTAAAACCATCAAAAAAGTGCAACGTGGTCGATCAGGACCAAACTCGTCTCGGCGACCATAAATTCATCAATTTTCGTGGTACTCGCAACCAACCCCTATTCGGATAGACTGGGACCTAGCTCGTCTCAGCTACCAAGCCAACACCGGGACCTCGTTCGTCTCGGCCGGCAAAGAATAAGGGGAGACACAATCGTTATTGCTATGTGCTCTAGTGCACTTGCTGCGCGTGAGCCACATGCAAGCTGAACCTACTATACAAAAAGTATAAGTCCCTGCTAACTTTTTGTTGCTGGAGACAAGTTCATTATTAAATTATATATTAATTATACATAATATTAATCAATAATAATGTTACTTAGTATAAGATTTTAAAACTTATTGTTAGTCTCTTAAGAGAAGATTCAATAAAAAGAATTGAAGTTAAAAAAAAAAGTGCACGAATTCTCATTAACCAGGCCGCGGTAAAACAATCAGTTTTTTTTTAGGCGTCATTATACATAACTGTTTTGTTTCTCTACCGATTTTTGTTATGAAACGAAATGCAAAGAGTAAATAGTGTATTTAAAATTCTGGCTTTCCAACAAAAGTTGTTATTTAAACTGTCACAGAGCCAAAAGGAATGCTATTATGTCAAACACCTAACTGTATGATTGGAAAAGAGGTCAAAAAGTCAAGGGAATTGTAATTTTAGTCTAAGGAAATATTTCAGACATAAGAGGTCGAGACATGATGTACATTTAATATTTGATGTATGTACATATGTGTAATATATAACTTATGTATTTAAATTGAATATTTTAAAACTATGAAGAACAGTAAACATTAGGTCAGCGACCCAAACATAATAAAAAATTTATAAGCCGTTAACTTTGAAAATGTTATGAATCCAAAATCTATAAATAAAATTATGGTTTTGGCGGTGATCAGATTTCAGATTTCTTCTTTTACGTAAATATGCACTCGCAACATAATGGTGACTTGGGTGATACCGTAACGCTTAAGGAGAGGGGGTGTGGGGGGGGGGGTTGAAAATCTTCAAAAATTGCGTTACGTAATACTTGAAAGGCCCCTTAACAAATTTGAAATTTTGTATACATATGTATTTTGAAAATGCTGTATCTCCTTGTACGCCTTACAAATAATGTCATAAATAGTGTATCATAAGATTAATTAATGTTCAGTGTAGTTTTTTCTTTGACGTTTGGTTTGGCTTCTCCAATTAAAATGCACTTTGTGTTGAAAGTCTAAATATTAAAACGCATTGTATTTTGAAAGTTTGGAAAGGAAATTTATAAAGATGCGAGGCGACACAATAAGACACTGATCAAGAACAATATTAATGAAATGGGCGTGGCACCTTCCGTATTGGCAAACGTTAAAATAAGTTGTATGTGCCGCCCTGTAACTTACATTTTTTCTTCGAATTTTCATCATTCAGCGTGTTCGGGTTTTCGCTTGTATGAAATGTGATATGCCTACTTGTTCAAGACCACCCACTATATTTCTATAACAAATTTATTTACATTTCCATTCTAAACTCAAGACCAAGTCTGTTTATTTTTTGCCCTATATGAGGTGCCAAGCACACGTTATCAACTCCGCCCACGTTTTGTTCAATGTTTCATTGTGATTTTTTTTACAAAACGTAATTGCGTTTTTCAAAAATGTTGAACCCTATAAGTACGGCTGTATGATGATTCTTATTCAATTTTTCAAGTAGTTTTTCCGATATTCATACATATTGCTTTTGTTAATTTCATTCTTACCCTTCTTATTGTGCGGTTTTTCACAATAAGAGTCGTAAAAATTTAATTACATAGTACAAACAGATAAATAAAAGAAACATTTTTTTTAGTAAAAATAAATATGTATGTACTATGAGCAATGAAAATCTATTCTGGTCTGTTTTTATTCCAGTTTTAAGCAAAAACAAACTTCGGTTATTGCTACGGTGACCATCCGTCCCGTTTTTCCCCGGAAAGTTCTGTATTTCAATATGCTGTCCCGATTTTTTTTTAAAGAAAAACGCGACCAATAAATGTCTCGTATTTAATTTTTAGTCCCGTATTTGCATATTCATTTTTTCTTTAAATAATGTTTAAACATTTTATTATTTTAAAAAACTTAAAGAAAGCAATTGAAATTATGAGACTTTTAAAAAAGACAACAAAATCACTTCATCAAATCTTATTCAATTCATATAAACAGCATATTGTTAGAAAGAAAACAAAATAACCTTTTGAACGGAGTGTAACTGATTTAGGTCAAGGAACAATTTATGGAGATATTGGCAAATAAAGGAAAAAAGTTCAATTAAACGTGATATGGACATTTCCACAGAAAAGTCCACCCTAATGAAAAATTAAAAGTTAACCAATAGTTTCTTTTTATTTGTATTATTAAAGAGAAATATTAAAAATTAATTATATTAAATAGTTCAAAGGTTTCCTTAGCTGCGATGGCGAGATATCGTGGAAGAGATATGATGAATTTGATTTTTTTTATATGAGGGGCGTGTCATCGCCCATTTTTTTTTAAAATCAAACCATGCTAAGAACCTTTCTCAGACCATATGAAACATTTTAAAAAAAACATCGGTAAAGTCGTTCAGAAGCTGCGCGATCACAAACAGACGCACCAACGATTATATATATAGGCCACCCTAAATATGCACTCTAAATAAAAATTTTGTAGCCTAGGCTTTGCCTCTTGATGTATTTGCGTTAAATAATTTTTTGAAAACAATTTTAACTAAAAATGTTCCAATGGAAATTTAAGTAACGTAACGCCAAATAACGTAACGTCAGATACTAAGGCCAATAACAAAGTAGCCGAGAAAAACTTTCAAATTTTATAACTTGGAAAATAAACTTGGGTTATTTCAAATCCTTCTAAAAAAAGTTTTATACAAAAAGCCTTGCCCAATTCGCAGAGTTTTACAATTTTGTAATTCAAGTCAAAACCCATTTCTGTTTTTTGTAACGTAACGCCAGCACATATTTTTGCTTATATCTTTAAGTCCTTAAGGTCAATTTTTGCCAATTTTTTTACTTAATATAGTGCTACTTAATTTCAATGCAAATACAAAAAACCTTTTTAAAAATTTGACTTTCATGTTTTTTTTAAGTATTTTTTCGTACAAATGTCACGTTACACCAGATTGGAAATGCCCATATCTCGAAAACGATTCTTAAATAAGAAAAACGGTTTACATTTTTGAAATCTAAGCCCCAAAATACATAGAAAAAAGTCTATGAGAAAAACCATATCTCGAGATTAGGCCCAAATTTGTAAACTAGTATAATATATCAAAGATTCCAATACATGCATGAGTTTTGTTATATGTGTGTTGTAATTTAAAATTTTTTTTTGTCAAAAATATGGTCACCGTAGCTATCGCACATACGTAGTAGACTGTCCGTTATATCTCAAATTTCTTTAATCGAGAAGTTTGTTATGTACATCGGTGTTTTGTTCAAAAAAATACATTTTTTAGTTAAATCGATTTTAAATCAAAAATCCAGAAAAAAAATATAACAAAACACAAAAAAAACATCAAAAACATAGAAAACAAACAAAAAAAAAAACAAAAAAAACATCAAAAAAAAAAACATCAAAAAAAAAAAAACAACAAAAAAAAAAACATCAAAAAAAACATCAAAAACAAAAAAAAAACATCAAAAACAAAAAAAGCATCAAAAACAAAAAAAACATCAAAAACAAAAAAAACATCAAAAAAAAAAACAAAAAAAAAAAACAAACAAAAAAAAAAATACAAACTAAAAACAAAAATACAAACAAAAAATAAACATAAACACAAAGATACATAAATGCAAACGAGCTTTATTTTGAGTTTATTTCTATTATTTTGAAATTGTTAATATGTACGCATTTGCCTTTGTTTGGGCTAGTTTGCATTGAAATGAGTTAGTTTGCGTTTGTTTGTGTTTGAGTTTTTTGTAATGTTTGCGTTTTTCTAAATTAATCAAATTTTTTAAATTGGCTCTGCTTATATCCTTGTGTGTGTTTGTGATCCTGTATGCTTTTTGGTTTTTTGTGGTGTTTATGCATTTCATGTTTTTTTGTATTGCTTATGCTTCTATTGTTTATATCTTTGTTTGCATTTATAAAAAGAAGATTTAAATATTCTAAATTGTTCCGACTTTTCATTGAAAAAATCTTATCTCCATTAAAAAAATTTAGGTTATTTATTAGCCGTCAATGCAAATTATAATTTAAGTAGCCTACTAACATTGAAAAATTTCAGTCAGGAAAGTATGTGATTGAAGAAATTCGATTTTAATGGAATTTCAACTTTTTAAGTTTATTGAATAAAAAGGTTAAGTTTAAAGAAAATTATATTTTATAACACGATGCTATAGTAGAGCTCATTGTGATTTAATAAATAAATAATCACAATCGATTAATTTTTGTGGAAGTGAGAATTGCTCAAAAAATTAGTTCGCGCTAGTAAGACTTAAAAAATTTCCCAAAAAAAAATATTGGTTTACTGAAAGAGTCTGAAGAATAGTATTTCCAAATTTCAACGTTATATAAATGAAAATGTGTAATTACTAAATTTTGTAATATCCATTTACAGGTTTATTTCGCACCACAGTGCACTGGTATGTCACCAATGAAAAAAGTTTTCTTCTGTGCCTTCTCAGTGATGATTATTCTCTATAAGTTACCTTCTTATTGTTAGTTTATTTCTCTTGCATTTTCAGTCCGATTTTTTTTCTCAAATTGGATTTTTTTGCAGGAAATTTTTTCTTTGCAGAATTTTTTTCCGCCAGTATAAATATATTTATGCTTATACCTATGTATTTGTGTGTATATTTATATTTTCTGCAAATACTCCTTTGCGGATTTTTATTTCAACTCTCGCGCTCTTTGAATTTTTTTCCGTTTATTTATATATTTTTTTTCAGTAGTAAGCTTTATTTCTCAAGCTTACAACTGTCGCTACTGCCGCCCTAGAGCACTTCCCTCCCTTTACCGTCCTCTAAGGACGGAATTTTTATATTTTTTTTCGATTTTGCAAATTTTTTTCTTGTACTCATTTTTAATGTCGAGGCGACCGACAACTGTGAATTTCGCTCGGACTCAAACGACAGCCGACGGAGACAACCACGACAAGGGCTCTTTAAGCTGTGCATTTGAATGGGAATCAAGTAATGGGATAAGGGAAAGAAGTGCTAGAGGGTGTTACGCTTGAGAATATAGGAAGAATGATTGGAGGTGTTGTACGAGTACTCCGTAGCAGCAACTGCTGCTGCTGCTACCGCCGCCGCATGTCTTCTCCAGCTTATTGTACGATATGATGAAACCTTTTGCTTGTTCGAGTTGTGGCCTTTGGTGTTGTTGTTGCTACAGCTGCTTATATATTTCAGTTGCTGCCAAGTGTCGATTGCGATGGACTGAACTGGACCGGGCTAGCTGTCTGCCTGTTCGCTTCACTAAGAAGCTACGGCGCCGTCAAGATTTTTTGTTATATGTATTTTGTTTTTATGAATTGGTCAAAATTTTAATCGATTGCAATTTTTTGCCCATTCCTTCCTTAGTGTTGTTACCACCTTATTTCTATCCATATCCATATCAAACTTGTTATGCTTGAATGCACTGAACTTAAGAGGCAATGGTCCAAAATTCATTTTAAGTGCTTTCAAGCATATTGGTACCAATTTTCATTCTTGTTGTTGGCTTTTTTGGCAACATTTTTCAATTGCAGTCGTTTTTTTATGCTTTGACCATCCATCAACTCACTCCGCTCAATTTAAGTTCCCCTGATCACGATTCCTTGCTTAATGCACCCCTTGTATCTTATTGAGCCAAAACTTAGTTTCTTTTGTTTTTTTTTTTCGTTTTCGCAACGCTGGACACATGTGGGGCTTACTACTGTCATTCATTTGTATTGGTGTCGGCCTTACAAAGTCTGTGTTTTTTCTTGTATTCTCACATGTATATATTTGTCTAGGTGTGTGTATGTTCGATGGTCGACTTGTAAGTGTTGTAAAATATTTTCAAGCTCTTATTCTTGTGACTGTTGTCCTCTCAATGCTTGCTTGCTAACTTGTGGGTCTTCTTTTGCTTCACCTATGCGCTCCCCCACTTTCGTCGTCTTACTCGCCTGCTTTACAATGAATTTTTTTCCAATCCAACTTTCGTGACTGCTGCTGGCGGCGGCGGTGGTTCACTAGTTAAATTGTGGGTGAGCAGCGTCGTTCCTGTCCCATTGCTCAACGACTTGCTCACCCTTCTTTCGATTTTTTTTCTTTCGCTCCACCTCGCCCCTTCTGTCGTCTTCTCCTGTACACAATTTTTATTTTCTGTGCAGAATTTTTTCCAATTTTTTCGTGGTTGTGTTAAAGTGAGATGGCGTTATATGAAAAGGTTAGTGGGGGAAAAAAAGTAAGAAAAATGGGAGCGCTCAAAGAAAAAATGCTTTTAATGTTTGTGTGTTACATACAGACACAGCGACTGACACAAACACACACATCCCATGCTCATATATAAAACCAACCATCCATCCAAGCAGTGAGCCAACCATGCATCCATCCATGTACCTTATATTAAGGCATTGTAGACTTTGCACAGTGGTGAAAAAACCTTTCGGAATAAGATTTTTCTGATCCTTAGAGTGGGGTACTCTGAGCAAAGAGTTTATTTGTATTCATCAAGATTTGGTAATATTTAACAAATGACAATATTGCATGAAATAAAAAACGGTTCACACACAAAAATAAAACTATCACAAACTTTCAAAATCAAGGACGAACTGAAAATAATTACACCTATCCCTCGTTTTACACGCTACTCGTTTTGAACGTTTTCGATCTTACACGGTTTTTAAAATCAAAATTAAAAAAAAAATTATGTAGAAAATGACTCATAATACAATTTCGTAAAAGAAGACTCATCGTTGAAAGTGATAGCAATTAAGTTTGTTTAATTAGGAAGATAAGCCTTATTTATAGTTATTATTTTTCCAAAATTTTTTTATTTATATGAAGTACAATATTTTTTTTTCTATGAAATAGATTTTTTGTGTTTTTTTTTTTCATTTTACAAATAAATTTAACTATTTTTATGTTTTCTATGATTTAAATGATATTTTTATATTTTATCATATTTTGTGTTCAATAAATGTAGCTTATTTATAGTCGTTTTCGTTATACACGGCTTTTCCATATAAAAATAATTTTTTCGAATTACACGGTAGGAATAGTTCGGAAAAGCTGTGAACAAAAACATCTGATTAATGTAACAAAAAACTCTTACTGCGTTTTTTTCTCTGAAAAATAGTACCCAAACTCAGTGACATTCTATATTTGGCCACAACCAAAGAGGTGTAAATAAAAATATTTTACGAAATATTTTTTGAGAAAGTTGTTGAAATATTTTTTGTTTAGTTCTTAACTGACTTCAGCCACTGTAAATGCGGCCAATACAGTCAGTCAGGCAGCGAAAACTTGTGTCAATTGTGCTTTTGTTTCCAGGCATGTTTCTTCTTTGCAACAATTTTTTTCCTTCTCTTCGTATATGAAACTTTTTTCGCACTTTTTGTGCGCTCTCCTTTAATTTTTATTTCCTTTGAATTTGTTTTTTTTTCCTTTGGTATTTTTTCTCATTTATCTCAGCAGTGAAACCGCTGCCTCTGCTGGACGACAGGACACCGCTGCACTCCACCACCATAAATTTTTTTCTTATTTGAATTTTTTCTGAGCAACAAACTTTCGTTTCTTTTCCATAAACTTTAACTGTGTTTCCTTAGCTTTTGCAGTATTTTTTTTCTCATTTTTATTTCGCTTCGTTTTTTCGATTTTTTTTGCGGCCGTTTCTTGGGCCTGGACATTGCAGTTGGTGCTGCTGTTGTTGGCCAAATCGTGATGCCCTCCAGGGAGGTTAAGGCAGAGAGTAATGTAGCTGGTTTGGGGGGTTGGAATTGACGCGGTCTACTGCTGGTGTTATGTTCACTTTATACAGCGACTTTTTCTTATATACTTATTTTTTTTTTTGGCGATAAAGTGACCACTGTGCACGACTTAACTCACCCTATACTATGTATTTCGCTCTCATATTTATTTTGTAAAACCCCAACCCCAAAATCCCTCCAACTGTGCTGCATCGCTGCAATATATTTAAAAATGTTCTTATATAAAAAAGGCTGCTTGCTCATCGATAATATTATGCTTCATTTTGTTGTCTCTTCTGTAATTTTTTCACGATTTAAATATGAAATTTTTCCATACTGCCCCACTGTGCTTTTGCAAATTCCTTTCTCAGCGCATTTGTGTTTACTTCTGCAGGTTTGCTTTAATTTTTGTTTGATATTTCCTTAGCTCTGCCCACAGTACCTTTGAATTTTTTTTTTGATTTTCATTTTTTTCATTTGCTCTGCAATTTTTTCCAACCGACAGCGACGACGACGACAACAACAACGACTCCACTTTTTTTGCGCCCTTCCTTCTCCGATTTCTTTTTTTCGTATTTTTTCCTTTTGCTAATCGTCTTCTTTGGCATCATCTTTTATTTGTAATTCTGTTCATCATCGTCTCAGAGTATACGGTATCGTTGCTTTTGTTGTTGTTGTTGTTGTTGTAGTCGTCATCGTCGTCGCTGTCGCTGCTGCTATTGCTGCAATCGTTTCCAACTCTGGCTACCGCGCTCCAGACAACCCAACCAACCAACATTTTGCTCGTTCTTGCGATTTTTTCCATTTCAATTTTAGTTTATTTTCAACATACGTTGGGAGCGCAGAAATTATCGTCATTTTATTTGTTATATCGTGTCGCGCGAGAGAGCGATCAGTTGTTAATATTCTATTAATTATTAATCGAAAATATCGTCACTAATTAAACGAACGAAAATATCGCCAAAGTTACCGCCGCGTCGCGTGTTTGAAAACTCGCCGCTTTGAAACATCATTCAACATAAAGCTGGTGCAGTGGATTTTAAGATTTTTATTTGCTTCGAAATTACGCGGTGCTCCATCTCCTATACCACTTCATTATTTCGAAAAAGGCCCTTTTATTTTTCCATAACTAACAACGCTCTTTTATTTTTCTTTTTTTTTTTGCTCTCACTTTTATGTTTCTATTATTTTATTACTTCCAGCAGTTTTATTGTTTCTTTTTTCGTTTTTTATCCCGTTTTTATTTTTATATTCCATTTTTATTATTTTTATACCCATTTTCAAGTTCGTCAGACACTTTTCTCAAAACATTATTGTCGTCGTCACCTCGACATTGTCGTTACGTCGTTTGTCGCTACACATATGTACGTTACGACGTACCATTGTCGTGTACCACACATAACATTACGCTGAAATTCCTCTACTTTGATTCTTCCATCTTCTGACTACTACGACGGTTCGACTTGACTTGTAGCAAAAATATTTACTCACACATTTGACTTTTTTTCTTTCTTGTTTTTAGTGAACTTTTTTCTGTACCGCCGTTGTCGTTGTCGTCATCATAGTCATAATAATCATGGTCGTCGTTGTCGTTTCTTTAAGTTCCTCTCGTGTGTGCCGTATTTTGTTGTTGCTTATTCGGTAGTCGGCGGTCGTCGTCGCATTTTCTTTGTAGCGGCGCGAATATACGCGATTCCGCTCAAGTGTGTGTCGCGAAAATTTTTATTACAATTTGTTCTTCCGGTTTTTTATGCCTTCTTCCAAATTACTACATACAAGGAGAATAAGAAAATAAATAAAAAAAATAAAAGAAAACTAGTAATAGTTGAGAGGATATAAAATGTGTAGAAAAGTCAAAATATCAAAATAAAACTAATAATTCAACTTATAATCAAAATACTAACACCCCCTATATGTTGTAGAAAAAATTTAATGACGGTAAATCAGTGCAAGAAATTTACGCTCTCTGAGTTAAATTCCGGGATCCGTAATAACAAATTTCAAACTCAGAAGTCATACAAAGTTGGTTCAAAAGATCTTTGTTTACTAAACACAAAACCGTTGCCAGTCTTTTCCGTCACTGCAGAACATCCTGATTTAACCCTTATCTTATAATTTCAATTATAGTTCGAATCGTGTTTTGTGCATGTGATCGCATTCACATTTTTGTTTCTCCTGAATAAAGGCAACTAACTGAAAGCCAATGGTTTTATAATTTTTTGGAAACTATTATTATTACGAACAAAATAGTGGGAAAAGAAAATTAAATTTTTCGAGATATATCAAAAAGTATCTAATTTTTTCGTTGTATTCCTTACACATTTTGAGAAAATATCAAAGTGATATACAGCAATGTTTCGTTTTGATGGAATATACTGTCAAACAACAGCGACAAATGTTTGTGCATATGATCATCCTATTGTGGGCATCCTATTTGCCTACTTTTCAGCTCATTCGTATTCATATTTTCAAAGTTAAAATTGATTTAGAAAAAAATACTTGTGGTCACAGGCCAACTTTTTCTTTGACGTAAAATGGGCAATAAGTATAAATCATTTGTGGAGAGACGATATTTTCAGTCAGTTCATTATATATTTTTATAGCTTTGTTCTAAATTATCTAAATAAAATAATTCAAAACCACGAAGTAAAATAAAAAAAAAAGCTTTTAATTCAAATTTTTTCATTGAACTTAGGCATATTTGACATGCACAGGGTTAGGCGCATGAACTGTTACCTAATCAAATGACCATAACTTTTTGTGTGAAATTATTTTTTATTGATTCAAATGACAAAAATGTGTGGAAATAATCAAAAAACTAGAATCCGGCTACTTTAGCTCGTATGACCACCTTTTGCTTTGACTACGGCCTTCAAACGGTCAAAAAACGAGTTTCATGCTGCACGAATGTGATCTTCCGGTATTTTGGCCCATTCCGTAAAATGGCTTTCTTCAGCACATCCATACTGGCATATTTTTTAGTCCTCACCTTGCTCTCTAAGATGGTCCAGATGGAATAGTCCATCGAATTTGAGTCTGGCGAATTGGAGAGCCATTGTGTGGACGAAGTGAAGTGTGGAACGTGGTTTTTTAACCATTCTTGTTTCACACGAGCTTTATGAGATGGTGCTAAGTCTTGTTGGATCGTCCATGGTCTGCGACCGAAATTTTTGCGTGCCCAACGCTCTAAAGCAGCTTCCAACAAATTTTCCCGATAATATGTCGCACTGACTTCGACACCAGACTCGATAAAAACGATTGGAGAGCGTCCATCGGCGGTCACAGCTGCCCATACCATTACTTGAGATGCGAAATTACTTCGGGTAGCTGTTCGTAGGCTCAAATTATCGTCGGAGCGTTCGTTCAAGTAAACACGATCATTTTGAGAATTTATGAACTGCTCAATCGGGAAACTTTTCTCATCAGAGAACACTATGTTACGAAATTGGCCACGTTGCTCTTTCGAGTCTAACTTTTTTTTGCTTTGGTTTAAGATCAAATGTAATGCAATCACACTATTACGTTTGAAATCCATTTCGGAAAATTTTTCTTTTATAAAACTTAGACGCAAATGCTTTTGGCTGCTTGTAAACAATATAATGAGCTGTCACTGGTATGAATTTGACACAGCTGTCTTTATCGGTTTGCCAGATGTATCGGTATGAAGGTGGTAACAGTTCATGCGCCTAACCCTGTACATACTATGTGGACTGGGTTTTTATATTTGAAAAATGTGTGAACTTTGTAATTCTGAAAAATGTTTTTTGATTGTTATTTTTGTTTATTTTTGCCAGTTTTTGCATCCGAACTCTGATATTTGATTTGTCCTTTTGAATTGTACAAAACATTTAATAATTTTGAATCGCGTTTTTCAAAATAACTTTCACACTGGCACTATCGCGTTTTTGTTTGACGACAGAAATTAATATTATACTTGTACACCCCACTGCATTGCATCTTCTAAACACATTTTATTGAATAAAACTACTCGTGTTTTGCATTTCTAATCAAGAATAATCTCCTCTGACGTGATAGAAAAATGGCAAAAGCGGTTAAATTGTGTTATGATAATAATAATCTATTTCCCTCACTGAATAAAAAACCTCTTATATTTATCAGAAACTATTGTAATATGCGAATATTAAAAAAATGTTTTTTTTAATTTAACAAAATTCTTTTACTGTACTTTATTAGTTGAAATTTGGACCATTCGCTTTTATGTATCCCATGTTATTTTTTTATTTTGTTTTCTAATTTCTGTTTACTCTACTTTACAGCTCAAAGGTTTCATATATCAAAATATATTTCTTAAAAAATATCGTTGCAGGTTTTTCTTTATTGTGCTTCACTTGGCTTAAAATTATATTCTCATATTGTTTAATGCCAGCTTTTTCTACATTTTCTCTTTTAGCAGATAAATCAAAACCTTATTACAATTAAAATAGAAAAAATATTAATATTTAAATATACGAGATTACGCAAAAATATCAAAATAATCCTAAGTGTAATGTTTTTCGTCTTTAATAAAATACGTCTTTGAATCCGTCTACTACAATTTGTTGTTTTTACGTGTATTATACTCGTACATCAGACGCAATTTTGTGGATACATTTTTAAGAATTTTCGTTTTTTAAACAAGACTTTTAAAAGGTATGTAAAAACTTAATACGCTCAAAAATATGAATACTTTCATTATCTCTTATGATTTCTTATCTATATTATTTGTATAAATATTGTGAATATATCAAATATTCTAAGAGTTATCAACTTTCGATGAATTGAAGTATTTCGTAACTCAGAAGCTTATCAGAAGCCATATAAAGCATATTTAAAAATCGATTGACTTAAAACTTTTATCTATATTTTACTTTTTTTACTATAAAGACACACCTTGCAGTATTGTTGCCAAACTGTCAATAAAGTCAAACTAATCAATAGACTAAAATCAACAAGAATGCACAAGTTATGAGCAGAAAAAGTAAAAAGAAAAAAAAATAAAATTAAATTGAAGTAAAACGAAGAAAGCAAACTAATGTCCACTTAAATAAAAGTTGCGAAAAAAGCATGGTAAAAACTTTTATTGTTATCGCATAGCTTGGCCAACCCAAATACTGCTAGTGCATTTCTTTAGTGATTTTTTGTTAAATATTTTTTAACAAATTTAAGAAAATGCTTTTAGCACGTAAATAAATACCATACTTTACTTACAGCCTGAGCGAGGACATATTTTGATCATGTTATTTATGACTTTTATAAAAATGAATTTTAAGCGTATATTTATTAAAAAATACGCTTTTATAACAATAGGTTACAAATTTATAATAAGTTTTGGTTCATATGGTTTTATGATCACCGCTATCGGAAAGAAAGCAAAGCGCTTCTTAATTAAGTGCTCTAAAAGCTCTTTAAAACAGCTTTGCTCTAACTTCGAATAGCGCTTGTTTTAACTTTGGCATTACATTGCAATCAAGCGCTTTGAAGCACTTCTTTTTATAAAATTACTCTTACGAAAAAATTTGTGATGTAAAAAAAAAAATAGTTGCAATAAAAAGAAAACAAATATTGTTCTGAATATTTTTACCAATATTAAGAAATTTTTGCTCGGTGCAATTTTTACTGAAATTTGATAGTTTAGGAGATATTTGATAAAATGATATTTTAACCAAAACTGTTTTTAGCACTAACGCAAAAACTAAAAATCTTTAAAATCCAAAAATATTTTTAATCATTCGAAATATACATTCAAGCCATAAAAAATATCTTAATTTTTTTCAATGTTTTACAAAAATTTTACGTGACATCTTGGTTTTTACAAAGGCTTTTTTAGTTTTTAGTTCAAGCTTCAAATTGAGTCATCATACGTATTTTTTCGTTGCTTCAAATTTTGGTGGCAGCAATTATCCAATTATCGTGGATTTGATATTCATGAGTTTTTTAGCATAAATTTAGCATTCACGAAAAATTCAAAATACATGGTAAAAAAAAATCCCCCACCATAGCGTTTTTCTTTCGAAAATGTATGTGAATTGTTGATTAAATTGCATATAAAATGTTTGAATTTAATTCAATTATTACATAAAAACCTAATCGTTTTTTCAATTATGCTATTCACAGTTCATAGTAAAATTGGAACGTGACAAAATTACAACTATGCAATTCACAGTTCATTGTAAATTGGGCTGGTAAATTTACAATGTTGTAATTTTACAATATTTTGCGAGGTTGTAACATGTGTTGTTATTGTTTCCCATATAAATGCTGATTACAAATACTTAGTCGATAAATTTGAACATACCTTTAAGCATGTTTCTTGGAAGTTGTATTCATTTTTAATTGATGACAGTATCGTATGGGAAAAGAGAGTGATAAAAACATAATTTGTAAACAATAAATTTTTGAGCTCACAGTTATATGATTTGACACATTGTAATTTTGCCACGTTCCAATTTTACTATCAACTGTGAATTGCATAAATGTGTCAAATCATACAACTTTGAGCTCAAAAATTTATTGTTAGCAAATTATGTTTTTGTCACTCTTTTCTCGTACGATTCTCGCACCAATATTGAAAACGAATACAACTTTCAAAAAACATGCTTAAAGGGATGTTCGGATTTATCGACTAGTTGTGCATTTTTATCGGAAACAATAACAGCACAAGTGACAACCTCGTAAAATATTGTAAAATTACAACATTGTAAATTCACCAGCCCCATTTACAATGAACTGTGAATTTCATAAATGTTTTGAAAACTTTTAAATGAAGATTAAAAATTAAAACTAAGATTGTCAATAGAGTCCCACTGTGCGCTTAACAATGAATCCTAACAAAACCTATGAAAAATATTGTATCTTCAGGAAGTTGTTCTCAAAAAGTTTTTTATTTTTATTTCAGTTTGTATTTTTAAGTAACAATTCAATGAACGTCGTATGACGTACCAACACATATGCCAGAGCATACAAAAACAATTATACTTTTACTACCATATGCTTTATTTTTAAGTCAAAAAATCATTGGATCGCAAATAGAAATGTCGATTTTAAGCGCTGTAAATGAGACAGCACAAAGTGGTAGTGCTCATTGGGTTGGGGTAACTTGTGGAGAAGGTATGCAGCCGTATGTTAAAAATAAAAAATACAAAGAAAAAAAAGGGGTCATAGGTATTTTTTTTTTTTTTATTTTTTTCAACCAACATCCTGCGTCATTATCATTCGTCGTTGCTTGCAATAATCAGGCTTATTCATTCATACAAAGAAAAAGAAAAAAAAAGAATCCCAACTAATATACACGTACTTACTACATACAATAAAGACGGGCCGACAGACAGATAGACGACCAAGAAATGCGAACCAACCAGCTGATAAAAGTTAAGCAAAAAATTGTCAGTAGATTGATTAAGGAAACCCCCTACATTTACTTGAAGTTTGCAATTTTTTTTAAAAAGCGCATTCTTTAGAATTGGTTTTTAGCGAAAGAAATAGGAGTGTTGAGAAATGGTCCACATCTTTTGAATTTCTATCGTATCATAAGAAGTCAGACCTGTAGCAGAAACCATTTGAGCTTAAAGTTAAATTATGAATAGGCTTGAAAACTTTTGACTTCTAAGCTAATAAATTTTTGCTGCAAAAGTATCCAAGCCGCAACACTTTATAAACGACATAATTAAGTTTTTGGAAAATTCTTTCTACACTTAGTACTTTGTGACCTCTGAACAAATTTCCAAATGATGTTGGTACCTTTTATTTCATATTTTCCCATGTCTCTAAATAATGCGCTTTGCAAGCCCTTCCCTGGCTGGACTAGAAAACACGCTGCTTGTTTGACGAACCTGTAACCATTAGAGGAAAAAGACTGCTGTTGTTACTATCTTAAAACTCTCTTAGGAGCGTAGCTTCTAAACCAGTGATACCAACAAAAATCTGCTTCGGGAGCTGATTACAACAACATCAGTTTGGGTAAAAAACTAAAAAAATATTGAAGGAGTAATGACTTGAAAACAAAATCACACTAACAAAAAAGTGCGTTGAATTAAAAATAACATAAACAAAAAGCATGCGGCGATAGCGAACCGAATTTATTTGGCTCGAATAACGGAAAGTTTTCTTTTGTTATTTTTGTAAAAGCTAAACGAGCTTCGGGCTGTGCACCTTTGGTCTAAACCAGCGGTGGGCATGGAAATCTAGCAAAGGGCGAAACAACAAAATCAAGCAACAAAAAAATAAATTTTAAAGTTTATTTGCTTTCATTTTCAAATTCGCCAACAGCACAAAAAAAAAAACCAAATTACACTATATACAAAATAATTGCTATATTCGTCGAGACACAATGCGACACCGTCGCTAATGCCTTTGTGTGTTGTTTTTGTTTTCATTTGAACTCAAATCAACGCTGTGCGTCGAAATTCTACGAATTGTTTTTTGGTTGCTTGTGCGTCGAATAACGGTTCGGGCCATGAGGGCGGAAAGTGCCACTACGTGCCCATCGCTGGTCTAAACAAATGTTCTATAACTATTTCTATCTCTACGTCGTTGTTTTTTTTTCCTGTGCCAGTTCGTTCCGATTTATTGGCATATCATTTTCTATCATTCGTCCTACCTCTGCATCTGTCACGTAGGATGGATCTACCAAGCCCCTGATCAACAAGTTTCGCTAGCATTTTTCCTAATCGTATGGCAACCAAATGAAATTCGTGTCTCGAGATCGTGCGAAATAAATTGTTTTCATATATACATACATACCAGATCTGAAAACTTCAGGCATTAAAACTATAAAAAAAAAAATCTACGTACCCCTATTGTAGCGTATGCAAGAACACAAAAATAAGAGGGAAAACAAATTGAAACTAAAAATCACAACTTGAAAGTACCCTGATTACGCTGCGCCTCAACCAAAGGCACCCACACTCGAGTGTTGTACAGAGAGCACTAGTGCACCGCCTTCAGTTTCAGTTTCAGTTCCAGTATACTTGCAACAACCGCAAGGCCCATCATACAGCTTGATAACCCGCTATTGTTCAGAATAATAATCGTTTGCCGATGTTTTTCTTCGTAGTTTTTTTTTTTAGCTTTAGTTAAATTTTGCATCGTTGCGGTATTGCAGGGTGTACGTACAATGTGGGATAAAGAGGAGAGTGGGCTGGCGGCAACAATTCATTGACATATATACAATTTACAAGTCTATATTTTTATTGCTGCTTGTGGTGTTATTTTATGCCAATAGAATTTTGACTCGACTGCTACTTTATTCTATAATTTACTAAAGCAATAATAGGTCCTACTCATAAGCAACATCTCAGATGTATAATCACCGTAACATTTTCCTTCCATGCCCTTTTTATAGTTTTATTTGTCGTATGTTAAAATAATATTGAATTTCAAACAAAAATAACATTTAAATATTTTATTAGCTTTCTAAATTATTTATGTATAGCCTTGTTTTTATAAGACTTAAGCTATATGACGACTGGCAATCGCATAAGTGTGAAGTTTTGCTGCTAGATTGTAAAGTACAGAGATGCACATAAAAATCTGTTTAGGGAGCTGGTTACAACAACAACAGTTTTGGCTAAAAAACTCGAAAATATTTTGCGAGAAAAACTAGTATTGACGAAAATTTTTGAATTAGTTGCGGCAAATTAGTTGCAAGCAAACAAAAGAAACAACAAAAAGCTGAAGGAGTAAGTGGCTTGAAAAGAAACCCTCGGAAACAAAAAGCATAAGCGATCGCGAACCGAAAGTGGTTACCTTGCTGAACGGAGCGCCTTGAAGAGAAAATTATAATAACAAAAAGCTTACGGTGGTTTCGAACCGAAATGCCTTAGCTTCAAAAACGGAAAGAACTCGATAGTTTTTGTTATTGTTGTAAGAGCTGGAAGAACTGAACGAGCTTCGAGCTATGTATCCTTGGTAAAGTACGTTGCAAGATCAACATTCTTCGCGGCTTAACCAGTGTAGGTACATTGAGAAAAGAGAATGTTTCCTTAAAATAAATGTATTTGGTTGATCGATTTTTAAAATATTTGTTAACTATCAACAAATTTTGGTATTTATTACCATGTCCTTTATTGAAATTCAAATTGTTGCTTATTAGGCCAAACGTTATATTAGTTTAAGTCGATTGAAAAAATTTGTTTGGGCTGAATATACATTTGTTAATGCTATTTTTATTTGATTTCACTTTTCATTAACATGAAAACTTTGCAATTCACAACATATTCAAGTAAAGCACTACTTAAGTATATTCTGCTTGGTATATCGATATCGGTGTAACGATATTGGAAAAATCGTTTTTGGTTATCGGTTTTTAGCACAAATCGATATTTACGAATATATACGTTTGCGAAAAGAAAGTATTTTTTTAGCCAAATACATGATTTAGTGATTATTAACAAACGAATGATTGCTACAAAATAATATTTGGTTCAATAATATTATTCAATTCACTGCAATATGTGACATTTTAACATATATCAAATATTTAATTCGCCTATATCAAATATACTATTTTTAATTATTACCAAATTTTGGTATATATTATTAAATTGTTTTCTCAGTGTACTCGTGTAAAGGGTGACTTGTTTGGAGTGTTCGAAGGTCCGTTTTGCTAGCGAAAAAAGTTTTCTTGAGATGGTTCTCTTTGGGTCATTATATTGAATTCTTAAAAGTTTGTTTTTATACAGAAAAAGTGTGGGTATATCTGGAAAGGTGTGGTAAAAAATTAATATTCAAAAAACTCAATATCTTTTTTGCTTTTAACGCATACCGCATACCCAGCTAAGCTCAACCTTAAGCGCAAACCAAAGGAATGAAAATTAACATTTCTGAGCAACAACCGCGTTTGTAGATGCACAAAAAAGGATAATGAATCCTGCATTTGTATTCTTTGCACTACACTCCACTCTATCCTATGTTGTTGTTTTTTTTTTTTTTGTATTTCCATGTCTCTTGGTTAGCATGCTATTGTCCAACAGAGAGACCATTAATAAGGAAAAGGAAAAAACGTTGCATATGTATAGGAGCTTAAACCGCTGCGTGCCGTTGCATAAAAAATTGCAAAGGAAAATTAAAAACATTGAAATACAGAAAAATACTAACAACAACAATTATAGTGTAAAAAATCGGGGTAAAAAAATAGAACCCGACCAACTAAACGAACCAAAGAAAAAAGAAAAAAAATTTTTCAGCGCGGGCTTAAAGTTTAAATGTATTAGTTAGTTGTTAGTTGTAGAGAGCTTAAGGATTAGTGTGCATGCGATGCTTGAACAAGTGGGTGGTTGGGAACTTTACCCTGCCCCACCTATAAAACACAAATCTATATGAAATGGAAAAAAAATTCTATATAGAAAACAAAGAAAAAAATGAAACCTAAGCAGCACCCACCCACAGGGCGCCAATTAAAACCCCACTTTTGTATTGTTGTTGTTGTCTTTGTACAGTTGTCTGCATTTATCATCGCCAGAATGAACAATCGACTTGTGTGCGCTCATACATATGAATGTCTGTGTGTGTGTGTTTGTATATCTGTGTCTTGATTGTATTGGCGTTGCCGCCTGCCCATCCCTACTCTACTGGCTGGCTGACATAACAGCAGCCCAACCTTTCTACTTTCGAATGAAACTTCTTCAACGCATCCCGCTGCTGACACACAACACTCACTGTCCGCCGCTCCCATTAAAGCTTTTGTTGTTGTTTTCGCCCCTTACCCCCCAGCACCACCAACTTTTGCCTCATCACAATTTTTTTTTTCGCTGTACCAACCACTTTACCCCACCTTCTTCAATATCACCACCTCACCCCTTGCTAAACTCAAACAACTTGGCTATAATTACATAAAGTTAAAGGAAAGAAAATTTTTTCTCGATTTAGCTAGTTGTGCGCCACTGGCAACTACAACGAAATGAAAAAAATAAAACTTGTGATGATGACGACTCAACGGTCTCTATCGAATTCACAAACCTTTTTTTTTTTTTCCCCAGCCAACAATTCATTCTTCTAACGTTATGTGCCGTTGTGGGTTTTATAGGGAAACGGAGACAGAGTTTAAAAAATTTCCCATATTCTTTTTTTTTTTTTCTAAAAGGTGCTTTACTTACATTTTTTATACATATTTTTTCTCTCTGTATGAAAAGATATAGATTTCATTAAAATCGTATTTCGTTGTTTAACACTCACATTTTTTCTTTGCCTTGTTATTTTTTGTTTTTAAATCCTTTTTGCATTTCCAGTATCTATGGTATATACATTTTAGTTTTCATTTTTGTTGCACATCGAAATATGTTCAGTGGTCTTTGTATTGCGAGTTTGACAAGTGAGCTAAAATGTTATGTTGTTATGTTGTTTTTTATGGATTCATACATAGTTCTCGAATAAAAAATTTCTTGCAATGCAATGTTATTCAATTCTCTTTCGAAGTTACAACTTTAATTTCGCTAGATTTTAGCAAAAATTCTTCGGAAACATAAGATTGAAAATTGTTAAATGGAGTTAAGTCTATGAACCTAGAAGATATTTCTGCAGGAAAATTTACCTTTTGGCCAAAAGATCCAAAACTATACGTTTTTCACTTCTAGCAAATTATCACGTTGAATTTCGATTTGAAGGCAGATACATTCTTAGGATTGATTGAAGAATAACATATAATTATACACCCTCTCATAAGTTGGCATCAACTAAGTCGACTTTCGATAACTATCGACATCTTTGCCTATTTTTGGTCTTTTGACTCTCGCTTTCGTTGATTAAATGTCGCCCAAGTTTGAAGAGACGACGCATTATCGTTGGTGTCAATTTTAATTTTTTGTGCAAATTTTATATTTTGAGTAAAATAAAAAATTTAAATGCAATCCAACCCAAACCAGCTTGACAAGTTGTTGGAGCTAATAAAGGCAAAAATTGATCCATAGACGGAGAGCCCGCTGTAGAAAAGTCGAGTGTATAAGATTACAGGATGGGATGTACAGGAAAGATAGTGATGCATTTTGGTGAAACTAATCGACCAGAATTGCCTTGCCAAAGCCGTCCCGATGCCCCCGAAAATGTTCGATTTTTGGTCAATTTTGTTATTTTAATTAAAAGTGTATAAGATTACAGCTTGAAATGCATTCTAAATGAAAGTACTGAAAGAACCTAAATAGAATATACTTATAAGGTTGCACTGTTGAATCATGTCCCAAACATGGGTTTCCACCAGTTTTTTGGGTCAATTTTTGTTAATAAAGACTACAGCTTGAATTGTGTGCCAAACGATAGAACTCGAAGAGTCTAATTAGAATATATGGGATTTTGGAGGGATTGGCAGGGAATCATCGACCTGCGCTGTCAACAATTAAATCGTCTGAAGGAAGCAATCGCCGAAATGCGGCCAACTTTGGCCAATAGGAGAGGAATTGTGTTCCATCAGGACAACGCCAGGCGACGCAAATCGGGAGATTGTTCTAATGCAACCACCTTATAATCCGGACCTGCCACCAAGTGATTACTACCTGTCCCTGTCAATGGCGAACGATTTCGGTGGTAAAAAATTTGAGAGAGACTTGTGAAATCGTCTGTTCCAGATTTTTTACCAATAGGGCAAGGGCTTCTATAGAGAGGCATAATGGAATTACTTTCCAAATGGCAACAAGTTATCGAACAAAACGGCAAATATTTGACCTAAATCGGATTATTGTAATTATGCTAAATAAAGTCTTCAATTTTATGCAAAAATAACGAATTATTTTTGCTGCACTTTTATATCTAACGAGTTTCGCAGGCTCCTGCGCTCTATCTCAGTATTTAGTCATCACTCCTTGAAGAAAAATCAAACTTCAATTGAAGCCATATTTGTTTTTATTTCAATTTTAATTATTTCAATTATTTGACGTTAACAAAATTAAAGATGATATTTTTTTCAATTCAAGTCATCGATTTTTTTCTGAGTCGTCTCGCTTTTGCTACACGATACCAAAACTGAGACGAAGCGATGTCGAAGCGAAGACGACCGCAAATCGAGACGAGAGTCGTCGAGGACTTACAAATTTAGGGCGATAGTCGCTAATATAATGTGAACAAGCTTCTACTAGTCTAAACAACATTTTTATGTAAAATATTGCGGAGCATTGTGCTGGGGGCAGCTCTTAATCTCCTTATGTCAGATCTTTTAATAACTAAACCTGTTACAACTGGAACTTTTGATATTTGATAAGATATTTTATTACAGATACAACTGTGGATCTGTAAGAAAATATCTTGAAGTAGTTCCTTCAAAATACTAAAAAAGTCCTAATGGTATATCAAATTGTCAAAGGATTGCTCATCTTCCGAAGCTTTTGTAAGTCTCCAATCGATGGCATCTTTCTCTAGAAACATAACATACGAAACAACGAAATTGACTTCTAGAGACTTAGAAGGTATAATTGACATGCTCAACCGACTTACCCTCGGAAATATTTTGCTAGTTATCGACAAGTTCCTGATTAAAGAAGTACTACACAGATTTAGTAAAAATTAATGTAAATCTAGTAATTTTGATATTCTGTCATATTGACCACCAACCCAATGTATTCCTTTGCACATGAAAGCATTGCGTCTAAGCTCTTTGGAGGGATATGCAGTACATTAAAACCACACTCTTAAATGATCTAATTCGAGCGGGGATAAGCTCGATTTCAATTGCTAGTAAGATGTTATCGTTGTCAGACAAACGAATAAATCGATTCCTCACCTCTTAATTTGGCTAGTAGATATGTCGAGATCAACAACTCCGAGCATATAAGTTTAACCGGATCTGAGATGAAAGAGGCATATTTATGTCTTTGATCTGCAAATTTAAATTTTCGGTCTGATGTGACTAGGTGTTTTCGATAGCTTTTCGCACGCTGAACAAGAATCTGGGCTCAAAAGTTGACAATCAAGTAAAGTTTTTGAGAAAATAGGATGAAACCCCCCCCCCCCAAAAATAAATGGTTTTTTTTTGGGAATTTCCGTTAAACGGAGTCCTAAAACCTTCCAAAATATTCAAATTGAAGCTTGTCACTTTCTTCTTCGACCCCAATAATCCAAAAATTATAATTTGTGCTTTTGCAGTATATGATTGTGTCCTTTAGAATCTTGTACAGTTCTCCGTGGAAAAGTTTCTTCTACTGTTTGGATAGCGCCTGAAACAATGCACATTTTTAATTCTACCAGTGACTTCCACGAAAGTCGCACGGGCTATTTATTATTCATGCATATTGAACTTAATTCATATTAAGCAGAATTGAAAAAAGAAACGCTTTTAAAAACCTTCCTCTTAAGAACTTAAAAGTGAAAGCATTTCAGTTTTTATAATTTTTGATTTACCAGATAACATTGAAAGCAAATTGAGTGAGCTTTAATCAAAGTTATGCTATGAATGAACTACAGACAACAGATATCGGTGTTATGTACAATAAGCCCAAAAAAAAACTTTATGAAAGCATCTGAATATCAGAAAATCCCATGTGCGCAGTGATAAAAAGACGGATAGAAAAACGTTCCAACGAACGAATGAACGTCGTATGTTTTGTTTACCTTGCTTGCATACATCTATGATGCTGATTTTACCTTGCACGCAGCAGGAACAGCAGATAGAACCTGGTGAATACAATTTTCAAGTGTTTTACAAAAAGCCGGTTACTGTTGCGATTGCTGTAGTAGACGCCATTGTAAAAAAAGCGCTCCACTTGTCGAGACAAGTGGTGGAGGTAAAAATCAAAAAACAAAAAATCTTGCAAGAATTCTGCGAAAGGAAGTCTGTGCGAATGTGACGACTCCAAGCAAACGAAGTGAAACTACGGAACTCTACGACTCCGAACGACTTTAACGACATCATGTGTGTCTAGGAATAATGTAACGTTACATGTTTAACGTTAAGTTTTACGTTTACGTTGATGTTGAGCGAAGGTTCCGGCGGCGGTGGCATGCGAAAAAGTTGTTGCTGTTGTTGTCGTCGTTGTTATGTTATGCTGCTACAAAACGGGCAAACGGCATTTTTTTTTATTGTGTTCATTCGCTAGTAGATATTCGGTCTCTCGGTCAACAGTTTTCTTTCTATTTGTCTACGTCTTTTTACTTTTATTTTGATTATTTTATTTTGGTTGCAGCAGTAGCAAGTAACTCACCAAGTAAAGTTAAAAGTTGTTGGAGTTTTGAGTTGATAAAGAAAAACGCGGGACGAGCCCAATGAGAGAAGAAAAAAAGCCAAAAAGAACTTATTTAAATTTAAAGTTAGGACTTTTTTTCGGAATGCAAAACTTTAAAGGATTTAATATTCCAACAGTTGGACGATTTATGAATTGGCAGATATTTTAATATGAAGAAAATTTAGCGTCAAAGAGTGCAGATTCCTCTGTATCAATCGAATATTTACGCGTTGTCCTGAACTGTAAACTTTTTTGGAAGAAAAAATTGGAGTAAAGGATGAATATAGCGATTAATACTCTATTCGTTTGTAAACAACATCCTTGTTCTGTGAACGTTCATTATTCATTGGATGTATTTCGTGATTTTTCAAGCGTGGTTGAGAACAACAGAGCTTTTAAGATCCTAACCGCAAGCTGATCTTGAAGCTATACTATATCTGGCAGCTTTGGACATCTACATACCGAATATGGCTCAAGTTGTTCTAGGACTGGCAAATTTTTTCAGACCAGTGACAGCGTTTGCTCAGTACTATAATATTCATTGTCTCACCAGGCAGGAATGTGTCGCTGGTGGTAACAAAATTCTAGTCTTCACCAAAGGAACGAAAGTGGATTGTGGGTCGAGTTAAGGGATCTAGCCGAGCGTTCTGATACTGAACATACGTTTAAAATACCCAGCCAACGCAGCGTATTTCGGGCAGAAAATTTTTACATAGTATTTGTTAGCATAATATCCGGCACTGCTAAACAGTCTATTTATATTAAGGAATTCAGGGCAAAGACCGAGGCGACGATAGTGCTCGAAGAGAATCCGAGATGTCAGTAGAGTACATGGTGGCGAACGAAAGGATGCCATTGCGGAAATTCTATACAGAATTAAATACATTGACAAAAAATAATCACGATGTTAATTCTACTCGGATTGTGTATGTTCTGTAGTCTATGGTTAATCAGAGTTCTGATTATAAGTACAGAAAAAATCCAGTAGATTCAAATCATTATTCAGTTAAAACTACAAATTTTAATAAAAAGAATGCAAATGTTTGGTAATGCTGAGAATCCAACTTATAACCTGTAAATTGCTTATGGCCGACTTTGAACTATCAAAGGATAAAGTTCTTCCCTCTGTTGATTCATATTCTTATAGGGCGTAACGTGTATTAAATCGGCACGTTAGCTGAAAAGCTCGGCTTACCCTGCCAGGACTACTGTAGGTACTGCAATGTACATATGTAGAGTATAATCGATGCAGCAGTTCCGTTGCGAATGCTCTGAACGCCCAAGCAAATGTTCTTGCTACAGAGCTGTCTAAGATTTAGTAAATACATCGTTGCAAGAACTTGCCAGATTTATTCGAAGCCTTAGATGTATTTCGATTACTACACTTTTGAACATGCAATGCCAATTCAAAGATCGTTTGTTTAATAAACTCCCAGGTTAATCTTTATTAAATTTTAATTTTGAAATTATTTCATCTCAGTAAAAACGTTTAAAAAATAAAATCGACCAAAATATCCTCTTTAAAAGCGCTCAAGCCCTTCAAGAGAAGATTTTTTTAGATTTTCGTACATAATCGTTAAAAATACAATACAGAAACTTTAATATAAAAATGAGTCAATTGGATGATTCGGACGATTATCTTACTCATTTTTTTATTATTTTGCTAATTTTTGTTTTGACCCTTTTTCCATGATAATAATACTTTTGGCGGCTTTAACTTGTCTACTCCAAATATTTTGCTTTAACTGTTTTCTTTAATTTAATTTGTTTTTTTTTTTTTGTATATTTTGTATAATTTTGCTTGCATCCATTTTTTAAGTTAACTTTTGACCCTACCAAAGCTAGCAGTCTTACATTTTACCAGCGCTTATTAAATGCTGATAAAAACTTGAACAAAGTTTTGCAGATAGAATTTCAATGTTTGTGTTACAAAGAATTAGCAATTGAAACTTTTCTTTTTTCGTTTTTTGTAGCAACGCAACTTTGAAAACTATGAGTTTTCATTTGTCCATTTCCCCCGTTATTACTTCCGTCTCCGTCCCCTCGCTCTAATTCACTGTTACTCAAAGGAAGATATCTACAAAGTGCCTTCAAAATAATCTCACTATGTCTCTTCACTTGCTGCAACAGCAATAGCAAATGGAAAAAATCGACTTTTTTAATTTTGTGAATCACGTCAGCAATACCAGCAACATATTGCTACAATATCCAGAAGAAGCGCAGCAACAACAACAAACAAATACCAAATGTACAAACAACAGCATTGCTCAATAAGCAACAACGTTTGCCTGCAATACAAACATAAACTTAAACACACACATACACATACACACGACTATTTGATATAGAACCTGTAGTATTTAGTGCTTGCATTGTTCGTTAAGACTTGAAACAGAACAGAAGATGATGAGGAAGTATAAATTGAAAAAAAAAAAAAAAATTGCAACCAAACCGGAAGTAACAAGAAACGAAAAGAAAAAAAACAAATCAAAGAAAAGAATGCAGAAAAAAGCTTCTCCCTACTACCAATTTTTTTTTTCATTTTTCTCGTATTTAACCTTACTTCCTGCTCATGCTGCTGCAGGAATTTTTTTTTATCGAAATCGGTGTCCCCTATTTTTGCTCCACCGATTTCTTTATTTGCATTTTTTTTCCATTCAGTCGAGCTCTCAACTTCATTTACGCCGTTGTTGCCATCTCTTGAATTCCCTTAGTCGTACGTTAAGTTTCCAGTTTTAGTTATCGACCCTACTACTCCTTGGGTGTCGTCCCATTGAGTGGCCTCCTTAGGAAACTTCTTTATGGTGCTGCTGTTGCGCTACTCATTTTGCTGACGACAATAACAGCAATAACAACAGCAATCAGCAGCATCCCTGTTTGAGGTACAACCTACATTTGCTCGTTGAAGCTTTTTCCTCTACAAGGGTGACCAGATGGTCTAATAATTTGAAAATAATTTTTATATGTAGACCGGTACAAAAAAAAATGAATTTATTAATTTCCAATTAATACTAATAAATATAACTTCAAACCAACACCTAGAAATTAATTAAATTTATAGTAGAAATGATTTGAGTATAAAAGACATAGATCTCGGGGCGTGGTAGTTTTCGCTGACGTATTACACAATTTTTTGAACGTCATAAGAAAAAATAGTCAAAAATTAAAGAAAAAAATGCCCAAAACTAAAGATATATTTTTGCACATAGTATCAAATATATGGGTAAAGATTTTCCACTCTAAAGCTCTCATTACTTTATTCTTTAGAGAAAGGAGTTTCAACCCCAGCATTTTCGATTGTCCGCAACTACAACGATTGCCTAACGTTACCCTTTATCGGATATTCACCAAGATTGCAAAAAAAAAAACTGACACTCCGTCAGACAAGCATTTGTATCTCCTAGTTTTAAAAAGTTTCAATAATTCTTCATCGCACACCGTGTATTCCGTTTTCGAGACATTTAAAAATCCTCGATCTTGGGACATCTCATAAAACTGGAGCTCTAATTAACTCGAAAATTTGTTTATTAAATGCACGATGGTAATGATTTGCAAATACCAAATATTTTCATCTGGTAACCTTATGCACGACGTTTCACCGACCGCTCAAAACGCTACTCAAGCTTACCCCCCCACGATTGCTACTGCTGCTGTTCATTGCCGCCGCAATCAGCGTATTGGAAAGAGAAATGCGCACATGTTAAAAAAAATGGAATTAATTTCTTTTGTATTCGTTCGTTTGTTCTTGTCGTTATTTAGTTTTTCATACGTTTCTCCTCCTCCTCCACCTTCGGTAATCCACCTACTTTGTATTTGACAGTGGAGGAGCAGCAGCAGCAGCAGCACTAGAATCTTTCATTCATTTCCTTGCATCTTGCGTCGTCCTGTATAGCAATCCGGTTGCTGCATTTTTTCGTTCTTATTTGCGAATTTTTTTCGCTTTTGATTTTTTTCATAAAAGTTGTCCTCTCGTGCTCATGCCCGATGTCCTTTTGCTATTGTTGGTCTCTAAGTAACTGGACTTGGACTTAAACCTCCCGAAAAAAAATTGTATTTCTTGTATTGCAGCGCGCCAACTTGCAATTGTTCATTTGCTGAATTCTGGTAGGAAAAGAAAAAAGCACATCTGATTCGAAATGGTTGGGAGGAATGGTGGAACAAGCTGATAGATCATTCATTATATACAAAACGTACACATTTGGGCGCGCCAACTAATGAATGGGTTGTGACAATGGGTGTTAGTATTGCCCCAGTTTACCCCAATTCAACACAACGGGGAACAGAACTCACCCTTAGCAAATCCTTAACGTTGGAATTTTTCAGTTTTTTCCAATTTCTGTATAATGTTACTCGTTATTTCATTTCATTTTGTTTTTCAATGCTCAAAATTGTTATACATACGTACAGAAATGTGGTATTCTTTCATTGTTTTTTTTATTTTTTTCTACACTGGGTGCTATGTTTGTCGAAGCTTTATCTAGCTGGATCTCACTAGGTGTTGGGGAAAAAGAGAGTGGTGTATTGTTTACTTAAGCTATACAGTCACGTACTGCATCATATTGCAACAGCATTTGTTGTCTGTCTGTCGGTCTATCTATTTTAAAATATATATTCATGTACTTTTGCCATAGTAACGTTAACGTCCGTCCCATTTTTTTTTATCCTTCACTACTAATCCCTAACTCTTTTGATTTAATTACACTTGCTAGTAGATAATCGAATACTCCTCCATGCTCTACTCTGTAATCCAATAAATCTCGTGATTTCATTTATGCAGATTACAGCTTGTTTGGTTCCGGTTGTGCTTTGTAGCGGATTTCAATTAATTTGTTTTTTCTTCAATGTATACCACAAGAATTTACCTGTTCTGGAGGAACTTCAAATGTCCTATTTAGAAGTTTTTATTACTCTTTATTGCAAAATAAATACTTTAATGCATTCCAAATGTATGCATTAAAGTATCATACTAATAAATTTTTAAATTGTTTTTTGAAGTCATGTCTCAGTTTCAAACTCATTTAGAAGGTTGAAGTTTGGTATAGACTCCTGATTTTAGTAGAATATTATTATGTATTAATTTTTTTAAAGACCCACCTAAAATGGAAATTTAAAAAGTATTCAAATTACCCATATGTATCCGCAATATGCCTCTTATCAATATCTTTTCTTTTTTTTTTTTAACTTTGAACAGATTTTAATTATATATATATCTTTATTTTTCTTGCAGGTAAGCAATCATAGACTGCTATAAAAGTAGTAAGTACTAACTGTTTTTTTTGCTGGTGTATCCATAAGAACATTACGCTTTACACACTGCACCAGTGTTGGCATGTCTCAAATGTCACGCGACATTTACGACGTTTATGACCTACAGTCGTAAACGTCGTAAACCTTCGAGCCTTTGTAACAAACATTGAGTTTACGACAAATAAACGGAATTTCTTGCATTTGAATTTCAATGACATTTCACGATTACCTCTAAGGGGGGTTCAGATAATAAAATTGTTTGTCAAACATGTTCAAGTTTTATAGTATATTGTTTTGTTGGTCAAATTGTTTAACAAACAATTAAAGTGTTGTGAAATCGAGGTTGACCTGGAGTTTGCGACATTTGTGACATTTACGACAGTTTACGAAGTGTGACTGTCGTAAACCTAAAAATCCATGTCACATGCCAACACTGCACTGCACTGCCTAAATGTTTGGGCGCGATGTGTGGAATCGCTATATTAATTATAATAAAATTACGTATTTAAATTTGTATTAATACTACCACATGAGTTTAAATACACAGCTCATGTGTTTCGATAAAAACTTAAAGTATTTTACACAAAACGTGTATATTTACACATAATGTCTAATTAACAACGATATCGAGATATTTACAAACTTATGAGTGTAAATTCACTCACTTAATCTGTATTTTTTTAAGTTTCTCATCCATCGGTGCTCATGATTCGATATAACTTTTTTTTTACTTACATTGTACATATACGACATCATAACATATTTAGACAAAGAACGGTGTTAATGTTCTCTGTTGAGACTTTTTCGTACATTTGAAACTTCCCCGTACTTAGCCCCCCCCCCCCATTATCCAGCTAGCGGAAGGGTCCATTCAGTATTTAAGCATACATTTACAAAATAATAATTACGAGCACAATGTTAGCTGCCAAAAAAATATTTTTTTTTTCCATTAGTACTGAATACCCCTGCTTTCATATACTATCATTGTAAGATAGTTTTAAATGCGTTTATTTCGAACATGCTCAAAAGTGAAATATTTTGTGCCCTTAAAATTACGCATCACAGAATTATGCTTTTTTTAATTTTACCTGTTTTCATGCCTGCTGCTGCCTAGCTAAGCCAAAGTCAGTCAGTCTTACCTTACTCAATGCTCATGAACAATTCGAGCGAAACGATTGCGACGTCCATGTCTTCGGTTTTTTAAATCAAACTACGCTTGAAAGCAAATGTAGACCTCCAGCTCAGGCGCTTACGCTCTCACTTACTTCTTCGATGGTCTTAAGGTACCTTTACTAGCTTAATTGTTGTTGCTTTTGTAGTGCGCCTGTTAAGGTGTACTATGTATGCATGTGTGTGAGCACACCGTTGTATTGTTTACAAATATTCAAATTTTTTTTTTTTCAAACTCACTCCGTATATTTAACATTTGTGAAATACAAACACCACTGGTGTTGATATCATCATTAAAAATTCATCGTACATGCTTGGACATAGTGAGTACAAACTGCAAAATAAAAACATGGATATACATATGGATGTACATATGTATGTACTTGCTAGAGTGTTGCGAAAAAATAAACTTTTTTGGAATGACTTTGAAATGTTGAGGTTCCTGAATGTAGGTTTTCCTGCTTTTTCTTACATTGTTGCTCCGACAAAAAACTGATATCGATTGCTGAGTAGAAGTGGTGTATGACGGGTGCTGTGGACAAAATGTTTCTTATAGTCCGAGAGCCCGATGTATTGTAGTAAAGTCGAGTGTATAAGATTACAGGATAAGATTTACAAAAATTATAGTAATACATTTTTGTGCAACTAACTAACCAGAATTGCTTTGCCAAAGCCTGTCCCGATGCCCGAAAATGACCGAATTTTAGCTAAGTTTGTTGTTTTAATTAAAACCGTAGTATATTACATGAGTTTTTTGGGTCAATTTTCATTAATGGAAATAACAGCTTGAAATGATTGCCAAATGATAGAGCTCGAAGAGCCTAAACAAAATATATAGGGTTGCCTTGTCGAATCATGTCCTAAACATGGGTAGCCACCCATTTTTATGGTCGATTTTTCTTAAATGAGTGACAACCCATATTGGAGACAGGATTTGACAAGGCAACGCTATACATTCTAAAACGCACCTGTTTTTTGTAGTTCGTACTTCGCGTTTTTTTACACTAAACGTTCAGGTCGCGTTATTTCACAATAAGCAACTCAATTGCTCAAAATTTTTTTTTTTCGTAACAGTCTAATAATTCATGAAAATATCCATACCTGCATCAGTATTTAGCTCTTGCTTGGCTGCGTGTTCCTTTTTTGACTCGTCGATCATTGTGGTCTTGGTCTGCGTCGTCATCGCTGTCTTTGAGCTGAGTATTGAGTGTAACTGAACTACCAGCATATTTGTATCTTGTCGATATAATTTTTATGCTTCGGTATGTAGTTGGTATTGTTATTGTTGTAAATAATACCCTCTTCTTCTTCGTATTTAATTGTGATTGTGTTTGTGCGCTTGTTAGTCTGAATGTGTGTTTGTGTCGTTTTGCTAATTGAGTTAGGGAATAATCCATCCATCCATCGTATGTTTTCAATTTTTTTTTTCGTTTTTCGACCAGTGTTTCCATCTTTATGATGGTTTGTTGTTATTTTTTTTAATATATTTTTAAACGACTTTTCTCACATGAAAATTAAATTCTTCAAATAATTTTCTCATGTTTTTTCCCCAACTATTATTATTACCTGAGTTACTCAAAATTATATCTAAATACTGAAGTCTTACGAACAGGTTTTGATAGGCTCTCTATTAAGCTAACATATCAGGTGTTTTGTGAAAATAAATATTTTAATGTTCATGCCCTTGTGCTCCTGAGAGGTATCATGAGAAAAACCATGATTAAATTTTATTTATTTATTAAAAGCAGAAGCACTCAACAGTGTCTCGATTGTATATTTATGCTGCCAAGGAAGCAAATACAGAAACAAACAAAATTCCATTTTAAAGTCTAAAGCTTTCTAGATATGTTAAAGGAGCACATCAGGAGCACTATGAAATAATGAAATGCATGGGTTTCGAGAAAATATTTACAAATTATAAAGTCTTAATTTTGTATTTTTTGTTAAAGTATACCAATTCAAGCCAAGGGCATTAGCTCCTGAGAGAACTCAAAAGTAGCATTATAAGCTACTGATAATTTCTTATTTTAAGAATATCTAGATATGTTGTAGAAGTACATAGGAAGCACTGTCAAAACATGAAAAATCATGCAATATCAGAAAATGTCACTAAATTATCGTTGTTTGTGTTCTAGTTTTGTTTAAGTGCTCGTATACAAATTAAGTTCCTGAGGGAGCTCAAAAGATAAACAATTAGGTCTGAGGGAGCAAGAGTAAATAATTTTTGCAAAAGACTATTCAGTGAATGGTTAGGCTGCTAAAGTAACAAAATTATACGTATAGCTTCGTCACAGATACTAATGGAGTATATAGGGAGCTCTTTGATGAAAAAAAAAAACGCAAAAGGGACACATTCTGGTAGATTTTTTGATGCAGAATTCAAATCACACGCCGAAAATATTTTAAAGTAAAAGTATCAGCTCAGTTGAATTTACACTATCAATAAATTCTCACTCTTTTCACAATCTAAATGATTTATATCTTCTCCAATAGATAAGAAATAAAAGTTGAATTCAATTTTGATTGCAGTTTTATTTAACTTTTAGTTTTCCCCCTCGTGACTCAAAAGTCTGAACATAGTGAAACACTGGTGACGATACACAAAATGAAGATGACGAATAAAATTCTTTCATCGATTTTATATCGATCGATGAAATCGCACTACATTTTATGAGACAAGCAATTACAACTACAATAAAATAAAAGCGCAACTTTTCATTTTAAAATGAGAAAGAAGCCTAAATATGCTGTTGTATGTAGATATGTCGGACTTAAGTTATTTTCTTACCTGTATAAGTTGCCGACCAAGACGAAGAGTACACGAATAAACTACCTGTCGGACGGTTGGTTGGTCTTTCGGTTGGATGGACGCCAGCAAAGCAACGACCACGGCTTAAAACACATACACAGCCGAGCTCTAGCTGTTAAACACAACACAACACAAAGGTAAAAAGAAAAGAAAAAATATCGCACACATATCGCCCGATATACCTGTGGGCATAATTATCGGTATTTTTTCACCTATATATACACGCGCACACACACACACACACACTGAGCCAAATACCGCCGCTCTCACTCATACGACGTCGCATCAAGCCATCACCATCATCGTGCTGTTGAGTCCGGGAGTCGGTCTCAAAAGTCTGTCTTGAATTTTTACTTGCGCTGGTTTCTCGATTTTTTCGGTTTTTGTTTCTTGCCTTTCTTTTGCTTTTCTCAGTACCATTTTCATCAGTCGTCGTCTCTGTCGTTTATGTACGTTGTCGTTCGTTCCTACGTTGTTTTCTTGTACTTAAAAAGTTGTTGTTTGTGTGTTATATTTTTTTTTCCGTTTCCCCCATGATTTTCATGCCGCATTTCTGAGAAAGAAAAAATCGTGGTGTTTTAAGTAAAAGCAAGGAAAAATCAAGAAAAAAAAACGATAATATTCGCCGGTATCGTAGTACAAACAACCAACACTTTTGTGGCACCCCCCACTCTTTAATGGAATCTTTTGCACATTCTCAAGCTGTGTTGAATAAAATGTGCAATAAAAAAGTGAAATAAAAATTGAGAAACTAAAAAAAAAAGATTAAAAAAAAAAATTTAAAAAAGGAAGTACGAGTAAAATTCTTTGATTGGGGAATACCGCATTAGAAGACGAAGAAGAAGCAAGCAGGAATTCTCTACAAAAAAAAGGTAACCTAGAGCTTTAAACCGTTTTCCCCAGAAAGTGCATATGAGTTTATTATAACACATGCAACAAGTTTTTGTTTTTTACGCTGTTACATTAAGTTGAAGTGCCCTACACACCATCATCATATTATCGTCCTTGCTCACCTTGGTTTTCTTGTTTATACATATTGAGCTGCTTAGTGTTTGGGCTTGACTTTTGGCTTATTTATTACTTCTGTAGTTCGGTAACTTTGAACGAGCTGGAAAAAATTTAGTGTACCTAAGTACTTACTAAAAATTATGTTCTATCGTTAACAACCGTGTCATTCATCAAAATTGTGCTGTTGAAAGAGTTAAATCTTTGTTTTGTCTCATTTTGTATATTTGATCACAAAATTTTATGATATAAAGTTTCATCAAAATCAGATATGCGATTTTAGTGTTATTGACGTCAGAAAATTGATTAGTAGAATTCGATCCACATTGCTTTTATTTAAAAAAAAAAAAAAACAAAGGTTTTACTTATTTAATTTTTTTTTTTTTGGTTTAATGGATTGCAGGCTTTTTTTAAAAAAACACCTTAAGCCATAATATCGAAAATTGTTCTTTGAATTCGAATCTTACCGAATTGTCTGTAATTAAAATATAATCATCTCAATACCGATAACTGGTAATTACTATTATAATTAACAAGTTGGAATATTAAATGAATACTAATTTATCTTAAATGATAGTTTCATGTGTCCCTAGTCTAAATCAAAAATTTTGAAAAGGTAAAATCGCCCGCGTACAATACATGCTGCTTTCAACCAATATGACTTACAAAGATAAACAATTCTACGAATCATAGTTCAGTCAAATCTTATAGCACAAATGTTTTATGTTTACAAATGATATATTTAATTAAAAAAAAAATTGGGTTTTATTTAACCCTGGATGGATAACACAGGCCGACAGCATCTCAGATTCAGAAACCGGACTATATATTTCCGAAGGTATTTGATGCGCTGAATCCAAATCTAAATGGCCTTGGAAATGCTCTATCAGCTCTGGTTTTCGAAATATTTTAACCTAAAAGTGCAAAAACACGGTTTTTGGCTATATTTGAGGTTGTTTTACATCGCGAATAAATTTTTTTTTCCAAAACTGGTTGCGGCATTTAAAAGTATTACTACTCTTGCCCTTCAAACCCCATTTTAAATTATGTCGATATCTCTTTTAATCACCGAATCATCGCTCTCTTCAACTTTTCTACTCACATGTTGCACTTGTTAAGCTCATTTTTAATCTAAATTAATCTAAACTACACCTAAGTTGGCATTTTATTTTGGTTCAATTTAAAATGATGTATTGAATTGAGTATACTTTCTATTCAGAGTTTACTTAAATATTGTATAAATGAAGCTTGTAAAAGTACTTCGTCGATTCAACGAAGATTAGCCGTAACATATTTAAAATATGCTTATCCTTCCAGGGTTAAAGACTTTTCTTCTCTATAACTTTTTTCATTTTTAATTTTTCGATTCATGGCACATGTTTCCAGTAGAAAGGTATTATAGTTTCTTTTATAGGCTTTTTAAAGACAAGTTGAAAGACATTTGCCATTTGGTGTGTGAAGTATGAAATCATATCTTTGTTATCTTTGAAGAGACTCGGTTAAGTATCTTTCTGAGGTCTTTAAAAAGTGTCTTGCATAGAGATTTTATAGTTGTATTAGATACTTTATATGTAAATTATAGACGTTTATTAAATTAAATTTTATTTTATTATCGAATTTAATTTTTGTTTACATTTTGTACGCCGGTATCGAACCCATGTCCTAACGATCCATAGTCCTGCACGCTAACCACTAATCACGAATCATACTTTTCTCTTACATATCTGTCTCGGTAAATCGCCAAAACACAAAAAATTACAAATCTTCTTACAAGTGACTTATGTCTACAGTATAAAGACACACACGAGACATGCCACATAATGCCTTTATAACTAGCGTATAATGTGCTTTAAAAACGTCTCTCTTTATTATGGGTTGATATCTTGCTATAGCTACATATGTACATATTATGAAACCAACATTTTGCTGCAAAAGCAAAGTATCTTTTCAATTACGAGACCAAGCTATTTTAAAGACATCATTGCTTTGTAAGCTGGATTTTTGTCTTGATAACTTGCTCGTTTGCTACTAGGGACTTCTATGATTTTCTATTGTACAGTAAATATCTATCTATATCTTCTTTCTGTTTCGATACCTTGGAAATTAAAATAATTTAAATTGTTGGCTAAAAATCGTAATTTTGTTTTTATCTGAAATATGTAACTTTTGTAACTTTTCTACTTTTTGGGTATATTTAAAGTTCATTTGTGTGCGTAACTCTCGTTTCATTTGCTTGAAAATCTTAGGTTTGATTTTACTTGAATATCAGTTTCTTACGTATCTCAAGTTTTGTCTCTTTATACCTTATTTTTATTGCCATTTTTTACTGATTTTATTTTGTCTTTTTTGTGCCTCTTTTGTGCATTTAAAGTCTTTGCATTTTCCATGATTTTCTTGTTGTCGTTTTCACTTTCTAAACAAAAACTTTTGTTTTTTGTCATTTTTGTAGGTCTTACGCTTTTGCTGTTTTTGTTTTTAATATGTTGATCCTCTTGAAGAATAAAATGTAGCCTTTCGTACCTTATTCGTAACAACAGCTAACATCCTATTCAGAAATATCCTGTGCATAGAATTTATGTACTGTTATTCCTTATGGACACAAAATGATCATAAATCATACTTATATTTTCTCAAGAAATTTTTCCTTATAAATGAGCTTAGCTATTACAATTGTTAAGCTTTCTTAGCTACCTATTCTAAATTAGATTTATAACTAAATATAGAAGCATATTTTAAAGCATTGAATTTATTGTCTCCAATTGAGCAATACCATTTTTTTTCGAAATATCCCATTTCACAAAGTAGCTAACTTTCAAATTTATTTAAAATTACACTAAAATTAAATTAACCCTTTACCAACTACTAAACCGGATGTGCACATATCCTCCATTTTGTAGTTGATTCTTGTTGCTTCATTTATTCAGTCGTTATTTTTCATTTTATATCATTGTTTTTTGGGCCTTTCAATTATAATTATTTTTGATTAATTATTTGTGACGCGTATTCGAACATCGAACCAAGCAAGCCAGCCAAGTCACGAACGAACGCACACACAAACCGGTTCAGTGTAAAGAACGTGTGTACATTTGTAAGTTCTTTCGCTCTCCGGCTGTATCTTTATAACTTTAATCCGACTGATGATGTTGATGATGACCAACGCCAACAAAACGTCGATCGTTGATTGCTGGTCTGATCAGTAGCTCGATTTTATGTTGAATCAATCGATTGATTGTTCCTCATTTATTCGTTTATTTAATTTAATTGATGTTAAGGCTATGTTTGCCCGCATGTATCCATTAAAAATAGCCAGTGTTCCATTAGGGTTATTAAATAAATCATTTATTTGGCTGACTATGTTTCTGTCTGGCCTAATGTTTCCTATATTCAAGCATCAGCCAAAGTTGAATTTGCTCATCTGTTGCCATTAGTTGACCTTATGTTATATCCGGATTAATATTTTCGAAACATATTTTTGCATATTGTAAAATTTTTTTTTTTCATTTCTTCAACTTTTTTTTTTGTTATTTTAACAAACTTTCTGTTGACCCTAAATAGTTTGAAAGTAAATGTTTGTTGAAAGTGTAAAGGTTACTTTTATTAGTTTTTTGTTTTTTTTTTTTACAACAATTAGTGATATTTTTCAACCGACTAAAAAGATAATTTGCAATCGTGCGCGCCGAAATGAGTGACAGAGGTTATATAGTACCAATTGAAAATGATTTCCAATAAAATTAACGCCATATTTATCATTAGCAAATAAAAATGGCTTGTATATGAGTCAATTATAACACTTTGCGAAATCCTTTTTAGTTGTCTTTAATCAGATTTGAGATAGTATGTATACATACTATATTATATTTTTCAAAAATTTTGTGAAATTGAAAATTTTGTATTGCTTTCAACTATCCCCAAAAAATCTTTTTCATTCCATGTCAGTAACTGTTTTTCAAAAATTACTATCGTATTGTATTATGTGAAAACTTTAGTGTTTGAAATTAAAACAACGCGACCACCTAATATGGAGTCATGGCCAGTTTTGTAAGTCAAGGAATATGTTGTCGATGATCATCTTGTTTCTGAAACATAGTCGCGGCTTATCTTTTCCTCTCGAATCTGGCGGCTTTCTTTCATTAACATAAGTTATAAAAAAAATGCCAAACTGTCTCACTGTTCGCCACCAGTGCTATACATCCATAACAGATTCAGTTTTTTAAAATTTTTGAATTGCTTTAGAAAGTAGGACGATTATGAAGATCATAATCTCCTTTTAAAGCGTAAAACTTTTTATGATGACACCTCATCTCCCGGAAATAATCTAACTAGGCTCTTGAAAAGTAAATTTTACGTTCTAAGGTTAAATAAAGCGAGATTTTTCATATCAATATAAATGTAATGTATCAAAAAAATCAAAGTACTGGCCTGTATATCAGTAGCCAACCTTGAAAGTTTAGTTTTTATTAAGGGGATCATAGGTAAAAATATTTATCTTGATATCCTTAAGAAAAATTTGCTCCAAAATGCTGTGCAACTGGGGATAAGAGACGAATTTCGGTTCTATCAGGACAATGACCGTAAGCATAAGTCAGGAATTGTGCAGTCCGGGCTAATTTGGAACTGTCCACACTTGATGCCGCCACGGGTACAGTAACCTGACACGAATGTCACTGAAAATGTATGGTCTTTGTTGAAAAAAAAAAAACACGAAACCACACCATATCCAACAAAAACGATTTAAAAAGAGCGTTGCAGGAAGAATGGAGTTAAATCACCTCAGAAACCACCCAAAAGTTAGTGCATTCTATGCAAAACACACTGAAGGCTGTTTTAATCCAAGAGGGCTTCCACACCAAATACTAGTTTTATAGAAATAAGCAATAAGAAAAATACTTATTTAACGTTTCGACTGAACTATATCAAATAGGCTGTGACCTGAATTTTACCTGTGTTTTTAAGTTTTTCTTTTTTAATTGTTAAACAACAAATTTATGAAATTAATAAATTACATATTTTAAGTAAAATATTTAAATTATTAAAATTGCGTTTGAAATTTTTCAAAAACCTTTCCAGTTTGGAAGATATAGTGATTTGAACTTTAAAAAAAGTGCTGTATCAAATAGGCTGTATGTATGCATGATATGATAAAAAAATAATTGAAATCAATAGGAAAATAATATGCTAAACACGTTGCTAACATTTCAACTTCAATTAGTCAGCTTATAATTAAAATGAAATTAAAACAAGAATTGTTAGAAAAAAGTATGCGAAGATTTCATTTGTGTGGCATAATTTTGTAATTGAGTTTTTACGATGTTGTTTGTTGTATTAAATACAATTTAATATTAAGTTGAAATTGTATGTAGAAGAGAAGAAGCTAATAAAATGTGCGAATTCTATATATACCACATCACATAAAATTATAATACCAACCAACGCAACCAATATACGAGGCAATTGCACGTACATATTTAAAGTGAAAAGTGTTAATTGCTATCGTTGGCTGCAACTGTTGCTGTTGCTGTTACTTTAAACAGTGGCAACCACCAGCAAAACATTGAAAACATAAAAGTTATGCATGTGTAGCGCGCGTACTAAATGCAAAATGCATTTACAATCCACAAAAACCAAACCAAACCGAACTGACTGTTGATGTTGCACTACTATTGCAAAAATAGCAATAAAAAACATTGTTGGTGACGGACGGCACCGTTGAAACGCCTCTTTGGTCGGTCATTCGACCGGCCGGCATATTTAGCTACAAATAATAATGGCAACATAAGTCTATATGCTACACTGAGAAAAATCAAATTCAGTTCGAGTTTTACAATAAGAGGCCCAAGCTGTTATCACGAAAAACCGACTGAGGAACGAAATTTCCCCAATTCATATAGTCAAGTTTCACAACTGGCTTTACGTTTAATTCAAAGATTTTGAGCATCGTTGTCGTTGACAAGATCTAACATTGCCAGACATTATAAAGCTTTCACTTTATAACATACATATTTGCCTCTGGGTTATTCCATCACTTATAAATATTTTTTACTTTATTGAATAGTAAAATTCTACTCTTCACAGTGGTAAAAATCCACATAACCTTAATATTGTCAAGTTTACTACCGGAATTTAGTAATAATTCATATAAGTATTGTAATTTTTACTGGTAAATTTTTCAGCGTGTACATATGTATGTAAGTATACAGAGCTCAGTTAGTTTAAAAGAGATAGCGTGATATTTTTGCAACTAGCAAACGGGCACAAATGCAGCGCTTGCTGGCCGGGGGCCTAAATAAACCATGTGTAACCGTTCAGTGCAGTTCGTTACGGCGTATTCATTTTCCGCCTCAATACGAGGAAACCATGTTTTAATTTAGAAATCCAGATATAACAAGAGATTAGAACGCAAGCTATTGACCAAGAATTGCCTAGCATTGCAATTTTGTTTTTTTTTTTTAGAATGAGGGTTATAGTACAGTTTATTACGTAATATATGGGTCAGTTGTTATGAAATTCCTTAAAATTTGGTCAACTGTGATTGATGTCAAAATAATTTGTTTCTTAGGATTCTGATAAGTAAAGCTAAGACCTAATAACTGTTTCATTTCTCTGTGGAATATTTATGTTTTTCAATCATATCTCAATCCGTCTCGCTTCGTCTCTAATTTGAAATCCTAAAAATATGCTAGTATAGTTCTTATATTTGTAATTATTTATTCCTTAAACATAAGCTAGATATTAGTGTTTTCTTTTAAAATATAATAGCATACTTTCAGGCTTGAGGATTAGGACGAAACGAGACTAATCGAGATATATAATAATAATAATATATAATAAACATATTTGAACACTCATTGGAAACAATTTTTAAAAATATATGATTTTGCGTGATATATAGAAAAGTAGTTTAAAACATAATGGCGCATATTCGTAGCCATTTGCTAGTTGTTGCTAAAAATCTTGAGTTTCTGACTGTGTCTGAAGGTGTTTTTAACTATAGACCCCACTCTTAAAATGACTATAAAAATTAGTTGTGTTTAAAAATAACACTGTTCGACAAAATTTGGTTGATTCTCAGTATCTGAAACCCAAATATACTTTTCCAAAGTTTTTTGGCGTGCTGGATTCCAATCCGAGGTCAGAATTTCTCTGGTGATTTCTGTTTTCGAGATAGTCTAACCTAAAAGTGCACTTTTCAAGGTATTTGAGGTTATATAAAGGTCATTTTTTTTATGAAACCATTAATTGGGTTCAAAAGAACTACTTTTTCTTTTGAAAATACACTTTTGATTATATAGATATCTCGTTTTTCTCCGATGTATCGTAAATTGAAATTTATTACACTTTCTCTTATTGAAACTTATTTGATTTGTATGGAGACCTGTATAATAAACGATATTTTAGAAAAGAAAGATATCAATATAATTCAAAGTGTATTTTAAAAAGAAAAAGTAGTTCTTTTGAACCAAATTAATGGTTTCATAAATAAAAATTACCTTTCGATGAAATATACCCTCAAATACTTTGAAAAACTGTGATATTCGCACTTTTAGGTTAGAATATCTTGAAAGCCGAAACCACTAGAGAAACTCAATCCTCGGCTTCGAATTCAGCGGGTCTAAAACCTTCGGAAAAGTATATTTGGGTTTCAGATACTAAAGTTTGTCGAAGTGTGTAATATGTGTTTGTAGTTGGTTACTTTTTAGGAATGATATCGCTCATTTACTTCAACTGGGAGAAAAACGCATTTAAAGTTTTCAATAAGTTACTTTTTATATGAAAATTCAAAAAAGTACGTTTACATAAACTCTTCTCACAAGGTGAGTTTATAAGACACCTTTCTGATGAAATGGCGAATTTTTCTGTATCATTAACTCAAAAATCACGTTTTTTGAGTTATGCCAGTCTTGAAGTAAATGAGCATATGTATATTTACGACGTTATAGCTAGATACAAATAGAGTTTATATTGGATCCGTATTGTTTATTTCATTATTCGTTGTGTTTACGCTCTAGCAACAATAAATAATATAGGGGGATGTGATGGTGAGCGAATCGAGCAAGGGGCGAGCTCCCTAGTATATGCCACTTTATTTAATGATCCATGCAGTTAATTGAGTTTCTTTTAATTGACCCACCGATTCAATTAATCGAGTCCCAGTTAAGTAAATCCTCATATAATTATATTCAAACTTTTGCAGTTTTCGCCAAGTTAATTACATGAAACTATGGTATGGTATTGATCAAGCTTATTATTGAGTTTCTACAGTAAAAATATTTTTAACAAATTTTGTGCTCAAAGAGTACGTACAAAACGTTTATGTATCTGAAGAAAAATATTATCTTTTCTTACCTTAAGTCGTTGCAAATTTACAAAATTTGATGCTTTGAAAATTTTACTAAATAAAATACAATAATTGTTAACACACTGCTTTGTTAGTGTCATGATGAAATGGTGTAAAATTAAAACTATTAGCTAACAAATCGACACATGTTTGTTAACATTAATTAATCATAATAATACAAGATAAAGCTTACGTCTGCTCATATCGGTATGAATTTAAATATTTCACACAGTTTTAAATCAACCAACGCCAAGAGTCTAAGCAAAGTTCAAGTTTTGTGTAAAAGGTAATATATTATTTTATTTCTTTAAAGGAAGGGGGGGGGGGGCTTCCCTATATAATAAACATAAATAACACACACTCTAATAGTGATGCCTTGCACTTGTATGCGATTGTTGGTTGCTTGGTTCGTTGATGATGGTACCCACAACTTGCTGTTGGTAGATTTTTTATTGTTGCTCATATATTTAAATTACCGAATTACAATTAAGCATTAATAGGATTTTTTTTGTTTTTTGTACCTAATTTCTTAAGCTTTTTAAAAGTGGCACCACATGAAATTAATTTTTTTCTTAAAAAAATAAAAAGTTTAGTGCTGCTCTTCAGCTTGGCTACATAAACCATTAGACCTTGAAGTTATGACCGACCAGTCATTTCCCCCAAAAAAATTATTTTTATGCGTAGTCATATATACACGCACATGACAACGCATACACGCATGAATGTATAAATTTTCAGGCTCTTATTAATATGACTGTGTCTATAATTGCGTTATACAAATTATGTACGCGTATGAAATGAAAAATTATTCATCAACAGACGATCAACAAGAACAACAATAAAAGGATTTAAACTTGATTCGATGCCCAAAAAATTAAAAAGCAAAAAATCTTCACTATTATACCGAATACACTGTTGTTGTGTAAATCCTCTTTTTTTTTATAAAAATTGGTCACACTTTAAGTCGCAGACATGTACGCAGTTTACACACTCTCACATGCTCACCTTGATAGTATGAGAAAAATCCTCCATTTAGTCCATTTAGCTGTTTATGTTGCATACACCTGAATTGAAAAAAAAAAAACCATAAAAAATCGAAAATGAAACCTTCTAAAATGACTTTCAATTTTTGTTTCGGGGTCTTAAGTTTCAGGTTTAAAGCAGGTAGCAACAAAGATTTGATTCATCAGCGTCATTATTGTTGTCGTCTTCGTTTTCTTGACTACGTCAGCATTTGATCTTAAATATTGTATTCACACACACACACAGAGAGAGAGAGAGAGAAAAAATGAGAGAAAGAGTGCGATTTAGGTAAATTGACAGCTTGAAAATCAAGTAAATTTAAAAAAGGATCTAATAAAAATAAAAATTAATAGAAGAAGAATGAACGCTTCGAAAAGAACCTGTTTTTCAAGACACAGTTTTCGTTATTATACTTAATATCTTCCATAACATTGTGCCTATGCAGTGTTGCCAAATGTCCGAATTTTTCAATTTAGCACTTATGTATTTTTGTGTATGTAGATTATTTTTTCTAACCTTCAATTCCTTCAGACTTTCTAAAATAAGAAAAAAAAAAAATCCAACTCCGTAAACTTTATACGACTATCTCAGAATTTGAAGTGAATACAAAAAAGTTGCGCAGTACAGCCGTTTCGAGTGCGCAGGTGTGTTGTCTTTATAAGTCCACTTTTATATTACATAATTCTATATACATTAAAACGATCTCTTCCCACAGGGTCGAAGAAGGGTTTGTATAAGTGGTGACGGCAACTTCCACAGTTCGTTTAGAGTAGGGATGGCCAACTGAGGTGCCCAAAAGTCGACAGCGCGCTGACGTTTACAACAAAAATTTCGCGCTAGTATGTGTATAAATGTGTGTAGGAATTCCAACGAAAAAAAGCATGAGTATAGATGTGTTTTGTCTTTTCCACGTAAAGAAAAAATTACCCAGTAGAAATTCGTGCATCACTGATGTAAATAAATACATAAACTGCGAAAGCATCGCATGGCTACACAAAAAATTATTAAACTCAAAATTCATCAATAAAATGAAAAAGTACTTTTCCGAGAATTAAAACTATTTTTCCATGAATATGAGTTTTTTTTACAACAATGATGCACACAAGAGCAGGTTTTTTAGTCTCTCATTTTTTTTATAAGTCAATAATACATGTGTAAAAAATTGCTTTTCGCAGACCTGAAATTTTCACAACTGGCATTGCGCAACTCATTTGCGCACATTTGTTTTGTTTTTGCACGTTTGATTCCGACTGGGTCTCTTGCATATTCATTTTTCAAACGAACCAGCGCATAGAAATCATCAACTGCACGGTGGGACGAATGATGGCTCGTTTCATAGATTGTGACCGCGGGAGGGTAAATGGCCAATCCTAGTTTAGACACTTTCATGCAGATGTTAATTGGTGTAAGAGCGCATTCTTCGATGATATAAACAGGACGAGTGGGCGTGGCTTATACAATCAAAAATTGTAGAACGCTATGCACAATAAACTATTCAAGCAAATTTTACCAAACTTGGGCAGGCATACTATCTAAGTCGCACGACCAAACACTGGACTATATTTGAGGGGGGTTGACAAGTGAGCGTGAGCGTGAGCGTATGACATACATTCGAATATATTAAAGCAAACAAATTTTACCACTCTTGTCGCGAAACGTTCCAAAAATTAAAAATATAAACAGATAATTAAAAAAAAAACCAAAAAAAAAATTCATAAAAATGAAAAAGAATTTAAAAAATGTTGAATAAAAATTAAAAATAAAATTTAAAACAAATAAAACAAAAAAAAAAATTAAAAAATTACAAAAAATTTTGAAAAATACAAAAGATAAAAAAAAAAATTTCGATTCCAATTTTTAAAGAATTTGCAGAAAAATCCAAGAAAAGAAAAGGCAAATCCAAAGCTGCGAGAATAGTCTGAAAGTTTCGAAAATCATGGACAATCACCAGAGAATTCGAGAAATGGTTTTAAATAACCTTCAAAAAGTCGGAAAGTATCGGAAAACATTGATTAATTAATTCAGTAAAATATCAAAATAGTTAATCTGCCTTGGATCTATTCCACTAATAGACTGCATGCTCTAGCAGATGTAGAGAAAATTACTAATAGGATCGAAACACTTACACAAAATTTTAATATCAGATGCTTAGGCTCTGATTTTAGTTATATTAATGAGCTAGTATCATCTAATTAGAATAAGTAGGTTTAGTTGTTTTTTATAAAAATTTCAAATAGGTTTTTTAAATTTTTGCCTCCATTTTTGTACTTTGTAATATTTCTAAACCAAATGTAATAATTAAATAGAATAAGAAATATTCTTTAACTCTTCGAACTATAATTATATATTTAAATTATTATGTATATTATATATGAAAATAAATTGAATTGAATTGAATATCAAAATAGTTCCAAAAATCGAAAAGTATTTAAAAATATATTAAAAAAATCAGAAAATCGAATGGTATCGGAAAATATTGAAAAAGTTATTAGGTTTCGAATAGTATGGAAAAAAAACGAAAAAGTCAAAGGATTTCGAATAATATCGAAAATATCAAAAGTCGAATAGAAAGATATTAGAAAAAGATAATTTTTTCATGCAGCACCATCTATAAGCAACTTTTTGAAGCTTTGTAATACAAAAAGAATTAAAAGCTATTAATTAGCTTTTTCCTACATTTATTTCAAATATGATCGAAATATTTCGATTTAGTGCGCCCTAAAGAACGTTCACTTTAAAAAGAATTTTAAATTTATACGGCGAAAATATAACTTAAAAATTGGCAATACTCCACCTATGAAAGTAAAACTTCCATTGTCAAGTTACTAGAGTCAGCAAATAGCCTGATTTTAACCTTCAAACAACGCATAACTGTATAGTCTGTTCATCCGCACTGTCTGACGGTCATCGTTGTCTTAAGTCTTTAGTATTGTTGTTGCATTACACAATTTTCAGTTAATACTTTACCGTATATAAAATATAAAACCAGCTTTTTAACTTCCTTTTTTCTTGTTTTTTTTTTATTTCGTACAACGCCAGCATAACCTTCGTTATTTTTTTCCTTTTTTTTTTGTTTTCAACAAAATTGCTGCAACTATCAATATCTTTGTAAAAAAGAAAACAAGTTTTCAATGAAATTTTTGCTGCCTCCACGTATCCTCCTAAACTACTTAAAACACATCTTCATCCTATACTCTCACATCTTGACAAAAATGGCCTACGTCCACCTTTATTTTGTTTAATCGTTTTTTGTCTACAAGCAACACGATGATGATCGACCTCCTTTTTTACCCTGTACACACACTGCACAACAGCAACGTCGCAGCGGCTCAAAACTAGATTGAGGTTATGTAGGCCGTATTAGTCAGTCAGTCAGTCAGCCAGCCAGCCAGCGGTGGTGTCGTCATTGTTGGTGGTGTTTCTCCTGCGTGCTATTAGAAAATCGACCTGGTGTTATCGTTTGGCTGCTGCTTCTGCTGCCGCTACGTTTGTTTACTGTGTGTCTTTTTTTATGACTCTTTGGTTTATAATTTTCTAGTTTATTTTTCGCAGAAATTCCCACTTTGGAAAATAAAGGAGGCATGTGACTGACTGCGTGTTGTTGTAAATTGTTTTTTAGTTTTGTTGCTATTGTTGTTCTAGTAATTTACCTATGTGTATATAAATAATTTTGTTGTTACTATTAAAGGTCTTTGTTTTTTCATCGAATAACCAGTTTAAAATATTATTATTTTACTTTTCAGCTGAGTTCTCAATAGTAAGAATTTGATCCTTTTGTTGTTGTTTGCAACGTCCTTGAAAAGTTTCTCAAGGATTGCGATGTGCATTGATTTCCAGTTTTAGCATAGTTATTTGATACCAACATTGTTGTGCGCAAGTTAAATGGAAGTATAATTGAGCTTCCTATTAAACATATCATAGTTTTGTGTACGCAACCGTAGAGTGTGCATTTTAAAGAGTACGCACACAAATAATTCGTATACAAAGTGGCTAAAGACTCATCTAATAAGTATAAGTTAGCACTAATGTCCAGATCAAACCGGTCGTTATAGAAAAATTGACAGAAATACAAAATTCTTTCGCAATGTAGATAATGGTATAATTTTAGCGAAGTGTAACACCTTTCAGAAATCAAAATACTGTCAAAATTTGAGCCAAATCCATAGAGAAATTTTACGGTGTGAAGCAAACAACTGTAGCTAATTTTCGATTATGGAAAAAATGTATTATCGATTTCTGACTTTGATTGGGATTCAAAAGGAATATTCCTTATCGACTATTTGGAGAAGGGAAAACCAATTACAGACGCGTACTACATGGTTCAAAACGTCCCGGGAATTTTGATGGGATGGCACCACCACTCTCAAATCGATATAATTTTTCGGAAATGGCAACTTTTTAAAGAAAAATGTCAAATTTTGATGACATTTTATCTAGTAGTTTTGAAGTTATCGTTGTATGAGTGACGATATTTTTGGTATTTTGTAAACAATGGAAAAAGTGAATTTCGCATTTTGATAAAACATTGCTTTGTGATCGGAAAAAACGAGAAGCGAACATTGGAATGGCTCTAAAAACATTACAACACATCTGCTCCGTCGAAAACAACTGTTTACAGATGGTTTGCTGAATTTAAAATAGGTCGTACGACCACCAGTGATACACAACGTTTGGGCCGGCCAAATGAGGCTACCACTTCAGAAAATATCAAGAAAATCCATCTGATCGTTTTGAGAGACCACAAAGTGAAAGTAAGAGAGCTAGCAGACATAAAGAAGTTGTCGATCGGTAGTATTTTCAATATTTTGCATGAGCATTTCGAAATGAAAAAGATGTGCGCGCGATGGGTGCCGTGTTTGCTGACAATTGATCAAAGGCAACATCGTGTCGGTGATTCAAAGCAATGGCAAAATTGAACGAATTGCGATATGAATTGCTGTCCCACCCACCGTATTCTCCAGACTTGGCCCCCAGCGACTAATATCTGCTTGCTGAAAAGATGGCTTCAGGGACAGAGATTATACTCTAATGAGGAGGTCGAGTTCGAAACTAATGCCTATTTTGATAACCTCGACGTCGATTACTATAAAAAAGGTATCGAAATGTTGGAGGATGGTTGGATGAAGTGTATCTCCCTCGAAGAGAACTATATTGAAGAACAAAATCGATATTTATCAAAAAGTGTGTTTTCATCATTTTTCCCGGGAATTTTTGAACCATGTAGTACTATGCAGAATTATTGGACAGGTTTGATGAAAAGAAGAAACGTCCTCGTTTGGTACACAAAAATAATTTGTTGCGCTAAAACAATGCACGTGCTCATTCGTTCCCAAAATTAGTTGAATCGTATACTCCAGATTTGGCCTCCTGCGACTTTTTTCTTTTTCCAAACATGAAAAAATTTGTAAGGGGGGGGGGGGAAAGAGATTCACATCAAATGAGAAGCTCATCGGCGAAGCAAAGGTTTATTTTGCAGAGATTGACAAATTCTATTATTCGGGCCGCTTGAAAAAATTCGACCTAAAAAGAGAAGAAAAAAAAAACACATTGATTAAGGAACTTAAAAGTTTCTCTGTATTATTATGATTTGATTTAGTTATCGTGCTAGTTTGGTGCTTTCAACAATTTTTGTTTTACACCATAATATTTAAAAAAAAACAACAAATTAGTCTACTTAAAAGTCAAATAGTCAATTAGGGTAAAAGGTATAAATTCTCTCTTGTTCTGGATTTTAGATTTACTAGCCATTCAGCAAATCTCCAAACTCATATTTTGCATACGCACTTCCTTTCTGCTCCCGGTCTAATAATTAAAAAGTCAAAATTTAATGAAAGTTCAACATATGTAGGTATGTAATTAAGCAAATTTTATCATATTCAAACGAGGGGGGTTTTTTTCAATATCCGAATTAAAACACGTTGCATACACCTTTATTAAGCATATAATTAATGCTGCCTGACATTAATATCTTCACATAAATAAAATTTATTAGGAAACTAACATGTTACAAAACTGGTTTTATTTATTTTTTTTTTCTGTTGTCCAAATTTCACGTAAATCTTAATTAACGACACGATTTTTAAATACAAGCAACATTATCTACCACCATTGGGGCTTTGTCATTAAATATTAGCATGGGAACCAAAGAGTCACTGGTTGTAGTTTATTACATGTACTCAACACTTGCTGTTTTTTTTAGTGAGAAGGTACAACGATTATTTTTTTAAATCCTTATTTCAGTATATACGTAAATACTTAGTCTTCATACAAAACGTTCAGAATATGAAAAAGACAAAAACGGTCGTCCACAGGCGCTGACATTCAGTCAGTGCGATGACTTAATTCCTATTTTATGTTTTGAATTAAATGAGCTCTATATGTAGTCATAAGTACATATGTAGTATATGGTGATAACTCATGTAATGTAAAGGAAGTTACCATAATTACTTGTACTTGGAATAAGTTCTTGTGCTCACCGCATATTTCTTGAATTGTGTAAGCGATTACAAATTGCGCTGCTTGTCTGTACATATATAAACTTCATACATACATATGTATGCGTATAATGATTGTAATGTCCATTTTAATCATAATGATGATAATCATATATCATATCATCATGAGTGTTAAGAACACTTGTACAGAACATTAAGAATCAATCTGTTAGGTTGCGAATTCTGTTTTCGTTCACTTTATTTATAATTACTTTGATAATGACTGTTAAAGTGATGATTTTTTGCTTTTATTGGCAATAAAACACATGTTTTGTTGTTCTACAAATTAATTAGAAACTCAAACGATTTATATTAAATGTTTTATTTTAATTTTATTTTTCTTAAATAACCTGAGGTTATATAAATTTAATAAAAACACCATAATGTTTTTATAAGCAAAGTTTATCTTCATACTTGATAGCTAAGCAGAAACAAATCTAAATTAAAGGCAAATAAATATCTGTACTGTGCTGTGCTTGTGACCCCAACCAGGCGAAATGTACAAACTCTGTGCAACTTCAGTTGCATTCAAATCAAATCAATTTTTCTGCATCACAATTATTACTCATTCTCATAGCCAGCCAATTTAACTAACCGCAGCATTCTGGTAATCGAACCGAACCAACGAAACCTAACCTTAACTATACTCTTGATGAAATTTGCAATACCAATGTTTCTGTAGCATGTCGACGACGACGACTACTTCAGGCAGTGTGCAAACAGAAGTTTTATTTTTTAACCGGCTTATGGCACAATATGGATTCATGTTTGTTTGCTACTTTGTGCTTAGTCGTCGATTTCAGTTAACAGTTGAATTGAACAGAGTTGTAAAAAAGTAAATTCATCCTATTTTTCTGAGCTTATTTCAGAGAGAGAAAACGTGGTATGAGAAGTGGTCTGGAATCACCTACCAAAATAAACCACTTTCCGCCTTTAGTATAGCCTCTTTAGCAGTCGACAGTCCTTTTTGCCTAGTGCCAATAGCAAACATGAGTATCGACATTAAGCAGCCTATCATTTTGTGACCACGTTCACATAGCAGAATATGCTCTTGTACCGAATCAAGTATAGGGTAAGTCAACGCCATACGCATTAGGTTATTAGATGTTTCATTGCACTCTATCCCCATTTTCCGGAAACGCAGTTTAGTGATAGATTAATTCATTTGTCTATCGAATAATTGGGTGGCCAAAGCCTTAATTGCTGTCTGGCTATCATTGCAAATTCAAAAACACCTCAAGCAAATATTTCGTGATTTTGTGCCATTTAAAAAAATTTATTATCTAGTACAATTCCCAAATATTCTTCCTCATGAGAAGGCTGAATAGTGACACCTTTTAGTGTTAACCTAAATTATTAGATCATGAAATGCATTGAGTTTATTTTTGTGCATACCAATGCGCTGAAACTTCTTTAATTTTAATCTCCCCGTCTCTCCATCCAAAACTCCTTCCAATCGAATGCAAAACTCTAGCCTAATTCGTTCAAATATATTAAATTATTTACAAAACCTTCTTCTAGTCCTTTCAAAAATAACGAAAACTGAATCAAAATCCTTGTAGTTAAACATTTCTCCTTCGTAACTTAAATTTTAGTCAACAGTGCGTATGAGTAACCTTGAGTGTATTTTAATAAAAGTGTCATAGCTGCAGTATGCTTCGTCAAAATTTGTTGAATTGTAAAGAATATCTTGCTCAAGTCCCTTTAAATATAACAACGAAAACTAAATCAAAATTTATTCAGTAGTTTTCCATTTATAACCATACATAGACATATTGGCAGGCATTTCTAGCGAGCTACTACGTGTGTATTTGACTTTGAAAAGTATCACTGTTTTCAATCTATTTAGTTGCATAATTTTAGGAGTACTCAAATTGAAAAAACCGTTCCATAATATAAGTTATCATGTGTAGATAATAAGTAAAATATTTCACATATTAAATTTCATCTACAACATGAATGCAACTTTTACAACGCTGCTCAGAATAGAGTTTTCTTCCTTGTCTTGCTGCCGCAATCAAAGAACTTTAATAACTTCTATTTTTTTTTTTTTTGTAAAGCTAAGTTTATTTTTCCTACCCTGACTTCTCTCATTTAAAAACTTTTCCGCACTTCATATGACTTCTTTTTTATTTTATTTTATTTATATTTTTTTTTTCTTTGTTTTGCCAATTTGGTATTTGCGGTGGCCATAACCATGACTTGCTTTGAGGTCAACAAACAGCTGGGAACGCTATAAAAAAAGCATTATGTATTTCATATCGAACGCTTGTCGACATCATCGTCGTCGTCGTCGACAAAGAAACGAGTTTTCTCGACTGTTTGTTGTATTGTGATTTTCCCCCAACTAACTCCACTCTCTGACGTCGCTTAAGAGCTTTACTCGCACGTTTTTCTCTCGAATACACATACGCACATGTGCCCTTTTCTCCGCTCAAACTCAAGATTACTTTCAAGATTGTATGTATTGTATTACAAAGAAATCTTATGATATTTATATACATATGTATTATATATGTATGTATGTATATATAAAAGCATGTATGTGTATACATATTTGTATGTTTGCGTGGTGCTAGCTGCCTTTTCCTAACATGTGCATTGGTATTGATTTTTATTTATTTTTTTGGTCGTAGTCGTCGTCTTAAACTTCGTTGGCGTCGGTATTTTTGTCGTCATCGTCGTCTATGTCTTCGTGAAAGTCTTCAACTTCGTTTTTTTTTTCTTCACCACAGTATTTGGTTTTGTTTTTTTTTGCCTTGATTTAATATGTTTCTATGTCTGCAAGTCTGGCTCTCAATTGCTGTCGCCTTTTGTCTCATCCTCCCCATCGTTAAGTTGTCAGCTTTTAGCTCCAATTCTATCAATCAGTCAGCCATGTTGTTAGTGTTGTCACTGGTTCTTGACTTCTTTTGCCGGCTATTTTATGTGGTGGTATGTGGTTATACAGCTAAATACATCTTCTAGGAAATTGTTCTTCAATTTGTTTATTTCTCATAAATTGTCTTTTGTAATAAATCGTGCAATCCATTGCACTGACTTCTTTTTTTATTTACCATGAAGTTCTTGTAATTATTACAAAATTTTTTTTTGATTGATACAAATTGTTTAAGAGACAACCGAAAAATATTTCTTTTTCAGTTTTTTTTTTCCTTTCAAAAAGAGGTTTTTATATTATATTTCATTGTCTTATACCAATTTAATAAAATAGATCTAATATAGTAAACTATAGCATTAAAGCTAAATGAATTAGAGAAACTTTATCGCACAGTAGATAAAAGTCGAAATGTGCCAAGAAGTCTTATATCTAATTCTATCTAAAAGTAGCGAAAAATTTCTAAAAGCATTGAGAAGTATTAAGAATCTAAGTACTGGCCCAATTTGTGGCCATGGCCATGTCATTGAGATCTTGTCCTAAGAATGCTCTCTATGTCCTCTTACACCTGCTATCTGGATATATGTTTATTAAGACATGCATGTAATGCGATTCGATCATTGAGTATTGACTGAATTTTCCTCTATAATCAACTTATTGCCAATTGAACTGGCTAATCTTCCAACAGGGTACACTCCACACTCAACTTTGGGAATAACTTTCATGTAAAGTTTTCAGAGAGAAACTCTCAAACCGTCTTGTACACCAATGTGTTGAAGGTCAGGTCAGTTGGCAATCCTAACACAGTAATATTTTCTGATAGTCAGGTCATTATTAAAGCTTTGAGCTCGGCAACAATAAAATCAAAAATTGTCAGGATAGAGAGTAAGTTTGATATGACACTCATTTGGATTCCATGCCAAACTAATGGTAATGAAAAAGCTAATGAATTTGCATGGTATGCTAATTTTTTCGAAGTCTTTCCGAGTCACGAATGTTTAAAAAAAAATGTAAGATAGTAGATTTTATAACAGTTCCAGAACCTATTTTTTTTTTATATACATATCTTCAGTAAAATAGAATAATTGTTAACATTTTATCTCGATTGCTTCGCTCAATCTATTCTGTTTTGGAGCAGATTACCTTTGATTAGGACCTTGCTCGTTAAAATTCTCCATGGTATAATCCTTAAAAACCACCCCTCTAGGCTCCTAAGTTCTGGAAAGGTGTTACGATCTTAAAATCCGCACAAAGTTGTAACAGCTTTCAGAGGCTCTGTAGCTTAAGCACTACTCTTAAACTGATTCAATCGGAAATTAAATTCTCCTCCGCTATCTTAATATTTATATGATTTTTAAATTATTATTATAAGTTTTGTCATAACTATAATTTATTAACCTTATGTTTTCTTTTTATTTCAGGTTAGTTGAAACTTCATTATAAAGCGTTTTTACTCTTAAAAAAAGGTTGGTTGATTTTGTTTTAATTTTTGCCATTTGGACACTGAATATCAATTTTTCAAAACTGTTTTTGTCTGACTTATTCAAATCTTTCAAAGATCGAAGACCAAAAGAAATGACGGCAGATATTTGTGTGTAGAGTAGGCGTGCTCGTTGAACGTTTTCATCCATTTTCAATGCCGAATGATAGGTTAAAAAGTAATTTTTTTCATTTTAATCGAAATAAAGTCATATTCTAGCTCTCTGAGTCAACTGCCGAGAAAAGAAAAGTTTTAATAAATGTGGTTTGCATAATCTTTCTAGTTTTTCATAGTTTTCGAGATATGTTGAGATTAAAGTTTGACCGATTTTTTAATTTTCTGATTAAAAAAGGGCTAATAAAAAATATCAGAAACAAACGTATACTTTTATTATAGCTTTTTGAGTTATCTTTTATATGACACCCATTATGTATTATAACAGCTTCTAGAGAAGCTATATGTTGGGTGCGATGCTTCCCAGGCTTGCAAAATTTCAAAACCGCTACTCTGCGTGAACTATTTAAGTGAAGGTAATAAAACCTGTTACTTTCGTAACAAAAGTCCTCAGGACAGTATTGGAATAAATTTTCAAATTCAATCCTTAAGTGTTACCATATAAAAAGTTTTTGAAAGAAATCGTTAATAACCCCTGTGCTAAATAAAGAAAATAAAACTGAAACTTGTGGCTTAATATGACTGATTAAATTGCTGATTGTAAATATGATGATGATGTCGTTTTTTTTTATAAAAAAATAAGAAAATATATTTACATATAAAATCCAAAAGAAGCCCATTTAACAAAATGAAGCAAAGTGTTGAACAGACAGACGGACAGACACATATATGTATGTATGTACGAACATATTGACGGAGGAACCTGCTGTGCGTCAAAAGCCCTTGTTTAATTTGCAATTTTATGGTTTCATGGCATATGTACAACTAAAAATATCTACAATATAATACTTGTAGATGAGCACTAAAGATATATATTACATACTTGTATATATTGTGTTTTTATTTTAAATATAAAAAAACAACAACATTTTAAAATATGTATTTTGAACAACAACAAGAAAAAGGGTCTACCACCATATGCCAAACATTTTTTTGTTCAATCAAATTCTTCAGGTTTTCTGTTTTAAGTGCGCAAAACTATAAGATATCGTACAAATAATAAAAATTCCAAAAAGAAATTTAGCTGCGATAAAATTTTTGTTGCCTGATTATGCATAAATTTGCATTTTATTCTTTAGTTCTTAGTTTTGTTTTATTTGCTCGAGCCTTTGCTTTTAGAATTGCAAATTTTTATTTTTTTCTCTTTAACAAAACTTTCCTAAAATTTCTAAAAAAATAAAATAATCTCTTATGTAAAAGTCAAAAAACTTAAGTTTTTTATTATATGTACAATAGTCTTATTTTTATGTATTGATTAATATGATAAATTTTGGTTGGCTTCTGTATTTTGGATTTATCTCTCCTCTCTTTACTCTTTAAAAGTATTTGATGAACACGAAATATATTAAATTATGTTAATTTCACTCAATTTTATGCGCTTGATTTCGTTTTGTTTGTTCAATTAAAATTCATTTCATGTCGCCAAATTGTAAAATGCAAAAAAAAAAAAATTTAACACTTGGAACAAAAAGAGTCATTCATACTAGGCAGTTCAATCCGGAACTCTTTTTTCAATACTGGTTATAGTTGACTAATTTTCAAATTTGCAATGCGATTTTTCCCTAATCCGAACAAATTGGACTACACTCTTATTTATCTTCCTTCGAGGCGAATTGCTCTGCACTTTCTTGATAACGTTGTCCACAATATTCCAAATAAAATTAGTTTTTGAATCAATCATTCATTGCTCTTAATCGATCTGTCATAATTGATCTGATGGCGTAATTTGTTGCTCGTTTCAATTTTTAAAAAACCAAATTTAAGATCCTAGAATGGAAATCCCCTGTATTGATCGGGTTTATAAATTCCCGGGATTAAACTCCCTAATTTATTCATATGGATGTGTGTACAACCAACTGCCTGTCGTTGCCTTTCTATAATTCAAGGCAACTTTTATTCAATCGTTTCCGCTGCAAAGTGTCTACTCCGAAAAATGAATTAAAAGTTTAAATAAAACGACAATAAAAGGTCTTGGCTATCAAAATAATAACTGTTGTTAAAAGTCACTGTTTTCATTATTTTGTCTCATTTTCAAAAGACTTAGGCAGCAAACTTGCTGTGACACCAAAACTTTTATTTGTAGAGGAAATTTATTTTTTTTTATTTTTCAAATATAAAGTTGGGTAAATGAACCGATGTATAGGCAAAGAGGTTGAATGAGACTGTAATTAGTCGATTGGAAACTTTCACAAAGAAAAAATTATCTTATATGCCTTTTAAAAATCTGAAAAAAAAAACGGTCGCGATATATCACAAACCTAAGAGATCCAAATACCAAATTTTGGGACTGCAATTATTTAAGAAATTACTATGCAAAAAATTCTGCGCGGCGTGGTACCACGCAGTATATCGCAACATTTAATTTTCATCACAAAGACACTTATCAATCGCCGTAGTAGTAGCTCTAAAAATAATGGTAAATTAATAAACACTGCTTTATAGATAAGAAACCGTAAAGCTTATGAAAATAACACTCAATCTAAAAAATATGTATCGTGACTTAGTAATGAAACTGAAAAAGATAATTCGATGATATGTCAAGGTTTTTGATTTTTGTTTCACTCTGTATATACAGGGTGTCCCATTTTAACTTACACAGCTGAATAAGTCAAAAGTCAAGTTGACCCATGAAGTTTATTTCAAGGTCGAACTCCCGCTTGGTGCAGAAAAGCTAGTAATCATTGGCTGGACCGCTGCACAATCCTGCCTTAACTGGCTGCAGCTGTTCTGCACCAAGCGGGAATTTGACCTTGAAATAAACTTCATGGGTCACTTTGACCTCTAACATGAATACCTATTTCAACGTGGTCCTCCGGAATTCGAGGTCAAAAATAGGGGTTTACACTTGAAAAACTAAAGTTAACCTTCAAATAACCTTGAAACCTTGGGACACCCGGTATATTTCAAAATTATTTCCTATTACAAGTTCTTTATCACAGCATAATCTTCGATAAAAGATAAACTTCATATACTTTTATATGAAGTTACAAGATAAGGTTATTTCCTTGAGGTGGTACTCAAAAAATGGTGTAGCAACTCAAGAAACTTTTGTGTGTGACAAATTTCATTTACTTTCATTTTAAAGCGTTATAAAATTCTGCAGAATATACCACTATGCGTTTGTTAATAAACGTTATCGGCATTGACGAGGTTTTATCCTCAGGGAAATATCCGTTGCAAGGGATGGCGCATTCGCTTCGTATGCTTTTAGCATATGTGAAAAATTTGCAATGGCTTGAATTGACTTGGAAATCCACACAGAATGACAATTCGAATTTCTTGATGAGATTCAAAAAAAAAAAAAAAATAACTAAATTATTTTATTTATTTATTATTGGTTTTCTTATAGTAGGAGAGCTGGCAGCCACTTTGAGCAACCTACTAGATACAAAGCTTAAATTTTGTCTGTGCTTGATTTAGTACTAGTAAAATAAGAAAATCAAAATCTGGCAGCCTTGGCGCGGTCGCGAAGGTACACCCTAAAATTTTCAAAATGCAAACTATTCATAAAAAAACATTCACGCACAACTAAAATTTTGTGTATATGGCATTTAGTACTAGTAAGATAAGAAAATCAATATCTGGCAGAATTGGCGCGATCGCGAAGGTACACCCTAAACGCTTCGAAATGCAAAATATTTTTGAAAAAATCATTATAACTGGAGAACGGCTGAAGCGATTTCCAAAATATAAATGTCATATGAAAGATAATTTAATAAGCTATAATATTTATTCACATTTTGAAAATTTTAGGGTGTACCTTCGAAAATTTTAGGGTGTACCTTCGCGACCGCGCCAAGGCTGCCAGATTTTGATTTTCTTATTTTACTAGTACTAAATCAAGCACAGACAAAATTTAAGCTTTGTATCTAGTAGGTTGCTCAAAGTGGCTGCCAGCTCTTAGACTATTATGTGTATTGTTATATTTCATGTGTAACCTCTTGAGAATGAGTTTTATGCTGGAAAAGAAATTTCTGCTATTATTTCGATTCTTCTAAAAGAAAAATATTTACTGTGTATAAGTAATATAAAAAGGCGGTTTTTTAAAGGCTTTGTGATTTTTTAGTTCAGATTGTTTTGGACATGCTGCCAACAATGAGTATTATTAGCTACTAGTACATATGAGAAAAGGCCCTCCTAAATATTTTCTAAAGTTGCACTTTAACATTTCAATGATTTTGTTATTGTTTTGCGTTAAATTAAATGTTTATTAATATTCGTACTATTTTTGCCTTCGCTCATTTTTTGATTGAAGGCATCCATATTTGTCTACCTCATCTTATTGTTCATATATATCTTGTACTTTGGGAAAAAGTAAACTTTTACTTTTTCCTTTTGTTTTCCTTGGCATTTTTATGTTTTTATTTGTTTTTACATTTTTTGTTTTGATTCTCAGCTTTATCCACAGTTTTTGTTACTTCCCTGTTGCTTGCGTTTTTATTATTATTTATGTCTTGTTTTTCCTTCTATATGTGATTTTTTTATTTTTTTTTAAATGTCTGGAGGAATGTCTTTTTATTTTGCATTATTTTGTTTTGATCATGATTTTCTTTCATATATGTGTGTGTTTTTTTGTATATTTTCTTTGTTATTTTCCTTTTTTTCTTCAATATTTATTTTCTTGTCATCGTTTATTTTGCGCTATTTTCCGCATTTAGAAGTGGATTTTTTGGTTTTATTTTCGTTGTTACTTTTTTTCTTATTACAATTTTATTTTTACATTGGCACAGTTTATTTTTATTTTTATTATACGTTTTTATTATTATTTTTTATGTTTTCCTTTTTCAAAGTCGCGTCATAGTCTCAGTGTAGTGTAGTATAGCCGTTGTTGTTGCTGCTGCTGTTTTTGATACTGCCACCGCGCCGCCGTTGTCGTTGTTGTCATAGTCTTTGGCTGCTCCTTAACGTATTCGTCGTAAGTCGTAACACATAATAATTTTTCCCCCACATACGTTTTTACCGTGTCTTTTTTGTTGCCTCTTTGCCCGCTATTAGCGTTGCTGTTGCTACCTCATGCTTACGTTGTCTCTTGCTGCTGCTGCTGCTGTCTGCTGTGCGTTATTTTCATCGCACAGATTCTGTAATAGAGTGAAGGTCGTTTATTGTCCTTTTTAACCGTTTTCTTCGTTTTTATGTTACATTTTTTGCATTATTTTTACAATTTCTTTTTTTTTATTTTTTCCGCTATTTTTGCTATTATCTGATTTTATTTTTATCCTGAAATTCGTTTGTTGATATCTTTGAGATCTCTTTTTAAGTTTTTAAGTTTTTTCGTTTTGATTTTCGTCTATTTGTTTTTTTTTCTCAAATTTTCTTTTAAATTCAGCGCAATTATTTCATTTCGAGGCTGACACATAAAAAGGAAATAATCTCAATAAGTACCTGTTTTTGCAGCTTAAGTTCTTAAACTACTGCAAGTTATTTATTTAAATTTTGATTTTTCGATGGGAAAAGGAAAAAAAGAAAAATAAAGTTTCCAAAATTACAACAAAAGTCGCAGACAAAATTAAAAAAAAAAGATCTGGATAAATGCTGATATGGAGAAAAAGTTATAGGAATAGTTTTGTAAACAAAGATTCATTTGACATTGTGATATGATCTGGGAAAGAGTTACTTGCTATCTTACCAAAGGTATACCCTACTTGTATATGCACATGGCCATATGAATATCGTTGATTTCAAAATCAACTTTCACAAAATGGAAAGGGACGAAAAAGTTGAAAATTGGGTTAAAAGTGTTTTACTGGAATAATATGAAATTACTATCAAAAATATGTTATCGATGTCCAGCAACGATTCAGAAAAGCTTCGCTGTTGTTTGACAGCGTATTCCCTATAAATCAGCTAAATCTATATTGATTAAATGATAGGTAGGTACCTGGAAATTAAACTCCAGTAATTAAACAAACATGCAAAAAAAAGGGCCGGGCTGTCGATCATTTACATATGTACAGTGGCGAGCATAACTGAGCAAATGATTGTCTTTGCCGCATTCTGATTAATACTTAACCAAATTAAACGAAAGTTTCAGGAATTATTTATTATTATTTATCAAAGAAAATGCAAAATGTAACATTTAAAAACAAAATTTTTTATTTTAATCAAACAAGTAATTGTAAGGATACCCATATTTGCTCAGTTTTGCACGTTTCGCGAATCGCATGAAAAGCTGTAACTGCTCAGTATTTGGTCCATAAGATTCCTATATTTTTTATGACGGTTCTAATGCGATTAAGCAAATTTTTTTTACAAGCTTTTCAATAATATCGCTAGGTATTTTTTTCCATTTTGCTTGGACGCGACACCTTGGCTTTTTTAGGTTTTCACGTGCTATCTCGTATTTCCCCAATCGTTTTTTGACTATTGCATGTAAATTCTAATTTGGATTGAGATCAGGACTTTGCCCAGGCCAGTTTATTACCCTACATTTTTCCAAAGACAACCATTCTTTGACTATTTTGGTGGTGTGCTTCATGCCACCATCTTGTTGAAACACTACTTCATCTTCAGGGAACGCACTTTTGTCCACAAATTATTATGTTTGTGAACATCACTTTAATATATGATTGTAGAAATATCCAAAGAAAACAATTGTTTTTTTTTTAAATAGATAGGTGTGCATGCGGTCACATGCACAAAACGCGAGTCGTAATTCATGAATTCATTTGAATTCATTGAACATCACAGATGAGAAAAATAACTTGCTTTTTATTTTAAATAATTTTAAATTTCTGTTTTTAGTTGAATTTTAGCAAAAGAACGAAACAAAACTTCAAAATTTTTATAGAATAAATTACTTCAACATTAATTTGAAATTCGCCAAATTTGTTTGAAATAAAATTCTCTTTCAGATCAAAATTTTTGTTTCTGGCCTATCAAAAATAGCTCTTTATTGATATTCAACAATAAATATTAATTAAAATGCAAATTTTTCTGTCAACATATGTCTGAGTCAAACTTTGAGCTCCAAAATTCCCTAAAAAGAAGCCAATAGAGTGAGGGTGCTCCAAACTATGCTCGTCTCGTACCGCATCATGTATTGTGTAGTTAGTATCTGCATGTAAATTTGCGCAAACAAAATTCCATCGCATTTATTTCAGTTTTTTTTTTGTATTTTTTCTTCACACTCTCTTAAGTGATTACTATTTTGGTCGCTTTCCGATTTGTATTTTTATGTATTCATTAAACTTGCTGTTGCTCGCTTTCTTGACTTTAAATATACAACTTAGTTTGGTTCGGTTCGCTGTTTTTTTTTTTTCTTTCCCGTTCATATACTTGGAATCGTTTGCTAATTTATTACGCAAATATACTCGTTACATTCATTAGTATGCTGTTGTTGCTAAAAAGTCTCAGCTTTTTTTTATTGTTTATACATATTGTATGTATGTATACAACAGAAAAAAAAAACAATCTCAGATATATGTACATATATTATACGCCATATATATATAAAAAAAGAAGTTCAATAAACTCTTGACTCGTTTGCCATAGTTCGTCGTTGTTGTCGTTTTCGTCATCATCGTCTTTATATCCATTCGTTTTGAAATCTCTTACCTCACTTCATCTTATAGCAACAACAACAACGGGGGGCAAAGCGCGCTTTAGAGGTGAATACCAAGCAAACAATTCTCCACTTGGCAATCACGACAACAACTACTTTACTTAAATAATGAACTTAACTTTAAGCTGAGCTTTACTTTGTTGTTGTTGTTTTATTTATTTGTTGTTATTATTGTTGTACAAACTATGCCGCCGCCGGCATTATGTTCTCGTCGGCGGTCATTAGTCAGTCAATCAGTCAGTCAGTGAGTTCTTACTTGAATTTTGATGCATGGGGTCACGAGTTTTGTTTTTTTCGCTACACAAAAAAATTACATATATATTTATACAATACCTATGCCCTTTTAAATTTCTATTGCTTGTTTTGAGTACACTAAAACTATTCTCATTCTTATAAATTTTTAAGTTCATTTTTGATGGATTCTCGAAAAATTCTGAGAAAAATTCATTTCAATATAATGAAATTAGGGAGGCTACAATTTATAGCTTCAAAAATAAGAGTTCTTCGTATGAAAACTTGATCAAAACGACTGAAGTCTGCGATTTATGTAGCTGGTCGCGGCTTTTTGGCCAATATAATTTTCCATGTATAATGTCAATGTTTCAAAATCATAACTAAATAAAAATACAGTTTAACAGTTTATCAGCCTTTCAGAAGGTCCTGCAACTAAAAGAAGACCTTTTGTGTGTCAAAAACAGAGATTTTTCCCTCGCAGTTTTTATTATTTTTGCAAAAATTTTCATTTTTTGAGTTGTTTTCCAAGTTTTCAGCTCACTTATAAATTTTTTATGGTTGAAATTGATTTTCTAAAATGCATATGTTCACATGCATTAGGTTTTTTTATATGAAAACTTTGATTTTGAATTGATCCATGAATGGACAAACCATCATGTGCTGCGACTTATCATATAAACCGTACAGATTTTATCTGCATAGTATAGATTTTTGGGTTGGCGTACAAAATGTAAAAAAATTTTGTACAGATTTTCAGAAATTATGTTCCAATTTTTTTTTCCAAAACTACCACTAAAACTTGAATTGTTCTCTATATACTATTGAGCCAGGAAAAAATGCAAATTCAAAGAGCTGTGCGATATCGTTAGTATCGATTATTGCTGAAGCTGCTGGCCCCAGTATAGAGATTTTTTTGATTTGAAATTTCGTATAATTTTCGATCAATCAAGAGTTGGTATGCTTACGATTAGTTATAACATAACGGCCAACTCATATTTAAAAAATTTAAAACTTTGTTACTCTTTTGATGAATGAAAATTGTGCACAGCTAACAATTATGTTATAACCTCCCACCTCTCGTCTACCTTCCATTGCATTTAGTATGGCAACATTTTTCCTTTGTATTATATGTAATTTGTCTTGGTAGCGCGGTATTAACCGCGCTGTCATTAATTTTTGGCAATTATAATGAATTTTCGATTTTTTCCCCATTAATTTTTTTTTTTGCAAGTATTTCTGTGGTGAAATCATAACTCATAATTTCTCATGACACGCTAAAACGTGTCTATAATTGGCTTAAACGCTTATGTAAATATCACCCTGTAATGCTTGCAAAATTTTGTTTTTTTTTCTATTTTGAAAAGTCATTTAATCTCATTTGGCAACGTAAAATCGTTAATTTTCTTGCGTGATTTCACAAAAATTTTAATGATCTCATTCCTTAAAGAACCTTTATTGTACATACATACATACATATAGCCATAACTAATTCAAAGTTTTTTTCTATCTTTACAGGTAAATAACTCTTGGCTATTCTTCTTAGGTTGTTGGTGTCATTAACAAGAAAAAAAAAAAAAACCATACAATGGGTAGCTATATAATATATTGAAAAAAAAAAGTTAGCTTTACAAAAAGCCAACATTAACGTAAGTTTTGTCTACTGCGAAAGTTTATCAAAGCTTACACAAAAATCTCTGGTCTTTTTCTTTAGCGAAAGTAAACGAAAGTTGCATGCAACTTTTTCGCTTTCAAAACTTGATAAATTGATAAATTTAATGAGCGCATGGACATCTTTAAATTCGTTATATAAATCAAAAGAATATTTGAATTCATATGAAAATAATTGATTGGTTTATATTTAAAAGGTCACATGTCCATTTTTGGTTTTGCAGAATTTAATTTTTTGACTATTTTCGAGATGCTTAAATATATTTCATTTTGTGTTTGGCAGTGAACATAAATTACCACAACAGCTCTAAACATTTAAAATTAATGGGCTGATAGTGAGAAATGCAAAAGCACTCTATGAGATGGTTAGCCAACAATAGAGATATTCACGATTTACAGCAGTTGACATGACATTAAAACTTTCAAAAACACAAAGCAATCCCATTTTGAGCAAAAAGTGCAGTGCCATTTTATTTATGTTGAATATAATGGGTGATCCAATAAGAACTCCCTACTACCAATATCATGTGACGCCATTGGATTACTTTCTTTGGGGATATGTTAAATCACTAGTTTATGTCGACAAACCCCAAACTAATGACGCTTTTGAAACCAACATAACTCGTGTTATTCAAGGAATACCGGCCGATATGCTCGAAAGAGTTGTCGAATATTGGACCCACAGAATGGACCATTTAAGAACTAGTCGTGGGCAACATTTGAACGAAATAATTTTTAAACATTAACCGAACTATCATTCCAAATAAAGATTTGCATCAATTCATTGATTTTTATGTATTTTATTTAAAAAACAAAGTAGGAAGCTCTTATTGAATCAGCCAATTATAACATTCTCTAACTGATGACTGATTTTGGTAGGAAGTTTCCTCAATTTATAAACGTTGTTCAGAAGTAAGTCTATTCATGATTGAGTCGTATTAAATACTGAGCACAATAATATTATTATACATAATACATAATATAAGGGGCTGTCCATAAATTACGTAACGCTCTTAGGGGGGGAGGGGGTCTGAGTGTACGTGACAATTTGTGACAAAGAGGGGAGGGGGTCAAGGAGCATGTAACGTAATAAATATTTGCAATCTTTCTTTAAAGCACGACATAAAACAATTTCTTCCTCCTCCTCTTGCACTAGAGCAAAGTGACTAGGGGCTGACATTTTCATCGAATGTACTAACTAAAGACTCTTCTAAGAGTAAATTCGTATTTATTTTTGTTTCTAAAATTCTAAAATTGCAAGAAATGTCTTCGGTTTCTCTGCCAGAAATTCTGCCATACGATTTTTATTTTCCGTCTGTACAAGAAGATATCAAGGACAGGACATGTAAATCATGCGAGATCTATGTCGCCTCGAAAGTTATGCTAAAAAAGCATCAAATTGAATAAGAACCAAAAAAAAAAAAAACCCGACCAGTCCGTATCGCAGCAAAACGACAGAGAATTAATGGCTATTTTGAAGAACGATCAAGTTGAGTGGTTGGATGAAGATAATTTGGATCTGACCAATATGTCTTTGATTAGAGACGATGAAGAGGACTGGACTTTGATAGAAACACCTATCAGTGGTGTTGAAATGTCTTTACACTGCCCATGGGATATACTTGATTTCATTGTTGCTTTTTTATCTAAAATCTGTATTTCAAGTAATAAAGTATGGAAAAACTCTCTAAAAGGTATATGTGCTTTTATTTTATTGTGACGTTACATGCACGGGGGGTGGGGTCAGATGTGACAATTTGTGACAAAGGGGTGTCAAAAAAGCTCGAAATTAACGTTGCGTAATTTATGGACAGCCCCTAATATATAATATAATATTTATATATGATTATAAATTATTAATTATATGGCTTAAATATCAATTGAGCGGAAACAATATTTATTGAGGAGATAAAGTATTAATTGTGTGGCTTAAAAACTAATTGACTTACAAAAATAGTTATGACCCTCTAAATTACACTAGTCAACAAAACGTTGCTTTTTTGTGCCCTTTATGCAAATTATATGTCATTTTACTAATTCAAGGTCACTGATCACGAATATATAAACCCAATTTTCACATCAGCCCTTATTTTCAAAATGTATTGGGTTGTATATATCGAAATCCTGGATTTTGGTCAACTGCGTATATTTATTTTATGGACACCAACTTGTTCCAACTAAATTTCACTATATAGTAGAAAATAATAAATTTTTTTAATTATTAGTTTTTTTATTTTTAAAAATGTCTCCAAATACCTTCGACATAACAGAAATATTTTTTTCCTGTTTAAAAAAGAATCATTGTGGCTTGGTGGTGTCTTTTAGTCTGTATTTAAAAATATTTGGGCGCTGACGAAATAGCAACCTATTCACACATAAAGGTTAAAAGAAATACATGATTTCAGTCTAATAGTACCCAGTAGTCATCGGCATTTTTGAAGCTCTTATGTACTACTCTTAGAGGTTAATGTGATAATGTAATGTAGTAATTACGCGCGTACAGAGCTTACCAAATTCATGTTTAAAATAATTTTTATGAACTCTCATTCGCAACATTAGCCAGCTTTCACCCTCCCATCGCTTAGAATTCTCATTACACAGAAAAATATTCGACGGAAAATTGTTCTGCCACCTTCCTACCTTCTACTACTACAGGTAGCATTGCCACTAACCGCTTTGTGTTGATAATTAACTTTTTTTGAACAATTTGGAGAAAAAAAATTCCATTAGCATGTATTTCATTTTAAGCACTGTATACAATAGTTTCATTTGATATATACAAATGGATATTTGTAATAAATAATGTGTAAAAATAAAAAAATTTTATGTAATATGTAAAAACTTTTTTATACTTCACAAAAATGTAAATGGGTGGGTGCCGCCACGAAAGCACCCTTACCTTACCCCCTGACAACGATTTCTTTTTGCATGAATTGCACATTTTTAGAGATTTAAAATTTCATCTTCCGCTGTTGCTTGCTATGCTTAATTTTTTGCTGATTCTACTGGTGGTGCGACTTCTTTTTCACTCATCTCCACCACCCATCCCTTCTTTGCTGTTGCAAAAGTGTCCTCTTTGCCAGTTTTTCTGGACGTGCTGCTGCTGCTGATAACTGTTAAATGTGATAATAACAAATGGAAAAAAATCATTGAGTCTTAGCAGTTAGAGCAGTTGGTTCCGATGCACAGTGGGATTAACTTGTTAACTTATGAAAGTTCTTACCCTGCATATGAAATATCAAACGGCACATACCTTAATTCTGCATTGTTTAATAAATTTAAAAATAAAGAAAAACTTTCAATTAAAAGTAATAAATATAAAAATATAGAATAAATAAAATCAAAAATTTAAAATATAAAAATAAGGAATAATTTAAAATAAATATAAAAATTAAGAAAATAATAAAAAATAGATGTAAAAATTAAGAAAATAATAAATCTAGTAAAAATAATTAAATAATAAAAAATATAGATGTAAAAATAAATAAAATAATGCAAAAAAAATAAATACAAAAAATTAACAAAAAACTAAATAAAAAAATGAATAAAAAACTAAATAAAAAAGTCAATAAAAAATGAATAAAAAACTAAATAAAAATTTAATAAAGGATAAAAAGAGAAAAAAAAAATTAAATACAAATAAAAAATAAAAAAGAAATAATATTAAAAACCGAAGATAATAAAAATAAACAATAGTAAAAACAAATAAATATTCAAAACAAGAATTAGTTAAACCAATAAATATTAAAAAAATCTTAACAATAAAAAGTAGATAGTAATAAAATTAAAATTAAAGAGTATATTAAATAATAAAAAACAAGGTTTCAATAGAAACAAATTAACGCATTTAAAAAAATAAAAATAGAAAATATAAAAATCTAAAAAATTATATATCTTTTTAATATATTTTAAATGAAAAACAATAAAACAAAATAAAAAATTATATTGTAAAAATTACTGAAAATTAAAAATAAAAAAAAAAAAATAAATAAATTAAAGAAACAAATAAAAAAATATAAATAGTTTAAGAAAATAATTGAAAAATATTAAATCAAAAATAAGTATAATTAAAATTGCTAAAGACTAAAACTTTCTTTTAATACTTTTTGATGATTTATTTACCTTTTACCTACCGTACAATTGGGTTGTCGTTGGGTCGCTAATGCTTTGGCTGATGGCTTGATTCAAAGTGTGGTTTTAAGTTGGTGATGCACGCGATGTAGAGTTTAGTTTGGTTTAAATGCGAAAAAAAAATGAATAAAAAATTTGTACTATAGTGAATAAAAAAATCTAAAATTTCAAACCCTTGGGTGGTTTTCCCTTTGATTGCATGGCTAGCAATCGTACATAGCAACAACGATCCGCTCCAAGTTGCCGCTGTCCCGCACAGACCGCTGCCATTGCTGTACCGCTGTGCTGGGATTGGGATTTCATTAATTTTTTTTTTTACTGTTTCTTACAGTTTGGGTCTTCTCTGTGTTTTAACCGGATTCTCGTTTTTTTTTTTTTTTACTTTTTCCAAGCACTTATTTTCATTTTTTTTTTTTTTTGTTTAATTTTACATTTTAACCATGGCTCACTTGGTCTGAGAGGTTTTTTTTTTTGACTGTCTTTGTGGGATGGGTTTTAGCTTTTGTAATTATTGATTTTATGTCGTTGGTTTTAGAAAAATTTTGTTAAGGATTTTTATCTCTTACATTGTTTGTGTTGCTTTTTTTTTCTTCTAATATGTACTATACACACAGAGGATTGGGTTACAAAATTCAAAAAAGTTTCAATATTTCATTTATTCATTGAAAATTCTATGTCTTCAATATACACTCAATTCAATTCAGTTTTTAATACTTTTTCGAAAGTTATATCGTCATGGTTTTTTTGTTACCTTACTCTGCCACAAAATGTAATTTTGTTTATTTTTGTTTCAAGGATAAGAAGTTAAGGATATGCTTGCTGTCTGTGTTGCGTTGTGGTCAGATGCGTGTGAATTTCATTGCATTTTAATTTTTCTTTATATTTTTCCTATATTTTTTCACCTTTTCATTTTGCATTTTGATGTAGCGCATATGATCATTATGAGTTCTCATTTGATAAGAGAAAATTAATTTTTTAATCTTCAACATAGCAGTTGTTAAAAATATAAAGGGTGTCTCAAAATTCACACATGAATAGCCGTGTTTTTTGACACGGGTTACCCGCTAAAAAAACTTTTTTGTATGAGAAAGACAGTAATTTCTCATTCCAAAATTTTTTTTAAGCGGGTATCCGGATCAAAAAAAAAAAACACGCCTAATGTAAAATGAAGTCCGGCAGTTAGTAAAGAATCTTACCTTGTCATTTATTTTTATGTTTTTGTCTGTACTAAACACAAAATAGTCATTTCCATAAGTGCAGGGAAGGGTTAGTAGCTGTGATTTCTTAAGCTTAAAGTGCCGTGTGTAAAAATCTATTATTGAACATACTATGAAATTTCGTATGGAAACGCCAGTTGATGCAAAAAATATTAAAAAAGTGGGCTTGGCAAAAAAACAATCAACATCATATCTAGGGAAGAGATTGCGATGTAACTTGGTGTAAGATCTTAGCAGAGTAGACGTGGTCCCTGCCATATAATAACGCAATACCTGCAACCCTTATTTTTATACCATTTTTCATATTGGTTTTAATTTAAACATACATGGTTCAAAAAGTCCCGGTAACTTTGGTGGAATGGCACCACCACTCTCAAATCGATATAATTTTTCGGAAGTGGCATATTTTTAATGAAGAATGTCAAATTTTGATGACATTTTATTTAGTAGTTTTGAAGTTATCGCTGTATGAGTGACGCTACTTTTAGTATTTCGTGAACAATGGAAGAAAGTGAATTTCGCATTTTGATAAAGCATTGCTTTGTGATCGGAATAAACGAGAAGCAAACATTGGAATGGCTCCAAAAACATCACAGCACATTTGCTCCGTCGAAAACAACTGCTTACAGATGGTTTGCTGAATTTAAAATAGGTCGTACGAGCATCAGTGATGCGCCACGTTCGGGTCGGCCAAATGAGGCTACCACTTCAGAAAACATTAAGAAAATCCATCTAAACGTTCTGAAAGACAACAACAGAGCGACATCGCTCAAAGCAATGGCAAAATTGAACGAATTGCGATACGAATTGCTGCCCCATCCACCGTATTCTCCAGACTTGGTTTCCAGCGACTCTTATCTGTTTCCAAACTTGAAAAGATTGATACAGGGAAAGAGATTTTACTCAAATGAGGAGGTCAAGTTCGAAACTGATGCCTATTTTGAGAGCCTCGATGTTGACTACTATAAAAAAGGTATCGAAGTATTTGAGGATCGTTGGATCAAGTGTATCTCCCTCGAAGTGAACTATGTTGAAGAATAACATAGATTTTTATTAAAAAGTTTGTGTTTTCATAATTTTTACCGGGACTTTTTGAACCATTTAGTATGCATAGCACTTTTAATTTATTTTTTTATGGATGATACTCCACAAGATTCAGAGCATTTGCCGCTAAAATTTCACTTAAATTGTTCTTGCCACGCCCACTTGCCTAATCCTTCCCACACCTGGCTTCGCCATACCAGATTTAATAGTACATACATATTTCGATAATAACTTTTCCATATGGCACATTAACATGGAAAAGATGATTATGTTTCGGTAACGATTCATTCAATGCTGCAACTGGAAAAGTTCGGGGTTGACTAAAGTGCAATATATTTTTTTTTTTGTCAAATTCCGTTGGATTTTTTAACTATCTTATGTAAATCTCTTGCTGATTTCAGTTTTTCTTTTCAAATATACCTTAAATTTTTTAATTTCTCTGTACTTTTACATTCGCTATGGGCTATTTTTTATTTTTACTTTCAATTAACACAATCACCAACACTTTGACAAATAACTACACTTAGAAAAAATCATGCTAAACTTAGAAAAAACGAACTCTTTTACATGTTATGTGTTTGTTTCTCATATAGATTTCGTGCATGTAATTTTGACAAGCATAGTTATTTTTGGCTTAAAATTAATTTTCTAAGTGTACATACACATACAAATACAGTCAAAGCCGAGCCAAGTGTCTTATATTCTGAAAAAAAAAGAAAATACTTTGCATGAAGTCGTCACTACCCCAAGTGGGTGAATGATGGGTGCTGTATGCTGATTGAATTGGTAAGAGGTCGCCGTTGTTATTCCTACTGTCCGCCTAGTTTAAAATCGTTTTCGTTGGCATTTGTGTCGCCTGTTGGAGGTTAAAATAAAAATACAAAAGAACATAAGAAGTAAGAAATCATTGTGGGGTCTCTTGTGTAATGAAGAGAATCACTTGTACAAAAACAAAAAAAAAAAAAAAAAAAAAAATAGATAAAAGAAAAAACAAATCAGTTACCAAAATAAAAATCCATAGTTTCTTTTTTCTGTATAATTTAAAAATTTTTTTAAACCCTCAAAGCCAACCCATATTTCCATCACCTCTTTTTCCATAGCACATTTAACAATCACTGCAGCTCATAGCGTTTTATCCTTTCCATTGATGTAGTATATACATTTTTTTTTGTTTGGAAATTTTCTACTTTGCTAATGTCGTATGAATTGCTAAGAGACAATTTCTGGCATTCATTGAGCATTTTTTAGGTGATTACAATAGGAAAAGCAAATGGAATTTTTTTATGCCTTTGTCCTGCTCTGATAAAGTTACTTATGCAGGGTGGCATTTTTCTAACTTCATTTTATTCATTATCCTCTCTATGTTCAGCGGCGGTAGGTTATTAAACGAAGCCTAAAAAATGCAGATTCCTATGTACTCGTATTTACGCTATTTTGCATGGTAATGAGACACTTTGCTGTTACACTGGCTTTTCTTTGCTGAAATTTAAAGTCGATTTATTTTTCTTTTTTTTTTCTACATGTATTTTTTCCTAAAATAATTGTTATTTCTATTAATTAGATTAAACGTTATTGTTTTTTAAAACATCTTTACTTCATGCAAATAATTGGAATAGCGCAAGAATAGTTTTGAACTACTTAGTTCTACCGTAAAATGGACTCTTTCACATGTTTTGCATTGAAGATCTTTTAAAGAGATTTGCCTCTGTATGCATTTTTTCTCTACCAGTTTTAGCGTAGCCTAATATTAACATTTTAAATGTAAGGGCAATCTTTATGCATATCAATTGTCTCTTTCCCCTCCGTCCCTGTTGGATATAACATTAAAAAAATGCACTAATAACAAATTTTTAAAAAATATTCTGTCTTATGATGCATGTGGACACATGTACACATTTGTTTTAACTGTTTGCAAATTAAAATTTACTGAAAATTAATGGATGTATTTTGGAATCTGTACTATCTATCATGATATTCTGTTATATAAAATGTAACAAATCAATCTAATTTTTTTTATTGGCTGGCACCTTTTGAGCAAATATAGTGATGTTCAATGAAAATTTTGCTTTGTTGGCGACTAATGCATAAGTGTTAAAGGAATGGGCGAGTTGTGGCCACAATAGTTGCGCGTTTTTATAAATAATTCTTCAGTCAATGCATAAAATTTTTAAAATAACATTTGTATCGTAAAGCTTCTTGACTCTCCTTGAAACAATCTTCACAATAAAAGTTACATACTATTCCATTTTTGGCACAGGCTGATGAAAAATGCTACTGCAGATGTTTGTGCATGTAATCACATGCACATCACTATTCTTCGGTGCTTTTGTTGTTGCGTTCCGGGATATCTTCATTATCTTATGACGGTATTTTATTTAAATTTTCAGCTCATTCTTACTTTACTTTTATGATATACAAAAATAAAAATGCATGTGGACACATGCACGATGAGTGATATCAAAGTTATCAGTCATCCTATTCATTTTGTTTTGAAATCAGTAGCAAAAACTCGCTGTTACTGATTAAGTTTCATCTAAAAAATGCGTGTGTATCCTAGCAACGTCATTATTACATTAATTTGGATTTATTTATTGTACAAGTTTAATAAACAAATTTTAGCTCACAAGGGGGGGTTGTCATTTATTTGCTTTCGAAAATAAATTCCCCTCCCACTTCACCTTATGCCAACTCATAAATTAGAGTTATACAGTTTTCATAAAACATTTTCCTTCTTATAGTATGCTCCTTAACAGTCACAGGCTGTCTAATTCATAGAGAGGGTTTCATGGAAATCCAAAGAATTTCAGATCCATCATAATACCCTTTCCTTTCTAAGGCTTTGGAATGGCTTTTAGAAGTTTTGAATCATGTCTACTATTTGTGTCGAAACTTATTTATATCAAATTTAGATCCATTGAGACAGCGTTACACTCTTGTAAAATCAATCTAAAGATCATTCACCTAAAAAGAATTTAACAAATTTATGATTAGAGAGCTTTTCTAAAGTGTATATTACTTCAGCGGCCAGCAAAATGAAATTAAGATTTTTGAAAAATTTTTTTAGCCACTTGGGTTGTAATAAATTTGAAATGAAAACACGCCCAATGGCTCAAACCAATGCCTGCCTGCAATGGCCATTAACACATTTAATTAGTTGAAAAAAAAAAAAAAAAAAAATAAAATAAAGAAAAAGGGAAAAAAAAGAGTGTACATTTAAGAGGAAGTACACACTTTAAGTCACCCTTTACTACCTATATTTTGCATTTTTAATTTTAAACATAAATAAGAAAAACAAAAAAAAAAAAAAATCATTTCCCTTTTACTGGTACGGGTGTGCGTGTAATACCACACCATTTCTATCTTATGTTTTATCGAAAAAAAAAACTTCGTCCCCAAGCAATGCGTAAATTTATTTCATTCTTTTTCATCTTCATGACGACGATGTCCTTACTTTCCTTAATTTTTTTCTTCTTCCGACTCAAATAAATATGATGATGAAGATGAAAAAAGCAAAATATAAAAATATCATCTTGGCGCTGATGACCAAATTTCACCCACTGGCCAAACACCCACTTTATTCTGTAGCTCTTTCCATTTACTATTTTTTTTCCATAGCTTCTCGTCAGCTTTTTTTTAACCCATTTGCAATTCAACTTTTTCTTGATATTTTTTTCGAGAAGAAAATTTTCTTTTAATTTTTTTTTTCGAGGGTATTTAAAACAACACAGCTAGCAAGAATTTTTCTTCTTGCTCATATCCTGTTGTTGTTGTAACTTCTTCGTTATATTTTTTAAATTAAAAGTAGTAGTTGTAGAGAATAAAAAAAAAGGATGAAATAAATATTTGCTCGTCCAATTGGGAGCAAGGAAAAAAATCCAGTTGTAGGCGGTTGAGAACTAGCTAGCTGGCTGGGCTGGGTTGAAAAGTGTTAAGATGGGGTTTTGACAGTTATATCTTGCCTTTTTTTCTTATTGAGCTTGCATGGGAAATGAGTTAAATTATTGTTGTAGTTGTAGCGGTGGTGTTGTTGTTGTTGTTATTATTGTGGTAGATGTTGGCAGCAAGTGACGCTGACGCTACTCAACAGCTTTGGGTGCGGCATCATGTTAATTTGAATTTTTCTTTGTATATATTCATTGAGCACAAAAAATTACTACACTAGACCTTTTAATTATATAATCTACCAAAATAATATTGAAAATTTCAACGCAAAATGTCTTAGTCACCATTGAAAAGTCATTGCTTAGCTGAAATGTTTTTCAAAGTCTACAATAAAAGAAACTGAAGTTTTAATCCTAAATGAACTTGTCCACAACAGTTAAATGTTGTATCTGGAGAAAGTTTAAGTCAGCTTAATTTCTACATGAACCTTGAAAGACAAACGAGAGGATGGTCAATAAAATAAAGTTTTGGATGAGCTTCTGCGTGGGGAAAGCGTATACCAGAACAAAGTAATTGCTACAGTAATACCAAGCGCGCACTTCACTAGGCTACACTTCACTAGACTACTCTTCACTAGACTACACTTCACTAGGCTACACTTTACTAGACTACACTTCACTAGACTACACTTCATTTGACAACACTTCATTTCACTACACTTCACTACGTAACATTCACCAGGTTACACTTCACTTGACTACACTACACTGGACACTGGACTATACTTTACTTGACTACACTTCACTTGGTCCGGGAAAAATCATTTTCTTTTCGAGAGATGACCCCTTTTCAAAATGAATCCAATTTTGTTTTTTTTTTGCATTTCGTATAGACATTTGCTATAATTGAAATCATGATGGCAAATGCTATTTTTTATGCTAAGTTCTGCCAAAAAAAAAAGTAAATGGTAACACCAATTAAAGGTGTTGCTTAATCTTTTAAATATTAATCATAATAAAAAATGTACGATAATAATAGTCGACAAAACATAGCTAGATAAGAGGAGAGGGGATGGTTACAACTACTTTATTATTCAAATGCGCTAATTTCCTTTGTTTTTTTTTCTATTTTTGCAGGGTTTGTTACGCACTGCCGAACAACTGAAAATTAAAGGCCTCTGCGAAACCGCCGAGAACACAGACGACATTGCGGACGCTGCTACAGCAACGATTACCGTGTCCGAAAATATTCAACAAGCCGTTGTTGGTAACATTGTCAATACAACGGTAGCCCAAGGTCTACCTTCACCTACAATACAACATCAGCAACATCTTCAGCAACAACAACAACAGCAGCAACAACAGCAACAACAGCAACAGCAGCAGCAGCAACAACAACAGCAGCAGCAACAACAACAGCAGCAGCAACAACAACAACAACAGCAGCAGCAACAACAACAAGTAGTTAGTAATGCCGCAGTGCTGACACACACAATAGCAAATGTGAATGCAACAAATGCGCAAACATTAGCAGCAGCTAGTGGAAGTATTGGAAACGTTGTTGCCACCGCAGGCACATCAGGCCAAACACAGCAATTAACACGTAAATCACGTGTACGCAAGCGTTCTAAGTCGCCTGACTTACAACAACAGCATCATCAACAACAACAACATCCACAGGCAATTCTTATTCAAAATCAAAATCAAACTGCTATCGTGAGTCTGCAACAGACATCATCTGGAAATTATATACCAATAACAGCTGGTGGCCAAACAGTGACAACAACAGTAGCTGCAGTCGCCGCTGCTGCACACCAACAACAACTCGACGACTCGGACACGGATAAACCGTCATTACAAAAAATTTGTAAAACAGAAGCGTCTGCATCGTCGCCTGCATCTTCGGGTTCGTCATCAAATAATGGTGGCAGCGTAACAACAGTAGCAGCACCAGGAACAGCAATAGTGACACAAATTGTAGTAGCACGTGACGGCAAAGATAAAAATATGACTAGTTTAGGCATGGGCATGGTAAGTACAAATGTCTGGCATCTTTAGGAGTTGGACATGAAAATTAGTTTTTTCAATTTAAATGAATTTATATTAACAGAAGTTTATTTTTCCCCTACTATTATTTAGAATGGCGGCCTACTTGGTGTGCCAATGGGATTTTTAGATTTTGCACCTGAACCACCAGCACCATCGGCAACACCTGTTACTGTAACGGAACACGTTGATCTATCATGTAATCCTAGCACCGATACTAGAGATTTATCAAGTGAGTTTTTGGTACTCTATCGAGCACATCTCATTGGCTCATATATTCATAAGTAACATGCAATAAGTAATTTCAACATTGGCCAATAAAAAGAGAAAAATTTCCAAAAAACAGAAAGGTTAGGAAGCGCGTCTAAAATGTGGATTAGCAAATGTTAGAAACCTTTTCTTGACATTATTAATAAACAATTCTTTAGAAAAAATACAGATTTGATTGAAACATTGAAAAAAATATAATTACAATAATTTTTTTATAAGGTTTTTTTTAAACTTTTTATCATGTTCTTGGTAACTTTTAGAACTCTTTTAAATGTATTTTATAAATAAATACTCATAATCATAGTCGAAATAAAATACTCTTTAAGATCAGTAAATAAAGTATGCTGTAAAATAGAGTATGCTTTGAGCCATCCATAGTCGAATTGGAGCATACTATGTTAAGCCGGCTTTTAAGAGAGACTATGACTTGTGCGCCACTATTTTTTCTATTTCAATTCGATGTACTCAAAACTGATGTAAAAGAATTGATGTCCTTGGTGCAAGTGCACTGAACAAAAATCGTCAAAATTGGCGGTTTTGACACATCTGACCACATTTATTTCAAAAACGAGACGTAATAGAAAATATTTTATATCAAATTCATTTTCAGCATTAAAAGTTACATATGCGGAATGATAAGAAAATAATATAAACAATTTTAAAATTGATGTGTTTCAAGCAAATTCGTATTTATTTCATCATTATATAAAAGGGATATGGTTTCAAATTTTACTGAACTTCTTCTATTGTGATTTTTTGTGCAATACCTGATAATAGGCACGTAGAAGCATGATTGAAACGACACGAAATTTAGAGTGTTGCTCCTCAGAGAAAAAATAATTCTATTATGATGTCACTAAAATTTGACCTTTAAAATGAAGGTCATATTCACGGTTAGCATTTTTCGAATTAACGAGGAAGAAATACCATTATTTTTTTGTATGTTTTTTTATTGACATTAAGATTGCGAATTGAAGAGGACCTCTAAAAATTTGATAAAGAAAGTTCATCAGAAATTATCAATGATAAAGAAAACTTGGCTCATATGAGTTAAAAAGACAATTTAGTTAGAACAGTTATTTCACATTGCTTAGATCATATTAATGTCTTCTTCAATAAGGGATGTTTTGTATTAGACGTAACATTGGGAACAATATGTTTCGAAATTGTAATTTACACGATTTAACAACTACATATATAAACATACTCGTCCATTGGTAAAATAATTTTGTTTTAATTTTTACATCACTTTTCTGCTCAATCATCTTAAACTTAACCATTGTTGTCGCTTTTCCCTAAAATGTCTAAAAAAACAAAACATTATTCAAAAACCTTATCTTAATTTGCCTCTCCTTGCTTGCTTGTCATTTTTTACAGATCCCACCGAACCGCTCGATATCGACAATCATCTCGCACAGCATATGATCCAACGGCTTGATCAATCCCCTATGCATACCATACATCATCAAACTGGCGACGAAAGTAATTCAAATCTGGTGCAACACATTAAAAGTGAAATAATTGAAGTTAAGCAGCAACAGCAACATCATCAAACACAGCATCAGTTGCATACGCAGCAAACTATAGTGCAGGGACAATCTCAGCATCAGCAACAACAGCAGCAACATCAGCAGCATCAACAGCAACAGCAGCAACAACAGACGCATCAGGAAATCTCTGGTGCGACTGTTATGGAGATTGATCCAAGTCAAATCAAACATGAGCCCGGAATGATAATAACGCCAGAGATTGTTAACATGATGACCACCGGTCATATGGGTGAGTTGTTGGAAATATACCCTGTTTGTAATAAAAAAAAAATATGTATGCAACGTGAGTGACGCATAAAAAATTTAATTTTTGCTTGAATTTAATTTAGTTGTTTTTTTTTTAATGTTGGGAGTCTTAGATTAATATGTTACACTCCTATAGATCACTCACGAATAGCTCCTATTAAAAGCTAAAATCGGTTGAAGTCATGTATGTTCACAAAATTAATATGTATCTTATTCTTGTATACCTTTGACAGATATGTACAACTCCGACACGAGCGAGGATTCAATGATGATCGCCAATGGTTCACCCAACGATAATAATGAGCCACACTACACCAATTTGGACCAACAGCACGGCGATAACAAAGGTCAGTTTAATGGTCCCAAAACTTGGACACAAGATGATATGAATTCAGCTTTAGATGCACTGAAGAATCAAAACATGAGCTTGACGAAAGCATCCGTTACCTATGGCATCCCGTCGACAACACTGTGGCAGCGAGCACACCGCATGGGTATTGAAACGCCGAAGAAGGAAGGCGGTACAAAATCATGGAATGAGGATTCGTTAAACAGTGCATTGGAAGCTTTACGCACTGGACAGATTTCAGCAAATAAAGCATCCAAAGCTTACGGTATTCCGTCCTCGACACTGTATAAGATTGCACGTCGTGAAGGTATTCGCTTGGCGGCACCATTTAATGCGGCGCCTACAACATGGACGCCTGAAGATTTGGAACGTGCATTGGAGGCCATACGAGCTGGTCATACGTCCGTCCAAAAGGCCAGTGCTGAATTTGGTATCCCAACAGGTATGATGGGTATTTAAAAATAAATGCAATAAATACAAAAATTTTAAATTTGAACATCTCATTAAAATTGAACGTTTTTTCTTTTATATTCATCAACTGTTTCAAGGAACACTTTATGGACGTTGTAAACGTGAGGGTATTGAATTATCACGTTCAAATCCAACACCATGGTCTGAAGATGCAATGAATGAGGCATTGAATTCAGTGCGGTAAGTTAAAAGATTTTCCAAAAGAAACGTGAAATATAACTTTGATATATGTGGCTTATAGATCCTTTGTTTGCCTTCGGATAATAACTTTCGAGTATTTAAAGAAAAATAGAAATTATATCAAAATTAAAAGTTGAAAAGTATAAGAAAAGATAAGAGAAAATAGTTAAGGAAAAACCCATTTGTATACCTCCATGCAGCGGCATTTCATATTTTTATTTTGGCCCTTCATTAAACAACGAAGTTATTCAAGCAAAGATTCTGTAAAATTTTTAAATTGTCTCAAAATCAACAAAAAGTTTTTAATTGCATTTATATCTTTTGTGGACCACCTACTTGCTAAATCAAAAGCATAAATAAAATGAACATTTATTTCACTTTTTACTTTGACAGCGTTGGCCAAATGTCCATCAATCAAGCGGCCATACACTACAATCTACCCTACAGTTCACTATATGGACGCTTTAAGCGTGGCAAATATGATATATCAAATACCAGCGGAACCTCCATTAATAATACATCAGGAAATACATCAGGAAGCATTGAGATCATTGAACATAGTCAAGAGAATTCTGTAAGTGTATTATCAAGTGCACATATTGTCTAACCATATGATAATTTTACCCAAATCATGACGATGCGTCAACAACTAATTTATCAAGTTACACATGTTTCAGCAACAGTTCCAGTATAGTCCATCGCCTCATCAACAACAGCAGCAACAACAGCAGCAGCAGCAACATCAACAACAACAGCCGCAAACACCACAACATATACAACATGTTGTACACATTCAGCAGCAACAACATACACCAAGCCAACAACAGCAACATCACCAACAGCAACAACATGCGCAACATATCCAACAGCAACAAGATGTTGTAACATCCAGCAGTCAGGTGCAGCATTCAACACCAACAGGACAACAAATTCAACAAATTTATCATCATCATAGTACGCCAGAGAGAAGTTGAGAATCAACCCATGCTCCATCGAGTGGCAACAAAAGGAAAAAGGCTGCTAAAAGTAAACGTTAAACTGAAAAAAACAAACTGAAGAAGAAAAACTCACTGCAGCTAAGATAGAGTGCAGGTAAAAAAGAGTATAGTTGAAGCTATAGAAAACGCAATTTCAACGTTTGGGCAAAATTTTTATTCAACGGGGGTGCTGGGGTGAGTCTGGTGAACTGAGAATCTTTAATAAATCATAGAAGTAGTGGAATGAAAAAGAAAACAGATGATAAAGTATAAAGCGCAGTAAAGTTGCTTTTTGAATTTAAATGATGTAAAAACTATATAATGTTATTTTATTATTATTATTATAAAATATTTTTTTTAGTAGAAAAACTAGTATTTGCGTGATTTACAAGAAATTTTGCATAATTTTACTTAAGCTCCAAAACACATACTGTAACTTGCATCACTAAAGAAAGTTATTTTTAAATTGCAAATTTTGTAAACTTATGCAAAATTTCAATTTTTCTGTAAAATCTCCAATGCAACCTATAATGTTATAACGTAACTGAATATAATAATATGTAAATTTACATATAATGTAAATTTCTATACACACAGAGATTGCGTAAATGAAATATATTTCATTATTTTTATTTTTGGAACCTAACAACACATACTGACAAAAAAGAGAAAAAGTAAAATATGAAAAAGAAATGTATTTTTGATAAAACGAAGTTAATGTTAAATTAAAAAAAGAAAAAATTAAAAAAAAAATATTGTAAACTTCTTAGTACACTAAACTTAATTTACTAAAATAATCAACAAAAACAATGTAAAATTTTAGCTTTAGATAATATAGTTTTAATTCTTTCTTTATAAAAATATATAGAGCTGATTAATCTAAAACCTAATAACAATAAACTTGTAATAATGATACAAAAAAGAAAATATAGCGTAGATATGAAAAGAGAAAGAAAAAATCTAGTAGTAATAAATAAAAAAGTAAGGGAAAATAGAGATGAAGCAAATAATTTGGAAGAAAAAAATGCAAAAGAAATTTGTTAACCTTTTTTCCTTCTGTTAAAATATAATTTGGTTTTTCACCTGTACTTTTAATTTCTTTTTTTATAATATTGTCGACTTTGAAAATTATGTTTGAAGATATACGTTTTAAAACTAAGCAAAGTATAAACAAAATTTTTTTTTTTTTTTGTTTTATTTTGATGAACAAAACAAATTTATTCAACTGTTAAAGAGATAGCGCTTACCGACGACAACCGCACCCATCACACTACAATAAACGGAAGAGCGTTTGTTCTTGTGCATATCGCGCATGCTTGAAATGTTAAATCTTCTTGATAAAAATTCATATAATAAACTTACTAAATTTATAACAATAATAATTATAATAATAAAAAATAAAATAGTTGTAGTTACCAGTTTTAATGCATACGTATATATTAAAGATATCGTATATTATATTCTATTCATATACATATTATGAAAATGTAACGTATGTTTATTTAATTTCATTCAAGAAAAAAAATGAAGTAAAGTTAAAGCAAACAGAATTGTTTTATAAAACCTTTAATCTATATATACAGTAAAGTGAAAAGAGCAATGCAAAAAATAAATAAATAGATATGTATAGAAGCGACAAAAATAGAAAGAAACAAAACGTGTTATGTGTTTGAATGAGAATAATGAAAAGGAAAAAAATCAACTGGAATCTTCCATTAGAAATTATTGTTAAAAAAATGATGTTCGCCTTTGATTTATAAAGCACTTGGTTTTCTTAAGCGTATACTATTTTATTGTCAAGTCTTTATTTATTCAATCCCAGACCAATAAATAGCAATTTTATTGATTTCCAAATGTTATTTGAAAATAAAACGAAAACTGAATATGAATTTCAAAGAAAAACATAACTAATTTTAATGTATGTATTGCTTCATTGATATTTAAATATTTAATGCTAATGTCAGTTTGATTTTATTAGCATTTTATATTTTAAGCAATTTGATAGTTTGACTTCATTATCATATAATAATCTGTATGTTGAATTTGATCTTCAAGAATAATAATGCTAATTTAGTTTCGTTAGAACTGAAAATTGAAAATGAGCTTAAATTACATTGCCATTGGAAATTTAAATGCTGCGAATATTTGATTTCATTGGTATTGGAAGTACATACAATATAAATGCTTATGCTATTTTCGTTGTTCAACCATTTTTGTAGCAGTAATTATGAACTCTGCATTAATAACATTAAACTCGATAAGTATTACATGGGTTCAATTCTTTCCTAATTGCATTTCTTACTTTTAGTTGCATACTACAAAGTTTATAGAAAGTTGTCAATGATAACTACAGCCCTATACCGAACCTATAGGTACATGTATTGTATATAGATTTTGACGTGCTGAAATCGAATTCGGAGTAGAAATTGCTCTAGTTGACAAACTACAACAAATCATTTGGAAATGATCCAAATTAAAAAAAAAACACAAATTAACGATGTGTTGGGGCAATGGACTCTGGCTCAGCGGTACAGAATTCATTAGAGAAAAAAAGTCTGATTCAAATAAACTTTTGATTTTTACAAGTCTTTGAGAGAATTTGTTTTTAATTAACCTACTGGAATTCAATACTATTTTTCTATGCATTTTGGATCGTTGATTCCGAATCCGGTGTCCGTTTTGCCTAAGCACATATCTGACTTTTTAAAGATTTTTGAATTTTTTGAACACTTTTTACGAGTTTTTCATAGTTTGTTGTCCTTTTAAGGTCCTGACCGAAAATTAAGTTTCAGCAAACCAAAACTCAACAAACAGTTGAGGCAATTATTTTGTTGGACTGTGTAAGTAAAATAAATATTGAAATTGAGGTTTTTACTCAGTATTAGCAAAATCAGTGCCAATGGAATTAAAATGTTAATGCTAATAAATTTAATCCAAAATTTTTGAACACATGTTTATATAAATATAGTCAGCGCCGTTAAGAGAAAAATCTATGATCGAGGCTGAATTCACAGCCAAAATAATGCATTATTTTTTTCATTGCTGACACACACATACCTACAGTAGACAACATATAATATATATATTTTTGAATAAATAAATAAAATAAATGTTATGTAATAAAAATTAAAAAATAAATACTATAATTTTTTGAAGTATTTAAACAAAGTTTCTGTCTTTCTTAAAAAAAACACGTTCAACTGAAAATAAAAATATATCGAAAAGAATCCTTAAATATGAATAAATATTTAAGAAACAGATAAAGAACTTTATCATACTGTACTGTAATTTATAAATGTACTAAAAAAATAAAGCAACAAAATAAATCGCAAAATTTAAATAATACACAAAACATTCACTATTATTTAAATAGCAATTAAATTTATGTAGCATTAACTGTGAAAAATGGAAAAAGCAAATTTAAGAAAATCAAAAATCTGCATACACACACACATACTCACACACATAATTCAGGTGTGTTCTGTGTGTGTGCTATGGAAATAAATCATTAATAATAAAAAAATGCAAAATAGTTGACTTTTAAATTAAAAAAAAAAACAGTATAACACAATTTGAAAAAGTTTAAATTATATTGACTTCTTTTAGCTTTGCATTGGCAAGAAAGCTTCCCAACCGATATAATGCATCGATTGTTCGATTATCCTATCTGCAACCAAATCGATATTGCAAATTGATTTGTATTTGCAGCGATGTTGAAAATTTTCTTTTGAAACGTAAAACTCGTAGGTCTGAAACGGATTTTTAAAAAAATTTCAGCGCAATCAATTCTGTATGCCATCAAATTCTGTTGGAGCAGAGCAGTTTTGTTGTGATAGAACTTATGCCTTAAACTTGCACTTCATGTATTTTAGCAGTTTTTAAAAATATTCTGCTAGGCGATTTTTCAATACCTAGATAACTCTGTCACAAAAAGGGAAATTAAAAAATTAAGTTCTGTGTGTAAGCATAGGTTAATAAAAAAATCATTTTAGCCAAAGAATCTATTAAAAACGAGTTTTTTTCTGACTTTCAGTTGAATGGAAAACACTGTTGACAGCCATAAAATTTTTTTTTCCAATTATCTTTCAAATGTATTTTTCAAATTTTCTAATATTTCTAGAAATTTTTACTTATATTTTTCATCCAAGGATTTTATGAATGTAGGTTTATTTCAATTTTTTTAATTGTATTTTATTGATTTGCTGGGCTACGATCTTTAGAAACCAAAAATTGCACAAAATCAATGTTCACTGGAAAAATTCGTGCTTTTAAGAAAATTTGCTTATATGAAAATGTTTACACTGACTGACCATTCTTTAGACTTGATATGTCTTGCTACGGTGGAATAAGATTTTTTGATCCAAAGAAATGTATTTAGCTAGACATTCAGCTCTCGTTTTAAAGTTTTTAAAAAGAGTTGAACAAAAATTGGATCTTTCAATCAAGAGATTAGCGATTTCCAGCTCCCTTATTCAGCTCTTCTGGCCATGCCTGCTATAGAGCACCAACAATACCAAAGTCGGACTAAACGATTCAAAATTTATTAGACAACGTTTTTATACATATATCCTCGTTCTTACTTAAACTCAAAATTGGCCCCTTAATAAGAATAATGTGAATTAGTACAGGAAAATTGAGAGAATTTACGAATGGCTAAATTTTCATAGAGGGGGATTGGTATTGCTTTGATGTTTACTTCGGTTATTTGTTGACTAAATTCAAAAATTCTTGTGTTGCAAAAATTATATATTAGTTTCTAATATATGAGATAATAATTATTTAATAAAAGAAATGATATTTTTTTTGCCAAATTTAAAAAAATATTTGCTAAATGTACCCTCATTTTAGTGCACCTTTAACTTTAAAATCTGCACATTGTACAATACTACTGGTTTATTAAGTTTTTTTATATTGGTATATAATTTTTGTTAGGGACAATTATATAACAGTTTATAAAGAAGCTAATTTCACACAAATTTGATCAACAAACTTTCAAGAAAAATGGTTCCATTCATATTATCAAATGTGCTCCGAATTTTCTCTTGACTTCATTGAAAATTCTTTAAATTTGAATTCACCAACATTTTACTTGTCTTTTTGGGGAATTTATTGGTTATTAGCAATAACTATTTCAAAAGTACATAGAATTGAAAGAAAATTTTAGAAACACAAAATATTTAAATACTCTTCTATGCCTAAAGTCTATAATTATCTTAATTCGGGGTTACACTTCCTAAAAATTTAAGACTTCATTTGGTATTGAAATATTTTAATTTTTCAATTGCCTTCATACCAAAAATGGTCAAGTCAAAGGTGCCCTATTGCCAAAATATTCCGATATCTGCTATATTTTGTTGTAAATAATATTATTGATTATGAGTAGCTACCTAAAAACAAACTGATTTTGTATGGTTAATTGCACTATGAACGTTAACGCCCGTCAAATTCGATTGCATCAAAAGTTGCTAAAAATTTTCGCTCTACTGTCTTTCTCAAAAACCTTGTGTAACGAGATATTTACAATAGATTCATCTCAGAAAATACTATAGAAAACTAATTCAAACCTGTCTTATTTAAAGGTTTTTGCTCTTAGAATCCCATAGGCATAAAATAATTTCTGTTCTGCACATTTTGGTTCAAGTAAAAAATCTAATTATTTTTAAGTTCTGAGGTCCTGTTCAGAGAAGTATCATACAACTAAAAAAAATGTCTCTTGTTCGCTGTAGACAGTACCGGATCAACACGGTCTTAATAAAGATCAATTTTACTTTAATCATAACATGTCCGAATATTAGACTCACACTTTCATTTAGGATGTTAGATCGCTAAAACCGTTTTCTACCCATTTCGCCTCAGCAAGCTCTTTTTGAAATTGAGACTATAACAGCACAGAGCAGGCAGAAATGCTTCATAGATAACTTAAAAAAAAACTTCCATGAAACTAGCCCCCCTATTACGAAAATTTATTTTGCTTATAATTGAGAAATCGGTATTATCTATTACAAAATGTATGCACTTCAAGTTGTGTCTGTATTGTGTAATCGAAATTACACATTACAGCCTATCATTGTTTTGTTATAAAGTGCCAACATTATTTCAGTCTTCAATATTGGCATCATGTCTTCTTATGATTTATGTATTTAAGTTTCAAATGTACGTACCTACTAGTATATAATACATAATAACAAAAAAAAAAGTTGTTGAGTTGACTAAATACATAGTAGGGGTACAAAAACTTTAACCAAACTTTAAGATGCACATGAGCTATCATAAAATTTGTTTAATTGTTTCTATAACTAAAATCGCATACATTTACGTATATAAAAAATAAACTTAAGACCTCCTCATTTGATTTAACTTTATTTTATAAATAAAAAATAAGTTTTAAATTTTTATCCTTTATTATTTTAAATGTTTTCTTTAAAACGAATACTTTGTTAGGTAACTTACAATCGTAAAAGCAAGAAAACCATAAAATAACTTGTAAAATAAAACAAAAACCGTTTTTAAAATCTTAAAAAACAAAAAAACATATAGGTATACATACATATATACATTGTATTCAAATTAGCATTAAATACTAAAAAAATAATAATAAATTTTAATGCTAAATTTAAATGTTTAAAAACTTTAAATTTAAAACATTTTCAAATGTTGCATTAATTTTGATCGTCTCAAAAGAAAACTGAATAAAGAAATGAAATAACTAAGAAATCAAGTTAAAATAAAACTATACATCTCTATATTCATACAAAAGATTTAGTAAATACTATATATTATAAATATAAAATAAACTACAATAGAATTCTCTAATATAATGCATTAATATGAAAAGGTAAAAAGAAAAAGAAAGAAAAAAATATGATAAAAAAACAAAATATGATATATTAATAAGAAAAAGTAAATTATTAAAATACTGAAAATAAAAAAAATCAATACATTATAGCAGTAATACACCATACACTTGCATAATAAACACATACATGTAATAATTTAAAATCTATAAATAAAGAAATTTTAAATGAGAAACATAAATTATTATATAATAAAAATATATTATAAAATATTTATTATTTGGTTTTATTCAAAAAAGTAATTGCAGAGGCGCTAAATCACATCAAAAACTCACTCGAAGTTTCACTCCGTTTACGTGGAATCAACATTTATGTATATTGAGATTGCAAAGTCTCCTAAATTAAGAGTTTCTGGTATTTAGTTGAAATTTCCCCTTGTAGTCTTGGCGTTGTGATTAGAGAGTCTGACTTATATCTTGTTAGCCCATGTTCAAACCTCGAATCTTTTATATTTTTATACAAATACGCTCCAATCTCCAAACTGTTTTCATTGGGCCATCTATTCAAATAGAAACACAGATAACACTGCTCCACCGGGCGATTTTGATTCGCTTTTGTTTTAAATACATATTGGGTTAAAGATATGTCAAAAACCCAGATAACGCTATTTATTAATTTGGTACCGGGTAATAAGGACTTGGTCTACATGCTATATCTCTATCAGATTTGTTTCATTTTGTTTTTGTGACCTTTGGCCTTAAATATATTAAATAATGACAGTTCTGCATAAAGCAGATTAATGCTATCTTTCCTGCTTTCCTGAAAATTACACACTTCAATCTTATGTACACCACTTTACTACTGAACCCTTAAATCCGGCACGGGCCATACATACCGCCTTCATCACGCCAGTTTTGAATGACCATATCTTTTATAAGTTTTAACGTGTCCGGTTATTTGTAATTATTCTTATTTCCTTTATCTGCTTACAGAGCGTAGGACCCTCATAAAACTGTTCCGACGTGCACGATTAGTAGTGAATGTTCCAATATTGCCCTGATTCACGTAGTTCGTAGCCGTAGACGAATGCCACGATTTGTAGAGTCTATAGCTCGTAATTTGCGATTACATAGTCAAACATATTAGAAAAAAATTTATGTTTCTAAAATAAATCTATGAAATTGGACAAAATTAAGCATTGGATACGTTTAACTTTATATACATCAAAAACTTGAGCTAATATCCCAAAATGAAGGCCATTTTCAGATTCGGTGGGTCCAAAGTACTATGAAATAGGGTCCTTTTAATTTTACATCAAAAATAACTTTAAAAATGGGATTTTTAGCATCATATCTTGGAAACTAGAGATAATTTTGAAAAGTTTTGGTTATTTTCGGAATCAACTGGCCAATAGCGTAATAGTTCCAGTTCCTTACTATGAAAATATTTATACAGCAGTGTAGTAATCGCCAGAGCCAAATAAGGATATATGGTTTCGTTACAAGGCCCAATATTGGCTCCTCTAGCTATAGTTCTTTATTTTATGTAAAACATGTAATTTTATATAAAACATAGCATTTTATGCAAAACCTTTCTATTTAAGACATACAGTGCAGTCGCTGTAACGTGACCACCGTCTACGTGCACAACGGGGTAACGTGAACGAAATAAATTTTGCATTGATTACCTTTTAGCAAGACATAACTCAGCCAAGCAATATGCAAAAGACTGTATTTTTATTTTTTTTCAGTTTATGAAGAAGTTTTTTGTTTCTTTTAAAGTTTTTGTTGTTATAAATGATATGAAGAATAAAAATTCTATTCAAAATACCTTACAGCGACTGCACTGTATAAATTTTGGTTTAAATTTTCATGTTCGCTAACGTGAACAATTTCGGTACTGTGAACAACCTTGGTTTTAATTAGTTCACGTTACCGCGACTGCACTGTATTTCTGTCAATGTGCACCCGTTGAAATCTTTTTCCGAATGATAAAAGTTGTACTAGAAAACTTACGAGCGTTTGCATCATCAAATTTTTGAATAAACTTGTCTGTCTTATAGATTATAATGCAAAATTATTTGTTTTTCATCGAACGATTTGATAAAAAATTTGGAGCGTTCACATGTCCAAATTTTCAACAAACTTCATTTTTTTATGTTTTTATGCATGCCGCTAATGAAACCATCTCATTTTTCATAAATTCCATAATATAGCGACCTGCACATAGCTCATATATGCATCTCGTTCACTCTAGTTGATGTACTGAAATAAAAATTTAATTTACTTTTGTTTGTATTGTGGCGCCATCCTCTGTAATTTTTACGAATTTATTTCTATATTAAAAACACCCTGTGCGGTTTGTGTATTATTAACAAAATGGTGCTGTTCTATGATGCTGGCAAATAAGTGACAATGCAAAACACCCTATGTTAGCTAATACTCAAACCTGAAATATTATTCAATACTTAAACCGGAAATGCGAAAATTGTAATAGAATGTAGCTGAAGGTTGCTTGTTCTCCTTGAAGGAGAAACATTTCGATTTCAAAGTTTATTGCGAATTAGGTGGAGAAAATAGCATAGACTCTACCCCTCTTATGAAATTATCGAAAATGAACGCTATGTATGTAAATGTTGGGGTTGTAATGAATTGTTTTGTTCACATTTGATGCAACATATGTATGTATGTGTGTGTGTGTAGCGAGTTTCGTTGCGCTTGAAACCAAAAATTTCACCCAGAAAAGCGCATCATATATGTACATACATACATGCATATGCATAATATTATTTACGTATGTAAGCCAAAACATACGTAGCTTGACCGTGTCAGTGTTAATTTGTTTACATAGATTTCCTAACAAAAACAGTAAATATTTGAAAGATGTATGTTCGAAACTGGAAATTACCTACTCTTCGGGTGTTTGAGAAAAAATTAATAATAATTATTAAGTGGCGCAATATTAATATTATTTCTTACAAAAATAAAGTACCTATGTACATACAAAACTATAAAGCAAGTTTTCCGCTTTATTCTCCAAGCCCCGAGTTAGAGTTTTTGTTGTTTTTGAGAATTTACTCGTACGAAAATTTTGAAATTTACAGCATCTTTATGTAAAGAGATTCGCATTGTTTCGTCTTAAAAAAACAATTTTTCGTTTTACGTTAAACGCACAAAAAAAAAATTTTTTTTTTTTTCAAAATTTGGGCTCCGCAGATTTGTTGGTAATTTGGTTAGCTTTAATTTAAAGAAAAATTCTTCATTTCCGACGAGATTTGCGCTCTCTAGCGATTATTGAACAAAAAACTCGATTTGGGCCCAGAGCACACTGGTATTTTATTTTGGCCTTAAACTTAAAACAATTTTTTTTTGAATTCAGGTTCCGAGGATTTTTTGAAATTTTAGCAAGCTCCCAGTAAAAAAGAAATATTCATTTCTCACAAGATTTGCGCTCGCCAGTCATTTTTGAATCAAAAATTATTTAAAAAAAATTTTCTATTGTCCTTTAACTTAAAATAATAAAAAACGGAAATACTTTTATTATTTTATTTTTATCGCTTTTACTTTTTTGATCATATCTTTAATGTGTATGTATCGCATACATGCATACATGTGTGTTTATCAATACTGTGATGATTTAACCCCAACAACTCTTAATTGCCGTTTACATGGCAACATTTGCCACAAAGCACTCATATGCTCGTGTATGTGAACAATTAAGAGCTACACGAGCTTAAGTTTTCCATGCAGAAAACTAGACTAATATTGCAATTTGAAATTTTGAAATTGGATGCTTTTTTGCATGACACTTCTATATACGCAGAATAGGAAACACTCAGAAAAAAATTATATTTATGAAAGCAGCCAAACTCTTAAGCAGCAGCAATAGCTTTTAATAAAATGAAATTGTTTGAAAATATTTATTACTCACGTGTATAAACAGCTTAAAGAGTTACAAAACAATAGAAGACTTATGTATACTTTTCTGAAGGAAATATAGCTTTTACTTAAATTTTTTGGAACAAGTAATACATTTTTGATAAATAATAAGTTTTCAGCAAAAGAGATTATAGCTCTCATAAAATACATTCCTGCTTTTCAAATTCCACATTGGTTTGCGTTAAGAAAAAGCCCTCCGTCATAGTTCCGACCAAACAGGTGGCAACACTAATCAATTGTCAACCATTAGTTTTAATTAAATTTACAAAAGACGTGTTAACTTCTCCGATTAAATTTTGCATTTTTAATATTATAAACATATTTAATACAAAGAAATTTAGTGAAATTTGTAACCTTACGTATTTTAAGTGTTAAAATCAATCAAATATTTTATTTGAAAGGCAAGAGAATGCAAAATTTCGTTGAAGCGGCGTTGTATGCAGCGCTTTTTTGTTGTGCTTTGTTTAATAGAAATTGAAATATAATCCCAAATATTCCCATTTGCTCAAAAAAATCCCCAAATGCTTTAAATCAAATTTAATTTTTCCTAAATTTCGCGTGTGTTAGTTTTATTTGTTAAAAAGAATTCGTTAAAATCATTTAGCAGTCTGTGTGCATTACAGTTGTGGCTAAAGTGAATTGTTATTGCTTTTCACAATTGCGCTCCAGTGCTCCTGAAATATTTTCCTCGGGGAATTTTTGGCAGTGATTTTTTATTGCGTGTGGAAATTGATGGTCACACATTGATGGGTAAGTGCTTACTTTTTTGTTTTTAAAGCTTATAGTAAAATGTTCGGGTTCTTGAATTGATTGCCAGTGGGAACTGTTACCAGATACAGAGCCAATATTTTCGTCTTTTTCATATGAAAATACATATGCTTGCGCGTGTTTTGCATATTGTTATGTTCAGTTCATTATATTTTCGTTCTTTTTATATCCTTAACATAGGGCAGGCATCGAAAAATATACTGAAATTTCATCGAAATATCTAACTTGGTTTTCTGGTTATCGTGATTTTGACAGAACGACAAACGACAGACATACGGAGATGGCTAAATTGGCGATGATCAATATTATATGCACTTGTCTACACCTGCCAGTCCGTTTTATATGCGTTATAAACGGAATGACAAAGTGAATTGAGTGTAGGGTATAAAAGCGTATAAACGAATGAAACCTCACTTGATCCTTCGCCCAGTGTGAACTCTTGCTCGAACAAACAATGAACAGTACACTACACTGAAAAAAAAAAATCATCTAGAACCTGGTTGATTCAACTAGGAGACGTAATGTTTTGGCGTCGAATTAAAATATTGTTAATTCAACCAAAAATCTGATTGAAAATAAGTTAAATGAAACTAGTTAATTCAAAGCTATATATGGTTAAACTCAATTGAGGCTTGTTAATAATTTAAATTGACCAGGAATCTATTTAAATTGACTAGGAAATTGCAAAAAATAAAACAAAGCCACTTTTATTTTACTGGCCGTTTCTATGACCATTTATTCCCTAGGAACACCCATCGATTGACACCTCTCTTGTTCAGATGGGACCAACTTTAGTTTCCACCTATAAGCGCCTTTTCATATGGAATATTCACATTTTCTTGGAAAGCTCGGAAATCCAAGCACGAAGTTACTTTTTTTATTTATTGTCCCCGTTTCTATGACTATTACATGACCCATCATCGATTGACACCACTTGAACCAACTTTAATTTCCTATTTTCCTATATTTGCCCTAAGTTCCTTTATCAGCCTGTGCTAGTGCGCCACACACAAGCTGAAAGCAAAAAAGTAATAACGAATCATAAAACATCATTTAGATTTTATTCAATACATACGTCGAAAAATATGCAACATTTTCATTACAATGAGATCTAAATAAAGTTTTATGATTCGTTATTACTTCTTTGCTTTCAGAACTGAAAACGATATTAAATTCAGATACATTTCTATGAAAAAAAACTCAATGTTTACCAGTGTTGTAGTTATTTCCTGCTAAATTTATAAATTTCCTTGATAAAAATATTGAAACACAAAAAAATCAACTAAAATAAATAAACTAGCCGTCTGTTTAAAAAAATCAAATATCTTTTCCTTCAGTGTAAGCATAAATATTCAATCGCTATAATTGGTTTCGTTCGCTCAGTGTGTAGTAAACGCAGTCACATTTCTTAAATCCAACTTTCTTCGAGCGGATTAATATTGTAAAAAAGTTCTTGAGCACCTGTTTCAAAATAATTTTTTCTTGTTGGTGTATAATATCTCATTTACGAATAAAAAAGTTAAGCACTAAAATTTAAATACAAAAATCTTAAAACATTCACGTTATCTAAGTTGATTAAAAGTTTCTCAATTTTATTTTCACTGAGAACTACAGAATTAAAGTTGTTGGCTGCAGTCAAGTATAAAATCTGCATACACACGCTTATACATTAGGTAGGTATCTTAAGGAAAAAGCCTACTAGCACTGCTACAACAGCGTCAATATATTTACTAGTATTGCTATACTTTTAAGCGCTTATAAATACAAGGCCTTCTCAAAATTAGTTTTTCACGCAAATATCTCTTTCAATATTTGATATCTTCCAATGGAAGGCCTGCTAGCAGGGCCTAAGCTAGAAGCCATAAAATGTGCTCTCAAGTTTGCAATTAATTTATTGAAATTTTGTAATAACTAAAGTTTGCTTGGCGCTTAAAAATAATGTTTTTTCCCATATCCTTTGTGCGAAACAGGATGTAAGAATATTGAAAAATGTCGCCATATATACATACATATATCAATTTTTAAATGTGCCGATATATTGATTTTCATTTCTACCAAAAAAGAAAGAACGTTAAGGTGTTGTAAAGGTCTGCTAATATGAAGTAGTGTAAGAAGGCCTGCTGAAGAAATGCAGCTTAGAAAAGCTTATCGTGGAAGTGATCCATGAATGCCTGTTTTTGCATGTACTTCTGTAAGCCTTCTTATGGCAAGCGGTCTTGGAAGATCTCTTGACGCAAGCCATATACGGAAAGACCAGCTTAGGAAGCCTGTTTAACGGCTAATTTATATAGAAAAGAAAGTACGTTTGAAAGGAGGTGTTCCTTCTCAAAGAAAGCCTTCTTGCTCTTCCCTACTGGATATATAAGCCTAATTTTCGAAAAAAGTGAACTATTTTGTAGAGCAGTGCAATGCACAATAGCGCCTTTATTGATTTCAATTTTGATCTGATTGTTGAAACTGAAACCATGTCGTATGAGTAACATTTAATTAATTTCACTTGTATTTACTACGTCTGAAACAAATAAAATATTTCGTGCTGCAATTAAATTTTAATTACATACATACGAGCATATTCTACATTATTGTAACGCATTATAAAGCGTTATGAATTGTTGTCACCAAACATGAACAAAGACCATAAAATCCAAAACACCACATACACATAATTATAATTATTTTATATTCATACATTTAGTATTTAATTATATTAACAATGCAACATTATTATATCTACTACATATGTTGAAAGAATGACAGCGAAAAATAGTTGTGCCCTCATGCTTTATACTTTGAGCTGTATTTCCTTGGTCTAACCTTAATAATTAATGAAAAATTGAGCCCAAAACCCTTAACAATTCAATGTAAAATTATATTTGTACTCTGAGTGCTCGTAAGTTACATAGTTTGAACTTTTATCATTTGTAACAAAGACACCACAATTGCATAGAATATTTTCAAATTGTAACAGAAGTTTCACTAGACTTCTAGGGGCGACATATTTTCTATAGAATTGACAATCTATACCTATAAAAGTCAATTTCTGTTCGTTGTCCGTCTATAACTTCAAAACTACTGCACGGATCGCCTTGAAACTTTGCACAGTGATTGAGCGCGTGCCTCTAAAGGTTATAGGTATGTTTTTTTTTTGAAAAAAAATGGGCAATTTAGGGTGGCCCTCATACAAAAATACCTATAAAAGTGAATTTCTGTTCGTTGTCGGTCTATAACTTCAAAACTACTGCACGGATCGCCTTGAAACTTTGCACAGTAATTGAACGCGTGCCTCTAAAGGTTATAGGCATTTTTTTTTAATTTAGGGTGCATATTTAGGGTGGCTCTCATACAAAAATATTTTAAAAACAGCATTTTCACAAAGGGTACTTAATCGATTCACATGAAATTTACACCACGTGTCTTTTATATTAAGTGGAATAGCTAAGGTTATAAAACTTTAATTTAAGATGCATATTAAGGGTGGCCCTCATACAAAAATATTTTAAAAATAGCATTTTCACAGAGACCACTTAATTGATTCACATGGAATTTACACCACGTGGCTACTATAGTAAGAGGCATATTTTAAGCTACAAAACTTTTGCATAGGGTGGATATTTAGGGTGGCCCTCATACAAACATATTTTTAAAATATAATTTTCACAAAGACCGGTCAAACGATTGACATGGAAAGTACACCACTTATCTTTTATATTAAGAGGCATGGCTTAGGTTATAAGAATTTTATTTAGGGTGGCCCTTATACAAAAATATTTTTTAAATAGCCTTTTCACAAAGACCACTAAATCGATTCACATGGAATTTACACCAGGTGTCTTTTATATTAAGCTATTTTATGTAGGATACATATTTAGGGTGGCCCTCATATACAAACATATTTTAAAAATAGAATTTTCACAAAGACCACTTAATTGATTAAGCATGTTTTTTTTGAAAAAATTGCTATTATGTTTAGAGGCACATACTTAGGGTGGCCCACATACAAAAATACTTTTAAATAGAATTTTCACGAAGATTTCATAATTGTTTTTTCAATGTTTCTAATGGTCTATGGAAGGTTTTTGCAAAATTTGGTTTAGAAAAATAGGCAGTGACACGCCCCCTAAAATCGAATTAATCATATCTCATCAAGTACTGGACGCTGATGAATATGACTTGATATACAAAGTACGGGCAAAAGTAAGTTTCACTGGAAAAATGGGCTGTTTCGCTTATACATTCTGTCGTTTGAGTTCATACAACATCCGGAACACCTACCGCAGAGGGCAGGACAACGTCTGCCGGGATAGCTAGTGTTCTTATAATTCTGAACTTTGTTTTATGTAGTTACCATAAAATATATTAGCATTTTCTAAGTTGGTTTCAGAGTGGGTTAAATTAACAGCTGCTCCGGGTGATACTTTGTCAGTGGCGAAAAATGTTATTTCTTACTGGCTCTAGTTTTCGCACGTTACTTCCTATGCTTATTAAGCATGATTTCCCGTGATCAAATTTCTCATACATCACCATTAGGATACGGCATTAAATAATAGGTCTCCGTCATTCTGTAACAATTAAATGAACACAATTGAATGGCTTTGAAAGAAAATGGGTCATGTCCAATTATTATTATTGTTGTTCTTGACCAAACACCAAACACATAGCACACATTTTATATTCAATCTTCACTTACCTGTGCACATAATACTTAAATAATATACTAACGTATGTGTACAGCTTATACCTTTTAAGCCAAAAAAAAAACGTTCACTTAGCCATCGGTGATTTGTAAAAATAATAGAATCTGCGCTAAAACTCATACATCTCACTTTGGTTTTTAGCGTTGACAATTTAATGCCATTTGTCAATATCTTCGACGACAAACTGAACAAAGATAAATTTCCACGCTCCGTTTTCTTTTTCTTTTTGGTTTGCAACTGAAGATTCAAGCGAAAAGTTTACTCCAATTAGGTTAAAAAATGTTACCAAATTTATTTTGAAGTTTAAAAGCGACAAACGTTAGCGCAAAAAACAAAGAACAAGCAACCAGCGCGCTGACGCATATAAAGGATATACATTGTATTGGTATATTACGCCAAGGATACCAATTTACGAGAATTAATTGATGACTTGCAATTTGGCACTAATTGGGAAATGTTGAATTTAATTTCACATCCTTAAAGTTTCACAAGGACAGTTAAGCGACAAATCTTAAAGATATTATTGCAGTTTTAAGATTTTTTATTTACTAATTGATTGAATTTTGAAAAGTTCAAAAAGTATGACTCATATAGTTTGTACTATGTGCTAGAAGGTGCAATTCGGGGCGTATACAAATACTTCCATAAATGTGGTATGAAAATAGCCGCTGCAAATTGACTACCAAAATAGATCCATAGATACTCATAATTTTGCATAAAAAATGCTGGTGCAAAAGTGCGAGCTGGATTCATGCTGGCGCCGGTAAAAGTACCCTGAAAATAGAAATATCGTCACAATATATTAAGGTTGCTGAAGCTTATATTATAATTCTAATTTCATTATAAAAAAGTTGTTACTTCTGGGATCATAAATTGAATAGCAGAGAAGTCCTTTGAGGTTTAAATATCAAAAACCACTCAGTTATAAAGGGTGTTTTCTTAGAGCGTTATATATTTTTGATGGACTTATATGATATTGGGCATATAAGTGCTGCGACTGGTCATAATGTTAGCACAATCTGAAGATCAAATTTTCGTGCCTCGTCAATAATATGGCAAACTTAGGCTTCTAAATGGTTTAATGTCCTTGACTTATCTGCATAAGCCAGATAATTTTTATGTTTCAATAAGAAATGGTGTCGAATCATGCAATCTTGGCAAACAATTGATTTCATAATTGCAAGAAATCAGTGAGTTTTGAGTGAATTTAAAATTTTAATCAATTCACAACAGCATTATTGCGTTTTCAAGCTATTTATAATAAAATGGCTAATATAAATAACACCAACGTTACCAAATTTGATAAAACTCTTGACGTTTTAATAATGTCGAAGTTATGATGGCGCAAAAGTTATTACCCTATCGGAAAATGGTCTTGTTTTTGGAAATGGCTTCTTAGTTATCATGACTTTAACATGAGACATGTTACGTAAAATTTCGTTACAATAAAAATTTTTATAATATAATTTGTAAATTTAGTTTTTCATTGAACTTACCCCAGACATGATTAAACACGTGACCAATAGACCAACTCTTAACGCAACCGAATCTAAAAATGACGAATTTCTTAAATCCCATAGAGCGCACCAACCAAAAATCAACACACATGTTAGGACAAATTCAATGCCAAATGCTTGCTCCTCGCTGATATCCTTATTTGGTATAGTCATACAAAGACCCTGATCTTTTCCAGTGACAAGATTCGATGGCAGCAATAAGGTCAACATGCCATAACCCAAAATTGCGCCTAAAAACTGTGCAAATATGTACATAACAGTTATGTCCCATGGCAAATGACCGAGTAGAAAGCAGCAGAGCGTTACGCAAGGATTGGCATGACCACCAGAAATAAAGCCAAAAACTTGCTTTGCTATCATTATAATAAGTCCGAAAATGAGTCCAGTTTGTAGTAGAGCTATCGGTGGGCTACCAACTTCTGTGCAGCCCATGCAACCAAAACCAACAATCATTGCAGTAGCGGTTAATTCACCGTAAAAGCGCACCCTCTGTATGCTATCGAAGCGCATTGCGGCTGTTGTGGCTGTAAGCTTATGACTTTAATTTAATTTACTATCAAAAATTTAACGCTTTTTTTCCAATAAACAGAGGAAAAATCAAAAATAATTTTGTTGTAGAAAATTTATTCTTTGAAATTAAATAATTTTGTTAAGTCAAGTTGTAATCAATGAAAGACAGAAAAAAATATCTAAAGAATGACAGCAGTAAATTTATGATTTCGTTGACTGAATCAATTTAATATTTCATATATTTTTTATTTAGCTGAAAACTTGGCGGTTTTTGCCTTTTGGATAATTTTTTTGAAATATTTTTTTATTTTTTTTGCAATATGAGGATTTTAAAAAAGAAAATCAAACGTATCGAGAAATCGTATATTGAATTTACAATTAAAACAATTGAGCTCAAATTATAATTTCATATACAAATTTCACATACTTAGTTACATTGGACAATCCTATTGGTAATCTACGCTGCTTCAGTCGATTGCTCAGTTTCACTCTTTGCCTCAAAGAGAAATATCCAAGTTAACGGAGCAATGATTGCAGCTAGAACTTGACTTAGGAGATATACCCAAAAGCGATCAAAATTCATGTGGAATAATGCTGGAGCAAAAGATCTAGCAGGATTTACACTTGCTCCTGTAAAATTAGCCTACGGATTAAAGACACCAAATATAGAATATTTAACGAAATATGAAAATTGCTAAATTAAACTTACGCCTGTTATGACAATCATTATAATTAAAGAACCAAATTTTACTGGGTTTGAGTCACCAAACTTTGCATTTCTTTCATCCCATAATCCACAACAAAAATAAACTAAGACGGCAGTCAATATGAACTCTACAAAAAATGCCCTTAGTGTACTGCAGGTGGGATGTATGAGTGTTAAACAGATTGTATCACTCATTCCTTCCTCCGGCGTCATTCCCACAAATACGCCATATCCTAGTAGTCCACCCAAAAACTGACCCACTATATATACGCCCATGTTAACAAGTGTCATATTGCCCAACATAAAATAGGCAATTGAGACAGCTGGATTGATGTGAGCTCCACTAACACAGCCAAAACATTGGATACAAGCTCCAACTGCGAAGCCACAACCGACGGCAGCTGTAAGCAGATCACTAGGAAACATGGCGCTATTAACGCAAGACGCGCAGATGAGACTGACCAACATAGCAGTACCAAAAAATTCTCCCAAGAAGAGAATTGCGACTTTTTTGATGGATGTTTTTTCGAAAATTTTCAGTCTCATTGTGAATTTTTAAAAGCGTACCAAAGTGCCTGTTTAAGAAAGATATAGCGAAGTTAATATATGTAACACAATAGCTGCGTGAGTACTAACCTTTGAGAATACAAATAAATAAACAAAATAATAAATTTTAAAATTCGAATGATAAATTTTCAGACAAAATTGTTTTTTGAAATTACGTTCATAACATATTACGTTCGGAATTTTAAGAATTTTTGTTTTTATGTTTTTGATTTAATTTCGAACAGTCGGATTGGGTTTGGAAAATTCCTTAAAATTTACCAAATAGTTTGCCGCATGAAAAACTCCTTGTGTACAATTGGATAAAAAAGGGTTAACTCTGGAGCATTGTGGCTGCTTAACGAAAAATATTCACGCAATTAAGTTTTAAATTTTGACGATGTATGGTATAGCCGAAAATAGGAAAATTAAAAGAAATTAGTAAAGGTGTTATCTTAGGCCAGGCCGAAACTCACATATCCTACACTGCACTGAAAGTACTTACCAAATAAATGTTAAAAAGACGTTGAAAAGGTTGAGATTAATGTAATAAGGTTCAAAGAGGTTGAAAAGTGTGGAAACAATTGAAAAAAAAAACTCCAAATGTCTAAAATATATGGAAACCATTACAGAAAGCTAAAAGAAATTGAAAAAATGTGGAAAATGTTGAAAGTGGTTAAGAAACTCAAAAATAGTTGCAAAAAGTTGAAAAATGTTGAGACACTTCAAAATTCATGAAGAAGTCGAAAAAATAAAGAAAATGTCGAATCAAGTTGAAAAAAAGGAAAACATACATATGGAATATATTGGGAATGTGGAAAATGTTGGAAAAAATAGAATAGAAATGCAGAAAACCAAAAATGCCACGCCCAATTCTCCAATTCTGCCAACTTTTGGTTCAATAAATTATATTTGTCATTGACATTCACATACTAAATTTTAGCAAAATAGCTTGTATAGTTTACGATATATGCCTGAATTAACCTTAAAATTTATGGCGGTGACACATAAACTGATACAATCGAGACAGATTTTGATCCAGAAATAGCTTTCCATAATCAAACCTCTTATACCAAATTTCAGTATGATTGCTCACATATTTCGATAGATGTGTCACTTAAGGTATTTTACTTGTAAGGGACGTGCCACGCCCAGTGGTGCTATTTTGCCCGCTTTAGATGCTGACATACCTTATAGCAAGTAAACCACTTACATATAATTTCATGTCAATTGCTGCTATAGTTCTCTTAAAATATCACTTCCAACTTTATGTTAATATGGGAGGTGCCACGCCCACTGATGAAATCCGGTCGAAATTTATTTAATTTTATAGCTTATAATAATTGACATCTATGCATAAAATTTTATGAAGATTACTCTCATTGCACACTTTATAGCATTAAACGTTTTTGATTATATGGGAGGTGCCACGCCCACCGGTTATATTGTGCCAAATTTTCGTAAAAAGATACCATTTAGCAAGTATATCTGTGATACCAAATTTCATTAGAATAACGTTTATAAATATTGTGGGCTGTGCCACGCCCTTCAACAAGTCTTTCCAGTATACTGATGAAGCTTATATTGATGACTGCTCTCTGTAGTATCATCCCAAAAATTTTTATGAAAATCGAATGTGTCAATTTTGAATTATACGAAATCAAAATTTTTAATTGTTAAAAAGTGCCACGCCCATTTTTCCAATCCCGCCCACTTTAAACACAATTCAAGATATATATGATCTGTATCCGTATACCAAATTTCATCTTAATATCTTTCAAAGTTTTTCTTCAATAAAACTATTACACTGCCATATATATAATTCTACCAATATTTTTCTTTTTATTTTATAACATTTATAAAATTCATTATGAACTCATATTTCTCTATAAAAAAATATAAAAATAGGGAAACCACATTAAAATATGGTCTTATTTAAAATTTCCATATGAAGTAGATAATCGTACATATATCGTTCATGTAAAATAGTCTTCTTTTGAAGACCCTTTTTAGGCTTAAGCTTAGTATTTAATGTTCTAATATTAAAATCATTTTCATATATATTATGTATTTATTTTTTCACTAAAATTTTTTCTTTTGACTTTTTCGTTGTTGATTTTTTGGTACTTTGGTGAGTTTTGTTCTGTAAAGTTGTTGCTTTTTTGTTTATTTTTTCGATTAAAAATTTAAGAGAGTGGCACTTCTTCCATGGCACGTAGCTTATTGTTAGTCTTCTCCTCGGGCACTTCACGTCTGAAGACCGCTTTGTAGGCAAGAGCTGTAATGGCAGCAGCAGCTAATGGACCCAACCAGTATATCCAATGTTGCTGGAAATCATTATTCCATAAGGCGGGTGCAAAAGATCTGGCAGGATTCATGCTGCCACCGGTAAAGGGACCCTGCAAAAAATCGAAGATATGAGTAAAATATTTTGTTAAAAATTAATTTAAGTATGATATGATACGTGAGTGACACAGAAAAATTAACATTCTTGAAACAAATTTTTGACACTTTATTTATTCTTTCAATCTTAGAGAAGTGCCGAAATAAATCGGGCGTCACTATGTTTCATATTCGTTTATATTCAATACTTACAGCTGTACACGCTAAACAAGTGATAGCCAAGCCAAAACGTATTGGTACCGAATCATGGAATTTGGCATTACGTGGATCCCAAACACCGCAACACACCAAAGTCAATATCGCTGTTATAATGAACTCAATACCGAGTGCTGCTACTGAACTTATTTCCGCGTGTGGTATTGTCACACAAAGACCATGCTCAGCACCGGGTACACTGATGGATGAATGTGGCACAACTGCTTTCAGCAATCCATATCCAATGAAAGCACCCAACATTTGAGCTACAAAATAAACAGCTGCCATAGGTAATGATACCAAATTGTAGACATATGCGGCAACTGTAACGGCGGGATTAATGTGTGCACCGGAGACGCAACCGAAACATTGCACTGCTACCATAACGACAAGACCGAAATTCAACACCATTTGTAGATGATTATTGGGGAAGCTTTCATTTTTTATGCAACCCATGCAACCGAGAAACACTAGTACGCCGGTACCAATGAGTTCAGAGAGAAAGCAGGAGATTTTATCCAAAGTTGTTAGCTTCATTTTGAGACGCTCAAGACAGCTGTGAAGGAAATGAAAGAAAAACAATAAAAAAGTGTTATAGTTAGTCAATGGTTACTAAGTAATAAATCCGGAAATAAGCCTTAGTTTAGAGGTGTGCTGATTATAATAAATTCATAGTATAATTGATAAGGAGGATAAGGAGTTCAGCGGAATTCAGAATACAGTGCAAGCAGTCAACAGTAAAAATATTCACATATTTTTGGGATTAAATTGTGATAGATAAAGTATTCAAATGCTTTAATAAAAGAGCTTTCATCTTCAATAGAAATTGTTTTGCAAAAAAAAAAAAAAAATCGTGTTATCAGCCTTTATCTACTGGTAGCCTTCTAATTTTTGACAATCCAATCACTCACTGCGGAAGCAATTATCAATTTAAGATAAACACATGTTTAATTATCGCGCAGATATCGCACTCTGATTTGCATGCGTGTAGACCATAAATTGTTGGTATTTGTTGTATTAAACAGCAATTATATGGCGTTTTAGCGAGTGTACAACAATAAATCAATAAATCATATTTACCTTTTATTCTTGATTTTTTCTGTTTTTAATATTTTTATTTTACTTAATTTGCAGCGCTAAAAATGATTATGGCTTTGTAAATGCTTTATTTGATTATGCCGGGAAGGAAAAAGAATTTATTTCTTACCATAAAAAGATATAGTTAAGGAGCCCGTTGCAATTTTTTTTTTTTTAAATTTTATAGTGCAGCAGTGGTTGAAAATCATTAAGTTTTAAGTAAAAGAAATAATATGAACAATCTCTGTCAATGCATTGTCTCTGTGTTATTAATTGAGAGTCCTTTAAAACTGTAAGAAAAAGGTAATTTCATCACGTCTGTCTTTTATCTTAAAAAAGTTTCTAAGCACAAAAATAGATAAATGCAAGAGGCAGACGTGTTTTTAAATTAAATTTTGTATATTTTTTTTGATATCTACAATTTTAGGGGATCTTATCCTCAGGCAGATTGTGATAATTATAAGAATTGTCTCATAAAAAACGAGAAAAATAACCTTTGCCACTTAGTTATTACTGCAGTTAAAAATTGCAATATGTATTAGAAAAATGTAAATAAAAAATTCAGATATATATTATTTTAACGCGTCTGCCTCTTAGCTGACTGGTTCTTTTACTTATAAAAAACATAAAAATAGAGAAGGCAGACGATTCCAGCGCTGATTTTTCGAAGGCAGACACTTTTGAGCACTTGAAGTGCTTACTATGTATTAAGGGTATATTCATATAAAACCAATACTGTGCAAATTTTGTCTATACAAAACTTACTGTTCTATTTATTCGGTTATTTATATAATTTTTAATTTTCTGACATTCCACGCCAAATTGGACACCATTTTGCTTTTGTTTTTTTTTGAAAACTTTTTTTCTTTTACTACTGGTTGAGACTAGCCTCCATAACTTTCAAAAATTAAATTTTCTCCGAAATATCGTAAATATAGATCTAGATAAGTACGACCGTATAACGATTAAATAATTTAATAGAGTTTTTTTTTGAAATAACAAAATAATTTTTTTGAAAAATTCAACGTTATTTTTTCTTTACTCTTAGTTTTTCTGATACGCATAAATTACATATCAGTAAAAACGACGATGAAATCATGTACCTAAAATGATTACCGGCTCCTGACTACTCACTATAATCCATACGATAAGATTATAGGTCATTTTATCTTGGTAAGGCTAAGAATAATGCGCCCATTATCAGACTTGTTAAATAAGTATTTCGAGTTTATTTGAGGAGTGGGTGGGCGAACACATGTCCATGGTCGGTCGTTTTGAGTTTTTTGATAGAATCGTGTTCATTACACCAACCGTTAAGTATTTGCAATCTCAGACACTTCAAAAAGGGACTAGATGTCATAAACATTTTTTTGCGATTTCCGAACATTTTTAGCAAATGGACATGTGCCGGTTTGTTCGCCCGCTCCTCATTTATTCTCAGGACTTGTTACTGTACAGGCGTACGTGCCAAAAATTTGTTAAAATACGAGCTACAAATAATTTTTGCATTTGTCCATAGAGAGTGAATTTTTGTTTCAATAAGATAGAACCAAAAACTACATCGTTTAAAAATTAAAGAAAACTATTTTTTCATTATAATAAACACCTTACCATTTAGTTAAAAAATTCCTTGATATATAATTATATGGTGATTGATTATCACTGGCAATTCCAACATTTGGAACGATATATGCAGTAGTTATTATTTGTGAATTTTCTGTATTTGATGAACTATGAATTTGTAAAAAAAAATAAAATAAAAAACTTTTTTGAAATGCAATTTTTTAATATTTTACAATGCCGTTCACTGGAAAACAACATATGTGAATGATGAAAACTTTCAATCAATAAGAGTTATTGCGTTTCACTGAACAGCCCAGCTCGGCTTCTTGTAAATATTATACGAACCCGTTGGGCGTCATAATCGAAAAATATTTTTAAAATTATTTAAAAAAAAATTAACATTAAAGTGCCCTTAAATGACGTCTTTCACTATACAGCTCTTATTATAAACTGCTGCTGCTATAAAATTTTGCGCCCACGTCTCTTTTAATTTCATTAATGTCTTCTTTGTTTTCAATATTTATCTATTTACTTTTTAAATTAAAAATAAGGTAATCTATATCAATATTATTAGCTTATAAGTATTAATCAGAATATTTTTATTTGTTATCAATCTGTAATCCTTATTTGCTTACATCAGTGTTGAGCTTTAATTTCTTAAATATATTTCGAGTACTTTTTAAACCACATTTTTGGTTGTTACCCTACATTGGGTATTTTTATTTTTCATATGGAGTTTTTAAACGTGAAGAAAAAACAATATGTTTAAGGTAGATGATGGCAAATTTTTAATCAAATAACAATTTAAAAATTCAATTTGAAAAATAACTTTTGATTTTTACACGTTAAAGTTATTCATTTTGAATTTGAAAAGTTTTAAATATAACATTTTTACATATTGGATTTTCATGTGATTTTGGGCGGGTTTTGAGTCTTTCTTCATATTATTAACGGCTCAAAATTTTATTCCTTTTACCCTATTTTTGGTATGAAAAGAATTAGTTATTTAGAAATAAGATTGCAAAGAAAAATATAAGACATTGAGCAATATTTTGGTTTGATTCTGATATTCTTTTCATACCGAGGCGGATTTAAAGTTTGGCTACCATTTTTGTCAACGTCGTGGAACAAATACGTTTCGATTTGGTATGAAATGTTCCATAGAGACTACTAAAATGTGAACTCATTTCAAAAGCAAATGCGTACTTTTTTGTTACACAACAGATTTTCTGAGTAGAAAATGTGGAGATTATTGTTTTATTTAAATTTGTTTTTGAATTTGTTTTCCAGCTTAGGAAATATATAGAAAGCGTAAGTGTTTGGCACTTCTGAACCGTTAGATGGGCAAAAATACAGACATTTGACAAGGTCGTAAGGATGAATTTTTCATTAAGGTTTTTACCTCAGCAATATATGAAAAATTTTTAGGAAGACCATATCTGTACTTAATCGCCTATGCAGTAAATATTGCATAACACTATAAATTTGAAATTATCAACTTGACATCGAAATGTTTCACAGGAAAATAAGCTACTCGTATATACACTGAGAAAACAATTTAATTATATATACCAAAATTTGATAATAATTAACAAATCGTATATTTGATATAGGCGAATCAAATATTTGATATATGTTAAAATGTCACATATTAAAGTGAATTGAATAATATTATTGGATCAATTATATATTTGGTAATAATTACCAAATCATATTTTGGTTGAAACAAATATTTTTTTTTTAGGAATCATTCGTTTGTTAATAACCACTAAATCATGTAATTGACTAAAAAAATATTTTCTAGTAGTGTTTTACTTGAATATGTTCTGAATTGCAAAGTTTGCATGTTAATGAGAAGTGAAATCAAATAAAAATAGGATTAACAAATGTATATTCAACCCAAACAAATTTTATCAATCGACTCAAACTAATATAACTTTTGGCCCAATAAGCAACAATTTAAATTTCAATTAAGGACATGGCAATAACTACCAAAATTTGTCGATAGTTAACAAATATTTTAAAAATCTATCAACCAAATACATTTATTTAAAGGAATCATACTCTTTACTCAGTGTAGCATACTCGTATATGCTCTACACGGTTGATCGTTTTCGACCGGTAGCGAAATAACTCACAATAATTGAAAGTTAAAGGACCCGTAATATTGACTTGAGCAAGAAATGTATTGTGTCGGAAAATAGCGAACTTTTTGCTTTAAAAAAAATCTTTGGCCACAAGGAATAATAGCTTAACTCGATATTTAACGATAAGAAGAAATAGTATAAGTCATATGAATATACACATAACTTATGTTGTTTTGCCTTGTCATCAAATATCGAGTTTAGCTGTTATTCCTTGTGGCCACAGAAATGTCCCCACTAGTTTAGTCTAATCCTTTTTGAAATATTTAATAAAATTGATTTTTTTAAATGGCTGCTGAAGCACAGCCAATTAGCTGTATCATTTTGAATTTTTACTCAGAGTGTGGTACACACGCACTTTGGCCGAACAAAATAAAAATTCTAATTTTGGCCGCTTTTTCTGATTTTTTCAGTATTTTATCAACACGTTCTCTTAAGAATTTTAAAAATATCTGTCAATTCCTTGAGTGGCTTATCACTGAAAATAAAAATATATTATTTTGGTTACCAGTGAAAAGGCAAAGTGCAAAGAGCATTTAAGAGTGACACTTAAGGATGAGAAATTTTTTTTAAAAGTAATGTGTTCACTTAACGTCACTTTTAAAAACTTTTCGACACTATTTCTCAATAAACGATAAACGTGGAGAACATAGGAAAAGTAAACACACGTCGAAAAGAAAATATGGTCGCAATGTAAATAACACTAAGTGCACTTTAACACTTGTCTTCATATCAAGATCAAGGTAGTCGTTGCTATGTTAACTAGTCATTGTCTGATTGAATATACCGAAAGATTGTAGATGCTCTCATTCGAGCTTTGTAGCAGTTGTTGGTACATTGAGAACAAGGAGAATATAATTATTTGCACTTGTTTTTGCACTACTACACATACTAAGCGTTTTAGTTGAATTTGATAAGCTTTATGAAATTGATTAGTTAGTTATTTTGACATACATATAAAAAAAAAATTTAAAACTCAAAATAGTCCTTCTCACACGAACAAAGTTGTTTCCAATATTTAAGATGCCTCATTTAAAAGTTACTTTTTAGTGCTAAGAATTTCTTTATCAAAGACCACAAAGTATCGGCTTCACAAGTCAAAATATGACATTACGTTCAAAATTTTTATTTCAACACATTTTTGGTTCAAAACGTTATTTATTAATCACATAAGCTCATTAATGTACTTAAAATTTAAATTCATTGGCACCATGGAATAAAATGACGCTGTTCCTAGCTGTCATGATTTAAAATTATTTTTTTTCTGGCAAATGCTCACCGCATTTTTGTAAAACTACACAATTTGTCGGTTGTTTCTTTGGTATCCATTTATGAAACACAATGTTTTAATTGAGTAAAAATTAAAACATTATCAAATTTAGCGTGAGATGTGAAGTAAAACACCTTTAAGCTGATTGTCAGTCAAAATAGTTCTGATAAGTTGTTGACGTTTTGACAGAATATATTATGAAGTCACTAAAAATGTTGACAATGAAAGTCAATTTGCAATTTTTAAGAAAATTTCTATTTTATTTTATTAAAATTAAAATAAACTCGGAGTGTACTGAACTTAAGGTTTTAAATTAAGTACTAAAATGTTACGTTGATACTCATACTTTTTTCGTTATTAAAAAGTCCGATGCAGAAAATTTATGACTTCAGACTTAGGAGATTTGTGATAATTTATGTAGAGCACTAGGTAGATAGCGCCTTAGAGAAATAATTTGCGTGAGTATTTTTTTCATTATTTTTCTATTATTTTTTTTTTATTTGAACAAAAATTTATATCTCATATTCACTTTACTCGAATAAATTTAAATAAATTTTTGTAAATATTAAACGACCCCTAAGGAAAGTACCCAGCATCGTACCAACCTGACTAAGGGGGGGGGGGACAAATGCAATTCCAATAGAATGATTTCTTATTTTGTTCCTTCAAAAAAAAAAAAACAAATTTGCAACCAAATGTGACGCGTGGGGGGGAGGGGCGAAGTCCACTCTTGCCCTCTACGGGCCTGAAAGTACCAGAATCCGTTAATGAGTTGTTTTACGACAATCATTAAAAAATCAAAAATGAATTATGAGTACTACGGGGGTTCTTGACCCCACAAGAATATTTTAGTCACATTTAAGAAGCTTATTACACCAATCGATGAGAAAATGTTAGAAATGAGTTTTAGAAGTCACCGAAAAGTCTCTCCCATAGAAGGTGTATTTAAACTATTTGTGAACAAAACATTGTATCGCTGGGGAAAATGTTGCTAGTCAATTTCATGATTTAAATTGCTCAAATAAAAAATTTATTCAATAAATTTGCGTATAATGAAAGAAGAAAGTTTAAAGAACAATACAAAAAATTTATTGCATACTTTAAGCTGTTAATGAAAGGTAAAATTCCATTGCATAGTTTTAGCTGTCAAAGATAGGTTTAAGTTCTCAAATATAAGAAAAAATTGAAGTTCTTAGCAGCGCGCGGCATAGGCCAAGTTTGCGGTAGTTGAAAGTTGGAGCCCCTTAGTTTTTTTAATTTAAAAATTATTGAAATTATGTTTCATTCTGGTCACTACTCATGCTTAAATTTTTTTTTCCAACTTTTTCGCTGATTTGCGGAGTCGATTTGTTTTTCAAAAACGTTCACTCAAAACAAGTTCGGACCAATAAAGTTGGAACAAAATATGTAAGACAAAAACTATAAAAACACAAAAAGTTTTCAAGCTGTCGAGTTTTGCTTTTGTTCTACAGTAAATTTCCTCTCGCAAAATGTGTCAAAACATCTCCTTAGAAAGTAGGGGTGTTAGGTAAGAAGTAGAAAAAAATCTCAGATTAGGTTTTTCCAAAGAAAGTCACACTTATCTGATATTTTTTTTCTGTTCATTAACCTGTGCCTTCCACAGATATAGCAAAGTTTAAAGAAGTTTTGTTTATAAATTATACTTTATGATCATGCCACTAGGCTTGACTTCCATTAAATCAACTTGCGTATCATTAAGCTGCTTTAAAAAAAGCATGCGTTTAAAAAAAAAAACATTTTAATCTCATTTCGCGGTTTTAAAATAAACAAACTGATAATGTTATTAATTTTTCCATTTAAATAAATATAAATAAGAAATTAAATTTAGTAACTTTTGCTCGCACTCAAATATTTAGTAATAAAGTAGAATATCTCTCCTAAATGAATGTTAACATTGATTTAAATAATCAACAAATGCGCCCATTTAAAATTTCAAGTGGTCTGTACTTTCGTTGTGCGTATCCGTATTGATTGCGAGTCTTTGATTTCAATCAAAGTTGATCCATTAAGAAATTGCGTGCAATTATCACAACAATTGCGCGAATCGTATGTCAATTTGCAGTAGCAATGCATTAAGTGAATGTTGCCATCAGCGATTGTCATCAATGCTCTTGTGAGCAAAGATGGTCATTGTCCTGATTTTCTTTTTGTTGTTTGATTTTTAATCGTTTTCTTTTTAACCTTTTTTTCTTTTTTACTTACAACACAAAAGCAATTTTAGTTCAATTGCTTTGATTGTAATCGATCGTTTAATCGACTGCTTTGTAAATGAACTCCTATACAATGTCCTTTGTTTTATTATTGAAATTAAAGGAGAAGGGCGCTACATTTGATTGACAGTTGATAGAACAATTTATATGACAATTTATAAATGAATGTTTTTAGCAGACAGATCAAGACTCGAGAATATTCTCATATCGACATTATGATTTGTAATAAATACCTCAAATTAACGTAAGATCAATACAGTGTGTGATAACACTAAATATTTTAAAAATTAATAAAAAAACAGCAAAAAACGGCTAAAGCTAGCTAAACTAGATTCAGCCATTGCTCAATGGAATCATCAGCGACATCTGGGCCGCTGAGTGAGAATTTCTAAGCCTGATATGTTATCGTTTTGCATAGATTTGTATGACACAACAGAAAAAAGAATTTTGGCTTTGATTTATATCACTTTTAGCTTGCGTTCTCAGCAGCCGATCATTGTTCGGTTTTTGGTTGTTTCAATGTATATCAGTTGTCATGCCCACTGGTGAAGTCTCGCCAACTTTTGAGTTTTATTAAAACTTATATTATCATAACAAATATCACACATTTGTTTTATTATATATAATTCTTTAGGTTTTATAATTGTATGGGAGATGTCACACCTACTGCTAAAATGCCTTTCACTTTTGGTGCAGAGATACTTAATTGCGAGTTTACTTGTATAGAGAATTTAATATATGAAAATATTAAATTTGTAGTAGCCGCTTTCGAGTAATATTGAATTAATTTTTTTATTGGAAAGCACCACACCTACTTTTCCAATTCTACCCACTTTTAGTATAGTAAATTATATTTCTGATTGGTATTTATGTAACGTCTCAAATTTTATTGAAATATTTTGAATGATTTGTGAAATACGACGTACTAAATTATGAAGTTTAGTGCTCTGCCACGCCCCTACTAAGACACTAAATAAACTTAAAATCAAGCCAAATCTTAGTTTAGTTTTCATGTGTACCAGCTTCTTAAGTCTTATAGAAATCGCTATAAGATTGAAGAAGAGTATATACCTACTAATATTAAAAAAACACCGCTTTGGTACATCCACTCAGGAAAAAATGGCATTTTTAATTTAATAATTTTAATTCTGATTTAAAGACGCATATTTTCAAGTTGAAAATAGTAAAAAACTAAATTTTTTCCTTTTTTAATACCAATAACTTTAAATTCATTACATATTTCGTATAGAAAGTAGAAATTTTTTAGCATTTGAATTCTTACTGAGCAACTGATCTCCGCATTTCTAGATAATACGCTCTATAGAGCAATATATTTGTCATGTTACTCGCAACTGTAAGTATTACTTAATTTGAAAAGCGCTTCTCAACTCATCTCCAAGAAACGCATCAATTCTTACTAAAGCAGCCTATAAATATGCAAAATAAAATTATAAGACTTTCACCAGCAAAATGTTAAATAACAAGAGTCACTCATATTGCGTAGTTTTAGGTCTTTGTGTTTAAATATTGAGTAAATAAAAAAATGGGAGGGACAAATGTATGTAATTGCATGTTTGTTTACATTTTATCTCTTTTATTTATCAATTTCCACTGGCGCAAAATTTCTCAACTGCAAATTATCGTCTACTGCGGGGGTGAAAATTCCTAATATCAATGATAATTGTTGTTCACAAATTATCAATTTATCCATTAAAACATTTTACTTTATTTGCTTTATAGAATATAATAAACCTGTTATTAAATTATATATTTACTTCAGTAGTTAGTAAGCAGTAGTTATAAAGTTTATTTGCATAAATGGGTTTGTCTTGTCTCACTCGATGTTTACACTTGTATATGCATACCATAAGTATAGTTTTTAGGCATACAATTACAATGCGTTACTAATACGCAGTCGGAAACGGAGCTATGTATAAATGATCATGGAACTTTCAAATACTATAAATTCTCAAAGGAGTTGTAGCAGTTTTTGGATATTTTCTGGACTAGGGTATCTTCAATTAATCTTAAACTCAACTTCAGTGACAATCAATTCTGAGTACATATTATGTGCAATTTAAGCTAAGAAGACGAAGGTTAATTTTTCCGAATTCAAACTTTTCAACAGGTGAAGTTTAGAAATCAAATTATAATACATATATGTATATTTATCGAAGTCATAATCTATGAGGAATTTCGCAATTGATCATTGAAAAAGGCTATTTCTCCTGAATGGAGCTACAATTTCACAGAATGAAGATACATTATAATTTCACACTAAGAGCGTGCAACGTTAAGGGGCCTTTTCGGTGAAGCTAGTTCGACTTGTGGGGCCGAACGTAAAAAATCAATCAATTATATATTTATAAAAATAAGCACTTAAGAAAATATTTCAAAGAAAATCCATATAGTTTTTATGTGTCAATGCTTAGACCTATAATATGCTTCACTTAACTTTAACTTTGCGAGAATTTTTTTTTTTAAAGATCGAATTTACTTTCTGAAAGAATTCTAAGCTGATCCCAACAACATCCCAGTATAGTTTTGGATATACGAAAGTAATCTTCTATACTAAAAATGACGACCGCTTGATTTAATGAATTTTTGTGCATTGTTTTGCCGATGCGTCTGATACGATTGCATATTTTGTTAAGCGGCATAGGTTCATTGGCCTTGTTTTCAATGCTTTAATTTTTTTAACATCAAAACTAAATTTCCTATTCCTATTGGGTATTGCTGATATGTTAATGTTAAATACAAAATTTATTAACATATGTATACATACGTGATTTGCATACATACATATGTATGTCTTTTATATGTTAACCCAGGAAACATTTGGGAGATGTTTAAATCTTACAGACACATATGTGTTGATTTATGTCACGACCTCTTAGCACACTTCGAGAAAATTAAAAATAATTATTTGGCGACTATGAAATTGTTTGATTTCATCTCGCAGTCGATGAATTATTTATAACTCTCTTGAAGAATTAAATTGACATTTTTTGAATATCATATACATATTTCAATGTTACGCTTTTATTATTTGCCATGTTACGTACAATTATCACGGTAGCAGCGATTCTAAGTGACATTTCTTCTTCTTTATTTTAAAATCTGCCTTACCTGTCAAAATTAGTTTAGATAAGGGGACGTCCATTAATTCCGTGAGTCAAAATGGGGGGAGGGGGTCCGGCAAAATCTCACTAAGTCTCACCAATGGGGAGGAGGGCGTCAAGGAAAACCTCACGTCAACTTTTTAGTGCAGATAATTTACATTATTATAGCAGATAACAGATTGTATCATATCAATTATTTAAAAATAATAATTTAAATCTCACTGGAGTGGGGTAGGTTTCACGCCAGATCTCACCAAATCTCATCAAGGAGAGGGGGGGGGGGTCCGAATTTTCAAAAAAATACCTCATGTAATTAATGGACGTCCCCTAAGACACCGACATTTCCAAATTATCTGCCAATAACTAAAAGCTCGCTTTGTCAGATATTTTGTAATTTTTTTTTTGATTTCTTTATTCTTGACAGTGATGGTGTATCTTTTCACGGTTGCATAATTTGAGTTTGGCAAGATAATTCTACGTTGTTAATTGTGCCTTGATTATATGCATTGTACATATGTATACGTCATTAAATTGGATAGAAGCATAGAACAATGTTAATGTTGACAGGCTAGTTTCATATAACGTTAAGTGAATTTTCAGTTATAAATTACAACGTCACAAAAAACTATAAAATATAACATGCAAGTTATGTGGATTAAATGAAACAATAATAATCCTAAGCCTCCGGTTAACTTGTGATGCATACGCGAATTGCTATTGCGAGTCATTACCTCGACTCGATATGCATAAGAATTTGAGCTTGCGCACGATCGAAACCATCGTATCGGTGATTGAAATATGACCCTTCTACGTTTAATAATGTTTGATGGGTTGTGTCTAACGTAAAGGCCTAACGGCGATTTGTGTTATGGTGTGGCGACGCTTTGATTGAATTTGTAAATATTTAGCTACAATCACGCTGCACTGCTGCCCTACTGCAGTGTTGCGTGTTAATTATAAAGCGTTGTCAACTCAATTCAATAATAAGGCAAATGAATTCATAATGTGAACAAAATTTGTTATTTATTGTCAACACGTTCTAATTGCATTAAATTTTGAGCAATAGCGAACAATAAAATTGAATACATATTAATAATTAGATTAGAGTTCTTACATTTTTACACAAAAGTTTATTATTTTATTTTAGAAATGATTTAGTTATTTTACATAATAATATCATTATTTAAAATGCATCCTCATTGTTACATATATTTGATTTAATGACAAAAGTCTAGGCGAAACAAGATAAAATTATTCAGACTTATAAATCAAAATATTCATTTGACTTGGACAAGAATTATTTACAGAACGGCACAAAAATGTCAAAAAAGTGCTGGCACTTGTTTGAATGCACTAAAAGTAAGACTATCGTACTTTAAATTTTTTTCAATATGTAAAACTTAAGTTAAAAATATTTGCATACTTTTAGGCTAGCCTTTTTCTAATACTTATGTATTTTAAGTAAACCATTCTTTCCGTGTACTTCTAATAATTATTTTATATGGAATTGCAATAGCTTATAATTGTAACTATGTACATCAAAACAAAGCTTTAACCAAATATTTGTGTGCGTTTTAAACACGAATATTTACGCAAAATCACACATACATACACTCACTAACTCAAAATGCAAACGTGCATGCAATTAATGTTACCAAATTGTTTTGGTTACCATAGCAACCAGTAACACTACTCATGCGGTTAGAACGGAAAATGCATCATCATGAAACTCCTTGCATTTTATTGACTTTGAGGTGCAGCCAGTGATGCATGCCGTGTGTTGAATGCATTGAAGTAGAATTGAATCCTTTTGAATGTCAATAATTGGAATTTCTATAGTGAAATTTGATTTTTTGATTTTTGCATGTGAACGTTATGCATATGCAATAAATTGTAAATACAAATGTTTTAATTATTAAGAGGCTTTGCTATTGTATATATAAGTTATGTGGCAAACACAATCATGAAAGCAATAAATAAAAAAAGAATTAATAAAACTTATTACTAATTTTATTGCATAAATCGATTGGGTAAGAATGTGCATTGTATTGGAAGAAAGTGTGTTCGAAAGTTTGAAGAAATGAAAATGAATCATTTCCTTATTCCCATGGACAAAGTAGTGTTATATTAATGTGCAAAAAAATTACTCAAGCGATACTTTTTTGTCATTACTAAACCACAAAAAACTAAATGAAAATAATCAAATCAATTTCAGTCCATGCCTTTTGACTCAATGACAAAGTAAAGTCCATCGTGTCCAAAAAAAAAACTCTTATCGTTAATGTGACCTATATTGTTATTGTTGTAAAAACTTAGAATTCTTACTTATCAGTAAAATTATCTTATTGTTAATATTTTTTGTTGTACTCGTATAATAAGATATCTGACTTGATAAAAACTCAAAGGTCTACAAAATTTTTAACACAAAGTTGGCATATCAACACTGCTGGTCGTCAATTTTATCAATTTCAAGAAAAATTCAACATCTAAAGTAAAAATATTGTACTGAAGGTGACAACATTACATTACTTATGTATGAATGTAGATTTTGGCCTATGTCTGATAGAAAGTCATTTATAGGTCACTATTAAATATGAAGTACTTGCAATCTTATGGAAAATGTTCATCTATGCATTCTACAGTCTCTGGTTAGATGATTTATAGAATTTCCTTAAAACAATCACTTCAGCAACTGTAAGTAGGTTACTGCAAGACAGCTAACATCGTACATGTTGTGCATTTTAACACATTGCCACATTAATAATTCGCATTTTGTTATTTAAGTAAATTTTAATTTTATGCTGCTTAGTAATTTTAAATTTACCTTTTTAAAAATAAAATTTACACAAGTTTTTTTTTTTTGTAAAATTGCTTGTATGAAAAAACTATTGACCGCCACAACAGACAGACAAAACACCACACACAGTAACACCCGTTTACACTCTTAAAATGTTATCAACCACGAGCCGCCGCCAAAACGAAACTAAAACAACAAAAATGTTTTTTTCTTTCGAACTCTAGTCGTTGGTCGAAGAATGAAATAATTTAAAAAAAAAAAAAAGTGATAAGCATTAAGTTGCTCCGGGAATCTAAATCGAAAAACGAGCATACATTTTAGTAAATTAGCAAAGCAACATTTTTTTTTGTGCGAGTAGGCAGAGGTATTTGTACGAGTACAACACGCTAGACAGATATTCAGAACTGGAAACTGTTAAATGCAATATAGTTATGTACTTGCTCACAAAAAAAAAGAAAACGGTATCAAGGTCATCAAAAGACACTCGTCAGCCTTAGCTGTGCTGATAGATATTGATTCTACACAGAAAAAAAATTTATTGTTCAATTTGATTGAAAAAGCGGTGAAAAAGTTCTAAACAGTGACAGTTTGTTTGTGTTTTTGGTTTTAGCAATTTAACACTTTAGACCAGCGATGGGCAAGGAAATCTAGCATAAGGGCGCAACAATAAAATCAAGCAAAATAAAGGAAATTTTAAAAAATTTTTACTTTCAATTCCAAATTCGCCAACAACATAAAAAAACCAAATTACATTCCCAATGTGCACAAAATCGGATGCGGATCCGTTATGGACCGGGAACGGACTTCAAAAACAAACCCGTTACGGAATCGTTTCTTTCGCACTTTGGATGTGCAATATAGTTATGTCCTTAAGGGAGGCAGGAATTTGCTTCCAATGTGCTTCACACTGCTTATCTTTGTTTAACATAAAATGTCATTGCAGAAATGCACATCTTTGGAAACATATGAAACGCGCTTCCTTGAATGCTCAGTAAGAGCACATCTTTGGAGGCATATAAAATACGCTGACTTGGATGTTGAAAAGTAGCACATCTTTGGCAGCATATAAAAAATGCGCTAGACATATTCAATGAAACTTGATACAGCCAGCCTCATATCAATAAGCTTGGCTGATGTCGTTAAACTGCGCATGTAACAACACGGAATACCCGGGTTCAAACCCCAGTGGATGCGGATTTTTTAAATTAAATAAATTTTTGAATTAAATGCTTTCGAAGAAGCACATCTGACGTGCTCCCCTTGGAAGCTGCTTCCAGTTATCCCATTGTGTAATATCCAAATTAACAATTTTAATGGTAGTCACTAAAATGGCACCACTTACTTATGGCGCCATCAAGTGTGCAAAATTTGAATTTACTGCACATACATACGTCACAATTGACCAGATGATTGTTGGCATATGACAGATGCAGTACAGCTAATTGAAAAAGAGTAGAAAAACAACAAGTATTTTAAATTCGTCGTTATTTATGAAACTTATAAATGATTTGGTATAGACTTTCACCTTTAAAAAATCAAAACAATAGCATAGGAACTGTCAAACAGCTGTCAAAAAAAAAGATACCGTCAAGCCACTAAACGAACATAGCTTTAGTTTCAGTTAAGTGCTCTAAATGAGAGGTAACATCCCTAAATGATGTCACGAAAAAAAAGTGACAGACATGCGCATGACGCAACTTGGTATTTATTGATTCATGCACAGCATGTGTCAAATTGACTCTGAAATATTATAAATTGACAGTCTGGTATGGGTTAAGAACTATTGTAGCAATACTGCACTGTTGATATTAAAGATTTAAAGTATGATAGAACCTGTCAATCTAACCAAAATTTTAGCAACTTACCGGACAAATCGCCGATATCAAAATAAAAATGCACCTAATCGTCTAAAATGGCACAGAATTGAGGCGGACTACGGGCAAACCGTTGACTAAAATTGATTTCTATTTTCTCCGACAAAGTTGGATTTTTAATATTCGCACTAAGCTTTCAACGTTGGTGAAGAATTTTTTAAGAATTTACGCGCACGTGCTCACAAACGAAAAGATTTCACTAAGAATAATTTTCTTGTAACTAGAAAATGACTGCTGCCAACTGATGGCCGTGACAATTGAGGAACAGATTTTACGTTGGAAACGGATCAATAGTTCCTACCTGTTGCAAATTATTATATACAGGAACGGTACTCATGCTCTTTACTTTTCAGTTGAACTGAAATTTGAACAGGTAGTTAATTCCTTTTAAGATTTCGTCTTGAAATCTTCAGCATAAGGATTTATGTTGACTTCATTCGTCAGAAAAAGTTTACAACCAATATAATACTTTGCCTGTTGTCAGGTTTCCCGTGAACTTTTCAATTGTTGTATTTGTTGTCAATAGATAAATTAAAAAAAACAGTGGATTAGAATATGCAGATATTGTTGATTTTTCTTCGGTGTACAAATTTTGCAGTTAGCTTAAATTTATTTGCCAATACTTATAATTGAGTAGCTTTTAAGTAATTAGATTTCATAGATAGGAGAAAACCTCTTTGAGTCTTAAATTGTATTGAATATTTTTTTTTGTCATTATGAAAAAGCGTGTAGGTCTCTGTCGACATCATTGTCATGCAATCTATATTTCAAGACATTTTTCATTATATCTCCTGAGTTTTCTTATCTGAAATTTACAGCAGCAACAAAGTTCATAAAGAAATGTAAACAATTGAAATGATAAAAGTAATAAATCAATAAAATTATCTGGTATATATAGCATGCGGTTTTTTGATTAGACCACTAAAATAAAAAAAAAATCATGTCAATGGCATTCAAAATTGGTTATAAAAACCAAAGTTATATTATCTTTCTTATATTGTCGACACTAATCTTAATGCGGAACAAAAGTGAAATCACATGTACGTAATTATAATTTTATTTTTATGTTTCATACGTCAATATTTGGGATTATACAAAATGGAGGAATGATTTTTATATTGTTAAATTAAAATAGCTGTGCTTTATAAATTTAAATATCTGTTGATAACATATCAGAGAAATGAAAAAACAGAATTCTTTAGAGTCCTGCGGGAAAATTTTGTATACACATTCTCTTATGTTCTTTAGCCCTTCACGGTGTTTAGGAACTCCACGAAACTCTTCCAATGTGCACGATTTCTTGCTCCAGCTTACGTTTCCACGATAATTTTGGACGTTCGCGTTTTCTGATACCTCAAGGGTTCCACTATTTACCGGTGGACTTCAGTTGATGATTTTCGCATCGAATGTCCAATTTATTTCCATTTTTGCCGTTTCATTTGAATGAATATTGGATTTGCTGGTGTCATTGACCCCTATACCTCTGAGGATGCTGAACGAACGAAGGTTTCTTTGTTGGCCTACAATCGAAAATTCTGTCTTGGAATGTGATGTGATTTTAACAAGTTGGCGAAAGTACTTGTAAATCGATTCGACTATGCGCCTCTGAGCGGCATTCCAGACCATTATTAATTTGTTTAATAGGCATATTAAAAAAGCGCGCAAATGCTGCAACTTCTGTGACACTATCTCCCCAGAATATCACGATAACAACACAAAAAAACCCAAACATGCGACAAGAAACTTTTAAATCCTTTCATAAATATTGCAACGTATATAAATTACTAAAACATGTGGTCACTATTTAATTGCGCCATCACTACACATATATATTGTTAATTTTTTTTTTTAATGGGCTATTGAAACTAACCATAATAAAAGTACAAATACATACAGTAATGTACGACACATAGGCCGCTGATAAGTAAATATCTGATAACGATAAGCTTCTGCTGTCTATATCTAGATAAGTAGTGGGTAATTTTTAATTAAACTTTAAAAAATGAGTACACATTTAATTTAACTACAATTGGTCTGCCAAATATTAGCCATTTAGCAATGATTCCTTGGAGTTTCTATAATTTTTGATAAGTGTAGATAGTATATAGTAACTAAAATTTATTTATGTTATAAATAAATAGAAAATTAAAATTTAACTTAATGCTTTCTTATCAGTTTAATATGTACTTTTGTTATCAATATTTATTTTCCAATACATTGCCTCTTAATAAAATAAAATCAAATAAAATAGAAATGTGCGATTGCTAATTTTACTTTGCTTTTTGATTAGAGGTCAAAATTTGTACTTTTCCACGTCACTTGTTTTTACAAACATAATATGTAGGTAAATAAGTGTTATTTGTAATCAAAAAAAAAATTTTTCCAACGAAATCAAGAAATTTTAAGATATAGACTTCAGTTATTGGTTTGAGTCACACATTTTTCTTATATAAAAAATATATTTTTTGACAACGCGGATATATATGTATGTATATGTACTTGTACCTACAGATAGTAGAATAAAACGTCTCTACATATGTTTGGGTTCAAAGGTTAAATGAATGAGTAGTGGGAGGGGAAGAACTAAAATTCTGGTTAATAATTTGCTCATCAGCAGAGTTTGATAACACTGTTTTACTTAAAAAAAAAAGGAGTGGTGCAATGCAAGTGCTCGTGGTGCGCCGTTCAATTTCTGTCGATAAGCTTTTAGACATTCTACTTCTTGTACGGCAAAACTAAGCAAAACAATTGAATAAAATTATGTTACAGTGGAGTCTTGATTATCCGTCAGACACCGGACCACCAGCCTGAAGGATAATCGAATAGACGGATAATCGAATATATGGCAAAATTTTGTTTTGATTCTATATGGTGACGCTAGAATATCCACTTGACTTGCTGAATAAAGTGCAACTGACCAAAATCGATTAGAGAGCGCAAGTGAACGAAATCAATCATGTTATGAAATTGAATCACGCGCAAAGTAACTAGATTAATGAATTTCTGCGAAATTTTTATCTCCGAATTTCGTAAACAAAATTTCAGTATCGCTTTGCGCATTGTGTGCTTACATAAACAGGATCGAAACAATCCGGAAAAAAAAATTTGCTGACAAAATGTGACGGTTAATCGGAGTGACGGTTAATCGGAAGACGGATAATCGAGACTCCACTGTACATTCAAATAAGATTCTTAAGATTGATAGCATCACGGACACGCCTACCTATATAGCACATTTAAAATCCTATATTTAGAGACTTAGTTGATGTAGTGCAATCAAATTTCTCAATAACTAAAAATAGCTTGCACAAGCTCTATTGAATAATTTAGACATGTGGGCGTGGTATCTCCCATACAAGCAAAAATTTCAAAAAGCTATACTAAGAGAATTATTTAAGATAATGAAGCTAAATTTCACACAAATAGTAGAAATGATTCGGTATAGTTCTGAACAAGAACTTGATGATTTCTTTATTTGTGTTTTTGGAAAAATGTATTGGGCAGCTCGTTGCCCATTTTTTGTTCCTTTAATGCATTTTGCGATTGTAATTATTTGTTGTTTATTGCACTAAAACTACTGAACATAAAAGCTCTGTAAAATACATAAGAACTTGATAATTTCCTATAGGCGATGATTTCTCTTTAGAAAAATTAAAACATTACTTTACTGAGAGAATATTTTTAAGTAATGGAATAAATTTTCACTCAAATACAAGTTCATGGTTTGGTATAGCATCTGACAAGAAAATGGCAACATTTCAAAAAGAGGACGTAGCATCTCCCATACAAGCATGAGCTTCAAAACGCTTCAGGCTTTTCCATAAATTTGGGAGACCAAAGTTGCAATCCGCAGTAGGTCATCGACATATGTCACGTTATTAAAACGGATTCATGTCAAATAACATTTCGCTAGCTTAGAGTGCAAAGGCGCTAACTGCACTTTTTGAATTTTTTGAGGAGAGACAAAAAACTGTATAAAGAAATTTACATTATATTTTGTAAAGAAATTTACATTATATTTTGTAAATTTTTTTGAATGGAATTTTATTTGAATTGTTGTTACATACATATACAGTAAAAAAAAATTTAAAAAAAAAGTAGTATCTTTGATTTAGAAGAATTTTTTTCATTTAGCACTTTTGCGCATCAACACGAAACCATATGAAATAAAGAGTAACCAACCTTTTTTTTTTTTTTAACGATGTATTTTTTAATTCTCTTTTGTTCTGCATTAAAATCTCAATTTTGTAAAAAAGTGCAGTTAGCGCCTTTGCACTCTAAGCTAGCGATTTGCGAAGAGAGCTATGATAAAATGGCTCATGTGCTTGGGCTGGCAACAAAAAACTGGTTTCTGCGATTGTATATTGGAACCAGCGCCAAATATTAAATTGTTAATTCTTTCAACGTTTTCTATTTGGCATAGCAACGGATTGATATGAAATCTTTTCAAGTTCAACCAAAATATTCTGCAAATTGAGAGCAGCTGAAATTATTTGTTATTGTATTATTTAAGTAACGAACTTCTTAATAATGTTTATGTTAATATATTAACATACAGTAAAAAATATTCAGAATTGAGTTTCAGTGGCTAAGAAGTGGCCAAAAATTCAACGAATGTCATTGATCCAGAATCGCATTTATCTGATATGATTTCAAAAGAAATTTTAATTTGAAAAAATATTTTTTATAAAAATTTTCATTGAAAATTTCAAAATGATGGAGGACGAGTTTTAATCTTAAAAACGACTTAAGAAAAATATATTCAAAATGATAATTTACATAATGTTTTTCCAATCACGTTTGAAAATTTACTGATTTTAATTTTCAAAACACCTGAATATGCAATTGACTTTAAGATAGTAATTTAATTTATGTAGTAAATGTTGACATGATATGGATAAAGATACTCGTACGTTACAAAACACCTTCGCAAGGTAACGATACAATGATTTCTATCTAACATCGAAGTCTTTAAACAGCATGTGGAACAAAATGAAAAATTTCAGATGCAATTTAATTGTAAATTTTAATTAATTTATGATAACGAATTTATTAAAACAGTAGACAGACTATCTGATCAATAGTTTGTGCATATTTGTAAGTAAAAGTTGCAGCAATAATTGAAAAATAGTGCTGAGGCTAAAATCAATCGAGTAGAATAATAAAACATGTAGTACAGGGTGGCCACTGAAAATCTGAAAGGATTGAAGAAGTCATAGCGCTCGCTTAGAACATATATACTTTGGAGAACAAAAAATTTACTACGCATGATGACCAGCAACGAGTAAAACTCATTGAGTTTATCTTTTACTGTGAAAGATTGTTTATTCTAACTCAGAGAAAATACTAAATCAATTTTAATGTCAGAGTACTTTTGGAAAAAGTGAATTAGTCGTCCATCTTTTGGGAAGTGATCCTAGACATCAATCACATTCTGAAAAAGTGCACTGTTTGATGCGGTGTTATAGCTAAAAGAGTTGCAATACGCCCAACAGGCATGTTTTCTACAGTAACAAAACCAACTGTCAGGGTGGCGTTATATCTCTCTTTCATATCACTTTGCCTGTCATTGGCCACCCTGTAGCAATTACATTATTATAGTACTATGCCAGCAATGCATTAAAAAATTTCAATAAACGTGGGTTGTGGCAATAATTCATTACAACGAGAACATTGCTTCATATTAAGCACTTCAAAGGAATAAATATTAACTGAATTTTTAATAGTAAATAAATTAGAAAAACAATTGAATGACCATTTAACAGAAATTTGTAAAGTTTATTAACTTTATTTTGCGCTCTTATCCAACACCCATAAGGTGTTGAAATATGACTTTTTGTACTGGTAATATAGCCACTACATATCCATCACCGGCTTTGCTGGCCCCAGTAATTCTACTTAAAAACCAGGGTAAGTGGGAGGCCTGCGGCCACTGCTCAGGATTTAAAACTCCCAAAAATCTAACACCGGCTTCGCCGCGGATCAATCTATATATATCCAACACCAGCTCCGTTGGCCATAGCAAAATACCAACATTTTTTTCATTTGGGCAATATGCCCACTTATTTGGTTGTTATGAAACTTTTTCCCAAAGTTTTGGGCACTATGCCTATTGTTGGGCGTAATGACATTACTTCATTTGGGAATTGTGAAAAATCCATGGCGGCTTAACACCCAAAAATGTCATAGAGCCCCAAGTTTAAATCAAAAATGTCACAATGTCCAAATAATTCCGCAACAACAATTTATATGGAAAATGTTTGGGCGTTATGTCTCAATGGGATTTGGGCGTTATGATTTTGGGCGCTATGATGCAACGCCTTTGGTAGCACCTACACTTACAAGCAGTTATTTTTAAAGATTCAAACTGAAGAGCACGTCGAAAAAAACATAATCCAAAAACCTTGAGAATTTACTTGGCTTTTCAAAAACTATATTAATAGTAACAGTGGGCGTAATAAAAACAGTTAAATTGTGCTAAGAGATTGATTTTATTTAATGTGCTGATGCTTTAAAATAACTTAAATACGATAGCGTTGCATTAAAGGGCGTGACACCTCCCATATATGTATGTACATATAAAATTGGAAACGTGATTTTAAGTGAACTATATTCTGAAATTTACTATTGGAGGTCTACATGCTATAAGGTATCTTTAAGCATAAAATTGGAAAAATAGCATCAATGGGCGTGTCACCTACCATACAAGTAAAACACCTTAAATGTTATATTTAGTTAGCTATATCAGCAACATAGTGAAATTTTGATATTAGTGAATATATTTGGCTGGAAAAAGCTCCAACTGTCTTACTATTTTGGTAAATTTAAATTTTTTTCGCTTTTTTAATAATTTTCAACCGAGCAAGGATCGGTTCCTGGTACCTTAAGTCATTCATGTATTTATTTTCATATATGTTTTTAGTTTTTGTGAACTGCATTTATAGAATTTTATGTTTGGCTCAAAACAACTCGTCTACTTCTGATGTGGTGGGGAGAAGTTAAATAGTTGGCCCAAAAGGATAACCTTGGAGGAAAAAAGTGAAAAAAACAAATGACATGAAATGAGATTTTTTCGCCAAACTGATGTTGTTGTAACCAGCTCCTGAAGCAGATGTTTGTATGCATCTCTGAGCTAATATTGCGCAAACTATCTACAGATATACTTCAAGAAATTTGTAAATGAACAGTTGAACACCTGTCCCATCCCCACCGAGAGCTTGGGTAATAGTTTGCCTCAGAATGAACTAAACAGCACTTAGCCATCACTATTGTGCGTTAACTCGGCTCACCCTCTTTTGTTTTACTCTGGACAAGTGCCAAGAAACAATCATTTAATAGCATTATTTACAATACCAAAGAGTAGGCGTGGCTTACATGAAATTCTTTATAGCAATTATGACATTTTAATACGGATTTAAAATTTCATAGTCTAGGTATGCAAATAAATCTTAAATTGTACAGACAAGAAGAAAATTTAGCACTTAAATTGTGCCAAAGGCGATAACGATATCAAAACAATAATTTATTTTTGTCGGTACATAATGCATTTCTCGTGAAAATAATTACATATGTATGTACGTGTAAATTAATAAAATAAATTAAAAATGTGTAAGTAAGCTCTTGTTGTGGTTAATATTATCTAATAATAGTTTTATAAAAAAAAATTAACATGAAATTCCATTTAGCAATTGAAACTTTTAACGGCGCTTGAGGGTTTAATTGGCAGATACTAAGATGTACCTTAAAGACTTGTTACATGTAATAATACGTACATATGTACGTGTCAATTTTGTTATTGTTTCTTAGCACTTCACTATCGACATACATATCTGTTAAATATTCAAATTCAAGTGTAATCGATAATATGTTTGAAGTTAATTGTTATTGAAGTTAATTGCTCTTTCATTAATTTATTATGCTATTGTTCGTTATAAGTGATTTTTCTGTAAGAAAATGCCAATTATCTTTCTATTTAATGTCAGATATTGAAGCATCTTCATATTACTTATTATTAATATTTGCATTGTTCTTTTGAAGGTAATAACTCTTAAGAACGTGCGCATATTTTAGCTATATTTGTACAGTTCATATTACCTATGCAGGAAGAGTTTTGTATTTAATTTTGCCTATATTTAACTTAAAGCTGAATAAATAAATGAACTTACACAATAAAAGTGCTGTACGCGTGCACGTCAAGCTAATTGGTTTTATCATATTATGCTTATGGTCTTTAGTGACGCTCAAAAATTGCAGTCAAACGTTGATGTATGATTTATATATTAAAATTTTATGCTTTAAATGGTGGTAAAAAGCTAAAATTTCACAATTGAATATAATAAAATTCGATTCATTAACAAAAGAGATTTAGTAAAATTCCTCAATAACTTGGCTAAATTTTTGAGATTTTGACAAATTTAATATTCCTATATTTTATTGAACTTACTGTTCCGAAAAAAACGATAGAAAACAAAGATAAACTGATTGGGTATATAGCGAGTCTATGCAAAAAGAAAAACATATCAGGCGTAGAAATTCTTACTAAGCGGCTTAAGGGTCACTGATGATTCCATTTTGCCTAGTACTTTTTCCACATTTTTTATAAATGTTATTATGTTGTCTATTTTTCCAAAATTAAAAAAATCGTGTTGTAATCTCATTTTGGTTTAAGTAGGGGAGAGCGGGGCTGGTTTTAAAACTTTTTGGAAAATAAGCTCTAGTTTGCAAACCAATTATTATTTTGACGAATTTGTCTTTTTATAAGATAGTTTCATGCTTTAGCTAGTGTGTGGAAAAAATTTAGATTCAAATATGTTACAGTTTTTTTTTTCAAAACGTTAATAAAGAAAAAATGGTAGCTGTTAATTTTAACCCCATATGTTGGTCTAAAACTAACAGATCCTGGGCAAGTTTTAACATGAAGCTATTCATTTTTTTATATTGATGATTTATTTGAGAACTAAGCATTTTGCATACGGAAATATAATGAGACATGTTTTAACAGCATAGGAGCAAGTATTAACAATATGGGGGCTAGTTTTAACAGTGTTGGGGCAAGTTTTAACAGTGCTTATCAGTATTAGAATTTTCCCTGCCGCTCTTTTAATACTTGCCTCATTACCGTTTCTTATGAGCAAAATATTTTCATAAAAAAGCGCAAATAAAGTAATCGTCAACAAATTCATTAAAAAAAATAGTTAGAGAAACACTAAAACTTTACACAGTAATCAAAATCTACGTGGACAAGAAATTTGTGATTTGGCGAAAGTTTCAAGAGTAATATGAAAATCGCTAATCAGAAGCGCAATACTTAGAAAAAATTGGTAACACATCCCACTCGGGACACTTATGGGAATAGGAAACTGCCGGTGCCTCTAAATTTCAGAGACTATTTTTTTTTCTGAACCGGTCTAATATATACATATGTACGAATATACTTATTTGTTTATAACTTATTTGCAATATCCGCATTAGAACTAAAATACGAGTTCAATAAAGTTTTTTTTTGTTTTTAGTAAAAGCTTGTATTTTGACTTAAATTAAAGGTAACAAAATAATCTATGATTCTGCATTAATTAATAAATTTATTTTTTATAATATTCTAATTTTGTGTTTCAAAAATGAAATTTTTCTCTGCAGCTAAAATAACACCCACACAATTTGTGTGCTTAGCTGTTGCAAGAATCGTCATTGGAAGAGCATTTAAAATATGAGAAGGTGTATGTGTGTTTTGGATATATTCCAACAAAACTTTGAACGAATATAAATTCCGTGAAGCTCCTCCATTCGTTTTTTTTTTTGTTTTAAATTTTTAATTTTGATATAAATAAAAACATTTTGAAAGAACAAATCACAAATTTTGTAACAATATAAACTTTCACTGTTGCAATTTTAATTCTTGGCAACATTTCACAAAAGCATCATAATAAACGTAATTGTTCTATTTGTGATAAAAAAAAACATTTTTTTTTATTGAATATCAATTTTTCGAACCTAAGTTCATTAACATCCAGTTACGTGTGTAGTCTATTACACTGTGGGTCAATCAATCAGTGCAGTATAGCAAATAGCGAAAGTCTTTGATATCGAATAGCGCATATTCCAATTAAAAAAAAACTGATTGCGAATATAAAGTAACCTAGGTCGTGTGCTATACTTTCATAGAGATAAAAAAATAAATAAATAAAGAAAATTAAAAATAATAAAATAAAAATCGTCATAAGAGTATACAATAAATTCTTAATAACAACCTACCATTGAGATAAATATTATGTCAAAATAACTTAATTCATTAAATTTTGGGCGTGTAAGACTATGATGCTTGTTTAACTATTTAAAGTTAAGTATAATTTAAATATGAGCAAATAAATTACTAACTAATGCGTAGGCTAAATATTTATTGCTAATCCATAATACTTACATATATCCAGAGATACTTATAGAGTTAATTTATGTTAATATAAAAAACAAATGCATATATAAAAAAACGAAAATCCATATATTTATTTAAAAATAAATATTCAGTTTTCTTTATAGCAGCCATAAGCAAGAGCGAAATGTTAGGGAGGAACACATTGAAAAAAGATTGATATTTAAATTTATAAAATTATTTCAGTTTGGGCAGCATATACTATTTGTAATGTTAGAGACCAAATCCATTTTAAACCATGCAGTCAAGCTGACTTCAAATTGCGGAATTAGTTGCCGATTAAATATGTTGTTTTCAGTGGCATCAACTCGGTAGGGCTGGGGAGGGCATTGGCCCCCCCCCCCAAGGATCTGATACTAGGTATTATTCAATACAACAAATCAATAAAACCATTTATTAGTGATGTAATTATTATTCTTGCCCCCCCCCCCCCAAAGGTTTTGGTGAAGTGACCTATTTCAAAGGAAATAAGGGTACATGATTGAAAAACATTTTTTACGAAGTTATGCCCATTTTAAGTTTTAGTGTCAAAAGTTGAAAAACCGCTGAAAATTTATTCAAAATAGTCGCATTTTCATCCAAATCAAAATAATTAATTTTTGTCTTTTGATTCTAATCGAACTTCTGATTCTAATAGAACTTTGATTCGGAGTTATAGTGCTTTTTATGAAAGCAAAACAAGGCTGATTTTCTAAAAACCCACAATTTTTTTACGCTTAAAATTTTACTGTGAATTTGTATTAATATGAGAAAGAAATGACTTCAGTTTAATGCTTGTTAAAACACATTTGAGGTCAGGAGATTTTTTTCCCCAAAATCAAAATGTAAATTTTTTTTTCATCATTGCCAAGCCCCTCTACGGTACTATTTTCAAAGCAAATAACAAAAGCTTTTAGAAAATTACTTTCTGCAAATCGTGCTTGCATTCTACATACTTTTGTTTTACCGTTATTTTCGTAATAACTTTTTATCACGGGAAATATATGAAAATATTATACGCACATATAAATTTTTCGCTGACAAAGTCAAGCAACCAAAACATTCAAAACCCACAAAACTACAGTCAGCGAAAAAGCTATATATGCTATATTTTGTGTGCAGATTGCTGAATTATTACTAAAATATTAAAATTTCAATCTTGGACGATAAGTGAAGTAACATTACTAATTCTAAGTTGCTTTTTCAAAGAAATTTCTTAAACAGTTTAGCCTCTTTAAATTTGGGCTATTTAAAATGTGAAAACTACCGAAAAATTTCAATTAAAATTATTTTACTGAGCTTACTGTTCAGTAAAGTGAGTGTTGACACCAAAAAAATTGCACAAAACAAAGATTAATAGAACAAAATTGGGGGCTAAGACTAATCAAACTAGTTTCATCCATTGCTAAATGAAATCATCAGTGGCCTTCAGGCCTATGAGTGATTATTTCTAAGCCTAACGAATAGTATGTTGAATCATCGCATAAAATCGGATTGTATCGAAAAACTTTGAATAAGTTGACAAAAATCGGAAAACATTAAAAATGTTGACAAAAGTCGAACAACGACGAAAAGCACTGAAAAAGTTGATACAAAATTCATAAGAATATCTCAAAAAAGTTATAGAGTCGAAAAGTATTGAAATGCTTAGAAACTTTGAAACGGTAGACATATTATATATTATTGAATAGTCCAATAGTATTGAATAGTTTATAAATATTCTTCGGAATTTTAAGTTGATATGTCACTATTCTTCACTTAATTTCTTCTTTCTTATCGTTATTTGTATACGTACTTCCAAAATAAGTTCCACCCCATTGGAACTTTTCAATGATGACAAGAACTTATCCATTAAATGTAGAACAAAATGCACTCACACAGCATGGGTATTTTTAGCGCTGTCGTTTTTTCTTTTTGTCGTTTAATCAACACGCGGAGAGGCACTTGTTTACACAGTGCATTGACGCCTCGCTATTTGCAAAGCATGAGTATGAACATTTTCTTACCTTTTTTAAAAAAAAAAATGTACTTTATATAAAAAACTTTTTAATAAAAATTCCAATCGGCTGGCTAGTAAAAATGCAAAATTCAAATTAAACTGCAACTACCCTACGACGAACGGACTCTTTCGATTGGAAATTTTAATTCAAGAAAATTAAAAATTTGAAAACCGAAATCGAATTTTTAATTTAAGACGTGAGCGCACTGAACCGCGTTCATAAGACAACTGAAAAACATCGTGAAATAAAAAATGAAATTTCAACTCAAGAAAAAAATAAAAGATATTCCATTCGGAAAGTGAATGAATACATTTTTATCGTTACATTGTAAGGAATGATTGGGCAATAAAAACAAAATTTTGTTTAAAGTTGACAATGGATTTCTTGATAGAGAAATGTGCGCTTATATATAGTTCAAGGATGTTAAACAAAAATTGGGTAAGTATTCTTGATAGTCTGCGACTAAAACGGATATTAAAGTTTGAGCACTTTTTCATTGTTCAAAATCTGATATCCCTTTTATAGAACAGCTGCATTTATCATGCAACACATAGACTTAAAGTTTTTTAAAGTCATTAACAAAAAATTTAGTTTAAACATAAATTTTTCTCCAAAAAATTTGAGGTTTCAGAAAAAAGTTATAAATCTTTTGGCAAATTTGTTTCCAAAGAAAAGTTTCAAAGTCTTTTGCACTACCTTTATAACTAAGCTTTTAAATGATATTCATTTTGCTCAAATCGATGCCGGAGTACACAACTTCCAACAGGCAAAAGGACTAGAGAGAGGGCTAAAGGCAGCTTGTGGTACTATGACCAGGTTATTGAGATCATGCGCTAGGCTGCCCTTAATGCTATTTTACGGTTACCAGACATAGCCCCCACGAACATAATCCCCATTTCGTAAATGGGGATTAAGTCCGCAAATTATTCGGACATAGTCCCCATGGGGGTTATGAATGAAAAATTTAATTAATGCAAACAGTTTTGGGTCTTATGTCCGTCTTTTTTTTCCGTTATAATCCTCACTTCGTTTTGGGATTATGACAATTTCTAAGTGTTGGATTTTTAGGAGTTTAAATCCTGAGCTGCGGCCGTAGGCCGCCCACTTACCTTAACATTTATGTAGAATTACTATAGTTTTCAATAAAAAAATTATTGTTATGGGGATTATCTCCGAAACTGATGCGAATGCTTTGTTCACTATTTTCTGGGGATAAAGTCCGAAAAATTTTCGGACTTAACCCCCATACCGAAAATGTGGATTATGTCACGGCACCCTATTTTACATCCATCACCTCCCAATTTATTCACTAAAGTAGCTGCTTTATGCAGTATTCAGGAAAGAATTAGCCAGGCTAATGTGTGTGTACATGTGTGTAATTATAATGGTAAGTACAAATAGAGCTATTTAGGACTTTCAACATTTTCAGCATAAGTTGCCACTGTAACCTAACCACCCACCGGGGAATATTGCTGTTTAGGAATAAGTCCACTGCTGAATTTGAATATCAAAAAAATCTATTTATTTTCAGAGACTCCAAATTTCTAGAAAATTCAACTGATTTTGAACATTTCTATGTTTCATGGTTCGGCATGAACTATGCCTAATGTCTCGAATGTGATAACCTTTTTATTACTTTCCAAAATAACTTCGTTGGAAGTGCAATTTGTAGAGAAGTTGAGAAAATTATTTTTCTTTTAGATATTAAATTCAGTATGACCAAGATACTGTTTCATAAAATAGGCGCTTAGCGATTGTGGGGAAAAATCTAAAATGCATTAAAATTAATAATTAAATGCACAGATTTGTAAATTAATTCAAGTATTATAATGTTTAGTCAAGATGCTATACAATTAATATTTGAGACAAAATGCTGCAATAAATATAGTCAGAAGAGTATCATAAACCTGGCACATTTGCTTTTAAAACTATATAAAAATTAATTTACATATCGTCTACGTATCTTGTATGGATTTTATAATTTATAGGAGTTGAAATTTGTATATTACCGATATATCAAGAAAACTGTGCTTCACATGTAATTTATTCGTTTGATTTCTTAGTAACTGTTTAATAAACGTAAAAGTCACATGCAATACTATAAAGTACTTTAGGCCAGCTGGTTACTTTCAGTTTAGTATTAATTTTATGTCTAAACAGCATATTAAATGGTGACTTATCAAATGTGGCAGCAGAAATTAGAAAAGTTTAGGAAAATTTAGAGAGTTTTGTACGATTTTACGCATTTAGCTGGAAATTAAAAAAAAAAATTTCACATTTTTTTAGATTCTTTTTGAACAAAAGGTCTACTTGAAAAGTCACATGTAATTTTTACTAAAACTCTCAAGAAATTTTGCAAATATTGCATGTCATTTTATAAATATCTATCTTATTTTTCTCTTATTACTGCATATAAATAGAGATTTCGGCACAACAGCTGCTACTACGAACATTTCAAAGCAATGAATTGAAACCTATTGCTTACCTAGCGCTTTTTGAGAATTCAATGATTTTCATTCGATAGAAAATAGAGTTTTTATTATATCAAAGTATTTTGGCTTAGAGGCAGCTTTAACAAAAATTTTAAAGTACATCCTAAAAACTATTTAGATTTTTAGAAGTTTAAATGTTTTAAAGTCTCACAGAAATTAATGAAAAATTACAAAATTAGAAACAAAATAAAAACAGAAAATCGACACTGGACTTGGATAGAAGGTGACATGCGCACCAGCTCAGTTTTTCTCCAAAGAAAGCTTAAAACAACAGATGTCTCAGTACCAAATTTCATTTTGACTGCTTAAATATTTCTTTGAGTATAACGTTTCAGCTTTTTGCTTGCAAAAGAGCTAACAGATACAATTCAGATGCAATCATGCCCAATTTCGATCCAGTGAAAGCTAGCATCCCCCAGCATCCTCTAATTGAATTTTATTTAAATTGTTTATATAGTTCACTAAATGAACCACAAGAGATTCGGCACCCTTTTGATCAATAAAAGCTTTAAGTATACAACATCCTTACTATAACTACTCACATAGCTTACTAAATATAATATTAAAGCTATTTTATTTGCATGGGAGGTGAAACGTCTATTGGTGCTATCCCATCTACTTTTGCTGCCGAGGTACCTACTATGTACCAAGTTATCCTTTCAAATTAAATTTTATAAGCATTGAGTTGAATTGCGTTCATTACATATAAAGTTTTCACTTTGCCGTGCATATGAATGGTGACACGCCCACCGGTATTCATCATTTGATATTTTGCAGAGCAACTTATATAAAACACCAAAAATTTCCTAAAAGATAATTTCTTCGGTGTTATAAACATTTAATGGAAAGCATTAACATAACACTATTATCTCATGATAGTTTTAAAAAAGTTTATTAATATACAATCATACACTCTAAAAAATGTAAAATGCGATGTGTAAATTTACTATATTAACTATTGTGAATTTACTAGTATTATTGTTGTAAAAAATACAAAAAATGTGTAAAAATTTACAAGGGATGTGTCTTTTTTAAAATTCTAGGATACACACGTTCAATATGTAAAATTGTAGTAAAAAATATGTATTCAACCACCTTTTACTAATAAAAATATGTATTCTACTGTCGATTAAGAAAAAAATATTGGATTCTGCTTTTATTACAAAAAATAAAGTGTTTTTAGTCTCATATTGCAGATAAAATGTGTAACAGCTGTCATTCAGAATTTCATTCTTGACGTATTGAAGTTTTCGGTAATTAATTAATTTTATTCCAATTTTCTATTTTATATTTCTACATCAATTTTCTTTCAGACACTTCTTTAGATGTTTTCCAACGACAATAAGAATTCAAGAATTTGACTATACTGTTTCAAAAGTAAATCGTGTTGACTGACCAGAGTCCACGATTTTTCTGTAATTTTTATTTTCTAAAAATAATGGCTGAAAGATTGGTGCATCATAAGCGTTTATAACGTGCCACGCTTTGAATAGGGACAAGTCACAAATAGCTCTGTCTCCAAATAACAATGAGATCCATATATACAAGCGGGATAGTAAGGACTGGAAATTAGTTGATATCCTTACTCAGCGTGACCTGCGAGTTATGGGCATTGACTGGGCTAAGGACACTAACAGGATTGTAAGCTGTGCCGCCGATCGTAACGCTTATGTTTGGATGCAGTCTGAAGATAAAAAATGGAAACCGGCCTTAGTATTACTTTGCATAATTCGATCAACAATTACCTCATTGGATTGGCATCCGAACAATATTCTTATTGTAGCTGGATAAACTGCCTATAAGGTACGAGTTTTTTCTTATATCAAAGACATCGAGGACCAACCCTCACCTACCGTTTGGGGAAGCCGAATGCCATTTGGTTATTTAATTGCAGAATTTAAAAACTGCATTCTCTGGGAGAGGCTGGATAAATAATGTCAGTTTTTCAAGTGATGGAAATAAAGTTTGCTAGGTTGGTGATGACAATTGTATAAATATAGCAGATGCTGTGAATATAGCAAGTTAAACTATAAATATGCTGCTATAATCGTACAATATTGTAAAGTAAACTGTTATTTATGTTAATATTGCAGCAAAATGAATTTCTATTTTTATTTATTGTTATGTCATAAGTTTAAAAAAATAACAAATAAAATTATTATGTTTCTGTCAATATAAATCCTGCATTTATACACATTCATCGTAGTAAATTTGAAGGCATTAAAATTACATTAATAATGTGTATAGGTGCACACATTTTTGCTGTATTTTAACACATCTAATGTGTATCTATTTTACTAATTTTTATGTGCAAAGTTATGAATACATTTCGAGTGTAAAATTACAACATTTAATAATGGAAACACGATTACAACATTAAATATATTAATTTTTTTTTTGGAGTGTAGATATGTTCAACTTAATTCACAAAAACTTACATTGTTATATAGTATGTATAAAAGAGAAACAACCGGCAAATGGAAAAGAAGCAAAACTATTTTGTTTTCTGGCACTGAAAATTAAAATTTTTTAAAAATCGATTGTATTTAATAAGCGTATTAGCGCCTCTTCCGATTGCAGTTTGAATTTAAAATGCCTTAACTTGAATTTAAGGTTCAATCATTTTTTTTCCACTTTCACTATTTATAAACAAACGCAATGCAACAAAATTGAAAATAAAAAAAAAAATTTGATAAAAACAAAATCAAATCGCACACACTCTACTTAGTTAATTACGCTAATTAATTTGTCTGATTTTTTTATTTTTTATTTTTTGTCTTCAAATAAAACACTATTCGCCTTGGCGCACTTTTGCAAAGTGTTGCTACCGCTAGTTATATTATCTAATAAATATTATCGTAAACTGCTAAATCTCAGTATTTTGTAAATACTCGTAATTTTATTGACAAACCGTAATAATTTTGAAGCGTTGCGCTACGTTCAATTGTTTATTATAGATTGACAATAAAAGCCACAACATTTTTTATCAAAAGTCGTCACAATCCAAGAATCTTTTTTGCTTGTGCTTTTCAGTTTTGTTTTGTTTTTTTTATTATTTTAGTTTTAGTGATAATTAAACGATTGCAGCAAATGTTAGTGTGCTATTACTTTAACAGTGTAGTAACAGCGAGTTAACAGCACGAGCAACGTGCTCAGCAGACTCAAATGGCTTACGTTAAGATTAACAGCTCTCTTCAATGTGCATTAATTTTAGCAGGGTTGACTATCTTCGCCGATCGCAGTAGATTTGTTTTGTGAGTAGTTTTTGGATTGTATTTCTTAAAATTTTGACTTATCATTAATAAATTAAATGAGTACTTAAGTATATAAGTTCATCATGATCTGAGATATAGGAAAGCAACTGAATATTTTTTTATTTTGTTCAGAAATAATATTAATTGCTTTTATATAGTCTACTGCACAGTGGAATTGAAATTCCTAAGAAAAATTGTGTAAGATTTTATAAAGAAAAGAATAGAATTTTATTTTTGTTACAGACTTTATGAGAAACGTATACATTTTCTAAAATTTTCATTTATATGGAAAAAGTACACTCAGGGGCAACTGTCCCGGGCGCAATGGCTTGGGAGCGGCAAAATGCTCTGGGACACAGCTTTGATAAATTTGAAGAAACATGCGTAAAGAAAATTAGATGACCTTTTTAATACTTTTAATGATTTTTCGTCTTTTCAAAATTTTTGAACATTTTTAAATTTCAAAACTTTTCTTCTTATTACACGGTCCGATAAAGGTTTGTACACATGAGAAATTGCAATATATTCTGAAAATAGACACTAAAAAAATATATACGTGTCTCGTGGTTTTTCTCCACCACGTCAGATTTTTTTTTAATCGAAGCCATACCCCCCCATGTGAAAGAAAATCAAAATTCATCATATCTTATCCACTATTTGACGCAAATGAACAAAAGTTGGTATAAATATAAAAGATATAGCCAAAAGAAAGATTCAATGAAAAAATGGGTAGTGCCACGCCTTCAAAATGGGTAAATAACATAATTTTATATATCTCAGCAGCTATTTATGCAGATGAATGAAACCCAGTAATTTTTGATTTTTCCTCATATTGGAGGCGGGGCACTGCCCATGTTTTCATTAAATTTTACTTTTGCTTCTTTTTCGTATATACGTACCAAGGTACTTTTGGCTCTACCTTTTATATTTCAAGTTTTGTTCATTTGCATCAAATAGTTGATAAGATATGATGAATTTTAATTTTCTTTCACATGGGGGGGTGTGGCATCGATTGAAATTTCTCATGTGTACAACAAAAAGTTTGATTTTGTCGGACCGTGTTATTAAAGTTCTTCGACTTTTTTGTGTGTAACCAAATCGTGTAATGACCATAATGACCGTGTAAAATAAGGCGATTAAATGGAGAAATATATGTAGATTTTTTCCACTGAATGCGTAGTCTCAAGGTCGATGTATGTGTGTCAGGATATATTAATTTTTTTTTGTTGGCAATATTGGGATATACATATTTGCTATCAAATCCATTTTTATTTTAAAAATATAAAATTGCACTTTTTTTTTAAAGCGAAACCGAAAATCGTATAAATCAAGATATGGGTGAAATGTAGTAGAACTTTGCAAATAAACGACAACTAAACGAAGTGTGAAGCCGCATATAACATAGCAAGAAACAACTTTATATTCAATTGGGTGCCTGCAGTCTGACGAAGTTCAAGGTCTAAAATCTCATATTCATACTCATCAGCTGCTTCCGTTTGTTTTTTAATATTTAATATTTATTTAAATAAAGTTTATTTAAAAAACACCAACAAAATTAGCTAAAATTTTTGTTTTATTGATTCATTCCACCATACTATGGAGCTAAATAGAAAATCGCTGTACAGAAAATTAATCTTAATAAAATTTTATAATTTTTTTTTAAAAATCATCGCTTTAGAGTTCTTCATAATTTAAGACGATTATTACGATAGGATAACTTTCTTTCTTTGTTTTGGGGATATTTATTTTTCTGGGAAATGTTTGTCCAAACATTTATTTCGCATACACTCAACACTGTTTGAGACTGGTTTGTCTCTACTTTTTTAAAATCTAGATATATTTTTAAGCTTTTTTCAGGCCCACCGTATTGCGTTATCATTTCACGCAGACAGATTTTTTATTTATGCGAATTGAGTTGACAGCAACAAAAGAAACAAATTGTTGCTGTGTATTATTATGGTTGTTTTGATACAAATTTATGTCTGTGTATGTGTTTGTTTATAATACAATTTTCCTTTAGTGTTGTGGAAAATATAGATAATCGGTTTTTTTAATTGTACTCTATTCAATTATTTTTAACTTGATTCAGCTAATAGCTAATTGTCAGCGACATGAGTGAATGTCCTTTGAGCAGGAAAATCCATGTGTTTACATTTCCTCTACAGCTATCTATTTGATATATTTTTAACTTCACCAAAAATCATATGGTTGCCTTTGATGGGGGTTGGAGATGCTTCTGATGAATTTTAAAACTCATTTTTGAACTTTTCCCTCGAATAGTGTAATAAAATTCTTTTCAAAAATTTGGTTTTTTATACTCAACTGACCCAATAGTTATTTGATATTTTTTGTCATATCAGAAAAATGAACAAAGTGAATGAAAACGATAGCTGGAGTGAAAAAACATAAGAACAAAAGTGGGTTAATTTCTTGTAGATTATTATTTTGAATATAACTTTCGCTCTGAGCTATATTTAAACCTTTTTTTATCCCACTTTTGCACGAGTTTTTTAGTTGAACAACTTTTGCTCTGAGTTCGACAGATAGTTGTACCAAATATAACCATTTGCTTTCACATTGCTGTTGATTAATTTATCTGTTCTATGCTTCATGCTTTTTAAATAGAATTATTGGCGAGTTCAAATCTTAAAACAAATTTCAAAATAACTCAATTGTTTTTTCATTGAATTTTGACATAAATAATTTTTTTTTTAATTTCATTTATGTAGTTCAAATCACACATTTCTTTCTTTCAATGTAAACCAATAGTTTTAACATGACCATATAAAATGTCTAATATGTCAAAATTTGGTGTTGAAAAAAGAAAAGAAATTTATATTTATCACGTGACAACGTTAAGTTTATCTTAATTAACACAATTTATGTAAATATTTTATTTTCTGGTTAGTTAAATTTGTGTGTCATTTGTATGAGGAAATGACTGACATAATAACGCAAAACAAACACAAAAGATCTAGGACCACAGTGATAGAGCAAAGTTCAAAATAAAACAAATAACTAAGAAAGTTAAAAAAGAAAGAGTAAAGTTTGCGCTATGGTGGTACCGCTTATACGCTACAGTATTTTTGTTTTTATAGCAGTAAAATATCATATCATTCAAAAAAAGCAGTTGAATGTAAGCATTCTCGGCGTGTTGTGTGAATCTAATGATATTTTTTTTATGTTAATCGAATATGTCGAACAAATTTCAAAATGTCGAAAAAGTGGAAAATTGAAATACTGAAAGACACCCAGTAAATACCGATCAAGTTAACCTTTCAATAATTGATATCAAAAGCTTAAAATTAAAACTGTCATACAGAAGTCATCGAATAAATTATTAATACACGAGTGTAGGGTGCTAAAATAAAAGCTTTTATCTTGACTTAAAGCTCTTCGTGCATTTATCAGTTACCGGGTGGTTTTATTTATGTTTTGGTTTTTATGATAATCAGTTTTTTATCACGTGTATCTTTGGCTTTTTGTTATGTTTTTTTTTTGCTTTATGTTAATAGATTCCGCTTATTATGTTTGTTAAGTCATGTTGAAGATAATATCGCTTAAAAAAAATTCAAGCTGAACTGTTCAAGTAATCAATATATCTGAAGGTTGAAAATGTATAACAAATAAATTGAAAACATTATTTGTTTTATTAAAAGCATTAATATTGTTTTAGAAACAATTTTTTTTTGTTTTGTGTAATGCACTTTATTAACGCAACCTTTGACTTCCCACGCTCATTAAGCGCCATCTTGCGACAAATTTAAGCATACCTTGAACTTGAGTGCAATATTAAAACGATTTTGTTTATATTTGCTTTGTTAAACAAGAAAAAAAAACATGTTTTCTTCATGTTTCTTTGTTATTATTTGATATCATTTTGGACAAACAAATAATGACATACATTTAAAGGCTTCTATGTGGTTTTGAAGTAATCATCAAAGTCAAATTATTTCTTTAGTAAATAAAAAAAGATTTGACTAAAAAAACACATTAACAAATGTGTGATGCTTTTGAACATAAAAAAAGCGCATGTGCCTGATTATGAAAATCCCCGAAGAAGCCCTTACGATTACGTGTAAAAATTAATAATTTTAATTTTTAGCAATCTTATTTGAAAAGTTTATGATTTATGAGTGTACTTTACAATTTGTGGATTAAATTCCGTGCAAAATTTGACGTTATCATTTCAAACATAATTTATGATATACATTTCGTTAATACAGCAGATAAGGCTTAGCTAATAGCTAAGTAAACAAAATGTATGAGTAATGATATTAAGCCAATATTATTCAGTTTATGACCTTTTGTACTAACTTTTAGTACACAAAACATAAATAAATAATTAATGTTTTATTCAAAGTACGTCATTGTAAGCACATCGGAACAGGGGGGCGGAATTTACAACTGTTTTGAAATGTAGGCATTAAATTTGTTTTTATTCTCAATTTTACAGAATATTAAAATATATTTTATTTACAGTTTTGTCGTCATGTACGAGTTTTTATCTGACCAGAATATCAGGCTTCAGTCTGGTCCAAGAATTGTTTTCATCGCACACAATAGGCTATGAGCAGGGACGGACTTAACTAATTACTTAGTTGCATTGAATGAAATTTGTTATGGTAAATAAATTTATCAAGAATTCCTATTTCTTTTTTCATTAGTCATTAATTTTTATTACCGTGAACTAAAAGGTGTTATGAAATCGTATTTAAATTCATTTGAATAATTTCGATAGCTTGCTGGTTTCAAATCAATAGAATGAAAATTTTAGGAAAAATCTCTGTTTAAAATTGTAGACCATACAAGAGTGTTCGGAAATATTTTTCACAATCAGTTTCTTATGAGAGGTGTACCGTGTATTTTTGGCCGAATGCCGCCCCCTAAGTAACCATAAAAAAAAGGTACATACTCAGTTTTCACATTCATATTTTACTAATACTGTGAAAATTTCCACCCACACATTCAAATTTACTACATCGATCGATTTAATTTCATTTGCTAAAAAGAAGGTCCTCATTTTTGACTTTCAAAAACCCTAGCAAACTGAGATATATTTTACAACCACTTTGCCGTTCCCTAGGTACGCTACTGCCTACATATAAAGCCGAAAATAAAGAATTTATGGACATTCTTGGTGAAAGCTTAAAGTTCTGTATATGGTTTTTCTAGTTAGCGATTAGTTCCTGAAATATGGCCGCTTAAAGAGGCGAAAAAGTTTTTTTGGTCAATTACTGAAAAAGTAAGCCTAAAATACTAAAAATATACTAAAGTCTAAATTATAGGGAAGTTAAAAACGAATCGAGCTCTTGTCTAATAGATATGATTCATACCTTTATTCCAATAAAAATCACATTTTTCTAAATGAAAAGTTGTTGTTTTGGGAAAAAGATGTGTTTATTAGATTTGACTTAGCTACAATAATCATTTCTGTACGAAAGTTCGAACATTTTAAAACAATAAGCAATTTATATATGGGCATTTCCACCGAGAGCTACACCGTGACAAAAAAATTAAAAGTTCTTGAAAACACTTTGTTTTTCATATTTTCATAGGGAAATACATCAAATTTAACTAATGTCAAAAAATTTTACATCTATTTATAACGCATTTGGAGATATTCAAATGCAAAGTCTTTTCTTTTCTTATTTCGATACATCTATTGCACATTTTGTTTTGATAAAATATCGTAAAGAGAGACCTTAAGCATTGACTTTTGCTCTGTTAAATCTTGCTGAGGGTATAAAGATTCAAAAAAGAATGCATAAGAAATTATGCTATTGTAAATAACTGCATTATCGCATATTTCGATGTCCCGTGCGATCTTAAAAAACAACATTTGTTATCAGTGCGTCGAAAGTACATGCAGAAAGATAATTACACATCGATTACAAACAGAGATTTTTTTTTACAATTAAAATAATAAAAACCTCGCTGAAAAATTTCAAAATTTGAATATTATTTTTACATAAATGAAAATGAATAATTCGACATATTAACAACTTTTAATAAAAGTGAGAGATATCACACAGTAAAATTAGTTGACCAAGTTAAGAGATATTAGACACCGAATTCAGCTGTTTTCCAACTTTGACCTAACAGTACTCAGGACTTCGACTACCTAGAGAGCTGAAATTTGTGCTGTGGGGCTACCTTTCATGGTTCATTGACGTGTCGTTGAGCAAAATCGAATGTTTTATAAATTTTATATATACATATGCTGTACTACATAATTTTGTGAACTTTGTTGTTATTATGTGAAAATAAGTACATTGAGTACTTCTGTTTGTTTAAAAACATTTTTACATACATAGCTTGTTTATATATTATTTCGTAAAAGAGCAACAGAAATAACATAAATATGATATCAAGATGGAAAAAAGTGTCCCGTGGGACCCTGATTTAAATTAAATTAAAAAAAAAACGGCGGGTTGCACTCTGGGAGTGCCGATAGAAGTGAGAACTTAAAATAATATAATTGAAATTTGTTTTCATGATGTTTTGTAATGTTTATGGAATAATTTTCACCACACCAAGCAACTCATGGCTGTCTCTTTCACACCAGTAAAGAAAAAATAAATGGAGGAAAGCTAATGTCAAGTTCTCAGCTTTTAAAATCCAGTGTCATCCTGTGTCGGTGATGACGTGGAGGAAAGCTAATGTCAAGTTTTCAGCTTTTAAAATCCAGTGTCATCCTGTGTCGTAACTCAATTTATGCATACGCCCAAAAGCACGCAGCAAATTTCTAAAATTACCATGTACCAACAACCAAGACAACAACCATGACGTCATCACATGGTTGTTGTCTTGGCTACTGATCTATCAACATACCCTTAAAGCATGCTACATACTTTTAAAAATATTGTCATTGTGACGTCATGAATGTCGGTGTCCTGTCGCCAGTTTATATATTTTTCCTCACCCGCACAACGTGCCTAAAGAAGTTCTCACTTCAAAAAACTTGAAATTAGTTTTGAACAAAATCAAAACTATTTTTAAGAGACATCAATGCACAACATTCTAAAATTAGTCTCATTAAAATATTGCCTCAGGTTTCGCTGAAATCGGCGTTTGAATGGTTTGCCGCGAAAACTACTTCTGTTTTTGTCCCGTGCGACCGCCTTGATTTTTTGCAATTATCTAGAAAACGAAAACTTACCCAAAATCAACCGATAGAATTTGTTTGAATTAATTTTATTCTTGTTTGTTTGATAATTGGCGGCTAAAATAATGAAAATTTCACGCGAAAAATCTCGGTAATGATAGAGATTTTTCACGCATTTATATCGTGAAATATTTTAATTTTTGTGCTGTAAGACACAATTACTTACTACAGTAATTACAGGAACTCTATTACCAGCAATAATTGTAGCAAATTCACGCCACATTTTGTTACAGTTTACATAACTAAATAGCTAAATACAGTTGGGACTTGCGATTTAGCTTCTGTGTCAAATCACACCAAAAAATAGAATTGGTTTTAATTCTCTGCGATAAATTTTCTAGTGTCAATTTTGCTCTCACTATTAACGTATAGGAAAAATCTGAACGATATCGCACGTCCCAACAGTGTTTAGCTCTTAATGCTTTCAACAAGCACTGGAAATCAGGCAACTTTTGAGAAATATACGTGACACCTCTTACATAAACGAACTATTTAAAATACTATGCTGATAGAGTTATTTAACCGTGTAGCTACTGAGGTCATATTTTTTTTTAAATGTTTCTTATGGTCTGCGGAAGGTTCTTATTGTTAGTATAGTTTGGTTTGTAAAAAATGGGCGATGACACGCCATTCATATAAGAAAAAACCAAGTTCATAATATCTAATCAACTATTTGACATATACATACATATACATATATATAAAAAATACGAGAAAAAGCAACTTTCAGTAAAAAAAAATAGGTGGTGCCACACCTCTCATATTAGAAAACTGAAAACCCTCTACCTGTCGCATATAAACTCGCGAAATACTCAACGAATTTTCATATTACTTTTTAAATGTTTTTTAGGGGACGTCCATTAATTACGTGAGGTGTTTTTTGGAAATTCGGAGCCCCCCCCCCCTTCCCTTGGTGAGATTTGTTGAGATCTGTCGGGACCCCTTCCCTCCCTCTCGTGAGATTTAAATTATAATTTTTAATGTAAACTCTATGCATTAAGAAGTTGACGTGAGATTTTCCTTGATCCCCTCCTCCCCCTTGCTGAGATTTGGTGAGATTTTACCGGATCCCACCGCCTCCCCCTTATTTTGTCTCACGTAATTAATGGACGTCCCTTTATGGTCTGTGGAAGGTTCTTAGCAATGTTTGGTTTATAAAAATGGCCATGGACACGCCCCCCCCACCCTCAAAATCAAATTCATCATATCTCATCAACTATTTGACCCAAATGAATGGGACTTGGTACATATATTATAGATATGAAAAAATGGGTGGTGTTACGCCTATCATATGAGAAAAAACTAAAAGTTTTAATGCCGCAGCTGCTATTTGACTAGATAAAGACTAAAACCAAATTAAACTCAACGCTCCATCTACCGTTAAGAGCAGAACAATGCGAGTACTTAAAGGGTTTTAAATGTTTTATCTGTGTATATTTTGCTATATCTACCAAGCTCCTTCGTTTGCAAAATAACAAAATGAAAATACCCTGTGAGTAGAATAAAAAAAAAATTTCACAAAACTAATAGATAAGACGTTCTTGTCTGACGAAAGCCTTAACCTCACACTTCTATTTGATTAATAGAAACCGAGATAATTACCGATATCATCATGATGATGACATTAAAACGGTTGGTCGGATATTAAAAAATTTTCATAATCAAATTTTGTCTGCTAAAATTTTTAATGCACACATTTTGATGCAAAATGTTTAATCTATAATTTATTACTTGAATTTCTGTGCAAGCAATAGGAAGCGAGATATTTTTTTGACTTTTGACCTACAGTTGTCAAACTACCAAACGCACCTAATACGAATAAATTTAAAAAAATAACATTCAGCATAATCTGATAGTAATAAAATGCTAGCGGATTTTTTCACAGACTTTTATATTTTTGTAAAAGAACGTGTTTTTGAAACATATATGTATATACAAGTACTACAAGGTTTAATAAAATATGTAACTACAAGGGCTACCAACAGATAATGCTTTTCTAAAACGTTATGGCGGACTTCAAAATTTGCATATTTTCGCCCCATATGGTCAACTTTAACTCAATAATGCTTACTTGAAAGCTGATAAAATTTAAAAAAAAATTTCCCACTAACTACTGACAACAGATCCTAAATATCCCGCCGTGGGGACCAAAGAAAAAAAAAATATGTTTGAAAAAAGATATCAAGTTATAAGAACTATAGATACTTTCACTGTCATAAATTCCAAAATAATTTTTTGGTGTTGGTGGTCACCATAACTTAAGCTTTTTAACTCTTTAAAAAAAATTCAGCTATTATTAACAATCTAAGATTTTTTTTATTTCATTTCATCGGCTGATTGATAATTCAATTAAACTTCGAACAGTCAAATTATAATATGAATAAAAACTTATAAATCGATCAATGCTTTTATCTTAAATAAACATAACAAGACAACACATGAATCGTTTTAACCTGGCAATTGGTGACATACATACGTTTCGGCTGTTATCACGTGTATACATATTCATATGCCTCATGAGACCAGTTATTGTACGGGATTCAAGTTCCGGCCATATCACGCATTATACTAAATGTATTAGAAGAGCCGCTGTAACACTTGAGCTCTTGTAGATCGTAACCTCGAGTTACCGGGTTAAATTGATTCAGCTGTTGTCTTGTCATATTTGTTTATGAGAATTGCTATTGATCAATTTGTAAATTTATATGAATATCGATTTTTGTAAATAATTATAATTAGTTCAATTAAATTAATGTTTATTTGTAATCGAGAACTTAAAAATAAGCTTTAACTTAGAAGAGATCTATAATCTAATTTGTTTTATACATTTGAATTACGAAACAAGAAAAATCACTCTAATTAGGAAATTTAATTTTCGCCCAAAAATAATAGAAAATGAATAGTATTAGATCTTAGACATTGTTGCTATACGAAAAATTATCCTGAATTTGATATTACAGACCAAATCCATTTCAAACCATGCAGTCGGACAGACTTCAAATTGCGGAATTGGTTGCCGATTAAATATATTGTTTTTCAAAGTAATTAAGGGAACATGTAGTTCCCGATTTGATTGAAAATCATTTTTTACGAAGTTATTCCCATTTAAAGTCTTAGTGTCAAAACTTGAAAAACCGCTGAAATTTTTTTCAAAATAGTCGAACGTTCATCCAAATCAAAGTAATTATTTTTTTTCTTTTGATTCTAATAGAACTTCTGATTCTCTGTCAGAATCTTTTGAAAATTGTTGAAAAAAAACAGGGCTGATGTTCTCAAAAACCTCAATTTTTTTACGCTTAAAATTTTACAGTGGATTTGTATAATATGAAAGAGAAATGGCATGAGGTTAATGCTTGTTAAAGCACATTTGAGGTCAGGAGATTTTTTTTTCCAAAATCGAAATGTCAATTTTTTGTTTTTCATCATTGCCAAGCCACTATACGGTACTATTTTCAAATCAAATAACAAAAGCAACATTCCAAATTACTTTTTGCAAATCGTGCTTGCATTCTGCATACTTTTGTTTTACCGTTATTTTCATAATAACTTTTTATCATGGGATATTTATAAAAACATTGTACGCACATATAGTTTTTTCGCTGACTGTACATACTTCTGTGGGTTTTGAACATTTTATTTGCTTGATTTTGTCAGCGGAAAAATTAGATGTGCATACAAAAAAATCAGATGACAAAAATTAATTATTTTGATTTCGATGAAAATGCGACTATATTGAAAAAATTTTCAGCGGTTTTTCCAGTTTTAACACTAAGACTTTAAATTGGCATAACTTCGTAAAAAATGATTTTCAATCAAATCGGGGAAATACATGTTCCCTTAATTACTTTGAAAAACAACATATTTAATCGGCAACCGATTCCGAAATTTGAAGTCAGTCCGACTGCATGATTTGAAATGTATTTGGTCCACTGATGATTTCTTTGAGCGATTTTTAGTTTATTCACATACATTGTTTTGAGGGCTTTAAAAGTATTTTCCCTTAAAAAAAAAAATACAGACGGCATATCGTTAATGCTGACGACATCCAAAATAAGGATTTCACGGTATTGCATCAATGTATCAATTTTTGTAAAAATCGATTTTCTGCTTATCTAATTTTGCTGAAATCGATATAAATATATAAGCATGCGAATGTTTGCGTCAGACATATATTAGTTTCGGCCAATATGTTATTTGGTAATATTTCGAAATATATGAGTGATCCTATAAAATTGTTTAAAGATCAAAAAGGTTATATTATAACCAATATTTTATTCGTCTGTATCAAATATACAATTTGTTAGCTATCACCAAACCTTTGTATACACAATCAAATCATTTGCTTTGCGTATTTTTAAAAGAAAATGATAAGGTAGACTTTCTGAGTTAAAAATATGTTTGAAAATGTCGAAATTCAATTTAATATAATATATATTATAATTTAATTTGTTTTTAGGGTCAGCAGCCATCAACTTTGCCTTTTAATTTTTTGTTTATAAGCCAGCAAATTTTTGTAAACTTATGTCACACCATAACATATCTTTCAAACTTTTCGAACTTTAACAAGCAACATTACACACACAAGCACAAACAGGTCAAGCGCATAAATAATAATTTTAATTTTAAAAAAAAATTTCTATATTTATTAAATGAAATTCAAAATTTTTAAAACTTAAAGTTATCACCTCTCGTAAATTTCACGCATGCGGGGGGTTATCATTATGCTGAATGTTTTCAAACCCCGTTTTGCAGTTAGAATTCTTTTTATTTTTTTTTAATTTTCTTTATAATTTTTTTTGTAGTTATTTTTTTCTTTTAAAATTCTTGGAATTTAAATTTTCTTTTTTTTTTCTTTTTTAAGTAAAATTAACAATTTTTCGTGTGTTGGCACCACTGATAAGCCTCACAAGCGCAACGTGCGCTATACCGTGTCAAAAAAAAAACGCACCGCGAGAAGTCAAAGAGCAGAATACAACAGCCATCACCGTATGCACATCTAATTTGGCATCGATTGCGATCGAAATTAAGTCGTCGATTTGTTGTTATATTTTTTGCATTTCGAATTCGAATTTGCTGAATTCGCAATTGAGGAAAAAACCTTTAAATAAATTTGAGGCAAAAGTAAACGACATTTGTTGTTGATATTATATTTGTTTTTGTTCGGAGTTTCTTTTGTTCATATGTTGGAAGTATTATTAGTTTGTTAAGTGTTTTTGATTTTTGTTGGTTTTTTTTTTTGTCGTTGCTGTTGTTGTTCATACCCTACACCTTCTGGAAAAAGGTATTTATACTGTTTTATAAATGTAATATATTGACATTTCTGACATTTCTTTGGAAGAAATAAAGTATGCGATTACGCATAAGTGATTTGAATATTTTCGAAAAGTCGTAAAGTATTGATAATATCAATTGGAACGTATCTTAAAATATAGAAAACTGTCGCTTGATATTGGCAAATATATAAAAAATTGCATGGTTCAAAAGTTTAAAAGTATTGAAAAGCTAATCGACTATTAACAAAAAGCAACAATAAAATCAAGAGAAATCGAAAAAAGTCGTTAAACATTGAAAAAGTCGATATAAGTCAAAGAGTATTGAATTGTATAGAACAATATCGATATAGTCGAATGGTATCGAAAAAGTCAATATTATATCAAAAAACATCGAAAAATTCAGTGTAACTCGAAAAACATCGAAATGCCAAATATTATCGAATGTATCGAATGAGGATATATAAAAAAATCAAATAATACATACATATAAGAAAAGTACAACGAAAAAGAAAATGTTATCAAAAGTAAAAAGTAGCGGAATACATTAAAAAAACCCGAAAAAATAAAATCGAAAAGTTTGGTCATTAGTGCCAATTAGTATGAGTTTCTACGCCTGATATATTCTCTTTTCGGATAGATTTTTTTTCAAAACCCCAATAAAAAGTGAAACAAAGCTTGAGTTCTCAACAAATTTCGGTCACGGAAATTGTAATCGGACTCTTTGGTGTGACCTTTGAGGCGATTACAATTTCCACGATCTGATAATGGTTTTTAATAAAACACGTCGACAATGTTAAATAAAAAAATGTATATCTCGAGTGGTTTTCGAGATATCGATACTTAAAAATGATAAACAGTGTAAGTAAAATGAGGTCTTTGTGGGCCAATAACTCAATATCGTGCGATCATATCGTGCTTTTTGAGAATTTTCTTCAGGATGCCAAAAACAAGTTCTCTGAATAAAATTGGAGCATTTGATTGAAACCCATTTTTCCTATAAATAGTTCGGGGTCCATTTAATCATAGAAAATATGTAGCGTCCAACAGCAATCAACTATGCCTCGTCTAACTTTCAAACTTGTTTAATATTGTTTATAACGTTGCAACAATATACGCAATTACAAAATATCCGACATACTTATATACCCGTTTAAGTGACTGTCAGACTTTTGATTCTTCAACACCTGAAGCTCTGCATGCCATGAGCTTTTTTCGTAATTCGAAACTTTAGTTGATTGTATATTAAGTTTTTTTATTTTTATTTTTTTTTGTGATGTGTTGTATTGTTTTGGAGTTTTTATGACGTTGACGTAGATACGTGAAAAAAAGTGGGCTAGGTTTGCATTTATCAGATATTGGCGGTTAGCTTCATATTAAAATATATCATTTATAACTTTATTGCAGCGTTTGTGTCACATATTGATATTTGTTCTTATTGATATCACATTGTATTGTATTATTGATAGAGAATTATTAGCTTTGTGGATTATAGAGATAAACTATATTGCACCCATAGGCCACAATAAGACGCGTAAATCTGGAGTACTTAAGTACTCTAAATACTAAAAGCACATTAAAAAATTCACCTCTGAGATGTGGTCTACTCTATAAGACCTTAAAAGCCGAATCTAAAAACGTGTTTACGTGTGGATTTATAATTTTTATTTTCGGAGAAATAACAGAGTTATTAGTTTTTTCGAGCCATATTCATATGAAATATGAAACTTAGCTCGATCAATAAGGCTTTTTTTCAGTCATTTTCTCTTAAATTATGCGAAAAAGTTATCAAATTCTGACTGATTTTGATTCTGGAAATGACGTTCAAAATTTATAGAAATAAAACCAAAATAAATATTGTGAAATTTTATAAAATGTTGTAGTTCAAAGTATGTGCTTTTTAAGATTCCCAAATTTTTATAACTTTTTTTTTCTTCAATTTGTATAACATATTCAGATTTTGTGGCTTATAACTTAATATTCCTTTGTTTCCTGTGAAAAAAAAATGCTCCGAAATCGAGATGGAAAAATTATTGAAAAAAAAAAACTTGAATAACACTGTAGAAAAAAATTTTTTTTTGCAAAAGTCTACTCGATTCTGACGCTGCGGGGTGAAAATATAGGCCAAAACAAGAAACTATTTGGCTCAGTTTGTTCAAGTTGGATCAAATTTTCGAGAAATGAACATTTGAATTTTGCACCAAGATTCATGTGGTTTTTTTCGAATGTGGTATCTTGAAAGCAAACTGAGTTTTATTGATTCTGATCATGGGGTTTAATTCATCTCTTGAATATCTACAACTTTCACCAACAAATCAGATCTTTTGTATGCATTTTCGGCAAGTTAGAGCACAAAATTGTCAAACAGAGCAACATTTTTTCGGCTAAAAAGGGTTAATGTCAAGAATTTTTGTCTGTAGACTAATAACGAATTTTTTTGGAAAAATAACGGTTTTTTGAAAAAAATTGGTCCCAATTCCGGAAAAGTCGTAATATCTCGAAAACTACGAGATAGATTTAAAATTTTTTGAGAATAATATTGTAGCCTATTATATTGCCTTTCATATGACTATTTTGGAAATCAATACAGCCATTTCTGACTTAAATAGATTTTTAGAAAAGCTATATCTGCAACTTCCGATGGCTATATCTCCGAAACCAGATCCGAGCGTCATTTTTTAATTCCATATTTATTTTTAGAATTCAAAAGCACATAAGAAAATATTGTTACCTTCGCCGTACTTTGGTGATGGGCATGTGTACCTAGTAGAGCTCCCATATGTTCAAAAGTGTTATTTATTTCGCTCCACAAGCATTTTCCAATAGAAAGATGGTAAAAAATAAGATCTGCAAAAAAATGTTGTGTTTCTATTGGAAATTGGCCAGTCGAATTTGATCCAAGTTAACTTAAAATGAGTTTTATTATTTATCGAACTACAACCATAAAATGAACGATTTTTAGTGATAATGACCTTGGAAATTTTGTAAAATTAAAAGGTTAATATATTGATCTATATGTGTGCTTTCGTGGTCTTAAATGATGTTAAACTAGAATGTTAAGAAAAATTTTCAAACCTTTATTTTTAAACGGTTCTCATTATTTATTCAAGGAAGGTAAAATTGTTTCCAGTGTATTGTACAGAGACTATAATTCAGTTTAAGCAAAATTTTTTTTTTGTTTTGAATATTAAGTTTTGGTGCCAAAAAAAAGCTCTTAAAATTAATTAAAAACGGGGTTTTTTGAGTTATCGACTTATAACTCTTAAAACGACGGTCTTAGGTGGTATGAGATAAGGCCAATTTTATACAATACGAATTGATAAATATCTTTCTCATATCAATTGTTCAGCTATATGTAACCGTTCATGGTATAAGAAGATATTAAGCTCAAATTCAGAACAAAAATTAAAAATTTTTAACTACACTTGTTAGTCTTGCATTGAACGTGAAATTATTTACCCCATACGGTTAAATAGAGCATTAGGTTTAATTTAAATAATTTTTTGGTTTTAGCGCCTTAAATGCGACTGATCAATTTGCAATAGAAACACAAAATTTTTTTGCAGATCTTATTTTTTACCGTCATTCTATTAGAAAATGCTTGTGGAGCGAAACAAATTACACTTTTGCACATTTCATACATTTTGTAGGTGCTCTAGTACCTAGGGTTAAACTCATCGGGCGTATCGGGCGCCTAATGTATGATCTGCCATCCACCTTTTTTATAATTCTGAAGAGCCCAATGTCTATATTTTCTAGCAAATTACGTTTTTGTTTTTTCAATTTCACTTAGATACTAAAGGTTTCTTCTCGCGAACACGTCTAAACAGTTTAACTTCTCTCAAACGAAGTTTTACGGTATCAACGGAAGGTCCAGAGTCATTTTCACCGAAAACAGCTACTGAAACCGGCCTTGCTGATTTATGCAGGAGGCTTTTTGGACTCGGTGCAAATTTTTTGCTGTTGAATACTTTTGAAAATGGTGAATAGCATTAAATACCATCATTTGAAAATTTAGTTTACAACTTTAGCGATTTCACTATAAGAGTTTTTTTGATCAAAAAGATCCAAAATTAATTCGCGAGTTTTGGAGTCATTGGACTTATGTTTTCTTAGGTTTTTTTTTTTGTTTGAAACTTTTATTAACGTAAGTTGATTGTCTGCAGCAAATTATTGGTAGTAAAACACATTCAAATCAATTTAAGTGATCTTACTAACTGACAACACAGACCGTTCTTAATTATGCGCACGGCTGGTTTTCTTTCTGATATCATAAAAAGGCACCCTGTGTTTTAACAGCTTAAAATTGGAAAAAATTTTGTTGACTTACAAATGAGGGAGTCCTCTATTATAAAACTGCAAAAAGATTTTTTTTGAATTGGTAAGTTATTTATGTGAAAAGTTAATTTGAACTGATATGCATGAATCGTTCCTAATTCTGTGCATATTTATTTTTGAGCCATATTTTATTAGCTATGGATGAAATTTTCGTTCTGCCTTTGGGTTATTTTTACTTAAATTTCTTTAGTTGAATTATTTAGTTTGGCAATATCATTTGAGACCATTTTGCGTGCACATGAGCTATCGCTCAAAATATTTGAGCATTATTCATATGAAACCAGGATTAAGTTTATGCCCAATACTTCACTTTCTATATTATATTTTGTAATTTTACTTTGGGTAGCATCACTTACAAATTTTCGAACAGCAAGTAAATAACCCACATTAAACTTATTAAACTTTTTTAAATAATAAGAAAAAATGTTTCAATAGAAATATATTATGTACATTTGAAAAATGACACAAATGTCCCGAAATTTCAATTGTATAATAATGAGAAGATGTCTAGATGTCAACTGATATTATAAAGCAATTCAGTTGCATAAAATGACCAATGATGGTTCTATAGAATGTGACAGAATTTCAACTTCGTGCACACAATGTTTGTGTTAGTCATATAAATAACAAATCTTATTTTGACTTATGATTAGCTTTTTTTATACGAAATCACAAAGTGCGGCGGCAAAATTTCAATTGTGGTATTTTAGTTTTTATTTTATTATTAATACACAAAGTACATGCATTAGGATGGCAAATAAAATCAATCGATTATGTTAACGTTTAACAATCAATTTTTTGACAAGAAATTAGTTTCAGCATGTTATGAAAAAAATTAAATATGAGCCACCCAAGTGTTTATTTATATGTATGTACAATATATAATAAAATTTTTTGTAATTCGTAAGCTTTAAAAAATATTTGCCAAAATGTTAAAAAATTTCAATGAGATACTTGAATTAATTGAAATTACAAATGTGCTATTAGGGTTAGTCTCAATAATTTTTCTGTTGGTATTTAATTTAATTTTACTCCAAAAAGTATGCGTCAATTTTTTATGATTTTTATGATTTTTATTATGATATTGAGAAACCTTGTTATTCTGTCGTATACATTGGGATATACCGAGTAACTCACCACAAAATATTTATCATGGCATTAATTTCACTATTTTATTAATATAAAAGTTTGTATAGATAGAAGTTTGTTACACAATCATGCTTTAACGGCTGAACGGATTTGTATAAATAGTGGAGAGACAGTCTATAGTCTGGATAAGGTTAGTTTTATTTAAAAAGTTGTTTCTTAGGGATCAACTAAGGTAACACCCACTTTCCTTGCAAAAAAAGCTTCAGATTTTGGCAACTAATAAAGCCGCAGCTGTGAAATTCAGTACATGGGCCTATATTTTTTTTTTTTTAGCAAACACTTTACGAAATGTGGGCGGGACTACAAACATTGCGATATCTACAAACATACCTATGAAACCGCTGAAAAGTGTAAAGCAACTCGTAAAAAGTTATTTCTCCTCATTCTGAACAAAGTCCTAACAATAGCTTAAGTACTTAGCTGTAACAGGACTCTTACAATCTATATTATAAACCAGCGGTGGGCATGGAAATTAAACAAAAGGGCGCAACAACAAAATCAAGCAACAAAAAACGCAATTCGCGAACAGGAGAAAAAAAAACAATTTGGACTTCAAACAAAAACAATGGCTATGATACATTCGTCGAGACATAATGCGGCACCGTCACTAATGTGTGTTGTTTTGGTTTTCATTTGAACTCAAGTCAACGCTGTGCGTCGATAGAGTTGAAATTCTGCGAATTGTTTTTTTTTTTTGCTTGTGCGTCGAAGAACGGTTCGGGCCATGAGGGCGGAAACTTCCACTACGTGCCCATCGTTGCTATAAGCTATGCATCAAGCGCTACTACATTACTCAATAAAATTACAATTTTCAACGAAGGCAGCTTAGTTTAGGTGGAGATTTATGCTATTGAACAAGCTGTATACTATATAATTGCTGAGAGGAATCTCTCATTCTCTAATACAGCTAAATGAAAGCAATAAAACTTTAAAATTTCGTTTTTTGTTGCTTGATTTAGTTGTTGCGCCCTTTTGCTAGATTTCCATGCCCACCGCTGCTCTAATATAATCAAAAGCACGTAAAGTCTATGTAAAGATCAAAGAGGTCACTAGAGCACATGATGGCAAACTACTGGAAATCTATACAGAACTAGATAGCTGAATGAGGAACCTAATCAAACGTACGTTCGTAAGAAATGCGTGGAATGCAAGGGCTCTAAGTCGTTGTGGCTGAGATTGAACCAGAAAAAGACAGAAGCGTAGCTAGGGCGTAAAAACTATATGGTCATCGTTAAATATGGTCATCGTTAAATTATAATTTTTTTTGATCAATAATTGAGGTGTCTAGTTGCAAAAACGGCCAAGTGCCTTTTTCATACTTTTGGGAAAAAAACGAAAAACGTTAATCTTCATCTATGTTCATTGAAAAAATAAAACGTATTTCCCACATGATAGCTTATAAAATTTCTTCCTCAAAACACGTCAGATCACACTTTTCGAGTTTCATCTGCCGATATTTTTGAGGAAACAATTTTGGACTTGGCGGGTTTTGATCCATTGAACATAGAGTTGGCCGGTTTTGATATCAATGTACTGGTTTTGATTTGAAGGCGTTGGACTTGACTGGTTTTGAATACAATTCATTTGAAATAATACGCACAGTGGATCTTTCTGTGGAAATATCCATATATTGGTTCGCTACTTAATTTCGAAAGAATTCCAATTGTGATAAAATTTAAGCTCAATTGAACAGAATTTACAAAAAAATTGGAGCAAATTCATGGACTTGGTCGGTTTTGAAAGCAAGTTCATGGACTTGGCCGGTTTTGAAAGCAAGTTCTTGGACTTGGCCGGTTTTGAAATCTATGCATCAAAATAAATTTAAAAAATTTTATATATCTGTCAAAATTTTTTTTTTTTTGCAATCTAAAAACATAGTAGAACGATAAAGCATGGTCCAGATTTTGATATATGAGAATATCTCAAAATTTTATTTTTTTGGACTTGGCCGGTTTTGCAACTGGACGCCTCAATTATGAAATAATTTTATAGGGTAACAATTTATTTTCAATTGAAAAGTATTTTATTTTCTTAGGGTTTTTGTGATAAGGCAGGGTTGGTTCTTCGCCCCGTCACTGGAGAACTACCAAAGATATTTTTTGGCTCAATACAATCATGATTGTAATTGACACGTTAGTTGGCAAGTGCGGATTATCCCGCCGAGACTACTGTAAGAGCTCAGAAGATGAGAAAGGATGACTAGTACGTTTTTAAACAAGAACATTTTTTTTTAAATTCCAATAGAAAATCATCCAACGGGCCGGGTTAACCGGTTCAAAAAAAAAAATGTTTTTTATTTAGTATTTTGTCATACATCACAAAAATTCCCATTTCACTATAGCAGCAAACATATCCTTTTGCAGACCACCCTAATGTATACAACAAAATTTATTTAATTAAAAAGTTTTGCCAAAGTGTGTACTTATGTTGTAAAAAAAAAAAAAATATCTGTTAAAAAATAATGAAAACAATGCAAAAAAGGGGGAAATAAAATAACGCATACAGGACAAAGCATTCAGAAAACTGCAAACATAACATAACACCAGAGCACAACAAAAAGTTTTCAAATAAAAAATTCCCTTTTAAATGGAAAACTATGATATAAAAATATTTGCATGAAAGTTAACTTTATTAAAAATGCAATAAGGCTATGTACCAATATGCTAAGAGTTTACTTTAATGTGGTTTTGTATGTTTTTGGATTTTTTTTTCAATTTTTCAAGAATTAAGCTTTAAGGATATAAAATTGCTGCCGGATTTTCAATGTTTTACTTTCAATGCTGTAGTTGTAATTGGTTTGTTTTTCTTGCAAATGTTAAATTTTTTGTAGTAGGTATTTTGAAAAACTGAGAACTTAAATTTAATGAGGTACACACTAAAACCCATTCGAATGCAAATTCTACAAAATCATAATTTTTGCGAGTGTAAAAAAAATCTCATTACTAACGACAATACAGTATCACCAAAGCGACCAATTGCAGCAGCGACATTTCTATAGCAGTTGCATTTTTAAGTGCTAAAGTTGGCAACAATGCTGCGAAACTTTTGATACGTAAGTTGTGTTGTTGTTTTAGTCGTCATTCTTCCATGTTAAATAATTTTGCATGCATATTCAACAGTTTTCCTCATGTATGAGAATCTTTGTCAAATTAATGCTAAGCGTGTTATGACCCATGCAGAAATTCACCATCTATTTACAGACTAGGTTCGTCCGAAAGCTTTTTGTGCGTTATATATGAACATATTTTCTGTTTATTCCCACTACGTCTAGAATCTGAAATATCCTTGCTGATTTCTGTTAATGACGTAAGTTAGAAATAATATTCCTTTTTGAATTTCAATTTATTCAACAAAATGCATCCTGTGCGAGATATCATCTAATGATACCTCGATATAATACACTAAACTACAACTAGTTAGTACTTTAACTATAAATTATGATCGTAAATGAACCACTAGGGGTTAAATAAATCTGACTTTGTAATACTGCGACCAATGATATATGTATAACGTGTCCAGATATTTTTCACCAAAACGCGGAGCAGGAAAGAGTTGATGCAATTTTTTTTAAAGATTCGTTTCTTTTAATTCCAAAAAATGTTTGTTCTAAAAAAAAGGTCATCACTTTCATATTCCGAAAACAGTAGCAAAAAACAGATTTTTAAGGAAAATCAAATATTTATTTACTTCCTCCAATTACACTGTGGTACAAAATTTTTTTTGCAAAAGTCTACTCGTATCTGGCGCTGCGGGATGAAAATATAGGCCAAAACAAGAAACCATTTGGCTCAGTTTGTTCAAGTTTTCGTGAAATGAACATTTGAATTTTGCACCTAGATTCATGTTTTTTTTTCAATATATCTCGTAAGCAAACTGAGTTCTATTGCATCTGATGCTGGGGTTTTGTTCATCTCTTCAATATCTACAACTTTCACCAACAAATCGGATCTTTTGGGTGCATTTTCGGCAAGTTAGAGCACCAAATTCTCAAACAAAGTAATATTTTTTCGGTTAGAAAGGGTTAATGTCAAAAATATATGTTTAAATTTTATACCATTTTAAAGGGGATAAATTGAGCTTTATAAATATTGTAATAAGACTTTAGTGTAATAACGAATTTTTTTGGAAAAATAACGTTCCAAATTCCAGAAAAGTCGTAATATCTCGAAAACTACGAGCCGGATTTCAAAAATTTTCAAATCAATTTTGTATCACAATATATTAGCTTTCATATGACATATGACGCTCATATTTCGGCAGTCGTTTCTGACTTATATATATTTTTAGAAAAACTATATTCGCAACTTCCGAAGGCTATATCTCCGAAACCAGATCCGAGCGTCACTTTTTGATTCCATATTCATTCTTAGAATTAAAAAACACATAAGAAAATATTTGGCTTATAATTTGTTTCTTTCATCAAGCCAAATAAATACCATTCAATATTAGAGTAGCTGAAAGTAGCTAAAGGAACAAATACAGTTTAGCACACAATCGAAATTGATTGAAATGTTCATTTGACTTGAACAAACTGAGCCAAAGTGAGCAGAAAGTCAAAATCGCGGATTTGCTCCGCGAAACGCGGATCATATGGTCACGTTATATATGTACCATTTGGAAAGTTTTTTGATGCTATAGCAACATACAAATGTTGTTTTACTATATGGCTTCCAATAAATAACACTGTGCGACAGTCAAAATCGGCGGGGGTTCTGACTACCGGGAAAAGTTATATCGGTTAAAAAAAGTTATACGTGTCCCGGCGTTTCGCTGGGTCACGTCTAGGTTAAAATAGATCTTTTTGGAAAAATAACGGTTTTTTGAAAAACAAAATCGGTCTAAATTTCAGAAAAGTCGTAGTATCTCGAAAACTACGGGCCGGATTTCAAAAATTTTTGAAGCTTTTTAAATTACCTTTCATATGACACCCATATATAGGAAATCAATGCAGGCGTTTCTGGCATATATCGATTTTTAGAAAATATATATCCGCAACTTCCGATGGCTATATCTCCGAAACCAAATCAGAGCGACACTTTTTGATTTCATATTTATTCTTAGAATTCAAAAGCACATAAGAAAATATTTGGTTTATAATCAATTTCGATTGTGAGCTAAACTGAACATAAGCCAAATAGCAATATAATAGTAAGGGGACGTCCATTAATTACGTGAGAAAAAATAGGGGGGAGGATGTCCGGCAAAATCTCACGAAATCTCATCAAGGGGGGAGGGGGTCAAGAAAAACCTCACGTCAACCTTTTAATGCATAGAATTTACATTAAAAATTACAATTTAAAACTCACGGGAGGGGGAGGGGTCCCGCCAGATCTCACCAAATCTCACCAAGGGGAGGGGGGGTCCGAATTTTCAAAAAAACACCTCACGTAATTAATGGATGCCCCCTAAGTCGTGCTAACGACTCGACGCGAGAACGGAGCCGCGTCGGGTTTCGACATAGTAATGCATATAGCTCCAAAACGGCTGGTCGAACCACTATCAAAGTTGGTATGAAGCATAAACATAATATAAGCTTTTTTTTAATGCTCTAAAAAAAATTTTTATATGGCGAACTTTGTAAAAAACCACAAAAAAAATATTTATCATTTTTTTCAGTGTATTTTTATTTATTTTCAAAATCCTATTATGAGGTTGAAAAGGCCAATACATGAAGTATAAAATCCAGTGGTTAATGCATTTTACTAGACTTTTTTTAAACTAAATAATGGCATTTGTAGTAGTACATATGTACCTTACCATTTCTCAAATTTTCACACATATTATGTAAACTAGTGTTGCCATTCTAAAACTATTTTGTTTCTGTGTCGAGGACATATACAGGTACAACATATTCAAATATATGTATCTGAAATTGGAAACATGAACCTCATTCCCCTGTCCGCTTCGCGTGAAATGTCCGATATGTAAGAAGTCATTAAGATATAATTCACTTAAATATATGCGAAGAGTTCAGGGTTCGAATCCGGCTGTGAGCAAGAGAACTATTTTTTTTCAATGTGAGCCTGTATTTTTTTTTTGTTTTTTAAAAATTACAATTTAGGATACGACCATTTGACAGCTCTCTGTTGAAAAATAACGATTGCTATATCAGATATTTTCTTGAAACAGAGAACGGTTTCTTAATCAAAAAGTAGTGTTGCCCCAGTTTCATTTGATAGCTTGACTTTAAAGTCACTCTTTTCACCTGTTATATGTGGAATTTTGATATTTGAATAACAAACAAATATATTGAGCAGATTCTGGAAACTTTTAAATTGGCTCTTCTAGACAACAATACTTGGCTAATTTAAGTTGACTTGAAATATTTTGCAACTCTTAATACATACGGACCCTCAGAAGAAAATTAAAAAGTACAAAATGCACGAAAGTCTTCCAGTTTCTCAAGTCTTCTGCGATTTTTCTCATTGGACTTTCAGAGCATACTAACACACATAAATGCATGAGCGAACTTGTGCGGGTATATGAGTGTGAGTGTAGCATAAGGTAAGTGTGTAATTACATAAAATTTATGAAATGTTGTCGAAAATTGTTGTAAACTTCCGGTCATGAGTCGTTTCCAATTAAAATTCTTTGATTTACAAACTTTTGCAGAGTTATTCTTCTTGTTGTGGATATTGTCGTCGTCGTCGTTGTTGTTGTTGTTATTGTTGTCAAACATCATGTCATGATATTGGTGTTGAACTTTATGTTGTTGTTGCTTGTTCAAACAATCATATTGTTCGGCAGCTTGTACATACCACAATTGTGAGGGATATATGAGGTTTAATTAAAATTTAACTTTATATTTTTGTGTATTTCTTAAAATTTATTAAAAGTTTTCAAACATTTTGTTTAAGTTTATTTTGTATGTATGTACGTATGTATGTACATATGTACGTGTTTGTACATAAATACGTCAGTTTTTCAAATGCCCAAAGGACAATCATAATAACGCAATAGTTTGATGTGTTGATTTTTGCAGAACTAAGTCAAAAATTCCAACCAACAAAATATCCAAGAAAATCTATTTTTTGATAAAAGCAAAAGTTTTTTTTCTTGAATAACGTAATTTGTTTCAGCGCACCGTGCTATCTGGATAAATGAGAGTTTCGACTTAAGCGTCAGATCGAACGTACGATCCAACTTCATAAAATGAATATGGGTTAAAGTCATACAGGTGATAAGTTTTATTTGGGTAAATTTTCGATTGAAAAGCTTCGATCGCTTCATATGTACATATGTATGTAATATATCGAGAAGAGTTTCTTGTATTGGTCCACGGCTGTGGTATCCAATAAACGGCCTGGCAGCGTCAATAATGGCCACTTGACAAGACTGGTCAAAAATGAAATGAGAAACAATTTCAATTTCGATATTTTCACAGGATAATCACTTTCTATGATACTGCCAAGTCTTTGCTTATATTTTTCATTTAATTATGTGAATTTAAGCCGGTGGTTTTTGATTAATCCCTTCAGCTCTCTCTTATCCAGGTTTGAATGTACATCTGCCTAGTAACAGTGACAAAAATATCGGCTTATGTTGCTGTCAAGGGCTCTGATATTTTGCAAATTTTTCACATATTCCATACGAATATTGAACCTTTACAAAACAATTTAATTCTAAATGGCATAGTTTTGTTTCCATTTTTTGCCACATTTACACAATTAATCAACTGAGTTTTGGTATATTGTATACTTCAATTTTGTCGCCAGTTGATAAATATCGAGAAAAAAAATTATATTAAAAATTTGTAATTATTTCCATTTGATTGTCATTTGATTCTTATAGCAGTATGTTTATAATTTCAATCACGTATTCAGCTGCTGAACAATGTTACTCAGAAGGCAGTCAGCCAGCCAGCCAGTAATGAAAAAAAAAATATAGAGAAAAAAAGAAATATCTAAATGACGCGACTCGCCGAAAAGAAATTCGAATGCTAAAGAAATTTTGTCATCATTCAGTAAATACATTCCATACCCTGTAAAGACATTGCTTCGACTTAAAGTACATAGATCTTTTGACTTGTACAACTTGATTGTCATTTTCATTAACGTTAATCTACTGAAAAAAATTTTTAAAGTTTTTTATCTAAAATACGATAGATAATATTTTATGATTTTTAAAAAAGGAAATAATTATAAATCAATGGCATCAAGTCGAAATTAAATCAATTATCAAGTTTAGTTTAATTTCTTTATTTAATTGCCTTAAATTCTTAAAGCTTAACCCAAGATATCATTTGCTCTTTAAGAGACAAAGCTTTGCTTTATTAATTCTTTCAGAAGACCAACTGTATCCAAACCATTTTTTGTTGTATAAATTTTATTTTCGTATACGTAGTTGATTAAGGGGGCCGTCATGGCCGTGAAAACTAGAGTTTTTTTTTTAAATCAACAAAATGGCGGCCTCAGGAATATTTACCTCCAGATTTTCGGTAAAAAAACAACAGTTAACTGTTCATAAAAAATCGATTTAAAAACAAAATCCTTCGATCAGGCATTAGCTTTTTATGTTTTTCAAAAACTGTGTAAATTTCATTGAAATCTATCGAGCGGTTTTCGAGTTACAGTGATCACCGGTTTCGAAAATATAGTTTTGAGAAAAACGCATTTAAAGTTTTACACTCGGTCCTCTTACTACCGAGAGCCCTATGGTTACTGCCGAATAACTCCAAAAATAATTGTCGGATTGACTTCAAATTTTCAGGATATGATACTTTAAGAAAATGCAAAAATCGATTTCTCAAAAATCATGACTGCCTCTGCCCCCTTAACAGAGTTCAAATAAATGTACTTTTCAAAAATTTTAAACAATTTTGAAAAATTTATTAAAACTATTTTTTATCTTTGTAAGTACTAACACTATTGAAAAAGTTGTTGGGACATAAATTCTAGGGAATTATTATGTCTTTAAAAAGTTTTTTTTCATGTTTTCATCTCCTATAGGGTAAATAATATTTTGAGCTATGCTTGAAAGTTAGAGAGTGTAGGAGATGAGAAATTTGATTTTCTTTTTAATATTTACTTGGACGAAAAATATTTTAAAAATTTATTCTTTTATTTTTTATAAACTTTGAAAAATTGTAGCGCAACAATGTTTCGACTTATACCAAAGTTATTTCTGATCAACTATTCAAATATCACCCAGAAAAAAATCGAGACCTCAAGGTTCAACTCATCTTATTTTGGCAAAGAATACCCCAAAGTTTCATTGATTCGATTCTTAAAATCTTATGTGTCATTACATGGGAATGAGCCTCAACATAACATACATATGTACTCTAGTATATAACTTAAAATTTTGAAAGAAAAAAAAAATTCCAGAAATTTCTGAAAAAAACTTTCGGCGAGAAATTTCGCATGTTCTAGTTACTTTTCCATTAAAACAGACCCATAAATAAAACTTTAAGAAAGTCGACTGAAGTGGTTTGGAACTCGTCAATCGAGTCACCACAGTTGTGAAACTTTATTATAAAACTTTTTAATATCACAAAGGAAATTCGAAAACATTTTCTTTTTGTAATAATTTTTTTTTTGTAATTTTATTTCCGTCGTTAGTTGGCTATTAATATTCGCTGGCATTATTTCATGCAATCGTATGTAATTAGTATCTATATCCCGTGTTTATGTTTAAGTTTTTCCATTTTACTACAGTACGAGTACCTTTGTATTCCCATACATATAGGATTTCTTTATTAGTGGTCACTAAATATGGTTGCATAAGCTAAGCGCTGATGGTTGGCTATAGGGCTATTTTGTGTTAACACACTTTGAATTAATTGCATGATAATAATTTTTGTTGAAAGAATTTATTAAATATCGTATGTTAAAAATGTTAATTACGCCACTTGTATTTTAGTCACATTTTTGACATTTTTTTAACTGGTTACTGCCCGCCAGTTACAGCGGTTTTATTTGATTGTTTGTAGAAATTTTGAAATTGCTTTCGCTCCAAAGAGGAAATCGTTCCGTTAAATAAGTAGCTTCTCCATTTAAATTTTATTATAGATATTCAGCAGTTGTTAATTGACTTTTCTTAAAAATTTTTTCTTTGATTTAAGATTGATTTTCTTAGTCGACTAGAGCTGTCGAAAATTATGCAATCATCAAGACCCTTGGACTTGAAATGAGATAAGTCAAGACAAACGTCATTGTATAGTTTTAGGAAGCAGTAAAACGTTTCGTAAGCAAACAATTTTACATATATACTCTTCTTCGGTACTTATTTCATAAAAATTTTGGGCGATCTCTTTTTAAAATTGATTAACTTTCTATGGAAAATAAAGCCGTAGGCAAAAAATGTTTTAAGGGTGCAAGTGCGTGCAAGTGCGCTTCTCTCATTTATAGATGTTTTCGTTCATTCAGGTCTAGCACATTCATCTCTCACTATTAGATAAAAGTACATACACACTACATATGGATCCTTCTTTGAGTTATTGATCGCCCACTTGGCCTAAAAATTTAAACCACTGGGAGTGTTATGTTATGTAAGGCCTATATTAAAGCTTTTTTCGTGAAATTTTTTTAAGAGAGTGGTCCTTAAAAAATAGCAGAAAACCGAACTAAAGACAATAGCTCAAACAGCACTACTGGCCACTTCATAAGATTTTTTTGTGTATACATTTATAACTTCGTTCCGATTTATTTAAACTGACACCCTTTTTTTTATTGCTTATGTTATGATTACGTATTAGCCATAAATGCAATTACAAAAAATTCACCTAATTTTTCAGTGTAAGTTTTTAACTTGTCATTGTTTATACTATTTTTACAAAGGTTGCTATTTAAATATGACTTCCCATATGAATTTTTTAATATATAAATTAATGTCACTCATACGCCGTGTAGAACAAGCCCTGCCAATGTACACAGTAGCCTTATCCTAAAATATATTTCAGTCACAACACTACGCTAAATATTGCATTTTTAAGGCTATGACCTCTTCCCGGTAAATTGCTGAGAGAGTGACTTTCAAACCGAAACATATTACCATTAAGAAACAATAAACATGGAATTAAAAAAAACATTTTGAGATTTTTTTAATTTTGACGTATATCGATTCTAAATTACATCCCAAATTACACATACAATTTTTCTGTAACTCAACCTTGAATTTAAACTTGGTTAAGTCCTGCCGTGTATGTTTATGGGCGACTTCAACGCTAAAGTGGATAGCAACAACAATAATATCAAGCACAACATAGTGGTCAAGATAGCGTCGGCGAACTTCTTACCCAGCTCTGCACTGAAAAAAATTTCAGAATTATTTCAGCACAAAATTGAGAATAAAATATATGGGTCTCACCTGACCACCGAACAGAAAACCAGATAAACCATTTCTATATAAAGCGACCATGAAAAAAAAGCATTCTTGACGTGAGAGTTGTCTCAGGATAGTATATATTCAACAGATCTGCCCAGCAATCAAAAAAAAAGTTTGTCCTACATAAACTCAAGTATGTCTGTCTACATCGACGAAGTAAAAAGACCCAGCGATGCTATCACTCAGAGCTAAATCGAATGTGAATTGTTAAGCATCAAGTCTTCACTTATAACAATTTACTTTACCACATGGAGCAAAAATGTAGTGTGAAGAATGTCTTACTAAGAGCCTTTCCAATTGAAGGATATACATATAATGTATATCAGTGACACTTAAACTCTGTAATTTAAGTAAATAAAAAAAAAAAAACAAAAATCTTATTCGAAACATTGTGTAAAATATGTGAAAAAAAGAAAATTAGTGTTAGTACAGTAAAGTTGACGGTAAGTTCGCACCGGAAGACGCTAGTGATAAATAAACCATAAACACTTCTTATGCAGCGCTGCCACTTAGTAGATAGGTGAGGAATGCTGCCAACTTAAGCCGTCGACTGCGATTGCGACTTCAATTGACAATTGAGTTCTGCTTGCAGACCGAAACCGTAAGACAGTAAATGACTTTTCCACATGAACATACGAGTATGACTTAAACAATATGCATACATATTTACATACATACATGCATAGTTACAAAAATGAGTAAAGAAATAAATGAAGTGCCCATTTAATTAATATTCCGCTCAGGCGCCATGACAGTGAATAAATAGGAAGAAAAAGAAGAAGCAGCAAACGACAGCAAAATACTTTGAGCGCGCGCATTCTGTAGCCTTTAAAGGTGCGCGCGTACATTAAAAAAAAAGAAAAGAGAATATGTACGTGGTAATGTCGTTGCCATAGACACTCATACAAACAAAAGTACCCCCCTACTACTGCAAATGTATGCGTAAGTAAGCGCGGCTCCCGATTTTTCGTTTATTTTTTTCATTCGAAATTTGAAAAATTTTTAAAGCTACCAACTTTTTGTAGACCTCTACGTGCTAAACCACTGTATTTTATATCAATGTGTTGGTGATATTTTATTCTTTATAACTACACATATACGCATAGACTTATGTATGTATGTAGGTACCCATATAACTGAAAATTATTTAAATTATTGCTTTATTTCGAAATTATTTATTTAGCTTCGCTTAAAGGTGTGGTGCTTAGGTTTGACTGGGTCTTCAAAATCAGTTAACAGGCAGTCTTTGGCCCCAACGGAATACACACTTGATTTAAGTTAATATTTAAATAAAAAAAATTGTTTCAGTGGCAACAATAAGACAAAAAATATAAAAAATTAAATTAATTTTGATCAGTGAAATTTTTAATTTTAAAGTGATGATTTTGCTAAATTATTTGATTTATAAAAAAAGAAGTTGTTTTACTAACCAAAAGTATCTGTTGTTGAATTGGCAAGATGTCGGCATAGCTGACATTGATGAGTTTGACAGCGGCTATGCTACATCTAGTCAATTGTTCCAATGGAAAAAGTCAACGTACGTCATAGATTTATCAGCGTTCATTCTTATGCAAATATCGCAGTCTTCAACAAAGTAAATCAACCTTGTTGTATTCTGGTTTTTATTTGAAACTAAAATTTCATGCGTGTTGGAATGTGTGTACATCTTAAAAAAATGCCAAAGCCATACAAGAGATTAAACGTACCAGGTCCGAAGGACTATTGTGTGCTAGAAATGAAGTCGTCGTCAGTTTTTTCCATCACGTCAGAATTTTGCTAAGCAGTGCAAAATATGGCATAATGAATTATATTTGAAATAATCTCATTTATACTTTTTCTTACAGTTCCTTGAATGAAGAGCGGACCATAGGGCATCGACTACGCTGTCGCTCTATTTCAAACAGTGTAGCTATAGCAAATCGTTGGGCTTTAAAAAACTTCGGTGGATACAAGCGGTTGTAGCAGGAATGCTGAATATGCCTTAAAATTGATATAAATAGATCCTTCTAATTTCCCAGTGGCTCCTCAACTGAATCTCTCAGGTTGATCAGTTACTTTGCGTCATTGTAGTCGGTGCAACTGCCACCAGGGCAAGTGAAATTTTTTGCTTTGGGAGCTAGATTATTCATGCCGGAATTACACGACAAAAAGTAAGAAATGTCTTTTCACGGAAAATTAAACTCTCAAAGCATTGTCAGTAAATTGAGTGAGGAGGGGAGGTGCTTAAATGGAAATTTTCTGGATCATTTCTATATTTGACACATCGACAGCACCAATCAATTTTATCAAATTTTACACTTTGAGATACTGACTTCCTGAAATATACAATAATTGTGCATTTACATTGAACCTTATAAAATTCGCGAGCTACGAGGAGGTGGATGTAAAGAAACCGTCTTAAAAATCTGCTTTTTTGTGAATATCTCGCATCCGATTCTTCACGTAACCGTAATCGCTTTAATAATGTACATATGTGGTCAAAAGCAAAAAAAGGGATTGATCGTTTATGTAGAATAGAAATGTGCAATATTAATTCCGTTTTCATATTGGAGAAACTCCAAGTCAACTCAAAGTGTTTGCGAAAGTATCAAATCACATCTGCTGTTCATAACGAGGAGTAGATCCATCCAAACTGCTTTGCAATTTCTCGTGGGATATTTGAAAAAGGCTTTCTCAAATAAGGAGATTCTTTCGATGTCTTCTTAAATATCAGAGAAATATATTTTTCCACAAGCAACAACTACTCCACTGCAGCGTCTGGTGGTAGATGGGTCCATTAGAGAACTTACTGAAATGTTATCGAAAAATAGAATTCTTCATCTGAAATTGGTGACTCCAAAGAATATGAGAATATTTTCAGGAATACTTCGTACTCCCGTGCTGTAGAAAGTAACCATAAATACGTTGCTGATGTAATAAAAGTATGCAGAGCCAATGTGGACGATACGGTGCTCATTTCCTTTAATAAATTCCCTTCAAGTAGCACACGATTTTCCTTTATCGCATTGTGGTTCGAGTGTCTGCTGTAGACAAAATTACTAAAATTATATAATGTATAAAGGACTGCTTCCATGTGCATCAGTAGTGCTATCTGGATTACGTCGAATTATGCACTGGAAGTCGTACCTCATCTCGTTGAACTTGATTTATTAAGGAGTAGGTGATTGCTAGCGATCTATTATACTTAGACAAACCTTTCGTTTTGCAGAAGCGGGAAATTCAACTATCTTGGGTTGCCTCAGTTTTGTTTGCTTTAAGTTAGAATACACTACTCTATGTCTTATTAACAAGGAAGGAATTAAGATATTGGGAAAACACTATCTTGAAGGAAGAAAGGAGTACTCAGCGATTTGAATCTGAGAAGCACTCAATATCTGCTGACGCACAACAGTAACTCGCATTGGACTAGGGCTGGAACTATTCGGTAATCTTTGACTATGAATACAACAGTCGTTTTTCAACTAGGAACTGTAAACCTCGGTCGTTCTTTTACAAACCGCACAAAATTCAGGAAAAAATAACCTCGACTTCTCCAAATGCGATGAAAATTTTTTTCCTGCATCTTCTAACAAATGCAGTTGACCCATATATGTATAGCTTTTTAGGACGCGCCTATTCACGGGTTAATTGAGAACACCTCAGTCTTTCGGAGAAAGTGCTCATACCTTCAGGTTATTGAGATTATGGTTGACTTCCATATTTTATGGAGTTGCGTAGATAATCTTCTCATTTTTTTGATTCTTACTGCTAAAAAACGCACCTTATGTTCGCCTTATACTTGGTTTCTTTAGCTTCAACCAAAGCACAGGATGTGCCCATAAAAATACACTGCAGAGTGTTGGTTTAAACAAAATGATATATGTTTGTCAGATGAAAAGGGAATAATTGCAGAATTACTTCCATAACACGGATACTAAGATTTTAGACAACGTAGAGCATGTTGCAAAGGGGCGTTAATTATTAGGATATGTACTTTAAACCAGAAGTACAGTGGTTCGCGAATCTGATAATTTATGTATATGCTTGCAGGTTAATGCTTGATAAATCTTATCATCACTTTAGATGGCAATAAAGATGAAGTTGAATCCGCCACTCAAAACTATTACACATTTTTAAGTAACGGTTTATTTACCATTCGCTTATATGTGTCGCTGAAAGCTTTTCATAGCTAGCACGGATAATTGCTATGGAAAGGATCCATAAAATCGTACACTTAGCACGCTGCTTAATAGCTAGTTCCACTCAGAAGATTTGTGTTTTGTCTGCTGATAACTTTGAAATATACATAAAGAGATAAATTTCGAAAAATTAACAGTTTTTGAAAATACCTGGAGGAGATAAGAAGTATGTATTGGAGCTTTCAATAAGTATTAAAAACGTTGCGTTTTTGTTTGACGTCAGTTCCTCTCATGCTCTCGCAAGGAACTCTTCTGCTAACTACATTCATGTTGTCTTTATATTATATATTCGTTTTAAGTTAAGCTGTATTTTAAAAACATTTTATTAAATAAAACTATTACTAACATGCAAATATATTTGCGCACCAATTTTTTTTTTTTTAAATTAGACTGGTTTTTCTAGGAAACGAGGCCCGATACGTATTTGTTTGAAAATTGAATTGAATAGAAAACGAGCCATTTCAAGCGCAAAAATGAGATAAATGAAATAGAGGATGTTGTTGATATCAATGTGAAAACATTATGAGCTGAAAATGAAATAGGAAATAAGATTGTTCGTTTTACTTGTACGTGGACAACGATATGTCGAATAAAACGCAACTTCTATACAAAAAGAATTATTTTTCTACGTCAATTTTTAGTGACTCAATAATTTCTTCACCAAAAAAAAATTGCCACTCAATAACGTCAAATCATATCTCCAAAATAACATATCAATTTTTCCTCATTTAAAAATTACACAAATTCCAACACTTTGTACATACATATATGTGGTAACACTACACGGACGCTGAACGAACTCATACGAGAACAGCTGTATACTGACAACGGCTGACAGCTGTCAAAATCAGCTGTTTAAGTTCTTTGCAAATTCATTCCAATCGCGTGAAGTAATTGAAAGTGAAAAATCAAAAGGTAAAGACAAAAGTAAAAGTTATAATTTCAGTTCATAGATAAAAAAGTCATAAATACATAAAATCTAATATATTGAGAATATCCATGTATAAAAACGCAGTAATATTACGGTGTTTGTTAGCAATAAAGAAAAAAACCAAGTAAAAAGTTGGAAATTTTTTTATCACAAATTGAGATCTGAAGTGATGGACAGTCAGGTAATTGAGTAAAGTATTTGTGTTTCTTTTAATTTTTAAGTGTAATTAATTTGGTTTTGTATTACATACATTAACGATATTATTAAAAATCATTGGCGAAATAACCTTGACTTTGATATATAGACGGAACTCAGTGAACTGTGACCTTTAAGTGGAGCGCTACATTGTTTAGTGAGCGCTACTAAATAAATATGTAGTTGCTTAGCCTAAATGCACGCCTACTGACAAAACAAAATTAAGTTCACACTACGAAATGAATTCTTCTTTACTCTTACAGAATTTTGATTGTTATATTCAATATCAATAATAAACTTACTTCACTTTTAATGGAAAGTAATTGTAATATATACTCTTAATCAGAAACAGCAGGATATATTTCTGTGATACATCATAATTTCGAAAACTTTATATTCTTAAAACTATGAGAAAAATAATTAAATAACCAAACGGTTCATAACTTATTAAGAGTAGCTTGTAGTTGTGATAGTTAAAATCCAATACCTTACTTATTTTCATCTTAAATAATGAATTAAAAACTTACGGAAATTTTACTCTAAACTCTTCGATAAACACCGATCTCAATCCGGAAAATATTTTGTGGCATATGATTTGATGATAGGTATAGAGAGATAAACCTTACATTTCATTGTAACACTAAAAAAAGTTTCTTCATAGCTATAACTCTATTAATGAACCTCTAGAATATACAATATGTTAAAATTACGAAAACATCATTAACAGTTTAAAGTTTAAAATGAATGCTAAACCGTTTTATTTTATAGTCTTTGTATCCTCCTAATAAAACTAAAAATAATTTGCAATAAACTATTTTTCACATATTTCGTTAATTTTTACTAGCTGATTTGACATACATAGCGCGTATTTAAATTATAATGAATTTTTGTAAGTTTCTTTTCCGTAAACAAGAAAAGCAGTACAGTTAATAATCGTTTTTTGTGCCGAAAAATTGTATAGAATTTTTATATACTTCTATTATAAATATTAATTGAGTTAAGTATAACTATTCAAATTGCTTGAAACTACGAGATTTATATAAGGTACATTATTTAACCTATTAAGGCACGTAAGGCTAAGCCTTTCAATTATTTTGATTTAACTTCAGTATTTACTATACAAAATAAGACGAAATATTGAAGATTATTTTAATTTGAGGAACTAGATAGAAAGAGTTAGATAACTGAACAATGATTTTAAAATACATAGACCTTTTTCTATATACTATTATTAAAAATAAAGGGGTGGGTTTATTAGGTTAATTTACCTTACATGTAATGGTTATATTATTCTACAGTAAAACAGTTTAATCTTAGCATTCAGAGCTGTAGAAAATTGCTACTGACATGCTAATTACTAGGTTCAAAGAAAAAAATTGTTAAAATATGTACAAAGGTATTTGTATGTCTATGTATGTAAATATTTTTTAACAATACCTTTATCTATTTGAAATCTTAAAAACTTAGCATATCTATTTTTAAGCATTATGCATTATCACTAAAAAATATTTTTTTTTTATTTGATGACGATTGTGTTTGGTATAATATGTATATATTTATCGCTTGAAATTACTTCCCACAATTTAATAGTACAATAATAATTAATTTTATTATGTGTCCTCATTTAAGACAATAGGAAATCATAATCAATTTGTTTGATGGTAAACCCCACACATAAAACTAATGCAGCTAAAGTTGCCTATGTCAATAAGTTTATCTGCAATTTGATAAAAGTGTTTTAGTTTCTAAATATAAGTTTCTTGGTCGATTTCTTTCTAAATTTGTTTCTTTTTTGTTCTGAAGGCACCCGCTGATGGTCATTTATTGGATATAGTTGATGATAAATGGCGTGAAGAAGAATTGCCATTTGATCAAATTTTAGTACCAGCTGAAAAATTGCCGGATCCCGAAGCTGACGGTGGAGATTCACATTTAACTTTAAGCGAACAGGTATTTTATTAGTAAACTAATTCTTTTTTTGTTCCTTCTAATTAGTTTTTTCAATTTTTATACAGGAACAACGATGGAGCGATTTGGCTTTGGGCTCCTTAGCACCGGAATCATCATTTAGCGATCAACTTAATTTAACAGCTATTTAAATTTAAAAAAATTCTACAATAAACAAAAAAAAGAAAACAAAGATTTAAACTAAATACGAATAAATAAACTTTTTTAAATAAAATGAATCAAAACTTGCATTCGCCTACAAAACTCACTGAATTTGCTCGCGACTTTGAGGATGAAGAACCCGAAACAATATTTGGGCGTTTTGTTAACAAGATACAAAATGCTTACAACCAAAGCTATAATACTGTTAATGATATACCCAATGGGGGTGCCCAGCAAGTTGCAAAGTCAACTTTTTATGCCGATGTAAAAAACGATGGCACAAAATCATCCTCAATTTCTAGAAATAGCTCATCATCAAGCTTAAATTCAACAAATAAACCACAACCACCAAATACTTTAGCGGTTGTAAGTGGTACTACAAATGATCCCAGCTCATCTTCTACAACCACAGCGGAAGAGTTAAGTGAAGCTAATGAAAAGGTTTAAAATTCTTTCTCGCTTGTATTATAATGATTGCTAGTAGTAATGCTTTTTCCATAAACATAGGTAGATGAGATGCCTGTAGTAGCTGCAGAAGGTCGCACAATGGCAAATGTTTTGAAACGTATCAGTAATATTATGGCATCGAAAAATAGCGTAAGTTTTGTTTTTCAATTTAAATGAGCAGCGCTGGGTAAATGGAGTCAAACTTGGCTCCAAAGCAATAATCATGTGATTTTCGCTGTTGTTGTATTGCGCACAAAAACTTAAAATTGCGAAACCCCTTACAAAACACAAACATAAAGTATGTACTTTGAGCACACGTCAGTTGTTATTTCAGTTTTGAGCTAGCAAAACCGTACAAAATATCTGTTTTTTTGTAATTTCTATTCTATTGACCTGGAATTCTAATGTCTTGCAAGTCATACACGTTCTGGTCTATCGTTAAATTAGGTCGTAATGTTTGACTCTTCACAATACATGTTCAAACTTATAATATGATCATTCGTCCAACTTCAAACAACACGTCTTGGTAGATACTTTTGACAGCTAATAGTTTTTAATGAAATTTCTTATTATTGTATATAGGCTCTAGATAAAAAAATTCCATCCAATCCTGTCTATCCCTCTTAGGTCAAATTTTACAGTCAAATATTAACTAATATTACGTGAGCCAAGTTTGATACCATGTCCTCAATGCTACTTCAATTATTTGTATATTACACAGGATTTGCGCAATTACAAAGACACCGACCTGCAACGCTTTTGGATGCCTGATTCAAAAGCGAAAGAATGTTACGACTGTTCACAAAAATTTTCTACATTTCGACGTAAACATCATTGTCGACTTTGTGGACAAATATTTTGTTCAAAATGTTGCAATCAGGTTGTGCCAGGAAAAATTATAATGTGTTCAGGTAAAATTAATTCTCTTCTTTATATAAACTTATGAAAACTAACGTAAAAAAAAAAATTATAACAGGTGACTTGAAAGTTTGCAACTATTGTTCAAAAATTGTGTTGAGCTATTTAAAATCACCTAATATTACTGTTGATCTTCAAGCTGACTTACAAGCTTTGCAACAAGATCTATCGAATAAATTGGATGATAATAATGAAGGGAACACTACAAAAACTATGCCAGCACATCCTATGCTACAACGCAAAGTCTCTGTTGGATATCAAGAGGAACGCTTTGCGGCATATCAACCAAATAATCTCTCAAATGCTGATCGAAAATATATACTACAACAATCAAATTCATTGATTACTTTGCATGAAGAAATGCTACGTTTGCTGCCAGTGCAGAATTGTGGCAGTGATCTAATTGAATTTCTCAACAGTAATAATAAATCATCTAATAAAGTGCAAGCTGTAGCTATTTTAAGCGCTATGTTAGCTGCTGGATTTCTGGAACCTATTGTACCCGATTCAGATCAAATTGAATTTGATGAAACTTTACATTATAAATTTGCAGAGTTGCAGAGGTAGAAAATGCTTACCTTATATCTTACTGTTAATATATAACCATGTATTCTCTAGGCAAAATCTAGAATCAATTGATGTCCCAGGCGAAAATATAAATTTCATCGACGTTATGTCAGAAACTAATAGTCCCCAATTTGATAACAGTCAACCTCCGAAATCAATAGATACTTCTCTCTCATTTAATTCTGTAATACAAGACAATGAAATGGAAAATTCAATACGCTCGACAACAACCGCCTCTAAACTTTTGGAATCATATTGTGAACATGAAGAACAAATTCTTGCACAAATGTTGCGTAGCTTCCATTTAGATGGCCGATGGGCTAAAATACTTGAGCCTCTTTGCTGTCGAGCGGCGAATCACTTTAAGCCAGAATATTGCACCAATGATTTAATGGATATACGAAATTATGTAAATTTTAAAAAGGTACCTGGCGGGAAGCGACACGAGTGCAAAATCGTTGGTGGTGTTGTTTTTTCGAAGAATGTCGCTCATAAGGATATGGCTACTCGTGTCGACCGTCCACGTGTTTTGTTGCTGCAATGTCCCATTGTCTATGAACGTATCGAGGGTAAATTTGTAAGCATTTCGACGGTTCTTTTACAGGAAAAAGAATATTTGAGAAATGTTACTGCTCGTATTATGAGCTTTCAACCAAATATAGTTTTAGTACATAAAAATGTTGCTGGCATTGCTCAGGATATGTTGCGCTCTAAAGGGATTACTTTAGTATTGGATGTAAAACTATCTGTAATGGAACGTCTTGCACGAACATTGCAGTGTGATATAATGACTTCAGTTGAGTCAAATATTGCAAAGCCAAAACTGGGCATTTGTGATTCGTTTTATATACGTAGCTATTATGATGGTGGTGGTAAGTAAAAAAAAAATTAAATTAGTTAATTTTCTCTCAAGTAGCATTGATGAAAATATTCTTCTTGGTGTCTGTCATTTCACCAAAATCATTTTCACTTCTGATTTGCTTTTAATAAATCCTTTGCTATTTTTATTTTGAATTCTCTTTAATCTATGAAATCTTCAACGTAAATTCTTTGTATAGATTATTTTATTTTCGATAGTTTGACCAAATATTTTTTCTTATGCATAAGCAATAAGCAAAACTTTGATGTTCTTCGAGAAACTATCTAATCCACGTGGCTACACTTGCTTATTACGTGGTGGACATAATAAGGAATTGGCAAAGTTGAAAAAAGTAGCATCATTTTTGGTTTATGCACGGTACGTTAAAATCATAATAACCTAATCAAATTTGATCATATTTTTTTCTTTATTCATAGCTACAATTGGCGCTTAGAAATGTCTTTTCTTATTGATGAATTCGCACAACCTCTCTCACCGAAACCACCAATTTTCGATTCTAAAGAGCAAAGCCCGGCGGATGAAAATGCCGACAATAATGAAATTCAACATGAAGAAGAACCACAGCTACGTTCCAACGTACCAGCATCGAAACGTTTTGTAGAACGCAAGTCCGAAGAAAAAATTTTGACAATCGTAGCGGAGAATGTTTCCGATTTTACTGATCCCTTACGTTCAGCTGAAATGGGAACTATGAAACTATCACCTGAAATTTCTGTAGTAGGACTAGCTGTTGAAACACCATATGATAATCGCTTTAGGTCAGCTTTAAGTTCAACTATGCTTTCAATCAGCCCATTCCTAACATTCCCGTTACCTTATTTGGAGACTGAGCAGGGACATAAATGCCCATTGCGCTCACTTTTTCCACCAGAATTGTATTATTCCAAACAGTGGTCAAATTCCACACCAAGTGGCAATATTTTGAACATTAATTTGGAACGTTTAGAAAGCACAGAATTAGTAAAGGTTGCAGAGGAACCAGAGTTAAAACCACCTCATCCCTTTTTAACGCTAAAAATAACTGCACCCATTGATAATCGTGAAATACAAACATTGCTAGCAGAATTTCGTGCTTTTGGAGGCCGCTATCCAAAGAAAAATAAAAGTAATTTTTAATTTATTTATTTAAGTTTTTGATTTAAGTAATTTTTCTTTTTAAAATTAATTTTGTAATTTCTGCGCAGTGTTTAAATTGTTGAAACGTCGTCAATCTTATCAACGTCCTCAAAAAATTGGTGAAGATCATGTATATAAGGATGCACTGGACTTGGAAAATCATCAACGTTTACCAGTGCTGTTCTGTAGCTTTTACTACAATACAAAATCCACGCCTTCATTCTGTGCGCCACCAACTTTGTTAGACATGAAATTCTATGGACAACAAGATATAATGTTAGGTCAATTCTTGCACCGTTATTGTTGTCGTCTCTCTTCCATTTGTCCACTCTGTAATTTACCGATGTTAGATCATGTTAGAAGGTAAGTTTAGAAATGTTCTAATTTTTATTCACGTCAAATGAATTCATTTTGTTTTTAGATTCGTACACTCTATGGGTTGTGTGCAAGTTTTTCTCAACAAAGATAATTCAAAACCATCACAGAATACAATTTACTTTACAGCGAGATGTACCATATGCAATGAAATGACACCAAGCGTTCCACTATCTGAAACTTCTAAATGTCTCTCGTTTGCCAAGTACTTAGAATTGCGCTTCCACGGACATGCATACAAGAAACTTTCGCTCAGCAATCCCACGCATGAAGATGATGTGAACTTATCATTTGGCACTGGAAAATGCCAACATTCTCTACATCGTGATTATATACATTATTTTACCTATCGTGGTGTGGGTGCACAATTTATGTATACGCCAATTGAGGTATGGGAAATTGGTTTACCAACTTTGATATTGAATTTAATGCCACCAAAACCGTTTGATCATTTTAAATATTTGGATGAAATCAAAAATTTCTCACTGAAAGGTCATGAAGTATTTACACGCATCCATGAACGCATTGCTGACTTGGCAACCGAGGATGAAAATTCGCCGCTATTGGCAAATTTAAAAACTACACTAAGCAAAGATCAGTTTAAATTCAAGCAACAAAGTGAAATAATGCAAACGCTACTTACTGAGGCAAAAGCAAATTTTTATGACATAGGCGATGCGTTACTTATGTCAAAGCGTGTGCTTGCTGAAAGTATTGATCATTGGGGTCCACGTATACATGAAATGGCTGTGGCACAAAAATTGGCTGCCAAACAGCAGCAACAACATCAACAACAAGTAGAACCAGGTCATCATATAGACGCTGGCACGATTTGTACAGAGGAGTTACGTACTGAGCATTCAGATGTATCTCCCACAGGAGCTTCTCATATTGATAGTTCACGGTTGCCTGTCTATCTTTCACCTGAAAATATTATACGGCCAGCTGATGAGATCACTCATGACATAGACAATTCAGGGAATACACAGGCAATAGGCGATAAGAAAACTACTACTGATCAAGTGTCTGCAGCATCCAATTCTTCTGATAAAAAATCAATAAAAAAGATGTTAATTAATTTTTTACCCTCAACGAATCATGCAAATCTTTTGGAATCACCATTTTTGGCACAAGAGCATTATACATTGCCGTTGGGTGCTTTCCCTATACTTGTACATGATCATGATCTTAGCTCGGTAATTGCCTACAGTCTGACTAGCTTAGACTATCAACGATTGTTACTAAGCAATAGTAGTGTGGGAAATGATATAAGTTCTTCGGTGAGCAATACCAACACTAATTCTAGTGCCAGTCCTACTGTCAAAAGAAAAGCTCAAGAAAGGTATGATGAAAATTATATTTTAGAAAAATTAACAACAAACACTTTTATGTAGATTAGAAAAGAGCAAACATTTTTTCTAGCGTACTTCTGGCCCGCTGAATCCGAAAATAGTCATCATTCTGCTCAATTAGCTCCTGTTTGCAAAATATATGAGGCTAAATATTTTTAAAAGCACAATTTTGGTCAATTTTTTGCACTTATTTTGGGAACATTATTTTTTTCCGAATATTTTTGAAATGATAATAACTACTAGATAATTTAGATAAGACTGTTCCTTCAAATTTCGCTTTCACGATGATTATTTACTGAAAATTTGCCTACATAGAGATTATTAAAACCGTGCTTAAATTTAACACCAAATTTTCATAATCAACTATTGCTGTCTGCTGCATAAAGTTCAATAGCCGAAGCAGCACACAAAGAGTTGCCGCAGTCGCCTGTGGACTCTGTTTTTCATATTTTTTGCTTTAAAAACATTTCTACTCTTGAAGAAAATAAATAAAATATTCAGCAGGCCAAAAGCACACTAAAAATGTCCTAAAAACTGAAATAAAATTGTGTTTCCATTTATTTGTTTTTTTTTGTCAGTCCACATGATATTGAAGACCAATCTAAAGAAACCTCATCAAAAACAACCTCCAACAACAGTAATAATTCGAACACCAGTGCTAATGAGTTACACTTTGAACTTGCATTCCAAGACAGCAGTGCACAGTTTACATGTAAAGTGTACTTTGCAAAAGAGTTCGAATTAATGCGTGTACGTACTTTGCGTCCGCCGAAATTAGAAAAATCACTTTATAAAGAATTGCAACAAAGCAAAAAGTGTGAGGAACTTAAAGTTTCTCAAAGTAAAACCGGTTCAAATTGTCCGGAAATTGAAATTGTGCACAAACCAAATGATACCACACAAGAGACGAGTGCAAATAAAGATGAAAACTCGCCAATTCAAACAGAAATGGAAGAATGTCGCATACATTTTGCACGTTCACTCAGTAAGAGCGTACAATGGGAGGCTAAAGGTGGAAAATCTGGTTCACGTTTTTGCAAAACTTCTGGTTAGTTGCAGTTTGTATTTTATGCAGAAATGTTTTCAAAACAGTTTGCTTTACTTACAGATGATCGTTTTGTACTAAAAGAAATGAGTGTGAAAGATATTAATATTTTTGAAAACTTTGCACCAAACTATTTTGAATATATCAACAAGTGTCAGAAGCAGAAACAACCAACGTTGTTGGCAAAAATATTTGGTGTCTTCAAAGTTACTATTAAGAATAAAGAGTGCGTATAAAGAACTCTTTCATTGTGTTTATTTTAATGAATTTTTGTTTGCTTAATAGTTCCTTCCAAGAAAAATCATTGCTTGTCATGGAAAATCTGTTCTATGGTTGTGATATAAAAAATAAATTTGACCTAAAAGGCTCAGAGCGCAATCGTCTAGTAAATCCCACAAATCAGCAGAATGGCGATGAAATTGTTTTGCTCGACGAGAACTTAATGCAAAGTATGTTTACTATCAAAGTTTTAATATATGTACACATAGTAAAATAACTATTATTTCTCAAATCTTTTCATTTATATATTATAGTGTCCTGGTCTAAGCCTCTTTATGTGTTGCCGCACAGTAAAACAGTTCTTAAGGATGCTATCAATCGCGATTCATCGTTCTTGGAAAAGAACCACGTAATGGACTATTCACTGCTAGTTGGCTTAGATAATAAAAATAGCACACTAGTACTTGGAATAATTGGTAGATTACATAAAGGCTTTATGTTTACATAAAGGCTTTATATTTTTACAAATTAATAGCATATAATTTTTTAGATTATATACGTACATATACTTTGGACAAAAGATTTGAGTCTCTTATCAAGCAGTCTGGTTTTCTGGGCGGCATGGGCAAGCTGCCCACAATTATTGCACCGGAACCTTATAAACAACGTTTCACCGATTCCATGGATCGATATTTTTATACAGTACCAGATCGTTGGGAAGGCTTATCTAAAATTTAAGCACTTAAGTGTTATTATTATAAGTTTTACATAGTAGTTAGTACGTAGTATAATTGCGGTGACCATCCATCCGACGCGTATTTTCCAAGACAGTTATGTATTTTAGTATGCTGTCTCGTGTTTGGATATTAATGTTTTGCTGTCACGTTGAAATGAGTTTTTTCGATAAGGAACAGGTAAACTATTATTATACTAAGTTCCTAAAAAAAGAGTCATCAACTATTTGCAGCAAAAGAAAATTGGTTGAGAACTTTTTCGGAAATTCAACGATTTTTTTTTGTCTCGGGCTTAGCTCTTTAAAATAATGGTCGCCGTAAGCATAATGCAATCTGTTCTCAATCAATACTGTATGAACATAGAGCAGCACTCCAGAACGTAAAAGCTGATATCAAAATTATATGAGAAGCAGTAAACCATATGTTGTTTGTTATTTATATAAATAAAATTATAGGTAGGTCCATCGATGTGCATGCATCACGCAAAAACTACTGAATAGATTTTAATCACTTTTTTTTTGGTTTTTTTTCTTAAACGCTTGGAATTTATCACAACGAAAACTTAAATGTTCACATCAAAATAGTTTTCAAAGAAAATGAAATTAAACTCAGATACGAATATCATCAACACAAACCTTCAGGACTTTGATGCTTATGGAGGTATAAAAATAGATATATTTGGTAGTTGTAAAATATGAAGGAATATATATGGAGTTGGGAATCAAAATTTAAATATGGGAACGTTTAGAGCAGGAAATATGCTTCGTGTATGTAATGTAACATGTATGTATGTAATAAAACATGTATTAAAAATATAGCAGTATCAAAAGAGAACATAATTTTAAAATCTTAAATATAGAACGAAATCAAACATTTTATTTAATATATTCATCTAGTATATGAATTTTTATTTTCTTGTGTTCTTTTGAACAAAAAATAAATGAATATATTTTAGTAGCTCGTTAATATGATATACTCGTACTTTATGTTTGCTTTTTAAGTCTGATGAAGCGCCTGCAAGAAAAGTGTGATATCAAAAAGTTGCCTAGCGAAAGAGAAGGCGAGAGTAAAATGTTGGTTTGCCTTTTGCTATGGTTTTTAATATGTTAATGGTAAAAAAAGTAAAGCAGCTTTGAAAATTTTTCAAGGATATTCAAAATTATTCGTTGTTAGTTGCAACAGTCAAGATTTTGAGTGAAATTCGATGATGAACATTTTTATGGAGAGCAGGTTAGTCTTTGCATCTTGTTCAGAATTTTGAGAAAGTACCTCAGACCTCCGTAGGTATGTATGGATAAGCAATAGCTTATTGTTTTCGACTCTCTGCAGCATAACTGATCAGGTGCCGTCCGCTCCCAGTGACTTATAGAAAATTGAACGACTTTATGTCCCACTTTATCTTCTCTTTTAATAATCATTATATCTCTAGTTAAGGGGAAGTTCATCTTTCTAGTTCAAAGTGGTTTCCGTATACGTAATAATGGGATATCAGCATATTTCTAAACTTAAAAATTAGAGGCGAAATAAAATAAACCGAGGTAAAAAGAGCCTTTTAGATTACGAGTATATATTGATTCGTTTGTCAACAAACCCATATATTGCATTTATTGTCTATTAAGTTTAGCTATCATCCAATAAATTACAGTAATTTTTTACAGTAAATAACAATATGCTATTGACCTTATGCGGCTTATTATTAATCAAAATACAACATAATTAACCCAATAATGGAATAATAATTCAATTGTAAATAATCCACAACTTGACATGTTTATTTACATTCTAATGTTTTGTTGCATATTTTAAGGCTTTTAATAGGTTTTTCCCCCTTAATTCTATAAAAATATATTTTTATTTGCTTTTTCAAACTTAGCTTTTAACTGTTCGTTAGCAGTCACTTCCGGCTACGAACTGTTTTAGCCTTGACCTAAAACTGGCTAAAAATCAACTACACACAATCAGTTTAAATTGAGCAACAAATAAAGGCGCGTAAATAACTTTGACCATATTTGAGTGTAATGAACTGAGAAGGATGGTAATAACTGCGTGTTTAGTTAGAAATAATCAATTTAAATTTGTAAATAATAAGACGGTGTTTGTTTTAACATTTCCTTTTTTATTTATAAAGAAAAAGAAGTACAGGACAATTTCGAATCTAAAAGATATTGGGTCTTCAAAATTGATACCTTCTACAGCTATGGATTGTTGACATCAAATTTTCGGTGTAAAGGTTCAAAAGGTATATATTTTTACTGTTAGCCTAATAATAATGAACGTTTTTCTTAAAGTTTCAAATAAAATCCAAAAGAGGGACCGCGAATATGAATGTAATAGTAATTATGTTACTATACTGAGGAAAAGACTTGAAATAAGGAAGCCTTAATTGGTATGGAGACATAATAAGACTGAGCAAAAACAGCTTATAATTTAAGTATTTAGGTGTCCTTACATTTTTAAAAATATGGTAAATATTCGTTTATGCAGCTCAATGTTTTGTATAGAGTAATATGCTCAATATAGAGAATTAAAACGGTATGCAAACTTAACAATTCTTAGATTCTAAAACCCATATATGTCGTAGAGCTTTAAAGTTCCCATATTTAATCTAATTGACCCTTTTCTGCAATCAAGTATATATAGCCAACATTTTATTTTGAGGTATTTTTATTATTGATTAATATAGACATACAGCTGCCTGCTGAAAAAACGTGTTGATGAAGCCATTTGTTGCTAGATATTGCAAATTATTACGGCCAGAAACATAAACTCAATCCTAGACACAGAAAAAGTCGAGGGAAGTGTAATATCACATTTTCTATGGTCGGTTCACTAAGTGCTAATAGTTTCAAGGTTCAGGATGGGCATCCTTTTCAGCCTTATCTACACACTATGAAGTAGAATAATATCTTGTGATAACGCTTTTTGCGTCAATAAACAATTTCTCTATCTCAAACATCTTGCACTATACTGTTGGGTGGTATTTTACGAACTATCCTTCTTCCAACTTCAACTCCATATTTATATTGACAATATTTGAGCTACCTTCGTAATACTCAATATTATATACAATTAATTTCAAGACCTGCTTCATTTTTTCTCAAGTAATTCCCTTGGACAGATATTTTTTGGGTTAAAACACGAAACAGCCTTCAAGATATGTTTCAAATAAACATCCTTCAAGATTTTCACTTTAATTTGACAGATATTTTTCAAATGTTAATTTTAGCAATAAATCTGAAATTTCTTTGCATTAATTTGCATTGCGTGATAGTTCAGCCAAAAAAATAATGGTTTAGATAACAAAAAAAAAGAAAAGATAGAAAAATAAAAGTTTTAAACTTAAGCAAGGCGTACCTTTCAGTGTTCTTTCAGTTAGCAGCACAACCGGAAATGCCATTTCTGACTACTTTCACGATGCGACAGACAGACATTTGGATAGACAGACCAGACTGACTGACAGACAGGCTGCATGCAGGCATTAGGATAAACAGACAGCTTTGTGTAGTTTTCATGCTTCGGATAATGTTTAATTTACAAATTAAAATGCAATTCAGGTCAGTCGTACCTTCAATTCAACAACTGAATGAGTGGCGAAAGAGCGGATAAGATTGCATTGATAAAACTCTTCCAAATACACTGAAACAAGAAAAAGCCAAATAAAAATAAAACTTTCTTCTTCGTTTGGGGAGAAAATATATGCGCACAGTAATAACTAGGTCAGGAGAGGGCATTAAGCATATGAAAAATAGTTATCAGGGTTACACCAAACTTAACCTATAAAGCAGTGCTAAAGCTTGGGTCTGCCCTCGATATTGCACAACACAACTTACTTGGGCTGGCCAGAAAAATACCTCTATAAGTTTATGTATCCTTTAAGTTAATTGAAATTTTTAATGATTTTTTCAGTGTAAGCATTTAACAACTTTTAAAATACTCAAACTTTAGTCCAAATTATAAATACTAGACATGCTTACTTGCATTTTTAGGAAAATTTTTCCATTTAAAACTTTTTTTTTTTGGTTTCGCTTATCATTTTCCATGGCTAAAAGTTTAACAAATCGTTGCATTGCATGTAATTGTTTTCCGAATGTATGTTACTGCGCCTAAAACGCTGCTGACAGATTTTTTTCATTTTGTGCGCGCACACACACCCACAAAGAGCCTCTTAAGCACACACAAACAACCGCTGCTTTAGCAATCAGGTGTCACACCTTTAAATGTGAATAAAATCATATATGACGCGGCGCCTACAAGTATGCTATGAATGGTGTAAAAATTTTAATAGGGATCTAAGGTACCTTCGAAGACCATACAGCTGAGCGCATTAAATCAGTTGAGTTTTGTGTTTAATGCGAAACACACCGCTGTTGCAGACGAATGTTGTATATGAGAAGTGAAACAAAAAAAAAAAAAAAAAATACGCGTCCGTACCTACCATACGTAAAGTGTTTAATCATTTTGGCGCCAGTGAGATTTTAATTCAGTTCCGCTATTCAACGGAAATGTTCGGATTTGCGAGTGTGTGAAATAAAAAATAGTGCTGCCTATGCGTGAGAGATTAGCCTTGAAATTTTACGAGTACTAAAAAACTTTATGAGTAAAAATGGATTAGAGTTTGAATTTAATTTTACTGATGCATAAAACTGACTTAATGTTATGAGGAAACATTAATTTATCTAAGGTTAGGTATTATGGCTGCCGATTGGAATAATAAAGCAAAGTAAGTACTGACAAAAATATGTCTAACAACAAATAAAGATATCCAAGCATCTAATAATATTACTTCATTTGTCGCAAAAGCAAAATAACACTCTGTTAAGGACATTTCTTGTCAATTATACTAAATTAACTAATTGTAAGACAAACAAAATTAAAAACAATACTAAATGTGGAATACCTAAATGTCCAATTATGGAATAAAGGATTTTGAGATTATGTTTTCATAAAAGAGAACAGAAAGATTTTTCTTAAATTTAAATTTTTTTTATACTTTTCAAAGGACAAGTTGTGAACTTAAAAAAAAAAAATCTCCACAAGAGGTGGACGCTAAACATTAAATTAGTTTCTAAAAAATACGAAATTTATGTTTAGCGGTTATCTTCTTATTACAATTTGATTGTGTGAAATTGGTACAACCATCATTTAGAGCAGTGTCGGTGCAGGCCGTATTCCGTAATAAAATTTTGGCTGACCTCAAAAAAATTTGGAGATCAACAGCAGTTTTTTTTTGCCGATTGGTGAAGAATCGATTGAGACTTGAATGTATGAAACCTGTTGAGCTGGTATTATGGGGAAAGCTAAAATACGTTTGCTAAGACTGCAAAACGTAGAAGATATTGAAATTCAAACTTTAAAAATGGTGAACAATGCAACATTTTATTCAATGTTTAATGTTACCCATTGACGGTTACGTGCAGTGTTTCCAACTTGAAAATGATGAATTAACGGCCATCAAAAACCCAAAAACTTTGTTAAAATTCAAAAATGTTTTCCAAAAAAGTTGACCTTTTGTTTTTGTTTTTGGGTCAGAAATATTAAAGTACATTATTTTTCACAACATTTTTTAGCTTGTATAAAAATAATTTCAATTCCAATTAATGGCCTGGCCGCATAGAAAGAAGCCACTTGGCAACCCTGATTACGTACTAACTGTTATCATTGCAAATGAAGTAGTTCTAAGTACAGTGGAGTTTTTTGGATTGCAACGGGCAAAGAAAGCCTCTTGGAGTCACTTCGAAAGCGGCAATTTCGTAAATGAGCAAACCTTTTATCTAGAAATGAGCTTCATCACTAAACAGTTTTTTCAATCGGTGGCGTCAATTCAGTAGGGCCGGGGAGGGCATTACCCCCCTCCCCTCCAAGGTTTTGGTGAAGTGACGCCACTGTTTTCAGTAAAAAACTGCCCAAGTTGCAATTAGTTTTTAGCCTATTCATCGAAGTTCCAACGAAATCGATGTCAGTTTGGTTTCAGTTCTTAGACAAATTAAATCTTGAAGGAATGCAGACCAAAATGTTTAATTCTCAGATAGTGGATGGGGAGGCCAACATTTTTTGAAACGGTGGCAAACGGACGAATTCGAGTTTTCGGTAGCATATTTACAGCAGCAATTCTTTCTTTGTATGTCTATATCTTCAACTTGTTCGATCAGCTGCACCACATAGTCATTATATATGGTGTAAAATGCAACAAGTGACCTTAGCTTTTGGAAAACAGAATATGGATTTTTAAATAAAGTTTCATAATTGTGAAACTTTAAAGCTTCCTAGTTACAATTATCTTATTCAAGCGCAATCTGTCGGCTGGTTTGACAGCTATTCCTATTGGGTTTAAAAAAACACCTTTTAATTAATCCTTTCAGTACATCTTTTTTGTTTTGGGGTCTAAAAATCTGATTTATTCATGTAGTAGCTACATATAGTCATGGTTATAAGGATTTATCACAATGTTATCCGATTTTTTTCCTAAAGGTGTTTTTAAGAATGATGCCATATGGCATCATTTGTACTGAATGGTATAAAAAGATATGAATTTTTTGTATGTAAGTTTTATTTATTATAATATAATTTACAACAATATTTAATTAATTTTACATAAGAAAATACTTAAAACTGTTTGTTCTTACAATAAAACTGAAAATAAATTAATTAATAGAAAATATTAATTCAATTTAATAGATTTTTTCTGCAAAGCGTCATTTTCTTCACATATGAGATTTCTATTTAAACCAATGATTAATATTAACTCTTCTGGTGTTATTTTATCATATCATTAGTAAAACAAAATGTTAACACCTAAATTCAATATTGACAACTTCGCGAGGTATCAATGTATTTCTTATTTAATTAACCGCCTTATACACTCCATTGTGGATTCACACAAAAAAATGTATTACCCCAGCCATGAAAAGTGACTTCATGCTTTAGGTTATAAAAAGCCAAAGTCACGTCCACTTAACATTTAACTAGGCCAAATGTCACGTGCCACAAATATGACGTTCTAGCCAACTGGTCAGCTGATTGACCTTGTTACGCCTTTGTTTAAGCAAATGAATCGAACAAACAAACAAATGAATAAACAAATGAATTCAAATGAAAATAAAGACGCATGTCACAAGTTGCATATCGAAGGGACTAAAAATATACCAACGGAAAGAGTAATGCGGTTATATTCTCACTTTTCTACAAGGAGCGCTTGAAAACCAGGTGGAGGTCAAACGCAACTCGTATGATTTACGATTTAAGCAGCAACAGAGGCAGGACACTGTTGCGTGACAAAAGAACGTGCATAACAAAAATTAATGAAACAGGATTTTTTAAATGTGAGGGGTCTGGACAAGAAAGAAATCTCTCTCTCTCTTTCTCTGAGAATAAAATAAGAAATATTCGACAAATAGCAGGAATGAGCAAAGTTTTCAAAATAGCCTTAGGAAAGGATTAATTTGAAAACATATTGCAACATGCGACGAATAAAATGCAAATTTTTATTCTTAAAATTAAAAAATGGTTAGAAGAAGTTACCTCAAGCGAGAAGGTGTTAAAGCTGCTGAGAACATATGGTGTTGATGTTCGTGTTAGGGAAGTTTAAATCAAAATATTATCATTGATGCAGAAATGCCATGATTTATTTTATCTTAATTTTAATTGCAAATTTTTAATTAATATTTATTATTGTTTTTAATTATTTTTTAAGTGCAACGTTTAAAAATGCAAATTTTCAAAAAAATTATTGTACACAGTATAACAACCGGACGTGATTAAAAAAAAAACTTTATGTTTATATTTACCAAAATAGTTACGTTTAGTAAAAATTTTAGTGGATTTATGGAAAGCATTTTGGCTTATTTTTTGTTGCACTCATATTTCGGATTTCAGTATATGTGGTCATCATCGCGAAGACTTCTTATTGCTTGTACAATTCTAATTTTTGCTGGTGAATTGATAGTAATTGGAAGACATGTCCCTCTTGTGTCATATTTCAATATCTTTGCAAGTACAATACCTTCTCGAAGTGGTTTCTACGTTAACTATTGTTAACTAACATTCGTAAGTGAACTCACATCAGTCTCTTTTAATGGTGCTATGTTTTTGTTTGTTCTCATGATATTATAGTTTATGTAATTCTTTTCCTTAAGACTCTTAACATTTAACATAGCAGAGAAAACCATACATTCCGCGAATTCTCCATATAAGAGACGCTGTTCGTGATCGAAACAAGTGGTAACATTTGGTATTACAAGTCCTTTAACAGTCAGTATTTATGGCTAGAAAAATCCATATATGTTAAATGACTGAACAAGTTGCACATGCAACAAGTGTTTGCTATTTGTTGGTAATTAAATTTGCATATTAACATAAATTTTCTGCAGGCAACACTTACTACTGTATTCGTTCACAAAAGTGCATATGTTATGAATATGAATGAACCTTGGAACACTGTAAGAAAATCACACTTGCGAATAAATTCAAATGTAAGAGTGAAAACAGAAATAACCCATGCAAATTGCAACCAATTATGTATTGCTTCATGAAATTTTCAGAATAAGTATAGTAATCGTACACTGACTGACACTTGATACTTAAAACTGAAAAGTTTAAACATGGTAGGCTATCTGGCACTTGTATAGCTAGACATTTCCTTATTATGAACACAAAAACTAAAAAACTTAGAAAAATATTTTTCAAACAGAATATATTTTTTTTTTCCCATAGGTTACAAATCTGCAATAAAAAATATTGGCTTGTATATGATAAATCACAGTTGACCTCGAATAGACCTTGCAAATTGATTGGTCAATCTCAGCCTTTATACTTTAACGTATCTTAGGCCGTAAGTCAAGATTTGTAACCCACAAAGTGAGAACACAACAGAAAATTTCAGCCTTTATAGTTTGACGCATACCTGGCAGGAGGCGCTGGCTTTCACTCTGTTAATATTTGCTAAAAAAAACAAAGAATATTTCTGTCAATTTCCCTAGACATTTTCTTATAGTTTTTCCAATGTTTATATATCTTACATACACGGTTAGAAATTTTGGAAAAAATTTTAATAGTTTTGGGCTTACATATATGACCACACTAGAATCGTATTAATATTTAATACTGCCTAAATATTAAAATTCATTTCTAACACTATTTTGTATGAAACTTTATTAATCGTTTTTATTAAGATTTAAAATTTTTTTTTTTACCATATCTTCATCTTTTTCTATTATGGTGTTGTAGTTGTAATTTATTGTTAATATATTTTTGATGTGTTTTTAATACTTTAAAGGAAAAATTAAATTTTTCACCTGTCACCAATCAGAATTGAACCATGTCCTTGTACTGCGTCATGCCACTGTTCAAATATACCCATCTTTACCAACTGAAAAGGGAACCAGGTTCAAATCACAGCGGATACGTCAACATTTTTTTTTAATGTAATAAAGAAGTATTAAAATATATTACAGCATTGTTTAAAAATCAAATATAATACACCTAATTCTGTTTTTACACGGTAATTGGTTCCAGGAAAACCCGTGCAAAAAAAACCGTGTAAAAAAGACATTGATCGTATGCAGAATAGGTGATTGGTTCCTTATCTCTAAAACCTATTGAAATTAGTGAAAAACAAGGATTTTTTAAGAACAACTATTCAGGTTTATTTTATTAAGTCACATATATAATATAATGTGTTTTTACACAAGCAATTTCAATATTTCGTTCATATTTCCTTTTGGTGCTGATTTTTTTACTGAAAGAACATTTTGAAATACACTTTTTCATATAAATTGTAATTATTTTTTTTATTTATGTGCACTTTTTCATTTTGGCGATAGCAAAATAGCTCTCTCCAAATTTTGACATTACTGGATACAACTATAAGAGACTGTCGCCAACCATGTAGAGAAAAAAAGTGTGGAAGACATTGCCGAGGAGATACTTCGCCAATGTCGCCAACCGTGAAGCCAATTTTATCTCGGCGACTAAAAAGGCGAGATTGTAGCCAACCATGAAGGGGCTGTATATTTAATCAAAAAAAAAAAAAATTAAGAATCGTGCTAAATGGAATAAAATAGTGTTAAAAAAATTTAAAATTTGTTTATTTACAAACCGTGTTAAATCAAAACCGTGAAAAAAAAGACAGTGTAAAAACAGAACTAGGTGTACTTATGTAATATAAAACTAATATAAAATTTATTACAAAATTTTGTAATCTATTCAAAAGTATTAAATGTAATCAAAATTGTATTAAAAATCTTTGTAATACTTTGCTTGTGTTAAAAATATATTCCAAGATTTCTAACAGTGTATTTATGAATTTTGCTTGTTATATATCAACATAAATCTTTTTTGAGTGAAGTAAAAAATTTTCAGATTATCAGAAAATTATTTTTTTAGTGTATACATGTTGTAGGGCATGTTTTACATATATACATATGGTAAACACTTTTATATTACATGTAAAATTACGCTTGCACACATATTTTTACTGAATGTAGGCATGTGACGCCATCTTGACCAATAAAGTATGCAAATTTTTTTACATTTTTTAATTGAGTCCTATAACTTTCTATTTCCGTTTATTTATTTATTTAGGAAATATTGAATTTCATGTGTAAGGCTTTCTAATTAACATTACTTTATTAGTATACATAAAAATTATATATAGTACATACGTTTTTTTTTTTGATAATAAGGACAACCTAGCTAATAATAAATTTATATTTGGTTGTCAAGGACAACTGCAATCAGCGGTAGTCACAGGATACTTGATTTGTTTATTTACAATATGCTTGGAGGCATTGAATTTGTATTGGAATTTTTTTTTTTGAATTTTATTGATTAGCATGTATTAAGTAAAATTCAATTTTCTGCTGTAATGTACTTTAATGAGCTTTATTTAGTCTGTAAATTCTTTTATTGTTTTTTTTTTCTCTTTTGTTTTCGAATGTTATTACCCTTTTAGCTATTGCATGCAACAAAATTATTATTTCATAGAATTCCAGCATATCTGAACCTTTCATTGGTGTGACTTTAAAACCGGTTACTTATGTACATACATACAATATAAGATGAATTACGCAAAGCTTTACGAGTACATCGGAAACATTTGTTTGAAAAGAATACAATATGTGACAGAGAAAGTTAAAAGGGACCTACGGTCGAAAAAAAAGTTTTCGAGAAAAACGACTTTGAAGTTTATAAGTGGATTTTGATGCGCCTGAACGTTTTTATTGCTTGAAACCCCATAATCGGGGGTTTTTGGGGTCGCTGATTACTAATCTTGTAACAGATTTTCAAAATGGCGGATTCAATATGGCAGACGAGTTTTTGAAAATTGAGCGGATTCGCTTGAAACTCGTTACTCAGAGGTTTTTGGGGTCGCTGATTATGAATTTAAAGTCAGATTTTCAAAATTCAAAATGGCGGGTCCAATATAGTGGACGAGATTGTTAAAAATTGTTAAAATCACTGTGATTCTAATCTGACATCTATTGCGTTCTTCTCTTTCCATGTTTTTTAAGTTATTGTGTTCTTCTTTAAAGTATATTTGTAAAATAAATAATGAAGTTGTAAATCTGATATTTGTTTCTTTAGAAAGATCGTTCATATATCTATTAAAATCCTCCATTTTGAATTTTGAAAAACGTAACTGATCCTTTTTTAAATAACTGGTCCGTCATATTGGATCGGCAATTTTGAACTTTAAATAGCTGACATCGGATTCGTAATTAGCAACCTCGAAAACCTTCGAGTAACGAGTTTCAAGCGAATCCGATCAGTTTTTAACAACCTCGTAGGCCATATTGGATCCGCCAATTTGAGTTTTGAGGAAATTTCACCAGATTTGTAATCAGCCAAAAACCGACGAGTTACAAGTTTCAAGCGAATCCGATCAATTTTTAAAAAATTCGTCCGCCATATTGGATCCGCCATTTTGAATTTTCAAAATCTAATGCCTGATTCGTAATCAGCGACCCTGAAAACCCTCGAGTAACAAGTTTCAAGCGAAGGACAAAAACAAATTAGAAAAAAAATACATTTCTCATTTTAAAAAGTTTTAAAAAAATTTCCATAAATTTTTAGGACGTCAAGCATTATAAAGGGTGGGCGCCTCACTATGGACGAATTAAAAAACTAAGTGAACAATTTATATTCACATCTTAAAACTATTATTTTATAAGTCATTTTTTTGTGCTACATGTGAAGTCTTCATAAGATATTTAAACGAAAGTTCGTAAAATTAGAATCGGAGCTTGATTATCAGAAATTTTTTCTGAAAATTTGGAAGAGCCATCCTTCTTATCTTCTGAATTTTCTCAAAAAAAGCTACTTGAAATCGATTGATGAATGTGATCACATGCACAAACATAAGTCACCTGTAGTAAGTAGCGAATAGGCTCTACCTTTTATAATAATTGTTACATAACTGTGAGGCATCTTGCCTCTGGTCTTTTGTCTTTTAGCACTTTGTTTTGTACAATCACTCAAGTTGAGTGACTCATTTTAGGAGAATTTTATTATTGAAATCTATTTCACATTGATTCGAATTTGCAATGGTATTCGGATGTTAAGTCACTAACATTCGCCCACCTCAATACTTATCTATCCATGCTGTTGTGCAATTTTGATTTCTAAATATTCGTACATGCTGAGAGGTATTTTATTATATGGTATATGCTTAGCAACTTGGTGTTAGTAAAGTTAAACTGTATCCGTAAGCAGGACACATGTCTTCGCAAAATAAAAAAAAAGTACCTTACATCAGAAATGAAGCAAGGAAGCGAATAAACCACTTAGCTATGTTGCCTAGTAAGTAAATCCTTGGAGAAGTTTGTTTAGTTATAGATAGGATTTTCGCAAAGGTGGTTGATGCACAGCAGCGCATTATAAATTATTTCTAAGAAATCTTTACACGCCCAAAAATTTTTGGCTATTACTTATTTTGCTTAGAAATCGTAAAAAAGACTTTCTTTATTTTTTCACAGCGCCAATTTTGAGTGGGATCGTTCGTTTTCGGAACCAGATTTATCAGGTAAAAAATTTATTACAAATCAACTAAAATATCTCAAGGGCTACAAAATTTATTTGCAGATCCTTTAAGACACCTCAGTCGCTTTGTCATCAAACATCCACACGAGTATATATCGGTTGATGACTTGAAATTTTTTAGACGCAAGAAACCACCAGGTTTGTATTTTTACACCAAACTCGATTGTTGAAGAGATGTAAATGAAATTGCCATAAGCAATATTGTAACTATATTGAATGGGTTTTGGAGTATTTTTAGATTTAAGTATTTCTTATTTCTCATTTTAACTGCTATTTTGTTCACGTCACAAATAGTAATATACCTTTGAATTTGTTTCATTCACACCATATTAGATTTTCATACAAGAAGTAATATATGCTTGTATAACAAGGATGAACCAGTGCTTCCATTTGGCTCACTTAAAACCGAGTATAAAAAGCATTTTTGCACTTTGGAGCTCAGTTTGCGGCCACAACTTTTAAGACGTTCGACATCATTGCGATTAGAGGGCTTAATGCATCATAAATCGGAGCATCAAGAGCAATATCATTGGTATAGTCCAAAAGACTGGCAAAGGTACGTTAAGCGTTATATATCTTAGTAACGTTTCTTAACGTATTGAAAAATGATATATTATAAATTTTACTAGACGATAATTTCAAAATATGTGACCATCCATGAGAAGGTTCAAAAAATCGCTTTGACGGATTAGTGTATTCGATTTCACAAAGTTTTGAGCTTTCTTGTGGACGTTCGCATTTACTGAAACCTGTCTGAGCATACATTAACATTAAATAAACTTTTTATATGTCTAGTTGCCGCTCATTTCCTATACGAAATCCTGAAAATTTGCGCATTGGTGGTGACATCAATATGGATCCTGAATACCGTTCCTCATATATCTGTTATCCAATGGTCGATCGAACTGCCAAAATACTACCACGCGAAATGTTTCGCATCGAACCAGATTCTTCACCATCATCTAATTACAATCAACGCCAACAACAATCTCTAGAACGTAGTCCAGAAGAAGTCGCTGCCATTAATAAACTAACCGAGGATAAATTTAAACGTGACCTTGCCGCTCAAGAGCAACACAAGTGTCATTTGCAGCAACGTGACGTTGACATTAAGCAGAAAACGAACACATCACCATCAGAATATCGTCGTCAATTTGTACAGTTTCCCATCGAAAAAGCCCATTCCATACCTCAAATAAGTCACATCAAAATGCAGGGTGATTTTATGGGTGTTCCTGAATATAGTGATCGGTTTAAAATGTATGACAATTACTCGAAAAGTGCACCAATCAAAAAAGCTGACAATCTATGCCAATCAGGTGCTGAAGCTCAACTCACTGCCACGGATGGGGAGGGCACCACTGTACCAGTGCCAGAGTATCGTGAAAAGTTTCGTTTGCCGCCCAAAGATGCCACAAAAGATAAATTCCATAAGATCAATGATCATTTGCATCCACGTGGTGAATTCACTAAAGATGTACCCGAATATTATGAAAGCTTCCGTGATCCACAAATAAAGCAAATGCCGGAACGTGGTAAATGTCGTGAACCATACTTGCGACTTAAGGGAAAAATTGAATTTAATCCAGAATATCGTAGTACCTACTTAGATTTTCCACGCTCAAGGCCAATTATTAAAAAATCAACGTCTTCATTTCGTTTGCCAACATCGTCTACAACAACAACAGCAACCGCTGGCGATTCAAAAAGTCCAAAACGTACGCCACGACGTAAGTATAAATCGAGTTCACCAAATCGCTACATTGATGCAGTTATTGATCCGACCCTAGATATGACTGCCACACCGGAATATAGGCGTGCACACTATAACTATCAATTGCGTGAGCGCACACCACCGCACAAGGTCATAGAATCGGATGGTGGTGGCATAGCTAAATTTATACCAATTAGTAAGACGCGAAAGAGTTCGGATTCTTCTCCGGAACCTGCTGGAAAATTTTTAAATGCTAACAAACGTCGACCATCACGTCTTCGCCAGGCTTCCATATCAGATCAGCAACCATTATCAACACAGTCCAGCTTTGAAAATGTCGGCGTAAGTGCGACGAAGAAACCAGCAAGATTTGGACGTCGTTCTTCGGTCTTACAAAATGCTGAAAACTGCCGTGGCAACTCTTCGATTATCGAAGGCAATCCAAAATATGCGCTGTCAACAAAACACGACAAATGCAATCGAGAAAATCAAGATTCCTTTGTTGTGCTGGATGAGCCATGCAAACGAACTAATTGGATGAAGAAGTCATGGTATGAGTCGTAGATTTAGTAGGTAGACTACAAAATAATACATAAAAGCAGGTTAACAATTCAAAAAATATCTCATGAATAAACAAATAAGCTAAGGCTAGTCGAGTGTTGTTTTCTTTTAAATGGTTTGTAGACTTTTTCCCAGGGTAAAGGGAAAAACCTTCTTTTTTTATTTTGTTGCGCTCACTTGAGAAGAATTCGCTCGCTAATTCTTTTTAAACTTATAGTGGTGAAATTATAGTTCTGCCTCCCCCCGCCAAGGTTTTGGAGAAGTGACGCCACAGCTCACAAGGTAAGTTCATTAGATAGCTTTTGGAATTTTTCACACAAAATAAGACATGAAATGGCGAATATTTCTGCATAGTTAACTCGAAAAAAATGTTTTTTAGTTATGACGTTCTTGCACGTAAGGAGCGATATGTAGCTTAACATTGGCAAGATTTCTAGGCCAATGCAGCGCTTTTCATGCTCCGCCCTTAGGTTTTAGGGTAAGTGACATCCAGGCTTAAAAATAACACGGTTTCCAGTTGAGACATCAATATATGTTTCGACAGACAAGTATCTTCAAGAGCCTGGGGTTCCGAACTTTTGAGGTGCCCTAAAATGACACCAGCAGCTAACCGAAATGGTTCAGCATTTATTTCGACACTCTCCTTATATCAACGGGACTGGATACATGCAAATTGCCATTTAGAAACCATGTGCTGGAAAAAGCATACATGCGTCGAAGAGAAAACTTCAAATATAAAAAGGCCAGCATCAGATCTACACACATGGAACATTTCGCACTCCAATATGTTTATCGTACCGTGTCTTCAATAATGGCCATAATAAACCTCAATCCGAGAAAATATCTATTAAATAAACATTTTTGGAGTAAATTTTTGAGTTAGGAATGAACACTTTTATTAAGATAGCAAAGGCACCTAAATTTTCACCTCTGATTACGATTTTGAAATATCGTATATAACTAAGAAAGTTGATTTCATCGACTGATTTTTATTATAATTAAACATTATTTAATCGAACTTACAGTCATTCAGCAAAAACCAATATTGTAAATTTTTACTTATTGATCAATGCTATTGATCAAACATGACAAAGATAACAAATGGAACAAGTTTAACCTGGTAATTGGTGACATGTTTCGGCTATTACCAATAGCCTCATCAGACCAGTTTTGGTTAATGCTGTACATGTAGCGGCCGTCGCAAAATATGCAATTGCAATGCATGAACGGTCAGGGGTTCGAGTCCATGTACAGCATTAACCAAAACAGGTCTGATGAGGCTATTGGTAATAGCCGAAACAGTCACCAATTACCAGGTTAAAATTGTTCCATTTGTTATCTTAGTCATGTTTGATCAATAAGTAAAAATTTACAGTATTGGTCTTTGCTGAATGACTGTAAGTTCGATTAAATAATGTTTAATTACCTTATATAACGATATATAAATATGTGGTTTCTTTAAAAAAAAGAAAATTGTGAAATGATGCCGATGAAATCACCCGTAAGATACTTGGTTCTGTTAAAGTACATTAATATCTAATATTATATAAATTTCATTTAAATAACTTACAAATATGTTTATTAGGTACATAAACATCAACATATAAATATGTTACTACTATGCTTGTTAAGTACAAAAACATAAACAAAACTTTGGAATTCGCATACAAAACGTTTCATTATCAGTTCCTTATCAGTTTAGTCAAAACCAAACAATGAATAATGCCGAGCAATACTCACGCAAAAATGTGAAAGCCACCTTGTTTCTTAGTCATTTGCAATCAGTATCTCAACGAATTTCGCAAGTTCAACATATCCTCAATGGCAGGCGTCTTAAAATTTTCTTTTGCCAGAGGAAAAATTTCAAAATAAGTTAATAAATACGAGTATACACTGTGTTTCAAACGACGCACAAATGGATGGCCATGCCGGTAGTCCACCACAACATATACTGGGCTACACGATACGCAGTCGAACACGCATTTATGTCTCGTACGTAATACCCGCAGCACTGGAGTTAACATGCTTTATTGCACAAATTGTAGCCGATTGTGCGGTTAGCTATGAACATTTTCGTTCACATCAACCAGATTTTGGCTGGGCTACCCTCAGTTTAATATTGGTACCACCAGTGTTGACGTTTATTATTGTGCTCAGTTCACGTGACCAATGGTCTAATCCTAAGCATGCAAATCGATGGCATTTTTTTGGACATCAAGTTTTTTGTCTACTTCTATTTCCCTTTGTTGCAATCTACAGGTGTGTAAGCGTTAATTGCGTCATTGTTATTTTGTACTTTTTTTCCTTATCAGTTTTAATGATATGAAATTTTATCTTTATCATTTGTTTTCATTTATAGATTATCTCGCCGTATATTTTGGTCGATTGAAGCTCTCTTTCAAGATGGCAATGATAAGGAACGTATGCTGTGCCTCTCTCGTGCGGAGGAGTGTTCAACATGTGAACTGTATCATCTTGTACAGGCATATGGACAATCTGCACCACAAATTATCCTACAACTATATCATATGTTGACGCAGGATTTATTTCGAAACTTTCAAACAAGTATGTCAATAGTAAATACCTCTGTTTCAACTAATTCATGTGATCTCTTTTACTCATCTCTCTCTTTTACTCGTTTTTTAATACACCTTAAGTTCTCTGTTGTGTTAAGTTCAACTGAAGGTGAAAATTTATACTTCCGCTAAGTTATTTCTTTCAGAATGTTTTCAATGTTAACTGACTTAAGGGTACCAATTATCATATTCTGCCGTGTAGAGCCATAGTGAAAGAAGCAAAACAGATCCATCTACTTAACTAGTAGTCCAAATGTTCCGTAAATGCCTTAATCGCTTCGCGAACATTCGAAGCTTGTGACCTGTACTCGTAATATAAAGCTTTAATGAACAGTGATCATTAAGTGAGTAACACTTATATTGTTTCAGCGGCATTCGATTCGATGTCTTTTTTGAGAGCGATGTATATACAGTCAATCCTCCGAGAGCATGCGCCGCGCGTGGTTAAATTTTTTTAATGACTTAAGCACTTTCAAACCGATCCTTTGGGCAAATTTTTATCGGGTCACGAACTACGTCCGATGCATGCTTTTAGGTGTTTTAGAGTATGTCTTGCAACATGTTGATATATCAGCATAATATTTAAAAAAATTAGCTTTAAACTTATTGCCATTACTCGTAATTTTGCTTATCCTTTAACCTTGGTCATTTGAATCTTTGCAGCTCATACATTTTTTGTGCCAACTATGTACTTACCTAAGATTTTCATACAATTATTAATTCGTTAACCTTTCTTTAAAAAATAAATAAATAACACTTCCTGTGGAATTTCGTAGTAAGAAATCTAATCTGAGGCACGGTTTCTAAGAGAATTTAAAAATAATTTTGAGGAAGTAACATTTTCTTTTCGCTGTTTTGAACTATTTTAGAAAAGGAGATTAATAAAATTCTCGAATGAGCTAAGAGTCCGCTTAAATATATTATATATCTGACACTATTGATATGTCTTTTTAGTGTCTGCATACAATTTAACGTCGAAATCATGGAATAACAAAAATTTTTTTTTATTTTTCTTTTTCAAACAGCAAATTGCCAGGCCATCAGTTTAATTTTCTCTGCCATAGACTTAGCGTCAATAACCACTGCCTATCAGCGTTTTGAAAGTCAAAAACAAGCAGGTCGTCACTACCCCTGGTCAGCACCACATCAAGTTGAAGCGCAAAAAGCAAAATTAGCTACTGCTGAACGTCTGCAAAATGAATGTGAAAGAAAAAAACGCGAATCTGAGCGTACAATAGCCAGTTTTCCCGAAACCGATAAAATAATGGCAAATTTTAAGCTCAGAAACAGCGCCGAAGAAGCTGCTGAAACGAAAAAAATCAATAACATTGTAAGTGAAGATAGAACTCATGTCGGAAAAGTAGAAGGTCTTGATGAGGTTGATAATGACGCAATTGAGGAGACCACAGTACTGCTGCACAGCCAGCTTAGTGAACATGAGAAAAATGTAACTGACGATGAAAAAATCAAAATTAAACCCAAACATCGTCTCCACAGTATAAGAGAGGAGCAAAGCAATGCAGATGATATTGAGGTACTAGATGCAGTACCAGACAGTCCTGCACCGGCAGTGCCAGTGCTAGCGCCCTTTAGACTATCAGACCCTATTGAGACACCACAATTACGTAGCCAAATGTCTGATACTTCAGAGACTAGTACGAATTGGCAGCAGCGACGCGATAAACGTTCATCAAATACTCTCAGTCAACTTGATACATTTAAAGATATGTTAATAATGAATGCACAATTATATATAAAAGAACATGTACCACGCCCACCTAAAATGTTACTAACACGTATTAATCCGGAGGAAGAAGAAGACAAAGAAAAACTCGTGTCAACACCTGTAGCTGCACAGGATGTAGTCGATTTTTTTCTGCCACGTCCAACAAAAATTGTCAACGGTATACAGCAGGATGATTTTGCAGGTAAAACTATTGCTTTCTTTGGATGGATTGCATTTATAACCATGCGCATGCTTTCGTTGGTAACATTTTGTGTCTTCTATCCTAAAGCTTTTTTTATTCTAATCAGCGTACATTATCTTGTCATGTTGGCTGCGTTATATTTGGAGTCATGTTTCAATGGTAGACTTAATCGCACGTTATTCTATATGCTCTTGTCCTACGTTTATATATTTGTTATCCTTGAGTTTCGTATAAAATTTAAGCGTATACGTTTATGGTTTATCGGATATTTTATAATAACCATGACCGAAAATGTGACCATGACAATAATTTGGTATTCACGCGAAGAGTTCGAATCATGGTGGTTTGGTTTTATTTATGATGGTATTATTTATAGTGGCATTTTGTTTATAGCCACAATATTGGTATACTACTATATACTGAAGCCGAAGGATGTGACACTTGTAGTCGAAGATGATAATAACTTGACAAATGTAACTAGTTAAGCTTAAGAGAATATATCTAGTTACTTAGATAAGTATTAATATGAGTAAAAAGAATGTTAATTTTAATTTTAAATGAAAATTATATTTAAAAGTATATGATAGTTTAATTATAATGATTACAAAAAAAAAAATGTGTTTATGTCAGAAAATTGTCAGATTAGCAATTAAAATGTGTTACAAGTATTTTTTTTTTCCTTTTTATTTGAGTATTTTAAGGACAGAGTTGAATAGTAAAATACGAACATGCATATTGAAACAAAATTTTTAGAACTGGAAGCTTAAATTTAATATTTTGAATACTTTTTTCAAACAGTTAACCGCGACAAAAACACAGCTATAACAATAATAGAGTTTAGCTACTACAGCTATTAGCCTGCATTGTCATTTAGCTTTAAACCAAGTAAAAAGCTTATGATATAAATAATAAACATGAACAAAATATACAACCAGTCCGTTGTTTAGAAAAAGCGATATGGGAAACATAATCTGAAACAAAAATGGTGTAATTCAAATTCAGCTGCAGAGTTAACCGATATTCAGAGAAATACCCATATGTTGTATGTGCTGTAGTATTTTTAAAAATAATCGAATATAAAAGGTCTCAATCCCTATTTGCTCACATTTTTGAATAACTATATGGAAATAGATTTTGACCTCTGAAGCCTCTAATGTGTATCTTATAGAATAGTTTTTGATCTCATTCTAAATAGTCTAAGAGCTGGCTGCCACTTTGAGCAACGTACTAGGTACACAGCTAAAATTTTGTCTATGCTTGATTTAGTACTAGTTAAATAATAAAATCAAAATCTGGCAGCATTGGTGCGGTCGCGAAGGTACACCCTAAAATATAAATTTTGTAATATTTGCGAATAAAAAAGGTCAACTTTTCCCAAGAAAAAATATTTTAAGGAAACTTAATTTGATTTTAGGAAAGCCGATAATTCCTTGTTTTCAACTAGGCAGCCCTAGCTAAGACCTTATACTATATAGGGTGTCCCATTTTAACTTACATAGCTGAATAAGTCAAAAGTCAAGTTAGAGGTCAAAGTGACCCTTGAAGGTCATTTCAAGGTCGAATTCCCGCTTGGTGCTGAAAAACTAGTAATCATTGGCAGGACCGCTGCACACAATCTTGCCTTAACTGGCTTCAGCTTTTTTGCACCAAGCGGGAATTCGACCTTGAAATGACCTTCAGTCGTCACTTTGACCTCTAACATGAATACATATTTGAACGTAGAGCTTTGTGCTCTTCTGGAATCCGAGGTCAAAAATAGGGATTTCCATTTGATAAACTAAAGTTGACATTCAAATAACCTTGAAAATGTAGGTCAAGGTCATGGTTAAGGTCTTGGCTGCCTTTTGATACCCACCAACTTTTATTTGAAACATTTTTTTAATATCTTGCAATTTTTTGACTTATTCAGCTGTGTAAGTTAAAATGAGACTTCGCATTTGTAGCAGCGGAGTGAGACGGAAAGATTTGAGACTCCGTTCCCCACCGTCAAATCACTTACAACAAGAGACGAGTGGGGTATTATCTGATCATAACGATATATGGATCTGTGCTAGTAATTAACTTTTTAGACGACGAGTGTACTTTTTTTTTGTCATGAACATACAAATTTTGTAAAATTGTAGTTTAAATAAAAAGAAGAAAATTTAAATAAATTATAGAAAAACAAAATAGAAATCACTTACGGATTGCGGCCTTACGTCTTGCACAATTGAGAGACCACTGCTAAAAATTAATTTGCAAAACATTTTGGAAGCTTTGAATAGAACCATAGCGGATGCCACACTTAGGCATCAATTCATTTTAACAGCAACCAATACACTCACACCAATTAAGGATTTGTAATAAATTAATTCTTATAAATAGAACCAACATTAATTCGAAAAATTTCGAAAGAATTAAATTTAATTTAAGCACTTGTTGCATTTTTTGTAAACACATGAAAAGTTTTTTAATAAGCCCACTTTTAAATTGAAAACAAAATAACTAAACACTATACTCTCACTGGCTCCTCTGCCTACGGTACCGTTTTACATAAATGCGATTTTCCACTTTCACATAAATTTATTAAAATATTTTATAACTTTTAAATACCACCACTTTCATTAGTTTTATTATTAATAAATAACTGCAAAATATGCAAAATTTAACGGTGGAAATGAAATGAAAACTAGTGATGGAAACTATCAAATTAAAACTATCGACTTATTCGATAGTTTATTTGTTTTCATTCAGTCGATAGCTGTTCACGATTCACTCACTAGATCACTCATAGAAATAATTCAACTGCAGCGCAACTATCGAAAAAATTTAAATCAAAACATAGTTGCGCTGTAGTTGGTATTATTATATCAAATGACTGGATAAATTATGCAAAATTATTAAAAAATTATTTGATTTTTAACAGTGATCAATTACTTGCTGATATTCGGTTAACCAAATTGATGGTAACCAACACTGAATTAAAATAAAAAAATCATTCGATAGTCAAAATCATTCAGTTACTAACTATCAATTGTTGAAATCACTCGATAGTTCCCAACACTAATGAAAACTGAAGCACGAACTAAACATGTCAACATGTTTGCTGATAATTGTTCCATGTCTTATACTAATGAACTGCTTTTGATAACATTCACAACAACGCCACTGTGCTGTTTAAGAAACCCACGTTGCCATAGAATTCAAACAAACTTTATTTGTCAAAGAAAATATAAGCAAATAAATAAATTATTTTCAATTTTGTATTCGAACACGAAATTGCATTTGTGGATTTTTTTTTTCAAATACTAAAAACAAGAATTACAATGTGCTCCAATGATAATAAGTTAAGTGAAACAAAGGAGAAGTTTACCTTACCAAAATTAAAAAAGCCAAAACGTAAGTTAATTTGTACACTGACAATAAATATGGAGCACAATTGCTTCTTAAAGGATTATGAAGAAACATTTAATTTATCAATCATATTTTATGCAAAATAATAATATTATTTTTCGCTTACATTTCAGCTACACGGTCCAAGCGCTTAGAACAATTTCTTTGGCAAGAGCTTTATGAGGAGTACTTACGCTTTAATGAGAGCAATAATAAGCGTGTATTAACTTATCCCAATACAGAGTATTACGATGAATTTTGTAAGGATATGCCAAAAGAGGACGAAGCCGCTAAAGAAGCACTAATGCATCGTTATCCATTGTATTGCACACGTGCCATAACGCTATGGAATCATGATGGCGATATTACATTAGATTTTAAGAAACGTTACTCCATAACTCGTCCAGTACAGGAACAAACTGAACAATTTGGTTGAAAAACGCGAATACTTTATTTTGTAACTACATTGGAGACAATGTAGCTATGCCATATTGTAATATGCACACGAGCTAAAAGTCTGATTGAATTTTGTATTCAAAAACTTTAGTGTTTTCTTTCAATAAAAATTTTTATATGGAATTTGGGCTGATGGAATTATAAAATAATTAAATGGATAAAAAACAGAGGTGGCAGTGACAGGTTTAATTTTAATAAATACCATATTAAAAATGTCTATTGAGAGTACCAATTTGGTACGCATTAAAAAAACAATAAAAATTTAATGGTAATAGACGAAAGGAGGAGGAGGAGGAGGAAAATACAAAGCATGAAATTATACATTTTCATCATGATTTAACTATTATAGTTGAATCATGATTTTCATCAAATGACTAATAACTGTCATGTTAGTGAGTAAGTTCAGAGGCTGTGAACAAAAACAGTGCGCGAATTCACACTAAAACGCATCGTTTACAACTTCTGAACGAAGCCTACTTGAATAAACACAGCCGCTGACGTGTCTGTCATTTTTTGGCTGGTTGGGTAAAAAAATAATTTTGGGCAGCGGTGTGGATAAACTCCATTGGAAAATTCAGAAAAAATATAAGTATCAATAGAAATTACGAATATATCTTTAGTATGTACAAATTAGGTAAGTTAAGGAAAATATATACAAAATGAATGAACTACCTGTTTGAATATGAACTTAGTATGCGTTTGGGATTGGTCAAGCCGAATACCGGCTTCCGCATGCCTACTACCGGCTATCTGGTGTTTGATGCCATTCACAGTCCAACAATGGCGGGGGGAGGCAAACAAAAACGAAAATTCTTTATTTTATTTACAATTAAAAGAAACATTTTTTTCCAGTATTCTCCCTTTTGCTTGCATTGGCATTAAGCGCCACCAGTTCTTTGGCCACACGCACAGTAAGCAGTCATTTGGGAAACACAGATTTAACACGCCTGCAGAAAGTTTTTACCGATGGATTGGTATCCAATGACTTACAGTCTATTTACTATTCTTCATTAAATGTTCAGCCAACGAAGCCAGCGGATCAGGATGCATTATGTACACGATTACTAAAGCTTCACGAGGAATCCAAACTAAATGTGAGTTTTGCTTAGAAAAAATTTAATCTGTTTGAACTAACACCAAGACAACAATATTTATCTAATCAGTGTACTTGAATCTTTGGCACTCCGCGAAGATGAATCAATAGAACATTTTGTGTTCTTAAATTATACTCACACTGAGGATTTAATAATTTTGCCCTGTCTTAATGATATATTTAATTATAAAAATGAACGCAACAGCGTATTGAGCCTCATCATGGCGATTTAACACCGCCGCTACTCTTGTTCATTTAAGCGGCGATCTATATAAAGAATTTATGACATATTCTTCCATTTATTATTAATTATTTTTAAAATTGTGTTATTCCTTTGCATTATTTTTACAGGACTTCGAGAAAGACTTTTACCTTATTGGTGCTCACAAAAATGCACGCTGTTCAACTAAACTTCCTGAACCATTACTGTCTAGCATTTATGCCTCATTTAAAAAAGACATCGCAACGTCACAAGAAATCTACTATCGCGTCACATCACATAAGTTACTTGGTGTACAAATCGATGAAGCGTCCAATTCCAAATTAGTTAAAAATCTACAAGATATTCTAAAAAAAGATGATTCACTTGTAAGTCTGGGTTACGCTTTTAATGTTGCCTCAGAATTAGGACCAGCGGCAGCATTTGTTGCGGATCGTGTTGAGGATGCAATTGTGCAGGCCGATGAAGTCGATGGCAAAATGTTGCAATTTGAAGGTGGTCTCAGCATTACGGCGTTGGTAGTAAATGGCGCTTTCCGCGCAGCCAAATCCGGTAATAAAGCAGTAGCTATTACATCAGAACAAGCTGTTAAATTAGCCGAATATTTCCTAAGTCGTCGGTCGGTACAAACAGCAAAGGGTGCTCACGTACTTGTTGAAGCTTTGAAAACACTAAGCAATGCTGGCAAACTGGCGCCGATTTGCATACAATTAATCGGTAATGGTCAATTGCAATCCTCTTCACCAGTCCTTAATATCAAAGCTGTGGATTTATTGGGTAAAACATTGACACCAGCACCGTCGAATATATTTGGTAAAGTAAGCACTAAAAAGGGAAATACTGTACTCGCCGAAAAAGTACAATTCGTGTCAAAGTCCTCTGATAAGACCATCTTTGCTGCTGATCTTTCACCTTTTAAGCCAACTCGCGGAATTTATGTGGTTGATATTAATGCTGATGGTGGTTACAAGCAGGAGCTACTTTTTAAGGTTTTGGGCAGAGTTAAGGTTCATTCTTTAGAGGTAGGCGTTGGTGATGCAGATTCCAGTAGCACATTTAAAAAGCAGACAGTTGCATATCCAAGCACTTTGTCGGAAACTCTTAGCGCAGATAACACGCAAAAATTAATTTTGAAAACAATGCTTGTGGATGAAGGCACAACAAAGGTATTAATTTGTGTAACTCTTAATAATATATAACTTTTAGCTTGGTTAAAAGTTTTAAAATGTTGCCTAAATTTAACTTGTGCATAATTTCATCTTAGGTTATAACAGTACATCAGGCTTTCGTGCGCCTCTATAACAAAGAAAGCAAAGAGGAAATCATTTTTATTGCCGAACAAGATTCATCCAAAGCCTATAAGTTTGATATTGACGTAGGCGCACGTGGTGCTGATTTCGGCTATAAGTCTGGACTTTACCAACTGGACTTAATTATTGGAGATGCATCGCTTTCGAATTCGTTTAAGTGGCACGTCGCCAATGTACAACTCAAGTTTTCACAGGACCCTAAAGGTATTTAAAGATTTACGCCTTTATTAAAAATGTCATTATATATATATATATTTCTTTTATCAAGATACCAAAAAGGAACAGCGCGCACCGTTACCAGAAATTCATCATCAATTCCGCGTACCCGAAAAACGTCCACCACGTGTTGTTTCGGACATATTCACTGGACTTTGTTTAACGCCTCTGGTCTTGCTATTTATTTTCTGGGGAAAACTAGGTATCAACGTCTCGAATTTTAATTTTTCTATTAGCACTATTGGTTTTCATTTGGGATTTGGCGGAATTTTAACATTGTTTGGTATTTTCTGGCTACAATTGAATATGTTCCAAACGTTACGATTACTCATTCCAATTGCTGTATTGACATTTTTATGCGGAAACCGTTTGCTGCGGCGTCTTTATGCTCAACGTGTAGCGAAAAATCCCACATCATAAACATTTTATTATTTCTTAGTGCTGCTCGGTTCTTTTTTTCTTTTTTCTTAAGAACCTTTTTGAATTTTTTTATTTCCTCTTAAATGGTTGTCCAAAAAAGAATAATTTTTTTATGTTATGGTTAACACCTTAATTGTGTTAATGCCATTGACAATCATTTAATGAAATGATGATGTGCTTTAGTTTTTTTTCTTTTTCTAAGTTCAAGCTAAAAAAAATTGTCACATTTTAAGAATCTTAATTTAAGAAATTTAACATTCGTGTTTTCAAACAAACTACTGAACTGCACTTGAACACACGCATATTTATAAGAAATAATAATTTGGAATAGCAGTTTTAAAATAAATGATAATTAAATAAAATAATTAAACTGACTTTATTCATTGGGTCGCTTATATGGTTGAAAAGTGGAAAAAACAAAATTGAGAATGGATAAGTCAGGTTAAAAAATGAGTTTTTTGTGCTAGAACCCTTAAACCTGCAAGTTAAGGTCAGAACTAATTTCTTTTTATCAATGTCATTTTCTTATCGTTTTGCTTATTACTAGTGCTTTATCAACATGTGCTAATTATTAGATGTTATCAATAATTCCATGATTTTAGAAAACTTAAAAGTAAAGCATATTTTACTTGCTCTACCTACTTGGAAAACTGTTTGCAAAAGTAACTCCGACTATGACGCATTATTACTATGTTAAGTGCCTGTATGATTAAACTTACATATACATAATACATACATATAGATTTTTACATTAGGATTCAAATTTGTATAGGGTGAACATTGGATGACAGCCCAATGGAAGAAATATTTAACATATTGAGAGCCAGGTTCGTCGGATTACCAGTTTGGTATTTGTATAGAGGCATATCAGTTTGTATCGATTGGTCCTTTGAGGCATGATGGAATTACTAAAGGTAAAGTCATCAGGAACCGTAAAATTTATTGTCAATTCCCTTTTATTATTTAACTTCAGTATACTGCCCTCAGAAGCGAAAAAAGCGTATCTAAAAAAACGCGTTTCGAGATAATTAATATTTTGTTTATATCAATATGTAAAATTGAGAGAAAGGAAATTCGCTTGGGTGATATTTTATAGGTTTAATCTAAGATATGTAGGTCATTAGATGTGTAATTTCTTAAGCTATCCGATGTCATATAAGAACGATTATGAATTTTTTTGAGATACGCCCATTTCACTTCTGACGGCAGTATAGTAAGAGAGGATATTTTTAATTCATTTCCTAAATGACTTCATCTTTAATAATTCCACTAATCTTTGATTTTTACTTTGCCAAAATTAATTTAATCTTTTCCACTTTGAGAACACTTTCAAAACGAAAAAGTTCTACCAACATAATATATTATATCATAATTTTCGAGTACTTCATAAGAGCTGTTAAAAAATAAAGACAAATCGTCGGCACATATCCATACGGCAAAAGAATACTCAGCCGACGAAATAGTTATTGAAGAAACGAAAAAATTCGATTCGTTCGATTTTCGAATTAGTTAGTGGCAATACAAATACATCACTCTGGGCATTAAACACTCAGATCTTTTCCAACAAAATAACATATATTTAAGAAACATTTAAATCTTTAATAAACTTAATAACGAAAATGATTACTTTCAATTGTAAAGAGCAGAATACATGTCAAAACAAAACGAAACGTTCGAGAGGTTGGCATCATTTCTTTATTCATGTATTGCATCTGAGGTTTTTTCCTTTTTTTAATTTTTGTTACAATGATTATGTTTTCCAAAGGATTATTCTTTTGATATATAGACTTTATTTACATAAAGTACGTTTTTTATTTAATAAAATTTATTAAAACATCTATAAAAATATTGCGAGTTATAAATTTCAAACTAAAATAAAAGTTCTTTTAAAATTGTAAGACATCGATCGTAGAAAATTTTATATTTTTGTGTTAAGGCAAAAAGTCAATAGCATATTTGGTTAGCTTATTTTAGAAGTTACGTTAATTACTGCAAGATAATAAGCAATGCGCTAAACAACTTCAGATAAAAATCCTTCAGTTTCTTCCGTAACAATTGCATCAATGTTATAGAATATAGCGTGTAATGAGATGACAAAGCATGAAGCACCTGCAAAACAGATAAAGAAAGATAAATATACAGTATGTAACTAAAAAAAACAAAAAAAATGTATTTATTACCTAATGTCCAAAACAAAGCAGCACCTGCTCCAACCAAGAAAAGTACTGGTAGAGCAGCGATATGTACTCCTAAAATCTGATGACTTGTAGTAAGTTGATAACCAAAAATTGTGATCGGCGATTCAGCTTTTTTGATTCTATGACTTAGGTACGCAAGAGCGCCTAATACAATCAGTATGAGAGGTGAAGTGATGCTAGTGTTAGTAAAGTACAAATCATGTTGAAGAATTAAATTTTTCAAATATAAAATCACAATATTACTTACAGACAATAAATCATCAAAATGACGAATATTATGATGTAATTACTCTGAAAATGGCTCAAATTACGCACAAATCTGCTGCTCAGGCGCGGAAAGCTAACAGCAGCTTTGAAGTTAGCGGTATTAATAAACTCGGACCAGGGACGCACATATTTTCGAGTCAATTGTATAAGCTCTATAGGGGTTGGTATCTTCCTGAACTGTGAAAAACTGTCCGAAAAAATATAAATAATTTTTCATTAAAAAAGAGATGTATTGCGCATTTTCTGCTATTTTTTCTCAGTGTTTATTAATCTACTCGCAAATTATACTTTAAATGTAATATGTACATTAGGGTGATTCAAATTTTTTTCATTTAGTTTTTTTAAGTTGCTGTTGCTTAAAAAGTAAGTTTATGAAATGAAGAAAGAGTTCACGAAAATTCAGCTCTATACCTCAATTTTATAAGGTGGCGCCGAAGCTTGTTAGTTTTACATGTAAATTGTATGGAAAAACTATATAAAACAAAATGAAAAAAATTTGATTCACCCTAATGTACATACTTACTGATGTATGTGCCTAAATTAAAGAATATTATGATATTTCAAAACTAATTTTAAAACAAAATACAAATTTATTCCAAAACAAACACATCTAGTCCGGAAGGTAGCGTTTCATTTTTCATGGCCATTTTTTTCCGCTTAATTTTTTTGTAAGTGATAGTTTAAATATAGCTCATAATTAAAATAAGCGTCAGTCGCCAGAATCGTAGTTGTGAGAGGCCGACAAAAAATTCGCCCAATTACTCGGAAAGTAAGCCGCAAGTAGAAAAATATATTGAGAGGAGATTAAAGTATGACAAGATGTTACCCCCCTTTCATAGTTTTAAAATTACTCGTTCTTTATCATACTTGATTATTTTCGAATAATAATTGCCTAAAAACTTATGACCTTTCTACAGAAATTTATTTTGGCGATTTTATTTTTTTATATGAAAAAAATTTAAGTAACTTGCACATATTTATTGAATTTGGACGAGAAAAACTTTTATGTAATCTACGCCATTTAGATTACAATATAATTTTAATAAGAAGTGGAAAGAGAATGTGGTTTAGAGTATAAATAAGCAAAAGCACCGATCTTGTTTACTTTACAACTGCTAACACAAGAATGAAACTGAAAGACATCGTTGTCAAGAACACTCATTCACTGGTGTCGATGGTTCAAGCGATTGGGCGAAAAGCCACCGCAAAAATAGGATTATTAAAGAAAAATCAGAAGCAATTATAAGGACAGATCTTCTTAATATTTTATTAAAAATAAAATTGTCATATAACGAAAGTTATGGCATAAATTTCATATAACACATATGATTTTGGAAATTGATTAAAGAGTTTTCAACTTAAAACGATTATATGAAAAGCTTTATCCGAGATTTTTGATGTCTATATCTCCGAAACTAAGCGCATTCTTTAACTTTTGATTCCATATTCGTTTTTTGTATGATATTAAAAGACTCGAAAGAAAAATTGAGCTGAATAAAATAAGCTTTTAAGGAAACCTGATACCATAAGAACAATCTACACAATATTACACTATGTTAGTTTGATTACCTTCGTTTGCGACGACAGACACACATTTTCTTCTTTAGTTTGGCAATTTAGGGGCTATATGAACTATTATTTGAGATTCTCAAAATTTTTATATTTTTTCGTAGAAACTATTTGATGCAGTACTTTTTTTTTAGATCTCACCTGGCAAAATCAAAATGTGATTTGTTTTCCGATTGCGGCACATTCATTTCCCCGCTGAGATCCACTTTAACTTCTTCCATTCTACTAATGATGCTGATAACGATGTGTGAATTTTTGTATTACTTTGTGTAAATTCGAAATCAGAAACGCAAATAAACCTTTCGTTAGTTCGTACGTACGTTGCAACGTTGACAAAATCAGCTAAGCAATTAAAAATCGTATCTAATTTGTTGCTGAGTTCTGTTGTATCGTAGTTTTTTCCTCACCAAGTATATTTTGAGCCGCAGTTTTTACACGTAGTTTAGTTATCTTATTTGCATTTGTTGGTGTTGTTTTGTATTTACCTCCGCTTATACCAAAAAACTTTTGGTTTGTATTCTGAAGATGAGAATTTTTTGATGTCTTAATTATGGGACATTATTTGATTAGTTCTAATTTCTATTTCTACTACAGTGTATAATTTTTAAAAGCGCAAGAATTTGCTATGCGCGATTGTTTTTATAGGCAAAAAGTTGACGAAAAATTTATTTATAAAAATACTCACTGGCAAAACGGAAAATTGTGTGTTGTTGACGTTTCGTGATCTCAAATCTTGCGTTGCCAAAGACATATTTCAAATCGCAATTATTACATTCCTCCTCAAACTAAATATTTGAGTCACACGATCGCAATTGTTTCGAGCAACATTTTTCTATAGCTGGCCAATTCGTTTTTTTTTTTTTTTTTGTAGAATGAACGCGAATGAACAAGAGTGTAAGCAGAACAGAATTTTTTGCATACTGATGTTGCGTTCAGATAATAAAATGGCAATGGGTTCATATAACGAGACTAGCTTAATTAGCGAATTTTTGTCTTGCTATTTTGATTTCGCTTGCTATACTGATGAGAGATATCAAAACATGCAATAATTTCGCTTAACGTAGATATTTGTGTGCTACAAAAGCTTCTCACCAATTTGACCAACGAACTTAACCTGCAAACAACTGAGTTGTATGTAAAAATGTAGCGTGTAACGTCGCACTTACTTTTTAAATCCTAAGTACATCAAATTTTGTCAATAACTAAATAGTTTTCTCTACTTGCAATTGCTCACAGATTATAGATTTCCATACCAATTGAAAAGTCTATGTCCGATTCAATAGTTAAACACCAACTGAAATAGTTTGTTTTTTATTTTTTTCTTGGATTAATATTAATATTTTCTACAAAAAATTGACAACTTATACAATTATTGAGATAAGAAAAACCAAAAAATTGTTGTGCATCTAATAAAAAGTTATTTTTATCTTATTTTCAAATTAAAAAGTCGGTTTACTTTCACCCAACCATTAAGTTGCAGCCAATCAATCCTATGGTTCCTTATTAAGTGTACGCATTCTCATTAGGGTCGATGCCTTTATGGAAATCGTATAGCCAATTAGTTTGTTTGCATAGGCCATAATTAATAAACCTTGGACAGTCTAAAAAGCATTGTGATATTTTACTTGCATGGAAAATAAGACATGAAGAAATAAATATGTGCTGTTAGACAAAACAATGATTCAGTCTCCGAACAAAGCAAAATGTCAAAATCAGCTTGAAATTTCTCACATTTTCTCTTAATGACGTTTCTAACCAAGTGACACTGACAACTGCGGTGCATTAGCGTAGGGATTTTAGAAATTTATTAGTTTTTAAGAAAAGTGACCAAGGGAAATATCAATTTTTATAACAAACATAAAATTAAAAGAACCAAAAAGAATGCAAATAACCAAAAATCAAAAATAGTGTAAATTAAGGTAAGTGTTAATTTATTAAATATTTCATCAGAATGGCGTAAGCAGTGAAAGAAAGAAAAGCAAATGAATTTATTTTGTTTGTCGGAAGGGCATCGCTGATGTAACGATGAGGTCTTGGTAAGAAATTTAATTTTCAATTAAATTTTCTTTGAAGTTTGCAATGAATGTATCTTTTTATTTATAGAATGATTTTGTTTGCAAAATATGCAGTTATTTCTGTCGAATTTTAGAAAAACTCAACAGGCATTCATGCAATCTTCAGAATTGTTTATTTCTTGAAGATTTTATTGCAATATTCATACAAAAAAAAATTTTTTTCTACAATCGAAATTGCATATTCTCATATAAAAATTGTAACAAATCAAAGCTTGCTAATTGCGAAACATAAGCCATTAAATGAAATTGTGTTAAAAAAAAAATAAATCTACATACATACTTAGCTGTAGTTTTATGATTTATAGAGTTAAGGAACTTTATTATGGTACATGGGTCATTCTACCTCGTTTTTACATTCAAAATTTAGATTTCTTAAAATCAATATTTAAATTTTCGATTTTAATTTTTAAAATGCAAAATTATTGCTTATAACTTAAGAAAAGAAAATTTTCTATACAACAATTAGAAAACAGATGTAAAACGCTAACTTTTATGATATAACGGTTTTTCTACCTGTCGTGTACATTTTGAAATACTAACGTCCGAAAATTCATGTATTTTTAAATTTTGTGATTTTCAAAAAATCGTATTGTCGAAACTAAGTACTATTTCCAAAAACATGTATCGAATGCTTTTAGAAGTATTGATTTGGAGAAATATAAATTTTGAATGTAAAACGAGGTAGAATGACCCATATATAGTTCAAAAGTCAGGTTTTAGCAATTGCAAAAATTATCACATTTAAAACTTTTCACATTTATATAAAAAGTAACACCACCTCAAATACAAAAACTCTTTCGTCCTATCTTATTTCTTAATGACTTTTTGACTATAAAGTTCTATTTTCAAAAACAACAATCCATATTAATCGAGAATACACTTTTTTTCGAATTTCAAAAAATTCTTAAATGAAGCAAAATTTATCGATCAATAAAAAACATATGCACAGGAACAAACTCAATAAAAAAATCATGCGAACTGCACTTGCATTCTCTTAAACTTAAACTTCTTGACTCATAGCGTTACGTAACACGTCTCCAAGACCCCGTCGTTTCGGGTATAAAAAAATAAAAACTGATATGGAAGACAAACTTTTTTTTTAATATATGTACATCTTATTTGATCGTCTATAAATAGATTATTTTTTAATTTTGTGCTTACTTTTCCTAGATCGTAGTTATTAATAGGTTAAACTTTTGTTTAAGCTTATTGTTGAGTTTCTACAGTAAAAAATGTTTTTAAAGTTTCATCGAACAATTTTGCTTCATTTTAGAATATTTTGAAATTCGAAAGAAAGTGAATTCTTGATTGTACTGAATTGTTCTTTCCGAAAATGTTTGAACTAACACCCTTTTCATAAATTAATTGCCACGTTTTGTGATTAATAAGAGGATTTGAAAAACTAGGTGTTCTGTGTTTAATATTTGATGCTTCATTTGTTGAAATTGAAATTGAATTAGATCACTAAGGAAGTTTTAGTTATGTAAACTCTAACAAAATGTGGCGGGAATTCGCTACAATTATTGCTGGTAATAGATTTCCTTTAATTACTGTAGCAATTGTGTCTTACAGCACAAAAATTAAAATTTTCACGTCATAAATGCGTGAAAAATCTCTATGATTACCGCGATTTTTCGCGTGAAATTTTCATTATTTTAGCAGCCAATTTTTAAATCCAGTCTTTAATGCAAATTTAAGCCTGTAATTTTCATTTTAACGCGTGATTCATTTTGAGGTACTTTTTTCAATAGTAAAAATAGTTTTTTTTTTAAAAACAAAAGATTACCTCTAAATTAATCACCATATACAAAATAATAAATAATAATAAGACCATAACTTAAAAGTGTCGAGTGGTGGTTTTTAAGATTTTCGATATAAAACTTTTCATTTCTATGCTTTTGATCCATACACACAATTTTAGGGATTATTAAAATCGGATAGTTACAAGTTTTGACTATTGTTTTTTTGTAGAAATCCAAAAATTAAGCTTTATTAAATACAATACTTTGATATCACATTTGCGTGGCTAGTAAAACCAAACGATATGTCAAAAAGAAATACAAATATTTTTGGCTATCCATCGAGTTCCACAAGAATTGATTTGGAATCCCAGAAACCAAAATATCAGGATACCCAGGAAGCTAAGGTCAGGTATCCACATATAAATTTTCGATAATTTGTTGGATTTTCTCCAATCTTCTGATACTTGAAATTTATTATCTCCAGTTGTACTCATCGTATATAAATAAAAATATAAAAAGTAACACCACCTCAAATACAAAAACTCTTTCGTCCTATCTTATTTCTTAATGACTTTTTGACTATAAAGTTCTACTAACACAATTTTTAATTCATTAATTGTGTATTGTCGCTCGGAGCTCTGCTTTCTTAAACAAAAATATCCAGCCACGAATCAGCTATCGCTGTAAAAATGTGTTTTACGATATCACTAAATTTAATTTATTCATTTTCACCCAGTTATTGGAACAATAAAATATTGTCAAAGTTATACGTTTCAAATAAATGATGGCATTCACGTACGTACATAAATATAAAAATACGAATGCGAATAATATATATTATTTGATACAATAATTTTATACAAACTTAAATAAGAACATTGCACATTATTGTTTACATTGTAATTCAATCCACGACATGCATGTAGTTTTAGTATTCTGAAATTTCAGTGTATTCTCGCTCAGTTATTTTGATCCACTTTAAGTCAGTCAGTCAGTCAGTTATATTAGGAATAAACGATTCAGTATCCCTTTCAATCGGAACTCTGTCATTGGCAGAATAATATTTTATTACATCTTTGATGACATCGTCGATATACAGCCACCGCAATTCGACTTGACCAGACATATCTTCGAGAACACATACGACTTCGTCATTCCTTTTGAAAATAACTTTTCTTTACAGATTATCTCTGTGCCACTGCTTCTATGTGCACATAATTTTTATGAGTATCCAGACATACACTCGTGCTAACATAGTTAATTAAAGGCCCAAATAAACGACACAAACCGTTTGCGCAAATACATTGTTTTTCTGGTCGTTGTAACGTATGCACACGGCACAGACAAAGTTTGTACAGACATAATTTTTCATATTGTTTTGACAGAATTTCAAATCAGATGATTTTTGATTTTACGCAAACGGTTTGCGCATACACGATAACAGAATCTCACACGGCGCAGCAGTCAAGCACGAAAATCTGAATCGGAAATCTGCTCCGATATTAAAAACGCTCAGGGGACATCTCTAGTTTCAACGCTCCAAATAACCTATACGATTCACCGCCTTAAAAAAAGCTTGTGAAACGGGTCCGACGTTAAAACGCCAACGCCTACACACAAAAACTCGTCCGTACTCGCCAACGAACAAAACGAAAGACCTTGCAGGAAATCTATTAGCAGCAATACTTGCAACAAATTCCCTTCACATTTTGTTAGAGTTACATAACTTAAACTGTCATAGTGATTAAACGAATCAATCCATTTAATTTAATTTTTTCGACAAATGAAGCATAAAATGAGTCATTATTTGTGTTCATTATAATAGACATAATAATACAATTAGTTTTTAAACCATCTTGTTAATCACAAAAAGTGGAAGGATTTTATGAAAAGGGTATCCCTTCAAATATTTTCAAAAACAACAATCCATATTAATCGAGAATTCACTTTTTTTCGAATTTCAAAAAATTCTTAAATGAAGTAAAATTTATCGATCAATAAAAAACATATGCACAGGAACAAACTCAATAAAAAAAATCATGCGAACTGCACTTGCATTCTCTTAAACTTAAACTTCTTGACTCATAGCGTTACGTAACACGTCTCCAAGACCCCGTCGTTTCGGGTATAAAAAAATAAAAACTGATATGAAAGACAAACTTTTTTTTTAATATACATCTTATTTGATCGTCTATAAATAGATTATTTTTTAATTTTGTGCTTACTTTTCCTAGATCGTAGTTATTAATAGGTTAAACTTTTGTTTAAGCTTATTGTTGAGTTTCTACAGTAAAAAATGTTTTTAAAGTTTCATCGAACAATTTTGCTTCATTTTAGAATATTTTGAAATTCGAAAGAAAGTGAATTCTTGATTGCACTGAATTGTTCTTTCCGAAAATGTTTGAACTAACACCCTTTTCATAAATTAATTGCCACGTTTTGTGATTAACAAGAGGATTTGAAAAACTAGGTGTTCTGTGTTTGATATATTAACACATATAATGCGTAATTTGATGCTTCATTTGTTGAAATTAAAATTGAATTAGATCACTAAGGAAGTTTTAGTTATGTTAACTCTAACAAAATGTGGCGGGAATTTGCTACAATTATTGCTGGTAATAGATTTCCATTAATTACTGTACCAATTGTGTCTTACAGCACAAAAATTAAAATTTTCACGTCATAAATGCGTGAAAAATCTCTATGATTACCGCGATTTTTCGCGTGAAATTTTCATTATTTTAGCAGCCAATTTTTAAATCCAGTCTTTAATGCAAATTTAAGCCTGTAATTTTCATTTTAACGCGTGATTCATTTTGAGGTACTTTTTTCAATAGTAAAAAAAGTTTTTTTTTGAAAAACAAAAGATTACCTCTAAATTAATCACCATATACAAAGTAATAAATAATAATAATATATTATTATTATTATTATTAACAGTTTATTTATTAATAAATTACATAAACAAACTTATGACTAGGCACTAACAGCTAAATTAATCACCATATACAAAGTAATAAATAATAATAATATAATAATAAGACCATAACTTAAAAGTGTCGAGTAGTTTTTTTAAGATTTTCGATATGAAACTTTTCATTTCTATGCTTTTGATCCATACACACAATTTTAGGGATTATTAAAATCGGATAGTTACAAGTTTTGACTATTGTTTTTTGTAGAAATCCAAAAATTAAGCTTTATTAAATACAATACTTTGATATCACATTTGCGTGGCTAGCAAAACCAAACGATATGTCAAAAAGAAATACAAATATTTTTGGCTATCCATCGAGTTCCACAAGAATTGATTTGGAATCCCAGAAACCAAAATATCAGGATACCCAGGAAGCTAAGGTCAGGTATCCACATATAAATTTTCGATAATTTGTTGGATTTTCTCCAATCTTCTGATACTTGAAATTTATTATCTCCAGTTGTACTCATCGGGTCAAGGTCGTTTTTTTAATATAATACCTCCTTAGACCTATGGATATGTCCATTACTTTAAAGGATAGTCCTTTATTTTTGCCCTATGCCCTGTAATTTGTTTTGTACTTTATTTGTGAAACTGTTCCTTAAAACAACAACAATTTGTTAATAGAACAAATGAAAGAGTATTACTTTCATATGAAAATGAAACGAACTGACCCAAAATGACATCCAAGCTCTCTCCGATAGAGAAAATTGAGTTAAATTCTTTTTGGGGTGACCTTCCCCAATAGGGTAATTTAAGAGCTTTTAAGCGAAGTATAAATAAAACATTTCGTCATTAAACAAAATTGTTTAAATATCCTTTTTTGTCATATTTTTTTGCAACTTTTCAACTAAACTATAAAAATCTAAAGTAAAAAAAAATTTATTTTGTTATAACTTAGGAAATAAATCAATAAATCCTTTGCAATTATTATTTTAAAAATAATGTAAACCCTAAATAACTATCAATGTTATATACAATTTTATCACTTATGACTTCTTAATATTTATTTTAAAGTAATTTAGTTTTAGTGCTTCTTCAATTTTATTTTGAAATTAATATTATTATTTAGCTAAACATTGACTAATACTTATTTAAATGTGTTAAATAGTTGAATTTTACAACTAGTAAAAGTAAACATATTTATCTTTCTACACATTAAGATTGCATAAGCAATTTGCAAAAGTTTGCGTTTTCAAAAGTGAAAAGTAACCACATTTTAAGTATAAATTTGTATACACTCCTCTTAATGTTGTGTTTATTTCATTCATTAAAGAAAATTTCCAAATAAACACAGTACATAATACAAATAAAACGCCACAGGATTTATAGCAACGTCATTCTTTAATGATATTTGGCGCTGTGATTCCCTAAACTGAACAAATTTTTCTCAGAAATATGAATAGAAATTATGAATTCATAGCAAAAATTAGCATTCTGTCAAAAAGTTAGTTCTAGCAACAAATATATCAATATAATCTAGTAGCAAAACGTACCACATACACAAATAATTTATCTTTGAACTTTGATTCTTTGCGTGGTTTTTACAATGGCCAACAATCATCTATTGTTGATCAATACACAAAAGCCAAATTTTTTATCAGTTGCCAACAGTTAAACTAATCTCTCCAAAGGAAAAGCTACGTCACAGCATACAATTGTTGCTGTCAATAGCCACAACAACAACAAATACCGTCCGCTACTCATCGCAGTAACGCTTCAACAAAAGGGGGGTAAAAGAAAACGATCGTGCCAACAAGCGGCAAGCAATATATATCAATATACCGCAACGATCGCATGTTGCCAGCCAGCCCCGTTGGAGTCTCCGTCTACTACAATATTGTTCATTGGTTTTTGTTGTTATTGGCGGCGCACTTCCACTATACTAAATTTAGTTGAAATTCTGAAAACGTTTCCATTTCACTTGGCGGACTTGTGCGTTTTTCAGTTTAGTCATATAAGTGATTTCTTTGAGTGCGGTTCGTGTTTGAGCAAAGTGATATTCGTTAATCGCTTGTAAATCTTTTGGATATAAGAATTGATTGAATTCAATCTAAGCAGAAAAAAAGAAGTTGAAATTGAGTAGTTGTATACGGTATAGTAAATAACACAAATTTAACAACAACTCAAGCATACGTTGGGCCCTCCATCCAAGTCATCGTGTAAGTAATCAATGGTTATGTTAGTAGTAATGTTTGAGAATTGTGTAAATCCAAAGTATTAATCCAACAAAGCGTAAATAAACAGACGGAATGTTTAAACATGTATGTATGTATTTACATACCTTTAACGATTTTGAAATTTTCGCATGATGTGGTGATGATCAGTCTTAACTTTCATAATCGTAAAATTTAAAACGATCATTTGTCAAACTCTAAAACAAAAAATTCCAGATATTAACATACGTATTCATATGAGAAATTGGAAATGGTAAAATAATTTTAATTGTTATGATCAATGCTATGCACAGTGGAGGGAAACCGTAATATGAGCGAGCAAAATTATTTTGGTATAAGTTGCATTGCGTTCCCAACTACGCTGTACGCACGCCATTTTTAATCCATATCTTTCGAGTATTCCGATTTTGGAACGATTTAAAAAGCTAAAGCTACTTTCCAAAACTCATCTAAAATGAACGGTGCAAAATCGTACAAAAATGTATATTTTATTAAATACTAGCCAGTCTGGCAGACCTTGTTCTGGTCTTACTGGTAGGTGGGATGATGAGTTTAGTTTATTTATAATCCTTGTCTTTTATATGTATGTATACATATGTACCGAGTATCTGCGTCTTTTTTTTTCATTTTTTCATTGAAACTTAATTTTGCCCGCACCTATTTTCATATGTACCGAGTCTCATTCATATGCGTGAAATAGTTGATGAGATATGATGATTTTTTTTATCTCTTATATGGGGGGTAGGGCTTGGCATGGAATATTTAATCCAAATACGGACGAAATATAACTCGTCAAAAATGTCATTTTTACAACTCGCGCAATAAATAATTTGTCTTTTAAAGTAAATATTTTGTCTTCTGACATTATAAATTTCGCTCCCTTAGATTATCATTTCCCACCACTGTGCAACGTAATCATTACCACGACCTAGTTCCACATAGTGCGGCACAATTGAGTTGTTTTACCGCTTGTCGGGTTTGGTTTTTGGGTTGATCACTTGCTACTCTGCAGACGGTATGGTTTGACGATCTTCTGGGTTGGTCTTCTGTGATTGTCTTTGGTGATCTTTGTTCGTCTTCTTGTTTACGAGATGGTATATGATTATTAAACTTGTTAGTATGATATTACAACTCTACGCATTAATTCCTCTCGCAAGTCCAATGCGTTTGGCTTTGTTTATTTAATTTTTTGTAGCTCATTGCAAGCATAAGCTTAACAGCCGAAAAAGAGAAAGTTTTTCATGTTTTTTGTGCGTTTTTTGTTTGTTGTGATTTAAGTATTATACATTGTTTATACTCACAGATATTTAGTTGTTTTTTGACCACTTGATTAAGCGTATTGCTTTGATTAAACGTTTTCTGAGGTTTTATTTAAAAAAAAAATATTATTTCTTTGATCTAGGTATCTCGATAATTTTTAAAGAAATAAAAAAAAAACAAGAAAAAGCAAAAAACGAAAAACTTTTAATACTAATAAAAATTCCGTCGTGTAGCTCCATGAACTTAAAATCAACAAACGACGAAGAATTTCTTTAGTAATTAGGTGAAAGTTATGCTTTGGTTTTGTTTAACAAATTTTAAGCTTACAAATTAGAAAATTTAAGTTTCCTTATGAGTGCCCACATAATGTTTAAAATACCTAAAAAGTAAATGTTATCTAATATAAATTTACTAAAATTTATTGCTTGTTTGAAAATAGAATTCATTATAATGAACGAACGAATTCTTTTAACATTAAATAACAATAATACCAAATCAATGGCCGATTTCACAATGTTCAGTTAAAATATAACATTTGGTTAAAAAAATGTTGAATGCAATTTTTTGGAGTTTCGTTTAATGTTTAACTGAACACTGTGAAAATGGCTCTAAGTGTTGCAAATATCACTGTACGAAAAATTGGAAAAAGTTATCGCATCCACATTCCAAACGCTTATATGTAAATACAGTCGCGAGCATTAAAATGCAACTACATTCATTGAGTCACAAGATTCACGGTATCGCGAAAATTATGTTTTATAATTTTATATTTACATGTTTCTGATGTAGTTTTTTGTTTAATTATCTGCATCTAGTATTCTGTAATGCACAAAATCACAAGTTAATCTTAAAAAATAAGCGACGCCAAAAATGCAATTCTTCCTATTTCAATTTAATTCAATACATAGTTTTAATATTCTTACAGGAAAATATTTTAGCTTAAGTTAATACTTAATGACATAACCATCATTAGCGATGTATGCACGCAATTTGATCCCAAGAACTTATTTAAATTGAAGTGGTTTTTCTTTTTCACTTTGCGGTCTACTAGCTCCCATAAATTTTCTATGCGTTTGAGACCCGAATTTTTTGACTGTAGTTGCGTTTTTATGCTCGCGACGTAAATTTACATATAAATTTCTATTGAATGTCTTTAAGAAACTTTGTGATAAATCCGTTTTTATAATTCGTGAAATTTTGATATACATACTTTGATTCTTTAAAAATGTACATACCACATAGCAACTTTTTATGGGAAAAAAGGTCCTTATATATGTATGTACACATATGTATATTAGCCTTAATCCAGCTTATGATAGCGACGCCTGTAATGTCATAATACGAGTACATATCTCTTAAAATTTGGTTTCTGTTCTTAGCTAAAATTTAAATATAGTCTAAGATCCGAGTAGAGAACGACCATGACCCGTCTGTTTTATGAATGAAAAGTATTTTATATCAAATTTAATATGTTAAGTAATATATCGCTTCGAAATTAAAAAAACAACGGGACGTGCGCGTGCGAAGCTGGGGGTACCACTAGTATCTCATAGAATTGGATGCTTTCTTTCTAAAACAAGAAATTAAGCACCATTTACTATTTTTGATTAATTTTTCAAAAATATCCAAAAATGCTTTGTAATTTTATCAACACTGTAAAAGTATTAAAACACTTTAGTGTCAATTCATGATCTGGATTCAAATTTTATTGTATATCATCAAAAAAAACTTAATTATTAATCAGATGAAACCCCTTTAGTTGAATAATGAGAGAGCGTTAATTGAAATTCGAATATGAACGTTTTTAGTTTTCATATTCACACAATTAGTGCAAAGTTAGAAGACAATTTAAGTAAAATTACGAATTTTCTCAATGTACAAAAACTACTTGGATAGCTTTTTCCTTAAACATATATTGAATCGCTTAAGAGCAATTGGTGAAACCCCGATCTTAAGCAATTTTTTTATACCATTTTGGGATGCTTCTGACCTTCCTCGATGGGGATAATTTAATGGCTTGCTAGAAAGGTATAAATTTTGATTTTCCACCTTTTTCCATTTATTTGAAGACTAGTTGACTGTTCTATTAATTTATAATAATTAAATAAAAAATTTATGAAATTTCTTAAACTGCTATTTTCTATATCAAAGGTCCTCAATATCACTAATTATCAATAATGTAGTCATTAGTAGTATCGCAAATGTGCAAACAGAATACCGACTTCTTGCTTGATTTTTCTTATACCTAGGAGCAGTTTTGGTAAATAGAAACAGTCACTTTGGCGGAACATATAAAAAAATTTGTGAAAACAGCAATTTTTTCAACTCTAATTTTGTGAAGTTTTGACTTAAATTTGAGGTGTCTCTTAGGAACTTTTGTTTGTTGATCAGCAGCCGAGCCAGAATTCCAAATATATTAAATTTTTTTAGAGTTCTATTTTGTTTACTAAACACTCTCTATTATATCAAGGACACCACCTCCTATATAATATCAATAATATAAACTACATTTCAAATATTTCTATTATATACGGACGAAATACTTATGCCATATCTCTTTCTTTTCAGACTTTAAAAATTTCCTTGGATTTCATTCGAAAGTATTTTTGAATATCTACAATCAAAATGTGGCCTGAAAACGTTGGAATCTTAGCCATAGAAATTCTGTTTCCCTCACAATATGTCGACCAGACAGAGCTAGAACAATTTGATGGTGCTTCTACTGGAAAATATACAATCGGTTTGGGTCAAGCAAAAATGGGTTTCTGCTCTGATCGCGAAGATGTCAATTCACTTTGCCTAACAGTAGTGAGTCGTTTGCTCGAACGTCATAATATAAAAGCAACCGAAATTGGCCGCCTTGAAGTTGGTACTGAGACAATAGTGGATAAATCAAAGTCCGTAAAATCCGTACTTATGCAACTGTTCACCGACAGTGGTAATACAGATATTGAAGGTATTGATACAACAAATGCCTGCTATGGTGGCACTGCTGCTCTCTTTAACGCTGTCAATTGGATTGAATCATCCAGCTGGGACGGTCGTTATGCACTGGCTGTATGTGCTGATATTGCTGTCTATGCTAAGGGTGCGGCGCGCCCTACTGGCGGTGCTGGTGCTATCGCAATGCTATTGGGACCAAATGCTCCACTCATTCTTGAACGTGGACTACGCGCAACACATATGGAGCATGCATATGATTTTTACAAACCAGATTTGAGTTCCGAATATCCAGTAGTCGATGGTAAACTTTCGATACAGTGTTATCTTTCTGCACTGGACACTTGTTACCAATTGTATCGTAAAAAATTCGAAAAAAAATTCCCCGATGCAAAAAAAGTTGGCTTAGAAAATTTCGTCGCATTGGTATTTCACACACCATTTTGCAAATTGGTGCAAAAATCTGTAGCACGTGTTTGCTTTAATGATTTTCTCCTGACAAATGAAGTCAAACGGGCCGTCAAATATGCAGGTCTTGAAAAATTCAACAATTTAACATTGCAGGAAACCTATTTCGATCGGGACGTCGAAAAAGCCTTTATGACACAATTCGCTGATGTATTTGATGAGAAGACAAAAAAGTCGCTGCTGCTTGCAAATCAAGTGGGTAATATGTATACGCCTTCTGTGTATTCAGGTTTGGTATCGCTGTTGATCAGTGTACCACCTAGCGAATTAGCAGGCAAACGCATTGGCGTCTTTTCTTATGGTTCCGGCTTAGCAGCTTCGATGTATTCAATTGCAGTAACAGAAAATATTGATGTCTTCCAAAAGTTCATAGAAAAATTGAATTATGTTTTGCCTATGCTGAATTCACGCGAAAAAATTGAACCTGCCTTATTTTCCGAATTAATGGAAGTGCGTGAAAAAAATAATCATGCGGCGCCATACACGCCAACCGGCAGCATAAGCGCCTTATTCCCCGGCACATACTACCTCAAGAATGTCGACGCCATGCATCGGCGAACATACGAACGAACACCTGTTATAAGTAATGGTGTTCACTAAAATTATGCAGTTAAAAGGGTGAAATGGTGAAGGGAGCGTCTCCTCTTCTAGAGCAGTCGAAGAGCTTAAATTATTTTTATATAGTATGTAATTAGAAATACATATATGGTTAATATTATCGTAGTAAATACTAACTGAACAGTTTAAAAAATTGTAAATTCAATCTAAAAATTTGACATAAAAATCAATAACCTACTTTTTAAATATCTAAAACAAAGTAAACAAATGATAATGTTTTTTAAACAATAAATATAGTAAAAGCAAAAATATACTTATAAAATATAATACAAATTGTTATTAATTAATTACATAAGAAAATTTTGTAATTGAGAAGAACAATTTTTATGTAGGTACAATATTTGAAACTATAGAAAATAAGAGCGAAAAATCAATTCTGCTTTCAGAGGAAAAGCGTCATAGGTGAAACATTTATCCACTAACATTTTATTTAAAAAAACATTAACCTTCCTAAAATATATTAATTATGTATATGTTAAAAATTTTACTTCATTTCCATTCAAAATTAAAACTTCTACATATCGTCCCTTTTCTGCCTTAATCTTTACTAAAAATATTTAAGTGCAGCGTAAAAATGTTATTAGGCTCTGTATAAAAATTTCTTTTGAATAAAATGCTCTCTACTCATGTTTTGAGTAATAACAAAATAAGATTCTTGATAATATTTCCAAAAATGTTTAGACATGTATTTACATCATCCATATTTTACTAATACGAAATGCCACATTAGTTTTAGCATTTGAAAACTAACAACCACGTATACTATATTGAAAAATTATATTTTCTGGTGAATTCTAAATCACTGTATACATAAATCTAAATCTTTTTAATATTGCTTTGAAATAGGGCTTAAGCAATTAATAACAATTGCAGCTAAAAAAATAATAAAAAGTATGACAATAACTAGTAGATTTGACTGCTTAAAATTTATTAACTAAAAATGCGTGCAAGATATAACCAAATACAATAACACACCTGTTACTATTTTTTCTTGTAACTTTAGATTTTAGGATCTAATATCGTATACGAGTTAAATAAATAAAAGTATATGGTACAGTAGATTGCCAATTGTACGAAATGCAAACGCTTTTATGTTTATGTTTTATTTATTGAATCTTCTTACTAAAAAATGCTTCTGGACAACTTTTACAGGATTTTATTTGTAATAATATATGGGTCAATACACATCAGACGAAAAGAAAAAATTAATTAGTCCGATTCTTTGTATATAAGTAGCTCACGTTAAAACAATTTGATCCCTTAAATTTTAAAGCCAAAGTCAAAAAAACTTTAAATTTTGCTATAAGCTCAAACTTATGAATTTTGTTGGTAAATGGACGGTTTTGATAAAAACTTGGAAAAATAGTAAATTTGTACCATTTTGTCCGCAGAATACGATTAAAATATTTTAAATTTATTAGGTTTGGGTTTAACACTTTTTTTTAGAGGTTTTTAATATTAAAATCAAAATTTGGAGAAAGTATGACTTTTCTAATTTTTTTTTGTTTAGTTGAATCATGGTGCTGCAGAGATGGAAAAGTGACATCTCCGCCACTTGCGCGCACTGTTGTTGAAAGTTTCAATTATGATACAGTTGGCCTCAGCTGGGTGCCAGATTCGAATTTTACAATTAGGACAAGTAGATGACTTAAAAAATATATACATATATGTAGGTGGTTCGAATACATACAATCAAATAATTGGGCTGTGGGCGAAAAAATTCATGGAAGACGAAACATATTACTGAAGTCGAAACACTTGGCTGGAAGCGAAATATTTTACTATAGGCTGAAACATACGGAATTAAATATTTGACAGGAAGCAAAACATTAAATTGCAGGCGAAACATATGACTGCACACAGTTATAAATCCCATAAGAAATTTAAAAATTTCATAAATATTTGTCAATTATTAATGTTAAGAGAATCTACTTTTCTTACCAACTGAATAAATAAACGTTATTTAGCAAATTATAATTATTAAACTATTAAAATATAATTTATTGATAAAAAATTGCTTAACTCTTGAACTTGATATAAATAAATAGAATTTTAAACAATCCATAAATTGGATATAAAATATTTGTTATTCTTAACTCGGCAGTGGTTGGGTATAGTATCCAACGACATGTAGAAATTGTCATGAACCCGAGGAAGAAGAAACCATGCTAGAAACAAAAGGACTATGTAACCATCAAATGTTATGGTACCGTTTACACTTTTGTAGGCAGGGAGTTGTGTTTTGGTAGGTAGGGAGAAAAATGCTTGCCTCTGATAGGCTTCTTCGAGTTCTATCATTTGGCATACATTTCGAGCTGTAATATAGTAAAGTTGTAATTAAAACAACAAAATTGGCTAAAATTCGGCCATTTTCGGGCATCGGGACAGGCTTTGGTAAGGCAACTCTAGTTGGTTAGTTTCACCAAAATGCTTTACTATCATTCCCGTAAATCTTATACAGTAATCTTATACACTCAGCGGGCTATCCGCCTATAAAGTGATCTAAAAGACTGGAACTAGCATTACAGGAAAAACGCATTGGAACTATACCACTGACAAGTGACAATCCTACGGAAGCAACATATTCAAGAAACGATTCTGATACATTATGTCGATATAGAAGGTTAACATTGAAATCACCACAAATATTGAAGAAGTCATAATCAATTAAAAAAATGGTTCAGTCCTTTGCAAATAACACTTTAAGTTCGTACATAAAGAATGTTATAAATGAATTCGATATATTCTGGGTAGGCCATTAATAGAAAATCAATAAATCTGACTGTTCAGAATAAACCAAAAAAAAAAAATGATTTCGATTTATCTGCCAGTTCTGCGCACAAGTATTAAGTTATTAATTATTGAATGACGCAGTTCACTAAATAAGATATTCCAGAAAATTCTACGTTTCTATTATAATAAATAAATTTTGTTCGACATATTAATTAAGATATCGATACTGTTTTGTCCTCATTCATTTTCACGCTTTAGACAGTATTGCATGGTGTTTACGACAACTAAATTTCTTGCCTCTGGAAAATTCAAAATTGTGGTTAACTTAATTAGAAATTCCAGAAAATTCTGCGTTTTAGTTTCTTTTTTCTGAAATATTAATTAAAATATCGATACTGTGTGCGTCCGACAAATTAATGAAATTCCTTACCTTTGGTAAATACCAAAGTTGATTGTAAATTTTAGTTGCCACTGCTATTGATTTAGTTTTTAATACGAAAAAGATATAATTTTGAGTTATTAATTTTAGAATGAACATAAATTACAGCTGAAATTTTAAGAAATCGAATGAATGAACTGAGATAATTGAATTAAAATATAAAAAATTTACTTTTCCTGATAACATTAAATATCTTTGTCAATTAAAATTGGCAAAAAGAATTGAGGAAACTTTCCACAGAAATTGTAATGCGGAGTAAAAGATCTTGTCTACTCCTGAAAGCCATGACTAAAGAGCAGTTTCAATTCCATCATATAGTTGCGTAGGAAACAAAACTAAGTAAAAGTTTCAATATGATTACTGTTGGCGCAACAACATATACCGATCAAACGGAACAGTTTAGAAGACACTGTTCTCCTATGAACGGGAAAAATATTCTAAATAGAACATACATTTCGGACATCAATTCCTCTAATAATTACTGTATATTCTCTTGCACTGCTGGTACACACAATTTTTTTCTTCTGTATAAACTTTTTTAATTTACCTAAATTTATATCTCCTTCAGCCCTTCAAAATCTTACAAAATCACTAAATTTAAGATTTCGAATTATCTTATTAAAAAATTTCTCTTATCAGTTTTTGTGTGTAATATTGGCCAAATTGAATTATGTCTGGCCTATGCTAAATTTATGCCAAAAAAATGCGCCTGTCTTATTTTCCGAATTAATGGAAGTGCGGGAAAAAAATAACCTGGAATTGTGATGAGTGCATATATTCTTTTAGAGCAGTAGAAGAGTTATATTAGGGAGTGAAGCAATCGCAAAGTCTTTGTTGCTAAATAAATAGACAGATATAATATTTATATTAAATTTTATTGAAATTATTTTTGTTTAATAATTATAATTGCAAAATTTGTGCCACTAAATATTTGCGATAACGATAAAAATCATTTGTCAAGAACCGTGAAGAGATAAAAGTTTACACCTGTAATGAAACGAAATGTTTTGTTAAATTTTCTTGGCAAAACAAGTCAACAAAGGCTTACCATGAGGATTCACACGGGTCTCAAATGTGGCACTAGATTTGATCTTCTTCTTAATAACTTTTTTCGCATATATATCCTAAAAGCAGAAAAAACTTATCAATGAAACATTAAAGAAATTTAATGCAGAATAATAAAGAGGCTTAAATATATATTATTAAATAGTTGGTCAACTTGTAATTAAATAGTTGAGCATTTTTCAAATGATTTGAAACTAGCTAACTTTCGACCGATTGAGATGTCAATCTTAGCTATTCAATTGACATTCAATTTGGTTGCCAATTTACAGTTGCCTAAACACTTAATTACGTGTACGCAAACCCCCCAAAGTTAAACTATTTAATCGGTGGCCAATTGTTTGCCGACTACTTTCAACTCAACAGTTGCTGGTCAATAGTTCGCTGCTTAGCGTTTAACTATCTGGTAGATTTAAAGAACAAGAAATTCTACTGGCAGTCCACGAAGTGGTCTAGAAACAAAAGAACAATATAGCTCAGTGAAATACAATAAATACCATTAGCTCTTTTCAATTCAGGAAGTTATGTTTTAGTGGGTTGGGAGACAAATACTTGCCTGACTACTGAAGGATTATTTCTTTTTGCTCCATCTATATTTCTCTTGTTTGGTTATCAATTTAATACCACATTAAATTTTGAATGGAGGTTTGAAGAAATGGATACCATTTTTCTGCTTATCATTTTGAGCATGCTGGGGCACGAACATCTGCAAACCACCGATATCTAACGATATCTAAAATTCCAAGCTATTGAAAAAGTTAGTAGTCTACGCTACTTTCGAGTAAACACCAACCCCACAACGACGAAGGGTAACCTAGACTTTCGTTGCAGTTTCCGAAAATGGTTGTCCTACAGATAAATATACCCTTAGGCCAGTCAGAAATTGCCGCCCCTCTTCACTGGTAAAAATACAAAAAAAATTTTGTAAAATCAAAAGTGAGGACCTTTTTTTTTTGCTTGTTTACATTTTTAGGTAATTTAGAGCACACAATCCCAGTATTTGCACTTTTTTCTCCCTGTGCAAATAAGTTTAACAAATTACAAAAAAAAATGTTCAAAGTTCCCAATATTTGCCGCCCCTAAAATCTTGCCACCCTAGGCACTGGCCTAGTGTGTCTCTAAGGTAAATCCGGGCCTGAGTACATGTTCAGATTGAAGGCTTCCTAAAGTTAGACCATTGTTATTACTAAATTGGTAGCCATATAAAGTAAATTAGCAAAATAGCTATGTATATTCAAACTTGAGCTAATTAAACATAATAGCGGTCATTTTCGAGTACAGCGGGCCAAAAGCATCCTAGATTAATATCAAAGAAGCCTTTTAACTGTTGTCTTATTTAAATGGTACATCATTGTATTTTAATATAAGAACATACCTTCACTTCATAACCATGTGGAAAATGTAGTTCCAAATCTTTTAATGAGAATTTTACGGCATAGGGGGCACCATCAGCACGTCGACTGACAAAGGCAACAGCATATGAGAAATGTCCATCAGAGCTAAAAGGACTAACCGGACGTGTCCAAACCTATTGTAATCAAATAAACAAAACAATAGTAAAATATACTTATGCAATTATATTAAATTAAAAATTGAATTACCTCAATGGAATTTTTAAGTAAAATACGTGTGCCTTGTATACCATTTACATCCTGATTAACAGAAATTAAATCGCTGGAAAAAAGCATAATTAAATAATATTAACCCTTAAAGACGCAATCAAACTCTTACGCGTTCTGTAGAATTTCTTTAATTTCAGGTCGAACTACAGTTAAATCATTGGACATGATTAGAGGAGCGGCCATTATAGCCCACACAGCCATTTGTTGTTTACTCTGATCGTAGCTCAATCCATAATTGCCGAGTATCAACTAAGTCGAAAAGATCACTCTTTTCAGTAAGATAAATACGTTTTATTGATATTCACTTATATTTACCATATCTGGATCGTTCCAATGTCCTGGACCAGCTTGAGGCTGAATATAACTTTGATTCTTTGAAAAATAATCCATTATCGAAGTAACAGATTCATAAGAGTCTTGAATGTCAACATAATTACGCCATAAATTGCAATGTTTCTTGAGAGACTCATAATCTGGCTGTAAGTATTCCATATTTAAATGTATGTATTTAGTAAATTATTTTTGCATATGAATCAATATACGCACCAAAACTCCATATTCCAACTGATAGGCGGGCCAACTACATGAATACACCATTGGTCTTCCCGTTTTATTTAATAAACGTCCAAATTCAGGATAACCTTGTGTCATGTCTTCTAGCTTTGCATTGCAACCATCAAGCTTAACGTAATCAACATCCCAATCGGCAAAAGTCTGTGCATCCAATGCCATATTATCGATAACTCCTGGATAACCACCACAAGTATGTGTTCCAAAATCTTCATATAGACCAAATAATAAACCTTTGTCGTGGATCTTATATGTATATAGATGATAGAAAGTTTTTCGTTTTTAATATAATTTTAGAAAACGTTTCAATATATTTAAATTTTATCGCACTTTTTTTTGGTTCCTACACCTTAATGTAATATGTAGTTGCTGCGTAAATTATGGTGGTCCAAGAGCGATTTCTTTAATTTTGGTACTTAGAAATATAAGTGGGAAAATATTTTTGATGGTGGTCACACATTTATATTATATTTTACCACATAAGAGAGAGAGATTTTGACTACGAAAAATCACCATTTTTCAATGATCATACAAAAGTCTGACCCAGAAATCCTCGTGAAAACATTCGCTAGAGCAAGAAATACTTTAATCGGGGAATGGTAGGAAATAATTTAAGGCACTCGCTAATGATTGTACACGTTAGAAAGGTTTGATTACTTGTAATGCGACTAAAATTTTGTTTTCAGAAATATGACGTAATTCCAAGAGTTACTCGAATAACTTCAATCATATATTGTATAGTTATGGGACGCCACTGATTTGGCCAAACTGACCGGAGTTTTATTATGTACTTGACTAAGAGAATAAATCATCAGAAAATGATACATCAATTATATGATGTATAAAAATTTATCACTTCGTCCTGAGCTTATATGTATATTGAAAAATGGCATAAATGATTAAATAAACAACTACATACATAGTCTGCCAAGGCGTTTAATCCACTTGGGAATCGTTCCTTATCTGCTACTAATTTATTGGTCACGTTGTCGCGTTCCTTCTCAAGCCAACAATCATCAATAATTACATATTTGTACCCAGCATCAGCATAACCTTCGGATACCAAGAGATCGGCAGTGCGTTTGAAAAGTTGCTCACTGAAAAAGAAAAAGTTGATAGCCAAATACAAAGTGGATGAAGCTCTTGCCAAGTTGTTACAATTAAAAAGTATTGCTTAAGTTACAAATTTGTGGAATTAAGAAGTTTTATAAATATACATTTATGAATTATGAATTAGAACTCGACAGAATTAGAAACTAGATCTAGAAAATTGTGGTAACACAATAAGTCTACTACTTGAATACAATTAGTAAAATCTGGTCCCCTCATTACTCTACTTGTCCAAAATTAAGGAACCAGCTGCTATAACGGATTCAAATGGATTTTTGTAAGCTTCTTCAAATGTGTATATGGCTGACCTAGATAATTTCTAGTTCTATTTCTTGTCAAGGCAAAACATGACCACATAATATGTTACCCTCGTTATTCCCGACACGGTTGTTGTAATTCTGTCTATTCTAAAAGCTCAATAAGGCAGTGCCAAAGTACAAAGTTGAAGCGGTATTTTATCGGATTGAACATCTGGCAGAGCTCGTAATGTTACAATATATTCACTCAAAGTACTCAAGACACCAAAAAGAGGTTCATGACTATCAACCTACAAATAAATTTCCGTGTATTTTAAAAACCACAGCCACAGAAAGTCCTTGGAAGGTAATATTTTTAGAGAAGTAAAAGCTAAAGAAATATTGGCTAATTTATTTTTATCACTCAAAAGCCCTAATATGGTTTGATGAGAAGTCGAGGATGAGAAAGTGATCTGAACAATTTTACTTTAGAATAAATATTCACAATATTGTCCTCTACTGAAGCCTATAACAATATTTTTCAATCTAAAATCCATTTTCAAGCTCTTTAAACAGCCACACGTGATACAGAGGTAGCTTAAAGTAACTTAACTTCTTCAGTCTTCTGGGTTCTATATCTCCTTCACTGATCTCTTAAGACTTAATCTAAGATTAATATTATAAGACCATAATATCTATTTATCATATTCATATTCAATAATTTATAAAACGCACCTTATACACTCGTCAGGATATTGTTGACAATCTGTAATACAGCGATATCTTTCCCAATGCATCCATCCCATTGGTGGTGTACGCGCTAGGCCATTTTCCAAGGCACCGATTTGCCAGGATATTGTTAGAAAAACACAAATCAATATTGAAAAACGCATTTTTATTTACAACTAATCACTTTTTTGTAGAAAATAAATCTTCGAACTGTTGCCTTTTCAGCGTGGTCACAAATAATGAATTCTTCTGAATAAGTAACCGCTTATTTATAGATCCATAAAGTTGCAAAAAAAAAAAATAAAAATGCTAAAAAGTAAAACAATTGAGTTATGACGAAAAAGTTAATTTGTTTTAATAGTTAGACTAAAGTTATAGCAATGGCAGTCAAAGACACTAAGCGATACATTGTAACATATCACTCTACTGATATTATTAGGAAAATCACAAAAGCATTTGTCTATTTAAAAATCAAAAACTTAATAAATAAAATAATAATTTCACTAATACTGCATATGTATTATGCATTTTAATTACTCAACGTAGAGTGTCACATTGATCCTCTCTATCTCTTTCTTATCAGTTTGGCCATATCTTTGGACTAGAGACATTAGGTATTGTCGAAGGCTTGCTTAAACTCATCCAAAGACGGTATATTCTGTAAGATATTAAAAATTGTTAGGTAAAAATAATTACACACCTGAACTTAGGGGGGAAGGGGGTTCGAGAAATGTGACACAGAAGGTGGGAGTTAAAAATGTCAAAACGTAATATATGAGCAGCCCTCAATAGAAAGATCTCTTTCTTTTTTTGGAAAATTATGTGTTAGGAATAATATCAAAATTGAGAATCAGTAAAATTAAAAATCCTATCCTTTTTTAAAAATACGAATTTGCTTAAGACTTAAAATTAAAAAATTTGTTTTTACATTGTTTTATTTTGTTTGTTGTTGTTATATTTCCCATGGAAACTTTGACGATGAATCCGAATCTATTACTCATTTTTTCTGTAACATCTGATTTTTGAGATATGTAAATGTGGTCAGATGTGTCATAAACACTGATTTTGACCAGTTTCATGTACTTTTACCAACTACAGCCTTTTATCCTACACACCAGATTTAAGTTCAGAATACCCAATAGTCGATGGTAAGTCTTCGATATAGTGTTATATTTCTGCACTAGACAAATTAGTGCAAAAATCTGTAGAACGTGTTTGCTTTAATGATTTTCTCCTGACAAATAAAGTTAAACGGGCCAAAATTCAACAATTTAACATTGCAGGAAACCTATTTCGGCTTTTTTTTTGTTAAATAAATAGACCGAGATAATATTTACCTAGTATATTAAATTTATTTTAATTTTATTGAAGTTATTTTTGTTTAATAATAATTATAATTACAAAATATGTACCACTAAATATTTACGATAAATACATAATATTAAAAATTATTTTTCAAGAACCGTGAAGAGATAAAAGTTTACACCTGTAATCAAAGGAAATGTTTTGTTAAATTTTCTTGGCAAAACAAGACAACAAAAGCTTACCATTAGGATTCACTCGCGTCTCAAATGCGGCACTAGATTTAATCTTCTTGTTAATAACTTTGTTGGCATATACATCCTAAAAGAAAAAAATACGAATCAATTAAACATTAAAGAAATTAGGTGTGGAAAAACATACAGTATCTACTCATTTAATTAGAGACGATAGAAAAATTTTGGAAATTTTCTATTTAGTATCGAATAAAATTAAAACCTTGGAATTTTTTAATTTTTTTTTATTGAAACATGTATTGGGGGTGCTAACCGTTATTATAAAACCCAAATTTGGTATCTACACAACGTCTATGAGAATGTGGCAGCTGTCAAAGTAGTATGTATCAACATTTTTTTTTTTAAGCTTATTATTTATTAAGAAAAAAAAAAAAAAAATTTGTTTATAATGTTGTGTTTGTAATTTGATATAATTGATCATTTGTGCACTTTTCTCTTTTGGGTTTCGTTTTTTGTATGTGTTATGATTCTTAACATGTTCAGAAAACAAGGTGAAGAAAAGTCACTTGATAATTTCTTCAAAATTACACCACTATGCCAACAAAACAGCCATTTTATAAGCGAGAACCGTTATTTTTGAAAAACCGACACTATGGGTAAAATAAAAGATATTTCTGATGCTCAAAGGTCACGGTTGGCTGTTGAAAAAGGTCAAGCTATACCGTAATAAATAAAATTATAGAAATATCGAAATCCTCTATGATAAACATCGCTAAAAGTGTGAATATGTCTACTGTTTTTTAAATTTTCCTCCAATTAATCGTCAAAATTGTCCAAGAAAACAAAAAAAAACTTCAAAAAATTACCAAAGAATTGTGCAGAAAACCATAATGGAACGAAGTGCATCAACGCAATCAGTACTGAATGACCTCAACGAAGCTGGAGTCGACATTTCGCTCAATACATTGTGAGGCCGATTTAAAGTAAATGACTTGATATACCGACGTCCTACAAAAAAGCTAAAACTTCCAATTGCTATGTGCAAACGGAAGCTGTATTGGGCTCAGATTCCGCGTAACACTCCCAACGGCTACTGGAACATAGTGACTCACTTTAATTCAGTTAAATTCAGTGAGGTCAACGTTAAATTTTCAGAAATTTTCTTTTGAATAATTTCTTATATTTTTATTTTTTTTTTATTTTTATTTTGTCCTGAACTCTTTAAATTTAGAAGTTTTGCCATAGTCGGGCAATTTGCCGGACTAAAATGCAATTGAGAACTGCTGGTCTTATTTAAAATGACTGGTGTACATGCGACGAAATAACACCATGGCTCAATTAAAAGAAAATATTTGTGTTGTGTTTAATAATGACACATATTAAAAGGAATTCAAGTATGCCGAGCAGAATAAATGAAGTGCTTAAATCCAGAGGTGGAAACATTAATTATTAATTTTTTTTTTTTAAAACTCTATAAAAATATCCAGAATACATGATTCAAAAAAAAAATAAACAAAATAAAAATCCATGGTATTTATTTTATTTGGGAATTAATTAATATTTTTTATGTAGAGGCTCAAATATATATTTTACTGCCCCAAGGGCTCGCGCATATATGTATATTATAAAATAGTTTGTCAACTCGTAATTAAATAGTTGACCATTTTCTCGAACTAGCAATCTTTCGACCGATTTGGATATCAATTTTAGCTACTCAATTGGTATCCAATTGGTATCCGATTTGCTTATCATTTTGAGCACAGTGGCGTTAAAATGAGCGTTTCAAAGATTTTTTATCTCGGGCACCCCCAAGATTCTAGTTGCGATCTTGAGCTATACGTATGGCAAGAATTAACAGGGAAGGCACTATCTTTTACAAATCTGTTCAGCTGCTAGAATACACAGATGATATTGCCATTATTGCTGTCTCCAGGCCCGGATTTAGAAATTTGCCGCCCTTCTTCACTGGTGAATATGGAAAAAAAAATTTTTAATAACAGAAGTGAGGACTTTTTTTTTTTTTGCTAGTATTATCACTTTTTTACTTTTTTCCCCCTGTTGAACTCTCACCATCATCAATGCATAAAAAAAATTTTAAAATTCCCAATATTTGCCGCCCTAGGCACTGGCTTAGTGTGCCTGTAAGGTAAATCCGAGCCTGGCTGTCTCACAATGATCTTTCTGAGAGTGGGACTAGCGATCAACGAAGTCAAACTCCAGTACAAGTAAATGCTTTCCATTAACTAACGACCAACTGCCAACCATCTGGTGGAAAAAGTTTCCATCGAAAAAATATATGAAAATAAAAATCGCTCGAGACCGCTTTAGGTCAGGTCGTCAGGTAGGTAAATTGGTAGTCGCATAAAGTAAATACCCAAAATAACTATGTATTTTACAATCTGAGCTAAATGAACATAATGGAGGTACTTTTTGGGTTCAGCGGGCCAAAATCACCCTAGCTTGATATCAAAGGGTCCATTTGGCTATTGCCTTACTTAATTGGAACATCATTGTATTTTAATGTTTCACTGTAGCAACATACCTTCACTTGATAGCCTTTTGAAAAATGTAGTTCCAAGTCTTTTAATGAGAAATTAATGGCATAGGGGGCACCATCAGCACGTCGACTAACAAAGGCAACAGCATATGAGAAATGTCCATCAGAGCTAAGAGGACTAACAGGACGTGTCCAAACCTATTGTAATCAAACAAACAAAAAAAAAAGTAGTGCATACTTATGTAATTGTATTAAATTAAAAATTGAACTACCTCAATGGAATTTTTAAGTAGAATTCGTTTGCCTTGTATACCATTTACATCCTGATTAACCGAAATTAAATCGCTGGAAAAAAGCATAATTAAATAATATTAACCTTTAACGACACAAGCAAAATCTTACGCGTTCTGTAGAATTTCTTTAATTTCAGGTCGAACTAGAGTTAAATCATTGGACATGATTAGAGGAGCGGCCATTATAGCCCACACAGCCATTTGTTGTTTACTCTGATCGTAACTCAATCCATAGTTGCCGAGTATCAACTAAGTCGAAAAGATCACTCTTTTTAGTAAGCAAGATACGTTTTATTAATATTAACTTTAATTTACCATATCTGGATCGTTCCAATGTCCTGGACCAGCTTGAGGCTGAGTATAATCTTGATTCTTTGAAAAATAGTCCATTATCGAAGTAACAGATTCATAAGAGTCATCAATGTCATCCCAATTACGCCATAAATTGCAATGTTCCTTGAGAGACTCATAATCTGGCTGTAAGTATTCCATAATGAAATGTACATATGTATGTATTTAGTAAATTATTTTTGCATATGAATAAATATACGTACCACATTTCCGTTTGGCTCCTGATATGCGGGCCAACTACATGAATACACCATTGGTCTTCCCGTTTTATTTAATAAACGTCCAAATTCAGGATAACCTTGTGTCATGTCTTCTAGCTTTGCATAGCAACCATCAAGTTTAACGTAATCAACATCCCAATCGGCAAAAGTCTGTGCATCCAATGCCATATTATCGATAACTCCTGGATAACCACCACAAGTATGTGTTCCAAAATCTTCATACAGACCAAATAATAAACCTTTGTCGTGGATCTTATATTTGGATGATGGAAAGTTTTTCGTATTTAATATAATTTTAGAAAATGTTTCAATATATTTATATACATATATTCAAATATATTTTTTGTTATAGTTTAATATAATAGTTGCTGCGTAAATTATGGACGCAACTGATTTGGCCAAACTGACCGGAGTTTTATTATGTACTTCACTAAGAGAATAAATCATCAGAAAATGATACATCAAATTATATGATGTACATATAAAAATTTATCAATTGCTCCTGAGCTTATATATTGAAAAATGACATAAATGACTAAATAAACAACTACATACATAATCTGCCAAGGCGTTTAAGCCACTTGGAAATCGTTCCTTATCTGCTACTAATTTATTGGTCACGTTGTCGCGTTCCTTCTCAAGCCAACAATCATCAATAATTACATATTTGTAGCCAGCATCAGCATAACCTTCGGATACCAAGAGATCGGCAGTGCGTTTGAAAAGTTGCTCACTGAAAAAGAAAATTTGTTGATAGCCAAATACAAAGTGGATGAAGCTCTTACCAAGTTGTTACAATTAAAAAGTATTGCTTAAGTTACAAATTTGTGGAATTAAGAAGTTCTATAAATACACATTTATGTATTATGAATTAGAACTCGACAGAATTAGAAACTAGATCTGGAAAATTATCATAATGTTTATAGTGGTAACACAATGAGTCTACTACTTGAATACAATTAGTAAAATCTGGTCACCTCATTACTCTACTTGTCCAAAATTAAGGTACCTGCTGCCATAACGGATTCAAATGGATTTTTGTAAGCTTCTTCAAGTGTGTAAATGGCTGGATATAGATAATTTGTTCAATTTCTTATCAAGGCAGAGCAAAACCCTAAAAGATGTTGTAATATCTTATACTCGTCAGGTTCTCAACATTGGTCGTTGATATTATGACCAATCTAAAAGCTTAATGAGATAGTGCCAGTTACAGTTCTGGCGGAAAAATTGTAATAACTCTGAATCAGAGAATCAATCGTTTCAAAAATGTCTTGTCATAGTGCTAGTGGAGTAGCTGATTATTTTTAATGGAAAATAAAGTTGAGGCTTCATCGGGTTGAACATCTGGCAGAGTGGCCTGCTTTGATGGTAAATTTGCCTTTTTGTTCTCTATAAAGTTTGGCAATGTCCTTGGACAGGGTTGTCAAGTTCAAAAGAAAATGAGGTACCTGAATAACTATCAGCATATAAATAGATTATTGTTTATTTTATAAACCACATCAAATTCAGATTAAAAAATGATAAAATAATTTGGAGAAGTAACTTTTGTGGAAATTGAGACGTTATAACCTGCTTCAACTTAGCGGAAAGGATGACGCACACCAAAAGGTGAAAGTCTTTGAAAGATAATATATCAGAGAAGTAAAAACTAAGGACGAATTGGCTATTTCATTTTTATCACTCAAACGCCCTAATATGGTTTGATGAGAAGTCAGTCCTTCTGAAGAAGTTTACTTTAGACTAAATGTTCACAATAGTGTTCTCTATTGAAACCTATAGCTATATTTTTCAATATAAAATCCATTTTCAAGCCCTTTAAACAGCCACACGAGAATCAGAAGTAATTTTACTTCTTTTGTCTTCTGTGTTCTATATCGCGTTCTGGAGTATAAAGCCTGCTTTTTTACACTGTAGTATCAAATCAAATATTTCCATCGAGTTTCGTTTTGGGATTGATTTGTCCACATGAAAATCTTTTATTTATTGAGCTATTTTTTAAAATTTTTCTGTTTATTGATTCAGATATTGTAATAAAATATTTCGGATTGCGTTGTGTATACACAGTTGAACGTTTTTGTAAGTAAACAGTTCGTTGAAGGCTTACATATATTTACATACTCGTATATTGGTAGAAGAGTAAAATTCATAATATGGTCCGGGAGCTAGGGTCACAAAGCATGTACTATTTACATAATTTTTCTAATAACTACATGTGTCTATTTAGTAAGCTTATGATCATTTGAACACAATGTTACCGGTCTGTTGCTCAGTAAATGGAACAGGGGAGCACAATTGCGCCGAATTGGGTTTCCTCGAATAAAACTCATTTCCCAGCTCTATGTGAATATATGTATGTGGTGACTTAACACCAACATAAATAAACAACAACACACAAGAGACACTATACATAAAAACAACTTATAATAATGTTTAAGTTATTATTGAAAATTTTTAAGAATTGAAAATTTTGTTTTATTTGTAAGAAAATTAAAAATTCATTATTAAAAAAATCTTCAAAATATAAACTACGAAAATTTATTAATCAAAAATAAAAAGTTTTATTTGATTGAACCTGATACCAAATGTATGTACCAAAGATTTTGTAATCGCAACAAAATTTGGAACTTTATTAAAAATATCACAACAATTTTTTTTCTCGGTTACAAATCTGTTACCCCTAAAAAATTTAAGAGATTTTGTAATCCCAAAAAGTCATTCGCCGAATAGACCCCATTCCAACATATTAAATCACATACAATTTGTGAGTGGTGTCTGATGTTTGCTTGGAATGAAAATTTTGATTGGGATTGCAAAGTCTGCTTAATTTATATCCTCTAACTTGAATGCCTCCAAAAAAATGTTTCCATAACTTTTCAAGCGCTTTCTATAAAAGTTAAGCATATATTTACATACATGTATGTATGTATGTTTGTCGTAATCAGAAATAAAAAATTGTTTTATTTATAGTTATCAAAATAAGTGATAATTTCACTAGTTATCAATCTTCAAGTTCACTGATCTCTTGAAAGTTAATCTAAGATTAATATAGACCATACGATCTATCTAACATACTCATATTCAATAATTTATAAAACGCACCTTATACACTCGTCAGGATATTTTTTACAATCGGTAATACAACGATATCTTTCCCAATGCATCCAGCCCATTGGTGGTGTACGCGCTAAGCCATTTTCTAAGGCATTGATTTGCCAGGATATTGTTAGAAAAACACAAATCAGTATTGAAAAATGCATTTTTATTTATAACTAATCACTTTCTGTTATTTTTAACTTTTTTGTAAAACTTTTTCTGCAACCAAATCTTCGAACTGTTGCCTTTTCAACGTGGTCACAATTAATGAATCCTTCTGAAGAAGTTACCGCTTATTTATATATCGATAAAGTTGCAAAAAAAAAAAAAATTAAAGTGCTCAAAAATAAAACACTTGAGTTATGCCGGAAAAGTTCACTTGTTTTAGTGGTTGCAAAAAAAAAAAAAAGAATCTAATCGGTAAATAGATTCAATGTATTGTACATACAAGAACGTTTCATTTCTAAAGTGAGACTGAACTTATAACAATGGCAGTCAAAGACACTAAGCGATACATTGTAACATATCACTCTACTCGAAGTTGTACTCAATGATGGCACTGATACTATTAGGAAAGTCATTGTTTATTTTAAAATCAAAAGCTTAATATATAAAATAATAATTTTAATTGCATAAGTTAATATAAACTACGTATTTCATTAATACTGCATATTATGCACTTTAATTGCTCAACGTAGAGTGTCACATTGATCCTCTATTTCTTTCTCTTTCTTATCAGTTTGGCTACATCTTTGGTCTAGAAACTTTAGGTATTGTCGAAGGCTTGCTTGAACTCATCAACAGTCGGTATATTATGTGTGATTAAAAATTGATCGGTAGAAATGATTACACACCTGCAATTAGGGGGGATAGGGGTTCGAGAAATGTTACAGTGACAGGTTCGAGCTTATGTGACATAGGAGGGGGGAGTCAAAAATGACGAAAAACCTTATCTTTCATGTACTTTTACCAACGACAGCATTTTATTCAGTAGTATACTACTACTATAGCAAAAAGCATAATTATTCTAATGCACACTCTCAGAGCGTTTCTAGATATATAGAGTGGCTTAAATAACATGCTTTAATGTCAAAGCTCTGACTAGAGAACATAGCAATCACAGCAGTACGGCCCTCTAGAGAGATGTCCTCGAATTGAGATTATTAAAAAACTTTTTAGTTCATCGATTTGAAAACATTGTGAAAGAATCAGGTTATCGAGATCTTTTCAGTCAATCGATGTAAGTTCTTGATTTCTAGTAGCCATAGGCATGTTGGAACCCAGAAGTACGCAGATAAAAGTACTCCTCCTGGAAGTGCCTTGAATGCGTTCAGCCATAGATTGCATATTCTTTACCGGAAAGGCGTCGAAGTTATAATATAGTAAGTAGTATAGTATAGTTTAAAGCCGGCGATTGAAAATATGTATTATAAATTAACGTAAGTATATTTTTATAAAAAATATTCGGGGGTGGGTTTCCGAAAATTGAGGTTTTACATGGAATTTTAAATAAATTCAGTAAAAATTAAGCGAAAATAATAGAAGTGTAATAGCATATAGGCTTATTTTTGTCCCAAAAAAATTAATGCTTCCTTTGGAAATAGCTGAGAACCCCGCCCCCCCACAAAATAGAATGCTTTAAACGGTATTTCTTGGCACCTATGACAGCTACAGTTGTGAAATTTGATATATGGATGAATATAGTTTGTACTAACTACCTGCCCCTTGCAAAATGACGGCGGTATATTATATCAAATTGCTTCTTATTGCAGCTTAAGTTGGGAAATTGATGTATATTGCCTGTACTAAGCACCGAGAAAAATGTAGACGCATAATGAGCCTTGCACAAGGGAGCCGCGGTTACAGCTGGTAATATATATACAATAGTATATTTATAAGTTAAGAGGTAATAACTATCAAATCGTTAAAATCTATCACCTTGAAAGCATAATATCTCAGGCAAATCTTATCGTACGGTTGTCCTTCTGACGAAAAATCGATATGCATATTTATATTTTTTGCGATGTTTTGATTTGTGCAGATAACAAAACTGGGTCAAAATATTTTTAAAGAATTTTTTTTATGGCCGCATTAATTTTATGACTAAACTGATTAGGTTAATCAATAGGAATTTACATGAGGCACGACATTGAGATTTACTCTTTTTTTATTTTTATTTTTTTGATATGCAATATGCTTGCAAATTATAGTACATTCAGACTTAATCTAACTAAATATCTAAGTTTTTATATTGAGAATTAAGGAAGCTTAAACTTAGCGCTAGATTATAAATTTTTTTAGCCTTTACGAAAAGTCAACGCAATACTCTGAAATTCTGATGGTTGCTCAATACAAATTAATTTCAAACCCACTTTTGTATATACAAATATATTATTCAATGAACCAAAAGTGGGCGAAACTAGAAAACTAGGCGTGTCAGTTTTAAATTTACAGCAGTGGGCGTGACACTTTTTATATAGATAAAAAATTGTAAACGATATTTTTAGTTAACGTAAACTACACTTTTGACGAAATTCGATATATGTATGTAGGTGGCCTACATAGATATCTTTGAACTAGAAGTGGTCGAAAATACAAAAGTGGCCGTAATACATCTCGCATATGCAAAAAAACTTTTAATGTTATATATTAGTATACTGCTCAAGGGATCATATCAAAATTTGGTACGAATATGTCAATTGCTACAGACTTTTATAACACATTGATACAGTTTGAACAATTGCATCAGTTGGCGTGTCATCTCTCATATACACAAAAAATTTTAAGTAAACTCTTGTAGCAATTGTTATAAAATTTAAAATAAATAAATGGCTAGGCAAAAATTGTTTAGAATGAGCCTTGGCCTTATCAATGTAATAAAAAATGTTAAATTTAGTAGACCTTCTCACATGTTTAGTAATACTTGACATGATGATATCTGATATTTCTGTAAGTACATTTAAATTTGGTACCTGCACTGTTTCTTTATTTGGACTTACTGCAAGAGTTGTTATTATCACAGTATGTAAGGTCTACTCCTGTATGGCAATTTTAGCTCAAAGTGACAAGTTAAAATAGTTGTATAGGGTATCAGGAAGTCAACTTTAGCCGGCCATTAAATTATCATTGTATCATAATCAAATAAAATTGTATATGGCGGCATTTTTGCACCCTCTTCAATGCTCCAGAAATCACACTATCACAACCGAAAGAACCGATGAGCGCAAAATGTATAGATGTTTTGATAACTATAGAAAATGAGAAGGCAAGTGATCTCTGAATAATTTTTGCTGCTATCAGCATAACAGTCTAAATAAGAAATATTCTTGTATATTGTCATTTAATTAGAAAATAAATGTGGAAGTCGCAATTGCTATTATTGTCATTCACATATGTATATACTTGTACACGATATATGGGGCATTCTTTGTCGAAAGGAAAGGTGTTAGACGTTAAGCCCTCCGATTTTGCTGTTTTTGTGACCAGTTGAGAACTTTCAACTAATCATTTCGATTGCGCTACAATATTTCAAAATTTATAAAAAAATTTAATAATTAATTTATGTAGTATATTTTATCTCTGTATGTATCAATTTGTTAAAACATTAAGTGTCTGAAATTTAGCGGGATTTCGATTTTGCAAAATTTCAATCTTTTATAGGGTGAATGATATATTTGCATAAACTAAAAAATATGGACAAAAGTTGAATTCCAATTTTTTTTCTAAGAAATGTATCAAAGCCAATATATGTAGATCTCAATACTTTCCATTTTTTCTTCTAAAAGTTTTTCAAAACTTCTGAAAGAATATAATGTATTGAGATCCCATTTCATTTTCAATTCATTTCGTACTGTTTTTTTATATACCAACTTAAAATCAAAATTTGAATTTCGGCCATCTTGAAGCTTAACATTACATATCATTTACTCTACTGGAGGTAAAAATTAAATTTAATTTTGAGAATTAAATTCTTTGCTTGAAATAAATATTGAAAAATTGTGGCGCAACAATAGTTTAAAATATGACAAAATGATTTATGGTAAGTCGTCAGCTAGTCAACTGCTACCCACAAAAAAAAAACTTAGTAAAATCGGATACCTCATACCTTCTATCATGTTGACGAAGAATGCCACATATGTATGTACCTACATGCGTTAGCAAACCTCACAATCAGCACTTCTTTAATTTGTTTTTCCCATTCATGGCATACTGGCCACCGCTACTATCGCTCAAACCCCTGCAGTGAAAATAAGACGTAGTCGTAAAACAATGCAATGTTTTAGGGTGAAGCAAAGAAAAAAATCGTCTACTGCGGCAAAGTACATGTATGCATATGCAGTATGTATAATAGCTAAGACATACGTCACCAATAATTACCAGGTTTAATTGATCTATCTGTTGTCTTATCACGTCTTTTTAAGAAAAACCAATGACTGATTCTTAAAATTTACATGAACAGCGATGTTTGCTAAGGACTGTAAATATATTCAATTAGATAATGTGCAAAAGTAATAAAATAGTATGATATAAAAAAAATTTAATTAATTAAAGGAGCTGAAATTAATATTAAAATTAAATTTTGAGAAATATAAAATATCTTGTGAAAATCAAGAGCTCCCAAATATCCGATATCATTTTCATAGGTGCTCTATTTGATTTCAAAACATTTAACGTTTTTGAAAAACCCTATCTCAAATTAAAAATTTCTATCAAGAAATAATAGGAAAAATTATTTAATTTAAAATGTGAAACATAGTCAGCATTACAAGTTATGCTTCGTTTTCGAAAAACCCTATATACGTAGACAGTAGTTTTCAAAATTTCAGTCTTAAACAAACACTTAAACGTAAATACATAATGATATACATTATCTGACAACTCTGATTTTACAGCGGGTTAGATTAACAGTTATGAGATTTGCATTTTTTATACACTTAAATGCTTATTTTTCGTCCCATATCAAATTCATTTGCATTTCCACAAAAATTACTTATACGATTAAGTATCTATTTAATATAAATTTAAAGTTCTTATGCTGTGTAAAATTAAAGTGGTTGGTAGGCGCTAGAAATATGTATGTACATATGTATGTCTTAAAATTGCATAAACGTTCATTTTATAATTTTGACCCAATTTACTATCACAGTATATTTGTTTTACCGTAATTGCAGTTTGCTTATTTGTTCGATTACAAGTTTATTTATCGATCTACAATTATAAACAGCCTTTGTTCAAGAGCCGATCAATCTAGAGTAACACAAGGATCGTATATACTTCATACTTAAGATGTTTTGTAACCATTCTCTATGGTAACATTTATTGATTTAAGTCTCAGCATAAATATCAATTGCATGTTGAAAGTTCTTTTGTGTATAGCCGATCGCTTGAAATAATAGTTTTATTTGTTATCGAGGTACAAAGTGAACACTATCAATTTGTGAAAAGTATGGGAAAAAACTCAATCGGTACTTGGTTCTGCGTATGTTAGTTACAGCTTTCAAAAATTTAACTTAATAAAATCAATTTTTGAACATTACTTTCTAATAAAAACATCGAAAATCAATTGAAGTGCATTTCCACCAAATCCGAAAGAGTTAACAAATTTAAGGAATTATGTACATTAATAGGTAGAAGAAAGGTTAAATTAACAAGCTATTGTTAACAAAATATAATGAAATGAAATTGTAGAATTAAATTCAATCTTTTTTATCTCTCCTTATTATTTTTTGTACGTCCGGCTGTCCAAAGTGCAGCGTGTAGGTTAACTTAATTGATTAGTCTTTTCTGATAGATCAAGAGCTCCTGAACTTTCTTGGACAGGTTCTTAAAAAAAGCTTAAAACTTGTTAAAATATGACTAAGGTCTGAAAGTTCGCAACACTTTGCCTCATAAAGAGATCGAAAAAGGGGTTTTACTCTAAAAGTAATCATAAGAAATAAATAAAAAATGTGTTCAAAGTTGTATGCTTAATAGATAAAAACATCGATTTCATTTTTGTGTACAAGTACATCTTTGGTACAAGTACATCTGTGGTACAAATACATCTTTGGTACAAGTACGCGTAGATAGTCACAATCGATGTTTTAGGTTCATTTGACCTCCGTCTTATATTGTACATATTATCGTGAATATCAATCCATTACATACATACATAGTTCATTTGTTATAAGCAATTTTAAAGCAATGTTTTTTCAAAAGTAGAATTCGCCTAGAAATCGTATATTAATGATTTTTGACATGTAAGTACTATGTTCTTGGAAGTTTAATTGAATTAAAAGTTGTGAAAAAACTTCAAAGTTAACAACTTCTGCGCTTCATAGGAAATTTTAAGTGGTACCAAATAAATCATAATTCTTTTATGCCATTAAATTCGAAAGAAAAATATTGTATATCGCATAGGCTAAAATTTAATTTATTCCAAGTATTTATGAGTGCCCTGCTTAGGAAGGCCTGTTTTATCGGAACATTTCATATAAAAAAGAAAGTACGTTTAAAAGGAGGTGGCAAGGCCTTATACTTACCAAGGAAGGTCTTCTAGAAGCGCTGCTAGCTCCTGACCTTGCTCTTCCCTTGACCTTGTTTTTTTCATTTTTTCGTTCAGAACAGTGAGATGGTGCGCGTGAAGTGCATACAGTAATTGCATTGGTTTCAGCAGTACGTTACTTTTTTCTCCCATTTAAATGCAATGTTAGTACAAAATTACTTGGATACTCATAGTCGTTGACAAAATCGAAGTTTAATTTATTTATGAAACAAAATACACACTAAACATGAATAAGGGTGCAGCGTGCTTTGATTGCGGAACAGCTCAATCAAATTAACACACGGTGTTAATTTTTTTTGGCTCAAAAATAATTTGAAATTAATTATTTTAATAGAGCATTTAAAATGTTATATAATTAAGTACATTTACTGAAAAAGCAGTACAGAAAATAAATTTTCTCACAAACAAAATATTCGCTGAAAAACGGTAATCACCCCTGCTGGTTCGGATGCATTCTGTAGCATCCGTTTTAACCAGAGTGATTCGAAAACAATAATAAGCGTTTTTCCAACGCGCGTCAATAAAAATGTAATAAGCCACACATGATGGTGTATCTCCATGGTACAATTATACATGGTAGAACTATCTTGTCAAACTCAAGGTATGCAACCGTGAAAATGCCTATCATAATTGTCAAAATTAAGCAAAACAAAAACCATGGTACACGTACCATGACAAAAACAAAAGAAAAATTCTGACAAGCGCGCGTTTTCCAATTTTGAAAAGATCAAGAGCTAAACAGAATTGGGACGTGCAATATCGTCCAGATTTTTCCTATACGTTTGTAGTGAGTAAAAAATTGACACTAGTAAAATTTATCGCAGAAAAATAGAACAAATTATATTTTTTGGTGCGATTTGACACATGAGATTAATCGCACGTCCCAATTTTGTTTTTAGCGTCAAACATAAAAAAAACAAAACAAGCTCTTTTGACAAAAAAGGCAGGCATAAAAGTAAAGAAGAAGAATTGTCACTTAGAATTGCTGCTACCATGATAATTGCACCATGGTGTGGCTCATTGCATACAATTTTGTATTATTCTGAAACTCGCGTTAGCTAACGCTCGTGTGAACCGAGCTTTAGGCGACTTTAGTTGCCTCAAAGGTATATATGTTACCGGCCAAACTAGTTTTTAGGCCAAACATGTTACGTTAAGCCTAAAGATGTGCAATAAAATTGTAATACAAAAGCACTGTGGTTAGTGAAGTCTACGACAGGGGCAAAGTCAGGCAATCAAGTTTGTCAATTTCATTGTATACTTGGCAAGTGGTAAGTGAAGATAATTAAGCGGCCTACGGCCGCGGTTAAAGATTTACATCCTCTAATATGTGCAACAGTGGCTTCACGGCAGCTTTCCGCCGCGGCTCAGTCTATAATATGTGCGACACTGGCTTCACATTAAAATTAAATAGCCTTCAAATTAAATAGTTTGGTGTAGGAAAAACCATTGTTAAATCATGGGAAAAACTAGTTTATCCTAAAAACTAGTTTGGCTGGTGACATATATAGTTATATCAAGGCACATATACACAACTATTATGACTCAGTGCTCCATTTCTCATTTTCAAACGCCACTATGCAACCACACATCATTTGACTCCAGTTCGTTTGCAACTGTATGTTAAATCAAAGTGTCAAAACAAAATAATACCCTTCTATGCTTCGCTATTCACCATTAGTGAGCGCTTAATCACGTGAATTTTTCTGTATTTTCTTTTTTTTTCGCTTTCTACTTTGATCACTGTGTTAAATTGGCGTTTTTGGTCCGTCGCCCGTTGATTGATTTTCAGCAGAAAAAGCGAAAAAATTTTCAACGCAAGTTTTTGTCCTCCGCACAACGTTAGAAGTTAAATTTTTGCTAAAAAAAAACAAATTCACGTGAATTTTCGCAATAATTGAAGTAAGTGAAAATGTGCAATAAATGTGGTATAGAAAAACTGAAAAATTGTGAAAATCTATATTGGCCTATTGCGAAAGTGAAGAAAATCGTTAAAGCTGAGCTCATCCAAGAGCAAAATGGGAGACTGGGCGAAGTTTTGCAATTGCCTTGCAAAATAAGATCCTGGGCGAATACGGTGCTAAACTATAAAACTTTATTTGATCCGAAGATTCGTAGTTATCTCTTTCCAGTGCAAGTGTTTCAGTTAAATTGTTTTACCAAAATCAAGCCTGAATAACTTAACAGAAAACTTGCTTCTAAATTTCAATGAACGCATAAATAAAAGTGAAAAATTCTATAAGCATGCATATCCTTCAAGCTTCAAAATCATTTCTTATACTTTGGTATTTCTATAGCAACTGTATAATCTTTTGATTATTTAATAAATCTTCACAAATTGCGCATATTTCAAAAAAGTCTGTGAATGTTTCATAGATTTTCTGTATTTTCTCATAAACTCGTGAGTAAAATTTTATCGATCCAAAAAGCTGTCATGTGACTGTCACCACCAAACAGCTGACACACGGTAACTCACCACGCTTCGTTGTATGTTGGATTTTCGTTAGTTATGTTATGCTTAATTTTTACAAGAACTCGAAAAAAATACTATCTATGATGTAGCTGTCAACAAACGTCTAATTGTGTATATTGGGAAATTTGGATGTAAAAGTTTTGAACTTATTTTTGTTTTGATTTCAGTTTAATTTCTCATAAAGATTCCGCGCATACCTCAATTATTAATTTATTGAATAATTGTCCAATATTCAAAAAAGCATTAAGCCATATGAGTGTGCATACTTGCATTTAAATATTTTCAATTTAATTTATTATAAAAAATTTCAAAGTCGCATCTGTAATATTTTCTTCACCGTTTAGTTTTCAAAATTGATAAGCACAAAATAAGAATCCTCAATAACCTCAAATAGAATCCTGTATTGGGTTTTTGGGCACTCAATCAAATTCAACGACAGTGCCTTATCGGGGACGTATGGTAACCCTTGACGAACTAAACATTGGGCATACTACGTAATTGGTTTTATTTTATTATGAAAAAATAAATATTTAAATTTTTAATCATACGAAAATCACCCCCGACATACAAATAACTGTTCTACTCCCAATCTAAATCCCAATAAAGAATTTAATTCATTTGAGGGGATGAATTTCTAAGGGGAAATAAAGTATCTGTAAATGTAAGAAAGGAAATTGAGACATCTCAAAAATGTAACTATCTCTGATGTCAGCGCCTAATTTGAACTAAATATTGGGCTAGCAGTTTATTTGGGCAAAGGCAAAGAATTTGCTGTGAAATCGTTTTCTGAAAAGTTACCCAGTTGAAATGAGCTATCTGTTGTAAATTGCTTGTTTGAATGATATAAACATAAATCGTCTTGTCAATGGATTTGGTGGTTTCTTGGTAGCAATAAAAATCAATTTTCTCAAATACAGCTTAAGAGGATCCACTATCAAAAGCCAAGTGACCGCTTTTATTATCCAAAAAAAAAATATCAACTTTTTCCCAAAAAAACTGAACTTTTAACCATTTTAAAAAAAACTATTTTATTTTGAGAAAGCCGGTAGAGATCGATTTCATGGAGAAACCTTATACCAAATGAACTGCACGCTCGATCTTCAATCTAAGTGAAGAGCGCTGGTGTTATTTATTCCCCAATTATTTAACTAGCGAGCAATTGCAGGCCGAGTAAATTATTTGATAGGGTTCAATTGGTCGTATGTATATGCCCGCTCCTAGAGTTGCCATTGAATAAACAAAATATCCTAAATTCGTGGACAGTACTGTTATTAAAAATGCCAAATGAGATACAGTGAAATCTCTCTTGGGTAGGCACTAACGGTTTCAAAATTATTTTCCGATCAATGCAAACTTATGTTCAGGCATGGGAGAAAGCAAAAAAAAAAAATTAAGACGTGTATACGTTTTATTTCAAATTAGATTGCTAAAGCCCTTAGTTTTTCTTTTTTCAGCTTTGTAAACTTTAATTACTTGAATTTTCTCTTTTAATTGTAAGATGAAAATTTTTCATTTTGAGCTCATAACTTCACTAAGTACTTTACTTGATACAAAATAAAAAAAAATAACTTCACGGCTTCGCTTTCTTTATTAGTTTGTTAGATTAACAAGCGAATTTCCTGTTCATAAAAAAATTAACAACAGGGCATGTTGATGTTCGTCTAAAAGATGTATTTATAAAATAAGCAGCTGTTCGAGTCCATTTAAGAGAGCATTCACTCATTAGAGAACACTTTACATGCAATTTTGTATGGTTGTACTTGGTTCCTAAAATATTGTCTGTTCATTAGAGGAGTCCGTAGATAAGATGTATCCGTTTGTAGAGATTTCACTGTATGCCAAGCTCCGAATATTGTGAAAAAAAAACGAAAATATATGTATACAAACAATTACAGAAATGTGAGTTACATCCTTTCTACATTAATCTAACGATATCTAAGTAGATAGATAATGTTTGTTTTGTGATTGTTTTTTTTTTTGTACAACATGTATTTGAATTTGTGGAATTTCTCGTATATATTTTATTTCTGAACAAAAAATATATACATCGAAAAAATCTATTCTCAATTTTTGATTTTACCCCGCTTTATCTTTCCATTTACTCCGCTTTAGACTTTTAGTAGTTTGAACCCTGCAGACGAGTTCGGGAAACAAACGTCCCATTATTATTAAGTTTAGTGACTTTAACACATTGAGGACCGAGCCGATTTCGCTTATGTTTCCCCAGGTACCACGCTATTTTCGCGAAAAAATGACTACTAGGACATGTAATATACCAAAATGTAGGCAAAGTTTTTTACTTATTTCTCTAATATAACCAAAAATATATAACTTAGTACATAAAGTTGTGCTCGTCGTCTGTTTTCGTGTGACATAGTCCTCCAGGAAAATTAGGTGTGGCACGTTTTCGTGCAACGTGGTCCCCCAAGAAATTTAGGTGTCCCACGTTTTCGTGCGACGCGGTCCTCAACGTGTTAAGAAAGTTATGGTGCTGCTCGTTAATAATACATAGTCTTAAGTTTGTTTTTAATTTAATTTTTGAAAGCTAACGGCAACGTGTTCCAACGTATAGGTGACAAATTAATTTTAAGTGCTGCTTATCGATATTTTGCAATTTAAAATATAACTTCTATTTTGGATGTAAAGGACCTAAGCCAATGTTTTTTTAGGCATTGATAGAAACGCAACCAGATTAGGATGAAATTACTTCTTGGGTAATATTGGGCCACGGCTGCATTGCTTTATTGCCAAATACAGATAAGTTATTTAGAAAAGTAAAACGTACATTCAATAAATTTTACTGTTTATCTTTTTACTCATCGCAATTACGGTTTAAATGCAATCAATCGAATATAAATAATTCGAACGCATTCAACATATGTCGCACAGCAACCAAAAAACATAAACGAATAACTTATAAATATCATGAATAAATAAAATAAATGCGACGACCCCTTGAATATGGACGACCTTCCTAATTAGTTTTATTGTTGCGAGTAACTGGCTATTTATCAGTTCAGTTTAAATCACTATAGAAAATATCCTGCGTAACTTTTAGCGTGTGTCACGATTGTTATTATTTTTCACGCTAAACACAAAATTCCCAAAACACAAGAACACATAAAACATTAGCTAACAGTCACACCTTATCAAAGCCTATCCCATCAAATAACAAATTAAAAATAAAAAAATTTGTAAAAATTATTTATATGTACCTAAATAGATTTTATTAATTAGTAAAAATGTTATTTGAATTTTTTTGATGAACATCTGACAGGTATATGAAAAAATTTATACTGCAAAATATAGGTACCTAGATGCTTTATAAACGTATGCATACATACATTACCTAATTTACGTACTCATCCCTCTTCACATGCCTTATATACATATGTATATGGATGCCGACTGTCCGCGTAGGAGAACGGTCAACCAGTAAACAAATATTTTTATCTAGCAGTAATACTGACGCCAATACCTAAAATAATTCAGCGAAAAATAGCATCAACACAGCTTGGAACAATTAATTAATAAACTTCGAAGTGGAAGCTCTTTCAAGCAGTAAGCAAATCAATACAGTATGATGCACAAATTTGAGATTGTTGTTTATTCGACGAAATAGACAAATTAAAAATTATTCTACAACTGCCTGATTTCACGTCAAATATGCGATGACATTAATAATCATTTCTATGGATTATGTTTTTATAAATGTTTATGTAAAGTCTACCTTATAAGCTATTTTCCTTCATATCAAGATATAAAGCCTTTTGTGCAAATCAAATGAACCAACTAAGTAATGTGTACATATAACTCAATTATACAGAAGCAGATATTTTGTTTTGAGACGTAAGGAATATTGAGCTAAAAATATACATGCTGAATGAGATTGGTTGATTTAATTACGTTACTAGTGTATTGGATTACAGTAAAATATTATATAAGATGAATTTGAGCCATGTCAGACGGCTAAAATGCCATTGACATCTATTTCTTTGTTATATCAATCCTTCAAATAAAAATAATTTAACGTAATGTCAAAACTTATTAAATATGACATAATAACTTTTATCAAAATGCATTAATTGTTAATATGTATTTCCGAAAAAAACTCATAACTCGGAAACGGTGTAACCAAATTAGAGAAGCCGGCTGAAATTTAGCAAAATTTCATTTGAATCTGTTATAAAACGCGCTATATATGAATTCGTATTTTAAATTTGTACTCTGTATATAGACTAATAGTTTATATGATTTGTAGTTTTCTTAAAACAAAAGCTTAAGATTAAACCAACACAACGTCACTATCCTAAAATAGCTTGCCAAATTACCTTGAAATTACTTCCGACAAAAATTTCATTTATCCTTTATTATCCTATATTCTCTCAGCTACTTGTAGTTCATATACATACATGTATGAAGTATATGTAAAAATTGTTGTTAGCCACATCAATACCCATTTATATCAATCGTCGGCACTGACACCCTTTCTCGATATTTTGCTAACAATGCTTATGGTAGGACAAGTCAAGAAAGAAAGGACTTCTAATAAACTTGCACAAAGACACACACTCATGTAGATTGTATATTTGACAGTTAGTAGTGTATTTATTAATTAATTAGGCGCATGCATACCCGCTGCCTCCAAACTCCATTGTAGCACTGAAGCAAAAAAAAAAAAAGAACTGCGTGTGTGAAATGTTCATATAACAAGTTTATCATTTGGCGCGTAAATTTTCAAACCAATATCGTTCTTCGCTTTGTATTTGATATCCTGTTCAACTTGCTGCTGAGTTACTTCCAGCGCAAATAATGTTTCATATTCAATTCTAAAAAATCGAGTCAAAACTTCATTGAGAATTATTGACAAACATTGTGAAACAAAATCAGTGATTAGCTTGAGATATACATACATACATTACATTGTAAAGTTGCATAACCTTTTCGGATTTCATTGAGTTGACATGAGTATTCCTTAAGAAAAAAATTTTGAAAATTATAGCAGTTTTGTTCTTTGCCCCTTAACTCCAAAAATATGTAGGCTCATAAACTGAAATAGCGACAAATGGACTATTTTTAAAAAAGTTAGTGGATTTCACACAAATATCAACAACTATTTAAGCGTCAATAAAAGCAAAAAATATAAAGTTTTCATAAGCGAAAGCCCATCACTAAAAAACATTTTCAAGGACATCTAGGAATATCCTTTTTATCTGGTATGGTGTCTCTTCTGATTTCGTAATTTTTCCATATGCTAATTTATAAATACAAACCTTAAATATCAGTCTCTAATCTCTACTTCGAAATTTTTACCGAGTGGGCAGATGAGTAAATAAAAATTAAAAACTTTTTAAAATACCCATTAGTATAAATAGAGCAATGCAATGAAAGTTATTGTACCCATATGCTTGAGAAACATACCATAATGCAATAATTAATTTATGTATATTTATCATTGACATTCAGACATGTGATAGAGAGTAAAAATGTGAAAAATACTTGTACAAAAAGTATACTCATAGTTTTGTTGAAGCGAACAGCAGTTCGTTTAGTCCTTTTGCGTTGTGCTATCGTGTCGCATGTATTGTAGAAATAATTTCCTAACTTTACACATTCAGTCTACATCAAGACGTGGCTGTATACGGTACGCAAGCGGTAGTAAGAAACATTTCATTTTAGTGTGATTTCACAACAAATGTGTAGTTTTTAATTGATACTCTTGAAAAGTTTTACAAATTTTTGTGCCAAACATATGAAATCAAAAACAAAACGCGATGAAAAAAAACGAAATAAAGTGATTAATGAAAATGTAGGTGTTTCAAGTTAATTTGCTAATTAAAAAAACACACACACACACTTTCCAATGTGGCTCCCTACTGTCAAAACACAAGGAAGTATTTAATTATTTAAAACTCGCTTTCAATGTGATGGACGTTGATGACGACGAATCGTGCTTTGAATGTCACTGGCAGTAATCGTAAGTGTCCCTGAAATTGAAAACTTATTTTAAAGTTTGAAGGACAAAGCTAACAAAATTAATTTGCACGAGTATCCTCTACTTGAATTGACATTGACAATACAATTTGAAATGTATTTTTATTTTATTTTAAGCATCATTTCGAACAGTAATTAATCGATAAAATAGTAGTGAACCTGTTATCAGGAGTTATTTGATAAATGCTTTAAATTTTTAATATACGATAGTACAGTTGAACTTCGATTATCGTTGATGGTTGGAACTGAGCTCATCCTGGATAATAGAATCACTATTTTATTTTATTCCTTATCAATTTTCAAAGTCTTAAATACGTAATATACGCAAATATGTATGCATATTATTTTATTGTTTACATCACCGTTTTACAAAAGTATTTACATAGTTATAATCTTCATTTAATGTTCTTTGAATAAAAGATGAAGCAGCAAGAGTTAATGGACATGTACAAAAGGGGGTACCCCGTATTATATCATCATTATCTTTCTCCATTTTACTGTGCGTGTCGTATGAAGAACGATCTAAAGCACAGAAAATGAAGCAGTTAGACTTTTCTCATCACAGATAATAGAGTCAATCACGGTTAATAGAAGCAAAATGAGCAAATTTTTAAAACTTCCCGGATAGTAGAATTACGGATAACCGAAGCTCAACGGTATTTCATCTTGAACTTGAAGGCCGAGATAGTCGTCTGAACCTAAACCCATTGTATTTGAAGTAATATTAAATGTACTAGACACTCGTACCTTGTTGCCCTCTTATAAATGTGGTCATATTCCTTTACCTAGACAGATTTAAGTGTGATTTTCATACACAAACTTGATAAAAAGCCAAGCGACTTACTGAAATCTTACTATAAAATGGCTCAGTGTCAGTAAATTAAGGACAAGTTTCCTAAGGTGTGTCCGCTTAACCCATGCCTAGCCATTGTACCTGTTTGGGTACAGCACATTCAAATAGCTCTAAATTCAATCAGAAAAAATATTTTGCAAAGTTTATTTTGCAATTTTATCATACACACTGTGCTTTAAAAATCCACACAAACAATGAAGGGAAAACGACTAAACTTTTTTTAATATATTGATATATTTGATACTTCATCGTCGATGTTGCGTATTTTGAGGAGATCAGTGTTCATTGGGCTGCGTCGGAAGCGTTTTGCGTAAAAATTAAAAAAGTTTGCGCTTGACTTGCAAAGAAAAACACTTGAGTTTTCATAGTTTTAACGAGTCTGCTGTTGTCCCAATTCGGGTACAGGCTCAAAAACCTACTGATTGAAAGTTTTTTTTGTTTTTTTTTTTATATTTTATAAGCATTTTATGTTATTTTCATACATATAGTCGCTGATTTTTGATTTTAAAAGATCTTTGCTCTTAATGTGTTAATGACAGTTCATTTTCCTATATTAGGGGTAAATCGCCTAAAGGTGCACATTCATCATTTGGTCTCTCATATTGACAATAAGTAAATTTCTCTAAGCGGAATGGTCTTTTGCGCCTCTTTAAACGTAAACGGTACTTTAGTGTACTGCTAACGGCTCTAAAACTAAGACCAGAATATGTATCGATATTTTGATACATTCCATAATACGTTGGCTAACAGAAAAGTATGTTTTTTCACTTCAATCATTAAAGGTTGTCCACAAGAGGAAGTAATGGCTCCGCTGCTGTGGACTTTGGTCATTGAGGATCTACTAACAGAATCAAACAGGCAATAGTTCGTTGTGCTTTTTCAGAATTTCGTTTTCTGAGACATATTATATTAAAATTTTTGGTGATGTAAAATCGACATTTGACCTTAGTGAAAAATATTCGTTGTCCTTAATAATTGTGTGTGTGTGAAATAAAGTGTAATCATTTTCAGTGCTGAAAGAATAATAATTAAAAAACTATTTCAAGTAATTTTAAAACTTGAACAGATTGTTTTAACTTTTTTAATTTCTGATTGGAGAATACACATTAACATATATGTAACGCAATATGTCAATCCACTATCCTTCAATCTATAGGAGTGCCATTAAAAAAAAAAATAATTTTAAAATCGTACACTTTTAAACATAAAGAACCAATTATTGTTATATCCCACGGCGGGCTTTAACTAAGTTTAAATGACAAGTTGAGTAACTACAAAAATTTGAATGGGGAATTATTTGGGATGTTATTTATAGTTAATATACATCAAAAGAAAAAAATCCTTAGAGTTTTTTTTTATTCCATATTTACTGTTTTTTAGTAATATTACATGCGTATGAAATACGTGCAACTCACGTAAGAAATTTAAAAAACATCCGATGTTGCTCAAATTTTTACACGTCAAAGAACCCTGAATGATAGCTTCAGAACACAAATTTCAGCTCCCTGGATAGTCGGAGTCCAGAGTACTGTTAGGCCAAAGTTTGAAAAAAAACGCAATTTTTGCAAAAACAGCCGAATTCAATTTCGAATACATATCTCTGAACCTGGTCAACCATTATCACTGTGTGATATCTCATTTTTAAGTGTATAAAAATGTTAACGATTTAAAGTATAATTTAAGTATTATGAGTAAGATCTCGAAATGGGGCACAATTTGCAAAGTTGTCATATTTTACTAAGGCCATTTTCACTTAATTTGGTCGCAAATAAAGGTCTTAAGGTCTAGAAGCTTAAAATTATGTTTTGTGTATAGTAGATGACATAACAAAAAAAAGTGATATCCATAACTTTAAACTTAGATTTGTGGGCTTTAGGAACTAAAATTTTTAAAACGGACCAAATACGGCTATTTTCAGGCCAAAATATGTCTCTTTCTCTAGACTCCGACCACCTAGAGAGTTTGAATTTTGGACTCTGATGCTATCTAAAAAAGTACTTTGACCTGCCAATTTGAACAAAATCGGAAACTTTTTAAATTTCATACGTATGTTTTACATATGTGATATCATTGAAAAATAGTAAATATGGATTTAAAAAAAAACTCTAAGGATTTCTTAGGTTTTTCATATATCGATTCCAAATTACTTCCCAAATAATCCCCAATTAAAGTTTTTGTAGTAACTCTCACTTTTATTAAAAGTTGGTTAATGCCCACTGTGATCCTCTTTATCCTCATTACCTTATTAAGTCTTTATTTATTCGTTTATTTATCAGTAATATGCCCATTTCCAAAAAAAAAAAAAAAATACAATTACGTTATCGCTAAAAAGAAGAAAAAAACAAAAAACTCTAAATTTGCAATTAATTTTTCGACGTGTAATACATTTTGTAGCATCAAAACTATTATTGTTCATTGCCTTTTTAGGGTTTTCGTTTAATGCTGCTAAAATTATAGCCATGAAAGTTGAATAAGGTAGCCAAAGCAACATTTCAGATTTGATTATCTATCTGTGACTGATTATTGTATATGAACAATACAACCGTTATGATTTAATAAGCTTTAATTTTATTATAAGACGCTGATATCTAAAAGCAATACATATATGGATTTAATATTATTAAAATGGTTTAAAATGATCTTGCTTATAAAGGGTGTTAAAATTTGAGGTATCTTTTTAAATTTTAAATAAATGATATAAATTGTGTGAAATCTTTATTTATTTTTATTGGTAATTAAAGTACATTGGATCCGGTTAATAATGAAAAAGAATGTCGTTGAAGTGACCTCTTCTGTTAGCTCGGCAGGCTGTCATTTACCAAAGTTTTGAATAAGTGTTTCGCATAATGACGGTTCAATTTGCTCGATATCTTTGAAGTGTTGAACAGTTTAAGGATGAGAAATTATTCGATTGTAAAACTTATCTTTTAAAAGATCGATTGATTACGTCGCTGTGTGGCATTTTGCACCGTCCTGTGGAAACCACATATTCTGCAGATCAATATGTTCCAATTGACTGCTCAAAAAGTTGTTGGTTTGAAGTTTAATTGCTATGAATGACGACGAATTGATATCCTTGGCTAAAGGTTGAACCTAGCGATGCTACATTTAAATAGCAATAACTTTTCGCTAATTACATTTTAAGATCCGAGCTTTTTAAAAACTAAAAATTTTTATTTCAAAAATTCAAAATACATTTTTAGCGTCTGAAAAAATAATTCATAATTCTTAAAAAAATAAAATATTTTCCAAAATTCGCTAAATATTTTTTTTTTATTTATTTATATCAGGCTACGGATTATTTAATCTTACAAACTATTTACATTAATTAGTACATATAAATATATAGATATTGATATATATATAAATAAAACTAGTTAAATAACTTAAAAAGACTTAATTTAAATTTTTGTTTACGAAAATAGCGTAAGTCGCATTGATAAATTTTTACTGATCCTCCATCCAAACATTAATTATACTTATCATTTTCTGTTATTTTCATTTAAGACTGGCAACTAGTCATGTAAGGCTATTAACTGATTTAGATTTCTGTAGGTATTTCGATCACTGGCTCGTTTTTCATGCTGTAATTTTTTACTAATTTTTTAACGCATCACTTTCTATTATTCGGCGCCACGATGTTTGGGGCCACCAAATCCACATTATCCGTCATAAAAAAATTTCAAACTGCATTAAAAGTAGCACCTTTTCTCCTTCCACGCTTTGTCCTTGTTGATTAGACTGGTTAGCGCCATTGCAATGACGCCAGAAGTCATGTTTTTGGCTGTTCGTTTGAATGCGCATTTAATGGTCATTATTGAAATTACGAATACATGCAGACAACCTCCCAAAAAATACCTCACATAATAATAGTGTAAGATGAAATTTTTTTGGAATTTATCAACTTGCAATTTATGTACCAAACGTGGGGTTTTATGCGCATGCGAAAATAATAAACTTTTCCTGGCACGTTGGCAGCTTTGTCTTTCTATATCATACAGAAAGGCGCCAATCTAACGACGCCGTAAAGTCGCATATTTTAGGATGAGCAAAAGAAATGTGTCAAACTTGTTTTGCAGCAAATTAAAAACAAGGTTGAGGACACGAAAACATAATGGAATCTATTAAAAATTGATTGAAATGTATAGTTATTATTATTAAAATTATGTGTTTTTATCGAAGTCCAAATATAAGAGTTCTAATTTTTTATTTTTTCAGTAATTTCTCCGCTAAAACTTAAATTTCTTTAAAGAATTGAGTTCTATATTTTCTCATCGCTATTCCATAAGTGTTATAGTGTTAAAAAAAATTAAAATTGCAAACTATTCACTAAAAAATTTCCATTAAGAGAACTCAACAGTAGCTTACAATTATTTGAAACAATTTTTTTTTTAAATTTCTAGATATCAACAAAATGTCCGAATACTGGCTCATTTCAGCCCCTGGCGAAAAAACCTGCCAGCAAACTTTTGATACTATGAACAATCTCACTAGGGGACAAAATCTTTGCAACAACTACAAGTTTCATATTCCTGACCTTAAGGTGAGCACTTTCTTGAACAAAACAAAATTTTATTTCACTAAACATAATTACATTGAATTTAGGTCGGAACACTGGATCAACTTGTCGGCCTATCCGATGATTTGGGCAAATTGGACGGTTATGTTGAACTAATAACACGCAAAGTTGCTGCCTACTTAGGTGAAGTGCTCGAGGACCAGAGAGATAAGTTGCATGAAAACTTGCTCGCCAATAACAGTAAGTTAACGAATTTCAAAACGTATTCTTTTTAATTTTATTTTTTTTAAATAATTTTCAAAAAAAAATAGTCACTAATTAACAGCAAATTTTCTTTTATTAAATTAACATTAACAAGTAGTTTTTAGTACTTCAATATTGTAAGAGTATGCGTCAAAAGCGTTAATAACAAAACCAATCACAAACACAACATACTATATTATTACTACGTCAAAAAAAAATCAAATTTGAAATTAGTGAATATTTTTTAAATGTGTATTAAATACATAATATTTAAATTAATATATTATATAGTTAATTTTCTTAAAAGAACTAAGAACAGAAATTTGGAATGTTTGCATCTAAACAATAATTTACTTAAATTTTAAACTCATTATTTCTAGTATAATTATAGAAATATTTAAAAAATATATCAAAAGGTTTAAAAACTAATCGATTTTCTGCTGAAGTTTTTTATTTATTTTTTAGTTTAAATTTGAATTTGTTTTCTATAATTTCGTATTATTTCATTTTTATCAAATTAATTTAGTATAACCTTATTTGATTATTTGTTTAATTTTATATTTTCTCATAAATAAAGCACATTCATTAAAAATCTCAGACGACTGGACACCAGTTTGTTAGAGATAGCTTCTTTTTCTAACACATATCAACAAACTAATGTGATGTTGTTTTTTTCTTTATTTTTGGTTCTATGTTGTGTAAATTTTTATTTCTTTATATGATTTTTATTGTAAATTTAACAATGCAAATAATCATACAAATAGATACTAGACACAACAATGCACACACAATGATACATAGAAACATGAACGTTTTTCATTTAACTTTTTAATTACTGTCAATTTAGTTGTAATCTCTTTAGAAAAATAAATAATTAAATAATAAAATAATAATTAAATTATTTCGTGAAAGAAAATTGTGTTCCTATCCAACAATATTTATACAGGCGTATTTTTTCAATGTAACTATTGTTTAAATGTAATATTGAAATTGAAAACAGTTTTTGTTTCTGGGACAAAATCATTATAATTTATTGTACCTTGTTACTCCAAAATTAATTAGCAAAAGTTTTCTTTGAATTTTAAGACGTCATATGGAGATAACATACAAATGTATATAATGGTTTATTAATATTTTAAAATCTGTACATATTTTAATTGTTTTACCTTTTTTTATAACAGAAATACTTTTTACCAGCTATAAAAATTAATTTCTACAATATCAAGAAAACAAAAAAAAATAAATGTACGGTGCAACTGAATAAGAACTAAAACATCTGGCAATGCTTTGGCTATTCCTTCAGAATATAATAATATTGAATCTGTTTTGAACTTTCGTGATAACTTATTTATCATTTAAAGTTACAATAAAAAGTTATAAATCAAGTAAAATACAACAAAGGAGGCACAGCAAAATAATTTTGAACGCTTTATTTTAAGAATTTGAAAATGCCGCCAGTTTTTTATTTAGAAAAAACGAACAAAATCTCGCTGATGCGTATCATTTCCGCGTTTGACACAAAGTTTGATGATTTGATGGGTGGCCACACTTTTCGCCAATTTCAACTTTGTTTTGTAACATTAGAATGAAGCATTTGAAGGAATAAAAAATTGTTGTTCAAGTTAGTGTAAAACTACATATTAAGAATTTCAAGTTTATTGAGTTTTTGGACAACTTTTTATGTACCCTTTATTATTTTTAATGCATTTAAATGATACTTTAAAAATCGAACTACACAATATATACCACAAAAAAGAAACACATTCCTATATTCTTTTGACATAGTTTTTTTTTTTAATCATCACGATTTATTAAAGCAGGCTTATTTCTCAGATTAGAAAACCAATTAGTTTTTAAATCATGCAAAATATACTATAAATATATCATTTTAACACATTGCAAAGAACAATTTCTTATTTTTTTTTTTTTGAATTTTGAAATTCTCCAAGAAAAACCAAAAAAAAGTCATCCCTATGCTCATGCGTGTAAGTGTGTGTGTGTGTTTTTGCCGCCAGTAATTTTTGTATAATTGTTTTAAAATTTTTTTGCTACCATATTCTGATTTGATCTTAAAATTTATTTTGCATTTGTTGTTTGTTGTTCACTATTGATTTTCTTCTAGCGACCTTCTCCTCCTTTATACATAGTGCTTTAAAATACTGTCTGTTTTTTGTAATTCCGCTGTTATATTGTAAAAATATTTCACAGTTTTTATATTTTGACAACTTTTAAAAAAATGCTTTTTTCAAAACTCATCGATTAATTTCTGTCAATTTATTTATCTTAAAAACAAATTTTATTAGTTTTATTTTTTTAGTTTAGTTTTTCATTTATTTCTATTGTTTATTTAGTTGAATTTAAATTTAATTATCTAATATCAAATTAATATTTTTCCTTCAATAAATAATAAAAGTTTTTGATCAAATTATATTTTGTTTTAAAAAAATTAAACAAAAGGATTATGCCGTAAAATGACGTCTTCATTTTAAGTGGCCTGTGCTAAGACTAATATTCGAATGTAACGTATCCAACATTTAACAAAAATGATTCAGATACATACGGGAAGATATTAGAGCTAAGATAACGTAATATGTATATTCTCAATTAAAATACAATTGAAAGTACATGTTATTAAACTTTGTTTTATGAATAAAACTTAATTATACGAGTAGCTTAAAAAAGTGCATTGCAAATTTTGAAAGTAAAATTGGCTCCCGGCGATTTGTCGCAATCTCAAAAAGTTATAACTGATGTCATGAGGCTCATTAGACCCTCGGTTTAGTTTAGCTCTTCCTCTCAATTTGTGTTCATTGTCTTAATTATATTTAAATGTAAATTTATGCTTTTGATTGGAATTTATCTCTTGGAATTTCGCCACTCTTGTAGCCTTTATCTCCTCATGGAGCGTAGGGCCTTCACAAAACTCTTCCAACGTGCACGATTTGAAGGGTTTTTACAATTTTTAAGTAAACATGGCACCTTACATAAAAACTTATAACAATTGTGAAATATAAATATAAGTTTTAAGATTTCTTGTCTGGCCCTACCCTGCACCATGATCATTTTACAATGAAAGTTAATGAAATATGTTATACTTAAAGTTTGCTAAATTGTTAAGCCACCTCATGGAAGAAAAAATAATATTGTTTTGCAATTAAATTCATAAAGAACTATTGCAACACAAAACCGTGAAATTGTCGGCTATTTCCGAAATTTTTGAATTCCTACCAGGCCCCCGGCTTCGGAATACTTTAATATATTCACTTAAAGCACTTAAGGCGCCAAAAAGAAGGAACCTGACTATCAACCTATAAATAGATTTTTATTTGGGTCAACCACGGCCACTTGGCATGACATGAAATACAATTTTCTTAAGTTTGAGACAAATCGTTGCAAAGTTGTCTCCTTTGGGTGTCCAACTGAAAAATGCTTGTTTCATTTATGGCCATTTATAAATAAAGTTCGTGTTTATACAATATATATTTGGCATTATCCTTTATAACTTTCACAAATAACTAAAAATTTGAGTCAATTTCTGCTCTGCGTTTTGAAACTCGTCTTGAAAAAAAAAAAACAAAACAATACAATTGCAATTACAATTTTTATTTTAACAAAAAAAAAAACATCCTCACCACCAACCACTGCCACCATCAATGTTACCATGTCACTTCAAGGTCCCGGCCCTCCCGATGATAATACGTATACTCACGCGGAATTAACTGGTAAATCATCAAATCTATCAAATAGTCATGATACTACAACAACAACAACAACCACTTCCTGTTCCGCATGCCATACTGGTGGAAGTTGTAACAACATTTCAACGACTGAAGGATCGAAACGTGAATTTGATTTGTTATCATCATCGGTTTGCACGTGCGATGATTGTGCCGCTACTCGTGTCGTCACTGCTGCAACCATAGCTGCTACTACCACCACCCACAATACCAGCAACCCTGTTAATGTTCGCGACGAATGTTATTCCACTTATTCTTTAAACACATGTGCCATGTCCGCCTCAAATTCCTCTTATGCCGCCAATGCCAATGCAGCTGCTGTTGCCGCCGCCAGCACTAATTATTCCTATTGCTCTACATCTGCGCCAACTGGTGTTCCAACCGGTAAACTGGCTACAGTATCGCGACAACACAAACTAAATAACAACACATGTAACATAAATAATAACAATAAAAATAAATTGTGCATTAGAAATAGTAATAATATTAATATGTCATCGCCGCCGCCGTCTAACGACTCTCATGCCGCCTTGAAAAACTGCAACAGTACATCCGATTTAAGTGATACATTTGACTGGTGGTTTCATAGGAATCGAAGAAGTTCGAAAAAGAGCAGGTACAACCATTATCATGCATTACAAGAAAAGAAAAATAAAACTAAAAACCTTAATTAATACAAGAGATACAAATTGCTTCAAAATCTAGGTACATGTAAAATTTTACATTACAGGCTCATGCATTACATACACCACTAGACACAATTATATGTATGATATGTATGAATAGATAAATATGTACACGGAGAAAACAAAATTTTAAAACGCACTTTGATGTGAAATAAAGTCCGATCGGAACGTTTTTAAAAGTAACACAAAACGTATGAAGCTGCGTTTTAAATATAGAGGTTACTTTAAAAAACTTTCTGATCCTTGTTCGCATCGTCAAACTCGCATTTTATTTTTTTTTTCTGTGTGTATGTTTGGTTAGTTATAGTCAATGCGGAACGCACTGCAACTTATTTAAAATATTATGTTATATTAATTGTAATCAAAATCATAGCGATTGGGATAAAATTATTTCACATAAAACTCAAATTTCCTTTCTTTTAATTTTTGCGAGTCACTTTTTTAATGAATAAGATGGACATTTCCTACAATTACGTGTTCAAATTTGTAAATAAAATTAAACTACAAGGTACTGCTCCAGCACGGTAGGATTGCACATGGTACCGAACCGAAAAACTTAATTTTCTTCATAAAATTTCGATCTGAAGCGCAAACGAATACACAAAATTTTCAAAATATTTTCCGAGAAAGGCTTAATTACTACATATTTGGGATAGTGGGAGGCACACTTGTTAGTTCTTCCTAAAGAATTCAGTAATAATAGAAGAGATATTTTTCAAATTAAAAAATTTGCTTTAAACCTCAGGAGCCTTCAGGTCAAATTTAGCGAAATATTTGGTCTGATTCTAATATGATTTTTAAGAATCCTTGTGATCGCACATGGGTACCGAATCAGGACCAACTAATTCAAAGCTAAAAATAGTATAAATATAACTGAAAAGAAGTATAAATAATTTCGAATATTATACCAAGAAAAAAATATTAAAATAAAAATAATTTACAAAACTTTTTGTGCATAATCTCACAGTGACTATGCTATCCGAATTTTGGGGGAAAAATAAGCTCTATGGTTTTGATTTTAAATTTTGTAAAGAACAAACATTTTAAAAAGTTGCTTCATTCATACCTTGAGGGCTCCAAAGTTTTGCCAACTTTTTCGATATCTTGAGAACCATTGATTTGATAGCTTTCACCTTAGAGATTTTTTTTGAAATTTTGAAATTGTCAATCAAATTTCTACGATAAGATCACTTCTTTTAGGTCAGTAAAATCGATCAATAATTAAAAATTGATTTTGAAGACCTGTAATTTTGAAACTGTTTGAGCAAATTCACTTGCGGCACTTATAAATAACGGTAAAATGCCAACAACTATAGTCCTTTATTGTAAATCGTTTGAAAAGTTTTTAAAATATCCTATTTATGATTTTTAATAGAGAAATATATTCAGCTCCATTTTAATTTCTCCAGGCCAATATCTCGAAAACTAGGTAAGTTAGTGATAAATGTTTTAGGCAAAAGCTATAAGATATCTAGGGGATCAATCAATAGCAAACATATATCTGACCTTGTAACCAATTTTCAAGGCCAACTGTGATATTTTTCTTTAGATATCATTAATAAATGTAAGTCCTAAAGCGAATTGTTCTTACAAAACATGTCTATTTTTCCCATTGAATACAAATCTGCAATAAAAAACATATTTACCTGTTCAAAAAATCCCAGCAAAAATTTGTTTCAAGACCAAAGGTAAGGTCACTATTATTTGACCTCTGAGAAACCTTATAAATTTTGCCTAAAACATTATTCACTATCTTGTTTAGTTCTCGAGATATTGGCCTGAGTGAATTAAAACGGAGCTCTCGGTATATCTCAAGAACTGTTCGATTGTCTGTCTTTTTATTTATCTTAGTTTTGAATTAGAATTTATAATTTGGAAAAAAAAATCGGCGGTAACCAAACAATGCGCCGTGCATAATTCATTTAGATTTAAAACATCTTCAGAATTAATAACATCTAAAAAATTTTGTTTAATATAAAATTATATTTTTGTTGCGCTTAGGAACTTTTTGTTCGGGATCTTGTAAGTATTGTAAACATTCAATGCATTGCATTTTGAAATTGATTCTTACACACAGTGCTTTCACTTATTCCACTCTCATGTTATCAATCACCATTACAAACCGATAATAGCTGTTATTTTTTTTTTTGCGCGTAGATGAAATAGCTATCGTTATCGCTTTACATTTTATAAATCCAACTTGGCAGCAATCCGGGAAAACTGTCAAACTATCAGACAAGTTATTCTTTTTTCAAGTGCTTGCTAATTAAATCGTAATACGTTAAATATTAATACAAAACATAAATGTTTTTGTTCAGTCATATTTTTTCTATTTGACGTTTAGAGGGAAAATTTTTTCGATTAAAATTAAGCACCGTGGTAGCACGGTTTTTTTAGCCGCGAAACAGCTTTTAATAATGAAATTCAAAAAATTGCCCCAGACTTTTTTTTTTAATTTATAATCTTTGAGTGAAAATAATATGCAAAATCTTTTGTCATTGGAGTGGAAAAAATTCCCATCTACATTTTTTGTCTAAAACTACAGAAAAAAAAAATTGTAGCCATTGTAATTTTTTTTTATTTTTAGTTGGAAATTGCTTAGTCTCTAAAAAAACTTTAACCTTAGCACTAAAAATTTTAGGAAAAATGTTAACTGTTGTGCCAGTGTCACTTTTCGATACGACTCATAATTTTCGAGATACAAGTGTTTGAATATCAAACGATTTTACCACCTTGGTACTCGTATTTTTCAAAAAAAAATCTTATTTTCGGAATGAAGATAAATATTTTTTTTTCAAACACGTGCTTTGAATTTTTTTTTTGTTATTGATGATTAAACAAAAAAAATAATTATTTCACCAAAATTAAAAATTTTAATGTAAAAACTCCAGCTTAAGTGTGTGTCGACTTTCCTAATACTCTTACTAAGATAATTTGTTTTAGATAGATATACAGGGTTTTTCAATAGGGGCGAGTAGATGAACATTTAAATCGAATAAAATAAGTTGTATGTAAGATATCAACAATTTTTTTGTTTTATTTAAAAGACCTATTAATGATTTAATTAAGGTGTAGAATATGACATCGTTCAAATGGCTGCCGCGGCTTGGCCTGTTGGGGCGCATCCAAGAGGTCCAATTTTCGATGACTCTAGCGCATAGATAAGGCTGAATTTGAGCGATGGCACGGGTTATGTTGAATTTGCGGGCACCGGTCGTTTGCGGCTTATTGGCATAGACCGATGACTTCAGGAAACCCCACATGAAAAAGTCTAACGGAGTTAAATCGCACAATGGGCGTAACGTTGCCACAAGAGAACACCCATTTTCATAATAAAAATATCATTTGCATATGTTGCTCGGCGCTGTAACTTGCCATGGTGCCATGGTTTGTCTATAATGAAAAATAAAAAAATAAAATAAAAAATAAATAAAACAACATGACCGCCTTAAACTGTCAAAATTTACCCGTACCTATTGAAATGCCCTATTTATAATAAACCATTTATTCACTTTTTTTTTATTATAGTGACTTTCCCAATTGAAGTATTTTAAAGACAAAAAATCGTTTAACTTTTTCGATATTTTAATTTTATACATACATATGTACATAACATTTAAAAATACATACATACATGCACGTAAACATACATTAATACAATAATAATTTAATACATTAAACAAATACAAAAACACATATGCACACAAACATACACATAAACATACGCACACACAGTGACACACTTATGCACGCCGACAAACTATCGCCCTCTCGTTATACCTGAAACCCTTTGATGATCATTTTATAGCAGTCGTTCATCATCGAGTCAATTAAATATAAACAATGGATTTAATTTCACATCAACTCATAGATCGTCACCAATGAGTAGTTGTTGTGGCAGTAGTAGTCAAGGTCGTTCCAGTCCGGACATTGATTTGGCCGAACCACCAGCGTTTCCATTAAGTCCAGGTTAGCATGCCTGGTATACAATATTTACTACAATCAATTTATATTGCTGTTTTAATGGTTACTTTTTTTATTTTCCATCTATGTATATATATAAATATTTAATAAAACAAAAATAAATGAAAATACGAAAGTATTAAAAAAATGTACACTTGTTCTCAAACCAAACCAAACCATTCCCGTTTTAATATTAATTCTATGTTTTGTACATAAACAGGCAATTATTCCTGCTGTTTACATAAAAGTTGATGAATATCGCTGATATATATTTAAAATTTAAATTTTAAACTTAGCAAATGTTTAATTTTTTCATCAAAAACTCAACTTTAAAATTTGCTTATTTATACTGTTTTTATTTGACTTGATAAATGATTAAGCCAGTTTTATTAAACACAATCATCCAGACAACTGAAACAAATTAAATGTGGAGATTATTCGATCACGATCTTTTTTGTACATGATTATCATGATTCGTATTAAAAAGTTTCAGAAATGGTACGAGAAGTTCGATCAAACAAACTTTTTTTTCATGGATTTCAACCGTAACAATATGCTTGTCTCATATTTGGGTGAAAAGTAAGTTGCTACTATAAAATGATCCAGCACTTGGATGAAAATATGATGTATAGCACTAAAGATCGTTACAATATTACTAGCGTTAAAAATACCGCCCATCCAGCAACCACACATGAAGTCGTTTAGAAAAAGAAGAACCCAATTCAAATAAATCAAGCGTAAAACAGCGCTCTATAAAATATTTATATATATACATATTTGACTATTGATATAAATATTATTTATGTAATTTTTCTCTCTTTATTTCTGCAACAGTGTGTAAATGAAAATAAATTGCTTAAATGTATTTCTCACCATTTGCTACAAGAGATTTATCACGCGCCGAGTGTATTTTGTTGCTGACTTTTCTTGCAAAATTTCTTCTTTGATTGTTTTTACTCTGGTTTTACTATTTTTTATATATACTTTTTTTTAAACTTATATACATTTATACACCATAAATATTTCGTATTTCGGTTATTTTTCTATTTGTGTCGAAGGGAAAATGTTTTATTCTTAAATTAGGTGAGTCCCTGAGAAAGAAAAAATTTAATTATTTTTTTTTACAGACTGGTGTAAGGAACTTAAATTCAAACTTTATTTTACATGTTACAATTATTGTTTGAATTCTCTAGACTTTTATATAGGAAAGCGAAAATTAGATACCTCTAATAAACTAAAACAGTTCATTTGATAAGGTTTTAGTGATCTTTGTATACATTCAAATTGCAATTATTGTAAAATATTTTTGCCGGATGAATTAAGCTTGCCCACAGCGTCAAATTCGCAATATATAGAGTTCTCAAAAACAGTTTTCATGTGACCTTAACATGACTGTCTCGGTCACCATATCTTGATCTCAGTTCCTATAAAAATCTAGTAATATGTATTATTATCGCTTACCATATTTCTGTTAGAAGAAATTGTACAAGATAAGCCTGATACAAACCTTAATCGTTGCATTGTGTTTAGGTGAACTTTATACCTGACGTTACTATGATGTAGTATTGAGTCTGATAAGTAATGTCATTAAGGAAAGCATGGAAAACTAAATATCTTAGTTGATTACCTTTTTTTGATATTTGCATACTTATTTTATTAAAATGTACTAATTTCTTATTATTTACTTCTCAATATTTTTCTATTTTTATTTTTAATTACATATATGTATGTTTTTAGTACTGTGCCAAAAGTGCTATTCTGCTTCAATTGCTTGCAACTTATATTCGTCTATATACACATAATGTATGTATGTATGTACTGAAAGCTTACATGGAATTTCAAAATTCAAAAAAAAAGAATTTTTATTTATTGTTCCTAGTAAAATTCATCATAATGTTTTTAACTACTTATTCTAATCACATTATGTATACAAAAATTTCTCAACATTCTATATATCTTTTTCTTTTTATTAATTTTCTATACACTAATTTCTGAATTTGTCTATTTCAAAATGAATAATTTCTTTACATTATTAATGCAATAATACAATATGAATTCATAATTTTATTTTGCTCTTCGAATTTGGAACTCCTACTCTCTTAAACAGCCGATTTATCTGTGTATATAACCCATTTTCAATGGGACATGGCCAAATATCCTATTAAGCAATCTTTGCGCAACATTGCCGATATTATTTCGAAACAAGTTGGACAAATCGATGCTGATTTGAAAACCAAGTCAAACGCCTACAACAGTTTGAAAGGTAGCTTGCAAAACTTGGAAAAGAAGCAAACGTAAGTTGATATTAATTATCACTTTAAATCTTTAATCAAAAATTTATTGCATTATTTTCTTTATTTTATTCAATTTACAGTGGCAGCTTGTTGACGCGTAACTTGGCCGATCTGGTTAAAAAGGAACATTTCATTCTGGATTCGGAGTATTTGACCACACTTTTGGTCATTGTACCGAAGTCAGTATTGATTATTATTTATTGAAAATTATTGCAGTAAATGCAACTAACTACTTTTTCTGGCATGAACTTAAAAACTGCTAAGTTTTCGGCATTGAAATGTTAGTTAAGAATTATTTAAGTCTGATAATAATGTCCTTGGAATGAGCTTACATTCAAAAATGATTGACATAGGTATTTTTGACATATTTGACCTAGCCTTGTTTATCATCTCAAAAACCAGACGTGAAATAAACTCTCCCAATCTTAAATTCTTATAATCTTGCCTGCATCACAACACTGCTTTATACTTACTTTACTAAAATAGCTTTCCTATTATAACGTTTAAAATGTGTTGATTGAATGGGAAGGGCCATTATTGAAATAAATTACAACTGATTTTAGTTGTTTTGCAAATAGTAAAATCAAAATATAATTTGGTCCTCAAGTTATCGAAATAACCTGTAACCCTTAAATAAATTAACAAGGTCATACTCTCCTTATATATTAAAATATAAATACACCATAAGATTCTCTAAATTATCCACTGATTGGTGAAAACTGAGTCTTAACGAAACGTTTAAAAGCTATGGCGGTAGTCGTGCCTATAAATTTATTTCTTCTATTTTTAATATCTATTTTTAATATTAAGCACCAACAATTTAATCATGCGGAAACACAGATATATGTGAACAGTAAGACAAACGCACTAACATGACTAGATAAACTCATGAGAAAATGCTGATTTAGAATATATTCACGTTTATATATCTGACATGACTTCTTGCGTGAATTATATAAATTACAAACATATTAACACCCAGATAGCGCCGCAACTTTTTTATTTATAAAGTTGAATTTTATTACAAAGCTTAGGTCAAGATCGCTTTCTAAACATTTTTTATTAAATAGCTTCAATCTGATCTAATCCGAATAGAAATGCATGTGCATAACGGCACATTTCTCTCATCTATGATGACGTTTTCGGTGTCCTTTTAAAAAGACAGTGGTGCTATCTGGGTTAATAGGTTGTGTAGGTTGCAAAAAGTGCCAAGAAGCGGACTCTTTTTTTTTTTGTTTAGATATCCTCTCCGATTGACCATTTTTGCTTTAGAGCTGCTTAAAGTAATGATTTACATTCTGTTAATTTAAATATTTTTTATTTATTTCTTTCTTTCAAAAGGATAACGGCCAATGATTGGACCGTCAATTATGAAAAAATTACTGATATGATTGTGCCACGTTCATCTACGCTGATTACACAAGATAACGATTTTTGTCTCTATAATGTGACGCTCTTTAAAAAGGTGGTAGAAGAATTTAAGCTGCATGCACGTGAAAAGAAGTTCATTGTACGTGATTTTGTTTATAATGAGGAAGAATTGGCCGCTGGCAAAAACGAAATCACCAAACTGATCACCGATAAAAAGAAGCAATTTGTGAGTTTTAGCATCATATACATATATATATTTGTATGCAGATAAAAAAAATATATGTATGTATATTTAGTGGCCGTCATATATGTATGTATATACTATTTACAATTTTAGCATTCAAATCTGTTATTGGTATTGAATTACTAAAATTATAAGACGCTAAATACTTCGGGCCCATTATCAACCCATACCGCCTGGTCCTTAAATGAATAAATTTTTAAATTAAAAAAGATCTGTCGAGATGTGCAGGTAAACAGTAAATAAAAAAGTATTACAACTTTTTTTTACTTGAAATAAACTTTTCATACGGATATGTAATTGATGTATCCGAGCCCTTGGTATGTTTTGCCTTATCACGTAAGTTTTTGTAACCTTATGGAAAAACATGCAAAATGTATGCATGTTTTTTCAATTAAGAGTCTAGCGGCACGGATTAATAATGACTTTTGGGTCCGGAATTTTTGACCATCTACTTTGGTATTTTGACACCAATAATTGGTAGAAAAGGCTAAAAAATAGTTGACAAACATACTTATATTTCGAGTTAAGTATAACTATAAGTTTTTAAAGCCATATGGTAAATTTCTATTAAGCTTGGCATGTACCTATATTCCTGATTGTTACATATATTTCAAACGCTTTTTCAAATTTTTAAGGGTCCACTTGTTAGGTGGTTAAAAGTCAACTTTAGTGAAGCTTTCTGTGCTTTAGTGCATGTCAAAGCCTTGCGGGTATTCGTTGAATCCGTGTTAAGGTAGTCAAATAAAATATATCGCACACATTTAACTAAAGAGTCACAACTCAAAATTTTAAAATTTTCAGAAAACGCAAAAAACTGTTTTGAAGCTCGTGAACTATTTGTCAGAAATAAAGTGTGGGTTATTTAGTAGGAGGTACTAACATGTATGTAGTATGGTTTGATTGTAGTGATCATTGCAGCTTTAACTCTCCGACACCACTAAAAATAGAGAGCTTTTACATATTGCAGCATAATTTCAATTGCAGCATGAAGAGAGAATTAACTTTTTTAACAGCAAAGTATAGCAAAAAATTAATTCATCTCCTTTGTGCTGGTAGATATGTGTATGATGAACAGATTTAGCGAGTAAACTCGAAAATGACAAATTTTGAGTTGTGACTCTTTAGTTAAATGTGTGCGATGTACCTACTTTTAAATTCATGAAAAAAAAAACTAAATAGTTTTATTTTAGATATGGCTTGCCTGTGAATTTTCAAGCCATTCTTATTGAACCCCACAAAAAAAGCATGAAGCGCTTAAGAGAGTGCTTAAATCAATTGTACGGACATCTTGATGGTGCCTCAGCTGGTGGACAAGGAAGCAGTATTGATGTAAGTTAAGATTCACACTAGTTTTTTTGATTATGATTAAAAAAAATTTTAAACTTTTGAATTCGTTTTTCAGAATGTTGATATTCCCGGTCTAGGATTTGGTCAATCGGAATATTATCCATATGTTTTCTACAAACTTAATATCGATATGGTGGAAACAGCTAAAATTTAAACAAGAGATCGACAAACATCGTTATAAATTTTAGCTTAATAAAAAGATAATTATTAAAAATAACAAAAAAACCCTACAGACAAAAATTCGTAATCGACAGTTGTATGTAAAGTGTTAAAGCCATCAGTAGCAGAAACAAACCAGTGGCACTAATACCAGCAATATTTTAAAAAACTGTAGTTTCATTTTGTGACATTATAAATTCCATATCTTAACTTGTTAATGTTTCCATTATGTCGTTGCCCGTTGCTACCTTCATCGTCGTTGTTATCATAACGTACTTTTTTTTTCAAAGTTAAAATTATTTCTGTTCCATTTAAAAGTAGAAGAAAGAAAAAATTATAAAGTAAATACTAAGCAGACTATAATGAAGTTTATTTTAAATCGAATTAGATTTTTTAGACAACAGTATGTCTTTGATTTTCGTTTTGTGTTTTTTGTGTTATATTAAGTTGTTAACAGTATTTTTTTGGAAAATTTCTCTTGCAATAGTTTACAGGAAAGTTAGAATTGAAATGTTAATACAAACAAAGCAATGATGTTTTTAAAATGTTCTTCTTGTTTTCTTAAATAAATTGATGTGCAAAAGCTGTTAGTTTTATTTAAAAACATATTTAACATCTCAATACGCTCTATAATAAAACACTAAATTAATATACAAAGAAACCAAATTGTTTTCATTGTATATAATTGATGAATAAACATATAAAACTAAAAATATTTAGCTAAATAATAATATAAAAACTAATTAAATTACATTTAAAATCCAAAACTTCAAAAAGTATTCAAAATATATGTAAATTAATGTTATATTATAATGTTTGTTACATCGATATCAAAGCTTATACATAGATCTTAATATGTTGTTATTTTACTAATTGCAACTTTTTAATTTTTATTTTCAAATATGTAAGTGTATGTGCGAATTATTTTCTTGTAAAACTTTGTTTATACATTTTGCACAAATTTTACAAATGTCATTAAGATTATACAAGAAAATCTTTCCCGTACACATTTTAAAGGATTGTATGTTATTTGCGTTGAAATCAACATTAAGAACAATAATTATTGTAACATCTACAAAATATTAAAGTTGATGCATATACTATTCATAAAGATATATATATATATAATTTGTAAAAAAAAATGATTGAAGAGAAAATCAACAAAGCCATCCTGTAAATAATTATATGAAAAAAAGACATTCCAATTTTGTTGTTTTTTACTAAATTATTTGTATATTTACAGGGTTTTTATAGAATCTGATTGCTATTGAATCAGAATTGAAACCGATATAGTTTTCGTACAGGTGTAATGCATTCTGACATTGTTTGTTTCATGTTCGAATCGGAATTGCTATTGGTTTTGGTGTCACAGAAAAAATTCATCGGTTTGATTATAAATAAACCGAGCAACAGATTTATACTTTATCTCTTGCGGGCGGAAAATTTATACAAAAATGTCCACAAAATATTTTCATTCACAAAAATAAGAGGCTACAGTTTTCAAATTTGATACTTCCAAAATGTTGGTGGGATTGGACAATATGGCGTGTACAATAAAACACACTTCAATCACTATATCTTGGCACCTGTAACAGCTATAGAAAATACATGGATGTATTTTGCTTTTACCAAGCTCGTTACAAATGTAGACAGAATTGAACAACAAAACATGGACATATTAAAAATAACATGGATATATTAAAAATATTTAAAACGCTATATCTTCGGGCTTATAGCAGCTATAGTTTAGAAATTCGGTACATATGTAGACGTACTTCGCAAAATGTGAACTTTGTGGGATTGGACAATAGATAGGCAAATATCCGGGTATTTTGAATGCTACATAACTTGGTACAACATTTGGTGATAGAAATTAGCATAAGAAGAAAGTGAGTGGATTCGGTGTCCCACAATCACGTAAGTAAAGTTTTATTAAATAATTACGTCATTTACAAACAAGTTTTGGATTTGTAGAAATTCTGGTATAAAAGTAATAAAAGCACTTATATTTATATGTGTATAAAAAAAAGTTTCTGTAAGCTTTACCCAAGGCTCTGTAGAAGTTGATGGGAAAAACCGACCAAAACTTCCGCATTACTATATGATAATATGAAATTTTATCGGCACACAGGGGATGGGTCTGTATGGAACGGCGGCCATATATAGTAATAATTACGCTAGACTCTTGAAATTTGGTACATATGTTTATAAGGTAAAAACAACAAAAATTTGAGAATATGGAAAAAATCGGTTCACGGACACGCCTACCTCCCATTCAAAGTTGGGATGTCGTTGAGACTTTTTTTCAAAATGGGTATCAATTTCCTTTAACTAAGCTTTGCTGATTTTAAAAAAATTACTAATGTTGAGATATCTTTTATAGTTTTCAAGTTATTAGAGAAAAACCAAAAAGGTGGCCATTAACAGTTGTAATAGCGCTAGAGTCTTGAAATTTGATACATACGTTTTTTGGGTTAAAACAACAAAAAGTTGTGATATGAAAAAAATCGGTCAACGAACATGCCTACCTCCCATACAAAGGTGGGATGTGGTTGAGACTTTATTTCACATCTGGTATCAATTTCCATAAGTTTGGCAATGCTGATTTCAAAAATGTTACAAATTTTGCGATATCTTTTATAGTTTACAAGTAATTGGAGAAAAACAGTTTCAATAGTTTATCTGTTAGGTTTTTAAAAAGCAATGAAGTTTACATATCCCCCAGGGGGATAAAAAGAAAAAAAGTAGCCTTTACCTGTTCCCCTCTACTTAAGGAAGCTTCTTTTCAAATTCAAGCTACTTCATTCACACTGTGAGCTTTTACAATTGATAAAATTATTGTTAAACGATGCTAAATATGAAGAAATAAAAATATTATTTCCTTCAAATGTTGCAGTAGAAAAATAGTCATAAAAAAAAGTTCTGAAAAAAAGCAGCTGAAACGTTGGATTTTGGCTAACCATACTTTCTTACATTATATATAAAAAATTTCCAAAATTCGGGGATATATTTTTTTGTTTTTTTCTGTCAAAATTTGCCAATTTTCGCAATTATGACTTTTTAAGCCCTAATTTAAAAAAAATCAGCATAATTCACACATAGAATACAAAAGCTTAAGCAAACATTTTTTGAAAAGTATGATCTATGAACTTTATGCCAATATGCAATATTTGTATATTTCAATACAAATAAATTAAAAGGAGCATTTCATAAAAGTCAGTATTTTTTGTTCCTTCTAAAACTACATTAGGAAAAACTTGATGAAAAAAGCAGCTGGATTTTAGTCTTTTAGCTAACCTTACTTTCACACATTACATATAAAAAAATTTCCGAAATCCGTTATATACTTTTTTTTCTGTTGAAGTTTGCAAATTTTCCCTTTTTATTATTTTTCAATATGATTTTTGAAAAATCCGTACAATTCATATAAAGGCGATGAAAGAAAATTAAATTGATTTTTACAAAGTGGAAACAATGTACTTTCCGCCAACATGTTACATTATTGCATTTTCAAACGAGTTCACTAGAGCGCCCTATCTAACAATTGCTTTTATAAAAAGGTTCATAGAACATTTTTTGTGTACAAAGTTCTACTTTGAGCCCACTGTGTCACTAAACTGAAAACAAACTTAAAACTTTTATAGTTTTTTTTTTCATTCCCTAAGTACTCTCTGACGATTGTCTTAAAAAATTTTTCAATCCCTAGTACTTTTAAATTCTTCCTATTTATGGCCACAAAAATCCACTGTGCGGCAGGTTAATTGATTGTTAATTCGAACATATGTATGGGATGCAGAGCACATAGATTCATATTCGTTAGAAATAGAAAATATAAATAATAATACATATGAATTTATTTATAACAATTTGTATTTATTAAAATGATTTGAAAAAACACTTATTGGACTTAATAGAGAATTGATATTGAATATATTTATAAATATTAATTTTTATCCAAATAAAAGTTGAATTCAAAGATCACATTGAAGTAATAAAATTTTCCTATGTAACTTTATTAAGTCGACATTATATTCGTGATTTTCTTATGTGCGCTTTTCACGTTGTATTTTCATTGAGATTATTTGGGTGTATTTGAACGCCGCTTCCATAAGGTAAATAACAAACGTACAGAAAAGAAATAAATTAACTCTATAGCACTTAACACAGAACTCCCCATAAATAAGGCAAAAATACCACCACAATTGGCAATGAATGTTGTACTACTGAATACTACTGTGCGTTTGATGGCCGTAAATTGATGTTCCTTGAAGGTTACCATGATACGCGAGCCAAGAAAGCTGAAAATAAATTGAAACAAAGAACACGAATATTAAAACTGATCTACTAACTTTTTTTAGAGAGGTTCTTACTCTGAGTATTCGGGTATTTCACGTGATGCTCTCAAGGTACCTTCTAAATCAAAATTTGTTATTGATATCTCAAAATCATAATGTAATGAGGTACATGCGGGCATACAATCACACATAAATCTTGAATTATTAGCTTTATTTTGCGTTTTTTCATTTTTCAGCAAAACATGAAGCTCATCCTGAGCCGCCCTGGAACATAAAACGCTACCATGATTGCAGACAGGTACATTCAGAGGCTCTGAAAATAGAAGATATGTAAACATTAAATAAATATGTTCTATTATTTGAACCGAGTTAATGTATATATGTATATGTACATGCAACATTCTATGTATATATGTATGTACATACATATGCTTAATCAATCCATTTAGAACCAATATTTAATGCTTTTTTTTTGTTGTTGATTGATGAATACACACCACCCACTCGTCATGTAACGTTTGGGTAGCCTTTCAGAATTTTTCACATGAAATCTAACTAGTTTCAGTTATGTTTCAGAAAGATTTCTACAATTTGTTAATGACCACCTTGTGATTTCATTCGAAATGTTTCTGAAACGATACAGAAACATTTGAATAGATTTGAATTTAATAATTTTTTCCCTTGACTTAAGTACAGTCTCACGTAAATGATTCGTTGTCATTCAACTTACTTGGCATCCAAAATGTGGCACATCCACATTTTGATATTGTATGATTGGCTAAGCATTCAATGTTGCAGTTACTTTGCGAGTAAGTGCGAAAGAATCGCAAAAATCGTTCATCTTCAAAGTAGCATTGACGCCTTATTTAAAAAAAAGGAAAATGGATATATTTTTAAAAGAAAAGAAGAAATCTATATCAACTTACTTTTCCGGACTAAAATTGTCTAAATTTTTTGAGGCTACTATGTATTGTGGTAATACCTTCAATATTAATTCGGTTTTGTGGGGCAATAAAACATAATTTTCTGTAGCCAGTTGCACACTTTCCGGAGAATTGAGATAAATCTGTTAAAATAGATACACATATGGAGATTAAGTCTTAGTAACGATGCTCAGCTATTATCTGAATAAAAATATATGTAAAATGTCAACTGATCGCTATAAAAAATGATCATAACTAAACTAAAAAAACATATCTATTTTTTGCCGAATTCCACCTTGTAATTTTTTTCCGATGTTCTTGGCAATTCGAGTATAATTGTTAATTACCAGACTTTCTCTTTAGAACCGATTTTTAACCGGATGATAATTCCAATATTTCTGGTTCAAAGTTTTTGTCTATTCTGAAATCCATCGTTATTAAAATTCTCCAACAAGTTTTAATTTGTTTATACATAAATCGTCTGAGTTCAGATGATGAATGAACAAAAGCCAGTAGAATCTTTATGATTTCTAATTAAATCCGCGTTAGGAAAAAACCGACATATGTATGTTTTAGTTTAAATTTCGCAAAATCCATTCAATTGATTAACTTATTTCAATTCAAAACTTTGACGCTCTAAAAAACACCGTACCAATGCAAGAGACCTGTGTTACTTTTTCTTGTTTCGGATCACCCTGTAACGCTACTACTAGGTTAAAATCATAATTTCTTATTTTAATAGCCAAATTAATTTTACCAGCTATTCAAAAATTTTTGATCACCTAGAGACTATGAAACTTTGCAATTTCAATAAAAATCTACATTCTACATTAACATCAGATCTACTCGAAAATTCACACGAAAAATTATGATTTGACGGAGAGGAACGAGGTCTGATCTTTCCATTGACGGAGGGGAACGAGACCTGATCTTTCCAGCAAATAAATTTTTATGATCGCAAAGTCTCGCAAATTTATAGTCTCCGGCGCCGTGTTGAGCTCAGATGAACTTATTGAGTTTTTTAATATAATAAGTTTAACTCACCTTGTATCCTTGTTGATATTGGCGACAACTATCTTCAATATTGTGCTCATAGCCGTGTAGAAAAGCAAAAAATGCTGTACGTGTCGATGCAAATGCCGTTCGCTGTGGATATGAGTTATAGCCCTGGTCAATGTAACCATCCTTCAGAGACCAAGTACCAGTTATATTGTTATAAGGTTTCACTTTATCATGATAACTATTAAAATCAGGTAACTCTGCGTCGCTGTAGCTCACATATCTACGAGTACAAATATTCCATTTTCATAAAATTTTGTAATCTAAGGAAATGAAACTCTTCAGAAATGTATACCTTTCATCACGATATATATCCTTGCTACGTAAACCATTAAACTGATAACAAATGCCTTCAGCGGTTGCAACTAAGTTAAAAATCTTATCGCAAAAATAATAACGTCCATTCCATTTGCAGTATGGTGCAGTTTCATTCTTAGAAATCGCAAGATCAATCAGAGTATGTGTTATATTCGGAACAATATTATCTGACATATTATGAACAAACATATCTTGTATATCATCAACACAAAGTTGTAGAGTGCTAGCGAAATACTCAATTCTTATTTTAAATACATAATAATTACAAAACTGAATTTTAGCGTATATAAATTTTTTTAATATACTTCTCATTGGTAAGATTTGCATGGTTCATAAAGGAGCCATTGCTCTGGATTTCGTTCCATATTATCTCCGCCACTTCACCAAAATGGAAAACTTCAGCTTTCGTTCTTATTTCAGGACATATGGTTATTGTCGGAAATGGTATTTTATGTACAGGTACTAAAGTTTCATCGAAATTCAATATAACTGGAGTATCTTGCCATTTTAAATAGGTTGCCCATATGAGTGTTATGGCAAAATAAAGAGAAATAAGCCATATAACACACCAATATAGTCTGCAATTTCAAAAAAAAAAGAAAAAGAAATATTGGAAGGAATTAAGAATGAAATTTGTACAATTTACAGAGGATTCACAATGCTTATCCTTTAAAGTACTAAATAAACCTATCCTCAATAGCACTTGAGTCAAATTCTAGAAATCACTGTGTAGACAGCACGTCACATTTCGTACAAACCGCTCATATATATACATATATATATTATACTTCATGCATACATACATATGTACTTCACTACTGTCTAATGCGACATCGTTCAAAGCAAATACAGGCACCCAGCAGTGTTGCTTGAAGTCCCCTTCAAATTATTTTGGCGATGTGACCAAATGCACTCTTACTGAGAGCCATGGGATTAAATGCAAACTTTGGGGCCATTTGGAAGAACTGTCTTATGCCGAAGATGTGGTATTCTTCAAGATTGTTCAAAATCCAATATACAACTCAGCGATCATGTAGTCGCTGATGGACTACATATTAACACTGTAAGAACTGAAGCATCATCAGCAAGATCGCCTCTCCATAATATATGAAATCAAACACCATTTCAAAGCACATTGAACTAAGAATATTTAATTCAAATGTTCAATTAGTGCTGCTTATACGAATATACATATACCTATGCACACTGCTGCTTGAGGTGAGTATAGAGGCTCTATACGATCTCGAATCTCGAATTTTATTTGATTACTAACCATACTCCTAGCTCAATTGAGATTATGAAAAAACATTGCCATTGAATAGGCAATGATAAGGAAAAACGTTAGCGAAAATTACACAGGTTTACAAAAAAAAAAAAGTTGCTGTCCATTTGACCAGACCATATTTTTTCTAGGTAATTTGATGCCCTGAACTCGAATTTGAGGTCTACATAGCTCTATCACGTCAGGATTTTTTTCATAATGCTCCTCACGAGCCCTACTGTCCCATTCGCATAAGAAACATGGACATTTTGTAAAACCACTTTTTTGTCCCAGTATAATGGTTACGAATTTCAAATCTGTAATTTGGGTTAAATACATATACAACTGCTGTAATAAACCACGGGTTTAGATTGAGTGACCCTAAAAACGTATATAAACTTTTCCGTTGCATTTATTGCTCGTAGGGCTCGTGAGGAGCATTATGAAAAAAATCTTGACGTGATAGAGATATATAGACCTCAAAATCGAGTTCAGGGCATCAAATTACCTAGGATAAATATGGTCTGGTCATATGGACAGCAACTTTTTTTTTTATAAACCTGTGTTATCGATCCGCGATTTGGAGAATACAGCATGAACACAGAAGCACAGAAAGATCAAACATGGAAAGTGATATGTAAGAAATCGAAACGAACTGGCCGATCATAAAAACAAAATCGAAATAGCTATAAAAATGTTGCTCATTCTCCACACTCCTTATGCAGTTTTAGGTTAGATTTTTTCAAATATCAGTCTAATAGTATATACTTTCTAGATGCATATTTAAAAATATTTTTAGTTTTCCTAATCTATCACATTTTATTTGATGTGCAACATCAACATGTTATAGCTTAAGCTTTTATTTTTATTTCAGAAAGTTAAAGTATTTTTTGTACAAACTTTTCATATAATGGCCGATGTACTTCCAACAAATACCGAACTCCATGTACCGTAGTTCTTTTCGAGTAATCCATAAATATTCCCTTACAAGCCGACCAATTACTACCATATTTTATTCTTGATTCGATAATAATATCACTTGGAACATCACTTAAGGTTTGAGATACGCCGCTTAGTCGCTGAACTGATGATGGAGGAGGAGTCCCAAAAAGATTCTGTTTCTTCATAACAAATTGCTTCTCCTCAACGTTGTTCCTATTAATTCTTATAAAGCGTAAATAACGAAAACTTACGCAATTGAAATAAAACTGAAAAGTTTTGCATTTGATGCCACTTTTATATAGCACAATTTGCAACACCTGTCACACAAAAAAGTGCAACACCCTGCAGGCGTTCAACTCACAATTGTGCAACAAATTTAATTAAAATAATTTATGCAGACAACAAAAAACTCGACCTCGACCTTACTATACCTATTATTATTTCAAAGTGTAAGAGGATGTTGCATGCATAATATTTAAACAGTTTTCATAAAATTATGAATAAATATTCCCAAGAAGACTCAAGAGAGTAACTTTCCTCTTACAGAATAATACAAGGTTAAAGGTGAAATTGGTCGACAAATGTTGAAATGAATTAAATGTGTTCCGAAATCCAAAATAAGTGCTTAAAAATTCAAAATATTTTGCAAAATGGAAAAATGTTTATAAATTGTAAATTTATAAAAGTTTATAAATGTTTTAAATTTCAAATACATAGTTCGAAAAATTTCAAAAGACATGGAAAAAGTCGTAAACTAGCGTGACGTATAGCATGATGCATGACACGAAAATTTACAACCAATCTATTCCAGGATGATCTTTTTTTCATAGCCGCCAGAAAAGATGTTCGCACATCAAAAGCTATTTCAGTAATCCGTAACTCAAAAATATTTCACTCACTTGAAATGTATTTGTCAGTTCATTGGCAAGGGGATATCAGAGGCTCTTAGTTTTGATCCTAAAAAATATCATATTTAGATTTGTCAGCCACTGATGTTACAAATATGACTTTGATATCGCAGTAAAAATTTTTTAAATATTTAAATATAACTCCGACTAAGCCAATCATTTCTTATATAACAAAGAATTCCGAAAATTATAGTGAAATAAATTTATCATGTTAGTATTCCAACTTTTACTCAACACTTATGCTTATAACTGTTAAACAAGTTTTATAATGAGATATATTTTAATCTTCGGATCCTCTCGTATACTAAAAGCGGGCTCGATTCCTTTTCAAAATTTCTACCAAATTCATACATTTATTTTAGAAATACTAAATCATTCCTATTTCATGCACCTCTGAAGATATTATGTGTTTCTATGGTATACTACCTTTAGCTTTGTGAACGCTATTTTCAAAGAGGTATCGGAGGATATTTATAAGCTATCGTAGTTGAAATTTTCCTTAATGCCTTAAAAAGATATGGTTGAATAAATTATTCCAGAAAAATTTACTTTTTAACATGGTGTGTGGACAGACTGGCCATCCGACACACTGGACATATATATGGGCCGATGCCAATTGTCGTCTGACCTATGAAAATTGTGGGTTGATGGATGCCAATTGTTTTCCGTAGGGTAACAATTGTGAGCCGATGACAATTATGGGGCAGTACGGATTCTTAAATAAAATATGGTGTGTGCAAGCCAGTCTTGGCATTTGGGTTTTTTGAAAATGTACTGACTCGAGACTTGAAATGTACTTCTTAGAGGCCGAATGTACTTTTTTGTCTCGAACACCCAATTTTACTAAAATTTACGAATTTTTACCAAACAAATTACATACTTACAAAAAAAGGAAAGCTCCTCACTTTTCCCATCTCAAAAACCCTAGCAAAATGAGATATATTTCAAATTAAATTACAAAATCTACACATTGCAATTATTTTAAGTTTTCATTTAATTATAAAAAAAGGACATTATTATAAATTGTCCAAATGTACTGAAAATGTGCTTCAAATTCCCCAAATGTACGAAAAATGCGGCAAATGTATCGAATGTACTGAAAGCTTGTCGAATGTACTGACGACGATTTTTCAGCACGCAAATGTACCGAAAAAAAATACAAATGTACCGAAAATTCCATCACTGATGCAAGCACTTGCGGTAAGATGTCATAACTTAGTGGTGATTTATTGGTTTATTACAGAAAAGTATCAAACACCTTCGAAAAGTCGCAAAATGTCAAATATTTCGAAAAATTTTCCAAAAGTCTGTATAAGCGGTAAGGGTGGAATATCATCAAAAAATGTAGATAAATATTGGAATTTATAAAAATGTTTTCCAATACTGCCTAAACTATAAGGGGAAAGAAGCGGCTGGTTCATTTTGCAAAGTTCCTGTCGATTTTTTATAGCAAGCACGGACCTATGTGTTGACACGCTTACAATGACTGCACTACTCTGACTTTTTATTATCTATAAAACTATACACATTTTAAAACCAATATATTTATTAATTTCATTTTTTGGATATACATATATATGTATATAGTCTACTCTAGACTAACCACAAATTGGTCAGCTTTTACGTGCATATACACAATTTTTGTTTTTTTTATTTATTACATTTAATACATTAAATTAATTATCTTTTATTGTTTTCGCAGCATATGACCAGTTATCATATGTACGGCGATACAGAATTAAAAGGATTTTAAAAACGTAGTTCTTCTCCATTTATGATGATTTAGTTTTCATGATCGTCCGATGCCATCTGCTGCTGTATTAATTTCTTTTTACTAACACGTCGCTTTCTCAAGTTTCCCGCCAGACGCACAGAAAAGAAATAAATCAACTCAATGAAACTTAGCATGGAAATGCCCATGAATAGCCCAAAAATACCGCCGCAATTGGCAATCAATGTAGTTATGCTGAAAACGACTGTTCTTTTAATGGCGGTAAATTGATGCTCCTTGAAGTAAACTGATAAACGGGAACCACGGAAACTAAAAAACGGAAAGATTTTAAATTTTTTATAAACATACATATACATACATGGGACATTTTAATACTTTTCTAAATATTAATTCGGAAACAATATATGTATATGTTAAGTTACTAAAACTAGGACCCCATATCAAATTTCAGCCTTTCAGATGACCTTGATACGGCTCTTTGAAGATCTAAAAAACTGATATTTTTAAGCAGTATTTATTTAATTAATCGCTAAAATCGAAACCAAGGCTCGTTCTGAATTTTGAAGTCGGGGAATTTCTTGGAGCTTAGGATTGAAACAAAAACAAACCTAAGACCCAAAATTATTTTTGGGTTGATTCAGTTAAACGATTTCAGATTAAAAGAATTAAAAATGAATCAAATGTTGATTTTTGATAAATTTTGGAAACGCTGTTACAATTTTTGGTTCAGGCTCATACCTTTAAAAGATCATTTGAATCAACTCCAAAGACTAAAATTTAGTACGGTAGTAAAGAAATTTGGGTCTAGTAATAACTGCGTCTATGTACATATATTATTTTGAGAATATGTATGTATATGTATGTATGAATAATTTTTTTTTATTTGATCGGCCTTACTCGGAGTGTTCATAATCTTCACGCATTGACATCAAGGTCGCTGCTAAGTCATAACGTGCATTTGATATTTCAAAATGATACTCTAAGGATGTGCACGGCGGCATACAATCACACATAATTTCGGCATCTGGATTAACTGTCTTTTGCATAGTTTGGTTCTGTATCTTCAGATTGAGTTCTTCCTGTGCAGCGTTATAACATGATATGTCCGCCAGATCGCACACAGGTACATCCAGTGGCTCTACAAAGATATTAAATATCAGATGTGTACATAAAAAAGTTTTCGGTGTCAAAGAATTTGCGTATGATGAATGGAACAAAACAAAACATATATGTATAAGAAGAAAACGAAAACTCCATTGCATACTTTTAATTGAAGGTAGAATTAAGATGTCAAATATAGAGCTAGGGCCCACGAGTGAGGCGAAGTGTGCGGAGGCGGAGGTTGTCTGGGATAGCTTATTTAAGGGGATAGCTTATTTAAGTACATTAAATTTTTGAATTGCAATAGAGATAGCGTAGGTAGGGTTCATAGATTTTTCTATCTGCATTTCAAAATCAGAAGTGTCTTGGTTTGATGTCTAAGACAATTTTAAATAGTTAAATGTTTTTTCTTTTACATAAATCCACCACAAATCTATTTACTTCTATTTTTTGAGAGTTTTAGTAAATTTTTAAATGGAAAAACCTATGGTTCTTTGGGTATCCTCTGCAATATTTTGAGGAACAGAACGTTTTACGGTTTGGGTGAATGTACCATAAAAGAAGCCTACCAAGTTTATTCGAAGTTTTTCGAACATCCGAGCAAGAAATGTGAAAAAGAGGCTTACCAAACTTTCGCACTTTTCGCAAACTTTTCGTCTTTTGATAGACAAGCTGCCTGTTTAACTTAACCCAGTCCATGTATATATTCTTATATAATAATATTTCGAAGTTGAAAACGAAATTTTATCTTATTAAATGGCATTATACCACACTCTCAATGTTGGTGTCAGGGCTATTGTCGTTATTGTTTTCTCTTCAGTTTGCTAATAAGTTTTGAGTATCGAAATCATAGTTCGTATTTAGCAGTACTTTAGTACATATTTTTTTAAAAAAAATCGTTTCTATTCGACTTTGGAACTGAGACAGATTTATTTTTCATAAATTCACCAACATTCATATATATGAACGTCAGCAGATTTTGCAACAAATTTAAATAATTTTGAGATACACTAATAACATCCATGATTAAGAAGCAGCATTTTGTTTTTCAACTTACTTGGCATCCAAAACTTTGCACATCCACACTTTGAGATTGTGAAATTGGCAAGGCATTCAACCTGGCAGTTGCTTTGTGAATATATACGGAAAAATCGTAAGTATCGTTCGTCATCGAAGTAGCACTGACGCCTTCATGTAATGTAATTAAAAACAACAACAAAAAAGAGATTATTAATTAATTAATATCAATTATAACCATATGTATATACTTTGCTGGGCTGAAGTCATGCAAATTCTCTGATGAGACAACATATTGTGGTAACACGCTGACCATCACCTCATCGCCATGCGGCACCAGTATGTAATTACCAGTAGTCAATGGCACACTTTCAGGGGAATTAAGATATACCTATTAAATAAATTAAAACACAATTAGCATTTTATTCAAACATAGGTAAAACAAAAATAGAATTGGCGCACCCTGTAGCCTTGTTTAAAACTACGACAAGCGTAGTCAAAATTGTGTTCAAATCCCTGTAGAAAAGCAAAGAACGCATTACGCACTGATGAAAAAACTGTACGTTGTGGATATGAATTGTAACCCTGTTCCACGTAACCTTTCTCTAAAGACCAATTTCCAGTTACATTGTTCAAACGTGGTAGGTTATCAAAGTAATTGTTGAAATCGATCACCTGTTCGTCATTGTAGCTGACAAACCTGTAATTTTAAACATGAAAATATCAAACAACGTATAGTATATCGACATTTTTATTAGCGGGTATGCTCCTAACTCATGCTCACAACAGAAACTATCAATTTACAAGACTTTGCAATCTCAAGGAAACATCAAACTCTACTAATAATTGAGCTAAACGGTGGAGAACGGGGCTTGATTTTACCATCAAAATTAATTTTAAGATCCAAAGTCTCGTAAATTTATATTTTTGCTCATCGGCACGGTCACACCAGTGTTACATTTTTCGACCCTTTCAAAATCTCTCGAATATAAATAATTTGCTTTTAAGTAAGAGTTTGTATTTGCAGGCGATTTTTTCTATTGTTTTCTATCGAATTAATTTTTAGCGCATTGTACCTCTAAAAATTCTTAGACTTAATGACGTTATTTTTGAATTCAATTTTCAAAAAAAGTATAGAAATAGCCAAAATTTCTTTGGGCAATAATACTTTGGTCATTTTGTGAACAAACGTTTTATCGAAGCAAATTAAATTTTTTGACAAATCTTTGTTAAGGCTCTGGTTAATTAATTACCTTTTATCACGATAGATGTCTTCGCTGCGTAAGCCATTAAACTGATAGCATATTCCCTCATCAGTTGGTACGAAATTAAAGATTTTATCACAAAAATAGAAACGTCCATTCCACTTGCAGAAGGGTGCTGTTAAATTTTTCGTAATTGAAAGGTCTACCAACATTTGCGTTACATTAAGGACAACATCTTTTGAAATATATTTAGCATAACGATTTATCACATCTGTCTCACAAATTTGTAAAGTAGCAGCAAATTGTGCGATTCTTGGTGAAAATTTTAGTTTATTATTGGAGCTTATCATACATTAATGCTTAGCATAGTACACTTACGTTTCATCGGTAAGGTTTGCCTTATTCTCGAATGTGCCATGCTGCTTGATTTCATCCCACATTTCACGTGATATATTGCTAAAATTAAAAATGTCAGTATCCGTTTTTATTTCCGGACAAATGGTTATAGTGGGAAATGGTATTTTGTGCACAGGCACCAGAGTCTCGTCGAAGCCAAGTATAACTGGGGTATCTTGCCACTTTAAATATGTATCCCATATAAGCGAAACAGCAAAGTAAAGTGATATAAGTAAAATTACCAACCAATAAATTCTGAAACGAAAAATTAATGCAAATTTCGATATAGTAAATTTTAATGTATGTAAATATATAAGTTTCCGGACAAACTAGTTTTTCCTAGATTGCCAAACAATTTCATCTAAAGCGTGTTAGGATGAACCAGTTTAGCCTAGGAGTAACAAGGGTTATTATTTATTTGAACGGTCACACTCCCGATTTACTTGAAATTTTATATATACTATGTATGTCCAACACCGGCTTCACGTCGATCTTCGTCCAACACGGGTTTCGCTAGCACACCGGTGAAGTCAGTGTTATAATATAGTAAAATCATCCTAAGCTAGGATTTGAAAAGCGCGCAACAATTTAATTGCATGAATCATGATACATTCATACACCTAGACTGGTTTCGCCTTCAATTAAAAATGTATTTTAAATTAATTTTATTCATTTATGTGCATATATGTACATATGAATGTTTCAAAAGATGTCGGGAATTTCGATTCCAGTATAGTACTGAAAATAATATTAAAGTAAATTAATACAATTTTAATACTGAATGACATAGGCAGCTACAATAAACAATATTTCAATATCAAATCAATTCGAGATTCTCTATGAACTACTTTTATTCGTAGGTGAAGAAGATAATTTCAATACGGAAAAATTATGGTTTTTTTTTTTAAGTGCAGTATAAAATGTTCCATTATAAGATGTTTTGACATATACGAGCATATGTTCATATTAAAATATGTTCTACTATGAAATGTTACACAGGATAATGGTAAACATGTCGAGATATATGGTATGTGTAAGATATCTACTTCTTCAAATTTAGTTAAACAATTTTTTTTGTCATTAATGAAATATATTTTTAGACAAAGTTGTGCTGATCAACCATTCTCATATTAGGATATTTCGTAAACTAGACTTCACAAAATAAAAGATTTTTCCTCAAATTGGTGAAAAGTTAAGGTTTTTTTTCTGGGAAAAATAAAATTTTTTTGAGAAAAAGTTGATGACCTTTTTTTTAATCGCCAATATGGAAATGATAAAATTTGTGTGTCAAAAAAACTTGCTGACCTTTCGTGTACCACAATATTAAAAAATAATTAATAAAATCGAAAAAACTTAGTTTTTATCTGGAAGAAAAAACTTGATGACCTCTTTTTTTCTCAAGAAAAATGTAAGTACATATAACAAAAATCCTTCAATTAACAGCTTTTTCCGAAGTATTTCAATTCTAACCAGGCCCCCAGCTTTGATATGCAATTCCAGGCTTGGCCGTGTCAAAAGTGACAACTTGGCAACCTTAGACAAAGTAAATCGGGTCCCAAAAACGTATTTAGCGCATCAAAACTCTTTTGAAATACACAACTCTGCATTAAAAAATAAGCTTTTGCATAAGAAAATAAAACATGAAAGCTACGGGCAGTTCGATGAAATTGCGAAAATTGAGTAGGTTGTTTGAAAATTTTTGGTTTAAGGGAAAAGTTTTCATTTTTGTCAAGGTTCTTGGAAAGAAGCAGGTCTCAAAATTAAAATCATATCCATCCACCCAAAAGTGTCAGCAGTAGTTTATGATAAGCGAATCCAGTATAGATGAAGTGGATAACTTTACTTATTTAGGCAGCGGTATAACACTTGATGGCAGCACCAATAAGCACTTCCATGCTAGAATCAACAAAGCGAAAGGGACCCACGCTCAGCTTCGTAATGTCCTGACAGTCGCCGCTTTGAGTCAAACGTGAAGCCGACAGTCCTTTTGTCCCGCAGTTAAACTTGATTAACTTACAATGTTCTGCTACGCAATTTACAAGTGTTCGCCAACAATTGTCGTCGCCGAATCCTGAAAATGAAGTCTACCCACAAGCATTGTAGTGGAAAAAAAAACAATTTTTTTTTTATTATGTATGTATGTACACTTGAAATTGAGACTTGATCTCCATTTTAATTAAAATTAATTCTCCCCTGGAAAAACAAGACCTCTACAGCACAGAGAAGACGTCCCAAACTAGAACTTATCTGCCACATTACTTTGTAATGACGTCATTTACACAAAACTTATCCTTTTAAAACCAGTAGGTTTTTTGCCTTTCACAGAAGCGCATCAATTATTTTCTATCAGATGCTTACTTTTCATAAAAAGGTCGATGTACTTCAACCAAATAACGAATTCCATGTATTGTTGTACTTTTTGAATAATCCATTAACAAGCCTTTGCAGGCTGACCAACGACTACCATATTTAATCCTTGATTCGATAATTATATCACTGGGTACATCACTGAGTGTTTGCGACGTTAGACTGGGCCGAGAGCCACCACCCCCTAGGGGTGAAGAAACCGATAAAAATTGCGGCTCTGGTAAGCTAACACATTTTTCTTTAGAATCCTTCATTTTAAACAAAAACAGAATTTAATTTTATAGAAATTTTATAATTTATTTTTTGTGTATAATCCAATATTACGCGTAGGCCAAGCCAAGACAAACTGAATAGAACTTGAGTTCACGTAGCTGCTTTTATAGCAGAGCATATGTGTATTTATGTTAATTAATGGAAAACCTTAGGGATACTTTACATTTTGCATATAGGTGCAGATAGTTTGCGTGACTAAGATAATTAAAAAAAAAGCAATATTCCTATGGCACACATTTAAAAAAGTGCACTTACTTATTGTTTATTAAGGATACATAGACTTCAACAAACATGTAATTTTAAATTCCAAACCGTAATCCTTCTATCCAGGATATAAAGTAAGACACCGGTCATTTTAAAATTTTGTAATCTCCAAGTTTTCTTAGCACTTTCAACTAAAGAAAAGCTCAAAAGATTATAAAAAATCTACGGATCACTTGACTATCTTATTAAAAAAAGACATGCTATTTTGTAAGCAATATTCGGTAAAAATTTGAGTAAATTCGCTTTAATAGTTTTTTAAATAGGTATACGTACTGGCATTAATAAATGATTCGAGATAAGATTCGCCCAATTTACAATCTCAATTAAATCAGTAGCTTGCAGAAGGCAACAAAGACCACAAATTGTGAGGTAGACTCTTACTACCGCAATACCACTATGCCTAACCAAGTGCTTAATAATTTGCAAATCCTTTTTTGTTAATTTATGTCGATCAGTAGCCTGAGAGTTTGATTTTCCACATTGGAATCATGAGAATTACTTAAGCTGAAGCAATTCCGGCAGAAGACGTGTAGAGTACTCGACACCCGAAAATTCTACGAGTGTCGAATTCCCCACCCGAACTTTTTAAAAGGCTTAATCTATATTTCTGTTTCATTTAGTATACAAATATTTCTTTTATATTTCAATTTGTAATAGATCGTAGCGATTCAAAACGAATATGAACTTGTATATCAAGCAGCGCAAGAACGCCAGGCGGCACAGCATTGATATGCCATGTTTTTTTTGCCAAATTTTGCCGTACGTATCCAAACCATCAAATTTCAATCGTTGTAAATTTTTAAATAAATTACATTTTATAGCGTTTTTGAGTGACACGCTCTGAAGCACTTTTGGAATCTCTCTGTCTCTACATTTTAATGCAATAAAAAGCAAAAGAAACGTTCTGAGTGCTCCGAGATACAGCTATTAGATGTTGATGCTGAATCAAATATTAAAACAGCCTTCCCTTTCCTAGTCTACCATCGTCACTGGACACCCGAGATTAACTGAAGTCATTAAAAAATTCTCTGGCGGTATCGTGAACATGTGCCGCCCAGGGCGAAGAACCATTCTGCCACCCCTGCCTTGGAATTTTCTAGTTCTCATAAGAAATCTAAAAAAAAAAGTTCAAAAACAAAAAAGCGGACGTCAAGTATATAACTCACTAGCCTAACGTCGAACATCATATTTTGCATAAAGTCCAACAGCTTGCGACCTGCGATTTTTGAGAGTCCCTTCAAAGATGTAACACAAGGTTGATCGAAGTGTTAGATCCTCGACACAGTTACAACTCTGGTTAGTAAACTGTGTGTTAGGTAATATTTCTTATGGATGAATGCATCTACAGGCTCTCTTCTTTAGGGAGCAGCTGTTGGTCTTTCAAAGGGTAGTAGAGCTGAAGGAATGCTAGGTATTACAGGAGCTTACCTTCAGACAAGCATCTTGCTTTGCTAATTTAGCTCAAAATTTCTCATAGGTATATTTTATGGACTTGAGTTAATATGGTTTTGAAAGTTTCGTATATATGTAAAGTAACGGTTATTTTGTTTTTATTGAATCAAATTATGTCGTGCATTTTTATTTTATGACTTAATTTTATTAGGTAAATACATAGGTACATACTTGTGCGAAAAAAATAATTCTAAAACTCTATTCAACTTTTATCAATTTATTTTTTAAAAAAAGATGATATACTTTTCGTGCCCTTAGCACCTTTGGCTAGGGCTTTTTCCTTGGCGGTAAACGTACGCTCTTTAAATGGCGTTGGTAAAAGCTTTACAACTTCCACCGAATTTTCAGTAGTTGCATTTAAAGATTCATTTAATAGGCTATTGTTTTTAAGCTGGTCGCCTGCATTTACATTATCGTTCAATTTAATTTTTTTATTCTTGCTTTCGTTTAATGGTTTCAACGATTTTCTTTTCCCAACTGTAGCTGCTGCTTCCTTATTTTCTTTTATTGAAGGTATCGCTAGATAACTTGCTAGTTTGTCATGTAATTCTAAATCTATATATGAGCCCACAATTTCGCATGCCGCACGAAGTAGATCAGACTCATCTAGCGTCTGCTCCACTTCACTTTTAGCGTAATTTTGTGAAAGTGCACTATAACCGCAATAAACGCCACTACTTTTTAAAGCTGCGGCAATACGTCGCGTTTTTAAGGCCAACCATGCGAGCGCTTTTCCAGCATTATATTTGTAAAAAAGTAAGTCTCCCGCTGATTTTTCATCAGCAACACAGCGCAACTGTCCCGAACTCACAAACGTTGTCATCAAACGCTGTACTCCCGAATCATTTTCATCATGTATACTATCTAGGGCAAGTGCTTTTTGAGCACAATGTTTCCGCAATTGATGCAGTGCTAAAAAAGTGCTATCCACCGGTGTGGTCATATATATTCGTCCATTGGAGCAGACGCTATTATTTATTAACCAACTACGTCGTGGTTCTGTATGTTCCAACACTTCCATTATGATATTCTGTGGCGATGTGATAAAGAGTGTTACCACTCCCTTACCAGGGTGAAAAAAACGTTCCAACTTTAATTCAGGCACGTCATTTTGTAATAGTTTCTTCTCAAAAAAGAAAATTTTGCGCAACGCTGGAACTATCTTTGGTTTTATGGGTGCATCACTACTATCTGCTTTTTTATTAGAACGTGTTGCTTTTAATTTACTCATAATACAAAAATGTATAAAATCGAATTTATGAACTTAATTGTACGCGATTGATGTTTTTGCGGGAATTAAATGTCAAAACAACACAAGTAGATGTCGAAATCAAGCACTAGCTACTCATAGTGATGGCGAACTCGGTTTGTTAACTCGGCTCAACTCGGTTTGGGTGGATTTTCAACTCGCTCAACTCGGTTTGGAATATTTCCGAGTTGACACATCACTAGGCTGACAAAACAAATTTTTTTGGAAAATAGGGAAGAAAAGTATGTAGACCTCTCTGGATATCTGCGAGCACCATATTGATAAAAATTTTATCTATTAATATCAATTTTGTTGTAGAATTCAATTAAAAAAATTAGCAAAAAAACTGTTCACTTATTTTTGATTATATTGCAACTTCAATGCAAACTGATATTTTGCTGTAGCAAAACGCTCACACCAAAACGAGTGGCTGCTGTCTGTCTCTTTTTATGCGCCGTTGTTATATGGTCTTTAGGTTGACTGACTTTGCTGTTTAGAAGTTTTGACCGTGTTTCAGACTCAAGTTGGAACGTAAGTTGGTTTTATTAAAGCTGGAGTTATGCTTTAGCGCGCGTTGGAAAAACGCTCGTGTGAGCCTAGCTTAAAGTGGTTCAAATCATAAAGTTATTTTCAAACTGTTTGGCAAACAGTTTGCTGGTCTGAACCTTCATAATGGGCTTACGATATAAGAGAATGGGGTTATCGGAAACAATTCTAACGCCACCAACTTCACTTTAAATTATTTGAAAATAATTTACTGCATTCAATACATTTTAAATAATTCCAGTAATAATGGATATATTTCCAGAAGAGACAAAGAGGGAGACACGTTCCTTTCTAATGGCACGCGATCCCAGCGTTGACAGGCGACACCGTCCACGGCCACAGATACAATCTCGCCTCTTTGGTGACATAGATGAAGAGGATTCCGAAGACAGCGCCTCTGTGTCATCAGAGTTGGACGATAGAACCTCATATGCAATGTCCTCGTCTACTGAGAGTCATGGCGCATTGGTTTATTTACGCCTGCGGCCTGTGGAGAACCCGTCATCGGCATACACACTTTCGGAATGTGGAAGTATCTTAAAAACTTGGCCTTCAACGGAAAACACAAGTACAAGTAACAACAAAAATCAAATGGAAAAACATTTCAGCTTTTCCGCGATTTTTACCGCTGATGTAAAACAGCAAGATGTTTTTGAAAAATGCGTCGGAAGGAAAATCGAAGCTGATGAAAATTTTACACTACTTGCCTATGGAACTTCTGGATCGGGAAAAACTTTTACTCTATTGGGTAAGTGAACTTGACTTTATTAGAAATTCATCCGCACAAACAGCTCCAACTCGAAATATATTTGTAATTTCACAGAGAATCGAAGCTAATGGCAAATTAATTTTTGAAGTTGTGGCTTAAAATGTAGTCTGCTATGTTAAAATATGAAAAATCTGTTACTAAACACAGATTGCGCAATTTCCATAAAGGATTTTTTACGACTTTCAGGTATACGGCCAGAGTCGACTAAATGTTTTTATTTCGCGGAAACATCAGTACCCGCTTTAGGACTACCAAGCCCTACAAAAACAATTCCCTGCCTTCTCATTAAAAAAAAAATTATAGATGGTAAAAATTGAAATTTTTGTGGGAAAAGTTAATACATACCTTTAATTTTTTTTAAGTTCACAAGGGACAATTTTAGTTATATTTAATTTGTAAAATGGTAATATACATATATATGCTCAAATCATTTTTGTGGGGAAATTTTTTTTTATACCCTACACAGAGGGTATATTCAGGCGTGGCAGGTATAGAAAAGTGTATATATTATTGATCAGCGTTGCCAGCTAAATCGATATAGCTATGTCCACACACAGGTCACACCTTACAAGCTGCTAGGATTATAAAAATAGGCGAAATCGGGTCCCGACTACGCCCACCGCCCATACTCTATATAAATATACCTTAGCCCATTTTGAAAAAAGTTGCTGCGGTTTTGATAAAACTTGGTGATTTGGTGAACATGTGCACAAAATTAAGATTTGGCTAGGTTTTATATTTTCAAAAGCTCTTAAAGGGGCGTGGCACATCCCAACATTTTAACTTTTATTACGCCATAACTCGTAAATCGTGCAAGATATTGTGATGAAATATCGTACACGGATATAAATCATATATGTATATCTTGAATTGTGTTTAAAGTGGACGTAATTGGAAAAGTGGGCATGGCACTTCTTAACAATTGAAAATTTTGATTTCGTATAATACAAAATTGGCACATACGATTTTCATGAAAATTTAAAGGATGATACCACAGAGCAATCATCAATACAAACTTCGCCAGTATACTGGAAAAACTAGTTGAAGGGCGTGGTACATCCCACAATATTTATAAATGTTATAATTAGAGAACTAACAACGTAATCGTTATGAAATTTAGTATGGCAGATATACAGTGGTCGGCATATATATTTTGACAAATATGTGCGTTTTAGTCTTCTATTTGCAATGGCTAACTGGCAATGCTAACGAAGCAAAACTGTCCGGATGCTTTTCATTTTTTGATTAAAAGCTTCGTATCAAAAACGGTTGAAAGTTTTAAAACTTTTTCTTCAGTGCTTTTGTATGCTCTATACCTTATTTCATAAATTTCATCAGAAACAAATTAAAATCTGAATTCCATAGAAAAAAAAAAAAACTCAAAATATAATTCATAGTCCATGCGGACAGTTTTACACCCATATGATTTGAGCGAGACTTAGTACCACTACTTGTTCCATTATTAATTTGAATATTTTTGTTTAACTGATTTTTTTTTTCACATGCATTGATAAATTAACTTTGGTGAGCCTACGTAGTAAAAATTTGTGAATCAATAAAAAATGAGAGAGGATCCGGTTGATATTGAAAAAAACGTCTTAATTTGATTGAAAAAGGACTTTCAAGCCGTGAAATAGCAGAAAAATTTAGTATTTACAAAACTACGATAAATTCAATTAGAATAAGCAGAAAAGTCAGTTAATCAAGGAAGTCAGAAGGACGGCTAAGAATGCTTTCCAATGGTAACGCCCGTTTCATGGAACATTTGATGCGTCCTAAAAATATCGGAACACTAGAAAAAGCTGAAAATGCTATTACAGAACCTGTAAGTAAGTGGATTGCAAGACGAGCAGTGAAAAAAAGGTCTGATCGCATTTGATAAGAAAAAAGAACCCGCTTTGTCAGATAAAAATGTTAGAAACCACTCAATGTTGTGCAATGACCACAAAGTCTGGACACAGGAACGCTTTTTAACAAAATAAATTGACCAGAAACTTAAATAAATTGTAATATGTCGAAAATTTTCAAAAACTATAGCTGAAATTTCAAACTTTTATGGGTTTATATTATAGTTCATTAAATTATCTTTCATATGACATCCATATTTTGAAAGTTGATCCAGGGGTTTACAAATTATGACAATGATTTCATTAAAAGCTATATCCCCATCTTCTGATGGCTATATCTCCGAAAATAGATGCACCACCCAACTTTTGATTACATATTCGTGTTCAGTATTGAAAGCATCGTAAGAAATTAGGAATTTATTAAAATATGACCGACACTCCCAAAGTAAACTATTGCCATAAAAATTGTCAAAATACTTATGCCACCCACAAAATGGTTTTTGATCTTTTAAATATACTGCAGCACTTAAATCAACAAAAAAAATACCTAGATTTTTTATTCTTTTTGACGCCTAGCATGTATTATTGTTTTTACATAGTATCCTTAGCATTGCCAGTTAGCCATTGCAAATAGAACACTAAAACGCACATATTTGTCAAAATATATATGGGGAGAAATACGTCAAATCTCCTAGCGCGGTGTGCGAGCGCTAAATTCTGTTGTTTTCAACTCGTGCTGGTGGTACATAAATGTACCTAAAAAAATTTTCCGACACATCATTTCGATGTATTTTTTCCTCAGCTTTCCAATGGTTTTGTCAGATTTCCCGAAATTTTCCATTTTCCTGGTGAAAAATCACAAAACGTGTTATATCTCAAAAACGGTATTTTTAATATTTTTTTAATGCTTTTAATCGAAAGCTGAGGTTTTTTTACATTAAAAAAGTTATTTTCCAAAGAGTGCTTTTGCAGTTTGCTATTAGAAATACAGCGCGAAAGAGTATTTGCGCATGTATTTTGTTCCTGTAATTTTTTCTTCAACGCATCGACTCGTTTAACTCTTGCCCTTACTCAAGTCACTAGAACAAAATACATGCGCAAATACTCTTTCGCGCTGTATTTCTCATAGCAAACTGCAAAAGCACTCTTTGGAAAATAACTTTTTTAATGTAAAACAACCTCAGCTTTCGATTAAAAGCATTAAAAAAAATATTAAAAATACCGTTTTTGAGATATAACACGTTTTGCGATTTTTCACCAGGAAAATGGAAAATTTCGGGAAATCTGACAAAACCATTGGAAAAAATACATCGAAATGATGTGTCGGAAATTTTTTTAGGTACATTTATGTGTCACCAGCACGAGTTGAAAACAACAGAATTTAGCGCTCGCGCACCGCGCTAGGACATTTGACATATTTCTCCCCATATGCCGACCACTGTACTTGCCAAAAGGTATCTTGTTACAAAAATTTGCCACAATAGTACTGGTGGGCGAAAAAAGCCCACCGCAAAAAAAATCTTTAATGTTATAGATAGTGTGCAATGAGAGTAATCTTCATAAAATTTGGTGTATAGATGTCAATAAGCTACGAAATAAATTGGATTTCGACGGGATTGCATCAATGGATGTGACACCTACCATAGTAACATAAACTAAGAAGTGATATTTTAAGAAAACTATTGCAGCAATTGTCATGAAATTTGATGTAAGTGGTTTACTTGCTATAAGGTATGTCTGCATCAAAAGTGGGCGAAATAACACCACTAAGCGTGGCACCTCCCATACAAGTTAAATACCTTAAGTGGCATATCTATCGAAATATATGAGAAATCGTACTGAAATTTGGTGTAAGAGGTTTGTTTATGGGTAGCTATTTCTGGATAAAAATCGGACTGGATTGTACCAGTGGGTGTGTAACCGCCCATGTTCGACATGTATCACAAACTACACAAGCTATTGTGGTAAAATTTGGTATGCGTATGTCAATCACGAATATAACTATTTGATACTAAAGTAGGCGGAATTGGAGAATTGGGCGTGGCGTATTTAGTCTTTTTCATTTTTATTCTATTTTTTTTCAACATTTTCCATATCCTTTTGACTTTTTCGACCTTTTAACTTTTCCCAATATATGCCATATGTATTTTTTCCACTTTTTTAAACTTTTTTCTTAAATTTTTCGACTCCTGAATTTTTCATCATTTTCCATATATTTTCAAGTTTTTCCATTTCTTTCAATTGTTTCGATATTTTTTAGACTTTCATTTTTTTTCAACTGTTTTAACACTTTTCAACCTTTTTGAACCTTTTAACATTATTTTCGACTTATTAAACCTCTTCCACATTTTCAACAAATTTGCAAAATTTCGGTATAAGTTTTTTTTAGTAAATTACGAAGGGCGTTATTTTGCCTTTCTGGTATCTCTGGTTTGACATGAAACGTGCTATTTAATGTTATGACAATGCTTCTTATATAAGCAAATAGTTTTTTAGTAAAAAAGAATGAATTTAACAAATAACTAATGAAAAATTAGTTCTTAGTCGTTTCTTAAAATGTGAAATTTTTTTTTAGATTCACCTAGCCATACACTAAATAAAAGGGGCAAGAGTAGTTATTGTTAAATGCATAAACAAAGTTAATAATTGTTCTTAGATTCAATTTGATCGTCTTTTATTTAAAGTAAAAACAGGCAATCTAAACGCTCTCCAAATAAGAATATTGACTTCAATAACCACTATGATTTCCTCCAAATGAAAAACAGTAGAACAAAGCAGGAGCAGTCTACTTGACTCTTTGGATAGAGCTCAACAAAAGGGACCACATATAGTCTATTCCTAATGAATTAAGAAATTATTCGACTGTTTAATAAAGCAGGTAGCAAAACTTAGGTTAATTTAAATGAAAATGTCCAAACTTTGTTAGGTGAATTTGTCAGCAACAATATGACTCTTCAAAATAATGATAACAAATTCAATATAGGAAGATTTAGCTAGTATATTTGCTTGCTGCAAAAATATGTTAATTAATCATCCAACGAAACTGGCTCATTTGTATGTTCTAATTTGGTTACTTTTAAAGTAAAAAAAAAAAATTAGTGATACAAATTTATTTAATCTCAATTCTCAACCAGAGACACCTACGTTGTAGAGACTTTCCAATTACCCCGCTCGTTGAAACATCAGTCCAAATATAGGCAAGAGTCTTTTCAGCGAAATGGGTAATTGGAAGTTGACTATAATTTAGGAGCTATCCTGATTTGCTACAGAAACTAGAGGAAAATTAAAGTTGGAATTACCATGTATGTACATAATATGATTTCATATGATTTCGTTTATTCAAACCAGTAGTACTGTATCTGTATGTTTGTGAATTTTTAAGTTATTATTTAATTTATTTGTTTTTATTTTTATACACAGGCGATAATGAGCGCCCTGGCATCATCCCACGTTCATTAGCAAATATATTTGCAATTTACGCAAGAAATATTTATCCGCATCCCTCATTAAAAATGATAAAAGCGCAAGCAACTGTTTTGGATGACATAGCATCTAATAAGGAATTGCAGGTCCGCAAAAAAATTCTAAGTTCTTGCAATGACGTAAATGAACATCATCATAGCATTCAACAATGCATTCAAAATGAGCACAACTTTGAGACAACAGCACTTGAAAAAACATCAGTTTTTATTTGGATATCATTTGTTGAAATTTATAATGAATTTGTATATGATTTGTTAACACTACCAGATATAGTGACTGCACAGCAGCTACCAAGAAAAAATTTAAAAATTATGGCCAATGATGGTAAAGTGTTTATTAAAGGTCTCACTTCAATATATGTGAAAAGTAGTTTGGAAGCACTGAAGCTACTAAACTTTGGCTTGCAAAGAGTAAACTACGCATCTACGTCCATAAATTCAAATTCGAGTCGATCGCATTGTGTCTTTATTGTGGATATCATAAAATTTACGGGCTCCGTCGCTATCGAGGTGTGTAAAAAATATTTTATCAGGCCTGTTCTGATTCCGTTTCGGATTTGTTTCGATTCGAAAACGGAATTGAAATGAAATTGAAAGCTTACCATACAAAAAGTAAATCTGTCAAATTATCGGAACTATAACAGCTCAAGTTCGAAATTAAAAAGAAATTTCATAGCAAATCGCGGCTATTGGACTTAGAAGAGCTACAGACACTCAACTTCGGACTTCAATTCCACTTCCGTACAAAATCGGTATCAGAACAGGTCTGAATATTTTGGTTAAGGGCCAACAACATCAAATATCCTGTAATCCGAAAGTTCCGGTACAACATAAAAGTGACTATGATATCGAAATGTATTCAAAAAGCTTAATCCATTGTTTTGGCAAAAAATTATACTACGCGGATAAATTTCTCTCAAAACTATCAGACTTTCGTCCGTTACAAAATATAAGTCCTGGCAAATATACATATTGTTCTTTATTCCAAATTTTAGATTTCCAATACTAACTAACATAAGCTAATAAGTTTAAACCTCTTTGTTTTTTTTTGTAAAATTTTGTGCTTTTCTTCTTGTCCGTAAAGTTAAGGTATCGAAATTGCCCTTCCCTTGCTAATCAAAAAAAAAAAAAAAAGATGTAACTCTTAGTTCTTATGTGAGTAAATAATAAGCAGAGGTTCGTTTTTGTCCTGACAAGATGATTTAAATGCAATCCCTGCAATTATTAAAAAAGAAAAATTATTTGAAACTCTGTCTAATGAAAATTGCTTAAAATTCCAACACTTTAGAGTTCATATAAATTCTGTGACCTTGCTGGCTCGGAGCGTCTCGATAAGACTGGAAATGTTGGCTCTCGACTAAAGGAAGCACAGCGAATAAATACATCACTTTTGGTGCTTGGTCGTTGCTTAGACGCTGCTAATACGAATGTACGAAAAAAAAATGTTGATGTAATACCTGTTCGAGAGTCTAAACTGACAATGTTATTACAATCAGCATTGTTGGGAAAAGAAAAACTAGCAATGATAGTCAATGTTACGCCGACTGACAAATTTTATGATGAAAATTTAAATGTACTCGGTTTTTCATCTATTGCAAAAAATATAATATATAAGCAACCAATCATTAAAAAAAACAAGTCAAGGTACTCTTGGATTTTGTCGAATGTAACAGCTACAAGCGAAGAAGATAGCAAATATCTGGAATTGTTAGAAGAAAATATCTGGTAAGATAGCTAAGAACATAAAAAGAATATTCTTACATATTCTATGGGTTTCTATTTTTTAATTTTTAGGTTGCGCAATGAACTAACTCGCAAAGAAAATGAACTTGCACAGAAAGACGCCAACTGTGAACTAGAAAAAGAGCTGAATGAGCAATTAATACGTAATGAACTTGTGGATTTATTTGCTAAAGATTTGGAGGAATGCAAGGAAGAAAATGCTAAAATCTTAAAACGAGAGCTAGAAGCTCAAAAGCGAACCTATGAGGCAAAAGTATATTTTAATTATCTAAATATCATATAACTTTTAATTAAAAAATATATTTTTTTAAACTTTCCTTCAGATTGATGCACTCAAAAGAATACATTTAGCAGAGATCCAAGATATGCAAGAAGAAGAAGAAGATGATGAGTTAGTGCCATCTAAAAAACGGCGTTCAATAAATTGATATTCGTTGTTATTTCTTTTTTTTTTAATTTAACTAGTTTATCGTATGTACTTTCATTAAAATAGTTTTTATATTTTATTTTTTTATATTTAAAACCTAATAAAATATTTTCTTTGTAAATCTTATGTTGTAAACACTTGTTATTTGAAGCCCTTCCTTAACTTTTGTTTTTATGCACACAGGGACACGAGTTTATGAATTCGGATAAAAGTATTAAAGATGTATAGGTTTCGAATTTCTCTTACAATTTTAATCCTTTTCTGCATGACATCTGTCCGGGCAGCCGTATGACGTTGTGGAAAAATAAGTTCCAACTTCGGATTAAGTGTAAAAAATAACGTAGTGTGTATATATTATATGAGGACTTTGTACGGAATGTGTCTGGGCAGCCGTATGACGTTGTGGAAAAATAAGTTCCAACTTCGGATTAAGTGTAAAAAATAACGTAGTGTGTATATATTATATAAGGACTTTGTACGGATATGATTAAAAATATGTATACATACAGGTTTGTCGTGAAAAACGGTACGTTTTTTACAGTAATTTGTTTTCAAAGTCAAATATAGGTAGATTTGCAGACTTTTTGAATATGAAATTAACAAAAGTTCAGCAATCGACTACGAATTTTTAAAACGTTTCAAATCAACCTCAATTTCACTTTGTCGTATGAGTGAAATTTACGACAGGCCTGATATTTCAATAGAAAGGCCGAGAAGAAAATATAAGAGTAATCCATTTACGATTATTAAAGGAGCAAAATATCCGTTAAGAGTAAGTAATAAACGAGTAATGACATTTATTTTATATTTCATTCACGTTTATTTTATCTGCTTAATAGCGTAGAGAATTCAGTTTTCAATTTCAGATTTCCTATGTTCAAGTCTTGGTTTAAACAAACATTTTTTTTTTACTATTTCCTACTAAAAGGGCATATAAAGAGTACTAATAGAACAATAAAAGATTACTCCACCCCAAGGACATGCTAATTAAAATGGAGTACGAAATACATAGAGGTCAAAGGAATATGGATTAATTCATTGCTTCTGATGGATGGTTTCAATATTACTCAAAGGATCATCATCTTTCCAACTGAGAGCTTATTATTTTATTTTTATTTACACTCTAAAGGACGCTTCTATTATCAGTTAATATCATCCTAAACTCTGACAGATTTTGTAGGAGATTTTATGTCAAATTGCCGATTTAAGTCGGGTTGTTTTGGAACAAATACATGAAAATCGGCAAAAATGGTATTCAAATTTGACATGAGCGTTAAAAATTATGTAGGAAATGATAAAGAAATAAAAATTAATTTAAAAATTCGTATTTTGACATATGATTTCCAATAAGGCTGTATAAAAAACAATTAACTTTTGAGTTATGTACTGCATAGCTTAATACAAAATATTAGAATTGGGCTACACAATAAAAATTTAACCACAATAATTTGATAAATCTTTTTAGACGACACAGTTCAAACAAGAAGTTCGAGAACTCGAAACAAGTTAATGTCAAGAAAGCATTCCCCACAGGTACCTGTGGACATTGGACAAAACGTGGGCAAGTGACGAGGTGATTTAAGACCCTTCTTTATAAGGTTATAATAAAGTTTTGAATCTATCGGATGTGAAAAAGCCATTATATAACTTTTTTCTTTTCCAGAAATGGGCTTATAAAGAGAAATTATTTCACTTGAATGCGCAATAATACCATCTCTCGCAAAAATAGTCATAATACTTTCGGATGTGCCATATTCCCATTATCAAAAACGGCTTTTAACCACCCCAGCGGTCAAGTTTAAATGACTAAGAGTGGCAGAAAAATCTAAAATCGGTTATAAAACTGCTGGGTTATTTTTCACTAGTTTTTCGGCCGACAAAAAAAAATTTTTTTTTTATTGGTTTTTTTCCATGAAAAATGGTGAATAACACAAAAGCGTTTACATATTTGCAAAAATAAGTGACTCCATCGTGTTCAGCGACTCAAATTACATAAATAGCAGTTATCATAGCATATTTTAAAATTTCACTTGTTCTTAAAAGCATCAAAAACTACACGGCTCTCTTCATATTTTTATTAAAATTATCGGTAAAAGCGTTTACCTTAAAATAGCCATAAAACCAGTAAATGACCAGATACGATTTTACGGATCAGGTTTTTGGAATCACCGAACACTAAATAATAATTGTGCGTTGTCAGATTTAGTTGACAACTTTATGGATCTTGATCTTGCTTCAAGCGAATCATGTATAGTCTTTAATTTTCGATTGATTAAAATCTTTTTTGAAAATTCTTTCCGATAATCATTCAAAAATCACGTTTACGCGTGTAACTGGACTCAGACTGAAATGATTCTCTGGTATGCATATTTCAGATTTTGGCGCGTCAGGAAAAATCTGTAACACTGATGAGCTGACACGTACTTGTCAGATGCTTTTATGTACATATGTACGTAGGAAAAGCGAATATCAGAAATTTGAATCGCTTTCCCTATTGACATTTCGGCAATATCACGAAAATGTTACACCAAATAAAAGTTGGCAAGATATTTAAATATGTAATTTCGGATAAAAAAAGAAGCTCTTAACATTCCTTATACAAAGTTTATGCAAAATAGATATATGAAATGATGTCACAACTTAAATTTTCACATAACGGGTTGCACACTACAAATAGAATCACCCATTTCGATTAAATAATCAATCTAAAGTTTTACCATCCTTTAAAAAAAACAATCAATCTAAAGTTTTACCATCCCTTAAAAAAAACACGGTATATTCGGTATTTTTAAACACTTTTTGCAAAAGCGATTTTATACTTTATTTCAAATTTGTTGTCTCCAAATATATATAAGTTTATTATTGATGGAATTATCATAGAATCATTTTTAGACGCACATTCAAAAAGTGTAATGCGTACACTATTTCTTAATTCATAATAATAATAATTTTATATCTTATATGGCGACGTTTGAATGTGTGCAGTACAAAAGAAAATCCTTTTGTAGCAACAGTATTCCTATGATGTGGTTTTGTCGCACAGTGTATTGAGGTGTAAATCTTTATATACGTGTTGTTAAATGTGTGTTATTTGTGGAATTTGTCTTTTACCTAGTAAACTTGTTTTTTTTTTCATCTATTTACTGCATTATGTAACTTGTCTCTAAAAGTTTTAATATCAATGATGTATTTTTTATTTTCTTTTTATTATTATTATGCTCAATTTAATATAATTCATTAAATGCAAAGAAAATACAATGCAATTTTTTCAATTTTCTGATTTCATTATTTTTTTTTCATACAAAAATGTGTATGTTGAATTTTTGTTTTCTTTCTTTGCATAGGTAAATAAAAATAAATTCGCATCTTTTTTCTCTAATGTAAATTAAAGTAAATGATAGTTAAAAAAATGGTTTAACCAAAAATTAAAATATAGTGAAGAAAAACGTTGAACGAAAAATTGAAAAGAATTATGAATAATTTACACAGTTTCAATCGGGTTTAGTTCATTTTGCTCAATTACTTAATTCAGGACTTCATTTAGAAATTTATTGTTAAAACATGATATTGATTTTTCTTTCTTGTATTAGGGGGATTTTTGTTTTACAATTTTCACATATAAATATATAGCATATAATTTTCAACAATTGTTTTCTTTTATTTTTTTTTGCTGCTCTTGGTTTGCTATTTTGTTGTTTTATGTTTTGTTTTTCTTTTAAGTTATCTACATATCAATCTAAAGTTTAATGATTTTTCTTGATCTTTTATTTTTTTTTTTTGTAATAAAATTTAAACTTAAATTTAAAATTCTTAATAAATTTTTACTTTTTCATGTTTTTTCTGATTTCGTTTTATTTTATCTTTCAGTATTAATTAAGTTTTGTCATCTATTTCATACTATGTCGCTCCATGTTTTATACATTTTGGGAGCATTTTTCTTTCTTTCTTTCGAGGTTTAACGATCATATTATTTTCTAGCATTTCTTGAGACATCTTACAGCAAATATATAATTCTTTTTTGTTTTCAAAATTTTACATTAATTTTCTTTGAAACTGTTCCGGGTATGCTTCATTTAATTTATTTTATGCAAAATGTTTAATACTTATACATAATATAGTTCAATAAATACATATATGAAGTTTTGAATAATATATAATTTTTTGTATATATAATTTAAAATTTTGCAATACTTTGCTCATAAACAGCTACAGCTTGGTTTTAGCTTAAGTATTGTTGAACATTTTGAATATTTAAAAAAAGACTTTCAAAATGGCATCAAATTCTAATTCATGAACATTTTATTTATCAGCAAATAATGAGTTTTAAGCAATCATAAATACGTGTTGCAATATCATTTAATGTTGCTTTCTATATACTATATATATATGTAAGTAGTATAATAATAATTCGATTATATATAATTAAATAGGTGCATTTCCATAAGTCAGGCGTACAGTTAAATTTTTCTTGTAAACTTCAAGCTACACTCAATGAAGTTTTTATCTAACGGCAATTATTTGATTGCATTACAAATACAATATTATATTAAAAACCATGAGTTAGTATATTATTTTTTCCTGTTTTAAATGATAATAATAATAATAAGACATGTAACGCCTTTAAAGAAATTCAACTTTTTGTTCGTGTTAGCAAAATTAAAAAAAACTATATTGTTCATCATATTTTATTAATTTTTCATATATTAAGATCTTACCAATACGTAAGATTTTGTTCAATTTAAAGTTTTTTGAATTAAATGTTTGCTTCAAAAAAAAACCAATAATTTTTAATATTATAGATATTATTTTTATAACACTTCAAGTTAAGCATATTTTTAATTTTTTTTTTTTTTTCAAAGATTATTTATTGTGTGTGTACTTATTTTATTATGCTCTTTCATAGTTTGAAAATTTTAATAATAAAATACTTGTCCCGGCTTCTGCCTTTTGCGCTCCTCGAATTTTCGATTAATTTCTTGCTGGCGTTCAATTTTGTTGAGCGCACGTGCAACATATAAGAATTTATTATCTCCCAACTGTTTGCCATTAAGTCCAATTACAGCAGCCAACGCCGACTGTGGACTTTCAAATGCAACAAATCCAAAACGACGTGAACGCCCTTCCTCATCAAGCATTACCTAAATTGATTTCAAAGTATATAAAAAATTTATTATTTCAAGTTATAAAAAAATTTCATTATTTATTTATTAATTTTAGAGAAATTTAATGAAAGTTAATTTAAAATTCCAAATACGATACATCTACAAAGGAAGTTTTTATTTAGGAAAAAGTTTATGATCGTTTTTTGGTCAGCAATACATATTAAAAAATTAATACAATTAATAATTAGTAAAAGCTTAAATTTTTGTGTGGGAAAACTTCATGATCACTTTTTTCTCGTTAATCAAAAATTTTAAATTTTAATTTTGATTCTCTGTCCGAATCTTTAATCTGACAGAGAATCAGAAGTTCTATTAGAATCAAAAGACAAAAGTTAATTATTTTGATTTGGATGAAAATGCGACTATTTTGAAACAATTTTCAACGATTTTTCAAGCTCTGACACTAAAACTTTAAATGGGCATAACTTCGTAAAAAATAATTTTCAATCAAATCGGGGAACGGTATATTTCCTTAATTACTTTGAAAAACAACATATTTAATCGGCAACCAATTCCACAATTTGAAGTCACTCCGACTGCACGGTTTGAGATGGATTTGGTCTAGACAAAAATTGAAATCGTCGTACAAAATTTTAATAATAATATTTTATAGTATCGATTTTTATTGTAATAACTAAATATATACTAAGGTTTTGAAAAATGGGAAACGTGATGACCAAATCTATAACCATTTTTTTTTAATGGCAATATTGTTGTATTAACTCCAAAATGAGCTGTTCGAAATAATAAGAACAAGGATAACAAATATACAATGCTCAATTTTTATGTTCATCAAATGCGCTCTCATGACATTATATTTAATATAAAGTGGCTCTCCCATGATTTTTAACTACTTTGGCACACCTGGACTTCATTGAAAATATCAGGCCTTGGCATCTGGAGAGTGATATATATTCCCAAGTAATTTTCGCTGTTTGCCATAACTCTTCAGAATTTCTGGGTCTAGCGTCTTTTGTTTTATTTTTTTAATATCCATCCAAAGATGCTTTATTGAATTAAGGTCCGGCAATTGTGCAGGACACTTCATAACATTGATATTATGGGACCGAAACCACTCCTTTGCTTTCTCTGAGGTATGCTTCGGGTCATCATTTTGCTCATAGATCCCCCATTTGGCATTTCCTCTTCAGCGTTTGGCAACATTACGGCTTCTAGTATATTTTCAACATAGCAACTAATATCCATAGTCCCAACTAACCTAGTAAGAGCTCCGATGCCATTCCACTAAAAACATCCCCACAGCATCAGTTGTAGGCCACCATAGCCTTAGTGGGGAACCTCACATTGAATTCTTGCTTAGGAGGGAATTTTACGTATTGTTTTTTGTCTGGCATGGTCCAATTGTACAACTTTTGTCTCATCCGTCCATAATATTTTGCGCCCAAACGGACTGAGCTTCTCTTAAAAATAATCTGGCAAACTGAAGTCTCCGTTACAAATGCACACCTTCCAACAAAGGTACTTTCCTAGAGCTTTGTGGATTCAGATTAAAGGCAATTAATCCTTTTCTTGTGTTAGAAGTGCTATTGGAGGATTCAACTCATTTCTGAATTGCGAAGAGTTTATAAATGATTGCCGTTTAACAACCTTGCGATCAATTCATACTGTCTCACGCTGGATTTTTACGTCTACCTCTACCAATTTTTAGCATTAGTTATCATGCCGTTTGAAATACCAAGAAGTTCCCTTATGAATGCAAAGGTTTTGCCATCGCTAAGCAATTCTTTATTAATTTTCTTTACTTAGAAGAACAATGTTGTCTTCATCCCATTTTTATGAGATTTTTTTCAATTTTTTACACACTGAATATTTTAAAATGCAGTCAAAATTAACCAAACAAATACACATGATATGCTTGCATTTAAAATTTGGAAATCCATCCTTTGCGACAAGTAAACGTGCTGCCAACATGATTACGTTCTTATTTTTTCGAACAGCTTATTTTAGACCTAATGCAACAATATTGCAAGAACTAAAAAATGTAGATGCATTTGGTCATCACTCTTTCTATTTTTTAAAACCTTAATATGTGTTTAGTTATTACAATCAAAATCGATATTTTATAATATTATAAAAATTTTGTACGACGAATTCGATATTCAACTAAGTTGTTCTTATTATTGCAAACACGACTGGACATACATATATAAAAAAACAACAAAATAAATTAAAAACCACTCAAATGCATTTTTCGGCCTTTTCGCGCGAAACAATATTTGTTTTTGTAATATTTATAGATGTTGATTTGAGATGAGCAAAATAACATAGCAGCTACATAGCAAAAGCTAGCTATTGACTATGCTTCGTTGTCAGATTAACATGTTTATTGGTAAAACGGTATATTTCACACAAAAATTTAAAACCTGCGAAACAGTATTCATATGAATAAACGAAAAAGCAGAAAAAAAAAGACAGATTTTTTTCGCCTTTTAGTATGAACGTCGTTGCTTCCATGTGAATTGTTATAGGAAACAATCTGTTTGCGCCGTTCGCAGGTTTGATCTAGAAAGCTGACAACAGGAAGTGGCAAAATAATAACTAAACCTATATGTATATCTTGGCACCAAAGGTAGATTTTTTGGAGTAATCAATATTCAAAAGTTTTGAGTTGTATTAGTTGAGAACCGTAGGGGTCCGTTTTCGGTCCCCTGATCGTTTTCTTAAGAAATGATAAACCTTATTCTAGATCAAATCGTTAATTTGATGTATGTGAATAAAATTAGTTTAAATTGTATAAAACCTAAAGCTATGTTATTCAACAATAGCAATTCATTAATAATTGTTTTATTTGGGAATATTGAGATTGATTTTGACAACCACCTAAAATGTTTGTGAATAATTAACTATCCATAACCATCCACCGCTCATCTGCTTCCGAAAATAATTCATCAACCTAAACCAAGGCACTTAATGTGCGTTTATGGTTAAAAATAATTGTCCAAAAGTACTTGAAACTCCTCCATAGTCACCAGATATAAATAAGATTAAACATTTATGGGCTCACTTGCGAAATCAGTTGAAAACTCATTCCGTTAGAAAGAAAAAGGACTTAAAAATCGCGCATAAGTAAGAATGATCAAAAATGGATCATTCGGTCTGCAGAAAGTTAGTGGAATCAATGCCAAGATGACTGAAAGCTGTGAAAAATAGAACAAACATGCCGACAAAATATTAACCTAAGATCTTTTTTACATAATATTATTTATAACTTATATTAAACAGTTGATGATGTCCGAGTTCTTTTCTGATCTGATTTTTGTCTTAAATTATGTTTTTAATTTTTATTTAAAAAAAAATGAAAGTACTCATATTTAGTTTTAGATATTACTGATTTCGAAAGTATATTTATATATATATTTATTAAGATAAAAAAAACAAAACATAATAAAATTTGTTATTATTAAACATTATTTTTTCATTTGAAGGTGAATTGCATGTTTGTTCGACTTCTGTTTTGAGCCACTGTATGTACATTGCAATTAAATAGGTGAAATTTAAAGATTTAAACGCAGTGCATTAAAATTGAATGCCAAAGCTGTTGGCACGAGAAAAATTATTTTTCCTACAACACTCGCTATGAACATTTTTTTGAAACTATCTGATTTTAAATTTTTGTGTATTAAGAAAAGAATGGCTCTTAATTTGTTGAAATCAGTTTAATAGTTTACGAAAGAGATAAATAAAATGTTCTTCATATTTCGCGTTAAGATTAGCGAAGCATGTATTGATGTACATATCTGTCAATTTTCACATAAAAAATATTAAAAGGTTTAATTTTTGAGACTTTAAGCTATTTAATGGTATTTGGCCAATAGGGGTCAACAACAAACAAAGAGTACAACAGAAACAAAAACAACGTCAGCAAGAAACATGTTAGATGAAGGACCTGCGCATCAACAACTACAACTTCGACATAAGGAAATCACGACGTTTATACAGAAAAAACAGTATAACAGGAAGAGAAAAAAAGTAAAAAAAAAAACAAGACAGGCACATGTGAATAGAGAGGAACTTTACTCCATGTAAAAAAATCTAAAGGATATGAAATTAAAACTTACCTTGTGGCTAGTGATACGACCATAGGGTTCAAACATTTCACGCAAGTTCTGATCATTAAAATCATCATTAAGATTTTTAACATAGAGATTTTTAAATTGTGTTGCCTTCTCTTGTTCGCGATCACGACGTGGTATAAACTTGACAACATGCACCTTTTGATTGTTGCACAACATACCATTGACCTTCTCAATGGCAATTTTAGCAGCTTCCTCCGATTCGAAATGGACATAACCGTAACCACGAGAATTGCCATCTTCATCCTTAGCAACATTGCAATTTAGTATATTGCCAAAAGCAGAAAAAGTATCATAAACAGCCTTGTTGTCAATAGAGCGTTCCAAATTCTTAATGTAAATTTTTCCGTGATCCGAACCTCCACCGCCGGACGACGTCATACTATTCAGACCGGATGAGCCGCCACCACCCATAGATGAAACATTTGAGTGATGTCTTCCTCCTCCAACGCTCATTGCGGCACCGCCGGAATGATGATGATTAGGGGCATGGTTATTATTGGCGCTCTGATGGCTTTGATGATGTCCCGCACCGCCCAATTGCCCACCGCCAGTAGCTGTTTGTGCCGCAGCATGATGGTGCAATTGTTGCTGTTGTTGCGCATGTGCATGAGGATGAGCTGCCGCTACTTGATGAGCGGCCGCAATTGAAGCGGCTGCAGCCGCAGCAGCTGCCGGGTGCTGGGTCGCCGGATGATGATTCAGCTGCTGCTGCTGATGGTAATGATGATTGGCTGGGTTGCCACGAAACGTCATCGAGTTGACAAACATTATTGGTGGAGGGGGTACTGCTGGTTGCTTGTGAATGGTGGTGGTGGTGCAAGCAGAGTTGCTATAGCTGAGAATTTTGACGGTTTTATTGCAGGCGGTGGTAGAGTGTGCTTCCGATTAATTCCCGTTTGGGATGGTGATGGTGGCCTTGTTGCTTTGTAAAAAATTTCCGTTGTAGTCCACTCACGTTAAATTTCTCTATGGGGTTGTTGGTAGACAACGTTGAATTCCTATAGGGATGCAGGTGTTAGTTTTTTTCGCGTTGGGGTGTTGGTGCTCCAATGGGGCTTCTTTAGTTGCCGTTTATTTTATCTCTGCACTTGGCTCCCTTTTCACCCTTTGTTATTCACGACTTGTCTATCTAATTCGCCTTCGTGTACGTTTTGCAAAAAATCTTGCTTGCCTTGTTTTCTTTACTTGGCTTTCACTTTCGTTTTAAGCTGCAATTTAATATTTTTTACAGTTTTTCTTATTATGCTGTAATTTCCACACTCGCGATTATTGCTGCAATATGTAAATTTAGAAAAATTTTCTTTTTTTAAGTGATTTTTTGCAAAACGTGTACACGAAAAGTTTTTATTCGATTTTTTCGGACGAATTTATCGACGTACGTGCGAGGCAGCAAAAAAAGTGCAGCCACTATCTCAACAACAGAAAATTGACTTTTGTGGATTGGTTAGTTTGAGAAAGTTGGTGCTTTCGAACAAATGAAATTTAAAGCATCAAAAAAAAGTGCAGCCACTTTCAACAACAAAATATTGACTTTTGTGGATGTCACATTTTCATTTGGAAATATGGGTTGAATATTGTACTACTGTCAAACCAAGATTAAAGCTAAAAACAGAATTGAGACGTGTTAAATTATCAAATATGAACCTCTGTAATCGTTTTTAAAAAAAGACTCAATAAACTACATACATACTAAAAACAGAATTGGGAAGTGCGATTTATCTTATGTGTCAAATCGCACCAAAAATAGAATCTGTTCTATTGCTCTACGATAAATTTTGCTCGTGTCAATTTTTTACTCACTAAAAACGTATAGGAAAAATCTAGACGTGCCAATTCTGTTTAGCTCTTAAGCCCCGACATTTCCAAATTACATACTAGGCAAACGAATTGATATGTGGGCGTCAACACTTGTGCGACAGCTAGCCAACTTATTTCTTTTTATTTTCCTAATTTTTTTTTTGTGGTCTTTATAAGCTCATTATTTTGAAAGTGGAATACGTTACTCTTTGTTAAGAAGAAAAAATTAAATAAATTGTATAGTGATGAATTACTTTATTAAAATTTTATTCAGTACAATTACTTAACTTTTACTTAAATAAATTGTATAGTGATGAATTACTTGATTAAAATTTTATTCAGTACAATTACTTAACTTTTACTTCTCAAAAGAAGTATGTCTTATTCCACTTACAAAATAGATGGCTCATATGTTAATCATGAAAAAAAAATTGTTCCAGTCGATTTTGAACTATTTAATTGGTCACCATGAACGTCACTTAGAATTGCTCCTGCCATCAAATTGTACCCATGGTATTTTGACTTTAACAGTTGCCTAAACAAAATAAAACTTGTCTTGTAGTTTTGACTTTAACAACGCTGTCAAAAAAAAATTTCGTGTCTTGTGTAGTGCAAAAAATAATGAAAAAAATAATAAAAAATGTTGGAAGAAAGCATAACTTCGAGTCCACAAAAACCAAACCGTTCTATACACAAAGCGCGAATACATAGAAAAAATAAACGTCTGCGACATGACACTACCACAACTCAAAATCAGGAATATTCAACAACTGATGAAAAATACCAACAAAATGTCAGCAGCGCTGTTCAAGAACTACCTTCATTAGCTGATCTATATTGGGAAGGAAACACTAAAGATAATATTCCAAATCTAAATACAACATTTAGTGTGCGGCGACAATTTGGAGCTTACTTTGATCCTTTTGAAGATGAGCTTCTACTGGCTGTGGCCGACCGGTTAGATTGTGCACAGAATAAAGGCGCCCGCAGTCAGTTTGTTAATGTTGAAACTGGGAACGGATTTACCAGCTGCTCTCAATTACTTGAAAAACTAAGTGCGACTGATCAGCTTACCGAAGTACGAATTTCAAGTTTACCATTGTGTAAATCACCACAAATAAACCCAATTAAAATTGATAAGATCACAGACGTGCAAAATTCAAATATACCTGTGAAGAAATCGCCTGGTGTCCCAATATCAACTGGACCGAAAACTCAGTTCGGCGTTACAGAATCTGAGCTATTGCAGTGTTGTGAGATTGCCGAACGTCGGAAAGAAGTCAAAAATGAGAATTTAGAAGAAGTTTTACAAACTCCACAACTAAAAAAACACAAATCAATTGTTGAATCTATTTTGGAAGACTTTTGTTCTTCACCTGCATCACCGGATGGACGTCAAGAACAAGCAAGTAAAGCAGCTGCTGACAGTACGCCCACTTTTCATTTTAAAAATCAGCAAATTCGCACTTATGCCAGTCGGCGTAGAGTTGGTAAGTGATTTAAAGAAAAATGTAATTTTATTAATAAATTTTAATACGTGTTTTTTCAAGTGTTTCCGATCTGTATATATTCTGATGACTTAAATAGTGTAAAGCCTCCATCTCGCATAGAAGATGATGCAATAAGCAGCTGTTCATCGGGTCTTTCTGTTCAAGAAGATTTTACTCAGCCCCTAGAGCATTCAGTAGAGAGTGTTGATCTAAATAATACAAAACTTTGTGAAAATTTATTGAACTTAAGCGCTTACTTTACACAGCACTCGGTTGATGTCGAAACTCCAGTAGACTCAAGTAAAGAACAAATCTCTGCATCGGAAAAGAAAAAAAATAATGAATATTCATTTAAGTCAAAAGCTGTTGAGATTAATGAAATTATTAGTGAAATAATTACTGGGAGCGAAAAACTTGGAAATTTCAAAAGATGTTACTCTTCTTCGCAAGGTTCTGTGGATTTTTATGGTTTTCCTAGTAGCCAAAATGAAGAAAACATAAACGTTCCATCTGCATCGCTTGATAAAAATGCATATATATCAGGAAATAGTGATGCTCAGCAGTTACAAGGAATTGTAAGCAATATAATGCATATTCGTTCCTGTAGAAGCGATAACGGGGAGGAAGGTAAGAATTCAAGTTTCTTTTAGATGAAAATTACTGGTTCGGCCAGAAATATGTTTAACTCGCTAAAATATGTGTACGGATAATTAAGATGAAAATTTTTTAGGAATCGGAATATAGGAAAAATATTTTTGGGAACAAATAATATGAAAAGTTTCATAACAAATCCATTAAAATAATTTAGATTTAGAATGAGGCAAATTTAATTTAAAATAATTTTGTAGATCGTAGCTTTCTTTATTAAACAAGTCCTCATTTTTGTGTATGGCAACTTAAAACCATGTTTAAGTAATTTAAGAAACCGTAGTTAGAATTTTCCTATAGTAGGTGTTTCGTTTAAGCCATTTTCGAAGTGACTCTACCTGAAAGTGAGATGAACCTCAATTAACAAGATTATAAATTAGGTACTTGCAACACGGAAATAAAAAAATTCTGTAAAATTTAGAATTTGATTTTTATTTCTTATCCAATTTTTGCGATATGCGAAACCAGTAAAAAATGTTATCAGTAGTATCCGAATAATTGCGAAATTTGTTACATTTTTGGTTAATATCTTAAAATAAACTTATATGGAATTTGGATAAACTAAGCCTAAGGTTAATTTAAGGTTATTACTTAAAAGAGTAATGTTCTCTCACAGGATCTTCTGTGGATAATTATTTTATTTTACTGAAAGTACATATTAATTGTTTTGGTTCAAATTAAAATATAAAGGTAAATACGAAGGTTTTAATATAAATTTTTACTTTAAATTTAGATATTGCCTTAAAACTGAATGACGAAATATTCAGCGAAAGTGAAGAGTGGAATGACGATTGTGATTTCTTTAAAAACTTTAAGACTCAAGATGTCTTTCAAAAAAGTGATGATATTAGAAAATTACAATGTCAAGGACTTAAATTGATGTCAAAAACTCCAAAAGCAATGCCCAATTTAGCAAATAAATATGCTGATAGTATTTTAGCCGATATTGATATAGAAAAAGGTAATCATTCTTCACAAGAAACTTTACTAGAATCAGATGACTTTAAATCAGCATCTATGAAAGCTGGTAAATCAGAATACAAGTTGTCTTTATACAAAAATTTAATTGATGCAGACTTAGGAAACATACAATTAAGTGAATGGCCAATAGATGATCATACAACAAAAGATAAAAGTAATATTCCCTTTGCAAAAACTGAATTTAAAGGATTTCAAACTGCATCAAATAAAATTATTAAAATTTCGAAAGACGCCAAATTAAAAGCAGCACAACTACTGGAGAATTTACCAGATTTCCCAAATGAAATTATGTTAAATTCAGCACAATTAAATGATTTCCAAACGAGCAAGCAGTTAAAAAGTGAAAATAATAGTACAACGAACGATAATATTAATACATCAATTTCGAAAATTGAATTTAAAGGTTTTCAGACTGCCTCAAATAAATATATTAAAATTTCAGATGATTCTAAATTGAAAGCAGCAAAACTACTAGACAATTTATCAGAGTTTCCAGAACAAAAATCGGAATGTTCAAAACTAAATAATACTAAAAAAGATAACACATTAATGCCAGTGGAACATGTTTTTGTTGGTTTTCGTACAGCTTCAAGAAAACCAATACAAATATCAGAAGAAGCCACGTTAAAAGCTGAAAATATTTTAAGTTCTTTACCCGAAATACCGACATCGAAATCTAAAATACCCATCGAGGACCAACTTAATGATATACAGCTAAGCGAATGGCATTTAAATGAAGAACGTGAAACTATAGGCGAAAAGCAAGTAAATATTTTGCCCTTATCAGCCAAAAGAAAATTAGAACCAGAAACATGTGGTACAGTAGAACAAAACGCTAAAATTTTATGCAAATCATATACAACAAATGATGGACAACGAAGCCCACTCACACCGCGTACTGAAAATTGTTTACCGAAATCTGCTAGTTTTAGTACATTGTCAGAAAATATTTCAGTTTCTCAATTTGCGAAATCTGAATTAATTGCACGTAAAAACTTACTATCACTACGTAAACGAAGAAAAAGTAAAACTGTTCAAGAACCCAATATCCGAGATGTAAAAGACATCGTAGCAACAACGCCGTTAAAAGCTCAGTGCCATGTATATAAAGATCTATATACGCCTAATACACCGAATATAAATGAATTTGTAGATTTTATACCCGATACGAGTACGCCGCTTACAATTAAAATAAATGGTTTCAAAAATATTCAACAACAACAATTTAAAGCAAATGAAATTGATTCTGACTTTCAGCAAATAAAATGGGAAGAATGCAATGAATCAATGGGTAAAAGCGCAACCACTTTGAATTTAAATTCAAATTTTAGTATAACATCAGACAGCTCAAATGCAAATGTTACTTCTAATGCAGCGAATCCATCACCTAAACAAAGGATAGAACGCCTACGAATGTATGGAAAACCACCACCTGTATCACCTATATTAATGTCAAGTAAATATAACTGTCGTCCCTCGGGCTTAAGACGGGGTAGAAGCATGACAAAAAAATAGCATTAAAATTTCTGTGTATATTTATTCTGTAGTTTAAATATTCATTCTAAGGCTTCGTTTAACAGCAATAGTGTAACTATTTTGGATCAATCTGAATTTTTAATTAGAATCACATAAATTTTAAATAAATTCAGTAAATTTATTACTTAGGGCTTTATAACTGTCTGGAAAATGTTGTTTACTTGGTCAGAAATTATAATTAGAAAAAAAAAGGTTTTATGGACTTCCCAATCTAAAAAATTTGGCGGAAGTTTTAACAACCATTCCTCTTCATCAAATCACATAAATTGTTTGAGTAAAATTTTGAGAAGAGGCCACCGATGATCTTCTAAGGGAAAGTAGAAGTAGAAAGTTTGGAAGTATCTGAAATATATTTATTTCAGCTATAATTTTAGGAGACAGTGATCTGAACAAAAATAATTATTCTGCTGAAATATGAGTTCACACTCAGTATTTTACTCAAAAAAATGTACGCGACTTGACTTAATTGCTATATCTCGTAAAATTATAATCACTGGTGATCATATTAAATAAGAAATTCTAAATTCTGTTTTAAGAAATTCAATTCTAACGTGAAATCATGATGATGTCAGAACATTCACAGATTACATGTAAAAAGTTTTTTTTTGTTTTTCCGTTTTCGATTCGTGCAACAAACTTATTTTCGAAAAACGGGTCACTTCCAAAAACCATGTTTTTTGGTCTTTTCTTATCGATGCATCCAATAATTTTTTTTTAAAAATATGCATACTTATGTAAGTGCATAATTATCATAAATTTTTTTCTTTTTAGAAACTTATTAAGTATTTTCCTTTGGATTTTATTATGAATAATCCTAAGTTTTCTCCTTTGAAATTTTTTGCTATTTTAGGATTTTCCTCGTTTTTTCAAGCAAATCAAATTTTTATTTTAGACTTCGAAAAAAAAGTTGAAAAAAACTTTTTACATTTAATTTCTAAAAATAAAAGTCAAAAAAAACTTTTATTAATTTTTTTCTAAAAGTTGTTTAGAAAAACTTTTATGTTTAAGTTTTTGAAAAAACTCTCATGTTTAAGTTTTTGAAAAAACTTTTATTCAATCAAAGTTTTTAAAGGAAGTCTATAAGAACTTTTATAACAAAAAAGTTTTTAAAAACTTTTATTTTCATGACTTTTTGAATAAAAGTATAAAAGTTTCAAGATCTGGATCAAAGGTGTCCCAATCTTTTTAGATTTCAGGAACTTAAAAATCCTTTTCGATGTGTTGAAAATGGGCGGGATTGTACCAGTAAAATCTCGAATTTCATAAAAAGAAAACTACGTTACTGCTTATAATGAAATTCTATCTCTAAGTATAACAAAAGTGGGGAGGATCAGAAAAGTAGACGTAATTAAAATCACGCATAATCCGTAAGGACATGTACATAAACTAGGCCACTGTGGCCTCTCCATGGAATGCGTAAAAATACTTTTAATATTTTACATTGAAAGTTACCAGTTAATCACACAACCAGTTATCGTATGCATACGTAGTCCATAAAGGTTCCTGAACGTTGTCTAACTCATCCCTTAGAGTACAATATTTTTACCCGTTATATGTCAAAGTTATCGCATTTTGTCCATTTGGCACCGAAACATGATCGAAATTTAACTAATTTATTCGACTATTTAAATACTTTAGATTGAAAGCCATTACATTTTATGACATACACATTTTTTTTAAAGTTTAAACTATTTTAATTTACTTTAAAAGTCAACGTTTCGCATTTTCATTGGTGCAAGCGGTTTTAGATATGTACATACATATATACATATATGTATGTATGTATAGCATCTATAGTAAAGCAGCTTTAAAATTAAAGCTTTTTTCTGGCTAAAAAGTCAGTTGTTGCTGGATAAATCAGTTGAAAAGAGTTGTTGATAGAAAGTGGCTATAGTAAATTTAATTTGCAGTATATTTTGTAAGTATGTAATCTATAATAAGGACTTACAAAAAACAAAACAAGAATTTTTGCCACATAGAACTTAGGGTTTAAGATCGTATTACTGATAAAAAAACAGTTTTGATAACTTTATTAAATGAAATAATAATTCAATCCTTTTGTAATCAAAACATATTGTTATCTGAATACAAAGTAATGTATGTACATACGTATGTATGGAAAATTCGTTTTAGCAGGCTTGGAAACGATTATGACTTTATTTCTTAACGAATTTTGAGTTTTTCTTTTGTATGCCTGTCTTAATAGTTTATGGACCCTTTTTCAAATGAAAATGTTGAAAATTACCAGACATAGAAAGAGAATTTAACAAAGCACATTTTTGCTATGAAAAATTATTGTGAAACCACCCTAAAGTTATATGAAAATGAATGAACACAATTTTACAAATAATTTTACTGAGAAATATGTAATTTTCCTGCAAACTTAATATTTTTCCGTTGGTTTAAAGCAAGTTATTTTTTTTGGCTACTTTAACGCCATAGGGGTCCTGTTGAAAACTCTTGAAAAACTGAGCATTTAGTATTAAGTGCATAAAATAAATTTTAGTTTAGGAGATAAGAACTGATCGTTAAAAAACAGCGTTACGTTTTATGAACAACCCATAATTCGAATTTATTTTTGTATATTTCCATTTATCTCTACGTACATATGTATTTCTCTTCTATTTACCAAACCGTTTCTTATATAAAAAAATTTTTTTAAAAATATTTGCCACATGATATGTTTTTTATCGAAATAATATATTTCAGATAAGATTATCTCTGTATAAAACCCCAAATTTCAAGCCCTGTTACTCTGTCAATCTTTTGCTGACAAATTACAAGAGAATATGAATTTTTGAGATTGCAGCCTCAGGACAGTACAGATCTACTTCCGTTACGCCAAATCACATTTTATTTTGTAATCTAATCTATTGAATAATTAATTATAAAAAGTATAATAAGCCGTAAGGTATAGCTCTTAACGGTAAAATAAGTATTGAAATTGGGCAACATTTACTTAAATAGGTCTATGTATAGCGTTTAGGAGCTTATGCTTGCACAATAGGTGCGACGCCCTCTTCTTGTGTGATATTAGGATAAACCATTTCTTATAGGTATTTTGGTTTCATAACAAATTAGTATATTTTTTATTGTATGCTTGCATGGCAGGTGCCACGCCTCTTATCGAAATTAATCTAATTTTCGTTGAGCTTGTCTAAACTAGAATAAGTGTAGGATTCGGTTGTACTACCCTAAAGAACTCCTTCGGTATGTTTAAAAGTTTTTACTCATGTGGCAGGTGCCACGCTCTCTATAGTATATGTATATATTTGTGAAATTTGGTAGCATAAACTTAAGTAGTTCTCATAGAATAGTGTTACTTGATAAAATTCGCCTTGTTCTTTTCAAGAGCTTTCCAAATCATTTGTACTGTGTGTCCATTACCTTAAATAGTTCTCTCAGTATAGCGCTTTTTAGTTTTTGCTTGTATGGGAGGTGCCACGTCTTTGTCGAAATTCGCTCTGTCCAGAGTTTGTATTTATGTAGTTATTCCATGTATTAGAAATATGGTTACACTACATCAAATAACTTCTTCAATATAGCGTTTTAAATTTGCCAATTTTCCATCCCAAGAACCATGTTTGAAGGTGTAGCCTGCGTACCGAATTTCGTTCACAAATGCTTGCTTTTCTTGTAATCGTAATTACCACACACAGACAGACAGACATGGCTAAAGGGACTCAGGTGGCGCTGATCAAGAATATACAGTAGAACCTCTGTAATTCGAACTTGAAGGGAGACGCCAAAAAATTCGAGTTATAGAGTTTTCGACTTATGGAGGACTTTGACTTCGACAATAAAAAAACTTCGCTAAAGTTCAAATGAAATCACGTGTTCATAAATTCCTCTATTATTTCATAGAATTGGTTTCTTGTACATATAAGTAGGCTTTTACATTGATTTCTAAGAAACAATGATGTACATTGTCGGCATATTCTTAAAGTCGGTATCATATTTTTCTTCGAGCTGTAGAGGTAATTCGTTTCAAATAATCGTGTTGTAAAGGTTATAAAATCAAACATTGCTATGTTCGAGATGTAGAGGTGAAATTTATTTTTTCGAGCTATAGAGGGAAAATATGTAGGTACTGAATTTACTTGTAGGGACTCACTACTTATTTCGACTTATAGAAGGGTCAGATTTCGAGCAATGGAGGCTTTGGGGCTTGAAGGGAAGGGAACGCAACATTTTTTCGAGTTTGGGAGATTTTCGACTTATCGAGGTTCGACTTAAAGGGGTTCCACTGTATATCCTTTTCTATATGTACCTGCCACGCTCCTTCTATGCGTCACATACGGAATGATAAAATAAATATACGCTGAGTGTAGGGTACACAAATCTTAATTAATATAAATTTTCTTATTTATTTATTTAAATTTAAAGTACTAGTAATGCTGCCATCTAATAATAATACAAAATACCTTAGATGGCGTTGCCACCAAAATACATACATATACAGTGAAAGCTCTTATAAGTGGAAACCGATAACGCCAGACTTTTTGTCCGGTTATATGAGAAACATGCTTATTACATCACTGAACGTTCTCTACTTAATTAAAATTGTAATAAAGCATATTTTTTTAAACTTAGCTATAATTACTAAATTATATTTATATGTACATAAATTTGTGCACTCTATTAGATTTTTAAATATAAAAACATGTTAAGTCATCCTGAAAAAAAGTTATTTTTTTGTAAATTTAAAATGATTCTTTTCTGAGCGCATTCTGTTTATTATGATGATTAGGGCTGTCAGATTTTTGAAACACAAAATCAGTATATTTAACGCAAAAAATCAGAAAAAAATTTTGGGGGACGTTTACACAAGGAAACTCTGTGAAAGAAATTTTTGTATATTCTCTTTTGTGCTTTTTGTTTTGCATCTGCGACAAACGACAAATTTTGTACTTCTTCTCTTTGGTTTTTCCCCTCCTGCCGACAAAAAAGAAGAATTTTCGGAAAGAATTTGTGTGTGTAAACGCCGAGTAAGCAGTGGCTTAATTTATTTCAGCTCCAAATTTTAATGAAACCAAACCTTTCTTATGTATGTAATTTTCAATTTTAGAATGAATATGTAACCAAAAAATTTCGGTCACATCTAGTTTCAGAGATAGAATTGTCGAAAGTTACATATATAGCTTTTGAAAAAATTAATATATGTTGGCAGCCTCTTAATTTACTTACATATTCCCAAATTATGGGTGTCGTATGAAAGATATTTTAATAAGCTACAATAGTCGTGAAAAAATGTTTCAAATTTGACAAATAGTTTTGTAGATGTGGGGACTTTTTAAAAAATGTGTTAATAAATAACCAATATTTTTTTTAAAGTCTAAGAAGCCTAATTTTTTTGCTTTAAAATGATGTATCGTTTGTTTTAAATTTCTGCGTACTTATCTTAACATACAAATAATCAACCTTTAAAAACGCAATAAACTAAATGCCAATTCCAAAAATGTAGAAATGAAAGAAACTGGCATCAATATACCCTTTGTTGTTTGCTTGAGTGTCGCTTCTTTTTTTCTTAAGAAAAACGACGTGTTTTGTGTTGAACAGAATTAGGACGGGGTCGGGAAAGCCACAACGGAAACCCGCTTTCCGTCCCCGTCTCAATTCTGTTCAACACATTTGTTATCACGGCGTTTACACACACAAATTCTTGCCGAAAAGATTCCTCGTTTATGTGCAAGAGGGGAAAAACCAAAGAGACGAGGTACAAAATTTGTCGTGTGTTGCAAATGCCAAACAAAAACCATAAAAGAGAATAGATAAGAATTTGTTTCACCGAATTTGCCTGTGTAAACGCCGAATATGCATGTTTCTTGGGAGATGAACAACGTTCACAGTGGACAATCAAACGAAGCTAAGTCATTTTCTTTGTATCTTCTACAGTCTGACGTCACAGCAAGTGCGATTGCGCAGACCTCTAATATGAATAAGTCCTTTTCAAGTCCACAATAAAATTCGGCAATTTTTAGATCCACAACATCAATTAAACATAGAAATATAATTATAAAAAGATTCGATCAATTTCACTTTAGAAATAATTTTAAACCCAAGGCTTTACTGATAATTGAACAGTTATAATTGGTTCAGTACTTATTTTTAGGATTCTTTAAAACTGCCAAAATTGGCTCCTGTAGCAACAATTAAAAAACAAACCAAGGAAACGCCAAAATAATTTGTTTGTTTTTTGATGGTCTGAACCCAGTTAATGGGGAAGTCTTCAGGCTTGTTTTCTCTCTTCTTACGAAGTCCAATTGGATTTTTTCTGTTTTGTTTTTTTCGCCAATTCGTTATTTGTATGTTTGTTTTCAGGCTGTTTCCTTTACTCATAAAAATCAAATAAAGCAAAGCAAACAGTATGAAACAAGTTATTGCCTTGTTGCTTTGGGTTGAAAATCAAAAATTTTTTAATTTTTCTCTTGTATATACATATGTGTCAGTGCTGCATTGTTGCTCGGTTTCGCAACTTTCGTCGTTTTTTCAACTTTAACTTTGCTAACGCGTCATTCGTCATTTAGCAGCTTCGTTTTAATCTTAATTCGCGTAACATTGTTAAATTATAAGTGGTTGCGATAACATTTCGTTAATTTTTAGTAGTTTATATTTAACAGATAAGTAGATAAAAATTCTTACAAAAAAGACCTGCATTTAATATAAATTGAAACAACTAAGTAATCAAGCGTAAATATCGGAAGAAAAGGGGTGTGAAATAAAAATTCTTAGAAAGTAAAAAGGTAAGTATAATCAAAACGTTGGCAAGTTGGAATAAATAGCAAGCCCAACTGGACTGATTTTTGTAGGACTTTTTGACACAAATCGTAAATAAATAAAAACTTATGATTAACTAAATTTGTTAATAAATTGTTTTATAAAAGTTTAATAGTTGTTTTTTTGCGATACCCAGTGTTATTACATTAATGTTTTTCTGTTACAATCCGTCGTTCATATATCGCGAAACAGATGGCGTTACTATAGGAAAAAATAAAATCAGTGTTGGACCGACCATAGCTGCGTTCCCGTACAATAATACATTACTACATTTTGCAGGTTTTTACAGGATTATACCCAAAAAGCGTTCCAGTACTCTAAAAACCTGTAAATGAGAACGAAAATGAGAGAGTAATTTATGTTCTCTGTTACAGGTTTTTACCCGAAGAATTTTTGCGTGTAAACTCATTAAAAGTGTCAAAGTATCAGCTGTTCTGTATTGTGCAAGCTAAATTGTAAACATTTAGTTTATTTAGACTATTTTTATCCAATTTATTTTTTGCGTTTATAGAACTAAATTTATTGTTCAACTACATTCAATTTAAGATGTTTATTTATTGTCTGTACTTAGAAAATCTAATTTTTGTTCCAAATACATGAAAGTACATATTTTTAAATAAAAAAATCCTTCCCCACCTACTACTAAAAATACCTATTATTACATTATAAAAATGTTTTAGATGTACAATCGATAATCAAAAATATTTAGTTGCATCGATTGATTAAAAGAAATCTATAACAGGAGGTATCCCTTATATTGACGTTTTTTCAAAAAAACTATAGACTAACCTCAACGAAAGATCAGAAATAGATACTAACACCAGATATGAGATATTTGGGTAAGATTTTCTTAGCAAACTAACAACGCACATCAATGCAAAAAGATCAAAAACGAATATATTGTACGATATAAACATGCCTAAGGGACTACATACTTTATTAACACATTGTGTGAGGTACAATGAGATTCCGAAAATCTACGTGTCGCTTAGCCTCCAAACGAAATGCCATTATTCTAAAATTCAATTTCTCGCTTTATCAGCAACTATTGCGTTTAAATTCAAAATTTTATAATACAAAAAATATACATATAATGTGGTTAGCCATAATAAGTTTAATTCGGGTTGATTCGTAGCCGAAAAGTGAGAAGGAAATACATTTAAAAATTTAATAAACTACTGCACGGTAAACAAACAGAAACGAAATAATTTTATATTATTAATGTAAGGTTTGAGATAAGAGTATTCGTCCCAAATACAACACTTTGTTGCTCGAAGAGTAAAATAATATTGTGCGACTAAATTTACGCAAAATGTATGTTTTCTAATTTTTTATAGAATTAATTAACAACTTAAAGCTCCGAATTTAGTTTTTTCGAAATGTAGTATGTACTTAAATTATTGTTTTTTCTTTTTATGAGTACGAAAACACATTTCTGCACTTACAGAAATAATTTTTTATTTCAATCTGAAATTTCTTTTAAACTCTTCCCAAAACTTTACTCTTTAGGTACTATAAAAAAACTTTATTATAGCACAAGACAATTTGTATTTATTGAATAGACTGCCAGTTGTGAAACCTCCCATATAAGCAAAAAGTTTAAATGAGAATTATTATTCAAGTCACACAAAAATAAAAAAAAGGTTGAGCGGGCATATGAGTTCCCAGACAAGCATAAGCTTCAAAATGCTATATTGAGAGCTATTTAAGTAAATGTTGCCAAATTCAATATGGGAATGTTTTGTCAAACCAGCCATCACGTGGCGTGATGACAAAAATTCACTTTTAACGAAAGCTCTAGACTTACGTGCAGTTTTACTGTTAATGCAGCGTAGTGTATTTATTAATAGGCGAGTCAAAGGATAAAACCCTTACTAGTTGTAGTTAAATCTCACGTTGAGAACAATTTCACTATAACTCTTTCAAACTATGTATTTCACTTGCGAAAATGATTCTATATATCGGAAGAAGAATTAAGAATACAACAGGTTGATTCAACGTTTTTTTACCCACATTTTTGCGTCAAATTCAAATATATAATTAATATAACCCCATTAACGTTGAAAACTATAGAAATTAAAAAATGTAAGTTTCGTCCAGAAGCCGCGAGGTTCCATAAACATCCCAACAAGCGAAGATAAAAGTATTCGCCAAGCAAACTAAACTTTTAAAAGAATGAAATAGAATTTGTTTAATTTGCATAAAAAATATATTTACATAAAAGCCCAAAATCTACACATTCCAACTAATTACAATATATAAGTATTTCCAAGTACATAGTTCTATATATAAGCTTTTTCTAACTACATTTTCTTGCACGTTTGTAAAACAACAGGAAGGGGAAGAAATTGCAAGCGTTTTCCAACTTTCAGCAAATTTACCCCGAAACGTCCTTACGAAACAAATTTTTTACTTACCCCGAAACGTACTTACGAAACAAATTTTTTACTTGATAACTTTTGACTAAACTATTTTAATGTTTAATTCACCCCTTTTTTGTATCGTGCTTTCAAAACTAATTAGCCTTTACATTGGCATTATAACGTTTTTGCTGACACGTTTTCATGTAGTATCAGATAGTAGTGCACTTGCATATATTTGGAGCTTGGTCGTACGACTTGATTATAGATGTTACGAGTATAGGAGTGAAATTTAAATATTAATATGCATTAACCAGTTTTTAATTTTGAAATTTAAATTTGTTTAATTGAAAGATTACATAGAATTTTTGTTTGATATACACCAATATCTTATATTTAATTTATGTTAAAGAAATTATTTTATTACAGAATTTCTTTGTACCTAAAATGGCTGATGAATTTGACGGGTGCGAATGTGTTTGGTCACACGAATTTGCTATGCAACGACTGCTAAATTTTGTAAGTAGTTCCTTCAAGTTAAATAAATGTTAGTATATCCTATTAAAAATGTTTGTTTTAGATACGTCAAAGCCAGAATCATTGCACAGATACAGAATGTATCGATGGTAGGTTATGGGATTCGTATTAACTTAAGTTAACAGACAATATGGCATTCTCTTTATTCGAGTTAGCTCTCAATACTTCGACTTCTAAAAAAGTTGCAGTTGCTTTTATACAAAATTCAATTTAACACGATAAATTTTTTTTTTGTAAATATAGTTTCTGGTCGTATGCTGCAGCAATCAACAACGTTGCCTTCAACAAGTGGCAATGAAGATTCTAATTTCGCAATTATGACTATGTTAATGGTGCTAGCTCTAATAATGTACTTTATACGACCCGAATCAATAATGAAACTCACAAATACCAAGCGTAGCAACGGAGGGCAGGTATGATGATTACAATTTTTTATGTCCCAACAAAAAAGTTAAAACTTTTTTACTTTTTTAAGGGTCATGATGGTCGATCACCACCACCACCACCACCAGCACCACCTGCGGTCAATTAATATGAGGCACAAACTTTTGAAAATTAGTAACAAAAATTAAAGTGATGAAAGCAAATATGTATAGAAAAAATTATTAAGCTTAATAATGAAATTCGAAATTTCTGTAAACTGTTTTAAACCAGTCGACAATTACAAAACACATTTTGGAAATAACTAATTTTTTTTTAAATAATTCTTTGCACCTCAGCAATAAATCTTAAAGACTTTACTTCGAACTAGGTAGGTGTTACCCCTAAAAGTTTGAGTAAAATGGCAACATTTTTTTTTTCATATAGTTTTCTTTATAGCAAAACAGAAGAATAACTTAAAGTTTATTGGTGAGATACAAAGAAGTCAATTTGGAAAAGCTATTTTTGTTCGAATTATTTCCATCATAAACTAAGTTCGTGTCGCCTGGTCTATTTATAAATATTGTTTTTCTTCTTTTTGTTATACAAACTATTTTATTTATTCATTATTAATATAAATTATTAATTCCTTATATGCTTTATTATATGATATCAGAAAACTATTTCCAATCTGTGGCGGATCTAGGGAATAGAATTACTAATTCAATGAAATCAAGTATAAGTTTATAATATCTAGCGTGATTTTACAGGCTTTTGGGGTTCTAGTTCACATGGCCCAGCTGGATCCGCCACTTTTTCCAACTAATGCTTTTTGTGTTTCATGCAATGTATTGCTTATTTATTGTGGTATTTTAATCATTTTTAAAATATTTTTAGAACATATGATTGAGCTTAAACAAATAAGAATGATGAATGTATGTTTTACAAAATTGATAATAATAAAATTATTAAAAAAATACAATCTAATTTTGTTATACTAATCAAATAATTAAATTCATATAAATAACAATATTCCAGGCTTGGATCGTAAAGCTTCCTGTGCCAAAAACGGTTGCCAAGTTGAAAACAAAGGTTAACGGCCTTTCCCTTCAAATGGTAAAAAATTATAATTTTGGAAAAAGTTGATAATAGTTGATATAAAAATCGTGTGAATTTTTTCATTTTCGTTATAAAATAAATTAACTGCATAATGGATAATGGCCAAAGGAATGGATATAAAAAACGATATTTTAAGTTTGAAGCATCGGACTTTTTTTCTCATGCGGTACGTTTTATACCCTTTGGGATATTTAATAAATAAAATTTATTAAATTTAAAAAAAAAACCTTTGGAAGTTATTTACTTCATCGAGTAACGGTAACTAGGTTAGGAAAGTGTTTATGTATGTGGGTTAACTCTCCCGTATATAATATGACGTATGACGTTTGTTTATGCTACCAGCTACGCATCCGCAGATCCGGTTTAGATTTCAAAGTTATACAACGTGAATCGATTGGGTCCAAAAAAATCCGCAGATGCACTGCGTTGAACAGAATTGGGTAACGAGTGCAAATGTTCGTTCAGCTGCTATCTTCTCGTCACGTCTATTTTGGTTAAGGCTTAAGTAGTTCGCCCACTTACAATTAAATATTTGATCGGGTTTTAATTGAAATGGAATTTTAACTTAAAGTTTGTAATATGATGCATCTTTTTAACTTCTCTTGAGAAGTTATTATAATAGGTCCGAAAATCGAAATAGGTAATTTTGTGTTTTCTTTACGTTTCAAGACCTCGACAATTTACAAGTATTTTTAGAGTGATGTCTGTGTGTGTGTGTGTACGTATGTACATACGTGCGTACGTATGTACATACGTGCGTACGTATGTAGACATATTTTGGCTTTCGTTTCCTCAATAACTACCGGACAGAATTTTTGATGACCATATCAATCGATACGCCACGTCATGACTTAGATCTGAAAGGAGTCTGGAAAAAATCGGTCCAGCGGTTCGTTTTTTATTCATAAAAAACTGACTTTTTTATGCACGCAATATAAATTTCATATAAAAGTATGGATTCGTAGAGTTGAAAGAGATATTCATCAGAATGCCTATGTATTTGTTTAATCTAGATAAATAGTGCCATATTGTAATCATAAGATATTCTCAAATGATTTTCGAAGTATCGAAACGTTAAAAAAAAAGAATTGTTCTCAAGAGAAGTTGCTTGTACGGTACTGGCTGCCGAACCGATTTTTTATATTATTTTCCTAACCATCTTCATCGCAATAATTACATTAATTATAAATTGTTTCTGTACTATATTTATTTAAGTAATGAAAAACACCAAACGTTTTTTAGACGTGGGTTACGTATTTTTAATAGAATTTTCTAGGACTAATGCGTTGAACAGAATTGGGACGGAATCGGTAAAGCGGCAACGGAATTCCGCTGTCAAGAATTATAACACACTTGATACTATGAAATTGAACAGAATTGCGGCGTACAAGTGATAAACTACCGACGGATACCCGTCCATTTAGATTTGATTCTAATTTTTTTTGACATCGGATTTCCGTTGCCGATCTTCCGTCCCCGTCTCAATTCTGTTCAACACATAAATTGCAAAAAATTCCAGTCCAGTCCCAAACAAAAAGTGAACACCACTTTTATTTGAAGTTTTTTTTTATTTATTTGAAAGTTACTAGTGTCACTCAGTCTGTGCTGTCAGTAGCTAAATTTCGTGGAATAATTTATTTTATTTAACTTTATATTAATAGTTATTGCAATTTTTTAATATGGATCAAATAGATTTAGACAGCGACTGTGAAATTCAAGAACCAAATGTAAGCACAATCACGGTGTTCGATGATTCGCACTCTGAAATAATTGAGATCGAGGATGGTGAATTGGACGAAGTCGACGTCTCCAATGCAAAATTGGAAAAGGAAGAACTTTTTACAATCACATTTCAAAATAAAAATATATTCCATGAATTAGGACACTCCATTTTAAATGCACTTCAAATGACTTTAAATGCAGATGTAAATAAATCAATGGATTTTAAAATTGAAACTGCAAACGAAGAAACAAAAATCATTTGTTCCAAAGTTTCGAACACTGATACGTCAATTACTGAAGATATAGGAGCTGAAGATGCCAACGATACCGATGTCAAGGATCCGTCTTCAGAGTCTAATGACACGAAATCTTCCCCAGATGTTATTGACTTAGAGCTGCTTTTCACGATTGATACAGAACCTGCAAAAAAATTAGACACCATTAAGGTACCTTCATATAAACGTGCTGTTCGCGATGTGCTCGAAGAAGAATCTAAACAGAAAAAGAAAAAAAATTCCGAAGATGAATGCAAGCGTGTACGAACAGCAAGCTGCTTCAATTGTGGTTCAACAGAGCACGCCTTATTCAAGTGTCCAAAAACACGCAATGTAAAGCGTATTTCAAAGGCTAAAAAAGCCTTCTGCTCTGGCCGGAATGAACGTTATCATGTTGATATTGAGCAACGTTTCGCGCATATGCGTCCTGGCGTCATAAGCGACAAGCTACAGTCAGCCTTGGGATTGCGTCGTGGAGAGTTGCCATTTTTCTTTTATCGTATGCGTGTTTTGGGTTATCCTCCAGGCTGGCTAGAAGATGCTAAAGTTTCACATTCAGGCATTACACTTTTTAATTCATCGGTAAGTTTTTTTAATTTCTGTTATTAGCTAAGGATGATATCTATTTAATCTTTCTTTAGGGTCTCCCAGTTATACAGCGTGCAGATGACGTGGGTGAAATAAATGCCGAAAATCATAAATACGATGCTTCAAAAATTGTGGGATTCCCTGGATTTAATGTTAATCCAGGCAAAAAATTCTATGATGTAAGTACATACTAACATTATCGGCCGTATTAATAAACGATGATTAGAAAACGCGAAACTTATCAGTGTTTCGCTCAGCTCAACTCAATCAGCCCCTACAAACAGTGTTTATTAATCAGATAAGTCGGTGAAACATTAGTCAGTTATTTAAGAGATCAAAATCACTCTATACTAGTAATAACCTGAGAGCGCCGCCAGGATGTTCATGAAATGTCCCAAGACAAAAGTAAAACTATCGGAGTCGAATTTTTGCCTTGTCTTAAACTATTTAAATTTGTTTGCAATTGACATTCTGCAATTATTTTATAAAAAAAAAAAATAATTATTTAATTAAAAAAATAAAAAATTTTTAAATTGCAGAAGATTAATTAAGACTTCGCGGTAGTGTTCCTTATTATTATTCGTTTCAAACTAATAATAAATTTAAATATCAATTGATAGTTTTAGTTAGGCTAATAATGGAAATAAGCGTCGCCAGAATCGTGGTGCGTCTGGTTGTGAGAGGCCGACGAAGAAAGTTTCGCTCAATAACTCGGAAAGTAAGCCACAAGTAGAAAAGTATCTTAAGACCACTGTTGTAAAGCAGATGACTACACACATCGACCTAACGATCGAAAAATCTCAATACGATAGCATTTGACCCAACTTTCACCGTTTTAAAGTTTCCAATAAAAAAACTATGTTTTCCTTAAATACTCATGAAAAATGTTTTTTTTTTAAAATAGGATTATAAGCATCATAATGTCCCACCATTAAATCAAAAACATCTTAGGGAAGAATTCATTAAGACACTTGGTGACAAAATTATTAAGGGTGGATATAAACGCAAAAAGCTTGTTGATATACCAATTGCAAATTCACTTACGGTGCAAGAGAACGAATGCATGGCAGATATGGAAGTTGAAAATGATGACTTGGCAACCGAAACAAATGTTGTATTTAGTCGGCCAATGCCACCACCAGAAGAACCAGAAAAAATTGAAGTGCCACCACCACCACCTCCACTATCATCACCGCCTGCAGCAAATGATGGTTCGAAAAATATCACTTCACCTGGAAACCGTACAAGATCACCTTCTTTAGAAGATTTAGAAGCACAACAGCAAAAGTTATTACAAGAATTACAAAACAATACTTCGTTTGTATCTGAACCTGTCGAAGACTCACTTATCGATGAATTACTAGAAATCGAAGCACATGAAAACAGCGTGGAGATAATTGCCGCTGAAACCCTTAACTCTGACATCCCAAGGACACCAACAACTCCACAAGATTCAGCCCCAGCATTTAATACACCAACTACTCCACAAGATTCAGCTCCAGCATTTAATAAAGCAGATATTATAAAAGAATCACATATGGGCACACCTATATTAAAATTTTCACCTTTTGATCAATTACCGGCTGGTGAAAATTTTAAAGTTGGCGTTAGCGATGTAATTAATTTTGAGAATTTACCCGATTCAACGGGCAAATATGAACAAATGAAGATAGTCATTAAAAAAGTACGAAAAGTTATAACAAAACTATATAATGAAGATGACTGAAGTGGGCGTTTCAAAAGCGCTTGTTGATAATTGATAAATGAAAAACATGTATGGATTTTTCCTTTTACTATAACTAGATATAATTTTTTGCCATTTAAGTAATATAAAATAACTTAAATATTAACTAAAGTATAAGTTTGACAATTTTATAAAACAAAAAAATTTTAAAAATTTGATGCCTGGGAAAGTAAACGAAAATATTCAAAATTAATGTGGAAACATAAATTTATTGTACTGAATATGAAAGGAAAGAAAACAACATCCTGTAAATCGTATTAGAAATTTGTTTAATAAATTTAGTATCCAGTTTATATACTCGTAGTTTGCTGATATTTTTTGTGTTAAGTATTTCAAAATAACACTGTGGCAGGATTTTTCTAACAAAGTAACTACGATGTAATCCTTATGAGGATGTTGAGCATTTACTTGAAAAGAGTAGGAGTTATAATTTAAAGATCCTGTACGTTTGAGTTAACTTCAAACATGTCTCTAAAAACATTTCTGTTCTTTAAAGCAAGGATATCCAGAATCCTGACGAGATGGTAAAAACTCAGTCAAATCGTCCTAAGCACTCAAAAATCTTTCGGTAAAAAAATATGTATGCCTGTACTATTTTTATGAGGTACATGCTCAAAAATTAATGTAAATACATACATAGAAATTTCGAAATGTTTTATTTTTAAAGGTAGTCTTAATTCAGACATTATAGAACATCATAAATTATATTTGAAATAGCTCAAGTAACAAACGCATTTAGTGCTAAGCTAGTAGAATTGTAGCATAAGCATTAAGATGTGTATTAATTTAATTTTATCTGATACTGAGTTGTTCCGTTACAGTGCTTATAATAAGTTTATCAGCGAGTGTAACATAACATTAGCCGTGTATTATTTCATACAAGTGCGTGAACCACTTCAATTTCTAGTTCAATTGATTGAACTTTTCTTGTCTCCATTTGTTCAAATTATATCGTCGATTTTTTATGCTCGAAAAACTAAGCGTTCGATAGCAATTTTTCTAGAAAAAAAAATGAACTGACGCATGAGTCCCCTTGTGCAAGCATACAAGGTTTTCGGTCATAAAACCGGCTCTGATTTCGAAACAGAAGTTTTTTCAAATACTGTCATTCCACACATACATACATATGTAAAAAATATTGAAATATTTCTGGAAAATTTTTTGTTAGTTTTAATGGAGGAAAACCAACTTCAATTTTAGTTAAGCGTTTAATTTTTTTAATAAAAATCAATATTTTTTTCTATTTTATATATATCGCTCATTTGAAGCACGGGCGAATACGAACAAATGAAGATAGTCATTAAAAAGGTACGAAAAGTTATAACAAATCTATATAATGAACATGACTGAAGTGGGCGTTTCAAAAGCTCTTGTTATAATTTTACTATAGATTTAATTTTTTGCAATATTTTAATTTAAGTAATATAAAATAACTTAAATATTAACTAACGTATAAGTATGATAATTTTATAAAACGAAAAAATTATAAAAATTTGATGCCGGGAGTAAGATAGTAACACATATCATAAAACTTTGCAAACCTAATCGTATTTTCATTAATATTCAAAAATTCAAGTGCATATAAGCTTTGCATACATTTTTTAAAGCCTTAGAGGCAGCCACCGAAAGCACGTCCAGCATTATTCACTTTTGTAGCATCCACCCAAAATAAGACATAGTCTTGAAAATAACACTAAAATTGGTTACGTTTATATGCTATTAAATGAGCTTCAAATAAAAAGAAAATATCGAAAATATTTATGTATGTATGTAAAAAATTAGAATAGAGAACTTACTGTTCAAATTAGCAATATTATAAGCCAACAGCCAACACATATTTGTCTTAGAAAATATTACTGAAACTTTGTCGTTGCAGCGAAGATGTTGACGTTGAATCTGCATTATGATTCACGGACACTTCGCAACTTATATTTAATTTTGCCAGGAGAGATTTCAGGAACTCTGCATCAACATTGTTAGTTGCCACAATATCATTACCGCGCCACGAGAACGCCTTATCGTTTATGAAAATGGAGAAATCACCAACTCGAATTTTCAAACCGTTGTCGGCGTGTGCAAGTTTTTTTGATAGTTGTCGAAGGTGATATCTATTGTTACGTTCATCTGCAGTATAATCTTTTTGAATGAACACTTTTGAACCCTTTAGTTTATTTCTGGACGCAATAACAGCATCTGCTTGGTGTGCTGAGTGGAGTGTGAAGATAAAAGATTTGCCGGATGACAGACGAGCGGTACGAGTAACATCTGCCGAGGTTAGGAGTACACTGGTGCATAAGGCAGCAAATTCTGCGACGGCCTCCTTGTTATGTTTGCTTTTTAGTCCAGTTACAACTACATTTGCACACCTGTTAGACTTGTCCTCCAGTCTTTTTTTCAGCACTCCGATCTCATTCTTAAGTTTCTCGTTCTCGTAAATAATTATATATGTGCATACTAACACTATTAAATAGAAACCACAAATACTCAAGGTTTTCAGAAATTGACAAAAAATTTTATAAAATCCTATTTCAAATGACGCAAACGAATACATCGAGTAAAGAAACCCTAAAAACATCAAAATAAAAAATACATTAATTTCAAGTTGTTTATATGATTGGCCGATTTCAATGTAATATGATTTTAATGTATTTAAAAATCTTTTGCAATTCTTAAAACAGTCTGATTTTCTGCATTGAGTCGGTACATATGCTTTCATATAATCTGTCGCTCCATTAAGTGAACACATGGTAAACAGTAAATCTCCAGTAAGATGTTGTAAGGCCTTCCTCATAGGTTCTGCAAGCTTCTTGGCTGCTTTTTCATTTTGAAAAGTGATGGTAAAATCATCACTTCTGCTCCGTAATGAATAAATTTTTCCATCGTTTTGTGCACTTTCTTCGTCTTCACTATCAAAAACAGTTATTGTTTCAATTTCTTGTTCCAAAATTTCGCAGTCACTATCGTGTAAAGACTCCATAACAATACAATTAATTAATTAAAACCAAAACAAAAAAATTAGAAAATAAATCCCATATCAGATGAAGCAATAATTGCTGGCAGATTTTTGACATTTTTTTTTTAACTGGCAGTTCGCGTAGAGTACGTTGCGCTGAGCAAATACGCAAATGAAAATGTCTGTATTACTCGACGCTTACACAAGGAAATTCTGTGAAAGAAATTCTTGTCTATTCTCTTATGTGCTTTTTGTTTGACATTTGGCAAACGACAAATTTTGTTCCTCGTCTCTTTGATTTTTCCCCTGTTGCAAACAAACAAGGAAGTTTCCCTGTGTAAACGCCGAGTTAATTCCTATTCCCATAGATGAAATCCATATATTTGTATGAAGTGCGGCCAAATCAATACTTATCCGTCAACGCAACGCATGAAGTTGGGCAATTTTCAACTTTTGACGTACCTTGTATACTTTGACAACTGCGAGTTTGTGAAATATGAATAAAAAAATACATAAAACCAGAATATACAGGAGAAATTACGAAATTTGTCACACGAAAAGCTGTTTGTTGATTTTCGCTTGACTTTGAATGCGTTGCAGACGTATCCCTTGGGCCGTCTTCTTCCTTTATTTCCGTCTTGTCAGTTATATACGTTGACGCAACGGACCTGACGGACTCTATGGGTTCAGGCCATTAGAGCAATGAGTTAACGCAAGTGCGCCATGCCTTTTGATACGAAATCCATATCTTAATCGATTTTGAAGCTATCACCAGAAAATTGCTTTCTTAAACTTCAATTCAGCCGATAAAAATTTTAGTAATCTTAATTCAGACAAATGCATATAGAAATTATATTTGAAAAAATTCAAGTAATAAAGGCATTCAGCGTTTTTAATAAGTGTATCAGCGCAAATAACGTAACATTGTGTATCAACGCAATAAATTAACGCTGCGTTACCCATCTCTAACAGGCAGCATTTGACAGTTTATCAAAGTTTCAAACGGAAGCGGAGGCAAAAAAAACTTGGGTAAAGGTACCGCATGTAATCGCGTGGAAAGTAAACTTGAATTGTAATTGATTTTGCGCGTGTGACTTTTAAGTTTTAAATTGTTCTTCACGCCTGAGCACATTTTCAACAGTTTTTTGATCCCTGAACTCGGATCCACTGCAAGTGATTTAATTGGGATATGGGTATGTCTAAAGTTTTTGGCTTAAGTTTACTTTATTGACAATCTTCCTTTTTTTTTCAAACCGAATGTCTCGTACGTAGTTTTTGATTTTAAAAAAGAATACGTAATTAAAAAGTATCGCTCGGATCTCTTTTCGGATATATATCCATCGGAAGTTGGGGGATATCTTTTATAAAAAACGGTATAAGTTAATCCTGGACGGATTTCCAAAATATGGATATCATATGAAACGTATGTGGTATAAGATTATGATATAAATATTGGAAAAATAACGATTTTGTCAAAAAAATGGTCAAAATGTCACAAAAATCGCCATATCTCGAAAGCTAAGCAACGGAATTCAAATATTATTGTATTATAATATATATTATACCGTTTTTATAAAACCTACATACCTATATCCGCAACTTCCGATGGCTATATCTGCTAATCCAGATCCAAGCGTTCCTTTTATTTTGCAGATTTATTATTTATTCCTAAAACGCTACTTTCTCTAAAAAAAATCGGAGAGTTGTCCCTAAAGTAAACCTGTTCCAAGTTTTTATAGTTAGTTTAAGGAAATATACATACATACATATGTATGTATAAATGCATAAATATTTTTCTAAAAATTTTCTGTTACTTTTAATGGAGAAAAACCAACTTCATCTTACAGTTAAGTAATATTTTTATCTATTTTATACATATGTAAGTACACATATGATGTACCTGTTTAGTAAATTGACATAAACTGAAAATATACCTTTTATATCAGCTTTTTCCGGAATCCTTCACAAAGCAATACTTCAGTCAGAAATTGATTAATGTATTGTATTTTTATTCTTCCTAGTACTACTTATAATGGTTTGTTTTCTTTACTATAACTTCTTATATTGGTTTGTATCCTTACTTGAATTTGCTCATTACTTCTAAAAGTAATCACTCATGAGTATCATTTCTAAGTATCAACGTTACCGGTTGTTGCCTGTTCGTGATGTCATGCTTGTCCAATAAAATTCAAAATTGGCATGCGTGTTGATCGCTAGAAATAACTGGAACTTCAATATAATAATTTTCAATTGTATATTTTATAATATGTAATACTTAAATGTTTGAATATAACATGAATCATACGTAACAGAGTAAAAAAAATTATGCATATTTACTGCATTGTTTAGAAAATTTTTGGTTTAGAGTGACTTAAAAGCTATAGACGTTAAAACAAATGACCTTTCTTAGCCCTTGTTCCTAATTTCGATGGAGTACGTTATGAATGATGGATGAATGAGGTTATTTTTATTATTTTCTCCAGGACCGCAGTCCTTCAAAAAATAAAATCGGTTAGGTGTTTTCGCAACTTTTTTTTTATGCTACCTACAGCATTCGTACAAAATTATCACGAAAAACTATCAAACTTTTGTTTCATAAAGAGTTATTATTGGCAGATCCATCGGAATTAGGAAAATGCTAAAAAACATTACAACTTATCAATTAATTCTACTTTGGTAGGTTAACGTTTTCGAAAAAATATTTCTTTTATAATTTCGCTAGTTAAAATAATGCAAAAAATTCCAAAAAAAAGATACAGAACAATTTTTTTCACAGGTTGAAAGTTATATCCGGTTTGCAACCTGATTGCGTTAGGATCAAAAGGCAGATATTCTATCAGGTCAGCTACAATGTTTCTTCTTCTGGAATTTGTTGCTTTTAAACAAACATTATCATTAGCTGTTAAGCCTTCGGTAATTTTAATTTTTTCATTAGCATCCTGATTAAGTATCGTACGTAAAGTGCTTCTGATTGTGTCTGCATAGATTCTAGCGATATCGTCACTTTTAAATACAACCCAAAACAAATCATCCTCATGTACGTTGCTCATCGGCAGATGAATCAGTCTACGCTCAGTCCTTTGATTTGATCTTCTTCTTACACTAATCTCCTTCACTGATTCCTCATCACTATCGGGCAATATTGTAACTCTGGGAAAAAGGGATTCGAAATCCTTTTTTCGTTTTGCTCTGGCATTTGCCTCATCGCCACTGTCTAATACGTTAACTCTTGGAATTCTCGGTTCCAAAATTTCACAGTCACTTTCTGCAATTTGTATTGGTTCCATATTTTATAAACTTAATAAATGCCAAGATTACACTTTGATCGATTTCCGGCACGAAACGATAACAAGGAATACTCAAGTTGCAGCTTAACTCTTATCAGTCTCTTTTCGTGGAATTTTTGTAATTTTTTGTGTGTTTATTGTCACGTTCTTGGTCTGTGCTTCCAGTGCTTCTAAGTCACGGAAACATTGGAAAAGGTAAAACACTTGTGTCAGTTTTCTAAATGTAGATCCCTGAAAACAGTGCTACCAAGTAGATTACAGCCATCAGCACTTGATACGATCATGGTTCAATTAATTTGTAAAATAATAAAAATTTATTAGTGAAATATGGCTTGTCAAAAATTCAACAGAAAATGTAAACAGATATTAGTTAACTCAATTCGTTTGTTTATATTTTGTTTTGGAGTTTGAATAGTTTCATATTTCAGACTCTAATATGAGTCTAATTTTTCCAACGGAAATACACACTATTCAATTCAATTCAATTTATTGAGTCTTTTCTTTTTCTTCAGACTCATTAAATTTGGCATGATTGCTGGCTGGCTACGATTACTTGTTACGCACATGACATGAACTTTTCTTCAAAGATCAACAACATGCGAAATGAAATGCTTCATTTCTACCAGCTACTTAGTGAAACATTCTCTATTATACTACAAATCGGTGGGGTCAGATGTAGCAGTTGACAATATTCGAATTTTTTTTTTGTACTTTTTTAGTCTGGTTCTCCTAATCCATATGAGACATTCTTTTTCAAACCGAACACTTTCTGACCAACCCATTTTTAAATCGCTCCAATTTTTTTTTCTGCATATTCTAGGCATTATTTGCTATCGAAGATATCGAGCTATAAAGTTTGAACGTTATATGGTGTTTTATGGTCATATTCAAATTGTCATATCTCTAATAAATTTTAACGTTTAGAAGCCAAAAAAATTAACTTTCTTACTAAATTTTTGTTCATGGAATTACATGAGAAATGAATATTTTTCACGATTTCAATTTTCTCATCAACTTCGATTTCAGACTAGCTTATCTCTGGAGTGGCGCTTTTATTTTCAAATTGTACATCATTATTGTTATATTCAGTTAATAAACTTTAAACGTTTTTCGAAAATTCGTCAAAACCAGCGAACCTGTATGAACGAAAAAGTCCAACTCTACTCAACACTTCTGACATAAATGTGTAGGCACATTAGCATTATTAGGGGAACCACCAAAGTCGTTGCTTTCAAAACAAAAACGAATTAGAATTTGTAAAGAGGGAAGTACATTGTACAAATTTAATAGAATTTTTTTTTAATTCTGTCCGTTTAAAAGAGATATTTTGATCAAAATGACATAGAATATAGTGTCCGCGTCCGGTTATTGGAGCGTCCGGCTATCGGAATTAATTTTGTATGGAAAAGTTAATGAAAAGTGAGTGTCGCCGAATGTGTCCGGTTATAGGAGCAGTCCGGTTATAGGGGCTGTCCGTAATGGGTAATTTCACTGTATCTCAATTTCAAATTGTCATGGTTCAGTAAAGTTGGTGTCGTTTAGAAGGTTGAGATAACATTGTAGATAATAGCTATTCTAACTCAAAGCATCGATGTGCAAGATTTTGCCTTTAAATCAATTTTTTCATTTCTTAACTATTACCGAAACTAGATATATACAATTAAACTTTTTAACGGTGTTGATATCAGCCACACTTTATCATAAGTAGAAAATAAAACAATGGAATCATTTATTTTGTTTTTACTTTTAATATACAATCTTTATTAATTTAACGACTAGATCCAAAAAGTTTTCTTTTTTCTGTTTAAATTAAAATTACTATAACATAAATAATAATGAAAAAAATCATAATTATTTTAATTTGTGCTTTGATTATTTTCTTTTACATGTATACATACATATATTTGCAAAATAAAATAAGTATAAAATAAAATTATTATTTAGCTTAAATTATTGCAGCAATGTACAGAAAATACTATTTAGTAATAAGTAATAGGAATAAAATTCAAAAAAAAATGAGAAAATATTTACATTAGACATAACTATGTTTGCATTGTGATTTTTATAATTTCAAATAAAAATTCTAATTTGAAAAACTTGAAATAGAAAAGAAATATTACGGTCTACAAATTATCATACCAAGGGTGCAGATGATGGCCTTTATTAAATGCTTTCCAAATTCTGTTTCTTTGATTAAAAAAAAATTCTTAGCACTGGGAGGCAGCATATCACTGCGGGGAATCACATCTTAAGAAGCACCTCTGGATGTTGCGAATCCATGAACGTACAATAAATGTTGTGGCGATTTGATAAAAATGCGGAATGTTTTACATAAAATAAGACTTCGAGTTTGCTGGTATATCTAACTTAGCTCGTTTGAAAGCAGCTTACATAATTTTCCGTTTGGAGCCAAATGTTAATTTATTTATAGGGCTGTGTTTTTTTTAAATATTCAGCTACACAGTAAACAAAAAAGGAATGGTAACTAAAACTAAATTTAAATAATTTTCATTTGACAAGCAATACAGATTCACAATTTTTTTTGCTTAAATAACTAAATATGTAGTTTTTATTCAGTTACATTAAATTTCACGTATAGTGAGGATTTTGAATTAAAATAAATTTTTATTTTTTTTTTTTATTTATTTTGCAAAATTATTATTTTGTTTTTGATATTAAAAGTGTTAAAAGTTAAGTGCATTTAGTTTCACATTTAATACATATTTTGTAAATACATTTTCTTCTCTCGTTAATCTCTAAATTTGTATGTGACATTTAGTTAATATTTTGTTTTTGTTTTCTTCAAATTTATTTATATATTTTGTTTAAGTTGCCATTGGTCATTGGTGCCGTTTTCGTCATTTTCGTGAAATCATTTACTTCTTTTTTCCCAGTGTATCGCGCCATTCATTGTATTTGTCCATTTCTTCGTGTAGTTGCAAGGCTTCAATGCAGGCGTTGAAAAACTGAGAGCCAAAACAGTCTTGTCTAGATGGAAAATTTAAATTAAGAATTATTATAATTTTTAATGATGTGTTGTGATCGTTAAGAACTGGATATCAAAAATGTGCAATCCTTTGAAAAAATTTGCATCATATCCAAGTGAAATTTTTTCTAAAAATCAAATCGAGTTTCACAAAAAGTTGATTTTTGTTTTTATAAAACAAAATTGTGTTTCATAAAATTTTTGTGATCTCAAAAAAAAAAAAAAACGAACAACGTGGTTCGCAATATTCATCATAATACTCCAAAAAATATAACTTTTTTACACTTAACTGTAACAGTAATGACAAATAAATATAGTGTCTGAAAGTATGCAATATTAAACACTCAAATTTTCAATAAATATATCAGTAAAAATTGTTAAATATTTCTATTGCATATCAGAAGGCACTAGGCATTAGTAAGCGCTGTTATCAATAGAGTAGAGTTAATAAAAAAATGTTTATAATTCAAAAGTCAAAGGTCTTTATTGTAGTGAAAGGCCAACGTACAGGAACGTACGTGGGCACACGTCATTTGACAGTTCATCAAATTAGTATTCAATTATACTTTCAAATGACATTGGTCTTCAGCCTTATAAAAAAATTGCCGCTCTAAAAATGTTTTATAGGAAAAAAATTAAAAACTAAATCTTAAATTATTATAAAATGGTTAAAATTTCCAAAAATAACATCCATCCTGGCAAGGATATTAGCCGTTCGTCAATAACGGAGGCTATGTAATTTCATCGTCTTAAAGAAATGAATTGAGCTCTCATGATAATAAAACTACATCATTCTAAAAATTCAGTAGATTTTACTGAAAGCTTTTTTCCATATTAAACCTCGAGCTTTTGGGCCTTATTTCAAAAAATGCCCGATCAAAAATCTAAAAAAATTGTCGATTCACATCAGTGATACGCAAATCTATATCATAAAAAAAAACTTTTTATTTACATAAATGCATTTCTATCCTAATAAGTTTTATTTTCAAGTAACTATTGTTAAAATAAAAATAGTACTCGTATTACAATTTAAAAAACAAATTAATTTGAGAGCAACAATTTAAAAAAATAAATAAATGTTTGCACAAAAACTATTGCCCAGTGTATTGAGTAAAAGGTTTGGAGTTTTTCAAAAATGATCTTTTAATACTCGTATAAATTAATATTTTCAAAACAAAAATAAAAACAATGTAAAAGAATTGGTTTTGCCAAAAAAAAAAAAAATTCAAAATAAATTATAAAAACTATAAAAAATAAAACATACCAATTAAATTAAAACATTTGTTTGTGATGAATTTCATATGATAGGATTTGCATTACAGCTCCCTGCCACAGCGTTGCAATCTGCTGCTGCTGTATCTTTGAATTTTTTTTTCGCTAATTTTGTAGCAATGTTTTTTGTTGGTTTTTTTTTTTATTCATAACAGTTTATATAGTATTTTCATAATTTGTGTATTTTTTATTAATTATTTATCACATTTTCTAAATTTATATTTGCTAGCAAATTTTTTTATAATTTGCTTCTTTTTTTGCAAAAAAAATTTATTACAAAAAATATTTATCTATTTACTATATAGAAAAAACAATTTTACGTAACTAAAATACTTAGGAAGCTGCGCAATTATTTAATTTTTTTAAAATTTTTTTTTTTTACATTTCAAATGTTAATTTTTATAAAAGATTTTTTATGTGTTTTTCACAAATTGCAGTAGTTTTTTATATTTTTTTTATACATTTAAAGAGTAATTTGTATGTGTAAAATTGCTATTTACGTATTTATGTTGCTACTAAAGGTGTAAAAAAGAATCAAAAATGAAATACAAAACAATACCATCAAGTTTAATTATTTTTTTTTGTTTTTTGTTCTTGCGATTTGAACAGTGTCTTCTTATAATAAAAAAAAAAATAGAAGAACTTAAAAATAAATAAAAATAAAACTATTTTAGCGTAAAACTATAAGCCAGGGTAATAGCACAGGCACAGGACATGCTACAAAAAAAAAACAATACTTTGATGAAATTTGAATTTCAAGAAACATTGGGAAATTTGTAGAGATTTGAAAAATATATTTGTGTTTTTGTAATTTTTTTTTTACTAAAAATGATTTTTAATCAACAATTTTTACACATAGCGAACGGCGTCAAAAACATTTAGCTTTTGTGAATAAAAAATATTTTTAAAAAGTCTTATAATTTCCTTTGTCTGACACGTTGGACAGTAAGACATAAAATTGACTTCTTCAAATTATTTGTGTATATTGAATTAAACTTGCTGAATCTGAATTCTGCCCCATTGCGTAGTGCTGTTTTTTTTCGAACTCTGGTTTTTTAAGTTTTTAACAAATGTTGCCTGTACTATACTGCCCTCAGAAGCGAAATAGACGTATCTCAAAAAAACGCGTTTGTCTCTAGGCAAATTAAGCAATTGCTTAGGGCATCACGTCTCCGGGGGGCACCATAATTATATCTGCTCATCTGTTCGGAGGCATTTAATAAAATTATAGATGCGTTAGACGTCATTCCTGTGGATGACTTGATAAAAGGAGAAAAAAGAAGCAGGTAATTTGACAGATAAACTACAGGAACAGTTCGTAAATATGTTGGTCATGTGGGAGGAAATTTTACAAACCATCCGAAAAGTCAGCAAAGTATTACATGACTAGAAAGACTCTAGAGACGTGCGCCAGTCTTTACAAATCGTTCGTCGATGTTTTAGAAAAATTACTTTTTAATGCCTGATGATATCGAACAGCACAGCGGAACGATCTTTATCGAAATTGGAAATAATAAAAAATTAAGAACGATGATGCTGCAGGAAAGGTTCGATGTCTTATCAATATTATATCTAAAGGCAGATATGCTAAAAACGTTGAACTTAGAAACTATAAAAAGATGAATGCATTGGTTTTTATTGTAATACCTACTCCATTATTGATTTCGTCCAAACTATTCCAATATTAAAAAAAAAAGAATGTAGTACCCAATTGTGGTAGAGTTGTGCTATATTATGCCGTAAATTTAAAAAAGATATCTCCAAAGCTAAATTTTTTCTTTAGAAAAAATGAAAATTGCACCAGATTGTGCAAGGGTTGTGCTGCATTGTGCCGTAGTTTTTTTTGTTTCGAATTCTTTATTTAAATTTTTATAAGCTAAACAAATTGCTTATACCAACCGTTTTAATTTTTAACTAGGGCTGCATGTTCGATTTGAGCAGTGTTGCCAGAAGGTTACGTTTTTTACTTTTTACGTAAGTTTTCATAATTACATATAACTGGTATTTCAAATAAAATGTATGCATATTTATGTAACGCAAAAATTCTTCGGGTAAAAACCTGTAACTTCTTACCAAGAGGGGATATGAATTACTCTCTCATTTTCATTCTCACTTACAGGTTTTTCGAGTACAGGAACGCTTTTTGGGTAAAATCCTGTAAAAACCTGCAAAATGTAGTAATGCATTATTGTACGGGAACACAGCTATTATTAAAAAAAAACATTTTCACAAAGACCGTCCAATCGATTTACATGGAATTTATACCACGTGGCTTTTATATTAATTGAAATAGCTTAGATTATACAACTTTTATTTAGGGTGACCCTCATACAAACACATTTTTAAAACAGCATTTTCACAAAGACTGGACAATCTCTTCACATGGAATTTACAGCACGTGTCTTTTATATTAAGAGGCATATCTTAAGCCACAAAACTTTTGCTTATGGTGCATATTTAGGGTGGCCCTCATACCAATATATTTTTAAAATACTATTTTCACGATTAATTAAAGCGATGAATACAAGTTCAATGTACTTAGGAACGATATTAGTCTCTTCACTCAAAGAATAAATCATATTCTAAAAGTCAGTCCTCTGAAATAGGGTTCCGTTCGCGAACCGACGACTTTTTTTTTGATGTTTTTCGATTTTTTCCTGGCAACCCATACATTCAATTTTTTTTTATATAGAAATATACTAAGCTAACATTTGGCCATCGACTACACCAAAAATTTTCCGCTGAGATGGATTTTCCAGCTTGATAATGGCCCAAAACTTTGATCTCCACTTCTCAAATCTTGCACAAAAAAAACAGAATTGGTAAAATCAACGAATTGCAATTCTATGAATAACATTTCTGGAATTCAACTATTCATTAAATCACAGAAAAAATTTGCAAAGTCGAAATACTTGGTCCTTTGGATTTTCAAGTTCAAAATATCTGATTTTACAACAAAATTAGTAAAATCAATTCAAACTTTGGAATTTTTAACCAGCTTTTTATAATTCATAATATGTTTACATAATAAACATGATATATTTGGAAATAATTCTTCTAAGCCAATTTTTCTCTAATGCTCTAATTCTGAGCTTTATCTAATTCATTCTATGTTTGGACCAAAGTTTTTTTTGTAAATTTAATGAATGAAGTGAACAATTTACGAATTATTTTACGAATATTTATTTAATTTAACTAGTTTATTTGTTGAATTTTCCAAATCTTTAAATAATTTTTCTAATTAAAATTCTCTAATATGTCCAACAGCGGCTTCGCCGCGATTCAGTCTAATAATGTGTGCAACACTGGCTTCGCTCTTACATTAATGTTAAGTTGCATACTTTTAGGCCTTCAATTAAACTAGTTTGACCTAGGAAAAACTAGTTTGGCCTAAAAACTAGTTTGGCCGGTGACATATATATATATATATATATAATGATATATCAGAGAAACCGTTTCTATGACTGAAAACCATACAAAAAATTCATTGAAATCGCACACGAAATTGTTTGATATCATAGAATCTTTTTTTCTGTGTGGCTAAAAACACAATCCACCAAGGTTCTGAGGTGGCCACCTCAAAGTTTCGACTTAAATTCTATAGAGAATTGTGCGACATAATCAAACGAGTCGTAGAAGCAAGTTAATCAAGAGATGTGGCATAAAATTACTCCAGACCAATGTGCACGCCTGGTAGGCAGCATGCCGAACCGATTCTCAACATTTATGAAACAATAAGGTTCTCCTACTCATAATTAAGCTAAGCTAATAAAAAAAAAATAGGACTCACACCAAAAATTCAACAATTTCAATTACTTTCTTTCAGATGACTTAATTATATGAGAAGAGCATATATGACCTTTATTGACGCTTTTGCATTTTTTGGGATAAAACCAAGACATTTATTTTGATTTTTTTTGCTATAAATTGATGCTTAGATAGCAGGATTATAAAAACTAATAATATAAGAATCGAAAAATAAGTTAATAAATAAATTTTAACAAAAATGGTACGTAGCATACGAATGACTTAATCATGTGAGCACAAGTGTATATACAGAAAATGAGCCAATTTGAATTAAATATATATTAACTTTGCTCATTTTCTCGTTAAAAATGTAAAATTTCTAAGAGTGTTTTTTGTCAGAATAAATATTGTCTTTGAAACAAATCTGCATGAGGTAATTTTTTCATAAAAGCATTGACTATTAAAAAAATTTCGAATTCTTTTCTAAAATATGCGATATTTCGAGTATAGTCACTTTTCGCTTCAAGTAGCACAAAAAGTTTTTGAAAAATAACCCTTAAAGTCATTAAATTGGATTTAAAAATTTCCATAGTTATGAAGTTTAAAATTCGCTTTTTTGTGACTTTTTTTCAACGTGGGTCGTGAAAGACCCCAATGTGTCAGATTTTTGTTAAATTGAAGTGGTGCCGCTAAGGGTTAAATAACTAAATAATTTTTATTCAATTACATTAAATTTCACGTATAGTGATGATTTTGAATTAAAATAAATTTTTATAAATATTTTTTTTTTATTTATTTACCAAAATCGTTATTTTGTGCGTTAAAGTGTTAATAGTTAAGTGCGTTTAGTTTTACATTTGTAAATAAATTATTGTCTTCACAACAAAATGTATTATTTTTTAATCTCTAAATTTGTTAATCTTTAAATTTGTATGTAAGTAACATTTAGTTAATATTTTGTTTTTGTTTTCTTCAAATTTATTTATATATTTTGTTTAAGTTGCCATTGGTCGTTGGTGTGGTTTTCATCATTTTCGTTTAATCGTTTACTACTTTAATCCCAGTGTCTCGCGCCATTCCATGAATTTGGCCTTATCTTCTGTTAAAAACAAGGCGTCAATGCAACCTTCGAAAAACGAAGGGCCGAAAGAGTTTTCTCTTGATGGAAAATTTAAATTAAGAATTATTATAATTATTAATGATTGTTTGTGATGGATATCAACAATGTGCAATCATTTGAAAAAATTTGCATCATATCCAAATGGAAATTTTTGTAAAAATAAAACCGGGTGTTTCATAAAAATTTCATAATCTCAAAAAAAAAAGAACGAACAACGTGATTCGCAATATTCATCATAATACTCCAAAAAATATAATTTTTTTACACTCAACTGTAACAGTAATGACAAATAAATGTAGTGTCTGAAAATATGCAATATTAAACACTCAAATTTTCAATAAATATATCAGTAAAAATTGTTAAATATTTCTATTGCATGTCAGAAGGCACTAGGCATTAGTGAGCGCTGTTATCAATAGAGTAGAGCTAATAAAAAATTTTTTATAATTCAAAAGTCAAAGGTCTTCAAAGGAACAGGACAGTTCATCAAATTAATATTCAATTAAACTGCCAAATGACATTGGTCTTCACCCTTACAAAAAAATTGCCGCTCTAATAATGTTTTATACGAAAAAAATTAAAAACTAAATCTTAAATTATTATAAAATGGTGAAAATTTCCAAAAATAACATCTTTTTTTTTTGTGGATTATGATAATGTTGCTCGCAAGTGGCCTCAGTTGCTACTGAGTTTTTCGTGTTGTCAACAGTAGGCACAACATGTATAAATGTAAATGCTCAAGAAGTGCTTTCCCTGGAAAGGATATTAGCCGGTCGACTATAATAAGGGCTATATAATTTCAGCGTCTTAAAGAAATGAATTGAGCACTCAGGATAATCATCAGGAGAATACATCATTCTAAAAATTCAGCAGATTTTACTGAAAGTTTTTTCCATATTAAGCCTTCAGCTTTTGGGCCGGATCGAAAATCTAAAAAAATTGTCGTCGACTCATATTAGTGATACGCAAATCTATCATATGGGAATGAAAACTTTTTATTTAAATGCATTTCTATCCTAAGAAGTTTTATTTTCAAGTAACTATTGTTAAAATAAAAATAGTACTCGTATTACAATTCAAAAAACAAAATAATTTGAGAGCAACAATTTAAAAAAATAAATAAATGTTTGCACAAAAACTATTACCCACCTAAGGGTAATCAGTGTTTTGAGTAAAAGGTTTGGAGTTTTTCAAAAATGATCTTTTAATACAAATTAATATTTTCAAAATAAAAAGAAAAAAAAAACAATGGCAAAACATTGGTTTTGCAAAAAAAAAATAAGAAACTATAAAAAATAAAACATACCAATTAAATTAAAACATTTGTTTGTGATGAATTTCATATGATAGGAATTGCATCACAGCTCCCTGCCACAGCGTTGCAATCTGCTGCTGCTGTATCTTTGAATTTTCTTTTCGCTAATTTTGTAGCAATGTTTTTTTTGTGCTTTTTAATTCATAACAGTTTATATAGTATTTTCATAATTTGTGTATTTTTTATTAATTTTTTATCACATTTTCTAAATTTATATTTGCCAGCAAATTTTTTATAATTTGCTTCTTTTTTGCAAAAAAAATTTATTACAAAAAATATTTATCTATTTACTATATAGCAAAAACAATTTTACGTAACTAAAATACTTAGGAAGCTGCGCAATTATTTAATTTTTTTTAAATTTTTTTTTTTTTACATTTCAAATGTTAATTTTTATAAAAGATTTTTTATGTGTTTTTCACAAATTGCAGTAGTTTTTTATATTTTTTTTATACATTTAAAGAGTAATTTGTATGTGTAAAATTGCTATTTACGTATTTATGTTGCTACTAAAGATGTAAAATTCAATCAAAAATCAAATACAAAACAATACCATCAAGTTTAATTATTTTTTTGTTTTTGCGATTTGAACAGTGTCTTCTTATAATAAAAAAAAAAATTAGAATAACTTAAAAATAAAACGAAATAAAAATAAAACTATTTTAGCGTAAAACTATAAGCCACGGTAATAGCACAGGCACAGGACATGCTACAAAAAAAAAACAATACTTTGATGAAATTTGAATTGAAAGAAACATTGGGAAATATATAGAGATTTGAAAAAGATATACATATGTATATGTGTATGTTTTTTTTCTTTTAAAATATTTTTGAAAATAATGAAAGTTGCGTAACCTGTACAATAATGCATTTGTCCAAATTATAACATTTGTTCGAAAAGTGTTCCCGTTTTCGAAAAATCTATACATAAGAAAATTTGTAAACTTGAACCAAAGCATTATTGTACGGAGACAGACAGATTTTTCATAATTTTTTTTTATATTTTTTATTTTTGAATAAATTTGTTTTTAAGTTTTTAAAAATTTTTTGTTTTGAAACTTTAAATATTTTTTACTAAAAATGATTTTTGATTAACATTTTCTACAGATAGCGAACGGCGTGAAAAAAAATTTAGTTTCTGTGATTAAAAAATATTTTTAAAAAGTTTTATAATTTCTTTCGTCTGTCACGTTGGACAGTAAGACATAAGTTTGACTTCTATTAAATTAAATCATCTGTGTAAATTGACTTTAATTTGCTGAATCTGAATTCTGCCCCTGTTTTGTTCCATTACGTAGAGTTGTTTTTTTCGAACTCTGGTGTTTTAAGCTTCAAACAAATGTTGCCTGTACTATACGCAGTGCAAAAAGCATGCAATTTGTGATATTTTTTATGCAAAGTATTTTGTTGTACAAAATCATAGTCTAAATATGGCCCATATATTTAAATAATTTGGGTAATTATACAGAAAGTGAACAGCATCTTTAATTTTCTTACGATTAACATATCTTGTATCAGATGCTCTCCAAGAAATTTCATATAGTATATAAGATGCGCAAGGCAATTGCGATTTCATACCATAATTGTTGATAGTTGAAAGTTTTTGGAATAACTTAGAGCAACAATGCATGTCTTTTATTTCTATTGATCTCTTTCATAAACTTATTCCAATGACTTTTAACTATGCGCTATTATTATGCATATGGGTGTGATGTACATTTTCTGTATTATTTCCTTCATTTGCAACGTCAAGCAAAAGTTAAAAAGAAAAAAAAAAAAATTGAAAAAAATATAGCTGTACTTTTCCTACCGTCCTACAATTACAATTTGAGGCTGTATGTCGACCAAGCTTTTATGTAGTATGCAGAACTGAAACTCTATTATAATATCCGATAAAAAACAAGAAAAAAAAAATGACAGCTTTTTTTATTTAAGTAATGTTTATTGTAAACTGTAATAGAATAGCAAATCTGCTATATAAAATATATCGCACGATAGAGAATAAAACTATATACATTTATCGATTTAAGGCATAATTACGGAGTAAGTCAACAAGAATTGGAAGAAAATATTGATTTTAATGAAAAAAATTTACACCAGCGCCGGATTAAAACTGCGAAGCCGGGGTTAAAAACTGAGAACTAGCTCTTTTTCTTCTAAAATTTTTTAAAAAAAGTTTTAAAGTTTAATTAATAGAATAGATACATTTTTGCTATTTGCTACAAGTTATTAAAACCATTGAAATGACAATGCACAGTGGTCTCAAATCGAGCTTTTTTGGTTCAAAAAGCGCTAGAAAGCGTAAGTCGGTCGAAAATTAACATATTTTTTTGTTAAATTAAAGCTAAAATGCCAACAAATCCTCGGAATTTTTTTCTTTAACATTAAATAAAAATGCACCGATAAACCGATGCTGTTAGCATTCCAATTGACTTTAATTTAAAAAAAAATTCTTAATTTCCGACAAGATTTACGCTCTCTAGGGATTTTTGAATCAAAAAACTCGATTTGGGACCAGTATGCAACGATCCGCCCCCCGCCCCTCAGAAAACTTGTGATGTTTATTGATGGTATGATACAAAAAAAAAAATGATTTTCATTTTCCGCTTCGCACAAGACATGAAGAAAGCACGGGACTATACCTCCCTAGCTTTACCTTAATGCAGCGCTGATCTACATATAGTGATGGATTAAGATATGCTCTCAAATGCCGTGTTTTCGAAAGATTTCCAAAAGCTCGACCTGATTGATCAAATTTGAGTAGTAGAAAATAACTCTTCGATAGTTTGTCGTAACCATTTTTTTGGTAAAGAATCCTTGTTTTGTTTTATTGAGTGTACATTTTATCATTTGCATTTCGATGAAAAGTTATCAATCTCAAATGAGATAAACTGCAACTGTAGGACGGTATTTACAGACAGCTAGGCACGGAATTGTAATAAATGTTGTGTGCATTATAATTATGATACAATAAATTTTCATCATTTTTTCTCACTTTTAAGATACTGTACTGTTGTTGTTTTGTGTTAAATTTTTTAGTGTTTTTCTTTGTATTTTTTTTTGTTTGTTTAGATTAGTTATTTTTAAACACTTACAAAATAAGTAGTTGCTGTTTTGCAATTTTTTTCGATTTTTTTTTGCTGTCGTTTTGTTTTTGTTTACAAAATATAAAATTAATTACTGCAAAAAATGTATATTAAAAATAAATTATATTCATTTTAGATGTAATCGTTCATTAATAAATAAAAGTATAAAAATAATTATAATTTTAATTGTAATAGTAATAATTTGTAAAATACAAAAATAAATAAGTACAAATTAATTGAAAAATTAATAATTAAAATTAAGAAAAAAAAAGAAAATTAAAATAAAAACTAAAACTAAAGTTATGTTGTAACCGGCGGCATATTGAATGATATTGGAGAACCGTTTATAACTTTAATAAAATGTTGTAATTTTGAAATTTCATCTGATGGAATAAGGAGCACTTTTAAGCATTCTCCAAACCATTTTGAATCAAAGCAGTCTTTCCTATAAATGAAAAAAAAAAGAAAAAGAAATGAAACAAACATAAATAAATCTTAAAAGCTGTTGCTTAAGACGAAAAAAAAATAGATAAGTAATGATAAGGTAAAATAAACATTGAAAATATAATATAAAATAATTTTCTTTTTACTTAAATAAAAAGTTTTTATAGTAGCAAATTTAACGCAAGTGACGTCTAAGTACATTAGTTATATCTCTGGTCACAAAAATAAACAGCTTAATCATAGAACTATGCCATAAATTAGCATCAAATTAAAATTTGCGGGCATAAGCAAGAAATGCAGTAACTGTCAGGTTAGGCTATGGAAAGAAGACGACTTCTTATAAAAACAATATATTTAAAAAACACTAACATCTACAATCATAAAACGTGGTAAATCGACCCCTAGTAGTATTAGGAATACATGGAATAAATAGTGTATGTTGTAGGCGTGTCACCTTCCATACAAACCAACACTTTTAAACCTCAACCATTTAAAAACAATATCTTTAGAAAATTATAGATATTTTTTTATGAAACTTAATGTGCGATTGTAAGAGATACATTAAGCAAATAGTATTTGAGTTTCGGAAAATGAGCGCGGCAATATGGTGGACGAGGTTGGAGCCGCCATTTTGAATATTGAGAATCTGATACCAGATTCGTAATCAGCGACCCCAAAAACCCCCGAGTGTGGGGTTTCAAGCCATAAAAACGTTCAGGCGCATCAAAATCCACTTCTTAATTTCAAAGTCGTTATTCTCGAAAACTTATTTTCCCTTTTAACTTTCCCTGTCACATATAACAATTCTGAAATTGATTATTATCAAATAAAGTATAAAAATGTTAGTTTATATGGCAGAGGGTATGTGTACAGCGCAATCTTCGATTAAAAAAACTAGGCAAATGGCAGACAATCTTTTGAATATATCGTGCAAGAAATTTTTTTCTTCAGTGTATTTAATTTTTAAAAGTTCATGAGATAATAGCATACTAAAATGAAAATTTTCTCAAGCCGAAATTTTTTTTTTAATTATTTTTTTTAACTAAAAATAAAGAAACTCGTGAAATAGCTGACTATGTTTAAAATTTTTTTTTAGAAAAACATCAAATAAAACTCATAATGCAATTTTTTTCGAAATAAAAAAAATTTAAATATACATAAGTTTTAAAAACCAAAGAGGTAGTAACGAGTGCCCTTAACAAATTAAACATAATTTTATAAGAAAGCCAAAATATAATTAAAAGGTAATTTAAAAAGTGCTTATGTGGCAGGAAATAAAAAAAAAGAAAAAAATATTTTAATTCTTAAAATTTGTAGGTTAGAAAACTTTTTTTTAATAATTTAAACATCTGAAGATTTGTATTACTATAAAGACGCTTTTTTCCAAAAACTAATTACTATACAAAAATATTAAATTTAAATTAATGATTGAAACTCAAATGGTATTGGTGATCCATTAATAACTTTCATGAAATATTGAAGCTGTAAAACCTCTTCGTCTGGAATGAGTAGCACCTTAAGACAATCGCCGAATGTTTGTTGTGTAAAGCACTTGTGCCTGCATAAAATAAGTTGAGTTGATGTGCATGTTGTTGATTCAATATTATATAATCACATTTTTAGAAAAAAAAATATTTAAATTTTTCTGAATAACGTAAAAAAATAGAAAGATATTATAATAATAACAAATATTTAGACGCTCACAATTCATAAAGATCTGCAGCTTAGCGTTCATTTCGATTATACAGAATTCCGGGGATCTGTATTTGAACCCCAAATCAAAATGGCAATAATTGAGTGAACAATTTTTTCATGGCGAATTCTACTCTCATAGCATTGCCAATGACTTGCGAGCGGGGGGAGCTATTAATAAAAGATATCTGCTTTTGGCAGCCATGTGATACGAGTAGTTCGCTTATTTAAAAGCAAAACTTCTTATAAAAATAGTCTTATTGATAAATCTAATACCGATGTCTAAGGAAATATATAACTTATTATCATCGATTAGCACCTTTTTATTCCATCGTAACTCTTTTTTCCTTTTGGGTTTAAAGTAGTAATGAACTTTTGGTTATGATAATAAACATATCACTGTTGTTTATTTTATTTTTAATGTGATAAATTTATTACACATGAGTATGTATTTTAAAATCAGTAGAGTGATAACACTTTTTTCTTGTTTTTCACGATTTAACGTAAATTTATGCAAATTTATGATTATGTTTATCTCTAATATGAAATAGGTCATTTTTATTCAAATATTTTTGTTTTCATAACAACTTATTTAGAAAAAAAAAGAATTCATTATGTTAAAAAAAAGGAATTACAAATAAAAAAAAAGTAGAAAAAACAAGAGTTGATTGATCTGCAGATATACTGAACAATGTTCGAACTGAAGATAATCGTTTGTTTTTAAAAGTTTTTATGTCTGTTCATTGTTAATTCAGTAAGAGGTTAATAAACTTAAATAAATCTGAATAATTTTTATATTATATTTAAAATGCTATAAGCTTACTATAAGTGCTAGCTAGGGTGGTAGTCGGTATTGATACTTTAAAATAGGGAAAAACATTGAAGGGCTTGTTGTTGAATGATAGAATGATATGATACATTGATAGAATTTGTACTTTTCTCAGTACATTTGTGTAATGAAAAATCGTCATCAGTATATTCGCAAATTTTTTAGTACATTCGGTACATATTCAGTATGTACATATTTACTATGTATTTCTAAAAATTACGATTTTTTGTTTGTATATTTTAGAAAATTTAGCTCAAATATGCGTGGAAACCTGGAATAAGCATTACAGCCCCTTTTTTTTGTTTATTTGGTAAAAGTTTTGTTTAATTTTCTTTTAAGTAACGTTTCGATGTTCATAACGAAAAATGCGCCACCTAAAAAGTAAATTTCAAGTATTGATTCAGTACATTTCCATAAAACCCATCACATCTATGATCTTCTGGAATTCATAAGCATTCTCATTTTGTTTGTAAGAATGTTGAATTATAAATTGTTTCTATAGAGAAATATAGCGAATTGACATCTATAGTAATGAGTATGCGTCATTTTTGTGCCGCATTGAAGCTTCAGCCAATCTTTGCTCAAGCGAGCTTTACTTGACTTTGACAAGGTCTGTAGTCAAACATCTCCAACACTTCAATACATCTGTTATAAAACATATTGTCATTGAATTTAATGTCAATTTCCAAAACAACATCTGATTATGTGTTCCTCCAAGATCGCATTACTTTAAGTCCAAAAAATTTTTTGTTTTTGCCCGAAATTTTTTTTTAGAAAAATTGGAATAGTCATTCGCATTAGGCGCATATGAGATTTTCTAACCTTATACATATCACATGCCACCACCGCAATAGCTCTTAAAATTTCATCAATTTAAAAATTCACCACTAAAGTGAAACAGTAGAAACAATTTTTATTTAATACAAATTTATTTTATTTTTTGCTAAAAATATAAGGTAGTGCACCTTTGGCCCGACAATATCTCTGTAGCATTAGACTTGAACGATTTTTTGGCGGGTAGCCCTTATTCATTTTGATAGCATTGAATCAAAAGTAGTTCGAACTTTGACATAAAGGTTTGGTTAGGTTAGGCTAGAGTGGTGGCTTAGCAACCATGCTAGAAGCCATTAAGTAGCTCTAATGTGACGTTTTAAAACTTTGAATTATTATATGATAGCCATATTGTTCTGGATGTTCTGCAGGTTTGCAGAGTTCTCCACTTATTTGCTGCCTCGGAAAAAAAGAGCGAAAAGATTTTTTCTTGACTAAACTAATCAGAGTGTGTACGAAATTTGAGACTCCGGTTTCATCAAGGGAGGAACAGACTGAGGATGCTATATTTTTCATTGAAATGTTTTACTTTATATCGAATATGAGAAGTACGATAGCTTTCAACTTATGCGGACTACTTTGACGACTTTTATTGTCTTTTTCGATACTATTTGACTTTCTCGATTATTTTCGATACTTTAAAGCTTCAGTTGATTCTTTTTTGATACTTTTCGAAACTTTTATGTGCTGTGATTTTTATCGACTTTTTCGAATATTTCCTATACTACTCGATCCTTATGACTTTTTTTTATTGACATTGAGTACTTTTCGAATTTTTTGATACTTTTCGATACCATTAGACTTTAGTATTATTTTTCAATACTATCAGATGTTTTTCGACTTATGCTGAACTTTCTATAATTTGGATATTTTTACACATTCTGTTCGACACTATTTGAAACTTTTCAATATTTACAAGGAGCGCAGGCATAGTAGCACAAAACGCACTTAAGCTGCTTACATTCGCAGTTACGTGTAACAGATATCGCCTTCTAATGGTAAATTTCAAAATATTAGAATCGCATTCATAATCTTATACGTAATATAACTGCCTAAATTAATTAAGTTAAAATAAAAATTAAACTAAATATTTTTTAGTATCATTTTCTCAAAGTTTAATTAAATTAAAATATTTATCATTTCAGTTAATAGTATTTGACTTTAACACAACTTTAAGTACAAATTCTGTTAATGTCGAGCATTAACTTTCCACCTTCTGCTGAAGTAGAACTGAATCAATGTTGCGCGGTCACATTTGTATATGTATACATAAATGCTCTCTCTTTACTCTCAGTTGCGCTCTCGTTAGAACATACAGAAGATCTTGTGCCCATCTATGGTAAAGATTGTAGCTGGGTAAAAAATAGCGCGGGTGCGAAAGCGGCAGAAAGAGAATAATTTATCATATACGTGTATAAAGCGGAGAGCGTAAAAATCAATTCAGTTCTATTTGAAAAGCAAACAACAACACAACTACAAATATATTGAAGAGAAATACGTTTGTGGTAGTGCCCAGCTCTGGTAACGATGAACTATTGAATGCTTCCATTTTTAATGTCAAACTCGTTACAAAAATAAAAGTTTTGTTTACAAATGAAAATAAAAAAAATTATAAATTACAAAAAAAGTCATAGAGTTTTGTAACGAGTGTGGCGTTTGTTTGGAAATAACTATCTTAAAGTGTAAGTTAACTATATAAAACTTCTTTTGAACTGTCATTTAGTTGGGTTTAATCAAACATTGAGAAAATGACCAGTATATATGTATGTATGTAATATACATCTGTCTAATTTCCTTACTTGCATAACCGATGAACACTTGTTTCACGGAACAACTGATAACAATCTTCACAGATGCGATCCAATCGGAAGAACATTGTTTTATTGTAGATACCTTTACAATCTAAGTCAAAGAAATTACTCCTTTTGGACAAGTTGTGACTGTGTGGCAAAGCTGTAATGAGCGGGACCAAGACAAGAAACAGTACCACAGAGATCTTTATGTTGCGGGAACACATCTGAAATAAGAAAAACAAAAAAAAATGCAAATAAGTATATGAAACATCATAAATGCAATTTAAATATTGTAATTTTGATCTAAAGAAGATGAAAATTTGATCTAAAGAATTTGCTACGTTTTTGTACATTTTGCATTTTAAAAACCCTATGAAATATATATATTAATGCAGGGCCTTCTTTGGACTTTGTGAGGCCAAAAACTCAAAACGGGCTCTTCAAAAATATTTAATTAAAAATTAATAACCACGCACTTCTTTTCGGGAGCCTTTAAGAAATGAACAAAAGATTGCTCGTTTGCCTCTTAACATGCAATTAGTGCCTCTTTCAAAGTTTTTCCAAAAAAAAATAACCGGGAATTGGACGATTTTTGTAGACTTTGAACTTAAAATTTTTGTTTAATGAGCAAATAAAAAATCAAAAAAAAATCATTATATTCCACATAAAAATTTAAGGTCTTACCATTTTATGAATTAATATTTTTTTTAATATTACTGACTCAAAAAAAACGCGCCTTTTGTGATATGGCGCCGTTCCCACTTCATCTATGGTAGGAAACGTCTTGCATGCAATATAACATGTCCTCATTGGTTTTTTTCATATTTGCCAATACTTTAAAGCAGCGATGGGCACGTAGTGGCTCTTTCTGCTCTCATGGCCCGAACCGTTATTCGACGCACAAACTAGCAAACAACAATTCGCAGAATTTCAACGCTATCGACGCACAGCGTTGACTTGAGTTCAATTAAAAACAAAAACAACACACAAAGATATTATGCCGCATTGTGTCTCGACGAATGTAGCAATTGTTTTTGCTTGTAGTGCAATTTGGTTTTTTTTTTGTGCTGTTGACGAATTTGGAAATAAAAGCAAAAAAACTTTAAAATTTATTTTTTTGTTGCTTGATTTTGTTGTTGCCCTCTTTTACTAGATTTCCATGCGTACCGCTGCTTTAAAGCACTAGGTCTAGCTAAGGGGGGATCTTACTTGAGGTTAAAGGAACATAATAGTGCCTTCCCTATTCTCTACTTTAGTCCAGCGGTTCTTTAGGCTTCGATATTAAAAACTTTGGAAAATTCGTATTCAGTCGACGTTATGACTTATATAAGAAAAGTCTCAATTTTTCAAAGCTATTAATAGTTTGTATCTATCTTTAATAGTGCTTGAGATATGCCATTGGTTAATTGGTATGTTTACCCTATTTTAAGCAAAATATCATTTCGCAAGAGATTTTTTTTTTTTTTTTTTTTGTGCAAAAACCGCTCAAACCAGTCACTTTTTTTTAACGATCGATGAAGAACAATAATTTCTTGTTAACTGACAATTTTACTGCACGCGCATATAATTTATTAGAATTTAAATGAAAGCTATTTAATTTATAGCAATTAAAACTAATAAAATTGCTTTATATATACATATGTAGTATGTAGTGCAAAAAAAAACCTCGCGGCTCAAAAGAAGACATACGAAGTGTATTCTGAAAAAGAGGGAGTATTGCCTCATGTCGCATTTGTTTTTTTTTTTTTCAATTGAACAACCCTGAAACTCTATAGTATGTATTTAATAAATGAAAATTCTTGTGTAAAATTGAGAGAAAAAAAAAAAATTAATGCCATATGGCAACCATGTGTGCCTATGGTAAAGTAAGAAAAGTTGTGCCAGACTTTGTGGCGCGTTAAGTTGGATTTTATAACCTGATAAGTAATTTTATACATTTGTTTATATTCATACGTGAAAATCATTTAATCAGCATTTTTTATTTCAGTTTCATTGAGTTTATTTATTTACATGAGTCGATCATTTCATAATAGATCGATGAATTAATCTTTTTTTCTTTTTTCTTTTTACAATTTACAGATGTTGAACATTGAGTGAGTACAGCAATAATTTTTTAGTTTTAACCCATTGATTGGAGCAGCTATAGATAAAAAAAAATCGTGCATTTCTAGAAAAAGTCAAGAGTTTATTACACTTCGTAGACTTCAATTATACAATAATAAAAATAAAATAAAAACAGATTTTTCGTAGCGCAATTACGTCAAAAATAATATCATATTTATATAATGCATTTAGTCCCTAAGCGCATGCAACTAAACCAATTAATTTTTACGATAGTTTTTTCGATTCAAAAGCCAAATAAATCATTTTATGAAATTAAATTTTAATTTAAATTTTTGTTCTTAAAAACGTAAAGTAAAGAACTTAGAACTATCATTATTTCTAAATGTTCGTAACGAACAGAAAATTAACAACACACAAGCGTTAATTTTTACATAGTCGCTGGTGTTGGAAGAAGGACGTCCTAAGAGTGGTCCTAAGAGATAAAAAAACTAAAACCCCCATTTGATTCTGTCACCAAGGAATGTCATTCAGAGCACACTTTAAATAGCAAATGAAAAGAAGAAGGGGGACCGGTAGGTACATACATATAACAAAAATACTTCAATTAACGACTTTTCCGTAATTTATCAATTCCTACAAGCGCTCCGGCTTTGATATGCAATTCTAGACTTGGCCGTGTCAAAAGCGGTCACTTGGCAACCCTTGCCTCAGATCAAAAAATAATGTAAGCTCAAGTTTTTGTATAGAGATGAAAATAGTAGGTATACGGATAATTGGTCAATAAAGCGACCGCACAATTTTTTCAACTTTTTTCATATTAACTCAAATTTTTCTGCAAATACATAGTTTGAATACCTTTGAACATATTACTATTTCATTTCAGAATTAATATTTCTAAATCTAAAATTAGTCTGGTTATAAACCTGATAGTTTGAGTATAATGATAAATGTACCTATAGATAGCAGACAACATTACACGTTGTACACTTATTTATGTTCCATTCAACCAAAGACCATAATGCTAAATCCATTGCCATGTTGTAATTCACAAAAATTTGTCTGATACCCGTGTATACCTTGATCGCGAATGCATTACATATCTTATAATTTATTACAGGTAACATCCGTTTGCATGTGTATTTTTGTGGATTATTTCAAGTCGTACGACCAAGCTCCAAATATTGTAAGCAAATGGGGGTTTCATTCACAAAACGCGAATTTTATTTATAGCAACACAGACGTAGTTGCGCTAATGCTAGGGATGCGAATGAATCGGTATTGATTAAAAACTGATCATGTAGTGTCAACGTACGAATTTTGTTTTTATAACACAAAAGTACAGTCAGCGAAAAAGCTATATGTGCGTACAATGTTTTTTATATATTTCCCATGATAAAAAGTTATTACGAAAATAATAGTAAAATAAAAGTATGCAGAATGCAAGCACAATCTCTATTTTGAAAAAGTTTTCAGCAGTTTTTTAAGTTTTAACACTAAAACTTTAAATGGGCATAACTTCGTAAAAAAGTTTTTTGATTAAATCGGGGGAATATGTGTCCGTTTATATCCTCTGAAAAACAACATATATAATCGGCAATCAATTCCGAGATTTGAATGGATTTGGGTCTTTACTAAGATATGTGTACTTAGGTACACTTCCTTTGACTATGAACATAAATTATTTATGAAATTATACATAATATGTACTTGTAGAAGAATTTTCTTATGAGAATGCCTCACTTTTAATGCTCATCTCTAGCACACGCATAGTTACAGATCACCTATGCCCTGTGCACAGATGATGTCTATTTTTAGACATTGAGTACATTTTATGCGAAGTGACCATACGGTCGTCGTTGTCGCTGTCGGCCAATACGTGGAATTGGGTAAATGGATGTGGGGCAAGTTAAACCTTGATGTGTTGATTGCGATAAACGTGTGCGGCGGCATTTTACAAAATTAATACAGCCACGCCACGCCACGCCATACACCGGATATAGTACGTGTACTTGTGTTTGCCTATTAACAGCCGATTGGATAAACTATAAAAAAAATACGAGTTCCCATATATACCTATATTGTTGTAAATTTGTAGTTGAAATTTATAAATAGCTTTAAGTCATGTTAAAGATGGCAATAAAGATTTAATTTCAGATCTTGCTGTGAAATATATTTAAGCGATCTTTTAGTGTTTTGTATTTTTAGTTTAACTAAAAATAACTTCAAAGCTTTAACACCGCGGCAGTCTTTTGCAATGGGGCTATATTTAGTTAACTGATATGTTTATGTTGCTTAAGTTTATAAGCATTAACTTTATAGATTTGAATACGACTTGAGCTGGATGGATGTCTTTGAATAAAATTTAGACAAAATTTTTGTTAATTTCATGAAATTATTTTGAAATTTTTTGAGTGAATGTGTTTTGATAAAAATATAAGTCATGCGAAAATCTTAGTCGAAAAGCTTGAAATTTAACTCTTTAAAAAAGGTAGTTTTTAGCAATCAATATTTTTCAATTTTTTCAACATTTTGCGATTTTTTCAACATTTCTCGACATTTTCAACATACCGACCGAATTTTGTTTTCATTAATTGTTATCCATTTTTGAATGTTTCAACACATTGCGATTTTTTTTAACATTATTTGGATCTTTCAACATTATCTGACTTTTTCACAATTATCAGTTCTGTCAACATTTTGTAACCTTTTTCAACATTTTTCGACTTTTCCAACATTTTTTGAATTCTTAAATTGAATTAAAAAAAAACGTTTTCGTTAGGAAATTTGCCGTAGAATACGATGGTAACATTAAAAATTTGATACAGGGTAGGGGCAATTGTTAAAGTTCAATTTAAATGTTTAATTCCTTCTAAAAATATATTTTAAGAAATAATTTTTTATTTAAGTTAATTTTCTTAACTTTGAAATGAAGATAATTTCAATTTTCTAGCTTTAACAGAACCGGAGTTATGAATTTTTGAAAGTGAGGGTTCAAACAAAAAATCACGAAAATTAAATTCGCTCTATTTAAAAAAAAATTTTTTTCAAAAAAATCCTCGAACACGTATCTCTCTTCTTTTTCGATACAGAACCCATAAAAAAATTTTCAGCCAAATCAAAAATGCGTCGTAAGAAAAGTGTTTGGTTTGTAAAAGAACGTCCCCATATGTACATATTTGGTTTCCATGAAAAGGATGTGCAAACAAATTATGTAGCGGAAATGAAAAATTTGACATGTTTTCGAAAATCAGCTATATATAGAGTATATATACTTAAAAAATCTCTAAAGTTGGAAAATAATCGAAATCGAAGTTGTGGTTATCTGTTGAATCAGCGGGCCAAAAATCAGCGAAAACAGCCAACAAATTTTTATTTTATTGACATATAATCTTAAACCTGTGAAACCTTGAAGTACTAAAAAAAATACTTTCGGTTGATAAATTAAGCTACCAGACTTTATCCAGAAAGAGCGCTTTGGCATTCAAGTCATTTTTTTTAATCTTTAAGGCTCAAAGTGAAAGTAATTTATTTTATTGAACGCAGTGATAAATCATTTAAAAACTGAAAGAAATATTAAGCCAAAATGAATAACAAAAATAGTTTAAATTAAAAATAAATCATCCAATAATTTTTAATCTAATTCAAAGTTTCGTTGTTTTTAATAGAAAATACAATAAAGCTGGTTGTACATATTTTAAAAATATTTTATTATATAAGTAGGTCTAGCGTAGCATTTCATCTGCATGAGCTGTTCAATAAAGATTTTTTTTCTAATTTTATTTTTATTTAAAATATTTAAGATAACATCACCTAGTTATAAAAACAAAAACAAAAAAAAAAACAAATTTCTAAAATCTCTTTGAATACACATTTCGTACAATTATTTATTATTATTTACACTTTCGACGTACTACATATGTATGTAGTTCCACAAATTCTTAATGAAAGATTCATACACGTTTTTTTCCAATAAAAATCTGAAATATTTTCTATGTAAACAAATAATAAATACTAAATTCCCGTGGCGATAAATTGTTTAATGAAACACAGCAGGAATTTAATTGAGGAAGAAAGTAAATCAAACAGAAGAAGAGCTGATTAACTGCGCGATCTCCATCAAAGGCAGGATGGATGATCTTGGCACACAATGTGGATAATAACATTTTTTTTTTAATTTTTAGTTTGAAAAATTTTTATGAAATTTCAATAAATTTTGAATTTTAAAAATTAAATTAAAATTAAAAATTAATTTTTTCAAAGAGAAAATATTATGTTTCATACGATGCATTTTGCAATCGAAAATTTGACCATCGTTACTTCCAGCGGTGAAAAATGGGTTAATTAAGTGTATATGAAGTAGCATGAATACCTCAACCGTTTTCAGTGAAAAAAAAAAAAAAATGTTTTCTCGGATACTTTTGAAAACGCCTGCGTTGCAGAAAACCCAAGCAAGAGAATTGAATTCGTTGCACAGGCTACACTTTCAAACAAAGTCATTCGGATTGAAAAACCGTACATGTACACGCCTACAGCCCATTCAAATCAAACTATCAAATTGCCATTGCTCATTCGTTTATACGTTTGCACAGATTGGGATGCTCCCGTAAACAAGCTCGAAACTTTTCGAGTTTTTTATGGTTTTCGAGTTTTCGTGTTTAGAGGAATACCCTTAATATTATTTAATATATTATTAATATATTAAAAAAAATTTTTTTTTAAAGCGTCAAAAAGTCTATAATTTTTACAATAATCAAAGAAAATACAAGAAGTGCAATGTTAAAATTGAAAAATAATCGTATTTTATTTAAAAGTTGTATGCAAACATCTAATGGAATGATAAAAATGAAACTTCTTCTTCTAAAGACGCATCAGTATGACCTTTAATTTCAACATAAAACACTTCTACGTCATTCAATTAATTTGAAACATTCATTGAATGCGTTCATTTATTAGGGGCTCTGCCAATTTGCCAACAACCAATTAATTGATAAAAAAAATGGGGGCTTGTCTTCTAATGTATGTATAATGCAAAACATGCCAACAAGCAAATTGCGCATCGGAGGTCTGTCTGACAGCATGATCACATGATCATACAACGCGAATAATTTGGCAAATAAAAATATGCGAGAGAAGTTGCTGCGTATAAATTTTATTTTGTTATTATAAAATACTGCATTTCTTAAGAGCTCTGCATAGTTTCAATTAAGCGAACATATATATATACATATATATATTCTTAAAAAACTAAAAATTCTATTGAAATAATTTTCTTCAAATTTGTTCCGTAATAAAAAAAATATTATCCTAACATTTTAATTTCTTTTATAATGGAAAAATCCAGCATATTTATTTCAATTTTTGTAAAAATCAATTAAAAATTATTCTGAACTGAAGCAAAACTGTTAAGGGATTCATTATTAGCGACCCAAAACCCACAAAAAACATGATTTCTTTGATTCGCGTAAATCAACCAGATTATATCCTTTTAATAATTTTTGTGTCACTGAATCTGAGTCCGACGCTTGCGTGATGGGTCACGTCAAGTTTCCTTCTTTTTACATATTATACTAACTGTAAAAGGCACTCTCCATTGGCCAACCACGCCTCTATTTTTCGCAGATTTAAGTACAATAATATACAGTCATATAATATACAGTCATGTATCAATTTTCAGAACTATAGCTGCTGTAAGTATTGCGATATAGCGTTTTAAGCTTTTTTTTTGTCACATGAGAGAAGCCACATCTTGTTTTTCAAATTACATACATCCGATTACTCATTTTAGAAACTGCAGCTGAGATAAGTGCAAAATATAGCGGCTTTTGTTGTGCGGAAAGGATGATGCTTTGTTGTTCAATCCCGCCCATATTTTAAAATCCATGCATCAAATTTGAAAACGATCGCACCCATACGTGCTGCGTTATATAGCGTTTTTAGTGTTTGGGCGGTGCCACGCCCCTATAATAAACATCCAAGTAGCCAATTTTAGAACTGTAGCTGGCATGCATACTAATATAAAAAGTTTTCAGTGTTTCTGCTGTTTGAACGGTGCCACGACCCTTTTTTTAAAATACCGCTCACATTTTGCCACTGATCTGGATATGTGCTTAAATATACTATCTTTTCTCGATACTGGAAGCACTTACGTTTCTAACATTGCCTTTTGGAGTAATAGAGTGACAGAACTTTTATTTAAATAAAGCACATTATTTAGCTTAGAGACCATTCATTAATTACGTGAGGCGTTTTTTTGAAAATTCTGACCCCCGTCCCCTCGGTGAGATCTGGCGGGACCACCTCTCTCCCTTTCATGAGATTTACCTTATAATTATCTGCTATAATAATGTAAATTCTCTGCATTAAAAAGTTGACGTGAGGTTTTCCTTGATCCCCTTCTCCCCTTTGTGAGATTTGGTGAGATTTTGCAGGTACCCATCCCCCCTATTTTGACTCACGTAATTAATGGACGGGCCCTTAGTCGATATTTTTTTTTTAAAAAGATTACTTTACATCTATTTTCAAAAAAAATATTTTTCGGCATATCTTACCACGACTATAAGGTTGGCAACTCTAAAAATTTCGTGTGTCAGATTTATTAATATGTGCTCTATACTTTTATCGCAATGTAGCTACCAAAAGCTTGGCTCTTAGGGTAGTAGTTGTTCAAATCGTTGGTCAAATTCACAATTTTTTTAAATCTTACAAAATGCAGCTAAATAAATAAGTCATATACCATACCATCCATATTTTTTGGCTTAACTTATACTTTCACACGATTTTCACAAACGGTCAAACAGCAAGAATAGAAGATAATACTTTCTTACAAGCTGCCACGGTGTCCTTTATGAATTGCAAATGAAAAGACAAATGTATGTACATACCTCAGGTGTAAGGCATATTTAAAATAATAATCATAGAATTTGAGAAACATTCCTTGAAACACATTTTGAAGTTACGAGTTTCAACTAGCAGCACTGAGCTTCCCTTACCGACGCCAATAAAAATTCAGATATTTATTTAAAACGATGACTTCATAAATTGTTTGAAATCGAAATTTCTCATGAAAACTATGAGTACGGTTGGAATGCTGTGCTCTCACATGTTCTGAACACAAATTTCAATAAACTTTGATTCGCATAAATTGAAATTGAAACAAATCGTTTAACGTTAAACAGGCGCAAAATTTTTGCCGACAAAGCAATCACATTGTTGCTATAAATTGATCACCAATCAAAACTATAAATTTTGCAAAGCATCATCAGCGCAACTCTTGGAATACAAATCAATAATAATAAATTGAGACTCCAAATAAAACGATCGACCCTCGTCGACAGACGCAAAAAGATGAAATTCCTTTTTTTCAGAGTCTTTACACACAAAGAACAAGGCGAATAAACGTTATGATGACGCCATTCTCAGTTCATTATAATCATTAATGATTTTCAAAAAAACAAAAAAAAAAAAACGATGAAATGCCAACTTCCAAACGACTTTTAATTTCGATACCGAAAAAGCATACAAAAATCACTTTGATATGAAGATAAGCGGAGGCGCCACATCACATCACATTTATCTAAAGTGCCAAATGAATTCGAGCAATTTTCACTAGAAATGTACCTTTTTTTTTGCTATTAGTTAGATTTAAGTCTCTAAGCGATGTATGTTTTTATTGAAAAACGTCATCATTTGTTGCTGCTGCTGTAGTTTTTATTTGCTTCCAATGCCGGCCGGTAGATATTTATTCGGTATAAGCCATCTGTGATATGACCACATCAACATGAGCACATACATACGTATAGTAGATAACTGCCAGAGGAAATATCATAAATTCTGCAATGTGAAACCAATTAGTTGCGCATTTGCACAGACTTTCGAGTGCAACTTAGTTAAGAAAAATCTAAATTTAACATCATTTCGTATTTTTTTTCTTCTTTTTCTGCAGCTCATGCTTTTATCGATGTTGAAATTCCCAATTGATTTTGCAAAGTTTTTGGTTTTATTTCTTTTTATTGATTTTTTTTTTGTATGCTATTCTAAGCAGCTACAGCTCGTGTCAGTTTAAGTTTTAGAAAAGTTAAAATTTAGAATTTTTTCTTATTAAATACTTTCTATTAAATATGATATAATAGATAACGAAACACAAAATGTTCAATTAATAAGAAATATTTATTTTGTTGCCATCAAAATAGACCCTTGGATATTCGAGTATTTGGTAAGAAATTCGCATCAATAGATTCCTTTTGAAGCAGAAGACGCATAATATCCCAAAACATCGCTAAAAGTGTTCAGCAAACAATTAATTGCTAGACTTGGTTAACTTGGTCAAAGCGATCAATAGTAAGAAATAACAAAAACATTTCACAGGCTGATAAATAGCTCATCATACTTTAGAGGTGCCATACCCATATTTAACTCTCCATCAATGCCCGAGCTTGGCTTTTGCCAGACTGCCGAACCTCAGTCAAAGTTTGATGAAACCTCATTATTGCTCAAGCGTTGGTCTGGCCTGGGCTACTACCACTCAATGCCACGATTTGAAATTTTTTATTTGTACATTAAAATATTTTATGGTTCTCAATATGTTTAAATGAATTATAAATACTAGTTGCTTAATCGGGTATCACATACAACAATAGCAAGATGTTGAAAAATTTTGCTAAAAAGTATAATATGAAGTCATCATCTAAGTAGAAGTCCAGCCAGAATTAGTCCTGCTTTGTATGACTGTCTTGACGCAGAAAAAAGGGCATGAGGCCAATGCAGAACCCAACGAGTTTCTCTAACAAAGAAATGGTATTCAAGTTCTGCCGATAAAGAAACACTTTTAATGTGGAATTGGTTGGTCCAATATAGTTCCTTTTGTCTCAACAGTAGAAGGTCAATAATGAATTTTGTCACGACCCGACGGAGTTGTTTTCAAAATTTTTTTTTCCAAAAATTTAATTGCTTAAAGAATTAACAATAAATTGTGTACCGGCCAAGGAAACTTATTGCTTCAAATCAATGAAAATTTTGAAGGTATCAAAGTATTAATTATTGATGAAATTTAAAGTAAAGCATACATTATATGAACTATGTCAATACATTATGTTATATTTAACATATCAGTAATTTATATATGTACTACGATACCATCATCATAACCGATATAATTAACAACAACAACATCATTATCATAGCAACATGAACAAAACATCAACAACGTCAACGTCTGTATGTTTAGCAGAATGAAAAGATCCAAACGAGACTGCTTGGTACCAGCCGCTATAACGCAGAAAGACCGGACTTCATATTAATAACATTGCTGATCCACCATTATACTGTGGGTAATTTGCAAAAAGTTCGCGATCAACGCTGTTTAGTACTAGCTGAATTTGATATGTGAGTGAACCAACGTGGGTAACAACAAATTGCATGAAAGCGGTTCTTAATATTTAAATATGTGCGATGCCGTGCGAAATGCTTTCATATAAAAAAAAATAAAAAATATGGACCGAATGTTATCAAAATGCATAGTAATAAATGATATAAAAATTGATGATTCAGAAAATCTTAGTGAAGTACTCTCTTTCCTCGAAGAGACTGGTAAATTATTTAGCACACAAATATCCTTCATACATTCCTAGATATTAATATATCCGTAGGAATCAGCACTAAGTGACGATCTACACATTTTAAACTACTGTGACGACCAAGACGTTGGAAATACCCAATCTACGTATGTATAATGATAATAATCGCTCTAATATTGTAAGTCATCGACGACTTTCGTCTCGATTTAGAAACGATCAAAGCAATATATAATTTTTGTGCACTTTATACTTCTAAATAAACGTAAAAGAAAAGTCCAATAAAATCACCTGGCAACGGACCAGCTCCCATAAAGAACGCACAGACGAAACGACTATATTATTTGTTAAGAATCGCTGCCTCTCAAGCGCAACGCAACACTTGGGATTTAATAATGGTGTTATGTGCCGCAGACTTTATTACACCACTGTGTGTTTTTGTTCGTTGGTCACCTCCCAAGTGCAAATGTTTTTGCAGCAGTGAAGCAACGCTCGCTCGTTGGTTCGAATGCGCGCATATTTCGTTAACTCGTTCGATTTGTATGAGTAAACGTTGTTGCGCTTAGTTTGCATAAAATTAATTGGCGATTTAATTATATGTTGATGGATGGGTATGATGACGATCATGGCGGTCAGCTTAAGATTGCACTATCCCCCCTAGTTTAGCTCTTGACTTGTCGCGCGCGCTCTTCTCTCTGAGTTAAACTCTTATTGTATTTTAACGCTGTTGTTTGCTAAAATATTTTAAATTATCATAGTTAAAGTTATTTAAACTTGTTGCTGTTGCTGTAATGTCTTCCGTAGACATCTGATAAAACCATTAGACAGCATTTTTTATACGTGGAATATCGATATAATAAGCTCTAAGCTCAAATATAGTAAAAACTTTTAGTTAGGAAATTTTTTTGACATTCTTAGGCAAAAATTGTTACTGCAGTTTTGACCTGTAGTTTTGCGTGCATATCACATGTTAAGACAAGAGTTGAATTTTGTTGCACTGTGTAATCGCTTATGGTTGCTGGGGCTGTTGGTGTTTTTGAACTGCAACGTAGTCCCGATTAAATACAATTAAATGCAATGACTTTGTATAGTAAATGTAATTACTACAGTTTTTGTTTAGCAAAAAAAAAATTAAGTTAATAACAGCGGAATTTATTCATGAGTTACCTATGTGTATGCACTCAAGTGGAAGTTTTACAATCTTGAAATGCACTCGTAGAAAAAGTTACAATAAATTCGGTTACATAAGATAATTAGATGGGATTATTTCTACTGTAGGAAAATACTTATATTTTATAGCATTATTAGTGTTATAAATTCTTGGGGATATAAATGCGCATATGAATGAATGAAGGCCAGGGGAGAACTTCATCATCTGTTAAATACTTAAGAGTCCAATTCTACAGCTTAAATTAGTCACTGATAACTTACACTCTTTTAACAATGTAGAGTTCCATTTATCATTTTTTGAACATTTATTATTTTCATAAAACGGTTTAAATTATAACTTCCCAACATTATTCAACTTTTTCAACATTTTTTCGAGTTTCTCAACATTTTTATCGAGTTTCACTTAATGACTTTTTCAATTTATCTTTAACTTTTTCAACATTTTCCAATGATTTTCGACTGTTTCAAATTTTGTTTTTTATTCGAGTAATTTAATATTTTACAACTATTAAAAATTGTTTTTTGAATATTTCAAAATTTTTCAACCTTTTCAAAAACTTTTGACTTTCATATATTGTGTTAAATGAAAATATTACTTATTTATTTGTCTTAACATTAACGTGTATATTATACATTTCAAAATGTCTTTCTATTTATAAACCCGCTGGATTACTTATCACTGAAATTTTACACCTACATGAATTGACAAAGATCTTTACAAATGAACGTAATAATAAAAAAGATAAATATTTCTCAAGCAAACTAAATACGGGTACTATAAACAAATACTAAATACAAGCAATATGCTTAAAATGCAAACAACGCAATAGAATCGTTACAATTTTGTTTTTTTTACTTTGCAGAATCTAAATTTAGTCGTTACAACTTGCCTCCATATTCGGTGTAAAGTGCTGCGGCTGCTGTTCACTTGTACTTGCACCGCTTTACCAGATGATGTTTGTCGGGATCAGTAGACTTTTTTTTTTTTTTTTTTGGGAGGAAATTTATTTATTTACTATATTTATGAAGTATATTCTAGATATTGTACGTTGCTGCTTGGCTAATTACTTAAAGTAACTAACTATAGTTGGCGCGGAAAATGTTTAGATCTGAGCAAACAAAAAAAAAAAATAAAAAACAATAAAACAAAAAAATTGTTGATAAAATTTGGTTTTATAGAATATCACGTGTAATTTACACGATCGCGTATATAAAATACAATTGGTAAATAAAAAAAGCAGAGAAAAATAAACAAGTGAACTAACCGAAAAATTAAACCACATATGACTAAAATGTTGGCAACATCCACATTGAAATGACTGAATGTCTGCCATGGCAGGCAGCGAATCTTGTTGCTGCAATGTATAGGTAGGTGGCAGCATTATCATATAATAGAAAAAGAAAACCGGTTATAAAAAGCTTGAAACATTTGTGGCTTAAAATGTTGTCGTTAAATCGTTGCAAACGTTAGGGTGCAACCCAGATCTACTGCATTTAATTGCAATTGAGCAAATAGAGACATTTTTATATTGGGGTAATTTTGTGCGAACTATAATTTTTTTTTGTTGTAAGTACACGAAACAAAAATTGACTCACAAAGTAATTAATACCTTTCCGAAAAAAACCATTTCGATTAAATTCAAAAAATAGTACAACAAAAAAAGGTAGCTTATCACGCTGGTGACTTCCGATTCGAATCCCATGCATAGCTTATTTTCTTTATAAATTCGGAAGTAAAATTCTGCACACAAGCATTTTTTATCAATTATTTTCGCACGAATCCGATATCCGGTATATTTTTCCTTGTATTACAAAAACATCTAATGTAATTATAAGGAATTTGTGTTTGAGTAGTGCTCTTGTAACTGCCAGGTTATAGCGACATTTCGACCTTCCGTTTTCGAGAATCAAGAGGTTCATCAAAATGAGTGCGGTCGATATAAAAATTTTAGGATTTTCGACTTAAGTAAATTCATTTCATATGAATCATTTAAAAAAAGGCAAAGTATCACGTCGTAGTATAGTATATATTAGTGACATTCATTTCTATTGACAATGATTTGTTTATGTTGATAAGTTTTTGTTTCACAAGTCTGTATGCTTATATAGGTCATGCGGACAAAGCGGTAGCGTTTATCACTTGGTTCCGTCATGTTGTGCGAACAAAATTTTTTTTTGTGAAAACTTCGCTTACCCGTTAGGCATACCACTTCGCCCCACCTTCCCCTATTTGGAAATGCTAAATGTTTCGATAAACGGTTGAAACTCGCTATTTATGTAAGTTCTGTTTTCTTGTTAAATACTTTTAATAAAATGTTTGGGAAGACATTACTCCAAATGAAAATAAGAGTATGCTTTCAAAAAACTTTCACTTGAGAATTCGTTTGATACAACTTTTTTGGTGGGGTCTCCTAAAATAATTTAATAGTGCCCTCAGATGATACGACTACTCATGTAAGCGGTCGTACGACGAGGTTATATGAAAATATCAAAATAATTTGATATTTTCTTACGACTTGCTCTCAGACGCAATGAATATTTATATGACTTGACTAATTGGAAGAAAAGTTGTGTCGTCTGAGGGCACTATTAAATATGAAGATATTCCCAAATTTGAGTGAATTTTTTATTTGGGCGATTTTTGTTTTTTTGGCGAACATTATTACCTGCAACTTTCTAATTGATATGAGTAGACATAAATAAAAATGGTCAAATCTCTTATAATAAAATAAGTTACCCGAATTTCATAAAAAAAACAATTCACAATAATTTCAATGCTCTTATACCAAGTACAACAACACTAAATTGCTAGACAAACTGGCAACTGTGCTTCCCAACAAAAATCTTGTTGCAAACATTACAAACAAACAGACAACAACAACAACTAAGCCAGGTAAAGATCGAACAACAATGTGCCAGTATTAAGATATACAATACAAAAAAAAAAAAAAAAGAATGTGAAAACATTGGTGTATGTGTGCGAGTAAAGAAAAATTAAAAATCAAATTATCAACCAACGACGACGACACCGAGTCTACGGTGTTCACCGCAAAGTTGTCGACATGATATAGCGCGATGATCGCATGTTGCTGATGTATTTTGTTACTTTAGTCGTTGTTGTTGTTGTTGTTGTTGTTGTTGCTTTCGATATCACTAAAAGTTTTTTTTTTTTCACTTAGGTTGGTAAAACATGTTGGAAGAAAGAAGAAGAAAATGTTGTTGTTTATAAGCGCGCTTTAGCGGTAGATCTTTGTACGCGATTACGTTTATCGTACACCATGTCGTATACGTGACATTAATTTGAAATTCGAGAAAAGCTATAATAAAAAAGTAAAAACCGCATAAGTTGACTTATGTAAAATTGAGCAAGGAACATTAATTGTGGGCAGAATTTTTCTTGTGTTTTTTAGTTGCATTTTTTTGTATTTATTTACGCAGCAAAAACAAAATGAAAGTTTTGCTCAGAACTAATGAAAAATTGGGCTTAAGACGATTTAAGCTCATTTTCCTTTTTGTTACAAACAACACTGCGACATTTTGTATTACGTTGCTATAATAACCACATTTAATTGGCTTATACAAACATACATAGTTAGTCACTTGCAAGCAGCTTTAGTATTATTTTGCCTTAGATAAAGAATAAGTGAAAATTATTTACACCAGTTTTGCTACTTTACATTTGATTGACTGAACTATTATTATTTTGGGTCTTTTTGAAGAGTTTACGCTGACATAAAAAAGTTATAACGAAATCTATATATAAGGATCATTTGCGTTACCCTTTTCAAAATCAAAATATTATTTTTCAAAGGACCTCTTTTAAATTTCAACTTAATAGAGATATACGCATTTAATGCCACGATTTTGATTAAAATATAGTAAACTTTGATCGTTAGATTTTCGCCACTCTATTTCTTTCTTACGATAATGTTGTTACCGACAACAACAGCAACATACAATACATTGGTTGATTGGCGCGCATTTTTGCTTTGAACAAAATCGTACGCTGTCTGAATATTAAATCAGCTGCCACTAAAGCTCAATAGCAACAACAACAACAACAGCGACAACAACATCAGTTAGCGGTATGTGCTTTTTTTTTTTTTTTCGTAAAACCACGATCAAGCAATCAGTTTCAGTTTTCAGTTTTATCGCTGACACTCTATATTAATGGTTATTTTTTATTGTTGTTGTTGTTGTTGTCATCGTCGTTTATTTTTGGATTGGTGGTATCGAAACCACCAACAAGGTGAGCTTGAAAATCAACTTGATCGAGTGTTGTTGCTATTGCATTTGTCGTTGTCATCGTCATCGTCATCGTCGTCGTTGTCGTCGTTGTTGTATTTGGTGCAAATTGCCGCCAAATGTTTGTTGCTTTTGTTTTTTTGTTGTGTTTTTAATTTTAGCTCAACTGTGGCACGGCATGGCATTCCATGTTATGACCATGTAAATGCAGCCAGTTGGGCGACTGTCGTTTTGAAAATAAAAAAAAAATAAAAAAAAAACAAAATCTTGATTTAACCATTGCAGCAGTTGGTGCTGTTGTTTTAACCCATTTTATACAATTGTTCAACAAAGAGAGCTCAACATTAGAAAGAAAATATGATTTGCTGAAGAATTGGATTTTTCAGCGTTTTTTATGAGAGTGTAATTGAATTGAACAAAACATTTTATGTGAAGAAATATAAAATTTTCATATGTGACATCTGCCAAATATGAACGATTCGTAAATATTGAGCATTTCGCGAGAGAACATAAAAATCAAATCTTCAAAATCTAAGAGAAAAAAAGTGGTTAGGCATATTTGGGGTACGTAGAACCCCAAAGTCAATGTTCGGCGCGGTTTTAGGTTTGTGAAGTTATTGGGCCATACTGCCTTGAAAATGCGGTTTCGAACAATGCGGTTACATTCAATAGTTTGTGTTACAGAATAACTAATTTTCTTTTGGACGTGACTGATTAACTTGGATAGGCAAAACCAGCTCAGAATTGGCTACTTACTATATAGTGTGGTTTGTGAATTTTTTTCCTTGAGTATTTTTTTCGAAGTCCAATCACATTGGTCGAAAACGGGCTAAAACTATTTTTGCCTGCATAGTTGTACCAATTGCAATTTCATTATTTTAATTGAAAGCAAACTAATCGAATGTAACTAGAGTGCATAGATTTTGAAATGAATTTAGTAAATATTTGCTCTAAATACTTACTACAATAGTTGTTTAACTTTTTTTTTTTGTTGTTGTTTATAGTTTTGTAGTATTTCTTCATTGATAAGAAATTATTTTTCTTTTATTGATATTTAACTTGTTCTTGGCATTGTTTCGGAATTAAAATGTTGATGCTGAAAATTCGCAATCAGCTTAAGAAATTGCATCAGCTACATACATACATATATACAATAATTAATAAACAAAAAATCATGTGGTTTGCTATGTTAAAAAAATTTAAAACTTTATATCATATTTTTTGCTATAATTACATTTTTAGCATTTTATATATGATCTTCAATGTGATTTTTCGGATTATAATATATGTAGAGCACACTCTTTTACTTTTAAAAAACGAAAACTAAAAACGAGCTCGGGAACAAAAATACCCTTTACCACACCCTCTTGGCGGCTCTGCTTTTTACCGTGAATAATAAGTTATTAGCTATAATCGTTTTTTTTTTAAATTAGTATTACTTAGTACGCGAGAGCGAGAATGAGTATAGCAAGTATATGAAAAAGATGATTGTTAATAGCTTATACTCACTTACTACTCAATGCATATACTTATGACTATCACTACAAGAATACGAGAATAATTACTTAAAGCAAGTTTCATATTAAATAGTACCCAAAAATAAAATAGTGGGCAAAGAGAGCCGACAAATTTGATTGCCAGTATAATTGGATAAACTTCAAAGCATCTTATGAATATATTAATCGCAATGTTTTACAATTAGCTACAAGAGAGCTTTCTCTTACATTTGTGTCATATGACCAGCACATTTTCAAAGAACTCATTTGCCATTCTTATGGGTATATCACAAAGTCATTTCATTTAAAAATTTCCTCATATCAAATAAAATCATGTGGTTGGTGCTTGTAGCCACTGTTAAACGTCGTTCTACGTCTTGTGTTATATATGGCATGAATTAAATTGAATAATAAAAAAAAATGTTTACATTTTAATAACCAATAACCGCAAGTGTAAACAAATAATTATTGTTTTCCCGCAAAAAAAAAAATTAAAAAATAAAAGAAGAACGACATAAAAAATCTTTCAAACGCTTCCATACGTTATATTGAATTAGTTTTCTAAATTCTCAGAATTCAATTCTCTGGCAATTTTTACAAATATTTTTCAATACTCCAAAGGTTATTTGTACATATTTATTTTTCTTTTTCTGGCATGAGTTTTTTTTTAGCTCTCTCTTTCGTTAGAAAAGACGCTGTGGTGAAAAACTTAAGATTTTTAGCGCGCGAGAGAGTTAAATGTTTTATGCGCTGAGTCACTTCCGCTTTGTGTTGAATGAAACGTTAAATATTTCTACAGATGTTAGTGTCTTAAATGTACATACATTTTTTTAATGAGCTATTCCATGCGTATGTTAATAAAACTCCAGATATTTCAATTTGTCACAGATCTCATAAGAACAATTACTTCACCAAATATAAATTGCGCCAGTAAATTTGACTCTCCCCCTAACCTTTGAAGTTTTATGTTCTAAAAAAATGGCTAATGTCTTTTTTGAACGATCCCTTACACGTACTTAGCTCGTTTTGTGAATTTTAACAGTTACAGTTTTTTGTTTGCCTGTGATAATAGTAATGAGAGCTTTTCTTAAGTTAAACAACATATTTCTGTTAACTTTTGTTGCTTTTCAAAAATTTTAGATTCTAGAGAATCCTTACTGTACTTAAAATCTTTTGAAATGGTGTATTCATTCTCAAGTCTTTTGTGAAATTTTTCCTTAAACAAATTTATGTTTTATTTTTATATACTCTTATACATTAAATAGTTTGGCGAGAATTTGCTTTTCTTTTCTGTGACCACAATTTTTCGAATTGTTTCGATTGATACGTATTGATGATTTGACATACTTTCTGCATCATTGAGAAAATTCACCATATAATTTACTCTACGTTTTACCGCACATGATAATTAGAGTAGAACAAATTACTTTTACTTTGGCATTAAAACAATAAATTTGAGTATTTTTACTCAGTGTGTGAATGCAGGAATATTTTTGACAATAAGTTAGGTACTTATATTAAAAAAAAAGTTAAATATTTTAAATAATTATAAAGACTTTTGAATTGCAATTTTCTTTTGTTGGTTTTTCTGGGAGTATGACGCATGTTACGTGTATGGTAAATGTGTTTAATAGAAACACACCCAATTTGTAACAACCAATAGTAATAGTGATACTTAAAATGCAATGCACTTCATTGAATGTCATAAGGGGGAGAAAAAAAAAGTAAAAAAATGTTGCTTAAACGAGTTCATGGACATAGAGTGAATGTACAAGTGACCGTTCTTTAAAATAGATATATTCTGTTGATTAATGTTGTATGTATATTGAGTACAATTAAAGCCAATAGAACGCGACGCATGTTATTGAAGCTTTCTGAAATGAGTTTGATTTTAACGGCTCTACTACATAACTACTACATAATTATTATGACAAAAAAATCACTTCTTTTTGTTAAAATTTCTAAGTCTAGAAATAATAGTGAAGTTTAGCTACTACAGCTATTTGTTTTCTTAGCTATCACAGCACGTGGGATACTGTAACACTTATAGGACATGACATACCAATTTAATATCTCTTGCTTAGGGATCGCCAAAATCGAAAATCCCCCCTAATTACGAGAAAACCAAGCGAGATAATTTAATTAAGTTTTGGGCTACAAAACATGAACATGCAAGAGACCCTGTCGAAATCAAACGTGCAAAAAGAAAACAATTGTACGCAACTGAATTGCGCAATGGCTAATTGAGAAAAATGACATTCTTTAAGTCAATTTCTTTCGCATGCATTATTGACTTGAGAAGAAAAATGAGAGACTAAAAAAACAGCTCTTGTGTGCATCATTGTTGTAAAAAAAATCATATTCATGGAAAAATGGTTTTAATTCTCGGAAAAGTACTTTTTATTTTTATTGATGAATTTTGAGTTTAATAATCTTTTGTGTAGCCATGCGATACTTTCGCAGTTTATTTATTTAATTACATCAGTGATGCACGAATTTCTACTGGGTAATGATTTCTTTACGTGGAAAAGACAGAACACATTTATACTCATGTTTTTTTTTCGTTGGATTTCCTACACACATTTATACACATACTAGCGCGAAATGTTTGTTGTAAACGTCAGCGCGCTGTCGTCTTTTTGGGCACCTCAGTTGGCTATCCCTAATCTAGATCATGCTTTATCTATCAATGTTTTTAGTTAAAAAAATTTTTTTTTTGGAAATATTAAATTTTTAAAATTTATTATTTATGCATAGATTTCAAAACCGGCGAAGTGCATGAAGTTACTTTCAAAGCCGGCCAGTACATTGATAACAAAACCACTTTTTTTGAAACAAAATTTGGTCAAAAATAACCAACTCCATGTTCAATGGATCATAACCCGCCAAGTTCAAATTGTTTCCTCAAAAACATAGGTAGATAGATGATACTCAAAATGTCTGATCTGACGTGTTTTGAGTAAGAAATTTTATAAGCTATTATGTGGGAAATACAATTTTTCATGAAAATTGTTTTTTAAAAAAAATATGAATAAAGGACTTGGCCGGTCTTGCAACTGGACGCCTCAAATATTATATGTATAGTGTATTTTTGCTTGCTTTAGCATTCGCAGTTGTGTAGAAAGATCAGTACTGCTAAACTATTTCGATATACAAAAATTTTTTCTCAGTTATAGAATTTGAGAGGAAAAATGCTTAAAGTAGTAACATGAACATTTTGCTTACACATTGAGAAGTTGCTTGATTTCAGATATGTTCAAATAGTGTTTGTAAGATAATGCCGAAAAAAAGTTGAAAAACTCAAGAATACGTTACAAGTCAAATAGATTCAAAAACGTGTAAGCTCCAAAAAAGTTGAAAAAAAAATGTAAGAACCCGAAAAAGTAAAAATGTGTTAGCGTAAACATTCGCCCTTTCACTCAAATGTTGTTCACACATTAAAAAGTTGAACAAGACATGACAAATATAACACAGACATTTTAGTTTCTGTTATATAATATTTATAAATTTACTTATGTCGTTAACGACAAAAATTCTCAAACGTAATAATTTTATTGCTCAATTTGTGCTTAAATTCATATTATATAATATTGGCTCAATTTGTACCTATTATTCAAAAATAGTCATCAGCTAAACTTTTATTATCTCATAAATTTTAATATGACACTAAAATGAGAAAATAAATAATCACAGCTAATTGTCCAGTTAACGAACATAAAAATTAATTGGTTTTATTTTTATAATAAAAAATTGTATATGGCATGTAAGAGTAACAGCAACAGCGGCAATGAGTTCTGAGCTGAATAAATATCACATAAAATAGCGCCATAAATGGTAGCAACATGTTGCTGGAGCGCAGCTACAAACCATTGTTGGGTGCAAAGTGCAGTCAATTTGTGTTGATCGTCGTTAAAGTCGCTTTCATTAAAACAGACACATTTGCGTGTATGAACTACAAGACAAGCCCCTTTTATATATGAAATATATGTATTTTTGTACGAACATTTTGGCAACATATTTGCATTAAGGAATAAAACCTAATTTTTAAATGATTGTAAGCAAAATTTTGGCATAAATTAATTCAGTTGAAACTGTGTAGTTGGCAATCAACTTTTTAATTGCATCTCCAATGAGTCATAAGTTTTTATATTTTCATCCCAACCACAATTTTATGATGTTAATTGATTTTTGGCAATTCATTAATAATTTCATTAAACTTTTATTAGTTTCGTGGGAGGCTGCTTTTGATTGTGTGTGTAAAAATAGAAATTTTATTTTATAAACTAAATGAGCACTTAATGACAAACTATATTTTATTGTAAAAGTCTCGAAATTATTGCGGTAATGCAAATAATTCATGCTGTTTATTGTCATAATTTTAAGTGTTTGCCAATATTTTCAAAAAGAAAATTTCAAAACAGTACATATGTTAGGGTATTAATTAAGACCAACACTATACGAAGGCTCAAAGTATGCCACATGGTGGGGATATAAAATTAGTTTTTGATCAATTTAGAAGCTACAGCATTATGTTTCTCAAACAGTTTTTCACAGAAGCCTCAATGGTCGTAATCCTGGCAACTACTTTTGATAAAAAAATATGACGAAGCTTTGATTTTTATAACATGATTTATGATGACTACTTCTATAAATTTTTGAAGAAAATCTCTGCCAAAGCCATAATAGTGCTGGAGTTCATCTCAGGGGCATATACCGGTGGATGATCATCCAGTTTAAAGCTCAACTGATGAATCTTAGCTATGGTTTTATTGACCTCTGAGTTTCAGCAATTTTTCATTTGTTAAAATTGGTCATTTTAGTGCCGAAAAAGCATTAGGAAATTTTTTAATTTTTTTTTTTTTTGCTAAAAACGGCGTAGAAAATTTTTTCCAATTTTTTTTTTTTATTTGTGTTAATGGAACAATAAAATATAAGCAAATTTTATTTGAATCTCTATGGATTTTATATTTTTCTTTTGTATGTTATTTTGTATTTTATCTTCAATATCAATTAGCTGATTTTTGTGGCGCTGATACTGCATTCTTAAATTATTTCTAATTTATATATAGAAATTATCACTTTTATACTCCAAACCTAATAAAATTATGAGCAAATATGTATTAATAGTATATCTCTCAAGTTTTTGTGACTAATGTCACGAAATTCTGTTAAAATACATGTCAAGTTATTAAAGTAATCATGAAATTTGCAATCACTTTATCGTAATCTTATCATGCATTTATCTAGCCATGGAAAATTTTGGTATTTTATGCACACATCTTCCAATTTAATTAAATTATATGCAATAAATACCTTATGTTGCTATGCTAGAACTCATTGCCATGCAAAATGTTGGCAAGAGTTTAATAAACCTACAAAGATTAAATATCATTATTACTGGTTGTGTGAAACAAATTAAAGCAAAAAATGTTGTTTAGGGAAATTTTGAGTTTTAACAAAAAAAAAAAAGAAATAAAAAATGAGGTACCTACTGTTAAACGCTAAAAATCTTTTTCTGAGCACTGAGTTTGAGCAAAATTAGATTTTTTTTTGTATGCCTATGATATCCATCCAGTAATTCTGAAAGCAGCAAAATATTTTGACCTCAGTGTTGTATTTTTTTTAGGTAGGTAACTTTTAATTCTTTTCTAAGTTTCATATCGAATTACATGTTTTAACAGATGTTAAAAAATATTACATGGGAATAAATTTTAAACTCTTAACAAAATATGTACACGGTTTTTTTTGTAATTTTGGTTTTAACATTCATAAATTATTTTATTTATGTATAATAAATTATTTTTAGTATCCCCAATTGCAGCTTTAAGATTTATTCTCAAGTTCATTAACAACTTCTACCATTTAAATGTGTAATAACTCTTCCTTTTGCGAATTTAAATTTAGCGTCTGCATTAATGAATCAACATGTGATTCATTACATTTATTTTTTTTTTAAAACTGTCAAAGATTCTTATAATACTTAGTATGTATGTAAGCGAAAATGATAATTTACTTTGGCAACATTCACCGCAACATTTTCTAATGTGAAAAAAAAGCAGATGATATTTTTTTTCAGTTCGAAGCGATATGGACACATGCTTTTTTTAATGAAAATATCTCAAACTGTATACAAATGCACCACAAAAAAGATTGAGGCCCACAAAAAAAAAATCACTTTTTGCCACACTAAAATGTGTTGCTGCAAATGTTGCTAAATCAATTCTTGTCTACATATGCTACATATGTACTCGAGTAATTTCGATCGTAAGTACATACATATGTATGTATGTATATAAATCTTTGAAATTGTTTTATATAAAATTGAGTTAATTATTTTAATTTAGAATTTATTTGATTTATTATTTGAAGTAAAAATCAAAATTTTTAGGGGAATCACAAAAACTAAAAGGTACGAAAGACAGAAATACTTTTAAAGCCTAAATATAGACTTGTATGGTTGAATAACCATAATGACCAACAAGTAAAGGATATCAACGGAAAAGGTTATAATTTAGGAGGAAAGATGGAATCGAATCGGTGAAAGTTAGTTTAGGTTAAAAGGGTCACTTGCATATTGCAAATTTCAGTCGGAGACAGTTCGCCCATTGTGATACCCTTCATAAACGAAATCCCCCACCTTTCTTCTAAAATTATCGCGAATCATCCAGAACCTTACCCAGGCCACTTGGCTAGTTCCTCAAGATCACTAAAGAACGCAGAATTAAAATATTTGGTTTGGAATAGAAGTATAATAGTCTTATCCTTTTCTTCGCCTTCACAACTTCTGCAGAAATCTCTGAAAGGAGCACCATATTTTGCAATCATAGGCCAAATGACATAGTGCCCCGTCAGCACTCCTACAGCAGTTCTTAACTCTCCTCTGCTGAACCTTAACAGAATTAATGTCCTTCCTAGGTTGATTTTAGGCTACATGCTTCGTAATTTTCTGCTTCCGGCGGTAAGTTTCTATCTTCTTTTCGTTTGTTTTTCTTGGTTGTGTCCTCTATCCAATAGTGTAGTTTCATCAGCGATATCCTACGATCTATCACTTGTCGATTCTCCGGTTTTTCTGCGTGTCGGTGATAATTGACCTTGAAGTTATTAATGTTAAAGCTATTGAGAGAAATTGCTAGTAGATTATCTACAAAAAAACACCCAAAAGTTGAACACATTGATTCCACTTTTCAGTAAGCAATGCTCTTAAACTCGCGTAAAACAGGTTTCCCGATAAACATATTGACGATTACTAAGTAGTTCATAAGATGAAAGTTTACTATTACTATTATCTCTTCTTTTTTTGGTAATATTCCAAAAAGAATAAAACTCCTAAGCAGTGCAGGAAATGTTAAGAGAGGTTCGTCACAAGGACTTACATATATCTCACCAGAACCCAAGGCATTAAAACACCTCCTTAACTGTCTTCTTTCAAAAGTATAGTAAATACTCTAAATAAGCGAAGATATTCACACAACAAAAGACAGTCGCTGAGCATTCTAATTAAAAGCATTGGAATAGACGATATGTTCTATGTGATCTTGACATAGTCTTCACATATTTATTTCTTATTAGTTTGATTTCTAGAACAATCTACACATATACCAAGACGTACACACACACACACACACATATTCTCGAATAAAATTGACTCAACACAACAAAATTTTTCAGAGAGCCAACACAGATCAATAAACTCAAGATATCGAATCAATTAAATGCACTTCAAAGAAACAAATCTACAAAGATGGAGTTACAACAGCCGTCACAAGAGCAGAACAGACTCGTGTTCTTTTTATGATTTACCATTTTCAATCGAATACAATTGATTTTCAATTAAGATATCTTTCACTTTTTCATTATGAAAAGCAATTAAGACACTTCTGTCTGACATTCAAAATACCCACCACCATCATAAAAAAATATTTCCCCCTCAAGGTCAAAAGTGAGTGAATGATGTATGTAACAAAACACATCTGCAATGGTGTATGCCGCCCAGCTGAAGCAACAACAGCCAAGCATCCAAGATCAGGGAGTGAAACTCATTCACAAAGTATCCAAGTTCAAAAAGTAATCGAGATCTTTTTATTTAATTTTTGCTAAACTTTTTTTTTTTTATTCACTTTTTCTGTCTGTCTGTCTGTTTGTTTGTTCGCCTGCCTTTCTTTGAACGCGCAAAAACTCTCAAGTTATTCTGTTGTCTGTGGCAAAAATCCATTACATATGTTATATATCCACTAACAGATAAAACAGAAGAAAAAAGAAAAGCACAAAAATCTGAAATATGAAAATAAACCATAAAGTTAAAGTCCAAAAATCAGAGAAAAGCAAAGAAAAAAAAATGCTAAGCTGTATAGCAGCCACTGCTGTTGCAATTAGTTTCAAAAGTGCTCGCGTTGATGCGTTCATGACATCCATATTTCATATAACACACAACTGTAGATATGTATGTATGTATATTAGGGTGTATCGAGGAGGGTGAAGATATTGCAAATCTCAATTGTTGCAATATTGGCAGAGTTCCACAAGACACGAAATAATTCAATGAAGGGATGCCACTGAAAAGATTGACGCCACTTCATGAGAATTACAATATTTTGTGTCTGATTGAATAGCTAACTTTAAAATGGTGACGATCGATTGAGAAAATATCTTCCGTGAACCATATATCGAAATGGACAAACTCGTTTCCTCAGCGAACCAGGCCGCTATACCACAGTCTTCGTAAGGTGATATCACAAAAGTCTTGCATTTACTTTTAACTGAGATGTATAGTTCAAGAGCTGATAATAAAAATACGCTAGAAGCAGGTATTATAGGAAAGTACCTTGTAATAAAATCGATTACCGAGAACACCACCAACATATCTTTATATCACGAACCCAAAATCTCGACGAAAAAGTTTAGTAAAACGATCAATAAAGTAGAGCAAAGAGAGAATGCATCAAAAGATGAGGTCTTTGCAATTAAAGCAATAAAATATTTCAGCTTCGAAAATGTTGCTTTAAGCCCTTGAATTGAATTGTTAGTAATAAAGGTAAGACGTCATATAAATGCAGCATATTAAAAGTAGTAATTTTGAATACTTCGGCAATGGATTTTTTTTGTATATTTTTTGAAAATCCAAACTCACAACCTAGTCGACTCACTGCCTCGAAGGAAAGAAAATCTGTACTCGAGTGAATTAGCTGAAAGATAACGCCTCACGACTTATTCAACATTTTCCGATATTTTAAGTCATTTTCAACATTATGCAACGGACTTTAACTTTTTTAAAGCTTCTCAAGTTTTTTAATTTTCTTGAGATTTTTCGACTTTTGTGACTCTTTCAATATTTTGTGACGTTTTACGACTTTTTCAACATTTCCCAGTATTTTTCATTTCATCAACATTTAGCGATTTTCAACATTTGTTTGAACTTTCATGATACTTTTTTATATCATACCAAATTACTATCATAAGGAGATAACATTAAGTTCCGTGAGTGTTAACACGCTTTTTCTAAATGAGTTACGGATCGAGCTCAAGTGAAATAAAATTTTATTATATTCTTTTATTTGTTTGCAGTAATAATTATCTGCTTTAAGTGATAAATAGCTTAAATGTTTTCATTACACCCTAATCCGCACATTTAGCGCGAGTATATAAAACTTTTGTAGTAACTTCATCATAACTACGAAACTGGAAAATTACTCAACGCAAGTGAAAAGTGAATTATGATATTACAAAAACAAACACAAATAAATATACGACGAATATCTGCAAAATGTACAAAGTGGAAATATTTACAGGATGCTCTGTGCGTGCGTTGCCTTTCTTGTGCGAGTTGCTATATTTTAAGCAATATGGTATACAAATTAGCATAGTCAGCATGATACTTAGATTAACATTTATTCAAGACGTTTACTTAAAGTTCATTTTTGTTTTTGAAATCAAACTATTATATTTTTAAGCAGGATTGATTTACCCATAAAAATTATGATGAGAAAATTGTAATTAAATTAAATTAAAATATTAATTACTCTACAATGGTTCGTTGAGAGCACTAGCATCCAGGCCATCGGCTGGTCTTTCATTACTATTCCTGGTAATACACTACACACCCGCCGATACGATAATCGAATCCTCTATAAAATTTTATACGAAGAAAACAGTAGAATAGATGTCTGTACACAGCAAGATAATGACAACAGCTTCATGACTTGTGTACGGTGTTTTGCTTAACATAATTTAGCCAATAGCCATAGTAAATCTTCTGCACCGAACCGAAGAGCGAACAAACCCTCGCAAAAAGCGTGAGAATAATGAAGATAAGGGCCACAAAAACCTAAAGCAAGTCCATTGCATTTCTCAAAAAAACTCTACCGCAGCAGAGTCATAAGAAAAAGGCATCGGAACTAGAGGGCTTGAACGCTATAGCTTGCTACGGCCTTGATATGAAATCAAGATGAAACATAACACGAAGTGTTTAATTTTTATAACGTTTCATTGCTACTTTTCAAAACGTTTCGTGTTATTTTTCAAAACCTTTCAATCTTGTCTGGCATTATACGTTGTAAAATTTTGGGTTTCACTGTGTCGCAGCATTATTTTGAATATCTGAAAATCCATTGTAAATTTGCAATTTAAAAAAACATTAATTTAACTTACATTTAGTGAGAACTTCATTGATGTAAAGTTGGGCATTAAGTAACGTATTCCAATTAAGTACCAATTACAAGGTATAAGTAGTTTTTTGCGTCTTTTGTTATCGTAACTTAAGTACTTTTGCGAAATATGTTGACGTTACAATTATTATCACAAGACTGTGTTTGTGTTGATGATATATTTTCCAATATCAAATAAAATTGATATTTTGATGAAATTTTAGTAGATTTTTCTTCTATATATTTGATTTTACTTTTATTTAGTTAATGTTCGTTTTTAATTTTTAATTTTTGTTTTTAGTTTAATATTTTTGCAGGAATAGATTAATTCGTCGTATCACATACACTTTTCCTTTCAATACAAATCTTTTATTTTTTATCTTTAATATACATTTTCCACTTATGTTTTATAAGCGTCTTACAAAATGTTAAACTGCGAGTAAAAGAAATAATTAAATTTAATTAATTGCTACGTTTTTCATCGAAATTGTTAATAATAGTTAGTAGCTTTGCAGTTATATGAAAAAAAAAATTATCATAATTAAGTGAGAGCAACTTTTTTATGTTGTGCGAAAGAGAGCGAATTTGATTTTCAAAGGTGCCGCCACTATCGAATGCATTCATTGCTGTAATGCTGAGTACCTAGCTCAAATACGTTGGTTGTTTCAGTTTAAATTGTGAAAATACTCGTGTGCACAGTGGTTCGATATTGGAAAATATGCAATAGAAATGGGACGGAAGATTATAGGTCGAAAATGTTGTTTTCGCAAATATTTTGTCTTTAGGGGCCGTCCATTAATTACGTGAGGTATTATTTCTGACCCGCCCCCCCTCCGCTTGGTAAGATATGGCGAGACCCTCTCCCTCCCTCCCTTAAGATTTACCTTATAATTATGTGCTATAATTATGTAAATTCACTGCATTAAAAAGTTGATTTAAGGTTTTCCTTGACCCCCTCCTCTCCCTTGGTGAGATTTTGCCGGACCCCCTCCCCCCATTTTAACTCACGTAATTAATGAACGGCCCCTTAGCGCTATGTTAGAATTTTCGATTTCCGTTTATTGCAGCAGAGTTGCTTAAAATTTTGGTTCAATGATAGCAACATTTGTAGGGTACCCAATTTATTTTTCCATTAAAATTGCGTAGTTTTTGTTTGAGAGTAGTTTTTAGCAATTGTAGATATTTTATGAGATTTTCTGAAGTTTTTCTGCTGTTTATGGTTTTTTTTAGGATTTTATTTTGTACATTTGTAGGGTTTTTGATATGGTTTTTGCTATTTTATATATTTTTCGTGCACGAGTCGAAATAAATTGAAAAGTAATTGCAATTAATTGTAGTTAGGAATATTTGTTGATGGTATGGGCGTGGTGGTGTTCTATATAGCTTGGAGTCGCTTAGAATATTCATTCAAAGGCCTCTCTAAATAACAAACGAGGAGCTCAGAGCATAGCAAATAAGTTCATAGGTAAACAATGATACTAGCCGTAAAAGATCTCCCTTAGGAGATGCTGTTAGAAAATTATCCTTTTTCCCATGAAAAATTAATTTTAAAGTAAAAGTGATAATCAATTAACCCAAAATATATCTAAAAATTGCTGAAAATGTTGGAAAATTTTTATTTATCGATTACAACGCGACTTTGCATAAAATTTTTCTAAGGGACTGTTAATATTTTTTGATTAATTCTTGGGCGATATTGCCTACATCCGTAGAGTTTACTTGTCCCCAGAGAAGAACTTTTTTGTTCGTTCAGCAGGCCAACATAGTGACCTATTTTATTATATGATATATTGTTACAAATTGCCAAAATTTTCTAATATCAAACCACTGTATAGCGTGGCGCGCATAATTTCTGCTGCTCTTTTTTTGCGTTGCTGTTGATGCGGCTGCTGCTGCTACTGCTACTGCTGCTGTTCGTTGCATTTAATTTAGCCGGTTCACTCGATCGCTCGAAATGTCGGAAGTGTTTACGTGTGAAATAATATTTCCTGCTAAGTTTTTTTATTTTGTTTGTATTTGTATTATGTATGTACTGTATTGTATGTGTGTGTGCTACTGCAACAACTGCAGTAGCAGTATTAACAGCAACAGTCGCTGCTGCTGCTGCAGCAGTTTTAGCTGTTCCGCCACAAATCTAACGCTCGGTCGGTCGGGTGTTTTTTTTTTTTTTTTTGCGCAAATTTATCGCACTTGTTTTGTTTGTTTGTTTGGTTATTGTAGAAAACCGTTGTAAAGCAACAACTATTTTCTAGATGTTGTTGTTATTACTGTTGTTGTTACTGCTGTTGCTGCTGCTATTTTTCAAAATGCGCGTAATGAAAAGATTTTTCAATTTAATTTTTCTTTCTTGTTTGGTCGTTTGTTTATTTTAATTTTTTATTTTTTTTTCTCTCGTAAATTTGGGTTTTTTGTTTTGTTTGTTTTTTTTTTTTTGATTTTGCTACAAAAGCTGCTGTAATTGTTTTTGTTATTGCTGCTGCTGCTGCTGTTGTACATTGTTGCATGACATGCACCTGTTTCAAGTTATCTATTGTACAATCTAATATGAGTACACACAGTCAGTGGTGCAAGTGCCATATGAGTACCCCATTGGGAGCTGAGTCTATTTGAATTTGGAACATTTTTCTATTGCCAGTCATTTAAAATGCTTTTATTTATGAAGCTTTCACTCTTAGCGATTGACATTTTCCTTTAAAATACAAACGTTTCTAAAATAATATGCTTTAACCAATTATTGTTCCTGTGGGGTTATTTATGGTCTATGCCAGCCAATAATCACTGACAATTGATGCATTAAAACTGAATATTACACGTCAAATTGGTGGAATAAGGTATGATTTATTATAAAGTGAAATAAAGAACATAAACAGTTTTAAAATCGTGTATAATTTTTGCTCTATTGGACCAAAGCGAGCCCAATCACGTGTGTACTAGAAATCGAAAAGTACTCTTACGTTAGCAGTCATAGCTCGGCCTTAGCTTGCGTTTAAAAAAGTATTGTCCATCTTTGAAATCTAGACTTATGTGTTATTTAATTCCGACCGATAAACAGTTGCAGTACAGCGAAACCAACATATCATGTAAAACGAAGACGTCGTTCAGGGCTGATTCTTTTTTTGGCGAGAAAAGAGCCTTATACATACATAATGTGCGATATCTGGGAAAGCCCATATCCTGTATTAAGTGTGAATGTAAATATAAATTAACTTTTTCTATGCAATGATATATTAGAATCCGGATTGTATGGAATCTGAAGTATAACTATTATTTTTCAAACTCAGAATCTGTACCAAGTGAGACTTAAGCCTCGGTCATTTCATACGTTATGCATAATAAAACGGCGCACTTTGTACAGCTGAAGATCATGAACCCAATAGCTCAAGTATTAGCTATTCTAACACAATTAACGAAATTAACATAAAAATCGGTATTTGCTATTAACTGTAAGTTCAATTGCCCGATAAAAGCATATAAAAGTTAAAAAAAAATTTTTATTTCAAGAACTAAATTTTTGAGTAGTATTTTAAATTATAATAAAGTGAAACCTGTTTAAACGGTACCTGTATAAGCGGGAAACCTCTACTAATGAGACTCCCTTCGAGGTCCCAGCACTTTCGCATCAAAATACCTCTATTACTGGGATTATTCAACCTCTATATATGGGATTTGATTTTTGAAGTTTTTGTGCGTTTTCGCCTCTATAACATGGGCTTTTCACTCTATAACTGGGACCATTTAGAAATAACCTCTATAAATGGGAAATAATATTTATGTGGATATAATTTGTTATTTTAAATTTGAATATGCACGGTTAATTGGTCTGAGTATGGTTATTTAATTGAGACAAAAATTTTGGTCCCATGGAGATCCCAGTTATCCAGATTTCACTGTAGTAAGTTTGATATTGAATTGCCAAATTGCCTAAAGATGACTACCAAAGGTAGTCGAATTATTGGTAATAAAATTTTATATGATTATCACATAAAAGTTTTTCATTCAATTGGACCTTGAGCCTACTTAAAAGTTTTATACTATTATTAAAAGAGGTCGTAAAAATCATCATTAAATTGCCAAATTTGTATGTAAACTGATGAAATTATTTTTTATTATGCCAATTTTTTTATTAATTCAACTAAATTTAATACTTGAATTATTTACTCGTACAACGCTATTCTATCAAAAAGCTAAAAATTTCATCAAAATTTATTTACATTTTAATTCTATAGAAATATTTTTTGTTAAAATGAAAATTTTTTAGTTAAAATGACTATTTTTTAGTCAAACTTAAATTAATTAGTTGGTTTAAATAAAAAAATGTTGTCCATTAATTTACAATAGTTAAGTTAAGTTAAGTATTTTTAGTTCACATACAAATTTTATTAGTTAAACTGACAGTTTTTCTTGTTAAAATGACAATTTTTTAGTTAAACTGACCATTTTTTTAGTCAAACTAAAATATGTTAGTCTGTTTAAATAATAATAAAAATTGTGAACTTAAACAAATTTTGGACAAATTATTTTCACTCTCTCTTGAACGCAAATTTACTTCAAAGTTTTTTAGTGATATTGACAATTTTTTTAATTAAATTGACTTATAATTTTAAAATAAAAAATGTTCAAACAAATTAACATATCATAGACTGTTTGAATATAAAATATTCAATTCAACGAAGTTAAATGTCAATTAAAAGAAATTGTTTCTCAGACTTTGGTCATTGCTTGTATGATTTTCAGGCGTTTCTGGACTCAAATTTGCTTTCATTCAGCGAAATGCAAATACAAAAAAAAGGAAAAAATACGCCAACTTTTGTGTTGCAAAATTTTATTGTAAATACGAAAAAATTAAATTTTTTATTTTGGCGCCTTTTCTGAGCCAGCACCTGAAGCAAGCGGTCACTCATCTCAACACATCGTCACCTGAATTCGCTTTTGCTCCATAAGCATACATTTTATCATGCGTATGAAGCAAAAGAGAATTCAGGCGACAATATGGCAGGAAGGAATACAGCAGACGCTGTTTAAGAACTTCAAAATTTTACTATCTAATTTTGTTTTTAGTAAAAGTTCTTAACTTGCCAAAAAAACTTCAAAGGAAAATTTCTTCAAAAACACAGCATATGTTGCAACATATATTGGTTGCAACAAAGATACAACAGCATAAAATCACTAACATCTTGTGACCAACATCAAACAATTGAAACATTTAGTTTGTGGCAACACACTTGCTTTTCGTTTTACCATAATAATAGTCTCTGACAAAAAAAAAAAAAAAAATAAGGCAGCAACACCAACAACAACAATAATAATAAAAAAAAACTGCATGCTGCAATCACGACCGGCACAGGTAGAGAGATAAAATTACTGAAATATTTGGGATAAACGAAAAAAAACACCGTCACTAAAGCTGCAACAGCGCAGAGATAGAGACAATTGATGGCGGTCAAAATGAGTACCAACAAAAATATTGAATTTTGGTTAATTTTTGCTTTTGTTTTGTTGCAGTATTTATTTTTATTTTTTTTGGTGTCTTATGCAGCATATGACATCAAAAACTTTGAATGAAAGGTGATTTCTTCAGTTTGCATTTTAAGGATGGCGCTCTCACTAATTAGTTATTTTTGCTGTTGACTGTTTTTTTTTTTTTTTGTTGTGTTTGCTTTCTGATTGCTTGCTTGCTGCTGCTTTACATGATATACCAAATATTTTAATCGACTGATTTTTATCGCCTTTTAATGTTTTGTTATTTAGGTTGCATTAAATATTTTTTTAACGCATTTTGTATTTTTCCACAATTGTAAGAGTTTTTTTATTAAAAAAAATTTTTTTTTTTAGTTTTTAAATTTTTTTTAAAAAATTTTGTATAATTAACTGAAACTTGGGCTTAAGCAAGTTGTTGCTTGTTATACTAACACATACTTGCAGTTTTATTACGGATTTGCTAATTTGAATTTTAAAAATTCAAATTTTGTCACACTTTTATGCTTCGGCGAAACCAAAAAAAAATTAAATTAATTTTTGTATTTTAACAAACGTTATTTGATTAGAATATTAACAAATTCAATCACATTAAGTACAAGCGCGTTTAATTAAGAAAAATTTTCAGTTAACACAAATTTAAAAAAAACTCAGACAGTAATTTTCTTTTAAGCGGGATTTTTTTGATTCAATCAATTTGACTTTGTTGCTATGCACACTATGTTCGCTTCGCTTGTTTTTCTTGCGATTTTTTTTTATCTTAGTATCTTTATTTGTTTCACAGTTCAACAGTTGCGATCGCTTTGAATTTTGCTACACTGCGCTTTTTCTTAAGTCGATGTTAACTTGTTGCTTCTTATTTAAGGACTAAACCGTTTTTAACCGCGACCAAAGTATTTTAAGTATCTTGCGACAGCACAGCAACTTGCAGATACACAACACAAATGCGCTATAATACAGCAGATACACTCTGCTCACTCGCTCGGTGAATGAATATCATTTGAAGGCATATCAAAAAACCAACAAACAAACGACGAGCATACCAACCACATTTCGCTTGAATTTTAGTCTCTTTTGTATCTCGATACATGTATCGTATATTGAGATAAATGTTCTTATTATCGCATTTAATTTGCATTGGTTGAATGTAGAGCGAACGAACGTTAGTGTACGTTAAACGCTAACAAGTTGTTACAGCAACTTGTAGCTAAGTGTTGTTAGCAACATGTTGAATGCGAATTAGAATTATTATTTTATTTTTTAAATTTTTTGTGTAAATTATACTGATAAGAGTTTTCAAAAGGTATTCAGAAATAAAAAAGTTACTTAAAAACATTGCAATTGATTTTTATTTTTTCGTTGAAAACCCAGAAAAAGGTCAAAAAGGGCCAAGTCGCTGTTGGCATGCGATGACCCGGTACATATGTTTCCAAGCTCATATATGAATGTTTTTAATAATCTTGTCTATATTATCGAATATCACATTTTTCGGATCGCTTCGCCATGATGGAATATCGCATCGTTCTAAGAAAAAGTTATCTTATTCGCGTTTACGTTCAAAAGAGATACCTTATTAACGCTCATGTGGACAAAGGCTTCTTCGTGGCAACAAGGATTAACAGCTAAAGTTGAATTAAAAAAATTGAGTAAAGGTTGACTTAAGGCTATTTTTCTTTTACTTCTGCACGAGATTTCATTTTAATTTTTATTCGATATTTTTGAATACACATATTGTAAATTACAGCAATGAAAAATTTTTAAACTTTTTGAGATGATTGATGGAATTACATTGGAAGCTTATCCACTATTCAAAAAAACTATTGAAAACTTCAGTGAAAACTTTTAAATTTAATTGATTGTTAACATTGAATTTTTAGCAATTCATTTATGCCAATTACTTTGATATTTTGACTTTGATGAATTTGCTAAAATGTTGACCGATTTTTAAAACAAAAAAAAAGTTATTCTTGCCGAAAACTATGTTAACATTTAGTTTATTTACTCATTTTTATATAAGCAACATTCAATTTCTTACATCAACATGTTTAAGCTATCAACTTGTCCCAATGTGATCTCGTTACATTAAAATGTATGTATACATTAAGAGAAGTACTCGCTCTCTTTTCTTTTAAATGTTGCAGAAAGTTGGGCCGGGAACAGCGTTGCCGCAAAAATATTATTAAGTGGAGCCATGTTGCAGGCCAAATTGAAAAAGTCGGGTTCAAATGATGATGTAATGTTTGGGAGGAGGATTGGATGGAAAATTTTGTTAAAATTATATTTATTATAAGTTTATTTAAAAAAAAAACTAAGTCATAATTAAGATTTGAGTACAAAATAAAAAAAAGTCTTTATAAAATGCTTATGGGGCCGGGCCAAGGCCCAAATGAAGGCAGGAGCGGGCCAAAACAGTAACGCTGATCAAAGCTACCTTTGGTCTTAAACTTCGCCATAAAATCGTAATTTTTTTGAAGTTTTGTAGTTAAATAAACATGTCTAAATGATAAATAATGACAGCATAAGCTGAGCGAAATTGAAGTCGTTCAGTAGGATAGTAATTACATTATTTCAATTTCGCTAATTTTCCGACGTCAATATTCATCATTTTGACTAATTTATTGGACTAGAAAACTTTGAAAAAATTACTATATCACGGTGAAGTTTTAGACCAAATAAAGTTCCCAGCTCAATTATCTGCAACATTTAAGAGCAAAGAGAGTGAGTACTTCTCTTGTCTCTTGATGTATATAGTATATAGTTTTCGATTTAATTAAATTTGCTACTTAAAAGAGTGTTTCACTCTCTCTTTTTTTCATTTACTTACAAGGCTACAAAGCTACAAAAACTTTAAGAGTTTAACTTTGCTACTGTTGTTGTTGCTGCAACATAGACACTTGTTGCATTGAATTGACTGCGGCAGTAACTGCGTATATTTTTATTGACTTAATTTGCCGGCTCCTTTATTTGTTTATATGTAGTCTGTAGTTGTTGTTGTTGTTGTTGTTGTCGCTGTTGTATTTGTTTTGTCAGCCAGAGCTACATTTGAAATCTTAATTAAATAAATTGTTGTACAGCATGATTTGAATGCGTTTCTTGTTTTGTTATAAAATAATTTAGCGTACATTTTATATATTATACACATACCGACATGTATGTATGTATGTTTTATGTAATTTAAAGGCTTATTTTTATATAATTTTTAAAATGTGCGGTAAAAATAAATATAAATATTGCAAGAAAATTAACAATGGAAATTGAACTAAGTCGTTGATTCCATAAAATCTTTTGACGTAATTCGGAGTGGTTATGAATCAAAAAGATAAAAAAATAGATATGGGCGTTTCCACGAAAAGTATTTTTTTTGTCCCGTGCGAACGCCTTGGTTTTGCCCAAAATGTACCTTAGCATCAATTATAGAGCTAATTAGGAGCTATAAGTTAAGCCTATTATCAAAATAAATATCCGTTTTATTTTGACTTTTTTTTACTTCAAATGTGTTCGACGGTCGAACGTGACCCATGGAAATGCCCATATATATATATTTGTGTAAAAATACGTCGTTTTCGTTCACATTATTGTCACATTCGAATCAGCCGTATTTTAACAAGATCTATTTTTCTGACCGTAGCTCCTTTTTCTCATAATTTTCAATATTTTGAATGATTTTTTCTATTTGATTTTTATATCATCGCTAGTAGTGCTACGTCATTTTCAAGCAACATAAGGTTTTCGAAATAATAAAAGCTAATTAATTGATAGCAAGGTTCTACTGTGTTTATTGACACATGTTGTATCTCTTACATCACAAATATATGTATGTATATTTGTTTCCAATTAATTCCTTTTACTTTAATCGAATGACGCAAATTCATCTATGTATATTGCTTACAATCTTACATATCAATTTTTGTAATATTTTGTATGATGCCTCAGAAAAGTTTTGTTGAAAAGTTCGCAAGTGTGAAAGGCTTCATTTTCACATACCAATAGCGCTTTTCCTTTTTAATTGTAAGATTTCCATAACAAAATTGATTTATTTGAGTTAATTTGTTTTACGCAGGTATAGAACGTAGTCAAATTGTTAATTAAATTGTATTAGTGGGTTTTATGTCCTTGAAATAAATAGTTGGATTGGTACAAAGAATACTTTTTGGTGTCAAAGAATACTTTTGTATTTTTTCAGTAATAATAATAAGAGACTTATAAAAAAGTCGTAATGAATGTTGAGATAAATTAAATTAAATAAATGAAAACAAAATTTTATTTGCGAATTGATTCATGTGCCATATGTCACTAACAAGCCTAGAAATCATTACATCGGAAGTATGTACATATATCGACGTTACCGCTAAAAGATTGACTAAAATTTAGTTTATCGGCAATTTATCTCAAGAGAGATATTTGATAATTTACTATGTGGGCGTGGTTAACATTGTTGTCACATGGAAAAGAAGTAATAAATGAAGACTTTGAAAATTGATATTTTTACATAGATGGTGTAAAACCTCTCAAAAAAGATTTCACTTGCTCCATATAAAGAAAAATTATCTGTGTCACTGAATTGGACTCATCAGAAACTAGTTGCTTGGACGCAGAATCCGATGAAACTGTAAAGTCAAATGCATATGTACTGAACAAAACGTGGGTGAGCTTGACACCTCCAATATATCCTTTGTTTAGTATCTAATGACTTTGGAAAAATCTTATTTGTAATTTATTTAGTCCCAATTTAGTACTGCTCACTACCGTAAACAAATAATTATAATTAATTCAACATAATTTAAAATGAAAATATTGTCTGTTGTTTCTGTGCAATGATTATGCCCAACAGGTCGTATGAGTGATCTTTATATGTTTCGTTTGAAAAGGTTTGGTAAAAAAGTCTGAAAATTGCATTTCGTAATATGTGAACGATACCTAATCCATTCATTTTATGGTAAAGTTGCCCCAATATTTTTTGTGCCTTGAGCAATTTTCTACAAATCAATTGTGGGACTGCTTTTATAAGATTGATCATATTCAGATTCAATTCTTGTAAGAATTTGTTAAAAAGATTCACAATATCTAACCAAAATAATGCTGAAAATAAGATGTAATATTCTTTTAAGTGAAATTTCAAAAACTTGGTTTTAAAAACCGGGTTCCCGATTTTGATAAAAAAACCCTTGAAGAATGTATACATGAGGCTACACTGAAGGAAAAGAAACATGATTTTTTTAAACATTCGGCTGGTTAATTTATTTTTAGTTGATTTTTTTGGTTTGGGTATTTTTAACTAGGAAATTTAAAAATTTAACAGGATATAACTACAACGCTGGTAAACATTGAGTTTTTTTAATAGAAATTTATCTAAATTTGATGTCGTATAAATATATACGATTCCGAAAGCAAAAATGTAATAACGAATCATAGAACTTTATTTACAATGAAATCTAAAAAGGAAACCACCAGGTTGCGACGTCACCGATTTTGGTAAAATTTTTCCAGATGGTAGTTCGTAGTAAACATTAAACATGAGCAAACTTTAAACACGATTTTCTCACTTTTCCTTGAGCATTTTGAAAAACGGCGAAAATGGTTTTTCTTATTTCAGGTGAACTACCATCTGGAAAATTTTTAGCAAAATCGGTGACGCCGCAACCTGGTGGTTTCCTTTTTAGATTTCATGTTGCATATTTTTTTTTGAAATCTAAATAATGTGTTATGACTCGTTATAACTTCTTTGCTTTCAAAATTGTATATATGCGACATCAAATGTATATTCATAGTTAAGATCTGTGAATGTTGCCAGGCTGGCTCTCTGGTGCCTGTGTGTGGCGCACTAAAGCAGGCTGACAAGGAATATGTGAAGTGAATTCAAAGTTTGTGTCCAATCGGTGAGGATGGGTATTAAAATGGGTAATGCTCACAAAAGAAACGTGGCCAAATAAATAAAATGAGTAAACCGAGCAGAGCAGCAGAAAAAGAATATTCCATATGAAAAAGCACTAAAGTTGGACCGATCTGGACAAGAGAGAGGTGTCAGTCCGATCGGTCTTAGGAGAATGGGAATGATCATAGAAACGGCCAGTAAAAAAAAAGTGTTTTTTTTTTAAATATCCTAGTCAATTTAAATAGATTCCTGGTCAATTTAAATAGATGCCTAGTTAATATTATTAACAAGCTTCAATTGAGTTTAACCATATATAGCTTTGAATTAACTAAATTCATTTTTATTATTTTCCATCAGATTTCTGGTTAAATTAACTAGATTTTATCTTTGAACCAAATCATTACGTTTCCTAGTTGAATTAACCAGGTTCTAGTTGATTTTTTCTTAGTGTATAATTCGTGAGCCGCCAATCAGAATGGTTCACATTCATATGTTTTTCACTCAAAAAAGTTATCCAGATCATTAACTTCAGATATTCTGATAGGTTTTTTTTCTTAAGAAGTGCAATAGAAGTTGAAGAAAAATCACCTTTGAGCTAGTTCCTTTGATCTTATCATGATGACGCCAACACTCCTCAATGCAATAGTTAAAGCAAATTAAACTTTTCGCGAAAAAAAATTGTTTTAAATTGTTCACTCTAGAAACTACTTGTCGCTTGGCTTGGAAAAACTTTTCAATTTTAAATTTTCAATATAAAAAATATGTAGTTTTTAACGTTGCTATTCCATAGACTATATACATATATGTATCTATTTAGGGTTATTCAAAAGAAATATATGACCAATAAGTCATTTACTTTGTAATTTAGATGGAATATAACAAACAATTCCATTAAATATGTGGGATAATTTGTATTAATTTTCCAAAGCTGTGACTGATTGTCATTACCCAACGGAAAAAAGCAGCAGCGTTCCAAAATGGGACTTGAATGGATCACACGATTTTCATAGAAAAAGTAATTACAAAACATCTATACGATATCTAAAGAAATTTAAAATCTTTATTGGCTTAGAAACTTTGACAGCACGCAATATCGGTAAAAATGCGCACAATTAATGAAGCCGTTCTTCCTTAATGGACGCCTGCAACTCTTAGGCATAATGCTCAGATCGAGAACTATCACTGGCATTTATAAAAAACAAAATTTTGTTTCTTAAAATACGAAGTTGCTTGAAACGGCAATTTTTAAAATTTATTTGATAATTTGTTTCAACATTTCCCATTTAATTTTTGACGCTGAATTCGAATTTCATTTTTGAGCAACTGCCTGAAATTTTCGAAAATTCAATTTTTTTTTGAGCTGCTATGACTGAAAAATTTACTGGCCCATTGACTTTTGTCAGTGATTTTGCGTTGGATAAATTTAAATAAAAACAAAAGCACACACCGGAGATCTTTTCCAATGACATGCAATGTGAAAATTTATATGGAGCGTTTATTTGATGGGATAAAAACGCTCAAGAAGATTCATTATGATGCAATCTATAGTATTTTCCCGCTGGGTAATGAATTTCAATAATTTTCCTAAATCAATTAAAATTCTATCCAAATGACAGCATTTAATTCTTCCAATAAGATATTTGCTTTCACATTTCATTCTTATAAGAAGTACAAAAAAACATTAGCAACTAATTGCAATGAAAATCATTAAAAATAAATGAGTCAGTAAATTATAACAATTTACAAATAATTGTTGATTATATCAAATTTAAATTACATGTTATTGCTTTTGTTAAAAACATTGTTGTAATTTTATAAAATAAGAAAAACAACACATTGTAAGAGAGCGTGTCTGAAATATCAATGCTAAACTTTCATAGTAAACAATTTGAATGCACAAGAAAATTGTGTATAATTGTGGGCAAATAAGAAGATATCTTTTTGAAATGGAATAAATTATAATATTATACAACTGACATTTTTTCATAATCATAATTATGTATCATAATAGTAAATTACAATTAAAATAACTGATGCGTAAGCAGTAAGTCATACAGTTTAGTTGAAGAAAGTACACGCTCTTGTTTAAAATACTTTTAAGTTATCACTTCTTAGCAATATATTTTTTTAAGTATTTTTCCATAAAACTAATTATGGTGTTCTGGGAGTCCCCACCTAGTTGAGTATATGTTTTCTAAAAGCTAATGAGTGTGAATTCAAAAGTCTGACGAAATAAAAATAACCCTAGAAGGTTCAACCAGGTCTGTGCAGACCTTTTGCATATAAATGTGTGTATAACTTTTTTGTTTTGCGTGTTAGAGACGAATCCGTCCCTGACTCTCTAGAAACGGCTACGGATGGCCTTTTTTTTACACTTTTAAGATACCTGCCCTTACAAATCCCATATTGGTCTGCACAGACCTACAGTGTAGGTCCTACACTGAAGGAAAATAAATTTGATTTTTTAAAAATACTTCTAGTTAATTTATTTTAGTTGAGCTATTTGTGTTTCAATATTTTTAATAAGGAAATTTATAAATTTAACAGGAAATAACCACAACGCTGGTAAACATTGATTTTTTTTTATAGAAATGTATCTAAATTTGATGTCGTATATATACAATTTTGGAAAGAAAAAAGTAATAACGAATCATAAAACTTTATTAATGATCTTTTATGATTCATTATTACTTTTTTGCTTTCAAAATTGTTTATATGTTACCGGCCAAACTAGTTTTTAGGCCAAATTAGTTCCGTTAAGCCTTAAGATGTCCAATGAAATTTTAATGCAAGAGCAAGAGTGAAGTCTACGACAGCAGCAAAGGCAGACAACAAAATTTGCCAATTTCATTGTATACTATATTGTAGACCTACGGCTGCAGTTCAGGACTTACATTTTAATATGTCCAATAGCGGCTTCGCCGCGGTTCAGTTTACAATATGTACAACACTGGCTTCACAGTGCTTTTACATTAAAATTAAATAGCATACTTTTAAGCCTTCAATTAAACTAGTTTGGCCTAGGAAAAACTAGTTTATCGTAAGAACTATTTTGACCGGTGACATATATACGACATCAAATGTGGATACATAGTAAAGATCTGTGAATGTTGCCTGGCTGGCTCTCTGGCGCCTGTGTGTGGTGCACTAGCACAGGCTGATAAAGGAATTTAGAGCAAATATGGGAATATAGGAAATTAAAGTTGGTCCAAGTGGTCCAAGTGGTGTCATTCGATGATGGGTCCTAGTAATGGCCATAGAAACGAGGCCAATAAATAAAATAAGTAACCTCGGGCTTGGATTTTCGAGCTGTCCAAGAAAAAGTACATATTCCATATGAAAAAGCGCTTATAGGTGGAAACTAAAGTTGGTCCGATCTGGACAAGAGAGGTGTCAATCGATGGGTCCTAGGAATGGTTATAGAAACGACCAGTAAAATAAAAGTGGCTTTGTTTTATTGTTTACAATTTCCTAGTCAATTTAAATAGATGCCTGATTAATATTATTAACAAGCCCCAATTGAGTTTTACCATATATAGCTTTAATTAACTAGATTCATTTTAATTATTTTCAATCAGAATTCTGGTTGAAATAACAATATTTTAACTCGACGACAAAACATTGCGTCTCCTAGTTGAATTAACCAGGTCCTAGTTGATTTTTTCTCAGTGTAGTTGTACCAGTTAGCGTCAAAAAATCCCTGAACCTGGTGGGGATAATATCGTACGATATTACTGTAGTCTGAAAATAAAAGTTTTTTTTTTGGGAGCATTAGTCCAAGGTTGAAATTCTTGAAAAGTATCCAATTTAGTAGCAGGAAGTGAAATGCTATATATGTATAATGGTGAATAATCCTGCTAACTATAGTTGACAGGAGCATACAAGTTTTAATGAATTGAGTAAGCAAAAATGTTGTTAAGCACTTATGGTATGAGATTGAAGTGTTCGCGAAGTTGGATAAGATCAGCATATGGAAAAATATAAACCTTTCAAATGAGATACATATAGGCAATACTCAGTACAGATTAGAACGTGGTTTTGTATTTTGAGTTCTGGCGTTTCTCACACCAGACTTATGGCATGGTGTTTTGAATTCTACAAAAAAGTTAGGAAAGGGTGGTAACAAGGCCTGAGGAATAAACAAAGTAACACCCATACTTTTACCGAACATTGCTTTCATGTCTCGTTAAAGAATGACTCAGCTATAGTGGAGGTTACAAGTGGAAAAATATAAAGTTTTCACAACTTTTTTGCAATCTAAAAATTGTTTCCTATTCAACATATTGTTTTTGAAATATTTCAAATGTGTATTTTTCTTTGCTTTAAAATGAAATTCTTTTCGTTTTATTTTATTACGACTACAATTTGCAATGATATATCACTTTGAACTTAAAGACAATTTTCAGAGGCTATTTATATAAAATATGTATATTAATGTAACAAGTCAAAGTTTTAAAAAAAATAGTTTCATGTTACTGAACTTTTAATTTGCATAACTGCTACCTTTAGCCGCTACCATTAGTGTCACTCTAAGCATACTATAAAGTATTTTTTTTCTCTAAAGTTTCTATTTTTAGCCACCTATTATTCGTAAGCAATTATTATAAAAATAGCTTTAATTTGCAACAACTGGTATTGATAACAAAAAAAAAAAAAAAAAAATAAATAAATAATAATTGTAGAAAATTAAAATAAATTGTGAAAACAAAAAAGTTATAACCAATAAATGGAACATAAATGCGCACTTAATACACAACTTGAGAACCGAACCAGTTACACATTTGATGGATTGACGTAATTAACGACTATAGAGACAAAACGGGTTGTTAATTGCCGATAGCACCGTTGCCAATAAATCGGCAGCATGGCGGCCAGGGAGCGCATTGAGCAGTTATGAAATATAAATTTGCTAATTATGGCCTACATCAAATCACAAACGAAAATGCTAATGAGATCTGTGTTTTTTTTTTGTTTTAGCAGATTAAAACGCAAACACATGCAATTTAATTAAGTCGATTAATAATGCTGATATGCGTAAATGAATACGAAAAATCGAAATTGACTTTATTATACTACGCCCACACGCACGATTGGCGACAAACAAATTCGCTTGAATTTATTGCTTAGCACAATATAATTGGCAAATATGATACATGATGACTTGTGATGATAACGTCAAAGTTATCACTGTTTTTAGTTGCGTTACACACCTGTCAATGATTTGTTTTTATTATTTTTGTAACTTTAACTTCATTTGTTTTTAATTGCGCTGTGTTGCATGTGTTTTTCTTTTTAAATCATTTTTTTTTTGCTGACTGTCGAAGAAAGCATTATAGGCTTAATATTTTATAAGCAAAAAGTTTTTCAAGTTATATACATGCATACATTACTCTGAGGATGGATGACAGAATTGATTAAAAAATCTCATGTTTTGCAACTTTTTGAGATTCTTTGATACATAGAAAAAACTAATTCTGCGAAATATTTCTTATAAAAAAATTTCTTAGATAAAAAATACTAAGGTTGCAACCAGCGCACAAAAGTAATGGCTTTTGGGTTTTGTGAAAATGTACTGAATCGAGACTTCAAATGTACTTTTTAGATCCCGAATGTACTTTTTGTTTTTGTCTTGAACATCCAATTTTCCTAAAATGCACGAAATTATTCTAAAATTTACCATAAAAAAAAGATCCTCACTTTTCCCATCTCAAAAACCCTAGCAAAATTAGATATACATATTTCACATTAAATTAATTACAAAATCTACACATTGCGCGATTATTTTTATTAACTAAAAAAAACGTAATTAATATAATAGGGTAATTATATTATATACAGATACAGGTAATTACCATAAATCTACTCATTGTGGTTATTTTCATTTACTAAAAAACAAAAAAAAAAGATGTAAATATTATAAATTGTCCAAATGTACCGAAAATGTGCAAAAATTTACTGAAAATGCCCCAAATGTACTGAATGTACTAAAAAATTGTCGAATGTACAGACAACGATTTTTCAGGACGCAAATGTACCGAAAATGCCATCACTGGCACACTTTGCTATAACTGATGGAAAAAATGTATTCTTGGATCATCAAGGACACACATTTCAAGCTGAAATATCAAACCATAAACATTTTTCTGAAAAAACTTGGACCAAAAAACAGGTGGCAACCCACATTTGGGACGGAATTCGACAAGGCAACCCTTTATATTTAATTAGAGATCATCAAGGTCTATCATTTGGCTTGCATTTCAAGCTACAATCTTAAACCATAAACTTTTTTCCAAAAAAAGTTTGCCCAAAAAACAGGTGGCAGCCCACCCACATTTGGGACGGGATTCGACAAGATTACTCGAAATATTTTTTTTTTAAGACTCATCAAGATCTATCATTTGACATGCATATCGAGCTGAAATCTTGACCCGTAAACATTTTTCTGAAAAATCTTGGCCCAAAAAACAGGCCCATATTTAGGACAGGATTTGGCAAGGCAACCCAATATATTGTGTTTAGGCTCATCGAGCTCTATCATTTAACATATGTATATTTCAAGTTGTAATCTTATACACTCGACTTTTCTACAGCCGGCTATTGGGCTATATGTGGAGAAATGTATTGAATGGAGAAGTACATAATTACATAATACATAAACTAATTTGTATTAATTGTTTGTTATATAAATAAAGTCAGTCAAAGTTGAGTGAGTTTTGAAATCAGCAAATCCTTCATTTTTGGGAAAAAAAGTGCCATAGCTCACAAAAAAAAAAAAAAAAAGATTTAAAATCAGCTGACTGTCACAAACACCTTTGAACTTTTCTCTTATTTTTATAGGAAACTCGGAGCAATGGAAGAGTATGCCTTTGGCTTTGAATAAAATGCAAAGAATTTCAATGACCCAACTTAATTTCACCACAAACTTGACTATAAGAAGCTTGCACATGTTATGCTTTGTTATACATTTTTCGACCCCCCCCCCCCCCTTACCCCTAGACGCTTTACGTAATATGTGCATGACCCCTAATAACTCACGCTCAGGATTGCCAAGTGGACAGTCATGAAGTTTTTCTCACAGAAAAATTTAATTTTTTAAATTTTACTTATTCCAATAAAAAAATTTTACTTTTTGTATAGCTTTTTAATACTGCCAAGTACTGCCACTACATGGTGTTAAGAATGAAATGAACGTAAACTCAATTAGAAAAAAAAATAAAAATTGTTACAAGGTTATGAAACCAAAAATTTGTTACAACTCGCATACGGTCGCTAAACTTTCAGCTGTTTACCACAAAGTGATTAATACGATACCCGTATGTTATAATTCATTTGATTACATTTGTTCATTGTAACATTTGCTGCTGTAAATAGTTTGTTCCAATACAATTTACACTCTTATAGTACACTGTATGGTGATCGTACTCCCTTGCTCCATCTCATTCACACACTCTCTTTGAACGCTATCAATTGAGTAGTGGTGGTGGTTGTACTGTTGTAATTTCCGTTTCCGATTTGAAGTAAAAATCGGAAAAAAAATATTTTATTTTTGCATGAGTATACTAGGGCACCATATTGTATATCGATATTTATGTTTAAAACTCGAAAGCTAACTCGGACATATTTTAAATGAATAAATTTTTATTTTTATAATTTAACGTAGAAATTGAAAAATTCTTTTATCCTTATGAGAATTGTTTAAAGTTATTGCAAATGCAGTCCTTGAGCTAACTCAAAAATACTGCTGATATACTTTATTGCCGTCAACATGTAATCAGAGCTTTTGCTGCTTCTGAGCTGCTTAATTAAGTCGTTAAAATTTTAATCGTAGAGTTTATCAACCGTTTGGTTTAATCGCATGACAACTCGAATTTAATAATTGCGAATTTTTATAATATAAGCTCGTCAAAAGATCAACTCAAACTAAGATTGAAAACCAACTGTAGTTAATTTAGTGGCCTCTTGATTGCTACCTTGTGCATGTTGCATGCCTTTGTTTGATTTGTGCGGTTCGAGCCCCACAGTATGCAGCGTTAATGTCTTTCTACATTTGATCCTTGGACTGTGTGAATATATAAAAAAACAACAATTCTATTCCATTGTATTTAATACGCCTTTTATACGATTCAAAGCTTTTCAGCTGAGTAGCTAAGAAGGTTAATAGCTGTAGTAGCTAAAATCTATTATCATCCTAATTATTTTACTGAGCTTACTGTTCCGTACAGTGTGTGGCAACAACAAATTACACAAGCTAAGCTAGTCATACTAGTTTCAAACATTGCTAAATGGAATCATCAGTGACTCTTTAAGCCTGATATTTCTACATATGCATTCGTTGCAAGCTTTCTCAGCTAGAATGAGTTTTCGAGATTTCCTTAAAATATAGAACTAGATTTTGTTTATAGTTAAACTAAACCCTCCCCCTCCCCCCGCCACCGCACGCTTCGCTTCGCTTAATTTGACATTTTAGCTATATATATATATACTAAAAGTATGCAATGAAATTTTAACTTTCTTTAACAACTAAAAGTATGCAATGATTTTTTTTTAATCTTTCTCTTTCATTAGACGCAAATTTTCTGACAGCGAAAACTACTTCCTAAGGCTACTTTATTTGTAATCTTTGAGACTCATTGCTAGAACAGTACAAGAAAAAAGATTTAATTTGCAAGTAAAACTGACAGCTATTTACGGATAAACTATTTGCCTTTTTAATCTATAATAGTTTAGTCATAAAAACTTTTCAATTCCTTTAGCATTTGAAAGTGTTATACGACTATGCTTGCGTAAAAGAATGACCTTATTATTTCATAAACAAATGTGGGTTAATATACTCGTAATATGCCACATTATCATGGGAAAAATCAATGTTGGTGTTTTTGATTTGTAATTCAATCATGATTGTGATGACATCGTAAGTTTATCTGTTCATCAGTTTTCGATTAACTTTCAATGACGCAATTGTGAAGGATGATGCGATTGCACAACAAAAAAATATATCTGTGTGTTGGCTTTTTGGTATCAGTTTAGGTTACTAATTAGTATTTTTGATGAGGTCTACTAAACAGTTTTATTTTCAAATTACAATTTCCAATAAAATATTAAAATTTGGACTTCTTGCTGACGTTATGCCACTTACATATTTACTAACATTTGATGGGAGTCTGTGGGCGTTGCTCTAAATATAAACCTAACAAATGAACAAAAAGCATTCAAAAATTATAACGAATAATCGAATGGTCATTGAGGAAAATGCTGCCCAAGTGGAAAATTCAGTGTTTGTGATTCTTATTTTTTCTTCAAATACCTTAGCCACTGGAGGGAATTTTTGTATTTTCAGTCTTAATGTCTTAATTTTCAAAGTTTTGTTCTTACAAGGCTACTAAAATTTTTAATTTTCTCATTTACTGTTCAGTATAGTGTGTGATAACACCAAAAAAAATTCAAAAACAAAACAACAACATAAATGATTAGAACTAGTTTCATCCATTGCCAAGTGGAATCATCAGTGACCTTTCAGCTGATGTATGAGAATTTCTAAGCATGTCATGTTTTCAAACAAAGCAAAGTCATAATTCTTTTTTCTGTTGTCCATCTTTGTTTTTGCAAAACTTTTCTTTTGGCTTTGCTTTGTTTCACTTTTTGCTTCGGCTCTCAACAAATCTATGCAAAACGGAAAACATAACATGCTTAGAAATTCTCATACATCAACTGAAAGGTCACTGATGATTTCACTTAGTAATTGGAAACCAATAGATGAGTAGTTGAACTTGGTAGGTCTTAGAAAGTAAAATTTTGCTTATTAAAACTTTTTCGCCAATGTTTCAAAATGGCATTCACAAATTTTTTTTATAAATCTTCTTCTTTTTCACTTATAATAAAACTGTTTCTTGGTTTATTAAAATTACTGCAAGAAAATAATGAATCCAATTGAACTTACCTTGATAATTTTTGATTTGGCGACTTGCCAAGTATTCTTATCTCTTTTATGGTGATGAGATTTTTTACGTAGACCTATAATTTTACGTTGGTAATCCATTTTGTGTGTGTCATAGAGATATGTATGATATTACGTATCCAATAAATTATGATATATTGAAAGTAATTTTTTTATTTTTGTATTTTACAAATATAACAAAGCAGTTGAATCATGGCGATGTCTTAAATGCGAAAATTATGAACATTTATCCCGGATACATTGTCAATCGCCATTTTGTATGTATTTTTCTTAAATCTTTATGTACGCGATAGAAATACATCAAGTATAAATTTTATATATTTTCACTATTTCCACTATGACAATTTGCGTACACTTTTTGAGTAGACACGATTTTACAAGCACGAATTGTGATGAATTAAGACGTCAAGTTGTCAAAGGTACACAATTCAACTTGTGCTAATTGAGATTTCTTCAAGCGCTTCCGGTGAGTTACACAGTGGTATTTTTTTTTTTAATTTTCAATCTGTTATTTCATTACTTTGTATGTTGTACATACATACGTGTGTATGTTAAAAGGGAGTAGAAAAAAGAGTAGTAGACGATACACAATTTCAGTCGTAGTTTTTTAAAGCACAAATTTTTATTATTATGATATTTTCGCTTTGCTTTGATAGATGATGGTATTCATATCTGTGTTTTATTTCATCTCAATTTACTTGTGATTGTTGCTGTGACAATCATTATCACCACATTATCATGATGATCATGGGAAATGATAGTCAACGTTATCATTTCATATTAAAAGCAACAACAAAAACACTATTGTTGCTCATGCATATTTATGTGAAAATCCGGCGCATATCTCACAGATAATTCATTCATTCACAGTGACATTCCGTACCAGTCGTTATGTTGTTGATAATTTTTTATTTTTATTTTTCACTTCTCTACACTTCTTAGCTCTCGAAGTGTTTATGATTATGTTGGATTGCTTCATTGAAAGGGAAGAGAACTTCATTCAGTAAGCGGGTATCACGCAATTTTTGCAAATGATGTGTAACTACTATACGTATATATGTATGTATGTAGTGGGGTTTCTATACCCTACACACAGGGTACATTCATTTTGTCATTCTGTTTGTAATTCAAGCAAAAAGGGCGTGACAGATATGGTAATGAAAACGATTTTCTGAAAATTACTAGTAAGGGTTTGAAATGTCAACAAACAAAAGGCGGGTGAATATCAACAAAAAAGCGTGGCACCTCCAAAATAAGTTAAAGCTTCAAAAAGTTCGTCCAAGTTGGTAAGTCTATCGTCTAACTTTTTGTCATATAACTTTTTGAAGTTCCAACTTTTGTGTCGTCTAACTTTTTTGTCTGTCAATTGCTTGTCGTTTAGCTTTTCTGTCATCCAACTTTTTTTTCATCCAATTTTTTTTGTTTCAAGTTTTTCGTCACCTAAATTGCTTGTCTTTTAACTGTTTGTCTTCTAACTTTTTTGTCACTCAACTATTTGGTCTTCAAACTTTTTTTTCGTCCAACTATTTTTTTGATTTAAGTTGTTGGTCGTCTAAATTTTTTGTCAATTGCTTGTCGTTGAGCTTTTCTGTCATTCAAATTTTTTGTCGTCCAACTTTTTTTTCATCCAATTTTTTTTTGTTTCAAGTTTTTCGTCACCAAAATTTTTTGTCTTTTAACTGTTTAAGCTTTAACTTTTTTGTCACTCAACTATTTTATCGTCCATCTTTTTTGTCTTCCAACTTTTTTGTCGTCCAACTCTTTTTGTCAAGCAACTTTTTTTTATTGCCAAACATTTCCAAAAAAGTTTTAATTATAAGATGTAAATGTAAAAATATATGTAACAGTAAGAAATGCAACTTTAAATGAATTTAAATAGTCCTAGCCATAACATTGTATAACTGTCCTACCCGTAACAATAAAAACGCCATAATGAGATTGTATCCTTAAAATACTCTCAGTAAATTTTTAAAAATCCATCGTAATTTCGTTTTTTAACTTTTAACAATGAATTTCTCACTGTTTTTTGCATATATTCATTCATTTCACTTTTGCTTATTATCTATTTTTCTTGATTGCTAAGTACTCAAATTATTCGCATTTTCTTACGCTTATATATGTAGATAGGGTTATGCGTATGTGCTTAGTATTTTTTTTGCATGCGTATGTGTGTGTTCGTAAATAAAAGACGAATGCAAAACGATACAAATTTATTTCAATTTATTTGTTTGTTATCTTGATAAACTCGCTCAATGTTTGCGAAAATATTTTTAAATTTTTTATTTATTTTTTTCTTCTCTTTATTTTTATATTTTTGTCTTCAGTCTCTTGTGCGTTTTAAGTTACTTATTCATTTGGTCAGTCTGTCATTTATGTGGAACTTTTTTTTGTTATTGCAAATATGCGGTTGGTTTTTCTTTAGAATATTTTATATATAATATTATGCATATAGTAAGCAAGATATCCAATCATGTTGTTATAGTAAATTTGGAATCATCTACCATGAACTACTGAACTGTTTTTGAATTAAATATTTTTCTTTTGTCAAAAATATGTTTTTTTTAAAGAAGTAATTGATAACCTATTTTTCAAAATCAAGTTGCATAGGGTGTAGAACTGTCGAAGTATATTTTAAAAATCAAAAATATTATGACAATCATATGAATAATAGCAAATTCCACCAACAAGGTTTTTTATATTGACCAAAGTTTTCAGTTCAAAAAGAGTAGATTCTGATTTCCGTAATGTCAAGAACTCACAGCTCCGTAATTTTTAATCCATTAATAATGTAATGTACTTACATAGTTAATTTTAACAAAAAATATAAAAAATTTTAATAAGACAAATTAGCAGAAAAAAATTTCTTAAAAAAAAATTTATAAAAATATTTCGATTGGATGAAATTCTGAAAATTTTGAATAAAACAAAATTTTAGGGGCAAAAAAACTCTCAAGCGCAGTGAAATTTTGTTTTCTCGATATAAGAAATAATAAATTTTTATGATATTTGTAATGTATCCCCAATGTAATGTTTTCTGGTTAATAATATTCTCCAGTTATATCCCGGAAAAATATTTACCACTCCTAAGCAAAATATTGTTCGAGGTTTTGTCGCAGGAATAATTTATTTAAATTGGATTTGTTTGGATCTTTATTTACTGGGATAATATTTCATACTATTGAATTTTAATATTTAGAATTTTTTGTTTCGGATTTTTTTTATTATGGGATTTTATCTTTTGAAATTTTTCGTTGCAATTTGGTCCGAAACACGTTCTCAACCAAGAAAATGTATTTCAGAGAAAGTTCAAAAATTATTTTTTTAACATAACCTGAGGTTTCCGAAGCATTTTCGGAAAATTTTTTTGAACATACACAGAGACGTGTCTGACATACCCAGAAACATGTTTGACTCTTCATGGTGGGCATTTTTTTTTTGAGAAAAAACTTTTTTACAGCAATCAATGGAAAAAGTCGATAAAGAATATTTGACCATCTTTTAAGTAAGTAGCTTTGGGCAGTTCCTTTGATTTTTTATTTCTTTTATATACTTATTCGATGTGCGACCTAATTACATTATCCATTTTTGAAAGATTTGAAAAAATTTCATGCCATATTGAGCTGCCCCAAAAATTTTCTAAAAACAAGATAGACGGATTAGTGAATGTAGCCTCATGAGACATACATATACATATTAATATAGCATTCTCTTTCCAGTGTAAGAAAATTTAACTTTCTCGCACTGTTAAATTTTATATTTTCATTTGAAACTTAATTAGTTTATGTATAATTTTCAATATTCATGATGTTTTGATTTGTTGAGTTTCACTCTTTATATATGTATTTTTTTAACATTTTTACGTATCTTATTTTTAAGCATAAACTACACTTTATGCAAGGGCATACGTCCTCACAAACAACAAATACAGTGGTGCACGTGAAAAGGCATAAACTTAAACTTTCTAATTAATTAGTTAATTAACTAAGCGTGCGTATAATACGATGCGAGTACGTCAGCTTTTGATTAAAACTTTGTTTATTTTCGGAACATACAGCTTATTATTCAAAAACAGAAAAATACTCTCTTTAATTGAAGCTCGAGACATGAAAATATACAAAAAAATGCTAACGACCAGCGGAACAACCGAAACAGACTAAATGCAAAATGAATGGAAATATTTTCTGGACTGTTGTGTCGCATACAACGCCAATGCCTATGGCGGGCGGGGGCAATTGAAGGTAGCGGACACATGAAACATTCATAATCATATATACATATGTATTTAAAAAAAAATACAAAAAAAAAATTATATTTTTTGTTCTTTTGTACTTTTGCTTAGCTTTACTTAATAAAAAAAAAACATTAATACTTATTATGTGTGCTGAAAAAAATTCTGAGCAAACATATGAGTACACGTACATTTTTCTACTATATGTGATATATATGTGACTATATACCTATATAACGTTTGTAATGATCGATGTACGCTTACAGACATGCAGAAATTGTTCGTCAGACAGACAGACAGGAGAGACAGTATGGTCAGATAGTCTGAAAGTCGCACAAATGCACAATGAAAGAACTACAGACAGACGCAACATAGAATATCAAGTCTGTAAAATGAGTAGTATTTTTGAAAAAAAATTCGAACCTGCGTATAGTACGAGTAAATTCCAGTATTTACTCATGTAGGTTTTCTCTCTCTCTACTTTAGTCTGCTGTGATTCATAAATTGAAATGTGTAGTCTCCCTTAAATAACCCCCATGCCCATCCACTGTCCAAATGTTTGCATGTACATACGTTTGATTCTTTAAAAGCGCAACAGCAAGTAAACATAGTAACTGTAGTATTCGTACGTATGTATACTGTAAAAATAACGAAAATTCAAAAACGAACTTGCGACCCACCGTCCGACAAATTCCCGTCCGTCGGTCGTTACTACAATGAAAAGTAGTTGAGTGTTTTCAATTGTGCGTAACTTGAGCTCAACATGCGAGGGCATCACTTGCATTTTAGTGATAAGCTTTAAGTGTAAAGAATTCAAATAGCATAAAATTACTTTCACTTGAATTTCGTCAAGTATACACGGAGAGAAATATTTTTCAAATATATATATTTTTCTTATAATAAGCTATAAGAGCGTAATGATGGCAAGGGTTGGTATACGCACGGTTCCGAGACACTCTGCGTTCCACGCTGAATGTATGTATGATATAGAACCATCAAATATTTATTTGAGTCAAACAACATATGTATTTCATTTGGAACAAATTGTGACAAATCTTGGTTGGAACATTAAATGTTTGACTCAAATAAATATTTAATTGCTCTTTAATATTTATTATTGGTTATGTTTAATCGAATTGTTTTCTCAGTGTATGGACATGAAGTGCGACAACAGCTAAGTCTTCAATCTCTCGGACATCAGATCAACAATGAGCATTCAGCTTATATGGTTTACCACAAAATTAATATGTTAGTGTCTCTGACCCCACTTAAAACAAAGGTCTTGTATCATGATAGACAACAGACATATTAGGCCTGTTCTTTATCTAGTCAGAAGTAATCAGATTTACAGAATTTAGTTAGATTTAGTCCAATTTAGACCTATTGTTAGATTTCCTTAGTAACTGCCTAAAAATTAATCTTCAACTCTGACCAGGCAAAGGACAGACAAAATCATTCATGCTAGAAATTTCTCCAAACTGTTTCAAGCACAAATTTAATAAAATTTATAAAACATAAATTTTAATGGAAAAAATTGGTAAAAATCGACATGTATCAACAAGCATCGATAAAAATCTAGAAGTAATCGCAAAATATTGAAAAAATCGAATAAAGTTGGAGAGTATTGAATATATTAAGAGAAATCAAAAAAGTCAATAGCCTCCAAAAAACATGGCAAAATCACTATTGAATAGTTTCGCTAAAAGCCAAAACGTATCGGAATGGTAAGGAAAAACATAGAAAGTACAACACTCGCATTAAACCTCATTTAAATCCAATAGTTAATTCCGGAGAAATTAGCAAAAAAAATATTTTTGCCTACAGCGCCATCTATGATCAAATTTTTGAAGTTTTAATATGATATTATTAATCTTCCTAGTAATAGAAAGTGAATCACACTTAATGTGTTAAAATCCGTTCTATGAGCCTGCATTTGTGTATATTCAACTTATGTACATACATATTTCTGTTTCACTTTTTCCGGTTTCTCATTATAATTTTTATTGTAAAAAACAACATATTGCAAATTGATCGGAAGATGCCAGAGCTTCAATATGTAAAATTTCGCCACATGTACGTACGTTTCTAACATGATCTATTGTTACAAATTCTTGTTTACAATTATTTTATTCTATCCTTGTGTCATGATTGTGATTAGGTAATTTCATTTAATAAATAATGAAAATACTTCTCACATTTCAATTAGCGCTTAACACATTTATCTTCAATAGCATTCCATGCATTTATGCAAATTGAGTACCGCGTCCAAGTGTCTAGAGGAAAAAATTGACTGGACTTCCGTAAATTTGATATACAAAACGCGTATATGTTGTACTAATTCATTAGCAAATTGAATGTTATCTTGCTAAAGCTACGGGATATATTGAACATTTAAAACGCAAATGATCAGTGGAAATTTTTCAGAAAAAATTAATAATTTACTCGTATGAGAATATATACTGCAGCTATTGTTTTACATCTGACAACTGTGCACAGGGAAAGTGAACATCTTTTATAATGAAAAGATGTGAGTATTGAAGTATTTCAAGTAAAAAACTATATATATATTATATACTACATACAAGACATTAACTATGGGAGCGATGACTAGGACTTGATGTCCCTTCGAAACTTTTGTTGGGATTGGAGTTCAAAAAACTCGGTAAATTCTCATTGTTAGCTAATACGACCAAAGAGCAGCAATGTGCTTAATGTAAAGTGCGCTCTCCAAAGTTATGAAGAGCGTAATAAATTACTTGCCAATAATCGCCAATATGGTTTCCGCAGATCTCGCTGTGATGGAGACCTTATGTCATTCCTCATCGAGAAATAAAACCAGTGTGTTCACCTTTTCGGTGAAAGTATGTTGGTCGCTCTGGATATTTCTAAGGCATTTGATCGAGTGTGGCAGCGCGCCCTCGTATCAAAACTAACTGCTTATTATGGTGGCAATTCCTTTGCTAGTTGGATTACGAGCTTCTGTAGTGGTCACTCGATCCGTGTTGTGGTAGACAGATTCACCTCCAATGAGCACTCCATCAATGCTGGAGTTCCCCAGGGTTCTGTTCTATCTACGACTCTCTTCCTGGTTTTTATCGATGGTCGTCTGTCATCGACCGCCAACCCAATCCATTCCTTTTCGGACAATAGCAACATTTGTCATTCGTATTGCTTCAAAAAGCGCCCAAGCTCTGCGAAGGTTGAGAGTAAAAAGTGGGCTATGAATGACACACTCGCTTACGCGACCTCAATACAATCTCCGAGTGGGGTCGTGCTAACCGAATCAATATTAATGCTATTAAAACCCAGGGCTGTCTGTTGTCTCACAGACGAATAGATAACTCCCCTCCTTCCCTTAATATGGCTTGCTTAGATATTACGATGCCAACAACTATTGACATTTTGGGTATATCGATTCAACCTGAGGTGGACAGATCATGTGTTCGATGTATCGAAAAAAGCGACTAAGTTTATTGGTTTTCAGAAACGGTATAAGAAATACTTAACTCCAGTTAATCTTCGGACTGTCTATTTCACTTATATTAGACCCAAACTAGAGCACAATTCACATATTTGGGTCGAGGCTTTAAAAATCACTTTGGAGCTGCTAGATCGAGTTCAACGACATGTGATGAAACTAAGAGGTGATGAAGCTGTCGTCTCTTCTATTGACTCCTTTCACCACCGGCGTAACGTAGTAAACACTCTACCCATTTCTATAGATACTACAACGGGATGTGCTCTAGAGAGATACCTGAACTGGTAGGGCGCTTCCCTTGAGCATTGGCTTATGCTAAGAGAAAAAAATGGCTACTTTTAAAAAATCCGATAGAAGAAATGGATCAGGCAGGTGTCATTGGCCCCTACTTTTTAGAAAATCCTTTGCGATGTCTTCAGATCTGATAAATTAGACACCGTGTATCTCTAAATATTGGCTTTCCTCTACAACTTAGACCAATTTTGGAAGAATGCAAGAAACAAAGTTTTTGTGGGAACTCGTAATAGAAACCATATTCCATCCAAAGGTACAAGTATAAAGATCGATCATTTTTATATTACCATAATCTGTCAAAACGGCGTAGTCGACGTTCGCACTGTTGAAAAGCGCTTACTCCAGTTCTGATCATTTCTCTGCTGTGGCTAAAGGTAGACTGCGAGTGATAGAAATATCCAATGGCTCTAGTCAAATTAACGTTTTACATTGGAACTGTAAGCGTTATTAGTATCACGCCTTTGACCTCAAAAGTAATGTTTTGTTCTGCGGTAGAATAATAAATCGAATATGCATTTTTCATAAATAAATCAAGTCAATTTTTTGTGATTTTTCTTATTTTTTGGGTATGTTTTATTTCCATTCTCTAAGAAATTTTTACTACAAAAAAAAATCGGTTTCTGAGTCAAGGTTTTTGTGACCTCCAATATTTTGTAATATCATAAAAGCCAGATTTGTTGAAAGAAAATTCTTCTTCTCAGAAAATGAGCTCTGCAAAACATTAATCGCATTGTAATACAAATTTTATTTTAACCTAAATATCACAACTTGCGGTTACTGATCTTCATCATTATATAAAAAATTGAACTCAAACTTTGATCTCTTTAATAATATGAATGTTGGTAAATACATACATACATACATACATACATAACATATATCACATGTAGGTATGATATACAAACATTTTGCGTATTCTTTAAATTCCATTGGAAAAAATGAAATTTTGAATTCCAAATTTATCACATGATTCTAATTGATGATAATTATAAAGCAAACCAAACATCTGTTGAATAAATCGCGTTTTACTTTTTCTTAAAAAAAAAACACAAATACCTACAAACATTTATATAGCGTGTATGCAAAAACCATTATAAATTGTATTGGATTTATGGCAGCTATGAACGTTCGTTCATAAGTAAAAATCTGAAAGTGTACGGGTGGGTATCTCGTCTAAAATTTCAACAAATTTCACACACTGATCGCGGTCACTGAATTGTTGGCTTGGTAATTAATCTGGTTGTCAACTTACAATAGTAACGCTTGCTTGCAACTAATTGCGATATAAATCACAGTAACAACAACGAAACGAAATAGCCAACCAAGCCAACAGATGAAAGTCATCTATAAATAGAACTATGAAAAAAACTTAAAAGAAACATTTAATATATGGAATAATAGTGAGTAAAAATTAAAACCGCAATTCACATTAGAAAAAATGCGGTTTTTATTGATATACGTATGTGGGCAGTGGCGCAGTCAGATTTTTTTTAAAGAGGCTGTACTGTAAAAGAGTTATATATTTTATTTTAAACGAATGTATTATTTATAGATGTAATTATTTATAAAAAGAATTTGCTCTAGTAGTTGAATTGACATGCAAAATATTTATTTTCATATAAAAAATATTAATTTTTTGGGGTTTGAGCCCCCCATATACCACTCAATGTCACGCCAGTAGGTAATTAGTTGTTACACATTTTTACTTTTTAGTTGTTGTCTGTTATGTAGATAGTGTTATATGGCATATTCGCTTTGGTGTCTAATTAATTAGTTTTAGCAGCTATAGAAGAAAACTTGAAGCAATAACCATCGGTTTTGAAATCTGCACTGATATATTAATAAATTACTTTGTACCCAAAATAAAAATTTAAAATTTAGGAGTTTTGTGGTGTTTTTAACTATTATGTAAGTGGGCAGGCACCATATACTGATTCCGGAAATTTAGTTTTGATCGATTTATATTTAAGTTTTTGTGTTATTTTATTCGCGAATCGCCTATTTAAAAAATTGAGTTTGTTTTTTTAAATTTTCAGTATAACTAATTCAAAGGAATAAAGAACGCTCAGAGCACCTTCCCGAGTAAAAATTTTCATCTGAATCTCATATGATTGGCATTATTAGAGATCCGTTTCGGAATTGCGTATTCGGTTCAAGCTCGGATAGATTTGGTAACGCATGGAGCCAGGCTAAAGGAACCAGGCAAAACTAATATGACACTGATCAGTCTGCCTGATGCGACACTGATCAGCCAGAGTGTAAATTTTCGTCCGGATCGAATACGGTTGGCCCTATTAGAGATCCGGTTTGGACTTGGGAAATCGGCCTTGTATGTTTTTGTTGCATTGCCTTTGATTTCGCTGATCAGGGTTGTATAAGTTTTTATAGGGCTTTCCGTAAAAAAGAATAATGAAGCTAGCCAGCTCCGGTCCTTATCATAACCGTCTAGTTCAGTTTATGAAATGACAAAACTGATCAGGACTGGACATTGGCCTTTGCCTAGTAGAGCTGTAATATGTCTAGTCTTTCCCATATCTGATCTGGAATTCCTTAATACGTTTCCCCTTTTAGAATCTGTTTAGATTCACATATGGCTGCCCGAAATGGAGTCCGTAATTCCTAGCCGGATCCGGAGCTGATTATAGCAGCGTTTGCCTCCTACTCGGGTTCACACTTTCAACATTTATTGATTTGAAAGATTCTATACTATATTATAAGACTTATAGAAGAAGCATATAGACCAAATCCCTTTCAGACCATGCAGTCGGACTGACTTCATATTGCGAATTAAATATGTTGTTTTTTAAAGGAAATAAAGTAATGTAATGTATTCCCCCGATTTGATTGAAAAACGTTTTTTACGAAGTTATACTCATTTAAAGGGTTTTCAATGTTTTGTTTGCTTGACTTTGTCGTGGTTTGAAATGAATTTGGTCTATAGAAGATTGTATACTATGAAATGTGTTAATAATTTTCATCAAAAATTGAGCGATTTTTAATAAAAACTTTTCGTTTTTTCGACGATATTTTTGAAAAAAGCAGTGCTTCGTCAGTGTATAGCATTGATCATATTAAAGTTGTGAAAAATATTTTTTTTTATTGAAAATCGCACGAATTGTAATAAAAAATTTTCTGCTACGGCATTTTTCAACATTAAATTAAATGAAGGGCTGGGTCAAGTGCTGGCGTTATTGTATTGGAAGTGATAACAACTTCTTTGAAAGCGACAAAATATATTTTGATTATTTAATTTTGTTTCGTTTTATTTAACAATGTCATATACAATTCTATATATTTCTTTTGCCCAGTGAATGTTTCTGGCAAAATAGTATTTGTTTCAACCAAATTATGATTTGGAAACTATTATCAAAATTATGTTTGATCCACTAACATTTCTGCACATATGCGGTGTGTTAACTTAATAAAATAATTTATTTCGCCTATAAGGAATATTCTTATTGTTTACTATATATATTAATATTTTCAATTATTTTGTTTTCTCTGTAAAAATTAAAAACTCACCATTTTGAAAATGTACTTTCACACTATAATCCACAAATTAAATATGTTCCAAATACGTTAAATATCAGCTACGTCTGCGACCTTAGCGATCGATATCACTATGGGTCCGTGTTGTTAACTTGTTACACAATTGACACAAAATTCTTCTTCAATTAGAATGCTTACCAAACGCTGCGACAAATTTTAACCAAATGTTATTTACTCGAATTCAGTCAAATGCTTTTATACCAACACGATTCCAAAGATTTCAATCGCGCTGCCATCTTTAGGGCGGCCAAATCTGTTGTGTGGGAATGGTTTGCATAATTTGCAGTTCCTTTGACGCCAACAATGAAAATGATAACTCTGATGACGCTGACAACGACGACTGATTGCAATGTTCATCATCACACTGTGGAAAGTAACAATGAACATTGGTAACAATTATTATTAGTTGTATTGGCCACAATCATTTTGTGGTACAGCGGATTACAATTGTTATCTCTTGTTAGTCAATTACTATTGTGTATGTACGAGTTGTAGTCAAACGTAGCGATGTGATATCATGCGAAAAGTATTGACAATTTTCGATATATGTTATCAAATAAAAAAAGGATGTTGAGCAGAAATATCATATGACGCGTTCAGAGCAAAAACCAAAAAGAAAAAGTCTCAGCGCAAAAACCACTCATACTATTTATCGCGACGCGTTGAACAGAGTTGAAAGGGGTTGCAATTACTGTAAATTTAGTAAAAATTACAGAGGCTTCAGTCCATTTAAGAAAAATTGGCCTCAAAAACGGGTGGCAACTCATGTTTAGGACATTGTTCGATAAGGCGACCCTATATATTCGGTTAAGTCTGTTTAAGCTCTATCATTTGACACTCCTTTCAAGCTTCTATCTTAATTAATGAAAATTGACCCAAAAAACCGGTGGAAACCCATGTTTGAGACAGGAGTTCTTCGAGTTTTATCATTTGGAATACATTTTGAGGTGCAATATTATGTAGTTTTAATTAAAACAACAAAATTGGCAAAAATTCGGGCATTTTCGAGCATCAGGACAGACTTTGGCAAGACAACCCTTGTTGGTTATTTTTACCAAAATGCATTACTATCATTCCCGCAATTCTTATCCTAAAATCTTATACACTTGACTTTTATAAAAGCCTTAAAGAACAAAAACTACAACAAAACAAAGCTACGTATTAAATTCGTGCTCAAGACTTAAGCGATCACTATCTTTACTCTTTCTCTAGGCACAATTTTCCGAAAAATTTTAATTTACACAAAAAAAAAAAAAAATTTAGTTTTTTGTAAGATAATTTTGAGTTTATCAAATCTCCCAAACAATATTTATATACACCACTTCACATTGTTTTCCTAGATTAAGCTACTCAAAGTTCCACTTTTTTTTATACAATAATTTATGATATCTTCAGGGCTATTTTCGACATAAAAGAATTTGTCTGCCTGTTGCCTTTGAAGCTTTACAGAATATCGGATGTTCTCTTTCCAGTCAGAGATTGAGATTATGTTATTAGGCCATAAGGAGAGTCTTGATATGAGACTGATTTTAAACAAACTAACTTATATAGAGCTCCTTATTTTGCTTGAGCATTGGCCATTTTGTTTCCATAGATGGTCTGGCACCCAAATAAAGGAACACTTTTTTCAGTAAGGCTTATGAGGAGCTGAAGACCCTGCCGTACTAGATTTGAGGTGGCCTTTTGATAAATTACTTTTGCCTATTAATTCAAAATGTAAGCCTTAAATCATAAAATCATATTAAGTTCAAAGTTCTTGTGGAGAATATGCACATCGATGTTATGCACCAAAAAATTTCCTGTGATAAGGTTTGAGCTCTATAAGCCATTTTTGAATAAAAATTTTGTTGCCCAGAACTATCTGCTCAACAGTTGTCGGTAAGATCCAATTTACATCCAAATAAAAAGGCAAAAATGCAAATTCTTTCAACTTACGTTGGGAAAATCACTGACACTCAAGAGCTTTAAGACCAACAACAGACGCCGCCATCCCAGATCATCAACTATTTGACTCAATCAAACGTAAAAAAAAAGTATCAAAAAAAAAAGTATCAAATAATCAATATATCGAAAAGTGATATTTTTCTTCTACATACAAGCATACAAATAAAGATACATTTTTACAATACAAACAAAAAGCGCATAAAATTCTTTCGAGCAAAATAATTCGTGTAGTTTTATTACCCTTCAACCCAGCGTTATAATAGAATGCATAGCTCGCTCTAGTATCAAATGAATTAAAGTTACGTATACGCCTTGGCAATTTTCCGCGCTCTTTCATCATTTTGCAAGAAAACCCATTATCAATATTCTTTTATATGTTCTTACATACATATACACATACATACATACATACATACATTATATTATCATCATCAGAAGCTGTTGCTCATCAGTTACTAGTGACAGGAAATTGTTGATATTGTTATCTATTATATTTATATTGTTATCCTTATGAAATGTCCTTGTGAAGTATTCTACTGATATAAACATTTATTTTAGTTAGTCTATGAGTATTTCATCATCCCCTTTCATTTGTTGTTGAATGCTTAACAGTTGGTGGTAGATTACACGCTGACTTTCATCAGCTCAAAGGTTTCATTTAGCCGTTTACGCTGAAATATTTGCGCTTGACACTTCTGAAGTGAACGTTTTCGCATTTATTCGTTGCCACTAATGCTTTTGATGTCTTAATTAATAAGACATCAAATTAAAGGTATATCTACTGAAAATTTTATGAGCATTATATAAAATACGAGTTTTATAAGCAATTTATAATGTTGCTTTTTTTTGCTTTAACAGCAATGATTTTGCGCCAAGCAACAAGATATGTTCAAATATCGGTTCTAAACTGAATGCTGTGGAAATGCTATTCTTGAAATCACTCTTAAGGCTTTAGCGTTCGAAATCTAGTTAACTGTCATATCCAAAATAGCCACTTTTTAATAGGATATATATTTTTGTATATGTTCTTTCTTTTTTACAATACAGCATCGTACTTTCTTTGAGTAGAGTTATTTAAAAATTAATGATTTTAATAACATATTTTTAAAAAATTTTGTTTGCAAAAATTCGTAGACCATCGAATTATTGTTTTTAATTATTATTTCAAACTTCTAAAAAAAGTACCAGTATGCTCTCTTGAAAAGTATTTTTACGGGTTTGTTTTTTTCAATGTGTTTTCAGCCGAATTCCTTTAAAAGAAGTTATCATTTATGATTAATTTTACCAAGTTAAATTCTAAGCGAGTTACAGGGCTGCCAAGTTGAAATCAAATGGAATTCGCTTTCATATCAAAAGAACAAAATAATATTAAAAAAAAATAAGTCTTTGTTTTTGAGAAAAAGTAGCTGCCCTTTTTTTGTTTTTGGTCAGCAATATTTATAATGAATATATAAAATAATATAAACTTAAATTGTAGTATAGAAAAAACTTGTTGAACTTTTTTAATTTTTTTTTTCGTTAAACTGAAATTAGTTCATGTAACAAAAATCTTTGAATTTTTGGCTTATTTCAGAAATTTTTGAGCTCCTACCAATTCTCCGGCTTTGAAATGAAATTCCGGCCTGGGCCGGGTCAATCCCTGCTACTTGGCAGCCCTGTTGAGTTAGTTTTAAGTTATTAATTTTAAGCAACTAAGTTGAAGAAACGAATCGTAGGTTACTACCTACTACTACGACCTAGTACTACTGAACGACGTAGTACTTATATATGAGTTATACTATCTCGTTTTACATTCAAAATTTAGATATCTCAAAAATAATTTTTTTTCGTTAGTTTGTCAAAACATGTTTTTGGAAAAAGTTTTTCCGGGCTTATTTTCGGCTCTTGTATTTCAAAATGTACTCGTCAGGCAGAAAAACCGTGAAGGCATAAAAGTTAGCATTCTACGTCTATTTTCTTATTGTCCTATTGAAAATTTCCTTCTTTTTTATTTATAAACAATTATTTTGCAATTTAAAATAAAATCGAAAATTTTCTTTTTGGGTTATGTTTAATAATATAATAATTACTATATAAAAATATGAATTTTTGATTTTACTATTGGATCGTATCTTTTAAAAACATCGATACTCAATGCTTTTTTTTAACAGATATTCGCGAATTATTTTTTAGTACGTGGCGCTGCATAATGTTTTACTCAAAACAATCAACGTAATTAAGTGATTTTGCTAAAATAGTGCAAATTATAATAATGCTTTGATGCTTTTTGAAAGAAACGACGTTTTCAAAATATATTAGTCAAAGTCATTGATACAGGCGAGTTCTATGGCGAGCGCGCGGAACGGGACTGCGCTGCGAGCTTTGATATTCAATACTTCGTGCATCTGACTTTATTAATGACTTTAATTAGTATATATATTTTAAAAACTTCGATAATTATATTAACGCTGCTCTTTCAAAACAAAAACGGCGGGTTGCACTCTGTGAGTGCCGACAGAAGTGAGAACTTAAAATAATATAATTGAAATTTGTTTTCATGATGTTTTGTAATGTTTATGGAATAATTTTCACCACACCAAGCAACTCATGGCTGTCTCTTTCACACCAGTAAAGAAAAAATAAATGGAGGAAAGCTAATGTCAAGTTCTCAGCTTTTAAAATCCAGTGTCATCCTGTGTCGGTGATGACGTGGAGGAAAGCTAATGTCAAGTTTTCAGCTTTTAAAATCCAGTGTCATCCTGTGTCGTAACTCAATTTATGCATACGCCCAAAAGCACGCAGCAAATTTCTAAAAATACCATATACCAACAACCAAGACAACAACAATGACGTCATCACATGGTTGTTGTCTTGGCTACTGATCTATCAACATACCCTTAAAGCATGCTACATAATTTTAAAAATATTGTCATTGTGACGTCATGAATGTCGGTGTCCTGTCGCCAGTTTATACATTTTTCCTCACCCGCACAACGTGCCTAAAGAAGTTCTCACTTCAAAAAAAAAAAACAAAATCGTGTTATCGTATTGCATGATTTTATTGGTTTTAGCAAAATCACTTAAATTACTTTTATTGTTTTGAGTAAGACATTATGCAGTGCCACGTTGTAGTGCGGTACTATAAAAATAATTCGCGACAATCTGTTAAAAAAAAGTATTGAATATCGGGGTTTTTAAAGAATACGATTCCATTATAAAATCAAAAATTCATATTCAAAAAACCACTACTCGAACCAATTTGAAATAAATTGCAAAATGATTTTTTGGATTTTATTTTCACTGAAAAAAAAAAAATTAAATCAAAAAAGTTAAACATACCCCGTGAAGAAAATTTTCAATTTTAATTTTTAAATTGCAAAATTAGAAAATTTTCAATACGATAATAAGAAAATAGATGTAGAATGCTAACTTTTATGTCTTCACTGTTTTTTCACATGACGCGTACATTTTAAGATACCAGCGTGCAAAAATCCATGTATTTTTAAAGTTTGTGATTTTCAAAAAATGGTATTTTCGAAAATTAACCCGGAAAAACTTTTTTCAAAAACATTTCTAAACGATTTCTGAGAAATCTATATTTTGAATGTAAAAACGAGGTTAAATGACCCATATAACTTTACCAAAAGAGATTTCTTTTGCACAAAATTTTAATATTGGTTTGTGGAGGAAAACGAGCAGCTGATTTAAGTTGTCAATTTCTCGCTTGGTTTTTGTGATAAGGCTTTAAATTAGATTTCATGTATTCATATGATGACTTTATTTTTTCTTTTAGTTGCCAATATTAAAAAATGAATTATTTTTGTGTGAAAAAATCTTGATACCTTTTTTATTCTCATTTAAAACAAAAAACATTCAGTTATCGGCTTTTTCACAAAAATCACTCGATTGCTGGCTTTTTCGGAAAATTTTCAATTCCTACAGGGCCCTTGGCTTTGACCTGCAATTCCGGGTTTGGCCTGATGAGAAGCGGATACTTGGCAACCCTGAGTATCCCAAGTTCAAAATAACGATTAATTCCAGTCCAAGGATTTTCAATTGGAAGAAATAATATTTTTGTAAGCAGGATTAATTTTATTGAAAAAGCTGTTTCTCTTTACTTAAACAACTCCATTAATATATTGTACAATACATAGATACATATGTACATATGTTAATAAGTTTATAGCACGTAGTAGCTAGTGTCATCTTTCACATGGTACAATATAATAGACTTTCAAATTAAAATTTTCAACACTAACTTAAATTTAAAAAAAATTTAAATAGCATTTTGATATTTTTTCAGTGTTTCTTTTTACCTCCCTTTTTACCAACTGGTTGCACCTGATAAACTGGCTGCACAGGAATTGGTTTCACAGCAACAGTTTTTACAATAACAGGCTGTATAATGGGTTTCACAATAATAGGCTTTACAACAACTGGTCTTGGAGGCGGTGGTGGTGGCCGAGGATGAGCTTGCACTGGTCTTGGCGGCGGTGGTGGATGCCGCGGTGGTGGTGGATGCTGCGGTGGTGGTGGTGGTGGAGGTGGTGGAGGTGGTGGAGGTGCTGGATGTGTTGCCTGAACATAGACATATTGTGGTTGTGGTTGTACATAAGAGTATGCTGGAACTGTTGCCACTGGACCTGTCTGCCCTTTCTTGAAAACTGTTGATTTTACATCACGGACAAAAAGAGTCGCAATTATTAATCCGAAGATAAACCTTAATATATTTCCAATAGGCATTGTAAAGACCTATCAGAGTTGTATTGCAAACTGCAATAATGTTGAGAAAACTATAAGTTTTATACTGAATCTTATTGATTGATTGATTTATACTTTTATCGTGGAAATTAAACGTATGTATGTAAGTAGTTATGTATATAACATATAATTTTTGCTGGTGATTTTTCTGCATATAACGCAGTAATTCATGTTGTTGATTAAAAACAATTTGTGCCTAATTGGCATAAAATTTTTTTATTTATTTCAGTGTGAATATAAAAACAGCAAATGGTAACTTGGGTTACGATGCACATCGGAAATTCCAACAAATGAGAATTATTCTTTAATGAAGTCTATCATTAGTATTAAAATTGAGTCTTGGAGGCGTTTCAATGGAAACTTACCTTCTCCACTTTTGATCAAGAATGCGGTAAGTACTCAGTCCTATTTCTTTATTTTTTATTTTGCTTTGTTGCTTATCATTAGGTATAATAAAATGCATAGGTAGGATTAAGGTAGGTCAGGGGTTTTTTTTTGTGACGTGCGAAAAATCAAAAAAAAAAATAAATAAATAGGATGTGATCTTTGGCCTCGCCAAAAATTGAATACCCTATTCCACATTAATAGTGTAAGTGAGCGTAAGTCACAAGTTGCCTGGTTTCCCAATTTATATTTGCAAACAATTATGTAAAATGCCTTTAGTATAAAAATTCTAAATTTCCACTTGTATCGATAGTGTTACGCGCTCTTATTGAAATTCACCCAGATCACTCAAAATGTTTGTGTGAAATGTAGTTCCACAACCTTAAATAATTTTCTCAGTAAATATAGCTTTTAAGTTTTTATTTCTTTGAGGCACGCTTACTAAGGGTTACCAAGTGCCCAGGATTGTGCCCTGGCTAAACCCGGAATTTAATTTTAAAGTTGGGGCCCTGGGAGGAGTTTAAAAACTTCTCAATAAAAGCCATATTTTCTTTCGCACACAAAAATAAAGATTTAATTTTCCAAAAAAATATTTATTTTTAGAAGGCTGGGAAGTGATTCTGTACGACTTGGTAATCCTGCGCCTACTTGTAGAAATTCTCCGAGTTCCTGTCGTGAGTTTTTCCGCATCAATCTTACTACTTGTGCAAAATTTGGTTTCCCTATGTTAAATCATTCTCTCAGTATAGCTTTTTAAGGTTTTGGTTTAAATGGGAGGTGTTATGCCTTCCTCTCGACTTTATCGCTTAATTTAGCCGCTAAAAAAACCAGCCGCTAAAACCCTTACTAGGCATTTTTGTGCTCATAACACTGAGCATGGCGGGATTGGGGCCCGAAAGGGATTTTGTGATATAAAATTTATGATAGGTATAATTGAAATCAAAAGAGTGATGGCATAGCGATGATAAGATTCAGAAGTTTACCATCAATGTTAGTTTGCATAATGTTCCAAGAAAATCTAAAATAACCTTTTTAGTAAATTTAAGGATTGATTTTTCAATACCCAGACATTTTTTGTATATTCCAAATTAAAACACTCTAGTTGGCAATCCTCAAACTTTAGCTAAAAAAATTCGTTGAACAGAATTGTGACGAGGTCGGGAAAGCGGCAACGATTACTCGCTGTCAAACAAAAATTAGAATTACCTACTCACTGTGAAAAATAATTAGAATTAAATCTAAATAGACGGGTACCCGTCGGCAGGTTACCAGTCGTGTTATAAATTTTTGACATCAAGTAATCAAGTGTTCAATTTCATAGCGTCAAGAGTGTTATAATTTTTGACATCGGATTTCCGTTGCCGCTTTTCCGATTCCGTCCCAATTCTGTTTAACACATTACTCAAATGATTTTCCGACGGGGCTTTTTTTTTGACAGCAGGTAATCGTTACCGCTCTCCCGATCCCGTCCAAATTCTGTTTCACACATTACCCTGCTAACCGTTATTCCACTGAAAATTTTTTTAATGGCAGCACTCTTGGTTTTCAAATTCCCTTCTAAGTGACAGCAGCTCCACCTGCAAGTGGCTTATGAAACCACTAGCAGCTGATTACTTGACAGCTTCAATGCAAAATTGTAAAAACAAGCGAAGACAAAAACAAACGCAAATAATTTACCGATGAAAGAGAAAACATGGAATAAACAGCGAGTGCAAAGATTACTTTCACTGCGTTTTTGTTTATTACTCTCTTGAATTTTGGTTTGTTTTGTTCGTGTTTTTCCTTACTTTAATAATAGACGAAAAACTCACAACAAAGGAATTAAGTATGTAGTACATTAAACTGGAAAAGCAAGTTGCACACAAGTAAAAATTTATTTTATTTTTGTTGGTAGATTTCGAAATTTCTGTAGTTATCACAAACAGGATGACGATATTTCACAAACTTCTGAAATAGATGCGATAAAAAAAAACAGATTGTCTAGATTCTAGAAAATCAAAACTACCAAAAAAGCAGTTGCAATCGGTCAGCGGTCCAAAGTTCCGAAAAAATAAAAGATTAGAGTTTAACTTTAATACACAAAAGAAGGTAAGTTTTCACATCAAACAATTTAAAGTAAATAATATTTTTGTAATGAGCAGGGTCTCATCTAGAAGAGTCTATCCTTAAGGAGTGGTATTTTTTTAACGTCTATAGTTATAGCGTCTGTTTATGTTCTTTCAATTGATATATAAATGTATGTGGATACGTACGTGGACAAAAGTATTAGGCTCCCCTAAAATTTTTCAATTCTATCAATTTTCAGTAAATATCGAACAAAGTGTAAAGTTTTTAAAATTGGTCAAAATATTCAGTAAAATGTTTGCTTTTGCATATTATTAAGCCAAAAATAATTAAAAATGAAATTTTGACCAAAATTATTTCTGTCAATGTCGCAAAAACTAAAAATAATAAAGAAAACTAAAACCAAAACATGTCTATTTCATTCCATAATTCAATTTCAACTATTTTTACTCTTCTCCAGGAATGATACTAAAAATACGTCACGCTCTGCTAGAGGTCAGCAATCACCCCAATACGAAAAAATCTGCAATTATCATTAATAATGAAATCATCATTTCCTCCGCTTGTATACTACAGTCTTATGTACGTCCCACATTGCCCTTTATAGCTGATACAAGCAATGAAAATGTTTGTGCCAGCACTAAAATCATACGAAAATTGCAGCAGTGTCAGTTGATTAATGTGCAGGATAATAGTACAGACGAAGCACTACATTTAAATGCACTAAATTATCAAGTGACTTTTGATCAGCGTAAATTACCAGCGCAAGATCGTCGTCGCCAACCGCATATACTATCACGCTATCGTGCAAAGTTGTTGTATCTCTATAGCTCTTCGGAAATTTCAAGAAACTTACACAAACTTCTTGTGCAATCTACCAGTGTTATTGAACATAATGAGGTATTGTTGTCCAGTTTTCTTATACTCAGCATGCGTCCTACCAAAGAACGTGAAACATTTAAACGTTTTCTAACGCATATTGGCAGCTATTTGCGTTTTTTGCAGCCGATACGCACATTGGACGATGTGTTGACCATGTGTACACCATTCGGCCTGGAGAATTTTTACAAAACAATAAGCATTGGAAAAGTGTCAAATGTCATGGGTCGTGATGGCTGTTTATTTGTGATGTCAAATGCCCTGCCTGTAGGTTGCGAGGGTTCAGCGGTATTTAATAATAAGCTGTAAGTATATTGAAGCTGAAATGTTTTTCTTTTTTAACTAAACTTTTTTTTTAATTTTAAGTCGACTTATTGGCATGATTATATGTACTTCTTTTCAACGTCAGCAGGAAAATGTTAATATGACATTAGCAGCAAATTTTGCGCATTTGTTACATGACTTTATGCGACAACTTGGTATACGAGTAACTTCGATAATGTTGCCAAGGGAACCATCAAATTTTGCCTGTAAGTTCGATATTCCTGCAGTGTTACCAGAGACTATTATGCTCTATGGACTTCATAATTTTCCCTTAGAAATTCATTCGCGAAAACAACAGCTTCCTATTGTTGTTCCACTCAAAATTTTACTTCAAAAATGTATTTGATTTGAAGGAGGAGAATGTGAGCTAATCTTTCCGGCGAATTAATTTTTGAGAGGGGGAAGTCTTTAAAATGTAGTTGCTTTCAATTTACTTTTCGAGATAAAAAATATCAAACGGGGAAACTGCAATGACAAAAAAAAAACAACTAAGATAGTGCACCAACGAAATATTAGACATGTGGACATCATTTAATTTTTCGTTTTTATAGTGAAAGCGAAATATTTCATTTTATTACCACAGTACAATCGTTTTTAATACCTTAATTAAGGGATTGTTAAATTGGGAAAACAAAAAGGGATAGATAGATGCAATGTACCAAACTTTTTAAGAATTAACATCGCTATCAGTGCCTTAATTTCCATGGCATGTAGGTTTAAAATATTTTGTTGAATCTGATTCGAACTCCTCCTGTGCCGCATACGGCCTATGAGCCAAGGATTGAACAAGTATGGCTTAAACCATATCAGGTTGCAGATAAGAACTGTGCATATTCTCAGCTTTACTGTAACTGAGCCCGACATTATTTTATCTATACTGCCAAAGATGTACATTTGTTGTGTTGCATCTATGCAAGACAGTATTTTGAAATCGGAAACATAAAAAGTCGGGAGAATGCAGGATAAAACTTCTAAATTATATCGAATATCATTCCTTTCATACTATGGATGAAATAGTTGATAGATATGTTGCGAGGTTATCAGGGACAAATTGCTCTTAGTCTTCCCTTAGAACTTTGCCCATCGTTCTTATAAATGATAATTATGTCTAGAAAATGATGAAAGCTCAATATCTTATCTATTTGCATATCTGGATCTAAAAAACTCACCCAGAAATTTTTTTTTTTTTTTGAAAGAGTAAGGATCGACAATTGAATCCTTTGTAAGACTAAGGAACGTAGACGTTGTAAGCCTGATAGCAAAATGTGTTTCGATAGGAATATACATTTTTAAATTGTATGTGTGTAATTGGCATTGCTTTTGTTTTTGCTTGTCATTGTTGTTTGCCATAACTAATTAATAGTTTCAGCAAAATTATCGTAAGCAACAAACTGTTTAATTTTAATGAAAATCCATAAACATAAATATAAATGCATATTATGCAGACATGTTGCATTAACTTTTGTGTTGATATCAATTTCACGGTAAAATGAATTTGTGCATAAATCATCGTGTAAAAATAAATTATCTAATTATTAGATTCTAATTAAAATTCAAAGATAATAAATTCCAAAAAACTTAGAATTTCAAATGTTGCTTACGATAATTTTACTATATATTTTCTTAATTGATATTTATTAAAAGAAATATTCTTGAATTACTAAAGCAAACAAATCTTATACCTTTATAAGGGGAACGTAGCATGGTTGTTGTTGAATCTTCTGGCAGTCAAGGCACGGGAACCTTCGTTAAAGTGCGTAATAAAAAGTTTATTCTCACCTGTTCACATGTAGTTTTTAATGTAAGTATTATACTTTATCACTTTATGTATATAAAATTATATAATAATTTACTTGCTTACAGGCTGACGCAAAAGTTTATTGTCGCAGCGTAGATGGTGAATTTGATTCTACTGTGGTTTGGCGTAATCCACAATATGATAAACCATTTGATGTTGCTGTTTTAGCAGCACCGGAAAACATTCCTGAACGTTATTGTGCACGTTTATCCAATACAAAGCCAACACTGGGACAAGCTGTTTACAATGCAGGCTTTCCTTATTTTGTAAATTTTAATTTGAAATATGATTTTAATCCATCGATATTTCAAGGACGTATTATTAAGTGTACACCTGGTGCAATTATGTCTGATGGTTGTGTACAGGCTGGCCAGAGCGGTGGACCAATGTTTGATGAGAACGGCTGCATTTTAGGTATTTGTGTTTCGAACATAAAAGTGGATAAAGTTGTTTACCCAAACATTAATACAGTAGTCCCAATAAGCGAAATACGTCTTACATTGGAACGATATGCGAAAACAAATGGTGAGACATTTTTAATTTCTATTATTTTAAATATTCGTCAGTGATATACTAGTAGCTATACTAATTTTTGGCCAAATATATAAAGTATTTGTAATTTTGTGGCAATTTAAAATTTTAAAATATATTCTGCGCAATAAATTTTGCGAAATTTCATTCCTGTTTTCATAAAAAAATTCTAAATATTTTGCTTTAAAGCAAAAACACATTTAAACAATGAATATCTTGTGTTGGGCTCATGCTACTTTAAATTTTTTTAACTATGCTTCATATTATTTATTATATTTATTTTGTTAATTAACTGGTTTTATTATTTTTGCAGATGTCAAAGCTTTAAATAACTTGGTCGCCAATAAAGAAATTCAACGTCAATGGTCTCTGAATCCACCAACTATTTTAAGTAAACTGTAGTTTATTATATATCAGTGCTAAACCTTTTACATTGTTTTTTCAAATCAACTTTCAAACGTGAAGGTCCATACGAAAAGGTAACATTTACACACACCTGCGCTTGAGTTTATAACTCAAACTCAAAGAAAGAAGTTAAAAATAAAATATTATTTTGAATCAGCGCAGACATAAATATAACCTTTTGGTGTGGACCTGCTCAAATATTGTAATGATTCTGTATGGTGCTTGCGTAAGTTTTTCTATATGTGCATTAGGGCATACGTTTATTTAGTTGAATGGGAATTTTCATTCAACTATTACTTAGAGCAGTTCAAAATAGAAACTTTTAATTTCTGTTTAGATTCTATGTAAGAATGTATAATGAAAAAAAAAGTTAGTAACAAATCTCCGCTGGAACTATTTAACGTACGCCCAATGTAAATATGGGTTATTTTACACAATTTTTACATTCAGTGTTTAAATTTTTGCGGAATAATTTTTTAATTATAATTTTATATTAAAAATGTTTCAATACGATTTTATAGGTCTTGATTTCAAATGCTTATTATATCTCGAAATCTATAAGTCATATCGAAAGTTACTACTACAGATTTTACTTCAGCTTAAAGTCAAGAGATTTGGCACTTTCACTCCCTCAAAAAGACAAATTATTACACAAATGTAGATCGTAAAAAAATTATTTCACGAAAATCTAAAAATTGAGTGTAAAATTCATGTAGAATGACCCATATAAGTATGTATGCTTTAATGTAATATTTTATAACTTTGTTTATTTTTACAAATGTAAATAAAAAATAAATATATAATTTTTGTAAACTTTTTCGAGTTTATTGTTTAAGCAATAAAGCGTACTTTTTTTAAAATTTCATGGACTCATATTTTGAAAATATTTAGAGTCAAGGTTTCCAAGTTGAAAACAAGGAATTAACGGCATTCCCAAAATAAATGGGTCAAAAATAGTCCTTTCCATGGTACTGAGACACTCCAAGTGATGTCGAAAACAAATTTTCGCAACTCAGATTTGCGCTCATTAGTGCATATTGCATAGTGACTCAAAACCCGTAGTGAGCCACTCAATGCTGTTCTCTGGTATGTATGAAGGAATCATAAAGCAAAATACTACACCGATTCCATTTATGTTTCAATTTCTTTATTACTCACTTATCTTGATTTACATTTCATTTTAGTTTATTTAACATTTTTGTCCCTTTCATATTAAATTTTATTCATTACTGGATAAATTTAATTTTATTTTTTTTCTTTAGTTTTTTAATTCCCATCTGCGTTTATCGTTTTGCTGCTGTCAAGTCTTCAGTTTTTTTAACACTGCAAAGTTTCTTTTTTACATACATACATATGTATATATGTAATTATATACTCCTCTTTGAGCCAGAACTTTATTTCAGCTTTATAGCTTTCAAGACTAACAACTAGAAGCCTGCTCAGTTTAAGCAGAATGTTTTTGCATAATATATATATATATATTTGCAATGTTTTTAAAAAAATAGCATTCAAGTCAAAAAAAGTTTTGTTTTTGTGATTTTACTTCTCTGATTCGAGATTCAAAAAACTAAGGCGGAAGGCAAATACTTATGGCCAATATTGCGAACATAATTATGTCATCATTGTTATTTTTTTTTTGCCTTTTTGCATATATTTTTAATTTGCTTAGTTACAATAAGTAAAATAAAGGGATCCTGTCTATTTCCCATGAAGAAATTCAGAATATATATATAATCAAAGGAAGATAACAGTTATGTTTACAAAATAAAATATATTATTATTATTCCACTCGCTTGAATTACTAGTGTATTTATAATATTTATGTAATAAACGAAAATGAATTAAATAATGCTTGCCTTGTTAGTAAGTGCATTAACTGTCAGTCTATATAAAAACAGTTGATTTGTTTCGTTTAAAATTCCAAATACTTAATATATTCTTTTTAATTATTATCCAAGCAGTCATTGACATGACTTGTTAGGAGACTCAAATTTTTAAATTGTTTCGAGCAGATAGGGCAACGATGTATTGCGGATTGTTGCTGTGCGCTGGATGAAGGTTGTGGCAAAATCTTTAATGAGAAGAAAAATATTTGAAAATCGTGCATACTTATAAGCAATGATTTATATTAAATTAAAAACAAATAACGCACTCGTATAGGGCGTTGTTTAACAGTAGATTCGAATTTCGCTGCAGATGGTGAACTTGCCTTTATAGAACCAACTGATGAGGCATTTGATGAACGTCGCTGATTTTCTATTTTTTCATCATATTTTTTTTGCGCTTCTTCAATTAATTCTTGATTTTTGCGTTGCAATGTACGTAAATCTTGTAAAAGCTGATCTTTTTCACCTGCCAAATTTTGACGTGCATTGCGTTCCATTTCAAAATCACGACTGTAAACATCTAATTGTTGACGCAACACTGCAAGTTCATTTTTAATTTCATCGCGTTCCATTTGGAATTCAGTAAATGTTGAAGATTTCTCCATATTTTCAGCTTTAAGTAAATTTATTTCTGATTGCAGTTTTTTGATTAACTCTTCAGCTGAAACATAATTAACTTTAAGGCAAGTAATTTCGTCAGTATATTGTTTTTGCTGAAATTGTATATTAGAGAATATATTAAACATATTTGCTTCAAACAAATGCAATTCTCATTTTAAACTTACCACATCGGAAAGATCTAAATTTTTTGCTACCAGCTCGGAGAGTTGACGTTCAAATCCTTTAACTACACGTTGATGTTCCATGCGATCAACGTAGTCAGGACTTTCTTTAGAATCTGTCACACTTTTAGGTATGTAGTCGTATGAAGCCTAGAGTGAAAATTATTTATTTATTATTCTATTTAATTGAGGTTTTCTATTGTGTCTCACCAACTGCTGTTGCTCTAGTTTAATTATTTGTGCACGCATATTTTCGATTATTGCAGATTTTTCCGAAATGGCTTGTACGACTTCTTCATGTTCTTTTTGTCGCATTTCATCAGTGATTTTGACTTGCTCTATTTTTGAATCCATATCACGTTTTAGTTCCAGATTCTCGTTACGTAACTGTAATAATGAAATTATAATAATCCTATTAATTAGTGCATTGTGTTCTTACCGTAGCAATTTGTTGCTGACATTCTTGAAGCTGCTGCTGATATCGCTGTTCTGTGCGATGCATATCATCTTTCCATTGCTGTGTTTTAAAATAGAATTGTTTCATCGTAAGATTGACTTTGGCCAAAGTTTCTACAAATAATTGATTATATAAATATGCTGATAATTTTAAAATAGATAAAATAATTTTTATACTTTTAAGTTCCACATATTCGGACATAAAATTTTGTAGTTTAACAACATCTTCGGCGCAAGCTTCCATCGAGCAAAGGCTGGGAAATTGTGAATAAACACTGGTCTGAAAATTTAATTAAACAATATAAATTAAATATAGTAAATTATGCATAGTTTAGCTAAATAATAAACTACATTAGTTAGCAGCGAGACACGAAAATCATTTGTTGATAAAACGAAAAGCTTCGATAGAAACTAGAAATAATTTAAAGGTATACTCGTATATATAACTAAACATTTCTAAATCGAAATAAAAATATTTAGTGATATCCGCGCCTTTAAAAGATCGTCAGAGTTACTATAAACTGCTTTTTTTGAAAAGATTATTTGAAGCACTATGAGTTGATTCCGCCATTTTATACGTGTGACACAGCTGTAGCATAGTCTCGTTTTGCTTCGAGAAGAAACACTACACTCAAGAAAAAAACTTAATAGTGTAACTCTTTCTCAGACATTGAGACGGGTTTACTGACGTGTTTCTACGTGGATGATTGAAGGTTTTTTCACTCCTGACATACCACAATTTATTTAATAGGTCCACAGTAAACGTTTATTTAAATTTTTTTTTTTGAATAAATGTTAATTTGCATTTACAAATTCACTCTTATTAATCGTTCGAGTGTAAATTTTTCATTTCTGTACCAGCTTGGTTGAAGTATTTCTTTACTTATGTATTACCTTTTGCTATGGGATAGTGTTGTTGCCAGGTTGCCGATTTATTACATTGACGTCGGCAAGAAAACTATGATGCACCTTTTAACCTATCCTAATTGTTGAGTAACAAAAAGTCAGCACAAAAAGGTTGCTTTAAAATCCATTCGCAAAATTGCGTAAAAGCGGCCGGTTTTTTAAAAGGTTTTCAGCTTATCAGAACTTGCGCAGGTTTCTATTTTTTTTAATAATTAATTAATTTTTTCATGCAAAAAACATGGAAATTTATAAATTTACCAAAAAGTCAAAAATTAGTTCGATGAAATGGATTCTTAAACAAAACAGAACAAGCGAGCAGCAATTTATCAGAAATACTAATATTTCATAGCAACTAATAAGCCATGAAACTAGTTACTACGGTGTACCCTATCGTGTGTTACCTCTCTACATGTGCAGAAAATATATCGGAGCAGTTCGACTATGCAGGTAAGCTTAGAAACTTGCATGTTATTATACAGAAGAAGCAAAGCCGTAAAAGAATTTTTAAAGATCAAACGTAGACTTCGAAGAAATGGAAGATCCCATAGCAATTTTAATTTTTATGAAAAAATGTGTGGATTAACGTAAATTCTTAAAACTAGATTAAGTTCTATCAACCTTTCACACAGAACCCCTTCATTTTTGGCATTGTCAACAAAGGTTGACAAATCCATGATATATTTTGCGAAACAAAGTTATGATACATACATCATAATTATGACACGTTTGGCAATCATGTTTAGTAACATTCATCATCGTTTTATTCAGCTGCGTTTTTTTGTTGTTTCGTTTTAGTCTCTATCGTCTAATTTTTACAATATCCTTTCGCAAAAATCAACAATGTTCTGTCTATTACTCGGCGTTTACACACACAAATTCTTGCCGAAAAGTTTCCTTGTTTGTGGGCAAGAGGGGGAAAACCAAAGAGACGAGGTACAAAATTTATTGCTTTTGAACAAATTAACGGATTTGAATGAAACCTTGGCATATCGAAAGGAATGAAATAGGCTTTAGTTAATGGGTTTGAAAGTTTTTAAAAAATAATTATTTCTGTAATTTATTATAAACATTTTTTATTGTTTTCATCGCATTTCTGAAATAATGGAACTTTTTCCACAAATATCTATAGTAAAAATATATTGAGTCGCCCAGTCGCAAGACTCACTGAATAAAAAAGGCTTTTTTACACACCTATATTCTTTTCAAGGTCAAGATATTTTTAATTTGTTTATACAGTGGGTACAATTATTAAAATTCCTCTATTTTATATTGACATGCATATGTTCATATTTACTGATAAGTTAAAACAGCAAAACAGTGTCAAAAGTTACATGTTCGCGCTTTGAAGACTAAGAAAACAGTGATAATTTCACAGTTCGGGTGCTAAACCTTTTATCTTCAATTTATGTATTTAGAAATAACATGAATGAGAAGAATCTGTTAAATTGTGTGCAAGTTTACAATTTCAGACTTAACTAGTAATGTACATAAGTTGGTATAGATTTAAATTAAATTTTAGGAGAAAATTAACATTTTTTAAGACTTTATTGTGCGCTTGTAATGTGTAGTGGCGTCATGTTTCCAACAGTCTCTAATATAGCAATGCATGTATGTGATTACTCAAGTCGTACTTGACGTATCGTAGGGTAAAAATATATTTTCAAAAGAATTTAAAATAAGCGAAATGAATAAATTTGTTGATAACGATGTTATTGAACAAATTTTCAGCGGTTTTTCAAGCTCTGACACTAAAACTTTAAATGGTCATAGCTTCGTAAAAAATATTTTTCAATAATTACTTTGAAAAACAACATATTTAATCGGCAACCAATTCCGCAATTTGAAGTCACTCCGACTGCATGGTTTGAGACGGATTTTGTCTTATAAAATTAAAAATTTCAATCTACGACTTTTAAACACAGCACGCATTAAAGAAAGTTGTTCGGACTATAAATTACAAATTAAGGAAGCTATTAACAAACTATATTTGGATTACATATGTATATAGTGGGCGGCTTTGGACCTTTTTTCGTGGCAATCTTTACATGAGATATTCAAATATATATTCTTCACTTGCACTGTTACAATTTATTTATTTAAATAAAGTTTTACTATACCTTTAAAACTTCAGCATTTACTTCGCCCAAAATGAAACTGGCAGCCAAAGAATCAGGTGCAGCAGCAGCACTCAACGATGTTGGGGCGCTGTGATTTAATCCAACGCCGTTCTGGATGCTGTTTGATTTAGTCGAGTTAACGATTATGTGACCATTTGTAAGGGAGTTCACAGACACTTCTGGTGTTTTCTCAACTTCGGTGTTTGTAGAATTTTCCATAGAGTTTTTTTCAGGCGTCAATGAATTTTGTGCAGTATTAGCAAATACGGCACTTTCTCGCAACGACCGGAATGAGCTGAAATTACTGCCAGGAATTTCATCTGTATGATTTCCGGATACCAATGAGGACATTGGTGATGTGCCCAAAATAACAAAAGATTCTTCGTCCGACATTGTGGTAGAACTACAAAATGACTTCTGGTTGCACAATATTGTAGTTTTGCTGTTAAAAATTCCTTTTTCTTTTCGGGATTCCCCCGAAAAATTTCTTACCTTCTCGTCGTGGTTTTTATTAAATAATTTATTTTATGATTGCTTCACTCTCTATTTCTAAGTGATTCATCAGTACAAAGTTTTTGCCTGTGTCAGCCAAAAATAGTTTAATATTTCAGTGAGATTGCGAAATTTTTCGGGAAGTCAACGCAAGCAGATAGAAGGAAAAACGCAAATTACTTCTTTTAGATAAAAATTTTCTATGTTCTTATTTTATATATCCACTATCTTACACTTTCTGCAGTTTTATTTTAGTTTTTCCCGTTTTTTTCTATTAACTTGTTATTGTTTTTATTTCGGAGTCGCAGAAGAAATGCGTTGTAAAAGCAGCAATGAACAAATATAAAAACCAAGACGAAAAATATTGACAATGATTCCGTTCAGACAGAATAAGCACTGTGAAAAAGTTTGCACTGAACGCCATTTTCATAAATTGACCAATTTTTGTATCTGACGATCTGTCAAACACCAAAGAAACTTCTAAAAATTTAGGCTAAGTTCTCACGAGCGGTTTTTCAGCAATTCACAGAAGTATATGCAATGAGCCTCACCATCAACGTACATATTTTAACGCGCGTCGGAACGCACGTTGGCTTTATTAACGTTGGACTTATGCTACAATCGCGTTGAAAAAACGCTCGTGTGGACATAACCGTTAGGCTAAGGCCATATAAACGATAGCTAACGCACGTTTCAGCATTCTACACAAACAACGCGCGTTTTTATAATAGGCCTTAAAACGTGCTTAAGTTTTATTAACGCCGGCATTATGCTAGAAAGCGCGTTGAATAACATCTGAGTGCCCTTAGCCTAAGTTGCCAGCACAACATTGGCAGCAAAGCGTTTAATTGAATTTCTGAGCGCTTTATAATTAAAAGTGAAGTTACAGACCACACGTTATCATTTTATCGTAATTTTTACGACGTTGATAGATTGAGATCGGAAATGGCTATTTTTGACCTTTCCCTATCGATTGGAGCAAAAAAAAATTATATTTTGAACCACCCTACATTTTTTTTTTGCTCCAACCGATAAGAAATGGTCGGCAATGGCTTTTGGACACACCTTAGGGCAGCTCCTGTACTTTTCAAGGTCTGGAGCCAACCAAAGTGATGTCAAAAAATTATTTTTCGAACTTTCCCAATCGATTGGAGGAAAAAAATATTTCCGAAAATGGGTCAAAAACAGTCCTTTCTAGGGTCCGGAGATACTCCAAATGATGTTCAAAATCCATTTTCGACCTCTTTCCATCAATTGGAGCATAACACTTTTTTTTCAAAAATGGACTGAAATCGTGCATTTTTGGGGCTCGGAACCACCTCTGATGATGGTCGAAATCCATTTTCGACCTCTTTCCATCGATTGGAGTACAAATTTTTTTTTCGATAATGGACCGAAATCGGGCATTTTTGAGACTCGGAACCACCTCTGATGATGGTTAAAGTCCATTTTCGACCTCGTTCCTTCGACTGGTGCATAACATTTTTATTCGAGAATGGACCAAAATCGAGCATTTTTCCGACTCACGACCACATCTGGTGAAAATTGAGCAATTTTTTCAATCACAAAAAACCAAATAATACTTATTTTGGGTCACTGTCATTAACACATTCATATGTGCTATTTCAGAAAAAAGAACCCGTACCCTTGAATACATTTAGGTAGATACCTGAGTTTTAGAGTATATGACGTAAGTTTGATAGCAAAAACTAAAAAAGTTTCAAAGTTTTTATCATTTTATTTGAGAACACTTAAAAAGTAGAAAGTCTGACTAGTTTATTTACAAACTTAAATATTAGATCTTAATAACTAAATATAAAAAAATACTGTATGCCTAATGTAGAAGACTTTAACCACCATACCGTTGCCGTTGTGAATTCTTCAATTGCTTCGAATAAGCCAGACGATACCGGAAAACTGGACGAAATACGTTAATTTCAGCTAATTCCATATCATCGAAATTTTCATCAAATGCATTATTGGCATATGCATCTGTTAAGTCTCTTTTAAAAATTTTAACATTATGATAATTCTGCATATCACTTGTGATTGTTGCTTGTGATAGAAAAACATCTGTAGTCAGAGGTTGAAGTCTTTGCACTAAATTTGCACCCAAAAGCCTATTATCTTCCAAGCTGCTTTCTGCATATGCCACTACTGTTACATAAGACAAAATTATGCAGTGGAATATTAACTGTGACTGTTTAAAAATAATAAAAAAATAAGTAATTAGATAATATATCAATTTAACTTCTGTTCAATACACTCACACTGCACATCATTTTTTTTCGTAATCAATAGATTTTAGATTAAGATTTAAGTTAATATTGTTGTGCTAATCTCACTTACTTTTCAAGAGTAATTTATTTTGTTACAATGCATTTCCTTTTATACAGAGTTTCAAGAGCAATTTCATTTTCTTCAATACACAATCGTAACGCACTTTTTCAATTATCGAATTACTTGCTAATTGTTGCATTGAATATAAACAAATATCAGCTGCAACTTCGTTGAATTGTTCTTCGTAAATTTTACTAACGATCTGTAAAGAGTGTTAATTAAATGAGGTGTCATGAGGTTTGCAAAAACGTAATATGTACAAAAAAATAATGCATATTTTCTAATTAGCGCCTCATTTGCAATATAGTACCCTTACGTCAGAATAGATAATGTAAATGTGATTGATATTTCTGGGTACATGCTTACGCTATTGTAGCCTACAAGACAATTAAGCTGACGAAAACCTCATTATTGAACAAATTAAGTGAAGGACCTCGATTGCTACAGTCGCATATGTCTTTACGGATGTTACGTTTCCCTCAGTCTAGTCAAATCTATTGTTCTTCCAAGCAAGAGCAATCTGAGAGATTTTTACGCCAGAACGAATATAATGGCAAAAGCAATACTGCAGTCCACGTCATCTGTAGAGTGACCATCTAAGTATAGTATACTTATAGATAATGAGAAAAACTTCTCGGTATATTCTTCATCAAAAATTATGTAGGTAAAGTACTACACACCATCACTCTTAAAACAATTAAAGAAGTTTTACATTTTCTGGCTTGAATTAATTTATTAAAAAAAAAAAAATTAAAATAAAAAAGGGAACGTGTGCTATATAGGGCAGATGAATATTTTTTTTTGAATATTTTTTTTTTATTCGAAAGTACAATCCTTCTGGGTAATTGTGGAACACTATTTCATTCAAATGACTTCCTCGCCTGGCTTAGGAGTAGCCCATACGATGAAACCTATTTTTCAGTATATTTTCGACTGTAAAGAGCTCTATGGCCAGGGCCAACTGGCCATAAAGTAAAATTTTTTTAATGGTAACAAGTTTAATTATTTTGACCTATTGATGACCTTATATTTTTTCTTTTGCTCGGTATACAAAAATTTCACCTTAGTGATGCGTACATGTCACAAAAATCATCCGAGATACTTGAGAAATTTTTTAATTAATACCAGCCCCCCAGCTTTAAGATGAAATTCTGGACCTGGAGGTGTCAATCCCGGTCACTTGGTAACTCTGCCGCTGGCAGCACATATGTCCTTAAGAACCTCAATCATTATTGGATGGTTACGGTAACACTTATCTTTAAAGTCTACTCACAAATGATACTCCAATGCAAGTTATCAAAACGGTTAGTAAAGCAGTTTTTAAACTTCGTCTTCTCCCAAGCTTTTCACAGCCCAATCACCGAACCGTCATACCGAATTGTTTAGGCGAAATTCGCATCGAAGAAGTGCGTAAAATGTTAAATTCCTGAGAACGATGCCGAGTTGATGGTCTTGGTTGCTCTTGCACATTCTGAGCAACAGCAGCAATATTTTCGGTTATACGAGTACCCAATAAAGATCCAGCTTCACCAGTGGCGTCAATTCGGTAGGGCTGGGAAGGGCATTGTAGTACCGTAGAGTGGCTTGGCAATGATGAAAAAAAATTGACATTTTCATTTTGGGGAAAAAAATCTCCTGACCTCAAATGTGGGTTAACAGGCATTAAACTGATGTCATGTCTTTATCATAGTAATGCAAATCCACAGTAAAATTTTAAGCGAAAAAAAATTGGGGTTTTTGAGAAAATCAGTCTTCTTTTTTTTCATAAAAAGCGCTATAACTCCGCCAATTTTCAAAATTTCTTAAAGATACTGATAGAAAATCAGAAGTTCAATTAGAACCAAAAATTAAAAGTTAATTATTTTGATGAAAATGCGACTATGAACCAATTTTCAGCGGCTTTTCAAGCTCTGACACTAAAACTTTAAATGGGCATAACTTCGTAAAAAATAATTTTCAATCAAATCGGGGAGCGGTATATTTCCTTAATTACTTTGAAAAACAACATATTTAATCCGCAACCAATTCCGCAATTTGAAGTCACTCCGACTGCATGGTTTGAGATGGATTTGGTCTTTTATTATTTTTCAACTTTATTCAAGATTGACCCATTTCAATAACCTGAGGTATAAAACTAACTTTTAGAGTTGCCACATTAAAAAAAAAAAACAGTAGTTCAAGTTCGAAACGCTAGATGAATCCCCCCCCGTACAAAAATAGCTATATTTTCATAAATTATAATGGCGTTAAAAAGTCGTAAATTAGTCATTGAACTTGAAAGTTATTTCGTGCTGCTTTCTGGAGCCCGTGTAAACGCTTCGAGAAATCCGCTTTTTACAGATAAATAATAATATATAATGTGTAGAGCAAATTAACGTAAATTCTCTGTAAATAAGTGTGTAAAATTTTGTTTGCATATTTACTATTCGATAGTTAACTCAGTTGCAAGTTCGTAGAAAAATTAATCATGTGGTGTGAATGACTCGAGTCAGATTTTGTTTTCATCTTAATGATATATAATTGAAATTACCTACCTTAATGTTTGCAGTTTTTGACGTCTTTATATTTTCTTATTTGCTATTGAATACACGCAAATATTATGCGAAAATTTATATATTATGCAGAAGGTACGTGATTTATTCGTGATAAAATTTTATTTATATAAAAAACAAATGTTTTATACCTATCTACTTAAATTTGTTTTTTTTTATCTAATATACTTTTGACATCTATTCATTTGAGTGTTGTTTTTGACATTTCAATTATTCGTATGAGTACACAGATGGACATTTGAATTTTTTTATGACCAAGAGCTTTTTGTATTTTTGCGTTGAGCAATTTGAAGCCGGAAGCTGTTTGGAATATTTTTATATCCCATACCTTTATAAACATGTTTGCAAAAGAGCGGTATTTTATTTTTACCAACTCATGAAAATTTCAAATTCATTTAAGAATTTTTAACGTTGAGATATAAGAAATTGCTAGAAGAAAATTTGCTTTTAAGGCCCTCGATGCATTGATAACCGGATAAATAAGTAATATAAAATATTAGTTCAATACAATGCCTACTTTTAAATCAAGTGATTTCGTAATTCAATTAAATTTGCCAATTACAAATACAATGTAAAAGTTAGTTTGCATGGCAAAATCGTCGAAAAATTCTTTACCACCCATGGTGGCCATACTATGAAAAAGACTTCTCTTCACAATAATTCCTTGTAACACCAAACTCTACAGCATTAATTTAAAATTCTTTATCCATAATGTGGTTACTTTTGTTCAGAAGAAAAAAAAAAATAAAAAGGAAATTGAAATGAATTTTTCGCAATTAACATAGGTTGGTTGTAACGCCCGCAGTCGTGTTTTGCGTTTATTTAATTAATTCAATCCAAAAGTTCCTGTTGCTGTTGCTGCCGTTAATTTAAAATGTTCTATTTCAACTAGGATGAATGTTTTGCTGCAAATGAAAAAAATTCAGCACAGCTATTCGTTGTGAGTAATTGTGGAATTTTGGTGATTTGTTAATGTAATTTATGTTAAAGTGGTCTGTAAGTTTTATTATATTAAAGTGATTTACAGTTATAATTAAAATAGAAAAGCAGCGCCTAAAATTATGCAGTATGGAATACTCTGATTTAACATACATTGAATAAGTCTTGACATATGAAAGCTACATGCTTGTGGATTGCATAATTTTAGGCTTTAAACTTTAAATGAAAATAAATTTTATTTTAGGAAATTTTTATTTTATTTATCACCATGTTGATAAAGTATAAACATACACATTTTTAAAGTTTTTATTAATTTTAATGCTATTGTTGTTATTTCATTATCTTCAACGATCATCTGCACTATATGCACAGTACGAAAACTTTTCCTTTTTCATTTTTTAAATTAAAAAATTTTATATTTATACAAATTTTTAGTAATTTCATTATATTTATTTTTAATGTTAATAAAAATAAATTTATGTACGGAAGACACAAAATATATATATTTTTAATGCAAATTTTCTTTATTGCATATACTATGTATTTTTAAATTAAACAACAGCTATAAGAATGTTAACTAACATAGGGCTAAATTAAGAAAGTTTTAAAACAAAAAATTAAATTGATACAAAAAGCTAAGAAATACTCAAAAATTCTATGTAAATTTGTTGAGATTTTATATGTATATTATTATTTTTAAATTATCATATATGTACGTAGGAAGGACGTGCTCTACTTAAATGATGCCTAAAACTATGCAATATAGCTGACTTGAGTTTTAGTTATTTATATGTAGTAAAACTTAAATATTTTTAATTGCATACCTTTAGGCACCTGTTTGAAATAAGATTCAAATTAATTTTAAAAAATCGTAAAAATTATATAAGAAAATGTGCTACTATAACTTAAACCAAGGCAATGGTATGTTCGGTGTGCAGGTAAAAAAAATTGTTAATAAAAAATTTTTGCTTATTGCTTAGTTAGAGTGAAGTTGGTATGTTTATACAGAATTTACTGGACATGACACTTTTAGGCTTGAAGAATTGTGCATGAAACTTGCCTTGGTTTGCAATCAAAACTAATGGCAATATCAATTTATATATTCATTTTTATTATATATGTACTATCAATTTTTACATTCAGTTAAGATTTGTTTTTTAATGCACATATAAATTTCTCGTATAATATAGTAGTTAATAAGTTATTTTATTTTTATAAATAGATATTTAGATTTACATTAAACAATTTTGGTTCCATTTGTGTTTTTATTAAATTTCATTTAATTTTTGATTATCAGGCTTAATAGTTTGTGTGTGTGTGTTTTCTTCTGTTTTTTTTTTTTTTTTAAATAAAAAGCATGCGCTTAAAAGTTGCCTAAAACTATGCAACAAATCTTGTTGTTGCCTTAAAGTCTGTTATTTTTTGTTTGGTGTTTGTAATTTTCGAATTTTTCCACTGCATATTTTTTCGGGGCAAGTTAATTTGAATTTTCTTTTGCGCAATGCCTTAAGTTAATATGCTAATTTTTTTCTATTTTTATTTTCTTGATTTTATATAACAAACATATAGAGAATCGAAACCTTTATGTTCATATACCGTTTAATTATTAAAATTGTTACAGCGTAATATTAATTAAATATACATATTTCATATACAATATATAAATAATCTATTAAATATAATATGTATACATTATTTTATTTTCACACAAGTAAAATTAACTACTTAGTTTTCAACAAATTTTGATTTCTAAAGTAATTAAATGAAAACTTTTTTGGTTTTTGTGCAATTACAAGTTAAGTAATTTTAAGCTGATAATTCCTTGCGTTATTACATTACCATTAAACGAGTACATTGAAAAAATACTTGTTAAATAGTTTTGAATATACCCAGTCGGAAATTGTTATAATCGTGTGTGTGAAGTTTAGTTAAATTTGAATTCAACGTCGACTAAAAATTTTCATTTGGCCAATTTCGAATTTTCTTGATTATATTCCATCGGCTATATTGTTTAGGTTATCAAAAGTAAGCCTAAGTTGCGCCCTGTGCAAAAACTATTTTCTTGCGCTTTCCCATTCATAACTTCTGGCTCAAAGTGTTATTTCCACTTTGCCGATTCTAAGCCGTTAAAACTGAACGTAACACGCATGTATGCATACAAAAGTTTCCAGAATCTCTATTCGATCTTACATCCATGGATCTACGTATATCCGTGGGACTGCAGCGGAGGTCAGAAGGGCTTAAAGGAGTTATTCGGAGTAGGATTTTTGGGAGTTAAACTATAAATAGTTTCAGTTTTGAAATTTGGTCTCTGCTATGCACGTTCTAGAATGTAAAAGGGATTAAATAATAGGGCGTGGCACCTCTCATACAACTTATAACACTTAAATCACTGTATTTTATTTATATTTGTTATTTTGTATGCATTAAGACACTCAGGTGTTCAGGGGTCTATTCAAAAGACAGAGAAATTTCTAAATCTTTTCGATTACCCAACTCAGCCAGCGTCTTTCAAGCAGAAGTCTTTGCTATTCTAGAAGCTTGCAGATTAGTGGACAGTTCTAATATGGGAAAGCAAGCAATCTTCTCCGACAGCCCGGCCGCTATCAAAGCTCTGAACTCGGAGACGATAAAATCCAAATTAGTAGAACAATGCAGGAAGGAGGTAACTAAGCTGGGGCGTCAGCTCGACGTATTTCTCATGTGGGTTCCAGGCCACAGGAACCTTGAGGGTAATGAAAAGGCGGACGAACTAGCAAGGCGCGGTTCCTCTCTTGACGAAACTAGAGCATGCGAGCGTGTGCATATACCGCTCGGTACAGTCAAGCGAAAGGTCTTATCGTTTTTTCTTTCCGAGGCAGCAAAGGACTGGAGGACCTTTAAAACCTGTAAAACATCCAGAGCAATTTGGCGATTCTATAACAATTCAAAAACCACTGACCTACTGTCCAAGAGCCGAAGTGACATTGCGAGAATCACCACGACATGCACTGGACACTGGACTACCGGCAAGCATGCAGAAAAATTAGGTATTCTATTTAACCCTTTTTGCCGCATTGCATGAATCTGTTTAAAAGAAATCTTTGAAATCATTGAAAGAATCTGTTGAACATTTTCTCTGTAACTGTCCAGCCCTTGCCAGAAACAGGCTCAGATATCTAGGACAAGCCTTCTTCAATAACCTCAGCGATTTGGCCGAAAATGACATCAGATCGCTGCTTAACTACCTGAACAGGACTAACTGGATATAGCTTTAATCGCTCCTTAGGCTATATAGATTCTTTTACCAACCCCTTTACCAGTCTTTTGCGGGTTACGTACGTAGTATTAAAACGGCACATCTAGTGCTATTAAAGGATTCTAGCATGCTTGCTAGACCTGTCACTTTAACCTAACCTACCTAAGACACTCAAAAACTGTGGGCGCGGTTTGACACCAGGGTGTGACAGCTCACATACAACTAAAACACCTTATCGTAACTATGACAGTTACAATTTTGAAATTTGGTACTTGGATCTATACAATCAGTGTTAAGCAGTTTATAAAATGTAGGCGGGAGCTATAAACGAGGTGTGGTACCTCTAATACAACAAGCTCACTTAAAAAGCTGTATCTTGACATATATGGCAGCCAAAAGCCTAAAATTCGTTATATGAATGAATATTGTTTACATTTAGCTGCTCAAGAAATGTGGGCGTAGTTTGAAAATAGGGTGTAACACCTCCTATATAATTAAAACACATAAAATGCTATATTTTGGCATCAATAGTTGTGGAATTTGACACAATGGACTTAAACAGTTTGCAGTAAGCGACTTGAGAAATGTTGGCGAGATTAGACAATGGGGTATATGCGGCCGTTGTCATGGGGAAATAGCTGAAATTATATATTTCAAATTTTTTTATCGAGGTATTTGAAATTCTTAAAATTATTACATTGGCCACTTGAGTGAATTTGTTCTATTCCAAATTAGGGCATTCGATTAGTAATAAAATATTGAAAAAAGGGCATAACTTAAATCAGAATTCTTTTTAAAGGATATGATTAAAAAAAAAAAACATGTCTTTTTGATTAAAAATATTTTCCAGGCAATAACTTCTTCAAAATGAAGTTCAGAGAAAAGTCTTACATTCACGGCACTACTGTTTCAATTTGATATTGAAATCTTTGTGTCACATTTCATTGATTTTCCATTCTGTGTTTGTACTGCGCTCACTTTTCTTTAATGTTTCACTTTGTTGATTTTGTATGAAGCTTCATAATATTTTTATTTCAAATTCTCTAGAAATAGCTTGCTAGCTGCGCCTACTTTATTAATTCTACACATTTTTTTTTTACTTTTTGAAACCAATGTTAAAAAAGTAGCACTTCATTTAATTAACTTCCGAAACCGATATAAAAACTTTAACTTTTTTAAGCATCGCACATTACTAGGAAGACATTGACATAGGTTACATTTGTGGCCAGCAATCTGCTTTGAAACCATAAGAAAAGCTAGAAGGACAAGTATGAAAAATTATGTGAAAAATTTAGTTAATAGAAATAAAATTCGACTTTGAGCCTTTGAAGCTTCAGAACAAGTTGTAAAGTATAAAACTTAATATAATATGCGAATAAAATTCAACTTAAATTTTGTTACAAAAAGATTACTTGCCTCACACAAAACTGCTGCAAATCCGACCAGGTACTTTTTTTTGTTTGTGTTTGGTGTTTGGTGTTCGTATCTTATTACATATATATTGAAATATACAAAAGTATTTGTAAACATATGCTGCATGTATGTATGTATGCACTATTTGTATATCTGTGTTTGTAGCTCAAAATTTTATTGTTGGTATTGACGCTGCGCTGGCAATTGAAATGTATGATAATTTGAAAACTTTAGAGAACTTGCAAGTTTTCGCAATGTTTAAACTTTGAGTCCTCCTTGCCAAGTATCCATGTTAGCATTTGACGTGCCTTCATGCTGGCCAATACAACGCTGCGACTTTTATACCAATGCGGTTGTGAGGAGCTCTCACGATGACCCTTCAAATAAGAAATAACCATAAATTATTTATTATAATTCTGGTAACTAAATAAACGTTATCTTTGTCAGTGTTTATGTAAATTAAGAAATTAAATATTCAAGAAAGTTAAACAGAGTAAGAGGTAAGCATAAAGGTAAGCATTAAAGAAGTGCTACGATATATACAAAAAGAGAATGCCGACTTAACGACAAAAGTCAACAATTTAAAAAATGTTGCCAAAACTGTATTTACATATAATAAATTTAAATAAAATGTCCATTTACTTATAAACATTATCATACACAAATTAATGGAACCTTTCCAAAATTCATACTTTATAAATTAAACAAAAATCTTATTTGGATTGAATCCAAGTGCATAAAATGACACAAAATTTTACAATGCAGTGGCGCCTATTTTTTCATGACCCAATTTATTAGCAGATAATACGTACTGCAGTCATTTAAGAATTGAAATAAATCCATTCTTTAGTCGTTTCCTTGATATTTATGCATTTCAAATAATAATAAGTTTTTTTTTTCTCTATATAATAATTTTACCTTTAAATAATGACTGAAACGTATCAATAAATATTAAGGTTGTTGAAAATAACGTAACATTACGATCCATAAATTTAATTGTACAGTGTAATCCATTTTGATTTCTCCAGGTCAATATCTTCAGAAATACATACATAAGTCAGATGGCGATAATTTTTTAAGATGAAAGTTATAAGATTTCAAGAGCGTCAGATAAAAGTGAAGTGCTAAAAAATTTAGTTGACCTTGAAAATTGGTTTCTGCCATGACCGAAATGAGGTTGATTAACAACAACCATTTCTTGAACTGAAGAGTGAGCTAGCTTTAGTTTATTCTGAATTAGTGACCAAAATTAGGCTGAATAGCCTTGATAACACAAAGTATTTTAAGAGATTTATTAATTTTCAAAAAAGGTCTGACAGGTTTCCATATGAATTCAAAACAGTTTATGGGTTCAATAGTGAATCCCAAATTATAGCGGGGTTGTTTGCTCTGAGGTCGACTACTTTAAAGTTGCAGTTATTGCGATATCTTTCTCGGCTGAACTCATAGAGAAATATATCCTATCTATTGATAACGACTCAACTCCGGATCTGATGTTATTCCATGATAATAACACAGGCCGACAAATTTTTAAACCAGAGACCAGACCTATCATACCCAATGGACTTTGATGCGCTGAAGCCGATCCGAATCAAATACAGCCATAAACTGTGTTTTTTGCACTTTTAGGTTAGGATATCTCGAAAACTTGACGTATAGGAGCAATTCTGAGCTCGGATTCGGATTAAACTCATCAAAGACCATTATAATTTATAATCAATACCGAAACTTTTTTTACGAATAGTATATGAAGTATAATGAAGTCATAACAACACATCAGCGTGGTTTTGTTAACAGTTTCTTACTTCCCTGATTTCACTTCTTTTGCATTAAGTTCTTAAGACTCTGCTGGGTAAACTGACTGCACCTACATTAAATTCAGTAAATCATTTGACAAATTACCACATAATATGATTTTATTTTTTATTCAAAAAGCTAAGATTTTCTTTAAGCTTTGTCAGCTTGATTTAATCTTATTTATCTGATCGCTCGTATCAAACAAGATATTGTGGAGTATTGTTCTCTCCTGTTAGTGCGACTTCAGGTTGCTCCCATTTATTTTTGCAATCAATGGTATTAACCAAATTATTAAAAATTTCCAAATGTTAGTATATGCAGATGACATGAAAAATATACAGAAAGAGGCCGTCCATTAATTACGTGTGGTATTTTTTTGAAAATTCTGAACCTCCCCCCCTCCCTCTCCTTGGTTAGATTTGGTGATATCTGGCGGGACCATGTGAGTTTTACCATATAATTATCTGCTATATTAACGTAAATTCTCTGCATTAAAAAGGTGACGTGAGGTTTTCCTTGACCTCCTCCACCCCCTTGGTGAGACTTTGCCGGACCCCGTTCCCCATATTTTAATTCAATTAATTAATGGACGGCCCTAAAGGTGAAAGGAGTTGGTGTTACTTTCAACTTCAAATTGACTTGAAATTCTTTGAAGTTTGGTGCTGTTAGGATAACTTACATTCATTGATTTTATCCGGGAAGAATTATATTGTCATATCGATTTAGTCAATGATATATGCATACAATTTGATGCTAAGTTGACGTTTAGTGAAATTTGTTTAAAAATTTTCAACTCTTCTTGGCTTTATTATTGAGAAAATTCAAAAATTCTCAAAAGCTTAATTTGGATTGACTCTTTAAGAATTGAACTTATATTTTCTTCGAAAATATTCAAACTTTAGATGTCAAACAGAAAAACAAATTCAACTTATCATTAAGCCCTTAATGCATAGTAGAGCTTATGAAATAAATTTACATTTTGACTTATGTAATTTAAGTATAATAATACTCTAATAGTTACACATATGCTTAAAATAACACGAAACTACAAATAATTTTATATACATGAGAGGCAAAATTTCAAGTCATACGTTAATTAAAATATAATAAATATATAAAGGACACAACTGTACATATGTATGTACATACAACAAATATGGTAGATAGCATGCATGTTGGATAGTGGTGGATGAAGACAGCTTTTCAGTCTTTTGTTAGGTATGGTACAATTTGACGTTTATTTTACGTTGTTAAAGGAAAACAAAAACTTTTACTTTCATATGACAAAGTTCGTTTGCATAGTCAACACAAAGTTTGTCAAAACTTACAACAATAAAACAACAAAGATTCACAAAAACACATTTGTAAACAACAACCAGAATTTAAAAGAGAAAAGGTTAAAGTTTTGGAGTTTCAAATTAAATTTTATTATTTCATTTTAGGTTTTTACTATACGGTTACTACTGCGTACATGGAAGGTTCAGTGGATTTAATAAATTTTTTTATTTTTGTTTTTGCTGTATATATTTTTTTTTATATAAAATTTACCTTACTCACCAAATTTTCGCAGTTTTTATCACTAACGGATATTTCTGCTTCTTTATTTGGAGATTTGTCTTTATTTTTATCTCTCGATTTTTTTGCTTTGTGCTTGGGAGTATCCTATGGTGAAATTTTTAAGTTTTTAATTTTGATGATCTTGCATTTTTTTCTTTATGGTATATTGGAAGTAATGGGATAAAAACTCAATTTGATATTGGGACAGCAGCAAACTTAATATTATAATTTGCATTCATTACAAAAATAATTGGATCACTTTATTTGGGTGTTTTAATTTTAAGTAGTTTGTTTGAAATTGCTTGTAACTTTTAATGGCAATGGACTTTTGAAGTCCCAAATTTATATTAGAGATAGGATTGAAGAAAATTATCGGATTTAGTTTATTTTGTAAAAAAAATATTTGATAAATCTTATTCATTTTTCATTAATCTAAGCGAATATTGGATTTCGCGTTTTCATATCCCGTATTTTCCAATACGAGACATTAAGTTTTCGATTCATAATTTTTATGCTTCTAACGATGAGAGCTCCGTTCAATTTTCAAACTCAAATAATATCACTGAATGAACACATGATTCCTACAATATCTCAGTGGATTTTTTTTCAACTAAATGAGTTGGTTTCATGCTGCAACAGCGCTTAGCTAATATATAAAAAAAAAACTAATTTATATGCTATTAATAGCTATACAGGACAAACTTTTTTCAAGACAATTTGTACTCTTAATGTTCCTACATAAGATTCGTAAATTATTCACAAACTTAAAATTAAATTGTGATGTTTCACTATACATTTACATTAACATTTAAACACAAAATTCGCGCGTTTTGTCCTTAGGGCGCAAGTTGCCTAAACGAGCACAATTAGCGCCGCTTGTTTGAAACAATTTTCACGCTGGCAATACATTCAATGAAATATGAATAGAAAAGAGTTAGGTAGAGGAGGCAAAGGAAAAATTTTAACATCAAATTGGAACAAGAAATCCAAGATTGCTTTAAAGCAATTTTAAATAGTTTGAAATTATTGCATTCTAATGAGTTTTTAAAGAGTTACTACTACTAAGCCACTTTTTATGACCTATTTTTTTTTAAACAAAACTAAATGCATTTTATAGAATTGCAAATTAAAAAAGAAGTTTTTTCCAATTTTCTTAAATAAAAAAAAGGGTTTTACTAAAACTGATTCAGTACTTGGAGTTAGTGGCCAAAATTTTATCAGTCAACAGCTGATTTTTTTAATAGAGGATCGATAAAGTGGTTGTAGCAAAGGATATCAGTTTGACTTAGTTTCGTTTGCAAATGTTAAAGAGTTCATTTGAATTCCAACTTTTATCATTTTTCGGAATAGTTTTTTGAAAAACTTAACTTTCATTCTCGTTGATTACACAGAGTAAATTTGAAAGGTTTGAATATCTACACATATTAAGTTACAGCTATCAAAATTATTATAACGTAGAGCCATAGAAAATAATTCTTTTCTTATAGACATAAATTTGCTGAAATCAAACGCGTCAAAAAAGTAAAATTCTTATTAAATTACGATTTCAGTTTTGGAATGTCCTTCGTAAGTTAACCGTCTAAAAAGTATCGTATTTAAAAGCGCGAAATTTTATTATATTTTTTTTTTTAAATTAAGCAAATGCAAAAAGTGTTTGTATGTAAAGAAATCTAACTACTGGCTAAGCATTTAATACTAATAATTTTTGCAGTGACTACATGGTGAAAATAAGAGTTTTGCTTCGTTGATGAAATGATATAGAAATGAGCGTTGTAACTGAAAAAACTCTAAATTTCGTTATCTGCTGTTACAGTGCGAACAATCAAATGAAGATTAACATAAATTCAATTTAAAAGTCGAAGAAAAGTAACAGAAGTAGAAAACAGAAGAGGAAAATGTAAATGGCAGCAAGTTAAAAGAAAAAAAGTTTTCGCATAAATAAATCAATCAATCGAAAATAAATCAATTCATGTGAAAATCAGAAGACGACACACTTTCGCATGTCAAAACAAGCGCTAAAATTGTCAAACACTCACTTGCAGCCGATTATGATCCTTCTTGAGACGAATTTGTGTTAATGTTCCCGCTAATAATTCATCGCAATTGTGATTTATGCCCACCGACACTTCAATGAATTTCGCGCCAAATGTACAGGCGAGACATTTGCCATCTGGAAAAGAAAAAAAAAATTAAGAAAACATTTTGAATAAAAATATTGAAATCAACGAACTGACTACGAGAAAGAGTTCAGTAAATTTTACGTAGATATGTATGTCATAAATTTTATTTGCACAAATATATAAATATATATATATAATTGTATATGTATAATAGGGTAGGCCAATTTTTTAAACGGTTGTACCAAACCAAAATTTTAACTTAATTTAATTTTAAGAGAAAGTTATACATGGAATTTTGACCTCTGCTTCCAACTTTTTTCAGCAATTAGTGGGCCTTATTACCCACACTAATATATACAGTGAGTATTATTATAATTTCTCCAGGCAAATATCTTGAGAACTAAGTAAGTTAGTGATAAATAATTTAGGCAAATGTTAGAAGATTTCTTTTGGGTCAAATAACAGTGACCTAAAAAAAATAATAGTTTGTACATAGAAAGTCACAGTTGACCTCATTGACCTTAAAAATTGGTTTCAAGGTCAAAGTCAAGGTCACTGTTATTTGACCCACAAGAAATCTTATAACTTTTGCCTGAAACATTTATCACAACCTTACTTAGTTCTCAAGATGTAGCTCTGGGAAAATTAAAATGGAATATAGTGAATACTTTTTTTTAACCCTTTGAGGCACGCCTTTTAATCACCGCAAAGATAAAGCTTGGGATTGCTGCAAAAGTTAACTTTTTTTTACTTAACGAAATTCCTGAATGCATCGATTTTATTAATTTAAAAATTATAAAAAAAATTATTTTGAGACACATGTGTCCCACACGCGTTAAAGGGTTAACGTGTGTATGGTGTTTTTTTCTTGGCGACACTTTTAGTGCACGATGTAATTTATTGCCGAAAATTGGGGTTATTGTCACAAAACTCAAACATTTTTGGTTTCAAATGTTAACTGATGCCAACAAAGAGTAATTTTGGGTCGCTGAGCTCGAATCTGCTATCGAATTTTGGTCAACATGTCAGCGTTTTGAGATAATAAGTCGATTGTTTCGTATGTAAATTTATTTAGATAATTTGAAAAAAAATGCGCCATAAGGTGGTTAAAGAATGGTGGTGTAAGTGAAACAAAAAATGTGTCACCAAAATGTGACACCAAACTGCTTCGATTTGAAATAAAGAAGAGTGCAGTGCTAATACGAAGTCAAACGATGGCTGCTTAGCCGCTGAGCCGCATTCGGTCAGTTTGCATACCGGACGTTTTTGATGTAAGCAGGGTGATATCATTGGCAGAAGCCAGTTTATGTCAGATGAGCTTAAAAGTTTAATTGAGTTCATGGTGCCCACTAAGAGTAAAAGTTAAAAACGACACTAAACATTTCTGGTGACTTTATCGGAAAAGTAATGCACCAACATGTCAAAAGCTTTTGAACAGCATTAAGTGTTTTAAACTTTTCCAAACTCAATTCAAATGGACATATTTTGCGTATTCACCACTGCGCGCCTTAGTGTATGCAATGTACTGTGGCAACAACAGGTTGTTAATTTTAAGCTTCAAGAAGACTTCAGCAAAACATTGTTACCGAAAAACTTTGCATACTTTAAGGCAACAAAATTTAAATTGATTTCAAATTGCGTTGTGTCGCTATAACTAACTTACCTTGCGCTGAAACAGCACGTGATCGCGCCAAATCAATTTTATTTGCAACCAGTATAACTGGACGTGTTCTCAATAAATCATTATCCTGCAAGCTTGATAGGATTTGTTTTGCGCGTGTAAAGGACTCTTTATCGACGCACGAATAGATGACAACATAAGCATCAGCTTTTTCAAGCTCTTCCTGAAAAGATAAGAAAAAAAACAATAAATTTTTAAATAATTGTTTCACTATCGGCAAGTAGGTAGTGAATACATTTAAATTATGTAAAATATGCAAAAATGTGCAGTATCTTAGAGGAATAACTAAAAGGATGCTGAAATTGAAGAGATTTTTTTTTTTCTTAAATTTTTAATTCAACTTTGCTTTAAGTAACAGCATTTTCGTAAATTTCATTTTCTTTCGCTAATTAACTTCCGTCTGTGTTAAAAAGAACTTCCGGTATTTGAAAAGTGAAATTAATTAAAAAGGATAAAATTATGAAAGAGTTTTCGTTTGTGTCGGTTGCCTTTAAGCTAAATTTTCATAATGCAGAAACTTGACTGAGCGTTAATGTAAACCGCTACTTAAATACTGTAAGCACACACACACACTAGTAGAAGGAAAGCAAAGTAGCTATGTTTATGGTGTGCAATACTTTGTTTGCATATCGTCGATGCAAGTGACTGCAAGTCATTCTAGTAAGAGTCCTTTCATTAATACTTTTTACAACAGTTAGAATGTGCTTGTTTGTGTAAGTGTACGCAAATGAGTTGTTGTTAGCTGCTGTTTTTGCCACTTTCTATGCTTCACTTATTCGCTTGGGTATGTAGTGCGAGAGTGTTGTTGCATTTGCATGCAAACGCGTGTGTTTGATTATGCATCGTCTATCTGCATCAATAATGTGAACAAATGCAGTGATATCCCAGTAGAAATGGAGTTGAAATACTCAAAAAAACAAAAAAAAAAAAAAAAATTGAGCTAAAATATTTCATGCCTTAACCTTATACGAAAAATTGTTCAAAAACTTTTCGTAATTATCAGGGACATAACTATTATAAGTTTTTTTCTCAAAAAAATTGTTTTTAACTATTATTAATAAGAGATATAATATTAATTGTCGATAATTTTTTTTTTTTAATAAATATTGAAATTGTTTTTCCATTGTCCATAACTATTATTTCTCAATGGATTCTTTTTACGTTGATTCATAACCATTTTCAATTATTTTTCAATGGTGGTCCCAAGATCCAAAAATGACCGATTTTGGTTGAATTTTGAAATTTTTTTTTATGCACCAATCGAAGGAAAGAGGTGGAAAATGGATTTTGACCATCATCAGAGGTTGTTCCGAGTCCTAAAAATGTCCGATTTCGGTCCATTTTCGAAAAAGTAAAAGTTATGCTGCAATCGATGGACAAAGGTCGAAAATGGTTTTTGACCATCATCACAGGTGGTTCTGAGTTCCAAAAATGTCCGATTTTGGTCCATTTTCGAAAAACAAAATGTTATGCACCAATCGCTGGACAAAGGTCGAAAATGGATTTTGAGCATCATTTGGAGTATCTCCGGACCCTAGAGAGGACCGTTTTTGACCCATTTCCGGAATTTTTTTTTGCTCCAATCGATTGGGAAAGTTCGAAAAATAATTTTGGACATCACTTAGGTTGGCTCCGGACCTTGAAAAGTACCGTTTTTGACCCATTTGGTGCTTTCCAAGGTTCGGAGCCACCCTAAGTTATGTCCAAAAGCCATTGCTGACCATTCCTTATCGGTTGAAGAAAAAAAAAATTTCAGGGTGGTTCAAAATAATTTTTTTTTTTGCATCAATCGTTAGGGAAAGGTCGAAAATAGCCATTTCCGAGCTCACAAGTCTCATTTAAAAAAAAATTAACAATTATCCAAAAATTTGAATAAATTTTTGCTGAGTTCGATTAAAATAGTTTGTTACATCTTAAGTCCATTTCCTACTGGGTTCATCAACACAAAATACGTTATCATTTTACATTGTGCGCGCACACACACGTATGCACCAGCTCGCTGTGTTGCAAATCAATTGACGTTAAGTGCCACCTAAGTGGTCATCATTTGTTGATGTTGCTATTTATGTCTGTCGGTGTATGTGCATGTGCATTTTGTATCTTATCTCATGATAAACAGTTGCTGTTTTTTTGAATTTTAGTTTTTAGTTACATATGCTGTACTTGTGTTTTTGTTTGCTTTTTTTTTGTCAGCCTCAATCCTTTCTAGTTGGCTATTGTTCTTTTTAGCAAAATCATGCAATTGTTTTGTAACATCATTGTTTGAGCAGCTTTTGTGTTGCAATTTAAAATTTTATCTCAGTTTTAAAGCACAAAGGCAACAAAAACATTTGATTAAGTTTTAAATTGCAATAAATGATGAAATGTGAAACACGCATTTAATATATTAGAGGGTATTACGAAAATATTTCTTAATATGTTTTGTAAGGAAAAATTACGAGAAAGGCAACACTTTTAAGGTATTTTGTTAACAAGAAAAATCAAATATTTTTGTTTTACTAAAAAAACAAAAATCATAAAATTTAAAAGTATAAATCATATTTTAAGCATTTCATTTGTACTTTTCCGCTCAAGCGGTCAAATTGCATAATTTGTCAAAAGCTACAGACACAAAAACAATTTGTTAACTCAAAAATGTCAACAAAAACATAACAAAAAAAAAAAAAAAACAAAAAGAAAATGTTTTGCAATATTAAAGCAAATGTATTAAGCAAAATCTAAACAACAACATAGAAAATAAAAATCAAAAAAAAAAAAAAGAAAAAGAATCACAAAAAGGACGAACAATTTAAGCGGCGAAGGTGTTTTCCACTTTAACGAGTCACAGCATTTCCGGTCGTAAAACCAAGAAAATATAACTTCCGTTGGGCATAAATTTTAACACTTTAGCAGAGATTATTTTTTTTTTGTTTGTTTTGTAAACAAAGTTGGCAAATTGACTGAAGGGAAAGAACGTGATAAATCTTTTGAAAATGTTGTTTCAGTAAAAGGCAAATAAAAATTGAATAGATAATTTGTCAAGTGTTACATAAACAAAACTAACGTAAAAAACTTTAAGATTTCTTTTTTTTTTCTTCAAGAATACTTGAATTTCTTTTAGATTTTAGTTTTAGGCTAATAAAAGCTTGAAAAAAAAGTGTAAAAATAAATTAAGTACTGCAAAGCTTTAATGAAAATTTAAGTCAGCTTAAGTTCACAATTATATAAAAATTTTTAGAGTCTTCATTGCAACCATTGACGCTTTGTACAATCATCATAACGATTGTCAACAACTTCTGGGTACAAATGAAATACCTGATTGTTTTATTAAATTAAGTTCTGATTATTTTACGCTTCTTGCAAAGTATTACATCGTTATTGAATGCAAGGCATAAAGAACATCCAACTATTTACAACTTGAACAAGTTGCTAATTGTTGCTTACAAAGCCAAACGTTCTAATTGCATTGCAAGAACTCATAAATCAAAAAACTTTGCTAACGCAACAGCAGCGGCAGCGGCAGCAACAACAAGAACACAACAATAGCAACAACACTTAGCAGTGTGCGAAAGTTAAAGAAATTTTAGTGAAATTAAAATGGGAGCGAGCGCGCGTAAGCAACAACGCTGACGATGATGATGGCGATTAAATGAAAAAAACGTTAACAGCGCTGAAATTAAAACTAAAGAAAGCGCTCAAACATGAAAAGTCAGTCATAGTCATAGGGATGGATGTAAGTTAAACTTGAAATTCAACGGTTTGCTTACGAAAACTCTGTAGGTGGTGTTCTTTCGAAAAACATCAAAACTTAGCGAAAATTTAAATAAATGTCGAAAACTATCGAAACTTACCGAAAAAAATAATAAAACAATGCACCAAAAATGTCGAAAATTTTGGAAAAATATTAAAAAAGTTGAAATATTGAAAAAATCAAAGAAAGTCAAAAGCTTTCAAAATACAATGTCATATGTACACTATCGATCAAAGTTAAAATTTATCAAAAAAAAACAAAAAAAAATCATAAGGTCGTCAAAACAATTATTTTGGAAATTCATAAACATTATGCGCACATATAACTTTTTTGCTGACTGTACTTCTGTGGGTTTTGAATGTTTTGTTTGCTTGACTTTGTCAGCGAAAAATTTATATGTGCGTACAATGTTTCTATATATGTCCGTCCCATGATAAAAAGTTATTAAGAAAATAACGGTAAAAGAAAAGTATGCAGAATGCAAGCACAATTTGCTGAAAGTAATGTTGGAATGTTGTTTTTGTTATTTGCTTTAAAAATAGTACCGTAGTTTGGCTTGACAATGATGAATAAAAAAATTTCGATTTTGGAAAAAAAATCTCCTGACCTCAAAAGTGTTTTAACGAACATTAAAGTCATGTCATTTCTCTCTCGTATTAATACAAAGCCACAGTAAAATTTTAAGCGTAAAAAAATTGGGGTTTTTGAGAAAATTAGCCTTGTTTTTTATTCATGAAAAGCGCTATAACGCAGCCAATTTTCAACAATTTTCAAAATTTCTTAAAGATTCTGACAGAGAATCAGAAGTTTTATTAGAATCAAAAGATAAAAATTAATTATTTTAATTTGGAAAATTTTCTGCGATTTTTCATGTTTTGACACTAACACTTCAAATGGGCATAGCTTCGTAAAAAATGATGTTCAATCAAATCGGCAGAATACATGTTCCCTTAATTACTTTGAAAATCAACATATTTTATCGGCAACCAATTCCGTAATTTGAAGTCAGTCCGACTACATGGTTTGAAATGGATTTGGTCGGTGTTGACTTCTACCGAAAAATGTCGAAAATAAAGTGTAAAACGTCGAAAAAGTCGATAATGAAAAAACTCTGAATATGTTGAAAATATTATAATTTAGTGTTGGTAAGGTACGTGAGGCATATAATTGTGTGTATAATGTATAAATAATAGCGGAAGTGCGTGTACCTTGGACCAATTCTGAGCAAATCGTTTGCTGACTCCAAACTACAGCTGCTTTTTTTTCTTTGACGCCTCTATATTTTAAACTGATATTTTAGCTATAATGGCATGAATACAAAAAGCCGCAGTCTTTTTTCCAAACCCACATAAAAGACGTTTTTCTTAAGAATGCTAAAGTGATCCAAGGTACAATCAGGCATTGTACCTTGGACCACGAGACTAAATTTACTAAAATTTTTACTTTCATCTGTACTAAATAGTTTTTTATGATCAATTTTGCACTGATATATCAATATAGTGCTTCCAGATAATCAAAGTTTGGCAAAATGGCGAATTAAATTTGCTTTTCCGAATTTGTCCTTTTTAGCAGAAGATCTAGCCCTTAAACCATTTTAAATTGCCTACTTTATCTTTACCTTAACCGTAATTTTGTTCCGAGGAATATTTCTGAATTATATTTGTAATACATTTCACGACACAGAAAAACTTTGCAATTTGGACAGGTTCAAGGTACAGTCCATGCATTGGTCCAAGGTACACGCCAAGCACAAAATTCGGAAAATATTTACCCTAGTAGATAGTAAGATTTTAAGAGAATTAACTTGAAGAGAAACGTTGGGTACCGTTATTTCGTCATTGATCCCCAACACGACAGAATTACACAGATCGTAAGTCGACCTTGAAAACTTTCACAAAATTTACAAATCACCTGAAAATTTCATTTTCCTCAGTTGACGAAAGAACGTAAATCAAAATAGCTCTTGTGCAGCGTTGCTGAAATCGGTTAATAAATAGAGAAAATTGTACTGTTACAATTTTTAGCTACACGCTGGCAAACATGAAATATCGCTGTTTGTCCAAGGTACAATCGGTCCAAGGTACATGCTCTTCCCCTACAGATTTAATTGAAAATAGTTTGATCGAATTGTACAGTCATTAGCAGAAATCGATATTCGATCAAATTATGTTCAATTAATTAATAATATCAGTCGACTAAAAACAAATAAGATTTCTAATACAGATATACATACATATGTATATACAGATATATACATATGTAATACGAATATTAGTGTTAACGTCAGCGTTGGCTTGTGTAATCGGCAAATACACGTCAACATTGAATTTTTTATATATTCATTCATTCATTTCTCAAAAGACGTATAAAATTCAGAAAAAAAAATCAAAAGTACTTGATATTTTCACCATCCCTACCTCTTAGCTTATACTGCTGTAGGGTGGCTATGAACGCAAACAAATTCATTTCATTGTTTTGGCCTCATGCCAAATGCGAAAATGATGTTATTATTTCTGTTATTACAATTTTATTTGTTGTTTTTATTGTTATTGTTGCATAGAAATAAATTTTAATTTTTTAAAAACAAATGAAAACTTCTCAAACACTTTGTATACGCTAATCGAAATAATGTGAATTGCAAACATTTTTGCAACCATAATTTGATTAATTAATTAACACATTCCTTTAAGGACTTAAAATTTTATTAAAAAAATTTTAAATTAATTTTTTTTCGGCATAAAGAAAATAAAAAGCTAGCACTTGAGCCATGAGCTCAAATGTTATTATTTTCGTTAATTCAAAAGCGCTTTTTTCATTATGTTCTCAAAAATTATCCGCAGGTTCTATGAATATTTCATTATATCGGATTTAAATTTTTTACCCATTTTTCATTTCATTATTTCTTAATTTTCAGAAAATTTAAAGTGTAATTATACATTCATATATCTGTTCGAATGTACATACATATGTACGCAAAAAAGCAATTCATTAATATTTATTTAATTTTTGAACTGCTGACTGCTTAAACATCCAATAAAGTCAATAACATAAAAAATTCCACTTCCAACAATTGAATTGAGCACGTAATCATGTGGCAAGTGATATTATCAAGATTCAAACAAACAATAACAATCGATTGCAGGAAAATGCGGCTACGTAAAATGCCACAAATATGTTCACAACACATAGAACACTTACCCTATCATCATGCTTTCCTGTTGAAAATTTCAATTCCGATTCGATGCCATTAAGAATTATAGAGATATTCTGCTCGGCTTCATCAGTTTCTAGAGTCGTATCGCAAAAAAAAAAGAATATATTTTAAACATTTTAATGTTATATTAAGTATTTTAATATAAATAAAGTATTTCTAAATATTTTTTTTACAAATTTCTTAAAAAAACATAAAAATAAAATTTAAGTATCACATGACATATGCGTAATATTTAAATTTGTATTAAAATTAAAATTATTTATAGGCTATGTAAACTATTTTTTAATATAATGGCTAGTACACTGGTCGTATGATCGATTTTTAACTCACTTATAATTTTGTACAAGCGGTCTTACCGCATAGCTTTTTACAATAAATTTTGCAAAAAAAAAACAAGAATTTACCTCAATTTCATTAATATTTAATTATTATTTTCATATTTTCCTTACACTCACCTGGTCCATCGTAAGCATTTATACAGTCTGACGTTCTAAATTGTGATATCAACGCCTGTTTGCCCACACCGGCAGAACCCAACATTTCCACTTCGTACACTTCAACCGGTTGCGTTGCGTTGTGTGAATTATGATCTGTAGTTGGTATAGCACCACTGCCACTACCACCACCACCACCACCGCCTCCGCCGCCACCTAGGCCGCCAGCACGTGGATGCATAGGACTAACTGGTGCAAGGCTATTGCTGCGCGAACGACGCCGTCTAAAGGAATCACCACGATTAATAACACCTGCAGTCAAAAAAAAAATTAAAAAAAATAAAGATTGAAGATTAAGTCACTTAAAATGTAAATGCAACAAAATTCTTAATTGAATTTACAAAGTCAATTTTCTGTGTACTGTATTTAATAATTGAAAAAGAAAGTAGAAATTTCAAATGACATTTCGCATAACAATTAAAGTTTTTGTGCACAACATGACGTATGAGTGACATTAATTGTTGTATTTTACAATTAAAGGTTACACACACGTCATGTTAACCGCGTTGTGTACACATAGAATGCAATTGTGTCAGATTTGTTGGTAAAGTTAACAATGAACTAAAATTATTGAATGTAATATAAAATGAGTTAATGTTTCAGATTCCAATGGAATTGGCATGTGCTTACCCTAGTGTAATTGATTAGAAGGAGGTGTTAATTTTTCAATGCGAAAAGTAATGAAATTCTTTGAATGCCCATTCCAAAATAAATAATATTTATGCATTTCGAAAGTAAATGCGAAGTAAATGATTCATCTGTACAAATAATTAAAATAGAGGAAGGAATGGTCACTGTAATCACTATGAAATGCAAATTGAAATAGGAATTTTTATAATAAAACAGAGTTGCCATTTCTATTTAGTTGCTTTGCAACTACCCTTTTATAATCGTAACTTCTAATTCGAAGAGTAAAAACAAATTTTCATGTATTTATTAAAAGTTGGCTTTTTGTAGCATTCATTATATTGGATTTTTTTCTTTTGTTTTTTTTATGAATAATTTAGTTCAAATTTGATAAAATTTTAATTTGCTTTTCTGTCACTTAATTTCTTCACAAAAAAAAATTAAAAATTTTCATATATTTTAAGACTGAAAAAGTTCAACTCTCAACCTCTACAATAAACTTTAAACCAAAACCAAAATCCTAAATCACACATACAAACATAAATACACACACTACAAGAAATGTTGAAAATTAATATGAATTTCCCTTGAGTGTAATTTTTTTAAAAGGCGCAATAAAAATAAAACAAAAGCTGAAAAACAGAGAAAAATGAAACAATAGAGCGTTGGCAATTTTTATGTGTATTTTTTTTTAATTTCTACTATTTATTCGTTTTTTCGGTTCGTACGTTTTAATCCCAGTTGCTGCAGCTAAATGAAGTCAGATTAACTGCATGTCATGCAAGTTGTTGCTATTAAGCACATTGCATGCCTGTTTCTATGATATGTACCTATGCATATTTGAAAGCTTGCATTAAAAGAGTGTACCAATGAGAGCATTTGATTTAATTTTTAAATAACAACTATATTGACAAAAGTTATGCATGAAAAATTTACAGCTGTCTTAATAGGAAAATTAAGGCAAAGAAATGAAATAAATCCGAATCAGAATTTTGTGTTTTTTCAATTTACATATTTTAGCGATGTAAGCCTCCCTAATCAAGAGCTTGGCGCTCCACATACTGCCACTCATTCTATGAAAGTACATATGTATATATGTCTATGTGTGCTTTCATTTCATTTCATTGTATTGTATGTTTGTTGCTGTATGTTTGACTGCATTTTATTGTTCAACTCTTTTAAGTTTCTAACATGCAGACACGTCATTTAATTTTTCTTTTGTTTTGCGTATTTTTATTTCAAGATTTATTATTTTTTTTAGACTTTCATTTTGTATTAAGTTTTACTCAACAATGTGATGAAATTTTGGCCTAATCAATTTTTGGCAACAAAATACTATAACGAAATATTCGGCACAAGAAGATATGTGCAATCAACACGACAATGCTTATGCCAAGCGTTTACTTTGGCACGATTTTTTGGAAAATATTTAAGTCTATGGGCTTATTGAATAGGCTGAAAAAGCAAGAAAAACCTTCATTTACAATATGATTCATTTAAATTATGCAATTTCAAATATTATTTCTTTAAGGTTAGGTTTTGGTGGCGGCAATAGCCTCACATAGCCCATAGTGTTACCACAAACTCTCTGCTACAGTCTTATTAGTAAATTCTGGTCCTTTCATTGTGGTGCACGTCCAACATGAAGGTGTCTGTTGTTACAGCGAATTTTTTGATTTCACTCAGGTGGACTTTATTTAGTTCAATCAGGCATATAAAAAATGGCTGCCCCAAGTATTTTAGTCTGATTCCTTAAGGTAAAGTTATTTTTGAATTTGGAATTATTTTTATATGTTATGTCTTAAAAGTCTTCATCAAATTATAATATAATCTTTTTTATTGTGGGAAAACAACAGAATATGACGTTCTTACAGCTTACAGCTTACATGCATAAATTGGAAAAAAATACTTCGATTTTAAGTTCACGCAGAATTGTCAAAAGTATAAAAAAGTATAATTTTCCACATGTCGTAAATGTAAAAAACTCAAAGTAAGATAAAAAACCAATTACCAGGTTAAATTGTTACATTTGTTATCTCTATCAAGGTTGTTGAATAAAAAATAGCATTGATCAATAGGTAAAATTTACAATATTGGTCTTGCTGAAGGACTGTAACAGTTCATAATGTTTAATTATAAAATAAGAAACACTATTTTAAGAATTAAAAAAGAATACAGTCGTGTTTGGATATGGTCAACACCCTATATAGTGAACATCTTGATATAGTGAACACCAAAATTTTTACTTTTACGCAAAAAAGCGGATCAAAAGTGAATTTCTGAATGCAAGAAGCAAACATCTACTATCAATTTTCCTACAAATTTATGCTATTAACTCATTTACAAATACAAAGGTGTATTTTGAGCAAATAAAATGAGTTTTCGAACAAAAAATGTCAACCTTGATATAGTGCACAACCTGGATACTGTGAACAGATCTTGCACAAATTAGTTTTCAATATCCAGACACAACTATATTCGAATTTTGTTGAATTTTTTGCAGAAATACTTAAAAACTGCTGGAAATTCTATTTCTTGACCTTCAATAGGTTATATAACAGCCTGAAATTACTTTAGAAGGATGTACGGGATCTTGATTTTTTTAGTAGAGTGCATGAATTTTCATCAAATGAAAATTAAATTAAAGCTTGTATCATGATTAAAAATCTGGCATTGGAAATGATTAAAAAACATGTATACAAGCGAAAATTGAAAATTCAAAATCTTAAACGACTTCTCCGACTTTTGTTCTACACTTCGGCCATCCCAATTTGTTTTTTAGTTTCAACAAAATAAAACTTTTTAATCTTAAGTTATAAATTTGTCATTGCATTTACAAAAGTTACAACTACATATGTACATATGTATGTATTAAAAAGTTACGTTTCTTGTGTTTTAGGTGCACGGTGACGTATGATTAACTTTTTAGTTTTGTGAGATAATTAAATGTCACTCATACGTCATGTTGACAAAATAAATTTGTACATTAATAACATGAAAAGCCATTTTCAAAGAGCTATAACTTTTAACAAACCAATAATTTGATACATTTTTTTGAGAAAAGAGTTCAAAATTTTAAAAATTAAAGCTGTATCAAAGCAGTATACCATAAAGTGCTGCCAAAGCAATTGAGCTATAAATAAGTATGAAATCTGTTAAAATTTTTGTGACGTCAATTTATGGTTCACTTTGTATGCATAATTTGTTGTATTTTCAATGTCAAGTTTTAAGCGTAAGCTATAAATTTATTCACAAAAGAAAAATAATTCTTTTTCTAGTTAGTCGCTTTTGATGTTTTTTTACAAAAGCCACTCGTTAAGGAAACTCTGCACGCTTCAGTCCTTAATATAATGAATGGTTGTGGTAAGCGGGGTCAATAACTTAAATAGTGTAATTTTTATTAATAAAAGTATTAACAGTCAAATTTAAAGCTGGTTTATTTCAGACAATTTTTTTTTCTGTCCTTAGTAATGAAATTTAAAATTTTTTTTTTGAATTCGCTCTTATTTATATTAACCCGATTTTTTTAAAAAAATCAGTGTTATTCATCAAGGAAATTTTTCTCTATGCACTAACATACATAAATACGCATTTACTAAATTGTTGTTCATTTGTAATAAAAGCAGAAAAATACTCAATTTATTTAGCAGTTTATTGCAGTTTATCGTTTGTAAAATGAGTGTATTTTTGTAAGCATTCATGTGTGCAAATAATTACATGTTTATTTCATTTTTGTGTTTGTTTTGGTAAAAACATTACAATTAAATTAGCTGTTAAATGCTTTAATATCACAGAATGTTGTAAAACAAAATAAAAGCAGAAAACTATGTGATTAAAAAACAGATATTTTATTTTTAAAACTGAATATGAAATAAAACTGACGGATTTGGAGCTTTTTTGATATGAATATATGTATATGCGGGATATTACAAAGATTGTTAACTTTTTGCAGCGCAATTCATAAGCTTTCTGATTTAAAAAAGAACGCATTGTAAAAGATTTTTCACTTTTAAGTAATTGACAAATTTTAATACTTGATTGTATTAAGCTTTGCACCAAATTTAAGAAAACACTAAATTTATAATCAGATATTTTCAAAAATTATTTAACCCGGCTTAAATGTACCCCAATGTGGTACTACCTAAAAATTGAAAAAAAAATGTTTTTACTAGTCAATATCTCAAGAACAGCAAGTGAGCAATTTATTTTAAAGTGTTTTTAATCAGAAAATGGTTTATTGCCACGCCAGCAGCTGTTGCTGAGTATTATTGTTGTTCATATTTTGTATTAAAAATTCTTTAAAATCATATTTTGATTTATATAGCATATCAATTTTATGTTTTCCCCGAACTTTATCAAATTGATTTAAAAATAATTCATTATAACAAATTGCAATTGAAACTGCACAAAATGACAAATGACAAAACAACAAAGAAATTCGCCAAGTTTCGGAAGAAAAAAAAAAAACAAAAACTATAAAATGTCAAAACAGACGTAAGTTCACAAAAATAATGCAACGTATTATCATTTAAAAATAGCAGCCGAACAACTTAAAAACCATAAATATTCAAAGCACAGCCAAAATTAACAGAAAACGAAAACAAATAATAGCCAACCCAATTTAATTCGTTAACAAAATAATGTGATTGTTGAACATTTAAATAGCGGTGCATTTAGCGAAAATGCTTGCCAACAACAAATGCAACAAACCGTAAAACAGACATTTTGCTTGCAAAAACATCAAACCACAGCTACAAATTACAGGAAATTAAAGTAAAATTAAATTGAAAAATTTGAAAACTTTTGTTTCTATTTCCATTTTTTTAAACATTTTGTAATATCACGTTAAAAGAAATGTACAATATATGTAGTTAATCATATTAGAATGGAAAAAAATTAATTAAATTATTCAAAGACTTTTGTGAATTGGGTATACATATAAGACGAATATTATATGTTGCGATTTGATATTAAGTTTTTTAATTTAACTCAAATTTGCAAAAACTCAAAAATTCGTATAAATCTTTTAGGTTTATAATATTAATTGCCTTTTCTGGTGCTACCAATTGAAAGCTACTTTCACTATAAATTTCTAAGAGGTTCTTTTTTTGAGGCCATTTTTGAAGCGAATGTATTTTTGCATGTTAGGAATATTTGCTGAGTAAAGATTTGTGATTTTTTTCAAATGCAAAATAAAGTCAAATCTGTATCTGTAATGTACAGATAATAAGAAATCATAATCTTTTCTTGTCCTTCATAAAGTATGCTATATGCCTTTGAAATATGTGAGCAAAAACCTTTCCGCCAGTGGAAACTTTCAGTGAAAACTACCAGCAGATACCAGTGCAATAGCAGGAATTAAGTTTCCTTAAATTTTAATAAAAATAAAAAAATTGCTTTTTAATATTTCCGTCAACATTTTTCTGAATTTTTTAGACCTTATAATGGAAAATCTATTTATTTTCCTTTGAAAATTTATTTCTAATCGTTTCTTACGTATGATCAAAGAAGATAATGAATTTCATATTAAAAAAAAAAAAAAAAAAAATGCAATGCCGAATTGTACGAGATTGGTTGTGGCTTTTGTATAAGCCAACATTGATTGATATAAAATCAATTCTATTTGCATGATTTTCAATTGAAGGAAGATTACAATTTTAGACCAAATCGATTTCAAACCATGCAGTCGGACTAACTTCAAATCTCGGAATTGGTTGCCGTTTATAAATGTTGTTTTTCATAGGATATAAGGGGACACTTATTCCTCCGATTTGATTGAAAATTATTTTTTACGAAGTTATGCCCATTTAAAGTTTTATCGTCAAATCTTGAAAAACTGCTGAAAATTTTTTCAAAACTGTCGTATTTTCATCCAAATTGAAATAATTAATTTTTGTCTTTTGATTTTATTCTATTTAGAACTTCTGATTCCATTCAATTGTACGCACATATAACTTTTTCGCTGAAAAGTCAACAAACACGACATTCAAAACCCACAAGAGTAGTCAGCGAAAAAGCTATATGTGCGTACGATGTTTTCATATACATATTTCCCATGATAAAAACTTATTACGAAAATAACGATAAAACAGTTTTTCAAGTTTTGATACTAAAACTTTAAATGGGCATAACTTCGTAAAAAATGTTTTTTAATCAAATCGGAGGAATATGTGTCCATTTATATCCTCTGAAAACAACATTTATAATCAGCAACCAATTCCGAGATTTGAAGTTAGTCCGACTGCATGGTTTGAAATGGATTTCGTCTTTAATAAATTAAAACTTTCTCCTCTATTTATAATGTATTAAAAGTTAATTTCTCCATTACGTTTAGCATAGCATTCTCATAGTAATTTTTAGGCACGAATCTTAAGTTACCAATAATTTTATGAATTTTTAAAAATCTTATTTTTGGTGAAAATTTTTCAAAAATTCTGATTTTCCAAAAATTCATATAAAAATAGAAAGTATTTATACCATTTCGGCTTTAAGACTTTTTTTTGTGCAAATTTGAAAAAAGTTAAAACTAATACAATAATACTTTTCAAGGACTTTTCAATTTTTTTTTTCAATTTTGGTGTAATGCTTTTAATAAGATATTTTGTTCTAAAAACGTTTGCTTATACATAGTGAAAAACATTCAGAATACTTTTCTGCTTAAAATATTCTATAGATCATGGCAGTTGAATAGGGGAAACAGAAAAAAAATCAAATGTGAAAAAATGATTAACCAACAATTCAATAAAATGGAAATGAAACAAAGCAATAAAAACGATTTTACTGACAGCACCGTATATACATGAATGGCAAAAATAGAGCTATTTGAAATATTAAAAACTAAGTAAATTGGAAAAAAAGTACTTGAAATATTGGCACTTTCCAATTTTCAAAGAAACAAATAAATCAAGTATGTTGCATGCTGAAACGTTAAAGGTTTCTTTAAAAAAAAAACTATATAAAAATTTAATTTTGTTAAAAAATTTGTTTGAAGTCGCATACTAAACAAAAAACAAAAAATACATCAAAGGGAATGTAGCAATAAAAATCACTATAACTTCACATTTATGCCTTCATCAGAGGCAATAAGTTTACCAGACATTGCAATTAAAAAATTTTTTTCCGGAAAATATAATGCACCGTTTTTGTGTGTCAAAACATATTCACTTTTGAGTGATATTATTTAAAAATTTAAATTCAAATTATTCTCACCGAGAGATTTCAGTGTCATTGCATAAAGCTTGAATGGTATGGCTCAATATTGATTTTTCGCCAATTTTTGCTAAACTCTTCGTTTAACAGAAAAGTTTTGAGGTAGATTTTTTGCTTAAAATTTTTTTTACGCGATTTCCATTTTTATAGTTTATCAAATTCATACCAACTGTATGTATATATGAAAAAGCAATTTTACATAAGAACGCTAAGAATAGTATATACCATTTGAAATATGTATATTGTATATTGTGAAACAATCTGGCTGCTCAGAACACTTTTTTAAAGGCTTTTTTTTTAATTAAATTGATACTGGGACTCGTTTTCTTCCATTGAGTTATAAAAGATAACTCTGTTTTATGATGTATTGTCATTTTAATTCTTGAAACTTATGTGCCATAAATTGTGATATTGAATGTGGTCCTAATTTTTACATAATTTTTACATAAAATTCCATATTTGTAACAACAAAATAAAAACCAAAAACGCGAGGTGATGCGTCCTGCGCGCTGCTCGTGGAATAAAATTATTATTGCATTAACTCTTTGGCATGTGAAATAATTGTTGTGGAACCTCATATCGACTACATACATATGTCATTAAATTTTAAATACATATTCTTCGATATTATTCAAAACTGTTCAACGTTTTCAATGATGATTGATACTATTTTTTTTTATAAATGCAATGCAACGTGTTGGTTTAAGAAAAGGAGAAAAGTTAGAGGGAAGGGGGCTAGATAGAGTAGTGTCGGTAAACATTTATCTTGAATTTTCCGATGTCAAAACTGCCGGGGAAGACAAACGAAGGCAGGCTGTTCCACAACGTAATCGTGCGGCCAAAAAAGAATTATCTCGAAAGTGTGATGTCATGTTGAACACCGGTGTGACGCAAATGGGATGGACCCGATAAGACGCCCGAGTAGTTCTGCAAGAGAAAACTCGGACTGAAGGGATCAGTTCATGTATCTCTCTAGAGCACTTCGCGTTATAATACTTATGGAGAAGGGTCAAACACCCAACGTTACGCCGGTGATAAAAGGAATCGATAAAGGAGATGACAGATTCATAGCCTATTAGTTTCGTCGTTGAACACGATCTAGTAGCTCCAAAGTGGTTTTGAGTTCCCCGCCCAAATGTGTAAGTTGTGCTCCAGTTTGGTTCTAATATAGGTGAAGTAGACAGTACGAAGATCAACTGGAGCGAAGTATTTCTTAAATCGTTTCAAAAACCCAATACACTTGGACGATCTGTCCACCTCAGGTCTGATTGAACCGATATGCCCAGAAGATCAAAAGTTGTTGACCTCGCAATATCTAAGCCACCCATATAAAGTTAAGGAGGGGGGTAATCCATTCGTCTGTGAGACAAGAGACAACAATGGATTTTAATAGCATATATACTACATATATGATTTCTTCGATATTATTAGATTTTTTTTTTCGATTTTTTCCGTGTTAATTGAAAATTTTCAATGTTGTTCGAATAATTTGCAACTTTTCGGTTTTAGTGCTTTCACACGTATCGACTTTTGATGTTTTTTTTTGTTATCTTTCGATACTTCTTATTCTAAATATAACGAATTTTTCGATTTTTTTAATGTCCACCCATTGTTGTCGAATGTTTCGAAATTCTTTGATACTGTCTATGAGTTTCGACTCTATTTAATTTGTGTCGGTTTTTCCGACTTTTGGCTTTGGGTTATTTTTGCTTTCATTCGATAATCTTCTCATATTCGATGATATTCAAAATTTTGGTGCAAATAAATCAAAATTTACAGCCAACTACATTTTGTTAACGATGAAACAGATTGCAACGAATATTTATTTGTTGAGCTCAAGAAAGTTTTCAAAACTTTCCGCAGATGACGTCATAATAGATAATATAATTTATAGATTGCAGATATACGCTCTTAGACTTTTGTATCATGTCTGAAGCATTTTCTTTTATTAGATAAAAAAATTATAAAATCTAGAAAAATACAAGATTTTCAAAAAAATTTTTATAAAAAACTAAAATTTTTTGCCTAAAGCTCACCTCAATGAGCATAGAAGTAGCTCATAAACTTAGTTTTTGCAAAGGATATGAACATTTTTAATGTAACCATGCAGAATACTTTTATGAATTTAAAAATTTAAAAAAAAATAGTATTAAAAGAAGAGGTGAATCGAAAAAAAGTGGTCTTGGCAAAGACAAAAACTAACGCTTTTTATGAAAAATCTGACGATATGGCTTTCGCTATTTTCATTCCATTCAGGCCATATGCTCACGCATACATACACACACACGCCAACATTGGCAATAAAATCAATTGTTTGTTATTGCGTGCCGAGATCAACCTTCAAAAGCAGAAGGAATAAATAATTAACTTTGTTTTTTTTTCTGTATATTTTTATATGCGGGTGTAGCAGCGAGCACTGGCAATGTTGATAGCGGCTTTCAATTCCATCGGAAATTAAATTTTCAAAATTTTTTTATTTTGTTTCCTTTTGCCACTAATTTTTGATTCTTTTTTTAACTTTAATTGTTTGCAATTGTTAGCAAACAAAAACCAGCTGGATGATACCAACTCATGTGCAAAATTGCAAAATCTCATAGCTCACTAAATCAATCAACGAAATATAATTTCAAAAATATTTCTTCTGCTATTTATACATATATATAAAGTATTTTCAATAAAACAATGTTATTTGCGATTTTAGTATTTATGCGTGTTAAGAATAAAAAAACTTCAAAAGAAAGCAATTGAATTTAGAATAAATGAAAATAACAGCAGATCTTGAAAATCAATTGAAAGCTGTTGGGGCAACAACAACCCCTTTTTGAATTTCACGTTTGGTTACTTTTAAATTGCAAAAACAATAAACTCAAACTGTAGATTCCTAAGCAAATATTGGAAAAATTTATAGAAAAAGAAATTAAAGTGAAAAGTAAACAAAATGGAATTTTCAACTGCTATATAACGGGTGTAATAAGTAGCATAATGCAACAATTTAAAGAAGAACTGAGGAGTTGTTTCGCTGAAATTTCAATTTTAAGATAGAGCTGTTAACAGATGACCAACCTAATTTCCAGCGAGTAATAAGCACACAATCTTGAAAAAAACTTTTTTAACAAACTTTTATGCAACATATTACCATTGGTATATTGGAAACAATATTTTAGATAATGTGTCATGCTACTGCTTCACTAAATTTAGTCGCTATTGGTTCACCCTGTATTGAAAATGCAAAAAGTAAAAGTTTACGTAAAGAGCCTTCACTCTTTCATTTGCACAAAAAAAAGGTGCAAAAAGAAGAAATGTAATTTTTTTTCCACAAAATTAAACAATTTCGCTTTATTGAGTTGTGCAAAAGAGAGAAAAAAAATTCAACTAGGAAAGGTGTTATCTTCGGCCAGACCAAAACTCACATACCCTACACTGCATTGAAAGTACTTTCCAAATAAATGTTAAAAAGACGTTGAAAAGGTTGAAGAAGTCGACAATAATGTAATAAGGTTCAAAAAGGTTGAAAAGTGTTGAAACAGTTGAAATAAACTCAGAAAGTCTAAAATATATGGAAACCATTACAGAAAGTTAAAAGAAATTGAAGAAGTCGAAAAAATGTGGAAAATGTTGAGAGTAATTAAAAAATTCGAAAATAGTTGCAAGAAGTTGAAAAATGTTGAAACAATTCAAAATTCATGAAAAAGTCGAAAAAATAAAGAAAATATTGAATCAAGTTGAAAGAGGTTGAAAAAGTGGAAAATATACATACATATGGAATATATTGTGGGAAAAGTTAAAAAGTTGGAAAAGTCAAAAGAATGTGGAAAATGTTGAAAAAAATAGAATAAAAATGCAGAAAACCAAATATGCCACGCCCAATTCTCCAATTCCGTCTACTTTTGGCTCAATAAATTATGTTCGTCATTGACATCCACATACTAAATTTTAGCAAAATAGCTTGTATAGTTTGCGATATATGCCTTAATTAACCTTAAAATTTAGGGCGATGACACACCCACTGATACAATCGAGACTGATTTCGTTCCAGAATTAGCTTGCCATAAACAAACCTCTTTTACTAAATTTCAGTAGGATTGCTCATATATTTCGATAAATATGCCACTTAAGGAATTTTACTTGTATGGGAGGTGCCACGCGCAGTGGTGCTATTTCGCCCGCTTTAGATGTTGAAATACCTTATAGCAAGTAAACCACTTACATCGAACAACATGCCAATTGCTGCAATAGTTCTCTTAAAATATTATTTCCAAGTTTATGTTAATATGGAAGATGCCACGCCCACTAATAACATCCCGTCGAAATTTATTTAGTTTTATAGCTTATAAAAATTGACATCTATGCACCAAATTTTATGGAGATTACTCTGATTGCGCACTATCTATAGCATTAAACGTTTTTTGCTTATATGAGAGGTGCCACGCCCATCGGTTATATTGTGCCAAATTTTCATATGAATATACCTTTTAGCAAGTATATCTGCCATACTAAATTTCATTACGATTACGTTGTTAGTTCACTAATTATAACGTTTATAAATATTGCGGGCTGTGCCCAGTATACTGACGAAGCTTGTATTGATAACTGCTCTCAGTAGTATCATCCCTAAAATTTTTATGCAAATCGAATGTGCCAATTTTGAATTATATGAAATCAAAATTTTTAATTGTTTGAAAGTGCCACCCCCACTTTTCCAATTCCAATTCCGCCCATTATTCAAGATGTATATCATCTGTATCCGTGTACCAAATTTCATCACAATTTATGGCATTATAAAAGTTAAAATTTAGGGCTGTGTCACGCCCCTTTAAGAGCTTTTAAAAATATAAAACCTAGCCTAATCTTAGTTTTGTTCACATGTTCACCAAATCACCAAATTTCATCAAAATCTTAGCAACTTTTTTCAAAATGGGCTGAGGTATATTTACATAGAGTATGCGCGGTAGGCGTGGTTGTGACCCGATTTCGCCCATTTTTATATGCTAGTAGCTTCAAAGAAAGTGTGACCCGTGTGCCAAATTTCATTGAAATGGCTTGCTTAGTTTTCTCGTAACAGACAGACCATATCGACTCAGGTGGTGACGCTGATCAATAATATCTATACTTTTCTCTACCTGCCACACCCCTTTCTATGTGTTACAAACGAAATGACAAAGTGAATATACCCTCTGTGTAGAGTATAAAAAAATAAATTTTATAAAAAAGAGAAAACGTGAGAAATTCAAAATATCGCAGAAGCGCGAAAATCCCAAGAAATTGATTTTTAACGCTTCCCTTTGCTGCTGCTGAAAAGTGGGTGAGAACTCAATCGCAATCATGGTTTGTAGCTTGTGGTTTTTGTTATCATTTCTAAAGATTTTATCTTTAAATTTTTACTTCTTGCTTTACATTTCATTTTATTTAAAGAATTTTATATTTTCGCCACAAAAGTTATGAGTGTATGATTTTGTTTCGGATGAGATTTATGATTTGCCTACAACATCATATTTTATGAGTAATATTCATTGTGTAATCAGGCAGATAATTGCAAGGATTTTTTTCCGGGTTGCTTTGTCAGTGTTAGCTTAACTTGCTAAGTAATTAAACACAATAGAAGGAAAATTTAAAAATTTTTAAAAAAATTTTATCAAAAGAAAACGAACCACAAAAAATGCTAATGGAATGCTTTATATTTCCTCTCGCTTCACAATATATTTACAGACAACACTTTGCCAAAGCACTTTTACTATCTTTCACTCTTACAAATTCGTAGCAACTTTAAATTATAGTTGTCCTCAGAGAAAACACTACTCGAATCATAATATTAAAGCAAATTTTTAAAATAAACCATAAACTTATTTTTATCCAAGTCCACAGCAGCATTAAATAAAAAAAACCCCAAAAAGAAAAACAAACCCATAACGCTGTTAAGTGGAAACTTAAACACACACACACACTAGCAACTCTGAGTGGCTTTGAATACCATCGATATTAGTGCTCGCATTTCAATACACGCACTAACACACACACACAAAATATCAACAGCAGCACAAGGATACACCATGAATATCAACTCAATCAATTTATTTTAGTTTTATCCACTTCATGCATAACATTAGTTCGTATGTTTTCTGCTAAATCCACATGTAGCCGTATCATTAGTAGTTGCCACTGCATATGAAATGCGTATCCTTTTTATTTAAGATAATATCCTTCCTAGCTAAAGAATATGCTTTGTAGGTCTCTTAAAACACACACACACTTTGTATGTAATGTACATTGCTACCTATAGAAACGTTATCGTAGAGTCTCATTTCATCTGTGAATGTGTGGCTAACGAGCGAACGAACCTGCTGTGTGTCATGATGTGACGTGACGCAAGTTACTAATACGTTGCCATAGTCATAATGTATTTGTATGTAGATATGCGATATTACATTTATGCATCCTTAAATGGTTTTCAACACGTAACAAATTAAACAATCAACTGATTTTCTGCACACTACATAAAGGATAAAGGACATTTAAATGTCAGAGTTTTGTATGATTTCTTAGGGAATTACATGCAAAGTCATAAAACTTTAATTGACTTTTAAGTCATAAATAGCTTAAATATAACAAGAATTAGCAATGATAGAGAATAATTTTGGAAACTTAGGTATTACACACAAAATCGTGACTAATGGAAATGGTTTTGGAAATAATAAAATCTTTATAAATCTTAATAAAATCTTTGCACGTTTTAAACTGCATGGTAGTAGCTTTTATTGTTTGAAGGAAAATTTGCACAAACGTCTAAGAAATTAAAAAAAAGGAAATAAACATTTACTTTACAAAATATAAGTAAATTTTGTGATTTGTAAAAGTTATATTTTTAAGGTAAAAGCATTTGATTTAGCTCAAAATCACTCAAAAATTTACTAAAATAAATAAAAATTGCCCATAATAAATAGAAGGACAAATTATCGACAAATTGCTTGAAGCTGGATATCAAGCCTGAAGTAATCCTCCCGCTCTAGATTAAGATAAACCTTATAGCAAGTAAACTACCTACATTAAATTTCATAAAAGTTGCTGTAATAGTTCACTTAAAATAACTCCGAAATTTTTTTTTGTTAATTTGGGAGATGCCACGCCCACTGATGTAATTCTATTGAGCTCCATTTAATTTCCAAGTTTATTGTAACCGATATCTATACACCAAATCATTGTACACTAAATATAACATGAAATGTTTTTTTATTTGTATGGGTGGTTCTACTCCCACAGGTACGATATTAATTATTTAAAACGTTTTTAAATTTTGCGGGCGGGGCCACGCCAATTAACTGCCAGCTAAGTGACCTAACTTATATTGATGACAGCTTTCAGTGGTATCACCTCTTAATTTTTGAGAAAATCTTGATGCCATTTTCAAGTAACTAGAATTCGCCCATCGCAAATGTGCCAAATTAGAACTCTATAACTACGTTTGTCTAATTTATGCCAAAATTTTAGCATTTCCGACCAGTGTGCATTGGTCGAAATTCAACCAAATTTTGGTATTTAATATTAAACAACTGATATACATAAGAAACAGCTATTTTTTGTTAACGATTACAAACATAGAGTTCAATGTCAGATTCCATCAAAATCAGTCGATTAGTTTCGCTAAGACAACATATTTTCCTGTAAAGAGCGTGGCTTCTATCTTCATCAAAATCTTATTATTATTGGCACAACCTCACAACCTCTCCACCTTTCCTTTGGATTTGTCTTCATACCAAATTTCATCGAAATCGATGGAGCGGCTCGACCGAGAAAGTGTTTTTTGAAATTTTTTCACATTCAGGGTGGTACCATGCCCCTTTAAAGAAACCTTTCTTAGGGTTCAATCTATCTCCAAACCAAATTTAATTAAAATCAGTCCATTAGTTTAGCCGTGGAAACGTTTTTTCCTGTTAGGGGCGTGGCACCGCCTACTATTGAAAAAATAAGTATACTTGTCTCCACTTCTCTTCACAGCCTTTCCAAAAAAAAAAAATTAAGCAAAAAGCGATGCGACCGACTAACTGAGCATTTATATATAGTAGATATTAAACTTAATTATTCGTTTATTGAAATTGCCACGCCCACTTTTCAAATTTCCTATAATTTTAGTACTATTCAAGAAATATATGAACTGGATCCCTACATTAAACTTGATCACTATATCTGGGTTTGTGAGATATGACGTCATATGGCTAAGGGCGTTGTCACGCCTCTAAAAGTTTTTAAGAACTTAACCCAATCTTAATTTTGCTCACATGTGCACCAAATCCTTATGTTGCATCAGTGCAGACGTTTTCGAAATAAAGCTTAGCCAACATACATACATGATTACATACCACTTTAGCTCCTATTACACGAGTAGTAGTAGATATGATAAGATATTGACAAAAATAAGAACCCTAATAGTACATTTATAAATAAACATTAGCAGAATTGTAGCATACTAGTAAGTTTCGTACATGCCGTAGTAGCTGCAGTTATATGTCCACATTGTTTTCTTAAGTTACCCCTTAGCCTCATTCGGAAAGTGTTGTAAAGGTTTAGAGCAAACGCAGAGGATTTTTTAAAAAATAACAATACAAAAACATTCAACCACTTAAGCTCAAGGGTTCTCTTCGATTCAATTGTGACCCTTGACCCTTTTTGGACATTTGCGCTTTTTTGTGTGCGAATTTTTTAAGCATCATTAATCATTGTCTCCAATATCTTTGCTTTATACTTTGACAGCATGCTGTCAATAAAGTGTTTTTTTTTCTTCCTTTTATTAAATGAAGAAAAATCTAATATGCTTTCAATAAAACGATGAAGGTATTAAAATTACACAAATTGACTTTTTTTCCAAAATATAATATGAATGCTATGTATTTTTTGAGTTAAATAAATATAATAAGAATAAAGTTTTGAAAAATTATTTAAATTTCCCACTGAAAAGTAACAGTTTTTCGACAATTCAGTTCTTTGCTAACTTAAGATATCAACATATTCGTCAAAGCATTCGCACATTAATATAATTCCATTAAATGTGTATTATCGTAAAAATTTTGCCAATATTTAAGTAACATGTTCTTTACGAGTACATACGAGTACTTTGGTAAATGCTGCTTAAGGCCAGAGCGCACTTTTTATTGAAAAGCGCCTGCAGCTTCCATAAATTCCGTTGCCATAAATTGTGACAGTTTTATAAGTCAACATTACGCGCAACGATCAAATGACAGAGGTCGTAAATTAAATTCGCGATGTCGTTTAATACACGCGGGAATTAAAAAAAAAATTCTACTTAAATTTAATATCAAACCGAAATTATAGGGTGCAAATAACTACAACCATTTACTGGAAATGTAGGTTACATTAAGCATCTTTCTCAAGCTGTCTACTTGAAAAATTACCTATGCAGTTAAAGAAGATGGATTGTTGTGTTCACTTAAGTATTCCGTGTACTTACCACCCTTGGAGGAACTAAATGTACGCAGTCTATCCAAATCTTCATCATCATCGCTAACACGCAAATGATGCATTTGCATTGAGGGCACATCTAGGAAGGCATTTGATTTTCTTTGTGCTGAAAGAGAAATATTGAAATTTTACATAATTAGATTGTTGTCATTAAGATTATATGTTCTTATTAATGAAGATTGATTTTTATATTAGCATTGATACCTATACTTAGTAGAGACATATTATTCATAAAAGTACACTCAGGGAAAAATTAAACTGAGAATTTGAAAATTTTATTTTGGATTTAAAGTTGCAAATTTTAAAGTTGAAAATAGTAAAAACAACATTTTTCACATTTATTTTTAATACAAACAATTTTAAATTCTTTTTGAATTTAAAATGCATTGAAAATAACCCTACACAGTGTATATATTCACTTTGTCATTCCGTTTGCAACGCTTAGAAGAGGGCGTGGCAGGTATAGAAAAGTGTATATATTATTGATCAGCGTCACCACCACAATGAAATTTTGCACACAGGTCACACCTTCTTGCAAGCTGCTAGCATATAAAAATGCGCGAAATCGGGTCACGATCACGCCTACCGCCCATACTCTATGTAAATATACCTCAGCCCATTTTGGAAAAGTTTTGCTGCGATTTTGATGAAACTTGGTGATTTGGTGAACATGTGAACAAAATTAAGATTGGGCTAGGTTTTTAATTTGCAAAAGCTTTTGAAGGGGCGTGGCACAGCCCTAAATTTTAACTTTTATGACGCCATAACTCGTAAACCGTGAAAGATATTGTGATGAAATTTGGTACACGGATCCAGATCATATATATCTTGAATTGTGTTTAAAGTAGGCGTAATTGAAAAAGTGGGCGTGTCAATTTTTAACAATTACAAATTTTGATTTCGTATAATTCAAAATTGGTACATTCAATTTTCATAAAAATATTACGGATGATACCACTGAAAGCAGTCATCAATAAAAGCTTCATCAGTATACAGGAAAAACACGTTGAAGAACGTGACACAGCCTGCAATATTTATAAACGTTATAATTAGAGAACTAACAACGTAATCGTTATGAAATTTAGTATGGCAGATAAAGTTGCTAAAAAGTATCTTATTACGAAATATGACACAATAGAACCGGTCGGCATGGCACCTCCCATATAAGCAAAAAACGTTTAATGTTATATATAGTGTGCAATGAGAATAATCTTCATAAAATTTGGTGCATAGATGTCAATTATTATAAGCTATAAAATTAAATTTCTATGAGATATTATCAGTGGGCGTGGCACCTCCCATATTAACATAAAGTTGGAAGTGTTTTTTTAAGAGAACTATTGGCATGACATTTGATGCAAGTGGTTTACTTGCTATAAGGTATGCCAGCATATAAAGCGGGCAAAATAGCACCACTGGGCGTGGCAACTCCCATACAAGTAAAATTCTTTAAGTGGCATATCTATCGAAATATGTGAGCAATCATACTGACATTTGGTATAAAAGGTTTGTTTATGAAAAGCTATTTCTGGATCAAAATCAGTCTCGATTGTATCAGTGGGTATGTCACCGCCCTAAATTTTAAGGCTAATTAAGGCATACATATATACAAGCTATTTTGGTAAAATTTAGTATGTGGATGTCAATGACGAACATAATTTATTGAACCAAAAGTAGGCGGAAGTGGGCGTGGCATATTTGGTTTTCTGCATTTCTATTCTATTTTTTTCCACATTTTCCACATTCTTTTGACATTTCCAACTTTTTAACTTTTCCCAATATATTCCGTATATTTCCCACTTTTTCAACCTCTTTCAACTTGATTCGACATTTTCTTTATTTTTTCGACTTTTTCATGAATTTTGAATAGTATCAACATTTTTTAACTTCTTACAACTATTTTTGAGTTTTTTAAACGCTTTCAATATTTTCCACATTTTTTTGACTTTTCCCACTTTTTAATTTTTCCCAATATATTCCATATGTATATTTTCCACTTTTTTTCGACTTTTTCGTGAATTTTTCAACTTCTTGCAACACTTTCAAAATTTTCCACATTTTTTCAACTTTTTCAATTTCTTTTACCTTTCTGCAATGGTTTCCATATATTTTAGACTTTTTGAGTTTATTTCAACTGTTTCAACATTTTTCAACCTCTTTGAACCTTATTACATTATTTTCGACTTCCTCAACCTTTTCAACGTGTTTTTAACATTTATTTGGAAAGTACTTTCTGAGCAGTGTAGGGTATGTGAGTTTCGACCTTGCCGAAGATAACACCTTTACTAGTTTTTTTAACTTTCTTTTAATTTGTTTGCACTTTTCTGAAATTTTTGGCAGCTATTTCTCAAGGACGTAGAATCAAAATTTTTAAATATTTTTTTCAATTTTTCGGAAAATATAAATCAATTCCTTTTGAAAGTTAAAAATTCTAGTAAAGATTTCAAACTAGATTGCACGTATCAGTAGTGTAAGTGCCTACGTTATATATAACTGTTTTCAAATGTAATACATATATTAAAAAGATTCCATATATGCTAGTGGCGCAATTCGCGCAATAAAATAAACTATGTATGCATAAAGTCGCAAATGCAAAAACCACCGCATTTATCCCTGCAGCTTAATGTTATTTATGAAAGTGACAAATTAGTACCATAACACATAAATACACAAACAAATGCACAACGAGTGAATGAAACAACGAACTAATGGTGACAATTTAATACCACCCACACATGCATTAAAGGACTGCACGTGAATACGCTGTGTGAACCAACCTTAAGGATAAATTAAAGACGACTGCGGGATATGCGCATTTAAGTGCAAACGCGCATTGTTATCGTTATGTTTGTAGGTCATCAATGATACTTTAATACGAATACAAATTCACATTTCATGATACGAAACAATAAGTCAGAGTTACACAATATGCAGCGTTAAATAAATACACATATGATGCCTCTGCAAATTAGTGATGGTATATCGATCGCTGCTACTTTGATATTTGTATACAATTGTTGTACAATTTTAAAGTGAACATGAGAAGGTAATGAACTAATAAATATGTAGATAGATTTCCATTATAGGCGAAAAGTTTGTTGGTATCACGAAATGATACGAAAGTCCTAAATTAAATGCCAAAAGTAACAAAACCTTAGCCATCATATATCAGTGCTCAAATGCAGCAAAATGGATATTTTTTTTATCTAATCGGCTTTATTTTACAGTCGTATAATATGAGATAGCTCCACCATACGTATATAACCAATGAAACATTTTTAATATAAAATTTTTCATCAATAAAATTGTCGCTCACGGTTCTCCAACGTTACTTTAGCTTTCTTTAAAAAATATTGTTTATGCTGTTAACATTTCCTTTAAACCCTTTAAAATTTTTCATACAACATATCCCATAGGTTATTTGCTTGCCTGTTAAGAAAACATTTTTTAACTGCAACGATTTCGCTTTACATTTAATCGAAAAAAACACTTCATTTCACAAAAAATTTCAAGAATATAAATTCATTTATTTTGTTTGCGTAAACCGTATAAGCCAGGAGCGATAAATGGGTCAATATGGATGTCATATGCTTTTTTGCCTTTGTTGTTGGCTCTGGTGGTTTTATTCGTAACCACTTTTCATTATTTTTTTTATTGAAACTGCTTCCGTTCGCTGAACTCCAATAACAAAGCAAAAAAAAAAAGATTTATATGCGCGAATGTAAAGAAGAAATGATTGTAGATGTATGTGTACTGTGTGTGTGTGTATGCTTGTATGGAAGAGTAAAAGTACGTGAAAATGTGCGAGTGTATGAAGAAATATTTCTGATTTGCATTTTATTGTGTGAATCAACCTGTTTACACATGAATGCAGTAAAGAAAGTTTTAATGAAAATAAGCCAAAGTGATTTTGTATTTCAATAGCAAAGTATTTACTTAATTAACCCATTAAGTTCTTTGGTTGCTTTTTAGAACTTACAAAAATTGCAGTATGCGCTGCAGTAAAAGTACCCCCTACACTCAGTGCATATTCATTTTTTCATACCGTTTATAGAGCATAGAAAAAGGCATGACAAATATAAGAATATCGTATATATGGGACGTTTCACCTCAAGCGGATCAACATAGCGGCCAACAATTGGCTGGACCGATCAAGACGTAGGAGGTCTTAAAATGTTCGTCTCATGAAAATCTTCTAAAAGCCGTGTGGCCCATTCAGAAATTCAAAATTCAAAATAGCGGATCCAATATGGCGGCCGGAAGCCGGAGAAAAATCGAGTGTCGGGTCGTTTCTTTGCTCAAATTGTAGCTCCGAAAAAGCTTTCATGGTAGGTTAACAGAATCCAAGATGGCGGTCAAATATTCAATACGGTGGCCAGATTTTTGAAAGTCAACCGATTTGCACCAAATTTGGTATATGGGATCTTGGGGGTCACTGATTACGAATTCGAGGTAAGATTTGACAAAATCAAGATGGCGGACGTATTTTTTAAAAATCAACCGATTTGTACAAAATTAGTTATAAGGGTTTTTTTGAGGTCACCGATTACGAATCTGAATTTATATTTCAAAAATTTTCATAATCAAAATCGTGGATTCAATATGGCGGACATATTGTTTAAAAATCAACCGATTAGCACAAAATTTGGTATACGGGGGTTTCTGGGGTCGCTGAATATGAATCAAAGGTCAGAAATTTAAAATTCAAGAGAACGGATTCAATTTCGCGTAAACCAATATCGACCATATTGGGTGGAGAATTACTCGGACAAAATTGATGAACTTCGAAAAAAAGGCGTGGCTATGCTGCGAGAATTGTTTAAGTTAGTCAACATGAACATGATACGGAAAAGCGGATTCTACAGGTGCATTTGCCATCCCCCATCGTTAAAAATGGTACTTTCAATACGGTGTAGGATATCTAAATTTCAACCTGGCCGAGTCAAAATCTTTTTAACTTTATTTTAAAATATTTAAATAAATATTGAGAATTCAAACACTGCTGGCTAAGTGCATTAAAAGTGGCAAGCGTAAAAGCCTACATATGTTGTTCAGCTTATATGCTTAATTCAGCTATGAATGATTTAAATATTTCCCAGAGCCATGCCTGGTCTCGCTAGTATTTCATATACAACGTTAATTGTTTTTGTATTACAAATCAATGGTTTTCTGTTTAGTTGTGTATAATACATTAACTTGAAGCAAATCTTTCATTATTAAAAACAACGAACCCCCAATAATAAAATGCTAAATAATGGAAAAAATTCAAAAAGATAAATTTTAATATTTTTTATAATTTTTATTATTAATAACAACGCAATGCCAATAAATACCAACTATCATGACACACTTTTCAGCACTTAAGCACACACTAATTATGCTATTTCGGTTCTAAATGAATGGGTCTTATGATATTAGAAGTTATGAACTCCATCTTTAACAAAGTCAAAATAATTAAAAGCTAAAGTGTTGTTGACTTCTTTTGTTTTTTTTTCATCCGCTTTAGGGGAAAAGTGGTAAATAAAGTTAATGCTTCTAATTGTACATTAACTTGCAGACAATCAAGCATGTAATTTGTGGGTAACTACCATTCATAAAGATCATAAAAATAGGTTTTTTGGGGGAAAACCTGCGTAGTAAATAAAAAAAACCAAAAGACTTCAGATTACAATTAAGACACGCAAACAAGGAAGAACACGCATACGTAGCACACTAACACATCCACACACTCGCATGCACGTATACTGAATTGGGTTTTATACGTACATTACTACGCACCAACAATAAAATCGTCATAAAATTGCCAAAAATTACAACAACGCAAACAAGACGACAAGGACAATAAAAATAAAAGAATATTATTGGATGAAAACAGTAAAAATAAATCAATGTTGCCAGATGATTTTAATAAAATTTTTTACATAGCACTTTTTCTGAAAAAAAAATTGCATTTTTGTGACTGCTGCGTAGACATTTTTATTTCCTAATATATTACATATTTAATAATATATTAAAAAATTTATTTTAAGTTATTGCCAACATCTGGCAACATTTACAAAAAGCGTAAATTTGTGTAAAGAAGCCACAGCAGAAGTACTTTTCTGTCTGACATTTAAATAGAGAGCAGCGCAATGACCTGCTGCTCTTTGCAGACATAAGAAATAATAAAAGAAGCAGTAAAGAAAAATTATGAAACATAAAATTTTATAGGGTATTGATCGGTCATGTTGATATCAGTGATGCATTTTTCAAAAGTAAATTAAATTGAAGATGAAATAATCAAAAGAGAAGGGTGCAGAGTTCACTTTGAATTCTTTTACAGAATGCAAAAATAAAAAAACCTTCGAATTTTGATTGTGAGCTTATTTTAGAAATCTTTAAGAATTCGAAAAAAATTCTGAACTGTAATCTGAAAAATCAGGAAATATAAAAATATAAAAAATATAACGCCTAAAAGTTATTTTGTCATGCTAATTAAATTTAATTAAAAATTAGATTCATAAATATACTAAAGGGTGATCCAATACGAGGTCCCTTTTCCAACTGGGTTGTTTTGACAGCTGTCATGTGTCAAATGATTTATCCATATGAGGTTTGTGTTCAGTATTCACTACGACTCAATCATGAATAGACTTGTGTTATTCAAGGAATACCGGCCGATATGCTCCAAAGAGTTGTCGAAAATTGGACCATATTTATTAGGTAAAAAGGGTGATCGAATATGAGGTCCCTTTTCCAACTGAGTTGCTTCGACAGCTGTCATGTGTCAAATGGCTTGTCCATATGACGTTTGGGTTCAGTATTCAATACGACGCTCAATAATGAATAAACTCGTGTTATTCAAGGAATACCGGCCGATATGCTCGAAAGAGTTATCGAAAATTAGACCCACAGAATCGACCATTTAAGAAAACTAGTCGTGGGTAATGTTTGAACGAAATAATTTTTAAACATTGAGTTGTAGGAACCGAATTATCATTCCAAATAAAGATTTGCATCAATACATAGATTTTTATGTAGTTTATTTAAAAAACAAAGTAGAAGGCTCATAGCATCAGCCAAAAAGGTTTAAAAAAATGCCGAAAAATTTAAAAATATTGTCTGCTTTTTTCTTAACAACTAAAAGTATGCAATGGAATTTTTGTTTCTTCTCACATTTGTTTTGTTTTGCTCTTAAATCTTTTTTCTTTCTTAATATGCTCATTTTCTGACACCAAAAAATTTTTATAGTAGATAATTATATAAAACATATAAAGGGTGGGCCAACGGGTACTTAACCATAAGAGGACAAATAAAATCTAAATGCATGCAAAAAAAAAAAATATTGATATATTGACACCTGGCATCTACATTCATGGACACAAAGTGTTAAAGTTATCGATGCCTATTATGATAATGGTCGTTCCAAAAGAAATTCACATTGAACATCACGTGATTTTTTTCAGTGTTTGTAATAATTGAACAACTGAGTATGTATACGATTTTTGAATGTGGTGCACAAAGTCGAAGAAACTACCATACGTCGGTAGTAGAAGCGAAATCATCAGTGCATGTTTGGTTCTTGGCGTTCAGCCGAAAACTCTTACGTGAAACTGTGTCCGGATATCACAACTAATCATCACCGTGCGTGGGAATTAAACATTTCTAGAATCATATTACTTCGAGCAAAACATTCACTAAGCGCAGGAAAGTATGCCTCACAGGAAAACACAACTTGATGACGATTTTCAAAGAAAATCATATTTGGTGGCCAAGGATAATATAAATAATTTGAAAAACAAAAAATTAGGTATGCAATAACCTCTTTTAGCTCAAATACTCTATTTTAAAAAAGAAATCATTAAAATTGGATAAGTATATTTTTCACCAAAGCGTTACAAACCAAACCTAAACTTAGTTAAACCGAAAATTGAATAGTATTTAAAAAAAGTTTTCAGCACATCACGATGATGGTAAGTTTTTTTTCGAAAAATATCTGTTTATATTATATAACATGCTATGATGCTATTTTCGACGCGTGTTATACACTTTGCACTTAATTTAAGAAAAAATTGCAATTTTATAAACACTAAATTACGCAAAATTGTTGTTTACATCAAAATCTATTTTTAATAAATAAAATTTAATTTTTTATTTTCCTGTGTGAATGACTGAATGCCAGAACTGACATACAACTTGCCTCGCTTCCTTTTCTTCTGTACAATATCGGAAAGACTTCCACTGCTAATGTCAGATAATTTGCAGCATAATGAAAATAAGAAATTCAAATGAAAATGAGCAGGAACTTAAGTATAGTAATATTTACATTTCAACTTTTAAATAAACATTGTATTACATTGAATAATTCGCTGTGGGCAAATCCACATAAGACTTGGCGTGACGTTTCATACCATACCACTAAAAAAAAAGTTTTCTAAGATTTTTCCTATTCCTTTTAAAATCTTTGAAAATTATAATTTTTTGAAGACAAAATTGCCCAAAAACCATAATGAAAAGTTGACCTTAAAAAAAATCACAAAGAAAAGCCCTAAAAATGTTGTGCAATTTTCCTCAAGAGATTTGCAAAAAATTCGAATAAAATTTTATTGAGTACTCATACTCTGGGCGTTTGCTGTACCTTTCTATGGTAGTCCTAACAAAAACTAAATGAATAAATCTGATGTACAAAACGATTAAGGAACCAACAAGTTAAATAACTTGAAGCCACATTTTACTTAAAGCAAATTCGTCAAGATAAAGTGAACAAGACAGCTATGCTGAACAAAAAAAACGACGAGTTTCTTGAAGAATAATTTAAAATAAACTGCTGGCGCCCTTTTTACAACATTATATTTAACTTTAATTTATTAAATACGACGAGCACACCTAAAAGGATGCTAGGACTCATACTGCTGAGCTTCAAGAAGCTTTGTTAAAATCTCATTATTATGCAAATGGCAGATGTCGCACCTAATTAACGTTGAATAAAATAGGGGCTAAGGCAATGGCGGGCACAGCAGATTTCGGTGAGTGAACAAAAAAAAAGAAAAAAAAAAAAAAATTGACGAACAAAAGGATATGGCAGCAGCAACAGATGAAGTGTAAAAGATTGAAGGCAGGCGCGGCGGGAGATGAGTTTTACGAGTATATGGCATACAGCATAACATGGAATAGAACCAGCTGAATAGAGACATTAAAATTATTTTATTTACGTACCATAAATGAGTTAGTTGCATGGTTATTACATGAAATTTGCCTGATTGGATTTGGAAAAGTTTTTCAACTACAAGTAGCTTAGTTGCGCTAAATACTTTGAAACAAAATGTTAAAAAATTCCACACGTATTAATTGTGGCATTGTTACGAGAGTTAGTTACACATTTCACTTAAGTTTTCAAAGTAAGAAGTCTTCCCCAGGGATACAAAGAGAAAAAGTGGCGGCATTTTTAATATTTTAAATTTAACAAAATAAAAATTTATGAATAAAGAAAAAAATTTCAAATTTAATCCTTTTTTCCTTAGAGTTTTTATACTTTAACTGTTTCGCACACTCATTTCATTTAGAGCCTCTACTTTTCACTTACCATGTTGTTGTGGCTTCCTTTGGGATAATTTGCGTCGCTGTGGCGGTGTTTCCGTTTCGCTGAGTCTTGGCTCACTTGTGCAATACGGCCTTGTCTCTTGTAGAGTGTGCTGCTGTTGTTGTTGTTGTGCCTGTGTTTTTCGTCGTACCTGTAACAACAACAATAAAAAATTGGTTAGAAAATATAAATACAAAAAAAAAAAATAAATAAATAAATAAAGCAGTGATGAAAGAATAACTCAATTCAATTGAAATATTCTGGTTTTTATTTGGTCTATTTCTAGTAAGTTGGTACCTTGAGAAATCGAATTGACTGCAGAAATATCGTCACTTTTCCTTAGAAATGTTAAATTAACCGTAAAATATCCAATAAATTAATTTTCCCAAGGGAATTTCAGCTGTTGAGCATGGAGGCTACCTAAGCAATTATTTTTGAAAAGTTTAAAGATACAGTTAAACGTTATAAGTTGCGCTTTCTGAAATCTGGCACTTTCTATTTGTAGACACTCAAAATCAGTTATGTAAGAGCTTGATGTTGAATAGAGTAAATTTTTTTATAAATATTCCATTCAAAGTTTTACCTTAAAAACTGCGTCATCCTAAAAAAAGATTTTCTTACTGGTCAAATTTGGTAGGAGTAAAAAAGTTAATTCTCGGGTCTAACAGACTTTTGAATGGAACGTTACAAGCTTCTTCGAAAAATTGAACACAGATGGGCTCGTAATGGACGATGAAAAATGATTAGTTGAAATTTTGATAAAAATAGCTTTTATCAATAGCGCCACGACTTTCCTAATCCATTGATCACGATGAGCCTTTGGGGAGCACCACTGGTCGTTTCCAAAAATTTTGAAGCACTTTTTTGGTTTGAAAGTGTTCACGAGCGGGAGCTCAAAATTACCGATAACTCGTTAGTAAGGACTGTCCCAGAAAAACGTATGTGTTTATTTTTTAAGATAATACTCTATCTGATAATCTTATAGAACTAAAATGACACAATATTTGTTCCATATAAAATGACGTTTGATAGAATGTCTAGAAAGCAAGAAAAAGTCCAGTTCAAAAAGTGTCAGACCGTTCTGATGAAAAGCAATTGATGGCTCAGATGTGAGCTCGAAAATTGTATGAAAGATACCTGACTAAATACGATTGCTGTGGACGACGAAACTTACATTAAAGCAGATTTTAAGCAGCTACCTCAGCACGAATATTATACATAACCAAAGAAGGGGCCTAGTAAATTCAATGTATATACAATGCGTACAATGTTTTTATATATTTCCCATAATAAAATGTTATTACGAAAATAACGGTGAAAAAAAAGTATGCAGAATGCAAGCAGGATTTGCAGAAAGTAATTTGGAATGTTGTTGTTGTTATTTGCTTTGAAAATAGTACCGTAGAGTGGCTTGGCAATGATCAAGAAAAAAAAACATTGACATTTTCATTTTGGGGAAAAAAATCTCCTGACCTCAAATGTGGGTTAACAGACATTAAACTCATATCATATCAATACAAATCCACAGTAAAATTTTAAGCGAAAAAGAAATTGGGGTTTTTGAGAAAATCAGCCTGGTTTTTTTTTTCATAAAAAGCACTAAAACTCCGCCAATTTTCAACAATTTTCAAAATTTCTTAAAGATTCAGACAGAAAACCAGAAATTCTATTAGAATCAAAAGACAAAAGTTAATTATTTTGATTCGGATGAAAATGCGACTATTTTGAAACAATTTTCAACGATTTTTCAAGCTCTGACACTAAAACTTTAAATGGGCATAACTTCGTAAAAAATAATTTTCAGTCAAATCGGGGGACGGTATATTCCCTTAATTACTTTGAAAAACAACATATTTAATCGGCAACCAATTCCGCAATTTGGTGTCATTCCGACTGCATGGTTTGAGATGGATTTGGTCTAAAAATATTTTTTTCTGTGAAAGGAATATAAAACCATGGATGTAATGCCTAAAGTCTGATAGCATTTACAAATGATACAAATGAGCGATTTGTCCTTAAATTTTGGCCTACCTTTCCTTTAGTTTTGGGTAAACTTATGTCATTTAGCTATCGTAAATTTTTCACTTTTATTTTCATTTAATTTTGTTAGTGCATGTTGCCCAAAAACCCTTTGGCGATTGCACTCAATACCCATAATCATTGATGGAATATCAATTAAGATTTCTTTACTTTCGAGCTAGGAACTACCATAAGAATAGTTAAGCGAGGTTAGGTTAGAGTTGCGGACTAACAAACATGCTAACCTCCACGACGATAATTCAACTACTTAAATGAACTTGTGACAGCACTTAAGTCTATGAAAAGCTACGGAAATTTATGTAAAATCACCGCGGCATATTAAGGTTTTGTGCTTCAACACGTGTGTAAGTATTAAACTCTGCCAATGCTTTGTTAAAAAAGTAGTTCTCTTTTATATTAATGACAAAAATATTTTCTACAAATGGATTAAAGTTTTCAACAACTTAATTCTATCGATTTACATAAATCGATATTATACTTAATACTTTTGTATGTCGCAGTATACAATTAAGTCTTTCTTTCCCCCCGCTTACATTTTCATTCAATCATTGTTATAGTAGGATATTAAGTGGATTTTCATTAGTTCTTCCTATAATGTTCTATGCCAGCCAGTATTTGTTTAGGTGAGTGTTGTTGTCAATCCAGTAAGTCCTTTCGTTTTGATTGTTTTTCGGCTGCCCCATTGGGGGTAAAATGTGCTGTTGAGTTTTTCACCTCAACTCAACTAAACTTTTGTCTGTCTGTCAATCTGTTTGCGGATTTAATGATTGCACAGAGTAGCTTAGAACTAATTTGCAATTAATTAATTTCCATTTTAAGGATTTTGTTGCTCAGGTTTGTGTATTTACTTGATGGTGTTAAGTCGTTGTCAATTTGATGTTTTGTGGTTATTTCCGTATTAACTTTAAAGTCGAAGTATAATGTGCCGTTGGCAGTTTAATGGTGAAGAAAAAGTTCAAACAAAAAATTGGATACACTGAGAGAGGGAGAGTTTTGCGTCTTCATTACATTGTACGCATGAATAATTTTTAAGATTTGGAATGGTGCAAAAATAACTCTATGGCTTAGTCAGTTTTGACAAGATCAAAATTTTGGTTCTTCGAAGGAAAAAGAATGCATGATAAGTTTTAGACCGAGGATTTCGTGACAGAAGTTTAAGAAAAAAAATTAACGCGAAATGTTACCCGTGCCCTGTATGTGTTAAGTGCTTAGCAAATTTTTTCTTAAAATTTGTTGAAAAATACCTTTATGTTGTTTCAAAGATTGCGCGATATTTGAGCGCTTTTTTTGTGCTTTGAATAAGCAATGCACCTCATAGCAAATTTTATACTACAACGTGATTTCACAATGGATATCAAATAATAAATCGATTTATTTTATTGAGACCTCATATAAACAAATGCTTGCTACCTAGATATTTTCCGCTGCATTGCACCAAAGGAACCTTGACATTTTTATCAGACGATACAACATTTATCTTACTGACAGTTTACATTTGTGAATATCAGCAGCGAAGTAGAATGCGAACGCGAAATGCAATGCCAGATGAGAATCAGCACATATGATATTTATTGGCTTAGAATTATATGTAGCCATTAAATATTATTATTTGCCATAAATTCTGGCATTGAAAAGTTATTTATAAAGGTTAATTTGAATGCGTCTCCCTCTCAAACGATTCGTCTAGAATGGTATAAAATTTGGTGAAAAGGGTTGAGCACAATAGAAATAATCGAGGAACAATTGCTCAATTAATGATTGCTAAGAACTTTCTCACCGTATCGATTGAGAAACCTTATAGCTTTAAAATAACCAAATTTTCATAATTTATGAAAATATTTACTTGATTTAAGTAATGGTTGTTCACAAAAAAATTGTGTCTCCTTTTCCAACGACATATTTGCTATACCAAAGGAAAGTCTTGCTGAAATCGCTAAACCTAAATTTAAGAGAGTATTGAATGCAAGACGATCTCAATTCAAATAATTTATTGACTAACTTTCCTTAATATAAGGAATTTTTTCTTATATTAAGGAAAGTCTTTGTAACTAAAAATATCTAAATCATTTCCTCAAATTTATTAAGAACTCACATTGAAGACTTGTACGATTGAATTAAAGTTAAAAAATATTATATTCAATACTTAATTTGATTTAAATTCAAATTTGTATTTTCAAATTATAACTTTTTTTTGGTACACCTTTTTCGCAATGAAATTGACTGAAAAACCAAAAAAATCAGTTCCTATAAAATGACTAAAAATAAATTTGGATATAATAATAAATTTAATATTTTTATACTAACATTTCACCTGAGCATAAATGTATTTTCTCTAAAGATGAAAATAATAAAATTTTCCACAATTTTAGCTATAAATCAAATTTAGTTTGTCACACCGCAATTAGATAAAAGCTCCCATAAGTCCCATACCCGACAACAAAAAGCAAAAAAAAAAAAAAACATGAAGCCAAACAAATATTTACTTGTTTTTTTGGTGACGCCCACTAATTGTTAGATAAAATATAAATCAACATTAGCAATGCGCACACAAGCGAGCGGACGACAAATCGCCCAACTTAACCTCACTTCCAGTGCAAAGCAAATAAACATCGAAAGCAGCGAAAACAAAAGCACCAAAGTGAAAATCTCACACGCACCGCACCAGCAGACACATTTTAGCAAATTAATCTCTTCATCAACAAAATAACAATTACTGGTCACGAAACAGGAAATCCCGCCATAACCATTCAGCCAAAGTTCGCCAATGTTGTCAAAACATCGCTTGAAGTTTTTGCCTTCACATACGAATATGTTAGTCAGAAGGTATATATATTGATGTAGGCCACTGAAATTCAATATTGCCTTGGAACATGCTTTGGCATACATATAGTACGTGTGCAGTGTGTCACACAGCTGGCTGAATACAACTCAATTAGTGCAAATGCAGCGCCATTGAGGGTGAAGTGATTTTTACATTTCGAAATGATAAAAAAATTAAATAAAAGATGAACAAATGCCGAATGCCTAGTATACAGGGTGGTCGTTGAAAGACCAAATGCTCTTTTCACAACATTTTCCATAACCTTGCACAAGGTTTCAGTGAGCTTCAGTTTGAATAATTGTTTATTACAGGAACGGACAAATTAAATACTCGTTGCTGGACATCTAATTATGGCATTTTATTATCCAAAAAGAATCATCTTAGGCGAACTGCTTAAGCTGGAAACATGAGGCTTGGAATATATTGTAGTCTTTCAGCACAATATTGAAAATGTGATGCAAAAGAGCGTGTAGCCATAGTAAAAACGTTGAAGGCTAAAGAATAGCTAACGAAGAAAAAAATCTTGCAAAGGTACACCATATAAATAATTATCAGGAAAAATGCGCTGCAAAAAAGATAATTAAAAATTAAGAAGTAAATAGAAGCAAATAGAAGAAAATAGAACGTAATTAGAATCAAAGGAAATCCAAGAACATGTTTGCTAGCATCAAAAGACAAACAAAACTCTATTAGCATGTATATAATATATGTTAAAATATTAATGAACGCATCATTTCATTAACTCAAATAAAGAAAAATAACTACTACTCTACAAAGCGAAAAATGAGTGTCCGTTCGCCATATTGAATCCGCCATTTTGATTCGTAATCGGCGATCCTAAAAGCCCCTGCATAACAAATTTGGTACAAATCGGTTGATTTTTCAAAAATACGTCCACCATCTTGGATCCGCCATTTTGATTTTGTAAAATCTAACTTCGGATGCATAATTAGTGACCTTCAAGACCTTCGTATACCAAATTTGGTGCAAATCGGTTGACTTTCCAAAATTTTTTCACCATGTTGAATATTTGACTGCCATATTGGATCCGCCATCTTGGATTCTGTCAACCTACCACGAAAGCTTTTTAGGAGCTCCAATTTGAGCCAAGAAAGGACCTGATCGGTTGTGAATTTTTATTTTTACAAGCATTTATTACTGGACACTCGATTTTTATCCGGCTTCCGGCCGCGATATTGGATCCGCCTCTGGCGATTTTTTTGCTCACTCCAATTTTTAGACACAGCACTGATCCGGTTGACATGGATCGTCCCATAAATTTATTATCAGCTTCTCCACCTAAGTCGATGTAGCCACATCCGTCTGTCCAGGCCCGGATTTACCTTAGCACAGTAGACTAGTGCCTAGGGCGGCAAGAATTTAGGGGCGGAAAATATTGGGAACTATGAAAATTTTTTTAAGTGGTAATGCATTGGTGATGGTGAGAGTTACACAGGGGAAAAACAGTGGGAATATACCTAACAAAATGTTGGCAAAAAAAAAACAAAAAAGGTCTTCACTTTTGAAATTAAAAAATTTTTTTCCATATTCACCAATGAAGAGGAGCGGCAAATTTCTAAATCCGGGCCTGTCTGTCTGTGGAAATTCCATACATACTACGAAAAAAAAAACTGAGCGAAATATTTGAAATAAATTCCGTACATAGACTAAGTTTCCAAGTAAAATTCTTAGGATGGAAAATAAACGAAATCGTTTAGAAAACACCCCCACCGCCCTTACAAAAACGATATTTAAAATGCTATATTGAGAATGTTATTTGATGTAGTATAACAAAATTTCTAACAAATACGAAAAGTTACTTGAAAAAGCTCTAGAAAAATGGTTAGTAAGTTTCGATGAGAGGGCGTGGCAAACAAGCAAGAAATGGAAAACGCTATGCTGAGAGAATCATTTAAAGTAACTGTAGCAAATTTTACACAAATATACAAATAGGGAATGACTCTGAATAAGAATTTTTTGAATTTTACATGTAGGCGTGGCACACTCCATAGAAACAAAAATTTTTACAACGCTATACTATATGAATCATTTCAAATACTGAAACCGAATTTCACACAAATGCAAGAAATGATTTCGTCTGTCATCAGACAATAGGTTGACGAATTTCGTATAGAGGGCGTGGCTACTCCCATACAAACATTAGTTTCTAAACGCTACAAGAGAGCTATTAAAGCAAATCTTGCGAAATTCAATGTGGAAAAGTTTATTCAAACCAGCGAGCACGTAGCTTTGATGGTTACGCGTCTTTTGTGCTGTAGGGTATTCAAGGCCAAAAATATGTAACACCCTCTTTAGTTCTATGTTAATTCAGATTTTTCCATATTTATTTGCATTTTTGCTTTCGGCAAATTATCACTACCATAAAAACAAGCTTGCTACAGTGACTTGTTCTCGTAGAATATTTCATATTTTTTCATCTCATGATCAAAATTTTTATCCGCGTTAGTCACGAACAAAACACTCGCTCCAGCTACGTGATGCCAAATAATTTAGCTCAGAAAATAACAACTGCATTTTTTGGTGCCACTTAAATTGAAATTGCTCCAGAATGATTGAGTAATGAAAAAAAACATTCACAATTACAAATAAGCCAAAACCATATGGAATTTGTAAAATTTTACGTTCGCATGAGTTATTTGACACCGCCAAGTTGAAAAGTTTACATGCAACACTACAACGGAAACGGAAATAAACGAACACTGACGGAAAAGTGACACTTCAGTTAAGTGCATTTTTTTTAAGAATTTGATATCAATGAGTAAGAAGATGTTATCGAAGGAACCCGATAGAAGTTGGCAAATATTTCAACAAAATATATTAAAGTGCATTTACACTGCTGTTGCAAGAAAAAAACACACTCACACAGACAGCTGCACTGTATCAGATGTGCTGGGTTTTATTCAAAAAGAGAAAGTGATAGCAGTTGCCGTTATAAAATTTTAAGAAATAAATTTCAAGCAAAATGCAAACTTCTGGAATATTTTATGTTAACAAAAAAAAAGAAAAAACACACAAAATTTAAAACTTTTTATTTTTTATATTAAATTCTTTATCTTTATTTCTCTATCAACCACTCTCCTTAATAAAAAAAAAGTTTTAGCTCTCAGTTGCGCTGTAAAGTATGCAATCATTTTTTTCCTTCTTGTGCCGCTACAACGCACTCGACCCATATTTACTGCTGTTTCTGTAAAGTAATTTTTAATTTGCTTTTATGGTTTGATTCTTCGACACGTTGTGTATAGCATCAGCTTTGCACACACCCACTTAATTCTTGTATTTTTATATATATGTATGTATGTATGCATTTGTTATCATGATGAGCGTGTGTTCGAATTGAATTATTAGATAGAAAACTCAATTTTTCCTACTGTCAAGTGCAGCAACTTCTTCTAACCCATTTGGTTCATTTATCTCTTCGAAATCCACTACTACTTGCACAAGTATTTTCTTCGTTCACCATGATGAGGCGATTATTGTCACACGCTTATGGCGCATCATCACATCGTGTATCATTGTGTGGTATTTCTTGGCATTTGTATATGAGTGGGTGATGTGCATTATGCTTTTAAAGCTTTCAATAAATTTATGCTGTCTTTTAGTACACTCAACCAGTACCAGAAATACTGATGACTCATTCCATGCCGAATCGAATTGATGCGGCAAAAAAATGTCTTAAAAAACCTATAAGCCGCGTAGTGTCGTACTTTTCTGACAGTCAGAATGATGCATTTTGATAAGCGTTAACACCAATGAGCATATTGACAAATTGGCCATCAAAACGCGTTATTTCCAGTTTGTACATTTTTTATCTTCATTGTTCTAACTGACATTTTTGAATTTCAGATATATAAAACGTTTTTATCCCCAAAATTCTTCCTACAAATAGACACATTTCCTTCCATAAACAAGCCTGAAGTGATGCTGTAAAATTTTAAAAACGTAACATTTCCTTTACCATATGCAAAAGTAGAGTAATAGCTTGTTCAAACAAAATGACAGATGTGTCAAAACATCTGCAATGATTAAAAAAATATTTGTGGAGACATGTGTATTGTTTATGGCAAAGGCCTTGAATATGTGTGAAAAATAAATGTTCTCCCTTTACATATCAATTCTGATCATCCTACATCACTAATGTCCTGCAGGTTTTAATCGTTCAATACATTTATTTAAGTCGTAATCAAAACGGAACACTTCCACAGCATTGCCATCAAATCGGAATAGTACTATATATTCCGATATTACTAAATATTCCGATTTGATGGCCGTGATGTAGGATTAAGGGATCAAATATCTCCAATTGAAACAATAAGTAAGGCCAAAACTTGATTTAGGCATGATCAGGATTGATATGTAGAGGAGGAAAACTTTTTTTCAGACATAGTCAAGGCCGTTGTCAGAAACAATACACACTTCACCACAAATATTATTTTTAATCATCGACATATGTAAATGACACACATAAAAATCTGTCATTATATAGAAATATTCCGATTTGATGGCAATGCTGTGGAAATGCTTAAGTTTTGCTTAAGGTATACCCTTTATGTAAAGTTCATTGTTTGTAAAATTTTAAACTGGAACATCAGTCTAGAGGTTTTGGCAATTTCTTCATAAAACATATAATATACAATTACTCATTTAGTTTCATCTGCTTCAATAAAAAATGTACTTGTGACGTTATGATCGCCAACTGCTCATAAGAAACATAGTTTGAAATTGTCTGGAATTATTTAGGTATTCTTGCGCAATGTTTTTATAGGAGTTTTGCATGACATTTGCTAAGAAAAAGCGACATCTCTTGCATCAGGAACGCATAAAATTCAATGTCGACTTAATGCACTTCCAAAATGTCTTAGGCACATAATGGAAAATTTTAGAGAGCAGACAATTTTATAAAACTTTTTTTCTCATTAATATGAAAATGGCGAAAAGTTATGTTAAGTTGAAAACTATTTCATTATGATATATTCATATAAAGCTAAAGACTAAAGGTAATCATACTAGTTTCATCCATTGCTAAATGGAATCATCAGTGATCTTTGAGCCGCTGAGAGAAAGTTTTATGACTGATATGTTTTCTTTTGTTTTAAATGACGTTATAATGATTTTTCTGGGATGTTTGCGTGAATTTAAATTAATTTTAAAGTAATAGTTAATTTCACGAAATTTGAGTTTTTGAGCCTCGATATCTTGCGAACTATGGCCCATTTCACAAAACTGTAATAATTGTTTCCAAGTTTTACCCTTAGCTATGCGAAATTTGAGTTAAATCGGAGAAGCTCATGTCCCGGTTGATGTTATAGAAATGTTGGGAAATCTCTGTTTACTATCAATTGATACTATATGTTGTTCTTTCATAACGATTGTTCGTCTTCCGCTCAATATATAGTAGTTTTCGGCTTGAGGCTGATTCTTTTTATAGTTTCTAAAGCTTGTTTTCTAGTTTTAAAGTTTTTATAACAAAGATATCATACTGTTGGAGATGGGTCTTTTAAGTTCAATCAAGTTATCTGATCGTTATTGCGTTCCATTGATTTGCTTGTTCAGTTCGAAGACTTCTTTATATAGCTATCCCTTATCTTAATACATTTGGGACTTATCAAAAAATGTTTTGAAATAATCTGTGAGCATGGTTTATATTTAATTCAACAATATTGAATAGTGTGTGTGTGTGTGTTGGTGAAATCTGATACACAAACTAAACCAAAAATTCTAGGAATTCAATTGGCACAATTTGCTAGTATGTGGGTGTTCTAACAGAAAAAATTTTATATTCGATTTAGTGTGTTCCCTTGAGTTACTCAATATTCATTGATGAAGTTATCTGTCATAATGTAGGGAAAGTAGAAAAATTAATATTACCACACTATTTTCACTCCACCCTAACAAGATAAGTATTTTTAACTTTATGGTGCATGCAGCGTAAATAAGTTTTCTGTTGACTTCTAAGGAAGTCTTGCATTTGTTCCAACTCATGTCACTTGCGTGAATACTTCTTCAACTTTTTGCATGATACGTTGCAACACATTTTTTTTTGTTGCTTTGCCACAATCATATGTGTGTTGCAGCACTCATAACAAAGTGTGAGGTACCTACGCCACACGCTCACATAGTGCAATACAAAACACGCAGTGCTGTCACAGCAAATGTGTGTGTTTTTCTGTCTGTCGTGGTAATATCTTTTGACATCTTTTTTTATTGCCTGTCCATTGCATTTCCACTTGCGCTTTGCATGTATATGTGTATAGGTATGCGTACGTGTGGCATTTCGTTGGAGTAGTTTTTGACAATATTGCAGCACAACAAGCACTCGTCGACGCTTGAAAGTAATTAAAATTGTCAAAAAATATTGTGTTGCGCTATGAAGGAATATGATGGCGTACTTGACAGATGATGCGAGTTGACATGAAATTTAAAAATAAAAAGGAACAAGCTTATAACGATTATGCAGTCGAAGGGGAAAAAAGACAAAATTTCAAGTTGAAGGACATTAGAGTGTGCAAATACGTGTTAGGAATGCATATAATGTTGTATCGCAAAGAAGGATAACACAACAAACTTTAATGAAAAATGTAGCTAGGCGACTTAGTATTTTTATCTTACAACAACGAAATCAGTTGTAAACGAAAAATGTTCCAATGAACTTTGCTAAAAGTCAGAGTAGTTGAAAAAATTTGAACAAATTGTAACAAATGAAAAAGCGGCTGTGTCCATAATGTATGCAGCTAGCTACTTTTTAATAATTGCTGTGTGATTTCTATTCAAATACAATAATAACGCAGGAAAAGCGCATTCTGTTACAGTTAAAAAAATTTTATGATTCTTAAAATGATTAAGTTCTTAACAATTTTTGCGAAAATTTCCATAATTTGGTATAGTTATTGTACATACAAGAAATTTATTGGTCTTCTTTTCTTAGAAAAACAAAAAAACATAGCTCTCATGGAAAATTACCTAAATATAGAATGTTCGCCATAAAATTAGAAAAAAAAAAATCAATCCAAGCTAAAACGGAAAATCTATCATAAATCTTTCAAAAAAAAAAAAAAAACTTTTCAGTGTATCAATGAATATTGAGTAGCATTCATTTTTGTTAAAAAAGAATTTTCCAGCAATATATGTGGAAAGTTCAAAATAGATTTTGGATATCACCAATGGCAGCAACGAACTCCGCAAAGGTTTCTTTTGTCGTATTTTTGAGAATTTGATTTTTTTGTGCAAAATGTACAGGTGCCACTATTCATTTCATATGTAAAATTGGCTGCTGATTTTTTTTTCTTTCACGTCGTTTTCGAGATATCGGTCACTTTCGGTTTTTGGAGCAAAGAAAAAAATTGGTTCAAATTAATTACAAATATCTCAAAAAACAATATCTATATATAAACATTTTATGTGTCATGTCATGTGTTATATAACTTTTCCATTTCTTAATCGATTTTCTTAAATAGTATCTCATTTTCATCATAGATATATAAAATATGATATAAAAAAATAAAATGATTTTTCCAATTTTTTTTCTTTGCAGTTTATTTTGACTTTTTTCTTATTTTTTCGAAAAAAGAAAGCCAACCAAAAAGTAATGTGGGCATTATTTATAGGAAATTTAATTACCTTTAATTTGAAATATAGTAAATTTGAATATAAAAGTTGGTTCTTAAGATATTTGTAAGTAAGTGAAACCAACTTTTTTTTTTGACCGATATCTCGAAAACGACATGAAAAAAAAAAAAAAGTGATTTTCAGAATTAGCAGCCAATTTTACATATATAACGGTGTTCAAAGTTCATTTTGGCTGTAAAAAAAAGATTCAAAAAAGCAAACAGTGGCGGATCTAAGGCTTTTTAGCATCAATTGATGGAAAGAAGTGAAAAATCTCCAAGAATCTTAAAGTGTAGTAGAGTAGAGATTTTGTCAAAAAATATTTTTTTACCTATCGACAAAGTACGATCGAAAATGAATATTGGACTTCATCCGATATCATCTCCCAAAATTTATATGAGCAAAATAATTTTTATAAAAATTAGTGGGAATCATGCGCTTTGGGGGCCCAAAAACATAACTGGTGTTATCAAAGATTCATTATAGACCTCTCTCAACATTTAAGGTACTCATTCATTTCGGCCTATATTCATCGATTTGTGTAAAAAATAAAAATTTTCATATGAGCACCAAAATTTGGAACTTTGTTATGTCCAAAATTCATTTTCAAATAGTCTTTGTCTGTGAAAAGTATTTTTTAATAAAAAAAAAAAATAATATTTTATGAATAATAGTAATGATATATATATATTATATATAAAAATATAATAGTTATCAGCCATAAATATAATTTTTCGTACCAATAATTATTACAAATCACAGTAATCTAAAGAAATAATAGTCCTTTTTTCAATCAAAAGTAAATCGGTAATAGTTGTTAAGAGCTTCTGATTTTAAGGCGTTATTTCCTACTAAATAAATCATAAAAAAATTTGATATCGCTTTTGTAAAGCTTTTAAAGAGTGTTTTTTTTTTTTAATTCTGAAGCATTTTCTATTTATAATAAATTATTTTTATTGTGACTTTTATGCACTGAAAAATTGATGTTACTAAATATTTACTCAAAAATAACAGCATGAAATCATTTCACAAAAATTTTTGCGATTGCTCATCTTTCTTGAGTCATCTTTTAGCTTTTGAATTTGGGAAAATTGATGAGTATTTATTCAGAAATATCAATATATCATTAAATCATAATATCAATTTATTTCCGTTCAAATTTTTTTTAACATTATTGTTATTATTATGTTAGTAATATAATGTTAAATTAAGCCTACATCTATGGATTTCATTCAATATAAATTAACAAAACTTTCCTCTAAACACGCAAGATAGGCCACTAACAAAAGTGATTTAAAATTTAATTTCGATGGTATTAGCGTTTAATTAAATCATTGCAACAAAAGTGAAAACTAAAATTTGCCATAAGTGTATGGTCAAAACTTGCGCTACCACAGAGTAGCGCCACTGTCACTAGAGAGACCTACCAAAAATTTTGCAACAAATTCAATTTAATGTTGCTAAAACAAAGTCCAACATATGCTCAGCAACATACGACGATGATGCCACACAATGTGGGCAGCATTGGAATTTGTGACACACAGAAGGCATGGCATAAATGTAAAATGCATTGCGTTTAAAATACAAAATTCTATTAATACAACAATAGCAGTTTCTCACATCATTTTGTGTACTATATATGACACAAAGTAGCCGATGCATTGAAGTGGTTAAATCAGTAGCAACCGCAAACTTATGCAGCTGTTGCTGACAGTACACTGGAAAAATAATTTGTTTGAATATACTATATTATATATGAAAAAGAGCAATTATATAGTATGTAGTTGATTGATATTTGCTTTAAACACAAAATGTTGAACTCAATTAAATATTTGATTGATCTAAGTATATGAAATACATATATATTAAATACAAACAAGTCGTTTTCTCAGTGTACTTATGAGCAGAGTTTATGGTAACAACATACAATTTTTGAACGATAAAATAAATTGTATAGGCTACTACATATATCCTCGTAAATGTTTTTGGAATTATTTTTTGTGAAAGGTTACTTTCTTTTGTTTATTTAAATTCAATTACCTAACAATTTCATACAAAATTTGATGCAGTTAAGTGAGCCTGATTTTTGTGGAACAGCTTAACTCTTAAAATTCAATAAATATACATATATAAAAACTTTACTCACCGATCTGGCACCCGTTGTTATTCTAGCGCTTTGCGATCTGGTTGCCGGTCGACGTCTGCGATAACCAGGCGTACCGCCGTTTTCGGGCGTTGCACTGCCTGATGGCATATTTTGTATGGCAGTTTCGATGCTTCCGGTTGTGGCGCATATTGAAGCACTGCGTGTTTTCTTATGCATGCGCATTGGTGAATACTCATCGCCCATTTTTAGATTGGTTTCTTTACGCAATGTGTACTCACTTGTCTATTGAACTCTTAAATAAATTTTTATATCTTTTTATAGAATTCTATTTTGTTTGTTTGATTTTATTTTTAACTCTTGATTTGAAGTTGCACTCTTTTGAATCATATAATTTTTTATTTTCTTTGTGTTGTTGGTATTCCCGACTATTTGTGTAGCTTAATTTTAGTATCACTTTTTAAATTTCATTTATTTTTGGTTTGAGCATTTGATCCCGTATTTTGTTGTTTCTTTATTTTTGTTATGCAATTTACACTATGCAATTTTATTTTGGATTTTGATTTTCTGCAAAAAATAAGAAAGAAATTTATATTAAATTCGTTAGTATTCTATTAGTGTGGCTTATACATATTATAAATCTTCTACTTCTGTGAATTTTGAATGACCTTTGTCAGCGAAAAAGCTATATGTGCGTAAAATGTTTTCATATATTTCCCATAATAAACAGATACTTATGTATAACGAAAATAACGGTAAAAAAAGGTATGCAGAATATAAGCAGAATTTACAGAAAATAATTTGGAATGTTGCTGTTGTTATTTACTTTGAAAATAGTACCGTAGAGTGGCTTGAAAATGATGAGAAAAAAAATTGACATTTCGATTTTGGAAAAAAAAAATCTCCTGACCTTAAATGTCTTTTAGAGCGCATTAAACTCATGTCGTTTCTCTATGACATTAATACAAATTCACAGTAAAATTTTAAGTGTAAAACATTTGGGATTTTTGAGAAAATCAGCCTTGTTTTTTTTTTTTCATAAAAAGTGCTATAATTCCGCAAATTTTCAACGATTTTCAAAATTTCTTAAAGATTCTGTCAGACAATCAGAAGTTCAATTAGAATCAAAAGACAAAAATTAATTATTTTGATTAGGATGAAAATGTGACTATTTTGAAGAAATTTTCAACGGTTTTTCAAGTTTTGACACTAAAACTTTATATTTGCATAGCTTTGAAAAAAATGTTTTCAATCAAATCGGGGGGATATGTGCTACCTTATATCCTATGAAAAACAACATATATAATCGACAACCAATTCCGAGATTTGAAGTTAGTCCGACTGCAAGGTTTGGGGACGTCCATTAATTACGTGAGGTATTTTGTTGAAAATTCGGACCCTCCTCCTCCCCTTGGAGAGATTTGGTGAGATCTGGCGGGACCCGTGAGATTTAAATTATAATTTTTAATGTAAATTCTATACATGACGTGAGGTTTTCCTTGACCCCCTCAACCCCCTTGGTGAGATTTGGTGAGATTCTGCCGGACCCCTTCCCCCCTATTTTAACTCACTTAATTTATGGACGTAGATTTGGTCTGCATTATTTTCATTCTCTCCAGCAACTTTGAGTTTGATATAATTCATTGTACAGTACAGTACAGTAAAGTACAGTACAGTACAGTAAAGAACAGTAAAGTACAGTAAAGTACAGTACAGACCAATACAGTTCTGTACATTACAGTAACGTTCAGCACAGAACAGTACAAAACAATTTCGTACAGGACACTTCTAAAAAAAAGTTATCAAAGGTCTTGGTATGATAAGAAACATTTTAGCATGACACGGTACGGAATGGTATGGTATGGTAAGGTATAGTGTGGTACGGTATAGCTATTCATGGTTAGATGCGACGCAGAATTCATGTACGGTACAATTCAGGACGGTATGAAACACCAGTGTTTAATGGCTTAAACTGGGTGCCGTTTTCATATATAAGCATTTGTTTTAATGGTATAAAAATTATTACCTTTGACTCTGAAAGTAACTATTAAGTTCGCCAACTAACAAAGTATTGTTGTTGATTATTGATACAGCACAAATATTTTATTCATGTCATTGTCCAAAGCAAAAAGCTCAATGCATTTTGGCATTGCTGCTAACAGTTTTTACCAAAACTTTATTTCTGTAGAAAATTACCCATAGATTTTCATACAACATAAATTTTTTGTACCCCCCACAAAAAATACTTAAGCGCTAACATGCTAGTTCGCAAAATATTTTTGCAACAATTTTACTTTTTCAAACTTAAAACGTAAAATGACTTGAATGAAATAATGTGGGTCAAAATAAGTTAGTCAAGACAGAGCACATTAAAAATAGACAAAATATAAAATCTAAACAAAAATTTAAAAACTAAATTCTTTCTCATAAGAAAATCTCAAGAAATCTCGCATGTTTTTTTTTTGGTTGAAAAATACGCTTTATAACGTACACAGCATATTTCTGTACGAGTGTACAAAAACAAAAAGATACAACATAATTCATTGAGTGGATTAAGTAGCAACAAACTGACTGCGAATATGACAAGAAGGCTGAACAAAAATGACAACGACAACATTTCAAATAATTTGTCATATTACTTACTTTCTACAAAATTAAATGAAAAATTCCAATGAAAATGAAAATCAAAAAAAAATTGTTTAAGGAAATTTTATGCAAAACTTATAAAGTTTGAAATAAAAAAAAAGCGCCCAACATTCATGCAATTGTTAAACAAGTGAATAAATAACAAAGCATCCAACCCAGCAACACCTCCCAGCGAAACAACCAACTGATGCCATTATCTATAGACTGTCTATTCAAAATGCAACAACGTATAGATACCCTTAACGAGGAAGGTATAAACGGAAGTCTTGCTTTGCCTGAGTGTTGCAGCACAGTCAACTGTTTCCGGTCTGTTGGCTAACATGAGAGAGACTGAGAGAAGAAGAGCACGATACTTGGCAACAACAATAAAGTTTAATAATAATAAAAACAACAATAAAGAAAAAAAGAAAAAGAACAAAATTTCTCCACTTGAAAATTCAGTTCAGTTAAAATTTAAACTCAACGTATGAAGACATCAAACAAAGGAGACTTTACAGTTGAAGAATAATTTACAGCAAAGTACCTTCTAAATAATTCACAGAGAACAGTCAAGTAACATTACAGTTTTCTTGCAGTATAGGTAGTTACAATTTTTTCCCATTTTAATTACTGCATCATCCGGCATTTTTATTTAAAAAAAATATGGAAACAATTTTTCATTTTAAGCTCCTACAACAGACATTTTTTGTTTTCAATTCCAGTAACAAAACTTAAAATTTGGAGTAAAATTTATTAAATATTTATAAAATGTATATTTAAAAATATGTATTTTAAATGTATATTTTAATAAAACACTTAGAAGTACGCAGAAAACGATAACTTTTTGTTATAAAAAACGATGACTCTTTGTTACAAAAACATAACGTTTGTGACTGGATCAAGGAAAAGCTAGATTTTGAAAAAAAAAAACAGTAATCATGGAAGCGGTTGAACCTACATACATAAGCAATAAACCTTTTGTGGGAAATCGTATGGCTCAAGACATTGAGGTAAAATTGTACATACATTTAAGTAATATACTTATGTGGCTTTACTTTAAAGTAATAGCGATTTGATAAAACTTAGGAGATTACTGCATATGGGAACGGAATTAAGAATAGAATAGGTTTCAAGTTTATTGAGACCGTGTTAACGCCTCTAATTTTAAAATTTAATACGTCATTTTTTCACTAACTTTGTAAGCAATTAAGTTAGCCGATCTCATAAATCGTTTTCTGGGACAAAAGTGGGCAGAATTGTCAAAGTAGGCGTAACATTTTTCTTACGATTTGATTGAATATTGCTTAACAAAGATGCTTATGACTTTTATAAAATTTTGCACGTGATTCGCTTAAAAACAGCGATTTATAAAAGTTTCGCTTCTATATTGTCAAAATTCGCTGTAAGGCGTGACACCACCCAAAAAATTAGCAACGTTATTTTAAGATAATTATTCAAATTAATAAACTTAAATGTATTTTCAAGCCAAAAGTAGGCGGGGTACTTCCCATGAAACTGGGTTATCCAATACGAGGTCCCTTTTTCAACTGGGTTGTTTTGACAGCTGTCATGTGTCAAATGGCTTGTTCATATGACGTTTGTGTTCAGTATTCAATACGACTCAATTATGAATAGGCTTACTTCTGAGTAACGTTTATTAATTTTGGAAATTTACTACCAAGATCAGTCGTCAGTTAGAGAATGTTATAGAGTTCTTCAACATAATTTTTGCCGTTATGAGCGTCCAACTGAGCGCACTATTCGTAACACCATCACCAAATTTCGAACCAATTTTACACTATTGGACATTCATCGTTCAACCAGAGTGCATACAGTCCGTAATTTTGAGAATATTTCTGCAGTAGCATAGAATGTTCGTGAAAACCGTGAACAATCGATTTGTCGCCGATCTCAGGCGATCATTGTGACGTATCTTGAGGCGTGATCTTGGTCTTAATTTTGGTTTATGGGCCTTACAACAACTTCAAATTGATCCATTATTTAATCGAAAAATTGTGTTTAGTGAAGAAGCTCATTTCTGGTTGAACGGCTATGTTAACAAGAAAAATCTCCGTATTTGGGCTCATGAGCAACCAGAAGCAATCCAAGAGCTTCCAATGCATCCCGATAAATGTACTGTTTTGTGGGGTTTAAGGGAAGGAAGCATCAGCGAACCGTTTTTCTTCAAAAATGATGCTCGCTACAGAGCAATGATCAATGAATTTTTGTTGCCAAAGATTCAGGGTATTGGTGTAGCCAACCTCTGGCTTCAACAGGATGGCGCAACATGCCATACAGCTCGAGAAACAATCGCCTTATTGAGCGAAACGTTCAATGAAAACATTATCTCAAGAAATGGTCCTGTTAATTAGCCACCAAGATCATGTGATTTGACGCCATTGGATTACTTACTTTGGGGATATGTTAAATAACTTGTTTATGTCGACAAACCCGAAACTATTGACGCTTTGGAAACCAACATAACTCGTGTTATTCAAGGAATTGTCGAATATTGGACCCACAGAATGGACCATTTAAGAACTAGTCGTGGGCAACATTTGAACGAATTAATTTTCAGACATTGAGTTGTAGGAACCGAACTATCATACCAAATAAAGATTGGCATCAACACATTGATTTTTATGTATTTTATTTAGAAAACAAAGTAGAAAGCTGTTATTGAATCATTCTTTAGTGTGAAAAGAATTTTAATAAATATTTTTGTTAAAATAAATGGATTGTATTGATTTATGCAGGTAGGGGTGACGTCTTCTAATTAAATCCAAAGTTCATCTTAAGAAAATTATGTTTGAATTTATTTTGTTTTAATGTCAATAGGATCTTAAAAGTAAATTTGATGCGTTCTTTAAGAGTTAATTTTCCTTAATTTAAATGTGAAGTTTTAAATATAGCATCCTATCAAAAAACTGAACAATGGTCAGCTTCCTGTTGCTTTTATATTATTACAGCTATACAATCAAAATAATATCACTCTAATATTTGAAAAAAAATCCCCTCCGAAAACATTTATTAAAATTAAACTTGGAATGAACTTCTTTGCTGTTTTGCGTAACTTAATAACCATAGGAGAGATGAGCTATATCCACCTCAAATTAAACTGTTTCTTTCACAAATTTGCATAAATAAAAAAACAGTGTGGCAAATACAATTTTTAAAGATTATGTTAGACAGAATTCCAACATACTACGTAAGTAGTACATAAATTCCGTTTTTATTTCAGCTAGAGCGCGCTTAAGTTTCACAAACGTACTAAAAAAAAATTTAACTGAATATCTTATTAACTGCAAAGAAGAACATAAAATGCAACTTGTGGAAAGTTTTAAGGAATTTTTTTATCATTTTGTTGAATTTATATTCCTAATAAGCGGAAAATTAAAAACATTACATAGCTGACTGCATTACAAGTAGTCGACTACTGAAAAGTACTTTTTCCATAATCCAAGTGCTTGAACTTGGATAAAAGTTAAACGACTGTGGCATAAAGTAAATAGGTAGTGAAAGAAGTACAGGGTGGTGTAAAATTACTTTAAGGATATGAAGTTTTTTTTACAACAAAATCAATATTTGTTAAGCAATTTTTTTAATTTATTAGCGAACTGAAAATCAATATTCCCAATGAATAAATATGAAATTTTGCAAAATTTTATGAAATCTGAATTCGCGTGAGATGTTACCTGTTGACGTTTAGGTCAACAGAATTCCCCATTTGTACACTTAGAAAATTGTCTTAAGAAATTTAAGCCTCACAATTTACTTTGCGCCACCCTGTTGTAGAAAGGATTACAAAACAAAAAAAAAAAAAATGTTTATGTGTGTGCATTTCACAAGCACTTCAGGCGAATAATAAATAATAAAGTGGAAAACGGGTATTCACACATAAATTGTGTCGCATGTCAAAGTGAGCGGTGAAAGTGTAAAAAAAGTTCTACTCACACTGACAGATATAAATACCTACATAGTTACTATACGTTACAAGCACTTAAGTGACAACTAACAAAATGTTGTTTTCTGTTCAGGCGGATAAAAAAGTTAGCATTATTATGTGTGAGTGCAGTATTCTATGAGCTTGTATTTAAGTTGAAATTTTATATTAAAATTCTGTGAAAAACTTGTGGTTTTTTTTTTTGGCAACTTATTTTCCTAGTGGGTCAGCTCACTTAAGCAGTAATTTGCCAATACAATTTCTTAGCGAAGAAAACGTAATTCTCAGTATAAGTACGTTTTATAATCTTTACAACTTGAACTGAAAATAAAATAAATGCATTACGTATAAAAGGATTAAGACCAGTGATGGCATTTGAGTTTTGTGAAAATGTACTGAATCGAGACTTCGAATGTACTTTTTAAATCCCGAATGCACTTTTTTGTCTTGAACACTCAATTTTCCTAAAATGCACGAAATTGTTCTAAAATTTACTATCCAAAAAAAAAAAAGGTTCTCACTTTTCCCATCTCAAAAACCCTAGCAAAATTAGATATATTTCACATTAAATTAATTACAAAATCTACACATTGCGCGATTATTTTCATTTACTAAAAAAACGTAATTAATATAATAGGGTAATTATATTATATACAGGTAATTACTATAAATCTACTCATTGCGGATATTTTCATTCACTAAAAAACAAAAAAAAAAAATAGGTAAATATTATAAATTGTCCAAATGTACCGAAAATTTACTGAAAATGTTCTAAAAATTTGGCGAATGTACTGAAAATGCCCCAAATGTACCGTATGTACTGAAAACTTGTCGAAGGTACTTACAACGATTTTTCAGGACGCAAATGTACCGAAAAATGTACAAATGTACCGAAAATGCCATCACTGATTGAGACATAAAAAAATTATATGGCAACCATTTCAGAAAGTTAAAAGAAATTGAAAAAGTCGAAAAAATGTGGAAAATTTTGAAAGCGTTTAAAAAACTCAAAAATAGTTGTAAGAAGTTGAAAAATGTTGAAGCAATTCGAAATTCATGAAAAAGTTGAAAAAATAAAGAAAATGTCGAATCAAATTGAAAGAGGTTGAAAAAGTGGGAAATATACGGAATATATTGGGAAAAGTTAAAAAGTTGGAAATGTCAAAAGAATGTGGAAAATGTTGAAAAAAAATAGAATAGAAATGCAGAAAACCAAATATGCCACGCCCACTTCTCCAATTCCGCCTACTTTTGGTTCAATAAATTATATTCGTCATTGACATCCACATACTAAATTTTAGCAAAATCGCTTGTATAGTTTGCGATATATGCCATAATTAAAATTAAAATTTAGGGCGGTGAGACACCCACAGATACAATCGAAACTGATTTAATCCAGAAATAGCTTTTTATACCAAATTTCAGTATGATTCCTTATACATATATTTCGATAGATGTGCCACTTAAAGTATTTTACTTGTATGTGAGGTGCCACGCCCAGTGGTGTTATTTCGCCCGCTTTACATGCTGACATACCTTATAGCACGTAAACCACTTATGTCAAATTTCATGCCAATTGTTGCAATCGTTCTCTTAAAATATGTATGTTAATATGGGAGGTGCCACGCCCACGGATAAAATCTCGTCAAAATTTATTTAATTTTAAAGCTTATAATAATTGGCATCTATGCAACAAATTTTATGAAGATTATTCTCATTGCACACTATATGTATATAGCATTAAACGTTTTCTGCTTATATGGGAGATGCCACGCCCACCGGTTCTATTGTGCAAAATTTTCGTAAGAAGATACCTGTTAGCAACTATAGCTGCCATACTAAATTTCATTACGATTACGTTGTTAGTTCTCTAATTATAACGTTTATAAATATTGTGGGCGGTTCCACGCACAAAACTCCGATGAGTTTTTCCAGTATACTGACGAAACTTGTATTGATGACTGGTCTCAGTGGTATTATCCCTAAAATTTTTATGAAAACCGAATGAGTCAATTTTGAGTTATACGAAATCAAAATTTTTAACTATTCAAAAGTGGCACGCCCACTTTTTCAATCCCGCCCACTTTAAATACAATTCAAGATATATATGATCAGGATCCGTGTACCAAATTTCATCACAATATCCTGCACGGTTTAGGAGTTATGAAAGTTAAAATTTAGGGCTGTTACACGCCCCTTTAAGAGCCTTTGCAAACTAAAAAGATAGTCCCATCTTAATTTTGGTCACATGTTCACCAAATTACCAAGTTTCATCAAAATCGTAGCAAATTTTTTCAAAATGGGCTGAAGTATATTCACATAGAGTATGGGCGGTAGACGTGGTCGTGACCCGATTTCGCCCATTTTATATGCTAGCAGCTTGCAAGAAGGTGTGAACTGTGTGCCAAAGTTCATTCAATTAACTTGCTTAGTTTTCCCGTAAACGTGATTTCAACAGACAGACAGACAGACAGACAGACAGACGGACATAACTATCTCGACTCAGATGGTGACGCTAATCAATAATATACATACTTTTCTATACCTGCCACGCCCCCTTCTAAGCGTTACAAACGGAATGACATAGTGAATATACCCTCCTTGTAGAGTATAAAAATTAAAATTTCGCATGAAATGCTCCATTCTCACTTTTAATATACTTTTGAATTCAATACGGCAGAAAAATCAAAAGTCTTTAAGTCCAAAAAATACCACTCCATAGATAGTGCAGCAATAAACTCTCTAAAAATGCAATTTAACACATTAAAGTAGTTTGCTTGCAAAAAAACTTAAGTGTCGGCTTTTTGAAATTTATTTGCGGTATTTTGAAATTTGTAAAACTTCAGCAATTTTCTTAACTTGGTGTGAATGAAACAAACATTTAGTGGTTAAATTGCAATACATTTAATAACGCAAAATAACAAAACTTTAAGCTCGAGCAATAAAACTTTCTACAACAATACTTTAGTGAATGAAACTTTCACTCAACCATAACTCTTATCCACAATAATCTTTTCCAGCAACAATTTACTTAATTAATTTCGATTTGTTAAAATATTTTCCATTTACTACGCGTCATGCTAGAAATGTTGGCATAGGTCGCGGCGCTTTATGTTCGTCTGACATGAAAAGTTTTCGCTGACTTTCATAGAAATCGTCAACCATTTTCAAGTTTTGTGCACATTCCATGAAAGAATGTTTGCTTATAGTTACATGACAAAGGCATTTTTATAACCACCATTACAAGTGCTTGTCTGTCTGTCTGTCTGTCTGTTTCGTTGACAATCAGTCTTAGGCCTTATGACATTCTTCACCCACGAATGCTCCCAAGAGTTGAGTTTTCATTTATCACAGTGCGTTGACTGCTTTGGCGGGCGTTGCTTGCTGATTGTCTTTCGACGACACATTATTCTATGGTGCATGCATCCCCAAAACGATCGGCTCTGTCAGCAAGTGGGGAAAAAAGATATTTTGCCGTTGTTTAGACACTGTGTTGATTTGTTAAAAAGTCATTTCAGTTGGAAGGGAAGTTGTCGTGCGTAAATGAATGTGAATAAATGATACGAATGATGCTATTTAAGAACATATTTAATGCGTGCTGCTTTTATTTGAAATAAAAATGTGTGCTTTTTTGAGATATATTATTTTTTTTATTTTATTTTTTTTTATTTTATTTTTTTTATTTTTTTTTTATTTTTTTTTTTTAATTTTTTTTTTCAATTGCTTTTTTTTATTATTCATTTCATTTGCTTTAATTTGAAAAGAGTTTAAAATGTTATCGCTTGGGTTTGACATCCTAAAATATAAAAATATTAGCATAATTTTCATGTTAAAGCTTTGAGGATAAAATTTAATTTTCTCATATCTTCAAAAAAAAAAAAAAAGATTAGTCATTAAAACTAAAGCTGCTTAGTTTTTATCCTTTTCCAAAATCCACAAAATCAACAAACATTTCAATTAAGTAAACAAATTGCAACAAATTTACTATAAACCGTAAAGCAAATTTAGCTTCCTTATGAATCATTTGGAAGCCTTAGGCAACTTGGAAACATTAAATGGGATAACATTGTATAGCTGCTACCTACCATACATAGGCAAGCACAGTAGTGGCTAACAAAAGATTTACAGAGATTTTTTTTTTTTAATTTTAGTTATTTCATATAAAAGCAACAATTTAAGATAAAAAGTTGTAAGAGGTGGAAAGAGCAGACAATTTCTACAAAAGCGAAAAATAATTTTGAATTGTATATTAACTGCTGGCTTTTTTTTGGTTTTATAGCTTAGACAAACAGGGTCTTAGGTGGCAAATTAATTTTGATATTAAATTGCAAATTTTGAAGTTAAAAATTGTAAAAATAATGTTTTTTTGCTTCATTTTAAATAGAAAGAACTTTAAATTCATTTTGAATATGAAAGTTTGTATTAAAAATAAAATTTTTCAACTTTATTTTAACCAGAAGCAACTTTAAATAGAATTTTGAAGTTGCAAACAGTTTGAAAGTACTATTTTTATACCCTACACAGAGGGTATATTCTCTTTGTCATTCCGTTTGTAACGCATAGAAGGGGGCGTGGCAGGTATAGAAAAGTATATATATTATTGGTCAGCATCACTACCTGAGTCGAGATAGTTATGTCCCTCTGTCTGTTTGTCTGTCTGTCTGTCTGCCTGTGTGTCTGTCTGTCTGTTGAAATAACGTTTATGAGAAAACTAAGCATGCTAATTCAATGAAATTTGGCACACAGGTCGCACCTTCTTGCAAGCTGCAAGCATATAAAAATGTGCGAAATCGTGTCACGATATGATATTTTTATTTATTTTATTTAATGCCAATGCATTAAAAACCATTTCCATGGAAGCAATTTTATATAAATGGTATAAATACGCCTTATGAAAACATTTTTTTAAAAAAATAAATAAGAAAAACAAAAATTTACGAAAAAAAATTGCAAAAGTTTCAGTATTTTCCCTCAGAAGTTTTAGTCAGAACTTCATTTTAATTTATACACGTTTAAAAAGTTCCTTAGTTACAAGCTACTGACACATATTATTTTGTTCAAATGATAGCATGCTTTTATCCTTTACTGTAAATGTGTGTGTTGAAAAGTCTGTCAAAAATAACGCTACAAGACTTAAACCGTTTAAGGTTAAAGTATTTGTATGAAAAGAGTAAACTAAAAAGGATACACAGAAGACATATTGTCAATCAAATCACAATAGATTATCTATCTCAATGCAGACACAATGTCAAAAATGAAGCTGTAAGCAAATCACAAAAAACAAAAAAAAAAAAAAATAAATCCTTGATTTCAACATGCTGCTACATGCAACAACATGTCAGTATATGTATATTATAAACAACCGCACAGCTATGTTGGTAACAAAAGCAATGCCAGCAATTGATTAGGGTTTGAACATAGCAAAACTCACAAAGAGACCACAAAAAAGTCAGCTAGTACGAGCTCCCCTAGAAAGAATTCTCATCACATGAAATCCTTTTAACCAAATACATTCGTACATATATACATACAAACAGACAAATAAAAAATACAAATAAGAAAAATTTATAAAATTTTCCAACAAATGTTTTTAAAGAAAAAAAAAAAAATAGCAAATAATCAAAGTGAAAGCAACCCAATAGAAAATTAAAACTTAATTGCTCCTTTATGCTGTTAGCATTTTCTAATAAATTTAAGAAATTTTCGTACTGGGTACATTTTTTAACTGTTTTCACGCAGTTAAAAAACCGGAGCAACAGCAAGGATACTACGTGAAGTGTTGTGATGTATTGAGTGAATAATAAAATAGTGAGCGCTACTGTTGCGATAGAAAATATCTGCTAGGGGAATGAAAACAAAAGAAAAAGAAAAGGAAACGAAAAAAATAAAAAAAGAAAGGAATACACACAGCTGCGGATGCCAACAAATGAAGCAAAATGCAACGACAACAATTTCCTTAACCCAAAGGAATGCTTGCTTATTTATAGTAGAGCAAAATCCTCATCCGGCCACATCATCATCGACAATGGATATCATCATAATCAACATCATCAATGCTAGCGGCAATAGCGCTAGTAACAAATGACAATAGCGCAAAAAATATTACACTTACGCTGCTGTTGTTGCTTGCGACATTTCATGTATTCCAGTTCTCTACTTGGGGACGACCAGATTTCACGCATGAATTGACAAGGCCAACATATGCTCGTTTTGTTTTGCTCTGCTGCTCCAGTTAACTTAATCTGACAGCAAAGCTAAGACTCGTATTTTTTTTTTTCAATCTGTAAAGATGTCGTTTTCTAAATGTCAAAATAGTGTGGGAAAATTATTGAATTGACATTAGGGACAATTTCTATTGATTTATCGATATATTGATCATATAAATTTCTAATAAATTCTAAATGATGGAGAGAGAGTAAGCTTTAATATCTTAAGTGCGCTTAAGTTTTTCTCTTGCCACTTTTGGTTTTGTAAATTTTCAACTTTAAAAATTGTTCTCATATATTACTTATTTTTAAGGTTAACATGTCGTATGAGCAACATTTAATTACGTTAGCACATATTTCTTTTAATTAAATGATAACATAAAAACCTTATTCACGAATAGGGATTGAAATCCCGGTAAAAAAAATTCTAATGAGCTGACTCCAGGTATTATCGGGATGATCGCAAGCTTATTAAGCAATTCTTAAGTGGTGGACATATATTATATTTTTTTATATTTATTTTTTTTTTATACAATTCATGTACAGTGAAATTTCCCATAACCCGACACCCTCCGTCGCAGCATTTTTGTCCGGTTATGGGAGATGTCCGCTTGTGAGGGAGGAAAAAAAAAATTTTACTGAATTTGTTGAACAAATTTACACACTACAAACATTTTACACATGTATACATGCTAATTTGGTTGAAAAAGTCTAGTGCGAGTAGATTGTTTTTACTTTGATTGGCTCAACTTCTAATGTTGGGTTTCAAAAATTCGTCAAGAATGAACGTAAAAGTCCCACTCTACTCAACACTTCCGACATAAATGTGTAGTTACATTAGCATTATTAGAGAAACCAACAAATTCGTTGCTTTCAAAACAAAAACGAATTAGAATTTGTAAAAAAGGGAAGTACAAAGAGAGAGTAAGAGAGGGAGAGTAAGAGTAAAAGAGATATTTTGATTAAAATGACATAGAATATAGTGTCCACGTCCGGTTATCGGAATTAGTATTATATGGAAAAGTTAATGAAAAGTGAGTGTCGCCGAAATGTGTCCGGTTATAAGAGCTGTCCAGTTATGGGGGCTGTCCGTAATGAGGAATTTCACTGTACGTATTTTTATAATTAATCACACCAAACTATATTTTAAGTGATCATAAAGAAATAAACATTTTTTATAGTATGATTTCAGGGAAACATGTCGTATGATTAACTTTTAATTGAGTACAGTAAAGTCCATTTATAACGATAGTCAAATCGTCCTTAGAAAGGGACGATGAAAAAATGGGTTAATATAAAAAAAAATTGGTACAAATGATACATCATTTTAAAGCAAAGAAATTGAAGCTTCTTCTGAGGATCATAAATTATGCGGTAGTTATACGTTTTTTTAGAAAAATAACGATTTTTATAAACGGAAAAGTTAAAATTTTACAAAAATAGTCAACGAATTTTTAATGTGTAATTGAAGCTAAATTGATCTCGAAGTAAAAATACCCTCTAAGTCGAATAATTTTCCAAAACGATATGTCCCGATCAGTCTGCAGAATAGTGGATTTGGCTACTACAAAGTATCCTTTAAACGCCTGTGCATTCCAAATTTGCTGTCGTTTAAAATCATTTGTAATCTTCTTGAGTGGATCCGTGCCATTTAGCCATATTGTTCACAAAACAGATTATTTTGCCAATATTTTTCAAATAGTCCTTGTTTTCTCATGATATAAAAAATTTCGATAGCATAAATTGACTTGGAGATTTTACACATATATTTGATTCGCCATCTTTCAATTATTTACTCAAAAATATTTTATAAGGCATATTCTGTATATTTCAAGGGAATAACTTGGAGTTTATATAGATTATAGACTTATAGAATGAGAGTTCTTAAGATTTGCTCATATTTCGAATGAACTATATTTCCTTTCTGTCCCTTCAGTTGAAATTCATTTTTAACAACATCTTCTTTTCAACAAAGCCAATATCTTGTAACATTCATTTATGTATTTATACATGCATATTAATTTTATAAGATTTTTATTTGAAATAAATGAATAAATTCACAACAAATTTAAAGCACATGCTGCTTAAAGCTCAAGTTTTTAATTGAGAGATTTTTTTTCGCTTTTCTCTTAAAATCGTGACACAAATTTTAAGTATCTTGTTACGATTTCTTATAATTTGAAGCTAAATTAAGAATTTCATGAAAATGTCATAAATTATAATCGAAATAAATATCTTGTTAAGAAATTGATACAAAGCAAGTTAATACACTTCTAAACATCATAGTAGCATCTCTAGTAGATTAAGGAAGTGAAGCGTGGCATAGCAGGAATACAAAAAAAGGCATTTGAAGCGCCTTTTTAAAACAAAACAGATAAAAAACAACAACAACATTAAAGTATCAGAACGCGAAGTGAATAAAAAAAAAACAAGAGCCAAATCTGAGCGCTGAAACTTTTGCCAATTAAATGGATTTTAACTTTTATTGACAGTCGTTAAACTAATTTGGATTCAATGTTAAGCAATCAAATTCTAAGTTTAACATCATTATTTGCGCCAAAAAGAAGAAAAGGACGAAATAATCGCATTAACTTGATATTGAATTTAAGTAAAATTGTTTTAATATGAAGTGTATGTTTAAAAGTCATATGTATATATAATATTATGTCGTTGCTTACGACTATTTGTATTAAGTTTAATATAAAATAAAATAAATTAATTAAAATTTTAGGAGCTGCTCTGATTTAATCATAATCTTTACGCAGCGTTTAGCTAACTCATACAACAAACTAGATAACTAGCCAAAGTTTTGGATTGGTTTTGTTAGAATATACAGTATAAGGTTTTCTATAGAAATTAAGTGTAATATAAAATAATACTTATTGAGTTCTATATAATATTCTATAGTCAATTGACAAAAGTTCTGTTAAGTTACTTGCTTCAAATTCTAAGCTACAAAAAAAGCCACTTACGACAATTTACTGCCAAAGAACTTTCAGTACATTAACTTTGACAAGTCAACACGTCCATATAAATTTAAATAACGGAAACCCCAACAATATCCTGTTATTATTTAAAAAAGAAAATGAAAAATAATCGAAACTCAAATGCAAAAATCTCTTTTGTATGTAAAAAGGAGAAAAAACTCTTAAAAGGTAAAATCAACCTTCAACAGGTGTTGCCTACAAAAACAACAAAAAAAAAAAAAAAACTTTACATGCCAGTAGCAGTAAAACAGCATCCGCCTTTAATGTACAACATGAAATATAAACAGCAACAACAACAACAACAACAAGAGCACTAATATAACGCTAGCACACATATGTGACTCAAATATACACATACAAACACATAAACAAAAGCTATGCAAACATTTAAAAAATAACATAGTAGTGGTGAAACGCAAATACAAAACCAAACAAATGTCCTGTCGCTGTAAAACAACTCAAAGCACAAACACACATTCAAAACACACACACATACACTGACAGCAACACGTTGACAGTATGGTAGCTGATAAAAAGAGATGAAAAAAAAACCAAAAACTCACAATGGTACATCATGTCAGAAAGGTTGTAAATGGGCGTGTGGTTATAGGCGCAATAATGCGACTAAAAAAACAACGTTGTTGTTGTACTACAGTCAACATTTCAACAAATCCCCATTTTTTTTTTTATTTTTTACAGGAATTGAAAGGTGTTGCGGATAACCACACACAAGCGACCAAGTTCTACCTTTTTAACCCTAAAATAAAAACAATTTTTCAAATAAAAATAAATATTAAATGGGAAATGGTAAAAATACCAAATGCTAACAACTTAACCGACCTCAATATTTGTACCCCTCCCTTCTGTCTGCCCGCGGTGCGATGTCACTTTATCATTTTAGTTTGTAATACAACAGCAATTGCTGCGGTTTTGCTCGGGCGAGGAGAATGTCAAAGTTAAGAGTTTACTCTATAAAGTTGTAGTTTGTTATGGGACTTTACTTTATAGAACATTTATAAAAATAAAAATTTTAAAAACATATTTTCTATAACAATTTTTGAATTGTAAAGTTAAGAAAAAAAAAAACATAAAATTTCTGCTTTATTATATTGCTTGAATTTTATTTTATATACAAAATACAACTTCATTCAAATTTCGCTACGAATTTAATCACCTTGTGATAATGTTCGATTGCTTTTTGCGGACTGTAACTTGACCATAGTTTGATAAATGCTCATTTTTAATTGGTATATAGCGTAAACACAGCCTTACTCATTGCCTTACAAGAAAAAGCCAACTGCCTGACATCTCGACATTACGTGTCTTGGGTAGTCTTAGCGCAATAATGTCAAATCCAAAAGCAGGGCACATTAGAATTGTTAAATTTAGATTTTCAGCCAAACTTTTATTAACAGCACCGATATTTTTAATAGAGCATACCATACGTTATGCCTTAACACATCCATAACAGACAAAAAATTTTCAAGTTTTCCAACTGCTTTTGAAATTTTTCACTCTGATCGCAGTCGAAAAAGTCTCTTATGAAAAATTCTCAGAAGGCATTTTCGACTTTTATCTGCCTAAAAAAATGTCTACAATCAATAGTTCTGTCCAGCATTTATTGTGTTGCATTGGTTATATTGTATATTATTTATATTATCGATGGGCTTTCTTATCAACTTTTGGCTATCAGTACTAGTTGTGATTTCTTGAGACTTGAGACTTTCTTGAAAATAAGGATTTATTGTGCCGGTCATAGGCATAGGCGCATTAAAACTGATCATTTTTGCCATAAAATTAGAGATGTTTTGCTGACGTCAACAGGCCACCAAAGTCTGCGATTTAACGTCATTGTGGATTAAGCTAGTCGAAATGTCAAAGTACTCAAAAGTCAAAATTCGTCAAGTTAGGACTGAGATAACATCCGAAATGTGTGAAAATGTTTACAAAAATTACCACGGATGAATTACCAGTGCTGCAAAACGTCCAGAGGTAGTGATTTGATTGATTTTGTTTTTAGTAATTTATGAAAAACATCTTTTTTTAGTAAGTTTTGTAAATATGTATGTATTAGTAAATTTTAGTGTCATAACAAAAACAAAGAAGACATTCACTCTTTAAAAAGTACATTCCAAGTCTCGATTCAGAAAACCCACATTACCAAATAATAACATGATTACCACATAATAACATGAATAAAAAAAAAGTTGAACCTCGATAAGTCGAAAACCTTCCAAACTCGAAAAAATGTTGTCTTCCCTTCCCTTCAAGCACCGAAATCATAATTTCTCGAAATCTGATCCCTCTTTAAGTCGAATAATTAGTGAGTCCCTACAAGTAAATTCAGTACATATTTTCCCTCTATGATTTTACAATCTTTACAACTCGATTATTTGAAACGAATTACCTCTATTGCTCGAAGAAAAATAAGATGCCGACAATGTACATCATTAGTCGGAATAAATCTCAACCTCTACAAGTCAAACATTTCCTGACAAAATTCGTTTAAGTCGAAGTCCTCCATAAGACGAAACCTCTATAACTCGATTTTTTTTTTTTTCTCCCTTCAAGTTTGACTTACAGAGATCCTACTGTATTTGTTTCACACATTAACATTTTAATAATCACCAAATTCAATATTTATATCGATTTAGTTAATAAAAGATCAGCAAAAAATCGATATTTGAAATTATCGATACATATGTAAATAAATCAATATTTTTCCTTATCGTCACTACCTTTCAAAAATATATCAACTAAATACATTTAATTGAAGGAAACATTCTCTTTGCTCAGTGGTTCAAGCTAAACTTTTTACGTTTTTATAATCTAACGTTATTTGTAAGATTTCTTATTGCGACACGATATCTTATTTTAAAGCAGATATAGTTCAAAAGGTGCAAGTTTGTCGCCTATGTTCGATCGAAAATATCGATTGAATAACAGACAATACCTCTACTCAATGCATCGCTTACATGCTTGCGAATCGTATGGCACTAGAATATTTGTGTTAAAGGTCAGCTAATAACTGAAATCAGATAATTTAGTATCCATAGGGAAATTGTTTGAAATTAGAGAAAATGTTTTTTTTTTCTCACCTGCCATAAATTTTTATAGATTACTAATTACTTAGATAAGTAAGTAACTTTTTCGCAGAATAGATACATTTTTTAGCAGATAGATGCTCTGAATAAAAAATATAATAATTTGTTTTGCCATGCAAGGCAATATACTCAAAAATCCTTAACAAATTAATTGTAGCAAAATCCTTACGATCCGTAATTAGTTGGCTAGCTAACTATAACAATAATTAAATCCTTAGCATAGGTCAACCTATTGAATAAAGTTCAGACAATTCTGCTTGCACATTTAAGGTTTCTGGTGGTCGACAAACCTACAACATTTTACTCAACCTCACATTTTTAATACTCTCTGTTACCACAAAACATTTTGCAGTATCCCGCAGCGTTTGAAAAGCTTTCAACTCAAGCTATAAGCCGCTAACAGCACGTGGTGGCTTCATAAACCTAATATCCAAACAAAAAAAAAAAAAACAAAATTTGAGACACAAAAAGATAGAAATGGCACAAAAGCAGAGCAGAAAATGTTGAAATAAAGAAGAAAAAAAAAGGATCACATTGTTATAAATTGTTCTATTGGATTTATTTGGTTTGAGAGTTTCATATATTGTAGTATAAGCGACAGGTGTTTTTTCTGCAACGTTGCTGTTTGTTTATTGTAAGCAAAATGTATGACAAACATAAACAATTTTTCTCTTAAAATCGTAGTTTTTTTTTATATTTTTTGTCTACTGACTTTTGAAGAATCCATTCACATGTTGACATAATTCATTGGCAAAAAAAAAATTTCACAAACAAAATTTGACAAAAAAGAAGCCCGCGCGCGGTTGTTTTATGGGGCACAAATGTGCCATACTGACGACAGGCACTAACATAATTTGTTTTTTTTTGTCTGCTTCTTTTATATCACAAATACAATTTAGTGTTATGAACGCGTTTGACGTTGTTATGTCTCATTATGGCCAATATAACTGAAAATGTGGTAGAGTTGGTGGTGATAGCAGCTGGCTTATCAGTGGTGCTGCAAAAAAAAAAAAAAAAAAAAACATGTGGGTGGCTTAAAAATATGATGTGTTGGCATAAGCAGCTGTTAGATTTTTTTTTTCTCTTACATATTTATTTACTTTAACCTCATAAGGGGAAAACACAACAAAATATTGGATTTTTGTTTTGGTTTATTTTGCATTTTTAATGGCATTGATACGTTTAGCCGCGCTAAATAAATAAACTTTTTATAACACAAACTGTTGTTGTTGTTGTTGCTGTTTTCATAAGTTATACTGACACATACGTGATATGAAAACAAAATGGCAAATCATTTCTTTGTTTTTTAAGGGTACAATGTTTATCAGATTTATTTGCGAAGGCTTTGTTTAATTTTTGGCTTAAAAAAATAAATGCCTTTTGATGTAAAATATATGTTAAATTTTACTGTAGGTTAGGTTAGGTAGGAGTGGCAATCATTTGCAGGACGCTACCTCTTCTGTCGCTATAACCTCTGCCTGAAAAACGCCACAATGGTCTGGTGACCTCGCAGCAATTCTTATCCTCAGTTCCTTAGAGTAAATATCATAACACACCTGATTATTTAGCTTAGAACCATCTGTGTAGAAATCAATATGACCCCTTCTCCCCGGGAGTGCTCCCTTCAGGTAATCCCTAGATTGAATGTGAGTTACGTAATCCCTATTGAATGAGATTTCTGGAACAATATAGTCCAAATTAGAGGGTGAGAGTGCCCTGTTCTACCCTCGGACCAACAAACAATTTCCCTGAGTCTAATGGCAGCACAAGCACCACTGATAACACATGGAAGCTGCCCTTGGAACCCTTTGCAATCGTTTGTAATAGGTGACCTTGTCTAAGACAGGCCACCACACTACAATGCCATTTTATAGAATCGGTCGTATAACCGCTGTGTAGAGCCAGTGAACAATACGACGTGATAGCCCCCATCTTCCACCTACCGCTATTTTATAAGAGTATAGCGCTACAGCTGCTTTCCTAAATCTTTCTTCGACATTAATTTTCCAACTTAATTTCCTATCCAATACCAGACAAGTCTAGTGCCATTTAGTGAAGGTGGTTCTAAAATTGAAAGTATGTGATTCCTAGTAAAGAGTACTAGTTCAGTTTTTTTCGGACTTACACCTAAACCAGCCTCATCTGCCCATGAGACGAGTATGTTTAAGGCATTCTGAAGAATTTCACACAATGTGTTTGGGAATTTGCCACATGCAATTAATGACTTTAATGTAAAGGCGATAACTTTTTCAATGAAATATTATGTATTAGTATTAAAAAAATACTCCAAAAACATTGAGAAAGTCGAAAAATGTTGAAGTAATTGAAAAATGTTAACAAAGTGAACATATGTATGTTGCAAAGTCGATAAATGTTGACAAAGTCGATAAATGTCAACAAAGTCGATGAAAGTCAAAAAAATATTGAAAAACGTTTATCGAAAATCTCAATAATATATCGTAGGTATAGTGTTGGAAAAATATTTCAAAAACATTGAAAAAGTCAAAAAATGTTTAAAAGATGGAAAAATGTTGACAAAGTCGACAAATGTTTACAAAGTCGATAAATGTCAAAATATATTGAAAATCGTTTAAAAATTCAAAAAATGTTTAAGGAAAATGCTGAATTTATCAAATAATTCAATAACATATAGTATAATGTTGACAAAATATATCACAATATATCATTGAGAAAGTCGAAAAATGTTGAAGAAATGGAAAAATGTTAACAAAGTCAAAAAATGTTGACAAAGATAACAAATGTTGATAAAATCCAAACTTGTCAATAACAAAATTTTCAACAAAACATCAAAAGTACCAACTTAAGTCAAATACCAAATCAGATAAAAATCGGTGAATTTATAACAAAGCAATAAAAATAAATTCAAAAAATAAACATAAAATAAATGAAAAATTATAAAATTTTATTGCGTTCTATTTTATTAAAGTGATGGTATTTTTGATTCAAACAAAAAAAAAAAATGAATAAAAACTGAAAATATTGTTAATAAATTCTGTGTATACATATGAACGTCGTGTGTCGTTTCATTTATGTAAATTAATCAAAAATAATTTGATAATAGAAAATGCTGAAGTGTGCTGTCATTGCACGTTCAATGGGATTTTCTACACAGTAATTTGCGTGCAAAGCTCTTCAATTGTAAAAAATGAATTTCAAATTGAAAATATGATTGGTAGATTTTCTGTTTTATTTTAAATATTTGCTGTTGAGATTTTATTTATTTTTTTTTGTTCTGATGTTATTGGACTTTAAGCCATTTGTGTTTAAATATAAAATTATGATTGAGGATTATTATTTTTTTTAATTAAATTCATAGGAAGAAATTCCAAAATTGGTGACGAGATTGGAAGCTTTTTTTTTTATAAAAATTTACTTAACGAAATACAAAATAAAGAAAGCGCTAAAATTAAAAGTAAATTTTTCCCAAAAATTATGGCAAAAGAACGCCCAAAAAAGTTTTATGTTAAAAAATTAATAAAAGTGAGTGAATTGAATATGAATGAATTAATTTTTATCTGTGGTTTGTTCATTCAACAGTAAAATTCCTATGAAATTTCATTAATGTTTTGCTTAAGTAAATTTATAATATGTTTCAATAAATGAAAAATCGTAGAGTGCAACCATTAAGCGATTTCGGATCTTGGTATACTAAAAAAGCGCGGTATATTTTCAGTGTAATCTCTGGAAAGTTGCAAAAACTTACGCTAAAATTTTGTTCCTATTTCCCCACTCTCAACCATATCTGAAGAGTCTACTCGCACATATGAGTACATATGTACATACTTCCGTATGTTGCTAAAATAACTTTTTTATTTAATTTTGATTTCAAAAAAGAAATCATAAAATGCTTATGATTAAATGAACTAAAAACTTTACATGTGGCAACCATCAAAGTCAAGAATTTATTTGTTTTTAATACTTTCTTGTTTTTACTATACGCGCCACGGCATTGGTCCACATTGGCCCGCATTGATTCATCATTGTTATATAAATAGCAGCTTTCGGTTTTGAATTTAAAATTATAGTGTAGTCGTTTTCGTTTCTTGTTTCTTGTGTTCCCCCAAATATACTTTAATTAAATGAGTTAATTTATTTAAAATTGATATATAACTTAAGTAGTTTGTTTTTCCAAATTAAATACATATTTTGTTTTTATTATTATTTAATATGTTATGGGAAAACAAGCCAATTTGTTTTGTAATTAAAGCTATACTAAAGTATCTATGCTATAAATTATGTTTTAAATTAAATTTGAAATTTTGTCAAATCTTAACAAGAAATTAAAAATCGCACGAGCACATCAACATTTTGAGTAATGTAATTAAATTTATTTGACCTTTAGATTCGATCCTAATGACTAGCTGCATTAGTTTTCTTGTAACTATTGAAGTATTAAAACATGCCTTTCTAAAAAGCCTTTGATGCACTCAAAGAAAAGTAGCATTGCAAATTTCAAAATGCTATTTTTGATTTAAGGCCGCATGTTTTTAAATTGGAAGTAGTAATAATAACATTTTTCCACTTTGTATTTAACACAAACAACTTTAAATTGGTTTTGAATTTAAAAAAAGTTTAAAATAACATGAATCCGTGAATCCAAATCAAAAATATATTTCTTCAATTTAAGCAATTATGGTTGGCTTCAAAATTTATTTGGGTTTCCGGTTTTTTTTATTTTGTATATTTTTAATGGACATGTGCCCTTTTGTTAAACTTTTTAATGCAGCAGATTTCGTGCCACGAGCTTTCCTTAACTTTTTCCTGGCTTCAAAATTTATTTGGTTTACAATTTTCTCCATTTTATATACAAAACAACAATAATTGAAATGTATTCAGCTTGTTACATAAAAAGCGCGCAAGAACCGTGAACTATGTGACACAAGACAATGACAAGTAATAGGCTGGCATAAGTTTTATTTCAAAAAACACTTGACTTTGTTCAGAAAGTACTAAAAGAATTTAAAGTTCGTTTAAACTCTTCTACATTTGTGCTGCTTTGAAATTCCATTGATGAATACAAATGTTTTCAAATTAAATACATGCCCTTTTGAAAATCCACGCTCATAAATGGTTATAAAATATAAGTAATCGCAGGACATGTGCCTTTTTGCAGGAAAACCTTTACTTTGCTATCAAAAGAGTATGACATCTATTGTTTTCTTGAAATGCTTGAGATTGAACTTACTTTAAGCTTAGTATAATGGAAACGATTCCATCAAAAAACTCAAAACAACGGACCATGGACATATGACGTTCTGTTCGCCAATTCCTCAAATCATTTGCCACTACAAACAGTATCGGTAATAAAAAAAAAGTCTCTAAAAAAATCCCAAGCATATTATTCTACAGGGTGTGCCATTTTAAATTACACAGCTGAATATATCAAAAGTCAAGTTAGAGGTCAAAGTGACCCCTGAAGGTCATTTCAAGATCGCATTCCCGCTAGGTACAGAAAAGCTAATAATCATTGGCTGGACCACTGCACAATCTTGCCTTAATTGGCTGCAGCTTTTCTGCATCAAGCGGGAATTTGACCTTGAAATGAACTTCAGGAGTCACTTTGACCTCTAACATGAATATCTATCTGAACGTAGAATTTTGTGCTCTTCCGGAATCAAAAATAGGGGTTTCCATTTGAAAAACTAAAGTTGACCTTCAAATAACCTTGAAAATGTAGGTCAAGGTCATGGCTGGATCAGCCCTTTGATACCCACCAACTTTTATTTGAAACATTTTTTGAATGACTTGCAATTTTTTGGCTTATTCAGCTGTGTAAGTTATAATGGGACACCCAGTATAATATCCTAAGCTGTATTCATTTCGATGGAACAAATTTTCCGATATATCGAATGGGTCTGACTGACTATGACATTTATCGACATTTTTCGGCACATACTGATTTTTTTTATATCATTTCTATAACATTTATTCTGCAATATTTTTTAAACTTTTTCAACATTATTTATAACATTCTATACTTATTGACTTTTTCAAAATATTGGGACATTTTTGATCATTATTTGACTTATTTGACGTTCTTTACTAATATAGCTCAAAATATGGAAAGATGTCCTTTTTTTTTGAGTATTTAAGCCATTTTGGAAATTTCCATAGTGTACATATGAAAAATTCGACATTGCTAATTAAAACCAAATAAATACCATTATTAAATATGTATCAGAAAATAAAAGAAGTAAATAGAAACTAAGAACTTAATAACATTCATCTCTGTTATGTGCTACCGCCTCTTTATCAGCAAAGTTAAATTAAATAATTACAATGTTCGTAACCAATTTAATACTACCATATGGTTTATTAGCCGGTTAAAAAATGGCACTTCGTATTACAAAAGCCTAATACTTAAAATATGATCTTATGCACATAAGTATGTCATAAAATTTATACTTAATAACATAAATACGATTATTATTACACATATAAAAGAGAGAGAATTAACGATATATGGCATATTTTTATTTCAATTTCTTATTATTATAAGGCTTAATAAGCAGCTCAAGTAGAAAAAGAACAACAAGATGGTGGCAACAACTGTTCCTCCGCTGTTAAATGAAGTGTAAAATACGCTTAATAACAGAAGCCGCTGCTGGCATTATTGTAAATTGAAAATTTTTATATTTTCTTTTGGAGTCTAAAAAAGAAAATTTTGTTTTTTCACATGAAAAGCGTTTATTTGTGTTTCGTTCGTCGGTCTTTTGTTAAAAGTTTTGTTATAACATTTTAAAGTACCGTAAAGTAGGTGCTTGACAGTTTAGAAATTCAGTTTGATTCGTGCGTAAACAAATACAAAGAACAGCATTTTTTTTTTGTTTCTTTCACAACATATGTATGTTTACTGTTGCATATACTTGAATGCTTCTAATATATATTTGTGGTATATCCTTAAGATTTTTGCATGTTTTTTTTTTCTTTCTTTGGTTTCACAAAGTTTTTTTCATAAATTTTTATCCAATGACTTGAAAATTTTTTTAAGAAAAAATTGATAACATTTTCTTTTATTTTTCGCTTCAATTAAAGTCGATGATTGTATATGATATAAAGTTTTCATATATGAGAAAGTCAAAGAAATCCCTTGGGTCCCAATTTTTTTATGTCTTTTTAGAATTGTGAAATATTTGCAAAATATTCAAAGTATTTTAAATTATAATAAACAGCCTAAAATAATTTTGCTTGATTTTATTTGCAATAAGCAATATCAGCTTTTTTTTAAATTTACATAGATATCTCTTTATTTCTCTAATTTTCCGTGAATCAACTGGAAAGCTCAATATGATGCAAATTAAAAAGAAAGAAAGAAAAAGAAATTGGGAAATATGGAAAGCATAATACGATGCCTGAACTGGGAATCAAATCTGGGGACCTTTGGGTTGTAAGTGCAGGATATATATGAAGGTAAACCAGCCGAACTCTTCCACATGTCATACGAAATTTTTCGACGAATTTTTGTCCATTATACCGTACGTCATAAATAAAGTATACGTACTGATACTTGGAAACATCGCTATGTATATGAAGTTGAAAATCAAGTACAACACTACTGTAAAGTTTTTTGTATTCTAGCTGCTTTTTCAAGATTTTAGGGAGTTTTATATTAAAAAATGCTTCTTTTGTAGGAACCTATAATGGGAATGTGTTGCTTAAATTGTAAAAACAATTAAAATTCATTTGCTTATGAAATCGTTATAAGTATCAATGGAATTATATTTTGACATATCTTAAAGTATTATAAAGTTGATTCATTAAACAGCATATTAAGTTTCTTAAAAGCCATCTTAAACCAAATCACCCTTTGCGATATTATAAATGCAACAAGTTTATCAAAGGAAACAGATTTATATTTTGTCCTATGTTACGAATAACTACACTGAACCAAATTTCGTAAATTAATACTATGTATGGCATTCATGAAAATTTTTATTAAAATTATACATTTTTTCCATGAAAAGTACATATATTAAATGTATTCTCTGTACATTGACATAGAAGTGTATGTATACGTACATTTGGTCAATGTAATACTAAATTAAATTTGTCTGTGATACATTGTTTTTATGTTTTTGTACATAAATAATATGTACTTTTACACTGGCTGTGTTTTAATGTAAATACATGCGCCGAAGGTAGTTTTAATTTGGAATTGTGTACGTTTTACGTTCAGTGTACCAAGCAAAAGCACAAGTTTACGCCTGTCCTAAATATCCTTTAATCCACATAATTTCGTTATGCTTCAATGCTTCAATAGCAAAGCGTATACAAGCAAAGCTAATTTCCAATTATTTATACAAACACGCATAGAGATTTGTTTATTCCGTATACATCTGACTTGGTTTCTGATGTAATTATTAATGTTATATATCCACAAAATTATTAGGATAATGCACAGACGATATCATAAAGTAAACCATTCAGCACTATTGGACAATTCGATTTAGTTGCTGCGCTTGCAAATGCTTTAGTAATATGTCACAAAAATAGACAGCGATTGAAATATTTGCGCTCTTTGTTAAATTTTGTAAATTGTTCAAACTATCTATAACAAAAACGCGTTATTCATAATCATTAAATTAACTTTTAAAATAAAAATTTTACACTTGATGATTTTCAATCCGAAAACATTGTATGCACATATAGCTTTTTCGCTGACTACTTCTGTGGATTTTGAATGTTTTGTTTGCATGACTTTGTCAGCGAAAGAGTTATATGTGCATTTAAGGTTTTTTAGAAATTTCCCATTATAAAAAGTTTTTACGAAAATAACGGTAAAACAAATGTATGCAGAATGCAAGCACGATTTGCGAAAAGTAATTTGATATGTTGCTTTTGTTATTTGGTACCATAGAGTGGCTGGAAAAAAAAAATTGACATTTCGATTTTGGAAACAAAAAATCTCCTGACCTCAAATGTCTTTTAGCGCGCATTAAACTCATGTCATTTCTCTCTCATATTAATACAAATCCACAGTAAAATTTTAAGCGTGAAAACCTTTGGGGTTTTGGAGAAAATCTGCTTTGCGAAAATCAGGCTGCGTTAAAACCTATTGATATAGAAGGTTCTCAAAGAAATTTAATTTACCTAGCTGAAAAAAATTACAATATCCAAAAAATTCCTTTTAATGTAATCAAGCAAATAGCAGATTTCAATTTTAGCAATTTTCCAGAGTACATTATAAAGGTTCAATAAAGGACTAATCATAGTCTCTGCCAAGAAAATGCAGTTGCAGAGGAAGTGTTCGAAAGATTCTAACTTATGCAACTGCGGCAGAAAGGATTATGCAGGATAGCTATGATATCATCATGCTTGCCATTGGCACGGTGACTCGTGGTAATCGAGGTGATTCTTGTGATGCCAATTCGGCTCTTTCGATTTTTTCAACATTATTTGTATTTTCAACATTTCTCGATTTCTTAAGCTTTCATTATTAATCGATTTACTCAATAATTGTCGATATTTTCAACATTTTCAACGTTATTCACATTTTTTGACAGTTTTCGACTTTTTTTTTAAATATTTTTCACTTTTTCGATATTTTCAAAAAATTTTTCTCATTCAAAAATTTTCCATTTCTTTAACATTTTTCGACGTTTTTGAACATATCGAGTACTAACATAACAAAACATCACTAATTTCACGCATTAATCCACGTAAATTATCCACCTTTTTAAATAACAAAAATGAATTCAAGAATTTCAAATGGCCAAATGGTAAGAGTGTTGCCATTAACGTGAAAAAACAAACATAAGAATTTTAATTAAATAATGTTGCAGCAAAAACAGTTACTATTAATTGCTCTTTTGTATAAAATTTAAAATTCGCTGCTGAGAGGACAAAGACCAGTTAATTAGAAAAGTGTTTAATAACAAGGAGCTATGTAAGATAATCTAAGAAATTGAAATAATGTGAAAATATAATGGAAAATAAGTAAAAGTATTGCAATCAGTCCAGACAAAGAAAGGTTTTACTTTAGGTTTACACAAGCTAAAGTATTATGCTCACGAATTGTTGAAGAGACATTAGCTTTAATATTCAATTAGAAAGCTAAATTATGTTAAAATTATTTTCATTAAGGTGTTAGCAAAAAGTATAATGGCAGCGAAAAATATGTCAAATAAATTATACCAAAACGCTGGTTGGAACTTTAAGTCATAAAATTTTTTATGGAAATTTCTACTACCACTGTTTCAAGTCATAAATACAAAGTTATATAGGCAAATCACGTAGCATCTTTTTAGTAGAACTCACCTGAGAGACGTCGGAAATATTATATTTTGTTTTGAAGCTTAATTTTCACACAAACAAGAAAACAAACATACATTTAAATGTATGCCTATGCAACATGCAATGATATTACCGCTGTATTTGGTACCAATTCACACTGGCAACCTTTAAAGGCGGCAAAGGATCGCCTTCGTTTTCACAATTTTTACTCATTACTTGTAAACAATAGAAATAGGAGCATTTTATTAGACATTAAAATTATAAGCATAATATTAATTGTGAAAGTGAGAATTGTTTTAAAACTATACCTAATGAAAAAAGTTTTGATTTTTAAAATTTAGTAATTAAATAGTGAAGTACTAACCTGCGTTTTTCAATTGTTACTTTCTCTGGTAGCTATTGATTTTACTTGTGCTGCCGCTGCACAACTATTCTCTTGTTGCTGACAAGAAAAATTATCCCTTTATGTGAGTTTTTCGTAAAAAAAAAATTAATTCCTTTGCATGAAAGCACTTTCAATTTAATTGCTGTTTAGCAGCTTAATGTTTCGTTTTTTTTTATATATTTTATTATAACACTTCACACAACGATTTCAGAAAGGAAATCCAGTAAATAACTGAAATAGTGGAGGGAAAATCGTTTAAGATAAATGCTTTTAGATATCAAATATTTTAGAGACAGCACTTTCATTGTTATACACATACATACATACATGCATATTCACAAACATACATAAATACATACAAACGTACATATGTGAACTTATTGTTACAATGAAAAAACGCTATTCATTAAAATTTATCTTGTCACCATCAAAGTACCTAGACCCAACCGCTTGCAGTACAACAACGTCAGCGCTTGATCCAATCCTTTATAAAAGGACGTCCATGAGTTACGTGAGTTAAAATAGTGGGGGAGGGGGGACGGAAAAATCTCACCAAGGGGGGGGGGGGGGAGGTGGTCAAAGAAAACCTCACCAACTCAACTATTTAATGCATAGAATTTACATTAAAAATTATAATTTAAATCTCACGGGAGGAAGGGGGTAAGTCCCGCCAGATCTCACCAACTCTCTCCAAGGGGAGGGGGAGGGGGCGAATTTTCAAAAAAACACCTAACATAATTAATGGACGTCCCCTAACCACATTTTTCGAAAGTTGCTTAAAGACTAGCCTTCATTAGTGAACTTGATTTTATGGCTTCAACTGACTCAAGGTGCCTTCCTCAAAATGGTAATTTTTGCTTCAGGAAAAGGAAAAAATCAGACAGAGGCCATACGGTGCATTTGATGAATTTTTGTTTAAAAAATCCTTTGCCGAATTTAGAGTGCACCAGACCAAAGTAATCAAAGAAAACTCAATTCGGGATACTTTTTACACAAATTATTTTTTAGAAAATTTGAAGTATGTTCATGTATTTTGCTTTATGTCACTAGATACATAATAACACTGCTGTGTTCTATGTAGGTCAACTTTTTAAATCTTTTTTTCTCACGCGTGAGATTTTCGTTGACCATCACCTCCCCCGTGGTGATATTTTGATGGGGCTCAACCCCCTATTTTGACTCACGTAATTTATGGACGTCCCCTTATGAATAACATATGCTTCCTGATCTGTTTTTGCACGCGTTTTCAGAGTCTAAAAACAAAGTATGGCTATTACACTTGGTTTTTCGACAGGTACGGATTTTTGTACTTAAGACTTATATTTTTTGTGTTCTCACATTTATGTCTTTTGGTTACATATTTCAATAGACCATCTGAATTTCAGTCTGAAACAATTTTTTGTTTTTAAAATTACTGAATATTGCTAGTCGGTAATTCTGAAAAATATACCTATCAAGTTTCTTCAAAGTTGTTCTTCAAAAAAATTAACAAATAATCAATTTAGGGGTACAGATTTTAGTTTTTTCGATTACAAAAAACTTTTCGTGAAACTTAGACTCTGATATTAGCAATTTTACTGACATTTTTTTTTTTTTTTCATTTGTGACGCAGTAACATCTCACAGATTGAAAACATCTTACGGGATTCCCATTAATGAAATTTGCTAATATATTTTTATAAGTGAAATTCAAATCAAATTTTTTGGGCACGGAATCAAAAGTAATAACTTTTCGCTCATTAGTACATCAAACTGTTCTTATGTATTGCTGTCTTTATATGATAACTGATATTATTCATATCACTTAAAATGATAAACATCCATATGAGGATACATCAAGCAATCATTTGTGATCCCTTTCTTGCTGTACTAATGATTTGAATTGTTAAGATTACCATAGATCTGAAAACATACATAATTCAAAATTTCGTTGTGAAATTTTCGAAAACATATAAAAATTAACGTAACAGGTTCAGTGATCTGTCAGTGAAGCGGTCAGTTTTCTTCTTGCTAATAATAACATAGATTTTATCAAAAGAACTGAACTATTAAGAATACGAAACTAATTTCCAATGAAAAAATCTTTCAAATATTGCCGCGCAGCAGTCGAAAGAAGAAATGATTTTTTTTTAATTAAAAAATATATATATGAAAAGCTAAGCTCAATGACTAAATCTCTAAGCTCATGCCAAGTGCTGAGTGACGTTCATACACAGGCCCGAATTTACCGTAGAGGCACACTAGGTCAGTGCCTAGGGCGGCAAGAATTTAGGGGCGGCAAATATTGGGAACTTTGAAATTTTTTTTTTAAATTTATTTAATTGAAGTTACATAGGGAGAAAAAAAGTGCGAATACTTGGAACGTCCGCCCCGTAAACTAACTAAAAAAATGTTGAAAAGCAAAAAAAAAAAGGTCCTCACTTTTGATATTAAAAAAAATATTTTTTCCATATTCACCAGTGCAGAGGGGCGGCAATTTATGAACGGCCTAAGGGCGGAAAATTTCTAAATCCGGGACTGTTCATACATATGTATTTGGAGTGTAAAGCGAATCAATTCCAAGTTAAAGCTACGCACCATTCAAAATTCTTCCCTTTGTTGGAAAAATGAATTATTTAAATTTTTTTTTTGTTAAATTGTCGATCGAAAAACGCGTTACATTAGGGTAATTCAAATTTGTTTAATATGGCATATGAGAGAGAAGTTCTGATGCAAACGAGCTTAATATTGCATGTGGCCCATTGACAGTTTTGACTATATGTATCTCGTGAAAGAGACATCTTTCATAAACGGGACCCAACACATTGAAAAGAGCTTAAGTTTCCTTAAACAAAATACATTTCTCAGCTCAATATAAAGTCTAGCTAGTTGAATCTTTGAAGTTGTATACTCCAAATGGCTTAAGATTATTTAACAACAAATCATAGCAAGTATTTTGATAAAAGCATTTTTTATGTTCAGAATTTATATATAAAAATTATTAAAAAAAAAATTAGAGAGGAGACAAAAAAAAAAAAATTTTTTGTTGAAAAAAATCTTAGTAAGATAATATTTTTTTGAGTTCTCCACTACTCAATAGAAACAAAAAAAAAGCATTCCACCAAAACTAAAATATTTATTAAAAAAAGAGTTCATAACCTTTTTACAAAAACCCTACTAAAATAAAATATTTGCTGTATAAAATAAATTTGAAACCTCTTCTATTTTGTAAATTTTCAGCAAAATACGTTAAAAAACGAGGTTCAAGAAATTGAATTAAATTTTGAAGATCATAAATTGCATTGCATTTAAATATAGCAAAAGGTAGCAAAAATGGACTAGAAACCTCAGTTTCAAGGACCTAAATAGTTCACTAGACGATTGTTCATATTTTACAGCAAAACATGGGCAAATGTTCTTGAAGTGGCGTTGCGGCATTTAAACAAACTGCGGCCTACAATTTTCACCCAGATAAAAAAATTTCAACTCAAATCAAATCGAAACCGAAACAACATTAAAAAATATATATTTATCCTGTGCTGTTTACATGTTTACATGAAAACTTTTTTTCAAAACACTTAATTTTTTTTATTATAATTTAAGCCATAAGAAAACTTTTTCCGCAATTTTCTAGCAAATTCTAATTTTGATATTTTTTAAAAATTGGCAACTTCCGATTCGCTAGTATGGCACTGGCTATAATTATTTTACGTCATTTCTAACAAGTTTAAATTCATGCTAATAACTAACTTGGCAAACAAATCAACATTAAGGCAAGATTGTGAACATACACACACACACACCCTCAAACACATAAACGTAAACGCACACACATAACAATCAATGCCAGCGCAAACAGCTGTTTTCTTGCAAAACGCAACTCCTCCTTTAACGTAGAGCTACAGTTCGTAATAAATTACATTAAGGGCAACCGGTATAAAAATGCAACCGTGCAACCGGATGTTGCTTTAACTTACTATTTTTATGCGCTTACCGCAAGTAACATAAAAATATAAAAAAAAACTTGATTTTATTTTACACTGTACCACTTTGAAGATGTATAATTTTGCGTAAATATTTTTTAGTTATTTTTTTCTTTTTTATTTCAGAAGAATATTTTTAAATCAAAGAGAAATTAAAAGAAAAAATTTTCGCGTAAATTTTTTTTTGCTTTCGTTTTTCACGTGTTGCTCGACGCGTCGATTGTCCCGAACTGAATTCAGTTGAATAGCACGAGTATTGCGAAAGTCTCCTTCTGTGTTGTTGTAGTATATTCTTGTGTTGTTGTAATGCGATTTACGAAAAATTTATTGCACAACCACGAGGCCAATGTCCGCACGTCACGAAGTCACAATCGCAAGTACGCGACGTTCTTTGACTGTGGCGGGATTAAAAGGTGAAATTTTGGCCTGTGTTGCCAGATTTGCTAATCATTGGCAAATAATTTTTCGGAACTACATTTATTTTTTAACACAATACTTTTATTTTACCATTATAATAACTTTCTATTATGGGAAATATATGCAAATATTGTACGCACATATAACTTTTTCGCTGACAAAGTTAAGCAAACAAAACATTCAAAACCCACAGTAGTACATACAGTCAACGAAAAAGTTATATGTGCGTACAATGTTTTGATATATTTCCCATGATAAAAAGTTATTACGAAAATAACGGTAAAACAAAAGTATGCAAAATGCAAGCACGATTTGCTGAAAGTAATTTGAAATGTTGCTTTTGGCATTTACTTTGAAAATAGTACCGTGGAGTGGCTTGACACTGATGAAAAAAAAATTGACATTTCGTTTTTTGAAAAAAAAAATCTCCTGTCCTCAAATGTCTTTTAGAGCGCATTTAACTCATGTCGTTTCTCTCTCATATTAATATAAATCCACAGTAAAATTTTAAGTTCAAAAACATTTGGGGTTTTTGAGAAAATCAGCCTTGTTTTTTTTCATAAAAAGCCCATAACTCAATTTTCAACAATTTTCAAAATTTCTTAAAGATTCTGACAGAGAATCAGAAGTTCTATGGGACAAAAATTAATTATTTTAATTTGGATGAAAATGCGACTGTTTTGAAAAAACCTTCAGCGGTTTTTCAAGTTTTGACACTAAAGCTTTAAATGGGCATAACTTCGAAAAAAATGTTTTTTAATCAAATCGGGGAAATATGTGTCCCCTTATATCCTCTGAAAAATCAGCAACCAATTCCGGGATTTGAAGTTAGTCTGACTGCATGGTTTGAAATGGATTTGGTACTTTATTCTTGCTTAGAATAAAAGGATAACTGCGGATCTACCAGCCAAGCCCTGAGTTTTATGCTGTCAAAGCTGGGTGCCTAGTAGGAATTGCAAAATTCTGGCGATTGAAAATTGTCCAACAGTGTCAACTATGGGCATCTTCCAACAAAAAATTCAACATAAAACAGCACAAGCTTCAAACACTTAAACCTTCAAAACAGAACATCTTTAAAAACGAGGAAAATAGCTACACCTAGCACATTGGCAACTCTATGCCAAAAATTGCAGAACTCAAAGTTGTTGCAAGCAAACATTTGAGAGCAAACAAACGAGAGCAACTGAGAGCGAAAGTATTTCCATCCTTATAATACGTCACACAAAAGCTCTCAAATTGTCGCTTGCATGCTCTCCCACTCTCTTTTGGTATGTGAATTTTATTTTCTTGTATGATGTCATTGTTTTTCTTTGGCAACGTAAAAGCTTTCCTTTGATTTTTTTCTTCTACTTTATTGCTGTTTTTGTTTACAAATGTTTTTCTTTCACCTTTTGCTTTTGTTTTTGCTTTTGCTTTTGCTCCTGTTGTGCAATTCGATAGGCGATTGATGTGTGTGTGTGTGCTTATTCTGTTTAATATTTTTCTTTTACGATTTTCTCTCTCTGATGTTGCTATTGCTGTCAATGTAGCTGCTACCGCTACCGCTGCTGCTGCTTTTATTGTGTTTATTTTGCTATTTTTGGCTTCCTATTGTCGGCTTTTTATTTTGCTATTCGTAAAGTTTTTCTTTTTTCTTTGGTTTCTTTATTTGTGGAAATTTTATCGGCTCACATGTTTCTCATCAATAACAGAAAATTGTAAATAATTTTTTAAGGTTTTTCTCTAACGGACATTTATTTATGAATTTAATTTGAAATTATATTTTGCAATTTCTGTCTGATATAAAATTATTTGCTAAGATAAACAACAATTTGCAATGTGCGCTTGTAATAAATGTGTCATTCGAAAATGATTTATATTTTGGATATGGCATTTTCAGTTTTTCACTTGTCAATATTTTCATTGAAATTGTTGCAAAGTTATAATTTACATATTGTGTCAATGAGTACAGACTTAAATCAATTTATTCGATGTAATTTAATTTTTTTTAAATCAAAGAGAGTCTCTTTAGTCGTAGGGAAATACTCTAACTAATGGTCAAACTTTTTTTTAATTTTGTTTAGAACATATGAGTAATATTCAATTAAAGACATATCGCTCATTGACTTCAAGACTGGATAACTCAAAAAACGTAATTTTTGATAATGATGCAGAAGTATCCGCCATTTTATGTTTTATATTTTGTAAGAAAATCAAAAAGGTATCTTATAAACTTGCTTCGTGAGAGCAGTTAATGTATACTTACTTTTCTTCGTCGTACGTAACCATGCCATAAAGTTTTCAAGGAAAAACAGAAAAAATGTCATTTTACAGGATTTAGTTTTTCGAAAACAGGATTGATTACATGATACAATTTTTTGCTTTTTTAAGCAGAATAGATAGTAATTGTTGTGTATGAATAAATGTTTTCGCACTTAAATTGAATCATAGTCTTCGTCCATGTATTCCTCGTCTGATTCAGTTCCAATTTGAGTTTCAACGAAATACTTGTTTTCCGTTTTGATTTTCTGCAGCATGTCCGGTTTTGTTTTTATTCATTTGTAAAAATCAATGTTTTTTTTAAACTCATTTCTTTTTATTGTATCTTCTCTTAAGAGACTAACAATAAGTTTTAAAATCTTATACTAAGTAACATTATTATAGATTAATATTATGTATAATTAATATATAATTTAATAATGAACTTGTCTCCAGAAACAAAAAGTTAGCAGAGACTTATACTTCTTGTGTAGTAGGTTCAGCTTGCATTTGGCTCACACGCAGCAAGTGCACTAGAGCGTATAACAATAACGATTGCATCTCCCCTTGTTCGTTGCCAGCCGAGACAAGTGAGGTCCCAGTCTATCCGAATGGAGGTTGCGAGTACGACAAAACCGATGTATTCATAGTCGCCGAGACGAGCTTGGTCCCGGTCAACCACGTTGGGGGTACTTAGTGCTTTCAGGGCATTCTTAAGGTGGTAGCCGCGATGAACGAGGTCCCGGTCTAATACCCAAAAGAGGCCGAAAAGCAGGCTGCTCCGACTCTCTTGCTGCTGCACTCTCCAATTCATCGGAAAGCGGCCGAGACGAACTAGGTTCCGTTCTCGCTTCCTCATCGGAAGAGGAGCTGGCAGCGATGGGTTGCCGAGGTCGGAGTGTATTGGAGGACTATGTCCCAGACGAACTGGGTCCCGGTATAGATTCCTCATCTGCTTCACGATGATTGCATAACGTTAGAGCTGATTAGTTCGGTGCGGTGCTGTATTCACAACTTCCCTAGAAGGACGCTCCTTTCTTTTTAGTCAAGTGTGATACTCTATGTTAATTAAATTACGAGCCAATAGGTTCGGATGCAGCAGCAACCTTATGGCGACATGTTTATGTAAATTGATCTTAGCGGTCAGAAAGGTTTCAACTTTTAACTGAGATTTTTCATCTGTCCACGTTTTGTTCATGGAAGCGAATACTCGTTCCACAGAGGCAGTCGTGCCGGTTAAACAAAGAACATTTTCCACTATTGCTGCCATTTCCTTGTAATCGCAATTCTCAGTTTCCAACGGAGTAAAAATTTCAACCCATTGTTTCGCAAAGAATACCAAATTCACAACACTTGAAAAATAATGGATATGGTAATGCCTTATTTTACAACTTTTTTTATAGAAGAAGCTAACAAGAACAAACTGAGCGAGATAATGATCGTCGACTCTCAAGAGAAATGCAAAGTTTACAAACAATGGAAATAAAACAGGATAGTTACAGGATAATAACAGGATTTTTCACAAAAATACAGGAGTCATTTTTTTACAGGATATTTGCTGAAAATACGGGAGTATTCTGTAAAATACAGGATAAACGGCAAAGTTACTCATACGTCGTGTTAAATAAGGGAAATTAGTAACGTGACCAACAGTACTTCTTTTGGGAGTACAGTATGTACATGTTTTCCTCTATAGAGACAGCGTATTTTGAGACAGCGCTGGATTTAGCTAGAGCTAGACGGGGCTATAGCCTCTGAACCTCAGTGTTGGCTAAACGTATTAAGACAGGACTAGAAGTTAGAGCCCCGGATGAAAACGTTTTGTGAATATGGTGGTGTTTTACGGAGAGCAAAACAGGAACACTTTTTACTCACACCATCAATATATAGTCAAAGGACTACATTACCATTTTATAGTAATTTAGTGGTTTGCAGTTGCAGAGCTTAAAAGTTGCTTTTTTTCCAAAAAAATTGCGGTTAGTCATAAACATATTCGTTGAATATTGTCACAGTCAAAATTTGTGGATATTTTTGTGCAATAAGTCGTGAAAAATGCTGTTTTTTTTTATTAAAACAAACACATACAAGAATTTTTTAACAAATCGGAGTGGTCTAGTGAAAATACCATACATACTATCAATGTATCTTTATTTATGTTAAAATTTCTTGATTGAAATATTCAGAAAAATACGTGCTCTAAATTTCAAAGGTAAAAGCAGTCTACTGTGCAGTTAATGTTAAACTTTAACGCAGAAATGTATGCTATAAAAACTTATTTTATGCTAGATTCCTCATAGCGACTCTTGATCAATGTAAAAACTCGATAAGTTGTTGTCATCAACTGTAAAATATTGAGCAATAAAAAATTATTTTTAGAATTAATAAATTTATTGTTCTATACTCAGGGAAAAAAGAAATTGGAAAATTTTATTTTTGGTTTATATGCGCAAAATCTTTTAAATCAAAATAGTAAAAATAACATTTTCCAACTTTAAATTTAACACAAGCAATATTAAATTCAATTTGATTGAGATGGAAAATACAGTTTTAAATTGCATTTTGAAGTTGTCAAATCAAATATGTTTCTCTTCATTTTAAATAATTTTGACTTTATCCTTGATATTTTCCCTGAGTGCAAAGTATGAGAACATACGTTGGCAAAACTCTCCATTGAAATTTGAAAAAATTTATAAGCAGATAAAAAAGCTGGTCGCTGAGCACGCGCAATGGCCATAGGTAACATACGTTGATACTTAACATGCGCATCATACCACTGATGACCACTGAAAGCGTCAGAAAGTCCTGCACTCTGTGCTTAGGCATTAGAAAGATTACCAAATTTTATTCAAATACTATTAGTTTTACTAGAATCATACCAAATCCATAAGCTTTTGTCCAAAATAACTTATATAGTAGATATGCAATGCCGCTGATACAAGAAATGTTATAAATTTTGATAGATCCAAAATACCAGAACCAGCCAAGAGCTGAAAACCCACCAAACAGAGGCAAGTTGATGACGACATATAGTTTAGTAGAATCGAGACGCTGAAAACATTATTGATACGTTCGCTGAAACTGAAATTGAGAGATTTAAAGAAAATTTTTAAAAATATTTTTACATATCTAGACTTTTATCCAAACTCTAATTTCATTTCATTTCGAAACAACTTACTCCAATATGCGATTATGAAACTTCAACACCTCAATCAACTCGCACAGATCGGCATTCAAATTTTTCGAACTAAACCGTTCAATACGATGTGCCAAATATTCGAATTGCATATTCAGCAGATGCACCGTCACGAGTAGCGTTAAATCTGAGCCCAAGAAGAAACACGAACAGGTGTAACCAGCCATAAATTGCGTGATATACGCGAAAAGATACGGAAATGGGCGATGTTCATTGAAAGGATATGCCATCATGTATGGGAAACGATAGATGTAACCAATATCTTCATGCCGTTGGCTTGCAAGCAATTCCAATAACGATTGTATTATCGGAAACAATGTAAACATCATATTTGCAGCTGCATGCAAGATGATAACGATTTTCATATATTGATTTATGTTGGCATAATACGCGTGAACACGATATTCCTGACGTTGTCGTTCCGTACGTGGAAATGTCTTATTCATATCCAAGAATATGTCACGCAAGGTATGGCGTCCCAACCAAACGGATATCATTTTGAAGATGCTGTTACAGGCGAAAACCAAATAGATAATAAGCGCCGCAAGCTCAACTGAATCTGCGAACTCCTCGAATATGAAGTAACCGACCATAGCGAAAAAATTAAGCACTATATTTAACATAAAAATTATTATGCTGATTTGCTCACGACGCGTCATTTTGTCTTCCGGATGCAATGGAAAGAGCTTAACTCCAACTGCACTATAAACAAAAAATGGTATTTTGACAAAGTCTCCTATGGTGGGACTTGCGTTGGCATCTTCAATTGCTGTTGTGGTGGGCATTTTTACTTAGAATTTTGCCGTGATAAAAACGATATTTTGCCAAGAGTTCAAATGTTGGCGTTTTCTACGCAATACTTGGCTTTTATAGCAATATTTTACATACTATAATTTCTTTTTTACGAGGTGTTACTTAGATTGGCAAGCAAACCAATTTATGTAATTGCAATGTAACGCGAACTGTTATTATGACAGCAGATTGTAATTAAATCATTATTGCGCAATTTATTACTCCTCAATTATTTTTAGCTACAATTGCAATAGTTTGAAGAATCCTTTTGTATAATTTCATTTATGATTTTATGACGCGAATATTTATTAAAACCTTGTGCCAAGTTCAATTGAAGGATTTATTGAAATTTAAAGTCTTATTGCTCTATGCTTGGTCATAATATCATGTCTATGGGTTCTGATGCTATGCGTCTTGAAGACCATAGTCTAAGGGAAGAGCTTTTCCCAAAATTAATGCAATGGATCAATGACTTCATATGTAAGCACTGCTCCCACAAGGAGGTGGTTTGATCTTGATTCCTGTAAAGTTATAAAGTATTTCGTCAAAGGACCGTCTAGGAAAGTAGTAAAGTCTCTTCGCTACCTGGGAAGAAAGAACCTACGACTATAGTTTAGGTTAATCACGGAAGCATTTGTCAAGTATTGGTGTCAACACCTAATGATGACGATACTATAGAGCACTACCTCTGTAGTTACCCAGCATTTGCGAGATGCAGGAAATGGTTGTTGGATAGCGATGCCTTAGGAATGAGTACTGCTTTTTATTTTCATCTACCGAAGCTACTGCAATTTCTTAAATAAATTCTACTTCATTTGCTTTACTTTTCCATCAATTTTACTTTCAATTTCTATTCACTTCCGCTTGCTCTATCGAGACTTAGTACAATGGACTTTGAAAGGTTCTTTTCGGCCGACCCACAACTTCATGCTTTAAACTTTTAGATTACAATATACAAATGTGAGCCAAGGCTCCAAAAATTCCATTGGAGCTGTTAGATTCAGTTCAATGTTGTATGTTGAAAATAAGTAGAGTTGATGTTATCACTTGTGCTCATTTATATGTTACTCATACGACATGGTTTTCCGCCAAGTCACTGTAGTTTCTTCAGCGCTACTGAGTACGTCACTTTAAAACTTAAAGTTTGAACAATTTTCACTTAAAGGTTTTGTACTGCATCGGCTCTTTACATACACTATGTATGTATTGTAATATTTTCAACTACTTAATTTTGCTTTAAAGAAAATTATATACCCATTTATTAGTTCATCGATCGATATCAGATTTTTGTGTATAACATGTGTGGACTAAAAATACCAGCGCATATAGCAAAAAAAAAAGGTGTTAATTTTAGGTCATGATAATCAATTGACACCCTAGTTGTTTCCGTGTGTCTTTATAATGAATGACTGACCTAAATCACATTAAAACAATGTACAAAAAACAACAGCATTAAGAACCATAACAAGAACACACCCATAAAACATACCCCCAAAAATTGGTCGGCAAGGTAGTCGCAGACGAAAAAAAAAAAAAAATATACATTTGTAAACAAATCAAGTCCAAAATATTAGCCATACATAGAATAGTGAAACCACAAAATCAAAAAAGCCAAAAAACAAAAACACAATAAAATTAAAGGATGTTCATAGAGTCCATATTGGTGGTGTAAAGGACATGTAAGTAATAATTTATACCTTTGCGTGTTGACACGTGCCCAGTTTGTAACGAAAAAAAAAATGTAACAATAAAACTAGAGAAATTGAAGGCGGAAAGGAAGAAGCGCACGCACAAAAACAAAATATAAACAAAGAATAAGGGAATATGCGAAAAATGGGTGGAAATATAAAACGTAAGGTCATGGTCTGCTCGAAACTTTGGTACCCTACTTTATATATGAGGTGAAATGTTCAAGCAGCAAATGATGTCATAAGCAGAAATCCGCCATAGTAATTATTAAAAGTGTGATATGACTTGAAATTTTCTCAAAAAAAGCGTTTTTAAGTTGTTTTTTTTTAAGGATATCGCAGTATATTGATATTATGGTCAAAACCCTAATGACTAACCAAAATGGCAAACTTATGGCACCTTTGCATTTTTGCCAACGTTGCATCAAAATTAAACAAAACTTTTTGATTTATATAAACAGAATGACAGTCTGATAGCAACACTTTATTGCAGAATGATGGTAAAATTCCTTTGGCTCTCCACCAAATCGATCAAAGGCTTAGCCAATTTATCCACAAAAAAACAAACTAAAAAATTTTGGACATCTTCTAACCACGTTTTCCAATAATGCAGACCCTATACATTGTTGAAAATTTTATTATTCATATACACTTCTGTACTCAGCAACAAATGAAAAAATTAAACTTTTTTCCAAAGGCAAAAACCTTTGCCAACTTGACATACATACATATTCTACATTTGCCTTAACTAAGTTGGCATGTCTCTAGCATGAGGTTGTAATAAGCCCACCTCACATATAGTGTACAAATATGAAAGAAAATTACAAATATTTTGTAGATGTTCAAAGTAATATCAATCATATTTGCGATATGGCTTCTTGACCTCTCAGGAAGCTGTTCATATTGAAACAAAATATAAGTTCCAATAAAAATGTCAACAAAAAAGGTGTAGTTCAATACACAATTTATGTTTTTTTTTTTCTAATGACTTTGCAGAGTTTTTTTTTTTTTTTTGGCTTGATGGCTTTCCAATAATTTAGTCAACATGTATTCTTCTTTATATTTTCCAACCACATACTAACCACAAAAGCACTCATGTTGAGCCAATCATTCATTTTGCAAATATTGATTTTTGTTACTTTTAAAAATATTTGTACTATTTTATTTTGTAAAGGGTGCGCATCAATGGGGGGTATTTCAACATGAGGGTAATAAAGATAGCTAGATTAAGTAATTTTTATTGTAAACACCAAAAAGTTAAATGACATTAAAATTAAAAAAAATATCATTGCAGAAATATTTCAGCCATTAAATTTTTTAAAATCACAGCTTACGATAATTTTGCAGATAACATTTGATTTTAACAATTTATGATTTTTGTTTTGTAGTTGAAATTTTTTAAATAAAACCCAATACAAATGAAAACACATAAAAAAAGTTGATTTTATCAAATGCTGTATAGCAACAGTGGGGGGGAGAGCATATGCTTTGTCAATAGACAAAGCCATTTAAACAACAATTACGAATAGAAATTTGTTTGCTGTTGAAAATCCTAAATGAAATCCATATGATACGCTCACAAAATGTAATTATTTTTGCACCACGCAGTATTGCCAGCGTATGTATGTACTTCACACACACACACTCCCACTCAGTAGGCAGCGACATATTGCGTTTGACAGGTGCGATTGTCATTTGCATAATTCTTTTCATGATAATGAAAATTATTTGAATTTTCTCTTTTGTAAGTTTGGATTAAAATAAAATGCTTTTGGGAGTTGGGGCCTACACTGTCGAAATTAATTACTTGCAGATTTCAAGTTTTAAGCTCATAATTAATTCACTTAAATTTAGTGGTTTCTCAATGAATAATAATTAATTTTAATTCTTCAAATTAGTTACTTAAATCCAACACAAAAGATTTTGTCTCTAATTTCTTGCCATACCACATACTTAGCTTTGGAAAATACTTTCAATAAAATGTCAAAAGCACTTTCGATAAGTTTTAACGCCGCTGCCCCTTCCTTACTTTTATGTAAAAGTGTGCAAATTTCCTTCTAAAATGTCGGAAGTCTTTTTCTTATTTTATATAACTTTGAAGTTAGTTTTTAAGTTTCCTGTAGTTGGCAGCATACAAACTTGAACACACATACACACAAAAATTGTCCACAATGCTAAGGGTACACATGCAAAGAGTCTTCAGCAGTGTTTTTCAAACTTTTTTTGTAATAAAGTGACGTACCTTGAACAACTTTCGCCCGAAGTACAATCTACCAGCCGCTATTTTTTGTATATTGAATGTTAAATTTAGAATATTTCTTAAAAATAAAAGGACTTAAAATTAACTATATTTGCAAATCACAATAAATACTGCGCAACATTTTTCCGTCACGAAAACCTTTGGACGACAGTCCTTTTCGCCCCACTAAGCTTAGCTCTTGATATTTTTGAGTATTATTTTGTTTTAAGCTCATTAATTAAAACTCAAGTTTTGAAAAAATTTAATTTTTTATATTAAAAGGAAGGGTATATCCTTAATAATAATAATAAATGAACAGTCACTGGAGTGACGCTCCCCGCTGTACCTCTTATTCATAGATTTTAAAAAAGCATTCGACACTATCAAACGTTCGGCTATATGGAGCTCATTTCGTAAAAATGGAGTTCCTCAGAAGCTAATTCAAATAATTATAGCAATGTACGAAAATTTCGAAACCCTTACGTACTAATGCAGGAGTGAGACAAGGTTGTCCTCTCTCTCTCCCTTGCTCTTCACTGTTGTGCTTGATAGCGTAATGACGGAGGTCAGTTCGAAAAGAAGAGGAATCACGTCACGACAACGCGAAGACTTGGATTACGCAGATGACATATGCCTCCTCTTACATTGGCTCAGCGATATGCACTCTAAAGTTGATCATTTAGTCAGCTTGGCACGAACCGTTGGGCTTAAAATAAATATCAGAAAGACCAAAACCATGAGAATACAGTACATCAACGTCGAACATATCGTTATTGAAGGACAACAGATTGAATATGTGAACAGGTTTTGCTACCTGGGGAGTATAATGACAACAGATGGAGGAGCGGAAGAAAATGCCAAGAACAGGTTATTAAAAGCAAGACCAGCTTTTGGGTGCTTGTACCCAGTGTGGAGAAACTCGCAAATTTCCAGGAAGACGAAGATTTGAGTATTCAACGCATGCGTAAAATCAACGCTCTTGTATGGCAGTGCAACGTGACTAAAGTCAAAAGGATCGAAGATCTTTGGAGAATGACAAGCGACGAGCCTGTACTAAAGCAAATAAGTAGAAGAAAGTGGATCGGTAACACCCTCAGAAAGTCGTCTGAAAACATCACCAGAATGGCCCTAGATTGGAACCCTCAAGTAAGCAGAGCTTGCGGACGCCCAAAAAAACACCTGGAGGCGGAGAGTCACCCGTGAATTGGGTAATTATAACCTAACTTGGGAAAATGTCAAAGTTGCAGCTATGAATCGTATTTGATGGAAATGTCACGTTGAAGCCATATGCTCTCAAGTGGAGTAGAAAGGAATAAAAAATATCCTTAAAAGTTGATTTATGTTTAAAAAAAATCTTATTTTATTATTCCACTAGAAACTGTTCTGAATTAAGAGGACTACCAAAAAGGGTCGGGCACCTAAATTTATGGAAATAATAGAAATAAAATGCCAACATATGTAACAGTCTTGAAGTTGAACTTTTTTGTCAATATTCATCCTACACACCATGAAAACGACTGACCACACATAATGAGAGCACTGAGAAAATTTATAAAGAAACAGTTCAATTTATAATTGACTTCTGCAGTCCTATCCGACTAATGTGATTTTATCATTTTCTTAAGAACATTTTTATTCAGCTGTTCATTTCCGCTCAATACAGAGTCTACAGATTATTGTACTCGCTGTCGCGTACAATGGTTCTAATGACATTCATCAATATAATCACACAAAATAGAAAGCTCACACGATATGACTTGACTTCGTTTGTACTTTCACTCGAATTTCGCCGTTAACGTTATTCAAGCCGAAGAAAACATTTACAACACCGAAAATGAGAATAAGCAATAAATGCAGTGAATCAACTGTAATATCAATGCATCGCCAAAAGGGCGAAGGGTTGTTGATTTGCGGTTTTCGTGCAAAAAGGCTTGATGAATTCGCAATCATGGCGAGCGGCTTGATGGTTGTTTCAAGCGTGCTCAGACCTCTAATAAACATATATATTAGACACTATGTTAGGTATATGAAAAAATGAAAAATAATTCTTGTAACAACATGCGGGTCACATTTTACTGTTTCAAAAGCACTGATATCACAAAAATGCAAAAAAAATATTTAAATATTATAACCAAGAAAACAAAATGCACACCAATGTGATATACTACATACAGTTAAATGACTTTGCCTTTGTTATTACAGACGTGCCCTAAGGCCAAGTATATGCTTTTTATTTAAATGAATATTTTAATAAAAAAGATAAAAATGACTTTAGGTGTGAAACTTTTCATGTAAACTTAAATAAAATGTGTCAAAATATAAAAAAAAACAAACGAAACAAAATAGACCCTTGTCAAGAAATCGCTGAGACTTTTTAGTGGTAGGTGTTTCTTTCCAAAATTGATACGTATTGTTTGAAAATCATTCTAAATAAAATATCCAAAACATCTTATCTTAAGTAGGTTCAAACTATTAAGAAAGTTTTGTTAAAAACTTTAAATTGGTTTTGTTATCCGATCGCCAAATGCGACATTTTTTTTTTTTCAAACAAATGGCCACAACTTTAGTTGATTGAAGGGATTTGCGGTGAAAAAATATCCAAATTTTGGAGATATTGTTGAATTTCGATTATGTTGTAAAGATTGAAATTCTAAGAATACCTATATAAAAAATGCATTATTATTTTTCGAAATTTTGCGAAAGTAGTCTGAAATTTATAGTTTTGCAATGGTGCTAAACAAAGAATAATTTTACTTTATTACAATTGATAGCCATAACAAAGGAAAATGTCTAATCGCTTTTTGTTAATTATCACATTCTAACTTCCTTTGAAAAAAATAATAAAAAATTTTACCTTCTTAAAATCTTTTTAAGACGAATAAAAATCTCTAATAAAAAGGCCAAATACTTCAATTTTTATTAACGCTCGACTTATTTTAACGCACATTTTCAACGCATCGTCGCACTCTTTTCGCGCAAAATTCAATCAACAGGTTTTTACGACTTTCGTCATTGATGTAACGTAACGCAACGTATGACACAACATAATGTACAAAGTAATGCCCTATAGCACAGCGGTATCTACTTACGTTGGCAAAGCGTATTACGTCAGACCCTTTTTTAGGCTACACTAAAAATAACAACAACAAATTTACGCATTGTTCAATTGTGCCGCTGGAGCCACAATTTATTGAATAATCTTTAATACAACGCTTCATTCTGCGTTATGCTACGCTTAGCGATGAAAGCGCACAACGTAAAACGGTATGTGTTATATGCTCGTTTTAGCAAAATTTTAAGGACAAAAACTCTTAGGTTAGATATATATGAGCTACTCAACTGTCTTTAATTCTCAGGCTACTGATTTGATTTCTGTGTATCCAGAGCTGTTTGAAAAACATAATTACAAGTTGTCTTCATATGCAAAGCTGCACAAGATTTCTGCCAGTCATCATCATCTTTGTTTAGGACATATTTATTCCAGTTTTTTTGGCATATTTCGTCAGAGAAACCCCTCCAAAAAACTAATCAAAAAAATCACCGATTTTCAAATAAACGCTCACCAACCTTGCAACATTTGAAAAAATAATTATTTTAATGAACTTACTATTCAGTACAGTGTGTAACAACTCAAAAATAAATTACACAAATTAATGAACAAAACAACAAAAAACTTCTGAAGCCAGACATACTAGTTTCATATATTGCTAAATGGAATCATCAGTGACCGATATGTTTCCCTATTGCATAGATTTGTTGAGAACCCAAGCAAAAAGTGAAATAAAGCAAAGCCAAAAATTTTTCTTTGTCTTTGTTTTTGTAACCCATTTAATATTGTACTATTCTTGCAAGCTATCTTGGCGAGTCAAAATAAAGTAACTGATCGGCTCAAAGGTTCCTGATGTTTTCATTTTGCAATGAATGAAACTAGTATGATAGCTAGAAGTTTTGTTTGTTGTTTTGCTCTTTTTTTTGTGTAATTTTTGTTTCTAATACCCAGCGCACCGTAGAAAGCTTAGAATTTTATTACGCAAAGCTGCTGCTTTTGTGACAATATCATTTGTGGCACGCATCTAACGCAACGACAAATTTTAATTGCCTCAGCTTAGCATATTGCGTATACGCAGATTGAACGCGCGCACCACTTCATCAATGACGACGATGATGGCGACGACGACGCGATGGCTGATGTCAGTGATGCTCTGCTCCTCAGCGCGGAGAAAAGGCGTGAAGCAAATTCATTTTCAATGATTTTCCGCATGGTTCCACTTAAAAGCCGCTAAAAAAAAAATTCAACTTCAGTCACTGCGGCCATTAAATGTTTATGACGTATTTCCGCTAACGTTATTTTTTATGCGTTCAGCACAACACAGCACAGCAGCGGTAGCTATAATTGAGAGTACACGTATTTTGACAATTGTATTAGGTTGTACGTGTGTATGCGTGGGAGGACGTTTGAGTTTGAGTGAGCAGAGTACGTACGTATGCATGCCAAATTTAAACGTTTTATTTTCAGTTTTCATAGCATTCGTTCGCTCGTATATTTTTTTAATAGAATTTTAAAGTGATTTTACGGAAATGTCTCCTTAAATGTAAGTGTTTTATGCGTTACTCTGCGTAGGAGAGGGACTTTTAAATGAAATTATATCACTCATGAAAATTTTGGGAATGATTTGATATGACTGTCGTAAAGATTTTTATTTGTAATTTGAAAATTTTACCTTTTATTTTGCTAACATTAATGGAAGTGATAACGGAATGTACAAAGTAAAGTTGTATCTGTTACTTTTGCTGTTAACTTAACATTTTCGCTTGCTGTTACTGTTACTTTTTAAGCTTAATTTGTGTCATGGCTAAAAAAAAATATTTAACTTTTATACAAGGCTTATGTCTTTGCTTATGCAATCGCTGGTACAGTGCTTTTACAACTATTGGGTTAAGTTAAGAACTGAGCTTTATAACATTTGTCGTAGCGTTGGCCAATTGAAACATATTTTTTTTTATTTTTATAACACAAATTTCAAAAAAAAACTTTTTTCTTATTATATTATTATTGTTGTTAACTTCTTCTCATTCCCTCTATCTCTACCTTTTAATTTGCCTTTGTTAATATCTTAATTTATATTATATTATAAATATGAAAGTGAATTTGTCTTTCTGTCGTCAATTTTTCACGATTTAACCATTGAACATATTTCAACAAAAAATAGAAAAATATTTTTTGTTAAGCCGGAAAAAGGGCATAGGCTACTTTCCAGCTTAAAAATAATCAGGGCGTGGCACCTACCATACGAAAAAAAAATAGCTACATGAGTGCTATATGCGGGCATGGTACCACCCATATAAGATACAGTTTAAATACTATAGCGGTGTATAGGATGTTTTTTTATATCATATTTTTCAATTAAAATTAAAATTCCATGCCATTTTATTCTGAAAAGGATAACACCACAACAACGCTTATAAATTGTGGAAATTAACTAAAATTTCATATTAAAATTTATATAAAGTTCACAGGATTTCTTGCAATTATGATATCAATGGGCTGCCAAGGTCGCGTTATATACTGAATTATATCTTATAAAATGTGTCGATACTCAATAATTTGACTATTTGGAAGCCAACTTTTGGAAAAGGTGACTGAAAATTGTACCTTCAGATTGTGCTATGTTATCTTATGAATGGCATAGAATTTTCTATCGATTACAGTCAAAATTCAAGCTATTTGAATAATCAGTTTATATCTTAATAAACACCCTATATGATGTTTCTACTAATCACCTTGGGCATTATTGGCTAACGGCATGTACAGTGTAACATCTTGCAGTATATAAGCAGCATGTTATACAGATGTTGACCATCCGGCCTTTATATTTGCCTTCGTCCAATAATTTTTTTATAGTAAAGAACGGTTTTGTCCTTAACTTTTAAAATTGCCTTTGAAACACCAACAATAATTTGCATGCTTGCAAAATTATATTATGCTTTGTGTAAAAAAAACTGAATTATATTAAACGAAATTTAAATTTATAAACTGCTTACACTCTCAGTAAGGATTGCCAGTTCGATGGTATTTGTATGGGCTGTTCAGAGTTTTAGTCCCATCAACAGAGTCTCAATAAAAGTAACAACTGGCAAAATTTTTTCAACAAGCTTTAATATCTTCCAACGTTAGCGGAACCTACACTACTCTATAGTAAATGATGCGAAATCTCCAGTTTTAATTTTATATAGCTCTCAATTACACAGTAAATAAAATGGAATGGAATTTCGAGGTATTCAATTCTTTGCTGGATAGCGTATTGCAATTTTTGAGACAAATTTTCTCCAAAATTAATGAGATATTGACGAAATCTGTTATAGAATGTAATATGTATATTCTGAAAGATATCAAATATGTATGTACCTAAGTATAAACATGCCATATGGCCCTGTAGTAGAGCACTGTGCTCTCACAGCCATGAAGACTCCTGTTTCAATTTCTGATACAGACTTGGTAATGTATGTTTCATTATTCCTAATTTTACCTTCTTCGAAACTACTTATTTCCCTTTTTTAATTTTTTAGAGGCTTTTACTAGCTTTAACTAAATTAGTAACGAATTGAGTTTATCAGCTGTACTTTCTTTTCTATTCAGTAGCGATGGCGGTATATCTATTTCTTCGGAATTTACTGAGAGGCAAGCATAATTTTTTTTTTTAAAGAAACCACGACTGAGAAGTCCATGCTCAACTAAGGTCAATGACCCTTGGAAAAATTCAAAATATTAAAAATATATATAATATATATATATTGTAGCATGAGAACCTATTTAGATTTTTTCGACCGAAAGGGCATATTTTATGGAACTTATAACTTCAGTTTCGAAGCGATACTTTAAGTCATAGATGACCAAGTCGAAAAAAAATTCCCTATTCCGGCTCCTTTACATATGAAATATTTAATTTTAAAATTTCACAGAAAGATAAAATTTAATTTTGTGGCATTTATCTTAACTCGTGTTATTTGTAAACATATCGAAAGGCAATGTACGTAATTGTTATTGCAATCGCTCCCATCATATTTTATTTTTGATTTTTTTTTTTGAATTCTTGCATTTGGGGTTTTACAAATTTACGCATTGGCTCTTTTAATCGAGTGATTTGCGATTTTCAGTTCGCTTATTTAGCTCTTCTGATCATAGCTGCTTTAAGGGGGCAGGGGCAGTCAGAGGCATGAAAAATATAACATTTTCAATAATTTTTTTTTTGGTATTAATTTAATTTATTTCATCAAAGTGATAATATGATATTATTACGTCATGTTTCAACTTAACTTGACGAAAGCTTAAAAAAAAAGAATTAAAAATAAAAAAAGTTATAGCTGGCTGTGTGGCAGAGTGCCTTGCGGTGACCATTACAAATCCTTGGAAAATCATCCAAAATCAATCGGATAAGAAAAATAAGTTATTTGAATAAATAATCTAGTGCCTGATTTTAAAATCAACAAAATGGCGGCCTCAGGAAATTTACCTCCAGATTTTCGGGACAAAAATGAGCAATTAATTGTTCATAAAAAATCGATATTTAAAAACAAAAAATCCTTCAATCAGGTACAAACTTATTATGTTTTTCAAAAACTGTGTAAATTAAAATTTATCGAGCGGTTTTCGAGTTACAGTGGTCACCAATTCCGAACAAATATATGCATAGTTTTGAGAAAAACGACGGAGACACATAAATTTCCGTACTCTTACTACCAAGAGGCCTTTGGTTATTGCCAAATAACTCCAAAAGTAATTGCCGGATTGACTTCAAATTTTCAGGATATATTTTTAAGATATTATACTTAAAGAAAATGCAAAAACAAAAATTCAATTTCTTTAAAATTCACACTAAAAAACTATTTTCAAAAATTCAGTGTGTATCATTGCTCATAATGAGCAATTTAGCAGCTTCAGTCGAATCTGAAGCCATAGGATTTCCAAAATCCCATTTATGCACATTCTCAGTAAATCCTTAGCAATGCTGATTTGATCATTTTCTTTTTGAATTAAACTCACTATTTTCCAAGTTGAAAATAGTTAAAATAACCATTTTTCGTTTATTTTTAACACTAACAACTTTAAATTCATTTCGAAACTTAATAGTATTGATAATATGAATTCTCTCTGATTCGAAATCAAAAACGTTTCTATTAAATTTAAACAGTTTTGAATTTCTCGCTAAATTATCAGCATTTATGGTTGTATCAAACATTACATCATTGATTTTTTTCTCTGAGTGTGGGCATGATGAATTCAAATCCGGTCATATAACTTTATCACGTCCGGGTTTTAGCATTTCTTAAGCAATTATACCAAAAACGACATTTATCATTGCTTCATAAGTAAATTAATGTCGAATTTAATTAAAATTCTAACGTGCTAAAAATATTCTGCGACCAGATTCAAATGCAATATCGAAGAGACTATTAGAAACGATAAGCTTTGTTTAGGTTAACCCAGAGCTGAAGATTTACTGACCATGAACATAAAGTGAATTTTTCAATCTGAGGTTTAAATATCTCAAAATGCTTACAATTTGAAATTAATTATTTTTTAATTTGAAAGTGCGAGTTCGTTTGTGATTTCCCCAGTGGCGTCAATTCGGGCTGGGAAGGGCATTGGCCTCAATAATTCAACAAAACCATATAATAGTGGTGGAATTATAATTCTCGCCCCCCCCCCCAAGGTTTTGGAGAAGTGACGCTACTGGATTTCCCTAAATATCTATAAAATTTTTGAAAAATTTCGCATCCATTTTACACTTTATTTAAACGCCAGCACCAATTTTTATGTTGGCAATATTCCCAACGATTTTTTAGTTTTCAAACAGCAAAGAAGCGAGTCAACTATATTGTGCAAGTGAACATAGGTAACTCAACACTCACACACAGATACACAATTGAGTAACGTACAAAAAAGGTTGTTAACCACAAACAGGTAACATTTCACAGGTATGTAAATACCAATACAACGATCGCAACGCGTCTACTGCAAACGGATCAAGTAAATGCGAAGGCATGAATGAAAGAGTGAGCAGACAAACAGGTGCCAATGTGAGACCGAACTAGCTCAGATATATTGAAAGAAAACTTGTGGTGAATTCGGTTGAAGGTAGTTTTCCAGCGAATTTAACTGCTTGCAGACGTGTTTTCTCAATTGAGACAGTTGAAATAATTTTTTTCTTGTTCCAAAGAAATTTTCTTTAATTAAATTTTAAGTGAATGAAAAGAAAATTCAATAAAACTAAAGTGAAAGAAAATTAAAATATAACGATAAAAGTCAATACAAATTGTGAGAAAATATTTGCAATCGATTTTGTGTGAAGTAACAATTTTTTATAAAACGCAAAAAAATTTCAAAAATATCAACGCAATTCCATCAACGGTATAAACGTGATTTCAATGTGAAAATTAATATCTAGATATTTTTTACGTGATTTTTTTTTTCTTACATTTAACATACATAAATGAGACGACGGTAGAGTTGAGGTTGAGTGGTTTGATTGCGACAAATATTGAACAACGACCACCAAATCGAGCAGACAGCAATTGCTGCTGCTGCCATTCACCAGTGTTAGTTAGCGCGATCGACCAAATTGTGTGCTGGACAGACGATCGAATGAAATCAAGCGTAGCTTAGCAGCAGCGTCGCGTTGTGTTACCTCGTCGGTTGTCGTTTGCGTCGTCGTTGTTTTCAAATCAAACGGAACGCGCGTTCCGAGTGGAACACAATAGCAATGCCAAGTATTTCAGTTGCTGAGATTCAGCGGCGCAGTGTCACACAGTGTGTTGAAATCGCTCAAAATTTAGTGCTGAATATCTGTCAAAATCTTACAATGCATGAAATCGTATATTTCTTTAAAAAAAATTTCTTTTTTGAGGGGCCTGTTAGGAATTTAAAAATACGGGGTGTCCCATTTTAACTTACACAGCTGAATAAGTCAAAAGTCAAGTTAGAGGTCAAAGTGAACCCTGAAGCTCATTTCAAGGTCGAATTCACGCTTGGTGCAGAAAAGGCGGTAATCATTTGCTGGACCGCTGCACATTCTTGCCTTAACTGGCTGCAGCTTTTCTACACCAAGCGGGAATTCAACCTTGAAATGATCTTCAGGGGTCACTTTGACCTCTAACATGAATTCCTTTCTGAACGTAGAATTTTCTGCTCTTCCGGAATCCGAGGTCAAAATAGGGGTTTCCATTTGAAAAACTAAAGTTGACCTTCAAATAACCTTGAAAATGTAGTTCAAGGTCATGACTGAGTCAGCCCTTTGATACCCACCAACTTTTATTTGAAACATTTTTTGAGTGACTTGAAATTTTTGGACTTATTCAGCTGTGTAAGTTAAAATGAGACACCCAGTATATATGTATATGGGACGATCCATGTCAACCGGATCAGTGCTGTGTCCAGAATTTGGTTGCTATATGTATGGTATATGAGTCAAAATAATTTTTTTTTAAGAAAGCAATCGAATTTGTACTACTTGGTAACCCTGTACATGCAATTGATTTGGGTTTCAGGGTTTGGGTGTCCGCAATTTAGATATTGAGTAGGGAGGACCTCTTTTTAAAATATTGGAAAAAAATTTCAGAAAAATTTTAATTTTTCTCAACGTTCTCAATATGTCTCAAGGTTATTTGGTAACCCTATACAACCACTGTTAAACCTGCCGAAACCGATCATTATATGACATGGAATACTCTCTAGCGGCGTTCCTGGATATTGAAGGCGCTTTCGTTTACATAGTAGGCATCGAATGAGCCTCTAATAGAGAGACTACCGCTAACAGTTGTTAACGAATCCGTAGCTGGTTGAATCGGTTGTGCTGCGTTAGCCATGCCTGGCACTTTACAAGGTGGTATCCTCTTAGGGGTCGCTCATAAAAGACGCCCGCAAAAAATTTCGTCAACATTGGTTTTATTTCGCAATATATTTTTTAGCTTTTTACTCAAACTGATGTTGTTGCAATCAGCTCTCGAATTAGATTTTTGTGTGCATCTCTGTGCTATAGTTTCGTTTCCAGACATTGTGCAAAAATTGATTAATTTATTTGACTAAATTAAGTACCTGTATATTTCCTAAGAAATTTTAAAAAATTTCTTCCCACTGTAAAACGTATTGTGGCTTAAGTTACCAACGTACTTACCAACCAACCAGCTAGTCATTCAGCCAAATAACCAACCGAACCGAAATCAAGCAGCCAACCAAATTCTTTTTTTTTATTTGTATTTTGCCCAATACTAAGCCGCTCTTTCGCTGAATGAACGCGACTACAACAATGTGAACAGCAACGACGACGACTTCAATGACGAGTTCCCGCTCCCAGCCAGCGCCATTCCACCATATACACCAGCATCCAATCATACCGGTTTGGTGTTTAGTCGTAGCTCGCAAGCGACTTCAACGGCGCGGCGCACACACATTCTTTGGTTGAACGCTGCGACGCGCGTTTTTTAGCTGACAGTGCGCTAAAGTCCTGAGTCGAGCTTGGTAGCTACCACCGCTCCAAATTTTAGATAACGTGCGCTTGAGTGAGAGACTTAAAAAAAAGTGAGAAAAAAAACCCAAAACGTTCATCGTCGTCGCAGTATACGTCCGTCTGACGCTTCGTCACATTCCAGTCGCTCAAATTCTTGTGTTTTTGTTTTTTTTCATTTTCATTTTAATTCAAGCTAAAATTGGATTTCTCTATCTTCAAGATACTCACGTATCGTATCGCAACGCATTGGATTAATAAAAAAAAAAAAAATCATAATTTTTGTTAGCTACGCAAATTGGATTTCTCTAATTTTACAACGATTGTGTCGCCACATATAACGTTACTTTTTATTGTGAATAACAAAAATAAAACAGATGCCAGATAATAGATAATTTATTAATATTCATATAAAGTGAGTGTAAAAGTTTTATAAAAAAAAAAAAAAAATTTTAATTATCAGTTGCATCCATAAGATACGTACATAATTGCAGCAATAAAAGGGGCCGCCAGCGACTGGCAGTAATGTAAGGTCAGTATACAATTGAAATTACAACTACATATTTAGTTATCTTTTATCTGATAGTTTGATATTAAATTTGTTAAGCTGGCGAATGAAAACATCTTTTAGGGTTCGGTACTATTCCCTAAAGATACTCACCGCATATCTTTTAAATACAGATCTATCGCTTAAAATATGCAGACCAATCTCTTACCATAACAATTCATTAAAAAAAAACAACAAAGAAATAACAAAAAAAATATAAAGAAAAGGGGCTCAGCTCAGCAAAGTCTGTCTCTGCCTATGTGATCGTTGCTGCTTCCCACTGATTTTTCGGTTTCTTTTTTCCATTATTTCTGCTTTTTTTTCGTTTTTTTTTTTTTTTTTTTTGTTGGCCATTCTTCTCATTATGTTTTTGTCTGTTTTGGCTTAAGTTCTGGATGACTAGTTACAACTATCGCTTGTACTACTACATCTATATGTATGTGGTATGTTGTTGGTATGCCATGATCGGTTCGTTTCGACCGCCAACTGACTGTGGTGTGCATAACTTTGAGGCATTCATTCTTCTTCGTTCAACTGTGGTGAAAATATTCTTCCCAACAATTTCGTGCGATGTTTTCGGTTTTGGTTTTTTTTTTCTTCTTTACGCGGCGCAGTTTGTTGGTGCTTTGAATTGTCCTTGTGGTAACTTGTATTGTTGCTGTCATATATATCTTTATTGTATCATGTTTGTGGCCCAACTTTTATCGAGTGTTTTGGACTTAGCATTCACTAACTACAGCAGCATTGATTATTTCCTCAATTCTTTGGTGTACTAGAGAGTGTTGTATGCATTCTAGTACTAGCCTGGTTATTAACTTGACAAACAGGATCACATCAAATAAAGCTTAAAATAGGGTTGCCAATTCATTGGAAATTGTAGCGCATGATTTGTGACACTGTTTTGAGTTGAAGTAAATTTTAATTCCTCGCCGATTTTATTCAACATTTTATTCCATTACTGTGGTGAGTTTTTATGTATTTGAATTTTACTATGCAACAGATTCTATCCATAGATAAGAAATCAGACAAAACAACAAATCATATCTCACTGAATAAAAATATTGGCCAAAAATCGGACAGAAGGATTAATCTTTCAAGAAAAACTGGATATACTTTAATCCTTAGCAAAGAAACTTTAGAATTTCTCTCCCGTCTTCACTTGCTGCGGTATTACCTCAGTAAATCAAGCGGTTTGAACAAAACGCAGTATATATTTTGTTGGAAATATGATGAAACTATAGAACACATACTCTGCTGTCATTTTAAGTCATGCACGAATCAAAAGACTTTTCAAAGTATGCCTTAAACCGACCCATTAGCCAATTATTAGTAGATATATCAGCATTTCAATAAGGGAAGTGAAATAATAATTTTCTTAACTTTGTCCAAACTTCCTGTAACTGCTAAATTTTTTTATAGTATTCTTAATTAACTTATTGTTTGAATGTAATTTGTACGTTCTTTCTTCAAGATTTTGTTGCTATCGTTTCACATCAAACTCAACTCCTAAGCAGTTCAGTGCCTTAGCTTCAAGTTTTATTATATTAATCTCAACCTGTTATCATACATTACTCCAAGATATCTTGCTGTTCGATAAGATTTGATTATTTGGCTGCCTATTTTGAAATTTATAAAAAAGTTCAATGGCTTCGCAGCTGGTAATAAGCATTTCGTCCGTTTTATTGCCAATTTTTGACTGATCGTGACAGTGGCGTCACTACACCAAAACCTTGGAAGGGGGAAGGGGGGGGGCTAGACTTATAATTCCACCAATATTAGTTGGTTTTATTGAATTGATGTGTTGAATAATAATTAGTGTCAGATCCTTGGGGGGGGGGGGCAATGCTCTCCCCAGCCCTACCGAATTGACGCCACAGTATTATAAGTTGTCAGTTTGTAACTCGTACAGTTGTTTTTCGATGAATTAAAACTTTTACAGATAGCTGTGCATTCTGCCAGCAAACTGAAAGCCAAATTTCTGAACAGCACTTGGACACATTTGTATGGTATTGAAAACAACGTTTATGTAACAAAGGAAAATTGGTTAAAAGTTTAAAAAACACACAAGTTTATTTTAAATTTACATTACAAAGACGACAAAATAAAGTGAACAGAAGTTTTTGTAAAATACTTTGAACAATAAGAGACGAAAATAACAATTCAAAATATCATGCAGGGGACTGACGCTCATATCAAATTTGTCAACATTTATAGAAGTTTTTTTTCTTCAATTAAATAAAAACTATAATTATTATAGAATGTATGTACATTACCATGTCATTTATTACTGTGTGCAACAGGAGACTGACAAACTTGTATAAAAATTAAACTATTTTAATTTTACGTTACAAAGGCAACATAATGCTTTAAGCGGGCATTTTTGGGAAAAAATTAAACAATTTCTGAGCAAAATAACAGTTAAAAACATTAATCAGGGGACTGACGCTCATATGAAATTTGTCAACATTTATAAAATAGATATAATAAATACATTATTTTCAATACAAAAAAACTTTACTAACACTAAGTATTATCATTAGAATGTCCACTGGCATGCTACTTATTACAATGTGCAGCAGGAGACTGACGACCTTGTATGTAAATTAAACTATTTCAAAACAGTTTTCAATTTACATTACAAAGACGATAAAATGCTAATAATGGTAATTTTTTCAAAAAAGTTAAAACAATTACTGAAAGAAATAACATTTAAAAACCACATACAGGGGACTGACGCTCTAATGAAAACTGCCAGCATTTATAGAATAAGGAAAATAAAAGTTATTATATTATATAATAAAAATTATTTTCAAAAAAAAAAAAACTTGAATAATTAAAACAATGTACCATGCCTTGTTGCTTATAACAATGTTAAACAGCAGACTAACAAAATTGTATAAGAATTTGAATTGAAAACGCGTCTATGAATACGCTGTTAATTGAAAAAGAAAATTTAATAGGTAAGCATGCGTCAAAGCTAAATATTAAATATTTAAACAAACATATAACGAACTCTACCTTAACAACCTGGCAACCCTAAAAGCAATACATGATTGGTAGGCCAAGTAACTTAAGTTGCTCTAATTAAATGTTATTTGTTATAATTGCAACTATACACATGAATTTAGTTCATACATCCAGCCCAACCAACAATCCATCTATCCATCCATCCATCCATGCATTACACAAGTTGACAGGAAACTCTATACATACATACATACATAAATACATATGTATGTAATTATAACTTAAAAAGGTAATTTAGTAAAAAGACCACATAACTATGAGTTAACAATTGCAAGGTAGCGGCTGTTATGTCCAAACCGTTATGCTTGATCTATTAGTTACAGCCAAAGCCTACGAGTGTAATGGGAAATACGAGAAAAAAAAACACTACAGGTTGTTATTAATTTGATAAACCTGCTTAGGGGTTATATTTCAAAGCTGTGCAGAAGATAGAAAAGATCTATCGAAACTCAATCAAAAGTTTGGAAGGCGATTTTCAAACAATTGATGAATTCAGACTATGATTTTTACGCTTTAGCTTAAGAAAGACTGCTTTTGAAAATGAGAAAAAAAAATTTATTATAAAAAATAACAATTTTTAATTAAAAAAAAAACACACACGCACACAACACTTTCGTTGCTTAAAGAATTCCGCCCATTTTATGTAGATTTCTTAGTTGCTACTTATGGATTTACGGTATTCTGTCAAGAAATCAATTTACTTGTCGCTTCTTTTTGTTTTGCTTAAATTACACCAAAATGACATCGAAAATTATAAATAGAAAATCAATTAATCAATTGAAAAACCGAAACGTTATTTTTAGTCATTAGGAATTCCGTTATTACCCAAAATGTTTTCTAAGCCGCCGCCCCTTGAAATAATTGGATATCCTAAAGGTTTACTACTTAAATGGCTGTAATTTTAAAATGGAAAGATTATGGCCAATTATTATTTAAATGATAATTTCAGCTGTTTTCTGATATGAGTTGCTACTTTTGGATTTTTCGATTGTAGCAGTGGCGTCTTTGTGTCAGATTTCATTTTCATTCATTTCACTTGGAAAACTTTCTTCACTTGAACGCTTTGTTTACATTTATGGGAAATAGCTGCACAATGCATGCGTCCATTTATTTACTCTGCCAATGTAATATGTAAGTATGGAAGGACTTGCTGTGCTGCGCAACCGGTATTTGGATATAGTGAAATATTTTATTGGACTTAATGTTTCAAAATTTTGTACGAAAGCTTAGTTGCTTTTCCGATTTACAACATTTGTCTGCTAATTACAAGTCATTCACTTATAGTAGAGGAGCCCACGATGTTAAATGTGGATTTACTCGAGCGTCGCGGGGACCTATTGGATTTTGAAGATTAGATGGTAGGAAGAAAAAAGTTTATAAAATACTTAACCTTTCACCAGTGGGGGAAGTCACTACAGGATTTCAAAAATGTAAAAAAAGACATTCACATGGACATACTCGAGCGCGTCAGATCAGGGCCGGATTAAGGCGAAGCAGGCGACCGCCTAACTATTAGTTTGGAAACAGCTAGAAACTAATAAAAGGGTGAGATGCTTCCTGAAAAATTTAAGATTAGAAAAGTGTTTGAATAGCGTTATCACTGATGGACTTGCTGAACAGATTGATACGAATTCTAATTTTGAGATAGAAACGAATATGCACCCAAGGAGAATCAATTGCAATTTGATTACGAACAGTTCAGATGAACCAAGCACTTAAGCGAAGAAATCTTTTCAAGTCAATTTCTCCTATTCAATCCTAAATGTAGCTATCGTATCGTCTGACGACAGATTTCAGCAAATGATAAGTGAACGTGATAATTTTAGGTTTTTATATCATAATGGACAAGAAATGCAGTAAGAACTAATTATCCTATCGCCGATGTTGCCATCTGGAACTATTACAATAAATCCTCTAAGCTACAAGAACGATGAAATCGGACATTTCTATCGAAAATAGAGATCGAAAAAATGAAAAGACCACAATATCTGTACCATTAAAAAAATTTGTATTTTCATTTTCAAACTCAGCACAAAAAAGTGCATAAAAAAGTAACCTCTCATCAAAGTAAAACAAAAAAAAAATATTTTGTAATTCAAGTAAAATTTTTCTTAATTGTTTGAAATACATAATTTGTTTTTAAATCTATCAAAACGGGTACTCATTTTCTAGGTACTTGCCAATTTCTTTAATTAACTTACATCATCGGGTGGGGGGCGCCAAATTAGCCTTTGCCTGCAGCTTAAATTGACCTTCGTCCGCCCCTGCGTCAGATATTGATAGTGTATATGCTGGGGCATACCTCTGATGACGGATATATATTAATCTGCCGGTTTGGATGGGGAGGGGGGGGGGGGTGTCCGTACGGATGAGAAAAAAATAAAAAAAAAAAACATTAACTCGAGCGTGTTAGATATTTAAAGAGGATGTTAAGTGATCCCGAACCAAGCTGCTATTCATAAGACTGACGATTCGGATGTGATACGAGCTCGTGGCGACTTTTCAAACCTGCAAAAAAAAAAATGCTATTTATGCTGTTTGGCTTGATGTCCTAGTCGTGCTGATCCATAATCTGATGATTACTTGGAGGAATTTGCTTAATCTGACCGTTTGAAAAAATTTCCATATTATTATAATTCACAAAACTTAAAACACAAACAAACAACTTCATTAACGATTTTTGTTACTTCGGCATGTGGAAATCGGCAGATTATATTTTTCCCGTTATCCTTCAATAATTTTCTTTAAAATAAAAAAAAAATTTGACCGCTCTAGCGAATGTCCAGGTAACGTTTTTTTTTGCAAGTTTGTGATCCTCCCACTGCTTAGGTTCACTCTCTTTGTTGACTTGCATAAGATAAGATACGGGTATATTACTTGTTATTCACTCTTGTAACGCAATTTAGTTGGTTGTACGAGAAGGCCTAGTAAATATCCAGTGGTATCATAAAAGACCATCGTCTGACCTAAGAGAATTCGTTTTTAATATGGCTGTTACTCTTAGCTACCTATCTATCAATTTCCTTTGATTAGTGCGAAGAAAATGTTTCCCAAAAAATACACTTTTGGGTATACGAGACTAACGCTGATGATAAGCAATGACCTTTTCGCAGCGATAAGTGCGAATTTCTTTTCCCTTTTAATGCATACTTCAGAAAAATTGTGACGCAAAATCGTGGAGTATTTTCCAAATAATTGCTTGAATTGTTCTTTATCTAGAGATTAATGTTTTGGATGAAAAAGGCATCTATAATTCGAAAAAATTCTACGGTGCTTAAAACAACAGTCTTCGAGATGAGTGACGAATAAATTCAGGTATGGTTTGTAAGTTGAAATTCGATAATAATCCTCAATAGCACTTGTCTATCACTTCTTCAACTTCATTATCGTGCTCTTCGCAGAATTCGCTGACTTTTGGAAACCGTACTAAAATATTCTTCTGCATTTTCTTTTCTGTACATTTATTATACCTTTGCAGTAACTGTCAACTTTATAGCTTCATCGAGATCTTGGTTTTTGTTTTGAAGAACACGAGTAAACGGTAACTGATGATGAATCAAGAAATGACAAACCATTAATAATGAATCTAACTGAATTCTAATAAAATAAGCTTTTAAATTTTAGAAGCTTTAGTTCGAATCCTTTCTGAGGGGTAAGAACCCCCAAATCTCTCTCTTCAACCAATCAGAGAGAATTTTTCTTCATAATAATTTAATTTTATTATAAAATGCTAAAGATAAAAACCTTCAATTACTTAAAGTTTCCAAATGCCCAAAGAAGCTATAACACTTAGAACATAAGTTGAACCTTCATTATTATGCATTATCTTTACCAGGTAATGTTTGAGGAAATGTCTATCAACTTTTTTAATTCCAAGTAAAAAAGTAACTACTTTTCACAAATCCAACTCTTGATAATTCACACTCGCTCCGCACCGCTGCTGTGCACGTAGTAAATAGAACTTTTTGTCGAAAGTTCTCAACAAGTTGCTGTTGCTGTTGCTACCAAAGGGTAAACTTACGTCCAAGGTACGGGTATAATGACACTTGGTAATGGCTTTAGTAACGCACCTCAGTTTCCCAACATAATCCTCCAGAGAGATTTAAGGCACCATAAAGTTGGGCATTAAATAAGCTCTACTATCAAAGGGCAAACAAAAAACAACGAACCATTCGGCTCGCTGAACGTTGTGCTGCTGTTGGTAGTTGGTAAAAATTTGTTGCAAAAAATACAAATCTTAAATTGAATAAAATGAAAAGACGTGTTATGCCGTTATGACCTAACATAACAACAGCAACAAAAAAAAAAAAAAAAAACAAGGATTCATCCTTTAGCTCATGTACATGAATATACAATATACATGTACTCATATACTAAATCTAACGATAAGGCCGAAAATAAAAAATGTTTTTGGAATGTCCTGCCATTATTTTTATGACTTTTGTTTCTGTTTACATTTTGTTGTTTTTTTTTTTTTTTTTGTTTATTATTACCAGCCAGCTGGCTGACCTTTCTAAAATATAACAACAAAAAGGTTAAAATAAAATAATTTAGATGTTTGGATAAGTGGTGGTCAAAAGTAAAAAAAAAAAAATAATAAGTTAGAAATTATATACTGTTTCGTATATAAATTATTAAGCTTTAGATAAAAAATGCAATACAATTTCAATTTAAAAATCATAAATGTACATTAGTAAAGATATATTGAAGCAACCAAAAAACACTGAGAGAAAAAACTGTGTTCTCCTTTAAATTGCACAACTTCACATAAAATTAGCAGCAATTTTTCACCTAACCTTTTTGTTTTTTTTTTGCTGCACACATACATATGAATTCGTTCCATTTCCTTTCACATTTTTTTTTCAATAGCTTGGCATTCAAAAGAATCATAAGATTTTTGTTTTTATCTGAATAACCTCAAAAGGAAAGTGAATACCGCTGACTTGGTTCATATTCGTATGCATGTCAGTAGATATTTTCCATAGTATATATATGTTTTTATTGGGTCATAAACCTTTCTTTTATGTGGTTTTATTAGCTTACAAACTGTTAAATAAGCTATTCTATAATTCGTAAATAAAGGACATCATCCTAAAAACATTTAGAGTTGAGCAAGTTGGTAACGTTACATTTTTGTCTCCATTTATTTTCTTTTTTATTGCCTCAAAAAAAAAAAAAAAAGAAGCAAACAGTTAGCAAAAACCACTGTAAAATGAAGTTATAAAAGATGTTTCTTTTATTGCCGCAACTTCCTTTTCATAAGCACACAGTCTTTTGTGTTCCTTAAAATATTGTTTAATATAAGTAGCTCAAAAGGGGACATTTAGCGGTAGATATGCTTGTGGTAAGATACATATGGTGCATTTTTACAACGGAGTGTGCTTATGCTCTATAAGGATAATAGCCCAGGTAGAGGTAAACTACAAAAAACAATTCTCATCCAGCCGTTTTTGAGAAATCATAAGAAGCACATAGTGCTAGGAAAGCTACAATTCCGAAAGGATCACAATAGTCTTGTTAGAAAAGTAATAATTTTTTTTTTAAATCATGAATAATCAAATTCCAACAATAAATAATATTATTCCAATTCTGGTACAAATTCGAATTCTGGTTCAAAGCTCTTCAGAAGCAAAAATTCCTTCGATTATACTTTTCTCCTAAACACAGTATGTCCTTTAAATAACTGGACGGGATTTTTCACGTCGTTAGCAGTAGCGCCATCTGTTGATTAACGATTGATTTTCTTGGGGTTCCAACATCAACAACCTGTTGTCAAATCCCATGGAAACCAACCGACTAGTTTCGAATATTAAATTTTGCTTTAAACTTGAAAAAACATGTTTGGAAATGTACAGTTCAATACAAAGAGTGTACAGCACTGATATGATTACAAAAACAAACACCAGAGTGTTTATTGGAAGGCGCCAAGCTCACCGAAAACGAAGAAATTTCGTTTCGAGAAGTCACGAATCAAGACAATCTTAATTTATTTTCATGACTAAAGGAACGTGTTCATCGCGAATTCATTCAGTATAAACGCGCGTTCAATGGAACGTTCAATTCTAGTATTATGGAACTATTGTGGAAGAGAATTTTACGAATAAGACCAGAATATCGTGAGTCGGGTAACTGGTACTATTTGCACAAAAATGGACCTCCCCACAATACCGTCACTTTTCGTTAGTTTTTAGAAAAGGAAAAAAAAAAACAGATTTCCGGGATCCAAAATCCGTCGTACTCGTCTGATCTGACTATTTTCTATTTCCCAAGATGAAATACTCGATGAAAGAAACAATGTACGACAATATTGGAGCCATCAAAATAGCTATAACGATTGAGGTTGTACCTATTAAGAACCCAAACAAAAATCGATGCGAGCATTGGTTGACCCTGCCCGAAGTTCTATCGACGCAGAAGGAATATAAGGGTGATCCAATAAGAGCTTCCTACTTTGTGTTTGAAGTTTTTGTCAGGCCCATAAACCGAAATTAAAACTTACACCAATATCAACCGGCTTCAATTCTTGTACGAGCTGTATTTTATAGGCCTCCAGACCAAGATCACGCCTCAAGATACGCCACAATGATCCATAAGAGATGTCCAAAGCCTGAGATCGGCGACGAATCCATTGTTCACGGTTTTCACGAACACTCTCTGCTACTGCAGAAGTATTCTCAAATTTATGGGCTGCATGCACTCTGGTTACAGTGCGGTCAGTTGGACGTTCATAATGACCAAAGAAGAACTCTATAACATTCTCTAACTGATGACTGCTTTTGGTAGTAAGTTTCCACAATTAATAAACGTTGTTCAGGAGTAAGTCTATTCATGATTGAGTCGTATTAAATACTGAACACAAACGTCATATGGACAAGCCATTTGACACATGACAGCTGTCAAAACCGCCCGGTCTTATTACCGCCTGGTTGTTTAAAGGACATACCTAATATCTTCATGCTGACGCAGTCAATGTCATTTTTCTTGATGCTTTTTTTATATTGGTTCTTCTTTGATATTGGTTCTTCTACGCCTAAAGATCCAGATATATGTATATAGGTGGTTTTTAGCAAGAGAATTATTTTAATTAATACTTTTTAGATTAATCTGGAGAAATATATTTGTATTAAGCTATTTATTAGATTACAATGAAACATGGTACATGGTAGCTGGATGACGAGCACATGCGCTGTACGAAAAGTATGCGAGTTTGTTTTAGTAGGCGTGACACATGCCACTGAAACAATAAATTTTAAGTTAACATATCCAAAATCTTTCGAACAAAATGTAATGATACTTTGCACAAATTTTTACAGTTGCAGAAAAGGTCCATGAAAATTTTTTTATGTTGTTGAGCAAAAGAAAATTTAAATTCAATAGTGCAATGAACATTTTTCCGCCCCTTGCTACGCTATTTCGTGTCGTCCTCCATAGAAACAAAACTTTAAGTTAGATGTCTGTAGAATTTCCCAACCATAGGTTAAAAAAACTACGCGCTAGAATAAAAACCGTTCAAAAAGTGGGCGTTATAAGATGAGTACGCGTGGCACTTTCCATAGAAGCAATGCTATTATATGAAGATAATTTAACAACGAAAGCTAATGAAACTTTGTTCAAAGATGTATCAAATTTCGACACCATTCGATCGGAAACTTTGTGGGATTGGACAATTAGTTTTTGAACTTCAATGGCAGCAAAAACTTAAAGTCAACATATCTAGTTGGCTTTCGTATACAAAGATACATAATGAAATGGAAAAATAGAACGTTTATACCAGTGAAGTTTTCCAAAATAAAAAAATTGCGCAACTTGGCGCAAACTTACAAAATGTCACAAGCACGATTCGGACGTAAATGAAGAAATTGAGTAGCGCTGTCCATAGGAAATAAATCTTATATTATAAGTTTAAGAAAGTTATTCAGTTGAAGCCAAAATTAGTTGATACAAGGAGTTAAAGTGACATAAATCTGATAAAATGGCTATTTCACGAAAGCAGCTTTATTCATAACGATTCCAATTGACTTTGTAGAGATATTATTATTAAAAAATACGACCTTAAAAATTTGTTCAATCTTATTATGAATAAGGTTTTAAAAGTTTAACTCAAAAGTAACAATACGCCTGATTTTGACTAAAAATTCTAGTTACACGTCATCTCAATTTCCTACGTTTTTTTTTTGTTATTTCATTTATTTTAATCTCACTTTATGGTTCACATGAAAAACCACAAGCTTTTTTCTTTTCGTTTCATTTAATAAAATAACATTTTATAGCATACGAGCGAATGCAAAAAACTACTGTATCCATATGAAACAGTTGTGACAATATACTTACATTTTTATTTCGAACAAAAAACTCATTTCTAAGCAAATTTCAAATTTTTTATGCTCTCGAATTAAATGTTGATAACTCCCCGAAATAAAAATAAAGCCATACGATAACTGAAATTACAGAAACATACACAATTGTTATCAGACACCATGAAAGCTGGATAAATAAAAAAATACAATGCAATATAAAAAAACAAAACAAAAAAAAAGAGGAGAATTTAAATTTATTTATTTTTTTTTATTTTTATTGTTTGCAGATATTTACGTCATGGTATGAAGGAACCGTCGAACAACTTGGAAGAAATTGTAAGTAAAGAACGTAAACAAGTACAAATACAATACAAAATAAATACGTATGAAAAAAGAAAAAAAAAAATAGAACAACAACATAAAGTAAGCAAACAAAACAACAAAAAAAACAAAACCGCAAAATTTGCATTTGAAAGCACTACTTCACGCATTTTATGCCAGAGGACGTTCTATGCGATACTGCTGCACACTTGTAAAACACGGTGATGATGGCAAGGTTTTTAAAAAAAATTGCATTTCAAAGAGTTTAAAGTTTAAAACTTTATCTTCAAATTTTAGCTAGGGTTAAGTTAGGGCAGCACTAGGCTGTGCCCAATTCAATTTTTCTTTCTAAAGCAACTTTTAATACTGCGGGGAAGTTACTAACTCATGTCAACTTATCAGTTGTTTGTTTTGAAAAAAAGAAAAAACCGACTATTTCTAAGAGATTTTTAGATGCTAACTCAAAATCCGCAGTCGGTTTTTATCTATCATGTCAGATTTAAGAAAATTCTGTAAATTTGTCGTTTTTTACAACAATCCGTTCAAATTGTTCAAACCAAAAATCTTTTCTTCGGTTTTTGAATCAAAATATCAAATCTTCAGATGTAAAGTTCTAGCAGAATATATTGTCCAATTAGAAAAAAAAATTTTCAAATTAATTTTTGGTATAAGTGTGCAATTTTTCCGCACTATAAGAACTCGCTGCGAAAAAAAAGTCCAATTTCGACCAACTCTAGGCAGCGCGGGAAGCTATAATTGTTATCTGCTGTCTTCAACTGCTTATATCCGGTTTAACCCTGCGTTGACAGCTATAGGTAGTTAGTTTTCATAATAACTAATTGAAATGTTTTTGATCCTATTTCAATAAATTATACTAATTTCTTTCATTGCTAAATGGAATCATCAGTGACCTTCAATTCATATGCACTGACAAAAGACATACCATAATCTCTATTTTTTAATCTAATAAGTAAATTCAAGTCCCTTCATCATAGTAACCTCGTCCAGTATAAAGTTTCATGACGTTATGCAGTGTCTTTTGATGTCATTTGAAAACAGCTGACTGTGATATTTCAATTTTTTTATTTTTGTCAAGAAAGGGCAACAGATGTTCTATTGTCTGCTCTTCGTCAGGTTCATGTTATTATGAATATACACAGATGCATATCCTAACGCGTGCACAGAGAAAAAAGTAAAACGATATTTATAGTGAATTGTTGGTTGAAGTTTTCTTTTTTGTGCAAAAGAAAAAATTCTAAAATCAAATAGCAAAGCATTTAATTTAATTTTCAATGTAGCTAAATAAAAAGTAAAAAAAGTATGCTCTATGAATTTCAGTAGAAACAAATTCAAGTTTTGCGCTTTCAAATTGAAAATATTGAAAATATTATGACAAGTTGTATGGTTCAGTGGCGCAGTAGCAAAACCATTTAGTTGTTAATAAAAAGTTATGTGTTCGATCCCTAGCTTGACAAATTATTTTAAATAATTTTGTTTTGTTTTCATTGAAATTATTGCTTTCTTTTATATTATTTTTATTCAAATATCGAGTTAAGATAACGACATTATAATTTAACTGCAACACATTTCAATTTGAATTAACAATATCTTAGCTTTTTATTTTTTCCCAGTGTATGTGATTAGGCAATGGCCAATCATAGTTCTGAAAAATATTATTTTTGGTATTTATTTATTTAAATGGAGAATAAAATATTTATTTTATATTTCAATTGAATATCACTTCAATCCAGGAAATTCAATAAAATCCCACCTAGGTAATATTAAATGAACCGTCTAGCTTGCCTCTCAAGGTCGTAGCGTGTGTTCTCGAATCGAACATGTCATAGAAGTTCCTCTTTATTTTTGCTACCTAGAAATATCATTTTCAAAATATAAATTTGAAGTTGTATTTCGGACTCTCTTTGAGCAATATTATGACACTTGAACGTCTGCTTGCCTCTGAGAGTATTTCCAAATCATTATAACTTTCAAGGTCGGTTTAAGATTTTTGTGAGCGATGTAGTGACATGCAAAGACAATGAAAAACGCCTGCTTGCTAGCGCCGGGTATTTGAAATGATAAAGGCAGATGCTTGTTGAAGAAATCTGGAACTTCTCCACTGACCGAACGTCTGCAGTTCTCAATTAATGTCAAATACTTGGGAATAATAATTGATAGCCAACTGTCTTGGAACCCTTAGTAGCATTCGCATCTAGATAGTCTTAGGTCAACAACTATATTCTGGTTCCACATGCTCACATCCAGGTCTTGGAAAACTAAAATGTAGAATATTTCAATCAGAAGCAAATTGATAGCTTTAACACCGCTGTTATGATTCCATTAAATGCCGTAGATCTGTTAAGTTAAAATGAGTTCAGTGCTTAGGATACCATGTCTGCTATAACTTATTTACTTTTGCACCAGAGTTTATTATGAAATGACTAGTTTCTAACTACAATCAGACAAATGTTTACTATGAGAAATTTAAGTGACCATTTCTTGCTAATTCCTCTTCAGTGGTTTCTGATGAAAACCGAACTTTGTGCCAATTTTGCTACATTCATCCCACAGAGTGTCTCATTAACTTTTTTCTACAGCAGGGGCCCATTTCAAATACCGAAATCGATTTCAACAGTTCAAAGTTCATGTGGATAAACTGTGCGCTTGGAATATACTCAAGGGTATTTTTATAATTATTTGTTGAACTTATTTATTTGCGATAAGGGAAGAACTGTTTGTTTGATTGGAGACTATTTGAGAAACATTAAAATGCTCGATAGTAGAAAAAATGTAATATTCTTAAGTTTTTAAAGAGTTTTTAGTGAAAATTTTAATTTGTATTCATAATATATTGCTTGTTTTAATTAAAACACATAAACTCTTGACGCTTGACATTCACAAACTCTATTTAAATTTGCCTATGGCACATTGTGACATATGTTAGGGATTACATTGTATTTACAATTTACTTACTTGGGCCCATCATCATATTCCATTGCCCATATCTTTGCTGCTCTAATGACGGGTCTGAGTTGGGTTGTATTTTGTCCGCAAAGCATCGGTTGGTTGGTTGTTTTTACTGTGTTTTTTTCTTACGCAGTTTTTAAATGAGTCCTCTATGGAATGTTTACATTGTTATTGTTGTTGTTACTGCCATTGCTATTGTTATTGCTGTTGTTGTTGTTGTTGTAATGGTAATGGTTGTTGTGGTTCAATGTCATTCGTGTTTGTAAATTAATTGAAACATACTAGAAGTTAGTACCTACAAACAAATAAATGTTACTGCCGCGTTATATGCACGACAACACTTTACTCATCGCAGTGCTGCAGCAGCAGCAGCAGCAGCAGGACGACGACGACAACGCATGTGCTGACAGCAGACTGACATGACCACGCTGTTGTGGGACTTGAAGCGGAATAAGAAAAAAAAAATGAACGAAAAATTAACCCCAATGAAAAAGGGTAGCACTGTGAAAAGATTTAAACCAATTTGGTAATTTTTATCAAAAACAATTTAAGTGCTGCCTTAAGGCAACACTTAGGATGTCAAGCAAGTAGGAATTTAAAGGGTAGTGAAAAGTTTTTTTTTGTCCACAAAATTGGGAATTTCTTTTATTAAATAAATGGTAGCATTTTTGTGCCGGCAATTAATAACAGTTTTTTTTTACTAAGCAAAAAGAAAGGTAGTTGTTTTTATAAGATGTGAAACTGATTTGCTTTAGCTAAGAATTTAATTTATTATGGATGAAGATTGGTATCACGTTTACATCAAACCAGTCAGAAAAATAATGAAAAGTTGAATTGATTGAGAAAACTCGAGAGATATTGAGAAATTGAAAACATTTTAAAGAAGTCAAAAAATTTTTTCCGAGCGCTTGAACTACTTACAAAAAGTTTCTAGATTCACAAAAAGTTTTCAGCCGAAAAGTAGCTAAATTTATTGTAAGGAGGAATTTCTTAACTCTTTCCCTAATGTATCATTTTTAGGATTTTATTCGTCTATACTTTTTAATGTTATATCTTTTGTTATTTGTTTCTGACCTCACCTATATGTTATGCTTTGCAAGGCAGCCAATTATCAAAATAGCTTTCGCTATTTTTGGGGCGTTTTTAGTTGCTTTCAACTTCCCCGGAGACATGCTATTTACTTAATGGTTGTTTTGTTGTGAGAAACATATATTATCATCAGAGATTTCTTTAGCTAAGGAATTCAGGTCTCGAAACTTATTTTTTGTAAGAACTACGTTTTGTCTGCCCCCTTAAGGCGTTCCAACTTTTGTCTTTTCCAGGCTCGTATTAACCCGATTTTGCGTGGGGGAAGGGTTGGGGGGAGCAAATGCAATTTCAATAGCATAATTTTTATCTCCATCCAAAAAAGTAAACTTACAACCCTATGAGACGCGAGGGGGTCAAAGCACCCCCTTGCCACTATGGTAGGTTCGGGCCTCATCTTTTGCAGTCCTTCATCAAAGGAGTGTGGTTTTATAAGTATGTTATGTTATGTCAACAACCGTGACATCAATTCGGTAGGGCTGGGGAGGGCATTGGGCCCCCCCCCCACGGATCTGATACTAGGTATTATTCAATACTACAATTCAATAAAATCATCTAATAGTGGTGGAATTATAATTCTTGCCCCCCCCCAAGGTTTTGGTGAAGTGACGCTCCTGGTCAACAATCTCCATTTCTGTAACTAAATGCTTACTCTATCACGAACATTCTTAGAGCGTTCTCAATTGTTGAAATTCACTCACAAAGATATCTTTCCATAGCTAATGAAAGGTCCGTCGACCCCAATGATTTCTAATGACTTAGATTAAGGCATAGCTGAAGTTTTCTCAGCAATAAGATGAGCTCCACCCGTACTGACGATCCTATTCTCTATTATCTATTTGGCGCTGCCAATTATTTCTTTGATAAGAGTCTCTAGCTAAATTCAATGTTATTGCCTGAACTACTTTTATATGTTTTGGAGCGTGTCTCGTGACCAGTTAAATTTAGAAGCTGGTTCGACTTGAAGTTTAAGTGGCTCTTGTACTCTGAGTGTAACTTTGCAACAACATGAAGCTATCGAACTTGATAATGATAAGAAGTGAGGTTATTGTCAATATATCTGTGGCCACAAGGAATAACAGCTAAACTCGATATTTGATGACAAGGCGAAACCACATAAGCTATGTGTATATTCATATGACTTATACTAATTCGCCTTGTCATCAAATATCGCGTTTAGCTTTTATTCCTTGTGGCCGCAGATATCTCCTTAAACATTTGGAAAGCGCACATCTCATCTTACTGATCCTTGTATATTAGACTCGTGTGAGTCTTAACGTATTCTTTGGTTATAAGCGCTAGTCTCTTCCATAATTCCTTTTGAAATTAAGTTGGATAGATAGGCCATCAAGCAGTCAACTTACAGTAAGAAAGTAAAAGGTTGTTTTCTATTAGCGTTTTATGAAAAGCCAATCCAACTTAAACTGAGAAAGTAAAGGATATTTCCTGTAAGGATTTTGTGATAAGATTGTTTTTTATGCATGTCAAATAATATGAAGAATTGCATCATTTTCCACTGGGAGGCACTGTCCAACATACCATATGTACGTAGCGCAAAAAGAAACATCATGCAAAACAACAAAATGTTGATTACACTCTAAATACTCAGTGAATCCTCCGCAGGGAGTTGTGCTGTCAACAATAACATGAACATCATCGTTGTTGTCCTGCACACATTATCATCATCATCATCATCATGGTAATCATTATCCTCGTGCTAAGAGCTGTGTTGTCATTGAGAAGAGTGTTGTCATCATCATCATCGTCATCAGCGCACTCGTGATCCTTTTTGAACGAAACCGACTTCGGCAAAATTCCGAAAGAGTTGGTAAATGAAAATGTCAAATTTTAATTTACTGCAAAATGCAATTAATTTTTTTTGCTGTCCTTTCCAACTTCACACTCGCTCGCACATGCACCGGCTGGCAACTCTGCCCCAAATGAAGAATGGTGCGCGCGGCGTGGCAAGAGCAAAAAGAGTTTTTCGCATTGTCGGGGTAGGTCGTGCGTCGTCGTCATGCAGATACTTCGAAGTAAAAAAAACCGATTATGTTGTCGGGCCAACTTCGTTCTGTTCAGTTGATTTTTGACTTTCAAACGAAATGGTTGTAAATTTGCGGTTTCAGTGAAAGTAAAGCGACGTGACTCGTACTATTTATCTCATAGATACATTCCAAGAGGCGCATACATTTGGCTTTAACGTAACAATAACAAAGAAGCCTTCGTCATTGTTGTTGTGATTGTTTTTTTATTAATAATAAATACGGAAAAAAAAGCGTGCTCGATTGTGGGCGTGCAATATTTGTTGACAACAAAAGTAAAAAGAAAAAAAATAAAAATAAAAATACAACTTCTTCGTTTATCATTAGAAATAAAAGTATCTGCAAAATTAATGCAACAGCTGTGCGCGTATCTTGCGGATTTTTTTTTCGCATTCCTTGTGTCTCTGTTATTTATTTTTTGTATTTGTATTCAATTCACATTGAAGTGTTTTTGACATTTAAATCAATAAAATCCTATCGTAGCTGTAATTTTATTTTTTTCATATTTTTTTTTTTTTGCCAATGTTCATATGACATGCTGTTGTTGTTGTTGTTGTTGTTGTGACTCCCACATGAGTTTAACTAACGCTGACGCTGCTGTATTCTACTCGCAATTGCACAAAACGTTTTCTAATGAGTGCAATTTGTGAGATTACAACTTTTGCCGTCGATTGGGTTTGCTATTCGCATTTGTATCTTATAGATACAAAGTAGCGAGCGTTTGTTTCCTATATTTTTACCCCTTGTATAATCTTCTCACAAAACTTGCGTACCTTTGTGTTGCATTGAAATTTGTTATCTATGTATGTGTGTGTGTGTGTGTGTGTGTGAGCCCCATGCCTCCTTTCACTTGGGTTTCCTTCCTTACTTCCTTCCTTTTCCACATTATTGTTTTCGAAGCTCTATGGTAACTCTGGTTAAAACGGATGCTACAGCATGCATCCGAACCAGCATGATTTTGTTTTTGTTAATAATTAATGAAGTTGTTATATTGTTTTGCTACTGCGAGCTATTTGCAGTATACAGGGTGTCAGCCATTGTTGCTGTTAGTTGGATGATTACCTTTATTTTCAGCGCATACTTTGTATGTGGGGAAAATCTACTTTCAGGCCACTGTTTTTTTTTACTAAATTCATAATAAATATTAATATTAAGTGAATTAATTATATTACATTTTAAATGCTCCATTAAATTAATTTATTTCAAATTATTTTTGAACCAAAACAAATTAACACCATTGTGATTCGCTTAACTTTTCAGTGGAATATTAAAATACAACATAACATTTGATTGAAATGTTTCGCAATCAAAGCGCGCTGTAGCAAATATTGAAGTAGTACGTGTGTATTTTGTTTCATAAATAAATGAAATTTCAATTTTGTCAACAACTATGAGTATCCAATTAACTTGCAGGTAACATTGTATGGGAGAAAACTAAATATCGAACTGTTGACACCAATGTAATTACTTTAGGCATTTCACGCGAACCAATTTACTGCTCTAAAATAAAAAAGCTAAGAGGAATATTGGCCCTAAGCTCCCAAACGATTTATCATACATTGCTCAAGAAAATTTCATGTTTTACTTTTTACAAAAAAAAAAATGCATTTTATGTGAAAGCATTCGAAATTTAACAACTTCTGCGCTTACTAGGTAAACTTAAACTGCAGCAAATTAAGCATTACTCTTTTATGAAACGAAATTGCAACAAAAAGTGCAGTATATCCATTTGACTTGGCAATAGTAAGGGGCTGCTCTCACATACATATGTACTTCCGATTACTAATTACACAACTGAATGGTCATTGCGGTATGCTCTATGGCAATGCACACACAAACGATCAATAATTTACACAGTGGTCATACAGTTGCACAGTAAATAATCTGAAGTTTTCGCTGTTCTTAATTGTTTTTGTACATGTGCGTACTAACAATAAATCTGCCTCAATTAAATTGAAAACAAAAAAAAAACTAACTCTTATTTTTGATTTTAGTGTTCTTGGATACAAAAACCAATGCTACTTACAACAAAGTCTATACTTTATACAATATTTTTCTTTCGGATTTAATATCATAAAAGAATTTTGCTTAATATGGTGCCACTGAAAGTTATATAACAAGCGCCGAAGTTGTTAAGATCAAAGTTTTATCATAAAAATTACGACAAATTTCAATTCAATTAAACGTCCAAGAATACACATGTCATGTTTTTTGAAAAATTTCAAACGTAATTTTAATAATTTAAATATTTTACTTAAAATTAATTTCATAAATTGGTTGTTTAAGAATTAAAAAAGAAAAACTTAAAAACACCTTCTCCATTCTTCCTGCAACGCACTTTTTAAATCGCGTTTTTGTTGAATATGGTGTGATTTCGAATTTTTTTTTTCAACAAAGACCATACATTTTCAGTGACATTCGTGTCAGGTGACTCGTGACCCGAGGTGCCATCAAGTGTGGACAGTTTCAAATTAGCCAGGATTGTACAATTTCTGACTTATATTTACGGTCATTGTCCTGATAGAGCCGAAATTCGTCTCATATCCCGAGTTGTACAGCATTTTGAAGCAAATTTTTCTTAAGAATAGATACATATTATTATCCATGCTGCCCTTAATAAAAATTATACTTCCAAGACCGGCTACTGACATACAGGCCGAAATCGTAACACCACGCCACCATACTTTACATTCAAAATTTGCTCAGATGGAGGGACTTTTGTATGGCGAAGACCAAATATGGAACTAAAAAAGAAAATCTGCATGTGACTGTAAAACATAGTGGCGATGGCTTTGTGATTTGGGCCTGTATGTCAGTTTGAAATTTTTCAAAAACTTTTCCAGTTTGGAAGATATAGTGATTTGAACTTTAAAAAAGGTACGGCTGTGAGCCACTGTATGTACTATTTCTAAGCAGATTAATTATTGACAAAACTCATCCTTAAAATATTTCAATGCTATGTACAATATACAGACGTAGACCAAATGTGCCAAAAGCACTGATTTTAAACATTTTCGCGTAGTTATTATACCTATAACACTACTTACTTTGATGCATTTCTTACTGCATAGAAAAAAGCGCCAAAATTGTTTTTCAAATTCCATTTGTCAATTGGCTTGATATTCATCAACATAATTTGACGATACTGATATTGTGTCAAATACAAAACAAAAATAACACTGATACTGACTATATGTATGAACGTGTAGCCATAATTCTAAGAACAATCAAGTCTGCAAGACAAAAATTAAAATTTAATATGAAAGAAAAATTTGATTATTTTTTTTTTGTGTACTCTACTCAGAAATGCTCCAAAGTGCTTAAAAACATAAACATCAGTTTTTTTTTAGTTAAATTTGACTCCATTTTTCTCAGAAACCGGACGTGATAAAATATGAAAACCATATTCGGAATAAGCGTCAAAATAAAACATACTTTATGGAAAATTTTAAGGAAAATAAAATAATAAACGAATGAAAAACAAATTTCTTTTCTCTTTTTCGCAGAATATTTTTATGGGTGATTTTTCCTTTTCTTTTAACACAGAGCCAATTCTCCTTCGAAAAAAACACCAGATGTCACGATTGGAAAGTTACTAAAACACCAATTAATAAACGCAAAAATTATTTCAGTGCTTGTGCAGTTTTCCAATTCGGTGATATTAAGTTGGGTTACTATGTCGATACTAAAACTACACGGTCAGAAATTAAGTTGGGTTACTATGTCGATACTAAAACTACACGGTCAGAAATTTTGGTATAAATTTGAATACTTTTGGGCTTACATACATATATGACCACACCAGAATTGTATTAAAATTTAATATTAAAATTAATTTTTAATACTATTTTGCATTAAAATTTAATACTCGTTTTTATTAAGAATTAAACAAAAGTCCTCATCCTGCATAATGCCACTGTTTAAATATGCTCATCTTAACCAACTGAGTCACTGTCATCATTTATATGATCGACTAAAATGTAATTATTTTCCGTAAAATGAAATATTGAATTTCTATTTTACGTAGCTGTCAATTGACAATTCAAATAATAAACTTTTAGCCAATCAAAAAAAAATACTACGTTGGCTGATGTCGTTAAACTAAGCATGCAACCATTGTATTAAAAGGGAACCAGGTTCGAATCCCAATGGATACAGACATAACTTTTTTTTAATTTAATAAAGAAAGTATTAACATATAATACAGCATGGTTTAAAAATCAAATGTAATACAACGATATTAAAATTTAATACAAAATTTATAACAAAATTTATTACAAAATTTTGTAATCTACTAAGTATTAAAAGTATTAAAAATTGTAGTAAAAATCTTGGTTGTATTAAAATATATTCCAAGATTTCTAACCGTGTAAGACGCAGTATTGAAAAAAATTGGTCCTAAGAGCTTGTTTCACCTACATATTATTGTGAGTGCATTGTTGTTAAAAATTGTTACGAAACATAGTAAACGTTAAACGTTATTCCTGAAAGTCGTCATAGCATAATCACTATATAGATATTTACGCCAAATAATGCTACAAAGATGCTTTTTTGTTCCACGCACTGGGTCACAAACGGTATCCTAAACTATGATATAAAATCTAATTCTGCTAAAATTCCCCACTCAAGATATATTTCCAAAAGTAGCTCATGGAAATGAAAATGTGATAAACTGATCTAAGGACACGCCTACAGTCCACACAAATCTTAGCAGCATAAATAATTCCACGATAAACATTACAATCTTTTATACAAAATATCAAATAATTTTAAAACTCTTTTTTAATCTGCGGATCTAGCTCCCCATCACCCCATGGTTCGTAATTATACACTATATATTATGAAAAATACTGAATATATATATATATATATGCATCCCTCAATGCCAGATTTCTAGATCCTTGACTGCTACTTAAAATCAAATAATGAAAGTAAATAAAGAAACTGAAATGGAAAATATTGTGTGAGGACTCTCCTCCAATCTCAGTGCTGAACTTCGTACAGTTAACTTCCAACGCGTCAGTGTATTCTAATAAATTTTAGTTAAAATCAACTAACCGAAATGCACTTATCAAAGCTATTAATTAATAATTACAATATCCAGTAATTTTATCGTATACAAAAAAAAAACTTGTTATATTGACGCACAGAGCTACTATTTTCCTAGAATTATGTCACTATTAATAGCATTTTCATAAACAGCAAAAACCTATGCCCCCTATGTTATGAAACGTTTTAATTAATAAAATACAATGAGTTTATTCATGGGAAAATATTAAACGGTTTGTTATCAACCAAAATTAATGAATGAACTCAAAGTGTTCATAAATAACACTTAATAAATTAATATCATTAAAAGTTGCACATAATAATAAATAAAAGGCCAAAAATTAATAACAACAAGCCAAAAAAAAAAATAAAAGTTTGTGACAGGATATTAAATTTGTGCGAAAACTTCCTTGAGTTGAGTGTGTCCTTTTTTATCAGATTTTAAATATGTATCAACACTTGTAGCTGCATACAATATTTTGTTGAAAACGACAATGGTATCGTATAATGTGTTGAAAATGTAAAGGTTTAATTATTTATTCTATGATGGTAACATCAAATATAGACGCTTATCTAGGTGATTTCAGTATCACAATTTAAGATTATAATTTAAATATTGTTCCTTATGGTTAGCTACCGGAAATTAGAGTTGGTAAATTTTGAGCACGTTTACTTAATACTAAAAGGCTAGCTGTATTAATTAAATAAAATACGTTGAGATACTAAACACAGCAGTGTCTCTGCAATGATACGATAAATATAAAAATATATATATATATTAGCTTTAAAGCTTAAAAAATATTATAGTTTCATCGCTTAGGTTTCTTTAATACAAATCGCTGAGGCTGAACTGAATTTCCTTTTTCAGTCTATTCATTCAAAAATTGAGATTCAGGGCAAAAATTTAATCAAAGATTTTGTATACAATGAAAGAGATCGCTGCGCTATGTGGAGAGCTTGCGATTCCATAAATAATTTAAGTAGAGTTTAGCTACCATAACTGTCATCCTTCTTAGCTATTTAGCTTGATGTTTTTATTTCTATATTGAATGAATTTAGCAATATTTACTTAAATAGTTCTCTGTGGTGCTGCGCATTTTGTAACTTGTGTAGGATGTGCTACACCTTCTTTTTTAAATTCGCCAAAACTCACCGAAATTTTTGGTTATATCACCTTAAATAATTCGCTCAGTACAGCGTTTTAAAGTTTTTTTATTGTTTCACTTAGTTCTTACGGGAGCTAAAATAGGGGAGGAGGGGGTCCGGCAAATTCTCTCCAAGGGGGTGGAGGGGGTCAAGGAAAACCTCACGTCAACTTTTTAATGCATAGAATTTACATAAAAAGTCATAATTTAAATCTCACGGAAGGGAAGGGAGGGGTCTCGCCAAATCTCACCAAGGGGAGGTGGGTCCGAATTTTCAAAACAACACCTCACGTAATTAATGGACGTCCCCTTATCCAGAATTTTTCTGAATCATTCCGACTGTTTGTGTGATAAATGGTTTTATTACCAATACTTTCTTCAATACAGCGTTTTGAAGTGTTTGCGAGGTGCCACGCCTTCTTGTCGACATTCAATATCTTTTTGTTCAGAGCTTGTTGTAGTTTTTCCTCATATATGTGAGAAATTTAGTTACACAACGTCTCTCTCTCTCTCTCTCTGAATATTGCGATTTAAATGTTTTATTTGTATGTGCAATAGGCATGTCCTTGAGCTTCTGCATATGGGTCATTTCGGGAGATATTTACGCCTAAAAATTAGATTTCCCAAAACGTTTTTTTTTGTTTGTTCGGTTAAAATGGCGAACATAATGAATTTTTGTGATATTTTTCTTATTTATTCACTACTTGACGGCAAAGAACAATATTTTCTGAATTTGGGCAAATCCAACTTATATATTTATATGATTTGAATCGTACTGTACAATACAAATTAATGCTTCTTTGTTAGTCATAAATTGTATAATTCATCAAAAACTTAATTTCCATCAATTACCATATTCAAAATTACAAAAAATTAAAATTAAGTGCCGCTTTGTTAAGCCTCAGTTGAAACATTTCATCTTATCTATTTCTAGATTCAATTTCAAATCGTTTCCTATTAACGTTGAGCTGTGGTGGCCGTGTGAAAACCAATTTGTTGCAATAATTAAAGTTCTCTTTGTACTTTCACTTGGATTGTTATACCACAAAGTTGTCTTCTATGATTACGAGTATTTTCTATTGTTTCCTCTTACCAGAATTAATTTTATTTCTATTTCTATTTTGTTTTTTTTTTTCTTTTTCTTTTTGTTATTCATTTTTGTTGTTGTTTAATGCCAGCGCGCTTACCACATTCACCTTTCTGTCTAATGAAGAAAATGACAGTGTTTTCATTTTGACTCCACATGTCAAAGTTCTTGTGGTAACTTTTGTGCTGTGTTGTGTTGTTGTGATTTGTTGGTAAAACCGAAAGAATCAAAAGCGGCAGCACTTAACACCCATAGGAAATAACGGTTAAAATGTTTTTGGTATCTCATCACTGTTACTTTTTTTGCTTTAATTTATTGATTGGCTGAGAGAATGCATTTTTTTTTGTTGCTTTTTTTTTACTTTGAATTAAAAAAAAAAGTCTTAAATGTTTATAAATAAAATTAAAAAAAGATAAAAGGCTTTTAGGCTTATTAATGACCTATCAATTTGCATTTTTATCTTCTGCTTCTTCTTCTATAGCAATAAAAATGGTTAAAAGTTTTCTTATCCACATGAAAACGTTTAAAGCTTTGGGTGAAAATCGTTGGCAATGAAATGTTAAAAGAAATTTTTCCAAAAAAAAAAGTTTCAAAAAATGCTTACCCCTTAGGTGCTTTTCGATTTTGGTTTATTTTAAAATGAAAACTTGAGAGTAGTTTTTAATGTTGCTTTGTCGGTGATACCACATAATGCCAGAGAAAACTGAACTATATTGTTCCAAAACTTTTTCAAGTACACGACTAAGTAAGAAAATTATTTATATTTACGAGTATTTCATCCAGTTCAAGAACCTTAATAATGCTAAGCAAACTTTTAGAAAATGTTTCAAAGTATTCTGCTTCCTTGGAAATAACTGAAATATTGGATACGTCAACGGTGAAGCAGGTGCTTACCTTCAGCAATTGCCGCCCTGGGAACAACAAGTATTTGTGGTCATTTACCGACAAAAAATTTCCAAGCCAAGCCCTTTCGTCCGTGATGACGAACATACGTTGACATATTTTCTGGTTAGAGGCGTGGCACCACCTATGAAAAACAAAAATCTTTTCTTAGGGTGCAATCAATCTTTGTACCAAACTTCATCAAAATCGGTGTATTAGGGCTTCTTTATGTATCACGATTCGTCTCTAATTTCCAAGCCTAAAAGTATGCTAGTACAATTCTTATATTTGCGCTTAACTAGTCATTAAGCACATACCAGATTTTTTTGTTTTAATTTATGTAAAATATTGTACAATCGCATATTTTCAGGCTTGAAAATTAGAGACGATATGAGACGAATCGTGATACATAAAGAGGCCCTTAGTCTAGATATGAAATAAATATTGATTGCTGCTTCATTTTGTTTGAAATTTCAACAACATAAGGAAACAATGATATTTCCAAGGATCTATATAACAGTTTACTATACAACTTGCAACTTCAATATTTATAACCTCAAATAAATTTTAATAAAACATTAACTCATATATTCATACCTGCAATATTTACCAACGATAATAATACGATTTCCCTTCCACTTTAATTAAATTGACAAAAACGTTAACTCAACTCCAGTCATAATGCTTCATAAATGGCATTGGCACTGACTGCCCTACCTATACGTATTTTGCAGCATATATTTTATTCAAATGTAGTAACTTTATATGGTCCATTAACCATGAGCCTCTGCTATAGCACACCTTACTACTTAGGCACCATCTCCCATCATCAGGATCAGCATCGAAGCGTGTTGGCGGCGGTGATAGAATGAGTAGTTACAGCATATATTAGCAATAAAAGAATTTATTACAGCAGGTGATAAGCAATAAGGAACGAAATGTGCCATGAATACATATGTTTATGGTACATCATGATTTTAGCGTTCACTCACAGTTCAGTGGGCTTAGCGAAAACGAGAACAAAAAAAAAAAAAAAAAAAAAAACAACAAAATCAGAAAAACGAATTTGTATTCCCAGTTGGCTCATTTATATTCCATTAGTTTTAATCATTAATAATAGCGTGCAAAACAAATATCATACATAAAACAAAGCAAATATTGAATTTATTGGCAAAAAGTTTGCGTTTTACTCCAACTACTACTACTACTACTAATCCTTTAATCCTGCGAAATGAATATGTCATGAAAAGCATGGAAGGGACATTTTTCAATTAATTTGTTATTATAAAAGGTTTTCAATTTTCTGAAAATGATGGGATAAAGGTTGTTGTGTATACGCATGACGTGGTCATAATCTGATCAGGTCAGTGATGAAATTATACGAGTACAAGCTATTTCTCATTATAATTTTGAACTCATAGAGTACACTTAGGGAAAAAAGGCATTTGACTTAAAACCGTAAATTTTGAAGTTGAGAATCGTATAAATAACATTTTTCCCATTTATTTTTAACGCAATCAACTTTGAATTTGAAAATTATTGAAAATTATATTTTTTAATTTTATTTCAATAGTAAAAAGCTTGCATTTGAAATTGCAAAGTATTTGAAATTGCTCTTTTTCAGTTAACACCAAACACTTTGTGACTCATATGACTCATCATATATAAAATCACGTTAAATCAATGTTGATACTTTTTGAATCCAAATTCAAAATGTTTCTCATCAATTTAAACATTTTCGAATTCGGCGCTAAATCGTAAGCGTTTATGGTAGAATTAAACATAAAATCATTGATCAAACACTTTACAACTTCAAAACGGAATAAAAAAATTTTTACGATTGAACTAAAGTTTATCTAGTAAAGGTGTTATCTTCAGCCAGGTCGAAACTCACATACCCTACACTGCTCTGAAAGTACTTTCCAAATAAATGTTAAAAAGACGTTGAAAAAGTTGGAGAAGTCGAAAATAATGTAATAAGGTTCAAAGAGGTTGAAAATTGTTGAAACAGTTGAAAAAAACTCAAAAAGTTTAAAATATATGAAAATCATTGCAGAAAGTTAAAAGAAATTCAAAAAGTTGAAAAAATGTGGATCAAATTGAAAAATGTTGAAAAAGTGGAAAATATACAAATGGAATATATTGGGAAAAGTTAAAAAGTTGGAAAAGCCAAAAGAATGTTGAAAAAAAAGAATAGAAATGCAGAAAGCCAAATATGCCACGCCCACTTCTCCAATTCCGCCTACTTTTGGTTTAATAAATTATATTCGTCATCAACATTCACATACTAAATTTTAGCAAAATAGCTTGTATAGTTTGCGATATATGCCTTAATTAACCTAAAAATTTAGGGCGGTGCCACACCCATTGATAAAATCGGAACTGATTTTGATTCAGAAATAGCTTTCCATAAACAAACCTTTTATACCAAATTTCAGTATGATTGCTCATATATTTCGATTGATATGCCACTTAAGGTATTTTACTTGTATGGGAGTTGCCACGCCCAGTAGTGCTATTTCGCCCGCTTTGGATGCTGACATACCTTATAGCAAGTTAACAACTTACATCAAATTGCATGCCAATTGCTGCAATAGTTCTCTTAAAATATCACTTCCAACTTTATGTTAACATGGGAGGTGACACGCCCACTAATAAAATCTCGTCAAAAATTATTTTAATTTATAGCTTATAATAATTGACATCTATGCATCAAATTTTATGAAGATTACTCTCATTGCACACTATATATAGCATCAAACGTTTTTTGCTTATATGGGAAGTGCCACGCCCACCGGTACTATTGTGCTAAATTTCCGTAGTAAGATAGCTTTTAGCAAGTATATCTGCCATACTAAATTTCATAACGATTACGTTGTTAGTTCTCTAATTATAGCGTTTATAAATATTGTGGGCTGTGCCACGCCCTTCAACGTGTTTGTTTGTAGTAAACTGACGAAGCTTTTATTGATGACTGCTCTCAGTAGTATCATCCCTAAAATTTTTATGAAAATCGAATGTGCCAATTTTGAATTATACGAAATCAAAATGTGTAATTGTTAAAAAGTGTCACGCCCTCTTTTCAAACTCCGCCCACTTTAAGCACAATTCAAGATATATATATGATTTATATCCGTGTACCTAATTTCATCACAATTTATCTTGCACGGTTACGAATTACGACATTATAAAAGTTAAAATTTAGGGTTGTGCCACGCCCCTTTAAGAGTTTTTGCAAATTTAAAACCTATCCCAATCTTAATTTTATTCGCATGTTCACAAAATCACCAAGTTTCATCAAAATCGCAGAAAATTTTTCAAAATAGGCTGAGGTATATTTACATAGAGTATTCGCTCATTTTTATATGCTAGCAGCCTGCAAGAGGGTGTGACCTGTGTGCCAAATTTCATTGAATTACTTTGCTTAGTTTTCACGTTAACGTGATTTCAAGAGACAGACAGACACACAAACAGACAGACGGACATAGCTTTATCGACTCAAGTTGTGACGCTGATCAATAATATATATACTTTTCTATACCTGCCACGCCCCCTTCTATGCATTTTAAACGGAATGACAAAGTGAATATACCCTCTGTGTAGGGTATAAAAATGTTATTTTCAATGATTATCAAAATGAGTTTGAAGTCGTTTGAGTTAAAAATAAACGGAAAAAATGTTATTTTTACGATTTTCAACTTTAAAATTTGCAGCTTTACTTCAAAATTAAATTTTCAATGCCATTTTTTCGCTGAGTGTAGTGTAGTTTTTCTTACACCCGGGTCTAAACTTAGCAATGGCTTTTGCTGTACATAGTTCAAGATTTTGGTCTAAAAATGACTATAAGTACAGCTACATTTTTACACTAAGTATACATAACGTTTTATCCCAATTTTAAATATGTAAATTATTCCGACAATCCGACAGAGGAAAAATAATTTTTTGTTTATTTTTTTGTACGTAGCGATTATTAGGATTATGGCTCTACAAAAAAGAAGCAAAATATTAGACTTATTCACTTAAGTAACTAGAGCATAAGTAATGGGGTTCATTATAATAAAAGCATATTTGCATGTACTCATAGAGTTGCTCGCAACAAAAAATGAAAAAAAAAACTGCACTGGTTAGCATTTTTTACGGACATTAAACTCCTGCCATCATACCTCACCTTCGCCGCTTTGTATGATAACATCAAATTATAAAAAAAAACGTTAGAAATATTTCACAAAAAAACGTTTGTAATTAAAGACCTCATATGAACTCCATACTACACGTACATACAGAAATGAGTATAATTATATAAGAATCTTTTTATTTATCTTTGAAAGCTAATTTGCTGCTATATATATTTTTTTCACTTTAATAAAAAAAAGAAAAAAACTGCATACTTCGCATATAAAAAAATAAAATTATGATGATGTTGCATAGTCGTAAAAAAGTAACTAAAAGAAAATTGTTGCTTTTTTTTGTCATTCTTCATTCTGTCACTCTTACCTTAAAGTAAAAATTTTAAATTGAAAAATAATATTTTTCTTTTGACAAGATATCAAAAATGAACAAAAAAAAAAAAAACAACAAAATTTCGTTTGCTATCGAAAAGCACAATTTTTGCTCATAACATTGTGCAGCAAATAAGTTACAAAAAAGAGGAAGTTTCGAGACAAGTGTACTGTTTTGAAAAGGAACTTCAATTTACTTTCAGTATCTGCTTGCATTGCTGGGGGGATAGTTTTATCTTTGGCACAGTCTACTGTATCATTGTGTTTTCTTTAGTAGTTGCTCATTTGATAAACTCTTTGTGTAGATTCGTTTTTTGTCCAATACGCAAGTTAACTGCTAAACATAAGCTGAAAAATGAACAAATTGAAAACTTGCAGGATTTGCTATTGAAAGCAGACGCTTATGGAAAGTGTAGCAACTATATTGCTTTGTTGTCAATAGAAAAAAATTTCATTGACAACAAAGCGCTTAAGAAGACACAGAAATTTGCTTTAGGAAGAGATTTGAAGGATAAAAACTATTACTACTAAGTAATATCCTGTAGTACGATTTTGGAAGATAAAGAAAAATATTAAAATCAGTGTACATTGCTACTCTTTGACTTTTGACAGTTTGTTCATGAGCTTTAAGCTCTTCTTCGAAATCCTATCCAATGTACCAGAGCTATTGACGCGGTTGTAAGAGTAAATTTATGTTGCTCCTTTTCAACTTTATTTTAATTTTTTATATATAAAGTGTCCCAAAATTCACGCATATTTCGAATCGCATACCATGTGTGTGGTAAAATGTTGTTGTTGAAAATAAAAAAGACAGCATGACAGTTTTTAAAAATGAATTTCTACACGAAAAAACAACGCGTTTTTATTGTTAAGCGATTTTTTTTTTAAATAATGAAGGTTCTGCAACTATAGCTTACAATTTTCATGCAAAATATGGTTGGAAAAGTAATTTAACTTCATCAACTGTGGAGAGATTAATTACAAAATTCAGAGAGAGTCAATAGTGATCTTAGATTAGACACTCTACACTGAGAAAGCAATTTGATAAATATAATAAACTAGCTGCCCCGGCAGACGTTGTGCTGCTCTTTCCGGTAGGTGTTCCGTATGTTGTATGAACTCATGCGAATGTATAAGCGAAACGGCCCCTTTTTCCAGTGGAAATTACTTTTGGCCGTACTTTTTTGTCAAGTCCCATTCATCTGCGTTCAGTACTTGATGAGATATGATTAACTTGATTTTGGAGGGAGACTCACTGCCCATTTTTGTAAACCAAACTTTGCAAAAACCTTCCATAGACCATTTGAAACATTAAGAAACAATTTTGAAATCTTCATGAAAACTCTATTTAAAAAATACTTTTGTATAAGGGTCACCCTAAGTATATGCCTCTAAATATAACAGCCACGTGGAGTAAATTCCATGGGAATCGATTAAGCGGTCTTCGTGAAAATAATAAATATATATATGATATTTGATAAAAATATGTTTGTATGAGGGCCACTCTTAATAAAAGTTTTGTAGCCTAAGCTATGTCTTTTAATATAAAAGCTACGTGGTGTGAATTCAGTGTGAATCGATTGGCCGGTCTTCGTGAAAATTATACTTTAAAAATAATTTCGTATGAGGACCACCCTAAATATGCATCCTAAGTAAAAGTTTTGTAGCCTAAGCTATGACTCTTAAATAAAAGAAACGCGGTGTAAATTTCAAATGAATGGATTAACTAGTCTTTGTGATAATGCTATTTTAAAGATATGTTTGTATGAGGGCTACCCTAAATATGATCCCCAAATAAAAGTTTTATGACCTAAACTATTCGACTGTATATAAAAGATACGTGGTGTAAATCCCATGTGAATCGATTAAATGGTCTTCATGAAAATGCTATTTTAAAAATATGTTTTTATGAGGGCCACTCTAACTAAAAGTTTTATAGCCTTAGCCATGCCTCTTAATATAAAAGACACGTGGCGTACATTTCATGTGAATCGTTTGACCGGCCTTTGTGAAAATGGTATTTTTAAAATATTTTTGTATGAGGGCCACCCTAACTATGCACTTAATCGACATCGAAAACTAACCTATGTAATAAGTTAAACCAAATAACAGACATCAGCAAAATTTCGTAAAAATTGGTTGAATAGTTTCAGAGTTTACCGCGAACAAACACCGTGACACAAAATGTTTATATATTAAGATTATACATATTTGAGTAGTGAGCGAACAAAACGGCACATGTCCGGTCCGGTTGGTCATTTTACGTTTTTTAATGAAATCGTGTCCATTATACTAATCATCAGCTAATTTCAATCTCAACCAGTTCAAAAAAGCAAAAGAAGTCATACTTTTTTGATAGCAAATTGAAGATGTTCTTGCAAAAAGGCACATGTACTTCGAATATTTATACTTTTTAGCCAGTCGTGAGTGTGGGTTTTCAAAAGGGCACGTATTTCATTTAAATAAGCTTATGGTCAAACAAAAGAGCACATATTTCATTTAAAAAAGTGTAAAGGGTCGAACAAAAAGGCACATATCCAGTTTTTCCCAGCAAAAGAGCACATCTCCATTTCACCCCCCCTCCCCGTTTTCTCTTAAAGTATTCAACATTTTTAAAATATTTTTTTTTTTTTGGGTCTGAATGAGTAAAAATAGTAGCGCGAATTGACATAATCATATTAAGTGAATGTGATCAGTTCAGAGACAGAAAGAGTTTTTTGCGATTTCTGAACATTTTTAGCAATTGAACATTTGCCGTTTTGTTCGTCCACTCCTCATTTGATACGGAGCAATTATATGTTTAGTTGGATCAAACATAGTATGCTTCAATCAACATATACCACTATTTGATCCAAATACAATATGTTTGATCCAAATAAATATTTGGTTGCTCTATTGCGCCTGAATTATCTTTTGCTCCATACGCTTGAAGGTGTATTTCGAGAAAATCGAAAAAGAAATTTTGAACCTTAAAATAAAAAATATTGGTCCGAAGAAGCACCGTCGTTTGTGTCAACATAACAAGTTTGCTTTTAATCACTCAAATAGCGTATTAAATGGTTATGGGTTTTTTGCTTACAACTACTTTTCAAACCTCGCCTATTTTTTGAATCAAATTTCATGACTAAACTTTGCGTGGTTTTAAATTAAGAACTTTTGTGTCACCGCCTTTATACCATAGATCATTGTGACCTGGGAGCGGCCTTTAAATGTTAATTAATTCTGAAAAAAGTTTACAAGTATGTACTGCGTTTATTTTCCAAAAAATAAACAAAATTACAGGGTCACTTAGTGTGTCTATTCAAATTTCAGCTTTCATATCTAAGAGGCACTGATACAACTGATAAATTTGTGATCCAAATGGAACAATTCCAATAGCATAACTTTTTTATTTTTCTACTTCCAAAAAAAACAAATTTGCAACCAAATGAGAAGTTTGGGGGGACAAAAACCCCCCTCTTCCATAAATGGTGCGTACGAGCCCGAACACAACAAACCAGTAAAAGTTTCAGACACCTTACTGTCAATAAAGTCAACAAAGACTGATGTCGAATGAGTCTTCTGTACATCGACTTCATGGTATACCAACAAAACGTGCCGAGAAATCTTAACATGCTTGGATTTTCTTGTAATATTTTTACAAAAATCTAATAAACTTTTTATTGACGTGAATCATTCAAGAATAAAAGCGCTTATTTGCGATCAGTTGTGGAACGAAATAGCTCGGCTTTCAATTTCACTATGTATTAGAATTTGAATTGAACAATACTTTCAATTCGATTAGATTGATGTTCTTAAGCCCCTGTATTAAGAGTTTTCCCTTTGAACACAAAAAATATTTTGAATTTAATATGTGACATTTCGTTTTACCGTAATCAAAAGCTCTCCTTGGAGTACTTTCAGTCAAAAGACCAAAATTAATTCCATTTAAAAGGTTTTTTTTCCCCAAACAATTGAATTGTAATCTTAAAGTCACAACGTCAGGCCATCCATTAACATCAAGACATAAACAAATTCTAATTGCATGCGAGTGTTTACCTGGCGCAATGCCAAGAAGCAAGCCTACTACTCAGTAAACCATTAAAAATGCATAAATTTTATGCTAAACTTGCATAATTGCCCTTATCATTAAATAACATTAAGGCGAACAAATTTCCCGAAATTATTCTTTTATTTTTTTTTTTTTGAAAAATCTCATTTATTTTTTTTTACCACCAACCACCATTAGCTCTGCCTACCACCATATACATTCATCCTTACGTACCGAACGAAGTCAATTATCGCTAATTCTGTTGTGCTAGCGCGCGCATTCACTTACAATGTGCATTAAAAGAAGCCTTAAACGAGCAAAGCAAAAGAAAACCAAAGCGGCGACAGAAAAACAACACCAACAGAAAAAAAAATGAACAAATTTTAGCAAACTAAGACACCCTGTACATCAAAAATCCATTAGCACACGCACGTTTACACCGACACAGAGACAAATGACAAAAGGATGTTCTATTGTTTGGCATTTGTGAAAATTCTCCTTTATTGCTTTAGACGACAACCAACGAAAACCAAATGAGAAATAATGAAAACGTATAGAAAATATCCATAATGTATGATAATTAGCAACAAAAGAGTCGACATCGACATCGACGTTGACATCGTCTCGAAGGACCTTTTGAACTTGAGGTTTTCTTCTATTTTTTTTAAAGGTTCGATTACACCTTCTATGTGTCATTAGTGTAATACGTGTATTTCTACTCGCATGACATTAAAGGTTAAAATCAATAATAGTGCTTGTTGCTATTGACAACAACAATAAAAGCAATAGCTACAACAACAACAACAACTACAGAGTACAATAACCGGAACTACCCCTTCACCAAAGCCATAACCAAAACAGCCATTACTTTAGCATTGCATTGTGTTTTTTATTACTTTTAGTACACGGAGAGAAATTTTTTTAAAAAAACCAGCAAAACAAATCTTCAGTGACAGATTCTTAAGATTTTAGGGCATTTTTTCCTAAAAAGAAAAGTACAAAATTTGATCTTCTTCCTCTTGTTTTCTTAGGAAAAACGCTTAAAATATATAAAAGGTGTTCTCAAAATTGACAAGAAAATTTTGGAGGAAGTTTAACTAAAACCAGAAAAATTCCCCAAAAAATTTTCTTTTAAGGCTAAGCCCCACGGGCACAAGACAACAAAAATTTCCCTCAGCGTAATTGTTATTATTATTGAGTCTGATTGTTGTTGTCAATATGGTTGTCGCTGTTGTTGTCATTGACAACAAAACATTTTCTAAACACAGCAACAACAACACGGAAAAAAAATAATAAAAAACAATGCGCAACACAAGTGCCCCACAAAGTGTTGCTGTACTGAACGAATCGTCGTCGTGTTATTGAAAAACTTTATTCAATTTGAAAGCCAACGTTTGGAAAAGTTCAAAAAAAAAAAGAGACAAAAATTCCAAAAAGAGAAGGAAAAAGAAAAAATTTAAAATTTCAATTTTCCCAACTTAATAGAATTTAATTTTGTTGTTGTTATTTCATTTTCTTTTGTTGTTGTTATTCATGGTAAACGAATTGAAAAGTACTTGAATAATAATAACTAAATCCGGTAAATCATCATTATTTGCATTGTGTGGTCATATAGAGTCCTTCGTCGTGATTTGCTTTTTAAGTTTTTTTTTTTATTTTTTCCTAAATGCGTATTGAGAAATGTTGAGTTGTGTTTGTCGCCCAGTATCTGGTAATCTGCCAAAAATGCCACCCAACGTCATACCCAGCCAGAAGCGTGCAGTCGCTAATGCTATCGTCGTCGTGACAGCGGAACCCAAGATAAATGTAAGTGTGACATGGCACCCATATCCACCAAAAAAAAAAAAAAAATGCAAAGCAATAACACTGGCACCATCAATATCAACACGAACACCAACACTACTACTACTCGTACCTACAGTAACAACAACAAAAAACACCAAAAAACACCAACTAAAACGCCATCATAATAAAAAAGGTTGAATATGCGATGAAAGATGAAAAAAAAAACAAAAAAAGTTAACACAAAAATTTTAGGCCAAAAATTTGCCGCCACTGGCAAAATAAAAAAAAAAACAAAAATCTATTAATTTCATGATAATTTCTTGGCTTGGATTTGCCACGCTCAGATTACACTAATGAAGAAAAAAAAGCTATGTTGAAATCAAAAAAAGAGCAATTATGCTGCGAAAATTATCTACAATTTTGTCAATTAAATACCCTACACTTTTGGTGTGTGATATATTAAAGTACTGGCGGGTGGCCTTAGTCGTTTGAAGAGTAATCAAGAGCACACTTAGCATATGAGATATTGTTAAGCCTTAGAATAGTCTTCAGTGCCTACTGCCATATGTGATTGGATTGCTTGGAAAATCTTCAATTTTTGAATTTCGACAATTGGTGATACATAATTTTATTTGAGATGAAAATTTTAATCTAGATTTTTTTTGAACTTTCCGATTAATTTCGGCGGTATATGGAGCGCATGGGTCTGGCCAGACCCATAAATATTAGGGTGGCTTAAAATATTAAAGTTGCTCGAAACTTCGCATACCCGGGCACCAAAAGTTGGTGTCAATAAGAACCACTTAAAATTTGGTTCATTTCAGAAAGCATTTAATGGACCCGCCACCGTTTTGAAAACCAGAAAATGTTCCTTAATGTACCGAAAATCATTAATATCTCCCTCAAGTTGAATCAAATGCATGAAAAGGTCCCATTATTTTTTCCCCTCCAACATTTTTCACGAACATATTTACCTCTTATCACAACCCCTTAGGGGGGGCTCCCCTGCAAAAATGACATTCTTCTGAAATTATGAAATTGACCTTTCTCAGATGCCTCTGGAAGGGTAAAATGCTAGACCAACTCGCATTATTTTTACTCTCCTTAACTATTCCCTTGACACACCTACCCCCTATCTGCCACCCTTTTGGGGTCCTCCTACAAAAAACACAAAAAATTAGGAAAATTTCGAAAACAATTCAATGCTTTCCTGGAGTGACCCGTTGGGTCAAATGTATTACCAGCTCCTCCCTACATTTTTTCCTATCTCAACCACTTTGGGACGAGCCTTGCAAAAAAATAAGAAAATTTTGAAAAATAATTCATATCACCAGGTTGTATTATATTAATTTTTATTGTGTTCATTGTTTATATTGACTTGCTCTTTTCACAAAAAGGATACATTTTACGATTTTTAGAATTAAAAACTTCTCATTTTCGATCTTTTCCAATGAATTGATGAAATAAAATTGTTTTCAAAAAAAAAAAAAGAAAAAAAAGCTGAATTCTTGCATAATTTTTTTTTTTTTTTTTTTGATAAAAAGACCCAAGGCCCTGATATATGAGGGTCCGGAACATCTCTTACGACATCTAAAATTCATGACCATCAGTGGAATATGTTACTTCTTTTAAAGCTGAAAATACTTCTTAGAACAATCGCGGGGCAATTGGTGGTATTCCTTAAAAGAAAGGGTCATATACAAAATTATCACTGAACCCAAATTATTCTTAGGCAACAATTTGCGATTAGAGGCATACTAACAGCTTAAGTTTGATCGCTCTTAATATTAAATATGCCACAAAATCAACAGCCAATCATTTTTACTTGGTCTTGAGAGAAATTCACAAGAATTTTGGAATATGTTTATGCACGTAGTCATAATAAAAATACAGCCTTCGCATTAATTTTTGTATATAAAGATGTGAAGTACATACATGTATGTATGTAAGCATGACCGACGATTACTCTGTGTTCCAGACCGAGCTGCTTGCGATTAAACGTTGCATCAAAGAAAGACATAAACTGGAACAGCCATATATCTTCTTAGCTAATATGTATATTAGGGAGTTTCACTTTTTTTCAAAGGTTCTCCAAATTCAAACCTTAAACCGAAATTCGATTTATTATAAAAAAAAGGAATTCATAAAATAAATAATAATATCTGTGGGTTAGGTATGGAGAAAAAGGTTTTTACCTATCTTCTAAGTGTGAAAATCGGAAGAAATGGACAAAAAATTGCCTAATTTTTTCTTTTTTCGCTTTTTTACTTAAAAATATTAGGCAATTTTTTGTCCATTTCTTCCAATTTTCACACTTAGAAGACAGGTAAAAACCTTTTTTTCGATACCTAACCCAAAAATATTATTATTTTTTAATATTAAGACGAGAACAAATTTAGTTTAGAAGTCATGAAAAAAAATTATAAAGGAAAAAATGTATTATGCGAGTTTTTTTTATTAAAATTGCGATTGGCGAGTGGTAAATGACCTCAAAAAAATCTGAAAAAATTCATGAATTACTTTTTTTTATAATAAATCGAATTTCGGTTTAAGGTTTGAATTTGAAGAACCTTTAAAAAAATGAAACACCCTAATGTATATACTACTAAGTTTACCCAAAATTAGTTTAGCAGTGTCTTCAGATTCTAATATGCCTTGAAATCAAAAACGGAGTTTATGTCACTTGGGTGTCAGCTAACGCAACATTCTATGATAAGATAATGTCTGATTCTCAGAAGTATAATATCAAACTCTGGTTAAAAAGATAACATCTGACACTCAGGAGACATGTACATTAAAGTCAACAGACAAAAAATCGACTATGCCAGAAATATATTTACAGATGTATGTACAGATGTACATATGTATTATAGAGCGTGGATATGTTTTAATCTCGTCCAGCAAAGTTTTTAAGTCTATAACTACGAAATAATTAACATGTTGAGTGTGCGACTGAAGCTGACACCGCGATCAAGTGTATTAAAATAGCTTAAGCTAATTTAGTTAAAATAAAGAAAGAAAAACGAAACAAAAAAAATTATATAAAAAACATTATAGCGCGTAGATGAGAACTCAAGGCCAACTTGTGTCAAATTTGTGTCTCTTCTAGAAAGAAACAATTTTCTCAAATCTTTCACTGAGTATTGCAAAAGAGAGAGAGAACGCAACTATACCTGAGAGACATGGACATAAGCTCAAATAGAAGTTTTATATAAATGAGAGCTTAACGAGTAGCTAAGCGGCTCACATGAAATGACAGTAGCAAATTTTAATCGCCACAACAAGGTATGGATTTGTATACATAAAAGAGAGCAAAATAGAGACACTTTTGAAAATAGATAAATTGTCGAAAATCTAAATTTCATTGCTGCAAGATGCTGAATTGAAGTTACAAATTCTACTGACTTGTTACGTTCAGCTTACCAAGGGCCTCTAGTCAAAGTACTCTTCAACCCAAAAATTTTTTAATTGTCCACATAACTGAAGGTTTTCCAAACAACATTCTTCTTAGAACCACTCTCACACTTTTAATTTGTGATTCCAATCTTAGCTATTTGCAAAAAGCATGGGAAATTCGTATACTCTGTTTTTTAAAAGTATAGGTTATGTTTCAGAAAGATTTCAATTACATACATCAATGCAGAATAGTTAATAAATTGACTTTATTTTTAAAACACCTGCGAATGGCTACATCAGCAATAAAAATAAATTAAATTTCACAAGAAAAGATTCAGCAAAAATTTTTCCATTAATGCGGCTATGCATCAATGTAATTTAAAATTTATTTTTCTTTGATAACAAATGATAGATGTGTTTTCTTTACATTCTACCTAAGCCCGTGTCTGTCTAATCAGGCGAGATAAATATATCAAAAGCAATAATATATTTAAAAAAATACCAATTCAAATTCAAATGTCTCTTTATTTACTTATGTCCTAGAAACTTCGATAGTCTTGAGAAATAAAACTCAAGTTTTTAGGTGAAAAATCCAAAGTTCAAATAACCCCATCAACAAGACCTTTTTATGCCATTTTGGTGTCAATTCGATTAAGAAAACAATCAATGCTGTAGCACATAACAGCGTAGCGCAAAGGGTTCGCAATAGATTCCTTCCTGTACAATATTTAGCTTTTACGACGACGACAACCTTTGTCAATATTACGAAGTGTTTGAAAAACAGCTTAAAGATTTTGCATAAATGTTGGTTAGGGGTGGTTGAAGGATTTCAAGGATTATTGCATATAATATTTCTTAATGAATTCATATTCTCATAAGCCAAATTTTGAATGTTAAGAATTACCCATGATGGTATTACATGAAGATATTTTCAACAACAATCAATATGTTGGATGTTGAGGGAATGGACAAAATTGCGAAAAGGATATGAAAATTTGACTTTCCTGCCTTTAAATTGGTTTTTGGTAGATTTTGAACAAAGATAAATTGAAGAAATTAAATTTTTGGCGATAACTCTTTGTATAATTTTGCCCACATCCCAAAAAAAAAAACGTATGGCAATATCATCGAAAATCTTTTATCTTACATACACTAATCAAAAAACAAAACACTAACACTTTTTATTATGTTATCCAGTGTAAACTCATTTAAATATAAATTCTCACATTAATTCATCTTTCTCAATTTCGTTACCAATTTTCCAGGTGCCTGGCAGGCTGACGTCAGCCGAATTAAGGGCGATGGCACTGCGACAACAACAACAAATTGACTCACAACACCAATTGCTGGCCACGAAGGAGCAACGCTTACGTTTTCTTAAATCACAAGAAGTTCGCAATGCGGTGGCCAATGCTGAAGGCGAACGCCTGCGACGACTACGTGAGCGTGTCGAGGCTCAGGAATCCAAACTAAGACGATTGCGTGCGCTAAGAGGTCAAGTGGATTTGCAGAAGACTTATAATGTTACGCTGAGTGAGTATCATATCCCATCGTAGTACAAGAGTAATACGAGTAGCAATCTAACAATCTAACAAACTGGCAATCTGGCATTTAGGCTTATTGCAAAGAGTAGGGCACGCAACAACAACAACAACAACAGCAACAAATAAACAACATTTACAACAGTGGTGCTGCTTGTGCCTTTTGTGACGTGTTTTAGTGTTGCACATTCATTTAGGGCCCACTTAAAAAGTCAACACGGCAAAAAAAAAACAGAAAAATAGAGGAAAAAATCACAACAGCAAAGCACAGCACACAACGGAACGGAAAGTCAAAAACAAATTAAACAAAATAAAAGTTGTGTTTATGTTATACTTTTATTTGAAACGGCCTTTACTTTCAAGCACACTGTAATATATATAGGGTGACTTTTAATAGTTGGACAATATTTCTACTCAAATATTATAAAATGCAATGAATTTTTATGAAAAAACATTTAAACCTCTAGAGAATATTCGATGCAATAAAAAAAAAATATGTTTTTTAAATGCCCATCTCAAAGACATAAGAGTTTTTCCCACACAAGCAATATGTTCAAAGAGCTAGTTATTTAGAAATCTTTACCATTTATCAAATAAAAATTATATACTCAAATTTATTTAAGTTATGTCCGAAGCCACTTAATTCTGCGTTCACAGACTTCACAGTCTGTCCCCAATTAGAAGCATCTTTTAGAGCGTTTTAACTTTTACTAACGAACTAATTTCTCAACTTATGCTCTAAAAATCTCATAGGAATAAAAAAATCAACCCAAACTCGTCCAAATTTCCTACAAAATAACCGCCCAAAAAATCTTTTAAGACAATTTAGATTTTTCAAGGCAATTAAAACAAATTTTTCAGGAAAAATGTTTGAAAAAATATTATATTTTTCATCGAATTTTGAGGAGAATTTTTAAGTAATTCGACGGGATTCCATAAGTGAGCATGGCACCTCCCTTAAATCAAAAAACGTTTAACCCTCCGATGGGCGATGACGTGCGAGACGGTAAGTGGAGCGCATGGGTCTGGCCAGACCCATAAATATTGGGGTGGCTTAAAATATTAAAGTTGCTCCAAACTTCGCATCCCCGGGCACCAAAAATTTCGTATTGGTGCCAATAAGAACCACGTAAAATTTGGTTCATTTCAGAAAACATTTCATCGACCCGCCACCGTTTTGAGATCTAGAAAATGTTCCTTAATCTACCGAAAATCATTAATATCTCCCCGAAGCTTCCCCCTAGGGTGATCAAATGTATGAAAGGGTCCCATTATTTTTTCCAAAAATTTATCTCGAACATACTAACCCCCATCACATTCCCTTAGGGGGGCTCAACTGCAAAAATGACATTCTTATAAAATTATGAAATTGACTTCCCCCTTTCTCTGGAGCATTAAAATGCTAGACCAACTCGCATTATTTTTACTCTACTAAACTTTTCCCTTGATACACCTACCCCCTATCTGCCACCTTTTTGGGGGTCCCCTTACAAAAAACACAAAAAATTTCGAAAATTTGGAAAATAATTCATAGCTCCCTCGGAGTGACCCGTAGAGGGTTCATATCTATCACCAGGTCCTATTATATTTTCTTCTCCAATATATTTCCTCAACGTACTTACCCTCCATCTGCCACCCTTTTGGGGGTCACCCTACAAAAAACACAAACAATGAAGAAAATTTCGAAAACAATACATAGCTTTCCTGGAGTGGCCCGTTGAGAGTTTTAATGTATTACCAGGTCCTTCCTACATTTTTTCCGAACATACTTACTCCCTAACTCAACCCCTTTGGGGAGATCCCTTGCAAAAATGAAGAAAATTTTGAAAAATAATTCATATCACTAGGTTGTATTATATTAATTTTTATTGTATTCATTATATTGACTTGCTCTTTTCACAAAAAGGATACATTTTACGATTTGTAGCATTAGCTGTGTAATTTACGAAAGCTAAACCTTTGCAAAAAAAGACCAAATTTTTGAAATCATCATCAGATTCCCATGTAGATGGATGATTATTGAGAAATTCTGTATTCAATCCAAAGAAAACAAATCTTCTCTGTAAAGTTCCTCCACATCGTCATCATCGTAATAGTCCAAAAGAACCTCTTACTCAATATTTTTTTCAATATCGTATGATAACATTTGTTGGGCCTGCTAAGACCCATGCGCTTTTGATTGGGAAAAAAGTTTAAAATTATTTTTTATTACAAATATATCTCAAACATATTGTTTACTGTTCTATTGCGTTCGTGTAAACTTATTTGAGGAATTCGTGGACGGGGATCACTTTGAAATACCTAGAAAAAAAGATATACCTATTTGAAAACCGATTGGGCCTGGCCAGACCCATATGCTCATCGGAGCGTTAATGATATATTAAGTGTACTTTGGGAGTAATCTCAAACCGATCATTTTGTTCAACTTTTTCAATATTATTGAAATATTTCCGACTTTTTCAACATTTTTCAATATTTTCCATATTTTTTCGACTTATTCAACCTTCTTGAACTCTATCAATACATTCTATATTTTTTCGATTTAGGTTGACTTATTCAACTTTTTCCCACATTTTCCATATTTTATCGACTTTATCAGGCTTTTCAACCTCTTTTAATTTTTTTCAAAATGTTCCATATTTTTTTCGAGCTTTTCAATCTCTTTCAATTTTATTCGATTTTTTCTACCTCATTCAACTTCTTTCAAGGCTGTCAACTTTTCTCCAGTTTTTCAATCTCTTCCAACTTTTTTCCATATTTTTTCGACTTTTTCAATCTCTTTCAATTTATTTCGATTATATCAACCGCATTCAACTTTTTTAAGTTGTTCAATTTCTTTCAATCGTTTCAAAATTTTTTCAACCTCTCTCAAATTTTTTCAACCTCTTCCATTTTTTTCGGCTTTTCCAACATTTTTCGGTTTTTTTCAATCCTTTCCAATATTTTCCATACTTGATTGACTTTTTTAATCTCTTTCGATGTTTTTCAAAATTTTTCATATATTATTTCGCTGCCTTTCTCATACTTTCCAACTTTTTCGATTTTTTCAACCTTTTTCTATATTGTTTCGACTTATTTAACAACACTCAACACTTTGCATATTTCTTCGAATTTTTCAACCTCTAAACAAAAAACCGAACGTCTCCTGACGCGCACCTCATGTATATTTTAAGAAAAATATGTATTGGAAATGTACTGAAAATCTTATAAATTTACTTAAAGGTCAGTCTCCAAAACAAACAGCTTCCGATTAAATTTAAAAGTTATACTTTTTTTTAAATTCCAAAGAATTCGTATCAGTAAAAGCAGTTTTTTTTTTTGCTACAAACTTGGAAATAATGCAACATTTATTAACACACACTTATAACGTTATGGAATGGTCACACCCTATATAAATATGTATATTGTGCGCTGGTACAAATTTCCATTTCAAGCACATATGTATGTACATATGTATGTACTATGTAGTAGGGTTAAAATTTATATGCGACAACTCTTTAGTGTGTTGGCTGGCATGAGAAACCAAATTCCATTTTTGTCACTAAATAAATGTTTTTTAAATACTCGTAAAATGAGATTTGCAAAAATTCTTCTTTTATTGCAAATGTAAAAGGTTTATCATGTTGTATGCAGCAGTGGCAGCAGTGGCAGCAATGGCAGCAGCAGCACAGATGATGTGGGCACCATGCAACCATGCGATGACGACCCTTTCTTATTTCTTCTCCTCGCTACCTTCTAGTTACTACGAGTATATCCTTGACATTCCGCATTCGAGGAACAGCCACAGCACACCATAAACCGTTATTCAAGGTTATCTAAGCTTTTGTCTCCTGCTTCATATGCTTAAAATTGGTTCGGTTTGGTTTAGTGCGCTTTGTTGTGCTTTGCCTTTGGTAATCAGCATTAGTTCTTATAAATATTTGATCGATTCGCTGTAACCTTCGAAATCCTTTAGTGTGTCCTTTAAAGCAATGCCTTGCAATAAAGGGAATAAAGAAATGATTGAAATAAATTTAAGTTAGCGCTGGTGTTTATATTGAAAAATTGTGCGAAGAAAAGCAGAAAAAAACTCTTAAGAGTTTAACTAAATACTTCTTATTCGCTTGAGTTATTTTGCTTGATTTTAAATGTATTACGCACAAAGTAAAGGTGTGTGTGTGCTGTCACTTTAAGTTCAAACAAGTGTGAGTGTTATCCTTATTGGTGTTAAATTAATTTTGTGCAACTTTCTAATAACCTCTGGCAAAGTTGAAATTTAAAACTTCTGGTTAAGTAACATCCTACATTATTACTATAAGGCAACAAAATAATTTAATGTTGAAATTCATTTGAAAATTTCAACCTAACGTCTGCTTGCCTATATCCTATATACTTTCATAAAAGTTTCTCATGATTAAATTTAAGACTTTATAGGTTTTTGTGCTGTTGATTAAATTATTCTTCTACTCATGAGTATTTACCCAAAAACAAAAAAATAAAAAAAATGGAAGACGTAACAAGTGTGAAATCTGTAACAAATTTGATTATCCTCTTAGTGGTATTAAATGACTTTGCTTTGAAGCTGCTGGGTGTTAAACAAAAAAAAAGCAAGCTGGTGGGGTTTTTTAGCAAAAATGCTCTTTAAAGTTGCGAAATTAGGTGATGAGTTCAAGAAATAACAGGCAGATAAGAAGCAAGTACTAAGTAAAATTAAGTAAAGTGAATTGTGTACTTTTTGGGCCCCTCAACCGCTTGTCGAAGTATATTACACAATGTAATATTTCATTCTTATTTCGTACATGAAATAATTTCTTGATTTATATTAATTAAAATATAGAGTAAATATACACATGTTAATTAAATACATGTGCCGATTCTCATCGAAGTAAAAGTAAAAGATAGAGTTGCCACAAATCAACCCATTTTTCACTTCGATGTTGCTGGTGTCAGCTAATGTTTATTCATTACATATCCTTAGTAAACTCTCTCGCAATTGCATACGGGTTTTCCGACTAAAGAAGTTACCACACCTATTTCCCCAAAGTCTCTTTTTCCGGAATGTGTTATATCACTTACACTGTTTTGTAAAATGTTGCTGACGCAATTGCTTCTTCATTCATCCACGCAGAAGTCTCTTGGAGTATGCGAATAGATCGAAGTATGAGAGAGCCAGATCTGGCGAATAAGATGGATATTCCAACAAATCGCACTTCAATTCGGCCAGTTTAGATCCGGTTAAAGCACATTTGTGAACAGGCGCATTGTCATGATGGGAGATGATTTTTTTACTTCACTAAAGCAGAGTTATTTCCTCACGAACTTTTATATCTGATGCCTTTACCCAACCGAATTAAAGTGCGTGGACTTTAAAAACATTTGAGCTCATGTTTTTATTATGACGACTACAAAGGTTAACTGATATCAGTTCGTTCTTACGGCCTATAGGCAGGATTTACTTCGAAAAATTCCTGAGACACAACTCAACAATTTTTGTTTACAAATTATGTTTTTATCTATTACCTATGTAAGTCCGAGCAATCAATTTCACATAATTTAGCACAAGGACCTTATTTCTCCAATTTTTCGGCACTTGTTGTCGTAACAACGTAATGACGTAGGTGACGCCAATACTAAAAACTCATAGCAGCTAACTAAATTGTGTGTACACTTGAATGCACAAAACAGAACAGCTGAGACAAAAGCAAAATAAATCGCGACAAAAATAACATAACGATGATATTGGGATGTGAAGACAATGTTGCCTATGAGCAACATTTGTCATGAAAGGGCTAACCTTTTTGGAAGACTTTCAGCCCTTTGTCTACTTCGGAGAAGAACAACCGGAATCACTTCATTCAGATGTTGTATGTTGTCGCAATTCAGGATCAAAGTGGTAAGGCCAAGTATTATTCATAGTAACAAACCGATAAACCAAATCAGTTTTATTCCGTGTAAAATACTGCAAATATTTTTGAGAGTTTCACTTGAAACATGGTCAGCAACTGCATGGTCAGCAAATGACGCATCTATCTTGATTTTAGCTTTCTCATACCCAAAACATTAGTCGAGATCTCATGTACTGAACCGTATGAAATGCATATGGCTTCAGCTAATTTTTCCTCAGTTAATCGGCGGTCTTCGATTACACTGTGAAAAAAATTTTTTTTGCAAAGTCTACTAGAATCTGACAGTGCGGGGTGAAAATATATGCCAAAACAAGAAACTATTTGGCTCAGTTTGTTCATGTTGGTTCATATTTTCGAGAAATGAACATTTGAATTTTGCATCTAGATTCATGTGATTTTTTCTATATATCTCGTAAGCAAACTGAGTTTTGTTGCATCTAGTGCTGAGGTTTTATTCGTCCCTTCAATATCTACAACTTTCAGCAACAAATCAGACCTTTTGGATGCATTTTCGGCGAATTAGAGCAAAAAATTCCCAAACATTTTTTCGGTAAGAAAGGGTTAATGTCGAAAATTTTTTTTTAAATGTTATATCATCTTAAAGGGGATAATTTGAGCTTTATAAATATGTTAATAAGACTGTGTAGTAATAACGATTTCTTTATTTGTGTTTTTGGAACAATGTAAAATTTAATATTTATTTTACAGAGCTGTTTGTTCAGTAGTTTTAGTGCAAAAAACAACAAAAAAATTACGATTTGTTTTGGAAAACTAAGGTTTTTTTGAAAAAAAATCCGTCCAAATTCCAGAAAAGACGTAATATCTCGAAAGCTACGATCCGGATTTCAAAAATTTTTAGATCAATACTTTAGCTTATTATATTACCTTTCATATGACATATGCACCGAAAAAAAACTAACCCCTTTAAAGGAAAAATGCCTAACTGTAAGGAAAAAATGTCCTTCAATACGAGCTAAAGCCATGGGATCCTCAAAATAAGTAAGTTGGATTCCTTAGTACAAGTAAATGTTGCTGCTTTGAAATAAGGAAAAGTTTACTCAATGTGAGGACAAGGTTATAAAACTGAAAGGATATATTTACTTCATTTAAGGAAAATTTTACTTTTTCCAAGGAAGAAGGTTCCCTTAAATAAAAGAAATTTGCTTTATTTTGATCATGATTTTGGAAATCAATGGAGGCATTTCTAACTTATATAGATTTTTAGAAAAACTATATCCGCAACTTCCGAAGGCTATATCTCCGAAACCAGATCCGAACGTTACTTTTTGATTCCATATTCATTCTTAGAATTCAAAAGCACATATGAAAATATTTGACTTATAATCATCAAGAAAAATAAATAACGTTTAAAATTAGAGTAGCTGAAAGTAGCTAAAAGAACAAATACAGTTGAACACACAATTGAAATTGATTATAAGCCAAAGCCCCGCCCCGTCAGATCCGAGTAGACTTTTGCAAAAAAATTTTGTTCCACAGTGTTGTCGTATACTGTACTAGAATGGTTCTTCATCTGCAATGCTCGTATGACCACGTTTGAAATCAGCTACCCTACAGGACCATTTTTCCCAAAGACATTTATAATTTTGTCATGAATCACCTTTCCGGATAAAGTATTTAATGACTGCACGATTTTACAATATAATTTCTACATTTTTAAAAAAAACGCAAAGTACGTTCATCTTAAACAGCTGTAGCAAAAAAAGAAAAATTAATTGACAGATCAACTTCGAAACTTCTTCTGACAGATTCAACAATTTAACAGTAAACAAAATGTTGTCTAGTGGTGCCATGTGATTGTTGACATAGAATAGTAAATTCCTCGGAGAAGAACTATCTTAGTCTCTAAGCCTTTGCCATATAGTCGAACATTATTCAGAAGTTGCCATTTGTTTTCTATAATTTTCCACTTTGCTATGTATATCCAACAAAATAATTTTTTAACACCTTATCTTCCAGGTAACGATCTTGATTCCATAAGAGCCTTATTTAGTGAAAAAGAAAAGGAACTAAGTTTAGCAGTTGCTAAAGTAGAAGCGCTTACCAGACAATTAGAAGATCTGCGACGTGATCGAAGATGCCCACTCAATCTAATAGCTGGAGCAAATGGAGTTGCACAGCAACTACCACCACAAGCCTCAAGAGAATTAGAAAAACTACGCCGCGAATTAATGGTAAGCTCTCAAATCAAGCAAATATCAGAATTATATCCAACTAACTACTTTTCTCTCGTAGTATCGCAATCAATTGACGCTACAACAAGATGCACGCCTACATCTGCAACGTGAGGCGTTGCAACAACGACAAGCAGAATTGCGTTCAGTCGATCAACGCATCTATGAGCTACAGACCCGCCTGCAACGTAAAAGAGCGGCGAATATTCAAACAACCGCACAAACGCAAAATCATCAACTACAATTGCAACAACAATTGCAACAGCAGCAACAACAACAACTACACCAGCAACAACAAAAGCACCAACAGCTTACGCACCAGCAGCACCAACAGCAACAACAACAATCCTATCCCACGACGGACATATCAACAGCAGCAGCATATCAACAGAGCAATCTAACCAAACAGGGTGTTGCTGCATTAAAGCAGCAATTGCTACAGAAGCAGCAACAGCAACAAACAACAGCAACAACAAACGTGCAACAACAAGCCTCAAAATTTTCGAATATAATCGCGAGAGAACAAAATCGCAACATCCCCAGGGGGGGTAATGTTGCCGCGGTGGAACCCTACATTCATACACCACAGAAATCCACCATAACATCAACCTCATCGTACCACGGTACTGGTAATCTATTGAAGCATGCCGCTGCTACGGCCAACACGAATCAGCAAAATCAGCTGATACAAGATCTGACGCATGTTAAACTTAATCTGACATCGACAACGACGACGCACAGCAATAATGCCGCCACACATCTGAGCAATCAAAATCAAAATTTCTTTAGCGGCGCCGAAAGTGATGAGTCTAAATTGGCCAAGAAGATGCTAACAGCAGCGATTTCCACTACAACGAAATCTGTTGTAGAGCAACAAAAATCGGAGCCAGTTATCGAAACAGCGCAGCACATCTACGCTGAAGTGGGTCCGAAGAAGCGAGATTTATTGCGTGATGCTGCCGTTGCGGCAACTAATATGGCCACGGCTCACATAGATGTGCCGTTGATTAGTAGCCATCTAATGCCGACGACAACGGCATCAACTGCAACTACTTCTAGCAGTAAAATACCGAAGAGCATAATGGTGAATACACAAGCGCCTTCAATTAGTGCAAAACTCAATAAAACCAATTTGATGCCATCAACGCTGTCACCATCAGTCACTAAAGACAATATGTCAGACAATGAAAAGAAACCTGATGTGACGAGAATCGGTGAGACACTTTCGGAGAAAAATACCCCGCAACTAACAGTACATAGCATGCCACTTGGCACAGCCAACAAATCGGTAGCAACTGGCGTCTCAACCGTTAACAACGCTGCCCCAATTCCAACAAGTATTTCCGAAAGTGCGCTCATCAAGCCTAAGCCCCTCCAACAGCAGTTGCCTTTAGGTAACCTGGCAGTTCCACCGCGTAAACCCATCAGCAGTGTGGCACCAACATCGGTGAACAGCTCGATACCGAAAATGATAACCTACAGCCCGAAAGTTAACAGAGTAGCACCCAGCGTCGTAACATCCACGTCATCGATGGTAGCTGCTGCTGCCGCCGCTCTTGCTGCTAATGCTAATCTAGACCGTCCAGCCTTGCCACCGAAACCAAGTAAACTCTCACCTACCGAAGTTTCAAGTTCCGAAACTGCAGCGTCAACTATTCTTACAATGCCGACGAGTTCAAACAATGCAGCTAAAAAGTCTCAAGCTTCAAGCTCTGATGTACAGTCTGCACTTGGTATACAAACATTGAATATCAATGACAATCTGCCTATTAAAGCTAAACCACTTACCATACGAAAGCAGCCATTGTGCGAACAACCGCGTCTCAAATCATTGACATCGAGCATGAAACCGCCGCAGCAGAGTTCAAGAAAAATCGATATTCCCGCTGCGTCAGCATTTCTCTTTCCTGATACGGAAAAATCAGCTACTACGCCTTCTGTCGCCAGCGCCATAACGAATAAAGATCATGCGGAAGATGTTGGCCGCAGTTTGCCTGATACTGCACAGTATTCTCCTAATGCGAACTCAAATTCGCCAAATAGCATTTCATCTGTTAGCGTTGATGAGACGGATAAAATGGATTCCTCATTATCAGAGAAGTCACCAGATAGCCTTAAGCGACGTATGCGTTCAAATTCGACCAATACCTGCACAACTGGCAATAAACCAAAATTAACACGTCGTGTTAGCTTTGATCCACTAGCGCTGCTGCTTGACGCCAGCTTGGAAGGTGAATTGGAATTGGTTAAGAAGACCGCCATGCAAGTGGCGAATCCCAGCGCAGCGAATGATGAAGGTATAACGGCGTTACACAATGCCATCTGTGCCGGACACTTTGATATTGTCAGGTAAGAATCGTAAGGTCTTTAAAGGCAGTTAGTTGGTGGTTAAGTGTATGATATGGGTCATTCCGGGCATTCATTAACTTATTTTCACATCGTCGATTCAGTTATTGCTCTAGGAATTAAATTGACTGTACAAAAAATGATTAGAAGTAGTCTAACTTATTGTGAAGTCAGTGAGTACAGTTTAGCTATGAACGCTTTCTTTATTTGTTTAGCTATCTTTCAAAGAACACTTATCCATATAAAAACTTATAATTTTTATCACATTGCTTACACATGGGGGCTATCAATTGATGTGTAAAAAGTTTATTGGAAATACTCTTTCATTTACAGTTCAGCTACCATAACACTTACTCTTCTTTAGCTATCTCACAATAAACACTTTTATAGCTTATGTTGCTATTTATCAGACAATATATAATCGAAAATATTTTAGTAAATTGTGTTCAGCTACTACAACTGTTTTGCTTTGTAATTACCTTTCATGTTAAATTTAACTTTACTTCGATTAAGTATTCTGAATATGAGAGACTTAGCTTTAAATTTACTGAAAATATTGCCGTTTAGCTACTACAGTTACCTGCATTTGTCTAGCTATCTGGCAATTAGTATTCTTTTTATGTGTTTTAATGTACATATTAAATTATATTTTCAACTTCTTTTTTTTATTTTTTAGATTCCTCGTCGAATTCGGTTGTGACGTCAATGCGCAGGATTCAGATGGTTGGACGCCATTACATTGTGCCGCAAGTTGCAATAATCTTTCAATGGTCAAGTTTTTGGTTGAAAATGGAGCTTGCTTATTTGCGTCAACGTTATCAGATCATGAGACACCTGCAGAAAAGTGTGAAGAGGATGAGGAAGGATTTGACGGTTGCTCCGAGTATTTATACAGTAAGTTTAAAAAAAGAGTCAAAGTGCTTTTGCCATTAATTATTTCCAAATTCCAATTCCTTGAAATAAAATTTACATTAATCAATTTCGAATTTGGATTTCGAGAAGAGAATTGTCCAAGGAATATATTATTTTTTGGCATACATTTTAAAACTTTCAATGCCAAATTTTAATCAAATGGAATCAAAACTGATCCCTGGTGTGATCTAGCCTTCCTAAACTGTTGTTATGGCGTTGCTTTTGTTGTTTATTCTTGGTTAACAAAAATTTTGAGACTTATTCTTTTCGAAAAAATTTTTCAAAATTTGGCATTCCTGTTAGAGAATATTACATATTTTTTTTACGATTTTTTATTTAGGATTTTTGTGCCAGTTTTGTTAAGTAGAAGTCGCTTAGTTTAGGTTTTGGTGGCAGCCATAGCCTTCCATAGTCCATAGGGGTCCATAGTGTTAAAAAGTCGCTTAACTTTGCGCAAAATATTCAATTCATTTTCTTATTTATATGAGCTCAATGTTCTTAAGCGCTTTTATTTTTTAATTTTTTTAGCAGAATCTGTCAACACCAGTGAAATGCGCCAAATATCCGCCACAACACTTTGCGAGTCCTTTGCGCGTTAGGGTTAAACATAATTTAGCGCTACCCAAAAAACCACAGCGACCCATTCCTTGAAGTTGCTTAGTGGCAGTGCAGTGACTGCTCATTTGTGAATGTTCACTTAGTTGTAGTTAAACTTTATATATAAAGGCCAAGTACTACACGGCACAAAATTTGGATATCATTTTTCAACCGTTCTCAAACTTTTCAACCATTACGTACAGTTTTGCAGTCACTGTTTGGTTGGAACCATAATACGGAACATTATTCTCCAAAACAACAGGAGCTACACCTTGAAGTCTCCGATTATTTTGAAATTTGGATTTGTTATACTGTACAAAAAAATATCCATATTTTTTTAATTTTTTTCTTTTTGTTTTTTCAGTATTTTGCAAAACTTCAAAAGTGATAAACGCTATCTTCTTGAAAACTTTTTCTCATTTATTGATGCAACACTATTTCTTGGCATATCTAAAATTCATTTTTGTCCTTTTCGCATTTCTTATATCAAACATTTGCTTGAGAAGAAATAATCAAAATTACTTCCTAGAATTTCTTAGAATGGAACTAAAATCGTTCGATTCCGTTTGAAATTGACAAAGGAATCTTTCCATTTGCCATCGAACTGAAATAACCGATTCTGAATTTTGATTCTTTTGAATGAAATCAACATTTTACAATTCCAAATTTTGATTGTTGTAATGAAATCGATAGAGGCACCATATCTACTGCCATAACAACGAAAAATTCGATTACAAGTGCTAATTCCTTCAAATTCCTATGAACAGACAAAGTTGAAATCATTACATCAAGTAATTTTTTTGTAAATAATGCATATGTCAATTTAAAAAGTTAAGCAAAGTATGCCAAGAATTTTGAACCGTGTATTTGCAACCGATGGATGGTCTCTACCATGGTCTCCACAGAACACCTAACCACAATTGCGCGCCGAAAGTTTTGCCAAATTTCATAACGAAGTAAAAAAAAAAACGTTTTTACGATACTTCCCATATCCTTTATACATTTTAATTTTTAATTTAAGCAATTTTATTTTTTTTTTTTTTTTCAAACAATGAAAAACTTTTCTTTTACCTACGGCACTTTTTACTTTCACTTTTCCAGGTATTCAAGAAAAACTTGGTATACTTCATGGTGGTGAAGTGTACGCTGTATTCTCGTATGAGGCTCAAAATAGCGACGAATTGACATTTAATGTCAACGAACGCCTGGTTATATTACGAAAAGGTGATGATGCCGAAAGTGAATGGTGGTGGGCCAAAAATGAACACAATGAAGAAGGCTATGTGCCACGCAATCTGTTGGGGGTATGTACATATATTTGTTATATATTTTCATAATTAATTATAATTTTATAACCATTTATTGATTGTTGCGTATTTTTACTTAATTTTCTCTATCTAATTAGCTCTATCCACGAGTCTCGCCACAGAACTCCAACTTTAATGATTAGCAGTTAATAAAGTTTTGCATATTGAAAAAGAAAGCGGGACGTTTGATACAAAAGCATTACATATCGAAATATTTGTAATCTCCGGAAGAGCTTGATATATTTATTAATTTACAAACACTAAAATAGGTTAACGTGAAAAAGAACAAATATTGTTTTGCCACAAATGTGTCCATAAAATGTGCAACATTTGTAGAGTTTAAGATTATATATAAACATATATCACGACATATTTTGTTTTATTAATAATAAAAAAAAAAACAATTAATCATTAAGTACTTTATAAAAATAAACAATAATTATAATAAATAATGTAAATGTATGCATACCACAACATGTACTTAATATATATTAACAAACCCAATCATATATTTCATATGTATAGCAATACCTACACTTTATATATCATATTAATAATGTTATATAATGAATAATAAATAACTAATAATAATAATTATTGTGATTTTTTGTATAAAATTTAAATAGCTCTGCTTAATCTAAAAATATACATTTCTCTTCTCTTCAATAAAAACTTTATTCAATATTAAACATATAAAATACAAATAGTTCACATTAATTTGATTATAAATATATAATATATTGAACATTTGTCTGATACTTCGGAAATATGTATGAGATTTTGAATGGAGGCAAAATCGTGGTAAGTATTCAATATCAGAATTAGAAAAGGGTTTCAACCTCGCCAACTATTTTTTTATCAGTGTAGACAGTTTGCAAAAAAAAAAAAAAATTCTATGAACACCGGTAAACAAAAAGATTATTAAGTTTCACAAGTTATCTAATAATAAGGATCAGCACATGTAACTATTTAACCCACACAGCAACACAATTTGCAATAAAGTTTTAAGTTTCGCTACTGCACACTTTATCAAGTTTGAAGTAAAAAGTCAAGCACTTTTGCGTTATCAAAAAATAATTATTGATATATGTAATCGGTCAAGCATAGTTGAAAAACACCCTACAGCTACGGTATGATTAAATTTTAAACAATCTTCCTAGCTAACTCATGAATATTGCATAATTTTATAAAAGAGTTTAGATATGAAGCAATGGATATCAGTATCATCAAAACTAGGGAAAAAATAACTCGAAAACCCTTTTTTTTTAATTTGAATATCAGAAAGTGTCATATAGAAGAAGTAGCCAAAAGATTATTTGAAATTAACATGGCTTTTTTTCGAGACAATACGTATTTTTTTATAAAAACATTTTTTTAGGTCTCTTTGTGCAAAAATAATTTTCATTGATTGCTAAAGAGAAAACGAAATATTTCACATTTTTAACTCTGCACTGGTTATGAAATTCAAGAAACAATTTTGTAAGCTTTGTTGAAGAACTTGAAAAGAATTTCAAAAAGCCCAAAGATACACTAGTGGAGATGTTCATATAGCATCACCGACCGATTGAGAGGCGAATGTATTGTTTATGATATATCTAGAAAACTAAGATATAATCCGCATGTACTGGAAATTAGACCAATGTAAATATATACTTGTGTATTTTCCACAACACGAGTGTACTGAAGAAAGTACACATGGCATCACTGGTTCACACATAAAAAGTCAAACAAGCTAATGTTCATCATAGTACATTGTCTCCAGTTAATATGCCTGTCCCAGAAAGTGTAGACTATAAAATGTAAACAAAAGGTGATCTTCAAAAGTTGCATTTAACTATTTTATTATTTTTGAATTTAGTAGTAGACGCGAGCTTGGGTTGTCAAGAACTTATCTCAAAAGATCGCTTATATTTACATATACGCGAATAGTGGTGGTGATAACTTAATAGACTAATATTCATATTTTTGTAAAAATAAAGATCTACTAGTGCTTGCTGATAAAAATTATATAAATTTTTCATCAGCAGATAAATGGTAATAAAAATCATTGAATGAATGCGGCTGAAAGGATTTAAAATTAATATACATAATTTCATTTTCAAATAATATCGTCGCTTTGAAAGAAAAATAATCGATATAGAAATAACGAGAATAATTTGTGGAACATTTTATGAAAATGTGCTTCATGACAATGTGCTACGTGATTTCTAGTAACTATTACTTAGAAACCATATAATATTACCTTTTGATTCAAATATTAAAGACAAGTTTAGAAGAACAAAATTGTTCGGAGAATAATCTGTCAAAAAACAATTAAAATTGCTAGAACTTCGTGTTTGATTTCAAAGGCTTAGAAAAAAAACTACTGCCCATTACACATTTTTTATTAAATCAATTAACTCATTCTCATATACGTACATAATTGTGTATACTGGGTGTCCTATTTATCTTGAGACTTACCTCCGAATAATGTAAGGCGTAGAAAGTGAATGAATGATAATGACGCACTTACAACAGACGTTTTTAATCAAGGGCTTGCTCCGACTTTTATGTTCATTTGAGCGTAAATAGCGATAATCAGTCACTCACAATAACTCAGAAAAAGAAAAGATTTTAGCAAGAAAAAAAGTTTCCTACAAAAATTTAATCGTTTTTGAAAAGCTAACTGATGATACATTTTTCTTCTTTTTTACAGCTTGGCTATTTAGCTTAAAACTTTCAACCAAGTAAAAAACTTATTCATTAGTGCTATGAGATAACTTACGTAATGTTATTTTCAAGATCATTTGGTGTCAACTTTTTAATTTTAATAAGGAAGATATATTTTTATTAACGAAGTCGAATAATTGAGAAAGAAAAAGAAATTATTACTATAAAAAAAAAATCGTCAAATTTTGGCTAAGACTGTAGACATTACAAATACATGAAAAGCCTATTTTTCCTAAAATATGACCCACACATGACCTTCAATAGAAAATTTAATAGTACCATCGGATAGTTGCTTTTCTAATATATTTTTTTTTAGTTATTAGGTAATTAGTGTCAAGATGGTAACCCATTACATTTTTACGAACTTACGCAAATTTTAATGTTCAATTAAAAAGAAAGAAACTTAAAAGCAATAACGCGTGTCTGGAATTTTAGTTTTTCTGCGATCTTCTGTTGAATTCCGTTTTTATTACTATTTTATGCACTCGCATATTTAGAATTCAAGCTTAGCTATTTGCAATTTGAGTAGAACTCCAAGCGGTAGAAGCAAGTGACAATAGAACTATGTATGTACGTATAATTCTATGTGAAAAGCTTAGCTCAAATGAATATTTTTTCTTGTAGTATTTTATCATATATGTACATATGAACTTATAGTCCAAACTTTATCTTGCATAGATATATTAATTTTTTCTTTAATTTAAATTGAGACTTAAGCCACTCTAATTTACAAGAATTTTCAAACTTAAAGATTCAATATTTATCTATTTTAATAATTTTTAATGACTTTTCAGGAGCTTAAATATATCATCGTCATATTTGCGCTGGGCACCATTTCTCAATATGCAACACAAGTTGACAGCTCAAAAATTCTGGCTGCTTATCCGTTCCCAGGAAAAAGTCATTTCTCTATGCACAATGCTCTGATTGAATCATTAGTGAAAAAAGGACATCAAGTATATTACATTTTAAGATATAGTATATAAGAACAAAAACACAACTAAACTATTGATTAATCTGCAGGTTACCATGATAACAGCATTTACTTTGAAGCCACTTAACCTCGGCAGCAACTATACAGAAATACTCATCGATCCACCATATGATTTTTGGTCGGACAGTAAGTTCTTCATCTTAGAAATACTCAGAAAAAAAAAGCATAACCTATTATTTTTTTTTTTTAAATTTTTTAGTTAGACATATGTTTACCGTTGGTAATCATTTCGAACTAACCAAAATGGGTGCAATGGATTTTATTAAAATGATCAAAGTTATTGGTTATAAAACAACGGAATATGCACTCCAACAGCCAAAAGTTCAAGAGCTTATCCATGCAAAAAAGACCGATGGAGTCTTTGATCTTCTGATTGCCGAACAATTTTATCAAGAAGCTTTTCTAGCGCTGGCTTACAAATATAATATACCAATTATCACCACTAGCACATTAGGATTTGAAAATCACATGAGTCAACAGATGGGCATCATTACTCCATGGTCATTTGTACCACATGGTTTTATGCCGTTCACTGATAAAATGAATTTCATGGAACGACTGAAAAACTCTTTCTTTTCATTATATGAAGATTTAGAAAGAGAATTCGTATATTTTCCAATTATGGATAAAATTGTCGATAAATATTTTTCTCACTTGCCAGGTGAGTAACGTTTTAATGCAATAGTATTTTTCTAAAGAGTTTTGCAAGTATGAGTACTCATTTATTTTCGAATTTCAGTGAAACTACCAAAGGTTACAAAAATGGAGAAATCGGTCTCTGCCATACTACTCAATAGTCATATACCTTTGACAACTGTACGCCCATCGGCTGGTAATATGATACATGTTGGTGGTCTTCATTTGAAACCAGCAAAACGTTTACCTGAGGATATGCAAAAATTCTTGGACGAGGCAGATGAAGGCGCAATTTATTTCAGCTTAGGTATTCTATAAAAAAAAATCAAGCAGAATAAATTTCTATACTGACACACGAAAACTTTTCCAATTTCAGGCACCCAAGTTGAAAGTAAAGATATGCCAGCTGACAAATTGAAATTGTTTTTGGAAGTTTTCGGTAGCATGAAACAACGTGTTCTCTGGAAATTTGAAAATGAAAGTTTGCCCGATATACCCAAAAATGTTATGATCAAGAAATGGTTGCCACAATCGGATATTTTAGGGCATCCAAATGTAAAAGTATTCATTACACACGGTGGTCTTTTTGGTACACAAGAAGGTGTTTATAATGCCGTTCCCATGTTGGGTATACCATTCTACTGTGATCAGGTTAGTCCATTAAGGAAAATATTCTCAATGACTAGTTATAAATTTTAATTTTTTGACAGCACCTTAATATGAACAAGGCCGTAGAGGGTGGTTATGCCATTAGTGTACATTTTCAGTCTATAACAAAGGAAATATTGAAAGAAAGTCTGCAGGAATTATTGCAAAATCCTTCTTATGAGCAAAACGTACAACGCGTATCACAAGTTTTCCGCGATCGCCCAATGAGTGCACGTGATGCTGCGATCTATTGGATCGAATACGTTATACGTCATAAGGGTGCACCACATTTGCGTTCTGCTGGCTTGGATTTGACTTGGTATCAATTCTATTTGCTCGATGTGATAGCTTTCATTGCTGCTGGCGTATTTTTGGTGCTGGCGTTGTTGGTGTTTTTGGTACGCCGTTTATTGGGCGCTGGTACGGCGACAAAGCGAAAAGAAAAGCGACAGTAATTACTAGTTATATTTATTACAAAATGTTGAAGCAATAAAAAGTGATATAAAAATATAAATTTTACGCTATTTAATTGTTTTGTCACATCACAGATAAGTGCTGAAGTGAAGTTCTTTACTTAGTAAATACACTTCATATATTTATGCCACTTCATTAAATTTTTAATTAAATGTTCATACATAAATAAAATAAAATCTTTATGAATTTGTAAGCTAAAAATATTAAATTCAGATGTAAATATTCCACAACAAAATGAAATCTTTGAGGACATCAAGGAATGCTTTTTTTTAGTTGTCTGCATAGTATGAAAATTACAAAACATTAACAAAATATAAAGCATGAAGATGGCAATTTAATTCATAATTTTCCAACTATATTCAAAAATTAATCTCATTGAGATCCCTGATTAAAATTTTCGCAATATGTAGATAAGTAGTCAGGTGCTTATCGACGAAAATGTGATTTTGGTAAATCTTTCTTCTGAGCATTTACTTCTCTATAAAATTTCGAATATTCGTCTTTATGGTGCTTAAATTATTAATTTTTTTTTTTCATCATTGCCAAGCCACTCTACGGTACTATTTTCAAAGCAAATTACAAAAGCAACATTCTAAATTACTTTCTGCAAATCCTGCTTGCATTCTGCATACTTTTTTTCACCGTTATTTTCGTAAAAACATTTTATCAAAGGAAATACATAAAAACATTGTTAGCACATATAGCTTTTTCGCTGACAAAGTCAAACAAACAAAACATTCAAAACCCACAGAAGTACCGTCAGTGAAATAGCTATATTTGCGTACAATGTTTTTATATATTTCCCATAATAAAGTGTTATTACAAAAATAACGGTAAAAGTATGCAGAATGCAAGCAGGATTTGCCGAATCTAATTTGAAATGTTGCTTTTGTTATTTGCTTTGAAAATAGTACCGTAGAGTGGCTTGGCAATGATGAAAAAAAATTGACATTTTCATTTTAGGGAAAAAAATCTCCTGACCTCAAATCTGTTTCAACAAGCATTAAACTTGTCATTTCTTTCTCATATTAATACAAATCCACAATTAAATTTTAAGCGTAAAAACCATTGGGGTTTTTGAGAAAACCAGCCTTGCTTTTTTTCATAAAAAGCGTTATAATTCCGCCAATTTTCAACATTTTTCAAAATTTCTTAAAGATTCTAACAGAGAATTAGAATCTATCTATTAGAATCAAAAGACAAAAATTAATTATTTTGATTTGGATGAAAATGCGACTATTTTGAAGCAATTTTCAGCGGTTTTTCAAACTCTGACACTTAAACTTGAAATGGGCATAACTTCGTAAAAAATAATTTTCAATCAAATCGGGGGACGGTATATTCCCTTAATTACTTTGAAAAACAACATATTTAATCGGCAACCAATTCCGCAATTTGAACTCACTCCGACTGCATGGTTTGAAATGGATTTAGGCTCATGAAAATTGCATAGTTTTATAAAAAGAGTTTAGGTCTGAAGCAATGGATGTCAGTATCATCAGTAATAGGAAAAAAATAGCTCGAAAGCCCCTGTTTTTAACTTCAGTATCAGAAAGTGTCATAAAAGAGAAGTAGCCAAAAGATTATTTGAAATTAATATGGCTCTTTTTGGAGATAATGCTTATTTTTTGGAAAAAGATTTTTTTAGGTCTCTTTGTGCAAAGAAATATTTCACATTTTTTTGAAAAGAATTTCAAAAAGCCTAAACATACAGTAGTAGAGATGTTCATATTAGCATCAAAGACTTTTTTTTATTTAGAGGCAAATGTATTGTTTATGATATATCTAGAAAACTAAGATATAATCCGCATGTACTGAAAATTAGTCCAATGTAAATATATACTTGTGAATTTTTCACAGCACGAGTGTACTGAAGAAAGTACACATGACATCACTGGTTTACATAAAATGTCAAACAAGCTAATGTTCATCATAGTACATTGTCTCCAGTTAATATGCCTGTCCCAGAAAGTGTAGACTATAAAATGTAAACAAAAGGTGATCTTCAAAAGTTTCATTTAACTATTTTATTATTTTTGAATTTAGTAGTAGACGCGAGCTTGGGTTGTCAAGAACTTATCTCAAAAGATCGCTTATATTTACATATACGCGAATAGTGGTGGTGATAACTTAATAGACTAATATTCATATTTTTGTAAAAATAAAGATCTACTAGTGCTTGCTGATAAAAATTATATAAATTTTTCATCAGCAGATAAATGGTAATAAAAATCATTGAATGAATGCGGCTGAAAGGATTTAAAATTAATATACATAATTTCATTTTCAAATAATATCGTCGCTTTGAAAGAAAAATAATCGATATAGAAATAACGAGAATGATTTGTGGAACATTTTATGAAAATGTGCTTCATGACAATGTTCTACGTGATTTCTAGTAACTATTACTTAGAAACCATATAATATTACCTTTTGATTCAAATATTAAAGACAAGTTTAGAAGAACAAAATTGTTCAGAGAATAATCTGTCAAAAAACAATTAAAATTGCTAGAACTTCGTGTTTGTTTTCAAAGGCTTAGAAAAAAACTACTGCCCATTACACATTTTTTATTAAATCAAACTGCATCATCATAATGTCATTATGCGATTTAGGCAATTAACTCATTCTCATATACGCACATAATTGTGTATACTGGGTGTCCTATTTATCTTGAGACTTACCTCCGAATAATGTATGGCGTAGCAAGTGAATGACTGATAGTGACGCACTACTATGTTCATTTGAGCGTAAACAGCGATAATCAGTCACTCACAATAACTCAAAAAAAAAAAAAGATTTTACCAAGGAAAAAAGTTACCAACAAAAATATAATCGTTTTTGAAAAGCTAACTGATGAGACATGCTTTTTTTTCTTTTTTTAATAATAGAGTTTAGCTACTACTGCTATAATAGTTCTCTTAGCTATTTAGCTTAAAACTCATTCATTAGTACTATGAGATAACTTACGTAATGTTATTTTCAAGATCATTTGGTGTCAACTTTTTTTATTTTAATAACGATTATATATTTTTATTAACGAAGTCGAATAATTGAGGAAAAAGAAATTATTAAAATAAAAAAAAAATTTCAAATTTGGGCTAAGACTGTAGAAATTACAAATACATGAAAAGCCTACTTTTGTTAATATATGACCCACAAATGACCTTCAATAGAAAATTTAATAGTACCATCGTATAGTTACTTAAAAACGATTAAATTTCAGTAAGAAATTTTGTTTTCTAATATAATTTTTTTTAGTTATTAGGTAATTAGTTTCAAGATAAATCGGTCACCCAGTACATTTTTACGAATTTAAGCGAATTTTAATGTTCAATTAAAAAGAAAGAAACTTAGAAGCAATAACGCGTATCTGAAATTCTAGTTTTTCTGCGATCTTCTGATGAATTCCGGTTTTTTTACTATTTTAATCATACGAGTATTTAGAATTCAAGCTTATCTTTTTGCAATTTAAGTAGAACTCCAAGCCGTAGAAGTAAGGGACAATAGAAGTATGTATGTATGTATAACTCTTTTCACATAGTTCAAATGAATGATTTTTTTTTTGTGGTATTTTATCATATATGTACATATGTACTTATAGTCCAAACTTTATCTTGCATAGATATATAATTTTTTTTTTTAATTTTAGTAAGCGCGCAAAATTCGAAACATAAATTAAGAATTAAGCCACTCTAATGTACAAAAATTTTCAAACTTAGAGATTCAATATTTATATATTTTAATAATTTTTAATGACTTTTCAGGAGCTTAAATATATCATCGTCATATTTGCGCTGGGCACCATTTCTCAATATGCAACACAAGTTGACAGCTCAAAAATTCTGGCTGCTTATCCGTTCCCAGGAAAAAGTCATTTCTCTATGAACAATGCTCTGATTGAATCATTAGTGAAAAAAGGACATCAAGTATATTACATTTTAAGATATAGTATATAAGAACAAAAACACAACTAAACTATTGATTAATCTGCAGGTTACCATGATAACAGCATTTACTTTGAAGCCACTTGACCTCGGCAGCAACTATACAGAAATACTCATCGATCCACCTTATGATTTTTGGTCTGACAGTAAGTTCTTCAACTTAGAAATTCTCAGAAACATAAGAAGAGCATAACCGATTATTTTCTTAATTTTTTCAGTTAAACAATTATTTACCGTTGATAATCTTTTCGAACTAACCAAATTGGATACAATGGATTTTGTTAAAATGCTCAAAGTTATTGGTTATAAAACAACGGAATATGCACTCCAACAGCCCAAAGTTCAAGAGCTTATCCATGCAAAAAAGACCGATGGAGTCTTTGATCTTCTGCTCGCCGAACAATTTTATCAAGAACCTTTTCTAGCGTTGGCTTACAAATATAATATACCAATTGTCACCAGTAGCACATTAGGATTTGAAAATCACATGAGTCAACAGATGGGCATCATTACTCCATGGTCATTTGTACCACATGGTTTTATACCGTTCACTGATAAAATGAAATTCATGGAACGACTGAAAAACTCTTTCTTTTCATTATATGAAGATTTAGAAAGAGAATTCGTATATTTTCCAATTATGGATAAAATTGTCGATAAATATTTTTCTCACTTGTCAGGTGAGTAACGTTTTAATGCAATAGTATTTTTCTAAAGAGTTTTGCAAGTATGAGTACTCATTTATTTTCGAATTTCAGTGAAACTACCAAAGGTTACAAAAATGGAGAAAGCAGTCTCTGCCATACTACTCAACAGTCATATACCTTTGACAACTGTACGGCCTTCAGCTGGTAATATGATACATGTTGGTGGTCTTCATTTGAAACCAGCAAAACGTTTACCTGAGGATATGCAAAAATTCTTGGACGAGGCAGATGAAGGCGCAATTTATTTCAGCTTAGGTATTCTATAAAAAAAATCAAGCAGAATAAATTTCTATACTGACACACGAAAACTTTTCCAATTTCAGGCACCCAAGTTGAAAGTAAAGATATGCCAGCTGACAAATTGAAATTGTTTTTGGAAGTTTTCGGTAGCATGAAACAACGTGTTCTCTGGAAATTTGAAAATGAAAGTTTGCCCGATATACCCAAAAATGTTATGATCAAGAAATGGTTGCCACAATCGGATATTTTAGGGCATCCAAATGTAAAAGTATTCATTACACACGGTGGTCTTTTTGGTACACAAGAAGGTGTTTATAATGCCGTTCCCATGTTGGGTATTCCATTCTACTCTGATCAGGTTAGTCCATTAAGGAAAATACTTTTAATGACTAGTTATAAATTTTAATTTTTTGACAGCCCCTTAATATGAAAAACGCCGTGGAGGGCGGTTATGCCATAAGTCTACATTTTCAGTCTATAACTAAGGATATATTGAAAAAAAATCTGCAGGAATTATTGCAAAATCCTTCTTATGAACAAAACGTACAACGCGTATCACAAGTTTTCCGCGATCGCCCAATGCGTGCACGTGATACTGCGACCTATTGGATCGAATACGTGATACGTCATAAGGGTGCACCACATTTACGTTCCGCTGGTTTGGATTTGAGTTGGTATCAATTTTATTTGCTCGATGTGATAGCTTTCATTGCTGCTGGCGTATTTCTGGTGCTGGCGTTGTTGGTGTTTTTGGTGCGCCGTTTATTGGGCGCTTGTAAGGTGACAAAGCGAAAAGAAAAGCGACAGTAATTACTAGTTATATTTATTACAAAATGTTGAAGCAATAAAAAGTGATATAAAAATATAAATTTTACGCTATTTAATTGTTTTGTCACATCACAGATAAGTGCTGAAGTGAAGTTCTTTACTTGGTAAATACACTTCATATATTTATGCTACTTAATTAAATTTTTAATTAAATGTAAATACATAAATAAAATAAAATCTTTATGAATGTGTATGCTGAAAATATTAAATTTAGAAGTAAATATTCCACATCAAAATGGTATCTTTAAGGACATCTAGGAATGCTTTTTTTTAATTGTCTGCATAGTATGAAAATTACAAAACATTAACAAAATATAAAGCATGAAGATGGTAATTTAATTCATAATTTTCCAACTATTAAAAATGAATGATTGAGATTCCTGGTTAAAATTTTCGCAATATGTAGATAAGTAGTCAGGTGCTTATCGACGAAAATGTGATTTTCGTAAATCTTTCTTCTGAGCATTTACTTTTCTATAAAATTTCGAATATTCGTCTTTAAAATATATGGTGCTTAAATTATTAATTTGTTATAATTTTAAAAAAACTATAGACATTTAAAAAGTTCTCTTAATATTATAACTCTCCTCAAGTTCGGGAATTCTTTGCCAAAACTAAAGCAGTTGGATCTTGAGGCTACCAATTTTTCTGAATTTCAAATTTATGAAACATATTAATTTTTAGCAATTAATTTTTATAAAAAAGGTGTTTTGAAGAAAAATAGTAGAAATTAGTTTGTCTTATGAAAAAAAATATGTAATTTTTTATTTGATTTTTTTTTTAAACTTTTGAACGGTTTTCAAGATCTCATTTTGATATTGATATATTTTTTTTACTGTTCTTTTCACTAAATTTAAAACGAAACTAAAATAAGAATACCGAAATCGGAGTTTTGGCCGATTTACGGACATAACTCTTAATATAATAAACCCTTAAAGTGACAAAAAAAATAATTGTTTTTGTTTTTTTTTCCAAAGACCAATTAGTCTCAACGATTTTTTTAGACTTGATACTGTACTAAAAAAATGGTAATTTTTAGAATTTATCAAAATGTACTAAAAACGCAAATGTACTGAAAACGATTACAAATGTACTAAAAATGCAGTGTTGTTTGGACAAAACAAAAAATCTAGATCGAGTCATCGCAATATTTCTAAACTCTGAAAGCTTATAAACTGGCGAAATGTTATCTTCACGAAAAAAATGATTACATACTTTTTTATGCAAAATTTAAAACATTTTTAAAAAAAAAAGTTTTATTCGCCTTATTATGATTTCTATAGTTATTAAATCAAAAGCCGCCAACAGATACAACTACACAAATGTCAATGATCTTCATGATAATAATAATTATTAGCATATCTAACCATTTAATCGACAAGATTTGCAAAAATCTTTAAAATTTCTTTACCGCACAGTTTATAAAAAGATATCAAAATTCAAACATAGTTCAGTTTTGCATTTTCAAAATAGTTATAAATTGAAGTGTACAATTGGACAAAAACAAAACATCAATTATATCGAAACGCATTTTTTTGAGATACGTCCATTTCACTTCTGAGGACAGTACAGATGTCTCAAAAGATAATTATATCTATGATAATAATAATGTTCAGCATATTTAACTATTTAACCCGCACAGCAACATGATTTGCAAAAAAGTTTTAAGTTTCGCTACCGCACACTTTATCAAAAAATATCTATTGATTTACGTAATCGGTCAAGCATAATTGTATGACACCCTACAGATTGAATTTTAATCAATCTTCCTGCTAACTCATCAAAATTACAGAGCTTTGAAAAAGAATTTACATGCGCTGCAATGGATCATCAATAATTGGGATGGGTCGAAAAGCATAGGAGAGGTAGCCAAAAGATTATTTAAATTATAAAAACAAAATTTTCTCAAGAACTTTTTAAGCAGAGATAACTTTCATAGGTTGCTTATGAGAAAACGATATATTTCACGTTTGTAACCCTTCACCGACGGAGTCAAAACATCCCTTGCGCGGTTGGGATGATTCTAGGCAAATCCAAAATAAATTTTTTGAGTGCCGAATGTATTTTTTGTGATACATATATCCATAAAATTTAGATATAGTCCAAATTTACTGGAAATTAGTCCATTTGGTATTTTTTACAGGCGAGAGTTCTACAAAGAGTACACATGACATCACTTCTTCATACATCAAAAAGTCAGCCATCATAATAAAATTTATTCAATTAATATGCCCGCTACAGAAAGTGTAGACTACAAAATGTAAACAAAATATGATCTTCATAAGTTTCATTTATAGTAACTATTTTATTATTTTTCAATTTAGTATTAGTCGCGAGCTTGGGTTGTCAACAACTTATCGTAAAAGATCGCTTATATTTACATATACGCGAATAGTGGTGGTGATAACTTTATAGATTAATATTAATTTTTGTTAAAATAAAGAGCTACTAGTGCTTGCTGATAAAAACTTTACAAAATAATAAATCTTATCTGCAGATAAATGGTAATAAAAATCATTGAATGATAATTTCATTTTTTTCGCTTTGAAAGAAAGATAACCGATATAGAAATAATGAGAATGATTTGTGGAACATTTTTATGAAAATGTGCTATATGTTTTGCCAGTGAAATGTTGATTTCTAGTAACTATTACTTAGAAACTGTATATAATACATATACCTTTTGATTCAAATACTAAAGACAAATTTAGAAGAACAAATGTGTTCAGATAATAATCAGTCAAATAACAATTAAAATTGGTAGAACTTTGTGGTTTTCAAAGGCTTAAAAAAAATTACTATCCATTACACATTTTTTATTAAATTAAACTGCATCATTATAATGTCATTATATGTTTTAGGCAATTAACTCATTCTCATATACGTACATAATTATGTATACTGGGTATCTTGAGACTTACCTCCGTATAATGTATGGCGTAACAAGTGAATGACTGATAGGTAGTGACGCATTTACAACAGCTGTTTGAAACTTTTAATCAAGGGCTTGCTCCGACTTCTATGTTCATTTTAGCGCAAATAGCAATAATCAGTTACTCACAGTAACGTAAAATAGAAAAAAAATACAAGGAAAAGTTTCTAGCAAAAATTTAATCGTTTCTGAAAAGCTAACTAATGATACTTTTCTTTTTTCTTTTTCTAATGAGTTTAGCTACTACAGCTTTTGTAGCCTTCTTAGCTATGTAGCTAAAAACTTTCAACCAAGTAAAAAACTTATTAACTAGTACTATGAGATGTCTTACGTAATGTCATTTTGAAGGTCATCTGGTAACAACTTTTTTTATTTTAATAAGGAAGATATATTTTTACTAACGAATTCGAATAATTGAGAAAAAAAAGAAATAATTAAAATAAAAAAAACTCGTCAAATTTGGGCTAAGACTGTTGAAATTATAAATACAAGAAGAGCCAACTTTTGCTAATATATGAATCCCAAATGACCTTCAATAGAAAATATTACCATCGGATAGTTGCTTAGAAACGATTAAATTTCTGTTAGAAACTTTTTTTTCTTATAAAATCTTTTTTATTTATTAGGTACTTAGTTGATTGGGCCACTACGCAGTATATCATTACGAATTTAAGCAAATTTTAATGTTCAATTGAAAATAAAAAAACTTAGATTCTATTTCGCGTGTCTGGAATTCTACTTTTTCTGCGATCTTCTGATGAATTCCGGTTTTTTTACAATTTTAAGCACTGGCGTATTTTTTTCATACGCGTATTTAGAATTCAAGGTTAGCTATTTGCAATTTGAGTAGAGCTCCAAGCCGTAGAAGCAAGTGACAATAGAATTATTTATGTATAATTCTATGTGAAATGCTTAGTTCAAAGAAATATTTTTTCTTGTGATGTTTTATCATATACATATGTACAATGTACATATATAGTCAAAACTTTATCTTGCATAGATATATAAATGGTTTTTTTAATTTTAGTAAGCGCGCTAAATTCGAAACGTAAATTAAGATTTAAGCCACTCTAATGTACAAGAATTTTCAAACTTAAAAATTCAATATTATAATAATTTTTAATGACTTTTCAGGAGCTTAAGTATGTCATCGTTTTATTTGCTTTGGGCACCATTTCTCAATATGCACCACAAGTTGATAGCTCAAAAATTTTGGCTGCTTATCCATTCCCAGGAAAAAGTCATTTTTCTATGCACAATGCACTGATTGAATCATTAGTGAAAAAAGGACATCAGGTATATTACATTTAAAGATATTGTATATTAGAAGAAAATCACAACTAAACTATTAATTAATCTACAGGTTACCATGATAACAGCATTTACTTTGAAGCCACTTAACCTCGGCAGCAACTATACAGAAATACTCATCGATCCACCATATGATTTTTGGTCGGACAGTAAGTTCTTCATCTTAGAAATACTCAGAAAAAAAAAGCATAACCTATTATTTTTTTTTTTTAAATTTTTTAGTTAGACATATGTTTACCGTTGGTAATCTTTTCGAACTAACCAAAATGGGTGCAATGGATTTTATTAAAATGATCAAAGTTATTGGTTATAAAACAACGGAATATGCACTCCAACAGCCAAAAGTTCAAGAGCTTATCCATGCAAAAAAGACCGATGGAGTCTTTGATCTTCTGATTGCCGAACAATTTTATCAAGAAGCTTTTCTAGCGCTGGCTTACAAATATAATATACCAATTATCACCACTAGCACATTAGGATTTGAAAATCACATGAGTCAACAGATAGGAATCATAACTCCATGGTCATTTGTACCACATAATTTTATGCCGTACACTGATAAAATGAATTTCATGGAACGACTGAAAAACTCTTTCTTTTCATTGTATACAGATTTAGAAAGAGAATTCGTATATTTTCCCATTATGGATAAGATTGTCGATACATATTTTTCTCATTTGCCAAGTGAGTAACGTTTTAATCCAATAATATTTTCTAAAGAGTTTTGCGAGAAATGGAATATCAGATAGGCTAAGGGTTTTTAAAATTTGGCAAAGTTGTGACGCTTCATTCTACTTGGATGTGATTGCAAACGACAGTCCTTAAGCCCAAAAAATGTTTATTGGAATCATAAGAAATCCATTGCGAAAACACTTAACCTTACTGAAATTCCACAAGTAAACCCGCTGATGTTCATCCGTCTAAAAAGGGTGGTTTTTAATTATTCTTATTTCATGATATTAACTTTATCCAGCTATAGTATGAGGTACTAATTTATTTTCGAATTTCAGTGAAACTACCAAAGGTCACAATAATGGAGAAATCAGTCTCTGCCATACTACTCAACAATCATATACCTTTGACAACTGCACGGCCTTCAGCTGGTAATATGATACATGTTGGCGGTCTTCATTTGAAACCAGCAAAACGTTTACCTGAGGATATGCAAAAATTCTTGGACGAGGCAAATGAAGGCGCAATTTATTTCAGCTTAGGTATTCTATAAAAAAAATGAAGCAGAATAAATTTCTATACTGACACACGAAAACTTTTCCAATTTCAGGCACCCAAGTTGAAAGTAAAGATATGCCAGCTGACAAATTGAAATTGTTTTTGGAAGTTTTCGGTAGCTTAAAACAACGTGTTCTCTGGAAATTCGAGAATGAAAGTTTACCCGATGTACCCAAAAATGTTATGATCAAGAAATGGTTGCCACAACCTGATATTTTAGGGCATCCAAATGTAAAAATATTCATTACACACGGTGGTCTTTTTGGTACACAAGAAGGTGTTTATAATGCCGTGCCCATGTTGGGTATTCCATTCTACTGTGATCAGGTTAGTTTATTAAGGAAAATACTTTTAATGACTAGTTATAAACTTTAACTTTTTTACAGCACCTTAATATGAACAAAGCCGCGCAGGGTGGCTATGCCATTAATCTACATTTTCAGTCTATAACAAAGGAAATATTGAAAGAAAGTCTGCAGGAATTATTGCAAAATCCTTCTTATGAGCAAAACGTACAACGCGTATCACAAGTTTTCCGCGATCGCCCAATGAGTGCACGTGATACTGCGATCTATTGGATCGAATACGTAATACGTCATAAGGGTGCACCACATTTGCGTTCTGCTGGCTTGGATTTGAGTTGGTATCAATTCTATTTGCTCGATGTGATAGCTTTCGTTGCTGCTGGCGTATTCCTGGTGCTGGCGTTGTTGGTGTTTTTGGTGCGCCGTATAATAGGCGCTTGTAAGGTGACAAAGCGAAAAGAAAAGCGACAGTAATTACTAGTTATATTTATTACAAAATGTTGAAGCAATAAAAAGTGATATAAAAATATAAATTTTACGCTATTTAATTGTTTTGTCACATCACACATAAGTGCTGAAGTGAAGTTCTTTACTTAGTAAATACACTTCATATATTTATGCCACTTCACTAAATTTTTAATTAAGTGTACATAAATAAAATAAAATCTCTTTGAGTGTGAAGTCTCAACAATTCTTTTAGAGTTGATGCATTGTCAACTGTACTAAAAACAAATGGTAATTTTTAGAAATGATCAAATGTGCCAAATGTAATAAAAACCAAATGTTTGTTTGTGCCAAATGTAATAAAAACTTGTCGAATGAATGAATACGATTTTCCACGACGCAAATGTACTGAAAACGATTACAAATGTATTGTGTTGTGTGAACAAAAAAAAATCGATTTTTTTTCAGTCTTCGAAATATGTATTTCTAAATTCTGAAAGCTTATAAACTGGCGAAATATTGTCTTCACGAAAAAAAAAAGAAAAGTTTTAATCGCCTTATTATGATTTCAAAAGTTATTTCACCATTTTGGCCCCGGATGGTACACCTTATCTACCAATTATAGTTAAAATATCTCTAAAAATTACAACAAATATTTATGACAAAATACTTTTAAAACGTCCACTCACATACAAAGATTTAATTCTAGCATTAGCAGGAGAATGCCGGGTCGAAAAATTTAATCGAAAGTCGCCTACAACAACACAGATTTCAATGATCTTCATGATAATAATAATTATCAGCATATCTAATTATTTAATCTGCAAAGCGACGTGATTTGCAAAAATCTTTAAAATTTGTTTACCGCACAATTTATGATATGTGATGATATCAAAATTCAAACACAATTCAGTTTTGCATTATCAAAAAAGTTATCAATTGAAGTGTAAAATCGGACAAGCATAGTTAGTTGCCTGATACCCTATAGCAACAGTATGGTTGCATTTTAATTCATATATATTACAGGATTTTGTAGAAGAATTTTCAGCCAATAAAATGTAAAAAAATTTTATATATTAATTTGGTTTCATAATTGCAACAGAAAGTTTTTATTACTCATAAGAGTTAGCCAAATTATTTTTTTAATATGCATGCTTGGTGTAAGTACCTATACGAAAAATGGCTTTTGTTCAATAACTCGAGAAAGGATCAAAAAATACTTAAGCTTAAATTTATTGAAGAGAAAAAAAACCCACTTTATAATAAGATTTGAACGATGCGCCATATTGGACAATATATATTCAACAACTGTGACTTTAAACTACAGTATATTGAAAACCAGGCGAGATACAACAATTCTTTTTTCTACTTATTGTTAGTATATTTTCAAGCGAACTGCCTTATGGTGTATGCAGTGTCTGCTTTCGAGTTTCTTATTAAGATTTTCACACCCAATGTAGAGGAAGGCGGGATAAATACACCACTGACTAAAAAATATACATAAAATTCTTCGGGGACAGGCTCTTGAAATAAAGTACTGTCCTCATAAATACAGCATGGTTGGTCACCGTAATCATAGTACCTGCGCAGTTTTACTTCTTTTTTTTTTTTTGGTAAATATTCCTATCTCACAGGTGTAGGTTATAAAATGTAAACAAAAGGTGCTCTTCAAAGGTTCAACGCCACAATTTTGTTATTGCTGAATTCAGTTATGGTCGCGACTCTGGTTGTTAACAACGTATCCCAAAGAATAATCAAAATCATTAATAGTGTTGATGATAAGCTCATAGATTATAATTCAAATATTTATATGAAAATAAGGAGCTACTACCACTTGGTAATAAAATTCAAAAATCTTATCTACAGCTATTGATTGAATTCAGAAATGGTAATGATAAGTGTCACTATTTTGTGGCTAAAGGTTTATAAATACATTCGGTTTCAAACTCCATTAATCAATAATATTGATAAAATTAATTTCAAAAAAAAACGTTTCAGGATGTCATCAAAATTATGAAAATAAAAAAAAAATTAAGACTTTTAGCTATGAGTATAATAATCTCCCAAAAATATGAGCCAAATAATTAATAAAAATCACCAAAAATGTTCAATTCACTTTTGGAATACTTAATGATTTTTATTGACCTTTCAGAAGCTTAAATATGTTATTGTCTTATTTACGTTGGGCATCATTTCCCAATATGCACCACATGTTGAGAGTGCAAAAATTTTGGCTGTTTTTCCATTCCCAGGAAAAAGTCATTTCTCAATGCACAATGCGCTGATTGAAGCATTGGTGGAAAAAGGACATCAGGTATATTATATTTTATCGTATTGTATATAAAAACAAAATCACAACTAAAAAATTCACTAATCTACAGGTTACCATGATAACAGCATACACTTTGAAGCCACTAAATCTTGGCAGCAACTATACAGAAATACTCATCGATCCACCTTATGACTTTTGGTCGGACAGTAAGTTTTTTAATAGCTTAGACTTACTTGGAAAAAAATAACCGAATACTTAATTTTTTTTTTTGTTTTTCAGTCAAACAAATCTTTACCTTTGATAATCTTTTCGAACTAACCAAAATGGATACATTTGATTTTGTTAAAATGGTCAAAATCATTGGTACTAAGACAACGGATTATGCTCTGCAGCAGCCAAAAGTTCAAGAGCTTATCCATGCGAAAAAGACCGATGGAGTTTTTGATCTTCTGCTGGCCGCACAATTTTATCAGGAACCTTTTCTAGCCTTGGCTTACAAATATAATATACCAATTGTGACGAGTAGCACATTAGGATTTGAAAATCACATGAGTCAACAGATGGGCATCATTACTCCATGGTCATTTGTACCACATGGTTTTATGCCGTTCACTGATAAAATGAGCTTCATCGAACGGCTGAGAAATTCCTTCTTCTCATTGTATGAAGATTTAGAAAGAGAATTTGTATATTTTCCGTTGATGGATGAGATAGTCGATAAATATTTTTCTCACTTGCCAGGTGCGAAACATTTCAATACTGACACAATTTTTCTGAAAAAATTTAAAATTTTCGATTTCAGTTGGGCCAATTTTTTGAGCATGTGAACTTATTTTTTTTATTATTTTAGCTACATCCCATACATTTATTTTCAAATTCTAGCTAAACTACCAAAGGTCTCAGAAATGGAGAGAAAAGTCTCTGTCATGCTACTCAACAGTCATATACCTTTGACAACTGTACGACCCTCAGCTGGTAATATGATACAAATTGGTGGTCTCCATTTGAAACCAGCAAAACCTTTACCGGATGATATACAAAAATTTTTGAACGAAGCAGATGAAGGCGCAATTTATTTCAGCTTAGGTATTTTTTCATAGAATTAACAAAAAAAAATATTACCTTGCTGATACATTTCTACAATTGCAGGCACCCAAGTTCAAAGTAAAGATATGCCAGCTGAAAAATTGAAAATGTTTTTAAAAGTTTTCGGTAGCATGAAACAACGTGTTCTTTGGAAATTTGAAAATGAAAGTTTACCCGATATACCCGCAAATGTTATGATCAAAAAATGGTTGCCACAGGCTGATATTTTAGGGCATCCAAATGTTAAAGTATTCATTACACACGGTGGTCTTTTTGGTACACAAGAAGGTGTTTATAATGCAGTACCCATGTTGGGTATTCCATTTTTCTGTGATCAGGTGAGGATACTAAGCAAAATACTTTTATTGACTGCCTATTAAATTATATTTTTATTTGCAGCACCTTAATATGAACAAAGCCATGCACGGTGGTTATGCCATTAGTGTGCATTTTCAGTCTATAACTAAGGAAAACTTGAAAGAGAATCTGTTGGAATTAATGCAAAATCCTTCGTATAAGCAAAACGTAGAACGCGTATCAAAAGTATTCCGCGATCGCCCAATGAGTGCACGTGATACTGCGATCTATTGGATCGAATACGTGATACGTCATAAGGGTGCACCACATTTACGTTCCGCTGGTTTGGATTTGAGTTGGTATCAATTCTATTTGCTCGATGTGATAGCTTTCATTGCTGCTGGCGTATTTCTGGTGCTGGCATTGTTGGTGTTTTTGGTGCGCCGTATAATAGGCGCTGGTAAGGCGACAACAAAAGTAAAGCGACATTAATTTTTAGTTATTTTTTTATAAAATAATGATGCAATAAAAGGTGATTTAAAAATTAAAACTTTTACGCTACTTAAAAGTTTTTTTCACATCACAGATAAGTGTTGAAGTGAAGCGCTTTGCTAAGTAAATACACTTCATAGATTTATACCACTTAATTCAAGTTTTAATTAAATGTAAATAAAATAAAATATTGCGAAATGCTCAGTAATGATATAAATCTTGAAGTTTATAATGTGACGGTATAGAGCTTGTAATCGTTTATTTAATATAAAAATCAAAATTTAATAGAAACGCCACTAAAATTTAAAATTGATGAACAATATAAAACCATTGTGAGAAAAACGAACCTAAAGTTACATAACTACATATACATATATAATATGTAGTTCAATAACAAATTTAAAATTGAAAAAATCAAAGAAAAGATGGATATGTACTATGTATGTATGTAGTATGTGGTCCAATTTCGAAGAGTCAAACAGTATCGAAAATATCTTAGAAGTCAACATGTATCGAATATTATCGAAAAGTATCGAAAAACATTATAAAATCAAGAAATATAGAAACAAAAATTAAAACACTTACCCACAGTAGATTTTCCAATATTGTTACAAATCCATTTTGAAACCACTACAAAATACCGTTGAAACAGCGTATGAAGAGCTTAGCAGCAACTGCAATTCACTTACACAACCACTACCTGTCTAACTTTTCAACGACTCGCGAAACGAACTGCTTTCGTATTTCACGATTTTCAATGAATTAATTTTAATAAATTTAAAACAAACACCAATCAAATTTTGGAAAATGATATTAAATTTTTAACACTTGCTGCTTCTTTGAGCAATTGGAATGCATTCCATGAAATTACATTTCATTTTGCAATGGAAGATAAAGCACTACACTTGCAGCAGCAGTGCCGGCCAGCTCTGCCGACGGCACAGCTTTTTTTTAGATTTGCATTTTCACGCAATTTCATTTCAACATTTTGCTAAATTTATAACACAAAACTCATAAATACATAAATTTCACTATTTTAAAGTACCTTAACATTAATAAAGAATACGAAAACTTCAATTTGAAAACAAAGAACATCCAATCTGCACATAAAATGAAAACTAACTGATGACTCGCGTTGCCAGCCGCTTAACCGGTGCAACGACTGTAGGGTTCTTTTTTGAAAAGAGAATAGCGGGAAATGATGAAAAATATGGGAATTTATTTGATAGTTTTAAATTTTTATGTTAGAAATCCAATGTTTTTATTTTTACCGCCTATAAAGACTATTGGAATCATGTTTTTGAAATTTATTGCGAATAATGTTGAATAGAAATGTTTTTTGCTTCAATCAAAAAAACTTTTATTTTAGACATCTTTAAAGTGGAACTACTTGAAAGTTGGAAGATAAAAATTGGACGACATAAATTTGAATGGCTTTTCGGATGTTTTTTTTTCTCCTACATTTTAATATCGCTGCAAACGAAATTAGTTTCTTTAATTTTGAAACAAATTTATATCGGCCAAACAAGTTGGACAGCTAAAAATTTGGTGAACAAAAAATTGGATGGCAAATTGTCGGAGTTGAATGAAAAATATATGGGCGCCCAAAAACTTTGATAAAAAAAAATTCCTAAAAACAATTTGTGCAATCAAATGAACGACAAAATAGTTAGACTTAAAAAAAATTGGCCTACAAAAAATATGGAAGATGAAAATTTCGGAAGGAGTTGGTTGACAGCAGGTTAGGGGACGTCTATTGCGTGAGGTGTTTTTTTTTAATATTCGGAACTCCCCTCCCTCCCCTTGGTTAGATTTGGTGAGATCTGGTGGGACCCCTCCCCCTCCCGTGAGATTTAAACTATAATTTTTAATGTAAATTCTATGCTTTAAAAAATTGACGTGAGGTTTTCCTTGCCCCTCCCCCCCTTGGTGAGATTTTGCCGGACCCTCCCCCCTTATTTTAACTAACGTAAGTAATGATCTTCCCCTTAAGCAACAAAGTGGTTGAATTTTCTTACTTGGATTCCAACTATTTACCGTCGTTCCGAGACAATCCAACTTTTTCAACCAACTGTTTTGCTGCCCAACTTGTTTTCATTCAACTCTTTTTTGTTTAACTTACACAAATTTATTTTCTATAAATTTGAGACACACGGCTTTACCCATAAAAAGTTTTGAAAAATATAGCTTACCCACTCGCAGCAAGCATTTGAAACTTATTCCATTGTTCCAGAGTTAAAACAAATAAAATAGCAATACATATAACTTGATTTCTGTATACCTTATTATAAAATCGAATTTTCAACAAAAAAAGTTTAAGACGTTACAAATAAAATCCCTTGTTTTTCATAAACTCCCGCAGTTCTCTTTACATAATAGAACCACTACAATCATTGCACCGATTAAGCAGTTGGCAACGCTAATCAATTGCCATCAGTTAGCTCTAATTTCATGTGAATGTTGCGCGTAAATTTTTTCAATTCAATTTTCCGTATTCTTTATTACTGTTAATTATGTAGCGAGGTGATTTAATATAGTGAAATTAATGTATTCGCGAGTTTTGTGTTATAAATTTAGCAAAATGTTGAAATGAAATTGCGTGAAAATGCAAATCTAAATAAAAGCTGTGCCGTCGGCAGAGCTGGCCGGCACTGCTGCTGCAAGTGTAGTGCTTTATCTTCCATTGCAAAATGAAATGTAATTTCATAGAATGCTTTCCAATTGCTCAAGGAAGCAGCAAGTGTTAAAAATTTAATATCATTTTCCAAAATTTTATTAAAATAAATTCATTGAAAATCGTGAAATACGAAAGCAGTTCGGCCAGCAAGCCGTTGAAAAGTTAAAGAGGTAGTGGTAGTGTAAGCGTATTGCAGTTGCTGCTATACTAGATGATCCGTTGCTGTTGCTGTGGCATCAAAATGTTTCGCACAGGCCAGTGCATTTATAATAATGACGTCAAATCTACGTTGGGGTAAGTTCAATTTTTAAGTTAATATATTAATTGGGAAATATTATTAAACAGTGATGTTAACTCCGAAGATATTAGCAAAAGAATTATTTCCGCCTTTTTTTATTATACATCTACATCTGTATTTTTGCTTCACATTTTGAATACATTGTACATATATATTTCCGCTCAATACGGCCGATAGAATGGTGGTTTGTTGTAAAAAATATAAAAAAAAATTAAATTAAGTGCATTATCTTAGGCTGAACGAATAAATACTCAAAAGAAGATACATACGTGAAATGGATATAGAATTAGACAATCTATTTAGCACAGTTTGATGTTGAGTGCAATATGTCTATAAAAGCTTGAGTTTAATGAAATATTAGCCGTGTTTTGTTTTTGTTGCTGTTACCCGCTAAGAAAAAAATTTTATGAGGATAACAGTTAATTTAGTAGGCGACACTGATCGCTGACTATTTTCTCTTACAAAAGCTTTTTTAAGCGGGTATCCATGTCAAAAAAAAACACGGCTAATATCCTTTAAATTGTAGCAACTGTGCTGTGTACACAGGTTGCCAACATGATACAGTTTTATTCAAAATAACTATTGCTTTGAAAATAGCTTTTCGTTAACCAATTACATAATCCAACTGTCCATATTTCTGCACCAGTACCTACATGTTTCGGATTTTCCCAAATCGATGTATCGGAAATAAATAGTTTAAAAAGACGTTCAATTTGTTGCCATTGAATTCCGTTAAGAGATTAAAACTCAAGATCATAACAGATCGCTTTAAATTATTCTCGAAAGTTGTTCCGTATATTTCACAGCATTATTTTTAAGAGTTTTAACATTTTTTAGAGCAATGTACCATGTACCTTATTTGGGACTCAAGTACCTTGCAAGTTTTTTGAGGGCTAATTAACTTGTACCTTTTTTGAGAGTAAAAAACATATGTATGTATCTTGAATATTTTGAACCTTTTTTTTTTGAAAAATTATAGCATTTTATTTATGTCCCATCATCACTTTTCGAATTCCCAAAATATGAAACATTTTATTACATATGCTTAGGATTTTAATTTTGTTAGTGTCCTTTTTTAATTTTAAAGATATAAGACGTACTCTGAAACCCAAAAATGATGTTAGGGCTCTTTTTGATATGTCTAAACAAATTTTTTCCACTTAAAAGTTTTAAGACCCAAACTTTCAGACAGTTTTTACTTTTTCATATATTTATAGACTCTTTTCACCCCACATAAGTACATAGCTAAACAAAAAATATTTGTTTTAAAGATTTTATTAAAAATTTATGAACATTTTTAGGAACACAATTAAATATGAAATATAAACTAGTGTTTTGTAATACAATTTTTGATTCAAGTGCAAAATTTTAAAAACTCCACTTTAATAGAGGTTTGGTTTTTAAGGTAACAAATAACTAATGCAATAATTTAGAATAAGGCTTACGAAAATTGGTATTGATCCGGCAACAATTCTTTTAACTCGATTCTGAAAAAGTTTGAAAATATCGTATATATTTCATTTCTACAATTTGCTTTTTATTTTGCGTGTTATTTTTGTATGCCATCATTTAATATGGGGTTTTTTATTGAAAAACAAAAAAAAAAAAATAATCTATGCTTTCTAGCACTTAGCTTTAGCATTTTTAGCGCTTGCATTTAGTGGCTGATGACCATGGACTTCTTTACCTTCTTCTCTCTCTTCTCATGAGTAATGGTAACCTCCTCTGTAAGCAAACAGAAAAATTATTTAGTATTTAACAAAAGCTCATTTAATCTATACTATTTTAAAATATATAAATCACATCACTCCACTTAAGTTAAAATTTTACAATTACCTTCGAATTTTGTTGGCAACTGCTGTATGGTCTCAATGGTCCTAAAGTTCTTCTCACCGGGCTCAATAATTTCTTCTTCGTACTCCTCAACGATTTCCTCTTCATCGGTATCATCGGGATTGACCTTGCATGGCACGGCATCATAGATGGTCTTAACTGCCTTCTTGACAATACCTTCAGAGGTAACAGTAGTATAATGATATTCAGTACCACCCTCGATCTTAATTGTCTCAACAGTTGTAACATCACCAGGGTTTTCAGAAGGAACAACCTTCTTGGTACCAGATTCTGATCTTAACTTCTTGGGGGTAGCAACATTTTTATGCTTTTCAGCATCCTTCAAAGTTTTCTTATACACCCTTATCTCCTCTTCGGTCAATTCGGTCTCCTCCTCAGCGTAGACGGTCTTTGTAGTGGTAATAGTCTTACCAGATTCCAAAGTAGTCGAATAAGTGTATTCTACACCACCGGGTATACGTTTCGAGTCCACAGTGGTAGTATCATTTTCAATGAATTCTGGTGGTGGTGGTGGTATAGCAGACTTGCTCTTCTTCTTTGATTGCTTCTTAGAATCCTTATTATCGCTAGTATTAGATGACTGCGAGATGGCCTTAATACTTTGCTCTTGCACCGAATTCTTGCGAACGCTGCTGTTATTATCAGTGTACTCAGAGTTTTCGGTAACACGACGCGATTCTTCATATGATGATTCTTGTTTGGTGTTCTTTTTCTGTACAATCTTATGGGATTCAGTCGAATCGGTTGACTCAACAGAAGATTTGCGTGTAATCTGTTGTTTCTTGGATTTAGGTTTCTCTGCAACCTGCTTGGGGCTGTCAAAGCCAACTTCCTGTGGTACCGAATCAAAGAAAGTCTTAGTACGCATACTCTTGGAACCGTCCGCGTTGACAGTGGTGTAAACTTCTTCATAACCACCTTCAATTGAACGTGTCAACATGGTGGTATTCTTATCAATGCGTATCTCCTTGTTAAGCCTGGACTTAATCAGCTTCTTGTTGACGGCCTCATTTCTCAAATCCTCTTCAGAACATGGCTTTGGATCAAAGAAAGTTCTCACTTGGGTTTTAATCGTACCATTTGGTTGAGGTGTAGTGGTGTGCATTTCAAAGCCTCCATCAATAAGTTTATATTGAGTGCTGGCATTCGTGGCTGGATCGTACTCGATCTTGCCATCTTCAATATCGGCGGAGGTTAACAAGCGTTCTGCACAGTCGTTGTAATGGTGGTAGGTGGTTGGTGTTGTTTTGATAAAGGTGTAATTGGTGAGGGGTGTAAAAGTGTTTTTGTGGTAAAAGAAATTGTGTTTTTTTAGAAATTTCGTTTCAGTGTTGTATATAAAGAGAGCTAGTGGCAATTGTTAAATTGTTTAAGCTAAAGCATTTAAGCCAAATTACTGTTTAGTTTCTTCTGTAGTCGTAGCCCTAACTACACTATTTTTGAGCAATTTGTGTTAGCATTATTTATTTGATTCCGAAGCATAAGTCTACTATTTGCGGTATTATATATAACACATAAGAATATCAATTTAATTCAATAGTCCTAATGTTATAATATTTATCTAACTCTTCTTTGTCAAATCCATTAAATCCTAAAAAGTTTTTTAAAACCAAAAAAACAAATATTTCAAGTATCTCCCTTATGCTTAAAGAAACGATACTTCTTAGGGTCATTCATGTAATGGTAAATTGAATCTTCAATTTGATATTTAATAGGCAGCTTGATATGTTGAATGTAATTTATTTGAAATTTCAATAAATCTCCCTCTTACTTTTGACCTACGATATATATAACGAAAGTTTTTCATAATATTGTTAATTCATTTAGATACTTTGATATATATTATATATTCTTTTTGAGGCACCTACATATATTTGTACTACAACATATTCAGTTTACGTTAAAAAAAATGTGTCTACTAATTTCTAAATATATTTCTATAACATTCTTAGCAACTCTCATACATCCACTGGCTGCGGTAGAGCTGTATCACTTAGTTTTACCGCAAGACTCGCTGGTATAAGGCAACTATAGTATGTCGAGAGTTTCATTAATTGTTATTTAAATTTTCTCAATGCCTTTTGTCGAGTCTTGAATGATGTTGGGTGTTGTAGTTGTGGTGGGTGTTGTTGTTGTGGTCTTTGTTGCTGTTGTGGTGTTGTCGGTTGTTGCTGCTGTTTAGACTGTTGTGGTTGTTCTATTTTTTGCGCCTCTTTCTGTATTGTTATTAGATTAATTTTAGTATCATTTTCCACCACCTTTTCGACCTTAGCCGCTAACGGTGGTCCCAATAGTGCTGCTGATATATCTTGCACCAAAAGATTTGTTAGAATATGATTATTTGAAGTCAAGCTATCTGCTGCAATATGTATATTAGAAATATCGAAAAGCGGGAAAAAATTGTTATTATATAGAAGCGTTATTAGTTTTATTGGTTTCTTGTTTATTGATATAATTTTTTAAGTATAGTTTAAGGCGTTTTGATTTAGCTTGCAATGTGAACAATGAAAAAGTATAGGGTAGCAATAAATACAAATAAATTTCAAGCAAATGATAATGTATTATGATTTGGTCATTTTTGTGAAATTTTCTTTTACACCAAGCAATGGTGTCCAAGTTTCTGGAATTTCCTGAAGCAGCCTTGTTATCTGTTAACCTTCACTAAATGTTTCAATCAAATTTTATTGAATCTTATGGGTAGGTAAGATTATATATATCGCAGTTAGAATTGACAGAAAATTCTTGCTTGGATTTATGGAAAAATTCCTACTGGGGCTCAAGAGAGAATATGAAAGAGATACATACATTTTTGCTTAATCGAGAGAGTGAGCGAGCGGTTACAGTAGTGACTGAAATTTTGAATCAAAATAAAAGTTAGACTGTATTTATTTAAAAGATAACTATAAATAGTTTGAACAGTTTAAAAACATTTAAGTTAAAGAGTTACACTAGAAATTGAATCAATTGTATATTCTTGAAACGTTATTTAATTAAAATACTGATTCCCATTGGTTAAATAGAAATTAAGATAAGCAAAAATCATAGTTTTAAGATTTCTACAAAAGAAAACTTGTAGTAATAACACTAATAATAATATAACTATATCTGGGGTCGTTCATATGTTTCGTTATGAAATTTTGGACTTTTTTAATCCCCTTGTCATAAAACGCCCATCCAATTTATATTCACCAAACGATTTCAAAATCTATATAAAACATACCCAATATACATACATAAATTGTGAGGGAATAGTTGAAAAATTGGAGCAAATATTTTTTTAAAGCTGAAAATAAGAAAATTTTTTATAATATTTAACTATAAGAGATATAAAACTTAAGATGACAGAAAAAATGCAGTGATACTTTTTTTTCAGTATAAATCATATTTTAATAAATCAAACTTACAGTGATGTGATTTTTTCTTTAGAAAATACAACAAAATGATGATGTTTTCAGTTTCAGGTTGATTTCAATGCATTGAAAACACACACAATTCCATTTGATTGAAAAATTATTTATGTAATTTATAAAATAATAATTCTTTTTGTAAAAAAATAAGAAAGAGGAACACGAACCATAAATTTTTTTGTTTTCGAGTGCAATACAAAAAAAAAAAGACTAAACAAAAGTATTAGCATAGTGAAAAGTGAATAATTTAACAATTGCAATTTTAATGAAATTTTATTAATTTTTTTTTTCTTTCGTTTTTTAAACAAATGAATAAAATTAAAAATATTTTTCTTTATAGAAAAAATGTTACTTTACAAAAAATTATGCTTCTTTTTATTTTAGTGAACACACTTATGGCACTAACTGTTTGTTGTGGCTGAGTGTTTTTTTTTTTTTAATTTTCGAGTACAGGGTGTTTATCATGTGTGTGTGCACTTATTATTTAGTAAAAATTAAAATAATTTACGCGTATACTAAGTAAATATTATATTAAAATAGCTTGGTGTTTTTTATAAAAAAAAAAAAAAATTGTGTATGTTTGTATGCGTGTGTGTTTTTGTGTGTTTATCAAAACCTTCATTATTCATTATTTCTATATATTATATCAAAAAATAAAATATTTTCTTTAAAAAAAAAATATTAAATTTTTATTATGTCGATATATATATATATAGAAAGAATAAAACTTTCTTTATGAACTACCAGACTTATCATCCTCTTGAGATGGTTTCGTATCCAATGTTTGTGTAATCTTCTTCCAGATATTTTCGAAGGAATCCTTTCCAGAGTAATCGATCTGTCCTGATTCCCAGCATTGACGACGCATTAACTGTTCGTAAGCTTCCTGTTCGGGAGTACGTTGTTCACCCAAACGCAACTGTGAAAGTGCTCCAGCTAAACCAGCCTAGAAAATATAAGTAATTATTTATTATTTCGCAAAAAATATAGACACATTTGTACAATATAAGGCAAAATCTAGATCAACAAAAAAGTTGTTTAACTCTAAACAACGGCGGATTGAGGCCTTTATCGAAACATTACTCTATGATATCGAAACTCGAACGAGCCTTAACCTTCGAAGTCATGACGTGCGAGGAGTTGTTTTTAGCGATTTGACTAATATATGAGCTGTTAGATTTTAAAGTGGTATAATCACTTTTCGTTGAGTGCAAAAAATGAAATAACTTGAAATGAACTGTATAAAATTAATTTAATTTTTGCTCTCAACTCAGCTCGCTCATATGAATACCAACTTTTTAGTTAGTCTAGATTAAAACTGCCCAATTGATAATATATTACAAAAATTAGTACAAGTGTTAGTGAGCTTTTTGTTAGGGAAAACATTTACAAACATATGTTCATTAGTGTGCTCATTACTTTTATACAATAACAAAAACATAAGCCATTTATATTGTATATATATATCGCAAAACAAAAACACATTCCGTCCCGTATAACATGTAGGTATGAGACTTATGTTGTTTTTGATATTAAATAATTCGTTAGCATCTTTATGTATTAATATCAAGATTATATTTGACCCGTTTTTACGTTACGTAAAATTTTAAGTGAATACTGTCATTAGAAGTGATGAACCCTGCTCCAAGCAAATTTATTAAATAGATGACTTAATTAGACTTCTTTTATCAGCTAAACCAAGTTGCTCTATCCAGTTTGGGATATGTTTACCTCAAACTGAATGATGATTTCCATGATTTATAAAATGTTCGCCCTTTCTACGGTCTTAATGAATTGTAGGTTTCTTTTACTTTTAGTCTGACTTCGGTTATAGAATAACCACTGTCTATCAGAATTTCGTAATATGTACCAAGTTTTTTTTTAAATTTTAGAAAAGGATGAGATTTGAGAGGTCATGACAATGTCATTTCTTTAAATTTTTCTTAAAATCATAACCCTTAAAAAATTTTCAAATGGTGCGTATTTTGTTTCAATAAGTAGAAGTATAATGAATATGAAAAAATTGTTGTTAACTTAAACCATTCCCTTTTACCAGCTTTATGTCGCATAATCCTAATTCTGCACCTGCTTTGCTCTGTCAGTTCAGACTATTAGTTTTAATAAAGAAAGATCTTAAACTGCTGATTTTAAACACCATAAAGTTACGAGATCTTCTAACTTTAAAAAATCATTTTCCGGAAAGATTATACTCAAATCATATGAAATATTTACGCGGAACTAATATTTTTATTGAAGCTTAAAAATTTACAATCTCAATAAAAATCTTCATTGTGTAAAACATAGGACCAGACTCAAACCAAATGTCAAATTTACTCTGAAAAAATGTGAATATTTCCTACTAGAACTAGAACTTATTTAAGGTTATAAATACACATATGTAATTGTTAGTTTTGTAAGCAACCATAATAGCAAAGATCGTACATAATCGACAACAGAACATAATACATAAAATAAAAATAGTCATAAGTTTTACACTTAAAATGTTTTTCAAATTGTTTTAAATATTTTCATAATTTTTTTAATTGGATAATTGTTTTTATTTCCCGGCAAAGCTTATCCATCAGGTGGCAAACTTAAATATCCAGTGTGTTTTGATTTTTCATTTTATGTATTTGCAAAACATATTCGTGTTCGATTATATATGACCTCAGCACACGCAAATATAACATTTCTAGTTCACTTTGGTAAGATTACTATGAGCTTTGTATGTTAAAATATTCAAGGATATACAGGTAAAATTCAGGAAGGCAGGAAAATAATAGCATGCAACGATTATGAAGCTAATTCTATGTACATAGTATGCTTATAAATGATAATTCCATATTTCCAATGACGCAGTGACAGGTGACACATGACGAAGACATGTATTGTACAATGAATATGAAGATAATCAAATAATACATCATAAAATATCCATTTACGTATAATGATATGACAAGATCACTTTTACTACTTTTTTTTTTCTATATACATCAACCTCACAGGACGACATGTATGCTATTCATGGACCCACTTCGAATGTTCAACGTGCGTGCAACACCATCGGACAAGTTTTACAAACCTCATTATCATCATCTTCATTATACGATAGGGAATGTGGTGTGTCAAGTGTTTCGGTAGATTGTGTTTCTGTAGTCTCTACAGAGTCCTCTCTACTGCTGGCAGTTTGAATTTCTGCATTTGTACTAAAGTGTTCCAGTGTAATGGCAGCCTCTATTGTTGGCGCAGCAATTTCGCTGTATGTGGGTGTTGTTTCATGGCTACGCTCATATTCAATTTCTGTATTTTGTATATTTTCTACAATATCTATTCTATTTTCTAGCTCATGTGGTGGTCTGATTTCATTTTCGTTGCATATTTCTATTATTTTGTCATCTTCGATATGTTCATCTATTCTCATTTCATTTGTATTAGTATTTGCATCATCTATGTATGCACTATTTTCATTTATAACATTTTCCAAATTCTCATAGTAATCTTCCCAAGGATCTTGAAAATCTTTTATATTTGCAAAATCAAAATGACATTGAGTTGGTTGATGTTGCTGTTGTCGATGATCATGTTGTTGCTGTTGTTGTTCTTGTTCTTGTTGTAAAAAATGATCTTGTTGTTGCATATATTGTTCATGATTATAATTATTATTATCATGATAATTTTGTTGATATGAATGAATTTGATTGTCATTATTTCGTGGCATTATTCCAAGCCAATAGTTCTATGATTGATTTTGAAATTTTTGATTTTTGGCCAATATATCAAATTTGTTGCGATTAGTATTAAGGAGGCGGAAAAGGAAAAATTGTTGGCAAAAGTTTATGTTTAATTAGCAAAATCATGCATTATATATAGTATATATATTTTTTAAATTTTCTTTTATTAAAATTTGTCACCTAAAATAAAATTAATTTACTTGAAAATTTAAAAAAAAAAATCTTAAGCACCCTGTTATTCATATGACTTTTCATTGAGAAGTTCTCACTACAGCTTATCTACACTATCGTCTATAAAAATAGGACATGTTTGTTCTGCTAAAAAAAAAATAAAAGATTCTTTGTTTACGTGTTACTCTGGCATTTGTTTGGCAAACTGCCAAAGTAAATTCAACAATTTCACTTTTGATTCGCTGAAATGGAAATCAAATTAAAAATTAGTGATTGCTCTAATTATGCGTAATTGTTTGGGTTGAGCAATTTCGACAAATTTTGCGGGATGAGCAATTTCGTTAAATTTTGCGGGATGAGCAATTTCGGCAACACTTTCTAAAAATTGGTTTCTATAAATGTATAAAACTGAAGTCTTTGCACTATGAGTGTAATTTATTTTAAGGAATTTGAAATAGAATTCATATTATTAATTGGATCAGAGACATCTGTGATTATATAAAGCCTACTCAATAAAGACAGCTTTGCCTTATAGTACGAATATCAATTGTTGTTCAATACAACCTTCAAACAATAGAATTTAACAGAACTATGATATATTCAATTTGATATTTATCTCGTTTTTGAGCCAAAACCCAGTCCAAAATGGTATGCTATCCGTACAAATTCAACGTTGAAAAGAAACAACGCAGACTTAAAACAAAAACCAGTCTTTTTTTTTCACAAAAACCGATTTAATTGTGAATGAATTGTCAAGGCTGATAAATTCTTATCACCAAAAAATGCCAAAAACAAATCATTATCAGACGGCTGTAAGCCAAAAAACAAACAATTGGATAAAGTAAGAAAACACAAAATAGAAATTAAATCAATTTATATTTAGGTATATTATCCATGGTTTTTGAGACTGGAAGTTATTTTATGTTGTAAATGTAACCATTTGTTATGGACCTTTTCACTTATTTATTATAAAAAATATGAATAAAAATAAATCTAAACAAATCAATATTTTTTTATAGCACTAGCTTTAATTTTTGGTGCCTAAAAGTTTATTTTATTTAGCATAATTCAAAATAATAAAAAATTTAAAAAATCATTTCAAAACCAGTTCATTCTTCGTTGCTTCCGTACTAACAACCTTATTGACTGTGCTAAATGCTTCATATTATGAAACTTAATAACTTTTTTACGCACAAGAATTCATAAAGATATTGCCGGTGTGTAGAAACTATGAAGCACAATATTTAAATTTTATTAGAATAAATAAACTTGTTTATTATTTGGGTTAAGTTTATTTACACTATCTATTTTGTTCAGCATCATGGATGAGTGAAGTTTATTTTGCAAAAACGTATAATAACGCATTGTCAGATAGCCAAAAGGCATAATTGAACTCATTCATTTGTCAATATAAACATAAAAAAAATGCTATTTATGATTTCTAAATATTTATGCTTCAATAGCGTGACGGAATGTGATTATTTGAATACCTATAAGATTGATACTTATTATGCTGCTAAAGAGCATAACATACTTCTTGCATTAACTGAAGTGTGTTAAAGGCAATCAGTTTTAAGGCAATTAAGTTTTGTTGCTACTGAAAACGTTAAGTCGGAAAATTGTGCTTTGTGCTTTTATTTCTAGACGAGACTGTAGTAAGAGACTGCGCAAGAAAAGAAAAGCGTAGGGTGTTTCTTATCGTAATAAATATTAAATGTTTGATCGTGTAGATCGTATGTAGATAAAAAACTTCACATTTCGTACTACATATGCCATTTAAGGACTATCCTGAAAAACGCCTAGTAATTTAATTAAACTTTAAAACTTTCCTTTTATTGTTATAGCTTACCGTGAGTTTTAAATGTACACGATCGAAATATGGATCGGTTTTTACTAATTATAAAATTATCCCTACAAAGGTTATGGATGAAGTTTGATGAAATTCAAAGTACTAAACACTGAAAGGCCGATAAGTTTAGTAAGTTTTATTTTTAGAAAAATGGTCTAAAAAGCTTATATTTTGGTCCAAAAGAGCCAAAGAATTTACGTCCACAGTAAAGAAAAATCATTAAATCTAAATATACTTCTTGAGTGAGATAGAAATTTAACTTTCACTTTTCTAAACTTAAGGTTTTACCAATGGCCAATTTTATTAAACTTTTCTAAGAAAAAAATGGATATTTTGCGTTTTGAAATTTTTCATTAGTTTTTAAATTAAAGAGATTGACTAACATGGAGACTACCATTAGTGATATAGCTTGTTGTATTTCTAAACAGTACAGTGATGCCAGATCAAATGACGATTTTGTGCAAAAATTACAATGATATATTTTCTTTTTACACATTATATGCAGCACATTCAATTTTACGCATTTCACCGAGGACAATTGAATATTTACAAAATATTTTTTTACAAAATTTTCTATAATCCATATTTACAAACACCTTTGGTATTTACTAGATAAAACATGTGCAAACTGTAATAAGTGCATTAACTATTTCGCTAGACTCATTGTCAGCTAATATTGCTAACTGATTAAATTCTTACCTCATTGTTATAACCGTAATTTTCATTAATTTCGTTACTAACTGCAGTTGTTTGCTTGTAAATAAACAATTAGTTCTTTTTTTAAAGGTTTTTTGAGTTAATTTTAAAGAAAAAAAAAATAAAACAAAATTGTTGAAAAGTTTTAGCAAAAAATTGTTAAATGAAATAATAACTCTTGAAAACAATTAAGCAAGGTGTTAATACGATATATATATTCGTAACGATTGTAGTTATTAAGTTATTGCTAAATGCAATGCGCTTACCATATTGTCAGTCAATTTTTCATGTACATTATCACAGAAGATATTCCACCAGAGTTGAATCAAATCAGTGGCATGTGCATATTCTGTTGGTGTGCTTGCGGTTCTGCTCTGTGAATTGAATTGGACTAACCAGGGTTTCATTTTACCAGCAAAATGCAAAATTTTAATTTTATCTCTAAATCTGAAATTTTTTTGGAATATTATAGCATGAAATTTATGCAAATAATTTATTTAATATTCTTAATTTACGCAATACATACTGTTTGAATGCTGGCAAATAACAATATGAAGCATACGCAGTCACATTGTAAGTAAATGGCAAATGTTTCTGTATATCAGTATGTGCCCAATCAGAGAAGTATGAATTCAATAAACCCTGATCGCCGCCATCAAAACTGCCGTTTTCGAGTGCAAACTTTGTAATTTTATCAAACGTATCCACACTGGGCTTAAAAACAAATACACCAGAATTGAAGCAATCTGGCCAGCTTACATCTGGAGCAGCAGAGAGTTCCTCACGCTCGAAAAGTTCATCGCTGTTTTGCAGAACCTTTAAATTAGTTGTGGGGATGTTTTAATGCGTTCCTTTTTTCTTCAATGATTTGTGTGATCACATAAGTGAACAATGTTCGAGCTGAGAGTGTGTCTTTTATAAAAATTGTACCAATAATATCAGAATCGAGAAATTTACGACAATTTATGTCAAATCGGATATAATCGTGAATAATGTGAATCGGTTACAAAAAAACCCTCTCCTTTAAAATCGTTTTTTTTTAATTCATAATGACGTTACAATCAGTATAAAAAATTTTTATACTATAGGATAAAACGATCTAGTTACCGATTTAACGCTTTCAAACATTATTTTTTATTTACATAAAAATAAATAAAATTCAATTTCAATGACACGACAACGAAGAGCATTCAATATTCTAGAAGAATCATATTTCAATTATTACTACATTTGAAACATAAGCTCCGAAATAAGTCATACAAGGATAGGATAACAGGATAACAATTTTTGTAAACTGGTTAGGGATTTATAGTTAGAGGTGTAACTTGTTCAAATAGGTTGTGCGCTTCATATGAAATTTCAAAAGGCTAAAAAATTTTCATTTCCAAAATAGCGACTGAAACACCCCATGGTGCGCTCAGCGTACCAAACATCACTCGGAATCTCTCTCTCATTGTTACACTTGTGCACAAAAGTCAACGCCTAGTTTAAATTTTTTTTGTTTTAACATACAAGTATATCAGAATCCAAAAATACACATTTCTCGAATTGCACCAAACGCCAGCAATGTAACTTTGTGAATGTAATGCCCAGCTCGGGTCTGGCCAATAACGCCAAATTTGCCGCATCTTGTGAGTCCAATACATTCACCTCTTGTACAACATTATATACGTCCTTCAATTTGTTGCGCATTGATTCTGAAACACCGGGTGTGACCAGCACAGCCAATTGGTGTGCGGTGCCAGCGCGCTTCAGTGAATGAGCCAAGACCAACGCGCCCAAGGAATACGTATCATTTGTAGACAACGTCACCCACGCAAATTCTATTAGATGAAAAGAGAAGAAAAATGAAAACATTTACATCACATTTTAGTTTCTTTTATTTTTAAAATTTATTTTTGTTTTATTTTAATTTCCATAAGCGCATCATCAATTTATACAATTTTAAGATATTAAATGTAGCAAAGCAAAGCAATTCTTTCGATAATTTAATTTTTTTTGAAAATTCTATATTTTTATAGTAGGAAAAATGCACGTTCTTGGCGCATGCAGATTTTCATTTGTCAGTAGAATTTCGTTTTTAATTTATTCAATTATTTACTTTATTATATTTTGACAAATGGTGTTGTTTTTTGCCAAAAAAAAATAAACTGTTATTTTGCATAATTTATTGCGCGCTGAATGACTTATAAACTTGATGATATCGGATAATTTTAAAGTTGTGAAGAAGAATAAAACAAAAAAAAATGTTATTAAAATGTTAATTTGTTGTTTCATACAATGTTCAAAAATTATATTTTCAAAAGTTTATATGTAAAACAAATTAAACTATCTTGTATCGTAGGGATGTTTATTAATAAGCGTATAGTTCTGCCCATATTTCAGAAATGAAACTAACGATTTCGATAAATTGTTCCGATTGTAATCTTGATCGATAATAAACGGACAAAAAGTCGTTTTAGTAAAATTCATTATGCATCGTCCAGTGACTGTCTTACACTGCCTTCCTGAACTCATTTTTTATATCAGCCCACTAAATAAGAAAAAAGTTCACTTCTTAATTTTGTACTCCAAAATGCTCTTAAAGAATTGAAGTACTCGATTCAAAATAAATAACTTCATAAATTTGCATTTAGTATTTTTACGAAAAAATGTGTGGAATTTTTTCAAAGTTCTCGTCGCAAGGCTTAAAACCAAAGAGTATTTTTTTCAATGTAGATGTTATTCAAGATCTAAGGTCCCAAAAACAGTTTTTTGTTAATCTCTCGCTTCCTTTTGCCCAGACAGAAATTGTATTAGGACAAAAGCTGTAAACGAAAAAAAATTCTACAAAAATTTAAAACACTTAAATATTAAACGTTAAAATAGTTTTTTTCTTATGATGTGATCTTAGACTATTAGAGTAGAGTTTTAACGGTAACATCTTCTTTCATAATCGACATATTTTTAAAATAATTTTTGCCAATTTTCTTCACAGTTTTATATTTATTTTGCTTTAAACCAAGTCTTTAACGAAACATGTGAAATAGATTTTGCAATTTTTTTATTTCCGTATATCAAATTTTGTGAGACAATAACGCCCAAAATCGCATACATTTGCTTAGAGATTTTATTTCTTATATTAATGAGCGATTTCTTTGCGAATATTAAGAAATGTTTCTTATTTGCCCAAATCAAATCGATTTTTCATACATCCAGTATAAGGTTCAGGTATCAGGTTTGAACACCAAAGTTCCGGCACGTTTATATATGTTTAGTAAATCGATGTACTCGTGCCTTAACATAATGTTTTTCTTAATACCATTTGGCTTATGTGAAAACATTCAAAAATGTGACAAAATATCACTATATATTTTCTCCAGATGCAAGCTTGAATCTTCAACTTGTTGGAATACTTTTATGCATCACTGTTATGTTGCTGAGAGAATCAGATAAGAAATCATACTCATATGAAAAAACTATGCAAACCTAAATTAATATGACACATTGCTACAAAAAATTATCCAATGAAAAATATGAAATATATCGTTGAAAAAGTTTTAATAAAATTGTTTGCAAGAGGAGTAGATTTTAAAGCCAACATATCTTCAATATTTTTAAATCTTTTTAGTTTTCACACTAAAGTGTCATTATCTCGACTATTGTCTCAGAATAGTTTTGAAATAATTTTCGATAAAATTTTCAAAAGCAACGATGACATCATTTTCAAATTAGATAGATAAATATTAATTTTGAAACTTAATATATACAGATTTTTTTTTTCATATTAACAAGTTTTATTTTGTTATTTTAGATGGTAATATAATAATTAGTAAAGTTTTCAACTTTTCTACCAAATAAAAAGATTTAAAAAAAAAACTTATTAATGAAAAGTGTCATAAAATACCAAAGATTTATTATTAAAACAAGAAAAATAATTTTGAAATTAAGAAAGTTTATTATTATAAAATTTTTTACAAAGTAGTTTTCAATATGTACAAATTAAAAATTTTGAAATTTAAAAATTAAGGCAGGTTTTTTATTTGGTTAGCTTGTAAAGTAATAGATATAGTAAATTAAGGCTAAAATTTTTAGCATCAGTACTAATAAGGCAGTTCTTGTTATATACTAGCGTTTTTTTTTTTTAATTTTGGCAGCAATTAATATTTCAGACAATTAGAACAGATAAACAATATTCAGATTTAAAATTTTCAAACTACCTTTTCATATCTAATTTTCAACTTCAACAACATTCCAGCACAGCTATAAAATGATTGCTTGGCATGAAATGCATTCATTCTCATCGACTGGTATTCTAGTACAATTTGCATATGTGGGTGGGTTGGTTTTTATAAATGTGTGTGTGTGTGGGTGTTTGTATATGTTTTCTTAGAATTTATTTATTTATTTATTTTTTTTTTTTTGTGGCCGAATTATAGTTTTCATATGTGTGTGTGTGTGTTTGTGTGACAGAAAAAAATGTCCTAAAATAAAAATAAGATTGTTTAATTTACGTATATATGTATGGGTATAAGACATTCATAAACTTACCGGATATGATCTATTTATTTCAATATAATTTTGACAACGTTAATTAAACATATAAAACAATTAAGAAATTAAATCACAAAATTTTTTTTTGAAACAAAAAAACAAATATTTTAATGTTTTTGACTCAACCAAAAATTAAATTCAAAATCCATGAAAAATGACAATTTGAAATTAACTTTTAGCGTAATAAAACTTTCAAGGCTTTTTATTTTCGAAATTTGAAATGTTTTCTTTTTGCACAAGCGCTTGCTTATCACATTAATTTTAAAATAAATATTTTTTTTTCTTCAGAAAATCTGTAGGTATGATAATAAAACCAACAGATGCGCGCGTTTGAATTTGGAAAATTTTCAATTTTAAACTCAAAATTTATTCTTTTCTGAGCGAAAACTTGACATTTTTCATATTAACACTTTTAAACCACGCAATATTTTTCCTGTCATATTGTGTCGCCATGGTAAAATGAAATTATTCATTGTTATTTTTGGATCAAATGACACATAAGTAATAGCTTATTTTGTAAAAATTTTTTATGAACAAAGATTAAAAGAGAGCATTTTAGAAAAAATGCTAAAAATTTAATATAACGTTGACAGGATTATAATTTAAAAATAGCATTGCTAACATACTTTGTTTTTAATGTAACAAGAACTGGTACAGCGGAGAATTTTTATTTCAACATTTTAAATGAATAGACAACAGTTTATGATTGAAGTTTTTGAAGCTAACATAGATGAATTTATTAGCCTGTCTTTTAGAAACTAACAATTGAGTCGCTTAATTTCAAAACGTGATCTTATCGATTTTTATTAAAATGAGTTAAATACAAATTTTTTATATATAAATCTTTTCAGTAATCTAATGGTGTAGGTTATCTTGTTCAAAAACCAGGTTGATTTTTAGACAAAGTAAAGTCACATAGATTAATAAAATCATTAGTACAAAAAGTCTGGCTCGAAAATAGACAAAAAACATAATTTTTTAGGTACTTAACCTTAAATATTTCAGAATTCTGACGTGATGTGTCAAGGCTAGATTCGGATCCAGCGCAATAAATTATTTCGACAAATGACCCTCAGTAGCCCAACAACATTCATAATCTATTCATTCAACATTCATGTACGTATAGAACGGAAATATTACCAGGCCATTTGTAAAAGAATATAGCCGCAATAAAATAATTTCTTGGTTTGGGCAACGAGCTAATGATCAATTTACTATATATATATTTAGGTTATCGGGCTAAATATGAAAGTGTACGTTATACGAGAAATTTATTGGACAATAACTCAAAATCCAGTCATATGATTTCATTGTGCCTATTAAGTCTTTTGTCCAGGACGTCAAAAATTTTCCTTCTGAAAAAAGGACAGCATTTGATTGAAACCACTTTTGCATATAAATAGTGTGGGGTCTTTTATTATATTGTTAAAGGATTATTTTAAACGACTTATTAATAATATGGAAAAAATTTTAAAAGTTGTAGAAGTGGAAAAAATGTATTATATGAAAATTAGAGAAAAATCTCCCTCTTGTTATGAAAACACCCCAGTCTGGTAACACTGATTGCAATTTTAAGTCGGAAGCTAAGAAAGAGTCAAAATGAGAAAACTCTGTTGCTCACCACCACCCACCCAGTGAGCAAAAAGTTTATTATGATTTTCATTCAATTCGAATGACCTTGTTTGGCTTCTGCGCATTGTAGAATTGTAAAAAAACGTGGCTCTAATCGCATATTTTTCTTACGAGCAATGAAAGCAAATAATAATAAAACAAACGTAAAAGGAAATGTAATAATTTCATGACGTCTGTAAATGAAAAGCAACTAAAGAAAAATTGAGTTTTGAAAAAAAAAAAAGCTGAGTTAAATTTAAGTACAAATACTCTTAACTAATTATGAGCATTTGAAACTTTCTTTAATGGAACTTTTTTATTTACTATTTAATCAAAGTCTGAAAAGTGGTTGCGTTATACATTAAAAAGGTGTCAAGAATTTTGCTTTGAAGCCGCAATAAATTCATATAATACAATGGGCGTTAAACTTGCCGCCTTAGTCTTTACATGACTTTCACTCTTTTGATTTAAAATGTCTCATAAAGAATATGGTATTACTATTAATATACTAATAAGGTAATAATAATTGGAACATTACTTGCGTCTGATATAAGTTTTTTTTTTTTAAAAACTGAATAAAATTTAAAAGTTAATAACCTTAGAATTTTTATCGAAAGCCAAAGAAGTTATTTATACATAATTACCTTAAATCTTAAATTTTATTAACACACCAATATAGACATTTATGACTTGATGAGCCTTATATTGATTTTAAGTATTCACAATTTATTTCCCATCATTACTATATATATTAAAATGTATACTAAGTAATATTATGAGTAATAAAGTTTATAATAAGCTAAAATAGGTATGATGAGACTTCAATTGATTAACTTAAAAGTGATCGACGGATTGTACTTAAACTTAATTTACTTCTGTTAAAAAATGTCTTGAGCTCCACAATACTTTGCCATCTGACTGTAACATATCATTTTTTTGATAGATTTTTTGAACGCCTCCAGTTTTTGCGATAAATTGAAGTAAAATTAGTCAAAACATCGTTTTTGACCATTTTCGTGCGTGTAGCCATGATTCTAAAAACGATACAATCGGCAAAGAAAATATTAAAATTTGATTTTAAGCAAAAAAATTCACAACTTTTTTATTGTTTACTCAGAAATGCTCCAAATCAACTAATGTGCTTGATGCAAGTGGCGATAACATCCGTTGTTTTTGACATATTTGAACTCATTTATCTCAAAAACCGGGGACTTGTGTCCGAAAAGTGTCCGAAAAGTATTTTCCTTTAATAGTTCTAATGATAGGATTTTTAACATAACTGATTCCCGTTCTGAATGCTATTCCCAACATTTTTCAGAAAAATAATAATGTTTCTGTTTTTAACTTTAAGTTCTCCACTTCGACCTTATGAACAATGACTGTAATCACTTGAACGGTAAAAAAACATCACATTTTGTCTCAAATTAAAATTAGTTTCACATAAAAACTATAGCAAAACTAATGTACATATTAATATTTACAGTCATTAGTTATAGGCATTACTACTTATACAGTTCATCTACAATTGAAAAAAAAGTAACTGAGGAGTATTTCCAGATGAAAACGTCTAAGAAATACAAATATTGTTATACATACCACTATTTTGAATTATGCTCAAACTTTGTGAAAATCTTCTTTGGGGTTCCAAAGAAGAAAATCGATGTCAAGTGAAAGTAGAAAAGTGTGTCGAAAAAGTTGATATGTGTCGAAAAGTTAGAAGAATTTTGAAAAAACTCAAAAAGTCTGTAATGTATTACTAGCGTGAAGCGTTTGCTTTTGCATTTTCAGCCGATTCACTTCAGTTCAGAACTGACATGAAAATTTTTCGCCGATTAACAATCCCAAACATTGTATTACCTCATGTTTTCTTTTAAGTGCACTTAAAAAGTTTGGATTTTACACACCTTTCGATGCGGATATCTCAAAAACTAAATATAATATCAAATCGATGGCTATTACTGAATTTTTTAACACATTTTCACACAAAAATAATGTGACGAGATGGATAAAAGATGGATGGCTATTACTGAATTTTTTAACACATTTTCACACAAAAATAATGTGACGAGATGGATAAAAATATAGTTAAAAAAAAAAAAGTTCAGCTAAAAATTGCACTTAAGTAAATATACAATCTTCATTTATCAAATAAAATTTTTGAAAATCGTTCTACAGTGTAATTGGTAGAACATATCATATATTGCACATTCACTCAGTTGCAAAACTTATTTTCTCCAAAAGTTTGCATTATATGTATGATATTAATAAGTTTTATGAACTTACGTCATAAATACACTGAAAGCTTTTATCTTTATTGCAAACATAGCACAAAGTTTAATGTGTTTTTTTCAATTTTAATGATAAAAATATCTTAGTAAATGAATTAAAGACCATAAAACTTACAAATATAAAAACAATAAAAATTTGAAATGCGGTGTGAAATAATTCTCAAAACTACTTGGGACAGAACATAAGGTTTTACCCTTCTTCTTCTTCTTCAAACGGCTACAAAAGTCAAAATGTCATATTTTTAAATAAATGCAAAAAGAAAAACAGAAATCCCTTCAAAATACAGCGCCAACAGCGTCATATTTTAATTGCCTCTTTAGAAATTGATGTTTCTTCCACTGCAAATATTCGTATAAGGTAAATGCAGAAGATATTGCGATGCATTCAAAAGATTGCAATAACGCGCGCCCGTCACACAGCGATTCTTGTGAGAAGACGCCTTAATATCTGTTGTTGCGCTGTATCTGTGTGGAAAACAAGTTCTTTTAAAATTTGTTTTTTTTTTCTTTATTCTTGTCTTTTTCGTTGTTGATAATTTATTTCTTTTTAGAGAAGCTAAAAATATCCAAGAAATTTTTAGCTTGACGCTATACAAACTATCTTTTACTGTTGTGGGATGCCAGTGCATGATGATCAAACATTTTGTATTATACAGAAATTCAGTTGAAATTTTAAAAATTTTCAATTTTATATTTTCCAAGACAGAAATTACTGGATCATTTTTAAATATAACCACATTGTAGTATATAAGTGCCGCAATATAGCTGGGCACCATGTGGGATGTGTTAGGTAGAGTAGAGTAGAGGACACGATTTATATTAATGTGTGTGATGATGGCAATATGTGCGAGTACTTATGAATGCTGCCAATGACATGAGGACGATTTGAGTGTGATGCTTTCAATTATAGCAGTTAATAACTTTTTGGGATTAATGTGGGTTTTGTAATTATTTAATGTTTTCATATTAAGATTAGAGTTATATTAGATTGTAACGAATTCAAGGAATACAGCCATTCTGGGAGAAATCACGCTTTTTTCGAAATTGAAACAGAGATAACTGATTTCGGCAGTTATTGATTTAAGCTGATCACAAGTGCTTTCAAATGCTGAAACAAAAATTCTTAAATTCTTTCTTATTTAGTGGTTATGTAGAATATAAAGATTTATCGTCACATGTCGGGTACAGTATAATCTCGATAATCCGGACAATTAAAAACCTAGTAGTATCCAAATTACCAAAATGTTCGGATTACCAAGATAAAAAAAAAAATAGGAATAGATACTACTGAGCTTCTAAATTGAACGAATTTTAAATACAGTGCAGTTGCGGTAGCGTGAACTTATTTAAACCAAGGTTGTTTACGGTAACGAAATTGTTCACGTTAGCGAATATGAAAATTTTAACCAAAATTTATGCAGCTAAGTCGCTGTAACGTATTTTGTATCAAATTTTTATTCTTCATATCATTCGTAATAACAAAAACTTTAAAAGAAACAAAAACTTCTTTATAAACTAAAAAAAAATAAAAATAAAAATACACAAACAGCCTTTTGCGTATTGCCTGGTTGAGTAATGTCTTGCTACAAGGTAGTCAATGCAAAATTTATTTCATTCACGTTACCGCGCTATTCACATTAGACAGTGATCACGTTACCGCGACCGCACTGTACATTTAAAATATTTATGCTTTAAAAATTTATTTTTATTGTGTAATCAACATTTTTAGTGAGTTTGGAAAAAATTAGAAATTTTAATTTTTCTTTTTGTATGCAACATCTTTCAGACTAACAAGTTTTAAAATGTCCCGGCGGCAAAGTCCTGGTCTTTTGAATATTTAATATGTACATGTATTAAACGCGCTTATAGCTTGAGAGTGTCGAATTATTGGATCTTGATTTTCATCGTGATCGCTGTTCTCGATATCGTCTTCTCAAATCACATTGTCAATAAATTCTTTGTCGTCATTCAACCACTCATCAATTTTCTTATCATTATATACATATGTACATCCAGAGATATTTCGTCAAGAAGGTCAACTATTTTAGTAGATTTACTGGGGCGTAAAATTACAAGAGACAGGTCATCATCTGAATCTCATTCAAAGTCTTATAATGATTTTGGTTGGCAAGTTTCATTGTCTAGCAGTAAAAGTGCTTTGGTTGGCAAATTTTTTTTCTTTTAAGTAGTGCCTTACTTGTTTAACCAATGAATTTTCAAACAAATTCTTAAACAAAAGTTAAGTCGTCCAAGCACTTTTTGTGTTAATCAAATAGAAAATGGGGAATCCCGGTAAAAAAAAAGCAGACAAAAATGATTAAAAAAATGATGAAAAAAAGTGTCCGGATTTAAGAGGTAAATAAAAAGCGAGGTGCCCGAAGCACGGAGTCTACAATAGAAATTAATCGGGTGTTCGGATTACCGTGTTGTCCGAATTAGCAAGTGTCCGAATTACCAAGATTGCACTGTATTATCAAAAATCAGTTTTGATCATCCTGTAATGTATTTTTGCACTTAGCATAATATACATAGGAACTGTCGATTTCTTTGATTAAACAAAAAATGGAGTATTTTGTCCCTAATTATTTTTTCTAGGTAGACCATAGTGCTCAATTTATCGAAAACTTCAAAAGAGATAACTAAAAAAGCGTTATTTCCTGAAGTCCCTTATATCAGAAATCTATTAGCTTTTAAAAATGTTTTCCATAAGTTTTGAATAAACAATTTATTTTCATAGTGCGATTTTGCACGTCCGTATTATCGCCTAAAGACTAGGCTAACTTTTAATTAATGTTAGGCATACATTTTTATTGCGCTTTTTTTATCAATTTTTCCAAAATATATTGCCCACACTTGTTTCTCGGCAGTCAATATGACTCTTAACATTTCTTTAAGTAATGTAACTAACTTTATACTAACATTGCTGGAAATTGCATTACTTTGTACCTAGTTCAATACATGATATCTTTATTTCCTATTGGGGTCTTAAGAATAAACAAAAATCGCTAAGTATCACATTTTCTGACCTTACAGTATGCTCTCTTGATCCAATTTTTATGAAGGATTCAAGTCATCATTAAAAGGCAGTTTACTGCTCATGAAAATTAATGATCAAATATTTCCTTACGAAAATAGTCCAGGAAACAAAAATAAAAAAATTCTCAAAAAATCGAACGAAAAAACTTCGATCTGTGCGGATTCCTGTGGGGCGGGGAAGTGTTGGCGTTACGAGGATTTTCCATATAACATTTTTCGTCAGCACAAGTTTTTATTGTTGTTAAAAAATGAAAAAAAGTAATCCTTTGTGAAGGTCCTTTAGGCGGTGGGGACTTATCGGACAAAAGTGGATAACCACGGGGGACGGAGTAAAATTCTAGAACTTTGCGGACGTTTTTATGAACGACCCTTTATTGCTTTTTAAAAAAAGATACTAAAAAGTAAAGAGAACAATGACTGACAAAAATCTAATTCGCTTTGAGACTGTTTTTGGAGTCTTAAGGAGAAATAGCAATGTCTATCTGAAATCATGATAATGAAAAAATAAAAACACACCAAATTATAAGTGACATTTTTGAATTTTTTCTAAAGGGCCTTGCTAATAAAAATTTTTAAATGTTATACTGAGGATAGTGAATTTAATAAATCCAACCAAACTGTACATTGATCATTCTAACAAGCTCTGGTCGAATTTTAACAAGAGTACGTGACAACTGCCACGCAAGTAAAAGCTTATACTGGAAGCTGTATTAGTAAGTCTTGTCATCGCCGGAAGAGTGATCGAGTTTGAGAAAGTAGGCCTGGTAGCTTCCATACAAATAAAAACTAAAGGTGCTATATTGAGAAATAGACTCCAGTAAATATGACAAAGCTCGGTACGACAGTGTTCGGTGGAAGAAATTAGCATTAGAAGAAATTAATACAAGAAAATTGTTATATGTACGAGTACTGTATATGTATATTTGAAGAGCTATAAGGAAATATTCGCTTATAATTAAATAAGTTACGGCACTTAGCGAAACTAATAAGTAAAATAAGTAAACCGGAAAATACCCATTTAATAAAAACTCAAGATGCAATTTTGCAGTTAATGCAGTATTTTATTATTATTATTTATATGCGTATTTTATTTTTGCTAAGGGCAAAGATATACCCTTGCCAGTTTTTTTTTTTTTTTGTTTTTTATTTATTTATTAGAGAAATTTTTTTTTTAATATTTCAAATATTTCTTGATTGTCTGTCAAACAATCTGTTATAATTCTACAAACTTTTCCCATTGAGTGCCTTGCGTGCAATTATTATTTTTCTTTTTTATATATCAGATCGTATTTCTAGCTACATCAAGCTTTTGCTTACAATAACAAGTTTGGAATGCCAACGCCACTGTGCCGGCATTTTTCATGCATATGTATAATTGACCGACGACAGTGGGCGTTGTTAAGATAATAAAAAAAAAGAAGAAGAATTTTAATCATAATTTTTCATTAGCAACCGACAGCAAAAATATTTTTTTCAAAATTTTCATCTACACAAAAAATCTAAAAATAATTACGTAGATGAAAAATCGTTTCGTTTAAGAAAAATATCAGTATTTTCTAAATATACATAAGTGAACTTAGGCGCCATTGCGTTGAGAGCATACGATTTAATAGAAAATTAGATGCTGATTTCACACAAAAGAATGCGAACAATAATTTTTTGTTTGTGTTTTTTGCTATGTTGCTGATAAAACTCAATAAATATACAATTGATAATGCAGGCGATAACGGCGCCAAAATATATGTAGAAAATAATAAGATTGCAATTATAACTACATACCTAGTTAGGAACTGAATAAATCGCTTGTACTAGGTCAACATTACGAAAATAATATATTTAATGTTAAGAAAATGTTGATAAATTGTATGCAAATAAAGAAAAGGTCAAAAAAAGAGAAAAATCGATAAATAGCGTAAAAGCAAGAAGAAATAACAAAATAAACCTAACTAAATTTTGACATTTAACATTCACTATTCTGACTGATATTGATAAAATGTCAAAGTGAAAGTAAACAAATAACCAAAATTACTCCATTTTACAAAGCTTAAAAGAAAATTATACCAAAAAACAAATCGAAAAATCATAAGAAAAAACCTTTACTATTTCTAACTTCAACAGCATACCGGAAATGCACTTAGTTAAATGTCAGAAGAAAAAAAACGCTAAGAAATCAACGCGCAAAGTACATGTTGTACAGCATCTATGCTATGCTATGCTGCTAACTAGACGTGTTCTACTGCTATGCGTTTGCATACTAAAATAGCATACAAATCAGCAAAATATTCAAATAAATTATTGAAGGTCACTTAAGGTCGTCGCAATGCTTTGCGATAAAAATTATTGCTTTGATTTGGTCAAAAAGAAACTAAAGATTTTTTTTTTTTTTTTTAATAAAAGCAGTTGAATTGATAGCAATGAAATGAAATTTGATTTTAGTAGAAAATAAATATTTTGCCTTATAAAATTAAAAATGCACCAATTAAAGTTGTTTTTTAGCAAACACTATTTTTTGTTTTTTTGATTTTCAATAATATTAATTTCATTAGGGAATATATATATTTTATATATCTGGTATATATTAAGAAAAATCTTCGCTAGCCATGCAGCCACTATTTCTCTTTTCCTTTTTTTGTATTTTCTTATTTTTTGTAAACTTTATTTTTTTATACATTAATTTTTTTTTTAAATTAAGTTGTCATAAAAAAAACTTACTGCTCATATTGAAAGTTAAAGCTTAACACTTTTTTTTTAAGTAAATCAAGAAAAAAACACAAAAGCCCAAAGGACTATTTTTTTATATTTTTTTTGTTCGAGTTGCTGCACAAAAAGGATTTCGCTCGGAAATACTATGCGTTTCTCTGCTTCAATTGGATTATTTTTTTATTTTGTTGGCCCCCGAGGGTGTTGCTGCTAGCTAGAGAAATGTTGCTGTTCCGTACACGAGCGGCGAGAAACTGATTCGTTTAGGCATTTAATTCAAAAGTCGAAGCCATCACTATCTTCCACTACAGTTTCTTCGGTTTCTTTCTTCTACTCTTACATTCCCCTGTATTCCTGACTTCACCACGGCATGCGATTCATATTATACGAGTAAGTATGTGGGCTATTTATGTCGGCGAAATTTGTACACCATAGTGGGGGACATACATATAGCTACGAGTATATGCCTACAAGCATGGATGATGCAGTAAAGCCACATCTGTTTTTTTTTTATATTTTTCGTGTTTCTGTCTTTCGTCCGTATCAAAATAAAACATAAACATTACGAAGTTGGGATAAATGTCAACGTTGAAAACATATAAAACAAAATATTGCCAGCAAGTGTGTTGTATATGAGAACGTCATTGATTTTGATTACTTGCTCGAAGCTGTGGCAAAATGAGAAGAGGCAGCGAATGTGTGAGAAAAGTGAGTAAGATAAGTTTGGTTAAGGTAGTATACCAGTGTTATTGTTAAAAAACTATCGTATTTATTTAGTATTTAGCTTGTCTTAAGAAAACATACATAATATTTAAAAAAAAAAATTATTTATATACGGTTTTGGCCAAAACTTAAGCACCCCCTCAGTACATTTTTTTCAAATCATAAATTTTTTGTGAAAACGACGTTTTTGAACCATGTTGTGAATTTATTATTGTATATGTATATTTATACCTTTATAATTGACAGACAAAAATTTAACAATTCAGCGCCTCATAAATAATAAGTTATTATCAAAGGAACATTTTAAGTCAGGAAACGTAACGGACAAAACTAAAGCACCCACTTAGTTGCAAACCCTTTATTCTGGACGACACACGCACATCTCTTTGGTTTATTGGAAACTACATTATTAATGATATCCTGTGATATCCCTTCCCAGGATATTTTCAAAGATTGAAACAGATCCGCCGTGGTTTTGCAATTTTCTCTCTTGATTTTCATGTTAACGATCTCCCACAAGTTCTCCATAGGATTCAGGTGAGGGCAGGCCAACTAAGAAACTTACTTCTATTGCTGTAAAGCCACGCCTTAAAAACTTAAGGAGTAATTTTTAATCGTTGTCCTGTTGGGACCTCCACTTAAATGGTATCTCTTTAGCGGTATATGGCAGAATCATATCTTTTAGTATGTCAACTTACATAGAGCGATCCATAATTTCATAAATCCTATGAATTGGTCTAATCCCTTTTGACCTTACAGCCAGTTAGAAATATCAATATTTCTGTAAAATTATACAATTCGATTTAATGATGTTTTCATAGAACCGACATTCAAAATTGGTTTCAACGTCAGAGAGCAAGGCCACTGTCTTTGACCCCTCAGAAGCCTAATAAATTTTATCTCAAAAATATATCACTATCTTTTTAAATTTTCGAAATATTGGCCCAGGGAAATTAAAATGGATTTCAAAATATTTAAAAAATCGAAGCTGATGGAAAAAAAATGGAACTTAAAACTATGTATGTTGGTTGAGCAGTCTTGTTGTCATAGAGCAATATAAATTTTTGCAATTTCGGTGGGTCAAAACTCCACTTACAACTATGGACCTTTGGAGACATTTTCTGAAAATGGCTTTCAAGTTTTTGTATTTTTTCGCATGTTATTTGCATAAAATTATTGAGAGATTTCGCTAAAACTTTATATTCTTGGTCAAGTAAATATAATAAAGTTTTAAAATCATATTTTTCAATTTTGTAGTAGGTTTTGTATTAAGTGCAATTTGTACTGTAATTTCATTATACTCTCTTCTGCTTCTCTAAATAACATGTAATTATTTCCTCTTAAAACTCCAAAAAGTGTGGGAAAATATATATTTTTTTAGTTTTAGATATAGAGTATGAATTTTTTACATGTGCTAGACAAAATCTGTGGCTAACTTTACCCCCCCAACCCTCCAACGTTGTAGGAATAATAACCCAAGCGCCAGTTACATAGCCGATGATTGAAAGAATCGCAAATATACCATAATATTTGTTCGCTGAAGAGATATAAAAGCTAAAGAACAGCATAGCTGTCAGATCCGATGGATTTCCATTAGAACTTTTCCAGGCATCCACCAAGCCGCAGATAAATCTTTAAATGCGCACTTACAGCGCTTCTACAGCTAAATCAGCTGTAGAAGCACTGAAAGTGCGCATTTAAAGATTCTTCTGCCAAGAATGCTACTTGGGAACTCTATCTGCAGTATCTATAAAAATTACGATCTTTTGTTCAGATAGAAATTTTGAAGCAAATTCCGATCAAATGTAAGGAATAAATTCATATCCAACAGCAAACGAATTTAAAAGGCATCCTGAGAATAAATTAAAAATCCACCATCCATCTCAAACCATGCAGTCGGAGTGACTTCAAATTGCGGAATTGGTTGCCGATTAAATATGTTGTTTTTCAAAGTAATTAAGGGAATATACCGTCCCCCAATTTGATTGAAAATTATTTTTTACGAACTTATGCTCATTTCAAGTTTTAGTGTCAGAGCTTGAAAAACCGCTGGAAATTGGTTCAAAATAGTTGCATTTTCATCCAGATCAAAATAATAAAATTTTGTCTTTTGATTCTAATAGAACTCCTGATTCTCTGTCAGAATCTTTAAGAAATTTTGAAAATTGTTGAAAATTGGTGGAGTTATAGCGCTTTTTATAAAAAACAAGGCTGATCTTCTCAAAAACCCCAAAGGTTTTTATACTTAGAATTTTATTGTGAGCTTGTATTAATATGAGAGAGAAATAACATGAGTTTAATGCGCGCTAAAAGACATTTGAGGTCAGGAGATTTTTTTTTCCAAAATCGAAATGCCAATTTTTTTTCTTCATTGCCAAGCCTCTCTACGGTACTATTTTCAAAGGAAATAACAAATGCAATATATCAAATTACTTGCTGCAAATCGTACTTGCATTCTGCATACTTTTGTTGTACCATTATTTTTGTAATAACTTTTTATCATGGGAAATATATATATACATTGTACGCACATATAGCTTTTTCGCTGACAAAGTCAAGCAAACAAAACATACAAAGCCCACAAAAGTATAGTCAGCGAAAAAGCTATATGTGCGTACAATGTTTTTATATTCAATCGTGTCTGGATATAGTAAACACCTTGATATAGTGAACACCAAAATTTTTACATTGAGTTTTGTTCTCTATTTAGAGTAATACTTAGTGATCAAAATTTTGAAAACCACTTCAAGCAGAAAGCAATAAAAAGACACAAAAATGCTGAGGCCAACACTACTGATTATGCTGGCATACTAGCATTGAGAAGTATACGCGGGAAGGTGGTCCAAAAGTCAATTTCTGAACGCAAGAAGCAACATCTATTCGCGAATTCTTTCATTAAACATATATACATTTCTATTTTCCTACAAATTTATTCTAATTAACTCATTTACATAGCTATACAAATGTTTATTTTGAGCAAATAAAACGAGTTTTTGAACAAAAATGTCAACCTTGATACTGTGAACAGGCCTTGCAAAAATTAGTTCACTATATCCAGACACGACTGTATGTATTTTCTTATTTGTTTTATGAGATTTCCAAAATTTTTCTTGGTATATAACCAAAATCCAAACCAAAAACAACTCAATATCATAAATGTCATCTCAATTTAATAAACCTATGCATGTAACTAATTAAAATGACCAATTCACTTTCTACTGTTTAAATATTCATTTATTATTTTCTCTATTTAAAAAAAAAATCATTGCTATATCTAGCTCTTTACTTAAAAGCAATGTACTAAACTTTAAAATCTTTTACAAAACACACCAATTACAAACAGCTGATCACTACCACACTCAGCGCATGCTTACGATTTTCATGAGAACCCTTTAATAACAAACAATACAAACATAAACCCAAAGAATTTTCACGCAACATAAACTTCAAAAATGCAATTTTCTCTGTAAAAACTACGCCGCACGAACAGAGCGAGAGAGAGAGAGAGAGAGAAACAGAGCAGAGAACTTTCAAGCAAAAACAAACGAATTTTCCGTAGCACAGCAGCAGCAAGGAAAGTAGAGAAAAATGGAAAAAGTTCAGTCAGTGTCATTTAAACGCTACCAAGGTTCGGTTCAATAGCAAAGCGGAAAAGCGCGACGGATATACCAACGGATGTGACGCAGAGTGCTGCTGCTACTTCTCCCGCCTAAAAGTATTCTATGCAATTTGTACGCTCGAGTGAAAATAGTGTAGAGATAATTTCGTTTTTAATTTGCGACCTTATGTATGTTTTTCGGTTTTTTATTTATTTTTGTGGCAAAAAAAGAATGGTAAATGCACCGGAATAAATCTGAAAAATGTTCAAAAAACAAATTAAAAATTGTAATAAAATTATGTGCTGCTTTCTGAAAAAACGGCATCGTTCGAATGAATTGTGGAGAACGTTTTGCTTTGTGCGCACTTAAGTGGAAAATTTATTGGCCAAAAAGTGAAAAAGAAAAGTTATGATAATAGAAAAGAAAAGAGGGCCTCTGAGTGCAGAACAATGTAATAATATAATAATAAAAGTTCATAAAAGAAAATGCAAAAATGAAGTTGGGCTCCTCACTTTAATGTGCAAAAAATTGGTCCTTCGTGTTGTGTGATTTTTATCATTTTGCAAATTAAATTTTCATGAAATTACAAGGCATTCAAGTGCAAAGTTAAAATCTTGATGACCTTCATCGCGTAAGTGATATGGCTTGTCGGTGTTAGCCATGAGAGAGTGGCTTAAGTGCAAGTTGTTAGAAATTTGGTGAAAAAGTGAAACAAAATAAAATTACTCAAATACTAAATAAATATCTAAATAAATAATATTTGTTGACTAAAATAATACAGCTCATAGATTTCTTTGTTGACTACTCTTCGCAAACACTAGCTTCGTATACAGGACCAAATATAAGACATAAAATGCTTCTCTTAAAAGACCGAAGGGACTATTCCGCTTTTCTGTTTATTGTATGATACTCAGCTCGGTAATTAATGTCTTATACAGCATTACTTCGAGAGACTGCAAATGTCATCTGCGTACCCTAGGAGTTGGACAGATTTGTAATATATAAATCGTACTCTCCATGTTTCCTCTTATTCCAGCTAGTACTTCATCGATACGAGTACAATACGATAATTAAAAAATTTTTGATCTGTATCCTTCTCGTTTCATTATCGCCGATATTCCTTGGTTATTCTGTCACCGGCCAAACTAGTTTTTAGGAAAAACTAGTTTTTCCTAGGCCAAAATAGTTAATTTGAAGGCCTGAAAATATGCAATTTAATTTTAATGTAAAAACACTGTGAATAGCGAAGCCAGTGTTGCATATATTATAGACTGAACCCCCGCGAATCCCCACTTACCACTAGCCATGTATATGTTACCGGCCAAACTAGTTTTTAGGCCAAACTAGTTCTGTTAAGCCTAAAGATGTGCAACGAAATTTTAATCCAAGAGCACTGTGGTTAGTGAAGTCTACGACAGCAGCAAAGTCAGACAACAAAATTTGGCAATTTTGGTAATTGGGCGGCCCACGGCCGCGGTTCAGGATTTACATCCTCTCATATGTCCAACAGCGGCTTCGCGGCAGCTTCGCCGCGGTTCAGTCTATAATATGTGCAACAGTGCCTTTACATTAAAATTAAATTGCATACTTTTAGGCCTTCAATTAAACTAGTTTGGCCTAGGAAAAACTAGTTTATCCTAAGAACTAGTTTGGCCGGTGACATATACAATGAAATTGACAAATTTTGTTGTCTTACTTTGCTACTGTCGTTGACTTCACTACCACAGTGCTTTTGCATTAAAATTTTATTGCATATCTTTAGGCTTAACGTAACTAGTTTGGCCTAAAAACTAGTTTGGCCGGTAACATATAAAACTAGCTGGACCAGCATCGCGCACTGTCCGCTGTACAACAAGTTACGCAGCCCTTAATCTTTCTGAGTTTTGGAAGAACGCGTGAAAATTTCTTAGAAAGAGATCAAGAGCCATTCTGAAAATAGTCTCTGCCTCACATGGCGAAGAGAACAAAAGTGACAAATTTTCAAGCAATGATAACCTGATACTTTTTAATTAACGAAGACAACAATAATTGGTTTTTCCAATAGGTCTAAGAATTTCGCGGTACTTTTTTCAAAATGAATAAATAAATTTAAATAAAAAAGTGGCAAGATCTTGTACAAATAAAAGGTGCAACAACACTGATATGGAAAACTCACCCTCTAATTCAATTGAAAAACAAATTGATAATTTCCTTGAGCACTTCAAGCGAAGCGCCTCTAAAGCAATGGAGGCTGATTGGACCGGAAGTGGTTCAATAGCAGCAACAGCAATGGCAACAGCAGCAGGTGTTAGCAATGGAGGTGGTGTCATTAGTAGCAACGGTGGTGATGTTATCATCCTTCAACAACAAATTTTGCAACATACAAAAAGTCGCTCAAGCTGTTTGGAAACAACAGAGCTATCCGGTAAGTTTGGAAGAATTTATTTTTTTTATTAACTGAAGAAATTATTGAAATTCTAAAATTGTAAAGCCGAATATTTTCTTATCTTTTTACAAGGAAATTCTCCTACAAACATTGACATTAACTTTGCAAATAATGCACACAAATGTCTAACTTTGTTGACATTTCCTTGTACTTTGTTGAACTTTACAAACAGGATTTACCTTAACTCAAACTACAAATATTCGAAAAACCACCCAATTCTTGTGCCTACTTATTGATTTTCCCATTAACATCCCTGAGAGCAAAAAAAGAAATGGACAAAAAATTACTACAACTACGAGTTTTTAAGTATCGACACACCTTTGAAGCATTCTTTCGTAGTCATATCATTTGAAATACCTTATGTTACCGTAACGTAAGCCATTAACATAATTATGACCAATTTTGTTAAGGTTCTTATATATCTTTTTTGCTATGCTAACAGCCATGACTGCCGGCAATCAAATCCCAATGTCTTGAATGGTGATAGAACTCTTTAAGAACTTGTTGAAAAACCAAAGCTTTTAAATCATTTTCTATAATTTTTACTCGTATTTCTTTTAAACAGAAATGTTTATCATATAACTGCACTTAAATGGGCGCTTTTTATATGTGGAGAAGAGCCATACTAAAGACAAACAAAGTACGCGCAGATGATGGGTGCTCGAACGTAGAAAAACCAACAGAACGAAGAAATCCTTAAGAGTTTTTTTTCAGACTTTTTCTCTATTTTAAGGGTTGTTGGCTTGCCCGGTTTTTTGCTTAAATTTCTGCTGCATTTCATTTTCATCATCATGTTTGTGCATTGTTTGTTTTTTTTTCTTTGTTTTTTACTTTGGCCACCCACTAGTACTACCACCACTTGCAAGATTTGTTCATTTTGTAAACGACCTTGAGTTAGTTGAGTGACGGCAACGCAGCACTGAATTTAGTGTTATATCTTTTAATGGATTAATTCTTTAAGGTGGTTCGATAATATAAAATATATATAATGCTATATTTTACTCAAAGAAAATTGTATAGTTTATAAACTTATGCATTTAGTTAATATATTTAGTAGAATAATTCATAAAAATTAAAGAAAAATGTTTGCTCAAAATTTATATGAGTTGCATTACCCTTTTCATATACCTAGAAAAATTTTTTTTTTTAAATGGCATTTAATATTTTGGATTTTACTTAAAGCACATTTTTAATAATATTCTTTGAACAATAATTTCTCATTATGTGGCATCCAAAGTTTAGATAAAAATGTGCCCTAGATACAGATACATTTGTTTTCGTATTTGTTATATTGTGCAATTCTTTCATTTTCCAAAGAGTTTTGCTATGCGATGCCAAATGAATCATATTGACGTATTCGAAATAGAGGAAAGGATACTGTTGTTGGATAGGGGACGCATTTCTTTAATACATCGCAAGTTTTTTAGTAGTGCCTACTATAGTATTTATAAGAAAATGAAAATAACTTTAAAACTTTTATGTCGAGAACGTTAGCGCATAGCAGTGGAGTAGCTAGTGTGGATCATGGGAATGGGGCGAAAAATTGATTATATAAAATTGATGCAGTATAAATTTATTTAAAATCATTTAATATTTCTTTTAACCCAGCTCAAATAATCATGCTCAAACCTGTTTCAGCTGTGCGAATTCGTAATTAGTAAATTGCGAGAAATTTTTACGGTGATTTTTTTATATTTAATTTTGTATAGTTTCCTTTTTTATTTTTGAGTGATTATTCCTTTTAAATTAAGGTTACCTTTTTTAAATTATGATCTTGTCATTTCAGTTTCAAAATAAAATGTACAATATGTGTTTACGCTCCCCTAAAGAAATATTTGTACGATTTAAAATAAATGAATGGTTATGCTTTGATATGAGATAGGGCAACTCTTAGTATCGTTTGTGGGTCATAGACAAAGTGCCGCCGAGTAGCTATAAAAAAAAATTGCATTCCATTTAATGTTGCAATTACCAGAAGACATACATTCTCACACTTGCATGTATGCATCATGCACGTCTGAACAGAAAGGGCTTTCCATAATGGTTCACATTCAAATAAATGCAAAAAAACTTAATACGAGATGAGTCATTTATGTTGGCTAACACACCTGGCCAAGATAACATGACTCATAGCCGGTTGATCCCTTTGTTATGTTTATGCAAAACATCCAAATGCAACCCCACATTTTCCCACCCGTTATGTTGACACAACACTTATTCTTTTGTCTCCCACCTGGGAGACTTTTTTCACTACGGTACAGCTTCCTCGCTGTTATTTTTTTGCTGCTATTAAAAAAGAGTTGTTTTACTTTTTCCTTGCCAGCTATGTAGTTTTTCTGACATTTTTAGGCCAACTATGGAACAATATTTTTCTTTTATTTTTAATTTATTAAATCGAATTTATTGTTCATCGCATTGCGTGTTATGTGCAGTTGTTTACCATAAAAATAAAAGTAAGAAATTTCTATGTTGTTTTGCATCACCTGCCACTTTCATTGGTTGATTTTGCAATTACCCCGGATAATTCAAAAACAAAGTATTTTTTTTTTAAGATGCTCTATTAAATTTTAATTGCTACAATATAATGCTTAGTTTAATAAATTTATTTAGCATATGGCGTGTAAGTGAAGGAAATGCACCTATGTTGAGTAAATGAGTGGCAATTGAAGCTTGAATTTTTGCTCATAAAAAATTAAATAAATGAGCCAGTAGCAAATTCTTAAGACTATATTTTGAGTCTACTAAATTGATGATCTTAGCTGTGTTCTATTCGACAAGTCGCTATCTAAGTTGCTAAGTTTCTTACTCGCTGTTGATTCGATTCGTTTTTTTCTTTAAGTAAAACGTTTAATTTATTCATATTTTTTTATTGATGATTGATTACTGTGCTTAAAAAAATACTTCTTATGTACTAATTTTTAATCTACCAATAATTCGAAATTTGATTCAAAATTGAAATGTTTGGCTAGTTATTAATAATGCTTTCAAATTCACAAAAAATTTGTAATGCTAAGCAGTTTATGAGGTTGCCCAAAAATAAAACTTTTAACATATTAATCTTAAATATCTCGCAATACAAAGCAAAGATTGGTAGTTTTCGGGTTTAGTGTGGCAAAATCCCTGGAATAAGGCCTTATGGTCTACAACCCAAAATGTTTGCTAATTTTATGGCCTTGCGTTATTGGTAAACTTAATTATTTGGTTTAAGCTTTTTTTATTTCAACTTAAGCTTTGCTAATTATTCAACCATTTTCTTGATATTTTTCTTACTTTGACACGCATATGCATTTTAAATTCATTATATTTGATTAATTTATTCCACTTAATAAATAAGTTATGAGACACATTTACAGTATTTCCAATTCCATGTATTCTGTAATCAGTAGCCGCAACAGTAAACGGCAATTCAACGTCTCTATTAACAATTTTTTCAAATGCCTTCTCATTAAATGTTATATTGGAGACCAACGTTTTATTCAACCAGTTGAAAAATAGTTCCCATCTAGGAGTATAATAATCTTTTACAATTCCTGACCATTGCTTACAAGCATAATCAACGATTTGTCCATTTGGACCCCATGAAGTAATCTGATTGCGTGCATTCATTTCATTCAAACGTCTTTCTAAAGGACTACTGGCCAGTTTCTTTGCATCTTTAATCCAACGACCTAAAAGAAAGTTTTCATTGGTCGCTAATATTCGTTCTAAGTCCTTAAGGACTTCTTTAAAAATAAAGACAGCATAGTTAAATCGTTCTTTTGCTCGTTCTTTATAGGCGGTTACGATATTAACGTAAGCCTTATCTGCTAAGATCTGCATATATTGGCGGTTTATATCAACTAAATCGTGTTCATAGTTGGCTCGGTTGCCATTTGCAATTGATAAATTTGCAGATAAAAAATATTTCCATGATCTGAGTATAGAAGTAGTGTTATACCATACCCACGGTTTTTGGTTTAACGACGGTCTTCGCGTTATTGTATATTTGCCATGCATTTTAATCATACCATAGTAAGAATAAACTCCATCTTTCAGAAGTTGCAAAGCATTTTGTAATTGTTCATTCTTAACTTCATATCGTATATATGAATACGCAGAAAACCAATTGACTAAATCAAAATCTTCCCTCATCCAAGCTCTTTCTAAGGTCAAAGAGTACATAACATAATTTTGATGAATTCCTTCTGGCGTTATTCCAACACCAATCATTGTACTGTTTTCCATATTGCGAGCCAGACGAATTCTAGTATTAATTATGTTTACAGATCCATGCATACCTAATGTACCACCAAAATTATGCAACATACACCAAATAAATGGCTGACCATAAAAGGAATGAGTCCGTTCATATTGGGGAAATTGTTCACTCTGTAAGTCAAGAACAACCATTCGTCCAATTGGTACTGCAGTAAGGAAGGCTTTTATTAAAGGTTCGGTCCAAAATATAACATTATGTACAAACATCCACCCCTGAACCAACCAAATACCATGGGAATCAACATCTTTTATGGCATTATATATGTTATAAGCTGTCATATTAATATAACTTGTTTCGGCAATTTTTGGTTGAATTTCATTGAACGGATCACAAAAATATATGTGATTGGTTCCGTACAGCTTTATTGTTTCCTTCAAAAACTTTGATGCAATTTGATTGAACAACTCTTCGTTTGGTTCAAGAAATAGACTGCAACAGTATTTATTAGGAAAATTGTTCCAACGATCTGTTGACGTAAAATTAACGGCAGGAAATCGTTGAGCAAGTCCCATTGGAACATGACCCGCAAAAGCCGGCAATGCAACAGAGATTCCTAAGTTTCTTTGTGCTTGAATAATTTGTTGTTGTAATAACATTTGCAAATATCTATAACTTTTCGAGAGAGGACCCAGCCATCCACGAATATTTCCCATTCTTTGCCATGCTAAAAACGCGGGACCAGCAAAATGTTCTGAAATTTCCATTTCACTGAGGCCCAGCTCTTCATAAATGTTATACCAAATATATTCTTGTATAGGTGCTATTGTTAATGTAACTCCCATCATTGCCATCCAGTCAATATGCTTTCGCCATGTTGAGAATTGCCACCAAGCAAAACTATAGCTCCAAGTGCATACATTTTGGTAGTAAATAATAGAACTTTCTGAAGTGATGGTAATGTTGACGTCGGGTAATGTTACCGGAAAATTTTCAATTCGAGTATTTGTCCAAGATACATCTCTTTCCAAATAATATTTTAAGTAATAATGAAACCCTTTTGCTATTGAAACACCGTCTGATCCACTTATAAAAATGCTTTCATTAATTTTTATTATTTTAAAACTTCTAAAAGAGAGTGCTTCATCAATTTCAACTCTGAATTTATCTGAATTTTTTCCAATACTTCTGTTAATTAGATCCGTTACAGCAGATTCTTGTATCTCATTCGATGTGTTCGGCGCTAAGTAACTGGGAAGTTCGAACGATAAACCTGGACTAGCCAAAAAAAATATTGTAACAATTGACGCCACTATATAGATATTTGCAGATCGCATTATGGAATTAGTGGTAGAAAGGTCCTCTGCAATCGATATCAATCCACAAAATGACCATTCACGCTTGGAAATACAGAGCTTGCTTAATTATAAGTATCGCTTCCCATTGCGTTTGGCCCAACCAAAATGATTTGATAAATTACTGCACTTAAGAACAAAGCGTTTAAAAATTCAATTGAACGACTAGTTAAAATCTCTTTGTTGATGTTTTAATTTGGTTTGCATGCAACAACAAAAAGCCACATTGCTGTCAGATTAAAACTGCCTTAACCCTTGTGTCTACACTAGGGTACAAACGTATCCATTTCAAACTTTTAGCAGGAAATGGCGAAATGGCTCTTCTTCCTTTCATATCAAAATGCGCAATGGGCAAAACACTAATCTGCTAGGTAACCCTGGCATTTAAGCAACTTGCTATGTATAAATTACAACCAAAACAATACATTTCTTTTTATTAGGTAAAGACGCATATTAAAAGTTATGTGGAAGTAGGTGAACTTTCGATGTTGTTATTAAAAAAATAGTCAATTATGAGTCCCAATAACATTCTACACCAACTCTACAACATACTGGCGTCATGTAAAAATTTTACCGAGAATCGTGAATGTTAACGAATTTTGATCTTCTTAGTTTTCACTTAAGTTTTTTGATGTGTTTGAAAATCTGACAGATTGTGTAGTGTTCTTGTGTCAAAATGTTGATGCCTGATGACATTTCATTGATGCGTTTTGAAATTTCATTCGGAATACAACAAAGAAGATTTCACTCTGAAGTCAAGTTTCTTACCACACGCTTCACCCTGTGAATTGTTTCATGTGATATGTTTTGTTTTTTGATCGGTCAGCTGTGATTTATAAACATAAAATTGTTGTTCCAAATGGATTAAATTATTTTTTCGTTTATTTAAACAATAATAATAAATTAAAATGCCATATTTTCTTAAAACATAAAGTGAAAAGTTAAAGTGATTAAAATTATGTTCCTTCAAAAGTAATGTAGCTCTTCGAAATGCAAAAATTTTTGGTAAGCAAAAATTAAAACTTGATTTAATTTTATAAAACGAAAAGTAATATTAAAATTTCCCTGTCTGGCTCTGCCACAATGGCCCAGAGTACCCCCACTCTGAAACAGCTCACCGGTAAGCGTAAATCGACTAGAGATTAAAATAAATTTAAATAAAACACATTGGTTTATGATGTTGGTACTGCATTTACTTCAATATGTTAAGAGATCGAAATAAAGAACCTCTATCGCCTTTCTATTGTGTCGATTAAACAATGACGAGGGACAGATCTATGCCGGAGTCGACACGTTTACGATTTCCGTAGCGACGCGATGGTATTCGATAAAACACGTCAAAATGAATTGAACAAAATAAATTATAGTTTTCAATATCTCTCTTGGTTTTCGAGATATCACAACTTGGAAAGTTTAGTTTTCGTTGTACCACTATTATTATGACCTTTGAGCTTACATCCTATAGTATTGTATATACAACACTGGCTTCGCTAATTCTACATTAAATGGGCGACCTTCGATTTACATCTTATAGTAACTATAAACGCTTTTGCTTTAAAATTTCATATAAAACTCAAATTTTGAAGTATCGATATCTCGCAAATCAAACGATCTATTTATTATCATCAGCGTAGCGGCGCTATGAAAATCGTAACCTCCCCCGTAAACGAACAGTAGGAATTGAGAAAAACTTTTTACGTCAAATTATACCCTCAAAGCCAGGCAATAGGAGAGCCGTATATAAAAATAATTTTTTATTGCTGGGTTACTGGACTCCTTACCGACGTTAAATCGGAAAAGATATGTCGCCACAGAGAAAATTTCCTTGTTCAAGGTCTTTCCATGAAATATTCTATGTAGTTTGGATCAGTCGCCTGTCTAAGGTTTCTGGTAAAGAATTGTCCAAAATACTTACCATTTTATAATAAAATCATAAAGTTTGAATCAATTTGCTAATAGATCTCAAAACAATATATTATTTTTTTGAGAAATAGACTTTATATTGAGATAAAACACACAAATGAAGTCTAATAATAATTTTTCATAAGTGTTCTTTCGCATTAATGAACTTTTAAACATTGGTAAAAAACATTTAAAAGATGCAAAAGATTAAAAGTCTAAGGAACGTTAGTGGATGCGATACCATTTTCGTGGAATCACTCCATACTCTATTAATTCCAAAACGTTTACTAACTTAAACAGCAGTCAATTTAAATTCAATGCAGCATTTTATGAATGAATTCATATTTTGACGTAGTAGATAACACACAGGTGCTTCAACGAGACCAAAATCGAATGGTAATTAATTGGACAAAATAAAGCAAATATTACAGCACGTCACAATAAATGGGATTCACTTCAAATTAATTGATTTGAATTGGCCTGTCTTTAGAACCACTTTGTACTGTGAAGTAGTGGAATTTAATCAAAATAGTAGTAAAAATAACTTGTTAATGTGAAGTGACATAATGGCTAAAACTACAAAGGCTGTAAAATTAAATTTCAAATGGCTGAGCTTTTTCAAAATAAACTGTTACCGTAAGTTCGAAGTTTTTATATAAATCCAAATTTAACCCAATTATTTTTTACATTACATCACAACTAAATTATTCGACAAAGCGGAAAATCTTTTGTCTAATGTGAATTTTGCATAGAAATGGGGCAAGGGTTACCATCTTGAGAAAAATATTTAATATAAGATCATGGAAACGAAATGAAAGTTGCACCTTTTCACTTCTTTGGTAATTACCACGCCCACTTTTGCCTACCCAAATAAAACTACTGTGATACCGACACTTGCTAACTTCGTGAAAAAAACTATCAACTGGTAACCCTGCCGCTAACGAAACTTGATGCTTTACCACACAAAGTGACAAGTGTGTCAATCCCGTGGCTCTAAGGTTTCAATTACACTTAATCCAACGTTCCATTGCAAGTACCAACAGCAACAAAAACTAAAGTGTATAGTTGAGCTTTCATAATAATGTTGTTGATAGTCCTCTTAACATGTCAACGCATCCGGAACTGTCACTTTAATTTTGAATGCATTTATGATGATTACATACATAGCCAACATTGCAGTGCCAACATATTGTTGGCGGCATTTGTTACCAGTGATAACGCTGATGGTAATGTTGCTATTGCTGATGTTAATGTATGATGTTGACAATAGCGATGTTGATGATGACGATGTTGTATAGAAAGAACGACCTCTTTCTTTTTTTCTTTCTTATTTTTAGCGATGTTGATTGCATGTCATACAATCAAGACTTGAGCACAAATCCATTATGTGACTAAAAACTTATGTAAGCTACTACTCTGTGTCATATCATAGAGTTACAGCAAATATAATATGTATATAGTAGACAAAACTTTGGTGTTGTTGCTGCTGCTGTTAAGGCTTAAAGCAACTGCCACTTATTGCCATTCATGCTGTGCATTGCTTTTCTTTTAACTGAAAAAACGCTTTTGTTTTTTCTCTATGAGCAACTTTATGTATTATATGAAAGTGCCCTCATCCTTTAAAAGCTGCATGTAGTATATTGAAGTGTTTGATGGCGTGAATGGGATCAACCACCGCTATATTTGATGTTTGTAAAGAGGAACACCACTGCGCTGTTTTTTTTTTATACTTTCGCAAGTTACCAGACATCTTATCACTTTTGGTTATCTTCGTGAAAAAAAATACTTTAGTTAACTAAGTTAAAGTCTAATTGAGGAATGTTTTGTTTTCTTTTAATAAATTTTTTAAGTTGCTTGTCTTATCTGATTTGAAACTTTAAATTCCACTTACATATGAACTTAAAAAAACAAATTCAAAAGTGACCATTTTCACAATAAGATTCTAAATGTTTCGAAATTTGCCTATAAGACCCCAATTTTTGCCAAATATACACTCGCTTAGCTTATGTTAATTTTCTTGAAAAATAATAATTGTAATCGAAATTGAAGAAGAAAAAACACTTCGATATTGACAGTTATCCAAGCCAAGGAATTGAAAAGCTTGATTCCTATTCCCAATCCTTTAGAATAGAACTAAGGGCAATACAATTCCCATTTTTGTTACTTGACTGCAATCGAAAATCAACGCATTCCTTTTTTTGCCATGGGATTGAAAATCTCGATTGCTAATTCCAATTTCCTGGAATGGAATTAAATATATGTAATATTTCAATTTTGATACCTAGACTCCTCCAAAGCTCGAATTAGAGTTAAAAGCTTAAAAAGAAAAAGCTCGAATTAGAGTTAAAAGCCACTGAAAAGTACAAGAAAAAGTATTGTCAGAAACCACTAAAAGCAAATCAAACCGGACCAACCGTAGTACATCGAGTGGGAATTGTCCTACTTTTGAAAGAAAATCACCCAACAATCACTGTTTATCAACACGTTTAAACCTGACCTTAGAGTTTGAACGTTATTTTAATGCGATGATCTATTAATTCAAAACTATTAAGAAAACAAAACATATGATCATCATCTTATTTACACAAAACAATGTGAAATTCATTCATTCATCAAGATATTGACTTTTGAAGAAACATTTCAAGTGTTTTCTTTTAATTTATTTTATATTTTTAAGAAAGTAAAAATTTAATAATATGATCGATAACTGACATATTAATTTCAGCTTCTGGTGTTATATTAAAAAAGTATGTCTGCATTAAAATCCAAAAATTATAGCAGGCAAATGGAAAATCTATTTTGAATGTCTGATGAATTTGCATGCACGTAAGCAGAGCATCCATAAATTTCATTTCATATCTAATATCTTTAAAGGCAACATAAACTTTTTCAACATTTAAAAGTGATCCTTGAACAAACATAAATGGTCTAGGCTCAGTATAATCGTCCATTTCACATGAATTTCTAATAATTTTGCTAAATGCATTTAATGATTCTGGAATGCTATAACGGCGTGCCATTTGTTTGGGATGTATAGGACGCGTAGGTTTCACCAAAGAATGCAGCAGATTTATTAAAATGTATTGCTTTGATTCTGCAAAATATAAAACACAGAAATATTTAAAAAAATTATTTTATTTTAAAAAATCATGCATTATTTTACCCGAACTTAGTATATGTACATTCTTCTGATATTGATCGTATAAATCAGAACGAATTTCCAGCTTATAAAGTTTGTGTATCTTTTGTAAGAAAATTGGCCAACGTTCGGAAAAGATATTTTCGCTATTTGGATACAAATTGTTGAAATCAATGCTGATCTTTAAAAAAAAATTTATAGTTTTTGAAATTCTATGTATGAGCGAAACTTAAATTGAATTTGTCAAAAAATGCTTACGAGTACATTGCCAATAGATTGACCGTACGACGGCCAATTCTCAAAGATCTCAACAAGGTGTTCACCATCCATTGACAAGTTATATTTCTTGAATTGTCGTGTGCGGTAATTTGCTGTTTCATACCACATTTGTATCAATTCATCATTATCCTCACATTTATTGTTACGCAGCCAAAGCTGTATGCGTGCTGATTCGGCCTCGCTTTCTATAAAAAAAGTTTAATATATTTTCAATATAAAATTTCTATAAGTTGAACAAAATTTAATTCACCATCTTCTTGTACAGCATCATCTTGTGTTGTTTCATCTATATCAATATCTTTAGAGACAGTGGCTTCATCTTCATCGCCTTGGCATCTTGAATGGAAACGTCTTTTACTACGTTGAACATTGTATAATTTTAAGCAGAGACGTCCACGCCTTTGTTTAGTTTCGGTATCGTGCCATGCACGCTAAAAATACAAAATAATAATTATAAAGAAAAATAAAAATTTGGATTAACAACAAAACAATGGTCCAAATTGGACGATTGCGTCTTATAAATGTTTTTAACAAAATAAAAGTGGGCCTAAAAAATTTGAGTATCAGGTTTTGAAGTGGACATCAAATCAAAAATTTCGATAACTTCTTTGTAGAAATTATAACTACAGATATTGCCTAGAATTTAATGTTTCAAATCAGATAAGTTAAAAAAATGTAAATAGCCATATTCTCTTGTGTTAAAATTGTCTATCTCAAAATTGTTCCACTCACTTTGCTCTCGGTTGGAAATACTGTCGATATTTGATCTGCAAGACCATCCATAATGTCTCTCGACATATAGATATCATTTTCCTTAAAATAGTCAACTAGCGCTCCAGCAAGTCGACGTCGCTCACGTTCCGTTAAAATGCCATTAATTTTATACTCTTCTCTTATATTTCGCATATCATTTGGTATAATTTCGTCTAAAGGCTGTAATTTTTCAAAAATAAATCTTTCAGCGAGTTTTTAAAGCTTTTGTCTTAATTGAACTTACATATTCATATTGAATATCATATGGTGGTAATTCCAAGGTTTGATTTTTCTTTTTCATTTTTCCATTGAATTTACGTTTAATTGATTTTTTTAATAATATTGGTTTGTCTGTGACAATATTACGATCATTATTTATAGTTTTACAACTTGCGATCACAATTTTTGGTGAACTGGTTCTGGCAGATATCGCTATTGGTGTTATTTCAGCGGTTGATGAAGTTGCAGCTGCAGTATCAATTACAGATAATTGCTGAGTTTTTATCTGAAATTGTTGCTTCCATTCATTGTGCATATACTCAAATTCGGCTAATATTCCTACTTGATCTGCTGGTATAATGCGGCGTATATGATCCTTTTCTAGATAACGCAATTGACGGGCGTTGATGTTATGAGCTTGCAATTTTATTGAAAACAAAAATAATAATATTTATATTTTTGCTTTGATTACTAAAGTAATCAATTTTAATAACTTTTCGTACCTTTGCAGCGTTCAAACAAATATAAATAATTAATTTTATCGATTTCACACAGAGTTGAAAAGAGTTGAGCATCCGCACCTGCTTGACTAGTGTCGCTAGTTGAGGGCAACGTATCTAAAAAAAACAAAAATATAATTCAAGTATAAAATCCTATAAAATTTAGTCACGCGCTTACCATTAATAAAGTCATCAGCACTAAACATTTTTCGCTCAGTTTAACTACCAAGATTTTTGCTCCAATTGGAACAATCTTTATTTGCTGGGACTTAAATGCACTTCGTTTTAATCAACTGTTTTGATTTTTTCAATTAAAAATTTTTTCATAAATTACAAATTTTCACCAGCTTACTAAGACGCGTCAGCTTTTGCTATCAAAATTTGCTAAAATGTCTAGAAAATTAGTAAGTGTACATAATTTTTACAAACACATACGCAAGAATTGACAGAAAATATTGACAAATGTTTTGTAGCAAAGAGAAAACTACATTTTTAGTAGTCAAATAAACAACAGCAAGAATGTTAGTCGAACTGATGGTGTTATCAACAAAACGCGAGAGCGGTTGTAACAGTAGCTGTTAAATCAGCTGTTTCATTTGTTTAACTTTTTCTCACTAGTCTGTGAGCATATAATTTAGTGGATGAATGTTCGTGATGCCAGATCTCAGGTAAATTTCAAATGTTGGTTAGAATTTGTTTTATTTTAGGTAACCTTCCAAAATGTGCAGCATAGTTTATTCGAACAATTTAATAATACATAATTTGCTCGTGTATAAATCCAAAATTTCAAAAAAATATTCATGAAAAACTAGTTAAAAATTTGTTATTTGTGAATGATTTTATCCTCAAGAAAAATTATTCGTTAGAGGAAAACGGGGTCTGACCTTCGCAAATTTTATATTGTAGCCTCCAAAATGTAGCCTTTGTTTTTGAAAAAAAAATCGTGCTAGTAACAGCTTTTCGTTGTGTCTAACATATTTCAAAGAGCTGTTGCCTACTTTAAAAAATGGACACAATATCCAAAATATGGTTTAAATTTTGAATTCCGCTTATCCAGGTAGCAGCATGTCACTAACTAAGGTCAGTCAAGAGTGTTTTTTTCTCTCAACACTTTGTTTGTGTGTGTGCATTCGTAATTCATTGTAGGAGTTTGCGCCTCGCTTCTGGGAAAAAATTGAAGACATTTTTTTAGCAATTTTCAAAAAATTAATATAATCGTCCAAAATTTAATTGTTGTGTGGAAAAAACTTAGTAAACTTTTTTTTCGCCAATATTCAAAATTGAAATCTTTGAAAAGTCGTTATGGCTTTTTTTAATCATCAAAAAAAAATCATGCAATTATCGGCCCTGTAATTCCGGGCTTTGCCTTGTCAAAACCGGTCACTTGGCAACCCTGCTTATACGATATTAACTCTATTTGCGTTATCGAGAGAACCTCGGTACAAAATGCGCGATTATTCATACGAAGTTAATCGCAAGATTATGAATTAATCTCAAAAATTTTGTGTGAACAACTCTGTTTTTTTCGTATAGTCTTACCTACTTTGGAAAAGAAACGTCATAGGAATCAAAACAAAAATGGTTAACAAGAAAGAGACTCGGTAAGTGCAATTTTTGCAGGAAGAAATTTTTAATATCAAACAATATTTTGTTCTTTTTTTTCAGAAAAAAACGATCCGAATGGTCCCCAAATGAGGTAGCGCTGCTCTTGCGGCTGTGGGAAGAAAGGTTGCCACAGCTGCGAAGCAAAAGAAATTATCACGTCTATGCAGACGTAGCCGTACAGCTGGCAGCGCGCGGCTTTAATTTTAGCTCGGTTGAAGTAAAAGTAAAAATTCACAACCTTACAAACAAATATCGGTAAGTGATTCACTAAAGCGCTTACATAAAAGTAGTAACACTATTATTTCTTTTTACAGAGAGGAAAAGAAAAAGGCTAACGCTTTGGGCAGCCCGCCTTCAAATTGGGAGTACTTCCTTCGATTAAACAGATTTTTAGGTGGCAACAAATCTTTCAATTTGGAACCGTTGGACAAGGAAAGCACAGGTTAGTACAGACCGGAAACGATTTACAATTTTTACGATTTCACGCTGTTGTTGCCGGCTGTTTCTTTGTTTTAATTTGTCTCTGTTTTATACAAATTTAATTTCCGTGATGCCAGATCTCAAAAAAAATGCCTAATTTTTTGGAAATTTCGAATGTGAATAAGAATTTTTTCTATGTATCTTAACCATTCCAAGGTGTGCAACATTTGAGTAATTCACATATTACACAGGCCGACAAAATGTAACCATCATTCAGACCCAAAAGCCAAACAATATATTTCCGAAGGTTTTTGAGGCGCTGAATCCAAAACTCACCTCGGAAATGCTCTATCAACTCTGGTTTTCGAGATATCGTAACCGAAGAGTATAAAAAACACTGTTTTTTGCCCATCTTTGAGGTCATGTAGCCTTGTGGATTTTTCATTTCATCAAAATTAAAGGTGAGCTTCTTTAAGTACAAGCCTTCTTTAAAATAGCGTTGAGTTTGCTCAAATATCGTTTTTTCTCTGAGATATCGCATTTTGAAATTTTCATGTTTGTGACTCATTCATATACGTATGTATGTACCTGAAAACTTATTGGTGTCATTTGTATGTCAAAGATTTCATGTTTCAAAATGCGATAACTCGGCGAAAAAAAAAGATATTTGAGCAAACTCAACTTTATTTGAAAGAAAAAGATTTATACTTAAATAAACCAACCTTTAATTTTGGTGAAATAAAAAATCCGCAAGGCTGCATAACCTTAAAAATGGGCAAAACGGTGTTTTTGCACTTTTAGGTTAGATAATCCAGATTTGATACCAGAGCTGATATAGCATTTCCGAGGTCAAATTTAGATTCAGAGCATCAAAAACCTTCGGAAATATGTATATAGTCCGTTTCTGGGCCTGAGATGCTGTCGGCCTGTGTTATTCGACAGTGAAAAAAATGTTAGAATTAGTTATTCTTATGTATATGATGTAATTTGATCCTTCCTGCAAATTCATTTTTGATATTCAAGTCTTCAAAATTTATAGTTTCTGGTGCATATTTATAGTTCCCAAGACTTCCAAAATATGGCTTAAATTCTCAATATTACATACCCAGGTGGCAACATGCCACTAACTAAGGTATGTCAAAAGTGGTATGTATTTCTCTCAACACTTTGTTTTTGTGTGCGCATTCGTAATTTATTGAATGGCTTTTGTATTTTGAATTCTTATTTGTATTTTGTTGTATATTGTAACTGAGAAAGATTTTTCATGAGTAAATTTTAAAATGAGTAAAAATATCGAGACGACAAATGCATGCTCTGTATATGACAGATAAAAGCAAGAACCATACATTGTTGACAAAACAGCTGTGTATTCGTATTCTCTTTAAATTTAATAAATCTACTCTGCTATTAGCTAGCTGTTTTTTTATATATCGCGTACATTGGGTAGTTACAAAAAAATACGCATCGCAGTTTATATATTTTGTTAGCTTAATTTGGCAGCACTCGTGTTAAACGTCAAATAATGTGTCCGTATTTTCATAGATTTTGCGCTTAATGATTAAAATGTAATGTGGAAAACATACCAAAATTATAAATAGAAAGCATTGATGTATAAAAATTTTTCATTTTGTATTCTTATATTTACATATTCTCTACATACTTTCATCACTATTACATTTGCTTCATTTTCCTATTTGACGTCTAAGGATGGAGCTTTTTCGATAAAAAGTTAACAAGTTAGTTTGAGTTGCCAACTTGTCGCGGCTTAAACAAATTGCTTCAATTTATGAGGGAGGGAATATATAACAATTATAATTTCCAAAAGGTATGAAGTAGTTCAAATTTTATTATAAAAAGAAAATGCTACCTAAATTGGAGCGCCAGCGTCGTTTAACTGTCAAAATTCTCTCATGCACATACATTTTATATGAAACCAACCGAAATAAGCAGCGCTCTAACGCCAGCGTATTCGATTTTCCAATTTTGACAGAACTGACAAATAATTTTTTTTTTTATTGTGTTGATTTTTTGTCCTACGCTCTTATTTTAGGTTTAGCACTAATTTCGAAAGCGTAGCGCTGGCAAAGTCAATGCTCAAATTCAGTTACTACAAAAAATTTTGTGAATTCAAAAAGTTATTTGAAGAGTAATAATAGTGAAATTTTACGATATTATGAGAGATTTCATGTTTAAAAATGAATTCATAAGTGGAGCTACTAAAATAAGTTGAATAGCTTTGGTACAGATATGCATGTCGTTACGCTTAATCCAAATTAAATGTTTTTTTCTATCATGCCTTGTTTTTTTTAGATAAACGGTTTTTTTTTAACTATTTTTAATTTTTTCATTCACTTCAAAAACACCATATTAACAAACTTTTTCTAAAAAATTCATTTTAATTCTGCACAAAACGATGCTTTTTTGTATTAAAAAAAATATATATTAGAGCTACGTGCCTTGGGAACCGTTCAAGTTTTACGTAACGCAATTTTTGAAGATTTTTGAGCCCCCACCCTCCCCTCCTTAAACGTTACGGTATCACCCAAAAAACCACGATTACCTAAAAGTCAATTATGTTGCGCAATGTACCGGCAAGTCATTTTAGCGACTTTTGTTATGTTTTAGTTGTGTTTGCGATAGTAATAAATAAAACAAGAGATTTTTAACTCGCAGTGTAACGCATTGTTCGAAACCGCCCGCCCCTAAATGCGTTACGAAATACGTGCACGGCCCCTTACTTCTGTAATTAACAAAATAACTTAATAATAGATGTGTTTCTTATAACACGTATACCCGCTTACAAAATCTTGTGTATCTACATATAAGAAGTTAGTCGTTTATAACTGTGACGCGTTTATTTGCTTACAAAAATTGTTTGCATAATTTGTCTTATCAAGTATGTATGCGTCTTTATTGTCACAAATAAGTATAATATATACTAACGCGTCAAAATAATATAGTTCATATCACGGCGATAGTTATACTATCGGCAAACTACGCATGTATAAAAACTGATTGGCAGCACAGTCTGTTTGTAATCGAAAAACTTCCATCTCAATTCGTGAGATAAGACAAAATGGAACAACAACAAAAGAAATACTTTTCAAATAAGCAAATCAATAAATTAATAAATAATACAAAACAAAGGAAAAGGTAATTATTATAAATATATAAATTTTGTATTTATAATGTATTTGTGTATTCTCTATGCATTGTAACTAGCAAGCGCAAGACTTGGAGTAGGGAGGAAATATTGCTCTTTTTAAAATGTTATGCGGCTAGGATAGATGAGTTTCAGCACGTAAGGAAGAAAAAAAAAGGTTATACCAATGTCTTGAAGGATATGTATTCCCAGGGATTCATGGTAAGATTGAATGACTAAATATAAGAAATTTGTGTAAACGATACGATTTTTCTACTGTAGGACACAAGAGCAACAACCTTTACCCTGGAAGGAAAAATGAGAACTCTTTTCCAGACATACAAATCTACAAAAGAAAACGCTATGCGTACAGGTACTGATCCTTCCGGGGCACCATATATGAAAGAAATGGAAGCAATATTTGGAAATATGCCCATTATTTCAAAAACCGCGTCATCAAATCTGAGTAGAGAATCCAATGAAAGTTTCGAAGGCTCCCAAAACTTTAGTGGAATATTTTTGTGTAAGTTTAGCACAATGTACCGTAAAAAAAGTTGGACAGTAGCTTAATATTTTTAATATGTATCTTGAAAACCTTTCCTGTTATCTATATCAATCAGTAATTTGATGCATTTCATTAGTTTTCTAAAATTATGTTTCGTATTCTTGAATGTAGACAAAACAAGTACAATGCCTAATTCGATTATCAAAATATGAATCAGATTATAGCACAGAAACAAATTAAAACAGAATACTCAGTACTCATTATTAAGCCAACGAAATTTTCGAACGAAGTTATCTCTACTGAATAGTGAGTGCACATTTTCATCTTCATACTAATTGTTGATCTCCATATCCTAAAAGTTTGTCAACTTACTATTCAGTAGAGATAACTTCGTTCGAAAATTTCGTTGGCTTAAAAGTAGTTAAAAGAGTTGTATAGAGAATTAAAATAGAGAATACTTTAACATCTTAAAATAAAAGTTACCAAAAACAGCTGCAAAATTATTCTTCAATTAAAGACAATGCTTTCTCAACGATAATGATCAAATCCTTTATTTTCAAAAGTGAAAGAATGTTTACTACATTACGTTAGAAAAGTACCTCATTTTTAACTCCATGGTCTGTACGTAAATTAAAGGCTTAAAATTACTACTAAAATCAATTGGTAACATGGGACTACATATGATCACAAGTGACACGAAAGTTAGTCCTTTCAATGATTAAAAATTTGAAGCTTTTATTTATAAAGATATCGAAAACTTAACTTGCAATGACTTCTTTGAAAAAAAGTACTACGCCACGCAAAACTGTTTTCATCATAATTTCTAAAATGCCAGGGATCCACAAAATTTTGTCCATAAATTTGGATTTCTTTAGGTTTTTATATGTACATTAGGCTGTATCGAAAAATTAACACCCAATTCAAGGCCCAAATAAGGAAATAGGAAGAAAAGACAAGGCAGGAAATATAACTTTTTGATTTAAAATAAGTTCCTAAGTCCCCAAATAGCTGTTTTATATGAAAACCGTGTAGTTTTGCACTGCAGCCTATCTAATGGTACAATTTTTTCCAAAAAGCATCACAGAGCTCGATTCATTGTCAAAAACAACTGAAGTATGCAAAGAAATGAGCGTCAGCAAAGAAATAAAAAACGATTATTTTGAATCAGATGAATACTTTTTGCTCTGGAGCCCATATAACGGTACATATTGTTGAAAAAAATATTACAGTAATCGATTCATCATCAAAAATTAGTTATGCACCCAAATTTTGAAAGAGATCGAACGACGTGTAGTAGTGTCAGCAAACAAATAAATAACGTTTTTTTTTATTTGTAGCACATTATTTTTCAAATCGCTTTAGGCAGACTCCTAAAACTTAATCGATTTGCTTGATATTTACAGATATCATTCTACTTTCAATTTTAGTGGACCCATATTTTTTTATTTTGCTGATATTCCCCAATTTTCAAAGTTATCATCATTTGAACTTTGTCTGCTAAAATTATAAAAAAAAAAATATTTCTGAAAGGACTTTTTTTAAATTGTGGATATTTCCTTAATAAGTTGCGCAATTTCATATTTTTTTTTCAAAATTTTCATAATTTAATGGATTTTATGAAAAAATTACGGTGAGCCTAAAATAAAATGTTTTGTGGGAGATATTGAAAAATAATGTGCCACAACTAAAAAAACCCCGCTATGTATTTGTTTGCTGACACTACTACACGTCGTTCGATCTGTTTCAAAATTTGGGTGCATAACTAATTTTTGATGATGAATCGAATACTTTTTTTCAACAATATGTACCGTTAGATGGGCTCCAGAGCAAAAAGTATTCGTCTGATTCAAAATAATCGTTTTTTATTTCTTTGCCGACGCTCCAGCACGTCGTTCGATCTCGCTGAAAATTTGCAAAAAACTACACGGTTTTCATATATAACAGCTATTTGGGGACCTAGGAATATATTTTAAATCAAAACAAATTATATTTCCTGAATTGTCTTTTCTTCCTATTTCATTATTTGGGCCTTGAATTGGGTTTTAAAAATCGTCCATACATTTCGATACAGCCTAATTCAAATTTGAAAAAAGTTTAAAACACTAAAAAAATTTTAAAAATATTTTTAAAATTTTCAAACGACTTATTAAATTTCAATTTATCCCCTCTTATATGCCAAAGTTGCTCAAAAACAACAAAACTTTGTTTATAAAATTATCTAAAGTTAAATTTTTCAATAACTTTGATAAACGAAAATAAGTACAGTGTCAATATAACAAGCTCATATCCTAACGAAAAACTCCCTTAAACGTAGAAATTACTTATTAGATTATCTTATTACTGGTGCTCCCCAGAGAACGAGCAGGCACTCAAAGGGAGTAAAAATGAGCTGTGTGAAGTAGGCTTATGACTACGAGATATCAAAACAAAACCTATCTAGAAAAATCACTCTTCGTTTACTCGTCTAGAAAATATGTTCAAAAAAATTGCTCCCGAAAAATATTTTCGGAAATATTTCCAAAAAACAAAAACACCTAGCACAGTACTTAACGCTATAATAAGGAACGTTATAGTAGGAGAGCTGGCAGCTACTTTGTGGAAAATACTCGCACAAGGCTTAAATTTTGTGCATACTTGATTTAGTGCTAGTAAAATAAGAAAATATAGATCTGGCAGTATTGGCGCGGTCGCGAATTTACTCCCAAAACGTTTTAAAATGCAAAATATTTTGAAAAAAAATCATTATAAGTGGGGAACGGCTGAATAGATGTCCAAAATATAGATGTCATATGAAAGATACATACATAATTTAATGAGCTATAATATTTGTTCACTTAATTTTTAAATATTCTACACACTTTCCGAGACATAAGTTATCTGAAATTTAACCGATTTTTTTAAAAAAAACCGATATTTTAACCAATAAATGTGTTATTGACTTTAAGTTTTATTAACATATTGAAAAAGTACAGTTTATCCTCTTTTTTTATACTAACTTTTACTAACTTTTTTACCACCGGAAAGCAAAAACAAAAAAAAAATAGTTATAATCTATATATGATTACGTGTACATCGAAAATTATAATACACTTTTTTAGTACTTATTATAAAGAAAGGGGAATGAAACTTATATCGTTGGAAAGGTACTGTTTCATAGACGTGAACAAGAAAGAAATGCGCATGATTCCAAGCTGAGCCAAGTGTTGTTTTTTGAAAAAAAATTTCGGCAACAATTTCTTTGGACACATTTCTCCTGGACGAGCAAGCGAATAGCAATTTTTCTAGATTAATTTTATTTTGATATATCGTAGTCACGAGCCTACTCCACACAGCTAAAAATATGTACGAAGAGTATTGATAAACAAATCATCAACAAATGATTATTGTGAGAGCGTTTGCTTGCGGTAGTGGGCACCACTGCATATTACCCAACATTGATATACTCTATGTAGCGTAATACCCACTCTCAATTGCGTACATTATTTAGAAGGGAGCAAACATTTATTATTGGTTTGCAAACTCGTTCTTTTATTTGTTGCAATGGTTTAGCACGTTTACCCAAGACTGCTCGACTGTCGGCAGGTTGTTGTCCGTTCTCTTTACGTTATCATATTCTCAGTTGCTCATGAAATTTTAAACAGTAAACATGGCGAAGAAAAGAAAATCTTTTTGTGTTGGCGAAAAAGTTTCAGTAATACGCGCCATAGAGAACGGAGAAAGGAAAAGTGATGTTGGAAGACGCTTTGGATTTCGTCCGTCTACTGTGTTTACAATTTGGAAAAATAAGGAAAAAATTCTACAGGCCGAGGTTGATGGAAAGTCTTCTAAGCAATTAAAGAAACCTAAATTTGAAGATTTGGATAAAGCGATGCTGTCATGGCTTTACAAACAACGCCAAAATAATATGCCTGTCTCAGGGAAGATTTTAAAAGCTAAGGCAGAGAAATTTGCTGAACAACTTACCATAACCGATTTTAGAGCTTCAGGGGGATGGCTTCAAAAGTTTAAACGACGTCACCAAGTTAACTATGGTAAAATTTTTGATACAAATAGGTATTTCGTGTATTTGTAAAATTATGTTATTCTGCCTACTCTCCATTTAACAAAAACTCAATAACGCAATAAAATAATAAGTCTCCTATGCTGAAAATACATGTGCAGATTTTCTGCATGCAACATAGATATCGGTTTACATATGTTGCCTGCAGCAAATATCTTCCTATTAAAGCTGTGCAACGAACTGGTCGAACTTGTTCGAACTTTTGCCATACACAACGAGTCAAACTCAAACAACTCAATTCGTTCGACTCAACTCATGTTCAGTTCGTTCGATGTTCATATCATACTCGGACAACTCATAAGTACCGAACTGTTTTAGTTTTGAGTTGTTCGTTTGATCGTTGCGTTTAGTTTGCGGACGATTTCAGTGCAATTAGGGTGTGTACTTTACGTAAATATTGTGTGTAGTTGCGATATGGAAACTACTGTTGGTAAAGGTAAACGAAGTGCAGCTTGGAATTTTTTTGAAGACACCGATAACCCAACAAAAAAAAGATGTAAGCAGTGTGCAAAAATTTTCACGGTTTCTTCGGCCTCAACAACTACCTTACTTCGCCATGCAAAAATACACGATCCAAGTGTTCTAGCTAGTAAAGGTAAGAGACTTTCAGTTAAACAAGCTTGTATTTAAAAATTCCTTAAATTCGGTAAAGTAACTTGCTCTGAAAGTAAATTTGTGCAGAGATTTTTTTTTTCAACTGTACAGCGCATCACTTTTCTTCGAACGACTTGTACGCAGGCACAAACAGAAGCAAAATAACAAAATGTGAACGAACACATCGAACAAAACGAACTGAGTTCAGTCGTTTTGTTTTGTTATTTTCTATACTAAATCCGAAATTTGACACTACAAATTAAAAAAATCGAATAAAACGACATTAAGTTGTTTTTAGTTTGTTCTCTTCGTGACCGGCTCGCTCTCTTTACCAACACAGATGAATCAAAGAAAATATACATATATACCCATGTATATGGATTTGTATTCTTTTTAACGGGTGAATCAGCAAGAGGAACTTTTTTCAATGTATCATATGAACATATAATACATACATACTACATTTGTATAGGTTGCCGGCCAAAGCCAATTTCAGGCCAAACTAGTTCATCAGCGTGTTTGTTCATACAAAGCGTGTTTGAATAGACTAGTTTGTCCTGATATTTGTACATACATACATAAATACTTTATTGCGCCGCTATCTATCTGCTGCATTACTATTATTGTTTTCAGTACGCGGTTGACATGTTGTGTGTGAACTTATAACTTGTGCTGTATTGAAAATAATTATAATTTTAGTACTTTTTCTTGGCTTTAAAGTTTGTGGTTCTTTCATTTTGTCCGCTAATGATGACTACATACGTTTTCGCGATGGTTCTATTTATTTGAGCCGTTTCACATGTTTTTTCTAAGTTGTGCAACTTAAAATAATATTCAGTTACTTCAAACAAATAAGTACACGATAGTAAAGAAGTTAAAAAACGACGTTATGATAGAGCCTTGGTGTGTTAAAAAAGAAACTGCTCAAAACCAATGGAAAGAGCAGTTTTTGACTGAAATTTTCCTAAATGAAAACAAAAAATCGACACATTTTAACGTATTAACAAAGGAAAAATATTTGGAGCTTATTTTAGAAGTGGAAGAGGCTGAAAGAGCTGAAAAAAAGACAGCACTACAACAAAGAAGATTGAAAAGATTTGCTGTGCTAAACACTGGGAACATAAAACAACTTGTTGCACGGAGTGATGATAGCATAAGGTACTATCTTTTAGCAGATGAATGTTTCGATGTGATCGACGCGGTACACGGAGCAGTCGGTCATGGTGGTCGTGACAAAATGTTGGCTGAGACATCAATAAATTATGCTAATGTGACAAAGGAAATGATCAACCTGTATTTGTCCATGTGCGAAACTTGTCAACAAAAGCGGACAAACAAGAAGAGAGGTCTGTTTTCATTATTTATTCTACCTTTACTATCATTATCTAAAACTACGGAACACTTATTCGTTATAAAATCAAGTTTGAATGACAACATACTTACATACATACACAATAACGGTATGTAGCGAGCCGGTCGAACAAGCTCGATTTACTGTCATGCAGTTCGGAACAAATTTGTACCGCTCGAATCGACCGAGCGCTCGCACGTTCTGGCATTCATGAGTTGTTTGCTTTTTAGTAAACCAGTGTGTCTATGTGTCTGCTTACAACCTTCCATACAGTTGCAAAGCATAGCACATACGCATGACCAATAATCGTGGATAGGCACAAGTTCTTCTGCAAGCAGCGTTGCCACCGTGACATAATTTATGTCACTTGCGCCATTACTCTTTAGGTGGTGAAATAATTGAATTATGCTGACATAAAAATTGAGGGGAGATTACGATATCCGTGGCGCCGCGATTTTTTAATGTTTTCCGATAAAACACGTCATCATCATTTGGCCCATTTTTCCACTAAATTTCGTAATTTGCAAAAAAAATTAAAAAAAAATTTTGCATTTTGTTCAGTCAACAACCAATACTGTTAACCGTGTTGCTTTACTTTTGTACAACTTGTAATAACAGTTTGTTTTATTACTGAGCAACTATTATGTAACTTCGTTCAATACTTAATGTATAACTTTTTTGACACTTTGTTTTGTTAGATCGTCGTGAATTGATGTGCAATTTTATGTGCTGTATAAAAGCACAAAACAATAAAACTTTCATGTTGCTAAAATGCATGGGATTCCTTCGCGAACATAACTTGCCGATCTCATTCATGGACCATCTTCCGGGTTTTATAAGAAACGCTTGCACGGACTCAGAATTTGCAAAAGACCTAAAATTTGGAAAAACCAAACCAACTAATGTGTTGACTGACATTATTGAGCCTTACTGCTCTGATTAAATTGCTTTAAAATTATGTAAAATTAAGTTCTCAATAATTGTAGATGAATCCACCGATATAGCAATGCATAAATGTATTGCTTTAGTCAGAAGATACTACCTACTACGATGATGAAACGAAAAAAATTGTAGACAAATTTTTGTGCATTTTGGGAATCATTGATTCATCAGCTCATGGCATTTTTACTGTTATTGAAAATTACTTGGACAAGTTTCAAATCCCATACGACAATCTTATTGGCTTCTGGTCAGATGGGACTAATGTACTGGGGCTAAACGAACGCAGTTGTGCTTATTTAAAAAAAAAATAAATTTGGCCTCGATTTTCTCCATTTGGCCCGCAAAATGGTCCCCTATAAAATTGTTTTTCTGGCAACGCTGGTTATAATATATAAAAATAATATTTTTTTAATACTAATATTATTGGAAAGAAAAAAATTAAGTGACAGAGTTTTTTTGTTTTTCAAGTCTTGTTAGAGAATTATGTCACTGAAACAATTTTGGAATTAACATGACATAATTTTTTTTTTTTTTTTGCATTTATGGCAACGCTGTGTGCAAGTTATAACGAGAGCGCATTTGAGAGCAACGAGAGAGCATTTATGTATACAAAAGCGATTCAGCAGAAGTAGAACTCCATATGGTCCTTGTACCACTACATTGAAACAAAGTTTTGCGTGCACGTTGCTGCCCACCATTGCAAATAATGTTTTACACTCGTAAACGTAATATGAACTAGAGGCCTGCAGAAGTATTTGTTGCTTTTGTTTGTGTTTCTGTTACCATTATTATAAATTTCTCTTCTTGTAACTAACTGTACGCACATTATTGTATCGTCACGCAGTACGTATACTGCACGTACAACGGTTACTACGGATTTGATATTTGTTACTACGTAATAATACACTTACATGCATAGGATTGATTTTGAAGAATCAGTCGTTATTTTGTGTGCACAAGCGTGTGATGTGTATGTTTTTTATAAATAAATTTATATTATAAAAAGATAATTTTTCAAAACAAATATGAGCCATGTAAGAATTGTGTGTAAATAAAGTGAAATATTGTACTGTAGTGAACATGTTTTATTTGTTTGTCGTTTTTCATATCTTTTGATATTGTTGGCAAAGTTGCCACTTTGTTACAATTGTACCGAAAATTGGGAATTATTTATTTTTATTTTTTTAATTTGGTCTATCATTGGTAAATATTTTTAAAATATGATTAGTACAGTGGAATTAGACTTCAAAAGTGGTTTATAAACTTATGCATATATTATTTCCTATTGAAGCTTATCATAACTATAATTTTTGGAAATGTTGTCCGTTAGATCAATAATGCTCCTGTTGCTAGTTGTTCTATCGAAATTGATTATTCGACAATAAGGACAAAATTACTTAACGGCGAGTTCAAAATAAATATGAAAGGAGGAAGAAGCAACGTATGGGACATGTTTGGAATAATTTTAAATGAAGGTGGGGATAAAATACCTAATTTGGTAGCATGTAAGGAGTGTTCCAATATTTTCAAACTTGGCAAAAACAGTACTTCGAACCTAAAGAAACACAAATGCTTTGTAATAGCCAATTCCGCTGGAGAATTATCATCACGGACTGATTTTGGTATATATATTTATACTACCCTTATATTACATATGTATAAATCGATCAATCTTTAAATAACTGAAAAACTTCTTTTTTGGCCTTTCACTAATTTTTTGAAACAGAAAATCATAAAAAATATTGGGAATAGATTAAAAACATAAAAGAATTTTTGTTTAAAAATGCTTTAGTTTTATAAAAAAAAATTTTAAAATTTTTGATTTTTTTATGTTTTTCTATCAATATGTACTAACAATTTATTTGCTTACACGTTTTGGATAAATTAGTTTCGCCTAAAGAAAACTGATTTGTCGTCAAATTAATATTGAATGGCAACACAAATATGCCGACACACAACGCTATGAAGCGAGCCGATCGAACAAGCTCGATTTGCTGTCATGCAGTTCGAAACAAACTTGTACCGCTCGAGTCGACCGAACGCTCGCTCGTTCTAGCATTCATGGGTTGTTTGCTTTTTAGTAAACCAGTTGTGCGATTACATTGACATGAATAGCAATAAAAGAAGTGTAGTGTGGCAGTATTTTGAGGATACAAATCAACCGAATAAAAAGAAGTGTAAACAATGTTTAAAATTATTTACAACAAATTGTTCCTCAACAACGTCCTTATTACGGCATGTGAAAGTACACGATCCGAGCGTACAAAATCTCTGTAAGTCATATTTATTTATGTACATACATATATATATCTCTCAGGGTGTAGCATAATTTGTTGAGTTTTTGACTACCGCTGATATAAAGTGAATTTAATCAACTCTCGGTACCTAGTGGAGGATATAAAAAGTTTTTGGAAAAAAATTAATAAAGTCAAATCTTGATATCAAATCGCAAGTCTTGAATTTACTTTAATTAATATGTGTCTGCTTACAACTTTCCATACAGTTGCAAAGCACAGCACATACGCATGTCACAAAATCTTTCACACTGGTAAACGTAATACATATGAATACATATTACAGTCGAGCCGTTCGAGCGTCGAGTTGGCTCGAACGAGTTGCGCTCTTTGCACAGCTCTACTGTACAAAACATGGTACAAAGACTTTTTTTCATTGACAAAATAAAAAAAGAATGAAACAAAACAGGGTGGCACTGAAAAACTGAAGGTTGTGAAAAAGTCGTAATATGTTCGTTTTAAATTTTTTTTTGTATACCCTGCACAGAGTACATTCACTTTGTCATTCCGTTTGTAATGCCATAAAGAAGGGCGTGGTAGTTAAAGAAAAGTATCTATTGTATATTCTTGATCAGCGTCACCATCTAAATCGATTTAGCCATATCCGTCTGTCTGTGGAAATCATGATTACGGGAAAACCAAGCAAGCTTCCAGGGATTGAAAATGGGTGAGATCAGTTCGCAGAAACGCCTACCGCCCATACAAATAAAACATTTAAAATTATGTATTTAGAGAGTTTTTTGATGTTATTAATTTTTCAAAAATACTAGGAAAAATTTATACAAGCTCTTAAAACAAAGTTGGAGAATATCAACGAGAGGGAGTGGCACTTACCATGCAAGCAAAAACTTCAAAATGCTATACTGAGAGAATTATTTAAGGCAATATAACTAAATTTAACACAAACAGTTAGAATTATATGGAAATGCTCTGGACAAGAACTTAGCAGACTTCTTGGAACAAAAACTTTAAAACGTTACACTGACAATTATTTAAAGCAATGAAACCAAACTTCACAAAAACACAAAAAGTGGTTTTTCCAAGTATCAGACAAAAAATTGGCGAATTTCGAAAAGAGAGCGTGACAACTCCCATAGCAGTACATACTGAGAATATCAAGAAATTTCATCATCATCCCCAAAAATGTGTTATTTGGACCGGTGCTATCGCTGAATAGGTTCCATATTCCTTTGTCAGCCTGATAGAATTATGCCCAGTGGTCGATGATTATTATGAGATATGCTTTTAAGAGGCTGAATTTACTGCGTACACAGCCAAGGCGACGATGAACCTCCTGTAAAAAGTACGCTGGGAAAAATTTAAAAAAAATTTGAATTTGTTGATATCCACATGTACCTGATTTGACTGCAACATACGTACTCGTTTTGTTACTTGTTGAATGAACAAGCTTAAACCTCGAAATTTATGTATATATAGTATCCGAAGATAAGGATCTGAAGCCATGCATAATATGCTTATGGAAAATGCCATGTAAAGTGCCTGTCCTTGCGAGCCAATATAGTCATTTAATAAAAAGTTGTTTTCACACAATGCTGAATAAATCCATTAATTTTATTTACAAATAAAAAAAAACCTATTTGTAAAAGTTATTTTTGTTTCACATACAGATAACACTCAACCTTGCAGTGGCCACCCTGTAAATTCTATCTTAGTATTGCTACGTATTTGCCATCATGCTGCTCAGCTGAATGATTTATATATGGGTAGAGTATAATAAAATTGCTAAGGCAGACGTCTGCAGCGCTCATTTGGCAGAGGCAGACGTGTGTGTTTTATGGCATTTTTTCATGTTCCAACGCTGTGTGTATCTGCCGGGCTTGTAAATAACACATACACATCCAAAGCTGTGTATTTGATTGTACATGACATGCCTACATCGTGCATTTGGATGGGAAAGACGTATGGAGAAACACTCGAAAGAGAACTAAATTTTTGTATACATAACGTTAGTTATCATTAAGCTGCTTTGAAGGAAACAGCGATAATTTAATTGTGATTTTTTCTGCTCGTTAATTAAATTGGTTTTTACACATTGTTACTATGGAAGATAACTCTGAAGATTCATCATTTGTACCAAATTATAGAGTACAGAAATTTGAACAATCTACAACAAATTACACGGCAGATGTTGAACCTGCTGATACTTCGTCGAACTTAATAGAAAACAAATTCCAACCTGAACCGCCAGATTTTTCAAATTATGTAGAAAAAAAATATGATGAATTGGATGATCCTCAAGTTTTAAATACGAAGCAAAAACAATATTGTGTCATTTGTCAAAAATGCACAAATGACCGTATAATTTTATTTAATGCACGCACCTTAGGACGGGCCGCTGACATATTGCACCTAAGACAGATGTTTTGTTTGAAATTTAATCATGTTTTGCTACCATTGGAGATAAATGCAACAGAAGGTTACCATCGTGGATGTTATAGTAATTTTACAGCATTAAATGGGAAATATAAAAGAAGACTATATGGATGTCGAAATGAAAATGAGCCACCACAAAACTACGCTGGAAAAATGCGTTCATCAACAGTGATTCCAACAGAAGAACGTGAATCAATTTCAAACATTATCATGGAAAAATCTTGGTATGAAAATTGAATTTGAAAACTTTCATCAATTTAATAATGTGCCATAGTATATTTTATGCTTGAATTAAATCTGGAATCTGGAACCGGATATTTTTATATATGAAAATTTTTAAGAACTGAGTTTTTTTGAAGAATACACCTCTTGACGGAAATGACAGATACTAAACATATTCCATGATAGTGGTAAGGTAAACGATACTCACGTATTTAAAAAAGCTTATAAGATTGAGCTGTAAAAAAAGAAGATTGATAAGTCAGTCTAAACTACGCATTCTTCATTTATTGGATTTTTCACATTTTCTTAAAGTAAATTATGGCACATCTTTGTTACATATTTGTGACGTCAAATTGTATCGATTTTTAAACTTTTTAGCATCGAAGATGTAAAAACATTCGATGATGGCGCTGTATGTGAAACAGGATTTTGCTTCTTTTGCAATAAGGAAAGAAAAAAGGGTCGAACGCGTTTTCAAAAATTAAAACTTGCTAAATCTCCAAATTGGCTGAAGACTATAAAAAATAAAGCTAAAAAAATAGATGACCAAAAAATGTTGGAAAAAATAGCAGCAGCCTCGGCAGATATTAAATATCACAATCTTTGCAAAAAAGCTTATATTAATAAATGCAAAAGGATAATTACAGCACGAAAGATAAAACAAACAATTAAGCAGGAAAAACAAGAACCAATTTCAGAGTCTCCAATTCAAGCATGTAAATATTTTATATTTAAGTTCATATTTAAAGAAAAAATACGAGTGTACACGTTCAATTGTTCAAAGGTTCTATGTTGGGACGACAAAAATTTAGTTTTCGGTCATACTCAGAGCTCAAAACAGGCAGATCCGTATGATGTTTTTCAGCCTAGCAAAACCTTATTTTCACTTTTTCTCATACACGTCAGAATTTTGTGTTATCCTTGCTTCAAAGTGTATTAAAGATTTGAAAAAAGGACTCGACTAAGCACACAAAAAACTTACAGAAATTCTTGGTCTGATATTTAAATACATATCTTAAAATTTTGTAAACATTTATAATTAGATCGAATAAAAAACTTAGAACAAAACATTAGATCTAGATAAAAATTAAAAAGTGGAAAATATGTAATAATAAAAAAACTTAGAACTTAGAACCATCCTTTATAGTTTCTGGTACATATATTATATGAAACTTAACGTCAGAACTTATATAATTTTTTGTTGGGGAAATTTAAATTTGAAGTGGTAATACTAACTGATTTCGCCTGCGTCCATAATTGTCTAAATTTCTGGTGATTTTTTATACAAATTTAAACTTAACTTCCTTTAAAAAAATGGGCTATTCCTAAATCACTTAAAGTAGATATATTACATACATACATATTATTCATACTCTTTCGCATTATATTTTCGATATAAAACCATAGTAAAAATAGTGTTGCTAACGTGTTTTTCAAATCAAATTCGCTTAATGTAAGATATAAAAATTAATTTTAAGGTATCGGTATCGGCGGTACCGTCATTTTCAACCATTACACCTTTATTTTATTACTTTTTTTTAGGTAATAATTCAGCACAGACCACAGTCAAGCCACCACCAGACCCTGATAAAGAACTTCTTGCCACATTGGGTGACATTGACAAAAATAATTATTTATATTTATTTGAACGTTGTAAAGGTAAGAAAAATATTATTCACATAAAATAATTTGACTAATTAACTTTCTCTTTTCCATAGAATTCAACATTAATGCACGTCAATTAAAGTATTTAGATAGAGTACACATATGGGTGCTAATACCAAAAACTAATCTAGGAGTTTTAGCAGAGTTTGAATATTTATTAAATGAATGGAAAACGAGACATGGCTACAACAGACCAAGTGATCCTTTAAAAGACATCATATCTACTTGCGTTGTAGAAACACCAAGTGTTCTACATAATGATCACTCTGCTAATGGTGAAACCTTACTCGTAGAAAAAAACTCTAGTTGTAGCGCTGCTGGTGAAGAAAGTCAAAGTGGATTTACGTCTAGTACACGTCAATCAACCGAAAATATCATTGATGAACCAAAATGCTTACAATATGTACGAGCATGCATGAGAACTTACAATACTGATAAAAAATTTAATACATTTTTGTATTTCCTTACAGCCTTTGGATAAAATAGTTCCAAGAGCCTTCAAAAAATATAAACAAAAATATAATACCAATAGTGCCCTGATATCTGAAGTTGATAGACGTAAACTTTCAATGGCAATTATTGATTACTTTTTGAGGACGAATAAATTAATTACATTACAATTAATGAAAAATATGGCAAGTCAAATAGCAGATTATTTCACAACGGAAAATAGGGTATGCAAGATGTTGACATTGTCACCACAGTTTGATTTTATACTAAAATTTATCTTTCAGTTTGATTGGTATGACTATCAATGGGGAAAAGGACGTGGTCGTCTACATTTGGCATTGCAAACAGCACTTCGAAATAAAAACAAAAAAGCAAAACAAGTTCAACAGCATTCAATGGATGTAGTCAAGGAAGAAATTTCTGCTGCTGATGTGCCGTTTGTACTAAACGAAAACAGTACTGATGATGAAATGCTTGAAGGTATTAATTATCAAAATATTAACGAGTTTTTTTTTAACTTTCTTAATAATTTTAATTTACAGAATCACAACAAATTCAAAAGTGGTTGAAATGTAACAAATATGAGGATATGGACGAAGTTATGAATATGTGGCGTACTTCAAAACAATACCGTAAACGTCAAATACGTAGTTTACAATCAACATCGGAGGAAGGTTTAAAAGAATTTTTAAACGAATGGCCCTCATACAAATGGCCCACTGGTCATATGCTGGTTGGTAGCACACAACAGCTAAAAAATGTAATCTACATATATAAAAACTAAAATGATATTGCTTTATTTTTTTTTTGTGAAATAGCTCGATATTGACTTTCAGTACATGTTCCCTCGAAGTGAAACGTCATTTTGTGAACGTTGGCCAATATTTATACATAAAATTGTTAATCTCATGCAGACTGAGCTTAAGGATGATGCTAATGTTGAACTATTAGATCAACTTCAGTCGGCAGATATGCTTAGTGAAGGTTACCAAAAGATATTAATAAGAATGCACTTACTTTTTTTTAAACTTAAATTTTGAGTAAAGCCGTTAATAATGAAAACATAAAATTCAAATATTTACGTTTGGCCAAAATACTCTTTTTGATTTTGGCCAAATTTTCTGGTATTTAGCTAAAAGTTTTTTGCGATTTTCAAATATATATTTTTGTTGCGATTACTTTTGGAATTCCACAGTGTTAATGAGTCATTCTCAAATAAAAAAAAAATCAAGTGCACCAATCACTCTACATAGTATATTCTTTACTCACGCTTTTATTCTTTTGCAGATAGCAAACATGCCATAATACTGAATTTACTCCACCATATTCTAAAACCTTCGAAATACTACAGCACTCCAGAAAGTTTTGGTCGCAATTCCATAGCCGATTCACAGTTATCAGTTATGAGATTAATTTCTCACATCTCCTTCATAGAAAACTTTGTCGAAACACTGCCTTGCATTTTTGTAGTTGGTGCTAACATTAACAGTGTAGACTTTTGTGTGCTGGCCTATCGTGACATACGTTATGAACTCAAAGTAGAAGATGCTCTACGCGCTTGTTTACAAATTTACATGGTTTTCAATTTGGAATTTCCGTTCGCTTCGACAAACTTTTGGAAATTTATATGCACCTATCTTTTTGACATACAAACAGACGAAGGATTCTCCTCCTCCTCTACATCGTACAACAATGTGGATAGTATTGTTAAGTATTTAGCGAGCTAAACAGCAAGAACGTACTACTAAGTAGTATTTAGTTTTTAAGTCATATTCATATACATATGTCATGATATTTAAGTCATCAAATAATAAATAAATTTTTCAAAATTTTGTTAAAAGTTTGTTTTCTTACAAATCTGTTTATGTAAAGAAAGAAAAATTAATAATGGATGCAGATGCAGATGAACCTCAAAAGCCCAGTGCTCAGTTAAATAATGATAAAGAAATAACCGAACCTGCAATGACAACGCAAATAAAATATGAATCTGAACCTCCAATTGATGCTGGAATGACGAGTAAATATGGAACAGAAAATATTACACTCAGCGAAGATGAATATCAGCATATGTTGGATCGTTGTTGGTCTGATGCTATCATAAAAGGTGGAGCTGGCTTAATGATTGGTTCTTTGGCATCGGTTTGCTTTTTTCGTCGTCGTGCCTGGCCTGCGGTACTTGCCACCGGTTTTGGTCTCGGTAGCGCTTATCAGAGTTGTGAAAAAAATATGAACTATTTATATAAGGCATGAGTTTAAGGTATTGTGAAATTAAAAAAAGATGAAAAATAAAGGGCAAATAATAACAAGGTTTTTTTTTAATGCACAAATTTCATATTTTTCTATGACAATTTCTTTACCAACGAAATGTTTTATCGTCTTAAGGACATAATTTAGTGCCAGAGTGAAATATCTTCCCAGTTCATGTTAAAAATGTAGTCATTGGCAATGATGTAGCAGGAGCAAATGCATATATGCATATCGGTTATTCTATAAATAACTGCACAATTTGCTTCATTTGACTGTTCTGAATCGAAATGTCTCGAAAACTATGGGGAATTGGATAAAAAACCTAACATCATTTGTTTAAAAATGTTTTAATTTTGTAAATTAATTTAAATAAATTATTTAGTTTAACATTAATTTTTTATATATAAAAATGTCTTCTTTAAAACATTACATACTTTTTTTTGCTTTGTTTATGTGATATTCTTTCATAAAATTCTAAGAGCATAACTTGAGAAAATATATTTTTATTGATGTTGCATAGAAGAAGGCGTGGCAGGTATAAAAAAATATATATTCACATTTTGAGTCCATTTAGGCATCTACGTTTGTCTGTCTGTCCGTCTTTCAATCGAAATCACGAAAACCATGCGAGATAATCAGCACTGTCCTGATTTCGATTTAGTTCGGAAGTGGAATTGAAGTCCGAAGGTGAATGTCATTAGCTGTTCTAAATCTTATGGTCGGAATTTGCTATGGAATTTTTTTGCTTGAGCTATTATAGTTCCGATAATTTAACGGGTATATGTATGATGCTGGAAAATGTTCGAATTTCAATTCCGTTTCTCAAGCAAATTCGAAATTCTGATACACAACTTACTTCTTCAATTAGAGCTCGTGGGATTGAAAATGGGCGAAATTTAATTACAAACGCGGCTACAGCCCGTACAGATAAAACCTTTCTCCGGTAAAGCTCTGAATAAAATTTTAGAATTTGAACAAAAGGGCGTTGCACCTCCCATGCAAGTAAAACTTAAAAACGTTATACCGGAGGAATTATTCATGTTTGGTTTGAACGTGAACACGACAAGATGTGGGTGTAGGGTATTTAAATATTAGTATAAAACGTGGTTTTTCTATGCAGAAATGTAAGGAAAGTCACAAACTAATTCTTAACAATAATTGGCGTAGAAAATCAATGACCTTTGTAGTCAAAACAACAATGATGCATAGTTAATCAATCACGAATATTGTGCAAATGTAACAAAAATATCAACCACGCACTATAGCACACAAATTCGCGAATACAATAATTTTAAAACGCTATACTAAAAGAATTATGCTAGGTAACATTACCAAACTTCACGTAAATACAATCCAAACATTTTAAAGCGCTCTGCTGTTCATGCAAAATCAAGAAAGACTTCTGGTTAATTCAACTAATTGGTTTCTTTTCATGTACTAAAAATTTAAAACAATCACCGTTCTATTTTTTAAGGAGTACGTATAAGAAATTCAATGTTTTTTTTTGTTTCATCACTAAAAACAAATTGTTCCGATTTGCTTCGGTATGTCTTACCTAATATTTTTTGTTTTGCTTTAAATATTTTAAAGCCCATTACAAAAAAAAAAAAAAAAAATGTAAGCTTACGTATGGCTTATCAGTAGTCACTAATTATTATGCGCACAACAAAATATTTTGTTGATATGAGAGAATTGTAATTTGTGAAGAAAATTAGCGTCAAAAAAGCCAAACAAAAATCTCAATTTTAAAAGCTTTGGACCCTAAAACTATCTCTCTTCCGATTTGCTCTCTACCTAGCAAATCTTTCTATACAGCAAACCCCCAGTCAGCCGCAGTTCCACATTGTTAGCGTTGGTTGTCGTATGCGATTTTTTAAAGCGCAGATTTTTGGGTCCGCCGTGTTCGTGCATCCAGAGCGTTAGTTTATCTTGACGTGCGCAGTCAGTTTTTTTCGTTGTTGTTTTGTTTCATTCGCAATTCTACGCGTTTTCGAAAGTACGACATTTTGCAACGAATTCTACGCAAGTTCATTAAATGTTTGCCGTTTCAAAATACATTTTTTTTATGGAAACATTAAATTCGTGTGCTTTTAAAATTTCTCGCTTAATGATGTTCTGAAAAGTGTGACAGAATTGTGTATTTTGACGAATCTCTTTCTATTGCAATAGCAAAAATAGAATATTTTCTTTGAACTTTTTATTTAAGTTGTTTCCAATTTTTTTATTTTTTTCAAATTGTGTCTATATAGCAGCATACGGAAATACTCATTAGTGGCGACATACATACGTGCGTCTTAGCATCTCTACGATAAATATTCGTTCCAAAAATAACATCTGCAGCGTCTTCAATTGAGTTTTTACGGTTATATTCAAACAATTGTATGTTTTTAAAACTTTTAATTGCATAACTAAAAATATAAAAATAAAAGTTGCTCGCAGACAAATTCGCTCTAAAGTAAAAGTGCAGATTTTCTGTCAATTTTGGCTAAGGCACAAACTATTTTTGAAAGTGAAATGTGTATTTGCGGTAAATTTTGCAGTTTTTAAATGGTAAATATAAAAATGGTGATGAATGTATTCTACTGGCAACATTTTCCATCTTAAAATATCCGTATTATTATAAGAATCTTCTTTTGTTTATAATCTGTTAAGCATATGCCGGAATGGTACAGGAAATACTATCACAAAACATGCCTGATGTGCGCACTTTTCTAATATGCATATTAACAGGCTCGTCGGGAGGGGATGGGAGGACGTGACGGGAGAATTCCTTCCGGGCCCGTAGTTTTTCTAAGGAGTCCGTGCATTTTCAGAAGCACTTTGATTTTTTTTTAATTTCCTCCATTTACATAAGTTGTTAAATGACATTGTTTCAAAGATTTAATGGATACAATTTTTCCAAACGTTTGTATTACTTTGCGCATAATCTGCACAGCTGCCAGTGCTGAACGCTCTTTTGGCGTTTCGCAAGGATAAGACAATTTTATCATTACTGTTTGGTCCAAACAAGAGTGTCAGGATCAAAAATCACCCAAGAAAGTGAACATATTTTCCATTTTTGGTAGATTAGTGTAATATTTAAGTATTAGCGTTTGATTGGAAAATACTCATTTTTTTCTTTCGTCCGAAAGTTTGAGCCCCGCTCTCAAGTTCTCTAAATAAAATGTAAGCGATTAGACGATGAAGGGGAACGAGTTTTCCAGTCGATTGACAATGCAGTCTTAAATTATTCACAGTTTTAAATTATATATTTTTTTCAAAAGCAGTGACAAATGTTTGTGAAATGTAGAATTCTAAACAAACAATAACAATATCAAATTATAAAGCAACTACATTTTGTATTTTTCTTTATTGTTAAACGTATATAAATGTATGCAATCTTAAAAGTTTGCTTGGGAAAGTATGTCCATTTAAGGGAACTGTCTGCCTAAGTGACCTGTGCGCAATGGGATATTTAATTGTATCAACTACAAACGTGGTTAAATCAATCGTTATTGTAGTTATTTTGCAATTGTCAGTAGTAGTTAAGTAGCTAATTTAACGATGCATTTATAGTTGATTCAATCACAGACATTATCCTATTTGAGAATCATTAATAAGTAATTTAATATTGTTGAGTCCAGTGAGAGATAAGAGATATGCCGTCTTTTTTGAAAATAGAGATCGCGCATTTGAGTTTTTCAGATTTGCTCATGCCTTCAGATTGTGATGACATTATTAAGGACTCTCCCATCCGATAATCAAAACGTAAAAATTTAAACCAATAAGCAATAATTTTTCCACAAAAACCAATCGCATACATAGGGTAATTGTTGAATAAAATAGGTCATATACTTACATAATTCATGATTATTTGCTCTTAGAAAGGTGCATTTTATTGATTGAAAAACTTTTCGTACCAATCTTATTCCACCATTATTGAGGGGGGAGGCGGTAATTTTGGCTACTGCCTAGGGGCGGCAAATTTCTAAATCCGGGCCTGGATTTGGGTCCGTTATCATTGATATCAAAACATTCAATTAATTTTTATAACTTTAGCGGAATAAAATATAGACGCATTTACAACTAATATGTATCTGACAGGTAAAATGAATAGCAATAATAAAATAAAGTAAGAGAGTAATAACGGTATTATTCCAACTATCATTCGATTAGAGATCATTTTAGTACTGCTAACTCTAAATACCGAAATATGACGAAAAATTTAATAAGACGACCCCTACGTTCGGTAAAAAACTTTAAAAACATTTTTAAAAATAGTTCTAATGGAGTAATCGAAATACTTCAGTTGGAAAAATTTAATGATTTTTTTTAGGCCTTCATTTTCTGACATTAAGATCTGGTGGGTAATTTTAAGAACGGGGTACTTAATGTTAAGGATCATTGATCATTGGTCTACTCAAGACAAAAACATTGATATATCATACTTTAAGATCGGACTGTAAATGCCGAAGATATGATGAAAAACTCAAATGCGCATCCTCTATTTTCGGCCAAAAAAAAAAAAAATTTTCGAAATTAACTTGCAAAAACGCTTCGGATTTACTGGTGTACCGTGAACTTTTTTTTGAGGTACGGTTTAATGTGCATGTGTATGTGCATTATTTGAACCTGTTGATGAGATTTGAGTTATACATATGATAAATACGAATTTTTTATTTTCTGTTATATAATAACTTTTCGGTTCTTGCTAGGGAGAGTTCATTAAATAAAAAAATTTTTCAAAACAAAATAATACCTCAAAATCATTATTTAAATATCTATGCAAATATAACCTATACCACCTAATTCTATCACAATTAATCCAAAATTTGTTCACAATCCATAGTAGAATACATTTTTTTAACATACAAAAAAGTGTCTGTCAACTTCACCCACACGTGAAGATGAAACAAATGTCTCTAAGGCATAAGCCACAACTTTAAAAACTCATAAACGAACATTGAACTCGAACTCAATTAATTTATGACATTTCCAGAAGCTTGCCGTAAAATTACGTCAATATATCGTATGGCTTTCATTGAAGCGTAGATTCTAAATTGCAATGTAATTAAGTGCACTGCAATTTGATCGCCACTCAATTGATTCGGAAATCAAATATCAAACTATGAAAACAGAAATTCAATTGCTGGTAATTACATTAGTTTGATAATTAAACAAAAAGTTGATTTGTTTGACAGGCGCATGTTTTTTCCACTCCTCTCCTCTGCGCTCTTTCACTTTTCCCTTCAAAAGCGTTAAAGTTCCAGAGTGAACTAATGATCAGTAGTGATATTACAACGTTTTTGTGCAAAACTCTTATAACATAAGATGACGCTCGCTTCTCGCTCGCTCTCTTGCCATCTTGATGAAGTTCACCAACATTTCTTTCTTCTTACACAACAAAAAAAAAAGTATTTTGCTCAATTAACTTGGCTGCTTCACTTGTCTTCTTCAGTTCTTCCAAAAGACGTTATTTCGATTGATATTTTCCTTGCTGAAACGTGGGTACCAAAGTCTGCAGCTGCCAGAGACTAATGCTACTACTCTGGCAGCTGCTACTGTCTGCTCCGCTCTTGAAGCAATAGCAGTTCTCCTCGTTATCTGTTCTGTGTTCTGTAATGAACGCGTTGGCGAATGCTCAGAGGTGTTTTTCCTCAAGTCATACAGTCAGTTAGTCGGTGTTTTTTGTTGAGAACGATGTGCAACGTGTGCGCGCCATATTTGTTATTATTTAGTTTTTATTTGCTATATTTGAATCAGCTGTTTCAACATTTTTCCGCATAAAAATTTTGTTTTTAAAGTGCACAACATTTGAAAGGAAAAACAGTGTTACACTAATTTTGTCGATCAGTATGGGCAGCGTGCTGAGTGTCACTGAAGAAGCTGACGGTACAGAAAATGTTTATCTTCATTTATGTCGCTTAATTCTTTCGCGGCATTTCTTTTTCACGCATTATCATTTATTTTTATGTGTATCATGACAATTGTCTATCCCGCTGTGTTTTGTTGTAATTTTTCACAAAAGTGTATCAAGCTAAGTCTAATTAATAACTAATATTTTTTTTTTTTTCAAAAAAAATGTGCAAATGATTGTGATTTTCAAGTTCAGCGCATTGTAAATTAAAAAAAAAACTGTTTAAATAAAAATATTTACTACCTATCATGATTGTGGAAATCATGACTGTGAAAAATTTTCAATTTGATATGAAGTCATACTATATCGTCACGTTACTTTTGTCAAACCACGCTCTACTGATTACTTGTCGTGCCAAAATAAATAACAATGGCATCCCAACTGAATCGAGCTATTAATATAAAAACATCTATAGTACAATTATTCTGTTAGAAGTTTAATATTGTTATACATAATTAATAAGTAAACATTAATCCAATATTATTGACCTAAACAATGATAATGTATTAGTTGTTGGCGAGATTGAAGTTTCTGAACGGCCAGTTTTTGGTATTTTAAAAAAATAAAACTTTTCGATATTTCGCTTGGCATACGAGATATTTGGTGTGAAACTTTTCAGACTCTTGGTGAAAAGTTTAAGTATTCCCTAATATAAGTTAAGTTAGATTTCTGTATTTATTTCCCATTTGATTCTTGTTAAATTCGCTGAAATAATTAAGAAACGATTAAGGAAACAGAGTGATATCTCATTAGCAATTCGAGACAATCGATGTTAAACTTCTTTAACATAAAATGTTTGTCATACTAATTGTCTCATTGAGTTCTACAAGCATCAAGGGTTAAAACAACTACTTTGCAAACGTATCTCGCTGACCCCAACATTTTTCACATGTGAAACTTTATCGTTTTATGTCTCATAGAAAAGTGAATTTGTTGTTAAAAATCAATCTCGATTTTTATATCGGGCTTAAATCTGTACTGAAATATTTTAGTATTTCGGCTAATATCTTCAAGTACGAGTTAATGATCCGAGATCGGTACTTAGATTGAAGCGTATACGTACTAGTACTTTGAAAAATGAGATACCTACACCTTTAAGTATCAGCTTCACAAACATCGGAACTTAAGTCAGGGTTGCCAAGTTGAAAATGAGAAATTAACGGAATTTTTTTTTTGGTCAGTAATTTAAATTTGTACACCGTAGTAGTCACTAAATTTATTTTACTATTTATGACCTTTTTTTGTTGTTTTGATTGTCTAAAAAAAACTTTACCTCCAATTAACGGTCATTATCGGCTTTTACCTCCAATTAACGGGTTTTTGTGAAATTTTCCAATTCCTACGAAGGCTACGGCTTTGTCATGTAATTAAAGGCCTGGCCGTGTCAAAAATCGTCACTTGACAACTCTGGTATTAGTACTATTTATTGGTGCTTACATGTTTGAACACATTTTCTGATAAAAAAAAGAATTGTCTAGCTATTTTCACAAATAAAATTTATAAATGGAACTAGAGCTCTGTATCCTGGCATGCAGTGGCGTCAATTCGGTAGGGCTGGGGAGGGCATTGGCCCCCCCAAGGATATGATACTAGGTATTATTCAATACAAATATTCAATAAAACCATCTAATAGTGGTGGAACTATAATTCTTGGCCCCCCCCCCAAGGTTTTGGTGAAGTGACGCTCCTGCTGACATGTTGCAGTTTCTAGGTACTATATAGTATGCTAAGTTCATCATAAAAACTAGTATGCTATTCGACCTGTTTTTTTTTTTTTTGGAGACATCAATCTGTTCCAATTTAGCGATTGCTTGGCCCTCAACCCTTAAAATCTCTACTACAAATCCTTTTTTTTTTCAAAACACCGAAACTTTTAATTGAAAGCAAGCCACCGAGCTCAGCTTGCCTGTCTGTTGTTTAATGGGTTTCTGAAAAAACTTATAAAACAATCTAAAAAAATTTACAAAATAACAAGCATAATTTTTTAATTTTCATCATTTATTTTTAAGTAAAAACTTGAATTAAAGTTTCAACGTAAATAGCTAGAGAGGCTAATAGCTGTAATAGCTAAACTCTATCATTTACTTATCGGACAAGTTTTATTTCACCATATCTATAAAGTTAAAATTTAGCCTTATTTAGTGCTTATGATAGAACCTAATAATAATAAATTGAAAAAAGCAAAACTTAAAATCTTACGAGAGTAATCTCACATATAATATTCGGTCAATTTATTCAATTTTGATTCGAAAAGAAAATAATACTTTTCATATTTCTAGTCTAGTCTAGAAAGCACTAGACTTGACTTTTTCGCTGCCGAAAAAGAGGTTATTAAACTCTATATTATAGTATATATTTTCGATACACAAATCTCAACATTATCTATAAAGCTAATATTCGCATGAAATTTTGTGCCTCAAAAAAGAATTTTTTTTAAATTTTAGCTGAAAATTCTCATATGCCAGAAAAATACATACCTATATGGACTCTCTCCAATCAAATATTCAAATTATTTTACATAAAGGAACATTTACAAAAACTAAAGTGAACCTTTATTTTTATTTACTTTTATATAATTTCTAAATGAAACAAATTTATATATGTATGTTTTAAAAAATGTATATTAAGCTACGCAAATTAATTTTATATATCTTTTGAAATATACAAAAAATGAACTCTTATCTGCGGAAGTACATTTATTTTATGTGTACAATTGTTTATTTGAGATACCCGTAATTTTTTGCAAAAAAAAAAACTCGCCTTACTCTTCTATTTATATTTGAATGTTTATCAAACAGAATGTAAATTGTGAACGAAATCCAAATTTTGTGGAAAAAGTTTTAAATAGCAGTAATGAACAATATACTTTGAATGAAGTGATGATTTAAAATATTATTTTTTCCATTACAATCTGTTAACGTACTATAAAACGTTAGCGGACTTTATACAGAATTTTAAAATATGTATATGTGCATTTCCACAGAAATCGGCATTTTAGCTGGCCTCGTTATCGATTTTTTTTTTTTGAGCATAACCTTCAGACATGGTTTTTCTTGAAGCTAAGACTGCCTTGAATCAATATTCAAGGTCGAACAATTAAAATTCAGATAGCTATTTTAAATTAAATTGCGTTCAAAGTAAGAAATATGTGTTACTTTTTAGACACGTTCGCTTCAAGCAAGATCGGAAAAAATTGTCTACTAATTCTGACAATGCACAGTTATTATTCAGTGTCCAGAGAATCCAAAGACATGATCCGCAAAATCGTGCGTGATCATTTATTTGTCTTATGGCCATTTTAAGGTAAACATTTTTTCCGATAATTTTAATAAAATTACGTTCCATGTTGTAAAAACATTAAAGAAATATCAATATCGTATTTTTGGCGCATTACAGCGCAAATATTTTGGCAAAAGATGCTTCTAAGCAAAATACTAAAAAGTGGGATGTATTTTTACACTTTATATGAAAAATGGACGAAAGTGCTTAACATTTATTCGACTGTTGGCAATATTTCCCGAAAAAAATGGCGTAAAAAAATGTGTCAAAAAAAAAATTAAAAATCGACTTTATCAAATTACTCAAAAAAGGCAACACTGAAGCATTTTGAACAACTAGTGAACTATAATGTGATAATTGCATTTAAATGAAAAGAGTGACATCAATTTTTTCTAAAATATTTTAATTATAATTTCACAAAAGTTCCATAATAAACAATAGTTAGTCACATTTGTGCAAACAGAAAGATTAAATGTAATTAACTGCCGCATCTAAGTATGTACTATTAAAAACACTACATTTCGCTTTAATCTCACATTAGTTTATGCTATTGAGTTAACAAAATTCTCATCTCATATGAGAGACCTTTATACCCATGTGTTAAGACAATGCACAAATGCGGATACAATTGCAGGTAATTAGTCGTGTAGGCACCTCCTATATTCCTATAGTCACTAGGTTTCTACGGGTAAATCTGTGACTCGTTTTTTGTTTACTGCATTGTGAAAATAAGTATGCTACTTTTTGCAAAGCAAAGTAAACTTTTGAAATATTTAATTACAAATTTTTGTATTTGCAATTCTGATTAGTTATCATTTTTTTTAAAGCATTGTTAATTAAAATGGTATATGATATGTAATATTGCAGAATTTTGTCATTATTGAAGTTGCAGCACATACTGCTTGCAGTGGCGCCATTAGATAGCAGTATATGGAATGATTTAGAAATATTTTATGTTACCTTAAAATCATTATTATCATCATTATTCATGCGGCTTACCAAATTTAGGCATAAATCTCTACGGTTATTATTTACACCTTTTAACTCATATAGAGAATAAAAAACAGTTGTTAATAAAAGTTTATGGTATTGTGGTACTAAGTATTACGTTTTAAATTTAAATTTTCATTCATAAAATTTTGACTTTTTTATTTTTGATTCCTACAACAAAGACTTCCCATATTAAACCTTAATTTGAATGAATTAAGTTGCTTATGAGTATGCGTCACTATTACACGCACAATTATGAATACTATAATCAATTAACCACCAACTGCTGATTGATTAATGCTTTTGGCGCATTACAATAAAAAATTTCAACTGTCTAGTCCGGTAGACTCTTTCTCTTTTTATGTCCTACACTCGGGGGTATATACATTCGTTTTGTCATTTTGTTTGTAATTTTTAGAAGGGGGTGTGGCAGATGTAGAAAAGTATATATATTCTTGATCAACTTGATAACTCTTTAGTCAATTTAGCCATGTCCGTCTGTCTGTTCTCCTTTAAAAATCACAATAACAGGCAGGTTCGGATTTACGTATAGGCTGAGTGGGCTGCGCCCCAGGGCGCCAAATTTTGAACGACTTATGAGAAGGAATAAAAAGAAATTTATGCCAAAAGTGGAACAAAAAAACATAGCCAATGCATACCGCAGTATCTGTCAATTTAAGATTTAGTGAAGTCTTTCGTTTCAAGTTCATGTAATGAAGTCAAGCTCTCGTTATCGGACCACTTTACCGTGAGTTCCGGCGGCAGGTGTGCTATGGCGTCTAGAGAAGTCTTAATCTAAATAAGATGCTATTGTTCTAAGTTGAATATTGATAAAACATGCAGGTGTGATACTGTGACACATATAGGATATAACATGCCAAATCAATATCTCTTGCTTACAGGGCACCAAAATCGTAAATCCAAGAAGTTATGGAAAATTAGCCTCAACTCAATTTATCTTAAATCGACTCAAACTGTTATTCCTTTTTGCCATGAATATCATATCAGCTATTGAAAGTGTTTATGCACATACTCATGAATAGACTGGAGTGACATTCACTCAGCCAACTATTTAGCTGTAACTATGCGCTGGCCCTAGGGCGAATCATTTAATAATTTTTAAGTTTCAACACAAATGTGACAATGATGCCTTTTAGCGATATTTAATTTATCTTTTTCCCCATGGTAGTCTAATAATTTTCGATGTTTATATATTTATATAATTTCATCAAAGACTTTCTCATGTTGTGTTGACTATTTTTCTTTTGTTATGATCTTCATATTCTTCTATAAAAGAATTTTAATTGCTTAAAATTTAATTCAATAAATGAAAAGTTAAAAAACAAACATATGAATATCAATACTTGAACAGTTTACATCAATATCAATTTCAGCTTCCCCATTTCAATTGTTCGAAGTTATGACAATGAAATTATCACGTTTCACGGTTATCATTTTAAGTTTTTGTATTTTGATTTGATTTTATACAACAATATGACCTAAAAACTTTATTATTCTTTTATTTTTTTTGCTTTTGAAATACGCTCAACTTACAATCAGCGCTTTGCGCCACATTAACACTCACCCACCGATTAACCTCTTGCAGTGCTCTCTCTCTCTGGTGTTACTTGTGAAATGTTTGCACACTTTCCTCATGAATGAATTTTCATATGCAATTTGTTAGTGTAAATATGAGCTGTAATTGTTTATATTTTTTGTGTTTATCTTGTTGCTACCTGCAGTGTTGCAGTCGCTTCATTCTCGCACAAATAGGTCAAATTTTTATAAATACAATACGCGTATTTATGAATTTCCCGGTGATTCTAAAAAAAAATCCAAAAATAACATTGGCCAAAAATACTTGAGTTAAGTACACACAAGAAGTTTTCTGCATTAACATCAGGTTCTTACTTGTGCTTTAAGGGCTTAACCCTGCTACTGGTTCAAATACTAACATTTGAATTTTATATATATTATCTGGCTATTTTGAGTTAAATCTTATAAGGCCTATACAACAATTACATTTTTTTACAGATGATTTCGATATGTACGCAATGGTGTATCTACCTCGAAAATTTTTATTAATGCTAATGCCATTTTGGCGGTGGTATGCCCTAAAAGTTTTTTTAGTTCCTTTGAACGTTAAAGACACCCTTCGTTTACTGCTTTGTTGCGTTATTTAGTTTTTAAATTAACAATCTTTCTTACATACATGTTCGTTCACTGAATTGGGTTTTAATCAAAATCAACTTTCTCGTGTCTTTAAATAAGTGCTTTGTTTATTGTTAGCAAGAATTCACTAGTCAAGACGTACTACATTTAAATAGACTTGAACTGATAAGACAACTATTTACATGAGTTGAGGAATTACTAAATGGTTGTAAAGAAGCTTGATCGTTTGTTTATTTTTTACATTTCTTAACATTGTGCATCTGTTTGTTTTCTTCTTTTTTGCATGGTATTTTGCTTTTTATGCATTTTATTTGTTTTCCGCCTTAATTTTATTACTGTGTGAAACATTTTAGAAATGTCGCGTATTTTCGTCACAGTTCGCAGCGTATGATAAACACTTTTATTATCTTCACTGTTACTCGATGTAAATTCTTGAGCTGTAAAAGATAATGTGTTCGCAACAGAGGTAAAACGCTGTTACACTTCTTCATCATCCTGCAGAAATGCCGAGTAAATACATACATACATGATTGTTTCAAGTAAAGTTGTCCAGCTAACACTTCTCCAAAAAATATAAATTTAAAAAATCTGTAGAGAGAATTGTTTGCAATAAAACGATCTTCAGAAAACATTCGAAGTGCTTTAATTCTATAATAATTGCTAAGCGTAAGATATCTTAGAATATGTCTCAAACATCGGAGCTATTGAGCGAAATTTTTTTCGTCGGTCTCTCGTTACCAGGCAACCCACGATTCTGGCGAGTGGTGCTTATTTCGATTATCTGCCATACTTAAAGGAAATGACAATGAAAAAAGCATCGCTACTTCCCGGATTATTTTTGAGTCATAGCTGGAATGCCTGTCAAGTTATGCTTCATCACAGGCAAAAAACTTAGCCCTCATATAACATTGAAAGCATTTTCAAATGCCAATAGTTTTATGGGTCACTTTATCATTTAATCACACTGAGAAAAAAATCAACTAGGACCTGGTTAATTCAATGTTTTGACGTCGAGAGAAAATGTAGTTAATTTAACCAGAAATCTGATTGAAAATAACAAAAATTAATCAGTTATTTCAAAGCTATACTGATATATATTAACCAGGAATCTATTTAAATTGACCTCCTGTTCAATTATTTTACTGGCCGTTTCTATGAACATTCCTAGGACCCATCGATTGATATCCTCTCTTGTCCAGATCGGACCAACTCTTTAGTTTCCACCTTCTATAAGCGCATTTTCATATGGAATATACCCTTTTTCTTGGATAAATCGGAAATCCAAGCTCGAATGTTACTCATTTTAGTTATTGACTCCGTTACTATGACCATTTATTTACTAGGGACCCATCATCGATTGACACCACCTGGATTTCCCATATTTCCATAATTGCCCTAAATTCCTTTATCAGCCTATAACCTGTGCACCACACACAGACGCCAGAGACCCAGTCTGGCAATATTCACAGATCTTTACTGTATATCTACACTTGATGTCGTATATATACAATTCTGAAAGCAAAAACGTAATTAAGAATCATAAAACATTATTTAGATTTCAATGCAACATTTTTATTACAATGAAATCTATCTGTAAATAAAGTTTTATGATTCGTTATTACTTTTTTGCTTTCAGAATTGTATATTGTATACGACATTAAATTTAGATACAAATCTATAAAAAAAACTCAATGTTTACTAGCGTTGTAGTTATTTCCTGGCCAATTGATATATTTCCTTGTTAAAAATATTGAAAAACAAAAAATCAACTAATGTTTATTAGCGTTGTAGTTATTTCCTGGCCAATTGATATATTTCCTTGTTAAAAATATTGAAAAACAAAAAATCAACTAAAAACAGTAAATTAATCAGCTGTCTTTTTTAAAAAAAAAACATTTTTCTTTTTCTTCAGTGCAGTTGTTTTAAGCAAACAACTTAATGACTTTGTGCTTACTCTTCGTCAGGTTTCATCTTCTGAATTTTGAGTTAGTTTATTGATCGGCTTTCAATTTCAATCTCCAGCTCAAGCTTGAATTTCTTCATTCATGAACAAACGTAGTGAGAAATGTAGCAGCGATATTTCTAAAGTCTAACGTTACGAAAACCATTTTCTTAAAGCGCTCTACTGGTTCAGGTAGTGAAGTGATCTCTTCCAAGTCCATCTTTGTCTGTGAACATTTTATGATGCTAGAAAACAACTCTAAATAAAATTAATTAATTAATAAATAAAATTGAAAAATAGAATACCCCCTTAAATACATCTTCATAGTTAGAATATGAGTTCTACAAATATATGCTACTCGTGAAGTTCTTAAGCATGAGGATCTGTTAACAAATTATGTAACCAACATCAATAAAAAAATGTGTAAAAATAACAATAATAAATGAGAATGTGTTAATTACATTTAAGTGTGTGTGTTCCATAAAATTATGTAATTATAGGAGTATTTTTGTTTTAATGACTGTTTTGTAATTTGGTTTAGTGAGGGGGTTTGTTTTAATTTTCAAATATTTGTAACCTAACAATATAAAACTGCAAAAATATTCCGTAAAATTCAGACCCGTCCCTCTCTGTTTAATCACATATATGTAAGTATGTACATATATTTGTGTGATTTGCATGAAATGAAAAAATAAGTACAAAGTCTTCAATTATTGATTATTTTTACCTATACCTTCATTGTCACAGTATTATCTAAATTCTCTATTTTATCTATTTCTCTCTCTCTCTCTGTCCTTCCTTACAGATAATGACGTCGAATCAGCTTTGGCTGAATCACAAGCGATTGTTATGAGCGCATCACAAAACCGAACACAGCAATTGCAAAATCAGCATATGTTAGAATCACAATCTTCCATAAATAGCGCCACTTCAATACAAACGGTGTTCCATCAATCAGTAATAATAAATACGCAAACACTGCAGCAACAAGTGTCAACAACAAGTAGCAATAATTCAACAGGTGCAGGATCAACAACAACAACTACATCATCAACAACAGCTGTAACAGAACAGTCGTGTACGAATCCAAATCCAACAGTTCCATATGGCACAGAAGCATTGCCAACATTGCGACATCCATCGGATAGTATAAATTCCCTTTTGGAACATATAAATCCTGCAGCAGCTATGAATGGTGATGGTGTGCTGAATATTGGTGATGTAGCAGATTTGTTACATCCACAACATGCGATTATAACAGGTAAGCTGTTACCTTAGTATAAATTCGTAGGATCTTCTTATAACAATTAAACTTTTTCTTTTAGGTGGCAGAATGCAAGATGGCTGCCCGCTTATTATATTTCCAGATAATAATAATTTTCAAACATTAGAAGAAACTGATTACCAAAAATTAATTTTATATCTAACTTCAGTGCCATCGTAAGTATCGTTTTGTGGAAGATTATCTGGTGTCATTCATTGTGTTTCCGTAGTATATCAAAATGCACTGATGAGTCTACATTTAGCTACAGTACCACTGTATTATGTCAGAATTTTGAGATAAAATCATTTTTGCCGAAAATTTATTTATTTTTTCCTCTGAAAAATTTACGATGGAATATCTCAAAGTTCTAACGTGCTAGAAAAATTATTTGGGCTCAGCATTAAAAAGTTCATATAAAATCATAAATAAGTATTATTCAAATTTTGTAGGACTTAAGCTTTACTGATCATAGACAAAATTACATGTTCGTATCTTAACGGTTAAACATCTCGAAATGTCTTCGGTATTACACTAAATTTTTCTTCAATACCAAATGAGTGCAAGTTTTTCACATATGTATAATATATTATACAATATATATCTACTAGTATTATATTATAATATATAAAAGTGAAGAAATTCATTTAATTTTTATTAAATGATTACAAGCAAGCTCGGATTCTGATTCTACGAATCTAGAAAGTTCATTAAATAGATATAGGATCCTATTATGGTTATCAATTTACAATAGATAAACGCTCTTTTTCGATTAGCGATTGTTTTTGGTACTGTATTCAAAGATTAATATCATAGAATGTTGGTCGACTACGAATGGCAAAACAATCACTGGCTTTTCTATCATTTTGTTTTGATAGATAAGTTTTTTTGTAGTTCCTGGTGTTATTTTTTGCATAAGAGGAAATTAAAATGCATAAAAGATAATAGATTTGTAAAATAAGTACACTTTATCTTGCTTTTTTCGTCGTACCTAAAACTAACCATCTGTTGCACAGGTTTGTTTCCAATATGGGTAAGAGCTCAGTAAATGTGCTATTCACAATAATATTTCAAGTCACAATGACGCAATTCTTTCTATTGAGTTTCGTGATACCAAAATGGCATCATTCTATTAAATCGATGGCCATCGATTTTATCGGAAATATGTAGATTTTATCGCAGATTTGTAGATACTCGCTGAACCAAATCCGGTACCGGCTTCGCTTTATCACCTTAGGTTCTATTTTCGTGTTTTTTTTTCTTCAATTTTTATAATTAAAATAAGTATGTATACCATTAATCCTCAGTTTTTACATTACATAGAGATTATCGAACATTTTTGTACCTTCTTATATTTGACAACTTTCTACATTTTTTTTAACAACTAAAAGTATGCAATGAAGCTTTACCGTTATTCAACAACTGAAAATGTTTACTTATATTTGTATTGTTTTGTTCTTTTATCTTTCTTCTTTCATTATACGAGAATTTTCTGACCGCGAAAACCATTTTGTATATTAGGAAGGTATACCTACATATATAGTCTTTTCTACGGAATTCTTCCGACGTGCTCGAATTAAAAAAAAAGTCTAAATATTATTTCTGATGGTAATAACTGAAATGTTTTGATGATGAGACCATAAATTAAAAAAAATCAAAAAAAAGTGTAAATTTTTTGTAGAATTTGAGAAAAAATTTCGAGCATAATATATCTCAAAGTTTTGAAATTTATTGATCTACTGAAATATAAGCAGTTTAATAGTTAGACAACAAATTAAAATTAAGTTTTTTCTTTTACAGTCTGCAAGACGCTGATCTTGGCTTCCATTTGATAATCGATCGGCGAAAGGATAAATGGACCTCCGTTAAAACAGTATTACAAAAAATCTCAGTTAGTTGAATTTTTATATTTCCGCTGACGTTTATTAAACAACATTATTACGCTAATTTAAATAAATTTTTAGATTTATTTTCCCGGTATTATACACGTTGTTTACGTGCTACGTCCCTCCGGTTTATTTCAAAAAGCAATCTCCGAAGTAAGCTCAAAATTTTCCAAAGATGAATATCGCTTTCGTCTAGTCATATGTTCAGCGCTCAATGATTTGCATGAATACATTGACAAAAGCCAACTGACAGCTGATATGGGAGGTGTATTAATATATTCGCATCATGAATGGATACAACAGCGCATTGTAATTAATTGTTTTCTACTGATTTTAAAGTTTTCTAATAATAACTACTTAATTTTCAGTCATTGGAAAAATTCTCCAGTTTGACGCATCAAGTATCTGCTGAGCTGGATATTTTCATACAAGCAATACATGATACTGAATTTCCAAATTCTGTTGAAGCAACACAAAAATTGCTTGATGATCAGGGTGACGATTACGCGCGTTTAAAGGTTTTAATTTTATACGTTGTGTATTTTTAAAGTTCTTAACTAAATTTACTTTTGTATTATAGGACGAAATACTCGCAGCTTCCAGACATGGAGAAACGCTTTTGAACAACATAAAATCTAATGATGAAATCAAAGAATTTTCAGAACGTACCGGCAACGTTAGCGCCATTGAACGGTATAAACATATGTGCTTTTTAAATAGACTTTATATAAAGCGTTTTATAGTTTATTTTTTTTTAAAAAACTCCTAACATATTCTTCCATTACTACTGTACTAACAAAAGTGTATTTAATTTCAATTACAATTTTCTACATACTTACTTTTCTATTATAACATAAGATGCCCTAAAACAAAACCCTATTTAAACTCCTATACCAAATAACCTTTCCTTATATTATATATTCCATAATTAATTTATTTTATTTTCAATTATATATAGCTCTGCACTGGTTTTGTAATAACGAATTTCTCTGTTTAACTAATATTTTTAACATTTTTTAAAGTTGCCAATTAATTTTCGTTTCGTGGTGTCTCTTATAAATTAAATGAGTTTTTTGCGCGTTACCAATAATAATAAACCATCGTCATTTTCATTTCATTAAATGCAAAAGCAGGCTTTATTTTCTTAACAAACTTCAGTTTTTTGCATGCTAGCTTAATTATATTTTTATAAATTCACGTTAATGGCCATATGTTCTGTATAAGTTTACAAAAAATAATTAATTTTAAAGTTATTAGTTTGTTGCTCCACTCTTAGATATTGCTTCATATAGTTGTTTTTCTGGTTGTTCTTTAAATTGTCGTTTTTCGATTAGAGTCGAAGTTCCTGAAAGTTTTTTTTTTATGAAAAAAGTTAAAATAATTGTTCAATGCATGCATTTGTTTTAAATTCAGTTTAGCTGAGAATGACACCCATACAAAAATCATATCATTTTAAATAATACAAATCACGCAAAACAACACCAACATATCGAAAATAACATCTACAAGACGTGTGTTCAATCACCGTGTTAATTTGCACACGTATATATGATTTTATTTATAGTTACGCCCATTTAAAGAGTTTAGAGTACTCCAATTAAATACTTGTTTCCAAGTGGTTGAAACAAATAAAGTTTTTGTCTTTATAACTCGTTCTGTCTGAAATCACTTGCAATGTTTCCGAAGTACTGTTTGCTATAATAGCCCAGCAGGCAAATTAAAAAAGTCTCTCCCGGAGAAGAGTTGCTAGCTTTACGGATCTAACTAGAAGCCCAAAAATCTGCTCTCAAACTTTTTTTATTATTCGTTTCTTTTATAGTTCTCCATTAGTTTAGAGGAGTTTTGTGACTCGTCACTCAAAAACTACCAAATATTTATAGTGTATACTGAAAAATATCGGAATTAAAATGTGTCTATATTACCACATTTCGAGTTTTCACTGTAGTTCCTAAAAATACAATTTTATCTATTTTTCATTCGATAATCATCATTGCAGGCTTTATTGTGCTCTTTCTACTTTGAAAATAATTTTGAATGGACACTTTCTAACCAAACTTTTTAACCAATCTCATTAAAATTTTATAGGGGAGGCATTTTGTTAAAAATTATTTTCAATTAGAAATGGAAAACAATGATTATTTTTTCCACGCCCACCATTCATAAATATAAACGACTAGATTTTGAAATGAACACCACTAAACAAAACATTTTCCCAAATTGTATTTTTCCCATTATACAAAACTCAATCAAAAATGGTATTGTGAATTTGAAAATTTTATCTTTGACTTCAAGCCGAAAGTTTTTGAAGTTGAATATTGTAAAAATAACCTTTTCTTCTGTTTATTTTTAATACATACAAATTTAAATTCATTTTGAATTTGAAAAGTATTAAAATTAACATTTTTTTACTTTACTTCAAACGTAAAAAAACTTTAAATCGCATTTTGATATTGCAAATTATATACTATAAAAACACTATTTTTTATTTTCACGTCACTTTGAATCACATATGAAATCACTTTAAATCAATTTGGATTCCTTTTAATTCCAAGTCAAAAGTGACTCTTTTCAATTTAAAATCCCTTATATTTCCCCTGAGTGTATAGTAACTTTCATGTAATGTATTGAGAAGTTTTGTCTTATACATATATCGTAAGATATAACAATTTTTTGCAGAATGTACTATGTTTCAATGAATAACTGCCAATATATTTTTAAAAACATGAAAAACGAAGCACAGATGACATCATCTTCACAAAGCCTAATACTTAATCTATATCTTTGGATGTATCAAAACTGTTGTGCTATCGCTCTTTAGGAGGAAAACCTTTCCGTATGAGTAACGTATACATTCATATGAGAACAATTGCGACGTTTAAAATCCACAGTAATAGAAAGCAATATTCAACATTCTTAATTTTTTTTAATACACTTTGAAGATAAAGTGGAATTTTAAGAGTGGAATCAGACTCGGATTTAGTTTTTCGGAGGTATAGCCACTTTCGAAACTCGGATAAGAACTTCGCTAAAAATCCAATTAATAAGAAATAAATGTACTGAATCCCATAATTTAATATGTACCTACAAGGAACCGAATTTAGTAATTTTTTTTTTAAATAAATTTGTCATTTAAGAAATATCTTTTTCAATATAGGTATTATGGAATAATACAAAAAAATTTAAAAAGTGGACTTAGGCAGTTTTGTCATTTACTGACTAATTAATCGTGATGAGTTAAGCGAAAAATTTATTACCACTGTGCAGAAAGAATGTTGTCTGCTAATTCACTACACGAATCCTCACTAAAAATATGAAATATTTTTGTGAATGCAGCAAGAGGAAACTTTATCATCAGCGATTCGCTTAACTAAAAGTAATAACCGCTCATAAAAATTATCCATATTTACAATGAATTCCTGACACAATGTATAACACCACGCACCACGCTTTCACCACAATTTTTTGACACGCTTTTTAATTTTTCGTTCTAAAACATGCACAAAATCACTAAAAATATAAACGTAAAAACGCCATTTTTCGAAGAAAGCATTTTTCAAACTTTAAAAACCACAACTTCATATCAATGTCTCGTTCATGGCTCATCAAGATATTGTTGTCTCTTTCTTTTTCTCTCTGTGCTCTTTATAAAAAAAAAAACTTAAATAAAAATAATCATAAATCAAAAAACACCCACCCAAAAATTGCAATAAAATTCTAAAATTAAAAACAAAAAAAAAAAAAATACCTACAATAAGCAGACCCAGTGCAGGGATTATAAATCGACATCAAATTGTTTATCATCAACCAAATAAATTAAAAAAACCACAACAATATGATGATTGTCGCGATTATCGTAGACTACTGGTGCAACTGGAAGAGACCGAAAGACGTTTTGATGAATTCTGGCGAACACATCGCAACCGTTTGCAACAATGTTTGGAATTGCGACGTTTCGAGCATGATTTCAGAGAGCTGCAGGTAAGCGAATAAGTTCTATATATTTGTATATTCATTCTAATTAAATCTTTTTAGACCATTTTTGATGCACATTTGAAAATCGTTGGTGAAATGACCGAAATTGGTGAAAGTGTTGTTCGCGTCGATGTGCTCATACAGGAGACACAGGACTTTCAGCAAAACTCATGTGTGGATTTGGAACGCGCCGCTGAAATCATCACAGCTGGACAACAATTAATCGGACTACGTGGCGTTTATCCATGGGAGATTGTGCAGCCTAAATGTGATGAGCTACAGCGTGTCTGCGATATTATTACAGAGCGCGTTAGTAAACGTTTAGAGATACTCGCGAAAAATCGTGAGCTAATGGAGAGAGTTGAAAAGGTTTTTGTTTTTTTATTTTCTTAAGCTTAATAGTTTTAATAATTTGAAAATTTTGCTTTTCAGGCTAATCAATGGTGTGCCAATGGTGTTGAATTGCTAGCATCGCAACGCATCGAAAAATGTTCAGTATCAGCTGAAATTGCTGCGCAAAGTCTGCAGGAAATTCAAACTTTTATAGCATCTGCTTCGGAATTTAAATTGTCTAGTCCTAGTGAATTTAAAAAAATCTTTTTAGAGAGCACAACGCCAGAAACCAAAGCATTGGTATCGCAGGTGAGCTAATACAATAAATTATTTTATTTTATTCACGTTGTAGGGAACTTTTTATGTACTTTTTTTTTAATTTGAGTTTGGGGTACATTTCCCCCCTAAAAAAAAAGGAACCTTTTTAGATCTTATATCAATTAAAAAACATAAGTTCTTTATGTTCTACGTGTTTACTAAATCTTTTTGCATATAAACCCCCTGCTATATTTCGCAAAATATTACATCAATTCAGATCGGAAGCTGCTGTCGCATTTATAAACTATTCTATTAACCATTTCTTTATGATAAAACTCAGCGCTCAGCACACTCTGTACACCCTCATTTTTAGAGCAATCTCATATAATTTACTATGAATACGTTTGTTTATGCAGTATATAAATTTAGAGAAGAAAAAAATTGCATCCACTGATTGCTGCTGATTAATAATGCCAGCCAGCCAGCCAGTCAGTTCATTTTATCGAGTGCGGACTCGACACACTCGTCAGTGGTGTTATTTATTATTTATTTTTTTTAAATTCTTTGTGTTTTATTACTTCTTCCAGCTGGTATTGACTCATATATTCAGTCTGTCCTCACACAAATGTTTGATATTTTTATCCAGTAACGCGTTAATATGTTGGAATTTCTGCGCTTATCGGTTAAATTCTTTAAAAGTGTTCAAATACAATTAAGTAGTACATAGTATTTATTCGTATTTACTAAAATAAGGAATATACAAATTGTGTTCAAAATGGATCTTTTATTACGTCCAAATAGACGTTGGTCCACTCCAATATCTGTGAATTTTTATCTTCAAAATACGAGCCTTGAGTTCAATGTGAGTTGTATTTATTAATAAATGTAATAGACACATAATTAATAAACATTATTTGCCTAAGAAAATGAATGTTCAGTACAAATATCTATAAAAAAAATCAATATTTAGAAAACATTGTAGATTTGCATTAAACTCGAGATTTCAAATTAATAAAAAAATCTTAATTAACAAAAAATATTGACCTACAAACGCTTGGAAATTCCAGTTATCTCGTTTTAATATCACTCGAAACTTAGTAGTGCTACGGAAAATCTTCAAAGTTACTAATAGACCGAAAAGTATGTGAACGTACCTTTAAGTCCTTGTTGAAAGGGTTATCAGAATATTAAGAAGTTTTATTAAAAAGAACAATTATATCTATTTTAATATATAATATTAAAACAACAATACTCTTATAAAATGAATTTTATTATTAAAATTCAAGAATTTGTTCGGAAAATTTGTTTAGAATATTCTCTTGGACAACAGCAATGTTTGCAGCCGATTTTTCAGTACGTTGTGTTTTTGTCATTTCTTCGACAAACCTCCAAACTGTTCTTTTACGATCGAACTAGTCAGTATGCAAGAAATGTGTGGAACTTTCAACTTACCTCTAAACAGCTCATCTTTTGGATCCACACTGGAATTCAATGAAATATCGTCTCTTGGTTAATTTAATTAAGACTTATAACTAAAGGCAACTTGATCTTAAAAATAATTCCAAATTGCCTTCGTGATTAGATGCTTTCCTTTTATTTTTGAACAATTTTCCCTTTCATTTTATGTAATCGAGGTAATGAAATGTTTTTTATGGGTCGTTTGATCTTAAATTTTGATATCATGTACCTTTAGTATATTCATTATACCTATAAAGCTAAAAAAATTAACCTATTCCCTATAAAACCCATTTCACACTACTATTTCGATTTTTTTTTTCTGAATAGTATAAATTGTAATTTATTACACAGGTCTACATAAGTTCAAGTACGGCAGGATAACTGAAAAATTTCAATTTACGGTATTTCGGAGAAAAATATAAAGATATCGATGTAGTTCAAAGTGGAGTTTGAAGGGAAAAGTAAAAACCCGATATATCTCGAAAATTCAACTTGATGTGATAATTCTCGTGTTCTACGACCTCAAATGAGTAAATGTGTAAATGAGTAAATAATTTGTTTGAATAACAAATAAAAAAAAAAACAAAAGCTGCTAAGGGCATGTCAGACTTCGCCAAATTTCCTTTAAATAATAACGCCAAATACCTGATATCTTTTTTCAAATCTTATTTCATATGAAGCTTATTTTAACTTTATTTTAATTTTTTTAGTTCATTATCTAATATGGCTCTTGGCTGATGTTTCTTAAAAAAAAAAATTCTCTAATATATAAATGTCAATTTATCATATATGATAATATCTCGCTAAAACCTTTTCGGTCAATAGGTATTGGAATATTTTTTGCGTAATTTTTATTTAAGAATTAAATTTGAATGTCTCTTTAGAGCTACACATTTCTCTCCTAAGCAAAGTGTTCCTTTTGATTTTGATCGACTATTTTTTGGCGATTATTGCTCACGTCCAGCATAATGAAAAGTTCTTCTGAAATAATGTAAAATCGAAACTTAATGGTATGTACATGTACAATTGTATCTACATACATGCATATAACATTTCCATTTGCGTAAAAAGCTGTTTTAACTAAATATATCACCCTTATCATTTCCTCTACGATACGCCAACAAGATCAGCAACAGCAGCAACGCCAACAACAACAAAACTTAGCACCATAAATCAATTGTGAAATCAAATGCGAGTCAACTCCAAATTTGTCACCGCACAGTAAAGCAACATTTTCATATCTATGATATATGTATATATTGTATATCTGTTTAACAGTTTTGGATTTAAACCACTTGCGATCTTATGACTCGTTACAATGTTGCAAGTGCCCAAAATCAGCAACAAGAAGTGCAGCATCAGTTGAAGCAACAATATCAACCCATTTGTGCATTTGTAAACACAAAACACGCAGAAATGTTGTCACTGATGTAATCGGACTTGCGAACACTGATGGTTAATTTACAAATAAATAAATAAATTATTTAATATATCGTATTATTGCAGCATCTACTGAGTTGATTGAACTTCAATGATGTGATGAGTAACGGTAGACAGTGCAGCGCAATTGTTGTTGCTGTTTTCCTTACAACAAAAATATTGCAATTAATGGGACAAATTATTATAATTCAATTGTTATTTATCAGAGAAGATGCGAAGGCTACTTACTATCGGAGACAATTATCAGACAATTTTCTAGAATTGGTACTCTTGGCCATCCATTATCACCCAGAGACCCAGAGTGGACAAAAAATGGTCACTCATATAAAATATAAATGTATTTCTATTGTAAGCTTCTTAAGAAAGAATTATATAGAGTTCATTTGCCTGTACTTCGAAGTGCGCAGTACAACAGCCAAAAATACTGTAGTACTGTACTCCCAAAATATGTACGTTTGGTCACATTAGGTATAACTCCCATTAAGTAAAATAAAAATTTCGGTAAATCTAAGGAAGAAATTCGAAAAGCTCTTAAAAAGTTTTAGAAAAAAAAAAGACGTCTATCTTGGATCGGGTGTCACTCCCATGTTCATTTGGCATGTCATTTTTTTAAAGATAAGGATGTCAACCGTTGGTCTTCTGGTCTTAGATTTCCTTATGTTAGTTTTGAGAATGTCCCAGAAATGACAAAATTTCTTAATTTCAAGGAAACTAATAAAAAAAAAACACCTCAATCACATCAGTGCTAGTTATTGAAATGTGTCAAAACTATAAAATGAAATCCAGTGAATTTGCTAAACAAATGAGGCAACTCCTTCGCTTACGAGTCAATAAAACCTAGCTGGCAACTAACCTTGCCACAAGGTAACACATACATGTTTGACAACGTTGCCCGTTGTGCAAACATGTGGGCATACAACATGCAACAAGTTTGATGCCGCGCATTGCAATTTTGCAAACAAGAGTCCAAAGTTGGTTTGATTTTTTGCTTACCATCTGACAGGTTCTTGAATTAGAAATGCAATAACCAGATTTTCAAGAAACGACATTTTTAGCTGATTGCATTGAAATACTCATACGAGTAAAATTTGCAATACAATAAATTGTCCAAGCATTTTCTGCAAAGATACAAACTGGCTGGCTGCTGCTGACTTGCTTCTTATTGTCCGATGGTGAAGAAGATGATGAAGGAAAAGTTGTCTGCCTGCCTACCTGCTGAGTTACACAATTCTATTCAATAATGCATAAGATTAAAAATTCTGCACGGGAAATTACGTATAGAACGGGAACCGGCTTTTGCTATTTTTTACGATATGAAATTTTACATTTCTAGTCGTGAGATAATGAGTGGAGAAAAGTTATGCATAAATCGATACAATTGGTAATTGATACTTTTTGTTATTCGAACATCTTTACTGGCGGATACTCGTATGAAAAATAGTTTATACTGGAGCTAACGACCACAGTCACGAGACTTTTCAATAATTTTCGACTTATTCAATAGTTTTAGATTTTCTCAACATTTGCTGTATTTTTTTAAATTTTCCGTGGAGTACCACATTTATGTATTTTTTTAACATTGCTCAACTGACTTATTTTAACATATCCGTGTTATTCAAAATACTGTACACTCTCGATAATATTACCTAATTAATTTTGAGCTTGTTAATAAATCCATGGATTATAGTACACATATAACCAAGGGTCTCTTTACGTTCAGCTTAACTCAATTTTATTTTGTATTTTTCAACGCTCTATCCTTTCCAAAAATTATCACTTTGGTTAAAAAATATTTTATTGGGTGTTCTAAGGAGTGCCACTTCAGTCTACTTTTGCTAACGATACTTTTTCATAGGAATTCGACCTAATAGCTCATCTCTAGTTTCAAAATATTAACACCATTGAATGCGTGGTGAAATGAGGCTTCTATACCGTTGCATAATTGCCTGTTGCTACCTACTTAATTTTATTTGCTATAAAAAATTTGAGTATCGAAAATTATTAAAATTAGATTCTACACTCCTCAATTGATTTAAACTTTAATTTCTCTTTTGAACTCTGTACCTCTAACATTTCTTTTCCAATTTTAGCTATTCAAGGTTTTTCCAACAAATTTCCATGTCAAATGTCTCTGACTGGCTTGTTGCCTTGTACGATATCTTTGAAATAGGTCAGGAAGACAAGTTTTTCGTTGAAGTTATTTGCTTTATAATTTTTTTTTTTTTAATGAATTTCGTGTTCTTTGGCATACATTTTTCCCGCTTTGATAATTTTGTTGTACCACAAGTTTATTTTTCTGGATATCCTTGTGGAAATTAACCTCATTCGTATATTGATGCTGTTGATGGTTTGGTTTTTTCTTTTTCTTCTAAAATTGAATTTTTTAATCGTTGTTGTGATTTTTGCATTTTTTTTTTTTTTTGTAATTTATCATAGCTGTCTTTGGTCTGACACATTTTTTAGATTAATAAAGCATAAAAATCGTTAATAAATTTCAGCAGCTTGATAGCAGCACCTAACTGTGGTTTTATGCAATTGTTCTAGTGAATGCGTAATCTTTTTGTACAGTTTATATAATTAATGTATGTATATATGTACATACTTATGTATGTTTGTGTGTTTCTATAAAAAACTTTATGATATCTTGTATTTTATTGCGTTTCGTTGCCTTGAAGCTTTATAGCACAATTTTATTTCAAAAAAAATATTTTTTTCAGTTTTTTAAATATAAAAATAACAAAAATTATATTTTTCTGAAACAAAGGAGAAATTTATCAAAAATAATTCAAAGAAATGTCTATTACTTAGGTACAAATGAAATACATAATGATTTTTTACGACTTTTCTTTTGGATTGTATGCAATGCGTTTGAAAAGATGCAGAATTGTGGCTGTAACTCGAAAATTAGTTGTACCAAAGCTTGATAGAATATGTGCTCTTAAAGCTCAGACATTTGAGATTGAACTCGAAAAGTTTTTTTGTGTTTTAGTAAATAAATTTAATTACTATCTCAATACGATTAAAAGAGGTAGCATTATTTCTAGTAGGATATGTCATTTTAAGGCTTACTGATTCCTGAACAAATTTACACATTCCTGAATACCTATATTTTTAAGTTTCGAGCGATTTTATTTTAAGAAAAAATATAAAATTCGAAAAAAATATCTATCTATATCGACGCTGAGATTCAACGTTAGGCTGTAGGTTACCGCCATGCTGCAAAAGTTAAATGAACACAACAGAAAGGCGTTCATTTTTAGACGACTTAGAAGAAATATAACCCCTATGCCTTAAAGCAAAATTCGCTCAAAGCATTCCTCTGTAGAATGTTAATCATATTTTCTAGAAGAGTAATGCCCGAAATCTGATTGCCTTTTTACATACGATTTTTTTTTATTAAGACATAAAATATTGTCGTAAAAAATTTAGGTCGACTGAACAAAATTTTGAGCGACTATCTTCTATTTTTGGAGCAATTTATTTATTATATAAAATTATATAATCTTAAACTCCTGAGTCGATCAATACATTTTCATTTGTCTGTCTGTATGTCTGCCTGTCCATCTGACTCTCTGTCTGCCTATCTATCTGACTGCACGAGAAAGAGAAGAAAGATATTTTGATGAAATACGATACAAAGAATTACTTTTTCAATTGCGTCATGTAGAACTGAGATTGAACGAAATCGGTTAACAGACACGCCTACCGCACATACAAATTTAAATCTTCCTCAGGATTATTTAAGAAACTGGTCCGAACTACTGAGACCAATATCAATAAATTGTATAACATTAGAAATTTTGCGTGATATTGACTGTACATTTACTTCTTGTTTTCGAGGGGCATGGCGCCTCCTCTACAAAAAAAATTAATTTTACACGCTATGCCACGGGGTGAACATTTTTCGAAGAAAAAAAAAACGCTTTTGTTTCTCTCAGAAGGAGAAAAAACCACAAAAATCGAAGTTTTTTTAAATGCGATTCCCAAAATTTTGATTGGGTCAGCTAGGAGAGGCTGTGACGTAAACGTTAGTGGTGAGAAATTCTCCAAATGTTATTTCCATCAATGATTTTTTGACACTTGAACATTGGCATCAAAAATTGGCATATTCGACATATACTAAAAACGGCAGCATTTACATCAAGTTTTGAATTCCATAATTATAGCCCCTATGAATATCTATAATATGGCGTCATCATTTTCGAAATCAATACAGCCGTTACCGTATTATGGACATAAATCTAAACATAAATTTTCCCCTTCCATTCTTTTCCTTATATACTCATCTTCCTGAGGGACTAGAGAGGAGATTTTGCATGCGTTTTTTTAGCTTAGACCTTTACATAATTAACGATGCCAACCAATATCGATAAAATATAGCGGGGGGGGGCTATGGATTTATCGACATAAAAGTAAATTTCGAGAAACAAATGAGTTAGGGCCTTTCTACCCGAGAGCGACGTTATGCTTGTATGAAAGGTGTCACGCCCAGTTTTTGTCTGATGTTGGGCCTGATATTTGTATAAAATATGAATTTAGTGCCTTAAATAATTCTCTCATTATAACGTTTTGATGTTTTTGCTTGCATAAGAGGTGCCACACCCTCTTATCGAAATTCGGCAACTTTGTGTTCAGAGCTTCCCCAAGTTATTCCTAGTATTTGTGTGGAATTTGGTTGCACTACATCAAATTACTCTCAATATAGCGGCGGTTGGTATGTCCGTGAAAATGTTGTCCATTTTCAATTCCAAGAATCTTGACAGACATACAGACATGGCTGACATCGTCTTAGATGATAATGCTGACAAAAAATATGTCAGTGCTGTTTGTTTTTTAGACAAATAAAAACCTGAAAAAGTCGGAAAATAACCGACGAAAGCTCGGGAAAAATTAATGTATTTGTTTTATTTACATTAAATTAAATTTTGACCAAAAGAGCCGTTCTAGTTTTTAACATAAAAATATATGTTGTTTTTCCTACCTAACACGACGCTCATCTATGCGTTACAAACGGAATGACAAACTGACTGAGTGTAGGGTATAAAAAAGTGCGTAACTTAGAACAACCCAATTAACCTTTAGCATAAGATTTCAAAAAGGTTCTTATGGCAAATAGTTAATTGTTTTTTTTTTTTGTTTTAATAAGAATCTTTAACTTGTATAAAGGTCTTCTGCGTGATAAAGCACTAAAACCTAAAAAAGACACTAACACAAACTACGCTTACAAATACCTACTAACTACATCAGCTGATTACTTGCTTCAGTTAAGGTGCTAACTTATTTAATTTATGCCATGAAAATATTTTGTACAAAGTTTAATTGTTTATTTTAATAATTTACTCGTACTATGATTTATAACAAGCTTAACAAGAAATTCCTTAGTATGGAGTAGATCGTGAGATGTGTTGTGCAATAATCGCGGCTATAAATCAAAGTTACGGTCAGAATTACATGGAAATTTTTGCAAAAATAAATCGATTACACAACTAAAAAAATTCATTTGCACAAAGTCAAAGTTGAATCAACTTACATAGTTATAAAATTTTGCAGCAGCTGCAGCTTTTAATCGATGTCTTGTTAATATTAATGATTTGTTTAGCATGTGATTTGAAGTGAAAATTCAATAAAACGCTAAATGTTATTCATACTCTGCTGTGGAAAACTGATGATTGCTGTATTTATTTGCAATGTTTTAATGATATTCGAATTACATTAATTTGATATTTTTATTGCTGCATTTAACGGTGCGCACTTGAACCTGAGCAGCAACAACTACTGCAGCAGCAACATTTGATGCATCTTTATTGCTGCCAGTGATTGCCAAATACCGATTAGTAAATTTGCAGCGCATACTTTGCTGTAAGTTTTTTTTAATGTTCCGTTAATTCGTGCTGCGCAAGACTTGTAGCGCTTTTTACGCAATTTCCCACTTTTCATTTTCAACGTAAAAAATTCAATATTTATTTTGTTGCGTTGACTTATTGATTTTGCTGCTGCATCAATCTTAGAGTTGATGAGAAGATGCTGCTTGTTGATAGTTTTGATGAATTTGATAATCAACAGACGAAAATAATTTCATCTTAAGTGGCTTAATGTTGCATTTAATGGTTGTTTTCTATGTTTATACAATACATGAAAAAAAAAAGAAAAGAAGTAGGCCTTGTAGAATGTTTTTTTTTCAACTTTTTAGTTTTACTATGACAGGTGTTCAAATGCTCAGTACAAAGTGTAAGGAGTAGAGTGAGAACCGAAGTTTTGAACGTATAAGTGTGTGTGCGCGCAACGTCTTTATCCTTTGTTAAATTACATACATACAGTGGCTCACAGCTTATTTGATGCAGTGCATACTTTTAACTTCAATGCTCTGTAACTTTGAAACTAAGTGGAATATGAAAAAAATTTTGATATCATTTGAAAGAACAAAAATAATAGTTTAAAAAAAATGTTTATTTATTGTAAAAAAATATTACCTGGAATTTTTATAATAAAAAATCTAAATACACTACTAAATTTCATGTCACAGCTTATTTGATGCAGACAGGTATAAATTGAAAGATATTGTTTAAAATAATGATTTTGTAATTTTAAATATGTAGAGTGGTAGCCTCTTTCGTTATCTACAGCTTAAAGACGATTTGGCATCGAAGCTGTAAATTTTTTATTGGTATCTGGCAAATTATAGCGCCACTCAGTTTAAAGTGCCTTTTTTAGGTCGTTTTTGTTTGAAATGTTGTGTATTCGAAAATTTTTTTCCAAAATCGCCCATAAATTTACAAACACATTTAGGTCAGGTGATTTTGCTGGAGGTGCCATCAAACAAGGGCTCATGTATATTAACCAGAATTGAACTATGACCGCTTTGTATTTTCGATTTTTTTCTTGGTAAAACCGTAAATTTGCCTGCATGCCCAGATTTTCGGCCCTCTGCAACAAATTGACACTTATAATCTGAAGAAACTTATCCATACTCATTATAGTTCCTATAAAAGCCAAATTTTCGGTACCAACAGATGACATGCAAGCCCAAACCGAAAGTGTTTAACTGGTGAGTAGTTCGCAAAAAGCCGTTTATCAGTTAAAAATGAATGAATTCGTCTGATTTTCGCCAAACAACTTGTTTTGAAGACCACTGAGTACTGGAAATCAGTTATATTCGTGGACGAATCGAAATTCAACTTATTTGACTCAGATAGCATGTCGCGAAAGCCAAATAGAAAAAACAACAAGGATAACATACACGCGATATAAAACAGTGCCATGGTTTGGGCTTGCATGTCACCTCCTGGTACCGGAAATTTGGCTTTTAGGGGAAATATCATAAGTATGGATATGTGTCTTCAGACTATAAGTGTCAATTTGTTGCAGAGTGCCGAAAATCTAGGCATGCAGAGAAATTTACGGTGTTACCAAGATAAAAATCGAAAATACAAAGCGGTCATAGTTCAATTCTGGTTAATATACATGTGCCTTATGTGATGGCACCGCCAGCATAGTCACCTGACCTAAATGTGCTTGTAAATTTGTGGGCGATTTTGGAAAAAAAATTTCGAATACACAACATTTCAAACAAAAACGACCTAAAAAAGACACTTAAAACTGAGTGGAGCTATAATTTGCCAGATACCAATAAAAAACTTGCAGCTTCGATGCCAAACCATCTTTAAGCTGTAGATGACCAAAGAGGCTACCATACTACATATTTAAAATTACACAATCATTATTTCAAACCAAGTTTTTCAATTTATACCTGTCTGCATCAAATAAGCTGTGACATGAAATTTAGTAGTTTATTTCGATTTTTTATTATAAAAATTCCAGGTAATATTTTTTTAACAATAAATAAACATTTTTTTTAAACTATAATTTTTGTTCTCTCAAATGATATCAAAATTTTTTTCATATTCCACTTAGTTTCAAAGTTACAGAGCATTGAAGTTAAAAGTATGCACTGCATCAAATAAGCTGTGAGCCACTGTATGTATGTAAAAATTGAACTAAAAAACTAATTTAATAATAAATATTTTAAACTAAAAAGTGTTCTTTCAAAAGTAATAACTTCTTTTATTTGTTGCAAGTAAACATGTAAATCTAAATAAAAACATTTTTTTTAATTATGTAGAGGAATTTCATAAAAAATTTTTTAACCATCACCAAAAAAAGAAAATTCTTCAATTAATTTTGTTTATATCTGAGTCTTATATAATGAATGGAGCCATATTTTTAATGATATTACAATAAGCCTCTTTGGGTTTGTTTTTATCAAGATGCCGCAATTTTTATTTGCTTTTCATTTACGCATTTTTTGCTATATCACTCTTCTTGCTGAAGAAATGTTCTTTCGATTTGTGTAAATTTTATTTTAAAAATTGTGGCGAATTTCAGAGAAACGTTGCGAAATTCAAACTCATTTTACACCACGAAAAAAGGATTGATAGCATAGCTGTGAAAGAGTGCAATCATTTTCACTTTTAATTCATGAGAAATTCTGCATTCAGAGTGCAGCTATTCAAAAATAAGTCGCCTGTAGACGTCAATGCTATAAGTCTGCAGCCTTTTCCAACGTAAATGAATGCAGTTATTCTGGTGAAGTCACATTTTGGATTGGAACCATGATTGGAAGAATTGTGATTGCATTGAAGTCACCTCAAATCATATTGAAGTCGTTAAAATCACTTGAAGTCGTTGAAGTCACTTGAAGTCGCTGAAGTCATTTGAAGTCGTTGAAGTCACTTGAAGTCAGCTGCTCTGAATTAATTTAACAATCTATGTACATATTTTCTATACTTATATACAAAGTGTCCAATAAATAATAGATAACCTCCTAACAGCAGATGGGCGACCCCAAGGCGGGTCAGAAAAAGTAGTATCCTGTTTAGTAAAAGTAGCACTGTTTTCGAGAATATCGGCATTTTTCATATTTTTAAAAAAATACGACTTTGGTCAGTCACTTTGGTACAACGGGGTTATTTTCAATTAAACTCCATTGAAAAACACAGATAGACTATATGTTACTAGCTAAATTGCCCGGTGTTAGTCGGGCTTAAACGAAAGAAATGCAATGTGAGCACAATTTATTCATTGAGTTTATCGATCATGTACACATATTCACTGTTATATACATACTTCATTTTTAAATAGCTGCACTCTGAGTGCTGCATTTTTGGCAGTGAAATCAATGGATTTCAATTGAAAATGAATGAACTTTTTCACAGCTCTGGTTGGTAGCAACATTGAATTTATTGATTTCAAAATTGTTAGAATACGCAAATCTTGTCGAAAACTAAAAATTATTTTAAATGATGCTTACTGAAATTGCAACAAATTTTGAAACCTGAATTTAAAAAAAAAAAAAAATTTAAGTTACAGCCCAAAAAACAAAAATTTCGAACATTGCCGAAAAAGTCGAAAACTATTGAGCCACATTCAAAAAATCAAAATAAAAAAATACGATAACGATAAAAGTAGAAATCCGAAATAACGATTATTTTTGAATGAAGAAATTAAAATCTAAAATTTCAATTCTTTTTGATTGAAAAAATTAAAAATTCGAAATAACGATTATTTTTGATTTATAAAATAAAAATCACAAAATTAAAAATCATGTAATATACGAGTACCTACGCTTCTCTTCAAAAGAAACTCATTTGCATACTTAAAATTTTGTGTTTGTCTTTTCCTTTCCATTGTGATTTCTTTAAAATATTGAAAATAACAATTATTTACTGCCCCTAGCTTAAATATTTTTAGTCAAACTCTTGCCTTTATATGAGGAAGATCCATCGTAAAATATCAGAAATTACCGCTTTAAAACTTAGAGATTAAATAGATTTTTTCTACCAATGTTATGTCCATTTATTGATAAAGGTTAAATCTATTGGTGTAGTATATTGTCATATTTTTTTTATATATTTAAAAAAGCGGACCTATGATTAAAAAAAGTCATACCAATGACTTCAGTGAGAATGATTATGTTGCCAAAATTTTGTTAAAAAAGTACAAAAGTTGTTCCAAAATAAAGGTACTTTAAAGTTTTCTAAAGCACCCTAATATAAGGAAAGACCCTTTTCGCCTCTTGCTTTGCGTTAACAAAAACAAACATAAAACGTTTTGTCATTGTTTTTGCTTTGGATGTGGATAAATGCCCGACCTCTGCCATCTCTAGTACCAATTATGAGTAACTTATCTGATCAAACTCTTTTTTTTTCTTCTTCAACAAAAGCTTCTTTTCTATTGCTTGAACAAATTTTCCCATCAAATTTGAATAGAAAACAATTGGAAGCAGTAATGGTTTCACTTTCGTTTCATTGCGAGTAGATAGCCACCCATTAGCCGTAATCATAAACTTGCAATCATTTGTGGGCTTACAGTAGACAACGCCAACAACTCCTGCTGCTGCTGTTACTGCTGTTGCACACACAATCATTTACACTTACACGCTATGTCTGTGGTAATATCAAATAGTTTTGCAAATAATAAAAAAAAAAGAAAAAACCCAAATCAATAAACACAGGAAGACATTTCCATTTCCAGCACCAAAGGCCAAACCTAAACTATGAAGCATTGAAACTGCAAGCGCATCTTCATTTTCATAGTGCACGACGCGCACATGCGCACCAACGCAAATGTTGTTTCAATTAAAAAAAAACCTTGTCGACAATTTGCAACAAGTTTTTCTTGTGGCTATTGGCTTTTGTGCGCTCACGTCCAGAATCACGTTTTGCACTTGCGTGAGCCAAAGGTCAGCTCAACAATAACGAAAGATACGAAGCAGTCAGGCAGCCACCAGCATCTGTCTGCAATCACAAAGCTTAGTATCCTCTGGGGGTGACCAACCTTTACGAATGACTTATGCTGCGGCGTTGTCAATATTAAAGTACATTAATATTGTTGTTGTTGGTAAATGTATTGCATATTAGTTATGCCTTGGCGCATATGATATGGAGTTAAAAGTATCGATATTATTTTGATACAAAAGTGCATTTCCTTAGGAAAAAATTATTATTAAAAAATTGCCCAATATCTTGAGATTATATCCTTATAGAATGGGCATTTTGGTACACAGCAGATGTCGCTGCCGCAGCGTGGACGATGAGGAAACTATAGAATATCTAGTGGTACAGGCTAAACGACCTAAGTTCTACCCCCTTCCGTAAAAAAAATTTTCAAATTTTCATTGATAAAAAAGGCATCGGTATTTAAACATTTTGCCGCCCCAAAGCCTTTGCGCTCAGGATGGCTCCCCCCTTTGCCCCCTTAGTTCCACTCCTGAGAACATACATTTTATCGGAACTATGCCGTTGGCAAACTAAGGCACACAATACTTGCGCAAATGTTTTTCAACAACATTAAAGAAATTATCTGGTACTGACCTCAAATCGCTAAAGAACATTGAACAACAACCACAGTCTTCACGCTCAAGTCAGATATGAACTAACTCTCAATAATAAATCCTCAAATATCTACGTTATTCAACGTTCCATAAAAGGTATGTGAGTGAGTCCCACAGTTTCGAAATCTGTTGTCAGAGTGCTGATTACGAAAGTATCACCTCAAATTAGTTTTCCTCACATAACTAGACTACCCAAATTGAGCATCCCCTTAACAGAGACTCCCCAAACTTTGATTTTCTCAGATAAGCTCAAACTGTGCGTAAGACACACCACGTCCATATACCATATAGAAATATAATACATCATGTGGACACGAATATCACTTACAGACGATACAAATTCTCCATTAACTCATGCTCATGTTTACAAGTCTTGGCGGCTTAGTTATTTGTATGTTGTTTGTTAGTATCGTCGTACTCGTACAGTGGTTGGAGGATGCGCAACCCATCAGACAAATGATCGTTTATTGTATATTTGCGCCTTGAACTTCCTGTCGCTGGGAATTACCATGACGATGTTAGCAAGAAAACAAAAAAAAAAAACACGCCAACAACAGCATAAAGCAAAACCGACATGGGAATTCGATTTTGAATATGCAGGATGACTAGGCTTACCATAAGTTCAATATTTTTTTTAACAAAATTAACTTTTATCTTGCATCGCTGTTAAAAAATGGCCAGACTTTTTTACCGGGAGGGTTGGCTCATAATTACGTGCATAAGTGCCGGTTCCATCTAATATAAATCTCGTAGCATTTCTCTCACATAAGTATTTCGTATTTTCAATAATAGTAAATTTTTATTTTTGTACAACGCTGCTCTTCTTTGATTTGGATTCAAAACGCTTCACTATGTTAGCTTCTATTTGCTCAAGCAATTTAAAAAATATCTGAAAAATCTATAAATTTTTCCGAATATGTTCTAATTCAGCATATATACTATCTATTCAGCAATTTTTATCAAAATTCGTTCAGCCATTAAGGCGTGATTGAGGAAAGAACATTCCAAATCCACCTCAATTAGTGTCATTGTCGCATCCGACAAGTCGGATAATCATAATTTTCTCAACCAACTCAAAAAAAAAAAAATGTATGGCAAGCCTATAATGTTACGCCGCAGTGGTAAATTTAGCATTAAGCAACATTAACGTTACTGACTGCGCACGATATTGAAAACTGCCATGGCGAGAAAATTTACTTTTATGATTTTTTTGGTTTTTTTTTTCAATGTTGTGGTAACAATGCAGTAAAGGATGTTGCAGACGATTACAGCAGTGCATTAACAACAACCCCATCTTTTTATTTTAATACTGTAATATCCTCATAGATGGCATCACCGCCACTGTAGCTTTTTCTATCAGCGCAGACAAATGTTAATTTAACAAAAGTGAAAGTTAGATTAAGTGAAGATGAGGCTGGGTTCAAAGGAACTGCATAAAATGTCAACAGCCAAAGACTAACGAAAAAAAAAAAATAAAATGAAAACAAAATTCAATCAATAAATTTACCTACCAATAAAGAAAATTTGGCGGAGCGCAATGAACTATAAAATGTCGCGGAGTTAAATAAAATTATTAAAGAAATTACATAATAAGTTGACGTGTGGGCGAAATTGTTGAAGTTAATAAAGTTTATATATAAGCATAATATATATTTTAAAACTGAACTCATAGCCTTTCATTTGTAAGCTCGCAACTTGCCATTTTGAAGGAAACTGAAATCCTTAAAAAAACCATCAAAACTAAACGTGTGAAATCAATTGCTCTCTATTTATATTCGAACTTAGAAATTTCTGTGGGATTGGTACTAAAATATTATCATGAAACTTTCCGGAAAAATAAAATTAAAAAAAAAACGCCCTTTATATCCATGTTTTTTTAGTTTCGCTATTTTTGTAGCAATTTGTTTCAAAAAATATCAGCTAAGTTCCGCTTAAGAAGTTTCACATCAAAAATTAAGAGCTAAAATATAAAACAAAAAAAAATCTGTGGTCAGAAACAAACTGCGATCAGGAAGCAAAACAGCATAAGTCTCATGCTTACACATAGAACTTATGCTGTTCTGCTTTATGACTACCCGAACTATAGACTTAATGTCATTTTACATGGTTTTTGAGAAAAAAACATATCTTTTTTCTTAACTTAATGCCTTAGTCCACCTTGCAGCCACATAACTAATCTAACCAGAAAGCGTATGATATGTAAACCAAAGACATTTATGCTTACAGTATTTTTTCCTCAAAATGCGCTTCAAGCTCATAATGCAATCGACTTTTGTATGTGCACTTACTTTGACGACAATTTAACACAATGCAACATTGAAACGTTTTCAATTGCAATAATCGTAACACAAAATGCCGCGCGCTGCAGCTCAACTCATGTTGCATTGCGCGATGCAACATAAGCGCCATGAACACTTTTCTTAATTGCTGTAGTAGCGCGCATATTGAACTAATTGCAGTTTAATTGCATTTTGATGGTATTTTCCGATATCCAGCAGATTTGTTTCAAACAAATGCAGAGCAAGAAGTAAGAGTGTCTTTCTCTATGATACCCATGCGCGCATGCGCTTCTTTCACACATTTAAAGCGCTTTACAATCGCATCGTTATTTGATCGATTTGTAATGTTGTTCAAAGTTTTCAACGTTTCTATTTTTCACTTTCACAAATAAATTCTGCATTTTCACAAAATATTGTGTACAATATAACCTAATGTCCAATATTTTGAGAAAGTCAATTAAATTGAATAATGCGTATGAAAATTATAATAAATAATTTTATTGTTTGTTTTGCCATAATCCAAACCAGTAGGCAGATAATAACAATGGCAATAATATCATCAACAAATGTTAATTTATTCCTTTATTATTGCGATTCATCACAGACATCTTAGTTTCGCCTATAAGTCATTACGTTAGTGGAGTTGCCTTTATTTGTATTATCTTCTTTTTTTGTCACTTGCTTTAGTTTAATTATGTAGGTCTGTTTTTATGCAAACACATGTCTTCGATAAAAGTACATATTTGGCCTAGATAAAAATGAAAAATAAAAAAAACGCCAAAGTACAGAAAACGAAATTTGGTTCATGAATAGGCTTTTTTGCAGAGAAAAAAATCGTTCAAAATTTGATATTTCTTTCTGGCGATATCCATATACTATACATTCATCCATACGTTATTGACTGTTTTTCTGCGCAATTTTCTTTTTTGATTTTTGCGTAATTTCTCTGATTGGATAGGAAATTAAGTATATCAAACTTATAAGAATTGGCTTACTTGTATTGGAGCCAGAGAACTGCAGTGAGCCTCTCATCATTTTTGGCATTCATGAATCTGTTGAAACTTTCAGCTGATTCACACAGATTCACGCCCACAGAAAATTTTGTGAAACGAGCTACCATTCCGTCTCATGGCGAAGTTTGTGAATGCAAGTGTGTTTCACAATCACTTCTAATGAATACCGTTTCATTTCCTTTCATTTCGTTTCCTTTCGCATGAGTGTATGAGTGTTGCGTGAGCTACTCATGAAACACGATTGTATAAAAAAATGTGTGTATGTTTTTTAAAATACATATAGAGAAAGGTCGAAAATGGATTTTGGACATCACTTGGAGTACCTCCGGACCCTGAAAAGGACCGTTTTTGACCCATTTTCGGAAAAATTTTTTTTGTCCCAATTCTTCGGGTAAGTTCGAAAAAATAACCCTTTTGGTGCTTTCCAAGGTTCGGAGCCGCCCTAAGGTATATCTAAAAGCCATTGTCGACCATTCCTTATCGATTGGAGAAAAAAAAATTTAGGGTGGTTCAAAATAAAATTTTTTTACATCAGTTAATATATTAAGCTCAAAAAAGGCTATTTTCGACCATTCCCTATCGATTAGTGCAAAAAAAAATTTTATTTTGAACCACCCTAAAATTTTTTTTTTTGCACCCATCGATAAGGAATGGTCGACAATGGCTTTTGGACATACTTTAGGGCGGTTCCGGATCTTGTTAAGCAGCAAAAGGGTCGAAAACGGTACTTTCCAAGTTCCGGAGCCACCCAAAGTGATGTCCAAAATTATTTTTTAAACTTACCCAATCAATTGGGCAAACAAAATTTCCCGAAAAACAGTCCTTTCCAGGGTCCAGAGGTACTCCAGTGATGTTCAAAATCACTGAACAGCAAAAAAATGTTGATAGAAGTTATTTTCTGTGTACTCAGAAATGCTCCAAAACAATTCTGTGGCAAAAAGGAATAACTGCTTAAGTCGACTTATGTAAGCACGACGGGAGTTGAGGCCAATTTTCCATTAGATCTTGGTGAAACTCGCTTTCTATTTTTTGGCAATATCAAGACCTAAACAAATACTACCAACTTTCGTTAATAACAAAGAGGAATTTAATACAGAACTAATATAAAATTGGTCTTAACTCCCTTCGAGCTTAAGTCGACTTAAGCATGTTTCCTTTTCACCACAGAGTTTATGTCCCCAGTTGAAATTCACGAAAATGGAAATATTTGACCACTTCACAAAAGCCAGTTGTGATGAAATAAAAATGAGTCCCATATTCAGATTCAGCGTTGAATATTACAAAGAAAATAATGAAAAAAATATAAAAATAGATTTTAAATATTCATGTTTCAAAAAGTTTGTATTTTTACAAAAAAAAAAAAATCTTTCCCGTCTGACTCAAAGTCCATTTTGTGGCTCGAAATGTCAACATAGTGGCAGACAGAATAAATCGTATGTGTTAAAATTAAAAAAAAAAATTTAGAATTTGTTTAATTAAAAGACAGATTTATTTATTTTTAATTTGAAAATGTTAGTCATCGTTGATTGTTCACTACAATTAACGTCTCTCATACGATAGAATCTACTGTCATCTAACAGTAGAATTATGTGCACATAAAAACCCTTAAACATATTCACTGTAGTGGCCCCCAAGAAAGTTTTTTCTAGCTTTATATTAACGAATTATATAACAAAATTCCATAAGATATTAACATTTTCTAACATACATTTGTATCATACATTACAGGTATTACAAAGAATCGACGATGTGTCATTGATGTGCGATAAACGCATAGCCAGTCTGAAAAAACTAACGTTGAAACCACCGCGACCCGTACAAACTGTAACACCAGAGCCAGCAGTGCCGCTACAGCCACCAGGTGGGGCGCCACATTTATTACGCAGAAAGCATAAGGTAAGTGGAAAAAAACAACAATCACTAAAAGTATTAAGGCATTCAAGAGAAGTGGATTGGGAGTAAGAATGTAAGAAAGTATGAATCATCATATTTAAATGGGTTATGGCAAATGAGTTATCCATTTGATGGCTGCAGCTGAACCACGAACTTTAAAATGTGGGGAATGCAACTGATATGTAAATCAGAATAAAACAGCAGAAACAATAACGAAAAGCACAGCGTTTTTTTAATTATTACCAAGAAATAAATTTGTAGCTTAAAGATGCATAAGAAAGATATAAAGAACGAATTACCTACTTTAACCAACGAAATCACATCTGTTGAGTTGAGCGGATGAGTTGTTGACCTCAAAAACGGCAGTGACTTACGGTCAATTGGAAGATTTTTGATTTTATTTTTAAGTAGAATTCATAAATCTTTATTTTGTAGTAAATAATTGGGGTCATTTTATTCGTTTATTTACAAAATATTTTGTATCCGTATTTTTTTTTTATTCAAAACAATCCATCTTTTTCCATTATATTATCGTATGTATATTTTCAGCTGAATTGCAAACTTGAACTGCAAAGCGTTTTATCTAAATATTTTCCATTTGTAGATCTCTGCAATTGTTATGATTTACCATGCTTACAAGCAACATAAACTAATTAAACAATGACATTTGTATTCGAACTTCACACGACGCTTTTCTATATCGCGTCTTCATTACGCGTGCTCCTCCTCAAAATCTCATTATGCTATTTACTATGTACTCTGTTTATTTGTACCTGAAAATGAAAACATACCCGTTCCAAAAGTTTGCAAATGAATTTCACTTTTTTTTTTGCTAATTGTATGTTTCATTTTCAATGTTTTTACAGTCGGATTTTTTTGCTTTTCTGCAAACTATCATCAAAGGTAGAGATTTATCAGTTAGATAGTAAGATACCAACTGTTTGTTACATACATACGTTCTCATGCATTGTTTTTGGAATTGTTTTACTTCATTTGTCATTGTTTTTCCAATGTTGTACTTTGGGTTTGATATTTCACAGCTGTAAATATTAAAGTCTCGTTGTTTTCTGATTAGCAAGTGTTGATTTTAATTTTAATTTTTCTAAGATATGCGAATTTATTGTTTCATTTTAAAGCATTTTGTGTGTTGTTGCATAGCAGTAAAGTATGAGATATCGTTTATGATCAGAAAATAAACAACTAAGTGTACAATCATCAACTCTGCTGTAAAATTTTCTACAAAATTTGGAATTTTGATTTCATATAAATTTCCCTTTTACTGAAAATGATCTCCACCTCCCCCACAGTGCTATCGGTAGAGAGCGTCGAGGAAAAAGTGGACTCTACATCTCCTTAAAAATAAAATAAAAAACATTTTAAAATCTATGAAATTGTTATTTTATTTGGGAGTGAAACCAACTTTCCCGCCCCAGATGACATCTATCCTAGTGACACCACTACTCCTCCACAAACAAAAAGCTGTTGAAAAACCGATTTCCACAATACTTTTATGGGACAAAGATTTAAAATCGAATTCTGCAAATCGTAAGCGATTTTTTTAATATGTCATTGTCATACAGTCATGTGTGTTTTGCTAAGCATTGATATAAGTAATATCAGAGAAAATTTAAAAAGCGAACAGTTTTATGAAATAACAACTGTGTTCCGCTGAATATTTGACCAGAAATCATACGTAATACATTATTATTCCAGCAATTAATAACTTGCATTTGCCCACAGCTTTGAATTTTAGATAACTAGAGTTCGCACAGTGGTTGAAATTCAACCATTTTAGTGACAAAACAAAAACAAAAAAAACTTTTTAATATTAATATGCTATATTTTGTAATCCCTTCCAAAAGTTTGAAATCATGGTATCATGTTGCCCTATCCCTATCTTTATCCTTTCTATAGAGTTCAATATATGTAGGTATTTCCATACCAAATTTCATATAATTTAAGCAATAAGTTTAGCCAAGAAAACATATATTCTTTCAAGAGGCATGGTGGCACCCACTTAAAAGCAAATACCTTCAATCAATGTTCAATCTGTTCAAATTTTATCAAAATCGGTCCATTAGTTAAGCTGTGAAAACGTATGTACTTATTTTCCTAAAAATCAGTGCATTAGTTTGGCGGTTTTCTTTCTGTTAAAGGCGTAGCACCGCCCACTCAAAACAAATGTCTTTACTCTGGATTCAATCTATCTCCATACCAAATTTCATCAAAATCGATGAAGGGGCTCAGCCGTGGCTGCGCTTTTTCCCCATTAGGGACGGAGCCACACCCATTTTTAGTGTTTATTTTCTTAGGTTTCAAGCTAATCGCAAATTATTTTTGCTATTATTTGTCATAACCACAGGTCTACATACAGATCTGTATAAGTTCCAGTACGGCAGGATACCTGAAAATTTCAATTTACGAAAGAAAGTAAAAAATATATAATTTGAAGTGGGATTTGAAGGGGAAGAGTAGTACTTTCCTACACCTTAAAGAGTTTTTATGATAAAATTTAACTCACGGTGTAATATACTCCCAAATATAGCAAAAAAAAAAAAACTTTTTTTGCATTATTAGGTAAGAATATCTCAAAAACTTTATGAGATGAACTATATTTTTGTTGGACAAAATTGTTCAAGACAGCGTCCACTTTCAGGACTCTATCGTGCTGACTTTGGTACAAAATCACTATTACACAGTTAAATTAGACCTAAGGGGACGTCCATTAATTACGTGAAGTGTTTTTTTTTTTTTTTGAAAACTTGGACCACCCCCTTCCCTTTGTGAGGTCTGGCAGAACCCCCCTCCCTCCCTCCCGTGAGAATTATATTATAATTTTTAGTGTAAGTTCTATGCATTCAAAAGTTGACGTGAGATTTTCCTTGACCCCCTCCCCCCCTTGGTGAGATTTTGCCGGACCTAACTCACGTAATTGATGGGCGACCCCTAACTACTATTAGAACACAAAATCAAACTTCAGAAAAAGATTCCTATTATTCATCTGTACCAAAAATTTTTGGGCTTTATGGCCTAAGAAAATGTTAGTAAAGAGTTCTTAAAAAGTTAAAAGATATGCGTGGCCCTCACAATGTTTTGTTCTTTTTGTTTCTAGTCACTTAGGTCTTGTCGCGTTATTTTTGAGTAATGAACCCAATCTTTGATTCATCCATAATAGTAAACTGAAGTTATTTTATAAAAAAATGTTTGTAGCAATAGCTAAATAAAGAACGCAAAATAGCTGAAAAAATAAATCTACGAAAAAAGAGAGGCGAATTGCAGCAATCACAATTCATAGCGCATTTCTTCTGGGTAGATATTCGTTAACACTGCTTTTCGTGACTATTGCAACAGAAATGTTTGATTCTGACAGATTTTTATAGCATTTCGATACTTAAAACCATGACAGAAGTGGATACCACTCCGAACCCAATGATTTGTCAGAATCATTTTGTTTTTTAGCACACCTTGCAACGCCTGTCTGCGAAATTCAAACTGTTTCTCAACTTGCAAGCCTTGTATTTGATTAAAGTCATATGGTCTTATGACGTAGGTCACAATTTGATTATAATAATTTCTTGCTAATAATAATATCAATTGCATTTTATTAATAACAAACTCAAAAAAATATATATATAAAATAAACAAATTCAAATGCCTTGGTGTGCTATCCGTCGCACAGTAGACTCAATAGCAATTTCTTTAAATTGTCAATTACATAAGATAACAACGATGTCATTAAAATAGTTACTTATATACACAATATTTTAAATACGTGCAGATAATTAAAACATGTTTTAAATTAATAAAAAATAACCTTCCACTGTGTGCTATTAAAAATTTTTATTGGTGCAGTTTCTTGACCATTTAAATGGTGCCGTTTTACCATTTTAATTTAATTTTGGGTGTCTTGTGATTATGGCAACAATTAAATTTGTTGCTGCGTAATTTTAATAAAATGTTGTACATATTAATGCATTAAATTTAAGTGCCTCTTCTTTTATGTACAATTCAAATGACAAAATTTTAATATTTTAATTAATTTTTTTTTCCCAAACCGAGCGAATTTTTATTGTCTTACCTTGAAATTTTTGTTTATTTTGAAAAAAATTGTTAAAATAAACTTGCTTCTGCAATTTTTTCTAATAAGTTTTTTTCATAAAAATTTGAGGAAGATTAAAAGTTAATAAACCAAAAAAAAAAAAAATAAAATTTTTTTAAGTAAAAGGAACATCAAACGATTTTTCCTTTGATTAAAATCATATGGTCTTATGACGTAGGTCACAATTTGATTATAATCATTTCTTGCTAATAATAATAATGTCGTTTTATTTGTATTGTATATTTGAATTTATTTTTTTATTTTACTGTTATGGTTTACTTTTCAAAATGCGATCACTATGTTAATGTTCAATCCAAGTACAAACGTTATGATCTTAAAAAGCTACAGCTAGTGCTAAGCAAAAAGTGTAATCATTTTCACTTCTAATCTTCGCAATTTGTACACATAAGTGACACTTAAAATTTTTTTCCGGCATGCATAAATTTTCATCTTTTTTTTCCAGATACTTTTGCCTGTAGCGCATGAGAGCTGCTGATATTTGTACTAAATTATGAAAAATATATTCACAGCGATGATCTACATTAATAATCTCTAATGTTAGTTAAGTGTTTGTGGTTTGTGACTGCAGCACCATATGATTGATGTTGCTGTCAATTTGTGAACTTTTTTTTTTCATTTTATATAAAGAAAACTTACAAAAAAAAAATGATAAATGAAATTTGCCACTGCTCTATTAAATAATATTAAAGATAAAAAATTTGTTGTGAATTTTTTTTATTTAAAGGCAGTCCAGAAAACATGTATATTTTTAACTTCTACCGCATAATTTCATTAAAACTTTCATTTGCTAAAAGTCACGTAAGTTTGAATTCCTCTACGCTGAATACGTCCGTTGTGATGGATTTTGCAAGTTCTACATTCAAGCCCCTATCATCCATATATTGAGTGCATGTACTTTTCTTTTCTATTTTTACAATAAATTGCCTAAGTAACTTCTATCTGGCTTAAAATACAGTGGAACCTCTTTAAATCGAACCTTGATAAGTCGAAAACCTCCCAATCTCGAAAAACTGTTGTGTTTCCTTCCCTTCAAGCCCCAAAACCTCCATTGCTCGAAATCTGAACCCTCTATAAGTCGAATAATTAGTGAGTCCCCCTACAAGTAAATTCAGTACATAATTTCACTCTATAACTCGAAAAAAATAAATTTGACCTCTGCATCTAGAAAATAGCAATGTTTGATTTTACAATCTGTACAACTCGATTATTTAAAACGAATTATCTCTATTGCTCAAAGAAAAATAAGATACCGACTTTAAGAGTATGCCGACAATGTACATCATCAGTTGGAATAAATCTTAACCTCTACAATTCGAACATTTCTTGACAAAATTCGATTAAGTCGACGTCCTCCATAAGTCGAAAACTCTATAATTCGAATTTTTTTGTGTCTCCCTTCAAGTTCGACTTACAGAGGTTCTACTGTACTTTACATTTAGTAGACCCTAATGGATAATTTTCTTTGGCACAACTTTTTCGACGAAGCAATGACACTGAGAAACAGTAACTCTAATCAAGATCTCATACAAATCTAAAGCGAATGAGGCCATACTGGTTTTTGTGTTACGAAACAAAAAATCCTGGATTGATATTCTGCATTGATATTTCAAAAGAAAATTTTTCACTGATCTAAGCATATTTTTTCACCGATCAAGAATTACCGCTCAGTTTGCTCATTTCATAAGTTACCTTTCCCATTTCAATATATTCAAAAAATTTCAGCTCAAAGCCTTACAAAAGTCATTCATAAAATAATACATAAAAAGATTTCCAGCACTTCCGGAACCAAAATCTATCATCGAATGGTAAACATTTTTCGTTATCACTAAAACAACAGCTACAGCAGTAAACGTTAAAAGAATCTCTTCCTGATTTCTGCACTTTTAATGAAAATGTTTGATTGAAATTATTAACTGCAATAATGCAGGAAGACATTGTGATGATTATTATATTGCCCATTGGTAGCTTATATAATTTCGCACACACACACGTCATAGCAAATGTAATTCGCTGCGGTCACTGCAATGGTGCGCATGCGTGCGTGCGGTACTGCGCATAATTCCGGCCTTAGTACGGGCATTGTAGAATGCAAATGTGAAAGTGTTATGTTAGGAAGTATTTTTAGCATAATACTTGCAACGTTCATTTATCTTAGGTTTTCACCAACAGTTATTCTTCTTGTCAAAGAACAGTTGCCTGAGGAAATTTAAAATTGATTGTGGAATAAACTTTGCCATTTCCGCAATAGCGGCACAAATCTAATGAAATTTATTTTTGATTTGCTAAACGATATTGCAAGTCTTGCAAGAAATTAAATGCTAATAACTAGCATTAATTCCAACTTCTAGGAAGTATTTTGAAAAAACAGTTTTTATACGCAAGTTCTTGTTATACAATTAAATAATTATAATAAATAACAAAATTAAATCGCTTGTTTGTTTACTTTGTTATTTATGCAAAAATTAATATTTTTTTAATAATAATTACTTAATATTAATTGTTTTAAATAATTGTAGAATGTGAATAAATTTTCTCAAAAAAAAATTGTTGCGTACAAATTTAGGCCTTACTTTGCTGATTCTTTGATGTCTTATCTAAAGTCTAGTGGCACAAAAATAAATTCTCAAAACAAAAATCCATCCCATAAATAATATCAAATGAATACAATAAAATCTGCTGATTTTTTCCCTTTATTTTTTGAGATTTTTTCATTAATTTAACTTTTCCAGAATTCATCAAATTGCAGTTTTTTTATTTTTTCGCCAAATATCCATATAAATATAAGTAGTAAGGGTGTTATCACTGTTTTATAACAGACACGCCCCCCTTTTATGTGTTACAAACAGAATGACAATTAAGAAATAACATCTTAAATCTGATACCTTTTTTTATGGAAATGTTTTGGGTCATTTTCGTTTTCATATAGGCCGTATTTTTTTGGCTGTTTAGTTGTTTTTGAAAAAGCATCATAGAGATTCGTGCCTATGGGCGATTATTCATGATTTTTTTTTTTGTGTTTTTATCATTTATTTTGATACCATGTCCTATTTTAAACCACTAGTAACTAGCTTAATAATCTGCTACTTAAGGGCTCCCTTGAGCTTGGGGTTCAAGACTATAGCCCCCCCCACCTCTAGTCCTACCTTATTCCGCCGCTGTCTGTAATGCGAAACGAAAGCAATGCGATTCGAAAGTCAATGTGATTCAATGCATTTTTGGTTTCGAACTTATTCAATTTCGAAACGATTTTATTGCGCATAACAAAGTAGAGCCCCAGATTTTTGGCATTATTTCATCGAAAAATCCTGCGATAAATTTATGTTGCGATTTTTTTCTTTAGCTTTAATCAATTTTTTTGAAACACATTTTTTGGGAAGTTAATATTAGTTTTAAATTGTACCTTTTGCGATAATACTTAGAGCGATCTTGGGTACAAAATTTTTGGAAACATTTTTTTTTGTAATTTTGTGTTCACACTAATTTTAAACAAAATAAATACCTGATAAAAAATCATTTATTATATTTACTGTAATAATTTCCACCAGCATTTGGCGGGAAAAATCAAAAACATTTAACTGCTTACCCTACCAATTTGATATCTAATCAAAAAGCACACATTTATTCTCATTGTTAGCACCGATTTCGCTGCTCGTCGCCGCCTCATTTTTAAATTGCGCATGCGTGCGTGTTAATATTTTTACTACTGAAACGCAGGCACAATTAAAAATGCACATGCGCACTCACTCACTTACTTAAAACAAACAAAAAAAAAAAAGCAATTGGAGAAAAGCCTATCAGTGCGCGCCTCCTGCATTTGTCCATTTGGTTTCTCCAGCCCCATGCTGGTTGCATATGCGTGCAGTAGCGTTGTCATTCCATTTGACAAATTCAAATGTTTGATGTGTAGATGATGACGCGTCGTCATATACACGACATCTGTAGTAAAATTACTCACATGTAAATAATAAAGTTATAATTTGTATTAGCCATTATTGTTGTAGCTTTTCAATTAAACATTTTTTTTTCTTTCGCTGTCACATTAATGCGTGAAAGTTTTGAAATTTTGTTTATGTTTTAAATTTTTTTTTTGTATTTTATTAGGCTTTTATGCAGGCAGATAGACAGACGGCAAACAGGTGCTATGTATCTTTTACTAATTTTTTTGCACTCTAAGTTTAATTAAATATTCCAGCATTATAACTGCAAATATAATAAATAAAAGACGCATATGACAACCTTTGGCAATGAATCACTTTCATTTTTTTATTTGTTTGAATATATTAACTAAATATTTTATTGTAATGATTTGATTTATTTTTTTTTGTGTTTAATTATCTTTTCCACTATGATGTAATCTTTTGTTGACAAATTGCACTTTAATTTTGTGACAACTAATTTAGATAAATGTAAAGGGTTGTGAATATAATTATGCAAGTAAAAATCACACAGAACATAAAGTTGGAGAAGAGCCCAAAAAAGCCCTTATAATCCAGAATACAGTAAGTTTATGAAGGCGGTCATATAACGCCTGTTCGTTTTATACAATTTTGGATGTCTCAAATCAGATCTGGGCACATTTTCTTTTACAGTTTTTATAACACTCCTTGTAGGCAAAACATATCCTTTGTATCACGCACGTTATACACGAACTTTGACAATTGCACGTGTACACGAATTTTAGCAATTACACCTTCAGTTCGTTATTTTAAAACAACTGTTTTTAAGCTTTCTGTTTTCAAACCCAATTCGGTGAATGGAAGAGTTCACGGGGAGCTCTAATTGACACCCAGCATATTCTGCTTTTGCCACTTTTGCAGTTCAGAAAGCGCTGATTGCATGATATCACTGATTTTTGAAAGGGGTATCCGGTAAACAGCATATGCCAACATTCCACAGCAGCTGGATATCATTTCTGAATACATAAACATGTTTACAATTTATACAATGTAATAGTAATACCTTAAAATTTGCTACAACTTACTACTACTACTATAGCTTTTGCTTACAGTCTGCAAGGCATGCAATAAACCTTAAAATAAATTTCGCAATGAAGTAGAAATTAAAATTTTTACCAAAAAAAAATAAAAAATCGAGTGCAACATAAATTTTCTAAAAATAATTACACGTAATTTTTTAAGATCAAATCAAATTCCTTGTAGTACGAAGAAAGTAAAAATTTTAAATAAAAAACTGATCTCACTTCATGACATGGTGAACTATTTCTAAAAATAAAAAACAAAAAGAATAAAAAAATAAAAAATTGTCATTAATTAAAAAATGGCCATTAATAAAAAAAAAATTTTATAGCCGCTAGAAGTCAAAGTTGCTACCAAGAAAGCAAATTTTAACATAACAACAACAACAACGCATCTCAACTAGCTGACTGACTGGCATTTACGAGCAAATAAAACCAATTTAAATATTTAAAATTCACTCAATCATTTCACTTGTATGCTCACAGTGCGCATGCGTGCCTGCGCGCAGGTGTGAATTTGTATGTTTTATCACATTAAACGCAGCAGTTAGCAAAATATGGTGAGATACTTAATCTCTTGCTAGCAACATGCTCTATTTGTAGCTACATATCTGCTGCGCAAGCGTACAGTGAACTTTGCTGCTGATGACAATGAGTTTCTTTTTATACTATTTATTGTCTTAACAAACGATTTTGGCTTTTTTCTTTCCATTTCATTTATGCAAAGATTTTACTTTCAGCAAATTGAATGAGGATTGAAGAATAATAAAGAAATCCGTCTACTTGTCACACGTTTCAAGCTGTGCATAGACAGGGTTGCCAGAATTACACGCACAGAATGTAGTAGAAAGTTTTGGAGGAAGTACGAAAATATTGTCAATTGAACGTTGTTGAAATTGATATGTAATTTAGTTCACATCTATCCATCTGTTTTTTTTTTAATGTATTTGCAATTGCGAAAAAAAAATTCTCTTAAACAATTTAATCGCGTCTGCCTCCGATAGATTGTGTTAAGAACATAGCATAGATAGCGAAAACAAAAGCAGACGTCCTCACTGCAGCATTTTGAATAAAGATCTGTATGCAGTTATGTATAAAAATAAAAAAATAGAAAAAAGCCTATTCTCAACCAGTACTAAAAGCTCAAAATTTTCAAATAAATCGGCGTTGCAAAACAATATGATGTCCGATTTGGCGTAGAATAACGAAAAAAATAATTTAAGTGATCAAAAAAAAAAGAATAGTAAATTTCAGTTAACAAAATTTTCACGATACTGATTTTATATAATAGATATATTCTTAAAAGTATGTATCTTAAGTGCTTAAAAACGTCTGCCTTCGAAAAATTAGAGTTGAATACGTCTGCCTTGTCTATTTTTATGTTTTTAAAGTAATAGTACCAGTCACCTAAGAGGCAGACGCAATAAAATGATTTCTTAATCAATTTTTTATTGACATGTTTGTGATATTTCAATTTTTTTAATGCAGTAATAATTAAGTTGCAGAGGTTGTTTCTCTCATTTTTTATAATATAATTATCGCAAACTGCATGACGATATAAGTACTTACATATGTGTATATCAAAAAATTTAAAAAAAAATTCTATTACTGTTAAACGCAGTAATAAAAACGTCTGCCTTTTGCGTTTATCTAATTTTGTGTTAAGACATATTTTTAAAATAAAAGGCAGACACGATGAAATCACAATTAAGCACGCAGCAACAACGCAATGGCAGAGATTATAGAGATCATAGAGTGCTTCATGAGCAGAGATTATTCATAGAGAGCTTCATGATTTTCAAAATCTGCCACATGATAAAATCATTCTACAAAAGAAAGTTCAACAGAAATATTGAAAACCTGCTCCAATTTTTTCGAGCCCTCTTTCTGGCAACCCTATTTTAAGTGCGATTTTATTTACTTTTAAGCCTGCAGCATTTGCTGCGTCCACTGCTGTGTCGGACTTCACTTGACGTGACGTTGATGTTTATTTGTTTTTTGCGTTTTTCTAAACTCTACATCCATACACTATAATTTGTGGGTCAGGGCCATTTTTATGGCAACTTGATTTGGAGAAAATTATTTAGCTAAAATTTGCTTTTGGCTTTTTGGACTGCTTAAATGGTTTATGGAATAAAATATTCAAATTGAGAGGTTTTTTCTTACCCACGTACTCGAACACTCTTACTTGTTAGTTAGAGACTTTTGTTGCTTTAATATGCGTGTAACTATCTAAAGGTTGTACATTTTCTTTTAGTTTTCTTTTTTTTAATTTTTCCATTGACTAATTATTTATGGCTGTCACGTCATTTCTTTTTTTTTTTTTCATTTATGGATATTGCATTATTTTTAATAACATACTACAGTACAAACATATTTTGTCTAAAAGTTATGTTACGCATACGTTAACTTGTCATGGTTTTGTTTTTAATATTTGACATTACTTGATTTCGCAATAAATTATTAATAATACTATATTGTATTAAGAAATAGAAAATGTACTTATTATTAAGAGGATTTCTAGTGCTGTCCAGCAAGTTTTTGACCGACTTATGTTATTGACTTTTCATACAAAAATCTAAGATCTCCTTCGGGTAGTCAAAAATTTTAGATTAGGAAAACATAGTTGCTCCACATTGTTTGTACTGAATGGGTGTTTAAAAAATGTCAGAGTCAAATGAGGACAACAATAAAAACACAAAATTTAAAAAGCAACATACCTAAGCAACGAAAAATCAATCGACTATTTTTAAGTGAGGTTATGCAAAAAACTTAATCAAAAAAAAAAAAACATATATAACTTTAAAAAATAAAAAATAAGTATACAGTAATCTTCTTTAGCACAAATATGTTGTTTTAAAAAAAAATTAATAAAATCGGTTCAGTATATTTTGCGCCAAAGCGTTACAAAGCAATTACATATTAGCAATTTTATATAAATGGTATTGATAATGATATTTTTTTTCCATTCGGTCAATTTGTTTAAAGTACATATTCTGTATATTTTTTTAAAACCAAATCCTGATTTTCATGTTTCGCGATTTCCGACAGCACAGCATATGCTAGGAAAGCATCTCCTGCGTTGTAGGAGTTCTAGCTGTTAAATCAAAATATGAAGTTATTTAAATAACATCTTATAAAAATATCAAAATATAAATAAAACTTTTACTCAATCAGATTTTTTTGATTTTTATTTTGTAATCAACAAAAGACATTAAACTTTAACCATTTTGTGCCTAAGGCTGCAAATATACTACTTCTACGACTCTATCATTCTATATATAACTCCACTACAAGTGTAGGGCCAGTACAAATGTTCTATAACTATTTTGATATCTGGCTCGTTGTTCTGATAAATACGTTGATAAAATTGCTTTTCACAGCAAACTTTTGTGATAACTAAAACGTTGTGAGTTGTGGTATATCCTTCTTCCTAAATTGTTATATTTCAAATTAAGTAGTCCAATCGAAAACCTGCCGCCGTTGCTCTGCCAATTTTTTCAATTGTTTCTTTTGCTCCAAATGATAATTTCCCATTTCCCATACAAAAACCAAAATACTTATTATTATGCCCAATGTCCACATTACCAGTATACCAGCAAAATTTGACATACTCATTGATATCGGTCCGAGTTCATCAAAATTAGTGTACATTGAGGCCTGAACACGATTCTGTATGTTGACATTCAAATAATTGGAAACAATTTTCCATTCCCAAAATTTATCAAAACCCGATGAATGCCACATATAAATATGATTATTGTAACGCTCCAAAAGTGGCCACAAGCGAGAAACAAAAGCCACTGTATATGTATAATAGATATCATCCATCATTATTTTCAAGCGATCCAATGCAGGTTCGGTAAGAAAATCCTCAATGGCAAAATGTCCTGAAAGTTATTTTTAAAAAAATTTTTAAAAAGTTTGAAAAAAATTTATTACCAAATGGTAGACGCTCTAGCGTAAAACCCATATTTTCGGTGACAGCCAATTTACGTATTTCTTCAGTGGTGTGAAGTTTAAAATTCTTCAAAAGAATATCCATGCGAGGCTGAAAGAAAAATGTTTAGGTTTCTCTGATAAGTCTAACATCATCATACGCTCACATCATCAGAATCCCTAATAGTTATAGTCCATGCTTCTGAATTGGCAGACCACTTTAATTGATGCGATACCATGCGATCCAATGAGTCAGCTGCCTCTTCCAGACTAAGATTTATAAAATTTTTATTTAACTTTTTAGAATTGTAACATTTTACCTTGGTATGGTCAATATGCTTGCCAGTCCACCGCCATAAATACTTGTTATAATGATATCATTCATGAAACATGCGATTAAAAAAACCCTAATAGAAACCGACTTAACATTTTGACTGCTCGATTGTGATAGAAAAAGTTTCAACGTTGTAACATAACCAAATTTGAAACTATTGAACCATGAACTCTCTTCTGAGGCCAAAATTTGCTCGAACTTGCGCGTGAATAGCAAACCCAAAATCTCTACACCCAGGCAGATCATGACAGCTGCCCAGAGTGTCGGTTGAAATGGGTCTAGTGGCAGCAACCAGCTGGCGAGGCGTCTTCAAAAAAAATTTGTAGAAATTTTTAGATGTTTAATGCCACTACATTTTTCTAAAATCGACTTAGTTTTTATAAATAAAGTAAAAAAAATTACCTTGGCGCTGGTACCAGACAAGTTATACCAGATCTTGCTAAATACATAGACAAGTCCAAATAAATATAATCCACATACCTGCAAGATAAAAAAAAAAGGTTTTCAATAGACCAAACTCTTAAGTAGTTAAATAAAACTTACCATAAATACATAGCACCCATGCTGATTTCAGCTTTGCGTTTTGCCACCATACCCAATGCGCCAACGCCTGTGCCATTTGGATAAATAACACCCCAATCATCAGCTTCAGCTGAAAGAGTGAATCAAATATTTTTGCAAAAGAAACATATAACATTTTTTATGAATATTATCGTATCGCACTTACATGTATCAATTTCCACCGTGCAATTATAATATTCGCAAAACGTAAATAACAATACGGTCTCAGTGCCGTCTACCAAAGCCATACCTTCAATTGCATCGCTATCATATGCTAAGTCCCTAACATTTTTATAGGAATCCTAAAATTTTTTATATCGGATTATTATAGCAATTTACAGCGCATTTGATATTACGTACATATGTTAAAACCATATAAGGCTTATAATCGAATGCAGTCATCACAACCTCACGACCCATCAGATTACTAGTTTTATCTGGAAATAAATTTGGTGCATTTTCAAAGGTTTCGTCCTGTGCATTGTAACGATTAAGCAAATAAATTTCCTCCTGATGTTCAGCACGTTTGCCAACAAATTTATTGGTCTTTAAATTGAAAATGGGTGAAGTAGAATTTTCCGACTCAATCAAAAGTATATTGGGTTGATCTATTAAAAGAGAATTTGCTTAGCTAAAAATTGTATATCATTTCAAATGTTTGAGTTTGAATTAAAAAAACAGTGAAAATTGAAATCAGAATTTTTTTTTTTTTTCAGATCAACATATTCGACTTTTTCAAATATTAACGCTTTTTCAACTTTTTTAATATTTCTCTAATTTTTCAATATTTTCGAACAAAATATCATTAAGAAAGAGCGTAATATCAAATGAATTACAAAAGCGCACTTTTTGCTTCGGTTCTTAACAAATCTATGCAATAAGTAAAATATATCACTTAGAAATTCTCACTCATCAGCTTAAAGGTCACTGATGATTCCATTAAGCAATGAATGAAACTAGTATGACTAGTTTTAGCCGTTTTTTTTTTTTTTTTTTGTTTTTTATAATAAGTTGTTGGTGTACATAACAGTAAAATATATAGTTATGAAACATCATTTAGTTTGCTCTACAATATCATGTGTATGCAATTTTTCACTAATTTTTCAATTGGCCTTAATTTTATGATTCCGTTACCCTGAAACAAATAATGCTGAAAATAATCATTTCTTAAAAATTCCTTGTTATAGCCAAAAATAAAACGATTATGCATAGAACGCCATATAGAATACTTGCTAGCATTGGTAAAAGCATCTGCAAAATGTGGTATATCATGCTGAAATACTAAAAAGCTCTGAAAATAATTGAAATTCAAATGAAAGCCAAAAAAACTCTTAATATATTGGAAACCTGAAAACGTTAAAATTTACCTCACAGTGTGATATCTCTATAGACATCGTTAACTTCTCCACCAAATCATCAAAGGCAACCTCATTGTTTGTCAATTGTTCGCGTTTACCAGCAAAGTTGACTATATCAGTTTTGAAAGATTTTTCAAGTGTGCTCTTCCAAATGCCTATTATTGGCCAAGAATTATTCTTTTGCAGTTCAAATTCTATGTTCTCATTCCATATAATGCAAATCGTTGTATTCGATAAATATTGGTGTACTAAGAAAATATTTATAAAAAAAATTGAATTGATATCTGAAAAATTAAAAATTATATTGCTTCATATAAAGGAAGACATGAGTGGAAGAAGGTGACATTTGACAATTTTCGTTTTATGCCACTCAAGTGGAAATGTCCATATGCATACAATTTTTTCTTAAAAACGAAAGATCCGAGAATCCTTTATCATATCACCTTCATGCACTCATGTTTTCAGCTATCTTAAAGATTATTTTGTCTTTTACTTATCAAATTAATAATTCGACTCCAATAAAGAGCTTGCGACCACATTGTGACTACACTTTAAAATTCTTTGTAATTTTTAAACTAAAACTAACGAAATCTTGTTTTTATACCTTTTATGTCCTCTGTATGTCCTTTTTGTTTAACTTTTAAGTAAATTCATCAATTTAATATTTATTGACTAATTGACTATTGATAATTGTGTTTATTTAACAATTTACAATTTGATTATTTGCAAATTTCTTTATTAAGCAATTTCGCTGTAAGATATACATTCCTTGCTCATATCTACTATTGCACCGTTCGGCTGTAAGGGCATTAATAAAAGGACATGCTTGCCAATGAAATAATTTAAGAAAAAAATCGATTTTTAATCGATATGATTCAAGAAAAAGTTGAAAAGCGCGAAAATCGCCTAATACTGAAATGCTGAAAATTAGCCTATTTTAGTAAGGTCTTGATAACAGTAGTACCTCGTTTGAAAAACATTTTTAAAGTTTAGCTTTTACTCAGAAATAAATTATAGGTTCTTAAGAAGACCATAACAAGATTGAAAGTCTGCACAATGATTACTGTGAAAGTTGAAAAAATTAATATGGATAACCCATTTGCACAACGCACTGGCCATGGTCCATGATAAAAGTGTGACCTTGTCTTGCTCGACAAAATTTCTAAGTTGAGCCACATACCGAATAAGGTTTAGAATTAGCATTTTCGCTTTACATTCGATTTGTTTAGGTTATTTAACGTTCAAGTTCGAATTTCTCTGATCTATCCGCTTTTCGAGATATTCTAACCTAAAAAGTGCGAAAACACGTTTTTTCGAGATATTTGAGGTTATATTTCATATAAGGATAATTTTTTTATGAGACCTTTAATGGAATCTGAAAGAACTACTCTCTCTCTTCATACCCCACTTTGCATTATATCATTATATTTTATTTTATTCTATTCCCCATAACACTTCATAATTTTCACCGATTTACATGAAAATTTATACACGTGCTTATTTTAGTGTGAGGTATATATATTGCGTTTGAAAAAATTTCTGAATCAAATTTTGAAATATTCGTAACTTTTTCGAAAATAAATTTTATTGTATTTAAATATCTTCCAAATTCACCTCCAGATAAGCACTAAGAAATATATAAAAATCAAAAATATCGGTGGTAAAGTAAAAAGGGTAATCAATCAAAGTATGCAGTTACTTATGGAATAGCCGAATTATAACTATATATAATGATTCTTATCAAATGTGATTTAGAAGAAGCAACTTTGACTCTTTTTTATCTCTTTTGCTGCAGTTTTTAACCAAAAGACAAAATATTTTTCAACTTTATTCTTATCTTAAATCTACTATCTATCTACTGGCTTCATAGCTTAAAAACAAAAAATCATTTCAGTAACTCCGGAATGTTGATTAGCTGAAGAATTTAGATCGGTTTGAAATTTAAATACAAAATATTCCACATTTTTGTATAATTGCATCAATATGTTTCATTTAGCGATTGTTGTTTTTTATGTGCGCAAATTTTACATCAGAAAAGTGAGTTTATAAAAAAAAAAAAAAAATAGAAAATCTAAATTTCTTATACCAAAATTAGTCATCAGAGAATTTTAAGCTGAAACTTTTCTCTTATAATAAAAATAAGTTAGTCATCAGAAAATAAATCCTGCAACTATTGAACTGCTAGCAGCAGATTGAAATGTATAGTATTCCGATAGTCGATAGACATTTAAAAAATAAGAAACATTCGGCTATCGGACAAGTATTAAAAAAGATGCATAAATACAAATTAATCAGCCAGCTATTGAATTATTGACTACTCCGTTTATCTTTTGCTATTGGACGATAGTTCAACGATTTATTTTATTTTGATTTCGTTAATCAACTTACTTTTATTAAAAAGAAAAAAGGTTCGACCATCGTACGAATATTTTAGTGTGAAAAAGTAAACTCTTTGATGATGTCAGCGCTTGATACAGTCCTCCATACACTTTTCGTAGGCTGATTGAGGAATAGCCTTCAGCTACTGCAGCGAATTTACTTTTTAGGCTTCGACCGACTCCTTGAGGTAGTAATTTTATCTTCTGGAACAAATCTTAGCCATATCAAGTAAATACGGTGCTTAGTCGTTGACATTCGGTGAATTTTTGCTTACAACATATTTTAAGGCAAGAGTAAAATGATGGCAATGTAGAGCAAAACCCATGAGATGTCCTTCCACAAATCTGTCGTTTTCGACGGAGATTCAGCGCTTCAAAGCGTTTTAATAATATTCCTTTTTATCATTAGTCCTTCTGGTAGGAGAGATTTCCGAACCATGGTAATCAGAGAAAACTTAATTCCGATTACTTTATACACTGAATATAAATAAATCAACCGACTAACGAATTACTCTCTTTTTAAACATGAAATTTAATTTCTCAGTTTTAGAAAACTTTTTTTTTTTTGTTGTTGTCAAACCTATTTAGTAAATAAATATTTAATTATTTATCTTATCATAAGTTATTAATATATTTCTTAATAACATCATTAGATGGCAAAAAAAAGTCACAGTAACCTTTTAATAGTTTCAAATCAAATCTGACTGGGGCTTAAATGTTGCCTGAACAACAAAAAAAATATAATCGAAACTACCATAAAATATATATACACGAAACAAAATTTTAATATATTTTAATTGATAAACAACAAGAAAGTAAAATATTAAATAAAAAACAATTAAAAATGAACTTTCGTTGGAAAAAAAATCGTTGACTTATAGAAGACCATTCGTCCGTCCGTCCGTTCATCTTTCGCAACTACGCAAAAGGGCCAATTAAACCAACTTTCTAGCGTTTAACTTTTTATTGTACGAGTTGGCTATCGTTATATCCAACATCAGTTACGAATATATCGTATCAGCTCTCTAGCAGCATGAGTTCGGTCAATAGGCGGTAGCTCCATTAATGCGTATCAAAATGTAGATGTAGTTAAGCATCTGCTTTGTCTTTAATCGGTATACTTTAAAATACTTGTAGGTATATTTAATTTTTTTTTCCTTTTTTTTCTAAAACTTAATCCATAGAAAAAAGGTAATTATTTTAAATGTCTACTACTAAACTACACATAATTTCACTTTGTCTCTACTTAGACGAATGGAAGAAAAAAGAAATTAAATTAAATTCATTTTAACTTTTATTGTGCGGAAGTCAATTTGTTCATCATTTGTTTTGACATTTTTTAGGTTTTTTTTATTTTTGATGTTTTTTTTTTGTTGACTTTATAGGTTTTACTCATTTTTTTATGTAGTGTTTACCTAGTGACAAAGATCAATGTACCTTGAATTAGTTCTTTTAATGTTTTTATTTATGTTTTTCTTTAAAAAAAATATTTATTTTGTCAAATTGTTATAGTTATTTTGTACCGGTTTCTTATTCTATGCTCTAACAATTGACTTTTTTAATGGCAATAATCTTTTATTTATTTGATTTTTTTTTTATTTCGCGGAAACGTTTATATTCTTTTAAAAATCTTTTTTATTAAAGTTTTTTAACATGAGATTATTTTATTTTTTTCCTAATTATTTTTAATTGAATTTTCAATCAATGCCTGCAAAGACCGATATTCTTTTAAATGAACTAATAAATGGTTCAATGTTTTTTTTAACAAGCCTACAGATTGAAATTGGTGACACCGATTTCGGCGGTTACCTAATTTATATATGGGACATTCTTTTCAAAACAAAACAAGTTAGACCTTGCTGATTTTTTTGTGTTTAGTATTTGACAAATTTATGATTTACTGTTCATTATTTTGGCACGAGGCGAACCATTTAGTGCGCTTCAATTTTTCAAAATTAATGTGTAAATATCTATCTGCAGAGCATTATATTATTTAAGTTAGTTTGTACCATTAATGATTAATCAATTAATACCATGTAGTACACAGCTTCTGCAAACATTATTTTTCAAAATTATTCGACAAGTTTAAAAAAAAATCGAGTTTCCGAAAACAACGAAAAACACAACACAAAAGTCGAAAATTATCGAAAAACGCGGAAAATCATCGAAAAAATCAATATTTATCGCAAAACATTGATGTGGCCGAAAACTATTAGATTACTTTAAAAAAAAAACATCGATAAAGTCGAAAGCCATCAAAAAAATATTGAAAATAACAAAAAAGTACAATCGATGAAATCGATGAATTTTTCGAAAGAATCAAAGTAAGTCAAAACTTATCGAAAATTATCGAAAAAGAATTGATTAATGTCAGAACTTATCAAAAAGCATCGAAAAATCGTTAATACTCGAAAACTATCAAAAAAATTTAAATGTATCGAAAACTTCAAAACGTCTAAAAGTTCAAATATATCGAATTGTATTGGAGAACATCAAAAAGTGTCAAAAAAATAGTGGAGTAGTTGTAGAGTATCGCACAGTATCTAAAAACTGAGTGCCAAACAAGATCCATTTGCGAGCTTCATAGATTAGTGCAAAAAAAAAAAACAGTTAATATGCCAAAACGCCTCCCTAAAAATAGAAAATGATGCATATGTTTGATTTAAAAATATAAAAATCTATAATTAAAATTCGACAAGATTACTGGAAATATTTTTTTTAAAGTTCATCAAGATCTATCATTTGACATACATTTCAAGCTGCAATCTTAAACCATAATCATTTTTCTGAAAAAACTTGGACCAAAAAACAGGTGGCAACCCATGTTTTGGACGGGACTCGGCAAGACTACCATTTATATTTTATTAGAGATCATCATGGTCTATCATTTGCCATACATTTCAAGCTGCGATCTTAAACCATAAACTTTTTTCTAAAAAAAGTTTGCGCAAAAAACAGGTGGCAACCCACATTTTGGGACGGGATTCGACAAGATTGCTCGAAATAATTTTTTCAAGGTTCATCAAAATCTATCATTTGACATGCATATCAAGCTGAAATCTCAAACCATAAACATTTTTCTGAAAAAACTTGGGCCAAAAAAACAGGTGGCAACTCATCTTTGGGACGGGATTCGGCAAAGCAACCCTATATATTATGTTTAGGCTCGTCAAGCTCTATCATTTGACATATATTTTAAGCTGAAATCTTAAACCATAAACTTTTTTCTAAAAAATTTATGGGACAAGATGCGGCAAGGCAACCCTATATATTTCTCTTTGAGTTTTATCATTTGACATACATTACAAGCTGTAATCTTATTAAAAAAGACATTGGTCAAAAGTCGGTTTTTTTCGGTCATCGGGACAGGCTTTGGCAAGGAAACCCTGGTAGGTTAGTTTCACCTAAGTGCATTACTATCTTTCCTGTACATCCCATCCTGTAATCTTATACACTCGACTTTTCTACAGCCGGCTCTCCGCCTATTATTAAACGTTTGAAGGTGACAAAATAAATTTTGACTTACCAATAATTTCGTTTCGTTTTATTTAAAAATTATATACAGCAAAGTAAACAAACTTCTTAGTTAGTGCCAGTTCTAATAAAATTAGATTCAAGAAAGTTGGAATTTTTAAAAAATATATATGCTATATATAGGATTCTATCGTATAAAACTTCAGCAAGTTATATTTGACTACGAGTTTTCATTATATAAAACTCTGACATACCCTAATTATCATAAATAACTCAAAAACCAGTGAACTTCAGTAATTAGTTAGCTACCACCTACACGCTGACACACTCTCAGTTGGAGCGTCAGCAATTTTAAGGTACCACAGTAGCAGCTTTCGTTTTCAATTGAATTGAATGGAATTGAATTTGATTAGCCACATGCAGATTCATTCACTCTTTCGAGGATGAGTACGATGAGTTGTTGAACATACCATAGCGTAATGAATAAAGTACTAACACCTGCGATACGTCAAACTCAATAAGATGAAAATGAAAATTAAGTTAGTAATACCGTTGAAGAATATAATAATTAGTTATTGTTGCTACTCTCACTTGCCAGCTGATCATGATGGTAAGTACAACAAGTAATGCTGATGATGAGCAACCAATTGCGCTTGGTTGCATTTTGTTGTTGATCATCATTATCCCCATATGATGATCGCAATAATAATGATGTTAAAGTCGGTTTGTTTTGGTGCTGATTAAAATTATGACGGCTCCGTAGTTCGGTATAAAGATTTCATTGATGATAATTTCTAAGCCAACCATGTCGCTGATCTTATTGTTTTGTTGTTGGAAAATGTACACTGTGATGTGAATGCGATAGAAATCTTTTGCTTTTAATTTTATTAATTTTGTTTCAGCGTTATGATCGTCAGTCAGTCAGTCAGACTGACAAGCGGTGAAGTAGCTTTGTATTAAAATTTTCCATTATGTGGATTATTAATTTTTTTCCAAATGAAAAGAAAAGTTTTTCTTTTCATTTTATATAAAATATTTATGAAAAAATTATGTGACATTCATGGAAAAAATACCTTTAAAATAATTTATCTTCATCTAAGAGTAAATGAGGTGCTCAGCTGAATAATTTTGAAGCAACTTTATTTATTTATTTATTTAATTTAGATTTTTTAATTGAATAATAAATAGATTTTTCGGTGAAGTAGCAGAAAAGTTTATTAAAATTTTGAACAACGCAGTGTCGTTGATCGTCAAATTCGTTGACTAAGATCTGATTTTTTGAATGAAGGATCAAAACTTAAAATCATCGTATCCGCCGCTGTAAGAGGGGCAAAGACAAGTATTTGAATGATATGCTTTATAGAAAATAATTGAAAAAGTGATTTACTTAAATATGTAGCGCTCTGTATAGCCTTATTAAGCTAATGCTTTTATGGGAGTTTCCACGCGCACTTTTTTTTATGTTACTACGCCGAATCAGTTTTTGCATTTGTTTGTAATATGGTTCCATTATCTTACAGAATTCACTCAGTATAGCGTTTTAAAGTTTTTGCTTGTATAGGAGGTACCGCGTCCTTTTATAAAAACTCGCCAACTTTTTGTCCAGAACTTATCCAAGTTATTCCTAGTGTTTGTGATAAATTTGCTTACATTACATCAAGTAACTCTCTCAATATAGCGTTTTAGTTGTGTGGGCGGTAGGTGTGTTTTGAACCAATTTTGCCCATTTTCAATTTCACAAACCTGGTTTGAAGGTGTATCGTGTGTAGCGAATTTCATTTACTAATCTTTCTTGGTTTTCCCGTTATCGAGGTTTTTCAGACAGCCATGTCCGTCTCAGGTGGTGAGGCTAAATTAACTTAGATAGCGAAACTAATCGAAAATATGCATACATATTTTTCTATAGCTTTCACGCCCACTGCTATGGATTACAAACGGAATGACAAAGTGATATACCCTGAGTGTAGGGTATAAAATCATATTATCACTCTGACTGGAAATCCTTTTATTTTATAATGTTGAAAATTAAACAGATCATTTGTTCTTTTTTTTTAAAACATGATGAATTTATTACTTTTTTTTGTTTGTTGAAATGTATAGAGTAAAAAATAGGAAGTAATCAATTATCATCAAACAAAACCAATTTATTGTGATTTACAGTTCAAAGTTAAAACATTTAACTTGATGTCGATCAAACAAACATTGCAAATTTTATTTTTTTATTTTAAATGTTTAAATATTTTCGCTATAATAATACATTCAATTAGTGCCTAAACAAAAAAACATGGCAAACCTGCTTTGTCCATCTTCTCTGGCTTTAAATGGTTTTTACTGGCATCATCACCATTAGCATTATGGCACTTTTATTTTTATTTCCTTCCGATTTCGCAGCTGCATTTCTTGTTTACGAAATAATAAACGTTTTTCCAACGCTTTGACCAAACCGCATACCACACGTACCAACGTTCGTTCATTCATTCATATCACATAATGCTGCTGTTGGTCTTGACGACTGTTTTTATTTTAAATTTTGTTTTATTTTGTATTTATTTATTGGTAGTAATTGTTAATCGGTTTTTTGTTTTTTCAACTTACCATCTTTGTTGTTGATGGTCAATGTCAAAAGAATTTTAAATATGATCAATCACTCAAATGTTTAGAAAAAAACATGCTTAATGTTTGGCAAAACATTTTTGTATGATTTTACTTTTCGTTTAAAAACAAAATCTTTACAAATCAACGATAAGCAAAATAAGTTTTTATTACAAACTTCTACCATTTTAATAGCTACTGTAATATTAATAGCAAAATTTCACTTTTTTTTTGCACATGCATATGAAATCTTAAAATTTTATTTCTTTTTTTTCAGGTATGTAAAATAACCTTCAAATCGAATTTATTACAATTGCAAGAAATGGTAAGTTAAGTCCGCTCAATTTTACAATATAAAATGTTAACTAACTAAATTTGCATTCGTTAATGTGATTCACACTTCTATGCAAAAAAAAATTGTCCAGAAGATATCTCCGAAATGTAGACTAATATATACTTAGGTATTAACTTCCAAGTATTTCACTATTCTAGTGCAAGGGAATAAAACGCTTTAAGCTTTCAGAAAAAAATGTGACACACCGAAAGTCTAACTTTATCTTAAGCTCAAATAATATTTTAACTCAAAACAAGAAAGCAAATTATCCAAAAATTTCGGAAACTATCGATCATCGGAATCATGGAACATCATCCATAAATGTTATGGCAACTACAATAGGAATAACAACTAAAGTCCAGTTGCGAAAAATTAAGTTAAAGCCATATTTTCGTTACTTCTGATGAAATTTCATTTTAGTTTCTAAGCAATGTTTTTATATATATTTCGGTCTAAATAATACAATACAACAATCGAGTGGTATCGAGAATTGTCGGAAAAACCAGAAAAATTCGCAGGATACCGAAAAAGTCGATAAATCGATACAAGTCAAATAATATCGAAAATAATAAATAAATCGATAAAAGTCGAAAAATATCGAAATACAACATAAAAAACCGTTTAAGTTGAAAAATCCCGGAAAGTATCAAAGAGTAGATGTAAATAAATAAATCGATGCAAATCATATAATATCGATGAAAGTCGCAAAATGTCGAAATAGATCAACAAAATATGTATGCAAATTATCAAAAAAAAAAAAAGATTTTTTCGATTTTTTAAATTTTTTGGTCATTTTTTCCATTGTAGTATACCTTTTTCCCCCATTTATCGAAAGTAGCCATAACAACGAGTAAGTGAGCCAAAACAGAACTCCATAGGAGGTGCAGTTTTAAGAGGAATCGCAGTAAAAATTTCGGTTTTTTTTTAAAAAATTAAATTTAACAACAACCCATAAATATTACCGTCTGAAAAAATTTCTGCCTTTATGTAACACTAAAAAGTATCTTTTGACTAAGTTTCAGCTTCATAGAAACTTTTTTTCAAAGAAAGGAGTTATAAATCGAAAAAACCGGTTTTCCGTAATTTTATCGAAAAATTTTGAGGTTACGGTGAAAATAGTATGCACAAAAGTTGTAGATCTTTTTTTTCCTACAACTTTCACATTAAACTTTTTTCGATAGGATGCACAGTTTAGCCAGAAATCGTGAAAAACTGTGTTCGACCCCTTAAAATGCACCCCATTCCACCCTGGATAGCTGCTGTCGGTTCGATTTATTTTGTCCTCTTTTACAAGAGCTTGTTCGACAATATTCCGTTGTCAGATTGCTGTAACGAATTTTTTTGTTGTAGAACAGGATCTAATAGTTCGACGAAAATCGATAAAAGTCGCGAAATATTGAAATACATCAACAAAATTCGTTTAAAATGGAGAGAAACAATAAAAAATCGATTTAAGTATATAACAAAGATCAAAAAGTTTCAAAATACATCGAAAAAATCGAAACATTTCGATACACATCAAATCAGTCGATACATGAAAAGTATGTATGGAAAACATTGAAAAAGTCGAAAAATATCGAAATACAAAAACAAAAATCGCTTAAGTTGAATAATACCGAAAAATATCGAAAAAGTTGATACATATATAAATAAATCGATTCAAATCAAATAGAATCGAAAACATTGAAAAAATCGATGTCGACATTCATCGAATGTATGTATCGCAATGCATAAAAAAAATCCGTGTAAGTCGGAGAAATTAAAAAAAAATCGATTTAAGTCGAAGAGTATCAATATACAACTTTAAGTATCGAAGCATGTGAAAAAAGTCAAACAGTATCGAAAAACATCGATTCCTTCGATAAAAGTTGAAAATTGATATCGCTTTTATCTAGGGTCGTGGACAAGGATCATCGTTGAAACCTCCGGAAATCAGAGAATGTTATGTTTACGTGGTGTGCAAGTATCATTGAGTACTAGGTTAGGTTAGGTTATAGTGGTGGATTAAAATACCCACATAGACACTTTGGTCCATAGTGATACCACAACTCTCAAGATTTATTTAGTCAATATTAGTTGTTTGATTTATGGTAAAAGTGTTCGTTTTCCTGGCAAACTCGTGGATTCTGTCCGAGCGAATGCAATGCAGTGCTCTAGTGTTTCTTCCGTATTTGGTTCCATGCAGTTCCTGCATATATCAGTTTCAAACAGTCTCATTTTTATTGCATGATGAGCTATAAGGCAATGTCCAGTAATTACCCCTGTCGGCAATTTACCCGGGATAAAGATGGAATTCAGTTTTAGTCGTATTAAGATTAGGCCAAAATATTTTTGTTATTAAGCTAATGTGGGTACTAAGTGGCTGCCGAAATAGCTAAAGCACCTAAAGCTTGCCAGAATCACTATAATTTTATAAATCAGTGTGATTGCCACTGTTGTGGAACATACCATAGAGGAGTTTTCAGCTCTTTATAGGAATCTCTCTCTAGCTGCAAGCAAACTATGTAGTTGGACTTTGCTTAGAGTGAGCACTCAGATTAGAAAATGGCGCAGGATGACTCAGAATAAAAATCTTAATAGACTCGCCAAAATTATGAAGGGCCAGACACCATTGAACTACCATCATAGGAAACAACTTAGATGACGTTTGTGAATTTGGAAAATAGGTAGCAGCCTATTTCATTGCAAGACTAAACTTCGAGCTGTGAAATCGGTACATTTGACTCGATTGGCACAGTGCGCAGAGCTTATGCACCCATCGCTTTCACCTACCACCAAATACTTTTCACCCAATTTTCTTCCATGGAATCATGGTATGCTTTTTTAAGTTTCGTTAATTAAATTATTTTAAAATGGTTGAAAAATCATATAAAGACAGTTCAGTTTAGGCCGTTAAAAGTAAGAAACTTCAGCATTTTGTTTTTCTTGATATAAACAACTGCGTTGATAAAAGGTTGCACTGGGCCTGATCTTATCATAAAATTTTAATTTTTTCTCAATATTTTCTTACATCTTAAGCTTTTTAAATATCAACTATTTTATTAAACGACCAGTTTGAAAACTTCGCTCCTTTCTAGTTGTGTGCGATTAATGCCAATTGCTCCATTCCAATAGTATTGTTTGGGTATTATAATATTCAGTTAATGATTAAAATCGTAAGTTATGTCGCCTCCGCCCAGTTATTTATTCTTAAAGTAATTATTCGATTAGAATTTTTTCTGTTTTTTATTTCATGTGAAAATTACCTTCAATAAATTCTGAAAACTTTCGCTTTGAGACATTGATGAAGCCTAAAGATATTTTATTATACCGTACGGTATTAAAGATCATTGTACTTAACATAATTCTACCATAATACATTTAAATTCTTCGAAGCAAAAAAGTTTTCAATTCAAAGCAATAAAACGTGCATCAGTTAACAAAAATCATAAAAATCTGTAAATGCCTGGAGAAATTCTTATACCAAAATAAAATGTATGTGCTACATACAAAGAAAAACAAAGTACCGAAGACCAGAATACCAATGATATCTGCGTGGAAAAATCATTAGAGACCTCAACATAAATTAACAAAAGAAAAGAACAACAAGAACAACTACGTTAATGCGATCAATGTCATAAGGTAAAGAATTACGGCCAATAAACTAACTTACAAAAGTATTGAACAGAAGACATGAAAACATCAGAACCAAAGTAAAGAATATATGGAAGAAAACAAACAATTCAACGAACCACAAAATTGACAATAAACAAAGTGAAGCCTACACGCAAAACATGCGAATATTCAATCGAAGTCACTCGAAGAAGAGACAAAATCAGCATGGGGAAGAAAACCAAGCTTACCAAGTGTGCGCTTGACCAACAACACGCAATGAACACGACAACGATGCATCAATAAAACCAAGTTTCACACTTTACACTACGCGTACAACATAGGACTGGCGCCGATTCTGTGCGCCAACATGCTTGAGTTGCCAAGCTACAGCAGCAGCAGCGGCAGCATCAACGAACAACGACGACTGGCTACTACCAGTTTGGTTCAAACCAATAATTTCAGTTTAAGCCGAACCTTAGACGCGACAACAACGTTGAGCGGATGATATGAAAATCCGAACGCGCGCATTCGGAATTTTGTAGAGTGAAATGTTAATTGGTTAGTTTCTCGATTAATCGACTGATTTGACAAAGTGGCTCAGTGACTGATCGTTGCTATTTTACATAATTATGTTAATTATGCTCAAAGATTAAAAGCATAAATTACGCGCCGCAACAATACGGGAAAATATTCAGAAAAAAGTGCAACAGGCACACAAAGTAGCTAATACCCATTAAGAAAGAGAGCTAAAGAAACGGTGAAGTGAATTTGAATTAAAAAATATGGCTAAAGCGGACTTGGCCAACAATCAATGGTTCAAAGTGTCCAAACTAATTTGGCTACTGTGAATAGAAATTCGATATAGTGAATAAAGCGAACTTAACGATTTACGACTTTTTTTTTTGTTTTTTCTTTTGTACCTAACTCGAGCTGAAGTGTCTTTTCACTCTTCTCAACGATACAATACGATACTTGGATTACAAAATGCCAATTGGTAAAATACAACGAAAACCCTCGAACGAAACGTTATCCAGCATGGATAGTACGATAGATTCGCGCATTTCTAGCACGGATATACCGAAAATGGAACTGTTAAAGATCAATTATGTGCATCAATGTAAGCAGGCTTTAATGCATAAGTCCGATCAACAGCAGCGTTTGCAGAAGCACAATCAAACACCACCACCCATGATGTTGCCACAAACTGCACAGAATTATAAATTTGCTGCTTTTAAGAAAATTCCACTTACCAATCCACAACAGAATATATCAAAGCCACTTAAGCAATCTGTGCTACCACCACCCACCATTGAATCCTGGCAATTTCTACAAAATAAACGCGCCATCAACTCTCCACCCAAATATCTGCTACCACCACCAGCGCAACTGCCAGCATCAGATATCAACTGCCGTCACTCGGCAACAAGCTCAAACTGCTCTGCTTCAGATTCCGATCCATGTAATACCGACTCGACCCTTTCACCCGGTTGTGAACGCTCTAACAGCTGGGACTATCGTACAAAATGTAACACGCGTGATATACGTCGTGATATGGCGCGTGCGGGTATCAAATCACGCGCTGATCGCATTGCACGTATTGAACATACCGATTGCGATCATCGTAAGCAAGATGCTGTAGCAGCAGCAGCCCCGACGCCAACACTTCCAACTACCAATAGTGTTAGCGCACTGCAAACAACAAAAGTGCAACGTGCCGTTTCCGCGGATGTAGTAACAAAAATCAATCAAATGTTCGAATCCGCTGCAAAGCAGAAGCAACAGGAAACTGAGCTACGACGTCGTACACCACCACAACCCAAGCGACAGGCACCGCTTGCTCCTACAAAGTTGCCCAACATGCGCACGCAAGCATTTCCAGTCGTAAAGTCGTTAGCCAGCAAGCATATGAGCGCAAATGATGACTGTTATGATTGTAGCTGTGAATCGCCATCGCCACCACCTGCAGTAGAACAACGCACTAGCAGTCTAGGGAATCGCAATCGTGCAACACAATCAGATGGTGTCGCTGGCGGAGGAATCAAACATATTTCGCGCATACCTAAACCCATTAGTGGAAATGGTATCCCTAATGATTCCAGCAATCGTGCTTCGACGAATTCTGCAATGCTCTTCAATGAGGCCAACGAACAGCTACAACGTAAAATTCGTCAGATATTCGAGCAGGATGGTGCACGTCACCTACAGGATGCTGGAGTTGGCGTTAAATCTAAACCGACGTCTTCAAAATCCACCGATAAGGAGGAAAAAAACAAACAACATGCTAAGCTAGGTAACGTCATCAATGGCTTAGATCAACAGCTGCTAAGAAATGCTCGTTTGCCGGCTACGGGAAATCATCAGAAGGTAAAAGCTGAACGTATACATATACGCAAGAAGCGCCAACCGCTGCTTATAATCAATCAACTGACAAATGAGCAATCCACCAAAGACTTGGTGGGCAACGCAGCTGAGCAGGCAATACATTGCACTGAAATGCAGCAGCATGCTGATGAACCAAACACTTGTGGCTATAAAAACTGCAATTTCTCCAATTGTCCCATGTCAGCAAAGCATGCAAATGCTAAATGCACTGAAGTTTCACAAAGGTTGAAACGTTTATCTTTGGAGAGTAACTCCGATTCTGGCATATCCTCCTCGGATCAACAGCAACTCAAAGAGAACAACTTAAAAAACATTGAAAAATGCACAGACTGTAAGGAGATATTTCGTAAGCATGATGCGAAGTCGGATAAGCACAAGGATTATAGCATAATTAACCGCACAACCACCAAGTCCAATGCACAGGATAAGCTAACAGATGCTGCTCCAATTAAAATAGTCATAGGTAAAAATGTCGCCAATGATCCAAATGATGTGCAAAATTTTGCCAAAAAAAATCTTACTAAAGCCACCACTGATGAACTATTAACTGCAGCGCTTAATAACAGCATTAACACTAAAGGCACCAACAGCATCGCCAAGTCCAAGCAGTGTAACATCGAAAATGACCGCAAAAATAATGAAAACCGCAATAAATTCAACAATTTGCGCAAACAAACCATACGCATTGACGATGACTGGGTCGCCGATGCTGATGATGGAATATCGAATATTGATGACTATATGGAAACGGATTCGCTTATGTTACCACCACCAAATAAATATGCAAAAGATAATTCGGCAGTCGTCGATAATAGTGTTAAAATTTTTGTACGCAGCTCGGCAGCAAATCATGCTGGAAGCGCTGCAATCGCAAATCGCGCATCATCACTATCGACCACATCATTTGCTTCACAAAATTCTACGTGCTCTTCGCAACACTCTTGTGTTACTGCTACATCCTCAACAGGCTCTTCCGCATCGACTTCTACAACATCTAGCTCCGGCTGTGGTGGCTGCAGTGCAGCAGATTCACAATCACTCTGCGAATCCGAACAAGATTGTTGCTGTCACTTGGCAGCAACAACGGCTAGTGGCAATAAAATCATTGCTGGAAATAATTCGCATGCATGTTCTTCTAGCGCTCATAGCGTCACCAGCTATGATACTTGTGCTTCCACCTCACAACTTGGTTGTGATTTAGGTGGTGTCTTTTGGAATAGCAGTTGCTTCTCAAATGAAGCTGATCCTGATGCAGCTGATGCTGATCAATGTTTTTGCAGCCTCTCCAGTTGTGATGAAGACAATTGTTCGTATTATGAAGGAGATAACGTTGTTGTGGACACGCTGGATAATACCTGTTGCGATCAAGTTTATTTAAGGCGTAAAGATCATGTGGAAATTGATCGTGTCGCTGCTGTTGCTGCCATTACGCATCATCATCGCGGTGCTGATCATCAACAGCAGCTGCTACAACGAAAACATCAGCGTCATATGCTGAGGAATGGTGGTGTCGAAGAAGTGTTGCTACGTAACAAGAAATTATTGAGAAAGGTAAGCATGACAGTTATGATAATTTGTGACGGCAGTCGCTTGGAGCATTGCTGGGCGGTATATAAAAGTTATGAGTTTTATTTGAGTATTGTATTTTATGTTTAACAAAATTTGTAATTTGCTATGGTCCGCTCAAATGGAAAATCTTTGTTTTGTAAAGCATAGACGACGAAAATTATGTTTACCACGAACGATTTTTGAATGAGGTTCCTAAAGGGCTTTAAATTTTCACTTCATAAACATCACCTTCTCATAAGCAGTTTAATAATCATAGAGTTAAGCTACTACAGCTATTAGCCTTCTTAGCTATTTAGCTTAAAGCTTTATATCATGTAATAAACTTAATAGAAATAAATAATGCAATTACGCACAATAGCGGTCAAAGGTTAAACGCTAAGAAATTCATCATCATCATCATGCTTTTTTCAAAGCAACACATAAAAATTATAATTAATAAATAAATCATGTTGTAAAGATCATTATGCATACTTATTGTGTCGCGTGCTTGCCGCGTTTACTGTCGCACACCGGTGCTAAATACTTAAAGAATCTCATAGCAACGGTTCTGCTTGTTAAACGCTGCTAATTAAGTGATTGGCATCAATGAGCTATGTAAGTATTTGGTAACTGGAAAATAAATGAAGTCAATCGTAACAAATGCGGCATGGAGGTGGAACATTTGTGCGGAAGCTATGCTGCAACTGCGTATGCTAGTAACGGACATCAATAGGTAACGGCACGTCTTAAAAAGAGCAGCATTTCATGTTATGCCTGCAATTACAAATGATTTCATAAGCAAATGGCTAATGATGCCTGGAGAAATCAATGGTAAATTAAAGAAAAATATAAGTAATAAATTTTAAGTATGGAGAAGGCCGGAAATTTCTTTGTAGCAAAATTATAGAGAAAATAAAAACTTCAAAAAAAACTAGCGAAAAAGAAAAAAAACTCAAAAAAAAAATTGTTTGCTAGCAAAGTGAATGCAAACAAAACAATCGATTGCATGTTGCTCTGGCATTTGATGATGAGGGCGCACCTGATAACCCTTTTTCGACATAGAAACAAAAAAAAAATTAAAAAGTCAGTCAGTCGACTGCAACAGAAAGGCGAGAAAAAAAGATGTAACGGAAATGGCAACTGGCATGCCCTTTTACTTGCACGGGATCAATTTCCGTCTAATTAAATCTTATCATTGCGACAATGCTGAGTTAAATTTATTTCCTTTTTTTTTGTATCGGAAACATCATGATGTGATTTCCTTAATCGCAATGAAAAAATCTATATACTCAAAGATGTTCAATAGAAATGTGGCGTACATTTTTATCTTAACCAAATTCAAAAAAATTTTTCGTTTTAGACAAAAAGTCTATCCTTCCGACTTCATGTTTCATTAAAACAAGTTGAAGCTCTTTCCAAATCATAGGTTAGAATGAAAATAGAAAGCAGTTGTTTGTGTTTTCATACAAAATATATGAGCAGGCCCATTGGCATGTGAAGTGTTCTGGGCGTTCTAACCCCTGAAGGGTTTTAAATGACAGTGCTTAAAATTTTCTAAAATTTCTGATTAGGAAAGTTTGAAAGCTTGATTCATCTTGATTCCAGTAGCGTAACTAGGGGGCTGCAGCCCCGGTTACAAAAGCTTGGTATTCGTACTAAAATTGCTTGATGAATAACTTTATTTAATGAAAAAAATTTAATAGATTTTTCTTAATATTTTTTTGCTGTGGTTTTTGTGATGTAAAAAATGATGATCTTTTTTTTTTTTTGTTAAAATAAATTTTTTTTGCATGGCAGGAGCCACACTACGCCACTACATTTGAAAAAGCGCGTGCTGTCTTCTCATCGGTCGGTAGGGATGCTGATGGAAGTTTTTTGAAAAAATCGATTATGATTATTATTTTATGGGTCGACTAAGGCAAAAGGTTCGGTAACTTTGGGTCATAACACTTTCTCTCTCTCCTTAGTTTCATCTAACGACATAACAGTCGACTATGACGGTTTATAAGCTCAGTAAATAAAGTTGAATAAATAAATAAATAAAAAAATATTAAACTTTTGGGCATTTTGCAAGTTTGGTGTCGACTTACAGTAACAATTGACATTGGTGATTTAATTTAGATTTGAGTAAATTGTGACGTATGAACTAATGGATATATCTCTGAGTTTACACACACAAATTCTTACCGAAAAGTTTTCTTGTTTGTGGGCAAGAGGAGAAAAACCAAAGAGACGATGTACAACATTTATCGTATGTTGCAAATGCCAAACAAAAACCACAAAAAAGAATAGACAAGAATTTGTTTCACCGAATTTGCCTGTGTAAACGCCGAGTACGAAAATTTCTGAATAAAAAACCATGGCTCGAGCACATCCTATCAATATATATGTATAACTGGAATCTTACAATTATGTATATAAAAAACTATATTTTATGTACATCCTTTTGTTGATAGTTTTCTTTGTTTAACTCCTTTTTTCATGAAATTTGATAAACTCCGCCCCCCATGAACAAATCCTGCGCACGGTCTTGGCTTACTTACGATAAAAGTAACTTGTACAAAAAAGTTACAAGTAAGTACAAGTAGCATTCGATCTTTCATTCTTATAAAGCTATCTTTTATCTCGTTTTTATAGCGCGTTTTTAAAAACAGCTTTCACACTGGCATTATTGTGTCTTTGCTGATATTATCTGTCTCTTTTTTGTTTCACGTCAGCCGTTTTGTGAAGAAGCTCTCCACTTTGCGTACTTATTCGTTTGTTTACTTTATATTTCTTTGTTTTAACAGCTGCTTGATAGTGAAAATGTTGACATAAGTGCAAACAATTTTATAGCCCTGATAAATCATTCGCAATAGCGCCGGTATTAGTTGGAAAAATCCTGCTTGTTGTACAACAAAAAACGAACTCCGAGATGTTTTTGTTAGACATTTGAATCATATGCAAAAGCGGCGTTTTGGCTAGTTTTTGGCTCAAAAACGAGATAAATACGAAATGGTCTGTTTTTGATGACAGTTTGAAAGCCCCATTTAGCTTTTTTATTAAGATGTTTCTTTTTTGATGGTGAATTTAAACGTTGGAGGTACAAAAAACATTTATTTGAAAACTTCACTTAAATATTTTCTTAAATTAAGGAAATGCTTTGTTTAAAGAGTACTAAACTTAAAATAGCGAACTTTTTCTTTTAATTAAAAAACCGCTTTTATGTTTCTGCTTTTTGTCTAATATTACGTATTTCTTTTTTTTCTGAATAAGAAAAGCAGTTGTACAGCTCAAGAGATACATGTGAAGAAATGTCAAAAATTGTGTCGTAATACAAAAACAGCCACAAAAATATATAATAAATTTAGAATTTGTATAGTGTGATTATATTGTAAATTATTCATATATTTCATATACTACAATTGTTAACAACTTTTTTGTGTTACCTACATACTAAAATTATGTCAAAATTGACTACATGACCTGCAATATTAACTTATTTTTGTAAAAGAAATAGACCTATAAAATTTCAAAATTTTTATTAATACTTTTCTTATCTCATATTTTAATGTAATGCACTGAAATGCAATAATCACTATGCTAATCTAACTACCGTAAAATGTTTAATCGTATCAGCAACTAACATCAAAAAAAATTAAAAAAAAAACTTTTTTTCATTCGATTGAATGCATTAATTTATGGATCGAGGTAAATAATAAAATAAAATCTATTGTAAATATTAATGTAGTAATATTTGTAAGAGTTTTCTTTTCAAAATGAAAAAAAAAATCGGTATCAAAATATTGCCAACAATAATGTTAATTTCCTTAACTGCTGGAAACCTGCCAACATTTTGGTATTCGAATTTTTTAATTTTAAATTGATAGGTCACATTGGGCGTGTTTTAATTTAAACATAAACCAATGTAAGTAAGTGACACTGAAAAGATAAGAAATGTATTTAATATATCAGTTTGGGTATAAATTTTTTGTAGCAAACGATGAAAATAAATGTTATTTTTGGCTAGACCAATACTTACATATGTATACTACACCCTAGTCTCATTGCTTTAAGTAAATCTCTCAGCATAGCGCTTTAGCTTCTATGAGAGGTACCACGCCCTTTTGTCGAAATACGCCAATTTCTTGTCCAGAGCTTGGATTTGCTACTTATTTCAAGTATTTGTGCGAAATTTTAGTAACAATATATTAATCGGTTTCGCATGTTTAATTTGTATGGACAGTAGGCGTGTCCGTAAATTGATTTTGCAGATCTCTCGAGCTTTGTTCAAAAATGTAGCCTTGTTAAACAAATTTAATTCAATTATCTCGTTTGAGCTTCCCGTAATCGTGATTTCCACAGTCTGACGGATGTAGCTTAATCAATTCAGCTGATGACGTTGATCAAGAATATATATACTTTTCTATACCAGCCACGCCCGCTTCTATGCATTATATATGCAATGAAAAAGTGAATAACATACCCTGAGTGTAGGGTAACAATGTTGCATTGTAAATCCATACTGATGAATGTAGGTAAAGGTATTCAGTAGCGGAGCTAAAAGGGCCCTGGGTGCAATAGCATGAGGGCGGCAAAATGATATTCGATCTTTCATATGAGTAGAAAATCTGATGACCTTTTTTTTTGAAGTGCATTTTCTATACCGAGCACTTAATTTATTTTATGTATTTGTTACTAAAAAATTAGTAGACTTACAGATAAAATGTGTAATACTTTTTTGTTAATTATTTCATAAGCTTTTTTAAGAAAGAAGCAAAAACACTAAAAAAAAGATCTCAAGCACGACTTTTTTCCAAGCATTTACTAAGTATTTTATTTTTTCTGAAAAACTTGTAAAATTATAAACCAACCATTTTTTCTGTAAGTTTACTACTTTTCGAGTAAAAAATAAAAAGTTTAATGTGCGGTGATACGCTATTCTGGATTTTTGCGGCTTAAAGCAAGAATACCTCAGAATCCTGTTATGATGAGAAAAATCTGAAAATCATATCGAGTATAAAACATAAAAATATTTCTAGGCTGACCTCTGTGCTTTGTTTGCATTCTTTGTCGCTATAAAGAAGCTTTTTTTTTAATTTAAGTCTTTTTTCATTTAAATTTTGATAAAGCCTTTCAAAAGGTAAAAAAACCTCTAAGCCATATGCTAAAATAAAACATTCAAAAAAATTTAAAGTATTCATGCATAACACCAAATTTTTCCTGCTTGCATGTGAAGAAGCTTTTTCCCTTCCTATGCTTATTAGCCGGCTGACTGATTATCTGACGAATTTCCTCATATTTCCTGCTCCATTGACTCAGTTGACACGAACTGGCGGACGTTTTTTTTTTATTGTTTATTTATTTATTGTAATTGAATATGTTTTATTTCAGTTGCACGATTTATTTTAATTTTTCTAATATTTGTAAAAACTTTCGTTGCCGTTGTGAGTAAGACTTCGCAAACTGGCGAAAAAAGCAAAAACAAAAAATTTATTTGTTTTTGATTTCATTTTCATGCACATTAGCAATTCATCCAACAACAGCTAACAGCTACTACGTTAAATCCCCGATTTGCGTTGTTCAGCATAATTATTATCTAATAGTTACAGATACATCATGTCAAGTTATATAATAGACAGCAAAAAATTGGGGAAAGAAATGAATAAACATAACCCACGCTTGTCGATATTTCTATTTTAAGCGTTTTTTTTTTTAATTTTGCTAATACTTTTTTAAATTTTTACTATGACTTTACCCCTTTTCGCGGGACTTTTCCCTTTTGCTTCATCGCCATAATCATCATTATTTCGCTTATCTTTAAATTATTTACGCCGCTCAATGGGTTGGTAGGTTATTTGGTCGTTGTTTTGTTTTTTTGTTTTGACCAAAAATTGCTGTTATTTGTCAATTTTGCTATCAAAACGTTAAAATGCAATTCATCATTTAATGTTTTTGAAACTTTGTTGTTGTCGCTGAGATTTTTATCAAGTAAAAATTGATGAAGCAAAGATATTCATTGCGTTGAAACATTCTCATATTTCATATAGTGACTTGTGCACAATTAATTTCTTATAGAGACTTATCTATGTGCCCCATCAAAACCCATTTTTGTGTTAAAGGTTTTATGTTACTTTCGGATCTTATGTAGTGTTTTTCAACCAACGACGTAATGGGAACACTTATTTGATAAATGAAAGAGCAAATGAACAAATTTAACAAAAAAAAAAAAAGCATGTCTCATTATTTAATCGACAAAGTCCCCCAGAAATAATCGAAATGTGCAAAAAGTTGAATCTGAACATTGGGCCGAATATCATTGGGATACTTTATAAAAGATAAATGAATAAATTATTTAATTATGTAATTAATTAAAAATTAATGCAATGAATTATTAGTTTACATACTTTATTTCGTAAAAAAAATCTATAAAGGAGATTTCGGATCAAAGCCAAATTATAAAATTTTTAAAATTTCGAATATTCGAGTATGAGTTTGAGGGTATCGCAAAGTAGCGATTCTGGTCTTTGTGTGTGAATTTACTAAGAAGTCGGACTACACCTAACCTAGTTTAGGCTAAGTTTAGTTAAAACTTAAACTAATATTACCTAACCTAACCTGCACTGATCTAAGCTGACCTAGCCTAACCCAACCTGACCTAACGTAGCCTTACCCAACCTGATCTTACCTAAACTAACGTAAATTTACTTAACCTAACCGAACTATCCCATCCTATCCTATTCTATTCTAGCTTATTCTATCCTTTCCTATCCTATCCTATCCTATCCTATCCTATCCTATCCTATCCTATCCTATCCTATCCTATCCTATCCTATCCTTTCCTTTCCTATCCTATCCTATCCTATCCTATCCTATCCTATCCTATCCTATCCTATCCTATCCTATCCTATCCTATCCTATCCTATCCTATCCTATCCTATCCTATCCTATCCTATCCTATCCTATCCTATCCTATCCTATCCTATCTTATCCTATCCTATCCTATCCTATCCTATCCTATCCTATTCTATCCTATCCTATCCTATCCTATCCTATCCTATCCTATCTTATCCTATCCTATCCTATCCTATCCTATCCTATCCTATCTTATCCTATCCTATCCTATCCTATCCTATCCTATCCTATCCTATCCCATCCAATCCTGTCCTATCCTATCCTATCCTATCCTATCCTATCCTATCCTATCCTATCCTATCCTATCCTATCCTATCCTATCTTATCTCATCCTTTCCTTTCCTATCCAATGCAATCGAAACCAATCGATTCGAATCCAATTCTATCATATCCAATCTTATCCCATCCTGACCTGATCTAACGTAAACTAACTTGATGTAACCTTACCAACATCGGTTCAAAAAATGGAAAAAAAAACTTATGTTCACATACAAAACGTACAAATATTAAATATAGACGTTTATTCAGGCTTTTATGGCTCATTTTTCCACTTCAGTTTCTGTGCATTTATACCCAAGAAAAAATGATCCGAAAAAAAATGCTGCTGCTATTAGTTCGGTAGTTAAGTTGATTTTATTTAATATTCCAGAGTTTTTATACCCTCTTTTCTAAAACTATTTATACATCGTACAAATTGTTATATTTACATACCATCTTATTGCTACTGACAATAATTTGCATTTAAAAACGAAAGGTCACATATCAATAAACTATAATCTAATTTCCATCGAATGACATACTAATGATTCTTTGCTTGATTACGGTGTTTGTCGCTTTCTAACACCAACTGCTTCCCATCAGAACGGTCTGGAAGTTTTTGAACTCGCTTACTTTTTTCCTTTATCCTTTGCACAGTAGATTTTGATGTACCTGCTCTATCCGCCATATCTCGCACTGAGGTGTTGGGATTCTGCTTAAAAAGGCGCTTCACCTTCGCCGCTACCTTTGGGTTAGAAAATTCTGGTTTTCTGCCTGAACCCTTTTTTCGTGAAACAGGTAGACCCTTCTTATAATTAGAAATAACCGTTTTGACAGTTCTTTCTGATGCACCAACTATTTTTGCTATAGCTGAATATTTTAACCCTGGATTTTGCAGGTATGTGGACAAAATCAGTTCGCGGACTTTTTCTTGCTTGCTAGACATCTTTGTCGTTAGAAGTGCTATCTTCAAGTGTTATACATCATGTTAAACGTCACTTTATATAGAACAAATATTGTGTCTTTTTAGACCTATAAGATTATCAGGTAGAGTATAATCTTAAAAAATAAAAGTGCAAGTTTTTTCTGGGACACTCCTTAGAACAAATATCGTGTATTTTTCTTAGACTTTTAATATTATTAGGTAGAGAGCATAACCATATAAAATAAAAAACGTAAGTTTTTTCTGGGACAGTCCATATTAGAGTTGCAGGTAGTGGTCGCTTAAGAGGGTACATAACACCTTTCAGCTTTATTCATAAATTAAGCAATCCTTATTTGATAACCACCTTTTTTTAGTGACTTTTTTTTTACAAAATCGCAACGAAAAATATTTAAGCAAAAAAATATTAGAAAATCAGTTCGCGATATAAAGAACGATATTGATATATCGCAAAAAAAAAAACAAAGAAGAATGCTCCAAAAGTTTCAACGGAAAATCTACTGCGGATAATCATCTAAATTACCTAGGATATCTGATTTTGATATTTTCGACTTTTCCCGTATAATTTTTGAGTTTTTTTTTCTCCAGTGGAAGGTTTGGAAATATGCAACGATATTAGATCTTTTTTTTCAAATTGTGACTTTGCAAAAATCAAGCATTTAGTACTTCTTAAGCGTTTAACACTTAAAACACAAAATAAATCCTAGTTGCATCTTTTCTTTGGATTATTTTCGTTACGCTTTTTTATCTTAATTCATTATAAATATTTCAAAATTGTTTTCTTTTATAAATATTTTCCTCAATCTTTGACTATCATTACAATTTTCTATGGTATCATTTTCCCAAAGTAACTAAATCTTACAAAATTAGGTCACAATTAATAAATGTCCCAAAAAAAAACCCACTTTAAGGTGTTACAATGCTTCCCAACACTTTATTCATCATAAATTAACATCTTACTATATGTACGATATCACCAAGTGCCAGCCGTCACTTTTCATTTCGTTGCAAGTTATTGTATGTCATTGTGTTACCACCATGCGGTGCGTTTGTGCCCACTCTTCACAGTGCGCGTCATGGGTTACCAGGGCATTACGAATTGCTACGTCCAAATGTTGCTACTACTTTAATTAAGTCAAGAAAGATAAATGAATATTTAAATCGAAATAAATAACATAATTAAAAGAAACAGAAAATAATTTGACATTTCACATCAAGCGAAAATGACATTTCATCTTCTTGCTGTGTCATATGGACTAATGACGCTGTTACGCTTTAAACAATATGTAGCGCAAATTTTGGACAATTTTTGTTATTTCGACTGTTGGCTCATTTTAACAATTGACTGTGACCGCCCAACCGCTACTAAACTGTTGAGTTCAAATGGTCGCTGGTGTCACGGTGGGGTGGCAATTTTTACTTTAATTAAAATTATGGCAAAATAATGAATACACGAAATTTCTTCAAAAATTTACTATGCAAATAAAATAATTGAACCTGAGAAATTTGGTAATAATTATTTTTTCTATATAATGTCGCAGTATTTTTCTGTTTATTTTTTTTCACCTTTTGTTTCAATGGTATTATGCTCGTATTACAATCAAATCTATATTATATAAAAAGAGAATGTCCGTTTATTTTTTTATATATTTGTGGGGAGTAATATTTTTTTCATAATGACCAAATCCATTTCAAACCATGAAGTCGGACTAACTTCAAATCTCGGAATTGGTTGCCGATTATATATGTTGTTTTTCAGAGGATATTAGGGGACACATATTCCCCCGATTTGATTAAAAACATTTTTTACGAAGCTGAATATTTTTTAAAAATAGCCGCATTTTCATCCAATTCAAAATAATTAATATATTTCTTTTGATTCTAATAGAACTTCTGATTCTCTATCAGAATCTTTAAGAAATTTTGAAAATTGTTGAAAATTGGCGGAGTTATACCGCTTTTTATGAAAAAAAAAAACAAGGCTAATTTTCTCAAAAACGCCATAGGTTTTTACGCTTAAAATTTTACTGTTCACTTTTTTAATATTAGAAAGAAATGACATGAGTTTAATGCATGCTAAAAGACATCTAATTGCAGGAGATTTTTTTTTTTTAAATCGAAATTTAAATTTTTTTTTTTTCATCATTGCCAAGTCACTCTACGGTACTATTTTCAAACCAAATAACAAAAGCAACATTCCAAATTACTTTCTGCAAATCGTTCTTACATTCTGCATACTTTTGTTTTACCGTTATTTTCGTAATAACTTTTTATCATGGGAAATATATAAAAACATTGTACGAACATATAACTTTTTCGCTGACAAAGTCAAACAAACAATACATTCAAAACCCATAGAAGTACAGTCAGCGAAAAAGCTATATGTGCGTACAATGTTTTTATATATTTCTCTTCGAACTTTTTACTTTAGACTAACCTTCTGCAATGAGTCTTAAGTTCATCTGTAGTTCCTAATGTTTGTTGTAGGTTTCGTTTAAAATTTTTAGTATCGAATATACAAAGTGTCTTCTAAATTAATTATGACACAATCCCGGAACTAACTTAACCCCAAAGAAAGACAAAAAGTTTTCGTACAAAACAAATTTATTTTTTACCATAGAGTACAAATCTGCAATATAAAAAATATAGGGGAACATTTAAAAAATCACAGTAGAGCTAGAATTGACCTTGAAAAGGTCAAAAGCAAGCTTACTGTTATTTGATTCCCTAAAAACCTTATAACTTTTGCCTAAAAAATTTATCACTATCTTACTTAGTTCTCGAGATATTAGCCTGGAGAAATGAAAATGAAACACGTGGTGCGAGTAAGTAAAAAAACTAGACAAAATCGAAACTTTTTTGAAGTTTTTCGTTGTTATTTTTTTGATTTAAATACTTGATATTTTCATTCTCATGTTTATTTACTCCTCTGACGCATCACAGCGTTGTTCTTTAAACATTAAGTCATTTAAATGAATTTCATCAAAACTTTCGCAAAATAATAAATCATCTTAGATTGTAAAGAAACAAACTGCATTTAATGAAATATTTAAATCTTTTATTTATAAATAGTGAAAAGAACTTATTGTGAAAATTAAAGACAACTCAGTTAAAGTTTTATACAAAATAATTTTTGCATAAGTCAGCATTCTACATGAGCAAACTCGAGACAAATCATTTTATGAAATATCTGCATATTTTAAAGAAGCCGTTATTATTGTCAAAAATATCTGTTTGTTTGGCATACAAAAATATAGCTACTTTAATGATAAGCTATAAATAGTAGCCTCATTGGCTTGTTGGAACATAATAAACAAATTTTTAATTTTTGTTTTTTATTTTAAACAAATTATGATAAATCAAAATAGCATGTAAGTGAAATTTAAACAGAAGAAGAAAAACAAAATTTAATATTTAATAGAAACCTTGAACCACTCATAAATGAAAAATGTCATCATCATCATTTTAACAAAAAATTGCAAATCATTCGATCTTATTAATAATAAAATGAAGACGATTATTGACAGTTTCGCAATTGTCAATGGTTTATTGAGAGCTATGTTAATTGCATATCCAACACTTTGTTGATGCTGTATCTATGCAGCGAAAGAAATCAAATCGAAGATCATCAATCCTACATTCAAATGATTTCTTTTGAATGTTTTGGTTTTTTGTTTTTTTTTTATTAAATATCGAGTTGCGATTAAATTGATATAGATGTTTGACCTTGAGAAAATGACGATAATTAAACTACATATGCCGTGTAATACTTGAAAACAAGTGGTATAATTAATTTTTGCTATGTGTCAGACATCATCTTTCTTAAACACACCGCTCCATATGTTGAGTGTTAGGCAAGTACAAGGTGACCTTTTAATTTCTTGTGAAATTATTTACCCTGCTCTACTCTCTACTAAAAATTCGGGTATATTACGCTTTGTTTTATTTAATGAGTAGTCTACTATGATACATTTTAATTTACCCAAGCCAGGAGAACGAAATGATATATTTTAGTCAAAAGTTATAAATTTTCTAGTTGGTCAAATTACAGTAACCTTGGATTTGACTTTGAAATCAGTTTTCAAGCCCCAATCAAGGTAAATGATTTATTGAAAAATACATTAGCCGTACTATTATATAGGATGGTCCAGTTAGGGAGCACCATCCAAAAAATTGGTTTCCCTGATTCATTGTGAGTTAAAAATGGTATGGAAAGAGGTCTATCTTAAACACCCTATGAGTTACATGGTGTTTCAAAAAGTTGCTTTACAGTACTGCTTCCATAGAAAAATTACACTGTGCGACAGCCAAAATCGGCGGGGGTTCTGACTACCGGGAAAAGTTATATCGGTCAAAAAAAACGTTATAAGTGTCCCGGCGTATCGCTGGTTCACGTCTAGGAATCGAGAAGAAAGTAAGTATCATATAGGGCAATTTGTCACATTTGGTGCTCTCTTATTTGACATAACTCGAGAACGACTAATCTGATTTTGCTGCAGCAAAGTTAGAAAAATTAAGAATTGTAATTGCTTTAATCTATTGATATACTGTTTCTCTACATAATCAACATTTTTGCAGTTATAAATAAATTTATGAAGAAATAAAAATAATTATTTGATTAAAAAATTAAAATTTTTTATTCTTAAAAATCATGAAAAATTTAAAACAGGAAAAAGTGTCAAGTCTTATCACTTTCACGTATAGTCACATAACCTATAAACAAAATGAGACATAAATCTTGAAAATCGATGAACGCATAAATTTATTTTCGTTTGTTTGCCCTTTTTATTTCTTGTGTGGTGGTTCGCCTTCTTGTACGGTGTCTGTATCGGATGAGGATACTCACTAACTTCAAATTGATATACATATCTCGATTCCTAGACCTGAACCAGCGAAACGCCGGGACACGTATAACTTTTCTTTGACCGATATAACTTTTCCCGACAGTCAGAACCCTCGCCGATCACTGACTCCAACCATTTGTCGCACAGTGTTATCATAACTTTCTAAGTAATAAAGTTAGAGCAATAAAATAATTGAGTTTCATCATTAGGTAATTAGCTCACATATCCGTAAGTGGTACCATTATTGCAAGCCGTGTTTTCAGTTCAGAATTATCGACTTGTTAAAATAGAACAATAAAAATTTTTTTTTTCCAAAAATATCGTTATAAAGTGTAGTTTTCTTATCCACTTTTTAATGCCCCATACTACTATCTACAAGTTTACTATTCGAAGTTTTTACCTGGGTTATATCCTTTTCAGGTATAAATTTGCTTAAATTACTTATGTTAGGTACTTTTAACTTATGTATCCATGAAAATTTATTTTTCGAATAAAAATGTTTTTGTGAGTAATTCTTTCTTTTTATGGGATCGAATTGAAAATTAATACAGAAAATGAAAAAAAAAATTTTTTTTCAAAAATTAATAGCCAATGAAATTATTATTCTTAGTACTTATACTAAGTTGTGAAATTCGATATAGGGACCCAATTGTCTGCAGTAAGCACTCCGTAAAACGTAGGCGAGGACAACGAGGAATGCGCTGGAAAAGCCGCGGGTACAGCTAGTCATTAATAAATTTAGATTATGATATAGATTTTTTTTTTCTTGGAAAAGTTGTCAAGAGGGGCCATGCAGATCATTAGTGTTAGAGACATGCCACCTAAAGAAAAGGTATTATAAACTCTAAGTTCCCGCCCCTAATAGCAAAAAAGCTCTGTCACGGCTAAACCGATTTTGATTAAATTTGACATAGAAATAGTTCGATTCCTTAGTAAGAACATTTGTTTTTAAGTGGGCAGTGCCACACGCTTAACTGGAAAATATGTTTAAAATTTAAATTAATGAACCGATTTTAATAAAATTTGGTATGGAGATAGATTGAAACTTAAAGAAGGATAGGGATTGGGCAGCATGATTATTGAAAACAACTACCTGTGGGCGAACTCTAGTTTTCAGAATTTGGCGAACAAAACTGTTGGTGGACACTTGTAAATGAATGCAAAAAAATCAGAAAAAATTTAGCATAGTGCTGTTGATTCCACAGCCATATAGAAGGACAGGCTTTACGTTTGACTCAAAGTTTTTGAGCTAATTACGTTGTCGTTGACAAAAACGAAGACTGCCAGATATTACAAAACTGAGCGAAGGTACTTTTCGTTACGTTGATGCTTACATAGATGTTCTTTTTGGTACCACCATTTGCTTTTGTTACGCCAAGTAAATAAATTTGTCTACTTCTTATACGCCGGCTTTGGCTATCATGTAACTATTACTTTTAAAAAACTAAATATTTAAAAAAAAATCCCGAAATTACTTAATTTTTCGTCAAGTTATTACTTTCCAAAGCAATATCGTAAATATCACTAAAATGTTTGTACCTAAGAATTACATTCTTAGCCTGAAGGAACTAAAAAAGGCGTGTATTAAAACATTTTTAAAATATTACAATTTAAGCCCATTATAAATTATATTTAATCTTTTGAAAGCTGAGATAGTCAACTGATTGACAAAAAGCTAATATAACATGCCGAAAAAAAAAATCATATGAGAAAAGTACAAAACCATATCAAAGCATTAAAAAGCAACCACATACAAATCATTTGCCACCAAGCCCATTATTAACCCAGTTAATAACAATGAAGCTACATGAGTTAAAATCTCAAAAAAAAAAAAAAATGTGCTATTCAAAATTGACAACCATAAAAAAGGTGACAATGAGTTACATTTACAAGAAAAACAACACGTTAGAATAATAAACAGCTTTTGTAAACATTTCCTAAAAATGAAGAAGAAAAAAAAAGAACCCACAAAAGAATGAAGTTAATTCTCAACAAAATTGGCCAATAATGGAGCAGAACAAACTGAAAGAAAAATTAAGATAAAAAAAAAACATTTCTAGAAAAAGCAGAACAATTAAAATAATGAAAAAAAAAATAAGACGTTTGCTAATTAGACCTTGGCCAAGTAATGTTTTCATTTCTTTTTTATTTTACTTTTTCTATGACTTCTTTCTTTCTTTCTTTTATTTCTATTTGCTAAGTAGAATTCACTTTTAAGCAGATTTTCTTAATATTCTTCTCTTTTTCTTTTTTTGTTTTATTTATTTTTTTTTTTTTTCAATTACAATTAAAAATTTTCTAAACCGCATCAAATAGATCTTGCGCGCATTAACGCAATCTGTTTGGATATTAAAACCATGCTATAATCTTTTAGCTTCATACCAAGCGAGAGAAGCTTCTTCTATCCAAAAATATGAAACACATTTTCGTATTCTACATATACTTTTTATCTTTATCATTAAGCGAAAGTGGTGTCGACTAACAAAAGATTTCTACCATTTAGTTGAGAAAAATACTATGGCACACACAATAGTGCTACGCGCTCGCGTAGTGCAAATAGAAAAAAGCACCGTTTTTCACATTTAAATAAAAATTAAAATACTAACGCAGAACTATTAAAAAAAATTAGCCACGATTAGGAAGCGAAAAAAAAATGAGAGTTGGGGAAAAAAATGCCTCATTTAAGTTAGAAAAACCACGCGAAGATAAATGAAGAAATAAAAGTAAATTAGCCACAAGCTTGGAATGTATGTCAATCGTTTTTTTGTATGATAGATTCTACTTCACGTCATCTGTCAGCATAGACAGTTCGACGGATTTAGTTTATGGTTTGTGTGTGTGTGCAGGGCTTATGACAAATTACATGGTACGTTTATTGGAAAAACTTAAGTTTAATGTTTAAGATATGTAAATATACCATATAAAATGTTGCTGACTTAAAGTCGTTAAATGTTCATTAATTCAAGATTCTTAAAATTTGACTAAGCCTTTATTTTTTTTGTTCTCACACCGTTATACAGTGGGCAAAAAAAGTTTAGGAACACTCAGTTCTTAAATATTGAAAGCTTTAAGTTTCCCTTTATACATACCTGAATCGGTAATATTTGTTAAGGCTATGTGAAATATGTCTGTTTTACTTAAATATAATGCAAAATAACGTATTTTGCATCTTTCGGGAATAAAATTCACAAAAGTTCAAGTAAGACACCAAAATTCACGCCAAAAAAGTTTAGGAACAGGTATTCCTATGTCGTTTTATTTTCGTTTTTCTAGAGAACCTTACGGTAATCGCACATTTGCTTTTTGTCGACATCTCTATATTTGCGTTTCATGTCATAAGAAATTCATTCTTGTTGTAAAGCGTTTTCAAATAAGTTAAAAAATGGGTCGAGGCAGTGAAATTCCTTTTGAAGTGCGAAAAATTATTTTGGAACGTTACTTAGAGGGAAATGGTATCCGTGAAATTGGTAGAATACTCCATCGGGCTCCTTCCAGCATTCATAACATTATAAGATCCTACGGAAACTCTGCAACTTTGCATGTTAAGGCACGTTCAGGTCGCCCAAAAAAACTAACACCTCGAGAAGAACGCCAAATCCTGGGCGAAATAAAACGGAATCCTAAGAAATCGGCGCCAAAAATACAGGAGGAAGTGCTGCGAAACTCAGGGACTAATGTGCATCCGCAAACAATAAGAAATGTGCTCCATAGGAATGGGTATAAAGCACGAACACCACGTAAAAAGCCATTTATTTCACAAGTAAACCGAGAAAAGAGGCTGGCGTTCGCGAGAAAATATATTGACGAGCCCGATTCATTCTGGGACAATATACTATGGAGTGACGAGTCGAAATTTAACATTTTTGGTTCCGATGGGTCTCAAAAGGTGTGGAGACAGCCTAATAAAGCTTTGAAATTAAAAAATTTAACTCCAACTGTGAAGCACGGAGGTGGAAACATCATGGTGTGGGGGTGTATGGCCACAGCAGGAGTTGGAAAACTTGTGTTTATTGACACAAAAATGGATAAACATTTATATTTGAAGGTTTTGAAAGAGAATCTTCAGCAGAGTGCGTCCCAGCTTGGGTTAGATAAGAAAACCTTTCGTTTTCAACAGGATAATGATCCTAAACACACTTCTTATCTGGTCAAAGAGTGGCTGCTTTACAATTGTAAGCAATTACATACACCTCCACAATCCCCAGACATCAATCCTATTGAGCATGTGTGGAATTTGCTGGACAAAAGGATTCGCAAACACCATATTACGTCCAAGACATCCCTTAAAGAAATTTTGATGAATGAGTGGGAGAAAATCACCAAAAAGGACAGTCAAGTTTTAGTCCAAAGCATGCATCGCCGCCTGCAGGCAGTAATCGCAGCAAAAGGAGGTCCAACGAAGTACTAATTTGAAATATATCAAAGTGTTCCTAAACTTTTTTGTCGTTGTAAATTGATTCCTTGTTTGTTTTTTGATTCTTATCCTTTTGTTTTTTATTAAATTAGAATCTGAAAAAGACTTTTATGTTCCTTGATATATGCATAGCCATAGTTATATCAATTTGTATTAATTTTAATTTAAATAAAGACAAATTTGAATGAGTTTTGTTACAAAAGCATTGCGTTCCTAAACTTTTTTTGCTCACTGTACGTAGGCCTAATTTTCTTAAGCTATCATTTTTAATGAGATTAGGCCACTTTATATGGTGAGCAATATAGCTTGACATCATGTAAATATCGCTTTGCGTTCAGATGGTACAACATGTTGTCAAACATTATTTGCAGTAAAGTTTTGAAATGTTTATATCATAAATTTTTTTTTAAATTACTAAGGTAAAAAGACCGTACAACGTTGATTTTTTTTATCAAAAGTTTTTCATGTGCTTTATTTTTTTGTTATAAACAGCAAAATATTAATTTACACTTCTTTTAAAATGCAGTAAAATCATAAACAACAGCGTCTTCCATTTTGCACCAAATAAAAGTTAAACGCCCACAAAACTTGTTAGATTCATATTTTGCAGTAGCAAATTTTAGATACTGAAGCAAAAAGTATTTTTTTTTATTAATTTTAAATTTGAGGTTTATGCCAAAGAAACTTGTTATATTATACACATTACCAATGCCAATCAATTTTTACCAATTGAACTTGAATGATTTTTTCAATTTTATTTTTTTTTTTGTTTTGCAGACTGATGTGATTCACGATTTGCGGCCCAGATCTATGGATGGTGTCGTTGACTCTGGAGTGTCATTAAATGGTGATATCGGCTCTAGTCCAGACAGCATTGAACATATGCAAAATCAACAGGTAAGTGAACATATGTGAAACATGAAAATTTAACATTAAATGTGCACTTAAAACATCAAAAAGTTGAATGTTTACCATCACCAAATTTAAGGCTTCCGCATAAGGTGGCATTTTAAGTGGCAACCAAATGTGCACAGTCTTATGTGTGTATATTTTGGGGTGGTTCTTAAAAAACGTTTTTTGAACTGAAAAGCAAACGCTCCTTAGAGACCATGAAAAAATATCAAAAAAGCTCATTGCAAAATTAGAGCTTAGTAACTCAATTTTAACACGTGGCCCAAAGAGATTGTAATTTTGCATGTGATTTGATGGAGAAAAATTAATATTTTATTTTGAGCTCATATAACTCTACTTAAAAAATATTCAAAATTTTTTGCACAAAAAACTCATAGACACAATACTTTTAACTTTAAAAAATTGTTTCAATTAAGTTAATAACTAATTATTTGCAAAAGTTACAGCTACTTGAAAAAATTGCCTTTTATATAAAATAATAGAGGTTACTCATACGACCCGTTATCCTTAAATATTACATGCGGTAGACTTTCGTCTATTTTGCATTCCTCTAATGTTTTTTGGTGTGCTGAATTTATATTCGGCAATGGTGATGGGCGGAATTTCAGAATTTGGAAATACTTAATCCAAAAATTTTAATTTTATTGAATCCAAGGCTGCAAAATGTTATGTACTACATGGTTCAAAAAGTCCCGGGAAAAATTATGAAAACACAAACTTTTTGATAAAAATCGATTTTATTCTTCAACATAGTTCCCTTCAAGGGAGATACACTTCATCCAACGATCCTCCAACATTTCGATACCTTTTTTATGGTAGTCGACGTCGGGGCTATCAAAATAGGCATCAGTTTCGAACTCGACCTCCTCATTTGAGTAAAATCTTTTTCCCTGGAGCCATCTTTTCAAGTTTGGAAACAGATAATGGTTGCTGGCGGCCAAGTCTGAAGAATACGGTGGGTGGGGCAGCAATTCGTATCGTGATTCGTTCAATTTTGCCATTGCTTTGAATCACCGACACGATGTTGCTTTTGATCAATTGTCAGCAAACGCGGCACCCATCGCGCGCACATCTTTTTCATTTCGAAATGCTCATGCAATATATTGAAAATAATACCATCGACAACTTTCTTATGTCTGCTAGCTCTCTCACTTTTCCTTTGTGGTATTTCAAAACGATCAGATGGATTTTCTTGATGCTTTCTGAAGTTGTAACCTCATTTCGCCGGCCCGAACGTGGTACATCACTGGTGCTCGCACGACCCATTTTAAATTCAGCAAACCATCTGTAAACGTTGTTTTCGACGTAGCAGATGTGCTGTGATGTTTTTAGAGCCATTTAAATGTTCGCTTCTCGTTTTTTCCGATGACAAAGCAATGTTTTATCAAAATGCTAAATTCACTTTCTTCCAATGTTTACGAAATACCAAAAGTAGCGTCACTCATATGATGAAATGTCATCAAAATTTGACATTCCTCTTTAAAAAGTTGCCACTTCCGAAAAATTATATCGATTTAAGAGTGGTGATGCGATCCCATCAAAATTTCCGGGACTTTTTGAACCATGTAGTATGTAATTGTTATTTTATGAAAAAATTCATTTTTTCAAAGAGCTCTAACTTTTGTAAGTATAAAGGTATCAACAAATATAAAGCAAGTTTTTAGAAGCCAAAAGTAACGTCTTTATGACCAATCCAAAAAATTTTAAAATTTTTTTAGCTGAGTTCAAACTGAAGTTTTTATTTTTATATATAAAATTTCATTGAGATATCAAGCTAAATTGCAGAAAACTTTTAAGTTAAAAAAAAAACTAATTTTCAAGAACCACCCTAGTATACATACGTAGGCTTTAAATATCTTTTTTATATACTGTAACACATTTTTCGTCTCACATTATAAAAAAAAAAACGTATTAATTCTTCAATAATAAAAAAAAATTTAATTAAAATGTCAACATTCGGATTACATTGACGGGCAATTTGTTTTTCTACAATATCTTTAGTTTTTTTATTGTAAATTAAATTCATCTACTGAGACCGGAGTTTAAGCTGTTATTTTTTGTTGTATTTGCGGTTACTTATCTCACCATTCGATATTCGGTAGCTCAATGTCTACTAGTAAACCAGATTTGAATTTGCCGTAATCTTGCGAAGGATGTTGTTTGGCAGACATATAATCTGCCTTGAATTTGGTTTGTAATTTATTTTGCGCACGCGAATTTACGCTTCATTTAACAGTTCGAAAAGAAAAATAAAAACGTTATTTTGACCTTCACCAAAAGAAGTTGCACCAAGATTTTGTGAAATGTGATATTATTTAAATTGCAGTAAAACTACAATATTCAAGTCTGTGGTAAGGAGAGATTCTTTTGTGATACTTCAAATTTCAACTTGTTAACTTGCAATAATATGTAAGCTTATTTGCTTATGAAAGCAAGCGATAAACGGTGAAGCTTTCATATAGGTTAATTTAATAGCTCCTTTTATTTATCTTTTAAATTATTAGGTGTAGAAAATCTTACCAACCAAGCCTACTTCCGCAAATATCAAAATTGTTAATTCAAGCTGCAATAACACTGGCACAATAAGTAGTACATTGCGCTCAGTATTTCATTAACCCAACAATGTTACGACAGTGATCATTATTCTTTCAAACTTTAAGCATTATTTTCTTATAACTAACTGCCTAAAATTTGATGTAATTTTTGTGGCACAGTTTTTATTAAAATTTTGCTTTTGAATTTTAAAGTAAATTTACGCTTTCAATATCTACAATTTTTGTATCTGCAAAGACTAATCGTCCAAAACTATGCGTATTTTGTTTTTAAATTCTACTTGTAAATTCCTCACCGCATTAACAGGAAAAGTTCGCCTAAGTCTTAAATTTTTATCAAAAAAGTAACTCTACCATCACGCAACGTGCTAGATGGCTTAACTTAACGTATCCAATTTTAGCAACATTTACTTAAATAGCTTCCTGTATAGCGTTTCGAAGCTTATGCTTCTATGTGAGGTGCCTTGCCGTATTTTGAAAACGTCAACATTTTTTTTTCTGAAACAAATCTTCTTATATTTGCAATTTGTACAATTTGGTTTCATAACGTTTCCAATTGTTTGTTTCAATAGGAGGTGCCACGCCGAAATTTATCCAATTTTTGTGCAAACCTTTTCCGAAGCGTTCCAAGTATAAGCGAGAAATTTGGTTGCACTACCTAAAATAACTCCTTCAGTATTACTAGGCTGATTGAAAAGTCCCGGGCCTAGCAAAAAAAACACATTTTTTTCGGAAAATTTGAGTTTATTCTTCAATATAATCTCCTTTTAGCTCAATACAACGAGTATAGTGGGCCTCGAGCATTTTGATGCCTTTCTTGTAGCAGTCGCCATCAAGTTCCTCAAAATAGGCATCCGTCTCGGCAATGACCTCTTCATTCGAGTGAAAGCGCTTACCAGCGAGCCATCTTTTCAAGTTTGAAAAAAGATAAAAGTCGCTGGAGCCCAAGGCGTTCAATTTTGCCATTGCTTTAAATCACCGACACGATGTTGCTTTTGACCAATTGTCAGCAAACGCGGCACATCGGGCGCACATCTTTTCCATTTCGAAATGCTCATGCAAAATATTAAAAATACTACCGATCGACAACCTCATTATGTCTGCTAGCTCTCTCCCTTTCACTTTGTGGTCTTCAAAAGGATCAGATAGATTTTCTTGATATTTTCTGAAGTGGTAGCCTAATTTGGCCGGCCTGAGCGTGGTGCATCACTGGTGCTCGTACGACCCATTTTAAATTCAGCAAACCATCTGTAAACAGTTGTTTTCGACAGAGCAAATGTGCTGTGATGTTTTTAGAGCCATTTAAATGTTCGCTTCTCGTTTATTCCGATCACAAAGCAATGTTTTATCAAAACGCAAAATTCACTTTGTTCCATAGTTTAAAAAAACACAGAGGTGATGCACTTTGGACAGCTGTGAAAACCAAACTACTTGATAGATGTTAATGAAATTTCACATGTTGCCTATTGAAAGATAGGTGCTGTCAAAAATAATAAAGATTCAATACTTGTGGCGCCCTCTCTGTAACAGGCCCGGACCTTTTCAATCAGCCTAGTATGTAGTTATATAGACAACACCGACCTAGCCCACAAATCCTAATATAGTAATTTCTGAAACCACACAAGATGGAAAAAAACATAATTGCTTGGAAAGCAAGTACTCGTATGATCGAGTATATCTTACTCTACAACCAGAGGGTTCTTTCAACGAAAGTACTCACCAACATCTTACAAATTTTCTCATCATTATTTACTGACCTATCGCTTACTTTAAACTTGAGCCCCTGTTTTAGTGGCTCTTTCTTTCGAAGGTTTGAATGCGAAATTGCATTTAATATCATAATTGTAACAATTAAAAGATTAAAATTCTTCAACTGCTGCATTTAAAGTGTTAAATGTTATGAATGTGTGATATTACCCTAGATTTAGAAGATCAAAGCTCCATAAGATGTGCACATAACACACATAAATATTTTTACTTTCACAATATTTTAATAATTAATTTTTTTGTTATTTTCTGAGGCCACATTATTTTAATAAAGGGGTTGTGTTAATTTCATGAGTCTCAGCTGGTGTTAACTTGCAGACATTTAAATTGTTGCCCTGCTATGAAGTTTAGCTCAGAGGCAAGACAATTAATTGTCTATCAACATTTAACATTTCAGATTTTTAATTTTTATTTATTGCAAAATTTTATTTTTGATGTTAAACCGAATTTACTGTCGTTGAATTAATTTTGAAAAATTAATTTATAACACATGGTAAATATTAATTTCACTTGCTACATTTCATATCAATCATTCAGTCATTGTTAATTGAATGATGAAAGTAATCAATTTTCTAAACACTCAGCATCACCAGTAATAATTAGACCACCTAGTGTGAAGGCCCTTATTACATATAAACAATTTCACTATTTACAATGTCCAGCAAAATAGCTCACGAAAAATACTTGTTTTTGCAATTCTTATAGAAATCAATGACAAAATGGACAAGCCTTAGCACTTAGACATATTGAAAAACTATATGGAACCAAATGCATTCCAAGCTGATAAAGTGGATATTTTCACAAGATATTGACCCCAAACACTCCTTCAAAATAGTAAAAAATTGATCAACGCTTTGGATTAGCCAGCCCAGAGCCTTAACTTAAATCCAATAGAGAACCTGTAGAGCGATCTCAAGGTCGTAAAAAAAATTATAGAAATATGGTCTGCCACACAGAAAGATTGGTGTGCCATATTCAAAGCAAAATGCCAAAAAATTGTAGAGAGTATGGGTCATACGTGTGAAGCTGTCATTAAAAAAACAGAGGCGAGACAAATCAACAAATGCAATTTTAACACTCTTTATCCCAGATTGTGCCATTTATGTGTCCAGCTCGTTTCATCGTTTTCTTTCACATTTTGATCATATATTTTTTCTTATTCCAATTATTATTAAATATGAAGATTATTCCAGATAAAACCAAACACTTGGTTAATGATATTAACTATAATATAGCATAAAAAAGAACATAAAAAAATATGCCATATGTCCATGGCTGTATATATGAATTTTCTTAAAGCTGACCTGAGTATACGAACTAAAAATGAAATCAGTCACAGCCAAAGTCAGTCTCAACCAAAGTCAGTTGATGTCACACAGAAAGAAATTCAGTCCAGCCGCAGCAGTCACTGATAGTAAAATCAGGCACAGTTGGGCTCAACTTTAATTCCAGTCAAAGTCCTTTAAACTCAATGGCATTCGAAGTCAATAATGAAACTTGTAATTTTTATTTGATTCGGTGCGCAAATTTTACTAAAATTTTATAGGGTCAGGCACAGGCCAACATTTATTAATATATATTTATTATATTAATATAATATTAATATATTTTATATTTCTTTAACCGATAATTATGTTTTTCTCATCATTGCTTATTCATATTTTTGTTTTTTTTTTTTATTTTTTAGGACTCTGAAGCAAGACGGCTTAAACGCGGACATGTTTTAACGGAACTCTTAGAAACGGAGCGTATCTATGTCAGTGAAATGAGTTCATTACTTAAGGTAAGTCTTAAGTATATGAAAGAGAATAAAAAAATAAATCATTATCTGATCATCAATCTCTTCTAATGCAAAGCTATGTATTATAACCAATATAAAGTGGAATAAGCAAATAATTTCGTTCACCAATGAATAAATAAAAAGTTCAACAAAGTAATTGAGCTAAGGTTTGCTAGTCTTCATAATAAAGTTGCTCGCTTGCAGAGCCAAATCGTTGTGGTCATTAAGCATGAAACAACAGTAACCAACAAGAATCAAAGAATGGTCAGTGAACCACTTTGAGTACAATTTATTTTTTTATAAATAATAATTAATACAACAATAAGGAAGAGCGGAAAAAAGTGAAGAAAAAGCAATAAATTAGAATTTTCAAACTGTAATAATAATGTAGAAAAGCATATTCTAAGGTGTGGAAGCCCAACCTTTCTTATTTTTTTGCTTTGAAGTCTTAAAATCTTGATGCTTTTTCTGAAATTATAAATTGTTTTTCAAATTTTGATTTTTTTTATTATTTTTTGCAGTTTTTAATTTATTCATTTCATTTTTAATCTAAGGTACCCAAACAATTAATTTGAGTGTCGTAGAATTTTTGTACAAAAGTTAATTTTTTCAGGTTTTAGCGATATTCTAATGATGCAAAAGTTGGTTTTTCTCGTATTGGTTTTTCTCTTTAAAACTCGTTACGGTATGTGAAAGTAATACTCTTCCCCTTCAAAATCTTTAAAAACATTTTAACCCCCACAAAAAATGTTAACTCAAACACTGAAATAGGCAAAGGATGTGCTTGAGATGGGAGAGAAGAGAAGGTCCCATATTTTTCAAAAGTTCCCCCTTTATATTTTCATAACAATTTTCCGAACAAAAGCGAAACCCGTAACATCTTCTTTAAGAATTACTGCTCTACAGCAAAAATGCGGCTGTAGCGCAGCAATAGCAGCTGCAACAAAAAAAATAAACCTTTTTTTTATATGCAGTTGGCAACACTTGAATGCCTTCATTTGTAATCAGTGCATTAAACTTTGAAGCTAATGCCGCTGATGATTTTTCTTCCGCTTTAATTGGCGTTGGCTGGTTATGATTTTTTAAATGAATTTAAATATAAAAAAAAATAGAAATAAAAATTAGAAACCATACGTATTGCCACCTATACCTAACAGCTCACTAGTAACCAACTTATAGTCAGTGATTGCTAACAAGTGATAGGAAGTGCAACTTTCCAAAGGCTTTGCGCTTAAGTGTAAAGAAAATTTCATCGTTGTCCAAAAATTAAATGTTTTTGAATTATTTCATAATCACACGAAAATCTTTTCAAAACTTACGTTTCTGCATTAGTAGAAATTTCGGGAAAATGCGTTATGGTGGCTATGATCTACGCAAAGCTTCGCAGTCGAATAAAAGCTCTTCCTCCAATAGTTCATTTCGTTTGCGTAAAGTTCAAAATACCGCTAGCAATATCGTCGGTAAATTTAATCTTAAAATCAGTGATTCCATTAAACGTTTACAGCAACTGCAACGTTCCAGTAACTGTGAGTCGCCGTTATCCTTTGAAGGTTCGCTGTTCGATCAGCATTCGGCAAATGGTTGCTTTCGCAGACGTAGCATACGCTATAGTCCTGCTGATTTTCGTCCAAAATTTAATGTTGCCAACGATGATAAACTGAACGATTACGTTTTTGGCACAAATGTGTTTAACTTCTCCGCACGAAATATCCTTAATGGCAAATCTACGATCAAAATCCTAAACACCTTTCGTGAAATCGAACAAAGCGGTGATTCAGAAACGGAAGTCGCCTCTGCACGTAATAGTCTGCAGCGTTTAAAGGACGAACGTAAAACGATTTTCAAGGAATTAATTGAACTCTCGAGTTGTGATGAATCGCTCGAGTATCGTTTAGTTCAAGATTATTTGGAGTGTAATTCGTATTCGGAAATTGAAAATGATTCAGAATTCAAATGTTACTTGCAGCGTAAAAACTACACAGACATCATCGACTATCTAAATGAGGCTGAACCACAGAGTTTGACTTCTTTGTCCTCGTCGGTGGCGCGTGCTCAATCAGCGTTGAGTAAAAGTTCATTGAATAATACAAAAGTGTTGTCCACACCGAAAGTGTTGAACTTTTCACAATTGGATCCAGAACTTTGTAGTCATTTATGTCACACGTGTCGTGCCAATGCTCATAAGGAACTTCCTTGGCATCCGAATGACTTGGATGCTGCACACACGTCGCATAACAAAAGTAGTCCAAAGCGAAAGACTAACATCTTTTCTAGTTCCTATCGGGAGTTGCTCAAATACTGCAGTGAATTCTTTGAGGAGAGTTTTAGCAGTGGTCGCTATAATTTACCCAAATTCACCTTCAGTCGCTTCAATGAACAAAAATATAATCGCGTGCTAAAACAGTTTGTTAACGCCCAAGGCTATGATAATGTGCCCGATTATGTTGAAAATAAATTTGGTCAATTTATAAGCAGTGAGCTAGCTGCATTTTGTTCAGATGACAAAATGACTACAGGACGTAAAACTACGGGAACGAACTCAAATGTAAATTTTATTTAAGTGCAGCATATTTATTTCTACAAACTTGGCTCTACGATTTATTGAATTATCTCCTTTTTCCCCCTCTAGAATGATATTTTTCAATTTTTGTAGATTTTTTAAAGCTGAATCCAAATGTGCCCATATTTAGGGTGGCCCTCATACAAAAATATTTTTAAAATATAATTTTCACAAAGACCACTTAATCGATTCACATGGAATTTACACCACATGTCTTTTATATTAAGAGGCATAGCTTGGGTTATAAAACTTTTATTTAGGGTGCATACTTTATGGTCGCTCTCATACAGAATAAATTTTTAATAGTATTTTGACGAAGACCGCACATCGAATATACACCACGTGGTCCTTATATTAAGAGGCATAGCTTTTAAAAGAACTTTCGTTACTTTGTGATTTTTTTATATTGCGTAAAATTTTTAAAATAAAATTATTGGAATAAAATAAAATTAGGACGAAATTTTCCACCCTACCTAGTTTATATGAAAAGTCAGTTGTATTTTTGGTGTTCATATTTTTAAGAAGCTGAGTATCCTGAGTTAAGGTAACCTTATAACTGCTAATTAAAAGCTGGCCTGATTTACTGTTAAGAAAAATAAAGATGCTTATGCTCTCATAGTAACTGCCTATTTTTTTAAATCGAAGCTTAATCACATTCACCATGGTCTTAAAAACAGAATTACCCTTGTGCATGCTTATCTTGTGTGTCTGGGCTTCGTTGACCTTAACACCTCAAGGCTCTTGCGCCAACTCCTTTGTCAGTCTTGAAAACATGAAGCATATCTTTTCATTTCAAGTGTCGATATTGAATGAAACTTTTCCGTTGCCGTTCTTCATGGGCTGTTCTCTCAGCGGGAACTGAATAGTTTGAAATATGCCACCTGTTTGAGAATGGTCTTCATTGTAATGATCTACAATTTTCTCCCGATGAAAATGCACAATTAGAGAATATTGATGACTGCATCCGGAGTAGTTGTGAGACTTCTCTGTTTAGAGCTTCGCGCAGCAAGTACTTTGTATTTTATAGCGCTTATGGCTAAGTTGATATTTCGAAATCTGAGAATATACTTACTCCATACGAATTTTTTTCAAAATATTAATTAAATTTCATGGTATTAAATAAATTTTTTTATTTTCTTCTCCAGGGTTACTGCGATCAGATGCAATCAGAGGAAATGATGCATCTAGTACCGGCCAGTTTGCAGGGTAAACAAGACATACTCTTTGGTAATCTACACGAGTTGTACACCTTTCATAATGAAGTTTTTCTAAAAGATTTAGAAAATTGCATTTCAACCACCGAATTGGTTGCGTTATGTTTTGTACAGAGGGTAAATTATGAACAGCATAAAATTTTCATTTTATTTCATTTAATAAATTTAATTTTTATATAACTTTTAGCGCGATACATTCTATCGTCTTTATTCGTTCTACTGTCAAAATATACCACGCTCGGAACGTTTACGTGAAACACTTGTGGATACGCATCTCTTTCTGCAAGAGTGTCAAAAACGTTTGGGTCACAAGTTACCATTGGCTGCTTACTTGTTGAAACCAGTGCAACGCATTACAAAATATCAATTGCTGCTAAAGGATCTACTGCGTTTTAGCGATAGTGGTAGTTGTACAAAAGAATTACAAAAGGCATTAGATTGCATGTTAATCGTATTGAAGTGTGTAAATGATTCTATGCATCAAGTAGCGATCACTGGTTTTCCGGTAAGTAAAAGTATTGAGATATAAGAGTTTCAAAAATTTTATTCAGTGTTTTTTGTCATTGTATCAAAATGTCTTTCACTGACTCTTCGATGATACCTGAACTTTTAAATACTATACCTACGACTTTTTGATGTACTAATGTATATCGATGCTATTCGGCTGTTCGATAGTTTTATTACTTTGAGATAGTTATCGATTTTGACTTTGATTTTTAGACTTATCATATTAACCTCTATTTTTGAATTTAGACGAAAAAATTTTATCTGATACATCAAATACTTTTACCATATTAATATCATAAAAAAATCAAATCATATTTTTTTACATCCTTATAGAGTGACCTCTCACAACAAGGAGAACTATTGCTGCAAGATTCATTTCAAGTGTGGACCGAGGCTAAAAAAGAAATACGCATGCGCATAAAACCACAACAGCGACATATTTTCCTTTATCAAAAATCTATGCTATTTTGCAAGCAAACCTCCAAGACGGGGCATAATAAGAGCACCTACCAGTTTAAGCACTATTTAAAGGTAAAAGTTTGAATGAACCCAATCATATTATGACAATATTCTACATTCCTTCTTCCTTTCACGCAGATGTCACAAATCGGTCTCACCGAATCAGTGCGTGGTGATGTCAAACGCTTTGAAGTCTGGCTACAAGGCCGCCAGGAGGTGCACACAATACAAGCACCCACTATAGAAATTAAAAATAAATGGGTTGCTGAAATTAAGCGTGTACTGCTCAATCAACTTGAAGAATTGAAAGGTGAGAAGATTAAGCAATATGGTCTTAGTCATCGTGGTCTACGACAAACTACTTCTTGGGATACACCCAATATATTGCTGAGTACACCGCATCGTACTATCAGCTGTGATGGCTCATCAGAATCATCAAATCGCAATTCAAATTGCAGCAGTAGTGGTGATGACAATTGTCCAACGCCGGGTGCTTGTTCAAGTGTTATTTCTGCTGATAAGGATGGTGCACCAGATGCATGCGGTTGGAGCTCTGATTACTCGAATAGTGAAGATGAAATGTCCATGATTGAGGATAATAGCACACCGGTAAGTGAGCATTCGTTTGTTGTATGCGTGTGATATGTCGTAGTAGAGAATTGAAAGAGAGACAATTACTTAGAAATTTTTAAGGTATTAAACGAAAATTATTGTTCTTTAATTTTGAATTTATTCGTATTATATAGATTATTTTCTTTTGGTTTTGGGTTGTTTCTTTCTTCTTTATTTTATTATATATTAATAACAAAATTATGTTTTGGAAAATGGCATTTTTTTTGGAAATGACTGATTTTTATGTACATATATTCCATACTTTTCAATGTTAGTTGTTTAATTTTTGAAAAATTTAAATTTGTTAAGTTAAAAATTTAAAATTAAAAATTGCAAAATTTACTGTCAGTAGACAGACTTAATGCTTCGTAAGCATAGTAAAACATAACTATACAGCAGAGTGCTTCTCCTTCAGTACCGAAAAAAATATTTTTTAATATTCAAAAATTCGTTTAAAATTAAGTGCCAACTTATTAAGCCAACATTTTTCCTTGTAAACTAATGTAAAATACTTTCGAGATGCTCTATATTTATTATTCTACATACGTTAACATCAAAAGTCAGTTTATTCGGAATATGCCAATAAAATTTGTTTCCTAATTTTTTAAATTTTACTGATTTAATTTATTTGTTGTTAAATTCTTATTTGCTTTTTATGTTTTTTACATTTCCAGCAGTTTTTTTTTTTGTACTTTTTGTTTATCACTTTATATGTTTTATATTATGTGTCTTATTTGATTTTTTTTTGGGTTCTCTTCTTTTTTACTTTCATGCACAAAACACAAATATCTTAAAAAACAAAAACTTTATAAAAAAACCTGTTAACTGCAAACTACAAACTTCAATACTACAAATATCGTTTGCAACAAAATAAAAATACAAAAATGGTGTAATGTATCATTATTTGTCATCGCACTCTCATATTTCTGGATACAATCAATAACGTACGGTACCTACTGTAAAACACAACAATATCAATGTTAGAAATTTTTAAACTTTTTGGCACAATGGGCCTACAGTCACGATGGCGGCTCCTATCCGCGTAACAGCAAATCCAATTCGAAATTTTATGTTTCGGTTGAGCATTAATAACATAGGTACTATACAGTGCCCCTGCTCAGAAAATATGGCTTAGATATAAATAAATTACTTATACTTAGTTTAGCAACAATGCAAGTACAAATAATTAACCAGTGTTTTTAAAACTTTATTTTATTATACTTTTCTTAACAGTATTTATTGTCGGTCATAATTAGTTGCATTTTCATTGATATCTGTAAAAAGTGTAAATATTTTAAAATTAGTTTTATTAAATAAAAAATAAATTTTAAAAAATAAAATCACAACCGAAACAAAAATTTCGTAAAACTAAATAAAAACAAAATTGACAACAATAATTACAACAAAAAAAAAAAAAACATAAAAATATCAAAAACATATTACATTACACTGCACAGCAATTTTAGTAAAAAGCATCAAAGATCTTTAAAGTCGCGGAGCCAGTGACACTTCAACATGTCACATTTTCATAAAGTTAAATTATGTTTCTTTCGAAAATATCAGTGCTAGAAGTAATAAAAATAGACATCTTCTGGTGCTATTTAAAAATATGACCTCACTTATGGTCTAGCACCCTTGTATTAAAACTAATTGCATAATTTCTTCACTCGTTAAAAAAATGCCGTTTTACCCGTGCCGGAGTTACCAAGGCTCTTATCCTGTCTCATACCTTCCTTTTGGTTCAAATAGATGACCTTTTGTCTTCGCTGGCGCACCTTCAAAAAGCTTTCAAACTCTATAAAAAATTACAGAATAAGACGTTATATGAATGATCCAGTCTTAGTGGCAATCGCCATGGATTATTCCCCTCTCCTCCGCTATGTTTTGAGAGAATTAAATTAGAATGTAATGAATGTTAAAACAAAACAAAAAAAGGGCGGGCATGATTGTGCAGGACTGGAACTTTCAATGTGCAATTAAGTCACCCTGGTGTATACATTTTTATGAAATTCTACTTTGAGACATTCAAGAAACCGCTTATTTTGCTGTTTGTAAAAGGGTTTTCAAGTGAACAGGATTGACCCAGCCAAGTCCGGAATTTTATGTCAAAAATTTCTGAAATAGTCGAGAATCGGACGAATTTTGTGGCATTGTCCCTTGACCAAAAAAAAGATCAACTATTTCCCAAAAAAAAACTTGGCTCCTCTTACCATTTGAGGGAAAAGTATTTTTTTTTATGTGGCCGGGAATTGCTGGAAGGTAATTTGCATTTTTTTTCATGTATTGTAGCTGTAGCAAATGTCATTACATTTACACTCAAAAAATCGCTTTTATTTGCCTTTCGCTTGTGGGGAAAGTGCCATGCCTAATTCGAGCCATTGAGCTATACTAAATGTCTTTGCAAAGTTTCATTAAGATAGTTATCTCTAAAGCAATCATATGCAGTCAAGGTTTATTCAAACTATAGGCCATATTTTCAGTCTTTGACCACTGATTTGAAAACATTTTTTTTTTAACTGAAATTCAGATATTTTTCATAGTAAAATCAACAATTTACACTTAAGACAACCGCAAATTTGCAATTTAGTTTTTTGCATTTTTCCAAAAAGTCCTTAAAATTTTGTCTGCTGTATGTGTGTTCTGGTAATATATTTAATTTTGTTATAAAAAAAAATTTTACATTTCTATTAATTTTTTTTTTTGTTCTGTTATTATTGTTGTCATTACCATTGATGTTGTTATTTTGTATCGAAAAATTACTTTTTTCGCTTACAATCTCTACTATTCGTAATCGTATCCGTATCATCATTATCACAATATCCGTCATCATCGTCGTTGATGCGTCATTGTTTATTATCGTTATCGTACTTTTCGTACTCGAAATCGTTATTTCATATACCGTAAAATGTTAAATGTGGAGCAGTCAAGCAATATAATTTTAATAAGTAAGTTGATAAAATGACATATTGTCAATAAAATGTTCATAACGCGTTAGATACGTATGTACATACTAAAAATATTAACCTAGAACTATGTACATAGGTACTAATAATAAATATTTTTTTTTTAAATTGGTAACAGCTTTAACAATAACGCCCAATGCTAATCAACCAACAACTAATCATTTAATCATCAAACTAACAATATTAGTATACGCTATTTTGTCTAGTATTGCTATGAATATACCATGTTTCAAAAAGAACAATACGCGTAGTTATAAACGTCTATTTGCTAATATGTACACATTTTTAGTGAATGTTTTGAATTTATTTTACTTTATTTGTGCAGTATATACATAAAAATTTGATACATAGATAGCACAGTTTTTTAATATTTGTTCCTTATAATGGTAAACTCAACATTAGAGCCGGTCCAACCCATTCCAATGTACATAAGTATCGAGATGGACTGTTGCACCAAGTTCTAAATTTGTAAGTCGAAAACAACTTGAAACTAGGCGAAGTCGCCAAAAATGATTGAGCCAGAATCAAAATGAAAAATCTTTCAAAAAAATAATTGATTATTGACTTGACTGAAAAAAGGATATGACGTCTTAAATCTGTTGTTCGTTTTATATAAAACTTTTTTAATTTATCCAAATAGATATTTATGAATAATAGAGCTCTGCATGAGTGCACTCGAAACGACCATCAAGTCACTCGCCACCTTGCGAGTCCAACGATCGTTTGTGCACAAAACCACAAATCAAATCAAAATAAATCGAAACACCAAGCAGGAGTGGTGAGTGCAGCTTTTGCAAATAAATCGTAAATGAAATGTTCTACAAGTTCAAGGACTTGAAGTTTATTGCATTCGGCAGTTTATATGATTCGAGTGCACTCATGCAGAACTCTAATAAATAGTCGTTCAAAATCTTTTGCCATATTTTATTGCACACCTTTGGGAACATATGGATCGTTCTAATATTTTTTAAATTTTCATATGCCATTCAGATGATCTTAAAGTTAATTTATGACATTTTTGAATGCCAAAAAGAAGCAATTAAAGGGCGGCAAATATTGGCGGACAATTTGAAAAACTTTTTTATTCATGGGAATTGTATTTCTCGCCTATTTCGTTGGCTTGCGCACCAACATTGTTAGTGAAAAATGCCATTATAACTGAACATTGGTGATCGATTATAATCTCATAAATACCAAATATATTGTATAATGCTCTAGAAACCTACTTAGTTGGAAGTCAATAAAAGGTGCATTTTATTGATTGATAAAATTTTCGTACAAAATTATTTCACCATTGAAGAAGTTTTGAGGGAGGAGGGGTGGCATATTTGCAACAGCCTGTAATTGCACAAAATATCTTCAGAAAGAGAATATAAAATCTTAAGCGTCCAAAATCTAATATATATTTTCAGGAATTTTTTTGGAATTTTTTCTTTTAATTTTTGGTAGAATTTCTTTTTCGTCTTTGACAAATTTTTTGTGACGATGTCCTTTAAATGTTATTTGTTAAAAAAAATATTGTGCTTTATTGGACGATTCGTTAAAACGTCATTTAGAATTTTAAAATTATTTATATAAATTTGCCGATAAAATGAAAGCTTAAATTAATAATTAACCTATTGCTGCACTTTAATGAGAAACAGTCACGCACAACACACACCTCATGATCATATGCATCCCTATACACGCATTTGTATGTTAATTTGAGTTTTGAATGAGTTTTATTTTTAATTTTCTATAGTAAAAACTCAATTCGAATGGCAAACTACACTACTGCGTACGCTACACGTCAAGCTAAAAGTAAAAAAAAAAAAATAATGAAATTCTTAAATGCTTGCATATCCTAACATAATCTAATATATATCAGTTACAAATCCAATGTAAAAAATTGTACAAAAATGTTTTGCTTTCTCTTCAACTAATTGCTAACATATTCTAGGGAAGTAAATTTATAGCCCTAGCTGACTATGTTGCTATGGGTCATTCAGAAGTTTCAATGCGTGAAGGTGACACTGTTGAATTGCTTAAAGTTGGATGTGCTGGCTGGTGGTTTGTTCGAGTTTTAGGTAACTTTAATAAGAAAAAAAAAAAGAATTATAATAATTTATTAACAAAACTTTTGTATGGGATATTTATTTTAGTTGAAATTTGTATTTAAAAAAACTCTAATTTTCTTGAAATTTTATTGTACAAAAAAAAAACTCCTTTACGTTGACATTTTATATTCAATTTTTAAAGTTTAAAGTCGTTAACAAGTAGATTTTTAGACTTAAACATTATTAAACATATTCACCATATAAGAAAATGTGTGGTCGAAAAAATCGTGGCCATGATTGCGTGTAGTGGGCCCTATAAATACACCAAGTTGGGCCCCTGGTATTGAATCATAACTTTATACCTTATAGTTTAGTTAAAGTTGTAGTACTAAAACGTACCTTTGAAAGGTGCTACTATTGGTATTAAATACTTTTTTCTTGTGTCGAATTAAATTTCTTTTGAAATCATTCCAAATTTCCAAAATTTCGAGAAAATTCCAAAGGGTTATAAAAAATATAAAAAAAAAACAAATTTCACCTGAATACCTAATAAGTATTATACGCATAAGATTTATTTTAACATTGCTATTTTCACCGCTTTTTACTAATACATATATGTATAAGATTCTTTATAAAAACTGTACGCCTTTAATGTTGGGGAATCTGTAAATTATTTATTCAAGATTGGAGAAAGTTTATAATTTTAGAAGCTTTTTATGAAAATATGTTTAAAGCCAAATTACGAGTTCGAAGTGATGCAATGAGTTTTTTAATAATTCTTTTAAAATAAAATATACTTAAAAACTATAGGTATTACCGGCAAAGCTGGTGTTAGAAATAACTAGTTTTTTTCTAGGGCATACTAGCTATTAAATTCATTTATAGAAAGTACTTTTACATTAAAGCTCAGGTAAGTAACCCCATTGATGTGCAGGCTTTAAAACTTTAAAAATCGAGAGAATCTTTTGTTAAGCATTCGCAGTATCCATGCCTCAGTTTGACTCAGAAATCCTTCGAAGTTGCTGGGTGACCAAATAGCAATCCCAACTTTTCCTTGGAGGGCACATTAAAAAGATACATATGGTTATATGGTTATACCTGGAGAAGCATATAGACTTAAAATTATTTTTGTCAAGAATTTCCCAAAAAGGTTAACTTCACGCATTTAGTTACCTAAGATAAAGATTGAGCTCAGAGGATTTCTACTATGCTTTTCTTTTCAAAATCTAATCATTCCATTGAATAAATCTGATCGGTGATCAATGTTAAACCACAACAAAATAACAACATACATATCATTCCTTCTTCACAACAACGAAGAGTGTGTGAAGGTTCTCGATAGAAAAAAAGCTAGCAGACACAGACTGATGTTATGCACCAGCATTTTATCAGAGGACAATTTCGACAGCATAAAACAACAGACTGAAAATAAGTCGAAATCTGAATGTGTGAAATTAATCAAAGTAAATAATGTTAAACCTAAGGTCCCTTGAATAATAACTCATACAAAATTTTAAGTCTTCTTCAATAACTCTCAGATTATATAAAGATCTTGTAATACCATTAAGCTTTGTAGTGTTCTTGCGTTAGTTTTTGTAGCTCAATATATGAATATATCATTAATGATTTTACCATATAGCATTTACAGTAACCATATAAAAAAGATTTTTTTCTTCTTTTATCTTTATTCATTAGATCATAATGCAGAAGGTTGGGCACCAGCGGCATATTTGGAATCGTTCAATAGAAAATCTTCTAGAAGCTCAAGCCGGAATCAAGAGAGAGTAATTCTTCCAAAACTAATAGAATAAACAAAAATACATATACCAAATTTAATGCAACTAACCATACAGAAATTATTATAAACACAACTCCTTTATTTCTTCAGCCATTCGCCTTTAAAAGAGAAGCTTGAAGTTTTGTGTCAGAAGACTAAAAAAAAACAAAAAAAAAAGAGAAAAGAATATATTGTACACAAAATAACTGCAAAAACTTCTTTCGCATGGGAACATTAAAATTGATCGAGTGAAAAATAAAAAACTTTATCTCCATTTTACTTAATATTTGTACTAAAAATACTATTTGTACGACTACACAGATTTGGCATGCTAGCTCGAAAACCTAACTATTTATGAAATCTCTTTAAAATTCTATTGAAACTCTACTCTTTGCTATGAATTATACAAAATTATGAGAAAAATTACATAAAACTTTAAAACTTACTACATCATTTACAATCATGTTAATATTTAAGCATTCGTGAAATTAATTATGTAATGTGTACAACAAAATTTAAGCAATATTTTGTTATTTCTAATCTGCAACTATTGTATAAATATTTCGCCCAATTTTGTAGTTTTAGTTTTAAGCTTTAAGTCGTTAAATTTCTATACTTTGTACAAAACTTAAATTTAGTGTTCAACATCACATAAACAGCAACGATGTAAAATTAAGTTTATTTAAGTTTAGATTTACACAAGGTCCTTTTTCAAACTCCCACCCTGGGATGAAGCTGTACTATTTGGTGTTCTTTATTGTAAAATTATTTGCCTTTTTGCAGTTTGTTTTAATTTTCACAAACGGCATAAATGTGGCACAATATCTAAATAAAACTAAGCAATTATTTATAAAATTAGTGAATTGAATTTATCTACATATATTTATTATGTGCTTACTTAACTTATTGATTAAAACAAATCAAGTAATGTAATTTTTATAGTTTTAAGCTTTAAAGTATTGAAATAAATAAAGATGTTAACATGTATGGAGCTTAAAAACTTGTTGTTTTTATTAAGATCTACTCAGGGTGTTGACCATTACCAATAACTGATATATTGGCAAAAGAATCATTGTTTTGCTTACAGTGCAATCAATATGGAAAATTTACAAAACACCAGGCGATCATAAACCAACAGCAAGTTACGGGTTTTTTTACTTTACTTGAAAACGTTATTGCTCAGCTATTAATGAACCGCTTTAAATAAATGGGGTGTCATTTTTTTCCTTTGATAATCTAGTTTTTGATAATAAAAAAGTAATTACATCAATTACACATGGAGGGCGCTGCAGGCAAGAAAGTTTTTTAAATGCCTGTAACTTGATTACGGCTAAGCCAATTTCAATGAAATTCAACAAGCTATGTTTGTGGGACGTATTCTACCATATAAAAGTGTGTAAAACACCAGGCGATCAGAAACTGGTAGGAAGTTACACTAAATGGTTGCTCCTGTTTAAAATGAAATTGCTTAACTAATAATGAACCAATCTTAATAAATGAGGTGTCATTTTTTGCGTTCAGCTCTTTAGTTTGTGGTTCTAGCTAATGTAAAGTTTTTAAATTATGTTAGAGGTCGATTTAAGAGTTTAGATTTAGATTTTTACCGGATTGGTTGCTTTGACTTCCAAATCTGTGTAAATAACATTCTCAATAGCATATGAATTTTTTATTATTTCTTTTTTTTTGTCCAAGCTCGTTCAGTATCCTATTGTTTTACCTAACATCTTAACATAACAATTGCAGAAACTGGGTTGGGGGCGAGTGAGTGCAGATCACTCCAGGTTTCTTACTTTTAGAAAGCCGCAAGCAGGTATTTAAAAGTGAGGACATTTCGTTTTCTTTTTTTTACTCACCAACTCACCATTTCAATCTATTATTAGGCGTTCTTCCGGAGAGTAAAAGTTTAAGAGCGTATGGAGTAGCGTTAGTGGGAACGGAGATACATAGTTGTAACCCTATATACTAAAGTCAATTTCCGCTAAGCTTTTTAAACAAACGCTTATTAGAAGATGATCACAGGAAATTTTTTTTTATTTTGTATATTGTTCTAAATTCTTATTCCCTGGTCATTTTGGGGAAGATCGCTATATCGAAGCTGACGTACCGACCTTTAACATAAATTTTTCTGAATTAGAAAAACATATTTCTTATTAATCCCAAATATAGACAAACAAGTACGTGTTAGTAAATAAGTTCATATGTATTTTAATTCCGCAAAACTTTTTGCTTTTTATAAGGTTAGTATATTTAATTAACAATCAACATTGAAATTAATCTATTTTTGGAAAAAATTAACGTTTGAGTTGAAAAACAAAGAGTAAAATGGTAGCAAATATATAAGTGCTGCTTTCTCACAAACGCCCACACACGTTTTTTTTTTTGTTTATTTCCAGAAGAACTTAAGTTTACTTGACCATTTTAAACTTGTTTTTTTAATTGAAAATATTTTTTTATTGTTTAAATAGTTTATTTAATATACATACAGTGTTTAATTTAATAATTAAAAAATAGATTTTGAATTGCAGTAATTAAAGGTATGTGTAAATTTGGAGCAATAACTAACACGTGACATGAATATAATGTTGCGATACACCTGCGCTTTGATTTTTTATTTATTTTAAATCACTTTCTCTGTACATTTCAAAGTTAAATATCGCGGATTATGAAATTCATACAAAAGAAAAATAAAGGTAGATAAGTAAGCAACCACAGAAAAGGGAACAAAAATTAAGCAAGACTAATTTAAAAAAAATACTTTCAACGAAAATTACATACAATCTTTAAGAAAAAAGTAAAAGTTGTTTTCTTAATAAACTTAAAAGGTAGAAGTTTTTGACGACCATGGAATGTTGTTGATGCGATTATAATTTACTTAATGTTTTCAAAGTTATTGAAAAATATATTTTTTTTTATATTTGTTTTTGTGCATCAATAACAAGAACAAAAATTATTTTACTTTTAATACAAATATATGAATTTACTTGTTTGCCCTTTTCCAGGAAAGTCAAACAAAATACCAGAATACATTGTTGGTCAAATTTTGAATGATCGCCTAAATTCAAACTAATTTGGTTGAAAAAAAAAAATAATTGCTGACATAAATGTAGATGTTTTTTTTTGGTGGTTGTCTCAATATTTGACTATCGTTAAAGCGACTGCTTCTTAGCGAGCGTTTGTCCACATTTAATTGGCAGTTACTCGGCTGTTGACATAAAATTGTTGTGCAGACAGCAACAGCGTCAGGACATAGATGCAGGCAGCAATCCAGCAGTTGTAGGCGTTCTGAAATAAAAAAACAATAAGTCCGAACTCAACATACTGCACATTGAAATATAACATGAGGTGAGAGTTCTTAAAGGCGTGTAACGTTTTCACTGAACGACAAGTAATGTATGGTATAAGAGAGAAAATATGCGTTAATAAGTTTCAAATTAAACTTCGGGAAATTTTCATTCGACCGCTTTCATTTCCTTAAATTTATTTTGTTTGTTTTGATGTTATTTCGGGAAAGTCTAAGGGGGTACATTCTTTCAAATCAATTCAACGCAATTCACGTTTAAAATTTATCCACGGAAACATCAGTCTTGCACTCAAATTATTACTCAAAAAATGTATGTGCGCTATATTGCTGGTGTAAATTGGGAATACCGTTGCACATAATAAGGATTAAAGAAAACAAAAACATCTGTTGATATGATATTTAGGCGAGTTTCACAACTGTTTATGGTGCTACGAGTTGGTTTGTACTACGAGAAAGCTTCGTAACTTATAATAAGGTTAATGATGGGCTATGTACCCAACGTGTGGACACATACGTCTTTTTCAACAAGTTTTGACATACACACAATATACATAAGAATATAGATTTTTTCATATTTTTTGTATCTTTTCCTAGCGAATTTAGAGCCTAATGAAACGTCTAAAACCTAGTTTTTTAATCTAGTTTTATAAAATTGCAAGAACGGCTCGCATATCACTGATAGTGAAAAAATTTCCTACTTACCATTGTAACGATAACTGAATTGATTCCAGGATTGACCAAAGGAAATATAATATCATGTATAACCATGTCTTATAGTTATATTAGAAAATTAAACACATACTATTGATATAGGAATTGGGAGTATGTGTTCAGTTGCTGTATAAGATTTAAAACATAAATTTTGTTGAGTAGTGTAATATATGGCTGGTTGAAATTCAAGGTGATAAGTAAAAAAATAAAATTTAAAATAGAATAAACGCAAATAAAATTAAATAATGGTCGTAAAACAACGTTGCTGTTGTTGTTGTAACGTTAGAAATTGCAATATTTATTCGTCTGGATCTGTCAGCTGGAGAACCAGAAACTGGCCTGCAAGGTTTGGATTAAAATTGGTGTGGACAAAATAACTCTGAATGGCCAAATAAATCTCCGAATATTTTGGTGTCAACCGCATGCTGACAGACGGTTTGACGGTCAGTCAAAGTTTAAAGCATTACGAATTCAGTTCGCGAATATTAACCTCAAGGTTACACGTTCCATGTTCGCAGAGACTGAAGGACTGATTGGATTTTACTTTATTTTAAATACCTGATTATAAGCCGCATTCGCAGCATCATAGAAGTCCTCCAGGCTGTTGTATTTCTCTTCCAATGGTAAGTCCTCGATAAGCGCTACACTGTGCACGTAAAAAAACAGACCCATCAGCACCTGCAAAAGACGGAGACGATGGTGCACATGAATATTTATGCATTAAAATTAAAATCAGAGTAAATGCGTAAAAAACTCTAATAAAATTTACAGAAATACGCCTATGATATGCTTATCTGTAGAGCTTTTCAAATTTATCACAAAAATTTATTATTTGGAAAATTTTTTTCTTCGTTGATTCACTCACCAATTGAATGATGCCCCAGACGGAAATAATCAACCCGCAGAGCGACAACTTTGGGCCACAGATTCTCATTTTATTGCAGTTTGTGTTGTTGGATTAGTTGAGAATTGATTATTCCTGAATTTCTGCAGCTTTCCACGGAAAAATCTATTTTTTCTCAGTCGTCGTCACTCGCTGATCAAAAAATTTGCAACGAAAAATGTCAGTCAGGTGAAAATCATGTGACAGATCTATTCACTTTAAGCTTAATGAAGTTGGCTACATTTCAGTTTTTCAAATGTATGTTGATTGTATGTATGGGTTCGCATGTTCTGTTCACAATGGAAATAAGAAACTTTATGGCGAATTAAGCGAACTTTAAACATGTTTGGAACTGCGCATACGTATGTATTTAGTAATTATGCGTTTTTCAATTAGGTATTGACACTTATGAAAATGCATTTAGCCCCTTAACACTTTTGTGAAATTGGTGTCAACTGAACAGTTGTATCACAGTTGTCCAGCTAAATAATTCGAAAATTGACTTTCCCTTATTATTGAAAGCACACAAAAGAGGTATTCATCTAACTGTTCAAAACGCTCGCAAACTGTGCAAGTTGAGCATTTTTGAACAAACTGCAAATAAACTGTCAAAAATGCACAACTTGCACAGTTTGCGAGGGTTTTGAAGAATTAGACGAATACCTCTAAAGTGCTCTCCTTTTTTTGTATCAAACACCAAATGCTAAGTTTCTTAATTTTTTCGGTACCTTATTTAGTATAGTTATTAAAAGCTTAATTTCCATATGCACAAATTCACTACCATTCGAGCTGAAATTTACATAGATCCACAGTTTTCGTAATATAATTCCTTCACTTTATATATTTTATTTTAAATTTATAAGAAATATAGGAACTAGTTTAGCTAATATTTCGCATTTTTGACTTCAACGAGAATAGCGTGCAATAGGGTTCAGTAATTGTTAAAGTTGGAAAAGGCTGAACAGTGACCGGCTTTGCAATTAGTTTTCTTTAGCTAACGCCTAAACATAAAACAAAACCATGTGTGAGGATCTCTACTACATATTTATTAAAAATATATATCAGTTCGTGAATTGCTTAACTGAAACTAAATTATGTGTACCAATTCACAATAGATCTCTAAGCTCACACCTTGCAATTAATTTAAACTTTTCGAACTCTTGCTCAACTATTGTAACTATTACAAATTCACAATAGAGCTGTAAAAACTAATGTTAATACATTTATAGTTGTATGTCAATTGCATATTGTAAAACGTGATATGTGTGAGCAATGATACATCTAAAGATTTATCACAAAGTTATTTATTCTTTTTCTTAATTTTTTCACGATAAACTAAAAACCTTTAAAACTTTATAAGCTAGAATTTAAAATAATTTATATCGATTTTGACAGATGACAGAATTCAAAAGATTCCGGAGGTATTTGATTGTGATAAACTGACGTTTCTATTTTAACATTATTGACGAACGGGACCAAAACAGATTTGATGTAAGCACACATTCCACAGTTGTTTGCACCTGTCAACAAAAAGAAATAAAAACAACGTAAAATATATTCATCCACATAAAAGAAGTTGGCTAAATTGTCTGTTAAGAAAAACATTCCAAATAATAACTGGCATTTTTGGCAGTGATGGTACTTAGCAGCAAACAAATGGAACGCAATAACATATATCATGAGCGTCAAACACGCCAACTCTGCGCCCTACACACACTCAACAATCTATTCCAAGGTAAATAATGATCTTTAAACTATGCAGATCTTGTTCATTATGAGTTTCTACACAGCTAAACAATCCTACACCAAGGAGCAGCTAGATGAAATTTGCAACAGTCTGAGTCCAAATGTTTGGGTCAATCCGCATCGATCAATACTTGGTCTTGGAAACTATGATATAAATGTTATAATGACAGCGCTGCAACTACGAAACTGCGAGGCCGTTTGGTTCGATAAAAGAAAGTAAGAATTAGAATTGAAAATTTTGAACGATTTTGTGAATCGTTGCAAAGGTTCTCTCAATATTCGTCCTTTCTTAAATAGCCTTAGAACGGATGACTTGACTATGTTTCTGCATTGCAATGACATTTTTGATCGAAGAAATCAAAAATAATATAATTCATTTATTTTTTCCTCTTAAAAAATTAAAACTCAAAACGCTAAATATTTTTAATCGAAAAACAAAAAATAATTACCGTTTTAGTCGAATCTTTAATTCTTTGATCGAAAAAAATATATTACAATTCGAGTCACGAGAAATTGATCAGTTATGTATTGCAGGATGGCTCAATTTTTATCCAACCATGTTATTGTATTTATATGTACATACAATTAAATTAAATATAAAATAATTTAATTTTTCAGAGATCCATCCTGTATAAACACCGGTGAAATAATCGGATTCATTCTCAATGTGCCTTCGGACTACAAATTCGGCATAATAACTCTGCCATTACGAAGACGACATTGGATAGCGGTGCGAAAAATCAATGATAAATTCTATAATCTCGATTCCAAATTAGATACACCGCAGTGTATTGGGAATGAAATAGAATTGCTTAATTTCTTACGTTCGCAGTTGGAGACAAATGAACGTGAACTTTTTATTGTTGTGGAAAGTCAAAATGGAAATGCACAAAAATGGCTTAAAGATGACGTAAATGTATTTATCGAGAATGGCGAAGAAACAAAGTCAAGTGTGAGCTAAGTCCGTCAAAGTTCAAATATATATTACTTAATGCTTTTAGTGGTTGGCATGTTTTTTTTCTGAAAAGTTGAGAACTAATGCATTGGCGTTTTATCGCTAAATATCTATAATAAATATATTTACACAAAAACTGAAACTGCAAATACACACAGACTTGTTCTAGTCCTTTACTCTTACTTATTTGATATTAATTGTTTTGAAATAATATGCTTATTTCGCTTTATTTTATTTGTAATAAAATTCCAATAATGTAAAATGTACAAATTTTAGTTTTATGATGTAAAAATTAAATTTACTCAATTTGATTGAAGTGACAATACAACACATTTTTTTACATGTACATATTGTAAATTCCACTAAATAATTTTCTTTTGACACAAAAGTTCCACGAACTTAAACTTCACAATATCGCCTTATAAGTTTAATCCGGAGGGAAAAGAGATCTAATTTTCCAGCAAATATATTTTTTAGATTGGAAAGTGTTATATATGTATTTATAGCCTGTTATTGAAATGATCACAAACTGCAATTTAGATATAAACGAAAGTATCATATATAAATAGCAAGGAGGTAAAATATACGTCAATAGGATTTATTGCCACTTTGAACAATATTATTTCAGAATAATAACTTATTAATTAAATAACTAACAACAAGAAAGCTACTTGGAACTCAACTACAATTTTCCCGATCTCAAACCATTGCTATCATTCCTTGTTCTATCTCAAAAAGATTATGAGAAGACACTGGAAATGCAAAATCCACACAATGCTAGCAAAAATTGTCAATCCTTGGTTGAAGTCCCAGAGACCGAAATATATATGGAACCTTATCTTAGACCATATGCTCCTAATGGAGTTTCAGGATATTAGTTGTTCTACATTCTCTCGAATTGGCACAAAGTTGCCTGATTCAAATTGTTTCTATAAAAGACTACTTGTATTCGGCTGGGTATGAATGAATCTATATTGTGTAGCCTCAGACGAAATGCTGTTGAACCAACATTTAAAATAAAGATAAATACTTTCCTATAATATACCAAATATTCCTCCATGTTCTTTTTTTGTTGTCTCACGATATTTCAAAAAAAATAAAAAACGTATTGATAAAGTCTTTATTGTATTTTATTTGAGTACAAATGCTACATATAAAATATTAAAAATAAGACACAACATGCAATGGAATGTTTTTACATTTTTGTTTAAACTTAAACGTGATATTATTTTAAATCGGATTGCAAAATGCAAATGTATTTTTCGTCACTTAAATATTTTAGATTTTATTAATTGCTTTGAGATTGTTTTTTTTAAGGGATGTTTCGAAGATATGTATATTCTAGAAAGGCACTTATTATAATACGAAATTCGGTAATATTTTGATTTGGTAAAATGGTACACAAAAAATTATTTTTTTTTATTCCTCTACAAAATAGGAAGTGATGTCGAGTAAAAAAGCAAATGATGACTTATTTTGGGGCCTTCGAGGTAGCTGAATTCGAAAATGCAAGTTGTTACTTCGCTTTAGCTTAGATTTGGAGATATTTATTTAACTCTGAAAATTTTATTCCTCTTGAAAATCTAAATGAAAGTGTAATTGCTTATAGATTATTAATAATAAATCTGAATCTGTCAATAGAAATTCTCTTTCACGTCAGGATTTTGAGATATTCATATAACTAATATGTACCAAAGTACTTACTTTTTTTAATGCAATTTTAAAATTGACTGAGTATGTCTGATGTTTAAGTGATCATTAGATACACAAATCGCTAAAAAACTTCAGAACTTTTTTATCAATATTTCTATTTTTTAATACTTAAGTGCGTTCGAATACTTGACTCAAGTTCATTGTCTCTATAGTATAGTATAGAGTCTATTCCTTTTTTCAGCTGAATCTCGAGGATAACTGATATGCCCAAACTCAACATATATTAAACTAATTGTTAGCTTCTTTACATTTTAAATTTTCTCCTCGGACTGCGGGTAAAACTCAAATGCAGCCACTCGGTTATATTTCGGTGATTGCTTAGTCGTTGCTATTGCATTTGCTGCATAGAACGATTTAGATCTTACTGTTCTTTATATCAAAGATATCAAAAGCATAGGTAACTTGCGCCATACAATTGTAGAACGAAGCAGCAGCTTACACCAAATGAAGACAATAAAGTTCTATTGCGACATTATTGAGCAACAAATGCATATGTATGTATTAAGAATTATTAAAAAAAAAAAATGTATCGCTGCATATTATACATTGCTTATCTAGTTTTCGATGTTATATTTTGGTATGTGTTGTAATTGATACTGTCGTAAGTGATCAACAGAATATAGTGTTATGCCGCATCAAGCTAACGGCATCACGACAGCACACGAACTTGTACTGTTTAAGCTTTTTTTTGAGGTTTGCCGTTCGACTTGTGCAGTGCTTTAGTAATTATCATAGAAAAAGGCTTTAATCAGAAATAGATGAATCAGGCTCGCTCCCTTGCAAACTTAAATCAGACGTTCTAGAATTAGGTTGCTGTTAAACGATGTAAGTGGGAGGGTAGACTTTTCAAAACTATGAAAAAACAAAACATTGATTAAGATACCGACAACAAATTCAGTTATGGCATAATTGAATATTTCTAAAGAACAATTGCATATCTAGTTTACTGGTACTTTACAGGAAAATTTAGAGCTATATGGATAATTCTATGGTAACTCGCTACACATACACTGTTCTACAATTAAGTTGATTGCTTCTTAGTTTCTTTTGCAATTCAGGATACCTTCGATTAAATAGGCTGTTATTATGTGGCAAACTTATATTAAATAGTGCCACACATTATTATATATATTATTTTATAGAAATTTTTTTAATAAATTCATCGGTAATTCGACTGACCTTTCGGCATTGCTTGTTAACTTTTTAGAACTTAGAATTTTGCTTACAAAAATTTGCAAACTTATTGTTAATATATTAGCTAATATGAAGGGGCCAGAAAAACGTTACGTTTTTTGATAAATAACGCAATAATCAACTTTATTACCATCGCAACGGTGAATTTTTGCTAATTTTGTAACATATTTACGATATTCACGAGATAGTTGATAAAACATGTTTGTCAAATTGCCGCCTGAAGCAACTAATTTTTATCGACAGCAATATAAATTTTTTACTTAGTGGTAACCGCTTTACCATTTTCAGAAATAAAATTGAAAGTAGTTTCGATAGACGATATTTTGCCCAAAAAAATGTAAAACTCTTGGTTCATACAACACTTTAACGGTGAGACCTTTTTATCAAAATTGGACAAGACACAAAAATATAATAACAAAAAAGTATTCGAGAAGGGAATGATTAAAAATTTAAAAATAATATAATATAAATATGCTTGCAGAAAATGGACGGATATGGTTATACTTTTCTTCAAGTTGTGACTCCTGCTTTCCAATTACATCCAATGCTGCACACATTCACTTAGATATCAGTTTGAATGCCACCCTCCTGCTGCAATGGCGGAGCAGTAGCTTGTGCACGAATGCCAGGCTGTGGGCGTTTGGGCCTGCTAGGCTCTGGTGCAAAATATTGTTGCACCGATGGGGCTGGCGCTTGTTGTTGTTGATAATAATAATCTCCACTACCAAACTCACTTATTTCGCGATTACTGATTTCATTAAGACGCTTATAACGTTCTCTTCTTGCTTCCACTGTATAGAGGATACCAGCTGGCATCAACAAAACTGCACCAACCACAGCCAAAGCAAATGACCAACCCATATCATTAGTTTGCCAACCGGGCATCCAATCTCGTGAGTCACCTTTGGCACCAAATATTACGACTGCGATGAAACCAAACAAGGAACCAAGTATCTGACAAGTACCAACTGTGAGCAATAGAAAAACGTAACGGTCATCATCTCGAGATGTACGCAAAAACATCAGTGTCAACGGTAGCGCTATAAGGCACATCACGAAACAAAGTGTCGCAAACAATTGTACTGATATGTAGAATCCAGGCAGCAGGAAATCATTTATTATATAGTATTCCTCCTCAAAAACCCACATGCATCCATTGAAAACGGTATCATAAAAACGATGTATGTCTTGGAATTTATTGAAGCACACTTCCCAAAGACCCAAATTGGTGAAACGTGGATCGGACAAAGTCCCATCAGTCACCAGCCAGTAAGGAGAGACAAAAGCTATCAGGAAGAGCAGGAATGCAAAAGCTGAAATACCAACAGCTACACGTGTATTACGGTTGCTTGCACCCATTATTGGCTTTCTTTTACTTTTTGTTCGTTCGAAATTTTTTTAATTTAAAAATTTAGTTTTCGTTTCTAAATCACGCCCAAACTTTGTGGACAAAAATTAACTTTCATTCCACAAACAGACTTTTGACGTTTTATTAGTCATTCGTCTGGGAAACTTGGCAGTACTTATTATTCAAGGTAAACAATAATCAAAAAACACAATAAATGGGGCTGTCCATAAGTCACTAAACTTGAACTTTCCCGCAATCAAAAGGAATGCAAACAAAATTGCATATAGTTATTGAGCCATATGAGAATGGGCTAACATACTAACATTCAAAAAGTTGGATAATTATTCAGAAAAAAAAAATCAGTGAAATTCGTGTCAACTATATAGAATTACAACAGTTGGTCAACTTCAATGATAGAAAGTAATAGACAAAATGTTGTTGGATGCATACAAAAACTTTTTGTTTTCCTCTTTTTCCTTATCGTAATGACCGTTTAAATTATATACTATGCCACTTATTTTTTCATTGATGCCTGTATTTACAAAAGAAATACAAATTTATATTGAGTGCGACGCAAATTTTTCATCCAATCATTTGACAAACTTCAAATTGGTCGCAGTGGAAAGTCGACGTTGAGACAAGGAAATTCTGTGAAAGAAATTCTTGTCTATTCTCTTTTGTGCTTTTTGTTTTGCTTCTGCGACAAACGACAAATTTTGTACCTCGTCTCTTTGGGTTTATCACTCTTGCGAGTGAGCAAGAAGTATTTTTGGAAAGAATTTGTGTATGTAAACGTCGAGAAAGATTGCGCATAGTCCCAACTTAAAGTATTTTTACTTTTTTTAGTCGGACAGCTATTTAGTCGTATATATCAACTTCAGTATAGATATTTATTCATTTACACAATAAAACTCAGATGTCACTTTACCCACTTCTAATGTCATTTCTGTGAGAAATATTTTGGTTTTGACAGAAGTAGACAAACTAAGTGGTGAATAAAGGCAAACAAAAAATTAATGAAATTGGCTAAACTTGTTTTCGAGGTGGAATTAATAAAAGTACACAAAGGCGAGCGTTTGGATAAACTTGTTTTCGGGGTGGAATAAATGCAAATTAAACAATATTAAAGTGAAGTTAAAATTAAGATTACAGTGTTAAAATGTGTGCATTTGTATATTGAAAACATATTTAAGACTTCAATTTAAGAAAGTTCCCAGTTAATTAGCAATATTTGGTTATTTGTTTGCATACAACGCCCTGCTAGCACTTACGTCTCGGTAAGGACTAGTTAAAAAAAACTCAAAGCCATGGCTTCCGACATTGAAATTGTAAATATCGAGAACTTCGAAAAAATTCAAAACTTCCTCAATGATTCTGCTTACAAAGAAATTCTTGAAAATAGCGAAACTTTCAATACGCGCCTTTGCATTGAACGACGTCTGCGGATGCCATTTCTTGATCCACAGACCGGAGTCGCACAAACCCATTGTGCACTTTTCATGAAGCAAAAGCAACGAATGCCTGGATTTCGAGAGGGCCAAATTTACACTTATCCTTCAGCCCGTTGGCGCAAGCCAAAACGACAATATCTGCTTAATCATCATCATAGTTACAGGGCGTATCAATATAGGGAACATCAGCATCATCAGCTAAGAGATCAGGCAAGAGATCACCACCAGTCAGAGAGTGCAGGTAGGTGCAAGAAAAAAATTGCATTAGAAAAATTATTTTAGTTCCTCTATCCAAGTTTATAGCAAAAGTTATGTTTCTTCTATAAAAATACGAAAAAAATCAATAAATTTTTGCAGTATTAAGTTTTTTCATTTTGCATTTTGCAACCCTCCATTATATACGTGTTATTCTGTGTTTGTGCTTTGTTCCTTCTCTTTTATTTATTTATCCTGAAGCTGGTTTCTTTGGCCTTTGCCACCGCACTTACAGAAAAGTATGGTGCAGTGCAAATTTGTCTACTAGTACAGTTACATGTAAATTACGCATTTATACGCGTAGAATATACTGTTGCAATACTATTTTGGTATAATTACTTCGATTTGCAATATTTTAGGATAGAATGCACTTATGTTACTTGTATTCGTATATATTCGATACTAGGTTTTAAGTTAGCGAAACCATTTAGCGTGTGTATAATTCTGTACAGGAATATCTCGATTCCTACATGACCGAAGAACTCTAATTTTAGGTAAAATGCTAAAATTTACATTTCAAATGACTTCATGTGTATAAAATTGGTACAACAATATACCAGAAATTTGTCATAAAAAGGTATGCATACCTTTCGTGCGTCGTATATGACAACTTAATGATTTACCTTTAATCATTTTGCCGAAAATATGTCACCAATTACCAGGTTAAATTATTCCATCTGTAGTCTTTGTCATGTTTTTTTTTTCAGAAAAATCATTGACCGATTTACGTAAGTTCACATGAATATCGGTGTTTGCTAATGACTGTGAAGTTCGATAAAATAATGTTCAATTATGAATTAAAATACAGAAATTTCAGATACGGCCAATTTTCAAGTTAAACCCAAAATATCATCTACCTCAGGAAAAAATGCTTTTGAAATTAATTCTTCTGTTATTCATAAAACTTAAAAAATTGTAGCGTATCAATATTTCAACTTATGCCAAAATGATTACTAGTCAAATACTCTCACAAAAAAAAACAGTAAGATCGGAGAGATCAAGGTTCAACTCCTTACGTTTTGGCAAGTAACGCCCCATACATAGTTTGGATTGAATACATGCATGTTTAGACAGACCTTGAAATAGTCGATCGGGAATTTTAATAGTATGTATTTTTTTGGAACAATTTTACTTTATGGCCCATGCTCCAATTTTTTTTTTTTTTTTTTAGAAACATGAAGTTTAACCCCCTAAAACCGAATATGGAAAAAAAATGTCGGTCTCTTATGGCTTCCGAGATAAAATTGGTCAAAGTTTGAAAATTCCATGTACCCCCCCCTTGTGTAAATAAGTTGTGTAAAATTATTTTTATAAATTTTTTTATTTTTTTTTTCGATAAAACACGTCAAAATAAATCGAAAATGTTAAATAAAAAAATCGATACCACGTTTGGTTTTCGAAATATCGATATTAAAAAATCCTATAGTTAGTATGTCCAACACCGTATTCGGTAGCCACAGTAATTATAAATCAAAAGTAGGGTAAGTGGGCGGCCTACGGCCGCTTTAAGGGATTTTAAACTCACAAAAATCCAACACTGGCTTCGCGGCGGTCTTCGACCGCGGATCAGTCTATAAAATAACCAACACCTTTTAGCTAGTCATTTTTCACTGTCACACTTACGTTTGGGTTGGAGCAAAATGTGAATTTTCGAGACTTTGAACCGCTGTAACTTCTAAATCATTTGAGATAAACATTTTTTTTATCGCCATTGCATTTAGGGCCCCTAAATACATAATAAACGCATTTTAAAGCGGAAATTTTCGTGAAAATAAATGTAAATTTTTGAAACTTTAAACGGTTGTATCTTCTAAACCATTCGAGACCGACAATTTTTTTAGCACCATTGGGATCAGCGCCCCAAAATACATAATACAAAATTAAAATTTTAGTTTTCGGGCTATGGGCCCTAAAGTAAAATTATGCCATTTTTTTAAGTGCTTTTTAAGATAATAGAAGTGCATTTTGTAAAATACATAGAGCATTACGTACACCACTCCATTTATAAGTTTGAGCCATAATCCAATAGTTAGTTGTGTAGTTTTCCATTATAAAAACCTACTGATTTTTTTTAATGAAAATTTACTTAATATGTTTTTCCAATGTGTCACAATCCTTACAAAAAAATTCGCGAAAAATGTATAAAATAAAAAGAAATGTCTTCCAAACACTGTCAACCCCACAGTAACATCACTGCAATTTCTCACATCCTACCTCATTAATCATTGTTTGCTTGGTGGCTTCGTTTGTTTTTGCTTACTGTGTTACTTTTGTTTTGCTGTTTTTTTTTGTTTATTTTTTTATTCACATCAGGTCTTCTTGTGTCTATGCTTGTAATTTAGTTCTTGTTATGCGTTCGTTGCCAACCCCCTCTTACACACCACTTTCGTCGTTTCAGCATAAAATCCAGTAGCGGATTTAGGTACTTAGTCGATGTAGTCGCTGACAATAACACTTTGAATATATAGAGTGAAAACAAATTAAAAAATTCCTTTTTTTTTTGAGTAATATGTATTATCATACGAATTCTTTATACCGTATAAATATGTGAGAAAACTTTTTTTTGCAATACAATGGGCAGCCGCCAGACTCAAGGTTTTCATCATCGAAAATCTGCCGCTATAGATCCGGGCCTTTAAGGTAAATCGTATTGATAAATCCGCCACTGACGATATGTTTACCTTTTGGTAAAGGTTTTACACTCTTATTCAAATTACATCTAGGTACTAGATATACGTATAAAATATTTCAATCACGTTTTTGATCTGGTAAAAAGAAAGCATTTGTTATTCTGTTTTACTGTGTTATTTTATTTCTTTCCTACAGCTTTGTTTAGTTGGATACATGAGAATTTAAATTTGATTCTAAAAGAATGACGCGCATAATATTTTTAAACACAATAGGTGTTATAAAAATTAAAAGGGCTTAAGCTTTAAAATAGAAATCTAAATGAATGGAAAGAATTTAATGAAATACTTTATGGGACATTCCGGACATACATATGATATGATACTCGGTTAGTTAAAGTTTAGTTTGCTTAAAGACTTTCAAAGAAACCAACCGCGTTTTTAAATATAAAGCTCTGAATAGAAGTATTTTTTATTTTTGTCTCCAAAAATAGTCTGTTCTCTCATATATCTTGAATACACATTTTTTTAAATAACTTTATGTGGCTTTTAATTCATGTGGAGTCATAGTCTTATTACTAAAAACGTCCACTTTCCTCCATCTGTGTCAGGTTCTTTCTAATTTTATAGCCCGAAACAGTTTCCTTCGGCAATCACTTGGCCTCTGAAGCACGTGTTCGGTCTGCCCCTTCTTCTCGAACCTGGCGGCTGTATATCAAAAATTTTTTTAGCAGAGGTCTTTCAAGATAAGAATTTAGAGCCCAACAATTTCCATAGTTAGTCCAAAAGTATCTATTGATTAATGTTACCTTTCCTAGAATATCCAGTAAGATGTCGGAAGTAGTCCATTTCGATGTTTAAACTAATTATGTTAACGTTTATTTTATTCCCTCTATACTTAATTATCAATATGTACATAATTTAAAAGAACATTTTTAGTGCAATTTTTACTCAATAAGAATGGTTTCATAATGAAATTTTCATTGACGAATGAATACTATATTTTTGATTTTACGGATTTGAAAATGAGAATTGGTCTCCTATGCACGCCTTTGGACATTAAATTCTTTACAGAAGTTATGTATTTTGCATTTGAATATGCTGAACCCAAAAAAGGTTTCGGTACATATTTTGATCTGCAAAACTGGACTTGCAAATTCTTTCAAATTAGTTGCGTTTCAAAAAAACGGAAAAAGATTGTTAAAATGAGATGAAAACTATCCAGATCAAAAATGTAATATACCTATATTCATTCGCCAATGATATCATTTGCTATCTAAAATAGAATTATTCTTTGTGACATTTTTGAACTTCTGGGACCCCTTTTTTATATTTAAAGTTCTTATTCTCTGAATAAAAATTGTTGCGCGATTTGTTGTTCAGAGTGCTTATGGAAATCGAATGAATTATTTTCGACCCGTTTAATGGGTTTACTGATAATGGTGATTTCAACCTACTTTTTAAGGTTAATTCCTAAGGATAGCAAAAAAAATCAACCAATAAGTCTTCTGTAAAAAGGCTATCTGAAGCTGGGCCTTATTTCTTAAAGAAAATAGCGATACTTCTTTTACAGATGGGGTTTTTTGGGTAAATTTCCATAGCAGTCGTTAGACTCTTGTTTTAAGATTTTTTTAATATTAAATCCTTAGAGTGATTTTTATTTTTGACTGCGTTTGCTTGCACAGCACAATACGTAATTTTTCTCACTAAGCTAACGTTGCTGAAAACAAATCATTATTTTATTTTGTACCTGTGCTTATTATTTGTATTTGAAATTTCGATTTATGTTTATAATTTGCTACTTTTATCTTAGCTATAGCCGCAAATGATGGCAACTCCTTGAGTGCATCGGGTGATAACGATAGCAAAGACTCTCATCCTAATGCTGAAAAAGAGTGGTTCCACGAAGATATGGATATGTCGCATTACCATCACGTCGACGACTTTGAAGAGGACTTTGAATCGGATATTGATTTTGATGAATCGTACAGTAGCCGTGGCAAACGTAAACGTGGTTCAAGATCTGCACGCAAAATTTGCTCTAATTTGGAATCAACACCTAAACGTGGACGTAAAGGAGGTGGTATGTTTATTACTATATTTATAAATTACACAACAAATGAAGACAATTTTATTTGGTATCTCATTTGATATAGGTAGTCGCCGTCGCACCATCGGTGGTGATGGTGAAGGTACCAGTGATCGTCGCCGTCGGGGCGGTAATAACAGTAATGCTAATGCAGCTGCTGCTGCGGCAGCTGCCGCGGCAGTTGCAGCTGCTGCAGCAACTGCAAATGCTTCAACTACAAGCACAACCAATACAATTGCAGCTAGTAACTCGAATTCAGCTTCACCAATTGCCACAGCAGATGAAACTTCACAACCAGGTATTGCAACAACGTCCAATTCCAATACAGTAAGTATAATGGACAAGTCATTAACTGATGCAGGTGCTTCCAATGATGCAACCACCGTTAATGCTGCCACTGCTGCTTCATCTGCAGCAGTTTCAACTGCTCCTTCTGCTATTACATCTACAGCTGCTGCTGCAATCGCTGCTACGGCAGGTTTAACTAATACTACAACAACGGCAGCTACTTCTGTCGGCGCTACCACAGTAGCTGCTGTAACTGCAGCAAGTCCCAAGAAAGAAATTAAAAGCAAACTACGTCCTGATCGTGAGATCGCAGTACCATCGCCATATTGCGATTTTTGTTTGGGTGATCAGCGTGAGAATAAAAAAACGAATTTACCAGAAGAGCTGGTGTCGTGTTCCGATTGCGGACGCTCAGGTCATCCATCGTGTTTACAATTTACTCCGAATATGATTATTTCTGTAAAACGCTATCGTTGGCAATGCATTGAATGCAAATATTGTTCGATTTGCGGTACTTCTGATAATGATGATCAGTTATTGTTTTGCGATGATTGCGATCGCGGATATCATATGTATTGCCTGTCACCACCACTTATAACACCACCAGAAGGTTCATGGAGCTGTAAATTGTGTTTGGAAGAGTTCCACAAGGATGAGAAATAAATTGAATTAAATATTTTTTTTCATTTTATTTCACCAAAGTTGCGCATTTTATTAAAGACAAAAAATATGGCCCATTTAATGTTGAATGATAAATTTTATACGAAATCTCTAGTTGGCGTTTATAGGCGCTCTTCATATAATTATAATTGCAACTTATTTAGAACTACAATTTAACTGTGGATACATAGTTGTATTGTGATTTATGAGTCTACAATTTATTTACGAATTATGCCGAAAACTCTGCGACCACGTTGGAATAAATATTATTTCACAATAGATCGTGACAATAAAACTTCACAATTTTTCCATAACTTCGGCTACAATGTAATGAAATGGCTTATGTTATTGTCAATTTTATGTAAGCATTCCACTTAAATGTTAATTTATAACCTAATGTTGATCAACTTTGTAATTCTTTTTAAAAAGTAGCTCAAAATTATATTTAGAGTTTGGCAATGGACTTCAAGAAATTAAAAAAAAAATTGTGCTTATAAAATGTGCAACAATTTTTTGTTTGTTTTAGAATTGGCAGCATTATTTTTGTATTTTTATTTTACAACTGAAAGTTTTAATTAACAATGCACATCATTTAATTAGCGATTAGTTTATATACTATAGGTTGAACATTAGCAAATAAGTTAAAACAAATTTGTGGCAACTTTCTGAAAGAAAATGTATTAATTTTAAGTCTTAAAATTGATTTTTTTAAACGTACTTTAAAGCTTTTCTCTAAGTATTGGTAAAACAAGTATTTTGTAACACAATTTGAATTAAAGACAAACAACAAAATATTTGCATGCTTCCATATTCAAGAAAAAGAGTATTTCTATAAATTAAATAAATGGAACTCTTGACCTTTTGTATTATTTAATTAAGAATCATGACGTAATAATTTCTCAATATACATATATCTAATTAAAAAAAACTAATTGCATGAAATATTACTGCTGCTGCAGTTCTCATACTCAACAAATTGCTGGTATTTATAATTATAAAAATAAAAGTACTCTGAAAATGAAACCTGAATCACATTTTATAAATTTGTAAAACAAAAATAAATCAATTGTTTTGTTTACAATTTTTTGAGGAATTTTCGCTAGTAATGTCAAAATTTTTCTTGTGATAACATATTTTTCGTGCACATAAATCTAACGAGTTTTTCAACGTTCAAAAAATAGAAAATTATTCTTTTCATGCCATGGATCAGCATAAAAATTCCAAACGCTTTCGTAAAAGTTTTGAGTCAGCCGAGTACAATTCAAAGAAGACCGTTTCGTTTCAGAAATTCGTTGATATTTTTCAATTGAGTGATGCCTGGCAATTGCATGTTAAAAAGAGCAATCTAAAGACTGAAGAGGATCAGGTAAACTGCATAACATAAAATATCAGTATGTTACTATGAAGGAATCATAACCGATTGTTATATTTCGCTTTGTTTTCAGGCTAAACGCAGAATACTGCAACGAAACTATTGATAATTGTTTGACTATTTTTTGGCCTTAAGTGTTTTTCAAATTCTATATTGGTGCTGTCCTTTCTACAGAATTCTTTGCCACACTGTGTTTTTCTTAGAGAATGAAATAAAATGTGAAAATTCAATCGTTTTTTTCATTAGCACTTATTGCTGTAGATTAGCATGGTTAAAAGAATTGTGCCGTTAAAATTGTTTGTCTTAACTGCGCTAATATGAATTTGCATGAATTTAATGTCATTGGTAAGTTTGTTGGTGGTCAACTGGTAATTGTATTCGTTTAGTTGCATTGTATTGTTGCTTAAGATGAGGTGTCTATTTAAATTACTTATTATATTTACTATAAGCATTTTGTGGAAATTGACTTTTTGTAATAGTAATGAACATCATTTAAACAAACGATTTTTAATATTTCCAAGGCAGGCACCCACGAGGCATCAGGTAAGTTAAGATTTCAAATAAGTTATATTTAAAATACTTTTGGCGCATATTTATAGAGCTATGCACATAGCAAATTTTTGTTAGAAAATTATGTGAAAAATATTTTTAATGTGGATTGTTTCTTAGTGTTTATTCGCATGTCCTCAATTAAGTATGAAATTTAGGGTGTAGGCAAACAATCGCTATGCAGGCCAACTCGTAAAAAACATCGTTTAAAAGATTGGAGCACACAAAAACAAATCTTGCTGAAAAACGAATTTTTAGCCAAAATTAATGGAAAAATTGCAAAAAAAGTTGTAATAGAATACAAACATTTCGGACGTTATTTCGGGCAATTTTACACACATACAAAATTTTAAACAGTGGAAATAACTCAAAAATTCACGAAGAAAAATCACACAAAAAATGTTAAAAAGATATCAAATAATGGGTAATCTTGTTATTTGGGTATAATGATCAAAATCTGATAATTCTTCCACATACTAGAGATTTTTTGGGGAATTTTTCCCTGTAGTTTTGAACCATTTAAATTTGAGCGCAAGCTTATCGCTTTTGGTCGGTTGAATTTTTTTCGTTTACCTACGCCCACAAAACAAATCTTGGACAATTATTATTATTATTATAAATTTTGACCTATTTTTAGGTACATACATATGTATAAGTACTGAAAAAATTACAACACAAATTTAACACTTTCGATAACGGATTCGTATATATACCAATTTTTTCAATAACTTAGTTTTGTTATTGATAATTCTACTTTATTTGTAGTTTATTGGCGGCATTGGTATACCTGCTGATCTGGAATATGAATCGCTAACTGTGGGCCATGTATTAAAAGCAGAATTTTATTTACCTTACAATGCGACCGTATTTCGTGAAAATCCATTTCTACCCGAATATAAAGTAGATGATAACTATTTAAATACGCGAAAAATGCACAAAGTATCAAAACGCTCAAAGTTACGTTGGGACTTTTATGAATACATCATTGATCGTCTTAATAGGTGGGTGACAGACAACATGCAATTTGCGCAACCTTCATTTAAGTAAATTACAAATTCAAATAATTCTCTCATTCATATTCAGTTACGGATACAATGGTGAAGAGTGCTTGTTGCGTACCATTTGTGAGGCCAACGCTTTTCATTTTGAGCGCGATTTCAATGTGTTTGCGGAACTGATGCACATTTTTTTAAGGTAAGAAATTTGAAAACATACAAATTGATGGAGCTTAAAAGTTATTGTAATTATTATTCTAATTCTGGTAATTCTATATGAACCATTTAGATACCATGTCGTCTGCGTGAGATTTGAAGGACTTATAAAAATTAAATTTTTTCAGATTTTATTTGAAATTAAAAATTTTTAATAAGTTATAATGTGAGAGACCTTACAACAGTTAATCTTTCCAGCAAGTACCATTTCAGCAAAAGAGGAAAATCTCTAGAATTAAAGTGTCTCTGTTATAAGTTTATCATTTAAATAATAAAATTATCTTCAACACAGTGAGCTCTCGATAGTGTGAACATGAAGTAGGGAAAGGGGTTATGATCGAAAATTGATTAAATATTGATGGTTTTTGACCGATATTGTCGGATATTTATATAAATTTAATTTCTTATTACGTTGCAGATGCCACGCAATTATGACAGAAATTGTGCTGCCGGATTGTGTACTAAAATTCCATTTTAAATAGTTAAATCTTATTTTACAGGCCATCCACCTCGCTTGATGCTGAATCTGAAGAAAGTCGCAACTTCTTGGAAGCTGAAAAACTTGGAAGCAGTGACAACAATGCAGAATGTGGCATATACACCTGCGAACTATCACTATTAAAATTGGTTTCTACAGTGCTTCATATCGATTAAGTTTCTCTTTTTTTTAAGTTTGTGTTTTGTTTATTAAAAAACCAATATACAATAAATTATATTCATTTAATTTCTCTTAACTAATTTAACTTTAATATCGATCTTTGAGCGTAATGTAAGACCGATTACAAATTCAAATTTCTGTGTGTCCGTAACTGGTAGCAGTTTAAAGTGTTTCAGAATATAAACAAGCAGCGTCTTTATTTCCAACATGGCAAACTTTTGACCTTTTCATTTAGAATATGGATATGAATTATTAATTTTATCTACATATGTATATAGAAGGGTATTTAAATTATACATACCAATACAATTTCGTTGTCCTGCACTAAAAGGCACAAAGGCATAAGGATGCCTACCTACAGAATTTTCTACTGTAAAACGTTCCGGATCAAATTTCTCAGGATCCGGAAAATGTTTTGGGTTGCGTTGTATATCAAAAATGTGCACTGATATTTGTGTACCCGCAGGTAAAATTAAATTGTTTGCCAACTTCGTTTCGCGTACTGCAACACGCATTATACTTGGTACAGATGGGTAAAGCCGCAGTGTTTCCTTTATAAAACAGTCAAGATATTTAAGATTATTCAATTGGGAAATATCCAACTTGCTGAGATCATCTAAAAAACGAAAAATTTTGTAATGTTACATTCAATGAAGTTCATAATAGCTAACTAAATTCTGAATAGAAATAATATTTTTTGGACAATTTAAGCGTTTGATGTAGAAGCTCATTTATTCAATAAATATGTTAGCGAAAAATATATCTACCATCAACATGTGCTACCAACTCCTGATAGCATTTTTCTTGCATTTCGGGGTACAGTGATAAACTCCTTAGGGCAAATATCAAGCCTATTGATGTAGTATCGAAACCTTCAAACATAAAAGTGTCTACTTCTTCGCAAATGCCTGCATGATCGATGAGCGAATCTTGTTCGGCGCGCAGTAAAGTATCTAACATAGCATACCGTTTCTTTTTGAATGCAAAACTATATGACGAAAAGATATTGATTGGTATCAGTCATTGAAGATACCTAATTTAAAATTTCCGTAGATAGGATAACACTTACTCTATATCATCTGAATCTTTTGTATCTACGTTCTGACTCATTTCCTCAGCAAACAATTGTCTTCGTTTCGCAATAATATCACTGGAGAACTCGTGTACGACTTTTAAATGAGGCTCATACTTGGCTGCAGCAAAGAAATTGAATATTTCATCGCTTACATAGAGTGAATTTGCTACGCGTTTGATAAAACACTCTTCGATCATTTTAAAACTGGCGCGATAGTCATCACCGTTCGAGAATTCATCAAACTGCACACCTAAAGCAGTTTCTGAAAAGTAAAGAAACTTTAAACTGTTGCGAATAATTTACAAGGATTTTAAAGGTAAGAAGTTTTATACTTTAACGCATAATGACAGAGTTACTATACACATAAATAAAATTAAAGCCTCAAGCTAATTATAGCTCGCTTTGAACGAGCTACAATTGTATATATCGGTCATTCTTTAAAAAACTAGTATCTGAAAAACTATGTGAAATTCCTGACTCTTTTTTTTTTTGTTATAAAATTAAAGCATTTTAAAACAAAAATGATTTAGTAATATTTATCCTATCTCCCATAGTTTTTGAGATATTTTGCTTCAAAAAATGTTCACACTCATAAACAGCGTAAAGAAAGGAAATTTTAAATGTTGTAACTAACTGATGTTATTTAACTGAGCCCCCTCCTCATTGAATTATGTACCATAAGAAAAAAATTTCGCATTTTCCTATACTCTATATCAAATTATATGTATGGTTCAACTTACCACATACGCTATTAAGTGTAAATTTGGGTATCAAATCGCTGACCGAAATAACATCACTACCGTGAGCTTGTATGTTTTTTATAAACTTCAGACTTTCTTCTCTGAAAAGAAAATATAGTTAATATGAGAGCTCTAAATCTTTTAATTAATATGATATATTTCTTACTTGAATATCTCCTCAAACTGACCCAAAATGTTAAAATGAAATGCTGGTGTCAACATTTTTCTACGCGTATGCCATTTTTTATCTATAAGACGTATGAATCAAATTTATTTCTGTAGTATACATATAATTTTTTAAATCATTAAATCATTTTGCGTAAAAAATTTCCGAATACAAACCGGCTGAAGTTAAAAGTCCAGTCCCAATGAATGGATGCAAAAAGTTGTAGACCACACCTTTGGTAGTTAAGGTTGGATCATTAAGCACCAATTCTGCATCGCTGGGTTCGATTATATTATAAACTGGATCCCCGAAAATGTATTGGATATAACTTTTTTTATATTCAGCAGCCATTTCGCGTGAATAATTAAAGAAAGCAACTTAAAAAGAAAAAATTTGTATCTGTTCAGTTTATGCTTTTAAATATTTATATATACATAAGTATGTATGTATGTATACATATATATATATATATATTTATTTATATATACATAAGTATGTATGTATGTATACATATTTATATAGCTTTAACTGCTCATCTTAAACGATTAAAATAATTAAAAAATATGATGCATGTACATAAAATTTATTTATTGTTAATATTAACAGATTGTAAATAAAATCAAAAATCATAAAAAAAATATATAAGAGGTCTGCATGAGTGCACTCGAAACAACCATCAAGCTACTCGCCACGTTACTAGTCAATCGATTTTTCGTGCACAAAAACCACAAAACAAATCGAAATACCAAGCAGTTGAGGTGAGTGATGCACTTACAAATAAATCGCAAATAAAATGTTCTGTAAGCTTAAGCATTCTTAAGTTTATTGCATTCGGAAGGTAATATGATGATCATTTCGAGTGCAATCATGCATACCTCTAATGTATATTTCTTATTTCACAAATTGAAGATTATTCAAAGGCTTAGACTGATTTCGAATATATTTACATCTTAATGGAAAACTTACACCAGTTTACACCAGTCTGAAAGCCTCAAAAGTCACAAAACCACCAAACAGTTCAAAATACAGGAATTAAAAATTTTTCTTGACATAACTTGAAATGAAGCTGGCCAGTGTTTCGAAGGCTTATTTAAAGCTACAAGTTTCAGTTTTTTGATTAAATGGCTGACAAGCGTTTAATATAAAAATTACTTTATTTATTGTCAGGGAGATAGCGTCATGAAATTGTTTGAACATGGACAAAACTCATTCCCCAGCTCAAAATGATATATAATGAGCTGAAACCTGCTACTCCAAAGGTTTTTTGATCGTTTGATACGAATTGACTATGGTATACAAGGTTTTGAAAAAAACGATCTATCCAATATATCAGCATTTTTCAGTTTATGTCAATTTACTCAAGAAGTATGTCTTGAATAGAAAAATACATGATAATACAAATTTAGTGAATAAAAAACCATACATTTCTTGTTAGAAATAACTTTTTCTGACTCAAACAAATCTTATCCCAAAAAAAATTTTTTTTACCAATAATTAATTCAACTTAAATTCTCTAATAAAAGACCTTAGATCCAAATGCATCAAATTAATGTTTTTTTTTTTGCTCCTGATTATGAGCATTAAAAATTCGAGATAAAATAGGTCCCATCTTATAAAATATGGTAAGTTAAGTAATTTTCCAAAAATTTATATTTCTTGAATAGCTTGATAATAAATAGTTGAAGAAAATCATGGAGACTAGCCTTAACCAGTACCTACTAAAAGAAAAAAAAAATCAAAGATGCAAATGCAAAAAGATGTCCGATTTGGCGCTAAATGCCTAAGAAGTGATTATGTAAATTTGAGAAAAACTTATTTTCCAAAAATTACTCTATATGGCCATAAATTTCCAGATTAAATTGATACAGAAATAAATTGATTGCTGAATTTAAGACCATTATTGAACTATTTGAACATTTACAGGAATATCGATCTCTTTATGAATGACTATCAGTTTATTTAAAAAAAGTATTTCATTACTTGTAGTTTTAATCTTAAACTATTTTTACCATTGTCCAAGTAGATTAAGTCAAATGTGCTACCAAAAATTGATCTTCCTTTTGAGACAGGTGCAATATGTTCCAATGGCGTTCCATCTACAGTCTTAACGCGTTTTGAAAACGCTGGTATATAATAGTGTTTATTTAACTTATAGAAGAATACTATAGAAATAATCGCAAGAACAATCACCCACAGCACCATTTTTAACAGAATTTTTTGAGCACAACACTAGGTTGTGCATTTGTTAAACGTTTCATGAGAACTGAATGGCATATCAAAGGTTATTATTTAATCAGATTTAGTCGAAATTTAAGGAAAATTTTCTGCCACCACATTTGTATTATTGGTCAGAGTTCTTTAGTTTTTAAGATAACGTACTTTTGATTAGAGATAATCTGTATTTGCGTTAAAAAATACTTACAAGTCTTAAGTTCCACTAATATTAAACATTTAAAGCACCATTTCTGATATCATTAGTAGATATTGAAAAATTAATGGGTTATTGACGGTATTTTAAATGCCTTTGGAGAACGAGAGGTAAATAAAAAATGATGTTAATATAACATACATATATGCATTAAAATAGTGGTGTTATATGTATGAGCGATATATGTACGTAATTTTCCAGCAAAAACTTATCACAAAATAAAAAATTTAAATTTTTTTTGTAGAATCGTTGTAGAATTATTGATGTGTTGATTTTAAATATTCAACCTTAATTAAATTACTGTTAAAAAAAATTTTTTTTTGATAAAACATAACTGTCGCAGCTGTTGTGTGTAGGGTGTAGATATTGTGGACAAAAATTCTCGATTTCTCTTTAGATAAGAAAAAATGGAGATGTCATTGCCGGCTAATTTTTTTTTTAGATTAAACAGTTAAACGAGCAGATGTCGATCTGATATGGAGTAAAAATTCGGCATTATGCAATTTATGTCTGTTAAACTTTTTCATAAAGTATGTAAACATAAGTTTTTGAATATACCTGCATTCAAAAATCTGCTGAAGATAGTCGTTTATATTATTTTTGGGCTGATGATAGCGGTGAGATCTTTCGAAAAAGCTTTATTTCAGAAAATATGATACCATTTTCTTTCATATCTCATTTTTTTTATAGAGAAAGATGAAATATTATAAATTATTATTATTCCTGCAAAACCATAATAGTGTTGCTTAATATGAAAGATGTAACATACTATTCTTAAACTTGCTTAAATTATAGTCGGGAATATTTTGACCAATTTTAAGAAGATTTTACTCAGTAAAATTTTTAGTGAAATTGATAGTTTAGGAGCAAAAAGTAATAGAAGTTGAAATATTGACCAAAATTGTTTTTATCACTAACACAAAAACTAAAACGCAGCCTGCAAGCTGCAAGTTGTTAATGCTCTTGTAGTATTCTATCCAATTTTGATGAAATTTTCGTATCAAGCACGTCTAAAGTAGAACCATGTGGATGAAAATTGTTTAGCCTTAAGGGCTAATAATAATAATAATATCATCCCCCGCCCGGTTAGGGGGGGGATGCTATTAAATTTACTAAAAGGAAAAGTTTGATTTATTTTCGAACGAAATATGTTCAAGGGGCGCCGTCTTCCCAGACATATTTCTCAAATTCGTTAAGTGGCTCTATATTCTACCGGAGGATTCTTGATCTGGATGAAGAAAAATCTAAAGCTAACTATATACCAACAGTTGTAAAATATTGGCCACTTAATTAATATCACAAGAAAATTCATAATTTTTATGTATCAAATGAAACTGAGGTTTCATTGGTCAACAGCACTATATCTCGCATTTAAGCACTGACTGGTACACTCATTTACTGCATCTTTTTTGATCATTCAGATTTTATATATGGTCTTTGTTTTTCTCGAAATTAGTGCTTGATAGGAGAATGATTAGATTTTTGCCATGTGGGAAAATCTCTTGTTATTACTAAAACAATGCTACAAGTCAGATGAAATATTTTACAAACAGCGTTCTTACTGGAAAGTCAGTTTAAATTGAGTCTGGTAGATAAAAAATAAAATCAACTACATATAAATGAGCTTGAAATTATAACAGTTCACATCAACTAGCAATCATTTTTTATTGTTTAACATGAATCAACTTTTTTGTTTGTATTATGTTCTTATCGCAAACTCTGAAACAAAAAAACTTTTGCACAGGAACGCATCCGATATTCACCAAGAATATTTATAATTTTAGTACAAATCGTGCATTCGCCGACTACGTATCATTTTAATTTTACTGATTTTCCAACAACTCAAATTTAATAAATTCAATTGAAGTGATTAGTGATGATCTTTATTGTCGCGATCTTGGCAGCTGTTTTTATTTTACTAACGCTATGGCTTGTGATATTGAATAGAGATTATGCAATTCTATCGCTTTGCAGACGCATCAAAACAATTGATGGTTCACCTGTTGAGGAAATTGCACCCCTAGCCAAGGGTAGCACAATTTTCGGTAATACTTTTGACATGATCTCTATGGATTCAGGTGGGTGATTTGAGTCAAGGCAAAGTTGACTTGGAATTTCAACACAGAATTCTTCTATTGCAGTTCAACTATTTTACTATTCCAGAAACTCTGCTCAGGAATTGAAACGTAGCTATGTGCAATATATGCTTCTAAATCCGATATATAATATCATAGATGCAGCTGATGCAGAACTTGTGCTCAGTGATCCAAATCTTATTACTAAATCGGTTGTTTACGGATTTTTGCATCCATTTTTAAAGACAGGCCTTCTGACTAGTACAGGTTAATTGCGTGTTATATCTAATTACTAGCGATTAAAAAAAACACAAGTGATGCTTGTTTATATAATTGCAGATAAAAAGTGGCACACACGTCGGAAACTATTAACACCAGCGTTTCACTTCAATATACTGGCTCAATTTGAGGAAATATTCAAGTAAGATGTAAACCTTATCAAACATTTGACGCAAAGTCGTTTGCGACATTTTCTGTTTTTTTTTTTTTAATAGAGAATGAAAGTTTTACACATGTTTTTCAGTCGAGATGGTTAATTACGCCAACAAAGATTTTACATCTACTACATATGTGTCGGCAAATATCAAGTGTCCAAGACCATCTCTGATGTGTAGAAAAAACTAAATAAATTGAATTCATTCCAATTATGGGGGCTAGTCACTTTTGATATCTATCGGCTGATATGTACGTAGTAGAATGTTTGATATTCCCTAAGCTTTATTAATCAAAGAAATCGGCATGTTAATGTTTTTTTTTTTTTTAGAAAAAAGAAAAAGGTCTCATAAACTTTTTTGTTTATTATTTCATGAGCTTCAAATAACTAATATAAAACCCCGAAAAAAAACTTTTACTTCATTTTCCATAAGAGATTTTTTGTAGTGCATTTAATTTATGTCGTAAAAGCTCATCAGATCAGATAGTAAACAAAATTAGTCCAAAATAGTTTTTGTAAGTCTACTTGTTATCGAGTAAAAAAATAAATAATATAAAAAATATTAAGTGCTCGGTGACAAACTGCTCTGGTATAAAATAGTTCCATACTTTGGGATATACATATCACGATGGGTGCATTTGTTATCTTTCCTGAAGTTATATATTCACTAAATACCCTTATAAATGTTGTAAAATAACTATAGTAAGTAATGCATTTATGTATGTATGTGCATATGTATGATGATAAAATTTCTATTGAGGATTAATGAAGGAAAACTTCGACGGAGATCAAGAAATGCTTAACAGGGAAGCGAATAAATATAAACCTCGCCCAGTACGTCCATTGAGGTTTATCCCGGCCTGATAATACAAAAGTTGTACACCGATCCTTTAATAAAAACTTCATCTTCATTTTTCCAAGTTGTCAAAAATTACATTAATGGTTGATAAATGGGAGATAAAGCGGTGTTTCTTTCATAAGCACTACTTTCTTAGAACACCAAACTACTATGTATAGTGTCTTTCAGGTGGAGTTCATAGAAATTCTAAAAGCGACGAAATGGCTAAATACCTTCGAAAAATGCTTGCATTTTCACAAACAATCAGGCCTCTATCGAATCTGTTAGCTTTTATTCTCTTATTGTGTCTATGTCTCACCTATATCAAAATAAGATTCCAGGAGCTAGCGAACTCTAGATGCGTGAAAAAACGTGAAATACATCAAATCTGGCTGATGCTGGATTATAACCAATCAAAAGAATTCATAGCACTAGGGAAGCCTGAGTCACTGGTCACTGAATAGCTACTTATATTATATACAGTGGGTGGCTACACCAAGCAACGAGTAAGAAAGGCTCTTACAAGTATTATTTTGCCAATTTATTGGGTAGAATTAAATTATAGCTGACATTGGTATTTTATTATCTCATTCTTTATTTTGATTTATACTTTCTCGACATCTTTCTTTTCGTTTTCCAAAGTTAAAATATTCATTGACTGTACTAACAGCATTATGATTTTTTTTTACATTTTATAGGCAGGAAAGTTCAAAATTTGTTAAAACAATTAACGAAAAATGTGCTGAAACCCAGGATAATGTGATATGCTTAGATGATCTCATACCACGGTTTACCTTAAATAATATTTGTGGTATGTAAAAAAAAATAAGGTGGGCAAAGGTGAGTTAAAATAAAAATTTATAGCAAAAAAAATTGTAGTAGGTGCCCAAAATAAACCAGACATTTAAGAAATGTACAATGGGGCACTTTTTAAATGTAAGCCCATAAATTTGACACAAAATTCGGCACAGATTAAGAGCCTTGAGGTTTTTCAAATACAACCTTTGCATTTAAAACCAATGAAATATACGAGTTCTCATTTTAAAAGTATTTTTTAGTACAATAACTTGGAATTAAGGTCGCATGTCCAACTTCTGATGTCCTATTATTAATTGAAATATGTCTAGGTCCAATCTTCGATACATACGAACTTTTCGCAAAAACTATTTGGCAAGATTTTTATTTAAACTCATTTAAATTTACCATAATAGATAGTATGTGAAAATATTCCTTTGATTTCTTTAATTGGTATTCGCAGAAACTGCGCTGGGCGTGCAGTTGGACGAACGTTTAGATGGCGATGAATATCGTGAGAATATCACCAAAGTAGAGGAAAGTTTTGTCAAGCGTGTTATTAATCCATTACTGACAGCAGATATAATTTACAATATTTTTGGGGACGGAAAAAAAGATGAACAATATCTCAAGACCTTGCATGCCTTCTCCAGTGGAATAATAGAAAAACGTCGCGCACTCTTTGAAGCAGAACTTATGTCTAATGGTAAAAAGCAGACGTCAGAAGAGATTGAGTAGGTATAATTAATTAAAATGAAAAATCACCAAAATCGAAAAGAAAATTTCAGAAAAATGGCTCAAAATATGGCTCAAAAATCTTCTAACGAAGTGATTTTTGGTTTTCAATGCTTTTTTAAGAAACATTCGCAACAATTTTATGTCTGTTTTTACAAAGGTTTTTTTGAGAAGTTTTTCTTTAAATTTTGTCCTTTGAAAAAAAAAACAGCTAAAATTTGAATAATCGCTTAAAATTTTGGATAATTTTTCATATGAATTATAACCCAAACAACAAAATGTTAATGATCAAAATCAATTTCTTTTAGTTTTATTTATCAAAAACAACGTTACGCCATGTTAGATACATTGCTACGTGCTGAAAAAGATGGTCTTATAGACCATGCTGGCATCTGTGAAGAGGTAGATACATTTATGTTTGAAGGTTTCGATACGACCTCAATGAACTTAATATTTGGACTGATGAATTTATCATTGTTTCCTGATGTACAGCAACGTTGTTATGAGGAAGTGAATGAGTTTATTGACGGTAATGTTTGGTCTTTATTTTTTTAACAAACCTAATAAATCCATTGTTTGACTTTATTTTATAGATGATCTCAGTAAAGTGAATGTTACACAATTAAATAAATTAAAATACTTGGAATGTTTTATTAAGGAAACTCAACGTCTTTATCCCTCAGTACCCTTGGTTTTGCGGGAAACTACGCAAGATACTGTACTGGCGAATAAGCTTTTTCTTCCGAAGGGTACACAAATTACTGTGCACATTTTCGACATACACCGCAATCCTAAACATTTTGATGAACCAGATGAATTTCGTCCGGAAAGATTTTTCCCAGAAAATGCTGAAGGTCGACATCCCTATGCTTTCATACCTTTTAGCGCTGGACAGCGCAACTGTATAGGTATTGATTCGAAAAACAAGCGCTTTAATAAAATTGACTTATCTGTTAAAAAATTATAGGTCAAAAATTTGCCATGTTGGAGATAAAAACATTGCTTGTCTACATGCTGAAAAATTTCAAACTTTTACCAATGACTGATCCGAAAACATTTCGATTTCTAGCTGGTATTTTGATACGTTCACATTCAAATGTTAAAGTTAAAGTAGTCAAGCGTATCTAGTGATCATGAATGATATTTATTGATATTATTCATATTCTAAATAAAAATACAAACAATACACGTAGGCAATATCACCTGAAAATAAAATGGAATTAAAAATTGAGGGTTTTTTTATTTCTGGAGGAAATAATAGTTTAATCAAAACTTTAGTGAGGGACATTGTTTCTGAGATATAGCGATTGAAAGTGGTGCGTACTGCTGGTTTAATTTAAAAAATATAAATGTTATATGAAAGATATTTTAATAAGGTATTGGTATATGAAAGCTTGAAATCTGGCCCATAGTTTTTGAAATGACGATTTTTCCAAATTTTCTGCCAGCTTTTTTTTATAAACATATAATTTTATCAACATATTAAAAAGGTTAAATTATTTCTTTCCTGAAAAACAGTGCAACTGAAAAAAAATTGCACGAAAAAAATATTTTGCAAATTGAATTTAAAATGCAAAATCGATGGTATTCGAGGTTCGACGACATTCTATGACATTTGGTCTAAGTCCAAGATATCGAGGCCGGTTATTAAGCTTACAGAAGGTTTTTGTAGGTAAATTTCGAATGATTTTATTATTTTTTATAAAACTCTTAAATATATTACAATTAGTAGCATTCTGCTTCAATGTATGTGCAAGAATAATTATTAAAACCTAAAATTAATTTTTTTAAATTACTACAAAAATTTTAATAATAACTATAAAGATATCCATTGATGTACAATAGAACATCCTTTGCATGCAATCATTTATTTATTTATTTGCTAGGGAAGTGTGGATTTTTAACAGTCGAATCTTTGCCATCAAAAGCAATACTTTCAAAATACACCTTCCGATTTACTCTACACTGTGTGCCACATTTTGTGGAGCCACAATTTTCACATTCATTCCAGCATCCAGGGCAATCTTCACTCATGCAGTCGCAAACATCAAGGCCATTGTGTCGAATGTGTCCATATTCATCGTAAGCACTGTTTTTGTTTGAGTTGTTACACTTTCGTTTTAACTTGCGCCTTTCTCGGTTTGATTTTTCCGGATCAAAATCATCCAAAAATTTTAGCTCATCTATACGTCCGCGTAATTTACGTTCCGCGCTCAGCTTGCGTGGACGTTCACGTAGAGACATTCGCAATGCTCCAAAACCTTCGGAAAATTCACTTTCAGCATCCATTCTGATTTGGAATTCGTTGATACAGAATATTTTATTTATTTGTGAAATTTTTATTTTATTAACATCAATTAACAAACAAAATTTGACAGCTGAATAAATTGTTGATAAAGTATGCTGCCAGATCTACGCTTTCATGGGTTTTTAAAAATTTTGTGCAATAATTGCGCATGTTAAAAATTAAAAAATACAAATAAAAAAGTCCAAAGTTTTCCACAAACTACCCTTTTTAATACATTTAAATCACATTTTGAGCTTATATGTTAACTGTCTCCTATAGTCAAAGTAGATTTAAGCTAAAAATTAAATTATTTCAATATTGTTACTTATGGCCAGTTACAGTTGATCATGAGTTGTCAAAGTTTTCGCTTTTTGCTAAACTTTCATAATTAATAATGACATTAGACTTACAATAATTTATGAGAAAGCAGAAATCCCACAAGAGTAATTGAACACTTTACATAATTTCATTCTCTGGTCTCTAGCATGGTACAATTATCATGGTAGTAGCAATTCTAAGTAACAGTTCTTCTTCTTTGCTTTATGCCTGCCTTTTTTTTTGTCAAAAGAGCTTGTTTTGATTTTGGTTTTGTTTGAATGTACCATTGTACCATGGTCTCTAGTCTCTAGTCTCTACCCAAGTATGACATTTATCAGCTGTTTTTGTTTGGATTACATATGCAAGTGCTACCAATTGATGTTAAAAACTACACTCAGAAAAAGAACAGTTTTGCATACTTAACCCTTTTGTTATTGGAAAATATAAAAATTTATTAAATAAATTCTTTAGAAAGCTACATATGTATTTATAGACAGCAACAATAAGAGGAACAGCAAAAAACAGCAGCACACATCATTTATTTCATACTTCAGTTATAAGCCACTCGTTTCTTTTGTTTAAATTTAAAACATGGAGCCTGAGAGTAATAAAATTACTTCATTAAGCGCTGAATGATTTTTCCATGGGATATCGATGTAAAAAACGTTAAGACATACAACAGTTTGATGTAATTAGAAAACAAAAACTGTTTGAGGTGTCTTGGAAAATACGGCTTCCATTTTGAACAAATTATGTCTGTACGTTACACCGTATATCTATCTGTATTCTATCTCATGCTCTCGCTGGGAAAGATTTAATATCGTATATCGATCCATGCTCATGACATTTGACAGCACCATTTGACAGACTTTGTTTAGCTGAATTATTTCCTACACGAATTTTTCATGCCGAGCGGGGATTTAACTCATTATTTAATGTAATAAAAATAATTCAAACAAGATCAAATTAATTTACTACCGGTAAGTAAGATAAATTAAACTATACGCAAAAATTAAAAGAATATAGAATTTGGGGAGTGACTTAATAAATGCTTATTGTTGCTGATGTAACGTGCGAACTATATCGCGAAATTAAAATTTATATGTAAATTCTAAAAAGTTAATTTTATTGCGATTTAAAAATCTAATAAAATTTTGAAATAAGTTAATAGAATTGTGTGCTTGTGTGCCTTTATCTTTCGTAGAAACCAGAAAGAAAAACGAGTGATAAAGACGGAACTTTCGAAAAATGCTGTCACGTCTACTGCTCCTACGATCTGGGTTGGCCAATACTTTAAAATGTGGTCAACACGTGAAACAACATTCATCGTCAAATTCATCTGCAAAGTCAAGGGCAGTAAAAGCTACAGGGGAAGTTCAGCCTTTGGCTAAAAATCATGAACGCAGTAGCGGACCACAAATATTGCAGCCAGCAGACTTTAAATTTAATGAGGGTAAAAACTATCAAGGCTTTGAGTGCTTACGCGTCGAACACGTACCGGAATTTGGCATAACAAGTTACACCTTTCGTCATGAAGTTACTGGCACTGAACTTTGGTATTTGGATCGTAATGATCCGAATAACGTTTTTTCAGTAAATTTTCGTACAACACCATTTGATTCTACGGGGCTACCCCATATACTCGAGCACAGTGTGCTGTGCGGTTCTAAAAAGTTTCCAGTGCGTGATCCATTCTTCAAAATGCTTAATCGTTCAGTGGCTACTTTTATGAACGCCATGACAGGTCCTGACTATACAATGTATCCATTCTCATCGATGAATGAAATTGACTTTAGGAACTTACAACAGATCTACTTGGACGCGGTATTCAGGTGAGCATCAACAGATTACAATCTATCTCTTTCCATTTGTATGGCACCAAGATCTGAAATTGAAATATGCTGTAGTTTTAATGTTCTTGCTGATATCACAGTGCATGCCGCTTAAGCTAAGGGTTTTTCGGATATATCTAAAGTTCTTAATATATGCTATCAAGAAATTTTTTCAGTAACTTTCAAGGGGATGAAATATTTTTGTAACTTTATTGGAGCATATAATTAGAGTTCCGCCACCCGATCTTTTATTTTTTACCAACTTACTCAGATCTTCATGCCACAAATGTAATATCCATACAAAAATTAATGAATAATGAATTTAATTTTCAGACCCAACCTGGAGTACCTTGATTTTCTGCAAGAAGGCTGGCGCCTTGAACATTCCAATTTACATGATAAGAATTCTGAGTATATACTAAAGGGTGTTGTCTACAATGAAATGAAAGGCGCTTTCTCAGAAAATTCTTCAGTTCTTGGACAGAATTTGCTCAACAACCTATTGCCAGATAATACCTACGGCTATGTTTCTGGTGGCAACCCATTAGAAATACCAAGACTAACGCACCAAAATCTGGTTGATTTCCATGGAAAATACTATCATCCAAGCAATGCGCGCATATACGCTTATGGCTCGTTCGATTTAAATAAAACATTGGAGTATGTTAATGGTGAATACTTAAGTAAATACGATTATATTGACAACTCCTATAGTCGTATACCAAATCAAAAACGTTGGCCCAAACCAAGAAATGTTCATATTTCCAGTCGTTATGACAATATGGGTGCTCCTTTCGAAAAACAAAATCAAATTTCAATTGCTTTGTTAATGTCTGACGTAACTAATATAGACGAAACATTTGTATTGTATGTTTTATCTGAATTGCTCGTGCGTGGACCTAATTCGCCATTCTATAAAAGTCTTATAGAACCTAACTTTTCTGGTGGCTATAATCAAACTACAGGTTATGATCCACAAATAAAAGATACGTATTTCTGTGTTGGACTGCAAGATGTACCCGTCGAGGACTTTGGTAAAGTGAAAGAAATTTTCGATTCCACAATTCGAAATGTTGTTGAAAACGGATTTGAGTCGAAACATATTGAGAGTGTGCTGCATAATATTGAATTAGCGCTCAAACATCAAAGTCCACAATTCGGCTTGGGTTTGCTATTCAATTCTACATCACTTTGGAATCACGACGGCGATGTTGTAGAATCTCTTCGCGTTTCTAAGATGATAGCGAAATTCCGTGCGAATTTACAAAATGATCCGAAATTCTTGCAAAAGACGGTTGATCATTACTTTGCCAATAACACACATAGACTTACACTGACTATGTCACCAGATGATAATTATGAAAGCAACTTTAAAGAAGCCGAATTAGATTTGCTCAAGCAGAAAGTTATAGCACTTGATCATAAGAAGCGTGAAGAAATCTATCAAAATGGTCTTAAACTAGAGGAGGCACAGAAAGCTGTACCCAATGTGGATGTGTTGCCATGTCTAACATTGAATGATGTAAAGAAAGCACCAAAAATGGAACCACTTAATGTGGTAAAAATCAAATCGGTACCTACGCAAGTGTGCAACGTACAGACTAATGAAATTTCCTACTTCAAATGTTATTTTGATGGCTCAGCGCTCAAACAAGATGAAATAATGTTAATACCACTCTTTTGTAATGTCATCAACGACATGGGCACCAAAAATTACGACTTTCGTGAATTTGATAAGATCATACTCTCAAAGACTGCTGGTATTGATTTCAAATTACATTTTGCTGAAAACATTTACGACAGTAAAACATATAACCTTGGTATTTTAATGAATACTCATGCATTGGATAAAAATTGCAAAGATATGTTTGATTTATGCAAGGAACTACTCGCAAATTTTAAATTAGAGGACACTGAACGTTTGAATATGTTAATTGACAGTTATATGTCGAGCATTTCCGTGGGCATTGCCGATTCCGGTCATCTGTATGCAATGCAAAGTTGTGCTGGCTTAGTTACCGATTCAGCGAAATTAAAATCAGAGTTAGCTGGAGTAGAGCATATTGAATATATGAAGAACTATATTAAAAATCACACAACTGAAGAGATAATGAAAAATTTAAAACAACTTGGACTTAAACTGTTCAATAAGAATTCAATGCGTGCAGCTATTAATACTTCTGATGAATTTTATCCACAACTTATTAAAAGTTATGAAAGTTTCTTGGACGAACTACCAACAGCTTCTGTTGAAAAGGTAGAAAAGAAAGTGAATTTACTTGAACCTTCATGTCAGCATTTTGTTATGAACATACCTGTGAATTATTGCGCCAAGGCACTATTTACAGTTCCTTACACGCATCGTGATCATCCAGCGCTGCGTGTTTTGGCCAAACTCGTGTCAGCCAAGTATTTACTACCTGTCGTACGGGAACAAAATGGAGCTTATGGCGCAGGCGCTAAAATAGGCTCTGATGGCATTTTTAGCTTTTTCAGCTACCGTGATCCTAATTCAACGAAAACATTGGAAGCTTTTGATGACACATACAAATGGTTGCAAGAACATAGTGCTGAACTGACTGATCAAAATCTTTTTGAGGCCAAACTTGGTGTATTACAACAATTGGATTCCCCAGTTGCGCCTGGTAATATAGGCATTGATTTCTTTTTGTATGGAGTTTCACAGGAAATGTTTATGAAATATCGTGCACGTATGCTATCTGTGACGTTACAAGAACTAAAATCTGTTGTTGAGAAATACTTTAAGGAATCACCTGCCTATTATGGCAAATGCATTTTAGGACCAGAAAATCAAGCGCTGGAAGAACAGACAGAACTTAAGTGGAAGACAATTGTTTAGATTTTTGAATGTGTTAAAATATAAAACGAAATTCCTTCTCATTTGATTAATTTTAGCCTAAAATTACGTTTTACAATAATTTTGGAACTCTGAGTCTTAATGTCTGTTTTAATGTAAGAAGTTTGTTATTGTATTTATGACTATTTTACATTAAACGTATATGAATAATTTATTTTTACTAAACATTGTTAATGGAATGCAGTCAGGCGCGTTTTCATGCACACTTGTTGCTATTGCAATATAAATTCATCTATATCTATATGAGTATGAAATCTTTTTATTGTTTAGTGATGTTATTCGTTGCATTATGAACGAAATGTAATAGATATTAAAAAAATAAAATATAAAACAGTTGATTAAAAAAATGTGTTTCTTTATATACATACATAGATCTAAATTATAGGGTCCAGGAGGCAACACAGTCAATGAATTTCGCATCAAAACTCTCGCACAAAGTTAACGTCAGCATGAACTGATGCCGTTGCAAAAAAAGTTGTCAAATGTATATTGTTTAGACTAAGGTGGAGGTCCTGCGAACTAAAAATATATGCGAAATATATGCTCTTTAACTTTGAACGCCAAAAGAAGAACAATTTATTTACGGCTCCCCGGCTTGCATTCATCGGCCATGCTTCGAGAGTATAATTAATAATGAAATAAAAACGTTTGTATTAAAACAAAGCTTTTCAGAGAAAGAAATTGCCATAGTTACAGGCACCAAATAGGCTGTAAGCGGTATATATATTTTGTTGTAATCGCAAGACTCAATTTTTTCTTTACAGTTATGGCGCTGCCCTCAACGTTTTCAAATCCTGTAACGTATTTTGAAAGTTGTGTGAGTTTTTTGCAAAAACACGCCTGGATTTATCAACATGCAAATATCAGCTTTCTGAAGAACAGAGTTTTAGAACAGATAACCAATGAGGAAATCTTGTATTTTTGTAAAATTAAAACCGAAGATCTTAATGCATTTCCAATACCTAATAGCAAGCTCAAAGATTATGTACCGACAACACTGCAAGATTTTCGCCAAAAATTAAAAGAGTTGACACCCATCGCAGCATATGCTGAGCCGCAAGTGATACAAAGTACAGAGTTACCTGTGCTCAAAAAGATGAATCTCAAAAAACAACACGAGATTTGTCGGCTCGCAAATAGAATTAATGAGTTATGTGTCGGAAATGAAGTTTTAATTGATTTTGGTGCAGGACATGGTTATCTCAGTGAAATGCTAATTAAAATAAATCCTGCGTTCCATATACTCGGTCTTGAAGCTGAAAAAGAGCGCGTTGAAGCTGCACGCCTTAGGCAGACTGAAAATATTCCTGAAGCTAAAGATGCTGTTATCTACAAACAAATATTAATAAATGAAGACTCGCAGTCATTTATAGAGCAAAGTGTAGAAGAATTTCAAGAGTTACGCAAGCGCAATTTACTAGGCTGGAACATAATTGGACTTCATGCTTGCGCTGACTTAACGGTGACATCGATGCGTTTATTTTTCGCTATGCCTAGGGTTCACCGTCTAATTATAATGCCATGTTGTTATCATAAGCTGAAAATGTCTAAGGAAGACGAATTTTTAAATTTCCCATTAAGTGAAAGCTTACGTACAGCGGTGGCGGCGGGCAGTAATGGTTCCGAAAAAGTTAACATTTTTAATAGACCCTTCTTACGTTTGGCATGTCAACAAACATTGGCACGTTGGTGTTGTTCTAGCGAAGCAGAACATTTAGTACATGGTTTGGAGATGTGGACGCGTGCAGTGGCCGAGTCAATTTTGGGAATAGACGAAACGGTGGTTAGAAGCAAGCGCAAAAATAAGTTTCAATTAGATCTGGGAGAATCTTTAAAATTCGAAAGTTTAACTGAGGCTAATGAGCTACATTCAAAGATTGACAATTCGAGTTTGGACTGGAAGTTGCAACATGAACTAAAATTTAATAATATAATTAAGAAATATCCTGAAGGTGCAAAGCTGGCAGAAGGCCTCACTTGCTTGCAGACAACTATGCAGGTAAGTCTTTTAGAAAATCTTCAGGATATAATAATATTAGTTGTGGTTACGTATTTATTTGGTTAAATATCCTGCGGTAAACAATTTTGAAAAGTTTGTAATCGATCCGAATATTTCTTGATATTTGAGCTAAAAGTATTATAATATCTGGTAGCTTATCCAACTGTAGTTGATAGTGTATGAGACGAAGAATAAAAATAAAATCTACAGATTGTATTGTACATTTGGGACTAGATTTACCAAAAATTTCATCAAGCATTGCACAAACTTCTATGAAAATGTTATTTAATATAAGCTCCTTTGGATTAAAAATGAATTAGATTGCGACCGTGGGCGTCGTATCTCCAATAAAGGGGGCAATTCTGATGCCAAAATTCACCAGAAACCTTCGGTAAAGTATATTCTGGTCTCTGTGACTGGAGTTTCGTGCAATTTTATCGGCGTATGAAATTCAAAAAATCCTCGGCATTAACTGCCGCTTAAATCTATAATTGTCGCTCTATGCAGCCATCCTTAGCTAAATCCGTTCCTGAATATAATACATTTTATTTTTCGAACTGCAGTTGGGCAGTCAAAAGTGAAAAACAAAAATCTACAGTAAGTGTTTTCAAAGATATTTAATTTGCTTTTTACTCTTCCTTTCAGAAACTCTGTGAAAATATTGTGCTCTACGACCGTCTGTGCTATATGCAAGAGTGCGCTGCCATCAAAGGTGTAAGGATAAAGGCACGCTTTGAAAAACTTATGAATGAAAAGCTCTCGCCACGATGTTATGTTCTAATTGCCGAGAAACTTAACTAAAATGAAAAAGGATAAAAACAAATAAACGCTGTTTTATTCAATAAAGTTGTGCTTTATTTTCTTTTTGATATGATACGGGTTCTTAAATATGTTAAAATGGAAAGCTTGAAACTTTGCATGCGAAATTAATGCAATTAATGTTATAACTAAATATGTGTAAGTAACACATTTCCTTACATGATAGAGTATATGTACATAGTAAAGCAAGCGGCAGGAGTAACTCTACCATGATACGGTGGAGAATTTAAAACGTTTTATACAACCACTAATGTACAAGTTGATTAAAACAAATTAACTTTGACGAGAATTACGTGTAGGTGCCTAACAATAGAAGTACGGGTGTTTATATCTAAAAGCTTTTAAGGTTTCTTAAGTAAATCATTGTGTTTTGTCCATAGGCATAATTTAAATTAGTGGAACTTAATTGTTGAAAAATGGGAGTTGTTCGCTACTTTTAAGGGAGCCTAGAAGAAAAAGAAAATTGGAATTGGAACACAGTAAATTCGATGGTCACCACCATTAGCACTTTATTGTGTGTAGTATTTAAAAATAATTTTGTGAACAGAATCAATAAAATTGAAGACTGTTTTGCAATTTTTATAGAAAAAAAAAAAAAAATATATGCATACATTGAAAAAAAAATTGTTTGAAAATACGAATATGCTTAAATTCTTATCAACTATTGAGATATCAAGATGATGAGAGTATTTTAGCTCATTTCAAAAATGTTGTATTATTGTTATTGTTGCATCATTCAGAAAAAAAAAAACAAAAACCCAAGCGAGCGAACAAGGAAACAACAATGCAAACGTAGAGGACGCTCTTGTTTCGTTTGATCAGTGTACTTATATTTTTACACTCATGTTGTTCTTGCGGGATTCTTGAAATTGGCTTCTGGTTTATTAAAGAATTTATTATTTTTGCTATCAAGATCGAATTTATAGTGGGGTTTTTTTCGGTTGTTAGAACTTTTGGCTTTGTTTGGTAGCTTTTGCTTCCAAAATTTTGCTGATCTATGACACTATGGACACCTGTGCATAGTAGTCCTGATCTCAAAATCCTCCCTCATAAAAAAAGCTACAGCAATTTTTGCGAATATTTTTACTCAAATGATTCTGTAATGCGCCAAGATAACGCGTCACACGTCACCTTTACGTACATATGTAGATAGAGATTCATTATAATGCAAAGCGATATTCACGATTTAAATTCACTATAACATTTAGAGTTCAGAGTAAATTGTATATTTCTTAAGTTGCAGTATACAATTCGAGAATTTTCTTGACCTAAACGTGAAAGATTATATCACGCAAATGGTGGCCATGAAAGTATTAAAAAGAATTCAAAATATTAAATTCATTTTGCGCCACTCTGTATTATTCAAGTACACCATGTTTTATGTTGTAGCAGTCGCATCACCTACATTCACTTCAGAAAATTCATTATTCAATTTGCATTCACAATTTCTTTGCTGTGCAGTATGAGAACACTAATTGTCCATAATGGATGCATCCGTAAGACAGAATGCTGCAAAATGGGCACAATGAGCCAGGAGTCTTAAACATCAACATTTTTAATTCAAAATAATACACAATATTTTACAGTTTTGATGCTTTTTATTGCAAATTTTAAATATTGGTTAACATAATAGATGAAAATGTGTCAATTGTCTTGACTACGCATTATTAGTATATTTTATACAATATTTAATATACATACGTATGTATGTTAACAAAATATACAGAACATTATTAATTTGTTATTTTTTTCTTTTTTTTTTAATTAAATATTTATATTACAAATAGAAACAGCACCATCTAACTATTTATGTGTACATCGTTTTAAATATATCATACATTTTAACCGTTTCACTTTAACATTATATGTAACAACTTCAAAACGAAAAGGTCATATAATCAAAAAGCAATACATATTTACAAAATCATTAGCAACACTTTTTAAACAAAACCTGGTTTGCATCTGGTTGTTAGTCTTGGTATAATTTAAAAATTAATTATTAATTTATTTGTTGTTGCTGTACAGAAACATCTCATTGTATTTTAAGTAATAATTGGAATTAAAATTTATCCAGCCCATTAAATTTTGATTCCAATTTTAATTTCGTCATCGTTTGTCATCATTTTAAATCCTTAGGTGTAATAGTAACTTCATCATTGTTGCCAGCGTAATCATAAGCAATAGAGTCAACAATAGGACAAGTTATATACAAGGCATTCACTTGTTGTCGTCATCACCTTGTCCAATAGTCAACTGATTGATTATATTGTTGATTTCTTCGCTGAAATTGAAAAATAAAACAAATAATAATGTTGTGAAAAATTGATTTTGAAATCAATATGATTTTGAAAGGTTTTGAAAGTAGCAAAAAAACTTCGGACCGAAATTTAAAGCCACACATAAAAATAAAGTTAAGCAATTCGTCCAAAAATAAATGAAACAATGACCAAAAATTAAAGGAAAAATCGGTCAAAAATATTTTGTAAAAGAAATTTAAAAGTATGCGCCCCATTTTCAAAGAAAAAAAAAAACGCCCGAAATTTGATATCCTTTTCATAAAAGATTTTTAGACAACTTTTTTTAAAAAGTTTTGAACCTTCTGCTCTTAAATTCTTTTAACATAAATTATATTCTTGAACATGATGCGCAATCCGGCTAAAAAGAAACAGGATACCTCAAAGGCCTACAGTTATATATCGAAATACTTTCAAAATCCATCTAAGCTTTAAAGGGTTAACAAATTGAAATTTTTTTTTTATGTATTGCATACTAAACTTACATATTATTACAACGATAAAGATTTCTCACACCAGTATAAATACAAGACATCATGAACGGTGAATTGATTACGGGTTTACTATTTGTTACCGTTTTCCATGATGTTGCAGCGACCGCCGCGGGTGAGTTTGTCAACGTTGCAGCCGAAGTTTCGTCAGAGTCTGGAATGAACATGGGTGAAACACTCTCACCGGCACGCTTGCCATATCGTGAACCCAAAAAGAATCTGTCATTGCGTGGTACCACATTCAATCGACGCATTTTTGATGGTGCAAACAATGGAGCAGATGCACCAGACCGACCGTATCGACTGCCAACAAAGAACGAAGGACGTTTTTGCATTGTGACTGTGTCTGTAAAATGATAAGAAGTAGAGAACACGATTATATTTCTTTAGAATTTTTTAGTTTAATATTTCAATCTCATTGCAGCGCTGAAATATTTTTATATTGTAGGAAAATGATGAAACAAATTTGATATTCTTAACTCTTGGATTAATGATACATGATACTTTGTAGATTTCAGTTGTTAAATAAAATAAATAAATATACAATAAGTCTTAAATAACAGATGAAGGAATGATCAGGACAAATTGTGTAAAACCATAAGGAAATAATCTTTTTATCCTTTGAGACTATTTTGAAATATTAGAGAGTCACTACTCGAAGGCTAACACCACGACCTAAAATGATCTTTTGTGTCGGCATTAAGTTAAAGAAAATGCTGCTTCACTGTCCTAATGCAAGTACTGATATCATTTGCGTAAAATTTTCTAATGATGTAGACCAGGAACTTACATCGCAAAGGTCATGTGACGATACACACGTAGACAGAGTCTAAGCTCAGTTTAATTAGAAGCGCCTTTTTTTCGGTTAAGGTGATACCTCAGCTGATAGTGCTAAGAGAGAAATCTCACTAGTTTCCGAAAACTTCGTTTGCTGAGATGCAAAGCCTAACCATTTTTCATGAAAGAGTTAACGAGTCTTTTGGCCTGCTCAAAGCGGCGTTGATTTTCCCATTGAGAAAACCCACAGTTTTTCTTGGAGTTATTGAAGATCAAAACGATTGTTAAATATCTTAGTTCACAAAAAAGTTTTGCTTCTATCATAACTGTGCTGAAGCCCTATCTAGCGTGTTCGTCCGTGATCTCTTTGACTTCAATACCTATATCCTCATGTACCCAGTACAGTATTACTTTGTTGAAACTTATCAAAGTTTTAAGAGTTTCGAAGGAACAGAGTAATTTAAGAAAATTTTACGAAAAAGTTATGGTTAGGGGTGGCTCCGACTCCAGCATCTTTAATATCACTATATATTACAGATGACGCATAGTTTCCAAGTGGAAATAAAATCATGATTTTGGGTCCAATGACAAGATTCCAATGTTATGAGTTTCTATTGCAGCCTTACAGGACTTTCCCTTAATACTTTTTTTTTACCTGATAATTTGCTCAATATTTATAACATTTTTCAAAAAAGTAGATATATCTGTTTCTTTCATTTAAGTTCTTCCTTTGGGCACCGTGAGTGGTAGAGCAGAAACTAAATTAAAAAGGGTATGCATTTTTCTTAAAAATCTGACAAAATATGTCCTTAATGGCTTAATTATTCAAAAATAGTCCACTCAGTAGAGATTATTGGTTAGAAAATGGATGCTCTGGTAAAACAATATTATTTTTGTACTGCTGTTGCTTCACTAAATGGAAATAAAATATGGCATATTATACATGATACTTAGTGTAGGCTTATATTGACGAAAAACTTTTGAAATCGGTTCAGCAGTTCCTAAACTTATATACCTCAGGCACACATTGTTTAACCTGACTCAATGCTTTCGTCCTATTTTAAAGTAGATATAAATATAAGTTATACATTGTACTTACCATCGCCGTTTTTTGTCTCAAGACTATCCAAATTATCTGTGGCAATCGCTGGCTCCAGCGCACAATGTGCCAACGCTGCGCAAGTAACGAACATCAAAGTACCCATATAACATGATTTCAAAGTACACATGTTTTGATTTGTTCCTAAATCGCCCCACAAACGATTTAATCTGTAATAAAAAAATATGAAAAGAAAAAATGTTTCACATACGAGAACATGTTGTACGCTAATAATGCCATCAATAAGTTAAAGGTTAAAGGGTCGTCGTCGTTTTGGTCATCATAAAGTGTCAATAATAATTATTACTTAAATGCAATAAAATATTTTAATGCCAAAATAATGTTATACCCTTGACATGCTCAAAGGTGTATACTCAATCTTTCGGTACAGGGTGATATGAAATTTTATTCAGTATTAAAATGGGGACTAACTGCAGCACTGGCTTCAATATCAAAGAAATATTTGTCAATGATACTTTCAGACTGTATACATCCAAAAATTACACTTAATTGTCTTTCTCTTCGAAAACTATATTCTGTAGTTTTGCTTGTTGCTTGCTTTTGTTTGTTGTTCTGTTTTGTATCGTTCGATTTTAAATACCTCAAATTTTGTAGAAAAAAATCTTCGAAAGAAAATGTTTGAAACAGAAAGGTGATAAATAATTTGAACCACAAAGATCACTATACACCACCCTGTATATTTATATTACTGCATATACATATTTATGTAAATACATATATGTATGTGCATAAATTGTGTTGTATTGTGGCCGTTGTAAATGCCAATAACGTGTGGTGAATAATTATTCACTTTTCATTCATAAAAATCCTTTGGCATCGGAAGTGATGTTGAAATTTCGTTATGAGTTGCACATCCTTCGGTGGCTTTACGTTAATCTGCTTCTGAAAACACAACTTTTGATGAATGCGTATACGTAGGTACGTCTGCATGTGCGTACAAACTTATAAGTTGTAATTGCAACATTATAACCGGATGGTGTCGTCGTGGGTTTAAACCACAAAGTGAGTGGCAGGTTAAATATTTAAAATGGTTATAAAATTGTTTTTTTTTATATTTATTTTTGTAATTCATGAATTTCCATTAATATTATTTATCTTGATTTACCTTCATTAGTAGCAATTATGATATGGGGTCTTCTTTGTTTCCGTTCAATCACACAATTTTAATGTATTTTTTAACACACTTAAGATCTTTTTTGTTACTTTGCCTTTAAAATGGAATTGATAAGAAGTGTTTTTTTTTTCATTACATTGTTACAAAAAAAATGTTTGCTAATGTTCTTAGCATTCGTAAATCGCCACACTTCTGGGCTTCAAGATAAAGAACTTTAAAGGACTTGAAGAGGCGAAGATCTTTTTCATAGTGTTAGAACTATTTTTGCAAAAGTGTTTTGGAGTGTGTAAGTGATTCAGGTCTGTTCTGATACCGTTTCAGATTTGCTTCGGAAATGGAATTGAATTTTGAAGTTTATTTCAGGAGGTTCATGACAAAAGGGAAATACGTTAAATTATCGGAACTATTGTATAACAGCTTTAGTTCAAAAAAAATTCCATAGCAAATTTCGACCATTAGATTTGGATAAGCTATACTGCCCTCAAGGGCGTATCTTAAAAGAATTTTTTTGAGATACGCCCATTTCCCTTCTGAGGGCAGTATAAACATTCAAATTCGGACGTCAATTCCACTTCCGAACTAAATCGGAATCAGAACAGATCTGACTGAGCACTTGATGAAAGCACTTGATGAAAGCTAAAATCGAGAGAAGAGGCCACAGAGTTCTAATTACCTTTATTGTAAGGAAATTTGTATAAGCCATAAATGAAAAAAATAAAAATAAAATTGTACACCTTCGAAAAGAGGTAATGTCTCTAAGCAACTCAAAGCCATACCATTTACAATTTTTGAGATATTAAGCTCGGAAGTTTGTTGGGATGTAAAAATAATAAATTCAAGATATGCATGTCAGATTAAAAGTTGTTCATACTAGTGAACAATTTTTTAACGATGTAGAGCTATCACCTTTGATATACTTAGGCACCCATAAAATTAAACTCAAACATGTCAATGAAGCAACACATCTGGAATCCAAGTTAAATCACCTTAAAGCAACCAAAGAAACGATGATGTATTGTGCAGTTTTCATTCAAAACCTTGACAACGACGTTATTGGAGAATAGTTCAAAAAACTAAAGAATAATTTTTGTATAATCAAGCAGACTCTATCGCTTTTGAGGATTTCTTGGAAAATTTAAAATTCTCAAAATCGTTGGAAAACAACAAGTTCCTTCCGTAACAGCCGGGTGATAATTTACGATGTGTAGTCTCTCATAGTAACCGTCATGAATGTCGTAAATATCTCATCATTTCATACCAAATTTTTACAGCGTACTTCCTGAATAGCAATGAGATCCGCAATATATTTTTCTAGAGCATATTCAAGTTTTTGATTTAATATGGATGTACTCCTTGCTTCTAGGAGCATGTATCCAGTTTCTTATCAGTGGGCCTTCTACTTCATAGTTTTCTATGTGATATTGATGTTGTTTGAAGCATAGTTTGTTCATAACTTTTGAAAGTTTTCTACAGTAGGATAGTAACACTTACATGAGAATTTCTATTCTAGAGGGCCTGTCGCTCAAAACAAAGCATTCAGACAAGGGTTTGTTCTCAGCCAATCTTAATTCCTAACCACGCTATATTTCAACAACGGTCACTAATATGAACAATATATTGAATCATTTCAAGTTGGAAATATTGTGAGCTTTAGTAAGTATAAACCATAGATTGATATCAGATTAGGGTGGCCTACTTTTATAAACTAAGCGACTCATTTAGTTATTTACGAATGCATTTCCACCCAATAAAAAAATGTTTTTGATAATAATTTTACCGTATTAGGCCTAAATGTAAACGTTCACTCAAATGACTATCAGCAGTCAAAAATGCAAAAATTTACAACAGAAAAGTAAAAATATTATACATTCCCCAGCACTCGTTCGCCATAAAAATCCCAAGTGTGAAATACTTTGCATTCCCTACAGCACCAAATTGGCACAACTGTCGTAGTGTATCACATCAAACGCTAGACCAGTTCATGTGCACAATGGAGCATGAGAGATTCGGACACTCCTTAAAAAAAAATAAAACTCACACAAACACAACCGCAGCTTACTGTGCGTATGGATGTGTGATAAACAAAGTGCTGCATGTCGCATGCCGCCTTCTACATGGTAGCGATGGTCCTTTGTGAATTGTGGCTGGCCGCATTTTTCTTGATGTGTTTCCATTTTGTACAGTTTTGTGTACACAATTATATGTAATTAATTTAATTCACAAATTTTTGTTTTTTCTTGTAAAAATGTAAACATCATCGACTCCAATGAACAGGTGGTGGCTATCGCGGTGGTGTTGGTAGTCAGTGGTAGCACGTTGTTTTAAAATTTTGTTAAAAAGCTTTACAGAGAATTTAATTAAGGAAGTCGTGTTTTAAATAATTAACATCTATCTGCTTTTAAGAAAGAATAGGTTACTTTTTATAGTAGCAAAAATAAACATCAGTTGACATTGAAATTTTAAGCTAAAAGAAAAATGTTGTTTAGTTTATCTGAGAGACTTAGAGTAAAAATGACCCAACAGCATGCTGCGGGTAAAAGTGCCTAAGCAATGTTTGAGCGCCAAACAATACCCTTGAGTTTCAGCATAGTTTAGAGAAAAACTTCACGCAAAAGCAACTTAAATACTTAAGCACTTAAGACTCCATTCGTGGTGTGACCCTTTTTTTATTGAAATATCATATTTTGTTTCCAAGGCAGTAAGGTGGAAAATAAATTTTGGATCCATTGTTCGGAAACCCTTTTCACAAATCGATGAAAAACGGTCATCTCCTGATCTCCATGATATATTTTAAAATTCATTCATATCTATGGGATCAAAGCATTACCTTACGGGCGGAGGTGGCTGGAACCCCCAGGTGTCCTCCTCCTCCTAAATGAAACCAATGCAACCCCCTTATGAAAGTCATGTAACCTTCTCGGTGAATTCTAAAACTAATTTTTGACCTTTTCTCAACGATTAGTCGAATAATTGTATTTTGTTTTTAACATAAGGAGCCAAAACCTTTCCTAAGGGGAGTCACGGCCTGCTGCTTTCCTAAAAAATAAACTTTCGACCTTTTCTCAATGAGAAGAGCAATTAAATTATATTCTAGGAATGGGACCAAAATATCTACTTAAGAAAAAATCCATTTGAGTAAAATTTTTATTCATAAATGGGGCCTAAAGACCTTCTGTTGTCTTTCAAAATTCATTTTCGAAGACTCAGAACTCATTATCTTTCACAGGAAATTGAAGTTTACAGTAGTATTTTTGAATAAGTCAAATAAGTAGTTATTTTTCTAAATCATTCTTCCTTTTTACCCGCAGGTGTTGTTAAGTTATGATTAATCTTAGTTTTTTAGATATATTTATAAAAGAATTTAAATTTCAAAAAAGCCATAGAAAATTGCAAATTTCAAACAGGACTGTAAAATATCCCATTTTAAAAATGATTTATTAGTTTCTTGAGTGACTTCACATTTTTTTTTGTGTAAATATATGATTGTTATCAATTACATGCATCATATTTAAAATATATAAAGCAACGGAAATTTGTCCCCCATGAATATTCTAAAATATCATATGTCCCAAATGTTTAGTTAAAAATTGCTATAACAAAAACATCCACTTAAATATGCAAACTAAAAGAGGTGTGACACACAAGTGATGTTCAAACACAACAACTGTAGGTATTACTATACATTTGTTTTTATTTACTAAAAAATCTGACGTGTCAACCTGCCCACATCCGCACTGAACTCACTTGTAATCAAAATTTTGAATTTATTTTCAAACATTTTTCATTGTAAAAGAATTCTTTAGAAGGTGAAATTCTTCTTTCATACGTACAACGCCTGCAGTTGGCTACTTGAATTCTAATGCTACAGTGTGAACGAATCAAATGACAATTAATTACAGATGAAGCAACAAGGCGTACGTATAAGGGATGCATGCTGCAGTATGTGTAATAATGGTTTTTGATGTTGTTCAAGTAAATTTAAATACTAAAGAAAGTTGTAATCTTAACGTACATATGTCCTAATAACAAAGCACCAAACGTAGTGTTGGTTGAGGGCGGAATTTATTTGTAAATATCAAGGTTTAGTAATAGTTAACAAATGATATAGTTTATGCAGAAAATTAATACTTGGTACATCTGATTTATAATTATATATGTTAATAGGGTGACCGTTTTTCTGCAGCACAATTTCATCCGATTGGTAAAAAAATAAGAGTGAAATTTGTATGAAATGTTTTTGTTAGATTTTATATCTTGGATGATTTCGTAGCATTTGAAAGAAAACCTTTAAAAGAAATTTTCCATAATTTATTTTCTTTCACGTTACATTAAGTAGCAATCATATCTGAACGATTTAAGAAAAAATACGCTTCTTCTTCTAATTTCCTAAAGCAACCAACAATTTCGGTAGTTTTCCCATACACAAAAAAGAAAATGCCAATGTTGTTTGTTAGTGACAAAGTTGAGGTATTAACACATTTCCGATTGATTTTGCCAAAGAGCCATTATATTGCGAATAAATGGCTAATTTGTTGGCATTGGACAAACAAATAAATTTTAATACTCCTACGACAAAGGCAGTCAGTGGGGTGTGGGTACACACTAAATTCCAATTAACAAAACATTTAAAATACCTACCTCCTCGGTAAAACACAAAGGTGAGGAAATTTATTTTTGGTTAGGTAAATTATTGCTCTCTATGACGGAGTAAAATTTTGTGCAAAATCTAACTTTTATAGTCAAATATTTTGGTCTGTAAAAAATCATGACTGTCTTTTTATAATTACTATATTTTTAATCGTATTCAAAGCAATTTACAACTGTCTGAAAAAAGTCGTGAAATTATTTTGGCACGTGTCACAAAAAAGAGCAAGTCTCTCATAATAATAATCAAGTGATTTTGTGGGAATATCCTAAATTAATACGCGTAATTTTTTGATGAATTGTAATTTAATGATAAACGGATAACTCACAGATAATGTTTGATGGCATAGAAACAAATGATGATGGCAAAGGTATATAATACGCGTAATTTTCGTTAGTAGCGATAACAGCTTTATTTATATGTATCATATAAATATGTAAACACAGCGCTCCAGAAATGTGTTCAACTCTCATGTCTTGGCATACAGGAATTTTCGATGGGAATCGGTGCTATTATATCTCTTAAGGGTTGCTACAAAAAATACACAAAACTGACTATATTTGAAAAATAAAAATCAAAAATAAAAATAATGTATTTTTCAGAAGCCTTTACAATGGGAAAACGTATGTTTTACTTATAATTCTATAATAATATAGTATAGCTACTACAGCTTTTGGCTTTCTTAGCTATTGAGCTTGAAGGTTTAAATCAATTAATAATATGCTTATTAAAAATTTATAATGAAAGTGAAAAGGTTTTAAGGTTTGGTTTCCAAGCGACCGACAGTTTGTTACGAATTATTCAGATTTTCGAATTAACGGGGTACAAATTATCGGGATTTCACTGTATATACAGATGTATATAACAGATGTAAAAGCAATATTTTGGATTTGTTAACGATTACCTTGGACTTAATTTGACATATTGGTCGAGCTGGCTAGAACCCATTCCTTTGGAAATCCAATTCCTCAAAAATTTCAATTCCAATGAATTTGAATTCGGAATAGTTTTTTTAAATTCATGGCAAACGAAAGAGTTTCTTCGTCGATTATATTACAGAAATCAATGAATTTAAAAAACCAAATGCAATGGCCATTTTTTGAAAACGAGTCAGAATTGGATACTAAAAAATGTATTTCAATTGACCATTGAAAAGCCCGACTTTGAGCAATTTTTCGTAAAAAACAAAATTTTTGCAATTGTCGATATGAAAATGTTGAAAATCAATTTCGAACATCAATTGAGCTGTTGAAACAAAACAGGTCCAACCGATCCACTTTTGGTGTTGCAATAAATACATTTTTTACCTTTCCTTTTCGATTGGTGTAAAACCTCTTCTATGGTGTAGATTCTACACTGTAGAACATTAATTTTCAATATTTTCCATCGATTGGAGCGTAGATTTGTTTTAGAAAAATTACCAATTGAAAGCGTGTTCTGAATGCCTTAAAGAACCTAATTCCTTATTACATACATATGTATCAGGGGTATTGCAAATATTCGCATCCGCATCCGCAGTTGCGGAGCTTTCGCATTGATTTGGACATCTGCATCCGCATCCGCAACCGCAATAATCAATGCGGATGTTCATGCGGATGCAGATGTACTACATTTTACATGTACATTTGACATGTTCGAACATTGTATTAAGGTATAGGATGCCGTAAGTCTTCACATTAATGACAGTGAGATTAACTCCATTTTTCCAGATGAGTGGAAAACCATCGAAAGTTGTATTGAATTATTGAAAACTTTTGACGAAGCCACACGGGAGCTAAGTAGTCACTTGCACTTATTTGATCTGTAATTCCAATTATTCAAATGCTTGAAAGTTGATGACTATTTGGCAAGATCACATAATTTTGATCCAATTCGACAGGCTGTCACGACTCTGAAAAGTGAACTTACAACAAAATTTTTCAATTTATTGGAAAAAAATTTATGTGTCATCGCCACTTAGTTAGACCCGCGCTATAAGCACAAATTATTTACACCAGCGGCTGAGGAAAACATCAAAGGAGTCATTTTGAAGATGAGAAATACTAACAATAGCTAAAAGAATGTGAATAACAGATTCCTCAGAAAATGATATAGAACAGCTAGGACAGCTGGTGTAGTCAAAATGTCAAAGTAAAGTAAAATTAGATAAAATCTTAAGATCCGCATCCGCATTCGCATCCGCGGATGTGAACGTTCAAAAATCCGCATCCGCATCCGTGGATGTGAAAAAATCCGCATCCGCAACATCCCTGATTTGTATACTTGGAATAAATTTCAGTTTTTCAATAGAAAATTTTGACTTCTGAAATTAAAATGATAATTTTTTTTATATGCTCAGCAGAGCTAACACAACTGATTCCCATCAAATCACACTCCTGAATGCCAATAACAAAGGATTGCACACATTTCTGCAACGCCGTGTGTAGTTTAACAATCAGTTAAATGAAGCATATAATAAATGATATGCTCTAATTTTGGTAACAAACATTTTGTGACGTAAAAAAGTTTTAGAAAAAACGCTGTGCTTTTTTTTTCTTTAACTTATAAATTATTTAAAATAACATACTTATATTTATACTTAAGGTTAGATATTGTGTATCGATTTCGCAACAAACGCAAAAACAACATTAATTTTTTCCTGTCAAAGCCAATTTGTGACACTACATAGTTTGAACTGCAACATTTACGGCTCCTATACTCGTAAGCCGGAGGGGAAATATTTTCTTTGGTAAAAATTAAAGGTTAAACAAAAACTGGCCTTTTTTTATTGAAGCACGCACGTTTAAAATGGTCAAAGTGTTAAATGTAAATTTATACTGATTTAGGTGTCAGCAAAAAGTTTAAGTGTTGAAAACAAGAAGTTAAACTAAAAGGGTTTACTGGCGTGTTATTTTTGAGCGAAGCATCATACATACGTAGTGTTTGTGTGTTGAAAAAAGTTTCATATGTAATTAGATTGGAAAGAATTACTTCTGTTATTGAACTTTATTTTAAAAAAGTTTATATTTGAAGGACAACGATAACGAGATAAAATTTTATTTACTTTTAAATATACATATGTTAATAATTCAATTTCTCTTTTATTATATATTGAGGATATGAGAAGGATAACTTAATGACTTGATAGTGAGCAACAAACGAACAAATTCGCAAAAGTATTAATTTTTTCCACTAAATTATTCACTGTAAAAATTAACTGTCGATTGGCATAAAAGGTTCACAATAGTTATCTATGTTAAAAATGGATGTGTTATTTTGAACATCAAGGGCATCCTTTTTCTTTATTTTCTTTATTATTTTATTTTAAAATACAGTCCTTAACATAGCTAAAGTAATACACCCCACATAGAGTACTAAGTAATTAAAAATTTGTTTCTGATAGCTTGGTTTCAACTTTCAATCAAAGTTCATCTCCTGTACTCATATTATATAAAAATCAATTAAGTGCACTTGACTTCCACAATTGAATCTTTTAAACGTTGATAAAAACTTTGTAAGCAAGCGACAGGTGATTGGGTCCAAAAATTATCATAAATTAAAATTTCAATCAAAAAAGCACCAGCATCAATGTAGCAAAACATTTGGCCCACCAAGGTGGGGAGCAGCACACAAATTTTTAAAGGGTTGCTAATTATAACGTTTTTGTTGCTGTTTTGATGCTTCTGTGTAGATAATGCCCTTAGATACAGTTAATATAATGGAATGGCTGGTAAGTGACATAGAATTTATGTTGTTGTTGTTATTATTATTTAAAGATCAATTAAAAAATTAAGTAACTTTTAGCATGATAGCCTATGAAGTGGAAAAAAGTTTTTATTGTGGATTTGTAATATGTACATATATGGAAATTTCAAAAACAAACTTTTTCATACAAAATAAGTAAGGAAAATTTAAAACGTGATACAAAATGTAAAATTGCAACATATCATGGGACTTGTTGTCGTAGATGTCTATTGATTAAAGTTAAAAAAACTAAGAAATATTTGGCAGACCGCATACATTAGGGCGACAGGAAATTGTTTGATATGTTTACAGGTTTGTCTTAAATGTTTCTATAACTCCGTAACTAAGCCACACTAAATTGCCCGAATTTTATTCAGAATACTTCAAAGGACTTTCCATGGAAGAACTTGAGTTGGTGCAAAACTTCCGCTGCAAATCAACTGCACTCCAAAGCAAACGTCACACCATTAAATTGGTGACAAAATGTATCATTAGATGATTTCACCCGATTCATACGAAGTTCAGTGTGGCTTCGAAATCAACGGAAGAAATACGACATAGAGGCTTATTTCACTTTCATTTTATTGCAAGCTGATTGCTTAAACTTAGCTTGAAATTATTCAAATATAATCAAAAAAGCTCTGACAGCATATATATATACGAATTTTCTAGCTGTATTTCGAGTCAAAAAATCTTTACGGTTGGTATGCTTAGTCACAATTTACCTACGTGTATGTAAATATTCGTAGAAATCAAGATATAAAATTGTGCGTAAGTTTTTTGCATGAGTGCAGTTTTGCGTAAATCGATTTCAATTTGCCAATCTGTCTTTAAAATATGACTTTTTAACCTTTATTGTTGAACATTCTACAACACAGTGTTAAAGGTAAATAACAACCACGAGTAGCCTAAGAGCAAAAAATAAAAAAAAAAATATTTTCCAAACCCCATTAAATAAAGCAATAAAAATAGATATCTATGATATTTTTTTAAGGGCATACACAGAACAAAAAAAGAACTGTGTTTTAAATGTTATTTATATGTTGGAATATACAAATGTGAAAAAAGATAAATGCACTCAGAAAATTAAACTTGAAAAAATAAAACGAAAGAAGACAAAAAATTATAAATTGACATTTTTGTCTTTAACATTAAAATATTTAAATCACTGTGCGGACAGGTTCAAATCCTTGAAGAGCGGCTAATTTTTTTTCTTACAGATATTTAATAAAAAATATTATTTTTATTGTACACACGCAAATCTAGTTAGAGAAGATAGATAAACTTTTTTTTAAAATTTATTATTAATAATTTTTATTTATTTAATGACTTGAAATACACATTTGATTCTATTGAGATTTGAACCTGCTCCTTCTTTATCATGAAAGCAAAAATATACTACAAAAATGTCAACGAAAGCGGAATACACTATTTTGGGTCTCATAGAAAAGCATATTTAAAGATGTTTTACTTGAATTAACTTTAAACTTTTAAAATATTTCATTTGAACTTTCTTTAATTTTATTTTCACAGTGTTGTATGAAAAATATGCATATTGTTATATACGAGCACTTTCACATTTTTTAGGCAGCGTAAATTTTAGAAACGTTTCCTTCCTGCTTAACATTGAATGGGGTTTTTACAGGAAATCCAACTGATTTTTTACATTTGCATAATGTTTTTTCTTAAAACCATATTTCAGATGAAATTAAATGGAACGTAACTAATGTTTCGTTAAGTTATGAAAGGTGTTGATATCGTGCTTCAATAAAAAATTTTAAATGGTCTCCTTGGAATATACATTTTCATATTATGCACCAACAAGTGTTTGGATAAAATTTTGCTTCCCCCATCAAATTAACGCAATAATCTTTAACATTTTATGCTCGCAATTAAAATAAAAATTTGCAACTTAACCAAACTGACAGTGTTATTCTGTACTACGCTTCATGTCATCTCACAGATCCGAAGCTTAGAGGTACTATGTAGTAAAAGCAAAAATAAATAAATGTCATATTTAACTATCCATGCGATTTTCTTTTGCTGAAGTAAAGCATATGCAGTTTAAATAATTTCTATATTTTTTAGGGTAATGTGCTGCATAATAATACTTGCTACTATAATCATTGTGCATGAAGACTTCGGCTGTTTATGTCTTAAAGACAAGGCATTCATTGAGATTTGCAAATAATATGAAATATTTGTATTGATCAGAAATTTTTTTTCCATTTTAGCCAAATTACATTTTTCCAAGTTAGGTTCATCGCCTGGGCGCCAAATATTCAAGGTACTTCACTGATTATGTAATTAACGCACAGTTTGACATGAATGATTTTCATAGATGGCGCTGTAGTTGCAAATACTTTGTCTCCGGTATTTGTTTACAAATATTTATGAAATTTTTAGAGCGGTCGGCTTGGATTCAATTTATTATGCAATATTTGGTTATTAAATCGGCTAATCGGCTACACTCCAACAAGCAACAAAATCTGATGACTAACTCTAGATACAATGACAAAGGAATATTCATTTAGTGCTCAGGCTTAAAAAAATATTTTTATTTGCTGTGGAGACGTTAAGGTCTCGGTCGCAGTGATATATAACTTATTTGAAAAATATTTTCTTTTTACTTTATTGCACTTTGTACAACTACCCTATTATTCTGGTTTATGTTTCCAATTTTCGAATACAGTGAGTTTTCAAGCTTCAGCCATTAAATACGAGCTCAACGAGTTAAGAGTTTCCTAAGAAACAAAAATAAAAACGCAGCAACTGCAACAATAACATCAATGGAAATCATACCTGTATGAACTTCTCCAATATTCCCTTTGGGTATAGGCATAGAAAATCATAAACTCATTCATAATAGTTTTGTTATTCAGACTGTCTCGGTTAACTTGAAAAAAACCTATTATTTTCTCTGGCCGAATATGTTGATGTTGACATAATAAATGATGCAATGAAGAAGGATGTTGCCGCTTATGCGAGCTGTGTTGCTATTGAATGCATTTATATTTTCTGGTTGATTTTCTTCCAATAAATCGATTTTATAGGTTGACGATGAGATTGTCTTTAAGAAAATGTGACTTTAAAAGTATGTATTACTGGATGTATGTATGTATGTTAACACAAAAATATCTATATTATTGGAAAAAAAGTGTAAATAATAAAAAATTTTTATTTCACCATTTTTGTCGGCAATATGTGCCTCATAAGTTAAATTTATTTAAAGTCCTCAAAATTAAAGAGAAGTCGAAAAAATTTAAAATTTGCTTACATACATATATCGACTATTACAAGCAAATAATATTTTTGGGCAAGAAGATATTTTCTTATTAAAATACGTTTATTCAAACAAAAGCTATTGACATACGAGACTGACTGACTGACTGAAGGACATCAGTTAAAAGCGTAAAAACTGAACTCACCATAGCCTTAACTCGATAAACTTTGCTCCACGATTTTCAAATCTTTTGATGAGTTCCCTAGCACAATTGACATAAATTTACTATAGCGACTGTGCACTTAAGCGTCAGTGCGTTGTTTTGACGGAAGAGCATTTTTTCCTTCACCAAATGCTCTTCTTCTCCAGTTCTTCCAACAGCTCTAAATAATATTTGCACTTTGCCCTTTTCAAGGTAATCAATATGAATGATTACATGCGCATCCTAAAAATAGTTGCCATCATCTTGTTGGACATCCGGCCCACCTTTGTCTTCTTTAACATCGATTCTTCAGGAGAAGTTCACTGCTTCGACTGCTCCTTAATTTGTTGTATGTTATGATGAATCCATGTCTTGTCCACGATTATGAAGCGGCACATAAAGTCCTTTTCATTGCGATATTACCAAACACTCCATCAAATTGGTTACACGTTTGTGTTAGTTGTCGACTAAGAGCGACCCAACTGGCTGCGAGCTTCCTCATTTCAAAATACTTATGCAATACATTCTTCATCCATTTACGTGAGATGCCCTGGACCTCAGAAATTTTGCTTATCGCTCGTCAATTATGATATCGTTTTTATCGAACATTCCGGTGTAGTAACCTCTTTTGGACGCCTGAATGCGTTATCAAAAATGCTCGGACCACCCAGACCCGTTATTATGAGAAGGGTTTTGGGAGTCAAACCTCTTGGAGAATTTTAAACCACAATTTTTAAAACTTTCTGAAGTTCCTTAGCTATAGCGCTATCCCTCTCTCATTCGATTCACCCAGGCCTGAATTACCTTACAGGCACACTAGGCCAGTGCCTAGGGCGGCAAATATTGGGAACTTTAAAATTTTTTTTAACTGTGGTACACAGGGGGAAAAAATGCGAATACTTGGAATGTCGCCCCCTAAACTACCTAAATGTTGACAAACTAAAAAAAAAACGGTCCTCACTTTTCATATTAAACAATTTTTTTGTCCATATTCACCAGTGAAGAAGGACGGCAATCCTGGTTTCACCTTATGACTTTACAGTCGACTGTAAATAGCCTTTATGTCGATTGACATTTACAAATCAATTAACATTGGTTAACATTCGAGTAAATTATGAAGTATAGACTTACGTATACTATATCTTCCTACGTAAATCACGCCGGATCACCGCTCAAAATGATTATTCGAAAATTTATTAGTAAAAAACCATGGCTCGGACACGGCCCTAGTACTACAACCTTTAAATTCAGCTATCCAATATTTGATGGTTGAAATCGATGTTGCAGAGTCGTAAAGGAGACCTATCCAAAAATGTGTTTTTTTTTTCCTTAGACTGTGCTTAAATAATTAATTTATTGATTTTTTTCAAATTTTACCTTAGTCCACCCATAGTGAAAGCACGTGCTTTATCAACTTTTGCAATTTGTGGGAAACATAATAAGTTGAATTTAATGTTTCTCTTACAATTCATTAGCATCCACAACAAGTCGTTTTTATTAGTGGTTTTTTTTTGGTTGCCAAAAAAAAAAAATAATTAACTGCTAATAACTTCTTATAAAAGTCATTTAGCGTTCCTAAGCATTTTTATTGCAATATATGTGAGTGTTTTTATGTGTAATACGCGCTCATATGCTACTATGTACTTCAGAACAGCCTGAATATGAAGAAAATGATGAGTGGTTAAAGTTTTGGTAACAAAAATTACTGCTACAGCAGGTTTATCTCTACCGCGAACGTTTTGTTTTGTGGTGCATGCAAAAGAAATCTAACTTGTAAGGGTACATTATGATTATTTTACTTGAAAGTTATTTAGTTAAGTGATATTTTAAGATTTACTACTCAATAGACATTTATTATGTCTCGCTTCTTGCTCTGAATTATAGATATAATATGTGTACTTAATGTACTTTTAATAAACATTACGACGTTTAAAGTATATCAGTCTTGTTGTCTTCAGTTAAAAAATATTAATATATTGGCGCAACAGCTCATAAGGAGCCACTGGATTGGTGACTGTAAATACCACTGTGCAACAAAAAAAAAAGTTTTATTTTTATTAATTTTTTTTTTAATTTAAATAACATGACAAAGGACTATTGTTGAGGGTAGAGAGGAGCAATATTTTTCATTGATTTAATGATAACGCGTATATAAAAACTTTGTTGGCAACCTAAACTTATACATTTTTCATATCTGCCGGGAACGTATACTACTGTGTTTGGCCGTCATTTTTGTTATTACTAGTTCTGACAGTTCATATTTGGCAGTCGTAGAGTAAACCATGGAAAATTTATTATGAAAATCGTTCAATAAAATCTATCAACCTTAATTCGACACCATGCTCAAGTAACGATCATTGCAGAACGATTTTGTGACTGGATTGAATACTTTTTAACTCCAGAACTCTGCTTTGAGATTCATTAACATCTGGTTCCAACAAGACGGTGCCACATCGCTTATATCCAGAATTACGATGGAATTAATGCAAGTCATCTTTCCACAACAAGCTATCTCAAAATATGATGATGTTGATTAAACTCCACGGTTATCGGATTAGAGTTCTCCGAACTCTTTTTTGTATTTACATATATCTGTAAAGCTTATGCAAACAAAACAAAAATCCTTGGGCTACTCAAACAAAATATTCTTAATGAAATATCGGGTGAAATGTGTCAAAATGTTATGGAAAATGTGTAAAAAAAACACCGCATTTGAGGCTTGCATAACCAAAGTTTATAATCATACAAAGTAGTATAACATCAAAATTGTAAATTGTCAAACTATATTGAAAGTGAACAACATTAAAGAGGATTCCGAAACATTTTATGGATCAAAACTTAACTTGGCTTAATTTTGTTTTTTTGCCAAGGCACGCCCTCGTACATATATATATTTTGTTGAAAAATTATAGTTTCAAGTTTTACTTCATTCTTTTCACACATTTATTAATTGGAAAATTAATTCAGTAATTCAGTGAATTGAGTAGTGGGCGATCAAAATGAAACATGTTTATGGGATAACATAATAAGTTCTTGGTAACTCTTTTTTTTTTTGAGAAAATAGCAAAAAACTGTATGCATCGACTGACTTTTATGGAATTTGAATTGTTTTTGTAGTGTCGAAGTTAATAACATTTTAAAATTGCTAATGTTTCATTTTTAATTTCACCTTAAGTTTTACAATCGAAGCAGAATTTTCTTTTATCACAAGAAATTTTCAAGTTCAGAAAAATTGTGAGTACTAACATTGACAGAGTATGAAAACCAAATTTAAGGCCGAGTCCAACTTACTGAAAATCTTAATAACGATGAGCTTTCTGTTTTTAGATCTCAAGAAAGAATCTTACAAAGTTTCATAAGAACCAAAAGGATTCTTTATTATTTTGTTTAGTAACAAACTCAACATTGATAAAAAAATTAGATGATTATTTATAATTAGAAAAACAACACAAAAATAGAAAATATTAACGTTACTATCGTGAATATTGAAGAGATATACAAAATAAAATAGCTGGGCATTAAAAAAAATATAATAATAAACTGAAACTGAAACACGGGTTTCGGCTTCAAGAGGGCCCAAAAAAAATTGTTATCACTTTTAATTCCATAGACAAAAACTGAAATTCGCCTTGAACACGAAGTTCACAAAATTTTATGTAATGTTACAAAATATTTAACAAATATTATTTAATTACCACCCTGAACTTACAAAGGCGTTGCAATGCCACTGATGATCACTTTTAAAATATGTAGGTACTCTTAATAAGACAGCTAAAAGTTATGGTTTTAGAAAAGAGTTTGCTCACATAAAATGTCAAAATGCTATAAAAAAAAAATAGTTAATAGAAATATTATGAAGCCACATTTTATTTGTGAACCATCAATATTTTTTATCATGAAATAGACGCAAATGGATAAATTGCAGAAAATGCAAAACAAATCTAATTTTTTCCCCTTACTTAACAAACGTTACGATACACCAGTGTGTGTTTAAAAAAAATATCTAGCAGAAAGTCTTGAAAACTGTTGAAAACCTCGAAAAAATTTTGAAATGGCTTAACTTGTTAAAAAATTTACAAATGTACAAAAGTGGAAATATATTCAAAATGTTAAAAAAGTCGAAAAAATTCTTAGGAGTCGATTGGCTTATAACAGTTGAAAAATGTTGAAAAAATCGAAAAATATCGTGAAAGTCAATAGAAGCCCAAGATTTTCTTAAATACCCTGCAGTATACCCAACAATAAAGATGTTAACAAATCAATGCTGTTAAATAGTTTCAACTGGTTAAGTGTTTGAAATCAAATGTTTCAACATGCTATGAAATATATAAATAATATGTGATACGGACGGGTGATAGTAAGTAATTTGAAATTGAGTTTCTTTGATTACCGTAGGGTGGTAAGTTTTGAATGACTTCCAACGACCATTAGTATATAAGGAATATTATTTACTCATCATAAGAAGCTTACGTAAGAAACTCCATCGGTCCGATTTATTTAAAGACAACTTTTGCACGACGACAATGCATCTTCGCATGAAGTCAACATTTTACAATATTCATCTTATATGGCTCCGTATGACCTTTTTCTGTTCCCAAAGGTAAGATTACCACTCGAGCATTGAACTGAAGGCTATTCCTAAACCAGATAATGAAAAATCTATGGATCACTGAAAAAATTTTATTTAACAATTCCGGTTACTTTTTATACAGAGATCTGAAAATTTGGAGGACTTAGACCGTCTCTAATGTCGAATTGCTCATCAGATGCAGATCAAGATCCGATTTCCATTCAAATCAAACGTTGAAAATGAAAATTGAATGGACACATATTACGAAAATCACAGCATTATAGTAGAACTCTCAGAAAACGCGGCTATCCTAAATCTTCGTAGAAACGATCGCTAGAACAGCAAAAAACGTAAAACAGGGAAATTTTGTAGAGAATTGAATGCACACACAATTGATTATGCACGTTGGTAGATTTTTGTGGAGGCCCTATGTTTTGCAGGGCATAAAGGACACAAGAGAGAGTATCTTGCCATAGGTGTAAACTAAGGCTTAGCCATATTCTTATAGAGGAGAGTATAAGCAATAAAACAAGCCAAAGTAACACAATAAATTAATAAATAAAAAATTAAATAAATCAATGAATAATAAATAGCACGGTGCTACAGTGAAAATATACTTTTCAAATGACCTAGTGCAGGCTGTAGGTCTGGTCGAGTACAATACAAAACCGTGTTCAAAAATTTTGTAACACCCCCAAATTTTCAATTTATGGTCAAAAAACCGTTTTTAGGTGACTTTTCGCACTCAATAATTTCTAACTCAGCAATTTTTCAACCGATTTCAAATTTCAAAAAGGATTTGGGAAGTCAAATGTCAATACTTTCAAAATATATGCACTGGTTCTTCAGTATAACGAAAGTATTAAGTGATTTTTTTGTGAACATCTAAAATTTTTTTCTTTTTTTCTAATATTTTCAACTTCAACGCTAATTTTTGGCCACAATTTGCAAAAACAGAAACATTGAAATTTTTATTTTCTTAAAGTGCCATGGATTTTGAATGTAAAAAGTGTTTTTTTATTAAAGTCGATTGCAAATTGTCGAAGTTACAAAACTTTTTCTTGCATTAGGTCATTTGAAAAGTATATCCATTTTTTTTATTTTTGAAGCCCCGTGTAATTTAATAAATTAGTAAATCGGTTAATAAATAAATAAAATTAAAATACTAAATGCTTAAATTTGTAAAATTTTTCTGTTTTCCTCTGATAAATTTGCAGCAGTTTCCGTAAGTACATAGATAAAGTACTTAAGGCAGGCTCCAGCCTATTTAGTTTTGCAATATGACAAATGTACGTAATCTACATACACACCAAGCTGTAGCTAATATTACATAAGTCAAATATTATCTCTTTAATCCACTTAAATTGCCAAGAAATGTACTTATCCTTTCCAAACTCCAGTTAAGTTGATAATTTAAAATTTTTACGTATAAAAACTTAAGCTGTATCTTTATGGAATTTTCTTGTTTTGCAGAGTGTTAAGTTGAATACATATTTAAATTATGTGAATTACTAGTTACGCATACGCCATGTTGTACTTAATTCATATTAACATAATATTTCCTTTTTTATTCCGTAAACAAAGTCAAAAAATTAACAAATCCTTTTATAAAGCTTGGATAAGCTCGTAAATAACGTGTTTAAGCCATTAAATAATGCCGCCAAGTTTCAAAAGCGAGACACACACACACACGCCCATATATTCAACGCACAGCACGCTTGTACAACGACTTACACCAACGAATATATCCGACGGTATCTGTTTAGCACCAAAAGGAAAAAAAAAGAAAAGGAAGACAATACATAGGTAAATTTTTGAACACTCACTGTATTTTCGTAAATTGTTAATCTGTCTATCGGTCTGTCAGTCAGTCCGGTGTATGTATGTGCGTGTGTGCTTCACTATAGATTCGGTTCTTTAATGGTTCACTACACTTTTTTTTTGGTTTTTATTTTTGAAAAATTTAACTTAAAACTGCACACCTGTGGAGCAGTGAATGTTACCGCTAAACTCAACTTTACTGAATGAATGAATATCCTTCTGCTGGTTGGCTTTTATATCTACAATCATCCATTTATCGTTGGTTGGTGGCTGCTGAGCAGGCGTTGTTGTTGTTATTGTTGTTCTTGTGGTGGTAAATGATGATACCAACTGATAAACGCATTACCATCTATGGTGCGCAACATGTTGACAGGTATTTGCCAGAATGATGAAACAATTTCATATTCGCATGTGCGAATAGACAGAAAAAAAAGTTATCATAGAGTACTTACAACTAAACCTAATTGAGCACTTTGTGTTTTTTATGTTGTGAATATGTTGTGTGTTGTGTTGACAATACATTGCTTGTTGCTTAAATGTTTATAAACATTTTTGTACCTTACTATACTACAGCAATTCATTCATAAAGTCTTGCTTAAGAACTGGCAGTTATGTAGTAGGCATTTCGTTAATGTTGCCAGCAAACTACTCTCATGTAGGCAATATTAGTTGCAAGTAATTTTTTAAAAATATTTTTTTCATTTAATTTTCTATCAGAACTTATGTTTATGTTTTGTATGAAAAATTATTTTAAGTTAGAACTTCAATTCAGAGGAAGGTTTAATAATTATAACTCACAGATTTTATTTGAAAAAACATTTGTTCCAATTCTCTTTTGCCGATGCATAGGGCTTTTACAAAACTCTAAGTCCGTGCACGTAAATGACTTCAATTCTCTCTAACATTTCATTGAAATCAGCATTCCTCGCACTCTCCACGAATAAAGTTTATCGTGCCTATGGAATTCAGGGAGCAAACATTTCTTTTTAAATGTTTCAATTAGAGGACGGGAGTAAAAATGCAACCATATGACTAACATATCTCCACCATCTAGCGATCGGGTCTAAAGAGGATTTTTTTACTCGAATCAAATTAAGGGGGACTTTTATATTTTACAAATCAAAACCCCTTCCATCCGGTATTGCCGATCGAAATGAGTTAAAAAAAACAAATGTTCAGCGTCAAGTCACTCCCCCTTGGCTAAGGTGACTGATTACCTACTGTCGCTATAATTCTTTATTTTCGAAAATCCTCTAAAAAGACATTTATGACTAAATATAAGATCTCGATTTATGTAGCAAACTATTAACTTTTGGAAAATCAAACTTTTAGCTGTATACATTTTTAGTTCTGACAGCCAGTAAAAATTAAATTCTGATATACATTATGTATATGTATTATATGGTATATAGTATATGTATTAAACATTGATGTTCAGTACATACGGAGTGTTATATCCAAAATATTCTCTCAGAAATAATATAGAGCACTATATGATATCGATGCAAAGATATCTACCCAAAACATCCAGACCACGTTAAAGAAATCATTAAAATAATTTTCGTATTACATAGGACTTCAACAAATTAAGATTACTTTTATCAATAACTAAGCTTGCGTCGTAGTTATTTATTTTTAGAAGGGAAGTTCTATCGATTAGGTACTAACCCACAATGAATTGGTGACTAAATCAAAATGTGAATGAAACTTTTTTTTTTGGGCTGATAAGAGCAAAAAAAAGTCATTTAATCATTAAGTGGTTTAACATTAAAAACAATTTTGGCTGTTACATGTTAAATGGATTAAATATTTCACAACAAATTAGCAGGATATTATCGATATATTGATAAGAATAAAAGTGATAAGCAATTCTCTTAGAATCACACATATTTGCGCAATAAAGTCGAGCGTATATGGTAAGCTTACGATGCAAGTACTATATAAGGATATTTAGAAACTTTTTTAATAAGTAAACATAAAAGAAATAATAAAGTCGTCATACTAGAAAATAACATTTTCTTGTTCTTTATAATTGCAATTATGATTCTACTTTCAGTACAAAGTTGTCATACCATCAGTCAGAGCTGTTGCGGAATGGATTTATTATAAAAGTTTTCTAAGAACCTTCATTTCATTGATTTAAAATAACTTCAATTTTTTGACATGATAACGGTTATATAATGGTAATGACAATTGTAATGATAAAAGCAAAAACATAGGCAAATTCACATGTAAAGGCAAAAGCAATGACAATGATGGTAATGGAAATGGTAAAAGCAATCCTTAGGATCCACGAACTTTAATTATTTTGAGCAGTTTTAGGGCAATTGGGAATAAGCGTACCTAGGTAGGACAATGGGGGAGGCTATGAAATATAATAAAATTTTGTGAACATTTTAATGTGAAATTTGTGCAAGGGTTTCAGAAATGTGAAAAGTAATAATATTATTTTATAAATAAAAGTTTTGTACGATGAAAAAAAATCTTGAGGCAAATAACCTCTTCGCCCCAGATGCCAAATATGTACGGTACTAATCCTACTTTGTATTTCTCTGATTCACCTCCATATGTTCAATTTAGTATCATCGCAATCGATGTAATCATTTGCATCTCTGCCCTCACATATCTTTACCATAACTTCGTATCTAAATTATTGTTGTTGGCCGCTTATTCTCTGCAAACATAATGGCAATTAAGTTATCGAAACAATTAGCAAGTCATAAAAAAGTTCTTCACTTTTAATTTTTACTTTGTTTGCTTACTCAGTATTGCGTTTATATTCGAGAGCAGGAAGGATTTAATTGTAGAGTTGCTGTCAACCCACGTGTAGGAAGGTTACACATTTATGATTACACTTGCTTTGCATGATGCAGTCCTCTCTGTCAACAGCACTTAAGGCCCATATCATTTGATTTGTTTTTCGCTCTGTTTAGAATGATGAAGGAATCAATTTCATAACTTAGTGTGTTCACATGCAAAGTCTTATAAACAAAATGCAGCAGTATATAATATTGAAACTGAATTTAATTTTCTGTATGTGACCTATTTTTACTATTGTTTGTACAAAATTTTGCGGGTGGTACTTTGACATAAAACTATGGTTATTTAAAGTGATTGTTGCGTGGGGCTATGTTAACGAAATTTGGTTACGCATCTTTTGCAAGCATTCACTTTTGCATGTGAATAAAGGTCAAACTTTTAGTCACTAACTTATTTCTTACTAATTTTCGGCACTAAGATATTAAATGATTTATTTTTTATTATCCTTAGGATTTATTTGTTCTTAGGACCCAAAGCAATGAGGCCTCCAAAAATAGAACTTAAATCGTTATTTATTTTCTAAAAGTTGTAGAACCTTAGAGATATTTTTACATTTCGAATAAGGTATGGAATATAATTTCCCTTCTCTGCAGAATGAAACTTCTTTGAGTACTAAAAATTTTTTTGTTATTCTGACCTTACAAATGAGATTCCTACAAAAAGTTTTTTAATATTTTTCAGCAGCACATTGAAATTACTCTGTTTTATATGTAAAAATTATGCCGATCGATTAGGTTAATGGTTATAAAACTTACTTAATCATACATATATCATAAGAACTCCTTACTCAATCCGTCATAACAAAAAATAAATATACGAAAATAGCATTTTTGCTACTTATGGCTTAAGTGTCTTAAAATCCTGGCGTGATAGAGTGATAAATCAACAAGCATTTCTCTTTATGTTTTTGTGCGCATTAAATCTAAATTCCTCTTCAAACTACTCTTTTTCTTACGTCATGATCTTAAGGTATTTAAAAATGCCATTTTATGCATTTAATTTTTTTCTCTGGCGAATTTCAGGTAGATATTCTCAAAATTCTGTTAAAAAATTCAGTTTCCAGATTTGGATTTAACATATAATATAATATAGATTATAAATTTTATTCAGACTATCGAAGGACAAAAAATTCCATAGTTCAAATTTACATAGTAACGCGCAAAGAATATTGTTTTTAAAAGCCATATAAACTTGCATCCAAAATGGTAGCAGTGTGCTTGTTTTTATATGAAAGTGAGTTGTTTCAAGATTTACCAATATATTTTTGTTTTATGTAAATAAAGAAAGTTTGTCCCCTTTTTTAATTTTGGGCCATTTTTTGGTCCGAAAAAATATTGACATATGGCAACCTATATCTATAGAAGGCGTGACATCTAGTTAAATATACTACTCAATCTAGCAAGAATGCAGCGAAATTTACGCACTTTAAAAAAAATGCATACTTCGAAGCTGGAACAGATGGCGAATGTTATGGGCAGTACCAACAAAATTATATACAACCGAGAAAAACTTGAAATTGATAAATCTTAGTGCATAGATTAAAATGAATCCACGAGGTACCTAAGTTAGAGAATGATTAATTTTATTAAAATAAGAACAAATTTAAGATATGATTACGTTTAGTTAAAGCAATTATATAGTTTCTAAATTAATGTTTTTTTAATTCATCAAGTTGCCTCTTAATAGACTCTGCTGTGCTTTTTAAACTCTTTGCTGCTGTTTCTTTTTCTTTTTGAGTGTCTTCATTTCCTTTACCAAAAGATCTGCACAATTTGACAAGCTCGCCAACACGTTTATCATATGTAGCACGTTGATTATGCAATTGGGAAAGTAGGGATTTATTGGTATCGACCAGCTGCCGCAATTCCTTTACTGCAACATAAGAGCAAAATTTCAGTTAGTGATATTTGTTAGAACATTGGGTTAAAAAAATACCTTTTTGTAATTTAGATTGCTTATTTTTGTCCAGCATGTCGGTCAGGCCATCTTCTAAAAAAGTTTCTGTTTTCCTCTTATAAGTGTCACGTATTAGGGAAAGTTTTTTAACCTCGGAAATATCAGTCATATCCATTTCGCTGACATTCAGTTCTGCAGTCGCTGCTGGTGACTTTGCCAATTGTAATTTTTTACCATCGTTATTCTGCTGCTGCGTAGACTTATCAGCCATTTTTAAGTCTTTTTGCAGAATTAAGATTTTGAAACTTTATTTAAATTGCACAATTGTGTAATGACAGGAAGTCAAATGAAATATGGAAGTTTGTGCGTTGCCAACGCTCAGAAAAAAAAAGCTAAAAATAAATTTTCCATTTCTCTTAAAAGGGGAAATGTGGGGTTTTAAAGAACATTATACTACTAGTTATTTACCAAATTTCTACCTGATCTTTTCTCGGTATTGTATTGTTTTTGTTAAAACAACACGAGTTTTTTGATCTGCTTAAAATTTCTATTTTATCCCTGTGTAACTTGTCACCGAGCACTTGAATTTTATACATATTTTCCTTCAAAGCTTGTAGATTTATAGAAAAATGCTTTAAGCTAACTGTCGTTTGGCTTCTGAGCTTTTTAAGAAAAAAATAATTTACACTGACAACAATTTCTTATATTAAAAGATCATACAAACACTTTTTTAAAAGTGTATATATTCCTTAAATATCAATGAATCTGTGGCATATATGGGAAAATAGCTTAAGTCGCTTTAGACAAATAAAGTCACGTTCAATTTTCCAATAGTTCTGGGTGAATTATTATTCCTTTTTTTAAGTAATAAAATTAATACAAAAAAATCGTGACACGATATACTGGACAAAAATCAAATTTTTCTACACTAAAACTATTCTTTTTATTAACAAAATTAGTACTTAATGAATTATGTATTCAAAGTTTGTTAAGTTCAGCAGTTCGGTATATCTTTTTTTTTTAAAAATATTTTGTAGTACTATTTTTACTATAATTTATTTCTTTTTACTCTAAGACAGGAAAACTTACAGAAAAAATGGTCTGACTTCTTTTGTTCACTATTTCATGAGCTCTTAAAAATTTTAAAAATTTTCTTGGTTTGCCAAGTGGCCGGTTGTGACCCGAGCCTGGAATTTCATATCAAAGACGGGGGCCCGGTAGAAATTGAATCGAAAAATTTCTGAAGAAGTCGGGAATTAGTGGATTTTTTTTACATGTACAAACATTTCAAAAAATTATATAATTTAATATTGGCATCTACAAAAAAAGGTCAGCAAACTTTATACAAACAAAAATTTGTAATTTTTGAGGATTATATTATTATTTTATAATATTGTTTGTATCCGCGTATCGCGCAAAGAAACGTGAAACCCAGATGTCGCTGTGTATTGCTTCATTGTCATTTTGAATGCATGTCTGCCAACCTGCGCGCATAAATATTCTTTTGTCAATAAGTTATAATTTGTACGCGCAGGCTGAAAATTTTTTCAGGTAATTTATCAGCAAAAATAAAAACCATCTGCCAAACAAAATTAATTAGAATGTTAAAATTTAAAATCCAAAATGTCGTGAAAGTTTTAAACGTTGAAATTGAAAGAATGTGTTGGAAATATCTGCAGTAAAACCCAATGAAAGTTAACAAAAAATTAACCCCAAGAAAAGTGAACCGGGGTGCGCCCATTAGAAATAAATGTTTTAACTTAATTTCATTTAAATCAATTAGTTTTGTGTTTTCCTATTACAACTCTTTTTTTTTCTCACCTCTTCTAGACTACAAACATCCAACAAAATGCCAGAACTTACTGAAATCAAAAGTGATGCCGCCGGCGCTACCGCTTCAGCTGCTCCAGTCGTTGAAGCCAAAGCAGTGGATGTTCGCATTGAAGATGATGCCAGTGACAGTGACTCTGAGGATACTATTCCTGAGTTGGAAGATGCCGCTGTCGGTACCACACAATTAGGTGGTGGCGCTACTGGTCTACCAATTGACCTTGTGTCCAAGGCCAAACAATCACGCGGCGAAAAGAAAGCACGCAAAATTATGCTTAAGCTGGGCCTGAAGCAAATTCAAGGTGTTAACCGTGTAACTATTCGTAAATCGAAAAATATTCTCTTTGTCATCAACAATCCAGATGTTTACAAGAATCCACATAGCGATACATACATAGTATTTGGTGAAGCTAAAATTGAAGATCTATCACAGCAGGCTCAAGTTGCTGCCGCTGAGAAATTCAAGGCACCAGAAGCAGCTGGTGCTGCTGATACCATTGGTACTACCACATCAGTTGCTCCCATTGCCGAGGAGGATGAAGAAGAAGTCGATGAGACTGGTGTTGATGAGAAAGACATTGAATTGGTAATTACACAGGCGAATACATCACGCGCTAAGGCTATACGTGCGCTCAAGAACAATAATAATGATATTGTCAATGCGATTATGGAGCTGACGATGCTTTAAAGTGGGGAGGGCACACACAAAATGGTTTGACCTCCGTACTTTGGAATGCATTTGATTAAAACACCCGCCTCAACATTAATACACGACAATTGGAAAATAACAAAAACAAAAAGATTGGAAGAAAAGAAAATCAAACTAAATAATTGAAACAATAAAATCAGTTTTATTATTAAAAATAAGAAATAAATGCTTTTTCTTTATATTTTGAAGCCCATTTGCTATTCTATAATTTCATTGTAGTATTTACTTTTAAACTGCATAAATACAAAAACAATTTTCACAATTGTAACAAATCGTTTTGTAATGAGACACTGAATACAAAAATAAATTTTGTAGCTTCAAGTTTATTTAAAGTTTTTTTTGCAGTATTATCGATTTGTCAGGAATGCAAATTTATTGTTAAAGTGAGACGTACTCTAAAATGTTTATCAGATATTGGTATTGAAGATATTCTTTAGTGAAGGTCAAATTTTTGCGATTACTTTTTTTGTAGCAAATTTGAATTGCTTTTTAAAGAACGACAGCTTGCGACAGAAATTTGATGCTGATCGAACCACATATGCCTTTCAGGATTCTGAACATAATACACTTTAATAACATGAGAGTTACCGTCTGAGGCATTTCGAAAAAAAAACCAATTTGAAATTGCAACAAAAATACATATTTAAACAATCGACCAACGTATTTTAAGGCAAAATAATCCATCGGAAGCCCTTGGCATACATGTAGCGCAGAATCTATGGACTCTTACTCTGCGTAAAAAAATAAGACTTTTAAAGAAAATCGAACCATCTATTCCATGTATACTTCATCATTTTTATCGGTAAATTATCAACATACGTTTAATACGGGGTCTTAGGGCTGTTGAAAATGTCCGGTTCAGTTGTAGATTATTTACATGTCTTCAAGGGCTGTTAGGCCGAACCGTACTTATCAAAATTTTTTCTTGCTAATTAATCTAAGTTTGAGTGCAAGAAGTTTTAAAAAATTCATTAGTTTGAGTATATAAAACATCTTGACGCGCCGAATTCGAATCTGCTCTGATTTGCATTATGTAATATGTGTCATTTTTAAGATATCCACATCGAAGTGAAAGTAATATTTCAAGAAGCATGCAATGTTTGGGATAATTGATCAGCACAAAATTATTTTTCTGAAAACATCTCATCTCAGTAAGTTTTTTTTATGCTTTACTGTGTTATTTGTTCAACTTTCAGTTTTAGGTATATAACAAACATGTCTAACAAATATGTCCTATCGGTCTTTTACCACAGATATTGTGTATTTAAAAAAAATTTGCTCTTTTTTAACATTTATTTTATTTGATTAAAAATTAGTTTTAAAAAAATACTTATAATAAAAAATGCTTTGAACTAAAACTTAATAAATAAAAAAAATTAAGTTTTCTTCTAAATATGATCAGTGGACGTATTTTTGTGAAGGTAATATGTTTATGAGGAGAAATGAGTTTCAAGTTAAAAAAATATAAATAGCTTGTCGTGTGAGTTCTTATTTGTCCAGCAGACCATTTTTGTCAAAAGTGAGTTATTGACTATATTTTCAAACAGTCTCTTTCGATCTGTGTAATCTCAAATATTTTGTTAGAAGCTCGTCCTATACCCAATTTTTTCTTTCGATGCTTTGTTATTTAGTTATCAAGCTTTCCTGTAAAAAATGTAGGTTTTTGGTGCTGAGGGCAAATAACAACTCGCATGACGACATCAAGGAATAACATACAAATATCAATTACAACACAAAATATCAATAGAATTCACTAATTAAATATGTGAGATTCTATATAAGTAAATATTCAAGTCGAGGTTTTTGTTTATCAATTACGTATCGAACGTACGTACATCACTCTTCATCACCTTCAAACTTTAACATGCGCACCTGACTGCGCGATTGTAATCGCACATCAGCAGGTAGTTGCATCCATGGTTCACCATCTGCTTGCATAGGACAAGTCGATTTTATTTGTATCTAAGAAAGAAAATTAAATGAAATTTTGAATTAATTTTTGCATTAATACATAATATTGTTTCAACTTACTCTAACAGTTTTTGCTTGACCGATACGCACTGGCTTACTAATGCCTACCTGTAGTTGAGCAATATGGAATGAGGAAACAATTCCAAATACTTCTAAAGTGCCATCAGAAATGCAATTGACTATTTTAATTTTGGAATCGGAGTTGCTTAGTTCTGTGAAGCCATAAGAGTAAATATTTTTATTTAAAGAATATTTAAATGTTAGTTGATAAAGTACCGCATAGTTTACAACCAGCACCCCAAGAATCAATATTTAGGAAGACAATTGATTGTAGTTCTGGTAAGTCAACCAATTTATTGTCCATATATAAATCTATTTTTTTCTCAATGCCTTCACAGTCACGTTGTACAATCTGTTGTGTCCCAAAGCCAAAATAAATGAGCTGTAAAAATCAGAAGTGAATATTTTAAAAGTGAATTAGATATAAGGATCTGGGGCAAAACATGAATGTTTGACTTTTAGGAGAACTTATGCAAGTAGCTTTTCAAAAATGTGTTGGTAGGACATATTTTGCAATCTGAATTAGTTTGGGAACTAAATTGATTTCGATATACATAAGTAGTTTTACCAAGCGATTTACAAAAATACTAACTCACCTTATTAAAAATTCTACTGCTAAGCACATAAAACCGCGATTCACGAGTCTTATGGAAATTATAGGTGACTAAAGCGTCTACCCCAATACTGAAATAATTGTAGACATGGATGGTTTTTATTGGATGCCTTTGTATAGGTAAGCGATAGTTCAGTTTTTCAATTTGTAAATCAAATCTATCTAAGTTAATAGAACGTGCACTTTTAATCTGCAAAAAATAAGCAATTACACTTTTAAATAAATAAAATAAACTTACTAACATTTCTTAAAATTTGTACTGGATCCAATATCGAAGGGGGCTCTGCACCCCAACCCATAACGCGTGACAAATCATTTCCTGTACCAAGTGGCATTATGGCTATTGACGGAATCGGCTACAAAAAGAACTTTGAAATAAACTTTTTACATATCATATTGATAGTTTACCTTAATATTCAAGGCATACATGGTGTTTAACACCCACCCGACGGTACCATCGCCACCGGCTACTAAAACTCTGCATGGTCGCGGACTGGCCTTTGCTGCCCACTGCATAGCATCTTGTGGTCCGCGTGAACCCAATTCCATTACTTGTAATGGATGTAGATAACCTTTTAAGAGTGAAACAACATCTGAACCTGTGCTACTGCCAGATTTGGTGTTGGCAATAACAATAAGTGGTTCCCAGTTCTCAATATCAGGTGGCTTAATACCAGCTAAATGCAAACGAACGGATTCACGTGTACGTGCCGCAACAATACAGTATGGTGGAAAAATCATATCCTTAAATTCGCCCAAATCGCACTCTGCCTTGATGTCAATGCGTTTGTAGCAGTTGTTATGAAAGCAACGATGACACCAAGCGCAACGAAAGCCATAGAGTCCAGCAGTGGCATGATAGTCGATTTCTTCATGACATGCAGCACAATCAACGCCCATTGGCAAGTTGCCTGTAATACAGATAATCTCAAACACCGAAAAAAAACAAAGCTAAATTTTCGTGACATACCTTTTACCCATAAATGTCGCATACTTTTTTCGCTTTTTATCCACTTATCCTTACATCTATACTGTTTGTCCGCGGTTTTGGTACATATCGTGGAATGTGCACTCAATAGACAACTGTCACAAAAGAGCCCTGCCGAAGGTGTTAATAGTATCTCGCAAATGTTACAGTAGTAGGCCTACAATCAAAAGATTTATGTTTAATTATATGTTATTGTGTGGCTTCTCACTTACCCTGTCCAAAATTTTTATTGATTTCCAGCTGTGACGAGTTTTTCCCGGAATGCAAATTACATCTTCAACTAGGAGACTGCGACAGAAGAAAAAAAGTGCAACCAGTGCCAGCAATGAGCCAATAAGCGCCTCAGAGCTCAGCTCAAAATTGATGCCAAAATCCATTGGATTTATTTAAATTAATTGATTTTTATTAACAACGAACTTTGCAGTTACACCCCGAATTGCACTCTTTCAAATTTCTTTTTCTTTACTTGGCTTAGGAATCATGACTTTTCTCATTGAGTTTTATTGCTTAGGTGTTAATTTTTTATTACTTAATTTGCACTAAAAATCAATAATTGTGCAAATTGCGAAAACAATCACGTATTTGGAATTTATAACACAAAAATCAAAATAAAAACAAATGCGAACTGTCTATCAATTTTGAGAAAAAACTGCGTTGTCGACAATCATCGAGGAGCAATCAGGGTTACCAAGTGGCAGGGATTGATCCAGGTATTTCACGACAAAGCCGGAGACCTGGTAAGAATTCCAAAATTTCTGAAATAGCCGGGAGTCGATCAATTTTTGAATTTTTGGATGAACAAAAAATAAAATATAAGTCCAAGTTTTTTGAGCACAAAAATTTTAATTTGTACTCCATTTTATGAATTAATTTGTATATATTGCGGTAGAAAGAGCCAATGTATTATTTTAGTCGCTATGTCATCTTATGCTCGAATAATACGAAGCAATCATTGGCACAATTTGCACTCTACCGATATAACACTTTTAACTTTAAAGTCTCTATATGCGATCAGATCTTGCATATATAAAAGTTTGAGTATAACGTGATGTGACAAAGTTCTTGTGAGCGGCAATTTAAAGTTAAATTTGCATTCATCTTTAATCGACCATCCCTATTTTAAAAAGGCTGGCATCATTACAATGACGTTAATTTGTTAAACTGTCAATTTTTCTTCATTCTTTTACCGATCCCACGTGTTGTTGATACGCGCGGTCTACAAGTATTAATTTACTATTTATTCAGTAAAATTGTAAAATAATTTTATAACAAAAAATGGGACGCAAAGCAGAATTCGATGAGAAACCGAAAAAAGGACCTGGGCGCAAAGCGCGCAAGCAAAAAGCTCCTACATTTGCGAAGAAAACTTTTGGTAAGAGTAATCGAGAATCGCCACAAAAAGGTTTTATTAAAATTTAAATTTCTCCACAGCTCCCATGGAAGATGAGGACAAAACATTGTCCCATCGACAAAAGCAACGTGTGGTCAAAAGGGATCAAAAGAAAAACATAAAAAAGGTAAGGAAAGAGCAGAAGCCGAAGGTAAAATCTAAGAAGCAACAAAAATACGATAGTGACAGTGAGGAAGATGAACAGGTGTTGGAAGCTATAGATATTGCTTCTAGTGAACAGAAGAGCGCTAAACAAGAAGAGCAACAACTGTTAATGACGGTGCCCATTAAAAAGGGGAAAAAGGAAATCAAAGGATTTAGCGATGAAAATAAGGACTGGCTTAAGCCGAAACAAAAGCCACTAATTGAGGAGGCTGAAAATGATTCCGAAATAGAGGATGATAGTGATGAAGAGGAAGTAGAAGAGAACGTGGAGGAAGCTGCCTCAGATGAAATGGAAGCTGATGAAGCGGATTCGGATGAAATAGAAGAAGAGGAAGATGATGACAGTGATGATGACGACAAAGTAGCAGCAAAATTAAAAATTGGCAAGTTAGACGATCTCTCCGATGATGCAAACTCTGATGATGACTTCGAACTATCTGGTGATGAAAAAGCATTAGTTGATAAAAGTGATGATGAAGATGATGAGGATGATGATGACAATGAAGATGACAATGATGAGGATGAGGATGAAAAATTACCCATTGAACGTGCCAACAAGAAATTAAAGCAACGCCAGGCTAAAGAAACCAAATTAGCAGCCGCTGAAATGCAGATGTCTATTGATAATCAGGAAGTTTTCCGATTTCCTGATGAAACTGATGACGCCGAAAAAGAAATAACTCTCCAGGATGTTCAACAACGTATAAAAGATCTTACATTGGTACTATCAGACTTTAACAAGTATCGTCAACCTGATCGTAGCCGTTCCGAGTATATGGAATTGCTGAGAGGTGATTTAAGTCTTTACTACAGCTACAATGAATTTCTAATGACGAAATTGATGGACATGTTTCCATTGTCGGAATTAATGGAATATCTGGAGGCATCAGAGGCAAGTACATTGTATAAAAGTTATGCCAACATTTAGATTGAATCGGCTATTTTGAAAAAGCAGTCAAGTTTTATTTTATATGCTGCAAAAAAAGTTCCTTTTCTAAATACATAAAACTTTCATTTAACAGACGAGAAACAACTTGATCTACGTGACTCAATTGTAATTTTCAAAATTTTAATTATCTTTCAGGTGGCCCGTCCTCTTACAATACGCACTAATTCTTTGAAAACACGACGCCGTGATTTGGCAGCGGCACTTATAAATCGTGGTGTAAACTTGGATCCACTGGGCAAATGGACGAAAGTCGGCTTAGTTATCTACAGTTCACAAGTACCTTTAGGTGCTACACCTGAATACCTTGCCGGTCATTATATGATTCAAGGCGCCTCCTCTATGTTGCCTGTAATGGCTTTGGCACCACAAGAAAACGAGCGTATACTTGACATGTGCTCTGCACCGGGAGGAAAAGGTTCGCATATTGCAGCAATAATGAAAAATACCGGTGTACTTTTTGCTAACGATGCTAATCGTGATCGTGTTAAGGCTGTTGTAGCAAACTTTCATCGTTTGGGTATAATAAATTCAGTAGTAAGCTGTGAAGATGGCTGTAAGTTTCGTAACGTGATGACTGGTTTTGATAGAGTTTTGCTAGATGCACCTTGTACCGGTACTGGCGTTGTTGCAAAAGATCCCAGTGTAAAGACATCTAAGTCATCTATTGATGTACAACGGTGCTACAATTTACAACGTAAATTGTTGCTCACTGCAATCGATTGTGTGAATGCAAAATCATCAACTGGTGGCTATATAGTTTATTCTACATGTTCAGTTTTGCCAGAGGAAAATGAATGGGTTATAGATTATGCACTTAAGAAACGTAATGTCAAAGTGGTACCCACAGGTTTGGACTTTGGTGTTGAGGGCTTTACAAATTATCGCCAGTATCGTTTCCACCAAAGCTTAAGTCTAACAAGACGATATTATCCGCATATGCATAATATGGATGGATTTTATGTGGCCAAACTGAAAAAGTTCTCCAACACAATACCAGTAACACAAGAACAGCAAACAGAAGATGAAAAACAATTGGATGAGGGCATTGCAGCAACTGAGAGCAATGGTAATGTCGCAGACGGTGAGGAAGAAACTGGAATCAATCTTGAGAACAAATTCCGTAAACAGATTGAAAGACGTGCGGGAAAGCCCAAATTAAGTGAGGCAGAAATAGAATTAAAGAAGAAGAAACTACAACAGAGTAAGGATAAATATATTGCTAGCGTATTTGAAAAGCCGGTTAAAGTGTTTAAACCGAAGCTGGCGGAGCCAACAACAGAGCCACAAAATGATATGCAAATACCAGCAATTGAAAAAGAAACTCAAGAAAAACCATTGCACGTAAAAAATAATAAACAAGTGAATAAGAATAAGAAACTAAAGCAGGAAATAGGACGTGCAAATCCAACGCAAAATAATGGAAATGTTAAAAATGTTAACAAAAAGAGGGAGTTGGAAAGTGTAACAACTACTGAAACTGCATTAAAAACTAAGAAAAACAAAAACGACAAAGACGCGCAGAATTCAAAACGACTAAAACAGCAAGAGACAGAAATGGTTAAAAATGTAGACAAAAAGGAAGAATTGGAAAGTGTAACAATTACTGAAACTGCATTAAAAATTAAGAAAAACAAAAACAAAAAAATCGCGCAGAATTCAAAAGGACTAAAACAGCAAGGGACAGAAATAATTAAAAATGTAGACAGAAAGAAAGAACTGGAAAGTGTAACAACTACTGGTTTTGCATCAAAAACTAAGAAGAACAATAACGAAAAAGACGCGCAGAAAGGACTGAAACAGCAAAGGGCTGAAATAGTTGATATACCCCTATTGGAGGGTAAACCAATTAAAAAACAAAATAAACTCAAACAAAAATCGAAACAAATCGGACAGATTAAAAAGCATAATACCAACAATAGTGGTAAATTCAAATCCAAACCTGGTAACAAGAAATTTAAGTAAATACTTTGTTTTGCTTGAAAATACATAGTCATTGTAAAACAATGGTCTTAAGTTAGCAATAGCTTTTTTTCTATGTCTGAAAGCTGTTGCTAACTTTATATCTGCGTTTAAGAATGAATATGCACAATTAATTCTAGTTTTTGTTCCACTAGCTTTGTTTTATTATAAAGCATATCTAGTATACAATTTATTTTATATGAAACTAAAAAGTTATGTTTTTAAATTAAATTTTTAAATAAAACTATTAGACTATGTATATAAAAACTAACAATTTTAACTTTTTATTATTCAAAAACAAAAAGTAACTCTAAAGTTGCATTTTGTTGTCTAAACTAAATTCATTCAATTAGAAGGGCGTAAGATAATTTGTTATTCTAGTGTAATTAGCTTGTTGTCTAACAGACGAACCTGTCTTGATTGACATAGGAGATTTTGCTATTCCAAAAAACATATTGTTCCTTACATGTACTTTAGGTCTGCTACGCTCGCCGTTGTGTTACAAAATGAAATCTATTTAAAATGTAATGATTAGATAAACGCAGTATTTCTCTGGTGCTAATTGAAATTACTATTAATAGAAACAGGCTACTATTGGATATATCAGTTTATTTTGATGCCATATTTTTAGTCACATCATAATCCCTTAAAAATAAATTTAAACCACTTTAATTGCATAGGAAGTCAAATTATTTATGTTCCTTGTAATAATTACGTACAACAGGTCATATGAGTAATCATCATAAATCTACTGTAATTAAACTAGCAAAAATTGTATGTCAATGTGGTGCCCTTCAAGAAAAAACTCATCATTTCCAAAGTTATGATGGGAATTTTGGTTTGAAAGCAGATACATAAATTCTTAGGAATGATTGAAAAATAACATGTAAGAAAATAAAATAAAATTAAAAGATAAAATCAAAATATTTTGCTTATGCTATGCAAAATTATTTAGTAAATATAACTCCACAAGTTTGGTCATTAAATCAAATTTGTACAATTTAAAATGTCCTATAAAATTAAAATAATCTAAAAAATACTTATTTTTTTCTGTTGCATTTCCTGAAGTTGACTTTAAAGTGAAAACCCTTTGGCAAGGACATTATGAGAGACGTTGTCCTTGTGTGAATTTGACGGGCAACATTGATAATCTGTGTGAGACAAAAACTCTGACATATCCCAGTAGGCAATTGAGCAAGGCAGATGACCCGCTTACAATGCGTCAATATACATGTAAAAATCAGCTTTTCCTGCAAATATGTCTTTCAACAGCAGGTCTGCCAACATGGTCAAAACTTACCTTATTTCAATAGCATGTTTACTAGCAGGGCTTAAACTATAATTCGTTTCTTTCATGGCTTTTCACTAGTTTTTGAGAATTTTGTGACAAATGAAGTTTGCTTTCCTTTTGTGATTGTCCTATCGTTCTCTTAGTAACTTTTTTATAAACATTTTTTTTTTGTTCAAGTTCAAAAGAGAATGTAAAAACACTTGGTAGCAATAATTGATTCATCTGAAACTGCTTCCTCATCAGTTACAGAGAATAAGATTTTTTTTCCTGAGCTTGTTCAACCATATAATTTTATATAAGAACACAGTAAGTTTGAAAAGACCTTTTATAGCATTTTCTACTCCTAATTTTGCTCACTGGGATTACACGTACATATCTTCGTATATATCAGGCATCATGCAGAAATCTCCGACGATGCGGGATGCCACTGTCAACTAAAGGCCACAGTCGGTCACTCAAATTGCATTTAGATAACGGAGTGCTTAACAACCGTAATCTGGAAGCAGAACAGCGAAGTCGATGATGAAGTTGACATAGAAGACAAAGCAGAAAATGGAAACGGAAATTGTTGGTCGCGTTGTCATGTCATTTAACTGATTGCTGCGCTGCTTTCGGTCGGTTAGCTGCATTTGGTTTTATGTCAGTTGCATTTGAGCTGCTAATTTACTTTATAAGGACGCAAGAGAAAGGAAGTGTAGAAAATTAAAAGAAATAACGTTAATTAAGTTTCCATCAAATGGTGTCAAAGACTAGAAAAGACTATAGCTGCAGGCAAAATCAGCAAATTTTCTATTTTTAATTTAACACCTCAAGCGTCATTTTCTCAATACGCAAGAAATTCAAGAGACGATTGGAAACTTTTTTTTATGCACTTTAACTTAAAGCGCTAGATTGAGGTTAAACAGGATATTAAGAAAACGATTCTTAGTTATTCGCCTAACGAACTATTATGATGCCAAGCCGCTATCACAGCTTTAACTTAGCAATCGGAAAATCTTAGTTAGCAGAACAATATAGAAAATAAAAAGAAAAGTCATGCTAGGGCGCCAGTTTGACATAGCTCCCATTCAGGGTTGCCAAGTGGCCGGTTTTGGCCCATCCAAGCTCGGAACAGTTCCAAACCGGGGGCCCCTGTAGGAATTGAAAAATTTTCTAGAAAAGCCGGGAATGGATTATTTCTGTTTTTAATGAGCAAAAAAAATTTTATTAACTATTTTTTGAAATTTAAAGTTTTCAAATTTTTTCCCAAAAAAAATTGTACTTTTTACCATTTTACCAAGGAAAAATTGTTTTTTTTGACATACTAGATGTTTTTCATTTATTTTATGGAAAGACCGGAAATTTGCGAGTAATTAAAAAATGCGATTCATATCTTAACGAAATCGTTCCTCCGAGGCGAAAAACAACTGAAGGGTTTTAAAAAGTTAATAGCTAGATATCCAGAACTATCTGGCCTTTTCATATCAGTTCGAAAACTTTTGGCTAATTGTCTTACAGCCGTATTGATATCGCGAGTATCACCGCGACCTACACTATGTAGGTTTTGTCCGGGGTTTGTCAGAGTTCTAAGTCTATAGCGATTATACGATTCTCGAGACTAAATCAATTACATAGTCAAAAGTGTGCAACTTGGGATGATCTTTAAAATATTCAAAAATCGCACGACATATTATGGAAGTGAAACGTCGTCTAATTTGGTTCCGGCACAAAACATTTTAATAGCAAGAAGGGACTTATCATATAATCTTATCATACATACATATGTATGTAAGTAGTGAGTTTTTGCGTATCGCAGCAGTTATTTCTAGTAATTATCCCATGAATTTGGTTCGGGAAAATTTTGGCTGGCCTAGCAGAGCGATACAGAAAACGTGTGCTCCTTTTTCGCTTGAAAATAGATCGCTCTGCATTTTTCCGTCAAAAATTACACAGTAAATGACAAAAATAAATTATAAAAAAATATAACAAAAATTATGTTTAAGCAAGTCGATATTTTTATGAAAAAAGTGTTTTAAAAATAAAAACATTTTAAATTTTACAGAAAAAATTGTTCACTCTACCTTAATGTACACAGTTCTTGAGAATTTAAAATTAAACTCTTAATACTTGACAACCAGTTCTTATATTGTTATTTGATTTTTACAACTCTGACTTTAATTATACCGTCTAATGTTCATATAACTTACCGAATTCTTAAAAGAATAAGAACACTCCATGAAATGAATTAAAATCTGCATAATTTATTCCAAGAATAAACAAAACAAGTTTCGATTTCTTTTGTGAAATATCAAAATATGTAGATAAGCATTAAAGAAATGGTACCGTCAATATAATAAAAATTAATTTGAATATGAAATTAAAACAGTTCTCATTAAGTATTCAAGCATATTGAACGTAACACAAACAAAAGAATGAAAAGTGATTTCACACTAAAATTCATATTAATCTTTACGATAATAAGCCAGCAAGATGTCATAGAAGTCAAATCGAACCAAGTGGATGATGCAGTTAGTTGTGCATTGCGGCCCAATTGTTTGGCTGCAATAAATGAAGAAATTGTGAAGACAATAATTGGCAACATACACAATGAAACAGATCCATGCGAGAACTTTTGGGATTACGCTTGTGGTGATTGGACAGCGGCACCATTTTATGATCATGTTGATACATTTGGTGCAATTGAAAATTTTTATAATGACCAATTAATAGATTATATTGAAAATGCCAAAGATGATAAAGAAATTCAGAAATTGCAGCAAAAACTGCGCAGCTATTATACGGCATGCAATCAAGCAGGCGGTTATTATTTAGAAATGGAAGATTATTTCAAGGTATGGCCAGCAATGCCAAACATTGAGTGGCCCAATTTTAAAGAACAATTTGATACAATGCAATGGAACGTACGTCGTGACTTCAATTGGCTTAATGCTATAGCGGAGCTAAGACGTTATGGTGTAAATGGCATATTTATCGATGAAAGTATTGGTTTTGCAGCAAACAACTCAAGACAATATGTGGTCGAGTTGAAAATGCCAGAGGAAGATGATTTCCAAAATAAATATGATTTCATTAATTATTTCATAGAATTCGGCTGGATTGAACATGATGCAACAGAGGCACATATAAAATTTACAGCTGAGATTTTTGAATTAGAAACGCAATTGCGTGAGCTGAGAGCAAAGCATAGCAGGTGAGATCAATGGATTGACAAAAACGTAGGAAAAATCGTTGAAAGTTTTAATGCAAGAAATTATTTCGCAGCATTTTATAAGGACCCTATATTAGTGCAAAAAAAAAAATAGGTAAAGTTTCATTCAAAAAATTTTAGCTGAAATCGGGGGACGAATACAGAAAGCTATGTTCATTTTTCAACCCTAAACCAATGTTAACAATGTCATAGTAATCGACATTGAAGTTTACAGATACCGTAGTAAATAAATTCAATAAAACTCTTGAACTCACCTTAAATGATTTCCGTCCACCCCTTCCGCAATGCAAACATTAACTGAAAAGAGTTTTAAATGGAATGGGAGGTTTTGTACGATCTTCCCGGAGAAAATAACTCCAAGACTTTTTATATTTTCATTAACATTTTTTTTGTTGGTAATTTCTTTAATTTTTAATGGAAATCTGGTTCAAAACAAACTTTGCACCAAAAAATACAAATAATTTCCACATTATTTACAGGAGACCCATGAGCGATGAAGGCGAGCAAGCATTAACACTACATGAGCTGAAAAATCGCGTTGGCGATATTGATTGGCAAGCATATTTCAATATAATATTGGGTCACATGGCACCGGAAACATTACCAATTGAATTGGAAAATCTTGCATATATACGTGATCTAGCTGCACTATTGGAACAAACAGAGAAACGCACCATATGCTATTATGTTCTTATGAGATTATGCAAATTTCTACTGGAAGTGAGTCCACGTATAACAAAGCGTAACTGCGTAGACCACATGCAGGTCACAATGTCACTGGGCATGGATTTTCTCTATGACTATAAGCTTTATAGTACACGCCACAACGATGAACACATTATTGGAGGAATCTTTGAAAATTTGAAATTGCAATTTTCTAAATATCTGCGACAGAATAAGTTACACTTGACCGATAATGAAATTGAGTATCTACAAGAGAAACTTCTAAAGATGCGCTGGCGTTTGGGAAATTTACCTCAAATGCCAACAACTTATTTCAACAGCTACTATACCGATGCAAATGTAACCAATGATAATTTCTTTAGTAATCACTGGGAGTTACTACGTCATCGTTCACAAAAACAGCATGAATTGCTGGCGCAATCTGTAAATTCATTAGCGTTTTACTTTGTCAATGATGATATCGTGCAAGCACGTAATGCACCCTATTTTGTGCATCAGCGTAATCTGCTTATTATACCTTTCAATTTTGTGCAAATGCCCTTCTTTCATCATAGTCTACATGCTGTCTTGCAGCAAAGTCTTATGGGTTGGATATTGGCACATGAAATTAATCATGGTTTTGAGTTAGATGGCATTATTTTAGACGGCGACGGTAATGAATCCCCTGTGGGTGCTGCCATCAAATTAAAGTTGGAGTTTTTGTCAGCTATCAAATGTTTAAGACACACACCGTCCGTTTCATTGATTGAGCGCATCGCTGATATAAATGGTTTTCAATTGGCGTATGATGCCTTTTTTCCGGATAATCATTTACCCGAATATTTGTCATTCTCTGGGCAATTTACAACAAAACAACTGTACTTCTTAGATTTTGCACAATTTTTTTGCGGCAAATTACCGCAAGCGATCAATCATGATCGTGACGATGTACGCGTCATAACGATCTTGGCCAATATGCCTGAGTTCGCGGAAGCGTTTCATTGCTCCGACGCTGTGGGGCAGAATCCAATGCAGAAGTGCCAAATGTGGCGATGATTTTGGACAGTGGTGTATGTAAGAATTAATTATTTTTAAACAGAAAATGTAATATATAGTAATCGTTAATATATCTAAGTGGAAAGTTTTTTTTCAATGGCTTCAGAAATGTCACTTAGGCAACGTTAAAAATAAATTTCTTCGACTGAAAGTCAATTTACCAAATGATATTTGTTAATTGCGACAGGCAATTTTACGTTGCGTACAATTTTATTGTATTTAATTAGTTGAAATGGACTTTTGAAATTTTAGTGAAAAATATAATATTCTCTTAATAAGTAATAGTATGAATCATCGATATGTTAAAAAAAAAATTAAATTTTGATGCATGTTTTCTAAATGTTGGTTATATCAATTACCTCAAATCAGAAACCAATGATGAAGCGAATTATTTTCTAAGGGGACGTCCATTAATTACGTGAGCTTAAATAGGGAGGGGGGTCCGGCAAAATCTCACCAAATCTCACCAAGGGGGAGAGGGGGTCAAGGAAACCTCACGTCAACTTTTTAATGCATAGAATTTACATTAATAATTATAATTTAAATCTCACGGGAGGGGGGAGGGGTCCCGCCATATCTCACCAAGGGGAGGGGGGGGGGTCCAAATTTTCAAAAAAAAAAAACAGCTCACGTAATTAATAAAAGAAAAGTATTCTAGTTGGGGGGACAGCATATTAAAACTATTTAAACAATTAAATTGTCATTATTTTTCATTTGTGGAAAATATAAATTTTTTTTTAATTTACTGCGAAAGCTAACGTTATGAACTATTAAATAAAAAAAAATCCGACATTGATCGGATCAGTACAGCATTAGATAATAGACTTCAAGCATGAGTAGATTTGACAAAATCCAGTCAATTATCGAAAATTCATGTGTGGATATTTTTGAAAAAAAATTTTTTTCGGGAATATCCTAATATCCTATATAATATCAACTGAATTTATTAGATGCAGGAAAAAAATTTCATCGAATAGTCAAACATTGGCTTTAAAGGCCGAATGGCTCCATAAGAACCGCTGGTCGAACTAAGGAGTCCCCATATCATGTACCATAAATTCAAAATTTATATACCCTATTCACTTTGTCCTGCTGTTTGTAACGTATAAAAGGCAGTTATAGAGAAGTGTATGTAAAGTATATTTTAGATCAGTCGATATTTCTATGTCCACTTGTCTGCCTGTCCATCTGAGGATATCGAGAAATCGTATCAGTATAAATATCATATTTGCTACTAACAACCACTTGTTTGTTTCACAAATAGCTTTTAGAAGAGCGATTTTAGCTTTTACTTGTAAGGGAGATGCCACGCCTACTTATTTTTAGTTTAGTGCTAGTTCAAGCCAATTCTTGTATGCGTTGTAAATTTGGTTGCATTACTTCTTTACATAATAATTATGCTTTTGAAAACTTGTCCGCCCCGTTCTATGCGATATAAATAAAATTGTCAAATACAGTGAAATTCCCAATTACGGACAGCCCCTATAACCGGACAGTTCCTATAACCGGACAAAAATACTGCGACGGTGGGTGTCCAGTTATGGGGAATTTTACTGTACTATACTGTATGTAGGGTATAAAAAGAAGAATAGGGTACATATGTATGTATATACATTCTATTTATCGCTATAGAAAAGTAACTTTACAAGCACAGCTAGACAGCCTTTCAAGTGATAGAGTAATAGTTTCTAATGAATAGAATGATATTTCAAATTTCAATTAAAAATCAATGTAAAGTTTTCGTGTTGACAGCTCGCAGCCTACGAGTATAATGTTTCTTGTGTTAAGTATTGTAATAAGATGTTTACTAACAGCTACATAACAGTGCATAATATATAAAAGTTAGTAAACAAAGTTTTTGAATTCTATTTTTGTTTTTTTTTTTTGCTGGTTTAAGTTCAATCACTTTTCAACCTCAAGCCGTTGGTAAATACATATTTTAAATCGTTTAACACTTCAATTAAACAATTTGCACATTGTTTACATAAATTTATGTCAATATATTTACATTCGATAATTCACTAGCCAATGCGTAAAAGAGATAAGAGGTTCAATTAAATTATAGAATAATTTGTTTACCCCCTCCTTCGCACAATTTTAACAAAATTATAAATATAAAAATCAAAAGCAATTGTTTTCACAAGTGCTTTTGTTATCACATACGAGTACTTTTAAAAATGCATTATTATTATTTAAAAAATAATTAGCACACAATTAAATATCTATTAAATATTTAATCTTATTAAGTGCAGGTTGATCAATTTGGTTACGCGTATGAGAATGATTCATATCAATTTAGGAGCCATTAGACTGTCAGTACAGCTTCTACAAGGTATGGGTGCCTTCGTGAAGGAAGTGAAAAAATCATTAACTTTTTTAATAATAATGTATGAAAGAGTTCTATATCACAGGGCAAAATATTTACGACTCATAGAACTATAAAATTACTTATATATTTTACGAAAATTCTTCACCGGAATATGAATTCCCAATATTTTCAATGTGTTCTTATTTGGCATGTGAATGATAAAAAATTTGAAAACAATATAGAAAGATGAACACTAATGTTGGATAAAGCTATCATTTTATTTATATAGATACTGAAACATTACATCTCGTTATAAAGCATATAAAATGATTTCTATTACAGAAATTTTTACAAACATAACCTCTTAATATATAAAAATCTTGTGTCACGGTGTTTGTCTGGGGTAAACCCTGGAACTATTCAACCAATTTTTATGAAATTTGGTTTATGTCTGTAATTTGGTCTAACTTAGGACATAGAATAGTTTTATTTCGATTATGTGCATATTTAGGGTGGCCTCTTACAAAAATATTTTAAAAATAGCATTTTCACAAAGACTAAAATAGCATTATCACAAATGCCAGTTAATTGATTTATTTGGAATTTACACGGCGTATCTCTTATATTAAAAATCATAGCTTAGGCTACAAAAGTTTTAATTAGGGTGCATATTTAGGGTGGCCTTCATACAAACCTATTTTTAAAATAGCATTATCACAAAGACCGGTCAATTGATTCACATGGAATTTACAACACGTGGCTTTTATATTAAGAGACATAACTTAAGCTATAAAAAATTTTTATTCAGATTGCATATTTAGGGTGGCCCTTACACAAATATATTTTTAAAATGTCATTTTCCCGAAGACTGGTCAGAAGCACAGCTTAGGCTTTAAAAATTTTATTTAGGGTGGCCATCATACAAACATATTTAAAAAAAGCATTTTTACAAAGGCCACTTTTCACATGCAATTTACACCACGTGTCTTTTTAATTAAGAGGGACAGGAAAAGGCAGAACAAAGTCTGCCGGGACAGCTAGTATACTATATATGTATATATATATTTTCTAACAATTATGTCCCAGTCTCATATACATATAGGCTATAAATTTTTTTTTCACTATAATTAATTCACTTTAACCATAACATATATAGTATGTTCACTATGTTTCCGAACTTGTATACCTTACAATCGTCAAGATGAGTACTCCAATTTTCTGCTTTGTACTTTCTGCCCAGTTTCGAAGCTAGCGGGAGGAGTGTGAAGTGGATAGTCGTCCCGGGCGCAAAAGCTTGGAGGGGAGGTAAAATAGTTCTCGGTATGCATTGAGTTTAGCAAATACATAATATTAAATTAAAAATTTGAATTGATCAAAAGTTTAAAATTTGAATGTTATGATACAGTTTTCTATATGCATATAAAGAAACGTGCAAGTGGTCGAACCTTTGTTTTTATTGTACCTTTTTTTGTTTAATGAAAACACAAATACCCTGTAACACACATTTTTTTCGCGGTGAATTACAACCTTATTAAGAACTGTATAATTTATTTCAATCATTGTTTAATGATATATCAATTATTTCGGCAATTAAACTCTAACTATAACATATGTGCATACATTGCTGATGCCGCCATTATTCCAAGCAATTAAATTATTTCATTTGTGTTTGTTATTTTGAAGCGTAAATTAAATGTTTATTCGAAACAGAGGCGAAGTTATTCATTGTTTGTTGATTGGGAATTTAAAAATAAAAAATGCAACATCATTGTTTTCATTTACAAACTACCAATAAATTAAAAAAATTAACATTTCCGGAATGTGGACTCTGTTAGTCCGAATTTTTCTAACCCAAAAATTAAAACCGGTCTCGAATGAACTTTCAACGCAAGAGAGTGTTGACAGAAAACATCGCAAATCTGCACCACCCACTGAAGGAGAGTGCACAGTTATTTGGCTCTGCAGCGGGTGCTGTATTACAGTGACTGCAAAAGAAAAAGCTTTCGTTTTTTTCTGCAAATCTTTTGCTCTCCTACACTGTAGCTTCCACAAAACAGCTGTTTTTTGTAGAGTATCCACAAGTTGTTGTTGGCATTTGCTTAATACCGTTATACGTTGTAACTTTTGTTGTCAATTGTTTGACATTTGACTTGATAGCAGCAATTGCTGCTGCTGCTGCATATGTGCGAAAAAAAACTTTTATTTTGTCTGTGCAAAAAGCTTTTGTTTTGTTGTAGTTTCATTTAGCCGGTCGTTCTCAAAAGTCAAAATCGCTGCGCGTCCGTTTTATATTGCCGACAATATCAAAAAAGTTTTTTACACACAGTTTGCTGTTGTATCTCTGCCAAATACGCGGCACAAGTTGCTGCGTTGCGTATTTCGGTGAAAAGTAAAATCGCGCGCGCAAATTCGAATTAAAGAAAATTTCATATCTTTTTTCCATATCTTGTGAGGTTTTATTATTTTAATTTCTTTTTGCTGCTGATAAGCGTAAGCACAAGAAGAAGGTACCACGTTATCACGAGCTATAATCGTGTGGTGTTCTTGATTTTTATGATCGACGGGATGAGTTTTAATTTATCGGTTCGCTGCGGGTGTAATTGTTTGTTGTTGTGAAGAGTGGGCGCGTTTTTCACGGTCCGCCTACTACCTGTTGTATTGGAAACTAAAGAAGTGGGATTTTATTTATGTGAAATTTGCACATACAAATAAAAATAATTTTAAAAAATTTTAATGCAAATTTAAATTGGTGAAAAAAAAAACAATGTATACTTCGTTCTATTATTTAAATATTTAAGAGGTAAGAACAGAGCGAAAAAAGAAAAAAGAAATTGGAATTCAACTCGACAATTATTCAAGTGTACGAAGAGTGCGTAAGTAATTTCCTCCATACAAGAAAATAATTCCAGTGCAGCTTTCCCTTGGATTATAAACCAGCTAAGAACTACTCGTATCAAATTATTTGTGTTAAAAAAAAAAGTTGAAAACTTTCGCAAAAATCGAAAAAACTGCATCGAGTTTCAATGTGAGAATAAGTTTTCGCACAGTGGTGTCAATTCGGTAGGGCTGGGGAGGACATTGGCATTGGTCCCCAACGATCTGATACTAGTTATTATTCAATACATCAAATCAATGAGACCATCTAATAGTGGTGTAATTATAATTCTCGCGCCCCCCAAGGAAATATGAACAGGAACTTGAAAAGTCGGTCAAGCCTTAGGAAATATGAACAGTTGAAGCTATGTGAGACATTTCGAATGCATATACATATATTTTAAATAACGCCAAAAAATGTGATAAAGATCATTTAACTCTTCAAACATTTTCAGAGAATCTTCACACAAACTTATAAGACTTATACATACATACATATGTATATACATATATACCCAGTACATATAATGTTAAAACTTTATAATTTTTTAAGAATACTTTGCTAGCTACATCTACTGGCATGAAATCATATTTTTTCGAGTAATTTCTTAGTCTCAATATACATGGAACACCCAGTATATAGATAAATAATACTAAAATGGTTAGATCTTTCATTATCTTTTATAATATTTACAAAAAGATGAACCTTTCTATAATTGGTCTGCTATTATTACTATTATTCTATAACTCCAATACTGGCATACGTGCTGAAAAAATTCATATAGCAATTTAGAACACTGACTTCTTGTTTTGTCTACTACAGAAAGTTACTTTTTGATACTTTTTAGAAAAATTGCTAAATTTAACATAACATTAACATTTTCTTAAGCTTCACAGAAATGCACTTCGGATATATTGGTATCATAATTTGTGTTAGGAAGCTGAGGTAATAAGTTGTTAACGAGATTAACAGATCGTATCCTACATTCATAAATTTTTTTTTCTTAACTCTGAAATGTACATATATCAATTGAAAGATCTAATTGAGCACATATTTGTAAAGAACACCAAACAACACGAATTTTGGGTCTGGTCTCTAAATGTCAAATATTGATTTCATTCACATAAAATATAAAACTCAATAGTTTTGCTAGTTGAAGATTGCTTTTGTAGGAACCAGAATGACCTAAAATCACAGTTTTTCGAGATATTTGAAACAAAGTTGCATCGAAAGTTAATTTTTTTTATGAAGCCATTAATGTGGTTCAAAAGAGCTTACTTTGTCTCATCAGAACACACCTTGAATTAGGTCGATATTTTTTTGCTCTCCGAAATTTCGTAAATTGATATTTATTATATAGGTCTCCATACAAATCTACATACATACAGTGGTCGGCATATATATTTTGACAAATATGTGCGTTTTAGTGTTCTTTCTGCAATGGCTAATTGTCAATGCTAACGGTACTATATACTTATGTAAAAGAAATAACACATGCTAGGATCGCTTAATTTTTTATTAAAATTTTTAGTTTTTTTTTGAAAAATAAGACCGCAAACAAATGTGTTATTGTTTTTATTGTTGTTATTGTTGATACTGTTGCTGAAGTTGCTCTTTTATTGTCGTTGGTGTTCTTGCTTTTGGTTTTCAACAAATCCCAAAATTTCAAGTAAATTTCTAGAGCTCGTTCACTTTCCTTTCTTAAAAAATCCGGAAATCCAAGAAAACCAGCTTAGAATAGCACACCATTTGAAATGACATAAAATGCGCTTTCTTATGTATTAGTTCAAAAGTTTACTGAATTAAAACTTTTCCAAAAAAATAACGCTTTTTAGCAAAATAAATTGACCAGAAATAAATAAATTGTAATATTTCGAAAATTTTCAAAAACTATAGCTGAAATTTCAAATTTTTATGAGTTTATATTATAGTTCATTAAATTATCTTTCATATGACATCCATATTTTGAAAGTTGATACAGGGGTTCCCAAATTATGACAATGATTTCATTAAAAGCTATATCCCCGACTTCTGATGGCTATATCTCCGAAAATAGATGCGTCACCCAACTTTTAATTCCATATTCGTGTTCAGTATTGAAAGCCTTGTAAGAAAGTAGGATTTTATTGATATATAAGCGGCACTCCCAAAGTAAACTTATGCCATAAAAATTGTCAAAATACTTATGCCACCCACAAAATGGTTTCTTATCTTTTAAATATACTGCAGCACTTAAATCAGCAAAGAAAATACGCAGCTTTTTTGTTCTTTTTGACACCTAGCATGTGTTATTTCTTTTACATAAGTATATAGTACCGTTAGCATTGACAATTAGCCATTGCAGAAAGAACACTAAAACGCACATATTTGACAAAATATATATGCCGACCACTGTAAGTTTCAGTAAGGCAAAATAACTGGAAAATTTGAAATATATTTCAATTTACGATATTTCGAAGAAAAATAAAAAGATATTAATATAATTTGAACTGGGCGTAGAAGAGAAAAAGTAGTTTTTTTGGACTCCATTAATGGTTTTATGAAAAAATTACCTTTTGATGTAACATTTCTCAATTATCTCGCAAAACCGTGATTTTTGCACTTCTAGGTTAGAATTACTCAAAACACTAAACCATCAGAGAAATTCTGATACCGGATTCGTATTCGGCGCTTCAAAAGCATTCGGAAAACTATATTTAGGTTTTAGAACCAGATGTTTGATCAAATCTTGCCTTAGACTGGGTTAGAAAAGCGGTGATATCATCATACAAAGGCCGCAGAGGTCTATAACGACCTATAACGTGAGCTCTATACAAAATAATTAGTTGTGATTCTTTCATTCTTTAATAATGAAGGTGTCCACTGATACAGGCATTTTTTAATGTTACTAAAAACGAATGTTGGAAACTCCTTTATGAATGTGAAGAACAACTGTTCGAGAGACTGTATTCTACTTATTGCGAAGAGAAGAGAAAACAGATGTGCCATTGTCTTTTTTTCAACGGCTTCATGAAAATTTCTAAAACATTCGTTGGATACTATACTCATTCTAAAGGCATTATAGCCAAAATATATTCAAAGTCAATTATTTTAAGTCAATTAAATTAAAATGATGCTAACAATGTTATGTTATGTTATGTTATGTTGAACCTTATGACTTCAGTCTCTAAACAAAAATTGTATAAACAAAAAGTTAAAATCTTGCAAAAGAAAAAATTAACCAATTTTATAAAAACGGAATATTCAAACAATGTTTATTTTAGAAAATTTGTTTACTACCCTATCTCTATGATTTTCTGTGCTATGAGTATATTTTTGTTTAAAGATATCTGTTAAATTATTGTATCAGTGAAAGCGCAATTTACTAGAAATACCTTCCTCATAAATGTCGCTTATCTTTGGAATCAATTGTTAAACTACAGCACAAATAAATTATAATGTTGCACGCTAATATTTAAATAAATAATAGAAATAAAAATGATAGATTTGAACACATTGATTACATCATGGTATTTTTATGACGTACTTGTACTGATATAGAAATATCATCATTACACAGGAAAGAAAAAGTGCAATTTTGAAATAGCGTGTATAAAATTATCAAAATTGTTTGATAAATAACAACTAGTATGATCAATTATTGACACTTTTAATCAGAGTGGAATTAAGACTTTGTAGGGCCTGGGGCTAAAACTGGAAAGGTGCCCTTTATAGCTAAATATAAAAACATTTTAAATTCAATATAAATTATGAAAGTTTTCTCTTTTCCTAAATATGTAATAAAAATATAAAATTAAATATTGATAGTTAAACAAAAAAAAAAAAAAATTATAAAGATCCTCCTGTTTCGTTCAACACAGCACATCCACAAATCGACATAAGCTCTTGTCATGTTGCGTGCTTGAGATCGGGCTCCAAACCTAAGTCCTTTATATACTACAAGCAAAAGTCTTAATCTAGCACTAGTTGGGGGCGCCTTGAGCTCGGGGCTTTAGCCCCCTCTAGTCTTATTCAAATTCAGCGCTGCTTTTAATAATAGAACGATTTTCATCAGAATAAGTCATTTTCATTTTTCACTTTTCACTTTAATGCTAATGTTACAACATTATTTCCAAATAAAATTATGCAATGCATAAATTATAACTCCCTTTGTATATTTTTTAATCAAATACATTTTAAAATATTTTTAATTATTGAGCTTGGAACAACATTTGACAAGATAACACAAAAAATATGAGTCCTGATCACTACATACTTTATGACAGAGATCTGCAGTCCACAATTATCCACCTACACTCTTCTTTGTAAGCATCATAAAATGAGCTATTTCTAGTGTAGGTATACCACTCAGCACGATCACCTTGAGTGGCAGCTAAGCTATTACCAGCGCAAAGAGTTAATGTGCGATTCATACTTTGTATAACTAAGTATCCATCATCGAGATGTATTTTCCAATCCAATGGATAACCAGTGGAAACAGCTGGGCTAAAAACATTTAATGTAAAGCCCCCAGGTTGTGCTGCTTCGCCATCTTTCAGATATATTGGACGTAAGTTGGACCACACGCTTCGAAATCTAAATCCAGTAAGATTACCCGTCATTGCTGTATTAAACACGCTTTTGCCAAAGGCACTCGTAGAAATGTAAATACATTGTCTATCGCTAAATTCACATTTCTGTATATAAAATATTGATCCATTAGCCATTTGTTGACTCAGGCATATTTTTCCATCATATAATATTGTAATTTTAGTTGGGAAACACCTTTCGACACGGCTCTGCGCTGATAAATCGGCAACTTGTAGATAATCACGATGTTGTTTGAGTTCGTATAATTTGGTTAGATATTCCATTTGATCTATACGACGAAATTGAACTTCCTCTATTTCCTCATAAAGCACTAACATTGCCTCTACATTAAATCTTAAGTATTCAGAAAAGTTGGACAGCCGTGACACAAGCTCTCCATTAGATAAAGTCCACCGTACCCTATTCACCATTGTACTTATTACAAATTGCCATACTTTCGCTGAACTCGCATGTAAATCGTCGCACCAGCTTTCAAATAACGTGAAGTTGCATGAATTTGATAATACTGCAGATGTGAGTATATCTGCACCTCTTTCTCTTATAGGTTCCCAAAGCAAATAGTTGTTGATGTCATTCAATTTTGTTAGTTGTTCCTGTTCCAAATTCCCCTTATTGAGGTTGAGAAATGTTTCTATTGAATTGAATACCTGTAGTGCGCGAACTGGATTGAATATCTGGTTTGCATTTAACATAATATTGTAGAGCACTATTAGGATATCCGCCTGAAAGTTGGGATCACTGCTACTTTCTAAGTATCGTAATACCTCATTGAAATTGTCAGAGTTGTTGCGGTAGATAAAATCAACGGTTCCTTTCAAATGAGCACTAGGACAGTTGTTGGTATCCAATGGTGAAGTTGAACTAGCTATTGCTTGCTCTACACTGATTGAGGTGTTCAATGTTGCACTAAGAGCACAGTCTATTGATAGAATTAGGAGCAAAATCTTTGCAATAGAATTTAAATTGTCCGCCATGTTGAAGTCGAGTTAAAAATGCGTTATGTGGATTTCACTTTTAAAATTTTGGCTTTTATACGTTGAATCTTCATTAATATTTTTATCTAATCAAATGCAACCTCAGCTAACTCATAAAGATTGGTAAAAGTATAATTAGAAAATGAGTACATATGTATGTATGCTTTAATTGTAATTAAGAAAACTACCATAAGCTTTTTCATAGGAAAGTCAACAACATTTATTTTTTTAATTCAAAACTATACATTTTTTTCTTGCTGACATATATGTTTTTGAGGCATGCCAACTTCGCGGCTTCTTGTTGATCCCAAATTTTAGTGATTTTTAAAACTAAAATTCTCGGAATCTTAAAATTGTTCCAAAATAACAGAATATTTGGAAGTACTTAAAAACATTATAAAGATAATATGTATATTTGTATTATTTATGCAACAAAATAAAGTCAATCTTTTATAAAAATAATCATAAAATATAAATGATTAACCTAAACTTTTGAAAAAGTTTAATCGTGATTAATCTTGAATTACCGATTGTTTTTTGTTTCAAGAGAACCACAAAACCTATGGTTTCGGACTATTTTATGACGACTAAGTCTCATTATTTATGAAAAATACATCAATCATTTGACATGGACATGGTTAAATCGACCTCAGGTGGTGTACCTGATCAAGAATATATATACTTTTTATATCTACCACACCCTCTCCTATACGTTATAAATGCATTCACCGTCAATATGCACTAAGTGTAGGGTATAAAAAATTTTTTACAGAGTTACTAGTTAATTTTCTTGCGCGATCTTAATTCCCTCTTTTTCTCTTATGCTTTCAATTTTTTGACAAAAAATGTGCGTACGCAGAGTTACCATCAAATCGTAAATAAAAGATGTATTGTCGATGTCAATACTATACCAGTGTGATCTACTGTTATTTCTTGAAAATTTAGATATATACGAGTATTTTTGAATTTTTCGATACTTTACAAAAGTTTTCGGGTTTAATATTTTTCATGGCATATTCAGAAAAAAATCGTAATATTTGAACAAAAAATGATGTAGCGTATTTCGTGAACTTATGCTACAATTTATGTCATCGTAATTCAATTTTTAAAATATGTTATCATCAAAGAATGTATGTATGTCACAGTGACATAAATTGTGTTACGGTGGCAGTGAGGCGAAGGATTAATTAAATTAAATTAACGTAGTATAAATTTATTTAAATATCTTTTAATATATCCTTAAGCTCATGTTCAAATGTAATGCTCATATGCAACTCTGTGGTTGTGATGCATTGCATTTTAATAATATAAAAGTAATTAAATTATAAGAAAAAAACATGTACACTAGAAGCTTTTTTAAACATCCTTAAATTGCTGTTAAGCCTGTGCTAAAAAGGAAAAATGTTTTTGATTGAACAATTATTTTTTTTTTGGTCACCAATAAGGACACAACGGTAACAGGTTGTTGATTCTCTACAGAAGGTTACTTTCTTGCTCACAAGTGCCACGCTGTTGCCAACGACATCATTGTCATCAAAAAAATTTGCAAGAATTAGTTTTTTTTTCGGAAGATTTCCCTCTCGAAGTAAGTTCAACGTCACTGTAGAGAGTATAGTCTAGGTTGGCTATACATTTTACTTTATCTCCAAACAGACAATTTTTTATCATATCGCTTCTTAAGTTTTGAAAGCTACGCCTTTCGAAAAGTTTCTTGTCAATTTAAGACAAAATTTATTGACAATAAAGTTTTTGCTGTATAAAGCAGCCAACTTCACTACATGTGTATTGCTAGGTTTCCAACAAGACACTATATAAACGTTCTTGTTAAGGTAGAGCACAACGTTATTGCTTTGTCTCGACATATCAAATGAATTTTCTCCATATCATCTTAATATATTTACATGGTGGTAATAATACGAGTATAAAAAATATGTTTAACCTTTCCTTTTCGTTGTACCGACATGTTAATCAAAAAGCTCTTAATTTGAAATTTTAACTTTTACCTAATGGCAGTGATTTTTAATTTCTTAACATTCCATTAGATTTCTAATTAGCGGTGAATGTGTAATGAGCAAGAGTACACATGAGTTCATTAGGGTGGTTTTAAAGTTAGAGCTACATGTAGTATTTCTGATGTATATTTCTCATGATATGAACGGCAAAAAAATTTTCAAATCTTCTAGTGCAATATTTTAATACTGAAAAAGTTTTTGCAAAAATATATTTATAATATAATACTATAATGGTATTCATCTAAACGCGCAATCTTGCACAATTGTGCAAGTAGGCAACTTTGCGCGATGTGTTTCATGAACGCCCCTTCGAATATTTTGTGCATTTGTGGCAGTTGATGAGCATGTTATTTTTTGTTAGAGAATCGTATGGGAAAAGAGAGTGACAAATACAAATTTTTTAAACAATAAATTTTTGCTGAGAGAATGGTATGTGAAAAGAGAGTGACAATTGTTTTCATACGATTTTTGACAGTTCGTTTGCACAGAGTTCAAAAGTACACTGTTTGCGAGGGTTTTGCGCGTTCAGATGAATACCCATTAGATGTATTGTGTTTAACTAAAACATATTTTAACATTAAAGAATGGAATGAAATACATCAATTATTCAAACAATTTTGATCATATTTTTTTTTTTTGAAAAAAAGTTTCAGAACTGAAGTTTGATAACCTTTTATATGCTAAATTTCTTTTTCACGAATTACATTTAATGTGCGATCTTAAGCAACACTAATATAGCCAAAAGAAGCTAAAAATTGTACATCCCACTCTGCCTTAAAAGAAAACAACATGTTATGTACCAAAAACGAAGTCTCTTCTGAAATAATTAAAATTAAAAATTACCTACTTTAAAAGTTATCAATTAAATGAGCATTAAAAGCGCAAATTCGTTGAGAAAAGTTTCATTTATAAAAGTGATGATGAGTACACTCGTATGTATTAAGAAAAACTTTAATAATTATTTTGACAAAGCAAACAGCAGCTACCATTACTACGCCTCATTTTCGTGAAAACAAATAACACAAAATAAAATTAAAAATGAGAAATTATGATGAAAAACTTAAGAGGGCATCTTTTTTGAACTTTCATAAGTTCTTTGACTTTTATATAGCATACATATATTCTTAAACAAGTGCGGCAGCAGCATCTTTGAAATAAGCACTTTTGACTTTTAATTTTTTGTTTACATACTTTCGTATCTCAAAATAATTATGGATGCACTTGTAGGCGCTTATAAAGATGTAATAATGCTCATGACAGAGCCTCCCCACCAATGGAAGGCGAAGGAAGAAAATCTTTTTTGCTCATTATTTTAATAAAAACCGGGAACCATTGTAGTCCCTTTTTTATTTTGGTTAAATGGGGGACGTTGTTTTCTTTTACTGAGCACTACATGGCGCACACTGGGATCAAATCGCATAATTTGTTTGAAAAATCTCTAGAGATTTGAACTATCAACTTTCTGTGATTTTTTTTAACAATCGTTGTTTAATTCTGTCCTTCGATGTAACATAACTCGAAACTCCATGATTTCTTCTTTCACTTTTAGGTTTCAATATCATAAAAACCGGAGTCATCAAAAATATTCTGACCTCTGAACTCTCATATGTGGGGGAAACAAATGGTCGTCCAGTACAAGTCTCTAGAGATCTTTGAACAGAATATGCGATTTGGCCTTATTGAATTCTGAAACTTAAGGTTATAATGATCGCTGAATACGATTTTATAACAGATTTTTGATAAAAAATTACAGAGACCTAAGTTGTGTTAGTTGGGTTTTCATAATTTAAAAAAAATATATTCGCATATTGATAGTCATTTAGTAAGTTGTGATCCTTCATTATCAATATGCCCAACGAATGCACGGCAAACTTTGTGTTACGCACGTATTGCAGGCGAACACTTTTGCACCAAATGCAACGGGACAAAAATTAACAATTCATTGTTCATATAAAATCGATATTTAAAAAAAAAAATCTCCTTCGATCAGGGACTAGCTTTTTATGATTTTAAGAAATTGTGTAAATTTCATTGAAATCTATCGTACGGTTTTCGAGTTACAGTGGTCACCAGTTTCGAAAACACAGTTTTGAGAAAAACGACGAGAAGCACATGAATTTCCGTACTCTGACTACCAAGAGCTCTTTGGTTATTGCCGAATAACTCCAAAAGTAATTGTCGGATTGATTTCAAATTTTCAGGATATATTTTTCTTTAAAATTCTGACTGCCCCTACCCCCTTAACCAGTAACATCGCTAAGATGGATCAAAACATCCCAGGAGACACCCGAAGAAATCACTCGGCCACTCATCGTTATTAAATGCGGCAGTGCTTTACTAGGAAATTGGTTGGCGATTCTTGAACGCATCTGTGTCACTATTTTCGCTCAGTTGAATATATCGCAAACTGTTTGCAAATGCTCATTTTAATGCTGGCGACTGTTTTTGCATTAAGATTGAAAAAAAATCGCTGTATTTCGATTGATGCTGTACACTTCAACACTTGTTTCGGAAATTTCCTAATTTTCATCGATTATTATTACTGTGAGAACTATTATGCAGTGGGCATTTCCCTCTTCAAATTTTTATTGCTAAAAACATATTTAATGCTCGCTCGCTGCAGATTTTCCAGTAATTGAAAGCTACTTCAAATAGCTAAGACACTCGCATACTTGAACTTGGTTAGCTGTTTATTTAATAAAAATAAATAAATTAATAAATGCACATATCCATAGATATCATAGTACTATCAAGCGTTTATATTTTGTTTATTCATCTCTTAAATTTAAATTTTGTATTCGTCATTGCAAAAGTTGCATTTGCAATTCACTGGATACGCCTAGCAATAAGTGTTTGTGTAAATTTTCAAATGACGTTTATAATTTACCTACTTTTTTTTCTAAGTTTTCCTTTCATTCCGAAAGAATTGCGTTGCCATTGTATTGCAGTTGCAGATGTTACTGATGGTACTACAAAGCAACAACGTTAACAACTGTTGCTGTCGTTTGTCGCTTAGCAATGGTCACAGCTGTTGTTAGCTACTCTCATAAGAGTTACTCTCGTTATTGTTGAATAATCGTATAGATTTATCTGTATTAATTTGCTTGAATCATGCACTTTGTTAAATGATTTGCTAAGTAGTTTTGCCTGTGCGCTAAAGTGTTATGAATTTGTAGGCATTCTTATTGATTTTATCGCTTTAAGTAGGCAGCTATTGTATTTTACATCTAATTAGTCCAGTGTCCGTAGGAGTTTTTTTTTGCAATTATTTTTAACAATTCGACCTCAGAAGAATGCTTTTTGCGTATAACGTTCTGTTGTTTTGCCGCGTTTGTTCTTTAATTTGAGGAGCAAAAAAAATGAAGGGAACTCACGTTAGATTCCATGGGCAAAGAATGCTTTGTATTTATTTCAGAGTTCTCTCTTTGATTAGCAAAAAAATAATTTATAACATATGGTGACTATCTAAAGTATTTTTGCCACGTCTGCCAAAAGAATGAAAGAAAAAGAATTGGCATCGTCTGCTAACTTTTTGGTCGCTTTTTCTTCAAAAAAAAATCGTGTTTTTGTGACCGATGTGTTTGAAAAAAAAATTATTTTCGAAATAGCTTGACCAAATTAAATATAAGGACTGATTTTTCAAAGAGGCATATTTCCATGTCCAGTAACTTGTTTTTTTTTTTAAATATCTCTAGTGTTATAGTGTGTTGATCTAATAATCTAACCCGCTTAAAGCTTTTATTCTAACATATTTGTATGTATTGGAGATAATAACAAATATTTGGAAATGTGCCCATTTGGTGTAAAATTTTATTACTATACCACAGATTATACTATTACATTATATGACATATTTGTACCACGAAAACTCTTTTAAATTCCTCCAGTCATCACCAAACTTTTTTTAAAAAAAGATTTCTACATCTTTCTTATTGTTCATGGTCAGTGGTATAGTAACTGGATCAGTATTTGGGATCACCAACGGGATATAAACAATAATAAAGGTTTATTCGGTGACTATAGGAAAGTATGTCTTTTCGTACAAACAAAAATTACATGGAAATGTGCCGTTTTGTATAGAACTGCGATTTTTAATTACGAATTTTCCTTGGAAATATGTCTTCTTTATAAGATTTTCAACTAGAGGATACATAACGGCGATAGCATTCTTAGGTTTGTTCAAGGTAATAAGTGGAAATGAGCCGCTTTGAAAATCACTCCTCACATATCAAATACAAAATAAAATATAGAAAATATTATTTTTTCCAGCTTTTAATAGGGACGTTGTATCGTCTAGCCCCTCAAAATTTGCATTTAGTATATATATATCGAGAACCATGAAAGCCATGAATAGCAAAAATTAAAAGGTAATCTTCAAATAATTGACATAAAAGTGTTTCACTTTGTCAAAATTTTTTGTTTCAAGAAGATAAATGCAACACACAAACCAAAATTCTATGTCATGTCATATCATACTTTGTAAGGGCGTCAGTAATTTGGTTTGCACTAAGCGACAGAAGTCCATGCAATATGCTACTTCATTATGAAAATTTGAATTCTCATCAAAAATGTTAGTTTACAAAAGCTAAATGAAGGCAGTTTTATTCATAAATATATGAAAATATTCAAACATCAAACAATACCCAGTACCTGTGTTTATTAATTATTTAAAAGCAAACATTGAAATGTTCATCACTTAAAGTATTCATGAACACGCAAATGAACTTATGTTGGTTTTGTATTTTTCACATTACCATGGCCAGAAAGAAAGAACTCAATTCCGGTTTGAATTCCTTCTGCACTGTAAGTGTGTGCTGTACGACAGCAGGACGAAACTTCAATTTTATATTTCTAACAAAATCACGAAATGCACAATACGCCACACAGCAAGTGCCGCACAATTTCAATTTAATATTTAATAAGGAACATTTCATAACTCAACAGGATAACGGCTGCTATGGCGCTAAAGTAACTTCCTTCCTTGGGAATTTTGTTTCCTTCCATCACTGCCATCCGCTATTTGTCCTGCCCACTTTTGTCGCTTTCCGATTTTTATTACTACAACATTTTTTATTGGTTTTCAGCTCAAGCACTAAACGCAAAAAGAATTCGGCACAATATAGTAGCATTTTTCCATGTGAATAGGCATGAAACAGAATTGTTGTTTGGTTTATAAGTAAAAAAAATTTTATGTCTTTTGAAGATGTCAAGACACTGACAATTCCATAAGAAGTCTAATTCTAATTGAAATGATTAAGTTTTCATTTAGAACTTGAATGACTTTAGGACCATAATTACTTTTATGCAGTGAAACTAAATAACATGAGTGTGGTTCATGACAAAGGTTCTGAATAAAGTTAACAATGTTTTTTTATATTTTTTTTTTGCGATAAATGTATACTTGGACGTTTTGTGGCGGCGTCCAAAAAATTTTCCGTGTTTATTTATGCACTTTCATCGATGCACAGAGTGGTGGGAAGATAAAAAAAACCGCTTATACGGTATCCGATTATGTATGTACGTTTTCATTTCAATCAAAATTCCTAGTTTTTTTGAGGCTTATTACCCGAATGCCTCAAAATGGACTTATGTAATTGCGAAAATAACAAAGACAGTACGCCCCAATAATCTGCGGCTATCCCTTTTGCATTACTTTGATATTTTAGGAAATTTTTCTTAGACTGAGATCAAGAAATGGTCACCCATTTTAATGATCATAACACCCATTTTAGTGGTCATAACAGCCATATTTAATGTTATGGATTATCACTGCCTTTAAAACTGTGAGCGTTTTGCAGTTGAACATAAGACGTAACCTTTTTTTTTGCACATTATATTTAAGGATTTAATGGCATAGCACAGATTCTTACTCATACGGCGTCATCTTTAATATTTAAATTTGGAGCTCCAACGGAAAACCCATATATCAAGAAAGGTTTTTTCCACGGCCATTTTACAATTTAGCCATTACTGCAATGGTAGAAATCAAAAGATTAAAACTGTTTGCTCTCCCAATTATTGGCTAGTTATTGGGCATTTTAAATGCTTGAAAAATATGTCCAAAAAATGCCGATTTCTTGGTTTCGTTGTAAAGTTACATTTGGCCATTTTATCGCCAGTAAAATGCCTAGTTATTCATGAACATTTTCTGACCAATTATCAAACGTTTAAAATGCTTCAAGGAAAAAGCCGAAAAAATGCCCGAAAACTGTTGAAAAATTGTCAAGAAACCATTTTAAAATGTCCGAAAAATGTCCAAAAAATGTCCAAAAAATGTCCGATAAATGTCCGAAAAATGTCCAAAAAATGTCCGAAAAATGTCCAAAAAATGCCCAAAAAATTGCCAATAAATGTCTACAAAACGTGTGCGTAGGTTTCGGCGTAAGCGTTTTCGAGAAAATAATATTACCGATAGTGATAGGGATGTTGTTGCACAAAACAAGCATTTAGTGAATCAATGAATTTTTAAATATAACTTGTGTTTTATTTAATGTTTTTTAAATTTATTTGTAAAAATTATATTCTGCACAAATATTTATAAATAAAAATATTGGCCTTTAAATGCCTAGTTTTAAAATATTTTTCGAGCATTTTTCGAGCATTTTCTAGGCATTTTTCGAGCATTTTCTAAGCATTTTTCAAGCATTTTTAGAACATTTTTCGAGCATTTTCTAGGCATTGAACATTTTTAGTAGTGGCATATTTAATGACCAATTTTAGAGCATTTTTTCGGCATTTATTGGGCAGTTTTTGGCCATTTCCTATTTTCGTTTTACTGGCCATTATATGCTCGAAAAAGGTTTGAAAACCGTTTCATAAATGCCATAAAACTGGTCAGTTTTAATGGCCATTTCTTAGCCAGTGGACATTTCTAATGCCCAGTTTTTGGCCAATAAATGCATATGATTTCTACCAGGGTGATTATGCATCATACAAATCGAATCCATTCCCTTCTCAAGGTTCTTCAACAGCAGTAAAATATCGATTGACCAGAGCAACCGTGAAGTGTTGATTCAGAAAATCAAATCAATGGTATATGGTTTCATCGATTGCTGAAAAACTGCCAGTTGTGAAATTTAATTTAATATTCGTCATTTCTACATCGATTAGTGTGGTCTTTTTGAAATATTATGTTGTGCAGTTGGATTAATTTTTTTCAATTCTCTATTTTTTTTCAAAAAATGTTTAAAAACAACAAAAATCAGCTAAAACTTAACACACTAGTTTCATCCATTGCTAAATGGAATCATCAGTGTCCTTCATCCTGATATAAACAAAGCAAAACCAGAACTCTTTTTTCTGTTATGTTGATATTACACTTTCCTTGCATGAAATGCTTTGTTTCACTTAGCGATGCGGTTCTCAGAAGATCTGTGCAAAAAGAAAAACATATCAGATTTAAAGGTCACTGATGATTCAATTTAGTAATGGATGATACTAGTATGACTAAGTTTTGTTGTTTGTTTTTGGTTTTTTTTTTGATGCTATCACACTGTACTGAACAGTAAACTTCGTAAAATAATTATAAATTATTTTTTGTTCCGATATACCACGAAAAATATATTGTTTTTTATTTTTATGACTTTAATGCTTGAAACTTGCAATGACTAAAGTTAAAAATTTTGAAGAAAATATATAGCTGACACATTGAAATACAATTTCATGTAAATATTAGCACTTTTTTTTGTGGAATTTCTCACTATTAACATCTCCTATTTGAATAACTTAACTAGTCCAAGATGTTTACATATGAATTGCCTTTTATTAAAATATTTATGTCAATGAAAAGATTTTTCTTTCATTTTACAACAAATTGAGTTGACATTGATAAAGTTCTTCTCTTAAGGATTACAGCTTTATGTATTAAAGATATGAATAAGGCTACTTACTTGTTGCTAACTGTCAACAACTGTTTGTTTGCACTTCAGCAATATCCTTGAGCTTCTTAAGCTGGTTTAATGTTGTCAATAAAAATATCGAAGAGCTTGTGCTTTTATGCTGCTGTTGCCAGGAATATTACAAATAATATTTGTATCTTAGAATTAAACTGAACAATATGTTTTTATTATAAGATTTTTGCAAAGCTTTTGTAAAATGTTTTCTCAACAATTTCAACAAAGAAATCTATATCGGTTGTAGTTTATTTATTTATATATTTTTTTTATCAAAGTGTTAAAAACAAAATCCGGTCATTAATCTTAGCTACCCACATAAATTAAAAGCATAAGTCAATTTTCATTATGAAATCGATAAATAGTTTTTAACTATCTGCTTTCTATCGAGCAAAAAAATAAAAATTCTTCAAAAAGTGTTTTTCTTTCATTATTCGCATGCTTGTGAGAAATATTGTGTGTTTACTTTTGGGAATGCTAAAATAAACAAATATGAATTTTAATCAATTGATGATTTATGTATAAGCGATCTGTTTATTTTTGTTGAGCAATTTCTATTATTTAGGTTATTTATCTATCTACTTGAAACGTCCAATATTTGCTTTTTTTTTTTTGATAATTTCAATTTGCACTTAGAATTAGCAAAAAAAAAGAAAGCAAATGCAAAATAAATACAAAAAAAAAAATGTTTTATATGCAAATAAAAATGATAAATGTTTCCCCTCAATTTTCAAACAAATCGTTTTTTTCTGCGTTGTTGACTGTAAAAATCTTAAAAACAGCATTTGACAGTATGACGTGTTCCACTTCCTCGCTCTCGTAATGCAATATAAATATATATATGTATATATGCAGATTCAAAACAAATATTTTTAAACAACATAGAATCAAAACGCAAAGTTTTCAAAGCTAATAATTACTAGCCCCAAGTTAAGGAGTGCATGATAAGCATCCTTTTTGTTTACTTATGGCTTCGCCTCTCTGGTCGCTTTGGGCTTGGGCGTGCGCTTTTCAGAATTTTTGTTTTCTTATAATTGACAACTTAACTCTATCATTCTTTAATATCTAAAAGTATGCAAAGGAATTTTAACTTTCTTTAATAACCAAAAGTATGCAATGAAGTTTTTGTTTTCTTCTTATATTTGTTTTGTTTTTCTTTTTTGTTCTTTTATCTTTCTGCTATCATTATACGCAAACTTTGAGAAACCGAAAACTATTTTTAATAACAGAAAGATTATTTGGAGTGCAATGCTTGATTGTCAATATGGTTTCCGCTGAGTCTGCTCTATAGTACTTATGTTGTCGATCGAGCGGTTGTGGAACTAAAGTATAAAATTTTGATTGTAGCTCTAGATATTTCAAAAGCACTTGAGCGATTACATATGACATCAGTAATTTTTTTGCTCTTTGAAGAACGTGCTACTGCACTGCCCGCTCCTAGGCGTGTTGTGATAGACGGTTTCTCATTAAAAAGACACTTCTTCAATGCAAAAGTTTACAGAGTTATGTCCCATCGCTGACCGTCTTCTGTATTTTCTGTATTTTTATATATAAATTTTGATAACATGACCACCTTCAAATCAGTCTATTGCTTTGCCAACGAGATCAATATTTATTATTTATTTTTTTTGCTTTCAAAAGCGCGTAAACCCTACGGAAATTGAGAGGGAAACGATGTTGTTATATGAATAAGTCACTCGCAATTAATCTTAAAACAATGTCTCAAGTTGATGATATCTATTTCAATGCTAACACGACCCAATGTTGTCTATTTTCTTGCAGGCGATTGGATTCTTTCCCACTTGACTTTATAACGCTAAGTTATATAGTTATTATGAAATCAACAGCTTTTGATGCTTGCAGTATATTGACTTAAATGGAACTGAGACGTTCACAGCATTTATTCTCGGTGCTGAAAGAAGCAGTCTAGGTTACTTGAACAGTGCGAAAACAAACTCTTTGTTTGGTTTTATTTGACCTCAATGGTACTACGACTCTTATATCCTAACCGTGACATAAAAAACTGTTTTAAAACTGCTGGACAGAGTTCAGTGAGATAGTATGAAACTTTTCTTAACCCATTACTTCTGGTATACATTCACCGTCATTCATCAGACCCATCCTTTTTGCTTTGAATCGGGATAAAATATAACTTGACACTATCGTGATAATTCGATTTATAACATCACTATATTGTGGAACAGTCTTACTGCAAGTGATTTTCTCTACAGCTGTCACGTTGGTAAATTAAAAAAAAATCATTTTTCTTCAAACGAAGAAGCATTTCGAACCAATTACAAAAGCTTATGGTAAATTAATTAGTTGGGTAATGAAACTTAGAAATGTTTCAAAACTTTTACTGTGCTTAGCAAATGTACAAGACTTTGTGCAAAATCGGTGTTTTTGACACAATTCGTAATATTCATGCACTTCAACCAAGTCAAAATACTAACTTAAAGGCCTTAAAAAATTAAGCTTTTAAATTGATTAAATTATTATAATTTTTACAAAAGTTACTTTAATTCAAAAATAACTTCTTCATCAAAAAAGATTTTCATTGTTATCCATATAATTTTGTGCAACGGGGCGTATGAGTAACATTTAATTTATTTCACATAGGATTAAGTTATTTATCCTTGGAAAGGGATTTTTAAAGGGTTCTAACTTCTATAAAAATTATGAAAAATTATTTATTTTTAAATCATTTTAGAGATAAAGCTTGATTTATTTAAGAGATGATTTAAAATAAATGAATTCTGCATAAATAGTAGAACTACAAATAACAGATCAAGAAAAGTTTTGATGTTTCCGATGATGATGTTTTTTTTAAAAATATTTCAACATTGAGATTTTTGTCAGCTTCCAAACATGATTTAAGTGAATATAATTTAAATATCTTCCTTACAAAAAATTACTTAATGAAGCCAAAAATATTTTTAATTAATCTTACATTAACACTACAAAAAAAACTTTCAACTGACTGAGAGCGTGTAAAATTCTTTAAGAAAAGCGCCCGATACTATTATCAGCATTTCAAGAGCTAAGTACTCACAGCTCTTATATAGCCTGAAAAAGTTTAACACTTATCCATATTATAGTTATCTATAAATAAAATATATACATTTTTTTTAACAAATTCCAAGGCTAAAGAGCTTCAAGGAACACACAAAGTTCTTGTTCTTCTGATTTAATTTAAAAATGTAATGAGTATAGCTTCATTGAAGCTGTAGACACATTTTTTCCACAATTTGGTACTAAAGAACATAGCAAGTTTTGCAACTGTGTGTTTCTTTTAAAATATATATTTATTTATTTCCGATACCCCCTGAACTAAATCATAGACATATGTTTGTCAATGTGTAAAACAAACTTTATCTCTCATTACGAATAAAAAGAAGTCGTTCTTTAATATATTAGATGCGTCCAATAATAAATTATGGTAGCGTACTAACATTCACAACAAAATCCGCTCATTTGCAATGGTAAGCAAGTGGTCAACAGTTTGGCCACAGTGCATGGTTTATAATAAGTCAAAGATAAAACAGAATTTATGAGCTCATTAAATGCCATACATATTAATACGCTGAACATTATTAATCAAAAGTAAGAAAATATGCTAGTGCGGTCATAAAAGGAAAATTAATGAGAGTGGATATAAATAAAAAGAAAGCTAAGTTTCGTATTATGATTTACAAGAATTTTTAATAAAAAAAAAAATAATATGCTGCTTAACTTTCATATGATAAAGTATATGGTTGGAACGTACGCATATAAAAATTAAAGACTTATATTGAATTGACCTTTTTCACTGGAAAATAACTAGTCGAGCGTAAATGAACTTCAAAATGCACTGCTTAAACACTGAAGCAAATTTAAATGACAAGCTTGGTTACATCTGAAATTTGGCTTGAACATGAGTTCTGGTATAATTTGAAAATGATAACTAAAAAAAACATAAAATTCATTTAGCTTTTTTAATAAATAAAAATTCTCTTTCAGTAAAATTATTTTGCTTTATACACCAAGTTAAGCATAAAAGACACCGCTGGTCAAAATACAGACAACTCCACTGAACTGTAGTTAACTAAAATAAAATATGGCCTACATTTTCAGTAATTCACTTGCTCCAAGTATGTGATTTTTAAATGATTTCATTTTTAATTTAAGCACCAATTTATTTTTTGACAACCCATTGAAAACTCATTGCTTTTTTTTTGGATAAGGAAAGCGCCAAGATAAGTGAGGCTGCTTTTTTGAAGATCTCAAATCAACATAGGACAGACATGTGTGTCATGCAAATAACTCACAAAATTCAATGCCAAATTGAATCTGAATTGTAAATATAAAAATTGAGCGCCAACAAAGTCCGCACTCATAGCTACTTTCATACGATATGTTCATTTGTCTGTCTGTCTGTCTGTTTGTCAGTGTTTTACTGTCATGTCTCTTGTACGTCTACACCTATAAAACTCTGGCAATTTAAGATGCGAATTGTTTAAATTAATTTTTACAATAGCAATGAGATAAAAGAAAATCCACAACAACATATAAATCTTAATAAAATTATTATTATTTATTTCATTGTTACTGCAATTCAGTGGGGATAATTCAATCAGTTCATTTAACTCGCTAACGTGACATCTACAAAGTTTTAAACATTTGATATATTGTATCTAATGAATTTAGTTGGAAACTTAGCCGGCTGTTTGTTTGGTCAGTGTGTGTATATTTTATGGCTCCATTATTTAAAACTTTTTTTTTATTTTTAGAATTAATTAATTATTTTATGTGTTTACTTACAACATTACGTAATAGAAAAATGCAACTATGGTATAGAGCCTGTAGGGGATTTCTTCGCAAATCTTTCAACGATAATAAATTAAAAAAAAAATCGTGGGAATAATATTTCTGAGGGTAATTAATAAAATATGCAAAATATGCTTTTTCTTTTTTTTTAACTTTTTTTCTCGAAAAAAATATTTTTGAGAGCGATTTTCTCAAGGAAAAAATTTGTTTTAGGGACGGCTTGACTGACTTTGATGAGATTGAGGATGCTATCAGCTTATTTCATTTATCAATAAGGTAAAACAAAATTTTGAGATTTTCAGCAATTCGCAATAGCTAAAGTGGTTCTCATATAGTCCACATGATCAAATTTTAAATTGTATTGATGGTGCCCACGCCTATTTATTCACCCAATGCATTTTTGGTTTACTAAGAGCTATTGATGCATCTCGTTTACTTACATAATTCCATTAGAGTCGACGACGTTATCTCCATATCATGACGTTCGTAACTTTAGAGCTTCTTAAAAAAGTCAAACCCACGTTTACGATTCCGCCCATTTTTTGACAACCATACAAAGTATAACCTTAGTTGCCATTTGAGATATGACAACATTTGCCTCTTTCTGGAGTTTTTTCGCACTCTTACTAAAATTTATAAATCTTATTAAAAGTTATATTAAAAACTGTTGGAGTAGTTTCTACAAATGAAAAAATCAAAATATCGTCATGTAGTTTAGTGTGATGCCTTTTAGTACATTATTTTCTGCTAAATGAGCTAGTAACACTAAATATTTACTAAATTTGAATTTCACTATAATAGCTATTGAACCTCTCTTAAATACGCACTTAAAAATGTTGGTAGTACCACGCCGCTACCAAAAAACTCTACAAAATTTAAACTATCCCCATATATTCCCCAAGTTTTTTTGAAAATACATTTTTTTCTACAGCGTTCTTCGGAAAATAAACAGAAAATACCAAAATTGGCAGAAAAAAAAATTGTTAGCTATTTCAGAATTTACTCTTAAAAATGTTATTCCGAAACTTTATTTAATTCAGACACTGTTTCAATATTGCATATGAACGCTGTACTTCGCTTGTATCACAGAAAGAAACTGTATTTCACAGAGACATGAGATAATTAAGTTCACATTCACTTTTCTCGAACGACGGTGCCGAAACCGCCGATAACTTTTACCTGACTCTGTACCCCAATTAATAAACTCGTTCACTTTTCTTACAAAATTTATTAAATATTCTAGGTTAGGTTTGGCTAGCACGGGAGATGACTATTGTCAACATAACTTAGGCCGCAGTTGGGCCCATTGTATACCCTGTTTATAACTTCGATTTCAACCTATGCAAACCATTTCGAAATTTTTATAAACTTCAAAATTGATTTTGGACACTTTTGAGCGATGTCTTCAAGAAAGTCGAAGAAGTGGAATCCGAATACTTTATAGCGCCGATTTTTCAGCGCTGGGCATTCATAAAGACAATGAAAGACAGACTCTTTACAGCTTCTACAAAGCTTTCCCCACGTCAGAAAGCCCTAGTCTTGAGGAATACTTGCCTATAAAATAGTGTTCTGTAATAACACCTACAAAGATTCTCAGGGTTTGTTTGTCTAATGAGATCACTTTTCGCGTTCTATTAGCATCATAAAAAGACCAGATTGCTCTCGACGTACAACATGTTGTCATGTTAGACCATCTCATATTAGCCCAATTTATACATTTTGAATCAATTTTGGCCCTAATAAAGACTAGTGGTTTCATAATATTACTTAGGTTCAGAAATAATGTCAATTTTAGAGCTTTTCCTAGCAAGCTCAACTGCAGTTTCGTTGCCAATGAAGTCGCTATGTCGCAGCACCCAACACACGGTTAAGTTGCATTTTCCGCCTATTTCACATAGTGATCTCTTGCAATCTAGGACCAAGCTTGATTTGATAATATTAGAGCCAACGGCCTTAATGGCTGCTTGGCTATAAACGTATATAACAAAAATTTTATATTCAATAATTTGGCATGCCTTCCAGACAGCAAAAATTTCAGCTTGAAATACACTACAGTAACAGGGTAAAGCAAATGATTCACTGATGCTTAAGTCACAGGAAAAGATTCCAGCCCCCGTACTAGAATCCATTTTCGAAACGTCAGTGTATATTTCTTTGGAATTCAAAATAGGAGTCCAACCCTTCCTTTCAGGTATTTTCACTTGAAAGTTGGTTGAGAACGTAAGAATGGGGGTCTCACTTTGAATGTTGCAGCCAGGAAATTGAGCAAGAATATTGCCATGGCAGTTGGGTTTCGATTTCCAAAAACCAGATTCTCTCAATCTAATAGTCCCTTTACGGACAATGTCAAGGGGCTCTAAATAGAGCAAAGTGTCGAGATTACATTAAATGTGCTAAAAACCAAGGGCTATTTTTCCGCTCCCCAAGCAGTTGCGCCTGTAGCAACAACTCCCTTTGCCCTTCCCTTAGGTACGCTAATGTGTACCTTATTGTCCAGCTTTATTACATTCTCTTTGAAAACTTTGTTAATAAGTATGACTATTTGTTTTGTGTTTGAGAGAGGCTCAACGCCTACTTGCTAAGCTTCGATACATTCACTTCAATCAATTTTTGAAGTTTTTCCATACCCGTCAGTAAAGATGTTCCCACATCAAAAAAGATTTTAGCTTTCTTATGGCGCGTAGCAAAGTTACCATATTCAAATGGCGGTTGCAATATAGTCCGAAGAGGACCAGTTATTAGCTTCCTATAGTATTATACCAACAAGAGCCCTAATTTTAAGATAAAATGCTGTAATTTAAAGTCTGGCATCAAAATCAAAATAGTAACTAAGAGTACTTTCAGTTTGATTTCTCAGTTAATGCAATGCATTTTCAAAATTTTGTTTAATTATCTAATACTAGAATTTTAATTTTTAACACGGTGCTTCAATTAATAGTTTGTCATTATTTTTACAAAAGTCATAGCCATTTAAAAATCATAGCATAAATAATACAACATGTCGTATGAGTAACTTTTATTTCACACAACAAACAAAAGTTAATTATTCATCACGGTGTACGTAGTTTCATGGATAGAAATTTGAAAATTTTAATTCAGTCTGAGCTGTAAAACCATCAATAGACTTCTTTCTATCCACATTTTACAATATATTGATCGAATGTTTGATAGTTTTGATTAGAAATTTGTACGTTAACACAAATGTTGCGTTCGTATCAAAATTCATGGCAGCATGAAACAAACTACATTTGCCACTTGTACGTATAGGCAATGGTCAACCTTAATTGGTTATATCCATCACGAGCATATTTTGGTGATTGGTTAGCGGTTGGTGTTGCTCACTATGTGTTGCTTACCAACTGCTGGTTACACTTTGTGTTCATTATTGCGTAAATATGAAAATGCAGGGCTGGAACAGCGGGTGCGCCAAACTCAACTGATGCTGTGTTGTATGATGATGTATGGTGAGCTTCATAGACAAAAAAAAAACGAAATGAAAAAAAAAATGCACACTTTTTTGGTATAGCGCGCGCGGTTGACTTGATGGAAATCATTTGGAATTTAGTCGAGATCGCGCCACAAATTTGTGGCTCCTGTCAATGTGCTGCTGTACGCTAAATCCGGCCTTGCGCAAACGTTTGGGGAAATTGATGTGTTCCAACATGCATTCCACTATTGACTGCTCTTGCATTATTTTCAGTTTTTGTGGAAAAACATTTTTCATTCTATTTTAGTTTTTGTTTAGACACACATAGAACCCACATGTTGTTTATTTTTCAAGATTTTTATTTGGTTTTAATTAAATTCAACTCGTGGTTTTTTTGCAGACTAAATGGTTTTCAGCATGAAATTGATGCTTCAATTAAAGTTTTTGTTTACAAATAATATGGTTTTTCAAATACACAACAATATTGGTTTGTGTAAGATTTACAGTTTGTTATTTTTCTTAAAATTAATATTGTTGTGAATAGAAAATCAAAGAATTCTATTTAGAAAGATGTTTTCAGTAGAATTATTTTTTTGCTTAGATATTAATTGGATCACCTGTTGATTACATTTGAAATATATCAGGGGGTCTATTTCATTGTTCAATTAAATTTTTAATGTTAATTCACCCAGAGTTAATCAGTTCTACAGTACATAATATCTAGTTAAAAATTCTTATAAAATTTATATAGATAATTATCTACAAATTATCTATGTATCTGGTGTTAATACAATTTTTCAGATATACTAACACACATTGAAATTATTCATGCTACAGAAAATAAGCTGCTAAGTAATTAAAATAAAAAGTCAAAATACTTTTAATACATATGTATGTAAGCATGTATCTAACTGTAAGATAAGACTTCTTCTGCACTGTAGTGGTTGGACAAATATTCACACTTGCAACTACTTATGTACTTAAATAATTAAAGTTTTTATTCATTACTTTGAAAAAATTGAAAAAGAAATAATATTTGCTTTTTTCTAAACTTTTATTTTTATTTACTGCCGTAGTATGCTTGGGTAGTCGTGAAAATACAAAAGTACAAGCAGCTGTCAAAGAACATAATGCAGAGTGTGGTTCTGACAGTCGCGTATCTTTGAATTTATACAAAAAAAAAACCGCATAGATAAGAAATTAAACAAAAAACAAAAATTTTCTAAGAAATGGTTTTCAACGCATTACCTTCTTGCTTACATATGTGACCAATATAATAGATTACCTATATAAAGCCAGCTTTTAGTTTAGAAGCACTTTCTTAGCTAAGCCAAAATCATCATCATCAGAATTTTTATAGCCATAGTTCTGAACAAGAAGATTAGTTTTATTTTACTTAGAGGGAGTAAAGATAATCTTAAGAGGGATAATCTTAAGCAGACGAAAAATGAAATATTATTGCTTACACACGTATCCTTTGCACTGTCGTCTTTAAACAAGGGCCTACGGAGCTTTTTCCTCGGACCTCGATCTTCAAACCGACCACGGGGGATCCCAGCTAGCATCATTTTAATGTATTAGGGGCTGATCATATGAAAATTGCATTAGTTCTACCACTAAGTATGTATTATCGCCCTTCATTTCAGTATCAATTATCATATTTGGCCCATTATTTTGCGCTTTGTTCATTCTGATTTTTGACTCTTGGTCTTTCTTCGTATCTATCTCTCTGTTAGGGCTTCACTAGAGCTCTGATCGATAAGTTTCCCATGCTTAAGCGTTGTCATCGTCTTTTCATAATCTCAGTTCAGAAGTTTGTGATTCGAGATAATGTGTTGCCACCAAATCTTCAATATATATTTACAGTTAGGTCTGTGTTGAGATTATGATTGAACTCTATATTTTATGGAGTTGATCGAAGTCATTTATCACTTTGTTGATTCTAGCTGTCTTTAGTCGTGAAAACATTTTGAAGCTTATTATTTTCGCTTTGGATGTGTTAATATAGGGTATTTCTTTTAGACTGCCGTAGTCTAAATGACATGATTTTTGACTCTATTGGCTAGATAATTTTATGCCATGAATGTCAAATTTTCGATCAGATTTTTGAGTAATTTAGGAAATATCACGAGTGCAAAAGCGATAATGTTGTCGGCTTATAAGTACTTGCCATCGACTACACATATTGATCCAAAAAATAAAACAGAGGTGATACGTTTCTAAAGGAGTTTGTTAGTGGTATTGGTAATATTTACTATTGTTCCATTATCATTGTTGTCGGGATTCAGCTGGTGAAATGTTTATAGCATCCATCTAATTGTGCGAATTCGGATGTTAGTTATATGCTATATGCCCTTTTTACTTATGATTGGACTGCTATATTGATGAAATCAGAGTGCTCATCATTAATATATACACAAAAGAGAACATTTGCATAAATACACGCTACGATTTTAATTGTAACGAAAAGCTGTAATTATTATTAGTTCAAAAATATACCCATTATAATATAATTAGTGAAAAACTTTTTATAAATCAAGTGGATTTCTTTTTCTCAGTTGTATACACATTATATTCGATAAGTTGTGCTAAGAAACTAAGAAAATGCGCTAAAAATAAAATTAAAACTGAAGTTTGTTTGTAAAGCTTCAGCTTTTTCCAAAAAAAATATCAAATTTCAATAAAAATTAAAAGTTCAAATATATCGATAGCAAATATTTTTATACAAAAGCGTAGTTTCGCCACGTTTAACCCTTAAAAATTAAATGCAAATTAAGAGCCTTACCTTATGACTTCCATGGTAACGACTACTGCATGTTGGGTCACAATCTAATGCCCACATACACCAGCATATTCTCCAAAATTTTTTTTCAATGTTTTTTTTTTTTCAATTTTTTTACAACATTTCGCACATATTTTCATATCTCTTATCAAAAAAAAAAGATATCAGAATGATTAAAATCTTAAAGCAACAAAGTTGAATTCATTTTTTTTTTTCATCTTTTGCTCATCGTTGCGGAATTTTCGTCACATTTTTGAGAATTTTTGTGTCTCATGCAGATTAAGAAAGCGGTTGCGAAAGCGTTAACGTGTAATTCTGTGTGTGTGCTGAAAAAAGGTTTAATTTTTAATTTATATTTAAAAATTACAAAAAAGCTGAAAGCTTTAAAATGTGAGATTTAATGTAACTTCAGTGTTTAATATTTCAAAGATACTTTAATACTTAATTTTATAACGCACATTTAATGAACAAAACTTTAAAATAAAATCTTAAATTCGCACAAAAGTAATTTTGAACAATAGCGCAAATACAAAATCGTGAAATAAAACCGGGAATAAACATAATGGATACATCCGATTTGCGCGCATTCGTTGACACTTTAACGGATGCGGATATCGCAAATGTTATTGCCAACTATTCGACAGAGATGCTGCAGAAAGCCAGTGAAGTCATTGCAAACCATGTTGTTGCTGCCACAACAATAGAGCCAAACGACGACAGCAGCAGTAGCGCCACTAGCGGTATCAGCGCGCGTGCAGCTGCGTTAACAATGAATCGCACCATGGAATTGGAGTGTTTAAGGCAACGACAACAGCAGCATCAGCTTCATGATGTTACTGCCACAGTTGCAACAATAGCAGCTACAGGAAATAAAAGTCATGTAAGTAAATGTTGCAAAATTATATGGAGTATATTTTCTTTTCTTTTATTTGTCGTTTATTTTTATGTTTTGAATTTTTATTACAATTTTCTATTAAATCTGTGATAGACTATGTATGGGTGGACTTTCGCAATGTTCAGTTAAACATTAAGTGAAACTTTAACTGGCAGTTTGACATAGCATTTCATGGAAAATGTTTTTTGAAATTTCAGTTAATTTGCAACTGAACATTGTGAGACGATGCTTTAGTTCTCATGACATGAGAGATATAAACTCAAAAGCAATAAAAATCTAATTATGGTAAGGCAGTTAGAAGCATGTTGAATGAAGGAAAAATGCAGCAGAATTAAAAATGCAAAACAGCAAACATGAAATTTTGTTAAAATTTCATCAAAACTTGGCTTAAAATTTTAAGTAAAAATTTCCTTTTAAAACTTTGCTACATTTTTTATCGATGATTTGTTTTTTTGGCAATAAATTGGAATTGTGATAAAAGTCACCAAATAGTTTACTGCCCAAAACGCTTCAGCCGAAACTCCTCTCTCTCCAAAATTCAGCGCAATAGATTGAGAAGTTTAACCTCTCAAAATTTAAAATAAATCTTTTGGCCTATTTTAAGAACTTTTTACTCACGAATTTTACTGAAAATTGATAGCTTAGAATAAAAAAGTAATTAAAAGTGATGTTTTGACCAAAGCTGTTTTTATCACTTACTGAAAGTTTTCCGAAACTTTTAAGATCCAAAAACTTTCTAAATTATCTAAACTATGCATTGAAATCATAAAAAAAAATGTTAAACCTTTTTAGTATTTGGATTGAAATCTTAATAAATGCTGGGACTCACCAAAAGGTCGCAACTTCTTCTTTGTCGATATCACTCTTGACAGAGTGGTCGTGGTCATCACTTCAAGTGTTGGTGACATGCTTCACAACACGTCGCCAGTCTTCGCTGATGGCCTCATTCCTCGTGCATTCATGTAGTGATGATGAGCCATTTACTGCCGCTTTTATCTGGTCAGTCCACCTCATAGGCGATCTTCCTCGTGGCCTGGTACATTCAACCTTTCCCTGGACCACAAGTCGCTCAATAGCCACTTCTCCTCGGAGGCATATCAAAGAAGGTGAGGATACGAGACTGTACCAAAGATGATAAACGCTGCTTGATGCCGAGTTCTCGAAGTATAGACTCATTGGTACGGAGCTCAGTCCACGATACTCCGAGCATTCTCCTCCAGCCCCACATCTCTAGGGTGTCTATCTTCTTCTTCTCTACTTCCACGTTCTGTGGCGTACAAGAATATGGGGAATACAAGTGCCCGAACTAGCCGGATTTTTGTGGCTTATATATATGCTGCGATTCCTCCATATTTTCCTCAACTTGTCCATTGCAGACCTAGAAATTGCCATACGTCTTTTCACTTCGTCGATACGTCCACCGTTGTTCGTAATTAAGGCTCCCAGATAATTGTATGATTGTACCATATAACAGTTAGCAATTTTTGTAGTTTCTGAAGTATCGTTATTCATGCGGTCGACAATCATCATTTTTGTTTTATTCCGGTTTATCTTAAGTTCAAACTCAACGCTAACGCATTCCATCTTCCCGAGAAGTTCTTTCATGTGCTGGGTACTGGTGACGAATAAAGTGGTACCGTTTGCATATCGCAGGTTAGAGATCTTCAATCGACCGATCGAGATGCCTTCTGTCCAGTCTTCAAGTATAATCCTCATTATGAGCTTTGTGTACACATTGAACAATAGTAGAGAAATAATACTTCCCTGATGGACTCCGGTGCTGGGGTGGAAGTGATTAGATTGAACGTCATCTGCGCGTACTGAGGCTGTGCCATCTTCATACAGTCTTCGCAGGAGGTGTATCAGGTGTTTTGGAACACCCATCGCCGTCAGCGTTTCCCAGAGTTTGGGCCACTTGACAGAGTCGAACGCCTTAGAGAAGTCCCTAATCTAGAGAAGTGCACAAAGCCTATGTAGGAGGGCTTGTTGAATTCTCTGTCTTTCTCTATAAGCTGTCAAAATTTGTTCCCGGGTTCCTCTCCCCTTAACAAAATCAGCCTGTTCAGGAGCAACTTATTTTATGTAGCCTGACTATCTTTATAAACATGAACTTTTTGTTAAGAGCACTTTTTTCTTTCAAAACTAGCTTATAAAGGGTGATTCCTTTAGATGTAACATTTTCAGTAGGGATTTTATAACCGATACTGGAACTTCAAAATGTACCATATTTTAAAGAAATTATCATTAAAAAACAAATGTTGAGAAAGAAAGGTTTTCTTGTTTCATAATAAAGATTACCCGATAAAATTCAATTTATTGATTTTTCCATTATTTAAAAAAAAACCCGTAAGTGAATCATCCTTTGTTAACAGGTCTATATGATATTGTATTAAAGTATTTAGTATTTCATTTATATATCTACATAGCCATGATAATTCATATGCAAATTTTGAACAGAGATAACATTTTTTAAACATTTTAAGTACATGTCAACTTCTTTTTAATTTTATTTTTTAGCCTGCACTGGCGTCCAGTTGTCCCATATCATTTGATTCTGTCTTGTGCTGGCCACGCACACAGCCAGGTTCGTGGGCCATATTGCCATGTTTTGGGGAATTCAAAGGAGTTCACTACGATACAACACGTAAGTTATTTCGCAGAACTTTATACTTAGCAGCTGTTCATATATTATGTAACGCTCTTAGTTCGGACAGTCTGTGACAGTCTGTGACAGTTTGAGTTTGGGCTTATAAGAAAAGTTGTGACACAGGGAAAAATGTCGAAAAGACAGCGTTACGTAATATATGAACAATCCCTTAAGTGTAAGAAAGAAATGTAATCAAATCCCTCAATCATTTTGTGTAACATTTTTTTTACCCTTCATCAAGCATACATACAAATACGATAAATACACATACAAATATATCTATTTATTTAAACTAAACAACAGGTACTTTATTACTTTTGTAAAGAATACCGATTTTACAGTTAAAATGCAATGCAAATATTTGTCAAAAAACACCTACGCTATTGCTATATAATGAATTTTACATTGCTACTTTGTAACTTCAGATTAGGGATGCCAACGTGACACTAAAATTTGTACAGTCCTTTTGAAAACATTAGGTTTGTTTCTGTAGTTTTTCGGTTAAATTATAAACAGAATTCTTAGTGTATAAAATATATAGCGTATAAAAACATGTAATCCATTTTCTAATATTTTAAACAATTCTTTACAATACGGAAAATATTATTTATTTAATTTCTCGTTTAAGTTTCCCCACATTAATCAGGAATATTATTTAAAATAAGAATAAGATATTAATTAATTTGTAGAAAAGAAACTTCAGTCTCATTGTTAGCAATTTCGTCAATGTAGTAAATCAAAAAGAATTAAACGAAAACACCTGGTATCTCTGCATTCTCCTCTCTCCATCTGGTATTCATACGCTCGTTTACAACGTTACGTATGTCAACAGTGATGCACCATATCTTTTTATTTATTTTAAAACAATCGACGGCATGTAAATATTTAATATTAATAATAAATATTTAATGTAAATAAAAAATGTAAATTGAATAAATATTAACTATTTGAAGTGTATTAGCGAAACAATATCGGAAGCAGAGTGGTGGATGTGGAAAAAAAGATTCGACCTCGCCGAATTTCTTAAAAATTTCATTTCATGAAAATTTATACCATGAGTATTTAAAAAAAAAAAAAATTGTTTCTGTAATTGGATATTATTTGGATATTTGTTAGAGAACCGTTGGCCGTGCAGAGGTTGAAACTTATGAAATCTTAAGTAATATAAATAGCGCAAATAATCTCTGCCATTCCGTTGTATCTACGTTATTGATTGGGTGCCATTTAAAATTGCTCGAAATGGGTACCATAAAGAATTTTATCGCGTCTGCCTACCTGTGTTTGAATACAAAAACAGATATATGTATGTATACAAGAGGCAGACGTTTTTGTTGCTGCATTTGTGTTATTAAAACTTTTTTTTAAATTTTTGATATGTACAAGTTTAAGTGATTTTATGGTCAGGCAGATTGTGTTAATTATATTGATTATAACATAATAAACGAGAGAAACAAGCTCTGCCACTTAATTATTGCTGCATTTAAAAATTGAAATATTATGAACATGTAAATAATAAATCATTTTATCGCGTCTGCATGGTTCTTTTACTTATAAAAACATAAAAATAGAGAAGGCAGACGTGTTTAGCGCTGTTTTTTCGTAGTCAGACGTTTTTGAGCTCTTACGGTGCATAATATTAATAAAAAATAAATAAAAACCTTTTTACACAATTTATTTATATAACGGCGGGGTTATATGAAATTTCAAACTTTGACCAATTTTATCTCGGAAGCCATATGAGACCGACTTTTTTTTTCAGATTCGGTTAAGGGGGAACTAAAAAAAAAAAAGTTTTGGAGCATCGCCCCTAATGAAAAATTATGGTCAACTTTTTTTAGCAATTTTCATGGAAAAATCGGCGCTTTATCCTTAGTTTTCTTAATCGCATAATATATTACATATTTATACCAACGATAATAAAATCATACCGAGTGTCTCATTTAACTTACACAGCTGAATAAGTCAAAAAATGTTTCAAATAAAAGTTGGTGGATATCAAAAGGCTAATCCAGCCATGATCTAAACCATGACCTTGACCTACATTTTCAATGTTATTTGATGGTTAACTTTAGTTTTTCAAATGGAAACCCCTCGGATTCCGGAGAGCACGAAATTCTACGTTCAGATAGATATTCATGTTAGAGGTCAAAGTGACTCCTGAAGGTCATTTCAATGTTGAATTCCCGCTTGGTGCTGAAAAGCTGCAGCCAGTTAAGGCAAGATTGTGCAGCGGTCCAGACAATGATTACTAGCTTTTCTGCACCAAGCGGGAATTTGACCTTGAAATTACCTTCAGGGTTCACTTTGACCTCTAACTTGACTTTTGACTTATTCAGCTGTGTAAGTTAAAATGGGACACCCTGTATATCTTAAAAGCTGCCGGCACTCTTATTAAAATCTCACTACTTAATTATTTTTCAAAAAAAAAAAATCCCCTTCTACGACATTTTTAATTTCAAGCCAGAGTGCCAACTGATTCAATGCGTTAAGGTACCGACTCATATTATCGCCAGTAGATGCTCTCATATTAAAGAGTTCGATTAATTGTACATTCACTGGAATAGAAATTGAATCGAAAAAAAGGATTTTGTAAACGAATAAGTAATGATTTTTTCAAACCCTTCAGTTTTTCAGTGCCCACGTTGCAAACATAAATCAATTGGTACGTGCATTAAATTGTAACCTTAGGCAGCATTTCGTAAAAGCAGCAATTTAATCTGAAACATAAAACTTAAGGGCGCTAATAGGCAAACAATGAAAGACCAAACTTTCCAAATTACTGACAAAAAAAGTTTGGGTATTTATTTTTTATATCATTAGCAACAATTCAAATGCAAGTGCACACACCCACAAGTCTCTCATTCATTCATTAGGACTTACTGGCGCTGCTAAACAAATAAAATCAGTAAATAAAATACAAACCAAATTTAATGAATACAAAATGTGCCCGCAATTGTGCGCTGGCAAACCACGCGTCCATCATTACATTTTAAGAAGAAAAAAAAAAACATAAATTTTTTAGCATTTAATTTAATTTAATTTTAGCAATTTAAACTACGCTAAAATTTATCTCATAAAAAAGTAAACACCCAATGTGTCAACTCACTTAAATAAACATTTCGACATTAATTTATGAGTGGAGTATGAAATATAAAATTTTGGTTTAATTAAAAAGTTCTCAAAGTATTTTGTATATAAATTTCATTTAAACTTTATTTATTTTTTTGTTTGTTAAATATTTTTGATAACATTAGCAAACATTTTTCTATCATTACAGAAAATGCTACACGTTATTGCTTTCCAAATGGTACCTGGAACAATTACTCGAACTATGATGCGTGTCATCATGAGCCCTCGCTGCCAGTACCAGAATTTGCGCCCAACATTGAATTGCCCGCCTACATTTACTGTTGTGGCTACTTCATAAGTTTTACCGCTTTAATTGTAGCGCTTATTGTTTTTCTCTGCTTTAAGTGAGTTACTCCGACCGACAGGACGAACAGTTGACATATTTCTGTTTCAAATATTTTTTTTTATTTCTTTAATTTCTTACAGAGACTTGAAATGCCTTCGAAATACAATACATGCGAATTTATTTTTAACCTATGTGCTGTCAGCGCTGCTTTGGATCTTGACTCTCTTTTTACAAGTGGTAAGTATTGATCGTTACTTGAAGTTATTTGGGTTTTATTTTTTTTAATATACTTATTTGTATATATAATCCAAACACCTTAAAACTTAAATTTATTATAATTATGATTACTATTTTTAATAAAAAGCAAATTTCATTCTAAACCTCGGTCATATCGGCCATATTTTGAATCATGACCTTATAAGTCTAGAAAATAATTGACGAATATAGGCCTCAGGTCTTCCCAAATAGAGAGCATGCTTATATGGCCTTTAAAGCTCATATTGAAACCGATAAGGCTGCAAATTCCAAGTTAATTTCATTTCTAGAACAGTTCCCAAATATTTGACTTTGGAGGAAAGTTCAATGCTGACCCTTTAAAGGGATGGAGAAAAATCTTTCTATTAATATTAATTTCACTTTGACTTCTCAAGAAGTTTTGTGAAGCATTTAAAAAAACAAAAAATAGGAAGGTTTTTAAGCGTCGTTGGCATTGTTGTTGAAGTCCATAATCTATTTTTGACCAAATTTTTGTAGCTTTGTAAAAATGACCTAAGATAAGTGATCATCGCCTGCTCGATATCCAAAATTCTTTCGATGAACTTTTTGCATTGATGATGAGGCAGTGAACAATTTTCGAAAGAAGATTTGAATAGTAAGAGCCTTTGAAGACTTCATAAGGGGCTGTCCATTAATTATGTGAGTCAAAATAGTGGGGGACGGGGTCAGGCAAAATCTCACTTAAACTCACCAAGAGGATGAGGGGGTCATGGAAAATCTCACGTCAACTTTTTAGAGCAGAAAATTTATTATTATTATAGCAGATCATTGATTAGGTAAATCGCACGGGAGGGAGAGAGTGGGTCCCGCCAGATCTCATTAAATCTCACCAAGGAGAGGGGAGGGGGTCAGAATTTTCAAAAAAATACCTCACCTAATTAATAGACGGCCCCTAATACACATTTTACAATTCCTCATAAATTTAAGGGGGATACTGTATTTTGAGATCAGAAAGAAGTTTTCGAAAGGGAAAAAACAACTGAGTCTAACAAACTTTTTGGGATATTTTCAAGTCTGTACATAAAAGTTTAATAAAAAATTTGTACAACTTAAAAAAAAAGTATTATAAGGCGAGCTATAAGCAGATTCCTAATAGAGGTCTGCATGAGTGCACTCGAAACGATCATCTTATAAACTTTCGAATGCAATAAATTTCGAGTGCTTGAACTTATTATTTGCGACTTTTTCGCAAATATCTTGATTTGATATGTGGTTTCTGTGCACAAAAGCTCGATGGACTCGCAATGTGACGAATGGCTTGATGGTCATTTCAAGTGCACTCATGCGGACCTGTAACTCTTAAAGCGTCTCGCCACTGAAATATTGAATTGTCGAGAAAAATACAGCTTAATATTCTTGTCTGAAGCAAAAACATGATAAATATTTTTAATTTTAATAGAAACGAACCCATTTTCGGCTAATCACAGTTTCAATAAGTGCTATAAAGTTCAACGAAAATAGTCCATAAGCATCCGTCGTGATGTTCGAAATTCACTTTGAACTTTTTTCCATTCGATAAATGCAAAAATTAGTTTTTTGAATGAGAATCAGAGGATCTGAGTTTGCATTTAGAAAAGAAATGAGCAAACGAAATCAGTTTGAACTTATGCCTCATGAAGCCGTAGTGGTTTCAAATTATCCTGTGTACTTTCCTTAAAAACTACGAAAAAACTATATCACTTGGCTCTATATTTTCTTATGAAATCAAAATTTTTTTTTTAAATAAGTTATTTGATACTGCTTTCTAACCTTCAATGTTTGCTCTTTTTCTGAACAGATGACAGATCATCCTAGTCAAGCTGGTTGCATTACTTTAGTAATAATGTTTCATTATTTTAATTTAACAAACTTTTTCTGGATGTTTGTTGAAGGTATGTGCTATTTGCTGTCATTAATTCTAAAACAAATTGTATATACTTAAATAATTTCCTAAATTTCTCTTTTAAGGTTTATATCTATACACTTTGGTAGTACAAACTTTTTCCAGTGATGATCTACGTTTCGTCACATATTCTTTCATTGGTTGGGGTAAGTTTTTTCATATAATATTTATGTGTGTATATTTTTAAGTTTTTTTAAAATTAACAATTTAACAACTTCATAATTTTTAAATTTTATTGATAGGTTGTCCCGCTGTTGTGATTTTTTTCTGGTCCATTGCTAAAGTTTATGCACCACCCTTGGAAACTGAACATTTCAATGGGGTAAGTTTTATTTTACTGCAACATAGAATTATATGTTTATAAGTGTTATTTTTCTATTTTTTATATTTATTTTTATTATATGGTATATTTAATATTATAACGTAAAAGTCAATAAAAGAGCAAAATCGACAAAAGCTTTTAAAAATCACATGTATTTAATCCTAAAAAAATAAAAAGAACATAAATATTTTATGTAAATAAATAGCAATGAGCAATGGGAATACAACAAGGAAAGTGAGTTTATACAATACGCATTTACATATGCACACATTCGCAATAATTCACACATGCATGTGTCTACATTCGAAGGATCAACAAGTCTTATGTTTTTTGGCTTCCGTTTAAGTTCTCACTTTGTTATAAATTGCATATAATACATATCTACATTAACTTGAATATGAATAGCCCAGTAAAATGAAAGTTTGATTTTAGAAAAATCGGATCCGATAATTGGCTGTGGGCAAAATGAACTAAAAATTTGCTTAAAATGAAGTAAACAAAGACGAATTTTGAAGTATACGGTAAACCATTAATCTGACGCATTTGACTCTGAGAACTTATGTTTAGAAACTTTAATTTCTTGTAAATTTTTTTTAAACTGTAGCGTGCTATTTTTCTCTAAGCACGCAAAATGATATGCGCCATTTGTTAAATTACCAACACCAGACATTAAACAAAACATTAAACAAAATATATAAAAGAAATTATTTTCAAAGTGTGCTATTCCTTTGACCAAATTTTAAATAATGCAACAAAATTATATAAGCATATTATTTTCAAAGTGCGCTATTTATTTGTCCAAAGCTGTATCTATAGCAGAATGAACTTTTATTTTAAATAATGCAAAAAAATTATACAAAACATATTACTTTCAAAGTATGCTATTTCTTTGTCCAAAGCTGTATCTACAGCAGAATGTACTTTTATATTAAATAATGCAAAAAATTTTATAGAACACATTGTTTTCAAAGTGTACAATTTCTTTGTCCATAGCTGTACTTACAGCAGAATTATATTTGCAGCAATAAAAAGTGTAAGGAAATATCTAATAGTTACGAAAAAAGCGTCAATTGGGATTTGGAATACAAATAAAATAAATAAAATCGCTTAAATTGCAAATTCTGCATAATTCAAGCCTGAAAAGACACACACTTGATTAGCATAAATAACTTAAACTTAAGCTCTTCGCAAAACACTTTTTTCTTATTAATATTATCCCTGTTATTATAAATTAAGTATTTCATTTTCGACGTAAATTTCACTTCAAGTACTTCTGTCTGTTACAATATCAGCAAAGAGATAATACCAGGAAACGTGTGCTTCGAGGTATTTCATTTTATTTATTTTTTCTTCATATATTTCATTGCATAATTTAAGGGTTTGTCGGAATCATTTATGCATGTCTTGAAGAAGAGAAAGTGTTTACCCCGAAGTATTACAAAATGTTGTTGTTCTTGTTTTTTGTTTCTACTCAACAAGGGAATGTATGACAATGTATTTATTGCATGTTGAAGTACGTACATATAGATTTTCATGTTTGTCGGCAATAAAATTAAATTAAATTTTATTGAATGATGAAAGGCAAAACATTTTTAAAGTGGAAGTTAGAAAAGCATGAATATGTAGAAGAATCCTAGTAGCGTATAAAATTTATGTAACTATAGCTAATAACATTAGTATATTAGGGAACAATTTCCGGGTTATAGAGTAAGGCATCACAGAGAGAGATAACAAAGAGCTGTTGCCTATCATATAACTCCCAAATCCAAAGATCTCTTATGTGGCACCATGCGACAACCTTATGGCCTTAGTAAGTTTTTGCTATTCAGTGAAATTACTTTTATTTTCAATTGTATTTACTCAGCTTAACATTAAGTTCAATGAAATAAGATGTTAGTCATTGATCAGCATTACTTTACCAAGAGTAAAACATGGTGAATATGTTTGACTTAATGCTGGGAAATAGAAACGCTAAGGTGCCTCCTCTGTATGTGGTGGTAGTTTTTTATTTTGTTTCCGTTTAAAGAGGTTAAATGGTTTTTACTCAATAGAAGAGGAAAACAAATCGATTTCATGCCAAATTTTTTATTTTTCGTTACGATCTGACCAAGTTACGACATTTCGAAACTATTCTTATAAATCGCATTTTTTCTCCAAAATATTCACTCTTTTATCTTTGTTGATTTTCTCGAAAAAGTATCATTCAATAAAAAATATATTAGAATCGAAATTGAAGAAGATAAAATTTCGCTACGATTCCTGATCCAAAAATTTCTGCATGTTTAGTTTTGATCAGTAATCGAAATTTGAAATCGGTGCGTTATTGTCAATTTTGTATGTATAACAATATGTTAACGTATTCAGTATATGCGGAGAGTCTGCTGTAGACAAGTCGACTGTATAAGATTACAGGATATGAAAGATAGTAGTGCATTTTGGTGCAATTAGTGCACCATATGATAGAACTCGCAGAGTCTTAAACATAATATATGGGGTTGCATTGTTGAATCCTGTCCCAAACATGAGTTTTCACCAGTTTTTGGGTCAATTTTCATCAATGAAGATAAATGCTTGAAATGTGTGCCAAATGATAGAGCTCGGAGAGCCTAAATATAATATATAGAATGGCCTTGACGAATTCTGTCGCAAACATGGCTTGCCACTCATTTAAGAAAAATTGACCTTAAAAACGGGTGGCAACCCATGCTTAAGACAGGATTAGACAAATCAACTCTATATATTATTTTTAGGTTTTTCGAGCTCTATCGTTTAGCACACACTTCTAGCATTAATATATGTATATCAATAAAAAATTACCCAAAAAACCGGTGGCAACCCGACTGAAAAAGTTGAAAAAATCAAAAAATTTTCAAAAATTTGTGGTGTTGGAAATTTCGAAAAATTTTGAATAAAACGTAAAAAATACTGTCAAGGTCGAAAAATGTTGTTTGTAAAAGCTGAAAAATATTGACGAATTTAAAAGTCGTTAAGTTTAAAAATAATCAAAAAACTGTTGAAAGCTTGGTAGTAAAATTTAACATTTTTAAAAAAATGTTGAAAAAAAAATATTAAAAAAGACGAAAAACATTGAGAAACGTTGGATATGACAACAAATTTTAGAGCTATGGAAAGCACCGAAATATGTCGATCAGCACAAAAAAAAAAAAGTTCTGAAAAATTTTCAGGGAGTCGAAAAATGTTGAAAAATTTCCAAAACACAACTTTCTTAATATAAATTTGCATATAATGAGCTTTGTGGCATTTATGTAAAATCTGCAAGTATTCAAATAAATATACAAAGAGTTTACAAAAATGCTCTGTAAAATGTTGCCGTCAATAAATTAAGTTTCCAAAACTGACGTCCATAGCTTTTAATGAAACGCCCTTAAGCTATCTACATATTTTTCATACCAAAAACTGATAGCAATATAGCTCTAAGCATTAAACAATTTTACCGCAAAATTTCATGTTTTATAGCTTGATTCGATTTCGCTAGCATTTCAGCAGCGATTTAACTTTTACGAGCTGTATTTTGGCGTGTGCCACTAATGCACATTGTACATTTTATGATCCCAAATGGTGGAACTTTGTGTGGCTGTGATTTTATGGTTAGTTGTTTTAGCCACTTTTATATTTTACTGAACTATGATTTTTATTGTTGGCATTGACTGCTGCAGATTGATATAAAATTACGTAAACATAAATTTTTATGAGAAATCACGGATGTACGAGTACATACAATGTCATATAAAATCAACTAAACTTGACCTAAATCAAAAAGGTTTTTTTGTATTTTTAACATTGGTTGGCAACACTCAGAAAGTAGATTTTTTTGAGAAATTTCTTACTTTAAAAATTTCAACAGCTTTTTACTTTTTGCTTAGATAAATCTTCGTAGAAAGAAATATATTGGTCTTAGTAAAGATCAAAAAATATTCACTTTTTTGCATTAAGTTTCACTCCCTTCCTCATTTGAATATCGCGCTTTTCGATGATTTCAAAAAAACTCTACTAAAATTCAACTGATTGGTCTTTAAATTTGCAGCAAAATCAAAAAAAAATGTTTCCTTCTTTCGAGTTACTTATTGCGCTATTAAATATTTACATTTCAGCAAAGTCTAAGATTTATCTGAATAATGAGAAATCAGCCGCAAGCAGGAAACCATAAAAAAGTTCCTGTTTCTTAAATTATTCGTTTGAAATATTCGCTGTTTTTTAATTGCTTAAGTAATGTACATGTGTGCTTTGGGGATAAAAATAAAAAAATCAATAAAAATTTATTGCAAATTGCGCTTCAGTGCACTTAAAGCAGTCAAGAATTGTGCCAGGCGTAGTTAAGTGCTGAGTTTTTTTTTATTTCTCCTTCCTTAGCACCGCTTTACGACACACACACCAGTTTGGTGTAAGTAAATACCCAACGGATGTTTAAGCTTTTTTTTTATCGTAGGTGAAAGCTGCATGAGTTGCAAAAGCAAAAACAGCAGTTTTTTTTTATTTCCAAAATTTAACAAAAGTAGAAAAATGTCAGTTTCATTGGGATTTCTCGAAGGAACTTTTTCCACTTTAACCTTTTTATTTTTGCAATACAAAATATTCCGTAGATTCGTATTTAGTCTTTTATATGCGATTTCATTTCAGCTGGGTATTTGAAGTAGTGTAAAAACGTGGTTAGCACTACGTGCTGTAAGTTTTTGTCACATTAGCAATTAGTTTGCATTAGTTAACCACTTGCAGCAAAAAGTTTGTAAAAACTTTTAAAAAAATAAAATTAAAAAAAAATTTTATATTTTTACATTTATTTGGCATTGCTCATTTTGATTAGAAATATGAGTTTAATCTCAGGTAGAACAACATTTAAGTCCACAATTTACTAGAATGCTTAAGGCATGTGAGTGACTGTGAATATAAAATCAGGATTACACTATGTTTGAAAAATATGTATGTCATTAAGAATAAGGATTTATCTTTCTATTATATAAAATAGTTTGTGTCAGAAAAATTTCACATAATGAAAGACAAAGAACGAAATATATAGCATACTAGCTGTTCCGGTAGACGTTGCCATGCCCTTTCCGGTAGGTGTTCCGGATGTTGCCTGAACTCATGTGATGGAATGTGTAAGCGAAACAGCCCACTTTTCCAGTGAAACTTACTTTTTCCCGTATTTTTTATATCCCATAGTCCAATTCATCTGCGTCCAGCATTTCATGAGATATGATTGATTTGATTGGAAGGCGTGTCACTACCCATTTTTCAAAACCAAACTTTGCAAAAACCTTCCATAGACCAAAAGAAACATTTACAAAACAGTTATGAAAGCTTCGTGAAAATTCTATTTAAAAAATACCATTGTATGAGGGCCACCCTAAGTATGTGCCTCTAAATATAAAAGCCAAGTGGTGTAAATTCCATGTGAATCGATTGACAGGTCTTTGAGAAATTTTTTTTTTTAAATATGTTTGTATGTGGGCCACCCTAAATATGCACTTAATCGAAATAAAAACAATCCTATATCCTAAGTTAGTCCAAATTACAGACATAAACCAAATTTCGTAGAAATTGGTGGAATAGTTCCAGAGTTTACTTCGGACAAACACCGTGACACAAGATTTTTATGTAATAATAATTTCATTGCATACTTTTAGTTGTTATAGAAAGAGGTTGAGTTAAGTTGTCAAATTAAATGCAACCGTGAATGTGTTTCAAATCAAGAATACACAAACAAAATAAATATGAAAAAAAACAAAAATTTCATGGCATACTTTCAAGTCAAAAATGAACAAACAAAATAAATATAAAAATAAAAATAAATCCATTGCATACTTTGAATTCATATAGAAAGAGGTAGAGCTAAGCAATTAAATTAAATGCAACCGTGAAAGCGGTTCAAGTCAACAATAAACAAACCAAATAAATATAAAAAGAAAACAGAAATTCCACTGCATAATTTTAGTCGTTAAAGGATGGAAAAATTTCATTACATACTTTTAGTTATTAAAGTATGAAGTTGTCAAACATAACAAGCACACGGGGAGCGAGCTGGGCGTGGAGTTCCCCAAATTTTGTTAAAAAAATATTGTCAGGATAGGCTAGAATATTTATGAGAGGGAGCAATTCAAAGCAAAATTTAAAGAACATGAATGTGTTTCCAGAGTAAGTGGCTCAGACATAAGCGATTATGTCTCGATTTCTCTTTTGCCTTTCACAAACATGTTTTAGGAAAGCTTTATTGCAACAAAAATTTTAACAAAATTGTCAGATACTGGTTTTGGAAAAGTATCTCAAATTCGCAGTACAAGTAAGCATTTGAAAATAAATGCAATCAGTAAGTGTGAGATATATCTCCGAAAATACCTTAAAACAGCGTTTTTTTTTTGCACATTTAGCTTACGATGTCTCAAGAGCCTGACGTGCTAGAGAAAATTTCAAACTAATTTCGAAAACTGCATTTAAAACTGCATACGTTAAAAATTGGGTTTTCGTTTCTTATTAGATCTCATAATTCGCAAGTATGTGGAATTAAAACCCTTTTTTTTAAATCTGCCGCTTTTATTGATAGCCTAATTTTAGGTATTTTTTTAAACTTTACAAACAATATTTCATTGAGTGTGCTTACTTGATAAAAAAAATGCAGCCAACTCCTTCTATGTGATTCTGCTTACAACACGTAAACACAATCAAATGCGTTTTGTTAGTATGTATTTTTTTTATACATTATCTACTCTCGTACATAGTTTCAAATAAGTGTGGTTTCACTTTGCGCGCACTATAAGACTAATATTTTTATTCCATTATTCTGGTAACTACCTTCTCAAGTTTTTAACAACTTCCTCTTCTTCTTTTTGTTCTTCCTTTTTCAGCTTGATATTGAATGTTCATGGATGCGTGAATCTCATATTGATTGGATTTTTCAAGGACCTGCATCCATAGTGCTTCTGCTGAATTTACTATTTCTGATACGCATTATGTGGGTAAGTGGAGATGATCTTTAGCTTATTATATTTAAAAGCTGTATTACATATACTAGCAGGCATAGGATACATGTATGTGTGTATGTATATATGTATGTATATAACATACATATGTGCAACCATCAGTGTCGTCTACTATTCAAGTGTGACTTTACTTCGAGATATTTTACTATATAAAAAGCGACAAAATTTTAAAAGCTTTCTAATGAGGAAAATTTAAAAGATGTGCTCAAACTACTATGAGTACTTAAATTTCTCTAAACTTATTTTTGTCACTATTTTTTTGATCAAATGAAGTTTACAATAAAATAGATGCTTTTAGTAATATGTATGTAAAAAAAATACAAAATAAAAAATGAAATAAAAATTAAAGTCTCAAGAACATACTAGAACGTTTCACATTTGGAGAAAATAAAAGTTTTACTTTTCTTTGTTCCTTTTGGGTTAATAAAACAAAATTACAGATCAAAAGTTGCTACTTCATAATTTAAAAAAAATCATAGCATATTTTTAGGCCGTAGGCTAACAGCTATAGCAGCAAAAAATAAATGACAGATCACAGCAGTCCTTCATTGGAAGATTTTTAAATCTTTCATATTAATGGTAAAGAAAATAAATGAAAAACAAAATTTGCTGTTGGTCCAAAAAAGAAGCACTGACCGATTTGAAAATTACATGAATATCGGTGTTTGCGAATGACTGAAAGTTCAATTAAATAATTGTAATTTGTAAAAAGTTTATTCTTGGAAAACATTCTATGTCCTTAATTATGAATAATTCATGTACTCGTAAGAACTAATTTTTTTTAAAATGTAATTGTAGATTATAAAGTTTTTGAAAGAAATGTACGCTTTATAATTTTCTACATAATTTACCCTTGTTTTTCCTAAAATTCAATGGCTTGGTCCTGCAAATAGAATGAAAGAAATTGTGTGCTTATTCATGAAAAAAAACAAGGCTAATTTTCTTAAAAACCCCAATTTTTTTACGCTTAAAGTTTTATTGTGGAATTGTATTAATATGAGAGAGAAATGACATGAGTATAATGCTTGTTAAACCACATTTGAGGTCAGGAGATATTTTTCCCCAAAATCAAAATGTAAATTTTTTTTTCATCATTGCCAAGCCACTCTACGGTATTATTTTCCAAGCAAATAACAAAAATAACATTCCAAATTACTTTCTTTAAAACCTGCTTGCATTCTGCATACTTTTTTTTATCGTTATTTTTGTAATAATTTTTTATCATGGGAAATCTGTATATGAAAACATGGTACGCACATATAGCTATTTCGCTGACTGTGCTTCTGTGGGTTTTGAATGTTTTGTTTGCTTGACTTTGTCAGCGAAAAGTTACATATATCTCTTATTTTAAATGCAATTTTAAAAATAGCTATCTGATTTTTAATTGTTCGAATATTACTTCAAGACAGGCTTAGCTTCAAGAAAAACCATGGCTGAAGGATGTGCTCAAAAAAAAAAAGAAGGAAATCGTAAACGAGGTCAGCTAAAATGCCGATTCCTGTGGAAATGCACATATGCTTATGAGTACAACTTTCTTTTAGGTTGAACATTTTTAATTTGATATTGATAAATATAGTATTTTATGCCTTTATCATTCCGTGCCCGCTGTGATCTACAGTGTTTAATGATTGGCAAAACTATTTTTTTTTTTAAATGACATAGATGAATTCTAAATATAGTTTTTTTAAAAATTATTTCTAACATTTTTGCTAAGCTAACAAAAAGATACGCTGACATCAGCCGAACGTTTATCAATTTAACGCACCAGGCAAGTTTAGATTATAGCTGTATAAATACATTGGTAATAAGTAATACGCCTTTGCTTATGAAAAAAAGAAGAAAGTTTTTGTCAATTTGGCAAATTTGGCACTTTTTAAGGCTTTAAAAACCCTATGACATAATGTTTGACGCCATAGTCGAAAGTACTTTACCCATACGATTGTAGACACTTTGCAGTGTATTCTTAAATTATGCAAGCAATCAAATTAACAGATACCTGCTGGCAAAACCATAGGCTGGAAATGCCTGCGGGTGCTTAAGTTTTAATCAATATTTGCGTAATAACAATTCGTTTGTGCCCATCCTACCAATATGAACTTAATTAAATACTCAACACTTAGCTTCCAGTCATATCCAAGAGCACTATAGCGTTCAACAGATGCGGTTGCAATTTAAATGTTGCTATGTGACTATATAAAATGATGTGTGTATGTGTGTAATAGTGGTTACGCTGTGCTTTAATCATAATATTCATCAGTAATTTCAGATGATGAAAAGCAAATCTAAATTTGGTTATCTAAATTTTTTTTTTAATATATAAAAACATTATAATTCCCTTAAAATTTTGTTAGTAGTATACAGCAAATTTGTAGCTACCAAAAAAAAAAAAAAAACTTAAGTTGTTCTCTCTGAAATCGTTTATAACAGAGATAAGAAAATTTTAAAACCTTAATGCCAGACTGGGTAGTAGGTTAAAAATTTTTTTTCGCGAAACAAAGCCAGGTTCACCACATCACAATTCTAAGATAAAGAGCAAAAAATTCTCTGTGCTTAGCCCTATTCTGAGTCAACCCTCACATATAAGTAATCTTTCATTTAATTCGAGCTTTTCATGTGATGCTGATATTGTTCCCATACACAAACGCAATATGAGAACTACTTGATCAATTTTAATAACCATTATTTTGGAAGCAATAATATTCACGTACGAAATTTTGAAGTCACATAGTTTTTGAGATATGAGAATTTTTCTAAGATTTTGCTTGTTTTTTTTTCTATTTCCAAATGTTGAATTTTTTTAAAAATTTTTGTTATTTTACGACCAACTATTGTCGGTATTAAAGACAAAAAAAGGTCAATAAATCAGTTCTACTTTTCTCTATTGAACTTTAGTTTTTCAATATCAACTTAGTTTAATCTCTCTTGATATTGATGTACGAGTACTAATGTTGTTTTTCAATTTCCGTTCTCATGCTTCCTGTTATCTCCTTTTACGCTTATTTACACATGCATACATACATACATACATACCCATTATCCTTGCTGTGCTTTCCATAAACAACTAACTAACTCATACCTTTTTTTACCTTATTTCATTTACTGACAACTGCTCTGACAATTTATTTCATTTTATTTCCCTTTAGGTGCTCATTACAAAACTACGTTCGGCCAATACGTTGGAGACACGTCAATACCATAAGGCATCGAAAGCGTTACTCGTGCTGATTCCATTATTTGGTATAACATATTTGTTAGTGGTTACAGGGCCCGAACATGGTATTAGCCGGAATCTCTTTGAGGTCTTACGTGCTTTTCTAATTAGTACACAGGTGAGTTATACATATAGCGTCTAAAGATGCAACAACAACAACAACAACACTGACATATCTTAATTGTATCAACTTAATGCACATTGTATTGAGTTACAGTTGCAAGAGAGTTGTAATTTCAGAATAATTGCTCTGATTAGGAATATCTGTAGGTTGAGATCAACCAGCGCTGTCAATGCTAACATATGCGTTATAAATACTACTCATAAATAATGAACTTAAAGTTTGGCTTTCAACAGTTTTGAAAAGTATTTAGTATAATGTAACGTTTTTTTTAATAACGCTTAAGACATTTGTAGAGTTTTCAGTATAAATTGTTCTTTTAAAACTTCGTGGGTTATATTAAGGTATTGTTTTTAAAAGCTTACTGCATTTGATGCGAATTTTGTCAGTTATTTCGCAATTTAGTGGTATTTTTCTGTGAATAATATTTAAACATTTGTAGAGTTTTCAGTTTCTAATGCTTTTTTTGATGCTAAGTATGTTATATATAGATATTATTTCAAATAATTAACTGTATTTGATAGAGATTTTGACAGTTTTTTCACAATTAAGTGATGTTTTTCAGCTATTTAGTTTCAAACATTTGTAGAGTTTCCGCTATGATTTTTGCCATTTGATACAATTTGAGTGCGCATAATGTGCTAAATGCTTAGGCGAGTGTTGTGTTAGACTCCTGACCATAATTCTTTTCCGTTTCGAATTTACATATATACTTTGTTTATGCAATTATACTTTTATCGATATTCAAGTTATGTAAGTTTTGACGGCGCTGAATTAAAATGACTTCAGCTTTAACATGTATGTGTATGTCTGTGTGTGTCACAAGGTTTTTTTATGTTATTCCATTAAATTTTCCCTTTTGTTTTATTTTTCAGGGATTTTTTGTATCATTATTCTTTTGTTTTCTCAATTCGGAAGTGCGCCAAACATTACGCCATCGCTTCGATAGATGGCGAGATTCTCGTAATCTACGACGTGGAAATTCTCAAAGGAATCGAAGGTACATTTGAACACAAAAATAAAAAAAAATGCTTTACTTGTGCTGCTGCTACGTTTGCTTGTGTTCCTGCGAAGGGGGTGGTCTTCGTAGAATAGATGATTTACCATAAGTAAAAACAATCTTCTTATTTGATTTGATTTGATTTGATTTATTTTTTTTTTCTTTCTTACTTTATCAGCCTAAGAGCAAAAAAAAGAAATCAAACAACATTTATTAATTTTACACAAATCATATTTTCATCTCACTAACTTAGATATTTATTACTGAATGATTTTTTTATTATTTCATTTTATTTGTTGACTTGTATTTTTTTTTTTTTTTTTTGTTTCGTAGTAAAGGAAATGGTGGCAATGTGGATATTTGCTAGTTATAAGAAACTGAGTACTGTTGGAGAAACGTAATCTTGTGTGCAGCGTTACTTTTTACCTTATATATTTATTCAAATATAGTGGGAAAAGTATTTGTCTCTTGTTTTATTTAACTAAACCAAAGCTTTTGAAGCCTTGCAGAGAACTTCTTCTTGCTGATCGTAAAAGTCGCAGTAAGAAAAAATCATCAACTTTTCCCAGAAAAATTTTTTATTTACCATTTTAAAGAAAAATTATTTGATTTAACCCTAGTGTGACGGATGGTGGTACAGGTGTACTTTTTGACATTTTGAATCAAATATCTCAGAGTTCTTTGAAGTTGGAGGTCTGGTTCTTTCTGACAACTTCGGCCCATCATTTCTACGGTTTTTTAAGCTATTTGCATTATTTTACCTATTTACTGCTTCGGTTAGGAGCAAGTTTTGCATACCTACCTCGTGGATGCTGGTCGGTGGTACATGTGTACCACCAGGTATTTTCATATAAACTGTCAAACAAATGCAAAATCTTTTGTTTTTGTGGTTTTTATTCAAAAATTCCCGGAAGCCGGAATAAAATCGAGTGTCTTGAAAAGAAAGTTTGTAAAAATAAAAATTTCCAACCGATCAGGTCGTTTCTTGACTCCAATTGTAGCTGGCGTGCAAAGTTAATAGAATCCAATATGGCGGTCAAAAATCCAATATGGGGGCCGCAATTTTGAGTCACAAAAACAAGATGGGGGATTCAAGACGGTGGACGAAGATTTGTACCAAATTTATTATACTGAGGTTTTTGTGGTCGCCGATTGCGAATCTGGAGTAAAATTTCTAAAAATCTCAAATTCAAGTAGGCGGATTGAACATGGCGGACATATTTTTTAAAAATTTACCGAATTGTACCAAATTAGGTATACGGGGGCTTTGGAGGTCACTGCTCACGAAACCGAGGTCAGATTATAAGATGGTGGTCCGTATACAGTGGTTATTTAAAAAATATGCCATGTTAGATCCTTCATCTTGAATTTAAGAATTTTGGAAATCTAACTACAGATTCGTAGTCGGTGACCACAAAAACCCTGTATAACAAATTTGGTACAAATCGATATATTTTCAAAAATTTTTACCGCTATTTTGGATCCGCCATCTTGATTTTGTAAAATCTGAATTCGGATTCGTTATCAGTGATACCTTAGGCCGGTTAAGGAAGGCCATAACTTCCTTCTTTTCATCTTGACAACCCTGATTTCAAGCGATTTTAGTGAAACGAAAATAAAAGCTTTTAATAAAGTAATCGGAACTGAAATAAATTATTATTTAATTTTATATACGTAACTCGCGTTGAGGCCCACCCTAACAACATTAACACTGTACTTGGTTTCCAATCATATGTTGTATTTCTACAATGCAAATAACAAATAAGTTATATCGAATCATAATGCATTGAAACCAGGGTTGACAAGTGGCTGTTTTTGACGCAGGCCGCGTAGGAGGCCATTAATTGGACAAGAAATTATTTTTATACAAGCAAAAAAAAAAGGTTATACATTTTGTCATTTAAAATTTTTTTTTGCTTCTTGAAAGACCGTTAATTTGCCATTTTCAACGCAGATTGAAACATATGAAATTCAAAAATGAGCATAAAAATAAAACATTTTAATTCATCTTAAAGTGTTAAGAATTCAACGCCTGGAAGATGACTGGACGTGGGCTAACATGAAGAATGAAATATTATAATTCTTGGTAGTATGTGTGCCACTGCTTGGCAAATCAAAATTTTTTTTCACCAAGAAGTCTGCATTTCATGAAAACATCCAATATGTCATACAGGTTGAGTTGAGTTCTATCCAGATTTTAGAATCATAGTAGTCTGTGATATTTTCTGTCTATATTTTCACTTAAGTTCCTACTCATAATAACTAAATCGTTACTTCGATACTTTACCATACCACATTATCACCTTCTCCTGTAAACAGTTATTTATTTTTTAATTTAAATTTGCCGATAGCATATTTATGTGCTTATAATACCGCAAAAAATGAAATTTTCTTTTTTTATTTTATTTGTTATTTTTCCATACCATTTTGTATTATTGTTTCGTTTTTTTTTATTTTTTTTTTTGTTTCGTATTTGTTCTTTTGTTTCTTAAGTATTTGATATTCAGTCATAATGCTAACATTTGCATTTCGATTGCCACTTCCATTTTCTGTCTTGTAAAAGTTTTTGTGATTTTGTACTTTTTGCTAGCCATATTGTTCAAAATACCCATAGTACTTGCATTGTGGTATGTTGATACGTGCGAGTTTTCAGAATGAAATGTAAAGTTCATTTTATTTTGTTCAACTTTTTGTTTTATATTTTTTTTCTTATTCTTCATTTTGTTATGTTTCAGATATCGCTTATCCAAAGACTATTCGCAGAGATCAAGAACTGAAAGTTTACGGTAAGTTTTGAAGTAGAATTTGTATTATTTTGAAATTTTCATTTATGCAACTTAAAGCTTGAAATCTTTATTGATTTTTATTGTTGTTGTTGTTTGTTAAGTGTTCTCATTTTCGTTTTATGTTTTTTTCATTTTAAATTCATCAAAAAACTTTAAGTCTTTAAAAACTTTTGTTAAACGTGTAAAAGTGGTATATCATTTAAGTTTGTAAATTTAATTTAGCTTGTGGTTACTAATTTTGTTTATTTACTGAATGACGTTAAGAGCGAAACACCTCTTGTACATAAATTCTAATAAATGAACCTCTGCGGTAATTTGTGCAACACAATGGTAAGCCTTTAAAATTACTAACCGCAACTGTCTTCATCTACACTATATTTTCAAAAAAAAAAAAAAACAAAGACTTTTTACTACACTATACTGAATGCAATGCTATGCAAATATTTTTCTAGCTTACAACAGCAATTTATAGGGTAAGACTAACAAAGTGTAAACAAATCAACATGCTGAAAAATCAAAATTCGATTATTTTAGCTTTGGTTCAAAACTTATTACTAATATTACTTTTTTAATAATTGGTCTTTGAATATTTTGAGTTTAAGCACTGTATTGCGCTGCGAATAAAAACAAACTTTATTATGTTTTAAAAGTACTGCTTTATTCATTCGTCAACATAACTCACAAATCTTAGCGAAACAGTCACATATGCATTAATTATCAAGACATCACTTTTTACTTAAACCTTATAAGCGTAACAAAAAAAAACTATGGCTCCCCAGTTAACAGGGTACCTGGGTACTCCTATACAAATTGTGTGAAAATTTAAAATTTTTTGGCTCGAATTGTACAAAATAATGACATCTCTCGAACTGATCAGGTGAAACTACTCATATGAAAATATAATATTTATATAATGTCAGGAGTTGTGGTGAAGTTTCAGAATTATAGAGCATGTCCAAACGCAAAAAATTTTGTTTTCAATATGAAACGGGTACCCGGGAACACCGATACACACAGAAGGGTTAAAAAACCACATTGACTGCACAACCCAACATACGTGAGGTGTTTTTTTGAAAATTTGGAACCCCCTCCCTTGGTGAGATTTGGTGAGATCTGGCGTGACACCTCCCCCTCCCGTGAGACTTAAATTATAATTTTTAATGTAAATTCTATGCATTAAAAAGTGAGGTTTTCCTTGACCCCCTCCCCCCTTGGTGAGATTTTGCCGGACCACCTCCCCCCTATTTTAGCTCACGTAATTAATGGACGTCCCCTAAATTGAGCTCTCTGCATTGCACACTTTTTACTACGCTTCATTAAAATCACTAGTGTATTAATTTTAAATTAAGTTTTTTTTTGAACGCTTTAAGAAACACTTCTTCCGTAAAATAATACGCTGTTTCCGAAATAGAAAATTATAATTTAGATTTTGAGATATAGTTAAATAACGTGAATCAATTATTCATCGGCTTAGATAATTCATTTCTTGGTGTGAATATTCAAGCCTCCTCCTTCACTCTCACGATCAAATCCTAGATCTATCACTGGTGTACAACATTTATCTAGAAAACTGAAATAGTCTAATTTACAACGTTTTAAATTTATTAAGAAACCAAAATTTTAGGACAAGGATGTCGGGACAAGAATGTTTGTCAATCTATGTCTTTGGGCTTTATGCCTGACATATTCGTACATCTACGGCATCAAACCTTTAGTGATATATATGTACCTCAATAAAAAGATTATATTTCTTAAGTGCCACAACTACTTAACTAAGGAGTTTAGAATCTTAAATGTATCCTTTTGATCCAGAATAACATAACTGATACTTTGACAATCAGACATGCATGCAATCAATCAAAACAATACTCGCAGTCCAAACTTGATTACAGATAGGCATATTCCCTCTATATATGTATATGTTACCGGCCAAACAAGTTTTTAGGATAAACTAGTTTTTCCTGGACCAAACTAGTTAATTTGAAGGCCTGAAAGTATACAATTTTATTTTAATGTAAGAACACTGTGAATAGCGAAGCCAGAGGAAATAAATTTTGAACCGCGGTCGTAGGCCTCCCAATTACCCTCACTTACCACTTGCCAAATATACAATGAAGTTGACAAATTTCGTTGTTTGACCTTGCTACTGTCGTAGACTTCACTAACCGCAGTCCTTTTGCATTAAAATTTCATTGTACATCTTTACGCTTAACGTAACTAGTTTGGCCTAAAAACTAGTTTGGCCGGTAACATATATAAAATTTTGAGACTTCTGCTATTGAAAATATTGCTTAAAAATATATCTGTAACTCACTGAGAGCCTATAACTAAATATTCTGCATTATCAGGAGGGGCTTGTGATCCAAGCTTTTTTTTTACAAGATCCACTCTTCTTTGCTTTGGTGAAAGGGACTACCAAGACTTAAAATTTTCGCTGAATCATTGTATAATATTTTTTTATTTATGTAAATTTTAAAAATTTTTAGTTGTTGCATCAAAATTTCGCCTTTTATCACTTTTTTCTTCTAAGCTACCATTTTGTATGACGTCATAAATTTACATAAAAAATTTCATTTAGCAAAATTTCTTAAAATTGGTCAAAAGACACAAAAAATTAATTTTTTATTTTATTGTAACATTTTTTTGGATGAAAAAAATTTAAGACGTCAAAAAAAAATCGTTGCAATAAAAAAACAAACATTTTCTTTTATGTTTTGATCTTTTGAAAAGCAAAAAAATCATCATAAATTTTCTTTCTGAATCAAAAAGTTTAAAGGTCCGACTTCTTTCAATTACAAGTACTGCCACAAAACTGACTGACATCAAATATTATTTAAAATTTGCATGCAATTTGGGCTTACTTTACCCTATACGTGTTGAAATTCCGCAACACAAACGGAAAATTTGCATTTTGAAACTAAAAAAAAAAAAAAAAACAACAACAGTTGCTCATGTAACTCCCGCTGCTGCAGTTGCTGTTTGTTTATTACGTTACTGTTATTGTTATTACTAGTGCAATGGCAGCTTTTGTTATTGTTCTTCGTACAGTAGTTAGTATTCATGAGTTTCTTGGTTGTGTGAGAGTAAACTAAAACAGTTTCATACATATGCACATACATATGTAGAACGTTAACACACCATTACCATCTTGTATGAAGTCAGTTTCATAAATTTTATTATTTCTCCATTTAATGTTTCCTATTATTTTCTGCATCAGAATTTTTCTTTTCTCATATTGCATATTTATTGCTTTTATTTATTCACTATTTTATTATTTATGAAAAATACGATTTCTTTGTTTTTCTGTTTTTACTCTTTTTTTACAGTCTTACAACAACAACGAGTCCAGTACCAGCAGGACATACTGAATAATTTATATTTCAATGCACGTATTCTTAATAATTCCCTTCTATATAAACAACAAACACTACTACTGTATCACTATTTGCATTAATATTAATAGAATTTCCTAGAAAAGAAGATTTAGTTTGTTTAAATTAAAAAATAGGCCGATAAAATGTTCTTTATTTTTAAGTTATTTTGTACATACTACCTATATAAAATATATATATTGTAACTTTGTTCATTTTGAGGTTTTTTTAATTTATTTTTAATTATTTTTGTTAGTACCTAAGGATTATGCAGTAGGGCGGGTCGATTTCTTCGGGCGGGAAAAAGTCATCAAAGGGTATGGCAACACAATATTCTACGGACAATTCTGAGCAACTTTGCCAAAGAAACTATGGGTCTAAAATCAATTTCGAGCCTCCGCATTTCCACAAATAGGTTTTGAACAGTACTTACGTACATATGTATATTGCACTTTTATGGGAACAATTACAGGAAGGAAGGAATTTTTGGACCAGGTAGTGGTTGATCGTCAGAGGTTAAATATTTCATAAAATTATGTTTATTTCTGATAATAGTCGACCCAGGCGCTTAACTTTGTAGCAACACTTCTAACATTAATTATTTTGATATTTGATTTTTTCCACATTTCAATTAATTTTTTTACTACTTGTGGTGTAATATTTTTGTATGAAAATATTCTGCTTTCAGCTTTAGCACTTTCACTCAAAAGACTACATATATATAATACTTTTATAATTCACTATTATTTGGGAAATTCAGTCCATTTAAATCACTTGGCAAGCCAAAGGTAGGGACATCTTGAGATAGTATATGCAACAGGTGCATCTGGAGGATATGGGTCTTATCAATAGCTCCATAGTAGGAAAAAACAAAAAAATCACAATTGACGATCAAAGCTTTCACGGAATAATTACACGTTTTCAATGGCAGATTTTTCAATGATAGATTTTTATTTTTGAATAAATAATTGTTTTCCATTATCTTTCGACTTAAGTACTTCAGCACTCCACTATTCTTACAAAAAATTAAAATAACATGGTAAATACAAAAGAGGCACAAGACCTTTCCACCGACATCAAAATGACCACAATTTTTGCTTTAAATATGAAATATTTTGTAGTTGTTCCCATACAAATCCAATATAAGTACCGTTTAAAACCTATTTGTGAAAATGCGGAGGCTCGAAATTGATTTTAGACCCATAGTTTCTTTGGCAAAGTTGGTCAGAATTGCCCTTAGAATATTTTCCTGCCATACCCTTTTTGAAAAAAAAAATCGACCCGCCCTATTATGCAGGGATATTAAAAATATTATTTAGATTCGTTATATAATTTTCACATATTTTGTTGACATTCCCATTGTCTCATAATTTTACATCCCAATATAGAAAAAGTGCCTGACCTTCCAGGCTAAAAAGAAACTACTTTTCATAGAACAACGAATGAACGGCTTTATGCGAAAACAGGCTGAGAAATAGTCTGTTTTTACAGCACTAAAATGACCAATTTTTAAAAATTCTATAAATTTAATTAATAAAATTTTAAGATTTTCGGCTTGAAAATTCTATCAGTTTTTCAAGTAAGAAATATTTATTTTCATCAATTTTTTTATCAATCAATTTAATTACTTATTTATTCAATTGAAATTTCAAAAAAATCATAAATTCAAAATCAAAATGGTGTCCGATTTGGCGTGCAATGCCTCTTATATAGCTACTAAAATCACTACAAAGTCTTCGAAGGTAAAAACCATCGCAGGCCTATGCAATTGATAGAGTAGCACCTTTCTCCCCTCTAACTTGGAAACCTTAAGGCTAAATTAAAGTTAGTAAGTTCAAGAAGAACTGTGAAATGAGATTTATATCATTAGGATACACTTCTGAGCCAAAGGTTCTAGCAAAATTACCATTATCATTTAAAAAGTTATAGGCCCTAAGAGTTTGAAAAAATTGATATTGAGAACTTTCTTTAAGTGTACGATTAGTTAGTTTTATTAAATTTCCGCATATCCCTATCAAATATCCTATGAAACAAAAAAACAACCGCACTTTTTAATTATCCAAATAAACTTAAAATAAAACTAACTATTTATTTTCTATTCTTTTAGCACTGAGGAATATATGATTTCTGTACGTCCCTAGCATAACCGGAACTCACTTAAGCGTAATTCATACACCAGAACGGATTATGTTTAATAATTTAATTAAAAATTTAATGTAAAACTCATTAGCAAAATAGAGCAAAATACGATTTACTAAAAACTAATTTATAAAATTTGTTTTTTTTTTTTTTGCCTAATTGTAAGTCAATTAAAATTATGTATATTAAAAATATTTAAATGGTGCACATATAATGTGTTTGAGTATATGTTATAATTGTGTGTATATGTATATATGTATGTAACAATTTAAATGGAATTATAAAAATATTTATGTTTCTATGTACCATATACAAATTACATCATTAAAAATTAAAAATTAAAAAATCAAATCAACTTACCGCTTCAATGAACTGCCCGTAAACGGATTAAAAACGTAACGTAAGTTAAATATTTTTCGCGTACCTCTCTACCTAACGATAATCACCTTAGGCTAAACGGATGGTATTTAATTTCTTACAAAATGTGGCATAACAAAAAATTATTTTACAAGGGTTAAATACTTTAGGCCTTTATGTTTGAAAATCTATTTTAAATTGTTACAAGTGTATTAAGTTTCGTAGCTAAAGAAAATTCTTGAGAATTTACTTAGAAATATATTGATTGTGCTTGAAGTCAGGCATCATAGGCTTCATTATTGAAATTCATCGATTGGAAATGGTGCTTTTTTTTGTAAATTGGGAGAAAATTAAAGGAAAAAATTAAGGGCAGTGATGACTGCAATGAAAAAAAAAAATCACATTCTATGTAATTAAACCGATGAGTGATAGTAAAAGTAAATAAAAAAAATTTTTATCGAAAAAGTTATTAGTTTACTATTTTGTAGGTAAGCCTACTGATAGGGTAGATAAAATTAACTGACAAGATAGGTAAATGTAACCGAAAGCGATGGACCAAAATAAAACAACCAACTGATGAGAGCAGGTAAGTATAGTTTACTTTTTGTCTACCAAAAAAGTTGTTAGTTTACTATTTTGTATGTAGATTTACTGTAAAAATATGTTATGCTATAAATTTTTTTAGTAAGAAAAGTTTAAAACTGGTTTCATTATCTTTTCTATAGTTAACATACAAGATAAATTGTATGAGAACCATTACAAAAGTTGTTTTCATTTACACTACCTATCCAGCACTACTCTTTAACCCCCTTATGGAACATTTTAGTCAATTTTCTGAATAAATTTTAAATACGGGATAAACGACTGAAAGTTTTTCATATGGTCTTTGACTAAAATGTTCCAAAATTTCATAGTTCAGAAAAAGGATTTGAGAATATTGAGTTTTAATTTTTCAAACATTTGGAACTCTTTTTGTCTTTATATGCGTCAACATAAAGCAAGACCTCAAAATCTACAATTTTTAATGATCACCTTAATGACTATACAAACACGTGTTTCTATTTATATTTTCAAACAAAAGTCATTCAATAAAAGCAAGGAAAGTATCAGCTGCATCATATACACAACTTGTTGATTCAGAAGAAAAGTTAACCAGTTGTTATGAAACGAGTAAAAAAGCTGTTGCCATATCGGAGTTAAAATACAAAAACAAATATACCTAACTTTTAAGCAAAACGTGATTCAGGCGATTGCTTGATTTATGATCAAAGCTGCTTACAAATGAGATCTACGCAAATGCTCAAAATAGATAAAAATTTTAAAAATCGGTTCCGTAAGACCATCATAAATTTTACTTATAATTTTTTCCGTGACTCATTTGAAATATCTTCTTAGTACAACTTTTGTTCAGAGATTTTAGTCAAAAATTTCACAGCCCGAAATATGATAAAGTACTATACCATACTATGGAACCTTCCTTGCCAAATCGAAATAAGTTCAGTTATAGTTGAAAACTAACCCAAACTCAAATTTCGATACATACTTTTAGGTTTTTTTTTTTTGTGTTTCAATCCTGTACAAATACTATAGAGCTTAAAAGGGAAAAATTTATTCTGTTATTTGATTTATTTTCTTACATATCACTAACCAATAGCGCTATTTATAATCAATTTTTGATAATTTTGGTATAAATAACAAAAACTTTTTGCGACTTCTGGCAACACTGCAACAAGCACTCGTTGTTAGCAGTTTACAGTCCTTTTAAAACTGTGTATGCACTAAAATTTTACTGCGATGCTCTCAAAACTTTTGAAAGACCACAGAGCGTATGAGTAACATTTAATCAAAATGTGAAATAAACTGTCGAGAAAGTTTAATGATGGTAAAAAGCAATGTTGTGTCCAACTTTCAAATCAAATTTTTTGTCATTTTTATAGGTCTACACTTTGGACAAAAATTGTAGGAACTGGATGAGCTTAAGCGAAAAACTTAACATTTTGTTTTTGAATACTGAATAAAATTAACTTAACTGAATACAAATTTAATTTAAATCTATCGCTATTCTTAATTATTAATCGCATGTATTACATGTAGTAAATAAACATGTTAGAAAGTTTCTCCAGAGTCTTTTCATGAAAGTTTTTCTCGAAGTTGAGTGTAGGTTAGATGACATCGGTCGGAAGATTAGCCTGTTCGTTTTACAGAGTGTCAAGAATGAAGCAGTGCCCGTAGAGGCTTCATAACATGCAACCATGCATAAACAGCATTCCACTTCTCTGACAGTGATTGCAGTACATGTCGCTGTTGCTTTGATGAAGTTTTATTAGGTAACAAGTGTAAGAGGTTGTTGCGAGCTTCCATGGAGCAAAACCGCACGTCCCGGTCACGCCAACACAAGCAGTGCTTTGCACCCTCGTTAGCTTTATCTGATTGTTACCTTTGCTAATGGCTGATTATTTAGCATTGGAAGACGATTTCATGCAAATAAGCTCCGCAACTGCCCAAGTTATAATGCAGTCTGGAGGAGGTCAAAGGAGGTTTTTTTGCAAAATAACACAGGCTATGCGAATTTTCAAAGCGTCAACTTTTGCTCATTTATAGCCACAAACCATAAAATACGCTTGTTGCCGCAAGAAATGATCCAACGGTGTCAAATCACGAGATCTGGGCGGCCAATTGGTTCCTTCATTTCAATAAATTAACTCCCAAACATATTTTTTTTTTCAATTAATTCCTTACTAATTTAACTTAAATAATGTTCTCCATAGGAAGGGTTAAATTAAAGGAAATTAAAAAAGCTTCATATCAAAATATAAAATCTAATTTTTAAAATTTTTGTTTTTTCTTTGGTGTAAGCAAACTTTAGAGGACATACTGCTGAGTGAAATAACAAATGAAGTGCTTATTTTAAAAATATGATAAGCCACAAATTCAAGAAAACTAAATGATAGACATGAAAAACATAGGTATACATAATCTTAGTCTACTTCTATGCATAATTATATGTGATGACCATGATTTTCGAATATGTACTTAATTGCAAACCTCTTTAAAGATTGAATAAATATACATACTTTTGATTAATAAGGCAAATGCATATTGTTTTTGTAATAGATGTGGCTACCATGTTTTGAAAATAAGCCAATAAAAACAAAAATCTGATGACAGATTCGAGTGCAGCGACCCCGAATTACCCTCAGTTGATATCAGTCGATGTTTCTCCAATTTCACTCCACACAGTGTAATTATATGCAAAATTGCATAGTTTTTTTTTCCTTCTTTAATAGCAAAATTCAGATATCAGCATTTTATGAAATTTAATCGATGCACAAATTAAATAACTTATATAGCCTTCTACACATACGGTACTAGATCTATTAACTCTAAACGTTTTCCCTCAACACAGTCCAGATATTGCGCAGCTGAAGCAGTGGCTGTCACTATACAAGCAGCTAAGTCCACTCGTGTATATATTTCTTCCCTTAATCCAGCTTCAAAGTTATTGATATTTGTTATATTACGCCTTTCATAGTTATCCAATTTGGTATAAAAAACTTCGAATGTCTGCGATTCTTCAAGATGCATCTGATAAAGTTGAGGATTCGTGAAGCGCTCATTATATATCGTCGTACATTCGTCTGGTAAATGTGGCAATATACTGATAATATTTTCTAAATCAAAATCACAGGTAATATGTAATTTGGCGGAGTAACAAAGTGTGCAAGTTAACTGGAAATTGGAGAAATATTTTTAGTTTGTTTTTAAAATTAAAAGTTTGCAATTTAACTTACCAATAACATAAACAAACACGCTGAAGCATGTGTCATGGCTTTTTCAATAAATCTTTTTTACACTCGCGCGCAACTACTTTGACTTGCAAACAATGACTGCTATAATTTAATTATACTGTCGAATTTACATTTGTCAAAACATACAGATAATAGTTTCTTATCAACGCTAGTATAGTTCAGTGTCTGTAGTTAAAAAAAATGATGTTTCGAAGAAGTTATTTCGACGTGTATGAATAAGAAAGACAAATTAATTTTTCGGCCGTTTTTTGTTTTTTTCTATGAAACGAATTTGTTAGGCCTATAGGCTTTAGAAAAGAAATTATTTTTTAAATAGCTCCAATTTTTGTCAATTTTTTTCAGAATTGAAACTCTCCCAATAACATTTTTCTTATAAACTATTTTTCAAGTTTCATCAAAATGAGTCGAGCGGTTTTAATATTTTTTTTTTTTTAATTTATTACGTTTTTAGTTCATGCATGTCGAAAGAGTTTCTCCAAAAAACCCTACAGATACTGAACTAATAACCTTACAGGCATCAAACTTTACAAAATTAAAGGCACATCAGATTTTTTTTTCTTATCATTTGTTTACCCTCTCATTAGTTGACGCATAGCATTTATAATAAAAAACTGTGTTTAATTATGGACACACATATTAGTGCGTATGAGATTCCGAAAACAAATGAATTTTGTAACAAAATTTCAGTTAAATCGAATTTTTATTAAATTTTATTTTTTTAGGCTTTCTTATGAGAAAAATTATATTGTTTGCGACATTTCAGGGTATAATTCCAATATTCTAGAGGTTTAGTGTTGTGAAAATTTCACTTAAGAATAAAAAATTATATGATTTTGATATTTCACACAAAAATTAGAAATGGTTCAGACTAGCAATAGGCAAAATGTGGACAGATTTTGACACAAGGTGTTGGACCGACCTTACGATTAAAATCAAAAAACCGCAATACAAGCAGACGGAATGCGTTGCGCGTTTTCAATTTTTGGGGAGGTCAAAGATAAGACCCTTGCTAATTTTCCTATAAAGTTGGCAGCGCTTAGTAAATATGGAACATTACACGATAAAACATTGTTAAAACTCACTATAGAAAAAATGTGAATTGAAGGAAATACAAAACACACATTATTGACCAGTTCTGGTGCTTGGCTCCAGTGCTGCCGAGAAAAATGTTGGAACCAAGGAAAAGTAAAATACCATATACACGTAAAATTATTGCGTTGTATGCCAATAACGCTTGGAAAAAAAAACACTGATTTACTAAAAAGTTTCGCTCGCACCCTAACATCTTCACACTTTTGTATATTGAAATAAAAAAATATATGTTAACTACGTTTTTCATTTGTTTTATTTACAAAACTTATATTACAATGGTAATTTTGTTCTTCGTTACGCTTATTTTTTTTTTAACTTTGTTCTTTAATTCAATTTTGCAAACTTTAAAAAATACTAATTGCTTAGAACTTAAAATCTATAAAAAAAAATTTAAATTATTTACAAATTAGGCAGCTATGAGTTTCTAGCGATTGCTTAGCTATAAAATTAAGTAAGTACAAATTATAAAGTGGTATGCGGAATATCTAATAAATCAATAAATTTCTTTAATGAAATTTAAACGTAAACAAATTGTAACGTAAGTGACGTAAAAATATAAATTTTTAGTATAAACTAAGCAAAAACGTAGAGAGTGTCAAAATTTTAATATTTTTATAAACGTCACTTACACTCAATTTTTTTTCTGAAAATATCTTAAATTATCTATATTCGACGAGGGAATTTTTCAATATTAGAAACTACATTTTGTATACGTACGTACACACGTTAGTTTTACATAATTTCTTGTATGGTATTAAAACTATCTAATTTCCTTTTCACTATGTTCTTATAATATCAAATGGTTTTTCTTTATTTCTTATTTTAGTTATATAGTTACTTGTTCATTGCTGAATGTGTTAGATTTGTTACATTTCAAACTTAACTATGAAATTGAGTTTAAAACGAACGAAGAAATTACAAATAAATAAAGGACGTACAATTTTTTTCCATTTTCTTAAAGTAAAAAACAAATTTTCAACTTTTAAAACGTTTACTTTCATAGACTATCAAGGTCTTATTTTATGTTTTACTCGTACTAAATTTTAATTTATTTATACTAATAACCACGTTTTACACAAAATTACATTTTTATTTTAAGGTCACCTGGTATCACTCACAAAAAATATGCCCAACTTCATAATACAAATCGTTTGTACACGATACGTATCATACTTTATATAAATTTTTAAAAACATCCTATAAAATTGTATCATACTTTCGCAAAAATAATAAATTAAAATATAAGAAGTTTTTATTATTTAAGCTCTCATATGCGGGCATTATATTTTAAAACGAAAAGAATTCGATTTTACTGATTTTTTATGGGTAGTATTTGATTAGTTAATGTTTAACCATAACTTATTTTAACACAAGCCAAACTATTGCTGCGTAAACATTATTTAAAATTTATGATATACATAGTAAGTATATAAAAAAAAAGTTTTAACTCTAAAAACATCAACTCCAGAAAGTTTTTAGACATAAGGTTTTATCTTCTATAAATAATTAGATATTTTAAGTGTAACTTGAATTAAAATTCGGTATTCTTATTGGTTTTTAAAACTACACGAATAAATAAATGTAGCAATGGGATTGGAATATTTAAAATGGAATCTGAATATTTTTTCCGGAAATGTTATTATGATTGAAAATTTTTAAAAATTTAGAATAAATAGAATGATTTCAATAAATTTTTTTTAGAAAAAGAGCAGTTTTCAGTTTTACTCAACTCAAAATATCTACTTCCCTACGGAAAAAATAGTTTGAAACAAATTTATCGAAGGATCAACAAATTCCGAACAGATTAATAAATAATATTTTAAGAATTCATTCTTTAATTTTTCATAAATTTTAGAAAACTATAGCGCAGCGATTTAATCAAAAAACGGTTATCAAAATCACAATCAAACTTCCTTCGTTTTGATATATAGCACCACATATGTATATACTTATGGACAATAAATGAATAAAAATAGTGTCTAACTATGAAAATATAGTAACTTTAATTTAATTTTTTTTTTTTAAAATAAATAAGCATACATATATGCATGTGCGTTAAAAAGGTACAATCAACTGTAATCAATAAAACAAACTATGTATTTATCACTTATACGTAAATAAGAAATTTCACATAAAAATTAACGAACGAATTGCACTTAAGCTAAAAGATACTAGACATTGTATACATTACGTCATACATATATCTGGACTTTGAAGCAAAAAACTTTAATAATGTCTTATACAATAGAAACCTTTGTCACTTTGTTTTAACTTTTACTAATGTCGTCATTTTGCTTAAAATATAATTGAATCTAAATTATGTGTGGTTGGCATGAATACAATGTGCTATGGACTATCATCGTGAGATAAAGTTACGTAGTTTTAAAAAAAATATCAAATACATTCGCCTGGATTTTGCATACAATATTTTGGAAATATTGGCTCTGCCTTTAAGCCTAATTCCACAAGGCGATTTCGAAATACCGACATACGATTAAAGACGTCGCGCGGTACAGTGTCCATGTCATGCTCATCATCTGGATCCGACCATAATCTGTGGAAAGAAAAAAGAAAAATTTAGCAACTAAAAAATCATCCAATGTACTTGCATATGGGTTTGAATTAATATTTAAAAAACAGAGAATTTCATTTATGCAATAAAATAATATTAATCCTACCTTTCTCCCAGCGCTGCACTTCTGGGCCAAAGTCGGTTATCCAGTTGCTGCTCACCAACTTGCTCTGTCCAGAGACAAACCTCTCCTCCTAGCACCTAAATTTATAAAATTATTGATTTAGTTATTTAATAGACTTTTCTTTTTCAAACTTACCTGTTTCAGTCTAAATTTATCCAACCGCATGCGTTCCCATGGTCGATGTTTGTAGACATTTTGCCAAGTACGATATGGCGAACAGGCAGCTTCACCTTTATTTATTGATAGAGGAAACATTGATTAAAAATACAGCAGAACAATTTTAAAAAAAATTTAACTGACAGATATTAAATATATATTATCAGAAGGGTTATGATCTACTTTCGTAAGCAATATTTATGTCTATCATGTCACATTTTTATCTTTAGTACACAAATTTTTGGAATTTTCATACAAAAATCAAAATTTTCTATATAAAATTGATGTGAATTTGGTTGTAAAAAAGTTTAAAATGAAAGATGAAAGTTTAAAAAATTCAGTTGTATGAGTTTCTAAAAGATTTTGATGTTCTAAATACAAATTCGGACACTTGTTATGTGTAGATTTTGAGATGTCCACATAATAAGGTGAGTAAGAACTCTGAGTGCATTTTAACAAAAATGTGACTTGATAGTGGTATACATTGTTTGGAATAATTGATAAGCACAAAATTAACTTTTTAAAAATTTATATTTTATCGTCGTAAATTTCTTTTTTTGTTATATATTAAGTTTAAAATAACCCTTCATTTTGTATTCCGTTTAAGTATTTTAAACTCTCAGTTGAATTCACTTACCTGTAGGTCGCCAACTGCCAAAACCACAATCTAAATACCAAGCATCTACATGTGAGAATATAAGATTAAAACCATTATCAATTAAATCGTAGTTTTCCTGCCACGTACTACCACCCCAAACTTGTACTGCAAATTGATCTTTTGAAAGACACTTAGTATTAGTTAGGCCACTTGACCATACTGAAACATATTTTGGTAAGATATTATTGTTGGCTATTTTGAGTCTAAAAACAAAACGAAAAAACGTTTTAAGATTAATAAACGATAGCAAATGGTATATTTTTTAAGAATTACCTGGTTAATGCGTTTTGCATAAAGTCACACCACATGCCACGCAGGTCAGTATCATTGAAATATTGACCCCAACATTCGAGATTAACTTCATCACCACCTAAATGGAAATAGTCTGTAGGACCCGTCAGAGTTAGTAGCTCTTCATAGAGACGCTGCAGTATAAGGAATGTATTGTTGTTTTTGGGATTAAGTTGACCACAGGGCGGTTCACCTGATAATATAAAGAAAAATAGAAATTATTCATATACTGAAGGAAGAATGAAATAGTGGAGAATCTTTTAACATTAACAGAGACAAAGGCTGTAATAAAAACTGTGTGAAGTGGTACTCTTACAGTACATGCAGCTCAAAAACAGTTCTCTCGATAGAAGTCTGGAAATTTTGGCATCATAAAGAGATATATTTAAGATATATATAATTTTTAAAGTGTTAAAAATGTCTATTTTTGTCAGTTTATTTCATTTACTTTAGGGATACCAATTTTTCTGACTAGCTTTGATTCTTAAAATGCTACCCTTTCTCTTCAAAATCCATTTTGATATATAAAAATATAAGCTATTATTCTGTTACCACTTTGATATTGCGACACCGTATTATATCTGAACCATGATAAATAGAGAACCATGCTTTAAAAAATGCATTAAACTTTATCAAGCAAAATAGCTCAGTAGCGACATTATTTTACGATAGGATTACAGGATACAACATTGAACCCAATGCGGAGCCATGTGCCAAATAAAATTCAAGAAAATCATCGGAATCGACTGAGATTTTTTTAAAGTTATATTAGAAAAATTCTGAGTTTCAGATTTCGGGTGTTTTTTTATCCCCAAAATTCACCTCTGCATTGCTCCTATGTAAAGCAAATTTTTATTAAAAGTCAATGTATAATATCTTAAAAGGTTATTGAAAGTCAAGAAAAATGCATCGTTTTGTGGGCCTATCTTGCTGACATTAGCCATGAGAATTTGGTCTACCTAAAGCCATGTTATCTAGCACTTTTTTTCCGCTAACTCAAAAGTTTTGTTAATAACCTGACAATCACATTTTAGATCTTTTTAAAAGATATTCTTGGGCGATGGTGGGTTTTCAATAACATATGCCTATGAAGAAGCATACCCTGAAATATTTTCTGTTGTACTGTCGTGTACTAAAATTGTCTGACGAATGGGAAAATTGTGATTTTTTTTTTATTTACTTTTTTGAAATTTGGGTTTTGTAAAAAAACTATCGCGCAACGTAATCTTAAATAAAAATTCTTACCACAATAAAAACTCCACGGTTGCTGATTGATGCATAGACTCAATTCACCCATACCACGTTTTACACCCCAGTCCCAACCATTACCTGCATGAGCAGGAGCGTCGATTTCTGGTATAACCTAATGATTAGAGAGAGAATAAAGTCTTTATAATCTGGGGCAAAAATGTTTACACAATAATAATCATACCTGAATACCATGTAATTGTGCAAAAGTTGTAACCTCTTTAATATCGTCCGCAGAATATGTCTCTTGTTCTGAATAGGCGCCATGAGCAGCCATCTCTGGATAATACTTAGAAACAAAGGGAAAACTTTGCGAGTCCGTAATGTGCCAATGAAAACGATTCAGCTTCGTATGGGACATTGCGGCAATGGTGCGTTTTATCGACTCAATCGAGAAGAAATGTCTAGAGGTATCCAACATAAGGCCACGATAACGAAATTTAGGTACATCAATAATGATGGCTTTTGAAAGAATACGCAATAGCCGGTCTTCATCATCAAACCAAATGAGCTGTTGAAACGTTGACAGTGCATGACGTGCTCCAAAAAATGAGTTTGCCTGAATTTTGGCATGTAAGCGACGGTTTTCAGCTGCAAAAGTGAAGGAAAGGAAAAATTAGAAATAATACTATACGTTAACTATTATATAAAAAATTTTACTTACACGCTATGTTCAATTCATAACTTTCGTCTGTATCTAAATTTAAATTAATTTCTGCATGTTTTTTTATTGCTACTTCAACTACAAATTCATCGATATCACAGTGTTTTCGCTGACTAAATGCATTTGCCAATATGGCAGCAGCAGCAATACTTTCACCATTCGCGTTGTTCGCTTTACCAATGTCCAGATGACGATGGTGTGGCGCTTGGGCGCCAGTTTCTTTACCATCACTGTTAACATCATTGTGCGCTGATGTTTCCATATCATTTTCTTTGGACTCGCTGGTGTCGAGTCGCTGTATATGTCTGAGATCTTTAAGAAACAATTGGAAAACATCTTTAAATAGTTGCTCCACTGCACTGAACGGTGTGTCTATGCGTAGCTCAACATCCTCCATGGTAAATTTCAGTGACCTTGGACTTATAACTGATTTTTTTGTTGGATGTGGCCAAATGTTGATGTCACCGCATGTCATGGAACACGTCATAAAAGATACGCGTTTTTCCGTTTTACTTTGTTCAGCGGGCATATAATGATAACGAACACATCGGTCACCTTCACACTTGTAGGTCCACATTTCCTCTATTGGACTATTAGCGTGTTAATGGTGTTTGTTGGGATAAAGCGGCGGACAGCGTAGAAAAATTTTTAATGCAAGAAAAATATTATTTAATCAAAGGTAGTAGCGAAAAACTAAAAACTAAGCGTGATAATTCATTGTAACGAAATTAGTTAATTAGCTTAAAAACTGACGTTAGTTGCACAGTTTCACATAAAAAAAAAATACCCCTTAGAATAGTGATGGGCAAAATACGAAAAATGAGCCAATTGTGGGTCTTTACAACAAACGCGTAATTTTTTTTAAGAGAAAAACAACAATGCGCACATTGAGGACAGCTTTTCTCGTTCGGTCAGTGTACTTTTATTTCTACACTCATGTTATTTTTGTTTGAATCTTGGAATTGGCTTTTGGTTGATTACTGAATTTTTTTTTTTTGCTAGCGAGATCGAATTAATGGTTGGGTTTTTTCCATTTATGTAATTGTTTTTTATACTGCTTTTGTTTTAAGTGGCTCGTGCTTCGAAAGTTTTGCCCATCTATGCCTTAGACTACATATTTTAGCGCGCTGAAGCGAATATTGGTGTATAAATTAGCGCAAAAACATTATAATATTCGGAACAAAAATACAGGACATATGTAGGTCGAAATCATAAAGTTGATAAATTTCAAAGTTCATTGACATCATTTTTACTATTGAAATTTATATATATATTTATTTCATAGTTCAATTCCTTACATTAAATTATCGATTTAAAGAGGGCAAGGCATTAAAAAAGTTGATTCAGGATACGAATTTACACTTCAAAAAATTATTAAAAACTTAGTGAGTCAAAAATAACTTTTTAGCTTTGTAAATGTTTACTGCAAGTTCATTGATCCAAAGCGATCAATATGTACAGAAGTGAAACAGCTTTACAATGTTTCAAAATACATTCTATCATCAAATTTTATACCAATTCTTTCGATCAGCAGATGTTTTAATAAAAGAAGGAGCAGCTCGAATTTCACACATAATGCTCGATGGCATTGAAAAAGCAGTTGCGCACACAACCGTCCTTTGACTTCAGCAAAGAAAAATCGAAATGGGGTTATTGTACTTTGTTTTTGTTGGATAAAAATTTCACTATATAACGCAACGGCACCGGTCGCCGACCGAGTTCATATATTCGACCGCTTTAAAAAACTCTATTAAAGTCAATCAATTTCCCGCGCAAAGTTTACGAAAGTGAACGCATTTCATTCTTTCAATATCGATACGTCATCTGTCAAAAAATCATTTTAAAGCTTCAACGGAATTTTTGTCAATTGAGTCTAAACTACGCAGCGGTGCGGTTCGATGGTTTCGCGAGTGTAAAAAAAGATAAAAACGGAGTTTCAAGTTTATCGAATTGTCAGTAGAAATAAACTGAGCTGTAAATATTTTAATATTTTATTGTGTTCATATATATATGTTTATCATAATTACAAAGTAATTACCACTTTTTAATTTAATTTAAAAGATTTGTGAAGTGATTAAAAACGGGCGGAATGTGGTTACGTAAAAATTTCCTACGTTCCTCATTTCGACTATTTGTTCGGTAACAGGATTTTTAAGCTTCGTAAAAAAAGATAGTTTTTGTGTCTAGTTAGACTAAAAACGTATAATTTTTGTTAGATTATTCAATCTATACATTATTCTACGATGTCGAACGTGTATACGTCCTAGTTTAAATTAATAAGATTTGCCATAATTTGAAATGAAACTTTTACGTTTTTACCTTATTTTCCTATTTTCTAAATCAAAATCACAGGTAATATGTAATTTGGTGGAGTAACAAAGTGTGCAAGTTAACTGGAAATTGGAGAAATATTTTTAGTTTGTTTTTAAAATTAAAAGTTTGCAATTTAACTTACCAATAACATAAAAAAACTCGCTGAAGCATGTGTCATGGCTTTTTCAATAAATCTTTTTTACACTCGCGCGCAACTACTTTGACTTGCAAACAATGACTGCTATAATTTAATTATACTGTCGAATTTACATTTGTCAAAACATAGAGATAATAATTTCTTATCAACGCTAGTATAGTTCAGTGTCTGTAGTTAAAAAAAATGATGTTTCGAAGAAGTTATTTCAACGTGCATGAATAAGAAAGACAAATTAATTTTTCGGCCGTTTTTTGTTTTTTTTCTATGAAACGAATTTGTTAGGCCTATAGGCTTTAGAAAAGAAATTATTTTTTAAATAGCTCCAATTTTTGTCAATTTTTTTCAGAATTGAAACTCTCCCAATATCATTTTTCTTATAAACTATTTTTCAAGTTTCATCAAAATGAGTCGAGCTGTTTTAATATTTTTTTTTTTAAATTTATTACGTTTTTAGTTCATGCCTGTCGAAAGAGTTTCTCCAAAAAAACCCTACAGATACTGAACTAATAACCTTACAGGCATCAAACTTTACAAAATTAAAGGCACATCAGATTTTGACACAAGGTGTTGGACCGACCTTACGATTAAAATCAAAAAACCGCAATACAATAAATGTAGCCAAATTCAATATAAAACACTTCGTGAAACCAAGCAGACGGAATGCGTTGCGCGTTTTCAATTTTTGGGGAGGAAAGATAAGACCCTTGCTAATTTTCCTATAAAGTTGGCAGCGCTTAGTAAATATGGAACATTACACGATAAAACATTGTTAAAACTCACTATAGAAAAAATGTGAATTGAAGGAAATACAAAACACACATTATTGACCAGTTCTGGTGCTTGGCTCCAGTGCTGCCGAGAAAAATGTTGGAACCAAGGAAAAGTAAAATACCATATACACGTAAAATTATTGCGTTATATGCCAATAACGCTTGGAAAAAAAAACACTGATTTACTAAAAAGTTTCGCTCGCACCCTAACATCTTCACACTTTTGTATATTGAAATAAAAAAATATATGTTAACTACGTTTTTCATTTGTTTTATTTACAAAACTTATATTACAATGGTAATTTTGTTCTTCGTTACGCTTATTTTTTTTTTAACTTTGTTCTTTAATTCAATTTTGCAAACTTTAAAAAATACTAATTGCTTAGAACTTAAAATCTATAAAAAAAAATTTAAATTATTTACAAATTAGGCAGCTATGAGTTTCTAGCGATTGCTTAGCTATAAAATTAAGTAAGTACAAATTATAAAGTGGTATGCGGAATATCTAATAAATCAATAAATTTCTTTAATATAACAAAAATTTAAACGTAAACAAATTGTAACGTAAGTGACGTAAAAATATAAATTTTTAGTATAAACTAAGCAAAAACGTAGAGAGTGTCAAAATTTTAATATTTTTATAAACGTCACTTACACTCAATTTTTTTTCTGAAAATATCTTAAATTATCTATATTCGACGAGGGAATTTTTCAATATTAGAAACTACATTTTGTATACGTACGTACACACGTTAGTTTTACATAATTTCTTGTATGGTATTAAAACTATCTAATTTCCTTTTCACTATGTTCTTATAATATCAAATGGTTTTTCTTTATTTCTTATTTTAGTTATATAGTTACTTGTTCATTGCTGAATGTGTTAGATTTGTTACATTTCAAACTTAACTATGAAATTGAGTTTAAAACGAACGAAGAAATTACAAATAAATAAAGGACGTACAATTTTTTTCCATTTTCTTAAAGTAAAAAACAAATTTTCAACTTTTAAAACGTTTACTTTCATAGACTATCAAGGTCTTATTTTATGTTTTACTCGTACTAAATTTTAATTTATTTATACTAATAACCACGTTTTACACAAAATTACATTTTTATTTTAAGGTCACCTGGTATCACTCACAAAAAATATGCCCAACTTCATAATACAAATCGTTTGTACACGATACGTATCATACTTTATATAAATTTTTAAAAACATCCTATAAAATTGTATCATACTTTCGCAAAAATAATAAATTAAAATATAAGAAGTTTTTATTATTTAAGCTCTCATATGCGGGCATTATATTTTAAAACGAAAAGATCTTGGAATTCGATTTTACTGATTTTTTATGGGTAGTATTTGATTAGTTAATGTTTAACCATAACTTATTTTAACACAAGCCAAACTATTGCTGCGTAAACATTATTTAAAATTTATGATATACATAGTAAGTATATAAAAAAAAAGTTTTAACTCTAAAAACATCAACTCCAGAAAGTTTTTAGACATAAGGTTTTATCTTCTATAAATAATTAGATATTTTAAGTGTAACTTGAATTAAAATTCGGTATTCTTATTGGTTTTTAAAACTACACGAATAAATAAATGTAGCAATGGGATTGGAATATTTAAAATGGAATCTGAATATTTTTTCCGGAAATGTTATTATGATTGAAAATTTTTAAAAATTTAGAATAAATAGAATGATTTCAATAAATTTTTTTTAGAAAAAGAGCAGTTTTCAGTTTTACTCAACTCAAAATATCTACTTCCCTACGGAGAAAATAGTTTGAAACAAATTTATCGAAGGATCAACAAATTCCGAACAGATTAATAAATAATATTTTAAGAATTCATTCTTTAATTTTTCATAAATTTTAGAAAACTATAGCGCAGCGATTTAATCAAAAAACGGTTATCAAAATCACAATCAAACTTCCTTCGTTTTGATATATAGCACCACATATGTATATACTTATGGACAATAAATGAATAAAAATAGTGTCTAACTATGAAAATATAGTAACTTTAATTTAATTTTTTTTTTTTTAATAAATAAGCATACATATATGCATGTGCGTTAAAAAGGTACAATCAACTGTAATCAATAAAACAAACTATGTATTTATCACTTATACGTAAATAAGAAATTTCACATAAAAATTAACGAACGAATTGCACTTAAGCTAAAAGATACTAGACATTGTATACATTACGTCATACATATATCTGGACTTTGAAGCAAAAAACTTTAATAATGTCTTATACAATAGAAACCTTTGTCACTTTGTTTTAACTTTTACTAATGTCGTCATTTTGCTTAAAACTATCAAAAAAGAAAATATAATTGAATCTAAATTATGTGTGGTTGGCATGAATACAATGTGCTATGGACTATCATCGTGAGATAAAGTTACGTAGTTTTAAAAAAAATATCAAATACATTCGCCTGGATTTTGCATACAATATTTTGGAAATATTGGCTCTGCCTTTAAGCCTAATTCCACAAGGCGATTTCGAAATACCGACATACGATTAAAGACGTCGCGCGGTACAGTGTCCATGTCATGCTCATCATCTGGATCCGACCATAATCTGTGGAAAGAAAAAAGAAAAATTTAGCAACTAAAAAATCATCCAATGTACTTGCATATGGGTTTGAATTAATATTTAAAAAACAGAGAATTTCATTTATGCAATAAAATAATATTAATCCTACCTTTCTCCCAGCGCTGCACTTCTGGGCCAAAGTCGGTTATCCAGTTGCTGCTCACCAACTTGCTCTGTCCAGAGACAAACCTCTCCTCCTAGCACCTAAATTTATAAAATTATTGATTTAGTTATTTAATAGACTTTTCTTTTTCAAACTTACCTGTTTCAGTCTAAATTTATCCAACCGCATGCGTTCCCATGGTCGATGTTTGTAGACATTTTGCCAAGTACGATATGGCGAACAGGCAGCTTCACCTTTATTTATTGATAGAGGAAACATTGATTAAAAATACAGCAGAACAATTTTAAAAAAAATTTAACTGACAGATATTAAATATATATTATCAGAAGGGTTATGATCTACTTTCGTAAGCAATATTTATGTCTATCATGTCACATTTTTATCTTTAGTACACAAATTTTTGGAATTTTCATACAAAAATCAAAATTTTCTATATAAAATTGATGTGAATTTGGTTGTAAAAAAGTTTAAAATGAAAGATGAAAGTTTAAAAAATTCAGTTGTATGAGTTTCTAAAAGATTTTGATGTTCTAAATACAAATTCGGACACTTGTTATGTGTAGATTTTGAGATGTCCACATAATAAGGTGAGTAAGAACTCTGAGTGCATTTTAACAAAAATGTGACTTGATAGTGGTATACATTGTTTGGAATAATTGATAAGCACAAAATTAACTTTTTAAAAATTTATATTTTATCGTCGTAAATTTCTTTTTTTGTTATATATTAAGTTTAAAATAACCCTTCATTTTGTATTCCGTTTAAGTATTTTAAACTCTCAGTTGAATTCACTTACCTGTAGGTCGCCAACTGCCAAAACCACAATCTAAATACCAAGCATCTACATGTGAGAATATAAGATTAAAACCATTATCAATTAAATCGTAGTTTTCCTGCCACGTACTACCACCCCAAACTTGTACTGCAAATTGATCTTTTGAAAGACACTTAGTATTAGTTAGGCCACTTGACCATACTGAAACATATTTTGGTAAGATATTATTGTTGGCTATTTTGAGTCTAAAAACAAAACGAAAAAACGTTTTAAGATTAATAAACGATAGCAAATGGTATATTTTTTAAGAATTACCTGGTTAATGCGTTTTGCATAAAGTCACACCACATGCCACGCAGGTCAGTATCATTGAAATATTGACCCCAACATTCGAGATTAACTTCATCACCACCTAAATGGAAATAGTCTGTAGGACCCGTCAGAGTTAGTAGCTCTTCATAGAGACGCTGCAGTATAAGGAATGTATTGTTGTTTTTGGGATTAAGTTGACCACAGGGCGGTTCACCTGATAATATAAAGAAAAATAGAAATTATTCATATACTAAAGGAAGAATGAAATAGTGGAGAATCTTTTAACATTAACAGAGACAAAGGCTGTAATAAAAACTGTGTGAAGTGGTACTCTTACAGTACATGCAGCTCAAAAACAGTTCTCTCGATAGAAGTCTGGAAATTTTGGCATCATAAAGAGATATATTTAAGATATATATAATTTTTAAAGTGTTAAAAATGTCTATTTTTGTCAGTTTATTTCATTTACTTTAGGGATACCAATTTTTCTGACTAGCTTTGATTCTTAAAATGCTACCCTTTCTCTTCAAAATCCATTTTGATATATAAAAATATAAGCTATTATTCTGTTACCACTTTGATATTGCGACACCGTATTATATCTGAACCATGATAAATAGAGAACCATGCTTTAAAAGATGCATTAAACTTTATCAAGCAAAATAGCTCAGTAGCGACATTATTTTACGATAGGATTACAGGATACAACATTGAACCCAATGCGGAGCCATGTGCCAAATAAAATTCAAGAAAATCATCGGAATCGACTGAGATTTTTTTAAAGTTATATTAGAAAAATTCTGAGTTTCAGATTTCGGGTGTTTTTTTATCCCCAAAATTCACCTCTGCATTGCTCCTATGTAAAGCAAATTTTTATTAAAAGTCAATGTATAATATCTTAAAAGGTTATTGAAAGTCAAGAAAAATGCATCGTTTTGTGGGCCTATCTTGCTGACATTAGCCATGAGAATTTGGTCTACCTAAAGCCATGTTATCTAGCACTTTTTTTCCGCTAACTCAAAAGTTTTGTTAATAACCTGACAATCACATTTTAGATCTTTTTAAAAGATATTCTTGGGCGATGGTGGGTTTTCAATAACATATGCCTATGAAGAAGCATACCCTGAAATATTTTCTGTTGTACTGTCGTGTACTAAAATTGTCTGACGAATGGGAAAATTGTGATTTTTTTTTTATTTACTTTTTTGAAATTTGGGTTTTGTAAAAAAACTATCGCGCAACGTAATCTTAAATAAAAATTCTTACCACAATAAAAACTCCACGGTTGCTGATTGATGCATAGACTCAATTCACCCATACCACGTTTTACACCCCAGTCCCAACCATTACCTGCATGAGCAGGAGCGTCGATTTCTGGTATAACCTAATGATTAGAGAGAGAATAAAGTCTTTATAATCTGGGGCAAAAATGTTTACACAATAATAATCATACCTGAATACCATGTAATTGTGCAAAAGTTGTAACCTCTTTAATATCGTCCGCAGAATATGTCTCTTGTTCTGAATAGGCGCCATGAGCAGCCATCTCTGGATAATACTTAGAAACAAAGGGAAAACTTTGCGAGTCCGTAATGTGCCAATGAAAACGATTCAGCTTCGTATGGGACATTGCGGCAATGGTGCGTTTTATCGACTCAATCGAGAAGAAATGTCTAGAGGTATCCAACATAAGGCCACGATAACGAAATTTAGGTACATCAATAATGATGGCTTTTGAAAGAATACGCAATAGCCGGTCTTCATCATCAAACCAAATGAGCTGTTGAAACGTTGACAGTGCATGACGTGCTCCAAAAAATGAGTTTGCCTGAATTTTGGCATGTAAGCGACGGTTTTCAGCTGCAAAAGTGAAGGAAAGGAAAAATTAGAAATAATACTATACGTTAACTATTATATAAAAAATTTTACTTACACGCTATGTTCAATTCATAACTTTCGTCTGTATCTAAATTTAAATTAATTTCTGCATGTTTTTTTATTGCTACTTCAACTACAAATTCATCGATATCACAGTGTTTTCGCTGACTAAATGCATTTGCCAATATGGCAGCAGCAGCAATACTTTCACCATTCGCGTTGTTCGCTTTACCAATGTCCAGATGACGATGGTGTGGCGCTTGGGCGCCAGTTTCTTTACCATCACTGTTAACATCATTGTGCGCTGATGTTTCCATATCATTTTCTTTGGACTCGCTGGTGTCGAGTCGCTGTATATGTCTGAGATCTTTAAGAAACAATTGGAAAACATCTTTAAATAGTTGCTCCACTGCACTGAACGGTGTGTCTATGCGTAGCTCAACATCCTCCATGGTAAATTTCAGTGACCTTGGACTTATAACTGATTTTTTTGTTGGATGTGGCCAAATGTTGATGTCACCGCATGTCATGGAACACGTCATAAAAGATACGCGTTTTTCCGTTTTACTTTGTTCAGCGGGCATATAATGATAACGAACACATCGGTCACCTTCACACTTGTAGGTCCACATTTCCTCTATTGGACTATTAGCGTGTTAATGGTGTTTGTTGGGATAAAGCGGCGGACAGCGTAGAAAAATTTTTAATGCAAGAAAAATATTATTTAATCAAAGGTAGTAGCGAAAAACTAAAAACTAAGCGTGATAATTCATTGTAACGAAATTAGTTAATTAGCTTAAAAACTGACGTTAGTTGCACAGTTTCACATAAAAAAAAAATACCCCTTAGAATAGTGATGGGCAAAATACGAAAAATGAGCCAATTGTGGGTCTTTACAACAAACGCGTAATTTTTTTTAAGAGAAAAACAACAATGCGCACATTGAGGACAGCTTTTCTCGTTCGGTCAGTGTACTTTTATTTCTACACTCATGTTATTTTTGTTTGAATCTTGGAATTGGCTTTTGGTTGATTACTGAATTTTTTTTTTTTGCTAGCGAGATCGAATTAATGGTTGGGTTTTTTCCATTTATGTAATTGTTTTTTATACTGCTTTTGTTTTAAGTGGCTCGTGCTTCGAAAGTTTTGCCCATCTATGCCTTAGACTACATATTTTAGCGCGCTGAAGCGAATATTGGTGTATAAATTAGCGCAAAAAAATTATAATATTCGGAACAAAAATACAGGACATATGTAGGTCGAAATCATAGAGTTGATAAATTTCAAAGTTCATTGACATCATTTTTACTATTGAAATTTATATATATATTTATTTCATAGTTCAATTCCTTACATTAAATTATCGATTTAAAGAGGGCAAGGCATTAAAAAAGTTGATTCAGGATACGAACTTACACTTCAAAAAATTATTAAAAACTTAGTGAGTCAAAAATAACTTTTTAGCTTTGTAAATGTTTACTGCAAGTTCATTGATCCAAAGCGATCAATATGTACAGAAGTGAAACAGCATTACAATGTTTCAAAATACATTTTATCATCAAATTTTATACCAATTCTTTCGATCAGCAGATGTTTTAATAAAAGAAGGTGCAGCTCGAATTTCACACACAATGCTCGATGGCATTGAAAAAGCTGTTGCGCACACAACCGTCCTTTGACTTCAGCAAAGAAAAATCGAAATGGGGTTATTGAACTTTGTTTTTGTTGGATGAAAATTTCACTATATAACCAACGGCACCGGTCGCCGACCGAGTTCATATATCCGACCGCTTTAAAAAACTCTATAAAAGTCAATCAATTTCCCGCGCAAAGTTTACGAAAGTGAATGCATTTCATTCTTTCAATATCGATACGTCAACTGTCAAAAAATCATTTTAAAGCTTCAACTGAATTTTTGTCAGTTGAGTCTAAACTACGCAGCGGTGCGGTTCGATGGTTTCGCGAGTGTAAAAAAAGATAAAAACGTAGTTTCAAATTTATCGAATTTTCAGCAGAAATAAACTGAGCTGTAAATATTTCAATATTTTATTGTGTTCATATATATATGTTTTTCATAATTACAAAGTAATTACCACTTTTTAATTTAATTTAAAAGATTTGTGAAGTGATTCAAAACGGGCGGAATGTGGTTACGTAAAAATTTCCTACGTTCCTCATTCCGACTATTTGTTCGGTAACAGGATTTTTAAGCTTCGTAAAAAAAGATAGTTTTTGTGTCTAGTTAGACTAAGAACGTATAATTTTTGTTAGATTATTCAATCTATATATTATTCTACGATGTCGAACGTGTATACGTCCTAGTTTAAATTAATAAGATTTGCTATAATTTGAAATGAAACTTTTACGTTTTTACCTTATTTTCCTGTTTGCACACATAATTGCTCTATTGATTTAGGTTTTAAATTTACATTAACATGCTTAATAGTACGGGAGGCAACGTTGCATATTTGAAGGTCATTTTCTCCCGCTTATTTTTTTGCAATTGTTAATTTAAGTAAGGCTGATAATGGAAATAAGCGTCAGTCGCCAGAATCGTGGTGACTCTGGTTGTGAGAGGCCGATGAAAAAAGTTTAGCTCAATAACTCGGAAAGTAAGCCACAAGTAAAAAATTATGTTCAGACCAGTATTGTAAAGCAGATGAAAATACATCGATTTCATTTCCGTAAAATCTCCATACGATAAGATTTGATTCACTTTTCAACGTTTTAATGTTTCTAATAAATACTAAAATTTTGAGCAGAAATAACTATTTTGGGCGAAAAATATGATTGTCAGATCTGAAAGAGAAATGTTAATTTCAAACTTTCAATAAAAACCTTATTTTTTCGAAAATGGAGATGGTCATTAAAAATTTCACAACTATGAAAAATGGATCAGATCTGGTCAAATCGAAATTTTTCTGATATATATAGGTAATTATACTTAGAAGTTAACTTTGTTTGTTTAAAATCAAAAGATTTTGATCAAAATCGTAAATTACATTTAAGTTTTACGTTTATAATAAATGTTATCTGAAAAACTATAGCTTTTTCTTATTGCGACATTAACGGTCGGAATTAGGTGCTTCAGTGGACGGAAACAAACAAAATAATCACAGGCCGGCCGGTAAATGGTGAAAGTTGTGTTTTTTTGTATCAATTTTTTAAAAACAAAATTTAGTAATAAAAACTTTCATTTATATTATTTTTAACTTATTTTTCCCACGGTAAACATCTATAACAATAAATAGGTTAATTTTAGTAAAATTACATGACATATTTATGTATCTTTTAGAAGATTCAAACAGACGCGCCGTAAGTGGTCGTTAAGTGGTGCTTTTGTGTTAGTAGAAAATCGCTCAAAAAGTCACCATTTTTAGTGAAATTTCTGTGTGCAAATTCAATGTTTTTTAATTAAAAAAATTTATACATAGACAAAAATGCGTAAAAAAACTTTAAAAATCATTTGCATTCAACGCAAAAGTAATTTAAATTTTTTGCTGTTTTGTCCCAAACTTTAATTAAGCGTTTTATTCATTCAAAACAAAATAAGAATTCATCTGTTGACCAAGCAGCTGTTTAAAGCATTCCTTAAATTATTTAAATTAAAATAAGTTCAGTTATTATTTGGCACTCCGACTTGTTTAGCGAGTTTATAAATAATATGCATTAATTAAAAATAAATAAGTGAAAGCTAAATGTGCGTTTTGTTGAAGTGTGATACTTCAAAGCAAAGTGGCGGTTCGAGTTCATAATTGCCGTCACAGCAATTTTTCGAACAATAGCAGTGTTTGTTTATAAAAAAACAAAATAAAACGTACAAAATATTGTTTTATAAAAAGTTACAAGAAATTAAAACAACGAAAACTCCGTTCTCAAAAGGATAAATTAAAAGATTTATTTAAAAAAACACGACACACATCCGTGAGGAAGCCGTAATATGGAGAAGTCAACAATAAAGCAGTTTTTGCAGCAAGCAGCTGCGTCGCAGCCTTTAGTTTGTTTGTAAGTTTTATGTTTGTTAAGACGAAAAAGAAAAAACAAAATGATTTTTGTCTTTACCAAATTAAAAATTTGTTTTTTTAGTTAAATAAAAGTGATAAAAATTATTTAAAAAAACACATAGCTTTTCAGATCATAATATTAAAAATTTCGATCCATTTAAAAGAAACTGTAAAGGTGCAATAATTATCAAATGGTATTAACATAGCATAATGTAAAAGATAGCTAGATAGGAAAAATGTGCCACTTGTGGCACTTTATAACAAACACGTAATATTTCTTAAGAAAAATTAACAAAACAAAAAACATAAGCACTCTAGAAAAATTTTACTGTTGTGGTTTTTTATTTTCATTGGATTTGCATTATTGTTATTGTTGCATCTTGTTCAGAAAATAACCGAAGCTGGCGAATAAGCAAACCAGATCGAATGCTATCGAATCGAGTTAATAGTGTTTTTTTTTCTGTTGTTGTGATTGTTATTTTGTTTACTTAATTTGCTGGGTCAGCAGCCAATAATAGCTTACTAACTTCGTAACTACCAACTTCATTCTTTACACAAAGCGTATTTCACAAATATTGGCCAATTGCTGCTGTTTGCAATTGATAGGTCTTTCTAACGTTCAGTACAACTCGTTAGTTGATTCAATTGCAGTCTTACTTATGACCAACTTGCTGAGCCATCAAAAAGTGCATTTATCCATAAATGTTTTGTTTACAACTAAACAAGCCGGCAGGAATGCTACATACTACACAATTTGATACTACGTAGTAAAAACAATTAAATAAACAAATGAGCTCCATAAGCACATTTATTTTGGAGTGTTTTAAATTATGTGAAAAATGACAAAAACTCAGATTTCAAAACTAATTTACCTCTTTATATTGTCCGGGGGGAAAACAAAAACAATTTTGGTTCTTAAGTTCATGTCACTGGCGTGCAGAATTTCAAAAGAAACGGAATCCGTTTCAGCAAAAATATGATCATAAAATACCTGATAGAAAAACAACCACAACTCCTTATCAGATTAAATCTTCAAAAGATCATAATTATAATTAAATTTTTTCAAATTAGGTTTCTTCGAAAGTGTAAAATTGTTGGCATTAAGTGGAAAAAAAATATATCGGTCAAATGACTACATTTGATGGAATTTTCGACAAATAATTTGGACCATTCAAAAGGCCACCAAGATTTTTACAGTCAATCCAATGGCGCCTGCTACACGTTCAATTTTTTTGGACTAAAAGAATTGACATGAAATGCATCATATAGCAGATAACTTGGCTTATTATATTATCTATTATCGATTCACACTATGTAGCTTTTATATTATGAGGCATAGCTAAGGCTACGAAACTTTTATTTTGGGTGGCCCTCACACAAAAATATTTTTAAAATAACATTTTTACAAAGACCACTTAATAAATTCACATGTAATTTACACGACGTGTCTTTTATGTGATGAGGAATAGCTTTGGCTGTAAGACTTTCATAAAGGGTGCATATTTAGGGTGGCCCTCATACAAATATATTTTTAAAATATAATTTTCACGAAGTCCGGTTAATCGATTTACACCAAATTTACATCACGTAACTTTCATACTAAAAGGCATAGCTAAGGCAAAAATTCTGTTTAGGGTGGCTCTCATAAAAAAATATTTTCACAAAAACCATTTAATCGATTCACATGGAATTTACACCACGTGCTATTTATGTTTAGATGCATAGCTTAAGCTATAAAACTTTTATTTGGGGTGCATATCTAGGGTGGCCTTCATACAAAAATATTTTTTAAAAAGCATTTTCACAATGAACTTTACACTTTTTTTTTATATTCAGTGGTATAGCTCACGCTATAAAAATTTTAATTAGGTTGTATATTTAGGGTGACCCTCATACAAAAATATTTTTAATATCATTTTCACATTACTACGTATCTTTTATATTAAGGCTATAAGTTTTTATTTAGGGTGCATAATTTAGGATGACCCTCATACAAAACTATATTTTAAATATAACAAGAGTTGGATATCCAGATAATTTACATATTTACACTCCAAATAATAAAACTAAAAATATTGCATACCAAAAAGCATAGAACTAAATTAAATTTACATACAAATTAATAATATAACTTTTTCATTTGAAAAAAAATATTGGATTCTGCTTTTTATTTTATTGAAATAAAAAAAAAGGTGGAGCGAAGCGCACAGGGTATTGCTAGTTAAAATATATAATTTACTTACATGTCGAAATAACTTTGATCTACACGTAGCTTTACTTTTTTCTCAAATGTTCCGATGAATGATTGAAAAGGTGGTTTTATACCACCTTGATTCCAGTATAAAACCATTAGAACAACAACTGTGCCAGTCAGCAGCATAAGCAAAGCGCGTCGTAATGAAACAGCTAGTGCCATTTTAAAAACGTAACGTAACCTGTAATTAAAAAGAAAAGGGTTTTTTTTTTTAGTTGAAGTTGCCTTGAAAATTGTAATAATATATGTTGTACGTATTTTAATTAATTTATTTGTCAATAAATAAAGTCACACGGTGTTTTGGAAAGCCACCTAAATAAAAGAGTAGGTTGCCTTTGATTTTTCAGTGTGATGTTTTTCCATGGAAAAATTAAACGAATGATTAATTCGCTGAAATCTTTTTAGACTCGTTTTCTTAATTCCTTCAATCATTTCAAAATCATTCAAATACAAATTTTCCACAATGAAATTTTTTACATAGGAGGCGGCAAATTCTATCAAATTCTATAAAAGGACTTCGCAAGCGCATTTGGGTTTAAGCAGTACATAATTCTGAATAGGGAGCGAGATATAAATGAAAAATTGAATTTCATGACCTTTGACTTTAAAAATCTTAGAACACTTACGTGGAGGTAAAAATATATGACGTTTTGGTTGGAATTTAGTGAAGCCATATAGATGATACTTGAGTATAACAAAATCTTACAAAGACTATTCAAATTTCCTTATGATTTCTACAATATTCAATATTACCTTATTATTCTCTAGTTTATTTACCCTATGTTTTAAATACCTCCTCTACTAAGATTTCATTTTACACAGAGAGTGTTAATTTTCTAGAAATTCTCATCATCATCAATTTGTGATTATGTTTACAAAAGAAATCATCAAATTGATTTTTTATGACACGTTTGCACAGCACAGCAACAATAATAAAGTTTTACTTAAAGTTTAGGCCAAAACAAACATTTAAACAAACACACACACACAAACACACACATCACAAACGCACACACCTTAAATATGACCTTTGGTCGTATAAGTGTTGGAACCACAAAACAAAACAATTTGAGTTTTAACTACGAAAGGCGTCAGGGTAGTACTAGAGTAGGGTGGGTGGACTGGCAACTTTACATTGAAAATCGATTGAGTTACAGAAAAGTTAACTGTAACAAGTGTGGTAAGTGTGTGGCGTTATCATTTTAACCAACTAACTCACTTCATCCGATACAACTAATGCGTATTGGGAGTTGAAGGCGTGGGGTCAACTAGGGATATATTGTTCGCATGGTGTATTTTACATAACTTTTTTTATGCTGGCTGGGAGGGAACGTGATGGGTTATGCGTATCTGTTATTCCATGTTTAAATGTGGCATTAACATGAAGTGCCGCTTTTGCATAGATAATGAATCTGTTAGAATTTGTGCTTAATACTGTTTTCTATCAACTCTTGACAATAAATCATTTTGTTGACAAAATTTTTGACTTGTGTTCATAAAAAAGAGGATGCGGCAGAATATAATGAGCTGAAGGTGATGGCTGCTTCTATGAAATGGATATTTTAAGCTGTAGGATTTAATGATATTAAAGATTCTATAAATTTAATAACCATTTTAAATGTTGCGCAAAAAATATGAAGTGGGATAGCTGATAAGCTTTGTATGTTTCCATTTTGATGAAAAAGTAGAGAATAACTATATAATATTTGTAATACAAATTTCGTTTTACAGCTTAGTCACAAAGCCCAAGCGATGAAAAAAAAAAATGATATGTTTCGAGAGTATAATTTGCCATTAAGGGTTTCTTACTTCGCCGATTAAATTCAGCAAAAACCAACAAATTTGTAACCTGAAAACTGCTGTAGCTTGACAAGTCAACATTCTTAAGGCGTGTCACAGTAGATTCTCAAAAATATTAATTTTTTTCGTACCACCCTCAATTTTTACAGAATTTTGTTTTGGAGAGTATTTTGAAACGCATTCTTAAGGACAATAAATTGTGAAACAAACAAGCAAAGATAAGATAAACATTCATAAAAAAAGTGGGAGGACAAATCTAAAAACCCACTTTTATCTAATTTTTTCCTGCTTTGGAAAACTAAAAAAATTTTACAAACTAACCTAATTTTTATTGCAATACATATTGCATGTAATACCAACGTATTTATGCCGAATTTGCTGGCGTTTTCTTTAAAAATATTTTCTGAATGGGAGATGACACACCCACTTGAACAACACCATCAACCAACGTATCTGTGTCAATTCTTAATTAGCATTTTTATTTAGTATAGCGCTTCTAAGTCATTCTTTTTGCATGGAAGGTGACACACCCACTTTTGCAAATCCTTCAACTTATCCTACAATGCTTGCCTGAGACACATCTTCTACTTGTGTCAAATTTGGCTTTATTAACTCAAATAGATTCCTAAGCTTAGTCTATTTTATATATTGCTTGTATGGGGGAGTTGCTACGCCCATTTTATATGATTTATCGCTATTTTTAGGTCATATCGAAGTTATTTCCAGGTTTCAATGTCCGTAAAAAGAAGGCTACACAAACTTCGATCTTAGGCAAAAAAATACGTTTCTATCAAAAAATAACGAACGATACACAGGGTGACCAAAATAATTTTTTTTTTAAGTTTTAACTTGATCAGAGTGAAATAAATGATATGCCATTGCATACATACAAAACAAGATATGGACCAGAAAGACGACGAGTATAGTCTATAACTTCAGACTTAACTTCTGAACTGAAGTTTTGATAATTTTCACCAATAACCCACAGATATTTTATTGTTTTGAATAAAACTAGCTGTTCCCAAAGGATAGTCGCTGACTGCAAATTCAAAGTGGATTTTTAACGATCGTATCAGTTTTTTCTTTTAAGTTCGAAAAATTTATGCAGTAAACGGGCCAGTAAGTTTGAGATCAGCGCTTTTGCAAAGCTCTACAAAATGTTTAAAAATTAAAAAACTGCTGGGAACTACGTCAATTATAACAAATTTTCGAAGCCGTTTTAAAAAATTATAGGTCATATTAGTCATACTCTGTCAGGGCTTTCCAGACAAGAAATGTGATATTTTTCTCATGGTCTCAAGGTTGACTTGGGTGCCCGAGAATTGTGAGAGAGCCCTTCTTTGCAAGCAATGATTTAGTATAGAGGCCGAAAGGGAGTGTGATTATTTTGTCTCCCTACATGCATATATTAGATGGTATTTTGCTTTCAGGTCCGATACTATTTCAACGGTTCTGTACGCTGTAATATCAAAATATTGATTACTTCTTTGAATCACATATTTAAAAATTTTTTAAATCAAACTTTTGAAAGCATAACTTCTGTTCGTATTGTGAATAAAACTTACAGTTCTATTTGTAGAAGGTGTGTAATATTTTGCATATGCGTGACAATGAAAATAAAAGTTCAACATGCAAAATGAAGTCATTTGGCGTTCATTTACTTGCAAAACATTTAAATAATTAAACAGTTCGGAATATGACTCAGCTCATGTGCTTGAATGTGCTGCCAGTAGTGTTGACCACTTAATGTCAGAGTGTTACGAGCCAAGTACGCTCAAAAGATACTGCCATGAAACCATTTTTAGCAGAACAGCTCATTACCACAAGAGCTAACATAAGTAGCTGAAAATGTTGAATATGCAAAAAAAAAATAATCAAAACGGAAGCAAAACATAGACACAATATCTAACAAATTACAAATGTCAGATGGTTGAAAGAAGAAAGTGTTGCAGCGTTTTAGGCATATTTAGAAAACTTGTATAAGAGCTGCTTGGAAAGGAAATAAATCACAAAAAAATTACTTGAATAGTTGCGCGACTATACCAAATAAAAATTAAGTTTGCATATTTTTTAGCATATTTTTAAAGTCTTACCATTTTTTTGATAAAAATTGCGCCCTAAAACTACAAACATTATAAAATCCGCTCATGTTTTATTTTCCAAATGAAATGAATCTCTATTTTTAAGTTGTTTTTTCTTTGTTTACTGTAACAAGCAAATGCTATGTCACGCCGTTTGGTTGCTACTTCTTAGAGCTGGTTGCTTCAAAGTCAAAATACTCAAAACACCAACGACGACGATGACGACGACGACAACAACAGCCATGGTGGAAGCCACCAAAGCACATTCCGGAGCACTTTGCTTTTTCCGTAGTCTTGCGAGTACACGTTTGAAAAGCCAAACAATAAATGGCCCATTGCACTATATAAACGTATGACAAAGATGATTATTTGTATGTCTGCATCTACGCGTGCACTTATGACCGACCAACCGACCGACCGACCGACCGACCGTTTATTTAAGTCAGATATACACTGAAAGATAACAACGACATATGTGCGCGAATGCTTAACCGTTGGGTACGACACTTGTACGTACGTATGGGTATTGTACGTAACAGCCAAGAGACACACACAGGACGGGACAACACCGTTGTCGCACTGCAATGCAAGGAATTCTTTTTTCTTCGAAACAGTTACAACACATTCACATCATTGCTAAATATGAGTTCGCAATAACTTTGCTGTTGTGTCGCTGTATAAGTGTGCATAACCATCACAACAATCAATGTGGTGGTGGTAGACAACACAGTTAGGAAAATTATTATGTGGTCGGTTGTTTCGTAAAGAAAAAAAATGTAGCATACTTTGCGCAGAAAAGTGGTAGTTTAAGTTTGGAGATCTATAATTTCAAAAAATCAAAACAAACCATAGGAATTATGATGATTAGCTGATTTATTGAACTAAAACGGAAAGAATAAAGTTTGGCCTCATCGAAAAGGGAGGGGGATTACTAGGAAATCGTTTTATTCATCAGATCATATAACTCGATTTTAAAACGTTTTTAGTTGATATCATTCGATTTTTCAGTTTTGTTAAATTTTCATTCATAAATTGTTGATTTTTCGTCCATAATTCGCCCCATTTTTACTGTTTTTCATTAATTTTATGATCTATTTTAAAATTTTTTTATTTTTGATTATTTCTTTAAGATTTTGTTTTTGTGATTTTTCCTTAATTTTCTTTCAAATTTTTGTAAATTTTTTGTTGATTTGTAAACAATTTATCGTTAAGTTTGTAAGCGATTTTTACTCGTTTTTACCGTCAGATCTAGACGTTTTTTTATAAATTCAAAAAATAAATCAAAATTTAAAAGAAAACAAGCAAGAGCCAACAACATTTCCGTCATAGTTCATTCCAAAGTGAATTCGTCATCATTCGTGCCACTTGGAGCAAACTATATCAAATAAACCTTAATTTGACAACAACAACAACACGGCAACAATAGACTTAGGTAGCGTTGAAATGAAAACACCCAACCAACGTGCCAAGCTCCTTCAAAACATTAAAAAACGTGAGGCAGCTGGTTTTGTTTTAAAGAAGAGAGACTGTTGCTATGAATTGTCGTTGTTCGCCGTTTTGTTGTCGTCGTTGTCATTGTTTTTTGTTTACTAGAAAAATAGAAAAGTACAGAAAATAGTAACAATGTGACACATGGACTCGAATAGGCAGGGCTTTTCGCAATGTTTTGTAGCGTAGGAAAGTTCCGTTTATGGTATTGTTGTGCCACCTTTAGCGCGCGCCTTCGTGCTATAGAATCCTTTCGTGTACGTTGCGCTATTATTTCTATGAATGATGATGATGATGAAGAAGACGGCGACAAGGAAAGACGATGTAGTGAAAGTGGAAAGGAAAAGTTAGTATATTTTTGGGTCCTTCGAGTCAAAACAAACTAAGCCTAGTGAACAGACACAACGGCGTGAAGAACAACTACGTATTGTTAATAGCGGTACAAGCGTGCGTTCGTTCGTTACTTCGTTCGTCTATTTGTTCGTACAATTCGTTATGGTTCGTAATTTTTGTTTACTAGTTCGTTTGGTAAGCTTTACAGTGGTACAGACAGTCTTTTTTTGGATTAAAAATATTTAATAATTTTAAGGCGTAGACTTTTTTTGTTTTGCGTGTCGCTTACAATGGTCAAATGAAATGTATGGCTTAAGCAGATTCGTAAAACAGATGCCGTTTTTTAAATTAAAAGTGCTTGGAAAATATATTATTCTATCTAATGGACACTGTTCTGCTGCAATTGCTTTGCAGTTCTTGAGCGAAATGTTTTTACTCCGATGTTAGATATTTTTATTATAATAATCATTGTATTTCTATCAAATGCACAATTTACAATGTTAACAAAAAAGTGATTTATTTATTCTTCACAATAGTTTACAAGTCTTGTTAAAGAGCCATGGCATGACTCAAGGCTCCGATCTCTCTTGCATACCACGGCAAGAAGGTGGGTAGGCTATAGCTGAAGAATGCAAAGGTGGACTTAACTTGAGTACCTTCTATACCATTTCGATTTCGGAAATTGTTTTTTTACAGTTGATGATCTTCGAATTTTAAAGAAATGCCTGTAGGGTTTTCCGTTTTATTAGTCAGGTGTAGTTTTCATGCAGGTTGAGGTCATTTTTCCACCATTTAACTTTCGCAATTCCAAGGATTTTCGGTATTGTTTGAGCATGTTAAATACAGTTAGGCACATTTGCATTTCTACGGTGAGATATAGGTCAATTCTTCCCAATAGGTAGCGTCTGTTAGTCAATTTTATGAATAAAATGTATTCTTATCGATCAAATCCTGAATTTGCTACATAATATGGGCAACTCTACACTAATCAAAGCTAAATCCAAAAAAAAAACTATAAAATAAAAATCACCGAAATTTTTTATAGTTTGTCCCATTGCACGCTCGTAAATTTACAACTTCGGCTGTTTAGCAGGCATTGTTTTGTTAAATGTTGCTAGCACAAAACTTGACGCCGACTACAAGGATGTCGACTACAACGACGACGACGACGACAAGAAGGACGAGCACAACGGGAAGACTCTATGATGAAGAGCACCACGACGGACTTGAAGCGACTTAAAAGCAGCAGCGTAGTGAAAACGCGCGTGTTGTTAAGCGTGTTTGTTGAAGCCAAACATTTGGTGGCAGGCAACAACATTCAGTTGAATTAGTGAAAGCACCACGATAAGGTCACACGAACTAATAACACGACAAAATTATAGACTAAAGAACAAAATAGCAAAATATAGCAAAAGCCGAAAGGACGGACTCTTATTGAATTGATATAAAGCGCGTTTTTTTACGTGAAGCTATTGTTTGTTGTTTTTTTTTTTTTTTTTGATTTAATACGCAAGTAAGCAGGTTCGTTCTATCGTTGCGTGTTGAGTGGTGAACATTAATTTTCGAAAATAGCAAATAGATAACTAAAAAACTATTGGGATTATATGCAACGGTGTGTTTGTGAGTTGCAGTTAAAAACTTGTTTGTTTGGGTGTGTGCATTAGGGTGATGCGAAGAAAAATATAATTTATATATTTTTATTTTAAAATTTATATTGTTTTCTAAAATAAATTATTTTGCTACAAGAAATGTTACTTTATAAAATAATTATAAAGTTCCACCCGGAACCAATTTTTGTATTACTGATGAGTTTTTTAAGGGAACAATATAATTATCAACCGCTAAGTACATAAAATGCAATCGAAATTTTTTGCATTACGGTTGGGACATTAACACTGGAAATGGTAGGTGTTCAAATTTGTATGAGTAATCTGTTTTTAATAGTAAAAAATATATTCAATGTAAATAGCAATTTTATCAACTACTATGTATATTTTTACAATAATTTTTTTAATGAAACCCTACAAATGTTAAACGAAAAATTTTAATGCATTAAGAACTTAACAAATGTTAGAAAAAGAAGGCCAAATATTTCAATTTTTTTGGACTTGTGTAAGAAAAAATTCTTTACGACTAAAATTTACTACTAGGGTTTGAACATAGATATACGTAAGAGATTAGACGTTTTTGCTTTTAAGTCAAAACAAAGAAAAAATTATTTTCAGCATGACTTAAAGCATCCAGCTTAATAGCTAAGAATGCTAATAGCTGTAGTAGCTAAATTCTAAACTCTATTATTATAAGAAACTTAAAAATATTTTTAAATTTCAAAGCATTTGTGAATAAAACTCTAAACATTTTTTGTCAAACTTTTTCACCTAAAAGTTTAAAAAGAAATTTTATCTGAAATATATCAACTGTCATAGGAATATACCTAAGTTTTGATTAGCATTTCATGTGGAAGTAATACCCAATATCTGATTTCGCTTCTTGCTTGAATTTTGGGACAATCTTTCATTTATATTTGATCAATAATTATTGCATTTCTTTGGGTGATTCCGCCTCTATATTTTTAGGCCTAAGTTTTCTATAAAATGAGTCTAGTCACAAAGTAATTTGAAAAGCGGATTGTGGAATTATTACATTATTATTTTGTTTTTTTATGAAATTTTATTCGAACTTTAATTTTATGTTCTCTATAAAGTTGATATTTTTTTTTAGTTTTAATATTCTTAGAATTAACTAAAACAGAAATAGTTTGTGTTTTTCTGAATTCCTTTAACATTTAGTTTTAAAAATTTTCGCTACATCACCCTGGTGTTAATGTGCCTGCGTTTGTGCCTATGTATGTGTATGCCGCGCGTTTGTGTTGAACAAGCGATTTAACGATTATTTTCAAAAGGATTTAGATTTAGAGTGTTATACCGTTACCGCTAGCTAGCCAGTCTAGTGATTGAGAGCAAACAGTAAGCAAGTGTTAGTGATTAGAGTATCCGCCTAAGCAGGGCGCTTTATACACTGATTAAATGTATGTGTATGAATAGAAACAAAAAAAAAGGAGTTTTTTATGCAAAAGTTATGCAAGTTGCCAATTAAAACTCATATCAAAGTTTGTGTGCTTAATAATATTAAAACGAAAATTAAAAACAAAATATATTAAAAAAAAATATTATATCAAAAAAATATATTTAAAAAAGAATATTTGAAACAAAATATTACAAAAAAATATTAAAAAAAAAAATATTAAATAAAAATGTTGAAAACAAAATATTAAAAAGAAAATATTAAAAAAATATTGAAAAAATACTCAAATTAAAAAAGTGTTAAAAAAGTTGAGTTGCAACAATATAGGAGCAAAACAAAAACTTAATTCAAACCCATTTATTTGTTATTTTTTAAATAAAAAAAAAGATGTTAACAGTATTAATACACTAAAAAAAAAAAATTAAATTGCTAAAGCGTTAATAACAGAAAATTCAAAATGTCACTTAAACGTTATGCAATAATTGCAGCTGTTAGTTATCACAATAATCAACAGCAACAAAATAATAGCACTACACCAACAGCAGCAACAACAACAGTCATATCATCGTCACAATTATCATCATCATCATCGTCATCGTTATTATCGTCATCAGCTGCACCACCTCAATTATCGATAACAACAGCAAGAACTTCATTGTTTTCATCATCTTCCACCACCTACGAAACTGCTGGTGGAGGAGGTGGTGGTAACAACAACATTGCATTCACCAGCAGCAGTTCTATTCCAGCCTACTATGGCGGCTTAAGCCTTTTTCACCAACAAAACATACGCTCTGGCAGCGGTAATGGTATGGGCAATGGTGGTGCTACATATCCAAATGCAATAAACGGCAATGTCAATTTACTACTGGGCGGGTAAGTTACAGTAAAATATTTTTTACTTATGTAAGCGTATACTTTTATAAATAAAAATAAAAGCAAATGATAAACACATTTGTTTTCTATTTACATATGTGCACATATGTCATTTGAAAGAAGCTTATGGAATTTTTTCATTGTCAATGCAGACATTGGCTTAGCTCAAGATCGAAATAATTTTACCTTCAATGATATATTGTAAGAAAAAAAAAATATTTTTCACGAATATCAATCGGTTTCGAATAGTTTAAGGATTGATTAGGCAAAAGTTTTTGACAAATTTGTGTTTAATTTCAATTAAAAATCGATTCAAAGGTATTAGGCGATTTTTTTGAAAGATTTTAGCGCGAAACTTTTGCACAAGAAGTTCATAATTTAATCGATTGGTAAAAGTTTATTATGCTCTATATTAAATGTATGTTGTAGTAAAACTTTAATGCTCATTTTTTATTAAAGCTCATTATTATTAAGTGTAAATTTTTATTGAAATTATAAAAAAAAAACACAAGTACAACATTTACTTAAAAGTTACCATTCAAACTATGGCTCATATTTATAGTTGTTTTCATGTTTTTTTTTTCTAAACAGTGATTAAGATGATAATTAAGCTCAAGTTTTAGTTATGCATAAAAAAACTTAAACGCAGCTTAAATAGAAAATCTCAAAACTTTCACTAGTTATAGAAAACATATGTTTCACATAAGTTATTTTTATTTGTTTTCACTTTTTGCATACAACTTCCTCAGCTTGAACTGGAAAGTTAATAAAAAAACATACATGAATTGAGTTGTGTCTAACCTATGTCTAAAGATGTTTTTAACTTAAAGTTCTTGTTATATAATAATATAATCAACGGAAAATATGACTCTACATGTAACTAGCTGTAGGTGCAAACAGTAAAATGACTAGAGAGAAATTTCATAAAAAATTGCTCATTAAAGTTTAGTTTTTAATTGAAAAAAGTTCAAAATCCAAAATCATGAAAGACTTAACTCAATTAAAATATCGGTTAATATTCTTTTCCAGAGTATTACACATACTATATATCAAATTGAAATAAAGTCCAAAAAAATTCTTCAATTTAATTGAGTTTTAGCTTTATTCAGTAGATAACTTTATGTAATTTTGCATTTGAAAATAATTTTGGGCATATGAGTGCAGCGACTGGGTAGAAATAGCACAGTCTGGAGATTAAATTTTAAACCACTTTTTAAATAAATAGGGTCGCAGCACATCAATAATACGGTAAACATTGGCTTCCAAATAGTCTTGCGACACTGGCCACATGTAATGATGCCTCTTTAATTGAATATGCTTCAATAAAAACGAAATGACAAAACATTCCAAAAGGTACATCCAAATTGATATTATTAATGTCATAATAAAAACGCAGCAAAGAGATATTAAATTGAGAATAAGAACAATTTGTAAGTACATATACCATAAATCACAGTAATTGCAAGCATTATAAATTTTAGATGAAGTCTTATATCTACTTTTTACAAAAGCTTAAAAGAAGCCATGTCATATAATATAATATTTAGTTGGATTATCGTGAACGAAGCGCAATTTAGTTACGTCGCAACTGCCATGACGTATTTCGCAATGCTCTCATGACATTTTGCTTTACAAAAATTTAGTGTCGTTCTGACACAATATTTTCATGAGTATAATTTCGGATCATTTACATTTGGCTTATTAATAGTTTATCGATTAATTGATTGAAAATTATTGAGGATTCTTCAAGTATTTCTATTATTAGCTTAACTATAATAATAAAACCAAAGTTTAATTGAACCGAAAATTACCACTTTAGATTTTAACCTAATTTTGCGGCAAATTAATTTAATAGAAAAGGTTAATTTTGAGTTAGGTTTTGTATAGTTTTCAATACTTTTAACATTTTTTTTCCCCCCTTTTCTATGTCATTCATTAAAAATTCATTAGTTTTTTGATATTACGTGGCATTTTTATTTTTATGAGAAAATCAACATTTGTAGCATGTGTGGCTCTTATGACTATTGTAACCTGCATTAGTTACCTATACGTACGTAAGTAAGTACATATTCACATGATAGTCATCATATTCTTGTTCAACAAAGCAATCAGTATGGAGCGAGCGCTTAGTTTATTTACTTTTACTTTAGTATTTTTTATATGCACACATATTAACATTAGGGTGAAGTGAAAAAAAAAATTGTAGGTGGACCCTCCAAAAAGTTTAGAATATGGTGTAGTTAATGGGTAAAATTTTTTTTAAATTCGGTTTTGGTTTATATATGAAATTTTTTTAAATTTTGACAACCTTTTACGAGAGCATTGTTAAGTTAAAGTCAAAAAATATTAATATACATATTTGAAAAATGCTGAAAAGTGTTGAAAAACGTTGATCAAGTCGGAAATTGTTGAAAAAAAAATCTATAGAAAGGTGAATAAAGTTGAAAAAGGCGAAAATAAAGTCGGAAAAAGTAAAAAAAAAGTCGCAACAAATTTAAAAGTTTAATTTTATGTCAAGAGTTTGTGAAGAAAAAGGAAATTAGCAGCCTCATGGTGTCCACCATATTGGATTGTGAATGACGTCATGTAGCTTATCGCATTCTATTCGTCAAACCTTTTCATTTGATGTACATGTCTAGAGGGCTGTGAAGAAAAATGTAAGTCACCATCTAGGATTTCGAAGAACGACAAATACGATTACTTTCATTTGAGCCGCTGAATGCAAAAGTCGTATAACTCAAAATTTTCGAAAAATGAGTTATACCCGTTTTCTAACTTGTTACGACAGTAATTATCATTAGACAAAATTTTAAAAGTTTAGTTGGCGATATGGCCGCTAGAGAGCATCGTTAGAAAGACGTCACGTAGATTAAACCCCTTTTATTTGATATCCATTGAAGGGTGACCGAAAGTTGAATTTGAAAGCCTGTAACTTTGATTTAGAGTAATTTGTCATGCAAAATTTTTAAAGAACAATAAATTTTCAAAATAATAAACCGTAGTTTTTTGAAAATTTCGCTATAATTTTCTCATTTAAAGCAAAAATGATGATGTTACCATATATATTTTTTTATGAAGAAGCTACATCGGCCTGAAATGAGGAGTGGACAAACAAAATGGCACATGTCTATGGTCAGTCGATATGAGTTTTTTGATGGAATTGTGTTCATTACACTAAGATTCAAGTAATTTCAATCTATAACATTTCAAAAAGGCACTATATGTCATACTTTTTTGACAGCAAAGTGAAGGTTTTGCTCTGATCAGTTCAAAGACATAAACAGTATTTTCCAACTGGACATGCGAAGTTCCGATCGCACACTCCTCAAATATACACATTCGATTGGAATATAAAAAAAAAGTTAACGAATCAGTGAAAGTTTTTACGATAAACTATTTACAATACTTAATCGTCCGATAGCTGCGAAAACATCAAAGCAAATAAAGTTAATTATTTCTTGAAATTCGTTCAACTTTTATTCAAGGCATGTCTAATCAAATCGGTAGTAAATATTTATGTGAAATTTGGCTGCATTACCTTAAATAACTTTCTTAATATAGCATTTTAAATGTTTCGCTGTAATTGAAAATGTAGCCAGTGTACCAAAATTCATTAAATTATCTCGCTTGATTTTTTCCATATTCTAAAAACTGTCAGACGATCATGCCTAAATTTTACTCAACGCAGGTGACGCTACCCTCCTACACGGTTCGTTTCAAGCAAGATTAAGATCGGTAAAAATTGTCAACCAAATTCTGCACAATTATTATTTAGTGTTCAGAGGTTACAAAAACATGATCCGTAAACTCGTACCTGGTCATTTACTCGTTCTATGGCTATTTTAAGATAAATACTTTTACCGATAATATTAGTAAAAATACGTTCCAGGAAAAATCCGCAGATTATGTATTTTGAATCTTCGGACACTATATTAATTGTGCAATGTCAGATTTGGTTGACAATTTTATCGATCTTGATCTTGCTTGAAGCGGCGCACCGTGCCTATAGGGTATAAAAAATATTTTCTCGAACCAGAGTACATTAATCTCTTGATTTTCGATCTATCAGCTCATGTATAGGATATTATCTGAATGCATTTATTTTAGGGATCCCAATTTTTTGACCAATTTTACAACTTTTTAGTCAATGTGATTTTAACTGAAAATCGACAGTTTAGAAAAAACAATTTATAAAATGTGAAATTTCAACCAAATCTATTTTCAATTAAAACTTTTTCATTTTCTATTTTACGGTAAGAAGTATCTTAATTAAGATTGTAGAGAATTCAATTCTCTAAAAAAAGGCCTAGACGTTTTTTTTGTAAAACTTAGAAATATCAAGATTTCAGCCAAATTAAAGCGCTTTTAACGCCGAATTTTAAACTCGTACTGGGCCCCCCCCCCCTTCCCTTTCACATGAAAAAAATTTTTGTTCTACCCAAAATGCAAGGTTCGTCCAACATTTTGTAACATTTCAATGTAGATAGCCAAAGGAAATTATGCCGCTCTGGACATTCGATCAAGATCAAGGCGTGCTATAGAATATGAAAAAATTATGGAATTTATTTTAATTTGATTTTCTGTATAATAAAATGTTACAAGTAACTAATCTTTAAAGTTGCGACTCTGTTTCAAAAGCATTACTTTTTCCATTAATTCCGGTTTTGTTTTAGAAATTAAGCCCTGATAGTCAAGTAAATAAACCGGAAAATACTATCAAATGTGGAAAAGTGTCAAACAAGCACCGATTTACCTCCTAGAATATTCGTCCGGTCCGGAACAGTGCCATTATATTAGCATAGATTATTAACTAACTATGTAGGATAAGGAATGTATTTATGAATGTTTAAATTCATTGACAATCTGTTTAAACGCTTTATTTAAAAAACAATAAAATTCATTTCATTGATTCGCATAGAAAGCTAAACATTTTAACAACACCGTGATATCAGCCACCAATATTTTTGGATAACTAAAACAAACTTTCATTATCAGAATGTTTTTAGCAGGTTATAACTATTTTGGAAACTTTGATCCGACATAATACCTACGAGTAGTTGTTTAAAAAAAAAAAAATAAACTCTCTTAAGCAAAAAAAAAAAAAAAAATAACTTCATATATGTATAATGATTTTCATGAAACGTTGAACAAAAATTAAAATAACTTATTGAATTTTAATTTCATAAAACGACCAAACATCTCAAGCAACCAATATGATTTTCATTAATTATATTTATTATTTCAAAGAAATACCAATTACGTTTATAGCGTGTAGCAAATAAAACTTTCGTCAACATTAATATCCTTAATTTTACCGATAAAACATCTTACCTCAATGGTTTTTCATCTTTTTTATTGCAGTGCAATGCTGTCATTGGTAACGACAATACTTTGCGTTGTTTGTTATTGTTGTCATCGCAACATAAAAAAACGCACCGAAGCAGCCTACAGACAACAGCGTCAGTGGTTAGAGAGTGATCCAAATATGGAGATATACAGTGTCGAACAGGTAAATAAATGTACTTGTATGAGGTCATGATAAATTTAGGTACCCCTCATTTCATAGTTCAATTGTGTAAGCCTTACACTGTAAGGAATTAATTTATTTCCAATGTTCTGTAATATCATAAAATATGCAAATGCTTCATCTTAATAATGATTGGTTCGATTTTGATGTTCTGTTTTTTTTCTAGATTAGTAACTAGATTTTGAAGTAGTTTTTGCATTGCAAGAAAGATGCCGAAAACGTAGCTTTACACTTGGAAAATTCAAAAAACCTTATATTGGAAAATAAACCACGCTATTGGAAAGCACAACATTCTCTAGGATTTTCTTCACCCCAAATGCAACAGTTTTGACATAGCCGCCAATTTCAAAATGAGCTTCATCGGGGAAGATAATTTCCTTGAAAAAATTATAATTTTCTGCCGATGTAATTCATTGTTAGTTAGTTGGCTTTAATTCTTGTGTTAACTGTATTTTGTAAACCTTAACAGGAAAATCTTTGTTTAAAATACTCAAAAAAGTTGTTGGTTAGAGGTTTAATTGCTGTGAACGACGACGAATTGAAATCGTTGGCTCTTCAGCAACTCTTGTGCTAACAGCTGCAATATTATTATTTCAACGATCAGTATGATAAATGATATGATAAATTCTGATTCTCTGATCTTGAACTAAACCAGTTTCTTCAAATTAATCAATGATAAGTTTATTAGTACGGTTTGTCGGAGCAATTTCTCTACCGTATTTTGAACGAAATTTTTTTCCAACTTCTGAATAATTTTAATCATATTGAAAATAAGTTTTGATAACAGAAACACGTTCTTCACTTGTGTAGCGATCCATTTTAGCCAATCGGAATGCATTTAATTCATACTGGAAAAAACGTTGGTCCAATCTAGTAATTAAAAAAAAAAAAAAAATGGCGGAAAATTTAAAAATATATCTCAAATTTGAACACTCTTTAGGAAAAATACTATGAGAGGGTAATTCCCAGTAATTTTGAAAATTTGTTTAAATGTCAAGTTTCAATTTTATCTTTAAATTTTTCTTGAATTATTGATGAAGAAATAATATAATAAAGAATAAAGAAATAATGAATAAAGAAATTAAAAGTCAATCATTTATGAGCAGACACTTTTAAGTGACTTGAACTTCGGTTAAAATAATACAAAGTAATTATTTAAGAGCATTTTGAAGCCTCTTGTCATTTGATTACCAAATTCTCTCTCTTGCCATTTACATATATCTGCACAGAGTATGTATAAGGTCTCTACAAAAATTATCCAACGTGCACGATCACTGCCTTTAATTCTTTTCAACTTTTTTTGATTGACATACTTCTTGCTCTTGTAATGATGACGGCCCCAATTTTTGCTACCCTGAGGAAAATGCCAAGAGGTTAGGCCACAGAAGCGGCGTGAGGAATAAGCAAATTTTGGACAAAAAACAAAACGAAATTCTGGAAAAAGCACTGAACTGTATAACATTTGAACATTAGAAAATAATTTTTTCGAAGCCGTAGTGCAAAAAATGGCAGCCATATAGCCTTTTCCCGAAGAGGATTTTTTTCGAGGGGTGTGCAGCCGGACACCTAGCTCCTGTAATTTTAAAGTTTGGTTAAAAAAAAATGTGACTGGATTGAATAAAGGGTTTTTTAGATATCTCGAATCTTGCAAAAATAATACGCTTTATAAAAAAAATTCAAAGTTTTTTTAAAAAAAAAATTGTCTGAAAATTCAAATATCGAAATTCAAAATTTTAAGCCAATCCACTATAGGTAATTTGATTCATTTTTGTGGCAAAAAGTAATTTTTCGCACTTCCAAGAATACATTTTTTGTTGATGGTATTTGATAAACAAAACATCAGATCATATAATGGTAAGTTTTGTTTTTCTAAAAAAGAAACGGCGACTGTTTAGCAGGTGATCAAAGTCATAGTTTGTGAAAAACGTGTTGAACGAAGTTGTTTTAAATAATTAAAAAAAAGCATTAATTTCAATAAAATATGGAAAAGAAAAGTGATAGTAAGTGCTTAATAGTCTGAGAGAAAGATTTTGTTAAAAAAGTTTTTTGTTGGTGAAAAGAACTAATACTTCTAACCTAACCTATAATTAAAGTTTTTTTCTTAAAAATTGATTTTGGACAAGCTTTTAAAACCTTGGCTGAATTTGGTCGTGTTTAGACAATCAGAAATGTGTAAAGTGAAGAATTTTGAGTTTAATTCGTCAATTTCAAGTTGCGATTTTTTGCGTTTTTTTTTAATGAATATTTTTCTCAGGTAACTTATTCTCCCGTAATTCCGATTTATTCGAAGTCTGGTTGTAAATGGAAGAGGCCATTTTAAATTATTTATTGAAAATACTCAGGATGCTACTAGTCTAAGATATTTGCGGCAGATTGCACATAATTTTTGCATTAGAGTTTACGGAAAATACGAAAAATGGGTAAAAAGCCACATGAAGTTCCCTGTTTTCCAACAGTAAAATATTAATAAGCTTAGAAGCGAAATATTGGTAAAAAATTAAAAACCTGACGCAAAATTCTCATTCATTCAAAGGATATTATAGAGGGTTTAGTTCCTCCTGTTTACTTCTTCTCTTGTTTTAATAATTATGAGATTTGAAAAAAAATTAGTGCGTGCCATTTTTGACCCGGCAGTACAAGGGTTAGTATTTTTTTTGAGAATTCTTCCTTTAGTCTAGAGTCGACATAAAAAATACATTTCCAGTTGATCGCCAGGATAATATAGCCGTTATTAGTTTTTGCCAGCAAAAAGTGCTATTTGACCTATCGGGCAAAAATAATCTGAGCTATCTGATCTGTGTGGTCAATTTGAAAATTATTGTTTCGAGAAAAAGGAGATTACACAGGCCAGTAGGTATTGGCATCAGACCGCTAAAATTCAAAAATCAAGTACAAAACACTTTTAGTATGTCATTTTTAGGGTACTAAGCCAATAAAAAAAAATATTGATTTCGGAAAATTTCTACTCCTAAGTGATTCAAGGAGTGCTGCTACAAGCATAAAAATTAATTGTATGGCACGGAATGTCGGCTGGTACATCGTACGGCCGATTCACGATATAAACAAACATTTTGCTTTTTTTATTACATTGTTATTGTATTATTTTTTCCAAAATTAAAAAAATAAAAAAATTTTAACTACGCTCTAAAACATACAAATTTTGAGTTTAATTATCGAAATCGCTGATATTTTTTTGCCAGTTCTATACTTCAAATATTTAAACTAAATTAAAATAATAGTTAAATACAAAAGTAGCAGTCAAAATAAATTCTATTGCAAATTGAAAAATACTCATTTTAAAACAAGTTTTTATTTGTATACGCTTTGTACGTACTTATGATTTTATTTACCTAAATGTTCTACAAAAAAACAATAAATTATTCTATAGAATTTCATACCTGAAAAAGAAACAAAAATTATGTTTAGATTTGACGTATTTATTTAAGAAAGGTGTGAAGTTTAAATATTTGCATTGCAAATGTAAATAGAAAACGAGTTATGTCATTGTTAAGTTTAAGCTTTTTTAGAATAATAAGACTAGAGCAAAATCATGAAATTTTAATAGTTAAAATTTAAATTCAAAGTACAAAAAGTAAAATAAATTCTACGTTTTCAGCAAAATTAATAATGTTGACAAAACAACGTTAAAAAACAACATACGCTTTAAATCAAAATTGTCTCACAATAAGGCATTTCGAAGAACGCAATATTTGAAAATTTACACTCAATTAATTTCAAATAATAACAAAGTTATCAACTTAAGCGGAAGAAGGTAAAAGACATATTGTGACGATTGGCCTGACAAAAAACGTGTACGTGGTATGCAGACACACCTCAACCTCAATTTAATGCTTGAATGAAGCACACTGCGGCACATAGCGCTGTGACATACCAAGTCCGTTTCGGTTAACGAACTACCGGCAAAAGCCGCAAAATTGTGCATTTCACAGTTTAAAATGCATTGCAGTTAGATAGAACTACATATATATGGGACATTGTTTGTCAAAACGAAAGGTTGAATGTTGAATATTCTTTTTTGTGGGTAGTATTTGACATGCTTCCGTTTAGTTCAAATATCTTCAACTACTAACCTTTTTCGGGCTTTCATAAAAAAAAAAGAAAAAAAAGTCTCAATATCTGGAATTGGAAGTAAATAAATAAATTAAATTTTCAAGACATCGGTTTACCGCAAGTAACAAACATTCAACATCACTGTAAAATATATTTAAATTCTTGCTAAATGTAAGTTAAGATGTGTGTTGAAGATTTTAATCGCAGTACAAAATTAACTAAGCCACATTTAACTTTTCTTTTTTTGTAAATTTTAAAACATAAATTTTAATTAAATTTAAGTTGAAATCAGAATATAAAAGAAAACACGAACACGGGAATCTTAAATTTAATAAATTAAAACCCCACCGTGGCTGTCTTTGATTTAGGTTCACACTGGGTTTTTTTAAGCACCCCCTTCGTTTTCCTTAGACAAACATTTAAGGTAAACATCTCAAAGTGTGAACATTAAATGTGGAACACAGGCGAGGTGTTAATTGAAATGTCAACGAATGAAAACAATACGACTTTGCATGCAGCAATTGGTGCGGTCCGGTGCGGTGCAGAGTACATTTTAATGATCACAAAATGCAACTAACAGTAATTAAAATAAACGACGACGATGACAAAATGACTAATTAATTGATTTATATCATAAAAATAGATCAGCAGCAGACTAGACGCCACTATATGTGGGTGGATGGTTGGTTAGTTGGTTTGTGAAGAGAAGGGATTAATTTCCATAAACGAGTAGTAGTTTCATATTGTGTAATAAATTACAAGGAAACGCTTGTATTTTATATCAAGATTATAATTCATAATCTACTATACTTGCACAAGAATGCTGCTTATCATGATTGCGCATAAAAGCAACGTTATATCGGTCCTTGTAGTTTGCCACAATTATGAACACATGGGGTATATCAGGCGAAAGAAATTTTCATTTTGAAGCCCTGACACATTCTGATACTTTTTTTTTTAGATTTCAATTTGTTATGCAGTGCAAAATCAAATTTTTTATTATTATTTTTAACCATTTTACGGTATAATAAATTTTTAGTTTTCCAAATGCTATACACCAGACACCGTAAATAATCGTTTTTTTTTTCAATAATTGAGGTAAAAAATCACAATGAATAGAAAGAAAAAATGTGAATTTGAGTACACAGAAGAGTTGTTTTGACAAGAAGCGTGGATAGAACACCTGATTTCGATAAAAAATAATCGTTGTTTTGAATTTCTGTATTTTTAGATCCAAAATAATCGTTATTATGGATTTTTATATTTTTCGATCACAAATAATCGTTACATAGAATTTTTAATTTTTTTGATCATATTTAATCGTTATTTTGAATTTATATATTTTTGGATCCAAGTTATCGTAATTATGGATTTTTATATTTTTAGATCATATACAGTGTTGGAAAAATTAATAGGGACAAACGCATTATTTTATTGATTATTGCATAATTTTTTTTGCTAAAATCTATTTTTAATGGAATCGACTGTAAAGTTACGTTATCTAACGGGACTTAATTTAGCAGTATTATTCAAGTATGAAAGCGCACTCATTTTCCATGAAACCGCCATTGTTCTTATTCTGGCTGGAAAAAATAATAGGGACAAAAGTTATTATTCAAATAAATTAATACAGTTTTTTAAATATTGCTTTTAAAATTTTTTTGCAGTGATCGGCTTTCAACACTGAACACGAGTATGGAATCAAAAGTTGGGTGGCGCATCTAGTTTCGGAGATATAGCCATCAGAAGTCGAGGATATAGCTTTTAATGAAATCGTCATAATTTGGGAACCTCTGAATCGGCTTTCGAAATATGGATGTCATATGAAAGATAATTCAATGAACTAAAATATAAGCTCATAAAAGTTTGAAATTTCAGCTATAGTTATATATAGATAGTTTTCGAAATATGACAATTTATCAAAATTTCTGATCAACTTTTTTTTAAAAACCGTTATTTTTTTGGAAACATTTTTATTTTACAAACATTTTTATTAATACATGAGAAAGCGCATTTAATGCCCCTTTAAATGGCATGCTATGCTAAGTTTGTTTTTTATTGGCCAACCGGATTTTATAAGGAAGGAAAATTAACGAGCTCTAGAAATTTACTTGAAATAAGGGATAGCTTGATTTTTTATTAAAATTTTTAGTCTTTTTGTGAAAAATACCACCGCAAATAAATATGTTATTGCTTTTATTGTTGTTATTGTTGATGTTGTTGCTGTAGTTGTTCTTTTGTTGTTGTTGGTGTTCTTGTTTTTGATTTTTCAACAAATCTCAAAATTTCAAGTAAATTTCTGGAGCTCGTTCATTTTCCTTTCTTAAAAAACTTTGGCCAATAAAAAACAAATTTAGAATAGCATGCAATTTGAAAGGGCATAAAATGCGCTTTCTTAAGTATTAATAAAAATATTTGTAAAACAAAAATTTTTCCAAAAAAATAACGGTTTTTTAAAAAAAAGTTCATCAGAAGTTTTGACAAATTGTCATATTTCAAAAATTATCAATAACTATAGTAGAGATTTCAAACTTTTATGAGCTTACATATATTATAGTTCATTGAATTATCTTCCATATGACATCCATATTTTGAAAGCCGATTCAGGGATCCCCAAATTTTGACGATTTCATTAAAAGCTATATCCTCGACTTCTGATGGCTATATCTCCGAAACTAGATGCGCCACCCAAATTTTGATTCCATACTCGTGTTTAGTATTGAAAGCCGACCACTGTATATAAATTTTATAAGCCATATTTAAAAAACTGTATTAATTTATTTGAATAATAACTTTTGTCCCTATTATTATTTCCAGCCAGAAAACGAACAATGGCGGTTCCATGGAAAATGAGTGCGCTTTCATACTTGAATAATATTGCTAAATTAAGTCCCGTTAGATAACGTGACTTTACAGTCGATTCCATCAAAAACAGATTTTAGCAGAAAAAATTATGCAATAATCAATAAAATAATGCGTTTGTCCCTATTATTTTTTCCAACACTGTATATCCTCCATTTTCTATATTTATTAACGGGGGTCATTTTGGGCACATTCATTTTAATTTTTGCACCAATCTATAAAGCTCGTAAATGGACTTTGCTTGGCACTAACTCTGCACTGTTCCTTGGCCTTGGCGAAGTCTCCAGAAAGCATGCGATGCTCTTCGACTTTTTCATTGTTTTTTTGACACTTTTAGATTTTTTTTCAATGCAATTCGATATTTTGGAATTAATCGATACTTTTCGAAAAATCAATAGTGAAACCATCAAATAACTCGAATATGGCCAAAACTTAGGTCGATATTTGTTCAAATTTCAATTCCTTCCAGCATTTCCCCAATTTACATATGCATTTTGTATTTATTTTTTAGCCATCGTTCCCACGTTGATTTAGGTAGGGTAGCCGAATTTTCTATCTACATTGCGTTGGAAATTTTCGCAACATGTGTCCAATTCATTTCCAACGTACGATTTAAATGGAAAACAGATCTTGACATCATCTTTTAGCAAAATGTTTTAATATGAATACATTAAACATATCCAAAATAATTCTCAGTGTATTTTTTTTTATTTAAATATCAAATTAACACTCTTTTTCTCTTACAGTGCTACGAAACATCTGGACTTTTCATGGGTGAATCCACAGATGGTCTCTCCACCTTACCAACACTTCATCATGAGCCACCGCCATCATATGATGCCGTCGTAGCAATGTATGAGCAACAATTATTACAACAACAGCAACAAGCTATGCTACAGCAACAGCAACAATTTCGTATGTCACCACCACCAGGATATCGCTCATCCTTAGATGTATCTGCAATAGCACTGGCAACAGCAACAACAGCAGGTAGAGCAGCATGTGTACCAGCAATATTGCATCTACCAATACACAACAGCAACACGAGCGTCAACAACAACAATAACAACACCACTAGTAGCAGCAACAGCGTCGATAACATAAATGACAATTTAAGCAACGCATGTGTTACACGTTATAACTTTGCCAAACAACTGGGCAACAGAAATTTAGCACATCCTTTGCTGAATATGAAAAAATTATGGAATGCACAATCATGTTGCTCATTACAGCGTGCTGAAGTCGAAAACATGTGGAATGCTGCTGCAGCAGCTGTTGCTGTAAGAGCAACACATGCTAGCACTGCTACAAGTTCCACTGCAGCTGCTGCTGCAACGCCTGAAAATATGCTACAACAAACAACAAATTTTATAGCAAGAAAATCTTTACCATCCTATATGTTGGCAGCAACAACAACAGCTGCAAAGTTATCAGTCAATGAATTGGGTCGTCGTTATCTCAATCAGAGTCAATATCGACGCGGTTGTCCATTATGCGGGAAATTTCGACACGATGATGTCAATGAATCACTTTCGCTATCAACTGAAAGTGGCTTAGATAATCTACAGTCAATTGTGTTAAATAACAATGCATTGGAAGGTGGCGATACAACAAGGGAGGGGACACAAATAAGGCCACAAATGACAACAACAGCAAGTGCAACAGTTGGTGATGAAATCAGCGATGATGAGGATTATAATAACAATAATAGTTCCGGTCGCATTTTAGCAGAACACAGGCTAAGTGGTACTACAGATTTGCTATTAACGACAAACAACGAGGAGTTGGATGCTGAAGAGGAAGAATGTTCGTGCGGCACAAGACCAGCAACTGTTGCGAATACAAGTCAAAATAAGGTGTCGAAAAGAATTGAACAAAATTTCGAACATGACAATATATTGGAGACGCGAGATATGGAAAATAATGAAAATGCTGCAGTCAATCAACTTTACAGTCCAAAAATTGTTATTGTTGATACCAGCATCGCCATAACTGATAACAATGCAAATTTAACAACATCACGAGCAGCTGAAGAAGAAGAAATTTCAACCTCAACAGCAGCCAATGGCAACAGCGACAACACCAACAATAACGATAATGTCGAGGTGGTCGATTTAGACTCCATCAATGAAAATGGCATTGTACGCTTGGATATGAGTAAAATTATTGATCGCACAGGTTTACCAACCTATGAGGCAGCCTTAAAGTTAGAATCAAGTGGTTATGTTTGAAAATAAACCATTTGGCCTGATTGGATTACATGAATTTAAAAGAATCACAAATGTGCTTTATTCTATTTGTAAGTCGTGTTTACTTTGTAGTGCTAATAAGTAAAGTTTGAATAAAACTTAAAAAAAAGTTATAAGTTAAATATTACTTAGTAAGCATATTTTTTTACCGTTTTCGCAACACAAAATCACCAAATTTAAAAGAAAAATTCAATTGTTAAAAATTAAAGCAACTGGTATAAAGTTACATATCGTTTTAGACATCAGTTTGTGTTATATGGAATCTACTTGGTCTAATTTGTGCACAATCAAAATCGAGTTGTCAGATGACCACTTAGTTTTCACATCGTAAAATCAGTAGTTTCCGAGCTAAATTCATATATTCTATAAAAGAACTGCACAAAACATATGTCGTTTTTGATATTGTTCCATGTTGTATGGAATTCATCTAGTTTAATTCGTGCACAATCAAAAAATCAGTATCAAAATGATTGTATTGGGATTTCACAATAAAAAATCAGCAAGTTTGAAAGACAAAATTTATGTATCTAAATTACATATCGTTTGAAACTTTGTTTTATTTTTAATTGAAACCAAATAAACTGATGCGTTCAAACTAATTAATTTGAAAATATTAAACAATTCCATTTTGTTCCGTTCCAAGCCTCATTAAACGTCGTGTCGAGAGTCCTTTGTTAATGATTCATTGGTTAAATATGGAATTTACCTTTCGCTTTTGAATCTTAGGGGCGGTAAAGTTGAATACCTCTTGACAATGCAAGATCCTGAATATATAAGGTAAGTCACTGCTAAGCCCCAAACTATGTATATGTGCGGAATTACTACTAAGTACAATGCAAAAAAAGGTTTGACAAAATCAAAGAAAAAAAGACTATCAATTGGTTTACTAGCTCTTGTAATATTTGCTAAGGGTGATTAAAGTGAAGGTTACTATTCAAATGATATGACGCCTTGAATTAATATTTTTTTATTTCTGTTTTTCAGAATTAAAAAATGGTATTCGTAGTGTTATATACTAACTACCACAGGACTTATGCCGAAAAGTAAGGAAATACAAAAGTATGCTATGTTGCTCGTGATGGCTATTTGAACGATATCATTTTCCATGTTTAATCTTAATGTTTCAATATCAAACCTTAATAAAAATGGCAACAGTTTATAAAAATTTAATGCGTTTTATTTCACATTTCAACTGTAATATTCAACTACATCACACATAAAACCAGCAAGCAAAAGAGTTCACTTTCGGAATTGTTGGCAACACTTTTTTATTTTACCTTAGTCTATAACACTGCAGTTGCTAACCATGCGTTTTACCCTCAGTTAAGTTCACTGAACGTCGCAATGCCCATTAAGCATTTTTGACTTTATTCACTAGTACAACATAATTCCGGGTTAGCAATTAACAACTTTTTATTCATTATATTCATTAATAATTTTTTCGGCAATTTTACACTTACTAGTCTTTATTATCAACAATTTTTTTGTATTAAGTAAGCATTTTTACTACATGAATTAATAAGTATAACATATTTATTTCCGTTTCATAATTAAGTTTAATACAAAAATTAATATATACCGCTGAAAACTAAAATTATACAGCGTACCACTTTCGAATATATCTATGCTCCCATAATATTTTATTCAAAATTTCCAAACTTACAAAAATTCGCAACACAGTTCAGGAAGCCTTACCCACATGTATTTAGTAGAAAGACAACGATTTTCACATCACAAAGAAAAAAGTGACCGCAATTCATAATCCGCAATTAGCACTGACCCACTTGTTGTTATTACATTATAGGTACATATGTATAACAGGTAGATTGTGGTTATTTGTCAAACACACATTTTAAATTTCACATTGATTTGCACCGCCACAGCAGTAGGATAAGGTTAGTGAGTTTATTGATTTTGTATTAGTTAACCTACCCTTATACCAATAAGCAAATGCAAATAAAGCGTTTGCTGCCAACGACGATGATGACAATGAGTATTACACATATGACAGCCAGACAAGCGTGACCATGAATGTTAGGTAAATGTAATCTGACCGCGATGGATACTAAGCTGTAGTTTACGCCACAACAAGTGAAAGTACAGCGCTAAGGCCTTGAAATCTAAACTAAGAAGGATGAAAATTATAGTAGGTACGTAGTAAAAAACACCTTGGCAAATAAATATACAAATTTATTTTGTTCAAATTATAAAAAATTGATACATATTTGAAAATAAGTGAGAAAAGCCTTGCGTGACGTTTGATATTTTTGTTGAATGTACTATAAAGTTTTTTAATTTAAATGCCATTTTCTCAAGGTACAATTAAACCGTAACTGTTTTCTGGCTGGTGTACAAAACATTGACGTGAATTTTGAAAGGCCATTTGGCGTTATTAACTACCTCATTTTGAGATAATTATCTACCGCCTTTCTTTGAGCAAATACAAAAGTTCGTGTCAAAGACAATGGCAATGCATTGTTATCCATAAGATAATAAGCTATCCTCATGTAATGAGCCACAAAATGTATTAAGGGGTCACGCACAGTCATAGGGTCCTACTAAATTTGTTTTTTTTTCGGAATATATAATACATTTTAAATAACTAATTCTTTATACAATATTACTGTCTTTTTTTGGAGTATTTTATAATTTTTTACTGAAAAAATAGAGAAATTAAAACAAAGACTGCCTTCAGGAAAACAGGACTTATGCGGCAATTTCGGTCTTAGGACCTTAGGTCACGTACAAAATTATTTATTTATTTAATGTAAAATAATGTCAAGAATGAAGTACCTCAATGAAGAATTTTTAAAAATATTTGCAACGAAGAAAATTGTGGATAATCAAAATTGCAATTTTTAATAAAAATTTTTTTAAACAACATAAAATTGCTGATTATGGCCCCTTAAGAGCGACTATGCAGCACAGTTTAATTTATAATGCAGAAACCATGAAAAGTAGCAACAAAGCAAATAGAAGTGCAAGGAAAGTGATAAAAAAAATAGTACAACATGTCGTATACTTAACCTGATTTTTATATACATACATAGATAGCAATTATGCATATTAGGGTGTTCATAATTTACAAACATTTTTTTACTTCTGCGTCCCGTGCAACATAAGTTCATACCCTACAAATGCCTGTTGAGTGATACCTAGACTTGTGTAAATAATGAGAATTTACATTTAAATAACATGGCTTACAATAAAGATTGTCTGTCCTTATGCTGCTCAAAATTGCGTTAAAATTCAATCCATCATTCAAAAGTTCAAATGAAATTAACACTTATCAACAAGGTGAAAATCTCGAATAGATTTGTGTTTGCGGTGGATTTTCCAGCGAATTTCTTCTATTTTCAAACACAAGAGATTTAACTTTTCCATTTGTTTTAATTTGATCGACAAAATTGAAAAATTGAATAAATGATGATAATGTTTGATTTTATGATTTGAATTCTATTTTTATTCTGATTAAAATTCTTTAAATTATAAGACAAGTAAGCCTTATTATCTTAAAGTAAATATTCGTATCATAAATTGTTAAGTTAGCATAAATGCATTACGTGACAAAACTATAAACAAATATGAAAAATAAACTAAAAGCTGCGGCTGCCGTATGCAAAATACCCAAAGCTGCGAATTGCGGCAAATGAACCGAATGATGGTATCATATTCCGCATTGACGTAGCCAGAGTTGGTTTACTTGTGTTAACTTATATATAATATGTACATTTGAGTTACACCAGGAAAATATTTCTCCAATATCATTAGAAAAAATTTAATTAATATTAATTTATTTAATATTAATTTATTTTTATCTTGAAACGCTGACGCCAAAATCTGATGGCAGATTCGAGTTCAGTGAACCCAAATTACCCTAGATTGACATCAGTTGATTTTCCTCTAAATTTTAGGTCTCATTTAGACATGGTTTTAATAGTTAATACACTTTTAATGAAAAACTGAGACGTTTATGAATCATGTATTTGAATTATTTGCTCGTTTTTCTAAAAAAAATTATTGTATTTTTCTAATTACTTTTATATTCAAATACTTGGCACATCACGTAAATTTTAACGTCAACAAACAAGGATCAACAGGAGTAGAAAAGAAACTTCCAAAAATTATATATATTCATTTTCAACACACCTTCTAAATGTGACCATATCTCTTTATGCACTTTGATTATCCAAATTTTATGCTGTATGTAGATGTAGAAAATTTTTTGGTTTTTTTTGTTTTTATTTTAATTTTAAAACGTTTATTTTTTGAGTGATTGAGTTATTTATTTCTATTTTTAGTATATGAATATATTATGTTTATTTCTCGCAATATTGCAACACCAATAATTACTAATTTCGGCAAATTTTCACTAAATTTATTAACACCATATGCAGTAGCACAATTTTTATTATTTTATTTCTTTTAAAATACCGGCAAAAAACACATACGCCACACTTGCGTTAGCACTGTCATTGTGTAGAACGTCTTGTACCGACAACGACTAAATAGGTCCGATTATTTTGTAACTAAAAGTGTGATGCAGCCACATAAATAGGGAAGTGTAACAACAACAACAATAAAATCAAACACTGAAGAGGCAACGTCAGACAAGCGAACGTTGGACAACAAAATAGAATATCGAATATGTGCGCCACCACCGGGGAGCAATGCGTTCAATTTAATTATAGGTTCAAATAAGAGACAAAAAAAAAATGGATATTGAGAAAAAAACACATGAGAGCAAATTACACATTGTATGACGTTGGCGCTGGTTAAGGGCTACAGCGGTGACAGTAGTGTGATATGGGGATGGTGTGAACAAATACGATAAATTTGCAAAAAAAAAAAGTTTTTTTTTTAATATGAGCTCAATTCATGTTATAAGATTTTCATACCTGTCAATTGTGTGGGGTGTCATCAACGCTAGAACACTTCAAGAACACATGACTAGACAATAGATTCAAATGGTAATATGTGACAGAGAGAAAAATAATAAAGGGGTGCGAAAGTAGGAAATGTGAAATATAAAAAAGAAAAAAAAAATTCTAAACATTACAATATTTAGATGGAATAAATTTGTTTAAGTTAATTAACTGATATTCACTTCGTGATAGGGTACGAATTTTGTTCAATTTGAAGAAAGATTGTTGTTTTAATGAAAAAAAAAAATTTAGCTAACAATAAGTTTATTTGAACGTCGTTCTATTTTCAACTACGTTCAACCATAGAACAAATTTTTCAATGAGAGTTCAACATAACTCAGAGCATTGCAATTTGGTATGGCACCATCATAAACAGCTGACTTTAGCTGCAGAGCATTCCAATCTCTTTATTATTCTTTTTATTTTATATTTTCTTTTATTTTTTTCATAAATTTTTTTTTTCATTATTTTATTTTTTTAATTAATGGTGGCGCATTACTCCATTCTCAAATACTTCAAATTAAATAAAGAATAAAACTATAACTGCCACGCACCTACAGGTGCTACAGATAGCGCGGTGCTATATCATTTGCTTTGATGGTTGGCGATAGCGAAGGCAAACAACAAACAATTAAGCGATTTGTTGCACCATCCGATTTGCATTTGGTACTCAATCATTGATTAAAAATAAAGTTTATTTTACTTCTTCGTTAAATATGCAATTTTATTTGTTTTATTTATATTTTGCTTAAAAGCACTTGTCAGAATTATATTGTAATTTGAACAGAGATTAAAATTCTAAAGTCCAAATTATACTGAGTGCAAATCGTTCATTGAACTAACACAACGCGGAAATTTCGAGCATTTTCGAGCTATCAACCAGTAATTTCGAGCAGCTCTAAAACTATTTAATTTTCTGGAAAAAAAAATAAACAAAGTGTAGCACAGAAATAATATTTATCATAGGATTTTTGAGTTACTGTTATTTTTGAGTTAGTTTCTAGCAGAAAAAAACTTTCCAAAACTAAATTTTTTATTTTTAGCACATGATTTTCGAGATATTTTTTGACTAGAAAAATTTTCAGAAAACTTTTAGTTTTTATCGAAAACTCAAATTAAACATTATAGGGAGAATTCCTTCAGCTTGAACAAATTAAAACGAAATATAAAAATATTATTTATAGTAGTATTATTATTCAAATAAATTTTATAATTATTAACAAATAAATGTTTTATTAAACTATGCAATTTGTTAACTATTAACAAATCTATGTTATGTGTACACAGCCTTACAGTCAAACGTATAAGCAACTTAAAAATATTTAAAGAAGAAATTTAAAATCCTGTTGGGATACGAAAAAATTAAAAGTTAATAAAAATTTTTATAGTAACTAATTATAAAAACCATTTTACAACTTGGCTACAAATGCATTAAAGGAGATCTGGTAATTTTGTAGGTCTACCATTTTCTAAGACCTCATTCTCCTGCGACCATCTTGTTGTTTGCTGCCTTGTGTTACAAGACGTTGATTCATTTGAAATACACATTAGCCATATTTTGTAGGATTTCACACATCTTTATTTTACAGTAAATTATCTGATACCTGGTAACACTAGCAGCAGAAATCAAAAACAAGCAAAAGACATTAACACTATTAAATTTAATGCTTTGGGGTCTAGTTAATTAAATTAAGTACCTACTTTGAATAATAATGGCTTAATCAACAATGCATATTTTAAAGTTGGACACTTCGTTGAATGTTTGTATTTTCAGCGCTCATGACATATTTTTTTGTTTTAATGTTTTTTAAGATTTTGTGAATTAATTTATTTTACTCATTCACTCTATTATCTTAGCAGGATACTGTAAGCCTGTTGTTTTCCTTGCATTGTCATTTAAAACAAAAACAAATGCATTCAGTTTCACATTAAAGTGCACTTAATTTAAAATTCAAACAAACTATATATTATTTTTATATTTTCAATAAACATGTGGTTCAAGAAAACAAAAATAAATAGAAACATGTGATAATTAATACTTACAACAGTTTCTTTTTATTTATTTTTAGAATTCTTGACACAAAATTTATTTTCTATTCAGCCTACCAAAAGCAAAAAGTACCTAATGAAAAACATCACACATAAATATTTCGTATTTTTAAACACAAATCATAAAAAAATAGAGACAAAACTTGTTACTAAGAATAATCGGAAAAAGTTTAATGTCCCCATTTATGAAACCAAGTTGAATTATATTTCTACACGAAATAAGAAAAATTCTTTAAAATAGAACAGCTGTTAACATTTCAAATACTCGTTCATAGCTGAAAGAGATATTTACATAATTTAATACAAGACATTTATAGTTAACCCATTTATAGTTTTATGTCTATTCGTTGTGTTTTCCATTGTTTCGCACATAATGTGAATGTAAAAAATGAAATATCAGCGCATAAACAAATGCTGTTGTCAGTGATATTGCAAAAAACTGATTCAATATTTTGCAATGTCGGTGAAATGTATTGTTGTTGTTGTTGCTGTTATTGTTTATACCTCAGCATTGAAGAGATTAAAAAACAACATGCAGCAGTGACGTGCGCTTAACACATGAAAAAATATGTCGGCAAATATTTAAGATCAGCAACGTTCATTGACTTTTGTATCAACACAGCAGCTAACGCGGAGGTTGGTGTATGCGTTTTATTGAAATTTTATAATTTTTTAAGCATTAATTTAGCAACGAATGATTTTTATTGAAAAGAGGAGACTCAACAAATTTTGAAATTATGAAAATGGTGAAAAAAAAAATTGTAGCATTGTTCTACTATGCGAATATACATACATAGGTAACAGGTTATCTGAGGTTACTCATTTAGTGTTTACGATAGACCCCCCCTTCCATAATATTTTTTACTCACAATGAACTAGGGAATCTAATGTTAGAGTATGGCTGCTCAGAAACAAACCGCTCTGTAAATTTTTATTGAAATTTTAAATGTCAATTTTACTTGTAGTTAAGCCTCTAAAGATATTTATTTAAATCAATGAGATTATTGAAACTGTTTTTAAAAATTAAAATAAAACAAAAACAACGAGAAATGCAACAATACCGAAGAAAACAAGTAAAGGTGTTATCTTTAGCCTCGCCTGAAATTAAATACCCTACACCTGAATTAACAGTTGTAGACTAAAAATAAAACACGGCACTTTGACTTCGACAGTCGGTTTCAGAATGTCGCTTTATTTGTATTATCTTAAGCTTGAAAACTAAAGCGACATGAAGGGTTAGAAGTAATTACATATGTGATAGTGAGTGATTATAATAAACGTATAACTAATGAGAAACTTAAAGAGAATATACTTTAAGTATAAAAACACTTAAAAGTTTTCGTTTCTATGGATGCCACGCCCACTTGTATAAATTCGGCAAGTTCTTGTCCAGAGTTTTTCCAAATCATTCCTACTAACTATTTGTGTGAAATTGGGTTCCATTTCATTAAATAATTCTCTCGGTAGTTATAGCGAAATTCGCTACAGCTTTTCAAAATTATTTTTAGTAGTTATTTGTGAGAAAATTGGTTGCACTAAAAACAAGTTCTCCAAATACAGCGTATTAAATGTGTTACATATTTGTATGGGCGATACGTATACGTGAATCGATTTTATTCATTTTCAATCCCAAGAACCTTGCTTGAATATATAGCTTGTGCACCAAATTTCATTCAATTATCTTTCTTAGTTTTCACCGTAATCGTGATTTCCACAGACAGACGGACATGGCTAAATCGACTCATCTGTTGACGCTTTTTCAAAAATATATATACTTTTTTAAGTATGCCACGTCCTTCCTATGCGTTACAAACTGAATGACAAAGTGAATATACCCTGAGTGTAGGGTATAAAAATGTACATCCATGTACACTTTGTATAACATGCATTGTTTGCGATTAGTTAAGTGAAAATGTATTCTATTGTGTTTCACATGTCTTTTTATTGTTTTATCTATTTTTTTTTTTTTTTGTATATTTCATTTTATATTTTTGTTTTCGATAACTAGTTGTTTTTTTTTTTTTGTTGTTGTGTAAATAAGTTCATAAACACTTTTCATTTAAATCATTTCCTTACGTAAACTTACTAAGCTGTTTGCTGATAAGAAGAAACAAATTTCTATTTCGCTTATCACTTGTTAGAAATTAAGACTTAAACATTGGTGTTATTGTGTACACAAATATAAATTTTTGTTATTTTTAAACGTTACTGAAGTAAATTTGGTATATCCGGAACGATTAAAATACAAAACTTTTATTTAGCTGCACATTTTGTGGTCATTCACAAACAAAATGTTATTTGATACGGCATATTTTGGATATCAATCCAGCGGTTCTCAACTTATATATATTTATTTTTACAAAAGCTATATTCGAATTTATGATGGCTACGTCTCCGAAACCAGATCCGACCAGTTTTATTCTTAAACTTAAGAAGTTTAATAAAAATTGGCGAGTAGGATGTTAAAATCAACTTAAGTCGAAATTTCCGATGTACTATATCTATCACACTAAATCAATCAACAAAATATGACGCCAAAATTTGGATACAGATTTCTTTTTTATACACTACCCTCTATATCCACTTTTTATTCCATTTGTAACTGTTTAGAAGGGACTGTGACAGAAGTATATAACTAATCCTTATTATATAATCTTGATCAGCGGAAAATCAATCCAGTCAATTGAAATTTGGTAACTACACAGGCTACACCTTCAAACATAGCTAGTGATATGGAAAATGAGCAAAATCAGTACACGGATACGCCATACGCCTACTTCACGTGGAATTAAATAATTTAAGACGCTACATTGCGATAGTTATTTGATGTACATAGTTAGTGTAATCAAATTGTAGACTGTCACAGACCAAAGAGAGTGGCACATATTGACTTTTACGTGAACCTTTGCTATTAAGACAGTGTAGGGTATTTAATTTTTGGCATAGTTAAAGATAACAACCTTACTACTATTGATTCAAATTTAAAAAAAAAGTAATATTTTTATCTTGAAAAGATGCTCTAACCTTGAAAATACTTTTCGTCATGTCATTAGTTTCGCTTTTTGCATTTCACATTAAGTAGTTATTATTAGCTCTGATTCAGCATTTGAATGTGAAAATGTTAGAACAATATCAACTAGATAATTGCTTAAAGTTTGCAAATAATTTATGATTGTAATTTCTTAAATTCACGATTTTAATTAACATTGCATCTAAGACATTTACTTTTAAGTCTTCTCTCGATGCGCTTTTGTTAGAGATCTTCTATATTCTAATTCAATTTCACTAGCTGATAGATTTGAATTTTGTACAAGTGCAGAAAACGAAATATTACTAGTTTTTATAGCGTCGAAAGCAATATATGGATTTAAAGACTACATTTCCTTGAAGAAATCACCATGCAAAGACAAATGAGTAATCATTTGTGAAATGTTATAAAAACTTAAATAGTTTGCTTTAAAAATTTAATTAATAGTTATGCTTTTACTTAAACAATCCTGGAATAGCAACATGTTAAACGTAGACAACGTAGACAAACACATAAGCTCATAGGAAAAAGTACCCTTTTTATTTTAATAATGCAAACATATCGAAGAAAAGTAAATTTCAAATCGCGTCAACATACTAAATGAAAAATTCTACTTATATACATAATTCATAATGACGTCAAAACAATCACAAATGTATTGAAAGTGAAATAACTGGTCACTTATATATTAGGAATTTACATACGACGTCAATGAAAGCACATTCACAGCGTTTTTTTTGTTGACATACATATATGCATAGTTTCTCAATTATTTGCAAATGCTGGTTAAAGTTTCAGATGAAATTTAATGGAACATAGAGTAAATGACTCGAAAGAGTCAAAAACTAATCTATCATAACAACACAATGTTTTATATATTTCCGTGAATACATTTTGATTTCTGAATGTTAAGGTAAAAAGGAATTGAGTCTTCTACGATTAATACAGTTTGGTGCACTATGAATGCCTTGCAAAGATAACGGAAAAAAAGGAATATTATTTGGGTGTCTAAAACAGGTTCATGTTACGAGCTCCTTTCTGTCCAATTTTTTTTTTTTTTTTTTTGGAGTGAGTAGGGTTCTTCGAGAAAATAATAAATCAAAAGTTGGAAAGAAATAACTAGCCGTTGGAAGTCGCAGGTATAGTTAGGTTTTTAATAAATCATTATAAGATAAGAAATCCTGCATCACCTATAACTGCGACTTTTGATGTCTATATCTCTAAAGCTAGCTGCGTCAACCAACTTTGAACTCTACATTAATTGTAGTTTGACTTAATTTTCATTAACACTGAATTTTCTTGTAATTTTCAAGTAATCTTGTTTTCCCAAAATGAAAATTGTTTATGTTGTTTTTTATATTTAGATAGGAAAAGTCCAACCTTTCTATCTATAAATCAGTCTTTTCATGTTGCTATTCTTTTGCGACATACACAAGGGTTAATGCACCCAGATAATCAAATACATTATATTACATCATTTCACATTATTTACGGAACACACTGGATGCAGCAAGTGAACAAAAAATAAAATAAATAAAAACGTTTTACAATCGCCACTTGAAAATTCACTCAAATCCACTTACCCGCGCTGCTTGATTGATCCTTTACATGTCCTAGATTCTGAAGATATGGCTGACACAGCAGCCACTGCCGACGACGCCGCTGTCAACGTCGTTGATTTCTCAGTGGAATTGAACGTGATTAAGTTCGTCCAAATTTTTTAAGCAGTCAAATTTTCGTAATGTGATAATTTAATTTAACTTTTGACAAAAAATGTTATCGCATTTTATTTGCAAAAATTGTACCACTATTGTTTTTACAAAGATTAAACATTTTTCTTTCAAAATCCTCGTTTGATAACCAGCACAGGCACCACTAACACTAAAAACAAAAATTTCGTCTGTAAAAATTACATTTTCTTGCGAATGTTTAAATTATAAACACTTTTCACTCCACGCTATGTATTAAAACACAACTTCTTTGTATGAAGCACAAAGAATAAATTAAAAAACCATTTTATTTACTTTTTATTATGCGAAATTTTATAATTACACCAACACTTTACTTAAGTTGGACAGGGAAATTGAAACTGTCAATCTTTGCTTTGCCTGTAATCATTTGTTTAAAAACCCTTGTTGTAAAACCTCAGTGTCAAAGTATGGAAATAATATTGTCATTGGTGCCGTTCAGCCAACTTCAGCGCTGTGATAGATTACAGCTCGGTTATTGATGCGTTCGAAATTTAAAGTAACGTAGACCAACTTGTTAATCATAATTCCTTATGTTTCATATAATAAAAATGTTGTTCTTCATCTAAGCTCAATGACTTATGATTATTTTAATAAACACTTATGTTCTTCTCTCAAAACGATCACTACACAGCAAACAAAACGAAGCCTCTCAAATAACCCCTTTAGATTGTACGACCCGTATTAAAAATTGTTATGAAACAGAAATTTTAATTTTCATCTGATGACAGCGCCATTCAGTGTTAATTCGGGTAGTAAAAAACTGCATATATACACTATTTACACCTACCGAACTTATGCACCGACGTATAGCAATACTTTAAGTGGTCACGAATTGGGACTCAATTCAGTCACACAACTTTTCAACCGGTATGTTGAACGCCATTTTGTGAGCTGATTTATTAACTTATCTCTTATGTGCTGGTAGATACATATGTATGATGAACAGTTTAAGCAAGTAAAATCGAAAATGACAAATTTTGAGTTGTGGCTCTCGAGTAGAATGTGTACGCAGAGCTGTCAAACGGTTTGATGAAATATTTGATGGTTTGAACCCCCTGATTTATCAAAGCGTTAGAGGCTGGCTGAACGGGTCCATTAACATTGAGTTTCACTTTTATATTTTACTAAAATTGTTGTGATTGGATCGGAAAATAACATTATAAATAAAATTAAGTTTTTTTGATTTTGTAAAAAAAAATTAGATTCCTAACGATGAATCCTGCAAAACGAAATATTAGGGATTATTTTTCACCCTCAGCAAAGAAGAGGAAAAATATTGAATATCATCAAAACTCGAATGAAGGTACATACTGTGGCTCACAATCAAAAGTCTGTTAAAATATGATTTTAAATATTACAAACAATTTTTTTTTTTTAAATGAGAAATTTTTGAGATGTGCTCTTGCGAAATTCAAGCGAACTTGTGATGCATGACTTAACCTATGGCACTCAGCCATTAAAATTATTTTTATGGCAATCCAAAACTAAGTACAGATGCACAAGCCTAAAGGTCAATGCATCGGTACTTTGAAGGATCATTTCGTTGACCGACTTTCGCCGTTATGGCTAGACCCTTATGTCAAAATTTGTAAAACTATTTAATCTGCATTTTCTCCTGCATTAACCAACAAATTAAAGACACAAAATTTTTTTCAAAACAAAATTTTTTGTAGTAACTACTTAAAATTGTATTGTAACTTTTGTTCATAAACATTCCAATGGTGGCATTTTAAATTAATTTGTATTTATATGTTTTAACAGATTGCACTGCAGTAACAACAAATGCAAACAATGATGGAAAGCATTCAGCCTTAGAGGAAGCTGCCAAGGAATCGTCTGGTAACAAAAAACTAAAAACGTAAGCTTGCCCGTTGTCGTGTGCAGATGTTTAAGGGTTCCTTTTTTTGTATTTAACAGCCCTTTACCGCTTGCTTTTCCAATGATGTGGAAAGAAATGAAAGAAAATGTAATGCAATTTTAGGAACAAACGAAAATAGTTCCAAACGCATAGTATATTATTTGTTTTTATTTTCAACTCTTCACACATTGCTCTCTTGAGGAGTGCAGTATACATATTATTAATTCCGTCTATAAGGGGATATAAATTTAATTTGTGGTGAAGTTATATCTCGATGGGTTGGAAAAATTAATTTCTAATTTTAATTAGAATTATTATTTGACTGACTCTTTATTCTTGTAAACCTCTTTTTAAAGTAGAAATTCGCCTAGTTCTTGACCAGAGCTTTTTATCGAATCATTATTGATGTTTGTGTGAAATTTGGTTCCATTATCTAAAATATCTGCATTTTGTTTTTGCTTTTCTTGTAGGTGTGCCGTCCTTTTGTCGAAATAATCAAACTTTCCGTCGAAAGCTTGCCCCAGTTAATATATTCGTGAGAAATTTTGCTATACTAAAATACATCAAATAGCTCTTTCTGTAATTGTGATTTCCACAGACAGACGGACATAGCAACATCGACTTAGGTGGTGACATATATGTCGTTTTCTTTACCTGTCACACCTATGCGTTAAAAGAAATTACAAAGTTAATATACACCCTGAGTGTAGGGTATAATTAATACAAATTTGTGCTACAAATATTTTGTTTTCGTGATATTGGAATTAAAAGTTGCATATCTTGTATTTCGTGAATCAAAGCAGATTTATAAGAATGTAGAATATTTATTGTTTATTTCATTTTTGCTCCAAAAATTAAGAAGAAAACAGAAACTAAAGTAGGGAAAAAATCTGGATGTGACTGTAGCCTTAAAGCCAAAAAAATAATTTTAAAGCTTAATAAAATATTTCTAGTTTCATAGTCTATAATTTTAAAATAAATCTTAACTATCACTAAAACTAATATTTATTCCAAATAAACTACAGGGTTGACATGCCAGTATTAAAAAGCAATGAAGAAGATTTATTTCCCGTTAGCTTGAGTGATTTTCAAAAATACACAAATGTCACAGATTTAGTAATTTTGGATATTAAGAAGGCCAAACCACATAGCTTTGAGCAGTATATAAACAATAAGAAGTATGTAGCTGGTAATACACATAAATTTTACACAATATTCTATGCAAAGCCAAAATATCGAAAAAAGATGGGAGATCTTAAATTGCTAAGTGGATGCCCGAAGGAAGTTGAAAAACGGATTTTCAACATTCCTGAAGCATTCCAAAAAAAGAAACTCAAGCATAAAAATAAAGAGAAAGAAGATAGTACAAAAGAGAACGAAGATGTGGTTAATCCAAAACCAGGCACAAGTAAAAGGTATTGTTTTCGTTTTACATTATTTTTGCATAAGATAGTGGAAATCTGTCTAAACTTAAAGGTGATCTATAATGTATCTATTTTATAGTGCAATGTCACAGTTGCCCATCAATGATTCGAGTCAGACAAATTCACTTCAGACTGTTGCCAATTCATATCCGGTTTCATTCAAAGAATTTCATAAATTTGTCAATTTTGACGAAGATTTTAATCAATATTTGTTCAATTTATGTAACGGAGATGCTACAGAAATAGAAAAACATCATCAAATGAGGAATGTACGCCTAGATTTTGATTATAATTTTTATAAAAAATTTTATGCAATTCCATGCGTGCGGCACAAACTAAAATGGAAATTCAAACCATGTCCTCAAGCAATGAAAGATAAAATTTTATTGAGAGCGTGCTGTACTAACGAAATGAATCGACCTAGTGGTAAGCTTCTTTATGTTTAAGGTAAAAACCTTGAAACTAACAACAACTTTCTAGATAATGCCACAAATGGGGATAATTATAATAAAAAAAATCAATGTTCGAGTATGTAAGTATTATATATTAAGTAAAGTCGCTAAAAATTCTACAAATTCGAATGCTAGACTGTCAACCATCAATAATTTTAAATAATCTACAGGGTCAACATGGCAGTATTAGAAGGGAATGAGGAAGAATTATTAACCGCTAGTTTAAATGATACTAGTCAAGAAATTTCAATCAAATCATATCCGGTTTCATTAAAACAATTTAAAAAATTTGTTAATTTTGACGAGGATTATGAACACTATTTATCGAATTTATGTAGAAAAGATGCTAAAAAAATAGAAAAATATCGTCAAATGAGTGATTTGCGTTTAGAGTTCGATAATAAATTTTATAAGAAATTTTATGCGATTCCATCTGAGCGTCATAAACTAAAATGGAAATTTAGACCATGTCCACAAAAAATTAAAGATAAAATTTTATCAAATGCGGAAATGAGTGGTAAGTTTAAATGTTTTTTTCTTATATGTTAAAACTGACCTATTTATTAAATAAAAAAAGATTCGACTGAAAATGCCACTAAAAACTTTGAAACCAATAATAATGCAACAAAGAAGGATAGTGAAGAAAATCAATTTGCAAACATGTAAGTTTTATGTATTAAATAAATGCTATCAAATATTCCCATAGAGTCGAATGCAAAACTTTCCAATACAGCCATAAGTCACTATAGAGCTTGAAAATTGAATGACTTGCATAATAATTTTTTATTTTGTTTCTCGGAATGCTTAAATAACATCTGGAGCAAAAAATAAATGGAGAGACTTACAGCAGCAGAATGAATTTAAATAATGACATTTTACTATTTTAATCATTTAGACGCGATTGATATTTTAGATCGAAAATAAAAAATTGTTAAGTTTTTAAACTCCATTATGACTTATTGACCACACTGTAAAATAAAACAAAAACTCACTTTATTTCTTTTCTTCATTATTTTCAGTATTAATCTTCCTACCCTAGGCAATGAAGAAATAAAGTTATTTCCCATTAAATTTTGCCTGTTTCTAGAAAAAACAAATGTACTCGACATAGTTGATGAAGCAGTCCCATTAAGTCGGCAAGGTAATATGCAATACATAAAAGAAATTGCATACAAGTTTTTCATAGCTTTCTATACTAAACCTGAGCTTCGTCGCAGAAAACCGCTCAATGCAATAAAATGTTCACCTAATTTAGAATATGAACTTTTTCAAATACCCGCAAAATATCAAATAAATAAATTGTCAGAAGATAAACCTGATAACCAGGAAGTTGAAACAGTACAAACCAGTAAAGAAACTGAAGCAAGCGTTGCAGTATCAGTTTACCAAGAAGATAAAGTTCATAAACAAGCTGATGGTATTTTAAAAACAATTACAAATTGAATACTAATTAATTAACTATTTGTAGATCATTGTTTGCAAACAACGCTTCCAGCCGACAATTTATTGCCAACAAATGAGAGCATCAACTTATTGAAACTCTTCAAAAAATATGTCAATTATGATGAAATTATTGATGAAATTTTTATGGAAGCTGCCAAAAATAATCCACAAACATTTCAAAAATTACAAAAAGATGTTGAACTGCGCTCTAGAGCATTACGTAATTATTACGAGGCGTTCTACAAAAAACCAGAAATACGTGAACGCTATAAATTTAACATGAAGCCATGTCCATTGAGTATAAGTAAATTGATTTTACAAATACCAGCGAGAGATTGTTTCACTGTTGGTAACAGAGAAGAAGGTAAATAAAGCTTATTAAGTGGTTTAAGTCAATTAATATACACTACACTTTTAATTTTCATCTTATAAAAGATAATTCAATTCAACAACGTAAACGTTCTGTAGCTGAGCTTGATCATTATCCTGAAGAAATGCCACAATTGAAAAAACAACGAACTTTCCGGAAACCGGAAGTAAAATTGGACAGTTCTAAGGCAAGTGTAATTAATAGTGTGGAAAACATGAAAGAAATACATCAAAACGACCAACATAATACTTTATCATCAGCTACAAGTTTGAAAAGGTCCTTGTGTGAATTGCAAAACAGCAATACGAAAAATGTCCATTTTAGTAATTTTGCAGCAAACTTAAGTGAAGATTTTTTTAAAAAATACCTTGCTGTGAAGTCGAAAAATTGCTGTACTGAAGAAATGCAATCGCAGTTAGTGCAACGTATTAATGAAAGAATTTTAAAAGAGAAATCCCTTTCACCGAAATCGGCAGCGAAAAAGAAACTCCACATACAATCAGTAGAAGTTATTAAGCCACCAGATAATTATCAAGTTTCAAATAAGGTTAGTTTGTTAATTTTACATTAGCCTCAGAACCACACAACACCTTGTCTTGCATTATTATACATACTCATAAATATCCAAGCTTTGATTTATATTTATAGTCCCGATTGCGTTGTCGTGAATTCCATGTTAATAAATATTTTGTTGCAAAAATAAGTTTAAATTTTTCAAAATATGTAGTACTATGTATCTTATTGGTACACTTATGCAAATTTCATTTAAGGGGGCAGGTCCAGTCATGATTTTTGAGCAATCGATTTTTTTTGCATTTTCTTAAAGTATAATATCTTAAAAATATATCCTGAAAATTTGAAGTCAATCCGACAATTACTTTTGGAGTTATTCGGCAATAACCAAAGAGCTCTCGGTGGTAAGAGTACCGAGTGTAAAACTTTAAATGCGATTTTCTCAAAACTATGTTTCCGGAACCGGTGACCACTGTAACTCGAAAACGGCTGGATAGATTTCAATGAAATTTACACAGTTTTTAAAAAACATAAAAATCTAGTGCCTGATCGAAGGATTTTATTTTTTTTTGAAAATCGATTTTTTATGAACAATTAACTGTTGATTTTTTACCGAAAATCTGGAGGTAAATGTTCCTGAAACCGCCAATTTGATGATTTTTTTTTAAAAAAAAAAATTCGTCAGGCAATAGATTATTTATTTAACTAACTAATTTTTCTTATCCGATCGATTTTGGATGATTTTCCAAGGATTAGTGATGGTCACCGCAAGACACTATGTATGGGACAGGGTCCAACACAACCAGCTATAACTTTTTTTATTTTTAATATTTTTTTTTTTAAACTTTCGTCAAGTCAAGTTGAAACATGTAATAATACCACATTATCACTTTTATTAAATAATTTAAATTAATACCAAAAAAAAATTATTGAAAATGTTCTAATTTTCACGGTCATGACTGGACCTGCCCCCTTAAGATTATTAAATATGGTCATCATATTGTATATGTGTTATGTTTCTTGTAAATATCTACATCAAATTTTACAAAACGTCCTGTATAAACCTGCCAGAAATAAAGATCTTAATCTCTATAATGAAATATTGTTTAAGTGTTCATATTCATATGAAAACCAACGTCTTGAACGCAAAGCGAATCAGATCAGAAGCTGGAGGAAAAGAAAATTTTCTGATCTAAATTTATTCAATATGTAAAACAAACATTTAAAAAAAAGTTTTTATTGACTATGCAGCCATTCCTTGCCAAAATTAATATAATAAGACAGTCAAAAGAAGATTAAGTAATTCAAAAATTTATTTTTGATATAAATGTTTTTAGATGTTAATTGTTTTTTTGATCTCTTAGAAAATTTTTGAAATAGGTACTATGAAACTGCTGCCAAATTGCTATCCAAATTAATTTTTTTTTTCAGAATAGCTCATGAATCTGTTCACTAAATAAGGAATACCTTTTTGTTCATATATAATTTCCATTTATTCATCATTTTCAGCACTTCACACTTGCTAATGCTGCCCGTATAAGTGAAGGTCTTAAACAACGCATACTTTTGGCCATATTAAATATGAGTTTTGATGAGTTCATAAAATATACTCGCTTGCGTGAACCATATTTAAATGAAAATGAAAAAACCTTAGAACTGTATAATACTGCCATTGCAGTAGAAGAATTGTGGCATCCAAGTTTGTACATGAGTTTGTTAGACTTGCAAGAGTATTTATCATCTAAAGGAATAGTAATAAGCGATACCGATTTTCAGCATATTTCACCAATAATTTTGTCCTGTGAAGAAATTGCATTAATAACAAACTTTGATGATATTGTACGATTGGACTACTATAAGGAAACATCCACAATAATAAAAGATGAAGATTTACTTGGCAAAAGACGCATACATTTTTATAACAAATGCATGGTTCATAACCAGTGGATATGCAAGACACCAGTGCTTGGAAGAGTAAGTTGAAAATGTAAATTATGTTATATAAACTTAAATCTTCATATGTGCGTACCTTTGTTTTCTTGCTTAGGACTGGAAAACAATTTTGCAACACAATACTGCCGCGTATATGCCTAAATTAATAGTGACGCCCCGAACATCATCAGGTACAGATAGTGAAAAATGCATAAGTGAAGCGTCTGCTAAAGAAATAAATTTTAATAAAGGTAGATCATAAAAAAATTGTAACTACACGAACACTATTTTTATTATGTATTGTTTATTAAGTGTATAAATTAATATATTTTATTTCTATTGAATCATTTTACATCCACATCAGTTCAAAATATCCAAAATTTTTCAGAAAATGTTGAACATTTTACATACTTTCAAGAAAATTCCTATGAAAACGATGACATTGAAACTATTGTTTATCCACTTCATAATAAATCATACGTAGTGAAAGACCTTTTTGCATGCGGCTTTGAACAAGTACACTGTTTTAGATCTGAAATATTAGCATTAACTAAACAATTACAAGCAAGTCAAGATGTAGAAACCGTAATTTTTCCTATCAAGCGCAAGTTATCCCTTAAGAAAAAAATAAGAACAAATCCTGAAATATATTTAGATAATACTGATAACGAAGTTAACACAACACAACACTACATTTACAAAATCATAAATTTATAATTTTGGAATCACTAGCATACGTATAGGGGAAGGCGGGGCAAAGCGGTACACGGGGCAAAGCGGTACAAAGGGTATATTTATCCTTGCATTATAACGCCATCTAATGTAATTATAAAGAAATTGTTTTTGAGTAGTGCTCTTGTAACTGCCAGGTTATAGCGACATTTCGACCTTCCGTTTTAGAGTTTCACGAAGTTCATCAAAATGAGTGCAGCCGATGTAAGATTCGAGGATTTTCGACTTAAGTAAATTCATTTCATATGAATAATTTAAAAAATGTAGTATATATTAATGACATTCATTTTTATTGTCAACAATTTGTTTATGTTGATAAATTTTGGTGTCGCGAGTCTGTATGTTTACATAGGTCATGGCGGCAGAGTGGTATTGCACTTCGTATACCGCTTTACCCCACCCGTGGGGTACTTTCTTTTTGCATCGTAATAATAACCATATTCTGTTAAGAAAATAATGAACCTAATTATCTTAATAGATTCAATATAGATCGAACTAATAACTTACATGTTTAATTGTGTGAAAAAATTCTTCTTTTTTGTGAAAACTTTGTTTTCCCGTTAGGCATACCGCTTTGCCCCACCTTCCCCTATATGTCTATTAAAATATTGTATATTCGCTTAGTCCTATAAATTAACTTAAGATATTATATATTAGATATTTCAATAAAACATGAATACCCTTATGTATAAAGTATCGATTCTTCGAAAACCCAAAATGACTGACTCTATTTATTGCTTACTGGGCGAAGAGAGTAAACATGTGTACTCCCTTTGTATCTATATTTTATAAAATTTAAACACTATTCAGGCGTTATTTCTTAGCCTAGAATAAGCGCTAAATGTCTTACGTAATTATTATTTATGTACCATAATTTGGAAAAATCAAAAAATGATAGAGAACTATTTGCAGATGATTTAGATACGAACGAGACAAATGCAGCTAATGTTATTCGATGTGAAGCTACACTATCAATGGAAAGTCATCAACATTTAGATACTGGTAAAATTTTCAGTTATCAATGAAATATTTTTTTTAAAAAAATTTTGTTTAGCTATGCAAGCTTCAGAATTAATAAGTGACAGTGAAATTCATCCAATTGTTGCTGAAAATTCTTTACAACATATAATATTGAGTGGTTCCGATGAAATACAAAAAACTTTAGGTACAGGTAAATTTTTTTTTTTTCTTATTGAAGTTATAAAAACAAATAACATTTTATTACACAGCTGTTTCGGGTCAAAAGTTATTGACTGAGAATGAACCAGTAGAGAATAAATCACTAGATTTTTTTTTATCAAGAAGTTCTGAATCGAATAAAAACTGTGCAGTGCGGTTTTCACAAGATGTCTTACTTTCAAGTGCGTCATCTGAAATGATTTCTTCACCATCCGCGACGGATTTGTTTTATTTGCATCTTGTAAAAACACCTTCAAAATTTACTTCAACACAAGAAAGTAAAACACAAAAAAAGTCGACAAACTCTACGAATAAAAAAATACAATTTCATGCAACAAATACGTCACCCAAAACCGCGTTACCATTGTCACCAAATATTTTTGTATCTTCAAGTGGTTCGACTATTTCGCAACAGCATAGTCAAAATTTATTACAACAAAACACCATAGCTGATAGTCCAACTGAATTAAATGATAATCCTATTCTTGTAGAGAGCTCTTTACAAAATAAAGATGTCGAATTTTTTGTTGACATGCCAAATACACAAAACCAAATCCTATCGTTGCCTTCAGATGAACACTTGAGTTATGATCCATTGGACGACGAAATTGAACAGCAATTGAATGATCTGTTTGGGGAAGATGCTGCAACCACAGGTAAGCTTACACAAAAATTTCTTGAAACAAGATTTATGTATATGATGTAAATTTTTAAATTTCAGTTTTAAATCAATGTATATTATCCCCAGAGCAAAATACACAGGAAGTGTTGAACAATTTAATAACAAATGTCACTGAAGGTATACATACTATATGTACACATATCTATACAATTTTTAAATCCTTGGTGTTACGATACTTTTGCTAAATACGATCGAATTTATTGATAAATTTAACATTCAATGGCATATTATACTTCTGTGTTGCTATTAGCCGATCTTTTCATTCCATTTGAAATCATTAATGACACATTTTAGTGCTACTCTTAAGCGTAGAAAAAGTTTGCCATTAATTTTTTTGCTATTTCGTTTTTTCCATATGAATTGTAGTGGTAAACAAACTGCGCCGTTTACAGGTTTGATCTAGAAAACTGAAATTTTGAAAGAATTTTCTTCAAACACTATTCTACACCACACGAAAAATTTGGGAGTGGTTTCACAACTGGGGGTGGGTGGCACCTCCCATACAACTAAAATACCTAAAACGCTATATCTTAGCACCTAACGCAGATTTTCTCTTCGTTTTAGTAAGCCGGGTTTTTCAAAAAAATACGACGAAACTCGATACGCGTCGTTTACAGGTTTGAGTTAGAAAACTCAAATTTTGTGACAATTACTTTTAAAAAAAACAATGCTCCATGAGCAAGAGCAAAATTAGTAAATAGTAATATTACAAGCCATAATTTAAAGCCGCCAATAATACAATAAGTGAATTTTCATAATATCTGTACAATCATTAAAAAGTCTCAATAAATAAATAATAATAATACTTTTAAAAAATCTACAAAATTTTCAAAATAAACACCCTAGTAAACATCTAATGATTAGAATGTTTTCAAATATTCAAAGACAAAAATATCTGATTGATGTTGTAGAACTGATAGCTTTTGACTTCTACATAAATGCTTTTAAACAAAAATTTTCTATGTTAGCAGCTGTATAGAAGTATAATATGTATAAATATATGTATGTTAGCTCAAAAAAATAACATATTTATTGTTCTTTTTCAAATAGGAATAACATCAAAAGAAACGAACTCAAATCTGTTTGTTGAAGAAAATAATGAAAAAGCAACAACATTGCAACCAGTAATAGAAAAGATTAGTAATGCTGGTAAGAAATGGGATTATCTGTTACAAAAATTATTGCATATAGCAGACCAAAATCATTTCCTTTTCGGTAAAACTAACTTAAGGTTTTCCAGCATAAAATAGAAATAAATTATTATTAGCGATGACTATTTAAATTTAATTGAACTATCTAAATTATTAATAAATTATTGCAGAAATTGAAGATGTCTCCAGTGAGGAAATAATTCCTCAGGCTCTTAACGAGACCGCAGTTAACCAAACAAATGAAAATTTAACTGGAGCTCAAAAACAATTGGTTCCATTACCTACATCAACAGAGTTAAATAATGAAACTAATAAAGCTACTGGTAAATTTTCAATTTTGAATTATCTTAGAGTTTCATAAAAGAAAAATTCAACATGCTTTCAATGACATTATTTTGCTTATACATATATTAGAATCACAAAATAAAATACTAGAAGTGGAAGTCAATATCGAAAGTGCAAAAGATTTAACATCTGAAACAGCATCAGCTATTGTGATATCAAATGATAGATCAGAGCAACTTAAAGAAGCAAATTGTTCACACGTTGCAGAGAACTCGTTAGATTTTTCGGTTGGCGATTCGCATACTACAGGTACGTAAAAAGAAATTATTTTCAAAATTGACTGAAGTAGTACCCTACAGTTATGGTTCCAGTAATAGCTCTAGGCTAAATTGACTAACATTTAAGTATGATGTAGCTCATGTCATTCATTTTTTATGGCCATAAGTTATTTAATGCTCATATAGACTTGTGATCAGAACTATTAGCTACATCATACTAAAATCAAGCCTATTCGAAATAAAGCCATTTAGAAATGCTGCATAGAGGGGAGGAGTCAGCTCTTATTGAAGGGATATAACGCCCATTTCGCATCACAGAAAAAGTTGCCCCAGTATCACGTCTTCGTTTTGTGTGGTATTTCGTATATTTGTGTTCCCTGAATCAAAAACCTTTATTTAAACAGTTTATTTTAACGCCTTTTCAAAGATTTATAATTCTCATTGCACCCACCAGTCCCATCCGACCATTGTAAATATACTCTTTGATTTCTAGTACAAAGTTAGAGTCGATTTTTACCCATTGAAAAAAATATTGTTCACAATTTCAAAAGTTACATAGAGGTAAAGGAACTTCGTAGTGATCTTTGACCTCGAAATCAAAGAATTCACCAATACGTACATCATTGCTAAAGACAATTTGATGAATGCTAACCGTTTTTTAATCCAAAGTAAGAAATCGATAACACATTTACTATAAAATTTTGTTTTTATGTTTTAGTTTTGGAAATTAAAAAACCTGAAGACGAGGTCAATATCGAAAGTATAACAGATTTACCGTCTAAAACAGCCTCAGCTATTGTCGTGTCAAATGTCAGACCAGAACAACCTAAGGAAAAAAGTTCCTCTCAAGCTGCAAAGGACTCACAATATATTTCCGTTGACAGTACCCATGTTACAGGTACGTTAAAAAAACTAAGAAGAAATTAAAATGTATTCTGTTGCTATGCACGATATATTCCTATCCTTTGCAACATTAACCTATTAATATCGTTCATTTTCAAAAAGAGTGCTTAAATGAAAGAACATTGTTTGGAATATTGTCCAAATTGAAGATTAGTATAATTTAAAGTCCTATCATTGTGATGGAATTTATAAAATTTATGTAAATGTAAAGCAATATCTCATATAAGTTTTAATGCTAAATCCGAATCTTGATGATTTTTGTGCACTTGTACCAAGGACACCAAAATTCACTTGAAGCATTTCTACTTAAAAAATTAAATTTTTAACTCATCAAATCGAACACGGCGGGAATAAAAAGAGCAAAAAGGAAGATTTTTCTGCTTCTTAAATTGAGCACTGTAAGATTAGAAAAGGCATATTGAATGCAACGACAAATTTTGAAAAACATTTTTTTGTTAAGAGTTTTTCGTGGAAATTTCTGTCGCAATTTGAAGATGGGACACTTGCTTGTTACTTGTTAAAGAAATATTTTCGCTATTTTAAATAAATTAAATCAAATCAAATACATTTTTTCTCCTTAATCTGCAGATGACAAAGATTTTAAAAAAGAAACTGAACTTCCAAATCGCTTGCAATTTACGCTAAACGATACAGATAATTCAATGATAATTGAAACAATGGAAGAAAATATTATAACAATAAGTGATGATGATGATAAAAATGATGAAGAAAGCCAACCAAAACTTGGTATGTAAATTGCTTATTCGGTTAAAATTCTATGTTTAATTTTTATTACGTTTTAGCCGATGGCCCAATTAAGCAGGAAATTCAATTCCTAAATAATTTACTATTCACTATTAATGACTCAAACGGTGCTCCGCAAATTTGTAATTTGCAATCATCTCCACCTATTGTCCTTGATGATGATGATTGCAATACAGCTTTAATTGATCAACTAATGAATCCAACAGATGAAAGCAGTTCCAAAGGTGCAGGTATTAGTAAAATTTCATCCGAAATAAATGATGATGAAACTGGCACATTCTGTGAAGCACAAAAATTACCCAGTTCTATTGAAGATAGTGATACAGTACAAGAAAATCAACGACAACAGCAGCTTAATCCAACTTTTATTCCTGAAAATGATGATAATAAGCCAGAAAGTATTAATACAGTACCTGCAGTTTCGGACAACATTGGTTCATTCGATTCTATTTTCGCAACCGATCACGACTATGCTCAGCAGCAAAATGTTGAAATATTTGTGGAAATGTCAGACAACGCTAGCTCATTACAAAGTTCAGAAGAACTAGTTTTGGAATTCAACATTCCAACGACTGAGTCACCTGAACAAGAACCCATAAATCTGTATACCGAACAGCATTTAAATATTGATATAAATTCTCCTGCGGAACCTCAAGTGCCAGAAGATGATTCCGTGGCCACTGCAAAAATTAATGTAGAATCGCAAAATGTAAATGTTATTTTAAATGCTACAAAAACCAAAAAAGTTACCGAAACAAAACGAAAGCAAACAAAAAATATTAATAATACCGATGTTATACCACAAATTTTACACACGTTTCGGCCACTTGAAGTAGCTGCAGTTACTAAAACATATGAAAATAAACGAAGAAGCAAATCACCTAATGTGGACCAACAAAAAAATACTCCAACTCAAATTACTACAACTGAACCTAACAATAGCAATAATAGCAGTGGTGCTACTAAAAGTTTTTCAGCTTCTCAAGCACTTGCCACCGATTGCACATTATTCAATAACACAGAACTTTTAAAGGATTTAGAAAAGATCCAGTACAAACCGGAAGAAGTAATTGCAGCTAATGTGCAAGGCACATCCACTAGTTCAGTTGCTTCAATCATTAGTTCCATATCAACTGCTTCATGTGTTTCTGTCTCAGAACAGGTAAATCAAATTCAATTAGAAAGAAAATTATATAAGGTAATGTTTTATCGCAGAATTAAAAAATTTCATTTTTTTGATGCCTTAACTGAAAATCACGTTGCTAAATATGAGTTGCCTGACTTAGTGGCAATTGGGCAAAAGTATATGCAGGTACGAATTTCAAGTGAACATATCTTTAATTTGTATGGTGACTTCTTAAAAGGAATTTTTCCAAATTTTTCCCAGGCCATTATAAATGATTTACGTTTGTTGCTTGACAATTTGAAAGAATATCATTACAGTGCTTTTAAAGAAAATAAAATTAGTGCACCACCCGAAGATTTTCGCGAACGCACACTTTTCTATTTGTTTCATTTGTCCCCTGTTATTTCCTTTTGCTTTATAAAATTTGATTGTAATTTACGTATAAATGGCAGAATAGAAGCGCCATATAAAAATTACATGCCCCGTCGGCCGCATAGGCCCTTAATAGATGCTATTAAACCTACAATTTTACAAAGAATTTCACTTTTAAAATCAGAATTGTCAGGCATAAGTAGATGAAATAGGACATTAAATATATTTTTCTTAAATTGTATAAATATTTTTACATAGTTTAACATTTGTTGATTGTATGAATTGTTAATAAATCCTTAAATTTGAAATTAAAATTCTTGTTTTATAACTTTTTTTTTTCAGGGAGTAAATGAGTCATAATGGATGTTGATATTTATTTTTAATTTGTTGAAAACGTTACAAAAGTGAAACAATGTGTAGCTAGCTTAAGGCGTCAATAAGACTGTTAATATAATTTTATGTAATAATAATAATAAAAAAAAAATTAATTAAAAAAATAAATAATACTTATTTTATTTCAAAATAAATATCGTGGCACATTGAGATAAATAAAAAATTTACGGTCAAGAATAAAAATCTTGAAAAGTTGTCTAGCTGCTGTATTGAAATTTGACAAATAGACTTGCTACTGCCTTGGGATGATTGTGGTAAAAAATATGAGTTATTTGAACATTTTTTTTAAAACCAATTTTTTCTAATAAGATATTTATAAAAAAATTGATTCGCATGCTATTTTGTATATTGATGCCAGGTGCAAAGAAAACAACTCAATATTTTATTTAGGTCGGAGAATAAGGTTCGAATTCTGTAATTTAAGCAACTCATAGTTCCGTTACTTTTTAACCGATTGCAGAGCTTAGGGGCTTGTGCATAAAAGAAGTATGTAAGTACGCAATTTTTTTCGATTCAAAACACATTGAAAACAGTTATGCAAAAATTTAACTTCAGTTCTCATTTTGGTGAGAAAAAATGGTAATTTGCACAGTACAGAAACCGCCGAAAATTAGAAATCACTCCTTAATTCAATAAGACTTTTTATTCAATTGGAAGAAAGGTGGTTTAATTTTTAGAAAACTGCGCGAAGTTACCTTTCAAAGGCAATCGGTTAAATAATAACAAAAGCCATGAACATTTTTTTTGACAATATCAACTTTAGTATGCCAAAGTTACAATCAGATCGGTTCATTTGATCAATCCAGCAACCAACTTTTGCTTATAAAGTATCCTAAACTTTAATTTAGCAATAAATTAAAAAAAAATAAATTATAAAATTTTTTGTTGGGTGCATATAACACTTCAAGTAAAATCATGATTTTTTTTTTGCAAATTGATCTAATTTAGCAGCCAGCACTGTATAAAAACCGGCTTTGTTATTTTTGTAATAGATTTTCGCTCCAGCTGTCAAACTGACGGCTGCAATAACATGATAAAAAAATCAATTGTAGAGAATCAAATTTGCAGAAATTTTCAGGTGCTTTGTTTTATTTTCTTTTGTCTGGTGTGGTTCTCTAAATAAAATTGTGCCTGTATAGAAACATTTCTAGTTCCTTGCAATAAAAAAAAACATCTTAATTTAATTAAATTGTAGCATACGAAATGAACCAAGAAGTAGACTACGCCAGCGATAGTGATCAAAGTGATGAAGATTTTCGTCCAGATAAAGAAACCGGCGTCTCTGATTCTGATGCCGAAAGTGTGGAAGACTCCGCTGACTCCGTGGATGACGATAGCTCTGCTTCTGAGGAGAATAACGAAACTGTTAAGCGCAGGCAGAAAAAGAAAATATCCAAGGCAAGCACGAAATCAAAAACAATTAAAAAATCGACTGGGTCTACGGAAGGGCAAACCATTAGCAGACGGACTACTCGTCAGACAGAAGATACTAATGGCAATGGGAAGATAAGCACAGAAAAGAATGAACTGGAATCAGATGATGACGAAAAATCGCGCACAGATGCATTGTGGGCAGATTTTATGAGTGATGTCAAACCTGCATCTAGCAAAAAAATAAAAACATCAATTCCTACAAAAATTACCAATAGTGATTCTGCAATTTCAGCAAAGACTTCACCTAAGAAAGATGAAACCTCAAAAGTAACTGAAAAGCATGTTCAAGAAATTATTAAAACGGCCTCGCCAAAGCAAATTGTAGTTACAGAAATAGTTGATTTTGCTGGGGAAGAAGTGCGTATACAGAAAATTGTAAACGCTGATAGCATTAAAGAAAATAAATCGGCACAAAGTCTGTCCAAATCATCCCCAAATTTGTCAGGCTTGAATTCACGTAATCCAGTTGCGGAATTGGGTGGTAGTACCAAACGAATTGCGGCGTCTGCTGGCTTAGGTTCTATTTTAAATCAAATTGGTAAAAAGAAAAAAATTTCAATGCTGGAGAAAACGAAACATGATTGGAACAACTTTAAACAAGACGAAGGTATCGATGAAGAACTACAAACTTTCAACAAGGGAAAAGATGGGTGAGCAAGCAAAAATTATACAACATTTTTTTTACATAAAAAAAGACTCGTAAATTAGCTTCTTGTAAATTAAATAAATGAAAACTTAAAAAGGTGAAAAAATTTCATCAAAAAAATGTAGGCCACATCTAAAAATAAGTTCAGACTTGAGATATAAAGTTGTCTTATGAAAAATTAACATAAACTTAAGATGTAGTATATTCAAATTTTTTCCCATCAAGCAAATACAAAAGTTTTCAAAAAATAAACTTACATCCTAATAGTTGTACAAGCCCTTTCAGTCCTCATCTAAAAACGGTCTCAACTTATTTTTTTTATATGGAAAAAAAATATGTTAGCTTCCGTGTTATGATCTTAAACCATAATCTAATTTTTGTTATTATTTTAATTAAATATAGAAAAAATTAAATAATTCTTTCGTATATTTTCTTGCAGATACTTGGAACGCCAGGACTTTTTGCAGCGAACAGATCTACGTCAGTTCGAGATCGAGAAAGGTTTGCGTCAATCCAAGCGTAATAATTAATGCCGTATTTGCGCGATTTCAATTGTATGAAATTATATTTTGATTTTATTTTGGGTTTTAACCAAAACAACAAATTACTGCTAAAAACTAAAATTGTAACAATTTGAAATATTCCATAGACATAAAGAATTGATTTAACTTATAACAACAATAATAAGGAATCTTGGTTGAAAAGCCTGCCTGTCTGTATGCTGTGGGTTTTGCACTATGTATGTAATGATATAAGATAGTTTTTATTGATTTGCAGCTGAACAATGCTGCATTTGCATCAATAACTCATAAATCGTGCAAGTGTGCTTAATTATTTAAATAAAATTTACGAAACGCTCCAAGTCCAACAAACATAGGAAACAGTTTAAAAAAGTATTCTGTTGTTTTTTATTTTCTAGTTATAATTATATATATTAAGTTTAATTTGATATTTTTGAACGAAAATATCTACAGAGCACACACTCTGATGGATGGTTGGTTTGTTCTCTACATTGCTACGATAAGCTGTGGAATTTATTAAATAGCTGTTAACCAGACAAGAAGCAGAAATATGATCACTGCGGCAACTTAGTCATGACTGTACCCCATACTGCCGCCTCTTCCTTGGGTACATATGATTCTTATCTCATCCCAAAACATTGGAGTCTACCTGTCATATAAATGGAGAAAATTCTAGGGAATGTCAGAGAATTTTATCTGGTCATGAGATAAAAGGTCGAGAGATAGGGGGCACATGATGCGTGACTGTCAGATATGCCGGAAATGGTTTACAACACGCTCTCCAGCTAGAAAATTTAAAAATAAAAACAGGGTCAGCGATGACATAAGTTGTCAGGACCAATTCTTGAAACTCAATTATTGCATGAAGTTCAAAGATTCCAAATCTACGAGCACCGTAAATGTGTATAGGCAAATACACTGTTCTGTAGTCCTTGTTAGGCTGAACACAGCCAGTGCTCCGGATAGACGGAAAAATTGTTTAATATTTCTGGTTGTTAGAAAAGAGATGACTGAAAAGGTAGTTACGTGGGCATAACAAAGCAACGCAAATATTAGGGAACGGTTTTACAGGATTTAGTGGCTGACTGAATTCGCAATTATAACTAAGTACATATAAGCGAATCGAAACCGAGGAAAATCAATTATTGGCGATACATAATCCACAACGGAAACGAGGCTTGTTTGCGAAATTACAAACTCATTAGAAGGGACCATATCGATTCCTCAGAAGGATCAAAGGTATATAGACTAAAAATTGTCTAGCGTTATAATAAAAAGTTTTTACTGTGAAGTGTAATGTTTGTGAAAAATTAGGTTTTTTAAATTTTTCTTAGGTACACTAGAAAAATATCTCATCAACCGGTTTTTCGACATTTCCACAGGTATGGAGGCGAATGCTCAGCCCATCTACCTTTTCCAATCAAATATGGCTTACAAACTATATTAGAAAACTAAAATAAAGTCCTGCTTGACAACAATTTGAGAATGCTCTCCCACATTAAAGAAGATAAAACTTTTCTACACATATGTATATGAGTTCAATATGTACGTGCAATTTCACATAGTGAAGATGTATTTTCAAAATATCTTAATCGTGTAGTAGTTTTTTTGTAAATACCTAAAATAAAGTCTTGGCCATTCTAATTATGAAATATTCCTTGCTACATATTTGCACGATTAGCGAGCAATCGCAGATATCAGCTCTCTTGTATTATGTATCATTCAGGCATTTCACGAAGAGAGCAATGCCTCAATAAATTTGAGTTTCTTAAGTATTTGCTCTGTTATCACTGGACTTTTGCAAACTCTCATTTGTTCAAAAAACTTTAGTTCCTAAGTTGCTCTTAAATTTTCGTTAAAAACATTAAGGTCTCACATTATAAGAGCACATCAAAGAGATTAAGAGACTATCTGCGATAACGAATTGAGCCAAACATAGTAAACAGTTGATAAAAACACGTCAACTGCGACGATGACGCTTTTCTTGAAGTCAAGACAATAAACAACGGCAGCAACAGCAAGCAAGTGGAGCCCAAACGTTGCTGTTTTATCAAAACAGCATTCAGTTGAATTATTTGACTGCGTTGGATTACTTCAGTGCTTCTTGTGCGCTGCTTTTAAAATTTTTGATCTTGCAAGTTTTGGCCAAAATTATTGGTCTTAGCAAAATTATTTAATTAAACAACAAAAAAAAAAAAAAAAACAAAAATTAAATGTTAAAGCGATGTACAAAAAAATTTATTAATAATTGAAATATTAATTTCGAAGTTCTTAAAAAAACTAAAAGTGCTAATATAAAACAAGATATAATGAAATATATTTTTAATTGTGTGAAAATTGTTTTTCATGTTGATTGGTAATCTAGTTTTCTAAATTAAAGCAAATAATATAATAATAAAAAAAAGTGTGTGTTTGTTTCGGCAGCGGAGAAAGTTTGCTAATGCATTTATTCAAAAAATATTCAAAATATTAAAAGCTGTTATAAACTAGTTTGCATTGCGGTGGTTTTTCCGAGGCAACATATTTTGGCGTTTGCTGCAAGAAGAAACAAGAGGAGTTACAAATAAAAAAGGATAACATAAAAAAAATTTCGCATTGCACATACAACAGATAGCAAAAGGTTTGTGCACACATTTATCAAAAAAAAAAAAACAAAAACAACAAATAAAATTTAGTTAAACATTTTGGTATAAAATGCGAGAGACAATTAGAATTTGAAGAATAACCAATAAAAGGTCAAGCTATTTTATGATTTTTATTTTCATCAAAAGTTGTAGTTTCTATTCACCACACAAGTTTTAACAGTTATATAAAAAGAAACAAAATTTGAAGTGACAAAATATTGAACGACTTCATTTCGAACGGGTTCGCTTCCAAAGTCTTTTGTTTTTTTTTATTAATTATGTAAAATCGTTCAAATTAAGTAAGCAAACGAATTTTAATCCGAATTATAAAAAAAAACATGATTTTTTTTGCTTTGGAATATTTTTGCATCTTTTCAAAAATTGGGCAAATTATGTAACATTTCAAAAAATAAAATGCTGTTAAAAGCAATGTATTGCAATAAAAACTATTTTGTGTGGCATCATGTTAGTTTTGAGTTCATAAAAAGCTACATAAAAAAATGCATATTTGGTACTTGGTTTATTTTTGCAAAAATAAAAAACAGCGCAACATCTCGCATACATAAACTCACATTATGCATGTTGAAGCGCTAGCTGTTGCCACCTGATGCTCGTAAGCTGTCAATAAACTCGAATATGTTTTTTTGTTTTTGTAACTGAAAGAGTGAATTTAATTAGTAGCTTAGCGTCAGTTGTGCCTTAAAAGAAAAGAAGAGGAGAAAAAAAACATATTAAACATAAAAAGCGCACTAACTGTTGTCACATTGCAGCATCAACGTTTTTTTTTTAAACATTTTTATGCGTTGACCTTGAGATCATCATTTTTGTTTTGTTTTTAATGCTTTTGTTGTTTTTAGTTTTAGATGTTTTTTGTGTTGTTGTCTGTTAATCAATCAGGAAAAACTGGAATATATGTATATAATTTTTGGATTTATTTTTATTTTTATACGGAAGTGAAAGGCCTTCCCTTATTCTGACGCTGCAAGTTATTTTCAAAAATTTCAGTTACAATTTAATTTCATTTCCGACAACAGAAAACATAGCATATGACAAGTATATGAAATGTTAGCTGTCGGTTGTGTGGATTTAGTAAATCAGAACAAGTTTTCAATTATATGAGAATAAACCTTTAAAGTTTTAAAAAATATGATATGTAAAAATATCGCATAATAGCAAAACCCTTTAAAGTGTAGACAAACAAAATCACTGTTTTCGGAAAATTTATAGATTATCATTGGAACAACATTTTGAGTTATACCATAATTTTTTATGTCCTTGTCTGATTTAACTCTCAGAATATCATAAATAATTAAATGAAAAATGAACTTACAGCCAGCTAGCAGCGTTCAATATTCATGTGAATTTAAAAATTAATACAATTTTTTATTTATTTAACAAAGTTTTATAACAAAGCGAACAACAACAGCTATAGAATATAGACATAAAATTTATGTTTCGATTCTTAAAATCACATAAATATATATTTGGTTGTTGCCACGTCAAATTACAGCCGCTATTTAACGCAAACATAACGTATGTAAATATATTAATTAGCTTTCAGTAGTTTTTATAAAGACCTATAGCTACACCTAAAAGATTTATTATATCATGTTCTAAAAATGTATCTTCTTTCAAGTAATTAGAACGAGACAATTTCGAATTCAATTTTTCATTTATCTTTGACATCGAGAAGATGATATACACAGTGTGGCAATTATATTATGGGACTGTAGCTATAAAAATTTAACAGAACCGTTTTTTTTTCAAATATCTCTTTATTTTTATTCAAAATATTCACCTTTTTATTCAATGCATTTTTCACAACGACTCAATAATGGTGCATATTGAAGCTGAAAATGCATCTGTTAAACTTAAGTTTTAATTCTGAATCAGGAAAATGCGGCCAACAAATGAAAAGCAATCAACGATGTCTGACTCGGTGCATTATCTTGTAAAAAACATCAGTCGTCAGGATCACGATTTCATTTTTGATGGAACTTTTCGATTTTTTTTGGCTTCTGATTGATCCGGCTAAATGACAGCAAATGTGGACTCTACAGGCGTTGGAAGAATACTTTGTAGTACCCTAATCCACTACTCCGCAAATCGGGTCAGATCGTTTTGGAAAATTATTCGACCTAGAGGGTGTTTTTACTTCGAGATCAATTTTTCTCCAAATAAGCGTTTTGGTATAGATTCGAGATTCGATTCAAAAACATAAATTTGCAAAAAATGTGTCGGTCGGATCTAGCTTCGGTGGTAAGTTGCGGATATAGCTTTAATAACAAGAAGTATAAGTTGGGAACCCCTAAATAGATTTCTGAAATTAGGGTACCTTATGAAAGGTAATTTAATATGGCATAACATCAGTACATAAACATTAAAAGTTTTCGAAAAATTACTATTTTTGTAAAATTTTGAGTTTTCCGTTAATAAAAACCGTTATTTTTCTAAAAAAATGTATGACTATCAAATAATTTCTGATCCTCAGAAGAAATCTCAATTCCTTTGCCGTAATGACGTATCATTTGTACCAATTTTTGTATATTAACCCATTTTTTCGGGAATATAAAAAAATTAATTAATTATATTATTATTTATGGACAACTACAACTATAGCGACGTGAACAACAACGGTTGAAGGCCGCCCACTTACCCTCACTCTTATGTAAAATTAAAACAAACGCGGTTGAAGAAATTACAATTACACATTTCACATTCCGCCAATTTTCAACAATTTTCAAAATTTCTTAAAGATTCTAACAGAGAATCAGAAATTCTATTAGAACCAAAAGACAAAAATTAATTTTGATTTGGATGAAAATGCGACTATTTTGAAAAAAATTTTCAGCAATTTTTCAAGTTTTGATACTTAAACTTTAAATAGGCATAACTTCGTAAAAAATGTTTTTCAATCAAATGTTCCCTTAATTACATTGAAAAACAACATATTTAATCGGCAACCAATTCCGCAATTTGAAGTCACTCCGACTGCATGGTTTGAAATGGATTTGGTCATGTACTTAAATTTATTTTCTGAACAAGCAAAAAAAAAAAAAATAAAGGTTATCAAGTTTTTCCTACACCAAAATTGAGGTTTTTACCATTTCAAGGGAAAATTCTTTTGAAATAAGGTTATGTAAGGGTAAATTGAAAGCACTCGTTAAAGACAGTTCACAATGGATGTTTTCTGTGAAGGTCCTATGCTTTATGAGGAGATAAATTATACAAAAGAAGTTTAATTTCTTTGCAACGTTTTACATATTTTAGTTTTGGATCCCATATTGTTCCTTTTCCCCTTCTGGCTTGGAAGCTACGTACATATATCGTCTTCAGCAAAAAGTTTTTGAAATATTCTTTAAAATTGTTGGTTAATATCTACAATTTCATTCATTCATTTTATTATTATTAACTGCTTATAACATCTTGGTTGTAGTTAGCAGCATAGTGGTTATACATAGTAAGTTACAAAATTTAAGTTCTTAAACGCTAATAATTTATTTCATCTAAAAGTAAGGAACGATTAATAGCGATACGATAATAATATAATTTTGGCATGTGTAAGATTGTATGTATACAATTAAAATAAGAAAGGAAAGATCTGAATCGGAGAGAGTTAACAATGTAATAGTAAATATTTTTAATAGAATACGAATTTGTAGAATTAACGATATCGCTTATATTGCTACCGTAGATACGAATCAACGATCTTAAAAATTTTTCACGAATTATAAAATAAGCGGGGCATTCTAAAAATATATGTTCTAGAGTTTCATTACAGTAAAAATTACAAATTGGACATTGTACACTTTGTTCAATTTTATATATTACTCCTTTAATGAAGAAACGCAAATGTTAGGTAGTTGACAGACGGATTTGGCCTATAAACTTTGACATGTTAAGAAGACTTTGATAGGAAAAATACGAAGATTCTATATCTTCTAGGGATCCCAGTATGTTGCAATTCATGACAATAGAGTTTGAACTACTTGAGACATCCTGGAATTTGAGATATCTATCACGTTCTATAACGTTCGAATGTAAGCTTTGTAAAATTTTGCCAGCAATCAGTACTAGGATGTGCTAGGTTAATTCTTTCAAGGTGTTTGGTAAACTGTGATACCCAATTGTACTCGATGTTAGTGTTTGTGCAGCAGTCGAGATATACCAGGCGAAGCAGACAAATTTTTGGCAATCGCTTTTCATAGTTAATATCTACAATGTTTTTACATTAGATTAATTGCATGTTTTGTATATTTTGCTAAAATTTTTTCAAGGTTTCCTTGTTGGCAAAATTATGAAAGCTGAGAAATCACGAGATTAAAAATAAGCAAAATTGATTAATGTACAGCCTACCGCAAGCTTTTCACTTAGGAACAACTGTGGAAAATTTTATAAATTACTGGTGAAAAGCGATTATAGTTTAGGATAAAAAATATGTATTTATATCAATTTTCTAAGGAAAAAGCACCTCATGCATGCCTTTATACTATAGTTACCACAATAATACTAAAAATATTTTGAAAAATTATGTAATTCAACTTAACTCGTAGAATGGGTAATTCCATGAATTTCGAGTCAGCTATTAAAAAAAATGAGCTTTTATGTTTTGTCGAAGATGCTTATATTAATTAGTAACAATTTTATTGCGATGAAATGGAATATTTTCTTTCTATAGTTAATTTATGTAAATTCTGTAAACCAAAACTTGATTTAAGAATACAATATACTTAAAATTAAAATAAATGCTGCGTAGAAATTAATTCAGAATTAACATATTCATTCAATTCAAAAGACTTGCAAAAAAAAAATATATATTGCATTGTTATAAAAAACCACTCAAAAACCACAGAATTAAAAATATTCTAAAATTTAGTCACATTTAAATTAACTATTGAAAAACAAAAAAAAGCACCGATGCTGAAAGCCTGGATGATATAGAATACAATAAATAAAAGACTTAAGCGATAAACTTGTTAGAAATTATCTTTTAAAGCAGCGGTCGGCAACCTTTCGACCTACACTATGAGCAAAATTTAGCAAAAGCTACACATGTAATGGTAAGCCGGACTGACTTTCGATTTGACGTGAAATAGGCAAAATATCATTTTCTTCTTATAGGTTAATATAGAACAACATAGAATATTACATTTTTAATTAAATTTATACAACTTTTTTAAAAATCGGTAAAATCATAAATTCACAATATCTCAAAAACTAAATGTAAGAACATCTTGAAACAATTTTTTTCTAAATCAACGCATCATTTGACCTTAACAAACAGTTGCTTATTGGCTTTGAACCAAAATGTGTCATTAAGAAACACTTAAAATTCAATTAATTTCCAAACTTTTCTATGGACCACTTATTTTCCAAGCGCAATTTTGAAAGCACATTATGCCGAAATTTCATTTGACAATGAATTCATAGAAAATAAGCAGGAGCAAAAAAAAAAAAAACAACATTACATTGGTAATGACAAAACTATGCTTACAAGGCAAAAGCAACCAAATGCATAAAATAATTAAACCTCAACGACAATGAGTTAATATCTTTAGCATAGCATGAAAATAATGGCAATAGATGTTATCCCAATTTGCACAAGGTCAACGCCAATGTAAAAAGTCAACTAACTTATAATGTTGTTTTTGTGGTCTTGTAGCCGCCACCAACCGCTAGCATGCTGGTGAAATTTATGAAAACTTTGTTGTTTATTAAATGTTTTTTAATTTTTTTTTTTTTTCAAAAACGTTTAACAGCCAAACACGCAATGCAAAATGTAGAGGCTGAAAACAAAAAAAAAAGTTCGTGTAAAATAACAAATCGCACAACGCTACCGATGAGCAAAATAAATTACAGTTAATTTCAGCAGCAGCAGCAGCAGCAACAGTATGAGATGTAAAAGATTTGGCGGGAAAAATAAGTAGGCGTCTAACAATACAGCCAACTGAATTTAACCATAAGACAATCATTTATTTATGTTTAATTTAACCTCTACTTAACATTGACATTAAGTAGTTTCAGTTTTTGACTTTTTTCATTTTTGGGACTTTTTTCTTCACTGTAATTTATTGCTTCAAATTACATTTAATTGTAATGCTTTTGCACTTGAGAGATTGCTAATGAGGGGAATAGACTTTATATTAAAGAAGATACAAAACACGAGATATTAGTTGGATCGTATGAAAAAAATTTTATTAGAAAGAAAAAAAACATCATTAATTTTGTAATTGTTTTTGGGCGTACCACAGAAGGTCGTGACAACCATTTCAATTCAATAAAACCGACATGATCTCTTTAAATCAGGGTTGTTCAAGCCGCAGCCCAGAACGACTTTGAATGGGTTCCAATAAAATATTATAGGCTTTTATATCACTAAAAGTAATTACGCAGTAAAACGTGGTTTTGAAAGTGTCGTACGACACATTCACTCTTATCATGAGTATTCGGAGGAAAACAAACTTCCCAAATTTTTTTCCTATAAACCAAATTTAGCAATCTAAAATATGTTGAAAAACATTTAGATAGTTCAAAAATATTGAAAAATGCAAAGGATTTAGAATAATCGAATAATATTTAAAATTTTGAAAAATGTTGAAAAAATGAAATAACATCTGAAAAGTCCGAAATTCTAAAAAATCGATAATTCTTAAAAATTCGAAAAATTTTGAAAACCTCGAAGATATTGAAATCTGTTGAAAAGATCTATATAAGAACTGTCCCAGAAAAAACTTAAGTTTTTATTTTTAAGATTATACTCTACCTGATAATTTTATAGGTTTAAAAAGACACAATATTTGTGCCATATAAAGTGACGTTTGATATGATGTATAACACTTGAAAATAGCCCTTCTAACGACAAAGATGTCTAGCAAACAAGAAAAAGTCCACATACCTGGAAGATCCAGAGTTAAAACATTCAGCTATAGCAAAAATAGTTGGTGCATCAGAAAAAACTGTCTATACGGTTATTTCTTAATATAAGAAAGGTCTACCTGTTTGCCGAAAAAAAGGTTCAGGCAGAAAACTAGAATTTTCTAATCCAAAGGTAATCGCAAAGGTGAAGCGCCTTTTTAGGCAGAATCCCAACTCCTCAGTACGAGACATGGCGGCTAGAGCAAAATCTACTGTACAAAGTACAAAGGAAAAAAGTAAGCTAAAGACATATAGAGTTCAAAAAATACCAGACCGTTTTGATGAAAAGCTGTTGATGGCTCAGATGCGAGCCCGAAAATTGTATGAAAGGTACCTAGGACTAAATTTGATTAAAGCAGATTTTAAGCAGCTACCTGGGCACGTATATTATAAATCACCGAAGAAGTGTGCCTAGTAAATTCAAAGAAAAAAAAACTTAAAAATTTCCGAAGCAATATATGGTTTGGCAGGCCATATGCACCTGTGGCCTCAGTAGCAACTTCTTTGTTACGCAAGAGATAATCAATTCCAAAGTTTATATAGACGAGTGCCTCGAAAAACGTCTTCTACCATTTATTCGTGCACATGAGGGTAACGTGTTGCTCTGACGTGATTTAGCAACCTCTCATTACTCTAAAGCTACGATGGAATGGTATGCAAGTAAAAAGTTAAATTTTGTACCAAAAATAGCAAATCCGTCCAGTCCGACCAAAGCTTCGCCCAATTGAAAGATAATGGGCTCTAATGAAAAGATATTTTCGAAAGAGTAGCAAGACTGCAAAAAATTTACAAGACTTCAGAGCTAAGTGGAAAAGATCGTACCGTACTGTCGATGAAACAAATGTGCAAAATTTAATGAAGAGAAAAAAGTAAGAAATTTTTCTGAACCCTAGCCATTATTAATAAAAGAAGAAAAAAAAACAAAAAAAATAACTGGGTATTTTTTTATAACTAAAAAACAAAACGTAAGTTTTTCCTGGGACAGTCCTTATGTTAATAGATATCAAATGTGACACTAGCATGAGCTCCAATGACGAGTTGCTTATCAGATGCTGAAATGAGCTAATTTCCAGCCCAAGCAAACATTGAAAAGCGAAATGGATTGGATACATCTTACGAATATCACCATCTGAAGACTGCCAAAAAGCATTATAGTGGAATCCTATGAATAGTAGAAAATGCAGTCAATCTTCTTGAAAATTATGTTGGAAAGATTTGAGTTGCACCCTCATGATCACAGTGGAAGAGTTTTGCAAAGGTCCCATGCTTCGGATTTAAATAAAAACTAGGCTTTTAAAACGGCTCTAAAATTAATTTACCATAATTTTAAACTTAAAGCACTGCAGCCATAATATTTAAAGGAACGATTCATATTGTACATTTGTTCAATAGTAGTGAAGCAATTTTTATACAATTCGCTACTAAGACTTTATTATAATTTTAAACTTAATGAAGCTTAAATGCACGAAAAGTGATATGTATATATTTTTCTTAAAATGAATCATAAATGAAATCAACATCAGCTCAACTAGATTATATTGAAAAATCTTAAATTTGTTGAACCGTGTGATCAGATAAATTAAAAAAATAAAATTCTTATACCCACACATTTCGCATCTTTTGAAGTTCATTTGATATTTTTCATTTTATTTAATACAAAATGCGGTTTTTTTTCTAGAGACTTAATCGGTACAAAAAAAACTATCTAAATAATCCAAACACGTGATTTTATTAGAAAAACTATTAATTATTTTTTATTGCAGAATTATTATTTGCATATTTCTACTAAGATATTGACGGCCGTTCTTTGACCGCAGTTCATTGAAATTCAAATTTATGCTGAAAAAAAAAAACCTAAAAATTGAAATTGTTACTCACTCTTCAATCAAATGATGAGTTGTTTTTTTTTTTTAACATACGGTATGCGAATTTTTAGCTTAAAAAAGAAATCCTGTATAGAAATTATAGAATTATTAAAGTTATATATGCAAAAAATTTTTAAACTTTCTCAAATGCATGACTTTGCCAACTCTGAAAGAATAATTTAAGTATGTGCTAAGAATATTAATTGAAAACCTGTAGAAAAACAATATTTTAATAGAATTAGTATACATATACCATAAAATTAAAAGAAACCAACTCGTTGCTTAATCACCTTAACAAGATAAACTCTAACCTAACTTGTATGTACAATGTTTCAATTAAAACATTGATATGAAAATATATAATTAGATGTATTATATCATTTTTAAATTCATATTTTTTATTAAAAAACTCCCACTACATACTAATTTATTGGATCGCATTATTTAAATAATCGCAGAAAATACTAGTTAGTGCTGCAAAATAAATCATTGAAAAATTTAACAACACAGGAAGTTCGTTGCTTAAGTCTTTTGTTTTCTTATTTACAATTCAAATTAAATGTTACGCATACGCCATGTATTACGAAAATTAGAACTTGATTGAAAAATATGTCAAGCATAATTAAGTCAAAATAAATTAATTTTACATGATTTGTTTATGTTTTATATTTTGTAGCGCGTGCATTATGAATGATAACTAAATGAGATATTGATACGATATGTGTGCAAATTAAATGGTAATACCATGTCATTTAATATGTTGAAAGATAATTTGTGCAGCTACCACAAGATATATACTTTATCACTTAAGTAAAGCCACCAAACAAGGTGTTTGCAACATGTTTCTATTTAGGTATTTTTCTCACAATTCTTTCGAAATTTTATTGCCACATTTTTTCAATTTCTTCATTGAAGTTAATTTGGCATAAGCGTCAACTGACATGCACAAAGTGCTAGTTTTTTTTTATGCCAGTAAGATGTGAACATTTGTAAATTGTGCGTTTCACATGACATGAAAACAAATCAATTTAGCAAAAACCTATGACTTAAAGCGATTAGTTTTCACAGCGTTTAGGAAGGTACAAAAATTATTCTATAATTAAAATTAGTACCTGGAGACCGACCACTGTTCGGTTTTTCGTTTTGAGGTTGAAAAAATATGGAATTTGTTGAAAAAAGTTGACTTTTCACTTTCACGCTTCAACTTCTCTTTACTTTTTTCTGTTCCATTTTTTTCAACAATTTTGCTTCGTTTTTAGTTTCGTCAAATTGTGGTCTGATGCAAAAGTGTTTATAAAAAGAGTGGATTGGGACCAAGAGTGAATAGAAATGAAAATGATAATGCAAAATGGCTCGATTTCATTTAAATTGGACACTAAATCGACTGAGATATCGCAGCATTTATATAAAAGAGCGCAACCGATTGTACAGTTAGTACGAGGGGTAAAACCTATAAGCCACTTTGGTACAAAAACTTATCGCACCTTATTACGTTTAGCGGTTGGTGCTATTTTTTAAATTTTATTGCTGTAAGGATATTTTCCTTGTTCTTCGGCTTATCCCGGAGGTAATCACGCCATAAGTGACAACTCATCGAGGCGGTTCACCCCGAGTGACGTTGGGTCACTTAAAGTCACTTTGGTTCACGAAATTCGTAAAAATCCAAAAAAAAAAAAATTCCACGCACCGCAAAACGTTATTAGGTGCGCAAAGTTTTTACACCAACGTGGCCAATAGGTGTTATAGAGCAATTCTACAAAAATCGCACGCAAACCGCAATATCGCGATTTTCACTCATCTCGGTGATTCCAAGTAACCCAAAGTGACTCGTGGTGAACCACCTCGATGAGTAGTCACTTATGGAGTGATTACCTCCGGGATAATCCGAAGTACAAGGAAAATATCCTTACAGTAATAAAATCAAAAAATCGCACGCACCGCAATACATAATTAGATGCGCTAAGAGTTTGTACCAACGTGGCCCATAGGTGTTATAGACCAATTCTACAAAAATCGCACGCAAACCACAAAATCGCGACTTTCACTCACCTCGGTGACTCCAAGTGACACATAGTGACTCGGAGTGAACCGCCTCGATAAGTAGACACTTATGGAGTGACTATCTCCGGGATACTCCAAAGAACAAGGAAAATATACTTGCAGCAATAATTATCAAAAAATCGCACGCACCGCAAAACGTTATTAGGTGCGCAAAGTTTTTACACCAACGTGGCCAATAGGTGTTATAGAGCAATTCTACAAAAATCGCACGCAAACCACAAAATCACGACTTTCACTCACCTCGGTGACTCCAAGTGACCCAAAGTGACTCGTTGTGAACCACCTCGATGAGTAGTCACTTATGGAGTGATTACCTCCGGGATAATCCGAAGTACAAGGAAAATATCCTTACAGTAATAAAATCAAAAAATCGCACGCACCGCAAGACATAATTAGATGCGCTAAGAGTTTGTACCAACGTGGCCCATAGGTGTTATAGACCAATTCTACAAAAATCGCACGCAAACCACAAAATTGCAATTTCCACGCACCTCGGTGACTCCAAGTGACCCAAAGTGACTCGGAGTGAACCGCCTCGATAAGTAGTCACTTATGGAGTGACTACTTCCTGGATACTCCAAAGGACAAGGAAAATATCCTTACAGCAATAATATCCAAAAAATCGCACGCATCGCAAAACATAATTAGGTGCGATAAGAGTTTGCACCAACGTGGCCTATAGGTGTTATAGACCAATTCTACCAAAATCGCACGCAAACCACAAAATTGCGATTTTCACTCACCTTGGTGACTCCAAGTGACCCAAAGTGACTCGGAGTGAACCGCCTCGATAAGTAGTCACTTATGGAGTGACTACTTCCGGGATACTCCAAAGAACAAGGAAAATATCCTTACAGCAACAAATTCCGCAAATCGCTCAGGACGCACTAAGTGATCAAATATTAAAAATGACCACTACAATATTAACACTACACCACTGTAATTAAAAGTCTATTGGAACAAAAAATTTTTTTTATTTTTCGTGCTTTCTCTATCGATTGGAACAAAAAATTTAAAAAAATTACTCCCATAGTATACTAAATAACATTTAACGTTTTTCGTACGTATGGGAGGTGCCACGCCCACTTACGCAATCCCGTTGAAATCCATATAATTTCAAAGCTTATAGTAATCGACACCTCTACACCAAATTTAAAGAAAATACCTCCCATAGTGCACTAAATACAACATTCAACGATTTTCGTATATATGGGACGTGCCACGCCCACTAACGAAATCTCGTCGAAATCCATTTAACTTAAAAATTTTTGGTAACCGACATCTCTGTACCAAATTTTAATGAGATTACTCCCATAGTGCACTTATTATAACATTTAACGGTTTTTGTTTGTATGGGAGGTGCCACGCCCACTGAAGCAATCCCGTCGAAATGCATTTAATTTCAAAGCTTATAGTAACCGACAACTCCTCACCAAATTTTAAGAAGATTACTCTCATAGTACAATAAATATAACATTTAACCTGTTTTGCTTGTATGGGAGGTGCCACGCCCACTGGTACTATTACACCCATTTTTCGTCTTGAGGTACCTTATAGCAAGTATATCCACCATATGAAATTTCAGAACGATTGTGTTGTTGATTCTCTTATTATAATGTTTATAAATATTGTGGGCTGTGCCACGCCCTTAAACGAATTTTGCCAGTATAGTGACATAGCATGTTATGATGACTGCTCTTAGAGGTATTATCTATAAAATTTTTATGAAAATCCTCAGTGCCGTTTTTGAGTAATATTGAATCAAAATTTTCAATTATTGAAAAGTGCCACGCCCACTTTTCCGATTCCACCCACTTTCGGCAAAATTTAAGACATTTATGATCTGCATCTGTGTACCAAATTTCATCACAATATCTTCAATAGTTTTCAAGATATAACGTTATGAAAATAAAAGCTTAGGGCTGTGCCACGCCCCTCCAGGAGCCTTTGATAAGTTAAAACCCAGCCCAATCCTAATTTTGTTCACATATGTACCTAACCCCCAAGTTTCATCAAAATCGCTGCACCCGTTTTGGAAATAAAGTCTGAAAATATATATATATATATACATACAATTTTAGCTCGTTTAATAATAGTAGATATAGTGTGAATATTGAAATGTTACCAATTCAGAAGTTTTTAAAGAATTTGTCTGTTAACAGTTTTTTACTTACAATTAGATTTAGATATTCAATCTGACTTTCTAAACCTTCGACTGTTGTGGCAGTCGATCCGCTGAAATTATAAGTGACATGAATATGAACTTCTGATTTTGATTTTAGAGATTACTCAATCTGGAGTAAACATCAAAACATAATCGGTGACGTAAAGGTCCTTTCCTTTTGTCAAAGACTATCCCATGTAATTATTTTTATATTTATTATCAGCAATGACATTGTACTTTGGGGCCTTAGCCTAAGCCGAAGTAATCACTCAAAGCCAACGATTTTCATTCATAAATTCATTAAGATCAACCTTTTATATTTTAAAGAGCTAAGCCAATAGCAATACAGCTCAATGCTCAACTAAACCTCTGGATACTTGCATAGTAAATGAATAACTAAATATCTGTTAAAATTGAAAATTTTTTTAGCCAGCTTACAAATTGGCAAAATTTCTATTTATTTATTTTTTTGAACAATACAACAACTTGTCACCAACTTAGTCGCTGCTTACAAAACTCTAATAGCCACATATGTACGTTTAAGACATAGTGAAAGTGTTCTCAATTGACTTTTCGTGAACTTATTTCATACTGTCTTGGCCAAAGTGTGGCAAATACTTTGTTACCAACTTAAATAGTTGGCTTACTCAGGTATATCAACAACAATGGCAACAAAACTTATGGACAAAGAGCGCAATTTTTTTTTTGCAATTGATATGGAAAAACGACACCAACAAAAACAACAACGATAGTAACTATTTTTTTTTTAACTTAGTTGTATTAAATACATTTACAAAACCATTTGCGGTGTCTTTTATACCAATTGAATATTTTTGCCGATATGTTGTCTGTCTGTGTGTGTGTGACACTATACAATAGAAACGTGAATGACTTTGTTTTAACTTCACCAAAGTGACTTTCGTTGTTTTACCGTATTTTTTTTTTTTTTTTTTTTTATTTGCATATGTTGTAGTCGGTGTCGTTGTTATGTACAACATTTTTTTTTTTTGTAAATCTTTGTTGTTGGTGCGGTGTTTTGTATCTTCATTTGGTCAACGGCATCACATGTCCATCGGCTTTTTGTCTGTTAAAATTATTTATTAATAACTGTGTTTTTTATTTCTAAAATCAAGTTTTTTGTTTTTTTTAATATTAAATAATTTTTACAACTGAATATTTCGCATATTTAACATATTGTTGGTCTTGGGATGAGTTTGCTTTAGATTTTGATACAGGCTTTTGGCCATATATGTAAATAGTAGCTTGTTTCATTTGAAGAGTACAAGTTATTCGATTTATTTGAATTCTTTGAACTTTTTGATTCAGATGTTTATGTTGAACAATACCCCAAAATAAGAAATTATTTTTCTGTCTCTTGATCAGAGCATTGTTTCTCCGCAAAATTCTTTCAGCATTTATCTAATTCACATACATATTTGCTAGCGATCGTTATTGCGATGATATAGGACGGCCGTATTTTCTGCTACTCAGAGTGTTCCACTCAAATGCTTGTCGATGGATTCTAGTTGATGATTGGAGCAAAGTATGTTGAATTCATTCCCCTTTATGCTATTTGATTTAACGGAAAATCGGATTTTGTCTGGGCCGCCAAGTTTTCAGAATAAAGTGGAGACAATTGTTGGTAAACACATTTTATACCTGTTGAGTTCAACTGGCTCCACATTCGACTCGAAGCTTATAAGTTTCGTCATTGATAACTACATGAGGCTGAGTGTAGATGCTTTTAATTCTGTGGATTACATCATGAATGTCTTTGTTGATTCTATCAGCAGGAGCTATGATACCACCAAAATATCTATTTACTACTCCAATGCTGGACTCTTCTATCATGAAACCACAACCCGTACTGGTTGGGCGGTTGAACATGCTATTTGTTTTATCAATTTGAATATTTTAGTCCATTTATGGTTAGTTACTGCATCTTACCTCCGAGACGATACAGTATGGAGATACTTTAATTTTTTGGTTTCAGTTGGCAGCAGTTTACTGATTTCATAGTAAAATGTAGTTAGATTTGACGTATCTTTTTAAATTTACCGCCATTTTTTTATAGCTATTATTACGTAGATGTTTTTATAATTATAAATTAAATACATTCCGGTTAATTAAAATGATATGTTTTTATTATTAAAACTTTTTTTAAATATGGTAAAATTTATTAAGAATTTGGAAGAAAATTTCGTTCAAAATACGGTAGAGAAAATGCTCCAACAAACCATGATATTAAACTTATCATTGATGAATTTATAGAAACTGGTTCAGTTCAAGATCAGAGAAGCAGAATATATTGTTGTAGTGGGTGTTCAAGTGAAAATATTGTATCTGCAAGCAAAAGTGTTGTTGAAGAGCCATGGACACCGATTCGTCATCGTTTTGTAAATGGAGCTAAATATCGAGAAATGATTAGAAACTTTTTGGGAAGATAATTGGAAGATATATGCTATATGCCACACAGCAATGGAATCAATCAATAACCGAATAAATTGCTCGAAGAACAGACGTGAGTTGGCCACCAAGATCATGCAATTTAACATCATTGGATTTCTTCTTAAGGGACCTCCATTAATTACGTGAGATATTGTCGCGGAGATACTTCGCCAATGTTGCCAATCAAAATGCTAATTTTGATTTGGCGACGAAAACTGCGCGATTGTAGCCAACCATGAAAAGGCTCTTTATTTGAGCATAACACAAACAGTTTGGACGAAAACCAGACTCTTGTACTAGTGACTCGAAAGTGGAAGATTTTCATTCAGACTTTGGTTGGGATTAATTAAATTATTATGCCTCTGCAGATCTGGCATAGCGATAAATCCTTTTTTTTTAATTTTTATTCATTCCCCCTTACACTTCATTAATTTCTATACGGTAAAGATATCAACATACAAATTTCAAGCTGGGATTACCTGAGTTTCTTGTCAACAAATTATTATCTACGTTAATGCTGTCCGTCAGTCTCACAAAATCTTTAAGACTTTGTTGCCTAAAATTTTATGTTTTTAAATATGTTATTTCATATTTGATTAACAATTACGCGTAAAAGTGTTAAATAAATCACAAATAGTTAGTGCTGATAAACTGTCACGCATTATGCAACAAAAAAAGTGTTGTTGTTGCATTCAAAAGCTGGTGTACAGGTAAATGAAGAACTGCACTTTATTTCACATATGCGGCAGCAATAGCAGACTCTGTTGATAGTAATAGTTTTTGTTGTTGTTGTTGTTGGTTGCTGTTGTTGGTGCAACAGGTTTGTATATTGCTGCTTTGACCAAACGTAGTCTCTGTCTGCATAGTGTTGTTGTAGTTATTGCACTACCATATCTTTTGCGAAAAGTAGAGAAAAAAAATCGTCTTTCTTTGGTTTACTGAAACTTGTTAAAAATTAAATATACGATACGTACATACATTACTTGTCAGCCTAAAAACTGGAAACCAAAAAAACATAAAAAATATATAAAAATTTTTTAAGGAGAAAATAAAAATATAAAAGAAAATAAAAAGAAGAAGCAACAAAAATAAAGTATGTATTGTAAAATAGGCAATTGCATGCAGGAAGATATTTTTTTTTATTATTATTACAATTATTTGAACAAATTATATAAATTGAATATGTTGCTATTGTGTATTTATATATTTTAGTTTAGTTAAAGTTATGCACAACTATATTTTGTAAGCATTTTACAATGCTGAGGAATGCACAAAGCAAGTACTCATACAAATTGAAACAAAATCAAAAATTACAATATTGAAATCAATTAAAATGTATTGCAATATAAGAAAATATTTATGAGTTTTTCATTGTTATTATTTCTTGTAAAAGTAAATTCAATAAAACTATAAATTTTTGCTAAACTAAAAAAAAATATATAATTAAATCATTGCTATAATTTGAGTGTCACTATTCGTAAAAGTCACTGACTTATCAAATCACCCTCGCATAAACGTAAACGCAAACGCAGGCGGTCTGCGCCCCCGTTTGTAAAAGAAAAGAAAAATATAAAAAAAATGTTTTAACGGCTGCAAAATTTTTTGTTTGTTTTTGTATTGTTATTTCAGCTGTCTATTGCCACTTATTGTTGGTTTTATTTGTTTGCGTTTTGTTTGTTGCTGTAGTTTCTGCCAATGTGAATCACTTGTTATCGCTACCTGTTTAACTGTTACTAAACCACTTTCGATTTCTTCAGTTGTAAGAAAAAAAAAAAAAAATTTTATTATTTTTCTCTCTCAATTTAAATTAAAATTGGAGTAATATTTATTGTGTTGTCAGTATAAAATCAATGTTAATTGAACTGAATATTTAGGCATAATCAATAAATGGATGGGTTTTGACACGATGGAGGAGAGTACGAGTAATAACGTATGGTGAATGAAATTTGGACAAACGCTAAGTAGTTCAAATAAAATATTAAAAAAAATTTTTTAAATGTGTTTTTTAATTATTTAAGTACATTTAAGCTCGAAGATAATTTATAAAAAATAATTTACCCCACATCGATATTCTTTTCGTATTTTCTGAGGTAGTTTTCTCATAAACTCCTGAATGCCATTTAATCGATTCTTTTCAGCTTTAATTTATTTGTATTAACTAAGCAAAATTATTCGCTTCAAATTATTCCAAAAATTGCAATTGGTCGTAGTTGTGGTACGTTTGGTGGGTTAAAGTACAATTTTAATGCCTCGCAATTTGAAATCTTCCAATGCATTTCTCGCGTAATGTGATGAAGCCAAATCCGGCCAGAAAACTACTTCATCGCGTCGATAATATTTTTCGTAAATTTTTAGAGTTCAGGAATGCATCTTTCCCAGTAAGTCTTAGAAGTGAAAGCTAAGCTGCCTTTCCAAAATACTGGTTCACTGAAGCCACGCTCACTGATTGTCAGTCATAAGAAAACCTTTTCAGGGGGTTTTCTGGATATATTTGATGTTGTCAGGTGCCTTGTGGGTAGCAGTGTTTAGACTGCCCTTCATTGGCTCCAACAGTAGAATAACTCTCGCCGTCCATCCCGTAAATGTACGGTGAAAATGTAGCAAAATATTTTCCAGAAACCGCAATCAATCTAGATTTGACATCTTTTGACTGCTTCTCTGTAGTAGATGGCTTAATATTTATTTTTTTAATTTGTACTCCCATGTTCTCCAAATACTTTTTTATAGTATTTTTATTGTACATTATATTTTTTTTCAAGTTGCCGCACAGTGTTGCGTCTAGTGTATGCTAGCTGGACAAAAGTGATTCTCTCATTTAAAAAAAAAGGGTATAGTTTTACAACAAATACTCTCAAAGCTAGGAAACCAACAAATATTTTTGTTTTCTGTAAGTAAATTTACAGTTTCAGTTGGTATAAGTGAGTGAAGTTGTTTTCTTCAACTTTTAATTTCTGAAAAATTGTGATTGAGTAGTCGTGGAAAAATATTAATTTTGTTATTTATCAATATTAAGGAAAATTTTTTTTTAATGGATTTCAAAGTTGAAGGTAAGCACTAATGAAATTAATATAAAAAGTGAAAAATAATTTCACAGTTTTTTATTGGAAACAACAGCAAAAAAATGTCTAAATAAAGTTAAATAATAAATTTAGTTTTCTAACTTTGGGAGGGTAGAAAGTATTTGTATTCACGTGTATTCAGCCATTTTATTTTTTTAATGAAAGTTATTCTTTCATTGCTTCTCCTGAAAACAATATTTTTTTGCACACTTTTGCACATATATATTTTTTGTTTGTTTTTAGAGTACATATTTTCTATAAAAAAATGTGAGTTATACCAGGAATGGGAAAAATCCGCGAAAAACGATAAAAACTTTTAATATAAAAGATAAGTGGTATAAAATCGGTGTGAATCGATTAACCAGCCTTAGTGATAATGATATTTTAAAAATATATTTGTATGAGGACCACCCTAAATATGCACCCTTAATAAAAGTCTTATAGCCTAAGCTATGTCTTTTAATATAAAAGACACTTTGTGTAAATTTCATGTGAATCGATTAAGTGGTATTTGTGAAAATTATATTTAAAAAATATTTTTGTATGGGGGCCACCCTAAACACCCGCAAGATCGATACTAATATACTGTAAAAATTTCATCAAAATTGGCCTTATAGTTTTCGGGTCCATAAATTGACCCGTACGGGCCAAGGGGGTCGTTTGCGACCAGGACTCCCCTACAATTTTTTTTTGTTTCGATCCAACAAATGCAAACACGCAAAAAAATTATTTTGTCCAGCTAGCTTGTTCTAGTCGCAACACTGTGTACCGGTATGATTTTGTAATCCTTCTCCATCCTCTTCACCATTAGAATTTATGTTGCCAGTTACGCTCGATTTTAAAATTATTTTTTTTTAATTCACCAAACCGTTTATAAATTAGTCTAAAATAAAGAAGGATAAATCGTACGGATATCAGGTTTTAGACCGTTTTTCATAAGAAAACCATGGGACAATTTTGTCTACATAAGATTATCTTGTCATTTTTTTTTAGGGCAGCAATCCTTTGAATTGTATTTTTTTCAAAAAAAGCCGAAACTTCCATCACTGCTACATAATTTAATGTAAAAACAAAAATTTTAAATTAAGGTTACACATTGATGGTTTGACATGTATGTGTATGTATGGAAAAAAAACTATAAATAAAAAATTATATTATAATTTAATTTATGTTGTTTTAAACAAAAAACAACAAAAGCTTAAACAAAAAAACAGAAATAATTGACTACACCACAATGATTATGAGTGAATCCATAAAATTTTGCTCAAAATTCTTCGAATTCCCTCAGGCTGCATTATTCAATAGCTTACTGGTATGTTGTGCACAAGCCTCATTTTTATCGCATTCAATTTTTGCAATTTACTACAGCCTGCATGCATGTTGAAACAAAAGACTTAAGCGACAAAGTTGCTTATAAATTTGGTTGTCCCTTTCTTACTCGCCATTTTTATTTTTTATATTTTGCATAAACCGCACACCAACTGTTTACGATTTTTGAAAACTTCTTTAAAATGCACAAACTAAAGTGAAAGTTGGCTACTGCACTTAAGTCCATTTTAGTGTTAATTATGAAATCTATAATAATGTTTTTTTTTGTCTTAATTAGCAATTTTTTTTAAAAATAAAAACTAACAAAAATTAAAAGTCAAGCACCTGCTGTGTATTTTCGTTGTTGCTTTGCAGCTATTTACCACAACATAAAATTGACACCGTGACCAATTAACACTTTGTATTTGTTGTTGTTTTTTTTTTTTGCCACAGCAATGATGATTATTTATAATTTCATTAAAACTAAAGCGTTTGCAATTGCTTATCAAATTTTTATTACTACGAAATTATTATTTTTTTTAAAACACCATATAAACATAAACCATATCGATTTCAAAATGTCGTTTATTGCAAATATTATGTGAATAAAAGCTTGCTGCTGTATATGTAACAATGCGTGCTGCGGCGTGTAGCCAGCGACTATGATTTTTTTTTACTGTGTACTCTATGGGAATCTCCATTGGTAAGTTGTGCTAGTGTGGTAATTTCACGTGTTTGGCCTAAGTTTATATGCTGGTGGATTGACATGCGTTAAACATTGGCTCAGTTTGGTAATATGTACATCAAAATTTAGTACATATCATTTCTTAACAAATCGTTTGCTGGCCAATATGTTTGGCTTACAGACAATTTAATTGTTGACTGTTTATAATCGGCATATAATTTTATGAGTTTATGCTACATATGCATAAAAAATTATAGTACGTGCATATCGGATATGCTGTAAGCTGACTTGTTATAAATATTAAAATGTGATTACATAATATAGTGCACTAAAGCTATAAAATATTTTTATCGATTTTATGCCAGTAATTTTTTAGATAAACATTCTGAAAAAAATCTTTTATTTGACGCATTTCATTACAAATGTCCTCAGACAAAAATCGAACATAACTGATTTACTTTAAACTAGGAAAAATTGTTGTCTTATTGTATGATAATTATTTCGCAAACTATTTTTATGTTGCTTCAAAAATTGGCTATGATAATTTGAGATTTTTGTTTGATACCCTCTGTTTTGTGTAGATAATTTAATGCTTGAGCTAATTAACTTAACTTAACTTAAACAATAAACGTTTAGGCAAGCAGCGAGTCTGAGAAACGAGACGTATTTGTATATTACTTGAAAAAAAGTTTTTACACCACACGTCATGCTACAACTCTATATTCTTTACCAACTAAAGCGTTGAGTCCTTCCAACTATCCACTCATAGTGCAAACGGTTATACACATATAATCAAAAAATTCTTTTTTGGAGTTTCCAGCACCATTTTCTTAAAAATTATACGTGACGGACAAATTGTGAGTCTACATTCGTGCTCAGTGTGTGAAAATCTATCGAAAACATTTAATCACTCGCCATTAGCACAACCTTTGCATACCAGTGTTATTAATAGCACCTACTCTTATTCTACTACTCGTATCATTAGTATTATTTACATTCTTGATAATAACTTTTACCCAAAGCACTGGCTGAGCACTTGATATTACATATATATTTTAATAGTATTTCTTTCAGTATAAAAGATTCAATAAATTAATATTAAAATATCTGCTTGCCAACATACAGCAATTAGTCTAAGAATTCATACCAACAGATAATTTTAAGTGAGAAGAACGTGTTAATTGACTGATGGCACAGCTGCTAGTGAACGGTAATTTTGCTAAAAATATCATTTATAGTAATAAGGCATACATACAACTAAATGGCTATGTAAATAAGCGAAATTCTTTAATTTGGGGTGCGGGAAAACCCAAAAGTGGTCCCCGAAAAGCGAATGCATTTACCATGCGTCACTATTTATCTTTTTTTTACAAAAAGTATAATTTTTTCAAGGGAACTATTCAAGATTTTTCTGCATTTCTTTTTTCTGATCTGTGAAGAGCATATAAGAATAACAAAAAAAAACAGTTTTATTCACGTGAATATTTCTACACAGTTTCAACAAATTAAAAAAGCTCTAAGCATTTTTTCGATATTGACACTCTAAAAGCAGATGATCAACAGACATTTTTATGCAAAATAACTAAGCCATGGGAAACGAAAAACAAACATTATTGCCAGCATTTACTTACATACAAAATTACATATCTCTGAATGAACTTAAAAAAAAACTGACTCAATGTTTGCACTTCCTCCTTTTAAAATGTTTTTTATTTTTTGGTATATTTGACATTATTAAGACTTTTTCTAAGAAATATTGCAAAGAACTGAAAAAGTCACCCAATATATGCCGATTTTTTTCGAAATTTCTAGTTAATTTTATCATTAATTTTGGTTTTAAATTAATTTTTATCTCTAAGCAATTTTTAATTTTTTATAGTTTAAAGTTTAATACTTTAAAGCTCAGAAATCATTACCATATGACGCCAAAATTCACAAAACTTTACCTTTACCTACGCATCTATAACTGTTTCGAAATGAGTGCCACAACAAATTAAAGGTCACAAAACTACAGCCTCAAGTTCAATTCCAAATGAATACATTTGTCTCACAATGTCTAGCTCTTGATAATAATAATTATTATTATAAATTATAATTTATGATTGCAATGCATTTTTAAAACCGTTGCTCTGGGGTCTGTCTGTCCAATTCAAAGACATCATAGATAAATGAAATATTTATTCACTCTCTAATAAATAATGAAGTGCGCCCAAAAATAATTTAAAATTCATTGACACAATATTATTTTAATTGTCATACGTACGTACGTACGAAATAAAATGACATACAAAATGAAAGACTTAAGAAACGAACTCGCTTAAAGCTTTGCTGCTACTGTCGCTACTAAGTGTTTGTTTTGAATAACAAATTGGTCGCATTTAATTAAAAATACACTTTTGGAAATTATGACTACCGTAAAATGTATGGTAAATGTATAGCATTACCGTAGCTGACAAAACAACAACAACAACAACATTTAATTGCATTCAAATACAAATAGTAAATGATGTTTGTACCATTAAAATTTGTGTGTTTTATATGAAAATATTGAAACTGTTAACTGTCGACAATGCGTTGCAATTACGTCGCACCAACGTCATCATCATCATCATTAAAGCAGCAATAAGTAAGAAATGTTAAACATTAGCAGCACCAGCACCACCACGTGATGTTGATCGTGAAAGTAGCAACGCTTCACTGAGGAATTTGTGCAGCGTAACTGAAAAATAAAAATTATAAATTAAAAAAAAAAAAAACAAACAATGAAATTTGATTACAGCTCCAACGCATATGAAGTATCTTAGCGAAGTTGGAGTACGTTAACATTTTTTTTGATTAAAGGTTTCGATTTTAAGGGTGTTGTAGAGTGGCGAGTTGGTAAAACGTTGGTTTTGCATATGCAAGGTACAGGTTTTTTGGTTTTTTATGATGCACTAGATATTTGATTTGGTTGGAAAACTTTTTCTCAATTCTCAATTACAGTTTTTTTTTGTGTTTTTCATTTAACCAACGAATTTTTTATTGTACATAGAGAGTGTTCAAATTGAAGATATCTTTTTAAATTTCAAATAAAAGACATAAGCTTTGTGAAATTTTTATGTATTTTCATTGGAAACTAATGCACATTAATTCCGCTTAGTAATGAAAAATAATTTTGTTGTTCCTTCTTCTGTTAGATCGACATAATTTCCCAAAATTTTGAATGACTTTTTCGCAAATGCTGATTGTGTAGAGGTATTGATAAGTAAGAGAACTATCCGCATAAGCTTTACTCTTCAAAAAACCTCATAAGAAGAAATCATGATCTTGGTGGATAATTTACGACGAAAAGTTATTCGATTATTAATTCGTTAATGTGGTATCGATCCTTAAAGATATTAATCCGGGAGTGAACTGAATATATGGAGCATATACGTGCTGTGATTAAATTCCTCAGCAAGTAAGGAAAAACTTCTAAAACCATGGCGAGTGAAATGCGAGCCATTAACGGAAATTACTGCCAATGTTAAAACCATTATTTGTAAGTGGCATCATCTTTCTATAAGTGATCAAGACTAAATTGAAGACGACCCTCGAACAGGACGGTCGATTGAGATCATGACGTCGGATATCATAAAAAAAAGCTGAAAAAAACAAATTTCTGCATAGAAAAAAAAATGGGTTCTCAAAAAGTCTATACAAAAGGTGAAATTTCAGGCTTAAGTCTTCATTGCATCGGCTCAAAGGTCACTGATGACACCACATAGCAATGGATGAAACTCATATGACTAGTTGTAGCCAATTTTTGTCGTTTGTTCTTAGTTTTTTTTTGTAATTTTTTTAGTTATTTTATCCACCAGTAAAGTGCTGCTCTTTAAGTTAGCACCGCTTTAAAGGGGCAGGAGCAGTCAGAGGCGTGAAAAATAGAGTATTTTCAATAATTTTTTTTTTGGCATTAATTTAATTTATTTAATAAAAGTGATAATATGGCATCATTACATTATGTTTCAACATGACTTGACGAAAGTTTAAAAAGAAAAAAATTAAAAATAAAAAAAAATATAGCTGGCTGTCACCTGGACCCTGTCACATACAGAGTGCCTTGCGGTGACCATCAAAAATCCTTGGAAAATCATCTAAAATCAATCGGATAAGAAAAATTCGTTATTTAAATAAATAATCTAGTCCCTGATCGATGATTTTTTTTTTTTAATCAACAAAATGGCGGACTACCTCAAGATTTTCTTGAAAATACCAACAAAATTCGATATTTATGTTTTTCAAAAACTGTGTAAATTTCACCAGTCACCAGTTCCGAAAACATAGTGAATTTCCGTACTCTTACTACCGAGAGCCCTTTGGATATTGCATTGCCGAATAACTCCAAAAGTAATTGTCGGATTGACTTGAAATTTTCAGGATATATTTTTAAGATATTATACTTTAAGAAAATGCAAAAAAAAATCGATTTATTTAAAATTCTGACGGCTCCTGACCCCTTAAGACTTCTTTTACTCTTTTCTTTTTGAAAACAACAACTTCTTGTACTTTGTGTATTATTCTACTACTTATTACTTAATTAAACAAATTTGTATAAAGAAATCAGCTATTAGATTTCAGCTTGCGGAAATAAGAAACTCGATATTTTTTTTGTTTGGCTTGTAACAACGCTTGCGGCATTTTAAAATGTAAACAATAGTAACATATGGAGAGCCAATTGATGGACAAGTTGAATGGGCCGTCGAATGCTCAGTCAGAGCAAAAGCATTAATTGTCATTGTGAACGCACGCGAGGCAAACATTTTTTTTTTCTTTTCGCTTATGCCACGCAGCTTCACGTAAACCAATGTCTTTAAAATTTTGTTTTATTATTTATTTTTATTTTAATCGCTACCTTGAACTTGACAATGATTTGCAATATGAACGAGTAAAGAAGTTGCTTCAGATTGTAGAAAAAAAAATCTTTCTTAGAAAAAAAAAAATAAATAAAAATCATATGGACTATTTCATGCAGCAGTTCATATAAGTTTTAAATTTAATATTATGAAAAAAAATATGCCAAAATTATGGTTAGTTTAAAAACTGATAATTTTAACAACAGCAACTGATTAAAAACAGCAAAATTAATTTGGTTTGTATGTGACAGCTTTAAACTGCACCAATGCTGTTTCACTATGTTTGTTTCCATTTGCGCAAGGCAAGCCCGATACAAACATAATTTTTCAACAGAAAATATGTGGAGCAATTTGTGGAATTGTTAGAGCTCCATACCAACTACATAATGTGGCAAATGACCAACGCTCATTTTCCATACGAAGCAAAGTAATAAAAGTCAATCATTTACATGATAATGCACAATATGATTTATATTTGCTAGACAAAAGCTGCTAACATAATTCAAAAAAAGATTTTTTTATATATTCGTCCGAAAAATAATCAGTAGAAACCAAAAAAATTAGTATTCATTAGTAATTTAATTTAATTAGTGTGGTTTATGGATATATACACAATTTGCATTAGTTTCGTTAATGATATTTTTTTATCCAGTCAGAGTAGTAAAGAGTGCTAGTATATGAATCTGGTGATCCTTCGGCACACTTCCCAGGTATGCGACTGATTATGTAACTGGCGATGCCAACTACATATTGCCTGGTAACGTCAACTAATGGTCCACCAGAGTCTCCACCACAAGCATCTTCACCAGTTTTTGAAAACCCACAAATGTGAGCAGTGTCGTATCGAATATATTGTTGGCATTCATCGTTTGGAATGTAATACTGAGCGAGCTTTTGCAGTTTTTCTGAAAAATCGTCAATATGATAACCAACAAGATAACCTCTACCAGATAATATAACAGCAGCTCTTGATTTCATTTGCTCGATTGGAAGTTTGATTGGCTGTGTTTTCCAATTAAACACAATTGAATGCCTATATAATAGAGCAATATCACCATTAAAAACATCTCCATGCAGTGTATGTAATTTATGTAATATAAAGCTCCAGGTTTTTTCCAATTGTTTGTCCCTGTAACGACGACGAGTTTGTGCAGCGCTCTTCTTTCAATTATAGGTTCCATATAGTGTGCTGCTGTCAATATATAATGTTCACTCAAAATGCAACCACCACACCAATGAGATCTCACTCCTAAGTTAATCCTTTGCAAAATAACCATATATGGTGCGTATCCATCCTCGGCATCGTAACCGCGAAGAATACGATATTGTGGTTGTATGGATACAGCAGCAAGCAGTAGTAGCAAAGCGCATAAATATTTCTTCATCTTAGAATGAAAGAAAACCTTTGGTGTTCAACTACAGAATGAATTCGTTTCACATGCAAATTTTGTGCACAAGTATTAAGCTGTAAGTTATTAGCTATTTAACGACGTAATTTACTAAATACGAAATTCCTACACAAAGGGTATATGTATTCACTTTGTCATTCCGTTTGTAACGCATAGAAGGGGGCGTGGCAGGTTTGGATAAGTATATATATTCTTGATCAGCGTTACCACCTAAGTATATTATATGGGTGAAAGCGGTTCATGGACACGGTTACTGCCCATACTCTATGTACATATACATATAAGGTCAAAGGTCAAGGTCAAACCTCAGTGATTTTGATGAAACTTGGTGATTTGGTGCACAGATGAACAAAATCAAGATTGGACTAGGTTTTAAGTTTTCAAAGGCTCTTAAAGGGGCGTGGCACAGTTTACGCCATAATTCGTAAACTATACAAGATATTAAGAAAGTTGATTTTAGCGACTGATTATTTTATAATTAAATATTATTTAATCGAACTTACAGTCATTAAGCAAAGACCAATATTGTAAATTTTTACTTATTGATCAATGATCGAAAAATAAATCATAGCATGACTTTAGACCGACGGTCTAACGGCTATGGCAGCAAGCGAGAAAGTGACAAAAAGATGACAAATGGAATATGTGCATTCTGTACACCTCATGACAAGTACCTCAGTGGCTCAAGTGTTAGAGCGGCCGTCGCAAAATATGCTATTGCAATGGCTATTGGTAATAGCCGAAACATGTCACCAATTACCAGGTTAAAAATTGTTCCATTTGTTATCTTTGTCATGTTTGTTGAAAAATGGCATTGCTCAATAAGTAAAAATTTACAATATTGGTCTTTGCTTAATGACTGTAAGTTCGATTAAATAATATTTAATTATACAAGATATTGTTATGAAATTCGCTGAACGGATACATATGTATGTATCTTGAATTGTACCAGTAGTAGGCGTGGCAAAGCCCACAACATTTATAAACGTTATAATAAGAAAACTATCAATGCAATTGTTAAGTTTTTTTTTACTCGGCATTTTTCAAATTCGGCAAAAGTTCCTTAAAATTTTTTAAGTGGAATGAAAACTTTAAACTATTTTTTGTGTATGATATAAAAATATTAAAGTGTGTCTTAATTTGTGCAAAAACATTGAAAAGTACCTTGTTCGTGAAAAGTCTCGAATGTGGCTTTATTTATATCAGCCATCGGTATGTACTTAGATAAATAAAGTCAAAATAACGCTGAGCAATAAGAAAAAAATCACTTCATCACTACAGCAAAGTCTTAAGATTCAATTAGATATTTTAATTGTATCTCAGTTATTAATTTATTTGCAATTGAACGTATAATTTCCTATAGCTACTGTTGTTTTATTGTTACTGTTGTTGTTGTTGTTGCCATTCATTGTTCCGCACTAATCGATTTTTTATCTATCAATTTGTTGCTTTGTGATGCGCTCAAATGTAAATTTTAATCTTACCGGCATATTGTGTTCGTTGTTGTTTTTGTTGATGTTGTTTTTATGTCACATTTAAATGGAAATTTATTGTTGTTCAATTTAACACGAGTACACTCTTAGCGTTTAATTTGATCGATTGTTAACGTTTTATTTTATTTTTTTTTTAATGATGACCGGAAGTTATGCTGAAAGCCTAGACGGTGCGTGTTTAATATCATATTTCCATTAGTAATCAATATCCCAAAATGTTTTTGACAACATTTATATGGCAATAAATCAAAACAAAAAAAAAATATAATAAAACTTTAAAGATGCTGCAATCTTTTATTTAACTTAATATATAGATTTTTCATTCATAAAAACTGGTTAAACTTGGATGTATATATTATTAAAATTTCATATACGTATTGATCTAAACATGACATTGTCTTTGAAAATGGAAAATAAATAGTATTTGTTATCTAAACTTATTCATTGTCTTAAATACGTATTTTTGAGGAATGACTTAGATAAGATAATTCAAAAATGAACATAAAACATCTATCAATTTTTCGTTATACCTGCTTAATAGTACATAAGTTAGATACAAAAAACATAATGTCTGTTGACAAGTTGTCTACAATTGTTCGCCGATTTCATAATTGACATCCAATTGATAGCCGATGATCAATTAAATAATTAAATAATATTGATTGAAATAATTTGGTGTTTCATCATGATAAAATTTCTTCATGAAAAAAATACTAGGCTGATTGAAAAGTCCCGGGCCTAACAAAGAAAAACACATTTTTTTCGGAAAACTTGATTTTATTCTTCAATATAATCTCCTTTTAGCTCCCGTCTCGGCAATGACCTCTTCATTCGAGTGAAAGCGCTTACCAGCTGGGCATCTTTTCAAGTTTGGAAAAAGATAATAGTCGCTGGAGACCAAGTCTGGAGAATACGGTGGGTGGGACAGCAATTCGTATTGCAATTCGTTCAATTTTGTCATTGCTTTGAATCACCGACACGATGTTGCTTTTGACCAATTGTCAGCAAACGCGGCACCCATCGTGCGCACATTTTTTTCATTTCAAAATGCTCATGCAAATTATTAAAAATACTACCGATCGACAACTTCATTATGTCTGCTAGCTCTCTCTCTTTCACTTTGTGGTCTTTCAAAAGGATCAGATGGATTTTCTTGATCTTTTCTGAAGTGGTAGCCTCATTTGACCGGCCCGAACGTGGTGCATCACTGGTGCTCGTACGACCCATTTTAAATTCAGCAAACCATCTGTAAACAGTTGTTTTTGACGGAGCAGATGTGCTGTGATGTTTTTAGAGCCATTTGAATGTTCGCTTCTCGTTTTTTCCGATCACAAAGTAATGTTTTATCAAAATGCAAAATTCACTTTGTTCCATAGTTAAAAAAAAAAACACAGAGATGATGCAGTTTGGACAGCTGTGAAAGCCAAACTACTTGACAGATGTTAATGAAATTTCACATGTAGTCTTTTGAAGGATAGGTGCTGTCAAAAATAATAAAGATTCGATATTTGTGGCGCTCTCTCTGTGGCAGGCCCGGGATTTTTCAATCAGCCTAGTAATATCGTTATTTAGTGGTACTTTCCACTGGTGGCCGTATAAAGTGGGCGAAAATCGAATATGCTTACTCTAAAATTTTGCCTTAAATGAAGATATTTTGTAACACAAACGTGTAAAGAAAACATTGAAATGAAATTAATAAAATTATGTTTTTTGGAATCTACTGGGTTGACTAACCTGATTACGATCTGTTCACTTTATCTGTTCAATACAGAATTTTTTCTCCCTAAGCTTTAAACTTGAATATCTCGAAATCAGGTTTGTGTCAGTTAACTGGGTATTGCAATTTGCCACAGAACTATTATAAACGATGTTTTCTCTATCTACTGCAAAATTTTGTGATTCAAAGTAAAACCTGAAATAATTACGATTTCGGGCACCAGATATCGAAATAAGCGCCATCTCAATCTGATCATTGGAACTTCCGACGCAAAAAGTTCATTGTTGCGCACGGAATGTGGCATGTTGTGTAGTCTTGTTGTACAAAGTGTACCAACATCTACCGATATCGGTCGCCATTGACTGGTACCATGACCAATGATGATTTTGGAGCAAACACCAGCTCAAACGGTTGCTTTCTGATCGTTCAATGAAGTTTCCTCGAATTATGTGAGGACTATGGGTACCTTAGAAGCAATAGTTTCTTAATGATATAGTATATTTAATAAACACTTAATTGATCTCTTGATTAAACAACTTTCGATTGCGCCTACTTTAAAGATTATTTTTCTTCTTGCATTTTCTCCGATTATAATCGATGTTCAAATTATTCAAGTTTTCACAATATTTTCTGAAACAAAAATTTTTTTAAAATTAAATTTACTATACCTTAACTATTTTACAATCCAGTGCATTGAGCAAATTTTCATGCCAAAAGAATTATAGCTCAAAACAAAAATATTACATCAACGGGGGGTGTTGAAATGTCTGAGTGTTAAGAAATAAGTACAGCATGATACGAATTAAAACTAAATCGAGTTCCATTAAAGCTCATTTAATGCATTAGTTGTACCCAATATTCAATTAGTTGGCCAACTTAAATGCAGTGGCAGCAATTAAAAAAAAAAAAAAATTGTTAATAAATATTGCTCCAATAGAAGCCGGTTTAAATCATGCCATATCAAAATGAACAGAAAACTGAAAACATTTCGGTTAAATTTTATGAACTGACCAAACAAGCTGTGCGCAGCAGCAATTAACCTGCTGCTATACGCAAAGCTCTACTGAGTGCAACAAAGTGCACTGCTGCTGCTGAGCAGTAAATGTTGCAATGTGCTGCCTTGAACCTGTCTGATTTTTTAACAAATAAATCATTATTTTTTTTTTGTTTTTAACACGCAAAATGCAAAAGTTTTTTTTTTTTTTTAATTTGGAAAATTTTATTTTGAAATAGAAATTAAATTCATGGTCGATTAACGAATTTTAATTTTGTTGTTGATTTTACTGACCAAACTTTTTTGAGCAGCGATAAATATCACTTCTAATGCTTTTTGGTTAATTGCTGTTGTATGTGATTCTATATTTGATTTTCAAATGGATTTTGTTAAGTAAAAAAAAAAAAATTCATTAGAATTCCTCTGCTTAAGCCAAGCGTATGAATTTATTTTGCAACCACTGTATTAACACTTAAAACGTAATTATACAAAATTTTTTTAAAACTAAAATAAGGAAAAAGAGAAAAATTTAAATAACTAATCAGCAAAATATCTTGTTTTTAATAATAACTGCAATTAAAACTGTCAAAATCATTGATTTAGAAAAATCTATAAAGCTGTGCATAATTTTTTGTACGATGTCAATTGTTTTTTTTCGTATTAAAAGGCGTTTGTGCTGAGGTGCGCTTAGTGAATATATTTTTTTTTTTTTCTAATTTTATTTATCGGTTTTTTGCAAAAAAATATTATTTTGTTTTATTTTGTTTTTTCCTTTCAGCATGACGCGCTCCTCAAGAATACTGGGAATTTTTCTCCTGCTTTGTGTGGGCACCACATTGGGTGCTGATATTCTTATGGTTACAATGGGTGGCACAAAATCACACAAAATTCCATTTTGGGAGTTGGCGAAAGGTTTGATCAATCGGTAAGTTTAAGTAATTTAAGTCAAAGAAGTGTGTGATAAACTACCCAGACAATAATCGCAGGATAAATTTAATGATTACACGCGAAAATCTCTCTTCTGTGGAAGAGCTATTAAGCTTAAGACATAATTTTCTAAATGAATATCGTCTAAAATGTTTTAACCTTTGAACAGCAGGTGATTTTGTTTTTATTAGAAGAGTTGCCGAAAAAAGAATATAGAAAATTGAGCCAACACAAGAAATGTACTATAAATTATCACCGACAGGCTCCAATGCTGCTATAGGATACCACGAGGTAGGAATGAATTAATATTTGGCATACCAACTTTTTCTTTTTTTATATGAAAGAAAGTTGTTATTGCTTGACTTAAAACTTGATGCTAAATAGCTAAGTAAGCTAATAGCTGTAGTAGCTAAACTTTTTTATTATTAAATGTGGAATTGTTACACATATTACCCATGATATTATTTCGTAAAAATTTTATGAAATAGTGTAGCCATTTTAAAGACTTCTCAAAAATGGTTATAAGCTAAAGACTGAGGATGGTTTGGCGAAATCGTAAGTTATGCTGCCAGTAATTGAATTAAAAGGCAAAAAAATCTGGCTTCCCTTGCTCAACTGCAGATTTTGTTTGGGGATGGACGACCGAAATGTTATTATCCAAACATGGGGAGAGAACGATTACCTTAAGGCTTGCTCGTAGAAACCTTAGTGAAATTCTAAAAGAAGGACTTATCACTATTCCAGAACTACAGGGGTACCATGATATTGTCAGTCCTGTCCAACAAAAATCGTTCTCGGCAAAGTCAGTTAAAAAATAGAACTACTTATCTGAAACAACAGGCAGAATTTTGCCCGAACAGATAGTGTATTGATCAAATTTATACTGTTCACATTATCGTGGATTATATAGATGAGTGGTAGGCTTCGTTGCATCTAACTTTCATCGACTACAGTACAGCATTTGATAGCCTCGACAGTAATTTTATTTGGGATGCATTGAGCAGATGAGATGCTGCACCCAAGATGATTACTTTCATCAAGGTTCAATGCAAAGTTTCCAAATAAAGAGTACTACAGAACGGGAAACTTTCCAACTAACGATGCTAAAAATCAAGCCGTTTAATGGACATTGAGCAGGCAACTAATGGTGATGACATTGATTTCATCTTTTCTTCTTCATAACTCCAAGTGTCACCAATAAATGTCTTCGGTTAGTTCTGAACATTTGGTAACTTAGGGCCATCGACTGATGCTGTCAAGATCCGATTTCCATTCAAATCGAACGACGAAAGGGAAAATTGATTTGGCACACGTTATCGAAAATTACCAACTGAAAGTTGCCGGGAAGCATTGGAATGTAACCCTCAGGGTAGCAGAAAATTAGCCATCCTAAATCATCGTAGAAACAATCACTAGCACAGGAAGTATGTGAATCGGGAAAATAATGTAGAGAATTGAAGGCACTCTCTACTGATCGTGCATGTTTTGTGGAGGTCCTTTGCTCCGTGCATGGTTAGAAATATTGGATTAAACTTTAATACTTTTGGTCTTACATATGTGACTACACCAGAATTGTATTAAAATTTAATACTGCCTAAACATTAAAATTCATTTTTAATACAAATTTGTATTGAAATTTAATACTCGTTTGTATTAAGATTTAAAAAAAAAAAATTTTCATTTCGAGTGGGATTCGAACCAGGTTCCCTTTTAATGCAATGGTTGCATGCGCAGCTTAACGACATCAGCCCACGTGTTGTTATTTATTGGTTGGCTAGAAGTTTATTAATATTAATATTAATATTAAAGTATTAAACTATAATACAGGATGGTTTAAATATCAAAGAAAATACAAAATTTTGTAATCCGTTCAAAAGTATTAAATGTAATCAAAATTTTATTAAAAATCCTTGTAATATTTCGCTTGTATTAAAATTTATTCCAAGATTTCTAACCGCGTGAGAAGAATTTCCTCCGAAGATCATCAAATTGTTCTATTTTATTCGATGCTTTTCCACACTTTTAAAGTTGCTCGATAGTTTCCGACTTACTCCTTTTCTATTGACTGTTTCAATGAATATCTATACTGCCTGAATTATATTGACTTTTCAATTTTGTTCGATATTTTTGATAATATGTATCGATATTTATTGAAAATTAAGAATATTTTGATAATTGCCACGTTTTTCGTTACTATTCCATACGTTTGAACTTCAATCGACTTTTTCGACAGTTTTTCATATACTTATATATCTACACTTTTCGACTTTAAGTGATTGGTCGTATTTTGATGTTTTTATTGATACTCAAAGCTTGCTTGAAACCATTAAGTTGTCGTTTATAAGGATTCATTAGGTGGTGTTTTGCTTTGCTTTGTTGCTATATACACACATATATGAATACCTTATTTGTCGATATTTCTGTGGCCACATGGAATAATAACTAAACTCGATATTTGATGACAAGAAGAAACAGTCTGAATCATATGAATCTATACAAAACTTATGTTGTTTTGCCTTGTCATCAAATATCGAGTTTAGCTGTTATTCCTTGTGGCCACAGATGTATGCATATTCAGGCTTTTTTTGTAGCGATGATACGATACCTTTGACAATTTGCTGACCAATTAACCATTTTAAACCAGTCTCTACGGAGTTCTTTGTCATACAAAATTATATTTTGAATAATATTGCTAATGATAAACACTAAAATGTTTCGTATTACCGCGACTTTTTTTAGCTTACACTCAATGTAGTCACTGGACTATTTCATGCCGAAAACAAAATTCATATTAATATTAGACATGACAAATGTTGTTAATTTTATTTCATCAAATATCAGTTAAGTGTTTATAAGTTTTGACAAAGAGACAACGCGCAATAAATTACCTAATTATCCATACAAAAATCCTATAAAATGTTTTGCACAAAAAAAAAACGTTTGTCATGACAAAAAATTCCAAAGAAAAGAAAACAAACAAAGGAATTTTTCAGCGCAATTGTTCCACCGTCTGTAAGGCTGTCAATATAAAAAAAATACATTCCATGGATCAATACCTCAATTGATTATTTGCACATGTCTAGAGGCATTTTTTAATTTTATTTAATTTAAAATTTTTATTTATTTGCTATTGACATTGCAACGTCTTTTGTATTAAAGAGCTTTTGTTGCATAGTTCTAGGTATTTTTTCCATTTTTCTTTCAAATGCAACAACAAAAGTGAGTTACTCAATTTGGTATAGTTAAGGTCTTTAGTGCAATCCCATTAAGTTATACTCTAACATTGTTAGCATTGTTGTGTTCCTTGTCTTTTGTCGTCTATGTAATTTGTTAACTTTTTATGTAATTAGTTTTCTAATTTTTTTATATTTCAGAGGTCATAACATCACTTTTCTTAATGGCTTTCCATCAGATTTTCATATTAATGGGCTACATGAGATAACACCTGCCGGTTTGGTCGATTACATACACAACTATACAAACTGGGATTTGTTGGGTGCACGTATGTCAGGTGAAATGCCACTTTCAGTTTGGGATGCAGTACGCTATGGTCATCAGGTATGTGAAGTTGTGGACAGCATTTGCACGAAATGGTTTTCAAAATTTGCGTTATGTTTATTTTGCTTGTCACGTGATTAACATATTTAAGTACCTACATATAGTAGCGAAAACACATCAACTATGTTCGGAATTTTATTTTTTCTATATGGTATGAAAACTGTCAAAACTTAAAAAAAAGTTTAGTAATATCTTAGCTAAAAATATCAATGGAAAAATATAAACACGGTATAATCCTGAAAGAGAAACTTTTGCTAAACATAAAAATTTAAAATTTTTTTCTACGGAACGGGGTGTGGTTTCGCCCAGACATCCGAGGCGTTATGTCCACAGGCTGAACTGCAATTACACAACATAATCGCATAATTTTTTTGTGGAAAGGTTATGAAGAGGGGCAGTGCAGAATAAGGCGGTGCAACACCTTTAACAGCAAAATACGCTTTCAAGGTTAAACTAATGAATTGATTTTGGTGAAATTTGGCGTGCAGATAGATTGCACATTGAGAAAAAATATTAGTTTTTTAGTGGATGGCGCCACTCCCCCAACAGGAAAATATGTTCTCTTAGATAAACTATTACATATGTCCATTAAGGTGGTTCAAAATATTAAAGTTGCTCCGATCTTCGATTCTTCCCATGAGACCAAAAGCTTTGTATTGGAGCCAATAAGAACCACGTAAAATTTTGTCCGTTTCAGAACACATTTAATGGGCCGGCGACCGTTTTGAAAACTGGTCCTTAATCTATCGAAAATCATTAATATCTCCCCGAAGCTACTTCGTAGAGGGATCAAATGTATGACAAGGTCCTACTATTTTTTCTCCTCCAACATTTTTCCCGCACATACTTACCCCCCCCCCCCCCTAACACCACCCCTTAGGGGGGTCGCCTTGCAAAAATGACATTCTTGTGAAATTATGAAATTAACTCCCCCTCTTCTCAGACGCTTCTGGATTGGTAAAATGTTAAACCATCTTCTATTATTTTTACTCTCTCAAACTTTTCTCTCGACACACCTAGCCCCTATATGCTACCATTTAGGGGGTCCCCCTACAAAAACATAAAAAACTTCAAAAAATAGTTCATAGCTCCCCCGGAGTGACCCGTAGAGGGTCCATATATAGCACCAGGTCCTATTATATTTTCTTTTCAAATATTTTTCCCGAAGATATCTACCCTCTATCTGCCACCCTTTTGGGGGTCCCCCTACAAAAAACACCAAAAATTAGGAAAACTTCTTAATTTTTTCAAAGGGATCCCCCCAAAAAGGTTGAGATAGGGGGTAAGCATGTTTGGAAAAAATGTAGGGAGGACCCCTCTTCGGGTCACTCCGGAAAAGCAATGAATTGTTTTTCGAAATTTTCCTAATTTTTGGTGTTTTTTGTGTATATATTGAACTCTAAGGATCATGATTCATGACACCATGATTTTTACTTTTGGAAGCGATGAAAAAAAATAGCTCTTTCTCTATCAATTTTTTAATACCAAAAAGCATTTTTTGTTTTTGTTTTGTCACTATAATGGTTTTTATGTAAATTTGTAAATTTTTTCCAAGGCAGTGGGCGGGTGATAGGTTCTTCGCTCTGAGCGGCACATGTTTAAGTCTACAGCCATTGTCTGATCTGTTATAAGTAAGAAAACCACCAACAGGAAATCTTAACGCTGTTTTTATAAAAATCACGCATATAATGCTTCGAATGAGTTATAATAAATGATTTAAACGGTCGTGTTGACAATGCATTTTTTTTTAAACTTATGCATTTTTTATTTTGCATTCATTTTCACTAAAAGCATGACGAATAGGAAACTGTTAGAAAAAATCATTTAACAAATAAAATGACAGATGACCATTTGTAAAAAAAAAACTTAAAAGGATGACAACTAATTAAATTGACAACTGATGACAGGTCAGACTCAAAACAAAAAAAAAAATAATGTGCAACATGATTTTTCAATTAGAAAATGTATTTGTATAGATGAAAAAAAAAAAGCCTTAGGGGACGTCCATTAATTACGTGAGCTAAAATAGGGGGGAGGGGGTCAGGCAAAATCTCACCAAATCTCACCAAGGGAGGGAGGGGGTCAAGGAAAACCTCACGTCAACTTCTTAATGCATAGAATTTACATTAAAAATTATAATTTAAATCTCACGGGAGGGGAGGGGAGGGGTCCCGCCATATCACACCAAATCTCAGCAAGGGGAGAGGAGGCGTCCGAATTTTCAAAAAATCACCTCACGTAATTAATGGACGTCCTCTTATACTAAAAGTTTTTGCAAAAAAAAAAAAAATAAATCCATATGTTCATTAGTATGTAATGGGTTCATTAACGTACATTTTACGTTTTTTTTTTAGTTAGATGCAATTTTAATTTTCTCATTTTTTGTTGCAATTTGCTGTTGTTATGTTGCCAGCATTAATTTCAAGCGTTGTTGAAAAAATATAAAGTGGATGCACCATATTTCCAGCAGCTCGAACGATAGTATTTCCACACTCTTGGTTGTTGTTGCTTTTATTATAAAATTGAGTACAATTCAAGGCTGCAATTTTCATCATATGCTTTGGCGGTTACGCTTAGTGCGTGCGTTACACAATATTGCATGCTACGTGTAAAAAGCAAAAACAAAATCATTTTTTGAATCATGATACATAATACTACATTTTGGGAACACTATTGCAGAATAGAATTGTTGCAAAACAATATAAACTTAATGTTTGTCAAAAATGTACGCGATTTGTTCCAGAACCCATCCAAATGGTTTGGCTATGGATATAAAATACAGAAATTGATATCGCTTATTTTTACAAACTATAACTATAACTTCTGTTGGTATATTACTAACTTTATCTACTCTCTTTTTAGTCATGCGAAGGTATGTTGGATGATGCAGAAACCAAAGAACTTATGAATCGTAGCTTTAATCTGGCTATTTTGGATGGTGCCTTTCCTGAGTGTGCGCTCGGCATGGTCTATCACTATAAGATACCCTTCATGTATATGAATACTGTAGGTTTCTATACGGGCAGTCTAGCCAAATCCGGCAATCCAGGCTCATATGCAGTGACACCAAACTTCTATTCGGCTTTTTCAGATAATATGAATCTGCTGGAACGTGCAGCAAATACGGCTATACAAATTTTTTCAGACGTTATGCATAAGGTACATTCATAGCAATTAAAAATATGAGCATCATTCATACAATTTTGATTTGCAGTTCGTTATGCGACTTCTTCACCGAGTGTTGCGTGAACGTTTCGGCGCTCAAATACCACATCCATATGATATTTCGAAAAATGTAAGCTTCATACTACAAAATGGCCATGCTGTTGTTTCCTACCCACGTGCACTTAATCCTAATGTTGCTGAAATTGCTTGCATACATTGTAAGCCGGCCAAGCCCTTGCCAAAGGATCTGGAAGATTTTATTGTTTCATCAGGTGCATCGGGTTTCATTTATGTCTCAATGGGTTCATCAGTAAAAGCTGCCAATATGCCAGAATCTTTGCGTCGTTTATTGGTTAAGACTTTTGCACGTCTACCCTATCATGTGTTGTGGAAATATGAAGGCAACGCTGCGGAAATGCACGATTTGTCAGCCAACGTAAAATTAAGTCGTTGGTTGCCACAACAAGATATATTGGGACATCGAAAGCTACGCGCTTTTATCACACACGGTGGTCTATTGAGTATGTTTGAGACAGTGTATCATGGTGTGCCGGTGGTAACGATGCCAGTTTTTTGTGATCACGATGTTAATTCTGTCAAAGCAGAGGTCGATGGTTATGCTATTAAATTAGAATTGGCAACATTAAGTGCAGCGCAGCTATATAAGTCCATTATGAAGGTGATACATGATCCGCAGTATAGGAATGCAGCGAGGTGAGTTTAGTGATAGTAAAGCTAATGCTCGGAATGTTGAGAAAGAAATATATTGAAAGTATTCACACATTAATAATAAATTCCCATTTTACAGATTCCGTCAAAAATTGCTGTTGGATCAACGCACCACACCACTAGAAACATCAGTCTACTGGACAGAGTACGTGCTGCGGCATAAGGGCGCTTATCATCTGCAGTCACCAGCCAGAAATATGGGGTATGTTATTTTTATTAATTTTTAAACGTTCAATTTAAAAAAAAAACTTTCTTTACAGTTGGCTGCAATATTATCTCGTCGATGTACTGGCACTTTACTTAGGCATCATCTATTTGATTGTTTACGTTTTGAAGCGTCTGCTACTACGATCTGATGTGATACGTAACATGCAGTCGTCGAATAAAAAACATAAGAAACTTTAAAATATAAAATTAAAAAGAAAACAGAAAAAAAAATGTTGGTGATATGTCATTTTTTTTTATAAGCACAAAAATTTGCTTTTTTCCTTAACTTAACTTAACTTTTTCTAACATCTAAATTTAATTTAGTGAATGCATTCTTTGTAATAATTTGTAATACGGAATTATTTTCAATTTTTCTTTTAATACAAAAGTTGTGTAAATATATATGTATGTAATTAATTAATATTTAATTTTATAATTTAGTAGTTAAACTATTGAATTTTTATGTATAATACCCTTAAGGACAAAGCATAAGTTTATAAATTAAGTGTTTGAGTGATGCTCATTAGACGTACACTTGTAGTTACTTGTATATTAAAAACAAACAACAAAAATGAAAAAAAAAAAAACAAAAACAATGTAAGGCGTAAACAAAACCAAAGTCAAAATTTATAATTCCGTTTTGCAATAAGTTACTTTTGTTTAAAATAAAACCCTTTTTTTTTAGTTTCCCTTGTGTGTTTTGACATCTAATGTTTTAATTTTTAGTTGTAGCTTAAAAGCTGTATAGTTATAATATTTAATAAATATTTGTGTACTTTTAAAAAATAAATTTATTATTGTGTTTGATTGATCAATATTTATATATGTATCTATATTAAAAGTATTTTTCTACATCATTTTAGTGCAAATTATTTTGCCATGGCGCCAAAATTGATTGACGAAATTTTTACTCCTTCGAATAAAATTTCACAAAATCTAGTAGTTAATTCCAAAGATATTTACATACAGCACCCCCTATGAACAGATTTTGTAAGTTTAAATATTCTTCCATTCTAATCAGAGTTGTGACCCGTTTAAAGTTTATAGTTGTGGGTGAGCTCGAACGAGACCTTTTCCATAGCATAGATCCAAAGATCATTGCACTATATACCAATATAAATTGAATAGAAATAGAAAGAATGCCAAACAAAATAGTGTAGAAGATATTCTGCTTCAAGCTTCTTTGTACCTTTGAGAAATTCCAGTGTCGAAAGAGGAATATAACGAGCAGAAATCATTCCCAAGTCATCGCTACCCAACAACTTTTTCCTGCATCCAGCGAAAGCCATATAGTTACAGAGGCAGCGCTCTATAGTATCATCATTCTCAAGATAGGATTGGTATATTCGATTGGTGATGACACCCATGTTATACAATTGCTGCATAAATGTATTATGTCACGTGATAACCCTACCAGCAATCGTAGGTTCATTGTTTTCAGCAGACGAAGTAACTTAGCAACATTCCTAGACGATGATTTCACGAAACCTTTTTGCGATTTTACAGGAATCAAGTATAGATCACTCCCTTGTGTAAACAGTACTCTTAAGGTTTCTGATCCAACGAACGACTTTGGCGATACTGATGCATTTGAATGGCTTCAAATCCATAGGAATGTCCGCTGAACCATGATTAGCAAATTCCGTTCATTCCCTGCAACGCTTTACAGTTGTTTACGAACTTCGAATAGCTAACCGGGTTAACAAGACCTTAAACGCAGCCTGACTATCACTGCAGACAGCTACGCATTTCCCATGCGACCTACTTAACGATTCCATCCTGTTTTAACAGCCATAACACAATATACATAATCGCTTGATGTAATTTTTGTTGGAAAGTTTGTGAAGATGGACAGAGCAGAATGTAAATTTTTCTCCAGTAGTAGGAAGTGCCACGCCTCTTACAGAAAAATACGGCTAAGCTAATGAGCTGATTTTGATATAATATGATGTGAAGCTAGATTGAGCCATAAAGAAGCGTGGAGCTGCCCTGTATGGAAAGAAATGCTGTCATGGCTGAGTCGCTACACTGATTTTGATGAAATTTGGTATGGAGATCGATTGATGCTTGAGTAAAGATATTTGTTTTTAAGTGGCGGTGCTACGCCCTTAACATTAAACTACGTTTTTACTACTAAACTTATGGACCAACTTAGATGAAATTTGGTATGAAACAGATTGATAGAAAATTGCTTTAATGGGCGATGCCACGTCCCTAACCAGAAAATATGTTCCCACAGCTAAACTAATGCATCGATTTTGATAAAACTTGGTTTGGAGATAGTTTGAGCCCTAAGGAAAGATATTTGTTTTTAATGAGTGCTGCCACGCCCTTAACTAGAAAGTATTCTTCCACTACTAAACTAATAAAATGATTTTGATGAAATTTGGTAAGGAGATAGACTGAACCCAAAAGAAGAGATAAAGATAGGGATAAGGTAACATGATACGAGAATCATGAAATTTATTTTTTGGCGCAATGACGCTTAATCAGGTAAATGGTATTGAAGTGTTTTGTTTTGTCACTATAATGGTGGAATTTTAACAAGTTGGCGAACTCTCGTATACATTTATTATTTAACAACGATAGATAGATAGACATTTAAAAATTTATTTATAAAATTTAATTTTTATTATCCAACCACATTATTATTTTTAATTTATTGGGGTTGAGCTTCCATTACTTGAATCTGTTTATCTTTGTTACTTGATCGCATCAAATACAGTGACAGTAATAGGCCAACCGCACCAAGTACAGTCGCTGCCCACTTAAAAGCATTGTTCATCTTAAATGCGCCAAAAATTTTTGCTTTCAACATATCGGTAACACTTTTATCCAAATTAGCTGATTCTTCAACCCAAAAGAGTGGCATTATAAGCGGTCTTAAATTCTTCATAACCTCAATTTCCGGAATTGGCACTACATCAAGACTAAACTGCAAACGTTTAGCAGCAGACAAAGGTGTAGCAGAGATCTGAAATGAGTAAATTGTATTGCAAAAAAATATTTTCAAAGCGATAATGGGAAAAGGACCTACAATTTCGAAATCAATAAAAATGCCATGTTTCGCAACTTGTGGATTTAAGCCATCAATAGACTCCAACAATTTGGTATCAGCATCGAGAAAATGTGGCAATGATACAATCATGGGTGATTGATTGCAAAGACTTAACTCCATGGTACCTTTGACTGGACAATCATTTGGATAATCTTTGCAGAAGCATTGATTTTCTGGTTCATTCTGTTAGCAAAAAAAAATCAACATTTTAAATATCTAATATTTCTTAATAATGGTGAATTTTTAGTTTAAACCTTCGGATCACCAAAACTCATAACATAACGTAATGCTGGCACGCCCAAATAAGTAACGGGCTTTTGAAAACTTGCTCCCATCGAACGACAGAGATCAGCGGAAAAGCTCCAAAGACCCTCCGTTGGTTTCATTAACGGTGGAAATATGGTTGAATCAGTGCCATGAAAACGATTACATTGCTCGCCTTTCCAAATGCTCAGCTCATCTGCGCCATTATATTGCAGTACTTTACCAACATCGTGACTGACTTTTGTACCGCGACTTACTTTAAAGTGACCAGCATCGCTGTGGTTGCCCTTTAAGAGCGATCAGATAATGAGAATTATAAGTTTTCCAAAATATTTCATAGAAATTTAGACTCTTTAATACGTACTATACTTAAAAATTTTTACTCAAATTAAGTGAAAAAATCTTTGGAAATCTTCCAGAAAAAAACCAATAAAGTTCACTGCAAAATTTGAGTTTGATATCTACATGGTAAAATTTTGACAGACGTCTTAGATAGAGATATCAGGCTCAAATTTTGCAACGATTTTTTAAAAAAGTCACCTGATACTAATTTTTTAAAAAAGTTTTTCAAAATCGCTCTAATAAGTATATACACCATAACTACTTACAGCACCCATTAGTGAAAATTTAAAAAGTGTATCCGACACTTTAACTGCCCCCTTAACGCCACCTGAATGAAAATTCATGCAGATACCTTGAACTGCTTCATTATTTGCTGAACAATCAACATCGATGCCACGATAGAATATATCCATAAAGGGTGCAGTTACAAATGGGGAACTGGGCTTAAAAATTCCTTCAAATGCTGCAGCCACAACGTTTATCATTTCTGGGTTGCCACGTTTAATTGAAATTGCCATTACCTAAAAATATAAAACTTCAATATATATATATAATTTCAAATCATTTAACTGACCTGTATCAGTGGATGTGGCATTGTTATTATTTCCTCTCCACTTAGGCCAAGATCCGAACGAAATATGAATGTGTTACGCATATTAAATGTGACTGCATCCTCTGCCTCAATGTCTACTACATTGAATTTATCTTTCCATTCTCTATGGAACGAAACAATTGATGTGGAATTCGATTATATATATATTTTTTAAAGCTTATGTTGCACAATTCAATATCACCAAAGTAAAAAAAAAAACTTGTGTTTTAATTTTCTTTTGTCAATAATTTTGTACGCTAACAAGGACAATTCGGTACATAAAATTAAAAATAAACATTTTAGAAAAATTTAATTTGAATTTGTCTTCCAAAAATCACTTACTCAAAAACAAACGGTCCAACTTCAGATACCCTTGGCTTACCACCATTTTGTGTTTCTTCAGGATTTGTCAAATTAAAGACATAAATTGAAAAATTCACCGGAAAGGGAACTTCTTCCCACATACCGCGTATATCGGAACCGGGCTTCAAATTGATGGACTATAATTTAGTTATATTTTTTATTTTATAAGTCCTCAACTACAAAATTTTCCAAATCTAACTTACACCTTTAATCATTTTTACCAACAAGAGTGGAAACCCCACAAAACCCAATAAAATTCCCAAAAGACATATTATAGCCGAAACAATAGCAGCAATTTGATATAAATTCATTGTGACAATTGAATTTTAATTTAAAACTTTGCCTTACGATATACAATCACAAACTGTTTAAAGTTTCTTTTAAGAATATCCAATATCCTTAGCTCGGAGAAGAATTATCGCATGTTAAGTTATGACATTTAATAAACTACAGCCTATTATTATTAGTATTAAACTACAGCCTATATTATTAATATTTAATTATTATAAAATGAAACAGGAGACTGAATGTTGTGAACTTTATTTTTCACATAAACAAACACGTTGAAAAATATTTGTTGCGTCCTTATTAATGACATATATATGTGTATTTAATATTCTTAAATTGTTATTAGGGTTAAACTGGCCTTGTTAATACATATGGAGAGTGTTACTTTTAAATCACTTAATTATTTCATGTTCATATACCACAATTTTTGAAATATGTTGAATAGATATTTGTTGCTGCTTTCTGTTTCTTTTGGTTGTATGAGGTCTTATTAGGTATTTTTGTAATTAAAATAATTGAAGAATTTGACCTATTTAGTTAAACTGCTACAGTCACACAAAGACAATGGAATATATTTAATTAGTTCCATTTTTAACTATAATTTCTTATACTTTTGAAGTTACAATGCATCTCTGGAAATTATTAGCAGGTAATTATTTTTAATATTGTTAACCTTATCGGTGGAATTAGATCAACCAGGTGGTTAAAAATTTGTATCATTAAAATGAAGAAAATTTAAATAAATTATAAGAAAAACCAAACAGAAATCACTTACCGACTCCGGCCTCCTTGCGAATTGCATAATTGAAAGACCACTGCCACGAATTCATTTGCAAAACATTTTGGAGGCACTGAAATATAGCTTTGAACACAACCATAACGTATGTCGCTTTTAGGCAGCAACTGCAATGCATTTTAGCAGTAACCAATACACTCACACCACTTAAAGATTTTTAATAAATTATTTTCTATAAATAAAAACAAACACTGGAAATATTTTAAAATAATTAAATTTAATTTAAGCACTTGTTGCAATTTTTGTGAGCAACTGAAAAGATTTTCAATAAAATCACTTTTAAATTAACAACAAAACAACAAAGCAACAAAGCACTGCACTTTCTCTGGCTGCTCTGCCAAGGGCATCGTTTTAAATGCGATTTTCGACTTCACATAACTTTATTAAAACATTATATGACTTTATTACTAGAAACTTGTAACTAAATAGATATCTTCACTTTTCATAATTTTATTATTAATATATTAAAGCAAAATATGCAAAAATTGACGGAGGGAATAAAACGCGCCGTTTGCAAATTAAATGAAAACTGAAGCAGGCAGTAGATATGTCAACTTGTTTGCCGATTTGGTTGACCAAAGTGTTGCTACACACACGTAATTTTTTGTGTCAAAAAAAACGCTCATTGTTAATGCTACAGCTGAACAGAATATTTGGCAATACGTACACATGGCATAGCTCCTAAATTGCTCCATCGATTGTAACAAATGAAGCGTTAAGGGCCGTCCATTACTTACGTGAGTCAAAATAGGGGGAGGGGCCCGACAAAATATCATCAAGGGGGAGGAGGTGGTCAAGGAAAACCTCACGTCAACTTTTTAATGCGGAAAATTTACATTATTATAGCAGATAACAGATTGTATCATATCAATTATTTAAAAATTATAAGTTAAATCTTACGGGAGGGAGGGGAGGGGTCCCGCTAGATCTCACCAAATCTCACCAAGGAGAGTGGGGTCCGAATTAAAAAAAAAATACTTCACGTAATTAATGGACGTCCCCTTATTTCTTATGTACAGGATCAAAACTTGGAATGTACTTTTTTAGAGATCGAATGTACTTTCTTTTAGTCATCAAAAACTCAAAAAATTTTCAAAAAAATAAATAAAAAAAAGGTCATTAGATTTTCTTTATTCATACAAAAAAAATTTGAAAAGGTAATTATTTCAAATAGTCTAAATATACCGAAAATGTACAGAAAATGCGCCAAGTGTACTGAAAATTCGTCTATTGTACCGGATGTACTAAAAATTTCTCGAAAGTACTCGCGCATATTTTTCACCACAAAAATGAACTGTAAAAGTACAAATGTACTGAAATGAAATGGTAGGATGTAAGGCTGATATTACAAAAAATTTGTGTGTGAAGAATTGTGATTAAATGAGGAGTGGGCGAATAGAACGGCGCCTGTCCTGTTGCTAAAAATGTTCAGAAATACCAATAAAATGTTTATGTCTCTAAACTGTTTAGATGAAAACCTTCACTTTACTGTCAAGCAAGTATGACATATAGTGCCTGTCTGAAGTGTCTGAAATTGAAGTTACTTGAATTTTAGTGTAATGAACACGATTCCATCAAAAAACTCAAAACTTCCCATCTTTCTCTCGCATACTCTCTTTGATTAGTTTTCTTCTGGCAAAGAAAAAGACCATAACTTGGTTGGATGCATGAATTGCAGTTAGTTACATTACTCACACAAAGTTGGCGCTACTGTCGAACAGTAGTAGCTATCAAAATTATCCAAGAAGAATGTTTAATTTATTTTCGATGAGGAAAGCGAAAACCAAGCGAGATATTTATTTACTATCGAAAATTTTTTATTTATTTTGATGTGTGTAACTGAAAACTATCGTACAATCGCGGTGCCACAAAAATCACAATCGTGTCTTTGGAGATATTTATACTTTTGCCCGATAACCTAATTGAAATCTTTATTGGCTACTAACTCAAAATCCAGTGTTGGATTTTGTCGTGGACATTGAAACTTTTCTTTCAATTACATGATGTTTCATTAATTAAAAATATTAATTAATTGGCGTCCACCACTATTAGATGGTTTTATTGAATTGATGTATTGAATAAAAACTAGTATCAGATCCTTGGGGAAGGAGGGCCAATGTCCTCCCCAGCCCAACCGAATTGACACCAATGGTGTGAAGACCCCTTATACTTTCTGGCCATTACTAATAAAGAAATAAAATGAATTGCAATTTTATTTTGAAAATATGTATATTATATTTCTATATTTAAAATTTGGCATACAAAAATATTGAACAAAACATATGTAAAAATACATTTTTTATGAAATACTTTTAAAAGTTATAATTTATACAATTTTATGATTTAATCTTACATAGTTTAAGCAAATAATTATATGTATTTTTCTTAATTTTTTATGGGTTATACAGATACACATAATAAAGAATATACATCTTTGTCTTTGTAAATTGTTTCTAGACTAACTAAAATCTTAATGTTAATAAGCAATAGAGTATTTTCTCAATTACCATTAGTTATATTTTTTGTTAATATATAGTATGTATAAGCCAAAAATTTCTTAAAATGAAAAACATATGCATTTTGTTTTATACGAGTATGTAGGTATCTACATGTTAAAAATTTAGAAATCAGTCATCATAAATGTACAACGAACAAATAGAACGCAGTAACAATGGTCCAGTCTAGGCCTGAGTAACATAACAAATGTTGAGCGCTTGCTTATGAAATTACCATTAAGCAACAATTTTGAAGATTTAATCCAGCTCCAAATAGTTGATTTCTTTGGTAAGCGCTTGTGTCTGAGCCTGCAGATTTTCCATAACAACACTCATGGTTATCGCATTATGATCCGGCAAAATGCTTCCAGAGTTTGTGACAGGCATCGATATTGTGGTGCTCATATTTGGTGGTGTTGTGGTCATGGTAGTTGCGGTATTTGAATTTGGCACATAAACGCTGAAAAGATAAAGCGTAAAGAAATTTTGTATATTTAATTTTAAGATCTATTAATGATTTATTTCAAGAAAATAATAATGGAGTTTAGCTACTACAACTATTAACCTTTTTAGCTATTCAGGTCAGTAAAAAGTTTTAGCCAACTTACCTCAAAGAATTTGAAGATCTATAGAGTGGCGGTGGTGTATTCATTCTCAGGGCGGCAGTAAAAGCTTGTTGTGGCTGTGCGGCAGGATGAAAGAGAAGTCTGAAATTAAAAAAAAAATAATAATTTCCATTTCTATGCTAAAAATAGTGCATTTGAACTTACCCCATAGCGGCACACTCATTCAAGGAAGTCAAATACGAAGGTGGCGGTGGACGATGTTGAAATTCTGGATACAAATAGCTGCCCGGCAGCAAACGGTTATTACAATAAGGACTATTACAATTTCGACATGTTTCCATATGTCTATAGCAGGGGCATTCATCAACATCATCGGGTAAACTTAAACGCCAAATAGCGCCTGAAATAACCAGCAACGACACACCAATACCGATCATTAGTAAAGCAGCACTCAGATATTGAGTTGAGTGTTCTATAAGTCCAGTTGAGCCGAGAACGATGCCACCCAAAGTGCAGGCAACTCCACCCAGCGCCAGTATGCCAATAATAAATGGCAGCGATGGACGTGAAAACCACTTACGAAAATTAGCGCGTAATGGTGGGTTAATTGTGGACGTAGGTGTGGCCAGATTATTGGCGGTATTGGGATTCGTACCATCGGCTACATTGTGATGCGGTAATGCAATGTCAAGAAGTGGTCTGTAATGAGAAGAAAAAATAAATCAGTTTAGAATTTGTGTGGAAAACATTTTGATCTACAATTGAATTTCATCAGATTATGTATTGTAAGTTAAAGCAAAATATTTAGTCAAAGCTTCGGTGAATGGATTTTTAGAATTTTTGCGTATTGAACTTCCTGAAGAGTAGAACATTCTTTACCTAAAACATACAAACATCCAGCTGCGACCTATCCTGTGATTATTTTTCCTCCAATATACTCCCTCAAAATTCACCATTTTTTCGAAACGATTCTTTTTCAAGCATAATATTGCTGTAACGATTTTTTTAATAAATTACTGCTCATTAGAGTTGAAAGAGTGACCACCCCAAAAAGTCAACGCCTTACTTTATTCTAGACATTTTTGAGCAAATTTCTTCTACTACCTGTACAATTCGAACCAAACCCTGCCTCAATAAGAATAAATGAATTTTGGAAGCACCATGAAAAGTGGACATCAAAACTAACATTAATTGTGGCACACATACACACATGCAAACATACAAGAGATTTTCAAAATTCTAATAGAAAAAATAAATCAAGTTGAGAACATCTGCGTGTTTTTAGAAGATACACAATAAAAACGTAAATAAAATAGGAACACAGCAAAAAGGGCAGGTGTAAGATGTCAAGAAAGTAAACTAGTGAGAGATGAAAAAAAAAACAAAACTACCATGAAAGATATAGCAGCAGCATAAAAGTAGCCAAAAAAACACCCTAAAATGTTAAGGATGCATTAGACAGCATGTTGTATTGTGTATCGAAATTGTATCCTGTATAAACAACTGAACGAATGATTGAACAAGCGACCTACCACCTAAAAGAATTTAACATTAAAAATCTCTGAACTGATTGTTAGTTTCATTTCTTTTCTATTGTTTTTCAAGGCTCATAAATTTTTTCAAAAAAAAAAAATTTATAAAAAAAAATCAGTTTCTGATTTAAAATTGTGTAGCGAATTCAAAGTGTGTGTGTAAAAGAAAAATGTTAATACATTTTTTTAGGTTATTTGGGATTTTATGTAGTTGTGTACAGCTTGTCACTACCTGCTTAAGTGCTATGTGGATAGATTTTATAGAGGCGCATAGCAGCATGTGGTTTTGAGTTTCTTTCAAATCAGGTAACATTAATTTGAAGCAATTTTTCATGTGAGAATTTTAAATATACATACCTGCATAAGAGTATACTTTGATAATGCTATAATATGATTATAACAGTAACTAGGATAGTGTTTTATTTGATTCCTTATTAGTTGTTTTGCTTTAATTTTAAAGTTAGTTTTATGTATAAAGATATTCGCATTATGGGTTGTAATTTTAAATTTTAATTTCGCTCGATGATTTCAGGAAACAATTTGCTACTATGAAATGTTTCGAGCCATCGATTCTTTCGGCTTTTATGGCATTTTATCGTTGTTTTTCGATACTATTCGATACTTTTAGACTTTTCGATGTTATTTAAAACTATGTAGTTTTTCGGTACTATTCAATTATTATTCATTTCTTCGATGTTTTCGAATTTTTTAATGTTTTTCTCTACTATGCGTTACTTTCTGACTTTTCGCTATTTCCCATCTTTTTTAATGTTCTTTTTCAATGTTTTTGAAAGCTTTTCGATGCTCTATGACTACTATGTGATACTTTCCAACTGTTATACATTTTTTCGATGTTCTTCGATACTCTTGGACACTTTTCGATATTTTCAATGTTTTTCGGTTCTACTTAATACTTTTCGAATCATCGTGACTTCATCGATGATTTTCGGTACTTTTCGATTTTTTTTTTATATTATTTACTTCTATACCTACGCACTCTCTCAATGTTATTTGACTTCCGTCGATATTTTGTTTTTTGACTTGCTTCAATAATTTTCAGTTTTTATCGGCTTTTTCGTTGTTTTTCGATGCTATTTGATATTTTTCGATAGTTTTCTTTCCTAGTTTTAGGCACTATTCGGTATAACCACTAGCTATATCGACTTTCATGCCGTAAAAACATTTTTGATACACCTAAATAGCATTGTCTTCACACATCACGACACTACAGCTTTTGCATCTTTTCTTCCAATCAAAATCTATTCCATAAATCCTATTCCACACATCCAAGCATCCCCTCGCAGAACATATTCTATGTAACATCACTGAAAACATAAATTATGCTCATGGCATTTTTGAGATTATAACGTATATGTAAAATGCAGTTCCAAGCGCAATAAAGAAAGAAAAACCTAAGAAAATGAAGATTCATTTCAGTTCATTTGTCAGTCGATTATTTTTTACTTCAAGTTTTCAGTTTTTTTGTGTATTTTCAAAATCATTAAACTTTTTCCTTCTTTTTTATATGTCATGCCTTTATTTTCAAGAAGCAACGCACGGCACGCGTGCAGCTGCCTGAAGCTTTAGCAAGCAACTAATGATGCAATCGCGTATGCAGATAATAAAAATAAATTAGAAAAAACATCGTAACCAATAAAAATAACAATTTTCTGAATGATGCTTTCAGTGTGAACATGCCATATCAATAGTGGATGCGACGCCATAGGCTTATAAAGTGCTACGTTTCACTTGGCTTATTTATGAGCTTTTCCAGCGTTAACATAGAAGAAAAAAGCTTTATAATTCATTTAGAAAGAAAATATATAGTCAATATAACCAATAAAAATTGTGAAGCGACACACTTAATCATCACTTCAGCACATTTTGTTTGAGATCAAAATAAATTTTTTGATTTGAGAAAGAAAAAAACTGAGGTTACGCATAAGGAAATCAAAATTGATGCGGGCCAATTTAAACAAGACGAACACTAATTTATTGCCTCGGGTTTTTGAAGAGGCTCTAGACATTTTCCACTTCAATAAAAAAAAAATGTGTTTATTTTTTTCAAAGGTCGAATTTTTAGTACATACAAAAATGATTTATATTTTGTCTTTAGCTACACTCTCCTTAAAGGGAATGCACAAATCCTCATCTTCTTATCAATTTTATAGCTCATTCTTCACCGCTTGCTGCACAACTACAAATTCCCTTTGGAAATGTTAAGCCACATAAAATGCAACTTAAAAATAGGCGTTTTTAAAAATCAATTAACTAAATAAATCATCACAGTAATAGAAATGCCATCACAGCCACAGCCGTAGCAATGACTACGTAAAAGCCTTACCAACCAGACACAATGTCGCAGCGTAATTCCCAAAGGGCTTTTTTACTCAATGCGCTTCCCAACTCTTTTGTAGCCTTTTAGAAATGAAATTTCCATTAACTTTAGCAAAGTTCTCGCCGTACAAACGTACAAACAAACAAACACTAAAGACTGAAATTAATGACATCTGCACCTCAAATTCAATTTTACTCAAATGCCATCGAAGTCCCTTTGCGCTTCTCTTGTCATCATCATCAGCTGCTGCGTTGTTGCCATCATCATCTTGTTCTTTGGAGTTGTACTTATGTACCATGGATTTTTTATTTTATCTTTTACGCATTTCATTAAGTACCGTAGAAAAAGATGATAAATTTAAAATTGATGACTTTTTCACACCCAATAATTATTTCAAATATTTTATGACAATGAAAAGAGAAGAAAAAAAACAGAAAGGGCACCAGCAGCACTAAACCACAGTTTAAGAAAAATTAAATACCGGCATTTTTTTTATAGCAACATAAAATCAATCGCTGTAATCGTGTGCGTCCTCCGCTCAACTTATTACTTAACTGAGGTACTTAAAATGCTGAAAAACTTGGGTGTCTCATAAATGCAAATTTCTAAGTACATTTAGTGCGTTTTTTAATATGACGAGAGTTTGCCATAATTTTCACTTGCAATAAAATGCTTTTTTGAGTTTTAGTACTCTTTTTTATAGAACTATAGTTCCTGTGTACCGGAGTACTTCATGCCTTTATCAAGCATAGCATGTGGAATCGTAGATGGAAGTACCAGTGAACGCTGTTTTCAGGATAAAATGCTCATTAGGGTGATCAAATTGTTTGGATCAAACAGGTTTAATAGCAGAATTTATACAAATCAAGAATTCTGGTGTAATTTGAGCTCATAATTTTAATATTTTCTGGTGGCTCATCGAGCTTTTTAGTCTTCCAAACGATTTGTATGGGAACAATGCTTTACGAGACATTTGTCTCTACATAAACGGGACCTAGCCCATCGAAAAGAGCATAAAATTTTCTACAAATTACTTACAAGGAGAGTAATGAAATTGCCTGGGGGCTCTTCGGGCTGTTTAGTTTTCCGTACAATGTCTTTCAATAAGCTTAAGGAATTATCTGGTACTGACCTTAATTTTCTAATGAACTTTGCATCAACATTTACAGCCTCCAGACTCCAATTAGATGTTAGCTAACTCTCAAAAATAAATTTCAAATATCTACGTGATTCAACATCCGCGATGCTATGATATCGCTATGGACCTATCTGGGTCCATATGTGGCTACTAAGCCGCCATTCTAACCTAACCTGACCAAAGTTGCTGCAATTAGTTACCTCAAAGTCTGCAATTGTATTTTTTTTAGATTTAGTATGTGGCGGTGAATGTTCTTGCCGACTAACAGTTTCGGCTTTATAAATTGCAAGCCAGGCTTTTTTAAAGGTTAATTTTTCTCATACGGAAGGCGTGGCACTGTCCATTTCCATTGAAAATTAATTTTGTGACCAAGTTTCATTCACCTGCGTCAAATAGTTGATAAGATATGATGAATTTTATTTTTCACTTATATTGGGGGTGTAACATCGTCCAAATGTTAGATTGTGAACAATTTTGTTAAGACTTGTGAATTATTTTGAATAATGAATAAAAATTGTTGTTTTCTAATTTTTCTCTAAAAAGATGTTCGTTGTAGCTTTCTTACAGCATTCCTCACTTACACAATAAGTCCTAAAAAGTGTTATCAATAGTATATCAGGGAAACAAATCAATTGGCAATTAGTTGGGTTGACATTTTAGAATAATCTTTTTTCAGATAATAATTTCTTATTTCTCAAACTTAAATTTAGAATTTTGAATATATGTTCTAAGACACTGCCATTGTAGGTAATTGAGTGTTTCCTCAATTATATACCCTAAGTATTATTAAGTATTATTAAGATTCCCAAGTTCTCATAAAAATTGATAGCGTTAATTTCTTTTTTCAAACGCAATAACGATAAAAGTTATTTATTTAATTCATTTCAACAAAAAAAAAAGGAAATGCAATTGCTTTCTCAGAGTTACGTTCCCTTATTACTTTGTGTGTGCGTATATACTTCAGTTCATTACCACTTCACATGAAAATGAAACATTTAAGAAATTTTAAACAATTGGATGTTTTGTGTGCTTTCATAACCATAAGTGAATGGTAGCCATAGCATCAGTTTTATAAGGTTTCTTATGGTATAGATTTCCGTTTCAGTGAATATTATATGGCATTACATAGTTTGGGTTGTAAATACGTACGTATGAAAGCAACATAGTGGTCATAAAAATTTATGTGAATAAATAACATTTTTGTAGCATGAGAAAAGCGCTATAATAAACATGCATCACGTTACAAAAAAGAAAGACAAAACAACTTTTATAGTCAAATAAATTTATTAACTGTTGGTGATGTATAAAATTAAAACTTTCAATTTTGTACAAAAAAAATGCATAATTTACATATAACTTATGAGTTATATTAATGTTTTGTAAGTTTATTCAAAAACATTTCAGGTACAAGATTTTAGTGAAACTCTAACTAACTTTCTTCAAAAATTACTATCTATAACTTTGAATTGCTGCGCCAATGAGTGACTTTGACTTTAGATGATTTCAATTCCGCATAGCTTTCATTGTAACTGACTTCAGCATATGACTTACTTCGAATTTAACTGACCTTGAATTCATTGCTGATTCAATTCAATTTTTAGTGATTTACTCTGAATTATTTGTACTCTAACTGAATTAGTACGTGAGTAACTTCAGCTTAACATGAGTTTCATAGCGAATGACTCTCGCTTTGAATGACTTCAACTGTGACTGTCTTCAGCTCTGTAGGAGTTTGACTAACTCTGAATTACAATAACTTTGACTTTGATTGACTTTAACACTAAGTAACTGCATGACTTTAACTATGATTGAATTCGACTTTAAATTTCTTAGACTTTACATGACTACGGTGTAACACACTTCAACTTTGACTGACGTTGGCTATGACTGATTTCGACTTTGATTAACTTCAACTGTGTCTGACTTTGACTGATTTCAACTTTATGCCATGAAATCAAATAACCTCAAGTTTGATGACTGATTCCACCTCTGCTTGACTTTGAATGATATCGTTCCAGACGGCTGTAATTATGACTGACTCCTGCAGTGACAACTTTCAGTGAGACTGTGAATGACTTCAACTCTGATTGATTTCAATTCTGTATGACTTCGACTTCGACTGTGACTGTCTTTGAACTTTAATAACTTCAACTATGGTTAACTTTAACAGTAATTGATTGCGACTCTGTTTGACCCCGACAGAAATAGAATTTGGCTTGGAATGATTTTGACCATGATTGACTTAGATTATGATTGACTTCGAATATGAATTCAGCTCTATCTGACTACGACTGTGAGTGCTTTTTACTTTAAATGACTTCAACTTGAATGACTTTGAAAGTAACTAACATGGCTTGCTTTGACAGTGAATTACTTCAACTTTAGCGACTTCGTTTGTGATTTTAACTTTAATTGACTTCGACTGTGAACTGACTTCAACTTTGGTTAGTTGCAGCTATAACTGATTTCGACTTTGAATACATTCGAATATAACTGACTCAAACCTGGAATGACTTCAACTGTGATTAATTCCATTAATTCAACTTTGAAGACTGACTTCTTTTGAGATCGGTTTTAAGTGACATCTTTGCTGACGGACTATAATTATGACTGACTTTGACAGTGCCACCATTCGTCTTCGTCTTTGAATGACTTTCCTTAAAACTAACTTCGACTTTTAATGACTTCGACTTTTAATGGCTTCGACTTTGATATTGAATGAATTTAACTCTACTTGTTTTCGATTGTGACTGTTATCAACTTTGATTCTGACTTATACAATGATCAACTTCTAGCTTAAATGATCTCGACAGTAATTGTTTCAACTCTGTGTGACTTTGACAGTAACTTTTCTTTATCTCCAATAAAAGAACTCTCATAAACTTCGAATGTGACTAATATTGACTTTGAATGTTTTTGAGAGAAACTGACTGATTACAGCTATGACCGACTGTGACCGATAACAACTATGTCTAAGATCTACTGCGACTCTTGGTCGGTGTGAATTTTTTTTTTTTTTCATTTATATAGATTTTAAAAGCCCAATACCTAAAGTTTGCATGTAATTATTAGACTGAAACAGTTAAGCTATAGCTATTATTAGTATCTTATTGATCAAAGAATTTATCAAACAATTGCATGTCTTTCTTTTCTGAGAATTTTCATCAATTTATTCACTTCAATTTCAAATTGACTCCAACCTACGTGAAGCACGACACAAACATTTATATACAAAACTCACTTAACAGCAGCTAAGTTTTCTTTGGGTACACACCTGTCCATTAACATTTATTAATATTCAATTAAAGCCACTCAAATAATAATAACTATTAGCTTTCAATCTAAAATGAAATGAACAAAGTTCACTTTCCTGCCTGTGTAATTCGTTTACGAAATAATGCAACCTCTGCCACCACTTATGGCTACTATCGATGTATCTAATTACCCTCTACCAACAACTGCAAAGCATACGTAATGAAGTTTTCATTACATTAACATTTCCTTTATGAAGTTAAAGCTTAACAAATTAAGGGCAGCCCTTTGAAGAGAAGTTATTGAAATTGTGAAAAGACAGCTGCGCATGGCTTTTAGCTATAATTAGTAGGCTATTAGAAATTATAAAAGGTTTAAGACAACAGACATGTTAGGAAGGTAACAAAAACAATAAAAAAAAGAGTAGCTACCACACAATAAAAAAAAGGTAATGCAACAAAAACAAAATCAAGAAAATTTGAAGGAAAAAAAGCTTTGCTATGCTATAGCACTTTGTTAAAAAAAAACCGTTGAAATGAAGCCCCTGACAAAGAAAACAAAAAGTGTAGTGCAGGAAGTGCTTGTGGAGCGTGATTTAATTGTCTGCTATAGGCATTTTGTAAGAGTGTACCTTATTTAAAAAACTATGCAGCAATGCATTATGATGAAGTACGACTTAGCTCAAACACGTCTGCCTTTGTAAAATCAGCGCCTGGAATCGTCTGCCTTCTCTAATTTATGCTTTTTATAAGTAAAAGAACCAGTCAGCTATGAGGCAGACGCTAAAAAATTATTTATTATTAATTCTTTTTTACATGTTTGTAATATAGCAATTTTTAAAAGCAGCAATAACTAAGTGACAGATGTTGTCACGCCTGCTTTTGTAAAATCAGCGCTGAAATCGTCTGCCTTCTCTATTTTATATTTTTTATTAGTAAAAGAACTAGTAAGTAAAAGGCAGACGCTATAAAATGATTTGCTATACATTTTTTTTAAAAATGTTTGCAATATTGCATTTTTTAAATGCAGCAATAACTAAGTGGCAGATGTTTTTTTCTCCTTTTTTATCACTTTAGCTTTAAATTTATTGCAATCTGCCTAGCGATAAAATCATTTAAGCTTATATATTTTTAAGAGAATTGAATTACTCTTAAATGCAGCAAAAAATGTGTCTGCCTCTTACATTTATCTGTTTTTTTCTTAGACAAATTTTTTAAAACGCAATGAAATTATTTATTGTACCTTTTTTACAGTTTTAAATGCCTCTCAATCAATAATGCAGAGACAAATCAATGGCAGATATTGTTCTTATTATTTATGTTACTTACAAATTCAACATTTTATTTGAAAAGCTAAGTAGATGTGACCCTTATTCCTTAAGAGTTTTTTTATATTTCAACTCCAATCTGCTTAAGCACAGCATCATATCGAAAACCGATTGATAGTCGCCCTCGTTGTAGTAGTGCAACCGACACAAGTTCTCAACAATGTTTTTGAACTCGTATGCCCAAATATAAAACAATCATATAAAATACGTCCACCCTATTAAAAATGTCCAAGCAGAATCATACGACTTTGTACGTACATACAAAGTAAAAGGGCTAAGTGCTGAACGGAGTGCGAAATGATGCTGCTGCCATCAGGCGCACTTTTTGAAATGACCGCCAACAGAGAGTGTCAAACACAGCCGACGAATTAAAGAAAAAGAAAGATAGAAAAAAAACACTTCTGACAGAGTTTTTTCGTTATTTTCTTATTTTTTTTTTTTAAATCAAAGCGGCACAATTGAATTTTTTGGGGATATTTTTTAAGTAAAGGAAGTAGGTAAACAAGCGCGTGAGAAATCACTTTTTGATGAGGGTAATAAAGGGTAATAACGCAAGCAGCGAAGTAATCAGAAAAGCAACAATAGAAATATATCGTTTGAAAAAAAAAAAAAAATAAATAAAAAATAATAGCCAACAGTTCATTGCTTTATAATTGAATGAAAACTGGGCTTAAACCGCTGCGCGGACAAACGTCATACTATGCCAACCGCCAAGTTACTTCCGTTAAATTAAACTTTAAATTACATTGTCTGCGAGAGTTAGAGTAGAAAGTTGTGCTAAATACAGTAAATTAGTTTTTAATTAGATTTACTGTTTAGTAGAGTTATTCCTCTGTTTTTATTTGTTGTGTGCTATGCTGAACAGAGAGTTAGTAAGAATTGTTTGCAGAATGCTGGATACCCTTAATATTAAAATAAAGCAAAGGGAACGGAAATTTGCATTTAATAATATTCTGGAACAGAATGCACTGTGACATGTCAAGTCCAGTCCAGTCCCATATTCTTTGGTATTTTCCCATAGTGCTATGTTCTATTAAGACCGTACTCTCGCTTTTCACTAATCGCCAAGGTTATAAAAATGAATAAAAATTTTTTCATTTCAATTTCATTTTCTCAAAAGGTATGTCTCAAATCGAAGAATTACTATAGTACACTGAGAAAAAAATCAACCAGGACCTGGTTAATTCAACTAGGAGACGTAATGTTTTGGTGGACAAGGTAAAATCTAGTTAATTTAGCCAGAAATCTGATTGAAAATAACAAAAATGAATCTAGTTAATTCGAAGCTATATATGGTTAAAATCAATTGAGGCTTGTTAATAATATTAACCAGGAATCTATTTAAATTAACCAGGAATCTAGTTAAATTGACTAGGAAATTGCAAAAATTTCAAAAAATAAAACAAAGCCACTTTTATTTTACTAGGACCCATCGATTGACACCTCTCTTGTCCAGATCGGACCAATTTTTGTTTCCACCTTTTTCATATGGAATATGAAAATATGTTCAATTTTTTGTGGACAGCTTGGAAATCCCGAGGTTAATCACTTTTTTATTGGCCCCGTTTTCTATGACTATTAAAATTACTAGGACCCATCATCGATTGACACCACTTTAAAGGCCAACTTGAATTTCCCATATTCCCTTATTTCCCCTAAATTCCTTTATTTACAGAGAGCCAGCCTGGCAACATTCACAGATCTTTACTACATATCTACATTTAATGTCGTGTATATACAATTGTGAAAGCAAAAAAGTAATAACGAATCATAAAACATTATTTAGATTTCATTCTTACATACGTCGACAAATATGCAAGATTTTCATTACAATGAAATCTAAATAAAGTTTAATGATTCGTTATTACTTTTTTGCTTTCAGAATTGTATATACTGGGTGTCCGATTTTAACTTACACAGCTGAATAAGTCAAAAAATTGCAAGTTATTCAAAAAATGTTTCAAATAAAAATTGGTGGGTATCAAAGGGCCATGACCTTAACCATGACCTTGACCTACATTTTCAAGGTAATTTGAAGGTCAACTTTAGTTTTTCAAATGGAAACCCCTATTTTCGACCTCGGATTCCGGAAGAGCACAAAATTCTACGTTCAGATAGGTATTCATGTTAGAGGTCAAGGTGACCTCTGAAGGTCATTTCAAGGTCGAATTCCCGCTTGGTGCAGAAAAGCTGTAGCCATTTAAGGCAAGATTGTGCAGCGGTCCAGCCAATGATTACTAGCTTTTCTGCACCAAGCGGGATTTCGACCTTAAAATGTCAATGTCAGTGGTCACTTTGACCTCTAATTTGACTTTTGACTTATTCGGCTGTGCAAGTTAAAATGGGAATACCCTGTATACGACATCAAATTTAAATACATCGCGTTGTAGCTGTTAATTTATAAATTTCCTTGTTAAAAATATTGAACACAAAAAAATCAACAAAAGATAAATTAACCAAAGCCGTCTGTTTGAAAAAGTCATTTTTCTTTTCTTTCAGTTTAGGGTGGTAGGGTAGGGAAAATGAAAACTAATCAAAAAGTAGTTCTCCGTACAATAAGATTTAACCAATTGATCAGACTTTAATTGATAAATGCATGACACTGGCAAATTTTAATGCTCTTAACTTGTCACTGAAATGTTACAGCAAAATTTTCTTGGTACTTTTTTTGGTAGTAGTTAACTAAGTATCTAAATTATCTAAAATCTTGCTGATTTTAACCACAAAAAAAAAATTCAAATGAATTTCTGATTATTTTTTAACCCTTAGCAATTATTTTAAAATTTTATCTCATTTTTAACTCAAGTAGATCTTTTTCCATTATGATAGAACTTTTAACAGCATCAAGAACGTAAAGAACTAAACTAAATTATATGTTTCTTTTATCCACAAGGGCCAACAAAGCTCACACCTCTTTTGATATTAAGTTACTTCATTAATAAAAACTCAATATCGAATCAACATTAAAAAGCATTCATTAATTTAATTGCTTTTGCTCCAAACATCTTTCCCCCCTTCCTTTATAGAGTCAGTCAGTCAGTCAGCATATGCAGTACTGACGTATGAAAGTATGAGAGATGCACTTCATTAGTGTAAATCTTTTAATGAATTAAAGATTATGCATTTAACAGTGAACAAAAAGCACACAAATGACCATCATTTTCTTTTGACTTGACTGGACTGGAATTGACTTGAGCTTGCGTCTATAATTATTTATCAGCGGCATATATCAAGCCACACCATTAATGGATCATCTTCTTTGTTGGTCTTTTTTGGGTTTTTTTTTTCTGCTTTTCAAACTTTTTTCTCCAGTTTTTTTTTTTTTTTTGGAAAGTATTAATATCTTTTAAGAATACCAGTAGCTGTTGTTATTTATCGCAGACTATTGGAATTTTCATTAAAATGAGCTGAGCTGAACAGTGCTGTTGATGTTAATGGTTTTCTTTAGCGAAATGCTACAGCTTAGTTTTTTTTTTTGCTTTTTAGAATCATAATTTAGATAATCGGCTTATAGGCAATGGTAAAAGGTTATATGCTGTATGTGGGGCTCTTTAAATACTGTTATTGAAAATATTTTCAAAGGCTTAACGATTTCACTTGTAGAACTTTAAAAGGCTTAAAATTAAAATCGCTTTTATTTTTACTCGTATATTAGAAATTGATGCAACAGATTTTGAGAGCATTTGGTGTTCTATATGTCAGACACCAGAGAACAGAAATCGTTACATTAACTAGAAGGCATAAGTGTTATGGCATCCTTTTAAGAGCAACCAATAAAGTAAAAAATATAATGGAGATATTTGATAGAATAAATCTAAAGATCTGCAATGCACAGCTGCTCAAACTACAGGTAATACTGTAGCATTCCAACCCCTCAAAATTAAAAAAAAAAATTGTGAAAATGCGCCAAAAATGCAAGAAAAAATATAGAATAGCACCCTTTTTTAGCAGCAGACGTCTGCCACAACAACATTTTGAGATTTGAGAAAGCATAATCGACAGATTCGCTAAACTTCTGGTACTGTTTGGAAAATTCGAAAAAGGGAAATGATGAAATTGGGAAATTTAGAAAAACTCCTAAACAAAGATTTGAGTAATTTAAATTTCTAGTCTTTGTGAGGAAAAAGTATTGGAAAAACTTTTGTAGTATTGAAAACTTTTCTTCAGCTAAATTTCAAGGGAAAAAAATCCTTCAAACTCAATTTGTCTATTGTTTTCTAGCTAAAGGGTGTCAAAACAACATTAACACTTGCTGTTCCAATATGAATTTTTTGCTGATAAGGGTGCAAAATTTTCATTGAAATATATTATTATTTTTATTCTACTTATAACCCGAGGCCACAGTAACAGGAAGTTAGTCAACAACTACCCTTAAACAAATGTATGATATACAATTCCCATACTAAACAGAATACACATAATACATACAAACATAAAATGAAAATGTAGAAAACCCTTTTCTTTTCTTTTTTTATTTTTTTTTTTTTTTGGATAGACCAACCCGCATTCTTTTTTCACTTTTAAAATTTTCATATTTGTTGCCTCTCTTTCCAATGAATGGAGCGCAAAAAAATGCAATTTAAATTCAATTTTGTCACAGATTTATAAAAAAAACATGGTTTATGGAGGAATGGTGTCAAACGGAAATACCAAGTAACACCCACCACCATCACCACTTAATAGGAATATTGCAGCAAGTTAATAATACACAGATTTAGTAGAAATTTTTTTTTTCTATTTAAATTTTAAAGAAGATTAAATATGAGTGTTTCGTTTTTGAGGTTTTAAATTTAATAGGCAAACATTTGTTTTTTTTAGTGGTTGTTTATCTTTTGCTTTAAGAATTTTTTATTTTTATTCTTTAATGTTCATAATGTTGATCCTCAATGTAATTGGATACTTTGATGTTATGAGTTTTAGTGCTCTTACATACATACATCCCTTTGTGGTAAATAAGTCCTTTGATTCATTTTTTAAGTATTGCTTGAAGGGTGTCCTTTTACACGTAAGTTGGCTGGCTGTCTTGCATTGTACTTCATTGATAAGTTTAAGCTTTAAAAATGTCAGATTCATGACAAAGGATAATTTTCACTATAAATTTTTGTAATACTTAAGCATTTGGTATGTATGTTTGTATGTATTAAAGTATTGGGGTTCATAAAAATATTTTAAACAGCAGTTATTGCTTTGAGTTTAATTTCAATAATTAAATGAAAATTTCTTCTTGGAAGCACTCCCAGAAGAAACATGCTGTTTAGGGAAACACTTTCTTCCAGTGAAAAATGCAAATTAATAAATCTGCCAGCTTTATATTAAGCAAACTAATTACTTATGATAAGAATAGTGGTGCTTGTTTATGGTTAACGGGTCGTATGAGTAATATCAAGCATTTTATAAGAAAATGCATTTTGTTCAAATAGCTGTAACTTTTGTAAATATAAAAGTATTCTTACATATAAAACGGTTTTTTAAAGTCAATATTAGCATCTCTATGAGCTTATGAAACATAAAATTTAAGAATTTTTTCTCGCTGTGTTATATGAGCACAAACTAAAATTTTAATTATTTCATACAAAAACTACACGAAATAACGTGAGATATGAAGTATGTACATATGTAGGTCACTATGTTACATAGAAGTATAGTTTGTTTTGATAAAATAACTAAATTAATTTGCTATGAAATAGCTCTGGACTTAAAATGGGCAAAGTAACAGCTAGTGATAGTGGTATATGTGGCATTTCACGCTAAATATGACATCATTTTACTTTTGCATCTCTAATTTTATTTTGAAAATTTTTTTACAGATTTTGATGTAACTTCTACACACATCGTAATTTCTTACTTGAAATTTCACTACATATATTTGAATTATAACGAAAAATCGGTTTACTGGTACTCTAATTATTGAAAGTCCATCGAAGAAAATGTTAAATTTTAAAATCATTATCGTTATGACTCCATGCCTAGTTCTTTGCTCTGTCGACTATAAATATTTTGTTAATTAAAAGCTAAATATTTATTTTTGCTGTGTACACTTGAAAAAAAAAATAACACTCTAGTTAATCTGCTATGTAAACAGTGAAAACTTGAAGAAACTTGTGTACTCTAAATATTTTAACCTGATACAAATGATTGATATGATCACATCAATTAACACATATGCTTTTAAAGAAAAAATTCAAATTTTATCTTCTAAATTTCACTATAAAAAAAGTGAACCCGAGCACAAACATGAGTATGCTAGTTAGCAACCAAAAAAAAAAAAAATAAATAAATAAAAAACAAACAACATAAGAACCACAGTAATCAAAGCACAAGAACAAAAAAGAAGAAGGAGAAACACTTCGAAAAAAACTGATGAACTTCCTTTACGGTGTCAGATAACAGATACTCAATAGAGTAGAAGTAACCTGACGACACACCATGCCGAAGACACAAAAAATACCCAGTAGGAAATATATGCTGTGGAGATTTCTTTAGAATGCTGCTACACCAAAATTAAAAGTTTACAATGAAATAATTTAACTGAAGTTTTAAGGAAAACTCAAGAAGTTGATAAGCTACATAAAATCTTTTTGAAATAAAAAAGTCAAATATTAAAAAAAATCAGTACTTATTTTTCACTAAAAATTTGAAAAAAAAATTAATTTTTTCATATACAGAAAAAATCTTGCGTTCAATATTTTAAGTATTTTAGGTAGGCTTATCTAAATCAAGCGCCTAATTTGTCCGATTGTCTTATTTTTTTAACAAAAAAAAACCCCATTTGAATTTTGTTTTGTGTAGCTTACGTACTTTCGGGTGGTTATATCCTATTTTCGAAATCACATTTGGTTTCTGCACATTTAAATTTGAAAGTATTCATAAAGCATTCATACTGAATATACATTTTTTTCCTTTCTTTTGACTTCAAATTGTATGAAAATAGAATTTTTTGCTTAAACATTTGTAGTGTTTCACATAGTATATTATCTCTGTCGCAAAACATTTGTAATGTTTTTTTTAAATTTTTATGAGATTCATTAATTTTTATGTTTGGTGTAATAAAATCCAAATTTTTCATACTTTATTTAAATTTTTTTATAAACATTTGTAAGGTTTTCATTATATTCAAATTTTGTTTTGCTTAACATATGCAATTCGGATGATTTTTACTCCAATTCCCATTGGGCTGCTAGGCAATAAGCACAAGAGAAGTTGAAAAGAGTTCAATGACAAAAAAAAAGAGAAGAACCAAACAACCAAACTGATGTATTTGGGCATATTGAACCTTAACATGATATGTCAAATAAATTGTCAAAATGTTTGAACAGCATAAAAATGTAATGATGCAAAGAAGAAATAAAAAGAAAAATCACAAATTGGAAATGATACCACAGCAAGTGGTAGTATAGTGGTAACACACTTTAGTTGTAACGCTGTAACGTTAAACTTATTAAATGATGAGTATCGAAAGTAATTTACAAGATACTCATACTATTGACGTTAATTTTCAACATAAAATGTCAGACAAATGAGGTGACAGACAGACGACGGGCAAGTAACATATGTGACACCTCTAGATAGTGTCAATTCTAAGTGCCCTGTTGGTTTTCTTTTTTTTTTTTTTTGTTAGCTTTGCTTTTAAGAAATTCTTGCTGGAGATAGGACACAGATGTTGTTGATTAAACCATTTGGTTTAGAACAACATAAATGTTATAAGGGTGGCATAAATTATAGTAAAATAGTTTGTAGAAAGGAAGTAGGCAATTTTGTTTGGATTTGTATATGGAGTGTTACATTTTCTTAAGCTCGCTTCAACGGTTATTTTACAACAATATTTCAGCTCATAAGAGACGTACGATTTTTTCTATTTTCCAAACGATCACTACTCAAGAATTCAAATACTTTCAATATTGATTCCAAATTCTACAAACATTTATCAAATATTCTTGTTTAAATACATTAAATTCTACATATAGAGCACCCATTTTTGTGCCCTTAAATATTTTGATCTGTAACCATGGCGTGTTAATGAGGCTACTAAATAATGTTTCGACTCAAATGTTTATTTTATTGAACAAACATCATCATTGATATAATAAAAGTATATTTGGTTTGTAATCAAAAAATGAAGAAAATTTTTATTTATTTTAAACTTTTTTTTTTCTGGTAAAATTTTCTGGTATGCTAACAAGTTGTGTGTCAAATTTTACTTGAACTTTCAATTAGCATCATTCAGACGTCACATACAAATCTCATTGTGGCACTCTATTAAACACTTTACTCATATGTACATTATGTACCATATACCATATTCGGTTCTAGTGTTTGCTGTCTGCATTAAAATGTTTAAATTGAATAATAAAAAATAAAAAAAAAAATCATTTTCATTTTGATAAGTGTTTGGGTATATTTGGGTGCCTTTAATGGTGCCCTCTAATGCAAGTTGTCCATCAATTTGATGTATAAGTGACTTTTACTTATTGTTATTTCTGAAAGGTTCTATCGATTTTATTATTGTGAAAAAAAACAATAAAAAGTGAAACTTAAAAAATGAATTCACATGAAATTTTTTGTTGTCTGTTTCATGTTGAAATAAATTGACTAACTGGGTGGTATGAACTTTTAGAAACTTTCTATGATCGCTAGATTTTCTTATAAGCCATAGAAGTTTTTGAAAAAAGTCTATATAAATAGAAAATAGTTTTTTATATTATTCTTTTTATTTTGTTTCAAATAGTTTATTAGATCATTCGAAACACATTATTACCCTTTGCAGTTATTAAAGATTTTGTCAGCTTGCATGAACCTCAAGCATTTTTAATGCTTTTCTTATAAAAAATTAATATTTTTCGAGCTTATATCATAGCGATCTAAAGCTATAAAATTAGGCAATAATAAGCTACATATTAATTTAAAATTAATTTCATATATTTTGCATAGACAATATTATGCTCTCCCACGATCATAGCAAAACAACTGTAATAGCTTAAGAATTAAGTTTTGCTCCAGAAATGTCAATAAGCTACAAAAGCATCCATCAAATCTGCTAAAGAAAAAAAAAACTCCCTCCATAGCACGATCCTAAATCAAAGTCATACGCATTATAAATTAAAATACACGATGAGAAAACTTGACAGTCCTCTTTAAAATTGTAATTGGCATGCTCCATAACGCATGAATGAATGAAGAGCATTCTACTGAAATTTAAAATAAAAGCGAAAAAACACCAGCAAACTTATGAAAAGAAAAATTATCATTTTAAAAAAATCTTGTCACGCATGTAGTGTAGTAGCTCCAAACAATGAGAAGGGTCTTCCAAAAACTGAAGTTGTCTTTCAACGAAAAAAGCGCTTCAACTAATGAACATATGGATGAATACAGTAGCAGCAAGTATGTGGGGAAGCGAGATCAGCACTTTTTGTTTTGGTCGTTTGTGCCAAACAAAAGGAACGCTTTTTTTCGTATTTATGTAGATGCAATCTTCAGAGCAGATTGTTATGTCAAGATTATGCATTCGTACATTCATACACTTACGAATATGTATGTCAAAGCAAAGGAAGTATAAAAATTCCTTAAAACTTTGAAGTGACATGAAATTGTTTGGTATAAAAATTGTTCGTTTGCCATTACTTAAAAAAAATTGTCATTTGAATATGTAATTTATTAGGGAAAGTACATGTATGTCATATGGTACTTTGGTTCTCCGAATTCAAAAAAATTGTTATGCTATTTAAAGTCCCTATTGTCTGTCATTAGGTATTAAAGCAAGACATAAGCAATTTTCGAAGTACTCGTTTGAATGTCATTATGATAAGAAAATTTCAAGCTTAACGATGCCAAATTGCGTAACAAAAAAAAGTGCCACAAATCAGGATGGTATTTTAATTGCAAGCTCTTATACCAAAAAAAGTATTGATACATAAATCGGAAAACAACACCAGTAGACAATTGAACTAGATCTCTCTTGAAAAAGACAGCAAGTAATATTAGTAGTAGTGTTGAACCAAGGCCTTCTTAAGATAAGCATTTTATGCAAATATGCCTACCAAAAGTAGTTCTGTTGACAGGATCCAACACTTGTATTACTTAAGATTTTTTTAAACATGATTTGGTACCTCTCAACAGCGCCTAAACTAGAAACCACAAATTAGGTTTTCCAATTTTGTTTTCATGTTTCGATTCTTTTTATAGTTCTCAATTAGTTTATAGGAAAATACTTACAACCAAAATTTATTTGGCATTCGAAAACTAATATTTGAATCGACATCGACTTTTCCATAGAAATTCCTGAACATGTAATGATTACGCAGATATTTTCTGTCTCTAAGAATTGACTTTTTACTGTATGTCTTCAAAATCACCGGGTGCTGTAGGTCCTCTTGCTCTCTTCAACTTGAACGTTGAAGAACGAAAGGTTTACTCAAGCAAAACCTCTTTTATAGAATCATTTCATATTGATAAAGTTATTTTTAACGTATTCGATAAAGCTTGCTCCTCCCCCACCGGAACTAACCAAAGAAAAAAGGGAAAATGGCATTTAAAATTTGAAAATTATATTTTTGATTTAAACGCAAAACTTTTGAAGTTGCAGATAGTGAAAAGTATTGAAAATAAAATTTTTTAACTTTACTTTAACTTTACTTCGTTAAAAACTTCAAAATGTTTTTTGAAGTTTCAAATTAGTCTTTTTTATTTTACAATATATTGACATATTGAATCCTATATGAAATGACTTTAAATCAATGTTGATTCCTTTTGATTTTAAATCAGTTTCTTTTCAATTTAAACATATTCGGTTTTGGCGCCGGAGCCTACAAGCTTAATGAAACCCGCTGCCTAGCAATTTTATTAGCTTTGCATTTTCCACCAGTGTCCTTATGCCCAGGCACCCAGATGAGGTGAATGTCAAATAGTCGAACCATCTCACTAAGGGACGAGCAGCGATGCAGAGAGCCACAATTATAAGTGGAAATTCTAAAGAATATATAACAGTTTGATTTTTTAACAATTAGTAAGTGATTTTCCCTACAGCCATACCTATTCTATGGCTATAACATTCGCCTCAAAAATGCTGTGAAGGTCTGGTAAGCTCGCAGCAATGTTTATCTTCAGTTCTATAGAACTGAACATGACATAACATAATTGGCAATAGAACTTGAAGCCAGCTTCTTCTACCCAGAAGTCTTCCCTTCCTTTCCATTATTTCAGTCATTGCAAGATGAAATGTAAAACGTCGTGAAAGAAATTATTGGAACTGTATGCATACATACATATATGTTTCTGGAAGAAGAAATTCTCGCTGCAAAATATTGAGTAAGACAGATAAAAGCAGGCACCCTACAAAAAACTACAGATCTGAGCGAAATTACAATTAATTTCACTTCTCTTGCATGGCGACGTTAAGGAGAGATCGGTAGATACGGAACATTTACGTTTTAAGAACGTTAGCCATAAATTTTAATAAAATCATTTCTCAAAAAACCAAGATGTAACTACTAACCTGTGATGATGATGATGTCCGATTGCACTTAAGCTGCCCAACAAAGGACGCTGCTGATAAAACTGATACTGTTGATGTAGAAAATTTGCATCAGCTGCACCTACCGGTGCATTTAGGAACGGTGATGACGCTGCCGCACTTGCAATTTGTCCCATTGCATTGGCAGCGCCACTATGATGATGATGATGTGGATCAAGGAATATAGCCGTATATTGTGGAGGATAAGTTGCGCCCAAAACAGAAGCGGCACGTTGACCAGAAGTAGAAACAACACTACATTTCGATTTGGATTTATGCTTGCGGCGCGTGCGTTTACTCTGACGAGATTCACGTGAGCATGTGCTGGAGTTAAGCATATCCACGACACTGGCATTGGCGGAGGAAGTTTGTTGTTGCGCTGAAATTTGAGCAGTGGGCCCGCCACTGGTGCTGTCTTCAACTGAAGGTGGAAATTGCAATTCACTGTAAATGCTGGATTCAAGTATATTACTATCCGATGTAGTACGATTAAGAATGAATTGTTCAAAGTCATCATGCGGCATATCAGCATCCGATTGAGCATCAAGTAGAGCGGTACTCTCAGCAATTGTGTCTTCACAGTTGACCGATGCATGTTGCACTTGACTGCCAATATCACAGTGGCTGCGATGTAGACTGTTGCTGCTATAACTGGCGCTTATGATGATTTCGGGTATGATGAGATTCTTAGGATGTTTTTGGTTTTCGGTAAGTGCACCGAGTATAGTACCATTTTCAAGTACTACAGTTGATTCGTTAGGTTGTTGATTAGCCATGTTGCTTGAATTTGTTTCGAGTTTGTTTCTACTACTCAAAGTATCGTCGGATTTTTGTGTTTTTTTCTTTGGTGTTGTAAACATTTTAGAAAAAAATATAAAAATTTATGTTATGACCACTCAATTTTATCACTTGTAGAAAGATATATGTTTTATTTAATTTACACTGTTTAATAATCCCTAGAATTTTTTAACTATAAATAAAAGCCTCAAAAAATCTGAATTTTTTATTTTAAAAAATATTTTTGATTTAACGTGTCGCGGGCGCACGTTGACACAAATTTTAAAAGCGTTCACTAACGTACGCACGTTACGCCTGATCGAACGTTCACTTGCCGAGTGCCGCCAAAAACTGATTTCAAATTTTCAGAATTGTTTATGTTTACTTCTTCAAAAGGTTCGATGTTGCTTTTGTGTGTCTTCTCTCTGACAGTGGCAGCAGCAACCACCATCAACAACAATAACTTACTTTACAACATATTCACATACAAACACGTACACTTTTAAAGGCTAGGTTATACTTCTTTTTATTTCACTCTTTTGTGGATTTTTGGATATTTTGTGAGAATGGAAACGTGAGTATCATTTTTGGACACACCATCAATATGAATGACAAACGATCACTGGATCCCTATCGGCTTAAAAGATTCTTATGAGTTACAGTAAAAATTTTTATATGAGTGACTTGGCCCAGCAAAGCTTTCCGCAGTGGTTTCAATTTTCAGAAATTTTCGGATATAATTAGGAAATCTAGTAAGCTCTGAAATTATCTTTCAAGAGAAAGTTCCAAGTATATAAGATGTAAAAAAAACAATTGAGATGATTAAAAAACAGGGCAATTGGTATATCTTTAAAAATTGAAATTCGGAAATATAGCCAGTATCATTTAATTAATATTTTGAAATTCATGAATTAAGAGGTACTATCTCAGGAAAAAAAAATTATTTATTTTAACGGTGTAACTCAACGTAGCTTTGTACACAGAAGCTTTTCTATCAATATTGAAATTTATTTTAATAAAATTTAGAAGTATCATGTGACCTTTATTGACACAGTACTTTTTGTTGTTGTCGATGCGTGCACTCTGTTAATGTTTATTTCTTCCACACTACTCTCTCTATAGATGTATATTCGTCTTTAACACACAAGACCGTCTGTCCGTCCCTTAAAGTTTTCATAAGCATAACTTGCTCACTGTTGTATTTTTATAAGGTTTCTTTTGCATGCTTCTCAATGTGTCAATCAGAGCCGGTTTAGTTTGTATATTCTAAAGAGGCCCAGTTTTTTGTGGTATGAAACTTCATACAAATATTCAGATATCGGTCACATCAGATATAGCAAAAGTGATAACAATTGATAGTTTATTAAAAATAGATTTCGCAAAAAATTCTTTGAGTGAATTTATTCAAAAGAAATTACATAAATTAGGCTGATGCTTATGAGCTTTTATCCTTAACCGTTTTGGAATCAATGGGCTTAAATTGATGAATTTCCCAAAATATTGTTTTTTTTTAGAGAAACGAATACATAAAATAATATGGAAACCAAAGACATTTTGTCAGGTCGACTTTCCTTTTGACGTGATATGGGCCAAATATAAATACATTAGTGAAAACTATGCCCTTGCATTATTATCTATTTGACAAGCAAAAAATCATGTCATTTAAAATTACGAGCTCCATCAGACCACAAAGTACCCTTTAAGAACATTTTGTGGAACTGAATTTCCTCTTTCTTATGGAGTAATAATGTAACATAAATATATACATCAAAGTGATTCTCAGTGGAACTTGATTCTTCCTAGGTGAAAAAAGTTTCCTTGTGGTATATTGGTGAGCGTGTGAAGCTCACACTCATATGCATTAAGCATTCATAAAGCAGTGAATGGCTCGAGCCACTTGCAATGAACTGTAGTAAAGAAAAACTTTCCAATCGATTGGGAAAGTTCGAAAAATAATGTTGGACATACTTAGGGTGTAGTTGAAAAGGTCGAAAATAGCCATTTCCGAGCTTCATCTATCAATTCATGCAAAAAAAAAATTTATTTTAAACCACCCTAAAATTTTTTTTTTGCTCCAATTAGTAAAGAATGGTCGGTCAATAGCTTTTGGACATATCTTAGGGTGACTCCGGACCTTGGAAAGCACGAAAACGGTACTTTCCAAAGTCCGGAGCTACCCTAAGTGATGTCTAAAATTATTTTTCGAACTTTCCCAAACTTCCCAAATATTTTCCGAAAATAACTCAAAAACGGTCTCTTGCAGGGCTCGGAGATACTCCAAGTGATGTCCAAAATCCATTTTTGATCTTTTCGCATCGATTGCAGCAAAAAAAGCCTTTGTTTCATAAGTAGCTCACGACACACTCTTACACTCATTCGAAAGGAAACGAAATGAAACGGCATTCACTAGAAATGATTGTGAAACACACTCACATTCACAGACTTCACCATGAGACGGAATGGTAGCTCGTTTCACAAAATTTTCTGTGAGCGGTGAATCTGTGTGAACCAGCTGAAAGCTTCAAAAGATTCATGAATGGAAAAATGAAGAGTGGCTCACTGCTGTTCTCTGATCGGAACAGAAACCAAACCGCAACAAATCTGTGTAAAAAGGAGCTATGTTTGGAGCCAAATTGAAAATGAATCGCAATTTTCAAAACGAAACTCTTCATAACCAAAAAGATTCCGTAATTTATCAAGAAAAATTTTCATGAGGAAAAAAAGATATGAAGAGGTATGTAGTTAAAATGATGTGCAAAGGAGTACATTTGCCAGTACTTCGAAATACGAAATAAAAGGGGCCCCATATTTTGTGAGCATACATAGGTCACGTTATACCTGACTGCCATTGGCGCCACAAAAATTTTTGTATCCGTCCCTGTTAGCAATAACTCTCTCGAGCTTACATTTGTTGTTGTTGTCTTAAATTCTGCTCTCTCTTGTCCTCAATAAACAGAGAAACACCAAATGCGCTCCGATTGCTGCGGGTGATAAAGAAAACAATCGATGCTGCACATTTATTATTTTGTTTTTTCTTTATTTTTTTTCCTGTTTTAGAATTTAGAAAATAAAATGACGAAAAATAGTGAAAAAAAATACCAACAACAATTGTTTTATAACGACAGTCATCGAACGATAAATCGAAAAGAAAAAAATTGAAAGCAAATGCATCGTTTGGCAAAAGCATCAAATCGCATCGATGCGAAGGTGAGTGAGTTGTTGTTGTAGTTGATTTGATATTTGTTGTTGCTTGTAGTTTAGAGATGAGTGGCGCATCAAGTTAATGTTTGGAAAAAGGAAGTAAAGTTAAAGTAACAGCAGCAGGAAAATGGAGTTGTTTGCTAACATCGATGCATTCGGTTGAGTGAGGGTGCAGATGAAGATGATACAGAAAATGAAAAAAAAAACATCAAAAATGATTAGATTTTCAAAGGACCATGCTACATGTTGTTAGGGGAAATTGATTATATGACCTGAAAACATATTTTGAATGGGGATGTTGTGGTCTCTAAAATGCAGCATTTTGACCAACAGTTGCAAGAAATTAATCGAAGAGAAAGAATTAAAAAAAATCGCCACTTTTTGGCAATAGTTTTGTTTTGAAAGTGTATATAATACGTACGTAGCTGACCACACTTTTTGGCATTAGCCAGAACTATTGAATGGTTAGTGAGCTGGCCCACTATTTATGATAGAAAAAGATAATTGCTCCACGACTAGCCGAGTGCTTTTGTAATTGATTTAGGTTAGGTTAAGTTAAAAGGGTTGCTTGCATAAGCCAACTTAACTCAGAGGCATTTTGCCCATTCTGATACCCTTCACTCCAACCATCCCATCTTCTTAAATTTTCTCACTCAATTGACGCTAGCCACCCAGAAGTCTTCGTGAAGTTGAGGATGCTCTAACTCGGGTAGTTCTTCAAGACCTTCAAAGATCGCTGAACCAAACTATTTGGTTCGTTTCTTTACTAGTCCTGGTCATTCGCAGAGTAGATGCTTAATCATCTCCTTCTCTTCTTCGACTCCTGTAAAAGTCTCTCGAATGGGCACAATATCGGGCAGCTATAGTGCCATTGATAGAGTACCCCGTCAGCATAGCTACAAAAGTTCAGAACTCTCTTCTGTTGAATCTAAAAATAGTTTGAGTCCTTCCTAGTTTGAGTTTAGGCCACATATTTAGAGACGTTCAGCGTTAGGCGTTAAGGTTCCATCTTCTGTTCGTTTTTTTTTAATTGTGTTCTCTATCCGATAAGGTAGTACCGCCTGCGGTATTCACTAGTTAATTCTCCGGTTGTTCTAATCCTATTTTCGCACATTTGTCAGATTTCTTGTTTTGATTAACGACGCTATTTAACTCAGTTCCATCGCTTTTTGAATTCGTAGAGTTTTCACATTTATGAACTACCACGAGGCCCGAACATCGTCTTCTCAGATATCAAAGGCATTTTGGGGCTGCAAGCAAAAAAGAGGAACATCAAGGCAAATTATGTCCGTCTATCTCATCACCAATTACCCATGAAATATGGGGTCTGAAACAAATCGGAAATCAAACAAGCCATTCTTGTCACAGTTCTTAACTCAGAATATAAGCTCAGAACTGTTAAAGCTATCTCACATTTACAGACAATTATAAAATTAAATTAGTCGATATCTAGCTGCGAATTTCCCCAAATGTGCGAAAAGTCAATAACAGAATTTTAACTGAGGACCTCTTAAGCTTAATTTTTTGAAATTTCACATTTTTATAATTTAAACTCAACAAAGGTGAAATTTTAAAGGTTTCTTAAAATCGATTGAGCTCAAAGTAAATTACTTCTGTTGTCTTCTTCTGGCTAGCAGTCATCAACTTATCTTTATCCTTATTTCTCCATACCATATCCTTTAGTTGCCAACAAATGAATATATTGAGTCATCTTTGTGATTATCATTTTCATCGTTTGCCATGTCATCAGTAACGTGCGTGTCTCGTTTTATCATCACTTCCTCTGCAGTCGTGTGTTAACCCTGAGTTGCCTTTCAGAAGCTTTGCATGGTTTTCAAAATATTTTCATTTGCAACAAAAACATGCATCAAGATAAATATGGATGAGGAACAGGAAACAACCCTACTGTTGTAGCACAGCATAATATGTTTGCAGTATTTGCAAAAAAAAAAACGAAAAGAAAAGAGAAGATAAAAATAAAAACCTTAAAAACGACCAAAAGCAAGTAATCATAGTACGGGGCACTATAATTTTTGGCAACTCATTGTTACAGTCTTATGTGTATGCACTTGACAAAGACGTAGTATTCAATACTTCTGGAAGGAGACAATTATTAAAATGCTGTGAAAACTTATGCTGTTGATCAGGTCGTCCTTGAAAATTTGTTATTTACTATATAGTTAGTATATTCACCGATTTCTATTCAAATCAAATGGCGAAAATGGAAATGGATGAGTGTGCCGGCAAGCATTGGAGTGTGACCCTCAGAATAGTAGTAAAGGCGGCCGTCCTATATCATCGTGGAAATGATTGATAGAACAGGAAATATGAGAATTGGGGGAAATTGGAGGCACTCGTTCCAAATCACGTAGGTTTGTAGGTTTTTGGCTTCTACAAAACTCTTTGTGAGGATAGAAAGGACACAAAGGAGAAGCTAAGATTCGCCAATAGTTGAGGTACTTTTTATATGGACTCGGAGGAGTGGGTGCCGTCAGCTTAACAAAAATCCTAACAGTTAGTTGATTTTTGTAGTCGTTGCAAATCGAACAGAAGCTGTCTAATGTAGACTCTCAAAATCACATTAAAGAAACGACTACGACTATGTCTTAAATTTAACTGCGTGGGTATACTATTTTTTACTTACATCATATTCAGGGGTCATTGTCTGGCTTTAAGGACTTGTCTCTGTCTCTAACTAAGTCCATTTCATTGGATTCATCTTTTATGTGTATACACGAGTATGTAAGTGCATGTGTGCATTGATTAAAGGCTTTTGTTTATTAGCGTTTCAAATATGAATTTCATTATTTTGGCCATAAAAAAGAAAACTGCTTCTTTAGTTGAGATTACTAATGTTGTTGTTGTTGTTGGTCAAAGCAATAATTTTCAACAATTCTGCCATACGTAGGTAGGTACATATGTATATAATTTACTATAAAAGTATGAAAGAAAAAAAAACTCAAATTTTAAACATAAAATTAAAGGGGCTGCGCAACTGCACTTCAGCGCAAAATTAGCCAAACAAATGGTTTTCATTCTTGATGATGTTGCTGTTGTTGTTTCTGTTGCTGTTGTGGTGGTATCAAAGTTTATTCATTCATTCAATTTGACTCATCATACGTTTATATGGCCATCAATGTCAAAATTACCCCAACATAAAGTCTGTCGGTCGGTAAGGCATAGGACAACAGAAACAGACCAATTCGAACGAAAGTTATGCGGCTAAGCGAAAGTTGCCAGCTGAATGCAATAAAGAAAATCGGCTGCAGAAAAATGTATATCGTAACTTTCGCTGCATTTTATGTTAAATGGGATATTTCTCATCAAGCTTTTTTCAAGTGTAGTGGAAATCGCTACAAGAAATTATAGCACACCATCTTAACAAGTGAAATTTATACCAAAGTTTGTTGAATGTTGGCGAAATCTCTCAAAACGATCTAACGAGCGCTGAAAAGTATACCGTCACTTTTGTTACAATTTCGTTAAAAACTTCTTTCAAAATTTGCTGGGTCTCAAATAATTTCCCTCACTGTCGCTGCCTTTTCGTTGAAAAATTATAAAAAAATAACAAACATAATTTTCACAATTCATTAGCTTATTAGCTAGAAAGGCCAATAGCAGTAGTAGCTAAAATCTCTATGTTTGCAAAATCGCTTAAATACAATATTAAATCGGGAGCACTATAATATATTGCAACTCCACCGCATTTTCATTGCAAATGAAATTCGCCCTCTCCATTCGTGGGATGTATGCAAAATTACCCTTAAATATCTCTCATAAACGGGACGCATTTTCCTTCTATTATTCGCTCATTTTAGCGTTATGTTTGGATAAAGTCCAAAATAACTTTATTTTTGGGAGATTTTCCATGTACCCGCTTCTCTTTGTAGTTGCTTTATTTGTATCATATCTGCATCCATTAGTCAGCTCAATTCTATTGCATGTTATTTGCATCTGGCAACCCTATAATTACTGTCGAGTTCTTTTTTTTACTCTTTCACTTTAGCAACGCACTAAAAGTCTTCTTTCGTTTGGCTTTATCACGATCAAAATTGAATTGCCATCATCACGAAGAGCACGAGCTAACTCATAATCACAAATTAGACGCTTTTCAATTTTGGCCCGTCTTTAAGTCCGTCTGTCTATCTGTTTGTTTGTTTCGGTCTTTCTGCTGTTTGTGGTTCGATTGTGTTTTGTTGCCTGTCCAAAATTTATGTGTCCATCATTTATATCAAGTTGGACATTCGAACACATATCACTCGTCTTCTGTGGTTTTTGTGTTTCACTCTTAACTTGATGTTTTTTGACTATCATTATCATCGCAGTCATCATCATCATCATCATCATCATTTACAATTCGATGTTGTCAGTTTTGTGACGTAAGCGCTACATATATACTTTTATATGCCTTTGTAACAATAAAGGTCAAGAAAATTATCATAACCTGCACAATGGAATTTCATGCTTACATTTTATTGTCTGTCCATAAAATGTTTGGACGAACAAGGATAGTCAAAGTTTTGCTAAAAGTTTCATATTTAATTAAAAAGGTTTCTATGAGAAAATTTAATTAAAATGCTTTTAAACATATTAGGGAGATTTGACTTTTGGTTAAGTGTTCTTAAGTTATGATTGAAATAACTTTCCATTGATAAGCACAAAGGAAAGTACTAAGATGAAGGTATGTTGCTAAAATGTATGAACACTTTATGCTCTCATAGCTACTTAAGAACTTTAAAATATCCTAAAAAAATGCAGCGCAGATTGTATACAAATTGATTACTTGCTTCAGATGGCTATGACTTATCTAGAGCTATTATTAAAACTTTTTGTTTCCAAATACTTCCCAGAAAGAATTATTCAAATATTAAAAGGCAAAAATTACCCAAAAAATTTGAATTGCAATCTGGCAAGTGTGGGCAAATGTTCGATAACTTAGAAATTGAATACCATAGCCATAACATTACCTGCACGCAATTTTCCCGAACAGCAAGACAAAATTTCTCCATATTTTTGGATAATTTTTCATTTCTATCGTTCTATCTATTTTTACTTAATTTTTGTGTGAATTTCTGAAAAGAGGGCAAAACTGTGAAAAATACTTATCAGAAGAGAGGGCAGGACTATGTAAGTGGCCGTGGCAAACATTTTTATTATATTTAGGAAACTTTGATAGCTTATGTAATAAAAATTAATAAAATACTGCTTGGTGACTAAAAACATTTCAGGAAAAGTGAACAAGACTATTAAAGTGGGTATGGTCAAAACAATTTACAACATGTTTAGAGAATCTTAGTTGAGAATGCAATGAAATTCGTTATAATAAAGTTGAGTAATTAAAACACTCAATTGAATTTTTCTATTACTACTATTACTGGAGCGCCTTGGTTTATGAGAAATGAATGCATTCACAGAGATCTGCACATCGCAATGGTAAAAACCGAGTTTGAAAGACTAAGGCAAAAATATATATCGAAATTACAAGGTCACGTCAGCCAATTGGCTAGAACACTGTGTAACAAATTGCCATTTTCGCGACTAAAGAGAGCTGACAGAGCAGCTATTGAAAATAGGCACCCCAGATGAGTCCTATAATATCACATCACAAAATCAGCTGGTTTATCGGTTTACATTATAAACCAGATAGGGACTCTGTACCGGAACCTAGCTCGTCTCAGGCACTGTCCTTTAATAATTAAAAATAAAAAACCGACCAGCTTGTTTGGCGCAGACCGGGACCTAGCTCGTTGGAGTAGCGTGCTTTTAGGGAGCTTTTGGGTACTAGACCGGGATCTAGCTCATCTCGGTACCGCTTCAGAGTTATCCTCATGGCACTAGTTCCCCCATCGTATTAAACTGGGACCTAGCTCGTCTCGACTATCACAACACAATTGTTATCAAGGTACTAGTTACGTCCATAGCGGTAGACAGGGACCTAGCTCGTCACTGCTACCAAGCCAACCCAGATTGGGACCTAGCTCGTCTCGGCTGAAAATTAATCAGAGACGCAATAATCAATAGCTGTACTATAGATGGGTTGTCATGAACCTGTCGCCACGCCACTGCTCCAACGGGTTATCCCATTCTCACCTACCGCAATTGCTGTAATGAACAGAAGTGATTTTTGGTAAAACCTACTTTCAGACCAGCTAAAATTTTTGGAGTCCCGCTGACCTTTTAGTTACTTATTATAATACATATATGAATTTGTCTACAATTTATAATTTGTTATAGATTTTATTAGAAATAAGAGTTTATAACTTATTGTTAGTCTTTGAAACATAAAGAGACACAATGAATAAAATATGAGTGAAAAAAAAATGTTTCTGAAAAGTGGGCGATATTGTGAAAGAAGGCATGGCAAAAATATTTATGTTATAGAAAAACATGAAGGGTAAAAAACCATGAAGCCAAATAGAAAGGCGCTAGACAACACAAACAAATTCTGATGTGGACGGGTTTGTTCGAATATGAGTGGCAAATCCCATACAAGCTCCAAACAAAACATATGGTATCAAGGGAGTTTGAAATATAAATGAAACATGATATAAATATACTTGACACTATTAAACATGTGTTTCTTTCTTTGTCTATACGCGAGATGTCAAACGTACTACATAGGCCAAGATCTTTCGCTCTCTCTTCTTTCTAACCTAGATATTTTCACGATTTTATCTCTAGTTAATTTCTCGATTTAAGAACTTTCTCCCACGAATGCGGCAGTTTAGCACAAGATAAATATTAATGTTTTAGACACATAGTCGGAACATACAAAGCCACACCCTTTTGGAATTTTTGGCTTTTGATTTCTTACTTTGCCTCAGCATGCTTTTGAAATCTGATTTGATATTTAATGGGTTCTTTCATCAACTTGTTTCCTCGGATTGCTTACATACAATTGATTGTCCTGCATAGCTATCGAGGCATGTTCTTGTTCAATGCATCACACTAGATCCTGTCTTTCGTAATGTGTAAGCATTTACCTTTCTGTATCACAACGACAATGAAAAGATCATGAAACACAAAAATGATGGCAAAGTTCATGCCCATTATCTTTCAAAAGAACTTAAAACCACATACGACATTGTCTACCATTTGAAGTTATGTGAAGTCATGACGAATTTAAATATTCCGACAAAACTAAGTCATTTATGCCTCAAATCGGTTGTTAACGAAGCTGTTTTTTTTCAAAAGACAGAAGTAATACTTTATAAGCCACTAACTTTGGCAGTTTTTTTGTATGGAAATAAGTATTGAACAATAAATGAATGTCCTAAGGTCTTTTGAGGATAAAATCTTAAGGCATGCGAAAATGGTGTTTGGAGCAGCAGCAGCAACCAAGAAATCTTTTTAAAAAGTAGACGTAGCTCAAAAGATGAAAATTCGTCCACTGTATTGGCTCGGACACATAGGTTAAATTAAACATATAGTTCCAGCTAAGAGAAGAAAAGACTAGCTGAAACTTTGTCTAATGAAGCAAGTTATCTTCAACTGCAAATCAAAGAGGCTACAGAACATGAAAAAACTTGCCCAGAATCGAGAGAGATAAAAGGCTTCTACAGCTCAGACTATAGCACTATATGAATTGACAGCATGTTTTTCACACCAAAAGAAGAATATTCTTAATTTTTTGTTGTTTTTAATAAAAATTCTAACATTTTTCATAGATGCAGCACAGTAGCACATTTATGACATAAATGAAATTTCAAAGGTTGAATAACTTTACGTGAGAATGCTGTCAAAACAATTTGATGCAAGAAAAGATATACCCTCATACGACACACAAAGGAAAGAAGCTCAATGGTAGGCCTTAACACTGACGTTGCACAAAAAGCAAGATCGAGTTCAAGAGAAAAAAGTGATTTGACTGACGAACAACAACGAACAAGCGGTCTGTGAGATTATACACATTATGTCTTGACCTCGTGCCAGCGTTATCCAACGGATTAGCTCATTTTCAAGCGGATCAAAAACATGAACATGAAAATTATTATAATTTTTCATAAATTTTAATGAGAATTTTTGTTTTTTTTTTTTTTAATATCAAAAAATTAACTCATGCTGAGCACGAGTACAATTGGACGATTATGAGTAGAAATAACATCAAAAATATCGGTTACGTTGTTACAAGAAAAATGCGGCTAACAACACCACATGTGACCAAAAAGCTGTTAGATGGAATTAACAACTGTGCGGGTTTTCATTTATTTTTTTTTTTCTCAAACTTTTGATAGGAAGCCATGTTTTGAAGCTTTTAAAAATTAACTTTATAAGCAATTCATTCAAAGTGATAGCTAATGGAATTCAATTTGTTACTAATTGAAAGGTTTTTTTTCTTACAAACATAAAGAAAGATTTTAACATGACATAAATAATAGACCATGTTACATTCGAACTAATGGTTGTTACCTTTAAGGGTTTTGTTTGTTCTCTTCTTCACATGTTTTGTTGTTGTTGTTGTTGTTTATTGCAGCCATGACAAAGCCCTGATTTTTTGAATTTTATGTTTTTAGCATCATCATAAAAGTGAAGAAGAAGATGTTGAAAAAAATGAAACGGTTTTCGAATAACAATTTGAAGTGTTTCCCTTTTATTTTTGACTTTAGACAAACAACTTCGAAAGGATGCCTTAGAAAGACAAATAAACAAAACAACTTCTAACCATACCACGTTGTCTTCGTTGTTTTTTTTTTTTTTTTATTATGCTCAGTTGGTTTACGAGTAGATAAACATAAATACATTTTTGAGGCTTCTTTGTAATGTACATATTTCTCGTCTACTGCATTTTGAAAATAATTAAAATTTTTACAACTTTTTATTTTTTCTAAAAACAAAAATGTGAAGAAAATTGTCGAAAATGTTTTCTTTTTAATGTTTATTGAACGTGTTGCTATGAAACTGGGAAAAAATAATACGAAAGAAAGCCTGAATGATAAGGTGCTTTTGAGCAATTGTGCCGCTCATGCCTCGCAAATCGAACATATTAAATATTAGGGAAAATATTGTGAATAATACTCGTGGTAAAAACAAATTCACTTAAATAAAAATTGAAATATTTTCTATAGATACTTTTTTTTTATAACATCGTTCTTAGTTAAAATAAAAATTCGACAACTTTTTTTAAAATTTTTGGAATATATTCTATTGAAGATATTTAAATTAAACGTCGCATTAAAGCTACAGCCCTATTACTCGCAGCTACACTATTAAACATCATTTTCGCTAAATTTATTATTTTTACGGTTTCTTCTAATGCCCACTTTTTATCTTTTCGTATAAATAAAAATCAAATATATTCTTTTTCTCATTTTTTATCATTTTTTGACATGTTAATGGCTTCTAGTATTACATTTGATTTTATTATGTAGGAGTGTGTGACACTATTGCTATTGTTGTTCTTTTTATTATAGTTTCATTTAATAAAAAGCATTTTATATCTCAATTTAGTTTTCTACTTGAATTTCCGCTCACATATTGTTATTGTAATAAATTTTAATTAAGCATTTAAATTTCAATATTTGTGGGTGTTTTTCATTTATGGAGCTGGTTTCATTTACAAACAGAAGGTGTGAAAAGTTTAGTTTTATTAGATTTTTGTGCGTACGTGTGTATATTTATTAAATTTTTTTGTTATCTTTTTTCAGTAGGCAGTGTTAAAGGTTCTTATTTCTGGTTGTTTTTTTTTTAATAATATAGTTATAAAAAATTTTTATATTTCAAAGAACTTAATGGAATGAAATGGGCGAGGTTAAAAACTATATGATTTTAAAGTTTAATCACTTTATGGGTTCTTTGATCAAACAGAAAGAGGTGTGATATGAAGATACATAGGTCATACATATGTATATAGTAAAAAATTCTACATTTTAAATTCGTTGTTTCCATTCAATAGTTTTCAAGCGTTCTGAAACCTTTCAAAGCTTTTCGATATCCTCTAATACCATCTGATGCTTTCTTATAACTTCAAAAGTCATACGATTCTATTTGATGCCATTATACCATACAATGATTTCCAATAACTCTTTAAAAAGTGATCAAAATCGATTTTGAAGTTTACAAATATTTTGAATTGATAGGTTGACTATGAAGCTATAAGTCGAAAATATAATAATTGTCATCATAGCTTAGGCCACAGTTGAACCCATTGCATTCTCGGCTTATGGTTTAATGAGACATATCATCTTTACGATCTCATTCAAAGAGCGTTCCATACCACTAGGCAAGAGATAACAATTGTCATCATAACTTAGGCCACAGTTGGACCCATTGTATTCTCGGTTTATAGCTTCATAGTCAACCTATCAATTCAAAATATTTGTAAACTTCAAAATCGATTTTGAACACTTTTGAGCGATGTCTTCATGAGAGTCGAAAAAGTGAAATTCGGATAGCTTGAAATGTCGATTTTCCAACGCCGGGCACTTATATAAAGATAATGAAAACCGGTCTGTTCAAATAGTACACTGTAATGACACCAACAAAGATTCTCAGGGTTTGCTTGTCTAATGAGATCAATTTTTGCATTCTATTGACATCATAAGATGGCCAGATTGTCCTCGACGTACAACAAGTTGTCATGCTTGATCATCCATCGAAAAAATTCCAAGCCCCGTACCAGTCTATATTTTCAAACCGTCACACAGTGGATGGCTTTGTATGAAACGGTGGCCATATATAGTAATAATTGCGCTAGACTCTTGATGATGATGGTACAGATATTTGTAAGGTGAAAACGACAAAAATTTGTGAATATGAAAAACATCGGTACACGAACACGCCTACCTCCCATACAAAGTTAGGATGTGGCTGAGACCTTTATTCAAAATGGGTATCAATTCCTTTTAACTTTACAATGCTGATTTCAAAAATGTTACTAATTTTGCGATATCTTTTGTAATTTTCAAGTTATTAGAGAAAAACCAAAAACGGTGGCCATAAACATAAAAATAGCGCTAGAGTCTTGAAATCTATCATAGACGTGTTTTAGGTTAAAACAACAAAAATTTGTGCATTTGAAAAAGATCGGTCCGCGGACACGCCTTACTCCCATACAAAGGGTGGATATGGTTGAATCATTTTTTTCAAAATGGGTATCAATTTCTATTGAGTTGGTAATGCTGATTTCAAAAATGCTAAAAATTGTGTGATATCATTCACAGTTTACAAGATATTGGAGAAAAACAGTTTCGAAGGCGTATTCCATCGGCTATTGCAGAGTGTTCGAATTCATATCTTTTATCCCAAAGGGGATGAAAGGGCTAAAAATGTGCCTTACCTGCTCCTCTTCCTTGAAGGAAACTCACTTCTGCACTCACTCACTTAAGCGCCTCCCTTCAAGCTGTAAGCTTTTACAACTAATATTATTATTGTAAAGGATTGCAAAATGCGAAGAAATGAAAAAAATGTTTTCCTTCAAATATTGCTGTAGAAAAATAATCATAAAAAAAAGCTCCGAAAAAAAAAACCGCTGAAACCTTGGATTTTGGTTAACCATACTTTCTCACATTACATATAAAAAAATTTCCGAAACCCGGGGATATACTTTTTTTCTGTTAAAATTTCCGTACAATTCATGTAAAAGCGATAAAAGAAAATTAAATTAAGTAATTTTTAGAAAGTGAAACAATGAACTTTCGGTCAATATGCCACATTATTGCATTTTGTTTCAAACAAGTTAACTAGAGCGCCCTATCTAACAATCGCTTTTATAAAAAGTTTCATAGAACATTTTTGGTGTACAAAGTTCAACTTTGAGCGCACTGAGTCACTAAACTCAAAACAAATTTAAAACTTTTATAGTTTCTTTTCATTCCCTAAGTATTCTCTGACGATTGTTTTAAAAATTTTTCAATACCTAGCAATTTCATTTTCTTCCTATTTATGGCCATAAAAATCCACAATGCGTCAATGTATATTTTTTGGAATTTTGAATGGGAAACCAATCCTTTCTTTCAGGTAATTTCATTAAAAGTTGTTTGAGGACATAAGAGTGAGGGTGATATATTCAGTTCCACCTTGAATGTAACAGGCAGGAAATCGAGCGAATAGCGATAAAACTTTTTAGTGCCTTAGCTGCTTAGACAAAGTAAATATAAAATGAAATTTAAGATCTTTTTATAAGTAAATTTCAATGTTCTGTAAAGTGATGTTAATGATCGCCATGTTATAAAAACAATTGATTGCTTGACTTATTCCGTTGATGAATTCAATACATTCAAATTACTAAAAGGAAAATTTAAATGTAACACGAAAAATGCACTGTCATACACAAATAGAAATGCAACGGCTTAAAAATCAACATCAAATGTAATGGTATTCCGGTCTAAGCGGATATGTTGTATCATTTGAAAAAAGCACGGAAATGAAAATCAATGCATGTGCGCTTAGTATTCGAACGTGTGCCAGGCGTGCGCGTTGCTTTCAAAAACGATTCAAATGGATATATTGATGATAAAGATGAAGTGATTTCAAAAGTATTTATCTTAACAACACAACTTACGAGCAGAATTTAAAGGTTGGTGAAGAAAGGTGTTTCCGAAAACACGATCCTTTCAGCTGCTCGAGTATGCAACATAAGTGAAAGAGTTCAAATTGGGCATAACTCTTATGGCATCGACACAGGCGGCAAAAATATAATGAATAAAAATATTCTGTCTTAGGTAGATGCTGATTTGCACCTTTAAGTGTGACAGCAAAACAATTATCTTCATTTCTAATCGGCTTTTTGGTTTTAAAGGCGCAGCCTCACAATTTTTTTTTTTTTTGTTTTTTAGGATTTGTCAACTAACACCTGCGTTTGGGCAAATAATCTTACCTACTCTGTTCTGCTTTGATTTTTCACTTGGACAACCTAAATGACGATGATTAATTTTGCTTACGAAATATTTTATTATTAAGGAAAAATTATAGTATTTTGAAATTTCTATTATAAAATATATTTGGATGTTTTTGTTCTGGATTTAAGAAATCGTCAAAAATTTGTGGGCATTTTTCATATGAAGTATGAAGGGCCATTCAAAACATTCTTATAAGTTTTTGAAAAGTTATGTAATGTATTATCTACAAAGAAGCTCTCGTACATCAAAAGTGTCTGAATCGTTAATGTCTAGACAAAGGTATTATTATTCTGAACTTTCGCGAAACTCAATAGGCAGAGATTTCAGAGACATACAAAGGTTTCGATGGATTTCATTGATTAGTCGCCAAAATCGTCCATTCTTGAATCTCATATTCTTTTTTTATTGTTTTTTTTTTTACTTATAGGCTTTTTTTTGGTAGATTTGGGCAAACTTCAACTTCATTTGAATTAATTTTTTGTTCAATTATAGGTGTATCTTATTTCATATCTCATGTTCCTGAAATTGTTTCCATATGTATAATATTTGTCTACACTTTCAAATTTGTGTCGGTCAGTTTCTATTGCTTTCCGGCAAATGCATCAACGTTTTATATAAAGTCTGCTCTTTCGCCACGGGTAACATTTTGCTATGATTCACAATTTTATGTCATCTAATATCCTTGCACAGTTTATATGCTTCTGATCCTTTTGTTTTTTCGCTTTAGTCATGGTCATGTTAGGCAATTGTCCTTAAAATTTTAAAGTTTTTGTTCATAATTTATGTCCTTTAGCGTAGTGTATCAAATAACATTGCGTGCAGATATTTGAGAAGTTATGGCTTTCGTTTTAAAAATTTTTGTCATTTTAATTGTTCTCTTCAATGACTGTCTGCTTTTCTTTTTTTCGGTCTGTATAATTGCATTATAATGGGCGTTCTTAATAAGTGCAAACAGGCGTGGCAAAGTATCTGACATCACCATTTCATGCATCTGCAGTAGATAGTGTCAGATTTATCTATAGGCCAACTAGAGCGGCAGATTTAAGGGAGCGGCAAATTTTCTTTCGTTGGGCTCTGTCTTTTTCGTTTTATTAACAAAACATCAATTTTAACGTTATTGTGGCATTTTAAAAAAAATATTTATTTAAATCTTAAAAAATTTGTTATCAAATTCTCAACCTCATTAAAATACAAAAAAGGTCCTTTAATGCATGTTATACTCAAATCCATTATCATTTCATTGTGAAAAAAAAAAACTGAAAAAAGATAACAAAAACTTATATACAAAGATTGATAAAAACAAAGAAATTCCACCGATTTATATGATTTGAAAAACATCTGCTCCCTACACATTTTAAAATGCCCTAAAAATGCATCCCAAAAAATAACACCGAAAAAAATACAGAGTACTTAAATATTCTTGATTTAGATGCGCCGAAAATGTTTACATTACAAGAAAATCAACTCGCTGCAAGAGCTGCCGGCTAATGTACAGTGGAACAAAATAAATATTCATTTGACAACAAAAAAATAAAATTAAAATAAAGTATGTAATTTGGACTAGATTTTAAAGTTTGTACTTAAATACAATGAAATTAAAAATCAAAACAAACAAAAAACGATTATGTAAGAAAATTATATTAAATGTTTTGCTTTCACTGGGATTTGAACCTTTGCTTTAAGGCAGTGCTGGATTATGGTATTGACACCGAGTTCAAGCAGCGCGCTGTATGGCAAAATCTTTTGTGTATTCGTGTATCTTTTGAGAGAAACGAAATTGGCGAACCCTTTTTTTTTATTAAACCGTGAATGGGGCCGGGTCCTTTCGCCATTTCAACGACTTTTGTGAGTCGCAGTTGAAAAGAAATATTTATATTTTAATATATTTAATATAATCAATATATAATGCGCAAATAAGGTTCCTACTCATTCCATTTCTAAAATTCTAAAAAACTGAGAAATTACTCTGACAACTCCTGTTTTTCTACGTTCTAATGCAAGCAACCTTTTTGATCCTTTTATTTCACGTTAAAATTATATTCCTGAAATTCACCGTTCAGGAAATTTTGCTCACCGTAAAAAAAAATTATTTTTTGTCGGATAAATAAAATATTTCATCACTGCTCAATTTACTTTGCAACCGCTCAAAATAAAATTTGTATCGTTCAAGTCCTTTATTATCTCTCCAATCATTATTGTATCAGCTATGCTCACCGTTAAATAATTTTTTAGAAAACATTTTTCACATAGCAAAATCAATTTTCATTTCACTGTATGGCATCTGTGGTAACTTCAGACTACTGTTACGGCAAAGCAAACCCTAGGATATGCAATATATGCAGCAACGCACAAAAATGGACCAACCGCACCGAGACGAACAAAAGGGACCTAATTTCATTTTCAAACATTTGACGCCTGACAGAAAGAGCTCAGTAGTATCGTTAGTATTTTCGTTTTCATGGGCGTTGTCAAGCAATTTTTTGTGTTTTTGTTGTGTTGTTCTTTTGGGCAAGAAGTCGCATATTTTTACCTAAATTCTGTTTTATTTATTTTATTTTTTTTCTTTTAAACTCTGTTGCCACTTTTGCGTCTGTTTAGGTTTTATTGAGTGTTTTGTTTTCATTTAATTGCTTTTTTTTTCTTCAAAATTTTATAATCTTGCGCGAGGTGCTTGAAGACGGAGTGTGTTGACCTAAGTAGCAACTGCTTCGATCGTTTATTTCTTATATTGATTTGATAGTCTTTTGATCCTTTCGATCGTTGATGGATTTGATGGGTTTCCGTTTCGCTTTTGAGTTTAACTGTGAAGTGACTGAATAAACATTTAATTTGAAAGATTGGGTTTTATAACTAATAAGGATTAACAATGTGCCAAATTAAGATTTTGTTACTATTTTCTGTGAACAAAATAGCAATATACCGGGTGTCCCATTTTAACTTGCACAGCTGAATAAGTCAAAAACTTGCAAGTCATTCAAAAAAATGTTTCAAATAATAGTTGGTGGGTATCAAAGGGTTATTTTAAGGTCAACTTTAGTTTTTCAAATGGAAACCTCTATAACCTGTATAAATAACAATATCACATAATGGGAATGATCTCCAATCTTGGAGCAATTTCTTCCATATAGTTCATTAATATTTTACTGATTTTAAACATTGCGTATCGTTGGGCAGAAGAAATCTTACGTAGAAGTTGAAACATTCGAAAAAAGTTTAAAACAATTAAAAATTTTTCAAAAAATGTTGTAATAATCGAAAAAAGTTGAAAAAGGTTCAACAATCGAAAATAGTTCAATTTGGTTGAATAAATCGATAAAAGTTGAACAAAGTTTAAAAAGATTGAATAAGCTGTATAGTTTATTTTGAAACCCATGTTAATGGGGTTTTGAAGAAAAAATAAGCCCTTATATTCGGATTAGAGTAACGTTACAAAACTTATCGTGTTCTAGTCCTCAAACCCTTTCTTTTGACACCCATTTCAAGGTGGCTGTGAATTGAATTGAATTGTCATCAGAACCAAAAACACACCGGATATCGTACATAAGAAATCCATTTGAAAAAATCAAAAATTGTTATATATAACAGCATTATCTTTTACAGCGTTGCCTTTTACAGAGCAACACCTAATAACGTTGTTTTTTACAGCATTACCTTTTACAGTGTTAACTTTTACAACGTTAACATTTACAGTGGTGTCTTTTACAGGACTACATACACTTAACAGCGTTGCATTTAAAGTCACACAATCTGAATATTACACTTAACAGCGTTACCTCTTACAGTGCTACACTTAACAGCATTAAACTTTCGCCAATTCACTCCAACATGGATTTTCTTTCATTCCCGGCAGTAAAAATTCAAAATTCATTACGCTTTTAAGTAATCAAATAAATGTAAATAAAATTTAAGAAAAATTATTTTAAAGACTCTTTTACTACTTCAGTTGAATGAGAATATTTTACTTCTTTTATATTCACAATAGGATTCTGAACTCTTTTGTGATATTTCTGGTGCATAACGCTTTTACATAGAAGGATGTGATAAAGTTTAAACATAAGGCAATTGAGGTTTTAATCTAATAGGTCAGTTTTTTTGGTTTAAATTTAGAATAATAAAATTCCACAACACGCCACTCGATATTAAAATATTACACAACATCCACTTTTACACTTCCTGTTTCTAGTTCCTGTCAAACAATGAACTGGTTATTGATTTATCATTAGTAATTTGATACTTTTATATTTATTTTGATAAAATTTTTAATAATCAAATTATATAATAAAAGATAACTTAATGTATTATATGAAAAAAAAAAAATGAAGCACTTACAATAGCAATTTTTTTTCGTCTCCATTTCAGTATTATTTTCAAGAGCAGTTATTTGTTTTATTGAAGCAGACAATGAATTGGAATGGAAAGAATGGAAGTTTTTCACTTTTATTCTGTCAAAATTTATGATTTATATTATTTTTTTTTTTTTAATTTGAGTTCTTATACTCATGTCTTTTGTAAATGAGCTATTTTTCAGACTTTTAGTGATGTCTGATAATTTCATTGTGTAGTTTACCTTGTATAATTTTTCATCATTCTTATGTCCTTTTTGCCATTAGTCAATGACACTTTGTTATATAATCCCTTATATTTCTTTGTACTTGAAGAATAGTATTTTCCAGGTGATTTCATCTGAATGATTCCATAGAGATTCCGATAAAATTTTCACAAATAATTAGTCGTAAACTAAAATTTTCTCAAAATATGTGTCTACCCTTTAGAGTCTTATTTTTAATAGTAGAATAGCGTATATATTGAGCACAATACAAAGACTGGAGACCTTTCATGTACTAAACTATTCCTTAGGTAATATGACCAGAAAACATTAATAGACAGAACGTCTTAAGTATTGATTCATAAACCTTTAATTTATATTCTTATTTTGTCTCTTTAAGTTAATCTCAATATCCTGCTGCGGTTTAATTTAGATAAAAACCAATTTTAGGACACCATATGTCTTAAGTGTGTTAAGATAATTGATCGGTAAATAAGTGAGTTTTTTTTGAAAAATACCAATTTTGATTGAGCAGATAAACGTGACCTGGCGCCGTTGCTCAACAACATCAACTCATCACATGTGTTTCGTTGAAACGTAGACACCTCTACTCCACAGCAACGGAACGATGAAGGATTTGCCGCTTGTGTTTGCGTGGCTGCTGCTGTTTGTTTTACTATCAAGGAAAAAAATATTGAGTGATTACTGTTCGGCTGTCGCTGCTCAATGGACCAAATTTGTTAAAAAAGGCTGTCTTACGCTTATTGTTTGGTGTTAATAAGAAAAACACTTAGAGAAAAATACTTGGTGAAACGAGGAGAAATTTTGACATGAAATTTTAGCGATTTATTATGCATTTTTTCTTTTCTTTGAAGTTACTTATTCTTCAGGCATTTTATTTCTGGCTACATAAAAAAATTCTTTCGCATGAGAGCAGCAATTATCAAAATATTTAAATATTTCTAAACAAAATATTCAATTCAAACATGTGCACATAGTTCTTTCAACTCTTTCGATGTATTTAAGTTATTTCGTTATACTGCAAAATGAGAATTTTTGTTAGCTTCTTGCTACAGTTCTCTACTTGAAATAAACATGCATTCGTGATTGTTTACTCTCGCTACAATTCGTTTTCAGAAAATACCATATATTTCTTGCTGTTTGCTTTCTTACTACAATTTGTTATTAGAAAATACCATGAATATATTACTGTTTACTTTCTTGCTGCAATTCGTTATTGGAAAATACCATGTAAACGTGTTTTCAAATTTTTTTTTTCTGTCGCAAATCGTTATCTTAAAATGCCGTGTTTTCAAAAAGGTTTATTCACTTAAAATTCATTTATATAAAATACTGTATGCCTTTAAATTTGTACTTTCTTGATACAGTTCGTTATTTTAAAGTGCCACATATAAGTTCCTGTTTAGTTTCTTGTAATACCTTCTATCCATAGTAACTTACTTAATTACAAGAGCTCAGTACTTATTTACTTTCTTCATATATATCAATATTTGGTAATTATAATTATAATTATTATCTACTAAGTTGTTTACTTTCTTGCTACAATTTAATATTTGAAAGTACTATATAGCTGTTTCTTGTAATATTTTTCATATCCACAGTTGTATACTTTGTCGCTACAACTCATCATCATCGTTTAAAATTACAATGCGCTCTATCTACATAGTCATTTTGAATTATACAAATGTAATCATTGTTATTTACTTTGTTGCTATAATTGAAGATTTGAAAATAATATGTCTTTGTGGTGGTTTACTTTTTTCTATAATTTTTCATTATTGAAACATACTTTGCATTCATACATACATAGTTTACATTCTTGCTCGTTACATTTTTTCAGTGTATTCATAATTTTGCATGCATTCGTTTTCCTGCTATCATCACCGACTGGTGCAAATTTTTATTATTGTTGCTTTGTAATTTAAGAGTTGCCATATGCTACATAAATTTCCATTTTGGGCGTTCCACTTTTATTTGTTAAAGTCTCATTAATTTTTTTCGTTTTTGTCCTTTTTAATTCCTTTTCTCATTTGCTGTGCGCAGGCAATTAGTTAAGCACCACAGGATTATTGACTGAAACATTGTATTGATGCATACCTGGCTGTATGGATGAAATGTTCAATGTAATTATAAATATTATAGCTAATTGACTGAATGCACTATATATTTGGCGGTATTTTTGAAGCTGCTGTTCATATATTGTTATCATAGAACCTTCATTTTTGTTGTTGTTAAATAAGATGAAGAGATTAATATTATTTAATAATTATCTGTTTGTAATTTAGGTATATCCCTTTAGTCTTAAAAACTTCTACGGAACTAGATTTGTATATTAAGTCTATGTCAACATTTCTGCATGAAAGCAATAACTTTATATCAATGGAAGCTGCATCTGACTTCGGTAAAGAATCTTACGTCGTCACTTTTCGTGGCGACCAGTTTCTTCAGCTTATTGATATTGCTTGGATCAGAGGTGTTTACCTGACGTTCTCATCCAAACCATTTTCTGATGAATTTTTTCCTCTTACAGCTAAAGTATTCTTCGTCGTCAATCTTCGTGACGTTCCTTTGAGAAAACCGGCTGAAATGTGTGAGCCTATGATATGTCTGAGGTGAGTAGTGTCTTTAAGTTGGAGTGTGTCTAGCTATCTGATCATTAGCTGAACCTAGATTGACCAAGTCCACAACTTCGACGCACTTTCAATCTTCTAAAGCCCTACTGAACTTTGTCGATTACGTCTTGTCTTGAAGATTATAAAAAAGAGACAAAAGAGTTAGAATTAACTATGTATAGGGATTACTTCAGCTACGAAACCCAACCTATTTATCAACCAACTGTCTGGTCATTCTACAAAGGAAGACAGCTGAAACTTATGAAAAACCCATCAATCACATAGCCAACAACTAACTCAATGAAAAGATGACATCCTTGCCAAAGGATAAAATTAATGTCATGCGGTTTTGAATTTCACATAAAAACCCCATGTGCAGTTCGAATGAAATTAAATTTGTGTGAAAACTAAATAAATTTTATAAAAAAAAATTGCCTAAATGAAATTTAAGTATGAATAATAAAGCACATCCTTCAACATCCTTTTAAAACAAAATTGACTTTATAATATTGTATAAACAGAAGCGTGTGGAAAAAACTATTTAACATATTTTTTTGTGTTTTTTTTTTTTGACAGCTCCGCTCAACAACAGTGAAGAGGAGGACTTCTAGTATACAAAATCTGCATAAAAACTAATAAGGTACTCGTTGTGTTCATTCATCCTTCTTCGGAGTTTCTTACTTGGTGTATTATTTATATTTTTTTGTTGTTTGAGTCTACCACCCGCATGCATGCCATATGCGCCTGAGGATGTTTGGTCACATTTGCTTGTTCATATGCCGTCGTCGTGATGCTTTGCTGCTCGCTTTTTCACTCCTTATTCAAAAAAGGACATACGCACAACACATTAGTGTTACTGACTCATTGACAGTCTCTGTTAGGTTTTGGCAACAACGCCAGCACCGGCGTCGACTATCCAGTTACAAATGCTGTGTCAACAGTAAAAACAAAATTTAACACGCGCATTGAAAAAAGGATTCAAAGGAAATGGGGAAAAGGAAAAAAAATTATGCATTTCCTCTTAACTGTTTTGCTTTTTTCTTTTTGCTTGTTTGTTTTAACTGTTATTATCCTTTGAATCAGAAATTTTATTATTTTAGCAAAAGCTATACGCTACTGTCTAAGAGTAGGTATATACAATTTTGCAAACATTTTAATTAAAATAAAACACAGTCTATACTGTTTCACTTACTTATTTGGATGCAGCAACAACTAGCAATCAGAATTAAGACCTAAGAGCTAACTGCGAACACTTAATTTTTCTTGATTTAGGCCAAGTTCTCTTCAATTTTAAAGTTAGTTTTAGCGTGTAGAAAATACCTGAGTTTTTGACATTCAAAAGGAGGTTTTGCTTTCAGAATTTCATCGCATTGAGGATTTGTCGTTTTGATTCGATCCTAGGCTACGTTAGACGACAATAAGAACTTAATTTTATACGTAGGGTATATTATGGTCAGTTTGACTGTCTATTATTTCTATTGTTTTTTACCTGCTCTTTATACTTGTAACAATTTTACAGGATATGATTATGCTCTTGGGACTGCATCCCTTTTCTAATTTTTTTTTTCATACAACTAATTTCAACTGTTTTTTAAATGGGTTTTCTGTTTTTCTATGGCATGTTGCAGTTTGCGTTCAGATATGCTTTGTATATCCTGTTTTATCCTTTACTTGTTTTGGATTTTCTTTGATTGAATTCGGATTATGCCGCATTTATATTTATGTTTCTTTCAATTCACTGAATTAAACTGTTGTTTGTCTTTTGTAACGATGGGCTTAGCTATTTATTTGTTTAGCTAGTGTTTTCTTTGGTTTCGGGCACATACGACATTTTCGTATACAAAAAAAAATGTTAAAATCATGTACTCTTATTAAAGAGAATTGATGCTTAACTTTTGACAAAAACTTTCTATTATTTTCTGTGACTTTAAACTGTTTATGAATTAAGCTTGTCAAATTTTAGATGCTTTGTATCTCGTAGCTTAAGAATATCTCAATGTACTCAAATAAATAAAATAAATAAAATAAATAAAATAAATAAAATAAATAAAATAAATAAAATAAATAAAATAAATAAAATAAATAAAATAAATAAAATAAATAAAATAAATAAAATAAATAAAATAAATAAAATAAATAAAATAAATAAAATAAATAAAATAAATAAAATAAATAAAATAAATAAAATAAATAAAATAAATAAAATAAATAAAATAAATAAAATAAATAAAATAAATAAAATAAATAAAATAAATAAAATAAATAAAATAAATAAAATAAATAAAATAAATAAAATAAATAAAATAAATAAAATAAATAAAATAAATAAAATAAATAAAATAAATAAAATAAATAAAATAAATAAAATAAATAAAATAAATAAAATAAATAAAATAAATAAAATAAAATCACAAGAGTGAACTAAAGAGTTTGCGACCAGACCATGAAAACTTAAACTAAAAAAAATTTTTTTTTAAATATTTGAGATATTTTAATGTGAACCAAACGACTTTCACGCCTTACGATTTTTCGTGTATATTTTCCTGTATATTTTGATTAAAAAATGATTTTTGTTTTCAACAAAGTTAGGTACGAAAACAATAAGCTAAATAACGAATCTATAATTAGGAATTATTTTAAGAATTTGAGATCTCCTTATCATAGCCAAACAAACACTACCTTCAAAACTATCTAACAATCTATTGATGAATCCCAATCAAATGAAGTTGAAATTTTAATCCACAACACAAATAAGAACAAAGGAAAGTCTTACAACAATAAGTAAACCCTAATATTGGCTATTGCTACATATTCTATAGATAAATACGTGTTCATTGTAGATGCATCAATTCCGGTTCATTGAATAAAAGACAACTACAAGTACAAATACAATAACCAACATGTACCTAGTGATTTTTCAATTTTCAAAATGCAGCGGATTAAAAGTGAGTGAGTGTAAAATATTTGCTTAATCTTTGCCTTGAGATATCTTAGAGATAAGCTAACTGAAAATGTACTTTGAAAATGAGTTATAACATGTAAGTATGTATGTATCTGTGTTATTGTATTTTTGTGTCTGTTTCTTTGAATTGTCTCTGAATCCATTTCGAAAAAATATTATCAGCAAAAAAAATGTTCATTGTTTGCTGGGATTTGCATTTCGTAATTTGTTTTCATTTACGTAAAAGATGTACGATATGAATGTTAGAGTGTATCGTACTATAGATTCGCTGAATATAGTAATGTGCATTACCTATTACGAATCATTATTTGAATGAAAATTGTTATTGTTCGCACAAGCCTTATTTAAGACAGTTTGCCACATCCATTAAAGTGGTTCGAAAATTCGTTTTTTTCGATTTGAATGCATAATTGCTAAACTTATGACTTTTTGTCACATAAACGAAATGTTTGTTAAGTACAACCTAGGTGGTACAAGTTCATCAAAGTTTTGAATCAAACAATAATAGTAGAGCTTTTTAAGTTGAAAAATACCGTACCACCTACACAAAAAAAAAAAAAACAAATTATCCCTTTTACATGTCATTAAGAATTTATTTTCACTAAGCTTTTTAATTGAGCTTTAAGCTAAATAGCTAAGAAGGCTAATAGCTGTAGCAGCTAAGCACTCTTAATATTATAATAAAATAAGCAAATTTTTACTAGAAAAAGGTCGACGGGTTATCAAATTATGATACTGATGCTCCATACAGCTCCCTTTGATAAAGGTACCTTTAAATATATAGCAGTACCTACGTGATTTTGTCGTTTTGGACTTAAATTGTATATTATAAAAAATTACAATTCAGAAAGTATCCTTCGAGACGTCAAAAAGCATCGATCATAAAAAGTTGAAATGAAGCTAGACTACAAATGAAGCTAGAACAAATTATTTTCACTAGAATCGGCCAACGGGTGGTCAACTTAATGCTGATAATCCTAAGGTGATATTGAATTTTTTGTTTCATACAACCCATAATTAAAAATGGTCAGAACTTGAAATTTACTTAGCAGTATTGCATTAAAATAAGAAATTTATTCATATCGAAAATCGGGCGTGACAGGTATAGAAAATGAATTATATTATTGTGTGCCTGTCTGTGGATATCACAGTTATAGGAAAAGAAGCAAGATTAATACATGAAAATTGCTACACAGGTCACACCTTCAAACAAGCTTCATGGGATTGAAAATGGGTGAAATCAATTCGCGGACACGACTACCGCCAATACAAAAAAAAGTGTATTAAGTGAGTTTTTAACCAAATTTCACACAAATATACATAATAAATAAATAAGAATTTAGAAAGTGGGCGTGGTACACCCAAAAGAAACAAAAACTTTAAAACGTTGTATTCAGAAAATTATTTAAGGTAAGAAAATTTCGATTGGTCCCCGAAGTTTGCGAGATTTTTCGTCAAAGATGTCTACCACGCTCTTGGTGCTATTATTTTGACCGCAACTGTATAACAAAACTTCATACAAATGCTAAAACTTGTTTGAACTATCGCCAGAAAAAATGGACACAGTTTGAGTGGCGGACGTTATACTGAAGAAGTCATTTAAGATAGTGGATCCAAATTCTACACTTATACCAGCAATAGTTTGGACAAGCTCTGGATGAATTTTAGAAAAATTTAAAAAGAAGGAGTGGCACCTCCTATACAATCATCAAAAATTTCAATCCTTTCTGCTAATAAGTTTTCAAAAATTGCACATCGCAAATTGAAGGGTGTATATCACTCTTTACAGGAGGTATATTTAAAGATAGAGTGATGGGGTGTAGTAAGTTGTCTTTATCCTTTTGTAGAATTTCCATGCAAAATCTATTATTTATTGTTGTAATGTCTACTTTGTGTTTAATACATATACTTGTTTGAAAAAAGTTTTACCATTTTATTAAACTATAATTGAATTTAAATCTAATTTTGCTGCTCTTAACCTCAATAATCGTGTTTAATTTTAATTACTTCAAATTATTTCAAGAATATTTCCAAATAAATGTCTATTAAAAATTTTAAATAAATTGTTTGACATAAAACAAAACCCAGCGAACATTTGGAAAATCCTTATGCCTTCCATATATTATTCAATCGCTTCAAACACTTCCTTATGATTCAATCACGAAACACTTTGGCGTGTCGCTATTCTCGGAAAGTTTTTCTTGAACAAACTATCGCTTGGCATAATCACATGGGCTCGTGATGTGATATGCTACATCCGCGCTTAAAACTGCTTGCTGGGGACTAATCAATAAATCGAATATCAACCCCAAAATAAAATCTCTTAGGATTATGAAAAAAAAAACTATAAAATTCCTCTAGTGAAAATACCAAACTAATTGGACACGCTTTTGACATACCTAGAAAGCAATAAATCTGTTAAACAAATGCAAACAATAAAAACTCTAGACATACAGACGGACAGACAGACAGACAGAGTAGTGTAAATAGTGGTGGAGGCAACTAACTAACTAACTAACAACCCCCTGTTGGGCAAAACGTGACAAAAGCCAGATATCGAAGATTATATGGTTTTTACAAAATTATCGTATAACAGTGAAAACTCTTAAACGGCGACATGGGAGCGAAAGAAATAAAAATTGTCTACATTACAGAAAAAACATAAAAAATCACATTAAACTAAAAAGGATGAACGCAGAACTTCAAGTTGATGCCACTCTCCAAATAAGCGATTACGTGCACTTGAACTTGAGGGAATTTTATTCATTTAAATATTTTGCGGCGCTTATCAGTATTGCACTTGAAATGAAGAAAAACAAAAGAATATTAAATGAAAATTAATATCTAGGAAATTGTTTTATCACACATATGCCACAACTGTTAGTTGAGATAATACCCTTATTTTCACTCAAGTGGTCACATTGGTTAATTGCATTTTTTTGTTCGCTCAAATGCATCACATTACAATGGTTACACTTGAATTGAACATTGAATGCATGAATGCAGTCAAGTGCTTTAGTTATTTTCAAGGTCTTGTCTGATAATGGAATATGAGATATGCTCATAAAGGGCACAAAGTACTACACCATTGAACTATGTGTTTTACATTTTTGTGATTTGAATTGTTTTTGGTTCCACTTGATTTAAAGCGATTTCCGGCAATAACTTAAAATTAAATTGAAAATATATTGGGCGTAAAAGTTACGTTCTGGAGGTTTTTTGAAAAGGGCGTTTTATTAAGTGAAATTGAATACTTTATGGCCACAATTAATTGTTTTATGGTTTAAATTTCAATATTGTAATTTTATGTTAATTTTTATATTTGAAAAACTCTAAATTTTAATGTATTTGTTACATGGCTCAATACTTTAGCACATATTCAAATCAAATCATATCATTTCTATTATATTTAAAATTAATTATTATTATAAGATCCTTAATTGAGTGTAAGGAAAATTGATATTTTGACACATAATATTATTAGCAGTCAAACTCAGGGATTGGTTCTTTGGGTATCAGCATAGCATATGATGCCTCAAGAACTTTCAAATCATTAAGACGTAAGATACTAACTATCAAGCAATGCAATTGGCCACTGTGCGACCTGTTTTAACATAATCTTTGGGAAAGCCGAATTTTAAACTGAATCAAAATATACCAAATTGATCAATAACTTAAGTACTTCGTTTCGTAATCTATTTTCAGTCTACTGAACACAATAAACATAGATTTCAAATGTCCGCCATATTATTTACATTTGACAGCTGTCGATGTACCATAGCAGCAATTCTGTAGAAATTGCAAGTAAACAGAATAAACCAATGAAAAATAATGGAATATTTTTAAATCAAATACAGAGCTGACCATAGAGAGGACATGACATATCCTGTTCGTACTATTGCTTATTATACTTTTTACTGTCCTTCGCATTTTGCCGCTTCTTATTATATTGGTTATACCACCACTTTTTTCTAATGCACAGTTAATTTAAGAAGGTGTGACAGTAAGAAAAACAACAATTTCAGATCAAATATATAGTACTACTTACTCCTATACACAAAGGATATTATAGCAAAACTATGGTAACATGTGAAATGACATCTCAGCGATTGGCTATTTAGAGATGTTAAAAAAGTATCAATGTATCGTATTACTTAATGCTTATTATGTATTATTGAAATTTTGAATCTGAAAGATTTTAAGTCATATTATTTGTATTATATGAAGCAAGATATCTTCTTGATTTCTTATTATATTTTACCTATATTTTTATTACAGACTAGTATTCTATGGGACAAAATAGAAACATTTTGCCTTAAAACTTATTTTCTAAGACTTAAATTTGTTAATGTATATTTAAAAATCATCTCGAATCAACCTTGAAAATTTGTTTCAAACTCAAAGGCAAGGTCACTGTTATTTGACCCCCTAAGAACCTCAGAGCTTATGCCTAAAATATTTATCACTAACTTAGTTTAGTCGTTCTTGAGATATTGGCCTGTGGATATTAAAATGGAACACACTATATCTATCATCTCTATATATAGTACGTATAATCAGGACATTTTTACTGAATTTTATAGAATCAGATATCTATAGGTTAGATTAAGTAGAATGTCTTTAGCATCCGTCACAATGACTTAAAAAAAAAAATCTTTTGTTCCGGAATACCTAGACATGAATAGATTTTTCATAACGATATATTTAAATAATTTGAATTTCTCTACTTGGGTTCATCTTTCATTCCATCGTATATGTTGTTTGTATTTTTCTTTTATTCCCTTGCTTAATGCTATACCGCCTTAATAAGTGTGATATATGAAGTTATCTTAAGTCCTTGCATTTCGTTGCCAACATTTATTATTAGTGTCAACGCATATAACAAAGCCCAAAGGACATTCATTGTGAGACCAAGTACAAACAAACATACTCACATACGTTTATGTAAGTAAATATGTGCGCATAAATGCACATACAGATATTCGTTAAGGTTTATTGCAAAAGAACATACATATAAAGCGGGGTGCACTTTATTGGCTACTAAAAAAAGTACATTTCCCCTGATGCTTAGCATACCCCATACCCATCGTTTAATTATATTTATGTCCAGATTATGTTACTGTGGCTTTTAGCTATTCTACAATACGATCTTGTATCAAGGGTATTCAATTCATAAATCAGTTTTTTATATGATTATGTTGTGAAAACTAAGAATTGTGGACGAGGGTGCTGTAAAAAATGATTTTTCTTTTATGGTATTTGTCCAACTGATTCCACTAAAATGTTTTACTGGAGCTAGGAAATAGTTTGCCTACAAGTTGAAGATTGATCTAATAACATTTGAGGGGTATGGTGCTTGAACAAAGCAAGTGAATAATTCTTCTTCTTAGTTAATTCTGGACTAAAAGCTTTCCTGTCTTAGGCAGAAGACTTAAAGTGAGGTATAACCACTTATCATTCTGACTTAAAATTGATTGATTGGGACCACGTTCGAAAGTATACTTTATAGTTAGATAACGCCAACAATAAGAAATCATTACACAAGATGATTTCCGAATTTGTTTAGCACCGAAATTTAAATTTGGTAAATTCTTTTTCAATTTAGTGAAGACTTGGTACATATAGTTAATAAAAGAACTGATTTTGACGGAAAATACCTCAAAAGCTGGCTGAATTCATTTCAATTATGAACTCTGTAACTTTAACTAAGAAATTAATTACTCTCGAGAAGTTTTAATCGAGCAAGCCCTAGGCAAAAAATTTTCAATTCGTAACCAATCGCAATATTTCACTTAAAGAGTTTGAAATCAAATATCGAAAAAGAAGCTCACAAAGTGAAAGCACCTAGATAAACATACATATCTACATATATGACTGCCACAATGAAATACGCACCCTAAGGGCCAACATCGATACCAAACAATATCCCTAGTTAGTTTTATAATTATTTTGTTTTCTGTAATATTACATACATTAGAAAATCAAAGAATGTGCTTCCCCTAATAATATAATTCCAAAGCTTCATTATAAACTATGGCAATTGGCTTCGCCCCTTATAAAAATATGTTAGCATGAAATGAATTTTACAAAAAAATGTTTAATAAAGTCCTAATGGCAGCAATTTATATAAATTTGGAATTTCGCGTAATGTTCAAAATTTGCAACCCCTGTGCGTGTAATTAATGTTCTTGGATTAAATTTCGATTTTTAACAGTTGTCAATAATAAAAAAAGAAAATAGAAAACCACGCAAATACAAAGCAAACATAATTTCTGGAGTGAGGGAAGGTTTTTTCGCATGTAACAAATTTTTCTTTTGTATAAAAACTTCGCAGCATAACTAAAAAAATGCCTCTTACTCTATGACATCGGTAGTGAAGTACGGTTTGGCTGAAGAGGAAATAATTGAAAGAAAAATGCATCAAAAAACTTTCATATTTCTAATTTACACTTTATGGCCTCAGGGTATATTTACTTTGACATTCTATATTCTTGACCAAGTCCGTCCGTCTATCTGTGCAAAGCACGTCTGTCTGGAAGTCACGATTACGGTGAAATCAAGCCAAATGACATTCGGTATAGAGGGTACACCATCCAGCAAGATCCTTGGGATTGAAAATGGACGAAATCGGTTCACGGACACGCCCACCGCCTTTCAAAATGAAACATTTTAAATGCTGTATTGCTAGAGTTTTTTGAGTATTTGTAATATTAGCGAATTTCTTACTTCGGCAAGCTTTGAACATAAAAATCGACAAGAGGGTGTGGTACCTCCTATACAAGCAAAAACTTTAAAATGCTTTACTGAAGGAATTATTTAAGGTAATATATCCAAATTTTACGAATTGAATAGGAATGATTTGAAGAAGCTCTGAACAAGAGCGCAGGCGCAGTTTTGCAAGTGGGCGTGACACTCTCCAAGAAAAAAAAAACTTTACAACGCTATACTACGAAATTATTTAGTGTAATGCAAACAAATTTTACGCAAATACTAAAAATATTTCGGTCTAACGCCAGAAAAAAGTGGTCACATTTTGAAGAGAGGGCGTGGCAAGTAAGAGCTTTAAAACATTATGATAAAGGAGTTAATTAAGATAGTGTAAACAAATTCTTCACTTATACTATGAATGGTTTGGAAAAACACTGAACAAAAATTTAATAAAATTCGGTAAGAGAGCGTGTCACCTCCCATAGCAGCCAACAATTGATAACGATATATTTAGAAGTTATGATACCAAATTGCACACAATGATAACAAATAATTCGGTCTAATGTCCGAAAAAATTATGCGAGGTTTTAACGAGAAGCCGTGGCATCGATACTGTCAAAAAAAGCCACTTGAATCAGCCTTCATTTCATTTACATACACTCCCGCCAAACCGTGCTCATGCCTTTAATATTGATATTACAGAATATAAAGTCACATACAACGCTGCGGGGTGCAAATTTTTTTACGCCCGTAGGCAGAAATTATAATAAAAAAAATCCGCAAGAATACTCTAAATAACGTTATTGCTAACATTAAGTCAATTTAATAGCGCAACGAAAGCGAAAAATACTGATACTGATTTTTATAGCAATGTCCTTGCTATAATAAATGCGATAAAAAGTCGATACCGAAGGCAACTTGTGACTTCAAAGCGGCGTATCCTGCACAAAGTACAAAAGCGAAAGGCAGAGCGCACAAAGATACCGAATTAAGCGTAGCAATTATTCAAGTCGTTTGTCTTCCAAATGCTCACCACTTTTTACATTCAGATATCCTGTTTCCTTACTGTACCTACGCATAGCAGCGTAATTTGAAGGGAAAAATGGCATTTGTCTTGTAGCGGTTTTTTTTTTCATCGATGTGGTCTCTATCTTTTTTTTATATATATATCTAAGCCCAGAAAATTGAATTGCGTTTCACTTAAGTCTATGATGAGGACAGCGATACAAGTGTCTCCGTCTGCATGATAGCATTCCGTCTTTTTGCTTGGTAAGTATTGTTGTTATTGCCAATCTACGATAGATAGACAGGATATTACTGTAGTAGAGAACGCCCTCTTGAGTTTATTTCTTATTTCCCTATTTTTTAGAGGTTTTTTTTTGCCTTTTCTTTATGAACTTCAACGGTCATGTCAAATGCAATTAAATTGTAAATTAATGTAGAAATATTTAAAATCGATGAAATGTCCTTTTTTGTTTTTTGTCAGGAAGTGGTAATCTGCAATTAAATTATTCCGAACATGTAAATTATATGTTGCTTCTTAGAATAAAGAAAGTAAAAGTAAGATTACCTTTTGGATTTTTGCTTGCTTTGTTGCCTAATATCCATGCCATGATAATGTATTCGTAAAGTATACAAAAAGGATATGTGGCATTATATGAAACTGTGTGAGCTTTAAAATTTGCAAGCCAACTAGAAAAGTATACACTTTTTGCTGACCATTAATTAAATGCAACAATTCAACAAAAGGTTTTTTTTAAACACAGCATGGGGTTATCCAAAATCTCAAAATCTTTCTCACACCTGCCATATAAAGTACAATAAATTTCATATGTATGTGCAGCAGAAGATAAAAGAAATAGTACCTGAAATATCCTTTGACAAATGAATGCAGAACCTATTAAAAATTTAGGGTGCTGTAAATGTTATCAAAGCCAGCTTGTTTTTTATTCTATTCCTGATACTTTACAGTATTTCGAAATCATTGTTATCTTGATCTTTTCTTGAGTGACACAATTCAAAGGATAACAAAGCAAATACACTTTTTTTTCCCCAGAATAATTGTAACCATTAGATTATTTTTATTTTGAAAATCCGTTTGGATATAAATTTTAACAATAATTTTCTTCAAACTAATTGTGCTGTTTTAGAAAGGAATTGAATTCTTTTTGAATACTTTTTTATATGTATGATTTATAAAGAATTTGACGACTTTATGACGACAAGCAAACAGTGCAGAAATTTAAAGAAATTCTGCGAAGTGCTGATTTCATTGGGTATACAAATATAATTCAAAACTATGTAAGAGATATTAGGCTTTTAATTATTTTAAAGAGAGGTTCAGTACAGTGTGTGTCAACATCAAAAAAATTACATTAAACATAGATAAATTAGGTAAAAAAGGGCTAAAGCTTATTTCATTCGTTGCCAAGCGGAATCATCAGTGACTGATTAGTAAGAAATTCTAAGCCTGATATATTTCACTTTTTGTATAGATCTGTTGAGAACACAAGTAAAGCAAAAGCTATTTTTTCTGTTGTTTATCTCTGTTTTTGTAACTCAAGCTTAGATTTTTTTACTAATCGGCTTAAAAGTCACTGATGATTCCGTTTACCAACGGCTGACATAAAGCTCACAAGAAAAAAATGTATTCCAATTACTTACAAATATTAAAGGAGGAGTAAGTCATACTCAGGCCCGGATTTACCTTAGAGGCACATTAGGCCAGTGCCTAGGGCGGCAAGAATTTAGGGGCGGCAAATATTGTTTTTTACAATTTTTTTTGCATTGGGGATGGTGAGAGTGCGAATAGTTGGAATGTCGCACCCTAAACTACCTAAAACAGTAAAAAAATTTTGATAAGCAAAAAAAAAAAGGTCCTCACTTTTGATATTAAAAAATTTGTTTTCCATATTCACCAGTGAAAAAGGACGGCAATTTGTGAACTGCCTAAGGGCAACAAATTTCTAAATCCGGGCCTGGTCATACTGCAACTAAAACATCCTAGTGCGCCACTCAAATCTATAGCTACTATAGCAAAAACAATTCAGCACTAAATAAACACAATAAAAGGACTCGCCCGGAATCGAAGGATTACAGTGGCTTAGACAATTTCCCCTTCTTCAATGAGGAGCCATATTACAATTTTCATAATTTTCGATAAACGCTGAGCACTTATATTACCGCTCACACTTTTTAGTCAAATTAATGCTATGTATTACCAAATACCAGAAACAAAATCAGTCAATTATTCCCAACAACGTCAAACATTTATTCGATTATAGAGAGTTGTGTTCATTCATGCGAAGTTTAATTTATATTGCATTTTCCCAGTAAATGCACAATGAAAGCAATGTGAGACCTTAAAATTTTGGTGCCAAATTGAATAATGAATAGAACCAGTTATAGAATAGAATACAGCACGCAACATTAGTATTGCAACAACCCCAAAAGAATATATTGTTCAATCGTGTTAATACAAAGAATGCGAAAGATGATTAATTGAAAATATGAAACGAGGGAGTATCCAATAGCGTATAATTTTGTTACTTGTAATAAAAATACACAAAGAGAAATATCTTCCAGAAAACAAAATTCAAAAAGAGAATCCATCAAACAGTTGAATACATCAACCTATGATAATACCCTCGAAATTCATAAACAAAAGATCATTCAGCCACTGAACTGATGATTCTGTATTTTCCAGGGCACTAAAGTCAAATGCTATTAAATTTTTGTTTATTCACGTCAAAAGGGAAGAAGACAAGCTTCAATCTGAGATAATTTGGGAAATTCTAAAACTCCGGGTTTAGTGCCCATGACTATCCAAATATGGTCAAAAATGAATTTTTGGGGGTTTCAACCCCCATTTTCTCATAATTTCCAACAGAAATGAGCTAATCCCCATACTGCAACGACGACAATGTGCACCTCCTGTTTTATATTATTCTGTCTCTCAGTGAACACTCTGTATTATACAATGAATCAAATAAATGAAAATTTTATTTATGGAAATGGAATTATAAACTTCTACAGTCAATGCGATTTATGGATAGCTATTTAAGGTAATTTTTTTTTGAAGTGTATCAAACCCATTCGGCTTATTTATGTTTCAGCTGAATTCTACTACATATTTCGTTCACCAAAAATAATTTCTAATTAGCCCTTCATTTATTCACATACATTGAGCACTTGGAAGTTGCTTCAATTGCGAGTATTCTACCTATTTATCATATGAGCACCATTAATCTATGGCCGCTTTTTTTTTTGGGTTGTAACCGCTGAGTTTAATGCGCATGAAATTCTTTTCAATTGATTTGCATTTCGGGTTATCAATAACGAGTTTTTGAAAAGATTCCCAAGCTGTTGAAAGGCTTTAACATTTTTTTTTTGTCGACAAGTTTTTAAATTGCTATTGTAATGTATTTTCTTACCGTATGACGCAATTCCTTTGGTCTCAGCTGTTGAAAAGTTTTCAATTAACTTCGTAAATTTCTAATTTATAACATTGTTTTTTAACTTTTTTTTTCTTTGATGTAAGGGATAAGGTTTCGCAGCTAGATTGTTATGTAACTATGTGCAGGCACGTGACCTTACATTGTACTTTTTTATTTATTTTGGTTTATTTATTTAGCGGCTTAATATAAATTTGTAAGTACAAATTGGCAGCATTTTATGATCCAATAGAAAATTTTCAGCGACCAGTCTTTGAAACCAAGCTACGAAATGTGAATTAACAAATGAGTAGATCATTACAAGGCTAATTCAAGTCTCGGTTCTTCATATACTGAATCAATTAACGAGCATATGAATAAACTTTTGAGTTTTGAAACTCTGTTCCAATATCTGATTACAGAATGATAGTTAGTTAAAATCAATGTCGCAAGTATCGACCGCTAGCCGATCAAGGCCCATTAGGATGCCTAAAAGTGTCTTTACCCTCCTTGTCACATGACCGAAACGTAAGTATATAAATAGAGATGATCATTTTTGGAATAATGATGCCGCGGAGTTCGTATCTTCACGTGAGTAGCACAAGCTTTGTTTTCTTTGGGTTGACACCCTGAATTTTCTTCGTTACACATTTTTACAGTTTACAGATCACAAGTTACATGAATTCACTGATCGTGGAAAGAAATTCTGCAGCAGGAGGGATATGACTTTTCCTTGAGGTGCACATATGTTCACTCGTTTTCTGGCTGATGTTAGCTCGAGGCTTAAATTGATGACTACAGTTGGTTCATTCGGTCGTTTGAATAAATGTTCAACGTAGCAGTGTGTATTCTCTAATTCTTCACATTATTAAACGTTCTTCCCATAATTAGATATTTCTCAATTGTGCCGAAAATCGGATCTACCCTTACAGTAGGTGTGTTTTACATAGCTGAAATTATCGAAATTGATGTGCTAATCTCTATTGAGTTTTTAAAAAAGCTATGAGACGCTAATCGACCTGTAGGCTTTTGGGTCAGAGGTATAACTATAAAGCGCACAAGCCTTAAAGATCAACTCTATCCAGAGTATTATTGTGCCCACTTCCCTAATTTAGGCGGATTTTACGTTCTTCATTCTTATGATAATACTTTCCGATTTTTTAAAATAATATTTTCGCGATTTTGCTAACAGATGGCAAAAAATTAATGAAAAAATGGCACAAAAATAAAAAGAAAAACTCGCCCAAAAGTTCGTCTTCGTCGAAGGCAAAAATATATGTTTGTTGATTTTACTTTGCTAAGTTTTTGGTCCATTTAACTTTAAGATAAATTGGCAAAAATCACAGCAGAATAATTACTTGAGATTTTGAATAATTTTTTCTATATCTAAAGACAGTTGTATACAATTTTTTGCATGATTCTTCTGATTTTTGTTTTTCCTTTTCCTTTGCCGATCTTGCGTACATCAAACTTCTTACGAAAATTTTAAATTTTATACTATTAAATTTGAGAAAATTTATGTCGAAGGTGGTTCTTGTGAAACCAATTTGCTGTCAATATTCTTACAAAAAAAAAAAAACGTAGTAGTTATTTGAAATTAAGTAATTATATTTATCTAATTCTAGCGATCAATGAATGAGCCCATTTTGTAAACTCATTTGAAGTTTCCTCTTTTTTTCTTAATTATGTGCAACAGTACAACTATTGCAAAGGAAAACGTCTATAGAAACTAACAACCCTTACAAGTTTACTCTTATATCTTCTCAAAAACAAGGGAGAACAAATTCCGCACAATAAAAAAAGATACGCTAATGTAAATAAAAACAGTAAAGTACTGCAGCAGGAAATGTTTAATCAGTAGGAAAGTTTATTGGATTGCATGGTTAATGGTCAATGTTAATAAAGTATATACTGGTACATATATTTCTATGATCAGAAAGAGTTTATTTAACGCTTCTTTGTTCTTTATCACTATGTTCAATGCTACAGTCAAAGCGTATCAAGTGAACACTGGCTTTTGTTCGAGTGTGACATCGCGCCCTTATATTGAAATTAATGTCGTATTGTTGATTCCTCATTCGGGTCAATTTTAATGAGACCCTGATGTTTTTTTTCTGACGTTCAAGTGTTTAGGTTCTTGTAAACGGTGTAAGAAATTCTTCACTGCTGTTATTCTGTTCTTTCACCTATATTAGATCCAAACTAAAGTTCAATTCGCATATTTGAGCCGGGTTATCCAAAAACAACTTTGGATCTGCTTTATTAAGTTCAGTATCGTCATGTTTTGTAACTGAGTGGGAATGAGAATATCATCCAACGCAACGTAGGGTGCTTAAACCTTCTCTATAAATATTACAACGGGATGTTCTCTAGAGAAATATGTGAAATGGTTTAGTTCGACGGACTTTTTTCTAGCTGTACTCGATCGTGTCCTCAGACCCTTACCTTTACATTGCAATATCTTGATAATTCGTTGCGATATGAATCTCTGTGAATTGCTACCCATAAGTTTCTACCAACATCTTCAACATTTATACTTTTCTTCAGTGGCGTCACTTCACCAAAAACTTGGGGGTACTAGAATTATAATTCCACCACTATTAGATGGTTTTATTGAATTGATGTATTAAATAATAACTACTATCAGATCCTTGGGAGGCCAATGCCCTCCCCAGGTCTATCAAATTGATGCCACTGCTTTTCTTCAAAACGACACTCTGCATTGCATTGATGAGCGTTGATTTAGGTTTAAAAACGGTAACATTTTAGAGCAAATAACATAAATTTATGTAATTAAAAATACTCAAAAACATTCTTTTTACATAATTTTTTTTTGTTCATTTTAGCCACCCTACCCCTCTCACACCTTTTTTATAACCGTTTCCATTTTTCCAGCAACAATTAGGTGCAAAATCCGTGTTTAAGTAGCTCCCCTTAGTACGTGAATAACGAAAATCACACGCTCTGCCTTACAATCATAGATTTAATTAAATCTTTTTGTTTCGCGTGCCATGAAGAATGGTTCATCCTCCCTCTCTCAAAATGAAAAGGAAAACAGTCATTAAGGGTGCCATTGTATGCGGGTTGTGCTCTTGGTGCTAAAATATTTATAGCTATGTTAGTGTTGCTTCATGTGCATGTGTGTGAGTTTTCACTGTTTTTATCTTTTTGGGAAAAATTTACATTACATACGTGGGAACTTTATTTTAATCATGAAAAAAAACGGAATAATTTTTATGAATCTTAACACTTATTTTTAATGTTTTAATTAAGTTTGGCCTTAAGTGATGAGTGATGTTCCATAAATATGTTATATGTAGTTGCATTCACTTAGGTAAGTGTGTTTTCCGTGAGTAGTTTAGCAGGGCGCTTAAAAACTAAACGCAACAAAATTAAAGTCAAATATTATTTAATTAAATATTGCTTACAAATCTCAATACTGATGACCATTTTACGGCCTCCAAGCCATTACGCCTTGGGCGACAACCTCTTTGCCCCCTTACATTCACCAATGGGTATCTTCAGGCCCCTATTTACCTTAGAGGCACACTAGAGGCCAGTGTCTATGAGAGTTACACAGGGGCAAAAATTGGGAATATACCTAACAAAATGTTGACAACCAAAAAAAAAAAATGATATTAAAATTTTTTTTTCCATATTCACCAGTGAAGAGGGGCGGCAATTTATGAACGGCCTAAGGGCGGCAAATTTCTAAATCCGGGCCTGGGTATCTTCATTTCCGCAGTAGAGGAAGTGCCGTGAAAGTGCTGGGCCTGGTCATTTCATTTCATTCATATTTCATTCTTTCATTCCCAATGTTTTCAAATTGAAAAAAATACAAATGCCGGAATGCCTCCATTTCTTTCCCAATATGTTCAAAGAGACTTTTCAATATCTACATATGTGGGGCCTTTCTCTCGATGCGCAGTGTTTCTTTTTAAAAGAGCGAGGCCTTGAACGAGGACCCACTAACGGTCCGGTTCATTATAGTTCTACCTTCAGCGGCAATGTTTCAGTATGAAAGTGGATTTAGTTAGGGTTGCGTAGGCGTTTCCAAAAACCTTAAGCTGTAAATGTCCTCGATTTAGATATTGAAAAGTGAGAATGTTTTTTTTTTCTTTCGTTCATCATCATTGTTCAAATTTATTCGAATTTAGTAAAAATGTATAACACTCATTTCTATGCTTGATTTCTTCCATATTTTACTGCGTAAAGGTGAGACGCGTGTTTCCACTTTTAATTGCAGCTACCTGTTTTACAACGAAAAACACGGTGTTTTCGTTAACATGACGTTTTACTGGCGTTCTTTTGTTTCCAGCCGAATTTCTTTTGAGTTCACTTATGTACCTAAATAATGGAATTTTTGTTTTATTTTCCATTTCACCGGAAATATCAGTCTTTTTCCACATAATTAGTTGGCGACCACAGCGTGGTGAATAAAAATGATTTATTATCTCGCCACGGTAGTTCAGCGAAGTTAATAAATTTTATTTTTATTAGTCTATTTGTGATTGTTTTTTTTCTGTATTTTTATTTCTGCTGGTTGTATATCTTTACGGGTTTCTATGTAATTTTTATTTGTGGCAGTGTTTATGTCACTTGGTTCCGGTCAGTAGACCAAAAAAGAGTCATAAAGTTAAATACTAAAGTTAAACATTAAATACAGACGCTGGTAACCTTTATAAAGTGAATGGCTTATGTAGAAGGGTTCAACTTTGGTGGTCTGAGAAAATTATTGAGAATATTCCTTGAATTCTTAGAATACTCTAGTATTTATTAAAAGTGAAAATGCTCATATTTCGAATGGTGGGAATTAAGGTCTTAAATTAAAAATTAAAAATGTGAAAAAAATATAAATTATGGGGAATAAGTTTTCAAATTTAAAATTAAATAAAAATCTCTATTCCTCATCTGTATAAAAAAGTGTAATTGTTATGCAAACGTATGATTGATATAATTGAGATTTTTGCATAATTTCTTATATAAAACACTAAAGTATAAAAAATTATTATTCCATTGTTCTTTTCATTCAAAAGAGCTGCATTTTGCGATAACAATCAAATTCAACACTTTGTAATCAGCTGTTTTGTGTTAAGTTTCACAATTTTTAAGAGCGCACCCTTAGAGAATTAAAGCCCCAGCAGCAGTTTTCTCGATAAACCTCATGTGCCGCTTAGTTGACCTTTTTTTCGAACTGTTTTGTCAATTAGCATCAGATGTTTCATGTCGTCTTTATTTTTGTTTTTTTTAAGTCATATGACGAAAGTTGAAGTAGATGCAAAAATTATTATTTACAAAATTTTTTAGTATTTCAATAAGGACACAATGCATGCTCATTGAAAACATGAACATATGTTATATTATGATGAAGGTTCCCATTTGTGTGTTGTTTAACATCTTTTGTTATTTAAAAATACCTTTAGAAACTAAAGAGGGGTGTCTACGAGTAGCATTCTTAAGCGTGCTGAAGACATGTGTTAAGAGATGTGACCTTTAAGATTAGTGTTACAAAAAAAAAAAAAAATTATGTAAAAGGAAACTTAAAAGAAAATCGCATTGTTTGTACCAAAAAAAAAAATACTAATCCGCCAAAAAAATTCGTTTTAATATATACAATGTGCATTGCAAATTTGCCAAAGCTTAAAATATATATAATCTAATAAAAATCAAGTTTCGGTAGCATTAAACGAATCAAAATGTTTTAGCCATTAGCATAATTAACTAAAGTCTACTTGGACCAAAGAGCATTCTGTGACTAGTTTGGGCATATATCCCCCACATTCACTATAGTGAGTCAAAATTCAATGTAAGCTGAATAAATCAGCCGCTTATTCAATTTTTTTATTTTTAAACTGTCCATAGCTCTGACTTTCTTTTATAGGTACCTACAGACTTCTGATCAGCACGATTTATTAAATAAATTAAGCTATGAACAGTTTTTAAAATATAGACGATCAAATGCAATTATTTTCAGTAGACGTTGTACAAATCTACTACAAAAAGTTTGATTGAAACACTTACCTGATTTTAAGAAATTGAGTCATGGCTGTGCCTCTTAAAATGATGATGCTTTCAATTATTATTTTGTTTAAAACCTTTATAAAACTCACTGATTTTTTCTTTATATATTCCACTTTAACTACGTCACTTATCACTGCGCTTTTTATTCAAATTTTTGATAATTCATAACATTTCACTAAAGCAGCATCAGCAGCAGCAGGCGGAACTCGCGTTTTCAACGACTGATCCAAACAGAAAGCGAATCTCTTACAATAAACGGGTTGCCATCATTTGAAAAAAGAAATGTTGAACAATAATTTTTGGTCAGGTTAAAAATGAGATACAATACTTTTGAATTATTTTAACATATAGGAATGGCAGTCAAATAGTCGCTGTTATTTTTGTGAGATCAAGTAAAATCCCTGTTGTTATGGCGAAATTTACACAGTTCTACTAAAATTGAAGAGATTTATGTTATTATTTAAATGATTTGAGCCGACTGATTCCGAAATCGAGAAACTTTTTTTCTAAATTAGGTCTTGCTTTGAGATTTTCTAAAAATAAACAAATTTCAAAAATATGCAATTGATCAAAAGATTTAATTTTGAGAATTATTTTAATAAAAAACCGCAAAAGTCACACATTTCTATAGAAAAAATAATGAAAATTTTGCCGTCAGTAAAAAAAAGTCAATTTTCATGAAACTCAGTCGACAGTTTTTACTATATGCTTTTAAATTTGAAAATTTAAGAAAGTTTGGATGAAAACTTTCTAAGTTAAATCGGCCACACAAATATGACACATTAGCTGCTGATGAAAATATTAGATCAATAAATAAAGGGTGTTTTTTTTGAGTGTTGCGCCTACCATCAGGAGAAGACTGTTTATGCGCTCGTAATGTGATGTGACATACTGTCAAGTAGATATTTATAATATAGAATTTTAAAAATTCATTATTGTATGATGTGCTTGAATTCAATTAACCTGTTGTATACAGTTTTTGCTATATCTGCATCAAATGGTGTGTAAAATAGCAAACTATATGTAAACTGAAAAAGGTGTGACGTTTTAAAGTAAAAAGTTTCGTATTCCTGTCTGTATTATTTTTTCAACTATGTAATTGGTACATACAAATATATGTAGCTAAGCTTTCTTTGAGAAATGGTTTAAAGCAATGTCGCTTTTTAACTAAGTTAATGATTTTTAAGGTACTGGTTCGCATACCTCCAATATGTACCTACTTTTCTAATATTTTATAAGAAATTATTGTGATCTGAAAACGTCTTGATATTTTAAAAATGCGTAGGGAGTTTTGTCTGCAAAATTATATGAGTACAGGGAAAAGTGGCTATTAGATTTTACTTTGCGTAGGGATTTTTGAAAAAGTTATGTGGCATCACTGAATTGCTTCAGTCGAATTTTAAACGCGAGTTCCGCCAGTTTGCTTTTAAGTAATAAAATAAAAAAACTTCAAATTATTAATTAAATAAAAAGTGAAGTAAAAAAATTCAAGTGAAATAATTAAAGTGAAATAATTAAAATGAAATAATTACGATGAAATATTTATATAAGAAATGTGAAGTGCAGTCAGTTAGTTCTAAAAAAGTGTTAGCAAAAGCAAAGAATGTCGTCATGTTGGGAAACTTAAATGTATAGGTGAGTTATAGCTATTTAGTTGCATTCAATTGTCTTCAGGTCTACAATTAAAAATTAAAGTTCTTACAGTGCCCACGTAAAATACTTATATTTAATAACGCACTTATTTCCTGACCGAAAGCAATAACAATTTTATTTAATTTCTTTGTTGGCCTTGTGCTAAGGATTATCATAAGCCAAAGAAATTCACTTTCAACGGTATTTATCAAGCAGCAACACAGCGCCATCTCTTATTGAATAGCTCTTGCAAAAGCAGAGAAACTCACTTTTCTTGTTAATCGTTACTTACTCGCTACTCGTTATTGTAAATGGAATGAATGAACGAAAAATTTTTGTAAACACAAAATGACAGTTGTTTTCCGTCCAAAAAAAAAAAGAAATGGTGTTTTACATAGATGTCAAGTTGGTTGGATTAACGATTAATTTTATATGATAACATTAGAATTTAGCTTGTTAAACTACTTCAATTTCATTATCAACGTTAAGCATTTTCTATGCCCGTTGCACGAAAAGGGGTCACAAAGTATTAATCGGATTTCGGGTATAGCGTCAAAAGTTACTCCTACCTCCTTGTTGAAATATAAAAGTGCACAAATCGAACATCGATTGTTAATTTATTTTGTAAAGTTTCCGTTTCGAACGGATTTTACCCAATGAAGAATTTTTAAAGATTACTGGCTTAAAATATGTGCGCATATAGTTAACTACTAGGAACTTCAAAATTTTTCAAAAATAAAACAATGACTAAATCCAAAATTTTACATGATAATTTTAATAATTTCTGCGCCAATCAAAATCTCTCGAAGTTACGGAAGAAGTTCACTGGGAAACACAAAAATATTTTCAGTTGGGGTAAGGTTGCAGATCATGCTCTAATTTCTCATTTTTATTGTCAGCTGTTTTTTCAAATACAAATTAAATTGAAATTTATAAATAGCCCTTATTTTTCTGTTAGAGATACCTAGCATTTCGGTAGAGGTGAGGGTTACTAATATGCGTTAACACTAGAAAAATCATTTATAGGCAAAAATTATTTTTTTTTTATTTTGATTTGTTTTGCTTATTCCTGATAACAAGTATGTAGTTAAATATTAAAGTTGCGCTTTAAGCTTTATGCAACATGTTTTCATAAGTATTTAATTCAATTACAGTAACATGGTTTTGCTTTGCTTTGCTCCTATACTAGTGACGCTTATGCTATCTATGCTGACGCATTTTTCGTTCTTGCCATGTTGCGAATTTTGTATTGGCAGCTTGAAGCAAACGATTCAAATGTTGCGTAAGAGAAGAACCTAATGGCGATAGTTCATGTAGAGCTCGATTCTATAAAAAACACCGTATCAGTAAACAAAAATAAAAACAAATCAATTTATTTTATAGCATTTTCAATATAAATTTAATCATTTTCGAATTTCGTTTCATTGTTGACCCAGTGATGACACACAGTAAATTGTAAAAAGTTTTGTGCAACTCGGAAAAAACTTCTTTTCACTCTGAGTTTAATTTTGATGGAAAAAAAATCGTTCTATATGAAAATCAAAACCCACTTGATTCATAAGATATCGTTTCTTGCGAAATTGATTTAATTTAATATGAAAACGCTAGGTATATAGCTCACTTCAAATGGCACTAGCTTCGCCATTTTAAAACGCTGTAAAGCTTCGTGCATTCGCACAGCCTTTGTCTCTAAATCAGGCGTTGTAGGTGGAAAACAATTCCAAAAATGTTTCAATAACTCAGACAGTGCCAAGTACAAATTACGCAAGTCCTTTTCGAAATCAGGCGGCACAAGTTCTGTAAAAAAATCAGTAAATTTTCACTTTTTATTTTGAATAATTTTACAGAACTTCTTGAAGTTATTATTACTTTACAGTATAATTTACAAAAAAAAAAAAACTCATACATACGTGCAGCTGACTGCTCCTGAAAGCCACGCATCAGCGCACCACCAGGACTTAATTCGCCCAAAGCATTTACCGCTGCTGTTGCGCTAACCAGCACTTTTTGTGGTGTACGCTGCATCCATGACTCTGTTGAACGCAATAAATGATACTGCACTTCATCGAGTTGACGCGGATCATCATTTGATTCATAGTTACTCATTGGCACTGGACCATGCAGATATCGTTCAACTTTAGCCAAGCTAATTTGTTGTGATTTTCTTGTAGATCTTTTAGCAATTTCGCTATCAGGATCAACAACAGGGTCACCCAAATCTTCGAAGTGTATTTTATCAACAATACGTTGACGTTTGGCAGGTTTTTCTGGACTAATATAATTAGAGTTGGCATTGCAGGAAGTAGCATCATTATTTGTTTTATGTGAATCTTTGTGTTTAGATTTTTCTGAAACGCCGTTAATAGTTGTGGAGTTTTCTGTTTTGGAATCTTTTTTTTTGTTCGCTGATGTATTCGGTATCGGTCCCGTCAAGGAGCCAGCGCTATTGATATCGGTGCATGTGTTTAACACCTGCGAAAGAATAATTTATATTATATTATATAAAAGTTTATATTATATTATATAAAAAATCCAGAGGCCCACCATAATCGAGTGCTGATTGAAACGCTTAATCATATTTTGATGCACAATATTGCCACTGTTTACAGTATTTCGATCGCCCGAAACACTGCCGAAACCTTCTTCAAGTGGCACATCTTCGAATTGTTTTAAATCTAACAGTGGATCACCGGCGCCCTGCTGCACGGCAGCTTTTAGTGCCTGATCATCGATTTTACCGCATTCGGTAAAAATATCTTTGGTACCAGCTGTAATGCGATCACGATGAAAATAATGTGACTGAAAGAATTTTGTCCAAAATTCTGCCTCGCTTAATTTAGCGGGTACATTTTCTTGATGTTTGCGCTTAACGGCGGGATATGTCTTAAAAATGCAATGTATAATGTCGGCGGTGAGATTGTATTTAAGGCCATTGCAGCCATCAGTCTGCGGTTTGATGTCAGCAAGAAAAGCGCCTGATACGCCGATATCTTGTTTTTTATTGGCCTTTTTTAATGCGTGCTCTTTTGCATGTGTTGCCCAAAATTCTTCGCTGGTCAGCACTTGTGTGATCACTAAATCTTTATAAAGTTGCAATAGATTAGGATGTTCTGATAAAATACGATTTTTTTCTTCCAATTCTTTATCGACTTTACGTTTGAAATTAGGTAGCAATTGTTGCAACAACTCTTTAACTTTATCACGATCGGCCAGCATCGCTTGCTGGCCATTACGATTGACAAAGTGGAAGGTAGAGCTGTTGCCATCGTGCAGCACTACTTGAAGTTGCACTTTGGGTTTGCCTTCTGGTGAAATTTTTTGCACTGCAATAAAGAAAAACATATTTTAATTTGTTGTTCATAAAAAAATGCAATAAAATGAAAAATTGAATACATTTTGACAAACAAAGAGGGTGTACGATATGGAATATAAAGTTTAAGATAAGCTTATGTGTGGTGATAAGGTGTAACTGAACTAAGCAATGTGTACACTATCCATAAATATTCGAAAAAAGTCGATTTTTCTTATACGCTTCCCAATATGTGTATTAATTTAGGTATCAAAAATGGAAAATATTGCTCTTTAATCCTTATATTTTAAGAAAATTAGCTGATTTTTTGTAAATTACTTAGCTCAGATATACGCTATCACCACAGATTCTTATGAAAAACTAAAATTTGCAGACATCGACAAAATTTTCTTATTTCCGTCCTATAGTATCATTTAAATATGGTTGAATTTTATTAATAAAATTCTTGTTCTTTTTGAATTTTAATTTATTTTGATGCGTTAATAACAGTCACTTTTAACTTTTTTTTTGTTTGTGGAAGAACGTTTTAACTCCAGCGAGTCAAAAAAAACATGAATACCCGACATTAGCAAAGTTGCTTTTCACCATGTTAATTCTAGCATGGTTGTTTCTATTGGAACAGCTATCAGGTGTTTGACGCTGCTGAAATAAGTTGTGTCATGAAACTACTATTGGATTTGGTTGGGCGGATAGTCATGCTAGGTCGGAAAGTTTGAAGCTAAGCCTTCGTGTTAATAAGATCAACACACATTCTATTCGGTCAAAAACCTGCATATTGTTTCAAATAACTGGCTATAGTTTTTTACTGCCTTTGGTGAGGAAGGTCTTTGACACGAATTTGTATAGGATTTAATATATCATTCAATGTAGTTCTCATATAGCAATAAACCATTGTGATTTGAAATTGTCCCCAAGGTTCCTAGGAGCAATTAGTTAAATCCAGTTCTTTTTTAAGCTAACATTTTAAGAAACTTTTTAATCCAATTTAATTCTGAAGTAGTATAATTTATTCCTATAGGATTTTCATTTGTTCAAATGCGCATATGAGTTTTATGTTTAATTTTTTGTTTATCCACATAGCCAGCAGAATTTTTCATAGCTGCAAATATTTTGTATTTCCAGAAATCGTTTGGGTAATTTTTTTGTTGTCCGCAAAAAATTATTTTTTTGCTTTTCATAATAGTGATTTTTACTTGTCAAACTTCTCTATATTTACCAATTATGAATATTTGTTCAAAGACACAATAACGTTTTGCTTAATACTTTATTACTCTGCCAAAACTTTTCTATTGAAAATTTAGGTGAAACTCCCGAAAATCGTTGTAAGAGGTATTTTTTTTTTTGTAAGAAATATCTTAGTTTGACATTCGATTTCAAAATGCAGGTAGAAAAACTAGGATGTGCTGGACTATAGCTTTGTTCTTTCATGATTTTACTATGGTTACCCTGCTGCAACCAAAAAACTTGAATTTATTGATCTATGAACTATGAACTTTTATTTTCGTTTGTCCAATAATTTTTTTTATTTATTAGTTTTTCTTTTGTACAGTTGATTATTAGTTTCTCGGTTAGAATTAGAGATTCGCTAAGATAATTCCTCACTAGTCCAGATGATTAAGCACACGCCCATGAAATCTTTCCCTTTACCAAGATGATTATTGATTTGTCGACGCATTTTTTGTTTGTATCAGAAAGGTTTTTTTGGATTAACGGGATGGGCTGTCTGTGCAAGTAATAGTTCAATCTTTATGCTGCATTTGATAGTTTTTGGTGCGTCCAAACGACTTTATATGGATTTCTTTAAAATATTTCGGTGACAAAGGAAAGTAGCATGAGTCTGTCATTACAAGACAAAACATTTTAAGTCATAAGTATGATATCCATTTGTCGGCTTTTTTTTTTGTTTGAGCAAATTTGCATTTAAGGGAATGCTAACTTGAGGAAAAATATTTGTCATTTAAAAAGGCCACAAATAGGTCTAAAAAATACCCTGAAACAAATCACTTTATAAAAATAAATAGAAGCAATCAGACAAAATGTGACCTACTTTTTATATCCGCAAAACGATGTGATACCGCAACCGTATCACGATTATCTATCATCCATGCGAGACGTTCATTCATCACATACAAGATGCCATCGCCTTTTTTGTAGCGCACCTCGCTCATTTGGAGCAAAACATCTTCACTACTTGTAGTCATCGTTGGAACGTGTAGCGGCAGCAGCACCGCGACAGCAAGCAGCAATATCGGCGGTAGCAGCAGATCCCTCTACTTGGACTTTTCTTTTGTTTATACGCAGAGTGTTAATAATTCAACAGGCAATTTTTCTTCTTTTTTTTATTGCTGCCGGTATACTAAAAGTAGAAAACATTTTATTTTTTCCATTTCACACATTTCTTTTATTTTAAATTTTGACGTTTCTTTTTGCTACACGTAGTAAAAAGATATTAATTCATTCGTCATTGCGGGTGCTCCGCTAGCAGTCGAAATTTCACCATTAATTATTAACGATTTTAATATACACAAATTGAACACATTTCATATGTAATCGATGAAGTGAATATTTATTATTAATTTTTTATGAAATTTGTTGCGAAATTCTTTAAAAAACCTCACTAATTTATTTATTTTCTTTGGACCATTCTCACACACCAATTGTTCGGTCAGCCGCCATTTGCAAATGCAAAATTTTTTCTTTTTTTCCACCTCGCACGAGCTGTCATTTCCATTGTCAAATCGCTTCGCATCGTGTGAATGCTCACTAAACCGAAGCTGCACAGCCAACTGATTTTCACATTTTTCAAAATCAAAACAAAATATGTGCAGCCCTCGCTGTGGTGTGCAGACTTGCTGCTGCACGGAAATGTTGAATAGTGGTGAGTATGTCAAGCAAGCAAGGTGAATGCCTCTAATGTGGAACGGAAGCAACTAATGTCAAGTTTGGATTCGGTTGTTAATTTCTAGTGTCAAATTTGCTATTTGTACAGAAAGTCATGATTCAATTGTATAGATTGAACAATTGAGAACTGTAAACACTAAAACACCCTGCCCAATACCATTTGGTTTATTTTAACAGCTGTTTTGGCATCTGTTACTTTTATGGCTTAACATAATTTGCCCTCCATGTATTATTCCGATACGTCTTATGATTTGTCCGTTAATGAGTTCAGGCGAGTATTCGGGTGTAGTCGGTCGCGTGGCTCTGACCCATTCCACATGATTTTTTAAAAGCTGTGAAATTTTAGGTCAAGTTAACCCGTGAAATGTAATCTGGTGTGTTTGACCTTTTGCACCTATTATTACGTACGTGATTCAATTTTTGTCCTTTTTTCGCCCTTTTGTTTTTCTGAAAACAAACTTTGAAAAAACATAAAATATAAAATGATGCATATCTAATAAAAATAATAAAACACAATTTTGATTTAATTAAAGTCCAAGTATTTTATAAACTTGTTTGCGCAAAGAATTTCCTAGGGTCAAATAATAAGAATTGTTTTAGAAGACTAAAAATAAAATGGCGATATCACATAGTGAAGTACATACAGTGAAATTTTTAAAATTCATAATTTCCAAAAAATTAAGATCAGAAATAACCGTCGCTTATTCAAATAAGAATTTATTAAAAACTCCTGTAAAGAACATCTAGGGCGCTTTTTTTCTAAGAGGTACCGTTTCTTATATTCGGGAGTATATTACACCGCGAATTTAATTTCTCATGAAAACTTGTTAATGCGTGCAAAAGTATTGCTCTTCCCCTTCAAATAAAAAATGTCGCAGTTTTTCTAGGTTGTACCTTTGGTTGTACTGTGCGCCTACAAAAGTTTAGCAGTAAACAGTTTTTAACTCGCAGTTGGCATCAGTTTTTGTTTACTATTGCAAGCTTATGACAAATCACATGTTCCTCACTATTTAAGTGAAGATTATCGACGTGCAAGCTAACTATCAACTTTAGTTTTCTAAGTCTAAGTTAGTTTGATCACACTGAAGAGCTGATAAGAGTAAAGTGAATAGCATTTAAAAAAGTGCTAAATGATCCCTGCTTTCGTACGTTTTATAACTAATTTTCACTGGCTATACAATAAGTTATATAATTAAATAAAAAAAATGGAAAATTTTCAAGCGATTAATTAAAGTTAAAATGCCAAACTTCAATTCAGATCGGTTCCTTTGCTCAAGAGTAACAAGTTTTTGTTCAAAAAGTTTTTTACTTGAAGTTTAATTTTGTTAATACTGTGGAGCCTCTGATATACATATGTATGTACATAAACTATGAATTCATTTCCTTTGTAAAAGAGGTGTACATACATATATTCAAAGAACTTTCTTTGATCTTTACTGGTGGGTGAGAAAGATCATCTATACTGCAATGTACATACATATATGCTTAAAAGTGACGCTGAGGTGACGTGGCCCTAACGCTCAGGCTAGTTTTTTATTGAAGATACTTAACGAATTTTTAAAGATTTTTCGATTGTTTTAAACTTTTTCGTCCATATTCGACATTATTAAACATCTAATAACTTTTTCAACTTCAATAGATTTGCAGGATATGTTTCGATACTTCTCAACACTTTTCAACTTTTTTGATATTCTTTGATATTTGCAAATTTGTGACACTGCTTGATAATTTTCTATACTCACATAACTGATTCCAGCTTACAGAAATGGTTTGCATAAAAGTTTCTTTAAAATTTTCATTGGTATTCTTTGGTTTTGCTTCTACACGCCTCAGTCAATGCAATCAAATTTTGGGAAAGAAGCACCCATACCCATCAAAAGCTTTGAATTGATTTCATTATCGTTGAGTATGAACAGAGAAATTATAAACGATATACCTATACTCTCTAGTATGAATCACACGCTGAGTTGATATTTCGTTCAGCTTTTTGTTATTATACTTATTGTTAGATCTTGTTTTTGTTATTGTTTAATCGTCAAAAGCAAAGTTATTTTTCGAACATGTTCGTACATGCTGAAGTTCATAAATTACGAAATGGTTTTAGTAAAACCATAACGTGATTAAGAACTTGGCGTTTGATATACTTAATTAATAATATTCGTACAGTACATACTACATACATATGTATGTTTACAATTTTGTATGATTTCTGATTTTTTTTTCAGAAAAACATTACTTATCTAAGTAATTAAATAAATGATTAATATTTTTGCAAAATTCATAATTTTTTAAAATGATGAAGTTTTCATGAAGTTTCCCAAAAAAAACTCGCATATGGAAATATCGTGGTGACAAAATATACAGAATAATTGTCTCTTTATATTTTAAAAAAGTTACGGTTACACGCTGTTGAAATATGGCACTGTCCCCGGAAATACAGCAAGTATTGCCATCATATACGAAAATAGGCGTGTTACAGAAATGCCGATTGTAAATATATACACACTTTTTTTCTTATAAAAAAATTTAAAATTGAGAAGCAAAAGAAGAAGAAAAACTGATCACGGATTCGAATTCCTCGATCGATAATAGTTCGAAAAGCATACCCACTTTGTTGCAAAATTTGATAACCTCTTTAGCTTGCACGATTTTTTAAATCAATATTTTCGAAAATGGGTAGGAAACTTAAAACAGGCGGCGGCAATCCAGTTTTCAAAATTGATGAAAATCCTTATGGGTTGTTTTGTCTAGACATATAGGGATATTGTAATCCACTGACACATCGTGAAAAAATCAAAAAGTTTTTATTTTGAACCGCTCTAATGTACATCCTAGAAAAATTGTCAAAAACTGTTTAAAAAAAAACCAAATATTTTTGTTCTTGATAGCAAAAGTTTTATTAAAAATCTTAACAATAAGTTACTACTAAAACTTAAAATATTTATATATATGTATAACTTCCATAAATTTATCAGATTCTAAACTCTGAAATACATACATATGTATCTACCGCCCCATTAAAACCTCATACAAAAGATTTTTTCTTATTTTATATTCAACTGGATGAGAATGTCCTAACTTTTCAATTTTCAAAAAGCTTGAGAAAATTATATTTTAATTTGAATTTTTAGAACTTTCTCGACACGTTAAAGTATACTCCATTGATCAAGGTTGGCACGTATTTGATTATACCGTGGCTTGACTGTGATTTGCCATACGCTTGGGACCATTTTGTTGCTCGCCGGCACAAGAAGCTATGTGTATGACGTCTAGCGATCCTGACTGTGCCAACCGCTTACGGCAGTCCTGGTTTCCACAAAACTTTCGATTGCAGCTCTGACATATCAGTTGCTCTAACTGGCGACCCTTTTCTAGCAAATCACGAAATGACTTAATTTCATTTCGAGTTATCTGTTCTCTATATTTCAAATTCAACAATCCATAAATGAAGTCCAATTCAGTCTGTTCATCGTGACGTCCTTCGGGCAATTTGGCCAATAACACACGCTGTTTACACACATAGGTATCAATCGGAGTGCCAGCATACTGTTTCGCTTGGAAGATCTCAAGATAAATTTGATATGCTTCTTTTGTGGGTTCGAAACTTTCACGTAGCATTGTGAGCGCTTCATTCCATGTCTTACAATCGCGTTTTACACCTTTCCACCAAATCGCAGCCAAACCGATGAATAACAGTGAGAGTCCTTTTAATGCGTTCTCATCGCTAATATCCTCTGTCTGCTTATATGCTTCAATACGGGTAATAAAATTTTCGACAGCATCATTTTCACGTTCTCCGCCAAAACGATAACGATAATTGCTAAAGCTGCCTTGTGACTTTAAGGCCACCATCGCTGCTGCTTCATTAGCGGCAACCACTGGCGGTGGTACAAGCGTGCGTATGGTATCGATGAGTTTTTGAAATTTTTCCGCGGACATTTCTGTTTGCGGACTTCTTAGAGTTAAGTCCATATTTTTTACAGCTGATAATCACAAGTTTTTACATTGACTGCTAAATAGCAACTGACTCTGGCTGCTGGTTGAGATACTTTTTGTTAGTTCTCAACTGGTAATGGAAAGCTTTGTATGTGATAAAATGAGTGACTAACCTATGGTTAGGTAGCACCAGTAATTCTTTAATCGATGTTTCGAACTCTACGCCTATACCTTTCGTTTTCCTTTTCATATGTTTAATACAAGTTTCTTGGGGTAGGTTATGGTTTTCAGCACCCACTCTCTGTTTACGCGCTTGTAGGTGACAATTTGTTCTCTCGCTTATTTATTTTTTAAGTTGTTTTCGACGATAACAACAATTTCACATTTGAGCAAAAAGCTTCTTTTTTTTATTATAAATACTGAAAACCGGTCAAACAAAAATCAGTCTCAAACGAGCAACAAAACGTTAACAAACTTTCACCGCTGAATTTAGCTTTTTTGTTCTGTTAGAACCAAATACTCCGATTAACATAAGAAAACAATAAAAATGGCACAAGTCATACAAATGAGCACCGATCAATTGAAGCAATTGATTGAGCAACTTAATGGTAATGCAGCTGTCGCGGCTGCTAAAATTGGTGATGCAGCAGTTGCATCGAAATCCAAGAGAAGCATTGGCAATATCAAACAACGCTTTGGTGGACAACGTGATCATGAAGCCGTTGAAGAGTTCATCACCAATGTAGTCACTTACAAGGAGATCGAAATGATCAGTGATGAAGATGCCCTCAAGGGTATATCGTTGTTATTTTATGGTATCGCTTCTACCTGGTGGCAGGGTGTTCGCAAGGAGGCCAAAACCTGGAATGATGCCATCTCATTGATACGTGAACATTTTTCACCTGCAAAACCTTCATATCAAATTTATATGGAAATCTTTGAAAATATGCAGGAGGATGGTATAGCCATCGATACATTTGTGTGCCAGAAACGCGCACTCCTTGCGCAATTGCCCGATGGACGTCATAATGAGGAAACGGAGCTGGATTTCGTCTATGGTCTGTTAAATATTAAGTACCGTAAATATATACCAAGGCATGATGTTGGAACGTTTCGTGATCTTCTGGATAAAGGACGTATTATCGAACATAATCACAAAGAAGAAGCTCCACGTCATAATGTTGGAGCGTATCAGGGCCTTCTGGAAAAAGAAAGCACTACCGAAAATAATAACGTGGAATTTGCGGGACCTGTTCCAAGTCCCATACGTGGTCGCAAGCGAAAGCTCCCAGCGGAAAAGTAAATGGCTTCAAAATTAATGCTTCATCGTTCCTTTCGCATCTTGCATGTAATCATGCCAATGCAAAAAACTCAACGCGATGAATTAGCGAGCAAGACTGTAGTTTTTAAATCGAAAGGGCTTGGGCTCGAACTTGGCTTCAACAACAGTAATTTATTTTATTTAATAATTATTTATTTTTTAATTTCTTTTAAAATTTAAGCTTGTGATATGTTTAATTGTAATAAATATTCAATATTATATGATTTGATATTTGTATTAAATAATATTTGGAATACGACCGATATTTTCTTATTTAAAATGTGAAATAAACAAAATTTGTTTTAATACAAGTTCATAAAAAATTAAACAAAATGTCTTTAAACATTTTTTTTTATAAAAATTATTAAATTCTCAAGAAGCAGCAGTGTTCCAATTAAGCTGTAGAATATTGATGCTTAGTGCTGTCTAAATTTGAGCATAAGAAAGTCATCAGTGTAAGGCATTAAATTGTCACAAAGATTTTGATCTTCAATTACTTTCGTCCTTTTTCTCTCCATTGTCTATCGCTCCTGCGTCTTCCCTTTGGGCAAGGGAATATGTTAATAGCATAAAATTGTCAACACTATAGCTCTTATTGTAGCGAACCATATTCGTATGCTCTCACAAAGAGATATTTCCCACGGGAAAATTTTTGTCTTTTTGTGAGGAACGACTTTGCCTCAAATACCAAACCTCTGACTTGAAATAAAAATAGTTGAAAAGAGCGTTTATAACCGTGCCAATTATCGGTTTATTTACTGTTATTTAGAAACGCTGACGTGTAGGGCCCATACTGCCCTAAATTGATATCAGTTGGTTTTTCTCCAAAATTTAGGTCTTATTTTTTGCAGTCAGTCCGAATGAACAAAAAATTGTTCCGTTGTGTTTGCACTTTTTCTACAATGAATGTACTAAAAATGACTCCGTTGTACTTAGCTATGTATACTAATTCACATCGCGTATGTACTGATAAGAGTACAAATGTACGATAAATACAATCACTGAATCAGAAAAAAATTTCAGAACTTGAAAAGTAACAATATTACATGACGTCATGTTATGAGCGCATACCTCAGGTCTAAACCCATTTCTGGATTTGGCTCTAAAATGACAATTTTTACAGGACTAAATTACTGGTCGAAAATTTAACCAACTGCGAATAACATTGTCAAGTAACCGCCATTTTTAGACATAACAAATCTATATCAGTAGATCGTATTGATTCTATTTAAAAGTAGTGTTTTCTTTCTGATACGAGTAAATTGAAATAAGAATAAAAATGTATTATTACGAATAAAAATGTGTGTCTTTTGTTGTCATCAAGGTTTTGATGTTTCTAAATCAATGCGAATGAATGCATTCCGTGATATTTTGAAAGGATCTGGTTCGAAAGATAAATATGTACAAGAATCTGTTTCTAACGTTGTTCATATTCCAGCTGCGCTCTTGATCCTGTAAATGGCGAGGAATAAAAAAGTGATGAATTGTGGTCCATAGTAGAGTAACTGTGATGAAGTCATTGCTGCTCCTGCATTCAAATCATCAGCGCCAGAGTCCCCCCGAAAAAAGAAACAAAAACAATTATTCCACGTGATTCAGATTGCATACGCTTTTGATAAAAAAAAACGAAACGGCTCGTTGTTACAACGGGCATGTGCGTAGATATGTACTTATGTATGTGAATCTTCCGCAGATTCGTACAATCAAAAATTATAATTTGCATATGGGTGATGTTGATATGGCAGATAATGCCATATTAATCTGCCAAATTTCTAGTGCTGGAAAGAACTGTTAATGTCCCTTATTATCGATTGCAATTTATTGGTGATTCTTGAACGCAATGGTTAAGTTGGAATGCCTCGAGTCAACATATTAGATCGCATTTTGGAACTAATAAACCGAAATATGTATGTAGTAATTTCGATGCACCTGATTAGTTGATTTTCATATGGTTTCTTATCACTAAGAATTTATTTTGGCTTATCAGCAAAACAGATGTACATCCCCTACAAATATGTGTGCGCAAAACTCAATCGTGTTTCGACATGCAAAGCACATGAATAAATTTTTCTTTGAACACGGTGAGTTTCGCTCTTTCACGCCCCAGTCAATGCAATCAAATTTGTGCAAAGAGTTGGTGAGCACCGATTAAAAGATTTGAAATGATATATGAACATTTGTAATTTTTGTTGAGTATGAACAGAGAGAGTATAAACAATATACTCTCTTCTTGTATAAATCACGCACACGTATTTCGTTTAGCTTTTTGTTATTATACTTCCACCTGTTTTTGTTATTGCTTACTTGTAAAAAGCAAAGTTATTTTTTGAACATGTTCGTACATGCTGAATCTAACAAATTGCGAAATGGTTTCATTAAAACCATATCTATCATGATTAGGAACTTTGCGTTCAATATGATTAATAATATGCATAAGGTGTTGAAATAGTTAATATGTACTGTATATGTATGTATGTATGTACTGAAAGGTTCGAAGTGAAATTATGGTGTGGGGTGGGATATGATCTGGGGCTGCATGTCGGCGGGTGGTATAGGTCAAATATATTTTGTTGACGTTATAATGGACGGCAAAGCCTTACCATCATCTTAGACGCAAATGTTGTCGACAGCGCTGTAAAATTAAGCATTAAAGACAAAGCTGTATATAACGTTATTGAGCATTTGTGGGCGGAATCAGACGAAAATAATAGGCAAAGTCAAGTCAGGAGCATTGCGGCTTTGAAATAGACAGCTATCGACGAATGGTAAAATATTCATTATTCAATCCTGGTTTTCACAAAACTTACGATTGAAGCTCTGACACATCATTTGCTCTAACATGTCGACTTATGTATGTACCTGTTCTCTATATTTCAAATTCAATAATCCATAGATGCAGTCCAATTCAGTTTATTCATCGTGACGTCCTTCAGGTAATTTGGCAAGCAATTCAATCATGTCATGTTCTTTTTCATATCTTCAATACAAAACTCTTGAGATAGGTTATGGTCTTCAAAACCCACTCTCTGTTTACTCGCTTGTAGGTGACGATTTGTTTTCTCGTTTATCGACCATAACAAAAATTTCACATTTGAGCAAAAAGCTTCTTGTTTTTTGTTATAAATACTAAAAAGCCGGTCAAACAAAAATCAGTCTCAAACGAGCATCAAAACGTTAACAAACTTTCGCAGCTGAATTTTAGCTTTTTTGTTCTATTAGAGCCAAATACTTCGATAAAACTACGTAAAGAAAAGAAAACAATAAAAATGGCACAAGTCATACAAATGAGCACCGATCAATTGAAGCAATTGATTGAACAACTTAATGGTAATGCAGCAGCTGTTGCGGCTGCAACAATTGGTGATGCAGCAGTTGCATCGAAATCTAAGAGAAGCATCGGCAATATCAAACAACGCTTTGGTGGACAACGTGATCATGAAGCCGTTGAAGAGTTCATCACCAATGTAGTCACTTACAAGGAGATCGAAATGATCAGTGACGAAGATGCACTCAAGGGTATATCATTGCTCTTTTATGGTATTGCTTCAACCTGGTGGCAGGGTGTTCGCAAGGAGGCCAAAACCTGGAATGATGCGATCTCATTGATACGTGAACATTTTTCACCTGCAAAACCTTCATATCAAATTTATATGGAAATCTTTGAAAATATGCAGGAGGATGGTATAGCCATCGATACATTTGTGTGCCAGAAACGCGCACTTCTTGCGCAATTGCCCGATGGACGTCATAATGAGGAAACGGAGCTTGATTTCGTCTATGGTCTGTTAAATATTAAATATCGTAAATATATTCCACGTCAGGATGTTGGAACGTTTCGTGACCTTCTGGAGAAAGGACGTATTATCGAACATAATCACAGGGAAGAAAGCACAATAGAACATAGTTACGTGGAATTTGCGGCACCTGTTCCAAGTCCCATACGTGGTTGCAAGCGTAAGCTCCCAGCGGAAAAGTAAATCGCTTAAAATTGAATGGTTGATTGATTCGGTGGGGGCCAAGGTTCGAATCTAGTTTCAAAAACCGTAATTTTTTATTTATTTTTTAATTTATTTTTAAATATAAGTTAGTGATATATTTTATAATAATAAAAATTCAATATTATACGATTTGTTTTAATAAATATAAAAAATATTAATTTTGAATACGACCGATATTTTTTATTTAAAATTTGAAAAAAATTAAATTTGTTGTAGTACAACTGCATTAAACATTGACCTATAGAATATCGTTGCTTAGTGCTGTCTAAATGTTAACATAAGCAAGTCATCAGTTAAAGGCCTAAAATTGAAGCAAGGATTTTGATCTTCATTTACTTTCGTCTTTTTCTCTCCATTTTGGAAGGGAAAACACAGTATCGCTTCGGCATGGCAATGTATTTACACATTACATAACCTTACCAACACTATTACCATTATTGTAGCAAAACATATGATTTTCAGTAGGCTCATTAAGTTATGTACTCTCACTTAGCTATATTTCCAACGGGAACAATGATAACAACGTGATATATCTTGGATTACTTTGTTTGAATCAATGGATCGCTCCATTTCTGATGTACCTCAATATAAATTTGAATTCAATGTAATGGATATTAATTAACCTTTAGCAAACGCAAGAATACTCAGATCTGTAGGAGACTTATTAGATAAAACTATGGCTTTTAAAGCGAAGGAATCCGAGTTTGAATCTGGCTACAACTAACCAACAATGATTTTTATTTTCATTTTATTAAGGTTTTATTAAAAATCAAAACGTAAACTACATCTTAAAAGATAATTTGGAACTACCATCGATATAGATGTCGAATGTAGTACTAAGGGACCACAACTTAAACACTTGACTACACTGCTTGGCTGTGTCTTTATAACTCAGCATGTTTCACCAGCAATTTCTAGTAAGAAATAAATGAAATGAAGACTTTTTTCCAATATACAATAGAATGAAATAAATTTTTAGTCGATTTTCGAGTCGAGTATCAACTGAAAATAATTTGTGGTCGTCGAAATTAGTAAACTTTTCTAAAAAATACTCCTCCATTTTTTGGCATTTTGTTTTGGATATGGCATAGGTACCAAGCTTTCTATGCGGTAGACCAAAGATCGTTCATATTTCTATAATTTTTCTCTGCGATTTCAAACTTGACTTTGTTCTACAGGACATCTATTGGATTTCAGTCAGGCCGTTGGGTTGGCCAATCCAAAACATCGAGATGCTGGTATGTACCGGAAATTCGGCTTTTATAGGAAATATCATGAGTATGGATATGTGTCTTCCGATTATAAGTGTCAATTTGTTGCAGAATGCCGAAAATCTAGGCATGCAGACAAATTTACGGTTTTACCAAGATAAATTACAAAATACAAAGAGGTCATTGTTTAATTCTGGTTAATATGCATGTGCCCTTATTTGATGGCACCGCCAGCATAGTCACCTCACCTAAATGTGCTTGTAAATTTATGGGCAATTTTGGAAAAAAATCCGAATATGTACACAACATTTCAAACAAAAACGACCTAAAAAAGGCACTTAGTAGACCGTAGCCAGTTTAGATGGTGGTTCACATAATGCACCTGATTAGTTGATTTTTATATGGTTTTTTATCACAAAGATTTTATTTTGGCTTATCAGTAAAACAGCTGTAGGTCCCCGACAAATATGTGAATGCAAAATTCAATCATGTCTCGACACGCAAAACACATGTATAGATTTGTAGCTTTTCTTTGAACACAGTGAGTTTCACTTCTATGTACATGCCCCAGTCAATACAATCAAATTTTGGCAAAGAATTCGGAAGCACCAGTCAAAAGCTTTGAATTAATACCATTATTGTTTATGAACAGAGAGAGTATAAACAATATACTCTCTGGTATGAATCACATTCTGAGTTAATATTTCGTTTAGCTATTTGTTATTATTCTTGTTTTGTTATTGTATATTTATCAACAGCATAGTTATTTTTTGAACATGTTCGTACATGCTGAATTTTACAAATTGCGAAATGTTTTCATTAAAGCAATATCGTGATTAAGATTTTAGCGCTAAATATGATTAATAATATGCGTTGAAATATGTTTTATATATACTAAAATTTGTAAATCTTATCAGTAAAACGATACTTAAAAAAATAAATTATTGATATTTTTGAAAAATTCATATCACGTCATGTGTTTGACTGTATGATTTGACTTGACTGTGATTTACCTAACGCTTAGGACCTTTTTGTTGGCTCCGTTCGCCGGGTCAGGAAGGTACGTGTATGACATCTAGCGGTTTCCACAATACTTATGATTGAAATCTGACATTTCAGTTACTCGAACTGGCGACCCATTTCTAGCAGATGTTTTAATTTCCTGTCGAGTTATCTGTTCTCTATAGGTATTTATAATTCAACAATCCATAAATTAATTCCAATTCCGTTTGTTCATTATGTCGTCCTTCAGGTAATTTGGCCAAAAAAACACGTTGACCCATATAGCTTTAGTCCTGGTAGCGATTTAAATTATTGAAGCTCCAACTTTTTGTCTTTGTTATCATATGTCTAATAGAGGTAGGTTATGTTCTTAAAAATCCGCTCTCTATATACGCGCTTGCAAGTGACGATTTGTTCTCTTGCTTCTCGACGATAACAACAATTTCACATTTGAGCAAAAAGCTCAAGCTTTTTAGTATAAATACTGAAAACCGGACAAACAGAAATCAGTCTCAAACGAGCAACAAGACGTTAACAAACTTTCGCAGCTGAATATTGACTTTTTGTTCTATTAGAACCAAACACTTCAAATAAATTACGTTAACAAAAGAAAACATTAAAAATGGCACAAGTCATACAAATGAGCACCGATCAATTGAAGCAACTGATTGAACAACTTAATGTAGCAGCTGTCGCGGCAGCAACAATTGGTGATGCAGCAGTTGCATCGAAATCCAAGAAAAGCATTAGCAAAATCTCTCAACGCTTTGGTGGACAACGTGATCATGAAACCGTTGAAGAATTCATCACCAATGTAGTCACTTATAAGGAGATCGAAATGATCAGTGACGAAGATGCACTCAAGGGTATATCATTGCTCTTTTATGGTATTGCTTCAACCTGGTGGCAGGGTGTTCGCAAGGAGGCCAAAACCTGGAATGATGCAATCTCATTGATACGTGAACATTTTTCACCTGCAAAACCTTCATATCAAATTTATATGGAAATTTTCGAAAATGAGCAGGCAGATGGTACAGCCATCGATACATTCGTGTGCCAGAAACGCGCACTCTTTGCACAATTGCCCGATGGACGTCATAATGAGGAAACGGAGCTGGATTTTGTTTATGGTCTGTTAAATATTAAGTACCGTAAATATATCCCACGTCATGATGTTGGAACGTTTCGTGATCTTCTGGAGAAAGGACGTATTATCGAACATAATCACATGGAAGAAGACGCTCCACGTCATAATGTTGGAACATTTAATGGTCTTTTGGAGAATGAAAGCACTAGTAACGTGATATGTGCGGCGGCACCTGTACCAAGTCCAATACGTGGTCGCAAACGCAAGCTCCCAGCGGAAAATTAGTTAGGTCCAAAATGGTTTCTTGATCGTTCCTTTCGCACCACTCACGTGATAGGAGGTATTCTTGTGCTGTTGCTTAAATATGCATTTAGTTAGCACAAAACTATTCAAATTGATGATTTAGTGAGTAAGACTGCAACTTTCAAATGGAAGGGGCGCGGCATCCAATCTGGCTTTAACAAAAGTAATTTTTTTATTTAGTTTTTAATTTGTTATTAAATTTAAGTTAGTCATATGTTTTATTATAATCAAAATTCAATATTGCATGATATTAATATTAAATAATAAATCTGAACATTTGATAAAAAACGTTATTTGCTAATATTATTTTAATTGTAACCAGGGTTCAAAGGAACTTAATAAAGTTCCGAAATCTATGATTTGAATTATTCAAACTACTCTAAAAAAATTACCGCAAATTTTTGCAATTATCTTTTGTTTTTTTTTTGTTTGTGTACATATACAAATATGTATAGGTTTTTTTAAATTGCCGCACACTTTAAATTGATTTAATTTTTTTTAAAAAATAAAAAAACATTAGTTTTTTCAATTAAAAAAATTTTTCTCAAAATATCTTCGACAATAGCCAAATTAGTTTATTTGTATGCCTGAAAGTATGCAATTTAATTTTAATGCAAAAGCAATGCCGGTGTTGCACATATAATGGACTGAACCGAGAGCAAAGGCTGTCACAAAGCCAGTATTGAACATATTGGCGGATATGAGTTCTGAGCAGCGACCAAAGTCCGCCCACTTTGAAATTAAGAATTTATTGCATATCTTTAGGTTTAACGGTAACTTGTTTACCCTAAAACTAGTTAGGCCGGTCACATATAACAAACAAATCGAAATTACCGACACAACTTTGGAAAATATGAATATTTTACTAAAGGCTACTTCATTAGACTGGAGAGAAAATTCCCATTTTGCAAAACAGTTTTCGGATCCTATGCTGCCAATCATTTTATTTTCTTCATTACGCAATGTTCGTACAAACCTTCTTTTGTTATTGCAATCCGAATCCGGAGTTGATTTTACCTATCACGTCAAGTATGTATTTTAATTTAAAAATAAATAGATTTAAATCAATAGGCTATGAAGTTATTCTCAAAAATAATCTTTGTTACTTTTTGTGGTGGTCTTCTTTGGGTAGCCATAAGGGTTGGACCACGTTCTATTTCACATATTTTCTGAAAGCGCTTTAATCGACGTCCTATCATATGGATAAGTATTATAGCAACTGTTCACAAAAGATTTTGCGGGCCAAAAATTGATTTTTGTTTTTGGGAGATTATTTTTTAATTTAAAGCATAAAGATTTTAAGCCAAAATACTTAAAACTTTTCTGTGTGATATTACCTAATTTATTTGCTTATGGAGTTTAAATTTTTATAAAACTTTATCTGTAATCAAAATCACATTTAGAATATGTAACGACAAAAGCATAAAGTAATAGACTCAAATATACTGACCAGATCCATAGCGCTTGAACAAGCTTAAGTTTTACAAAAAAACAAGAAGTAATTTGGTTACAGCCATATACATAGTAGCTACGAGTATCGAGAATCTAATCGGTAAGAAGGCAAGATGAATGATATAAATCCTCGTATCTTCGTCCTAGAAAAATTGCCGACAATATTTTTAAAATGCTTTCGATTTTATATTAAAAATTTTATTAAAAACATTTATTGTTTATTCAAGCCAGTGGCGTCACTTCACCAAAACCTTGGGGGGGGGAGGGCGCGAGAATTATAATTTCACCACTATTAGATGGTTTTATTGAATTGATGTATGGAATAATAACTAGTAACAAATCCTTGGGGGGGGGCCAATGCCCTCCCCAGCCCTACCGAGATGACGCCACTGATTCAAGCTGTAACTTAGTAATATAACTAAAATACTTAATACTTAAATGCTTCCTTAAGTTTATTAAAATCTTATTTCAGCTATATATATGATAATTCACAATGTCATACTGCTACGATACTGACTTTGGCACCTCAGATTTTTGTATTTTTTTTTTTTTTTGACTGAAGAGTGTTTGTATGACGCAGATGAAACAATACTAATTGATAGCAAGTCTGCTGATGTCACCGAGCTTGTGGGAAATAAGAGTGCGAAGTAATATGTAGATTACGCAAATCGCTATACGAGCCATTTGTTTTTTTTTTTTATTTCGTTACCCTTTTAGTATCCTTAATCGCTTCTTGGTTTTCCGCTTTATATTATATATTAGAAAAAATGATTAACCCTAATAACAAATATATGCATTCCAATTACCATACAGGAGAGAAAAAACAATACAATACTAACAATAATTGCTTCATCTGAATTGAGAATTATATATTGATTCTAACATTTTCTCAACTTCTTCGACGTTTTTCAACATTTTATCATAATTTTTCGACTTTATTAACATTTTTCTACTTTTTCATCATTGTCCGGATTTTTAAACATTATCCGTGTTTTTCAACATTTATCGAATTTTTCTTCAGATATCGCTTTTCTGGCTTTTTCAATATTTTTCGGATCTTTCAACATTGTCCGACTTTTTCAACATTTTTCGAATTTTCCTACATGTTTTACCTTAAGCATAATTTTTCGCGCTTTTTTAACATTCTCCAACATTATTAACATTTTTCGATTACAATTATCAATATTAATTATATACTTTTTTTTCAACATATTCTTGGTTTTTCAACATTTTCCGGTTTTTAAAAAATTTTTCAACTTTTTTTTTAATTTTTTCATAATAATAATAATTTTTTTGCGTTTTTCAACCTATTCGACATTTCCAATATTTTACGACTATATCAATATTTTTCCACTTTTTCATTATATTCTGGATTTCTTAACATCTTTTAAGACTTTTCGATTATATCAATATTTTTCGACTTTATACATATTTGGTTTTTCAACATTCAACATTGCGAATTTATCACCATTTATCGACTTTTTCATCATATTCCGGACATATTCATCATATTTTACGACTTTATCATAACATTTTGTGTTTTTAAAATTTCCCACTTTATCAACATTTTTCGGGTTTATCAACATTTTGTGGCTCAATTAAAATTTTTCGACTTAACAATAATTCTTCGGGTTTTTCAACATTATTTAACTCTTTCATCATACATACATATCGAATTTCCGATTCTTCAACATTTTTCGACTTTTTCAATATTTTTCGAATTTTTCAACATTTTTCGAATTTTTCGATTTTATCATATTTTTTTTGGGTTTTTCAACATTTTCCGACATTTTAACATTTATTGAATATGTATTCCAAAGGTAAATTTTTCGGGTTTTTGCACATTTTCCGAATTCCTTCAAGATTTTTCGAATTTCACAACATTTTTTATACTAATATAACGGAAAATTATCAAGATCACATATCGCACCACGAGCGCTTGCATTCAACTAAGTGCTATTTTAAAATTCCGGAAATTTAATATTTTCCTGCATCGTTCAATGCCCCGATTTCCATGATATTTTCTGATTACTAGTGCAGCATTCACATTTTTGTTGCTCTATCTTGCGACCCTTTTCTAGCAAATTTCGAAATGATTTAATTTCATTTCGACTAATATGTTCGCTGTATTTCAAATTCAACAATCCATAGATGAAATCCAATTCAGTCTGTTCGTCGTGTCGCCCTTCAGGTAATTTGGCAAACAAAACACGCTGTTGACACACATACGTATCAATCAAAGTGCCAGCTTTCTGTTTATTTTCGAAGATTTCAAGATAAATTTGATATGCTGGCTTTGTGGGTTCAAAGCTTTCACGTAGCATTGTGATCGTTTCATTCCATGTTTTACAATCGCGTTTTACACCTTTCCACCAAATTGCAGCCAAACTGATGAACAACAGTGAGAGTCCTTTTAAGGCGTCCTCATCGCTAATATCCTCTGTGAGCTTATAAGTTTCAATACTGGTGATAAAATTTTCGACAGCATCATTTTCACGTTCTCCGCCAAAACGATGACGACAATTACCCAAGCTGCCTTTTGATTTCAAGTCTGCCAGCGCTGCAGCTTTATTAGCCGCAATCACTGCAGGATCAACTGGCGGTGGTGCAAGCGTGCGTATGGTATCGATGAGTTTTTGGAACTTTACCGCTGACATTTCAGTTTGCGAACTTCTTAACGTGGAATCCATTTTTTTCCCAGTTGATGATCACAAGTTTCTGCTTTGAGTGCAAAATAACAACTGACTCTGTCTGCTGGTTGCAAAATTTTTTGTTAGTTCTCTACTTCTATATACGAAAAGCTCTTAAAAAATATATGTATACAGTATGTATGTATGTGCTTGAAAGACTATCTATGGCCGGGCTCCCACAGCGATTCTTAATCTGTTGCTGGTAACTATTTAGGTTGAGTTTCTAATATATATTATGTGTATCATTGTAAAAAAGTCTTCGTCATTTATTTTCTCACATAATAAAATTGTTTGTTGTTGTTGGTGATAAAAATAATTTCACAATTGTGTGTAACGCTTTTTTTACTATAAATACTGCAAATCGACCTAGAAGAAATCAGTCTCAAACGACCATCAAAACATTAACAAACCATTCGCCATTAAAAACTGGCTTTGATTTGTTAAAACCACCTACTCAGGTAAAAGTGAGAAAACAACAAAAATGGCTCAGGTCATACAAATGACCACCGATCAACTGCAGCAACTGATTGAACAAATAAATGTCAAAGCAGCAACTGCAGCGGCGGCAACAGGCGTTGATGCAGCACTTGCATCAAAGTCCCAGGGAAGGATCAGCAACGCCTCTCAATGCTTTGGTGGACAACGTGATCATGAAACCGTTGAAGAGTTCATCACCAATGTAGTCACTTACAAGGAGATCGAATTGATCAGTGATGAAGATGCCCTCAAGGGTTTATCGTTGTTGTTTTATGGTATCGCTTTAACCTGGTGGCAGGGCGTGCGCTAGGAGGCCAAAACTTGGAATGACGCCATCTTATTGATACGTGAACACTTCTCACCTGCAAAACCTTCATATCAAATTTATATGGAAATCTTTGAAAAGAAGCAGGATGATAGTACAGCCATCGATACATTCGTGTGCCAGAAACGCGCACTCTTGGCGCAATTGCCCGATGGACGTCATGATGAGGAAACGGAACTGGATTTCGTCTATGGTCTGTTGAATATTAAATATCGTAAACATATTCCACGACACGATGTTGTAACATTTCGCGACCTTCTGGATAAAGGACGTATTATCGAACATAATAACATCGAAGATGAAGCAGTCGATAAGAGATCATTTCGTGGTGCCATTTGTACACATTGCAATAAACGCGGACATACAAACGAAGAATGTCGCAGGCGTTAGCAGGGTGATGCGTAAAGTAAACTCCACAATAATAGCATCAACTACAACACAAGAACAACACGACAAGAACATTGTCAAAAACATCGTTAACAACAAAAGCGTATATAGCAAAGATGTTAACAACAACAACAACACATTTGGAGTAACGTTGGGATTAAGCAGTCAGGGAAGCAGCCTCATTTGCAGAATTTTTTGTGTCATCATTGTAGCAAGTCATAAGATTCTCAGCAGGTTAATTAAGATTTTTGCTCTCACTTTCTACAGTTCTCAACGTGCTCTCTTAACGCACAATTGTGCGTTTATAGTCTACCATTGTTGGCGTGAGTGCGCGCGTGCGTAGGACATGCAAACTTAATCAGTTTCATGTTTTACGCACGCGCGCTTAATCTCAAGATTTTAAATAGTTTGGTTTCTGTGATTTCAGCACAGATTTTTAATATTTTAATTTAAAAAAAAAACAAATTTTTTAAAAATTGAATTATTCTTTGTACTACGATGGCTATGTTGTCGCCATCCGTACAATTGGCACGCCAATGTTGTGAGACAAATAAATCATAGTTGTTACGGACAATGGCAAGTCAGTCCCTCTATATTCGGGCTACCATTCGTCAGTAGGAAACGATCATACCGTTTCTATGGCACAGTAGCCTAAGCTTGTTTCGCTACCTTTCGTATTGAACTGTAGTATTTTTCGCAGCTACAACGGCCTTAAGCGTTTTTTTAGTGTGACAACAGCTTGTCCACATCATATTTTTTCGGATAACCTGGCTTCAGCTGAGTTATCTAGCGCTTTAAGAGCTGTGTGGAATTTACTCTAGCCATATGATAGAGACGCTTAACAAAAGTCAGTCGAGCATTACTGAATAAATCTCTTTAAGAGTAGAACAGTAATTAAAACCAAAGACTGAGGATTAGAAAATCAGATAGGTAGAAGTTTTGTGTTTAACATTCTATATTTAATTATTATAACGTATACAAACAAAAATAAATATTTAAATAATTTAAATGCAAAAAACAACAAAAATTTGTTTAACTTTATTACGATATGATTTTCAGATTTTTGCTGCATCTTTGGAAGAATTGAAGCTTATGTTTCGTTTTTCCAAAATTTACGTATCAAATCGTCTGTAAAAATCATCAAGTGGTAATATAATCTTGTCTTATCTGATCTCATACAAAGTTGACTAATACCAACCGGTAGTTATGGACTGCGATATAGCAACAGACTTAGTTATATCATTCCAGATAACCAGAGTTTTATGATCTTAAAGTGGCCCACGATCGGATCTCATAATTTTTATAAAAATATATAAAGGTTTTTTGTGATGAAGCGTCCTTGAGCATGGGTCCCACCAGGCCTGGATTTAAAAATTTGCCGCCCTTCACAAATTGCCGCCCTTCTTTACTGGTGAATATGGAAAAAAAATTAATATCAAAAGTTAGGACTTTTTTTTTTTGCTTGTCAACAATTTGTTAGGTATTTTCCCCCTGTGTAACTCTCACCATCACCAATGCATTACCGCTTAAAAAAAATTTTCAAAATTCCCAATATTTGCCGCCCCTAAATTCTTGCCACCCTAGGCACTGGTCTAGTGTGCCTCTAAGGTAAATTCGTGCCTGGGTCCCACTGCTAAGGCCTACCCTCGCCTATTGATTGATCCGGCGCTGCCTGTGCGACATTTTCTTAACGATTTATGACTTGAACAGAAATTGCAAAACATAAAAATATATTCCTTCGACAAAGAGTACATATCGTTGGGGTCGAAAGAACTTTTTATATGAAAATTAAAATAATTTCAAAACAAAGTTTCCTTTAAAAAAAATTGGCAACAGTGTGCGATACTCAAACCAAAATTACCCAAAACTATTTATGAAACTCGGAAGTAAGCCGAATCTTGCAAATGTGGGCCTTACTTTGTTTGAAAAATTACTGGGATTACCGAATTCAGCAAAGTCATTCATTCATTGTTCGTTGATTTCCTTAAAGAAATTCAGCAGAATATACGCCCTTGCACTCGTCTCTATAATTTTTTGCATTTTTGTGTATTAAATCATTATTCTAGCTAGAGATATCCTGACTAATTTATGTCACTTAATTCCCTATTAGAAAAACGCCTCCATTATGATATCTAATATGACTCAAGGGTGTTTCTTGTTTGTTTGGTTTTTACTTTTTGACGCTAAGTGTTTTGTTTTTGATTTCTTTGCAAACCCATACGGTATTTCAATTGTTGCGAAATGCTTTGTGTGTCTGAAAAGTTTTATATATCAAAATTATGTATGTAAGGACGATTCATTACAGAGACCTTTTTATATTTTTACAAAAACGATGATATGCACCGATTTTTGGTCACTTTAATATTATAAGGCTCAGGTTATTTGGAATGATATAACTAAGTCCGTCGCTATATCGCAGTCTATAGCTACCGGTTGGTATAGGTCAACATGGTATCAAATATATAAATGGATGAGATCAGATAAGTCCACTTAATGATCTCGATAGGCGCTTTGACAACCTAAATTTTGGAGAAACGAAACATAAGCTCCAATTCATCCAAAGTTGTAGTAAGAATCTGAAAATCATATTGTAATAAAGTTAAACAAATTTTTGTTGTTTTTTGCATTTAAATTATTTAAATATTTATTTTTGCTTGTATACGTTATAATAATTAAATATAGAATGTTTATTTAAAACAATAAACACAAAACTTCTACCTATCTGATTTTCTAATCCTCAGTCTTTGGTTTTAATTACTGTTCTACTCTTAAAGAGATTTATCCAGTAATGCTCGACTGACTTTTGTTAAGCGTCTCTATCATATGGCCAGAGTAAATTCCACACAGCTCTTAAAGCGCTAGATAACTCAGCTGAAGCCAGGTTATCCGAAAAAATATGATGTGGACAAGCTGTTGTCACACTAAAAAAACGCTTAAGGCCGTTGTAGCTGCGAAAAATACTACAGTTCAATACGAAAGGTAGCGAAACAAGCTTAGGCTACTGTGCCATAGAAACGGTATGACCGTTTCCTACTGACGAATGGTAGCCCGAATATAGAGGGACTGACTTGCCATTGTCCGTAACAACTATTATTTATTTGTCTCACAACATTGGCGTGCCAATTGTACGGATGGCGACAACATAGCCATCGTAGTACAAAGAATAATTCAATTTTTAAAAAATTTGTTTTTTTTTTAAATTAAAATATTAAAAATCTGTGCTGAAATCACAGAAACCAAAACATTTAAATTCTTGAGATTAAGCGCGCGTGCGTAAAACATGAAACTGATTAAGTTTGCATGTCCTACGCACGCGCGCACTCACGCCAACAATGGTAGACTATAAACGCACAATTGTGCGTTAAGAGAGCACGTTGAGAACTGTAGAAAGTGAGCGCAAAAATCTTAATTAACCTGCTGAGAATCTTATGACTTGCTACAATGATGACACAAAAAATTCTGCTAATGAGGCTGCTTCCCTGACTGCTTAATCCCAACGTTACTCCAAATGTGTTGTTGTTGTTGTTAACATCTTTGCTATATACGCTTTTGTTGTTAACGATGTTTTTGACAATGTTCTTGTCGTGTTGTTCTTGTGTTGTAGTTGATGCTATTATTGTGGAGTATACTTTACGCATCGCCCTGCTTACGCTTGCGACATTCTTCGTTTGTATGTCCCCGAAAATTACAATATGTACAACGCTTGGTACCCTTTGAACCTCGCAATGGTCCCTGATCGGCTGCCTCGTCTTCCATGTTATTATGTTCAATAATACGTCCTTTCTCCAGTAGGTCACGAAATGTTGCAACATCATGACGTGGAATATGTTTACGATATTTAATATTCAACAGACCATAGACGAAATCCAACTCCGTTTCCTCATCATGACGTCCATCGGGCAATTGCGCCAAGAGTGCGCGTTTCTGGCACACGAATGTATCGATGGCTGTACTATCATCCTGCTTCTTTTCAAAGATTTCCATATAAATTTGATATGAAGGTTTTGCAGGTGAGAAGTGTTCACGTATCAATAAGATGGCGTCATTCCAAGTTTTGGCCTCCTTGCGCACGCCCTGCCACCAGGTTGAAGCGATACCATAAAACAGCAACGATATACCCTTGAGTGCGTCTTCATCACTAATCATTTCGATTTCCTTGTAAGTGACTACATTGGTGATGAACTCTTCAACGGCTTCATGATCACGTTGTCCTCCAAAGCGTTGGCTGACGTTGCTGATACCTCCTTTCGATTTTGGTACAGCCGCTGCAAGACCTCCTGCTGCTGCTGCGGCAGTGGCTGCATTGACATTGAGTTGTTCAATAAGTTGCTTCAGCTGATCCGTGGTCATTTGTATGACTTGAGCCATTTTTGTTGTTTTTTGTTTTGTTAACACAGTTTTACCTGAGTAGTTAGTTTTAACAAATCAAAGCCAGTTTTTAATGGCGAATGGTTTGTTAATGTTTTGATGGTCGTTTGAGACTGATTTCTTCTAGGTCGATTTGCAGTATTTATAGTAAAAAAGCTTTACACACAATTGTGAAATTGTTCTTATCGTCGAAAGCTTTTCTCCATGAGAAAAAAAGTCGGTAGTGTAAAAGAAATAATTGAGCAAGCGCTTTATTTTATTGACGGTTTTTTGTTTTAATCAGTATTTGTGTTGAAATAAATCTTTGAATTAGGTATTGTTAATTTCAGTTTAGATTAAAAATTAATATTTCAAAATTTGTTAATTAAATAAATTTACAATTTAATAGCTATAAATCTATAAATTTAATTCTGTTGAAGCGCCTTAAACTATGAGGCTTTGGGTTATAGCCCACTCTCGCCCCTACATTATTCCGGCGCTGCCTATGCGACATTTTGCTAACAATTTTTGACTTAAGCTTCATGAACAGAAATTGCAGTACCTACACAAAAATATCTTCCTTCCTAATGGGATAAATAATTTTTTATTTGTTATTTTATAGTTTTCTAACAAGGTCGCCTTTTCAAAAATACGGATTGGCAGTAATACGCGATACTCAAATCAAAGTACCAAAAAATATTCATAAAAGTCGGAAGGTAGCAAAAATATTCGAATAAAGGCCATACTTCATAGTAAAAATTGTTCGAATCAGCGGATTTACCGCGTGAAAAATCACTTAAAATTTTTTGTAATTTCATCATCATCATTTCATGATATCGGTATGATTCATACGCTGCATTTCAAATCTTATGAAATACTTCTGCTATCATGAGAAAATAAATAGCAGCTTTTGGTTTTCCCAAAAGAGATCAAAAGGGCAGACTTCAACTCAAGCAAAAACAAATTGATAAGGACAAACCGCGTAAAAAAACGAGTCTCATCAAAAAAGCCATTTCTAGTGTTTGTGTGAAATATGGTTGCAAGATCTTAAATAACTACTTCAGTGTAGCGTTTTGTAATTTTTACTTACATGTGACACGCCCACTTGTCGAAATGCACTTAATTTGTATCTAGAGCTTGTCCAAACCTTTCGCAGTATTTGTGTGAAATTTGGTTACTCCTTATTGTTGTCCAGCGCTTCTCTAAGTCATATCAGGTATTTGTGTGAAATTTGCTTGCATTACCTTAAATACTTCACGCATTATAGCGGTTTACATTTAATTGGAATGGGCGGTAGGCGTGTTTTTGGATTTTCGAAACGGCGATCATTTCCAATGGGTAAACTTTTTAGTTTATGGAATCAGAAATCCAAATCAAGAAACATATTTAAAATCCTTTCACTTTCCGAGGTATAAACTTAATTGTACTCGACTAAGTGTAGAATAATTTTTTTTTTCAATTTTCTTTGATTATTTTTGATTTACAATTTATAAGGAGTTATTATTTGGAAAAAGTCAATAACAATAACAAAGGTTTTAGTGTTTGTAAATCAATGCGAATGGATGCATTTCGTGATATTTTGAAAGGATCTTGCTCGAAAGATAAATATTTACAAGAATTTGTTTCTAACGTTGTTCATATTCCAGCTACTCTTGATCCTGTAAATGGCGAGGAATAAAGAAGTGATGAATTGTGGTTCATGGTAGAGTAACTGTGATGAAGTTATTGCTGCTCCTTCATTCGAATCGTCAGCACCAGAGTCTGGTTTATAAATAAAAAAAAAACACCGTCCCCCCAAAAAAAGAATCAATTATTTTAGGTGGTTCAGATTACGCTTTTGATAAGAAAAAAAAAAAAACGAAACGGCTCGTTGTTACAACGGGCATATGCGTGGATATGTACTTATGTATCTGAATCTTCCGCAGTTTCGTACAATCAATAATTATAAATTGCATATGGTTGATGTTGATATGGCAGATAATGCCATATTAATCTGCCAATTTTCTTTTGTTGTTAATGACCCTTTTTATCGACTGCAATTTATTCGCAATGGTCCAGTTGGAATGCCTCGAGTCAACATGTATGATCGCATTTTGGCTCTAATAAACCGAAATGCTCCGACAAATATGTGTGTGCAAAACTCAATCATGTTTCGACACGCAAATAATTTTGTAGCTTCGCTTTGAACAAAGTGAGTTTCGTTCTTACACGCCCCAGTCAATGCAATCAAATTTGTGCAAAGAGTTCGGGAGCACCGATCAAAAGCTTTGAATTGATATCACAGAGAGAGCATAAACAATGGATGTATCTCTTCTGGTATAAATCACGCACACGTATTTCGTTTAGCTTTTTGTTATTATACTTCGATCTGTTTTTGTTATTGCTTAGTTGTCAACAGCAAAGATATTTTTTGAACATGTTCGTACATGCTGAATTTAACAAATTGCGAAATGCTTTCATTAAAACCATATCTATCATGATTAGGAACTTTGCGCTTAATATGATTAATAATATGCATACAGTGCGTTGAGATAGTTAATATGTATGTACTGATAGGTTCGAACTTCGAAGTGAAATTATGGTGGGGGGGTGGGACATGATCTGGGGCTGCATGTCGGCGGGTTGTATTGGCCAAATACATTTTGTAGACGTTATAATGGACGGCAAGGTCTTATCATCATCTTAGCATTGCGGCTTTGAAATAGGCAGCTATCGAAGAATGGCAAAATAATGGGCCTTCATTCTGCAAAACACTGGTCGAAAGCATGCCACGACGTCTTCAAGCCTTGATAACAAGCATTGGAAAATCAAAATAAATATTAAAAATTGGTTTCATTAACTTTAAATCTATTAAAAACAATAGCTGTCCCACTTTGAATGTGAGCATAATAAAAGGAAGTTGAAATAAAAAAACTGAAATTTTTCTTGTCATCAATTACCAGGTTAAAATTGTTCCATTTGTTATCTTTGTCATGTTTGTTGAATAAAAAATAGCATTGATCAATAAGTAAAAATTTACAATATTGGTCTTTGCTAAATGATTAAATAATGTTTAATTATAATAAAAATCAGTCGATAAAATCAACTCTCATATAACAATTATAATGAAAATTCAACGTTGATTTTTAAGTCTGAAAGCCTTGATAGGAAAGCCAAGAAGAACAAATATTTATTTTAGTTTTGTTTCGGTATGAAAATTTGTGTAAATGTTTTTATTTATTTTTTCGTAAATACTTATGTTTAAATAATTTAATACAATATTTTTACTTAGAACAATAGGCTTTTGTTTAATGCCCGCTCACATTAGATCGTAGTTAATTTCACATTAATTATTTAGATCGTTTAATATGTTAGTGGGTGAAAACAAGCCTTAGGCTACTTTGTCATAAAAACGGAGTAACCATTTATATGGCGTACCAATTGCACGAATGGCGACAGCACAGCCATCGTAGTACAATGAAATATGTAATTCATAGTTTCAAATTTGTTTTTTGATTTTAGAATAAAAAAGGTCATTAATATACTGTCAATCGTGAAGCCAAATATTTTAAAGTTTTAGGTATAAGCGCGCGTGCGTATTTGTGCTATTTATATGAACATCTTATAATGGTTATGTGAACCATTTATTTTAAATAATTCAAAATTTTTTAATTCTGATTTAAATTTTTGCTAGCTGAATTGGTAATACATTAAGTTAAATTTATGTATCTCCATAGTTCTGGATAAATAAGTTCCTGCCAATAAAATTAACTTTTTTAAACTTAAGAAAATGTGTGCTATTTACATATATGATAATGGCTGTATGTAGCATGATTTTCACCTTTCCAAGCAAAAAAATCAATTTTTATCACAAACAAATTTTATTTCTAAACATAATTTTACAAAATATACTACCAAAATAACATAACATAACTTACAAAAAAAAATGCTTATTGTTTTAATTACTTAAGTCTATAAAATAAATATTTCTACGTCAACTACCGTTTTAATTCTCAGCTTTGCTGATGCCACTTTAACTTGGCAGCCAGCTAACTTTGTCGAACAGCTACATATGCAGTTTATCACATTAAACAAAAAACGCTGTTGCCGCCATAGAAAAATCTTTCAGTCTATTGTGGCTACCTGCTATTGGACACGTATCTTACGCCATTGAAAGCAAATACTCCAACCACCGCTACCAGCTAATGCCGCCTACTATGTTGTTCTATATTGCGACCCTTCTCCAACAAATCCCGAAACGATTTAATTTCATGTCGTGGAATCTGTTGTCTATATTTCAAATTCAACAATCCATAGATGAAGTCCAATTCAGTTTGTTCATCGTGTCGTCCTTCGGGTAGTTTGGCCAATAAAGCACGTTGTTGACACACATAGGTATCGATGTGAGTCTTATCATCCTGTTTACTCTCGAAAATTTCAAGATACAATTGATACGATGGTATTGTTGGTGAAAAATGTTCACGTAGCATTGTTAACGCGTCATTCCATGTCTTACAATCGCGTCTTACACCCTTCCACCAAGTTGCAGCTAAATTAACAAACAACAGTGGAAGACCTTTCAAAGCATCGGTATCAGCTATCCCCTCTATCTCTTTGTAGGTTTCAATTCCGGTGATGAATACATCAACGGCATCATTATCACGTTGTCCAGCAAAACGCAAATGACAATTGCTAAAGCTGCCTTTTGATTTTAATGCCGCTTCTTTGGCAGCAGCGACAGCAGGATCCACAGGTGGTGCAAGTGAACGTATAGTATCGATGAGTATTTGAAACTGTTCCGGTGACATTTGCGCCGATGTCATAATGACTGGATGACGTCACTTTGTTTTAGAAATTAGCGAAAACTTATATTGTCACGATATACAATTTGTATAACTTTTAACTTTGAGTGCTAAAATGAAACTGTTGGCAGCGTTGGATGAGAAATTTTCATAGGTAAGCTATCTTGCTATATATAAAACCGAAAAGCTTTCGGAGAATTACTGTGCTTTCAGAGAATCGACATGCTTTTAGAGTGTGGTATGGTATTGGTATAACTTCGATGATATTTTTCTGTTAGTATTAACTAAAATAATTAGGTTTTTTTTAAGGTAATATATAAAAAAACCATGCTTTTATTCACCAGAACATATATTTTTATTTATTTTATTAGTGACAATATAAAGTATATTTAGTGATATCAGCAAAATTTTAATTCTGGTTCAGTAAAACTCTCAAATGATGCAATCAAACTAAGATTTTTTATAACTTATTTTAACCCAAAAGTGAATTTATCAAATCTGAATGCATTTAGTGCATTCATAATAGTGAGGGATTCATTTTTGATTTAGTTGAATGGTAACATGCTATTTTCTTTTTTTTTATGATAAAAAATATAATTATATACCAGAATTTCAATATCTGGTGCCCCCTCCGCGCTGATGCCCTAAGTCTGTGCCTAATGTGCCTACCGATAAATCCAGCACTGTATATACCCTTTTGTTAACAAAGCATTGTTGTGAAATTTTCTGTTTTTGGTACAAATATGAACGAGCATATAAGTAGGTAAAGGTTTTTTAAAAGCTATTCTTCTGAATCATCACTTTGTGGCTCAATTCCAGAGAGTGAGAGAACTTTCGTCTGACTGCCGACTTTCATTCTCTATGGTGAAATTGATTTTGCTATGCATATTTTACTGTTTTTTAAACGTTTACATTTTCTTATTCTGCCGGCCGGCTTTTACACTCTACGTACAAATGATAAGGCTTTTAAGCAGCTATTCTGCAAAAAGAAAAAAAATTTCTGTTTTTGATTTAGGCTTAATATCCAATACAAATATACGACTTTTTTGTAAAGTGGCGTTCAATCGGTTATTCATAGAAAACACCAACGTCTTGGTATTTTCTGGAGGTATGTGGTTCCATCCTCAGTAAACGCGTTTTTGGTGCCCTGCTTGTTTTTAATTGTTATTTTTCGAACTCTGCGAACTCTCTTAGACACTATAATGGATCGTTTTGAGTACTTGAATTTCCTACGTAACAATCTCAAGGCATCAGCAACCAAGCTGGGTCCTTCTACAGGGTGGTACATGCAGCAACACAATGACCCAAAACATACCGCGGCGTTGTTAAGAAATGGCTCATATATACTGTGCCCTACCAACTTCATTCACCAACTCAGTCGTCAGACTGAATCCCATCTATGGGATGAATTGGGCCGCAGAGTTCGAAAAAAAAACAATTAAAAATAAGCAGGACCTCAAAAACGCGTTTATTGAAGAATAACCGTATACGTCCAGAAAATACCAAGACGTTGGTGTTTTCTATGAATAACCGATTGAACGCCACTTTACAAACTAAGGGTGGCCCAACAAAATACTAATTTTGTTCATAATATATGTGTTTCGTAGGCTATAATGAAATGTTTTTTAAAGTATATGTATATCGGTCATTCTTTTAATAAACGCACAATTTGTCGTTATTGACGTTTTTGAGCATTTTTTGAAACCAAATATCTCAGAAACTATAGAAATCATTTAATCATTTTTGTTAAGAAATACTCTAGCTTTATAAAAAAAAATTAAAAAAAATTTAAATAAATTTGTTCAAACACTAATTTTTTTAATTAAAAAAATTTTCTCAAAATATTTTCAATATAACACCTTTTGTTTTGTTTTTTTAATTTTTTATATCGTTAAATTAATATTTCCAATGCCAACATGTAGGGTATATACATACATATATGACCGTGGTATGAGTTTGAACAGAAACTGTAGGTTAATTAAATAACTTTATGTCATATGAATGTATTCAGTTGCTCATAGCTTCAATTAAAAAAAAAATATATACGTAATTTTTATTTATAAGTTTGCAAAAATAAACGAATATGCAACGATTATAAATGTATGTAGAAATAAAGATACTACTTTTCTAAAATGCGAAGAACTTAACAATTTTATTGAAATAAATACATTTAATCAATTAAAATTATTGTAGAGGTTCTAACAATGTTTGGACTGACATCACTATTATATCATCTAGGTGGTACATATAATACATTCAGCTTTATTTCTTTGAGCCCTCTAATTTAGTTTTATTTTAAAGTTATTTTCAATAGATTGACATTAAACCACCAAATGTTAGCATAACAAGTTGTGTGTGTATAAGTACCGAAATTTTTGGTTTTCAACTGAAAACGCCCCTCTGTTTTAAGAATGTTTTATATGTATAGAGTGGTTTGAATCAAATTATCAATTTCATAATATTTGAAATGCAGCTGAAAACCAACATGAAAATTGCTTGATGATGTAGCGATAAAAAAAAATTTCCTTAATAATAAAAAAACTAAACTAAAAAGCAAGTGAGAGAGAGACAATTGGAGCCAGTGAGTCATTTGCTGATTTGTGTAACCAGCGTTACACAAACACAAATGATGTTGCCCGGACCCGTTTATTAAATACTTCTATATTCATGGAAACAGTCTTTGTATCTCGCTTGATTTTTGGGTTTTCAATAAATTTTTATGAGAATAAATGCGATAAACCAATTAGTGACCATTACAAAAATGCAAAAATCGAACTTCAACACTGAATATTTCAAAAGCTAAGATACTATAGATATAAGAAAATGTTCAAAAACTCTTTTTATTTGCTCAACATACACATTTGTATATGTAAATTGGTTAACTAGAATACATTTGTAGAAATATAGAAATGTACATATGTAGGTTTATTGAAAGAATTAGAGAATATATGTTTGCTTCATTCGTTCAGAAATTGACTTTTGGACCGCTTTTTCGCGTATAAGTAAAAATTTTGGTGTTCACTATATCAAGGTGTTCACTATATAGGGTGTTCACTATATAGGGTGTTCACTATATCCAGACACGACTGTTACTCATTTAGACTGAAAGTGTGATCAATTTTGATACCGTTGGACAGATATTTCATCTACCTTGGAGAACCATCTGAAGCTATTGATAAATCATGCAAACTGAGTCACAACTACGTTTCTTAGTTCATTTAGGTCCTATCCTGGTATTGAAAATCACTTTATTATACACATTTTACAATTTTAATTGTTTAAGTATTGTAAAAAGGTTAATACTGATTATTTGTGACCTTCACTTCTATCACGGGTCACGACACTCAATTTGAGAATGCATGTCATACACTTACGCTCACCCTTAAATAGACTCTGACGCTCTCATGCTCTTCACCATTTGGGCAAAGCTTTTAGCGTCAACTTGTTTTTTTCCTGCTATAAATACTGGAAAAAGGTCAGACAAAATTTAGTCTCAAGCGAAATCTCAACGCAAGTACGACCAACAAAACTTAATAGCAAACATTCGCCACAAGTAAAATTGGCTTTGTATTGCTGAATCTAAAAACAAGTAAAAATACTCTAATAAAAAAGTGTATTAGTGTGTTTTAATATTGCGTCATTTCCGGTATAACCAAGAATAAGCAACAAAAATGGCACAAGTCATACAAATGACCACCGATCAACTGAAGCAACTTATCGAGCAATTGAATGTTAATGCAGCTGCAGCAGCTGCTAGTGGCGTTTCAGCAGCCGCTCCAAAGTCCAAAGGTAGCATTAGTAATTGCGGATCACGTTTCGGTGGACAGCGTGATCATGAAGCCGTTGAAGAATTCATCACTAATATCGTCACCTATAAGGAGATCGAGTTAATCAGTGATGAAGATGCACTCAAGGGTATATCGTTGCTTTTCTACGGTATCGCCTCAACCTGGTGGCAGGGAGTACGCAAGGAGGCGAAAACCTGGAATGATGCCATCTCGCTCATACGTGAACACTTTTCGCCGGCAAAACCTTCTTACCAAATTTATATGGAAATCTTTGAGAAGAAACAAGACGAAACTACAGCCATCGATACTTTTGTGTGTCAGAAACGCGCACTACTAGCGCAACTACCTGATGGTCGACACGACGAAGAAACGGAGCTTGATTTCGTTTATGGTCTTCTAAATATTAAATATCGTAAACATATTCCACGTCACGATGTTGCAACGTTCCGTGAATTGCTAGAGAAGGGACGCATTATCGAACATAACAACATGGAAGATGAGGCAGCCGATCAGGGACCATTACGTGGTTCCAAGGGTACCAAACGTTGCACCTATTGCAATTATCGCGGGCATACAACGGACCAATGTCGCAAGCGTAAGACGACCAGCGAAGAATAAGTTCACCAAAAACAAGTAGCAACGACAACAGCAGCAACCACAACAACAGCAACAACAAAAAAAAAAAAAATAAAAAAAAATCAACAACAGCAGCAGTAGCAAACACCAAAGGGTAACGATGACGGCATGCAGTCAGGGAAGCAGCCAAAAGTATTGAAAATTTTTGCTTAAAATATTTGTAGTAAAGCATATAATTCTCAGTAGGTTAATTAAGAAAAAAGCTCACTCTTTCTACGTCCCTCGTCAAAAACTCTTAGCTGTGTGCGCTCAAAATTTTTCTGATTTCTGTGCTTTCAGTTTTGGCTAAAGCGCTAGAATGGTGTTTTGGCTAAGAGTTTTGTAATTTTGTTAATACAAACTTGTAGAATTTTGTAGCTAACGCCATTTTAGGTTTTAACTTAAATCTGTTAGCATAGTTCATCAAACCACACGCCGCGATCCGGACTTCGCGGCTCTGGCTAAGATCGCCAATTGTCTTTCCGGTGTAAAAGTCGGATCGATCAATTTTAATTGATCAAAATGGAAATCGGTACTACGGTACCAAAAAAGCCGAGCGACAACCGTGACTTGGAACTTTGCGAAGTCACATGTTTTGTGAAACATTCAGATAAGTCGAAAATTAGTTGATGTCTATAAAAGTTTGCTTTTATGGGCCGCAGCATATTTTCCGCTCAATTCGCATGTTTCTATTAAGCAATGTGTTTTTGTAATTTTTTGAAAATCGGAAGTTGCTCAAAACCGCTGTATTTGTGTGTTGCGCCAGAACTTTTGCAATTGCAGCAAGTGAGCTTTTAAGTAGCTTTGAAGCTTGTGCTTTAATTAGTGTCGAGAAATAAAACAAAAGACTTTACAGCTTTTTAAGTTTTTTTCGTCCGCACAAGGAAAAAAAAATTCCAGAGGCTCTGAATTTTCTTTTATTTTCTTTCTTACCACTTTTAAGGCTTACAACGCTTTAAAGTTAGTTAGAAGACACCCAACGTACTTGCAAAAGTTTAGGTTCACCAACATGCAAATATGGCAAAAAAACCCCCCTCACAATTCTATTAATGCTCTGTGCATCTTGAATTTACATTTTAAATTTTGTGTGCATATTTGCCTTTTAGCTTAAGCTTTCAATTGATTACAAATGGCCTAAAAGTGGCTTCGGCAGCTTTTTACCATTGGTAGTTTTATTGTTTGTGGCGGTTATTTGCAGCGGATTACATTATCTATTTGAAATTTAATCGCTCAAAATGTACTAAGCATTCGTGAAGCGTGGAAAAACCAAAACTCAAATTTCGTTAGAAATTTAAAACTTTATTAAAATAAACAATTGTTTTTTTTTTACAAGAAACTTGTCTATATATCACCACGATATATATTTCGTATCAAATCGGCAACATTTTTGCCATTTTACGATTGGCACGTCAATGTTGCTAGACTATCAAAATAAAATTGTCACCAACAATGGCACGTCAGCTCCACATCTCATACTCATCAGGTTATAGAGATACAAAAAATTTTATGCCCCGGTCTTATGCTCACTTAATTTAACCTAAAACTGCAGTATTTTTCATAACTACAGCGGCTTTTAAAGTTTCACTGCGACATTTTACTGTCCAATTAAAATATTTTTTGCATGATAATGCTAAGCGCTTTAGAAATCGTGTGAAATTTACCAAGGTTTTATGTTAAAGAGTGCAGAATAAAGGCAAATCCAATAACTAAAACGAACAACCTTAGTATTAAGGATATCAATAGTTTGTTAAATTTTTTCATAAAAAATCTTAAGTGTTTGTTGTTTTAGATGAACACTCTGTATTTAATAATTCCAATGTATTTATATTTAAAAAATTAAATATTAAATTATTTAAGTACAGAAAAACTGAAATTTGTTTTTATTTATGTATATTAATATTTTCTAAAAAGTTTCAGATTTAAAGGACAACGAGTGTGAAACAAGCTATGGAAAACATTATTCAGTAAAAAGTTGATGTGATTTCAAATAACTACAAAAAAGTAGTAGAAATAGTAGTACATATTGAAAATAATAGTAGTAGCAGCTGATATATGCGATTTAGAACACGACGCAAATAGAGATGCATTTTTAGCAAGAAGATAAAAAAAAAATAAATTTTGGTGCAGTTTTATAGCCAATGATACATATATAAACGTCAGTGTTATAGTCAAGGTTATACACTCACCAGATCTGACGATTGCTCTAGGTGTTCACACTGAAAAAACGATTCGATTAAATTGTTATAACAAATTATATTTGATATAGAACAATTAAATATATCTTTGAGTTAATTTCAAAGTATTTTTTTTTAAATTAGCGCTAAAAGTATTACCTTAGTCATCAATTTTATACAAAGAAATCATATTAGGTAGGTTGGATAGATTTTTTTTGCAATAAAGACGTTTCGCATCACAACAGAATTTTGCTTCCTAACATTTAATTGCAAAAAAATTTTTCACAATTCTTGCAAATATAGAAATGTGTGTCGATCGACCAAAGAAGAAAAATAGAAACTTTTGTTCATGAATACCTCTTCGATACGACTCATAGATTTCAAGATACACGCGTTTGAAAATCAAGGCATTTAGAGTATTTGCCACTTTTGAAAAAAGGGAAATAGAACGTATGGTGTATTTTTTGATGAAGAATCATAAAAAATTTGCAAAAATCTAAAAATAAAATATGTGGAGTACAATTGTCTATGTAAAACAAAAAGTCACTATCTACATTTTCGTGTTTTTGAGCTAAAATTATATAATGAGGTTATAATTCAAAAAGATTTTGTTCAGTCATATTGAATTTTTAATGGTAAAATGAATTTCAAAAGTCACGAGTTACGTGACTTTTTGTTCTGCTTAGACGATATATAAGGAAAAAGAAAACCCAATCAATATCATGCACAATGGTACTAATTATGATAATATCTATGCCGAATTGAAATTTTTAATATAAATAGATTTTTGCTAAATACTAACTATTAAGTATGTTTTTGGTTTTCTTAGAAGATAAGTATTAAATCAATGTTTCATCAAGAGGAGAAAACAAATTGATTGTTGTGACAACAATCTGTAAGCTACAATTTGATCTTTTTTGAGAGTAAAACCATTTGACTAATTCCACCCATGCAAAAAAATAGGTTTCGTCTGTATGTATGTAATATTTAGTTAGCTAAAATTATACTTGACCGATATCACGAATAGTAAAATTACATTATGACAAATAAAAAATGATTTTATATTTCGAAGTAAGAACAATCATTTAAGTAAACATTTTTAAAGCATACAGCCAGGTTAAATTTCAAAAAGCACACCAGAGATGTTGATTCGATTCCGTTTGTTGAAGATTCAGTTTGAATTTAAAACAAAAGAAAAACTCACTCAAAGTGCCCAGAGCTTTGAAGAATTAACTCAACTTGCAGTAAATAAATGAAACTTCCTTTCCAATGACAAAATTGAAAATTTTTTTGAGCTTAAAATGACAGAATTAAAAGGAACTTCTGCGCCTTGGCTGAAATCAATAACGAAAAATCTCTATTTGAGATGGTAAATTTTGATTTTCCACTATTATTTCCTTGAATGTATGAATAAATATTGTAATACATACTTATTAAACAACACAGCGTACATAATATTTCTCACTTTCACTACTCTTTTCTATCTACTGCACTCATGCACGCTGTAACTCTGCGTAACTACTTCAACTTCAATAGATACATTGTATAAAAAACAGAGATTTTGCCACGAGAAACACACATCTCCAGTAGCCGTGATCGTCTAGTGGTTAGGACCCTACGTTGTGGCCGTAGTAACCCAGGTTCGAATCCTGGTCACGGCAATGTTTCAAACAACATTGTCACGGTGGAGATGCTTTTTTTTTTCTTTTTCTTCTTCTTCTTCTTCTTTTAACACCACCATTATTTTTTTAACCTTTACAGCATTGTATTTGGTGATTTTAAAAAAAGATTGTCAAAGATACAATTCATATATTTGAAGTTTATTCATTATGAGTGTTGCCACGTATTTTCAAATTTATTTCCCGAATGAGCTCAATTTATTATTTATGGCAAAATTTCCCGTAATATACAATTACTGATTTTCAAAGTTTTTAGTCAATTTATTTCAATAAAATTTTAAGAAAACATGTACTATGCTCGGGTTATCATATAAATAAAAATATAACCCGACATGCCGAGCTCATTGGTGAGCTTAGAGGCTTTTATAGCTATGGCTAATGCCTCCTTCAAGATTTGTGGTTGTAAACAAATACTTGAGTGACAAAAATTCATTCTCCTAAAAAGGATATTGTACTGATAACTTGAGTGACGAAAGTTCATTCTCTTAAACATGCCAAAATTATTAAAATTTTAGCACAATTTTTTAGCCTATTTTGTTTTACTTTTTCGTATGCATATAGAAAAGCAGGTAAGAATTATCAATGAAAAAAATAGACTTAGTATGTATGTACATACATATGTAATAGTTAGCTGAAATTACACTAGATCGATATCACAAAAAGCGAAATTACAATATGAAAAATAAAAAAATAATTTTTCTTTTCCACATACATATAAAAATTCAATTTAAAATTTTAATATTCAAAATTATCAACTTGAAACGGTTCACATCCTCAATTGTTTATTTATATCTAGCAATTTTGATTCTGAGAAAAGAGTTGACTTGAAAATGAAAAATTAAGAATTAGAAGCAGCTCTACAAGATTTGATTCATATTGGAATGCCTTTTCTTGGATCCCCAGTTTGAATTTTTCTTCACAACTCAATGATCAGCATCTAGGCATGTGATTCGGAACAAATACAGTTTAGCACACAATTGAAATTGATAATAAGCCAAATATTTTCTTATGTGCTTCTCAATTCTAAGAATAAATATGGAATCAAAAAGCGTCGCTCGGATCTGGTTTCGGAGATATAGACATCGAAAATTGCTGATATAGCTTTTCTAAAAATCTATATAAGTCAGGAACGCCTGCATTGATTTCCAAAATATGGGTTTCATATGAAAGCTAATCAAATAATCTACAATAATGAAAAATCATTTTGATAAATTTTGGGAAGTTTTTTAAATTTTTGTTTGTTGCAGTTCCATGTGATTGACTTATTTCATAGAAATAATGTTTGAATGATAATTTTGCTTTATGTCTATATATAATACAATAAATATATCATAAAATTATCAATCTGGCAAGTGGTTGCCGCACTATAAAAAAGCATAACATAAATCTATGAACATAAATGTCAATATAACCATATTATTTTACGCATTGTTCAAGCGTAAGGCAATTTACTTTGCTCTCTGCAAGGATTTCACTTTCTTTCTGCCAATTGACATCGATAGTTTGAAAATAGCATACAGTTTAAAATGATACTACAAAAATTTCTTGTGATATGATATTTCCTAATAATCTGGCATCATTTTTTATTATTTCCAATGAATATTCCATTAAATGAATATAAACATATTTAAACACTCCGAGTTGTACATCCTCGATAGTATAGTGGTCAGTATCCCCGCCTGTCACGCGGGAGACCGGGGTTCAATTCCCCGTCGGGGAGATGTGCATAATTTTTTTTAAATTTTCTTACCATCCAACAATTTTTATTTTTGTCAATAAGAGATTTTTTTCTTTTTGAAGATTTCTGCTTTGTGTTTTCATATCTTGAAAAGTTCAATTTCACGTTGCTTTTCTTATGTACAAACAAAAAAAACATAAAGAACCGACGACTGATGTACATATGTATGTACTTAAAACCTAAAATTTCTATAAAAATGTTTTTCAAATGGATATTGTGTATTTTGTTTTCATGAACTTATGGGCGAAAATTAATGGACATTAAATAAGTTGTATTCAATGGATTTTATATGCTAAACATAGCCAAAAGCTGTTAGCTATCTTCGGACACAACTTTAAAAACGTTTCAACTTGAAGCTATTAAAACCAAAATCAAAGTTAAAATCTCTCCATATCGTCAGAATTTAAAAATATTTGACCATCATGTCGAGTAAATGTTTAGATCTTCGGCAATCTGATTCAAATCAATAATTTCTTATAAACTTTACCACCTCTATGCAAAATGTATGCATTACCTAACTGCCATTTTTGCTATTCTCAACGTGCTTTTGTAACTAGACCTGATTTTTGTACATGATTTCTGGTACATGAATTGACGAAAAATAACCTCAACTGCAATTTCAATAAATATTTATAACAATAAAAAAAAACTATCTCCCAGACGGGGAATTGAACCCCGGTCTCCCGCGTGACAGGCGGGGATACTGACCACTATACTATCTAGGATGTTGATATGTGATCTGATAATCAAGTATATAAACATTTTAAAAACTCGACCCAATCGATAAATAATGCACGCAGCAGTAATCACATCTATTACAGATACAAATGTTGCCTATGTTAAGTTTGCTGAATCAATGTTAAGCCAATGTTAAGTTCCCCGTTGCAGATATAAGCAGTGTTGCCACTTAGAAAAAGTAATTTAGCATGTGTAAACATACATTGAGAATTCACAATGAGTCATAAATCGGAAGTCCTACTTTGAGGAAAACATATCATGTGACATCTCTTCTCAATACTATTCTTTCCCTATCATTAAAATAGAAAAATGAATACAGCACTCAAAAACATAGGATACGGAGTTGTCAAGTCTTATTTAATTTTCATTGTAGAAACCAACAACAATATCTCTACAGCTACATATTTTAAAGTCATAAAACATATAATCAATATGATATTCTTATTATGATATATTGTAAATTCTCTGATTTTATGGATTAACATTGTTGAAAATAATTTACAGACTTTAACTCTCAGTCTTATCAGTAATTTCGAAAATTTTTTAGCAGCTTGCATAGGTTCAAAATAATCTTACGTACTGGAATTCTTCAAGAACGCTTATGCGTTGAACAGAATTGGGACGGAATCGGAAAAACGGCAACGGAATTCCGCTGTCAAAAATTATAACACACTTGATGCTATGAAATTGAACAGATTTGCGGCATCCGACTGATAACCTACCGACGGATACCCGTCAATTTAGATTTAATTCTAATTTTTTTCGACCGCTGATTTCCGGTGCCGCTCTTCCGACCCCGTCCCAGTTCTGTTCAACACATAAAGATCCGATAATTTACACAATTTTGAGTATATTCTCTATAAAAAAATAAATTAACTCATCTTGGGGTGCTACAAAACTGCAAACTCATTTTTTGAAATTAAGTAGAACAATTGTAAATTTTTAATATTTGTAATTATATTTTTAAAATTTGTTTTTAAATATATGGACATAGCTTCTTAGCAAGGGCGGACGATGGTCAATTAAAGCTGCAGCCAAAAACTAATTTGGGGCCCACCACCCTTTGTTGAGGAGAGCGACCACATCTCATCTTGTATATATTCGTTTGCATTAAAGTGGCAACAGTGGTTTTTACAGTTTTAACATCTTTTTAGTCTAGCAGCATTTCTTTCACATTTTTGTTTTGCTCTTCACATTTTGCTTCTTAGCAACATTCTGTAGTGTCAAACAAAAAGTATCTACACTTTTAATGTAAAATTGGAAGGAAAAGCGATTCTTCCATCACTTCCAGCAACTGCACACAGAAAATTTGAAATCAGTCTGCAATTTCACAAGATGTCGAACGGTTAATTCGCGGAAATTCGTTTGCGTAATTCTTTTGCGGTCCGCTCAGATTGTTGTTGTTTTCCTTTCTTGAGAACACAAATAATGAATGAAATTTGATAAAAAGAGTATTGATAAATGAAAATAATAAAAAATTGATAACATATTTACTAAAATTGTGGCAGTGCAATAGTTGAAAGCAATAAGAAAATTTTTCGAGCCGTCTGTGTTGTTTCTGCAGAAAAGAAAAAATTTTGGATTTTGCTGAAATTTCCGTGTAAACAAATGCAGCCGCACTGACGTTAGAGTGAGATAAAACTATATGCGTTGTTTGTTTAAATTTCTTGCAATTTCTCTGTTTGTTTTCGCGTTATCATCGAGTTTACTTTGCGCCGCACATTTTTCAATTGATTTTGTTTTATTTTAAATTTATAAAAAATTGCATAATTGTAAAAATCGTTTTTTATTTGCAGCGTGTACGTTTTTGTTTGCGGGTGTATTTGCGCGCGCTGTATTTTGTTAAAATTCTTTTTATTTTTTGTTCCTTTTCAATTAGTTGCGGTCTGTTTTCCTTTTCTATTTGATAAGAAAATACACCTACGGAAAAAAGTAGCAATAAAAACAATTTTAACACGTTTTTCTTTTGCGCCATTTTCTTGGTTGTCCTGGCAGTTGTCAAAATATCTATTTACGAATACACAACAAAAGTGGAGTGAGTGATAAAAATTTTGCTTAAAAGAAATTGAGTGAACTCAAGTTTTTAATTAACAATAAGTAAACAAAATCCGTCTCCGTCAAAAAAAAATAAAAAAAAAAAAAAACAAAAATGATGCAGCAAAATAAAAGCAGAATGTAAAAAACTTGAAAAATCCTTCACTCTCGCATATCTTTCATTGTCCGCCAAACCAACTTGGAAACTTGAAATTTTTTGTTTTTCGCGCAAATCCCGAAAAAATGTCGTCTCCAGTTGCTCGACATAGTGGATTTCGCTCCAAAGGGAATGTATCACAGTTGCTGAATTTAGTGTTGCCGTTGGTGCTTCTACATTCGTTCCTGATTGGACGCTGCCATGGAAGTCAAGGTAATTTTCAAAACCTTTTTCGGTTTATTTTAAGAGTGGTTTCACACTGATAACGAAATCGAAAGTTATGAACCGCACCTACACATTATGATGGATTCATGGGGGGATGACAATTTAGACGAGACAATAAATTCTAGCAAGTCTGAAGACGTCTGCCTGTAACCGTAATTTTTTCACATACAAGCACCATAGTCTTAAAAACAATTATTTTCTCGTCTGAATTAGGAAGAGACAAGGCAATAATTCTGTGGCCACAAGGAATAACAGCTAAACTCGATATTTTATGACAAGACGAAACAGTATAAGTCATATGGATATACACAGCTGTTATACCTTGTGGCCACAGAATTGCTAATAAGTCTATCGACGTCTTCCTTTCGTCGCACTGTTCTGGCCTAACTACAAGAAGGCAGACTTGCCTCGACTAAGTTGAGATTTTTTTTTTTTTTTGCATTTCATAAATTGTATTCATTTCTAATGAAATTTTAAATATTTCTTATTTATATATTTTTATTTACAAAACATTTAACATTTTTTCATTTGGCGGGAATAGTTCTAAAGGCCGTTTAAAAGTTTCCGATTAAACTTAACCTGTCCTTAACTGTCGTCTGAAGTCCCGGTCTAATAGTTTATTGCAAGTTGTAAAAGTTTATCAAATTGAAATTGAAATCCGGACAAAACGTTCACTAACTAGCAAAAGTTGTCTGGAGATTGGTTGATCAAAGGCTGCTATTTAAATGCGAAATTATATCCATTGTATTTTGATGATCTGTGGATATTTATCTGCTGCAATAGAAAAAAATATATTTTGCTTGGGTTGTCAATAAATCTAGGCAAAAAAAGAAACGCGGAGTGTGTTAGGTTAGGTTAGGTAGGAGTGGCAGTCAGTTACGAAACCGACTCACTTATACCAAATGTTATCCATTGTGCAACCACAGGGTGTCTGACTATACTCAGTTCGCGGAGTGTGTTACTTAGTTAAATTTTTTCCATTTTTATCGTCTAAAATGCGTTCACCTGTTTAATATCGTTGATGTCAAATATTTTTGGACAATTTTATTCACCAACCAACCTTTCTTAAGATTCCTTTTGCTTATTCCTTAAAAAATCAAAAAACAAATAAAATTAATTTGCTTAACTATAATAAAATATTTCTTTAAACTTTCTGAACTTTCTTGGAGAAATATTACATTGGATTACTTTTTCCCATTACTTATAAAATCAAAAAATTTATTTCCTTCTAATGTATTGTGCAATTCCTTGGAATGAAATTACAAATCTTTCTTAGAATGTACAGTAGGTAGCGCCCCACCTAGTCAAATGTGTTTTTTTTTTGTTTTTTAGCTCACAGTAATTAAGCTTTTTAAGCTATTAAATAATTGATTGAATTTCCTATGATTTAATCTGTCAGATCGCATTTCTTATCAAGTCACATTGAAATTCAATTTTTTTCTAATTCAATTAAAAAATTTGTAATTAATTTGCATACCATTTATTATTTTTTATTTAAAGCATAAAACTTGTGATAACATTTGCTTCTAAAAAATAAATAAATAAACATTCTATGTAGCGTCTCATGTTATTATGTATAAGTAGTCACAATTAAATAAATGACACTTTTAAACTGAAATCACAAAGCCAACATTGAAGTGCTGCAGCCTTTGAAATAACAATCACCAGTTTGAATTGAAAAATGAACCACAATTTTAAGAATCAACAATCAGCTGAGACTGCACATATAGTTTCCAATAGCAGTTAACTCTGGGAATGTCAAATTTAACTCGACCGTTAATTTTCATTAGTTACAAGTTTTTTTTTATAACTACCTACAAATAATAAAAAAATCGAACTGTAAATAAAGATTAAAGACTGTAATAGTAGACAGCAACACTCCATTAAGAATCCTATACATATGTAGAATTTTGTGCAAAAAGTCCCCTTCCTTCAATTTCAAGCGATTCACTTTGCTTGTTTGAACCTTTACGAGTGCATTTCCATACCAAATATTAAAAATTTTTTAACATCTTTTTGTTAGTAAATTAAAAATATAATAAATAAATAATTTTTTCGCACTTGCAAATTTCCACTCAATGTGCAAAGTCATGGTAACTGAAGCGGCGTAACTTAAGTTGAAAACGGTGACTTTAAGTCTGCTAAAATATCGTAGAATCGACTGTATGTACATTTGTGTATAAATGGCTGTTTGTCTGATTCATAATTAGTCCGGCAAGTGTAATCAACAGCTTGACGCGGCGACGTGCGAATTTTCACGTTCGCAATCTCAATTTCATGGGTTTGGGTGTAAAATTTATCACGTCAACTAGTTACCTTCTAAAAAAAAACACTTAAAAAACAATAATTATAACTAAGAAATCCCTATTGACAATTCGCTATTGACACTGAATTAAAATTTTGCATTTTCTGTTGATTTACCACAAGTTCTTAATCTTCCTATTACTTATTTCTTAGTTTCCATAAAATTAAGGCATGGTATGGTTAAGAAGATACACTTAGTTTGCTAACTGGGTGTGGTCACGTGGTTTTTTTCTTTTTCTTTTAAACGTAAAATTTTTTAAATAAATAAATAAATGTATATTTAAATTATAAATAAATAAAACGATAAAATAGTCCAAGCAGGTAAAGCTGTTCAATCAGTTGAATCAATATTGACGCTTAGTTTTTAATCTGAGACATTAAATCAAGGAAATGCAGAGCTGTCATTATTCGCTTAACCCATTTTGTAGCGTAGTTTATTCAATGCGATGATTTTCATACATAATTCAATGAAAAGTATTTAATTTATGCTTTAACACTGATTTTTTGTTTTTGCAGCATTTCTTTAAACTTGGATTTGTTTTAATTTTATTTATTTTGATTTCAATGTTTGCTTTACAATGTTTTGACAAAAACTTTAATTGCAGTTTTCTCTATGATTTTTCCAAAGCATGTCCTCAAACTAACTATGCGCCAAAACTCGTTAAAGTTATAATAAAACCATTTATTGTTTTGTATTATTTTTAGTTTAATATAGTTAGTCATTTATAATTAAATAACAAAAAGGTAATAATGCTTCACCTTATGCTTCAGCTTCAAATTTGTATCGCGAATTTTATGACTAAATGTGGGCGGGTGGTGGTGGTGGCCGTTGGTTATGTAATTAGATTATTAACAATATTTATGATAAGACAAGGCCGTTCATTGCGCACATTTGCTTTTTTATCAGCGAATAGTTAACTACTTTGAGTTTTTTTGTTTTTCTAACCGTTGATTAGATTTTATAATTACTGCGAAATATTAGATATTCTGAGAACACTCATAACATATGGTGGTGAAAGTTGTTATAAAACTTTTTGTGAAAATGCCATAAACTTTGGACTACGTGCAAAAAGGCGCAAATAGATTTTAGTCTAGTTATTGAACTTGAAAGCTTTTTTATTTACACAGAGAAAAAGGGAAATAACTATTTTCATTTCCTTAATGAACTTCACAACCGAATTTTCAAGAAATTCCATCGATAAACGTTCAAAAATGCTAACTAAAACCAAATATTTTTTGATTCCCCTTTTTCTTCACAAATTCAAATGTGATATGATCTTCAGACATTGACATTAAACATCGAAAATGATATCTGCCAGAGCAGCATTGCCAACTTCCGTTCAATGAATTCCCATTGCTTTGCGACATAAGTTCTGCTGTTATCCACAAATAACACGTGAAATCTCGTTGTTTAACTGTGTAATCATTTTATGGGTCTTTTGCATACACCTCATTGCCTTACATGGCTCCACAGTATATATTTCTGAGGTATACGATTAGTTTTTGAGCCATGCCGCGAGATTGACGATTATGGTAACTCAAAGCATTTTGCATTGTGCAAATTGTGTTAGTTAAATTTTTTCCATTTTCTTAATAAATTTTATCGATTAAAATGCGTCAAAAATGGCAATACTTAACAAATATCAGCTGTTTATTTTTGACAGTGAAAAAGTATTGTCAGACTTAAATTGTAATTTCCAATTGAATCATCCTTATACATCATACCAAATCGCCGCAGCGTATTTTTGTTAATGAAAACGGCTAATTTTTATAGATTTTATGTGCTTTAACCCACTATTTATTGAAAATAAATAAATTTAAACTTTTAAAAAATGAAAATGTTCACAAAAGAGCCCGTTTTTGTATGGCCACACAAAAGACATAATTTTCCAAAAACATTAAAATTTTTAAATAATAGTAATTCATAAAGTATCACTTTAATTAACAATTTTAAAATGTAATTGTTGCATTTAGATGAGCCACATTTGAAATGTGACTTTTTAATGGAAAAACGCTGGGGAAAAATTGTATTTAAATGTCAACATAAATGAAGCTCGGTGTCGAATTCGAGCCAATCACAAACAGTCAATTTGATGTACTTACTTGCTCTCCATTAGTTGCTACTTTTAAGTTTCATATATTTATCTAAAATAAAAATATAAATAATAAATTAAGTATAATTGATGAAGTAAACATGTACATACGTTTGCAACTTCCGTTTTAGAGATAATAAATAATTTCTGTTAAAGATTCAAATTACAAAACATTTTTGCATTTTGCACGATAATTCCAATGTTATCAAGTCTCTCTTATCTTTACAAATAAGCGCCAGTGTATCTGCTGCACCAAGGCAACTCATTCTATAATTTTGCTGGAAGAAACCACAAACAAAAACAGTTGACATTTTGAATGCAATTCGCCAGAAATAATTTCATAAAATTAATTCACATTTAGTTATTACTTTTTCTTTTTTCATAGAAAACATTGCGGAAACAACCCTTAAAAAATTTATTTTACATATGAAGGGTAAAAATGTATGGTAACGGCCAGAAAAATGTGCCGCTGGACGCGTGTCTGTTTGATAAAAATCTGTACAACAATAAGCAGAATTTCAAGTTAAGGTGGTGGAAATACAAATCAAATCCTTAAAATGTATTGCTATAAACATATCGTTAATTAAGCTTTATGAGATGAGATGTATTCCTTTTCTATGCGGCTCTACAAATATTCATAGGTTGGAAAATAGTAGTTACACCTATTTAGCTCTAAAATGTACTAATTACTTGCTTAACTAGCACTAACTCTTACCCTAATCCCTGTCATTAAAGCTTCCCACTGTGCACCGCCTTTGTAGTGACACTAGTTATGTTGCCACACGCATTTTATTTAAATTAAAAGGTGTATTCAATCAACCCAGTTGGAATATAAATTATTAGTGCATAAGATGATGACTAAAACAGCCTTGCTGCTGACGCTTTAAATTTAATTTAAATTAAAATAATATTTTCATAAGTAACTAAAGCAAAGATGGATAAAAACTTTAAAAATCGTGAGAATTCGACCTATGCTCATATATACATAAGTGACAATGTTACAATACACATTCCAATACATTTTAATAAATTTTTTTTTTGGTCGTTATTCTGACCCAAAATTTTGAAGCCGTCATTTTGAAAACAAAATCTAGGCAGCAAAACTGAATTCAGCGTATCCAAATCCTTAATAGTTAGTGTTAAATTTGGTTAATTTTTATCAAAAATTGGCAGGGTGATAGTTAAGACGTACAATATATTATGGAATTGGATTTGAAGTAAAAGTTAAGCTTCCTAGATCAAACCTATGAACGGCGCAAATAGTTTGTTTCCTTTTGATCAGGTGAAATTGATCCATCTGTCGTCTTGTCATGTTTGAGCTGACTGTTTAGTACAGTGTACACCAGTGACCTTTAAGCCGATGAGTGAGAATTTCTAAGTCTGATATATTTTCTTTTTTGCGTAGATATCATTAAATATTTTTGCATAATATGAAATGAATTACAAGAACAAAGACACAAGATTAAAAACAATTTTGGTATCGCTTTGTTTCAATTTTTGTTTAGGTTCGCAACAAATCTATGCTAAAAGAAAAACATATCAGACTTAGAAATTCTCACTCATCGGCTTAAAGATCACTGATGATTCCATTTAGTAATGGATGAAACTAGTATGGATAGCTTAAGCTAAGCTCGGTTTTTCGATTTGATTTCTATTATTGTATTTTTTTTATATTTTTAATGTTCCACTAAATTCTTTTCCACAGCCAATTTGTCAATTTTATTGCTTTTACACTTTGAATTTTTTCTGCTTAACCTTTTTTTTTTGTTTTTTTTTAAAAGCAGTTTGCGAGAAAAATTGAGGAAACCTCAAAGTAAAAAAAATAAAATCTATTTTGTACAAAAGATAAAAATGTAAAAAAATTTCTATTTTCCTACCGGGTATGTAAAAGCTGTGTGTGTGTGTACATTAGAGTGGTACTTAAAATACGTCTTTGAATTGAAAGGATAGCAAAAATTTCATCAAATTGAAAGAAAAGAGACAATTTTCGTTTGAATTCTCATTGCTAGTTCAGTTGAAAGATAATGACACACCTTTGTGTTTTGAAAAAGTGCCTTATTTTTGTTAAAATGGTATTCTTAACATTTTTCGCAGCTTAATCATTTAGTTTATACAGCAGGAAAACAATTGATAAATTTAGCATTTATGAGTTAGATTTCTTCAAAAACAATAAAAAAATGGTGGTATGGCTTACGCACGTAATACATAACTACGGATAACAGGTCGTATGAGCAAACGCTACTATTTTATAAAAAAAAACAATTTTCTGAAATAGCTGTAAATTCTTTAAATCTGAAAGTATTGGTTATATAAAGCAAGAAAGTTCTGTCTCTCTATTCCTTAAAATCTTTTTTGCAGCTGAGTTATGAGTTCAAACTTAAATTTAATTTTTACTATACCAAATCTCTTACAAAACTACATTCTCTTTGTGAAAGGTGCTAACATTAAGAATATAGCTCAAATATTGAAGTGAATTGTTTAGCATGATTTCTAGAGAACCACCCTAATATAAATGCCAATTCACTCTTACAATTAATAAAATAGAAAAAAATAACAAAGCATCCTGTTCATCCTTAGAGATACTTTGAATTCTAGTTCATAATGATACCTACATACAAATTATAATTACTGACAAAAGCAAAAAAAAAAAACAAGTATTTAAGGGTTGGCTTAATATTCACATGCCACAAATACTATTGCAAACACAAAGCCATACACATTTAGACACACACACACACACACAAATTGCAAATGTAAATTAGGAACTTATGTCGTAGTCATCGTCTCTTTTACAATTCGTGTTTAGGAATTTGTTTTTAAGGATTTTAGCACATTACTTTTGTTTTTGTGTATGTGCTTTTATTGTTGTATTTCTAAGGTGGGAACTGTGACAATTGTGCTTTTGTTATTCTTGTACACGAAGTTCATATGCAGAAATGTAGTGGCACATGGTTAGCGGGGGGAATGAATGTTGTCACGTTACGTGTGACAATGAATGACATGAAATGTTTAATTTTTTTTTTTCTTGGTATTTTTAATGGGTGCGTCCGTATAAATTTGAGATTTTAACATTGCCGCAGGTTAGAAGCAGTACCGTATGTACAGTGCGTGAAATGTAGGTAGTAAAAACTAGGGGTTGTCACATTGCTATACACTATGCGTAGTAATAAAAAAGTAGGTCACGTTTTGGTATGATATTTCAAGCTTTCTTTTCTTAATTTGAATTAACTTTAATATGATTTAACTAAAAATCGCAATGTTCTATTACAAAATTTAAAACTTAATGGATATTAAACCCAAGGTAAATTTAATGCTTCATAAGAGACAACATACCAACAGTGCCGTGCTGAAAGAAAATCAATGCCCGAACACGTTAAACAAAAGTCATCCTCGAGCAGCGCTACGTAAAACTTCATAAAGATGTTAGGCACAGCAGCGCTACGTAAAACTTCATAAAGATGTTAGGCACAGCAGCGCTACGTAAAACTTCATAAAGATATTAGGCACAGCAGTTGAGATGGTTAATACCTGAAATCAGAGGCGCAAAGGATTAGGGGGTGGCAAAATACTCGGTATTCATTGGGATTAAATTGTTTAAAGAAATTCGAAATGACAATTTTTTTTTTTTAATTTTTTTAATGAAAATGTGGAATGTTTTCTAAAGCAGGTTCTTCGCCCCGGGTGACAAATGTTCCAGGCACGCCATTTCCTGAAATGATCAGCTATGCCAAATTATCTGTTCGTGACTAGACCAAAAGTTGATGACTGAAACTCTAGCGCCATGTCAATTAGTTATTGGAGCAATCACAATATACTCTGAACCAGTTCAACTCATTCCTCTTCCTTGTTCACAATTTTCATAAATTTAAAAAATCAAATTTATAAAAATCTTATATTGATACAAAAAAATCAAGCCATAATTTTGGTTTTGAATTCACTTTCTCTACTTTAAATAAGTTCGATCGCCGTTACCAAAAAACATATTTTTCAATGTTTAAAAATGACTAATTTATTGACTTTACACAACAACTCACAAACTTTTATAAAATTGTTTACACAATTTAGACAAAGTGATTTCTACTATTCTTTTCGTTCACTAGTCTCATCTCGTTCTTTTAAGCGATATTAGCTATCATCGGTATCACCTTTCTATATGCAATTTGTTTTCCTTGTATGTTTTTTCTTATCTCAATTTCATTAATTTTATTTGTAGTAAAACTATTCAAAAAAAAAGCACGTTGTATTGCTCCAAATTGAACCTTCATAATACCATATTACTCAACAAAAAGACTAACCAAAAATGAAATCATAAATTAAAATTGCTTTCAGCTGATGCAAAAAAATTTAAAAAAATTACCTGGTAAACCTTAAAAACAGCAAAGTGTAATCACATTCAATGTCATTCATTTATGCTGCGGTGAAATTTAAAATTCCCAAACTAGGCAGCCCAATGAATTATGGTCTGCTTACTTACAAGCATTGAGGAAACTACCCTTATTCAGTTTGTTGTTACATTTCAAATACCAAGTCCTTTACGAATGTCTATATCTATTGTGACTTTGCTTTTTTTTTGTTGCATTTATATTTTCCACCTGAAAAGTTGTGCCAAAATCAGGTAAGGAAACAAAGAATTGCGTACGGTGAAAGATCCTTTGAAAAAGGAACATAAAACCAAAGTGCCCAAGACAACACTGCGATAGTGTTGCGTCCAAGGGACGTAAGTAAGTAGAAATAAATTCACTTCACTGCAACAGCCAATAATTCATTAGAATTGTGAGTAAAACTCAGAAGGCAGGTTAACGCCATCGCTTATAAAGTAACAGCACACAAATGTTCACTGCTCTTGTATAGCAATAGGGATATATGTACATAAATAAGGAAAAAAATCATAGGTTGCGGCAAGTAAGGCATGAAATGTGCTATCTTTACCTGCATGTACTCGTTAGTATTGTTTAGTGGCGTTATTTAGATTAGAGTTTGTTCTGAATATTTATACACAGGGACATACAAAGGAAAAGGTATACAACTCGGCAGGTTATTAAACCGCACATTTGCATGTTCTTGATTCCTTTGAAATTTATATTCGTGCGTAGTTGTGATTTTCGTTTGGTATTCTTTGCATATAGTTTTGAATGGTTATCTGCGGCAAATAGTCTGATTATCATTTTAAAGAAGTTTCTTTGAAAGAAACAGTATTCACTTAACTATTGGATTTATGCAAATGGCTTGATTTTTCATATTGAGTCGGTTATGAAAACTGTAATGCCGATTTCTCGAAAAAAGGAGCTGCCTCGATTTTGAGTTTTACGGAATTTTAATCGTGATGTAATACGGAACCAGAGCGCTTTTTATACCTGCATTGAAAATGTCTTCATTAGGTTGCAGGTTTACAAATAAGTCGAATAGTGATAATAAATGCTGAAAAGGACACTAATTTTTCTTTCAACTTTCTTCTAATGAATTAAGTTTCATCCACAATTTAAGAATGAAATGCACCTATCTAAGTATATAAGACAATTAAGAGACTTCTTTGAGCTATACAACTTTGACTTAACCCCACAATTTTGTATTTGTCCTGTAAATAACTATGGCACATAACTATGAGAGAAACAGCAGGCAATTCAATTAAGCAAATGAAGAAATTCTTAACACATTTAGCAAAAAACTTAAGTAAGTAAGTAAAGCTAAAAAGCAAATAGCTTTTAGCACATTTTCATCATAGCATTTTTTTGCATCGCTACATAGTTACCTAATTTTTTTTTTTTACAAATTACAGCAACAGCTGTTGTTGTTGTTGTTGCCGTTGTTGTTATCGCATGACAACATTTTCACACAATAACTCAGCAATCATGCGATATTTCAACGGTGTTGCGCTACGCTATTGCTGGTTCAGCGTTAGCCATTAAATGTCAATGGGCAACCATTGAAGCGCAAAAATGTTTCAATCAACGTGCAAATTATGTGAAAACAGGGTGTGTGTGTGTGTGCAACGATGATAATGTAGTGATAAAACGGAAGTCAAAAATATCTTGTAAAAATACAGCTAAAAGTAAGTTATGTACTATTTTTTATCAACTCTATATTCAACGCTTGATTGATTTTACTATGAAAAGTAGAAAAAAAGCTCTGGCTTGAGTATTTAACTATACAAATTTTCCAATTTGTTGTACATTAAAGCAATAGCTGATAATGATGTCTCCTCTTTGCTGTTTTACCTTAAATGTTGACTTGGTTATTTTGTCTTTATTTTTAATGGCAACAACGGAAGTTGTTGCTCACATGTCGCTGAATTCATAATTTTCCCATGCACAAAATTCTTTCTGAATGAACACAATTTTTTTTTTCTTTTGATTGGAACACTTTGATAAATTCCCTTGTTAACGAAATTTTTTATTTTAAGGTGTGTTATTTTGTTAAGTTGTCTTACTTGTTTCCTTTGACAAATTTAGTTTCTCCTTCGTAAATTAATAACCGATGTTGTTTTTATCGATGTTCAAATGTTTTTCTAAATAAGTGGTATAAAATTTCTTCAAAATACTTACTCTTTTAGTCACAATACCATCACATAAGTCCACTTTTTTCTTTACTCTAATCCCGTATACTTTTTTCAGAAAAATTAGTATGCCATTACTATACATTTACTATACTCGAATCAACTTACTGTGATATCCTGTGCTCTACTACGCTGTACTTTCCTTTACTACTATGTATGCTGCACTTTCCTTCACTATATTGTACTTACTTTAATGTTCTGTTTTTTACCAAACTTTACTTGAATCCATACTACTTTAGTCTACTCTATCCTCTTGTACGGTTGTGTACTCTACTGTGTTGTAGTACGCTTTACGTTTCGATAGTGTACTCTACCTCTATTATTCTCAACTATTTATTCTGCTCAATATTCCATCTATTGTTATCTACTGTACTGTATTGTAACTTAATGCACTGGATTGAACTGATCTTCACCAAACTCTTCTCAAATCCACTCTACTTTGCTTTAGTCTATTGGCATGTAAGGTGATGTACTCTACTGTGCGGTACTGTGTTGTACGCTAAAATAGTGTATTCTACCTATACTACACTCAATTTATTGTTTTGCTCTATATTCTGCTTTATATTTTACTCCATTATTATGTACTCTACTCTTTAAATTCAACTGAACTGTACTGTACTGAACTTCACTGTACTGTACCTTTGTCTATAGCATCGTTCTATTCATTTGTTCTACCTATTCTATTGTGTTGTACTTTATTCTACTCTATAGTTCTACTTTGTGATTTACTCCACTGTATTTTGCTGTACTGTTCTGATATGTACTTTACTCCTTTGTAGTCTAGCATAGTGAAGACTGTTCTGTACTCAACTACAATCTTCCATTGTTATAATATGTACTTGTCATGTTAAGTTCTGGAACGATTTATCATCCAGTGACTTTGAACAATAATCTTGAAAATTATAATTGGAGTGCTCTAAGCATTCGGGGAAGTGTAGAAAGTGGGTGAAGACTTTACTTGTATCGACTGTGTAAAAATTATGAAGAATCATTAAATTAATGCTGGATCAATTTTGAACATCACAAGGGTTGCCATTAGCATTGAATTTTTCCTCCACTCTAAACAATGCCAGAAATGTTGCGGGCATCATTCTGACCCGACTTGGGTAGATTTTTCGAAAAAGTATGATTTTGCACAATCTGATTTGGAAAGGTTAAAAATGAATCAAAAAAAAATATTAGTTGGGAAAAAGTTTAACTGTCAAAAATTGGGTTCAAAAGTGCTCTTAGGTCCGTTTTCACAATGTCCACGTGTGGGCGGGACACTTATTGACAAATACTGTATAAAAATTTTGTGATTCACAGTACGCCCCAATGTTGTCCAAAATTGATATTTAACCTTTCCCTTTTATTTTGATGCAAAATTTTTTTAAAATGTGCTACAAATGGATCACTAGAAGGGTTGAGAACGTACCCAATTTTTTCTAAGATTATTAACAATGCTTCCCTATCGATTTTCGTCTGTGATGCGCTCGCAAATCACCTGCACATTTGCAAAAGAAATGTAAAGCAAATTTGCTGAAACTTTGCAAGCGATGAGTCTTCGAAAGAATTTGCAGTTTTATAAATCTTATATAATTATCAAGTTGTTATAATTTTCAATCTCGAAAACCTTTGTTTTTATAATATATATATATATTTTATTTGTTACTTTCAAAATCAGCTTTATCGCATAAAAGCCACTACAACAATCAAACCTTGACTTTTCACTTTACATCAACTCCATTTGACTTCAACTTCTTTCAACTTCAAATCAATTCAATTCAATTCAGTTCAGCTAAGTTCACACAACCTAAACATAAACTATAATTCAAAAAACTGCCGCTATTAAATGGCAGCGTTTCAAAATCAATTAATAAACGCTGCACGCATGCGCACCCATACCAGAAGCAGCCATCTCATTTTCACTCTCACTTTTTTTGTTACTTTGTTTCGTTCGCTCAATGCACTCCATCAAATTTTTAAGTCACTCAAACATAAAAATGCAATTAATATAGCAACAAAACAAAAAAAATAAAATAAAACACAAAAGCAAAGACAAAAAGATAACTGAAACAAAAAAAAAAAAAAAAACGGTAATTTAGAAAAACAAAGATATTGACGTTGAAAAAACCTCTTTCAATGTTAACTGACTGACATGTGTGTTATGCCGCTAAAAAGAAAAAACAAATTTAAAATAAAAATGCATATATGCATTAAAAAAAGGTTAATATAAAAAAATACAAAACAATTAAGGTAGATAAATAAAAAACACCTGTTCGCGAGTTTTTTTTCTCGTTAAACAGCAAAAAATTAAACAAATTTTTCCAGCTGCTTCATTAGGTTTTTATTTTTTATGTTACTAAACGTGTGCTGAAGTTAAAAAAATATGTTGTACATTAAAAAAAATTATATAATTAATGAACAACTGTTGTTAATAAACTCTATTCTAAACGCTAGCAACTGTTGAATATATTTTTGTTACATAAAATATATGAGAAATGACCACACAATGACCTTGCGTCAAAGTAGTAGTTATACAGAACGATATTTTGAGTTTACAAGTAGTCTGCCTTCTTAATTTTTATGTTTTTTTAGTAAAAGAACTAGTCAGCCAAGAGGAAGACGTAATTTAATGATTTAGCACTCAATTTTCTTTCTATAGGTTTAAATGCAGCAATAACTAAGTGGCAGAGGTTGTTTCTCTCGTTTCTTATGACATAACCTTTATAATAATCGCAATCTGCCTGTTGATAACATCACCTAATTTTGTATATATCATAAAATTTTAAATAATATTTAATTACACTTAAACGCAGCAACAGAAACGTCTGCCTTTTAACTTTTTTTGTGTATATAATTTTTTGTAAATAAAAGGCAGATGCGTTAGAATTGTTTGTGGTACCTTTATTTTACAATTTTAAAGGGCTCTTTATTAATAACGCATGGCTCGTATTATTAATATTATATAAAACGTCATGATTTTCAACGTCTGCCGCACTGAATAATAGACCAAATTTTAAAAAAATAGTTAGATTTTTTTAATTTTAAATTTCTTAACTTCAATCTACACATTTTAGTGCAGTTTTGCACTGCACTAAATTTAAAGAAACCAATTTCATTATCAGCTATTGTCTTTCTACTGTCACGGTTATTTTATAAATACAAAAAAATAAAACAACATTTTCAAATAACAATCAACATTAAAAGAAATTGATTTTTATTTACCTTGTTGTTGTGTAAAACTTGAAATGTTTTCTGTCTATTTTTTTTTTGTTCGTATTTCATTTATCTCTTCTTTTGCATAAAATATCCTTGTTAGGGTTGCCTTTCTTTGCCACTGAAATTGTATCAAAAATCAAGAAAAAAAAAATGTCTTCAACAAATACGATATCGTACAAAAAAGTTGAATTCTCGTTTAACTGCAGTGGAGAGAAGATGATACATACAACAAACAACATAAGAATGTCGCTGTCATACTTGAGTAAGTTTTTGAATTATGGATTTTGTAAAAAAAAAGTTGCAGGGTGCCCCATGGCAGCGACAGGATCTGCAAAAGAGATGACGGTAAAAATAAGAAACAAGAAACTTTTGGTCAGAGTTTGTTTGTTTAGCATTAATTTTTTTTCTTTTTTCATTTAACAACTGCGTGGTTGGAAGACGATTGTCTTTAAAACAAACACTAAAAAGTTCAATGTACGTTTTGATGTTGTGCTTGAAGCGAAAATATCGTTAGGCGATACACTAAAACTTTGCTTTTATGATATTTAGTATAAGCTTACCTTTTAAAAAAAAAAACGGTGTAACAGTGAAAAGGCTCAAAAAAAGTTGCTCCGTAGCAACAAACTCTCTCATAACATCCTTTCGCTTATAACGATATCGTTTTTGACACATTTCGCTTATAACGAAAATTCATGTAAGTGATTTTTGTGACTTTTTATAATATTAAATTTTACTCAAAATTCATAAAATTCTCTTATAACAAATTTCGCTTATAACGAATTTCGCTTATAACGAATTTCGCTTTTAGCGAATTTTGTGTTTACCGAACACTTACAAATTTACTTTGAAAAAGAGTGTAGTCCATATTTTTTTGTCTGCTTTTAGCGAAAAAAATTGCATATAATTTTTTAACTTGATTCCTTAAAAGTATTATGCCAATTATTTCTACTCGATACCATATCTGTTATTATGCTCTTGTCATCACAACTGCAAAGCGTTGAAATTCAAGCTTAATACAATTGTTGTCTAAAAATGCAGTCGTCCTGCTTCAAAGTCAGCTTAAGAAAACGCATTGCGTTATATGCGTTTGTTTGAATTTTTTTCTTCTTAATTTCAATAATTCGCAAGTCAACGGCTTCCTTTCTTAAATTTGAAGTTTGTTTGTGTCAAACTTTATGCGACTTCAATGGACTTAACTACGAGTATAAAGAAAAAACTCAACACTTAAAGTGCGGATTTATCTTGTAAAAAAAATTTGCATGCAATTTATGCAGCGTGACTGGTCGTGGGTGTAAATAACAGGCAGGAAATGCAGCAAAGTTTTACTAAATTTTTGCCGCTTGTATTTAAGCATAGCCACCGCCCAGTTTTCAAGTTAATCAGCTTAAAGATGAGCATTTCATGGGATGGATCGTTAAAACACTGTTTGACTAGAAACTAATTTCCATGTAAAAGCTACACAGAGACAAATTCTTATAATTTTTAACATGAAAATTTAACAAAAAATACTGTTTATGCGTTCATTTTGAAGGCTTAATAAAAATCAATAAACAGCATTATGAAAATTACTACTTATGCCAACAAGTTGTAAGTTCAAGTGCTTAGCATTGTAAAGCAATATTTCATTTTATTTTTGCTTCACTGAATTATAGCCTTCTATTCATGCATATGCATATAGAGGCTGGGTCAATGCGTGTTTCATCATGAGAAAGGTGGAAAAAATCTAAATTTCAATGTAATATTTTTTTTTTTTTGGAACTTTAAGTTTTACGTAAAGGCTCTTCCTCAAGAAATAGCTTTGACTTTGGAACAACTTTGCTTTTAAACGAATGTTTCGGCTCAAAATCAAGCAATTTAGTTTAAGCAAACTTTTACTACTCAAAAAAATATTTATTCATTTCAAAGACAAATTTCCTAAATCAAGTGAAATAACTATGCAAAGGCAAAGCAGTTCAATCTCTGCCAAACTACCAACTTTATTGGGAAGGTTGTGAAGAGGAGCAGTGCCGAATTAAATTTTTTTCCAATAGCAGGTGGTAGCACGCCTCTAACAGGCAAATACATTTCCAACCGATTTTGATGTATTTAGTTTGGAAATACTAAGATTAAACTCAAAAAAAGGATATAAAATACTCTTTGAACTTTTATTAGACGTGGCCCGCCTCTAAAGAGAAAAAAGCTGTCACGGCAGAACTACTACACCGATTTTGATGAAAATTGTTAAGTGCCGTTCAAGTATTACGTAACGCATATATCCTTAAACGTTACGGTATCACCCAAGTGACCATGTTAACCTTAAAGTCACAATTATGTTGCGCAATATACCGGAAAGTCATTTTAGCGACTTTTGTTATGTTTTAGTCGCGTTTGCGATAATAGATAATAAATAAAACAAAAGATTTTTAACTCGCAGCGTAACGCGTTGTTCGAACAGCCTCCTCCCACCCTAAGTGCGTTACGTAATACTTAAACGGCCCCTTATGAGGATAAATTGATTATCGGCAAAAGGTATTTATTTTTTAGTGGGCGGTTCCATAGCTCTAAAAGGAAATACTGCTAAACTTGAAGAAATTATGTACAGAGATAGATTGAACCCTGAAGAAATATATTTGTTTTTTGGTGGGCGGTGACATACCCCTAACCAAAAAATATGTTTTTGTGATTGAATTTCAATCACTGGGCGAACTCTTGTTTTAATAAAGAATATCTTTAATGTTAATGAATATCTTTAATTTACTTTTTTGGGGACGTCCATTAATTACGTGAGCTAATATAAAGTGAGAGGGGGTCCGGCAAAATCTCACCAAACTTCACCAAGGGGAGGGTGGAGGTCAAGGAATACCTCACATTAACTTTTTAATGCATAGAATTTACTTTAAAAATTATACTTCAAATCTTACGGGAAGGAGGGGGGTCCCGCCAGATCTCACCAAATTTCACCGAGGGGAGGAGAGGTCCGAATTTTCAAAAAACACCTCACGTAATCAATGGACGTCCCCTTTGAAGGTTGAATTCATTTGGATGGAGTTATTGAGGATGATTTATATATATTGAAGAATATTTATAAATATTGTCAAAAATTTTTGTAATGAAGCGAAGAAAGTGATTTCCTTAAATTTAGTTAGAGCTTTTTTTTTTGACTCAAGCGTTTGATGCACCATTAGTTTGAGGTCTCTATGAAGCTAACTTTTTAGTTGCATGATAAATTAAATTTTTTCTTTGCTTTGAATGGTCGATATTTTGTGTCAGCCACAATTATACACCTGGGACAACCTAATACAAAGCTAACCTTTAATTATACAGCATTACTTTGAAAAGCAACCTTCAATTAAATAACATGCTCTACTTCTTAATTGTTACTCTTCCAAAGAAACGCTCAAGAAATGTACACCACTTGAATTGAAACAAAACATAAAAAAAATAAAAAATAATAAAAAAAGTGAAAATTCATAACATTTTCAAGTGCATTTTTATCTACGTCGAACACAACAACACGTAACATACGAGCACTTGCAGCATACCCACATGTACGCTGGCTGAGCAGCGCCTAAAAGTGGTCATCAACGAACGAACTCATTATTGTCATAATCATATCACGACAATGAATGAATGCAAAAGCAACAATCACAGAAGGGTCGTACTCAACGCTATGCAACGAGCGAGCTGCTCTGATAAATAAAGGTGATGCTAACAATCGGTTTGGTCTGTCTGTCTGTCTGTCTGCAAATCGACTACACTGAGTGGTTATTAAATTTGCACTTTATGCTCAGTATAATACATGCTATAATGTCAGACTAATGAGCTATCATTATTAAGTGTTTTATTTCACTTGATTATAAGTGATTGAAAAATTATAGCAAAGTAAGAGGTCGTCGTTTGCTGATGCAGATGATACTGTTGATATCGATCATTATGATATCATGCACAGCCGGTTGATCTCAGATTTAAAAAAAAAGCCGCCAACAAGAGGCAACATACGAAAAGCTATAAATATATCGAATTTACAGTAAAATTGACCTTTGGCGCTGACATCAGATTGAAGTTAACAATATTTTACCACTTTATTACTATAAATGGCATATCATAATATGCCAGCGAAAACACTTTGCGTTGTAGCGCAAGTGAAGCTAAGCGTTGTGATTTTTTCTTTCTTTCAAATTGTTAAGCAGCGATAGCTTTACATGCTCCCATAATCACGTAATGTACGTAATGCTATAAAAGGTGCATAGTTATTTTTTTCACTCATTTCTTTTGATGTTTTTTTTTTATTTTTCTGAATTGTATGAAATTGTTTAAATGATGGTGAACTATGATGCTTGATGCAATAAACAGAAACAACAATATCGTTTATGAAATGCTTGAAAATAATGCGGGTTCCCTTAACTGGCTGTTGTAGCGCACGCGTGTGCATTAAAGGAGTAAATTATTATGATTATAGCACATTATTTATGATGGTAGTTTTTTGTAAGAATAAAAATAAAAAGCTCTTTAAGAAGCAATAAATATTAGGAATGGATGTAGCTGTACTTATATAAAATTATAGCTTTGTTCGAAAATGGCAGAAAAAGTGTGAGAAGCAGTTACCATAAAATTATAGTAAGCATGATAAAATTACATATTTTTGTTTTAAAATTAACATTTAAATCGCAAAATTAAAGTTTTCTTCAATTATAGCAACTTTTTTACTATTGGGAAATTACTACAAGATTCAAAAAACGACAAAAAAGTGGAGAAGTAGCTTAGCGCAGTTCCCATAAAATTATTGCAAGCAAAACTTTTATTAACTGATGAATTTCTTGCTTAAAAATTAACATTTTGAGCGTAAAATTTAAAATATTGAAATTGAAAGAAATTTTTTGGAACTGATATTTTCCCTATAACAGGGATCCATCATTTTTTCTGCACTGTTGATAGTAATCACTCTGTTACGTTTATTGAAGTTAAAATTGAAGTAGCCAATATTATGGCATCTTAATTTTTTTGTTGTTCTCAGGTATGTAAGAAAACTGCATTACTTTTAAATTGTTAATATATTTGTGCCAACAAGTTTTGAAAATATGTACATAACTATGTTTAAACATTTTGTTAAAAATTTTCTTTTAAAATTATAGCAAGTATAAGAGTATACAAATTAAATTTTACGAAGCCAGTGTGCGCCATTTTCAATTGCAAATTCTTGTTTTGTGCGAAAATGGTGAAAAATACTATTAAATATTATGCAAGCAGTTCCTATAAAGTTATAGCAAACACTAAAATTTTTCTTAAGCAGTTTCTTTAAAATAGTAAAACAAGCGTTTTTAAATATAATGAATGAAGTTCCTAGAAAATTATAGCAAATTCTAAAATCTTATGAAAACAGTTTATATAAAATCATAGCAAACGTTAATTGATTTTGAAACATTTTAAGAAAAAATTTGGAGAAATCGAAGTTGCTATAACTAGTATTATAGGAACTTTTTTTACGACAGTGATTATAAAAAAAAGATTTAATTTTTTTTCTTTCTAATAAGTAGTTTCCTTGTTAACTCTTTTGTTTTTCGAATGTACATTGAAGTTGCTACAACATTATAGTACGCATGAAAATGTTTTTTTTTTCGCAGAAAAATTTTAAAAGCTCTGTAAAAATAAGGTTGCTTCCCACAATTTGTAAAATTTTAAGGAAAAATTTTGCATGGCAACATGCTATAAAATTATAGCAAGTATACAGACATAAACAGTTTTTTTTTTTCAGCCACTATAATAATTATAAAATAATATAAGTAATAAAGAAATTCTAAAAGTGCTATTAAATTATAGCAAAGTATACAGCTGCAGTACTTACGAATTTTTTAAGTCCCTTCAATTACAACTACATAATTACTGTCATTCGTGTGCGAAAAGGCACAATAATGCAAGCTTAAAGCAAAGCAACTGTCGACAACTCAAAGCAAATCCATAAAAATAGCAAATATGATATTTTCAACGTGCAGCACAATAGCTCATTTTGTGGGAAACTCTTTGAAAACTCACAATATAACTTAACTTGACACCAAGTGACTGCTAAAAATTTTAAAAGTAAACACACTAAATGCTATGTGCAGGAAGAAAAACTAACATTTTGGCAAAGATTATGAAGAAAAAGTTGGCGCCAACGTGACATCAAGTACGACAGCAGCGGACTTAAGAGCCACAGAAGCAGCTTTAAGCATCATGTTGAACTGTCCTCCACAAATCAGTAACACCAACTGCTGCACATTTATATCGGCTTGACGTTGCCAGTCCAAATTGTGAAATCTATGCAAGGATATGTACCTACCATACTTCCTTTCTACAAGCATTTCATTGACGTACAAAGCTCTTAACTGCAAGTTCTTGCAACTATCGTGAATTGTATTAAATGCGCAAAATTATGCCACAAGAAAATGCGTGAGCGTTACCAACTCTTGTTTACTTTGACTTTTCCAAACGTTGCATAAGTTTCCTTGTGAACTTTTTTACACCATTTACTTTAAGTGTTGAATTCAAAATTTTTATACAAGCGAAAAAAACATTTAAAAACCCGTAGAAGCTCCTTTTGTGCCAAAACACAAAACTCAAGCAAATCACGCACAATGCGTTTCGATCTTCAACAAATACTATAAAGAAAATTTTGCGGCTTGCGGTAGTGAACTTTTTCCTATGCATTGAAACTAGGCACTTTCCATAAAAACCATCAACGTTAAGACTAAGTTAACAACATAAAGTAAAAGTTATAATAATTTCACAAGCATTTATTAAGACATTAAGAAAATATCGTGAAGTTGATGTTTCCAAACTCCCCTCCCACTACTACCCAGAAAGTTGTCTCATATTACAACCGCGTTACATTTTCTCTAGACCATATCATGTCATGTTGTTAATACAAAAAAAGAAAAAACACACTAAAATGTAAAACATGCTGGTACAATTTACTATTCAACACAATGTAAAGGTTATCTTCGCGACTATATGACGCTAGTTTACATCAATGTTTTTTGTAACAGACACGCTCGTAGCTTAGAGTATTTTACATAAATCAATGAAGCGAAGTTAATGAAAATATGACTTCTACATATTGTACAATCAATATGTCTACTCATAATTTTCCATTTTAAGTGGGTGCAATAGTAATAATAGTTGCCACTCCATAATACCTTCATATCTATCTTTTACTGTCCATTAATACACATTCCTAAGTGCTACTAAAAATAGCGTTCATTTTCACAGTGTTAATATGCATAACCATAATTTTTACTCATCTGCTTCTGCTCAATATTAATAAACATCTCTCGCAACCATTAGGCATTTGAGTTGTTGGCTGCATTGACAATTAGTGACTTGGCATGTTGTAAAAATCTCTTTTTTATCTATTGGAAATTGAAACATAAAACGGAAGTTAAAACTCACGTTTTTAATCGTAGTCATTTAACCAGTTTTTTTTTAACTCAAATCCTAAGTCGATGGCATAATGTGCAAGAACTCAATTAGAATGTTGCTTCGTAAAATATCGTAAAACCGTGACTCTTATGACTGCTGCTAGTAGTAAACTTGTGAAATTCTATATTTAAACGTTGATGTTTCTCTTTTTTTTTTATAAATCCAAGTTGGGATTAGTTACACCGTTAAAAATTTGCTAAATTTAGTTTGAGGTTATCTTGAAAAACAGTATGAGTTCACATTTCTGAAAATGTTCCTTGCTAGAGAAAATCGTTTTTCAATTAAATTATTCAGTAAAAAATATAAACAGTTCAGAAATATTTAACTGAACTTACTGTTCAGTACAGTGTGTGACAACACTAAAAAAATTTCAGAAAGCGTCTATAGCTAGTACTAGTTTCCTTCATTGCTAAATAGAATCATCAGCGACCCATAAACAGATGCATCGAATAATTTCTAAGTAATGACACAAAGCAAATTCAAAATTCTTTTTTCGTTGAGTGCCTTTTTTTTGTGACTCATTTGATATTAAACAGTTTAGATTAGTTCGGTACTTGTCTTTATATAAAAGTACCATTTTAAAATTAATCCTTAAAATAACGCAAAGGCACCACTTACCGACCACTTATCAGCACGTCGGTTTGAATCTCCTAAAAGATATATAAATGATATTTAATTTCATTAAAATTACCCTATTTATTGTTATAGATGTTTACCGCGGAAAAAATAAGTTAACAATAGTTTAAGTCAGCGGTGGGCATGGAAATCTAGCAAAAGGGCGGAACAACAAAATCAAGTAACAAAAAACGAAATTTTAAAGTTCTTATGCTTTCATTTCCGAATTCGCTAACAGCACAAAAAAAAAAACCCAAATTGTACTGCAAACAAAAACAACTGCTACATTCGTCGAGACACAATGTGGCACCGTGGCTAATGCCTTTGTGTATTGTTTTTGTTTTCATTTGACACTGTGCGTCGGTAGCGTTGAAATTATGCAAATTGTTTTTTGGTTGCTTGTGCATCGAATAACGGTTCGGGCCATGAGGGCGGAAAGTGCCACTACGTGCCCATCGCTGGTCTAAATGACAGTTTTTATTTCTAAATTTTGTTTTCAAACAATTGATACAAAAAACACAAGGTTTAATAGAAAATACATTCTACAATTTTGATTAAAATCTTTTCAGTTTTTCGTAAACAAAAGCAATAGTTTCGATTACATTGCGATTATTAGTCAAAACTGCTCATCAATATTGATGTCCAGAATAGTTTGGTTGTGATCGTTCGGCATGTTAATGGAAATTTAAAACCTAAATCAATAGAGCAATTATGTGTTCAAACAGGAAATTAAGGTAAAAACGTAGAAGTTTCGAGTCAAATTATGGCAAATCTAATTGATTGTTTTAAAAAACTAGGTCGTATACAGGTTCACAATCGTAGAATTATGTGTAGATTGAATAATTAAACACAAGAACTATATTTTTTTACGAAGCGTACAAATCATGATACCGGACAAGTGGTTGGAATGAGGAACGTGGAAAATTTTTCCGTAACCAAATTCCGACTGCTTTTACTTACCTCATAAGTCTTTTAAATTAAATAAAAAAATTGTAATTACTTTCTTGTAATGATAAATATTTATATGTATAAGCATGCAATAAAATATTAAAATACTTACAGCTCAGTTTATTTCCGCTGAAAACTCTATAATTTTGCAACTCCATTTTTATCTTTTTTTACACTCGCGAAACCATCGAATCTCACCGTTGCGTAGTTTTGACTCAATTGACAAAAAATCTTTTAAAATTTTAAAACTATTTTTTACAGTTGACGTATCAATATTGAAGGATGTGTTCACTTTCGTAAACCTTGAACGGGAAATTGATGTACTTTCATAGAGTTTTTTAAAGCGTTCAGAAATTGAGTAAAAATATTGGTGTTCACTATATCAAGGTGTTGACTATATCCAAACACGACTGTACTTTTAGATTTAATACGCGTAAGGTTTTTCTTTAACGATATATAGACGAAACTGTCCAGTAAAGTATAATAATAACATCCCTTAAAAAATATTGATATTATTCTTTTATGTACCTGCAATTATTGAACCTGGTTAAAATAAAAAAAAAAACTGAAACAACCTAATGTATACATTAATCATCTTATCAATATTTAAATAAATCAACATATCAGGCTATTAGTATGAACTACAATAGTTTTCTCAAAAACTTTTCTTCTCAGTGTATTGGGGAATCTTAATTTTATATTCTTAAGCTGATAATGCTTAAGTAAATAAAATAATTATATTTTCTTTCTTATGATTTTTTCTTCTTCGTCTTCTTCATATTTGCTTTCATAATCACAAACTAATAAAAAAATTTAAAAAAAAATGCACAACAAAATTAACTCTACGTTTGCTAGCGTGAAGTTTAAGTGAAGTTAGTGACCGACTAATGCTCCAGTTGCTCATTTAAGTAGTGCATTCTGCGTATGCACCCTCTGCATTTACGAGACGTTGCTACGAGTATATGTTGTTGTCGCCATCATCGTCGGTCGCATGCTTGTCGGACATATTTAGTTCAAACTTAGCAGTACGTTGCCAATGACGTAAATAATGGACAGAGCAGAGCTCGAAAGTCAACTGCATTTCAAAAAAACGCATCGTCATTAATTGAATGAGTTCGCGCGCTCACATTTATGGAGTGGTGGAGTCACATGCGTTCAATATGCCATCCAAGTTGGAAATCAAGGCATTTAAATTTCCACAAATCTATGTAAAATGAACGCTCGTATAAAATCTAAAATGTAAATAATGTCATCGATTATTAAATTGGCTTCTTACTTCAAATGTTTGCTAATGGGAAAAATAAAAATTATGTCGCTTTAAATTAAAGAAAGAGTAATTTCGATTCTTGAAATAATTCACAATTTTTTCTTTCAAAATTTTCCTACAGGGTACTTGTGTCCACATTGATCGGTTGTGTTGCTGCTCATAGTGTTCTTCATTGCCGTCGTCGTCGCATACTCAGCGTTGGTGATATTGTCTACGATATATACGCGCAACTTTCATGCAGACGTGATTGTTGTGTGTGTGTGACCACATTAAAGATAAAACTAATATGGCAACTAAGTTCATATGCTATAATGATGATGATATCGCCATTGTCCAGGACGACGACAGCAACGGCTTTTCTGAACTTTATTTGCTTTTCGTTGCGTCGTCTTATATCTTAGGTAGCTACACCGTTTATTTGCTTTATCGAAGTTTTTAAAAAGCGATAAAATGCTGTATTTATTGTGTTCAGAGTTATTCCATAATAAAAATGAAAGAAAAGTAAAATTTCATGAGTTCCAAATTAAATTTTATAGTTTTTATTGCCTCTCAATAGTTAGTTATCCAAAAACTTATGTATATCATGCACATGTTTTAATATCTTTAAAATACTTAAAAAAAATGTCTGCAGTAGTTTTAGGTATCCATTCAGGAAACCGATTTTCTGTAGCGAAAGAAATCTTGAAAATGCAAAAAAAGACAAAAATTTTATCAATTTACACTACCTTAACCCCCCTAATGGGTTACTTTAGTCAAATTCTCAGAAAAAATTTACATACGGGACAAACGACTTTAGACTAAAATGCTCCATAGGAGGGTTAAGGTTTAGTCTTACCATGAGGAATAACTTTTGCAGATTATTAGTCAACATCGTTCGATGTCCTTCCAATTTGTCTACATACGAAGTTATCAATTGCATGTATTAGTGATCCCAGGAGAGTTACTTCGGCAGTAATTTCGACAGCGCTTTTAAATTTTTGTTATGGTTCTTAGTAGGTTCATGCAAAAGGGAAAATAAAGCAACTTTCGAAAGTTTTCGCTGCATAATCAAGTTCACTGAGCATGGGTCTGTAACGAAACATAAACAAAAAACATAACAACGTTTAAAGCTTTTCATACTATATAGTTATGGAATCATCAGTGACCTTTGAACCGAAGTGTGAGAACTTCTAGGACTAATATATTTTCCTTTCAATGTCTTTTTTCTTTTGTTCTTCTCATTTGATACATTTTATCATTATTAATTTAATAATGTTTTTAATTACTACCCGATCCAGTGATTGAATTTGTAAGAGAGCTTCCATAAATCACATGTTTGATATTGTATAGTACAGTTGGGTAAGCGCTCGTGCTCCGTAGCTTTGTTATCCACACAAAGTGATGTGCGCCGCAAATTTTTCATCAAATCGTCTAACAAAATTGCTCTTGTACAAGTCCATACACATTTCGACTTATCATCGAATTTCTCTAAAACAAAAATTATAAAACATTATAATGGGTACTACAAAGGATGAGACTAAAATTATACCATGTAGCTTATGGTAATATGCCGCTCAAAATTAAATAAATAACCGCTAGTTTCAACACACGATATTTTAGATTGCTTACTGATAAACAGTTTGATTGATATGTATTGCTTTAAATTAACATAATTTGCTGCTTTATTTTTCATCTCTTACAATTTAAATAATTTACCATGATATCTCAAAAACTTTCAAAGATTAAGATAAAATTAAAATGTTTACTCTTTGTGTTTATTGTTGGTTTTAATTAGTACATCTCAGCTTATCCCTTTCAGCTGCTTAAAATCTTTATTTCCCGCTATTGTGAAGCTTCAACGAGTGTGCATTATCTATGAAGACAATCAAAAATATGAACAAAGCCTTCTCGCATTTGCACAATTTGTTACTTCATTTAGCCCCGATTTCTATAGAGATTATGCTGTTGTTTACTCTAATGTCTCTTTGCTTTATATTCCCGTGCTTGCACTGTCTTCTAAGATTATCAATAACTGTTGCCTATTTAAACTGCCGTATAAAATTTGACATCGAGTCTTCGGCAACTGGCTTGCTAATGTTCGCCTCTAGCAAGTCGAGACAAAGGCTGACGATCAAGCCAAAGTCAGTCTATCGATCGATCGACCGACGACGATACAACTACTGCCAACAGTAGACATTCCATGAATTGGAAGCCAACAAACAACAAATATTTATAAAACCCACCATCAACCGAATAGTAGCTTGAACGTTCCGACAAACTGGAAGAGAGGCAGTCAGTCGTTGGACGGACAAACTGTCAGCTAGTTGCCCGCCAAGTAATTTGTAATTTTACATGTCAGACAAAGTCGTTCAGAGTCGTGCCTTTGCGAACAGAATCATTATCGATATAATGTGTGTATGCGCGCGCGCGCGCGCTCTCTCACCTTTTTCAAGAAAAGTCGACCCAATCCGCGTCTATCGTGCGCTTCTCACAGCAAGCAAGACCAAGACCAGATGAATCGAAAATGAGTCGTTCGTTATTGCAAGCAACTACTACAAGATCTTATCGTTAACTATGTGTAACTTAAGTAGGTACTAAATGAAGTTTTTCTACTGCTACAACCTGATGATGATAATAGAGGAATTGCACATAATTTCTTATTAGGGTTGATTGAAAAAAATCGGTGGTATGGAAAAAGTTTGTCTTGTATCTTATGTCTTCAAATTAAAATGTATTCTAAGCTACGCTGAAGTAAAAGTGATGGTAAACGGAGGCTTCAAATTTCTTGAGCACCATCGTTACGTTGGCTGCTTAACCCTATTTAATAGATATTATAATGGAATGTGTTCTAGAGCTATTTTTGAACTTTAATTTCATTAGTTCTTGTATTCTTTCGTAGCACTCAAATGTCCTATCAGGCTCATCCATTTTGCGTAGCGACTGTGCTCGGCAGAACGTCGCACGTCGTTCGTTGGCCGCACCATTAAGTTGTGGAACAATCTCACTGTGATCGGTAGATGCAAGAAAAATATACACCCATACCACTATTCTGAATCCGCTTCCCTCGAACCTAGCTCCTTTTCTTACAAATCCATATCAATCAATCGCTTAAGATATCATGCAAGTATTAACTTTCTTCCACCAATCTATTCAACTTATTCGCATACATTTTTAGCATAACTTCTAAATTAAAAAAATTTTATCATCTTTGAAACACCCTATCATTTCATGCTCTGCTGATTCCAGCAAAGCTTAACAGCTCTCAAATAAATAAGAAACGCGCGCAACGTTGAGCGTTCATTTATTTCACTTCGAGGTGTATGTTTTGACGGCAAAAGGTTGAGGCTGCAGATAAAGTCAGTCGGTCTCTGCCTCTGTCTGTATTTCTAAAGAGATGAAAGTCACCTTTTGCCAAGTTTGCTAAGATGATTGCTGTTAACTTTTCGCCAAAGATGCTTTTCTCTGTTGCTGCTTGCTGCATCACAACGTTATGGTTGTGGAGTGTCGCTTTTAATGCTTGACTGCTGTCTACTACTACGATATTTTTGTTGTACTTTCTGACTTGGGTTGGAAACCTCTTTCTGTTTTTTTTTTCTTGTTTTTTTTTTAACAATTTCTGCATTGAAGTCTCATCGCTACACAGTAGCTCAGCTAAGGTTTTGCTCAAGTATTTTATTAGTGCTATTAACTGCATGACGTATCTCACTGTCTCACTGTTGTCGTTGCTATTACTTCTTGGGGTTCAACTGTTTAACTCTTTGTTGTTATTGTTGTTGTTGTTAGTGTCGCTGCTGTTGTCATCAACATGTTGTATGTTTGCGCGATCACTTAACGGCGACTCTGAATACAACAACAACAATTACAGTGGCAACAACATTTAACTACATATTTGCAATTTTTCAGTGCTTAATCATTGTCAACAATTTTGTCTGTGGAGGGTCGCTGTTTAACGTACGTAAATGACAAATGTTTTATTTTATTAGATCGATGGTCAATTGTAAATGATTGGATGATCTTCGTTTAAAAGTTCGTGGAAAGTGAAGTTTTCTTTTCTATACATATTCATTAATGACTGTTTTCTGACTTATTCAGTTAAACTTTAAACTTTTAACTGAGGTTGTAAAATTTTTCTATAAAATGTTATGTCAAATTGTTAGTTCAAAGTAACTACTCCTCAAAACTTAACTTAGATTGAAGACATGATTTTCTTTCCCTCAAAATCGATGTTTTTATTCAGGAATGTAGGAGGATATCTGACTGCATTGAAGCTCACAATTGATGTCAAAAGTATTGGTGCTAGGTCTAATGGGAAAATCTGCATTGGCGGTCGCACTCTAATGACGTCAAATAATTTCACATATCTCGGCAGTGAAATTACCATTGGCACATTGACATTACCTGTCGGATAAGAAAATCAAGAGCGAAAATCAAACCTTTCAATGATATTCAACGAGAAACTGCTCCGTAAAGCCGGAATAGAGTGACGCGACGCATGGATACGAAAGTAAAAGTGGAAGTGGATAGGTCACATTTTACAAGATGAACCATGGAGTGAAACATTTTAGTTGGCAGCATTCGTATTCCAAACCGGCTCGAGGAATTTGGAGAAAAATGTTCGATAAAGAAGCGAAAAATCTTGGGTTCAGCAGCAAAAAATTGCATAAGATGTCGAGCATTAGATTACCGGGAAAAGAAGAAGTAGAAGCTTCTTTGAAAAGATTTTTAGAAACTTGATGATTTTACCAGATTTTACCATTTATTGCTTGAGAAATTATTTACGAAAAAAAATAACAGCTAATGAGAATAGTAAATGCGGGAAGGAATTGAGCCTTAAAAGAATGTTTTCCCACATTGATAAGTGTAATAAGAAAATTCAAGGAGAATTATACGAAAAATGATATCATTTAAAAAAAGCAGTGGTCGTCATCTAGTGAAAACTCGAACTCGAATGGTGAAATAGTTTATGAGATATTGAGTACACAAGTTAACTCTGCCATGGTTTGTGATTAAATCAACAAAGAGATTTATAGCTTTGCCTCAATTCAAAGTTGGGTAGAAATTCCCTTGTTATAAATGTACATTTGAGACTTAGCTGATGTAGTAGCTAAAGCCACTGAACTTTATAAGGATATTGGCTTTAGTGGCTGCGTACACCAACAGAACAATTTATGCTATGGCAACAACCAAAAAAATGCACTTTTGATATAACTAGAGCGAGTCCTTGAACTCATATACATGAATAGTGTTGATGAAAGTGCAGAGTATTTTGCATTCCATTATGAAAATAGCACTTACTGAAAATAATAACGTAAGTTATACGCTATGCGCCAATGTTGAATTATTTATACGCCCGTACTGTACACAACACTGCCCAGCAAACATTTTTTACTGCGAAAGAATTATATATCAATCAGCGAGACGATAACTTTGATTCAGCACGAGTTTCTATGGGAAACGGAATAACTGATGGTATAACACAACTACACTTGTCATTTCATGAAAACAGAGAATCAAACACCGTTCGTACAATGTATGATACAATGCAAATAACAAAAAAGTTATATCGAATCATAATGCATTGAAATGTTGTGTATAAAACTTTTTCAAACAAAAATATAACTCTGCTAGAAGTGTCAATCGCATAATTAGATGATTCATTATCAATTATTTTTATAGTTGTTGTTCTACATATATCAGTGGCCACAAGGAATAACAACTAAACTCGATATTTGATGACAAGGCGAAACAGCATAAGTCATATGAATATACACACATTTTTGTTGTTTCGCCTTTTCATCAAATATCGAGTTTAGCTGTTATTCCTTGTGGCTACAGATATTTTTCTGAAACTGGTTCGCTTATTCATTACGCTAAAATTTGACAGCATAAAACTCTTCACGAAGAGTTAAAAATTCATCACAATCAATTTGGAAGATTTAAAAAAAAAAAATTTCAAATGTTTACTGGGTACCAATTGTGAATAATCATCATTGTCCTTGGCGCGCAGGAATACAAAGAAATTTTTTGAAATCTTTGCAGAGCAGCGCAAAAATTTATGTGCAGTTGTAGATTGCGCTATTTTATAGCTTTTTATTCAAGAAACGCATTGTATTTTACCATAGAATTTCAAAAGATTTTCGGTTTGCCTTTTATTTGTACGCGTATATTTTTGTTTGTAACCATTTGTTACATCTATTTTATTTTATTTCATTTCATATGTTTTCTCTTCTTCTTTTGTTGTAAGCCGCTTTAGGGGAACGCACACAGACAATAAGTCTAGCAGCATATGTATGATATGTAGTAGGAGTTGAAGATAATGCACGAGCTTGCAAATCTTTTCTCTTCAGATCGAAGAATGAGATGCAAAGAAGTAAACTGCCACAATTTTGCCGCGGGTGCAATTTTTTATTTGTTATAATGCGCAGTAGTAGTTACTATATACATATCTGCAGATATGTACATAGGTACTCGTATCGTAACAACAATAAAATAAAATAAAATAAAATCAAAAGAAACAAAAATCACAATGCGATACTACATTTTACTTTTGTTATTTGGCTGAAGGCTATTCAACGATTGTAACAATTGTAATACAAATAGTAATACAGCCAACAAAGAAGATGTGAATTTTATTTACTATTGATAAGATTGTTTTTTTCCTATTAACTATATGATACGCTAAATCGATTGATTGAAATTTAAAATTTCAAGCTTGTAGATTGAAGGTCATTATTACATTAGAACTTTTGATAGTTCCCAACAAAGTAGAAAACCTTGATATTACAATTTTCTCCAAATTTCCCCGATTCACGTATTTCCTGCTCTAGCGAATATTTCCACTATGATTTAGGACCACTGCGTTTTTTATTACTCTAAGAGTATTTCCGCAACGTGCGCCCTGTTCATTTCCATTTTCGTCTTATGATTTACTTGGAAATTGGATCTTGAACAATTCGATATTCGAAATTAGGTCTAAGGCTACCAAATTTACAGAATTCGGAGAAAACAAAACATAGCAGTCCTAGCGGCATATAAACGATATAAAGGATGATCCAATAAGAGCTTTCTGCTTTATTTTCTAAATAAAATACATAAAAATCAATGTATTGATGCAAATCTTTATTTGGAATGTTTTAAAATTATTTCGTTCAAATGTTGCCCACGACTAGTTCTTAAATGGTCCATTCTGTGGGTCCAATATTCGACAACTCATTCGAGCATATCGGCCAGTATTCCTTGAATAACACGAGTTACGTTGGTTTCCAAAGCGTCAATAGATTTGGGTTCGTCGACTTAAACAAGTGATTTAACATATCCCCAAAGAAAACAATCCAATGGCGTCAAATCACATGTTATTGCTGGCCAATTAACATGATCATTTCTTGAGATGATGTTTTCATCGAACGTTTCCCTGAATACAGCGATTGTTTCTCCAGCTGTATGGCATGTTGCGCCATTCTATTGAAACCAGAGGTCGGCTGCACCAAAATCCTGAATTTTTGGCAACAAAAATTCATTGATCATTGCTCTGTATCCGCATTTTTGAAGAAATACTGTCCGATGATGCCTCCTGCCCATAAACTACACCAAACAGTACATTTATCAGTACATTTACATTGGAATCTCTTGGATTGCTTCTGGTTGTTCATCGGCCCAAATACGGCAATTTTGCTTGTTCACGTAGTCGTTCAACCAGAAATGAGCTTCGTCGCTAAACACAATTTTTCGATAAAATAATGGATCAATTTGAAGTTGTTGTAAGGATCATGAACCGAAATTAAAACGTACACCAATATCAGCCGGCTTCAATTCTTGTAGGCCTTCAATGATCCTTAAGAGATGCCCAAAGCCTGAGTTCAGCGACGAATCGATTATTCGCAGATTTCACGAACACTCTCTGCTACTGCAGAAATATTCTCAAAACTACGGGCTGCATGCACTCTGGTTGAATAATGAATGTCCAATAGTTTAAAATTGGTTCGAAATTTGGTGATGGTGTTACGAATAGTGCGCTTAGTTGGACGCTCATAACGACCAAAATGATGTTGAAGAACTCTATAACATTCTCTAACTGATGACTTATTTTGGTAGTAAGTTTCCACAATTAGTAAACGTTGTTCAGGAGTAAGTCTATTCATGATTGAGTCCTATTGAATACTGAACACAAACGTCATATCGACAAGCCATTTGACACATGATAGCTATCAAAACAATCCAGTTGGAAAAGGGACCTCAGTCTTCAGTCGCGCATACTGTTTCTCTATTTTATATATAAGAGCTCGAATCCAAGAAAGATTGTTACCAATCTTATCTGAACAATTAAATTGTTCTAGTCAAATAAAAAATATCAAATGCCTTGATTGTTAGTGATGCTTAAAATCTATTTAACTGTAAGCAAAGGGGAGATGGGGGGTATTTGTAGGTTTCTGGAAGAGCTTAAATATTTGTAAGAAAAACAAATTTTTTTAAGTTTCCAAAAAATATGCCACACTGATTTCGGTCATTTTGGCTGAAATATTCGTCTAACGTAGTTTATGTCGTCCTTATCAAAAGTCTTTATGTGCACAATACTATTTCTGCTCAAGTAAATGGTTAAAAATCAATGAATCGTATACAAATTTATAACATCGCTTATTTCATTTTAAAAGAAAAGTCCCGGCCCGACACGACATCGTCGATTTGCGTGATATTTTGTATGTCAAAAAAACAACCCCTTGGGGAATTTTTTTTATGTTGAAAAGAAGTGGCACTGTAGCGCCTAATTTCCGAAGGATCAGTTTCAGGCCCATATTTCTTCGAGAACATCAATGTTACTCATCGGACGGTAAATTTATTTGATGTCAGCTGTGGAAAACCATCAACACTTGTGTTTTCAACAGAATGTAACTAACTACAACGCATACTGCAAGGTATAGAATTGTTCTCTTATGGAACATCTTCGACGAGCGCATTATATCGCTCATTAGCGACTTCAATTTGCCGCCTTCTGTTTCATCAGTCCTAATTAAAAGAACGAGAGTTTATCAACAATTCAACGACAATTCCATGACTGAAAACAAATATTTGTAATGGCATCCGTCGCCAAGGCATTATCTTTCAAGTTTTGGGCAATAAAACTCCTCATAAATTTTTTCGTATGGATTCTACTTTTCCCTTGGTAAAAATAACTGCCACACCATGTTATCATAAAAATTGCTATTTCAACTTGACGTATAAATTGTCAATCATGTACAACATTATAATGTTGACATAACGATCTCTAACGTTACTCCTTGAAGATTTGCCAACAGCGTATAAAAACTTTTTGTTACGTGCACCTCATTATTTGTTAAGAAAATTTTCTACTCTCATCATGGACATTAAATGATCAAATTGACCTACATAACTGAGTGGGTGAAAAGGATGAAATAAATACTTTTACCGCTAGATGGATACTTCAAACTTTTCATCAAGTTTAACCTTAAGTATTTTGACAAAATCAGCTAGAATTTTGTAATAGAAGAGCAAAAGCTGTTGCCCTGGAGGCAATTGACATGACCACGGCTTTATTCGTGCTCCATGCTTGCAAGCACACACACACATCGTAACAATGCGGAAAACTTTTGCTTCCGCTAAAAAGTGTTAATTGGCGAACATTTGCCAGCCTTAACTTCGAGAGTCGGTAACTTTCCGTTTTTTTATTTTTACTGATGCTTCCTACTATTTCTATGCTTTAATAGTTTTTCTTTTACGTTTTAACAGGAAAATTACGTGACGAATGGACATTCAGAGTGTGTGCGTTAGAAAGAAAAATGCCTTTAGGGACCAACTGATTGTATGTGTAGTAATCATGTTGGTACACTGCGCTACATACAATGCAGTCATGTCGCCGATATGCTACGCACGCCAGCGATTTATGTTTTTATTTTAATAATTATGATTTATTGTTTAAAGTTACTTGAACATCAAAAGAGCATGGTAGTTGGGTGCGTGGAATGTGCATTTGCATGAAATACTTTGCTGCTGCTCTAACATAAAAAATATCCCAGTCGGAAAACGTACTTAAGATCAAAAAGGCATGTTTACAACTATGCTCGGATCTAGGCAAAAACGTCCAGAAAATTTTATGAAATTTATGGGTTGGAGTCGCTACACCGATTATGGTATGGAAATAGATTGATTTTCGAAGAAAATTATTTATTTTTGGTGGGCGGTGCCACTCCCTTAACAAAAAAATACGTTTTTATTGCTAAAATAATTGACCGATGTTGATGAAATTTGATACAAAGATAAATTGAACTAGATTGATGGATTGAAAATATTTAATTTTAAGTAGGTGGTGCCACACCCCTAACCAGAAAATGTATTTTCACTGCTCTACTAATGGACCCGTTTTTGATGAAATTTTATATGGTTATACAAGTGGGCGGTGACACGCCCTTAAGCTAAAATAATTTACCGATTTTGATGAAATTTGTTTTGGAGATAGTTTGAACTCTAAGGAAGGGTATACCGGGTGTCCCATTTTAACTTACACAGCTAAATAAGTTAAAAAATTGCAAGTCATTCATAAAATGTTTCAAATAAAAGTTGGTGGGTATCAAAGGGCTGATCCAGCCATGACCTTGACCTACATTTTCAAAATTATATGAAGGTCAACTTTAGTTTTTCAAATGGAAACCCCTATTTTTGACCTCAGATTCCGAAGGAGCACAAAATTCTATATATTCAGATAGGTATTCATGTTAGAGGTCAAAGTGACCCTGAAGGTCATTTTAAGGTCGAATTCCCGCTTGGTGCAGAAAAGCTGCAGCCAGTTAAGGCAAGATTGTGCAGCGGTCCAGCCAATGATTACTAGCGTTTCTGCACCAAGCGGGAATTCGACCTTAAAATGACCTTCAGGGGTCACTTTGACCTCTAACTTGACTTTTGACTTATTCAGCTGTGTAAGTTAAAATAGGACACCCTGTATAAGTAGGATAGAGATAGAGAAAAAGTTAAGGCAAAAAGATACCATAATTATTATTGTTAAGAGCCAAGTAAAATGCTACTTAACTGTTTTGTATTGTGACACATACTTCCCAATGGGTCACTAGCTGCAATCATAAGACAACGGAAGTACAAGCGTGTTAAACTTATCGAACACAATAACAACAACTAGCAACTAGCGCCGCAATGAATATTCCAATAAACAATAAAAGAATACCACCTAGTAGCAATATTTCTTTATAGCGAAATATGATTTTTAATATATTTTAAAGATTCATTTAACCATATTTTTGAACGGAAGTCACGTTCAAACGGTTACGTTCACATTTACGCTATTTTGATTGATAGCAATCGATATTTATAGCATAGCGTAGCAACTACATATGTAGCATTTTTTTTGTCTTCACTGCGTAGCTGTATAGCAAATCACTGTTACGTTTTTTAGTATTTTTTCATATTTTGCATATTGGTCTTTCTTCCTTTCCAGTTTTGTTATCAGTTGACAGCAAATCGTTTCAATTCACTTTGTCTGGTTGCATTATTTTCCGTGCTTCCGTACACACTTTTTTTCGTCTGATGTGTCCTTTGGCAACATACCAATATAGAGTATTGGCGGAAAAAAAAATTGCGTCAATCATGCGTGATGATTGACGAATTGCTTGGCTGCTCTTTCATTTCTTTTGTACTGCGCTTGTCTCTCCTATCGTTTCCCTTTGCCTTATTCCACACAGATTGTTATCTTGAATACGTGATTTTTGCAATTTTTTTGCAGATTGATTTATGCCATTTGCAGCAGCAGTGTTTTGTGTGCCAAAAAAGTTTTGTATTGTCTATCGACTCTTACACTTCATGCAGCAAATGCAGCAACCTATCAGACAGTTTTTGTTTTGTCATGTTTAATTTTTTTTGTTTAAAGTTTTTCTAACTTTAAGCTCATGCGAACGCTTTTTTGAAGTAACTAATTGAAAAATTGTCCGTATCAAAAGTTGTTATCTATCTCTTTGAAAAAGTTTATTTTCATAGTAGCTGCTAATATGGCACAGTAGCATATTTCATTATAATTTTCGAATCATATTCTGTTTTACTATGAATGTGTAGCAAAATTTATAAAAAAAACATGAATTTTTCATTTGGAGGTTGGGTATTGTGGCTTGCTGCACTATCTTGAAATATATTGATTTAATAGTAAATTAAGTACTCAGTGTAGTCTTTTCTAAAATATTTACTTAAAGTTGACCCTATTTAATTTCATTTAAAAAATAATTTTAAGTTATCTAATTTTATCCAATTGTCGTCATATAAAATTAACTTATACTATTTAATTTTCTTTTCTTTTAGGTAAATTTACACAACAATTATCACCACCACGTGCTGCTGTTCTGTTGCTTATTACGATGTTTTATAAAATATAATAGAAAGAAATTGTATACTACAAATATTTAGCATAATTACGCGCACTGCTAACAAGCTCAAGGTGTTGTTTGTCATTCATGCAACATTGGTCTAATTTAATTATTAAACATAGTTTTGGAAAACTTGGTAATATTATTGTACTTGACATTAAAACTCTGCTTTTTTTGAAGAAAAAAAAAAAAATAAATTTGAATCGAAAAAAGAAAAATTTAAAAAAAATATAGATTTTAGGGCTTATCTGAAAAATTGTGCCTTCCCGAAACAGAAATTTTAAATCGACCAACGTATTACAAACATCAAACTGTCACATTTATAGCTCCAAATTTTTGATATTACATACATTAATGATATATTCCTCTAAACGAAAAAAAATAGCACTGAGCCTTTAATATTCAAATGACATATGACTTAAGTCATACAAAAAATGTTTTAGTATCCCTCATCTGCATTTCACTTGTCGAATGTTGGAAAAGTATACATTAGTTTTTTTATTCAACTGACATCTGTTATGATTTACTCGCTTACCACCGGCTTGCTGGCTTACTTGACTACCTTCACCCGTAATGCCAACCAAAGTCAAGTCAGTGTGATGCACACAACATCAAGTTCTTTAAGCATAAATGTAAATATTTGTAAAGTTTACTTGTAGGTACACATGCAACTATTAGTATTTATATTTGTATTTGTGTGCTGTGTTAGTGTACATACGTACGAGTGTATTTATAGTACATACATATGTATTTATAACGCTGAACACAGAAAGAAAGAAAGAAATTTCAGTCCTACAAAAAATGCTTTTTTGAAGGAAATTTTTGCAAAAATTTATTTGATCGAAAATTTTGTGTATAAAATTTGCAGCTGAAAAACGCAAGTAGTTTCAGACTCCGCTTAAATCACGTTAAAAAAAGTGGCGCTATAGTGTCCATTTGAACGCAAATTAAGGGCCTCTTTATTTATCACGATTCGTCTCGTTTCGTCTTTAATTTCGAAGCCTAAAAGTATGCTAGTACAATTCTTACATTTGCAATTAACTATTCATTAAGCACAGGCTAAATTTTTTTGTTTTCATTTATGTAAAATACAATCGCATATTTTTAGGCTTGAAAATTAGAGACGAAACGAGACGAATCGTGTTATATAAAGAGGCGTTCAGAATTCATCCAAATTGCAATTTTTGAACTAAAAATTTTTATCCGTGTACTCTTAACATATTCGCTTATCGACGTATATCATAACAGCTTTCAAATCAATGATATATGTTATTATTCCTTTATATCATAATGTTGTGATGTATTTTTGTTGTTTTTATTTGTTGCACGATGCTTCACACTTTTTTTTCTTCTCTTTGTTGACTTTGTTGTGGAAATTTGTTACATATGAGTAGTCCATATGAAAAAAAAAAAAAAATTAAATAATAATTCAAAAAAAAAAAAAAACAAAACAACAACACGATTGTTGGTGTTAATGCTTTTAGTGATAACATAGAATATGTATTTATAACTGTGATAATAGCCATTTCATGGAAAATTGAGGAAAGACAAAGCAAAAACCTTTGAACAAACGAAAGTTCATATACACTTGACTACAAGACTTTTGCATTTCTAATAAATCGTACATATCTTTACTAAATCGGTGTCACTAAACACGGATATATAAAGTAAATTTAAAGACTAGGTCTTCTTTTAAAGATATTTCGAGTTGAAAATGTTAATTTTGCTCAAATTCTTACGTTTAAGGACACCAATTTTTTACAAATATTATTTACTATAAGATCTTAAAACTCTATCCTTTCTCTTCAAAATCGCCTTTTCAACATATTCTGTATAGTTTTTTGCCTAAGCTATGTAAAGCTATGTGCGCTAAAATCGAATTTTTGAAGAATTAAAAGAAAAATCAAAAACTCCGAAAATTCATAGCTTGGCCAATATATAGTATTAATAAGTGGAGCGCTGTAATATATTACAGCTCGAAATGTATGCCAAATGATAGAAATCGAAGAGGCCTAAAAATAATATATTGGGTTGCATTGCTGTATTCTTTCCCAAACATGGGTTGCTACCGGTTTTTTGGTTCAATTTTCATTAATGAAGTTAACAGCTTGAAATGCATGCCAAATGATGGATATCGAAGTGCCTAAATAGAATATATAGGGTTGCCTTGTCGAATCCTGTCCCAAACATGGGTTGCCACTCATTTAAAAAAAGTTGGCCCTTTAAACTACTGCGAAATTTTATCAAACCAGTGATATTTTCTTGGAAATCAAGTTGGCGAATCCTGCTCACCACATACTTCAATTGAGAGTAAACCTGGACAAGTTAATTTTTCGCGAAAAAAATATGCTTGAAAATAAAAATATATAAGTATGTAACTAGTGTAGCTTTCTATTGGTAGAAGAATTTTTAGAATTGGAGCAGTAGCTCTACATACAATAAAGCAAACAAACAAACTTTACCCCTTTATATAGTAGTATAGATATTATATGCGCATATGCATAGTATCTACATATTTTATTGATATTATCGGAAAGGAAGTTCTCAAATTATAATAATGGAGTTTAGCTACAACAGCTATTAACCTTTTTAGCTATTTTTTAACATATGAAGTTCTTATTCACAAACTTGGCACTTTACTATAAAGGGCTGTTCATATATAGCGTAAGGTTGTTTTTCGAAAATTCCAAAACAAAGTAGAATGTTCGTAACAATATACTATATAAATTATTTGAAAGACAAAAATCTAGCACTTATTTGTAAGTCAGTGTAATAACATTCTAAAATCAAAGAAAAATAAACGTTTAAAAAAAAAAACAAAGAAAACAGAATTCGATTTCTGAAGTATGTTAAAGAAATAACTTTTACTTTTTTTTACTAAATGGTTTCAACTGCAGAAAACATAGCTATTAAAAAGAAATAGAAAATTTAAAAAGAAAATACTAAAAAAGCATTCCAAAGTAAAGCGAAGTATGGCAAAGCAAAACGTGGAAAATCTGATTAGATAGAGCTTTTTAACCATGCAGAGTCGAATTTAACTTTATTTCCATTGTGATTGTCTATGAGACAAATTTTTATTTTGATTTATTGAGATAAATTGTTAGTCCAAAATAAAGAATACACAATGTGTAATGTTATTCAGAAATACTAAAAACGAAAGTATAAGTTTTTATTAAAAAACTTGCTCATGCCAAATAAAAATTATAATTTTAAAAGATTTTAAAAATATATTAAACTCTAGTATTTCTTCAGCTTATAGTAGCCACAAAATATTTAATTCAAAGAAAAACATTTATTTCATATTAATGTACATCATTCTACTTGGTAATGTTGCAATAAATTCTTACCATATTGGTCATTGCATTCAAAATACCAAACCATTAACATTTTTCTTACTAAAGCGCAATCAATTTTCATCTCTTCGCTATAAACCACATTTCACGAAAGTATATAAAAAATGAAAAAAAAAAAATAAAAATTTTCCAAAAATTTATCGCTCCCTACATGTGTAACATTGTGGCTGCTTGTGGTTGCGTTGCCTGCCTGCCTGCCGTCTAACCAAAAAATTTTATATTGCAACACAACAATTGCGTTTCAAGAGCGAAAACTTTTTCACGTCTGTTGCATACGTTTGCTTGGTTTGTTGTTATTCTGTGGATCAGGAAACTTATTTGTTTTATTGATTGCTTTATCAATTGTATCTCTGCTAACCTAAACCAATGATAAGTTTTGCCTGTTTAACTTGTGGTTTTTTTTTGTAGTTTTTCTTATCTTAATTCTTTTTTTTTTTTGAGTTCAATATTGAGTTAATTTTTCTTTTTTTTTGAGTTATAATTTATTTGATATATGTAGGTAACTTCTAACCCCATTTTTATAGTACTTTTTTTTAGATGTTTATTTGTCATAGCCACCCATTATAACATAATGATACTTTTTCAATTTCTTACTAGAATTTAAAGAAAAATTTATTTTAATTCTTATTAATTAAACTTTTTATAATAGAACTAATTTTTTCAATTTTTACTTTTTATTTTATGTGACTAATCATAAAATTTTTGTACATCACGTTTTGTACAGTGTTGTCGCAATATACAATCATTTTTCATGAAAGCCAATTTTTTTTTTTTTTTATCTCATCAATAGAATCGCAATAAATTTTGATTTGTTCAATTTATATTGTCGTTTTTAGCAATAAAAAGGAGCCATAAAAATATGGCGAAAATCGTGATTTTTTTGTATGATTGTTCTTCTATTCAAATTTGCAATGCGCCGCGCGCCATCTGTTATTGCTTTGGCACAATTTCATAATTAATGTTGGAATAAAAAATAAAAAAAAATATGGTTTTTGTTAACATTTGTGCGCGAAATGGATAAAAAAGAAAACAAAACAATAAGGTAACTTGCATATAAAAGATTTGTATACTTTTAATAAATTTTTACTTTGATACTATTTACACTTTAGCTACAAAGTTCGTAAAATACATCAAATTATTTTTTGCGAAAAATAAGTTATTAATTGCAAAAAAATATTGTGAAAATCTTTTTGGTAAAAAATCGTTTAAAAGACCATTTATCCTTAAAAAAATTTACCGAAAACCCAAAAACAGAAATGACCTAAAAATTTTACGCAGTTTTGAGAACAAAAATTTTAAAAAGTTTGTAGATCGAGCGATACATTAATTTTGAATATAATTCAAATAAAATTTATAAAACTTTTTCCAGTCTTCAAGAGATAAATTTTTAGATATATTACTTTTATTTTTGTAATTTTTACAAGAAACTCTTAGCATAATAATAACTTAAAGTTAATAATAATAAATAAGTTGAGGATTATTTCAATACTTGATGTATGACAATTTTGTTAACAACGTTTTGTCTCTAATGTCATACAAGATATTTCTGATTCCGCATTTAAGTGTTATATAAATAAAGTAAGAATTTAAGTTATAGTCTCTTACGATGCTTTAGTCATTCGTGACCAAAAACCAATTTCAAATTTTACTTATGCATGTGAAGCTTAACGAAAAATAAATTATTTTACGGTAATCCCGCCCAAAAATGCTTGTTGGTTGTAACGACCATAATACATATATTGAACATGATGGCAACACTTAAAATATCAATTAAATTGTATAACAATGAAAGGGGCATATGCTTTTATAGAGCACACATTGTACACATATATACATACACATACATATATTGATATGCATGTGTGTGTATTTGTGCTACGTAAAACCTATTATTTTTTGACACTTGTAAAGAAATTTACATTGTGGACAAAATATTGCATGTGATTGCAATAAAACAACTTGTATTCCGCCTAAGCCAATCCGTTTTTCGACTTAAACTGTTGGTTTTTTTTTGTTAAATTGAAAAAAGAAGGACATTTTTTCTAAAAATTTACAGATATTAAATTTTTCCAGTTTTATATTCAAACTAAAAAAATATTTTGCTTGAAAACTAAGATTTTTTCAAAAAATCCTCAGTCAAAGATTCACATTTCATAAAATACATTTGAGCTATTTAAAAGACAGACAGTTTGGCATATTAGATCTCATAAAAATACGCACTTGGGCTTGTCATATTTTATGACTTATTGTATTTACTTAAATCCACCCGGTGGTCTAGCACCCGTAAATTTAAGGCATTTTCAAAAATTTTTTTGAAAGCGAAGATAATGAACAACGATAATAAAACTTTGTAGGTATATTATATCATTCAAGGAGCATACAACAATATTTTTATAATAATCAAAAAACAATATTAACTATATAAAAATTGGCGCTAAAGATGACCCTTTTATAAAAAAGGTACCTGGGCGGCGGGTAAAATATTAGCTCTGTCACTTATCTGAAAAATAAAAAGTAAGGAAATTATTATTAATCTATATGAGTGTGGCTATGGCCCCTGCCTCCAAAACTGAAAAAGAAAAGTTTTTGACAAAATGGCGCGCTCTTGAAATTTAAATATCGAAAACAGACCATTTTTTAGTAGTTTTTTTACGTAAAAATTAAGAAGTTATTAATTTAAAAAAATTTTGGAGGCACGGGCCATAGCCACTGCAATTCTGTATAACATATTAAAATTTGAGATGAATCGGATTAATGATTTTTTTTATATTAAAATTTGAGATGAATCGGATTAATGATTTTTTTTTTATTTATATCCCGCCGAGCAGAAAAAAGTAGTTTCGAGATAAATGAGTTTAAAGCTTTACGTATGATTATTTTCGTACGCGAGCCAACCTTTCGCTACCTGGTATAAAAGCTGTATAACCTAAAATACTGTCAATGTCATTACAAAAATTTAACCGTATATGCTCAAAAGATTGTATTTTCGAAATATTAAAAAAAAACAAAATTGAGTTGTCTAAAATTCAAGACAACCGGGTAGCTTAATGGGGCGTCCATTAATTACGTTAGGTGTTTTTTTGAAAATTCGGACCCTTCCTCCCCTTGTTGAGATCTGGCGGGACCCCTCCCTTCCCTTCCGTGAGATTTAAATTATAATTTTTAATTTAAATTCTATGCATTAAAAAGTTGACGTGAGGTTTTCCTTGAACCCCCGTCCCCCCTTGGTGAGATTTGTTGAGATTTGGTGAGATTTTGCCGGACCCCTTCCCCCAATTTAACTCACATAATTAATGGAGATCCTCTAAGTGTGCTGTTTTTCGCATAAGGACAATATGACCTTTCTGATGCCGCAGTCACATTCAGGCCCGGATTTAGAAATTTGTCGCCCTTAGGCCATTGACAAATTGCCGCCCTTCTTCACTGGTGAATATGGAAAAAAAAAATTTTCTAATGTCAAAAGTGAGTACCTTGTTTTTTTTTTTTCTTGTCAACATTTTTTAGGTAATTTAGGGGGCGACCTTCCAAGTATTCGCGCTTTTTTCCCCCTGTGTCAAAAAAAATTTCAAAGTTCCCAATATTTGCCGCCCCTAAATTCTTGCCGCCCTAGGCACTGGCTTAGTGTGCCTCTAAACTAAATCCGGGCCTGGTCACATTGCAAACCTTTTGCATTGCAAAAATATGACAATATTACTCACATATTTCTTGCTTTATTATTATAACTTATAATAAAACTTCAAATAAACTTAGTATATTTTTTTTACATAAAATATAAATAACAATATAAATAGCAAAAACATCGAGTTAAAAACAGAATAGAAAAAAACTTTTGAAAAATATTCAATATTTCTGCTATTAAATTTGAATGTTTTATGTCAAAACTAAAAGAGATTTGGCGCACTCATGGAAAAAGACTGTTAAAATCAGTTAAAAGAAAACAACAACAATAAAAAAATCTCCCAAAATAAAAGCAGTCAAAAAGCACTCACAATTGTTGGTTTGAAGCTTGCAACCATAAATAAATAAATAAAAACCACAGACAAGTGAAAATTGTTATGGCTATGCAAAAAGGGCTTTTTGTAAATATTAACATTGAAAGGATTATTAAGTGTTTGGGTCGTGTCCTATTTTTTGATCTTACTTAACTTTTTTCTACTCAATTTGGACACGTAATCGATGTTAACATTATGGAAATTATCAGACGTGGCAATAAAAAATTATTTTTTGCTATTTATTTTGCTTAATATGAATTTTTGTTGATTTGAAATTTTGGTAACCTTATGCTGCATTTTATTGTCTCAAGAGAAATATTTAAAAATTAAACCGGCTGAGTGTGCTTACTTACTAAAAAAATGTTTAATTTTTTATGACTAATCTGAATCTCAAGTTTTGTGTTAATTTTGCCAGAGAAAATTTAATCCATGCCACTGAAAGCCATTCTACAAAAGATTTTTTTGCAATATTTTCCTTTTATTCTTGGGCATATGCCAATGTTGTTTTTATATCACTGCACTTTTAATTGCCGCTACAGCTTTCTCTTTTTTGTTAAAATTCAAATACTTTTTTTGGTTTGTTTTTTTTTACGAAACTTCTAACCCATTTATACAGTCACTCACCTGTGTGGTCATTCACTCAATTTTCATTCAAAGTGCACTAAAAAATTGTGTCTTAATTTGATATAAAAACCATCCAATTTGCTGTCCAGTTGTGTTGTCCAGTGCTGTGAGTCAAATTTCATTAAAAACTTTTCATAAATGGCAGCTCAAATAAATCTGCAAAAGTTTTTCAAGTGTCTGTCCGTCCGTCCAAATGTCAGCTACTTTTTGAATAGCACATTTTAGTTTACGTTTGAGAGTTTTATTTTCTTTTTGTTTTACTACTGTGCAGGTTTTTATTTTGATAAATTTTTACTTTATTTATTATAACTTTTTGGTTTTTGTTAACTTCTCTGACAGCAGTTAAAAACACAATATGAAAATAAATTTCTGAAAAGTGTTTTATTTTTTTTTAATTGAAGTTGGAATGTACTCAATAAATTATCTTTCCTTAGAGAATTAGTAAAGTTAATTCGAACGTCATTTTCCAATTAACCTCAAGTTAAGAACCAAGTTGGGCGATTAAAAGTCTGTGTGGTCAAACATCTAAATTTTTTACAATTTTGCAAAATAAAGGTAGTCAAAATGAACTAGTAATCTTCTCCGATAGCCAGGCCGCCATCAAGGTTCTAGAACCGAAAACGATGAAATCTAACTACATATTGTGGGCCTCTTTATGTATCACGTTTCGTCTCGCTTCGTCTCTAATTTTCAAGCCGAAAAATATGCTAGCACATTTTTTTATATTTCTTAATCCATAAAACGTTGGTTAGAAATTTTTGTTTTCATTTGAAATATAATAGCATATTTTCAGGCTTGTAAATTAGAGATGAAACGAGACGAATCGTGATAAAAGATAAAATGATTAAAGAGGCGCTATGTATCCCTGTCTCGTTTCGTGTCTAGTTAAATTGTAAACCTAAAAATATGTTAGTACAATTTTTATGTTTGTAAAACACAGGCTAGATACTTCTGTTTTCATTGATAATGTTTCTGGCTTGAAAATTCAAGACAAAACGAGATGAACCGAGATACATAATGAGGAGTAAATTCGTAGTACAATGTAGGATGGGATTAGTTAAGCTGAAGCGTCAGCTCAACACAACTCTTATATGGGTTCCAGGCCACAGGAACATTGAAAGTATTGAAACGTAGATAAATTACCAAAGCATTATTTTCTTGGTTTTTTTTTTCGAAGCACCAAAGCACTGGAAGACCCTAAAAGCCCGTAAAATGTCCAGAGCAATATGACAATTTTATAACCAATTCAAAAACCACTAACCTTTTCTCTAAGAGCCGCACTTCAACAACGCCACCTCTCATACATAGACTCGTATGTTAACAATTCTCAAGTGATAAAATGCATTGAACAATGCAATTAATTATTGCTAGTTATTTACTTTAAAATGAAAAGACTGACGTAAAAGCAATATAGGAAATTAAAACAATAACATGTTCTGAGAAATTCTGAAGTTTAGTTTACTTTTTTTAACTAAAAAAACCTTTTCTTCTATTGTAAGATAGAAAACTGAAACTTATCACTTTAATACAACTGAACAAAAAAAAAGTAATTCCAAGCAAGTGCCCTCCGATGAGCATCTAAATATCATGAAAACTTTAATCGAATATTTTTAATGTATTTTTCAAATATATCACACATATTGCTAGTTACATACATTTATTATTGTTGCATGTTCCATTTATTTTATTTTTAGTCACTAGGTGTCGCTTAGTGGCAATAAATATCAATTCAAGTCATATACAGATGATTAAAGTGCCTTAGCTGATGGTATTTTTCTAGTAAAACACGCACACATATGTATATTGAATTGCTCTAAGCCAAACGTTGTCACAGACACCCTCTCTCCTTCTCGCTATTCCCAAAAGAAGTTGTGGTTTATATTGTCAAGCATTAAATCTATGCCAGTTTTCTCACTTTCTCCTCCCCTATCCTCATATATGTGTTTGTGCGACTTTTTTGAAGCTAATAATTTGCTTTTCTTGCTCGTTTCCTTAAATGGGAAATTCATACTAAATATATTTTATGTGAAACTTTTCTTGGCGTGACATTTAACACCATCATAGCTAGTCCTTAACATTAAGCGCTCAGTGACACTTTGTGGCAGGTGTTAGGAATTTCAAATTATAATTGAGTTTTGTAAGAAAAACGAATTTATTTGTGGATATACATAAGTGTTTTAGTATATTTGTGGTTTGGGTGCTGTTTAATCCATATCAATAAATTATATTGTGTGTGACTTTTTAAACAAATAAATTAACAGTTGTGTTTACATGTTTGCTTTTCCGTGTCACTTTAAGCTAATGTATTATAAATGAATTAAGTTGTCTTTAGATGATTTCGGGTTCATATTTATTTATGAGATCTCTGGATAAGCAAAGTTCTGAAATTAAAAAAAAATATTCTTTTGAATTCACTTTAATGGAATATTCAATATATAAATAGTTTTCCAATAAGAGTGATTTGTTTTTTATTTTATAACTAGTGGGCTTTGTCCCCTGAAGCATCGGCACACTTCGTTTTGCTTTTGTGCTCTGTTCCCGCCCAAAACCCTTCTCATTTAAGTTGCAAACCTTACTGAAGATAACTGACAGTGGCAAAAGCTATTGACATTTCAAATCTGGCCACACTGTCAATTTGAAAATATATCAGCACTAGTTATTGCAAAGCCCTTTGTATCACTAATGAAAAAATGCAGCTAGCTACCTTCAGTTAAGCTTTGAAATTATTAAGCCATATTTTAATTTTCAAAATCTAAACAAAGAACAAGAAATAGATGACTTTAATCAATCTCAACCAATTAACATGCAAACACCTCTATTACGTTGCTGCGCCACTTTACCTGCATTTTAGTCGTAACAGTCGGCAATATTAAAAATTTATCATTGTAGTTACGCCTTCAAGGCGTCAATTTATCTGCGTCAACAACATAACAAATTGGTTGGCGCCCAGCAATTAATAACACACGATATTGAGTCTAAAAAGCGTGAAATTGCTATTAAGAAGAATACAAAAAAAAAAAAAAAAAATTATGAAAATTCCATTTCATTTATGTTGTATAAAATATGAACCATGAAAATGCTTTTCTTTTAATTAATTAAAACCAAAAAAAAAAAAACAATATAAAAAATTTAATTCTATTGCTCATTTTGAAAGTAAAATTAATAATAAAATTCATTTAGATGAAATGTAAAAAGAAGAAAAATTACATGCGGATACATCGACGCAGCTGTGCTTTTATGTGACTGGGAGCAAAAGTTCAGCACATGACGTTAATGTATTAGAAAGAAAACACAAAAAATGTATCAGCAATTTCATGAATTAACAACACATATGAGCTGTGTCTGACGAACTGTTGAATGTAAGCTACTTGTTCTCAATACGCGTACTCCTCCTCGTACGTGAACATAAGAAATGTTAAGGGTGTTGTCTTCTATAGTAGGTGGCTGAAGGTTACCCTAACATCTATGTATGTGTTGAACTTGCTACCTATTTGTTTTCGTTGTCTTCTTTCTTGTCTGCTCTTATTTTTATTATGATAAAATATTTTATCCCGATTTTTACTTTTTCACTCTTGTTATTTATTGATTTTTATTGCTGCCTCTGTTTTGTGGCTCAGCCACCCTCTCTCAAGCAGGCCTAGTAAATGTACGATGGCATCATTATATCATGCAACACCACATTTTTAGCGGACTTATCATCGCATTATAGCGATAACTCCATTTTTGCACCCTACATATAGATTGAGTTGGACTATTCTAGATTTATATTTGTATAACAATCTTGAGATCACAAATTGTACTGACTCTTTTTTTGTGGGGTATATTTGACCAGCTGATGATTTTCTTCATTTGAAAAAATTATCCTTCAATTTATGATGCCAAATTCCTTTTTTTTCCTGTTCAATAACTTATAGACTCTATAATAATATAAAGCATTTTATTTTATTTAAAATGCAAAGTATTTTTTATTGTTGAACACCACCAACTACAACAACATAACTTGCCTACTTCTCTTTTTCACGTTCTTATTTAGCAGTTTGTTGTTTTAACTTCTTGTTCATCTTGTGTTTTATTTTTGTTGATTTTTGTTTTGTGCCGTTTCTTTTTTTTTTTTCGTCTTTCTCAACAGAGATTTTTGCGGTTTGTGATCTCATCAAAATGCTAAAGCATCGCTCGGGTGCGTTGACTTTAACTTCCGATAGGAAATGCGAGCCCCGCCACATAGCGATGATTCATAAAATCTCATATCCAAACAGTAGCAGCAGCCAGTCAAGGTCCCATACTGGTTGTTGTGTAGGCGAAGACGAAGGATTCATCCATGCAGCAACAGCGTCAAATACCGGAACGAAGTTGTGACTTTCATAAAAAAAAAAAATATGGCAAAAGGGATGAAACCGAGTGCTGCGAGTGTTTGTAAACTGCAGACGCGTGAATTAATGTTGGTTGCTGGCTGCTGTTTGGTTCTTGTTAAACGTGGTGTCTTGTTAATGGCGCTTTTTAAATTTATTGCATATTTTCAGGCATCAAGCATTTTGCTTTTAAGTAGTAGTTGGAGGGATTTCTATTTTTATTAAAAGCTTTTTGACTTTTTTTCTAAAAAAATATTTTGGTAAGAAAGATATTATTTACAATTTGTTGAATACTTAGTGTTATGTATTTCAAATAATGAGAAATGCTTTGAAAAGAATTTGTGTGGCGGCTAGACATGAATTCATGTAGTTAATGCAAGCTCATTTTGTTTCGTGTTGTTTTTAGATTGTACGTTCGAAAGTATGTAAATATTTTTAGAACAATTATTCAATTGTCAGAATGTAATGGTATTTTGGCTTGTTGCTAAAACCTCATCATATGAAACAGATATTTACGATATTAAGCAATAAAAGAAATGTGTGTAATTGAACCACACACCAGAAATGAAAATTGACCTCAGCTAAAATAAAACAAAAATTAAAAAAAAAACAAAATTAACAAAAATTAAGATATCTATATATCTATGAAATCTAAAAAATACGAAAAACATTGGAAAAATTCGCTTAAAATAATAAAAATTTATCCAAAATTTCGGAAGTACCAGAATTGTATCAAAAAGTCGATACAAGTATTTAATAGTTAAAAAATTTATCGAAAATAAATAGTATCGTAAACATCGATAGAAAACAATATCTTCGTTAAAACTCAAATTACATCAAAAAAGTCAATAAAAGCTGAAAAGTTTCAAGGTTTTGGGACGCAGAAATCTATAACTGTTGGAAAACATCGAAAACAACTGAAAAGCCGCTATAGTTAGTTAGTGAAAAAGTATTGGGCATGAATATAAAAGTTAGAAAAAAGTATTGAATAGTATCGAAGAACCTCGAATTAGGCGAGAAGTTTTGAAAAATATCGAAGAAGGCGATGTAAGTCACAGAGTAAGGTAAGGTAAGTCGAAGGTAAAAAACAGGTCATAATTATTAAAATTCCGAAATTATTGAATAGTTTTGATAAAAATAGAAAAATTGGAAAAGTTTTAAATAAATATCGTACATAATCGATAAACAGAAGAAACAATAAAAGTGGAAATATATCGAAAAGTCAAAAATTATCGAATGACATTGAAAAAGCTGATAAAAATCAAAAAATATCTAATTGTATCGGGTAAAACATCGAACAAATTGATAGAAGTCGATAAATATGGGATAGTATTAAAAAAGCCAAAAAGAATTTAATATCAAAAACATTCAAAATGTGAATAAAATTCCAAAACTAACGAATGGTAAGAGAAAACACTGAAAGGGCTACACTCATACGAAATTTAATCCCAACCCAATAGTTAATTACAGTGATATTGGCAAGAGAATACTTTTAACTTAAATAAAACTATAATTATTTTGCTTAAGATGTATATTTAAAGTTTTATCTTTATTGGGAGGCGGCTGAACTTGAACTTTATATATAAAGATACCTTATAGCAAATAGATCTCTCACATTAAATTTGAAGTATATTATTGCAATAGAGCATTAAAAGGTCTATTATTTTTGTAAATGGGAGTTACCACGCCCACTGTTACAATATTATTTACTTACAGTTAAAAGTTTAAGTAGCTAACATCATTATACCAAATTTCACCAAAATTACTTCATATAGCTTACAAAATATTTGCTTGAAATTTTGTTGCTTGTGTGAAAGCTGCCATGTCCACTGGGAAATTCCGGTCACTTTTAATTCAGATATACCTTATAATACGAGTAATAAGACTAACTTAATTGAATTTTAGAAGGATTGCTGAAGTTTTTCAATTAATTACGTGTAAGGGACAGGTGCCACGCCAACTGATGAAATCCTCTCCAATCTAACTCTTGAATTCTTCAATTGTTACGCTCTGAAATTCATTTTTTTTTTCTTTAAATCTTTTTTACTACTTTGTCAACTTTCTTGTGATCTATCAATAATTGCGTGACCATATAAACTAATTTGCAGTTCAATGAATTATTTCGCAGCTCTACGAATCATTTTGCTGCTCAATGATTTTTTTGCTGCTCAATGAATTATTTTACTGTTCAATCAGTTATTTCAATACTTGCTAAATTATTTAGCTGCTCAGTAAATTTTTTCGCGGTTCATTTTAAATTGCTGCACATTCAATACTCCATTGTTTTCCTTATGTTATTATTGATTAATTTCTAATGGCTTCCCACTTGTACTCCATATTCCAACATAATTTTTAAATGGCCAAGCCCGGGCTCAATTGAATGATTTTCCATTGTGGATTTTTCTTTTGAATTTTGCACCAAATTAGTTGCATTGAAGTTATTGAAATTGTTATTGTTGTTTGATTACGATTTTTTTATTTTCTGAACATCCCCGCGTCAATGTATGGACATATGATGCACATTTACCAATTTAAAAGGCGCCCCAATTAAACAAAAAGCAAACAATGAGAAAAAATATCACATTGGGCGGGCACCAACAACCGCTGTCGTCTAGTCGCTGACAACGAGATTTAAACATAAAAATATGAAATTTATTGTTGTAAAGCGCGCTCGCGTATTGCAAATAGACATTTAATTTATGTGAAGACTCCATTTTCTCTCAACCTTTTAACATTTGGGGAAAATAATAATGAAAATTTATGTTTTCAAAATAAGTAAACAAACAAACCAATATTCAATGCTGCATTTGCGCTCCCCTCTGGCGTTATTATAGTATTTTTTTTTACTCCACCCTGTCACTTGTCTTTTTTTTACGTCTAATTCTTAATACATTTTCAATACCAAAGCTATAAATTATTTCACACTTTTTTCTTCTCTTGCAACTTCTTTAATTTGGATGCCTTTTGCATTTTTCCCTCCTCATCCATCTGACATATGAGAGCAGCAACTTGCAGATGCGTGCATGAGTTTCTGTTGCATGGCAAATTGTCTGTGTTTTCGCATAACTCAGTCAATTTTCTGAATTTTTGAACTTAAAAAATTTCACTGCAATGTTTTATTTATTTTTCAACTCCTTTTTTTTTGTCTTTTAACCAAGAATTCTTTTTTGTTTATTTAACTTGTGTTGCGCATATTCCATTCTGCCACATGTGTGACGGTATGGCGGCGCCACCTTGTGCAACTTTTTGTGTGCCCTTTGGCATGAAATATTTCAACTAAATTATTTTTGGCATTTGTTGCAGCAGAGGCGACAAATACTTTTCTCTTACTCCTTATCCCTGATGCAATGTATGAATTTTACTATGTCTATGTTGCTTGAATTTTGTTTTTTTGTTTTTTGGCAACACTGACTGACTTTTTCAATTGAGTTGTTTATTGAACTGTTTGAAATGCATTTGAAAGGGTTCGTCTGAATGTTCCTGTCATAAATAGCGTTTGTGATCACCCCAGCAAAATAGCGGTTTTTCGCAGAAGCTTAAAATTTTCAGTCCGATTCTAAATAATTACACTATGGTGCAGTGAAATAAGAGCAACATCGACTAATGTCAACATAGGTTAATTTGGGGTTGCTTAACTCGAATCTGTCCACAGATTTTGGTCTACACGTCAGCGCTGCGAAATAATGGTAAATTAATATGATTTTGACAAGCGTACAAACGCTCTTTTACGACTTTTTTTTTATTTCAAGACTGAGAGGTTTGTTATCTGAAACATGATTGTTCCTTATGAAATAAGAAAAAAGTTCGAATTTAAATTACAATTCAGCTATATTCTTTAACCCCCCTATGGAGGATTTTATTCAAAGACCATATGAAAAAATGTTCAGTCCTTTGTCCCGATGTAATTCTTTTGCAGAAAATTTAACTAAAATGCACCATAGGGGAGGTTAAGAAGATTCGAGCTCAGTGACCCCAAATTACTCTCATTTGTAGCATGTGATAATTGAGCTCCGACATTATTTTAAGATCAAATAAAATTGATTACTCTGTCTGTCCGTCGTTGTCGGTCTATCATCTTATGGAAATCACTATTACGGAAACACCAAGCGAGACAGATTGATAGAAACAGGTACGCAGTCTACATTTTCAAACATATTTGCTTCACGCAAAGAAAACTTTTGAAACGCTGTACTCTAAAAATTACTCAATTTCATAAAATTTCACGAAATAGTTGGCGCTAGAATTAGAAAAGAGTGGGCGTATTTTAAAGAGAGGGCGTAGCAATTCCCATACAAGCAAAAACTTAACAACGCTATACTGCGAGAGTTATTTAACATTCAAATATTAAATCTACAGTTTGGACTAGCTCTGAAAATAAATTATACGAATTTTGACGAAAAGGCGTGGCACTTCCCAATACGAGCTTACGCTTCAAAACGCTAAAATAAGAACAATTTATGTAAATTTTACCAAATTTGATTTCGGTACATATAGTCATGAAGAACGAAATACCCGAGCGAGTAGTTCTTCGAAGAAGGCCCATTTATTTTCAGAAGTATGTACTTGGATTGTTTTTTTAAAAAAATTTATTTTCATAGGAAACAAATACGATGAAAATAATCGGGATCTTCGAATTTTGAACTTCAAAAGTTAAATTTCGAAAATCGAAATCTGAAATGGAAAATAAAATTTGTTGCATGAAACTTCAAAACTAAAATTCAAAAAATAATAGGCCAAGGCAGTTCCGAAGACAAAATCAAATTTAAGAGAAATACTTTCGTCGTGATTATTGATTCAGTTATCTGAGAAACCGCTCGTAAATTTGCCGCAGTTGATGTTGTTGCCAACATGGATATGAATGAACTTTCGAATTCGATTTTCTACAATTATTTTTTTATTCTTGGGAGGGGGGGGGATAATTTTGGATACTTTCCAGCTCATTTCATTGTTAACTTACAAAATGACAACATTCCTATGTTTTTGATATGAAAAGTATGTTGAGAAATCTTAGAAATCCTTTTAGACAATGTTGCATGACTTTCAAACCTAAATTCGTCGTTTTTTACACCAATAACTGTAATTCTGGCCAATAAAAAATTTTCATTACTCTACAGAGTTTTTATATTCTAAACTTGAAAGATTGTCTATTAATATGCTCATAGCATACATATATGATAGTAAATTTTTAATATCCTTTTAAAAGTGCGTATCCTATGTTTATTTTTTCGAAAACATTTTACCCACGTACTGAAAAAACTATTGCGGTTTGCTGCAGTTTTAATTAAAAACAGCAACTACCGTGTAGGAGTAGCAGTAGCAGTAAATGTCTGTTTTTCTAAATGAAGTTCACAATGATTTGTGGTAGCAACACTGTGTGTAGCATTCGGTTGGCAATGTGACTTTTTCTATTTGTACAGTGTTGTTGTTTTATTTTAATGACGCTATGGTCATTTATTAACAATTTTTCTTTATTTGCGTCATTAAATTCAAAGGTTTGTTTTATGCTGAATAGTAGTGAACGGCAACGTGCGCTATGTTGCCACCGGTTGCAAGTGTATTTGGTAAGAATTTTATTGCTGTTGCGAGTGTCAGTGTTAATTTAATTTATTTACATACATATGTAGCTGAGAAACAGCAATTTTCACCACTGCACAGAGGGTTGAAGTTGGTCTTGAATAGAAAATAAAAATTCGGTCAAAAAATTTTAGCAAAAATTGTCAAAAAAATCAACGCAAAAAATTGCCCTAAAAACTTTATGACAAAATTCCTCGGTTATAATATTTTTTTTATGCTTTTCAATGACTTTGCCTCACTGTGCACTTTGCCATTAAAGCGAACCAATGTTCTAATTGCACATAAAATATTATCGTATGTAGAAATAGTGACAAAAAAATAGAAAAAATATGTTGACAAAAATAAACATAAATCAATTAGCTCTTGTTTTAATAAAAATCTATTTGTCTCATTACATTAATGCATTTTTAAAGCCATTATAATTCAAGCCATATTAATTTCGATTGGCATGTGTTTAGTGTTTGTTGTTACATTAAAATGCAAAAATTATTATTCTAATTGAAATGCTGATTTAAATTTAGATTACATAGAAAAATTAATAGCAAATATAACAATTAAGTCAACAACAATATGGCTAATAATATGGCTAATAATATTGACAACCATTAAATTAATCTGAAACAAATAACATACGAATATTTTCTTGGGGCGCCATAAAGCCGCCGTTGTTGTTGAACTGCTGCATTTTTTTGTGGCGCTTAAAATTTAAAAAATTTTTTTTTTCAAAATTATTGCAACCAAGTTGTTGCAAAATTCATACTGCATTGATCGCTAATTGTGGATAACGCAAAAATACCTATGTAGTATGTATGCTGCATGTTGCTAAGGATTAGAAAATTATAGCTGCTGCATGCGTTTAAATCGAGGTTCAATATGATAAATCGACCTCTGTATAGTTGGCTGTTTAGCTGGAAATTATTTCATTTTGTTTATTGTAATTATTGTGGAATTTTGTATTTCGTAGTTTGTGCACCGTAATTAAGATTAAATAGATAACAAATTTTCACTTCGTTTGTTGTTTTGAATTAAGTCAAATTTTACGCTTCGACAAAATTTTCGAGTTTTTGTTTTTGGTTTTACATTTTTATATAGAAAACCTTCATTCGAATATTTCTCTTGGGGTTGATTTCTTTTTTTATAACTTATAAATTTGACAAAACAAAAACAACCTACTTGCCAAACTCTCTTTTGTGATTTTTATAAGCCTAAGGTCAAGATGGTTGGAGAGAGACTTTGGCGAGATAAATTATTACCTCACTTAGTTTTTATCGGGCCATGGATACTTCCAAAAGTATCAACACCGTATGGGCAAAGCAGAACACTCTTTCTGTATATACGGAGACGCTGACGAAAGGATTCTGCAGAGCGAAAAAAACTGGAACGCAGTTGAAGGTTTTACTGAGGACATTCTCAGAAAAAAAAGTGTGACCCGGACGCAGGTATATGATTTGAGGACAAATCATGAGCCCTAACCCGAAGCAATGCTAACGCAGTCCCAGGGTAGATGAAGACCTGAAAAGCGGTTGTAAGTTTTAGTGAATTGACACACTCTGAAGATTATGACGATAATTTTAGATTAGTCCATTGAAGGGTTAATGCATTGCAGTCCCCCCAGCTTCCTCCACAAAAAAAAAAGAAAAGAAAAAAAGGTCATCATGAAAAAAAAAATCTATGGGATGTTTTACATCAAGCGGATCACCTAAATGGCCAAGAATTGGCTTGACCGATCAAGACGTACGAGGACTTGAAATGTTCGTCTAGTTAAGGGCTTCTAAAAGCAAAGATAGCCCGTTGAGAAACTCAAAATGGCGGATCCAAAATGGTGGCCGGAAGCCTGAGAAAAATCGAGTGTCCAGCAAAAAAGCTTGTAAAAATAAAAATTCGCAACCGATCGGGTCGTTTCTTAGCTCAAATTGTAGCTCCTAAAAAGCTGGAGTGGAAGTTGCCAGAATCCGACATGGTTGATTCAATCTGACGGTAAAAAATCCAATATGTTGGCCACATTTTTGAAAGTCAACCGATTTGCACCAAATTTGCTACACGGGGGTATTGGGGATCACTGATCACGAATCCGAGGTCAAATTTGACAAAGTCAAGATGGCGGATCCAAAATGGCAGACGCATTTTTTTAAAAATCAACCAATTTGTACCAAATTTGTTATACAGGGGTTTTTAGGATTTCCCATTACGAATCTGAGACTATATTTTCAAAATTTTCAAATTCAAAATGTCGGATTTAATATGGTGGACGTATTGTTTTAAAATCAACCGATTAGCCCAAAATTTGGCATACGAGGGTTTTTGGGTCGGTGATTACGAATCCAAGATCAGAAATTCAAAATTCAAGACATGGGACCCAATATTGCGGAAACTCAATATCCTAATCTACAATATTGAGCCCCCCGTCTAGAATTTTGAGATACCGTGCGGTACTCTTCGACTTTTCCTTTGTTTTTTGACACTTCTTCAATAAAATACGATATTTTTGAACTCATTCGAAGCTTTCGATTTTTCGAAGTCTTTCGATATATATGAACTTTCTTCCTATCAATTTTGTCAACGCTTTTTAATGAAATTTAATATGAATCGATTTTTCCGATGATTTTCGATAAGTTTTTATTGACTTTTTGCATAGATTTGGGCTATTATAAATTTTTCGATATTTGTAGATGGTTTTCGACTTTCTGGATGTTCTTAAGTTGATTTTTGACCTTTTCGATGTTTTTCGATAAGTTTCGATTTATTCGTAAATTTTTTTCGTTTTTTTTTACTTGTATTGTGTTTTTCTGTATTCATCGATTTTTTAATTTTTGTTTTTAATTCTATCGAAAATTATCGAAGAAACTATTGAAAAAATTAATGAAAGTCAAAAGCTATCGAAATATGTGTGTAAATCGATATCAAAATTTTACAAAAAATACATCGAAAATATATGGCTTGCAATAGAAAGAATGAAAATCGATACTGTCGTTTATTTTGGATATAAAAGAATAGAAATCATAAATAAAGATTACTTTGTGTCGAAAAATACAAATACATTTATAACGATTTTGTAGTGATATCTATCATAAAATTCATAATCGTTACGGCCCGTGTTTTGAAATGATGAAAACAAACCTTTTGCCTTTGATTTGGATTTGAACCAGCAAATCACTAAATTCGAATGGTTGAGCGCGATTTGCTCGCAATGACGTAGTGCCAACGATATGAAATTGGCGCTTAAACTCTCAATTTTTTTTATACTTTTAGTTTTTGAGTTATACTATAAACAAGTTCAAGTGTTGATTTTGTGTATCAGCAAAAATCCAATATCCATATATTTATATGCTCCTGAATATCTCTAAAACATTAAGTCTTCTAGAATTTTTAACAGTTCTTGGTGATTTGATAATAAAACCTATAGTGCATATGTTTTCAGCAACTACTGCATCATAACACATGCAACAAACACTTTCTCGCCAACTCAAATTTTCATTTACCAAAGTTGCTATTTTTGCTTGCATTGTTGTTTATTATTATCCTTGTATTCAGTCATGAAAGAAATAAAACAGAATTCTATATCTGCATTTGAATTGAATGCTGCTGGTTTTGTTGAATTACATCTTTTGTTCGTTTTTTTTTTTTTTGTTTTCTTTCATTATTTCTGTTTACTAAACAAAGCATGATAAAGAAACTGGGGCAATAATTTATTGTGTAGATGCAGCGATATGTGAAGAACAACAATGGACAAATGAATAATGGTGCAAATAAATATGAATAGCATGATAGATAACAGAAATTGAAAAATAAAACAGAAAAAAGTAAAGGTACAGCAGAAAAAGGAAGTGGATAGAGGTGATGTGAAGAGTCAAATAACTGAAAAAGGTGAATTGTGCTTCTATTGGCAGTTGAAAAATGTCACAAGAATTTAATAGATGCGTTGGCACAGTATTCCAAGTATTCGTAAAACATTCCGGACAATAACAATGTCATTACATTGGTCAAGTTAAATTTTTTTATGTGACTTTATGCGAACTGAAAATTGTGCCACAAATGACTCTAAGGGAGTTCTATAGACACCGAAATAAATAACATTCTATTGATGGAAACTTTAGGCTGTACGGATGATATGTTAAAATAATTAAGTTCTTCTAAATTTTGATAGCTTGCCGCCACAAATATTTGAATTATACATATTGCTTATATAATTGCTTCACATAACCTTACTAGTTAGTTGCTAATACCATTGGTAAATGGAATCATCAGTGACCTTTCAGCCGATGTGTGAAAATTTTTAAGCCTGTTATAATTTCCTATTTGCATATAATTGTTGAGAATCCATGCAAAAAGTGAAACAAAGTAATGCCAAAATTCTTTTTCTGTCACTCATCGGCTTGAAGGTCACTAAGGATTCCATTTAGCAATGTCTGAAACTAGTGTGACTAACTTTTAGCCGTTTTTTGTAATAATTCTTGTTTTAATAATTTTTTTTTGTGTTATCACACACTGTAGGTACTGAACAGTAAGCTCAGTAAAATAATGTTATATTTTTTTTTATAATCCAGTTAATGATAAAGCTTTGAAATTACTCTTAAACTCTGTTGTGAAATGCTTCTTAATAGCTTACGAATTCTTTGACTGTATAGCACTAACATTTCGATAAATTGGAATTGACTGCAACTCTTACAGTATTCACACAACCTGCAGCATAACAAATACATTTTCACTACAAAATTCAATTAATTGACTCATGCAATAAAAATGTTAATTTATGTTTCTTTTTTCCTTTCAGGTGAGTGTGCTTGCAATGTTATCTTCAAAAACTTCTTCACAATTTAGGTGTGGGTCATTGCAACTTGGTTTCAGCATATATCACGTAAGTTCAAGCAACTTTTTTCTTTCACTTTGTTGCATTGTTGCATAAAAATGTGAATTTCTTATAGTCATAAATTATTTAAGCTACATCCCATTAGTTCCACATGTTCGTATGTACGAAATGACTCAAGCGCCATGTAGCATTAAAAATATTTCTTGAGAAAAGATTTTTTTTTTTTTATTTTGGTTCAACCGAAAATGCACATAATCTTAAATCCTTGCTAAACCAACCGACAAAGTCATAAAAAGATAAAGTGTGCAAAAGAGATTGGAGTTTAAAATTCACAGAAAGTGGGTGCAATTCAACATTTATTATGAGTATGATAACATATGGTGCTGCACATATGCATTTACGTGATGATAGTGGCGTCAGTCAAAGGATAGCACTGACTTTACATCCGAGTAGAATTAAAATGACTTTTAAGAAAGGTGATATAATCAGATTATCGTTGTCATTGCTAACTTTGCTAAGAGTTTCAGTAGTTTGCATGCTGTCGTCGTCGGCAACAAATGCAATTAAGTCTATTAGGTATTTGAGATAACTATATTTTCAAGTTGTTATGCATAGCCTTTATCTTTTCAAGTTAAAAAAATAAAGTTATTTTTGCAGGATTCTATTTAAATATTCTTTGCATTATTTGCTCTTAATTCGGTTTTCATATACATAAGTTGAAGCAAATTGCTTTCTGTCTTCTACTGCAAAATTGTTATATTCCAAGCAAAAAATAAAATGCTATCTGCTTCCTTCCATATGTCTAACTGCCTGTTTTTTCTTAATTTTCATGATTATTTTCCTGCTAAGCAAAAACATAGAATTTTTTCTTTTACTCACTTAATGCTTCATTTCAATTAATTTCTGCTTTTTTTCCGACTTTCCAACTTTTGCCATCATCATTATCCTGATTGTTGTTTTCGCATAAAATTCATCTAAAAGTTGGTAGCTATAAATTACGACCAACATGAAGAGGTTTAATGACATAAAAAACAACATCTTTTTAGAAAATGCTTGAAATAATGTCATTAGATCGAGAATCTGTAAAATTTTACATATTAGAAAATAAAATAAGATACATTACAATGTGCATTTCCATACTCAATAAGATAAAATTCATCGCATACAATTTCATGTCTTGTTCGATGAATATCAACGTACCTTTGTCCCACTGCCATTTTTAAGTAAAATAAAGTAATATGAAATAATGTCATTAGATCGAGAATCTGTAAAATTTTACATATTAGAAAATAAAATAAGATACATTACAATGTGCATTTCCATACTCAATAAGATAAAATTCATCGCATACAATTTCATGTCTTGTTCGATGAATATCAACGTACCTTTGTCCCACTGCCATTTTTAAGTAAAATAAAGTAATTTATTTTCTATTGATCAAATTTTTTGTTTAACACAACTTAGCCACTTTTGATATTTACCGACTTACATGTAAAATCTTACAATTCTAGATGACATTTTCTATTAGCTTAAGTTACGCTTCATCAACAGCTTTTCATTGATGATTTGCTATAGAGATATAAAGTATTATGTATCTAATCTTCGCTTATTAATTTTAAATAATTTCATATATTGCGCTTTCACAAAAATATTCTTGACACATTACAGATTGCATTACCCAGTAATGTACATTTTCAGCAGCTTACTCAGTAAGTAGGAAAACATCGCTTACATTTACATGTCTTTAGAGCTTTTCTGCTGAATAAAATTTTCAACTCTTTTAAGTTTAAGCTTATAAACTGGTTTATTTTTTCAATACCTAATAGCTGGCCTCCCGGCTATTTATGAGAATCTAAAAATATAATATCAATTATTTTAATAACTGTCGACAAATTAAATGAACACACATGTGTTTGACACATTTACTGTTACTGTTTACAGTACAACATATCAAATTTTTTACTATTTTTTTATCATAGCGTAACTGGCAGTGCTGTGTTTTTTTTTCACTCAGTTTTTAATAAAATTACAAGTTTTATTACATCACACATAACATATACTGTGGTCTTTTGCCTCCTCTACGTGCACTGTCGTTTTATTTTTTGAGCAGGTGCAGTGAGGATTGTACTGAGCTATGGGAATTTGTCGTATTTTATGATATAAACTATGTAACTTGTCGCAATTTTGCGCATCCCACGCGTATGCGAAAACAATTCTTACACAATTTAATGGCGCCTAAAGTGTTTTTTAATCAAATGAAATACAACAAAGTTGCAACTTAACTGCGGTATGGCACAAACCGGGCGTTCAGTAATTCAATTAAACAAGAGTGTATTAGAAAAAAAATGCACAGTAAGAAAAATGTGTAAACTTAAATAATTCAGATTTCAGATTTGCGGTTCACACTGGCATCAAAATCAACATGATTTTTATTTATCGTGATTTTAAAAACTGCTTTCACACTGGCATTATCGCGATTTTGTTTAAGTTACTTTATTTACTCTAATTATTGGACATGACATTAATAAAATCGAAACTTTTTTCCAATTTTAATGACTTCTTACAATTTATGTTATTTTCCCTACTGACCCCAAGCAAATTACTTGTCGAACTGATGGAGCGCAATAATATACGCTAAGTTACTGTATGATGGCGTATAATTTCTGTCGTAAATGTATATAGCATATGCATACTAAAGGTTATAATGCAGCGTCATCTATTACGATACGTTTTCAATGGGAAAATTACGAATAGAGTTTTCAAAGATAAGTAGCATCATCATGGCTTATCATTGGAGCTAACTATCAGAAAACGCTTGACTTTGATTTTGTAAGAAAAGCATTAAAAACTAAAACAAAAAACTGAAAACAATTTTGTGCTCTTTTAAGCGTCTGAATCTTCTGCTGTCATAATCATTAATGTCAACGCCACCCTTTCCACAATTGCAGTGCTGCCAACTTGAGTGCTTAATTAACTGATTGCCACACAATAGTCAATTGTCTCATAGCAGCTTCATATACGATACAAGAGTACATATTAATAATAATCTTTATCAAGATGTAATGTTTTAATTTCAGGCAATTCAACACAAAATGACAGCTTAACACAATGTAAATGTAGAGAGAAATGTCAGTGGAAGAAAGAAAGAAAGACAGAAGTAAAAATCAATTAACGAATTGAAATACCACAACTCACAAGTCATAATGTTCAGTAACAGAGTATGTATGATAGTTGTAAGGGATAAATTCCCTTAGCCATCAAATTGAGTCAAGTTTTGCACAAGGCATTTACTGACTTGGGCGATGTGATGCGATGCGATATAATGCCTCCTCGTACATTTAGTGTGTGCAAAGTTTGGCACAAACAGGAAAAACAACATTAATGTTGAGTTTGGCAACAATAAAATCGGTTTTTATGGTTAGTTTTATAATAACTTTGGTTTTGGGCTTGCAAAAACCCTTTAACCAGGACGACAGTAACGATTAGAACATACTAATGTGAAAAAATTCCTATATAATAAAAAAAAAAGAAAAAACATATACCCGAAGGATGCCAAACAAATACCGCCTTCGCCGGAATATGAAGTTTGAATGTTGGTAATTACTTGGCTTGAGCTTTGTGTACGAGATATAAAGCAGGCAGGCTGTGTTTTGTTGTGTGCTCTTTTTTTCGTAGTAGTACTGATGTGTCAAAACTCATTCATTTAATATACATTTTTGTGCTTTATTTTTGGAAGGCAAAGAAAGAGAAAGTTTAGCTGTTTTTGCTTGTAATTAAGGGATTATGTGTAAAATGAAGCTGTCCTATGGGTAATTAAAAGATTTTGTTTGCACTTGCGGCGTTAAGTTGAAAAGTTTCACAAAAAATTGTAAATAAAATATTTGCTTAGGTAATTTGCCACAATCGTATACCGTATTGCGAAAGTATGATTTTACATGGAATATGTACTCTATTTTAACTTTTAGGCTACTCAAATACTGAAAACTAAGCGTATTTGGGTAAATGTGTAGAAAACTTTTGGTAGTTCAAAAAACCTAAATGCTTACAATCGATAGGTTGTCTTTACGATTTTTCTAATATTGGTGAAATATTAAAAAAAAACTCTTTTATTTTTCAGTAACTAAAATCAAACCAATATTTTTAAATACAAATTAGAGGTCTGCACGAGTGCACTTGAAACGACCATCAAGCCATTCGCCACGATTGCGAGTCCATCGAGTCCTAGTGCACGAACACCAAAAATCAAATCAAAACAAATCGAAACACCAAGCAAAAGAGATGAGTGCTGCACTCGCAAATAAAATATCCAAACACTCGTAGTTTATTGCATTCGGCACCGAGTGGCTTATTGTCTCTTAGTGTGCTTGCTTAGACAACAGAATTGGTACATATGCCGCGTTGCTTTACGTGGTGATTTTGAGCAACAACAACAATTTGAATGACGCATACCGCTAAGAGATGAACGCAAAACAAATCATAACATATAATAAGCGCCTCTTTATGTATTACGATTTTTCACGTTTCGTCTCTAATTTTCAAGCCTGAAAATATGCGATTGTATTTTACATAAATGCAAACAAAAAAATCTGGCCTGTGCCTAATGAACAGTTAATCACAAGTATAAGAACTGTACTATCATACTTTTAGGCTTGGAAATTAGAGACGAAACGAGGCGAATCGTGATACATAAAAAGAGGCCCCAAATCTTTAACAACTCGACCGTCGCTCTTTTGTCGTTGCATTCATTTATTTTTTTCATGTTCGATGTTGTAAATTTTTTGTTCGGTTTGGACAACATTGACAACGAATTACGAGTCAGAGTACAAATGAAGTCAAATTATTTCGTGTAATCGTTCCGTGTTGTGCAGAATGCCAACTGGTTAGTTGTACTCGACAGCGCGTACAATGGTCTTGACTAAGCAACCGAACTCGTGCAGACCTCTAATTGCTACGTCAATAAGTAAAATTTACGTATTTGGTCTGAAATGCGACCCGAAGAGATTTAAGAGCTGCCATTTCATTCAGATAAATCAACAGCTTAGTGTAGCTTATAGGCAGGTGGAATCCTCAGTCTATATTTCTTCAAAAATGTCACCTGCTTAACAATGGCGCCTTTTATCGCGCCATGATAACAAACAATTTACTGCCTTGAATTGAAGCCGTGAACTCGACATCGTTTGGTTCCAACAAGACGGCGCTACTTGCCACACAGCCTGTGACCCCATGGTCTTATTGCGAGACCAATTTAGCGAACAGTTAATTTCACTCTTCAAAAAGATGATGACCGCCTAGATCGTATGATCGATGTATGTACGTATGATAAACTTTTTTCTTTGGAGCTGCGTACAGTCTACATAGATAAGCCGGCTACGGTTGAGGAAGTGGAAGTCAAGATTACTCGCGTGATTCGCCAAATACAAATCGAAATACTCGAAAGCGTAAAAAAAATAGTGGAACTTCAGAATGGACCATGTTAGACACAGTTACAGCTAGCATTTGAAAGAAATTATCTCTACAAAATAAATGGTTCTTTTATATGATACCCGATAAAATGTAATTTTTTTATTTTGTTTTATTTTTGAAAAATATACCTACCTCTTAATGAATTACTCGAATAAAAAAAAAATTTCTTGTCAAATAAAAACAGTAAACCAACAATTTTAATTTCTTAATTGCTTAAAAATCGAACTTTATGTATAAATAAACTGTTCACCGCATAATCAATTTGTTTGACAGCCAGTCACTTTTGAATTTAAAAAATTTCTCTCAAATACTTTAGCTATAACGCAAATCATTTCTGTTGTAGAAAAAATCATTAAATTCGCATTGACATTCAATTGAGCTGAACTACTTTTTATTTTTGCACACAATACTTACTCTGAGTCTGAGTTATCCTTTTGTAAATGTTTTTGAATAGAGCAAGCTATTGGATATTCATACGCACATCCATACGCACAACTACATATCTTAACTTGCAAATTGTTTAGTTTGAAAATCCATTTAACTTGCATTTATCATTATTGGCAGTTACATATGCTTGCTGGCAATGGCATAAATGCCATCTTTTATCCAACCCATCCAGCACACCATACACACATCATTTAACTTTAAACATTTGGGCGGAATTAACTGCTACAACATCATCATCATCATCGTCATCGTTCACTTTTGTATGGGTAACATTATGTAGATTGCTTAACAAATCGTTGCAGCATTGCACTCTTAACTTTGTGGCAATCTGTCAGCTTAAATTTCTGGTACACAACGCAGTCCATTTAGGTTTAAGTTCAGTTGACGTGATTGAACAATAATTAATATCGATCGTTTGTAGCAAAGAGTTTAAACCGCAAGCATTCGCAATGTTATACAATTTGTATGGATAGCATGCTGTTTTTGCCTGAAGAGGCCGCTATTAACAAAAAAAAAAAGATGATTTAAAATGCAGTTTTTTAGCAAAAGTAAATATGGGGCATAGCTAAAAGCGTCTGAAAACCTGAAAATTGAAAATGATTCAAAAAATCTTTTGTAGTTAAGAGGAATATCAGATTTTGAGCTTTTTTTTTTTAAGATAAATTTCTTTGCATTTATTTTTGAAATATTTTTTCTTAAATTTTGTGTGAAATTTCATCTTTCTCCATGGAAATTTTTTCGTTTTCATTTAGGCCCCATTATCTTTTGGATTCTCAGTTTCAATGTAAACTTTCAGAAAACACTAAGCACACATATGTACATCAATCATTTTAGTACATTTTTGCATTTATGTTCCAGTTATCAAGTTACTACTGTTTGCATATATTTTTTGTCTTTCAACCACACAAAGCATTCACAATAATTTTCTCTCTAATATTTTTCGTTCCAGCCATTAAACGACAGCTGTTTGCTATAAAAATATCTCCCATAACCTAAGAAACAAATTAATTTCCAATTTTGTGCCCATTTTATGGTGGATTCCTAACATGTTGCTATTATTGGCAAGATGGGATTCGTCATCGGCAGTTTCTTTAGTATCTCTGTCTGTTAGCTCGTTAGGAAAGTATATTGTCTTTGTGGCTTGCAACAAATGCAAGTGTATTTGTAATTAACGCTTTTCTTCTTGCAGCATCTGCTTTATTTATTTCTTATTTCGTTTTCATTTATTTTATTAGGCATATAACCCGAAATGTTTATAACATGCGGTCATGAACGTGACGTTACTTAGGGTATATTGTATAAGTGAAAGAGGGTTGTCAATTACGCTACTGCAAATAGAAGTCAGTAGATAATTGTAATTACTTAATTTTAATTTTTGTTTCTGCAGCATAATTCATAAATTCTGCTTAATTCAATTAGTACAAATTCGCGCTTAAATAATTCATGCGTTCATCACTCATCTTCCTTCGAGACGTTCGCTGGTACAAAACTATATGGCAAATATTTCAGCTTGGAAGATTGTCGTCAACTACACATGAAAAGTGCACTTTGAAATCTAGTTCTCAGCACACCTTTCGCTTTGTTAATTATTCAAAATTTTTCGGGAAGCACCACAGGTGGCGATATTTATTTAAATATAGCGCACCGAGTTACAAATCGTTATTCATTATGTAGAATTGTTAAAGGAAATATTATTAGTTTAGCAAGTGCACCTGTTGGGAAATTGAAAGGATTATAGAATTGTTTCAGAGTTCGGAAAAGCTCCCGAGCGCTCCTTCTAAACGCTCTCGGCTTTTTGGTTTTTGGCTCTAGTTTAGTTCGCGAGCGGGAGCCAAGAACAAGTATTCTTGCACCAATTGAAGTGGAAATGTCGAAAATTTTAGACATCATTAGTGGGCTCCGGTTCCTAAAAAAGATCGTTGTCAACCCCTTTCCGGAGATCTTTGGCTCCAATTGATGGTGAAATGTCGAAGATGGATTTTGGACATCACATGATATGTTCATGGGTCCTGGAAGAGACTGTATTTCCGGGAAAAATATTTTAACATCAATCGATGGGGAAATGTTGCTTGGATTTTGGATATCCCTTGGGATGGTCCCGGATCTAGAAAGAGATCGATTTTACCCATATCCAAGCAATCGGTGAAGTATAGACTTTAGACATCACTTGAGATGGCGAGCGCGTTCGAGAGTTTTTCATTAAAGAGATTAGGCTCTTGATTCACAAGCGGAAGTCAAATTTTGGCTTTGAGATTTAAATAAAAACTTTTTGATCTACCATCAAAGCTACAAATGATGCATTTTGCTGTTGCAATTCAACAATTTCTGTGCACTTTTTGAAATAAATTCTGAATGCTGAAAGCTTCGTATGAACTGTTGGTGTGTCATCATACTCAAACTCGAATGACGATTTTCAAAACTTAGTTCTTTCACTTGGTCGATATATTCTTTAGTTGAAGACATTGAAAAACGACCATAATAAGGTGAGTTTTCAACATCTTTTGGACCTTTTTTGAAACGTTATACTCTGCAAGCTTCGAATTTATGAAGAGCACCTTCCACCTTGTAAACTCAACAGCTTACCTAATGATCGCCAATATAGCACGCTTTGACGCAATGACTATCAACCTTGAGAAGTGAAACCAAGACATTACTTTTTAATAAGTTTTTTAATTGGTTTAAAGCTTCAAGCTAAATAGCTAACGTTAGCCTTGTAGCTAACGCTATTATTAACTATTATTAATACTGAATTCACATTTAAATGACTTAATCAGTTTGCTGGTTATAGTGATAACTTATTCGAGTGTGTGTTACGTACTGATGATTCAAATCCTATAAATGCTACGCTCAAGATATCGAGGTATGACTGTAACAAAGAAAAAAATCATTTAAATTCGGACACACAATGTTTTTTTTTTTTATTAGAATAATGTTATTTTCTCTCATTTTAAATTATAGCTTACAATTTTATGCTATCATAGCATCATTTTATTGTTGGTAATAAACACCCTAACACCACAATTCCATTTTCATTAACTTACTATTTTAGTAGGGCATTTGCTATTTATATTATATACCTACGAGTAATTTAATTCTATACATTAAGTTGATGACTTTTTTCCTCTCAAGACACCATTGCAAAACTTTCTCCCACCCCCAATAAAAAAGTTTTGTGCACTTTAATATCCAACGTCTATTTTCTTAATTTCTATTTTATTGTTGTTAATTGTAGATTTTATTTCCTTTTCCTCCAGCTAAATTATGTGATATTTTTGTTATTCTGGTTCGCTCAATTTATACAAACAATGACCAGCTGTTTTACGAAATGTTACATCAACTTTGGCAGCATTAAGTTTCTCCGACACAACGAAGTGTCAAAGTGTACCAATCCAAACATCACCATACTGTGTAAATGAACAAAATGTTCCCAGACGTCTTAAGGTCTACCACAACAACAACAACAACAAATTCTTAAATTGTATAAAGGTCTTTCTTTCTTCACTCTCAGCAGCGATGTAAGGAAGACATTATTCATTTCACTTTAGTGTTGTGTCTGTTGAGTTGTCAGTCTGTCGCCAACATTTAACATTTTCATATTTCAATGTCAAGCGCCCTCGCTGTCGTTGTTGCCTGTCAATTTGTGCACCAAATATTTTCCAATTTTAAATTTTTGTTTTTTTTTCTTTTCTTTTTTTTGCGGTTTTATATTTGAACCGCTTTATATTAAGACCATTTTTCTTCATTTTGAAAATTAAATTTTATGTTTCTTTTTATTAACTCTGTACAACAGAGAAAAAATGGCTAAAAATATTTGCTTGGGCGAATTTAGGGGGTACTTTTGGGGGTTCAACTTATATCCCTTCGAAATTTAATAAAAATCATAGTTAACGACGTTGAAGCCCAATTTTATGAAAGAAATTAAGGGGGCAGGGGCAGTCTTGGCCGTGAAAATTAGAGCATTTTCAATAAGTTTTTTTTGATATAAATTAATAATAATAATAATTTATTTAATAAAAGTGATAGTATGAAATTATTACATAATGTTTCAACTTGACTTGACGAAAGTTTAAAAAAAAAATATTAAAAATTAAAAAAGTTATAGCTGGTTGTGTTGGACCCTGTCCGATACATAGTGTCTTGCGGTGACCATCACAAATCCTTGGAAAATCATCTAAAATCAATCGGATAAGAAAAATTAGCTAGTTAAATAAATAATCTAGTGCCTGATCGAAGGTTTTTTTTTTTTTTAAAAACCAACAAAATGGCGGCCTCAGGAATATTTTCCTCCAGATTTTCGGTAAAAAACCAACATTTAATTGTTCAAAAAAAATCGATTTTTAAAAAAAAAAAAAATCCTTCGATCAGGCACTAAATTTTTATGTTTTTCAAAAACTGTAAATTTCATTGAAATCTATCGAGCGGTTTTCGAGTTACAGTGGTCACCGGTTCCGAAAACATAGTTTTGAGAAAAACGCATTTAAAGTTTTACACTCGGTACTCTTACTACCGAGAGCTCTTTGGTTATTGCCGAATAACTCCAAAAGTAATTGTCGGATTGACTTCAAATTTTCGGGATATATTTCAGAAAATGCAAAAAAGAAAATTGATTTTTCAAAAATCATGACTTCCGCTGCCCCCTTAAACTTTTCTCTGCATACACCATTTACTGTTACCCCGCTTTTAGACCCCATCCTCACTTCTTCTGAAGTTTACTTCACGAAAGCCATCTCTCCAGCATGCATATACAGGGTGTCCCATTTTAACTTACATAGCTGAATAAGTCAAAAATCAAGTTAGGGGTCAAAGTGATCATTTCAAGGTCGAACTCCCGCTTGGTGCAAAAAGCTTGTAATCATTGGCTGGACCACTGCACAATCTTGTCTTCCCGCACCAAGCGGGAATTCGACCTTGAAATGACCTTCAGGGGTCACTTTGACGTCTAACATGAATACCTATCTGAACGTAGAATTTTGTGCTCTTCCAGAATCCGAGGTCAAAAATAAGGGTATCCATTTGAAAAACTAAAGTTGACCTTCAAATAACCTTGAAAATGTAGGTCAAGGTCATGGTTAAGGTCATTGCTGGATCTGCCCTTTGATATCCACCAACTTTTATTTGAAACATTTTTTGAATGACTTGCAATTTTTTGACTTATTCAGCTGTGTGAGTTAAAATGGGACTCCCGGTATATGTATGGACTTACAATTTTATAGATTATAAAATATAAAAAAAAATCAATTAAAAAAATACAAGTACAGGTTCTACCGAGATTTGAACTCGGATCGCTGGATTCAAAGTTCAGACTGCTAACCATTACACCATAGAACCTTTGTGCTTATTGTGAGTAGTTTTTTTTTAAAAAATTTCAAACATATTGCAATAATATTTTTTTTTATTTACCAGAACTTGTTAAGCCTTTTGGACTTGGATGTGCCTAATTTAAGATTTTTTGCTTCTTTGATTTACTTTTCTCAAAACGTAACTTTGACGCGCCTGGCGTTGAATTCTATTCTGAGTAAAATATTACATATTTTGAAGTTTTAAATTTAGCTCTTGAATATAAATTTACCAAAAGAAATTATGTACTTGAAAACTAATTTTAAAAGAAAATACGTAATAAAAAATATTATTTTTCAGAAATGAGTTATATGGTAAAAAACGAAAGATATTCGAAAAGTGTATAGTAGAGAAAAATAACATAGTGCGGTAAAGTTTAAAAAAAAAGTTTCGTCATAGAGCACTTTAAGCTATTTGTCAATTTTTCCCCTTGCTCAGCCCTTGTGTGTCAGCTGTAAACCTCTCCAATATAAGAAATCATACTTTTGATTATATGTTGACCCTTAAGTTTGTTTATTCTTAAATATTCTACATTTTCTCTAATAAACTTAAAATTTTGTTATCCTGTGTAGTGCCTACATAAAAATTTTTTCCTATTCTTATAAATTCATAATATTAGAAAAATGTCCCTCATTTTCGCTTCATCTATCATCATCTAAACTTTTTTTTTCATCATGCTGTCGTTTCCTTTATCGGTTTCATTGTTGGTCGGTTTCTCTATCAATTCTTAACTTAATTTGTCTAAATCAGGAAATTTCTAATTTAAAATGGTTATTTATTTTCTGTGTTTCTTTTGCTTCAGATATTTATGTACAAAATTTCTAAGGTTGTAACATGTAGATGAATGTTTTCTTTTTGGTTTTTTTAATTTTTCGTATTTAGATTTTGTGCTCGTCATTGTAGTATATTGTACTTTAACTACAAGTCTAGTTGTCTACTGCAAGTGCTTCATGTCATTTGTCTCAAGATGGTTTGGTCTCGTTATTTTGCATGCACGCAATTTAAATTGTAATTAAATTTTTTAATTTTTCTTTGTTGTTTGTTTTCTTGAAATGAGCGAGGAGCGGACTGTGGTTTAGTTTTCAATCTTTTAAATTAAATAATACAATTTCGACTCATGTTTGTTTTATGATTTATGTGTGGTCTGGCTTTGTTTGCTTATTCATTTTGGGTCGATTTAATTTAAACTAATAAAGTCATCTTTAAATTGATGTACATACATATTTCTTTAATGAGTTATTTACTTTGATGTACCGAAGTTATTATTTAAATGCCTTTATATGAAGTTATTATTTTCTTTTATGATTTTCAATTGTTTTCATTTGATGATGTACAAAATTTTGATGCTTTTATTGTATAATGACTGAAAAGATGATTCTTCTTTGAACAACTATAGACTAATTATTTTTATTGCAAATCATAATGATTTTTTTCATTGTTGAAAAAAAAAAAATTAAAGGAAAGTTTTGTTATAATTAATTTTTTATACTGTATTTATTTGCTCTGTGTCCATAGTGTCATTTATTTGATTATGGCGCGCACTTTTCTTGAGAAAAATTATGTTGTGTTTCAAAAAACTATGAAAAAGATTATTCTGAATCAGAATGCTCTAGCTTACATATTATATTAGACCCGTAGATAGAAGAATCTGCTAATTGAACTGTATCACCCATTTTTAAAGTGATGTTGTAATTCGCCAATTGCTTCTGTACTAAATAAATCCTACTCCTATTTTATGTTATCACGTACGCAAGTTATTTCCTTACTTATTACAAGCTCAACCAATCAAAAACACACTTTTTAATGTTTCAAAGCCAACGCTTTATTTACTTTTCAAATGAATTCACAAGACCTACAAATTATTAAGTTTATTTATGATAAAACTCATTTAACAAACATTTAACTAAAATTTCTAAAAACTTCAAGCATTTTAGTCACAATATCAAATTTAGTCTAAATTTTTACTTAATTTTTTTGAGCGTTAATTCCTTGAAAAATTTTCTCTACCCTAAATTTAACTAAAATCTCAATTAAATTTATTTTAAAAGAATTCTCCTTACCAACATTTGTATATTCCCATTGTAATTTAATATCTTATTGCTACTGAGGAAAAAAACCCTTGCTCAATACCATTATGTGCCCAAAAGCACTTGACAAAAATTTGACACATAAGTTACACATTAACTTGCTGCTGCTGCTGCTGCGAGGACACGATGTCCTTATAAACAGTCACATTATGAAAAAAACAACAGCGTCCATATGAAAGAAATTCAATCTGCGCTCCCTGGGGTAGCCACATTTAGTTACATTAAAAAGAATAACTACCATAAAACTCTAAGGGACTTTACAGTAAAAATAAATTTCCAATTTAACATTAGAAAACGGGGGAAAAAAAAGTAGCAGCGAAAGTAGTAGGTACATAAATAAACGACCCTCGAAAAAGTAGCTCAAGACTACTACTAAACATGAGAGAAAAATGAAGCAAACAAAGTCAAAATTCTACATCTGGTGGAAGCTGTGCTTAACATCAATATGAGTAAAGTAGTGAATGGGAAAGTGTGTAAACATTTTTTTTTTTCCATATGAAAAATGTATTTTCCTCCCTAATGTTTTTTCACCAAAATTGTGCAATTGTGCTCTAAAAGTATTTCTGCTTTTATTTTATGTTTTGCTCTCATCTATTTTTGGTGGTTTCTATTGGACAGCCAAGCATCCTTGAATTGCTGTTGTTCTTCATGTTGAAGTTACGCATAGTTTTGTACATAGAAAAAAAGTCAATTATATTAAATGTAACATGTGGGGAAAGTAATGTTTAGCATGGTGTCTTGCTTTTGTTATCTGTTTTTTTTTTTCTTTTTAAGATTTAAGCAACCAGCCTTAAAACCACATGTTTTAGGTCACTTTGAGTACATACTTTTCTGAATTTGTTTTTTTTAAACTTTGTTAAGAATTATACAACCATTATTTTTATAGAGGAGTTTGTATTACTTGCAAACAAAGAGCTTTAGCCAACAGTTGCCTTCACTTGTAACAATCACTGTGTGACATTTAAGATAGCATTGGACGAAATTTTCTTTTGATATTTTTTAAGTATTTTTTTACGTCTGTCCGCATTGCAATAGACTAAATTTCGTACCAAAACCTATATGTTATAAAGAACCATTTCTGAAAACATTCAAAAGTTTCTAGTAAGCATCCACTGCATCACAGAGAATATACTCAGTAGCACGGTGATCACTTTATGTTTGTATTTCCGGTATTTTAACATTAAATGCTGAAAAATGAAATTAAATTGTATAAAAAATTTTCTTAGGTGTTGTGAATTATGTTAAAAAGTAAATAAAGCTGTTGTATTTGAATAGTAAGAAGTGTGTTTTTGATTAAAGCAGAATTCAATGATCGAACTTGTAACAAGTAAATGTTGCTTTCCTAAAAAGCTTTCGGACGCAATTTCGCGGAAACTCAATAACCTAATCCAACATTTTGATTTTGACAATTTTTGAAATTCTTGATCAGTAACTCCCAAGACCACCGTATACCTAATTAGGTGCAAATCGGTTGACTTTCAAAAATTTGGTCACCATATTGAATATTTGACCGCCACATTGGATCCGCCATCTTGGATTCTGTCAACCTACCACGAAAGCTTTTTTGAAGCTATAATTTGAGCCAAGAAAGGACCCGATCGGTTGTGAATTTTTATTTTTACAAGCTTCTATTGTTGGACACTCGACTTTTTTCCGGCATCCGGCCGCCATATTGGATCTGCCATTTTGAATTTCTTAACGGGCCACACGGCTTTAAAAGATTTTCATGAGACTTCGTACGTCTTGATGCAGCCAATTTTTTGCCGCAAAGGTGATCCGCTTGACGTGAAACGTCCCATACATATAATATATAATGGGACACTCCACACCAAATTGGATACCATTTCGCTTTTGCATCTTTGATTTTTTTGAAAATTGATTTTCTTTTAGTATTAGTTGAAGGTATTCTCCATAATTTTTAAAATTTTTTTTATAATAATAAAATCCTTAAAACGCAATACTGAGAGAATTAAAACAAGCCAAAAAATAAATAAATCATTTCTTTAGATGTTGCTATGTATGATTCTTCTTTGAATGACCTTTAGCCCTGAAATGAAAAATGAAAACTCTCCCTTTTTGTTGTTGCATTTCTAAAACAATCAAACAGACTACACTTTTTTGAATTTTCGAATATTTAAAATAATACATAAAGGGTATGGGAAATCGGATTATTAGCTTATACCAAGTATCAAACAGTAACGTGATGAATTTATGATTTATTGCCAGCATATGGAACAGAGTAGAGTGAAAAACATTACGCGTTCGTTCGACAGAAGAAGGTGGCAACATACAACACCATGACGAGAAGGTGTGAATAAATGTCTGGCTACCACACAGCATGACGCATTGCACGTTTTCGATATCAATGTCTATGTCTATTGAACGCATATTTTATATGCTGCCTTCAAGCAATGCATAGGTTTATCATTTATTTGAGAAATATTTTTGAGATTTTTTTATTTTTGTGAACTCATTAGTATGCAAAAGCTGCGCGCATTTATGGTCTTGATTTGTAGCATAAAATAAAAGGAAAATTTGTCAACAAAGAAATTTTATTTAATATCTTGCTGCTCAATTTGTAGTTGTATTTTTTAATAAATATTTTGAATATGTAAATTTTTTCCTTTAATCTTTGAAATCAATTTCCATTAAAGCTGTCAGACCCGCTTCATAGGTGGTCGCTGAAACGAATTGTTAATGTTAATTAAATGCGGTTAAGCCTAAAGAACGCTGCAGTGGGCGGTACTAGAAAATACCTGATTAAAGTACATACAGTCAGAGAAAAATGTCATTGTAAATTTGAAAATTTTGTTTCTTATTTGAAGCCGCAAATTTTAAAGTTTGAAAATAGTAAAACTAACATTTTTTTCATTTACTTTTAATATAAACAACTTTAAACTCATTTTGAATTTCAACGTTTATAATAGAATCTATTATAAAATATTTTCTCTGACTGTAGCATTGGTGTCAAAAACAATTTTTAAATTGCCAACATATTGATATATGTTGATCTGTCGTGGAAAATCGTGTTATCTCGAAAACGAATACGATTTTCATTCTTATTGAAAATTCAATGGAGCAAGCCCGTGTTTAGCGTTTTCCGTATTTTTTGGCTTAACCCCCTAATGTTTCATTTAATTATATAAGACTCAGTTTAATTATTGCTGAATATCATATAAACATATAGAAAGGGGACACTTTTTTTATAAGATTTTATTTATAAAAGTAATTTCATGGCAAAAAAAAAACTAAAAATAATAAAATGCGTGTTTCTTTACAGTCCCTTCTTGCTTTTGCTTGCTATCTGCGTGACATTACAAATTACAGCTTGAAATTAAAAGTCCCATAAAAAATTTTAATGGTGTCATTCAGATGCGCATTCACGCGTTCTGTACGACATAAATAATTATGCTGTAATAAATAAAATCGTTTTTGCATTTAAACGCTCATTGTCAGTTTCATTTTTAATTTTCCCCTCATTTGCAACAGTAGATGATGAGGACTGTTTTTCTTATACGAAACATTAATATTTTAATTATGGGTCTTTTTTGTTGGTTTTTGTTTTCTTGCTAGAAATTTCGCTTGTGATAAAAATTTTGAGATTTGCTGACAGTAATTTCGCTGTCTATTAGAAGGTGGTATGAAATGTAACCCAAAATCTGAAAAAAACTTCTATAATAATTATTTTTACTGCTAATGAAGACGCTGAATTTTATTTAATTTTTGACTGATTCTTCTGAGTATATTGTCAAAAGGGCTTCAGTCTTCATATGCTTAATGCCTCTTTATTGCATTTAACATTTGAAATCATTTCATGTTAACTTTAACCATCGGTGTCTGCCCGTCTTTGTCACCTTAACTTTTTAACTTGCTTTCGTTTTATGTTTCCTTTAGCAGTTCCTTTATGCTTTTCTTAATATTTTTCTTCTTTTTTTTTTTTGCAGCACCAATATCTTTTAATAAACTTTATAAGCTGACAATAGCATCCTGTTGTGCAATGTCTGGCAATAGAACATTTAACCACAAGTTTCTTGCTAACAATATGGATGCGTACGTCTGTCCGTACAATATGCGACATTCTGATGTCGTTTAGTCGTTAACTGTTTGGTGTCCTTCCGATGTCCTTTGTTATTTTATTTAACTTTTTTGTTTTTTCATGGAACTAGCGATGAAACAACTATGAATTAAAAGCAGATTTCTATATTCGAATGACGCCTGCATGAAATGCGAAAGAATCCTTGTCCACAATTACACTTGTGCTCACTACATTAAGTCATTTGTATGCTACGTACCATTTTTGTTAAAATTTATTTATTAATTTTTTTTCCTGATTCTGATATTATTAGTTTTTATAATCCTGCTATGTAAGCATCAATTTACAGTAAAAAAGTCAAAATAAATGTCTTGGTTTTATCCCGAAAAATACAAAAACGTCAATTAAGGTCATATATACTGTGGTCTTATAATTATGTAAGTCATCTGAAAGAAAGTAATTGAAATTGTTGAATTTTTGGTGTGAGTCCTATTTTTTTTTTATAAGTTTAGCTTAATAATGAGTAGAAGAACCTTATTGTTTCATAAATGTTGAGAATCGGTTCGACATGCTGCCTACCAGGCGTGCACATTGGTCTGGAGTAATTTTATGCCAATTCTCTTGATTAACTTGCCACAAGCTGCTTTTCTCGCGGGATTTCGTGCTGCTACGACCCGTTTGATTATGCCTCATAAGTTCTCTAAAGAATTTAAGTCGGTACTTTGAGGTGGCCACTACAGAATCTTGGTAAATTGTGTGTCCAGATAAGATTTGACAAGTGGAGATCAATGTTTTGGGCCATTATCATCCATCTCAGCTGAAAATTTTTGATGTAAACGGTGGACAAATGTTCCCTATATAAGAAATTTGAATGTATGGGTCGCCAGGATAAAACCGTTGGTGTCCTCGAAAAACATCAAAAAAAGTCTTCGGTTCGCAAACGGAACACTTTCAAAGGTCACACTTTTAGAATATGATTTATTCTTTAAGTGAATTATGTCGTACATAGAGACTAACATCGTTCCCTAGTACGTTGAACTTGGACTCATCGCTTTAAATAATCATACTCCAAAAATTCAGCAGTTTGAATAAGTGATAAGTGATTTGCGAACCGAAGAGTTTTTTTTTATGTTTTTCATCTAAGAGTAATTTTTATAAAAAATTGTTTGGAGTAAAAAGTTCATAAAATCTATCAAAACACAGAAAATAATTTTTTTATTTTATTGACTTTTAAAAAATAATAATAAAAATAAAAATAATGACGTCATAGGTGTCAAAATAAAATAAAAAAAAAAATTGCTGAATATTTTGATCAATTTTGTGAATTTTTGGCTGTTACTGGAAGCCGCGTTTTCAAAAATTTTCTTAAAAAAACTTTTCTTTTGCTAAAACTTTTAATTCAATTGCTTCATTTAAATCGCAGCGAAGTATTCGCTTTTCATTCTCACATCACTATTAGCAAAATTTTTTTTTTGTTTGAATTCTATGATAAAACTTTTTTGTTTATATTTTGAATAAAATGCAGAAATCTGTTTTCGCCTTCACTTTTGCACGCCACTCTCTTACGCTTGACTTCTAACCAACATAAACAAACCACTTTGGCCTTAAAATGCATACAGTTGCTATGAAAATTTTTCAAATTCTCTAGATTCTGACACTTTTACTATTACAACTTGGACATCCTTGGTTAGATTGTCCTTGGAGCATTTTGCCTGAATTTTATTTTTCTTTCAAATTTCCATTCCTACTGTTTTAGGGGTGTGTGTGTGCAACAATTGTTTCACAAAAAAGTTTTGCAGCTTTTTTTTTTACGCAGACACACGCTTTCGTTTAACTTTTAGATTACGTTGACGGACTCTGGTACCTACGAGTGCTGGTACTCCTCGTACACATAAAGTGGTCATTTTCCTGTCTGTTAACTTTGTTAGAAAACTAAAGGTTGTGGGGAAAATTAAATTCATTTTAAATGCAATTTTACTGTAAAACTTTTTAATGTAATTTTTTTTAAATAATTTTTTTTCGTTTTCTTTTTTGCAGGTAAGCTTTTTCGGAATTTTCAGTGGAATGATGTTCTGTACAGTATAGTAATTTAAGTAAGTAGTTAGTTTTTAAAGACCTGACATTAAAATAAATTTAAAAAAAAAGGAGTAAATGTACAATGTCAGCTCTAACCATCAATAACAACAGCTGCTTGTGTGGCATAATTGTTACTTAAATTTTATGATGTTGCAATTTAATTTGCCTTACAGCATTTTCTCTTCGCCATTAAAATTTTGCATTCTACAACATCTTCAAAAAAAAATGTTGGTTTGCAATTTACAAACCGAAAATCATAATCAATCGCTTCATTAGTTTTGTGCCGTATTTCGTACAACACGATATTTCGGTTGCTACAATTTTGCTCTTGCAGTAGGTAGTAGCAGTTCATGCTGATGCTGCAGCTACTGCAGCTGCAACTGCTTCTTTATGCATTTGTGCAAGATGTCGACACGTGTCGCACGTTTCTTGTGTTAATTGGATTCTTTGAAAAATCTTTTTATATTTTGTTTGCTTGGCTCTTTAGCTTGATTTATATGGCATAGTATTTTATTAACAAGCTGTTGTTAACAAGTTCTAGAGTGTTATACCTCTTCTTTATGCCAGCCATGATTTAGCGTTTTATGAATTTCATAAATACTGATTTGTGTGTGCATTCTTTCTTCAAATGATTTTGTTTACCTGTTTTTACAATATTTTTTTCATTTTAATGCATATAATGAATGTAACAAAGCAAGCTTGAAATTAAGAAAAATTTGTGAGGGTGTTCGTTGTCAAAAATTAAATAACATGATGCATTTAGGGATAAAATCAATTATTTAATTTTTCTTAAACCATAAATCTTATGATTTAGCGCCAAAGCCGAGAATGTTTAAACTGAAGAGCAACATTTTGCATTTGAATTCAAAAAGAATTCACATTGATTTAAAGCAGCGATGGGCACGTAGTGGCACTTTCCGCCCTCATGGCCCGAACCGTTATTCGGCACACAAGCAACCAAAAAACTATTCGCGGAATTTCAACGCTATCGACGCACAGCGTTGACTTGAGTTCAAATGAAAGCAAAAACAACAAACAAAGGCATTAACGACGGTGCCGCATTTTGTCTCGACAAATGTAGCAATTTTTTTTTCTTTGTAGTTCAATTTGGCTTTATTGTGTAAAAACAAAAGCAAAAAAACTTTCAAATTTCGTTTTTTGTTGCTTGATTTTATTGCTGCGCCCTTTTGCTAAATTTCCATGCCCACCGCTGATTTAAAGTGATTTCATATTTGATTCAAAGTGACAAAATGTAAAATAAAAGTGTGTAATATGAAATACTTTGGAACTCAAAAATGCAATTTGGAGTTTTTTATGATTGAAGTAAAGTTAAAAACGGTTATTTTTAATACTTTTAAAATTCAAAATTATTTTAAAATTGTTTGTGTTAAAAATAAATGGAAAAATGTTATTTTTACAATTTCCATTTTGAAAATTTGAAAATTAAAAATAAAATTTTTAAATTTGGCGGCCTCTTAGCATATAGTCGTTTATTTTTTTTCGATCAGTCGGCACCATGATGTGCTTGTGCTTCTCTACATTTATTGATATAATTTCGCGATTTTTGCTAAAAGTAGTTTCTCTGAGTGTAGTTTTTTAAAAAAAAAATGACTCACAAATCGAAAACGTTGAACGATTAAAATAAATATCTGTTCTATTTTTCGTACCAGCAAACTATGCCGCCACCTAATCCCACATTAAAAAAAATATAGCAAATACTACAGATACTGCTGTTCCCATTATGTAGGTTAATCTGCTAAGAAAATATTTATTTCAATCAATAAAGCAGAATGAAATCAATAATACTATGAAAAGGTACTGCAAATAAAACTAAAGCCTAAAACATCCCCTGGGAAGGGCATATGTATGCACTAACGATTGAAACGTGTCTTTTACCATAGTTTGTATCCCATAGGGTGGTGGTGCTTAGTCTTAAACCATCAACTTCACGTTTTTTTTCTCGATATAATAGGTTTAGCAACCCTCGATTTTTTGCAATAAGAAGGCAACTTTTGGTATTGATGAGATAAAATAGAAATAAAAATGCAGCACATGTCACAGTTTTGCTAACAAATCGAATTTAGCGCAAATTTAGAAAAGTGAACGTGGGTTAGGTCAGTTAATTGTGTCAGCGGATGTTTTGAATTAAAAACAACAAAAGAAAAAGAAAAAAACGAAGCAAGAAAGTCATATTAAGGTTGAAGAAATGTTAAAGAGAATGTATGGGCTGTCAAAATGTGACCGATTGAATTTATATTTAGGGGTTGTTTTTTCTAAAAATAGATTAACATATTTTAATTGAACCAACGTTTAATGTTGAAGGGGCTTTTCGATAATTCCTAATTTGTATGCAACGACATGAAAATTATTGGCTCGTCAAAGATTGTTTTCACAATAAAAAAAAATTCTTTGTCTACCTTTAAAATTGTTAATTCTACTGCTTCCACGATTAAATTCAATCGTAATAACTTTATAAAGCTATGCATGTTGCTTGCATACAAAACCATAGCAATAATACACCAAAAAAAAATAGCACTCAAGTGATGCATTACTTAAAATAATTGCTTCGAAATAGAACAAAGTTTATTTGTGCTTTGAGTCAAATTGCAAAAGTTCAGGGGAATATAACCCAGTATAGCGTGTCACCAAGTACCTAAGTTCTTTATTTTTTATATACAGGATGGATGGTATTGATTAAAATAAATTTAAACCTGGAAAAGTACAGGTCAAAACTTTGTAAAGTAAACTAGTAAAAATGAATAAGAAAATCATATTTTTCACGGTAATAAATAAAATAAAAAAGAAATTTAAAAAAAAAAAATTTTAAAAAAAATTTAAAATAATAAATTAATAAAAAGTAAAATGAAATATTTGAGAAATAAATTTTAAAAAAAATTTTTCAAAAAAAAATAATAAAAAAAATAATAAAAAAAAATATTAAGAAATAAATTTAAAAAAAAAACTTAAAAAAAAATGTTATTAAAAATATTGAATAAAAAGATTTAAAAACAAAAAATTGAAAAAAAAAATTAAAAAACAATTTATAAAAAAATTTAAAAAAAAAATTTAAAAAACAAAAGCAAAAAGAAATTTAAAAAAAAAAATTTAAATAAAACCTTAAAAGTAAAAGTTGTAAAAAAAATTAAAAAAATATAAATAAAAGCAATAAAAAAAAGTTTTAAAATATATAATTTTGTTTGACTTTGACAAGCAAAAAACTGAATTAAAAACACGGCTTGCAATAATGAAGCTACTGAAAAATATGCGAGTTATTAACTTAATAAAACTCACTCATTTCATTGCTCTAGCTCTATTACTTGGAAAGTTACTGGATAATCTCTGTTTATATGTGCAGCTCTAAAGCAACTTTGTTAAAAACTCTGTAACTTATAAGCACGGTGCGCTTGAAGCAATTTCAAGATCGATAAAATTGTCAACCAAATCTGACAATGCACAATTATTATACATATAGTGTTTTGAGATTCCAGATATATAATCCGCCAAATCGTACCTGGTCATTTGCTTGTTTTATGGCCATTTTAAAGTAAACGCTTTTACCGATCCAGACCCTCCTGTATAGCATGACTACACTGAGAAAAAAATCAAATAAGACCTGGTTAATTCAACTAGGAGACATAATGTTTTGACCATAAATCAGATTGAAAATAACAAAACTGAATCTAGTTAATTCGAAGCTATATATGGTTAAAATCAATTGAGGCTTGTTAATAATATTAACCAGGAATCTATTTAAATTGACTAGGGAATTGCAAACAATTTCAAAAAATAAAGTAAAGCCACTTTTATTTTACTGGCCGTTTCTATGACCATTCATTCCTAGGTCTCATCGATTGACACCTCTCTTGTCCAGATCGGACCAACTTTAGTTTCCACCTATAAGCGTTTTTTTTCATATGGAATATTCACTTTTTCTTGAACAGCTCGGAATTGCCACCACTTTGAACCAACTTTAATTTCCCATATTTGCCCTAAATTCCTTTATCAGCCTGTGCTAGTGCGCCATACACAGGCGCCAGAGAGCCAGCCTGGCAACGTTCACAGATCTTCACTATATATACAATTCTGAAAACAAAAATGTAATAACGAATCGTGAAACATCATTTTGATTTCATTCAATACATACGACGAAAAATATGCAACATTTTCATTACAATGAAATCTAAATAAAGTCATTACTTTTTTGCTTTCAGAACTGTATATATACGACATCAAATTTAGATAAATTTCTATAAAAAACTCAATATTTACCAGCTTTGTAGTTATTTCCTGTTAAATTTATAAATTTCCTTGTTAAAAAATATCGAAACACAAAAAAATCAATTAAAACAAATTAACCAGCTGTCTGCTTCAAAAAATCAATTTTCTTTTCCTTCAGTGTAGAAACCTAGTCAACTTTTAGAGAAATTGCTTGAGAGCTTTCTTGTTCATTGTTGCATAAACTATGTGCAGTTGTAAGCGCATGTGTTTGCTGTTTTGGTTATTTTTATTAAGAAAAACGACGTGTTTGTTGTTATGAGCCACAAGTGGCTCATTTTTCGTTTTTTGTCCATCGCTGGCCTTGATCATGCGATTTAACAGAGTTAGACTTTTTCTCTGGAGTTTTTTGAAGTCTAAGGTTTATGTCAAGAAGCCTGCGACTACGCACGCCTTGAAGCAGGAAATTAAATTCAGCCACATGTCGTCAAAGAGTGCGTATGCGCCAGCAAAGGCATGGAAGTCAATTTCAATTTTTAATCAAAAACCTGTGCTTTGAATCAAAATTACTTCTTGTATTAATTTTGGAATACCCTTTATATAAAGAATATGTTTACAAAGTCATTTACTTTGGTATTGATTTACTTAATTTTACCATGATCTGTATAATTCCAACCATTTTTATTTTCGTGATGGTGAAAAAAATTAAAAAATAATGAGGAACCCATGCCGGTTTATGTAAATTCAAGATTTTGCTTGAGATTGATTAAGTCGTTTTTAAAATAAAAAACAAAATTTTTTTTACCTGCAGTAAATATTGTGAACAATTTTCAATCTGTTCGATGTAATCTCCATGTTAAGCGCCAACTTTTGATGCATCTGATGTGAATTGATTTGAATGCTTAATGTGGCGCCATGTATTTTTGCTTTTTGCAATAAATTAAAAACTTAATCCTTTGAAAAAAAATTGTTTATTGCAATAAGTTATGAACACTTAATAAATTTAAGTTTTCTTTTTTTGTCAAAAAAAAATAAATCCAATTTACTTAGCATTTTAATTTACTGCGCTCAACCAAGTCAGCAAGCAGTTTGTGGTTACTTTTAACACCTGTACTTCTCATATGTTGCGTCAATTACATGCGACTGTTTGTTGCTGGCTGCTGCTGATAATGTTGTTTTTTTGCAGCCTAATTAATTTATCTTTGAAATGTCGCGTCACAGTTAAGCGACGCCAATGTATGTAAGTGTACAAGTAGATATCTTAATGTAATGCAACATGTTGCGTTGTCAACATTAAGGGCAAATCCACGAGTGAAGAAAAGATTTTATTTGATGAATGCTTGACATTGTCGTCAATTTAGTGTTCAAAAGTCAGCTCGGAGGTCCTTAAACTCTATGTACCGATCATAGATCTTGCCAAGGCTTACAGATTTTAAGCGATTATGGGCCCAAATCGAGTCCAATTTCATACAAGAAATCAAAAAGGAATTTTATATTGATCGCTTTAGCGCCTCTACTTGGAAATGGTGCACTACTCTTTCCGACCCAAAAATTTTGTTCTAAAAAATATAACTTTTAATTTTTATATCCAAATACTATGTAGGTATTTCATGATATTGCCCACTTGACACTGATACTTTGTGGCAAATTTTGTATTCATAAAATAATTAAATCATGTTATTTGATGTGAGACGACGAACAGCGTATCGAATTTCCAGCTACAAATATTTACACAGTCGCATAAATCAACGACATCAAAACTGAAAATCCACCAATCTGCCAATTCAGCCAAAATGAAAATGAAAATGAAATAACAAGCGACGACTCACTTGTATCCAGTGGAACGTGTATTAAATTTGATTTATTACAAATTATGTGCAGATATTTGACGTTGATATTAAAGCAGTCAGTCAGTTAGTCAGTCAGCATGTGCAAATGCCGCTGCATCCATTCAGCCGATACAACTTGAAACTAAGAAAAAGCGCAAAAACAAATCACTGCAAAAGAAGCCACAGAGAATTTAATTTATATCTTGTAGATTGCTGTTACCGCTGTTGCTGCTGCTGCTGGCAATTTAAAGCACAATTTGTATTTTATGCAAAAAATTTCCGTCGTAGATGATGATTATGTGCGTGCGCGCGTTGTAACAGCCGTTTTGAGTGGATGTACGCACATATTACCATCGTCTATGCGTGTGTGTGTTTTAATGATGAAATTTAATTTTTGTAAAATCAAATTAGACATTAGTGGATTGAAAAGTGTTGGATTTGATTGTGTGATGAAACTAGCTGTCGAATGAAAGGATGTGAATACTTTGTGCGTCATTGTAAACTTTTTGTTTTAATTTTTACTTTTCCGAAAATTCTTTTTACAGTCAGATAGCATCTCGAAAATAGCTGTGATAAAATATTTTTTCAACAATAGTTACACCCTTTATAAAGACTGTATTTATTCTTTTTTTTTTTTAATTGCACACCAACATTTTATCCTTAATAACAAATATCTGCTGCTTATCTCTAAGGTGATTAGCCAATTCTATGGCTTCTCATTGCGAATTGCAGCTGCAAATCAACTGCAACTTTTGACTTGCATTCTCTATGCATTTCTATCTATTTTCTGTTGTAGGAGTATGACCATTTGTGTAAAGACAAAAATTGCTTAGATTTGTAGATTTGAAAGAATTGCATGCAATTGCAAGCTGACATTTGAACTTTAGTGGTGGATTGGCTTTAATTCGTTGTGCGAATTCTTAATTGGAGCCATTAAAGGGATTAAAACAAAAGAGGGGTTCAAAATATACCACACGCCTACCTTTAATGTTTTACATTCACAGCTATAGAGTGAAACCAAATCAATTAAAAGATTGTGGTATGAAATGCACCAGCAGTTGTGAATTTTCCAAAGCTGTAAAACAATGCAAATTTTGTTAGATTTTCATTTCATTCACAGTGTATATTTAGGTGAGCGCCGTAAGAGACACTCATCAAATGATTACACATTTTTACAACTCTGGCATATTGCAACAATTAAAGTAGCGGCAGCATAAAAGAACAAAGAAAACTATGTTAGGGCGCGGTAAAGACTATGAACAATATGAAAAAATATAGACTATGGAATCAATGGCGAATTTGCATGCAATTTAATTAAATTCAATAATTTGCACACAATGCGCGCAAATTTCATATTTTCAATATCTGAATGGCTTTGTGGTATTTATTGTAATGAAACTAGTTTTTCGAATGTTGCTTGATTTTAGCATAGATCTAATTTATTAAAATTATTAAATTCGTTTTGTATATTTTTATAATTATAATTCTTACAAAATAATATAAAAATGTCAAAATTGATGAACTCGCGTAAAAAATATTCTTTGAACTAAAGTGTTTTTAAAATTTTGTAATTTATAAAATAAACAAATGCATCATTGAAGACCTAACACGTGGGTCATTAAGTCCCGGGACTGACATAGAGATAACGCCACCTCCTAATTGTTCTCCACATTTCGTTGTAGCTCCGGCTTCCAGATGATATGTGTAAAAATTTTATGAAAATTTGGCGTTTAGATTAAAAGTGGTTTTACTGAAGCTCCTTTTTTCTGTTTATAAACAATGGTTGAAAAATAATTCGAGTGTTGACTTAACATTGCTTTTTGATGGGGGGAAAAAATGTTCAGCAAAGCAATGGCTCGATAAATGCTCTGCTTTATCGACACCAGCGGTTAAGAGGTGGTAAGGACTTTAAACGCGGTCTTGCAAACACAAATGACGGAGAACGCTCAAGGTGCCTGAATTCATCAGTTGTCCCAGACAATATCAAAAAAGTTCATAAATTCGTTTAGAACGATCGGGAATCGAAATTGCATGAGATAACAGAGGAATTGAAGACATCAAAAGAAAGTGTATTCACTAATTTGCATGAACATTGTCAATAAGAATGCTGTGTTCATAATGGCTGGCTCGTTTGCCCGTTTTTTCGATAAAAATCAACAACGCGTTTATAATTCAACGCCCTGTTTGGAGTTGCTTAAGCGAAATACAACGGGTTTTTTGCATTGATATTTGACAATGGATGATCATCAGCTGAGCGGACAACTGCCGGTGAAAGCTGTTTAAAGCGTCAAAAAAGGATGCTTCACTAAAACCACTGTAACTTTCAATGTAAACGCCAAATTTTCATCAAATTTTGACTCATGTTATTTGTAGGCCAGAGCTGTAGAAAAATTAGAAAGTAGCGTTATCTCTATGTTAGTCCCGGGACTTAATGACCCACGTGTTATGCATATAGGTGAAGATGATATAATACAATATTAAAATTTTACAGATTTGACTTTTAAAGTTCTTAACCTTCTTGCAATTACTATGAAGCGTAAAAGTTTTGTGCGCTTATTTCTTAAATTTTTTAGATAAAATTGCGCTATTTGGATATTTCTTCAGTTGTTCATAGGCATTACTTCTACATTTGTGGCATAAAACTCAAATAGAGACTAATGTCCTTCTTGATTCTTGACCAACTCAAAATTATTTCATTATTTAAATTTTTAGGAAGAAAATCGAATACCTGTCTCATAGGAACTTTAGTTAAAATTTCAAAAAAGGAGACTTTTCATTATTCCAGAACAATAGGCGCATCATGATTATCAATTCCGTCTCAGGTCTTAAAAAAAAATCCTCCTCTCTAGAGTTAGTAAAAAATAAAACTATTTATCCGGAAATAACAGACCATATACGTGAGGAGATAAACTTTTCTAGACTTTTTCTAAATTATAAAGCAAACAATTTGATCAGTTCATAGTTTAATTCAACTTGCTGTTCGTGACATTCTGAGCTGAGCTCTAGTTTCTAAATTGTCTAATCATTAAATGAAAATGGGCTCTTAGAATAATCTTTATTGTAATCAAACTCTTACTGATTATATAATGCAACAATTAAGTGATTTCTTCTTAGTAACAGATATTTCTTAGGAATTTCCTTAAAACGAAAACTTACACCAAAGCAGTCAACGTTGCTAAATTTAAGTTGCACATACGACCTGTTGTCCCAAAGACAATTGTGATATGATTTTGAAATGACGATAACCTTTGCGCAAATAATAACAAATCGATAATTTCAGCACCGTCTTAACGTAAATCTATGAAATTTTAGACAGACTGACACTTAAATATTTATTCCAGTGATTATTCCTAAAAAATTCAACTAAACATTCACCATCACTGAGCCTTCCAATTCGACAGCATTTTCCTCAAAAATATATGATCAAAATAGTCTTTTGAAATGTCACGAACAATTGTAAACCTACCTTGTAGATGAGATAATTCGCAAAACATTAATTGTGTCAAACACCTGGTCAAATGTGGGCGTGTATTGCATATTGTTTGTATCAAGCACCTTGTAAAGTTTGTGCGAGATTATACAACGTTATGTGCACGGGCAGAGCCGCGGAGTAACAGCTAGTATCAAAATTATAGTGAAAACTTTATGAATCATATAGTATGGTATTTCCTTTAAACATGCATAAATTCAAACAGCTAACATTCTTTGATTTATTTTGATAAACTATCAGTCGCTTACAGACTTAAGCCCCACATAATTTAAATTTTGTTTTTTCCTCATATTCTTTTGTGCTGTCTATTTACGCTCATATCTTATCAATATTATAAAATTTTGTAATATTTATTACTATCGGCTTTAAATGTTTTATGTGAAAAAAGAAAACTTAATTCAAGCAAATCATTTAAAGTCAAACTGAGACATTCTTTTGTTGCTATCTCATGTTCATTTGTTATGGTATTAACAAGAAAACCTATAAAATTCGTTTTATTTTTTCCGCCAACTAACTACTATGCGTAACGCAGTAGCAAACATTTTTAAAACTTAAGAGCTTAATTTATTAAAAATAAATTTTTTTAATTTTGAATTTTTTTTTTTTTAAATTTCTTTTCAGGTAAATTTCTCGCATTCTTTACATTTCCAAGTTAGTGTAGCGTTAAATGTAAGTTTTTACATATAAATTGACTTATTTGGATTATTGTGATCACTGATGTTCACTTTTTACAATACGCTTTCGGAAACTTAAATCCGATTACTTATTATTTTCTTTTATGATATATAATATATTAGATTTTATTTTCTCTGCCTTTCATTTAACTTTCAACATGATCATTATCACATCAAAACTGCTCAATGTCTAGTTACTTTCAAATCCTTTGACAATTTAATTGTAATTTTTGAGATTTTTATTTCGATTCTGTTTTTTTATCTCATTGTTTTGTGCGCATTTATCTTTAGGCAGCAATACTTTACACATTTGCTGCATTACATTTGATCCATCCATAATTTACTTCATCACTTAAGCAACATTACTTTTCTTGAACACGGTCTTAAGTAAGGATATGCTCTTTTTTTTAATTTTGCTTATCCTTCTATCCATGTTACTTTCACATCTTCGTATCTGCTGCATCTTCAACTCATTTCGCGCTTGCTTGATTTTCTTGCAAATTTATAAGATGTCGGATTCACATCAACAAAGTGAGTCCAACATGACAGGCAAATGTCGGCGTCTTAATTAAAATATAAATGTGCTGCTGCCTTTGCTCATGCACCTCATTATCAAAAGCAAAATCTTAGCTTATAATACGCTGAAAGTTTGCTTGTTCTTAGATTTTTGGTAATTCGCATATACTGACATTTCAGCAAAATTAATGATATACTCGTGTGATTTTGACCTAATTCAATTTGAGTTAACTTATTAAAATGGTTTGCTGCTTACTACTGCCTTTTTTATTTATGAGATTATCATGTTAATCACCATTGGTATTATTTTGAAAGCCAAATTATTTATTTGCCAAAATATTTATGTTTACGAATGAAAAGGAATTATTTTATCTTAACTGTCTCTCATTTTGCTGTATTTTTTGACATCTTTACCGCAGCAAATTTATGCCACACCGAAAAAAAAAATTTCGCTTAAAAAATAATTCTTAATTTTAAAGAAATTTTTTATTTAAAGTAAGTAAAATTGCTCAAAATAAATAATTGTTCCTAATGACAAAGTTCCATGACTGAGCGCATAAATTTACTTTATTTTATAAAAAATATTCTCTACTAATGAAAAACATATATCCCCAAATAAGCAGCTCGAAATGTGTTTTGTTTTAAAGTAAAAATTACTTAACCCTAGGAAGCATTTCCTTCATCTATATAATAATCGATTGTCCCATACATTTCGTAATACCAGAAAAGCCAGTAAGCCCACTGCAACTAAATGTATATCATACATAGCTAGGACATTAGAAAGCATTTATATGTAAATTTGGGTTCGTAAAACTGGGCGATGTCACGCCACCCCTCGATATAAGAGGAAATCAAATTCATCATATCTCATCAACTATTTGACGCAGATGAATGAGACTTGGTACATACATATATAAAAGGTTTAGGCAAAAGTACGTTTTAATAGGAAAAATGGGCGTTGCTCCGCCATTCATATGAAAAAATACGAAGTTTTTTATATCTCAACAACTATTTAAGGCAAATGTATAAGATTTGTTATATATGTATGTTCGTTATGGCCTTTGGAAGGTTTTTTAGCATAGTTTGATTTAGAAAGAAATGGGCGATGCCACGCCCCCCATATAAGTGAAAAATCCAATTCATGATAACGTATATGACGCAAATGAATAGGACTTGGTATATGTAAAAAATTCGGACAAAACTGACTTCCAATGAAAGGCCTCTGCCTTAAGTTTCTCAAATTGTTACATTGGTAATCCTTAAACTTTTGCAACTCCTTAAAATGTTGTTATCCGATTTGTGCATTCGAAAAGTAAAGCTTAAAAAAAATCAAAAAAGCCTGCTGTCTTATTTTAGAGTGTTGAGACCATACAGTATAATCAGTAATTATTTTCCTTTAGATTTGTACTATCAACAAATAACAAACAAATTTGAGTATTATAAATGTTTAAATAAATCTCCAAACTCAATCGCAATAACTTACAAAACACTGCCACAACTATCAAAACAAAACTATTAAGTGTCGTCACTTTACACTCATGCAACATTGAATTGACATTCAATTTAAGGTGTTACGTTAGTCTAAAAAGCGTATCAACTTTTTCGTAGAACTTTTCTTAACTGTAACTAAAACTCGAGCAATATCTGTTCTACGTCAGCAATAAACTCTTCGTTCTATGGCATCTTCAATCGCTGCTGCTGCTGCTGCACTGCACTCTACCACGCACACACACAATGCAGTTTATTTTATTTCCTCTGCAAAGTATTTACCAACTGCTTTAATACTTACATTCATTTGCTACCTACATACCTATGTATGTACAGACCATGGTTAATATTTAGTGCAACTTCTTAACGGTTTCTCTAATACCACTTCCATTACCGTTGTATTATTACATTCTTGCTAAGCCGGGCGTCTCTAATAAACGAGAAGAGTGCCCTGTTAGTGATGTACAGAATGTTCCAATTTTTCTTTGAGACGATTTTGCTTTTACGTAAATTTTAAAACGTTGATATTATTGTTAATATAAAAGTGCGCATGTTTTGTCACTCATGTTTCATAATGTTAAAATCCTTATTAGATTAATCTCAATTCAGTTTTGACGTCAGTATAGGATTTTGATTAAAGTTGTGCCTGGCTAAATCCTTTATAAGCTGATTTTTATCATTATGAAACATGAGTGACAGAATTAAAAAATTTGTTTTTTTAGTTTATTACAATATTTTTGGAATTTTCAGAAATTCACAAATATGATACTGAAAAAAAAATTTGTAATACAAAATATTTCGAAACAAAAAGGTTTAATTTTTTTTTCACGAATACAAACTTTTTTTCTCTTCTAAAATATAGTGGAGTGTTTGCAGATTATAAATTTGATTTGATAATTTTGCTGAATTTTTCGAGAAAATTGTGATTTATGAAAAAATTTTGAAGATAACGATATATAATTTCAAGAACTATCACTCAAAAGTATAATTTCAAAGAACACGTTATTTCTTTTGAGAACTGACATCTCTAAAACACATAGCTTGACTTGATACCTACAGTATCTTATGTCACCCACCGTTGTCATTGGGCTGCCGTCGTCGTCGTCGTCAACACCATCAATTAGGTGCCACTGATAAGCTTCCCTTTTCCAGTGACTTCTTTCACCAACTGTTTGTTTGTCGTAGTTACTTTTTTATATCTTAACTTTTCGTTTTTGTTTTTGTTTGCACTCTACTTAATTCAATTTAGTAGTTGAAAGTTGACAAAAAGTATAAAGTATAATAACTCTTTTTATTTTGTTGAAATTTTTGTTATACATATCTCTAAAAAGTTAAAAGTCTTTTGTTTGTTCTATAGATAGAGTCTGCTTAATATTTGAAAGTTTGTAATTTTTTTTTTGTTAAAAGAACCCCTCATGCTGAAGTTGATACCTTTTTAATTAAACAGACGAAGAAGCTAGGTGCAAGTAAAATCAAAGCTAACAATAGAAAATTGCACTAAAAACTTTTGTAAAAAGTAAACAACATTTTGGGAAATTTTGTCTTAACAAATAATATGTAAAAAAAGTAATTTTTTCAGCGCAATATTTTGCATTGATAGAATAGTAAAAAAAAATCGATAGCTGCATTTACTCGAGCGCATCAGATTAAGGCAAGGTGGCTTAATTACATCCTGAAGAGTGTGCATTTCACTAATCTGACGATTTGACTGTGAGGTAAGGGAGTTGCACGGTCACAAACTTGCAAATAAAAGTCATCTGCATTTTCTCGAGCGCGGTCAAATCTTTTTTCGTTTTAACGAAATAATTCAAGGATAACGGAAAACATATAATCTGCTGATTTCTACAAGCCGAAGTAACAAAAATCATCATTAAAGTTTAGCACGTGCAGCTGAATTTTTTTGTTTTTAGGAACTTAGTATACAAATAATTTAGCTGTTCCTTATAGAAAATACCCTTTGCATGACTGCATGACACCATTTCATCCTGACAAGAAAACATTAATATCCAAATACGGGACTAAAACTTAAATATGTCAGATTAAGCAAATCCCTCCGAATAATCGTCAGATTATGTATCAGCACGACCAGGACATCAAGCTGAACCGTCTGCATTAACGCGTTCGAGTACCTACAAATAGCGTTTTTTTGCATTTTGTGACGCGCTTGCGTCACATCCGAATCGTCAGTCTAATGAATGAAAGCTTCGTTTGGGATCACTTAACATCTGACGCGCTCGAGTAGTTAAATGTTTTTTCCACTTTTTACTCATCCGTACGGCCACCCTCACCATCCAAATCGGCATATTAATATACCTCCGTCATCAGAGGCATGCCCCAGCATATATCTGAAGCGCTCGAGTAAGTCCATGTGCATGTTTTTTTTACAATTTTGAAAGCCAGCAGTGACTTCCCCCACCGGTGAAGAGTTAAACATTATATCACCTTTTTTTCTTCCCATGTTTCTAACATTTTCCAACCCATTCACCAGCGTTTCGGGCGATATTGCTCCCGTTTCAGCTCTAAAAATTTTTTTAAGCTCTCCTATGGTATTGGACTTGTTGACATAAACTTTACTTTTCTGGAATCTCCAAAAAAAGAATTCCGGTGGAGTCAAGTCCGCAGATCCAATGGTCGCAGACAATATCGGCGTTTTTCGACATACACACACACACAACGCCCGGGAACTTCCGACGCTAAAAATTCATTGTTGAGTGCGCTGTGTGGTATGTCACGCCGCCTTTGTAGAACCAGAACTTTTTCATCAACCGAAATCGATCGTCATTATATTTCTACCAGTTCTGAAGAGGAATATCGATGGTTTTGGAACAAACATCAGCTTAAGCAATCACTTTCTGATATCGTGAACTATGTGAGGGTATCAGTGCCTTAAAAGCGACAATTTTATTTTTTGACGGCGCCAGAGAGTGTGTGAGAGTGAGCCTCATCGGTCATCAGTACTCACTCGCATAAATCCGATTCAGCTTCAACCATTCGTAAGACGATTGATTGTTTCCAATAATCGGTGGGTCAACTGCACTTTGAGTCGAAACATGTGAAGATCTTGCTTCGAAATCCACTTTAAAGTGAATCCACTGATGTTTAATTTTCGTTAGCTACACAATGAAGACTTATCATTTTTGCTATACTTCTATTTGACAAACTCAAATCATAAAAAAAGTTTAAATTAAAATGTGTCCGAAAATTTAAAAAAAAAAACAACAACAACAACAAAGCATTAAAAGCAAAATTACAAAAAAAAAAAAATTAATTGAAAGCAGCACTTCAGATTAAATTTTGTATGGAAAAAATGATCAAAAAATTTAATGAAAACAACAAAAACAAAACTATGTAATGATGTTGCCAACGATGGTGTTAACGATAAAGTGATGAGGTGCTGCACGTACAAGTACTTGACGTTGCCGACACTCATTGTTGCTGTTGTTATAAAGGATGCGATGCAGATGTTGATAAGATAAAAAAATGAGAAAATTAATTTTACAGAAATAAAAGAAAATTTTAAATTTAATTTTTAATTGAACGGGGCAACAACAGGCAGAGACTTTGAAAAATTTTTATAATTTGTTGCACGTCAGAGCCATAAATGTAAGATCTGATGTTAAATTAAAAATTATATGAAGAGACTTTCTGACACAATTGACTGGATTTTATATTATCGATAAAAAGTATTCAACTGAGGAGTTACGCTAAAAAATAATATATGAACTTAAATCATTTCGAGACTTTTCAATCGAAGATCAACTAAATTAGAAAAGATTTTCAGGCTTCTACTTGAAAGCTAAAGTCATTATTGCTATACAAGATATCCCCGGATATCAAAATATTTTTGATTCATCTAAATAACTAACGTCGTAAGTCATTTTTGAAAGCCCAAGTTATAATGTATTTTTGTAAACAATTTAAACTACATATATTTTCAACTAATTTGTTTACATTACAAGCTTACAATCTAATTTACAAAATAATTACCATATTAATACCAGTCTTATCAAATTAACCTAGAAACACCTCCTTTCAATATGACAACCTTTAAAATCAAAAAGTTTTATCTAAATTAATAGCAAAAAAAAAAAATACCAAATTAAATGAAAAGTTAACTTTTAAAATCAACACTTCAAACAAATTCTATCAATTACAAGTGAATTGCATATAAATTAAAACCGCATGTCGTGTGGCCTTAATCACGCCACTAAAACCACCAAAAATGGTAAAGCAAAATTAACGTACGACAACCACAAAAAATCAAAAAAAAAATATCACAAAAATGAAAAGTGCGAAAGCAATCAAAACACCAATCAAACAGAGGAGTTGTGTTGTTAAACTTAGTTGGTCAAGTCCATGAATTATCATCAAGTTGTACACATTTTGACAACTTATTTGCATTAAATGCAACAACAACAACAACAACATCATTATCAGTAAAAACAACTACATCAAATTGCATTAACCGCTTCTGCGGTGTATACAGTAATACTTGAAGTGTTTTATTGTCACATTTACCGCATGTGCACAGTGAGAATTATTTGATATTCATTACAACTTTTTATAAAATAAATATTTTACGCCAAGTTCTAAGGACGTTTCTGGAGTGTTCTTGGGCATTTTGCTCGCAAGAGTGTGTAGCTGTAGCTTTGAATATGCATAATATGAGAACTACCAATGCAGTCGTTATGGAATTCAACATAGTGGATGTACAGCGAGTACATCGAAAATGGGCGCATTAGAACCTGTGGGCGTGGCACCTGTCATACAAGCATAAAACGTTTTGTGTTATATTTGGTATAGAGATGTCGGTTACTATAAGCCCTAAAATTAATTGGATTTCGACGGGATTGAATCAGTAGGCGTGGCACCTCCCATACAAGCAAAAAACGTTTTGTGCTATATTTAGTGTGCTATGAAAGTTATCTTTTTAAAATTTGGTATAGAGATGTCGGTTACAATAAACTTTGAAATTAAATGGGTTTCGACGAAATAGCATCAGTGGGCGTGGTACCTCCCATTATAACAAAATGTTGTAAGTGGGTCATTTTGTGATTTATTTTAACATTTTTTGACTGTTTCAACTTTTTTCAAAATTTTCCTTTCAACTTTTGCAACCACTTTCAACTCAACTGAATTTACCAAGATGTTTAAATTTTTTTTGAGATTTTCAACTCCTTTTAGCTTTTTTCGAATCTTTCAGCCTCTTTCATCTTTTTTCAACTTTTTTTGAACTCTTTCAATCTCATTCAATTTTTTTAAAGATGTTGAACTTTTTTCGAGTTTTTCAACCTCTTTCAATTTATTTCAAATTTTTTAACTTCATTGAATTTATTTTGAGTTATTTAATTTCTTTCAACTGTTCAACATTTTCCAACCTTTTTCAATTTTTTTTAACATTTTCCATATTTTTCCGAATTTGTCAACCTCATTCAACTTTTTTCGACTATTTCAACCTCATTCAAGTTATTAGAGACATTCAACTTTTTTCAAGTTTTTCAACCTCTTTCAATTTATTTCGACTTTTTGAACCTCATTCAACTTTTTTTTAATTTTTCAATTTCTTTCAACTGTTTTTATCATCTTCGATATACATACATATTTCCGACTTTTTCAAACTCATTCAGCTCTTTCAAGATTTTTAGAGATATTATATTTTTTTCGAGTTTTTGAACCTCCTTCAATTTATTTCGACCTCTTCAACCTAGTTAATTTTTTTTTTGAGTTATTCAATTTCTTTCAACTGTTTCAACATTTTTCAACCTCTTTAAATTTTTTTAACATTTTCCATATTTTTCCGACTTTTTCAACCTCATTCAACTTTTTTTCGACTTAGTCAACCTCATTCAACATTTTTAGAAATATTCATCTTCTTTCAACTGTTTCAAAATTTATCAACTTCTTTCAATTTTTTTAAAATTTTCCATATTTTTCCAACTTTTTCAACCTTATTCAGCTTTTTTCGACTTTTTAAACCTCATTCAACTTGTTTTGAGTTATTCAGCTTGTTTCAACTGTTTCAACATTTTACTACCTCTTTCAATTTTTGTCAAAATTTTCCATATTTTTCCGACTTTGTCAACTTTATTCAATTTTTTTTGACTTTTTCAACATCGTTCGACTTTTTTCGAGATTTTCAACTTTTTGGAGATTTGCAACCTCTTTCAACTTTTTCAACACTTTTCATATATTATCGACTTTATCAACCATTTTCACCTGCTTCAACCTCTCTCAACTTTTCAACCCATTTCAACATTTTGTCAAAATTTTCCATATTTTTCCGACTTTGTCAACTTTATTCAATTTTTTTTGACTTTTTCAACATCGTTCGACTTTTTTCGAGATTTTCAACTTTTTGGAGATTTGCAACCTCTTTCAACTTTTTCAACACTTTTCATATATTATCGACTTTATCAACCATTTTCACCTGCTTCAACCTCTCTCAACTTTTCAACCCATTTCAACATTACCCATACTACTTTTTTAACCTTTCTTGACGTTTTTCAACCTCTTACAACTTTCTTAATTTTTTATTTGCGGCTTTTCAATGTTTTTTAAATATTTCAACTTATTCAATATTAGTCAACTTTTTTCAACAAATTGCATATTTTTTCGAGTGGTTGGTCTCCTGGTACTATTGTATTTTTTTAAGCATCACTCTCTTTAGATAAATTTATTAAATGTCACGTATACGACATGTTAAACTCATATAAAATATATGGTGGATTATTTTTAAAATAGCTATAACTTTTGAAAAAATAATGAAATAAATTTTCTTAAGAACTTTTCTGAAACAAAAACTTACAATTTTAGAATAAATAAATTAAAAATTGAAAAAAAAAATGAGAATTAAGGCAAAATTTTTAGTTTTTCGACTCTTAGTTCAATTTTTATAAACTTCAAACTTTTAGGATATGTATTTTGCAATTCTGATTGATTTTTTTTACAATTTCTTCTTTATTCATTTTCTACTAAAAAAGTATAATGACAGTCTTTAGATTTCAACACACAGATCGAGTAGCAACTTTAGTCATGCGAAACGACAATCGATTTTATAAATTGTTCCGAGTAGTCTGAATAATTTTTACTAGAATAGAGGAATAATGGGTTAGTAAAATTAACGGAAAAAGAGAAACAGATAATTAAGAGATATTGATTGAAATAAAATTTTTGGTGACCAATGAGTTTGAAAATAACCACTGCATACAAAGTAGTGACAACAACTACCATGAAAAAAAAAAAACAAATTAGTGAAAGGAAATTCAAAATTTATGCCCCTCAGAGTATTTTCTCTTTATGTATACAATCTGCTACATTTTGTTTTATATTTTTTTCAATTCGATGATGCTTGTCCGTTCAAAGTGTTGCTTGTTTTTACAATGTTAATTCAAACATTGTTGCTGCTATCGCGTCCATATCTTCTTGTAATCAAATCTTGTTTGTTTATTTATGTTGTGGTTTTTTTATGCTTTCCATTTTTTATTTGCAACATTATTGCTATATGAGATTTTGTTGCGCATGCGCTATATTGCATATGTTGATTTAGATAATAAATAACGATGCACTGCGTTCAAGGGTTAAATACCAATCATTTCGTGGTTATACTAACAACATCAATGCTATAGCAAACAGTTCAAAAGAGTCACAATCTACCATTTCTCATTTTAACGCGCACTGTAAGTTCATGCCAAGTTTGTGGTGGTGTTAAGCAGTTTGTTAAAAAATCATTACCACTTAATGTCATTGCAGAGAAAAACAACATTTTCTTTCGTATTCGATTTATTTATTTTTATACTTTTAAATCGAAATTATGCGCTGCACTAAAAATTTTTAAAATTCACATAATACCTATACTTTTTAAGTTTCATTTTACATTTGCCTATACGGGCATAATAAGCTATTCTTAAGTTACAACTTAATTGAACCTATTATTTTGTTGAAGTAGAGGCAATCTGTTATCTCAACAAGTTGTCAACTTCACAACTTGTGACCAACAAGTGTGCGTCGAACGAGTACATTACAATAGTCGCACTAACATAAAGTGAACTTAAATATACAATGGTGTGCAATAATTTGTACTTTGTGTCATATAAACGAACGTTTTTTTCTCTCTTCTTAACTCCACATAAGCCATTCTGTCAGGCAAAAAGACAGCCGAGCGAGCAGTCACATGTGTCAAGACATAAATAAGAATAAAAAGTGGCAGCTTGAAAAATCAAAAGGCAGGTCGACACAGGTTCACATATACACATTGCTTATTTAACTATGGTTAATTTAATGAAACGTTTCTCAAAAATAAAAAAAAAATTCAATTTGAGCTTTTGGAATGTTTGACTCGCTTACTTGCAGACAACAAAACTGAAGAAAAGCCCACATGGAAAATCAACTGCTGACTGCCGCCATCATTGAACCATTAAAAGTTTGTTGACATGTTAATGCCAGTTAGTTGGCCAAAAATAATGCAATTATAAATTTTAAAGTTTGTTCGGTTAACCCATTGGCGACAAGTTAGAAGCTTGTCAAGTTTGTAGCTTGCTGTTGTCATAAAGCTATGTGAAATTCTCACTAAAATTTAGAAATAAAGAAATCTTACATTGATATTTTTTTTTTGTTTAAAATGATCAAAAATATAATTCGAATCTTCATCATACTTAGAATATGTAGTAAGAACAACTTTTTATTCGGAGCAACGGCTTACATAAAAATCAACCTACTTAACCCGTACATGGACAAAAAATGTGCTAACAACAATGCCATAGAAATGACTTTCGCAGAAAAAAAATATGCTCAGGAAGAATATGTTCAAAAAGAATATGCTAGAAGTTATGTTGAATTGAAAATCCATACAATTCTGTTCAAACTGAGAACATTTTCAATGTAAATGTAATTTTCCTCTAATGTCGAGCCTGAATAGTTTAGAAAACAACAAAAATCAAAATCAGTACTGCAAGTTAAAAAAAAATCGGTAAATATCTAGACTGCACGAGAATGTTCGTGCGTTTTGTATAAGGCAGCATCGGTTAATAAAAGCAAGTAAAAAGCGTAGTAGGAGGGTTTAGCTATACAATTTATTATTCTTCGACTAGTCACATTGTTCTTCTGTTCTACGAAAAAAAAAAGTCGGGTACTGCAGCGTGATAGGTGTACCATTTTTAATGACACCCATAACTTACAAAAGTTTAATTTCATAGAAATTTCAGATAGGTTATGTTTTTGATGGCTTAAAAATTAATTTGAAATTTTAATTTATAAAGGTGTTTTTTTCGACTCAAGCAACAAAGGGTTAACGAAAATAATTTTTCCGTTTTTTTTTTTAAGTTTTACATGTAAAGTATTCAACATAGTTTAATGACTTGTTGGAACAAGTTAAAGCGTTATTTTGAGTTCAACTGGGTTAATTTTTTTACTAAGGTATGAGTTGTAAGTTGTTGTTCCCGTGGGCTGATATTGAATGTAACAACAACAGCAACAACAATTAAGACGACTATGACGACGATTTGCAAAATCTGGGGTGAATGTCGTAAATAGCATGAAACTGATTTGTGCGCATGCGCACATTTTTTGTTTTTTTTTTTTTCTCTAAAACTATTAAAGCAGCCAGACAAACAAGATATGGCTTTTGTCAGGTTGTGCAGTTATTAAATTAAAAATAATGTGCATATTTTTAGTATTCATTAATATTTATACTGAACATGACTAAACACTTGAGTATAATTGAAAAATTTTGCTCTAAATGAACCATAGAGCTCTCAAAATATATTAGGGCTTTTCGTTGCCCATCTTAGTTGGTTTTTCTGCTTGCATTCTGTTACCCCATTTTCGTTTGGTTCATTGACCATTGATGACCATTGAAAATGTTTTGATTGTTTGTTTTAGATACGACAATGAACGACGAGTATCTGCTTCATATCGAATATGGCCTCTTTTATGTCGTCATTGTGGCGACTTAAACAATTGATGATAAATCTTTATCTTTGAGTTTGTTTGTGCGTCATGTTATTTTCCTTGTATTATTTTGTTATTTTTTTTTTTTTTTTTCTTTTAAATTGATGTAAGTGATCAATAGCAATAGCAATTTAAATCAGTTTGAAAGTGCACATAACGAGTTGTTTTCGATTGCAATACCTGTACCGCTAATTTGTTTTAAAATAAGAAAAATAGTTTTTAAAGAAATTAAATTAAAGATTTTTAGAGTTTTAAATTTCCTGACTTTTAATAGAATATGTACCTCTTATTCGAATCTCAATGGTGCCGTATTTTTTTTTTTTAATTTTTCAATTAAAATAAAAATCCAAAATAACGATTATTTTTGATTTTTAAAATAAAAATCATAAAATTGTATGATCCTGAAATTAACTTCGAATTTCGATTGCTTTTCCGCAGCAAATTCAAAACGGAATCAGAACAGGGCTGACTATACTCGTTAAAGCCAATTAATTTATATCATTTTTCATATGAAGATAAACCCAACTTTGTAGGTATTGAATTTATAATTAAAACGTATTTGCGTGCATCCATTAATCTTATCAGCTTTTAACTGTTGTTAGCTTTAAATACCATAAAAATACCACAAATGTCATTTTTCGAAGACAAATAAAGCTATGCTATATGTTAATTTGTAAAACTCACATAAAAATCAAATTGAAATCTTTACAGTTGACACATTGAAATGCCAACAAAATCCTGCAAAAAAATAAGAAAAAAATTTGATGTTTTTTTTGTGTTTTTTTTTTTTCAACTCACATTTGCAATCAGTTAAGTTTATGAAATGTTTTAATAAACTTTTTAATGTTCACGGTTTTTGCAACATTTGCAACAGTTCAAAAAAGTGTTGTGTCGTAAAAGAACGTTTATAGCATTCTTTATGGGATGACAAGCATGTCGGGAATTGTTGCTTTCTGCTTCATTTTTCTTTCGTTTTTTTTTTTTTTTTTTTGCACACAGTACTTACGCTCACGGTACTGAAACTGCACTTAAAATTGTTATGTTATACAGTTTTTGAAAAGATAAAATTGCAACAATGCGTTGCAGCCAGCGTATGTATAGTATGTGTATGTTGTGGCAAAGTCAACAACTTTGTTAGTTAGAACAAAAAAAAAAAGTGAAAAAATGGTAAGAATAAAGATCATAAAAAGTTGAAGATGCGGAAAGAAGTATCGTGTTTTCCATTGACCAGTACTTGTTGGAAATTCTTTGTCCTTAACTGGCTGCATTTTTATACATAAATTGAGTAGAATATCAAGTATTGACTGGTTGGTTGTTAGTGAGATTTTCTTTTAAGGTTTGTTATAATGATCTGTGTTTGGCATAAGGCATTGCTGCATTGTGACAGCAGGGGGATGCTTGATTTACTTCCTTATTGCAGTGGCTTAAAAATATAAAAATACTGAACTGAAAATATACACTCAGCAAATGTTGGGCAGTAACACTTGAAGTGTTTGTTGCAGGTAATAATAAATTATTTGCTGGAAATATGAAGACCTCTTTGTTTTCGTATGTGAAGTGTGGCCACTGTTAGACTGTATGATATAAAATAAACATTAATTTTATTTGTTTTTAAGTTTTAAATATTTTATTTGTGAAAATATTAAAGGATTTTTTCTACTCTATATATGATATACAACATTTTGCAAATTACCATAAGCTTACTGCTTACAAAGGTAGGAATTCTCATAGCATTTTATATTTTCTTATGGAATCTTTCAGCTCCTAAAAGTCGGACTTCGACTCGAATGACTCTTAAGTTCTGAAACTTTTCTAAGCACATGCGTTTTTTTTTTCAAGTAATTAAACCTTTTTTTTTTCTTTTTTGTCTTTAGTATCATTTCCGTTTTTGCATTTTTTTTATCATTTACCACTAAATTTTCTTAAAAGGCTTTCACACTCGCATTAAAAATAGGCCGTTTCTCATTTAGCTCGTTTTTGAACCAAATAGTGGCTCTTCAAACAAAAGCACCTCGATATTCGTTTTCTACAAAAAACTTTTTTTTTCACTAAAACTGACGCTATTGTGAAAGAATTGTCAGTATTGTTCAGTGCTTTCGACTTATGTCAAAAAATTAATCATCAAAAAAAAAGAAACAAAAGTAAACAAACGAAAAAAATTAGTAAACATAAAATCGATGTACATATGTAATTAGCAAACATAAAATACAAAGTGTTATATAATAATATATGTAATTAACAATAAAAAAAAAGTAAAAAAAAAAAAGTTGCATGAACCGCGAAAATGGTTTTTCTTATTTCAGGTTAACTACCATCTGGAAAAATTTTAGCCATCGGTGATGCCGCAACCTGGTGGTCTCCTTCTAAGTAAAATGTGCTTAGGAGACGGAAAACGAATTGAGAAGTAAATTTGTCCACAAAGCAAGGAAATACGTTCAAATTTGCAAAATATCACTACAAAATAGAAGAAGGTTCCTTGATGTGCAGCAGCAACTAAAAATTTTGCAAACTTTCTGATCGTTTTTAATTTTTGACGTTTCCATAACGTAAATCTCGTGCTTTCTGTTTTTTCGACAGTTTTCACAAAATTTTCATCAATCATTTATTTATTTATACGCTGAGTCTGAAGACAACCGAGCTCTTCTTTTAATTCAATTTTCGCAATATTTAAAAAAACAAAATTTTACGCTCGCATATACAGACCACGTCAAATATGATAGATTTCCCAAGATATATTAATTTCAGTAAAAAAAAAGACGACGAACAAAAATATTCTGACTTCATGTACTGTGAGACACATACACTTGACTCAGACAATGTATCCCATATTACTTCCAAGAATCCTTACACAAAGCATACAAATTAAGTCACTACAACAACAGTTGGCTGGCTCAATGTGTGTCTCATAACTTGTATTTGTTTGACTTTGTTAGAAAAGAGTCCCATACCAATCAGTCAACGTAATTTCTATTAAAAATTAAGCCATAAAAAGGGAGATACTTAAAATATGCTGCCATTTAAGCAGCAGAAGGGTGTGTCATACACTCAACCTTTAAGCTTTGGCAGCAGCATATGTCACGTTTCTTCTTTTCTTTTCTTTTAAATAAAGTAAATTTTTTTTTATACCTTAAAAATCATCCTTATGGAATTTTTTTTTTTCATTTTACTCATTCGAACAATAACATACTCCCTACATATACATATAACTGTACAATACACTTTGTAATGAACAATATGTCGCGCAGCGGAATACAGCTTCTCCTTTGAGCTATTTACTTTATACCAATGCCACTTGCGCTTTTATGTACGAAACCTTTCGGCCTTCTTTTAAGCAACAACAATATCGTTCTTTGTGTTCTATACCACTGAACGATATTTACCTTTGTGTGATTACGCGCCTTTATTCCTTTTCTTTTTCTTGTTATTTCTACTTCTGCAATCCCTGCCATTTCTTGCGAATTACAGAACCTTTGTGTTGGACGAAAAAAAACAGAAATATCGGTGTTCTTACAAAAATTTGTATTCATCAGCTGTAAGCTTTGGTTTTATTTATTTTACCACTTTTATAATATAATTCCTTTTTTCTTAAACTTTTTTTTTATATGTATTAATTTTTTGTTTATTTTTGTCTTAACCCTTTTGTTTGTGTATTGCGTTTAATGCAGTGCGGTTTATTATTCATCATATATGTCAGCTAGCTCAGGTTTCGTTCTCCTCTCAAGTTTTTTCCTATTGAAATATGGTATGTTAAGTTATTTGGATTGCTAGTTGCTCTTATGTAGAATGAGAATAATTATTCAAAAATCGACAATTGAAATTATTATTTTCTTAAAAGTCATTATGTGTGTTCTACAGAAATATTCATTGAGAGCAGTTGTTAAATAGACACTCCGAATAGCTCTATTTCCATAACAGCTTTTCAACTCAGCCGATTATTAAAAATATGGCCCTTATTGACAACAGCGGCATGAAATCGTATGGCTATGCCATTTAGTGACCTATTACATCGTTAATATATACCGTGTAAACATCATAAACATTTGAGTTGTGAACATTCTTAAACGTCTTGTGAGCTAAAATAATATATTCCTTTACTATTCGATACTTTTCGACTTCTTCAGTACTTTTCGATACTATTAGACTTTAAACAACATTATCAATGTGTTTTCATGGAACAACGTTTCAATTTCAATCAGCTTTCGCTATATAACTTTTGAACTAAATCCAAAAAAAAAAAAATTACATAAAACAAAGTTCAAATCCTCAAAAAAGGACTAAAGCTATCTATAAAAGTTTCATACATTGCTAAATGGAATCATCAGTGACCTTTTAGCCGATAAGTGTGAATTTCTAAGCTTGATATGTTTCTCTTTTTACATAAGTTCAACTTTTTGCTATAGTTCTCAACAAGTCTATGCAAAAATTAAAACATATAAGGCTTAGCAATTTCCACTATCGGCTGAAAAAAGTCACTGATGATTTCATTTAGCAATGGATGAAACTAGTAAGATTAACTTTAAACCATTTTTTTGTTGAATTAATCCTTGTTTTATGTAATTTTTTGGTGTTATTACACACTATACTAAACAGTATAAATAAATAAATATATAAAAATATAAATTATTTTCTGTGCCGATACCTAAAGAAATTTTCATTTATATATAAGCCCCATTTTTTTTGGACAGAGGGGTAACGTAAATACAATTTTGTTGGCTTGACAGCTGTGTGATGCTTTTCAAATCACGAGCCAAGCATGATAATAGAACATTCTGTGTACGTATTAATGCCGCAGAGCAAAATTTCTAATAAAATTCCAGCAATTCAAGAGTTTCAATAACTTCAATCATAAGTAAAACTATAGGGGTATATTAAGTTCAGTTTGGACTGACCTTTTTTTTCCTACGTGTGTATGTATGTAGTTTTCATTTCAAGTGTTCACTGCTGATGTTATCATTATGCAGGTCCTTTGTTATTTGACGAGTGTTCAATACATTTGCCATAAAAGTAAGTGCTACTAAACAATAAATACTCATGCTGCAAAAATACTGTTGTATGTATTGTTGTATAGTTTTTGTATAGTACTATAAGTAAAGTATGTGTTAAAAGTAAGATAATCTTCCTTTTTTTTGTTTGGCTAACAATGAAAATCAAATAAAAGAAATGAAGATTCGTGCAGCAGCCGTAACTTGAGATTAACGCGTAAAATTAGGGTTCCTTTTGTGTATGCAAAAAGTTTATGAGCATCTTGAGAGTGCCACAGATTTATGCAGAGTTGCACAAATGTCATGATAATAGTGTAGGGAATTTTTTGAGTTAAATTTATTTACAAATTTAAGTTATATTTGTAAATGAATATCGAAAACGTGACAGTTTACAATTGCTTACAAGCATTGTTTGTTAGAAACCCTAAAAGTATACCTCATTTACTTAAAATTAAACACAAAAATTCATTAAATGTTATATTCAATTTCTAACTCAACCTTCACTTAACCATTTTTGTTTTTCTTTCTCCAAAAAAACCCAAACCAAACTTTAACCTTAGCTTAAGTGAAAGCTCATTAATACTATGTGCGCTGCATTGGCTTTAGCAAACTTTTCAAACTCCCCAGTCAAAGTAGCAGCAGCAGCATTGTTGAAATATTTGAGGTCTGTGACTAATTTATGAGTTTTCAACAAAAGTGCTGCACAAAAGCTGCTTGTTAGCTTTTGGTTGGTTGGCTGCTGCAATATTGCCATCCTTGCCTATTCTTGACGTGTTTTACGCCAACCACCCACTGCAGGCAACTTCGTGCTAAAATAAAATCAAACAGAACTTTGTTCTCTGAAATAAACACGAGTTGTTTATTAAGTAAAAATTTTTTTGATATTCCTTGGAAAAAAAACGTTTCCTGAAAATTGCAAAATTTGTTTGTTTGAAGTTTGGATTTTTCGTGTAGTGGCAGCTGTTTCTCTTTCCTCTATTTAATTTTAAATTTCAAAAGAAGTCTCAAAGTAATTTGCTAATTGTGTTTTCTGAAATTCTTAAGCAACCTAAAAGTATGCAGTAATATTTTAAGTACGGCCTAAGGCATTTGTTATGTAAATAATTGAAATGAAATGCTTTAATTGTGAAGAAATATTTTGGTTTTTTTTACGATCATAAGTAGAACTTGCAATCAGCATTCAAAGTTAAGTAATAATAAGTACCTTTCGAAGCCAATTCCAGGGAACTATAATTTAGAATCGACTGTTTCATTGCCATGACAAAAAAAATTAATTTTTTTTTGTCGATTCCATTCCAGGAATCCAAATTTTGATTTAAAAAATTTATAATTTTATTCTTTGGAATGACTCAATTCAATTTCAACATTCCTGTTTTGTACACTGACGAAATAATTTGATCGTATATAACAAATGCAATCAAAAATTTATTCAAGCCAAATATCTAGCAATGCGAAAATAAAATTTCTCATCTCTGAGGCACTTATAAATAATTGTTCCTCATACGTCATGGTGTGCATAGTAAATGTATTTTAGCTTTGATTTAACTTAACCCTTTAACATGTTTGAAAAAGTTATTTAGCTTTTGCTTATTTATAATAATTTAAGCTTTAATTTATGGCCGCTAAAAAACAATCAATATTTATAGTGAAAAATAATTCATTATAATTTTTAAAAGAATTAAATAAAAATTTTATTTGATTTCATAATAAATCTACATATCCATCCAGTCGACATTTTTTCAACTCGATTATCTTTGCTTGGATGTTACTTAGCACTTTGGTATCTAAAGAAATTTTGTTTATTTTAAGTTAATCTTTAATGATACATAGCTACAATTAATGGCTGGAAAATAAAAAAACACTAACTGATTACGAAAATTATAATACTCATAGTAGCATTTTAGGACCCTTGAACATTAATTTCAAAGAATTTAATCAACTTTCCAATATGTACATAAGTATAAACTGTACTGGTCACAGGCGATTGTAGCTATAAATTTCCGTATTAAAGCCTCTTTATTATCCATGCTCATTTCAATTCAGTTCATGTTTAAGTCCTTTAATTTTTATTATTTCATATAAATAACAAAATTATTTCCAGTTAAGGGAGTCTTTGTCTATTTGGTCAAAACATATCCTTGTAGAAACCAAACCAGTGATGACACTTTGAAATTTAAAAAATTAAATATTCTTTGTAAGCACTGAAATAATTTAAAGTAAAAGGAGAGCAATATAGCTTTTCAGTTTTTTATTAGAAAGAAATCCCTTAACATAAGTAATTTTTTTCCTCCTGTATCCTTAAATTCACACCAGCATTGTTGAAAATCTTTTCACACTGAGAATGACAACAAAAACAGCAGCATTGATGTTTTCGGTTGATCCAGCAACGGTGATGATGACAACAGGAACAACAACAAAAATAATGTCGTTCATTGCTGCTCCGTTTAACAGTTGATTTTGATGCCAAAAACAAACACACACACATAGGACCCTTTATTGCCAGAACATTACCTGCCAAACAGCGCTTACACTGCTGTTTTGACTTCCTGGTCACCGTATGCTTTACCCATACAATAGCAGCAGCAGCAGCTGAAGTCAAAATATAAGTAATAGGGTTGCCAGACAGCTATAATTGTATTTGCACAGCGACAATTTTGTTTGCTTTAAAGTAAAAGGGTTTTCTCATACTGACGATATCGGTGTGAGTGTGGGTGTGGCCGTGTAAATGACAACATGCCCAGCTAACATTTGGAAGATTGTTGAATCTTCTATTTACCAGGCGACATATTATCTATAGCTCTTCTAAAAGTGTTAAATTAAATTTGATTGCATATTTTTAGGTATGTCTTAAATTTAAGTTGCTTCAGCATGCAATAGCAGGTTACATTATTCGGACAGTTTCACTTGAACGTTATATGGCTTTACATCAGAACATTAGCTCGCCACGTTCAAAATATTTGCCACTGCTTTTAAAATACAACGCTTGCGCGTTGTTTGCTGGGCTATGTTGCCTTAGTTTAAGTGATTTTCTGTAGCATAAAATGGTGCAAAGTTGACTTCCGTTTACATGGTTTGAGCCTTAGTAGATTTGTGCGCCCGAGGCTCGGAAAAAAAAACATATCAAACAAAAACAACCATATAAAATGTGGCCATCAAAAAGGAAGCAGCGACATGCCGCCATCAATGTTAAAAGGATTTGTGCATATCAATATGTGTGCGTTATACATGTTAATACTTGTATGTGTGTATGTAAATATACACCAAAGAGCTACATCCGCTAGCGTATATGTTTAGCAATTATTACGGAAGCGGAAGTAAGCAGACATGCTATGCGGCCATAAAACTGCTAGCAAAAATTAAAGGTGCGAAATGAACACGGAAAAATCAAATGTATAATTGGTTTGCTAAAAAGTTTTGAATTCGTCTAGATTTTTTAATTATTTTCCACAACTAAACGTTGGTGATAAACTTCATGATGATTTTCTGTACTATGAAATTAAGAAGATAGGGATTATAAATTTATTTTGTAGTGGTTGACTAAAAACTGCACTACAAAAACCAGGCTTATGTGTCAAAAAGTAGATTTTGAGATGTTAGTAAAATTTCATTGAAAAAAAAAAATGAATTAAAATTTACAAATAAATTAATTTTTTCATAAGTACGAGAGTGTTCACTGAACAATAGAAAAAATAAAAAATTCTATTTAAAAATTATTAAAAAAAACAAATATAATTTATTTTCTATGTTTCATCAGAAGATAATTTGCACTAGGAAAAGTATTCATGAATGTTGTCTGGCTTTTACTTGATAAAAAAAAAAAATGTAAAGCTTTGTTGCCATCAGTTGCAAATTTTGTCAATATCCATGAAATGAATAGTCTGATATTGACATAATCAATGGCATATATTGGCATAATTTGAAAAAATTTGTGAAACTAATAACACTAGTTTACACTCAAAATGTTCCATTGATAAGAAGCTACTTTTCTTATGTATTTTTTCCTGCTGAATTCGGAAATTAAAAGTAAAAATTTTTTCAATCGCACCGTTTTCGAGATATTGGGGTTTTTTCACGTTTTCGACCTTCTTTCACTTTAAAATTTATATCTTGAGCTCTAAAAGTCCAATTTCATATATATATATATAACAGCTTGCATTGCACAAAACCAAAAAAGCATTTCTTTGGCGGGAAATGTCGAAATTAACGACTACGCGGTGAATCCATTAAACTTCTAATCCAATGTTAATACAATTTTCTTATGTGCAGGTGAAGTACGTCTGCCATCTATTAACTTTTTAAATATATGAGATTAATTGTTCTGCGGACACGGGACATATAAATGGTATCAAAAACAGCTTTCAGGAATATGTTGTGACCTTTGAACCTTGTGTTCAAAGTGTGCTCTATGAAAATACTATTTTTGCTTAAGCATAATAACTAAAATCCATGAACAACCACTGGGGTCTTAACTTATCTCCACTTAAATAAGATCTTGAAATTAGTTCATAAATAGTTCTAAAAAAAAATTTTTTAAATCAAAATCAAAATCGGTAAAAATTTAAGTAAAATCGGTTCATTATTTTATGATATTTCGGCTTGAAACCACAAGTCCTTAAGCCAGTAAGTTGAGTTTTATATTTCTGATCACAAATAAATATCATGTATATTATATACATATTGATGTAATTTATTTATTTTTATTTAAGGGGGCAGGTCCATTCATGGTCGTGAAAATTAGGGCATTTTCAATAATTTTTTTGTGGTATTAATTTAATTTATTTAATAAAAGTGATAATGTGGAATTATTACATAATGTTTCAACTTGACGAAAGTTTAAAAAAAAAATATTAAAAATTAAAAAAGTTATAGCTGGTTGTGTTGGACCCTGTCCGATACATAGTGTCATGCGGTGACCATCACAAATCCTTGGAAAATCATCTAAAATCAATCGGATAAGAAGAATTATTTAGTTAAATAAATAATCTAGTGCTTGATCGAATGTGTTTTTTTTTTTTTTAAATCAACAGAATGGCGGCTTCAAGAACATTTACCTCCAGATTTTCGGTAAAAAACCAACACTTTTTATGAATAATTATTCATAAAAAATCGATTTAAAAAAAAAAACAAAGTCCTTCGATGAAGCACTAGACTTTTATGTTTTTCAAAAACTGTGTAAATTTCATTGAAATCTATCGTCATAATTTTATTCCAAAAAAAAACAACTTTTATTTATGTCAACTATGAGGCTCCAACCCCCGCTTGCTTTGCTCACCAATCCCCCCACCTCTACAGACTTCGTTACGCTCGTGGGCTCTGGCTCGTTTTTCCATATGAATTGTAATTGGAAACAAACTGATTGCGCCGTTCACAGGTATGATCTAGAAAGCTGAAATTTTGGGAGTATTCCCTTCGTTCCAATGCTAAAACATAGGCTAAAATGCCCACAAATTCAAAAAAAAAACTCCCCTTTGGGTGTATTTTGTCCGCATTTTCAGCTAGATGAAAAATGTGGATGTATTGTAGTTTGTAGTGGGTGGCATCTCCCATACAAATAGAATATTTAAAACCCTATATCTTCGCACCTAGAGCAGACTTTTTCTACGTTTTAGCAAGTCGCTTTGTTCGTAAAATTTCAACGAAATCGGACAAAAAACTCTGTCCGCGCCGTTTACAGGTTTGTGATAGGAAGCTCAAATATTGAGACAACTATTTTTATTCCTCAGGCAAAAAAAAAATAAAATCCATCTCCAAAAGTTTGAAAAGATACACCCTAGGCAGCATGCCAATTTCCTAACTAAATAAAAATTCAGTTTACGCAATTTTTATTATGAACAGTAAATAAGTGTCAAGTTTCTCACCCTAACCTATAATTATTTTGCAAACATGCCCTAAAAAAGCCCACATAAATTTACTACTGTTAATATAAAATAAAATTAGCAACCATAATTCAGGGTTGCCAACCTTTTATTAAACTGCCTGCCTCCAAGTAACCTGTCATGAAACTGCAAGCCAGTAAAAATCTAATCAGCCACAAATTTATTAATTTCCAGACTTTAGGGTTGCTACCTAGAATATGTATGAACTGACTATGTCTGTATGCCTACAGCAATAACTGCTGCTGCCGCCTAATTTAACTTAGCTATTTACAAGCAGATCACAAAAAAGTCACATAAAATAAAATTAAGCCGCTCATAAAAATTTTAAATGCGCTATGCTGTGTATTGTAATTTCGAACACAACATCAGTACAAGTTTTTTCTTATGCGCGCCATTTACCTATCCAACTCATTCCCAAGTCAATAAATTTCATTTTCATTTATTGCCAACATCACTTGTTCAACGAGCAGCCGACGGACCGTAGAGCGGCAGACCGCCCACTTGATTAGACATTTTTTTCGCTTTTTATGCAGCAGGCTTTTCGCACCTTAGTGAATTTTATTTTTCAACAATTTTTTATCGTTTTTGTTTTGTTTTTTTTTGCACCACCTTTATTTTTATTTATAGGCGCAAAATTTATTAATATGTAAAAATTTTACTACAAAATTGCACACATACTGCGCGCGTAACGCCATAAGCACCGCACCACACCGCTTCTTGCGCAATGGTAATCAACATGTGAGTTGGTCCTATCGTCCGTTTTTTTCGTGCCGCCACACCGCAAATGTTGCGCCTACTGTTGTGTCAGTTTATTCATGTATTCGCGCTTGTTAACTCTGCTCTTCAGTCATTTTCAATTGTTTCCTTCGAGCACTAGCGCGCTAAAGTCGTTGTCGTCGACTCCTTATTAACTTGCCGTCATGGCTTTGTTTTTTTGCATACGAATTTATAGCAGATTTCTTGAAAAATTACTTTTCTACGAAATGAAAAATACAACGCGTAGAGTTGAATGAATACGTAATAAGCGAAAATTGCTGCAAGTAATAAATTCAATTAACGTTGACCTTGGCAACCCTTTTTTTTTTTGTTGTTTTGACTTGGTTTTTTTATTCCTTTGTCACATGCAGCATGCGATAAAGCAACAAGTGATTTATTAAAGGATTTTTATGTTGGTCTTTAATTTAAAATATGATGTGTTCTTTTAACGATAAAATGTTATTATTAAAAATGTCTATATACCATAACATTACTCGCATAATTTATAGTCTTCAAAGATATAGATAAAATCTTAATTTATTAACCAGTTGAGACAAATTGCGGATGCAAGAGCTTTTTTTATTACTCGTATTACTAGATGGGCGCCTCCATGATTACGGGTGGGTTAGTTTTACAATGTCCTTTGGTCATAATTTTTTTTTCATGAATGAAATAGAAATATCAGCTAAATAACTCATTAGACCATTTTCACAAAAACCACTTAATCGATGCACAAGGTGTTTACATCACGTGTCTTTTATATTAAGAGTAATAGCTACAAAAATTGCTCAGGGTGCAAATTTAGGGTGGCCCTCATGCAAACATTTTTTCAAAATAGCATTTTCACAAAGACAGGTCAATCGATTCACATGAAATGTACGCCACGTGTCTTTCATATTAAGAGGAATGGCTTAGGCTGTAAAACTTTCGTTTAGGGCGCATATTTAGGGTGGTCCTCATACAATCATATTTTTAAAATATAATTTTCTCAAAGACTCTTTAATCGATTCCCATGAAATTTACAACACGTGGCTGTTATATTTAGAAGCACATACTTAGGGTGGCCCTTATACAAAAGTATTTTTTAAATAGAATTTTCGCGAAGATTTCATAATTTGTTTTTTAAATGTTTCTAATTGTCTGTGGAAAGGTTTTGCAAAGTTTGGTTTTTTAAAAGGCACAAAAATTGGCAGTGAAACGCCCTTCAAAATCAAATTAATCATATCTCATCAAGTGCTGGACGCAGATGAATAGGACTTAATATAAAAAGTACGGGCAAAAGTAAGTTTCACTGGAAATGCGGAATGTTTCGCTTATACATTCCATCGCTTGAGTTCCTAAAATATCAAGAACACCTACCGGAGAGGGCAGGACAACGTCGGCCGGGACAGCTAGTTTTATATAGTTCTCTATGTACGAGTATTTTGAAGTCATCCTTTTGTATGTGAAGTGTCATGTTCTCTTTCCAAAACGTGCCAGGATGAAACAATTTCTTGTATATGAATGAAATTCAGTTAAATTTCCTTAAATATTTCTCTTGGTAGGTATAGCGCTTCAAATTATTGTTTCTATGGCATGTACCACAATGCGCCTCTTACCATAATGCGCCCAAATTTTGTCTAGTGCCAGTGTTTTCCGCAATGCATTTTGGATGGGACGAGATTTCGAGATTATTCTTTTGATATGTAGGCAGCTCAGTGTAAACTCGGCTTTCGGGGTTAAAAGTCCCCTTAGTTCAAAAAGTATAGAACGTCAAAAATTTCATCAAATTATCATTAAAATTTGTCATTTCGTCATAAAGAAGTTGAAACTGAAGATGTATTGTTCTAATACTTTTTTCGTATCAGTTTCGTACTTAACATAATGTCCTCATAAAGTCTATATTAATATTTTATTAAATTTATACCATTGCGGTTGATTTCATCATTCATTACATCATCATCCGAACATGAAAAAATAAACAACAGCACCGAAAAAAAAACGCAGCGCTTGGAAAACAAATTGCAACAAATTTGCGTTGAATTAAATTAAATTTCATTTCATCATTAAAAATTTTTCATATTTTTTTTTTAATTTTTTTATTATCAAATTCATTTGCTTGGCGAGCGGCATGCAAAATTAACTTTTAATATCAATTGATGACATTATTAAAAAAAAAACTGAAATGTAAATCTTTTAACAATTTCACTGCTTTTGTGACATTTATGAATGTGATATATCCTGGAGGGAATTTAAAATTAAAGTGAACTGCGCAAAACAAAAGTTAAATTAAAGAAAGAAATCAAATTATAAATTCAATTTTTTTTTTACCCAAAGATGCAATAATTTTTTTTGAAAAGAAAGGTTTTCAAAAGAGATAACATTAAAACACCTCTAGCATGCAATTTCGCAAATACTCGTAATTCAATTGCACAGTGAAATTGTAGATTGCGCTGATTGCTTTATGTTGAAGATCAAAAATCAACGCTCGCTGAAAAAAAAAAATTGCTACCATAACAAACATTTTACACAAATAATAAATGTTATCATTTATGTTGATCGTAATTTGCGCAGAAATAACCCCCCTTTTTTTTGCTGTTGCTGATAATAATGATCATGCGCCTGCGATTTATGTGCATCACTTGCATGCTGCGCTGCTGGCCTTTCAACGCTCACAAATCACTGAAGATCACTAGAAAATTATGGCAATTTTGTTTTTTATAGATCCACATATTTTTGCAAATTCTGCTAATTTCCTTTTTCTATTTTGTTTTTTACATATTTTTCGCGTGATCTTGCTTTATCCATCTGCGATCATTTATCAAACTTTCTTATGCAAAATCTTAACGCACATGGTGTTGCATCTGCTGCATGCAGCTTTTTTGCTGTCTTTAATGTGTTAGATTTTAATAGACTATGATTAAGTGGAATTTTGTATTTTGCTTTGAGCAAGAAAATTGTTTATTTGACCCATAATTTTTAATTTTACATTGAAAGTGTTGAAGTCTTAAGACAGAATAAAGAAAAGTGCAATTTTTAAGAAAATCATTTCTTTGATGTGGTTTCATCATTTTTCAAAACAATTTTTACGTAAACCATTATCGTGATGATAATATTATGAAGTTAATACACTAGAATAAGAGACTATTCATGATCTGATATATTAAGTTCATATAACTAGGGTGCCGGGTAACATTTTAGGTATATGATGGTATTGTAATGTAGTGCACATTTATGCGAATTAGAAAAACTAAGAGCTAAGTGAAGGTAGCGACGGTTTTTTTGCGTCTGCCTCTATTATATCGTGTTAAGGGCATAATATAGATTACGAAAATATAGTGGCAGACGTGTACAGTTTTTTTTTAAATAACAGCAATTGTTAATAGAATTATATACTAATAGACTATATAAAAATATTAAATAATTTTGTCGTGTTCTGCCAGAATTTCATTGTCTTCAATATTTCCCTTAAAAGCTGAAAATACAAGAGGCAGACGTGTAGATCTCCGTTTTTTCTACTTATATCGAATTGTAGATATCGAAATCGTCGTGCACAATTTTGCGTGAAATGCCCCATATACACAGCCAGGAAAAATTAAGAAAAATAATAACTAAAAATGTCCGAAAAAATAAAATAGTAAATTTTTCATTGTTTCAATCATATGAAATTGTCTGCCACCAGCTCTAACTAACTAAAAAGTGATGACAAAATTACTCGTAAAATCTCAAAAAATAATTGTGCTTGAATAAAATTATTGAATTGCCCAAAAATAAAAATTAAGTTCTGCCAAAAATGAATAGAAAATGTACTTCAACCGAAAAACTCACACAAAAAATCTTCTGTAAAAAGAACTTTAAATCTTGTGGTTTATTTTGTAAATCAAAATCGTCTAAAATTTAATATCCTTATTATAAAAAATTGCTTGTAGAATTTTTTTTTTATTTAATTTGGAAATATTCATTTTATTTTTTTGGAAATATTCATAAAAACGTATGACCAGAACTTGTAAAGCATTTTTTATAAATTATGATGCATTTTTTATATTTTGACAAAAATACTTTGTGCAAATTTGCTTTATACTGCAATACTACTCGTTTAAAATTTGTATTCTTATTTATTAATATCAATAAAATTTTTCAACTTTATTATAATATCTTTTTTTTCTCCTTTTCATTGCAGGTAATTGACATGCAACGTATATTCATCATTTCCTTGCTGCAATTTTGCTGCAACACTAGCTTCCTGTAACATGTTTATAAAGACACGTAAATCATATATGAAACTTGATTATCTATTTGAATTTCATTATTATTGTCAGCTACCAAACATCACCACAACCCTTGAGAGAGTATGGATAAAATTATTAATTTTCTTTTTTTTTTATTTTCTCTAAAAATTGCTCATCTTCTTATATCTCATTACACATTCTGACTGCGTATAATGTCTAGAACGATGACAACAAATTTAACTGCAATAACAACAAAATGACTTTTTTCTTTGGACTGCAGGCATTGAACAAAACCATAGCATGTTAAAACAAAAACAACAAAAAAAGTGTAGACAAGAAACAATTTTGAAGACAAATATTATACCGCCATCATTGGGGCATAGAGCATTTGCAGCATACTCGTAGTGAAAAAGCAACACTATGATGTTGCAGCTGCGATATTTTTTTTTTATCGAATTAGCAGCATAGATAGACGTGGTAACATATGTTGAAAATTTGAATGTAATGTAATTTGCATAGTAAGACATAGTTTAAACAATAATGTAGATAGGATGATACCGAGAACAAACACATGTCTCGACGATCTTGCGTTTGAACTGGTAGACATAATGAGATGAGTAAACATTTTGGGAAACTATTGTTGTTTGGAATGTATGTATTTCTAAAATTTCTTGAAATTAAAATGAATATTTATCTCAAGCTTCAAGGCTTCAAGCTCCGTGAAAAGATAAAAGACATAAATAGCAGTATGTCACTTGAAAGATTTTCCATAGAACTATAACTTTTACTACGAAATTAAGTTCATAATTCGCATACAAGGAGCCTACAGTTCAAAATATGAACTTTTTAACTTACTGAAGAAAAACCACTGCTCAAATTATTATACTAGTAATAACCTGGGAAATAATTATTATAAGTTTTTTGTCAAAAAAATTGTCTTTTAAATATTATTAATAAGAGATAATATATTAATTGTCGATAATTATTATTTTTCAATAACTAAATACTTTTTACGTTGAGCCATAACTGTTATGCATAAGAAATTGTTTTTCAATTGTCTATAACTATTATTTCTCAATGGATTCTTTTTACGTTTATTCATAACCATTGTCAATTATTATTCAATGTTGGCCCCGAGTCCCAAAAATGCCCGATTTTGGTCGAATTTTGGAAATTTTTTTTATGCACCAATCGAAGGAAAGATGCCGAAAGTTGATTTTGACCATCATCAGAGGTGGTTCCGAGTCCCAAAAATGCCCGATTTCGGTCCATTTTTGAAAAATAAATGTTATGCTCCAATTGATGGAAAGAGGTCGAAAATGGATTTTGACCATCATCAGAAGTGGTTCCGAGTACCAAAAATGTCCGATTTTGGTCCATTTTCGAAAAAGAAATGTTAGGCACCAATCGATGGACATAGGTAGAAAATGGATTTTGAACATCATTTGGTCCGGAGGGACCCTAAGAAGGACCGTTTTTGACCCATTTTTGGAAATTTTTTTTGTGCTCCAATCGGTTGGGAAAGTTCGAAAAATAATTTGGACCTCACTTTGGTTGGCTCCGGACCTTGGAAAGTACCGTTTTCGACCCTCTTGGTGCTTTCCAAGGTCCGGAGTCGCCCTAAGCTATGTCTAACAGCCATTTTCTACCATTTCTTATCGGTTGGAGCAAAAAAAAAGAATCTATTGAGAAATAATAGTTATGGAAAATGGAAAAACAATTTCTTATGCATAATAGTTATGAATCAACGTAAAAAATATTTATTGAAAAATAATAATTATCGACAAATAATATAATATAATATCTCTTATTAATAATAATTAAAAAGCAATTTTTAAAAATATTCCTTAAAATTGGGCAATTTTTTCAATCACAAAAAACCAAATAATAGTTATTTTGGGTCCCTGGTAATAACAGTATATTAACAGAATATTATCACACATTAAAAAAGAGTAACAATGCTACACCACAAAGTAAAATACAAAATGAAATTATCAATTAATGAGTTAATTGAAACATCAACAATATGTATTCATTAATCATTTTAAATAACCTACTTAAAAATAACTTAACAAAACAAAATATAAAAAAACTGATTAATTGCTTGTGGCTAATTTTTTTTAATTAATTTGCTAATTGGCATTTAATTCCTCTTTGGTGGCCAAGCATTCAACTTCACCATAAAACAAAAACATCGAGATAAATCAACTCAAGTTGCAAAAAATCAATAGCTGATTGTCATGCTGACAGATTAGCGGTGCGATTTGATTAATTAATATGTTGTTGTTGAGTGCATAACTCAACTGATTAGCTTTGATACGTCAAGCAAATTATTTGAGAAAAATATTAGCAAACCATGTAAGATTTTGTTATTGGATATATTCGATTTTTTATCATCTCTCTTCCACTATTTCTGACAACAATATTAGATCATGATAGTACGATCTTCAACTCGTAAAATGTTTTGGTGGAGATATACCTTTTTGATGTACAGATGATTTCGTGCTTGTTAGCGAAATATGAAGTTTTTCATGTTAAGAAAGTGCGAAAAGTTAAGAAAAAATTACAAAAAAAAAACCAAAATAACTTTTTTATTTGATTTAAAGCTTAAAGCGAAATAGCTAAGAAGGCTACTAGCTGTAGTAGCTTAACTTTATTATTATTATTATAAAAAAACCAAATAATGAAAAAACACAATCCCAGAAAAAAAAAACTCCATCAAAATCTCAATTGCCTAAATTTCACTAACAAAAATGCGCTAATAAAAAAAACCTCTGCTACTCACGTGACAAAAAACGCCTAAAACTCAATCGAAAAGAAACAAAAAAAAAACAAAGAAAGTGGCAATACTGCCACTTCAATTTAAAGCAGCAAATTTATTCAAAAGAATATAAAGCGACACAGACAGACAGCAGCCAATACGACGAATATCTTTTGGAGCAATAGCAAATGCATTCAAGCAAATCGTGCATCTCGTGAAACACATAAAATTCGCAAATCAACAGGAAAAAAGAAATAAACGAATACATAAATGGAGTGTACGAAGAAGAAAGCAATAAAAAAAATTTGAAAGAAAAATCATTTTATATGCATGAAAAACTTTTTCTCCGCCCTCGCCGCAAAAGAATCGTCGCCATCGCTATCGTCATTGCCATTGCTGTTGTCGCTGCTGCACGTTTCGTTGCGCTTTGCTGCTATCAAATGTGCATCACACGCTCAAGCCAGAGACGACCTACAGCCGTAAGGGGTTGTATTCGCCAACCAGCACCAACGCCATTTCCTTCGACTTTCCGCAGACGCCACCACAGCTCGTCGATAGACGATTTTCCTATCAGTCGCTTTTCTTTTTCGCTTTTCTTTTGTTTTTATTGCGCTTTAACACAAGGAGAAAAATTTGCAATTTAAAAAAAAAAGAAAACTTTTGGGAAAAAACAATTTAAATGAATGTTATTCTAAGTGCACTGCACTCAGCTTGAACGATGATTTCGCGTGGGTGCTTTGGAAACTTTGGATAGCAAATGGAGCAACTTTGCAACAAAGCTTTTACAGTACTTTCCTCGCATGAGATAAATGAAAATCGTGACGGTTTTCAACGTGAAAAATTAATTTGTTGAAGTCAAATTTTTGAAAAATGGCCGCCGCTTAAAACATTATCACCAAAAAAATGTCATAAGATTTTAGTCGATTTGCGTTTTTATATTTTCTTATTTGTCCAACTTTGTGGAAAAATTGAAAAGCCCTGAAAAATCCTTCGTAATAGTACGCAAAAATCGACTAGATTTAGAAGAAAATTTGACGTTAAATTAGCATGAAAATCTCAATTTCGGCTCTTAAGCGAGATAAATAAAAATCGTGCTGATTTCGTTGCCAGTGTGAATCGCCTATTAGATACTCATGTTTAAGTAAATCATACATATGTATGTGTCAACTACATGGTAAATTAAATACCACGCGTATTGTAATATAATACTAATTCCAATATTAGCTAACAATCACTTGAATCCAATCAAAAATTTCTTACAGTGTAAGAAACGCGTTCCTCTATCAAATTCACATTGCTCTAGTAAGGAAAGTAAGCAAACTTTCTCAAGTAAATTCTTCAAACAAATTGCAAAGTTTGTGCTCCTTCACCACATCGAGATATCGAAATTTATATTGCTGATGAATGCATGAGATTATCTACGCTTCAAGGATATTTGCAAATTGCATGCAACTGCTGCTGCAACAACAATAACAACACACAATGCCAATACAACAACAACAAAATAATAAGAACAGCAACAATAAGTAAGACCATTTAATAAGCAAAAACAAGAAAAACAACTGGAAAATTAATTTGCCAATTTTACCATTTTCGGCAGACAAAATACGCAACACATACAATAACAAAAGCAATAAACTAACTGTGCGATAAACATTTCTGCTGCCGATGGATGCTGCATGAACTCTGCAACTTTTTGCTACATCGCAACTGTAAGATCTCTCATTTGGCAGCCAGCGAAACGTTTGATGCAACAGTGATTCGAGAGCAAGAAAAATTGAACAAAATTTTAATAACTTTTTCAGTTTATACACAATACATTTTTCTTTTGCCGATAGTCAGCGAAACGATACTTGTTATACTGTGCGCCAGCAGTAGCGCCTTAAATAGCTCCTTTTGCGATACAACAGCGTCCACGAATTAGCAAAATTTGCTGATGTGTGATTTTGCGATGCGAAAATATTTGGTGAAAATTTCGTACGCAAATTGAATTTACGATCGCATTCATTGTCGTATCAGCGATAATCAGGTCACAGAAAATCGTTTTCATAGAATGCATGCTGACAGACTGGCAGGCGGCAGCACGCGCATAAGTGAGGGAGTAAAAGCATCTGCATTAAATGCGCTGTTTACTATCAGCAAACAACCATGTAAATTGAATTTTGCATCTTTGCAAAAGCTTTTGTGTAGTAAAATTTTAGTGTTGTTGTTGTGTCTTTCTGCTTAAAGTAGAATAATTATTATTTTTTCCTCACATTACTTATGAATACATAACTTAAAAGTTCTTCTAAGTTATTCAGTGGAATTCATTATAGTCATGAGGTTGACAATGGAATTTAAATAAATAAAATTATGATGCATAGTTGGAAAATAAATATTATTTTAGCGCGTTCTTTAGGTCTGTGATCGAAAAGTGAAACAAATTTATATTGCCATCATAAGGCACATTCTTACATGAGCTGCGGTATATTGGGAAGCGGCAAAAACCAATTCCTTTATAGCCATGCTCAACAAAGATTAAAGGTTAGCTTGCATAGGCGTCATTGGAGCACTATAAACGCAACAGCAAGAGCTGATTTTGCAGCTCTCGTAGCTTGATCTGTATATGAATAGCATTGTTCAAACACATTGACGTAATATTAACGATAAGGAACATCTGTTTGCAAAGCATCAGCACTATTAAAAAAAATTTATCATTAAAGCATCTTCTGTGTAAACGTTCGTATAGTTTTGTAATGTTTTATTTTATTACTTTCTTTGTTTTTGAAATTTTATTATATTTAGTTACAAAGGGCCCCTTTTCAGTTTTTAGCCCTGGGCCCCGCATAACATCAATTTGGCGCTGTTCTCTGGGTGTTTTGGTTTTTTTTTTTTAATTTAAAAAAAATCAAATTTTTTCGAAGTGACGTTTTTGTGCCTGCCTTTAAGCATATGAACTTACGTTTTGTGCATTGATTTTTAAAACAATTCTCGATGTAGACACTTAACAATAGTCATCTCGCTCATTTGTATTCCTATCATATATTTTTAACTTTGACATTGCTGCTGGTTGACTTATACCTCTGGGATATTTCCAATCTGATATGAATCTTTTTAGTTTTTTCTTGGCTTAAGCCAAGTTAGTGAGCAAATAACTAAGCTGCCAAAACCAATCGACTGCATATTTTTACTGAAATCTTTACAAGCATCTTACCACAACAATACTTTGCATATTTGCATAATTTTATGTGCGCTCTCAGTTGCATCTGCGCCAAAAATTTTGTATTTTTCTTTTTTTTTCATTTATTTTGTGCATTCAATCGCTTTTGTGAAAATAAACCAACTAACCACGCGCACATTTGGCCAATTTCTCAAATGCTTAAATGCCACTTTTTAACTTAGTTTGGGCTAAATGGTTTTACGATAGCCTTTTGTGCCTGACTCTTCTAAATTCTTTTTTTTTTTTTTGTACATGTTTTCTATGTTATTGTTGTTGTTGTTGTGCTAGTATGCTCTTTTAGCGTATTTTGCGTTCAATAGCTGATGCGTTCATTGATATCGTATAAAAAGTTACTCCTTTTGCCACTTTGACTGCTGCTGCTGCTCACTGCATGTGGTTGGTGGCTTTTTGTTTTTCACAAACTTTTTTTTTTTTGGTTTCCGGCGTTTTCTATTGGTTTTATTTGCTTGACTAACAATAAAATTTGTTTAACGCGGCGATTCGATGTACCGTTTTGTTGCTAATCGTTATTCTTTTTTTTTAAAGATTGAAGTTTTTTGAGGTGACGGCTTTGACCTAAGCGACTTTAACTTTTTTTGTGTCTAACTACAATATTTGCCTAATACGTTAAATATATGAATTTCTTTCTTGATGTTTCACTTAAAATTGAAACAAATATTATAGAATATACCATATTTTCTAACTCAAGTAATACCATCGAACATTTTCACGAATTCTATACTGCATTTATACTATAAGCATTTATCGCATAAATCTACTGCAATTTAAGCATCTGCTGCTTCGTGCTGCACCTCATTAGTAACAAAGCGACGAAATCAAATCAAATTTATTACAATCAGACAAAAAATTTGCATTTTTTCTTTACTCTTAAACTAAATTTTTTCTTTTTATCAAAAACAAATTGATAACCTTTCGCGTTAAACATTCAGTACCAAAAACAACAAAAAGAAAAAAAATGCAAATTAATGAAACACTTGATATCTAACAAGAAATCGCACTCAAATGAATTTTAAATTAAAAACTATTTTTTTTTTTTAGCTTAACAAGCTGCCCGCTTACGTACATATATCACCCCTCTGTGCATTGTTAGAGTCTGACATTTTGCTAAATCAATTCACTTTTTCTCAACAACCAAAGAGTAACAAACTGGAAAACTTTCTTAGTAGTTAAGTTGCCTTTGCCATTGACTTACTTCCTTTCGCTAAGAGACACGACAACGAAGATGCATCAACTATGGATTCAAGTTGATGATTCCTTGTTAGAGTGCCACAGTATCCCCAGTAGCTGGCATCTCTGAGATCTTCAAGCAACGAGTTAAACTTATAAATATTTATGAAAAGCTGGACAACTATCTGGATGAAACTATTTTTTTATGTTGTTGGAATTTTTTTTTTCATACACTTTTTCCCAAGTTCTATTTGTAAACTTTTGCTATTCCTAGCTAGAGATGAGCAGTAGCAAAATAAATATTATCGAAAGTTTGAGATTTTGCGAAATGATTTTAGAATTACAAATAGAATTAACTAAAATATTTAAAAATTATTTAAAGCAAAAAAAAATTGGAAAACGAACGAAAATACAGAAATTTCTTGGACAAACAATTAACTCGCTTGGACAATATAAAAAGCTCATAGAGTAATACTAAAGCCCACACTTAAAGATAAAGTCACCTGAAAAACGAACAAAACTGAGTTATTAAATAACAAAGAAGAAATAAAAGAAAAATTTCCTGTACAAATGAAACATCATGTGTGTGAATTTGACGCCCAAAGGAGAGTAACAAATCTAAATAACCTTGTCCAATGAATGTCTTTAATTGTCCAACCCATTTTTATTTTTTCTTTGTCCACCAAAAAATTAAAAATTTGAAGCCAACTTCATGTTGACCACTCCACCGCATTCGATATTTTCATTCGAATGTAAATGTTTGTCCTCCTTTTGTTCAAAAGAGATTTAAATAAAAAACTTTTTAGAAACATGAGCTTGAGACCCATTGAACTAAAAATGTTTTGCATCCTTCATACGAAAATATAAGTTGATCAAACATATGAAAAGCAAAAACACCTAACTTTTCGTATTGAAAAATATTCCCAATCACCGTATGCTTTTTGTTTGTGTAATTTTTGTATTCAGCTCATTCATGACTTTTCGTTACTTAAATTAAACAATTTTGATTCGCTATGCTTTTTGTTTGTGTAACTTTTGTCTTCAAGGCACTAACACATTTAGTTCTTTCTGTTACTCGAGATAAATACTTTCGGTTCACAATTGCCGCATGCTGTCCTTTTAATTTTTCGTCAACACTAGCATTTTTTTCTTAAAATATTTTTGAGTTTTTTACCCAAACTGATGTTGTCGTAACGAGCTCCTGAAACAGATTTTTGTGTGCAGCTCTGACTTAAACTATTCAAAGATGATCGCTATGTATTAATTTTTACAATAAACGAAAATAAAATATCTCTCCAACATGGATGATAAGTGCCCCCATCATATTTGTGGAAAATGAAAATTAGAACTTTTTTTATTTGTTTACACCGTCAATATATATCACAAATGTCTGATGAAAGCCACTTTGACACCACCATTTTCAATGCAATATTTTTGTTATTTTCAAATGCAAAAGGTATTTAATAAAAAGAAAATCTAAAATCCTTGGAAATACTTTTTTTTTTGATCACCAACGTAATTTCGAACAGAGTCCCTTGCTAGCTTTTAGCCTTGGACCTTCGCTTGATCTTGCTCTAAAACATTTATCACTATTTAACTTATGTTGTTCTTGAAATATTGGCCTGGGAAAATTAAAATGGAACTTAACGAATTTTTTAAGGGGGCAGGGGCAGTCATAGCCGTGAAAATTAGAGGATTTTCAATAATTTTTTTTTTGGTATTAATTTAATTTATTTAATAAAAGTGATAATATGGCATCATTGCATTATATTTCTACTTGACTTGACGAAAGTTTAAAAAACTTATTAAAAATAAAAAAAGTTATAGCTGGCTGTGTTGGACTCTGTCCCATACAGAGTGTCTTGCGGTGACCATCACAAATCCTTGGAAAATCATCCAAAATCAATCGGATAAGAAAAATTAGTTAGTTAAATAAATAATCTAGTGCCTGATCGAAGGTTTTTTTTTTTTTGAAAAATCAACAAAATGGCAGCCTCAGGAATATTTACCTCCAGATTTTCGGTAAAAAACCAACAATTAATTGTTCATAAAAAATCGATTTTTAAAAAAAAAAATACCTTCGATCAGGCACTAGCTTTTTATGTGTAAATTTCATTAAAATCTATCAAGCGGTTTTCGAGTTACAGTGGTGGTCACCAGTTCCGAAAACATAGTTTTGAGAAAAACGCATTTAAAGTTTTACACTAGGTACTCTTACTACCGAAAGCCCATTGGTTATTGGCGAATAACTCCAAAAATAATTGTCGGATTGACTTCAAATTTTCAAGATATATTTTAAAGAAAATGCAAAAAAAAATTGATTTCTTAAAAATTATGACTGCCCCTGCCCCCTTAATGGTTTTGCTTTTTTGTATCCTCGGAATCTAAAAATTTTTATTTTTGAATTGTTGACGAATTTTCGTTATCATTCTGGTTAGTTTTCGCTTAGCTCTCAGTGACGAGTTCTAGGCAAAACTATTGAAAAATTATGTCCAAAAAATTTTTTTTAAAAATCGCTCAGAAATTTCGAAATAGTTTTAGAATTATTTCCAAAACTATGAAAAAAAATTTCCAAATAAAAAGAGAGCTAAAATCTATAAAAATTGGGTTTGATACAAAATACTATTTTTGTATGCTGAACACTTGAATGAATCATTTCCGCAACAGCATTATCTTTATATCGTTGTTTGAAGCTTACAATGATGTGCCTAATATAAGCTATGCATATCTACATATATATTTCAAAAATATTTTATTTATGGCCACTATTTCCTTAATTTTTATTCAGCATTGATTTCAGTCTTATTGGCATTAAAAATTTATTTTTTAAACTCAGACCAATGATGTTTTGCTTCTGTTGCTTGTGCTTCTACTCATCCCTAGCCTCATCTATTTGATCCTGCCTTGCTGCCTCGTTTGTGTTGATTAATAATGAATTCAATTACTTTGTTGTTGTTTTGGTTAGTGTTGCTGCATCGCACCCAGTCGAGTTGTTGTGGTTTTTTTCTTTCTTCATTTTGTTTTTTTTTTTTTTTTAATTTTATTGTATTTTTCGCAATGTTTTTAGTAGGTACTTGTTTTTTTTTTTTACATGAATCCTTTTTTTCCCCATATTTTTGGTGTTTGTTTCAGCAGCTTTTATTTGGCAGCTTGTTAATTAGTCTTTAAAAATGCTTTTTCATTTAATTTCATTATTTTTTTTTGTTGCTTCCTGGTTTCTGCTTGAAAATTGGGATTACAATTTATGCTCCTTATTTTTTATTAATGGTCTTGTCGTCTTTACGGGATCAAGTGGTTTTTCGCTTCTTTTTTTTTTTTTTTTTTTTTTTTTTTGTTACTGCTGTCATTTAAGGCTCGTTGATTTATGCTAAAATAAAATCTTCAAAATTGAATAAATTTTTTAGGTCAAAGATTCTACGAAATTTATGGTAATGACTACAGTTATTTAGTGTTATTTAGAAGGAAAGCACTTCAAATGTAATGACTAAATGCGGTAGTACTTGACCGATTTATGAAATTCTTTTGTTGTACTTAGCTAAAATTTTTAAATAAATTTTTGCCCTAGACTTAAGTTATTTTTTTAAATACTCTTGAGTCAATAGCTTGTTGTTGTTTGTATTTTGAATAAGTCTTGTTAAGCTTAAGACTAATGAGACTATGTATATTTTCCAAGTATTTTAGGTTGTTTGTTCTTATTTGTTTTTTAGCTGTTTTTGCATTTTCGACTTGAGTCTTTTAAGTTTTTCATAAGGCACTAAGTAAGAAAATCTTTCAAAAATTTGAATAGAAAATTCGATAAAATAAAAATAGATCCTCACATAAACCATTCCACATACTTTTGACAATTTCGCCTAATGCATTTAAATTTTACTAGACATTTATCCACTCACTTTTCGGAAACCATTAAAATGTTCATCAAATTAATGCAAACACTTTTCGTTTTTGTCTGACTTTATCGCACATATCTGCATTTTTATATTTTATGAAAAATTTAAAAATTTCTTTGAATTAATTTCACTGACTTTAAAGTGCTGATGGTGAAAATATCATTTAATGGTGTTGTACAGCTTCCGCTGTATTAAATTGTGAACGAGTTTTCGAAATTTTCATATCTTTGGTGAGTGTTTTGTTTTTGCGTGTTTTTTTTTTCTACTGCTTTGCTGGAAATTGCTCTGCATTTGAGCGAATGAATATTTATGATTTGCCAATGAATTTGCATACTTTGAGCGATAAAAACAACTACAAACTATAGCTACATACACAACAAACATAGCGACTCGTTCAAGCTGTGATGATGACGACGTTCCATTAACAGCTTTGGTGCAAGCAAAAAAAAAAAAAATAAAACTAAATGCACGTACTCGAACTGTAAAAAAAATATATTGTGCAAAAAAATTAGACGAAAAAAAAAATAATCATCTGAGAGATGAAAAAAAAAAATTAAAAACATGTTGGACAGTGTATGTAAACAACATAAACATGAGATGAAAAATGATATGCAAAATGAAATAGATCGATATTCGTTAAAAGATAAACTGCATGCAGCAAGCAGCAAATGTTGCTAACCAACAACAATAGTCCGTAAGGCAACCACAGTAGCAGGATACCAAATGTCTTAAATGCATTAAAATGTAACGCTTATTAGATGCGTCTAATGAAGTCAAATAAATATTTCGTTTGCTTTAAGCAAACGGTAATAAAAAACTGGAGTTTATTATTTAGAGGTGTAAATTTGTTAAAGAAAGCAATAGCGTGGTTTTTATTAATTGAGGATATTAAAATTTTTAACATAATATTAATGAACCTCTTTTGCAGCCAGTTGTAGAAATGAAAAATTTTGGAAAGTTTCATTAATCTCTAGACTTTGAAAATGATAATTTTGGTAAATTTGTGCCATTTAATTTGCATTTATAGAGTTATGTCGACTTAACTGGCGAGCCCTAAGTTTTGTTAGAATCTTTGGCAATTTAAGTACGACAAGCAGATTGTATCACAATCCAAAAGTCAAACTCATAAGATATAAATGCGATATTTTAAAAATTTAGTAAAATTCATACAGGTTATTCTCTAAACTACTGATCACCTGCCGTTTCAATTGGATCAAAAAGTGCGGTCACAATGAACCCTTTAAACTAACTTTGTTTTACCGAGTGGCGCTTTCAAAAAAATCAAAATAGCGGACAGAGTATGACGGTTCAGGAAGCACAACCTCAGAAAAAAAAAAGTTTTTCTTATGCAACTCTAAAGGGATTAATTATGTGAGTAAAAATAGGGGGGAGAGGGTCCGGCAAAATCTCACCAAATCTTACCAAGGGGGAAAGGGGGTCAAGGAAGACCTCACGTCAACTTTTTAATGCATAGAATTTACATTAAAAATTATAATTTAAATCTCACGGGAGGGAGGGGAGGTGTCCCGCCATATCTCACCAAATCTCACCAAGACGAGGAGGGTCCGAATTTTCAAAAAAACACCTCACGTAATTAATGGACGTCCCCTAATGACTTAAACCTTATTTTTGTGCTACTATGACATGATTTAATAACTGACTCTGTGAAAAGTTACAAGCTATGCATACTTGGTAAACTGTAAATCGAAAACCTAAAAATACATGTATCTGATTTCTTTTTTGTAGCTCCACCATTTTTATTTCTTAAAATTTTTAATTTTTATTTTTAAAATCGTGCCACTAAAGTTTGCATTTGTGATAATTTTTATGAAAAGTATAGCACTTTAAAAACTACTTCCGTTATTGTTAACATACTTTTGTTTTACGCGGCGTATGAGTAACTTTTAATTATATCGCAGAGAAAGTTAAAGTTTGTTCATACGTCACCTTGAACTTATATTACATGGGACGTCATTTTTAAATAACTATAACTTTTGTTCTGTATATCTTACTTATAGTTAACACTTAAAATCATAATTATTCACCAACATCAACTTCTCAAAAACTTCTATGAAACCAACACATAAGCCAGCGTTGGGCATACCAAGTAACGTTGAGTCAAATTTAACTTCAAAGAAAATTAACATACAAAATGATGTTGGTGTACCTACTTTCTTCATAAAATGTGTGCCCTTACTCTTCGTTTGCTAATTTTTAATGTGTTTCGCTGTAAATTATTTTGTGTGTTACACAAATGTAACAGTAACAGTATACCTGCGACATAGTTTTTAACCTATCATAATTAAAATATATCGCGTCATAAAATACAATTGTAAGATAGGCAGATAACTTAATTTTAAGAAGTTCAGGTAATTGTTACATACGAGTATACTGTTACAATCATGTAACATATTAGAGATCATCTTTCATGCTTTGATATTGACTTAACCCATATAAAGCTGCAAAACCAGACATAAATAAACAATCAGAGAAAATACATTTTCATTAAAATAATGAAAAAATCACAGCATGGACCAAAAAAAAAATATCACTGTTTCAAAAAATAAAATTCAATTAAAAATTGGTTTTTTTCTCATTAAATACAATTACTTTTCTATGCACAAAACAAGCTATATACTTGGATTTTTTTTTCCTTTTCAAACACCATATAATTATTTTAATTTAGACACAAAGCGCACCTCTTATTCATTAGGCATCTTTATGTGACAGCTAGAAAGCCTCGATTTCCGGTATAAACACAAATATCTTCATAGGAGCATATTTACATTCAGCTTTCTTCATTTGCCAGCAACAAAAACAGCACAACTTGCTTAATTGCAGCTTATGTTAATATTTACGCTACAGACACATTGGCAAGGAATTGGCAAAGTTTGTTAGTGTCTTTTTTTTTTGGAGAAAGTCAACATGTGTACGTATTTTGCCATTTCTGAAACATTTTCACTTAAATGACATTGTCTCAGACAGATAGACAAACAAACAAATTAATTTATTTACTTGGCGCTGCTGGAAAGCAATTCACCCCACTTCCAAATTTCTATACGTTCACTTTTATATATAAAACATCGTTTAGCTGGTGTCAAACATCTACCCGGGAGACCCATCATAGTGTTATAAAGTTCGACGCCATATATTTACTCACAAACAAACGCTTTACAGCCAAATGTGTTGCATATAGTTGTGCGCCGTAGTCACATCCTGTCAGTAGTGAAAATAAAAGAAGAAAAAAAAAAGTCATTTCCGTCTGAACGGTGCAAATTTGCGTAGAACTTTAATTTTTTGTATCCTCATCCTATGTCAAACTTTGAGAGTTTTACACACTGTTGGAGACATTAAAAATTTTAAACTTTACTCACTGTTGTCGTATGTTGCTGGGGCGTTTTTTATTATTTTTGCTTTTGTCCTTTGGCGCTCTTTTGTATGGCATTTAATTTTAAAAATTGCGCTATAAAAAAACATAAAAATTTTTTTGCGCCTACTGTCGGCCGGCTGGCATGTTGTCTTGTAGGCAATGGTAGTTTTGGTGATTAGACGTCTATTTAAAATGTTTATATAAAGCAAAATCTAATTATAAAAAAAAAATTATTATTACATAAATCTCATTCATCCTCACATAATTTAACCTAACCTGTCTGAACTCATTTAATTTAAACTAACCTAACCTATCGTAATGTAATCGTATCATATCTAACAAAAAAAAAAATGGCAATAGCTGGTCATACTAAGTTGTTTCATTCATTGCTAAATGGAATCATCAGTGACCTTTTTTACGCGACGCTGTTAAGAATTTCTTAGCCTTACAGGTTGCTCCTAATGCAAAGATTTGTAAAGAACCCTAGCAAAAACAGAAACAAAGCGAAGCCAAATATTTTTTTTCTTATCTTAGTATATTAAATTTACTTCGTTTATATTTAACTATATATTATTATATATATCTGCATTTTGCACTATTGCTGTTTCACCTTACGTTATTTTCTTACCAGAAAGCATCATCTTTTAACATTTACATCCTTCAATACATTTATGTCCTTCAGTCTAGTTTTGTTCCGTTTTATGACTGTTTCACTCGTTTTCTTTTTTGCTATTTATTCCATAAAGTAGGATATCCGTCAACGTTTTAAATGATACTAGAAAATAAATGAGATTCATCAACACCTTCTAAATGTATTCACACACACACACACTCATTCATACCGAAACGCACACACACTTGCACATATTAATTTACAATCAAAATTCAACTTTGCGCCATTTCTTACAATTCATCCCTTATGATGAAGAAGCTTAACGAAGCTTTGAAAGTTTTCAACTTGACACCCGAAAGTTGAAAACTCACAAGTTTTTGCTCATTCAATTTAATTTAATATGGAAATGTCGGTAATATACAGTAATGGCTAAAATATTAAAATTAAATTTAATGCAATATTAAACTTTTCCTATTTGATGCGATTCACACTTATGATGCCAACGTACATATATTTTAATCGTTAAGGAGGCTCTATTTTACCGCAAATTTTATTAAATGTAAGGATGGCAAATATCCACGAACTTGCATTAAATTGATTAATAATTGTGCTACCCATTTTAGTGAACATTTTCATGTTCTACTAATTGTCTGACAAATTTTTGACAGCACTTAATTTTTATTATGAACATTTGTATCGATGAAGTGCAGTATGGAGCCACCGTTCTGTGCTGCAAACATTTAGATTAAATTTAACAAATTGTCAATTTACTATGCGCTAACAATAAATAATACACGATATTTTCATATGGCATTCGTAATGCAAACGAATTTTCTTTGTATGTGTCAACAATTCACAACAAATTCATAGCATAAATTGTGCTGCTTTGTGTACCATGTCGATTTTGGTCTGGACGACCTAAACTCTTTGAATTTGCTATGGTTTGTTTTGGATATGCATGAATATCATGAAATTAAACACGATTTTGTTTTCCGTACTATGCGCGCACAAATTGATCCCTAGTGCAGCAGTAGCAGCAGCAGCAGCCCCAAAGCAATAAAATCAACATTGCAAACAATTGGCAAACGAATTTGAATGTAAATATATACTTATGTACACATGTATGTCATTTTGGGAAAATAAAGTTTTTAACTTAAAAAATTGTTGCACGTTTTTGCGTCACTGTGCAATTAAATTGACACGCCCACTAAAAATTTAAAGTACTTTTTTTCAAATTAGTGGCGTTAGATCTGCATGATTTATGGCCTTGAAGTGTAACTTTTTATTCATAAATATTTTTTAAAAAAAATAATATTTTCTAAAAAATGTTGCAAACGCAGTTAGAAGGTGTATCTTTTTTTATTAAACTTGTTAATGCTATAATTTTAAAAAACTATATTTTCCAGTGAAATTTTGCTGATATAAAAGTCAAATATGTGCTGTAGTATAATTGAGCAGGATTCGCCAACTAAACTTCCAAGAAAATATCAATGGAATCATAAATTTACACAGAGAGAACGATTTACTTGTATATATCGAGATTTGGTAATAATTAACAAATATTTTTTGAATAAATTTGCTTAGTATATTTATATACAGTGGCGAACAATAAAGTCCGGACAAACAAAAAAATTAAAAAAAAATTGTTTTTAAGATCCCGTCAACCTCTTTGTTTTGTAGGTATGGTTTTTTGTTACAGTTATGGTATTTACAGTATGTTACAGTATTGTTTTAGAGGTAGGACAATATCTTAGTATAAATAGAAGTTATACTTTTAGTTTTTAATCATTCTTGTGTTGTTGTGTTGAAAATGATGCTAAATCATAAAAAAAGGAACGAAGCGGATATGCGCCAGATTTTGGCGTTTCGATGCGATAGATTAACGATATGGAAAATTTTTGCTAGAGCAGGCTTCAGTAAGTTCTCAAAAGCCGACTTTTTGAAAAAGTATTCTAAAACTTGGTCGATAGGAAGGATCAGAAGCGCGCAAAAAGACTATAGAAGCTGATGATCGACTTTTAACAAAGATTAGTTTTAAAAATCGATTCAAAACGGCTGTCGAAATTAGAAAAGAGTTTATGGAATGTGGTGTAATAAAAATTTCTCCAATGACTGTGTGACGAAGGCTTCATGAAGCTGGTTTATCTGCACATCGTCTAGCTAAAAAGCCTTTTGTGACCAATCAAATGTGTCGGAAACGCTTGGATTGAACCAACCAGCACAAAATGTGAACTGTATCCGATTGACAGAATGTGATCTTCACAGATGAATCAAAGTTCAACATATTCGGCTGCGATAAAATTCTGGACGTGCGCCGAAAAACTGGAGAGCGTTATAGCGACGAGTGCACCCAAAAAACATTTAGGTAACTTTTCTTATTACCAAGTTGGACAACTGGCCTTGATTGAATGAACTGTCAAAGCAGCTGACCTATAAAAACATTCTGATAGAAAACTTGGAACCTCCTATTGAAGCTTGTCATCGAGCGCAATTGGTAAGCATTAGTGTTTTGTAAATCCTTATTTTGTACTTAATAATTTCATCCTTTTTTCTTCTTCTTCTTTTACAGGTAAAGAATTACTTGAATGAACTTGGCATTTCAACTTTATCGTGGTCAGGCAATAGTCCCGATCTTAGCCCCATTGAGAATCTTTGGCACATAATTAAGGTGGAGGTAGCAAGCCACAAGTCCACTAATTTACGCGAGTTAGACAGAATAATTCAAAATGATTGGTACGAAGGCATTTCGCAAGATCTTTTGAAAAATTTGATCTCTTCCATGCCGCAGCGAGTTATGGCGGTCATAAAAGCGAAGGAAGGGACAAAAAAATATTGATACCTGTTTTTTTTTCATCCTTAATATTAGTTCTTAAAATACGTGTAAATATTTTTGAATTAGTTCTTTAAAAATAAAATTTTACAACATTTTACCAACTTTTTTTATCAATAAAGAACATATTTCACTTTTTTTGCCAAAAATAGATGTTTATGGTGTGGTTTTTCGACCTACAGCAAAATATTTTCAGTAAAAATAATTTGCTTTTCTGATCTTTGCATTAGTTTTTTTGAATAGATAAAAAATTTAGATCCTAAAGGATTTTATTCAGTTTTTTTGATTGTCCGGATTTCACTGTTCGCCGCTGTATGTATATCACAAGAGTATTTTTTTACTCAAACCTTCCGTAATTTCCCCCACATCTTCTTTGCCATCATGACAGCAAAAGTCACTTTCATGTTTTAATTAAATTATAAATTTATTAAATAAATTTGAAATACCGCTGTGTTTGTGGTTTTAGCGCCAGTCGCACTTCAAAATTAATTGCAATATTTATTAAAATTTAACAATTAAACTGACATACAACATGACAGCTTGGCAGGCAGAGTCTTGTGATCAGTTAACATTTTACATAAAAAATGAAGTTGTTATTTTAGACAGTATACCACTGACAACTGTGCTGCGGCTATACGCTGCCTCATGGGAACACACATGGGTTAGATGGATGCAATGGACAACAAAATTAACATTTTCAAAATGAGCAATTGAATTTCTAATTGCGGCATTGTAATGATGTGGCGGAAGTGTTGCGTGGTACTGGCAGAGCTGATGGCTAACATGTTTATGGTTATAATGTAATTACGAGTATTTGCTATGAATTGTATTAGCTGTTGAAAAAAAAATATAAGTAGAAATAGCGAAATTTATTTCCCTCGAATAACTTGATAAAAAAAATTTAAAAAAAAAAAAATATATTGAGGTTAGTCTCAACTAAAATCCAAAAAAAAAAAAATTTCATAAAAAAACAGTGATGCCGGATTTGCCGTGAAATGCCCCATATATATATAGCACAATTTTAGTAAACTACTGTACATTTTGTACACATTCTAAAAGAAGAGTAGGTACACTGAGAAAACAATATGTTCGAATATAACATATAGAGCAATTAAATATTTGATTGAGTCAAACATAAAATGCTTCAACCAACCACTATTTGATCCAAATACAATATGTTTGTTATATTCAAACATATTGTTTTCTCAGTGTATATATCAATGTCAGGTGTGTCAAGGTTCTTACAAACTTTTCACATTTAATGGAAAGTTTCTTAGGAGCAACTCAAAGGATACACAAGTCTTAACCCTTTCTGAACATTTTATATATACATATATACAACAACTTTGACGTGTATGCTTGGTCTCCAAGGGCATTTTCCGCTATTTTAAGGTTGTTTTATAAATCGACATGAAATATTCAGCTGCTTTCTTTTTACAATGAAAGACATCATTGTTGCTTGTGTTGTTTATAGTACTTGTATTTGCAGATTACAACATCATTTCAGAGTATAAAAGTTTACATCTTCCAAATAGGAATGCTGGAGACTTTGTTAAATGTAAACAAAATATTAAAAAAAAATATTTTTGCACAGATTTTATCTAAGTAAATGCAGACAATGCAAGGCAAGTGTTGCTAGTTTAGCAGCAACATTATTTAAAATGATTTTTTCTAAATTCTTGAAGATTTTATTTTAAATTGATTAAAACTTAAGCCGGAAACTTGTGCAATTCCGGACGTACATACATCAATACATCAATTTTGAAGAGCTGCTATTATTTTGATTTTTGTACAAATTGACAAAGTTTTTGAAAAGATTAAGCAAAAATTTCACTTGAGCTGTTCTATATAATAAAATATGTAAATTGATATAAAAATATTTAATTTTTTTTAAATTTAAAATATACGTACGTACGTATGTAGAGTACTTGTATAGCTTATTTTTCATGTTGTGATAAATATCAATTTAATTGTTTGCTTTGCAACACAACATAAACTTTTATTTCAATATGTTATTTGTTCAAATATTGAAGAAGGATTTAAATTGCTCATGCAACCAAGAAATATGCAAATATTCATTTCACTATTTTGTTGTTTTTCCGGAAAACTACGATTTTTATTGATATATGAAAATGGCTACAAAATATTGGAAACTTTGTTTGTTGCCTTATGCTGCTGCCAGTCAGAGCATAATTCTGTTTAATATGTGACACACCATAAAATTTAAGGACTTTTACAAAATTTTCTGGAAAGAAAATTGCTTAAATGAGATATGCAGCAGGACCTTAAAAGTTTTCAACTTGGAATAAATAAATATTTATTTTTAATTCATACTCTTTAATTGATATTAACTTTTTTTTTAAATTACTTAAATGAGTGTATTAAGTGTTTATTTTTAAAAAGAAGTTGTCAAAAAAGTCTTATTGAGCAATAAATTGAAATAAGCTAAAATGGAAATGTTTCTCTGCAAATGGAAATTCGGTGCGCATCGATGGTATAATGAAAAACAACTCATTTTAGAACAATTTGTTCTGCTGCCTGAACCTTAATTGAAGAAAAATATTTAATGCAGCAGGTTAACGATTCCAAGCACACTCCAAAACAATGTAAGAAGCCCCTAGAATAAAAGAAGGCTTGCTGACGCAATCATTTTTATAGCAAGAGCTTGGAAGACGAGCCCGATACAAAAATAATTTTTCAACAGATATTATGTGGAGCAAATTGTGGAATTGCTAGACCTCCATACCAACTACATAACGTGGCAAATGACCAAGGACCATTTTCCATACAAAGCAAAGTAATAAAAGTCAATCCATTAATAATACACAATATGCTAATACAATTCAGAAACAAAGATTTTCTAACCATAAAAAGGTCTATAGATACGTATACAATTTTCATTATTTCCTCTTATGATATTTCTTATCCAGTTGGAGTAGTAAAAAGTGCTAGTATATGTATATTGAAATCTGCTACCACAACCTTTTTCCACATAACTGGCGATACCAACTACATATTGCCTGGTTACGTCAACTAATGGTCAACCAGGGTCTCCAGCACAAGCACCTTGACCTTGTTATGAAAGCGCACAAATGTGAGCATTGTCTGATTGATTCATTTGTTGGCATTCATAGCCTGGAATGTAAGTCTGAGTGAGCTTTTGCAGTTCTTCAGAAATATTCCTAGAACGTAAATCAGTAAGGTCACCCCAACCAGTTATTATAACAGTAGACCGTGAATACATTTGCTGGAATTGAAGACTTATTGGGTGTGTTTTCTGATTAAACAAAATTGAATTGCGCAGACGTAATAAAGCAATATCGCCATGAAAACCATCAGTATAGGTGCAGTGTACGAAGCCCATATCTATTTTATATATTGCTCCAAGTTTTTTCCAATAGTTTGTCTCTGTAACGACGACGAGTCCTTCCAATCGTTCGTCTTCCATACAGTGTGCTCTATTAAACGGTCACTCAAAATGGAACCACTACACATATATTTTCTCCATGATCTAACGACAATTCTTTGCAAGAAAGTCTGATATGGTGCGAATTCATCCTCGTTGTATGGATACAGCAGCAAGCAGTAGTAGCAAAGCACTTAAATATTTCTTCATCTTTGAAAAAACTAAAACCTTTGGTGTTCAACTACAGAATGAATTCGTTTCGAATGCAAATTCTGTGCACAAGTACATATTAAGTTTGTTAAGCTTGTATGTATTCCCTTATCAGTGTCATGGTAATGAAAACAAAGATTTATCTCTTTTGAAAAACAAACACACTCCATTCCCAGACAAATATATTCACATATCTACCTTATTTAAATTATATGATTGATATTTGGCTTGTTTGTCATCAACGCATTCACATAGCATAGCAGCAATCTCATCACATCGCATCGCGATGAATTGCAGTTCAGCTGATTATCTTCCCTGACATTATATATGGCATGGTATGCTTAATCAATTCTTTCAATCCAACATTCGTCATTTTGTCAACTATGCAATCAATAGCATCAGTTTTCAAAACAAAATCATTAAAACAACCGACTAAACATTTCTTTTTTTTTTTATTCTTTCAATACGAGTCCTTACGAGGTAAATACAACGGACAAATGGAAAGAGTGAATGCATTACGAAATTGAAAATCAGCTGAGCTTAATACTTTATTTTTCCACATTTCAATTGATTGTTGATGACGACTTTTCTGTTCAGTTAATTTCAATTCAATAAAGTTGAATTGAATCAAACTGAGCTGAGCTCAGTTGGTTCGAATTGATTAATGATGTTTTGGCATGCATGTTCTAGATGTCGAGTTGAGTTCAAGCGTATTGCTTTTTTGCTTTTGCTTGGGTTATATGTATTAAGGGTATGTATGCATATTTTATTTTGCATATTTTATTTTGTTAGAAATGATTGAACACGTACATATCTTTGAAATAGAATTTTATTTTTTTCTTAATTTTTCTTGCTAAGATAAAAATTTAAAAATTCCAAATGAAAATTAAAAATAAATTATTTTACTGAACTTACTGTTCAGTACAGTGTGAATAAAAAAAGAACAAAAATCAAAACAATAAATCGGGCTAAGGCTAGCCATGCTAGTTTTATCCATTGCTAAATGAAATCGTCGGTGACCTTTAAGCTTGATATGTTTTTCTTTTTGCATAGATTTGTTGTGATCCCAAGCAAAAAGTGAAGCAAAGCAAAGCAAAGTCAAAATTATTTTTTTCTGTTGTGTCATTGTGTTCTTGTAACTCATTTGATATTAAAAATAAATTTTATGTATGTATTGTGATTCGAAAAAATGACATTTATGACGTTATCAACAAAAGTTATGGTGCTAAAAAATACATTTAAAACAAGATAAATTTCTATTAGTATCCAAAAAAAAAAAAATTTCAAGAACTTTAACCTCTTACATGCTTCCTTTGTGAAATCGGTATTTTACTATAATTATTGCCTTAGTATGTAATTAATCATAAAGAAACTTGTATTCGAGCCGATAAAAAGTACACAAGTGAATACCCCTTATAAGTTGCAGCAGCGGTATCATAGAACTTAATACAAAGTTGCTGCAACATGTGGCAATAACAAACCCGCATACAATATGAACTTTTTATATTGTTGATCACTTTTCAATTTCAATTTGCTCCTACATACTTCTTTCCACACTCTCAACGAATAGTTGCTTATCCAGCATTTCGACATTGCTACATGACCCATAACACCCTCACTTGATTTAACACCCCTAAGGTCATTGGCACTTAAAGTGCCAAGCCTTCGTGCTGCTTTTTGTACAGAGATGTCTTTGTTTCAACTTTGCAATCTTTGTGAAGGTTTTTTTTTCTTTTATATTTTTACTGCATGTAACTATCCCTAACTGCAAGTGCTTGCATTTATTTAATACTCAGTCTCAATTCGTACCATTTTATTGAATATTTTTTTTTATATTTATTATTTTCTTTTTTAAATGTTTATTAAAGCAGTTAATTCCATATAATTTTTTAAAATTTCACTTATTTTTTCTTCTGATTTCGTTAGTTGCTTGAGTGTAGCAAAACAATAATTCCCTTACTATTATTCTGGAAAAAATAAATGTCTTTGTCTTTGTACGAAAATAATAATAATAAAACGGTTTTTATGATCCGTGACCCATTCATCGTTTTATACCATCGCTTTATCATAACTGAGCAGACATGCTGCACTTTATTAAGCAAATAGGAGAAGAACTTTATTTAATTGATGAGCATTGATTTTTATTGTCTTCATTATATTGTCTGCGCTTTGATACGAACTGACAAAGATGAATATTATGATTCAATTTAAAAAAAAAATTGTAAAAGAGCTTTTTTCACTCAAAAAATAATGCGGGCAATGACGTTGTAACTAAATGAAGTTTAACTTACCATTTTCTTTCTTCTGTGTTCTTTTTTTTTTATGTGCGTACTTTTTATGGCTGTACTTTTGATAGCGTTTTCTTAGGTGCGTACTGTTTGTACTTCAAAGTTCGTGTATCGTAACATAAACGTACATGGATAAGTCGAATAACAGCGTTACGTAATATATGAACTATAAAAACTTTAAAAATTATTTGCGTGGTGCGTTTCGATCGATCAAAGTGCGTACTATTTGAATGCGTATGCTTTGAGTGCGTAATCTTTGAATGTGTAATCTTTGTGTGCGTAGTTTTTGCATGCGTAATATTTGACTGCGTACTCTATGAATGCGTACTCTTTGAGTGCGTACTCTTTGAATGCGTACTTTTTGAGTGCGTACTCTTTGAGTGCGTACTCTTTGAATGCGTACTCTTTGAATGCGTACTCTTTGAGTGCGTACTCTTTGAATGCGTACTTTTTGAGTACGTACTCTTTGAGTGATTATCCTTTGAATGCGTACTTGTACATTCTCTTTTAGTGCATTCCCCTTGAATGCGTAGTCCTTGAGTGCGTACCCTCTGAGTGCGTACTCATTTAGTGTGTACTCTTTAAATGCACGCTGTTCGAATGCGTACTTTTTAAGTGTGCATTTGTAACTTTATGGTCGTGGTAGTTAAAAATCCATTCAGCAGTTTTAAAAAACAGGTCTTTTATTTTAAAGAATTTTCAATAAACCTTATTTTACCCTTTTACCCTATATGTATGCAATAAATAGATGGGTTTGCACAAAAACCAACAATTTTTTTTATTTAAAAGAATTTCAAAAATTTTGTTGTTTAAAGTTTATGACAGCAAGTGCATGAAAATAAGTCATTTCGCCATTTCATTTAATTAAGCGTTTTCAGAGGAAAAAGAATAAAACAATTAAACGGCTCCGGTTTGCTTTCAAACTACATACACACATACATTCAAATGTTTTAAGGAAAAACTGAAAATTTAATTATAAAAAGCATGAAAATAAAGAAAAACTTCAATGGAGCGTTAACTAGTTGGGCGCCAACTTAATGGCAGAATAAAAGAAAATATTTTGCTTTCATAAATACTTTTTCTTGCCTTGTATATACACATGTATGTATGGGTGTATATAATAACTATACATGCGTATTTTAGCATTTTATATAATCGCTATAAACACAAGTGTTAAATGTTGCTTCAGGGTTTTTACACATTAAATTCCATTAAAATACATTTCAAAAACATTTGAGACTAAACATTTTATTGCAACTTAAATTTTAAATACATATTTTAATAAAAGAAGGTGTTAGTTTTACATCGTTACTACTTGTATTTGTTTTTATGTACCACGGCGTATTAAAAATTGCATAAAAATTTTTAATATGCTTTAGGTAGGTAGTTTTTATATTCATACTACGGCAACTTCATATCAATTGCAGGCATAATTTGTTTGGAGTTGTTTTTACGAAAACTTACTTTTTCACCATGATTGCGTACACGAAAAAAAGGATTTGATTGAAGTAAAGAAATGATTAATAAAAAATTTAATATAAGGCAATTAAATATCAGTTTGTGTCAAGCATAATTTGCTCATTTTTTTAGTTCATTTTAGTTCTAAGTGATGTTTTGAGTATATTCAAAAGTATTATATCTAGATGAAAAAGTAAAGTCCAAAAGCATTTGATACATGTTTTCCTTTAAATGGTGCTAAAAGGACTATTCCAGAACTTTCGCGTGAATTTCAAGGAATTTTCAAAACAATCTCTATTTTGCGATATATCAGATTTTGAGATTCGATATCTCGCGAACTAAACCTCATAAAACAAAACTATACTTTAATCGCGCCAATAACCTCTTCTGCCAGACTTTCTTATGTAGGGACTATAACTAAATTATATTAACGATAATAATAAATTGTACTTACCAAAAATTAGTTAGATCGTATAAGTAGACGGAAATGTGTTGAATTTGTTTCAAACTTGAATTTGAATCTAGAAAATGGTTACTAGCCGTACTCCAGAAAATTGCAATTTAATAGAATTCAAATTAAATTTAACTTGTCCACTACTCTTTTTACAATGCTGTGGCTGTGGCTTCTTGCAGTTAGATTAACAAAGTTTAGGTAAATGCTACTTAATAGAAACTACTATACCTCCTACACGCAACTATTCAACTGGGCAACCAGAAAAAAAAAACAAAAATAACTTAATAATCCTATCCGTAAAAGTTGCTTGTTTCGTAAACGAGTGTAGGAATGCATCAACTCTTTCCAGAGGCAACATAAAAAAATATGACTTTAGTGCAGGAAATGCTTCTAGTACTCATAGCTTTTAAGCAGTAAAGTCTGCAAAGTTTTATTTGCATACAAAAATGATTATTAATTGTTTTTACAAGCGATTTAAATTTTTTGCAATGTTTTTTTTTTTATTTTGTGTTTTTTATAAAATGCAGCTAAAAGTGTGCTTCAAGCGTCCATAGTACAAGTTTGCATAATTAAAAGGGCTTGTGCAGAAACTTTTCCGTAAGGTTAGTCGAGTTCAAAAGCTATTAAAGTGACTTTATTATTGTTGCTTTGATTTTGTTCTGTTGTTCTATGCATTTCCTTCATTCATCTTTGCACTGTTTTCTGATATTTGATACCAAAAATGTTAATTTTTTAAGCCAATTTATATGCATCGTTGGTTGTGGATTTAAATAAGTGGCATAACATCAACTTACATGCCAATGTTAGGCAGCAGCGCCTTAGGTTCATTAGACGACAACGATGATTTAAGCTACCGTATGCTTTTGCAATGCCTTGTACCTTCCTGGCATTTGCCAGCCTGGATTGGCGTTTGGTTATGTTAAGGTTTCAAGCTGTCGAAATGTTGCGTTATATTGCATCAATTTCTGACTATGCTCATTTGTTGTTGTTGTTGTTGTTGTACATTAAATATCGATTATTTGACAACGATAAGATAGGTAGATACATTTTGATTTATGTAGTTATGTTGAAATTTATACACTGAGAAAAAAGTATGCTTTCATTAAATAAATTTATTTGGTTGATAGATTTTTAAAATATTTGTTAACTATGAACAAACTTTGGTAGTTATTACTATGTCCTTAGTTGAAATTTAAATTGTTGCTTATTGGGCCAAACGTTATATTAGTTGGGGTCGATTGAAAAGAATTGTTTGGGTTGAACATACTATTTTTATTTGTAAAACACTACTTAAGTATATTCTGTTTTTTACGCAATTTAGGTATTTCTGATTGTATAAATACAAACGACATCCTATATATGAATGTGACGATATGGAAAAATTGTTCTTGGTCATCGTTTTTTGGCACAAATCGATATAAATGAATATATACGTTTGCGAAAAGAAAGGATTTTTTTTAGTCAAATACATGATTTAGTGATTATTAATAAATGAATGATTGCTACAACATAATATTTATTTCAACCAAAATATGATTTGATAATTATTACCAAATATATAATTGATCTAATAATATTATTCAATTCACTGTAATATGTGACATTTTAACATATATAAAATATTTAATTCGCCTATATCAAATATACTATTTGTTAATAATTACCAAATTTTGGTATATATAATTAAATTGTTTTCTCGGTGCACAAACGTTGTACCCTATTCTTTGTGAAATTAAACTCTTTGTTTACAATATCTCGGAAAGGTCTTAAGATGTTGAAAATGTCGAGTAATTTTGAAAAAATCGATAAATGTTGAAAAGGTGGAAAAATATAGAGAAATGTTGAAAAATTTTTAAAAATATGGAAATAGTCGAAAAAAATGTTGATAAAATTAGGAAGATAAAATATATTGGAAAAGTCAAAAAAAATAATTATAAAAAAGTTGAAAAACATAAAAAAATTAAGTCGGAATCTGTTGAAAAAATGTATAGACTTCAAAACCGGTCAACTTTATGAACCTGCTTTCAAAACCGGCCAGTACATTGATATCAAAACCAGTCAAGTCCACTTTTTTTTCAAAAAAAATTTGTTGATTACTATGTCAAAACCAGCCAAGTTCATGTTGAATGGATCATAACCCGCCAAGTTCAAAATTGTTTTCTCAAAAACATAGGCAGATAGATGAAGCTCGAAAAGTCTGACCTGACTTGTTTTGAGTAAGAAATTTTATAAGCTGTTATGTGGGAAATACGTTTTAGTTTTTCAATGAACATAGATGAAGATAAACGTTTTTCATTGCTTTTCCAAAAGTATGAACAAATGACTTGACCGGTTTCGCAATTGAACGCTTCAAATGTTGAAAAAGTCAAAAAATGTTAAACGAATCGAAAAATGTTGAAAAATTCTATGATAATCTTAGTTGGAACAGTAGCGTTGCTTGAGCCTTGACTTTTTTTTCCGGCTCTATTCCCTGTAACATAGATTTCCTTCCAGAGTCGGCAGTGAAAATATTTACACAACAAAAACTATAACAAATGGCTGAGCTAAGTATGATAAGAATTACGATAGTTACTAATACCAACTTGATTTCAAATAAATATCTACATAGGTAAATAAAATTCTCAGAAAAATTTTGTATAATTTAAGTTCACCCTAACTTGATGTACATTTAGGTAAACAGCTAGTCAAAAAGACAGACAGTCACATATACTTGAAGAGAAGTATATCCCTCGATGGAATATCAACAACATTCCTTTAATTCCCTGACGTCGCATTAGTTTAAGTCGCATTGATTAAGTTTAAGCATTAATGTACGAAGGTTCTGCTACTTTACTCTTGGGTTAACAAGTGTGTAATTGGAAATTTGTGTGCTTTTAGCAGCAATTGATTGCAATGGTTTGATTTACTGTGCAGTAGCGAAGTTAATACAAATTGATTACTTTTTAACTTCTAGATATGGTCGTCATCAAACAAGTGTAAGCTATATTAGGAAGAAGGTATTGCTATTAAATGTTGTTCATTGTATAAGCTTCTTTTAATATTCACTTTACTTTCCCTATGCTTGAACCTGTCAACTTTCATTTCGATTAATACTAGATATACTTTTTTTCCGATTTTTTCCAGCCTTTATCGACTTTCCGACCATTACTTTCAACTGCGTTAACAAAATCCAAGGAAATTCTTTTAATACGTATGTAGTTATGTACCATTTCAATGAACCCCATAACATACCCAACACCCCGCACACTTTCTACCCAACTGATTAATCTAATTGTACTTCATATAAATCCATCTACACCATGACTAATTAAAGTGCTACAGCATTAAAGTAAAGCAAAGCATATTAACTGACTGGTTGAGGACACGAATGACGACACATCACGTTGCCCAGAGCCTTAAATTAGCAAAATAAATTAAAAGCAACGTTTGCAACGAAGGCGATAGAATTTAAGTACTCACCACTGTAGCGAACTCAGCATTAACTCAGTCTGCAGAATTTAATTATTTTCTTCCTTTAAAGGATTTCCGTTGACATCATGGCATAGCGTCTTTTTAATGTGGATTTTTTTTTAATTTTTTTTTTCACTACATACATAAAACGCACTGGGCGCATTGGAGAAAAAAAAACTGTTCAACCCCCTTGCATGCCAGAGGAATCTTTCTTTCTTTTTTTGTTAGTCATGCACTTATTAAAAATGTGTCATATGCTTCGGTTAAGGACCACCTTCGTAGTGCAAATATTTGCATGAATGGATTTTATTCGTATCAATTATTTATGTATTCTTGTATGTTAACCAATTGACAGATTTCCGACCGTGTCAAGTGAGTGCGCGTATGAGAGGTTATTTGGGGTGAAAAGGTTTTAAAGAGGTCATGGTTTGTTGAACATGAAAGGATAATGGGTACAATATTGAAAGGGGTTTGTTTGTGGGCCCCAACTTACAACTTGTTAACGTTCGATTGAAAGAAAATAAAAAAAAATCGAATCATAGCATAAGTCATAAACTCATTTTTTGTATTTATATCTGTACATTTTTATTGAAATGAAATGTATGTAAGTAACGCAAAAAATTTAATGCAGTATTAAAAATTTTATGTGCTTTTGCTAAACTTCATGCGTTTCATTTTCTTGGTAAAAATATGAAATATAGGTTGCCAAGTGATTTATTTAGCAAATAATTCTGAATTGATTCTTAAGCAAAAATTTTGACAGAAAAAGTAATTTCACTAGATACCTTTTATTATTACAGACAAATTAACCGAATACCCGTTAAGGGGAGATCCTTCTTTATGTGGTAAAAAAGATGTTATTTTCGCGAACCATTTTATTTTTGGAAGTGACAAAGACAACTGAGCACATCGAACTTTTAGGAATATTTTATCCTTAAAAAAAATCTAATCCCCATAAAGCAACATCCCCCCTTAGTAAAAAAACAATTTACTTTGTTATTTTAACTATGTATTATAATTTGTTATCAAATTGATCAATTTCTTAGTTATAATAACAAATTTTTTGATCATAATTACAACAATTTTGCAATATTATTAAGATCCACTTTTATTCTTTTCAATTACAGCGCTATCCTTCTCCATTGAACCACGTGATGTTGTAGTGCCCGAAGGTAACTCAGTGCTACTCCCATGTGACGGCATTACTCAACAATATATTGGAGGACTTCATGGCAAAACAACAAAAATCATGCCCAATATACGATGGCGTGGTCCTGATGGCCAAGATTTGGGCATAGTCGGTGATACGTTTCGTACGCAACTTAAAAATGGTTCACTATATATAAGTTCGGTAGAGGAAAATCGTGGTCTAACCGGCTCCTATCAGTGCCTACTTAGTGTTGATGGTATTGGCACAATTGTTAGTCGTTCAGCGATAGTTTCGATAGCACGTTTGCCAGATCTTAATCAAGATTTTATCGAAACTTATTTACTACCCGGACAGACGGCTTATTTTCGTTGCATGATTGGTCAGGTACAAGCGGGTATAAAACATGTAGTGCAATGGATAAAAGATGATGCGCCACTCACAGTAGACAAATTGCGAATGGTAGTACTGCCTAATGGTGCCTTGGAAATCGATGAAGTAAGCCCTACAGATCGTGGTATCTATCAGTGTAATGTTACATCGGGCAGTGTTTCACGTTTAAGCAGTAAAACCAACTTGAATATTAAAAAGTCCGCACTCGAAGGTGGAGAAAGCTTAGTGGCGCCATCATTTCTTGTTGGACCATCACCAAAAACAGTACGCGAAGGTGATACGGTTACCTTGGATTGTGTGGCAAATGGTATGCCTAAGCCGCAGATCAAATGGTTGCGCAATGGTGAAGAGCTGGACTTAAAGTAAGTATGGTATTATTTTTTAAAATATGTAATTTATGGTGCAGAATTCGAATTTAAGATCAGTTTTATAATTGCGAATTTTATGGGGAACCCTATATAGATTCGGAATCACTGCATTTCGACTAATATTCTATAATACCATAGGAGCAATATTTTTGTAGCTATCGCTACATCTATCTATGTATATTCTATACTATCATTTGGCCCGAAAACTTTCTTAGTGCTCCTTTGCATGTGATTCTCTGCGGGGTTTGAATTAAGCGCCTCAAAATATATAGAAAAACTTTTTATTATCTTATTAAACAAATAAAATAACGTTTTCTTAAACTTTCTCACAGCGATCTCGATTCTCGTTTTTCCATCATCGGCACTGGTTCACTACAAATCTCATCCGCCGAAGATATTGATTCGGGTAACTATCAATGTCGTGCCAGTAATACTGTTGACTCGCTTGATGCACAGGCCACCGTACAGGTGCAGGTACCACCAAAATTTATACAAAGTCCGAAAGATAAAGCGGCGCATGAAAAGGAAGAGCTAGAGCTGGAATGTTCAATACGTGGCAAACCAAAACCCATTATACAGTGGTTGAAGAATGGTGATGTTATTACGCCCAACGATTATATGCAATTAGTGGCCGGTCATAATCTGCGCATACTTGGGTTACTTCAATCAGATGCTGGTATGTTTCAATGTGTTGGCATGAATCCGGCTGGCAGTGTTCAGGCAGCTGCACGTCTTCGTATTGTACAACCAGGTGAGTTGAATTTCATTTTTAAATTAAATGAGTGGTGTCATAATTTTTCACTCAACATATAGTACAAGCGATTTTTTAGGAATTTGTTCGCAAATATTGCTAAGTTTTGAATCAATTTTATTCACAGCAAAGTTAGATTTGAGTTATTGGCTTGAGTTTCGTATTTTTCGAGAAGAAAATAGTAAGCAAGTCTTTTTCTAAAAAAGAATAGCTATGAATTTAAAGAAAAACTTTCAATGAAAAAAAAATTAGTTTGCTTTAAATTTTTTTCTATGAATTTGAAGATGGCACTTACTTGCTAAGTTCTTATTACTGTCATTTTAAGTCTTTTTTAAAATCGCTTTAAATTCTAAGTCTTTCGAAATATAAAAGTGAAAAAGTGTGACACCCTGAATACTTTATTTGTGTGTTGTTATTCAACATTAAAACTTGTGTATAGTATTTTATGCTTATCTACCCATCGGACTGTTTTTAAAATTGTAATATAGGCTTCCTTAGATCCTAACATAAGTTGCCGTTGTATATCCTTGTACAAAATCATATGTATTTTATTTTAAATTCTTGATTTAACATTTTTATTTGGTTGAGTTTTGTTTTTGTTTTTTTTTTATTTTTTTTATAAATTAAGATTCAGATTTCAATGAATTCTATAGCACTTATTATGAAGTATTGAAGACAAATACAAAAAAGAAAAAATCGTTTTTTAAACGAACTCGTGAAAAATTATCTCTTAAGAGAATTTTAGTAGGAAATTTAAATTAACTAAGAAATTGATATGGGAGTAGGACATTTCATTCGCCAATAATTTTATTGGCCATCAAAATTTTAACTTAAAATCGCTCCTTAAACAATTTCATATTAATATAAACCTTATCTACTACAATAACTGGATAACTGGGATCTCCAAGCGGACCAAAATTTTTGTCTCAATTAAAGAGGTTTCCCATTTACACGGTTTCCCAAATAACCATACTCAGACCGATAAAACGTGCATATTATTATTATATATTATTTTCCACTTATAGAGGTTATTTCGAAACGGTATAGAGGGGAAAAGCCCATGTTATAGAGGCGAAAACACACAAAAACTTCAAAAATCAAATCCCAGATATAAATGTTTTTTGATGCGAAAGTGTTGGGACCTTGAAATGAGTCTCACTAGTAGAAGTTTCCCACTTATCCAGGCACCGCTTAACCTGCTTTCACTGTACTACTAAATTTTTCATTTGTTTTTCTTTTTGTTTTTGCAATTTTTCCTAAAAAAAAATATTGCTCAAAAGTTAAAAAATAAACCTGCAAAAAACTCTTCTGTGGCATCAACCTCCAGCCAATTTTCCGTAGAAAATTAAGTTTGAATTGTATATCCTTTTTACAGCAGACTTGAACTATTTTTCTCTTATTTTGGGACATTTTGTGAAAAATTGTGATTTATCTTGCACCCGATTTTTAAAGGTTTTCCACTTCCACGGAATATTTTTTTTTTTAGTATTTTAATTATATTAACATTTTTTTGTTCCCCGCATACGGTTGTCGATTTGAAATTGTGTCGATTAAATTTCATTTTTGTAATACAAAACTCAATCGACAAATTTGCTTAATAGTGAATTCAGAAAATACTATTGTGAATATTAAAGTGTGATGGCAACATTGTCGTCAGCTAGACCAGCTTTGTTTTGATGTAAATTAATAAATTCTTTATTGGATGGATATTCAACAAGACGCATCAAAATAAGTGTGACTTATTTAAATTCCGATGTATTCACCTGTTAAGAAATTTTAAACTCTAAAAGGCTTCAACTTAAGCCATCGCCACTGCCCTACTCTTCTTTGACAGCTGAACGTTTTCTTTTTTAGTTTTTATTGTTGTGAACAATTTTTTTTTGTTTGCTTCAGAATTTTTATTTATATTTTTACTTAAAAATGAAGAAGGTTCCATTGGCTGTGGCACTGGTTTTTTCTCTCGACTTTACACGAATTCCATTTGTTAATATCTCCCTCTAACACCAACAGAAAAAGCCTTATTGTGGGTTGCTTTTTGTTAGTAAGAACTTTTACTTTGAAGTTAGCAAAAAAAAATAGATTTTCTTATTTGTAACATTTCCTTTAAAAATTGATAAAATTTTCTTATAAATAAATGTCACAAAACACAAGAAAAAAAATGGGCTGTTTCACCCTTTCAAACAAAAAATTCGAAAAGAATTTCTGTCTGTAAGCGGGGAAGAATCGGCATCCATAATATTGGGTTATTTTTCATATGCTTTGGTTTTTTTTTAATATTTTAAACGAACTTTTTTTTTTTTCAAAGAAAAAATTGTTATGCAGAAAGCTTAGTCAAATTTCGTGTAATGCGATATCACACGGACATTTTTATTCTCTTTTACAATTTGAGTGAAGGCCAGTCACACGAAAACCAAATGAGTGCCGGTCAATTTCTGACATTTATAGTTTTTCTTAATAATTTATATATTTGTTTACTCCATTTTTAAAGCCTTTTTAAAAAATATCTTGTGCATTACGCTTTTCTTGATGCTTTTTAAAATAAGTATTTTTTAATGTACTTTTTTCGCTCCTTAACACAATACATTTTTTATTTACTACCTCGCAACACTATTGTGAGTGGTGACTGCTGTCATGTTCGCCACTCAAAAATTAATTATTCAGGTCAGTGTTTTTTTTTTTAAATTTTCTATAGGAAGCAATAACAAATTTTGCTTGAGCGCAGTCAAATGCCTGTCGTGTGACATCACATGTAGGAGTTTGCGGTCCTTACCTTTTTTGCAATTATTCCTGGGGTAATTTGCCTCTAACTACGTATGTATATTTGTTGAAGCATTTTGTAAATAAAAAATTCAAGTTTTTTTTTATAATAATATTAACAAATTTTACGCCGTTATTTTCGACTTTTAAATTTTCCCGTCGATTTGAATGAGAACATATTTGTCCGGTTATTGTGAAAGTAATTTATGAGCCGTTCAGTGGAAATAAGAACGAAGTTATTTGCTACAAGCTCAGAAACTTTTTGGTAAATTCTGCTACATTTTTTTATAATTGCAGACATTTTTTCGTCAGCTATAAAACATACAAGTTATTTTCCCTATGTAAACTACGCTTCTAGTCATTTCAAATAACTCTGTAAAAGTTGATTGACTTTAAAAATCTTTGTACATTTTAAAATAATTTTCATTAAAAAGATTTTTTTATGTAAATATTTTTATTTTTATTACTCTTTTCTTATTAATATTATTATTTTATTTTAATAACGCATATTTTAATAGCTTTTACTTAATTTTAAAATTTGGTTTTATTCAATTTTTTATATCATATTCTTATATGTTTTGTGATAAAGTTTTATTTTAAAATTATATTATTTTTATTCTTTTTTTATCATCTATTTTTCTTTTAACTCTACCATCCTACCCACTACCGTTGCACTATCCTTGCCCGCCCCCATAACCTCCATCCTTTCCCCAAAGGCATATCCAAAACTCAACGCAAAAAACATCAATCACAAACCATAAAATCTTTACAAACACCAGCTGCGCCCCTAAAACGACGCAAAAGCAACAACAATTCTGGTGAAGTACGAACCAAGGCTGGTGATACCAATTCAGACTCTTCCGAAACGACACGTATACTCTCGAAGAGTGTACTGGATAGTTTACTCTCGCAAAAGGGTAAAAAAATCAATATGCGAAATACGACAAGAAACGAACAACAACCACTAACCGAAGAGCATGAGGATGATGATACAAATTTGGCACTCGAGCTGCCGACAAATAAACATGACTTTAACATCGACAATATTAAGCTGGACTCAGCTGAACCTGACGACAACGACAACGACAATGACAACGATGACGATGACGAAGAAGACTATGATGACCCAAGCGATAATCAAGAATTTATTACCGCTTATAAACACGGTGATGATCCAAATAAAATTTTAAATTCTTGGAAAAATAAAAAGAGCAAACTATCCCCAATATCCAATTCAGAAGCTTCTTTACCCTACTTATCCTCAGACTTAGATGATGTTGAAAATGGTGGCGGTATCAGCATTACTGGCGGTGTTGGTGGCGGTGTTATCGATGCTGCTGTTCTCAGTGGTGGTCTGCTCAGTCGCTTGCCGGGGCCACCACGTGATTTGGTCGCACAAATTGTAAAGCCACGTTTTGTAACATTGAGCTGGGTGGAGCCTGTGAAAAATCCCGTGGAAGTTGTCTCCTATACGGTGTACTACAAGATGAACAAAAGTGAAAGGTGAGTAAACTTATACCCATTTAGAAAATATAACTATTCCCTCACTCATTATTACATTATTACAAATAATGGTATAAATCTTTCTTAAATCCCAAAAGCTTTGCCAATTGAATTGCTAAAGCATAAGCAATGGCCATAATAATAAATTCATTCAAAAGTCGTTGCGACTTAATTTCATGAAACAAAAAAAAAATGAATAAAAAATAACAAAACTTTTCCGGTCTAAACTGTGAATGAAAGTGAATCCTTAGTTTGCTTGGCTGACTGTCTGCTGCATTGTTTGTAGCCTGCGAGCAATTTTTTGGCAATAAAGACTTTTGTCAATAAAAAATGTAAATAAATGCAAAATGACAGAAAAATGAACAGAGAGAGTCACAAGGCAAACAAAAGTGAACTTAATTTGGTTTTTTTTTTCACTTTCTGTAGAATGTACGATATCAAAACGTGACAATTGAAAAATTATTATAAATATACATATATGACATTCATTTGGCAAGAAATCAAACTAATTTGGCTACATGCCTTATGTTTTTAATATTTCAATGAACTTTTCAGTTTTTGTATAGAATTTTAGTACCATTAGGAGACTGTAGAAACATGTCGTGTATCGAATTAAGATATTGAATTCATTGTAAAAATTTCATTGCATATGTTAAGGCTTAAACAGATACTAGTTTCGCCAAGTTTTTTCCACAAAACTAGTTTGGCCGGTGACATCTTAATTAGCGTCACCACTTGAATCGATTTAAGTATGTTCGGCTGTCTCATACACGAGCTACATTTTCAAACATATTTCTGAAACATATTTTCCGAGTCACATTTTGATGAAATTTCGTTTTTAGAATAAATTAAACAAGCAAAAAAAAAAAAAAAAAGATTTAATGAAATAAAGATATGTACCTAAGAAAGTACGTATATGAAAAAAACTACACTCAGGGAAAAAATCAATGATTTTATGTTTGATTCAACCATAAACGCTTATGATTTAGCGTAAAAACCGAAAATGTTCAAATTTAAGTGAAACATTTTTGAGTTGGATTCAAAAATAATTCAAAGTGTTAAATGTAATAAAAAAAAGTTATATATTTATGGTAAAATAAGTAAGTACATACATTAAAACTTCAAAATGCTATTTAAAATGTTTTTCAATTGAAATAAAGTTCAAAACACTCTATTTTCAATACTTTTCAAATTTAAAATGAATTTAAAGTTGTTTGTGGTAAAAATAAACGGAAAAAATTTTATTTTTAGTATTTTTAACTTAAAAATTTGAGGCTATAAATCAAAAATAAATTTTTCAAACTCAAGATTCCATTTTTCCTTGAGTGGATGGGTGCGACAGCAAATGTACACTTTTTACCCCACTCTCTCGGCGGTTCTGGGACATCTTATACAGAAGTCATTGTTCATAGACATTTAATATGTGTAGATGTATTAAAAACGAATTTTATCAACTTTTTTTAGGGAACAAAAAATCGTTACCAAATCACACGATGATCAACAAGTTAACATACAATCTCTATTGCCTGGTAAAACCTATCAATTTCGTGTCGTAGCCAATACAAATTTTGGAACTGGTGAATCGTCAGAAGTAAGTTGAACTTATTGACTAAGATTTTCATTCACAAGACAAAGGCTAAATAAGATAAACATAAAACAGGACATTTTCAAAATAATCGGCTCATTTATGTTGTTTTTACAAAACAAATAAATTAACTTAAATGTGAACGCATTTCATGTTTAAGTTAACAATTAAATATTGTTTTAATAAAATCTAAATTTGTTTTATGTAAACTCTTCTACTCTCACCTCAAAGCTGCTCGAAGTTAGCACACAACCAGAAGAAAATATTGCTGGCCCACCACGTAACGTTGAGGGTTATGCACGCAACCATAAAGAAATCTATGTTAAATGGGATCAGCCTACAGTGACCAATGGAGAAATACTTAAATATCGCATTTATTACTCAGAGGTAAACCTTTTAATCTTTACGTTCAGTTTTTGCCTTAAACCTCTCTCTCTATATATATTCCTACAACAGAACGAAAGCGGTGCTGAAATGTATCATGATAGCACTAGTCTCGATGCCGTCCTTATGGAATTACGTCCGTATACCGATTATATTATTACTGTTGTGCCTTTCAATAAAAACGGCATGGGTGATCCATCAACTGAGATTAAAGTTAAAACTTTTTCGTCTACACCATCAGAATCGCCGAATAATGTAACACTGGAAGTGACCAGCTCTACATCGATAACAGTACATTGGGAACCACCAGCAGAAGAAGATCAAAATGGTCAAATAACCGGTTATAAAATACGTTATCGTAAATTAAAAGATGCGCCACAAGTAAAGAGCACACCGGCGAATATACGCTATTTCGAATTGAATGGCTTGGATCGTCATTCAGAGTATCAGGTGAAAATTGCCGCAATGACAGTAAATGGTTCAGGACCATTTACTGAATGGTATCGTGTTATGACGCTAGAAAATGATCTCGATGAAACACAAGTACCAGGAAAACCGGTATGGATTGGTATACATCCAGGTGCTGAGAGCATCGCTCTGCATTGGGGACCACCACAACAACATGAAATCAAAATACGCAATTATGTGATAGGATGGGGACGTGGTATACCAGATGAGAATATCATAAATCTCAAGGAATCAGAACGTTATTATGTTTTAAAAGATTTGGAGCCTAACACGGAGTATGTTGTATCGCTGCGGGCGAGAAATATCATTGGTAAGTGTTTCAAAAACAGTTATCTTGTCCTTTGAACTATTTTTTAAAAATACATCGGTTGCTTCATATAGTGGTGTGTTATTTTTTATATGCTATAATTACCATAATATTTTTCCAAAATACTAACCTATTTAATTTGTAACTTCCACAGGTGATGGGCCACCCATATACGATAATATTAAAACACGTGATGAGGAACCCTTAGACATACCCGTGCCGCTTGAAGTGCCCGTTGGCTTGCGCGCAATTACCATGTCTAGCTCATCCATTGTAGTATACTGGATTGATACAACGCTGAGCAAAAATCAACACGTTATAGATAATCGTCATTATACGGTGCGCTATGGCAACCCTAGTGTTAGTCGTTATCGCTACCACAATACCACCGATCTCAATTGCATGATTAATGATCTGAAATCCAATACTCAATATGAATTTGCTGTAAAGGTAGTAAAAGGACGCCGAGAATCTGCTTGGTCCATGTCAGTGTTGAATAGCACATTCCAGAATGTGCCAGTAACACCACCACGTGAGCTCACCGTACGTGTGGATGAACAAAATCCACAAAATGTTATACTGCAGTGGTTGCCACCGAAACATAGCATAGGACAAATTACAGGTTACAATATTTATTATACCACAGACACGAGAAAAAACGATCGTGATTGGTCTATAGAGGCATTTGTTGGTGATGAGACATCGATGCTATTACCCAATCTTCAACCATATACGTCATATTATTTTAAAGTGCAAGCCCGTACGACTAAAGGTAATACAGCGGCGCCCTTCTCTGCTTTAGTTCAACATAAAACGGGGGCAACGGTTATAATGCAAGAACCCAATACTCTTGCTAAAGGCATAACAAATGAAATGATTCTTTATATGGTTATCATTGGCACTGTGCTCGTGGTGTTCATTATTATGATTTTTATTGTTGCAATGTGTCGCAAGAAACCACAATCGTCACCGGAACACACAAAGAAGAGGTGAGTCCCTTGAATTTAATTTTCTTAAGCTGCTTATAACTTGCATTACCATGTAATGCAAGATTTGATCAAATTGCTGCTTTATTGACTGAATATTTTGCCAGTACAATTTTTATAATGCACTTATTTTTTTTCATTTTAGCTATCAAAAGAACAATGTGGGAGTTCCAAAACCGCCAGACCTTTGGATTCACCATGATCAAATGGAATTAAAAAATATTGACAAAAGTGCCATACATACTGCAACGCCAGGTAAATGCAAAAAGATAAATGTTAGATATATAAATAAAGATGTATGTATGTAACAATATATAAAAATATAACTTACATAAAAAGTCACCAACGAAGTAGCGAACCTAAAGAATAAGTGGTCACAACTTTTAATTTAGAACATAGAGCACCAATTACAACAACTAAAACAAACTCCACTATTAATTCGATTTTGAAACCAACAAAAACAATTTAAAAACGACGTGTTTGTTGTAATGTGCCACAATTGGCACATTTTTAAGTTTTGACCCATCGCTGGTTTAAAATTAAAGTTTCTCATTCTTATTTTGATGTTACTTCCTTAAAATCTCAGATATGTTTTTATTTAATATGCGCAATTTTTCACTTCCACAGTTTGTAGTGATGGTGCCTCAAGTAGTGGTGCATTAACTTTGCCGCGTTCTGTAGTACATGAATACGATGTTGATACGCCGGTGCCGCCACATATTACGAATTCGCTGGACAAACGTTCCTATGTGCCTGGTTATATGAGTAAATCAATTATTTACTTAAGTTTTGTTTTTAACTTGCAATATTTTAATTTTTTTTTCTTCTCACACAGCCACATCAATGAACTCCACAATGGAACGTCCGCAATATCCACGCACACAATATAATATTTCAAACAGACCGCATATAAATGTTGATACTGGTCTCTCGCAGCAGAGCTTATCACAGCCACAAAATAATTCACTGGCACAAACGCCCGAGCACCCCTATGGTTATGAGGGTAATTTCTGGTAAGTTAGTAAGATTTGCTATGCATAACTTTTGTTTTTATTCAAAAGGATCTGCAAAAGAATTATTTTTTCAATAAAACTTTTGTATACTTGGTTCCAGATTCTGGGTCAAATTTCTACTTTTTGAGAAAAATCGTAAACCTTTCAAACCTTAATAAAAAAAGGCAAATACAATATAAAGTTTGTTTTAAAACTTTTCAATTGCTCCAATACATTGCTATATCTATTTTTATAACTATTTTCATCTCTGCCGAATTCGCTTTTTCTCTACCTCTATTTGGATCTCTGTCTTTTTCTCAGATTTCACCTCTATCTATTTTCTAACTAAAATTCCCTATTTTTACGTCTCTATCTATGTTTACTGTTGTTTGTGTTCCTATACCTAACTCATAGAAATATCTAAGTTTGAAATTTCTATTTCAAGCACGCTATATGGCTAAGTCCGTCGACTTTTGGCTAAATTTCATTACATTTTCTTAGAAAACCTTGTTAAGTGAAAGTTTTTCCTTTTATGGAATGTGCCATGCCCATTTTTCTAAACCATTCCATTCAGTGCCGAGCTAATTTATCTCGATCAAATGAAATTTACTTGCGCAGTCACAACGATTAACGCGAATGTTGTTCGCATGGAATGCAAAAAAATGTCTTTCACTTAAAACTGTGAATTTTGTAACTAAAACTTTGTAATTGGTAACAAAATTTCGAAGAGCATATCAGTAAAAAAACTACAATAAAAAATCATCTTATGACGTGGTAACTTAATTTCTTATTAAGAGTACAGAAGATGGATTAATAATAATGCTATAGGAAGAAAGTGCTAACTATGACACCGACTTTAAGGATGAACGTGACTCAAAGGTACTTAAAACAAAAATGAACTCACTCAGGGCAGACTTAATGTTACGTACTGGTTTGTGAGTGGCAAGAAATTGAGTAAAGTTAAATATTCATCCAGAAACGACTAAAATTTAGTGTACCAAAAACCAGACTACTAGGTAATTTTTATTAAACCAAACCCCTTATGTGCTTTATTTTTAAGAATAGATCTGTAATCAAAATGTGTTGGTCGGATCTGTCCTTGGAGACATAGTCATCGGAGTTGAGGCTATTGCTTTTGTAAAAATAAATACCAACTGAGATCCGCTATACTCATATCCAAAATATGGGTGTCATAAGAAAGATATTTTATATGCAATCATATTAATATTTGTAACTTTGAGGTCTAACCTATAGTTTTCGAGTTATGATAGTTTTTCTGAGACTTCAATTGATTTAAAAAAAAGCATTTTTCCCATAATATGTCAACAAAACTTAATTCTTTTCCTTTAAAATCATGCATCACTTGTACCAAATTTTTGCATATTAACACTTTCTTACACAAAAAAAAAAAATTAATTCAGTAATCTTTCTAATATTTTTTCAATTTTGTAATGATAATTATGTACCTACATATATCTATAAGATCATAATTTTTCCATCGAAATTTACGCGCACGTTTTTTAATTAAAATTCCTCAATTTTGAATGAATAGCTCCGCAGGAAAAATGGTGTTTTGTTGTACTAGTAGTACTCGTTTTTTGTATTGTTGTTATTCATAAAAAAAATTTATTGAATTAATTTAATATAGATGTAGGTACATAATTATCATTACAAAATTGAAAAAATATTAGAAAGATTACACCGCCCAACAAAATTTTCAAAGATAATCGGAAGCGAGGCCGTTAAAGTAAATCATAACCCTAGCTTATCCTGAGTTAAACTGGTTCATCCAAACACGCTTCGGATGAATTAGTTTGGCCTAAGAAAAAATTGGTTTATCATTAAAACTAGTTTGGCCGGTAAAATATGAACAAAATTAAAACATTCAAGAATTTCTCTCAATGGTGAGAGCGCTTCTGATATCCCTCTATTTTGAGCGTAAGAAAACATTTGAGTTTCGCTCTTTGCCGACCACTCAAGCCTAAACCAAAATAGACGTGACGAGATGTAACGAGTAAATTTCAGAGGTCGGCAAAATAAAAAATGTGGGTATATGGTATTGGTGAGAGAAGAAAGGCTGCACCGGAATAAACTTTTTTGCAGAAATCGTTTGCGAAATGAATGTTGCGACAGAAAGTCCAAACTAACAAAAGATTAGGAAATATATTTATAGTCTAAAATTTAAAGTGCAATGTTTATGTTATTATGTGACTTTAAAAGAAAATAATGAATTTACAATGATATGACATTAACATAAACAATGCAAGTCGCCAAAGGCATAATATACGTTGTATCATTTGCAATGATGGGCACCAACATGCACGCAAAACTTCGTCTCGATATAGTGGTACAAGAACCATATGATGTTCCACTTCTGTTAAAGTAATTTTAATTAACTAACTCTGTTAACGTACCAAAATCTCACTTACTTAAAATTTCAATACATATACTGTATTTTATAAATTTCACAAAAACATTTCAAGCAATGAAAAACGTTTCATGTCAAAATTTGTTAGTCTTTTTTTTTAAGAAAAAACTTTTTAAACATACATTTTTCGGAAAATACGGCGAAATTTTAGTGTATTTCCTTAATAGTATAAAATAGTTCGTTGCATTATTACGTTATTGGAAATTTATTGTGAAAAGACCAAAAAAAAGCTCATCAAATGGTTGTTATATGGGACAAAATTTGTGAGATCTTCACCACGCTAGTCAAGCCATCACGTCGTAAGACGCGTGTCTCATTCAGCCCAAGCACATTGCATCGTGAAATAATACGTCATACTAAGTTAAGTGCTTCCGCTAATCCTTTTTTCAATTTTTTGGCCGAAGTGCGCATGAAAGCGAATGGTAGCGGTTTAAATACGAAATCAATGACACACCGTGATGTTGTGCGCTTGACAAAAACAGCTGGACGCCTTTGGAATTCGATGTCAGAGGAACAAAAACAACCGTATCGTACCATCGCAATGGAACAACGTAAACTGAAGCGTTTACGAGGCCGCAGGCGAAAGTCTTTTTTTACGGCACGTCGGCGTAAGAAAAAACGAATATACGCATCGAAACAAATTCCGGATTGTTGGACGTTACCATCGATAGAATCGGCAGCAGAAGTTCAATCGATACTTAGTGCCGTAAGCGGTGAACTCGAAAGAAATTAACGATTTTGAAGTTTTCAATTTTTCCAATTTTTATCTTATGCAAAAAATCTTTATTGTAATTTATCTATTTTCTTAACTTTCAACTTTTTGTGGTAATTAAGTATTACGCGTAAAAATTTTGTTTTAAAAATTTGTAAATAAAAAGGTTTTTATATATGTAAAATGGATTTGATAGTTTACTTGAAGCACAAGCAAGGGTATTGATTCATTTGAAGCAGTTATTTCAGCGGCTCTCAGCAAACATTTCGATTCTTTTATGAATCGTGAATCGTTATTATATATTGTTTTTTAAGCAATGTTTTTCTAAAGATAATAATCACTAACTTTTCCCAATAAAAAACCACAAATTATTTTTTTAAGAAGACTTAAAAACTTATTCTCGAAAGTGACAAACATTCGTATTGTAATAACCAGAGAACCTCTTTACCCATTTAACGCTGTTTTTTAGACTGGCGTTAAAAAAAACCAATCGATGGCAAAAGGACGAAAATAGACTAGGGATGTCAACAATAAATGCACTTCCTCCAACTCTTTCGACTCTACTTGAAGTTTACGTAATGTATTCCTGTATAAACCATGTCATTTGCTTCAGCAAATGTTTATCAAAAAATTTCTATTAATATGAAACAAGTACTTCTGCGAAATTTCGAAAATTATCATCTCTAAAAATTCGCAAGGATTAAGTAATTTGATGATAATCAAATGTTAATAAAAATTATGTAAAAGGGCTAAAGGCTTTGTCGAAGGAAATTAGTTTCTTAAATCGATAAAAGGTTGATATTGGATTCCGGACATCATCAGTAAGGTCTCCCAACAACTTCTTTCTATTCTTGTGGACTCATTCAGATTTGACTCAGTGACCCGGAAAACCTTAAATCCCAATTGCATTTCATTAAGATTTTTTTTAAATTTTTGAATCTCATTTCGGCAAGATTGCGGCTCGTTTTGCTTAAACGTTTCCATTCTTTTAAACTTTTCCATCCATTTATATTCGTTAGCGTTTATATTGTAAAGATTTTTTTTTTCAATTTCAACTTATGCTAGCCTCTTTTATGTATCAGTTTGCGAAATAAAAATGAGAAATTTTAGTGTACAGAGTGGCATTTACTGAAAAAAAAAATCCTTTCTTTTATAATAAATTTTTTTTTGAAATTCGACAATGTATCTCAAGCTTACTACGTAAATAATTTTTCTAAGCCACTGTGATATCACAGTATTAAAAAAATCAATGTGGATATTTATTTAAAAAAAAAACAAAAAAATTTCGTTTTTACAGCAATCCTGGTTACACAAATGGAGGCGGAAATATGGCAGGTGGCGGACCCACAAGCAATGGCGGCATATCCACCATAGAGAGCAACAAACGTGGGCATCCTTTAAAGAGTTTTAGCGTGCCAGGTCCACCACCTACTGGAGGCTCAACGCCTGCGATTAACTCATCAAATAAGCACAGTAAGTAGCATTCTATTGGATAATACCTTATTACAAAGTATTTAAGTACACTATGTTGAAAAATTCAAAAATTAATCTAGTTTGCGCTTTTAAAAATCCCATATCCCTTTCTAGTATATGTACTTTCAGGCATGTGAAAGTAATCTTTATATATTAATTTGACATGCCTAAAAATAAACTGCGCCATTTTGAAACATGAATACATACAAGTCTTTTCAATGCAAAATACGTTAGCATACTTTTGGGAATGTTGTTGCAGTCAATAAATGACTATTTTATATTTAAATAAAAAAAGTTTTAATAAAATACATACAATTATTACATAGTATATACAAAAAAAAACTTTATTCTCTCTCTTATCAATAGCTCCTGCTGTCACCATACGTCCACAAAATCAATCGCCATATAAGAAACCATCATTTTCAGTTGCCACACCAAATCGATTACAAGGTGGTTCATCAGTGGCGCACTCTACCGATGAAATACAAAGACTAGCGCCGAGCACCTCAACAGAGGAATTAAATCAGGAAATGGCAAATCTTGAAGGGCTCATGAAGGATTTAAGCGCAATCACAGCAAATGAATTTGAATGTTAACACTAGCAATAGCATGATGATAACGAACAATTAATACACCAATATCAAAAGCACAAAAAATTGCAAAACAAAATAATAACAACAGCTGCAACCATTACAACAACAACAACAACAACGAAAAACAGCGAAAACGATGTACTAATGAGAACAAAATTTTAGATTTTTATTTTATTTTGTTATGTAATTGCTCGTGCAAATAAGAGTACATTTTGAAAATGATAATGAAACTTAAATGACGCGCAAAATAAGTTTCACTTTCAAAATATGCGTTTTCGTTTTTCAGTACATTTTGTAATTCCAATCAAAAAAAGACTTATACAGTCTATACCCGAAAGCATAATTTAATGCGTCACACATGCAACATCACATCACTGTATTGATACCATTTTATTGTAAATTTTTCATATCCAATTATATAGAATATTTTTAATGTTTGCAAAAATATTATTATGTATTAAGTTATTCGTAAAATTTTAATTGTGTCATGATTTTTTATTTACAATACTGTATAATTTGTAAGTTATGTATGTATGCAAGTGAATTTAAGAGCAGTTTTAGTTTTTAAGCATAACGTCCATGCAATTTTCTTTTAAGTCCATAAGTATGACAACTACCATATATTATCTAATTATTAAACGTTTGTAAATATTTCATCATTATTTTACATACATATATTACTGTTTAGACTATACGCTAAACTAATGATTGTGAATTTGTCTAATTTAGTGAATTAAAACATTTTATGTAAACTTAAGTGAGATCAAGCAAATTTATATTACAACTAACTTCCATTCATAAAACATACTTACTCTGCACTTAATAACGGAAGTTACTTTTAAAAAACGCAAAAAAAAACAAACAGAAGCTATTTTGCTTCAACGCCATTTAAACCGCTTAATGTTTTATTATTTTATACTAAAGTTGAACTGTAAACAAAACTTTTTCACTTAAATTTTTTTTTTTAATTTTTATTTATTTCATTAATTTAAAATTTCTATAAGCAAAAAATTAAAAGTTTTTATCAGGCATAACTTTGTCTCAGGTTTCAAATCTTTAGTGTTTTATGTTGATATACTTGCAGTGAAAAAGCCCATGATTCTTTTGGTCTTGAAATGCCGGTAGGAAAAACTAAAACCTTAAGGACTACAAACTTCTTTTGCCAAAATGGTCAGCACAACATCCTCATGAGTTGGGAAAATGTCGTTTGAAGAAAATCAATCTGTTACCGTCGTGTCCAAATTGGTGGCCAACAAAAGAAATGATACCTAATTTTAATATATTTTATGAGTCCTTCAGTTCAGTTGCTTAGTTTTTTTTTTCCTTTTGGCTCAGACTCAAAAGGAAGTTTAAAAAAGCTCCTTTTTCATTTAAATATATTTAATTTTTATTATTTAAAAAGAATAAACCACAAAACTATAAAACTCCTACGCTCATAAATTACTATTTACATAGGGTGCATATGGGCTAAAGGAGATATTAATAGATTTATAAATCCCATGATTTCACTGACTATGCCACTGATAAAGTTGATATAATGTAAATTTAAGTTTTACATAAGTGAGCTTTAAAGAGTTAATTTTTCATGGATTTTCTGTCTTTAGCATCGTGATTCTTAAGTTTTTATATAGATAATGTTACATGTCACTTTTATCCACTAATGTCTTCAACTATTAAGAAACTTCAGCTGTTTGTTCCAAACTAATTTGTTAAATCCGAATCACTTACTGTTTTCTAAACCCGGAGAATCGATCATTCTTATATTGCCTCTATTTAATTAATTAACAATTTGTTTTTTTTTTTTTTTTTTTGTGTTAACCTCTTCAAAGTTTCAATGTGCTTAATCTGAGTCAATGCTTCATATGGCTCGCATTATTTCCAGTGATATTTTCATATACACTTACACTTTATGCAATTTTTCGAATACAGTTTTACAATTAGGATTTGTTTCCTACTAAACGCTTTTTGTTTCCTGAATTCGCGTGATTCATGTGCCATTCTTTTTTGTTTTATAACATACGCAAAAGAAAAAAAAACATAAATATGACAGCATAAAACTTTTCTGTTTTATTTTTTTGTTTTTTTAACTTAAAAATAACCCATAATTTACTTTTATAATCAACAGAATTGCATTTATTTGATTTATTCAATAAAAGTAAAATGAAATAGCACATATTTTTATGCATTTTATTATTGTCTACAAAGAAGAAAAAAACTACTTAATATATCTACAAAAATTTCAATAAAAACGAATATTTACTATTTGTATGAGATAATGCATTTCAAAACAATTATAGTTTAATAAAATCAAAAATTATGCATAAATAAATTAAGTTAAATGAAAACAAAAAAAAAAACAGCGTGTCGTTGTGTATTTATAGCATAGTAATTGAAAAAAAAAAAATTGTATAAAATTATAATTCAAAAATCTTTGCCACAATTTAACTTTACATACATGAAGTAATCAAAATTTCTTTATTTAAGTCAATTTCCTTTTTTATGAACTTTTTTTACTGAAGTTTTTAGATAAGTATTTAAATATCGATTTAAGTTATAGTTAACATAAAATGAAAATCAAACGTATTTTTAATCTTACAATTTATTGTAAAAGAATTTTTAAGTACGAGCAATTTTGATTTCTACTTTTTTAGCATTAAAGCTTTTACTCTAACTTATCTCTAAAATATATTAAATATACAATTAAAATTAATCATTATTTAAATTGAAATACGACAAACACAATGTTACTGTACCAAAAGTAAATAAATTATAAATATGTTCATTTCACAATTTAAATCAATAATATTATTGAAATTTTGAGAAAGAACAAATAAACAAGAAAATAAATGTACATTCTTATTTATACTTAAAATCTTGGTTTTCTTTTTTATTAAATTTATACTGTGCAGGATAACTTGGCACAGTCAAAATTTTACTTGAAATAGGGGGAGTAAGTAAGCTAAGAGTATTTTTTCAGGTCGCGTTTTAGAAATTAGCGATTCAAAAATTTTTTGAGAATATTTTTAGACGAATTTGTCCGCATCCCAAATTTACACCATTTAAATACAAACAATATCTTGCGATACATTGAATAGACCAAAAATACAGCAAAACATATCCCCAATGCAAATGTTGCAAAAAAAATGCGCTGAATGCCTACAGCAACAGAAAATGTTTCAGCAACATAAATAGTACCATGTGCTTTATCGTAAATCAACATATTATGCTGCGAAGGCGCTTAACTTCATTCATTCATAAAGATGTTGCAAACTTTATTTTAGCACAAAAAGCCATGTAAAAAGAAAAACAATTAAAATAAACGAAAAAAAAAACTTTAGCCAAAAGTTTATGTTCATTTTTAAAGTCGCTGCTACATCGAAAACTTGATAACTTCAACTTTACATTCAGTTAGTGAGAGACACTCGAGGCGTGCGGTTTACAAAATTACAATTGCGGCAGTTGCGAACGTATTTTTATTTATTTCTTTTTACTTACTCAGCTTAACAAAAAGAAGAAAAAAAAAAGATTTTTATTGATGTAAAAAAAAATTTCACGGCGCGGTCCAACAACGACAAATGTAAAAACGAATTTCTTTTTCGAATTATTTCTTTCTTATCCCCTGCCACAAATCAAAATTCGCACACTAATGAGTGTTGAAAAATTAAGTGAAATTACCTAATTAAGAAAAACTTAATAAAACAAATTATTTAAAAAATAAAAGAAAAAAATTATTAACATATGCTGCCGGAAATAGCATAAGTAATCATTGGCATAATTAATCAAAATAAAAAATCGAATAAAAAAATTTACCACCATAATGAATTCATTAACGTTGAATTTACTGAGATTAAGTTCAGCATTAAAAACGGGAGCAACAACAACTGCAGCAGCAAATCCCGTGTTGACCCAATTTTTGCTACAACAACATTCGAAAAATGAAAGTTATATTTTAATACGCGAAAATTCCAGTACAACTGCTGCAGCAACAAACAGTTGCCCACATTTTTCCGCAGCTTCTGCTGCTGCTGCTATAACAGATGAAGTTGCAACCACCACACCAACAATACATGCAACAGCGGAATGGCAACATGCTTTGCCGTATAATGAAATTCCTGGACCGAAACCAATACCAATTTTAGGCAATACATGGAGGTTTGTTTTAAATTTAATATTGAAATTAAAAGAAATAAAGTTTTTTTAGCTTCTAAAACAAAAGACTTAAGCGAAGAACTTGCTTAGTATAGGTAGAAAACCTAAAATTGCAATACAAAGATAAAATTGAAGGAGCTACAGATTCAAGTGACAAAACTTCAATTATATTATCATAATTTGCAAGTTTTGGTGAAATTTTAATTCCAGAAAAATGCCAAAGTGTCACTTTTTACAAAACTAAGAAGTATTTTAATTTTGTTGTATAACCTACATACATATGTATGTTCCAAGGCATATATTTAAGACGACTAATCAAGAAAAGACAAAATCATGTAAAAAAAAAACATCTTCCAAAATAGTGAAAAATTAAGAGCACCGTATAAATTTGATGAAATTTAATACACTCAGACAACAGAGTTCCAATCTGAACTAGGTTGCATATTAACCCAAAGGAAAAACAAAACAACTCTTCATAACAATTTCAAAAAACTTTTACTTTACTTCCACCTATATTGGGATTGATGTGACTCAATTATAAATTACATTAAACTTTTCGTTAGCTAATAAAATGTGGCTTCTGAAATATGTATCTGTTGATTGAAGCATCTCGATGTATACCGAAATGGGCGGAGCATAACCGTCAAGTGATCAATCCCAAGATATAGGTATAATCGTAAGAGCAATCTGTGTACCAAATACTGTTCAGATACTGCTCTGTTGAAAATTGCATTTACAAAAAAAAAATCAAATTGCGCACGCTACTGGCGCCACTTATGAGCGCCTACATCCGCTTTGAATTTTAAAGCTGATTATGATTCAAAGAAAATTTATTCTACGCAACTGGTAATAACTTTTAAATTTTAGTTTGTGTTAATTAACTACGTCAAAAAATTTTACAAAATCATAAAAAAAAAATTAATTTACTACGTAGAGGAGTTGTACAAAATGATAGCAACAGTCGCTTAGCAGTCATTGTACTCATCAATAACTTTCGGTTTCTTTTGAGATGCTGGCATATGCCAAACAATACAAATAGCAAATATTTTGCGTTGATCGTAGGTGCAAATAGACAAATGTTCAATACCTAATCATTTGTCTTCACAGCTAATTAGCAACATTAATTTTTTGAAAAAATATTTGCACTCTTAGATCACTAATTTATGTATAATTTAAGCTACTTTAGTAGTTTTCAGGTAAACTCACAAATCACTTAAAAATATTTTGCCAAGTAACAGCTTCTTCATGTGACTAAAAGAGGAAAAATGACAAAAAAAATAATTAAATAAATAAAAGATTTTTCTGCAGTGACCTTGACAACTAAGTTATCCGCTAATAGGAATTTGTCGGTTTTCATTAGCTTATATTTAAACAACTCTTGTTAGGCGTTTATGTGTTAAGCTGCATAAAATTAACGCCTTGTCATCGTGAGTGGCCTAGTTCAAGGTTTTTCAAGGGTAGCTGTTGAACTATTTGTTTTATATTGTTTTTTTTTTTTTTAAGGGAATACTTTAACGTATGAATATGCAATAAAATAAACATATTCAAACTCATGGTATTTGATTGATCAAAACTAAATACAAGCAACGTATGTAATTTGCATAGAGAAACTCGATATGTTTAACGTCTAAGTTCTTGGTTTAGTGCTTTTGTTTTTGTTTTTTGTTAGTATAACAGCTGCGAATGCATATCTTACGTCAAAAATTTATAAACAAAACTAGAAGAAAATAATGCAGGTTTCAATCTTTCACTGCTTGCAGCACAAATTCAAGTTCGCCGCTTAAATCTTTTGTTTACAACGAAGAAATTGAAAATATTTTCATGAGGTATTCAAATTAAATGAATTATTAATGAAGTAGTATTGATTTTTGTATTTATTAATGCTTTTTGATGAATATTTATATTTGAAAAAAAAAAATAGATATTACAAAATTGGTGCTGTAAATACCAAAATTGAACAATTTATTTATGCGGAGAAGTAAAACTGGTTTAGGCAGGTAGCACAAAATCTACCTTCTTTGTTAAAAATCTTGTTATACATCTGTTTCTATGTGTAGTCTTTTTAAATTTTTTACATTGTTAAAGTAAGCTCATTTAATATTTGGCATGCATTTATTTAGTAGGTCAAGAGACAACTCAAAAGGGAGCTGTGTATAAACTCGGCGTTGTTACTCATGTAGCCTTATAAATTTTATGATCTTGATTTTGCCAGTAGCTTTAACAAAGTTGTTTTTTTTTTTTTTGAAGTAATGTTGAAATAAAATTACATTTTTTATATTATATATTAGAGTGGAACAAAAAATGCTATTACTAAATTCAGAATGTGCGTGTTATGAAAAGTTGCCTCTAGACTCCAAATATTTTTATCGTATATTTTTAAGCAATGTTAGGTGAATTAAATCTCATTATATAAAGTATTTTTTCTGTCTCCACAACTTGAGCATACCAATCTATTTTTATTTGAAACTTACTATTGTAGTTATTATTCAAAAATCCCTATTCGGCCTCTATAAGCGGTCATATCTTGCAAGCTAGCTAGATACCAGATCTTTAACAGCCTTAAAAATATTATAGAACGGCCATAAATGTGTGTATAGAAAACTTTTAGCTTTCAGAAAGAAACTGCACTAAAAATTCACAAGCTCTTGGACTGTTATTTCAATTATGACTCAAAACAGCATTTATAACAACTTGAGTATATCCTGACATGACGGAACTATTCTACTGGTATCATATAATTCAATATGTAAATTTGTTTAGTATTTGTAGCTTGTGTAATTTAAAATTTTTTCACACTTTGATTTAAAGTTAGTCCAAATAGATTGATATAATTTCTTAAAGTTTGATTTGCTATTGACCTTTCGTAATTTTTCATGTAGAAAAAATCAATAAATTAACATCACTATACATTTCATTGCAAGCCTTTGTTTAAGCTTTTATTTCAATACAACATTAAAAGTACTTAGCAGTGGCAAAGCAAATAAAAATATTTGACAATTAAAATTGACTTAACCGCATTAAGCCAACTTGACGTAATACATAGAGTTGACAATGCTTGGTAGCATATACAGAAATAAAAAAAGCATGTTGGCATTTAAATGTTTTACGTGCTGAATGAAATTTATTGCTTGCAAAAAAATATATAATTTACTTTACTTGAGAAAACATGAAGTGAAAGCAGGTTTGTCGCTTAACTCTTTCGTTATTATTATTAAAGAAATGTTTATTTTTAATGTGTAGTTGCAAAAAGGAAAATAATATTATTTTAGTTATTTCGAACAAAGTTGATTTTTACTTATGAAAAATTCAAGTTTTTGGCATTGTAGAATATCGTCATTGTTATTGTATTGGCTCAAGCATTTAACTTAATTTCCATTCAATTGAAAAACTAAAATTTCAACATGTAATTGTTATTTTTTTTTTTTCATTAGTTTGCAAATAAACTAAAATATTTTATAATTTTAAGCAATGCTAATAATTAACTTTTCATGTTTAACTTACAGAATGATGCCTATTATTGGTCAATATACCATTTCCGATGTTGCGAAAATCTCATCACTACTGCACGAACAATACGGACGTATTGTACGTTTCAGTGGTCTAATTGGAAGACCAGATTTATTATTTATATACGATGCTGATGAAATTGAAAAGGTAAATATTTTGGCTACTACTCGCAAAGGTTTGGTTTCATAAGGTGATTGTATTATAACTCTATAGTTGTAGCTAAAAATAAGAATCACACATTTAATTGTGAAAAAGCAGTTTGTGTGAAGAACACTTAAAGTTGGTGTTGAATATAGCGCTTGAGTGCACTCGAAAATAGTTTTGTTTTCAAGCAGGTTTTTAAAAGCCACTTTATTACAACTTAAAAAATTTAAAAAAAATTTTATAAGTGAGAATTATTTTACCAAAATAAACTTATGTCAACATATTGTTTATGAAAAGGTGTGTTTTTTTTAATAAAGTACAGTACGTGATGTTTCCATTTGTCATGCGTAAATAATAACAACAACAAAAAGCAAGGAGTGCAAGCACTCGCTGCGTGATGTATGAACTTAATGATGTTTCGTTGTGTTAGTATAAAATGTCGTATAAGTCGTTAAATATTGAAAATGTTGCAAAAATCGAAATATGTGAAAATGTATTGATAAATTTAGAAAAAAAAAATGACTACTACTACGTGTAAAATTGTTGAAAAGGTGAAAAAAAATTTTAAAAATTCCAAAAATCTTGAGAAATTGAAAATGTCGCAGTTATCAATAAATTTGAAAAATTTCGAGGAAATCGAAAAATTTTGGGAAATGTTGAGGTAATTATAACTTCTGAGATAACCATATACAGTAGAAACTCTGTAAGTCGAACTTGAAGGGAGACGCCAAAAAATTCGAGTTATAGAGTCTTCGACTTATGGAGGACTTCGACTTAAGCGAATTTTGTCAGGAAATGTTCGGATTGTAGAGGTTAAGATTTATTCCAACTAATGATGTACATTGTCGGTATATTATTTTTTTTCGAGCTATAGAGGTAATTCTTTTCAAATAATCGAGTTGAAAAGGTTGTAAAATCAAACATTGCTATGTTCGAGATGCAGAAATCAAATTTATTTTTTCGAGTTATAGAGGAAAAATATGTACTGAATTTACTTGTAGGGACTCACTAATTATTTCGACTTATAGAGGGGTCAGATTTCGAGCAATGGAGGTTTTGGGGCTTGAAAGGAAGGGAGCACAACATTTTTTCGAGTTTGGGAGGTTTTCGACTTATCGAGGTTCGACTTAAAGAGGTTACACTGTATATTAATATTACCAAAATTTGTTGAAAAAGTCGAAACATATTTAAAATACAATAAAAAAAACCAGAGAAGTCGAGAAATTTTATATAAGGATAAAAGTTTTTAAAAAGTCAAGATATATGGAAAGTTAAACATTTTTAACAGAATTCGAAATTGATTAATTCCAAAAACGTCGAAATATGTATGTTGAAAAATGTTGGAGTGTTGAATAAGTCAAAAAATTTTGAAAATGTTGATTAAGTCGAAAAATTTTGGAAAATAACAGAAGTAATCGCTATCTCCCAGTAATATTTTTGAAACCTCGTGAAACCTTTGCTGAGATTAAGGACATGGCGAAAGGAGTAGGACTATCAAGGAACGCCATACTGTTGCTATATAAGGAGCCGAATGATGGACAATCAAGATTTCAATTGCAGGTCCTGCGATCTTTTGATATGAAAACATTAATTCGTATGCGAGAACGGTTTATGAAAAAGAAGGTACCACCATTCTATATGATGTGAATGCACATATTCATCAACTACATTGGCTCGAACACAATCAAGTAAATGGAAGAATACACCTCAGCCAAGAGAATCTTCAATTCACAACCATCAGATTTGAGAAGAAAATGTAGGCCAAAAATTCGTTCCAAATCCCATGTAATCGCCGACACCAAATCAATCGAACTACATTATTGGAAGACATTCACCCGGAATAATGAATGGATTTTATATATCAGGTCATGAATGGTATTCGTAGAAAGTAAAAATAATGAACAGCTCTTCTATCACTGTTTCGAAATTTGTTCACCTTTTCACCAAAAACAATGAAGCGACTAAGGACTGGCACTCCACTTCAGGTATAACATCTTCAAAGTGCAAATAAAAAGTGTAATAGGTCATCATTAATGTTATACTTTTTATATTACAGCGGTAAATGAATAAATATTTATTTTATTTTAACAACATTTAATATTTAATTTTAGCTCCAACTACTTTTCAGTTTCATTTAAGTATCTCTATGAAATGTCTTATGAACAGTTGCTTATTATGGTCTTATAGTTGATTAGTATTCATGATAGATTTCATTTTAATAGAGCATGCAAATGTGTCTTGAATATTAATATAAGCACAGTTAATAAATCTACTGATAAACAGCCAAGCAATTTGCCTCGCAAAGCTAAGTATTATATCAATGTTGCAAAAATATGCCGGCTGAGCTTTAATTTGTCTGTCACTTATTCCAATTAGTCACAAAAAAAACACTTATCTTCACTTAAGATATTTAAAATTTAAAATAAAAATAAAACATATATTAAAAACGTATAGATTGAAATTACGTCTTCACTCGTTGTCTCGTGAAGCGTTCACTCGTTGAATTTAGGTGTGACTACCCAATTTTTTTTCAGAAATATTCAAGGAATTGTTTAAAAGTAACCGCTTATCTCTATACTTAAAGGGCTAGGATTCATAGACATAATTGTACCTACCGTGCAGAGGTTAAAGAACACATTATTAAGCATGTTCTAGTCTTAGTTTAATATACAAATGTGCGACGCAGTTCGAGTTATCAATGAGTCAATTTCTGATATGTTATCAGCTATATATCTTACGCAATGAGGGTCAGTGGCTACCTTTCAACAATTTCTTGAGCATTTCTAAAGTAGCTACATATAATGAAACATTAAATCCTATAATACAGCATTAAAACCAAGTTACATATATAAAATATTCGTCGAATATTTCCCCAAGTGAAAAAGTTCACTGAAAGATTGCCTCCTAATTTTTTTCTAAAACGTCTGTGTAACAATTTTTTTTTCTTTTTTTACAGTGCTATCGCAACGAAGGCCCAACACCTTTTAGACCATCGATGCCAAGTTTAGTGAAATACAAAAGTGTTGTGCGTAAGGACTTCTTTGGTGATCTGGGTGGTGTAGTGGGCGTGTAAGTTTTTTCTTTACAAATTTTTGTATACATTTCATTCAAGCAAATCTATTTGTTTTATTTTTAAACTAGACACGGTGAACCATGGCGTGAATTCCGTTCACGTGTACAAAAGCCGGTGCTACAACTCTCTACTGTACGTCGTTATTTGGCTCCTTTGGAAACAGTGACGGATGATTTTTTGAAACGTTGTGAAAGTTTACTAGATGAAAACTCTGAACTGCCTATAGATTTCGATAACGAGATACACAAATGGTCGCTGGAATGTAAGTGAAATAAAATTAGAGTTCAATGAGAGTTCTCATAAAACAAAACCAATTTAATTGCGTAGGCATAGGACGCGTTGCGCTCGACACTCGTTTGGGTTGTCTGGAACCAAATATATCACCTGATTCGGAACCTCAACAAATTATCAATGCCGCCAAATATGCATTACGTAATGTTGCTACACTCGAATTGAAGGCACCATATTGGCGTTATTTTCCAACACCATTATGGACACATTATGTCAAAAATATGAACTTTTTTGTGGAGTAAATTAATTATGTTATTGAGTTGCACACATTTTATTTCTTTAAAAATTACAGAGTTTGCATGAAATATATCAAAAGCGCAACAGATCGCCTGCGGACAGAGGGTCCTAGTCAGAGTGGTGAGCCATCACTATTGGAAAAAGTTATTATGGCTGAGAAAGACGAAAAAATTGCAACTATAATGGCGTTGGATTTAATACTAGTCGGAATTGATACGGTGATTATGAGTATTTTAATCTCACACTTTATTACTTCAGATACTAGATGAGCTGAGAAACGTGTTAGAACTAAAAAATTTTTATAATAATTAAAGCATATCAGTCCATTTTCTTGAGAACTTCTGGCTCATTGATTAAAAAGTTGTTTAACTTTTTTTTAAAAAACATTCTGTTGTCAGTTCAATAGCATTCAATTCAAAAAAATGTATCAAAAAATAATTCCATCTATATACTAGATATCCATGGCTGTCTGCTCAATGCTTTATCAACTGTCTACACGTCCAGAAGAGCAACAAAAATTGCATGAAGAACTGAAACGCATACTGCCTGATCCAAATACTCCACTAACAATACAACTACTCGATCAAATGCATTATCTGAAAGCTTTCATTAAAGAAGTTTTTCGCATGTATAGCACGGTCATTGGGAACGGACGTACACTGCAAGAGGATACAATCATAAGTGGTTATCGTGTGCCTAAAGGAGTAAGTAAACAGCTAAGAATCATCTCTAGCTCAAAATAATATTTTCTATCAATATTGCTAAAAAAAATAGGTACAAGCTGTGTTCCCTACAATCGTAACCGGCAACATGGAGAAATATGTAACGAATGCTGCCACTTTTAAGCCCGAGCGTTGGCTAAAAGTTAGTCAAGGTGGTTTTGAGAGTAAACTACATCCTTTCGCCTCACTGCCTTACGGCTATGGAGCACGCATGTGCCTAGGTAGACGTTTTGCTGATTTGGAAATGCAAATACTGTTGGCGAAGGTAAAAAAAAGCACAAAAAACTATAGGAACTTTTATTTTACAATTTTTGTTTTCAACCACTTCTTTAGTTGCTACGTAATTATAAATTGGAGTTTAATCATGAGCCTTTGAAATATGCGGTCACTTTTATGTATGCACCAGAAGGTCCTTTACAATTTAAAATGACTAAAGTCTAATTTTAATTTATTTACTATATTATAATTTATGTAATAATTACTAAGCATACCAAATAATTTAATTGTAAAATAATAAATTAATTTCTTAAATAAGTGTACAAATATTAATTGTTTAATTTAAATCATTAGTACCACACTACACTACCAAGGTATTGGAAGCAACTTACCCTTTCAATAGTTTCACTATTTATTGTGAAAAGTAGATCAGAGTTGTTGTTCAATCGAATTTCCTTAGTTTTGGCAATGTTTATCCTCAAACCCACAGAAGCCGACTCACGAACCAGATCTTCCAAATAGTGTTGAATATCTACTATGCTGAAGTTCGCATTTATTGTCTGCGAAATCAAGAGATCTGAATTACTCGCATGGTTAATATGGATTCCAGCTAATACTGTTTATATACAACAAAATAAATCAGGAAATCATTAGGAAAATTCAATTTTAAATTAAATCAAAAAAGTCAACCTAAAAAATTAATTTAAAAATGTGTTAAAATTTTAAAATAAACTCAACTAAATATAAACATACAATATAACATTCATGTATTAATATAAAGCTTTAAAATTATTCTCAAAATTGCCAAAAATAAAATGTATTTGAAATATCTATAATTAAATCTTATAATAGTTAAATAATGAACTACAGCCAATTTAGCAGCGATCAACATTCATGTAAAATTTTACAAGTTGATTCAATGCTTTGTTTAAATTAAATCTTATATTCATGCGTTTTTTCGGACACTTTCTTAAACTTGCGAGGACAAAAATAATAGTATGAAATTTTTAAACTTATATAACTTATGCCTTAGGCAAAGAAAAACAAGTCCCAATTCATAAAATGCGACTGTTTAGTTTCAGTCGCTGAATTTGGCATTTTTGCTATCTTTTTAGATTTTTTTTCAGGAATTATTTTTATAATTTACGTTACTTTCTGCAATTAAATTGTTAAAACCTACAACTTCAGAGCGTCAAAGCTTTATAATTTCTAATCGTACGTAAGACTATACTTTTTTTTAAAAAAACTTTAATATGACTATGATTATGTTCATAAAAAAATAGTTTAAGAAATTTTTCTTATTGTATCTTTATTTACGTTTCCAAACTTTAAACCAATTTTTAACTATTTTTAAACTTTGTTCAGCATCCTGTTTTGTTTCGCCTTTAATTTCAAATACAATTTCAGGTTTATACGAATCGCGTGCCTCTTCTAACATCACACCAAAGATTTCACAATCTAAATTTGATTTCAGTTTCTTCTCGTTATAGCCCCGATCTTTAAGGCGATCATACAAAGCGGTATTGGGACAAGTGACTACAAAAACTGCTTGAAACCAACGTTCTGGAAAGAAGTCACAGCCATGATATTCAACAATATTGCCACCTTGCTGCATTAAAGGCTCTAGATGGTCCATAAGCTATAATTGTAAAAATGAAAAATTTCCAAATTATTTATTAGTTTATTACAATACACCTACATCGAAGAAACTTCTCAATTACTCCGCTCGAGGAAACGTCAGCCTCTAACTTCATCAACAGTAGTCAAAAATGTTTCTCAGAAATGTATGTATGGGATAGGACGATGCTAATCTTTCCGTCAAGTGCCGTTTATTAAATTATCTTACTATCATCGACAACCATAATTTGTATCTCAATCTAGAGTTGCGCAACTTATAGCAATTATTATACCAATGGCTATATCTCCGAAACTAGATCCTAGCGACACTATTTTTAAGATTTATTTCTTAGCCGTAAAGCGCTACTTCTTCAAAACAAAACCTTCGGGAAATCCTCGCTTAAATAAACTAGTGCCGCAGAAATTCTACTTAGTCTAGATGTTTCTATTACCTTATTCTCATCCAATATTGGGCACTCAAACTCATCATCATATTCTTCAATGAACTCATTTTCCTTTGCTATTTTGGAACAGTCATGCCAATTTAATTTTAACTGTTCTGCTAGCCGCTCGCAGAGATAAGATTTTCCAGCACCGGGCGTACCTTAGAAAATTTCATGTTAGTTGTCATTTCCATAAAATTTTTGTTATTTTATTACCAGTTATCAAAATGTTTGGAATTGCATCTACTTTTTCATCTGTTGAAGCCATGTTGAAAATAATTTATTTATCAAATCAAAACGTGCCTGACACGGTTGTCATTTTTGACAGTCAAATAAAAAGAATATAAGAAAGAGTTGCCATCACCCGGTTTTATAACAGAATCGTTTGCTGTTAATATCATTTCGAACAAAACATCTAGACAACTAAATAGTTACGCTGTTAATAAAAAGGATTTGAAAATGTGCATTTGCATGAATCACGATATAAAAGTTTGAGCTCTCATCCCTCAAATTATGCAACCGTGAATGAGCCTATAACTTATTTCAAAAATAAACAAAACAAAACAATAGTAAAATTTTGACATGTGCACGTTTTGACAGAATTTTTTGCTTTGAATATCATTTTTGAAACTCAGGCTTTCTGTCGTTCAACACTTTCAGCTTGCGAGAACCTTTATAATTATAATTCACCACAAGTTTTTTCTGGCAATACTATTCTGGTGGATACTTGAACGTGACGTTTGTGATTTTATTTTGACATCTATGGCGAAATGAAGTGTAGTTCAGACGACCAAGGTGTTTGGTAACTGTTGGTCAAACAAATTGACAATCATTATTCTATGTTAGTTTATTGATAATGGTATATCAAATCGTTAAATGAAAATGAAAAGTTTCAAATTGCAGGATCTGCTTGTTTGGCAATCAATATTGGATACGAATACTTGCCATATTACCAAGTACTCTTGTTGACTTTTGAAAAATATATACTTATGTGAACAAATGCGCAAATTGCTTATAATAAATTAGCTGTTAAATGTTTTTCATTCTTTTGCTTAAGAGAATTTTCTTTCCGAAAATAGCCTTGGATTATTAGTATTATGGGATCTTATCTAAAATTTAAATTAATCTAGTTCACTTAGTTATTACGATTATTGGCGTCAGTTAACTTGTATAGTCAAAATTTGTAGAAAACTAAAATAGCAAAATTATTCATTAAGCTCTGCTTTCATTGATGTTTCAAACCTAAAAAGGATCGACTGCAGTAGAGATTCTAATGAGGTTCTATTATTTTTGATGGTAAAGGTTCAATTCCTATTTGTCTCAATAATTAATTTCATCAACACATTAGATACCACAGCAAAACTGAATCTTACGAATAATTTGATCCATTTGAGCTGCCAAGCTGTATGACAAAAAGTTTAATGAAAAATTTATATAATGTTTGTCCAAAGTTATTACGTTGTTCACACAATACTACGTTTTGCGTTCAATTGTTCAAACACTAATCATGTGAATTGTCCTATTGACAGATAAGCACATGCGCTCAAATGTCAACTTGGAGACGTCATTCTAAGTGGTTGACAGACCACATGCAAAAAAAGAGAGCGCCAACGTAGCTCCCCATTTAGTGTACAATTAAACGTGTTCTACCAAATGGAGCCGAATGCCGATAAACGCATGCTCCACTGACAATTGGAGGGCAAAAAAAAAACCACGTAGAAGCACCAACAACCGAGTTGAGCAGGCAAAGTAAGAGGAGCAATAAAATTCATTCGGTCTACAGCAACGAATCTGGTAACAACTATTTTATTTTTGTAACGGGGAAATAAGAATTTACACAAACGCCGATGTCTACCAGCAGCACGAGAAAACAGCAGCAAAATAAATTCTACAATTCTAAAGTAAAAAAGACTATTTTGCAGTTGAAAAAATGTATTTCAACAACAAAAAACTTTGATATTTAGAATTTTTGCTAAATTTCTGGCAAACGACATCAACGGTAACAACAGCATAGTGTTTTTTCTTAAATATTTCGTTTTTCAACTAAATGATGTGTGTGTTTAAAGTAAATTAAAGAAGTGAGAAAATATCTAAATTTAAAAAGTGCAAACATCAAATAAAATGAAAAAGTTATTTTAGTTTGCAACATAAAATTTCACCTGCTTTAAGTCACCGCTACGTAAGTTCAAGGTATTTCTTGTTAATCGCATTTTGCAGTTCAATTCTCGCACATTTTTCCCTTCACATTTTGCTAAGCAAAGATTGATAATAATTTGCAGAATTTTACATTGGAAATTTTTTGGGATACCTACAACACAACCTAACCTCAAAGTAACGCACACACATTCATATCCGAGGAGCACCAGAAGCGCTACGTCAAAAAGAAAGAATTCAACGTTACGCGTTTGGGGAAAAAACCCGTATAGGTACAACAAAGAAAAAAAGTTCAATTCACCACTAGTGATTGAACAAATGAATGAGGAAACTCTCTGGTGAGAGCAAAAAAGTAGTATTGAATAGTTTTGTCAGACATTGAGTTGGAGGAGCAAGAGCAACCACTGGACGTAGGTGCAACAACAACAATAACGGCATCAAAAGTATCAAGCAGACAGTCATCAGCAAACAGCTGACTGCGGAAAACTGCCAGAATTGTCATTCGTTAAGTGAGTCTCAAATGGAAAGGCCACAGCAGAAAAGCGCTGTGGTTGCAATGGATCAGCAACAGGAGTCTCAGCAGACGCTGCAACAAATAAAATTGGAGTCCCCCAAGTTAAATCTTAAACCGTTAACTGAATTAACTAAAATGGATACAAGTGCTGTCAAAAAACGTGTCTACAAAATTGTACTAACTGGCGGTAAGTCTTTAATTTTGTTTTTCTAGATTTCCATATATTAAGGTTTAAAAAGGGCAATTCCACAGACTTCTAAATTTTGTTTTTTAAAATAAAAAAAGTTAACGAGTGCCGCTTCTAAGACATAGTAATTTTTCAAGGTTCCAAATTTTAAGAATTCCTTGGATCTAAATATTTCATTTGGTTTTTGGGTAATATGTTATCAATTTGAAAATAATCTTATATATTATAATACGATATTATTTATGATATTATATCATAATATAATAATTTCAGAGAAAGATGACTTAATATAAGACCTGCATGTATACGTGTGGCTAAAGGATCGCTGTAGTCTTAAAAATATTGGTATTATTTACTTCGAATGTTTGCATATAAGATACAAGTTTAATAAGTTAACTTATAGATCAATTTTATTAAAATCTATTCGAAAATCGTTAAACTTATTCAATAAAATATTACTACCAAATACAACAAAAATTAAATAAAATTTAGAAAATATCTTAAATTTTTATGTAATTTGCAGCCTTGAGTTGTAAAAATATTAATATAAATTTTTTTTCTTATTGTGGATTTTGGTCTAATTTTCCAGCTGTTCTAAATGACAAAAAAATTAAAATCACACAAAATAAAAAAAAATCAACCCAAATAAAAATGAAAATTTCCCAAAATGAAAAATTAGCCTAAAATTAAAGGTAAATGGTTCTCAAATGAAATTTCAAATTTCCCAAAGGAATCTTTTGTTAAACGAATTTCAGACTATATGTAGACGTGAGCCAGGTGCGATATTGAAATAAGGTCTTCGGCTTTAAACCACTCTCCTTAAAATTAATGTATTGATACATAAAAGTTATTTTAAATAAAAAACGCATAAAAAAATTTGCAGAAAAATTTATTTCTTCTACAGGCAATGAAAAATGCGATTCCTAGCATTTACCTTTATCTATTTCGGTACTATCCAAAATATGGCTTATTTAAAAATTATACGCATCAGAAAAACCTTGTTTAACATATAAATCACATACATAATTCTTTTTTAATATTGTTTTTATATAACTAATTGTGGATCTTTTGTGTTAAATAATTTAATTTTATTATAGTTAAACATATTCAACATTTTATGAGGGTAGTTTGAAAAGTAAGAACCGTGAAAAAGAAAGATTTCTCCATATTTTCAAAACAGTCCCCTGTTGCAGCGATGATCTCATCATATAATGAAAACTTCTTACAAGCCAACAAGTAGCCCAATTCACAGAATACAGTTGGTGCGACATTAATTTATAGCCCAAATCGACCGATTTCGCTGAATTATTCATTTTCGAAGGTGTGAATTATTCACTTTTTAAATTTGAATTTTTTCACTTGTATTATTCTATCGAAGGTTAACAGCCTGAATATAGCAAAACTATCAGACCGGCTTGAAATTAGTTATAGTATTATTACTATAAAAGATGTTACCTTAGATAAATGATCATCTTAATAAAAACAAAGTTAAAATTTTAAGGTAAAGTTTTAAAATCATATGTTACGGTCTGAAAGTTTTATTCAAATTCTACAAAATTGGTAAAAAGTCTAGGCAAATTTTAATAAGACACTGATTCTAGGAAATAGTAAAACAATTTATTTTACCGACAGAATTAAAAATAATAACTTCAATTTTTAGAAATAATTTTGACATGGAATTACCCACATCAGCTTGTATAATAGTTAAGATTTTAAATGAACTTCAGGTTTTTGTTTGTTTTGTGCTGTGCACTCTTTAGCTCTCTCCAATTATTGTCGTCCGCTGTTTTTGCGCCACTCCACTATATATCAGCATGCAGTCTGCTTTAAGCATATGGGTGGGTTGGTTGTGCGCCCAGTGCTTACGATGTCAAGGTCGTTTGCTGCATTGGATGCTGTTGCATCAGTCGAGTCGCATGTAATATGAGTTGGGTTCTTCTTTGATTATATTTTTTACTTTTATGTTATACTTTTCATATTAGGTGAATTTTGGTTTTGCCCACTTTGGTGGGGACTTACAAACGTTTTATATTTATGTACTTTGTTTAACATTTAGTATAAGCTGTTGACGCTCAAGTGCTTGTAGATAAGAAATTAATTTTCCTCTAAGCTTACCTAATTGAGTGCTACTTGTAGACTGATAATATTAAAGATGTTTAAATATTTATTTGAATTATATTATTTCAAATTGATTTGGCCTATTTTACTACGGCAAATTCCAAAAAATATTTTTACCATAAATATAAGACAGCGTTAATTCATAATTACATTTGTGAATAGATATCATAAAACCATAAAAATTAATTAAATATTCAATTAGTAGTCAATCAAACGCAATTAAATTTCTTTCTATCTAAATTATTACGCAGCTTTATTCTTATCATAAAAATCGCATAATTTTACCAAAGACCATACCAGTTTTTTACGCGTGCTGAAAGAAACATTTTTGCCGGTTGGAACATTCACATATGCTTTTGATCCGAACTTGAACCAAGCGCTGAAATTTTGTATTGAAACTCAAACCGGTTTAAAGCTGTTTTCTATTAACAAAAATTATTAATCACATGTGAAGCGATTAGAATTGTTGGTGTTGTTATGCTATCGCAAATAATAAAAAAAACACACCTCATACCGGCCTCTTCGTTTCATGATATGATTTTGATGAAGCTTCTTGTTGATAAGTAATCAAATTGATATTTGTAATGTTTGGCGAATCTTTATTGTTTAAGCACACTTTTATATTGTAATTAAAGTAATGAAAACAAATAAGCTCTTTGGTAAGCTATATTGTTTATCTTTTTTTGTTTTTAATATAATTTACAGACGAATGTCATCAGCAATAATAGAATTTTTTTTAAGTAAATAAACGAATTAAATTTTTTTGCATTGCCAAAAAAATGAAAAGCATTTGCCAATTTTGCGCTACAAAATTAGAAATGTTTAAAAAATTGCATTTGATTTACTATACATCCTTGTTTTCAATTATATTCATTAAAAACGTGACTAAGCGAACAAAGCAGACGCCCACTTGATTAGTTTTATTATTATTTCGTTTTATTACTTTTACTTGTTTTCATCAAGTTTTAAGTTATTTCAATGCTCTTACGTAAAACAGCAATATTTTTTTAAATACATACTTACATATCAATAAAGTATGGAATAACGTGCTCCATCATCCATATACTAGTGTTATATTATATTTTGTACATAATTAACTCATTGTTATTACCTCATTGATATCACCTCAGACCAAGTCAATTGTGAAGAAAATGACGATTTGGGTTTGTAAATTCTAAGTATTTTTAAATTGTATGATTTTTTAACTTATCGAGTTTTATAAAACAATTTAATATTATAATATGGTTCAAATTCGAGAAGTTGAGCTAAGATTGGTGAAAACAGAATTATTTTCGTCCTGGAAGCCATCTTTATTTTAAATTCAGTACTGATGAGAAGATAAGATAACCATATTAAATTTAAATATAAAAAAAAATTATCATTATGGTTTCAAACATTGTAAATTGGACTAGAATAAAAAATTCGTCCTCAAAGAATTTGACGAAACTAAGCATCATTGAGATTTTTTTTATAAAACTATTTTATGATAATGCTAAATCAATACTGTCATTTTGCCCTCTAACTCAATTGGCCGTGTAAAATTTACAAAAAGACCCCAGGCCGTTTGAAATGTGAAAGGTAATAAATCAAACACTAATAAAACAATGCAAATAAAAACAAAATCAAAAGAGTTTTGATACCAAACATTAGTAAATAGAAACCAAATCGCAGAACACAATGTTTACCTCCTCATATTTTGCTATACCAACATGCATCTATAAATAGTGTTTATTGTTATGATACTAAAAATTTAATTGCGTTACATATACGCATGTAATATTTTCATATTTTTCATTGTAAAACGTAGAAAGTAGCAAAAAAACTAAATCAATTTAGCAAAATATGATAGAAACAATTTTAAATTCAATTAGTGACTGTTATTACATCCCACTAAATTATTAGGTAAGGTTTAACTATTACATTGTTTCTTACGCGATAATATATTTAATCGCATGTAGTTTAAGTAAACAAAGCACCTATTAAATATTTGATCACTTTTAACTTCGATATTTACGAGTAAAACACATTTTTCGTACTCTTCTTTAATGGGCTGTAACTTTTTTCTATAACAGATTTTGAAACTTAAAATACCTCTTGAGACGCAATTATTACCCCCAATTACGGGTATTTGGTTACTGATGATTTTGTCTTCTTGAAAATTTCATACTTTAATTGTTACGATTTCTATTTTAGGAAATATAAAGCTTGATATTTTCAGAAACTTTGAAAATTCATGTTATAAAAATTTATTATTTTTTATTAATGTTTGGGCAATAATTGAACTATTTTAGTTTTAATCTAATAATTTTCTTAAATAAATTTAGCATCACAAAGCTCTAATTTATTTTGAAGTACCTTTATCAACCTAGTGATAATCTAATAAAGATTTCAATAGCATTATATACGATTGTAAATGCAAATTTCTGATTCTTTGAGTTTTCACAAAATTTTATCTTATCGTTAGTTTTGAGCTCAAGCGTTACCCAATATATTTTTTGCATAGTTTTATCTATTGCTTAAGGTAATTTAAAAATTTAGTTTGTTTTAGCAAGGTCGATTTTACGGAAATAAAAAAAGAAAATAAAACTAAACAAATATTTTTTTGAAAAGTTCTCGGCCTGACATACATATGTAGATAAAACAAGATGTAAAGTTAAGTTATAATTTTTATTTTAATAAAGCAATTTTTTTAAATAAATACAAAAATCATTTTATAATCATTAATGACAATTTGATTGAGTACAATCGATTTCAATTGCAATCAATTTTATGCAATTTCCTTATGCGTCATAAAGTGCATTACTGCATTGTTTTCTCTTACATTATTATTTTTATTCTTTAAGTTTTTAAATTGTTAGCTTTTTTTTCTTTTATATACACAATATTTTTTTTTTTTTTTTTGATTTTCTGATTGTATTTCAGTATGGAATTTTTTTAATTTTTCTTGCGTGAAGTTAAGCGACGCATTCAGTCAGTCACAGTCAAGGTCATAGCAATAAGTGCAATTGGTTTGTACATACGGTTTGTCTGCCTGGTTTTATAGCTTGTTATTGCGTTTGTATCAGTAAACCTGCCTTCTCAAAATATCTGTGGCAAAAAGGGTAAAAACTTAATTCGACTAAAGGCAACTGAAGCCAATTATTCATATGTTCTGGTTGAAAATTCTCTTTCAGTTTTAGACAATTTGTTAGTACTTATTTAGGTCATAATAATGCCAAAAAACAAAAAGTAAATTACACCAGGAACTAATGGAAAATTGACAACAACTCCATTTGCCTTAAGTTGGCGTAAGCTGTTATTGCTTTTTGCTGTATTAATTTAAAAATAAAATATATATGCACTTGAAAGAAATTTTATTAATATTTATTACATTCTTTTCGTTGCAGGTCCATGCGGTGGCAAAACTACCGGACAGTCTCGCCTTTGTACGTTCTTTGAAAATCTTGGCTGGAAGGTATGTATTTTGAATTTTATTTATTACTTGTTAACATAAATTTGTGGCTTCCAAGAATAACGACTTAAGTAAATTTTGGTTGTTCAAAAATGAGTTGAGGTTCGATTATACAAATTATTTTGTCATAAACGTTTTTAAAAAACATTAATCTAATGAATTAAACAAGAATTTGCCAAAGCACTTTAATCCAGTTCAGAATTTGTTCCCGGAACAACAACATAGTCCGTAACTATTTCATCAAATTTATTTCTTATGAAAATTTCCAAAAAAAACTAGTTAGTATTTAAATGTATGAATTTCATGAAAGTTAATTGCTTAATATACTTTAATTAACAAACTCTTTTTAAATAAACTGAAGGCGGAGAAAAATATTGCTACAAATATGATTGCACAACTGTTTATATCTGGATATAAGATTTCGGTTTCGGTTACAGATACGAATACTAAAAAATCTTTATTTCGGTTTCGGCTACGGTTACGGATAACTTTTTTTTTCAGATGTCCGGTGGTTTCGGCTACGGATACGGATATCCATAACAACCCTAATATCAATAATATAAATACAATGTTTTACGTTAACCAGACCAATTCGGTCAAAAATTTGATGCAACGTAAAATGATAAGATTCGTTGACAATACTACTTTCAGATGTTATGGCCAAATAACTAAAAAATTTGATTCAATAACGATTTTGATAAAAATGTGGAAGATGATACTTATAAACCCATGCGTTATTAGTTTAAAGTAGAACAATATATTGTAATGGACGTGGCACCGCCCGTAAAACTCCTAATACGTTATAATAAGAGAACTGATAAAGAAATTTCGTGTACTATGTAAGCAATCAATTGGTTATTTTTAACTTTTAGAAAAGTATCACCAAAGAGTATCAATAAAGTTAAAGAGAATAGCATTACTGAATAGTTCCAAAAAGTATCGAAATAGATGAAAGGCAAATAAACCAAATATTTTGTATAAAAACTTAAAAATGTCGAATAGTATCGAAAAATAATATATAAAAGTCAAAAATATCGGGAAAAAAATCACAAAAGTGTGTAGTTTTTTTATTGCATTTTCATGAAATAAAAGGTAATTTTAATACAAGAAATAATATTGAATCTGAAAGCTGCGATTTCTCAAAATCATCAATTTTGGACTTAAATCGTTAGTGTAGGAAGCCACGGAATTATTATTTTTTTTTTTTAATAAATAGAAGAGTAAACAAAAATAATTTTTAAGATGTTAACACTCATTGAAAAAACCTCTATAATAAAATAAATTTAAATGTTATTGTTTAAGATATAATAAACCAAATAAGACATCCACTATACTAAAGATCAATCAACCCTAGAACATCAGACTATGGTATGGAACGTTATTTTTCGTGCCTTAATATTCAGGGCTATTTTTATAATCAGATGATTTTAAACATAAAAATACTAAATTATTGTAATGAGACGAAACTTGATCAAGTTTCTGTTATTAAACAAATTTTTACAAAGTTTGGGAACTGGTCATGTCGTCGCCCTGTTGTCGAAAAATTTTAGCAGCAGCTCAGACAAAGAAATTAAATTTCAATGAAAAATAAAATTTTTATTATAAACCTTACGCTTGTGCATCAATTGCAGGGACCAAAAAGTGGCAAAAACATTGTTTTAGATGAGAACTTGTTTGAAAACTCTTTCAAAACAAGTTTATTTTTTCAAAATATATGAGTTTTTGCCACATATTTTGGATTATTAGGTGAAATCAGTAGATCCCTTTTGTTTTTTAACATGGTATAAAGTTTGCGTAAGTGCATTTTTAAAAATTCAATTGAAAGGGTTTAAAAAAGGTCAATCAGGTAGCTTGCTGATTAAATATCAGGAACTTTTAGAGACCTTTACCCATCCATTATGATGTTCGAAAGTGTGGTTAATCCCCTTGTGACGTTTCTTCCTACGAACGATTGAAACCTGAATGAATATGACAAGCTCCTTCAACTTGTACATTTACCATCATATCCAGATCATCGAACGTTGTGTCGCCGATGTTGAGATCTTAAGTTTTAGCGTATTAAGATTTCCAAGAGTGACAAATGCAGTAAAGTTTCAAGATCGGTTTTCAGTTTGGGGACTGTTATTCTCAACCAAACTTGTCTTCATCGTGTTGAGTTGTTTCCCACCATGCTAGTGCTTCGTATGTTAGTACAGACCGTATTTCTGCTATATACATCTACTCCATGATGTGTGGCTGCATGTTCGACTTTTTCCCAAACTATTACAGACGCTTAGAGCATGCATTGCTTTCTACATCTTTTTCAAGAAAGTTAATACTCCATGATGACGCGTTAATATTTGGCTTTATTCGAAAGTTTAAGTGCCGTTCTATTCATTTTAGAAAAACTGAAATTGAGGACTTTGTATATTGGCTTAGACAATACGAGATACGTTTTACTTGGGTTGATACCAAGACTACTTTTTTCATCCCACTTTTGCAGTTCAGAAAGCGCCAATTTCATGAATTCGCTGATCGTTGAAAATTATTTTTCAGTGATCAGTATCAACCAGTTATCAGCATGTGTATCAATCCATAAACCTTTGACTTTTATCAAAGTCAGGCTGTGTTTTGTAACTAATTTCTACAGCAAAGATATATATCTCTTCCATAAGAACATTGGTTTCCTGAGTGATGAGATCCCCATGGTCGAGTTGGTTAAAAAATTCCAAAGAAAACCTATTTCTAATTGAAATCGTATAAAATTTTAACAATAAAATTAGCTCTTTCCACTAACCTTCAAGTTGTTATCATAAAGATAAAATTTATTTGGTTCACCCTTATTTTTTGGTCAGATATCCGTGTGGTTTAAAAAACAAACTTAATTTATTGGTATCGCATAACATTCAAGACATTGAGTTGAAAATATAAAGTCGATCTGCCTTGACTTCGAATTGCACTACTTTCAAGCGATTTTTTGTTTACTCTTTTGTTCAAAATTAAAATCATATCGTAAGTACAACTTAATTTATAGTTTATCTCAACAATACTTACTTTTCTTATGGGTACAAAATATACATTTTGTACAGAATTTAAATGGAAAATAAACTTCGTCATTCAATTGCAAAGTTATATGTTATTTTTGTACTCAATGTATCTTAAAACTTTTTAAGTTTTTACCTTGTCTTATACAAAAATAATACGTACAATATACAAAATTAAAAAAAAAAAAAACTTTTTAAATTTAAAAATCAAATAATTTCTTAAACGTCCCACAACAACCAAAAAATGAGCATTTCTCGTTTTATATCAATATTTTCAGGTATTCCGTGTGCCTGAAACGGCTACAGTACTCCTCAGGTAAATGCCTAAAAATTTAATTTTAATTAAATAAAAATGTTGGCATAAGCAAATCAATTGAAAAGAAAAAAAGTTTTAACTTTAAAAAAAATACATGCATAGTTTTGTAATAGTTTTTCTTGTTTTTTGTTCTTTAAAAGCTTTAAAGTTATTCAAAAGATACTTGCAAATAAATTTAAGCTAATCATTACAGTCAATCAATCAATCGTTCATTCGTTAAAAATCCAACACAGTTGGCAGTTTCGAAAATAATTGTTTTCATTGTGTTTGGAGCTTTAAACGACATTTTGTGTTTTCAACAACCTTATTTGACTTATATGACACATACCAATATTCTGTCTCTACTACACTTTTTATCTCTTTTCTTTGTATTCTCATTTCTCTTATATAGTGGTGGTGTCAAATTTTCGGATCTCACAGAAAAAGAAGGTAATTAAATAAGTTTATTTTTCCTGTACTTGTTACTACGAGTATTTAATATTAAGGTTCAAGGTCTGTATTTGCGGTCGTATCGTATAGTAATGTATTGTGTCCAACTGTCAAGTAGATATCTATGATATCGCTCATTTACTTCAAGAGTGGCATAACTCAAAAAACGTAACTTTTGAGTTAATGATGCAGAAATATTCATCATTTCATGTTTTATTTTGTGTCAAAAACTCAGAAAGATATCTTATAAATTGTGAGAAGAGTTTATTTAAACATACTTTTTTGAATTCTAATATAAAAAGTAAGTTATTGAAAACTTTAAATGCGTTTTTCTCCCACTTTGTGTTTTTTGAGTTATGCCACTCTTGAAGTAAATGAGCGATATGATAAATATATTAAAAGAAAAGAAATAGCATTTTTCAGTAAATGATTTTAATATTAACAATTACAACGGAGTTGGTGACGATACGTCACTATCTGATATGAAACTTATTAAAATTTTGCGTATGTGTATATAAAAAAGCAAATTAAACTAGTTTCTCATAAATTATGAGTCGAAAAGAACTCACTTTCAGACAAAAAAAAACTTTTCTGGGATACATGTGTCCAATGTGCGTTAAAGGGTTAAGTATTTGAACCATCAACCGCCTTTTTATCTTACTAGTACATACAAGCAAAATAAACTAGAACATTTCGATTGTTTAAGCTATCGTCGTATGCATATTCGTTATCCTATCATATATATAATTACACAGTACCTACCACAAATCACTTCACATCAGGTTTTTGATATTTTTTTTTATTTGTTTCTTTGTAAAAGTCTTAACGTGATATAGCAATTCTTATCACAGTGCTAAATTCGCAACGTTAAGTTGCCCATTGACAATTTCCAGAACTAAATTGAAGGAACAGATTTTCGCTTAGCTGATATTTCGTTTAAAAAAATGTATTTCTGAAGCGGGCTATGAAATGACTAGCGCTGATTGACGCCAAGAAAAAAGTTCAAAAATTGATTCAAACCTAAACTGATGTATGCAGTTCTTTTTCTGTAGGGCTATCAATATATTAAAAAAATTAAAATCTTATAAATGCAAACACAAACGCGCCCTTTTTCATTACAAATATATAAATGTACGTACATACCTATGTATTTACGTACATACATATATCAACAATTTCAAGTGCGCCGCTACTGGCAAGTCAAGGCAATATCAAGGTGTTTTTCTTTTGTTATTGTTGTTGCTGTTTTGGCATATTTTGCCGGCTTCCGGTGCGTTTTAAGTTTCTAAATAAATAACAAGCAGTGAATAAGTAAAATTAGAAAAATAAAAATACCTAATTTCTACGAAAAAAAAAATTAAAACTTGAACAATTTTAGTGGTGCGTTATTCGAAATATTTTTCCTCATTGTCTTCGCTTGCCATTAATGAGTGCCTACTACATACTTTCATGGCAAATGAGTAGCAAAATATCATATTTAAAAATTTTTATATTTATACATATATCTTTTTTCAATATCTTAGAATTTTCTTTGGTTATTGTAATTATCGTTTTATACATATTCTTCAGATGGCAAGCGTCAGCATATTTTTGTTATCTTCTGACATGCAAGTGACAACAATTTATCAACTTAAGCCGCTGGCTGCGTCTTATTTTTTTGGCTACTACACAAAAATGTTTTTTTCTTGCATTTCTTTTTTTTTATTCTTAAAGAATTAAAATAAAATTTCACTTGCTAGCTATTTTTTTATTTTTGCAAAAAAAAAATCGTCTTTCTTGTCTTGCCTTGACTGTGCCCTACTCGTAACTTGTTACCTACCTCCTGCTGTCATCTTAAAGGTTTTTTTTTGTTGTCTACTTACCGTCACACATTTATTCGTGCTTATTTAATTTTTCAAGTGCTGTCACTAAATCTAGGGCTTTATTCGCGTTTCTAGGTTTTCTTAAGGTATTGCTTTAGTAGCGCTAACTTCTTGTTTGGTTAATTTTATGACCTTGCATGTTTCTTCTCAATTATAACTTGGTAACTTATTTATTGTTGCAATCAAAAAAATATATTAAACTAATTGTCATTTAAATTTCTTATTTACATAATACAAAGTTGTCCTCTTTTTATGACGTTATTTGTTGTTTCAATAATATCTAGTTGAGTTTTTGTGCCATCTTTTGGCATGCGTTTTCAACGACACAACCTTAATTAATGAATAGATTGTTTATTCAGTTACTTTAATGGAGTACATTAATTGATAAAGTTACAATTGCAAATTTCGGCATGTTTTACATAAAGGTTGTCAAAGGTTAAGAAAATTTCTCAAGGTCATTTTGAATACTTTATATGAAAACGAAAATAATTTCAGGTATTCTTTTTAATAGGAAAAATTTATACAAAATTCAAATCACTAAATTGTTTTATATAATCGTATTTTTATTTTATTTTCTTTTTTTTTAAGAAATCTCAATTTCACGCAGCTACTCATGTAACTAATGACCATTTTAATTATAGTCTAACAACTTTTAACCTACATATTAAAGAAGTAAAGCAAAGTAGTAAGTTACTAAATTTATTGAATTTAAAATTAAATTTTAAGTGCAAAGTTGTGGAATATGATGACTCAAATCGATGAACTCATATGGAATTAGATTTGATTGATGAATAACAATGATATTCATTCATGTGTATAATTTTAGAAACATATCCAATGGAAAAACCATATTTCAATCTTTCGAATACTATCAATATAATACTTGAGCATTTCAAATAAATACATTTAGGCGGTTCACGAAAAGAAGTTGTTGTTCGCTACTCGAAATTAGTTTTGTTTACTTTATGACTGATAATTCCCAAAACATTTGGGCTGACTGTGCGTTATCTCAACTGTTTTGAAAATATCTGTAAACATTGTGCTTTGCATAATACGTGAATCATTTGAAAACTAAAAGCTAAGTAAGCAATTTTAATTTATATATAAATTTTTAAATTAGCTGTGGCAGCGTTAGCATATTAAAGTTAAAAATGTATCAAAAATTGATAGCACTAGTCTGCGAAATTTTTTTGTTGGACTAATAGGGGTCATCTTCGACGTAATTTTAAGCACTGATTCCGAATCCGTCCTCACAATTAGCCTATAACGTCAGGATTTTGAAATATTTTAGGTTAAATACTTGAAAATGGCGTTACTGTCAACTTTTGAGACTATGTGTAGGATTCAAAAGTATTTTTAGCTCATTTCTAATAAAATCATCATTTAGTACCATCCTTCCTCTTTAAAGTGAGCTTTTAAATTGTCGTCTATTATGATGTTTCTTCACTAAGTTATAGCCATTTTAAGCTGACATGAATTTAAAATTATTTTCTCATTTCATTTAGATTCCACCTTATAATAAAACAGAAGTATGCTAATGTTACTGAATTAGTAAAACATATTGACTCCGTATCAATTTAACATTAATATAAGATAGCTCTTACACATAATATATATAGTTTTAGAACTCTATTCCCTTTTATTTTTGTGCGTAGTAAAAGTAACAAGGTTTTTATTTGGTATTAAAATATTACGATTTGTTGTGTTTTTTTCTTTATAAAAATTATTCTCTTGCAATAACTATAATGACTTTAAGTCAATAATCGTACAATTTTGAGACTTAATGTTATCAAAGAAATGTAATTTGAAAAAATTTTATTATAATTATGATATTTTTTAGGATAAAACTTATAAAGAGTTGTGTTTGTTTTTAGTTTATGAGATGAAAAATTTATATTTTTTTGGAAAAAGAGTGACAAGGCCTGTTCAAAAACTTTTAGACGTTTTTAAAATTTATTTTATGTCATGAAATGACCTCCCCTCTAAACTGTCTTATATAAAAATACGAATTTTTATATAACCTTATGAGCTTATTCTTATCAAATTTTTAAAACCAAAGGTGGTTTACTGCGCGTGAAGCTAAGTAATACTAAAGTATTTTTTTTTTTCACAAATATGACGCAATTAACATGATAAGAAGTTTTGTCTATATTAAAAACAAATTCGCACACTTTAAGCATTAGTAGCAAAAATACATATGATAACAAAAGTTTAATTTTTAGCTTGCAACGGAAGAGGGAATATCGTTTGTTTGTTTATTTTATTTTCCTATGCAAAAACTTTGGTCACATTTTTGGTATTAATATATAATTACGCTGATAATGCATTTTTATACCGGGATACTTTTTTTTCAAAGCCACAACGTCGTTATTTTGAATTTATTTCATAATTTCAAATTATTTAGCTCATTGAGTTATATACCTACTATTCGATATATTTTATTTTCTTTCTTTTTTTTTCTTTTTAGTTAGCTATATATAATTTCTATATAATTTTATGTTTTTTCTAACTTGTATCTTAAAATTGATTGCGCGTGTTATTTAGCCCCTCCAACACCTACAACCTTCAAATATGAAAACCTCCCATTTGCCGCTCCGGAGCACAGTCTTATCGATTTGACCGCATCCTGTCCACGCTGTCTGGCAGCAGCCGCTTCCAAGCCAAATGGCAGCGAAGGTGAGTGCGTAACCAAAAAGATTTGCTCTGTTGTCTCCAGCTGTGTTCTTTTAATTTTATTTTTTGTTTTTAATTTTCTTCTAAACATTTTAATGTTTTGTTATTGATGATATACCATACATATATTTTAAATATTTAAAGTGCGCCTTGACCGCACCTCTTATTTTGCATAAGAAAATTTTTAATTTTTTGTCAATGTCATCAATTTATTATTTCCATTTATTTTTCGCTGATTTTTATTTTTGTTTTCCTTTTTTTTTTGTTGTTGTTAACAAATGATTATTATTTTTTTATTTGTTGCTAGCTTTTATTAAAAAAAAAAACTCTTTCTATAAAATTTAAATAAAAACATTTTTTGTGGTAAAAACACCTTCCTTAGAGATGATGATTTTTGTTCAGCTTGAAATCTTATATTGATCAACCATTTTATTAAATAAAAAATGTCAAATATTCCTTTGTTACTTAGATAACATCGAAAAAACTATAGAATATCTATAGAAGCTATTTCAAATTTTAATACACATTTCATAATTTTTTCATTCAAAGCTTTCTCTAATTTTGAGCAATTGCTAAAAATAAGCTCCAAGAAGACGCGCCTTCATTTTGTTTATGCAGACATGTGTATCGTATACTGCGCCGTATTTATGCAAACAAAAGAAATAAATTTTGGAATTCATTCATTAATGTAGTTTAGAATTTCTAATTTATTTTAAAACGTGCCACATGAAGTTTTTGAGATAAACCAAAAGAATCACATGAAAAAGCTAATAAAAAAATTTAATTTTGCTAACACTGAAAGCATTCATTATATAATTCAAAATTCAAATGTTAATGTGAGTGTTCTGTATATTATTTTCTTCTAAATAATATATATAATTTAAAAATACATTTTTGCAAATCGTTAAGCAAATCTTTTAGCTACTACTACCAGATCACATGCAAAACAAAAGTAAAATTCTCACAAGCTACAAAAACTGTGTGTTAGTGTGAAAGTTTGTATTTATTATTTTTTTCCAACCTACGTGTGGTATACCCAGTTGGAAATCTGTTTGCTTTCAAAATGTTCATTTATAACATTGTATGATTTGTAGGGAGAATTTTTGTTTTCAATAGAACGTAGAAACCTGAAATTCACCTTAATTTTTAATAATTGCTCTCCAGTTTTACTATAAACCATAGTTAAAAAATGGGCGTTAAAAGATTGTACAATATGTGAATAGGATGAACCGGAAATCGAAAACCTAAAAAGTATACACGATTTTTTATTTTATTCTGAGATGGTCGTTTTCTAGTCGCCATTTCAAATTTTCTTTAAATAACGAGCGACTCTTAAGTAATTACAATATTCCCAGTGAATTAAATTTAATTAAAATAGAATCGCCCCCTTCTCCAGAAAAGTGGAGCAATCAAAAATTTTTTGTTTGGACTGATGTTAAAGGCATATGCGCGTAGTAGTTTATAGCGACTTAAAAAAAATGGCTTAGTATTCCTCCAATGAAAGCTTTTATTACGCATTAAAACTCATAATTTAAACAAAGGTCCAGTAAGAAATAAAAATTTTTAAATATAAACCGGTTTCGTTTTTGTACTTCTATTGATCATCAACTGGAAACAAAATGTTTTGGAAATTTATTTAAATTTTCTTTAATTTATATAGTTAAGTATTTTTCAAATAGTTATAACTTCAGTAAATATGTATTTTAACAATGTTTCAAAGATAAAACTATAAGATTTAATTACAATAAAATTTTTAAAACTAAATCTGTCTAAGTAAGCATTCATCCACTTCCTCATAGGGCCTTTTGAACAAGAGATCGCGCTATATTTCTTAATAAGAAGTAATAAGTTTCAAGCGAACTTTTATAATCTCCGCCATCCTATTTTCTTTCTTCTTATTTGTACTCTAGAAATCACAATGATTTTATTGCATTCTACAGTTCAACCAGTTTTATTTAAGTTTAATTTGAACTACAAAAATCGTTTCTATTGTTTCACTTTCCCAGATCCAGTCGATGGCATTTATTGGGTATCTCTGGGGGACTCTGCTCCAGCTATGTATCGAATTAATTTGCAATGGCAAAGTCTTGCATTTAAAAGCTGTTTGATGGGAAAAAATGGAAGGTTTTAAGGAGTTATGCCTAGTTAGAATTTTTAAAAAAGCGATTTTTTTTTACATTTCCGTGAAGTATTTACATATTCTTGAGAATACCGAAAAAGTATTTTATAGTATCCGACAAGTATTATCGATATTTGTTAAAAAAAATTCTATTTATAAACCTGTTGTGAAACTTCAAATGCATTTTTCTCAAAACTATGTTTTTGAAATCGGTGATCAATATATGTATCTAGAGAACAACCTAACCAATCATGCTAAAATTTTTAGCACAAGCCTTAAAACAATATTTTTTAATTCTTGATCGAATTGAATTGAATCAAATTCCACGATTATAATCGTCAATATAATATAATATAATTATCAATGGAAAGTCTTAAAATTTTAGCATTTTCAATTTATGCAACTTGAAAAATAATATTTACTGTGACACCGACAAACATTTTAAAAAATAGATAACTAAAATTCCGCCACTTTGAAAGTGCCGTCCCATGCCTTTCCCCAGATTCACTTCTCTTTTTCATTCGACATACCCTTTTATTACGAATATTATAGCAACTTGACGACAATTTCGTTGCTAGTCAACAATTTCAGCACGAGCAACTTTTGAAAATTTCATGGACATTAACGCTAATTGTTTTGTTTTGATTAGATTTGATGGATTGTTAATAAATTCACATATGTTAGTATTTAAAAAATTTTTTTTTAATGTCTATTTTCTTTTTGCATGTTTTTTTTAATATTTTTTTTATTTTTGTTGAATCAATTCCATTTATTAAATTATTATTTTGCACATTAAATAGTTTTGTAAATAGCAACTGTATCAGTTTTCTCAATTAATGTTTAAATTACAATATTTATTGTAAACATTTGCTGTCATCAGTACATATTTAGTTACAATATTTATTATTTTAATTGTTAACTTTAACAGACAGCAATTAAAAGAGATAAAGTCAATGATGAGACATTGACAGTTTGTTTAGATGAACTAACTATCGGAAAACTTTAGCAATCTTAATGTGGGTTGTTTACTGCCTTGATGATGACCTTTGATTTTCTCACCAAAAAAGATTACATTCGAATTTGTGTCCATGGTAGATTGGCCTGCAAAGTAATATCTTTTGTGAAATAATTATCAAACTTGACGAAGTATTTTTTTTACAAAGAAAAATTGTCGAATTTTCATCGCATTACAAATTATTATGAATAATAATGTTTAGTCTAAAATCTGATTACCATAAGAGAGCTCAGCGAATTGGCTCTCAAATTCAAGTTTTGGAATTTAATATTATAAATAGAGTTGCACGTATGAATTCAAAAAAATCTCATATCATTATCTCTATGTAAATAGTTATCGGAACTCATTGCATGAAAAGAAGAACAACAACATGGTTTTGAAAGCTCAATTTTAGCTTTAGCCATGTAACCCAAAACATATTTTGCTTTTTTTTTGTATAACAAGCTGTATTTTAAAACCTTACTTGACATTTTTTAAATAACAGAGCACAACATAACATAGAATACGAATTAATTATGCAAGCAAATCCCTGTGCACTTAAATGCAACACAGTGCACCACGGGTAACTAATTTAATTAAATAGCACGAGTCACATGGTTGCATGAATATTGCGTATTCTATGATTTTTTGTTTGTTATTCTTTTGCTTTCTATAACATTCTGTCTCATTTCAAATGCCACACTTGACTAAGGATTTCCTCCCACGTCGAAGAAATTCCCTCCCACCGTTGCACAAGTGTTTGGGTGTTTTGTTTTCTTTTCCTTTACTTTTAAATTAAATTATAAATTTAATTTCTTTGCCAAAACAAATGTAATACCTTTAATACTTTAGAATAAAAAAACAAACAATGTTAAATTCCAAATGAGATATCTCTAGAATTTAAATTTACGTCAGCGTTGAAAGAAAACTAAACCACAAATTTAAAATCGAATTAGGGGTATTCACTTCGAAAATGTATATATTTGCATGATTTAAAACTTTCAACTAGGCCAGAAACTTTCCGACACTCAATTTTCAAACTGAAAATTTAATGTTTACTCGAATTTAAATATTTTACCAACATTTTTTTCAAACCTTTTTTTTTAAGCTATAAACTATTTAAAGTTTGGATAGTGTTCTATTTATACATATGTTAAATTAAAGAAAATTTATTATTTTTGTGTAAAAATCTTTCATATCAATTGCATTTTAATAAAAACAATATTCCTTAGCGCAGATTAGTCTTATAAAATCGTCATTTATTATAAGCATATAAACATTTTTTGACTACTCCTCCGGTCTACTGATGAATTCTATGGAATGGTATATATTGCAGAGAAAAAATGTGAAATAAAAAACTATTTATTCCCAATATTCTTTTAAAAAATAAACAATTTTTTATGAACATACATGTGTACATGCTGCATGCAATACGCAAAATTAGCGTTCACTTGTTCAATAACAACAACAAGCGCACGCTTGCACGAGGCAGCATGAAGTTGTTATTTTTAAAGCGCGTGCTATTGTTCTTACTATAACATGGAAGTTCACACAGAAAATGTCATAAACAATTTTTCTCTGAAATATGTATGTCAAAAAGCTTGTGCTCAAAAACAAAACTGCCCTCTATTTCATATTTTTTTTTTGTTTATTGAGTACCATGGGAAGTAGGCGTGACAATTTTTAGTGCTGTTGTTTTTTTATATATAAGTTTGATAGCATTTATTAGACTGAATCCATTGACTTTTTGAGCTTTTCATAAGATATTATATAACACAAAATCGGTTTTCGTGAACTTTGATCTTGAATAAATCTCTTAGATAGTGGGACCCATCATCGATTACATTTCATCAATTTTTTAACACTTTTTGCTCAAAATAAATAATTTGTTTATAGGCTCATCTTCCCGCCTATATATGACTCATATACTGTTCTATCTACAACAAAGAAGTAATTACCGCCTTATATTTTTTGAATCAATTTACGATTTGAATAATTGGCATTTCTGTTTTTTCCTTTTATATTTGTTAAACTGGCAATAATATAATATTTAGGTGCCACAATTAAATACAATCAATGAACTTCGTTATACCTATAACATTAATGAAGTAGTTTGTCATCATTTCGGCTTTTCTGATGAAATTCTTTTATAGACATAATTAGTACATTCAACGTACTTTTGATTTGGTGTGTCAAATTAAATTTTTTGTTTGTCATGCATAATTTAAATCTAATTAGTTTTTATGGGAATAGTGCACGAAATTGTAACTACTTTCGAATTTGTAATTGTCTGAATGACACAATGATGTTGTTAAATGATTTTCGTGTGAGTTGGCTCATGTTTGCCAAATTTTAGTACAGTTTGCCTCTAGCGTCAAGTACATAAACTATACGTACGTCAGTTTTTTTATCTGTCTATCCATCCGCATACCTCTTACCTGTTATTTTTTTTTTGATTTTTCACAACTACATACAATGTTAATGATTCAAAAGATCTAAATTTTCGTTTATTCTTGAAATTCATTAAATTTCAATAACTCACGCTAAGTCCTGTGCCAACATTTAGTAACAATTAAGCTGGCGAAAACTTTCTATGGTTGTATATATTTAATGCCACAAAAAAAAAAAGAAAAATAAAAATATTTATTTGTTCTTGGTTGTATCATTAGCAAAAACTAATCTGAAGTTGATTTTATTCAACTTTATTTATTAAATTTTATAATTAAAAAAAAATTTTAAATATTGCGCCATTTTTAATCTACTTTTTTATTAATAAATTTGGGACGAATTTTTACTTAGTTTTATTTTTAAGTTATCTGTCCATCTAACAGTTTTTACTCATCTTAATTTAGCGTTAGATTTTGATAAATTTTGGCAGCGAAAGTGATTTTTTTCTTGACGTGAGAATAACGCCAATCCACAGTGGACTTGATTTATAAAAAAAGTTTTTGGAAAAAAATTTCTAAATAAGTAATTATTTTAATAAAGAGAAGTTGAGTTACAATACAAAAAAAAAAATTTTATTAACTGCTGCCAGCAGTCAGCCTTAAATATAAAACGATTTTCTTATTTGCAATATCTTTGAATTGCACAACCTCATAAGAAACTATCTCCAGAATATTTGAATACTATCGTTCTGATACTGAGATACTACTCTCAAGTAGTCGATAAGTCACACAAAACTGAAAGTAAGTACTCAAAAACTTTACAATAAAAAAGAACTAATTTGCATCGAAATTACCGACTCAAAATCAGTAAATTAAAAAAAAAAGTTTTATTTCTTTTATCCAAATTACATGAAATCTTGCTTAATTTTTAATAATCAAATGAGAAGAGTGTTACTCAAATGAAAACATCTAAAAAGAAAATTCCTCAAATACTAAAATTTAATCGAAAATATTTCATTAAAAAAACAAGAAAGAAAATAAAAAAGGTAACACTCTTTATCTACTATTCGTACATTATATATAATCATCAATCAAATACAATGATATTAACGCTATTGACAAAAATATTAATTGGATTCTTCCCCTTTCTCCTAAAAACAATTTCTTGCGTATTCCACGCGCATTTCTTATTTTAGCTGCTGCTGCTACGCACATATTTTAAAACAAATATTAATTGCAAATGTATATTGTAAATCAAATGCCAACAAAAATTTGAGAAGTTACCACAATCACAAAAAAACGACACTAAAAAAATTTATTCGAACGCCCACAACAAATTTGATATGTGGCACCTTTAAAACAAATGCTCATATATTCAAATGTTTCCTATAAATCAAGCTGAATTCTACATATAAATTTTTAAATATATTCTGTTGTACAAATTTTTTGCTTCAACAAATTTCACACTTGTTGCATACATTTTCAATTAATATCATCTGCTAAAGAAGATTGCTTGATTTTAGACCAAAGCTACCCAATACCAATGATTTTCCTTATAAAGTGTCAAGAATGATAAAGTTTTTAAATACGGTTGGCGTTAGGTTTCTCAAAAAAAGTAATAATTTTTCCCAGAGGTTTCAAGAAAGTATTGCAATAAACCTTATTTGAAAGGTCAACCCTAGTTCAATAATTCTTGTTCAGATATGATATTAAATTCTTTATATCAACAAAGGTCCAAATATGTTAAAATATAAACTTATTTTACGCTACAGCCATTTCGAGATCTTTCGCCTCTCTTATACAATTTATGGTCATGATGTCTGATCAATGTTGTACTAAAAATATGAAAATTAAATACTAAAACTTACCTTTCAAATGAGGTACTAAAAATTACCTTTCAAATGAGGAAATATTGTAATAAAAAATAGCTTTCAAATGAGGTAATAAAAGTACCTAAGTATCATATGAGGTGCATATTTGGTGTACACAGAAACTTTTTTGTAATTTTTTTTTTTTATTAAAACCCAGGTAAAAAATATAAAATTTATAAGTTATTTTAGGAACTGATTTTTAATATTATAAAAGGGGCACATTTAGCTTTGTTCCAAAATCAAGCAATCTCCTTTACCTACTCTTTTATAGAATAATTCTATAAACATAATTTATTTCTCTTAAAATATTTCTAGATTTTATGTGCCAATTTTTTGTTAGTAGCAACATGTGATTATTTTTTTATTTTTGGAACATTTTCACTTTTTCTTCTATTTCGTGGAAACAAGTCATGTGATTTTTTGTTTCTATTGTTGTGGGTTTAATAAGCGTGATATTATAATGGGCTATTAACAACAGGTCAACTTAATGAAAAGTTATTGATTAAATAAAAGGTAATTATGAAGAGAGTTTTTAGAAGTAAGCGCAGAATGTAGTTCTTGGGTGAGTACAGTGACTCACAACATAATTATGACAAATAGTATTTTCCGATAAAACTTCATTTAATAGTCGCAACAAACTATTATAATTCTAATAAAATTATTTGAAATTAAAAGAACGTAACAATAACGGCTATAAATATATTGATTTTTATGTTTAAAATTACAAAATTCATCATGTTAGGCAGTTTATACGAAATTGATTATTTTTTAATTTTTTACACATAACATTTATTTACGATCTCGGTTTTGCCCGCTAAAACATTTAGCAGCGCGCAAATTGTGTCAAGAACTTACATTAAAAATAAAACCCCTAAGTCTTATCGTCCTATAAAAGCGACGTGTTAGCGTTGTTTTGTCTTACTTCTCATATACATTTTGCCATAAACAATAACAAAACCCCACATATTAATTTTCATTTTCTTTAAAATCAACCATCATATGCAACAATCTAAGGTTACATTCATAAAATTCAACTTGAGTATTGTCGATGTGTCTAAAACTGCAACAATTGATCGATTTATTTTTATTGGTTTCAAATTTCTCTAACCAAACAAGTGCTTTGAACAAAGTCCAGACCAAGTTCATTTGCTTTTATTATAAATACATATGCGCTAAATGTTTTATATAAATAAAAATTAACAAAATTTGTTTAATATATATACATACTTACGTATAATTGTTTCTTCTTTTTGTAGCTTACAAGTTTCAGGAGAATCTTATACGTACCATGGTTCAAATCGAGAACACTTATTTTGAATTGGGCGGTTCGAGTACTAGAAATTGTTTGATCATATGTGATCGTGGTGTAATGGACGCCAGCGCTTGTAAGTAGCTTAAATTATTGTCAGTTATTTGTATTATGAAACTAAAATATTTCTTATTGTTATTTTTAGATATTTCAAAAGAAAAATGGGAAAAAATGATGTCCGGCAATAACTGGAATCCTATTGAATTGCGTGACAATCGTTATAATCAAATTTTGCATTTGGTATCAGCAGCAAATGGTGCTGAAGAATTTTATTCAACCGAAGTAAGTTGCGTTTTCGAGCATAATTTTTAAATATTTAAATGGTCGATATCATAAAAGCTAAAGATTCTAAACAAATATGCACAAAAGCCAGTGCTCCTAATCCAATTTTTCATGCATCTCTTTGATAAAAAAAAGACATGTTAGAAAAAAAATGCCCCTCTTCTCTACTCGCTATGGTTTATTCTCTACCGTAGAGCTCTGAAAATGACATTTTTGAAGATTTTTAGTTACGATTCCCGTTGTTTTGTAAAATATTAGAGACATTTATATTTAGAGATTGATGAGAGCCACTTATGCACATTTTATAAATTTTAAATGTCCTTAATTGACACCTTTTCTCGCAAATTGTTTATTTTTGTATTCTCTAACACTTGCCGCTTAAATTTACCGCTGCTAATTTTTAAAGTCAAGTTTTTTCACAAGCTGCCTTGTGCCTTGACCCCTAACACCGTATTACTGCGAGCTCTATCTATTTTGTACTCCTTTTTAACATTGCGTTTCATTGGGGCCGATTTATATTTTATTATAGATATGGAAATATGTGCTCTTTTGCTATAATGCACCAATTAATTCGTATTTGTTGAAATAATGCCATACAAAAACAAGTTAAAAGTTTTTGAAGCGTTGAATTTGATTCATAGAAAATGTGTTTTTTAATTTAACATATAAACGCTTTTCTATTCAGAAACGTTACGAATGAAATGAGATATACTTACAATAGCGCACTAAGCTATCATATTGTGTTTTTGCGTCTAAATAATACATTTAATAGAGAACTCAAAGATGTGTATAAATTTTGTTACAATTTGACGTCGTAAGTCGTTAAAATCAGCACGAAAAAATGGTCACCCTAATCTTTTGTCGTAATGTTGAAAAACAGCTCCATAAAACTATCTCCAGCAATTTAACATTTATTATATCTGTTGTTTTAAATGAAATTTCGCGTTTTAGAGAATAAAAAATCAGAAAATCAAATGTTTTTTTCCATTTTCATTACATTGAAGCACCTAAACTTTTAGTGCTTTGCTTTTGGTTTTAAAATAAAAAAAAAACTTTATTTATTTTCAAATAATGAGAAATTAAAACGGCTTTATAAGGTAGGTATTGCCAAAACAACCAATAATACATATTATATATACGAGTACCTGCAGCTTTTTCTATTAAATTTCAGCTAGTCTATGGCTCTGTATCGCTATGCATAATTTAAAAATTTTTCTAAGTCTTATTCTTAATAAACGCAAACTTAATTTAAAAATTTATTTCTTTTACTTTTAGGATCATGCCTGCCGCTCAGAGGGTGTCGAATTGGCACGTGAGTTGGACTATAAATCAGCTGCTGCTTGGGTCGGGCATCCATATTTTGATGTCATTGACAATTCGACAAATTTCGAAACCAAAATGAATCGCATGATTGAATCTGTCTGTCAAAAGTTGGGTATCGACATTGGCGATCGTCTACAAGCAACATCAAGAAAACTAAAATTTTTGGGTAAATCATCACAACAAAATCATTATCGACGTGCAATAAATTTGAAATATTTTTCTCTCTTCATAGTGGCTTTTCTACCAGCAGAAACCGAATTTCCACCGTTTCAAGACTTCGATGTTGTACATCATTATTTACAATCCTCAGGACCAAAAGTGCAAGCGCGCTTGCGTAAACGTGGCCAAAAGAATCATTGGAGTTACATACACACAATTCGCCGTCCCAACGTTCATGGTCAGGGTAGAATCGAAGTGAAAACACAGCTAACACATCGTGATTATATGAATTTGTTAGCACAACGTGATGATGCACACTTTACTATCTACAAGAAGCGTCGTTGTTTCCTTATTAACAATCAATATTTCCAATTGGATATTTACAAAGAACCCAGTCATCCACGGTATGTGTTTGATTTGAATTAAATTTAGAATTTCATTTACGTAATTTTCGTTGTTTTTTCTAGTTGCAAGGGTCTAGTCCTTTTGGAGACCTATTCTTCGCTTACCGGAGATGCGCTCAAAAATTGTATGCCAAAGTTTTTGAATGTTGTCAAAGAGGTCACTGGTGACCCAGACTACTCTATGTTTAATTTATCTTTGAAAGAAGATTGGAGTATAACAAAAAAGTTCTGCCATTCATTGCATGGTAAGGATAAGTGTAATCATTATGTTGACTCCAGTGATTGAGATAGAGTTTCGTGATGTCAGTTTAAAAAAACAAACATTAATTAATGAAATTGCTTTAAAAGAAGACACCAAATAATAAATAACTTGTAATAAAATGTCATTATTTGTAAGCTAAAAAACATCTTGATGTTGTATGATATCATTTAAGTTAAGTCATTCTAGATGAGTATTTCAATATGTGTATTATTTTCATTTTTTAATATTGGAGTAAGTTCGGATAAAATGTTATACTTTGCTTGGTTTTGTGAAAACTAAAAGTTGAAAAACTCCATGTGCACATTTTTCAAAAACAAATCCATACCAAATGAGACATATTTTTTTAGTTGAAACAATTCCAAACAAATATCTTAACGTACGCTAAAAATGTTCCGGTCACTGCTACCCAGCGGTTACTTTAAAATAGTTCATGAGGCGTGTAATTCGTTCGTGGCAAGGAAAAAGACCGAAATCAGTTTTGTTATTTCTATTGTGTCACTTGTGACAACACAACTGTTTGGGTTTTAGTGTTCATTTGTTTTATTGTTATTGTGTCTCTTGTGACAACACAACTGTTTGGGCCGATATTGTTCATTTGTTTTACTTACATATGTGAATCCTAATAACATGCTGTCTTGTAAATAGTGTGTATTGAAAAACGAAACTTTCCGGGCAAAGTAACAGCACACACATTAAGTATTAAAAAGTTTTAACTCTGAAAATCACTACCATTTTTAGTATTTTATCAAAAACCAATAACAATATCTGTAGAATCGCTTTCTTCAAAAACATTCAAAGTTTTAAACTTAACTATTTTCAAAGCCTTGAGTTACGAAACTCGTAAACTGTATGTGAAAGACCATACAGGTCGAAAATAAATTCCGAAGCTCAATAATATACCAAGTTTTCGAACATCTTTTTTGATACTAAATAGATATGCAATAATCATTAATTACAAGAACTAACTCAACAACACTCCCATAAACTTTAGCTATTTTTATTTTTAAAGAGCTCAGTATTAGCCATGCTTGTTAGAATATATCAAATATTTTTGAGAGCTCTACTTTTATAATGATGTTTCATGTTAGCTTATAGCTTTCTAGACATTTTTAATAACCTTTTTTATTTATTTTATAAGTAAATAATTTCATTTAAACTTAAATGTGAACATAATTGGCATTATTATTAAATTTGAATATGTAGTTTGTGCATGCATAAGAAAACTCAACAAGCTGTCAACAAAAATTACACATCAAAATTGTTTGTATTTAATTTTGGAAAATTACAATTTTTTACTTTCTTTTGTAGAAGAAGGCATCGCTTACAAATCAAAGCAAACAAATGGAGTTTCGAATAAACAATTGGTACTAAATGGTCATGCAAAGGGTTAGTTGTTACACAAGAGCACATCTTTTAAAATGTAACTTTTGTTTTAATTTTGTTTCTAAATTTAATTTTTGTTGATAAGTTTTTCTAAATATAAAACTTAAATTATAACGTTATCAACTCAACTCTAAAAACTATGTATTTTAAGCATTAGGACCATTATTGTATACTTTGGAGTTAAAATATGAAACTTAACAAAAACTTAAATCAAATGAATATTAGACGCTTGAGCGACCACGCAGTGATGAATAACTAACTTAAAATATCCGATCATTAAATATTAAATGTTTGTTTTCTGTCTTAAATTAAGTTAGACGCTCTGAAGTTAACCTTGTGTTATCTTGATGTAGCTTTCTAAGTTAAATAAAATGTAGCTGTAATTGAAGAAAAAATGAAAAAAATTGTAGAACAATTTAAGGCTATAGCTGTTCATTTTGTTTTTGTTTTGCACTACAATTATTAATTTAAATATAATTTTACTTAAAAGAAAAGCAATCAATCACTTCATTTGCATTTGCTGTACTTAATGTGACAAATCACAAGAAAACATTTTTATACAATTCATGTTTTTTGTTTCATTATCATTTTTCGAAATAAATCATGTTTACGTGTTACCGTCTTAATTTGCCAAAAAAGCTAAATTTTCATATTATTAAAATTTTTTGTTTGTTTTAAGCTTAAACGCTTGAGAAGATATTTATTTTTAAATCTAATCTAAAAAATTTTAATAAAAATTAGTTGTAAGAGAAAAATTTTAGTCAAATGTATTTTTAATAAAAATCAATCTTAAAAACATAATTGTAAATGAAATGTAATGAAATTGTATATTATAAAAAAAGCTTAAAAATCATCAGATTTCGATTGTATCTATTGGTTTAAAATAATTAAGTCTCTCAATAATTAAAACACATAATAAAAACAAAACTTATAATAAAAAGAAGAACTTAAAGTTTATCGATTTTTTTATTAATTTTGTTTAGGTGTTCTATTGAATATTTTAGGTACTATAAATTAATAAGGTAAAAAGCGATATTGCAATATGCACTCATTACACTTTGTGGAGACTCATTATTTTTCAAACATACAAAAGTTATTTGAATTTTTGATTACATCGTAAAACATGTTTTTTGACAAATGATGTATGGAATTTGAATCTTGATTGCCACGAAAATATATAATCTATGTGGTAGGTCCTACCGAACGAATTTGCTTTTTCGGATTCCTTTTGGACAAAATTGAGTTTGCGTAAAATATCAGTCAGAATGCTCAATGCGGAGTAAAAAGAAATTTTGAACTCGTGTCACACAACTTTTTAACTTTTATGCGATGATTTTGGAGCACCGACTTTTTGGTTTTGTAACCAACCCACAACCCACTTGTCTCATCTAAAAACTTTTTTGCTACTGAGGTATATGTTATTCCGTTTTTTATTATCTACATCTTTATAAATATGATATGAAGAATTTTGGATGAATCTGCACATGACTCCATTTTTTAAATTAATTCAAGATTTATGATTTACTAGCTTATTTATTGTTTGCTAAAAAATAAATAATACATACATAGTTATTGCTTATAAAAAGTTTGAGTCTTTGGATGTTAAATTAAATTTCAATAACAAATATGCTGTTTAAGAGTCTTGATAGAAGCTAAAATTCTATATAAAAAACTAAGGTAAATAATTTAGTGAGTAAAATTAATTTACTATTTAATTTTGTTAATTTTATTAATTAATCTATCAACAGACCAATGTATTCGTACAATAAGCAAATAACCAATAATAACAGCTGGTAAACTAACAAATGTAGAAAGAGCTTCGTAAATAAAGCGTGGAGCGAATATTTTCCATACCATCAGATGACGACAGTGTATGGTGCATGCCATCATAGCACAGAAAACCTATAACATGAAAATAAAATAAAAATTAAAAGAATACTTTTATAAAGACACCACCACATGAAATATTTTACTTTTATTCCTTGCAACATAAAGAATTGTGTTGCCAGCCTAAATACCGTCCCCAAGTAAACGCATTCATGTTCGAAGAGTATCAATTCACCGCGTGTCATGTCAAAGCCAACACATTCATTTGATATCTCCGAATGTGCACGTATTGATGTAGGAGCTGAACGTGGATCATTAACTTCTAATTTTTTATTCTCACGGTTACAATTTGTTTTGATTAAATTAGGGAAAAGCGCAAAAATTGAGAATGTTTCAGTACTAAGCAGTCCGTACATGCACATAAAAAATATTTGTCCACAAAATGTATTTAAGATGACTAGTATGCCAGATATAAAATTTGAGCTTCCAAGATTTGACGTACGCCCAACAAAAGCTGCACGCCAATCAATTTGTGAAAGTGTTGTCTGATGTGAAGTAGCGAAAAAACAAAAATGTGCAAGCAAGAACCAACAGACAACCGCTGAAAATGTGGGTTGTATGCATGTTTCTGGAAAATGTAAAAAACAAAAATTATTATTGTCAAGAATATAACATTTTTTCTATCTTAAGTAATTCTCAACAAATTGCAAAATCGTATCCAAAGTCGTTATGTGACTTTTATTCATACTAAATAATAACAAATTACAAAATATGCAATGGAAGCCGGAAAACACGTTTTTCGTCAATAACTGCGACGGTAGCATCTCATTTTATTGATTGATTTTTAAATATATCTCAGGATAAAGGCAGAAATATGTTGTTGATTTAAGGAATTTTTTCAAAAGTATTCAAAACAACAAAATTATTTTACACTATATTCTACTAGATTTGTAAAATTTATTTACAATTAAGTATTTTGAATAAAAAGAAATTGTAATGTTTTAAGTTTAATAGACACGTCGATTGTACAATTTGTAGATAATTATGTACTCATTTGGATCAAATTTAAGCTAAAAAAAACTTACCAAAGCTTACAGCCGTTCTAAACCTTAGTATTGAATGCACAGAGAGTAATATTGCACCTACAGCAATACAGAGAACAATGCCAATCGATGATTTCGGTTCGAGCAAAACAATAAGCACCATTGCCAGGAAAATACCAAAAGTAATGACAATCGAAGAGTAAATCGTTGCCAATCCATAAACAACAGGTATTTCATAACGACCATCATTTTCATCACCATCATAAATGCGTTTCATTTTTCTAAATATTTCTGGTATCACGCTCTCTTCGCGATTGATCACAATAGTATTCGCAGACTTGGGTGGCAAAACATAAATCATTAACGGCGCGGTTATTACCACAATAATTTGCAATAAAAGCAGTGCATAAATTACTAAGGCCATGGCATCAATATGAGAGCGTTGTATGTTTTTAATAGAACTATTGGCAAGCAAAATATGTCCACCAGCACATATAGATGCAATTGTTGGACCATAACGTGCCAAGAGCACATTAATCGAAGAACCTGTTAAATTGCCACATGAGCGCAGATAGAGACGCGTCAATGTTGTATACAGTACAATGACAACCACTGACAATATAAATGTTTTTCCTTTAGCAGGTTTTTTTAATGAAAATCCTGTCGGATTATTTGAGAAATCGCCACAGTTACCTTGTTCCTCACGACAACGAAATAACACAAAGGCTGCGCGTATGAGTATAATAGCCAATATGCTTGCTATGACCAAACGAAAAGCAGTTGACTTAAGAAATTGTGATAAGCGGAATTTAGTTTTAAAATCTTGACGAATATTATGCTGCAGCAGCTCATAAATAAGCAGCATTAGCATAGCAATCAATAAGTAAGAGAGTATTTTTGGTTCTTGTATGATAAAACTATTTGAAAAGAAAATGCTCATGAGTATAAGACAAATAATGCGCGTTGGAAAGTTAGCAAAACGTTGTACATTTGACCAATTGCTTGATATTGCGCCCCAATTTTTAAGCGTTAGAAATGTCAAAATTGCGATGCTCAACATACTTGTAAAAAAGATTATGCCATGTTCTTCAGTCTTAAAAGCGAAATGTTTAAAATAACGATAGCCGAAAACGCCAGCAGCTAAATTTAGTAGATAAATGTATGCTACCACTTTGTACGTAAAAATTTTCGGAAATTCTTTTGCGCGTGAATTATTAATTAATAGAAATGAGAAAAATAATGGCAAAAATGTTATGAGTAGTCCCTGTGACATTAGTGTCGGATCGAACTTCACCCATATCTCACGACAGGTGGCCAGAATTTCACGCAAATGTATATTTAAATCGCCAACAAATGACTTGAATGCAGCTTCAGTGTAAATTGTTTTCACACGATGTGTTAGGAGTACAAAATCTGTTTCCATCTTATCCATTTGTTCTACATTAAATGTGCGTTTATTTTCTAAAGCGTAATTGTAAAAATATTGGTAAATTTGCTGTGCATTTTGCCAGGCGTGCAAAAGTAGTGCTTGAAATTTACTCATATGTGGCACAGTTACATCTGGTATAATATTGAAATTTATGAGACCCAAATTTGAGTAAGGTATTGGAATGCCAAGTATGGTTGCTAAGGTCGGCACAAGATCAATCTGAAAGTAGAAAAAGGTTGTTGAATGAAATTAAATAAAAAATTAAAATAATAATAAATTTAATGAAGCTAAAAATTCGTCATGAGATTTTATGACTTTTTTTCCTTTAAATGTCTGCAGGCATGTATTTAAGGTATGTCTTTTAAGTGACATATTTGATTGTATAATGTTGCTCTACCCACAGGCACATTTAAATCTCTTACATGTTAATGATTTCAAATAATGTACTTGATATACTAAACATTTTTCAAAAGTAAAATAAAAATCGATTAAATAAGACCAAATTTTTTTAAAAGCTCGAATCAGATTATGTATATAGATATTGGGTCACAAAATCTTGAGTCAGGTTTATCTCTCACGTCAGATTTTTGAAGACCTAACTTTGAGTTTTTATAAATAAAGACTTCAAAAATTTTATATGAAAAAAATAACGTGCGGATTCAGCAACCTAAATCCGTAAAATATTCTTGGGTTCGAGTGGATTAAATACAAAATTTTGAATTTTTGGATTCAGAAGTAAAACCTTTATTATACAATAGCAGTAGTTTTTAGCCGAAGTTGTTCAAGTCTCATCACTAATCTAGGAATATTAGGCCCAGCGGAGCACGTTTTGCAGTATCAGATTAAAACCCTGACAATATCGTTAAAAAATTCAAAATTGCCAAATCAAAAAAACCACATACTCGGCAGATCGCTAATAAAGCCTTATATGCTCAAATCTGCCCAAGAAGCTTTAGGTCTGGTTGCTCAAGAGAAGATTTAAAAATTTATCTATCAAGAATGTCCAACATCGAAGAACAAATATTTGAAAAAATAAATTAAGTCCAGGATTGGTGGTGCGTGGCAAAAGAAAAATTCAGACAAATGGTAAAATGTAAAGAACCACTGTACTATAGTTAAAGAAAAGTTGTTTTTATCAACATTACGTCATTCAAAAAGTTTTAAATTCACTATACTAACAAATCTCATGCAGACATAAGTTCTTTGCGTCAAATATAACCAAAATAGATTAAAAATTTATCTTATCACGTACCTGTTGCAGCATTTCCTTATCTGAGCCATAGTCACTTGTTACAAAATGATTTTGTTTAGAATAAGCAAATAATAGAGCATTGGTTTCATCATCAGTGTCTCCACCATGATCACCAGATACAGTCATACCATGGTCACCCATTATAAGCAAGGTTGTATCGTTATCCATTTTATCAATAACAAACCTATAGCATACAAATTATTTATTCACATAACTATATTATTTAAATCTCTACAAACCTTATCATATTATTCATCTCATTCAACTTCCGCTCCATCTCTGCATGCAGTGGTCCATGTTTATGACCGCAATGATCCACACCCAAAAAATGTGCTATCAACACCTGCCAATCAGTTTTGATTAACTCTTTGGGTAAATGCTTTTGAATTTTAGTATCAATTGTATCCAAATCGAAGATATCAAAACTAGGATAGGCATAAGAGCGTTTAAATCGACGCGGATATAAATCGGTCCAAGTGCTATCACCCATAAAAACGATTGGCACATTATTACTAATCATTTGATCGATAATGTTATCTTCATTAATTTCTGGTGAAGCAAAATTTGAACCAATATCGATGAAAGTTGGTAAACTACCAGTGGTCATTCCTTTTAAACGCTGTAATGTTGTTGTCGGCGGATCTGCAAGAAAACGCATCATGCGTGTTCGTTCGGGTGCTTCCAGTAAAAGTTCATTAAAGATTGTCAATTTATTTTCATATGGTAGTGGATCAGTGAGATTTTCTTTATATAGACCAAATTCGTATTTGAGCGCATCGATGACTAGAATTATAACTTTTGATTTTTGTGGAAGACACAAATTGGACGAAGCGTTGACATCTTTAAAAATTTCATGCACAATATCTTCGTTCAGAATGTATTCCTACCAAAAAATTTAAATAAAAAAAAATAGATTAAAAATTGATAATCAATTAAGACAGCAATGCACGTGCCGAATTGTAATCTATATATTAATACCTGAACATCGAAACTTATGGTAGACTTTTTCAGTAGTTATTATAAAGAGAGGAGAATGAAACTTACATCATTTGAAAGGTACTGTTTTGTAGATGTGCACATAGAAAAAATAATTTGTAACATGTATGTGTCGTAAAGGTAAGTAAAACGAAGAAACCATACGCGCATGTATCTCCATACAAAACGCTATAACCAACACATTTTGATCGCGTTCATGGCTGCATGAGGTAAAGGCAAGGCAAGGTGAGGTGAGGTGAAATGAGGTCAAAGATGTTTTGTTCGTCATAGGTCGGCAAAATTCTTCCAAAGTTAAAACATGGTGGGTACGGTCGAGTTTCGACCACAATACGATACTAGTACATAAAATAGTTTGACGTGAATACTTTAAATATATGATTTTAAGTTCTCCACAGAGTGCAAGGAACAGACACCGTTCTGTTCCAACAAAATACATACTTTTTCAGTGAAATTTCGAATAAGGTATTATATCTGAGACGGCAAACTTAAAAGACTTTGCAATCTTAAAAATTAATACAACGGAACGATCTGACGCCGTCCTAAAATTTATAGTAAAACTATCCTAAAAGTGTAACAAATTTGATTACAGATTTCTAAAGAGAAGTATGATATCATGGTTTTGCTTGCTGCAGTTTTGTTTTAATTTATTTATAATAGTGGTGCAACTGCACCTTACAACACTGCCATACTTACATCACTTAGATTTGTAGACAAACGTCTACAGCTGCTAACATCAATTTTCGATACCCTTGACAGTAGAAATCCACGTGAGAAAAGTAAAACACCAGCAGCAATCAAGTAAGCCAACCAAATCAGAACAAACACGTAACTCAACGCAAAGTTCATTGTAGATTACAAAATATATTTATGTTAATTTTTGGTCATTTATAAAATGCATTCGACCAAAAATAAAAGTGTATCCTCTTGAGAGCACCTTGCCTACGATGACCTAATAAAATCTGCGGCTATTTATGTATATGAGAAGAAATTCTTCAGTTTTACCACAAAACAACTAACTGGTTAACACTTTAACTACACCTAAGACTACGAATTGTAAATAAAATTCAACATTTTTCACGCATTATTTTTTGCGTAAAATGTGCGGCAGCGATATTAAAGTTCAACGAAAAAAAAATTATCTTTATTGTTGCATTTGACAGCCGGAGAGTGAATGGCAGAGGAAGAAAGCCGGAGAAATAATGACATTAGACTACTAATTTTGTTGCCAACTGTGAAAAATATTTTGAAACTGACACTAGTGTTTGCACGTTATGGGCCACTTTCACAATGTCGGTTTGAACTCAATAAGAACCTTAACAGGCACTTTTTTTTATGAAGTGATAAATTCTGAATTTTGAGAGACCTATGTTGCGGGACTTTAGGGCTTGTGATGAATTCGATCTAATTTTTCTTTGAAAAGCATAAATTTTTATTTTTTAATCAAATATATATATACATAAGTACAACATGTATGTTACATAAATAAAATTGGTTAGACTTCATTATGCATATAATAATGATGACTATTAGTGTTTTGAAAATTTAAAACTCATTCGTCATGTCCTCCTTGTCGAATTTCTCAATTTTCAATACATGCATCGCTTCGTCCAACGTTCATACAATAAATTACATTTTGAAGGTAACCGATAATGAGGTACATTTTAAAAATATCATTTGAATGTATACGTGAATAAGGTACATTTTCGTTGGACAAAACAATATATCAATGTTTGAATCGAGGCTGTAAGGCTTGTCTTCTTTGATTAACGTTAATTAAATTCTTTTATGATATAAAGTGACACAAGTTTTTATATTTCCTTGGACCAGAGTGGATGCCTATATGTATATTTATCATCACTGAATCCGGAAACCCTTTTCAACATTGTAAATGAATAAAAGCAAAATTTTTATATATCATTTCATTTTATTAATAATTTTTTTTTTTTTAAATTAATATTTCGTATATTTAATCTTTTTGTTTACATAAATTAAGATAGTAAGATTGATTAATTATAATAATTTTTTTTGTGTTCTAAAAGCTATTAAATATATATTGTGAATACATAAATTTATTTATTATTTTTTTATAATACCCGGACCTTACAATTGGGAGACTCTGCATTTCTAACAGCACAGTTCGGCGGGAAGATATGATTAAGTTCCCTACGTCAAATCACATACAAAAAGTAGCAAACGGGTCTAAACTTTGCGGCGCTAAGCATATCGTGTCTAAGTACTACCGAAAACTGAGCGCTGTTAGGGCTTGCGACTAAAAAGTTGTGCGACTGCTTGCTACTGTAATCCCTCTATATAAAGCTCATAAGAACATTTTAGTTTACACTGATAGAAGCACAAGCCCTGATGCTTTCAATAAAATCGATTTACTTGAGACAAACCAATTTTAGACAATCGTGCATACTAATCGTCAATCGTACGTATTGCTTGCCTCAAGTCATGCCGATTTTATTGACAGCTATAATAGGGTCCACTTTCAATCTGTGTCGGGAAAATATTTATTCGAATGAGATAGTAAAACTCGCTTAAAAAAGTATGTGATTTGGCGGAAGAATGCGTTTTTCCAGTCATTGAGGCTTGCAAAGTTTTCACAGATTAGTTTTTGGTAGGTAATATATAGAATTAAAAATACATTATTTTGTTGAGCGACCATACATAAAGACAATGATTACGAAATCGTTTAGTTCCATATTATGTAAGGAATTTGCTTGACAATCATCTTCTAGTAACCCTCTTGCAAATTATATAATTTTTTTTGAATTAACTTTTTAATGATAAATATTTAGTATACATAAGTATTTTACCTAATTTAAAAAATTGTGCGCTGCAGTATATAACATTTAAAACTTATGGTTTCTATGAAAGATGCGATAAAATTATTTTAGTTTAAATTATTCGCATTCATCTGTTGAAATTTAACGTTAAATTAAATTTTTGGTTCACATATATATTTCATTTCTTGGATTGTTCTTTATAATTACAAACCTACTCATATTTGAAATGTAACTATATTTTACATATTTGAACGAACGCGAATTTTAACATTATATTATACCTACTCTTTTGAATTCACACATATTTCTTATACATATGTACTTATACTTTTATTTCTTTGTTGCTATTTATCTTTCAAACAAGATTTCTCGATGAGGAAAAGTTGTATCATCCCCAAAGAACACAAAAATTTTAATAATTTTTCAAAAATTCTATGCCTTCAACATAAAGTTTTAAAAGGGATTTTTAATTCTGCCGTAATCCATGCGATGATCAAATAAAAAAGTACCCCACTGTCCAAAAACTTTAAAATTTCTTACATCGGTTGATGTAATCAAAAAGTCATATGTTAGATTTAAAAACCCCTAAAAGACGATTTTCCATGAAGTGTCACCCTTTAATGGTGTTACCTAAAAACGTTCTAGCAACGCTACTGCGCAGTACTTGTACACTAAAGTCACGTTAAATAGTCTGGCCTAATGCGCTTCGGTTAACTAGTTTGTCCCAAGCTGATCTGTCCGGAAAACCAATATCACCGATAATACATGCACATAAATATGTCAACTTGACTCTACAAATTCTACATCAATGTTATTTCTATAGAAGCAATATTTTAACTTACATTACATACTTTATAAATCAGACTTTACTTTTTGCATAGTAAATTTTGTTCAATTTTGCAAACTGAAAAAGATAACCCGGATTAGTTTACGCTCTGACGGACAGCATTAAAAATATATCTTTTTAAATCGTTTATCAACTGATATTTAATTTGAAATTAAAATATTAGTTTTTTCTTATTTTCGATGTATTAAAAAATATTAGATTTTGGCTCACCATGCATTAATTAGAAACTTTTGAAAAGAGCACACTATGTAAATAGGATGATTGTAATATATGTAATTGCCACTCTTCATAAACCTTTAATAAAATTAAAAAAGTTGCCTCTTAATATTCACATAAATTAAACTTTATAATTTTTTTAATATTTAAAACCATCCAATCCAATCAAATTTTATCTGTAGATTTTAAGACTACACAAGATTGTTCTAGTGGACTAATTTCAAATTGGCAATTAAATTTCGATTGCATCAAAATCCAGAGGTGGAACTCATAAGAAGTGAAGACGTTAAATTGGTAACCAAAAACTTATGGAAATCTCAAGATTTTGCATGAATAACTTCAATGCAGTCATGATAAAATAAAAACAGGAGGAGCATTCTTCACTAGAAAGAAAGTGTTTAAAAAAATCATATTAGGAATTGCATATATACAAATAGTTAAGTAAAGTTAAATGATATGGCAGGACTTTATATTCCGGGACATCGAAATTGACTCTAAGTTCTTGTACAACTCAATGAGGCAAACAGTAAATATTGAAAAAGTTTTCCTAACACCTGGTTTGGTTTTTGAGATAAAAGATGTTCAACTTTTAACGCCACTTATGGTATAGAAAGTTGAATATCGAGTCTTATAAGACTCAAAACTTAGCGTCCCGAAAAGTAATATATTCACCAAATTCGTATATTGTTTTTTTTTGAGAGAATTAAAAGTTTAAGAGCAAATATTTCGTAAATAAAGTGTAGCCAAACGAAATGTTGAAAAAGATTATTTAATATTTTCTGCCGACCTCATTGAATTCTATTATTGGTACATATAGCACTTTAGTAAGATACGTATAATGCCACTTGAGTTCTCAATCCAAAATCTAACTTTAGAAGAGCGTAAATTTAAGTTTTGAGTCTACGACTTAGTTATTAATGTTTTTTCTTTTGGATTTTTAGGAAAATTATGCATTTTTGTAAAGTTTAGAATGTTTCTTGTTGTTATACAACTAAAACGTTATTACTAGCTTATTATATAAGAGATTATAGCAATTTAAAATATATCAAAATTAAGAAATTGTCCCACACCATTCAAATAAAAATCAATGCGTTGAATATTTACAGAAGTAGATAAATACGATATAAAACATAAAAACATAAAATTATCATTATTTCATAAATTTTTAAGTCTTACTTAGTTGTGTTTACGACAAAGTTGTCATATATAATGAGGGTAAAAAATGCATCAAAGACTGCAAAGCAAAATTTCAAGCGGTTCAAGAGTTGACATGGAAGTGGATAGAGGAATATAGGACAAATATTTGGCATGAGCAAACACAAAACTCACCGTCGGGAAAGAGAGATTTAGGACAAATGTGACAGTTTAAGTTTCAGATAATAAGTTCAATTAAATTCACAATCGGGGATGCGTTGCGCACATTATTTTTGATTAACATACCTTAGTTAAGAAACAAGTAAGCCCCAAAGTTTTTGATATAATTTTTTTAAAACCCCATAAGTTCTACAGGACAATAAATAAAAAAATGCAAAGTTACTTTTAATCATTAGAAAGTAAGAACGGCCTGCTGTGGAAAACAATTGATTTTGCAAATATTAGAAATTACAGAGATTAAATGTTGTATGTCTTTATTAACTTATTTTATCTAACAAATTTAAATGTTTTGGATTAAAGGCAAGTATTTAACGTTAAGTGTTAAAGATTTTAATAATTTTTCGTTCAAAACTTGCTCTTATATACATACATACTAAGTATATAGTTCTAAAAAGTTTTTTAATTTACTCACAGTTGACGGCATAGCTAATAGATTTTATTCTTCTTTTTTTCCTTTTAAAAGATCATACGCAGTGTCTATTCTGCTCCTGCATCAATTTTCAAAATTTCATTCTAGTCCCAATATATTGTATACAAAACTGCTGAGATTTTTCTTTTGTTTTTGTCTGTAAAAGTAGTTTATTCAATAATAAATTGTGTTTTGTTCTAAAATTAATTAAATTATCATTAAACATAATTTATAACACGAGTAAATAATTTTAAATTGATGTTTTTGTAGCGTAATTTTGCAATGAATGAAACAGAAATGTTTTAAATTTTTTTTCTTTTTCTTAACAAGCATACAACATACATATATTGTAATATAAAAAAAGGAAATTAAAAATTATTTTTAATAATAAACAGCATAAATAATGTATAAAATGTATGCAAAAATTTTAAGTTTAAATGTTTAGTTTTACTTTAATATAAGTATAAAGAGTGACTTTATATGCAAGTGTTGTGTGTATAAATATTTGTTTATTTATATAAATAATAATACATTTAAAAAATGTTTTGTTGTTGCTTTTGTTGTAGAAAAGTAATAAGTGAGAAATATATTTGTATAATTATAGTAATATTTTTAATAAGAATGATTATAAAAAAAATTATATTATTATAAAGAGAAAAAGAAAAAATATATAAAAATTAAATAAAAATAAAAAAAATTTATGTAAATTGCATTTTTAAATACATATTGTTATAATCATGGTTGTTTTTCAATTATTTTATATATATACTAAATTTATTTGATTTACGTTCAGTGTGTGATTTTTATTTTGTTATAATTATTGTTGCGATTGTGTTTATTTCTTTCTTTTCATATACTGATTATTGACCAAGTTCTTAATATATAGTCAGAAAAAATAAATTAGAACAGTTCCATCAACTTCATATGAAACATCTTAAAATAGTTTTGTATCTTAATTTTGCTTCTTTAACTGAAGTTCTTTAAAACTATTTATGGAGTGTTGTTGTTGCTACTGCTGTTGCTGTTATTGTTGTTGTGATTTGGTACTTCACTACGACAGCATTTGTTATTGTTGTTGTTGGTCGATGTTGTTCTCATCGTTGTTGGAAGTATTAGCATTTATCAGTAAGCCTGTGCCTCTTTATAATCACTCTGGTCTGATGTATAGAAATCTTCAAGTTTCCATTGTAATGTCTCAAATGTAGGTCGTCGCATTGGATCTTTATGCCAGCACTCTAACATTATCTCATATAGGCGTGGTTCACAATTGGGTGGAATTGGCATGCGGTATCCATGTTCCACTTGTGTTAATACTTCAGCGTTTGTCATACCTGCAGATAAACAATATGAAATAAAAACGAAATTTCAAGCTATTGCTCAATAGTACCTGGATATGGTATACGCCCATATGTTACTAATTCTGTTAATAGAATACCGAAACTCCACACATCTGATTTTATTGAGAATTTGCTGTAGTTAGCTGCTTCCGGTGCAGTCCATTTAATGGGGAAGCGTGCACCAACGCGTGCTTCATATTCATCTTCTTTAATGAGTCTGCAAAGGGAAAGGATATTTTAAATAAATGAATTTTGGAATGAAAATATTAAAACTTGTATTATTTTAACCACAAATTGTTTAGTTTATTTTGATAAGAATATCTATGTCATAGCTTTCTTAAACTTATCTAGTAAAGAATGATTAAGTTTGCATTTTTGATCTGATTTAACCAGGATAAATTAACATAACACTCACCTCGCTAAACCAAAATCGGCAATTTTTACAATATTATTATCGCCAACCAATACATTGCGTGCAGCCAAATCACGATGTATGTAATTCTGGGATTCCAAATAGGCCATACCAGCTGCTATTTGCGCCGCCATATCAATCAGCACCGGCATTTTCAGGCTACGTCCTTTGCCTGCAATAACTAAAAATAATTAAACTGCAAATACTGGCCAACAAAAAACTACAGCAATCGAAGCTACAAACGCTGCTTCAGATCGGAACACACACCTTGTAAATATTCCAATAGTGAGCCGTGTTTCATCAGTTCTGTTATGATATAAATGGGTTCCTCAACAGTGCATACAGCATATAATTGGATTAATTTGTTGTGACGTAACTTCTTCATAATTTGAGCTTCAGCTAAAAAGTCTTTTGGATCCATTGTGCCTGAGAATTAAAGAAGAAAGAATCGTCAATATTTGAACTGGGATTGAATTAGAGTTTTTTGGAAACTTACCTGATTTCAATGTTTTAATGGCAACCGGCGTAGTATTGTTCCATTGGCCCTCCCATACTTCACCAAATTGTCCGGAACCTAATTTACGCACAAACTTCAAAGAGGTTCTATCGATTTCCCATTGATCACGTGTTCGATGTGATAGACCCTCAGTGACGGGTTTTTCAATCTACATTTTAATGAAGCGGCGAAGTGGAGAAGGAAAAGAAAAAAAACAAATATAATTGCATTAAAAATTGGGGTATTAAGAGTTAACGTAGCGATAATAACACACATAACTTAGCTAAAAGCTTTTTTTCATTGGTTATAAATAGTAAATTTGTGTTTTGCTGTGTGGTTTTAGGCGCGCACAAAATGCTAAATGGTATGTATATTAAACATGGTATGGGTGAGTGGGTGGTATAAGTGTATTTGGTCTGATGTGATTGTGGTTATAGTATGTAGTTGGTGGCATGTGTGTTTAGTTTGTGCACTAATGCTTGCGGCAACAATAGCTGACATACTTAGTTGAAAAGCAAATCTATTTTAATTCAACTTATTTTGAAGTCTGGTGTGTCATTGTTTTGTGTGTGTTTTTGGGTGGTTTAAGTGTAGTTATTAAGATGAGTTGCCAATTATTTAGATGAAAATTATAGCATACATTGCGGTGTATTTACAAACGACTATTGATGTAAATTTCATATAATTTAAGGTTCTTCGCTATTTCTGTAGAGACTAGTACCGCGTATTTGTAGTTTTTAGTATATAGAATAGGTGGAATAGGAAGGATAGAATTATATATATCAAATTTAACTAGCAAGAGTTATATTACGCAGACCTATTCATATCCAATATATTCATGGTAAAAAGGCACAAAAATAGTTCGGACAGTATTTTTGTCCCGTTAATAGGAAGTGAGATAATAGGGAAAAATTGTTTTTATTGCTCTTAAACTTGAATATCTTGCAAAGGAACAGGTCTGTATATGCCAACCTTAAATTCCTTTCTTCACATAGAAATCTATTTAGTTTATGATGAATATTAACTAGATTTATTTTATATTATTCCTTATTTCTGCGCTAATAATAAAAGTTGGCTATGCATGTTGACAGTGCTTAGTGAAGCATTGCACTGTAACGTCATGTACATATACATATATACACCAGTGAGAATATAAACATGTTTCAATAAGATCTATTGAAACAACATAGCTTTGTCATTAATGCTTAATTTATTTATTTTCCGCTCCAGCAGAGACATGTTAAAAACAATTTAATTGAAATTGAATGAATTAACATATTTTAATGACTTTATATACGATATATGTACACATGTCGGTATATATACATATGTACATACCTATGTTGATTTTATTTTATAACACACACGAGAATTCAATCAGTTTTATAAATTGGCATAAGTGACAGGTGCGCAGCAACATACATAAGTAATTATATGTAAACAAATTAAATGCATATATTACTGAAAAATTCATATACACAAAACAATACGTATGTATGTATGTACATTTGCAAATATGTAATTTTATTTTGTTTGTTTTACTTAATTAGCAGTTGATATAATATTTGGATTGCTTATCATCAAAATTGGAAAAATTCCTTGCTACCTGCAGTTTTCAATTCCACCCCAAATCATATGGGATGTTATGAATATAAGAAAATGCAATTTGATTGCAACTATAGTAGTTATATTTAAATAATTTCCTCTGTTCAATAGTTTAATATCCGTGTTGAATGAGAGTGTCATTAAAATTATGATAAGAAATAAAATGCTCGAAATATTACAGCACAACTTATATTTTAATAAATCTATTGTACAGAGTATATTTTTAACACAATTCAGACTGTCTATTTCAAAAATAAAGTTAATCAAGGTTTCGGAATTTTTGAAATAAAAGAGATTTAAAAAATATTGCTACTTTTTTTCTGATCCAGAATTTTTTAGAATGGATTATTAAAATAATTTTGATATTATCAAAAAATATTGTAGTACATATTATTTTAGGAAAGCAAAATTATACCAAATACGACGAACAGTGCTAAGTTGGGCATATATCCTGTGTAAAGCAAGTTTTGGCATATATTTAAAATAGATTACTTTATCATTTCTAAAAATATGCTAAGGTTTTTTGTATATTGTTTCTGATTCAAAACACATAAACACATATTTTTAGAAATGAAAATGTATTAAATTTATGGTATAATGCAGAACGCTGCTGTAGAATGTAAACCAAATAAATAAGATTGTAGCCATAAATATAAGAAAACTATAAAAGAAGTGAAGGAAAACAACAACAACAGCGATTATGGGAAATTTTGGTAATAGCGAGTACAGTACAGAGTATACGTTATATTTGGATTTGACTGACTTCTGGTGATATTGGTAAATATAGTATATAGTAGTTTTTGTATGGTGTTTTCAATTTGTAACAAAAACAATTCCTACCTCAAAAATACCCACAAATTGGTTTGACTTGATTTCATTAAGAAATGTTATCACAAATAAATTAGAAATAAAAGGAAAATTGTAGAAAAACAATTGTAATAAAACGTTTGGATATAAAAAAGAGAGAGATAGATCATTTTTTGAAAAAGAGAAAACGGGGTAACCGAAAAGTTAAATTTAAAAGAAAAAAAAAAACTTGAAATACTTTTCAACTAACACTACTCCAGCAAAATATAATAATAACTTTAAATTATGTGTTTTATAATCTTGGATTCCAAAAATTTATTTGTTTAGCATTTTTTAGGGTATACAATTTCATATGCCAGAATTATATTTTGCCAGAAAGTTATTATAAAAAAAAAGAAATGTTCAAATTGATAAAAATTTAAGTAAATATATTTTGATGTGTCATGAAGTTGATGTCTGATGATGTACTGAAAAATTACATTTTGTATGAGTGTCAAATATTAAGATGATGTGGCGCTATAAAATATTCATTAATATATGCATAATTGTTAAATAAAAATTTTAAAACTAATGCTTTAAATCATAAGAGTTCTACAAGTGAACATACTTAAAAAGTTTATATTGAATTTATTTTTTACCTGTACACATGGTTTACATAAATTAACACACAAGCCATCGGAATCCTTTGAATAATGTTCAACGAGTTCTTGAAGTGTTCTGTAACAATGAAAAAAAAAAATGAACAATAAAGTTTTGAATATGATTTAAGTTTTTAAAAGACCAACCTGAATGTTGTGCGTCGTGCAATGAAGAAGCCACCTTCATCTAATTGTCTGATGCGGTAATGTTTCACAGTGTCACCATCACGAACTAAGAAAAAAAAAGAGAAGGAGTAAAGTTTAAATTTTTCAAACTCATATATTATGATTAAAAAAATTAATTACTTAAGAATAAATTAAAAATATCATTTCAGCACATATCATTCAGAGGTTTTTATTTCATTTGGGAAGCGATGATTCATAATAAGTATAATGGATTACTTTCTATCGTTCCAAGTTTCAGGTACTTTCTACTTCTTTTTAAATTGGCACATTATTGGGGTGGAATAATATTTTATGTCTCTAATAGGAGCACTGCTTGAATGCTTCGTTATGCGAGAATAAACCTTCTATTTGAACGGAGATTGAAACATACGAAGTTGGAAACTTAAAACTGTGAATTACTTTGTGCTGTAAGACATATGAAATAAATGAATGAGAAGTGATGTAACAAAAGTAATAAAACCACTCAATTAAAAAATAACTGCTGGTTTAGGCTACTTTATTTTAATAATTAATGTCGGAGAAAAGATTATGTGGGAGTAATTTGAAAACAGATGGAGTTATTAGCTTTTGACTCATGCTAATGATTTCAATTTGATATTCGGCCCTATACAGTGGTCTTACACATAGTCTGCCGGCTATTTCAGATTCCGAGAACCGGAAAACATACAGACAAAAATTGAAAGATAATACCACAAAGCCTCAACTGAATTTTTGTTCAGTCGCTTCTCATAAATGAAAAAATAAATTCGGACACTCGATAATATTAATCCAAACGAATGCAATATTTGGCTTTTTATGCTCGAAACTTTTGGGAGATTACTTTCGTTTAATTAGACAAAAAATTTTTTTAAAAATGCCAAATTAATATTTTTCTTTTAAAAGGGAATCGATTTAAAATTGTGCTGAATTTTTTGATTCTATAAAAATTTAATATGCTTACCTGATAATGAATAATCGTTGTGACGACTCTCAGAGTCTCTGATTAAAAATGCGCCGTGCTCATTCTCTGGCAGTAATAATTTCTTTTCAGCCTCAATGCGTTTGATTTTGCGGAAGTACCATCTAAAAGTGAAAAAAAGAGAATCAATAGTTAATGAACTGTAAAATTATGAAAAAACTTAAAGCTAAAATCACTAAAGTATATATTGTAAGGGTGACTTTGATAACTAATCAGAAAACAACCTTTTTAGTTTTAAATTATAATCATATGTACTTATATCCTTGTTTCTCTCATAAGGTAGTTCACATTTCTAGTATATCTAGTGCATGCTAGGGTATTTGTATAAAAAAAAATATTTATTTATAACAAATCCAAACATATTTTGAGAGATGCCTACACCTCGTTCTCTACATAAGCGACACAAGGTTTAGCATTATACCAATATGGACTATTAGTGCATTCTTCAAAATATGCTCAGGAAGTGCGAAAAAGCTTAGAAAAAATATTAAAAAATAACAACCAATTTATTTTTTATTAAGCTTTTAACTTGATTTAAAGCTTTAAGCTAAATAGCTAAGAAAACTAATAGCTGTAGTAGCTAAACTTTATTATTGTTAAAAGCATATTTTAAACGCACAAAAAAAATATTTTAATACAAAATAGCGCTCATTCTTTTTAGGCTTGCAAAAGTAATTCATTATTTGGAAAATACCGAAACCTAGCACAATCTTTAGTAACACAGGTTTACAAAAAAAGAAGTTGCTGTCCATTTGACCAGACCATATTTTTCTTAGGTAGTTTGATGCCCTGAACTCGAATTTGAGGTCCAAATAGCTCTATCACGTTAAGATTTTTTTCATAATGCTCCTCACGAGCCCTACTGTCACATTCGCATAAAAAACATGGAAATTTTGTAGAACCACTTTGTTGTCCCAGTATAATGGTTACGACTTTCATATCTGTAATTTCGGTTAAAGGAATCTACAACTGCTGTAATAAAGCACGGGTTGTGACCCTAAAAACATAAAAACTTTTCAGTTGTATATATTGCATTATTTTCAATTTGACCTCGATATGACCTTAATCTTGACGTGATAGAGCTATGTGGACCTCAAATTCGAGTTCAGGACATCAAATTACCTAGAAACAGTATGGTCTGGTCACATGGACAGCAACTTTTTTTTTTTGTAAACCTGTGTAATTTACTAAACAACGAAATTTTGTATCAAAAATATTAAATCTTTTAATAGAAAATATGCGAAAATATTTATAGAAATGCGATCCATAATATTGATAATACCCATATTAACATAAAATTTGCAGCATATTTTTTTGAGTCTTTAAAGAAGAGTAAAAAGATTTACCAAAATTCTTTCGATTTTTAAAGCTTCTAAAATTTCAATAACACAATAGCAACCCATACTTAACTTCTACCTTTCAAAAGTTTTGAAGCATTTTTGTACAATTTTTGCTATTATAACATGCAGGTCAACTGCTGACATATCTGTCCAAATCAGCTCCACCTAAAAAAAATCTCTGCAACTAACAGCAAAACTCATCATATGATACACATTTTTCTATTACAACATGATAGCAAATAAAAGATTGTGTGAAAGAGATAAAATATAAAATCAACAAGTTTATCATGGTTGTCGTTTGCACTAAAAGGTTCTATGTACACATATTGAAATAGAGCCAACTTTTGATTTCATTTGATGCAGTAAATCTAAGATAAAGAGAAAAAAACTTTTAAGAATAAGAACGTTGCATTGGAATAGAGCAAAGCTTACAGATTTAAACACTCTGGCGCCACAAAGTATGCCACAAAAGTAGAAGAAAAAAACTCTTAAGTAAAATACCAAGAATTTTCATAGAAAAAAAAGGCACATTTTTCTAAAATTGACATACAGCGGAAGTTGGCAGCTGTTGTCAGCTCTTGGCATCATTTTAAGACTTAACCCATTGTGTAATGTTATTATTAGTCTAAAACTAACAAATAGGACAATACCGCGAAACAACTGGTATCAAATTTAAAATTCTTCACCGCCTTTATAAACTTCGCCTTTTTAATAAAAATTAGTAATTTAAAAAAAAAAAAAAATGATTTTAGGAAAAAAAATTAAATTGCTTCGATAGCAAAAATTTGACTGTATGTATAGAAAGCATAACATTTTTATTTAAAACGTTGAAAAAAAAACCCAGAAGAAAAGTTAAGCAAATGCTTAGTTTTAAGTTTAATCTCAATGAAAGGTGTTTGCGGCGTATAATGGGTTAAGAACTGAAATGTGTGCAGTCAAAGACATTACAACATCCTTATGATAAAGTTGGAAAATTATGCTTTTCCGGTCTCTGTGTGTACAATCGCCTGTGCTATGTTGCAGTAGCATATTTGAAGTTATTTTTACTTGTGTTTTTCAATTTCAAGTTGTAGCAGCCTACATTCACTGAGCTAGAAAAGGATGTTAAAATGAAAGAATTTAAAAATAATTGCACGTGCAAGAAAAAAAGTTTCAAATGAGCATAAAAGAAATTGACAGGATGAAGAAATACATTTTTTTTTGCGCGCACACCTGGTAAATGTACATTTCTTCTTCGAGTCTCATCTAAAGCTTAAAACTTAAAATGGAAAACTATGCCAACTATGTCAGCAAGTTGCTGTTGCTTCTACTTAATCGTTGTTATGATAGTTTCATTGAAAAAAAGGCACTATCTTTAATTGCTTACAGTTCTGCCTTATGAGATGTTTTCTTAAGATGTTTAAAATCTTAAATTAGAATCTGCAAAGGAAATAGTTTTTGCAAGTTAAAGTTCTAAAGGCATAAAAATGCGATAAAAAAAATTACTTAAACGTTTTACGAAAGTTATTATTAATTATTTTATTTCCCTCAATAGACCACCCATCAAAATTCTACAATCTTATATATAAATGAATTAGCATTGCATTGCAACAGCAATTGATGCACTCATTGCCTTAAAAGTTTTATTGGCAATCTATTAAAAGTTGTTTAAAAATGAAAAAAAATCAATTAAAATATTAGGCACGGATTTGTTAGTCAATGCATTTGACGTAATTACTGCAAACAATTTGCATTTAATGGACAAATTTCACAATTTAGTGAAAAATTATTGCGGGGCGGTAGAACTCCAGTGTCCTGTTACTACCTTTACTTTCAAAGGTAAATTTCTACTTTTCTAGATTTTTGCAAGAATTAAATAAACAAATTAAAATTCGAGAAAAATAAAAAAAAATTCAACTGACAATAATTTACAAAAAAACCATGCAATAAATTTAAATATTGTGCAATGAAAATATAATAACAATTTATTATGATTTATTATCAAAGTATTAAAAATTCAGAAAAAAATACCAGAACAGCAGTTAATTTTATGGTTTTTTTTTACAATTTTATTAAAAAAAGAAAAAAATATGTAGCAAAATATTAACATAACCGCTTCCATTAAGCATGTAAGCATGAGTCAGCACAAAGTTTCAACTTTAATTGACACCAAGCAAAAGTTTACAGGGTTTGTTATTTTTTACAGAATTCGAATTTCGTTCGATTTTATGTAAAAACTGTTGCCCTTAATAATGCCAACTGTCAAGTAGAAACCTGAAATATGGTTTGATATGAGATCTTTAATCTAGAATGGTAAGAATATTTTGTTGTTTAGGATCAGGACCCTGCACTATGTTTTTATAAGCATTTTATTATATAAAGCATAAAGACACACACGAGACATGTCAACTTACGTACATAATAAAATGCTTATAAAGACATGAGGCGCATATTGAAACATATGCTCGCTTCATCTCTATATATATTGTCCATTTTTTGTCTTTTTAAGGCACTTTACCAAGACAAATGTGAGAAAAATATGATTTGTCTTTAACGTATAATATAATCACAGATAGCCTAGTGGAAAGCGTGCAGTGTTTTTAAAGTTTTTTGTAAGGTGTCTTTTAAAGGTACTTCACCGAGTTTCTTCAAAGATAACACAGAGGGGAACATGTCTTTATACTTCATACGTCAAATGGTTCGTAGAATTCCCTAGAAATACTTTATAAATATATGTTGTCTTTTACTTGTCTTTAAAAGGCCTGTAAAAGAAGTTATTAAACCCTTTTTTTGTATTAGGGTGTTTTTCGTACGGTTGAACCGGTGCTCTGAAAACCCATATGTGATTTTAAAGAAGTCATTGTATCCATAAAAAATAACAATCTGATGAGCGCTGTGAGCTAATGGGATTGTTACCGTCAATGTTGTGTGCTCTGCCTGTACGATAACTGTTATTTTTTGGCCGGCAATTGAAGATTTCGATCTCGACAATATGTGGTTTCAACAAAACGTCACCACTAGTTCTCAGGACACATTATTTTAAGATTTGGTTATATCAATTAGCCTCCAAGACTGTGCGATTTATTGCCGTTGGACTTTTCTTGTAAGGCTACGAGAAAAATCTTGCTTACGTAAATAAATTATAAAAAACTTCTTGGATATAACAGCAGTAAATTAAGAATAAGTAAAGGAAAAATTAAACGCAGAAGTTCTTTGGAAGTACATAGAAAAATAATACAACAAATGCAGAAATAATACGTAAATGAAACACAACAAGCTTCCCAAACAACAATTGATGAGTGCTCGAAGTAGAGCACTTTTGAGTTCCTTGCTTGGAATAAAATTTGGCTCCAGATGCATGGTCGCGCCCATCGTTGGTATATGCATTTATATTTCGAAACTACCATAAGTACATCTTGGGTAATATGCTCATATTTTTGAAGAAAACAATAACGGCAATAATGAAAAAGAAGTTTTTCTGGCTTGAAGCCAAAGCAAACTTAATTTTCTTACGCTTATTCATATATGAAAAACTAATAATAATCTGAAAAAAATTGAGTTCCACTGACACAAAATGCACAAGAATTTAATGGCAAACAATTTATAAAGCGGCTAATAAACTAATTAACAAGAAAATAATTTCATTTCAGCAGCGACTATTGAAATAAGTTCCTTAACCGGCGAACTTTAGAAAGAAAGGCCAGCAAGTAAAGCCGGTATTGATGATAAAATAATTAAAAATATACATGATATTTCATTTTCATCCAGTACACGCGCATTAGTCATTCACAAAGTATCGGTTTCTTTATAATATTTTTAGGAAGCAGAAGCTAATAAAGAAACAAGTTAATAGCACAAAGCATATTGACTTGTTTCTCTCTCTTTATGGTTGCTCTTTAACATACGACTACCGGTCTTGTTTAAGTTGCGTGTAAATAAGACGCGTTATTTGACAATATTTTATTGGCTGAATTTAATTTGGTGTTATGGCTAATAATTGTACGAAACACAAACACATAATATTAACAACAAAAATAATGCCGTTTTATTCTTTTTTATTGTTGAAAATAAAAAAAAAAGATTTTTATATTAAGGTCAATGTTAAAACTGTTTACGTTTTTTTACAATGAAAAAATAAAAGACGGTAGATTTTTTTTTTAAATGCAATTTTTTAGCTCATGAAATCTTCAATTATTTTCACATAATTCTCGTTATATCATTTATAATGTTAAGTATTACCGCATTACCGCAGAAAAAAAAAAAAAAAGTCTGCGTTATGACAACCCTGACAACTAACTACCGTAATTTTTCTTTCTCCACAAATATTTGCCATTGAGATTCTTAACAGCAAGCGTAATTATGTTCCGATTCTTGCGGATTCTAAGAAAAAAAAAGAAAAAAGCAGCAATCTAAGCAGCTTTCAAAATACAATAAAGTGCAGACAATAAATACATGTTTATCATCAACATCATCAACGTTGCCGTAAATAACAGCAATGACTTAAAAATTTGTTATGCAAATGATGCTACCAGCATGATGAAGAAGATAGAAAAAAATCACCGCTACATTTGTAATGACACAAAAATCAATGACACTCCTCTTTTTTGTCTCCAATTACAGCAACAAAATACATTTTTTTTTTATATATAAATACAATGTTGTTGGAAAATGTTAGTGATAATGATAAATTGGCGATCAAAATGTGTCACAGTGACATGTTGGATGCAGTTGTTGTTCCATATAACAACATTGTTGTATTGACTGACAGTCGGCTGTCACTGGTGTTAAGCAATAGAAAAACAAAAAAACAAAATAAAACAAAACGCTATTTGCTTGATTCACCTATAAAATGTGCTTTGCAACAAATTCAACTTAATGCTGTCGCTGCTGACATTACTACGTACTGTTGTTGACAATTGGCTATAAAGACATTTATTTATAACTTTTATTATAAACTGTGCCAAGCAAGCGTGCAACCGTTATGATATGTAGGTTAGGATTTTTTGAAAAACATCACTGATAAAAATTTTAAATTAGATTTTTGTATTAAGTTACGATTTTTGTTTTTCGCAGTAAATTTATATTAAAAACAATGATAAAAGTTTGAAAATATCAGTGAAGAATCGGCCTGAAGAAATAAAGTTTTGGGAACTTTTGTTTTGTGAAATAAGTACTAAAATCTTATATGATTTTTGCGCTAATTATTCCTATAGTTGAGTGTCCTTAGTCGTCGAAAAAAGAGCATTTCAAAAGAATTCTTTCGTTGTAAATACAGAAGACAAAACGGTTACTGCTTTAAAATGACCGCATCGAGATGGCGTGGTAGCTCATAGAGTTACAAAGCTTATGCGATTTCTCGGTAACTATATAAAGCGATTTTCAGCTTGGCATACGAATTACTGATACGATAAATAAATTTAGAAAATTGTGGGTGGGATAAACCATGTGGGCGTGGCACCATGGCAAAATCTTTAAAATGCCATTAATATGGATATTCTAAAGATAATGTGTCGCATGACAGAATTAAGTGGTATAAAGTAGAGAAAATGTGAGCGGGTTTCAGCAAGGGGCTTAGTCCCTTTCAGGCAAAACAATGTTTCTAGAAAACTGTGAAACGAATTTTTATAAAACTTGGTATGAGTACTTTTAGTGATGTAAGATATGCATTTATTAAAATAAAGGTTGAGTTTATAAGATTTATTTCAACATTTCTATGTCATTTTGGATACTAAATCTGAATATGGTATTATTTCTATATCATGTTCCGAAGTGGATGGAACGGTGATAATAGTGTTAGACTCTTGAAATTAGGTACAGATGTTTTTTAAATTAAAACAAAAAGTATGTGAATGTGAAAAAAATCCGCGTCCCGAAACGCCTCTTTCATACAAAAGTGTGATGTAGTTGAGGCTTTTCCGTTCAAATGGGTATCAATTTCCATTAATTTGGTAATGCTGACTTGAAAAATGTTAGAATTTGTGCGATATCTTTACTAGTTTTCAAGTTATTAGCGAAAAACTAAAAATCGATAGCCATTAATAGTAGCGCTAGACTCTTGAAATTTTGAACAAATAAGTAATATTTAGGTTAAAATAGCAAAAACTTGTGAATATTAAAAAAATCCGTCCACAGACACGCCTACCTCCCATACAAAGGTGGCATGCGGTTGAGGCGGTTTCTTTAAAATGGTTATCAATTTCTATTAGTTTGGCAATGCTGACTTCAAAAATGTTTAATAGTTTTCAAGTTATCAGAGAAAAACCGATGTTTTTGACAGATTTATCTCAAAACCAGAGAAGATCCGGTTTTATCATCGAAAATAACATAATGAATGATAAAACAAAGTGATTAACTGATGCCCAATCTCGACGTTATTCTTAACATTTTCCAAAAAAGGTAATTTTCCAAAGTGTTTTCATTAAAGTTCTTCACTTCAACACCGTGTATGGTTTCAAACTAAATTTTTCACTAGCCAACGATTAAACTTCATGTTAACTTACATAGATAGATAGGCATTTGCAACAACATCTATTTTTATCAAACCACCAACAAATATAAAGCGAGAAAAAAAGTCTAAATAAATTAAAAATAATTTTAATCAAAATACTGTCTATATGCAGACATTGCTGCATTAATCTAATTTTAACTGTGCAACATAAACATTTACGACAACAACTATCAACTATTATTTGTAGCAGCGGCAACAGCAGCAAGCAAGTGCACAGTGCGCACCATTATCAGCATCGACAACGGCCGTCATCAACTACGAATAAAAATTGATACTGCTGCCATTGCAACATGGATGCGCATGCGCAAACGCAGTGGACGCATTATAAATGATTTACAATGCTGCTAAAATTGTTGTTGCTGCTATTACTATCATCAGCCTATTGACAACACCTAACGAACAACATAAACAACAACGATTGGCACTCTGCAAAATGTTGTTGGTTTGGTTTGGTTTGTGTGATATTTTTAGAAAAACCACATTTGGTATAGTTTAAAAATAGTTTTTAGTTTGAACAAAACATAACAAAAAAAACAAACAGGTAACAGAAAACCAATATGAAAAAAGCATAGAAAAAGAAATAGCAACAACAACAACACGCAACACATAAAACAACTTGCATGGCATGAAGTACGCAAAATGCATTTGATTTTGGTCTTAAGGTCGTCTTGTCAGTTGGCTAAAAATACTCGTACTCAAACATGATAGTTGTTGTGATCAGTTTTGTTTAAACAACGCTACAAAATTCATATTAAGACACTCATTTTAAAAAAAACATTCACGATGAATGTAGCTTAAGGCATAAATAGTTGTAGCTGTTATTAAAAGACAGCAATAGCTAATGATGGCGCCAAACGCAAAAGTTGCAAACATGTTGGTTGGTTGCAAAATGGTCATAATGATAGCATGAATAGCAGCAGTAAAAATTTAGTGAAAAAAAAGCATCACTTTTTGATTGAAAAATTTCTTCTAGCAATTTTTAAAAAAAAAAAAAAAAACAACACGTTTTATAGCATATATTTTTAAACGCTTTGAAATTTTTTGCATAGACAATCGATGAACTATTTTAAATAAATGTTTATATGTTTAAATAATTAAAACAATAGTAAATATGAAATTACGTAATACTGAGTTTAGTTATTATATTTCTATAGAAAAAAAGTTAAGGACATTGTGTTATTACAACCAAGAGTCAAATAATATTAGGACTTCGCAATTTCACGTAAACTTTTCCTTTGCTTGAGTCAGCGAAAAGCTTAGACTCCACGTAAGATTTCACTTAAAAAATATATGTGATTTGCAGAATGGTAAGAGGGATTAATTTAGTCACACATTAAAGTTTTCAGTGAAACAGGATTGCAGAATCTGTATACTCCATAGCAGCGAATATAATATGAAAAATGTGCCACTTGTGGCACATTACAACAAAAAGGTCGTTTTTCTTAAGAAAAATAACCAAAACCAGATAAGTGATGTGCAGAGACGTTCGCAGAACAATCATTCTGAAATGAAACCCAAATATGGAATATTCCATAAATTTTACAATGCCATAAAATTATTTTGATAATGTTGATATCAAGGAAAAAAGTAAACAAAAGTGCCAGGCAAAGCGTTGATCGTGATCAGCAGAGGCACAATGGGGGTTGAATACATTTCTTGTGCTCCATGACATGTGACGACTTTATGTATTATTGGTTGAACATGTGAAAGTAAAAGGTTTTATAACGTGCATGAAAATCGAGTTATATCTTTGAATTACATTAATTTGTGAGCCCTAGTCCAAAAAATCTTTATTAATTTCATCTTTTTTTTTATTTGATTGATTGCGCCTAAACTATTAAACGAATTTAAGAGTTTTATAAAGTTAGATGATGGCAAATTTAATTGTCTTTAATCTGGTCGTTTTATGTGGAGTTATTTTGTAACAAAAATAAACCCCATATGAGCAAATTTTCATTAGCAACAGTGCAAGAGCTATTATCACTGAAACTTAAAAAGTGCAATACTTTGAATATTCTACAAATTACTATAGTTCAATTATAAATTCATTTAGTAATGTTGAATATTAATATTATCAGGCTATAATCAAATTTATATTTCTCAATATTGGAGTAGGTAGTCATTCAAAAGTATATAGCATATAAAGCTATAATGAATAAATCGAGATAATTATGACGAAAGAAGCGCTTTCGCGCAAGTAATTAAAATGTGTTAATTATATATGTAAATATGTATTAACTGTAATAATAAAAAATCTAAATTGTTTGGACACGTCCTTCTCCAATTTGCTCTAAATTTTGCATGATTATACTTTAAGATTAAAACCGAGAAAATAATTATTTTCAAATAATATAACGAGAATATTTTATTTTTCTACATAATCTGTTAGACCCGAAATTGTTCTCATTTCATGTCATGGATATTTATTATAAAATTCACAACAATACCGAAAAAAATGTGGAGTATAAATTTTGATGCAATTCAATACTGAACACATCAAACATCCTTCGAGGACATCAAGATTAGTAATTCCTCTAAATTATTCTTATTATCTCAGATAGCAACTTTTTAACTTTTTTTTTAAATATATTGTGCCAAATGGTTTACATTTAAATTTTTTTTTTTTTTAATTTCACAGACACTGTATTTTTATTTCTCCTTTATTAATAAAAAAAACCTAATTTTCAACAAATACTTAAAAATATTGAAAGCAAAAGCTGAAATTTAGCACTTAGAGCTAAAAAATAAAAACAAATTGATTGCAAAAACTAACGCACATTTAAATTAAATCCACATTTCTATTCTTTAAAAAAATTATCCTAATTGCTGTTTAATATCATATTTTAATATTGTTGATTGTCAACTACTTATGTACATGTGTACTTCAAAATGTTATTTGTATAGTTGCGAAAACAAACTGACAGCAAAATATTAAGAATGCAGTAACACACAAATATTTGTTTTTGATAAACAATTTATATTTAATGCCCAAACAAAACGAAAAAAATTTGCATTTTTTTTATTAAAAAAAAAAGCTGGTTTAAAAAAAAACAAATATGAATTGCTTGACATCAGCTCATATGTTAATTAAATGATAAAATAATTAAAAAGTTAAAAAAACAATGAAAAGGAAACAAACAACAAGCATAATTAACACTTGTCGACAAAGTTGCAAACAACAAAAAAAAAAAAATGAGAAAAAAATGGAATATGGAAAATATTTGCTTTTGCTGAAATTGCAGATACGTAAGGTATGTGCAGCAATGAAGACCCACTTTCCATAATATTTTCATTTATCTTAAATTCTTCAATTGTTGTCACAAAATGTGTGTTTTGTGATATCATTGCTTTTTTATATCCTGGGTATAGTCACTTTATCATTCCGTTTGTTATGCATAGAATATTAAATAATTAAATAAAATTGAATAAAAAAGCTAAACCTTCAATAATAGTTAATGGCATTAAAAATGAGCAAAATTGGTTCATGGACACGCCTACCGCCCATACAAATAAATGTCATATAAATGATGCTAAGTATAACACAAATTAAGTTGACTTTTCTACCTCTTGGCCTTATTCTCTCTCAATTGACTTTGACCGATAATATTGCATTTTATAACAATTTTGCAAAATTTAATTTAAACAGAATTCAAAGAAACGCATAAGAAGACGAACAAGGACGTAACTATTTGCCGGATATTAATCCGATGAAAATGTTTTCAGAATGTAAAAGCATAACATTAAAGTAACATAAAATGTCCACATCATAGAAAAATGTAAGAAATATCTAAAAATAGCAAGATTTGAAAGTATGTATGTATTTTTAAATATCATATCATAAATTTAAAAAAAAAATTCCTTTGCAGACATGGACACGGATACCATGCCTAACAGACAGAGTGATCAACTGAAAGGTAAGCAATATCATTAATATTGATGAATGTCTGGCAGACGTAACAAAAATTGATGACCAGAACTAAAAATCGAGCAAAAGTTGCTGCCAACTGTTTTGAGTAACATACATATGCCTAATAGACAGAGCTGTAAAAGTCCTTATACATTTATAGCATTATTTATAATTAGAATATAACATGAATAATTCTCCTAAATTTTAACTCATAGCATAGAAAAGTTATTGAAAAATAATTTTGTTGAAAATAAGCTAAGTCGATTGCAGGACACGCCTACCGCCCACACAAATAAAACCATTAAAATTCTATGTTGTGAAAAATTTCACAAAAATCCACGGCATTGTTTGGCACCATACAAAAAGTGGACGAATTTTAATATCAGCGCGTGGCATCACCTACCAAACAATCCCCCGCTAACCTAAGCGAGTTACCTAAAGTAATACAACCAAATTTCACATAAATAATAAAAATAATACCAGAAAAGCTCTGAAAAAAAAAATTGGGCGAATTTCGACGAGAGAGCAAACAAAAGCTTCAAAATGATATACCGAGAGAGTTATTTAAGGTAATCAAATTTAAGAAAATAGTTCGGCCTAATGCCAGAAAAAAATTAGCGAATTTCGACAAGAAGGCGTGGCACCAAACACATGAGCAAAACCTTTAAAACAATATGCTGTGAGAGCTTTTTTCTCCTATTAAGCAAATATTTATTTCGTTTGACAACAAACGTAATCAATGTTTTTCAACCAATTTTTAAAACGCATGCTTTATTTTACAACGCTGTTAATAACCCAGCTAAAAATAGAATTCCATGCAACTTGTTAATTTGTGCGATTGTATGTTTGTCGAGAAAACATTGTTTATTGATAATCGTTAGAGGCAGTTGGAAACTGCTCCGGTGTTGTAGAGACAGATTATGGTGCCTACAACATTTTGATTGATGCGAACCAAAATGTGCCATCGTTTGGCGATACATACAATGTGTACGATGCACATCAGTTGATTGATAAGCAATTAGTTGAGACACGAACGGTCTGTATAGCCTTATAGATGGCTTTCATGTTGAGCATCTATACGATGAATGGATCGATGTTGTGCATGATTAGCGTATTATTAGAATTTATTTTTAGATAATAAATTGTATGTGCTATCGCCTCAGGTATGATACGCTAAATCGATATCGATTAGATGACATGTAATGTAGCGAATTCGCGTAGCACAGTAGCAACAATGCTTTTGAAATGACACAATTTACAATGATCGGAGTATGTTGAGATGAGTTTGCAAATAGAAAATAATGGATTTTGCCAAAGAAATATTCCTCACACTATTCGAAAGAAAATTAAAGAGTTTTCAATATACATATTGCAGAAGTTATCAGGAAAAATACTTAAAAAAAAAGTTTAAAATTCGACAAATTATAGTAGAAAATTTAACTCACTGTAAACCATATTTTAAAAAGTGGTCTAATGACTGACATAGCACATACTCAATCAAGCAGACGTTAAAAATTTCGCTTAGACGACATACAGAGAAAGACTTGGCGCCATGTTAATATGTGTTATTCCATTTAAATAACTAGGCTGAGTTAAAATTAAATGGTGAAGAAAAAAAATGGCTTTTTACTAGCTGACATCAACATATCGTCTATGTGACATTTTAATTAAATTAATTTAATCAAATTATAAATAAAAACTTTCACTGTGCATAAAATGTTATCGCAATGTCGACTAAAATTTGCACGAGTACGAGTACTCTCTTTATAATTGCAGCATGTTGTTCAAAGCATAATTGCAGTTAAAAATTATGTTGCTGTGGATGTTTGCAGCACAACAAATTGCTCTATGATTAATTCAATCAATCATTTTCAAGCAGAAAATCACTGTTTCAAGCAACTAGGCTAAAAATAGAAATAATAAAATTTCATTTGATTTTTTTTTTTATTTTGTTCAAACTGATTGCTGTCGTTAAATTATGTTGTTGCTCCAAAATGAAAATTGAAAATCTGTCATAACGAGTGCAGTGTACTGCAGATGCCTTATTTGTACAAAAACTTGTTGTGAATTAATAACAGTTTTGTCGCAGCTCCAAATAGAAAACTACTAATTAAAATTAGGTACTCCTTTTTTGTCATTTCCTGAATTTTCGTATTTTGTTATGCATATTTGTATCAAAAATGTCATAGTAAATTATTAGTTAAACAGGTCGTATACGTAACAATATAAAAAAATTTAATTTTAACAAGGAATGTTGTCTCATTTTATTAAGACGTTGGCTCATTTTAATGGGATGTTAATTAATTTACATTGGATGTTGTCTGTTTTTAGTAGGACAGTGATAATTCCTGATAATTTCGTTTTAAGAAATCGTTTAAAAAAATTTATAAAATATTTTAGTTGAAGTTCTGTTATATTGAAACTCAATTCTATTTAATCATTCATTTGCTCAAAAAAATTTTTACCCAAATATAAGTAAAAATTAATAAGGAATGAGACAATGAGACTGATGAAAAAAATAAATTTTTTTGCAATATTATTTTATGAAAAATTTTCTGAAACTGCTAGGGCGATTTCTTCAAAAAAAATTCTGCAATACAATATTAACATACAGAGTAAAAGTCTGAGAGTAGGTAATACAGCAAACTAAAAGTTATCGCTGTAATCTATTTGCTATTTATATAAAAATGCTTATATGAAAATGGTTTGTAACGCTTTGCCACAAAATATACTTTACCGATTTTAATAATTTCTTTTTTAAAATAACATATTTGTGCTAAAGAAGGTTATTGTATACTTTTTTTTTTCTGAAAGTTAAATAATATCTTTTATGAGTAAGTTTATGAAAAACCTTACACAAAAATTGTCGCTTGATATTTCATAGGTTATGCTTATGCTGCTTCTTGAATTCTGTATTGTTAATGTGTTTTTTTATACTTCTCATTTGTACTTGGCTTTGAAGTATAATGAACAAACTCTCTTCCAATTGTAATTTTATTATGAAAAAAAAGCGTGCGCAAGCGAAGCCGTGGGTAGCACTAGCATTAAATACAAATGCTGATAATCAAAGTTATTTCGAACTTTAGAACTTGCGTGTTTAACTAACAACGCACGCTAGTGACAATAATCTCAAAAAGTTTTACTTAATAATTTACGTAATACTTAACCACTTTTGTGAGGGAAATTTTTGCATGTAGAGATTTATCACTTACCTGAAAATAAAAAAAGAAAATTTAAATTAGTAATTTTATTTAATTAAAAGATCTATCTTATAATAATTTAATACAAAATAACAATAGACGTACATTTCACATTATCTTATTAGACAAAATAATGAGCAACGAAAATTAAAAAGTTTCTAGAAAAATTTTCCTTTAATTAAAAATTTCCGATGCGATATTAAGTAACTAAAAAAGCTGAAATTATTAAATATAATTGGTATTAGCGCATGTTATTGCATAAGAGAATCTTATTAGTTATAAAACTAATTGAATGTGGGTGGTACATTGTGAAATAATTAACAAAAAATTGTTTTTAATGACAATATTAAGTCATCAGATAAGAAAAAACAAACTTAACAATAAAGGAGGACATAGAACGCGATATTATATGTTGGTGATTCACATTATAGCCATAGTTTTAAGTTAATTATTACAAAACATTTATATTTATATATATATATAAATATTTATTTTCCTTTAAATTGTATGGGGATATTCAATATTAAAATGAAATATTAGCCACTGAACCAAATTCGCCAAAAGCATTGGCAATGTGTTAAACGAGCTTATCCGCTACAAAACAACGCTGTTTTATTTGAAATTATAATTTAATTTAGCAAATAAACACTGTTGTACAATTAAATTATTTGAAGTAATAGCTGGTATTTCTTAATAGTTAATATAATTAAATTTTTGCAATTAAAATTAAAACATCAAATTATTTTGTCTGTATGCTTAATTTTGAAGAAATTTATAAATTACAGCTTTTGTAAAAATTTATTAAAAAAAATCAAAATACAAGTCATATTAAATTGCAATTGCAGTTAAAGTAAAAATAACTTTCTTTAAACAACAAATATAATTTTTGCGGTTTCGTTTTTGCGAAATCATTATTTGCTTCATGTTTTTACCGAGCCTTACAATTAAGCATTGTTGCCACCACCTGCTTGCAATAATTGCTATGCAACATACAGCGCATTTGCGTAACATAGCGAAAATACAATTAAATTGAGCAATTGCAGAGATCAGTAACAACAACCGCAGCTTCAGCACGAAAGCACAAAATAAAATGAATACAAAAATTAATATTTCGAAAAAAGGTTTCTTGAAATACTTATTAGTTTGAGAACGGCATTTAATATCAACTTAATAAAGTTGGAAAATTACAAAAAAAACTTATACGAAAAATGTTAAAAATTGGACTTGAATGTAATTTGAGAATTGAGAAAATGTGGAAAAAACAAAGATGTTAAAAATAGAAATATTAATAGGAAAAAAATATAATAAGCCGTAATGAGAATAATTTTTCATACTAAGCATGCTGCATTTAGTTAAAATTATAGCACAAACAGTTGTATAGGCATGTGCTATAATTATAGTAAAATTAAAGCTTTACAAACTCTTTTCTATACAGTAAATTTAGAAATTTAATTATTTATCATAACTTCTTTTTTTTTTTTTTTGTAAGGAGGAGTTGTTGGCATGTTAATCACTTGTTAACGTTATTAATTGTTACTGCTGTTGCTGTTAGCGCTGTATCATCATGTTATGAATGAGTGGACAGGTGTACAGCGGACCAGAAACAAATGTTGTTAAAACATTTACTTCGGTGTCGTTGTTGCTGCTGATCTTGTTGTTACTAGTCGTGCTGATTGCTCGTTTATAGATGGCATTTAAACGGCGCCAACAATGTGGCATATTTTAGAAAATTGTAACAAATTTAATAGACAAAAATTAGTTTTCTAACTAATCAAGCAAGCAGCACGGAAAGAGCAGGCAGGAAATGTAGTTAAAAAACAAATGGGCGGGAAAGAAGGTGAAATATTAATTGAAAATGTAAGGAAATTAAAAACACTAGCTCGCCAATGTTGCCACTTGAGCTGCAAGCAACAGTGTTCCAGTTAATAAACTGTCATAACCCGAAAATTTCATTACTTTTGCTGTTAATCATTCGAGTTACCATTGTCTTTTGCTGTTTATATTTAAACTTAAGCTTCACCAATTAAAAATTTAACTCTGCACTCAAAAGTAATTTCAATTTAAAACAAAGTTTATATAACGTTAAAAGTTTTAAACATAAATAGTATCCACTTTTTTATGATTTATTTTTATTGCACAGTTTTTACAGATCTTACATAGTTCACGATTATATCACTGACATGTATGTTAGTAGGTTTTCAGTCATTTACACAAAATTTATGTAGCAATAAATTTCAAAAATTCATCAATCAAAAATATGCTAAATGTTAATGCTTTATGGTCGATGTGATGTACACGTACACGTGAGCGATAAGATAAATTCACATAAAAATTGAATGTTAAACGGCAATGTTAAATCAAAATTAATAAACGATATATTCGAGCACACATGTCGGTTTTAAAATTTAAATCAAATTCGGTCTTTGACCTGTTTACAAATTGTTGCTTCATCAATATAAATGCGATACATTTGGAGCTAATTAAAAAAAAACGTAATTACCCTATTTAAACTAAGATATTTCGGCTTACACTTTGTATTTCCCCTTTTTGTAAAAAACAAGAATATATAATATATATTTGATTTCTACTAAAAATATACTCCAAATTAATTAACTTAAGCAGATAAAATAAAATTTAGAGATATCACTTTCAACCTTCAACCCAAGTAACATTTTTTGCACCAGGGGAAAAACACTATCTGATGTTCCCATGCTGTTTTAGCTGTAGAGGCGCTGTAGTTTCGCTTTAAGTTTTCTCTGAAAAAAATGCTAGCTGGGAATGTTAGATAGTGTTAGGTTAGGTTAGGTTAGCAAGGGAGATGACAATTGTCATTATAACTTAGGCCATAGTTAGGCTCATTGTATACCCTGTTTATAACTTCGTTTTCAACCTTTTATAAACTTCAAAATGGATTTTGGACACTTTTGAGCGATGTCTTCGAGAGAGTCGAAAAAATGGAACGGAAGACCTTATAACGCTGATTTTTCAGCGTTGGGCAATCACAAAGAAATGAAAGACAGACTCTTCGACATAAGGATCTTTACAGCTTCTACAAAGATCCCCTACGTTAGATAGTGTTACTCTCCTGGTATTATTTATTAACTTTTATAAAGTGTCTATCTAAAGCACTCGATATAGAATGACTATAATCGTTTAAGTAGGCGTGGCGCCAGCCATAGCAGATATTAAAATAAATATTGATTTTTTTAAATCTTTAAATTTCTAATTTTCAGTGTAAGTTTTTGCAGTGTATTAGTTTTCTAAAGTGATAAATTACTACAGCCACCTACTTGTGACAATTGTCGCAAAGTGAAATAACGCAAAAAAAAAAACATAAGATATCAGAGCTTATAGCACAAAACGTGAATGTTAACCTTGAAATAAAGCCACAACTACCGCTTAACCAGCCAGAAGAGATATAGATATGTAGATAACATTTAACGAGAGTGACAAACAGAATTTGTTTTTTTTTTTATCATGCAAAAGGGAAAATTAATTGTTTTTAAAGTACGGCTATAGTTTTATATAACATTGTCGCTCACATGTTCGAAATTGTGAATAATGTGATTCATTAAATGCATTCGCAGTTTAACCTACAAATGATTTTCGTTTCAATTTCAAATTAAAAAAAAAATTTCAAGCGTGTAGGCCTGGTGATAGTTTTATTGATTGTCACTTTTCTTACCACAAAAACTTGGCGACACTAAAAGGGAATAAAATACTTTTTCTTTTGGTTTGACAAGTGAAAGGTTAAATATATGTCTGATATGTCTGTCAGTATAAGTTTTGGTTTGATTAATTAAATTGCGTATTGGTTGAAATAAAAAAATAAAATTTGATATGGAAAATTTCTTTAAAAAATTGTCATACAATTTTTGGCGTTTCTTCTTGAGGATAATTCACATAAACGCATTTGTATGTAAATATATAGAAGCATACACCACAATGCAAAATAAATCTCTAAAGCATTACTAATAATAATATGCACTAAGGCAATATAATTTAAAAAAAAAAATAAATATATACTTAAAGCATTTTTGGTCTAAATTATTTGAAAAAAAAAAACAGCTCACAATTTAATTTAAGCAGCATGATCAAGCACTGAAGAGATCATAGCTTAAATTAGGAATGCAAAATATAATATTTTTAAAGCTAATTAAGTGCTAATTTAATGTATAAACTTTAAAGTTCGTGGAATGATCATAATAAAATAAAATAAAATTAAAAGTTAAATTATGCTTAATCAATAATAATAATGATGTTGAATAATTTTGAGTATCATGGATATTTTTTTATAAATTCCATTGTAAGTGAACACAAAAAAACTCGTTTCAAAATCAGATGATGACGTAGCAGCTGATGATGAAATTTTCCGCATATTTAATTGAATTAAATGAATAACTCAATAACCTAAAAAAATTAATAAGCATAAAACGCAGCAGCAGCGTAGCCAGCGTTTTGAAAGGGAGGGATTAAGTTTTTTTTTTTGCTCAAAGTGTGATATCAAATTGAGAATCACAGCCTGTAACCATTGTGTTCAAATTGCTGAGCAAAAACATTTATGTAGGAAAAAATGGCATAGCAAAATTGAAGTTGAAAATTGTAAAAATAACATGTTTTCACTTTGTTTTTAACACAAGCAACTTTAATTTATTGAATTTGAAAATTATGGTAGATTACATTTTTTACGTTACTTCCGACAGTAAAAAACTTAATTTTAAAGTTGCAAAGTATTTGAAATTACTCTTCTTTATTTTATATTAAAAACTTTGTAAATTTGAATCAAATATGAAATCACTTTAAATCAATGTCGATTATTTTTGAATCAAAATCAAAAATGTTTTTCCCTCACTTTAAAGATTTTCGGCTTTGGCGCTAAGCTATAAGCGTTTTTGTTTGAAAGAAAAATGAAATCATTGATTTTTTTCCCTTAGACACAAGTTCCACATTTTTCATATTTAAATCCTTCAGTTTTTTAATTCCATTTCGGCTCAGAAGCACTTTGCGGGCTCCACAAGTCCATGTTTTTTGATTTAATAGCATAGATTTTTAACGAAATTTAACTATATAACGACTTTATTTAATTTTTCGCCCATGGGGGTCCATACCCCTTGACTCCGCCACTGTATAGATCAATCAATATTGAACAGTCGCGTGCCTTTTAAGATAAAAAAATGTAATTTTTTTGATATTTTAAATAACAGCTAATTAGGTTTAATCGATCACGTTTTTTTAAAAATCGAACACCAGACAGACACACATGTTGAAATCGTAATTACCAGCATTTAAAAACAAAAAACAGCTTAACATGATGTTTACAGTGAATTTACGTATTCTCTCATTCATGAGTTGCTACTTAAATTGGTTATTTTTCTCTGCAAACATATTAACTTCACTTAAACTAATTTAAAAAAAAAGTACCCGCCATAAAATTTAACCTTTGATAAGATAGTTTAAAATTAAATAAATTTAAGTGCAAAACGATTATGCAACATAATGAAATAGTTAAAACAAAGGAAAAGGTACATGCAACATTATTAGTATTTAAGACACGATTAACGCGCGTATACGATCGAAATTTCATTGAGATTTCAATAAGCGTTGGACAGATATATAGTAGTTAACGTATGGCGGCAATAAAATTGACTAAACTATTGAGGTTTTTATTTGTTAAGTATAGATTTGACATTGTCAAATATTTAAGTTTTTTTTTTTCGACAGCAAAAAGAACCTTCAGTTAGTTCAAAGGATTTGCTAAACTACATTAAACTTGGATTACATACGCAAGGTCCACACAAGTGGCATTGTCTTATAACGCATTTACGTCAATTTATATTCTATTACTAATTCTTGGAAATACGCTGAATTTTTTTTAAATTACTAATTACTACAAGTTGTGCATTTATTATTTAGGGTTTTTTTTATTATTATTATTTGCATTATTAAAATATTAATTGTTTGCTCAAATGGAAAACAATATTTATTTATTCAGAGCGATCGTTATATTTATGATAATTACTCGTATAGTTATGCGAATGACACATATGTTGGGGAAGTGTAGTTTTATTGCATTTTCAAGAATTTTTTTCCATATGCATGTTATGAATGAGTTGAAGGCTGTTCGTTTTTTTTTTTAGAACAAAACCTTAAAAAATAAATTAAAAGTAGAAGTTTATTTTATTTCTTATACGTTTTAAAGACGTATATATAACATGTGCAAAAGTCAGTTTCAAAAAATTTTATGTGCAAATTTTGCACTAAAAAATAGCTGAAAATTCGTATAATTATTTTCAGAAAAAATTTTTTTGTAAACCTTGAATTTTGTTGGAAAGTTAGGTTTAGTACGTTCACATGATGGATGGTCATATTAACATTGAAAAATACGTAAATTTTTATATATTATAGACATTTTGTACTTCAATTAGAAACGTATAAAAGCTTGCCTCTAAATTTTGACCGGTTTCTGATCTGACGAAACAAAGAAATATTTCTCATAAAATATTTGATAACATAAACAATAAAAAAGACAGTCTTTTTGAAGATTAACATAAAGTTCGTCGGGATAAAAATTTTCGAAAAATGCGTAAGTGTTAAAAAAATACCTAAAATGCGCGAAAATCATATAAGAACTTTGTTGTAGAGGAAGAAGAAAAGAAAAAATGTAGGTATATTAGAGTGATCCTTCAAAGCTTTTATTTTTATTTTTAAGAAAGTGCTCACTTGCGAAAATTCTGTAAAAAATTTGTTGAGCTTGAGTTGCCCCAATGAGCTTGAGATTTTGTATGGAAAAATTAAAATTTTATTTTGAGCTCATATAATTCAGCTACAAAATCTCTGTTTTATAGATATTATTATCTTTACATTTGCAAAACTTACAGCTGTTTGAAAAAAGTGCCTTTTCTGTTAAAATACTAGAGGTTACTCATACGACACGTTAACCCAAATTATTACGCCTGATAGACCAAACACTTTTGATGGTTTTGAGTGTACATTATCTAAATTCGGTAGGCTATCAGCTTAGAATTTTGCAAAGTTTGTGGCAATAATTTCGAATTTAAGGTTTTGCGTTATAAATCATAGAACTCAGCTACAAATAAATGATAAAATTACGAAGTATTTTATCAAAAAAGACACTTTTTCAAAAAGCTTGAACTTTTGCAAATACATACATATGTAGGTATTTATTTGGGTGTTTATTATGTTTTTTTTTTTTTTTTGTTAGCCACAGTTTTTGCCAGATAAAAGCTTAAAACATAATTGTTCTTTTTATATAGTCGCGCATTGCTTGCTTAAAATTATTGAGTTTATAAAAAAAAAAAACAATCATTTTTATAACAAGCGCACATTATGTTTCATTACTAACATTTTGCTAAACGTTACCAGACAGCTGTGAAAATGAATGCTTTTTACGCGCTGCATTTACTTTAACTTTATCAGAACAGGAAATTATGAACTCAACAAATATTTGCATTTAGTTGTTATGTTACGTGCCATAATAAAAAATTTGTTGCTTTTAAAGCGTTAAAGAATGCGGGTCAGCAGCAGCAGTCAACATGCGCAATTACTTTAATTTTAAGCGCATTAAATTCTGTTAAGGAGCTAATCTGCTTTTTTGTTTTAATGGGAAAAAGGAAAATTTTACATATTAAGTGCAATTTTTATTATGTTAATTATTACATTTTAATTTTATAAGTAATAAAAATAAATATTAAAATAAATATTACTAATTTAAGATACATAACTAACTAAGTTTAAAAGAAAAAACAAAAGAAAATCTAAGTCTAAACTTGTTAGGTTTCATCTACTGTACGGACACTCTCTAGCAGCAAATTTTATAATACATGCAGTAAATTTTAAAGCAAAGCATTTTTGCTTCAACTAAAATTGCTGCCTTGAGGTTTTTAACACATACTTTTTGGACCGTTTAACTCAATGAGCAAGATAATTAATTACCTTCTCTTTGTGGACTGTAAATTGTGAATTTTGTTGTCGTTAATAAAATAAAAATATGAATTGATTTACTGAATGAAAATAATAAATTTATATTGATTGTGAGTTAAAGTTGCAGCCGCGTTTGTTTGTTTGTTTACATCATAATTTACTGGTTTTGCATGTTAACAAACAATTAAGTTTTATTGCCAATTTCTTGCAAATTTTTTTTAAACGTTTTGATCGAATTGTATAATTTATAAAGCGGCGCTTTTTTTAATGGTTATTGACATAATGCATGATTTTGATTTCGAATATAATAATTTGGTTGATAATAAGAAAAAAGATTTTGCAAAAATTGGTTTAGCAAGTGGAAAACATTTTTTTTTTTTTTAAACACAATGGAACATTATTTAATCAAACTTACAGTCCATTAGCAAACACCGGTTATCATGTGAATGTACAAGTCGGTCAGTGCTTCTTCTTAAGTAAACTAGACATGATAACAGATGGAACTATTGGTGATTGGCAATTGGTGATATAATGACAGATTAAGAAAAAATCGGCTCTTTGTTTTTTTCGGTCATAAATTAAAGCTTTTTTTTTTAATTTTTAATTAACGAAGGGGCTCCGTCCCCTGCTTTACTCCGCACACTTTGCTTTGCTCGCGGGCTCTCACGTTGGCAAAATATTTGTTTGTTTCTTATATTTTGACAACTTAATTCTACTTTTTTAACAATTAAAAGCATGCAATGGAATTTTGCCTTTCTTTAATAACTAAAAGTATGCAATGAATTTTTTTTATTTTCTTTTTAAGGCCCTGCAATAAGTATGAACAGATTTTTTGTCAACAGTACTAAACGATCTTCTCCATTTTTCTCGAAACTCTTGTAAATTTTTGAAGTTTAATTACTCCTTCAAGGTCTCTTTTACTTAAGTCTCGACCAATTGAAAGTTATTGGGCTTTTGGTCTGAACTCAATTTATTTGGCTAAGGCTCTAGTTTGTGGCAGCATTTGAAATATCAGCAATGACATTTATGTGTACTACATAAAATCTAAATATTGTTTCAAGCAGAATTTCGCTATTCGTTTTTAATTGAGGTTCTTTCTTTCTACTTCCGAGTACTCCAAAAATTACCAGACTTTCTTTAACAAATTAAGGCGATTCAACTACTAATTAAGGCAAAATGATATCAATTTATGCTTATAATTAAAATAAATAATATTAAACTCATGAAATGAAAAATGAAAAAGAGCTCATGAGTACATGAAAGAGAGATAAAATAAAAAAATAAAAAGTTTTTATCACTTACAATTTTTCATTTAAAAATTCACCCCGCGTAAATTCCGAAAGTCGACGCGATTTGCTTTTCTTGGTGGCAGCGGCAGCAGCGACGGCTAAATTTTTGGACGTTGGACTAAGTTTGGAATTTTTAACACCCGAGGAGGGTGAAGTGGTGGCGGAGCATGGGCAGGTGCATTGGCAGAAATTACTGCTATTGTCAGCATTAGTTACATTAAAAACATGCGGTGGTAATGGTGGAGGTGGTGGCGTTGAGGTTTGAGAAGAATTTGATATCACAGCATTATCGTTTGTTAGTGATTTAAAACACGATTTCGTCGCTGTCGCCATTTCTGACTCAATGATAGCATTGGTTAAAATTTGATTTGCTGGCGATATCGCTGATGAATTGCAATTACAGTTGGTCGAAACAAATGGTGTCAATTCAACGTTTGATGGCTCTGCTACTTTAGTCGCATTGCAGTTGCAACTAAGCGGTATTTGATTGGACCAACGGCGTGTTTTCTCACTTGGTTGATGCACTGATGGATTTAAGTCACAATTATCGAATGAGAACTTTTTAAGTACCTGATTTCTTTGCTCCTTTTGTTGAGCATTTAAGCAATTATGTTGCTTAAGGCTACGACGTGGGCGTGGTGGCGATGGTGTTGTAGGCGGTGAAATGGCAACAGCTATTGAAATGGCATCTAGAGAATTTGATTTGACAATTTGTCCACTACCGTTGCTGTTGTTGTGGATAAAAGGTGCACGTTTTTGTGCCACAATTCGAGAGTAAAGTTCTTCACTATCGAGTGGTATGAGATTTGCAACACCGATGCGTCGTTTGGGTTGAGAACGCTTTGATTTCGAATCCGCAACAGTTGTAGCGCAATTATCATTTAAGGAACTATTCGTTGATTCGTTAATTTCGTTACCACCTGAAGTCTTATCCGACTTTGTATGAGTAGTGGCAAGCAGCGCAGTGTTAAAGAATGGCGTTGGCTTATAAGAGAGTATATTCGATAGTCTACGCATTTTGTTTGGTTTCGTTGTCTTATTACTTTTCTGTTGAAGCTCCTCACAGCTATCATCAACTGTTGACATTTCTCTGTCTGATCTGTCTGCGGTATCATCATCATTGTCTAGCGGCATTGTAGTCTCATCAATCTTGCTGACCACAAAACGATTCTTAGTTTTGCTATGCGGCTTTGAATGCTCTACAACGGCATCTAATTTCGCTCCTTGTAAGATATCATAAATGGTGCCATATTTACGCGTTCCACTATCACCACCAGCAGCATTTCCTGCAGTCTCACCTGTATTTGGTATAGTATGTGCAACATCGGCTTCATTTTGTTGCTGCTGTTGCATTTTTTGTTGCTTCTGTATAATGTCGTAAATCATGCCAGACTTTGGTACCTTATGCTTCTCTTTAGATGTAGTCGCATCCTTTTTGTCCGATGCGGAAGTCGTCGGATCGCGTTCCATAATTGCAGTCAGACTTTTACGTTGAAAGAACTCACCACTGGAAGGCTGTGAAGTCTTGCGATGCAAGATTTCATAAATGGTGCCATAAGTCATATACTTGTCGTATTTCTGATAAGTTAAATTGTAAATATCATTCTTGCGCTGAATGATGTCGTAAATGGTGCCGTAAACTAGTTTATCATAGATCTTGAAATTACGTTTATAGTTTGCGGACTTTGTATTTGGTAGTGCAGCTGAAGCCTGTAACTTTAAATCGGAGGAGGCAATCGATGACGAATCGTCATCTAAAGTACTACCAGCAGCGGATTTGTTGGCACGTTCTGCGGCCGCTGTATCTTTAGCGCTATTTTTGCGCATCAGCAGAACGGACGCATGAGACTTGCGATTTCGAGAATTTTGACGTTTAAATGGTGACGTTGTTGCATTTGTTGAAGCAATACATTCTTTCGCTGTCGTTGATTTTGTCGTTGTTGCTTCAGCTTCACGCACCAAACGCTTAAATTCTTCATACGATTTGCGACGAATATGCGCCTTTTCTTTCTCTTTAATCATGAGCTTGTGATCAAGAATTTGCGATAGAAAATCTGAATTCTTGCGTAAAGCAGCTGTAGTCTTTGAGTCCGTTGACGTCGCCGTTGTGATATTCATTTCAACTAGCGATTTGTTGTTGTCGTCAGCAGCAACAGGTTTTGCCGCTGTTAAACTTGTCGATGACAAGTCAATGAGTGGTGCGTGATCTGTGCTAGAAGGTACTGTCGCGGCGGCGACATTACTAATCTGTTCCGATATAGAAGCTAATGCTGCTGTTTCATTACTCTGTCGTTTTGCAATGCCATCTCGCTCATAAGTTTCATCCGCTGCAATTGCAGGGGCAAACATGGCGCGAAATTCTTGATAGGATTTGCGACGCATCTGTGCTACTGTCGATTTGTCTTCATTGCTGGCGGCTGCTGGCTGCTGCTGCAGTGGTGGTGGTGGTGGTGTGGAACTGCTAAGTGTAGCATGTGCGGCAGCAAACATGGCTTTAAACTCTTCATAGGATTTACGTCTATTACGTGATTGTGTCAAACACTCTTTGTAATTCAGACGCGGTATCTTTTCGCCACTCTGCGTTTCGGAATTCGGTAGCAAACGCGATGCAACATTGAGCGGTGGTGGTTGCGTAGGCTCATCAAAGATACTCACCAAAGCTTGGTGACCGCCAGCGGCACCTTGTAATGAGTTTTCGATTTTATTTTGCATTTCAATGAAGCCCGAATCCATTGAACTTATCGTGCAGGTAGAGTCGAAACTGGTTTTGCGACTTGAGCTGTTGCTTAACGGGGGCGTTGTTGGAGCGGCATTTCGATTTTCGTTCAAACTACCGCTTGGTAATTCCGCTTCCGCTGCAGCTTGATGTTCTTCGATGTCATCAAAGCTAATGAGATCCTGCATTACTTGACTACTTGTATCACGTTGATTGTCTATGGCTTTATCACAGTTAGTTTCGGCAACTTGACCTCGTTTAACAGCGTTTGGCGACGTCGACGTGCAACATTCAGTATTCGTTGTTAGCGCTCGCACTTCACTATCGAGACTATCTGACAGACCGCCTACGATAGCTCCCAATTTACGCTGTCTGCCGCTACAAACATGTTTATTACTACATTGGCAACTTGCTGTTTGGATTTCCATTGATGGCACGTGTCGCTCAACAATGTCTTTGGTGTCGTTGTCGTTGTCGCTGTTGCTATGCGCTAGCTTCAAGTGCTCCTTCACCTCAACAACCAACACTTGTTGCTGCTGTCTTTGTTTAGTAGCTGCTGCCAGCTCAATTAATGCGCTGTCGACCTCTTCAGTCTTTAGTGTACCGTTAAGCTCTATCGTTTTCAGCTTTTTATTTACCGTTGCATAGACGGCTTTAGGCCAGTTCGGTATTCCCAACGTCGCTGCTGACGTGCAATTGAGTTTTGTTATTTTAACACCACCAGCAGTGCTGCTACTACTGTCACCACAGCCGACGCCTTCTATGCTACAGCGATTATGAAAGATTTTTACGCTTTGCATTGGCAATTTGTGACGTTGATTTTGACGATTACGTGCTGTGGCCGTCAACGCGATACTGCTATGTTTGTAGCGATGATAGCGCCGCGTATATTTATTTGCAATATTATAGACAGGATCATCCAGTTGCAGTTCATTGACTTTCGCCCGCGCAGCACGTTCGCTGTCTTGCAGTGTTTTGCCGCAAGCCTTGAGATAACGCTGCAGTATCATTTGCTGTGCGTGTGACTTGCGTGTGCGACTTGCACCGCTCTTGCAACTAAGATTACGCGTACGACTCAATTTACTTGTGGTGGATGACGGAGCATAACATTCATTCATACATTTGGCACAACAAAGAAATTCATAGAGTATATCCTCAACACCATCTATAGTGGAACATGATGGTGGCGGTAGCGTAAATGTTGAATATTTCGGTTCCAATAGCATGTTGGATTCACCCGGCGTTATGCTGCACGTAGTGGTGGTAATGGTTTGTGTTGCTGCAGCAGCATTTTTCTGTGCACTAGTTGTCACAGGCATTAAGATATATGTGCTCTTTAAATTCTGTTTCGCTGCAACTATGCCATTGGTATCATTGGTAGTAGGCGCATCTATTGTGCCATGGGTCGTGGCAACATTCTGTGCTGTATTCTCTTTGTTAGGATCACTATCGGCCGTAGCTGCTGTGTTGGTGTTTTTCATTATAGAACTCTCAATGCTAATGCCACTATCCAATAGCACAAATGTGCCATCTGAGGGTAATATAAGTCTACCTTCGGCCGCAGCATTGACAAGTTCCCGCAACGCTAAAACCTGCTTCTCCGTTACATTTCCTTGCAGTTGTATGCCGTGCAGTGCAAATGCAGTTGGTTTATTATTCACTGAATTGGGATCGGTACACCAAACGACGGGCATAGTTGCCATATTTATAGATTTGTTTATTTAAACGTTGGCAACATAAAAGAAGAAGATTTTAAGAAATTCGTTTGTTGTTTGCTAATTAAATTAAGTTGGCAATGTTTGTCAAATCAAGATTTGATTTGAGTTTATTTGCGTTGGATTGCTGCGCTTTATTAAAGCGGCGTGCTGTAAAAATTAAAATAAAAATGCACAATATTATAAAAGCGTTTAAATTAAGTTTGTTTTGTTGATACAAACTTTCTTGTTTTCTTTGTCGGGTTTTCTATTTTCTCGCTGTTTGCTCGGAAGTTATTTATTTTTCAAACTTTTTTATTGACTTTTTCGATTTGTTATTTAAATTATCATAGATCTGAGAATTTCACTTAAAAATCATGTTAATCTATGGATTTGATTCAAAAAATTGTTGATGATTACATATATAAAATATGCTAATTTTTCTATTTTTAGATTTTGTGTGAATATTTTAAGTAAGACGCTAAGCTTTTATGTATATTGAGCTAGTTAACCCTATACCAGAAGAATTGTGTAAAAGTGGGTTAAAATAACACTTTCAATTGAATTTTGAATTTAAAAAAAAAAATTTTTTTATTTTAGGTTCTTTTGTTCATATGGCATGTGTCACGCCCACTGATTTTGGTTACGTCCATATGATTCCATCCTTTTGAATTAACATCATAATCGCTAGATTTTTTTTGCTGGAAAATTTGTAAAGAAGAAAGTTTTTTTCTAACAGTAAACGGTGCCACGCCTCTAACAGTAAAATATGTTTCCACGTCCAAACTAATGTACTGATTCTGATGAAATTTGGTATGGAGATGTGGGAAAGGTATTTGTTATTAAGTGGGCGGTGCCACACCCCCAAATGGTAAAATATTTTTAATAGTATTTATTTTATTCCGTATAGTAAGATTTTTTTAAAGTTTTATAAACCATCTTCTTTTTGAAACTCGCATACTAATTGTCCAAAAAATTGAAGAAAAATTGAGGTTTGGAAGTTTTAATTGTGATCACATTTTTGAGAAATAAACTTCTTCCACCTATTGATGGTAAAAAGTCGATGACAGATTTAGGACCCTTCTGTTTTGAACACATTTTTCGAAAAAGATTTTGCTGCAGTAATTGATGACGAAATTTCGAAAATGGAATTTGAACATCATCAGTAAAGTCCCAAACATCACTAACTGGGGTGTTTAGACATCACTTTTTCAAAAATAACTTATTATACTAATCGATGAAAAAAAAGTCGAAAATACATCAACAGTGGGTCGCTGACTTCTTAAGCAATGTTCGCGTCCTATTCCTTGGAAAAGACGAGGTCTTTTAGAATTTCTAAAAATATTTGTTTAAAAATTATGTAAGGTTTTATAAATGGATTGATTGCAGTGAACGATTTATTTTCAATAGCTTACACTACCATATTTTATGGCGATTTTTGTTTGATATGTGCAAATATTTGGACTTATTCACTTTTGAAAAAATCTTAAAAATTTAAAGTGATTTTGCCAGTTATTAATTATCTTTTCACAAATATCAATCTGAGAAAAGATTTATATGCTGAACTAAACGCTGATTATGGATAAATATAAAATAAATTTTGAAAATGGACTTAGGCAATTTTGACGTTTATCGAGTTTGAATTCACTGTATTCCTTAAAATTTTTCGTTGTAACCTATAAAAACACTATGCCGCCAACACTCACTCACAAATCTTTATTGAACATAACAGACCATTTTGTTATACATATTCAGCTTACAAAAAAAAAATACTAAATAAATCCTCAAAATGGATATAAAAAGCACAGCTATTACACACAGACAGCGACTAGATATATAGACGAACTACAAACGGTTTAACTAGGAAATAAAGCAACAACTTAACAAATATTTAAAAGAATAACTTAAGTTAAACAGAAAAAAAAGAGGTTAAGTATTGACATCCTTTCAAGAAGATGATGACTTGGTAAATAATCTCTTTCACACTTAAAGAAAGAGTTAAAAAGAGATAGACACAGAAAAAAAGCCAAACAAATAGGTACTTTTTTTTCGTACATCAAGTCAGACTCGATTGCCTGCCTGCTGTCACTTGGGATTATTTATGAGCACTACAGCTAAAAAAAATGGGAGAAAAAAACTAAAACTGTCAGCAAATGTCAATGTCAAACCATAAATATTGACAAACTGCAACTAAGATAGATACAAAATATTTTTATTTGTTTTGTTTTGATTTTAACTCTTTTTCTTTTAACTCAACTTCATTGTAAAAAAAAAAAAACTTTAAAAATTTGTAACAAAATTGTCAAGCTGATAAAAGCGAGCTATGAATGAAGTGAAAGATGATGATGAGAGAAAAAACTGGGCACATTACATATGTACATACGAGTATAAAAACGCTATCAGTTGGTAGCACTTTTTTATGGCTTCTAATGAAAAGTTGTTTACTTAGGTTAACAACAGAAACGTTACGTTCACCAACCAAAGTGATGTTGACAATAAGTTGGTTTCAGTTAAAGATGAGGGAACCATTAGTTCCGTATACTATACAAGGAGTAGAGCATTTTATTTTGTTCAATCCTATGATGATTTTTTTTTTTTTAAATTGGTTTTATTATTTTAGTGATCTTTAATGCTGAGTTCATGTGGACATACAACGAATTCAAGGGAAGCAAATCTTAAAATTTTAAAAAATATTCAACAAATTTGGATGAACAAAAATGGTATAAACTTATATAGCACCGAAACTACATGAGCACCGAAATTCAATGAAAATCGCTGAAGAATAAAAGGGAAATTTCGCACAAGTAGCTCATAGGAAAAATTGCCTTAAAATAAAACTAGAAAATTACCAAAAATTTCACCTTTTTGGACACATTTGGACTTTTTTGGACGAAATTGTACCTTTTTGAGCAAAATTTGTACTTTTTTGAGCAAAAATTGTACCTTTTAGAACAAAAAATTGTACCCTTTTGAAGAATAAATTGTACCTGATTGAACAAAATATTGTACTTTTAGAACAAAATTGTAAATTTTTTAATAAAATTGTACCTTTTTGGATTAAATTGTACGTTTTGGAACAAAATTGTACCTTTTTTGACAAAATTGTATCTTTTTAAACAAAACAATTTCGCTTTTTTGGCCAAAATAGTACCTTTTAAGACAAAATTGTACCTTTTTGGACAAAATTGTACTTTTTTTTACCAAATTGTATCATTTTGAACAAAATTGTAACTCTTTGTACCAAAACTGGTACATTTTTGGCCATAATTGTACCTTTTTAGACAAAATTGTACTTTTCAGGCCAAATTGTACCTTTTGAGACAAAATTGTAATATTGTTTCTATCGTTGGTGATGCTATTATATCATCTAAAATAAAAGGCTTTACTTAATTTATTAATCTGTAGTAACTTTTGCAGAAGTTATAACCAATAAAAAAACATTCTATTACTCACTCGAAGTAAAGTAATGAAAATTATTCATCATATAAATCACTTCGAAAAAAAGTGTTAATTGGCTATAACTAATGTAAAAGTATCGATAAATTAATAATTTAGTCACTGTTTTAAAAATAAAGCTTTAATTTTAGAAAAGAAAACAGAATCTAGTTATCGATTCTTAGTTCACCATTTAGATTTGAATATTTTTAAGACCGTTTTATTGTCAGTTACTTATTTAAATTATAAGCTTTCATAATCGAATATTAAGTAATAAATTTATTTGCAAATAAAAATTAAGTATTAATTGCGGTGACCCGGTTTTCCCGGTATAATTCACTTACCCACTACATTATAAAAATTACACGCCATAAAGATTTATTAAGCACAACATTTACAGTGGCTTCAATTTTCGGGCAGAGATGAGGGAAGGGGAGCTGAATCTCTCAGGAGTGACCCGCTTTAATCTCAACTATTTTACTATTAATTTCACTTAAATATTTGTAGAAATTCACATAAATAAAAATGCATTTACTTGTCAAATGTCAACAAATTTCTCACTTTGAACTTTTCTTTTTTGAAAGAAAAAAAAAAAAAAATGCATTTACGATCACTTTTGCTAAAGCGCATTAACTTTTTATGTATCAAAATTGTAAAACATCTTGAGAAAAGTTGTTTGTATGTTTCTTTTCTAACACATCCCAGTGAGTCACTTGTGATTATATTAAGACAAAACCCACTGCTGGAAAATCTACGTACTTAGTAAACAAAAGTTAATGATATGCGGACTTTTTATTGTTGATCGTAAAATTCTGCTTTTTTAAATAGTTGACAGTACTATGAGAAGAAAGAAAAAACATCATAGAAAAGTGAATATTTAATAAATATTTTATCGCCTTTTAGTTTCGAAGTCAGCCATAAATGGTTAGCAACTTGATCGCAATTAGCACAGCAAGTGATTTTCATGTGATAATGGTTTAGAAATTGTGTTATCAATAAAAAAAAAAACAGCATCATTAATAGTTTTTACTTGGGTTTAGAAGAATTTCAAATATTTTTTATACGCGTGGTCATTTGTTTATCTATACAATTTATATGTTAATTTTAGTTTTTCTATTTGTAGGCACGTTTATTTATCAGAAACGGAAGAATTGACTTGGAAACTTAAGAAAGATTTTTAATTAAAAAAAGAGATAAAAAGTGACAACTCGAAGGCGACATACGTTTTTCTTTTTATTTGAATTCCATAGCTAAAGGTAAAATAACTTAAATAAAGCCTTTATTTCGAAATAGAAATTTTAATTTTTTTTTGCCCAAGCTAAGCAGCAGCTCTTATAAACTTTTATGGTAATAGTTTTTTTTTAAGTTTTTATTTTCAGGTTTTAAGAAAAACAACTTTCTAGTTTTAATTGTTTTGTTTTTGGTATGATGGTATGATATATAACTAAGTAAACATTTATTTGGCAAAGTTCTTTTTTTTTTTTTAAAAAAAAGATACCCATGCGTTAATTGTTTGTGAATAAAATCAGCTAACAAACAAGTATTCATTATCCGCAACTTTATCCACGTCCATACGTTCTATAATTCCACCAATAATTTTTGCGGTGCTTAGTAGAGATAAAATACATTCATGAACAAAGTTTCAGGTGTCACGCCGCCGCATTTCAAGAAAGATAGATAGATAGTAGCTTATATCTTTCAGCCGGCTTAAATAAAACTTTTTGCTCAATTTCACCAAAATCAGTTCAATGATTAACCCGTGAAAATATACCGACGGACAGACAAACACATTTTCACATTTATACTATTAGTTAGGATTTAAGGTTAACGGTGCGTATGAGTAACATTTATTGAAATAGCTCAAAACAAATTCTTTTTAATTTATCTTTCTTTTGTATAATTTTTGTGGTATTGACACACACTATATTGAACAGTAAGCTCAATAAAATAACAATTACTTCAGTTTGCTTTAGAAAGAAATCGTCAAACTTAAAAATGCTAGCGATATAGTTTTATGGTTTATGTTAAGTTCCAATGAAACCACTCCAATTGTTTTCGAGTTAGAAGTGAAATATTCAAAATACAAACCCCGAGTGAACAGTTAATTTGTTCAATATTCATATCTAAATAGTTAAATTGAGGAAAAGTTAATTTCATAAACCAATTGTAGGAGCAATTTCACTAACAATAAAAAAAAAAAATCTTATACTTTTTGTGCCGAATAAATGTCGCGTATGCGCATGCGCAAAATAAATGCTTTAAGTTTTGCAGACTACAGAAACTGGCAATATATAAATGAATCTTTAATAGCAACAACAATGAACAAACACAATTTTATTTAACTTTTAAGTTGTTGTTGTTTTTTTTTTAACTTGCAATGTTTTGTCACATTGTATGAAAAAAAAAACAGACTCTAAACACTTTGTAGGTGTGAAAAAGACAAATGATTTGACACTTATAGCGATTGTAAGAGAAGAAATTTTTTGTGATAAAAAATGCGAAATGTTTTTAACTACACTAACATTATTTTTAATGTAATCAATAGCTTATCAATTTCATTTTGCAATCAAGGTTGTTACTATTAATTTTTCTTATATTTTATTATATTTATTTTCTTTTGTTGCAACTCAATTCAATTTATCCAAGAAATCTTTTTCTATTAACTTATTTGCTATAATAAAATGATCCATTATTATTTATGCAGCATTTTAATATTGTAATTAATGCAGTTTCCTTTTACCGACAAATATATTTATATGCTTTAACTTAATATCATGATAGTATTGCCAGATTAATATATTGTAGAGTATTTTAAAATCGTAAATATTTAACATACATCTGCTCAATTATATTAAATTTAAAAGCCACTGAAAGAGAGAAACATGAAAATTTTAATCAGAAACAAAAAAGATTAACTGTAGAAGCATTTTCAGCTTCATTGCAATTTAATAGATTTTTTTTCAGCTAGACATTTTTTTTAAACTAAAAATTAGAAATCGCTCATTTTGTTATAAAAATTTTTAAATAAATTGAGGAATATTTTTTGTTAAAAAAACTCAAAAAAAAAAAGGATTTCTTATTTAATAAAACTAAACTAAAACACATTGATGAACGTAATTCACCATTCGTTTTTTTCATATTTTTGCTGTGAACTAAATAGCTAACGCGTTGTTAAATGCACCAGCCCCCCACTGTTTAGCTGGGAAGTATAAAAAAAAAATAAAAAAATTTAAAGCTCGCATTTATTATGCAGCAAAAGCAACGTGCGCATGCGTGCCACTCTGCAATGATTATGTTGCTTTAGTTTTGATCATTCGTATTAGAGACAAAAAAAAAACAACACAATTACAATTGTAGCAAACTGACTGCAATATAAAGTCATTTACCTCAGTAAGGCAGTAAACATTTATGAAATAATTGAATGAAAAAAAAAAAAAAACAACAACAACAAATGAAATAAAATAACAAAAAACTTTCGAGTTTATTTCAACTTGTTGTTGTCGGTTTCTTTTGTCTTATGCAAAAATTAATGCAATTTATGTATTCAGATCTTACGATTTTGTTTTAATTGAATTTTTGTTTGTTTTAAATTTTGAAAATAAATTTTTTGCTTTCAGGAATATTATTATGTCATATAATTCGATAATGTATCGAAGCAAAATTCCCGACATAGCTTTGGCAAATATCATACAATTTATACAATTGGACTGATGAACCAATTTTTTTTACTAGCTGTTCGATTCAAAGCTACTGGCTATCAATTTTAGATACAAGTCTTTTCAATTTTGTGTTATTTAATAGCAGAAAATTGGTGCTCCGTAAAAAATAAATAACTTGTAACTTTCCATAATTCTCGTTTTTTATTATTTTTCTTATTTTTTATTTATTTAATATTTCTAAATAAATAAATTTAAAATTAACTAACAAGTCAAGGTTTTTATTAGACAATTTATTTTTACAACTAAGAAGCCATTCAAATCAAATAAATTATAATATTAATTAATCACGGTCTGACTAATAGATATATTGTAATAATTCAAATTAAATATTAAAAAAAAAAAATAATTTGCTCGCGCAAAACTATTACAAAATAAATAGTTGAATAGAAATTTGTAACAACAATTTAGTAACAAAATTACAAGTAATAAAAAATGTATTAAAATAATTGCAAAGTGAAAAACGTTTGCAATTTAGCAACGCAAAAAAAATGTGCTGCATAAAAAAACTTGACTTGTAACTAAGTTCCATATACGATGTGATATGTGAAGAGGAAGTCATCGCAGATATTCATAACAGTCTGTACGAGTACAACGGTCAGTCAGTTAGTCAGTTTGGTAGATATCAAAGCACGCAAAGTAACAAAATCATTCATGCAAAACATCTCTTATATGTATGCAGCGGAGAAAAAAAAAGCATCAGTACAACCATTTTTAGTTATTTAAAACGCCAATCGGAGAATTTATTGAATTACACAACAAAATTTTAAATGAAAACTTTTGAAAATTAAATAATTATAAATAACTATCACTGGCGAATAATTTTAATAATTTCTAAATTGATTTCTATATAATAAAATATGCATAGTCATAAAATAAAAATTTAGGTTAATTCAATTTCAACTCAAATGATTCGCATTAGTTCTAGCAGCTCTTTCAATTTTGATTTTCATTTATATGATTCAAAAAAACCATATAATATATGTCTCTTGAGCGTGAGAAAAATATTTATTAAATTTTCTTCAAAAAAAGCATTTAAAAATTTTAATTAAAAAAAATAAAGTATAGAGTGTTATCATTGGCGCAAAAAACTCAAAGGATCCACCCAGTCGCATAGAATGTATGGTAAAGACCTTTCGGTCAAATGAGTTGCGCTGTATCAGATACAAAAAAAAATTATTGAGACTTTCACAAAAACTACTCATTTCCAAAATTTTAGCTTATTTAACCAAAAGGCTTTTTCCATACATTTTGTGCGGAGTACTTTTATTGAAAGGATATTTCTACCTTTTTACTCTACTACCCCTGCTGGGCAGAAGTATTATTCACTATTTGTTGTTTTCAATAAATACTGTATTCTTATAGCTTCCCATATGCATAGATATAAAATTTTGCTTATTTAAAAAGTGACACGCCTACAACTACAAACCCGCCCACTTATATAATGCTTTTTTTTTTAAGTGTTTAAATGTTGGCATACCTTGTTTTGTTACATTTATTACAATAGCTACGTCTTGAAAGTATTTTAAGTTTTTTATTTGTATGGAATCCACCTTCTTCATTTATCTAAAATGACCCACCTTTTACTTGACTAGCGCTTGCTGCGTTTCCATAGTTAATTTGACAACATTTAATTAAATAAATTTCAAATATTATGTGCACTCTCGTTGCATTACCTTAAACATATCCTTTTAAAAGTTATTGCTTCTATGGGAGGTGCCACGCCCACTTGTCGAAACAAAAGTTATATATGTGAGTGCGCGGGCAGAGTCCTTTAAATTTGTTTGTCATATGCAGTAGTGCACACTACCACAAGAAACGATAAGAATGTGTTGTAAATTTTGTATACGTACACGCTTTTTTACGTTCTCTAAGCGCCTTTTCGTTCTCATTTTTATGCTCTGTGAGCGCATGCTTGTTCTCTGGGCAGCACCGGTCATATGTCAAAAAGGAATTCTTTTGTTTTCTTAAAATGTTTTTAAATTAACAAATCAAGAACTGCAATTGCTTAACTCAAGCTGTAAAGGAAGTTGTATATATTTTTATTCGTATCATAACCCTATTTAAATTTTAAATGAAGACAATTTAATTGAATTTATTGTATAAAAACTTGTTGGTACAAAAGAAGAAAAAAATGAGTTTTTTTCACTCAATCCATTAAAAATCTTTTGTTTTTATTTTGTGTCATGCATAAGCTTTGTCCCAACAACTTTTTTTATGCATATACTGAAGTCATTATTAGGTACAAGTACATATGTACTAACTAAGAAGCTTTCTATACCTGTATTTGATTATTTTTTGTTTGTATATGTTTTTTTTTTTTTTTGTATCTCATGCTGCACCTTCAGTCTAAGCGTACCATTCAACCAAACCAAAACCTATCAATAAAAGATCAAATTTCATTCCAGCTTCAACAGCCGGTTAAACTGGTTGCGCTAGCAGCTGTTTTAGTTCAGTATTGTTGCTATTTGTCTGTCTGTCAGTGTCTTTTGATACCTTGCATGACTGTTTCAATATTCTGCTCTTTTTATTGTGTTTTCTTGTACACATTGTGTATATGAGAAATTGTATTGAAAAAGAAATTTTTGTTTCTTTTATTTTATCACTTAAAAAGAAAAAAACACAAAAAGTACAAAATTTCTGTTAAAATTTTCAACACTTTCCCACATTTTACAATAAGAGTAATGAATGACAGCAGCTTAATGTATTATTGTATTCACTAAGTTGACTTTCGTCATGGTTTTTATCGTTAAGTTTTTCACTTGAATTTCCATTATATTACCGTTATTGCAAAGTTGCGTTCATTGTTTCTACAAAAGTAAAAAAAAACAAGAATTATTTCTTTTCTTCAGCCTCAGTGCTGGCAAGGTTGTGATATTGTCTGTGAATGAATCACCTGGCTCTTTTCTTGTCATACCTGTTATTTTGGACTTATACTTTATGAGAGAGAGAGAGAGCAAAAGAAATTTTAAGTTCTTAGCTTTAGGGAGAATTTCCGGAAGTAGACAAGGCAACACAACACAGTAATAATTGTTTATTATAACTTAAAGGCAGAAAAGCATAAGCAAGCGTGTATATTAACCAAGGGGTTGGTCCTGGGGCTTATGACCCAGCTCGTATATGGTAGATTTCCAAAGAATTTTCATGTATAAAGAAGAAAACAAAAGATACAGACGTGACTCTACACGAGAAAAAGTGAAATGATGCTTTAGCATAGGAGAGCAAAATATTTCTGTAATTTAAAGATTTGCGTGCTTTGATAACATATCGTTATCAGTAAAAACAATAAAGAGTAGCGTTTAAATGAATAGATATATTTAATTTTTTTAATATCATGGAATGAGGCATAAAGGAGTAGTCGCTTTTGAGTTTACATCCTGAAGAAAGGCATAAAGTGAGCAGCATAGCATGATATTTGACATTTTTGTCGTTTTATAAAAATATTCAAATGTGAAACACTTCAATTATATAAATTATTAAAAATTTGTTTAAAAGAGTCAAGAAATTATCAACACAACGATTTAAACTTGAAAGAAATGCTATAGAACATAGATGGGCAAAATAAAAACAAAAACAACAAAACCCCACCATAAATTTGATCTCGATGACAAAAAAAAAATATTGTAAAGAGCTTAAGCTGGCTCATTTTTTCTATTTTGCCCATCGCTGCTCTAGAAAAATGTTATTGATAGCTTTATGTTTCGATTATGGGAAGACATGTGATTTTTATCACACTTAATTGTTATTATATTACTAAGCTAATCAGCAGATGTCTCACAAAGAAGTTATCTAACATGAGGTGTCATTTTAAATCCAAGGAAAAACGCAACATTTTAAGAAAATATTTAGTTTTTAATCTAAATTGCAAACACTGAGGTTGGTAATGGAATACAAAATCTGCCATATGTCCGAATCGACAGCCTACAAATGGTCATTCTATTGATTAAATTTTCTTACACATTTTCACGGCATGAAAAAAGTCGCTTCTTAACATAGAGACAAAAGTCCTAGAAATATGATATATGAAAGAAGATAAAGCTCCTTTATGCTTTCCTAAAAAGAAAACTATTGTTTGATATTACATAAATGTAAAGCTAAGCTTGCTTATATATTTCAAGAGGCAAGATGAGCGCTTTTTTATTACCATTTACATGAATCATTTTATTATCAAGACAGTCGATTTAAAACGAAAAATAGCTATATGCAATTCAAGGGACAAGTGTTTTTTTATTTTATTAGTCTTAATCAACGATATCGGGTTTTATTGAAGTATTACTATTTAATTATAATTTAAAGTTTTTTTTTGACATTTTCAAATAGTTTTACAATTTTTTGCAAAGTTTTAGACATTTTACAGTCAAGTTTTATGGCACTTTTAAGCAAAAAATTTAGTTGGTGCGTCTACCACTGATAATTTTGGTCAAATTAAATAACATTTTTTTTTTTTAATTCAAAATATTCAGTATAATTCGAACAGAGTTTAAATAATTTAAATAATTTCACTGCACATGAACCAAATTGATTTTCCTTGACATATTTCACAGCATTAATTTAAAAATAATTTAAATAAAAGTTATTGTAAGCATAGAACTCTCAGACACCAAACATGAAATACAATATTGTAATAACAATAATACTCACAGTAGCAACAGGTTGATTGACCCAAACAAAAATTAATATAAGAGAAATAAGAAAAAAAAATCCATATACCTAGAGACACCCCGTAGAGCAAAACAGCAACAACATTACATGTCAGTTTTTTCTTTGTTGGCAACAACAATAATAAAAAATTTACAAACTTACAAATCGAATGAAGGAAGAAAAAAAAAATTAAATAAAACCAACAAAGTTATACACCAAAGACGAAAAGTACGACCGACCCACATTGAACCGGTTTTAATATGAGTAGTCAACTACCAAAAGAGTTACTAGCAGCTAGCAACATAAACCGCAGCAGCAACATAAGCATTGTTGCTACAATAAAATACTGTCAGATACATAGTAAGTAAGAAAATATTTTAATGAAACCAGCTGACTTCGGATGGTAGTTTTTATAGATAATAGAAGAAGGGTTGTACATAGATTAAATTTGTGGCATTGCTAAGGTGTTACGGTGTTACTTGGATTAAAAAAAAAAATAAAAAAAAAATCCACCACCAGCACAAAAGAATATAAAAGTTCAAACACATAACATGAGAATATTGAAAATGTGTAGGAATGAAGCAGGAAAAACATGATAAATAAATAAGTGCAAATCGTTATCCATGCTACCACCGCCATCGTCATCACATCGTGACTTGGTAATAAATAAATGCATGTTGTGAAATAATGCAAATACTGCAAGGGATTCGCTGCAATATGCTGCACGCGACAACTTACATCATCATCGAGTTTAGGCAGTGAATTATGAATACACTGCATAGCAATTTTGAACTCAATATTCTTTTTTTAAAAAAGAAAATATTTTGTGTTAAGGTAGAGACACAATTGTACATATTTTGAAATAAGGAAAATTAATTATGCTAAAGAATAATTTCAAAAAATGTGAGGCAACATTTTTAACATAGCCTAAATGAAAGTAGCACTATTCAAATATTTTGCTTTTAAAAGAAACTATAGCACGAAATGGTCTGGACTAAATACTGTTAGTACATGCTAATCAAATAAAATTTAAGGTAACACGCTTTACAATTCATTTTGATGCAAACACATTGACTTTGAAAAACAAGAAGTGCTTTGAAATTTGAAAATTTTATTTCTAATATATAGCCGAAAATTTTGAAGTTGAAAATTGTAAAAATAACCTTTTTCACCTTTACTTTTAACAACTTTAATTTCATCATGAAATTGAAAAGTATTGAAATTAAAATTCAAAATTTTTTGACTTTATTTCAATCGTAAACATTTTAAATTGCATTTTGAAATTGCAAAGTATTTTGTATTTTACATTAAACATTTTGTCGAATATGGAATCACTTTAAATCAAAATGGACCCTTTTTAATTTAAACATTCTCGGCTTTGGCGCTAAGTCAGAGGCATTTATATTTGAGTAACATAAAATCATAAATTTTTTCCCTGAGTCATAATATTATATAGATTAGTTTAGTAAGACTTAACCCATTTTCTGCCGCGCTGCATGAAAGTTCGAATTTGTAATTAAAAGTGATATTTCTAGACTAATTCGGATCCAAAAAACTCGAATCCGTTGTCCAAAATGTTGTACCATTTTTTTGAAAAAAAAATTTTTTGGGGAAAATATCATAATATAATCACATTCGTACTTTGCCAACCCAAGAAGTAAAGCAGAATTGTTTCTGAGTAAAAAATCTAACAGATCGCTTACAAACACACATTTTGTTGTGAGCTGTGTTTCCACAAACCGCCATTGTTCGACTTTTCGAACAGTAACTTTTGCGAGTCCACCAATGCTTTCTAGTAGAAACAGATCTTTTGTAAAGTCACTTTTTTGACTATATTCGACCTTTATCTACAGAAAAAATGTACTTTTGGAAACTAATTATTTTTAATTATATATTACTTAACTCACTAAAAATAGGTCTGCCAATAAGGTATTTTTCAATCATTAGCTGTAGCCCACCACGGAAAAGGGGCGTGGCCAATAAATTTTTTTTCTGAAAGCCAATTTAATTTACTATAATACGCTGTATACCAATTAGCTTCTTTTATGCCTCGACATAGAACAAAAATTCGGTGAAAATGAGCAAATTTGCTGTTCGAAAACTCGAACAGCGGCAGAAAATGGGTTAAGGTAACCCTCTTTCAGCACAATAAATGAATTAACGTTCTGAATGAAAGTACATAATACTCTTTTAAAAAAAAATTATGTATCATGTAGAGCAAAATATATGGGGTAAATAGGGGTATATTTTAAACATATACATAAAATTTAAGCTTAAACATTTTTTTCTTAAATTTTTGAACAAAATACTGATACATTGAAAAATCAAAAGAATTTGTCAATTTTTTCATATATAAAAATCCCCAAATTATACGCATGATAGCTGCCTATGCAGCACAGTTTCGTTTGAGTAAAACTCAGTTGATTAAAAAAAACCAAATACAAAGCAATTTGCTATTTCCGAAATGTTAACAAAATTTTGGCCAATAGCACAGACAGAGTAAATACGCCTAAAAAAATGTTGGCTTTAATTTCGCACTAAATTAGGTCATTGCACACAATGACCACCAACATGAGCAGCGAACAGTTAAAATTTCGTATACTGTAAAGTGAAGCAGTCAAATGTAAAATCGTTTTTTTTTATTTTCCTATAATGCCACAAGTCTTTAGAGCAACGCTTGTTTGCTGAATAAAGACTTAATGGCATGGAAATGATTGAAGAGATTAAGGTAACGTTTCATTAAAGTAGGCAGGACAGCAAACTGGGATTCATGGGATTTATTCAAGAGAAAGACAACAAAGTGTTTTAACTTGACCTTTCACAATCTGACGTAAATTTTATTTGATTTGATTGATTTGAAGCAGAATTAACGTTTTTTTTTATTGCTCTTCTTAGTGTAATGACTTTCCTCACGTTATCCAAAAAATTTCGGGATCTTAAGCTCATATATCAAAATATCAAAAACAACAGTTAAGAGCAATGAAACCTCGTCAAAAAAAAAAAAAAAAACAAACGAACTTTGCATTTGCTGAAAAAAGAACAACATACAGAAGTGTAAAGAAAATAAAATTTAAAAAGGTGTGTCACAATACAAATAAAATATTGATGTAGTATTATATGCATCCAAAGAAAAAAAGTGTTGTTAAATCTGTATGTATGATATTTTATAGTTGAGTACTGTAGAATTTTTAAAAAGCAACATTATGAAATCAGAGCTTAAATGCTGTACAGCTCGATGGGCATACACTTTTAAACTGGAGCCAAACTCCAACAAAGTCAAATGCAAAAATTTGGAATCTATTTATATATGAAAAATCTAAGGTAAAGGATATGCGCATTTTCAAAGGACAAATCAAACGCAGTAATTCGGTGAAAGTAAAAGCCTAATATAACATAAAAAATAGTATATGACGACAATGTGAGCTTAAATCGCAAGGCCGTTTATTGAGAAAATGTAAACAATGTAGGCAGGACTTTTTGAAATTCATATGTGTGACTCTCAGAAATGCAAAATTTATGGGTTATTCTTTTCAAAAAAGTGCGTTATAGACGTGATTTTCTATGATAATTTCATATTTAATTTTAGTAATGTTGCGCAATTTAAATCAAAATTTTCTGATAAAAAAACGCCTAAAAATTGTCTCACTTGTAATAATGGTAATGCGCAGACTATAGTATTCCCATAATGTAAAGTTTTCTGCGCAATAAATGAAATTCATAAATGTAGTTAAGTAAAATAAGCTACAGAATGACTTTATATGATCACACTACTTTTAATGACTAGGAGGGGGCTCCGCACCCCGCTCGATACGCATGTAAGCTCTGGCTCACTTCTCAGAATTTTCGTTTTCTTCTTATATTTGACAACTTAATTCTATGTACCTTTCTTTAACGTTTAAAAGTATGCAATGGAATTTTACCATACTTTAAAAAATAAAAAAGTATGCAATGGAATTTTTGTTTTCTTTTTATATTTGTTTTGCTTTGTTCTTTTATCTTTCTCTTCTCATTATACGCAAATTCGCTGACAAACGAAAACTATTTTACATAACATAAAGAAATAAAAATATTTGATTTATTCACGGGAATGGCTGCATACTGATAAAGAGAGTAACATAAAAGAGCAGCCTCCATCGATTTTAACAATGAAAAATTGTCGTGCATCGTAAACAGAATTCTGTAGTTATGTATGCAGATTTATAGCATGATGCATGCACAGGCAATTTTTTATTGTTCTAAATAACAATAAAAACACTTTTATACAAAAAAAAACAAAGTTTCGCAAAGACACGAACAAGAGATTCATAGAAACTTAAATTGCATTTGACAGTTTCAAATAATAGAAATTATAACATTACAAATTAAACAATTAATATACCAGAGTTTTGAGAAAATACATTACACTACCTTATTGTGTGCTAAGAACAGCCAGTAAACGAGTGACAAATGTCAATAATCGCACATAGTCACGTACATTTACGATACCTATTATGGTTAATTATAACATTTCGTATGCATAAAGTTGCAGTAGCTTAAATTTAATATTTTTTTTTTTTTATATAAAAATTTAACTTCCACACGCATCGAGAAGAATAAATAAAAAAAAACAGAAAAAATAACAAGCAAAGCACGAACGGAAGAGAACAAAGTGCTGCAAATGTGCTCGTACTTGCATGTAATAAAAAGAAGAAAAAAAACCATGAGATATTAAAGAGGTCTTTGCATTTTGTTCTCTACTGGTTGGTTTTCAAATTATGGTTTACGCGTACAAGTGTGTGTCTTGCACTGCAACAAAATCAACGTTCATTATAATCAATCCAAGTCATGGGTTTGGAATTTTAAGTGGATTTATTATTAATTTCATGCTGAAAAATTTTGAAGGCGGGAAAAGCTTAAACTTGAAACGGGCTTTGCACTACATAACACTTTTCAATGCAATGCTTGGATATTGCACGCAATTTGTAATGAGTGTGGAAACCTTATCTTGAAAGCAAAGGTTGAGTTTTATTTGTTTGTATTGTAGCTAAAGCTAACTTGAGGGTTAAAACTTAAAAGGCTTGAAATTATTTGAAGGCAACTTTTCCCTTCAATTTAATATACCTATAAAAAACTAATTTTTTTTTTTTAATTATGCATAAAGTCTCGATACAATTTGTCTTGAGCTCCATATTAATAAATATTTTTTAAATTCTTTGTTGCAATTAATCGCATTTTTCAAGTGATTAGCACACGAATGCAACACGAATTTATGCTTTTTAAAAGAATGCTTAACTATATATCATATTTTCCGATAAACAATAATTAAAACACAGATTGCACACATTTTTACACATGAACTAGCCAATTTAAAATAAATATGTGAATAGATGGATTATTGAAGGGTCATTCCAAACTGGCGAACGCGACAATTTCACGCATATTTTTTCACAAACTTTTTTGTTACTTAAACTATTTATAAAATTAACTGTGTCAAAATTTATTAACTAAAACATAAATGTATGCTATTACTAATTCTTAATTCTCGCATTTGAGTGAGTGTGAGGGAAGGGATATTAAAATGAAACCCAAAACTATTTAGGTTAGCACAGACTGCTTACAAGTTCAGTCAAACTGAAGGTGTACTCTATGATTTCCTTTACCAACGGCGTAACGTAGGGTGTTTAACCCTTTTGTATAGATACTACAACCAGATGAGAGAGATATACTTCTAGAGAGATACTCTCTAATCAGGCCCATACTATTTGCGTCTTGCCAGTGCTAAACCGGACATCACACTTTAGTGATGTTGATTAAGTTGAGGAACAGTCTGCCTGCAACTGTCTTTCCCGGCAACTGTGACATCGGTAAATTCTAGATGATTGTTCACCGAAATTTCTCCATCTATTCCCCTTCCCTCTAAGCTAATTCCTTTTCTTGAAGCCAGCACGGTGCATTTCATTTACAGGGGCATCCCTTGAGCGTGGACTATGCAAAAAAAAAAAAAAAATACAAAAAACACTGATTTACCAGCAGTCATGAACTCGGTAAAGATTTAAACAACATTGGCTACGCTGTCCTCAGAAGCGATAAGGGCGTATCTCAAAAAAACGCGTTTCGAGAAAAAAATTTTTTTTATGTCAATTTGTTGAAATACATGTAAAATTGGGAAAGAGCACATTTTCTTAGGGCATTTTTTGTAGGTTTCAACTAAGATTTGGCATTTGGTAGCTCATTAGATGCGTAATTTCTTAAGCTATCCGATGCCATAAGAATCACGAATATGAATTTTTTCGCGCTACGCCCATTTTGCTTCTGAGGGCAGTATGGAAAATTGATCACATGTGACAATAATGTAAGGAAAATGTCAAAGCGATTTCAAAATAAAAAAAAAAATTACCCCAAACTTTGTTTCGTTTCTCATATGAAATCAACCCATTTTGTGTTTTTAGAAATTTTCAGTAAAGCAAAGGATTTGGAAAATTTTTTTGATTTAAGAAAATGCTTCTGTCAACTTATGCAATGATTTATCAAAGACATCATGGTATAAAAAATCAACTATTTTTGACAAATTTTTCCAACATGAAGTCATAAGTGGCAAAAAAAAAAAACAACAGCCTCGCTTACACATTTTCATTATTAAAAAAAACAGTTAGGTACCTGTACATTTTTCTAAATTCTTTTTACATGAGTCAAATTATATAAAAAATATAGTGCTTAAGTTGTTATGCGCAAAACGTGCGCTAACGAAAATTACATAAAGTCAGACGAAGTTCTAATGTAATGCTCATATAAAAAATTAACTACTTGGTTTAAGCTAGAAGGCACCAAAATTCTCAAGAAAAAGAGTAGAAATGAATGAAACTTGGCGAACGCACAGAAGTAAAGTTGTGCATACAAATGGCAAAAGAGAAATATTTCATCGAAACAGACTAAAGTACAGAAAAAGAAAACAAAAAAAAAAACAAAATAAATATAATTTGAAATTCTAACGGTATGCAAAACATTTAAAGAAAAAGAATAGAAAAAAAATCCTACTTGAAAACGTGATATTGATAAAATATTGTATTGAAAACAAATAAAAAAAAATAAAATGAACAACAATCAATAAAAATAAAAACGTAAACGAGCAAACAACGACGCGCTGTTGAAAACCAGACAAAGAAATAGAAAGTTCTTTTGGTTTTTTGCACACCCAAATTCATTGAAATAGAAAATTAAATTACAAATTTTTTATGTGCAAAAAAACAAATAAAAATAAAAAATATATGTGGTGGTGGTGCTCGTACGAGTACCACCACATGCCATTTAAGTTTACTAACCTTGAATAAATAGAATATTAAAATGCTGACTGCAAAAATCGTACTCGCACAGACACAACACAAATTCATTCAGTTGTTGCGATAAAAGTTGCAGCAACTGTGTTTGGGTGGGTGATACGATGACGATGACGACGACGACAAAGTTGCAGTAACATTTGTTGCGCAACTGTTTAGTATTTATTGTGTAAAATGTATTTTTCAATATTTGTTTTTTTTGTAAAATTTCTAATAAATTTTATAAAACATTAAGATTTCTTGTGCAACATTTGTTTATAAACATAAAAATGTTGCAGATTTTTGCTTATTACTTTTCTTTGAGAAACAATGGCATTTTTAATTAATTAAATTTCTTTGGGATTTTTTTTTTGTTTCGGTTATTTCAAACACATACACAAATCTTTAAAAACACGTTTTGTTTTTGCTGATTTTTTTTTTTATATAGATTTGGCAACACGTTTCATATGCTTTTATCGCGAACGATTAATTAGCAATACAATAATATTTTATTTTAAATTGTTACACGCAATTTAATGCAAAAGAAAACTTGAAATATATTTTTTTAAAGTTTAAGTTTTGTTCAAATAACTTAATAATTGAAAATATTTTTTCTTTTAACACTGTGTAATTTTACTACAAGCGTAATCTTACCACATGCGTATTTTTAATAGACGCGCAAATTTTCAAAACTTTTTAGTAAATTAACAATTTGTATAATATATATACTTTCGGTATAGATTTTGTGTTATTTTCAATTACATATGTAACGATAATTTTCGTAAAGAATTCTCACAATTTTGCTATACTTTTGATGTAAATTTACTAGTATTTTTTTTTTAAATTTTTGACGTTAAAAATTAAAATAAATTATAATTTTTATTAATTTTTTTTTCTGTTTTATAAGCAACACGTTTCGTTGTTTGTGGATTCGAAGAAAGACGTCCGTATTCCTCACCGATTCACAGACAACTGAATGGATTATGAAATTTTATAGAAAGGTGATTTTTTAAAAACCATTTATACTGCAACACATCAGAAAGGTGCGCGCTTGTTGTATAGTATGCGTGTTTTACTCAATATATTGACTGTTTGAGCGAATAAATGCGTAAAATCTGTGTTTAAGCCAGATCAACACATTAGCATAGCTAAGTAGATAGAGAGCGAGCATTCAGTCTATGCGTGAGTGATTGTGTGTGTGTGTGTATCGAAAAACTGGGAGACTGGGTTTGCTCTTGTTTTACGTCAGTATCTGTTAAGTTCTCTTGTGATTTATACCACCTGTTGCTTTGCTCTGCAACTTTTAGACTATTTTTTTTTTTCATTTTGTTATGCATTGTAAACATAAGCTGTGTTTTCAAAGTAAAGCAATAGAAGTTTTTACCTTATAGTTAGTCTTGCATTTCTGGAAGAGTAACAATCAGTGATGCGTTTCAGTTACACTGTAAGAAAAATGGTGAACTAAAGTTTTTCAGAACTCGAATTGCATGTAAATGGTAGAGACCTTAACAAACATTATTTTCAATATAAAAATTTGCTATAGCTCTTAATACGTTTATGTAAAGTAAAATAAGGTAACCAGGGTCACTGAGGATGGGTTTGTAGTGGAGCCCGAATAATAATAGCCGTGTTTTTTTTTTTGACGCGGCTATAAGTTAGCTTAATCAGTGGCATAAAAAACAGCTTTCGCCGCTTAATTTTTTCGTTAATCAAATTTGGCAGCACTTACGTGAAACAAATGTCAAACAAGGAATGACAATTGAATTAAATCCAAACAAACTTAAAATTGAACAAAAGTGTTTTATCAAAGCCTTTTTTCTTTTGCCATTTCAGTTTTATATTTTGGTTTTAACTTTTTAAATTTACTTTTGAAAGTAGCATCTATTTTTTTTTGCCGTTTTTCGATGAAAAACTAGAAACTGTGAGACTGTGCTGCCAAATCTCATATTAAGCAGCCCAATTGTGAATGATCCAACGCTTATTTGCACGCTTAATATTTAAGCGGCGATTGTATCGCCGACTAATTTCTCTTACAAAATTTTTTTTAAGCGGGTAGCCGTGTCAAAAAAAAAAATACGGCTAATAATGATCTGTCTGTAGTCCTTGTTATTTTTATGTTGTTTTCAACAGTTTGCTCATAAAAAAATATTAATAAATCTCACTGGATTGTTTGATTCGTATTCGGTCAAAAATAATTGTTATTTTTAATTTTAATATTTTAAACCAACCTTAATTTTTTTTTGAATTATTTTGCTAATTAAAAATAATTGTCATTTAAATTTTTTTTTTTGATCAAGAAACCGTCATTATATTTAATTTTTATTTATTTAGTAAGTAACAATAATTTTTGGTTTGTACTTTGAAACTATATTAACCATTATTTTTTTGGACAGTAATGACTGTAAATCTAGAAAATCATTATTTTTTTTCACAAATAAACCGAAATAACTAGTTTTTTATTTTCCAATCAAATATAAGCGTCTTTAGTTTTTCTTCGATCAAAATATGTTATTTTTTTTATTTATACTTTTTCAATGAATAATAACCGTTATTTTATCGGTCAATACTAACTGTTATTTTTAAAAATTTGTTGTTCTTTCGATAGAAAACATATCCGTAATTTTTAAAATATATTTGTCGAGCAGCAATAGCGGTTATTTTTATTTTTATTTTTAGTTATAAGCGTACTTTATGTAAATAAATTGTTTGAGCAAATATAAACGTATATATTTTTGATTTTTTCAGTCACATTTGATTTTAATTTTTTCGATAAAAAATATTCGTATGTTTTGGTTTTTTCAATCAAATATGATTACCATTTATGCAAATGTTATAGTTTTCTCGGAGTACTTATGAAAAAAAAAACTTCAACAAAGGCAATAATTATGAATGAGAATGTTTATTTATCAAATTGATCCAGCGCTCGTCAAGGAAATTTTCAATTCAAATTTCTTATTTTCAAGTTAAAGTCTAGAGAAATAATTAACAGTGCATTTTAGCGCGAATACAAGCAATACAAGGAAATGGAGAGCCGATTCGTAGAAAAATATAGATAAACGCTTAAAAAAGAAAATTAAAGCATACACACACGCGAAAACCAATACAAAAAAGAAAAAAAAAGAAAAGAGCGGAATTATGGAGCTCTCTGAACCGTTTCGCATGAGAGCGTCAATGTTGGCCAAGAAAGATACAAAATTGACAACAATAAAGCAACGCAATCATTTGGCCAAAATGGCAAAAGCCAACAGTTTTAAGCTCAAACTAAAGCAGCTGATCGGCTCAAACATGTTGCAAGCAGCTGATAGTTGAGAAGAGCACAAATCACGCTTGCTCTTAGTTGTAAAAGTTATTGCAATGAATGAAACTCTTACTCTCTTAACTCGAAAAATGTTGATGTTTTTGTGAAGGTGTTAATGTTGACGCATTGGATGTAACTGATGGTATGACGTCTATAATTTAAATGGCAATTGTTTTTAATATAATATCCAGATTTGACATTTGATGAAAAAAACATGGGCAATTAAAATTTTGACGTATGAAGAGTATAAAATGTCAAATAAAATTATATAAAAGTTTAGATTATTTAACAGTTAATTAATTTTATCATATATTTTAAATCAAATGTCGATTTTTCAATTTAATTTAAAATGCATCGCTTGGTAACACATTATCATTAATAAATGTCAAAATAAAAACATGAAGCCTTTCTTACGCTGTCCATACATTTATTTTGCCATATGAACGTTATTGAACTTACGATAATTTTTATTGTTATTACTATTGTTGTTAACTTAATTTTTTTGTTTTTGTTGCTTTTTAGCGAATTCAATTGATATTGAAGTTATTACTATGTATTATAGTGATGTGCTCAATATAATAAAGCTGAAATCGTTTCATTTTTTTTTTTGGAATTTCGCAACTTTAGAAACTTGTAGTTCGTATATGTTGGTTTTCTGTAGAATTTTTTGTGATTTTATAAAAGCTCGTGTAACGTTTTAATATTAAAAAGTTTAAAAAATCGCATCGATTTCACGGCGTTGTTGTTTATTGTTTACACTAAGCATTAGCCTTAAAAACGTGGCCGCAATTATTAAGTTTATATATTTTAATATGATTATTAAGTATACCATTGGAGTTTCGCAGATGTGAGATTACTTAATTTTGAGCAATAAAAAAGAAAGATTAAAAACTAAATGTTATCTAACATACTAAACATATTGAATAATTGTAAAAATACCTTCACCGGCAAAATTAGGAAACTAATTTGACCCAAAAAAAAGTCCACCTCCTTCTAAAGGAACTACCTAGACTTTTGCCGTGTCAAACGATTGTGCTTATAAAACAATTAGTATCAAATTGTTTTTTTTTATATTTTTATTAAATAGCTTAAACGGTAGTTGGTTGAAGAGCTGCTACCATGCCTTCTTATTACATCGAAATAAAATAAATTTGTCATTAATCTGACATATAAATGCTTTTTAGCTTAATTTGCCGTAATGCCAAAAAAAAAACTGAAACATATGCAAAAAACTCGAGAAGGTTCAGTTTGGCGTAGATGGCGGTAGGCGTGGCCATTAACTGAGTTCTGTATCACAATCGCACAAGTTTCCCAACTTATTTGGATTTATCGCCCTACGTTTTGATGTAATTGACAAAAGACATGACGAAACGCTTACATATATTCTGTTTGTCGGGTATATAGAATAAATCAGCTTACCGAGTTTCAGTCATCGAGAGGTACGTGGCAAATCAATCCTCAAGTTTTGGGGTTTAATAATTTTTTTTTCCTATCGATAGCAGTACTCGACAGCCAAATTGAATCTGGCCAAAAAATAAACCAAATATAAAATGGTAAGCTAATTTCGAAAGTAGCAGTTTTTGAGATATTGTCATTTATTGTCAACATCATAATATTATTGTTATAGCGGGTGATTTTTTAAGCGTTTGGTTTTTGAAAATCGTAAAAAGAACAAAAAATGTGCATAGTAAAGCACTTCTTTAAACTGTCTTACGAAAAATATTGAGCGGCAGCGGCAGTAAGATACATCTTACTGATAGAGTATGCTTATCTTATAAGATAACTTAATATTCAGAACTTACGAAATATAAAAACTTAAGTGTGGTAGGAGTTCACTTACCTGAAAAGAAATAAAAAAAATTATTTAGATTTAAAAAGTATTTTTGTTAAAATATAATTTATAAATTACTAAAATATGAAGAAAACAGATAACAGGGTGTTTTCGGGGCGCACAGTTTCATATTATGTTGTTTTTTTTTTATTTATTTTTTTTACTCCAAAACTAGCAGGACCTCAAGAAAATCGGCTTAAGCTATTTTGTTCATTATCTCATCAGTTTTTAAGAAAAAAAAAATGTACACTGACAAAAAAGTTCATATTACAAAATCGTGTAAACAATTTTTTCAGTGTATTTTATTTTTTTCTTAAAAATTCTTGATATAATAAGCAAAAAAATTAAAGCAATTATAATTCTATAACTTTAATAGATTTCGAGCAAAAAATAAATGAAAACTAGTGAGGATGCTATCTTTGGCCTCGCCAAAATCCTACACAGCATTAATAATAAAAGTGCGCGTAAGTCTTACATTTTTATCAAACCGCTATTTCTTCCGCCACGCTGCGAATTGAATTGGGCAACATTTACTTAAATGTCTCAAAGTAAAGCATTTTTAAATTTTTCATTGCATGGGAGGTGCAACGCCCTGATGTCAAAATCTGCACATTTTTTATCTATTTCTTACCCAAACCAATTCTAGTATTTATGTGAAATTTGGATTAATTACTTGAAATTCTAATGATTGATGTTCTGCTTGAAGTTAAAGCTTGTATGGGAAGTGCCACGGTATATAATCGAAAATCGCACACTTTTTTGTACGGAGCTTATACGGATCATTCCTACTATTTGCGTGAAATTTGGTTTCTTTACCATTAGTAACTTTCTGTATATCAAATTTAATGCTAAACTGTCTTTCATGGGCAAAACTTCGTTACTGACGACTTTACTCAAAAATGTTTACAAGTGTTGGTCAACCAAATTAAACCAAAATTTCTCTCTACTCTAATGTGCAAATATGTAGTAAATATATGCCTGCTCTATGATAATATAAAACTTGCATAGTTCAAACCCATTTTCCAAGTTAACGTCACAGTCAAATAGCGGTGATATTATCTAACGAGTCATTTAGTGATTATGATCAATAAATTTTAGTTTCAGTAATAAAAATAGCAATTAATTTAAAATCCGGGAATTTGTGAACGGAATGCACAGATTAAAAGTTATCAAATACATGATAACACCTTTCTCAGCAACATAAAAAAAAATGTTATATTGAGATGCATATTATTGATTGAAAAATTTGAATTAGATAGCAACATTGGAATGCACCAAATATATGTGAAAACGAGTTTAAAAGAAAAATAAAAGTTGTTGCTTCGAAATCATTTAATAAAATGGGGTTAAATTGCTGAAAGTTAAAAATAGCTAAAGGAAGTGGAAAAGCTTTTTGAATGACACTCTTATACTTTCAGGTCTTCAAGTCGAGATATCTTAGATTTTAATATTTAAAAAAAAAAATGCGACAACTAACTACCAGACTGCAATATACAACGAAACGGGAAATATATTCCCGCAACATAAACTATAACAAACAATTTAAATTTCCTACATTTTATAATTAAGACTTAACAGTATCATTTGTATTTAATGATTTTGTTTTCCATATTCCATTTAAAACCAAAATCATATGTAAATATGTCGCCACTTAAATGTTGTAATACTATTTTTATACAAAATAAACTTGATGCAGTTATAAAAACAAAAGTTGCAACGTAGATATATTGAATTAATTGATGCATAAAATATTATGCCTTTTTCCGCACTCACGCATTACAGTGTCATAAACGTTTCGATCTAATTGTGCACGCACAAAATTATTGTAATTGATTTGTAATTAAATTCTTTTAATTTTAAGGCAGTCAAATCTAAACAACTTAAATGTTTCCTTGTCATTAAAAAATAACTAAACAAAAACAAATTGAAAATAACTTCAAAATTTTGATATTACTCGTACAGAGACTTTTTTTTAAGACTAATTAAAAGCCTTTTTTTCAAATAAAATTGAATACTCCAAGTTCTATTAAAAAAAAAAAAACAAAAAAAGCTCGTTCATATAACCCCTTGTTATGCTATGTCACAAAATGACAACTACTCCCGGCCGGCACGCATGTCCAGTTTCCTTGACATACAAAGTTAATTAAGTTAAAAAAATTCCTCATTGCAACCGAGCACATAATGACTTTTCTTTTAAAATTTTTTTATTACTCAAAAACTATTAGTTCTACGGTAAAAATGTTAAAAACTTTTTTGTTTATTATTGCATGAGATTTAAGGAAAGCAAAAAGTACACTGAAAAAAAATATTTCTACGATTTTGATTTTACATTGACAGTGTGGTCATATTTGAAATATCAAAATTTTGTGTCAATATCAGTTGTATTCATTAAAGTTTGTAATTTTATTATGAAAATAACGTTTAGAAATTATTCAATTTTTCTATCAAGACAATTGTGAATTTCTTGCAATTTATGATCGTCATAATCGAACTATGGATGAATTTGAACGTTATCTTTCGTTGCACAATGCTCACGTGTCAGTACGACAAAGATCAGGTCAAAGTGACGAAAGTATTGCTGGCGCTCAGGCAAGTGTTGATGAAACCCCAAATTTTTCATTTCCAAACCAATCTGAAAAGTTAGGAGTATCTGCCACAAGAACATGGCGAATTTGATGGTTGAACTTGGGCTTACAACTTTGAAAATTGTTATCACATAACACGAACTAAAGCGCTTGGATCATCGGAAACGTAACGCGGAAAAGTAACTGTGTGGAATAATAACCGACATTTTATGGTCTGAATCGAAAGATATTGATTTAAGAAACATATGGCTACAAAATGTAGGTTTTACGTGCCACACAGTCCGGAGAGTCAATAATCTCAAGAAGTAAAGATGTTGAATGGCCATCAATCAGTTGTATGTTAGCACCTTTGGGCTTCTTCCTCATAAGGTTATTTATTTAAAGTCATTGACTTATGCTAATAAACCAGCGACCATTCATGCATTCTTGAATTGAATATTGAACGTCAAATTCGTGAAGTAAGGCCTGACATATGGAATAAAGTGGTCGAGAATTGGATTAATCGTATTCGCCTGATATCACTGGCTCACAAAAAAATTTTTTTTTGTTCTGTAGTTTGGATGCCAATATGGTATTTCCATGTATTTTTCCCCGCTGAAATCGAATCCGGGATCAGAACTGCTCTAGCAGGTCAGGTTTTTGAGATATTTTAACTTAAAGTGTAAAAAACACTGTTTTTTTTAGGTTATGTCGCACCGCGAACTTTTTTTTCTTCAGAAAACTATGTGTGGGATCTGAAAGTACAAGTCCTTTCTCTTTTAAATGCCGTTTTTTTCATATTTTTATTTTCATTGAATTGGCATCCAAACTACAGAAAAAAATTCTTTTGTGAGCCTGTGTATTTTAGAATAAAATCACATCGATCAGGTATGAACCTTATCTTTATTTTGTTCCATTATTTTACAGGAAAATTATTTTCTGATAAAAAAAAATAATACGAAATTGATGTTAAAATGCTGAATTTTAATGATTTTTAATGATTTTTTTTGTAAATTTTTTTCATCAGAAACTCTAAAAATAAACCTAAATAATAAAAATATAACAAAATTTCCCCTGCCCAAAAAAAAAAAACAAAAACAATTGAAAACTTTTGCGTTGACATTGAAAACGAAATACATTACGAAAAAAAAACTGTTCGATGTGACAATTTCGCCGTCTTCCGCACCGGAAGATGAACAACAAATGCAACACAGTTACTATAATCGCGATATAAAAGTCAAAACAAACACTTCAGTTGATACTAAAAAAACAATTTTATTTTAAAATAAATTTATATAATTTAAATACTATAAAAATAATTGGCAGCTCCCTCATTAACGATTCTTAGACAGTAATATGCATGCCAATTTATTATAGCTTGATTTATTGAACAATAATATGTTAACGCTCGCTAAATTTATATCAAATCATATGGTGTTAACCCTTTGCGAATTTTTATTTTTTCACTTCTTCGAAGATTTTCTGAAATAGAGTAATACGTGATACACGCGGGAAATATGTGTTTTTTGAGAAAGAGTTAGAAAAATATTAGCCCACAAGATTATGCGAAAAGTTTCGAGAATTATTTTTCGACAGCGTTATAAAGAGATTTTTACGAAAAATTTGGCTGAAAACTATACCACTGAAGCTTACAACTTCCCAAAAAATAAAATAATTATTAGCTTTCTAATCACTGGCACAGAACTATATTATAAGCTATAGATAAACATTTTAAAGTTCGAAGCAATACACAGTTAAAATACATTTCTCTTCCTGAATCGCTAAAGGGTTAAGCGTTCACATGCAAATATCTTAGAAAAAAAAAACCTAAAAAATAATATGCAAAAATCAGAAGAAAAAAAGTCTATTTTTAAGTTATTGCCAATTACGAATTCGTAGTTAATAACTAAGTTGTTATTAATCACCATAACAACAACAATAATAATAAAAAATATTATTAAGTTCAATGCCTTCCATTGTTATTTTTTCTTGAATGTTTTTTTATTCTTTATTTTTTATTATCGCTGTGTTACATTTTTAGCATAACAAAAAACTTCCGATCGCACAACAAAATTTTCTAACAACCAAAATAAATAAATTCATTTATAGTCAAAGTGTTGCGATTCTAATTGAATTAAATGTGATTTTTATCACATAATTAATGAATTCAGCAAAGATTTATTACTTTGTATTTTTTGTGTGCTAGTTTTTTTTATATTTTTTATTTTTTTTTTATTTTGCAATGTTTTTATTTTTATTTAAAATTAGGATGGTTACTAAACCGCTGTCAAAATATCTGCTATTAGATAGTAATTTATTTCTGTTTATATTGTAGATTGTTGCTCACAAAGCATAAGACTTTAGTGATAAGTTTCACTTTTAATTTCGAAGGAATTTCTATCATAACTACGCACGAACAATGCGTATTCTCAATTCGGAATATTTAGCAATAAGTCGTGATAATTTTGTATCTAAAAAAGCATCTGCTTCGGCATTGCGTCTCTTCCTCTATTAGCCACACCCCGCTGCTTCCACGGCATAATTTTTTTTTTTTAATTCACATAAACCACATTATTTTTGGTTCAGTTTCTACTTCATTTTTATATTATTTTTTTTTTTTACTTTGATTCGTTGCACCCAAAACATTTTTCGTTTCCTTAAAGAAAATTGATTATTGATGAAGTGGTATTTTGAGTTAAATTTTTTTTTTATAGTAATTTTCCCGCTATAAATTATGTATTTTTTTTTGTAATAAAAACAAGCATTAAACCTCCATTTAAAAAGAAAACATTAAAAAAATAATTACTGATTGGTATTAAAAAAATAATTATTCTTTGTTGCATAAAATTAGCATCCCTGCTGATTAGCTTTGAAGTCCACAGTCATATGCAATTATCCACTGATTTCAATTTTATTGCGCTGGCTAAAAATATGTATGTACATATGTATATGGATTTGATAAAAGTCTCCCAATATTTTTTAATATTTTGCATTTTTGTAGCCAATTTTGAAATTGAGAATTGATTTTATGAGTTTCTTAAGAAAAATGACGTGTTCTTTGTAATGTGCCATAAATGGAACATTTTTCGTATTTTGTTCATCGTTGATTTACATGGCAAACAAAATACTCTGGTGATGGTGTAGTATTGCTCATACCAGAGATGTCTGTCTCCAATATAAAATTTATGTGAATTTTTGATAACTGGTATTGACATTTTTAATTATGTGGCGGCCTGCAGTAGACATTTTAATTGTTAAAACTTATCTCAAAATCATCCAGCAGTAATCACATTCAATTTAAAAATTCAATAGAAAACCGGCCTAGATTTGAATGTGCAAAATGGGCTTTTTCAACCTTTTTCAATAATTTTAAAAAATATCCAATTATTTTAACTTTTTTTCAATATTTTCCTTATTTTTTCGACCTTTTCAACCTATGGCAACTTTCTTAAATTTTTTTCAACATTTTTAATATTTTTTCAAATTTTTCAGCGATTTTCAACGGGTTTAACATTTTTCAAAATTTGTCAATCTCTTTCAACTTTTTCGATTTTTTTTTTAAGCCATATCAGCTTTTTAAAAAGTTCCTATATTTTTTCCACTTTTTTTCAACTGTTTTAACATTTTCAACATTTTGAACTTTGTTCGAGTTTATCTGCCTCTTTCAGTTTAATTTTAATTTCAGTGTTGAATGGGCATAAAACGTAGATATATTAACAAACGATTCCAAAGTTAAAGTACGAGATTTGTGGACCACCGCAGGGCTTATACTAATTTCATCAAAAGAACGGAAGCCTCTGCCGCTCGTGGCAGCTATTTGGGTGTTATTACTTTTCACATTTAACATTTAAATAAGAATTAAAAACAGCATGGAATCGCAATGCAATATACATATTTCACATTTAAATTGTAAACTCCAATTGAAACCCAATTGTTCCCATAGCTTCTGCTTAAAGTTTTTAGCATCGGGTTTAGAATGGGTCCCCCTTGAGTGGCCTAGATTCGCATTCAAACGTGAAGGTAGACAACACATATTTTCAGCGAAAATTTCGAAATCTATATTAGCCAATAGCAGTTGCCAAAGTGTAAATGTATTAGTGCATGTAAGTAAGTGCTTGCACGTGTAATTCCTTAAAAAGTTAATGATGACAAATTGATCATCTCCGATTCTACTCTAATAACAAAAAATGTTAACGATTTTTTTTATTTTTAACATAGAATTTTATTTATATTGCTAACAAATTCAATTGACATATTTAAGCTGTCCAGCGTAAATAATACAATACGTATACGTTGTAAGTGGGTTACAGGGTTATTCACCGCAACACTTGTAGACATCAGTTTACAATGAAAACGTAAAAATAATAAATCCAGTTTGAACATTAATTTTAACCACAAGAATGGCAACTTAAAATTCATGCGAATTTCTGCATTCACAGTAATCAAATGATGCAAAAAAAAAAAACCTTTTGTTGTTGTTGGTGATTTTTTGTTTTTTTTTGCACAATAAATTGGAAGTGGGAAACCCAATAAAAAATAAAAATTTAAAAAATCTTCATAATTTGTTTAAACTGGTTTTAAATCATATATTTATTTTTTCTTTTAAAACAAAGTTGTAATTTTTCTGTGAATCATTAGAAATCATCTACGTGATTTTGGTAGAAATACAATAGTTATACAGCGTTTTTCAGTCAAACTTTGATAAAAAAACAGCAATTTTTAGCTACATTTCAGTTTCATAAATTCTACTGATCTGTTTTCAGAAAATATTAGATAACCGGGTTTTAGTCACTTAAGTGTATTAGACACTCTGTAAATATAAAAGATAAAAGTACAGAAACCTTGATGCAGCTGCTAATTTTTTCAGTAAATATTTTTTCGTCATCTCTAAATTAAATTTTTAAAAGAACTACAAAAACTATATACAAAATAATGTTAATTTCATTGACACTTTGCTATCGATTTCCTCCATTTGCTTATAAAAATTTTTAATTCGTGGAATTTTTTTTAACATTTTTCATTTACTTATTTATAAATGGATTTTTTTATTATTTCAGAGAAATGTATTTGACATTTGGTCTTTTCATTATGAACGCATCAAAGATTCCTCCTAATTTTCATTCCAATAAAATATCTTGACCCGAAGTGATGTTGTTTTTGTATCTGAATACGTCTCGATTATATTGTATTTACACTTCATTATATCACACTTGGTTATATCAGAGACTTTCAATTACGACATTGACGTAATGATCAGACTCCACTCATCGAGTTTTTGTACCCTCGATTGACACCAATAATATTTTTGTTTATTTTTGCACGGAAAAAATATAATCAAATTCATATACATAAATATGGGTGCGCTGAAACCAAATCCGGTTACAGAAATTCTCTACCACGTCAGGATATTGAGGTATGATGGAATACTTGCTCGCCATAATGATGATTCAGAAAGTCAGGTCAGTGATGCTGATGAGTGTGTGATCAAAAGTAATCGAAAAATGGCTTCTCAATAGGTTGCCTTGATTTGAGCACACGTAAATAATGTTTCGTTTGAAGATATAGTAGTGCTACTGGGAAAAGACTGTTCTCAAGCATATGAATATGAGAATGGAAATGCACACTTTTATATAAATATGTACCTGTAACACTTCCCGTTGTACAACACTCCCCAACACCCCCAACGAATTTCACTGCTTGGTATACATATCGCTCATTTACTTCAAGAGTGGCATAACTCAAAAAACACAAAGTTGGAGAAATACGCATTTAAAGTTTTCAATAAGTTACTTTTTATATGAGAATTCAAAAAAGTATGTTTACATAAACTCTTCTCACAAGGCGAGTTTATAAAATACCTTTCTGAGTTTTTGACACAAAATAAAACATGAAATGGCGGATATTTCTGCATCATTAACTCAAAAATCACGTTTTTTGAGTTATGCCTCTCTAGAAGTAAATGAGCGATATGTTCCAAGGATAGCAATTTAACCGTTTTTTTTTTTGCATGGGAGGAACCACGCCCAATTGTCTAATCCCGTTCATATTTTACGAGTAGCTTGGCATAAACAATGTATATCAACGTATAGAGTTTCACAACTGTAGCTACCATAGATGCCAAGATATAGCGTTTAAAATGTTTTGTTATAAGGGAGGTGCCACGCCTCATTTTTTAATTCTGTTAAAATTTCGTGAGGTGCTTAGCATAGACAATATACTTCCTAGCACCAAATTTTTAGACTCTTGCTATAAAAGGTACAAAAATCTAGCGTGTTAAGTGTTTTTGTTTTAAGGAAGACCTCGTAGTGTAGTTCCGTTCACGTTTCGTGATGTGATTAGAATAGGCAATATACATGTACAGGTCCGGATTTAGAAATTTGCCGCCCTTAGGCCGTTCAAAAATTGCCGCCCTTCTTTACTGGAAAAAAATGTTTTAATATCAAAGGTGAGGATCTTTAAAAGTTCCCAATATTTGCCGCCCTACTTAGGCACTGGCCTAGTGTGCCTCTAAGGTAAATCCGGGCCTGTACATGTATGTATGTAAGCACTAAGTTGCCGAGCTCTTGCTACCATAGGCACCAATATATATCGTTTTAAGTGTTTTTGTTATATGGAAGATGACACGCCCTTCATAGTCACGGAACTGCTTTATATATAATATATGGAAGGCATATATTTATGTAGGCACGTTACATAACATAAGTATAATTTGCTCATATTAAAAGCGTCACGTCCATAACTTCAAACCTGCCTAGTTGTTCCTAAGCCTAATTTGTGTCAGCTAAAGTTGTTCCAACTTAATGTCAATAGCGTCATCAAGGTAGTATTTTAAAGTTTTTGATTTACACCGTAGATACTAGATATTCGTTTTGACGTTATTATATCCCTCAGTATATAATTTGTTTTTAATGTTCAAGATCTCATCAAATGGATTTTTCCTATGAATATGTTTTTTTTTTATTTTTTTCAATTTGTTACTAAACAAATAAATAGATTTTTTCCGAAAACAACACAATGCTAAAGTACAAATAAATTGCTTTTCCTACCAAAATTACTTCATCATGTGTAAATATGTACAATATAATATCTGTGTTCTTTCTTGTTCAAAGTACCTTCCGTATTTACCATGAAAACACTTGTCTTATCTTATGTTACAATTAAAATTATGTGACCTGTTTTATAATTTGTCATCATAACAAAAAATATTTTGCTTTAATTGGTAAATTGTCAACAAGAAAAATTTGTTGTTTATATAATCAGATAAATAAACAATATATCGACTATATAAAATTGAATGGAATATTGTACATTTCGGAAGACCAAGACAGATTTTTCAAATCATTTGTTCTTTATATGTTTCCAGAGTCTTTAACCGATCTTGCATCCATGGATCTTCGTACATATGTGCGTCTTCGGAGGAGATCAATAGCGCTATAAGGAGGGCTTTTTCGGAGCAGGGGATTAAAGGACAAATAGACGAAACACATTCGATAGAACTAAAACACTTAAAATACTACATTATGGCACCTATGGCAGCTATATTTGATACATGGATGTATATAATCTGTATTAACCACCGCGAAAGATGTTGGCGGCATTGATTAGTGGGACGTGGCATTGAACAGATAAGGTGGTCAATAACCTCAACATGGCTCAATACGAAGGAGTGGAACTTTTTGGGTAGCAGAAAATGCGGGCGTTCTTAATATCGTAGAAACGATCGCTAGAATCGGAAATACGTGAATCGGGATAATGTTAATGAAAATTGAAGTGCTTACTATTCGTGCACATTGAAAGAGTTTTGTGGAAGACCTATGCTCCGTGAGGGCTGCACTTTCCAAACCACGAAATGGATAACCCATTACAAACGAGACAAGTAATCTTCATATTGAGTCAATAACACATAAGTATGTAAATGTTACGCGCTTTATTGTTAAAAATTGGCCAATGTTTTCCATATTTTCAATTGTCAAATTTTTCGCTTAAATTATGGCAATAAACGTCATAGCATCACTTGATTTTTGAATTCATCATTTTAATGTGGTAACGATTTGATGACTCAATGAATGTTTTGCTTTCAACACTTCTTTATTTACGCGTACATATTACTTATTGTTAGCAAGAAATTCACGTGAGTATCATAAATAAATGGCCATGTTTACAAATTACTTGTAAATTTTTCTTAAGGTCATTTTAATGATAATGAAATTTATTGGAGATCACTAAGATAAACCGAACGCAAAGAAATGTAGGTTAATCTTTTTGTGATGGTTGATACATATCGATAAAAACTGACAGAGAATCAAATTTCATAAATCGACTAAAACCTGTTATACGTAGTAATTCGTTCGCTCAGACAAAAATGTTCTCACTTCTATTGGGATTTGAACCTAAACCTCTCGTATTCAGAGATGTACACCTTAACCTCAACGAGATTAGCTAAGTTTATTATTATTTGCTGTTCGATTAAAAGTTAAAAAGAAGATGTCAGTCAAAATTTTAGTCAAGTTTTCGTATCTCGAAAACTATGTGAATGACTTTAAAGTTTTGTGCGTCAATATCATAGCTTATGGAGTCGCTAAAGCCATTCTTATAGTATGGGTATCAAATGAAAGACAATATCATAAGCTATAATATTAGTATACAAAATTTTAAAGTCAGTCACATAGTTTTACAGATACAACCATTTTTTTCGAAAATTTTTACCGATCAGTTATTTTTCGGTAAGAAAGAAAAAATAACGAAAAGTAGGGAATAAGTTGCATACTAAATAAGAGTTCTCTCTTTATATCCTCACGGAGCATAGGGTCTTTCCAAAACTTTTCCAACGTGCACGATCAGTAGCGAAAGTCTTCAAATCTTTCCAACATTTTCCAAATCCTTGTATTACAAATCCCAGAATATAGCTTCAGCCAAACTTTTATGTAGGGACAAAATGGAAATTTTTTACACCCACCTTTTGCAAAAATTTTTAAAATTTCTAAAGAAAAAGCATTAAAAATCTACCAATTATGTTTTATTTTACTTCAATTTTCATTGGAAAAAAAAAACTGCAACGTAATGACTTGTAATTAAAAACCACAACAACGGGTTCTGCAGCAGAAGGTCATATTTATTGTTCAACTAAAAGTGACGATACCAACGAATACCATGACTCCAAACAAAAAATGAAAATTACCACAAATTTGAAAAAAAAGAGAGCTAAAAATTAAAGTGAACCTCTAAGAAGAAGCAGATAATGAATGAAAAAAAACTTCAAGATCAACGTCGCCAGACAGGCTTTCTTTGGAAAGCAATCGACTTTAATATCATCAATGAAAAGAATGCAGCAATCAATATAAAAAAGAAAAAAAAAAGAACTGTAAACAATGAATTATGAAGCATGTAATAAATTGCCATGACTACTCGAAAGGACATTGGACCAACCGAAATGACCAACGAAATAATGAACGTAATTTAGTTGAATTTCTCGTAATGCTGAATTATTATAAAAATTAATTTTTATAGGACAGTGGAAAATTTTGTGCCACATGACATAATTAGGTACCCGAATAACCACAGTTCAGAAATTAATTGCATATCCGTAGAAAGTTGTTACATTCTGATGCAATTAACAATTGGTTAATAAAACTAACAAGGTAGTATATCCTTTGGACTGATATGCAGATATATTTTTATTAAATCAAACCAAAATTGTTTTGAAAAATAAAAAAAAAATCAAGTACTTATTGCAAACTCAGTGTTAACGACATAGATGTTAAAATCAGTTGTTTTTTTTTTGCCCAAATTGGGTCATATCAAAGTCAAAAGGGAGTTTGAATTTTTGAAGTATGTATATATATAAGTAGCAAGTAACCTTCACAACTTTTAAATTTTCAACAACACTATGGCAGCAAAAACTTAGGAAATGCTAAATAAAATAAATAAAAATAAAAGCACTGCAGTCATTTTAAAAAGAAAACATCTTTGGTTAAGCAAATTAAGTGGCTGTATTTTTAAACAAAAATAAAACGCTATTACAATAAAGTTTTGACAGAGAGCCTAACGAAAATTCACCAAGTGACCAGGTCATGTGACAGTTTTTGAAAAATTCAGTATTGAAAGATGATTTTTAAGTCATTATGAAATTATTCTGTTTATAATTTCGTTAAGGTCGGTGATAAAACAACATGTTCTAAAGTCGACAGAAATACCACCATCATCAGCTTAAAAAGTACGATTTGTCATTCTCGACAAATCTCGTTGTCAACTGACGCCAGTGCAAATTTACTTGAATGCCAAAATGCATATGGAGCGAATGCGGCATCTCTTGTGATTGTCTTCAAATAGCTTCAAAGATTTCAGCACAGCATTTTTCTGTGGAGGATGAACTTCGCAAAGACCGTCGAGAATCTAAGATTAACCAAAAAAAAATTTGTTTGGATGATTCAGGCTTGAATTCCATGACTGTTTCACGACTATTACAAAATTATGTGGCATGCATGAAGAAGTCTGCTGATAGTTTCTAAGATATTTCATTTCAAAGATAGGTCTGCACGAGTGCACTTGAAACGACCATCAAACCACTCATCGCGATTGCGACTGCATCGAGCTCATGTGCACAAAAACCACAAATTAAAACACCAAACAAGAGAGGTGAGTGCTACACTCGCAAATAAAATGTTCTACGAGTTTAAGCACCCGTAGTTGTCTTTTAGTCCGCTTGTTCAGACAACAGATAGGTTATGCCGTGTTGCTTTGCGCTGTGAATTTGAACAACAACAACAAGAGAGACGATCGCAAAACAAATCATAGCATATAATCAATCTTTAAAGACTCTATCGTCACCCTTTTGGGCACATATTGATACATACAGTTGACTCGCTGCATTCATTGCTTTTTCTCATGTTTGGTGTTGAAATATTTTGTTCGGCTTGAAAACGGTGATATACGAGTCAGAGCGCAAAGTGAAGTCATGTCGTGTGATCGTTCTGTTTTGTGCGAGTCTATTGATGACTCGCAAATTGTCAATAGAACCATTGTACTCGACATCGAGTACAATAATCTGTTGACTCAGCAAGGGCACTCGTGCGGACCTCTAGTTTATATTAAGTATATTGTTTTTTTGAAAATGTTTTTTTTTTTTGCCTATATTTTAGCTTGATGCTTAAATATAACTGTCCCAAAATTTGAGCTCGCAGCTCGAACTTGTAAGCCTCGCGGACAGAGTTTACGAAAACGTAGAAAAAATCTACCTTAGGTACAAAGATATAGCATTTTTGGAATTTTTTTGGAACAATTTTACTTTTGGGGCGATTCTCCAAATTTAATAAAATGAGTTTTACCTCTCTCATGGCTTCCGAGATGAAATTGGTCAACGTTGAAAATTTCATGTACCCCCCCCCCCCTTCCTTGTATAAATAAATTGTGTAAAAATTTTTTATTTATTTTTTATATAAGGGGACGTCCATAAATTACGTGAGGTGTTTTTTTTGAAAATTCGGACCCCCCCTCCCCTCGGTGAGATTTGGTGAGATCTGGCGGGACTCACCCCTCCCTCCCGTGAGATTTAAATTATAATTTTTAATGTAAATTCTATGCATTAAAAAGTTGACGTGAGGTTTTACTTGACCCCCTCCCCCCTTGGTGAGATTTTGCCGGACCCCCTCCCCCCTATTTTAGCTCACGTAATTAATGGACGTCCTCTAATATATTATGTCCAACACAGGCTTCGCTAGCCACAGTAATTTTACATAAGAATAACTCAAAACATGTATACACAAAATAAAAAACAAATAAAAAAATTTTTTTAAACAAGGGGGGGAGTACATGATATTTTCAACTTTGACAAGTTTTATCTCGAAAGCCATAAGAGACCGATTTTTTTTTAGATTCGGGTTTAGGGGGTGAAACTCCATGCTTCTTAAAAAAAAAAATTTGGAGCATCGCCCCTAAAGTAAAATTATGCCATATTTTTATATGGGAGGTGTTCACAGGTTTGATCTAGGAAGATGAAATTTTGTGAGAGTTTTTTTTAAGCCCGATGCTATTATATATTTTATTTTCTTTCATTTTTTTATATGCTACTTTTCAATCAATTCTAAGAAATTACCTGCTTTCATATCGAAATTCCCGATATAACTTTGGAAAATATGAATTTTTTATTGAACTCGACCAATCTTATTATATGTATGAATCATGCAATTCAAAGCGCGCACCAGTCTAATTAACCGCAAGTAATTATTTTTATATTTTAATTACCTAGCAACGTACTTCGAACATTGCCCAGCAGAGATGCGCACATTTTATAGTTTTTTTCATAATACGTGTGCAAATACCTACGTCATTCAATTGACTTTCTACATCCGGCCAATGTCTATTCGTGCAATAATCTAGGCTTAGTTTTACTCTACTGTGTGTAACAATAAATGCGAATTTGTGTGTAAAAGAAAATGTGAAAACCACTTTAAATAGCGTGTAACAAGAAGAAGAAGTTTATACAAGAGAAACACGATGGTTCAACGACACATGAAGGACAACAATGTGATGCACTAATGGCTACATGAGGTATTCTTGGATTGATTAAGTTGGATATCAAGTACTTTGATTGAATTGTCTTAAACAAAAGCTTTTTCAAAGTGGGAAAATAATTGCAAGTTATTGCATTAGCGGTTTCATTTTTAATTTAATACATCTTAAATAAGATATTTAGTCAGAAAGTGGCATCTTCGTTGAAAAAAAATACATAAATTCAAAAAATTCAAAAAATTAAAAAAATCACATAAAAACCAATGTGAAGCCACATACTGCAGTTGAAGTTATTTATTGGAAATTTTTAAAATTGGGTTAAGTATCGATAACAAGAATATTTTAAGGAATTTTTCATTCAACTGGTTTTTTTGAATTTTTAAATACAACATGCGGCATATTTCGTAAAATTTATTTTTACATTGAGTGCTTGTAACCGGTACTTTTAACTTCAAACTTTATACCGAATTCATTTATTTGTTTACTTATTCATATTATGCGGCTTCTTCTTTTTTTAAGTGATGCGTTTATAATGAGTGGCGCTAATTTTTTTTTTATTTTGGGAATCAGCAACAGTTAAAATAAATATTTGCATCAAATGAAAGAAAGTTGCTGCGAAGGACGCCGCTTTATTTGCACAAAAATATTTATTTGTAGATAATGAGCAAATGCGCGAACAAACAAATGTTGGTCAAAAGCAGCAAATAAATAAACAATTAAGTAATGGGCGAACTGCCGTGTGTGTCTGGGAAGATAGAATTGGGGTGTTAAAGGATGATTCATGAAATTTTATAACAAATAAAACAATATTTCACTTGTCAACAATTTTAAAAAATGTAAATAAACAATTTTTTTCATGTTTTTTATAAACAAAATTATTATGACGTATTTACATTAGAGTGAAGCGAAAATAATTTTTCACTTGTGTAAATACAAAGTTTTAGATGAAAGCTAAATTAAAAATAAAAAAAGAACCCGATACTTAATAGGCGGGGAGGGGAGCTGGTGACATCAAAAGTGCTGGATTTGAAAAATTCTAGTAAAAATTGAATCCGAACATTGGATTTTGGCCTACACGTTAGCGTTTCGATATAACGGTAAATCAACCGGTAACTACACGATTAGAAACGCTCTTGTACAACATTTTATATTTCAATTCTGAGAGGTTTAGTGTCTGACCCGAAGTTGTACCTCATAAAAAAAGAAAAAATTTATACAATTACACTACACCTCAAGCACCACTCCTTAATGCCCCCATGGAGCATTTAAGTCAAATTCTCCAAATTACACTACATCAGTCGATAGTCCTCGAATTTCACTGTACACAGCGAAAAAAAAAATATTTAATTGATTTCAATTAGAGATTTGCATGCTCTCCAGAAAAACCCGGTATGACAATCAATACTCTGCCGAAAATGTCCGTCATACCTATTTGAAGCAGTGAAAGGCATAATTAATTTATTTAACCATTGTGACAAGGCTTTTAGCACTGACAACGAGTATAAATTAGAAATTGAGATATGCTTTAAGTTTCCGAGATATAGACATTGGACGTCGATAATATAGCTTTTAATAAAATCATTATAAGTTGGGAACTCCTGTATCGATTTCTACAATATGAATGTCATATGAAAGGAAATTTAATACAGGTTCAAATGAATGAGCTCTAACAATACACACATAGTTTTTTCTAATATTTTAAGGAAATTTCTAGAGCTCCCTAATTTGTTTTCTTTAAAAAATTGGGTTGACAAAGAAAAACCAACATTGAATAGCACATGAAGTTTTATGTAGTGTAAGTTACAATTATTAGCAAAATTTGGTGCATACTTATATATGTGAAGAATCTTTAGTGTTAATCAAAAATTCTCAACTGATTGGGTTATCAAAATATTTCGAAAAAATTTATCAATTATAATTACGCCACAAAATACATCGTAAAAAGTCCATGAGAAAAACCAGATCTTTTTTTGTGTAAACTAGTGTTATAGAAAATTTTTTGTCATCTTGACTGTGAGACCTTTATTTTTAATATGTAGGTATAATAAACCACTAAACTAAAATGATTTCATAAGATAAAGCAAAATAAAATTCATTAATCAAAATTGAATTCTTCGAAAATCAAACAAAATCGTTGAACTTCCAAGATAAAAACAAAATAAAAAAACCCAATAAAAAACAGACTGATCACAATGCAAAACTGGGTTAACTAATCCGCGCGTTATACACGAAATATCTATGGCATCGCAACGCAACATAGCTCAGATGATATCAGCGCTTTATATTTAGCATCAGAAAAAACGAATAAAAATCAAAGACATAAAATGCAAAACTACAAATAAACACAACAAATTAAGAAATTTGCAACAAAAAATTTTCATTAATTGCGGAATTTTAATGGAGAGAGATTTAAACAAAATCCCAACTTCGTCATCTGGACAACAACAAGATGATCAATTTATTTAAAATGCAAAACAAACCAGGTAGGAAATTTTATAATTGAGTTCTTGCACGAGTTTTGCAAAAATAAAAATTATGATTTTTTAAAAATTAACGCTAAAGATGTCGCTTTTAAAATCAAAATCACAGTCGAATAAATAATTTAACTTATTTTAAACATAAAAATGCAATGAAATTTTTATGGTTTCATTAAACAATTAAACAGAATTCATAATTAGCACAGTTCACAGAAACTACAGCTCAAACTACCAATGAACAATGGAGGACACTGTCAAGAGTTGATTCACCCAGTTACCCAAATTAAAGGTAATCACGAAACTACATAAAAAAAATTGTGTGCTCAAACGCCCTCGAAATTCAAAATTTAACAATTTAAATTTTATGTATCCAAAAAAAAAAATCATAATTGGTTATTTAAGCGAAGGTGTCAATAACAAAAAAATTTCATAGCACTTGTTAATGATCTGTCAAATTAAAAGTTGCTACTGTTTACAAACAAATAATAAAAAGCAATAAATTCACTGCAGCTCACACTACCAATAGAACTTTTAATATAAAATAAAAACAGAGCTGTAAAAGAATATGCTTATGATATGACTTAGTTTATGAGTATTATAAAGTATTCGAAATTTTTAAATAAAACAAAAAAAATTATTTATTTTTTTATTATATAAAAAAGTTTTTGGGGTTGGGGAAGATAAAAAAGAACAAAGAAAAAGAAAACAAAAATTTCATTGCATACTATTAATTGTTAAACAAACGTTAAACTCCATTGCATAATTTTAGTTCTCAAATATAGAAGAAAACTGAGAACCGCCCACTGAAGTCCACAAGCGAAGCGAGGAGGCGAGGATTTTGTGAGCGAAGTAAACAGGGGGTCTCGTCCCCCAGTTCATTAATATTTACTTTGTTGCCATCAAAGTAGAACCCACCGTTTGCAATACAACTACGCCAGCGCTTGATTCAATCCTCCTTCTCTATTTTTAAGGCTAATTGAGGAAAAGTTCTCAGATCCTTCAGCGAATTTGTTTACATGCCCTACCGACTCTAAGCGCCTTGTTAGAAACTCAAAGCGCCTTGCTCAAAGTGGTAATTGTTGCTTCGGAAACAGGAAAATGATAGAAGGGGCGATATCAAGTGAATACGGTGCTTGGTCGATTGTCATGATGCGAAATCCATGAGTTGTAGATAGAAAAAGATCTTTTACAGTTCTGAATAAAACATTTAAGAATTGTTTGCAATGTTAACAGCTGTTTCTTTTCTAGTTGTCATATGAAAATATTTAACATTCAAATACAAACTTGACATAAACCCTGATCATAAGACTTGACATTAAACATATGTTACAAATGACTGTTTTCTTCTCCCCAAAGGTTAAATTTTTTTTCGAAAAATTATGTAGATTTGTATTTGTTTTTAATTTTTAAATTAAGTGTAATTCCATATGTGACTTACAATACATTCGATAAAATTGCCTCTTTACTTTGATCTATTATACGAGTGCAGGCTGAAAAGTAATCGGCTCTAAAAACATGTATTTATAGTTTAATGTTGCATTCAAGCAGCGTTATTGGGAAAATCTCCATGGTAAATTACAGTCTCGAAGCATTATAAGTCGCATATGAGAGTGGTCACCAAAAAATCAAAATTTCTTTTCTTTTGTTATGAAAATTTTACAGCCATTTGAATTTGAGCCCAAATGTCCAGCGAGTAGTCGGGATACGTGAGCGACTAAGCCAAGTACGTAACTTGAAAATTTACATACATATTTTACTTTACTGTCAAGGGAACATAGGCGCATCATGCTATAAAAAAAAGTAATTTTTTGTTCTATGACAATAATTTTTTTTTGTATAATTAAACTTTCTATTTTGTGCTTAATTTATATGATTATATCACAGAAAAAAACTAACTTTAATTACAAAAATTGCATTATTATAATAAATACATGCTATAAAAAATTAACAACTTTTTGTTATTCACGAATTATATTAAAAAACCACATTATTAGTTACTGAAGTTAACCGGATAAGAATCTATGAGTTTTAGGTTTAGTTATAATTTTGAGAGATATTTAAAAAAAAGTCCAAAATCAGGCAAAGTCATAGTAAATAACTAGCAGTTTACTACATTAAACAACACTTCAATTTATTTATATGAAATTGATTTAATATTATATTTAAAGTACCATACAACAATTCGCACATGTTTCTATAAAAAACTGATTGCTTTACGAGTTTATTTTTAGGAGGTTATGAATAAATTTATGTACAAAATTCTATGATAATTAAAAAGTCACTTGAGTATTAATAAAGATAAATTTATACCAGAAAAAGTACACGATACAGGTCAAAACTTTGTGCAGTAAATTTGTCTGTAGTATTATGGTGCATCGAAATATGGATAAAACCAAATTTTTGGGAAAATGGAAATTTAAAGAAAAAATAAAATTTTTTTTTTTACTCTAACAACCGATAATTCTGAACGGAAAATAATGGCTACCAATAATGATACTACTTAAAGATATCTGAGTAAATTACTTTATTAAACACCTCCCCCTCCCCCGCCTTTTCGCACAAGAAACCAGGATGACACATCGGATTCAGACCATCCCGTACTTCCTAAGCGAATTCACTGTGATGAAGTCTTAAAAAATTTTTCAATGAGGTGCATGATATTCAAGACAGTAGTAACACGTGCACATCGCAACGCTTGACAGCTAAACCAATGGAAACTAATATTAATTTAAAAAAAAAAAAACATATTGCTGAACTTAAATAGTTTGCACTATTTCAGGCACTTTCTTTCGCTACTGATCTTGAATATAATGTGTTATGAAGTTTTCGCCAGCAAGTATTTACACATCTGAAAATTGCAGCATACCTTTAGGCTAAGTGCTTATTAATGAAGTTCTTGTCTTGCTGTGGTTACACCAGTCGACCAACGTGGAAAACAAAGTTTCTAGATAGCATACTTTTAGGCTAAATGTTGTATGGGGAATTTGTTTGTCCAATAATTTAGGTATGCAACATATTTTGTCGACGTAAAATATAAATGATTATGAATATTATGGATAATTTACTAGTTTCACATTGATATTTTTACGATATTTTAGTAAAGTTTTTTTTACCTTATAAATTTGCTTAAAAAATTGTTAATTTATTTAAATTGTAACAAAGAAATTTATGTTATATCTCCAAAAGTTATATTTATCATAAATGCAAATTATTGTTACTAAGAAAACTTCAAATCATAAATAAAATTTAATCATTTTACAAAAATACATCAATAAAATGAAATCTATCTATATTTTTTAACTTCAAGGATTTTTGATTAATATTATGGAGTCTATGCGTATTGGGATGAAGAAAGTATATATTTTTCCCTTGTCATTTATTCATTGAAATGAGGTAACCAGATATTAATCTTAAAAGAATTCCCATTAACCATAATTGGAGCCTTTTGATATAAAGAACGTAAAACAAAAAATGCACTTACGGTTCAGCTTCAATTGATTTTAATTTGGCAACATAATTTGATGGTATGTAACCTTCCTGTCGTGTTTTCTTGCTTCGTGCGAGCCACCAATCACCCTGTAAGAAATGGAAACAATTTAGTATTAAAAATATTGTTATGAACTTGTTTTTTTTTACAAAACAAGAATAAACATTTAAAAATACAAACTGTAGCAGTTTACGAAAAATTTAAAAGATGCTGTAAGAATCTGCTGAGGTAGTCTTATTTCTTTGACAATAACTTAAGTAGAATATGAATAACATTCCTATTTTTGGCAAAGGCGAATTCTAAAATGCTCGATGAGCCAGCAGTAAATATTAATATTATAAGCTCTCTTTGCAACAGAATTTTTCTTTCAAGTGCCTGCAACTATTAACCCTGTTTGAAACAAAAATAATTTAAAACAAAACAAAAAATAATGCTTGAATCACCCTAACCTACATACATTTTACTTCCTAATTAAAATTCGCTCAAATTTTGATATTTATATTTGAGAAAATATTTTGCTCACAATCAGTTCTTATTTTTCGGATCTTTTCTCAAAAATTTTTTGCAAAATTTCTTTTAGTTTATATGTGATTTCCTTTATATTTTGATATTAATTTTCATATTTTTTTTTTTGACGGATTATTTTTAACATGTCTGAAATTTTTGCTTTGTCTGAAATTTGTTCGGTTTAATCATATATTTTTTAAAAACTACATAATTTATATTATTAAAAGCATGTTCAAAAATGTATTAATTCAAAAAGTAATTTATCAACACTTAACATCAAAGAGATCGAAGTACATAACATAAATTGGCTCTGAGACATCTTTAAATACCTGCGTTGACTTTATGGTAAACCATATAATTACAAACGTAAATAACAGAAAAACCTTTCAGATCATAGGTATTGAATTATTTTAATGTCTCTATTAGGAAAATTTCAAAAGTTAACATAAATTTCAAAGCAAAATAATATAGGCAGAATAAAATACATTATCAAATAATAAAGTCAAATAAAGTGTAAAAAAAAATTTTATTTTAAGTTCGAGCAATAATTTGACGTCATAATTTATATTAATACGAGTGGCTTAATTAGGCATAAATCAACAACAACAACAGCAACAAAATATTAAATAATCTTCGCGTTAATAAAAAATGAGTCAGTGAAATAACTCGGAAAGGAATGTATAAGAACATGTGCTGCAAGACACAAAAAGAGAGCGCGTGAAAGCGATAACGAGAGAGAGAGAGAGAGAGAGAAAGCGCAATTTAAAGAAAGGTGAAATGCTTTACATTCAGTAGAAATATTTTCAAAATTAAATGGGTGTTTAACAAAGTAAAGGACATATATTTGCAGCACAATGTGAATTTGGTCAACACATATTTTTTCGCCCAAAAGAGGCAGGGAATGCGTGGTATACTCAGACAATCAAAGAAAAATGTAGGTTGTTTCGAATGATTGAACTCAATGATTTGCATTGAATTGAAATGAGAGACAACAAACAAATAATAAAAAAAATTCTTAAGTGTTTTGTTATTGTAAAACGTAATTGAAATTTGCTGTTCGAATTGCTCTTATTGATGTCATTGTGGTTATATGTAGTTTATTTTTTGCTTGTTACTATAGCTACGTGCTAGATACAAAACTAATTTTAAACAATTTGTAATCAGAGATATTTGTACTATTTTTTCCGCAAATTGATAACAATAATATTTTGTTTATTTTAGAAATTTCTGATAAAATATTGATAAAATTTTTTTAAAATATTTACTGCAATCTGTGGGTGACATGTAAAAAAAATACACTTAAGTAAATAATTTTAAAAAAGTTTTAAAATCAGTTAGGCCCACAAATTAACTTTTACCAAAAATTTTCTGTACTTAGGCGTTGAAATTTTTTAACTTAAGTTACCAACGGACTATGTTATTAATTAAAAAAAATATAAATTTAAGGTTTAAAAAATAAGTGTTGGTGTAATATTAGTTTATAAATAGCGACCTTGACTACTATCTGTTGTAAGTAAATGCTTTTGCTAATTAATAAATCCAGTCTTAAAAGCCACACACTACATCAATTAAAATTGCACATATTGCAGCTGCAAGTTATTGCTAGTTGTTGGTAGGTATCTGGTTTTAGTAGTTTGAAAAACGTATGATTTAAAGTGAAACTACTTTAACCATTGAGGAACTTTTTTAAGGAGCTGGTTTTAGAGACCATTGCCAAAACTAATACATATTTCTTTTGCTACTGTTATGAAATTGCAATTCATGTAGGAAAAACCACGTTCAACTTATAACATTAAATTGATTTTGATTTTAAAAACTTGTGAAATATAGTGGGAAGATTTTTATTATTTATTAAAAACCAAAGAGACCAGATTTACACTTCGTCATCATGCCTAAGTTACGTCGCCATTAGCCATAGACAGTATTGCCAAGTGACCGAGTTTGACCCGGAATTTCTGGTCAAAGCCGGGAGTCTGTTAGAAATTCAAGAATTTTGTGACATGGCATTCAAAGTTTTGGTGAACGACCAAAAAAAAAGATCAACTTTTTCCCAAAACAAAAATTTACTTTTTATCATTTGAGAGAATTTTTTTTTTTAGAAAGCCGGGAATTGTTTCTTTTCAACCTTGGCCATATCGCAGATTAATTTAATCTAAAGTTCAAAATCTTAATCTAAAGTTCAAAATCGTTCATTATCTTTCCAAGTTACCTTGAAAATCTATTGACCTTCTTGTCTTTTAACGAACTTTTCAGTAACATTCAAAACTTTTCGACTATTATTCTTCAAAGTCTTTCAATACTATTCAGCAGTTATCGAGTTACTCGAAGTTTTTGGTAATATTCGATCATGTATATCCAATAACAAATGCGAGTTGTTGCACAACTATTATGTTATCGTAAGTTTTACAGTTTCAATGCAATTGAAAAATTGAAATATGTTCACTTGAAGTACCAGGTGTATAACTATGTAATGTCGGTTCGAACATTTAGATGTCACCCAAGCCTGAATATTTATCGAATGTCATGAAACTTTGACAGTGTGAAGCGTCAACCTTAACTATTATACCACCAAAGTTTCGCGCCAATCGAGCGTCATTATCGTGTTATCTCAGCGCAGTCAACATGTCGAGTTTCGTGCCGAATAAAGAGCAATCGCGGACAATGTTAATTCTGTGTTTTCTTTTGAAGAAAACAGCCGCGGAATCGCATCGAATGCTTGTTGAAGCCTTCGGTGAACAAGTGGCAACTGTTAAAACGTGTGAAAAATGGTTTCAAAGATTCAGAAGTGGTGATTTCGATGTCAAGGACAAAGAACGCTTTGGAGCTCCGAAAAGGTACGAAGACGCCGAAATGCAAAAAGAACTCGCAGAGCAGTTGAATGTGAACCAGTCCACCGTTTCCAAACGTTTACGAGAGATGGGAAAGATTCAAAAGGTCGGTAGATGGGTGCCACATGACTTGAACGATAGGCAGGTGGAAAGGCGCCAAAACACATGTGAAATTTTGCTCGCACGAATCAAAAGAAAGTCGTTTTTGCATCGAATTGTAACTGGCGATGAAAAATGGATCTTTTTCAAGAATTCTAAGCTCAAGAGATCCTGGGTAGACCCAGGTAAGTGAGAACTCTGTAGAATGAGAAAAAATCATGAGTAGTAGTAACATGGCCTCCCACGCCATCCCATTTTTGACTTTAAGGAAAGATAAAACCATAAGTAGAGAGTTTTTCTTCGATTCCAAAGAAGTGTAACTCGTAGAATAATAGGTACTACAAATTTTATCAAAAAGATAATAACAGAAGTAATGTATCAGACGTGAAATGTCAGAATCGCCGAAAATTTTATATCCCTTTTACAGAAAAGTGATTTTTTCTATTCAATTCTAGAACTAATTTTGCTATCGATCCATAGTGTATTTCTGTACCTAAATTCAGTGCTAGCACATCAGTATCCATAGAACTAAACTTAACGCAGTAAATAGTTTAGACGTCATAAAAAAAGTTGTGCAATTTTTGTCACCCAATTGATTTTATGGTATATGCCGCTTGTGATCACTACTAAAAAAATGTTTCTAGCTATTTTCAAAAATAACAAATTGCTCAATAGAAAAAATTCCTTTGGAATATAAAATTTTGACTTTGTTCATAAACAAAATATATTAACTACTGCTTTAGTTTCTTATCAGCTATGCTACTTTTAAGATCTAACAATGAGATGTTTATAAATTCTTTTGTAAAAAAAAAAACTTTGAATTATGTAGCATTAAAATGTTGAGTTAAATACGCAGTGGCGGTGGCAGATGGATCGTTGACCTCAAAACAGCCGCAAAATTCATAGCACACCAAACAATGGGACAAACAACGATAGGGAGAGGTAGACAGTAGAAGTAAAAAACATGAAAGAAACGGAAAAAATAAAATAAAACAAAGCAAAAAAAGAAATATTTTTTTTTTTTTCACTTATCAACAAGTGTTTCAAGACTTTAAGTGCGTAAAGTGGTGGTGAATTCAAATTGAACGAAAAATTGTGCATTCAATAACAGCAAAAAAAAAAAAAAACGGCAATAATAGAGATATTAAAAATGTAAAATGTAGAAAGAAGTAAAAGCCTACATTGCTACAGAAACAATTTAAAAAGCAACATAATGTACGAGTGCAAGAAATAAAACTACTCTGAGCTACACTTGAAAGTTTCAATAGTTGTTAGCAACAACTGCAAAAACAGAGTGTACAATATAGACTGTCCGTTATTTTTAAAGTTTTTTAATCGAATTAATTGGTGTATCAAAATTTTTGCTAAAAATTTTTTTTTAAGAACCTTATAAGACGAAAAACAAAAAAACTTAAAGCATTTTTCGATAAAAAAAAAAATATATAGTTATGGGACAATCCAGGTCAACCGGGGCATGAGTGCTGCGGAAAAATGTTTTTAAGGACTCAAAATGTTCGTATGCTCAAGAACTTTCAAATGAGAACGATTTTTTTCGAATTTTAATATAGCGGCTCAAAATGGCGGATGGAAGCCGAAAAATAAAAGCTTGTAAAAATAAAAATTCGCAACCAATCGGGACATATCTTTGCTTGATAAAATCCAACATAGCGGACGTATTGCTTAAAACTCAACTGATTTTCACCAAATTTAGTATACGGGGGGTTTTTGGGGTCGTTGAATACGAATCTGCAGTCAGATTTTCAAAATCCAAGATGGTAGATCCAATAAGGCGGAAACTCAACAATCTAATCCACTATATTGCGTCCACTATTTTGTATTTTGAAAAATTTACCTTTGTATTTAGCGACCCCAAAAACTCGCGTTCACTAAATTTGGTGCAAATTAGTTGATTTTTAAACAATACGTCTGCCACTATGGATTCGCCGTCTAGAATTTCAAAATTTTGAAATATGTATAGCCTTAAATTGTAACTGTTGTTTGGCAAATTTGACTTCGAATTCGTGATCAGTGATTTCCAAGACCTCTGTATACCAAATTTGATTTTTGACTATATTGGATTTTTGACCGCCATATTGGATCCGCCATGTTTGATTTTGTCAACATACTACACTAGATTTTTAGAGGCGTACATCAGCTACAATTTGAGCAAAGCTTTTTTTGCTGGACACTCGATTTTTCTCCTGCTTCCGGCCGCCATATTGGAGCCGCCATATTTAAATTCGAAAACACCCGTTCTCATATGAAAGCTCTTGAGCATATTTTTAAAGCTTAAAGACGTTTTTCCGTTGCGTTCATTTGTGGGCAAACCTCTGTTCCGGTTGACCTGGAATGTCCCATATAAAAATTTTAAGAGCTCGATAAGTAAGAAGCTGCACTGTGCTAAAATAGAAATTTCTTTATAAAACATTTTGTATTTATTTTTTTAAATCATTAGAATACCGCGAGAAACTCTGTAAGAATTTTGGGAAATAACGGACAATCTAATGCGCAAGTATTACAAGTAGTTAGCTTACAGCAGCGAAGCAGGGTTGCCAACAATATATTTAAATTGTAATAAACATTAAGTGCATTTTAAAACAACGAGTTACATTTTTCATTAAGCTTGTGATACGTAAATTGAAATTATAAAATCAAATTAAGTAATAATAAGTGTTAGTTAGCGATTTTAGAAAAATTTCACAGGAAAAAATAAGTAGGTATTTGAATATAGTTTAATGTTGCAAAGGTCTTTAACATAGTTTTGGTAGAAATTAAAATCAGAAAGAAAATGATAGACTGGGTAACATTAAGATTATTCAACTTTCTTAATACAGCCCCGGCGCATTTAATTTTTCCAACCAATTCAATTCGACCATCAAGTATTTTAAAATCTGAATTGGAAGAACATAATTTTTTTTTTTTATAATTATTTCTTAAAGACAAATACCTTGTTTACTTTTGCATCGTGGGCGACATTAACGCATATAAAAATTTATATTTAGATGGCAACACATGAGGGCATAAACAAAAGCAGCAAGCAAAAGTGTAGTTTGAATGAGTTACTATTAAAGAGAGAAAGCATTTAAAAACCTCACAATTCTATGTTATAATAGATATTTTTGCTGTTGTTACTTTGTTTAAATGAATTTCTTTTAGTAACTATACAACTTCGTAAATATTTTTTGCATTTACGGCTACATACTACCAAAGCAATTTAAGCATTTGTTCTGTATAAAAGACAAACATTTTAATGATGAAAAAACGCAGCAGTTGAAACCACAAAACACAACCACCAGTCCAGTCACCGTCAGCACATGGAAAATTACGAGAATTATAAAAATAGCAGCAGCAGTAGTTAGTTGCATACAAAAACGAGCTTCGATAGAGGGAAGCTCAATTTAGCAATACATTTGGATTGACGGCTATATTAAAAAAAAGAGTTATGTTATGGCTTTCACGTGAAATCAAAAGTATAACTGATATAATTTCAGAAGAAAAATTAAAAAAGAAACCATTTACGTCCGTTCAACAACGACAGAACGTGTGCACGAAAAAATTTTATCGTTTATATTAAGTTACATTGCACGTATTTGTTTTTGATCTGAAAGGACATCTTTTGGATTTTAAGTGTCGGAAATGTCACAAGTTAAAATTTTTACGTAGCACGAAAACTTTTTAATCCCTACATGTTTTTTTTTTTTTGGTCTTCAAAATAGAAAAGTTTAAATCAATGTATATTCTTCATCAGCATCATCTCTTGAGCCACTCTAGCCTGTCTTTGACTAAAGAACTTAACTACTCATTTGTACCTGGCGAAATTAGAAAAGGATGAAATATATTCGCAAACATTCCTAGAGCCAACCTCAAGAATTAACTTCAGAAAAGAGGTAACTCAGCCCAAATTCAATAAATTCTATAACTTTACCAAGCGCTTATGACTTGATAGCGTCAATATAAAAATTAAAAGAGGCGTGACACCAAGTAACTGCAATTTTATAAAAAGTGGCCAGCTTTGAATGAGTCCGACCTTGCATTTAAGTAAGTACCACCTTAAAAAACGAAAGTAAGATTACCCAAGATAATGTTTCTAATCTCAGCATAGTTCCCATACTTGTTAAACAAGTACGAACATTGAGAAAAATAAGTTACAAGAACATGATTGATTCAACATTTCGAAGTCCCGTTAAAATCCGGATATTTAACGGGGCATCTATTGTCAAATTTTACACAGTTACATTTGGGAAATTTTTTTCTACGATTTTACTCAAACTGGAAAAACCACTAGTTACATTAAAATTTTATACTATTTTTCCTATGAAGAACGTTTTTGGGAGATTTTCCATTTTAATTTCTTTTTGGGAATTGGATTGTGTAGTTTTTAAATTTTGTCTATTCAATTCAACATCAATTTTTTTTTATATATTTTACTTTTGTCTTTTTAGTTTAATCTATACCTACGTAAATTTAATTCATTATTAATTTTTTAGATGTCTTTTGTCTACATCAGCATAACGCTTTTTTATCACTTCATTTTCGCCATGTGATTTCTTATTATTGTTGAGCAAAATTGAAATTGCAAAGGAACGCTTGGAATGTACCATACAACTGTGACTGACGGACTGGGTGACGTGTTTAACTACAGACGGTTATAGCAATTCGTGACAGGTTGTACCGCATCGCGTAGTTGTTGTTATTGTTATCATCATTATTCGTAAGTTTTCTTTATCATGTTTTTCTTTTATATCTTTTTACCATTTGATTTAATTTATGTGTTGAGCAGTAGCGAAGTAGCAAAACAGATATAACTAAAAAAAAAAACAAGCATATGCTATTATAATATTAATATAATTTTGTTAGTAATACTTTTATTATTATAATGATGGCATTTTTCTTTGATTGTTATTAATTCTTGTATTTGTTGTAATTTACAACATTCTAATGCGATGCAAATGATTTCCTGTTGAGTTGTCACGTTTTTTCAATAGCAACGAAATGACAAGGAATTCTCTTGGCACATTCTAAGTTTTATCATTTTTAGCAAGTTGCCATTCTTAGCCAAAAAATTATTAAAAAGCTGTGAAACTTTTAAGTCATAGCTAATAAATTTGAAAATATGCATAGTAAAACATAAAAAAAAAACATTAGAATTTTAATGAAAAAAGACAAGCTGAAAAACAGTTCACCCAAATTCACATTGAATAAGCAACATTTAAAAAATAGCGCAAAATAAATTTACAGTTTCACACATTGAATATAAATCAGATATTATTTAATAAAACCAAAATTCAACCTTAAAATTCATAAATTCAGGCTTTATGTCACATATCTACAAAATGTGTTTATGAAATTTATCTTGAGAAAAAAAACATATTTACCGTAGAAAAAAATTTTTCTTTAAAGTTCTCACAAATTAAATTTTCCGATTTGATTTAAAAAAATGTTTTCATACTTGGAAAAGAATCTCCCCACATCACAGTTGTGTAGGGATTAAGACTTTTCACATCCCATTGCAGCAAATTTAAATTCCATTGCAAGGCATTTGAATTTAAAATTAGTTCCATGACAAAAATAAGTATTCTTTAGACGATTCCATTCCCAAAATCAAAATTTGGTATTGAAAATGTTAATTTTAATCCAAGGAAATGGAATCGACTATCGATACCATGGCAAAAAAATTGATTCATTTTCTATTTCATTCAAGAAATTGCAATTAAGAATTAGAAAAATGTACTCAGCTCTTTATTTAAAAAAAAAATTTAATTTCTAAGATCGATGGGAAAAGATCGAAAATGGGTTATTTTGGCACTACCAAATCATGTTCGGGCACTCAAAGAACCCAACATAGGTAATGGGGCCGTCCATGGTGATGTTCAACATACATACGTATATTTTCATGCTATCCTCATAGATTGTTGTACAAACAACCTCATTTTCAACCTTCCTCCTTCATATAATAAAAACATTTTTTTTTTTGATTTTTTAGAAGAATTAGTTAAGAATTAAATTCCTATTAAATTTAAATATTTATTCATTTAACGGATACGGAAATCCTTGGGATGAAATTAACACTTTTCAATTTCAAATTTTTATTCCTGGAATGAAGTTGACAAAGGAATCAATACCTTTTGCTTACGAATGAAAAAGTTCATTCTAAATTTCAAGGGAGTGGAGCTTATGCAGAAAACATATAAAAATCTGCATTAACAATTAAATGCTATTTTAATCAACATTTCTTGATTCGCAAAGATATTTTATTTATATTGTTTTTTAGATGCACAAAACAAACATGGAGTTTCATGGAAATACACGGCCTAGTCATTACAAATGAGGCATAGGCAGAAATCTTGAAATGATGAAAGAACATTTTACGCAAAATATTGTCAGCGGGACAATGTGTCACTTAGGCTTTAGTAACATAAATATATGAATCAATACTGCTTTAATTTTCTTTTGTTAAATATTCTCTGAAAAATTACCTCAGCACAATACAAGAGCTATTTTATATTTATTGATCATATGTGCATAGAGTTTCTTTGTCGTATCATATACTAAGAGTGGAACGCAATCACACGTCTAAGGTATAGTGAACCTGGCACGGAGTGTAGTTTTTTAGCTAATACTTGTGGGCTCTGAGTTTTCAATTAACATTATACCTATTTACAATTTTAATGCACACATTATTTAGCCCACAATGAAATTCAATATTAATTATTTACGCTATTTTTTTTTTTGTGCAAGCTGATGATAAGAAGTGTTACATTTACATTTTGTTTTTTATTTTTTTATATATTTACAAAGCCAAACAAATAATCGTAACATTGATAAAATTAATCCAAGTGTGAAAATATTCAATTTAGTGCCAGGAAGTAAGGTCCGATAAGGTTTACTTCCGCATTAGTTCCCAGTTTAGGGCTAGAGATATTGAGGACTTTTGTTCAAAAATGTAAAGTTCATATTAAAAAAAGTAATCTCAGACAAATAAATATGGACAAAAACTTGAGAAAATTAAAAGGAAAACATATTTATATGGGAGCCATATTAGCATACCCTGAACTAGCATACATATACTTTGGAATATTCATTCAATCCCTTTTAAGTTGCACAATATTATTTGCATTATTTGTGCAATATAATACTGAAAATATTATTCAATAAATGAGAAAATAAACAAACAAAAAATATACATACATATATGTATAGTGTGATAAGCAATTTTGCGATAAAATTGTAGTAAGTATTAAGTATCTGCTAAACGCTACGCTGAGATGAAAGAAAAAACCAACAACAAATAATGCGATAACCTCAACGCATAATTTGTCAGGGAACACCCAATTGAAAGCAATGAACGAAGCAGAGAAGCTTCGCGACAACAGCACATTCACCTCATCAAATATTTATCCCAAAAAGTAAAAAAAAAAGAAATGAAGTACGACTAATAAGAGAACAACTGTAAAAGAAGCGTGTAGAAAGTGAGAGAAGAAAAAAACACTACACAATACTCTGATGATATGTATACCAGAAGAATATCGTAGAGAAACTCAAGAAGATATATGTACATAAAACATGTGAGGAATCAACAGACAATAAAATTTAATTCTAACATACTTTATTGCAAAATTAGGAGTTTGGGATTTTTCAAAAATAAAAGCAATGCAATATCATTATTCAAGTTTTTAGAAATTCTGGAAACATAAGCTTCAATATATCCAATGATTATTGGGTTCAATTGAAAGAAACCAAAATCAGAAATGAAGGTTATACGCGATTGAAAAAATAAAAATCAAAAATAATGGTTATTTTTCCATAACTAAATGAGTTATTTTGGATGGGAAAAATAAAAATCAAAAAAGTTGATAATTATCGTTGGGATGGAAAAAATATCAGAAATAATGGGTTTCTAAGATCAAATAAACAAATATCAAAGATTATTAATAAAAATTATAAAATAAAACTTAATTTCAATTAACAAGTAGGCTTTTTTTTACTTTACAAATTTTAACATTTTTGTGGAAAGAGAAGAATTAAGAATTTTAGACAAAACATTTTTACTAAAAAAAATTTAAAAGAAAATTGGCAATATTTATTTATAATTTAAGAAGCTGAAGATCATGAGAATATTTTATAAAAAACATAAATAAATCAAGTTCTCGAAGTTCTCGAATCTTTCTTGAAAAGGTCAATCCTGAATATGAATTTGTAAATTTTTAAAAATTCCTTACAAATGCTTTGTTTCTTGTACAGTGTTAAATATGAGATGGCGCTAAATGACGCTAAGAATTTTTGTTTATACTGTTGGACATCAGCCAAAATTAAGTAAGTTAAAATGACGAAGTGATGCAATCGCAGCCCCAGACAAACGATAACAATAAAAGAAAATCTTGTATGAAAGCTAATGAAAATGAGGTTCAAGTGGTTGAGAAAACCGACAAAATAAAAATTAAAACAAAAAAAAAAAAACAAGTAAAACCATAAGGAGACAGACTGGCAGACAAATAGATATTGTAGAAAATAGAGACAGAGAGAGAGAGACTCTATAAACAATTATGTTTACAACAATGCATTCCGTTGTTTCCGGTTAAAGTCTGGAGAGTAAATATTTGAAACAACACAAACGAAAAAAATGATGAATTATGGCATGCATTCCTTTCTTTTGAAAGCAAAGAAAAGTTAAAAAATCAAGTGAAAAATAAAAGTTGCAGCCAAAAAACAAAAAAAATGTTTTCTAGGGTATGAGAACAGGTTTCACATCAGCATTAAAAAAACAAAAGAAAATTAAATGAAGAATAGCATAGAATTTTGTTCTTATTGTTAGTATACGTGATACAGCGTGACAGACACGCCCACGCGCATGCAATGCGTGGTATGACAAAAAGCTTTTGTAAAGGAAATGGGTTAAGAGGGTGCCATAAGTTATACATGCATTCATATATCTTACATTCGTAAGATGCACACATCTGGATAAATATTTCTTGCTAATAGCTGGCTTTTAAATAAACATGTTTTATCAATCTGTTCATTTATGTGCTGCAATATTTTTACTTAAATTACAAACTGTAAATCATATTAGTTTTTTATGTTCAGCGATATATTAAAAATTTGTTTTTTTTTTTTAAAAAAAGATTTTAAATATTTTGGCCATAGTTAAGTAAATATAATGCGAACAATTCATGTTTTGTTAAAATATTTTTACAAAAGAATGAAATTACTGATCAAAAATATTAAGCAGGATATAAATTATAATTCTATAAATCTATGGACCAAATCCATCTCAAACCATGCAGTCGGAGTGACTTCAAATTTCGGAATTGGTTGCCAATTAAATATGTTGTTTTTCAAAGTAATTAAGGAAATATACCGTTCCCGATTTGATTGAAAATTATTTTTTACGAAGTTATGCCCATTAAAGATTAAAGATTCTGACAGAGAATTCGAAGTTCTATTAGAATCAAAAGACAAAAGTTAATTATTTTGATTTGGATGAAAATGCGACTATTTTGAAACAATTTTCAACGATTTTTCAAGCTCTGACACTAAAACTTTAAATGGGCATAACTTCGTAAAAAATAATTTTCAATCAAATAGGGGAACGGTATATTTCCTTAATTACGTTGAAAAACAACATATTTAATCGGCAACCAATTCCGCAATTTGAAGTCACTCCGACTGCATGGTTTAAGATGGATTTGGTCTATCTATAAATTAATACGTGAACATCGAAACCTATGGTACACTTTTTAAGTATTATAAAGAGACGGGAATGAAACTTATATCATTGGAAAGGTAATGTTTCATAGAAGTGCACAAAAAAAAAATAATGTCTAATATGTTCCGCTAAGGCAGGTAAAATAAAGAAACAACTCGCTCATGATTTCCCCATACAAAACGCTTTAACCAACGCAATTTGATCGCGTTTATGGCTGCATGAGGCACGGGTGAGGTGAGGTGAGGTAAAATGAGGTAAGTTAAGTGAAACTAAATAAGATCATGGTCCATGGAAAAAGACGTTTTGTTCGACTTGGTCAAAAAATTCTTCCAAAGTTAAAACTTGGTGGGTGCGGTCGAGTTTCGACCACAGGCGATAGTGACTAGTATAAATTACAACATTATCGTTAAGTGATATTTTCTGCAATCGCAATATTTTATTTTTAATTTTAATTTATAATTAATGTAACAAAATTAATAGTTAAATATTGAATTAAAGTTTGTATAATGTTGCTTTGTCAAAAACATTCTAAATTGAAAAATTCAATAATGCTGATTGAAACAAAAAAAAAAAAACAAAAGACTTTAGCAAATTTTATTATGTAATAAAGGTGGTTTGCATGTCAAATAGCAATTTCTCAATGCATATTAATTGATTAAATCAATTAAAAAAAAACTGTTGAGAAAAAAAATTAAGAAAATCTCCACCATTTCATAGTTAATTGCAATAAAATTTAGTAATACAATTTCGAGGGCATAAAATAGAAATAAATGCATTTAATAAAAAGCAACTAAATAGCAAAATATTTATATTTATGAGATATGTATAAAATAAGATCCAAAATAAAAAAAGCCCCAATCAAAACAAAATAGACAGGCAACCTCATGGCGATGCGCTCTACACGAGTTCGTCAATATTCAATGAATAGAAAAATGATTACGCGATAATTGCGCCAGATTTGATGTTAAGGCGCTTAAACAGCTACAACACGATATATGTAAGTAATGAGGATCGACGAACGACCGTTCGACCAAACCAAACGATTGGAAGCGGCTTTGCTGTCGCTGTCGCTGCCACCGTCATCGCATTGCGTTTCAATTATAAAGCATATCGACGACAGCGGCACTTAGTTTCACATATATAATTTATCTTTAACCAATGTAAAAGTTACGATTGTTGCAGCCAATTTTGTGTTGTGTATTTCATGCATTTTCATTTTTTATCGTACATTTGCTGTAGTCGAATTAATTGAAATCATCTAATAGGCAACGTGCACGGACTAACGCTTACGCCTCATTTCTGTTTATTATTGCTAAATTATTTAATTAAAGTTTTTAACAAATATTAAGAAGCGCTTTTCACGAATTTCCATTAGAACTGCATTAAAAATGTATGCACGTATGTACGTTGCAAAATATGTTCAGTATGAGTGTTAGATTTTATTCCATTATTACTTTTGATATTTTTCAGATAAGCCATACTTTTATTCATTCACACTTTTACATTTTGATAAGATAAGATATGAGTTTCACTAGAATTAAGTTCAGACTTGTGGCGTTAAAATTTAATTTCTTTAATGCAGTAGTAAGTTATAATCTACAATGTCTTTCATATATTTACAATCGTTGTTATTTTAATGTTATAAGTCTAGATCTTTTTTGATATATAGTAAGAAAGGGGAATCACTTTTGAAGAACCATTTACTTATTGCAGGCTATCTAAAATATGAAAGAAAATTGTTTTCAATTCACCTACAAATAAGGCACTACAAAATGAGCCCTCAGGAAATATACTACTCTAGGTGATTAACCTAAATAAGGCGTTAGGGTCGGTAATCTGTTAACATATCCCATCTTCATGGTTTATATGTAGCATATTTTAATTGCGCACCTTATTTAATATCCAACTTTGGCAGAGTTTTAAGGCAACGCCAGATACTGTTATTTAGATTTAGTAATCAAGACAGTGAGTTTTTATAATTACTGATTTTGTTAGCGCTATTGAATTTTCAAATATAAAATAAATTTATAGTGAACAATGTAATGTAATGTCACTCACCTGTGTGTCATTCAAAATTTCCAAATGTTCCCCTTTGCGGAAGCTTAAGTCTTCATCTGTGCGTGCATCATAATCGTAGAGTGCAACAAAAATTTTTGCATTTGCATTGGAAGTTTCATTTTCTGGAATTTGTGGCACCGGACGAATCGGCTCTTGTGGTTGCCCGATGGGCAACGATAGCTGTTGCACACCGGGGACACCAACGCCAGCAGGATCATCCAATTGGCTGCGTTCGACGTGGGTTTTGTCAATGTCGGGTTTTTCAGTGCGTAGACAGTTACCCATTTTTTTGTTTGTTGTGTTTTGTGTTGTTATTGCAGAAGCAACTGAATTGGGAAAGCGTGAAAGGACAGGTGCAATGAAGGAATCGTAAATAAAATGCAAAAGAAAAATTATGGAATTCTTGATAATCTTGGTGTTTTGCCTTTTACTTTGTTTTATATTTTCAAATTTTGTTTTTTTTTACACAGGGTGTTGCCACTTTTGATTAACCTCGACCGTTGTTGTGGTTAGTTAATATGTTGCTGCTCCCCTGCTCAGAGACAGACAGGAGGATGCAGACGTTGATGACGATGATAGCGACGACGATAACGAAGCGATGAAAATCACGGAAACACTTCGAAAAGTAAAAGAAAAAACATAAATCATTAGAGAAAATCCCAAGTTCTCAACAAAAATTTATCTTAAAAACTTTCACACATAATTTCGTAGTTTTTTGTAATAATTATTTGCTTTAAAAAACAACAAATTTAGATTTGTAAAAATTATACTGCACTCGACACTGTTGGCTACACTAATTTACTATTGGAATTAAAAGAAAATGTCAAAACACACTAATACTGACAATAGTCGCTGTCAAAAGAAAAAACTACGGCGAATTTAACAGCCAGAGCGAGCGAGTATAGCAAGTTCACAATAGAAAAACTAAAATATAAGAAAAATAAAAATATTTTTAAGCAAAAATCATTTTAAAGAACAAATATTTGTTAAATATTTTTAAAATAGAATTTCCAAAACTACTTCTGCTGTAAAAGCGAAGATGAAGTTCGTATCCGCAATTTCCCATACCCAAACTAAGCAATATCTAAATTATGTGTATGGTGAGGAAATTGCAGCAGCCAAGTGAAATTTTTGTCCGCTTAATCTTCACTGCACGCAAATATTTTAACAGGTTAGAACTGTTTTACATTCTTTAAAAATTTTCACATCAACAAAATACCAAATAATTAACAGCATATAGTTTCGAGTAACATATAAATCAAAAATTGGTACGCGAGTCACACACCAGGTGCACGCACACACGCACTCATAAGAAACACCTTTTTGAATTTTGTTTTACTTTTATTTGCTGCCCATTGAAGCGCTGCAATTATTATTCAATTTTTGTTTCGTTATTGGTAAACTATATTTCACTGCTGAAGTTTTTATAAATTATGAAATTTATCCATTTCATTAAATAAAAGAAAATTTTTAACACACAACACGAAGAACACGACGATGACAATGACCACGAAGCAGACTGAAAAAGTACGAAATGATTATTGAGAAAATATGCATTCTCGAGAAGAAAACAAACTAAGGCGAATACGAGCAGGACAGTTCACAATGATTTGGCGAGTAATCGCACAGGTTTTCTAGTTACTCGTTATTGTAAACGAAACCAAGAACAAAGAAATATATATTTCTTTGCCAAGAACGACTGGTCAGGAAAGTAGTGAAGCATTTAAACCACTTACACCAACGGCGTTTCACTACAAAATTCATAGGTTCGTGGTTTCGTTGAGTGAGTAGGTATTTTTACGACTGCTTGCAACCGTTTTATTGCTTAAGTCAAAATCTTGGAAAGAATAAAACAAAGCATCGTGCTAAGGTTATTGAAAAGATATGTAGCGGTAGAAAACAGATTTCGGCGACAGCCAATACTGACCCTTAAAACATTTTCTGTAGCTTTTTGCATTGTAACTTCTGCTCTTCGTAATTGGTATTGATAATAATAACACCTCCTCTTTATTCTTATGAGTTTTTGAGCCATGTGTTTGTATGTCTCAATACAATTTGAATGCAGATCACCTTTTTGACGAACAGTTCTTTGGTGTAAATTAATTGACGTTTTTTGAACAAAAAGGTAAAATGTAGTACACACGAGCGTTTTTTCAACGCGCGTTTGAAAAAAAAATACAAAATTATCTGCAATAAGTCACGCCATCAACACACGTTTTTCCAACGAACGAACGTTAAACAACAATTAAGAATAAGTTTTGTCAAATTTCCACAGATGACATAAATAACAAAAAGTTCAGTTCAGGTTCATAATAGCGTTTTTTCAACGCGCGTTTCAGCATAGCAGATTGAACACATAATAATCTTACCACACCATTGTAGAACATGTTTAGTTAGTTTAATTAGATTTTTGAGACGAAGTAAATCAACGATTTTAATCGTTTCAATCGTTTTGGGTTTTTTTTTTGGTTGGTCATATATAAAGAAATCGCTCAAAATTATCGATATATATATATTGACATATTCTCCACATCTCTACTGACGTTTACCAAATAAAAGTAAACGTTCAATCCGGAAAAATAATAAATTATATTTTCAATTTAAATAAATGAAAGTGAATAACTTTATGTAAAATATGAGCGGACTAACACGTGATAATCTTCAACACCATTGTAGAACATGTTTAACTAAGCTGACACAAGTATATGAGGACGGGAAATGCCAACCATGGCACCATGTAAGAACCGAAAATTTGGCTGACTGGATTTACAACTTCACTTCAATAAACGTACGAGAGGAGTCGCATGAGTATCCAAAACTTGTTTGCTATCAATGCTATGATATTTTCAAGGATCTGGACAGTTTTCAACAATTAGTGTGGCGTACAGAAAAAACCTTGGCTGCATTTCTTGGAAATTGTGAAAATGTCAAGTCGCCAAATGCGATAAAGAAACTTGGCTTAAAAAGAAAAATTGTTCGTAAACCAGCAGCAACATTTAAAAGAGTAATAATTTCTGATGAGGAAGAAACAAATTCAAATGAAGCAGTGGGCGGTGAACCAGAAGCCATTGAAACAAAAAATATTTGTTCACCTGTAAGTATTGCTTTTGTAAGATAAATGAGAAACCAAAAGATCAAAGGTCTTGATCGCTCTAGGTTTTAATTACTTAAAGTCTCGGGTTGTAGTTAATTGAGATTTTGTTTAAATTTGAAACGAATCACTCTTGAAATTTGGATTCAAGTTTCAAAATTTGAACACTAGAAGGTTAGTCCGCTACCTAAAATTTGAGCCTTATCTGATATTTAAATTTCCATTGCTAATTAACAATTTTGATAATTTGATTAGTAGGGCACGTTTTCCATTGATATTTACTCTCGTATATGTACAAGTTTAGTAGTGTTCCTATGAGTTATCCAGTCAAATTGACAAATAGTCTTAGAAATTGTAATCATAGCAAGTCAACGATTAAGATAAATGGTGCGGTTCCATTACTCTAAATAAAGAGTATATATCTCAGACAGTACTTCCCACCAGAGGGAATCTTTTTTTCTTATAAAAAATTTATATAGAATGATGAAATCCAAATAGATTTTACATGACTCCGAAACTCCTACTAAGTAACACTTGATTAAATTGTTTCTTTTATTTTTATTTTTTTTTTATTTACTTTAGAAATCCATGGATTCAAAAATTAACGATTCAAATTTGAAGCACTTGGCGCCAGTAACTGATAACGATGAACTGGTTATAAAAACCGAAGTATCTGATGACGATTTGAATGAAGACGACAACAAATGTAACAGAACATCTGAAACAGGTAACAATAAACATGTAAGTTCTCAAAAATTATCTTCAACAAAGTATCGTAAGTGAAAATGACTAGGAAATAAATGATTAAGCCAATTTAAGAAATGTCGATTACCATAACTAAGTTGAAAACTTTACATGTACTGAAGGAGGACGTTGTCGTAATCAATTTTGCCGAATAAAATTATAGTCTATCAAATCAGATTTTTGAGATATCCTAACCTAAAATTGCGAAAAACCCACCTTGAATTATATCGAGATAAGTTCTAGCACGGCAGATTGGCTGTAACGTTTAAATTTACGATATTCAGAGAGAAAAAAAAATAAATCGATAACATTTAAAAAAGGGTTTTGAAGAGGAAGAGTAGTACTTTTACACGCTGTTGAAAAGAACTTCCCCGTAATTATTTTTCCAGGGTTTTTAATCAAGTTTCTCTCTATTCAAGAAATTATGCGAATCAAACGAGGCAGAGTGCACGATACAGGTTTCCAATAAAATCAATGAAATGATTGTAAAAACTGAAGCGCCAAGTGTCATTGAAGATGATAACAACAGTAAAACAGCGGTTGAAAAAGTATAAGTGACCAAAAATCGTTATCAAAATCTTACTTAAAAAATTGTTTCTATATTATTTTAACTTAATTTTTCTTTTTTTTAAGGAATTGATCAATGAAGTCGATATAAAAACTGAAAAATCTACTGTCGATTTTAATGATAAAGACAATAAAAGCAATGTAGCGTCTAAAGAAGAAAGCAGTAATAGATTTGGAATTGTAAGTATATACACACATTTATATGCCATTTATTTAGAAAGTGGAATAAGTCACTCTTCGTTAAGAAGAAAATATTAAATAAAATTTAAACAGTTGATTTCTAGTTACGTGATTCTTTCTCAGCTTATCTCATTCAACTTACAAAATAAACGGCTCATAAGTATTATTTTTATATTATTCTGTTTACAAACTGTTAATCAAAATTTAAAGAAAAATGTAAAAGACTTAAAACAATAATTTAGGACCGATACTTGTTTATCTCAAAGTTAAAGTATTAAAATTTAAGTATATACTATGTATAAGCAATGTTTTCTAAATTTTAAAAGAAAATATTCCTAGACTTTTACTTAAAATGTTATGTTTTGTATGTAATTTTGTTATTTAATGGAAATGTTTTATTCATAATGAACTCAATTAAGGTATCTAATCTACCGCAGCCACGGTTCTTGCTTTAAGAGGAGACAATGGCTGTCATAACCGTCATACAGAGCGAAAACTTTCTAACACAGTTCGAAAATATGAAGGAACAGGACCGGTCTGGAGTGCCGTGATGTCCGAATATCATAAAGAATATGCAGTACAAATAATATTTTATTCTTCTTTTTCCTTTTTGCGCTGCGCACTTCCCCATCAACTAATGCGTTTTTTCTGTGGTTTTTCGTTATAGAATCATTGTATAATTGCAAAGTGTTAAAAAACTATAAGTAAAAGAGGAAGTAGAACAAAAATTAAAATTAAAATACTTAACGCGAAAAGAGGGCAAAAATCAGACATTAATAATATGACGCCTTTAGAAAGACATGTGACATCAAGCAACAACGTAGAGAATATGTTGCAGCACATCGCAGAAAAAAGGCTACTTTGAAAGCTGATACTTTGAAGATAGATAATTAGATAAAATCTAATGACTACTATAGTTGATGAAGGCTTATTGGTATCCAGAGAAAAAGTTAAAGAGCAGATTATTTCAGAAAAATATCTATGCAAATAGGGTAATGAATTATTCAAATGATGCTGACCTGAAGTGATATTTAATTTATTAATGCTTTACTTCTGTTTATTTCAATTAATTTAAGTTTTTTTGTAAGGACTCAATAAAATACCGGAAAATTATGAAATAAAAGTAAAAAATTAGTGGATGGCCGTAACCTCTAAGATTATAAAAAACATTTAAAAATTGCAAGATTTTCTGATTTTAGCTAAACAAATGAGATGAAAACGAAGTTTTTCAGTCACAATTTTCTAGGCTATTTTTGTGTTATTGTAGTGATGTGCTTATTGAAGAAAATAAGTTTTTAAAGTTACATAGAGTTCTAGTGCTTCAATGGTTACGTAAGAAAAAAAAAATTAAATGTAAAATTGTATTATATTATTCGTTAAATCTTAAGCGATATTAAATTATGCGTTTGTATTTATGACGCCACAAAATTATCCATAACGTCCTCACTTAAATGTTAAGCACTTGAACTCCAACTTCAAAAACTTTTTTATCTCAATGAGTACATCATGCATCAAATTAGTCCTCAATAACACAAATCCAAAAACAAACATCTTTACCGATATTTTGGCCTGCATTTTGTACTCATTCTTCTATCCTAAAAGTCAAAAACCTAGCAGAATCGGTTAATTGTTCAAATTGAAAAAAATTTACCCATTTATTTATTTTAATGATTATTTTCAAAGTTTATTTTGAGAGCCATTTATTTAGGCCATTCGCTAATTTTTTGCTTATTAGAGTGAATTTTTAACTGATTTTCCTGTACAATATGCATACATAGCTGTTAAAAACATAGGTATTAATAAACTTTTAATATTTGTTTTTTCTTTTATGTTTTTAGGAAATATTAGACACCGATTCAGTTACAGACTTTGACATCACATTTGTCACAGAGCTTGAAAACTTAATTGATGATTCTGCAGATGATTTGACTGAATATACATGCGAAAAATGTAATTTGTATTATGATAACAAATATAATTGTTTAGCACATAAGCGATTAACACATGAGGGCAAAAAAGGAAACGGCTATAAATGTGAAATATGTCCAAAACGCTATTTACAATTCCCATATCTGGACCGTCATATGCGTGAGATACACAAAATTTTTGTACGTCCGTATAAATGTGAATATACAAAATGTAGTTGTCGGTTTCAAAATTGGGCTACACGTATGAGACACTATCATGAATATCATCATCAAATAAAAGCAGACCGAATTACGGACTCATTGGAAGTTCTTAAATATGAAAAGAAGTTATTCATATGTATAGTGTGCAATAAACAATATAAATCGCTTAATTACATTAAATTTCATATGCCAACACACGGTGATGATTTAAAGTTTTTTTGCGGCATATGTGGCGTCCGACACGCTACACAAAAGAAACTTAACTATCATTATGATAAATCACATGACTCTAAATATGAAAATATCAATCGTTGCAAAATTTGCCAGAAACTTTTTGATAATAAAGATGAAATTGAAGAACATATTTTATCGGAGCATAAACGAATATACACATGTCAATACTGTACTGGCAAATTCAGAACTAAATATGGCTTAATGTTCCACCAGCCTTTACATTATAAAAAACCTTATCCATGCTATAGATGTGGCACATCTTATCGAACATTTGATTTGTTTAGACGTCACATGCGAGATGTACACTGCGAGCTTACCGCACCATATGATGTCGAACGATTTCCAGGTGAAGAATAGGCTGGAGCTACAAAAATAATTTATATAACTATTTTTTTATTGTATTCGAGATTTGTCGAATATTGATTGTAACAGAGCGTAGCATTTAGTTTAGATAAATTTTGTTGTGCTTGATGAAAACGTTGTAAAAAACTTAATTATTTTACTTTCACTTAAATACTTTGAAATGGTTTAGAAATGCATTGACCGTGTACTGATAGTTATAAAACTAAGTTATTTTGTCAATAGGGTCTGTACATTAATTACGTAACGTAAAATATTAAAAAAAAAAATAATTTAAACTAAAGGGTGAATGATATTTTGAGTTTAATTTGAATATTGGCTTAAACTCAACTATCGGTGTTTTTACTTTTTTCCGCTTATTTCTGTTAAATTATTTTAAAAAATTCAAAAAAAAAATCGATCCAACTGAAATCTTTCTAAGACGTTATTATCATTAATGGTTGTCTAAATATAAAATGTCATTAAATTTGGTATAATATTCTTCAATTTATAGAACTTTGTAAACTTCAACATTTCAAAAAAGAAATTTATGTTTCATTCAGCTTCAATTCTTTCTATAATATATTAATGTACAGCTCTTTATCTAGTGGTACCTAATTAAAAATAAGTTTTATATGAATTCTTTTTTTTTTTAATTTAATAAAATTATAAAACAACTTTCATTGTCATTTATTCGTTAATTGAAAAAATTCGAGGACTTGTGGCGGCGTATCTAAGTCAACTCTTATGGTACAAGGTCTTTTGGGCATGAAAGTGATTTCTCTATGTTCTATATAACTTTTTATTCTAAATAATTTTTGGTTTGCGAAATACTTTCTATGTAATGAATTTCGGAAATGTTTTAGGGAAGATTCGAACTCGCGTAGGACCAACTAAATCTGTTCCAATTTGCCGATACGTGAATTCCGATAGTCTGACGTTCGTAAAAAAGTATAATAAGCTCCTACCTAATGTTGTTTTTATACCGGAAACTTGTCAAAAAATTGGAACGCGAGGGGAGAAAAAAGTTTCCTTATATATTAAGAGTTCAAGGCGTAGAAATTTCTTTCCCGATTTGAAGAATTTTTTTTGTATAATTTTTTTTTTTTAAATTTAATATAAATGAAGTAATCGTTTTTTAGATAAATAAATGCATAATGTCAAATAGTTCTGTTTCCGTACTTTTTTCTTAAAACATTGATATCGATTGTCACTGTTGGCGCTAAGTCACTGTTTTTAACATTTAAAATTTGTTTTAAGACTAACGATATGATATAAGTTTTATTTAGCAACGCTCCAACGTTAGGAATCGGTCATTATATCTGTCGCGTATAGAGAAAAGTGATGGGTTAGCAGCCAGTGCCAATGTAAAGCACAGGGGGCATTGCAAAAGCAGAACTTAAACACAATAAAATTAAACTTTGTGGAAAACTTTGCACAAAGTTTCATGAAGAAAAAAATTCAAAAATAATTAGTTGGCCAACCATTTTATCGTAAGTATCAGTTTTTAAAGTAAAATTCACAATCACAAAAGCGTTTCCTTTAAATCACATTGCGTATGAATTTTGCTATGAAGAACTTTTAAAACGCGCGTGACCGCGTTCATTGGCCTTCCACTGTAACGCCTTTTTGAAAATCTGCCAAATTTTGTAATCGCATGTATGGGTTGGACTTTAATATATGACAATCTGCACGATTTCAATTCTTTAGAAAACACATTTCTTTAAATATAGTTATTTTCCTTTAAATTTTTATTTTTATACCATCTGTAGCTCACTCAACGGTTGTTAACTGCTTAACTGTCACCAGTGTTTCCTTTCTACCACTACATACATACTTGCCACTTCCGGTTACATTAATGTTCGGGTGTCAATCGTGCAAACTACCGCCGATCTTTTAAAGTTCACTTTAAATTTACATATTAAATAAAATAAATTAATTGAAGTGCTGCTAAAAATAATATTTGTTTCTATAAAACGAGTGTAGTGTTTTGTGAAATAAATAAAAAATTTAATTTGAAATGTGTGCAAAATAAGAAAAGTCAAATTATAAAGAAATGGCAAGTGGTAGAAGTGGTGATGGGTTGTAATGGTGAGCACTGCTTGCATGTGAATGTGTGATGTTGGGTAAATTAAAAAAAAAATTGCTATAAAAATTATTTTTATATGCATAAAAAATTTCATAAAAATGAAAAAGTGAAAATAATGTGAAGTGCAAAAAGTCAGTGGTCAAAATGATTTATTGCAGGGGGTTCAATAAAAGTATAAAAATATGTGTGCAAAGTGAAAAAAAGCATATGAAATGGCGCCTTCGTTAATTTTCAAGTCTTGCAATGATGAAGCTATGAAACCTAGAGCCTTCGTCTACAATTTTAAGGTAAGAGGACAAAATTAACTATTGTGTCGTTTTAAGCATACATGAAGTAAAAACAAGAAATGGCTCAAAGTTTTAGGTCATGATTTGACCAATTTTAGGAGTAGAAAATTGTATGCTTTATCTGTTCCATGTAAATGATTGCTTAAATTATTTTTAGTTAACACTACGAAAAACGAAGAAAAAAAAATGATACCTAACTAAAATTTTAACTTTTCGAACACTTGATATTTTTCCAAATTTCTGTGATGTAATTAAGTGGAAGAGGCGATATAACATTCGATTATTGCCGATTTTTTGGACGGCAGGTTTGCGGCTTTGGCAGCAAATAAACGGACTACACAATTTTCTGTAAAAACAATATCAGATTTTGGAGATCTTTTGTTAAGAAAAACTTTCAAAAACTTAATACCCGGCTATAGAAAATTTTTTAACTATTTTTTTTTTACATTTCGAAAGATTAACGATTTTTTGATCTAAATATTTGTATGAATTCCTCAAAATTATTTTGAAGCCCTATACATCATTTTATAGCTCATGAAATTAACTCTTGCACGAGTTTCCAATAAAAATAGAAATTTTTGATAAAAAAAATGTCTACAAATTCCGTAAAAAAAAAGAATTTTCAAAAATGAGAAATGTAACAGCCTGTGACTTTTTATATGACAGGTTGTAACACAGGGGGGAGGGGTCAAAAATATCATCCATCTCCTTAGTAGTTCATACTCACAAATTTTAAATAATTTCCATAGAATTCGAGATAAAATGATTTATGAAAAGCAAAGGAAGTATGTTTAAATTTTCAAAATGAATAACTTTCCACATACATTAAATTTTTAGCATTTCAAGTTTATATACTTGCGGTGAAAATGCTACAATGACAACTCTGATCTTATACAAGTAAACAAAACTAGGATGTGCTATCAAATTATACGAACTATAAGTTTATTTACAAAATTGATCAGTACATTGTTCTCTTTAAGGATTGTTCTATGGTTACTCTCTTGGAAAAAATACTGCTAAAGTGTCCTATTAACGGTTGCCTGATTAGTTTCAATGGAATTTTATTTTGACATCTTTTTTCTTTTTAAAGCAAACAACATAATATCAATTTTTTCCTGCTTAGGCCATTTATTTTTGAATACTTTTCACATGTACATATTTTCAAAGTTGATGATGTTTAACTTGTTAAACAATCCTTTGTTATATTTTCTTCATATAAACTTTAAATTTTTTTTTTCTTCAAAAGATAATTAAAATGTATAAAAGAATAATATAATAAACTGGCTTTGCAAAATTCAACAAAATAATTAAACAAAATCTATCATTTAAATTTTTATTTTAATAACTTTTAATTCTTAAAAACTCAGGAAATAAATAAACTGAATACTTATTTTTTCAACGTTAACTTTTCTTGTTTTCAAAACTGTTAAATATTGTCTATTTTAATACATAACTTAATTTTCACCTATCCTTGCGTTGCATATGCACGAGAAGTGTTTTCACCACTATCAGCGGCGCTTAACTTATGACTACTTTGTGTTTGTTGTTCAACATTTGAATTACTTTGAAGTTCTTCTTGTTCCTGCCCGCTGTGCTTTTCTTGTTGTCGCACTAGATCATAATACAGGCCACGTTTGGACATTAACTCATCATGTTTGCCAGATTCTACAATTTTCCCCTGATCGAGTACTACAATTAAATCAGCATTTCGTATCGTTGAGAGTCGATGTGCAATCACAAGCGTTGTACGATTTAGCACAGCTGTATCTAACGCCTTTTGCACTTCAGCTTCACTAGATGCATCTAGTGCACTTGTAGCCTCATCTAAAATTAATATTTTTGGGTTTTTAAGTAATGCACGTGCAATTGCAATTCGTTGACGTTGACCACCACTCAATTGTGCACCACGTTCACCAACATTTGTCTCATAACCAGCTGGCAGTGCTGTGACAAAATCATGTGATTGCGATAATCGTGCAGCAGCATAAACATCTTCTTCAACTGCATTTGGACGACCATATCGTATATTCTCAAGTATAGTTGTAGCAAAAAGTATTGGCTGTTGTTCAATGAAACCGAGCACATTAGCGCGCAGCCAATACGGTGAAATATCGCAGAGTTTGTAACCATCCAATTTGATGTTACCAGATGTGGGTTCATAAAAACGTTCAACTAAGGCAGCTATTGTTGATTTACCAGATCCACTGGCCCCGACTAGAGCAACTGTTTCACCTGGGCGTAGAATTAGGCTGAAGTCTTTAAGCACAATCTATAAAAAAATGGTATGAGTGCGAATTTATTTTGTTGTTTTTTGCCAAAATGAACTTACATAATCTGGTCTAGTTGGATATGCAAATGATACGTTTTCGAAACGTATTTCACCACATAACCGTTCCTTAGGTATTTCATAGCCACGCAGCAGCTCTATTTTTGGTTGTAATTGGAGATACTGTTAAAGAGATAAAAGCGTATATAAAATAATTGCCTGGAGTGGTAACTCAACTTATGCACAATGTCATACTACTCACCTCAAATACTCTCGAACCAGCTGTCATACCACGTATCATAGTACCCAGTAGCACAGACCCCTGTGACAGCGAACGTTGAACACCCTGTGAAGCAACGAGGAACGCCATCAACTGGCCAGGTGATAAACTCTCCGTGGACATTAGATGACCACCCATAAATAACGTTGTTAAAACTAAGCCATTTAAAAAGAAATTGGTCAGACCCTGGAAAATGGCAATACCATAACCTAGATCTTCAGCCAGTTTGGCAGCCTCATTTGTTTCAGTTTCAAAAAGTTCCACCTCACGATATTCACATGCACTAGAACGCACCGTACGTATGTTGGAAAGTGCTTCCTCACAAACGGCCGTAGCGCGTTCAGACTAGCGATCAAAAGAAAAGATGTTACCGTCAAATAAGGGTGTAACTAAATTGCTACTTTTGACTTACCTGCGCTTGCGATTTTTTACTTAAATTACGTAAAGTTTTCCCCAAATATGTCATAAATGTTACGACAGCAGGCACAGAGGCTAAAGCTATGGCAGCCATGTGAGGTGATATCAAAAATAATGAAATGCCACCACCAATCAGTTGTGCACCGCTTCGCAAACCTTGTGAGACAAATTGTTTGAAGGATGTTTTAAAATCTTGCACATCGGCTGTAAGCCGATTGACAAGTTCACCGGTGCGATTTTTATCGAAAAATTCAATATCTTGTATAATAATCTGTTTAAAAAGATCTTGACGTATACGTGCAGCCATTTGCTCGCCAATGCGACTCAGGAGGTAGATATATATAAATGTGAAGCCTGATTGCAGGAAGTAAAGACTCAGCAAATTGCTTGCTGGTTTACGCACATCACTGAGGAATGTATTGGATAGGGGATCCTTTACAAAGGTATTGGCATATTTTGCTAATGTGTTGACTAAATCACCAAGCAAATTGGGTATGCGAATATTGATAAAGGCCACGACGAGGGCAGCCTAGAATGAGATAAAAACAAAACTGATATAAATATAAAGGAAACGTTAAAAATAATTTAAAATTCACATGTGTGTATGAAATATTTCTAGTTTTTAAAAGCATAAAAGCACAGGAAAGGATTTCAAATTTGGCTATTTCAAAAGACATAAGCTACCACAATATGTGTATTCTTTAAGATAAATAAATTTGTCAATGCACCAAGTTATATTAAAAACCAGAAAGTAAATAAAAAACCGGAACCGGAATATGTATTCGACATAAAATTAATAAATAAAAGAATAAGAGCTGCTTCGTGTCAATAAAATAAATTGAAGTAAAATAATTTGTAATCCTAAGTAGGTGCTACTCTTCTAAAAAATTAATTACAGGATCCTCATACCATGAGAAACCTAACAAGAGATGGCTTTTGAAAATCGACACTTAAAAAAGTGTGGCTGCTTCCATAGGAAATGTAAAGGTGTCTAACATAAATAGATTAAAAGTGACATATCTGGAGAAGAGTGGCAATAGAAGAAATATATTGATACCCAAAGTAATCTATATTTTATACCAGAAGTCAATACGACATTGACGACTTCTGGACATGCAATGCTGAAAGAGTGACTGCCACAAAATCTCCGACTGATATTAGAACGAAAACTTTTGGAGTGGATAAGTCAGTTATAAATAATAGCATTAGATAGAAATTTATCACATTGAGGTGGCTTAAACAAAAAATGCTTTGACATAAGCGCTCCTTATGTATGTATTTAAAAAAAATATTTTTCATCGACGCTTATCTTCTTCGGGCCAGTTACATTAAGTTCAGTTAAATTTACAATGGAATTTAGCTTTGAGCAAAAACTGAAGTTTTTACCTGCATTATAAATTGCGCTCGAAAACGGTCGCATGTAATGCGTTTGGAGTCCCCAACCCATTTCCTACCTAAGCAGTACCTCAACTTACTAACGCAGTGTGATTTTCTCTCGATGTTCGAATTCGCTGAACATTAGCAAACGCATTTTCTTCGTAAAACTTAGTGCTTTGGTAAATGTGCTACAAAGTAAAACTTTATTCTTAATTGTGCGGCAATTGAAAAAGATAAGAAAACCATTAGCCTTGAGACTTTCAAGCAATCAGAAATTATCTTACTAATTAATAGAAACCAAGAGATAAACTTCTACTTATTAATAAGTATAAAACGTTTCGAACTTAAGGCACAGACTATCTAATACTTACAGCGATTGCACCCAGTAATTCCCACATGTGCGGTTTCAAATATGACCAAAAAAGTTTCCAATCAAGTTTTCCATCTTCCTGCTGCAGTGTTTTTTGTAAAACACCGACTAAACGGTTTCCTCCTTCCTCACAATGCACTTCACGATTGAAAAGAAAACTACGTGCACACAAGCCTAATGAAACTCCACAACCGCCAAGCAGCAGTTGGCGCGTACGAAGCACTCCCTTGGCAGCGCCACTACTACCACGTGCTTCTACCGAACGCATCAATTTATGTGCATTTCGTAATTTTGAGGCAAATGCACGCACTGTACCGATTTGTGCATTACTTTGTGTGGGGCCATGACTTTTGGGCAGTTGTTGTAGCAGCTGATGACTGTAGTAGCAAGAAAAAAGAAATACTAATTAAAATTATGGTGACGTAATAAATGCGATCTTTGAACTTGACCATGAAATTACTGCGTTACCTTAGCAAACCACTTTTTCCACAGTTTGTTACCAGTAGACGTAACATTTTTTTTTTCTATCGCGGTACTGCTATCAATTAGCAGTTTTTCGGATTATTCGAAATTTATTCACTTCAATTATTTTTAGCAACACATTCTCATTCTTTCTCATGCGTTTTCGTTGTATTTTGCTTGGCTTTCTTGGCTGAATTCTTATCAAAACATTTTGTTTACGTGCAGTGCAATCCCCAAATAACTAGAAAATAAGAAGAACTTGTAACGAAATGTCAAATAAAAGCAAACAAACAGTTGATTAGGAACATCAGCTGTTAGGGTTACCAATGTACCCATAAAATGTAATAGATTTGAAGTTCAAAAGTCGTTGCACAAACCAAAAATTCGTTTGCACAAACTAAATAAAACGTAAAAACAGGATGTTCAATAAGAAAACACAAAAACAATTTTCCTTATTTTTCCCGCCGACACCATTTACACCAGCCGTTAAGATGGAACTTTTTTGAATAATTTACAAAAATGAGGCTTTCCATTTTCTTACTGTCTTTATGATTCGCCTGTTGTCCATAACAAATTTGTTGAATGCCCTTGTGACTGACTGCTCTCGTAGCAAAAAAAAAAAGGTTTTATAGCTTCTTTTAAAGGTCTTTCCAAGACAAATATTAAGACAACATATTATAGGTATGTATTTATAAATTCTTTATAGAGGCTTATAAGAGCCATTTGGCTCATGAAGTATAGAGACAATTTCCCCTCTTTGTTTGTTATCTTTCAAGAGACTCGGTAAAGTATCTTTCTCAGCTGTTTAAAAGACACCTTAAAACACTAAAAATGAATTTCACGTGTGCTTTGAATTTTAGTATATTTAATTTTATTTTATTATCGAATTATTTAATTTTTAATTACGATTTAAAAATTTACAAAGTTAGTCTCGATCCCATGTTTCAGCGATTCTAGGCAGGCTACCCATATATTATATGTCAAAGGCGAAACATATCTTTCCGACAAAAAATGGACAATAATGTGCCCTATCTCATGTATTGAAAAGTAATTTTGCTCATTTTTAAAAAATTTATTTATTGAAGAAATTCGATATAAATATGAACTTTAATTCTCGACGGTTAGTGCAAGTTACCATTTGTCCACACTTTATTTGTTTATTTCCTCTATGTATAACGATCATGGATGGATCTCGCTAAGACGAGTACTAAGTTAGCTTTTTGAATAAATGTTTTCGATTTTAAAAAAATCGCATAAATTTCATTTTTAAAGCCCTAATAATCTCTGAAATCGGTTAATTCCCTGAAGAATTTCTTTCCTCGAAAGTCGCATTAAAACATTTTCAGGAATGAGTTTTCAAGATATAAATTTCGGACCGACAAATGACTCTACAAAGTCAAGTATGTATGTATATTGACGGTGTTCAAAGGTCCTGCTTCGTTTCACACAAAACATGCGCAAGTACACAAAACATTTTTGCATGTTGGGGACCCTTCAGCGCGGGGCGTGGGATAATAGCTCCCTCTAGCCCTACCTTAATCCAGCGCTGGCGTTGAATCCTTGTAGTAGTTTTGCCGCTTATTTCTCCGAAGGCCAAACTAGTTTAAGGCCAAGATAGTTACCGTTAATCCTAAAAATATGCAATACAATATTAATGTAAAAGTACTGTGGCTAGCGAAGACTAAAGCAGTAAGCCTTAGTAAAGACAATAAAACTTATCAATTTCATTGCCATGCTTGGCAAGTGGTAAGTGACGTTAAGTAGGCGGCCTTCGGCTGTGGCTCAGGACTTACATCCTCTAATATGTATGTCCAATAACGGCTTAGTGGCTGTCTTCGGCAACATCGGCGTCGCTATCCACAGTGCTTTTGCGTTAATATTAAATTGTATACTTTCAGGCATACAAATCAACTAGTATGTCCTAGGAAAAACTAGTTGATTTTAAAAATTAGTTTTTATGCCTGCTGTTAATTTATTTACAATTATTATATATGATTTGACTGAGGTTTTAACCTAATCGTTTCTACAATAGTCTAAATCAGTGACTGCATTTTCGGTACATTTGTACTTTTTTCGGTGCATTTGGTTCCTGAAAAATCGTCGTCAGTACATTCGACAAGTTTTCAGTGCATTCGGCATATTTACCGCATTTTTAGTACATTTGGCGAATTTTAAGCACATTTTCAGTACATTTTCGGTACATCTGGATAAATTATAATAATGACATTTTTTTAAGTAAATGAAAAAATTATAATAATCGCAATGTGTAGATTTATAATAATAAAAAAAAAACTTTTTTTAGTACTGAAAAAATTAAAATAATCGCTTTGTGTAGATTTGGGGTTTTCGAGATAGGAAAATTGAGGACCAATTTTCTTTTGTTAGTAATTTGTTTGGAAAAATTGCGTACATTTTAGTAAAATTTGGTGTTCAAGACAAAAAAAGTACATTCGGCCTCTAAAAAGTACATTCGGCCTTTAAAAAGTACATTTGAAGTCTCGACTCAGTACATTTTCATAAAACCCAAATGCCATCACTGGTCTAAATACGACCGTGATCCTTAGCTAGCGCAGCTACAGACTCTATGGTACAGAATTGAATAGTTAAAAAGAACTCGGCAAAAATTGATCAATACAAAAATAAATCAAATTTTTCATCGATGAGTTTTCAAAGTACTCAGTTTATTTCCGCTGGGACAAAAAAATTTCTTTCTTCTTCTAACTCAATTTAAAAGAAAAGAAATTCTAAAAACTCAATGCGCTTAATCAAAATCAAACGTTATCTTTTTTTTCTGCTATTTATGCACGAGTGCGCAAGCCGTTGACCAAATCAGCGCGCAACAGCGTTCCCATTGTTCCCGACGAATGCATTTTTTATATTTGATTTTCAATCTTTTATTTTTGTATAGCCACCACAAAATCCAAAGTCATCAGATGCAGCATGAGGAGCAGCAGTTTTTTTAATTAAAAATTGTGCAGCATTCCCACAATAAAACATTAAAATTGAAAAAAAAAAAAGAATGTAACAGCAACACCAGAAAATCAAAAAGTTGTCACAGTCACACGAGACGCGTGCTGACATTTTTGGCGAAACCGTACATTGCTGGCACCGCAAAAACACACCACAATATTTAATGCGACCCATATGGAAACACAATGCAGTCACAAATAAAGAAAAATTGAAAAAATTTCGAAATCGAATTTTTGCTAAAAACAAAACTACAAAATAACGAAAAAGCTACCCTTAGCATTTTCCAATTGTGAACTGTGAAAAAGGTTTAATTAAAAAGTTGCAATACAAAAACAAAAAATCGAGGAGTCAAGGATTAAAAAAAAAGAAAGAAAAATCTGTTGAATATTGATTGTTGTGTCTGAAAATTGAATCATACGTAACAGACGTTAGATGACTTAGCCACAATATGGCATTTTTTAAAGACTAAATATAAACCAAACTAAACTAAAAATGATTTTACATGAAATATGACCAAAATCTAAAAACTTCATTTCATTATTGACATATAAAATTAGTATGAACATTAATTTTCATGTTTGCCTCGTTTATTCTCATGTGATTTTTCTAGTAATTTTACTTTTCACTTTCGTCTTTTATTTGTTGCTCTTTCTGTCTCTATTAAAAATAACTTTAAATGCAAATTTCCTAAATTTTGTCGTTGTTGTTGCTGATGCCAACATTTATTATGTGCAAATTTTATAATATTTTCTATTTTTTGCTTACTTGCCTTCGTTTACAAAATTTTCATTCAGTCTTTTTGTCGATAAAAATTGAAAATGTAATATTTAAAACACTTATTTTGCAATAACGAAGCACCGAACGAACGCTTTGACCGAAACCCTCTTCCTTTGTTGCATTCTCACTCCTTTGTATGGAGCACTCTGAAGTTGCAACATTTGCTTAGTCGTTGCGAAAAATAGCAGATGTGCTCATGCTATGCTTTTCTCCTTTCCCGAATACATTGAATTCCCCCCGGAACAACGATGGCAGTATCCGATTCCTTTTTTTTTTTATTCTTTTTGTGCTTAAGACCAAGACATGATTTATGCAAATTGAAACTGACCTTAGGAATACAGCATATGTTGCATACATGTGTGAGTGCAGGAGCAAATATACGCACATGCTAAATTAGGGTGGCAGGTATATTTTAGCGGTAAGTATGTTATAAATAACACAGCTGAAGATTAGCTCCTTTTATGGGCAGTAGTGCTTGCAACTCTTGCATATTTTTACAAAGGTATGGTCGTTTTGTGAGCAGTTTGTCTACACTTACGCACTTCGTTTACAACATCGCTTACAAAGTTTCTGTGTAGCTTGGCGAGTTGCCTACATCTTAATGTAAAAAGTATACATCCAGTCTACTTACAACTCCATATACAAAACAGGCAGCGATTAGTCGGTCTACCTCTATCACCAAATAAAAACAGACACACTGCATACATCACCATTGACAAAGTATGCAGAATGCCTACATTTCCATCCATATAGTACTACAAAGCTGACAGCCAGTGGACATCATGGCCTAAATCATCATATACAAATCTTGCAAACAGTAGACTGAATCATATCCATGCAAAAAGTTGGCAGAAAGTACAACTGTCAGGGTTGCCAAGTTGAAAAGAAGCGATTCCCGGCCTTCTCAAAGTAAAATAAACTTTCCCTTAAATGGCAAACAGTGAAATGTTTTCTAGGAAAAGGTTGTTAATCTTGATCAGCAATATTATTAATTCATAAAATGGTAAAAAACTTAAGTTTTGATGTGAGAAAAACTTCAGGATCTTTTTTTTCATTTTTTGTTCGTTCAACAAAACTTTCAAGTTCATGTCACAAAAATCGTCAATTATAGAAATTTTTGAATTCCTACCAGGCACACGGCTTTTATATGAAATTCTGGGCTTGGCAGGGTCAATCCCGATCACTTGGTAACCCTGGCAACTGTACATCAATTACGTAATACGGTTAGAAGGGAGTCAATAATGTTTTTACTGATGCAAAGAATTGGTATAATTTCTACGCTACGACTTCATACGTAGGGGGAGGCAGGGCAGAAGTCTGAAATTATCATAAGACATCATACGTAATTATTGTATGCCACATAGGCACACTGCATTCATTTCCTTTACAAGGAATACAAGAATATAACAGAGATATCTACAAATTATATAAAAAAGTATGCAAACTCCCTATATACATATGGTATATGTTCTGCAGCTCCGATTTATTTAAAAAAATTGAAAAGAAAATGTCTTAAGATAGGTTATTTTGATTCTAACTAAAGTAGCATTAGAATATTAATAACAAAAATAGAGTTCATCAGCTACTACAGCTATTAACCTTGTTAGCTATTTAGCTTAAAGCTTTGAGTCAAGCATAAATTGCGATTAAACGTTTTCACGTAATTTATTTCTCTTCAATCTATAGTGCGACATTGAACATTTAGCCATCACCTTTAAATTCTACCAACTTTTACTAACTCTTCTTGCTTTTCAATCGATCTCCACACTTAGCGTGGTCTGCTTGGAGAACACACACTTTCAGCTAACGAATTCAAGTCCTATTGCCCTATTATTATGTTAACATACATACATACATACGTTTATAATTTTGCAGCAATGCAGCAGCAGCAGCAGCAACTGCTTTGCTTTAACTTTCCATAATCATCGCCCTTCTGCCCTTTTTATCCAATTGCAACATGATGATTTTTTTGTGCCATTTTTCGATTTTCATATTTTATGAATTTCACAGTTTTAGCAACTAATGCTCAACATTTTTAGTGTAAATTGGAATCTAACACGAACATGATTTTTTACATAAGTTCTTGTTTAATTCTAGTTTGGACAGACAGAGACCCATACTCTCTGTGATAGGAAGTGAAATATTGTTGGAAAGGAGGCGATTAAAATAGTGTAAGGATAAATTTGAATGGAATGGATTTGAGCAGAAATGTAGTAAATTCAATTATTTATTCTTTCTTTCTTTTAAATACATGAGTGATGATTGCAATTGTGTTTTTTAGTTTAATTTACATATATGTGGGTATTTTTGAAATTTTATGCAATAATGAAGTAACTTTGGTCTCACTTGCGAGGATGTGGAATAATCGAGGATATTGACTATTATAAATTCTATAAATCTTTTGCATTTGAATTAAATACTAAAACTTTTGCTAAGGTTTCGATGATGCAATCTGCTGCATGTCACTTAGGAATTTTGTTTAAATTCTGCAATTTGCTAGAATTTTTGCTATTCTTGACATAGGACGTCTTTCTATTGGCGACACACGTTCTAAAATGGGTGATTGGAAAAGGTTTGTCAAGGACATTGGATATTTTATAAGGTAATGGCGAAGCGTGATCAAGAATCACATTGAAATAAAAATAAAAAAACCAAAAATTTAATTTAAAAATTCAAAGTTTTTGCTGCATCTATGACCATAGGACCGAACAAAAATATTTGAATCGTTCATCTAATAAATAACGTATTTAACTTAAAGTCTACGTTTTTGAAATAAGAAGAAATCGTTTACTATATTCTTTTAAACAATAAAAATGTTTCTGTAACTAAATAATTGTTTTGTTTTAACAGAGGAAACACAAAATAAGTTCAGTATTATTCGTAAAATTTGCTCGCTCATCAGTGCGCTTCATTGTTTTATTGTATTTGTGCAGCGCTTTCATTTAAATCTTTCATTTCCGTGCATTGTTCGATTTTTCCACAATGATTGAACAAGCAGAAAAAGTTCAATAGAAATGGAAAAAAAAAAAAAAATTTGAAACGAAAAAAATGACAGATAAGTTGCTTATCTGCTAATTACATTTTTCGCTCTCTATCTCGTATCATTTCGCACTGTTTTTTTTTTCATTCTTTTGATTTGTTGCTGATGTTCATTGTTCTTTTTGTTCTTTTTATTTTACTTATTTGTTTTTATTCATCCGTTACTGTTCACTTTTTTTTTGTTGCCTTCTATACTTCAGTTGCTCTGTTATCCCTTTAAACGCTGCTTCTTTCGTTCAATGCTTTCGAATTTGGATTATCACTGGATGCCCTTAAGCTTTTATTTTTTACTTTTTATTTTTATCGAAAGTAGTGATAACTTTTGTGTGAAAATCACTTTCAGTTACAGTACCATAATAGCATTACCATTATCTATCGTCGTCGTCGTTGGCATCGAGAATGAAACAGCGTAAGATTATTCGGTTTCGCTTCCGTTTCAGTTTCAGTTTATGCTTCGTTTCAGTTGTTTCTTCGTATTAGTTAAATAGAATAGAAAATCCCCTATTGTTATTCACTTGTGACTTTCTATTTTAAGTTTGCATTTCTTTTATTTTGTATATTTTTTGAATTAAAATAAAAATCGTTAACTGCACGGTATCATATCGCAAAATCTGTTGATATCACTCAAACGATACCTTATTATCTATAATTTCATACGCATTTATATTGAATTTAATTGTGGTTCAATTATATAGGTTGCCACGATGCTTCTTCTTGCATAATACTTCGTCATAAACTCCTTTACCCAGCACGGCCAAAATTAGTTCGTCGATCATAGCAGAGAGCGTTAATTTGACAATCAATGTGCCACTTTTAGAGATGAGTTTGACCGCTTGCGGGCACCTTTAAAGAATCTGGCTTTACAAAGTATATATATTGTTACAAACTAGTTTATCCTAAGCCGAATTAGTTCATCCAAGTCGTGTTGGACATATTGGAGGATGTAAGTCCTAAACAGCGGCCAAAGGCCACCTTTTGCAAACTAAAATCATTATAGGCTAAACTGGTTCATCCTAACATATTTCGGATGAACTACTTTGACGTAGGATAAATTAATTAATTAAATTAAATTAAAAATCGAAAAACTAAAGTTTTATTTGAGTGAGGAGGGACGGTTTGTGTCAACGAGGACAAAGCTTTGTCAAATAATTCAACATGGCGAATTCAGTATAACAGCTTTTAGAGGATTACTTAAAAAAATTAGTGTCTCATCCATTGGGAACGACTAAATATAATGTTATTCAGCACAACCTGGTAACTTTCCCAAGACAAGACAAAATGCAGGGTGTTCCCTGCGATCGTCTCACCCTTCTGATCTTAACTAGATTTTTATTTTTATTTTACACTAGTGGCATCAATAAAGGAATCAGAAACAGTGAAACGCTGTCCTCCTCAATCGAAAATTTTTCAATGGATAGATCCTGGGCACATTATCAATAATTATTTGCTGCGAATGCACACATGTTTTCTGTTTCAGGTACGCTGGAGAACTTATCGTCTGAAGAATTTGCTAGAGTCTCTGGTCACGTGCTTTCAAACAAAAGAGTTTGACTGAGTACATGGTTACAGCACTGGGTGGCGCGGACTACATCAATACAGAAAATGTAAACCTGGATAGGTATTCACACGAAAAGCAGACTCGTGTGTAGTTTAGGGTGACTGAAGCGGTAAAGGAAACCATTAACAACGGTGCTTTCCCACGTTTTGATATACAACTTTGATCTTGTAAAAATTGCTAGGATTGAAAGTATCCACACACAAAAAAAAAAAACCCACGAAATGGCTCAAAAATGTGTGGTTTTGCAATACTTTTGTAGAAAATATTCCCAATTTGGTTTTTTTTTGATACAAAGCTCTCAAAATTGATATGTAAAACGAAAAAATTATAAAATTGGTAATTTTTTTTAGTTGAATTGTCTTACATTTAGAAGTATACACACTAGTGAATATGTTCTGAGCATGTTTAGACAACAATCCATTCCTCAAGGTGGGAAAATCACTTCCTTGAAGAATGTTAAGAAGAACATACTCGCACAGGTTACCATTTATATATAAATTAAAGGACATTTGTTATATGATATTTTTATAAAATTGGATCATGGTTTTAAAGATTTCATGTCTTGTTAGCAGTTAGCTTAGGAGATATGCTAGATTTAAGAGAATGTTTACTACATAACTTGAAAAGTATAAATGAGAAATATGACAGGTCAAAAGTTATAGTAGAGGTGAAAATGCATCTATTTCTTGTCCAAAAGACCTGTAATTTTTGAGGTACTGAATAAAACCCTTTGTCGTCATATTAAAGCTTTCATATCTCCTGAACTAACTGCTAACTGATAGTATGTGTCGTAAGACACAATATGGTATGTTTCATATAACAAATTTTAACAATTTAAAAATTACCTTTACAAAAAAAGTTGAGATGCTATACGGTCCATTACTACTCATAGCTTTGACATCAACTATTCAAATAAAAAATTCATTTTATTTTCAAACTAATGACGTCTCAATAGCTCGACCTTGTCTCTTATGTAATGGAAATAAAATGCAATTGCATACAAAAGTAAAAATAATGTAATGTCCCAAGAGAAACCAAATAAACGAAGCAATTGCACGCCAGCATCATTAGGTTGCGACTGAAGTCGACATAAAAGCTTGTTTAGATAGACTTCATTACGAAATGGTTTAAAATGCAACTTCTGGCTCAAAGTGCTTAACTTTTGCAACTTGCTTAGCTGGGTCTATTTCAGTTTCTTTGAGAGAAAAAAATTCTATATCTATTAATGTTCTTTTAGGGGTGGGGAGAAAGCATGGGAAGCAAATAGTAGAAATTTAAAGTCTGTCGATTACATTAGCCTTGGACATATTTAATGCTAGGAATTTCAAGTTGTGTTGAAAGAAAGATCGATCCACTATATAACAGTCCATCTAAGAGCGCTCAATTATTAAGTGATAGGTTAATATGTGACAACTATCATTAACAAATTTTTTGCTACCGAAATCTCATGTGCACTCTGTTTGCAGCCTAAGAAACAAGAGTAAATGTAAATCATCAGCAATGAAGCAAGGCAGATTTAAAAATACGTTCAAAATTGCCAAAGGCTACAATTCTAACACGCAGAACTAAAAAAAAAAACTAAACTAAACTAAAGAAGTATAACATGGAGAACGAGCCCGTTGCAAAGAAAAACTACAACATTAAGAGCAAACATGAATGAAATTTTAGAATTCATTGAATTTTAAAACATAACAATAAAGCACTCAAGAGTTAGCAGCAGCACTAGATGAAGAGTAAGATGCAGGAGGAGACTGCATTAACGTATGCAATGAGAAAGTATTCTAGGAACGAGCAGTGCAAGAAAGTACCATGTAGTTGAAGAATTGTTAAACTTGTTAAGTAAGTTTCGTTAAAAATTCCGATTGAAAAAGTAAAATCACATATAGGACCTTCGTCACTGCCTTGCAAGGACTCGCACTTAATGGTGCATAGTTTGAGAGTGACTGTGTAAATATACAAACTGCTGACTTCCACATGCAATATGAGGAAAAAGAAAGAACAAAAAATAAGAAATAGATAAAAAGAAGAAGTAGCGCCGGAAATGGTTCCCATAAAGTATTTTATGTTGGTGCTGTAGTTGCAGCTGCCTTCTTCCTTTGGTACTTTGCTCTATCGTCGTAGTGCCTCAACAGTGCATTGTATGGTGCGTGCAAGTGAACGAGCAAACTGATTTATTGATTTTTTTGTAGCGCATAATTTTCCTTTTGAAATTTTAACAGATTTTTATTTTTATTCTGTTGACTTGTGATTTCTTTCACCATTTATGTTTATTGATTTTGTAACATTGCACAGTGCAATAGATTGACGAAAATTGAAACTGAATTGTGACTGACTATATGATGAATAGATAGATATTTTTTAAATGGTTACTTATTGTTTGTGGTTATCTAAGATAAATAGAAAATATTGTTTCAAGACATCGTTACTATAATTTTTTAAATGACTATCAAGGTTGATAATTTGATCAGAGGTAGCCTTTTATTTATTTAATCCTGAGCTATTTCTTTCCAGTTTTGTGACCCAACCGATTTAGTTCTCGTAACTGTTGCTACTCTTAGTCAACATTCTAGATAGATTCTATACTTTGTTCCAAAACATTGTTGCTTAAGATCTTTAGTGTTTCTGTTGTAAATGCTGCTAAGCATTTGTAATAAAGATAGTTTCTAAGCAATGTTTTTACTCAAAATTCATTTCAAGCAATGTTGCTTAAGTTTGTTGCTAAACAGTTTTGCTTAATACATACACTTTGTTGCAAAGATCTGCAGTTACACATTGTTATAAAAATTATTGCCCGAAATGTTGCTAAGCATTCTTTCAAAGTAAGTACTGTTGCATAGCGTAAAAAAGTTATGTTCCCATGATGTTGCAGACATCGCACTGTATGCATCGCGTCACTTTAATGCAAACAACGTGAACAATGCGGAAATGGAAGTGGTTTTTACATGCCTGACGTCAACAGCGACCATGGCATATTATAACTAAGGATGTGCTTGTGTATTTCTCCATATGGGCAACATATGTGCAGCTGCTGGCAATGTTGCCTGGTACAGATTTTACTGTTATTGTTGTTGTTAAGGTGATGACAATATAAAATGTTGATTTTAATGTTTGTTGTTGCCCGCTTAAAATTGTGTTCCACTGAAATTCATAGTGGAATTGTTGCTATCTCTTTAATGAATATAATACATGTTGTTGTTGCTCTTACTACCACTGCTCCTATCTGTGTTGTTGCTTCTGTTGTTGTAGCTGTAGTTCATCGTTAGTTTTTGGCAAAAGTTCAATTTAGTGTGCATGCAGCGGAAAAGTGCAAAGGATGTGATTTTATTTCCTCTTTTCAATTTTTTGTTCTTTTATTTCGCTTTTCTTTCTTATGCTATCAGAGGTACCATCGCTCTATGTGTGCACCTTCTTTCTTTCTTTCTTTTTTTGTTCGATCTCTTTCACACAATCACAACTTTCTCTTTCGCTTGCTTTGCTTTTAACACCAACATTTTATTGAGCAGTCGATGCCGCCAATGCTGCTGCTTATGCTTTTAGTTAAATGAGTGATTTTTCTAGGGATGATATAGAATTTATTCATACCAATTTCGATATTCGACATGTTAGAAGTTTAAATGCAAAACGGAGTATCAAATTTATTTGAATAAACGAAGCGATAGGCAACACCGTACCAACCCGACTTTGCGTGCGGGGCAAATGCAATTCCAATAGCATGATTTTTTATTTTTCTCCTTCCAAAAGAATAAATTTGCCCATATGGTGGGTACGGACCTGGCGATAGGGCCCGATAGAATTTGAACTTGTGATTTTCAAACATACATATGATGTTAATTTTGGTAAATAACACCTGGAGACCTCCTATTGTAAGAATCAATTTTTACACAACTTATGGAAAATATTCTTAAATCAATCTCCTTTAAGAGCGTTTACCAACCCAGCAGATTTAAGTTATTAACTAACCAAAAATTATTTTTAAATTTGAAGCTCTTTCAGGAAATGATAACGTTTTAGTACAAGCTTAGTGAGTATCAAACTAATTTAGAATTATATCTCAACAAACAAATAAGGATTTATTATTTGGTATAAGTGTCGAATATCGATTTGGTGCTTATTTTTTCGATATACTTCGATAAAAAACAAGTATTTTTTTCTATCGATATGATAAGCCGTAATTGTTCTTCTATTTTTTTTTGGTGTATGTAAATGTAGCGAGTATTTCCATGCGGTTCACGTTATTGTGGCGCATCCGGGAGTAGATAAATTCTAAAGATTTTAACTGATTTTTAAGTGCTATTGTATTTGTTGTTGCCATCATCATCATCATCATCATCATCAATTCTGCTGTTTTTGCTCGTGTTATTCGTTTGAGAGTAATCGCTTTCAATGTTGTTGATGAACACAATGAAATTAACAACAGTTGAAGGAGTGATGGAGGTGTTAAAGTTGCACTTAGGATCAAAGCAACAAAAAAAAAAAAAAAAACAAAAAATTTGATATGTCAAAAATTACACTATTTTGAATATAAAATAAATGGGGATGCAGCGATCCTTCCACGTTTAACAATAATTCTTATTAAGATGGATGAACATTCTTGTCCTAATAAAGCACAATTTCTGAAAGTTAGTTAGCCTGAAGCTTGTCTAAAACTGAAGAAGAGTATTTTGGTATCGTACGAGGTACCACCAGCTCACTGTACTCTTATGCGCTATTTATGACAGGTGATATGAACTACTGTAGCAATGTTCTGGGCTCGCAATATTCCTCTTCCAACAGCCATTAGAATGTGTAGTAGAAAATCTGTCTCCCTCAAAAAGGCTTGAAAGATAAAACAAATATAAAACACATTGCCTCTAACATCATGTACCGGACATTGGAGTAAGTCACCTCTAATTCTTCGAGCATCTGCATTTCAAGCATTCGAAGCAATTCAAACAATTCCATTTTTAAAGTTTCGACATTCTTAACTAGAACACCCTATATATACTGCAATTATAATTGAAATTTTGTAAGTAAGTAGTTTCGATTTCTTTTTAAATTAAATGCTATTTTATTAAGATTAAAAAAAATTTATTACAAATGTTCTGTCATTGCGATGGATGGCTTCCAACGACAAAGTATTATAAAACTGCTGAATATACAAAAAAAAAAAAAAAATATTTAAGCTAACGAGTAGGTATTTTTATAGTTGATGCTCTGATTATTCGGATTTTTCTTTTTATGGTATTGTTTTTGCAATAAGTGTTGTTGTTTTTCTTGATACTCTGTATGCGGAAAACAGTAAATTGCGTCGCATGCCCAACAATATTTTACAACTGGATTACACGCTGCAGAGAGGACTCTTATAATGTCGACGAATACACCAACAATGCCGGTGACTGTGGCTACGAAGATTACGTAAAATACTTTCATAAAGTTCAGCATTCCGAAAGTAACTGTTTGGTTTGCAGTTCTTTGAGCTTAAATACACCCTGTAGTGAGTAAGCGACGTCATTTGAAACATTACTGATAGAGTGTTGCAAGAAAAAATAATGGCATATAGATACTCAAAACTTAGTGCAGCAAGTGTTGGGATAATTTGTATAGAGCCTGACCCATATTAATCTTAACAATAATTTTTTGAGTACTCAAAATTATTTCAAAGAAATTCAACAACACAGTTTTTTGCATCAGTCTAATCTCCAACCTTGCACACAAATTTGGGTAAAAAGCACAAGTAGCAACAAATGCTACGACGGCTATAGTATTCCACAATAGCTCGTACGTCAAACAGATTGTGGTCTGTCGGTTTAAAATAAACCGCAGCGCGAGCACAAATCGTTGGAAAGGACAAACGGAAATGACGAAATATTATATGAGTGTCATTTTGTAGGATGACATCCTGTGACAAGCAGCGTACATGCACTGAGAGAAAATAAGCTGATAAAAATGTATAAGAGTTTGAATAATTTTTAAGCTTCAGTAAGCCGAAGGCCTTAGTTGCTAATGCTTTTCTTGTACAGTAGTTATTAAGTATCTAATGCTCACATAATAAAATAAAATAAAATAATAATAAAAAAAAAATTTTTAAACTTTTATTCAAATATTTTAATATAAAAAATTGTTTATATGATTTCTGTTGTTATGATCTTTATTTATTTATAAAAATTTATTTAATTTTTTTTTTGTAATATCAAAAATTTCTTTCACTGTAGCACCTCTATAAATGGTTTGATTTTTTCGACATAAATTTTTATTGTTTAAAAATTCACTTTCAGTTTTTTGTGTCATTTTTTATTGAATCTTTTTTTATAGTTTTATATTCTTATGCATAAATTATTATTATTGAAGTTTTTAGCGCCAGATTTTTATGTTGCTGTTTTTGAGGTGAATTTATTGTATTTTATATGCTTATCTGTTTTCCCGCATCAATTTTTGTGAATTTTACATGAAAAGGTATTTGCATGAATATACCCGTATTTTGTGATTTTTTTTATTAGTTTTTTTGTAATTAAATTTTAATTTGTATATGATTTCATAATTTTAGTAAAGAAAAAACTTGGATGATTTTGGTAAAAAAACTAATTTTATTTTTGGTAGTGCTCATAACGAGTTGAGTTATTATTTTGCAAATTAATATTTATGGAAAAAAGTTTGCTTAAGCATTTTTGTATAAACGTAAAAAAATCGTTAGTAGTTGTTTAAGTAAGTGCATTGAAAAAATTATAAAAAAATAGCAAGCAAAATTTTTTCATTTCCAAAATTTATTATTAATAAGATTTTTACTTGATTTAAAGCTTTAAGCTAAATAGCTAAGGAGACTAATAGCTGTAGTAGCTGTATCAAACATTAAAATTAAATAATATTGAGTCGATGTTTAGCAAAAATTAATATAAAAAATTAATGATATCCATGATTGCAAAATTGTTGCTTATTATATGATTTTTCTGGAATGCTACAGTTACGAAAATAGAATTTATTTCTTTCACTTTATTTAGTGATCAACATGAGCGATGTAAATTTTCAATCACTACATCACAAAAAAACCTTTAATTTTTCATAGTTTTTGATAAATTTGACTGAGCTTTGGGCTATATTTCGTATTTATTTGAAGAGAGCTGCTCTATAGTCGATATTTCTTGCCCATTTATTCAAAGTGGAAGTCGTCATAACATCTTCGACTGCAAGATATTCTGTATATTGGCTTCCTTGGGTGGAAAACAATACTATGGGAACTTTTCTTAGGTAGAAGAGAGTGGATGGAGTACGACTCGATCTCCAAAATTTCAATAATTAGAAACATCTTTATATTTTAACTCATCGCAAAGTATAGGTAGTAGCTTGCTTTACTGTACCGATTGATAAAAAATGAAAAAGTCAACATTTTTACTTTGGTATTCGACAGTTTATAGCCCAAGAGCCGGCTGTAGAAAAGTCGAGTGCATAAGATTAAAGTTTGAAATGTATGTCATATGATAGAGCTCGATAAGCCTAAACACAATATATAGGGTTGCTTTGCCGAATCCCATCCCAAACATGGGTTATCATCTGTTTTTTGGGCCAAGTTTTTTCGGAAAAATGTTTATGGTTGAAGATTTCAGCTTGATATGCATGTCAAATGATAGATCTTGATGAACCTTAAAAAAAATATTTCGAGTAATCTTGTCGAATCTCGTCCCAAATGTGGGTTGCCACCTGTTTTTGGGGCAAACTTTTTTTAGAAAAAAGTTTATGATTTAAGATCGTAGCTTCAAATGTATGTCAAATGATAGACCTAGATGATCTCTAGTAAAATATTTGGGGTTGTCTTGTCGAATCCCTTTCCAAATTGTGGGTTGCCACCTGTTTTTTGTCCGAAGTTTTTTCAGAAAAATGTTTATGGTTTGCGATTTTAGCTTAAAATGGTGGCAACCCATATTTAGAACAGGATTTGGCAAGGCAACCCTAAATATTGTGTTTAGGCTAATTGAGCTCTCTCATTTGACATACATTTCAAGCTGTAATCTTATACACTCGACTTTTCTACAGCCGGATCTCCGCCTATTATGATTCCGCATTGGTTTTATTTTTTTCTCATTTAAATTTTTTACTTAAATTGTTCATTTTAATACCTATGCAACAAATTATCCAACTTTTTGGACGCTTAGCCATGATTGAGCTATAGTGACTAATGAAGATGCTCGGACTCGATTTGTGTTCATTGATGAATAATTGTCTTAAAAGATAATCGCATTCAGTTCTGAGTTCTACATAAAGGTCAAGCGACTTGAAAATGAGTTTTTAAATTTAAAATTCAAAACCTTGCAGAGATCAAAAGTCACATCAAAGGTTTTGAACTTCTACTATATAGTTATGGAACTCAGCATTTCTGTGGCTTGTGAGCAATTATCTCTAATCGTTTTGGAATTGTGGTCAATTCCTCTTCAATCAACCCAAAACATGTTAAATTGGGCGCTATAGCTTGGGCATAGCTAGAGTGTGCAAAAAGTCCTGAACATCGTTTGAAAAGTATTAAACAGATACTGTACCTCAAGTGACCGAAAGCTACATTTCACATTTGACTGCCACTATTTGTACAATTGGCAATAAAAACGTTTTGTTTTGAAAGTGTTTAGAATTATGTTTACGTATTTAACAAGTCGTTAAGCTATGACGCAGCTATTCGAAGATATAAAAAAAAAAAAGTGTTGTTTTTCCATATTTATTTAAGACAGAAATATGCATAAAATTTAACGAATACCACTCATGGTGAGCCTGGCAGACTTTCCTTCTTACGTGAATCTGGCGCTAATCCCTTTCAATAATCACAGATCACGAACTGAATGTAATACATATTAATAGCACTTCTGTACAATAGCACTCCTACGAATTTGGTCAGATCTCGTAAAAACTAAAAGCTTCAACAAAATATTTTTGTACTCTTATGAAAATCCGGCGGTGTTTTCATTTCATTTAAGATCGCCATTTAAAAGTTTTACACAGCACAACTTCCTTTTTGATGTTTTATTTTAATTTTAAGGGCTTAATATACAGAGCGAGAGTTAAAAAAAATTTCAGCAAAAATAACAATTTGCATTGCCAAATGCTGCTGTTGTTATGCTGATGCCATTACTGCTGTTGTTGTTCTCGCATTTGATGATGATCCTGAAACTGAGTCGAATTTGTTTATTTTTACAATCTCTTACGATGAACTGTAGCGCAAATAACACGAACATTTTTGAAAATATTTTGTCCAACAAAAAGGTGCCTTATTGAATATAAACGCGAATGAGTTTTCCTTTTAAACGTAAATCCATATAAGGTATTATTCGTTGGATAAAGCAATTGGCATATATAAAACATTGATATTCAATGACTTATTTAATATAAGTGGAACCTTATTTCATAATACGGGAGATGTGAACATTGAAAGTGTGCATTCTGCTCAGCCTAAGAAGGAGAAGATACCACTTACCGCGGTGATAGTAGTGCCGTATACAAATTTAAAGAAAGACTAAACGACAAAAATCTAACTATCGTATGGAGAGTTTCATTTTTCAACATTTTTTGGTCTAATGAGCCTTTGAAAAAATTTATAAAAATTTATTTTAGAGTTTCTATCTATCATATTTGCCCCAATGTATCGTAGAAAAAATATTTAAATAGGAAATCTCCGCAACTAACGTCCAATAGCTAACATCAAATTCGTTGAGTCTCTTTTCCACCTCACCACCGCAGTTTCTACTTCATCATCGTCATGGTTCGTTGACTTGTGTTATTTTTCTAACGGATATTCAAATTTGCGTAAAGCGTTTCGCAGTCGTTGTTTAGCCAACAAAATATAAAAAAAAAACAATTTTGTTATTACTCAGTCCTCGTTCTTCTTTTACTGCGCTGTTTAGCACATCCTGCAGCATATCCTAACGTTGATGCATTCAGTGCCCTTTTTTTTTTGTGTGTGTGTAGATTTCCATTTTAATGGATTTCATGAACGTGAATGCGCACGGCATTGCAACAATGAATGCGCAATCCTTAATTGGCAAGCGCAGCTTCAGGCAGACAGCAAGCAAGCAATGGCAGAAGGACCCTTACACACACACACACACACACACACATATACACAGCAGAGAGAGAACGTGAAGCAATAACATGAGAATTGTTTTTATTTATTTAAATAGTAACAACAGCAGCAACAGCAACAGCAACAGCTATGTAAACAGATTTAGGTGAAATTCAATTTATGGCCAAAGCATTTTGTTGCCGCTGTTACTGTTGCCATTTGAAAATTTAACATTTGAGTTGCATATTTTTGGGTGCATTAGCTGAAATTGAAACTTAGTGTGAGATAGCAGCATGCACTTAAAAATTTATTACTTAATTTAACTTTGTTGCTGCTATAATTTTTTAATTTTGGTAGAGGATTAAGCTGGTAATACGAATACAAAGGAGATGTTTAGAATTGAAGTGAATTTTAGTAAACCGCTCTACTCAAGTGCTTATTCGGACTTGCTTCACTGTCATTTGAAAAAGATAACTGATTTTCTTCTTATCTGGTGTATAAGGAGAATTTATTTTCTAAAATTATAGACTAGACAAAGGGGCGTGACACATCTTATGGAAGAATAACAAATTAAACGCTTTATCGTCGCATGTATGGCAGCTTTAGTTGTGAAATGTGATACATAGATGCACATTGTTTGTGCCCAGCAATTCGCAAATAGTGAACGAAATGAGACATGGCTTCTTCCGCACAACAAAATCACTTAAATTGCTATTCTTGGTACTTATACCAAGTTGTGACATTTAGCACTTGGACACAATTGTCTGCAGTAAGGACTGCAAAAAATTTTGGCGGGGTTGTACAACGGAAAGTGAGTGGTTAAAGCCGCTGGTACAGCTAGTCAATATATAAATAGGCGAAGGCGAAACAGTTCCATCCCTTCTTAACTGCCATAGCACAACATAATCACGTGATTTTTCTTTGTTGAAAAGGTTGTACAGAGGTTTAGTGCTGAATGAAATTTTTTTTCCAATAATAGGCGGAAAGACACGCCTCTACCAGGGAAATACGACTTTACGGTTGAATTAATGGGCCAATTTTGATGAAAATTGATATGCAGATCAATTGAACCCTAAAGAAGAGTATCAACTTTTTTTTTTTTTTGTGGGCGTGATATGTCTCTAATGGAAAAAAGCGCTGTAATGACTGAGCTAATATGAAATATAGAATGTACATAGACTGATTATTTTTCTTTAGCTTTTAGACCGGAAAAAAATTTTTTGTTCTTTTTTTTTTTTTTTGGAAAACTGGAGAATATCACAAAAAAAAATCGGCGGTTTTTTATTATCAGAGCATACGGGGAACGATTCCCATAAACCAACTCTTTTATTTATTTATTTAATATAATTAGTAAAGAAAAAAAGGTGACTTGTACATAAGCTGAGAGTTAAATTAAAATATTAAAACAAACGATAATATTTGAAATAGGTACTCTTACTACAATTTAAAAAGATTACAAATAAAAAATGATACAGAAATAAGGCACAACAACTTTAATAACGTGTTATAAAACTTCAGCGATAAAATTGCACGTTACTCATACGTCATGTGTTTCTGCTGCAATTGAAAAATCTCACACAATTCAAATGCATTTAAATGAGACACTAGAGTGAAACAACAATTTAATCAGCTGAAAGTTAACATGCAAATACACACATCAAAATATGGTAGCTATGACTTTAGGGACTATACCAACGGGAAAATGCAGTAGCGATTACAATTGGAGCTATAATTGAGCTTAAGATTTTCATAGAGAAAGTTAATACACCCATCGCTCGATTTCTCAGAAATTTAATTCTAGGAATTGCACCACGCGATATAATTTACGTGCCTATGTTCAAGAACATACATCCTTTTCTTATTTTAGTTAATTTTGTGCCTTTGCAAGTGGAAGTTCATTTTGAAAGTTTACTTAGAATAAAAAATTTTAAAAATCATTCAATTTATGAACTATAAAAAAAGATTAGGTAGGTACATTATGGGTTCAGTTTACGTGGATTTTTTTTACCAATTATGCTATTTTCTTTGAGTTCTATAGCTCGATTTACGCGATTTTTAAATTCTGAAAACCAATCCACTCAATTTGTATGGACTTCTTGTCTCGATTTACGCGGTTTTGAATTACCGCGTAAATCGAGGGATGGGTGTAGACGATAGTTAATGAAATTCGAAACTTTTAACAAATTTATTATACACATTTCCTCGTCTTAAAATTTAGATAGCTCTTTACTTTGGAATATTTTTGGCCACATAACAAATAAACCTACATCTTACATCAAGCAGCGTAGTCAATAGTCTAGTTTCATGCCAACAAAAATTCCACTCGAAATTGAATCACAAATGAAACAATCTCTGTTCACAGAGGTAGTGAACTAGAATTATTTATAGCCGAATTAATTTTCTCGTTGGGATGCTAAAACTTACACACACATACGACGCGATACGCAAGTGTATAAACACGAACAAAACCATTAACGCACAAATGCGTAAACCAAAAATGCACACACATACGCTCATGAATTTTACGACCCGTCGCGTGCGTCAGCATGCATTAGTGTGTGTGAGTGTGAGTGTGTACTTGCGTATGTAGCACACAGCATTTAACGACAAACATAAATGTTAGCCGATGGCGCACGTTTCCAGTTCTAACAACAATAACAGTGACGTCGAAAAGGATGACATTGCGCACAGTAATATCGTCAACGAACAAGATGGCAACCGCTTTTTATACTTTGCGGTCGCATAAAATTTGGGTTACAATTTGGCAGCACAAAATGTGGCAGTGAGACAAAGACACAAGGGATGAATGATGGGAGCGGAGACTCGACGGGCATAACAGCGAACACAACGTGACATAGTGGTCAGTTTGACTTTGATTTATGTGGTTGGATGTGAATTTGGATGTGAACTTAAATGAGCGAACGTCAAATGTAACATGCAAGTGCTTCTATTTTAGGGTGGCTGCATAAAATTTGTGTATTTCTCAAGCAGCAACGGTGAAAGGATTTAATAGAGATGTTGAAAAACAAGAGCAAGCAGTGAAGAAAGAAACTTCTACGAACTGCAACTAAAAATATTCATAGCGAAGAAAATGAAGTTTTGAAGATTTTTCGTTTCTTTTATTGGAGCCACCCTAATACATATAAACGGAAACGGAATATGCGGTTTTCATAAACGATATGGCGTACATATTTCTCTTATTTTTGTTGTTGTTGTTGTAGCCATTGCTAACTATAAAATTTTGACCTCCATAAAACAATGCGGACAGAACGGGGTTGAGTTGATAGAGCACAACACAAAGTGAAGTTAAAATCGCAGCTGTATTTGACCGAATTGCGTTTCCACGCCGATAACCCAAATAATTTTAACAAAAACCAAAAATTGTATGCAAGAACACATAGGCACTTAAAATATACCCACTAGCGAATATATGAGTGTATAAATACAATTTGTAAAAGAAGTAGCTAAAGACTGGAAATCAATCTGGAATATATTGAAAGTCTTATTTACAAAGATTAGTCGGCGCTTTACCTTAACCACTGATGCTTCTTCCAGCGATAAAAAAACGAGCTTCCAAACTTAGTTACAAGAAATAAGGAAGCTAAGCAGTGATTGAAATTCTTCAACCATCACATGAGATCGCTGGAGAATCAAATCTCTCACAAAGCATTAAAGTACAGGATTAGTAATTTTAGTATAAGCCTTAGACTAAAATAAAATAAACTAAAAATTAAAATTATTCAAAGTGTTTTGGTATATTCGTGGGTGATTGAGGAATAAATAAATTTCTTCTTCTTCAGCTTTTAATGGAAAAGATATATATTTTTTTTAAATCTATTTTTTACTTATTTCAATGCTTTTGGTTTTGTTGCAAAAGCTTAATGCCATCGTACTAAATCATCACAATAAGTTTTTCAATCTAAGATATACTATGTTCAACAAAATATACACTTTGCTTTGTGGCGAGCTTTTGAGGTTTCGTTAAAAATTAAAAGTTGTTTAATTTTTCAATTAAGTTACACTTAGGCTTGCATTTCCTATTGGGTATCTGCATAATGTAAAAAAGTACATTTAAATAAAGGCATCTAGTGTAGATATAAAGCGTTAATGCTTAAGTTGTAAAATAAATATATACATTACACACACACACACTAATACATACGCGTACATTTATGCAGAATATATATGTATGTGTTTTATGTGTACATAAATTTGGCATATTTACGAAAACCGCTTAATTGGGTTGCAATTATTTTTGTGCTGTAATCGGAATGCGTTGTTTTTTTTGTTCATTTCATATAAATTTTATTTATATTATTGCTGTTGTTATTGTTGTTGTAAAATTTTGTGGTTAAGTGCTTTTAGGGCTACCGACAAATTCGCGGATTTACAATCAATTTCATCTTATTTGAGGTTATGTCGACTCTACCAAATTAAGCACACACTTAATTTTGCATTAATTTCGATTATTCAGCCATTAATGTTATGTAAAAATTCAATTGTATTTTATGAATATGAAAAATAATTTAAGTAAAAATATGTATTTAAAAGGCTGAAAGCAAATGCTTTAAGAGTTGATAAATTAATGATATCAACTCAATTTTGAATATTTTTAATAATTTTGCAAAGTCGCTAAAAAAAAAATGGTAAAACCAAAGACTATTGAAAATATTCAAATATATTAAAAAAGATTTCCGTTTAGACCAAATCCATTTCGAACTTTCTCTAAATTGCAAAATTGGTTGCCGATTAAATATGTTGTTTTTCAAAGTAATTAAGGGAACATGTATTCCTCTGATTTGATTGAAAATCATTTTATACGAAGTTATGCCCATTTAAAATTTAAGTGTCAGAACTTGAAAAACCGCTGAAAATTTTTTCAAAATAGTTGCATTTTATCCAAATCAAAATAATTAATTTTTGTCTTTTGATTTTAATAGAACTTCTCATTCTCTGTCAGAATCTTTAAGAAATTATGAAAAGTGAGCTTTTTATGAAATAAAAACAAGGCTGATTTTCTCAAAAACCCAAATTTTTTTTACGCTTAAAATTTTACTGTGGATTTGTTTTAATATGAAAGAGAAATGAAATGAGTTTAATGCTTGTTGAATCACATTTGAGGTCAGGAGATTTTTTTTTCATCATTGCCAAGCCACTCTACGGTACTATTTTCAAAGCAAATAATAAAAGTAACATTCCAAATTGTTTTCTGCAAATCGTGCTTTCATACTGCATACTTTTGTTTTACCATTATTTTCGTAATAACTTTTTATCATGGGAAATATATAAAAACATTGTACGCACATATAGCTTTTTCGCTGACTACTTCTGTGGGTTTTGAATGTTTTGTTGGCTTGACTTTGTCAGCGAAAAAAATATATGTGACTACATTGTTTTTATATATCTTGCATGATAAAAACCTTAATTGAACCTTAATTTTTTAAATCATTTTTAGCAAAAATGCTGTCTCTTCCAACTTCGCTGTAGCCTATTGAAATGCTTTCAATATCATAGTAATGTTTCATGGTTTGACACGCAAATATTTTATTTATATTAAAATAATATTTTTTTTTTCTGATAAACAAAGCTGTAATTCAAATTACGAAAAAAATTATTGTCAGATGAAAAATCGCGCAAAAAAGCGGTACGTAAATTTCGTCCAATTTAATGAATTTAATTTCTATTTTGGTTTTGAGCAAATTTTTTTATGAAAAATAGAAAAAAATTAAATTAAAAAATAAATTACACAAGAAAATTTTTTGTTGAGATAAAACTTTGGACATTAGCATTCCCTTTTACATAAAGATTTTTTCATATTTTTGGTTAATTGTTTTTAAAAACAAATCACCTTCAAACCGAAATGGAAATATAACCCAAAAAACCTCAATTTTGAAAAATTTTATTGTTGTTGATTTTTCGGATTGAGGCTTCATTTAAAGTTTTGAATGGCATTCTTAAGCACCTTGGTAGTACTTAAATTTTCTTCAGCGTAAAAGAAAAAAAAGTTCTTATTTTCATAATTAACGTTTTATGATCAAAAAAATTAAAATGTCATTAAACTTGATACCAGTCTACCGCCATCGTCGTCATTTTGATCTCAACTCAATTGCTGGCACTCAGCACACCACGTAAGCCGTGGCATCATCATTTAAAACATCAAAAGCGCATAGCAAATTTTCTTAACACTTCGTCGCTCAGATTTCCACCGTTGCACTGTTGTGGTTCTGTGGTGCACATTTAATGTTTTACTGTATATGTACTTTATTTTCAACCTGCATTCTCTGCTTAGCCTATGTATTTGAGAAAAATAAAAAAATACTTGCGGGGCTGGCAACAAAGACACCATTAGCAATAGAAAATCTTTACCGCAAACAATTTTCTAAGTTACTTATGGTCTTAACGTCTTAATTATGAAAGCTAAAATGTTGCTGCGCGTATTTGTTTTCTATTATTTTCTCTTTACTTATTAAAAAGCTAGTTTATTTCTGGTTATTGCAATTTCTGCTGTTGGTAATTTTTGTTATTGTAACAGTTGAATAAAAATACAGTGCAGTCGCGGTAACGTGAACTAATTAAAACCAAGGTTGTTCACGGTAGCGAAATTGTTCACGTTAGCGAATATGAAAATTTAGGCCAAAACTAAGGAAAATGATCGAAATACTTGAAAATTTGCCTAGGATGCTTTGGGAACATTCATTTACGGTATTTTAATTACAAATTTTTAATCATCGTTTTTTCTTCTTCAAATAATACTCAGTGGCGAAAATGACATGAACTATACCTACGCACTTAATTTTGCTTTTTGTGGCAAATGTTTTCAACTGCTTTCAACACCCAATTATTTGTTTGTTCTTCAACCCTCACGAAATTTTGTGAAGAATGATTTACACAAAGCAAAAAAAAATTTTAAAATTTTATTCACTTTAAGCGTGAAATCCTACATTTGAATTTAATTTTAATATGTTTTTTTTCTTCTGGACTATGCATAAAAAGAATATATTTACTTTTTCGTTTCCTCTAAGTAACACCATTGCTAGTAACAGCCTGAATAATACTCAGTTACCACTAAATCAAGTTACTTATGGGCTGGAGAATCGTTGTCAAAAGAAAAGAAAAGAAAAAAAAAAACCAAATATGAGAAAATCTATTTGTATCATCGCTCCATTGAATAAACTTTCAGTTGTTGATTTTTTTATAGAAAAATATTTTTTTCTTCGTATAGCTGCTGCTATGTAATTTTTTTCTTCCTCCATTATCATGTAACAGAATAAGTTTCTTAGTAGCAAAACTTATTGTCATATCGGACTGAGAAGTTTCTTGGGCAGCAGGCAGCTGGTGCCATAATAATGTCACAACATGTTACGCTTCAGTGGCTACCAGCTGTGACATCTTCCAATTATATGTTACTATTTCTTAAAGCAGACATTCTATTTGCGAAAAAGTGAAGTCTGCGAAGGGCAGAAGTGTATATAATTTGAATGAAAATAATATGCTTTAAATATATTAACGTACTTACTCAGCAAATTTTAATAATATAAACCAATACAACAATCAATCTTTAAATAATTTTAATTAAATTGACATCAAAAATTGAAAATCAAACTGTCAAGTCTGTTTCACATAACACACCAATAAGTTCTGCTAAAATATAGTAAAATGTACAACATGTCGTATGAATAACAAACAATTAATTGTGAGATATTCAACTAAATGTTAATCATACGTCATGTGATGCCAACTTATAGTAGTCGCTGCATTATTATTGACTTGATTTTTTTAACTCAATTGGTTACAAAGTTATAACTTTTTAAATTCTTATGTATCGAAATGTAGAGAATGCATTTATATGTTTTTTCGATAATATAACGAAGAAACAGATCATCAAATTTATAACTTCATTGAATTACTTAAATGATTATTTATACCTTTTTTGATACATATTTAAGTTGCTTAAGAAATTTTCTCAATGAAGATAAGTTCCTATTTGCCATGGGAACTCATATAAATACATACAGAGTTTAATAAATGTCAAAGCAAAAAAGTCCAAATAAAATTTTTTTTTAAGCTAACACAACAATAATGAAAATTTCACGACAAAAACCCGTGCTGTCATGACAGCAGAAAATTAAATGGAAACATTTAACAGAATGGCGATAGCACACTACAAAAACAACAACTGACAAGCACAATGCCAACAAATACGCATCTTTGCGCGACACATACATTTAAATTAAGTGTGTGCTGCTGCGCGCGTATATGCGTAAGGACACGCAAACGTTTCATCCCATGAAAGCATTAAATAAATTTAATTTTGTCCAGCGCTGGCATACCAAAAAACGAACGACAGGATAAAGATTAAAAATTGTGCATGCAACATAACGCAATAAAGGACAATGCAGCAAGACCTGCTGACAATGAATTATTATGCCTGACACCATCCATTGTCATGTTGCCCAACATAGCAATGAAAACAAAAGCAAAAGACGAGCGAGCAGCAGCAATAACAACAACAATAAAAACGCTGGAACGTTAATATGCCAACAATTTGCGCGGTAGCAATACAAATTTGGAAGCTGAAAGCTCAATGAGTTGCAAGTACTTTACCGACAGCAACAGCGAAAATGGTGACGTAGGTATTTTGTGCTCAGCCTTACTCATTTTGCTATTCTTTTTACTCTTTTACTACTTAATTCTGTCTGCCTGTGTGTTTGTCTTTATTTATATTTGTGTGTATTTTGCATTAAATCTGAGAGACTTATGTTAACAAAAACAACAAGAATAATTTTCAGGATCAGAAACAACAAAACAACAAGCATTTGGCTTGCATAAATTTAAATCTTGCTATTGAAGCTATTTAATGCTGCTAAGGGTGGTACAAAAATTATTTAAGAAAGTTTTAACGTTATGAAAATCTAAAAAAGCGGGAGTAGAAATAAACTGGCTGATTTACTTTTGTAAGCGTAGTAAAAAACATTAAACTTTATGAAATATCGCCAAAAAGCGTTAGTTCTTGTATTGGAGTTTTTTCTTTGAATATTTCAATGGAAGTTTTTATTAATTAAACTATTAAAGTTACATGTTTATAGGAGGCCTATGTATCAATATTTAAACTCGTAAATAGTTTGCTTTTTACTTAAGAAACTTTGTTGAGGAATACAGTATCAAGCTTCAACTGGTTGCGCCTATTAAGCGCATAACTTTTTACTTCAGATATTGGTGGTTCTATGAAATTTTAGTGCAGTCCTAAAATCCACCGATTTTTGAATTTAGCAATGTAGATATTAAAGAATATCTTACGTTAGATGCTCGCTTCTATATTATTATACGTTCTCCGCCTTATCACTCAAACTCTCAAGCAGTATTCCCGCCCAAGCATCTCCTTTTATATCAGTCAATGCTGTGTTGTAGAAAATCTAAGAACATTCTAGGACTGATTGTATTGACTCTTGTTACAGTTTGTTACACTTAGCGTGGTTTTGTTTGATCACATTTTCTTGTTGATTTAACCAATTGTTATATTTTCGACCGATATCCATTGTTCTGAAACATTTAATATGATTTAATAGCAACAACTGATTCCAATGTATAAAATTCGATTTTGCTATAGCACCCAATAATTGTGGTGTTCAAACGATGACGTTTCATTTATTCCTTTTGCTGTTGTAATATATTACAACTGACTTTATACATTGTCCTGCTGACGCATGTGCTTTAAAAACTCTCGTCCACTCTCTCTCACTTTTCGGAAATTCCACAGACCATTTAACCGTTTTTGTGTGTTAATATTGAAACTGACAGCTAAATGCAGAAGCAGCTCAAAGTCGAGTCAATTTGCATCTCATTGGAGTGACTGCTGTATGTTAATGTGATGATTTTACTTCATTGTTGTTATTCTTGTTGCCAATGTTCTTATATTTACGTACAGACAATATCTCAATATTATAATATCCGTGCATTGTTGTGTGATGAAGCAACGTAGCGCAGCTTCATTAGCAACAGCCAGTAGTGGCGGTAGCATAATCATTATCATCAATATAGCTTTGCTACAATTTGTGGTTGCAAAATTGATTTTCAACATCAAATTATAATTAAATTAATGTTAAGAAAACTCCTTGTAGATTGTAGCAATACAAATATGTGTCTTTTGTATATTTCCTGGAATATGTTGCAGCAAACACGTTAGGTTGAAGTGGTAAATAAATGAAATTTAAATTTAATAAAATTAAAATATGTGGTAAGCAAAAAAGATACACAATTTTTAGTAAGTATTTTTGTTTCTCAAATTTTAGCATTTATTTCAAAAAGTTCTTTATAAGACTTACAAATCGTGAACGAATTTTTGTAGCATGATACATTACAGTTGCACGAAACTTTTGAGTTGTAAGTGACTTTCTAAATTCTTACTATCTTGTGTAAGTTTTGATTCTAATTTGAATTTTAACTCGCTGAAACAAAATCATTTAAGAAAGTTTTTTGTTTCTGTAGAGAGGAAATCAAATCTTAAATTCACCTAATATTGTGAGCCATATTATCTATAATTCCCTCAGACGATGTTTTGTATTGAATTTGTTTTCTAATCAGTTTTGGAGAAAACTTTGTTTTGCACTTATCTTCTACTTACGCAATTACTTATACGATGTTTTAATGTGTGTTCTACAAAAATGTCTATCGTATCTTACATACTTTTAACTAAATATACGAATATCAGTATTATTTATATTGTAATTATTAAATTTTAACATGTAAACTCCTTTACTACACAGTGCAAGTTCTAAACATTGCATTGGTATTTCTTCTTCATATCCTGCCATAGTTAAAATATCCTTATGTCATAGTTGTAGTGATTTATTAATTTGTGTATAAATGTGGCACGTTATTGTATATGTATGTATTACAAAAGTCAAAATTATTGTATATGTATTACATAAGTCAAAATAATTAACTTGATTTTAAGTATTTGGTTCTATCCCAGTTGGACTAGCATAAAAGTCGGAAGTAATGATAGCATGGTTACACAGAAAAAAAAGAATGGCTGCGTTTTCCATTTGCCATCGTACATATCGGCTCGTGTTTTACATTTAATTTGTTTTTATACCCTACACAGAGGGTAAATTCACTTTGTCATTCCGTTTGTAACGCATAGAAGGGGGCGTGGCAGGTATAGAAAAGTATATATATTATTGATCAGCGTCACCACCTGAGTCGATATAGCTATGTCTGTCTGTCTGTCTGTCTGCGGGAAAACCAAGCAAGGTAGTTCAATGAAATTTAGCACACACGCCACACATTCTTGGAAGCTGCTAGCATATAAAAATGCGCGAAATCGGGTTACGACCACGCCTACCATACTCTATGTAAATATACCTCAGCCCACTTTGAAAAAAGTTGCTGCGATTTTGATGAAACTTGGTGATTTGGTGAACATGTGAACAAAATTAAGATCGGGCTAGGTTTTAAATTTGCAAAGGCTCTTAAAGGGGCGTGGCACAGCCGTAAATTCTAAAATTTATAACGCCATAACTCGTAAATCGAGCAAGATATTTTAATGAAATTTGGTACATGGATACAGATCTTAAAAAATTTTGATTACGTATAATTCGAAATTGGCATATTCGATTTTCATAAAAATTTTAGAAATGATACAGAGTCATCAATACAAGCTTCGTCCATATACTGGAAAAACACTTTGAGGGGCGTGGCACAGCCCACAATATTTATAAACGTTATAATTAGAGAACTAAAAACGTAATCGTAATGAAATTTAGTATGGCAGATATACTTGCTAAAAGGTATCTTCTTACGAAAATTTGGTATAATGGAACCGGTGGGCGGGGCACCTCCCATATAAGCAAAAAACGTTTAATGCTATAGATAGTGTGCAATGAGAGTAATCTTCACAAAATTCGGTTCGTAGATGTCAATTATTATAAGCTAAAAAATTAATCGACGGGATTGCATCAGTGGGCGTGGTATCTCCCATATTAACATAAAGTTGGAAGTGATATTTTAAGAGAACTATTGCAGCAATTGGCATGAAATTTGATGTCGGTGGTTAACTTGTTATAAGGTATGTCAGCATCTAAAGCGGGAGAAATAGCACCACTGGGCGTGGCACCTCCCATACAAGTAAAATACCTTAAGTGACATATCTATCAAAATATTTGAGCAATCATTCTGAAATTTGGTGTAAAAGGTTTGTTTGTGAAAAGTTATTTCTGGATCAAAATCAGTCCCGATTGTATCAGTGGGTGTGTCATCGCCCTAAATTTTAAGGTTAACTAAGGCATATATCGCAAACTATGCAAGCTATTTTGCTAAAATTTAGTATGTGGATGTCAATGACGAATATAATTTATTGAACCAAAAGTAGGCGGAACTGTAGAAGTGGGCGTGTCTTATTTGGTTTTCTGCATTTCTATTTTATTTTTTCAACATTTTCCACATTCTTTTGACTTTTCCAACTTTTTAACTTTCCCCAACATATTCCATATGTATATTTTTCACTTTTTCAACCTCTTTCAAGTTGATTCTATATTTTCTTTATTTTTTCAAAGTTTACATGAATTTTGAATTGTTTCAACATTTTTCAACTCTTGCAACTATTTTGCAGTTTTTTAACCACTTTCAACATTTACCACATTTTTTCGACTCTTTCAATTTCTTTTAAATTTCTGCAATGGTTTCCATATATTTTAGACTTTTTGAGTTTCTTTCAACTGTTTCAACACTTTTCAATCTCTTTGAACCTTATTACATTATTTTCGACATCTTCAACCTTTTCAACGTCTTTTCAACATTTATTTGGAAAGTACTATCAGTGCGGTGTAAGGTATGTGGGTTTCGGTCTGGGCGAAGATAACACCCTTACTAGTTTATTTTAATATTACTGATTTTTTTCTGAAAAGAAAAATTTAAGAAAAAAATTTTTTCAATTTGAACACACAATTTTTGAACTGCTGATAGCTGTCTTTATTTACGTTCAAAAAGTTCTATAAATTTTATGTGGTAATGACAAGTTCCATATACACAAGTTCCTTCAGTTTCCTACTGGGTTTGCTTATAGCGCTCAGCTCTTATTTCCACACACACACACATTCAAGTGTGTCTATGTATTTTGCATCGGTTTAATATTGCATATGCTTATAGCGTAATATTGACCAAAATAACTCATACAAATATATCCTTTAATTGACCCAATTTTAAGTGAACATAAAACCTGATTATGAATTGAATTTCAATTTTCGTTGTCGTAAATGACAACAACAGCAATAATAATAATAATAATAACAAAGTGAACAACATTTTATTGATATCGAGCTGCTCACTTGTGTTAAGGATATTCTTACATTTTATGCAATTAAATGATTTCTTGAAATGAAATTTGCATTTTGAAATCATTAGATAACGCAAACTTAATTAACGTTATGTGGTTAACGTAGCAATGCAAGCGTAAACAAATTATATTTGTTAAATTTTTATTGCCATTTATTTTCAAGCAAAATTCCGATAGAAATATTTCAAAAATGCATGCCTGTGGCATTATGGTATAAATTGTAAACAAGACAAAACGGTGGAACAAACATTTTTCATACGATTTTGGAAAATTATTTATGACAAAGCATGAGAGTTTAAAAAATCTTTGCTTATGAGTCAAAGTGCAATATGAAATATTTAATTAATTAAAAGATTTTACAAAGGAATAAAATTTTAGAAAAAAACTGAGAAAAATAAATTTGAAAAAAGTACACAAAATCATTAAAAATTTTATTTAATTCTTAGTCGCAAATTCCACCAAAAATAATTAAAAAATTTTCATATTTTGTCAAAATTTTTTATTACTTTAATATCTTATTTAATTTCGCTTATTAAATTTAAATTAAATAAAATTCCTAATTTAATGCATAAACTAACCAAATCGATTTCATATTATGAAACTATTCTTTTTATTTAATTATTTTAAAAACTCTAAAAATTAGCTTGAAGCAAAATTGATTTATAGTTTTATTTTGATTGCATTACCTTTTTTTATTTTATTGCAAAATATTTTCTCTGCTAGCAACAGGAATGCTTGATAAAAAATTTACATTTGCTCATGCAACCGGAAGTGCATATCGCTTCCGGCCAATGCAAGCAAAATGTTTTATAAAAAGTTCTATAAATATTTAAGATACATAGAGTATGGCAATGTGTGCATGTAAGCTCGTATATAGAAAAAGTATTAAAAATGTAAATATTAATATTTTCATTTAACGTGTTATATGTATATGTATGTTTAATAAACATAAACAATGGAATATAAAAAAGACAGAGTTAACTGGCAAACAAAGCTGATGACTGCAAAGCACAATAAAATAAAAATCGATATGGAACATATGAAAAAAAAAAACACTTAGATTAGGTTGGTGGTTAAGTAGCTGCAGATAGAGACTTTAGTTCATAGCGGTAACACAAATCTCAAAACTTAAATAATTAGTATAGATTGTTACATTTACGTCAAAGATGTTTTGAATGACTGATGAAGTCGTAAAGTCTGCAGAGTTAAAATTTTGTAACATTAAAGTGCTAAGTAAGATTTTTTTGATGAACAAGTAAGGACTTAAGGAGTGTGGATAAATATATAATGGCAAATTTCAAAACAATGTTATTGTTATAAAATTTCAAATATAGTTCTTTATAAGATATTGCAATAGGCCCGAATTAATGTTGTAAATAAACTTATGAAACTAAAAGCAATATGTCAATCTATGTATGTACTACAGTGACGATATATTATATACAGTGGTCGGCATATATATTTTGACAAATATGTGCGTTTTAGTCTTCTTTCTGCAATGGCTAACTGTCAATGCTAACGGTACTATATACTTATGTAAAAGAAATAACACATGCTAGGTGTCAAAAAGAATAAAAAAGCAGCATATTTTCTCTGCTGATTTAAGTGTTGCAGTATATTTAAAATGATAAAAAACCATTTTGTGGGTGGCATAAGTATTTTGACAATTTTTATGGCATAAGTTTACTTTGGGAGTGCCGCTCATATTTCAATACAAATCCTACTTTCTTACGAGGCTTTCAATACTGAACACGAATATGGAATCAAAAGTTGGGTGACGCATCTATTTTCGGAGATATAGCCATCAAATGTCGGGGATATAGCTTTTAATGAAATCATTGTCATAATTTGGGAACCCCTTGATCAACTTTCAAAATATGGATGTCATATGAAAGATAATTTAATGAACTATAATATAAACTAATAAAAATTTTAAGTTTCAGCTATAGTTTTTCAGAATTTTCGAGATATTACAATTTATTTAAGTTTCTGGTCAATTTATTTTGTTAAAAAGCGTTATTTTTTTGGAAAAGTTTTTATTCAGTAAAAATCTGAATTAATACATAAGAAAGCGCATTTTATGTCCTTTCAAATGATGTGCTATTCCAAGCTGGTTTTCTTGGATTTCCGGATTTTTTAAGGATGGAAAGTGAACGAGCTCTAGAAATTTACTTGAAATATTGTATCGCGTAGTTTTTTATTAAAATGTTTGGTTTTTTTTTGAAAAATAACACCGCAAGCAAATGTATTATTATTTTTATTGTTGTTATTGTTGGTACTGTTGCTGAAGTTGCACTTTTATTATTGTTGGTGTTCTTGCTTTTGTTTTTTCAACAAATCCGAAAATTTCAAGTAAATTTCTAGAGCTCGTTCACTTTCCATCCTTAAAAAATCCGGAAATCCAAGAAAACCAGCTTGGAATAGCACATCATTTGAAAGGACATAAAATGCGCTTTCTTATGTATTAATTCAGATTTTTACTGAATAAAAACTTTTCCAAAAAAATAACGATTTTTAACAAAATAAATTGACCAGAAACTTAAATAAATTGTAATATCTCGAAAATTTTCAAAAACTATAGCTGAAATTTAAAATTTTTATGAGTTTATATTATAGTTCATTAAATTATCTTTCATATGACATCCATTTTTTGAAAGTTGATCAATGGGTTCCCAAATTATGACAATGATTTCATTAAAAGCTATATCCCCGACATTTGATGGCTATATCTCCGAAAATAGATGCGTCACCCAACTTTTGATTCCATATTCGTGTTCAGTATTGAAAGCCTCGTAAGAAAGTAGGATTTTATTAAAATATGAGCTGCACTCCCAAAGTAAACTTATGCCATAAAAATTGTCAAAATACTTAAGCCACCCACAAAATGGTTTTTTATCTTTTAAATATACTGCAGCACTTAAATCAGCAGAGGAAATACGCAGCTTTTTTGTTCTTTTTGGCACCTAGCATGTGTTATTTCTTTTACATAAGTATATAGTACCATTAGCATTAACTTTTAGCCATTGCAGAAAGAACACTAAAACGCACATATTTGTCAAAATATATATGCCGACCACTGTATATATTATAGATAGCTTGTATTTCTATTACTCTGCATTTCAATCAATTATTATTTTATTTTTTCGCTTTTATAAATTGACAAAAATAATTGAGTGACATTTTTTTAATGAATTTTAAATGAACAATTTATGCAGCTGAATCTATGCGACTCACATATATTGCGTATGATAAACAAATATTGAATTCAAATGTGATTTGATAGTTGATGAGTTTAGTTTTCTGTGCATATATTGGGTTATGGGTTTTTATATTTCTTCCTTTTCGAACAGCATGCCTTTTGGTAAAATAGTAGCACATTTTTTTTTTCAAAATCTATCGTTATACTTTTGGCTTTGGACCTAAATCAAAGTTATTTTTTCATTAAACCTTAATTCATTATAATTTTCGCTGGGTATAATTTTTTAATAGGGAGTACATCATATTTTTTATCATTTTGAGTCAAAATAAGTTACTCTATGATATCGTTACCATATCGTATTTTAGTAATAACCATGAAAATTGTTTAAATTAACAATTGAATTGAATTGATTTGGAAAATGATAATTTTTTCAATCTTTTTAATATTTCGCCCACATAAAAAGTGGGCGTTTAAGTTGACCTGCTATGTCAATCGTTGTTAATTTTGTATTTCCTCACTTAAGAGAGGTATGTATGCAAATTTGTTGCTTTAATATAATTTTTAAAAACTTTTTCATATAATGTCCTTATCAAAAAAAAAAAAAAAAAAGTGGGCGTTGCAATTGACCAGTTACACCTATTTATATAAATTTTAATTTTTTTTGACAAAAATTGGTCTGTCATAAAATTTATTGTTTTACAATAATATAATATTTATAATCTTTTTAAAATTTGGCTTATGTGAATGGTAGGCGTGACTGTTGAGTTTCCACGCCTATCTTTACAAATTTTGTAATTTTCGGTCCGCGCCAAAATTTGATGCTTTATTGTAATTTTTCGAACCTTCTTCAAAAACTGCTTATAGGTAGGCATGGCAGTTAATATTTTGCCGCCATATTTCTGAAAGTTTTTATTTATGACTGTGTCGAAATTCGTTCTTTCGCGGCGATTTTTTCCCTCCTTTTGCATGAAGTCTTACCACTGTGTGGAGCACTGTGCGTAGTAAAAAAGTGAAAATGGGATGAGGTTCATTTCTAACCGAAAATGCGTCTTTAATTATTTAGCTTTATTAATCCTTTTGTTATTCGTGCTTGTTTAAGAAAACAACATTGATTGATTTATAAATTTACAGGAATATCGGTCTTTGCTTGTGACTGCAAATTTAATTTAATAATGTTTAATTGATTTACAAACGTTTTATAATGCATCCCAGATGCAATTTTGACACTATAGTTGTTGAAAGTTAATTGCAAAGAAGCCTGTCACTCAGGCGGTTTTCCTAAGGGAACGGCATGTGATAAAAAAAATAATTCGGTTTAAAATAATGATAAATTTTTCAATTGCAAATACACCGCTTAGTTATGTACTTTGCCACAGAAATTTACTACATACGATGGTATTTTTTACCATTTCAATTTAAAAGTGCAAAAATTAAAAGTTCAAAACAGTTTTCAATAACAAGATCACCAGTCAACTTAAAAACTAAAGACTTGACTTGAGAGTCTCCTCTTAAAAAAACTCAAAATCAACAACACAGTTTACTAAGTCGCTTGATTAAAAAAAATCGCTTTGTTTTCCCTCAGTGTATTTTTTATTGTTATAAAAAACTAGCAACACTCCAATACTAACGAAGAACAAAAAGTATCACAACAATTTATTAAGACACAACACAACAGCAATAATAATTGCCGGTAATCCTATTTCTCTCAGTTTTGTAGCAATCGCTGTTGCTAAGTATAATGGGATATCGCTGTGATTTTATTGCTTTTGTTTCGCACTCGCATTTTCATTTCTTTGTTTGCACACATTTTTGCACTCATTTCCCCTTATTCGCATTTATCATTTCCAATGCCATTTTCTTTTTCATTTTCATTTTCATTATTTATGAAAATGCATAAAACCATGAAAATTATGGAACAGTTGGTACGCCGGTCAGTCAGTCGGTTGGTTGGTTAGATTTACCGTAGCGCCATACCATATACCCAAATACCATGATTTATGCAAATTTTACTCTTTGCGTGTCTCTCTACTCTGTCATCTAGTTTTAATCGCGCTACCGAAACTGCCACACACCCAGAATTATGTGTTTAATGTTTATGTTATGCCTCAGTGGAAATCTCTTTTGGCGCAATAGTAAAAAGTTACCTCTCTCTTCTCCCTAACGTCAGTGCTCTGCCAATGGAATAAATACTACTGCAGGCACTATCTCACTTCTGGTACTTCGAACAACAACTTAAAACTTTTGTTTTTTGTTGCTGCTTTATTTGTTAATTTTATAGTTTTTCTTGTTCTTGTTTTTAGTCAATGGTTGTTGTTGGTATGTAGTTGTTGTTGTTAGTATGTAGTTGTGCATACATTTTTCGGCCAATCCATTGTTTAATGCAAAATTATTATGGCAGTTAATACATTTTCATTATTTTGTAAATTAATTGCGAAAATTAGTAAATGTGCGATGGAAAAGTGGTGTTGTGTGAATAAATAGGGCGCTGATTTGCATGTGTGTGTATGTGTTTGTAATTGCTTTTATTTTGACAGCATCCATTAGTGCACGCACACATATGAGTTAAGCGCAAATTATGGTTTTTGGCCAAAAGTTATTTAACAACATTAGCGTTAATTGGCTTGGAATTGTTTGAATTGCTGCTTCTAAGACCAAATTTTCGCTTATAATTAATGGCACGTTTTTTTCGATAAACCATTTTTTTAAAATTTGTTTTTTTTTTTTATTCAAAGACCTTTAAGTTTCTTCTCGCAAAAATTTTATATATCATTTGTATTATAAGTATTATAATCAACTAACAACATACATATATTAAGTAGATGATGTTCTCAACCAACGCAGCTTTTATCTCATGAGAGTTCCTTTTCATCATCGTACTAATGTCAGCGATTTACCTCGCTTTGCTTTCAAAATCTATTTCAAGGTATTTAATTTTTTTTACAGCATGTTTGAATTTCCATCTCTTTTTACTAAAGACTCGACACAAATTTTAAAATCTTAAGTATTATACTTTTTTAGAAATTATTTGCGGCAACTTAATGTTCTTTTAAGCACAATCCCACAGACTACTAAATTTGAACCATTCAACCGCATGAGATTATGACAAGCGATTTGTTTGTTTTTTTTTTTTGTTTCACGCTTCCCAAATAATTTCACCCTCAATTTATTTCACTTAACCTTTATATGCCCTAAAGTCAACGCATCACGTACGTCACAGGGTGCCAGTGTTTATCAACAGAGTTTCCACTAGTGGGCTCTAGATATTATGCTTCCAGCAACGCGCAATCATATGCTGCAACTATACATGTGCGCGTGATGGGAATGTTATGATATGAATAAATTTGTGACAATTGTGACCTTGTCAACTTAACATCAACATCGTCAGTAACATAACATCAACGATATCTGAAATTATCATTATTTTCAGTTTTTCCGGCAACGTTCGTAAACATAACGAGATGACAACAATTGCGGGTTGGTGGTTGATAGTGAAGGTATCGTAGCACGATACTCAATTTTTCTGAAAGTCAGTTATATCAAGTAATTACTTTGTCCATATAAAATAATTTTATTTTATAACACCTGAGTACAACAGTTATGCTAATGGAAATCTGGAATGAATAGCAATCTGGAAGGTCATAGCACACCGGGCTTAGTACCCAAGATTATTTTAAAAATGGCTAAAAACGTATTTTTTTTTGGGGGCTTCAACATCAAAAGCAATGAAAAGACAGTTTGAACTTTGAATCGAAATCCGAACTGTATAGGTATGTGAGAAGGGGAAAAAACAACAATAACAACACAGAGTTCAAGAGCAGCATAAGCAAGGAAAAATCAAACGAGAACTTTTGCGTAAGCTTTGCAAATTTTTTTTTTTTAAAAAAAAGGATATTTAAATTTAAAAAATAAACAAAATAAGTATGCTATAACCTTCATTAGCACAAATATGTTGATTTGAAAAATAAATTATTGAAATCGGTTCAGTAGATTTTGCGCCAAAGCGTTACAAACAATTTCCATATAAGCAATTTTATATAAATAGTATAGATATTCCCTTGAGTTTAGTCCTTGGAGAAAAGTGCAGCAACTCGCATGAAAATGGGGCACATGACAAACTTCCAAAAAATATATGGATAACTAAACCAAATATGACAATACAGATTACGCAGATAGAAAAAAAGGGGTTTGGAAATATGAAATAATAATTTATTTTTACGAAAATGAGTGTGTAGACTACTTAAGCACTCATCGAGTTTTTCAATATTTTCTGACTGCAATCGATACTTTTGCTGGCTCGTACCAGCTACTTTGATACTTTCCGAATCTAATAGACTCTATAGACTTTTTGTAGATTTCAGCTGAGCATCACCTGAGTATGAACTAGCCGATAACGCCGGAAGAATCAATTTTTATTTATTTAAAAAAAATTGGCAATTATCATTACCATTGAACGCAAATGTGAAAATCAGTTAATAATGATTATGCGATAATTTTTATTTTTAAAATCATAATCATAAAATTTTATTAACAATATTTAAAGAAAAACAATTTTATTAAAAATGACGTCGCTTCGTAATTCGTTAGCCAATAAAGAATTCGATACCAGAAATTCATACAACAACGATGTTTTTCTCTACTCACTGTGACCTATGTAGCGAATTTTCCACAGTAAGTGACGACAAAATTTGTTAAGCCGACATATGAGACAAAATTCATATAATGCATGTACATATAAATACATACATATACTTACGTATGTATATGTTTACATGTTTTCGTGTAGGTGTATTGTTTTGCACAAGTTTGTTGGTGTATTTTCACTGTTCTTGTTGCGTTTGCATGATGTCAACATGAGTTAATATTTATAGCTTACGCATTGTTGTCAATGTCATTAAATACCTGTCAAAGTTATTATGCTCTGACAGCGCTGAATTATCGTTTCTCCATTTGCTTTTTATTATATCTTTCGAATTATCGATTTTTTTAAAAAAAGACATGTAAAGATTAAATTCAGTTATGTTTATTTTTAATAACAGCTCAAACATAATCATCAGCTGCCAAAGGAGATATACAAACGTGTACTTTAGTATGTTAATAAATTTTGTTAAAAAAAATTACCAGCATAATTTAAAATTAAGAGAAATATTTAATAAGTTTCGCCATGTATATTGTTACTTATTTTTTGAAATAATTGGTACTAGCTCAGCTCTTTTTAAATACTTTAAAAACGGCAAGACAAAGTGATATTAAGTAAAATAATGCTTCGAATTTAAATAAGAAATTCTACCAAAACAGACTTAAGTTTAAATATGCTAAAACAAATTATGTTTTGCTTCCAAGCTTCCGCTCCGCATTACATGCAAAAAACTTAAAAAAAAATAAAAGAATTTCAAAACAGCAAAATGAACAAAGCGCGCCTCAAGTTTTTTGTACACACAAAATATTCTTAATCACATTATAACTCAAAATCAACAGACTGTAAATTTTGTTAAACTCAAAAAAGCACAAGTACGTGGTGTAAGAAATATGAGTTGAATAGCAAAAACCAAAGGGCAAAATATTATGTTTTACTTGCAAGTCATATAAAACATGAGGAATTCATATGAGCTAAGGTGGCTCAATGTAATGATAATACTAGCAGATAATGTTAATGATGTAGTTGTGCAGATTTGAACTTCTATGTTACACTAAGGGAGTAATAATTACTAAGCAAACTTTTTCGAACTACAGTTTCGTGTTATTGTAGCTTTTCTGAATTGCATAAGATTAGATTTTTAAGGGAAAACCTTATTTATATAAATATTGTAAACTATATATATACTAAATCCACCCTAGCGCTTACTTAATGCTATGTTCATATGTAAAGAAAGCAGCAATTAAATGACAGCATCATATAGCTTTCTTTTTACGCTGACGTTGACAATTTTCTCTTCATTATTTCTCATTCTTATGAGTTTTTGTTTTTTCTGCGTAATCTTGATTTTCCACTGCTGTAGGTCGACGTTTTCAAACTTTTATTAAGATTCAAAGAAAAGTTTGCATTTTCGTAATATGAATACTCACAATGTTGGAACTTTAGTAACAGCCTAAACAAAATATTATTGCGCTTTTCTGTTTTAAATTACAGCGGTTTGGTTTAATCAAATTGCTTGTTGCCTAAATAATTTTAGGATCATTAAAGTAATTAAGAAACACATGCAGAGATTTAAACTCTAAAATTTAATTTCACGCTTGTGACAAAAAATTTGCAATGAATCCACGAACCAATAAAAAAGTTGCTACATCAAACGGACACTAAGGACGCTGCTTAGTTTTAGCAATAGATCGGACGAAAACGAAAATACATTTTGAGCATCAGCTCCATTATCATCAGAGAAATATAAATGCAACCAAGACTTCATCAGCCATAGGAAATGGCTGTGCGAAGTGCAGGCGGTCAAGGAACAGTTAAAATCGTTTTTACGTAATACCGAACGACACAAGTTTTTATCATATAACTAACGTTTTATTTACCATTCATCTCCCCAATTGGCATTTACAATTTTTCTGAAATATTTTTTTTTTTTTTATTCAAATGTGAAACATAATTTTTCCATTACGCCCCGACTTAAGTAACTTATAATAAGTGAAATTCATAATCAAAACTTCAACTTAGCAGTTGTATTTCAATTAACTTTTCCTTTTACATGAAGAAAAATAAGACAACAAAATATAATTTCAGTCAAAGAGCTCTTTAAGCCCTATCGAGCAGTTAAAGTTATGTTTCAACTAAGATTATTTCTATTTTTATTCCAAATAAAATATGTTTGATACAAACAAATATTTGTTAGCTTATATTTTTTTTATACATATCTACTTTTTCTCAGTGTGACTATTCTTAAAATATCACAATTTTTTTTTTTAACTTTTCCACTTAACAGCGCTCGAAATCAAATCCACGCTCTACTCAGCTCGACTTGGCTTAACTCAATACTGCTGTATAGCAGAATAAAGGTAGACAATAATTTGCTCACATAAATTAATGAGATTTTAATTAAAAGTTTTACTTTACAAAATTACATTTATGTGTAATAATTTTTTTCCGTTTCCCATCTCGCTTTTCCTTCCAACATTTTTACTTTTCAGAATTTTCACATTTTCTCGCAGACCTCATTGCTATTTAATTTTTCGTTTCTCCTTTTGACCAAGTTTTAATTCTAAACAACTTTTGCATTCGCTGCAAATTCCGTTAAATTAAGTCTTTGTCATTTGATATGCAGCACCGATGCGCTTGGGTAATAAATTAATTTCAATCTAAATGAAAGCGGGGGGCAAATGAGGAGTAAAAACAAGGCCAACATTCCCAGGTTCTCAACATTTCACAATTTTATCCTGTGTGCGCTAATGAAAATGAGGAACATGGCAATGTCGCCGCGTCATGCTGCAAGAACGGACGCAATCCAAGCAGGAAGTGCACCAAATAAAATTTCACAATTCACGCTAAGGGGACAGCGTTTTTTTTTTTTTTTATAACGTCGTCGTTTCTTGTTGGTGGTGGTGGTTGATAGCAGCGTCATTGTTATTTCGTTGTAGTTGTGCAAGTAGAATGTGGTTTGTCAGCCGAGACCAAATAGACAGTGCAAGAGACAGTGAAAAAGAGAAAGAGAAAGAGAGAGTGAGACCAGAAGCCAGTTGTAGTGACAACAAGCTTGATAGTTTGTTAGTTGTGACATTTTCGTAGGAGGTTGCTTTTGAAAAATAAAGAGCATAACAGCGACTTTTTGCACTTCCGCCATTTTCGCGTTGACATCATCAGTAAAGTTTATGCCGTTTTTACTGAAGTTTTAACATTTTTTAAATATTTAAATAACTCACTAAAACACGTAGTCTTTTGTTTTTGACAGATAAGTAAAAGTATTGAGATTATGGATATACTTTATTTAAAAAAAAACAAATCAGAAAATTAAAAAATTTAAGGTGAGGCTTGTCAAGTGGCCGCTTTTATCACAAAAAGGCTGTTAACTGCATGCCAAAGCCCTAGGAGGCTATTAAGCTGTCAATGGCCGTTAATTGTAGGTAATTTCTTAATTTTTTGGACCCGGGCTACTATACGTTTTTATGCACACTTGCCAGAGTCTTTATAAAGACTATTCACAAAAATAATTCAATCTCAATATGAACATTTGTCAAACTTTTTCATTTTTGCAAATATTAAAAAAATTTGGAATTTTTCCTTTACACTAAAACCTATATAATTTGCAATACTACTGAATATCTGTCCATAATTCCTTAATTTATAGCTGAAAACATTCACCTTGTGAATCGCCTAAGTTTTCACGAGGTAACTTTAAGATAATTATTTTCTTTCAATTAAAGAAAATAATTGTAGAAACGATCGCGATCATCAACTGCATTTCAATATGTCGATAATTATTTGAATCATGAAACGCAGTAGAGTGAAGAATCATTGAGAATACACATAATCTGGCAAATGACCAACGCCTATTTCCCATACGGAGCAAAGTATGTAATAAAACTCAATCAATTGATAATGCAATATAATTTATTTTTGCTAGACAAAAACTGCTAACAAAATTTAGAAAGAAAATTTTTTAGTACACATATTCGTCGGAATTATCTGCTAACAAAATTTAGAAAGAACATTTTTTAATACACATATTCGTCGGAATTATTGGGAGCTTTTTGCGGACGTGCACACTTTTCATTTTTTTCGCTCATGATATTATTTATCCAGTCGGAGTAGTAAAGAGTGCTAGTATATACATCCGGATATCCTTTAGCACACTCACCCCCCCGTGCTAAGGAACTGACTACACCAACTACATAGTGCTTAGTAACGTCAACTAATGGTCCACCAGAGTCTCCAGAACAAATTCCTTTACCTTTTTTTGAAGTCCCACAAATGAAGTGACGTCCGTTGGAATTTATTTTTTTTCGGCATTCATCGTTTGGAATGTAGGATTGAGTGAGCTTTTGTAATTTTTCAGATATATTGTTATCATAATAACCAGTAAGGTCACCCCAACCAGTTATTATAACAGATGCTCCAGAGTTCATTTGCTCGTTTGGAAGTTTTATTGATTGTGTTTTCTCATTAAACACAATTGAACTGTTCAGACGTATTAGAGCAATATCAGCACGATGCGAGCTTCCAGTATACTTGCAGTGTACGGTGGCGCTTTCTATGTAGTATTCAGCTCCTGGTTTTTTCCAACTGTTTGTTCCTGTAACGACCTTGAATTTTTCTAAATCGAATTCGTCCACACAGTGTGCTGCAGTCAAAATGTAACGTTCACTTAAAATGGAGCCACCACAACCATGTATATATTCATTCTTTGATTGTATCCCGATTTCTTGCAAAGAAACCTGATAGGGTGCAAAGCCATCCTCGGCATCCTGACCGCCAACAATGCGGTTTTGCGCTTGTATGAATACAACAGCAAGCAGTAGTAGCAAAGTGCACAAATACTTCTTCATCTTGGAGCTTACGAAAATTTTGATTTTCAGTTACAAAATGAATTCTTTTTATATGCAAATTCTGCGCAAAAATATTAAGTTATTAATTATTTCATGACGCAATTCACTAATACAAAATACTAATTTTATTTTTAATAAAAATAAATTTTGTTTGACATATTAATTAAGATATCGATACAGCTTTGTCCTCATTCACTTTCAACGCTTTAGGCACGTATTGCATGGTGCACACGTCAACTTAATGAAATCTTTATCTCTGGAAAATTCCAAAGTAGAATTGAAATCCCACTATCACTGAGCATTCATTGGATATGTGTTCTATTAAGTTAATTTAATTTTAAATGGAAATTTTAATTGAAACTGAGTTCTAATTAATTTTTTAGTAAATGAAATAAGAAAAAAATAATATAAATTTAATTGTTTATTTTAAAAAGATAATAGAAATATGCCATCATTATTCCGATTTCAAAGCGTTCACTAATGACCAGGACTATTAAAATATTCTTTGTATATTAGTTTTTCATAAGATTCGGCTTCGTAAACTATACTTTTCTTTGTAATAACTTGAAGATATTTTTAAAATTTATGGCTTATGCTGTCAAAATACTGGCTAATAACTTAGGAGTGGGTTTCAGCGATGACAAGTTGGTAATACTTTTTCATCCCTCAAGGCCCTTGGTTCTTAATTGTTTTCCATTTTTATTATTGATATTCGGCTTAATTTCTTGCAACTTCTTGAACTTTTTAAGAACCTTGCACTTGTCTTCTCTAAGCAGATGGGCTAACAACAAATGTTTCTGTGTGAATTAGTTTCTTGCTAAATTAGTTATTTTCAAGGAAATTTATTCTGGAAACACTGTGCGTCTCCGTTCGGGCATTGTATTCAGACTGTCTTAAGCTAACTAAAAAAGACATACTATTGGCTTTAGTTTCGTAAAGAGGAATATGCATACATAAGCGATTTCCAAAACCTAAGTCACTTTGCTCACAATTTAAGATTTTGTAGCTTTTTTAATTGTATGCAAATGAGAGATAAGTAAAAACCTAACTAACTAGCAGAAATTAATGAAATCACAAAAAAAACTAATGCTATAAATGACCTAGTCAGAATTGCAATTAACTCAAGTGATGAAAGTAAAAAGTATTGATGAAGCGTGCGAAAGAGAAAGAGAGAGAAAACAAAAATCAACGCAATAGTTTGGTTAGAAAGCCTTCGCATAAGATATGGTCTAAAAACATGCTGTGAACATTTGTTGTCCTTAGCAGAAGTTCGCAATTAATTATGCATTGTGATCCAGCAGACACTCCAGACTGGCTGTCATGCAAAGGAGTGTAAAGGAGTGAATACTGTAAATGGCAACACGGTTGAAACCATGAACAATTAGAGTTATATGTATATTTGTAATGACTATGAAGGAATGTATTTAGACACTGGGAAAAAATCACAAAGTTTCTTTTTTTTTAAGTAACAAATTTTGCAATTGGTTTATTTCATTTAAAAATGTCTAGTTACATAGAATGTTTTATTTTGAAGCTACATCGATATAGCGTAATGAAATAAATGTTTCCAAATTGACAAGCCACGCTAACTTCCAAAAGAGCCAGAGAAAAAAGTGCCAAGGGAAACACAATTTCTAACATTTAAATTGAAGAATCATATTAGAAGTCTGTCAAACTTTATTATCGTTAAGAAAATTGTATCAATTATTTACTTTTTAATCTTTAAATCATTGCCAATGAAAATTCAAATATATAAGAAAAAGTGTTCGAAAAAATTCTTGAAAAAAGCTCAATGAAAGAGAACTCTTAATTATTGTTGAAAAAATTTTTTAAGAAGATATATCCTTACCAGGGGGGATATAAATAAAAAAATGCAAACAGAAAAATAGTCTTACGATTAATTTTAATTTGCTTATTTTAAGGATTTTTATAACTTAAAAAATGTATTAATTGTTATAGTTTTGATAGCAAATCGGTCAGTAGAAATAGTATTTTAAGTCATTAGAACACTAAAAAAGGTATGTAATATGAAAAAAAAAAAAATTGTTAGCTTTCTATTTTTCTAAATATATGAAAACTTTAAATATATTAACCGACCTCATAAGTTAGAATATGACAAAAAATAGTGTTAAAAAAAGGCCACAAAAATCATTTTGAATAATCAAAAAAGTTGTTACCGTCACCACGTTTGTTAGTTAAATTAACCAAAAAGAATATTTTAGTTTGTTCCCACAAATTAACTACAAAATTTGTAACGTAACCGCAAAATTAATTAAAAAAGTTGTAAGAATTATCATTTTTTTTTAGAATCATGCTATTTTTGTCTATTCTATATTTTTTGTATCATAATCATAATTTGTAGCATAACATATTTTATAGTAAATTAACAACTTTTTTTGTAGACAAACAGGGAAACAAACTTACCTGCTCTCATCGGTTAAATTTACTTTTTGTCCTATCATTTTCGGTAAACCCTTCTGGGTTAAATTTTCTACTTTGTCGGCAGGCTTACCTACAGAACAGTAAACTAACAACTTTTTCCATAATTTTTTTATTATGGACCAAATCCATCTCAAACCATGCAGTCGGAGTGACCTCAAATTGCGGAAAAAAAAGGCTCGCGAAACCAAAATTTATCAACATAAACAAATCGGTGTCAATAAAAATGAACGACATTAATATATTTTGAAATATGAAATGAATTTACTTAAGTCGAAAATCTTCGAATCTTTCATCGGCTGCACTCATTTAGATGAACTTCGTTGATCGCAGTTACAAGACCACTACTCAAAAACAATTTCCTTATAATTACATTAACTAGATGGCGTTATAATGCAAGGATAAATATACCCTTTGTACCGCTTTGCCCCGCCATCCCCTACATGTCTGCATATTTTAATAATTTCAAAAATCAAGGTCAAGTTTTCAGCTACTAATAATATCAGTTTCTTACAGCGCATAGACTTCAGTATTGGCCTCTATATGTGCATACATATATTTGTGCTTAAGTGTGCTCGTGTGAATGATAACTACATACATATATGACCAAGTGTTGTGTGTATATAAAATACAACCATTAATGAAATCGAGAGCAAATAACTTTTCCTTTAAGCGATCTAATCGGTGTTGCTGTTTTTATTGTTGTTGTTGTTGCCTATGTTTTTCATGTTGCCTGCTAGTTGTTAATGATGACCATGACCACAATGGCATCAGAGTCACAGACACACACACATACTATAGACATGGTCATCAACGAACGAATGAATGTTAATGCCTGCAAAATGGACATTTTGTTGTCTTTCCGTTTGTTGTTATTCCAGCTGTTTGTTATTTTTGCCTTATGCCTCTGCTGGTGCTGTCGTTGTCGTTGTCGTTGTTGTTGTTTTTGTTTTTGCTTTTGCTTTTGCCTCTGCTGTTATAGTCACTAACAAAGACATTGACAAACTCGCATTTGTCACTTATTAACGTACGCAGTAGTTTACGTAGTTCGTAAAGTCGTCGCACCACGTTAACTCACTCAAATGATTTGAATTTACGGTACGCGCCTATGGAAGCTCTGAAATTTATTGCGTTGTCTTTGAAGCGTGCGAAAATCACAGCTTGCATTGTGTAAATAATGGAATTTACATGAAGGAGCTTAAGTTAAGTAATTTATTTCAACGAGGGCCATCTTTTATTTTTAATTTTTTTTTTTTTTAAATACATAATACGACGCAGTTGAGGTGTAAACTTTAAAAGCGCTGAATATAAATTAAATTTCTAAGATTTTTGAATCATTTGATTAAAAACATAAGCAATTAATTACACAGAATAATGCGCAACCTGAGCGCTGTAAAAGATTTCACACCTCCATGGTAACCAGTTGTATTAACTTCTTGTAGCAACTGAAATAACAATAAAAGCTTCTCCATTATAGCCAACACTATGATGCCTTAGAAAAACTTGAGGATAAAAGGAACAAACAAATCTTAAATTAATTACAAAAGATGAAAATTTATCGTTGTCCACTTTCTGTTGCTGCTTTGTGAACGGAATAAATCTTTAAGCTCATAGTAAAAGTACATAGTGGGTGACAAGAAAAAAGAAGATGAAAGAGAGAAAAAACAATGCAAATGACCAGCAAATTGCAAAGGACCTCTTTTATGTACAAAAACAAAGGAAATGTGCAACCATGACAACAATGGAGGGCGAATAATAATAAAGAAAATAAATAGGAGCCGGTCGAGCTTAACGATAATAAGCTTTATACTATTGTATGTGTATGGGGGCATTCTTTGTCAACACGTAAGGAGTTGAGCTCTAAGATTTCGCTAATTTTTTGGGATATTATTTGACAAAAGTAAATAATAGAGCCTGCTAACAAACAACTGTCGTATATTCACAGAAGTTAGGATAAAAATGAATAAAACATTTAAAAATTGGTTGCCTATCGTAACGAAAAACAGAACTTGTGGCGCTCAAAACAAACGGAACAAAGTGAAGTAGCAATTTGGTACATGGTAGCTTTGCCTTAGAGGCTTGTCATATCATTTCATGCCTGAAGTTCAATTGTGTGCCTGTGTTTAGTTACAGTGTATGTTGAATTGTTAAAGAATATCAGTTTTGTGCACACACAAGCAATCGAAAAGAAAATATTTTTGAATGTGCAATAAAATTTCAAACATTTTGTTTTTTTTTTGATGTAAAAAAGTTTTATTGCTAAGGCTTTTTTGTTGCCTTTGCTTGGTAATCTTCTCAACACATATGAACCATACAATTGCAATATGCATGACATTTATAGAAGGAAAACTTATTTGATAACATTAAGCCAATAATGAATGATGTTTACTGACATGACTTCACGTTATTTTCAAAGATTTTTTTGCAAATAATACATATGGGCATTTCCACGAAAAATTAAATTTTTGTCCCGTGCGAACGCCTTGGTTTTTTGCAATTATCTTGAAAACGAAAATTTGGCCAACCGTAGCACCAATTATAGAGTTAATTAGGAGCCATAAATTAAGCCTATTGTTAAAATCAAAATTCGTTTTATTTTGACTTTTTTTTACTTTAAATGTGTTCAACGGTCGAACGGGTCCCATGGAAATGCCCATACATAATAGGTAAAATTCTCTAAATTATTAACTCCTCACGCTTGTACGCTTTTGATGCAGATATACTTTGTAGCAATAAACCACCTACATTAAATTTCATACCAATTACTGTAATAGTTCACATTAAATAGTGCTTACAACTTTATGTGAATATGGGAGGCGCCACGCCCACTGAAGCAATCCTGTCGAATTCCATCTAATTTCAAAATTTATAGTAACCAGCACCTCAACTTTTATAAAGATTACTCTCACAGCACACAATCTAAAACATTATAGGTTTTTTTCTTTTACGGGAAGTGCCACGCCCACATATGCTATCGCGGCAAACTTTTGTAATAGGATATCTTGTGGCAAATGTATTTGCCATTTTAAGTTCCATACGTTCCATTCCATTACGTTGTTAGTTCTCTTAAAATAATGTGCAACGCCCTTTAACGAGTGTTGCCAGTATACTGACTAAGCTTGTATCACTCAAAATGTTCAATGTTGAAAGTGTCACGCCCACTTTTTCAATTCCGCCCACTTTTGGTACTATTCAAGATATCTACATATAATTTGTACCCCTTTACCAAATTTCTTGAACGGTTTACGAGAAACGCGTTATAAAGGTTAAAATTTAGGGCTTTGCCACGCCCCTGTAGAAACTTGATACCTAGCCAAATCGTAATTCTGTTCACATATTCGGCAAAACACCGAGTTTCATTAAAATTAAAGGTTAAGACAGACAGGTTAAGACCGATTTCATCAGTTCAGAAAGATAGGCGGACACAGCTAAATCGACTCAAGTGGTGACGCTGATCAAGAATTTATATATAATTTTCCTTACCTGTCACGCCCTTTTCTATGCGTTTCAAACGGAATGACAAAGTGAATATATCCTCAGTGTAGGGTATAAAAACGGGCTAAAGTTATTCATACTAGTTTCATCCATTGCTAAATGGAATCATCAGTGAACTTTGAGCCGATGAGTGAGAGTTTCTAAGGCTGATAAGTTTTTTTTTTTTGCATAAATCTGTTATGAACCCATATGAAAAGCGAAAGAAAGCAAAGCTAAAAATCTTTTTTCTGTTGTCTCATTTAATATTGCATTTTTTGGAGGTTACTGATGATTTCAATTAAAAATGAATGAAACTAGTGTAATAGAAAAAGAAGTATACAATAAGTTACAATAATAGAACGATTGCTTTGATTAAGATATTAAAAAATTTTCTAGCATTGTTGTGACGTACTCATATTAAAATTGTAATCGACATTACGACATTTAAAATATGGACTTTCTGTCAATGTAAAAATATGTCACTTTTATATATAATTATTTCCAAGCCTCAAAATATGAAATAAAATTGTTTACTTCATCATACACTAGATGACTAACTAAAACTTTCTAATAAGTTTGAAAAGCATAAGGGGTTACTGAGGAGACGATGTGCATAGCTATGTAGTTTTGAAAAGCAAAGATTTCAATACTTTAGGAGGAATTACAATTAGAAACTGGCTTACAAACACTGAAAGCAAAAATAATTTCAAACTTAAGTTTTCAAAATTAAACTGAAAAAAAAAATTTAAAAGATTTAGAAAATTCATTATATCAATATGACTCAATACTTCCTAATACTAAATAGCATTTCAAAATTTACTAAAAGCTCATTACTAAAAATACAAAATAAATTTTCAATTTAATTTCTAATATTTCATTACGATTATATATTTTTAATTGTTGTTGTGACTGCTGTTATCTAAATAAATAATACATTTTTTTTGTGGCTACATTTGAAAATACCGAAAAGCAGCAGCAGTAGCAGCTTCAAAAGCATCGTACACCAAATACAAATATTATAGGCGTTAGAGAGCGGTTTGAATGTAGACCACAATTTTAATGGATATAAAATGCTTTTGCAAATATTGCACCAATACGAGTAGAATATCGTGTGTGTATGAGAAATCAGTGAGGATTTAGTGGAAATTATATTATATTTGTGTTTGTTTTCCATTCTTGCATCATTTTCGGTATTTGAAAATGAAAATTTAATAAAATTAGAAATTTTATTATTTTTAGCTTGAAGGCAACTTTGGCATTAATGCTGACCTACTTTTATGTGGTTTTCAGTGTTTATTTTTGGTGTTTAACCAACTTTTTTGTGCAAATATTCTATATGATTTTTGTAGGACTTTTTATTTGTGTTTAGCTTGCATGCCTCGCGCTAATATTAATAATAAATGATGTTGTTTTTAAAGTGTTTCTTGTTAATTTTGTTTTGTGCAATAATTTGTCAATCACGCTATGACGTGACTAAATCAGTGGAATAAAAAGTTTTACAGAAAAACACAAACCGCAATAAATTTGATGTAATTGCAGCGAAAAATGGCTCAAATATTTATAGAGTGGATTATTTGCAGTTATTTCTGTTTTTTTTTTATTGAACAGAATATTTTTGTTTTTATTTATTTTGTTTTCGCTGCTGTGTTAAAATCATTAAAAATTGTGCTTTAAAACTGAATATGCATGGAAATGTCCTTATTTCTCTATGTATGTATATTAGGGTGGTTCTTAAGAAAAAAAAAAAAAATTGGGGATGCCCCCCAATTGGTTCGAAACAGGATAAAAAAATTTAAAAAATTTATTTAAAATTTTTATCTTTAACCTTTACTCGGCTTATTTCAAAGTGAAATTTGACTTAAGCGAAAATCAAATACGAGCCCTCCAAATCGCTTCGAAACAAGATAAAAAAATTAAAAAAGTTAATATGAAATTTTTATCTTTAACCCTTATTGACCATATTTTAATGTGAAATTTGACTTAAGTGAAAATCAAATACGACGCCCTCGCAATCGGTTCAAAACAGGATAAAAAAATTTAAAAAATTTATTTAAAATTTTTATCTTTAACCCTTACTTAGCCTATTTCAATGTGAAATTTGACTTAAATGAGTATTCAAAATATATCGGACACATTTTCGGGCTTAAAAGTTTCAAATCAAAACTGCTAAACTTTAATTTCCCAATAACAATTTCAACCTTTATTCGAAGACCTGTCTTGTTTTCCATTTATAATGAAATGGACAATTTTCTTTAGAATTAATATTTTTATAACCTTAAAAATGGCCTGATTTTAGTCCAGAAGTGCCGCTACTTTTGTTCAAAGTTCATTTGTCATCAATTAGTGCAAACAAAATGTATTGTGAAATTTGTTCCAATGCAAGCCTTTTCAAGGTCTGATGCTGCCACTTGTAATATTCAAATTCATTTCTCTAACTTTCACCAACGTTTTGTAAAAAATTATTTTTCGAAAAATTGCTCAGATCATCTAAAAAATGTTAAAATTTTATTATTCAACTTCCCCCATCGTATGTTACAGAAATTTTTTGCCAAAAATGGACTCAAAAAGGGCTATCTGAAAAACATTTATTTAAAATAAATAGTATTTACATATGTTTAGTTATCCCGAAAAATAATAAAACACTAAACAAACAATTATGAATACAAAAATATATATTTATGCACCTCAATCTTATTTAAGAGTCCGGCCCTTTCGGGCTAAGTCCGCGAAATTAAGAATAATCATAAATCGACATTGAAGTTTGAATTTCAAGGAATCAATTTTTATCCAAGACTTGCACTCCCTGAAAGTTTATTATCTGCAAACAATCTTGCTGTTACATTTACATATATGCTGAATGTATTGTATGCTTAAACAGATATATGCATTATTCCTACTTATGTACATACCCTTAACAAAATAACAAAATATTGCACATATGGTATATTTTTTTTTTTCTAATGAATTAAAACAAAATCGTTTCAAAGCAAAAATGAAAAACTTACTCAAAGTTATTTGTTCAAATTTTTTAACAATTTTTCATAAAACATACCATTTTACTTTTTTTGTTTTTACTTCTGAGATTGTTTTAGATTTTATATATGAAAGTATGCTTGAAATTGTAGGAGAAGCTTTAGTGGCTTTGTGGTAATTATATTGCACTTTTAATACAAAATTTTCTCACAAAATTGCGTAAATATTTAAAGTTAATTAGTATTCTGAAAATTCCTAAACTTTTTAAAGTTTGTACAAATATTTTTCAATTATTTTCATGTTCATATCATATAAATAGAAAAGAATAATAATATTTGTATATAAATGTAATAAAATTCTTTTTAAATTCCACTGAAAATTACTTTTATAGAAATATATTGCAAATTAAACGGATTCCAAATTTACGAGGATATTTGCAAAAACACTTTGCATTCCATTTTTGTTGCACTGATTGGCTCAACTCAACAATCTGCGCAAAAATTTTTCGTTTATTTAAATTTGCATTGCATTATTTATCCTATTCTTTTTCCTCTTTTTTATTATTCTATTTTCCAATCCCAATCGTTCGTTTTTTTTTAGTTTTACTTTTGCCCGTATAAGTTAAGCTCTCAACACATTTTTTTTCTTTTTGCATTTTTTTTTTGCATTTAAATTTTATTTGCTTATTCATGCAATAAAAATAAGAGGGAAAGAAAGAAAAAAAATAGAAAAATATTTTAAATGAAAATTTGAAAAATGAGAAACAAAACAAAATGAAATGAAATAGAAACGATTTTTACACTCAGCAAATAAAAATACAATGATGCATGTAGTAAGTATGTATATGTATAAGAGAGTGCACAATGTGTTTGTGCTTATAAGTATGTAAATAAGTATGCAGCATACTAACATACATACATTGGTATTTGTGTAGTTCAATTTGGCCTATTGGCTGAATGTGTAAATAGTCATTGAAAAACTTCATTGATTTGCCTATTGGGAAAAATAACAGAAAATGAAGAAGAAACTTTAATATAATTTTAAAAAAAATCGTAGCCGTGAGTTTTTAAAAGTCAATCAAAATATAACAGAGAAAGATAAACGAAAAAGAATAAAAAACTGTTTTCATAATATATAATAATTTTTTTTTGTAATTGTGATCTATAAGGATTGCATTCCGAAAAGTTAAGCCAAATACAGCCGTTGAAAGCTTCATAAAAAGCTCTTGCCTTTGGCTTGATTTTCATGTAAAATAGATTTAGCGTATATCAAATGAATTGCGCATTATTTTCATTTCTCAAAAACGTACCAAATCTTGGCATTTTTTTATGAATTTATGCCAATAATAAATAAAATTAAAAAAAGTCTATAAAAATCTTGGTACAACAATACAAGTTTAAACAAAAATGTCTTAAATCTGTTAATCACTTCTGCAACTTTTCTCGCTCACTATACTGGACGGTTTTTCTTTTGACGACCTTTTAATTCATATTTTTTTTTGGAATATACGAGATACTTAATAAAAATTGAGTTTTTACGACTTAAAAACAACTCATTCACGTATGGCTTTTTTGGCCATTTTTCCATTAGGTTTGACCAAAAATTTTCTTTTAGATCCAGTGAGATTTTATGCATATCCATTTATGTGTTACTAAACTTTTTGGCGCACTTTAGCCTATGCATAATTGAGCCTACGCTTGAAATTTTCACTTTGTTTTTGAAGTGGTTTTAATTTATATTTACACCGAAATGTTTACCTGCGTGATGTTTTAGTCCTGTGAAAATTCCAGCGTTCAATGTCCTGTGAAAATTCCTTTATATCATGCCTTAGTTCATTTTGACTAGAAGCACTTTTTGGCATGACAACAAAAGCAAAAATCTAAATCAACAATATGCTTACAGAAATGCAAGCCAAGCAATGCAATACATGTTAACCAATCCTGACAGCGCTTAAACCGATTTTTCAAATTCATCTTACATACGAAAAGTTGAAAGCACAACATCGCGCTGTAGTTGCTACGCACAAAAGACTTCAATATGTTCGTTTGCATATATGCCCATTAGGCAAAGACAGTTGAAAGAATCGCTATTAAGAGGCCTTACCAATTTTCTTTCAACTTACTTTTTTTTTGCAAATGAAACAAATGAATATAGGACTTCTAAGTGAAAGCTTTTAAATGGCTACTAGTACGGGTGTTTCTTTGGCTTCGCCAGTTCCAGTAAAAGTTAAAATTCCGCGAAGAGGGGCTTGATTCACTATGAAAAAAAAATCGGCTCTTATGTACTTTGTGGTAGCTGCCATGGCCCCTTATACACATTACAAACGGAATAAAAAAGTGAATATACTAAAAAATTTAACAAGAGATCGAAAAGACATTATATAACATATTACGCATGCAGCAAAGTTGCCACATTGCAGAATTGCCAGCAGACATTCTCGAGCATATGCCTTCGTCGATTGCCTACTGGGTACATACATGCATAACATACATATGTTTTTATGTACGTCAACATATGTGACTGTATTTCGTTTTAAGCGTAGCGTGCCAATCTCAATCAACGGAAATCTCATTCAATTTAAGTGCGCAAACAAAAGAAAATTCGCCTTTGGGGCCGCATTTTTCAATCAGCAAAAGCATCAACAGCCAGCCAGCAAGGACTGACGTTTATGCTTTTATGTTTTGTTGTTGCATACGCATATCCAGCAGAAACAGCAGCTGCAGCTGTTTATGTTGAAATTCTACAACAGTGATTTGAAAAGTTTTCATTTTTCATTCTGGAATCGACTATAGCAATGTGAAATGTTTCTAGCAGCAGGTTCTCCGCTTCGGTTGGGTCTTTCACGGTGCTTGCAATTCGACAGTTGTTGGTTTTTATTATTTTTGTTTTAAGTTTTCTTAGCTATCGTACAGTGGCGAGCAAATGCAGAAAATAATTTTTGGGTAATTTTTGTATAGTTATTATTCAATATTCGCCAAAAATGTTGTTTCTTTCTTCGTACTAAATGCAAATAAAACTATTCTGCTGTCAGAGCTGGTTAAAAAGTATTGTTGCTTCGTAAGACAAAATTCACAAAAATATCAATTGAAATCTAGAATTGAATTCATTCCATGACAAAGGGAATTGATTTTTTTTGTCGATTAAATAAATGCCTGTAAACAATATTTAGAATTGATCAATTTTTATCGAATTCCAAGCCATTGGAATTCGATATAAATTATTTTAATTTTATGGCAAAAGAACTGAAAAGATATTTGAAATAGAAAAATTTGACATTCACTTCTCTCAATATATGCACGCCACTGTACTCAACTCTTTTTCCACTAATTTGTGTGCATGCGTATGCGAGCATCTGCCAATATGTATGTGTATACGTCTGCCCTAATGGTGTGTTTTACATGCTGCTTCATTCGTTGCTGGTGCTTTTTGTTCGCTTTGAATTAATCCTTGCAGTGTTGTTTCTTTCTGTTTGAATGAAAATATTGCCCTCTTGAGAGCTTAAGACTAAAACTTAAGAAACTAAAAAGCTGATGATGATGATTTGCGTGTGAAAAAGTATGTAAGTTCGAACGTCATGCAGCAGCGGTAGATGTGCAAAAAAGGATTGGCGTAACGGTGCGGATATGAGAAATCAAAACAAAACTTAATTAGTGAGTAAAAATTTAAAGGTGTAGTACACTATACTTAAGTGTAGCGTACATAGAAAGAAAACCATTGAAAAGTAGAGAAAATCTTCATTCCTTGCAATGCATTTAGAAATTTGCAGTTTCGTTTGCCATGATGCATTTGCTGCTATTCAGTGTTGCGCTGAATTATCTACATGTATTAATCTTTTTAAAGTGAATGATTTCAAAAAATGCATACGTTTTTAAAAGCCTGATTCCTAAAAGTGCAAACATTATAAAAAATATTTAAAACTGCTACATTTTTTTATATGTGAAATGAAATATAAAAATTGTCTACACACAATTTTTCAAAGCTCTCAACCGCTACCTTAAAGATCTCAAGAATGACTTCCACTTAATTGATTGGATATCCAAAGCAATGTAGCTTGCCCATCTGCTGATATTCTCTGAAATGGCTACATAAAGCATCGTTTAAGAAATGTTAAGTGCATCAAGAATATTGCTTAATACGTGTGAGATGGTTTCATATAATTGAAACTTATTTTCAAAATGGATACTGTGTACTCTTAATATATATTAATGGATTCATGCTATAGCTAAATCGTATTTTACACAATGCAATTGAAGCAGCAAAACACTACACAGCTGAGCAGCACAACTTTTATTATGCTTCCTATTGTACGATAGAATTCTTTTATGTTTTTTCTTACCCCCACACCCCATTTTTCACTTCAAATGTATTGCGACTTTGAGAATGCGGTTTGAAAAATTATACTCTGTTGAGTGATTAGAACGTGAATAATGCATTTTCATTTTGATTTTTATTGCAATGCAACAGCATAATGCACGCACTTTATAATGAATGTGACAAGTGAATTCCCTTAATGTGTTAGGTTTTAGCTTACAGAGTAGAGAATAAAAAACTTCAAGCTAAATTAAAAAATCTTTGATTCTTGTGAAAATTTTTGCTTATCTCAGAAATTTGCAATTAAACTAAGATATAATTTAGATGCTCATCAACTCTACATTGAAATGTTTTCAATTTAAATTTTTAGCTGATTCGATCATCATTATTGTCAATATATCATCATTACTCTTATATATTATTTCAAAATGTGTGGTAGGTTAGTTTGAAGTAAAGGAGAGCTAAGATTATTTAGCTACAAATTGATTGAGGTTTTCTATCTCATCCAAAAACCCTCAGCCTTTAGTTTTAGCATTCAATTTCAGTGCAATTATACACCGAGCATATGCTTTACTCGCATCCAATATGAAACTCCACGAAATACCAACCCCAGTAGACAGCCAGAGAAATCACTCAATTTTCGCTCAGACACTGTAGTTGAGCTACTACCAGTTACACTTGACGTGACCAATTATTTTGAAGCAAAAAGACGTCAGAAAAAATCCCTTTTAAAAAATCCTTAAGATCATGTAAAATTTAATCCGAACATACAATAATCAGTTCCAGGAATTCTTTCTCGCAAAGTTCCATAAAATTACATATTCCAAAAAAAAAAAAAAAACAAAACAAAAAAGGTCATTCAAAAAATAACATTTTTATTGTACTGCAAGTCATAAAATTCATTGAAGTATGGGCTCCCCGTAAGATTTTTTCATTGCCGTACTTTTGAAGTAATTAAACGAAGTATAAAGAAGTACATTTAGGTGTGCTTCGAAGTATACTTCCGCTTTGCGGAAAAAACAGTGTTGTCACTCACAAATGAACTTCTGTACTGCCAAATGAAGTACTGTCTCCCAAAAGAAGTACCTACTGCACTATTGAACTCACAAAAAATCGTTCTGTACTCCCAAAAGAAGTACGATTGGTAACTTCAGTTATACTAAACGTGACAAATTATTTTTGAAGTAAACAGAAGTAAAAATCGGACTGAAAAGAAGTAGAGAATATATCAGGCATTTAATAAAAATAGCTATTCTTAGCAACATCTTAATTTTCTTAATTAGTTAAAAGAAGTACAAAGTGAGCTAAAAAGAAGTATGAAGAGGTACAAAGGAACACATTTGCATGTACTTCAAAGCACGCTGTACAACGAGCCAAAAAAAAGTACTGTACTTGTCATTCAGCCACATACGATTAGTCGCACTCTTCAGAACGGCTTTTGACATTGCTTTAATAAAGATGTTAAAAAGTATACGGTATACTACAAAATAGAATTGACAGCAGTTGTGACAAGATCATGCTGGAAAAATTGGTATGTCAGATCAAACAATATCTATAATCTGGAGCACCTAAAGTTGAGGTTGAGTATAGACATTTCTAAGGCCAAAGAAATCCAATTAAAAACAGAGATTCGGAACTTTTTCATATAAAATTCATAAAATTTTTGAAAGAATAAAATGATACCATTAAAAAAATATTGGGGTCTCGGACTCATAAACGACTGTCACATTTGCTAGATATTATATTTGTGAAAGCTTCAGCTTTAATAGAAAATTACAATATTTAAAATAAAATTTTTATATATAACAAAAAGGACTTGCCTTATTAAACACATATCAAGTCAAATGTCAAGCAACTTTCAACAAGATTAAAAAAAAAAAATGATTATTTCTATAAAACATCAGCAACTGAAGGAAAACTATGTGCATTTCCAACAGCCACAGCAGATGCGGAAGACTAAAACTTTAGCAATATTTCAAAAATTACAAAATGTTAGCCAGCAAAATGACATAAAAACAATAATGTCCATAGGTCAAATAAGAGTAAGCACAAAAGATGTGACTTCAAGAATAACCCAGTTGGCAATTTAATCATTAAAATTAAATAAATAAATAAATTTATAAAAATTTTCACAGCATTTTGATTGTTACAAATCATATTGTCCAAAGACATCTTAAAAAAACAGTCCTTGAAATTGATGTATTCGATCCTTAAATAACATGATCGCTAACGTAGAATACCATCTCTCGTTTGAACTTTTTACAACTGGGCTAAAAACTTATTTTAACATAAATTGCATATGTCTCTTGTACATATGTACGTATGTTGGAACAAAATATGTGCATTTATGGTTAGAATTTGTGCGTAAATGCAAGAAGAAAAAGCCACATTATCATACCGATGTGCACAGACAGTCACAGTTAGACGACATAAATTCGAATGTTTCAACAGACATAAATGCAAATGTATGCGGAAAACTTGAGCATGTTCTTTAATGCTGTTGCTATCATTTGAATTGCAACAAATGCAACAACGTTGACGATGACGACAACTAGAACCGCAAAAGCAGCTGAAATTTTATGCTGTGTTATATCATCAGAAACTTTAGCTTAAAGACTACGAAATTGTATAAAATATGCAATGAAAAATTAAATTCGAAAAGATTTTAAAATATGTATGAATTGGAATATAAAATACATCTAAAATAGGTAGAACATGGAAACATGTGCTGGATGTCGCAAAGTGGGTTACAAAAGGGAATTTTTGGATTGATGAGAACATCATGTAAGTTTCATGACTTATAATCAAACCGCAAAAAATTTTTATGTTCTTAATTAATCTGCGATTATTAGTTTTGACTATTGTTGTACCTAACCTCATCAAGCATCTGATTCAGTTTAGCTGAACGGCTAATATGAAAACGCAATTTTGATTTTTTTATGTGATTTTTTATACAGTAGTCGCGGTATCTGTGGATTAAGAGGATTTTGAATTCCTTTTTGAGTATAACTTCTGCACTATCATGTTCTGGTATTTCTTCACTCTCATCTTCACTTGATGAATCTAACATTATAGCCAGCTCGCTTTTTAAGCATGACTTTTTGACTATACCAGATCTGTTATTCACATTCTTTAAACCCCTTCGAAATTAGTAGAACCGGAAACGTCATTTTTAGTATTTCTCATCTTCAAGATGTCTTCTTTGGTGTTTTCCTCAGTCACTGGTGTCAAAAATTTGTGCTTATAGCGCTGGTCTAAGTAAGTGGCGATGACATATTAATTGTTTTCCACCAAATTGGAAAATTTTGTTGTAAGTGCACATTTCAGAGTCGTGACAGCCTGTCGAATTGGATCAGAATTGTATGATCTTGCCAAACAGTCATCAACTTTCAAGCATTTGAATTATTGGATTTACAGATGAAATAAGTGCATGTGAGCTGCTTAGCTCCCATGTGGCTTCCTCAAAAGGTTTCAATAATTCAATACTCTTTTCGATTGTTTTCCGCTCTTCTGGCAAAATGGGGTTAATATCATTGTCATTGATGTAAAGGCTTACGGCATCCTTTATCTTTATAAAACGATCGAACATGTAAAATGTAGTACATCCGCATTGATTATTGCGGATGAGGTTGCAGATGTCCAAATCCATGAGGAAGCTGCGCAATTGCGGATGTGGATGCGGATGTGGATGCGGATGTGAATATTCGCAATTTCCCTGCCTTGTGGTATTGAGTAGTATAATTCAGTTCATGGGAATGAAACCAAAATGGATTTTCGGTATAATCAATACCACTTCTGAACTTCAAACGGAATGATTTTAGTGCATCTTTTAATATGATTTGATATTTCTTAAATTCATTTTTGATTTCTCTTAAACAAAAGAATTCTAACGAATTCAACACCTGAAATTGATATCTTCCCTATGTAAAATGATGTTTTATGAAAAATCTCTCCCCCATTTCAAAAACAACAATATATAAGTGAAAAAATTGCTCAAGTACAGCTAGGGTTTCATTTTCAATTAAAACCAAAAATACAAAGTCAGCACTTTTACATAACATCTAACATTGTAGCATGTTCATAGAGGCGAAGCTGAGCAACTGAAAATTTTGTTAAATGTTAATTAGAAAAAGAAACAAACTAACAAATTTCTGTTGCATCAAATACACCTGGCAATAGAAAATAATAAAAAAAAAAACAAAAAATTCCTTTTGTCAAAAAACCTTTCCCAACAACAAACACTCAGCACACACGCATGCATCAAAGCACAACGACATGGAAAAACCTCAATTTAATTTAAAATAAAATCACAGTAGAAATACATACACATACATAGGTATAGTATGTGTTCGTGTATGTGCGTAACAAACTCACACATACTGCGATATTCTGACTTTTTCTGATGTGCATGCAAAGGTAGAGATAACAAAGTTTCGACTTTTTTTCATTATCGCTGCTGTTGTAATGTTCTCTGGCTACGAAATGCGTGCAAGGTGGACAGAATTTACACATACAACTGCACACAAATAGGGTTTTATGCAATTATACCCAGTAAATATTTTTAAAAGTGGAGGAGTTATATATCAATTGCCGAGATGTTTTTGAGCTCATGATGCCATGTAGTAGTTTATTTGGAAGAAAATGTCCGAGGTTAGCGACTCGCCATAGTGATTCGCATGTGAAGCGTTAGAAGAGTTTCAAACAATTGTAATCAAAGCGGATCCAAAAGGATTTTTTCTTTCTTTTTTGCCATTACATGATTATTAAGGGGTCGTCCCTAGATGTCTAAATAGTTTTGAACTTCAAGATTAAATGTTGCTGTTCGAGTAATGAAAATGAAAAACTTAATAAGCTTGCAAAAGGTTAAAAAAATTTGCTTTCCTCTTCGCCATGGGGCCACTTTATATTCGCTGACTCATCGTGCAAAATTCGTTGACAAAAAAAAAGATAAATTTATATATTATATTTCTCATCTCAACGATTCGATTTCGTTAGATGATGACCACCGATCGGCATTTTTTTAAAATATAAAAACATGAGAACTAGCAATTACTGTTTGCCTAAGAGTTGGAAGCCCTTAAACTGAATCATATTTTGCAAATTCAGCTGTCTATGTCTCTGTAAATAAAGTTCATCGAGAGTTAACAAGACCTTACCTTTAAATATCAATGTCATAATATACAAATAATACCTTCCATCACTGGGGCGAAAAAATCAAAAAACCGTGAGTCTTTTTTTTTTGTGTCGGTCAAGCTTAAAAACATACATAGCTGCTTTGTTATATGAGTTAGTATGTGTGAATTTATTACAACAGCGGTAGAAGCAGAGTTGTAACAGTAAAACTGAGCAGCATTTGATGTTATCCATTAGCAACTAAAAGTCACTAGTGAATTGCAGAGCATTTGCAATCAACGTCGAGTATGCAATGGAACTACAACAACAGCAGCGATATTTTGCATTCGCACATTACAAGAAACTCAGCAGCAGCAGCAGCAGTTAAATACAGCAGGTGCACTTAATCCTCTGGCGTATAATTGAATGGTTTCGGGAAATTGACCCCACTCACCTGCTTACAGCATACAGAATATTGTAAATTGTAAAAATTTATTCAAACCATTGGCTATGTTTTATACCCCACAGGGTACACAAAATTATCATTAGCCACCTACAAGTTTTTGGCCAGCGGGTGGTTACAAATGCAACCGGATACAATGCACACATACAAACCTTTGTTTTCAATTAATCTCAAAGCGTTTTTGCAACATAAAGAACAGCGGATATAAGGAAAAAAAAAGTAGCAGTAGTTATTTCAATATATATGTACTTATATATATTATATGCAGTTTAGAGACACTATCTAAAAATATTAGATTGGCTGGCTCTGTAATTGTAAATAAATTGTAATGTTTATCTGCAACATACTATAAGTTACATGTTAATACCATTATTCCTAGCCTTGGATTCAGTTCAAAAATAATATTATTATTATAAATAAATACATACAAATACTTAAAAATTTTGTGTTTTTTTTTTAAATTTTTTAGTTACTCTAATTTAATTTTTAAGCTTTAAATATAACTCAAGGTTGTTTCTTAAAACTGGTTATTAAATAATTTGTGTATCACAATTTTTACAGAAGCCATTTAAAAAATTCTTCACATAAAATAAGATTAATGATTGAGTTTTTTCCACGGGAAATAAGAGTTGCTCATACGATATGTTGTTTGCAAATTTATTGAGTTGTGATTTTTAAATGGATTGAACAAAAAGATAGCTTTGAATTTCCTGCCGTAAATGCTGTAAGAAGCACAAATTTTTGGAAAAAAAATGATATCACATTGACTTGAAAAATTGCAAGAAGATCTGACTTTGACCTTCAGTCTTAAAGACAAATAAAAGTGACATCATAATGAAAAGATTTTTTTTCAACGAAAAAATACTTCAAATATTATATGCCGTTCTAATCATCTTTAAGTGCGCCTTCTGTCACGTACTGTACGATTTGTACATGAAAATTCAAATAAGGTGATTTAACGGAGTGCCTTAATTTCTGAAATTGTCATTTGGGCTCCACTGTAATGGCTATGCATTGAGGTGTTCGTTATTAACCAAATAAAATATATTTAAGAAGGTCTAATAGGTATCGAATATAAGACTTAGTTCAAAACATTTTGTGATTTCGTAAAATTTTTTGAAATGGTTTGTAACGCTTTGGCGCAAAATATACTAGGCTGATCTTAATAATTTAATTTTAAAAATGACATATTTTAACTAATACAGGTTATTGCATACTTATTTTTTTATTTTTTTAAAGTTAAAGATTTTTTTTCTACAGTTAAAATCTTGAATTCTTAGCTATTATTTTTAGTTTTTTATCTGTTCTCATGTGTACCGTTCAATTGTTTTTTTTTTTGTTATTTTTGAAAAGAGTACATATATAGTAAAATGAGATGTTAGAAAAGTAATTTCATAAACACGGCATGCAAGTGCGAACCTGCGGGTTCTACTAATTTTTATTAATATAAACGGACACTCTAACATGTATTTTTTTTTTGTTTCAATGCTTGTAAAAATACATGCATACAAATATACGTAGAAAACACAAACATGCAAAGTGAAAAATGATTTTAAGTTAATTTATCTAAAACTCTAATTAGGATGCTTGGATATATTAATGAGAGACGCATGTTGTCATGGTGTAAAAATAACTAGGTCACACATTTGCGAGTGGGTAATGTGTAAGAATGCTAAGCGTATTCTTAATGATGTTTTAAATGTGACAAGTTGAATCCCTAATTTCAGTTTAGGTAATGAATTATGTAAGGTGTGCCAAAGCAAACTAAGCGCAGCTGCTTCAGCAAATTGGTGCGCAGTCTTATATAGGCAGATGTTAAACATTATACCAAAAAAATTTAATTTTTTCTGCAAAATGTCGACATTGGTCCCGATTTAAATAATGACAACCAAATGTAACAAAATTAAAGAGTCTTTAATTTAACAATTTTTTTTACTGAACCCATAACGCCCTTAAATAAACAACAGGCGAATCAACGAACACTGCTACTTAAGAAAAATAATCATTAACTAAATTTTATGTGGTATCCTTTTTGATTTTTTTTTGCTCAACATAACCATGCCACGGCCATTGTTATTGCAATCACTTTAATGAGCGGGTTGAGGCCAAGAAAAAGGATTGTCTTGCCCGTATGTAAAAAGCTTCCTTTTATTTATTTATTTATTTACTTATGGCAATGTCTATGGCCTTGTTATGTTTTGTTTTGCATTTCTTTGCTATTAATTTTTTTCTTTTAACAATTCTTCGCTTGAGTTGATGATGTTTTTGTTTTCTTATTTCCTTTTTTTTTCTTCTTCTTCTGTCTAACTTATTAATGCGTATCTGCGCAAGTGTTTCAATTGCAGTGCTTTCGTAAGGGGGTGTAGTACCGTAATAAATTGTTGCGCCGTAATTTATTGCTACGAAAATGGTAGGTTGTCTGAATAAAAGAAAATAATGATTTCGTTGACCTAAATCACAGTAATTGAAAAACTTTCGATGTGCTGTATTATTATGATTATGTTATGTTATGTTCTTTTATGAACACAAATTACCAGATTGCTGAGAAGCTATTTAATGTTACTCATACGACATGGTGAGTAAATCACAAATGATCGTTTTTTTTCTTTTAAAAATAATACGTGGTTATTGCTGATTTTATTTCCGAGACAAAAATAATCGTCACTTTATGATGCAAAATAAAAGTGATTTTCAATATTATTATTGGGTAAGTTTTCATCGTGTTTAAGTCAGGGACCCAAAATAACTATTATTTGGTTTTTTGCGATTGAATAAATTGCCCAATTTTAAGGAATATTTTTAAAAATTGCTTTTTAATTATTATTAATAAGAGATATTACATATATTAATTGTCCATAACTATTATTTTTCAATGGATTCTTTTTTACGTTGTCATAACTGTTATGCATAAGAAATTGTTTTTCCATTGTCAATTACATATTCAATGGTGGTCCAGAGTGCCAAAAATTCCTGATTTTTTTGTACACCAATCGATAGGGAGAGGTCGAAATTGGATTTTAGCCACCACCAGAGGTGGTCCTGAGTCCCAAAAATGCCGGATTTTGGTCCATTCTTGAATAAAAATGATATCCACCAATCGAAGGACAGAGGTCGAAAATGGATTTTGACCATCATCAGATATGGTTCCGAGTCCCAAAAATGTCCGATTTCGGTTAATTTTTGAAAAAAAAAATGTTATGCTCCTATGGGAAAGTTTCAAAAATAATTTTGGACATCACTTTGGTTGGCTCCGAACCTTGAAAGGTACCGTTTTCGACCCTTTTGCCTTTTGGTGCTTTCCAAGGTCCGGAGCTTTCCTAGGATATGTTCAAAAGCCATTGCCGACAATTTCTTATCGGCTGGAGCAAAAAAAAGTTTTAGGGTGGCTCAAAATAAAATTTTTTTTTGCACCAATCGATAGCGAAAGGTCCAAAATAGCCATTTCCGAGCTCAATCTATAAACTAATGCAAAAAATTCTTTTTTTAACCACCCTAAATTTTTTTTTGCACCAATCGATATGGAAAGGTCCAAAATAGCCATTTCTGAGCTCAATCTATCAACTGGTGCAAAAAAGAATTTTTTTAACCACCCTAAAACTTCGTATACGTAACATTCAGCAGATACTGAAAATATGTTAGAGATTATTTTGAAGCGGCAAAGCCAACTTTTTTAGCAACATTTTAATAACAAAATTTCCAAATTTTTAAAAGTTATTTAAAATTGATTACTAGTGTGAATTGAATTATTGTACAAAATACTAGAAAATATGCTATGAATATAAATCTGATAATCTGATTCTTATTTTTGTATTTTTTCATGTAGCACTAGTACTATATATATTTTATATTATCAATATACAAACTATCGTTTCTCAGGAAGTTGTTCAAAAGCAGCGGACATAGCACAATTCTGTTCTGGCATACGTTAATGGTTACTGATTTTGTCTTAGTAGGCTAAAAGTCAAGCATTTTTTTTCCAAAATTTTGATAAAAAATTGCAAAAAATTTGAATAACTCGTTCTCAATCATTGCAACGCAGGCAATAAGCAGCCAGGTGTTCCTGTGTAAACAAAAGATAATGAAGTGCTGCATTAAATCCACAAAAAAAAAACTAAAACAAAAAGATCTCAAATTCTTTCACCAAATCAACAAACAGAGTAACAAAAAAAAAAAAAAAATAAAGAATAACTTTGCTTTATCACCAACTTTCTGCTGTTTGTGCTATTTACAGAACCTTAACACTTTCGACTGTCCATCAACATTCAAGTGCTTAAAATCAAGACGTTGACTGACATTAGCAAATTAAGGACCAAGTTTTTTGCTTACAGGCAGAAACACACACAAACACACATGTATTATACAGTGCAGCCGACTGATTGTTGGTTTTTTTTGTATTTTTTTTTGTTATGTTAAAATAATTCTTTTGCTTACTTACAGTCATTTTTGTTGTTTTTGCACAACTTATTCTAAAAGGTTTTCAGTGTTGCTTATTTTTATTTGAATTAAGTTTCTTTCTCTGTTTTTTGATAGCCATTGTGATGAGTTTTATCATATTGCAAATGTTTTCATTAGAGTTTGAGGTTAAGAAAAATAAAAAAAATAAGTGGCAATAAAAATATTTTGCTGAAAGTTGACAAATTTTGATGAAGATGAAGATGAATTGTTAAGAGTATCCTTTTTTTTTCTGCTAAGCTTATAAACTCTTTTTTAATGCAATTTGTTGAGGATGTCTAGGTAAATGAAAAATGTTAATTTAAAGGATGTCTGTGTTTGATTTATTTAACTTGAATGGTAAGAAATTTTTAAAGCGTATTGCAAGGAAACAATTGTAAACATTTTATAACAATACTCATTAACATTGTTCACTTCAGCACTTTCAATTTAATGTCTGAGCTGTTTATGATTTAAAATAATTCTCAACGTATTTAATAAAAATTTTTACAAACAAAATTTCTCGTTTTTTTGTTATGCATAAATAAAAATACGTGTTCGCCTTACAAATTATTTAAAAAAAAAAACAAAACAAAAATAGCAACGAAAATATTTTTGTCATTTACATTTGTCAAAACATATGGCGAGACACAGCAACGTGCTTGCTCACACATATGGAAGTAATAAAATACCTCTTTTGAATTTATGAAAATTTAAAGCATTTGAGAAATCAAAAACAAAAGCGCAAAAATAATAAAAATACAGCAGCAACTCATGAAATGCTTAACACTCACTTTAGTAATGCGCACACAGCAGCGTATATGGTATACCCAATTGGAAAATTGTTAGCACCATGATGCATTCTGGATCAGAAAATCGCTCTACTTATGAACCAGTTCTTTATAAATTTTCACAAAATATTTTATTGGAAATGATCACAGTTTTGGGTTTTTTATGCAAATCATAGCTCTGCGTTAATTTATTTGAAGCAAAAAATATATTTGTGAAACAAAATTTAATTTTAATGGGAACTCAAAGGTTTATAGATCAGTGTTTTAATTTTTTTTACCGCTGTCAGTAATGTATGGTGGAAATGGTTGGTATTAAGCGGGATATAATTAAAAAAAATGTTAAAATTTTTGCTATGAACCGATAGTACCATTCGGTTAAAAAGTTAATTTTGTCTATTATATTTGATTTGTAAAAATATTCAAAAATCTTTTCAAAAAACCATTCGATAGTTATCTCAAAAGTTGGGACTTTGCGTTGTATACATTTGATTTTGAACTTCACTCACTTCTATCAAAATTATATATTATATGTTCTGCTGTAGCTTTAATTTGGCCCAGGAAGTACTTACGTTTTCCTGATGAGCAGTAACATCACAACATTGTATACATACCTATATGAATAAAATACTAATAAAATAACTGAAAAACACTTGTTAGGGAAACATACGCATATTAGCGCTAGAGCTGCCAGATGTAGTTAATTAAGGTGTTGATTGTGCGCTGGACTGCAGATTTTATTTTCCCTGTTGTTATAAATGAGATTGAAACTGTGTGTAAAAAATGTAGTATGGTGATTCTGCAAACTCTCATGCTTTTTACATAAGATCTACGGCTTTAAGAGCAAACAGCACAAAGTTTTTGGGGTTTATGAATATTTCGTTGTTATAGATAATTTTTCATTTAGTACTTAAGGTTAAGTAAGTAAGTAAGTAAGTACTTAAGGTTAATTTTTTCAAAAATAGTTATGAAAAATAAACGCTAAAAGTATTTATTTTAATTCTTTTATTTATATTATATGCTACATGCTCAATTAACATCTGGCCACATTATTCCTGTAATAGACATTTATACTATGTAACAATGCTTGGCGACACTTTTGTGTGATTCTTGTTCTCTTCTCGCTTTCGACTGCTGCTGTGAGCACAGCATCACACTGTTGGTATAATTGTTTTCAATTTTACTGTTACTGTGCGCCTAGAAGTATGCTACTCGTAACATGCATGCAAACAAAATTCAACCGCAACAACAGCAGCAGCATAGTCGTCTTTGTGTTTAGCACATGTTTGTGTAAATAAAAAAAAAAACACAAAAACAACATCGCCACCACTACCACTACCACTACAAACATGTACTTGTATTCAAGCAGCATATATGGTATACTCATGCACATAGAAAAATGTCGAGAAAATGAACATCACCGTTGAGATTTTATAATGAACGAACGCTTATGTCCTTGTTAAATATTAATTAAAATCTGTATTTCAAACTATGCTTTTTGTGTGTGCGTGTGTGTGTATGTGTATACTCATATGTGTGCTTGTGCGATTGTTTTTTGTGTTTTAGTGTGGATGTGAAAAATATATTGAAATTTTTTTAATGTTTTAATGTTAAGCAAGTTTAACTACAACAACATTTAAGCAAAAGGAAAGTATCAAAGTGTCACTGCTTAAAAAAGCTCTTTTATATCCACCCTAATATGCTGTCACTGTAGTGTAACATAATGTTGTTTTACATAATTTTTGTCGTGCATCTGACAAAAACCGCAAATTTATGCTGAGTTGTAATTTCAAAGTGAAAATTTTATTTGCTACTGATGTTTTTTTGTTTTTATTGGTGATATTGTCTTTGTTGTAAAACTTCAACAAAAGCTGCCATGTGGATCATGTAAGCAGCTACATGTGGTCATTGAAATGCAAGAAAATGTAGAACACCTAATTAAAAATTAAAATAATTCAAGTTTTAAATGTAAAATACTTATGTAAGGCTTTTGAATTTATTTTTAACGTTTGCATAAGACTATCACGACAAAGTCTTTAGTGATTAATTATATAAATAAGAAAAAAAAACACCCAAATGAAAATATCAAATCAGACAATAAGGAAAATCTGTGCGGCTTACACGAAAGATGATTCAAGTTTGAATCTTCGTCCTTGAACTACATTTTACTTTTTATCGAAAAGGACACTAGTGATTACGGCAACGAAAAAGATACCACACTAGATAAGATGCCTTTGTCTTCTAACATTCTATACTTTCTTAGCATATAATTAAAACCCGTTTAAATTTGTTGTTTTTTAAATATTTATTATTTTATTACTTAAAAAATAAATCCATTTTTTTTTGTTTATCTTAAGTAGTAACAAAATATGCATTTATTTATATAAAGGTTGCGATTGCTCTTGAGTTAATAACTTAAATTTATACATTCAGTTTTTTTTTTGCTTTAAAGATTTAACACAAAATAAATTACAAATAAAACCTTCACATAACCATTGCATGTACTTATGTGCGAATAAAATAAATCAGTTTAAATTAAGAGCATATAATTACGTTTATTGTAAATGAAAATAATAAGCGGTTTAAAATGACGTATGTACGAGTATATAAAATAAAAGTTAAGCCGCTTGCTGCGCATCAATCTTGAATCATTTTAAAAATTAACGAAATTGTGTTCTGGAGCATTTTAGTGATACGTGATTAAGGCACAGCAAAAAGTCGTCATAAAGATATGTAGGAATTAAACATATAAATAGTGTTATCTTAAGTACTAATTAAAAATTCACTAAAAATGTCGAATGAAACGATGTTTCATTGAAAAGCTGAACATTTTTTTTCGAAAATTTTAATAAAAAAGGTTGCTATTTTCTCTTAAATTTTAAGAAAAAGATTCGAAGTAATCACTTTCTCTTAGTTGATAGCTTAGGTGTCACAATATTTGTAGTGAATTCATCGAATTTATTTATTGTGAACTTTATGTCAACATAAAAACTAATGCGAACTAGCCTGAAATCGTTTGAGTACTCAGATATTTGTAATTTGCTTGTGCACTCTCAAAAAAGAAAAGAGTTACTGTGAATTTAAAACATCTATTGTGAATTTAAATCAACTATAGCGAACTGTATGGCTCATGGCAGTAGACGTGGATTAAATCGTCCCATAAACAATATCATGCCAGTTGGATTGTGACGCACAAAGTACAAAAACGGTTTATCGAAGCGTAACCTTGGTGAATCCGGCACACGTGCTTGCCGTGGTCGTAATGGCAGTGGTAGTTCCAAAAATTTGGGATCCAGTAAATCATCATAGAATCCACGTCCTAATGCAGATTCTTGTACTAGCGAACCAAAATCTATAATAGCTTCCGATGAATCGAACTCATCATCCTCATTAGCATCAACGTCCTTGTTACGCTTGCGTAATGGTGGCGCCGGATACATCTCCACATGATGATGATCGGAAATTTTGTCTTCACCACAAGTGCTAAATGTATTTATCTGTATCATATCGGATAGATAAATGTCACGATTCGAAGAGCCAGTCAGTCCACGCAAATCGGCCAATTCAGATTTGAAGAGCCCTTTCAGACCCATCTTCTGTAGACCCAATGAAGCGTTGACAAACGACCGATGTGAGAATCTTGGCAACTGCACTTCCATATCTGGACGATCCATTAGCGATGTCAGTAAATTGCTCCAAGCATTTTCGCTGATAGCCAGCTCTATCAATTCCCTTTCTAAACGATCCAAATTATCTGTAGGCGAAACGGAACTCTGATGCCCAGGCATTACATAGATCGTGCTGACGGTGTCTTCTATGCGTCCAAATGCAACAACAGTGGCATCTAGTTTTGGCTCATAGCCAGCGGTGAAACCATTTTTATATAGCACTGCTGGTATGGGTATCAAACGACGCTGTCGTACCGATGGATGCACTTGGAAGAATATTTCACCATCGCGATCGTGTGTTGAACCACGTGAGCAGTCTGTTTGGAAAAGATTTGCTGAGATAGTAGCAAGCGGCCCGTTTACCCAGACGCTGTTGGTTCGCAAATATTCCAGAACTTTGCCCATAGTGTGACGTTTCACAAGCAGATTGGTGCGGCGGCGTATAATGTCGTTGACTACATGGAAGTTGACTTCTTCAACGTGTCCCGCATAGAGTTGTTGTGTCTTCTCTTTAAAGAACTGCAATATTTTGCCATTAGCGCGATCGCTGAAAATTTCGCGCACAAATGCCGTCGTTGCTACATCGCTATCGGTAGTCTTCTCAACAGATTCGGTGATATTTTTAAAGACCAAATGAGGATTAAATGTGACCATATCATCAAGTTTGAGCACTTCATTCATTTCTCCCGAAGTGCCTCCGCGTGCACCCAGGAAGACCATGGAAAGCATCGATGTCAGTGCAAATGGTGATATAACCAAACTGCGCGCTGAGCTGATTTTCTCCGAAGTGATTGACTTCCAATAGCTGAAGGCTAATTCATTACAAAGTCTAGCAAATTGTAGAACATCTTCATCTAAATTGGCAATAGACGCCTCTAAGCCCTTTGAATCTGTTGGGCTGGGTTCCAGCTTAACGGGTGGACGTGTTGCTTGCGTAGAAGTGTGCATGAGGTTGCTCAGTGCTGCTGGGCGTTGCATAGGACGTTGTGCTGGTGGCATTGGCCCAGGCAAACTGGAGGCTGCTGTATAAGTTGAAGCCTTTGGTGGTTGTTCTGCTTGATTGAAAGCTGTGAAGGCGGGCTGTTTATAATATGAGACGGGTTTTAGCGTATTCAAACGTTTCGTCGTCGATACGGTTGTAGGTCGTGGTGTTGTGGTTCGTTTGATTGTTGACCTTGGTGTATTTATCGCTGTTGTAGTTGTAGTAGAACTGCTTGATAAGACTAATGCCGGTGCTTGATATGTCACTTGATCATCTTCATCTTCTTCGTCCTCTTGTTCGGGTGTTTGACCATAATTCATAACAGGCATCATAGCTTGGTGACCATCGTTGCTGGCATCATCACTATTTTGCCATTGGTCGGGCTGTTTAACTTGTGTTACGAGGGGTTTGAGTAGCTCCGGCAAGTTGTATGTTGGCTTCTCCTCTTCACTTTGTTCTAATTTTGTTTCCGATGCAGCCGTATGTTTGTTGGCGATTTCCCCCAATTTAATATAAGGATCCTCTGGTTCTGCTGATTCTTCTGCTGCCTCTGCTGATATTGTTGCTGATAGTTCATCCGCAGTTTCATTGCTTACTTCCGTGCTTTGTGCATATTTTTCGGTTGCGATTTCGGAGTCTTCAATATTTTGCTCAGAGCTTTGTACCATATCAGAATCTGTGTACACTATTGCAGTTACGCCGGGAATTTCTGTAGACTCTGGCAAACTTCCATACTCTGCTTGTGTGGGATCTGACGCATAAGCTTCAGTTACCTGCTGTCTGTCAATTTCAGTACTGGTATCTGGTGCAATGTATTGAAGTTGTGCTTGCAAGGTACTGGGGTCTGCTGCATACTCTGGCTGTGGTTGCGCTGCATTAGTGATGCTGTCATATTCAACACTCGGCTGTTTTTCACTTGATTCGTCATTAACTTCCTCAGTGGTTTGTGTTTTGTCCGTGTAGTTTGTGTCGGCTAACTCTGCTTTTTGCGTTTGGCTTTCATTAATCATTGTTACATAGCCCTTCTCAGTCGATTGCTGTTCTGTTGACGCTTCATCACTTTGATTTATTATTGTGGCATACAGTTGCTCATTGGTTTCCTTTTCCGTGCTTTGTTCTTCGGCATTAATCATCTCAGCATAAGTCACCTTTGCGGGTGCAGACACTGGCGTAGTAGCTAACTGATCGGCTTTCTCAACAGAATTTATCTCAGCAGCGTCATTAACGTAAACTGGCGCAGCTTCAGTAGATTCTTTTTCCAAGCTTGATTTCTCAGAACTTTCACCTTCACTTACTTCCTCGGTAACTTCTCGCTCATCATTTTCTTCGTCATTGTCTGTTATGGTGGCAGTAAGCTCATCATCTTCTTCTTCAATCGCAATAGCAGCGGCTTCTGCTTGCTCAGTTGTTTTATTGACTATGTCTTGTATTACTTGCGTGAGTGTCAGTTTTTCACGCTCAACTTCATAAAGCACATCCTTATCATCCTCTTCCTGTTGTTGTTGTGCGTAAATTTGCGAAAGTGATAATAGCGGTACTTTAAAGGTGGTTGCTTCCACCAACTCCTCAGGATATACTGGAACGCCTACTGCCTTGTCAAGTAATTGTTGTTTTACCAAGCTCAAGTATGCTTCCTCCTTTTTGATTATCTCTTCTTTACTTGGTATGATAGTTGTTGCTTCGGGGATGAGCAGTTGTGGCTTATCAACAATCTCTGGTATTTTAATAACAGGCAATGGTTTGTAAATAGGATCAGGTTTGTCCTTATCAATAATTTCTAAAGCTGGTGATTTGGTTACTGTTATGGCCGAATAAACGGGATCTGGCTTGTCTATGTTGACGTGTGCTACTGTTGGCTCATCAATTACAACTGGCCTATGCTGCACATTAACGACATACACCGGCTTCGTTGTAGTGGAGTGCGGCGCTTTAATAACAGTGACGGGTTGATAAATTGTTTCCGTTTTATCTGCTGCCTCTGTATACAGCACAGGAGAAATAGGTGTCGTGAGCTTGATAGTGCTGTCCAAAGCGATTTTAGACGCAGTTTCACTATAAGAAGGCACAGCAGCTGCGATCTGCGGCTTATGTGAAGCAGAAACTTGCAATGGTTTCAACAGGAATGATGAATTGAGTTGAGCAAAGCCTGTTAGACGATTTGTATTTTCTTGGGCTGGCTGGAGCTTGTAGCTCTGTTCTTCGTTCGTTATTTGCTTTAACACATCAGTCATTAAAAAGGCCAATTCATCTTTTGTCTCATTAGAGCTCATAAAGCTATCAGCAGCTAAGGTGTTGGAGCCATCAACCAGTGTTGATGCAACAGTGGCTGCTTGTGTCTGGAATTCCGACATTGCAATTTGTTCGGTTGGTTTCAGGACCTGCAAGTTCAGGTGCGGCTTCAAATTTGCCACCATTGGTGCCTGTTCAGTAGTTTCACCGCCCACTGCAATGTATGTATTAACTTTTTGTGGAATCATCACTGGTAATCTGGGCATGCCGATTTTCTTCACATTATTTGTGCTCTCTGAGGTAGCAGCCGAATACTCATTTTCTGTGGATAACTCTGCGCTGCTTGTTTCATCCTCATTGTAATTGTTTATTGGAGTCGGTTCTTCTGTAGTGATTTCTGTTACGACTGGTTCTTGTATGTCTGCATATAATGGTTGGAAGTTTGTGACAGCTGGTGCAGTTTCAGTTGGATTGTAGACAATTTCTCTTTCTGTATAAGCGTCTATTTCTTCATCTACCTTTGCTGTAGTGTCCATTAACTGACCATAGGGTGGCACGCTGGTAGTTTCCGTCTCGTGCGGCAATGGCATTTTCTCTGGCATTGTTGTCGTAGTCACTAAATAATTCGGACGTGCTGTAATTATAACAACGGGTGTATTTAATTCTTCACTGGATGTTGTTGTGGTATCCTCAGTGCTAGCGGAGTCTGTAGACCATGATTGGGTAAATGGACGACTGGTCATTGCTTCGGAAGTTTCTTCTGACAGCATAGTACTCAACGTGCTGCCACCATAGTGTGCCGTTAATGGTACCATTGTTGTTGCTACTGCAAAGAGTGGTGACATGGTATTTACCAACACAGGTTTCTTCTTCTTATTGACAATTTCTTCCAGCTCCTCTATAGTTTCGGCGCTATCATATTTAGTTGGCTGTATAGTGGGTTTTTTACTGGGTTCCTTCTGTTTAACTGTTTCTAGACCAGGTTTTTCCAAATCTTTGTTGTCATTATGCTGAAGGCTTTGCATAATTTGATCGAATGAAAGTTTCGTATTTTGATCCTCATAAACGGGACGTTGTGGTTCTTCTTGTGTCTGGTAGACTGGCTGTTGCAGTTTATGTTCGGTTTGATAAGTTGGAGGCTGCGTTTGATATGTTGGCTGCAAAGGCTGCGCTGGTGGCTTCGGCAGCTGAGGAACTCGATTTGGCGCTTGTAGCGTGGTTTCTTGTGATTCTTCTTGCGTTGTATATGTTGGTTGTTGTGGCTTGTGCACTGCCTGCTGAGTATGCTGTATTACTGCTATTTCTGGATATGTTGGCTGCTTTGGAGGTTGATTATGAAGTACCACTGGTTGCTTCAGCACTGGTTTTGTTTGTTGCTGTTTCATTTGTGACAAAGAAGGTAGTGGCTTCTTTTTCAGATTAATAGCATCTAAATCTTCCGAGACATAGTTCGATGTCGATTGTGTTTGTTGAAGATAAGAATTTGTTTGTTGTTGTGGTTTCTGCACTTCCTGCTGAGTATGCTGTATTTGTGACTGTTCTGGATATGTTGATACTGGTAACGCAGATTGTGTAGGTTGCTGCTGCACTGGCTTTGAATGCTGTTGCTGTTTTATTTGTGTCAAAGAAACCAGTGGTTTTTTCTCAAGATTCACATTTTCCGAGACATAATTAGATGTCGGTTGCGATTGTTGAAAACTGGAATCATAAGAAGGAACTGGATAAGCTGGTGAAAGTGCTGATGAATATGTTGCAGCATTCAAAGTGGTACTGATGTGATCTGGTGAATATGTTGGAGAGTTACCAATAATCACAGAGCCTTCTGGAACTCCTACAGCAATTGTTGTTGTTCTTATTGTTGTAGTTGCTGTAGGTCGTGGACGTTGCTTGTGATGATTGACTTGTGTGTACTGCTGTGTAGCTTCCTGTTGCACTGAGGATGCTGCCTCGGTATCATAAGCTGGACGGTGCTTATTGTGATTCACTGGATAATGCTGTTGTTCATCTTGTTGCAGTGGCTTATGTGCTGGCTTTGGCCTTGGGCTTGGCACACGTTTATCATGAACTGGATGTGGTCTTCCACCAACACCTGCAGCATTAGGTTTATGTCCAGGTGTACGTGAGGGCTTCTTTTTCTTCTTTTTTGGTAGTGGAGTTGATTGCGTAATAGTTGTGCTAGTTTCTGGTGTAATCGTAGTTTCTGGTGTTGTGGTAATTTCTGGCGTAGTAGTAGTAGGCTCTGGTGTGGTGGTTGTTGTCGTGGTAGTAGTCTTCTTTTTTATCTTATGCTTATTTCCCACAACAACCGGATGTCTTGAGATGTGTCCTGGAGTTCCATTACTTAGCGGTTTAGTACGATGCGGTAGATTCTGCTTCGTATTGATGCCAGCGGGTTTCTTTGCATGGTTTTCACTCAATTCTGTCGTGAGAGTTTTCTCTGTAGTCATTGCTGGGCGCATTGCGCTCGTAGTTTGAATCATCTCCTGATTATTGACAAACACACGGCGTGTTGTTGTCTCTGTTACAGCTTCCGTTGGTAACTTATGGTAAATGGGTTGCATATTCATTGCGGAGAAGGCATCAAAGGTTTGCATATTCGAGGCGGCAAGACTCTGATATTGCTGCTGTCCTGTATAAACTGACTCATGTGGTTCCAATTCCTCTTGCACAACTTGTGGTGTAGGCAGCGACGTAGTGGTTGTTGTCGTTGGCTTTCGTTTTTGTCCTGGCTTGCGCTTGGAAGGCTTCGGTTTCTTGGTTGCTCTCGTCGCTGTTGGCAGCTTTGTTGAAGTTTCTACTAATTCTGCATCTGGTGTCATAACAATTTGTTGTGGTTTCTGTTGTGGGAATATATTACCACCTGTATTTCCAAAGATTGCTGGTAAAATCATTGACCATGAGGAGGAAACATCTGGTGTATCGAGTATGGGCATTGGAGTTTCAACGCTGACATTTTTGGTAGATTCGACTTCTTTATTGAGCACATTCTGTACACTGTTGACAATGTCTTGAACATTCTTTTCTGGATCACGTTCATTGACTGGTGCTGTGTGAATTATGGATGGTCCCTCACCATCACCATTGGCGACAATGCTTTGTATTTCTTGCATGGTCATTAGACGTTTGACAAGTTCGCCATTGTCGTCGAATGTGTAGAACTCATAGCGATCTGGATTGAGCAGATTTATTGGGCTGGCGACTTGCAGTGAGGGTTGTGGTTTTGGTACCTTGTGACCGAGTGCATTGGTAAATTGTGGTTCATTGCCATTCAGTATGACTGAGACGGAAGTGACGACGCTAAAATAAGAAGAGAGCAAAAAGGTAATTTGTTAAAAAATGAGTTGCTCGAAATAAAAAAAAAAAACTAGTAAAGGTCTTCGGCCAGACCGAAACTGACATACCCTGCACTGCGTTGAAAGTACTTTTTAAATAATAATAAAAAGTATAAAGTCGAATGAGGTTCAAAAAAGTGGAAAATATACATATGGAATATATTGGGAAAAGTTAAAATGTTGAAAAGTCAAAAGAATATGGAAAATATTTAAAAAAATAGAATAAAAATGAAAAAGTCGAAATATGCCACACCCACTTCTCCAATTCCGCCTACTGATGCAATCCCGTCGAAATCCATTTAATTTTAAAGCTTATAGTAACTGACATCTATACACCAAATTGTATGAAGATAACTCCCATGGTACACTATCTATAACATTAAACTTTTTTTGCTTACATGGGAGATGCTACGGCACTATTGTGCTAAAATTTTGCAATAAGATACCTTTTAGCAAGTATTTCTGCCATATTAAATTTCATAACGATTACGTTGTTAGTTCTCTTATTGGTGGTCGTGACCCGAATTCGCCCATTTTTATATGCTAGTAGACGCTTATCAATAATATATATACTTTTCTATACCTGCCACGCTCCCTTCTATGCGTTACAAACGGAATGATAAAGTGAATATACCGTCTGTGTAGGGTATAATTATAAAAAAGTTTTGAGAAGCCATATCCTTGCATCGCAGCTGATGCATCGACAACAATTTATATAAAAATGTGCGAAATTTCAGCTTGTATGTACGAACTCTTTTTTGTTCACAAGCATTTATGCTGGAATCTAACTAATGGATTCTATTAAAACTCTTGGTTTTTTTTTTTTGGCTTTACTGTAGGGTGTCTCAAACACTTTGTGAATATGAATTGCAAATCATAGCAAAGTTTAGAATGTAAATAGAAATTATTTTCATAATAAGGAATTTGCATATTCGTGGCAAGAAGAGCTTAATAATTTTAAAGTAAATACCACTAAAGTTATTGCATATTGTAAGATTTTTCTTAGGAAAGTTAGTTCTTCTTAATTAATTCATTTTATTTCAGCGCTGTTTAAGCTAATAAGCACAAAACTGCTCGATCGTCAATTCTATTCAAAATTTCCAATATCCAATAAAGTCTTCTGATAAAGGCTCGAGCCTCGATAGCAGTTCCCTAAATAATGACACTGACAAATTGTGTACGAAAACATTTCGTATAGAAGAAAGAATTATCTATTTCCAATGCCCCAATATTCATTTGGAATTTTGTCAATTTTCTATCATTTTTTTGTTACCTTATAATTTTCGACATACCCAACTATGATTCATAGCAATAGAAAAACCAAAAAATAAAAATCTATCTACAAAACGCTGTTGCTTATGCTATACCATGCAGTATGTTACAGACACAGCCAAAAATCTGTTCGGGTTTTTAGTTACGATAATGCCGGAAAATTCTATCATTAGTTATGAAATCTGTTGTAAAAGATTCAGCAGAAAGTCCGAAAAGTCACATGATATTTACTACTTGAAAAAGAAAAAAAACTCAAACAAACCTGCATGTAATGCACATCGCTGCAAAAGCATATATAAAAAAATTTATAAAAGAGTGCAAGAAAAATCACTGCGAAATGCGCCATATCATTGCACACTATTATAGACAGCTGCAACAACTACATACATAAAATATGTGTTCGTATTCGATATGAAGTTAACCTTTAGAGGAAGCCAGCAATATTTACACGTATGCATATGTATGTATTACTAATAGTTTCCAACGGTGGTTTTATCTTTAGAGACGCTGTTTGGAAGTAAGTGCTGATATGTTCAATAATATTAACTTGGGTCTCAGGACATTGATGACACAAAAAGTTTAGTTTTTAAGTTACAAAGAAAATAAAAATGCTAGGGACCTAAAAATTGTTTAAGATTTTTCGAAAATGAAAAAAAAAAACTATAAAAATTAAATTTTTTTTTCGGATTTACTGACACAAGGATTTAAAAAGTCGCATGAGAGTGAAGAAAATTCGCATATGATAAGAAATGTGCATTATACAGAGAAATCTTGTACAACTAATAAGTTGCTTATTGAAAATTCAGACAATACAAAGTTCGTAGTTGCTTATGACTGAAAACTCGCATGCGACAAAATTATGAAAAAAAAACTGTAAAATGTATGCAATTGAAATCGCAACCCTTAGATTGGGCTATGCTGTTTGACTTATTTTATACAAAAGTGAGAGATAAATAAACATGCCGATAAATTCGCATGGGATATGCTACGAGAGTACATGTTCACAAGCGTCTCGAACCAATGTCCCCAACTTGTTTTGCGAAGCTTGAACCATAAGAGGAAAAGGAATTGTCTGTAAGATATCTCGAGCATGCTAGCGTGCTGTGTTATCAATATATAAGCTCTAAAGTTCAGTTTTTGCAATCGCGACTATAGCTGGAGTTGTGAAGTTGAGCAAGAAATCTGCACAATCTATGCAATAACTGTTCGATGAGTACTCTGTACATAAAAATCTACATCGCTATTTCAACGTAAAAACGTTCAATGATATACATATGTAGATGTATAGGAGTCATAAAAAGTTGTTGTTGGAGTATTTTAAAAATATTAAAACTTATAGAACATTTTGGGGAACATCATTTGAACTTTAAGACTCGTATTTGACTTGCAAGCTGCAAGGTTTTAACGAAAACCCCTTGTGACATTCTATTGTGACATTTATCATCGCAATTCAAAGAAAACGATTTTGCAGAATTTTCAGCCAATAAAAAAAAAATCGACAAACAAAGCAATTACTTGTTACAAAAGTTTTGCGCTAAAGTCTCCAAACATTGCATGTCAACAACAGCAGCACCAAATGTCCGATGCATTGTGACCACAAATAACCCGCTTAGCATTGCGGAAGTTTTCTCTTGTTGGTTACACATGCAAGTTAACCAACCAACATACTATAAAGGAACGAACAATCAGCGTTGAAATCGACATGGCATATCAAAGACGATGGTGGTTGCACCACGAACCGTTCATTTTACTTGATGACATGACGTGCAATGACTTCAAGGCAATGCGTTTGTTTCTGGGCGTATGAGTACAATCAATGGTAGTGTATGTATGCGAATGTGGTACGACGTAAATGGAAAAGGAAATTTTCCTAGAAAGCAAAAAATTATGAAAAATTAAAAAAAAAACTTCCGACTTTGGCTAGCGCCCGGCTAAGAGTGCAAAGTAGTTTTGATTTCAAGTGGACTTTTGTTTTGGGCATTTTGGTTTTTGTGTTTTTTTTCTTTTGTTTTTGCAACTACTACGTTTATGGTACTGTAGATAGCCTAAAAGCGTTGAATATCCAGATTTATTTGAGCTTAAACGACGGCAAGATGACGCACGTATGCAAATCTTCTTCAATGCGAATGTAAAATGAAAATGCACACAAAAAGAATTTCATTTTTTCCCGCTACTAACTGACCAATTTCTTTTTTATTTTTTTATTTTTTTGGTGGGATTTGTAATTCAAATTTGCAGATACCTAGTACTTTTTTTTGTTGCCACTGCATGTGTTTGCATGTGTGTGTGTGTGTGTGTGTGAACGCAAAGTCCAAGCTGACAGTGATTTGTTGTCGGGGCCATTATATGTAGATTAGCTTAGGACAAATGAATTGGTCGTTTATTATTGAGCTGGGAATTTTTCTACAGTTGAATTGGGATTGTGTGACTGCATTCGTATGATGGCAGGTTACGTCGACTGCTAACAAGTTGGATATGTATGTACATATTTGGTTACAAAAAAGGAATTTATTTTGGCAAACCAATCTATCAAATGTCATGTGCTATGACAGTTAAAAATACTTTATGGTAACTTTAAAGTTCAAACTGCGTATTATAAGTTAATAGAAGTGAAGAAACTCAAAATCAACTAAGATTCATTCTCCTGCTATTTCAACAATAAGTCTGCTTCCGAAAATAAGCTCGACAAACTTATGGTTTGCATAACAATTTAAGTTAACAGCCGAAGGTATAAAGCGCATCACTCATTCAGCTTAATAATAGATAACAATTACAAGGTACGAATTCGTCTATAAATTCACAGACTTGCAGATGGAATGGCTGAAATGCATGCGAAAGGGACGTTCATCGAACTACTAGATGTGGAACAATCACAACGATGTCATTTTGCATATTCATGACTGACCAACCACCAGCTTTGGCTTTGTAGTTGCTACACTAATGACAATCAACCAATAAAGAGAGTGAAGGGGGAGCGAGACATAAAGACAGCATCTAACAATCAACTACCATTTCTAACACCAACTTCATCACCGACAGAGCATCATCATCATCATCATCAGCCACAACCGCTGTCGACCAGGTATTTTGCGTTAAATTTATTTTTGGCTTTTTTTCAGGTAATCACATTCAACATTTCGGTTGCAGCTGCCACAAAAAGGATGCACGCGTTGATGGCATTGGTTGTAGACCACTTGCTAAATTGTTGGCTTAGCAGTTTGACGAACGGTCGTCGCCAACACCAACGCAATGCTGGGTGAGCTTTAATACGCTAGCGTAGCAAGGGCAGTGACTGTAAGTGAGTTGCTTTGGTTTGTTTTTGGTAATGTCGACGAATTTGTGCATCATGCATATTGAGTTACTACCTACTGCTGCTTATGCTTGGACTAGAGCGCACTAAAGTTATTGGTGAAAAGATTTATAGCTTGATGCAAAGTACCAGTACTTGAGGTAGATGGTACAAGTACTTGTGGTTTCATTTGGTAAAGCTTTGAATATAAATCAACTACTTAACAATTGAGGGGGGAAATGTTGCATGAATTTAGTTGCATAAGACTTAAAGAGATTAAGACAGTTATTTATTTAAGAGTTGAGCATATGGCATACAATAGTCGTAAGTAAGCGTTTTAAGTTCTAAAACAATTGAATTTCCCTTACTTCTTTGTATGAGTTTCAAATATTTAATTGATACTATTTAGACAATGACTGCGAAAAAATCTATTCATCTTAACTTCTTTAAGTTCATAAATTCTTTACACTCCTAACTATCATCATCATTTCAGTAGCTGTGATATAAATTTGAACAAATCAATTTAAATTGATTATCTAAAATTGTCAACACCAACTGTTTCTGCCATGACCTCTTACATTCAATGTTTTTAACTATTCAACCTTTCAATAGATTTAAAAACCCATTTTAGGCCATTGTAATAATTATTTATTGCTCATCGCCATGACAGTGGCAATTGAAATTTCACGGCACTTAACGTGATTTTCAATTCCTAAGGATACCATACTTTCTCTTTGTATTTGCCTAAAGTAGGCGAAATCTATTTAATGATATCTAATTTAAATCAAGCTTTGGAATTTATATCAATTAGACTGATATAACAGCGGGAAGATGAAAATGAAGTTAAAAGGTTTGTTTTAATAGTCATTGCCAACAGAAATACCAGTGAAGCTGCAGTTGATTGTGATTACTCGGTTTGTCTGGAAAAATATTTGACAAATTTTGAATAAACGATTTCTTTTTGACAAGATAAGGCTATAGTAAAATAATTTAAGACAAAAAAAAAACTCACCCGTTTAACTCTGCTGAAAATAATTTAAATTCAAAAATCGGATTTTTTATAGTGTGCGATTTGAGAAAAAGACCAAAAGTGACCCTACTACATTCAGGATATATTCACTTTGTCATTCCATTGGTCATGTATAAAAAGGGGCGTGACAAGTTAAGAAAATCACATATATTCTTGATGTAGCCATGTCTGTCTGCGGACATCAGGATTAAGAGAAAATTAAGCAAGATTAGTTCATGAAATTCGGTACATAAGGTAGACCTTCAAACCGCCTACCGTCCACACATTTAAAACGATATATTGAAAGAGTTATTTGAAGTAGTGTAGCCAAATTTCTCACAAATACTAGGAATAACTGTCGAAGCTCTGAAAAAAAAGTTGAAAAATTTCAACGAAAAGGCGTGGCAACTCCTATACAAGCAAAAACTTTAAAACAGTATACTGATGAAATAATCTCAGATTATGAAACCAAATATCACAAAATCGGCAGGAATGATTTAGAAAAGCTCTGGAAATGAACTTGGAAAATTATTACAAGTGGGCGTTGTACTCCCCAAAGAAAAAAAAAAAACTTTAAAACGCTATACTGAGAGAATTATTTAAAGACAATATATCACACAAATACTATAAAGTCATGGACTTAGCATCATGAAAAAGTGGATATATCCTTAGTTTCAGGCGTGGCACATGCCATATGGGTAAAAAGTTTTGAACTTTATATTGAAGGAATTTTTTTAAGATAGTACAACAAAATTATTAATTCTAGAAACTGGGGTGAGTATTACCTGTACGAACTATTAGAGAGCGAGTTTTGCAAAGTAAACTTTCGCATGCAGCTTTATAAGTAATCGATTTTTTTTCTATTAAAAAAAATAAATATAAATAGTATCTAACTGCTACTCACCTGGAGCCAATAATTTTCTTTGATGATTCGCCATCAAGTTCAGCATCATTATAGTTGTTGTTGTTGTTGTTGGCGCCTACCGCTGCGTACTCTTTGTATGCTGGTAACGTTGCTTCATAGGCAAAAGCAGGATGCATGCGTACAGTTGGCATTGCGGAGGATGTTGGCGTTTGCGAGGATGAGTTCGTTGTTGGCACCTTTGATGATGTTGCTGTTGTTGTTGTTGTTGTTGTTGTTGGTATAGCAGGATGCGTAGTCGTGGACGAGGAAGTTGAAGTGCTTGATTTTATGCTGGACGATGTTGTTATGTATGTTGTCAAGTTTGGTTGTTTCAGCGTGCTGCCACCATAATCATCATCACCACCACCACCACCACCAGAACCTCCGCTATCTTCAACGTTGGGTGGTTCACCAGAGTATGTGGGCGGGTGGGCGCTACATAATAATAGACTTTGATGTAGCACCAAAGCTAAAATATAGACATAAAGTCGCATATTTGTTACTTTTATTGCCACTGTTGCTGCTTGGCTTTGTTACTTTGTTGGTTTTTAATTTGTTGCTAGTGTTTGTTGTTGTTGCTTTTCTTCTTCTTCTTATATTTCAAGAAAAATTTTCCTATTTTTATATCTACTAAAAAATTGGTTTCAGTTGCCTTGGTTGCAACACAAGGATAAGCCAAAATTTTTTTTCTTCGCCTCGGTGTTGCGCAATCTTATGGTCTGCAAGAAAAATAGAGAGAGGGAGAGAAAGAGAGAAAAAATGCAAAAATTAATTAATGTGCCATGTTGAAGAAAAATATGGGACACTTCAGGAATGTCCAGTAGCAGCTGCGTGTATTTTTTTTTTGTTATTTTTACGCTGAAGTTGTTTTATATATGTATTAAAATATCATAAGTTACATTCTAAATAAGAAAATATGTAATGCTAGGAAAATTGGGAAAAAATTTAAGAAAACTTGAAACGATTTAAAAAAATCGACCAAAAATTCAAGGAATGATAATCACGTAAAAAATTACCTAAAAGTTTACAATGAAAAAATGTGAAATTTTTCGAGCATAATTAATAATTAGGGTGAAATTTAATTAATTTTCAGCAGATTAAAGATGCATTATTAAATGGTTTAAATACTTTGTATAATTTCTTCATTTTCTACTCGATTACAATATGTGGCGTAATTAGCACACAGCCACTGACAATGTTATGGCAACCCCAAAAGTTATTATCAGTGTACCTGCTGTTTACTCTTTCCAATTTTCCTGCTGCCGGTAAAATAGCGCATAGTTGAGCTCTTAAGCTGCTGCTTTTTTCACTTCTTTTGCTTCTCTTAGTGGCACTGTAAAGTGGCACTTGGGTGATGGTTTTGAAAACGATATGCCAGGCCAATTATTAGCATAATCACGAACCCGCTGCAGTGATACGCATCAGCACACAGCTGGTAAGAACAAGTTAAATGGTTGGTGGAAGCGCGGGTATCAACATTATGTTAGAAAGGATGTGAAAAGTGGAAAATGCAGCGGCAACATTGCAAGTAGCATGAAAATTCTTGTGCAACATAATTAGTTGACAATTAAATAGAAAGCATAAAATACGTTTTAGCACTTAAGGTGAAAAATTGGAAAAAAAATAATTTGTTAACTTTTTTTTTAATTATATTATACGAGTAAATGTTTTAAGTATCGCTTGTGTATTTAAGTTCTTAAATCAAACAAGGTACAATCCAGAGAGAAATTTAATTTGTTTTTTTTTTTTTTTGCTGAAAGTCACAACCACAAAGAAGTCATGATCAAAAATCAAATGATATCTGCAAGTAAATCATTCAAAAAAACCAACAGTCAGGATCGCAAGTTTTGAAATAAACATAATTAATAAATAAAAATGAAAAAAACTAGAAATCTATTTGGAAACAGATACATATATAGAATTGACTCCTTTTGTTGTGACAGCTGGGACATTTGGATGAATTTTTCAAGAAATTTTGAATGCTTTTATAAGATAAATAACAATATGTGCTCGCCCAATCATTACCATTGAATAATTTTAAAGCATAATGCATGAACAAGGGAAACATCTGTAAGTATACTCGGCATTTTTGAATTTGTATTTTTTTTAAAGAAAACGTAAGTCGTTTTCTTCTCGAGACATACTCCTTATACAACAATTTAAATGAGCATAGTCAAAAAATGACCGCTACCTATGTTAGAACGCTGATATCGAAAATTTACAATTAATAATATTTTGACATTTATGTAGAATTTTATCAATCAGAAAAATTTGCAAAAAATATAATGATCAAGGCGCAATAGTGAGATTGGGAGATCAAGAAATTATAAATTAAGAGAATTAAATCAAAATAACAACAAAAAAAAAAAATGGGGTATGCTCTTCTGTCTTATAACTTTCCGAAATAAATCATGTTTCATATACTTGAATCAATAGAATGCAACGTAAAGTGCAAAGGGTGATGAATGAGTTAAGTATGAAGAATGCAGCATGAAACGAAAAATGAATTGCAAATTATGAGCTTCACGATGTGAAGTATAAATTGTTAGGTATGCATATTGAAGCATGAGGTCCAACCGATTGAAATATATAGTCTGAAGAACGAAGAATTAATTGTTCTATTTTGCCCATCGCTGCTATAAATTTTGATGTTTGAAAAAATTAAGAAAATTGAGATCCAGCAATGAAGTGTCCGAAATTGAATTAGATTTTAATTTTGCTTGAATTAGACATAACGTCGACTTGAATCAGTGTTCGCTTAGACCTGAATTGGACTTGACTTAGGCTTGACTTAGACATAACGTAGACTTGAATCAGTGTTCGCTTAGACCTGAATTGGACTTGACTTAGGCTTGACTTAGACTTGACTTAGACTTGACTTAAATTTGACTTAGACTTGACTTAGACTTGACTTAGACTTGACTAAGTCTTGACTTAGACTTGACTTAGACTTGACTTAGACTTGACTTAGACTTGACTTAGACTTGACTTAGACTTGACTTAGACTTGACTTAGACTTGACTTAGACTTGACTTAGACTTGACTTAGACTTGACTTAGACTTGACTTAGACTTGACTTAGACTTGACTTAGACTTGACTTAGACTTGACTTAGACTTGACTTAGACTTGACTTAGACTTGACTCAGACTTGACTTAGACTTGACTTAGACTTGACTTAGACTTGACTTAGACTTGACTTAGACTTGACTTAGACTTGACTTAGACTTGACTTAGACTTGACTTAGACTTGACTTAGACTTGACTTAGACTTGACTTAGACTTGACTTAGACTTGACTTAGACTTGACTTAGACTTGACTTAGACTTGACTTAGACTTGACTTAGACTTGACTTAGACTTGACTTAGACTTGACTTAGACTTGACTTAGACTTGACTTAGACTTGACTTAGACTTGACTTAGACTTGACTTAGACTTGACTTAGACTTGACTTAGACTTGACTTAGACTTGACTTAGACTTGACTTAGACTTGACTTAGACTTGACTTAGACTTGACTTAGACTTGACTTAGACTTGACTTAGACTTGACTTAGACTTGACTTAGACTTGACTTAGACTTGACTTAGACTTGACTTAGACTTGACTTAGACTTGACTTAGACTTGACTTAGACTAAGAATATTTTTGTGATAAAAGGTTGACATTAAAAAGTGCTAAATCTGTTTTTCAATTTAAAAATTTTATATACAAAAAAAAATCAGGAAACACACATGAACACTTCTAATATATTTCAATGTCATGATAGAAAAAGTCCTCTTTTATTCTCGCAACAGAAAATGCAAAAATGACCTCAACTCAATACTATGCAACATAATTCCCAATTCTTTTAGAACTTTTGGCAAAACAAAGTTTTACATTTAATACCCAGAATTTATACCCAAAGGATTTTAATGTTTGAAAATTCATGCACATAAAATGGTAATGAAATGAACCACATTAAGCTGATGCTGACTGAATTCGTTTGAATTCATTTGAGTTAGCTATATGTACGAATGTGTATAAGGTACAGTACGTAAGTGAACACTAAAAATTTTTCCCAAATGTTTTATTTGATTTCCCACTACATAGTTCCCCAACAAATCATTTGTTTGTTGTTGCTACAAAATAAGCAATTTACGGTATTTTATTTAAAATGTTTCAAGCAATGTCAGCTGTTTTTCATCAAAACAATATGTGGGTCCTTAAAACATGAGGGCATTAAGCGTTAGTGATTTAGTCTGATTTTTTCTTTCAATTTCCTCCGATTTTTTTTACGTCTCTGTTTCTTTGTCTAAATTTATTCAAATATGCAGTTTCGCGTGTTTCTTTTTTTTTTTTTTTGTCAAACGCAAATTTTTCCATTGAGTATACAGGATACCCTTTGTGAGCATGTCCTTGTAGTGAATGTTATTGTCGTTGTTGTGCTTTGTTTGGCTTTGTTTGTAGAATGCCATGATTACTGAAAGCTGAGAGAATAATTTAGAGGAAAGTAAAAGAGACATTTTGTTTCTATTTTTTTTATTTTTTTTTTTGTGTATGACAATAGATGAAATGAAATTTTCTTTGTTGTTTCATTAAAATCAGATTTTTCTCTCTTTCTCTTTCAGGTAAATCACTGAATAGAAACTGATTTGCAAGATTTTGAATTTTGTTTATAAATGGCGAGGTGGTAACTTGTGTGTAATGTATATTAGTGTTGGTGAGTAATTGTGTTTATATGCATGAGAATGATTTTCAATTTAACGCTTTTAATGTAAGTAAAATCTAGAAAAGATTTTTATATATAAATTTTTTTTTTTTAATGTCAAAAACTGTAGTGGCTACAAATACCGGGTGGACTAATAACTATTATTGCTAATGACTGCAGCTGGCAGATGACAATATGAAAACTTTACATGAAAAATTCGCTAGCAGTAACCTTAAAAAAGCTGCAAAAACTGCATATTTATCTGTATGAATAACAGCAACAAAAACATGAGTACAACAACAACAAAATCATCTATAAAAAATCGCATAATTTAAGAAGGTATCATGAGTAATTAAGAACATGAAAATGATGATTTATTGTTGATTGTATGAAAATCCCTTAAATGTCAAAAACATGAAAGCCAACGGAAAGAGAACAAACAGCACAAATAGCACAAAAACCAAAAACAAAGTGTTACGTGAAACAATACGTTAAATCGAAAGTGCGATATCTCACACTATAGTGCATATCGTTATTTATTATAGCGCTCTTTTTGCATGCACAAAGCGTATCCATAACACGTTCATTTTCTTCACGCTTTGTGAGAAACTTTTTTGCGTCCTCTTGAAAGCATCACGTATTGGCTCAATGATTTTAAGGATACAAAGGCCATGTAAGATGAAGAAGATTTAGAAGAAGAAGAAACAAAAAGAAAGCAAAAGCACACACATATTCACACTTTCACACATTTACAAACAAGTGCACAATACACGTTTAAATGCCGATAAGTATGCAATAGTTCTCATTCTTTAGCTCTTGTGTCGATTTCGTGTATCGATAAGGACTTTACGAAAAATAAATATCATTTCATCTTCATGCAGGATTTTTGCTTCAGCGAATTTTCGTTTTTATTTAGCTTAAACAGTAGCGGATTTGTGTTTTCATTTTGCCAGGCTTATATGCAGCAGATATGAAAATTTCACTAGCAGGCTTTAGTTTTTCACTTACAAAATCATAGCGCTCCCTGAGACTCACGTTTTCACTAAGGTCGTTTGTTTTATAAATTTGCCTTCCTTTTGTTTTTTTTTTGGTTTCTTTTTTTTTGTTTTTGTTTAGCGCTTCCATTGAGAGTGCCGTGGAAGAAAAATCATGTATTGAGCAGATTTAACTTACAAATTCCCAAAAATTTATTCGCTACATGCACAAAAGTTCTTGCAGCTAAGCGAGCACACACTTACATTTAAATGCCAACTTTCAAAAACAAACACAAGTACACATACATAAGTATGTGTATGTGTGTGTACAAACTGATATTATCGAAATAAAGGTTACGTTTTGAGTTCACCATGTTTGCGGAAGGAAACCCATCAGGAGTGTTAGTCATTTACACCCCGAAACAGTTTCGAACAGTTCCGTTTTGTGTCAGTGGAGCACAGCACATCGCATCGTGTGAGAAAAATACGAAAAAAAATACCAAAAACAATCGCAGAAACTTTATCGGTTCATTTCTATGTTATATTTGGTCTTACTGCCCGCTGCTCATACCTTTGGAAATTTGCTTCATTCATTGCTGCAACAAAATCCCTATGGTAACCCACAAGATACTCATAAGATGTAATTTTCTTCCTTTACTCACCACCTCGCTACATTGTGAGTTGTATCGCTGTGTGCGAAATGCTGCTATTTGGTATTCCCCACTGAGTTCTTCTGCATTTTGAGTTCGTTTGTGGTAGAATGGAAAGTTCTTTTTAAGCAATTCCGGCAGATTTCATCCGTTCTTCGATTTTTTTCCCGCACTTATTTTGATATTTTCTTTTGGATTTGGGTTTTTGGCTTCTTTTTTGCTTTAACACTTTTTAAGCGCTAAATAAAGAAGTTGCCTTTGCTCACTTTACTTTTATTTCAGATTTCAGTATTTTATTTTGGTGCTGCTTTGCTAGACATTTTTTGTTTTAATTTTCTTCATTTTTATTTTTATTTATGCTTTATATACACAGTGAGAATTACTTATCAAGTATAAATTGTTGTTGAACAGATTGATATTTATTTGTAGTTTGGTTGAGGGTTGCTAGATATACTACTGAAATGGGTGGGGACTATAGAAGAGTACTTGGCAGCTATACGTTATTTATTACTGATCAGTACTAATCACGATTACGAGAATATGATGTGAGAAAAATGGCTGAAAAATTAAAATAAAATAATTCTAACATCAAAAAGTTCCAAAGCTGCTTGTTGAGCATTTTATATGGACAGGCTTGCCAAGTGGCCAGGCTGTTAATTACATGCCAAAGCCGTAGGCCATTCCGCGGCTAATCGGATTTAAAATTATTTTCACACAAATTTTTTGTCATTTTGGAAGGCCGTTAACTTACCAACCCTGTATATGGAAATATTAAATATTGCTTGAAATTTCACTTATGTAACGAATCCAGTTACTGTTAATCCTCCTCACTTAGCTGCTGCTTATGGCTGTTTGCTTTTCATTTTTTACCGTGTACTATTTATTTATGTATTTTATTTTTACTTTCCTTTCCTTCCGTTTCTGACATTCGACTGTCACAATCGTAGTAGGCCACTTAAATTTTACCGTTATATTCCAATCACGTCTCCATTGCTGTTGCTATCTACCGTCGTCTTTCGGTATTTGTAAGTTTGTCTACTCCTGCCTTTGGCTTGTGTGTTTGTCTATCTGTCTATTCATCTACATATTCATGCATGTGTGAGTATGTTTACCCACGCGTCTGTCAGTTATTTGCTTTTTCTTGGCTTTTGTTTTTTATATAAAAATTATTATAATTTTTTTCATTTTTTTTTTTTTGTAAATGCTCTGTCAAAGTTCACATACAACTCACATTTATTCTCATGATACGAGTATACAAAACAAATCTACCGCGTTTGGCATCTTTATGATGAGTGCAGATTATTAAGGGCAAAAATTCAGTCTTATTGTGTATTGTGGAATGGAAAACAAAAAATGTTTAGAGAATTTTGCATGAAAGGAATTTTTTTCGTTATAGAACGTGGCATACGAGAACTCGTATCATAAGTTCTGTTGGAACAAATATCGAAGATATTTTCCATAACATGTACACGAAAGAAAGCCTTAGTAAGAAAACATATGTACATACATGGTATCTACGTCAGTTTTAATCCTGCACTGTTCCGTAATAAAAAAAAAATAAAAAAAAGTTCGTTGCTTAAGTGCTACAAAAATTACTTTGCTTCTCTAAAATATTTCATTTTTAAAAGATCACTGAACTCAAATTTTGAATTTTTTCAATATATGTTCATTTAGACCATTCTTGTACATAATTCCCTGATATTTTGCCGAAAATTAATAGTAAAATGATCTAGAATTAATAAGAAAATCAACTAATAAAACTTCTATATAATCGATATAACATTTTGGAAGCAGATAGGAAAAAGTATTGTAGTTCCGGAATCGGCCGGAATTAATTCCATTTTCATTTCTTTGCTTACTACAGAAATCGGACTTTATGGATAAGAAGTCAAGCCGATCAAAGTATAGCACAATTTTTTCATAATTTTTTATTTCTATTTTCTGTGACTAATATCTAGCCGATTTGGGTTGACTCCAAAAGAATACTCTCAAAACAACCGATATGAATAAAATAAATATTCTAAGTTCGATATTTATTTCCATAGCAACAGATTCTAACATCAAAATCTCTACGCACTACTCTACGCACAGAATATATCCATTCCGTTCTACCGTTTATTATGTTTAAGTAAGTGGAAGGAAACGTGACAAGTTTAAAGGAGTATTAGTCAGAATAAGCGCCCCTGTTTGTCAGTCTGACAGTTACGAGAAAACAAACAAATAATAATAATAACAAAGAATTCAAGAAGCAGCATAAGCAACGAAAAATCAAACAATTTTTGTGTGAGACTTTTCAGAAATTTAATCCTAAAAAATAGTATATATTTTACTTTAAAATTAAAAAAGTAGGTATGCAAAAACTTTTGTTAGCACAAATATGTTGATTTAAAAAAAAAAATATTAAAATTGGTGCAGTATATTTTGCGACAAAGCGTTACAAACCATTTCCCATATAAACAACATTATTGCATTATATATGACGGAAAAAATAACAACAAAACGCACACATAAAAGTACATTAACTTGCCACAAAATGATATGTTGTGTTTGCATGCTTGTTGCTATTTGCGCAAATAATTTTTTGAGTAATTTTTAAACTTTAATAACTTAATATTAATTAAAATTATCGTAGTAATTTTTATAAGAGTTTGAGAGGAATAAAACTGTATGAAATTGATCAAAATTTTTTATATGAATTATCAATAAAGTGGTAAATATTAATTAGGCTTGAATCATTTTCTGTTCCTTAAATATATAGTTTTCACAAAATAAGTTCTTGCAAATAAAACTCCCTGGAATAAGCTTTAATCAGTCTAGCAATTTATATATTTATATTAGTTTTGTTCAGCTACGAGCCCACTGTAATTCCGCAAATACTTTTGCCAACAACATCACAACCACTCAAAGAATCTTATGCGCAACATTTGACATGCAAGCAGCCGTTTTCATAAAAATAATGTTACCGTTTGTTAGCGAAAGCATTTAATAAGACGCAATTTTGCGCTCAGTTGCCTACTTACCTTCGCTTCTCATTTGTTTTGCACACATTTTCGGATTAGTTTTCATTTGTGCACAACTTTTATTTCATTTCGTTTGACGATTTCGGAGATATTTGATACCACAGAAACCAAAATCTTTTGTTAAGTTTTTGCACAAAACTATAGAAAACAATAAAAGAGCAGTGATTTCAGACAGAGATTTTAGCTAAGAAATAGTTTTTCCATTGCTGATTTCTGCTACATGTTGTCTGAAGGTTTACGAAAAAAAAATAAACAAGTCCAAACACGTTTGACACATTTTGCTGTCAAAGTTTTGATTGTACTTTTTATGCACAAGATGATGAGTAAGATTATTGAGAACGAATATAAGTAGAGAAGTTATTTTACGTAACTGAAGTTGCAAGGATTAAATCGGAGATTTTTGGTTGTGAAATATTTTCCTAATCCAAAAAGCTGATATATTAGAAATCAGAAAAATGTGTTTTTGTTTTTTTGTAAAAAAAATAATTGTTTTTTTGCTTTTATTAAAAAAAACAACAATGCATTCATTATTAAAAGTTTGACAAATAGCTGACAATTTATGCAGGTTAAATATAACAATTAGTGAAAGCTACACGAAATTGCTGCACATTCACAAATAAAGCGCCATCTGCCATTAGTGCTGGCATTTTCACGTGTGTGTGTCAGTGTCACATTTAATTAACAAAAATTGACAAACTTTTGCGTTCGTTTTTAAAGCACATTTTGTTTAACTTTTGCAATTTCTTGGTTGCATGCAACACGCTGTGCGTCATGCAACTGACATTAAAATTTGTCTTTATTTTTACCCCGACTTTTGCACACATTTTCATTTCCACGTCGCTATCCTTTCGATTTCTTTGACAACGTCTTTGTTGTTGTTGTTGTTGTGTCACTTCCTTGTGCATTTTTAATGACAAATTCAATTTAAGTTTTCCCGCAAACAAATTGTGAGTGCACGTGGTAGTTTTACCCTTTAGTCGAAAGTTTTTTCCCCCCCCCCCCCTCTCCCTTTATTTTTGTTTTGCGCCAAACTTTTGCTTGCGTTTCATTTAAGTTTTATTTTATGTGTTTTCTGTTTACATTGCCCTCGTTTTAATTGCAGGTGATTTTTTCGAAATATTTCTCACGTGTTGTCATCAACTGACATTTCGTATTCAGCAGCACTCTCATGCAATTGACATTTTGCGCGTGAATTGGAATATGAGTGACTGCAAGTGAGATTAAGTTTTAGTGCGAGAGTTCGATTTAAACGAAAATGGCACTTTTAGATTTTAAGGACTTGAGATGAAGAAGTGAAATTATTTTGGGGAAAACGTTGCTTAGAAAGTTTTTTATTATGTCATTTAAAATTAGAGGAAGAGTTTTGATAAGCAATTTGGAATATAACAATGGCACAAAGTTTAATATATGTATGTTATTTTTGGGGCGATTCTGGATTGTCCAACAGTTGTTTTGTTTGTTTTGAAGCTGTTTAGGAACGTCTCGCAGGAATTCAATAGCAAAACAAATGTATTGAAAGATCGATAAAGCACGAAGAGTATCAATATGGCATAATTTTTGAAAGTTGGACTTAGTAGCATAGAAAAAGAAGAATCGCTTCATAGCGAACAGTATCGAAAGGTATCGAAAATCAAGCAAATCGAAAGTATAGTTTTACAGCGAATAGTATCGAATATAAACGATTACTATTTCGAAGAGTATCAAAAGCTATCGAAAAGTCAATCAAATTGGAAGAGCTTGGACCGATGTAACGAAAAGTATTGAATTGCATCCAAAAGTAACGAAAGATCTATAGACCCCTAAAACTACTAAATAATATTTAAAAGTATCTATCAATTTGCCTATAAAAGTCAAAAAGTGCCACGAGTCAAACCGGGTTCAACCGTTTTAATATAAAAAAGACGCTTAGCGAGAGAGCTGCCATTCTTTCTTTGAAAGCAAAAGAAAATCTCTAAATTTTTCCGTATTCGTAAACAAAATTAATATTAATTATTACTCAAGCTTTTCTTGAAGTTTTCTGACGACCTTTTAATTTCTGACAAACAGCTGACTAAATTTGAATCCAAATTCATGACACGATTTTTAGCTTTCACCTTCTTTTTGCTCAACATTACGCTTGACCCCATTTAAGTGTCAATTTTGATTTAGGATTTTTTTTTTCGTCTCTTTGTGTTTTTTTTCTTTCTTTTTCATTTATCAACTTAAAACCACAAAATGTTTATTCTTTCTTGCAATTTTTTTCCCAACAACATTAGTATATTTTAGGGATTTAACTCTAATTTTTGTTTCTTTTATATCACTTTCTGTTTCGAACTGTCTTCTGTTGTCAATTTAACAGATATTTCAAATGCGTATTTAGTTTTTCATTATTTCGATATATCCCAATATTACAACAGCAGCATTAAACCCTTTTCCGTTTTCACATTTTAATTGTGCCTTTTTCTTCAAATTGACTTTTCACTTCATCACCATTAGACTTACTTGGCACAACATCTTCAACATCTTGTATATATGTATGTATGTATATGTGCCAGATATAAGTAAGTATTTAGATTGTATGTAACTGTTGACTATGTCTTGATACCCTACTTAGCGCTTTCGCCCACTGTGCACCGCGCTGGTTTTCTTATTTGCATTTTAATCGCTATTTTGTATTTATTGCTGGTTTGTGTTGATGGGTGCTTCATTATTGTGGGTCCTGCCATCATTTGTAGTGACATTTGCTTTTAATCCCCTATGTCAATTTGTGCTGCTTTGTATATGAGCGTTGACACTTTGGAGTGTGCTTTCAAGTGATTAGTGAAGACATTACCGTATGTGATGGGTAACAAGGTATAAAAAGAAAAATAAAATGTATTCAATGTCAAGTTTAATTGTTTTCATGCATTTATTTTAAGAAAGGTTTTGGTAGAAATTATCGGTATATCCGAAACCTCTGTGGAAGTAAATATGTTTTTTGGACGAGACGAACCCTTGGATAATAGTATTTTACTTTATCTATAAAAGTGATAAACTTATTGAAAGAAGTTAATGTTGAAGTACATGGGAAAACTTGGAGAGGACTTGGTTCAAAAATAACAAAGATAGCAATTTTATCATCTTCCTGATATAGTCAGCATTCAATTTTATTGAGATTCTCTTTAATATGTTTAAGTATATGCGAAGTAATATCAAGGGAAGATAATTTAAAATTCTAAAATAAATTCCCGACCAGATAAGTTCAGTTCAAAAAACGATTAGGCAATTTCCGAGAGAAACTGAAAAAATAGTGCTTGTTTCGAGAATATGTACTAAAAAATCTTTAGACCTTTTAATTTCCATAAATTCTTCAAGTATCTATTAAACTTCTTAGCACAAAAATGGCTTATATGATTATAAAAGTTCTTATAAAAATTCATTTAATTTAAAGATGGTCCAAATAGAAGTTTCTTTTTAAAAATTCAATAGAATTTAATAATTTATGGTTTTATTGGAAAGCGCAAACATTTCCGATATTTATGGAATGCGACTTCATTAATTTGATTGCTTTGTCTGACATTGCAGTAGCGAATATCAATTTGCTAAAAGCTTGTTGATAGTTTCGGGCTCTATCTGAATAAATTTTCGGTCAGAATTCAATTTAAGATCCAAAATCGTTTGTGAATGGTACGCTTACGATCAATGTTTCCAGACAACCTATGACAGGAGGTTCATCGACGTCAAATCGCAGCTACAAGGTGGCCTACTAGCAACGCCAAGACGGCCAATTACCGGAATTCTTAAGCAGGAAATAGTTGGACTGTATGATATGTTGCTACATCCTGTTTAAGTCAAAGGTTGCTAAAGTCTATGTCCTCAATTTCTGGCTACAAAAAGTCAGTTACCATGCATGCTATGTAGGTAGTATTTTCGAAAAGAAAAATGGATCAATAGTTCAATAAAACGAAATAAATTGCCACTCTCAGAGGATGTATAGGCTTTTCGAAGATCATTTGCGAGTCTTTCGAGCCACATATGTGGGAGTTTTGCTTGTGAATATAGAAGCTGTGACGAAAATGCTCATCAACACAAAAGATGATTTTTATTCATTTCAGCACTTACTTTGGAGATAAGCCATTTCACACTGATCACACTGACTTTCGACAATATTTTGAGCGGGAAAGTGTTGTCAGTATCAAAACAACTTATGGTTTAAAAAAAAACCATTTGATGGCCCACACACTAAAATCGTTTATAGCTGATGAAAAAATTCTCATGAGAGAGCACCTACATTAGTAGTTCTATTAAGATGCTTTATCACACAATAATTTCATAACTAGACACGACAGCCTTTTGTCTGTCGAAAAAGTAAGAATTGTGCCATATAGCAGCGATGGGCAAAATAAGAACAATGAGCCAATTTTAGCTCTTTAAAACAAACATGTCGTATTTTTTTAAGAAAGGTATCCAAAACAACACACACATGCACTCAAGTGACACATTTTTATCGTTGTCAGAAAAAAAAACCGGTGCGTGCGAAAAAGGAAAAAGCAATGTGCACATTAAGGACAGCTTCTCACGTTTCGTTTGATCAGTGTACTTTTGTTTCTACACTTATGTTGTTCTTGCTTGATTCTTGGAATTGCCTTTTGGCTTATCGAGAACGATTTTATGTTGGGGTTTTTTTCTATCATTGTAATTATTGTTTTTGTTGCAAGTAGCTCCTGCTTCCAAAATGTTGCCCATCTATGTCATAATGTACTGCAAGCATGATGGCTTAGTACGCAGGCCCGGACTTACCTTAGAGGCTCACTAGGCCAGTGCCTAGGGCGGCAAGATTTTAGTGGCGGCAAATATTGGGAACTTTGAAAAGTTTTTTTAAATTTTTTTATACTGGGGAAAAAAAGTGGGAATACTTGGAATGTCGTCCGCAAAAATTACCTAAGAAATGTTGACAAGCAAAAAAAAAAAAAGGTCCCCTTTTTTTTGATATTAAAAATTGTTTTTTCGATATTCACCAGCGAAGAAGGGCGGCAATTTGTGAATGGCCTAAGGGCGGAAAATTTTTAAATCCGGGCCTATTAGTACGGTAAGATATGGTATACTACCCTATATTGCAGTGCGGTACAGAACGCATTAGTGCTAATGTATGGTTTGGTATGGTATATTATACAATAGATTTGACGTTTTTCTTAAAATAAGAGAATAGATTTATTTGCGAATATGTACTTACAAAAAAATTATTTTCAGCATTCGCAAAAATCTGTAAATGAAAGAATGTAAACAAAATTAAAATTTCAATTAACTTAAAAAAAAAAAATAAAAACCTTAATTAAATATTAAAAGTAAATTGAATTCAAAGTCATTGAATAACAAAAGCACTTGGGCGTTTTAATTGACACTAATTAAAGGTTAAGGTGTCAAAGCATTTGCACATGCAAAAATGCTTTTGATAACATGACAAAGTAAAGAGCTGGGCATTTACTTAATTTTTTACATTTATTTTGTTTTGCTAAAAAATAATAATTTTGGAAAAATAACCTCAAATCTCAAATTCTTAAGAAAGAAGAGTTAGGCATTGCCCTAAAAAATAAATAAATCATCGATCAAAACTTTTAAGCTTTTAAGTCTTAATCTATTGAGAAATATATAACCTAACACATATAATAGGATACTCTCAGCTTAGTACGGCGTGCTACAAATGTTATTTCTGTATTAAAATAATGCGATTTGTATGCCCAAGCTTTCGTTAAGCTTTAAACTTGATAAAATGGCTCAATTCTTTTCATTCACCAAACCCACTCATCTCAACCATTTATACCTATATTGCTATTGAATACTTTGTGTTGTCAAAGTTCGACGAAAGGTAGCTAAATGCCTAACAAAATGACGCTTTTAAAGGATGCGAAACACCTGAAGACAAAATTAAATATAAGGTACACAGCACGTGGTAGTTGAAAAATGAATAGAAGTTATAAAAAAAATATCGTTGAAATTTCGTAACATCTGTCGAAATTCTTAAATTTGTTTTGAACTATTTTGAATTTTTGTTGTTGTTTATCTAAGAAAAGATATTTATATATTTTGTTTATTTCTATTGATAAAATTTGCAAAAAAAGAAAAAGAAAAGTTTTTGCTTTTTAATTCAAGTTCAATATTTAGATATTTTATATTCGGTCAAGTGTGAAAATTCAGTGGGTTGAACAGAAAAAAGAAATTATCTGCTTGTGTCGCCAACAACGGATGTTGTAAGGTTAACATTCCTTACAGTATTGTTTTGTGATGTCTTTATTTAAAATAATTATGTTGTTTTTAAATTGCTATCATCACAGTTGAAAAACTTTATTTATTACTTTTAAAACACCACATCAGTTGTATGAAAGTAAAACACCAGCACACAGGCCTCACAAAGGAATTCAAAATAATTTGTGAATATATCTTAAAGATTCAGCTTTAAACTTGATGTAGCTAAACTTTGTCCAGCTAAGTTTTGTATTGCTTGTCACGCCGTTCCACTCGAGTAAAGACCACAAGCATGAGATGACTCAAGTGCATCTTCAAAAGCCTCTCTAGAGTTTTGTGTCAACGCCTCAGAAAGTTTAGGCATCGTTGTCGTTGCCGTTGTATGCATGGCGATAAGCAGTTTCTAGTTAGGAAAATACTTTTGCGAAAGCGTAAAGCCACTGTAAAGGCTTTTAGCAAAGAAATAGAGAGAATTTTTGAGTTAATGAAAACATATCGATGTTAAGGACTTTAGTTGTATGCTACAAATTAAAGATATGAGTAGATGAATGTGGTATGGTATAGAGGTAAAATTTTAATTTATAATTTAATTTTTAATTTAATTTAGAATTTATTAATTTTAATGAGAAAATTTTTTTTTTTTAAACTGGACATTGAGGCGGCTTTTCTTGACCGTGTGTCTCAGATAAAATTGGCCTGTAAATATTAACAGACAAATCTAAACAGAGTAATGAAAAGTAAATCGCAATATTTTTGCGTTTTCGAAAATGGGAGCATGGCTGTATATCTCCTACACTAATTTTTATAACAAAGAGGGTCATCAGGCTCTGCTGACCGATGTCGTATATAGGCTCGTGACTTGAATAATTGTTGCCTGCGCGAAGAGTACATATTTTGGGCCATATACCTACAAAAAATATACATTTATTACCACTTCCGCTCTCCAATCTTTTGTATCAGGGAAGACGTTTCCCTTGATCCCTCTCCTTTCCAGTTACGAATTTGGTCGTACAACTTTTGAGTATAAGCTAAAGATAAAACTGGTTTATGTATAGCATCTATATATAAATATGCGAAAGCAAAACAGTTCCATCCCTTTTTAACTGCCACAAGACAACGCTATCGCCTGATTTTTGGTTTAGGTAGATAGCTTGTGAAGAGGTGGCACTACCTCTTTTTTTCCAATAATAGGTGGATCCACGCCTCTGGCAGTGAAATACATTTCCACAGATTTTGATGAAATTCGGTGCAGCGATTTCTTCAACCCTAAGAAGGGTGTCAAAAACGTTTTGTTCTTTTTGTAGGCCTGTTACCTAAATGTAACAGGAAAACACGTTTTCATTGCCAAACTGAGGGATTAATTTGGATGAAATTTAGTATAGAGATTTCACCCTGAGCATATATATAGGTTTTTAAAATGGCGTTGCCACGCTCCTTATCAAAAAATATGTTTTATAGCTTTACTGATGAATCGATTCTGATGGAATTTTGTATGGAGATAGATTGAACCCCTAGGAAGGATTAGAGACATTGAGATTTTTTATTTTTGGGAGCGATGAGACCTAATTGCTTATGGATCAAAAAGGTAAGCAGATTAATTTTCTTGAATGCGAACATTTTAAGCTTATATTTGGAATAGACATTACTTAAAGTCAATTGCGCTTGTTTTGGTTACAGTCTGCACAAGAGCATATCTAAGAGAACTTTTTTAATAAAGTTGTAAAGAACTTTCTCAGCTTATGCTCGTTTATAGCTTCGAAATTGGTTTTTTTTTGTCTTACTTATGCAACTTTTTAGCTGTAAACAACTTTTTAGTCGCATGTCATATTTGAACGTTTCGCAAAATTTCAGTTTTATGTTAACTTTTTTCCTGTGTGAAATTTTAGCCATATGTAACTTATGTTTTCATATCGCTTTTCATTCTTATGAGACCCATTCATCAGACGCATAAATGTATTTAACTGCAAAGGATTTTTTAGCTGAATACTACTTCTCTTAAGTATCAAAGGATTTCTCTGTCGCATGTTACTTTTAAATTTAACTACTTTCTTATTGCATGTGATATTTTCGTTGAATTATATGACTTTTAGTTTTTTATAGCTTTTCGGTCTTATGCAACTGATTGTTAGTTGGATAACACTTTTTAATGCAAACTTGTCACTTGTCTAATGCAAGTTTTTAGCAAGAAAACGATTTCGCTAATGGTGACTTTAAGTTAAGTACAATTTTATCATTATGCTGAAACATTTTGTTGAGAATGATATTAGTCGTAGATGATTTTTAGCTTTATGCTACTTTCGGTCATATGTCACTTTTTAATCGCATACAGCATACAGAAAATGTAGAAAAATAGTTTGCAGCGAAAATTTATCAAAATGCGAACGTTTGCTTCAGTTAGGAAAGTCTTTGAGAAGGCAGGTTCTAGAGCACTCAGTTGAAAAACTTGACAAAATTTGTCCTTGAAGGAGAAAGTTACTTAATAGGTTAATTTTGTTATCTCAATTACTTACGTACTTTATAGGCAGCCGTCTTTTGTAAATATTCTTTAATGTGCTTCTACAAATAATCGTAGAGTTAATATTTTATTATCCAAGCCAAAATTATTAATAACAATATAAATATATAATATTCAATAATGTCACGTTGTTAATTTTTTAATTTCCTTCTTTAAACATATAACTGGGACGAAAGTACTCCATTCTTTTTAGTGCATTTCTAAATTACGCTCAAAAAGCAAATCTCAAGTCTACATATTAGAGAACTGCAGTGAGCCACTCATCATTTTGGCTTTCATGAATCTGTTCATACTGTCAGCTGATTCACACAGATTCACGCTCACAGAAAATTTTGTGAAACTGAATGGTATTCAGTCTCATAGCGAAGTTTGTGAATGCGAGTGTGATTCACATTCACTTCTAGTGAATGCCGTTTCATTTCGTTAGCTTTCGTTAGTCATGTCCAAAAATATTTTTCAGCTATCTTTCGTTTGAAAAAACAAAATCTTTTCTCGAAAATGGAACAAGATCGGTCTTTTCCAGGGGCCGGAGGTACTCCAAGTGATGTTCAAAATCCATTTTCGACCGTTCCCCTTCGATTGGAGCAAAAAAAAAATTTTCCCAAAAATGGGTCAAAAACGATCGTTTCTAGGGTCCGGAGGTACTCCAAGTGATGTTCAAAATCCATTTTCGACCTTTCCCCTTCGATTGGAGCAAAAAAAAATGTTCCCAAAAATGGGTAAAAAACGGTCCTTTCCAGGGTCCGGAGATACTTCAAGTGATGTCTACAGTCCATTTTCGACCTTTCCCCATCGATGGGAACAGAAAAAAATTTTTCCAAAAATGGGTCAAAACAGGTACCATGATCCGGGACCCATTTTCTGGACAAAAACGGTTCTTTCCAGGGTCCCGAGCCTCCCAAAGTGATGTCCAAAGGCCATTTTCGAACTTTCAATATCGATTGGAGCAAATAAAAATTTTTTTCTTGACACAGTTCCACTTAAGTGGCTCAAGCCATTCACTGATTCATGAATGTTGACTGCATGTGAGTGAGCTTTTCAGGCATTCACATTCATGAGACTAGAGCTATTAAGCAGCTCACCTTCATGAGCTGCATGCTATCTACGCATTCACTATTGGTGAGCACAACTCAGATTCACACTCACGTCTCATATTTTTTGAAGTGGCTCATAACCCTCAGTGAGCTACTCAATGCAGTTCTCTGCTACATATATAATATATCGATATCAATAGTATGTGCCACATTTTAAAGGACTTTTTTCTGCATAATGTCTACTCAGAAACTTAGGTCAAAAATTCTAAGCAATAGATCTAGAAAATTGAAAAAATTCCATTTTATAACTTTAACCGTATAAGCAATAAAATTCCTTAATGCAAAAAAAAAAAATATCGATAAAAATAGCTTAAAAATCTTTAACATCTCTGCATAGGACGAAAGAAACTTTGGCAATGTTTGAAGAGTAAAATTTAAAGTTAGCTGGGATCAGAATAAACTTAAGCTATAAAAAAGCCTAAAAGAAATTTGCTTTTGAAATTTTCTTTTTAAGACTCATAACTCATGTGTGACGATGACGCACTTAAAAGCGCTGTGGATAGCTGTGAAAACTTAAGATGGTGATGACGACGACTTGTAATGATAATAATTTTATGCAACGTACATATGTACATATGGTATATGCAACATAAATAAATGATGTTGTGACACTTTGACCTCAATATCTGCAGCGTTCAAAGTGTTTATCATTTTTTAATTTAAAATGCGAATTATTTATATTTAAATTTTTTAATTTTAGAAATATTTATAATAAACAAAGCAACAAAATATATTTAAAAAAATCTCTTCGAGAAAATACCCAACAATTTAGCGTTACTTTACAAAAAAAAAAAATGCATTTATTTAAATGAAAACTTAAGCAACGACAGACAGCTCTACGCCGCTGTTGCAGCAACAGCTGGCAAAGAGTTGTTTGCAAAAGCTTTTCAGATGCTATTTAGCATAAATTTATAGTTGTCATCTTGTAGAAATTGGTTTTGTAGTTGTTTTCGCTGCTGGTGTTGGAAATGGTTTTCTTAAATGGTACGTTGACACAGTTAAATAGTTAAATATCGTCTCTCTATTATGCATTGGACTTTGACTAACAAAATCAAATATTTTTGTTGATTCAACATTTTAAATGCTGTTGCTGCTAATGTTTAAGGATGTATTAGTAGGCGCTAAGCATAGTGCTAGTGAAATTAGTAAGTAGAATAGAAAATATGTGCCAAGTAATTAAAGTTAAATACTTCGTCAATCTGCATCATTATTTGTGTTTGAGCAAATGTGTCAGTGAAAACAATTTAATGCACTTTTGGTAGTTTTTATTTTTCCTTTTGAATTCTACGTCCCATTTAATTAAGCGAGAAACAGCAAACGGTTCGTGCTCTCTAGATTTTTTCACATATCTCTAGTGCACTAAAAGCAGCAGCATATTTCGTTATCCAATTTATTATCCTTAGCGTTTACATCTACTGCTGGAAGCGCATATCAAATGTCCATGTCCAAATTCATTGTCCGTTTCCATGTGATGTTTTCGGTGAGCGCGCGTGTGTATCAACCAAGTAACCTACATTCACTTTTTTATTCCTGTTACTGTTGGTGCTCATAGCCTACGGTGATTTTTATTTACCTTGACCGGTGCATGTGTTTTTTTTTCTCCCCCGGATGTTGTTGTTTGCTACTATGTTGTTCGTTTTCAATTTCATGCATTTTGAATTGAAATTGCGTGTGGTAAAATATTTTCCCGCCTGTTATTTAAAAAAAAAGAAAATAAAATAAACATATGAACTTACAGAGATGTGCACTCGTACATATGCTTGTATCTTGGTTGTAGTGAACTTAAGTGCATGGATGCGCGATGTTCGCGAATCAGAACAAATGTTGCAGATAAATCTTTTAGTCGTACACAGTTGACCCCATGAGTGTATTAGATTTGTTTTGCGTGTTAAATTGAGCGAAATATCAATCTTTTTTTTAAAAAAAATGTGTACATGTTTTCTAACATACCTAGTCTCTAATTAAGTTTTAAAATGTTCGAGTTCTACTTTGTACATCTTCTTTTAGAGTGTCCGCAATTTTTGTTGCTGTTATAACTTGAGGACACATATTCCCCTGATTTGTTTAAAACACAATTTTTACGCAGTAATGCGCATTTAAAGTTTTAGTGTCAAAACTTGAAAGACCGCTGAAAATTTCTTCAAAATAGTCGCAAATCAAAATATTTAATTTTTGTCTTTTGATTCTAATAGAACTTAAAATACTCTGTCAGAATCTTTAAGAAATTTTGAAAATTGTTGAAATGTTGGCGGAGTTATAGCGCTATTTATGAAAAAAAAACAAGGCTGATTTTCTCAAAAACCTCAGATGTTTTTACGCTTAAAATTTTACTGTGGATTTGTATTAATATTAGAGAGAAATGACATGAGTTTAAGAGGTCAGGAGATTTTTTCCCCAAAATCGAAATGTCAATTTTTTTTTTGTTTTCATCATTGTCAAGGCACTCTACAGTAAAACAAAAGCAACATATTAAATTACTTTCTGCAAATCGTGTGCTTGCATTCTGCATACTTTTATTTAACTATTATTTTCGATATAACATTTTATCATAGGAAATATATAAAGATATTGTATGCACTTATAGCTTTTTCGCTGACAAAGTCAAACAAACAAAACATTCAAAACCCACAGAAGTACAGTCAGCGAAAAAGCTATATGTGCATACAATGTTTTTATATATTTCCCATGATAAAAAGTTATTACGAAAATAATAGTAAAACAAAAGTATGCAGAATGCAAGCACACGATTTGCAGAAAGTAATTTAATATGTTGCAAAAACTTAATCTTAAAAAAAGTATATTTAATTTTAAAAAATAAATAAAATAAGTATGCTATTATCATCTTAAGAACAAATATGTTGTTTTAAAAAAGAAATTTTTAAAATCAGTTCAGTATATTTTGCGCCAAAGCGTTACAAAAATATTTTTATATAAGCAATTTTATTTAGATAATTTTTATATAAACATATTTGTTAGTAACTTAGTGTAAATAAAGATGATAACTAGTTATTTCTGGTTCACAAATTTTAAGTTCGAAGAATATAGCTTATTCAATTATTTGTAGTGCTAATGAAGAACTCAAAACTTCATGTTATGAAATTAAATCAGTTTTTTTCTGCTACGATATTGCCAACTCTAAGTTGAAATACTCGTGCTATCACTTCGTTCAACTACTGTGTCAACCTTTATTAAATACATAATTGCTTTAATAAAATGAACTCACGTGTTATGCTTGCAATAGAATTACACTTGGTTACACCCACATATGTATGTATGCATGTGTTGATAAGTATGTCAGCCGGAATGATTGATGACAGTTGATAAAAGTTGGAAACACCAGTTATGTCAATAAAATTCAAAGAAATATCGATAAGTAAGAGAAACATTAAAATCAATATTTCAATAAAATCTAATATTTACTTTTCAAACGATGACTTCTCAGTGACTTATTCAAAGTCATCATCACTTTACTTTCCATGCGGGTATTCGAGAATAAATTGCATCACTATGTTGCAAAAGTTGAATTCTCGCTTGAACAAAGACTTAAAAGAAATAAAAGTAGAAAAAGAAGGAAAAAATAAAATAAAAATAAAATTAAGTTTTATCTTGAGAACTGAAATCTTGGATTTGTGCTAACATTTCACAGAATTTTCATGGTATTACTTGTTATTCCCACTGATTTTTACCCTTCAAAAGACTAAGTAAATATTTATTTACTCGTTGCATGCGAAGGTAGTACATTGCAAAAAATATGGAAAATATCATTTTACGCTCAATATCAGGCGTAATTGGTTCAAAAGGATAGCTGACGCAAGTCCTTAATTTCGCTCAGCAGTAATCCTTATGCCGTTACAAACGAAATATTATTTACAAAATAATATATCTGTTTATCCTACTTTTATTTCTTGCAGTGCATCGAATATCAGTCAGTTAGTTGTTTGATGTGGTTGCATGCTGGGTTATTTGCTTGAATGGATAGCTGGCTGGTTGGTGGCTGTTGGTGCCTGGGTAGTTGGCGTGTCAATGCAAAGAACTTCAGACATATTGAGTGCAGCAGCGATAATTACTTAAGTAAAGTTAAATAAAATCTATCGTGTAGTATTTACAGAATAAACCACCAAAAGACCGAGTGAACCGACTGTTCAGTGTGTAAATGTAATGAACTTTTTACATTTTAATTTAAAAGAAAAAACAAAAAAAAATGCAAAAAAAACTTCGATAGGAACAACGTATACAAAGAATTTTGTAGTTTACAGAGTTCATTAATACACACAAAATGGATTGAGTGGTTCGATAAATATTTGTGTAGTTCGGACTTATTTCCAATTATACCACTCTACATTTGAAACAACAAACATTTATACGTTCGTCAAAATGACGAATGTTTAGCTTTTAAGGAGCATTGAATAACATAAGCTTTCCAGCGTTAAAGTTTTTCTATTCTTTACTTTAAAATGCAATTAAGCTGTTGTTTCTATCGGCATCAACAGTAACCACATCAATGCAATCAATATCGAAGGTTTCTTCGAAACATAAAAGAATGCCACAGAAAAATCATCAATATGTATGTGTGTATAATGCTGTGCACTATATGTGTGTCAATAAAATACAAATACCACTACGTAAAAAGATTAAATGAAGCAATAAAAATTGCAAACAAAAACTTCGCTGCAATCCTCTTAAGCAGGACATGCTTAGAAAATCTTCACATACTCACAAGTACGTGTATGTGTATTTGCTCGAAGTGTTGAACTGTATTGACCCGTTAGGAACAATAGTAATAAAACATTTTTAAAGCGAAAAATTTTTAAAAAACTTAATGAATTTGCACTATCGTGAATGCGCAAATACGAAACGAAGACGAAAGAGAAAAATTAATCCTAAAAATATTAAATAATTGTTCAAAATGTTGCGTTATAATTCATATATATACTATATATAATTTTGGAATTACTATATACATCCACTTCAAAGATTTGTCAACCACAATTAAAACTGGCACTCCTAAATTGCAGCCCATTTACGATATGATACTATGACATCTTTTTTTTTTTTCCAATTGGGACTTGATTTGCGTCACGGTTGTCCTTTCCTTTTCTTATTTCACAGTGTGTTAATTTAATTTGCTTTCTATTTTCGTACGAATTTTTTTTATACATCATAAACGATTTCATTGAACTCTTATCGTTAGCTGCAATTTCAATGCTGCTTATGCGTTTGCAATAGATTTTTACTGCCAAGAGTTAAAATCTTATTGTTATGGTTGTTACGGTTCTACTGTTCTTGTGCCATTATTGGAGAAAAAAAACTTCAAGAACACCTTCACAACATTTGCTTTAAATGCATTATAAAAATGGCAGTTGATGTTTTTTTTTTCGAATGTTTCACTTCCACTCTATAGAAGTCTAATAAAATCTAAGAAATTGACATAAAAGTTTTGTTGTCACAGAAAAGATTGTTCGAAAACTCACTGGCTAAACTTTTGTCTGCGACCGACTGTCTCTGCAATATGAATTGATGTAGTTGTGACCATTATTATGCCAGCATTAAATTGTGATATCAAGTAATCGAAAGTATCGATTAGATCCAAGCTTCTTTATTTAAATATTAGATAATTTTAGACTTGAAGGGATGATAATTGTCATCACTACTTAATAATTTTGTTGGCTCCATGATACTCCTAATGAGATATTGAGTAAAATCCTTCCGAAATAAAACTTCTAAAGAATACGGTGATCAGTGCCGTATTAAAACAAGATCATACGAGGCGCCAACAATTCGTGGGGCCTCAACATGAGAACACAAGAATTTGTTTTTTTCGATTTGTGCCCATCACTTGTATGCATTTTTATGCAACTAACTTTTTTATTTGGATCATAAAATTTTTTGGAAAAGATCCTTCCAATTTTAGGACCCGGACCCCTCAATGTCTTAAGATGGACCTTACGTTGATGCTGGCAATATCCAGAATCATCTTTCATGTTTAATTTTTGATTTGTCAATATAGCTGAAGTAACAATTGTTTGTAATCTATACTATTTATATAAAATTGCTTTTATGGATATGATTTGTAACGCTTTGGCGCAAAATATGCTGAACCGATTTAAAAATTTTTTTTTTTCAAACAGCATATTTGTGTTAAAACAGGTTATGGCGTACTTATTTTTTTATATTTTTAAAGTTAAATATCCTTTTTTTAGGACTAAAGTTTTGCAAAGCTTCAAACAAAAATTGTCTTTTTGACTTTTCGTTGCTTACTTGTTTTGTTTTTGTTGTTTTTTTTTACTTCTCTTTTGTAACGTTTGTATTTGGCTTTGAAGTTTAAGGAACAAACTCTCTTTCAATTGTTTTTTTTTTTTTTTTTGAAGAGAAAATATAGAATGTGATGTTGAGAGAGTAATTTCCGCGGATACCACTGGTTATAAACATTACTGCAGTTGTCAAATTTTTGGGATTTCCAAAAATATTTTTAGCCTGAACAATTATCCTTGATTTCATTATGGTTATTATAACTTATTTATATGTGCCAGAAACTTTCTGAATCTTAATTGAAATTCTACACACAAAAAAAAAACGTAGGTAAATTTAACCAAAATCGACAGTCAAAATCGCTCCAACCCTTCAAAATAGTAAATTAAACCGATGTGAGGTAGTAAACTTGAAAAAAACAAAATTATTGAAAAAGGTGTTAGCTAACTATTTTGTAATCAACAAAATCTCACTTATGTGTTTATAAGCAGAAATGTACGCTATAGCATATCAAGCTTTGAACGTTAGTGAAACTCTCAAGGAATATTTTGTTTGCAGCAACGATACTAAGTAGCTATATGTTTACGTATATCTTTCAGCATTTCTAAGAATGGTATCACTACATTTCAGTGCGCGTTCAAATGTACCGTGCGTTGTTAATGCCGTTCAATTGCTTTTGCAATTGCTATCGCCACTACTGATGTTGCTAATGCTGCTTCCAAGTTCTTGCTGCTTCCAAGTTGTTGCTGCTATATTTAGCTTTCTGTTGTTGCAATTGCCACGCAACTTTTATGCTTTGCTTCTTAAAACTGTAATTAGTTTAGTTTTTCTCTATAAAATAGAAATTTTCTAAAGATTCTTGAGAATTCTTTTTAACTGCAAGAGAGGTAACTCTTAACTCGATGTTGTTGCATACGGACCTTTTTGCGCCTGGTACTAGTACTGGTACTGCACTTTTACTGATAACATTGATCAGCGTTCAAATGAATTTTCTTATCTAACTTACCATAAGATTTCAATGAAATTGTTGAAGTAAGTTATTGAGAAGTTGAACGTTTTCAGCTACAGAATTTTTTGTTTCATTGTTTCTTTCTTCAAGCTAAATATGTAATTCTACTGGTGTTTACCTCAAGGGTAACTCAGTTTTTATGTACTCTAAAGTTACACATAATTTTAATAAAATATTTTTTTTTTATTGATATTTCTTAAAAGTAAAAAATACATTTAAGAAAAACTTAAGAACTAAGCATATTTTTTTCAGTTTTGTACTACTAAATAATGAAAGCATTGCTATTAAGTCCACAAACGAGTGATAACAATTAAAAAAAACTAAAATATAAAAAATCTCATAAACAGGCCTGGATTTAGAAATTTGCCGCTCTTAGGCCGTTCACAAATTGCCGTCCCTTTTCACTGGTGAATATATTCTCCCTGTGTAACTCCAATTAAATATATGAAAAAAAAATTTTCAAAGTTCCCAATATTTGCCCCTAAATTCTGTGCCTCTAAGGTAAATCCGGGCCTGCTTATAAATCCACTCAGCTGAAATCGTAAAAAAAAAATCAATTGATACAAATAAAATCTGTTGCGTAAATTTTGTCACGTGTAATTGAAAATGTGTTAAGAACAACAATAGCAACATAACGGCTTGGGACTAACATACATAAATATGAACAAACTAAAAAGCACTACACAAACACAAAACATAACAAAATGGCGGCATTTCCGCTGGTAAATATTTATAAAAACATGCAAAAATTTTGTATTGAAGCAAAGTGAATGCTTTATGGCCAGTTCGTAAACTATTTTTTGAATAGTTCAGCTCTTCCGCCTAAATAGAAGCTACTGCTGCTGCTGCAGTTGACCTCAAAGATAATAATAGCAACAGCCACAACAATGTCAACAAAAACAGCAATAATGAATACAAAATTCTGGGGACATACAATTTGACCTTGAACATTTAATAGATACAAAATGTTAGAAATAAATCACCGCACAGTGATTTTGTTTATTATAAGATGTGGACAAAAATGTATTTTTCTTAGAATTTGTCAAATGGCACCTTTTATTAAAAAAAATAGTTTTCTGCGAAGTTCAATCTATCTTCGTATCAAATTTCATTAAAATCGGTGCATTATTTTAACCATACGAATGTAATTTCCGATTAGAGGCATGATATCACCAACTCTTGGAAAAAAATTACTTTCGGCACTGCCCCTTCATACAGCCTATCCTACAAACACATACAAAAAAAAAAACAAATGCGATTATTCACACAATTTATTTTTTAAATAAAGCTTCAGGCGAGATAGCTAAGAATGCTAACAGCTGTAGTAGCTAAACTCTATTATTATTAAAAATATTTTACGAGACAGTTTTCTTTATAACTCGTGAAAGAAAAATTTTACAGAAACGGGACACGGGCAATAGCGTACATAGGGGGGCCCATGGGGCACAAGGCCTGATCAGCACGGTAAGCTTCTGGACACTGGTCTAGTGGATATAGCATAAAACATTCCAATACACTTTCCAACTGATGAAGACATTGTTACATTTCAGGCAATGCATTTGTTCCATAAGGACTAAAATGAAGAGAAGAAACGGTTGTTGTATTTTTGGTACCGTCTTCTGAAACAGTGACAAAAGGAATTCTGAACGTAATTCTTTAAAATTAAGGAATTTATTTTAGCAGCTAAAGATAAAAGCCTACAAGAATGACACCGCCCTATAGCAACATATGGAATCTCGTGAAACTTAATTTTTTTTTTGCGATAAGGGCTCAGATTAAAATATTTATTAAGATCAAATATGTATAACATTAATTAAATAGAAATAAATACATATATCGAATCTGTTTTTAAATAAAAAATATTAAAATTAATCTTTTTTTTTACAAAATATTCAATGTTGCTTAAGCAGAACAGTTTTTTTTTGTACATTTACAATTTTGACACAATAATATCATTTGGATTATACAAAGCATTAAAAATGCATGCCCATCATATTGGACAGTGAATCACTGTGTGTTTTTTATGACCGAAAAATCAATGTAGAGCCCACTCAATATACATAATAGTTTGACATTTGAATTGTCAAACATTTAAGCATTTGACATAAAAACCTAAGGACCAGAAAAAAAAATCGAACTACAATGGAGAGTGCTTCATAAAAATTACAACAACAAAAATGAGAGAGTGTAGAGAACAAAAAAAAACTCAGCTACAACATCAATAAGAGTGTTGACAATTGACAGCTTTTGTTGATTGTGTTGCGAATCCATTCGTTTTGGTTTATTTTTCTTTTTTTACTGTTGATCCTTTTGCACCCTACTGCTCTATTTTTCTGTGTTTTCCGTTCGATGTTGATTTCAACTCATTCGTTATTCATAATAATTCTGATGTCCTTTCAACCGAAATAAAAACAGTACAACAAATACAAATAAATGGACATAGTCGAATAAATAGGCAGCCGGACAAAGAGGCAAACAGATAGGCAGCGCTTAACGCTCGAATAGCGCTTGTAGAGTTGAGCGATTTTTTTGTGCAGCTTTTTTATTTTAATTTTTGGCAGTGTTGCCGCGTTAGATGAATGGAAAGAGATTTATTGGTATTAGCATAAGTAATGAGCTATTATTTTTAACAATTTATTTGTAGAAATATTAAAGTGAATTTAGTTTGTATGAGCAGATTTAAAAATTTTATTTTTTATTATTACCTGGCAACACTATTCAACATTTACGCATAATCGAATTATGCCATTGTTGAAAATGTTTCAATTTTGTGTGATGAAACGTTCAAGTAAATGATTGACGATCATCGGAATATTTTGTTTATTTTCTATATTTTTAATGCTGTTGCTATTGTTGCTTTTATGTTGCGTGTTCTTTTGTTCCAATAATTTTGAGTGCGTGTACTAACTCGATTTTCAACACTCACTTAAAATTACCTACTGCATTATCCTATATCGTTCTCTTTCTATCGTTGATGGTCATTGCTATCAATGTCAGAGCTTTAGCGTCTAAGCCAACGATGGGAAAAATACGAAAAATGAGCCAATTGTGGCTCTTTGCAAACATAATGTTTCTTAAGAAAAATAATCAAAACAACAAATACTAGCACTGCTACGTGCACTTTTATTGTTGTGTTCTTTTATACGCGTCATGCATGGAATTGTATTATTGCTATTCTTGCTTCATTCAGAAAGAAATAAAAGAACCGAAGCGAGCGAACAAGGATACAACAATGCACACATTAAGGACAGTCTCTCTCGTTTCGTATGATCAGTGTACTTTTATTTCTACTGTCATGTTGTTCTTACTTAGTTTTTGGAATTGGCTTTTGGTTTATTGCTAATATTTTGTTGCGTTTTGTTAAAAGTGGCTCCTGCTTCTAAAATTTTGCCTATCTATGGCGTAAGACATTCGTTGTACAGTTTTTATCTTATCCGGCTATGCTGTGATTTTATTTGTTCCTTTGGCGCCATATTGTTTGCTTTTTGGCTGCGCTTCTGCTCTTCCCCATCAATTCTTAGTTTATAGCGAATTTTCTCGCCGATAATGTTTTGTTTAATACATTTGTCAAAATATTTTTGACACCATGATTTTGTTTTTCATTTACTTAGAATCGCAGGTCATGCCAGGGGTCCTGTAGAAATTGAGAAATTTCTGGAAAAGCCGGATGATGGGAATGCCGCAAAATTCTTCTCTCCAACTTGGCAACCCTGCTTTTTTTCATTCTCATAACCTAAATCTACCAAGATAGATTTCGTTACTCCTATTCTTATGCATAAAAGAGGGCGTATCAGATATAAAAAATCTTGTGTTTTCTTTTTTAGCAAAAAATTCTAAATCGGTTTAGTATGTTCATATGTCTAAATGTATGACCGAAAAAAAAATCGACAGTCTTTCATCATCCATTGCTAAATGAAATCATCAGCGACCTTTGAGCTGACTCGTTTGATATTACACTTTTTTTTTGCAGACGCTTCGTTGCAAGCTATTTTTGTTTGTTTCGGACATGCAACAGATAAAAAGTTTGCAAAGGAGCTTAATTAGCTCAAAATACTAATAAGCACTAAACACAAACAGTTCGGATTATCAAATAAGAAGTTGCTACCGTTCAATAAGAAATTACTAACGTTTCTTGGTCATTTTTGCTACTCTCGAAATTAAGTTATAATTTTTTTTACGCTCTACATAACAACGAAGGATTAGTTTTTTTTTTGTTCACTCCTCCTAACTGAAGTATGAAGTCAAAGGGATAAAGAGAATAATATAAACATGGAAATTGATAATTTGTTGCTTAAAAATACATATTTTATTATCAACAATTTATGTTGTTGTTGCCTTATAATTTCCAGTTAGTTGGGTTTTTGTCCGGATGCATCCGGATGGTCCCTGTATCTACATTTCTTATCCATTTAAATTGTATTGAAATAAATTGTATAGCGTTATGTTACGTCGTTACGTTACGTTGCGTTGCTTTACTTTGAATGCGAATCCATTTAATTCTATTTTTCCGTTTTGGTCCTTTTAAAATGTAAGGACTTTAAGGAAATTTGCAATAATATGATTTCTTTCAAGTTTTATATTTCTTTTATTTTTGCTTAGCAAAATGTGCTGATGGGAAGCTGCTGGAAAAAGCATTCGGAAATAAGCAAAAGGATGTTGGGCCTGTTAAAAAGTTTTCTTGCTGTTGTAGAAAATTTATCAAAAGGAATGTTTTATTCAATGGAAACTTCGGCAATTTGCTAAAATAATGTTTGAAGTATTCAAAAGGGTAAAAATGTGTTTAGGTCTGCCACCTAACTGGTGGATTGTTGTTCAAGAACGTCTATACACACACACACACATGTATGAGTAAAGGGAGGGGGTCTTTATTTTGCAAGCCCATTTAGTTTGTGAAATGTGTTGCTTTTGTTTGTAAACGGTTTATACCTATGTGTATGCGTGCATGCTTTCAATGCAAAAGTTTTTAAACTGGATAATTTAGATATCCTGTCTGTTGAAAATAATTTACGGCAGTTATTTAATAATAAACTTTTTTGACCATGGTTGATTAAGGTATGTATATTAATTTTGTACAAAATATTAAAAAAATATTAAGCTTGAAGTTAAGTTTTATGCTGCTTAATGTTGCATGCATTATTTGAAAGCATAAGTGATATGGAAATAAAATAACTAAACTTAGTATGGGAAACATGATAAACATGGCAAAAATGAGTGTAATGTGGAAATAGATGTGGCTTTTAGGTCAATGTTAATGCAAATGCGAAAAAATTAAAAAATAATGTACGATATTTTCAAAAAATTAATACTGCTTAATGAAAATAATAGTAGATTTCAGGTTTGCACGAGAATGTTTGAGGTTTTCGTAGAAATCAGCTACGGCAGATACGAAAAGAATGTCTGTTTATAAAGGAACTCTCAAAAAATTTCATTTTTACTAAAAAAAATTTAATGTTTCCAAAAATTTAATTTTAAAACTACAACTTAAGAAACTTAATTTTTGATTTAAAATCAACTATTTTACTGTAAGCCTTAATAAAGCAACATTAAAATACCTTCCACATCAGCACGTTTAAAATCACGCCCCCCTTTTTTGTAATATTTATTAGTGACATTAAATTTGAATGCAATTCATACGAGCGCCAAGCGTTCATAAGAATAAACCAGCGACAATTTTTTTTTTTTTTGGTTCTTTTGAAACATTCAAAAATTGCAATTTCGCAAATTTCCCCACTAACGACATCGTCGTTAAACTTCGCGTGCATTTTCGCGGTGACTGGGTTACGGTTGTTGTGGTCTTCGAAGAGAAGATGTAGTAGCATGGATGTGTAAGGAGAATGATTTTATGTAGTAATGGCTATAGTGTGCAGCGCACAAAAAAAAAAAAAAAACAACAACAACGAAATATCGCACGGGAAATTGTTTCGTTCACATGTGCTGCTGCTGCTGCCGTTCACGGTACATAGTATGCATTTTTTTGGTATTTCTTGTTGGTTTGAATTTTTGTTGTTATTGCTGCTGCTGTTATTGTTATTTTTGTTGCTATTGTTGTTGTTGCAATTATATATATAGCGCTCTATTATTACGCTAAACATATCCTTGGCATTTAGTTGTGAACAGTGTTGCCATTTGTGCAATATAGTATGTTCTATGCAGTAAATACAATATGCTGTATTGTTATATTGCATAAGCTACTTTTAATATTTTCGGCTTTTTTGTTTTGTTGTTGTAGTGTGCTTAGTGATGTTGTATTGTGAGCAAAAAAATTGAGTGTTACACTTTTGTAACACTGATTTGAAGTACACTAGTTGGCATATTTATTTTGACAAAACTAGAACTCGTTCACTTTCCTTCCGTTAAAAATTCAGTTGCCCAAGAAAAACCAACTTAAAATAGCACACCATTTGAAAGGACATAAAATGCGCTTTCTCATGTATTGATTAAAATTTTTGTAGAGTAAAAATTTTTCCAAAAAATAACACTATGTTAAAAAAAAAGTTGACCAGAAATTTCGATAAAGTGTCATATCTCGGAAATTATCAAAAACTATAGGTGAAATGTCAAACTTATATGAGCTTATATTATAGCTCATTAAACAATCTTTCATATGAAATCCATTTTTTGAAAGTCGATACAGGAGTTCCCAAATTATGACATCGATTTCATTAAAAGTTACATATATCCCCGACTTCCGATGGCTATATCTCCGAAATTAAATGCGTTATCCAACTTTTGATTCCATATTCGTGTTCAGTATTGAAAGCCTAGTAAGATAAATAGGATTTTATAAAAAAGTAAGAGGCACTCCCAAAGTAAACTTATGCCAAAGGAATTGTCAAAATACATATGCCACGCAAAAATTCGTTGTCTGCATGCATTCTTATCAGCAGAACGAGAATGCAAGAGCTAAACAATATAAAATTTGGCATGCATAGAGCTAAAAATAGATTCTTTGTTTTGCGCATCACATTCGCAGCGTTATATTAAGGTACTAAACAAAGCAACGTTCGATAGTCACAGATAGATTTTGTCAAAATAATTATGCCAACTAGTGTACTTTGCTATTAAAACTTTTAACAAACAATTTATAGTCTCATGCTTCGTTGTTGAAATTGTTTAAATTAAAAAGAAAATTCTGTTGTTACATAACTGTAACAGTCTTTTGATTTGGATGGATTGGCTTTTGGTTGATCAGAGTAAAGTTTCTGACTGCTTTCCACCTGGGGATTGCCAGAGCGATCTCTGAGCCAACCATTAGCAAGTTGACACACAGCCTCCCCGCTGGCTCCATCTGGGTAGCTATCTCTGCATCCGCTGAGATAGTGAGCGAATGTGTGCAGCGCGTCCTCCCTGGAAGTAAAATGGGTTGTGCGCAGGGTTTGGTACCCGCCACGTAAAAAAAAAGAATCCAATGAAAACTAAAAAAGCCTCGGATAAAGAACCCCTCAATGTTGACGACCACTGCAAACGAAAAAAGGACTATGATTTAAGGATATGCACCTGGAATATCCGGACCCTCAATAGGGAAGGTGCCTCTATCGAATTGGCGGATGCCCTCAAAAAAATTAAGGCTGATATCACCGCCATCCAGGAAATAAGATGGATAGGACAAGGTTGCTCTAACCAAACAAGTTGCGATATCTACTACAGCTGCCATGCGGAGAGGCGCGAATTAGGATGCGGATTCGTTGTAAGTAAGAGACTTCGCCACCATATCTCCAGGTTTACACCTGTGAACGAAAGGTTGGCTACGATCCGCGTCAAAGCTCGATTCTTTAACATCAGCTTGATTTGCGCGCACGCCCCGACGGAGGAAAAGGACGATGTTGTCAAAGATGCCTTCTACGCGAGACTCGAGGAAGTATATGACCGCTGCCCGGCCCACGATGTTAAGATTGTACTCGGGGATTTCAACGGAAAGGTCGGAAGAGAAGGTATATTTGGCCCCACTGTCGGTCAGTTCAGCCTCCATGAGACCACCTCAAACAACGGTCTACGGCTGATTGACTTCGCCGCGGCGCGAAACATGGTAGTAAGTAGCACCAGATTTCAACACCTCGACATCCACAAGGCCACTTGGCTGTCCCCTGATCAGAAAACACAAAACCAAATCGATCATGTTGTGATCGACGGAAGGCATGCTTCCAGCGTGCTAGACGTTCGTACGTTCCGTGGAGTCAATATTGACTCCGATCACTATCTTGTTGCAGCCAAGATACGCATGCGGCTGTGCAATGCAAAGGATGTACGCTCTAATATGCAACGAAAGCTGGACGTCGCTAAACTGCAATCACATCGGACGGCCGAAGCCTATTCCGCTCACCTCTCAGAACTGCTCCTTCAACCTGACTCTCTACCCGATGATGCCGGTGGACTTTGGGCGCATATTTCCCGCTCCATGCGCTCTGCCGCTGAGGAAGTAATTGGTTTCCGACGCCCACCTCCGCGAAATCAATGGTATGACCAGGAGTGTCGCGAAGCTACTGCAGTGAAAAACGCCGCATACAAAAGAACACTGCAGTCAGCCGCAACGCGAGCCGTACGCGAAAACTACCGGGAAAAGAGAAAGGAAGAGAGGCGCCTTTTCAGACGCAAGAAACGAGAGCAGGAAAGGCGTGAGCGTGAGAAACTCGAAGTGTTACGAGGCAGGAATGATGCTCGAAAATTTTACCAACAAGTCAAGCGTCTGACCCAAGGTTTCAAGCCCGGAGCATCTACCTGTAAAGATGAACACGGAAATCTGGTTACGGATACGCAAGGTACACTGAGATTATGGAGGGAACACTTTTCCAAGCTGCTTGGTGGCGATGACTCCACCAATCCCGCCTTTGGAGAAACTAACCCGATGCCACCAATCAACGACGATGGTGTGGACGTACCACCACCTAGCCATGACGCGGTACGAGTTGTGATACAGCGACTTAAGAACAACAAAGCGGCCGGTGCTGACGGCCTGCCTGCTGAATTGTTCAAGACCGGTGGCGATGAGCTGATAGGGTGCATGCATCAACTCATCTGCAAAATATGGCTAGCAGAAAGCATACCCGACGATTGGAATCTCAGTGTCCTTTGTCCTATACTGAAGAAAGGTGACCCTACAATTTGCGCAAACTACCGGGGAATCAGTCTTCTTGCCATCTCATACAAGGTCCTGTCGACCGTACTGTGTGAAAGACTTAAGCCGTTCGCCAACACACTGATTGGGCCTTATCAGTGCGGCTTTAGACCTGGTAAGTCCACCATAGACCAGATCTTCACACTACGTCAAATCCTGGAAAAAACCCACGAAAAACAGATCGATACCCATCATCTTTTTATCGATTTTAAGGCTGCTTTCGATAGCCCGATACGGGATTGCCTGTATGCCACCATGTCTGAGTTCGGTATACCTGCGAAGCTAGTGCGGCTTTGCAGAATGACGTTGAGCAACACATCCAGCTCCGTCAGGGTAGGAACGGACCTCTCCGAACCATTTGATACCGAACGAGGTTTCAGACAAGGCGATCCACTATCCTGCAACCTCTTCAACTTTTTGATAGAAGGGGTGTTGCGAAAAGCCAGTGTGCATCGTAATGGCACTATTTTCTACAAAAGTGTCCAGCTCCTTGCATATGCCGATGATATTGATATCATTGGACGTTGTAAGCGAGATGTTACTGCTGCATTTTCTGCTATCGAAAAAGAATCAGCGAAGGTGGGTTTGACGGTGAACGAGGGCAAAACAAAGTATATGCTGTCCACAAGCAGGGAGACGCGGCGCATTGGATCCAACATTGCTGCGAACAGCTATACTTTCGAAGTTGTCAAGGAATTCACCTATCTTGGCACCGCCGTGAACACTCAAAACGATATCAGCTTGGAGATAAAGCGAAGACTCACTCTTGCTAATAGGTGTTACTACGGTCTCAGTAAGCAATTGAGTAGTAGAGACCTCTCTCGCCCGACAAAACTGACACTCTACAAGACGCTCATCTTACCCGTGCTACTCTACGGTGCAGAAGCATGGGTTGTGTCGCAGACCGATGCAGCCACACTTGGGGTGTTTGAGAGAAAAATTCTTCGCAAAATCTTCGGTCCTGTTCGCGTCGGCGACGACTACCGTATTCGAATGAACCATGAACTGTACGAGCTCTACAATGACATCGACATAGTCAAGCGCATCACTATCCTACGTCTGCGCTGGCTGGGACATGTTGTGCGTATGGACGAAGAAGCTCCGGCGAAAAAGGTGTTTGATGCGGAAGCCGCTGGGCGACGACGGAGAGGAAGACCATGCCTCCGATGGAAAGACCAAGCTGAAGAAACCCTATCCACGCTTGGTGTGCCTGATTGGAGAAGGCGCGCGCGAAGCAGAGGCGCCTGGAGAGAGCTTTTGAGGTCGGCCGTAACCCGGTAACGGGTTGTTATGGCCACCCAAGTAAGTAAGTAAGTAACAGTCTTTTTTTATTGCTTTGTTCACTGAACTTTGAAGAAAAAAGTATTATTTATGGCAGAATTTTTCAAATAAAACAATTGGTAGCTCATTTGGCAAAATTGTTGGGAAATCACGCGTGTTACAAACATGTAACACTTGTCATTTCGCTTTAAAATAAAAAAGAAAAACTTTAAGCGCTAAATATTTCATTTACCACACTTATGAGTAAAATTTCACGCCATAATTACATTGAATTGATATGTTAAAAAGTATCGTTAACTCATCATCAGCGAGTAAAAGCAAATTTATAACACTAATCATCAAACATAAACTTGGAAATATTGTTAAACATTGCAACTGTTGAAATTTCAAATTGAATACGAAATATTCCACATATTTTATTTATATTTGCAATTGCAATTTTGTGTTTTTCTATGGTTAGGCAAGTGAGTGTGTGCTCTATTTTACAACTGTATGTGGGTACTGATTTTATTTGTATTCATGGTTGTATGCAGTCAGAAATTTTAGCATAAAATTTCATCTAAAATTAAGAAATGCTTATATCAAAATTCGTAAAATTAAAAATAGAATATATGGTAGGCTGACGTTACTGAGTATGTTTTATGTTTTTAAGGCAAATGCTAATTAGTTTTTTTCAATTAGCTAGTTAGTTATAAATAAGGAAAATATTTAATTTCAAAAACGGAAAACTATGGCCTTTAATTAACTCAAAAATTTTCAAAAAAGTTTTGTGTATATTTGAAGTTGTGCATTATTTTCTATAAAACAAATTACTTCAAGTTTGAAATGACTTTCACAGCCGAAAACCTTTGCCAATTTCAGCTTTAATGGCGCTGTAAGCTATAAAACTTTGATGGCGCTTCATTGACATATTCCAAAAAAACAAAAAAAAAAAACAAATTTCATAAACAGCATTTATTTCATTTAATCTAGAGATATTGCTATATTTTTGAATACAAAAAAACATATATAACTTGTATTGCAAATTCTCAGAGCATGCAACAATTTGGCATTTGTTCAAAACAATTTCACTTTTTTCTTCTAGTAGTAGTAGACTCTTATACGCCAAATTCTTTCTACTTATGCAAATGCACGTATTACAAGTGAATTTATTGCATTTGCCAACAATTTCAATTTACTTTAAAATGGCCAAAACTTATTGAATGAGGAAACTTACCAAAAATGTGCAAACGTGCAGTAAATTGTGTACTTCAGTACATTATAGCTATGTATAAGGGAAGAAAGAGAAAAAACATATCTATGAATTTTTGTTATGCAGATTGGAAACACAAATAAATCTTAAGGTAAATAGTTTCCAAAGCTTCTAAAAGAAAATGTTAAAAATAAGCAAGTTAACATTCACAAATCATTAACAATAAAATTTCGATATACCTACCATTTCAAGTGATATTCAAAATTGTTGAATAAAATGGAACAAGTTTATTCACATACATACATATACCAAATTTTATTTTGTTGCAAGGGATATGTATATGGGCATTTCCATAGTGTCGAACGGGACCATCGTACACATTTAAAGTAAAAAAAGTCAAAATAACACGGATTTTTAACTTGACAATAGGCTTAGCTTATAGCTCTTAACTGCTTTTTTTTGGGCAATTTTTCGTTTTCAGGATAATTGCAAAAAACCAAGGCAGTCGCACGAGACAAAAACCGAAGTAGTTTTCGAGGTAAACAATTCAAACGCCAATTTCAGCGAAGCCTGAGCCAATATTTCAATGAGACTAATTTTAGAATGTTGTGCAGTGATGTCTCTTAAATATGGTTTTGATTTTGTTCAAAACTAATTTCTAGTTTTTTTTTAATTTAATTTTAATCAGGGTCGCACGGGACGTGTCACACGGAACATTTTTTTCCATCATGATATTTATCTTGTTTTTGTTGCTCTTTTACGAAATATTATATAAACAAGCTATGTAAAAATGTTTTTAAACCAACAGTAGTATTCAATGTATTTATTTTGACACAATAACAACAAAGTTCACAAAAGTATGTAGTACAACATATATGTATATCAAGTTTAAAAAACATTCGATTTTGCTCAAACTTCGACACGTCAAAGAACCATGAAAGGTTGCTCCACAGCACAAATTTCAGTTCTCTAGAAAGTCGGTGTCCTGAGTACTGTGAAAGGTCAAAGTTTGGAAAAATTTCTATTTTTGCGAAAACAGCTGAATTCGATGTCTAATACCTCTTAACTTGGTCAACTAATTTTACTGATATTAAAAGTTGGTTAAAGACCACCGTGAATATGTCGAATTATTAATTTTAATTTATGTAAAAATAATTTTCAAATTTTGAAATTTCACACTTGAGGTGTCGCACGGGATCAACTTTATATAAGAACCAAGATCACAAATCTTCTTATTTTTCAGCGAGGTTTTTATTATTTTAATTGTAAAAAAAATCTCTGTTTGTAATCGATGTGTAATAATCTTTCTGCATGTACTTTCAACGCACTGATAACAAATGTTGTTTTTTAAGGTCGCACGGGACATCGAAATATGCGATAATTCAAAGCAAAAACTTACATACCCTCAGCAAGATATAGCAGAGCAAAAGTCAATGCATAAGGTCTCTCTTTAAGATATTTTATCAAAATAAAATGTACAATAGATAAATCCAAATAAGAAAAATTTTGCTTGCCCGACTTTGAATTTGAATATCTCCAAATGCGTTATAAATAGATGTAAATATTTTTGAAATATGAAAATATGAAAAACAAATGGCTTTCAAGTACCTTTAATTTTTTTTGTCATGGTGTACCTCTCGGTGGAAATGCCCTTATGGTATACTGGACTGAAACTAAATAAATATACTGACTTACTCTTGGTTAATGTTGTCATTAGAAGACTTTTATCAGCTCAAATCTAACAATGGCGAATGCAGAAAAAAAAAAACAAAAAAGATTGTCCATTGAAAAGATTTTTTAATCAAAATGATATGACCAACTCTGTACGACTCTTTCAAGATTTTTTTTTTTAATGAAAAAAACTTAAAATGGCAGTAATTTTTCGTGTATCTGGCTGTCTTGATTTTTGAAACTTAAAATCTTTGAGTGCAACTTTAACTGACAGCACTCTGCTACATAATTTACAAGTGTCTTTTGAAAATTGGATGATCCAGGCCCATTTCCAACTTCAAACTGCTCACCTGATGCTGATAGGAGCTGATTTTCATTTAAATTAAATGATGTTAATGGAAATACATCATCCACTAAAAGCGACTCTCATAATTTCAATCAACTTTGCTGAAATTTTGCGAATTGCTGTTTAGGGAGTGCCAATCAAAAGTCCACATGAGCCCTCTAACCTCTATTCCATTGCTTGCAATCGTCGATAGCTAATATTCCGTGGAGGTCGTATACTACTAGAGCTATCCACTCGTGAACGATTCCACTCCTTAAATTTTATCATTATTCATTACATATTTTTTTTCTAAAACCTTCTAAAAGAAATTTACATTTCGGGGAAAACGCAACTTTCAAAACAAAAAAAAAAAAATTTAACACTTAAACTAATAGTACGATGAGTCTTACAATTAACTTCCTTCTTTCCACTAACTATTATTGTCAATCACTGACTCAAGATGATATGCTATAAACAATTCAGTTTCTTTAACTCATATGCTAAATAGTTCAAACATGTAGTGGTTGTTGTCCAAGATATCGTGAATGTACATTTATGACTCAGAGTTCTGTTCACGAACTTTAATCTGGCTGTTAATCAAACATTTTTTTGCATATTTTAAATAAAAATTTTCTAAATGCAAAATTTCTATTCACTCTCATAGCAGAATAATCAAAATCAATAAAGAAAACATGGCGCCAAAACTTGCGCTAAAAAATAGCTGTCATTAGGCTATAAAACGTGACATTTTAAATGTTTACATTGACGGTTACAAGAAAGCATTGTTAAAAAAAGGGCAACAAGCAACAAGACTTAACTGCCAAATCAAAAGTTTAACAAGCTGCACGATGACTTTCTCGACGACCTAAACGTTTAGAGGCCACAGGAAGGAAAAAAAGAAAAAAAGAAACATTAATATCAAATAAAGTTCAGAATACTGATGTTTCATGAATGTAGTTCTTGATTACAGACCCACAAATATGGGTATAATTTTAATCTTAGCGATAACAGTAAGCTGTAGCATATTATCATATATTAATTTTTTGGCAAACTATGCGAAATCCCTCGAGCTTAGCAAAATAACGGTAAATACAGTGTGTTAATTTGATTTCATCGCTACACTTTTATGATCCGCCGCTGCTGTTATTCAAAAGTCTGTGTTTTTTTCTCTTTTATTTTATTTGCTTTTATTTATCAATTCGAAATTTGATTTCGTTCTTCTTCATTGGCTTGATGTTTTTTTTCCCCTTTTATTTGCATTTTTTTTTCTTTGCGTTATTTTCATTTGTGCCACTTAAATGCGATTATCAGAAATCAAAACAATGACAACAACAAAAACAATCCAGAACATGGCTCAAAACGTTGTGCCGCTTTTGGCAATAAAGCAAAAGTAGAAGTTGTAGAAGAAGAAGTTCAAAAAAAAAAAAAAAAAAAAACAATTCGCCATCATCATGCGACTCAAATTCTAAACTGACCAGGTCTACCAGGTGACCCACATTAAGGTTGCCTTGCGCTCCCCATCTGTATGGTCTGTCTGCCTGCTGCTTTAGGCCAGAGACTGTCTGACTGTCGGACCGTCTGCTTATCACACTCACTAGTTCGGTTGTCTATCCTTGTTTGTCGCCTTTGGTTTGTCTATCTTTTTCTCTCTTTTTTTTTTGAACTGTTCTGCTAGCTGCGCGTCAATAAGATATTTAATCTCAAAGATTTAAGCCAACAAAAATGAAACTTGCCTTGCAAGAATTTTTATGTTTCATTTTTATTTTGTGTCTTTTATTTGTGTTTTAATTCTGCTGTTTGTGCGCTGTCATTTTTATTTGCGATTTGACTTTATTTGGTTCAGTTTTCTCTTTTTCTTTGATGTTGTTGTTGTTGTATGTATGTCTGCTACTGATGCCGTTTGCTACTTCTATTTTGACCAACATAAAAATTCATCTTTTAATTTATATTCTAGCATTTCATAATTTTGCAAACAGTGGGATGAAATGCTTGAAATATGGCTTTAAATAAAGTAAGCGAATCAATTCAATCTCATTCAACTTTTTTCAATATTCAATATTATTTCAACTTTCAACCTCATTCAACTTTTTTCATTAGAGATTTTAAGCTATTTCAACCGCATTCAACTTTTTTCGAGATATTCAACTTTTTTCGAGCTTTTCAATCTCTTTCAAATTTTTTCAACATTTTCCATATATATGGACTTTTTCAAACTAATTCAAATTTTTTCGAGTTATTCAAAATTTTTCAACTTTTTTCAATATTTTCCATATTTTTTCAACTTTTCAACCTCATTCAACTTTTTTCGAGATTTTCAATTTATTGCTTCTCTATCTCTCTCTCGACTTTGTCAGCCTTTTTCCACCTGTCTCAACTTCTTTTCCATGTTTTTACGACTCTTTCAAAATTTTTTCAACTTTCAACTTTATACAATCTTATCTTTTCTTTAAGAATTTTCCACATTTCAACATTCAAAGTATTATATGATACAATAACTGAAATAATGCAGCATAATTTCACATTTTCAGCAATATACCAGACTGTGATCCCACGACAAGCGGACACTTTATCGTCATTCCCTTACTCCGTTTTACGTTTATGACGACTGCATTCATAAGCGCTGAATTTGCTATTCCAATGCGAATAGCAAAATGGTTATCATTTTTAGTTTTGTTACTACATTTCAATTCTTGGCCACATCTACGCTCTGGGCCACAGCTTTTGTAGACGTGAATGCGTTTAGTGAATTTCAATTTTTCACTCGTTTGAAAAATCTGCTGCTGATGGGTTTCATTTTTGGTCAAACATTTTACTACAGTAAATTTTTATGAGTGATTTTATCTGCTAGAGGCTTTTCTCTCTCTCTCTCTCTTTTCGTTTTATTTTCAACTTTTGCTGTGCGCCTCTTTTCTGCTACTATTACCACTTACTACTGTGTTTTGTGGTCTGGCATTAGGTTATTTGGTGCAGGCAGCTTAAATGGTATGCTGTCTGATTGTGGCACCATTGTATTTTTGAAAAATTTCTTACGCGTCTCGGTTATTAAGTGTTCATCAAAAAAAAATTTGGCCCGCCACCTTAATTCCAACCTTTAGATACAATCGGAAGTAAAAGTGTTTGCATTGTATTCACCATCCACCAACGCTGCCGCCGCGCCGATAGCTGTTGTAGTCAGTTTTGATTTTGAGGAAGCACAAAAGTGTCACAATTAAATTTAATTACCAAAAGAGAAGTTGTCACTGACGCCGTCGTCGTCATGGTCATTTACCCCACACAAAAAAAAAAGTCTCAATCAGTTAATATGCGACGCCAAAGAAATTGGCAAAAAAGCAAATAGCAACGTTACGTGTATGGCATTAGAAATTAAACAATTTTGATTTTTTTTGGGTTTCACTAGAGTTTATACTCATAATATTCTTTCGATGTAGCGAGTTCTTAGCAGTAGTCAATGTGAAAAGAAAAGAAGATGGCATATTGGATTAAGTGTAAGAATTTATATCGTTCGTATAAATAAAGAATTAGTTCATAAACAAGTGTTTGTGTTATGCCCATTAAAGTCATTTCTAATTCTTTTACTTAGAACTCTTACGTTTTTCTATTAAATTTGTTAATATTCTATTGAAAATGTTAGTTCATGTGGTTATCACAGCTTTGAATCTGTGTCAGTATATTATTGATTTTATTAATTATCACATGCGAGTTCATTGTGTCATAAATATTTAATATTTCATTTACACACAGAGTGAACTAGTTCTGTTGGCTTATTCGTAGAAAACTCTACGCTTTTACCGGATTATTGAAATGAAATTTTTAATGATAAAAAAATTAGAGATCTACTAAAAAATTAGCCGTAATCTTGCAACTATTTTGGATAAGTAGGAGAATGTGCGCAAAATTACCAAATAAATAGAATGCCAAAAATAACTCAACGAAAAATTTGGTTAAGTTGTGAAAGTCGCCCAAAAATATAAACAAAACTCGTAGAGATTTTATCTTTGTTCTCACCTCATGAGATTATATATTATTTGTATGAGAAATGCCACGCCCATTTCGTGCAAGTATATTTCTGAAGTTTGCTTGCATTACTTTAAATTTATTCTCTAAGTATACTTAGCACTTCAAAGTTCTTGTATATACAAGATATACCACACCCCCTCGCCGAAATCCATCCAATTTTTAACTGACTTTTGTGTTGTAACTAATGATACTATTTTTGAGAGATTAGCTATTAGATTATACATAACTTTTTTTTTACTTTTTTGGGAGCTGCCACACCCACTTGCCAAACTGTGCCTAATATTTGCTTACTATTTAAATAAACCATGGCTAGTATATGTCGAAAATTCAATTTGATTATGTTTCAAAAATATTTATTATACGCATGTAGGAGGTGCCACACCCACTTGTTCAAAATGGCTTACTTTAGCTTTGATACTTGTTCAGAGTGCTTGTAGTAATTGTGTTTTGTTCAGTTGCATTTACGCAAACAGAAAAAATGGCTTTTAAGTATTTTACGTGTGGGGAAGTACCACGCCTAATTTAAATATTAAGACATTCTAAGATCCCTATTACTTCAAATCAGTATGTCTGCTTTTGATCGGTATTCATTTTGTGAAACTTTTCACTTTTCCTTGCTCGCTTTGCTCACAAACTTCCCGCTTATGCACAATTCGCTTTGCGGGTGGACTCTGGCCCGCGCTTCTTACAGTTTTTGTTTTGCTCTTATATCTACATATTTGACAACTTAATTCTATTTTTCTTTTACTACTAAAAGTATGCAATGGGAATTCACCTTTCCTTAGAATTAAATGTATGCAAAGGATTTTTTTTCTTATATTTGTTTCTTTATCTCTCTTCTTTCATTGCACGCCAATTTTCTGAGACCGAGAATTGAACTATTTTATATACTCGTAATAGAAAGATAATTTTAGCTACGCTCTGAAGGAAAGATAAAGGTTTGCAGCATATATTATGCACAAATATTTCATAATTCCTGGAATAGCTTGCGACCTCAAGACGTCAATTCATTTTGAAAACAGCTTACAAAGTTACATCCTTGTGCAAATTAATGTAGGCAAACCAGTTTATACTCAAAAAAATCTGTTTTATTCACGAAAAATATAAAAAAAGATGAAGAACATATTTTTGCTTTAAACACAATTTTAATGCTCTTTAGCATGGATTTTCTAAGAGATTGACAGTCATTACGGATTTTGGGATCCCTGTGCCATACTTCAATATCTGACTCAACCAGGTTACGTTTGGTTATGCAATCCTTCTTTCTGAGCCTAGTTTTGCATATCGACCATAAATTCTCAATTAGATTGAGGTCAGGTGAATTACCAGGCCAATCCGAAACTGTAATTTTATTTTCAGTAAAAAATTTTTTACTATTTTTAATGTTTGGCAAGGTGCCGAATCATATAGGATAATAGTCTTTTCCAAATAAAACTTTGACAATTCGGACCAAAAAATGAGAAGTAGCCCCCGAACATTTTTTTCACATGATGTTTGATTGACTGCTAAAACTTTGTGAAAACAATAGAAAAATTGTTTTGTCCATATTAATTTGCACAAGGGAGTACATATCATTACATACATTTTTAGGACAGTAGAACAATCTGAAGGGTTGCACACGAAATAATTCCAACTTTAATTTTCAAGGACAATCCTAAGTTACATCGTCTGAAAGATACTTTTTTATTCTCTTATTGTTACAAGGACACTGTTGCTTGAGTTTGTGAAAAAGTTTGTTTTTGGTACAGTATATATTTTAGATAGGAGCACATACAGTTAAAGTCATTAGGGTCTCCAACCTAACTGATTTTTGTTATGTTGAGAATTGTTCTGGAAATAATGTTATTCATAGCGCTGATGTTCTTAAGTGCTTGAATACTATGTGCTAATTTTTGCACATTGAACACTAAACCCATTCAGTTGTCTAAAATCAGTTGCTTACTTTTGACAGGAAAAACAGATCGCCAGATTTTAAACGTAAACAGCGATTGAATCTCTCTATGCTAGCACTCCAGTTGAAATCTTTATCAATTTCGCTGCTCACTTTTATTTTCATGACAATTACCAATAATATGAGTACTTAACAGTGAGAAAGCTTAACTTTCACTACAAAAGGGTGCATCTTCTCGCTAAATTTTTAAATAACAAATTAATTTAATATAAAAAAAAATAATAATTTATCAGATTAAAAGTAAATTGCATTTAATAAATATCTTATATCTAAGCTGACTTTCAATTTTCACAAAGAAAAATTAATTTAAAATTATTTTATTTTTGTATATGAAGGCCTGAAGGCTACATACTTACATACGTAGAGAACTTAAAAAAGTAAAAATAAAATTAAAAAAAAAGCAAGTCGGTCATAGTGTCAGTGGGTTGCGCAAAATCAAATACCAACCAACCCAACTATAAACGCAATGACATTGCTATTTAAAAACCATTAATTTTGCTAAAGAAATCATAGAAAATGATGGCAGCACTAAATAAAAGAAATTTTAATCAACTAAATAATGTAGTAGCCAGGTATTAGAAGAAATTGAATGAAGCAATGACATGATTCTCAATATGAAATAAATATTTAATAATGACATAAAGAAAAAGAAAGAATTAAATGCAAAAAAAAAAAAAAAAAATACAAAAAAAAGACAACCCAAAAAAAATACACTTTAAAATTAAAATGGAAAAATAATGTTTATAATCTGCTTAAAAGAAATGCTTAAACTCAAGGAGATACGCTCGAGACTACGCGCCTGAACGAAATAAAAATACAAAACCATACAAAAAATTTTTATATCAAATATTATATAGAAAAGATATAAGTGCAAAAATTGCGATTCATCTTTATTTGAACTTTCATTTTCTGGCACAAAAAAAAAAAAAAAAAACCGAACGTACGAGACACTGCGACAACACAACATTTTTAAGAAGGTTCACTTATTATTTTGCAGCAAAAGATTTATGTCTGTGCACCTACTTTTATTTGTTTTCATCTCATATTCTTTACGTTGTTTGGTTTCGCCAAATTTTTAAGTTTTTTTTTTTTTTAATTTTTTACTTTTTGATCTTTAATGCCTTTGGGGTATTATAAATAGTCATGTTGTGTTTTTTTTTTTTGTGGGAGAAACTAACAGCAAATAAGTGAAAAAATGCTTGTAAGCAGTTTTAAGCGTGTGTCAAGTTCAATAATTTTTAAATGTTGTCTGAAAATATGCATTGCGTTTTTTTCCATGAAGTCTTTTCTCGGTTAATCCGATAATGAGCTTTTTGAAGAAGGCTTACAAGTTTAACAACTAATGTTCTTAATAGTCATAATTTTTTGGTAAGTAATGACATTTTGCCAAGGATAGCAAGAATTTAAATATTGGGTACTCATTTTTAATTTTAATTAGTTTTCTTTGACCAAATTTTCATATATCAGCTGAGTCCAACCGACCTTCCATTTATTTTAATTCCTCTGTCATCTTAATTTTGACGCTGTAAGTCTTTAGCAAATATCATGCCGTTTTCATCTGAGCTTTCTGTTTCATGGTAACATGACATTTTTGTCGTATGAGATTTTTAGCATATATTCAAAAATATCACATGTGATATTTGTTTTTTGCTTTTTTTTAATATATTGTGATACACCACCTTATGAGTTTCTTCAGCTCAATAAATGAGTAGTCGTAAGTATATATTGTTCTTAATCTTTTTGCCAATACAATACCACAGAAAACGTTCCAAAAAGACCGCAAAACAGCTGATAATACTGATAGAAGAGGTTGTCAAGATAAGATCACAGATGGAGTGTTAGTAATATGCATCATAAGGTTTCAACTATCATTGATAAGTCAATATCGAAAAGGACGATTCGCCGAGACTGAACTTCATGGTCGTTTGAAAACCTTTGCTCACAGCTTCTCAATGAACACATCAAGTTGAATTTGCTCAAAAGCATATCTCTTGGACTTAAAACCAATGGCGCCATATTATTTTCAGTGATGAAACAAAGATAAATGAAGTAGAGTCAGATGGTAGAAAATATAAACGACAGCCCAAAAGTGCGACATTTGATACAAAGAATGTTTCACCAGTAATCAAGCACGGTGGCGAATGACCTGAAATTGCTTTTCGTGTAGTGGAGTTGGACTAAAATACACCGAATCGAACGTAATACTGATTTAAATCAATATGCAGAGATACTCCAGAGCGTAATGTTACAGTGGGCCGAAGAGAATTTGCGGGTCATGTGGAACTTACAACAAAACCTCAAGTCTCGAATTATGAAAAACATTTTTCAAAAACTTTACTGTTCTGTATTTGGCGCGAACTAAAATTCAATCGGGCATCTGTGGAATGCACCCAATAAGCAAAATTTTTAGAATTTTTTATTGAAAAAAGCTCAAGAAGTTTGGGAGTTCATTTCTGTTGAGCGTTGCAAGATCTGAATTGAATCGATGTAACTACGTTTTGCGGCTGTGATAAAGCAAAAAACACAATAATGACTAATTTCCGAAAATGATTGGAAAAGTGACATATGACTATAAACAGAAATACTTAAAAAATTAATTTGAAAATACACAGCATTCTCAGAATACTTTAAAAATAAATCGCTTTAAATTGTATATCCTTCTTAAAAAGATTGTACATGTAGTTATAGAATCATTTAGGCAAGTGTAGTAAGTTCATAGAAGAAAACTTCAAAGCATCAGAAAAGAAGAATGAAGCCAAAAACTTGAATACTCAACTGTGACTTTTTTTTATAAAACTTTTGTTTTTGAGCGTCACTTTTTTTTCAGAAAAGATAACACAGAAAAACATAGAATCATGCAAAATAAAAATTTTAAAAGAGCGGTGTTTATGAGAGAGAAAAAACGATAAAATATCATTATAAGAATATAAATAAATTGAATGAAAGTCTGCACTTCGCTGCTGCTTAGGTTAGCCCAGCAAAGTTTCCTTATAGCGCCAAAAGGCAAGAACACACGTCAATAAAACGTAACGTTATATTTTTATTACTTTATTTTATAATCCATTAGCAAAAGGCGAAAAATTGTGATTTATGGCATTTTTTATGAGCAAAATGAATGGGAGTGATGAAAAGAAAAAAACATCATATTTTGTATTTGGTAAGTTTCAAGAAGAAAAATAAAAAATTCAGAAAAAATTTTTAATGATAAAAAAAATGAAATAAAAGTTCTAAAGGCAAAAGTGAGAGTGGGTTACACTGTATGTATGTAAACCTGTATAGAAAGGTGAAAATAAAATACATAGTATAATGGATTTCGTTAAAGAAAGAAAGAAAAAACTTATTTTTTTTTTTGTTTCTTCTTAACTTTTTAATGATAAATTATACCGTGAAAATGTTTAAGAAGATACCCCATGGTGCAGCTTAGCGATGTTAAATATTTTGTTATTTATGACTTTGAGGTTTCATTAAATATTTTTTGTTTTTTTTTGTTTTCTACAAAAAACAACAGAAACGACGACAACGTAGCAAATTATTAAAAGCTCATAAATATTTTATACTAAGTATTTTTTAGCTTTACCCATTTCTAACAGTGTTAGTCGAGAATAACTAACTCACAACGATTGCTTTAATATAACTTCATTGAATTTAATATAACTTCATCTGCATATTAAATTAATCTAACATACCCGACTAGCGTTGTAGTCTGATGTCTATACTGAATGTATTTCTAAAAATTAGGACTCTAATAAACTATTTGATCGCGTCTGCCTCTAATATATTGTGTTTTGGGCATAGTATAAATAATGAAAATATAAAAGGCAGATGTTCACAATGCTGTAGTTTTAATAACAGCAATTGTCAATATGTAGAGAAATAAGTCTATTAAATAAGCTTATCGGTTTTCTATCAGAATTTCTTTGTTTGCAGTATTGCTCTTAGGAGCTGAAATACACGAGGCAGACGTGTAGTTTTTTTTTTGCTTTTCTAAAATATGTTTATAGAATATAACTCGAAATGGTCAATTTTGGTTAAACTCATATATTAGTTTTACGGACATCAAATTTTTCCGTAAATATTTAATTGTTTAGTTGAAAAACTTGTCCCTCCCAAACATCTGCCTACGAAAATTCAGCGCTGAAATCGTCTGCTTCCATTTTTAAGTATATTTTAATTAAAAAAAAATACAGTCAACCACGAGGCAGACGCGATTAAATGATTTTTTGCTCAATTTTTTATTTAAATGTTTCTATATGCAGCAATAACAAAGTGGCAGATGTTGTCTCTCTCGTTTCTTGTGACATAAGAAAATTATTATCGCAAACTGTTCGACTATAAAATCACTGACAAAAGTTTGCAAATATCAAAAAGTTAAAAATAAAAAACTGAGTTACATACTTGTAGCAACAAAAACGTCTGCCTCTTCGCCTTTCATCTGTTTTTTGTAATGAGAAACATTTTTAAAATCAAAAGCAGACGAGATGAAATTGTTTTTGTCTCTTAATAAATAACGCTGAATCAACTCAATGGCAGACGTTTATTGTATTATTTATATTACTTAGAGCTATATGATTTTCGAGGTCTGCCACATGATTAAATCATATAAAAATTTTGGTCACCGGCTCCGTGGCATTTTGAATCCAATTAAAGTCTTAAAATAATTGCACAATTTCCATCATATTTTCGCCTTTCTATCCATTAAGGGATGTGTCTGATTAATTTACGCAAGAACCATTATGTGGTCTGTCAGCTCGTAACCAATCATCTACCAGGTGACCACATATCGGTCACGTTTGCTGTTAGAAATTTTTATTCTTTTAAGCGGAGTTTTTTTAACAAACGATTTTTTCAAAAAATAATTTAATTAGATAAATTTTCTAATATTTACATACATATATGTATTATTTTAGCGGTGCACAATGTGTTAATTTTGAAATTACGCAGATTATTCTTTTTCTTCTATTAAATGCTGGTGCTTATCTTTTCTTTAAATTCGTTTAATTATTCAGGTCATTAATCCGCATGCGGTTCGCCCCATCAGTCATGAGCCCGTAAATCATCGAAGCGTAGCATCAATTAAAACGTAATGATTTTAAAGCATAATGTTGTTGTAACGTCATTACGACAAATTATAAACATTTGAAGACAAATTTTTTTTTCTAAGAACTTGTTTTCTTTAACAGTTTTTTTTTTGTATTTTTCATTTTTCGAGCAAGCCTTACAATTTGTTCACTTAAATGTTATTAAGTAGTACAAAATCATGTAATGCCAGTTTTAAGCCGATTTAATATTAATATTATATTAACAACAACAACTATAGCTACAAAAATTGTATTGCTGTCATAAGAAATGGAATGAAAAAAAAATAACAACAACAATTTTTGACATTTTATTACTACGCTACGCCACATTAAATGAAAAGTTGAAGGTCGTCATCGTTATTGGCATCGGCATCAGCATCAATTGGCGTTGGAGTCTTTGTCATTGTAGGATTTAGTGTAAGTAAGACGTTATCATTGGTAGGCGCACATGCTTAGGAAGCAGAAACAGAAAAAAAAATACTCATAAAGTAAAGTGGCATTAACTATGCATTACATAGCAGTTAGTGACCGTTTAATTTCGATTTATAGCGATTTCTTAAGTTCATAAATTCAATTAATTGTTGCCTACTTAGGAAAATGAAAAAGAGAGAAAAAATGTGTTTGTTAGGTTAGTAGGTGCCTTAAGTATTACAATTGAATTTTTCAGTTCAAGTAGCATCACCTAACAATTACAAGTTGATTATGGTTTTTATTAGGGCATTCAATTTGAAATTGTGACCTTAAGGTTGAATTGCCTCAATACCGTGAAGTTTTGTGTATGTGACATTGATGGAATATCTCTGAATATGTATGTACTTGTACATAGAATAAATTGTTATACTTTTAAGGAAGCCAGATTAATCTTGTCAAGCTACGGAATTCTAATATTACATATTTGAAACAAACTTCGTAAATAATTTTTGATGCTTCAGCATCTTGTTGAAATTATCATGCTACTACGAGCAAAAGCAACACTTTGGCTGTAACAGTAATGGGAGTAGCAAGGACATTTTAACTGATATATATATAAAGATTCAGCATATATGCAGGAAGCAATTAGCATAACCCTCATTAGGGTTCCAGGCCACAGAAACATTGAGGGTAATGAAAGGCACGGTTCCTCAATTGCTGAAACTGAAGCCTCTGATTTCGTGTACACTCCGAATAGTATAGTTGAAAAAAAGTCTGAGTTCTGAGACAGCAAAGAACTGGAGGGAGATCTCTGCAAACCAGCAGAGCATCCATAGCAATGTGGCAATCGTATAATAATTCAAAAACCACTGTCCAAGAGCCGCAAAGACATCGCGAAAATCACCGCGACTTGCTTTGGACACTGGACTATTGGCACGCATGCCGAAAAATTAGGCATCCCATTTAACCCTTATTGCCGTAGTTATCTGAATGTAAATAAGAAAGCATCTGTTGAGCACTTTCTCTGCATCTGTTCGGCCATTGCCAGAATCAGACTCAGATATCTAAGACACGGCTTCTTTAACAATCTCAGCGAATTGGCCAAACCGAAATCGGTTCGCTGCTTAACCAATTCAACAGGACTATTTGAATATGTATAGCTCTTATCGTTATCAGCGTCCTTATTTAAATCTCTTAACAATCTTCTTACTAGTTTTGTAGAGTCACGTATGTGATTTTAAAACAGCACATTAGTGCTACTTAATGGCTTCTAGCTTGGTTGCTAAGCCGTCACTCTAACCTAACCAGAATATATGTCGATGGTTTTTATTACTGTCAAAAATTTTTTATAAATATTGTTGGTATAAAGTTGACCCAGCTCTGTTTTTTTTGTGCATTTTTTGAGGCATTAAGCCTGAATATGTGTCTTCCAGCAAAATTTCTTCGTAGAGTATCCGGTCACGAGAAAAATTTCGAGTGAAGACAGATGCAGCTCAATAGCTACCGAGAAGCTAAAATATTTAGCTTTTGCTATTTCTCAAATTTTTTCTTCTTTATTCTATTCTATGGCAATTATGTTTAAAATTTAAGAAATAAGCCACAAGGCTTTTAAGTAAACCATAATGTAAAAAGCAACAAACTTTATGCTTGCTTATTTAATATTTCTAACTTTGACTAAAACAATGCTTTTTCAAACTAAAAATATAGGCAGGTTAGATTGGTCTGTTGTAAGGCTGTATACTAAAACTGAAAAAACCAATGGATAGTAATGCAAGGAAGGAAAAAATGCTGCAAGGCATTTGCTGTTAAAACGTTGTCACATCAAATTGCTGGTGAAGACAGCTGAAGAATGCTGTCAATTTTACTTGGGTAGTGTGATTTATTTTTATAATATTTAGTTGAGCTTATGATTTGGTTTCCCTTTTTTCATTGATTTTGGTCACCTTCATTTCAATCAATATATTTTAAAATACGCCCATAGTAAATGCACACTTTCCACATAGCACAAATATATTGAAAAAAAAAAAAAAAAAATTGTGCTGAAACTGTCATCACCAGTGTACCTTACTAGATATCAATTTCTATATCAATCAAAGTTATACACATAAAATATAAAAAACTCAAATTTTTAATAAAATTTTTACAATGAACATTTTAGCGTTACTAATATGTTTGATGAATTTGCGAATATTACAAAAAAAAAAACTACTCTTTGAAACTGATTGATACAGTTGACAACAAATAATTTTATTACGAAATTGCTACCAAATGTGTAATAATAATAAAAATGATTTTTTTTTTTTTAAATTTACTTGATATTAAATCAAATTGCAGTACATATGATATTCGTTTTTTTTTTTCATATATTGCGTGAAAGTGAATTTCTAAAATAAACAAATAGATGAACGAAACTACAACAATACATAATATTTAGTGAAATTGACAACAAATTGTGTTAAAGTTAAAAATAAATCATTTGTTAATTTCATTTGATTATATTGCACACATTGGGTTTTCCATTTCATTTGAAAATTCAACTGATTTTTATTGTGTTTAATTTATTTACAATTGATATATTTTATTTCATAAAAAACAAAAAAAAAAAAAAAATTATTGGCTTTTATTTTGTAATTTGAAATTTTTAATTGCTGGAATTTTGTTTTTCGTAGAGCTCCCTTTTTATTACGATTTTATTATCATTTTTGTGATTTGTTTTTATTTTTTGTTTGATAATTTTGAATATTTAAATATTTCGTAGAGTAAAATTTAATAACTGTTGGTGGTTTTTGATACATATGATATGAATATTTGTTAGACAATGAAAAATATTTGATATTAAATGTTTGTTTGAAGTATTGCGCTTTTTTCTTTGGTTTCATAAATAAATTTGATAGTACCTTTTGTTGTTGATTTAATTAAACATTTTAAAATGACAGTTGTTGACAAAATTTACCTGAAGAGGGAGAAAAAAAATTATTATTATATGAAAAATTTTGTATATAATAAAAAATCAAATAATTTTATTAGCTGAGTGTTGATTATAAACGCTTAATTAAGCTCTCAGTTAAATTAAGCTTTATTCTACAAAAAAAAAAACATTGTTTTGGAAAAAAATAAGCCATTTTTAACTTTCTTTTAGCTTTTCTTTTAAATTCCTTTTGATGCTTTTCGGTGAAGCTTACATTCTTTCAATTATTTTTCCCTAAGCTTAAGCTTTTGCGGTGTTTTTGGACATTTTCGATTTTTCCATTGTTGTTCAATAAAGTTCGATTTTTTTCGGTAAGTTTTGCATTTTGCCAATAGTTGTCGACAAATATCAAGTTTTTCGTTAAGTATCAATTTGTTCAACAATTTTGAATAGTTTTCGAAAATATTCGATAGTTTTAAAAATTTTTTATTTTTTTTTTTTGACTATTTCAGACTTATTATTAATATTAATTTTTTGGTTAGTTACATACGTTATTTCTAAGAAGGTTTTCAATAGTTTTCAACACTTACAGTCTTTTGCGATGCTTTTTCTGAAAAGTTTCTACTTTTTTTAACATGTATCAACTTTTTTATGTTCTTTGACCTTTTCGACATACATTTATCAACATACATACCTACATACTCCCGGGGAGATGGGATCATATTAATAACCAGATGGGTTATGGTATTTACTCTAAGAAACTGAAGATAAAAATTGCTACGAGGTTACCAGACTATTGTAGCGTTTTTGTGGCAGAAGTTATAGTGATAGACGAGGTGGCATTCTGGCTGAGAATGAATGTTGTATTCAGAAAGGATGCATGATTAAGATAGTCAGGCTGCTATCAAATTTCTAGAATCAGTCTTCCTAAACTTACTAGTGGCCTAACGAGCGGCAGCTCGTCTCTAAATAAGATGGCATAGTTTTTAATTTTTTTTTTTTAACATAACTTAAGTATATAAAATGAAGCCAAAACATAAACAAATTATGCTAAGACTTTTTTGTATTTAAATTTACTACTACTAAGTTTCATTGATTTTTTTCGAATTATAAGGTTTCAAAATTGAAAATTTTTTGAAAAATTGCAAAAAAATTGAATTTTTGTTAAATTATTTTTAGCCGTAGCGACCAAACTAGTTGAGCTATTGTGAAACATATTACTTTAAAATTTTTTTTCGGAATCTCTAATTTTAGGAAACATAAAAAATTTGGAATAAGTATCATTCATGTAAAATAACATTTTCAATGAAGCCTATATGCCGTTACCACCCAGAACAGTGCATGTTTTTGGTGTTTTTGCCTTTTATCTCAAAAACTAGACCTGATCTAGCAATTCCACTATGATTTTCGGATTCAGCGGGAAAGTTTACTATAGGAATGGTGGTTTTTATTTGGCGCAATTTTTCTTGCATTGTAGTGTTACTATTGTTCGAAATATATAAAACCAAAATTATGATTATGTTTGATCGAAAAAAATAAAAATCAAAAATACGACTTTTGATTTTTAAAATAAATATCTCAAAAATTATGTCACACATATCTACTAGCTGTGGAATAGTGAAGGATTTTTCGATTTCGATACGCTGGGACCTTTTATTTTGTGCGGTTTGGTAAAAAAATACCTACTAAGTGGTTGGGTGTTATTATCGATCCCAATTATTTTTACTCACCTATAATTTTTTTTATCAATTTACCCCTTTCTGCTCCCCCTTAAATGTTTCCTAAACAAAGGTTTCAAACTTGACCCAAGGGAATAAATTATAGATCGTCCATCCCTTCGAGTTCGAAACCTTTGTTTAGGAAACTTTTAAAGGGGAGCAGAAAGGGGTAAATTGAAAAAAAAATTATAGGTGTATAAAATTAATGGGGATCGATAATAACATCCAACCATTTAGTAGCGTTGGAATGAGCCAAATTCCGTAAGAAATTCAATTTTGTATGGGGAATCTCTTGATAGGGGGTTAGTACATTCTGAAGAAATATTGGGAAGAATAAATTAAGTGGGGCTGGGCATAGACTTGAACCTTGTAGGGCCACCCTGGTAGCATTGGGAACGTTGGGAGTACATTTCATAAAAACATAACTTTTGTATGGAAACCCCACAAACGAGTGGAGAGTGGGGGTAAGTGTGTTTGAAAAAAATGTTGAGCATGCAATATTATTGAGGGTCGGTCATAAATTCTATTGCTCTATGGGCTACTCATGGCCAGCTGTGGGCTAATTTGTATGAAAATTAATTTTTTGGCTCACGCATTTTTTTTATCAAACCTCACAAAATGAAACGTCCCAGCGTATCGAAATACAAATATTAATAATCTCCATATGTCACTACTCCATAGCTAATATCTACGCTTCTCGCGAACTTCCCATTAAATTTTTTTAAAATTTTGTTAAGTTGTAACATACAAAAATTGAATTAAATTTCATTCGATGTTATACAAATCGAAAGTTATGTTGAAAATTCAAGAAAAATTGTTTGAATGAATCAAAAAATTTGGCTTATCAAATACTTGCTTGGTTGCGAAAGCCAGCTTTTCAAAATATCTCAAATTCTTAAAGTGATGTAAAAAAATGGTAATTTTCTGCTTCAGCCAAAAATTGACTTAAGAATTTGCACTTTCTTTTTTACTGTCGAACTGTTTTTGGATAAAGTTCTAAGCAAATGAGTAAAAATAAACTAAAAAACAACACTTCGATGCAGAGTCCGCATATTAAATTCAATTATTATTGCGGTAACACACATAAACACAATTATTAGATACATAGTCACTGACCTGTTTGCTAATGATGTGTTCATTACGACATTGTAGAAGCAACAAAAAAAAAAAAAAAAAAAAAAAACATAAAACAAAACGGTTAAATGTAACATGTTGCTAATGAAGAAGAAGATGCTGCTAATGACTTGTTATATTATAATACGAAACTACTTAAAATGTTAAGTAGGCTGCCGCGACAAGTTTACTGCTCTAGAAACAGTGAATTAATTATAAAAATTAAAAATCCATAATTCAAGAGAATGCAGAAGATTCTTTTTAATAATATAAGGCTAGAAAATCACTAACATATTCTGTCAATTTAAAAAAAAAAGAAAAATAAATTACTGTTAAAACTGTTAACAATATGACAGTAAATTTGTGAAAAAAATCATAATACAATAATGCAAAAAAAAAAAACAACCATAATTATAAAATATAACATAAAACAAAAACTTAAAAAAAAAAGTTATAAAAAAAAAACAATAATAAAAATGAACCACACAGTCTGATAGGCAGGCACAACAATAACAACAATAACAAAAACAAAACTCGGCGAGTTTCAGTTACTTTGAAAGCAATCAACACATCACTTGGTAGCTTGATATAGAAAAAGAAGAAGAAGAATTGACAATACATATTTATCAACGTATAAAATCAGCAACAACAACTACTGCAACTGCTACAACATGCTGCTATAACATTACAACAACAACAGCAACAACAACATTCAACATTGTACTGCCACTGTGACAGTTTTATCTGCAAGTATGTATCTTTCACCACTGCGCATAGATGACAGTCGAGATAAAATGATCGTACATTAATTTCTATCGCTATGCAACTACCGTGCGAATGAATGATACTGATCCACTTTTTGTTTTTTCTTCTTCTTGTAATATTTGCGCAAATTTATTGGAAGAAAGAAAAGTTACTTTAGAAGGGAAAGGTGAAAATTGAATTGTATCAGTTGCTCATAAGTCTGATTTTTCAAGTTACCTATTTTTGAGATACTTAAGTGTCGTAAATACTTTTAAATATCGATGCTGAAAGTAATGTTAATTCGAAAAATATTTATGTTTCTATATATCGTCAAATGAAAATATTTTTAATATTTGATCAAAAGCGCATAAGTCCAAAATATCTCTCTTTGCTCTTTGTGGTTTGAAAATAATGTCTTATGTATGATACTTATGACTAACCATCATAGATATTATAAGGAGATTTGAACAAATCTATACGATACGGCTAGAGAGGACTATAGGATTATAGCATATGGGTTCACGCCACAAGGCATGCTCAAAATCAGCTATAGATCATTGTATTTTCTAAAGGTTTTTCTAGGGCTTGATTTTTAACCTCAAGAGGCTCAGGATCATAACAGTCGAATCTTTTTCGTTTTTTTGGTCAAGATACAAAAAAGCTTACTGGGGTTCTCATAATGATTTTGCCGTGAGTTGAAGAACATTACGAATGAAAGGAACATTTTTTTTGGTCCTCAATATGATTTTTTTTTGCATTTAATGAAAAAAATAAGTTTTTTATACCCTACACAGAGGGTATATTCGCTTTGTCATTCCGTTTGTAACGTATAGAAAGGGGCGTGGCAGGTATAGAAAACTATATATATTATTGATCAGCGTCACCACCTTAATCGATATAGTTATGTCAGTCTGTCTGTTTGTCTGTTTGTTGAAATCACGTTTACGTTCATTGAAAACACGGGTCTCGACCACCATTAAGGGGCGGTGGGCGTGGCACTTTCTATGTAAGCAAAAAACGTTGAATGTTATGGATAGTGTACCATGGGAGCAATCTTTAAACAATTTGTTGTATAAATATCAGTTACTATAAGCTTTAAAATTAAATGGATTTCGACGGGATTGCATCAGTAGGTGTGGCACCTCCCATATTAACATAAAATTGTAAGCGCTATTTTAAGTGAACTATTCCAGCAATTGGTATGAAATGGTAAGTGGTTAACACACTATAAGCCACATCTGAATCAAAAGCGGCCGAAATACCACTAGTGGGCGTGTTACCTCCCATACAATTTAATTTCACTAAGTGGCATATCTATCGAAAGATATGAGCAATCATACTGAAATTTGGTGTAAGAGGTTTGTTTATAGAAAACTATTTCTGGATAAAAATCGGACTGGATTGTGTCAGTGGGTGTGTCACCGCCCTAAATTTTAATACTAATTACGGCATATATCGCAAACTATACAAGCTATTGTGCTAAAATTTTGTATGCGTGTGTCAATTGCGAATATAATTTTTTGATCCCAAAGTAGGCGGAATTGGAAAAGTGGGCATGGCATAGTTCGTCTTTTTCATTTCTATTCTATTTTTCTAAATATTTTCCATATTCTTTTGTATGTTTCCACTTATTTAAACCTCATTCAACTTTATTCGACATTTTTTTAATTTTTTCGACTTTTTCATCAATTTTTCAGCATTTTTTATTTTCCATTTCTTTCAAGTTTTTTTGCAATGGTTTCTATATTTTTGACTTTTTCTGTTTTTTTTTCAAATGTTTCAACACATTTCAACATTTTTAAATCTTTTTATTTACATTATCTTCAACTTGTTTAACTTCTTCAACCTTTTTAATGTATTTTTAACATTAATTAAAAATTACTTTCAATGCAGTGTAGGGTATGTGAGTTTCGGCCTGGCCGAAGATAACACCTTTACTAGTTTATTTTAAAATAAAACTTTTGCTTAGTTATGAGAGGCCTTGTTTTAGTTGTTGGTGCTGGTCTCCGCAAACTCTTAATCTAGCTTTGTTTTTAAATATCGAAAAAAAGTTTAAGATTCTGAGGAATTGTATTTCCAAAAAAATGCTTGATTATACTTACCCTTTTTTGTGATATCAATTGTTAAGAGTATCATTTATCGCTGCAGTAAAAGCAACATATCAGAGCCTTAGCTTCTTGCCAACAAACTATGTATCTTGAACATAGTCAATGCTTTGTGTCTTACAAAATATATACATATATTTTTTTAAGACCTATTAAAGCTTCTAGTATTTGAAGTGGTTGAAATATCTTTCAAAAGTCTGAGAACGCTTATTATTATATTCACATGAAGGGGGAAGAGCGTTTGACATCTTCGTCTATATTTTGTTGGAGTTTTGAAGAAACTTATTAACAAAGGTTTTCAACGGTATATCCTTAGATATATATTAATGATTTCAAGATCTTTCAACACTTTTTTTTAAGTAAGAAACTTCTTCAATTCGACAAATAACAATGATCAATACGAAACATTCAAAATATTAACAAAAAAAAAAAAAATCTTAAAAATTTTACATTCTAAAATTTGGCACAAAATGTTCCGCATATTTAAAATAAAAAAAAAAAATATATATGAAAATTATAATTCCATAAACCTTGCATGTTAAAATTCAAAATTCAACTTTTAACGTGATTATTATGAAAAATTAGCATTTTAAAACATCATCTGTCATACCACACCCAGTGGCAATAAGTCTCAAGTCAACTAATAAGTTGCACGCAACTACTCCTACTTGTCACTTTGGATTGCTTATATTGCATTAGCATTAATTTAATTAAACTTAATGTTAACATTATGATTAAGTCAATATTTCAAAATTTGCTAAGAAAATTAAAATTTTCAATTCTCATCTATAGCGAGTGCAAGCGCAAACAACCAACAAATAAAGTTTCGTTCACCATACATTTCGAAATTTTGCTGCAGTTTCTCATCAGCAGCAACTACCATTATCATCATTTTTATCGTAGAAGTCGAAGGAAAAAAATATATATATGGGGATGCAAAAAATAAACAGAATTTCATGTGAATTATTCATAAAGTTTCACAGTTATGCGCTTAAAAATTAACTTCAATACTTCAACAGATGGTGCTATCACTACTACAACGGATGCTTCTGATGCTCATTAACGATATCATCAACTGCAGTTTGCTTTTTATCATCATTATCACAAGCGCATTGGTGTCTTGTTGAATTTGGTAAAAGTAAACAGCCGCAGTCAACACCACCGCATCGCTGCAAACAGCAGCTAACACCAGAGCATAATCAGCAGCATGGTATTACCACCTTTAGGCAAATTGGTTTATTCTACTCTCTCGATTTTCTGGAGTACTGTGGTTTAAACCGAATTAATTTATTTTTATATTAAAACAATTTCTTAAGTAGTAGTAGTTGTTTTTTTAGCATTTTAGCATCGAAACTTTTTTCCGTTTTAAGTAAAAATAATTTTGAAAAACCATTTGGCGAGTATGTGCCCGGTTATATCCAAAATAATAAAGAAAACAGATTTCGAAATAGTTCTATCTATTCTATGAAATTTACGATGTCTAAAATTAACTTTATTGCAATATCTGTATAGTTCGATTTAAAATCAAAATCGATTATTGGTTTTTCATTCGAAAATAAATTTCTATGAATGCAATGCCCGCAAAAATAAAACTATTGAATTTCTTCTCAAATAAACCACTGTAACCCAGCCTAATTGTAGCAGCAACAGGGAGTTCCAATTTTTTCCTCATTTTCACCAACAGATAAAATCACCGAAGTTTGGCAGCACTGTTTACCTTGCAGTAAGTAAGAAAAAGATATTTGTTGTTGGAAAAATCTTAACTTTCGTAGCTCGTTATTATATCAACACAAACAACAACTAGCACTTGTAGCTATGTGTATAGCATTTTGTAGTGTAGGCGAGAGAAAACAATGGTATTCAATATCTTTGCATTAATATCCCGCTGAAACCCTTTAGGCTGAGGGATTACAACTTGTGGTTTAATTATTTTGCTAATAATGAAGATTATTTAATAAGTTGTAATCAGTTTGCACACAATTGTTAGTTTTAGTGATGCTGCCAGCATCTATTGCATAGGATAGATTTCACATAATGAATTTGTGTTAAATTCGATATTAGCCAAATATTTAAAATTGAACAATTAAACAGAATTTAGATAATTCACTTAATAATCTAAGCAAATCATAAGCAATCGCTTTACTTGCATAAGTAATAGAAGGGACAAGGTGACTGCATAAAGGGTGATAACAACTAAGAGTCAGCAAAGCTCTATAGAAAACTGTTTTGAAAAATATTGGAGCTGTTTACTTAATCAAGTTTTGACGCACTGAAACAGAATTTTTGATATTAAAAGATGAAACATAAACTTTAAAAAGCTTCGAAAGCACTCTTAAATTAGCTAAGAAGTAATTAGCTAAGAAGTTTCGTAGCTGTAATAGCTAAACTTTAATATTATTATTATATTTTATGGCTGCAGTCCTTAATTTTTCGTACAAAATTTAGTATTATTATAAGACTTTTCAGCCCCAAATCTAGCTTTAAAATGATTGTAACTTTTATGTCGCATGTAATTTTTTTGTGCATTGTAATCTTTTTGTCTCAAACGGCTTATGAACAACTTTTCAATGCTATGCAATTTTTAAGTCATATACGGCTTTTTAATAGCACACAACTTTTGAGTATCATGAGATTTTTTTCCTTTATTCAACTTAATCACAAGTGTATTTTTGATAGCACACGCTTATTTAGCACTTAGTTTTGTCTTCTTCTTTCAACGGGTCTGCGTATGTGTTGCATGAAACTTTTCAGCCTCCTTACTTGCATGGAATATTTATATTACAAACGTTTTTTTACTCGTTTTTAACTTTTATTGACTAATGCAAGATCTCATGTAAATCGCATGACACTTTTTAAATCGCATGTATATTTTAGTCGTATTTAACAATTCAAATAGTTTCAAATGATTTTTAATCAAAAAGATCTCTACACTTTTTTTTAGCTCAAATTTAAAAATAACACTAGCCGACTTTTTTGACATTTTTTTTTTGTTCCATGAATTTCTTAATTTTTTATGATGTTATTAGGTCCCCTTATTTCAAAAAAAGAATTTGATCGATTTTTCTCACTCTTAGTTGTTTTTTAAATTCTTTTTCAGCGTATTTTTAGTGTATTTTCAGTTTTTAAGCTATATCTCATACAAATATAATCAAATTTTCTTCGAACAAATTTTGAAAAAAAAGGTAATAAAATTCCCCACAACTCTTGTAGCGGAAAGTTTTGGCATTAATAAACAGGTTTCGAGATAAAAAATTGATTTTTTTAAAATTTGTATCCAATTAAAAATAACTTTAAAATTTAAATATTTAAAATACATCAATTTAGCTCATTAAAATACAACTGAAAATACACTGAAAATACACTAAAAAAAATTAAAAAAAAAACTAACCGTGAGAAAAATCAAAAATTTTTTTGAACTTAGGGAACATACATCATAAAAAATTAAAAAGTATCATGGAACATTTTTTATGTCGCCTAGTGTAATTAGCTAATGTCTGTTATCGGAAGATTTTTATGCTTTTTTCTATTGCTCAAAAGAGCGTAGGAAGATATAAACATTCAAGTGACTGTCATAAAAATATTTACAACAAAAAAAAAAAAACTTTTCCAACCTCTTATAAATGGCGCTTAAGAAGCAAGGTAATGTAAAATTAGCAAAGCGAAAACTTAAAATATATCGACTCATTCGCAGTAAGTGAATTTGCAGCAAAAGATGATTTATTAATTTCTTACCGTTGACGATGACAAAAAAAAAAAAACTGCTGACATTCTCTCTGACAACCTTTACTTTCACAAAAATTTTTGCTTTTGTACTCAATCTCAATGCCATTCTTTTGACCGCATTTTCACAATGACTTGGCATTCTAGACAACAAACACAAACGTCTCAACAACAAATATGTAATTAAAGTTATTTATTTTTTGCAGTGTAAGTGTATAACAGTAATAGCACAGCATAGTACTGCATCTTCATATTTAGCACAATAAAACGAAAAAAAAAGTTGCCCAATATTTTTTCTTAACTGCACATGCAACACTTGGCCACTTTTTCATAGTTGCAATCATTGGAAGGGGCTTAAATTTATGCGGCTTAATGACTGACTAACTGACTGGCAGAATAACTGAATGACTGACAATGTTGGAACAATGAACGAACGGGTAGTGAATGTAGTGTTAATTGTAAAATAGAAGCGGAGTATACAGTGCATACCCTAGAGCATCGCGTTGCTCTGTGTGTGCAGGTGTGTGTGTGTGCGAAGTACCATTTCTTGATAAATTAATTGAAACATTGCAATTTGTTGGCAGCAGAAGGTAACAGCACAGTACCAATGCTGCTTCGTCCGATTGCAATTTGGTTTGGTGCAAAAAAAAACTGTGCAGATTAAAAAATGCGATGCAGCACAACAATAGCGCGCGGTGTTGAATGCTTATGGTTAATTATCTTAAAAGCTTAATAATAACAAGTTGTATGGCTGTGTGTTATCTTAAAAGTAGAGTTAATTTGGAATGAAATATAAAAAAAAAATTATTTTGTAATATGCGGCAATGTTTGTTTTAATTAGCAATAGTAAAGTGTGCAACAAAGCTCGATGGATGGCATTTTAATAATGTTTTTCGAGGATTCTTGCTAAGAAGTTTATTTTGAAAATTAAAGTAAAAGAATATCAGATTTTTAATAATATTTACTTAAGAAATATTGCGCAGAATTTTATTATTCCTTTGCTGCAGATAGTTTTGTAATAAAAAAGCATACAACAAAAAGCGCGATTTGTTGCATAAAATTTTGTGGCAGCGGCTTACAAAAACTTAGTAATATCCTACACTGCGTCTACAGTTAAGATACGCGGTAGTTTCTAGAAGATTGACCTCTCCATTGGACCGCTGTTCTTAAGCTACTAATGGAAATAATGATAGTAATATAAGTTGTAATATTTCAAAGTTTTTTTCGTAAGCACTCAGCAATCTAAGCTACGTAATTTCAAGAAATTTGAGAACAAATTTTTCAATATTAAATGAACGCAAACGCTATACACTCCATTTACATATGTAAAGAATAACCAAGAGGAATTTATTTGAGTTTAAATGTGCATTCAGCATTACAGTCATTATGATCGTCACACAAATCACTTCATCAACAATTGTGCATGCAAACTTCCTGCAAAGCTTTAATTGACAATAACATAAGTTTTTATTTCTCTTAATAGATTTTGTAGAGAAGAAAAAAAATTCACTAAGTTTTGACACACTTTTATCATAGGAAAAAAAATTGCTACTACTACTATTTTTCCGCTTTACTATGACTACTGTGGCTGCTACTTTTGTTTCATTGAAAAAAAAAAAAACAAGTTTGTATGTAACTTCTACTTCTTCTGCTTTTTTTACAGATGGTACTGATGCTGCTGTTGATGCTGCAAACTCTGCTACCAACAAAAGCCTTTTTTTTTTATGTACATTATTAGGTCAACGTTTAAATTGAATACATTAAAGTAAGGAAAAAAAAATGCATTTAAAATTCACAGTTGCACACACAAATAAACAAACGCAGAGTTATGTCTCGTCTTCTTGTCTCAGCGTGAAATATAAGAACATAAGAAAAGAAAATAATGTTTCCCGGTAGTAATTTAAGATGATATAGGAAATATTGATAGCATACTTTCTCTGTAAAGGGCGTAATGTAAATATCATAAATACCCCTTCATCTTACTCATACCAACAGTTAGTAGTTTTTTTTTTTTTTTAAATGTCTTTACTATTATGAAAGTTGCTAGTCATCATCTTATATTTTTCTCTACAGGGTGTTTGCGTTATTGCTTTGTGTATTTCTAAAATAAGACAGTTTTTCATTGTAAGCTGACATTAGTTTTTGTTGCTAACTTATTGCTGTAGAATATTCTATTGATTTTTCCCAGGCTTCAACTTCACGCAACGCACTCTCTGTCTGGTCTAAACTACTTTCTAAACTTAATGCCTGTAAATATGGCTAATATATGTGTGTTGACATAAGCGTTAAAGGAATGTTAACACATGAATAACATTTGCTTTAACTGAAGAATACTTCTATTTTTGCAATGTCTATGGAATTGTTTTTTTTTAACTTTATTTATATAAATTCTTGTAGTTAACAGGATGCAGTTTATTTAAGAGACTACAAAAAATGTACTTTACGCTCTTTATAAACATACGGAAAAACAAATTCTTTTGAAAAAAAATTTGAAAAACCAACACAAATGAATGACCTTACGATTTATCATCTGATAAATTTCGATCTGTTTCGATATCTTTCAATATAATCCAATGGCATAGTGTTATAAAAAAGGATGAATAATGAATGCTGCATGTTGAAGGTCTATACAAATCGATATATAAAAAGTTTTCGAAACACCTAAAAAATCTAATTTTAATTACCAAAAACCGATTTTAGCTAAGAGTGTGTATCATTCTTGATAAGACTTAGTTTTAAACAAATATATGTATGCTATAACCTTTGCTAGCACAACAGTGTTATTTTAAAAAATAAATTAATAAAATCGGTTCAGTATATTTTGCGCCAAAGCGTTACAAACCATTTCCATATAAGTAATTTTATATAAAAAGTATTGAAAACTAGCCAAGAATTTTGAACTTCCATAAACTTAAAATTTCAATTTACACAGTCATACAATGTTTTCGTTCCACCTTTTGCAAGGCAAAAGTCTCTAATGAACAAACTTTTTAGATTATTCTTCTTTTCTTTTAATTATTTTTAATTTTAACACCCAATGGTATTGATGGCAAATAACACAGCTGACTATACCACTTTCAATATTTGTTTTGTTTTATTTCCTGACAATATTCTCTTTAGCTTTCAGCAGTGTCCTTTTAATTATTGTGTACTAATTTTGTTGCTGATTTCCCATATGGCTACAATTAAATTTGCTATGCAACCGAGTGTGAATCCAATTATTTACAACGCCAATGTGATTAGGAGACAAGTTAACAAGGAGCAGAAGAAGAAGAAGATAAAAGCAAAGGAAGCAAATGAAGAAGTAACCGAAGGAAGACTACTTGTGCAAATTCTCGACCATTTTAGTACTTACAAATATCCCAGTGCAATTTTTTTCTACTAATTATATGTAGTGTAAAAGTTTATTGAGTTGATAATGAAGTTGCTGGAAAATATGCTGCTGCTAGGGATGATGATGTTGTTGATGTTGCCAATAATAATGATAATAACTGTATTGATAATGATGTTGCTACCGCAGATAATAATGATATTTTATACTTTTATTTTTTACTAGCGGTGCTGTCCTTCAGTCGCCTCTGTGCACAGTAAAAACAAGATTGGTAAAATCAACGAATTGCAATTCGTTGACTAAAATTTGTGGAATTCAACAATTCATTTCTTTGAATCAAAGAAAAAATTTGCAAAATCAAAACCTTTTCTTCTTTGATTTTGCAAATTCAAATTATCTGATTTTACAACAAAATATTTTAGCGTTAGCGTTAACTTCCATTGTCTGATCAGGGAAGCTTCGGTTCGAATCCCGGCGACGACATAATTTTTTTTTATTTTTTTTATTTTTTTATTCAAAGGTGTTTAAAAAACTGTTTTTTTTTAGTTTTTTAAATACTTTTAAATTAAAAAATAAAAAAATTAAAAAAAATAAAAAAAAAATTGTCGTCGCCGGGATTTGAACCGAGAATTTCCCTGATTTGACAATGCTTGTTACGCAGTTTAACGACATCATTTTAGTATATCTTAAAAATGCTGTCAGTGGTTGAGTTGGGTAAGATGAGCATCTTTGAACAGTGGCATGGCGCTGAGATCCGGGTGACAGGTGAAAAAAAATTGAATTTCTCTGAAGTTTTAAAAAAAACGTATTACAATTAAAATAAGAATGACTGACAATAAGTACCAACAAATAAGAAAATAGAGGAAATAGAGAAAAAAAAATAAATAGAGGAAAGTAAAAAATCAAAAAAGAAAAATTTTTTTTGCGAATTTATACTAAGTTTCAACAAAAACTTTAGGAAAATTAACAAATGTTGTTTTGAAATCAACTAATTTACTTTAAGTTTCAACAAATCATCATCATCAAATCAGCGAAACTGATTCGCTAACTGAAAATCATACCCAACATTTGTTGAAATCAGACCCGGAATTGTTTGATTTGAGCGAATCTTTTTTTTCTGTGTGGTATAAAATTAAAATATTAATTGTTTACTTCTTTATTTCATCTTTAAGCTTTCTTCAAATGTTCTAATCGCTCAAAGTTAATTATTTTCCGCTTATTTTCTCATACATTTAAAAAACAAAAGAATCAATTTCAGAATATTCCCCTCACTCGCTAACAGCAGAATCGATCGTGTGAAAAATAATTCAATGATTGCGCGACTGTTTGATTGACTGATGTGCTGTATGACTGAATGATGGACAGCGCTAGTGGGGGAATTATTTGAATATCATTTAATATTTTTTCGAATAACTTAACTGAACATGCATAGCTAAGTTTTGACTTAACTTAGAAATCATTTGACTTATTTCAGTCGATTATGAGCATTTGAGAATTTTCGGGAGCAGTGTTGCCAAGCTATAAAAATAAAATATTTTTACTTACAAATCTTTAGAAAAGAAAACGATCTATCATTTTTAAAGAAAAAAAAATCAATAAATAGTCGCATATTTCAGCACCTAGTGGCAACATTATGCCTTACAGCTCTCTCTAAACGTTTCAGTTCCATTTTTTGTTCAGTTTTTTGTTAGCTATTAATTTTATCAAATTTTTTTAATTTTTTTTCTATTTCACTTAATTAATTTTATTCCCTCGTGCTTATTTTATTCTATCTAATAACAGCAACAACAACTTGAATTGTTGTAGTATTACACATTTTTGTTGTTGTTGTTTTTGTTATTGTTGTATTCTGACCCATATCTGCCGCATCTTAATTATTTAAATTTGAGAAGTTGAATCGAAAAAGAAGCGATTGGATTTTAAAATTTTGTTTACACTTCCTTAGCAAGAATGAAAGTTGGTCGGTCGGTTGGTTGATTTGTTAGCAGTTTGCTGTTTGCAGTTTGGTGTTGCTGACAACTGGATATCAAAGTTTTACCGAAATGATGAAATTTTATATAAATTATTCATGTTGATGTTTTAATGTTATATAGCAATTTAATTTCATAATGGAATTCAAAAAATGAAAAAATAAAAAAACAACAAACTATCTACTTGTCTTTAGTGTTGTTGGCTTTCAAATTATTTTAAATAAAAGTGGGTGGTATAAAATATTAGTATGTTTGAATTTTTAATGTTAATATATTTCGTTATATGTCAGCACTTATGTATGTACGTAGAACATTTATGTTAAAATTACTAATTAGGGCATTGTGAATAGCGCTGGCTAGAAAATTTGATATATTTTAATAGAGTGTTTTTTTTTTGACTCACATTTTTTACTGAAAACGTAACTATTTCCTCTTAAATTATATCTGTTATTTTTTAAAAGAGTCATAATTTCAAATTGAAATAAGACTCAGATAAAAATAGGTCAAATAACCAGGACTTTAGCCTTTTTTGATAGTTCATATTATGCATTTAGGATTTTAGTACGGCTTAGAACGTATTAGTATTAGACTCAAATATAGCATAATCTGGAAGCATATTATTCAAAAACTTTATTTTTAAATTTATAATTTTTAGCAATTTCTTAATTTTTGAAGAAGCCACCTCAGACACAATTTGGACACAACATCGACAAAATTGTATGTTATAAATCCCAAAATAATTTTATGTTGTTTTTATTTTTACAGAACACAATATTAAATATCGCTCTAAAAACATCATGCCGTCATCATCGTGCTGCCTGAATGGCTTCAAATCTTAAACGATTTAGTAAGGACGATTATTTTGGGTCACTATTTGGTTTGAAATGCGGCAGTTACGAGCAAGGAATATCAATCAAATTAAATATCCACATGGTAGGAGATTATTTCGTAGATTTTTCTTCTATAATATTTAGACCATTATTAAATTAATTGTAATGAAATCATTAAAAAACTATATTTTCTCAATGCAAACGCAAATTTACAACTAACAATAGTCTTATGTGTGCAGATCTTTTTTAGCCTTCTAAGTCAATATTTCAAATGCAATAAACTTACAGAGCTTGGAGCTAAGCAAAAACTTAATTCGAGGAATTGGTTTTGAGGTTCTTTGTTCTTTGAAGAAGCTATAATTTGGTGATTCATATTCAAATGCTCTAAGTGTTTAATAAACTACTCTGCAATATATATACAATGATTATAAACTTTAGATAAAGTAATCGCTTTATATTAATTATTTTGTTTTGCTAAATATATACTTGCAAAATCTGCAAACAATGTTATTAGAAATTCGTAGGAAACATCTACAAAAAAATTTCATTTAGCTTTTTTTTGTTAAATTTTTTCTGAGTTCTACGAAAATATTTTTCTGAACAGCAAACGTTTAATGAGAACGTTAGCATTAAGACTATTTTTAGCCACTTTCATCGAAAGCCTTCCTCAATGGGGATAATTCAGGAAATTTTTAGTACTTAAGGCACATATGTATTCTCATTTCTCAAAAAAAGAAAATTATTGGAACTATTCACTCAAAAGTTACATTCTGCCTGATCTATAGACAGAACATAAATTCTTACATTGGTCAACAGTAAATGTGTAACAAGTCAGCTAATCAGTATTTTTATTTTAAGCAAGCGCTACTGTGGCTTTGTAGGAGAATTTGTTTTTTAAGACTTCGAAGCCAAATACAAATGGTACAAATCAGAGAAAAAAAAAAAATCAAAACATAACAACATAAATTTTTGTGTGAAGTTTTGGAGCAACTTAAACCAAAAAAAAAAAAAAAGTTTATATAACTTTAAAAAAATAAGTATGTTATAATCTTTTTTACAGCAAATTTGTTGTTTTAAAAAAATAATTATTAAAATCGATTTAGCATATTTTGCGCCAAAGCGTTACAAACCGTTTCCGTATAAGCAATTTTATATACTTTAATTATTGTTTACATTCAAAATACAAATAATTAATACAATTTTAAAAACTATTCAAAATGTTTCACAATTAATCATAATCATAAGCAAATTTAAGGTACGTTTTCAACAAAAAGTCCCTCCACTATTTATAATTGTAGCCATTTATCTTTGTTTTTAACTAAGTCTGAATCACATCTGCTCTAGTCCGTTCAATTAAAAGTTCAATAGTTTTGCGTGCGCCATTGAGGTGAACAAACTCTTGCAAATTTGGTTGGGATAAAAATATATAATTTTTTACGTCAAATTTAATCTTCTTTCAAATAAAATCTTATACAGTAGAACCTCTTTAAGTCGAACTTGAAAGGAGATGCCAAAAAATTCGTTTAATAGAGTTTTCGACTTATTGAGAACCTCGACTTCGACACTAAAGTAACTACGCTAAAGTTTAAATGAAATCACGTGCTCATAAAGTCCTCTATCATTTCATATAATTGGTTTATTGTACATATATGTAGGCTTTTACATTAATTTCTAAGAAACAATGATGTACATTGTCGGTATATTCTTAAAGTCGATATCTTATATTTCTTCAAGCTATAGAGGTAATTCATTTCAAATAATCGAGTTGTAAAAGTTGTAAAATCAAACATTTCCATGTTCGAGCTACAGAGGTCAAATTTATTTTTTCGAGTTATAGAGGAAAAATATGTATGTATATGAATTTACTTGTAGAGACTCACTTATTATTTCGACTTAAAGAGTGGTGAGATTTCGAGCAATGGAGGTTTTGGGGCTTGAAGGGAAGGGAACACAACATTTTTTTCGAATTTGGGAGGTTTTCGACTTATCGAGGTTCGACTGGAAGCGGATCCACTCTATCTTAAATTTTTAACTTTTTTTGTTTTATTAAATAACTAAAAATATCAAATTCCACAAGTAGCAGTGTTCTCGAAAAAAATAATTTAAATTGATTGAGTGTACCATTAAGTGAGACTACCTACTTTCAAATTGAAAGAGGAAAAAAAAAACTTTAAAAATGGTTATTGGTTGGTTGATTTGCTCTTTTTTATTTTCCTTAATTTTGTTAAGCATTGCTAACTTTTATGTTAGTCATTACAATGATTTTTAAATTAAGAACATAACTGCACTCAGGTCTGACAACATTTATTCAATATCAATACAGCAATTAGACATTAACGAATGTGGGTGTTAGTACAAAAAATATGTCAAATGCAATAATTATTCAGACGTTAAATGTAAAGTCAATAATTGCGATCTATAGATATATCCCTGTTGAAAATTAAGTTATTGCTATTACTGACTAGGGAAGTCGTATGATAAAAATAGTAAGTGATTTACATTAACGCTTTATATTTGCGTAAATTGTGATTAAATTTTTGACACTTTTTTCAACATTTTCGACTTCTCAATATATCACGAAATAACAACATTCGTCCAATTTTTAGCGAATTTTGACTTCTTAAGCATTTTTCGAGTTTTTCAACGCATTTCTGCCATATATGTAAATATTATACTAATTTTTACATTTTTCAATTTTTTCAACTTTTTTTTAGAATTTTCGGACCCTAGTGATTAAGATTTTTCATTTTCTTCTGAATTAGTTGACTTTTCGACATTTTTTATATTACGAATGAATGAAAAATCATTCAATACACCACGAGTGCTGCTTTTTTCTACTGGCATACAAAGTGGTATAAGACTAATTTTGCCAACATGACCAAGACAATATATTTACAATACTTATTTTTTTTTTTATTTTTCATTAACTGTTCTTGCCTCTTAATATGACGTTATGTCAATATCAGTAAATACGAAAAATTTCTGGTGTTAACAATTTATTTATCTAGCAGTTTAACGTATTAAAAGGGTGTGGTAAACTTATAAAGTAACATGTTAATTTTGTGATTAAATTAATATTGTACCAATTCCGATGATGAAATTATTACTGTGATTGCTACGAAAGAGGTCATAGTTTCAGTTCTTATTATAAAAACAATTTTGAGAAAAATGCAATCAGTGTTTAATTTCTTAAATGGCAATTTGTTATTTCACTTGACTTGCTACTTAACTTTTCGTATACTTGCGTTCAATTGCTTGCACAAAATATTTTAAGCACAGTCAGACCCACCAATGAAAGAACTAAGAAAAAAACGGGCCAGACATAACGTCAGTGCACGAAAAATACTTTTACCCAGAATTTTTTTTCAAAAAAGCCTTATGAAAGGTCGATACTGAACTAAAACTGCAGTCTTTAATTAAAAACAAAAAACCGACAATGCTGGCGACAAGGGTAACAGACGACACAACAACATTGGAGTTGACGGCTAATTGCAGAATAAGATAAAAGACAAAATGACTAAATAAGAGAAGAAAAACGTGTAAAATTGAAAGAACAAGTGTAAGATATAATAAGAAGAAAATTCAAGAAAAAAAAAATTCACTCCAACAATTCTCCAATGCTTGCAAAAAGAACAGGAATTACAAAAATGTTTCAACTTCATTTGGTCGTCGTCGTACAATATATTTCTAGTAAAATGCACTTACTGTATCGTACGCTAAGCAGAAAGGCATTCAACCATTCCCAGTACCACATTGGAAGCTGTAAACTAAGATCTTTAAAATGTTGCACATTTAGCTATGGACACAAGTAGAGGGAATCGTATGAAACGGCAGCAGTAAATACGGGAACGACAATCTGGACAGCAGTATCGAGACAATCGTAGGTTTGGTTGTTCTGTTGGTTTTGACACTGACATGACCATAACAAGTTCATTGGTTAAATAAAAATGTTTTCAATGTGTAGAGGCGGTGGCGGCATTTAAATTGAAAGCTCGGGTGTATTGCACTACTCGCTAAGCTGTCAGTAACAGCACAACATGAAGACGTTAAGCATAATTTTTACAGAAAAACGATAGAATCTACAACTGGCAATGAGCATGGCATTTACATTGGAAGATGTCGTTTTTACTAGTGGTATGTAACTGCTTGTAATGAAGAATTGATTATTTATGGAAATATTCAATAAAATTGTGAGGGATTTTACATGGACGTGGAAAATTGTTCAAAAACTTTTGTGACAAAATCTTGGGAAAGCTTGAAATTTGTGTTCAAAAGGAAAATAAATGGAAAAACTACTTAGAAAATTTAAATTTTTCCAAAAAAATGGCTCTTAAAATCTGATGTTCTTGTCCAAGAATATATCTTTTGAATTTTCGATTAGTTCTCCTTTGACCATTGTTGTCCTTTCCATGGTCAACTTCTAAGTCGATATAGCCTATCAGTTTGGATCTTTGTCTATCTGCCTATTAAGTGAAAATGAAGAGAGCTAATTTCTTTAGTTCTAATACATAAGCTATATCTTTATTTATAGCTTGTTGGATAGAAAACGAACAAAATCTGTTCACCGACACGCCTACTGCTCATACATATAAACGCTCCAAAACGCTATACTGTAAGAAGTGTTTAAGGTATTGCAGCTTAATTTCATATAGATATACCTACAAAAATTGCATGAGTTTCTACGAGAGGGCGTGGAATCGCCTATGCCAAGTAGTCTTTACTGACAGATTATGCAAATTAAAAAGGGAATGAGCAAGCAATACAGAAAAAAAATGGACAAATTTTGACATAAGGGCGTTCCACCTCCTACATAATCAAAAACTTAAAATCGCCATACTGAGAGCTATTTGATGCCCAAACAAAAATTACACTACAATTAACAGAAAATGAGCAATTCTATACAATTAGTTGGAAAGTTCGTGAAAAGAGACAATACAGAACGTAGTTTTTTTTGCAAAAGTGGGCGATGCCACGCCTCTAATAACTAAATACGTTTCCAAGGCAAATGGAACGTTTATCATGAAATTCGGTTTGGGAAAAGATTGAACTCTATGGGAGGCTATTAAAAATTTTGCGGTTTTTTGGTGGGCGTGACACCGCCTCTTAGTCGAAGAAAATGCTTCCACGGCGGAGCCGCTGCATCGATTTTCATGAAATATATTATGGAGTTCGATTTTTTCTGAGTATATATATAATTTTTAAGCGGACGGTGCCACGCCCTAAATATGTTTTTACAGTTATTTTTGATGAAACTTGGTATAGAGTTAGATTTTGAACCTTAAGTAAGATATAGATAGCATGATTCTAATTTTGGGAGCGATGACTTTTAGTCAGGTTAAATGCTACAAAGCTGTTTGGGATTGCCACTATAGTGGTTGAATTTCAATCAGTAGGTAAAATTTTTATTATCTATTGCCATTGTTTTTCGAAACAAACAATCACGACTTTTCCAAAACTGATGTTGGCAACACTGGCTAAGTGAGCCGTATATGTTGTTAGTAATAAATATAAAATAAAATAACGTTAAAGAAACATGTTCGCAAGATAGCAGCACTTGCAGCATAGAACAGGAAAAGGAATCACTACACACGATAGCTCTTGCTGTTAAATTATAGGGTTGCCACCTCATATCACATGTGTGTTAGATATGTGTAGTATTTTCTTTATTTTTCTATTCCTGTATTTTTTCTACAGTAAGCACTATTGTTATTTTTATTTTTCACTGATTTCCTCTGGCAGCTTACAGCATTCAGTGCAGTGCCATGCAATATGCAGCAATCAACATGCAACATGATTTTAAAAAGCAAGCAGGCAAGCAGGCAGGCATTGGGTCGTCTGTTGTATGCGCGTAATTGACATGAAGATTGGTGTAACATTATTTTATTATGGGTTCGCTTGCATCTACTGTTCTCGTTAATGTAGCTGTTGTTGCCGTTGTTGTTGTTGTTGTTGTTGCTGCTGCTTTCACTGCTAGTTGTTGATCTTTTTCATCTGTTTTTTTTCACACACACACACAGAACGGAAGTTTAAAATTCTAGTCACACTCTGGCCCGATTTGCGATTTCAAGAGTTGTAGCATCATAGCAAAGCGCAATTGGAGGCTGTAATTTTTGCTGCCAACTTGTGACAGTGGTGTATTGAAGTAGGGTGTAAGCGTACAAAATAAGTCAGGATAAGTGTAGGATTGTTTTTTTTTCAATCTAGTATTTTTAAGAAATTATGGTGAGCTTAAATGCTATATATGATATTATCTACTCAAATATTTGTAGTAGTATATAATAATGCTGAGCTAGGAAGTGGGTATATTTGCACATGAGTCTACGCCACTGCAGGCTTTTGACTCCTAAGGCTCTTGTTTACAGTGGTGTTTATTTTGATTTTCCAAGGAATCGTACAGTTGGTTTATTTTCTGTTTTGTTTTCTTATTCTTCTTCTTCTTTTTTACACTTGATTGGTCGTCTACATGATAAGAATTCATTGAAGGAAGTGGGAATTGCCTAATTGCTTTGAAGTGGTTTTATTTTGTGCTTTTGATTGGTTAATTATGGTGTTTCCGCTTTTTTTGGCCTATAATGATTTTAATGTTCAGAATAGTTTTTGGCACAATATTGCTGTATTAAAATAAAATTTCGTAAATAAGAAGTCTCTAAATTGTTTGTTCAAAAAAATTATGCTTATTTGTTTTATATCATTTTCTATGTTTTATCGTTGTCAGTAAAATAAAAAAAAAAACTTTGAAAATGTGGACCCGTTGCATCTTCTTATCGATGTCTGCATGCCAAAAAGTTTGCCAGTTAAAGTGACGGTTAGTTTTGAACGATGATAAATTATATTATATATAAATTATACGTTTACAATAGGTTTTTTTTTTTTTTTTTGGAGCATATCTAAATATCAGAAAAAAATTATTGTTAAATATTTAAGAAGCCATTGCAGCAAAGGCATACAACGAAAACATGTCCATAGGGAGAAGCGAGTATCAGAGTATTCCTTTCAATCTAAAACTCTGTTGTTAGCATAAAACCATTTGCAAATGAAGACTCCAATCCTAAATCATCAAAAATGTAGTACATCAGTCACAATCACTTAAGTAATATTAACCAAAAAACTAAACAAAAAATCACTCCATACCTTACAATTGAGCCCCAAATGAAAGTAAAAGAATGCCCTAGAAACAAAAAGTCAATGGCCTGAACATTCAAAATGAAAACACTCAATTTTTTTTTATATATATGTAAGTCCTCGTAAGGAATCACCCAAAGTTTGATATTCCTTTTTAAAAATAACTTTTCTGGTGACTTTTCTTTACTATAGACGAAAAATCGCTCAAAATTTTGAACTATCTTGGCAACCAAACTACAATAAATGGAATAGTGAAGAATATTAGAGAAGAATTATTATATTTTTGAGTTTAATGTACATATTATGAAATAATTTCAGAAAATAAAACACTGATTTACTAGGCGTACAAAATATGTACATATAAAGTTTTTGGTTCATTCATTTAAATTTTTATCAATTTAAACATACAACTTTAGAAATTCACTTTATTGCTGTTCAGTTTTGCCGCAGCGTAGGGTTCTTTTGAGGAATATTTCGCTAAGTTGTTTGACTTCATAATCTTATCGTATTATCAAGAATTTGCAGCTAATCCTTGTTACTCCAAAGTATTATGATAATCATAGCATTTCTTCTCCTACAATAATGTCTGGTTATTTAATTAACATATACTTCAATTTTATACAATATCAAAAATATGTCAGTAAAGTAAAAATGTCTTGTAAAAAATGTCAGAAAAGGGCTGTTGAAAACGTTCATACTTTGCTTTGTTAAGGGAATCAACAATATTTGTATACCTAGATTTCATAAAAGATAAGATGATCCCATTTAATAATCTAATGACTTAACGATTCTTTAAGAAGTGAGCTTACAACATTGTGGTTTCGCGCCAATATAAATTCATCTCTTACAAGTAGTCCTTTAATTCCGATAAAAATTATTTAATAATGTTCTCACATTTTGTTTTTTTAAATATATTGTGAATTAATTCTGCCTAATTGAAAAGAAGTCCAGTTCTATGAAGTTTTCGTAAAATCCACATTAATAGAGAGCCAATTAAATTTCCTATCATTATTATGTTGGAGTTAATGAAATAACTAAGAGTTTACCTTTTTTGAGGAATACAACATGTGAGATTATGAATGAAGCATAGAATCAGTTTCTCATTCTATTTTAAAAAACTTTACCAAAGGAATGTTAAAAAAAAATATTTGTAAAAAAATTGGTGTTATGGCCTCTATGCATTACCATCAATTTTAAAACAAAATGTTCAACTTTTTTGTTGTAGTAAAATTTTATTAGCTTTAATATATTTTAGAAACGAAAAATTTTTTCTTAACAGTCCTTGCCTATTAATAGTTTGTAATTTTATCACAAAAAATAATTGTGGTTTGTAAAAATTTTTTCATTGAAATACAAGTAAGTCAGACAATAGCTCTTTTTTTTAGTTAAAAAATATTAAATGAACTCACAATTTACATTTCCATAAAACCTCAGTGAAAAAAAAAAAAAAAAATCACTAAAAAGACAAAAATTTGAAAACAAAAATTTGTTTTTTCAACAAACACAAACAAAAGTCTCGGGTAAAGCTGTTTTTCACAAAAGTACATCAAAAATAAAATATGCCAATACGGCCATTTTAATCCTCTTGTCAACACCGTGTACAAATTTATTTATTTATTTTTTAGGTTTCCATTTTCAAACACATGGGTTTTCATTATTTTTCCTATTTTTTATATTCATATAATCCTTTGGCACACATACCTGTTGTTGTTGTTGCTGCTCTCGAAAGGATTTTTTATATGCGCACAATTCAAAACTTCTTACAGTGTTCAAATAATATACGTTTTTTTTTTGTTCTTTAAAGCACTAAAAATATCCTTTAATTATTTTTTTACTACATTTATTCGTTACAAAAATATTGAGACTTAATTTTATATATTTTGAAAAAATTTTATTGCAAAAATGCTATACACTGTGGTGCACACACGATTTTTAGCTTTCATTGAAATGGCACTTTCTATGAATCGAACACTTTATATCCTTAGCTTTGTTTAAAATGTAAAGTGAATTTTTTATAAAAATTTTTAATTTTAATTTTAGTTAAAATATATTTTATTGCTGTATTCGAAAAATATCCTTTTTGAAGCAACCCGAACTGCTAGTTAGTTAATTATTATTTATTTTCAAAAATCAGGAAAAAACACTTCCAGTCGGTAGTAGAGCTTAACTCGAACTGTTTCGTCTGTAGTTTATTACATTAAAGTCTTTTAATCACGCAAAATTTTTCTTTGTAACCCACAAAACCTGGCCAAGCTTTAAGACCATTAACTGTTGTTGTTGTTGTTGTTTTTGTTGTTACCTTAGACCAAGATCAAGAAAGTGCAATCAAACATGGCATTTCAAGCATAAGAAGTCTGCAAAACGAAAGAGAACCATCGCAGATGGCAACAAACTTGGTCTTAAGATCGAACCAACTGTGAGTTGGCTTAAAGCAGTTTGTTGGTTAAAAAAAAAATTGTGCGAATATAAAGAGACGCTGAGTAAATGAGCAAGAGAGAAGCAACAGTTTGGTCTGATATGCCATTTGTGTGGTATTTCACATGGAATTTAAGAGAGCGCCTATACGCATGCGCTCGCTGTTGTATTGTGTACTTTTGGTTTGGTTAAGTTTATGGTAAGAAGACCGGCTTTTTCATTGTTTTGAGTGAAATTCTAAACTTAAACTTGGTATGATGTTTACGGAAACTTGGTTTTGGTTGGCATGCAGTTTGAGTTAAATTTGAGATGAACGACTTTGTTTGTAAAGTTTTGTGTGAAAGCAAAGAGTTGTACTAGAAAATAAACATAACATAATATGAATAAATAATTGTTATTTAATTGGCTATTGTTATTAATAACTTTATTCTGAAGAAAATTCACGCTGACTTTTTGTCAACTTAGGTACATTAACTTCGTTTAGTGATGAACTTGAAATCGTTGCAAAAAAATAAAGAACAATGATGGCACTAAATGTGCCTACTTTATAGAATTTGCAACAATTGTGCCAGTCAAAACAGGTTAAGCATGAGGTGTTGTTCTTAACTTTACTAAATAAGTGCCTAATTACTCTTGCTTTTAAGTATTGCGGAAACTATTTAACATTAGCTTAACTTTTAGTTATTTAATTAAATATGTGTATTCAGAATTTTCTTCAGCCCACCCCCCGACAAGATGCAACACATTATAAATGTCAGAGGTTAGGAACGTTTCTATTCAGGCCCAGATTCAACATACAGTCAGAATAGGCACGTGCCTAGGCCGGCAAGAATTATAGGGTGGAAGATATTGCCGGAAAATTTGAAAAAAATTTTTATTGGTGGCAATTGAATTACCCGCCAATCTCTTTGGCACGCGTACCAACATTATAAGTGAAAAATGCTATTATAATTGAACATTGGTGATCGATCGGCTGGTGAATTACTACTTGAGATCAAAACTGGTTGCAGAACGATTGAACGCACTTGCTTTGTTAACTATAGGGTCAGATTTGCTCATGTCTTCAGATTGTCATATTTTCTGGTTAAGGGCATGCCAACGCCCATTCACACGAATATTTTTCCTCAAGGACTCAATCTATGGTATACCTCTGCACACAATTTTATCAAAGGGGGTCAATTAGTTTTGTAGTAAAAATGTGTGGTGTGGCCCCGCCCACAAAAAAAAAAAAACACCATAACTCTCTATAATCATAACCAGTTTCATCAAAATCGCTTTAAAATCTCAGCTGTGTCAGCGTTTTTTCCCCAAATAAAAAGAACACAGAGATAAATAGATAATCTCTTATTATTATCATTAAATATTTATTTTACAATAAAAATTACAAAATAAACTTAGAGATAAGGCACTGACGACTAAGGTCTTCGGCCCGAGATAATCTCTTAATAATTCGGGTATATAACGAATATGTTAGCAATATAGTTCAACGCCTTCTTTTTTAATTTTTGCAATACCCTCTCAACTTCTTACGATTATTTCAACAATTTTCAACTTATTCAGGCTTCTTAAACTTTTTTTCGAGTTATTCATTTTTATTGAAATTATTTAACATATTCAACCCATTTTTATTATTTTGACTTCTTCAACCTAATTCAATTCTATTCTTATTTCAAATTCTAATAACTTTTGTCGGTTTCTCAACATTTTAGATTTTGTCAAACGAATTTCAACTCATCTCTTCAATTTTTTCGAACTTCACCAATTTTTTGAATTATTATTATTATTATTAAGTTTTACTTTTTTAAGATTTTGTTTTAAATATTTCAACCTATTCAATTTTTCAACCTTTGCCAACTTTTTAAAATTTGCTTAACTAATTTGATCTTTTTAACTTTTTTTTTATCAAATTTATCAGTCTTTTTCAACTTTATACAATTTACTCAATATATATTTAGAACTTTTCAGCTTATTTCGATCTTTTCAACCTCATTCGACGTTTGTTGATTTTGGTTGAAAATTATTGATCCAACTTTTTTCGACTTTTTCAACTTCTTTAGAATTTTTTAAATTTTTTTACATATATTTTCCAGTCAAAGACGTATTACCGCCCACTCTAAAATAAATACCTTTCTTCAGGGTTCAGTCTAGCTCCACATAAAATTTTCTCTTCCATTAGAAACATATTTTCTGGTTAAGAGCATGTCACCGCCCATTTACACGAATATTTTTTCTCAAGGATTCAATCTATGGTATACATCTGCACACAGTTTTATCAAAGCGGGTCAATTATAAATTTATATTTTTCGATTTTTTCAATATAACTACTTTTAAGGGTCTTTTTATGTATCACGATTCATCTCGTTTCGTCTCTAATTTACAAGCCGAAAAATATGCTAGCATAATTTTTATATTCATTAAGCGCAGGCTAGATATTTTTGTTTTAATTTGAAATATAGTAGCATATTTTCAGGCTTGAAAATTAGAGACGAAAAAACACGAATCGTGGCTCTTAACTTTTAAACTCTTTCGTCTTTTAAGATATTTTCCGCTAAAATAACGAAACGTCATAAAGTTTACATAACAAACCACTAGTTTTTGCACTCAAGTGCTTTTCTATAATACTCTCTCTCTTTTTTCGGGAAGCGGAAACGTGGCATAAAGCTAGCCAAATTTTTTCATGAACTTGAACTCAAATTAGTTTGACCTTTGCTTCAACTTCACATCAACCATAAAAAATCACTGTGTTTTTTTTTCTTTCTAATTATAATAAACTTCCTTAGAACACTACCTAACATCATTTCGTTGGTGCCTAAGTTACAGTACTAACCGATAGTTTCGTTTATGTAGAATGATCTTTTATAAATATGCCCACAAACACTGACCAGCAAAATTAGCGTTACATAGCACATTGTGGCCGCATCATATGTTGCATCTATCGTTCGTTCATTTCATTTAAACTTTTATGACGTACGACGTGGTACATGATCTTTGTTGCTGTTGCTGCTGTGCCCGCAGACTTCGACACATTGTTTGGTTGTGGCTTCATTCAACACGATCTTTGACACTTTTACAGCAAATCATAGACCATAGACTACTACTACTACTACCACTGGCAACAATGACGACGAACGTACGACGGCTAAAGCCTTAAATATCAACTTTTAATTTGACTTTAAATTAACGATGCAGACATTGCGGTGTCACATGGCGTAGAGTTAAAGTCAAATGGTGCATTAGTGGCGGCTGACTGTGTACAGTGTGGTGGTGGCATATCAACATCATGATGGTGTATCATCCAACATCATGCCATATTGTGGTAAATTATAATATATTGCTGTTGTATGGAGACGTCTGTTGCCATCGCTGCTATTCGCTTACACGCGAAGGTAATTTGTCTGCAATAATTTTTGGTGAATTTTTCCTTTGTTGTTGTTGTTTTTAAATTACGAAAGAGTTTTTTTTTCTTTAACTTTATGAATAACAGTTGAAGAAGATGCTGCTCTGGTGGCTGACTTAAGTTGTGGGCGTGAAGGAAGTTAATGGAAAATTAGTGGTTGCTATATCGTGTTGATGATGATGATGTTGGCAACAATTTAACACAACGATTGGTATATTTATGCGAATGCAATTGTTTACTTAAACTTTTTGGTTTAAAGTGAGTGTGAAGTGAACTATAAGACTTACAGATCCACAGATCCAATAGACGATTTTGATATTCATAGATTTTTTTGCAAAGAACAATGAGTTTTTCTAATTTGATTTTGTCTTAATATTATTTTCTTCTAAGAACACAAAAATTTCTAGAGACTTCTTTCAGCAATATTTCTTGAAGAAAATAGCTAACAACTTCCAAATCAATTCAGTGAACACCGAAGCACAAAACAGAAAATTAAAATCTGCACAAAATTTTTAGAAATGCAAATGCAACATGTTGCTCATGCGTACTCGGCACAGATTACGTGACAACATTAAGCTGCGTCACAAAAGACATATAAATATTGTCGAGTGACTTTTACTCATTTGCATACGACAAAAAATGCAGAAGCAACATTTAATTCAGTGGATGAATGAACAAATGAGAAAGAGTTTTATTTACTACACATAAAAAAGAAAAAAATGGCAAATAAAATAAAAAAGTTTTACTTTCAAAAGAAAAGCTTTGCCTTGAATTAATTTGTATTTTGTATTCTTGCGTTGTTGCGCATGCGCAATGCACTGCCAAGCCGTTCGTGAAAGTTCTGCTGAATTTGATTTAATTTTTTTTTTTAATTTATTTTGGTATTTTTTGCTATTGTTGTATTTACAAAAATCTAAATTTAGAAGATAAAGTTTTGATGTGAAAAATTGGTGCAAAGAATGAATTGTTTTGAGATTTAAAATTCCCACGATTTTTGTTTGCAACTATTGGTATTCTGACTTTATTAGCTGTCGCTTTCAAAGTCTTATGGTTGTATTTTTATTTTTTTTAGTTTCTTCTTTTAAAAAGTCGGTAATGATAGCTTAAGTTTTTATCACCCATTTTTACTATCAGTCTTAAGGACATTTTCTTGTAGTAAATAAAAGTAACAAAGCAATTGTCATCATCCATAGCGGCTTGAATACTTACCTATGTCAAAATGTTATCGCTTCTATTCGTACTTCAAAATAACGTAAGTCCGGAAAAATCGTCCTATTACTTTTAAATAGCTATAACATAGCTTGTGACATTTGCAGCTAGTGAGCTACTGAAATTATTGGGCTAGCAAAGTTTATGAAATTTTTTTTTTTTTTAAATATTTAAATTATTGAAATACATTGAAATTGAGATAAAGATTTTAGAATAAGAATAATTTACTAACTCAGAAAACTCATTGCATACTACTTCTTGTCCTTTCGTTTGACTAAAATAGTACTTTAAAATCCAAAAAAGTGATTTAAAATTTCGAAATTCCTCATAAGTATTATTTGCAATTTATTTTTATTGGAATGGTTTAAATGTTAAGCTTAATACGCGTGCGAAGAAAGTCATTTAATGAGTTTATTACTTTATTGAAAATGGCTCCAAAAAGTTAATTTCACTTTCATTGCTGACTTTCTGACAGACAGACGCACAGACTGGCACGTTGTCTGTTTTGTTTAGTTATTGTTAATTGTTGGCAACAATTAATTTAGTCACGTACAAATTATGATGATGTACACATGTACAAATAATGACAATATAATACCATCATACAAAATACGAATTGATATACTACATATAAAATTTCTATAAAGAGAGATAGCATAAACTGTTTCATTATGCGTGTGTACTGATGTGTGTGTGTGTAATAAAAGCAATGTATCAGCATTTATGAGATTTAATGTGCGAACGTGTTCTTAATTTTAGTGGAACGAAGCTTTAGTTTCCCTAAATTATGCAGGTTAAACATAAAAGGCAGCTTACAAGAATACAGAACTTTATGTTTTTCTACAGTTGCAGCAATATATCATTGTACCGAAATTGAAACAATGTACGAAAAGCTAATAATTTTCGAGCAAAGCAAAGGAAAAAATCGTAAAAACAGAAGAAAACATTTCAAGAAATATCTTCAACATATCATGTAGAATTTTCTAATGAATATGACATTTCATATGCAAATTTGACAGCTTCAGACAGACGCTAATCAAACGGGCAAAACTAAAATTCAATCCTTTGATATCGTAATTGATGCAAGCATTTTTTTTTTGACATTTTAACAGCGTTTATTTATAAGTTCAACTATTGCTGCAACACCTAATAAAACTGATTATGCGACTCGCCAATGTTGCGAATTGTAAAAAAAAGTAGACATAATTATATGCAACGTAAGGAAAAAAACCTGATTGGTGTGTTGACAACACGTAACATTTTAAATATTTGCGCAAAATATATTTTACAGTTTTTATTTTTTTTATTATGAACTTTTAGAATGTTCAATAACCACTTTTTTATTTGTTTATGATTTCTAACCTAAAATTTTTTTAAAATTTTTTTTTTTTAATATTTTCACGCCAAAAGATTAATATGTTCGTTCAGTATATGACTACTTATGTATGTGCGAAACTTTGTGGCGTCGTTAAACGTCCTTCAAGCAAAACGTCAACAACAAAAATTGCACAATTCCGCATTTTGGCTAAAAGCATTGAAATTTATTTGGTAAAATAAACAAACAAACAAACAAACGGACATACATACGACTACAGACGGCTGCATGTTGCAATATCAAAACTTTAGAATTTTCCATTTAATTTTAATTTACAAGCGGTTAGTGGCGTTTTATTGCGTCCGACTACCGACTACCGCATGCCGCAATTAATATTAGCGGCATAGTGTAATGCAGCAGCAGCAGCAGAGGTCATGCACTATTGTGCAAATTTAGCTGCTGCTGCTGCTGCTGCCGTTGACATTTTCACCCATTCGACATTTGTTATCTTTTAATTTGTTAATGTCTTTGTTTAGATTTCAATTAACATTTAAATTTTTTTTTTTTTTAAATTTCGCATATGAAAAATGTTTGTCATTTGCAAAGTTCTGGGTGGGTTGTTGGCTGATTTGATGTGTTTGGTGTAGAATGTATTACGTCAGGTTTATTGAGTGGTCTCAACATTATCAATTAGGGTTACTCTTTTCATGTAAAGTCTAAAGCTCAGGATGCATGTAAAAGAAAATTATACTATTCCTAGGATTACTCGGAATCCTACACTAAATGTGAATTAGTCGAATTTTTTTTTATATAAAAGCTTGGGCATTAGGGGATATTTTTTTGATACGTATTTGAATTTTGTCTTCAAAGCATCCAAATTTCATAAAAAATCTTGATTCGTCATGGTTTAAAATTCATGTCACCTTAAAAGGTGTCTAACTTTGCGGGGATAGATGATCATTTGGAATCTCATGTTAAAGAGAAAAGATGGTAATAAGTTATGATTTAATTAGAAACTAGTGGTACCCGCGACTTCGCATTAATGAAATTAATTTCTTAATATCACATTCCATATTCTATCTTCAAAAGTAAAAAAAAACAACTGAATGAGAGTTTGTTCTTAGAACTTCGAAGTCAAATAAAAACAATACAAATGAAAAAAAATAACACAAATGACATAAGCATCAGCAACGAAAAATCAAATGACAATTTTTGTGTGATGTCTTGCAATGATTTAATTCTTAAAGAAATTAGATTTAAATTCAAAAAGTGAAATAAATAAGTATGCAATAACCCTCTTTAGCACAAATATGTTATTATAGAAAAAAAATTATTAAAATTGGCTCAGTATATTTTGCGTCAAAGCGTTACAAACCATTTCCATGTAAGCAATTTTATATAAATAGTATGTAGGTCAAAATAATTATTTTATTCAATACCTAATACCTCCTTTCAAATTAGAGCTTACTACGCATCAGATACCGAATAAAGCAGCTAGTACAATTAATAAAACGCTTAAAAAATATAAAAGCCCAACCTCAGTCAACCCTTTAAAAAAGCCCTAATTTTGGCTGACCACCACGACGGCTACATTTTTAATAAGCCATAATACATAAATATTTAGCTTTTGGTCTGAAATGTAACCCAATTCCGGTCGTTGACTTTTGACCAAAATAAATCAATTTAAGCAATTTTTTTTTGTTCCTTCCAATTTTGATTATAGTCATTATGATATATCGAATTATCAACGCTGAATGATTATGAAAATATGAGTATTTATGATAATTATATTGATTATGTCAAAACGATTGATACGTCGTCATCATCATCATCGTTTTCGAAGCAGAAGAATGACAACAAAGTAGCTATGATAATAATAAATGATTAATGCACAACCAGCAGATATTGACAGCGAATGCAACTGTAATACAAAATAACAACAGCCAGCAACAAAATCACATGAATGATAGTGACAACAAAATTGTTGATTGAAACTTTGTCTGCTACAAACCACAAATTCTAAATCATCATCTACATGAACTCGTATTTCAAACGCTGTCAATTGAGGCTTTCAAGCATTTAACCAAATTAAGATGGATGCGCTTGATTAAACGTAACCAAATGTATGAAAGACTGTGCGAGAGAGAGAGAGAGAGAAAGAGTGAACGATATAGACCTCATTTGATTTTTACAAAAGCTACAAAAATCTGAAGTATTCTAACCTCCAGCATAGTTATGATGATGATGTCGATATCGAAGTGATATTAACGCATTACATGCCAATTGAAAGTTTTTGATATAGAATCATATGAAATAATAGTAGTTTTTATATAGTTAAACAATGGGTTAATGTATATTGTTTCATAAAAATAACTAATCAACAAAAGTAACATGAAATTAACAATAATTACAGCAAAGGGCAGCTGCTCAGCGGCAACTGGTTGTTATTTTTGTAATTGCCATTGACTTGAAGAAGTGTTGCCAACTACAACTGTCATCATTGGTTTCTTGTAACCTCAACTCGTCGTTTCTCTATCATTTAAGTTTTATTGTTGTTGTTTTTTTGTTATTGTCTTCAATGTTGCTGTTGTAACTATTTAGGTTGCATCATTCTGTTAAAATGCGTTAACCGATTTTTAACTGGTTTTTTTTTTTTTTTTTATTCAGTTACTGCACGATCATCATTTAAGTGGTGCACATCTTTAGCTACAGTTTCGATTGCATGAATTTCCTCTTAATTGCACCGCTTCCAATTTGAACGATCATTGAAATGCTGCACTCAAACAATGATAGATTGAAGAATATCTGTTGACCTTAAATTTATTATTAGGCTAATCAAAAGCAATAGAAGAATGAGATTAGAATAGAATATTGTTAAATCGGGGATATCTCAAATAGTATTGTAACTGTATTTCTATATGGTATATATTGAATATAAATATGAATTTGGGTTAAGAGTGTTAATTAAAATGAATTAGAGCTTTTTTTTCCAAATTAACACACTTAACACTAGAACTATCATAACAATCAAAACGAATTGTTAAATAGTGTTGTTACATTTAAAAACCAAGTGATGCGTCAGTTAGAAGTGTTTTCTAAAAAAAATCACTGCAACAGCAAAATTACTACATTTTAAACTATAACTTATGACGGTCACATTATATATATATATATGTACATCAGAAAATATATATATCAGAAAAGTCCTAAGAAACGACAACAATGGCTCTAATCGCTAATTTCATATAATAAATTTTATTTTATTTTTGTCTCTATTTTTGGAGAGGAGGTCCTGACTTTTCACTTCTTTGCAATCTTTCCACAGCCATTCGAAACCGAGTGCATTGCTTTCCCAGATACACTTAACAGTCTGTTGGTTAGTTAGGTTAGGTGGTTAATATTTTCCGAAGGCGGTTGAAAATTTTAAGGCTCTAAGGAATATAAACAATACGAATAATGTTTGCCACTGCGTTGTCACTGCATTATTAATTGAGAAATATTTAAAACTAAAAAAAAAAGAACACAGCATAAACAATTTCATCACGTCTGCCATTCATTTACTAAGCATTAAAACAGATGCATGCAAGAGGCCGACGTTTTTGTCGAGCTATTAAATTTTTTGTGATATACACAAATTAAATTTATTTTATCGTCAGCCTGATTGCTATAATTTTAAAAATTATGTTATAAAACACGAGAGAAGAACATCTGCCAATTAGTTATTGCTGTATTTAAGAGCTGTAATATATAAAATATAAAATTCATCGCGTCTGCCGCTTAGCTGACTGATTTTTCTACTTATAAAAAACATAAAAATAGAAATGGTAGACGTTTTCAGCGTTGAATTTTCATAGGCAGATTGCTATTATCTTAAGTATTATATCATAAGAATCAAGAAAAAAAACGTCCGCCACTTAGTCATTTGTGCATTTAGAAATTGCAATATTACGATCATGTTAGTTAAAAATTGAATACTATATCATTTTATCGCGTCTGCTTCATAATTGACTAATTCGCTTATAGATAAAAAACATAAATATGCAAGGCAGACGGTTTAAACGCAAGCAGATTTATATTATCATAAGTATTACTAATGCCATGAAAAACGTGAAAAACAACATCTGCCACTTAGTTGTTGCGGCATTTGAAAATTGTAATACATATTACGAATATGTAAATAAAAAAAATTGAGTATTGTTTCATTTTATAGCGTCTGCCTCTTGGCTAACTGAATCTTTTACTTATGAAAATATTAAAATAGAAAAGGCAGACAAATTCAAAGCTGATTTTTCGCAGGCAGACATATGTACATATATAAATAAGGAATACCGTGCAAATTTTGTTGAAAAAAATTTACCACTAAGTTTTTTCGGTCAACCATATTATTTACTTGGCAGCGTATATGAAGCATTTTCCGTCAATTCGTTGACCGTTTTGCTTTTGCGTCTCTGATTTTATTGAATTTATATTTCATTGAGACTGGTTATGTCTCCATTATCTTAAATTTTTTTTTTTCTGAAATATTATATGTTAAGATTAATTACAGAGATCTACACAATATCCAGAACGCTAGGATTACTGAAAAAAAAAAATTTTAAAATTTAAGTTTTTCAATCATATAATTAAATATATTCGGAAAAATTTGATGTGCCCAAAATAAATATACGAAGGTGACTAAATTGACGATTTGGACAAATAAAACCTTAGGTGTTTTGAAAAAGTAAATACATAGGCAGACGCCTCTTGTATTATCAGCGTTTAGGGACATACTGAATACAACAAAGTTGTGGGAAAAAACAAATATTTTTATATATAATTTTTTTTTTTTACATGCAAATGCAGCGATAGCAACGTCTGCCTCTCACATTGTCATTATCTATATTATGCCAATAATACAATATAGCAGAGGCAGACGCAATTAAACAATTTAATGTTTAATGTAATAAATTTATTTTTTTTTAAAAAAGCGGCGCTATCTTAACTTTAGTCTTAGTTTTTTTGTTATTCACATAAATTTTAACTACATATATATATCAATAAAACGGCGATAAAATCATATGCTAAAAATGCTTAACGGCTCTCTAACTGTAAGTTTGTTACAAAGTTTGTGTTTTCAAAGAAACAAAATTTATGCGTGGTGCTAGTAACGTATGATGTGTAAAGTGTTTGTTTAATTGTTAATATCGATAATAAGAAAAACACATTCCCAAAGCGAAAACACTTAGCGTCGCAAAGCTATTATTTTTCAATATATCTACCATAAATAAATAAAAGCGAGTTGAAGTTATTTGAAAATTTAACATAAAAGCATTGACATCATTGTGACTTTCTCATTTTTGGCCAATATTCAAATGAAAGTGATATATGCAACTTGAAATTTTCCCACTTATTCATCGCTTGGCACGTCAAATTTAGAACAAACGAGTCTAAACAAGTGCGAAGAGCTGACAAGAAAAGTGCAACACGATATGCGGCATGTACGTTAAACAATATGCGTGAGACATGACTAATTTCGCTTTTTAGCATTTGTTTTATTTCCATAAGAAAGATGAGCGGCAAATAAGTATTGCAAGTAAAAAAATGTCATAGCAATAATGACTGCATTCAAAAAAGATTTTCTTTTTAAATTCATAACACGTCTGAAAATTCGAAACAGCCAAGCTGCTGTAAAGAAATCAATGCATTGCAGTGATAATGCCATTAATAACATTGTTTGAGAGATATATTAAAATATCACAAATAACAAACAAATATCATTGCTCCCTTGACATACGCATTTATTTTCTCACAATAGTCTTTGATATAAAATTCACACAATTGCTATAACATTGATATTGATTGCAAATTTGGCAAAATCATTGTCATCAGTTGTTTGTGATAATTCATTGCAAGCGCATCAATAGTGCACGACTGTGATATGACCGCAACATCACATGCGGCCTACGCGTGTTATTCGCAAATCTTTTCAATTTCAATTTAAATGATTTAGTAGCTAATTTGATTGTTTGATTTTTATTTGATTGATTCAGCCAACGTCAATGAAATGCTGTGATATCGTCACTAACAAATTAAAAGTCGTAAATAAAAAATCGTATCGAAAATCATCATCTACCAAAGTAGAAAAGTCTCAATGAATTTAATGAAATGTTGTTGAATATGTATGTAGAAAAGGCTTTGCACGTATAACACATAAAAGAGCCACAAATACAGGCAACAACTAACACATACCACCACAAAATGTAATACAAAATAAAATTTATCGTATTTAGAGCAAATTTTATTTTCATGAAATTAGCTCGCGTATAAACTGCCAGTGTGGAAAATAGGCTTAGTTGCGGCTTAAGTGATGCTGGTGGCTGTTGTTGCTGACAATTTATTTGTCATTATTGTGATAAAATTTTTTTTTTCATTTGTTCTTTTCTTTTGCATTGTTTTTGTATTTTCAATTAAAAGCTGCTTTAAAGCTATTTGATTTCTTTACTTTAATATATTATGCGTGCAAATTTTCGACAGTTTATGAATCTATGTTAGATGATGGTAGCTAATGCTCCAAAAATGTTGAATTCGGAGACTTTAAGTAATAGAAGCACACAAAAAATTACTTTTGTTTCTACTTTTTTAAAACACTGCTTCCTCTGCGAAGTAATGTGTATTTAAAACTAGTAAAGGTGTTATTTTCGGCCAGGCCGGAACTCACCTACACTACACTGCACCGAAAACACTTTCCAAATAAGTGTTAAAAAGACGTTGAAAAGGTTAAAGAAGTCAAAAATAATGTAAAAATGTTCAAAGAGGTTGAGAAGTGTTGAAATAGTTGAAAAAAAACGCAAAAAGTCCAAAATATATGGAATGCATTGCAGAAAGTTAAAATAAATTGAAAATGTCGAATGAAGTTGAAAGAGGTTGAAAAAGTGGAAAATATAGGTACATACGAAATATATTTGGAAAAGTTAAAAAGTTGGAAAAGTCAAAAGAATGTGGAAAATGTTGAAAAAAATAGAATGCATAATCAAATGCATAAAATCAAATATGTCACGCCCACTTCACCAATTCCGCCTACTTTTGGTTCAATAAATTATATTTGCCATTGACATCCACATACTAAATTTTAGCAAAATAGCTTGTATAGTTTGCGATATATGCCTTAATTAACATTAAAATTTAGGGCGTTGGCACACCCACTGATACAATCGAGACTGATTTTGATTCATAAATAGCTTTCCATAAAGAAACCCCTTTTACCGAATTTCAGTAGGATTGCTCATATATTTCGATAGATATGCAACTTAAGAAATTTTACTTGTATGGGAGGTGCCACACCCTGTGGTGCTATTTCACCCGCTTTAAATGCTGACATACCTTATAGCAAGTAGACCATTTACATCGAATTTCATGCCAATTGCTGCAATAGTTCTCTTAAAATATCACTTACAACTTTATGGTAATATGGAAGGTGCCACGCCCACTGATGAAATCCTGTCGAAATTTATTTAATTTTATAGCTTACAATAATTGACATCTATGTATCAAATTTTATGAAGATCACTCTCGTGAAACACTATCTATAGCATTAAACGTTTTTTGATTATATGGGCGGTGCCATTCCCACCGGTTCTATTGTGCAAAATTTTCGTCAAAAGATACCTTTTAGCAAGTATATCTGTCATACTAAATTTCATTACGACGACTTTGTTAGTTCGCTAACTATAACGTTTATAAATATTGTGGGCTGTGCCACGCCCTTCAACGAGTTTGTCCTGTATAATGGCGAAGCTTGTGGGCTGTGCCATGCCCTTCAACGAGTTTGTCCTGTATAATGGCGAAGCTTGTATCGATGACTGCTCTCAGTAGTATCATTCCTAAAAGTTTTATGAAAATCGAATATGCAAATTTTGAAATATACGAACTCAAAATTTTTATTAGTTAAAAAGTGCCACGCCCAATTCTTCAATTCCGCCCACTTTAAAAACAATTTAAAATATATATTTAGTATCAGGTTCTACATATATGATCTGTATCCGTGTACCAAATTTCATCACAATATCTTGCAGGGTTTACCAGTTATAGCGTCATAAAAGTTAAAATTTAGGGCTGTGCCATGCCTCTTTAAGAGCCTATGCAAACTTAAAACCTAGCTCAATCTTAATTTTGTTCACATTTTCACCAAATTACCAAGTTTCATCAAAATCGCTGCATTTTTTTTCAATATAGGCTGAGGTATATATACATAGAGTATGGGCGGTAGGCGTGGTCGTGACCCGATTTCACCCATTTTTATATGCTAGCAGCTTGCAAGAAGATCTGACCTGTGTGCTAAATTTCAACAGACAGACTGGCAGACAGACAGACACACCATAGCTTTACTTATAAACTTAAAATGTTATTGTTGCTTTTCATACAGAACTGATCAATAATATATTTACTTTTCTATACCTGCCACGCCCCCTTCTAGGCGCTACAAACGGAATGACAAAGTGAATATAGAAAACGTTTTAAATGTTTATGTATAGACACGATATTTGGTAAATAATAATCTCCAAAAAAAAGGAGCCTTTATGGACAAAGTCCTTTCGTTTTGTCAAAAAATGTCCACAATTAACATTTTTATAACAGCCACGCCCACTTTTGTGCATTAGAAACGCAAGTAACAAATGCAGCTACTCTTTGTTTAAGATATTGCAACACTATTTTATCTTATTCGCTTAAAAATGACTAAATCACTGTATAATAAATCGCTGTATTTAAATTAAAAACAAAAGACTTAAATCAAAAATGTAATCTGATTTATATAGCGTTTTACTAACTGCTCCAATTAGCAAAATATTTATTTGTTTTCTATTCAAAATAACCCTGACACTCTCAGTTATGATTTCAGCTATAAACTAATTTGACTTGAGTGCCATTCAAATAAATCCATATAAATTTTTGTTCTGGCTCCATTAAGTAAAACTTTATATACATAGTTAGTTTAAGCAAATTTGCCCAATAAATTTTCATTAAAGAAAAGTTTACGTCATATTTGTTTGCAAGTGAAAAGTGTGTGCGTATAAACTTTACTCTTGCGCGCACCGTTGTTGCCCATTCCTCAGCTTCTTCTTTAGGTGCCACTACATTATTTTAACAGAAATATAAATAGTTTTTCTTTACAAACTTTAATTCTTATAACACAATAAATAAAAGCGGTGAAGTGCTCTGCTGATGCTACTTCATTGTAAAGATTCAAGGATGCGTTGTCGACCGACCAACCTCGACGCATTGGTAGAGGAAAATAAATAAAAACGCCCGGAAAACATTAATCTGGTGGAAAAACTCTAAGGAAGAAACCGATGTAACAAGAAAACTTACAAAGAGCACATGAGTTTGTGGCGAAGGATTTGTCTGAAGTATGTATGTGTGTGTATGCGTGAATAAAACAACTTTAAATGTGCGATATAAAGTTTTCGATACATTGCAGTTGGTCGAAATCGAATGAAACGATATTTTGAAATTTGAAATTTTGACAGCCAAACTCAATTGAATCCTTAAGGCCACTTTAGTAAAAAAAACTTTTTTTTTGCTGCTGTTTATCTTGTGATAAAATTTATTATACCTAACTGGTTTCTGTATCACAGGGTGTTTTTTGGAGTGTTATAATTTTAATTTGCATTAAAGTAAGGGGACGTCCATTAATTACGTGAAATTCGGACCCCCCCTCCCCTTGGTGAGATTTGGTGATATCTGGCGTGACACCCCCCCCCCCCCCTCCCATGAGATTTAAATTATAATTTTTAATGTAAATTCTAAGCATTAGAACGTTGCCGTGAGGTTTTCCTTGACCCCCCTCCCCCCTTGGTGAGATTTGATGAGATTTTGCCGAACCCCCTCCCCCCTATTTTAGCTCACGTAATTAATGGACTTCCCCTAATAAAAATGCATTTAATTGGCTTGAAATTTAGTCGGTAGACAAATTTATGTGCATTTATTACTTAAACATGAGTTTGGCTCCAATATAGCACGAAGTACCAACTTTTGAAGATTTTAGTCCGTGTGAACCTTTTCATAATAAAATGGTAAAATTCACTATATATAAATACTACCAACGTAATCATATTTGATGAAATTTTTGATGTTTCATGCTCATTAAAAAGTGAGGCTTTATAAAAAAACACCCTATATTATGAATAAGCTCAGAGTTAAAATTTCTTGAATACCATTATAAGCAGAGGAAATATTAAGCATAAAATTGTGCTATATACCTCCGAGTATTATTCACCACTAAGATATCATATCGCTGGGAAAGCAACATTCCATTCTGGTAACTGTAAAGTGCACACAGCAATATAGATAAATACATTTTTCTGCAAAAATTTCTATGCTTCCAATAAAAATATCGCACAAAAAAAAAAAAAACAGGAGCATAAAATAGATAAATAATAAAACAATGCATAAAAATCCTTTTTCCTTTCGTTACTGACAGCAAATGGAATTTATTTCTTAGGTGGCACATTGGGTCACTCGACGGCTGTCTTCAGTTCGCCTTCGATGGTAGCATATACATATATCTAAACGATGACCAGCATAGAAGAGAAGCAACATAGCCATGCAGCAGCAATGAAAAAAAAAACTACTAAAATAGCAAGGCAACAAAAATTTTTATGACCTCTCTAAAGGCAGTAAATTTATCATATTTACAGAATCCATGTCTTATTTCAGGAGAAATACATATGGGGTATTATTTGAAAGGAGTTTGACTTCCACCGATTTTGCTGATTTATTAATTTTTTTTATTGTTTTGGTTTAAGTATAATATGTTGATAATGTACAATTAATCATTTCAGCATAAATCGTTCATTCATGCGCCTAAACTTTTAATAATCTATGAAAAATAAAAAAAAAACAAACTTTTCAAATATGTTTTTTCTTCACGAAAAAAGCTATCGGAATATACATAATATGTAAGAAATTAATTGCAGTTAATATTTTTATTTTGCCTTCGCCAACACTACCTCAGAACACTGTCTTAGAATTCACAAGCAAATTGCATTAGCCAGTCAATACTCCGGAGTGCTTCTCCTAAGCAAGCTATCATTTGGCGCCCTTTGAAAGCTATCTCGGTGATTCTTATATTGTTTTGATTCGAATTAAAAAGATTGCTTGTATTATATATGTCACCGGCCAAACTAGTTTTTAGGATAAACTAGTTTATTCTAAGCCAAACTAGTTAATTTGAAAGCCTGAAAGTATGCAATTTAATTTTAATGCAAAAGCACTGTGAATAGCGAAGTGTTGTACATATTATAGACTGAGCCGCGGCGAAGCCGAAATTGGACATATTAGAAGATGTAAATCCTGAGCCAATTACCAATTGCCAATAACCTTCACTTACCACTTTCCAAGTATATAATGAAATTGACAAATTTTGTTGTCTTACTTTGCTACTGTCGTAGTCTTCACTAACCGCAGTGCTTTTGCATTAAAATTTAATTGCACATCTTTAGGCTTAACCAAACTAGTTTGGCCTAAAAACTAGTTAGGCCTGTAACATATATATATATTAGGTTGTATTGGAGATGGATTTTATCGATTTTAGCCTATATTTTAGCTTGAGAAATAAAAATAGTTGTCTCAATATTTGAGATTCCTATCACAAACCTGTAAACGGCGCGGACAGAGTTTATGTACGAATTCGTTGAAATTTTACGAGTAAAGCGACTTGCTAAAACGTAGTAAAAGTCTTCCTTAGGTGCGAAGATATAGGGTTTTAGGTATTTAATTTGTATGGTAGATGCCACCAATTGTTGTTAAACTACATCCACATTTTTCATCTAGCTGAAAATGCGGACAAAATACACCCAAAGGGGAGTTTTTTATTTTTTTAAAAAAAATGTGCGAGCATTTTAGCCTATGTTTTAGCATTGGACCCGAACAGAATACTCCCAAAATTTCAGCTTTCTAGATCATACCTGTGAACGGCGCAATCAGTTTGTTTCCAATCACAATTCTTATGGAAAAACGAAAAAGCAGAAAAACCAAAGACAGACAGTTTTTGCGTTTCCATATGAATTGTAATAGGAAACAAATTCATAGTTCATAGTTTTGATCTTTCAAGTACTGCTTTGGACCAATTTAGTGAAAAAAAGTTCAGAGCACTCTGAGGCTCTGTTCTGAGCGCATTTTGCGAACAGAAAAGTTTCCGATCCCTAAATAATTTTTTATCAGTTTACTAATTCTTCAGTAAAATAACTAAAATTAATTGTTAAGTGATCGGTGATGCGCCATACTATTTTCAAATACAAATTTTAAGTATCAAAAATACTTTTTGCAATAACAGAAATATTCCGCTCACTCACAAAGGTTTTCAAAAAATCATAGCTTGCCCAATATTTTTAATGAAGTTTATCATCGTTTTTTTATGAGCTTTGGATTTATTAAATCCGTCTTCAATTAGGTGGGGTGTGGCAAACCCCATGAGATAACATATAAAAACAGTTTTTCCCTCATAAGAATGTCCGCTACTACGCTCTCAGCAGCTTAAGATAAAACATCTTACAACTGGCACAACAAGCGCGCTTAGTCAAACGAAATATGAAAGGAGGAAAACAACTCAGGCAAACACAGATGGGGTATGTCACACCCCACCTCATTGACCGCGTTACTAGGAAATTTCGCTAAAAATGTTTTGTATAAATAAGAAGTAAAACTTTATTGAAAATGTTTAATTGTATCCAGCAATATGAATTTTATTAAACTATTAGGCATTTTCCATTATGTTTGTAACATTTATACTGTACACAATTTTATTATTTACTGAGCAAAATGCAGTTTTTTACTGAAACTATAATCCATTACAAAGATTTCCGTATTGAAATAAAAAAAAAAAAAAAATTCTTGGCACCATAACCATTTGTTTTTTATTTTTTTGTTCAACACATAAAATTATAAGACTGAATCACATCGGCAATGAGAATTTTGATTTAATGCTTGATTTTCGTAGCAACATAACAGCATCATCGCAATCGGTGTTGATGTTTCTTGCTGTGATGTGTTGATGTTAATGATCTCTGATGTTTTCTTACGCACAGTCAACGAGTTGCGCATGCGCAACAAATGCATAATTTATGATTTGAGCTTTTGATGTATGGGTGTCCTCTTACATTACACTGCAACATAGTAACGCGTAGCCGCCTTGATGTCTAAAGAAATTAAAGAATGCACCGAAAAATTGCCGTGTTTAATGTTGCCGGTTCTTTTTTTTTTTTTGTTACCTTGGCTGTTGCGGCGCATGAAAAAAAAGAAAATAACTGAAAACTGTAAAGTGCGTGATGACGTCTGTGATGATGTTGCATCTTTCTTTTGTTTTGCTTCATTTTAATTTTTCTGCTTTTTCTCTGTTGGTACTCTTTGGAAGTTTAAGATTCTTTTAATTTATAAATCGTTATGAGTCGTCGTCGTCGTCGTCGTCGCTGTAAACAACTTTTGCTTATCTAACTGTTATTTTTTGAAAACCGTTTGGTTGTGGTTGTTGTTGTTGTTGTAATTGGCACTGCTGGTTTATGTATTATTATAATTGCTTTCTGGCATATTCCATCTATTCTTTTGCTCTTCGATTTGTTGACTAACAGAAATGCGTGCTGTATACAGCACGAGGTTACCAGACTTAGCATTTCCGCAGAATAAGCATCAAGAGTATATTCTCAAAAGAAATTAAGGTTGATCTTAATAAAAATTAAAAGTTGCCCGAAATACATTAGTAGACGGTGCTACACATCTTTCTGGAAAAAAACGTTTGCCCGGCTAAACTCATGGACCGAATTTGATGAAATTTAGTTTTGAGATTGACTGAACCCCAAGAGAAGGTATTTAATGTATTATTATGTTCTTTTAGTGGGCGTGGCAGCACCGCTTGTGAGGATAAACGCTGTCATGGCTGAGCCACTACACCGATTTTGATGGAATATGGTACGATTAGGGATTGGTTATTGAAAAAAAATATATTTTTTTTTTAGTGGGCAATGCCGCGCCTCTTACAGGAAAATACGTTTTTACTTCTAAACCAATGAACCGCTTTTGATGAAATTTAGTACAGAGATAAATTGAATACTGAGAAATGAAAACGTTTTTAATTGGGCTGTGTCACGCCCCTAACCAGGAAATATATTTTCACTACAATATTAGTGGACCGATTTTGTTCAAACTTAGTATGGAGTTGAAATTAAACTTGAGAAATGATGCTTAGTTTTTAAATGGGTGGTGCCACGCCCTTAACATAACAAAATATGTGCTCACAAATAAATTTATAGATTGATATTGATGAAATTTGGTACGGAGATGAATTGAAACCTCAGAAAGAGATAGAGCTAGAGATGAACATGAAAGTCATGAAGTATGCAAAGGTCTATGCTGTATTGCTTCCTGGGTTTCGAAAGTGCAGTACATATCTTTCGTTTTACTTCGTACTATGTTATGCCTCCGGCAAGATTGCCACTCAATGTGAGGATATATGACTACAGCTGAGACTTTCTAGTTTCTAGTTTCTCCCTCTCCAAAAATAACAGCCATTTTGGCACAAATATTTTTTTTTTCCACCAATCTATTGAATTATCTGAAAACAGTCTGCCTCTCGTACAGGAATCCATACAGCATGTTAACCCTAGACACCTGTTTACCTTGCTCTATACTCTTACTACCCATGCGTTAGACTCATTCATGCCGCGTTTCATTTGGTTTCAACAGCGTTTTCAAATAGTAAACTTAACAGCTTATGTACATATGTTCATTCTTTGAGCACTGGTTGCGTTTACGTTATTTTTTTTTTAATGTTTTTATATTTATTTTGTATTTCCACCTTTTGCTTGTGTTCTTTAGAAAGGTGCAAGCAATTTCTGGTTAAACGGGCTCTCTCATAAACCAGAATGACAGCAACTCTAACTGCGATTTTATTATGATTACATTTGTTAATGTTCTTGCTGTTGTTGTTGTTGTTGTTGTTGTTGTTAGTTAGCTAAGTTTGATGCTGTTCGTATTGTTGTTGTTGTTGCTATTCGACAAGTGGAAAATAAGTTGATTTAGCGCTTAAGATAGAAGCGATTTTTTGTTACTTTCAGTATAAAAGGTTTGCAATTTTAGAAAAAAGAAAAATTTAATTTATAAGGCAGCTACTATCAGGTAGCAGGCAATTGGGTAGATGCAAAATCTTCCAAGCAACTCTTTTTGAGAAATTTTTTAAATAAAATTATAAATTGCACAATTTCTTTGCGTCATTTCAAGCAAAATATTTCCCAATGGGCTATTCCCTTACGAGTGATCAGATCAGTCAATGACTATACAATATACTAAATTTGAAAAATTATAATGCTTAGTATGTTTTTGCTTTCATGGGAGGTGCCACGCTCATTCACATAAAAACATTTACAGTTTCAGTAGCTTTTGTATAATAAAGTGACTTTTTCAATGTTTCACTTTGATCGCTTTGAAAGTTTACTTTACCCTTTCAGACCGTGATGCATCGATTGTCCGGGTAAGTTTCAATTCCAATATCTTCACTTCTACTTCACGAATACTCCAAAGTTTGGCCAACAAACCAACACCGGTTGGATCAAAACTTGAGTTATTGTCAATTTCAAAAGGACTGGCTCTTGATTTTAGAATTTATCCTGGCTTCCTGACTTCCCCTCTAGAGGAAAACTTAGGACTTGATTCTGCATTCGTTCTCTGCCTTATCAGATATCCCTATTGGAGGCAATTCTTATTCAAAAATATATCACACATATTGAGAGACTCCATACAAACCATTACCAAAAGGATCAAACATATTTTTGGACATAAATCTTACAACATTGCTCCTATTGTATAAGCTTCTGGTAAAAATCGACGGAAACGATAATGAAAAATCCTATGAAATATGACGATTTCACTGATGATACAAAGAGGAGATATGGGAGGGTTCTATAGTTCCAAAGGTTCAATAGATGAATTCAAAGTCAGTTTGTGTTTGGATGCAATAACATGAATGGTGTTCGTCGTTGGAGAAAAAATAATTAAAAATTTGTCTAAGTAACGCGGTGAAATATAGTCCGGCAAAAAAATTAGTCAATAAGGGGTGTGGAGATTTGAGACCAGCTAATGGAAAGATATCGTATATCGAACAACCCAAAAGTGTTCATTATCTTGAAATAAGTAGCTTTTGAAAATTGATATAGCTTATTAAATAAATTATTTTTTAGAGTAGCCAATTTCTTACTACTTTTGAGTATTTTTCTATAGAATAATTATAGAGCTTAGCTACTATAGCAATAATATAGCTATTTAGCTTGAAGCCTTAAATCAAATGAAAAATTTTTGAAAAAAAAAAATTTTTTTTTTTCCATTTCATTATGGTTTTGGAAAGTTCAATAGCTAAGACCCAGTTCTTTAAGTCTTCTGAACCAAAAAAATTTCACAATTTCAAAATATTGCTTGCTGCCTTAGCAACTTTGTTGAGCTTTGCGAGATCTATCGGGACAAAAAGTTAAAAAACTTTATCTATGATCACTAAATTGGAAAAATTTATAAAGATCAAAGGTCATTTTAAAACACCTTATCTTCTATAAACGTATGAATACCAAACGATGCAATACCTTTTGCATTCTTTATGTCAGTATCATAATTTCACGTTCAATAAACTTCTGAACATTGCTGTCATGAAACTGATCTAAGTCACTCTTGTCGTCCTCATTTGAATTAAAGGTTTCACTATCCCAAAAGTTTTTGTATATCTTTTGTTATAATTTTTTCAAATCTATTTTTGGCAAAAAAAAAAAAAAAAAATGTCACTAGCTATCGATAAAAAGACCTAAAAATGACCTAAAAACCAACAGCAACAACAATAAAAGCTTAAAAAATATTAACTTGTATTCAATAAAAGCGTTAACGTTAAGACGCTGCCAAAGCAAAAGTGGCGAATGGTGACATAAAATCGCAATTCAGTTATGTTGCAGATTTTTTGTCAAATTAAATTCTATACAATTTTGTAAAAGTTTTTTTCTCTTTCACTTCTTTCTAAGACATTCTTCTTCTTCTTCATTTATTTTATAAACTTTTTTTTATTACACTGCAAGCGAAAAAAAAAATCTCATTACTTACATTTAATGGAATTTTTATTATTTTTTATTTGAACCATTGCCAGCGGCTCAATGTCAACGCGCCACCGTTGACTTTTTAGCCACTGACAGTTGACAGTTGTGAGTTGATATTTAGTACCGTTTCTTCTGGACAATTTCTACTTCCACTTTATATATTACTTTTTTCACTTTGGTGTGAATTAAAACTTCTTGATATTTTACACTGGCATGATTTGACAAAAGTAAAAAACACAATTTTATTATACCAAAAGCAAGATATTTTCAAGTTTCTAAAACAAATTAAACCACTGTGCAACATTTGATTTTAAATAAAAAACTGAAGAGCGCAAAAAAAAATGTTTGATGGTGAGAAACGGTGGTGCATAATAACTTAATTGTTATGTCTTAAATCGTTGTTGTTGTTGTTGCTGTAGTTGTCAAGAACTACTTTCGTTTTATACAACATGCAGAGCATTCAAATCAACAACAGTAGAGCAGGTAAAAAATATTATGGCGCTTTGATTGAGGAAAACAAAAAAAAAAAAGATATCCCCAAGTGCCAGTGCCATTGCTACCATCAACGTCCAGTGAAGTTTTGATGAACGTCAATCACAACTTTGACTTCATCACTTGGCAAAAAATTAAAAAAAAATAAAAAACAAAAATGTCACTTTTTATTGCTTCTTTATGAGTATAACGTGTTAGATTCTTTGCTTTAAAACTGACAGAAACATGAGAAAACGCTGAAGAAAATATAAAATAAATTAAAACTTTTTAGTGTTGAAAAGCAAAAAAAAAAAAAAATAAATAAAAACGTGTACTCCAACTTTCGATTGAAGTGTCCACGCAAGTAGTAGAAGAAAATAAGAAATTAAATCAAATAAATTTAAATTACTTTTTATTTTCAGCTTAATTTCTTTCTTCCACCTTAAAAATTTCTCACATGCTGCGTGAAATATTTTTAATTTGAAGACATTAAGGTTTCAACAAACTTTAGACAAGTCAAAACTTGACAAATTTAAAGTTTCCCTTTTTGTTTGCCATAGTTTGAAACTTTAGCGGCGGACGTGCCGGTTGGTTTGAAGTGTAGTATTTAAACGTTAATTTTTTTTTTATAGGATTTCATGTGGATTTCATTCTTACTATAATTATTTCGATTAGACTTTTCCAAAAAACTTATGGAAAAATGTTTTCGTGTGTAGCTTTTGCAATGAATTGCATATCGGAAATTGCAGCTCTGTCATTTGACAGCTTTCAAACGCATATGTCATTTAAGTTGGAAGTTAGCCACTTCATTGGTTGGATTGCTGAATCAGTCATAAACTTGCCTGCCACTTTTTAAGCTTTCGGAGAAGATTCTGGCAATCTAATTGTAATGCAATATGATATATTTTTAAAAGACAAAACTAATTAAAACAATTCATTTATTTTGTATATTTTCATTTCAACATTAATCGGTAAAAACCAAAAAATTATTTTCTGTAATTAATTTATGGATAATCGAGTACACACTTTTCATTATTTCCACTCATGATATTATTTATCCAATCGGAATAGTAAAAAGTGCTAGTATATGCATCTGGAGTTCCTTGAGAATTTCAGAAATTTCGATTTTGATTTTTTTTTTTTAAATATTGTATTATAAACTTGTAAATATGGCAGCACATTAGTTAAGTTCTGTTTTTACAATTCAATTGATTTACTTTATCTCACTTTCTTAATCATTTCTTAAAGTATTAGAATGAAATGGACAAAATATAAGTTTTAACTGACCTATAGTTTTTTAATGATGATGCCTTATAACCTTTTTTCGATAAATATATTATTAAAAATGTGGTTATTCTGACACACTAATCCAAGCTGTGAACTCCTACTATGATTTTATTATTATGAATATCATATGAAAAATCGCTTTATAAACTATTATATGAAAAACTTTAAAGTTAGTGGAACAATTTTCCAAGAGTAACAATTTTTGAAAGGTTTTGAGTTTATTTCCCTCTTTCGGTACGAAAAGCTTAAGAAAAAAAATCTAAGAACAATTAACAATTGAATCAGGTTATAAATTTTAAAAAAAAGTTACTGAAAAAAAAATTTGTTTGTGGCATCGCTTCGCAAGTATCACATAAAATGTGATTTTCATTTAAGTGTCTACTGGGCAGTGTACGCTTGAAAGCAGTATATCAAAGTCTAGACAAATGTCTACCTACTCAATTCTTAGAATTAACACAACTTTCGCTACGGATATTATCGTCTAATTATTGCTTATTTTTCTTTATGTTTTTATGAATTTTCATCAGATCAGCATCGAACCATGGGATTGTTTTGACGTTTAATTTATTTATGCCTCATTTTTAATTTTCTGTTTTAATTTTTTTAAAAACTTCTGTACTCTCTTTTTAAATTTCTGACTAATTTTTTCTTTTTTCTATACAAATTTTGGAAGGTTTCGTTAATTTTTTTTCACCAAATTGACGGGAAAGGTTGTATGCTTATTAGTAACTCCAATTGACCCTCTTAAGAAGGTGCTGTATGACAATTTTTCATACATCAAACATCTATTCTATTTATGTAAAATTTTTTCTATGAAAATGTTTTGTAACGCTTTGGCGTAAAATATACTAAACCGATTTTAATGATTTCTTTTTTAAAACAACACACTTGTGCTAAAAAACATAATAACATACTTACATATTTTAATTATTTTTTATAGCTAAATGTAACATTTTTTTGAAGGATTATGTCTTAAAACCTTACACAAAAATTGTGGTTTAATTTTTTGTTGCTTATGCTGCTTCTTGAATCCTGTGTTGTAATTTTTTTTCTCATTTGTACCATTTGTATTTGGTTTTGAAGTTCAAAGGACAAGTTCTTTTTCAGTTGTTTTTTTTTTCTTTTACTTTTGAAGAGAGAATATAGAACGAGCTATTCATAGAAAAATTTCTTATAAAAAACAACGGAACGCGTGCGTGCGAAGCCACGTATACCACAAGTAGAATATAATTTGCTATATATGTACATATGTATATAAATGTACATATGTACATATGTCTAAGAATATTCAATAATTTAAAAACAAATTTGCTAACACGTACCCGTATGCCAAGACACGAGTATTTTATTATTATTATTATTTTTTATTGAAGAATAATTATAAATAATTATAAACACGAGTATTTTATTTAGCTACATTATATATATTGTACATACATTTTGAGATAACAATTTACTTAAAATTATTTTTTCATTTTATTATTATATCCAAGAGTTGATTTATGGACATAAGGACATTTTTTCAGTATCGTCACTTATTATATTATTTATCCAGTTGGAGAAGTAAAAGGTACTTACGAAAAAATGTGGAGTTCCCTCGACACATTTCATACTGTCGTAACCACCAGAGACACCAAAAACTTTTTTTCCGAATTCGTCAACTAATGGTCCACCAGAGTCACCTTCACAAATACTAGCACCTTCTTTTATAGACGCACAAATGATATCTGTACCAGTACCATTGCATTCACCGTATGGTAAAGTAGTCGTAGTGAGCTTTTGTAGTGCTTCAGGTGGTCGATAAAGATGGTCAAGGTTGGCGTAACCCCAACCAGTTGTTATGAGAGTACTTCCAGGTTTCGTTTCCTCATATGGTAGATATATTGGTTGTGTTCTCTCATTAAAAAAAATGGGAACTAATACGCGTAATAGAGCAATATCAGCATAAATACCATTGGTGGTGTAGTTGCAGTGTATGAAGGCCTTGTCAACCTCATATCTAGCTCCAGGTCTTCTATAATTATTAGTCCCTGTAACAATGCTGATTCTGTACGTGAGTCCCCTTTGATCCAATTTTTCCACACAGTGTGCTGCTGTCAAAACAAAGCGTTGACTTAAAATGCAACCACCACAAAAATGTAATATTCCAGGAATTCTGTAAAATATTTCTAAGGAAACCTGATAGGGTGCAAAGTTATCCTCGGCATCCTCACCGCCAACAATGCGTTTTTGTGCTTGCAAGGATACAGCGGCAAGCAGTAGTAGTAAAGCGCACAAATATTTCTTCATCTTTGAATGTAGGAAAACTTTTAGTGTTCAGCTACAAAATGTATTCGTTTTATACGTAAATTTCACGGTTAAGTATTCAGTTATTAAATCAACAATGACGCAACTGACTTAATAAGAAATTCTAGAAAGTTCTACATTTCCATTATAATAAACAATTTTTTTTTGACATTTTAATTAAGATATCGATATTGTTTTGTACTCATTCACCTTCAATACTTTAAACACGTAGTGCATGGTGCACACGTCAACCTAATGAAATCTTACTTTAGCCTCTTCTTTATATTTACATACACGCCAAGTTTCATTTATCTGCGTCACATCGTTTATGAGATATGATGAATTTAACTCTTCACTTATATGGAATGGCGCACAGTGGATTTTTGTGGCCATAAATAGGAAGAAAATGAAAGTGCTAGGGATAGAAAAAATGCTTAAAACAATCGTCAGAGAATACTTAGGCAACGAAAAAATAATCTATAAAAGTTTTAAATTTGTTTTGAGTTTCGTGACACAGTGGGCTCAAAGTTGAACTTTGTAGACCAAAAATGTTCAATGAAACTTTTTATAAAAGCGATTGTGAGATAGGGCGCTCTAGTTTACTTTTTTTGAAACAAAATGCAATAATGTAGCATATTCATGGAAAGTATATTGTTTCCACTTCGTAAAAATGAATTTAATTTTCTTTTATCACCTATATATGGATTTTTCAAATATTATATTGCAAAATGATCAAAGTGAAAAATTTGCAAGTATGACAGAAAAAAAATTAAAAATATATGCCCGGATCTCGGAAATTTTTTTATATGTAATGTGAGAAAGTATGGTTAGCTAAAAGACAAAGTTTCAGCTGTGACTTGACGAAAGTTTAAAAAAAAAAATATTAAAAATAAAAAAAAGTTATAGCTGGTTGTGTTGGACCCTGTCCCATACATAGTGTCTTGCGGTGACCATCACAAATACTTGGAAAATCATCTAAAATCAATCGGATAGGAAAAATTAATTAGTTAAATAAATAGTCTAGTGCCTGATCGTAGTTTTTTTTTAACTCAACAAAATGGCGGCTTCAGGAACCTCCAGATTTTCGGTAAAAAACCAACAGTTTTTTATGAATAATAATTCATAAAAAATTGATTTTTAAAAAAAATAAAAAATCCGATCAGGCACTAGATTTTGATGTTTTTCAAAAACTGTGTAAATTTCATCGAAATCTATCCAGCCGTTTTCGAGTTACAGTGGTCACCGGTTCCGAAAACATAGTTTTGAGAAAAACGCATTTAAAGTTTTACACTCGGTACTCTTACCACCGAGAGCCCTTTGGTTATTGCCGAATAACTCCAATAGTAATTGTCGGATTGACTTCAAATTTTCAGGATATATTTTCAGTGTATTATACTTTAAGAAAATGCAAAAAAAAATCGATTGCTCAAAAATCATGACTGGACCTGCCCCCTTAAGTAGAACGGAACTGGTTAGGGCTATTTTTTCTCTTTTTATCCCTCTTGGGGTAAAATATACAAACTCCAATGTTTTTCAAAGAACTAACAGATAAACTATTGAAACTGTTTTTCTCCAATTACTTGTAAACTGTAAAAGATATCGCAAAATTTGTAACATTTTTGAAATCAGCATTGCTAAATTTATGGAAATTGATACCTATTGTGAAATAAAGTCTCAACCACATCCCACCAGGTAGGCATGTTTGTTGTTTGATATTTTTCATATTCCCAAGTTTTTGTTGTTTTAACCCAAAAAACGACTGTGCGAAATTTCAAGACTCTAACGCTATTACTGCATTTAATGGCCACTTTTTTCGAAATTTCTCTAATAACTTGAAAACTATAAAAGATATCGCAAAACTAGTAAATGTTTTGAAATCAGCATTGGCAAATTAAAGGCATTTGATACCCATTTTGGAAAAAAGATCTCAACCACATTCCAACTTTATATGGGAGGTAAGCGTGTTCGTGAACCGATTTTTTCATATTCACAAATTTTTGTTTCTACACCTTACAAACATCTGTACCAAATTTCAAGACTCTAGCGCAATTATTGCTATATATGGCCGCTATTTCATACAAACCGTGGCATTGCCCATTTTTTCCAAACAAAACTATGTTAAGAACCTTTTACAAACTATAAGAAACATATGTACCAATTCTTATTTATCTGCGTCAAATAGTTGCTGAAATATAATAAAGTTAATTATGTGTCATATGAAGGCGTGGTACCGCCCATTTTTTCGTTTAATCTTACTTCTATATCTACCAAGTTTCATTTATCTGCGTCAAATAGTTGATGTGGTATTATGAACTTAATTCTTATTTTCTAGCGGAGGGCGTAGCATTGCCCACTTTTTTCCAAAAAAAACTATGCTAAAAACATTTTACAAACTATAAGAAACATATATACCAATTCTTATTCATCTGCCTCAAATAGTTGCTGAGATAAAAATATGTTTTTTTTTTTGTCTCATATGAGGGCGTGGCACCACCAAATTTTTCATTTTATCTTACGTTTATCCACTTGATAAGATATCTTGAACTTTATTTTGCTTTTATAAGGGGGGAGGGGGTGTGGCGTCGCCAATTTTATCCAAACTAAACTATGCTACCAACCTTCGCCAAATCATAAGAAACATAGGTGCCAAATCCTTTGCAGATCGGTGTTACAGTTTAGAAGTCCAAACGCAGCACACCCACATACAGATATTGAGCTACTTATATACAGATTATTTATAGTATTATTATTAAATCTTATGGAAAAACAAACATACAAATTTTTGTGTGATTGGTTTTTTTAATTTTATGGACGATACACTTTACATGTCAACAGATGACAAGCTACACAAAACAATTTCGCCCGCTTGCCAACAAGTTTTCAGTGCCTGACCGCAAAATCAAAGATGTAATTTCTGTAATAAATCGGTAAATGAGTAAAACCACAAATTGACTGTATGAATGAGTGACGAATGAATTTTCATTTTGGTTATGAGTAAATAATTTTACCATAAGTAAATAAACAACAACAACAACAACAATAATAAGCAAAATAGTTTGAGATGTACATAGTATAACAGATATGATTGAGCACAGAATGTTACTCGTAAGAATAATCAATGACATAAAGTTTTCTGTATCAAAAATATACAAAACCACAAATGACAAAATTGAGATGGTTCAAATATATAAAATATTTTTTATTTGACATATATTTAAAATATGCTATATATGTTGATATACAAACATTAGTTTAATTAAATTTTAAAATTATTATGCAAATTCAAAAAAACACTCAATTTATAATGAAACAAACAAAAAAAAAAAAAAAAACATCATAATATTTAACTTGGAAAAGTTCATAAATTTTTTATGTTGCAATTTGTAAAATTGAACTAAAATCATATGCAAAAAAAAAAACAAGCAAAAATATTCTAATGAAAAATGTTTAAAACCAATAACGCATATGAACATACGCTTTATTTTTTATATGTAAATGAATCCATGAGTAGTTTTGTAAATATTAGTGCAAATCACTAAATGAGAGAGAAAAATAAAACACTTCAGTGGTCGCAGCAACAGCAGCAGCATAAGTTTTAATGCATTCGCCATTTTGTATGTTGACTTAATACTGTAAAATGCAACAATAACAAAAACATACACACACACACACATACATCTATAAAGGCACTTCCGCTGCGTTGGTGTTTGCCATTATTTTATATTAAAAATCACAATATTTATCTGTACTTTATTTATTATTAAAAAAAAAAAAAAAAAAAAAACCAACATAGTGAAGAAATGAAACTAAACAGAAAAAAATGCAGAACTGCGATATTGTGAAAACATATAAAATACAATGCTGGAAAACATTTGCTTTAGAGTTTATTTTTTAATGTATTCACTAGGGTGAACCTTAAATTATTTACATGTTGAAAGCTGAAATATATATATACGAAATATGAAGATTTTCCAGAAGCTTAGCTCGATTTTAATTAGCGAACCGATATGATAATTTTTTGAATATTTCAATCGATTTTTACCATTGCGATAAGTAAGTGTTAACGTATAAAATTATAGTATTCTCCAAACTTTTTATTTCATTCCATATAAAATGAAATTATTCAAGGCTCCAAATTATTTCACGTGAACAGTTTTAAGAAAATTTGATGTTTTATCATTACGACTAAACGAAATTCGGAAAAAAGTTTTTGTGACCCAACTTACTGAGCACGTCGTGTACAAAACGAAGTATTTGTTTATAAAATTGGTAACAAAAACGAGACATTGAGCTTTGATATCAATCAGTAAAAACTCTCTACTTTTAATTTAGACTGCATTTTCCTTTGTTTTATTTAGACAAATATTTAGTTAAGTTATCCCAAACCTTTTTTCCATATTTACCATGAAAATAGATGATTTATGACAGCGCCAAAAATACCAACTTCTGCAGCATTTCATTGTAAATATATGTATATATTGTCTTGTTTTCTCTTAGCCTGATATTTTACATTTAATTTTTTCATACATTTTCAAAATATTTTTGAAAATATGGTATACCCAAATTTGTAGTTTGCAAAACTTTAGTATAAAATTGATATGTTAGCTGTCATTGTAATAGTTAAAATAACAGTGTTATTGACAACAACAGGAGAAAACAAAAAAATGAACGATGGAAACTTTCAGCACCATCTGCAAATATCCAGTGACATTTTGCGATTTGATTAAATATTTATTGAAATTTTAACCAAATTATTTGTATTAGTTTTGATTTGTTGAGTTTTTTTTTCTTCGTTGTTTTAATTTTCAATTTTATTGATTCTGATTGAATTTTAATTTGCTTGTGAATATATTTTTTTCATAATATATTAATTATTTATTTATATTGCTAATATTTACTTTGTAATTGAATCAGTTTTTATAACTTTTCGATATCTATAGACTTTATTTGATGCTTTTAAATTTAAGATTTTTGTTTTGTTTATAAAAATATCGATAAAAATATGTATGCATAAATGACATTTATAACTTTTTAGGAATTCTCTAATTTTACTGCATCTTCGTTTAACTGCTATATCGACATAAGAAAGTTTTAACAATAGAAAGATTGCATACTTTCAGGAAGAACCTTTTTATTTTCGCATGCATACTGCATTGCACTTTACCAACAATGCCAGAAATTTAAAATTTTTTTGAAGTTTTATACCCCCACTTGGAAGAAGCTGCCTCATAAATTTAGCTGCTCTTACCTTTGCCACAGTAATTACATAGTTCACTTAAACTTCATGAAAGAAAGTGCTTTTGTTTGCTATGTCAATAAATTATTTTAATGTTACATTTTGTCTTTGTTTATGTTTACAGCATTCTTCTCTATTTTGAATTGTGGCGGCTTAAAATATAGTACCTGGAGACCGACCACTGTTCGGTTTTTCGTTTTGAGGTTGAAAAAATCGAAAAAATATGGAATTTGTTGACTTTTCACTTTCACGCTTCAACTTCTCTTTACTTTTTTCTGTTCCATTTTTTTCAACAATTTTGCTTCGTTTTTAGTTTCGTCAAATTGTTGTCTGATGCAAAAGTGTTTATAAAAAGAGTGGATTGGGACCAAGAGTGAATAGAAATGAAAAGGATAATGCAAAATGGCTCGATTTCATTTAAATTGGACACTAAATCGACTGAGATATCGCAGCATTTATATAGAAGAACGCAACCGATTGTACAGTTAGTACGAGGGGTAAAACCTATTAGCCACTTTGGTACAAAAACTTATCGCACCTTATTACGTCTTGCGGTTGGTGCTATTTTTTAAATTTTATTGCTGTAAGGATATTTCCTTGTTCTTCGGCTTATCCCGGAGGTAATCACTCCATAAGTGACAACTCATCGAGGCGGTTCACCCCGAGTAACATTGGGTCACTAAAAGTCACTTTGGTTCACGAAATTCGTAAAAATCCAAAAAAAAAAAAAAAATCCACGCACCGCAAAACGTAATAAGGTGCGCAACGTTTTTGCAACAAGGTGGCCTAAAGGTGTTATAGTGCAATTCTACAAAAATCGCACGCAAACCACAAAATCGCGATTTACACTGACCTCGGTGACTCCAAGTGACCCAAAGTGACTCGGGGTGAACCGCCTCGATGAGTAGTTAGTTATGGAGTAATTACCTCCGGGATAGTCCGAAGAATAAGGAAAATATCCTTCAGCAATAAAATCCAAAAAATCGCACGCACCGCAAAACGTTATTAGGTGCGCAAAGTTTTTACACCAACGTGGCCAATAGGTGTTATAGAGCAATTCTACAAAAATCGCACGCAAACCGCAATATCGCGATTTTCATTCATCTCGGTGACTCCAAGTAACCCAAAGTGACTCGGGCTGAACCACCTCGATGAGTAGTCACTTATGGAGTGATTACCTCCGGGATAATCCGAAGAACAAGGAAAATATCTTTACAGTAATAAAATCAAAAAATCGCACGCACCGCAAAACATAATTAGATGCGCTAAGAGTTTGTACCAACGTGGCCCATAGGTGTTATAGACCAATTCTACAAAAATCGCACGCAAACCACAAAATCGCGACTTTCACTCACCTCGGTGACTCCAAGTGACCCAAAGTGACTCGGGGTGAACCACCTCGATGAGTAGTCACTTATGGAGTGATTACCTCCAGGATAAGCCGAAGTACAAGGAAAATATCCTTACAGTAATAAAATCAAAAAATCGCACGCACCGCAAAACATAATTAGATGCGCTAAGAGTTTGTACCAACGTGGCCCATAGGTGTTATAGACCAATTCTACAAAAATCGCACGCAAACCACAAAATTGCGATTTCCACGCACCTCGGTGACTCCAAGTGACCCAAAGTGACTCGGAGTGAACCGCCTCGATAAGTAGTCACTTATGGAGTGACTACTTCCTGGATACTCCAAAGGTCAAGGAAAATATCCTTACAGCAATAATATCCAAAAAATCGCACGCATCGCAAAACATAATTAGGTGCGATAAGAGTTTGCACCAACGTGGCCTATAGGTGTTATAGACCAATTCTACCAAAATTGCACGCAAACTACAAAATTGCGATTTTCACTCACCTCGGTGACTCCAAGTGACCCAAAGTGACTCGGAGTGAACCGATTCGATAAGTAGTCACTTATGGAGTGACTATTTCCGGGATACTCCAAAGGACAAGGAAAATATCCTTACAGCAACAAATTCCGCAAATCGCTCAGGACGCACTAAGTGGTCAAATATTAAAAATGACCACTACAATATTAACACTACACCACTGTAATTAAAAGTCTATTGGAACAAAAAATTTTTTTTTATTTTTCGTGCTTTCTCTATCGATTGGAACAAAAAATTTAAAAAAATTACTCTCATAGTACACTAAATAACATTTAACGTTTTTCGTACGTATGGGAGGTGCCACGCCCACTTACGCAATCCCGTTGAAATTCATATAATTTCAAAGCTTATAGTAATCGACACCTCTACACCAAATTTAAAGAAAATACCTCCCATAGCGCACTAAATACAACATTCAACGATTTTCGTATATATGGGACGTGCCACGCCCACTAACGAAATCTCGTCGAAATCCATTTAACTTAAAAATTTTTGGTAACCGACATCTCTGTACCAAATTTTAATGAGATTACTCCCATAGTGCACTTAATATAACATTTAACGGTTTTTGTTTGTATGGGAGGTGCCACGCCCACTAAAGCAATCCCGTCGAAATGCATTTAATTTCAAAACTTATAGTAACCGACAACTCCTCACCAATTTTTAAGAAGATTACTCTCATAGTACAATAAATATAACATTTAACCTGTTTTGCTTGTATGGGAGGTGCCACGCCCACTGGTACTATTACACCCATTTTTCGTCTTGAGGTACCTTATAGCAAGTATATCCACCATATGAAATTTCAGAACGATTGTGTTGTTAATTCTCTTATTATAATGTTTATAAATATTGTGGGCTGTGCCACGCCCTTAAACGAATTTTGCCAGTATAGTGACATAGCATGTTATGATGACTGCTCTTAGTGGTATTATCTATAAAATTTTTATGAAAATCCTCAGTGCCGTTTTTGAGTAATATTGAATCAAAATTTTCAATTATTGAAAAGTGCCACGCCCAGTTTTCCGATTCCGCCCACTGTTGGCAAAATTTAAGACATTTATGATCTGCATCTGTGTACCAAATTTCATCACAATATCTTGAATAGTTTTCAAGATATGACGTTATGAAAATAAAAGTTTAGGGCTGTGCCACGCCCCTCCAGGAGCCTTTGATAAGTTAAAACCCAGCCCAATCCTAATTTTGTTCACATATGTACCTAACCCCCAAGTTTCATCAAAATCGCTGCGCCCGTTTTGGAAATAAAGTCTGAAAATATATATATATATATACATACAATTTTAGCTCATTTAATAATAGTAGATTTAAGTTTAAAATATTATTGTACAAGTATTGTATTATGTATATTCTTAGTCATTGGTAATGCACAGAAGTCGTGCCCTTGCTTGGACCTCTAGGAAAGGTCTATCGGCAAGATAGCTCTGACTGGTTAAGAGGCAGACATACCAAGTACTTTTAAAAATATAAATCGCTGGAAATGTGTACCTTTGTTCCAGTCAGTGTTTACGGATGTATGTATGTATGTATATAAAAAAAAGTTGTAGGCTGATATATCCAATACATTGAACAACAAAGTTATGACCAAATTTGATTCTCTTTTGCAAGAATAGTGGCTGAGAAGCTGATCAAGTGTGTCAACACCAGATTTACTATGATAATATGTAGAAGTCAATTATTTCTGGTTTCTTTTTACATATATGCATCTGCTAGATTGTTACCTACCAAAGATAGTTTTCTTTTCCGTAGTAGAATTTCCAACTCATGTGTATTTAGAAATTATAGGTGGTAATATTTCGGCTCTTCAAGTCTTCCACTAAGTCTAAATACTACACGATATCCTTGTTTGACTACTCTTTGACAGTTTTGGTCTCTTCTCGTATAAGCCTATAGCTTACATTTACATTCCATACTTCCCAAGTTTTGAATACACTGCTTGAATGGGCATCGACCTCGATATGCTGATATTTGCTCATCAATAGTTACATTCTCACCTGGGCTTTACATTTTTCTGAGATTGCATTCCCATTTATCCCAAACATCTCTGATTGGTACTTATTTAGCATGAGCTCGTTCTTCGTTTCTATCCCTCGTCATATCGAAGCGCACAGCTCGTGATATATTCTCAAATCTGCGGGGGCTCATAACATCTGAAGATGGGCTTACATTTCTTATCACCTCAGGAGCTCTCCAAACCTTTTCACGTCCATGATATTCCCCTGCCAATAGAATACATTAGGCCGACCAACTATGTGTGCAGTATGCTCGAAGTCGAAATCCCCGTTTCATATGTACCGATACACAGTGTGACCAATATTACAAAGAACTCCCAAACAACGGTAAAAGTAAAATTTCGATAAACGGAACTTTACACGCAGTGTCAGGTGTGTTGTGACTCTATATAACTTAGAAAAATTGTATTGGGCAATTTTGACCCATGTTGACGGTGAACGTAACTTTTTTTATACTGGCCAAACTAAAAGTGCTAGAAACTATTTTCTTTTAAGTATTTGTTTAGGTAGTATTAAGTTGAAATACGTCATTGGGCAATTTTGACCCATGTATGCAGGATAAGGGTTAAACATTTTTTTATTGATTTAAGTTTTTTAAAGTTATTTTCGACTTTTTGACACATAAGTCCCAAAAGACTTTAATTTTATCATTTAATGAAAAAGTTTTAAGGAAACTTTTATTTTTATTTCAAAAATATAAAAGTTTAAATTTAAATTCTCTTTTTTAAAAAAAATTTTTTTAAAAGTTTATTTGAAACTCTGCTTACAACTGACTTTAGAACTAAAGCGTAATGCCCTGACTTAGACAGCGAAGAAAATTCGTTGCATCTTCAGGGATTAGGCTCATCAAGTAAAAATAAAATTTTTTTAAACCTGCTATACCACCTTCTTGGTATGTGTCACAAATGGAATAACAAAACTCTCCTATGATAATGTTAAATTTTCCTATAAAATGATATTTGTTTTTTAGTAAAGTAGCAGAAACAATTTTAAAGATTTACTCAGTTCAAATAAATTCAATGAAGTCCAACAAAAAATTTTCGGACACCATTCAATTACTTTTGCCGAAAAAAATACCGAAATATTCAATGAGTTTTGAGTCAACTTAGAAAAATTACAACTGATTCTCACACGTTTCGGAGAGCTCTTTTATTCCGCATAAACGAAAAGTAATCACAATTGCACACTAAAAGATAAAAAAAGTCCAAAAAACAATATGCTGGCACGTACTCGAATACTCATACACAAATATTTTATTCAACTATGTATATACATGCATACATTTGACGTTAACTATTTACTTAAAATTAACCTTTTCTCAGTAATTTAATTGCACCTTTTATCCAGTCTCTGTAGTAATAAGTACTTGCATATACGTCTGGATATCCTCTGGCACATGGTTTACCCCAACTGATGACACCAATTAAGTAATTATTTTTTGAAGCTAATGGACCACCAGAATCTCCTTTACAAGGTCCTTCTCCGATATTATCATATGTACATATGTTACCTGGAGCGAGAATATGTTGAAGGTGCTTAAGAAGTTTCCAACATTTTTTATATGAAAGTAATGTGACGTTAATTTTCTGCAGCATTTCAGGAAAACGACCTTGAAACTTTAATTGTCCCCAACCTGTTAATATAAGGTGCTTTCCTGGTTTCGTAGCATATTTTGTTGGTAGTTTTATTGCTTTAGTTCTATTATTCCAAATAATTGATTCTTTTAGGTGTATCACAGCGATATCATCATGATAATCCTTGTGATTGTAATTGTTATGAATGATTATTTTGTCAATGAAGTATTTATTGCCAGGTATATCCCACGAGTTTGTGCCTGTTACGATGGAGAGTATATCTAAATTCTCACCGTAGACACAGTGGGCAGCAGTTAAAATGAAACGTTCACTTATAATTGCGCCACCACAAAAATGTCCTCTAGAAGGCATTTGTATAGATATCTGATAGGGTGCAAAGCCTTCTTCGGCTTCTTGACCATTGACAACGCGAATTTGATTTTCTTGCGATTTTTTACGATTTTTCGCAACAGTGCTGGATAGAACCACTAACAGCAGCAGCAATGAACACCGAACCGTCTTCATGTTCGAACGAAAATAGATAAATATCTGCTCTTCTTATGCCAAATAGATAGTTGTTTATGTTAATTCTCTATTGGTATAAAATTTTAATTTGTTGCATTAAATAGCACACATAACCGTTTGGAAATGGTTTAAACAAAAATGTGCATGCTATTCCCACTAAAAAAAATTTTAACTCATTTTGATTTTACTGCAATTTACATGATGCCATCTAACTCTCTGCTCATTTTTGTTATTAAACTCAATTTTGATGTTTATAGCTCATATGAAATAAAGCACTAAGGAAAGCACCATAAATCGATTATATAGTTGTCGAAAGACCGGAATTGTTCTTAAAATCATTAATAGTTGAAAAAGTAGATTTCAGTTATATCAGCGCGGCACTAAAGACAATTTAGTTTTTTATAATAACATTCCCTGCAAATTTGAAGTTAGATTCCTTGATGGTGGTAATAAGAGAATTTCAGAAATTTTGATTTTGATCCTTTTTTTAAATATTGTATTATAAACTTACTTTCTGTTCCTTACAATTCAATTGATATACGAAATTTCCTTTATCTCACTTTTTAATCCTTTCTTAACGTATTAGAATGAAATGGACAAAATATAAGTTTTCACTGACATATAGTTTTTTAATGATGATGCCTTATAACCTTTTTTCGATAAATATATTATTAAAAATGTGGTTATTCTGACACACTAATCCAAGCTGTGAACTCCTACTATGATTTTATTATTATGAATATCATATGAAAAATCGCTTTATAAACTATCATATGAAAAACTTTAAAGTTAGTGGAACAATTTTCCAGGAGTAACAATTTTTCAAAGGTTTTTAGTTTAATTCCCTATTTCGGTACGAAAGGCTTAAGAAAAAAAAAATTAAAGAACAATTACCAATTGAATCAGGTTGTAAATTTTAAAAAAAGTTACTGAAAAAGAAACATATTTGTGGCATCGCTTCGCAAGTATCACATAAAATGTGATTTTCATTTAAATGTCTACTGGGCAGTGTACGCTTGAAAGCAGTATATCAAAGTCTAGACAAATGTCTACCTACTCAATTCTTAGAATTAACACAACTTTCGCTACGGATATTATCGTCTAATTATTGCTAATTTTTCTTTATCTTTTTATCAATTTTCATCAGATCAGCATCGAACCATGGGATTGTTTTGACGTTTAATTTATATGCCTCATTTTTAATTTTCTGTTTTAATATTTTTTGAAAACTTCTGTACTCTCTTTTTAAATTTCTGGCTAATTTTTTCTTTTTTCTATACAAATTTTGGAAGGTTTCGTTATTGTTTTTTCACCAAATTGATGGGAAAGGTTGTATGCTTATTAGTAACTCCAATTGACCCCTCTTAAGAAGGTGCTGTATGACAATTTTTCATACATCAAACATCTATTCTATTTATGTAAAATTTCTTCTATGAAAATGTTTTGTAACGCTTTGGCGTAAAATATACTAAACCGCTTTTAATGATTTCTTTTTTAAAACAACACACTTGTGCTAAAAAACATAATAACATACTTACATATTTTAATTATTTTTTATAGCTAAATGTAACATTTTTTTGAAAGATTATGTCTTAAAACCTTACACAAAAATTGTGGTTTAATTTTTTGTTGCTTATGCTGCTTCTTGAATCCTGTGTTGTAATTTTTTTTCTCATTTGTACCATTTGTATTTGGTTTTGAAGTTCAAAGGACAAGTTCTTTTTCAGTTGTTTTTTTATTATTACTTTTGAAGAGAGAATATAGAACGAGCTGTTCATAGAAAAATTTCTTATAAAAAAACAACGGGACGCGTGCGTGCGAAGCCACGTATAACACAAGTTAAATATAATTTGCTAACACGTACCCGTATACCAAGACACGAGTATTTTATTCAGCTATATTATGCATCATATGTACATTTTAAGATAACAATTTACTTAAAATTATTCTTTTTTCAGAAATTTAATTGCACCTCTTATCCAGCCTCTGTAGTAGTAAGTACTAGTATATACGTCTGGATATCCTCTGGCACATGGCTCACCCCAACTGACGACACCAATTAAGTAATTATCTTTTGAAGCTAATGGACCACCGGAATCTCCTTTACAGCCTCCTTCACCGATTTTATTATATGTACATACGTTAGCAGGAGTGAGAATACCTTGAAGGTCTTTAAGTTGTGTATAACATTCTTCATATGAAATTGATGTAAGCTCGATTTTCTGCAGTCTTTCAGGAGACGGACCTGGATAATTTAATTGTCCCCAACCTGTTAATATAAGAACATTTCCTGGACTCACTTCATGCTTGGTTGGAAGTTTAATTGCTTTAGTATTATTATTCCACACAATTGATTCATTTAAGTGCAGCACAGCAATATCATCATGATAATTTTTGGCATCGTAATTTTGATGGATACTTAGTCTGTCAATGAAGTATTTACCACCGGGTGCTTTCCTCGCGTTTGTGCCTGTTACAATGAACAGATCATCTAAACTCTCACCGACTACACAGTGTGCAGCAGTTATAACAAGACGTTCATCAATAATTGCACCACCACAAAAATGACCCCTATAAGATGTTTGCAAAGATATCTGATAGGGTGCGAAACCATCTTCGGCTTCTTGACCATTAACAATGCGAACTTGATTTTCTTGCGGTTTTTTACGATTTTTCGCAACAGTGCTGGATATAACCACAAACAGCAGCAGTAGTAGTGAGCACAGAACAGTCTTCATGTTCGAACAAAAGTAATTAACTGCTCTTCTAATGTCAAATGGAAGGTTATATATGTGCATTCACTATCGGTATAAAATTCTAATTTGTTACATTAAAATAGCTTGCATAACCGTAAATAAAATTAGCATTGTATTGCCACTATTAAAATTTTACTTATTTCGATTTAACTGCAATTTATATGATGCCATAGATATTGAGTGACATAAAGTTTTATATCATATATAAATTTCACTAAAATGTCAACTGGGCAATAGTGTACGCTTGCAAGCATTATATCAAAGTCCAATCAAAAGTGTTTATTGATGGATTGGATATTGTTGGCAATTCATTTATTTAATATTTTTTCTAATTTTTTTAAGAAATTTTCGCATTATTCTTGTACATTCTTGTAAAATTTTTGCCTAATTTTTTCTCTTTTCTATACAAATTTTGCAGGTTGTTTCGTTATTTTATCGACCCCCTTAAGGAGATGCTGTCACACAATTTTTGGTAAAAAATTGTTAGGATGATAGTCGGTAAGTTTAATTTTTATCAAAAACAATTATTCTATACATATATATTTTTCTAATAATTATGACCATAGAATTGATCATTTAATTTAAAGCCGTAGCAACGAAAAATGTACATAAAAGTAATTTTTGTGGAGCATAAGGATATTTAACTTTTATAAAATAAAAAAAAAAATTGGTATTTAATAACCTTTTCGAGCACAAAAGTGTTGTTTTAGCATTAGTTTATTAATAAAAAAATAAAATAGACACCTTTCTGTTAATAACTAAACTCTCTCAAATCACTAAAGTAAACATTTTTTACTTTCCGAAAAGTTGATAATTTTGTTTGTGTAACGTTTTATTTTCTGCATAATTTGAAATCCAACATAATCGTTGTTGCTGCAAAAAAATTCCCCCAAGGTTCTGCATTTTGCTGCCTGAGTGAAATCTGTCAATTTACCATGAATCCTTTGCACACATAAATTTTTATTTTCATTTATATGAAATATGATTTCAAATTTTTACCCCACAGTATTTTTTGCCATCCTTCAGCTTTGAGTTATTTGAAACGCATATCTGTTTTTATATCATTTCGTTAGAATAAACATGTTGGTTTTTCTAATTTTCACTGAACTTGGTTGGATTTGGATTTAGTTTGGTTTTTCGTATGCGAGGTTACGTGTATTTTATTTAGCGGTTTTATGGCTTTGGCAGAAGGTACGTGCTACTCGTATATGTTGTGTTTTTTAATATAAAAAAATGATTTTAATTACTTGTGCAAATGTATTTTTTGTTTAATATTTGCGTTTGCCTTTCTGTTTTAATTATAACTTGAATTTATTTTTTTGATGATTAAATTAATTCTGTGGAATAAAAGCAACATTACACAATACTAAGGTAAACATTTTTCGTTGTTGAGATGATTTTGCCGTTAGCGGAGAACAGAGTATATATATATATATATATATATATATATATATAAATGTCTTGAACTATAATAAACTATTGTTGTATTTATTGAGATATGATGTTGCAACATTAACATTGAACATGGAGTTCGTCTGCCAAAAATTTAACGAATCCTACGATTACTTTACGTCATAATTTCAGTGGTTAACAATAACTAACAACTGGGATGATTGGAATCATTTTGACGTCATAGTCGCAATGAAAAGAGAATATGTTGTCTGTACTATTTTGTATAAAATTGCTTACATAAAAATGGTTTGTAACGCTTTGGCGCAAAATATGCTGAAATAATTTTAATAAATTCTTCTTTAAAACAATATGTTTGTGCTAAAAAAGGTTATTGTATACCTACTTTTTTTATAACTTATAGGTAAATATTCTTTTGGAAGACTTCACGCAAAAATTGTCGTTTTGATTTTTTATGCTTACGTAGCTTCTTGAATTCTGCGCTGCTATTGTTGTCTTTTTTTCTGAGTTATACTCTTTATATTTGGCTTCAAAGTTCAATTCACAATTTCATAGGTAGAAGTAACAATTTCACAGTTTTCAAAATAATAATTAGACATTGGCGTAAGAGCAATCAACAAAATCCATTTCAAGTGTGAAGGTAAAATGAAGATTAAAATTCTGTCGCCGCACAGTGGATGGGTTGGCATGAAACGGCGGCCATATATGTATAATAATAATTACGCTAGACTCTTGAAATTTGGTACATATGTTTGTTAGGTGAAACGAACAAAAACTTGAGAATATGAAAAAAATTGGTTAACGGACACGCCTACCTGCGATACAAAGTTGGGATGTGGTTGGGACCTTTTTTCAAATTGGGTATCAATTTCTTTTAACTTCGGAATGTTGATTTCAAAAATGTTACTAATTTTGCAATATCTTTCATTGTTTTCAAGTTATTAGAGAAAAACCAAAAAAGTGGCCATTAACATTTGTAATAATGCTAGAGTCTTGAAATTTAGCACATACGTTTTTTTGGGTTAAAAAAACAAAAACTTGTGAATATGAAAAAAATCAGTCAACGGACACGCCTAGCTGCCATACAAAGGTTGGATGTGGTTGAGACTTTATTTCAAAATGGGTATCAATTTCCATAAATTTAGCAATGCTGATTACAAAAATGTTACAGATTTTGCGATATCTTTTATGGTTTACAAGCAATTGGAGATAAACAGTTTCAATAGTTTATCTGTTAGTTTTTTTAAAAGTATTGCAGTTTATATATTTTACTCCAAGCGGGATAAAAAGAGAAAAAATAGCCGTTACCTGTTCCCTGCTGCTTAAGGGAACTTCTTTCCAAATTAAAGCAACTTCCTTCACACTGTGAGCTTTTACTTGGATTTTGCTTAACCATACATTCTTACATAATATATAAAAGGAAACTAAGAAAATCCGGGAATATACCTTTTTCTTTTTGCTGTCAAAGTTTGAAAAATTTCTCAATTATGACTTTTTAAGCCCCAATTTTTAAAAAAACAGCATAATTCACACATAAAATACAAAAGCTTAAACAAACATTTCTTGAAAAATAATGATCTATGAACTTTTTGCCAATATGCAATATTTGTATATTTCGATACAAATAAATTAATAAGAGCAATTTATAAAAGTGAATATTTTCTATTCCATATAAAACTACATTAGGAAAAACATGATAAGAAAAAAATTGTAAAAAAAGCAGCTGAAACTTTGTCATTTAGCTAACTATACTTTCTCACATTACATATAAAAAAATTTCCGAAATCCGGGGATATACTTTTTATTTTTTTTTCTGTCAAAGCTTGCAAATTTTCCACTTTTATCATTTTTCAATATAATTTTTGAAAAGTCCATACAATTCATATCAAGGTGATAAAAGAAAATTAAATTCATTTTTACGAAGTGGAAACAATATACTTTTCGTGAATATGCTACATTATTGCATTTTGTTTCAAAAAAAGTAAACTAGAGTGCCCTATCTAACAATCGCTTTTATAAAAAAGTTTCATTGAACATTTTTGGTGTACGAAGTTCAACTTTGAGCCCACTGTGTCACGAAACTCAAAACAAACTTAAAACTTTTATTGTTTTTTTTTCATTCCCTTAGTATTCTTTGACGATTGTTTTAAGCATTTTTTCTATCCCTAGCACTTTCATTTTCTTCCTATTTATGGCCACAAAAATCCACTGTGCGCCATTCCATATAAGTGAAGAATTAAATTCATCATATCCAGAGTTGGGCACTACCACACACGTAGTTCCCTTCAACGCTCTTCAATGCATTTGTAGTTGTGTTTTTGTATGCTTTTCAAATGGAACTGAACTGATTTCTACGCTCTCCGCTTTATATTCGTATATGATAAATTATTATCTTTCTCATAGACGATGGTGACGCAGATAAATGAAGCTTGGTGTGTATATATAAAAAAGAGACAAACGTAAGATTCAATGAAAAAAGTGTAGTGCCACGCCTCTAAAATGGGAAAAAACTAAAATTTTTTATATCCAAAAAAATATCACTTAAATAAATAAAGTAATAAATATTATAATTATACAATAAGAGACAAAATTGTCAAAGAGACAAAACAAAAACTGCAGGGAAGAACAGCTAAATAACCAAAACCGATTTGCTACAACTAAGGCTTAATCATCTAAACGAAAAAGGTCTCAAATTGGATAACAAATCCGAACGTGGCTAAAATTTAGCCTCAAAAGTGGATCATTTAAAGTTTTGATCAATTTAATCTTCATCATATTCATACCCTTAAGTAAAAGCTCATTATAAATTCAATGCATTTAAATTTGGTACTTTGTTGGCTTCTTTTTAATGCGACCCCTTGGCAATACATTAAAATTTTAGTCCTGTCAACCTTTCGCTATCATCAAGCAAAATGATTTTTCACCGTCATATGAATGCATAAGCAGCTTTTGGTAAAAGTTTTGGTTGATTTGTTGCAAAACGCAGTTTGTTTTCACGTGCAATTTGTAGGCTTTTAGCATTGATTGCAAGCACTTTTTGTGCAATTCAAAAGCATCAACTGAATAGAAATCATTTGTGGCTGTGTGTGCGATTTACATATTTACCTATGTATAGTTATTAGCATTTAATTTATGATTTAGTTTCTTCCGATATAGAAAGTTTGACTATATTTGATTAAACACAAGCGAACATTTGACTGAAATAACAATGAAAAAGTTTTTATTTTTTCTGCGTCATAAGTTGCACTCCAACTTTTTTTTGGCGCCAGCTCGTAAAAAAAACAAATCATCTCAAAAATTAATTAAAAACACCAGAAACTTGAATAGAATAAGTAATTTAGTAAATTTGGAAAATGAAAGTGTTATGTTTGGACGAATGCTTCATGCAAATCCTGTGAAAATATTCCATTTTAATGAGAACGTAAATAAAAATATTTTTGGATTGAAATTTTTTGATCTATTTTTGGTGAAGGGGCAATAATTTGGTAGGCTTGCACATAAGTTGATCGACACAAATGATATATCAGCTATGGAGATAAATTGAAGTGCTGTTAGGATTGAAAACTACCCGCAGCTATTTCCTTTAGTTTCCTTTCCAATAGCAGATTGCCAACAGAAATTTGCACTCAGAATTGTACTTTCAAAATTTTCCAGAAGCAAATCATTAAATTGACATTTGCACCATTCAAAACGTGTCGAAAGCATTAAAGGTGAATGACGACAAAAATATTAAACGATATCTTAATTAATATGTCAAACGAAATTAATTTTTATTAAAAAAAAAAATATTATTTTCTTTTCTCTTTCTGCATTAGCGAATTGCATCACTAAATAACACTAGTTTACAAATAATTAAAAAATTTCTGAGCTTTAGGTGCCACTGTTCATTTCATATGTAAAATTGGCTGCTGATTCTGAAAATCAAATTATTTTTTTGTACTTTCACGTCGTTTTCGAGATATCGGTTACTTTCGGTTTTTGGACCAAAGAAAAAAGTTGGTTCAACTGCAACTGCAACTGCAACTGCAACTATATAGATGAAGATGCTTTTCATGGCGATATTGCTCTATTACGTCTTAGGAATTCAATTGCGTTTAATAGCAAAACACAACCAATAAGACTTCCAATCGCGAAAATGCATCCAGGAGCTACTGTTATAATAACTGGTTGTGGTGACCTTACTGGTTATCAAGTTGGGAATATACCTGAAAAACTGCAAAAAATCGCTCAGACTTACATGGCAAGCGATGAATGCCAAAACAGGATGCCAACTGACAATGCTCACATTTGTGCGATTTTAAAAACAGATGTAGGTATCTGTAGTTGAGACTCTGGTGGACCATTAGTTGACGTTATCAGGCAATATGTAGTTGGCATCGTCAGTTACGGTATTGAGGGTTGTGCTTAAGGATTTCCAGATTTATATACTAGCACTTTTTACTGCTCCGACTGGATAAGAAATATCATAGGCGGATATAATGAAAATTGTGTACGTATCTATCAGGAGCGTCACTTCACCAAAACCTTGGGGGGAGCAATGGGTGGCCAATGCCCTCCCCAGCCCTACCGAATTGACGCCACTGGTATCTATAGATCTTTTCATGGTTAAAAAATCATTGTTTCTGAATTGTGTTAGCAGTTTTTGTCTAGCAAAACTAAATCATATTGTGCCATTATTAATAGATTGACTTTTATTACTTTGCTTCGTATGGGAAATGGGCGTTGGTCATTTGCCACGTACTGTAGTTGCTATGGAGATCTAGCAATTCCACAATTTGCTCCACATAATTTCTGTTGAAAAATTATATTTGTGTCGGACTCGTCTTCTAAGCTCTTGCTACAAAAATGATTGTGTCAGCTAGCCTTCTTTTATTCTAGGGAATTATGTTCTACTCCCGCAACCCCCACCCCCTGTGGCAATGGGGTCAAAAAGTACGTAATTAGTTTCGTCAGATGAGGTGCCAAAATATGCTCAAGAAGTTGAAATTTTTCAAAACTCTTTAAAAAATATAATCTTGCTGACCAATTAATCGGACTAACTGACCAATTATGACCAATTAGTGACTTATTAGATGCACTTTTTTTTTATCAAAATTTGCCGGATGGGGTGCTAGCGGAGTGGAGGGAACCCTAACGAATAGCCATTGAAAATAAATTATTCTTCGGATTTATGGCGATAGTTTGAATGTCACAGACAACTGATTTTAACCTTTCACGCTTTGGAAACACTTGCCTTTTATATAATTCGCAATATTTCACGTTTTGTTCTTTCATTTTAAAAGCCCATAAAGTGCATGACAGCTAACAATAAATGTGCTCAGTTGAAGTTTTGTTGAAAACATTATTACATCCTTAGGCTAACCGTAGCTTATCCTGTACAAGAGCTATAGATTCATTCCTTTCAAATCAAAATACATTGGTTTCTACCGGATGCTTTTGTTTCAATCAGGGCTGAGTAACATTTTTGATCTTAAAATCTATGTGAGGGTATTATGATAATTAGTGCCTTTGTGATTATTTTAAGAAAGTAAATAGCATTCTATAGTTTGTGTAATACTTAATTCTGTGTAAAGTTATCTATCTATAATGGAAAAGTTATATTGCAACAATTGAAGGGTGTCCCAAAATTCACGCAAAATTTGAATTTGGCGCCATTTGTGCGGTAAAGTGTTGTTGTTGTTGAAAAAAGACAGACAGCGTAACAGCGTCATTAAATTGTAGCGCTACACGCAAGATCGAACACGTTTCTATTGTTAAGCGATATTTTAAAAATAATGAACGTTTGACAGCTACATTTTGCAATTTTCGTACAAAAAATGATCGGAATGATGATTTAACTTCAACAACTGTGAAGAGATTACTTACAAAATTCAATAAAACTGGATCAATTAGTGATCTTAGATACCCTGACCTTTTATTGAATAAAAATTTTTCCAAAAAACTTGCTAAAAAACTTGTATATAGAAGTTTTCTAAAATACTCTTAAAATTTTATATAATTTTATATGTATGTTTTTCCAAAAAATTTTTAAAAAACCTTTTTATAGAACTTTTAAAAAATTTTTTATTGATTAAAGTTTTTTAAAGTTATTTTTGACTTTTTGAAACATAAGTCACAAAAGACTTAAATTTTATTAATTAATGAAAACATTTTAAGGAAACTTATATTTTTATTTGATTTTAGGTTAAGAGAAATTCTTACCAACATAAAAAAAACGGAAAAATAGGCAAAAATACAATTCGGTCATTTTTATTCATTATTATATAACTTTTCCATTTCTTAATCGATTTTCTTAAATAGTATTTTATTTTCTTCATAGATATATAAGCTATGATATAAAAAAATAAAACGATTTTTCCAATTTTTTTTTCATTTATAAATTTGCAGTTGATTTTGACTTTTTTCTCATTTTTTCGAAAAAAAATAAAATATTTTTTTAGAAATCAATTTATTTCACCGAAACTAACAAGCCAACCAAAAAGTAATTTGTCCAATATTTATAGGAAATTTAATTACCTTTAATTTGACATATAGTAAATTTATATATATAGATATTGGTTCTTAAGATATTTGTAATTAAAAGAAACCAAAAGTGACCGATATCTTGAAAACGACGTGATAAAAAATAATGTGATTTTCAGAATCAACAGCCGATTTTAAATATAAAATTAATAACGGTATTCAAAGTTCATTATGGCTGTAAACTGGTGTCATTAATAACTAAAGACTTGTGTGTAGAATTCGCTATATAAAGCGAATTTTTTGAAGCTTAACACCAAAAGTGATCGTACGTTCAAAGATGAAGAAATATTTGTGCGCTTTACTACCACTGCTTGCCGCTGTATCCTTGCAAGCATAAAAACGCATTGTTGGCGATGAGGATGCCTAGGATAACTTTGCACCCTATCAGGTTTCCTTAGAAATATTTTACAGAATTCCTGGAATATTACATTTTTGCTTTGTTTTGACAGCAGCCCACTGCGTGGAAAAATTGCATCAAAGGGAATTCACGTACAGAATCACCATTGTTACAGGGACAAGTAATTATAGAAGACCTGGAGCTAGATATGAGGTTGACAAGGCCTTCATACACTGCAACTACACCACCAATGGTATTTATGCTGCTATTGCTCTATTACGCGTATTAGTTCCCATTTTTTTTAATGAAAGAACACAACCAATATATCTACCATATGAGGAAACGAAACCTGGAACTACTCTCATAACAACTGATTGGGGTTACACTAACCATGAAGCACTACTATCGACCACCTGAAGCACTACAAAAGCTCACTACGACTATTTTACCATACGATGAATGCAATGGTAGTGGCACTGATATCATTTGTGCGTCTATAAAAGATGGTGTTAGTATTTGTGAAGGTGACTCTGGTGGACCATTAGTTGACGAATTCGGAAAAACAGTTTTTGGTGTCTCTGGTGGTTACGACAGTATGAAATGTGTCGAGGGAACTCTACATTTTTTCGTTAGTACCTTTTACTTCTCCAACTGGATATATACTATAATGAGTGACGATACTGAAAAAATGTCCATATGTCCATAAATCAACTCTTGGATATAATAATAATATGAAAAAATAATTTTAAGTAAATTGTTATCTTAAAATGTACATATCAGATTTGAGTTTTTCAGCATTAAATTAGTCCAGTCTAATTTGTATAAGAGAATCAAAAATTTATGCACTAGAGGGTTAATTATTTAAAGAAAAGTTTATGCGCAACATTCCTGAATATCTTTTGCAGTATTTAAACTTAAAAATTTCCAAGAAAATCTACAGAAATAATAAATATCTACGTCAAATACATACGCACATATTGATTAATTTGCGTACACCATATATGTAGCTGTCGTTAGTTCTAATGACACATAATGACAAGCTCATGCGGAAACTTGACGGTTGGCAAGGGTTTTCCTTTTCTACACCTTTAATTTCCTGTTCATTAAAATTAATGGCTTCAACGCATCGTTGAATCGTCAAACGTCGCAAAGCTATTGGCAGTGTTAGTGTCTACACTTGCGATTGTACGATATTTCAGTTTTCCTACACTGTCATGTATGAATGTATGTAAGTAGTGCGATTGACTGCTGTATTTAAGTTGCAGTGTAAGCATTTATGCCACATGATAGTTTAAATATTTCCAAAAAAAATTTAAGTTTTCAACTTTAGTAAAGTTTTTTTTTAGTAAATGGATAAAGTGCTAAGATCTTGATCTATCAAATTTAGCAGCAAATTTCAATGATATTCCTCACAATAGTCAATAGAATGTTAAATTCTATGAACTATCAATATTATTATTAATGCAAAGAAGATATAAACGATTATATCCCAATTATTAGAATGTTTTGAGTTTAAGTATTCAAACCTTAGCGAAAATTTCTTAAATGCTGACGAATAATCGCTGGTTGCTAATTTGGCAAATAAATTTTTTTTATTTTGATTTACATTCTAAAATTTATGAAATTTTTGCAGCAGTTTGTTTATTCATCGTACCCTGTTACAGAAATTACATATTAATTTAAGACAGCCTTAAATCAATGTAAACTGCATGCATAATTTTCTTGTGATTCATTAAAATACAAACAAATGCAATTAATTTCAATATTTCATGCACTAATTATTGCGGCAGAGAATTTTAATAAAACGTAATTTACACGATTATTAATTGATTTATAAATTAAAAAGTTAAAATCAATTAGTACCAAAGCATGTGATTTTTTTTTTTATTTGTCACATTATGTCTGTGAATTAAATAGAGAATATTTTTAATTAAAGCAGAAATTGCACCCTTAGTAGTAAAAAGTTTAGAATACTTTGCTTTGAGTTTCAAAAGTAAAAGCTCAGCAAAACATCAGTAACTTTTGAGGCTAATTTCTCTGGCTGCATAAACTTTTTTGAGAGATTAAGTAATGAAGCAAAGTAAAACTGACCAAATCAAAAGTAGTGCTATGCCGATTTTAGCGTATATATCCCGCTGTCTTAACATAATACTGAGGAAGGTTCAAAAGATTTGATTTAAAGAAAACCTTCACTGGTCAGCATTTAAAATGAATCTAAAATCCGAAATAATCTTTGTGAATCAAGACGGGTGGCAAAGCAAATATTTTCCAACAGGAAAGTTCATCTACTGTAAGAGCACTATCTACAAAGCATTGGATTCGTAATGAAGATTATTCCGTGGCCAGCTTTTGATTCAGACTTAAACCCAATATAGAATTTGTCGGGTTTTGTCGTCAGATAAAGGTTTACAATCCAGAATGACAATAAATTGAAAATGTCTGCAAATCAAAAGATAGAATAATAACTATATGGAATGAAGTCACTGATGCGATTCTTAATAACCTTATCCAAATTCCACCTTATTGACGACTTAGTTTAATAAAAACCCAAGAAAAGTCTTCCAAATATTAAACCAAAATTGTTCATGATTTTATATTTATTCATAATTTTGTAAGAATTTTTTTTTAAGTTTGGCTCTTTAACTGCTAAAAGCAAAATTTAATATGCATAAGACTTGAAATGGAAAAAACTGAAAACTTCGAAGCTTATGTGTTAAATATTTTAAGATTTTAACTTGATAATGTAATAATGCTGCAAGATATCGTTTCAGCGCACCAAATGCCATAAGAATTCCGCACGTAATATTTTCGGATAACAGGACGTATGAGTTATATATACACTATTTAATCAGTAAATGCACTTATTAAGTATAAGGTATTGCAACTTTTGCAAACATAAATATATTATCATATCAGTATTTGAAATAGTTTCTTAACGTCAAAAAATAGCGTTTTCAAAACCCTTCTGTTCATGAAGTTTTAGAAATTTTTTTAGCTGAGTTATATGAGTTCAAAGTGAAATTAAAATTTCTCCAGACATAACTTAACATTGGAATGAGAAGTTGAAATTTTGTAAAAGTTTTATCTCATTTTCTTACAATACTTTAAAAATCATTCTAATATTATCAAATATTTATATATGTAGCCATATCAAACTATTCGCGTTTCATTTGTTCCATTGATGATTGTCAACCTGTGAGATAATCCTATGCAACAAAAGCAATCTGATGCGCGTCTACTTTATTGTTAACTAAATCGCACTAGCTATTTGCCATAACTTTTTGTATTCTATCCAGCTACTTTGCCGTCAGTTTGGCGAAAAGCTATGCTTTTTCCGGAATTGTGACATAAATTCAAGAGATTTTTGAATTGAGTTGCCCTGATAATAATAATAAAAGCTTTTTTTCAACTGATTATAAATTACAATTGATATTAGAAAAACGTGACAATTTTTTTTAGTTTTATTCTAATTAGAAGACTTTAATTTTTACTCTATATATCATTCATTTTTAAAAGCCATATTTTGTTTTGAGGAAAAGAAATTAGTAAATTGAACAATTACAAATGTACATCTTTGTGTGCCGCCGGAGACATAACCCATTTAACAAAACAAATTACAAAGTATTTATAATAGAAATGATAGCTGTCGGCAACAATTCAAAAACTAAAATTTTGCATAGGCAAAAATAATAGAGCAAAAGTTCTTATATGCGTATGCATAAACAATACCTCCACATACATATAAAGTTTCTACATTATCTCAGAAAGCAAAAATGCTGAAATGCTCTAGCAACACATGATAAAATATTCTAATTTATAGCTATGCTTGAGGTCATGAAACGGTCAACAGACCGGAAATGATGAAATATGATAAAGTATCCAAAAATAAAGAAAAACTTTTTCAAAAAATAGATAGCTATTAAAATAATGCCAACTTTAAAAGTAAATTTAAAAAGAGCAAAAAAAAAAAAAAAAAACACCAAAGCAACTTTATGATAACATTTTAAATTGTAACTTTTCCCTTATATTACTACAGTATTTTGTAGCTGTAACTTAAATTGCTTGATTGTTGCCAAGTGTTGTTGCTCGCACCATAAGAGTACAACAATATCAGCAACAACAACAACAACGGTAAAGAAGTAACAGTAGCAGCTTTCAATTTAATCCTCAACAAAAAACATCAATGATGCTCTGCCACCGCTTTTGTAGATAGCGTATACATGCGCCCATGTCAAAATGTTTGTTGGCCATGGTAACATTTTAATGCTCTTTGATAACACAATCTACAGTTACGTACAGACGCCGCAGCTACAGCAACATGGCGGCTTAGAGATTAACAGAACCACAGAAGCTTTCTGCCTGCTGTCAGTCTGTTTGTCTGTCTGTCTGTCTATGGAAGTTATAAATACGCAAAATAACAACAGCGCATATTGTCTTCCGAATGTAGGAATTATCATTTGAGCAGGATATTTTAGGCAACTTTGTAGGTTTGCTAGCATATTGAAAGATCTAAATGTTGACATGTTGAAGCAGATAATGCTGTTGAGCGACGTAGTTTGCTGCAGCGTATGCAGTGCTTAATAGAGAATTACCAATTATCATGATGAGCTAAAAATTAATTTGAAATTTTCCATATAAGGTAACATTGAAAAAAAAGTATTGATTCTTAAAGTAGTGTTAATTAAAAATCTTTCAGAATATTTTATATAAATTTGTTTATTATGAGTTCTTATACTACTTCATAAAGTTAACAATATATGATCATCACGGTGGTCTTGAACCCGAAAAAAGGTTTATCTGCGCTAATGAAAAAATTTGGTTTATGAATATCGTTTTCTGAACGTTCTGATAATAAATAAACTCAGAGAGCAAAATCCTTGCTGTGATTTCTTTGTTGTAAAAATCAAAATCTAACCCTTGCATAAGCTTCAATCTATCTCCATAACAAATTTCATCAAAAAACAGTCAATTTTTATAATAGTGAGAACATTTTTCCTGGTTAGGGTCGTGGCATCGCCTATTAACAATAAATAACTTTTCTCAGCTTTTCTATCTATCTCTGCACAAAATTTCAACAAAATCGATCTGTTAGTGTAGCAGTTAAAAGGTAATTTCCAGTTAGGGGTGTGGCACCTCCCACTTAAAAAAAATCCATTATTCAAAATTTAATCCATCTTCATACTTAATTTCATTAAAATGGCCTAGCGGCGCAGTCAATATAGCGATTTTTTCTATTAGAGTTGTTGTGCCACACCCACTAAAAGTATTTAAAGTTTAATACCCTTCCTAAGGGTTCTACTTATTTATCTCCAAGCCACATTTCATCAAAATAGGATATCTGAATCTTCGCACGGTACCTGCATAAATCATCCATAAAACTCTTCCAACGTGCCTTCTATTCTCTTCAACATTTACCCGATTTACGTATTTCCACTTCTAGCGATGATTCCTTCAAAACCGAGATATTGAAATTATTTTTTTTATTTTATTTTGGCCCTAATTTTTATTAAATCTTTACGTAAATTTTTAATTTGTATTGTGTTTTTTTTGCTTACATCCTCGTTTTCTTTCAACTAATTTTTTTTTTTCAGAGATATCCAAAAGCCATATTATGAAATACTGTTTTTAGAAAAGTTATATATTGTACATAAACACTATACTCAATACTTCACTCATAGACACACACACATATTGACATACATAAAGCAGCATACAAGCATCAATATGGTTCATAGATATTAAGCCAACGGACGTTTAGCGAGAGTAGCAACAACAGTTAGTGCAGTTGCAATGATATTACCTGGAAATCCGGTATAACATTTTATAAATTTAACAGCAACAAACAACGACGTTGTCCGACAGCATCAATGGATTTTCTTCCTATTCTCTGTTCAGTTCAGTTGTGTGGTGTTGTCAATATTCTGTTGACAATGTTATCGCTGTTGTTGTGTCTGTCGTTGCTGTCGTTGGTAATATTCTACTATCTACGTTCACTATTCCTTAAATATTTATTACCTAAGCTGACCACACGTAGAAGCTGTTGTTCATTGACCCATCACAAATTTTGCAACATTAAGCTATTAACCCATTTGGTATTGTAGTCGCTGTTTAAAACAAAATTTTCTTCATAAATTGAAAAATGTGTAGCTAATTTTGTTTTAAGAATCTTCTAAAATTCAACATTGAAGAATGCAAAGGTTGTGCGTAAGCAAAATTCACCAAAGCATTATTTTAGGAAGTTGCTCAAAAAGACGAACCCGATAATATAACATTTAAATATATCATTTTAACCTCCAAAACTTTCTTTGATTTGTATTGGGATTTGAACCTCGGCCGTTGCATGTATAACATTAGGATAGACGATAGAATACTTGAGCTATTGTGCTAAGACTCTTCAAAGTTAGGTAAAATTTCTTTAAGACTATATCGCTCGTGATGCGAAATGAAAAAAATTAATATTGAAAATTAATAGCCAAAAAATTTGCTTGAATTTTAGTTTAAAAATCTGGCCCAATCATCTCTGACTATTCTACATCTTTTCTTAATATATTTACAACTGATAAAAAACAGGTTAATTTGCAACAATACGTGCAACTCTCAAAGTGAAACTTAGTTTCCGCTGGTGGTATGTTACTCTGATTTCATTCTACCCTCTGTTATTCCAACGGTAAGGAACCCATAATTGATGATTCAAATGAATGAAGTGGAAGCAACACCGACGTTATCTAAGGATTTGTACTTTAAAATGAGCGCTACTGCCAACGTTGTTGCAACATTCAACTGAACTCCAAGCATGTTCGTATCTTGTATTATGTCCCTTGTGTAATTTATGCTCCCATTTGATTGTCAGTAGCAACACCAGTAGTATGCGTAGAAAATGTTACAGGAACAAAAGAAAGAATTACAAACAAAAATTTTGTTTGTTCTTAAATATATATTTAAGTTGTGGATTATATCTCCGAAATTATTAAAAATATAATCGTAAATGAGGAGAAATATACCAAAATTGGGTAGAAAATTGCCGAAAGTAGTAACATTAAAAAAAAAAAAGTCACCAAAAACTTTGAAATCTGAAAATCAAAACATTTTAATGAAGTGTTTCTTTCAGATTATTTACATCCGTCTTTTAGGTAAAAGAATATCCGATTTTGTTTATAATTTAAAAAAAACCGCGAAAATTCGAATGATATGTCTTTTGCAAAATTTTTTAAAGAATTTTGTCTACTGTGCTTGTCCTTGGAGTATGATTTCGTATAACACGTTCATACCAATACAACAACGTACTGCGCTTGTGTTGTTATTATAGTTGTTGCTTTTAAGTCTCTCAGAGAACGACCCCAACATTTTGTGGTTGCCCGCTACCAAAGTCATGCTAACAAATGCATTTGGCTTAGTAGTGCACTGAGTTGAGAAGTGGAGTTGGCAGATATCTTATCTATCGGGCAGATGCTTATGAGCTGCTATTGTTACTTAAATAGAATATAGCTTTATTATAATCCTTTAGCCAAGCTGGTTAGTTGGTTAGTAGCTGTTGTTCTAATACTCATTGTTGCTGCAACTGCTGCATTTATGTTTTCATTAAAGTACAACCTGAAAATTTAATGAACTATGCTTGATATCTTATACAGAAATTACAATACTAATATTGAAAAAGCAACAACAAACAGTTTTGTTGCTTCCTTTATAGAGAAATATTTTGCATACCTCCATAATATCCTTTAAAATGCTTAAACTCGTCACATTTATGAATGAGCCATGCTTACATCAAAGTACACTTTTAATTTAGTTCATTTTTTAAAAATTTAGTCTTGCAATTTATTTTTTTTATTTATTTTCTTAATTCGAAAACTTCACTTGTACTTTGTGCCTGCACAATTGTTGCTTTACTTAAAATTGAAATAAAAAAAATTGACTTTTTTTTCTGCTGAAAAATGTCCTTCCTTTGCATAAAAATAAATTACTTCAGCGCTTGGCGACCACCACTTCTTACTTATGATGTAAAATTATACAAAATGCACTGAATCTCATTTGGTTATACAACAAGGAGTTTTTTTTTTTTTTCTTTTATGCAAACAGGATGCGCAGTACTTTTTCTTTTGAATTGCATTTGGTGTTGTTGTTTTTTTTTCTTGTTTCAACTGTTTTATTTGTAGCAGCCGTCGGCGCACAAACGAATTGTTAAGAATCACTTGAGTGTAAAATTACTGTCACTTGAGTGTAAATCAGTAGTAGTAGTTCTTGTAATCCCTTTCGCTTTGCTGCAGCGTTGCATTTTTGTGTAAAATTTTATTTTAATGTTAAAGATTCATCAAGTGTGACGACTGAGACAGCAGCTTTTAAATGGTGTACATTTTTCAACTTATTATTAAGGCATGAGTGGAATTATAAAAAAATGTGTTAAAAAATTTTGTTGAAATAAAAATGGAGGTTTGATTTTCCAGCGAACTGTAGAAATTAAATTGTGGCATATGCGATTGTTTAACTTAATGCTGACATTTCAGTAATCAGCTGTTTGGCCATTTAGCGCAATTGGATTCTAATATTGAACTCACAATAATTTTAGCTTTTCATGCAAAGATTTAACTGTAGGATTAAAAAAAAAATTTTAATAACAAAAATATGTTAACATATGTAAAATAAATATTTTTTTTTCTCTGACGTCATAAACTTTTTTGTCTAAAAAAAAACAAAAAATAAAAAAATTTGTTTGGTGTATTTTGACAAATTTTAAGAAACTTTAACTCCTAGCAACTTTTATGAAAATATTTCTTCGACGAAAAAAATTTATGACGTCATAGAAAAAAAATCGTTATAGCAAAAAAAAAAATTTTTTCTGAAAATTTTCTGATGAACTGTGATGTTCGGCAAAAACAAAAATCAACAACAGAAAAGCAATTTTTGATTAGCTATTTTTCAATTTTTGCTTGGGTTCTCAACAGATCTACAAAAAAAAAAAATATATCAGGCTTAGAAATTCTTACTTTTTATTCTTAAAGTCACTGATGATTCCACTTAGCAACGTATGATACTAGTATGACCAGCTTTGACACATTTTTTGAGCCAATTACAAAATTTCAAGGTGTATGTGTAAGCCAACAATGAAATAAAAAACTCAAAACGTTTTTCCTGATCCATCATTCTGTACAGAAATTTCGAAACTTTTGGTAAAAATTATAGCACATTCTCAAAAATTTCGACCGGGTATTTAAAGCTAAGCAACTTTTAACTTGATCTTATTCTTTAAAGTGAAAGCGTCAAAGTTACTTACGACTTTAACATGGCACTGTTTTTTACATCAAGTAACATAAAAATACTTTAACATAATCTCCGATTTAGCCTTTGTGGTAGTGTTTTTAAAATGTACTCGTATACATATACGATGGCTTAAATACTTTAACTGACGATTTGTTGTGTTTAGTTTACATACTTACCCAGCCAACATTTGGAGGCTTGTTGAATTTTCCTAGCTGGATATATTTATATGCACAGGTCTTCAAAAAGAGTTTAATTATAATTAATATTTATTTAGGTTGCATACTTTCAGGCATTTTTTAAAACTTATATATATCAATTCATTGTGGATCGATAATACTTTTTTGTTATTTACATTGTAAATGAAACATAAGAACAATTTAATAACCCAAGAAAAACAAAAACAAAGATCATAAAACAATTGTACTCGGATCAAGTGACATATATTTTTTTTTTGTCGACTTAAAAAATAATCACTTAAGACTTAAATCGGTAAAAGTGGAAAAACTATTACTTGACATCAGAGTAAAAATTTTTCGGCGTTCGAAACCATCGCTTCATTGATTGAAATATGATTTCAACACTTTTGAAAATGTTTACTGTGTATCTAGTAGTAGATACTATCTACTGTTTGCTGTTGTTCAACAGCAAAGGAAAAAAAATTAAATAAATAACCAAAGTATGCAAAATAGTAACACTACCCATACAACAGTGTTGTTGTTAGCAGCTCTATGAATAAATATATACTCATATATATATATAAAGAAGTGTGGCTGTTTGCAGTTAATGTGACAAAAGGAGGCTTAAAATTTAAATACGTTTTTCTAGCTTGGATTTATGTACCTAGCATTATAGCTTACTTTGTAATTTTCTTCGAATTTTTTTTTTCGTTCTGACTGCCTTCAGCTCAGTGCGGGCTTTCTACTACTGCGTTCAAAGGGATTTCTAGAAAATTATGCTTAAATTAAATAACTAAGTTGTACAAAATCTACAAAGAACTTTAAAGGAGAAAAAAGCATGGAATTTATTTTAAAACAGCAAATGCAGATAGAGAATTATTTGCGCTGATGTAAATGCCTATTATTTTTTTATATGAAAATCGAAATTTTAATTAAATAATAAAAAGCCACGCCCTCATTTGTAGATAAAAATTTTTCTTTTAAAAGACTTTAAGTTATGTCATAATATAAAATGGGAACCGGTAGAAAAATCAGGCTTTAACCTCGTGTCTACTATACTACTTTATGCGAAAGTCTTAAGCTGCCTTATGATTTGAGAGGACTGAAAAAAGTCATGATGTTCGTATTGTCTTGGTATATAACTCAAAAATATATGCTATCTATATAAAATTGTTTATATGTAAATGATTTGTAACGCTTTGGCGCAAAATAGACTGAACCGATTTTAGTATTTTTTTTTTTTTTAATAAACATATTTGTGCCAAAAAAGGTTATTGCTTACTATTTTTTTTTATTTGTAGAAAGTTAAAAATGCGTTTTAAGGATTGTGTTTTTGGAAAGCTTAACAAAAAGATAGTCGCTTGAATTTTTGTTGCTTATGCTTAAGCATTGAAAGCAGCCATAGAAAATGGAAAAATGATTTCGTTTTTTTTTAAGTTATTAAATAATCAAATTCCTAACTACATATATACTCATTATGGAATTCAAATATTTGTGTCCGGAACTTTGATTTCTTTTAATATAGTGGATAATGAAATCGTTCCTTTTGTCATGGAATTGAGAGAAGTTGACTGAATTCTAATTCGTTGGAGTGGAATTTGCTTTTTGAAAAAATTTATACCAAACTTGAATTCTATGTACTGTTATGATAATTTTTCAATTCTAAATTTTGATAAATGTAATAAAATTGACAGAGAAATCGTTCCTTTCTTTATGCAATTGCAAAAGTTGCTTCAAAATTTAAATTTTTTTGTTTTAAATTTTGAGTCCCGCAATGTCGTCGACAATGAAATCATTTCTTTTGCGATGAAATTGAAGAAGTCGATTTCGAGCTAAAATTTCTTGAAATCAAATTAAAATCAACAATTAAAATTTGCTATAGAAGAGACTCACTTAGGCCTAAGTTGGTAAAATATCTGTGAAGACACGGAATAACAGCCAAAGTCAAGATTGAGTTGAATCAGTACAACTTAGATGCTCATACACAGAACTTATGTTCCTTAGACTTGAGATCACAAAATGATTTTAGCTGTTATTTCTTGTGGCCACAGATAATATATTGATTAAATTTTTAATCATCAGTTCTTGGATAAGTATTCTTTAATCAGTTCTTTGTTCTGTCAAATAAAATAATAAGAAATAAACTGCTTGGCAGTTTTGAAAATTTTTGTCCGTGTAATTTCTCCTGTGTTTATATAATTTGTACATTTATTTTTAACTATGTACACAACATATCCTTAATTCTGCATATAAACTGCTCTCTTTTGATAAAAGCAAAAAAGAATATTTTAATTGTCGAATGTAGACTTTTGCTCCTATTATTTTTTTTTTAGAAAATACTAAATGAATAATATTTGAATAAAGGTCGAATTAATGCTGTTTCACTTGCAGCTATAATTTTACTTCTGTCGAACTAGAAAAAATAATTAAAAAAATTTAAAAAAAAAATGTATTCTTTGTATGCATTTTAGGGTTTTATATGGCTCCAGTATGATGTAATGAAGTAACTTATAGCGAGCTGCTAGCAATAACCTTAACGGATTAATTTTTTTTTTAAATATTTTATTGTTGAATGGATTGATTTCCGCCAATCACTACGAGAAAAATACAAAATATTATCAAAAATAACAAAAAAATATGTCTTTACCGTCGAATGTCCCAAATGAGAAAATTCAAAGCAAAATTCAAATAGAATTTTTCAGATATCATTGTAAAATTTAATTTTTCTTAAATAATGGCTCAGCAAAAATTGAAAAGCTTTGTTCGAATATGTAAAATATTTAACTTAATTCGGTTAAAAGACAACTTGGTTCAGAAAAAAATGATCTTTTTCTCTCTAATCACTTAAAACGAGAGAGACGAATTAGTTAACCACTACGATTGTATATATTTTTTCTGGATAACATTCGATTTTTTTCGCTTTATATATTAGTTTTATCAATAAAAAAAATCTACGCTTAAAGGAAAAAAAAACTTAATGCATTACATTTTGGTATTATTAAAGTGAGTTTTATATAAAATGCATTTACCGTGGAATGCGCTCACCGTGGCAAATAATATATATATATATATTTTCCACTCTTCTTTTATTTATTGTATTTCTTTAAATCAAAGACTAACAATAAGTTATGGACTCTTATTTATAATAAAAACTATTATAAATTATAAATTCTATACAAATTAATATATATAATATGTAATATAAGTAACTAAATGTGCAGCGGAACTCCAAAAATTTAGCTGGTCTCAAAGTAGATTTAACAAATATCACTCTTGTTCATCACTAAAATTGCGGTAGGTTAAGATGGGATAACCCATTGGAGCAGTGGCGTAGCGACAGGTTCATGACAACCCATCTATGGTACAGTTGACAACTATTGCGTCTCTTCTGATCCATTTACAGCCGAGACGAGATAGGTCCTGGTCTGTGTGGTCGTGGTAGCAGAGACGAGCTAGGTCCCTGTCTACGACCATGGACGTAACTAGTACATTGATAACGATTGTGCAGTGATAGCCGAGACGAGCTAGGTCCCGGTCCATCACATTGTGGGGAACTAGTGCCACGAGCAACAACTTTAAGGCGATAGCCGAGATGGACTGGATCCCGGTCTAACACCCAAAAGCGGACTAAGAGCACGTTGCTCCAAAATTCCTGTGGAGCAACATTCCGAGTGTGGCACTCTCCACTCAACACGCTGCAGCCGAGACGAGCTAGGTCCCGGTCCGCGCCAAACAGCTGGTGGTGATGGGTTGACGAGGTTGGTTTTCTTTTTGTTTATTTTATATATTTTTTTTTTTTTTTTTTATTTATTATGACTAGAGGACAGTGCCAGAGACGATTTAGGTCCCGGTACAGAGTCCCCATCTGATCATAATGAAAGTCGATGAACCAGCTGAATTTGTATTGTGATATTACAGCTCTCTTTAGTCGCGAAAATGGCAATGTGTTACAGAGAGTCCTGGCCAATTGACTAAAATGGCCTTGTAGTTTTGATATGGTTTTATGTTTTCGTCTTCTAAACTCGACTTTTACCATTGGTATGTGCAGATCTGAGTGAATGCATTAATTTCTCATAAACCAAGGAGCTCCTGTTATAGTTCTTAATATTTAAGATTGAGCCCTTTGTAGAATTTCAATGTTTGATGCACTTGCATTACCATACAATTGTATGCCATATGTTCAAATTGGCTTTATGACTTGGTTGTAAAGGAGAACTTTATACTCTAAACTTAGAGGGGTGTTTCTGTTTATAAACCAATGCAAGCTAGCAGCCTTAAGTTTCATTTGACACCACTTGGCTTCTAAGTGCTTACGCCATGTCAAACGTTTGTCCAAATGAAAAATGTTTTGAAAGACAAGGAAGCAGATTAATGGGTCTATATGAATATGCTAAGGTAGGGTCTTTACCAGGCTTTTGAACAATTATAATTAGAGATTTTTTCCAATCACTTCATCGCTTCAAGACCAGTGACCTCCTAATAGGTGGCTCTGGCTAAATAATAACATTTTTTTTTCCATATAATAAAGAAATACCTGCATATTTAAGCATGAAAATTCTCAGTAAATTTGATATGATTTTATATAAGAAATGTTAATACAAACCCACAAAAAAAAAGTTATTCTTTGATCTGAAGCATACAATGTCCAAAGTAAGTTAAAATTAACAAAACTCATACAAACAACAATATGACTTATTTAATCGATTGACTTGCTAACAAATATCGCCAATCTAATTTGAAAAAAAATATAAATATCACCATCTTATTATATGCTTGACTTATTTACTGCTGACCCTTGAATTGTCATTATAAACCAACAAGCGATATCGGAATCAATCAATCAAAATATAAAAACCTAAACGAAAAATCTCTTTTACTCTACACTAATGTTACCCATGTTGAGGAAAACTATTAAAAGTGTCATAAAGAACAAAATAAGCCAAACATCCAAAGTTTTTTTTTTTATTATTTTTATTTGCAACAATCATCTTGGCCAATTTTATTACCCCACCAGCTTGGACACAGAGCAGCAGCCGCAATACATGAGACTACATACAGACAGACAGACAGACTATACAGTAAAGCGTCAAACGCTTATTAGGAACTCATTTCTCCAACAGCACAGTAGAACTCAGTATTGCAATTTATGCGTAATGAACTTTTTTATGACTTTTTCATGACGCTTCTGGGATACCGTTGATGTTGCTCTGCTTTAGAAAGTTTTCATGCTCGTTCTGGTATGCTTTTAATGTTATGCTGTTACGTTACAATACGTTTATGCTTTTCGCATTTACCCATCATCAGGCATTTGGATTTAGAATGAGAAAATTGCTGTTATTTGTATGATAAAAATAAAAGTCACTGTGACATTTTGACTTTTGTTGTAGGGTGACAAACAGCACTTATTGAATATATGTATAGAGTAATTTTTTGTTGTACTGTGTAATTTTTACATTTAATGTTAATTTTGCACTATAGTGTATTCACATATACGCAATGAAAAATTAAAAAATTCATATGGTGTGGCTTACTTTAATTCAATGTGTTTGCTATCATATTGGAAGAGTGATTCAATTGGAGCTTACACGTAAATGTTTTGTAACGTTTTGGTGCAAAATATACTGAACTGATTTTAATAATTTCTTTTTAAAAACAACATATTTGTGCTAGAGAAGGTTATGGCACACTTAGCTTTTTATTTTTTTTAAAGTTAATTATCCTTTTTTTTTAGGTTTAAGTTTTTGTGTGTGAGTGTTATTTATGGACTCCTGAACCGCTCAACTTATCACCGAAAAATTCAGAACGTATGTTTTTATGGTTTGTGCAAGGTTTAATTTGGCCACAAAAAAAAGGACGATGCCACACCCTCCAAATAAGAGAAAACTAAAATTTATCATATATCGATCAACTATATATATAACGATGATGAAATTGACTTGGTACATAATATAAAAAAGATACAACAAAAGTAAGTTGCAATGAAAAAGTAGGCGGTGAATATGAATGAAATTGAAGGTGAATGCAGGCAAAACTGTTTCGATGGAGTGATTATTATTTAACCCTTTTGGAACTTCTCCCTTCCTTTTGACTTAAAAAAATCGGTATTTTCTGTTTTGTCACTCTTAAGTCCAATTTAAACAATAATTGAAAAAAATTTTATTTTAAAAAGTGATTTTGGAAATTTATGCCATATGGCATAAAATTTACTGAAAGGTAATAAAAGTACCAAAATGTAAATTTAAATTTTTAATATAATTCCGATGATTTTGAGCTAAAATCAACGGATGCTGCCAACTGTACTGCTTTTAGCATTTCATGGCTCATATGCATTTAATGACGTAATTAGTTTTGGTGTGACAAGTGATTTAAATGAAAATAATTTACTAACTAGTACATGTACATACACCGAAAAAAAAAACTTACTCCGTTTAAGGAAAAATGCCTAAATGTAAGGAAAATATGTCCTTCAATACGAGCTAAAGCCATGGGTTCCTCAAAATAAGTAAGTTGGATTCCTTAGTACAAGTAAATATTGCTGCTTTGAAATAAGGAAAAGTTTACTCAATGTGAGGAAAAGGTTATAAAACTGAGGAAAATTTTACTTTTTCTAAGGATGAAAGTATCCTCAAATGAAAGAAATTTACTTAAAATAAATTCGTTGATTTCAAAAAAAATTTGTTAATTTTCAATTTCTCTATTTTCTTTGTTGGTTACTTATTATCAGTTATTCTTATTTTAATTGTAATACGTTTTTAAAACTTCAAAGAAGAACTTAAATTTTTTTTTACCTGTCACCTGATCAGAGAATTGAACCTGTGTTCTGTGCCATGTCACTGTTTAAAGATGCTCATCTTACCCAACCAGCCACAGCATTTTTAAGACATACTAAAATGATGTTGTTAAACTGCGCATGTAACAACCATTGTCTGATCAGGGAAGCTTCGGTTCAAATCCCGGCGACGACATAATTTTTTGTTTTTTAATTTTTTTATTTTTTTATTCAAAAAACAAGTAGAGAACTATAAATATATAGACAAAAACAGAATACTTACGAGAAGAATAGATATTAATTTCAGCGAGTAAAGCAGCGAGTGTTACCACTCATTTATTAAGGAAGATTTTCCTACATTATAGTAAATTTTTTGAAGAAACTAACTAAAACTAGGTACGATTTTCCTTAAACAAAATATTCCATTAGATTGAGGAAATTTTAACTCAAATGAGGAACAAGTTGTCCTCAAAAATTTTTCCCAAAGAAAAACTTACTATTTCAAAGGAAAATTTTACTAAAACCACAAACTCTATATTTGAGGAAGAGCTTTGACTTGCTTTAATGAAACATGAACTCATTTCAAAGAACTCAATTACTAAATGAAATGATATTTTCATCAATATGAGGAAAAATAACTTAGATTAAGGAAAATTTTTACACTAAACCGGAGGAAGGCAGTTCTTCAAATTTAGTACGGTCTTTTTTTTCGGTATGATAACACGTATTATCTGCTTGAGTTTCAACCTGTAGTGAGGCTCTTGAAACAAGTACAAATTTATTGCGTTTTCTACAATTTTTACAAAACTTAATCAAGACAACGATTCAATTATATTTTAGTTGAACTTTTTTGATTTAAAAAAACTTAAAACTTTCTTAATTCAAATAATTTTTTCTTGTAAAACAGAACCAGTCTCTGATATTAGAAGGCAAAAAAGAAGAACTCCATTTACTTTAAGGCATTTTATGTACTTTTTTATTTCATATATAGCAATGTTTTATGGTTCAAGACCTTTCAGTTCCATGAAATCTTGGAAAGATGCTGTGCATAATTTGCTATCATAATTTTCGCTCATAACTGTATGTATCCAGTTGGAATGGTAAAGAGTACTAGTATATATATCTGGAGTGCCAGTGCCACAATAAAAATCAACCAAACTGGCAACACCAACTACATATTCTCTATTTACGTCAACTATTGGTCCACCAGAGTCTTCTCTACAAGTACCTTCACCCATTGCTGAAAGTCCACAAATCGTATCCGTCGTAACCGAATTCGGTGCCATTACTGCCATTTTTTTTGCATTTATCGTGTGGAATGTAAAACTGTTTAAGCCTTTGCATTTTTTCTGGTTCTGGGCCACCATCTATAGTTTTACCCTAAGCAGTTACTATAAGAGCAGCTGAAGGATTCAATGGCTCGTGTGGTAGTTTAATTGGTTGCGTTTTCGTATTCATCACAATTGAATCGTTTAGGCGTAATAGAACAATATCAGCAATTATATGACTTCGATTACGAATTCTGCACTGTACGAATCCTCTATCTATGTAGTATATTGCACCGGGTTTACTCTTGTAATTTGTTCCTGTTACAACAGCTAATTTTTTTACATCCATAAACCATAAACAGTGTAATGCAGTCAAAATGTAACGTTGGCTCAAAATGGCACCACCACACAAATGTGTATAGTTAGTTTTTGATTTAATGTCAATTTCTTGCAAAGAAATTTGATAAGGTGCAAAACCTTCCTCGGCTTCGTCACCGCCAACAATGCGATAATTGTGGTTGTACGGATACAGCGGCAAGCAGTAGCAGCAACGCGCACAAATATATCTTCATCGTGGAACGTGCGATAACTTTTGATGTTCAACTACAAAATTTATTCGCTTTATATGCAATTTTCACGCGAAAGTATTTAAATTAATTAACAACGCTATTAACTAAGCGAGAATTGTGTAGAAAATTTTGGATTTCGATTTACAGTAAAAAATTCTCTCAACAAATTAATTTCGATATCGATACCGTTTTGCTCTCATTCACCTTCACGCTTTTCAGTACATTTTCGGTACAATTTGACTATTTCTAATAATCAATTTTTTATACCCTACACAGTGGGTATATTCACTTTGTCATTCCGTTTGTTATAGAAAAGTATATATATTTTTGATCAGCGTCACCACCTGAGTCGATATAGCTATATCCGTCTGTCTGTCTGTCTGTTGAAATCACGTTTACGGGAAAACTAAGGAAGCTAATTCAATAAAATTTGGCACACAGGTCACACCTTTTTGCAGACTGCTAGCATATAAAAATGGGCGAAATCGGGTAACGACCACGACTACCGCCCATACTCTATGTAAATATACCTCAGCCCATTTTGAAAAAAGTTGCTGTGATTTTGATGAAACTTGGTGATTTGGTCAACATGTGAACAAAATTAATATTGGGCTACGTTTTAAAGTTGCAGAGTTTCATAAAGCGGTGTGGCACAGCCCTAAATTTTAACTTTTATAACGCCATAACTCGTAAACCGTGCTAGATATTGTGATGAAATTTGATACACGAATACAGATCCTATATATCTTGAATTGTGTTTCAAGTGGGCGAAATAAGGAAAGTGGGCGTGGCACTTTTTAATAATTAAAATATTTAATTTCGTATAATTTAAAATTGGCATATTCGATTTTCATAAAATTTTTAGAGATAATACTAATGAAAGCAGTCATCAATGCAAGCTTCGTCAATGTACTGAAAAAACTCGTTGAAGGGCGTGGCACAGCTCACAATATTTATAAAAGTTATAATTAGAGAACTAACAACGTAATCGTAATGAAATTTGGTATCGCAGATATACTTGCTAAAAGGTATCTTCTTACGAAAATTTGGCACAATAGAACCGGTAGGCGTGGCACCTCCCATATTAGCAAAAAACGTTTAATGCTATAGATAGTCTGCAATGGGAGTAATCTTCATAAAGTTTGGTGCATAGATGTCAATTATTATAAGCTATAAATTTAAATAAATTTCGACGGGATTTCATCTGTGGGCGTGGCATCTCCTATATTAACATAAAGTTGGAAGTGATATTTTAAGAGAACTATTGCAGCAATTGGCATGAAATTCGATGTAAGTGATTCACTTGCTATAAGGTATGTCAGCATCAAAAGCGGGCGAAATAGCACAACTGGGCGTGGCACAAGTAAAGTAGAATACCTTAAGTGGCATATCTATCGAAATATATGAGCAGTCATACTGAAATTCGGTAAAAGAGGTTTCTTTATGGAAAGCTATTTCTGAATCAAAATCAGTCTCGATTGTATCAGTGGGTGTGTCACCGCCCTAAATTTTAAGGTTAATTAAATTTAGTTAAAATTTAGTATGTGGATGTTAATGACATTTATAATTTATTGAAAGCATAGGTAGGCGGAATTGGAGAAGTGGGCGTGTCATATTCGCTTTCTGCATATCTTTTCTATTTTTTTAAGACTTTCCACATTCTTTTCACTTTTCCAACTTTTTAACTTTTCCCAATATATTCCATATGTATATTTTCCACTTTTACAACCTCTTTCGACATTTTCTTTATTTTTTCGACTTACTCATGAATTTTCTGACTGTGTGTACATCAAGTAGCTTTTTGTGTAGGTTTGTGACAAGACTTTTGCTGGAATTAATAAAAAGTTTACTATTTTCATAAATTGGCTAGAACCGCGCGTAACTTTAAAACATGCGATGTTTTATTGCAGACTAGCATTATAATATCCTGTCTGGAAAATAGGTATGCCAGATATCAATTGTAATCCACAATTGTGTCAACGTTTACTTGGTGCAGCTGCTGAAATAAAAAATTGGAAAAATGCAAATGCAATTCTTGTAAAAAAAAAAAAATCGTTGATGATTTTTCATGAAGCCAAAAAACGAAAAAAATCGGTCTTAAATTTCAGTACGATTTTATTCAACCAGCTGATGTCTGATGATAGTGCTTTTACAAGAAGACTTAAGTGATTTACTTAAGTTACGAAGCTTAGAAATTACAAAAATAACAACAACTATAATCTTAATACCTTACCAAATGAATTCCATACAACTTTTTATTACACAAAATAAGAGAGAAGCGCGAATCACGAAGGCATTCAAATGCCTAAAACTATGCTATACTTCACATAAACAACAAGATAAAATCCAAAAATTAATTCCAACAATAATTCGATTCGTCAAAAAATTAGTCTTTAGAGGTAAATATTTTTAAAAAGTCACTAAAAAGAGTAATTTTTAAATAAATAGCTTATTGTAAAACATAACATCAAAACCTTGCTTTTTTTTAATATTCTTCAATATGCATTTTTTAAATCTTAAAAATTTTCTTGAAATTCTTTTTAGCCAATTAATGACTAATTATATGCCAACGATCACCAAATGTACATATTTCAATAAAGCGCATCATCGCACAGTGGATGAGTTTGTATGAAACGGCTACCATATATGGGACAGTCTTTTACAAACCGAACGAATTTTGACAAAAATTGACCGACACATTTTTGATTTGGCTGAAAATTTTTTTATGGGCTCTGTATCGAAAAAGAATAGATACGTGTTCGAGGATTTTGAAATTTTTTTTTTTCAAAATAGAGCGAATTCTAATTTTGAGAATTTCATGATTTTTGGCTTGGAAGCTCACTTTCAAAGATAATTGTTAATAATAGTTTTCCCTTTAAAAAAAATTACGTTTCCGATAAGAAATTTGACGTAGAATGCGTTGGTCATATTAAAAGTTTCATACAGGGTGGGGGAAATTCTTAAAAATCAATTTAAATCATTTAATTGTTTATAACAATATTAACTCGTTAATAGTTTTTTAAAAAAATATTTGTTTATTAAAGATAATTTTTTTAGTTTTAAAATGACATTAAAATGAATTTTTTAGCTTTAACAGAACCGGAGTTATGAATTTTTGAAAGTTAGCTTCCAAGCTAAAAATCACGAAATTCTCAAAATTTGAATTCGCTTTATTTTGAAAAAAAAAATTTTTTTTTCAAAATCTTCGAACACGTATCTCTTCTTTTTCGATACAGAACCCATAAAAAAATTTTCAGCCAAATCAAAAATGCTGCGTCCGAAAAGTGTTCGGTTTGTAAAATAAGTAATAACTACGCTGGACTCTTGAAATTTGGTACAAAAGTTTATAAGGTAAAAACAACAAAAATTTGAGAATATGGAAAAAATCGGTTCGCGGTCACACCTACCTCCCATACAAAGTGGGTATGTGGTTGAGACCTTTTTTCAAAGGGGGTATCAATTCCCTATAACTTGGCATGGCTGATTTTAAAAAAATTACTAATTTTGCGATATCTTTTATAGTTTTCAATTTATTAGAGAAAAACAAAAAAAATGGCCATTAACAGTTGTAATAGCGCTAGATTCTTGAAATTTAGCAAAAAAAGCAGCTGAATTTTTGACTATTAGCTAACAATGCTTTCTCATATTACACATAAAAAAATTTTCGAAATCCGGGTGTATAATTTTTTGTTTTTTTCTGTCAAAGTTTGCAAATTTTCCACTTTTATCATTTTTCAATATGATTTTTGAAAAATCCGTACAGTTCATATAAAGTTGATAAAAGAAAATGAAATTGATTTTTACAAAGTGAAAACAATGTTCTTTCCGCCAATATGCTACATTATTGTAGTTTCTTTCAAACAAGCTAACTAGAGCACCCTATCTAACATTCGCTTTTATAAAAAGTTTCATAGAACATTTTTGGTGTACGAAGTTCAACTTTGAGCCCACTGTGTCACTAAACTCAAAACAAATTTAAAACTTTTATAGCAAACCAAATATTCCATTGTCTAAAAACCCAATTCCTTTGCAGGCTATCGTAGTTGTCACATTATTCAGGATACTGCAAAGAAAAGTAACTACTAGGACTATTAAACTATTCTTTGTCTTTTAGCTTAGATTGCAATTTGGCATAACATTTTCATCCCTTAAGGCAGTTAATATAGGAGTAACTCCAGGTCCTTGGCTCTTTAATGTTTTTCATTTTTATATTTGATATTTTGAATAAATTTTTCCTATCATCTAAGCTAATGCTGATGACATTCGGTTTTATCTATCGCAACTTCTAGAGAATATTAGGCTTGTCTTCCCTAAGCTGATGGACTAACGAAAAGTGTTTCTTTAATAACGCTTGCAAATACAAAATGCTCCGAACTGCAATTACTGAGTTGTTATTATTAGCAATTTCTTTATTCATTAGCTCAGCAAAGTTATAGTACGGAGTAATTTTTTTTTGCAAATGATAGTTTATGTACTATAGCTGATGATCGAAATAAGCGTCAGCCGGCAGACAAAAAAAGTTTTAAGCAATAACTCGAAAAGCACGCCTCAAGTAGAAAAATATATTTATATACCAATGTTGATGCGGAGATGAAAACACATCGATTTCATGCCTGAAATATTTCCGTATGACAAGATTTGACCCACTTTTCATATTAAAAATTAATTAAAAACACCAGAAATGTGTAAGATGGAAGTGTTATGTTTGGACGAATGCTTCATGCAAATCCTGTAAAAATATTCCATTTTAATGACAACGTAAATAAAAATATTCTTGGATTGAAATTTTTTGGTCTATTTTTGGTGAAGGGACAAGAATTTGGTAGGCTTGCACATAAGTTGATCGACACAGATGATATATCAGCTATTGAGATAAATTGAAGTGCTGTTAGGATTGAAAACTACTCGCAGCTATTTCCTTTTAGCTAAACAACAGCAATTAAATGCAATATAATCAAAAGTTTGTACCAAAAATCATAAAAATCAGTTTACAAATGAATATGAAAGATTTTCAATGAATTGACTTCGCAAAAATAAACCAATAGCAGAGTGCCAATAGAAATTTGCACTCAGAATTGCACTTTCAAAATTTTCCAGAAGTAAATCATTAAATTGACATTTGCACCATTCAAAACGTGTCGAAAGCATTGAAGGTGAATGAGGACAAAGATATTAAACGATATCTTAATTAACATGTCAAACGAAATTTATTTTTATTAAAAAAAACTTCTTATTTTCTTTTCTCTTTCTGCATTAGCGAATTGCGTCACTAAATAATTAATAACTTCAAAGTTGTGTGTAGAATTCACTATATAAAGCGAATTTTTTGAAGCTTAACACCAAAAGTGATCGTACGTTCAAAGATGAAGAAATATTTGTGTACTTTGCTACTACTGCTTGCTGCTCTATCCACCCACTCACAACAACGTGTTGTTGGCGGGCAGGATGCCGAGGATGGTTTTGCACCCTATCAGATTTCTATACAAAACTCTGATATTGGTCATTTTTGTGGTGGTGCAATTATTGATGAACGTTTTGTTATAACTGCTGCACAGTGTTTAGATGAGGAAGAGAGTTTAGATGATTTATTCATTGTAACAGGCACAAACAATTGGAAAGCACCCGGTGGTAAATACTTTATTGACAAAGTAAGTATCCATCCAAATTACGATCCCGATGCTAGACATGATGATATTGCTGTGCTACACTTAAATGAATCAATTGTGTGGAATAATAAAACTAAAGCAATAAAACTTCCAACCAAGCATGAGATCTGTCCAGGAATTGCTCTTATATTAACAGGTTGGACGTTTTCTGAAAGACTGCAGAAAATCGAGCTCACATCAATTTCATATGAAAAATGTTATTCCGAACGTAACGAGTTTCAAGATGATCTCTCTCCTGGTAACGTATGTGCATATAATAAACTCGAATTAGAAGACTGTGAAGGAGATTCCGGTGGTCCATTAGCTTCAAAAGATAATTACTTAATTGGTGTCGTCAATTGGGGTGAGCCATGTGCATCATCTGGCTATCCAGACGTATATGCTAGTACTTACTACTACAGAGACTGGATAAAAGGTGCAATTGAATTATTGAAAAAATAATAATTTTAAGTAAATTGTTATCTTAAAATGTACATCTGTTTGCATAATATAGCTGAATAAAATATGTACTCGTGTCTTGGTATACGGGTACGTGTTAGCAAATTGTTTTTTAAATTATTGATTAATTTTAACGGAAAAATTTTCTTAGACGTATATATAAATCTATACATTGTATATAGCGTCCCGTTGTTTTTTTATAAGAAATTTTTCTATTTTCTGCTCGTTCTATATTCTCTCTTCAAAAGTAATAAAAACTATTGAAAAGAACTTGCCCTTTGAACTTCAAAACCAAATACAAATGGTACATGTGAGAAAAAAATTACAAAACAGGATTCAAGAAGCAGCATAAGCAACAAAAAATTTAACCACAATTTTTGTGTAAGGTTTTAAGACTTAATCCTTAAAAAAATAATTTTCAGAGAATACAAAAAATTTTCAGCCTAAAATATTAAATATATCGGTATATGTACATACATTTTGTTTTATTTATTTGGTAAATTTGTTTGTTTCGAAAAACTGCTTCCTTAAAATCAGTTCTTCATATAAAAATAATTTTTACAAGTCCATAACTTGACAAATAAAGCTCAAACGAAAAGAAAATTACGTGGATACACCCTCCAGCTGTACAAATAGGCCGGATATGAGCAAATTTCAGAATCTAATTTTTTTTTTCGCTGTTCGCTTCACATGAAATGCCCGATGTGCGTGAAATGGGCAGGGGAAACCTTAAACTTAAGCCATTCTTAAAGTGCGAGTATATGATATTATCCTTTTTTATATTTTTGGCAAAGCAACGCAAACTCGTTGTATAGCAAATAGTTTTACTGGAGTTCAGTGGTAAAATTAAACTGGGAATTGGGATTCTGCTAGCAAAACTAAGTGAAGAATTTTTTCATTTTTTGAATGAAATATATTTCACTGCAAAGTGCAGAGAAGTTTGTATGTATGACGTACTTACGGAAAATACTCATGTTCTGACTGAATTATTTTATGTTATTTTTTTTCTTAACATTTGAGTTTGCGTTATAGTTTACATTTAAATGACTGACTTTAAAAATTTCACGAGCAGCTCTGATAGTACGGGAGGCAGCGTTGCATTTTTCAGGTGGCGATTTCCTCCCGCTTAATTTTGTTTTTAATTGATAGTTTTGATATGGCTGATAATCGAAACAAGCGTAAGTCGCCAGGCAAGTGGTGGAGCTGGTTGTGAGAAAATGCGCATCATGTAAAAAAAGAATGTCCAAAACCCATTTATATTCACTTGAAAATTTGCACAATTAATGTTAAGATGATCATAATAATAAAAATAATAGTCAGCTGCGTGTATAATGGGGGATTGATTATACGTCAGCTACTTACATAAACGTGTACAAAAAAAAAAAATTCTAAGGTCATTTCAAATTCAATGAAATTTATACATTTAGTTCATAATATATTAAGAATGATAAAAAACATAATCAGCTATTCTTATAATGGGGGTAAGACCGTCAGCTGAGTGATCTTTAGGGTGGTTCAGACACACATGGGAAAAATTAAAGATGCTCCGATCTTCGATCGCCGGGCGCAAAAAACACCAATAAATGTTGGAAGAGAAAAAATAATAGGACCTTGCAATACATTTGATCCCTCTACGATGTCGCTTCGGGGAGATATTAATGAATGTCGATAGATTAAGGACCATTTTCCACTTTTCAAAACGGTAGCGGGTCCATCAACTGTTTTCTGAAATGGACCAACTTTTACGTGGTTCTTATTGGCATCAATACAAAACTTTTGGTGCCCAAGGAGCGAAGATCGGCGCAACTTTAATTTTTCCAATGTGTGTCTAAACCACCCTAATGATCACTCAGCTGACGGTCTTAACCCCATTATAAGAATAGCTGATAATGTTTTTTATCATTCTAATTATATTATGAACTAAATGTATAAATTTCATTGAATTTGAAATGACCTTAGAAATTTTTTTTTGTACACGTTTATGTAAGTAGCTGAAGTATAATCCCCCATTATACACGCAGCTGACTATTATTTTTATTATTATGATCATCTTAACATTAATTGTGCAAATTTTCAAGTGAATAGAAATGGGTTTTGGACATTCTTTTTTACATGATGCGTATTTTCTCACAACCAGCTCCACCACTTGCCTGGCGACTGACGTTTGTTCCGATTATCAGCCATATCAAAACTATCAATTAAAAACAAAATTAAGCGGGAGGAAATCGCCACCTGAAATGCAACGCTGCCTCCCGTACTATGACTAAAAATAGCAAATAGAAAAATTCAACAAAAAATTTGTTTTTTAGTTATTTACTTAGAAAAAAAGCACATCCCACCTTTACAAATATGGGATGTGGTTGAAACTTTTTCCTTAAACTGGGTAACAGTTTTCATTAATTATTATAAATGTGCCAAAATAAAATGTTTGTTATTTTTTGTGAATTATTAAAGAATGCATTTGCTGCAGAAAATTTTCAAGACTTAAAAAACATAGAGCCGTTTTAGTTAAGAAAAATTTTATTTTTTGCAAACTTAAAACAGGAGTTACAAAACTAAATATGAATGCTCAACTAATTTTTAACTTTTATGCTATAGCAAATTTGTACGTCAGTTGAATCGATGTATGTAAATTGAGAAAAACAACAACAACAAAAAAATAAATTTTTTACAAAGTTATTACAAAATTAAACTTGAACAATTGAAACGATCTGAATAAAATTTTGGCATATCGAGTGAATGAAATGAACTTCTGTAAATCAATCATTTGAAAACTTCTAAAAAGTCTTTCTTCTTCTTTTCAAGTCAGCCCTCGGTTTGAAGAATATTTTCCTAAGTCCATCTAAGTAAACAAACACATAATTTTTTTTTTAATTGGGTTTTTTTTGTTTTGAACTTTAAAAGAAAACACTTTCAAATTTCATACCATCGATTGATTATTTAAAAGTATGTAGTTGCAAAAAAACTCTAATATAAGATGGTCATGAAATCGGCAGCATATCAATCTGATAATCTCAACTTTAATAAACCACTGAATTTAAAGCCAATCAATGAAAAATTTGAAATAAATTAATTTTGCAAAAATAAACCAATAGCAGAGTGCCAACAAAAATTGCACTTTGAGATTTTCCAGAGTTAAATAATTTCATTAAGTTGATGTTTGCACCAAGCCACACGTGTCTATAACGCTGAAGGTGAACGAGGACAAAAAACAAAATATATCGATATCTTAATTAATATGTCAAACGAAATTTATTTTTATTAAAAAAATTAATTAATATTTTCTTTTCTGTTTCTGCAAGTGAAATGCGTCACTAAATATTTAATAACTTAATATTTGTGGGCAGAATTTGCTATATAAAGCAAATTCTTTTAGAACTTAAACACCAAAAGTGATCGTATGTTCAAAGATGAAGAAATATTTTTGCGCTCTCATACTACTGCTTGCTGCTGTATCCAGCCACTCACAACAACGCATTGTTGGCGGTGAGGATGCCGAGGATGGCTTTGCACCCTATCAGGTTTCTTTGCAATGGACTTACGGAACATCAGGAAGACAACATTTTTGTGGTGGTTCCATTTTGAATGAACGTTATATATTGACTGCAGCACACTGTATGAAAAATAAACAATTGGAAAAACTTGTGGTTGTTACTGGGACAAACAGTTGGAATAAACCTGGAGCTGAATACTTCATTGATAGAGCCTTCACACACTGTAATTATATCTTTACAAACAAGGAAGTTATTGCCGACATTGCTCTATTACGTCTAAAAGATTCAATTGTGTTTAATGATAAAACACAATCAATAAAACTTCCATATGAGCCATTGAATCCTGGAGCTGATGTTATAGTAACTGGTTGGGGTCTCAAGCGTTCAAATGGTAATCAATTACCTGAAAAGCTACAAAAGCTCACTCAGTCTTACATTCCAAGCGATGAATGCATGAATGGAGCTGACTTCATTTGTGGGACTTCAAAAAAAGGTAAAGGAATTTGTTCTGGAGACTCTGGTGGACCATTAGTTGACGTTACGAAGCAACATGTAGTTGGTGTCGTCAGTTATATTACTCTGGGGTGTGCTTACGGACTTCCAGATTCATATACTAGCACTCTTTACTACTCCAACTGGATAAATAATATCATGAGCGAAAACAATGAAAAGTGTGTTAATCTACAAATCAGTTCGTGAAAATAATTTTTTTGGTTCATTTCTGATAATTGTTCAGACGAATATATAAAAAAAAATACTTTGTTTCCAAATTTTATTAGCAGCTATTGTCTAGCAAAAATAAATCATATTGCATTATCAATGGATTGACTTTTATTACATGGCTACGTATTGGGAATGGGCTTTGGTCATTTTCCACATTATATTGTTTTATATTCTCAATGGCTCGTAAGTTTGAGCAGCAGCGTTAATGAGTCAAGCAATAACGGATATGTATGGGACGATTCATGTCAACCGGATCAGTGCTGTGTTCAAAATTTGGAGTAACCAAAAAAATCGCCCGAGGGCTCAATTTGAAGCTTAGGACATCTTCTTTCAGATTTCGTGCGCGCCTTTGCAAAATTCAAAATGACGGATCCAATATTGCGGCCGGAAGCCGAATAAAAATCGAGTGTCCTGGAATAAGAGCTTGTAAAAAGAAAAATTCAAAACCAATCGGGTAGTTTCTTGGCTCAGGTTGTAATTCCTTAAAAGCTTTCATGGTAGGTTGACAGAATCCAAGATGGCGGATCTAATATGGCGGTCAAATATTCAATATGGTGAAAAAATTTTGGAAAGTCAACCGATTATTACCAAATTTGGTATTCAAGGATCTTGGGGCTCACTGATCACGAATTCGAGGTCAGATTTTACAAAATCAAGATGGCGGACATATTTTTTAAAAATTAACTAATATGTATGTACCAAATCTATTATACGGAAGCTTTTAGGATTACGAATCTGAATCTTTATTTCATAAATTTTCAAAATCAAAATGGTGGATTCAATATGGCGGACGTATTGTTTAAAAATCAACCGCTTAGCACTAAATTTGGTAAACGGCAGTTTCTGTTGTCGCTGAATACGAATTCAAGATCAGAAATTTAAAATTCAAGATGGCGGACCCAATATGGCGGAAACTCAATACCCTAATACACCATATTGGGTCCGCCATCTAGAATCTTAGTAGCTAGTGCTTATTTTATATTGTTAAAAATTTTAATTTATTACCTTTTTTATTACCTTAATACTTAAAATTAAATTTTGTAAAAACGTGGTGTCGAAAATTTTTTTTTTTCTTTTACCAAAAATGCAAGGTACCAAAATTAAATCAAAACCATAAAATAGTTAAACAAAAATGCAATGCAATAAACTATTTATAAACTGAAATGCTCATTAAACCCAAAGGACCGCAATGAAAACAAAAATAAAATCAACAAATAACGGCAATTTCAATGTAAACCTTGAAAACCATGTGAAAATAGCAAACGAATTAAAAACAAAAAAAAAAAAATTCCAACTTAAATACTGCAGCTGGTTGACAGCGGTTTGCATTAGCAAACTGCACACCGACACAAACAAAATGTTGCATACACAAACACTACCGTACTTTCATGGTAAATGGCGTTTAGTTCGAAAACTAAGCGAACAACCTCAGACTGTCATTCACACGATTTTTTTTTGTGGTTTTATTTACACTTCTGGTGAGTGTTTTTTCTAAGTTTGCTTTTTTTTTATATGAAATTTTCATTGTGGCTTTTTGGGTTGTTGGTATTTTATGCATAATTTAAATTAAATTTTATTGAATTTCAATTAAATAAAGCTTAATTTAAAAAAAAAAAGTATTTTTAAGCCGATTACAATTTATAGAATTTAGCTAATTGAGTTGACAAAATTTAAATGATGTAGAAAAAAGCTTTTACAAAAATTTTAAATTTATAGAAAGAACATTTTATGATTCTCGCCTCATATACTCAATGTAGTTAAATATAACATTTTGAAATGAAATAAGAAATCAAAATAAGAAACTCGATGCAAACTTTACTCGTAATAAAAGGAAGTAATATAAGTTGTAACGAGTAGTAACTCTGCAGCATAAGCATAAGCCACAAAAAAGCAAACGTCACATTTTGTGTGAAAAACTTGTTCCGGAAAAAGGACATTTAACATTCAAAAATTAAAAAATAAGTAACCCATAACCTACTCTAATACGAGTACAATAATTTAAAAAATAAATTATTTAAATCAGCTGAGTATATTTTGCGCCAAAGCGTTACAAACCATTTTTGTATATGCAATTTTATATAAATATTAGAGATGCGGAACTTTTGCCTAATTTTTTGCCACTTTCCTTAGACACTTTTGCTCTCAACAAATTGTAGAAAATTTAGATTTAGAAAATTTAGAAAATATGCTTATCGCATATTTTAAGTCAATTAACTGTACAAAATATTAGTCAATAAAATCCAAAAATTAAAACAAATTCCCTTAGGTAAATTCTTAATGTGTGTTCGAGATTTCTTCATTAAGTTTTATTTTATATACAAATGCTCAATTAACTTACTGTTAATTATCGTAATTAAATCATTTAACTAAGCGTGAAAAGAAATATAAAGAAAAAAAAAACTTCAGCTTTAAATTGCCATACACTTGCAGCAAGCAGCCACAGCAGTCTTGAAGCAACTTCATACTTTCAATCTTTAGAATTGAGTAGCCTAAATATCCCAGCTGACTCATCTGCGCAATTCATCATCATCTTTTTCAACGAAATTATGCAACAGCAGTGCCAACATAAACAACAAGAATGATAGCAACGGTACAACAACAATAAGAACAACAGCATTCGTTAACAACAACAACAACAGTAACAAAAACAATTTTATTTATTACCAAGTAGACGCGCGGAGTGCGCATTAAAATAAACGGTTTACGTTCTAATAATTTTTTTTTTCGTTTCATTCTTTTTTATTTTTACTCATCTGCTCTATAAAGTCCTCACTCCTTCACGTTTTCATTTCATTACTTCCTGCCTACTTTTACCCAACACCTCAGCATCATCATCATCATCATCGCACAATCATCTTTTCGTATTCTAATGATATTGCACAAGAGTAATTCGAACGATTTCGCTCGAGTTTCTCGTGCCTTGCGGAATCTGCTGACGGATCATAGTCATTGAAGTTTTCGAAGATGAGTCAAGTTGAATTGAGTCGAATGACTTCAACTGCTGTGAGTTGAGTTTGCTGCGAATTGTGAGTTAAGTTGAGAATGCTGCTGCTATCGCCTAATAAACTTTACACAAAATTCATTCCGCAAAATGAGAAATTACAATAAGCAAAAGCATAGCAAAAATAGCGCACTGCCAGCCAAAAAGTATGCAATAAAATTTATTAACATAGCATAGCGTAGATACACTGAAAAGGTTTAAGTTTTTTTTTTTGTTATGAAACATTTTTGAAAGAATAAGATCAATAGAATAATAAATTAGATATATTTAATTAAACAGAGTAAAGTTCTCGATTTTACAAAGGAAAATATTTATGAAGTAGAGGTTATGGATTTTAAAAAGTTAACGAATATTAGTTCTAAAAAATAATAAAAAATTGCTGGAAACCACATCATCTACCATTACAGTAAATAATTCAAAGAAAAATCGGAAGTTGAATTTAAGTTCAATTTAAGCGTTCGATAAAACCTTCTTTCGTTGAATAAAAAATAAAAATAATTTTTCTACAGTGCACAGAGAAAAGAATTCATAGCCGATGCTACTCTGCCGCCACTATCAAATTGTAGATGGCGCACAAGAGAACGTTATATTAATATACAACGTTTTATGTATTTGGCGAATCGTCAAGTTTTAGCTCAGCTCATTAAATGGCAAAACGAAATTTTGGAATTGTGCCTGAGTGCGCCCACGCCAAAGGTTATTAAGCAAGGAACTCAATTATACTGTAAAAACAAGAAAAAGGAAGCAAGTAGCAAATGTTGCTGTAGGAGATGAAAAAATGCTGTGTTGTACAAAAAAAAAAAAAAAAAAAAATAGCAACGCGCACAATTTCACTTTTAATCGTAGCTAAGAGCCGCGAGAAAATCTAATTTACGAGTGATTGATTACATCAATTCAATGTAATGTCCTTGCCACTTGTTTGTCTGTTTCTATTGTATTTATGTATATCGTGTTCTTGTTCTTGTTGTTGTTGTTGTTGTTGTTTCTTGTTACTGCGCTTGCTGCGTTTCGTTGCCTTTATTTTCTATTTTTTATCACTTTTGTTCGTTTACTGTTCGTTTCTTTTCAGTTTAAAATATTTTACTGAATTACATTCATTTCATTCATTTATTGTCTTGTCTTGTCCTCATTGGTTGCTGATGTCCTTGCAACTTACATCTCTTGCTTGGTTTTGCTTGATTCATGCTTTGTAAGAGCATTCAATAAGCGAATTCTTTGAGCCAGAATAGCAGAGGCCAATTTTGAAATGAATGGAAAATGTAGAAAAAACGTTTTGAAAGACATAGATATTTTAGAGCGCAGCATATATGCAGCTTGTTAGAGATGTTAAAAGAAAGTTTAGCTGTAAAGATTGAAATTTTTAGCTTATACGAGTACCTGTGTTTATAGCTTCTAATTGATTTAGAAAAATCGTTAAAAAAGTTAATTTTGGAAACAATTTGGTATTGATGGAAAATTTAATGGCAAAACATATTATAAGAAATTTTGCCCAAATCAATAGAACATTTTTTTCTTGCCCTAAAATTTGAATGACTGGTTTTGACTCTAATTAACTTCCCAAATTGATTATGTTACTCATAAGTTCTTTTATGACTGACTGCACTTTAATCTTTGACTAATTTCGACTGTGACAGGTTAATACTTTGTCTGATTTGAAAAGTGACTGACCAAAGCTTTCTCCAGCCCCAAATCTGATTGATTGCTATCAAGACTGTTTTCAATTCTGCTACACTGTGATTGACTTCGACTATAGCTTAATCTAATATAAAGTTCAACTCTGACAGACTTTAATTCTTGAATTCCAATTCCAAGTGATTTCAGTTCCTAGTGAATAGAGCCTTGAAACTGATTCTTAGTGACTGCTTTTGACTTTGAATGACTTCAACTTTAACTAACTTTGACTGTGACTTAATTAATTTTGAGTGCTAATCAATGTCACTAACTTCGATTGTAACTCTCTTTGCTCAAATCGACTTCGATCGGTAGTGACTCTATCGTAATATTTCAACTGAACTCTGATTTACCTCGATAATAACATTATCTATGATTCACTTCAGCTCTGATTAACTTCAACTGGTAGTGATTTTAGTTTTTATTTGACTTGACGGGCTCTGAGTGACTTGAATATCTGATATCGACTTTAATTGATTACGACTCTTAAATCAAAAAACTTACGCAAAAGCTAACCATTCGTCAAAACGACGAGCAATTACTTAATAACCAAAATATAACCGACTGCGCTCTACCACCACAAGTAAGCATTAGCCGACGACTGAGTAGTTTTGAGTGCACGTAGCTAAGGATAGTTAGAGCGAGAAAGAAGAACAACTGACTAGTGTTCGTCAAAATGACGATGTTTATCCATCTAGGGTTAAAGTGTTTTCAACTTGCGAATTCTATACATCCAGTAGCAAAATTTGTTGTTGTTATCAAAACTAGCAGTCTTTATGGAGCTACTGCTGGTAGTGATGCTAGTGATAAAGCTTTCTGATACGTTTTAGAGATTCTGCTTAAAAGAGCATTATTTTTTTTTAACTCTGCTATAGCTAAGAAAGTATTAACATGAAACCCTTAAAATCGTTTTTAAAGTCCATTTGTTCATTTCATTATTTTCAAGAAAACTCATAACCCAGCACTTGCAACTTGATTTGATAACATACAGAATAAGCACTTTTTTTCAATAAAGTATCGATACCACAGCACTATTCGTAGTATCATGCTTTTATTTCCGTTTTATAGCGCTTTTCATTCAATTCACATGCAAAGAGCAGATATGTTTTCAAATTAAATTCGTTTTATTTAACATTTATAGCTGCCAATTTCTTTTATTTTCTGTTCGTCTTCTTTTGTCTTGCTTTCATGCCACATTATCACTTGACGCCTTTGTTCTTCTTCTTCTTTATTGTCAAATTAAAAGCAAATTCAAATTGGTAACTGACTTTTTCTTTGGACCTTTTTGAAAAAGATGGAATAGCGCGCGCCATATTTTTTTAGCTGTAATAGGAAAATTCTTGTCTTTTGTTGTTGGGTTTTTTTTTTTTTTTTTAATAAAAGTTTTGCTACTATCCGTTTTGCCGTACCATCCAGTTGAAATATGTTTTGTCGTACATTTTGTTTACGTCCGTATGTCACGTGATGTTTTTGTTTAAAGGCTGTCACCTATAAATCACGACATACTTTTTTTTTAAATGCTGCGTTCTCTGTTCTGCAGCGACATAAATTCATCGTATGCAATTCGTTGGCGCAAATTAATTTGGTCATCTTTTATTGGGTACAGTGGCAAAGGGATGCAGGACAGTGTAATTCAGTAGTATGTGCGTAACTCAATAACTTAAGGAGATGTGTTTTTTTGCTTCTTTCATTCAATAAATAAAGTAATGAAATATTTCTTTATGTTGCTATTTCATTGTCTGCATTGCGTCCATGTAATGAAATTATTATTTTTTTTGAAGTGAGAACTTCTTTAGGCACGTTGTGCGGGTGAGGAAAAATGTATAAACTGGCGACAGGACACCGACATTCATGACGTCACAATGACAATATTTTTAAAATTATGTAGCATGCTTTAAGGGTATGTTGATAGATCAGTAGCCAAGAGAACAACCATGTGATGACGTCATGGTTGTTGTCTTGGTTGTTGGTATATGGTAATTTTAGAAATTTGCTGCGTGCTTTTGGGCGTATGCATAAATTGAGTTACGACACAGGATGACACTGGATTTTAAAAGCTGAGAACTTGACATTAGCTTTCCTCCATTTATTTTTTCTTTACTGGTGTGAAAGAGACAGCCATGAGTTGCTTGGTGTGGTGAAAATTATTCCATAAACATTACAAAACATGAAAACAAATTTCAATTATATTATTTTAAGTTCTCACTTCTGTCGGCACTCCCAGAGTGCAACCCGCCGTTTTTTTTTTTTTTTAAAACAATTTATTCAGCTGTCAGTGTTGCGAAAAATAGTGAAAAAAATGGCGCATTTTAAAAGTTTTTTTAACGCCCATGGTTAGTTTTTATTATATTGAACGTTATATATGACTTTGCTGCTATTTTGCAGAAATAATTTCATAAGAAATTCACTTTGAAATTATAGTTAGTAAAATTGAAGAAATATTGCGCAATATTTTCATATATTGCTTAATAATTTTGTAAAATGCATTGTCATATTGAAGGGAAAATAATGTATTCATTATTATATTGAGCAATACGTCATGCACTTAAACGCTCTATTTTATTGCACAGTAAATTGCACAATTTTATTGTACAATTTTATTGCACAATTTCATTGCACAGTTTTATTGCACAATAATTGGCGCAATTTTGTTGCTCAATAAATTGCACAATTTTATTGCTCAATAAATTGCACAATTTTATTGTATATTAAATTGCACTATTTATTGCACAATATATTGCACCATATATTGTAAATGGTTTTTTTTTTTCAATCAACTGCTCGATATTATTGCACAATGTTTTTCAATAATACTGCTTAGTATTTTTAAAAAAAAATAAGCAATTTATTTTCATAATACATTGTTGTTGTTTAAACCAAATCACAATTTTTCATATGCTTCTTGTAGCATTTGCCTGTCATGTCAAAAAACACCCTTCATCTTCTAATTGTTATGTAATTTTCTTTGAAATTTTAAATTTGCATTTAATTTTCTTTTTTACAAATAAATCTTTTGACGTTTAAAATTGAAATATTTCCTTAAGAAGTTTCTTCCTACACAAACTTAACACTTCATCAAAATCCAAGAAAATTTATGCAAAGCAGCGTTGCAAATTTATGCAGTACCCACATGCCAAGCGGTTATAAACACGTAGCAGAAAATAAATTAACGCTACGTTACACAGTGTGTGCAGTTGACCAAAGCTTTTGCAAACATTAAGGAAAATTTTCTTCAAAATAAAAAAAGTAACTTACAAATCGCTGAAAAGATTTTTTAAAATTTTTTGTCAACGTAATCAATACTACGCACAATATTTAAGTTTTGTTGTTTTATAATCCCAATTTGGGAAAAATGGCCAAAAGCTTTCAAGAAATAGCAACATTTATTATACGGTTGGTATCAAGACGGATAATCGTTATACTTAAGCCTAGAAAGCAGCAATGTATTTTTATATAGTTCTTTAAATAAACATTTTTGAATTCGAAGTATCATCATCATGCCATCTTGAGCCCCCTGCGCCTGGCGTCTGGGATCTGGCGCTTTCAAAAACCCCTAGCACAAACCTTAATCCAGCGCTAGATGGGCGCCTCCTTAAGCTCGGGGCTCAAGCCCCCTCTATTCTGACTATGATCTAGAGCTGATAGGCACCTTACAACAAAAGTTTTGCATGAAAGTTTGTATGAAAAAATTAGAATTTGTTTGTTTGAAGTCAGTAACTCAATTGAAAAAATTTCTAAAAATTGTTATTAAAATGGTACCGGTCTGTATACTCCATCACGTCGGACTTTGAGTTGCATAACCCATAAGTTTTGATATTTTTCATAATTTTTTAATTTTGTAATCCAGCTGCAAGGACTTCAACGATTATTTTGATAAAAAAAAACGTCTTGGAGCCGTCTGTGTGAGCTTGAAAAATCACTTGAAAATGCACTTATTGCACGTATTTTTCATAATGAAATTACTATCTCATGATGATAATCTCATTCTGTCTTCTCTCTTCAAAAGTAGCAAAACCAAAAATCAATTGAGTTTGATCTGTAAACCCCGAAGCCAAATACAAACGGTGAGAAAAAAAAATAGCAACAATATCAACACAGAATTCAAGAAGCAGCATAAGCAAACGAAAAATCAAACAACAATTTTTGTATAAGGTTTTGAAAAAACTTACTCCTAAAAATATAGCTTTAAAAATTGAAAAATAATAAGTATGCAGTAACCTTTTTTAGCACAGAAATGTTGTCTTTAAAAATAAATTACTACAATCGGTTCACCATATTTTGCAGCAAAGCGTTACAAACCATTTCCATATAAGCAATTCTATATAAATAGTATAGATAATAAATTGTAATACAATAAAATACCATAAGCAAATAGGAACAATTTTTGTGTGAAAAGAAAATCTGTAAAAGTCTGAAGTGATATTATGAACAATCTATACTTTATACATCACAAAGTCTGCAGAAAAATCATAAGTAGCAGAAATTTTGTCAATGGGATCAAAGTAACAACTGAGCCTTTACAGTAGCTGTATCCGCAATATAATAAAGATTTTAATTGAACATTGGAGGGTTTCAAGGTAACTTCTGAAAAATGGACTTGTACACAACACAGCGCTGAGAAGTTTTTTGGGAGAGGCATCAAGTTAACACATTGAGCTATGATCTAAGGACGTCAATTTGTTATAAAAGGATGTCACATCAGGTTTTTTAGTACCGAATTGCATTCAATTTTAACTAAACTCATTTTTGATATTTAATGCTTAATTTTTGAGTCAGGAAAAATGGCACTACCAATACCTACTTCAAAACAGATTTTTAATTTTTTCTGTGGAATTACTTTCAAAAATCACATTTTTTTTTTTTGAAAAAAATTTTCGAATGATTTTTGAGCGATTTTTTTTATTAATTTTAGGTTCTTTAAAATTTTTATTTAAATACAATTTTTAGTTAGGCTCATTATCTAATTTTTTAACTTCTAAGCTACAAAAAATTATATATATTATGATTTATGGCATTAAATAATTACATTTTTTCTTCAATCTGATCCCATCGTCAACTTTTTGCACTTTACATTGCAAGCCAGCTAAAGTTGAAAGGTGCCTTAAAGTGTCATTTGCTGGGCAGTGATGGAAAACAAAACTATAGAAATAAAAAAAACGTAGAGCAGAGAGAGTAGAGCACGCCAAGGAAGGTAATAGTTTTCAATGCAACGTTAAAAATTTCACAATTATGCAAATTGTAAAGTTTAACACCTTTGAAAAGTCGCTGTGCCACATTTAGCAGCACCGGAACGAACGTCAAATTGGCATGGCATAAGCAGCAACATTTTGATTTCAAGTCAAAGCTGGTTGAATGAAGTAATATTTTTGAATAATTTTCTTTTACTTTATATTGATCAAAATATGCAGAAGTTTTTTTATTGTAAGATTTTTATTTTTTGATGACGTCATAAATATTAAAAAAAATTAAATAAATAATAAAATTAAAAACAAATTTTATGTATGCAGTTTTTAAGAGCTTTTTACTACAAGCAACTTTTTATGAAAATTAATATTTTCGATGGAAAAAATCTATGACGTCACATAAAAAAGTGGTAAACAAACAAAAAAAAAAACATTTTTCTGAATATTTTGATCAATTTTAGAACTTTTTGCTCATTACGATTTTCACTGAAAATTGACAGTTTAGGAGCAAAAATTGTTGGAAATTGAAATTTTGAACACTTACGCGAAATCTAAATTTTTTTTCCATAAAAACTTTATTAAATCCAAAAATATTCCAAATCTTCCAAACCATTAGAGATATTTTTGATTTTTTTTTTAAAATATTTTACAAAAATATTTACGTGTAATTTTTCGTATTTGTCAATAAATATACGAGTAAGAAGAACATACTCGAAATATATTGGGAATATCCTTAGAAAAGGTTAACTTAAGATTTGTTTTTTTTTTTGCTATATACAACGATATCATTTTATTTCTTTTAAAATGAAAATATTTTAATCAACAAAATTATGCTGAATATTTTAACTCGAACATACATAAAATATTAAGCAATCAACATTTTTTTAAAACTTTTTTAATACAATTTTTATTCAATAAACCAAATCAACATTTGCAATTTTTAACATGCAATTTCTCTTGCTTTTATCGTAGAAAAGAAACTTTTTTTTCTTTCTTAAAATTTAAAAGTCCGATCAAAAATTTATACACTTTCGACACTCCCCAGCAGTCAACTAGGATATACACCCTGGCACTATTGCTCGTACTTACACCAATCAATTGCACAGTAAAACTTTTACCAAACATCAATTTAATTTCGAGTTGTTGTTTAAAACTTAAAAAACAAAAATAAAAAAAAAATAAATAAAAAAAACTGTAAAAGAAAAACTATGTGTTGTATGGAATAAAAACTGTAAAGCGCCATCGATGAATATCGTAGGGAAAAGCCAACTTATGGTATGAATAAGAAGAAAAAAAAAAAAAAAGAACAGCAACACTGATTGGGCAGCTTTCAGTACTCAGCAGCTACTCGTTTGTTTGTGCTGAACAAACATTGAAAGCGTTGTGGCCAGTAAGTTTTCCAAAAATAAACGAAAGAAATGAAGTAACAATTTTGCCAGCTCAAAAAAAAAAAAAACTTATTGCCCCAGTTGTTGCTGCTGCTTAAAAAAAATTTAAAGAAGAAAAAAACTAAAGAAAATCATGTTGTTGCAAAGGGGAGCCAGCAACATTTTAGCTGAATTTTCAAAAAGTTTATAATTTGCTGAAAGGATTTGTTATTTGATAAGAAACGGAGTAAAAAATCAACCAGAAAATCAGCACAAAATATTGGCTGTTGATGGTAGGTTGAGTAGCTTAACTTATGAAAACTGTGGGAGTCTTTCAGTTGCTGTTGTGAAAACAAGAAAATATTGTGCAATATTTAATACAACAAAACAGCGCAAGTGTTGTAAATAAACACTGAAAACAGCTGTTCAAAATTGTTTCGCTAATTTCTTGTACTCAGCATTTTCGAAAAAAATTTCCAAAATTAATAATTTCTTGAGTAACTCTACCATAACATATGAAATTATCAATAAAAAAAGACTAATGATATAATTCCGCAGAATGTTTATAAGTTAAGCAAAAAAAAAAAAACTATTACCGCTCATATTGTTCTTGTCGTTATTATTGTAATTTGCTTAACGACCAACAAGCAATTTGTCGCACTCACTCATTTCCAATCAGCAACTGACTTTTCTTTTCTAACTTGGCTATGGTACTACTTTATACGACCTTCCCTTGCACTCGTTTGTCTGTCAATTTTTATTGACTACAAAATGATTTATTGATTGCAGCATGTAAATGATTGCAAACAAATCACAGACACCGCCATTTTCTTCTACTTCGTGCTTCGTGTCAGCAATTTGCCTTAATTTCTTTAGCTCTTCATGGCGCAGCGACCTCATCAAATTATCCGGAATCGGCGTCGTCTTTATTTATTGTGTACTCGTATTTTCCCTTTATTTATTTCTTTTATTTACATTGAATTGTTGTAACGTGATTTGTGCGATAGAATCAGTTTTAGTTCGTGTTAAATAAAAAAAAAAATGTAATTTGCTTGAAAATAAAATTCGTCATAAACTGAGTTCGTGCTTAAGAAGCAATAGCGCAAGGATCACGTTTACGAAATTACTCACAGAATAGAAAGTCTCAATAAAGTCCACTAATTAAGAACAGTAACTGGAAGCTACTAACTATTATCTATGAACAGCTTATTTGTTGAATAGAAAATTTACCGGAGAATAAATATAGTCTACCTCCGCTGTATTCTCGGGGTAGACTACAAGAACCCGCTACACCGAAAAAAAAGACCGTACTAAATTTGAAGAACTGTCTTCCTCCGATTTAGTGTAAAAATTTTCCTTAATCTAAGTTATTTTTCCTCATATTGATGAAAATACCGTCTCATTTAGTAATTGAGTCCTTTGAAATGAGTTCATGTTTCATTAAAGCAAGTCAAAGCTCTTCATCAAATATAGAGTTTGTGGTTTTAGTAAAATTTTCCTTTGAAATAGTAAGTTTTTCTTTGGGAAAAATTTTTGAGGACAACTTGTTCCTCATTTGAGTTAAAATTTCCTCAATCTAATGGAATGTTTTGTTTAAGGAAAATCGTACTCAGTTTTAGTTAGTTTCTTCAAAAAATTTACTATAACGTAGGAAAATCTTCCTTAATAAATGAGTGGTAACACTCGCTGCTTTACTCGCTGAAATTAATATCTATTCTTCTCGTAAGTATTTTGTTTTTGCCTATATATTTATAGTTCTCTACTTGTTTTTTAAATAAAAAAATAAAAAAATTAAAAAAAAAATAAAAATTATGTCGTCGCCGGGATTTGAACCCTGATCAGACAATGGTTGTTACATGCGCAGTTTAACAACATCATTTTTGTATGTCTTAAAAATGCTGTCGGTGGCTGAGTTGGGTAAGATGAGCATCTTTGAACAGTGGCATGGCGCAGAACACAGGTTCAATTCTCTGATCGGGTGACAGGTAAAAACAATTTTAAGTTCTTCTTTGAAGTTTTAAAAACGTATTACAATTAAAATAAGAGTGACTGACAATAAGTAACCACAACAAATAAGAAAATAGAGGAAATAGAAAATTAACAAATTAATTAAGTAAATTTCTTTCATTTAAGGATACCTTCATCCTTAGAAAAAGTAAAATTTTCCTCAGTTTTATAACCTTGTCCTCACATTGAGTAAACATTTCCTTATTTCAAAGCAGCAACATTTACTTGTACTAAGGAATCCAACTTACTTATTTTGAGGAACCCATGGCTTTAGCTCGTATTGAAGGACATTTTTTCCATACATTTAGGCATTTTTCCTTAAACGGAGTAAGTTTTTTTTTTCGGTGTATAGAAGAAACAGTTAAAAGCCACTCCAGAGTTCGAACGCTCAACTTACCTAGCCCATTTTATTATAAATATTTGTCAAGAAGGACACATGATGGTATTATAGCTTGAAGGAACTTTAATATATACTTAATTCAAGAAAGGAATCACGTATGTGAATGACTCTGTCTGGGTAGTCATAATATTACCAATCATTCCTATGCAAAGCTCTTATAAAAATACTCATATTTTATAAACAAAATATAATGAAACTTTTTACAAGTACACGAAAGGGAAAAGTGACCGTGGTGCCTCTCATAGAAGTAAAAAAAAACCATAATTATTACATACTTGTAAGTACCAGAGACTGGCCATATTCGGTTTTTCGATTAGAGGTTAAAAAAAATGAAAAAAAATATGGCTTAAAATAAAAAAAAATTGAAAGAGCTTAAAAAAACTTTGATACAGATGAAAATGAATGAAAGAGTCGAAAAATATTGAAAGTATTGAAAAAAGTTGATGGAGTTTGAAAAATGTGAAAACGGTTGAAAAAGTCGTTGATATATATGGAAAATGTTAAAAAAGGTGGAAAGATTTTGAAAAATTTGAAAAGAGTTGAATGACGTTGAAAAAGTTGAAATAAATTGAAAGAGTTGGAAAAAGTAAAACTACTATGGCAAATGTTGAAAAAAGTTGAAAGAGGTTGGAACTGGAAAGGCTGATTAAGTTGATAAAATACTGAAAGTGTTGAAAAAAACTGAAAGATGTTAAAGAACTTGAAAAAAAGTGGCATGAGGTTGCAAACTCAAAATAAAATAAAAGAAGTTGAAAAAGTCGATAAAAATATGGAAAATGTTGAAAAAAGTTGAACGAGGTTGAAATAGGTATGTAGTTTAAAAATCACTGAAAGAGTCGAAAGTTTATGAATTTAATGAAAAAAGCTGATAAGGTTGAAAAAGTATAGAAAATATTGAAGAAAGTTGAAGATGGTTGAATGAGTCGAAAAAATATTTGAAAAATGTTGAAAAGTTTAAAATATATGAAAAATATTGAAATTTGTTGAAAAATGTTGAAAAGCCGAAAAAAGTTGAACAATGTTGAAAAAGTCACACAAAAAAAAATTTAAAATGTTGAAAAAAATTGTATGAGGTTGAAAACTGTTGGAAAAAGCTGAAAAAGTGGTTGCAATTTACTAAAAATTGGGATATTTGGCAACCCTAAAAAGTTATTAATTTATATGAATATACAGAAGATACTGATGAAATATTGCTTAAATCGAGTGGCAACCCTGTCTGGGGAAGCCTTTGATGATTTTTGATTAAAAACATATTTGTTCCATGGATTGGTGCAGTAAATTTTTCAAAAATATCGTCATTTTCGGACATATTCACCATTGAAGAAAATGCAAATCAAAGCATAAGCGCTAGCGAGTAAAACTAATACATATAGCAGAAGTATTTTAAGTTTTTATTGAACACAAAATTACAACAACAAAAATCACATCAAAAACCGGGCTGAAGCTTAATGTCTTATTCATTGCTAAATGGAATCCTCAGTGACCTTTGTGCCAATGAGTACAAATTCCAGGTAGGTTTTTGTTTGTGCATAGCCTTGTTGCGAACCCAAATGAAACAAAGGCAAGCTAAAATTCTACTTTCTGTACTGTTATTTTGTTTTTGTAACTCATTTGATATTACACTTTTCCTCAATGCGATCTTTCTTGGTGAGTCAAAACGTAGTTGCAAGCGCAAATCTTAAAAAAGAAACGGTTGAGTTCATTGAAAGGTATTTTTTGTGGTCTATCGGAACAGAAAAAAATTGTAATTATTCTATTAGGCTCAGTTTCCCTATAACACTGATAACAATAAAAAAATTACGAGAAAAAATTTCGAATACAGTGGACGTCCAATATAACGTATATCGACATAACGAATTTCCATTTTAATGAACAGTTTTTCAAATTGAAATTTTTACATTGATGTCTCTAAATTACGAAAATTTTTACTATTCTAAATTACGAATGCTATTTAATTCATGCCGCTTCAACGCAAGAGCCTTACGTTAAGTGATGAAGTTAATATAATTGAAGAAGGTAAGAAAAGAATACCAGTAGAAGTGATGGCGAGTAAATAATGGCGTAAATAAAAGCCAGTTACTTGAATAAAAAACACTTCGATATAACGAATTTTACGATATTACGACTGACCCGTGCATTAATTAGTTCGTTATATTGGACGTCTACCGTATTCGCAAAAAATCTATGGGAAGAGGAAAGTTTATCAGGCTTTGAATTTATAAGTCATCGGTTCAAAGGTCGCTGATGATTCCATTGAGCAATGACTGAAACTAGTAAAAAATTATATTTTATTATGATTTTTGTTCTTGCATTTTTGTTTTGTGTTATCACACACTGTACTTAACAGTAAACTCATAACTTGAATAATTTTTTGTACCATAACACCACAAAAAATTACAAGATTTATTTTAAAAAGTAAGGCCTTTCTGTATAAGAAAAAGACATTGAATTTTTCGAAATTTTCCTTTACAAGTAAATTAACAACAAAATAAATAGTGATTTTTTGAAAAGAAAACAATAACTAACTCCAAGTACTATGTACTGCTCTATTACACGTCAGCAAAAAAAAAAAAAAGGAAACGACTTTTGTTTTTTTTTTTTCAAAACTATAAAAAGTTGAAAATTTGTTTATTAAAAGAAGAAAAAGTTCTGCCCAGTTTTTTTCACAATTTTTCTTCTGCACTGTCGTAGCTTTTTTTTGCCTTCCATGCTCTTTATAATTTTTGGCGCTGGGAAGTATGCAACGCCCAAGAAAATCATGCAATTATTGTTCTTCCTACTTTTTATTTTCAATATTACCTTACTTTTTTCTCTTTGCTACTTTGTTCCGGCAAACTTTGACGTTTGTTGCAAGAATTTACGCTAAAAAAAACTTTTTTTTTTCTGTTTTTTGCTATTGTAAAGAAAACATTTTAATTAAACAAACTGTTGTAGCGTACAGTGCTTGTGCTGTTATTGTTATTTTGAAAAATATTTTTTCTTTATTTTGTTTTGCTTTGCATAGTTTTCGGGCTGCTCATTTAAGTGCATGTTTTGCTTATACACATGTGTGTGTGTGTGCTGATATGTTTTTATATGTATTCTTGCATGTGTGTATTTATATTGTTTCTTTTTTTAGTTTGAAACACATGCGAACATTTGACTAAAATAACAATGTAAAAGTTTTTATTTTTTCGGCATCATAAGTTGCATTCCTACTTTTTTTCGGCGTCAGCTCGTGCCTTTAAGGCGTCAAATGTAAGTTGCTTTGCTTGTTAAAATTAAAAAAAAAAAACATGAAAATGAAAGTTTTTATTGAATAAAGTTTTCGATCAGTAGAGGCTTAGTAGATCAGGCGCAGTATAAATGAAATTTAAATAGAGACACTAAATCTTTTTTGCATTTACTTGCAATGTATCGTGCATAAATCATGCAGCTCTTCAGACTATAATACAATAATTATTAAAATTTACAATATAACTGACATTTAAAAACATCTTAAAAATTAATTAAAAACACCAGAAATTTGAATAGGATAAGTAATTTAATAAATTTGGAAAATGGAAGTGTTATGTTTGGACGAATGCTTCATGCAAATCCTGTGAAAATATTCCATTTTAATGACAACGTAAATAAAAATATTTTTGGATTGAAATTTTTTGGTCTATTTTTGGTGAAGGGGCAAGAATTTGGTACGCTTGCACATAAGTTGATCGACACAGACGATATATCAGCTATGGAGATAAATTGAAGTGCTGTTTGGATTGAAAACTACTCGCAGCTATTTCCTTTTAGCTAAACAACAGCAATTAAATGCAATATAATCAAAAGTTTGTACCAAAAATCAGTTTATAAAAGAATATGAAAAATTTTCAATGAATTGGTTTCGTAAAAATAAACCAATAGCAGAGTGCCAACAGAAATTTGCACTCAGAATTGCACTTTGAAATTTTCCAGAAGTAAATCATTAAACTGACATTTGCACCATTCAAAACGTGTCGAAAGCATTGAAGGTGAATGAGGACAAAGATATTAAACGATATCTTAATTAACATGTCAAACGAAATTTATTTTTATTAAAAAAAACTTCTTATTTTCTTTTCTCTTTCTGCATTTGCGAATTGCGTCACTAAATAATTAATGACTTAAAACTTGTGTGTAGAATTCGCTATATAAAGCGAATTTTTTGAAGCTTAACACCAAAAGTGATCGTACGTTCAAAGATGAAGAAATATTTGTGTACTTTGCTACTACTGCTTGCTGCTGTATCCACCCACTCACAACAACGCGTTGTTAGCGGGAAGGATGCCGAGGATGTTTTTGCACCCTATCAGATTTCTATGCAAACATCTGAAGATGGTCATTTTTGTGGTGGTGCAATTATTGATGAACGTTTTGTTATAACTGCTGCACAGTGTTTAGAGGAAAAGAGTTTAGATGAACTATTCATTGTAACAGGCACAAACGATTGGGAAGCACCCGGTGGTAAATACTTTATTGACAAAGTAAGTATCCATCCAAACTTCGATCCCTTTGCTAATCATGATGATATTGCTGTGCTACACTTAACTGAATCAATTGTGTGGAATAATAAAACTAAAGCAATAAAACTTCCAACCAAGCATGAGATCAGTCCAGGAAATGATCTTATATTAACGGGTTGGGGACTATTGAAATATCCAGGTCCGGTTTCTAAAACACTGCAGAAAATCGAGCTCACATCAATTTCATATGAAGAATGTTATGCAGAACTTAACGAGCTTCAAGATTTTCTCAATCCTGGTATCGTATGTGCATATAATAAAATCGGTATAGAAGACTGTAAAGGAGATTATGGTGGTCCATTAGCTTCAAAAGATAATTACTTAATTGGTGTTGTCAGTTGGGGTGAGCCATGTGACGTTGGATTTCCAGATGTATATGCTAGTACTTACTACTACAGAGACTGGATAAAAGGTGCAATTGAATTACTGAAAAAAGAGTAATTTTAAGTAAATTGTTATCTTAAAATGTACATATGTATGCATAATATAGCTGAATAAAATATGTACTCGTGTCTTGGTATACGGGTACGTGTTAGCAAATTGTTTTTTAAATTATTGAATAATTTTAACGGAAAAATATTCTTAGACGTATATATAAATCTATACATATGTATTTAGCAAATTATATTCTAGTTGTGGTATACGTGGCTTCGCACGCACGCGTCCCTTTGTTTTTTTATAAGAAATTTTTCTATGAACAACTCGATCTATATTCTCTCTTCGAAAGTAATAAAAACAATTGAAAAAGAAATGCGATCGAAATGTTTGCATGCCCACGGGTCTAAAGCAGCTTCCAACACATTTTCCTGATAATATGTCGCATTGACTTTGACACCAGACTCGATAAAACGATTGGAGAGCATCCATCGGCGGTCACAGCTGCCTATACCATTACTTGAGATGGAAAATTACTTCGGGTGGCTGTTCGTAGGCTCAAATTCTCGTCGGAGCGTTCGGTCAAGTAAAGCCGATCATCTTGAGAGTTTATGAAATGCTCAGTCGAGAAATTTCTCTCATCAGAGGCCACGTTCATGGAAGCGTAACAACTCCTATGCTCTTTCGAGCCTAACATTTATTTGGTTTGGTCTAAGATCTTGTGCCTTTCGAAACTTGTAGGGCTTTACCTTGAGCTTATTTTGCAATATGCGTCTGATGCTTCGCTGTTTGAAAAACTTTTTTTAAGTATTCTTCTTTTAAAATACTATAAACGTTTCTTCTTTAAAGTAAAGGTTTTTGTACTACTAGGCGCCCAAAGAGTCCAGCGTCTCTCAAACACATTTTTACTGTATCAACCCAAATCTTTTTTGGACGGTTTCATTTTAATTTCAGAGCAGATTTAGGTTGCTGTTTTTCGTTATTCCCTTTACTTAGGTTAAGCTTCGAGACTTTAAGCGATTGTCATTTCTTTTGAAAATCAAATAAGTAGAGTTTCTGTTACTTAGCAAGTTAGTTCTATTAGCCAAAGCAGGTAAAGGAATAATAGTATACTTAAGGTAACTTTTGCAGCATAGGTCGAAACCAGTGATATATTTTTATTATTTTATATGTAGGGAGACGTAAGATTTAACGAATTATATACATATGTATATGTATGCATATTTCATGAAGTATTTCTGAAGCTTGTTTATCTGCACAACGATAAATTTTTTAAAAGCCACACCACACCCAGTGTATTTGGTCGGTCGGACTTAGGATTTGCTTCTTTTTATTACATGTCTGGTATTTGAAGTATGATTACTTATTTCGACTTCTTTAAGACCACGCAAAGACATCGGCGGTCGACTAGTTGATTGTAGTCAACTCAACTCTGACGCTACCATGTCGTATCTCAGTAAAATTTGACTACAATAACAATGTAAATGTTTTTATTTCTACATCATAAGTTGCACTCCTACATTTTTTTGGCGACAGTTCCGTTCATTTAAGGCGTTAGTAGCTGTGCTTTTATAGATTTTAATTAAAATATGTAATAAACTTGTTAAAATTTATAGACAAAATGTACAAAAGTTTATGAAAATGAAAGTATTCATTGAATAAAATTTTCAATCAGTAGAAACCAAGTAGAACAGGCTTAGTTTAAATGAAATTTAAAAAAAGACACTTAATCTTTTTCGCATTTACATACTTGCAACGTGTCGTGTATAAATCATGCAGTTCTTTAGGCTATAAAACAAAAATTATTATAACCGACATTTTATAAAAACAAATCATCTTCAAAATTAATAGGATTTGAATTTGGGTTTATTTGTGGTGAAGGGGCAAGAATTTGCTACACCTCCACGCCTGCATATGAGTTGATAGATACAGATGATATATCAGCTATGGACAGAGTTGCCAGGTGGTCGTTATTGACGCAGTCAGGCCGCTAATTAAATGGTAAAGCCGTTGGCCGCAGAGAAAGCCAATAATCGGACGCGAAAGCCACGTTAATTTAATATAACTATAATATTATTTTTATCGAGCTAAAAAATAGGTCCCAGATATTTTGGATAGCTGCGGATTCATATTTTTGCAAAAGATTATTCATAAATTGATTTCGCAAAAATAAACCAATGGCAGAGTGCTAACAAAAATTGCACTTTGAAATTTTCCAGAGTTAAATAATTTCATTAAGTTGATGTTTGCACCATGCCACACGTGTCTATAACGCTGAAGGTGAACGAGGACAAAAAACAAAATATATCGATATCTTAATTAATATGTCAAACAAAATTTATTTTTATTAAAAAAATTAATTAATATTTTATTTTCTTTTCTTTTTCTGTACTAAAAAATTGCGTCATGAAATAATTAATAACTTAATACTTGTGCGCAGAATTTGCATATAAAAAGAATTTATTTTGTAACTGAACATTAAAAGTTTTCGCCATACCAAGATGAAGAAATATTTGTACGCTTTGAAACTGCTGCTTGTTGTTGTATCCATACAAGCACAAAACCGCATTGTTGGCGGTGAGGATGCAGAAGATGGCTTTGCACCCTATCAGGTTTCTTTGCAAAGGACTTACGGAACATCAGAAAGACAACATTGGTGTGGTGGTTCCATTTTGAATGAACGTTATATTTTGACTGCAGCACACTGTATGATAGACGAGAAATTGAATGACGTGGTCGTGGACGTGGTCGTTACAGGAACAAACAGTTGGAAAAAGCCTGGAGCTAAATATTACATAGATAGAGCCTTTGTACACTGCAACTTTACTTATGAAAACGATAATCGTGGTGATATTGCTCTATTACGTCTGAACAGTTCAATTGTGTTTAATGAGAAAACACAACCAATTAAACTTCCATACGAGCCATTGAATCCTGGAGCTTCCGTTATAGTAACTGGTTGGGGTGACCTTACTGGTTATGGTGATAACAATACACCTGAAAAACTACAAAAGCTCACTCAGTCTTACGTTCCAAACGCTGAATGCCGAAAAATATTGGAATCTAACGAACGTCACTTCATTTGTGGGCTGTCAAAAGAAGGTGAAGGGGTTTGTTCTGGAGACTCTGGTAGCCCATTAGTAGACGTTACTAGGCAATATGTAGTTGGTATCGCCAGCTTTGTATCCTTCGAGGGGTGTGCCAAAGGATATCCAGATGCATATTGTAGTACACTATACTATTCCGACTGGATTAATAATATCTTGAGCGAAAATAATGAAAAGTGTGTAAATCCAGAAATCAGTTCATGAAAATAATTTTTTGGCTTGTTCTGATAATTGTTCAGACGAATATATAAAAAAACTTTGTTTCCGAATTTTGTTAGCAGCTTTTATCTAGCAAAAATAAATCATATTGCATTTTCAATATATTGAGTTTATTACATTATTTCGTATGGGAATTGCTTGTGGACTAGTTGCCACGTTGCATAATACAACATTTAATGAGAGCTTTTGAGCGATGTTACAATATTCCCTAGCTCGAAACTTTGCGCTCGTGAGCTAGTGATTATTTTAAGTGCTTAGTAAGACATTGGCATTATGTACTTAGGTCTTTTAGTCGCAGGTATAAATAAGTAAGTAAAATAACTTACTACCATACATCTTAACAAGAGCAGGAATAGAAATGCAGTAAAAGTATTAAAACCGAACAAAAAAAGGACAATCGCAACAGGTCATAAAATCTTATGAGCATCTTTTCCCTAAACTTGTACTTTAATGGCTCGCAATTTTCAAATACGAAGGTAAGAGGCATGGTTTTTTAGCGTTTCAAGAATTTTGACTTGAGCAGTTTGTATGTAGTAAAAAAAAAAAGTAAGACCATACTCAATGATAAGACATTTTCAGCAAATATTCACAATTCAGCAAATATGTCACACTTCACTCGAGATCGCGTTACCATTTTCCATAATTTTCACACAAGGTTTACTGAAACCTCTTATTGTAAAAAAAAATTACTTTATTTTAAAATTGATTCAGCATAATGTGTGAGCTGGAGTGATAGACGACATGTAAATTGGACCCTTCTACAAAGTTAAGACAGTGCAAATTATTTGCAATTTTGACAACAGCAAGTACCAGTATTGCTAGCAGTGCAGAAAGGATAACTCCTTTGCGCCCAACTATATAGCGGATATATAGGATATATTGGCTTTTCATGAACGAAAGTCGTCCACGTTGATTTTCATTGGAAATTACTTCTTGTTGCGATCGAATTTGGGGAAAATTTGGCGTTATTTAAACGTGATCTTTATGTCTAACATTAAAGTCCGATGAAAATAATGTCTTCTAATGTTCACTTGCATAGCCTGTCGTCTGCCTGATGTTTCAGTGTTGCCCCAGTTGTCTTCACCCACAGTAGTGATATGTTCAAGAAAACAGCTGTTCTGAGACTCTGCTAGTAATAATATATATGATAATAATGCAGATTCCCTTATAGCTTTCCCATCAAAGAAGAATATAGTACTTCAATCTAACAAAAAAGACCCAAACTCAACGCGTTTTTACTAATTTTCGAGCTAAAAATTGGTTTCTTTCTAAGATGCCTTACATGTAAAGCTGTGTTTTGCAAACTTCTGCGCACTCTTTCGACGAAATTATAATTTTTTCGTATTTTTTTACTGAAACTATTTCTTGGAATTCAGTTTCAATTAAAATTTCTACTAACAATTAAATGAGATTATGTAATAGAATTTGAAAATGTCTCCGCTAAATATTCATTAGTAGTGGGATTGATTTAGATTAAACCAAAATAAACCATTTACGGTGGCAATTGAAATTAAAGTTCTGCGCTGCACTTTGGAATTTTCCATAGATAAAGAATTTTAAAAGGTTGACGAATGCGCCATGCAATACGTATCTAAATCGTGAAATCGTATGAACACGAAATTGTATCGATATCTTAATGAATATGTCAAATATTATTTATTACAAAAAAAAAATTAAATGGTATTTTCTGGAATTTTTTTAAATGAAAATTTCTTAGCAGAGTCTATATAAAAAGCGTACGCATTTCAAAGCGTACGAAAAAAGGTTTATGTACATTCAAAGATGAAGCAATATTTGTGCGTTTTACTACTACTGCTGGCTGCTGTATCCATACAATCACAAACACGCATTGTTGACGGTGAGACTGCAGAGGATGGCTTTGCACCTTATCAAATTTCTTTGCAAGAAATTGGACTAATATCAACGACTGAATATGAACATTGGTGTGGTGGGTCCATTTTGAGTGAACGTTATATTTTGACTGCAGGTCACTGTGTGGTCAGTATAGATTTAGAAAAACTCAAGGTCGTTACAGGCACGAACAGTTGGAGAAAACCTGGAGCTGAATACTACATTGATAGAGTCTTCATACACTGCAATTTTTCTGCAACAAATGAAAAAGTTACTGCCGATATTGCATTATTACGGCTGAACGATTCAATTGTGTTTAATGAGAAAACACAATCAATAAAACTTCCATTCGAAGAAACTAATTCTGGAGCTATTGTTATAGTAACTGGTTGGGGTGACCTTACTGGTTGTGATGATAAAAATATATCTGAAAAACTACAAAAGCTCTACCAGTCCTACATTCGAAACGATGATTGCCGAAAAAGGTTGAATGATAACGAAACAGACTTCATTTGTGGGCTGTCAAAAGAAGGTGAAGGAATTTGTAATGGAGACTCTGGTGGACCATTAGTTGACGTCACGAAGCAACATGTAGTTGGTGTCGGCAGTTATGTTACTGGGGGGTGTGCTAACGGACATCCAGATGCATATACTAGCACTCTTTATTACTCCGATTGGATAAATAGTATAATGAGCGAAAATAATGAAAAGTGTGTATATCCGCGAATCAGTTCGTGAAAATAATTTTTTTGAGTTGTTCTGATAATTGTTTTTTACTGAATTTTGATTGCATGTAAAAATAAATGATTTCGCATTATCAATATATTATCAGTATTTAGTAAGATATTGGCATTTTGTACTTACCAGATGTATAACTAAGTAATTTCGGTTCGAACATTTAGATTTCGCCCAAGCCTGAATATTTATCGAATGTCATGAAACGACATTACGTTGTTATACACCTGGTAATGTCACAGCAGCTACTTATTGACGTAAAGCTTAATAATTTATTACCTTCCATCTTAGCAAGAGCTAAACGGAAACGTAATGAAAGTAATAAAGTTAAACAAAAAGGAAAAAATCACTGCAAAAAAACTTTTTGTTTGTGCATTAGGACTGACCGATTTGTAAGAATCTGAAAAAATAGGGGGACGCCTGAGGATGATTTGCAGTTTATTTTTTGCTTGACAATTTTTTTTGAAAAAAAAACTAATGTTTTTAATTTCTTCGAGAAATTTTTTAATAAGAAAAAATTTTTCCCATTCAAATGGGGGAAAACTCTTTGTTCAGCGAATTTTTGAATGCCATGTTACAAAATCTGTTCAATTTCCGGCTATTTCAGAAATTTTTGAATTCCTACCGGTCCCCCACCTTTAACATGTAGTTCCGGGATTGGCCAAGTCAATTCCAGTCACTTGGTGGCCCTGCTCGTGGCCTGAAATGCTGTAAGTAATTACCTTTCCTTTCTACCTCAAGGGGCCGTTCAAGTATTAATTAACGCAGTTTTTAAAGATTTTTGGTTCCCCCCCCCACTCTCTTCAAACGTTACGGTATCACTCAAGTGACCATGTTGCGCAATGTAACAGAAAGTAATTTTAGCGACTTTTGTTATGTTTTAATCGCGTTTCCGATAACAACAAATATAACAAGAGAAACGCGTTCTTCGAATTCCGGTCCGCCCCCCCCCCCCCCCCTAAATGCGTTAAATAATACTCGAAAGGCCCCTCATCTGCTCACTAAAATTATTGTTCGTTACGATTTTAATCTCGAATTTTTCTTGTCTGATTTGAACAGGATTATCAAGTTGAAAACATGGAATTAAGGGCCTTCCCACAAAATAAAATAATTTTTCTCTAAAAAGGTACTAATTTTTTTTTTTTTTTTGGGAAAAAGTTGATAATACGTTTTATTTTTTACTTAAGGTCGCCAATATTAAAATGGTTCATATAAAAGACTGCAATAGTTTTTTTTTTAGTCACCAAATTTAAAAAAATTTAAGCACATATAACAAAAGTCCATCAATTAATGACATTTACCGAAATTTTTCAATCTACAAAGCCCACGGCTATATATTTTGACTGCAACGCCCTCTATGTGCAATTGATGATATTACTTTTTTTATTACCAAAAACAAAATTACCGAACTAAAAAAATGACATCTCATTTCTTAATATCAATTCGGTAATACCCGTGCTGGTTTATGAACGCCTGGTGCTTTACACCATTTTATAATATGACAGAATACGTCCCACAAAAATAACTAGTCGAATTTTGTTTACTCGTTATCAAATTACAGGCATTTAAAAAACTATTTTGACTAGAGCGCCCTCTATGTGCAATTAATGTTATTATTTTTTCTATTAGAAAAAATTAGATTACCTAACGAAAACAATGACACCTCATTTGTTAGAATCGGTGCAGTAATAGCCGAGCAATAACGTTTTCAAGTGAAGTAAAAAAAATCCGTTACTTGCTGCTGATTTATGATCGCCTGGTGTTTTGCAAATTTTTCCATATTGAATTTTTTCGTGTCGCAGGCAAATTCGCTCGCTGCAAGCGCACATTAATAATGTTGGTAAACAATAAGACATAGCTCCTAAACTACTGAACCGATTTTCACAAATGAGATATCATTCTTTTTGTCTTACAGAGAAGAATAATATTGTGTTATTTAAATTTCAAAAACTCGATCATATGGTGCACTGTGAGCAAAACAATGATTTTTTCTCATATATTTAATATTTGATTATCTGTGAGGTTAGTAGCACTTATTTAATTCGTAAAAAAAATTGCATTACAAAAAAAAAGTTACAAATTTTAACTTAAGAGTTTATAATTTACGATCTGGCCGCGTCAAAAGCTCCCACTTGGCAAGCATGGATTTGAAACTTAGTTCAAATATATACAATACAGCTCATGGATTTCTTGTTTGAATTTTATCTTCATGCACTAATCTCATAGACAGCAACAAACTCGCGAAGTTTTCTCAAAAAAAAAACAAAAACTCTAAGGCCTAGAAGACATTGATTGTGGTGTCTATAGGGCTCAGTGAGCATTGCTCACAGTTACAGTAACCGTAAACTAATTGTGCATTATTTTCCTAGTTGAAAATTGCGCCATTCGGGTCAAGGGCTGTTAGGGATTAGCGAAAACGTGATTAAAGATCTATAGGCTATAGCTCATGCATTATTTGGAGCATTTCATAGTTTTTTTTTATTAGAATTCGCTGTAAAACTCAGGTCGTCTACTGTTGCATAATTGCATGGCCCATCGTTTGGTTGTCGTAACAGAATTCTCACTATTCCTCTGATGTCTGCCGCTATTCCATGTTAAGTTAGTATATTCAAGAGGAACATCTAAACGTCACAGTATATGCCTAAGTCGAGCCAGACCATCAGAAATTCAACGAAAAAGTTCAGGCAGAGCCAAAATCACCTTTTTATTATTTCTTAAAGACATTGACATAATTATGCCTTGCAAAGTGATTTATAATTTCTCCACGTGTTTGCAGATTCAGTCAATCTATTCTGTTAATATTTTAGTCATGTCAGCGTAACAGCTTCGGGCATCTTTCGATAGGCATCGTATAATCATCATATAATATAGTTTAGCTACTGCAGCTATTAGGCTTCTCAGCTATTTTCAGCTAAGTTCAAGAATTTAAGTTTAGCTAGAAGGTTTTGTTTTTCTCAAACATCTGAATAGTTATTATTTGGAGCAAAGTCCAAGGATAAAATTTCCTTACATATTTTTTCGTTGGACTAAACTGAGAACTTGAAAACCAGGGGCAAACTGATTAGCCTAGTGGGAACCTTAAATTTAAACTTACCTTTTCTTTTAATAAAATCCATAATAAAAAATTGAATTAATAATTTGTTTTAAATTTTACTCATTTATTTATTTTTTATCGCTTAACTTAAAGATAATTCAGTTTATCAATAAATTTATAATTCTTTTTTATTTTTTCATTTGAATTTTTCTTAAAGACATTAAATAAATTTTATATTCTTTTCAAATAATTTTTTTTTTAATTTCTTAACATTTATCTTTATTAATATTTACAGAAAATCGTTACTAAGTGTAATTATATTTTTTTTTACATTCCTTAAATTAAATTTACATCAATACGCTAATTTTTTTATTGTTATAAACATTTATATTTTGTTGCTGAGTAACAATAGTAATATTTTGAATTTAACTAATTTTTATGTATTTTTTTTTTGTAACTTTTTCAATATATTTTATATCAATTAGTTTTTCATCATATGAAGTAAATTTACTGAATGAGTTTTTCTGATGTTTCGATAATCAAATTATCAAAGTATTTTACAAAGCTGATAATTCTTCATTTTCATTTTAGCAAAATTTTATGTTTCTAATAAATTTTGTCATATGTTTTTATTTTGTTATTGATGTTTTCTTAGTGGTGGTTGTGTGAATTATGAAGTTGAAATAATTTATAGTTTTTAATGTTAAATATTACTTAATCTGTTCTGAATTTTTCGATACACAATTAATTAAAAGAATAATTTAAAAATAATTTAAATCAATTATAAATCTAAAGTTCAAATTAAATACTATTTAAAAGTCTTTTTATAAAAATCTTTTGACTGCAAAAAAAAATATTTTTTGTGTGAAAAATTAAAAACTAATTTAATTTAATTTTACAACAAAAGTTTTATATATAAAAATAACTTATATGTGTTGGTTAGCTTAAGCTGTGTTAACGTACATTTTCCTTTGTGTTTTGTATACATATTGCAACATTATAATTGTATGTGTATTGCTGAAATTTCACCACATATAAATTATACGATTAGGCCATTGGGAATTTGCTATGAATATGTGTGTAATGAAAAAAGCAACCAACCCACAACGTTGATACAACAACACTACAATTTTACATAACTACAATGCAATGATTATTTGCTTAATTTGTAAAATTTTATTTTTATGATTTGTTGTTGTTGCTATTGTACTGATAAAATTCATTAATTAATAACGAATGCGCGTTGTCTGCAATAATTTTCATTATAGCTATGACGCGTAATTTTTGTATGATAGGAATTTTTATAATACATTTATGTATGATGGTTTTTTATTTCATTTTTTCCCCATAAATGTGTTAAAATTTTTCTTGTTTATTTTTTGTTTTTATTTTCGTTATGTTTTTATTTATATTTTATTAAATTTTTTTTTGTTTTTCATTTGCACATCAGTCGCTTGTTTCTTTATATTTTCATTTTTTTTTTGCTTTTTTACAAAATCATTAATTATTTACATTTTTATAATGTACGTAATGTAGAAGTAGTTTATATATATATGATTTTTATTTTAACGTTTATTTAACAATGGCAATTAAATTAATTTTTTTTTCTTAAATTAATGTTTTTCTGTAATTATTTGTTTATATTTATTAATGACTTTATTTACAGATATTGACCTAATTAAATAATGTGAAAATATGTTACAAAAAATAATATTGTTAACACGTTGACGGACAGTTGCGTCTATAGCCGTCAAGTTCAAGTTCACTATGTGACATGACGGCAATAGCCGTCCAATACGAAACGGTCGTTTTTAGACACTGCGGCTGTAGCAGCACAAATGTGCATTTACCAGCGTACAAGTAGAAGCCTAGTGTCATGTTTTCGAAAAAAAATTTATTTATTTTTGTTTGATCATGAACTAACATTTCGTGTAAAACTCCCAAAAATACTTTGTTGCTCACAAAAAATTGCTTATTTCAGTCATTAAACCTGTCATTTACGTTTTTAAATTTTTGCTGTTATAGCCGCCATCGTCCCATTACATAGTGTCTAGAGTCCGCTGGCGCCATGACGGTTGTAGCCGCAACCTAATTAAAGGTGCTGAATTAATCAAAATTAAGTGTATTTAAGCAGAAAGAGTAAAACTATACTTCTAATATTCTAAAAATTACAAAAACATATAGTGTCAATTTTCGAATTTCACTTGTTTCTACTGTCCGTCAACGTGTTAATTATTAAACTTATAAGTGTTATTTCAGAAGTGTACAAATGTAAATAAAAAAAAATATAGTTTAATTAAAGCTCAGATCTAAAGCATTAATTGATATATATCTTTAAATTGTTTACTTTTAAGCATAGAAACTATGACTTTTTTAACAAACTAAGATATAAATAATAATAAAAACATATTAGAATCCAAGTTCGAAATTTTTTAACCATAAAAATATTCAAACTCAACTGAAAATATGTAGTTTTAAACTTTTCTGACCAAATGTTTGTATTGGTGCTCTTTTTGATGTTGTTACTATAGTTCTTTTTTTTAACCATTGAATTATAGGAATCATAATTTCTAAATTTTGTATGACTCTTTACAATTTTTCAAGTTTCAAAAATAGTTTAATATATCCTTCTAGGTACCGTGACATAACCCCAACGGTCATAATTCCAATTCATTTTTTTGGGATTAAGTTCCTCATTTATGCGGTGATAATCCCAAAAATAAATTTTGAGATTATGACCTTTTCCAAAGGGGATTTTGTCCCTTTGGAATTATGTCCACATGTAATGGGGACACAATCCCAACGTTTTTCCCTAAATGAATGCTAGTAATGGAAGAAAATAATGAAACTAAAAGAAATATTTTAAATGAAAAATTTTTCTGATTGGCCAACAATTTGTCACAACGTCAATGTATTTTACTCTTCATGGCTTTTTACAATTTCTTCAAAACATATGTTACACATTTGCTCATGTTAACATAGTTTTAAAATAGTATTCTTTTTATTTTTGAAACATATTTCACAAAGAGCTCCATCTGCTACAATGTTGTTGGAAATATCGGGGAGTTAACAATATCCATGGTGGTGCGATTTGACGATTCCTTTTGATAAAACACGACAGGTGTTGAATATATTATAGCTGCAGCCGAAGGCCGCCCACTTTCCCCTATTTGTATGTAAAATTTCTGTGGCTAACAAACTAGGTGTTTTGGTGATATGACCGCATCATATGTGGTCATAATCCCAACTAAAATATGGGGTTATGTCTGCATTCTTTTTGGGATTATGACCCCCTTCGTGGAGTGTCACAACCCCAAACGATTGAAATATTGAATAACTTTCACGATTCTCAAAAGATTCCAAAAATGTGTGTTTTTTAATAAAATTTAGTTCTACTAGTTTTGAAAAATAATTTCGCCTTTTCTATCATATGGTCCAAAGTACCGGGCGGTATCGCTGATATTTTGGATCGAATGTAGCCTATGAGGTCTTCTATGTCCCTTGGCTTGTTGGCGTAAGCTTTTCTTCGTAAAAATTCCCAAAAAAATATTCGCTAGAGTCGAGTTCGAAGATCTTGTGCGAGAACGATCTCCATATTTTCCACATTAGGCACGCTGAGTTGTCACAGCTGAATGATTACTTGCAATGTAAATCGTCACTATTTCGTCACGTGATGTTGGTTTATATCGATATATGGTTAAAATTGTACTAAATTGACATTTCTCATACGTTCTTTATGACGCCAAATTTGAAAATTCCATGTTTTTCAAAATGTTTTGTGTCCTGTGAGCTTTGAGAACTTAGGAATATCATTGAATTTTCAAAATTTTCACAGAATTTTTTTTAGCCTATAACTGACAATCTATGATGGCATTTGGGTTTTGTATAAAATGGACTAAATAGAGACTTGAAATGTACATTTTAGATGCCGAATAAATATAAAAAATATGCTTAAATTACTAAAATTTAGCAAAGCTTTAATGCTTTAACTTTTTTTGCTAAAAAAAAATGAAATAGAAAATGTTAACAAAGTTTACTCCATTCACATTTCTTGGTATTTTATTCAAAATAAAAAAACTGGTAATTTTTAAAAATAGTCAAAATGTACTGAAAATGAACAATGTTTCGAAATTGTACTGAAAATGCGTTGAATATACTGAAATAGGCCAAATGTACCGAATGTACTAGGACGATTTTTCAAAACGCAAATTTACTGAAAATGCCATCGCTGATTACAATAATAATAAAAAATTAAAATAATTGAAAACTTCTAATAATTTAATGAAGTTTTCATTTTATACTTAGGACTTTAAGTCAAAACAACGATAATGTAATACATACTATAGATATAAACTTTGTTCTGAGAAGAAATTATGTTAAATTTATTCTCTTAAGTAAGTTGTTTAGAATAAAGATTCTATTTGTATCAAAGAAAACTGTAATAAAATAAATCTATGAACGAATAAAAAATCTTTCAAAAATATTGTAATTATTTTCCTGTTCTTAGTCGATGATTTTTTTAATTTAAGTTTGACAAATTTGATTTGAATCGCAACTGTTTGTATTTATTTTTAATCTTTTTTTTTTTATTTTACATAAATTATCTTTTATAATTGTCATATTAATATTTTTATTTAACACTTTTTTTTTAGTTATTTATTAACAAAATTTTAATGCTGTACAAAAAATCTCTTAAATTAAAATCTAATAAAAATAATAAAATTTCATTATTAGCTTACATATTGGATTTAGTATATTCATTTAATTATAACGAGATTTATGCTAATTTTTTTTGTGTGTGTATTATTTAAATATTTTAAAGTTTTATTAAATTTATTTATTTATTAATTACAGCTAAATTATACTTAGTTATTAATTAAACAGGAATATCATATATATAGTTCAAGTCTTAAGTTAAGAAAATGCGCCTGTAAACGAGATTTCAAAATAATTTTGTTTTTTAAAAAGAATTAGTATTGAAAAATAATGTAATAGAAATTGAAAATCAAATATTTTCGTTTCAAAAATATTTTTTTTTTTAGAAAAAAATTTTAATATTTTTAGTTATTCAAACGTTTTCTTTAAACATATTGATATGTGTTCTTACCTTAAAATTAGCGTATTCAGCAGAATACATGGAACCAAAAGATTCGCTAATATCGTTGCAATACGATCGGCAGAAGATGTTTTTCTTCGTGATATGGCCGCCATGTTATCACCTAAAAGAAAAGAAAAGAAATATAAAAAAATGTAAATTAAAATTTAACTAAATTTCAAAAATATTTTAAGAAGCACAAGAATTTCTGTTGACATGAGAACTTAAACTTAGAGGCTGGTAAAAGCGTAAGAAATATGAATTATTTATTTTATGGATTAAGGCTACTTTAGTTAAGTTTTATTGAAATAAGGACAAGTTTTTCAGGCAATAGTGAAAATTTAAACGAAAGGAAAACAGGAACAAAATAAATTATATTTTCATGAAACAGCATCAGCAGATTAAGCTAGAGCTAGAGGAGGCTATAGCTCCAGGCTCCAAGCTCAAGTAACGCAATATTCAGCTATGCACTAGGGGTAAGATTGGACAATATTTTGTGATGTTTTTGGAAAAACGAAACTGGAGGATCTTTAACACATACTGATAACTGATAAAAAGCGTATATTGGGAGGCCCTTTCCGTATTTTGTGCGTTTAAGCGAATAAAGATTTCTATGTTTTGAATGCCTTTTTTACATTTATAAGAAATACTAGTTGATCCTATTGTGTTCACATAATGTTCGTTTTATTGTTGGCCAATTTCTACATTTCAGTTCCCGGCACTGAAAAATTTTCAATACGCTGTTGACTTAGCGATTATTCTTTCCACTTTAACATAAATTGAAAATAAAAATTAATACATAAGGCACATTATTTTTCAAATCGAATAAAAAAAGTTAACTTAATATCATCGATTTGCTTGAAATTTACAGATTTTATTCTGCTTTCAATTTTATGGCAATCACATTTTTTATTTTGCTGAAAGGACCCAATTTTCAAAGTTATGGTCATTTGAACGTGGTCCTTTAAAATTATAATAAACAAAAGTTTGAAAAGACTTTTTTACAAATTGTTGATATTTCCTTAATAAATAACGGAATTTCATATTTTTTCTCCTCAAATTTTTTAAAATTTAATAGATTTTATGAAAAGTTGACATTTAGAGCAAATTAAATTGAAAACGTGAAAACGCCTACAATGAATTCTGTAAGAATGGGTGTGCTCCAAATTGCACGTTTCAGTTCTATATAAGGGAAAAAAATCAGAGCATTTATTGTTGGGTAAATCTTCAGAACGATCTCTTTCTTTCCAAAATTCATTTTGGGTCTTTGCTTTGTGATATAATTTTTAATTTCTTGCATATTTCCATTATCCACAAAATCGATATTTTTCTTAATGTAGATACTGCTTTTATCGTGAACTCTATGATTACTTACCCTTTGACACAAATACATATATGCTCGCTGGTTCCGTATTACTGGCCGAGCATGTATAATTTCCCGAATCGGCAATTTGTGGCTCACGTATAATGAGGCGACTCTGTGTGCGTGTACCAGGTGTTGTTTCTATTGATATATCACGTCTTGCATCATAGTAATTAATAAGTCGATCATTTTTCTGCCAATAAACATACTGTGGCGGAGTTGGGCTCTGAAAAATAATGAGAAAAGTTTTTATTTAATATCAAAAATAATTTGAAAATGATCAGAAACACTTAAAATAGGCACTGCCAAGCAAAAGACGTTGTTTTTTTTCTAAATGTTTTGACGTTGAAATTTGATTCAGAGGAAAATTTTAGAAAACGTATTGATATTTTAGCATAAACATGCGCGAATTGAATGTGGCAAATGAGAATATTAAATAACTTTAACAATTCTCAACCGAGCCGGCCTCATCAAGCACGTTTCGGAAACCTCCACTTAGTACAATTTTAACTATATATTTATATAAATAACGAAAAAATGTGCCAAAATGGTGGCACGTTGCATTAAAATTAAGTTAACTCACTGATTGTCTAAAATGTCATGGTCTTTTTGCGCTATAAAAATAACACAATTCGCCACTTAACTTCAAATTTCTTCTAACACAGCTCTGTATTAAATCGCCAAAAAACACGCAAGACTACGTAGTTTCAATGAATATATTGAAGCTATTAGCGAGAGTGTTGTCAAAAATGAAAATATCTCGTATCGCCATCGAACTCAGCAATAAAAGATCAGTTGAGTCACTTTAGGTTAGGTTAGGTTATTTCCGGGAGATGACATGTCATCATAACTTAGGCCACGGGTGGGCCCGTTGTATATCCGATTTGTATATAAAGTCATTCAATCTAATTGAATCATTCCGATATTTTTATAAATTTCACAATGGATTTGAGATATTTTGATGCTAGTTCATCTAAAGAGTCGAAGAAGTAACTGCCGGGAGTCACTTTAAGAAGGATTCTCACACAAATTGCAGTTGACTCATAGAAACCAATAATTATTGGAAACATACAACAGACCATTCATTCGAATGGTTGAAGCTGAGCAGATTCGAAGATGCTGATAAGCAACGAGGCGCATTTAACACTTTCTGGCTAAGGCAACAAACAAAATTGCTGCTTTTAGAGCACTAGGAATGCTCATATAATTCACTGTTGGACCATTTTTCTTCAATGAAACTGTTAATCGCGATCGATATCGGTTGCTGTTTGCACACATGCTGCCGCAAGTGAGTGAAAATGGTTTGTAACGCTTTGACGTAAAGTATGCTGAATCGATTTTAATAATTTCTGCTTTAAAGCGACAAGTTTGTGCTAAGGAAGATTATTGCATACTTATTTATTTATTTTTTTAAAAGTTAAATATACTTTTTTTTTTTAGAATTATGCTTATGCTGCTTATTCATTTCTGTGTTCTTACTGTTGTTTTTTGTTTCTTCGTTCTCATTTGTACCGCTTGTGTTTGGCTTCGAAGTGCAAAACACCAACTCTCTTTTTTAATATTTTTTTTTTTTTGGAATTTATGACGAAATTAAATAGAATAAGATGTTAAGGGAGTACTTTCATTATGAAATAACGCACTATTTACTTATTTAAATTGTTTCAACTCTTTCCCTGTGCTGCTTGTATAAAAACGCATTGATCAACTTCTGAATTAACAAGAATTTCAGTCTTTATATGACTGTTAGTTCAATCATAACTTAAAAACTTTCCACAAAATATAAATCAATGAAAAACAATTTACTATAATATTCAAACAATCATTCCAAAATACATTAGAAACTATGATTTGAGTTTTGAAGTCACAGTTGTGGAAAATTTTGAGTTAAATTAATTACAAAAGTTTTAGTTTTCCTATAGCAAAATTCAGCTCTTTGAGACTTTCACTCCAAACTCAATTTTGATATAAAAATTTCAAATATTCAGATATCTAGTATTGTGTTTATATTGTGTTTATATTCCATCCTGCTTAATTTGTCAATATGCAATACATATTATTCCCCATAGAATCAACTGAAAGCTGTGAGCAGTAAAGCAAAACTTAAACAAACTGCAGCAGCACTCGTGCTGACAGCTGCTATGCCCAAAATAAAAAATAGTTACATTTTCTGTACGTCAATAGACAATAGACAGGATGCACTAGGATTAACAGAAATAAAACAAGCACAAAAACAAAGATACGAGCATACGATAAATATTTTTATGTATGCACACATATTCAGCTATGTAATTTAAAATCAAAATGCTTCGTTGCAATTTAAGATTTTTACGTAGGACAATAGAAAAACTTTTTGAACTTTTTGCGTGATTTTTGTCTTAAAATTAAATTGCTAAAATACTGACATTTGAATATTTTTGAAAATTATACACGTTCGACTTAGTCTATCATGTGCATACTTTTAATTTAAGAGAAAATCGAAACATAAAAGAGTTACATGTTATACATTTTGCAGTGCAGCTCTCCTTCAAAATTCAATTACAGAAAATGTTCTTTTTGATTTTTCAAATTGCAAATTTTGTATAGAGCTTTATTTTTAAATACAAATTCAAAGATTTATATAAAAAATGTACAATTTGACATAAATGAAATCGTATATTAAATATATACATTAAATTTGAAACTTTTAACAAAATATTCAGATTCATTTAAAATATTTAGCTGGAAAAGAACTATAATTAAAAGATGTTTTTAGGAGTGCAAAATGTTATTCCATTTAATGCTAAAGATTTTGTAGAATTTATTTTGATCATTTTGTATTTTTAACTGAAAATTCTTCATTAATTTTCAGTTGAATTTGCTGCTGCAAATACTTTTCATTCGAAAATTAACAACGCTCTTCGGCACGTGTAAGCTTACGAGCGACCATTTTATAATTAATGAGAAATTGCGTTTTTCAGAAAAATAGCGTTTTATTTTTCAATAGTAATTTTGCCCAAAATATTCTCAAAAATTACCTTTTCAATTATGCACACCAAATTGATGGTTGATCCCATATCGACATGTAGCTCACCAGAGCCCAGTATGAAGGCTTCTGGCACAACCACCTGCAGATTGACAAAATGCGAAATGACGCCAGTCGGTGTGGAAACCTGAAAAGATAAATAAAATAAAAAAACGAATTTAGAATAAGAATGTTTATATTATATATATATTGCATGTATTAGACTATATTTAAAGTTTAAATTATTTTGGTAAATAGGGTGTAAAGGAGACTTCTATTTTCGAAAGAACGTTTTTTTGGGAGAGCTTTTTGAGAAATCTTTTTTAACTCTTAATGTCGCATGGCTCAGGTTTTCGAAATTTTCTAGTCTAAATGTGCGAAAATCATGGTTTTTGTGAAGATATTTGAGGTTATGTTATATTAAAAAGGTAATTTTTTCACTAACAATAAAGCCATTAATAGGGTTCGAACGAACTTATATTTCTCTTCAAAAAGCATTTGAATTTTTCTGAATGTCATTTGTTCATACACCAGAATAACAAGGTTAAATAGATAAATAATTTCAACACACGATATATCGAAGATAAAAATGGATGTCTGGAAAAATACGACAGCATTTTGGATATTAAAGAAATTCTAATTTTTTTTGTATGCCACAGATTTGAGGCGTCCTGTTGCAAAACCGGCCAAGTCCAAAAAAATAAAATTTTGAGATATTCTCATATATCAAAATCTGGACAATGCTTTAACGATCTACTATGTTTTTAGTTTGAAAAAAAAAAAATTTTGACCGATATATAAAAGTTTTTAAATTTATTTTTATGCATAGATTTCAAAACCGGCCAAGTCCAAGAACTTGCTTTCAAAACCGGCCGAGTCCATGCAATTGGTTTCCAAGCCGGCCAAGTCCATGAACTTGCTCCAATTTTTTTGTAAATTCTGTTCAATTGAGTTAAAATATTTTGTCACAATTGGAATTCTTTCGAAATTAAGTTTCGTACCAATATATGGGTATTTCCACAGAAAGGTCCACCGTGCGTATTTTTTCAATTGAATTGTATTCAAAAACAGTCAAGTCCAACGACTTGATATCAAAACAGGCCAAGTCCACTTCTTTCAAACAAAATTTGTTGATTACCTACTATGTCCAAACCGGCCAAGTGCATGTTCCATGGATCAAAACCTGCCAAGTCCAAAATTGTTTCCTCAAAAACATTGGCAGATGAAACTCGAAAAGTCTGATATGACGTGCTTTGAGTAAGAAATATTATAAGCTATAATATGGGAAATACGTTTTATTTTTTCAATGAACATAGATGTAGTATGTATGAAGTATGAAAAAGGCACTTGACCGGTTTTGCAACTGGACACCTCATTTGGTCTGGTATTGATAAGTTTCTTTGAAGCCTTACTAATATAATTTAATTAAATTGAATTAATTGATCTAAATTTTGAAGGAATAAAAAAAGATATTTCCTTAGTAAGTCCATAAATGAAGAGTGGGCGAACGGAACGGTTGTTTGGAGATTTTATTTGGACTTTTGTTCATTACATTAAACTTCAAGTAATTTCAAACTCAGATCCCACAAAAAGCCACTATATTTCATACTTTTTTGACAGTAAAACTAAGGTTTTTCTGTGATCAATTCAGAGGCCTAAACAGCTTTTTGGGATTTCAAAATATTTTTAGCAAATGGACAAGTGTTATTTCGTACGCTCGCTCCACAACTAACTAGCTCAGATCGTAACTATTACATGAGGAGCCAAGTGAGCCAAAGTTCGTAGCTATACTACGACCTAATCAAAGATCTGCTTCTATTGTTTTCATTTATAACCTACGCAATTGGCCTCATAGAAAATTAAAGAAGACTTTTCATATGGCAAAACAGCAATTACTTAACAATTTTCAACTTTGTAGTTTGTCTCTGCACAAGTTTAAGAGCTCTTTGTTCTCAGTTTGTTTTGTTTATAAAATCATCAACTGAAAGCTTCAACAATTTTCCATATGTAAGCTGGTATTAGTGTCAAAGAAATTGTGCGCATGTTACCATGATCAATGACTTCTCTGTATATAACATTTTGCAAAAATACAACAATTTTTAAAATTAAAAATTGGTGCAGATTAAAAAAAAAATAACAGAGCCATTCGCAAGGTGCAGCAATACGGTTTGCTTAAATATCTCCTTCCATACATCATGAAAGGCATTGAAGAAGAAGAAGTGTCTCCTTTAAGGACAAAAATCAAATCAAAGGGTTGACAAAATATACAAATTCGCATAATTAAACAGAATAAAATTTAATTTACAAATAGTTATAAGGTTAAAAAGAAAAAAAAAATAAAATAACTCACAAGCAATTTCACAAGGAATCACAAGAACGATAAGGCTAAGGGAAGACTTCTTATTTTATATAAATTTGCCAAATGATAACAAAACGGGTCAGGATGGCAACACATTTAGCAACAAATAAAAGCAAAAGATATGAAATAAATCAGGTGACAAGGAGTTTTACAAAAACCAACCACAGACTAAATGACACACCGACACTGGAACAGACAGCATTCAACTTGGGAACTGAATGTCGTGCAAATGACAGGAAATATGATATGAAGTAGAAGATGTTGCTGCTATGGTTTTTCCTTCAAGTTGCTACGAGGAAAGCGGATTAAAAGTGATTTTTATATTTAATGTTGATACAGTTGAAGTTAAAAATAACCCAAGTTTTGACAAATTATGGCATTGCAACCTTTACGAAATGTATTGTGGCACAAAGTTAGAAGGTATAGTAGGTAGTCATATAATGCTTTGTCTTAAGCAACAAAAATAAGTTTTTAAAAGAATTTTAAAAATTTAAAGAATTTAATATAATTTCTCTCTCTCTATTGAACTCATTTGGTTATGCAGCGCACTCGCAGTCATTACTTTAAAATCCTAGCAACCAACCACTGAACCCAATCTCCAAATTCTGTCCAACTTAACCACTCAATAAAATCGAGTTTCAAAATGTTTCGAATGCAAATCCAGACAAATGAAAACATGAATAAAACATTTTTACCAAATACCAAGCAGGAATGGAATAGCAGAAATATATTTATAGTAAGCGAATAGCAGTAGCAGCAGCAGCAGCAGAAAGCAAAACCCCAGGGGTAAATGCATTTCACACTGGCGCGCTGACTAAACGATTTTGGTACGAAAACTAAAGCGTAACAGAGTTGTGGAAAATTGTTTACATTTGTTTCGTTTTTCTGAATAAAAAGCTTGGTTGTAAAGAATGAAAAAAAATAAAAAATCACGATACATTTATTTAAATGTCGAAAAAGTAAATAAAAATTGTGTAAGTCAACAATGTCTAATTATGGTAAATAATGTCGAAAATTTGTTGTGTGTGATTTATGTCAATATATAATTGGTAATGTCGAAAATTTTCACACTTTCATAAGCTCTAATCATGTCATTTATAAAAGTATAATAGTAAAAATATAAAAACCAACGTCGAATATAAAAACAATTGTGAAAATGACGCAATGTCGAATACAAAAACCAGTGTTGAATGTAAAAACAATATTGATTATAACAAAATGTCGTATATGTAAACAATGTGGAAATTGTATACACTAAGATAAATGTAAACAGTGCTAAATTTGTAATAGTTGTGGAATATGTTGATATTATTGAGAATGTAAACAATAACGATAAGCAAACAATTGCGAGTGCATATGTCAACAATATCAAATATATCATCAATGTCAAGTATGTCCTTAGTGTCAACAAGTGTGACAATGCCTTGAACATATCGGTGTAATAGCCATATTGTATATATTAAAATTGTCAAAAATGTAAACAATGTCGAATACGTTAAAAACATTAATGCATATCATGTCGAAAATATCATCAATGTTGAGTATAAAACAAATCCTAAGAATATAAATAACTGTCGAAATGTAAACAATGTCGAATATTAACATATTCGAACAAGTTATTTTGAGTAACATTCCACCTTCTAAAAATATTTGGCATTTTTTACATTTGCAGCACCCGATGCTGTAGCCTGCAGATATTTTGAGTAATTTATCTTGAATAAATAAATCTGAAAAATTATTTTCAATCCATTAAAAAATTAATATCAAACTAAAAACTTTCATAAACAGAAATGCAATAATTGTTTACCTACTCGATATTGCTTGAATTTTACACATTGCTTACCTACTCAAAATTGCTCCTATAAATGTAAAATTTCGGAATTTTGTAAATTCTTCACATTTTCATATTCGATATTATTGATATTTTTGACTTCGTTAAAATATCAATATATTTTCGACATTGTAACATATTCGACATTGCTAACATATTCAATATATTTGTAATATTTGACATCATAAGCATATTCCATATTTTTAAAAATGCGACATTGATTACATTTACCAAGGTGTTTGCTCTTTCAAAATTTTTGACATAGATAAATGACATTTTTACATATTCTTCATTGACTGATATTGTTTACATTTGTGATATACTTGGATATTTGAATTTGCATTTTTTTCATACATACGTGGAATTTTGCAACATTGTTGCAACGGTGAAATTTTATATATGAAAATAATATAATATATTAAGCATTTCCACATTTCTAAGCAATGTGTGATATGTAAACAATGTCAAAGTAAATAATCCACATATGTAAACAATATTACGTACTTAAATTTTGTAAATTGATTGAACATATAATCAATTTAGATTATTTAGGTAACGTCGAACATATTATATAAAAACATAAATCCCGAAACTATTCTGAAATCCTCCTAAAAATTTTAAAATCAGCCAAAGTTTGGCCTTACTCAATATCAATTTTTTTTTCTGCTTATAGAATGATTTTTATCTAAATTTATTTACAAAACGAAAAAAATAAAAATAATTTTCCACTCTACATAACACATATCAGATAATCTTTGCATACCTTCCATTTTCTACATTTACTACACAGATTTGACACAGAATGTTGTGAAAAACAAAATTTCATCCATATCCTTTGCTTACTCACCTGACACTCGTACATTCCATGATCTCGACGTTGCACAAATTTTATCTGCAGTGTCCACGTATTTGAACCTGGTGTATGAAGTATCGCAAAACGTTCATCGTTTGTATAGAGTTGGGCGCCCGACGACAGAATGTGCCAATCACGACGACGTATCCAAGAAATTTGATTCTGTTGGAAAATGCAAGGGAAGAGAAATGAAAATTTTTTTTTGTTTAAAAACAAGTGAAAAATCGAAACTGACTGCAAAGTCAAGGAAGCAACAACAATGTAAAATGTAAATTTTTTTAAAATATAAAATATATAATATGTAAATATATGTACAGTTATATTACAAGAATACTATAAACAACAAAAAATATATAATATTCATGCAAAATTCCTTAAGACTTGCTTACAATCTGAAATTTTTATCATTTTATTGAGTATTTCAAGTGTGTCCACTTTCAATAAATTCTATTTTTAACCTGCATTTGCAAGTATGTACGTTATGTATGCATATTCATTATGTCTTTTAAATAATTTTATATACATATTTATGAAATTTTGAATCGAATAGTTAGTATTGGTGAGTGTCATCAAATCCACTTTCATATTTTTTGCAATTACTGTAATAAGCGCCATAAAAATTTTCAACAATACTTTTGGAATTACTATGATGCAAAATCCATGCCATATTTTGACTCTTTATTTGGAGAACTTTTAAGTCTATACAACTGACTACAAAACACGAAATTTTTATGTGGGGTTTTATATGTCAAAATGAAAGAAACAGGAGACTGAGGTCAATCTAATTATCGGAACAGACTACGTTATCAACAGTACTAAAGTTACATTGCATAGTTTTAGGCACAAAAGATAACATATTTTCCCTTGACAGCACGCATATAATTTTGTTTACAGCTTGGTACAAATAACTTTCGGATGCTTTTAAGACAAAAAAAAAAAAACATATATTTTGCAGATAACCGCCTATGAGGAATATGAGGCTTGGAAAAAAAACTATTCTCTTTACCACATATCTAGGTTTCTTTCCTTTCATTATAAATGTAATTTGCATTAAATTTCCTAAAATAAAAATAATTGCAACAGACCTGACGAAAATGTTAAGCAAAAGTGAAGACCAATTAAGTTTCCTTGTTGAATAATTGGCCATTCTGCTGCTGTTAAACATTGCAAATTACAAGATTTTTGATGAAAACATTGACTCATTTTACGTGGCATAAAAAAATGAGCACTCATGCATACACACACACACATGCATACACAAGGTTATGCACTAAAATTCGTACATGATTTTATTCAAATTTCAATTAAAATATTTAATTTTAACACTTGCCGCACAGCACTTAGAGCAACATAGAACTAATTTTGATATATAGTTGTATTTTTTAATGTATACAAAAGTTTTTTGTTTGTGACAATAGAGTGTACCTTATCACTAAGCAATTTTTAAAATTTTTTTTATACAATATATTTGCTAAGCTACACTCAGCGAAAAAAAAAATTGGAAAATTCTGAATTCGAATATTTTAATTATGATTTAATACTTTGAAAATTTCGTAAAAATTGTGGCGTAAAAAAAAATTATTTTTAGCAGATACTCTATTAGCGCTTGGTAGATTTTTAAATTTTTTATTAGGGATTGATATTCCAATTTTGATTATTTTTAGAGTAATTTTGTCAACATTCCCAAGTTTTTAATTATTTTTTTTTTTAGATTTTTTTTTTTTTTTGTAGAAAATAGGTACACCCTACAGCATATACAAACTTGTGCCCTAAATGTGATTTTTTGTATTTTTTTCTATACGCTAAATTTGTTGTGCCAACAACTCATTAAAACCATTTTTAGTTCATTGTGGCCACTGTCCTTGTCGCTGTCATTAAGGTCGTGGTCTTTTTGGTAATTTTTAATAATACAGGGACACAATTGTTGACAGCATGCGATAACTAATCGCCCTTAGTTTAGTGCCACATTTTGTGGCCAAATCCTAATGAAATTTGTAATAAATACAACGACACGAATAATAAAATACTTACGTACGCACGCATAGGAATTTTATTTTTTATTGCTGCTGCTGTTGTTGTTGTTGTTGTTATTGTCATGGTTGTAAAATTGTTTGACAGCAAATTGTTCACACATAGCTTACGCCCACCAACAACAACAACAGCAGCAACTAACTCCAAGAGTAATTGACAAAAAAAAAAAAAAAAAACAGAACGAAAAGCGTTTGCGCGTGCTACGCTTTTTTTTTTTGTTCTGGGCCAATTCGCAGTGACAACCGTGTGGGGCTTTAGTTTTTATGTTGCAATAAAAACTAATTACAACATTCGCATTTAAATAAAGTTATAATTAAATTTTAGCGTTTTTCGCAAACACTTTTATTTTATTTATAGTTTAGTTGGCACTAAAAAAAAAAATAAACCTTTTGCAAGTTATCACGTGTGGTAATGCGCACTTTTTAAGTTGTTGGCATTTTTGCTGATTTTGGAATTTTTTAGATTTGAGTTGCAGTTAAGACCAACAGAAATTATGTAGGGATGAAAATAATTATATAAATCAAAATTAATTTCAAAGAAATGTTTTTATCCTCATCGCTTTAGAGCTACAGGTACAGGTGTTATAAATAAGAGCATTTTTTACATGGTCAATATTTTTGAGAAAACTTTAAAGAAACCTTTTGTAATCGGTATGCGCAAACTTTGCAAACCGTATAACTGAACCACAAGGCTCATCTAAAATTTTCTGAATTTAAATAACATCAAAACAAAATAAACTTTTTTAAACTTTTCAACGAATTGTTGATGTAACTTCAATAATACAAATAATGCATTTACTAATTATAGCAAATATTTATAGGTAATACAATAATTTACGAAATATTTAACACGGCTAACAAGTGTTGTGTGTGTTGAAGAGGTTGGTCAACGTGAATATAATTTAATTCAATTAAATTGCAGTTACACCATTCATTATGCTCTCATTACATATGCTTGTAAGCGTGAATCATGGAATAATGACAGTAAATGAGACCAAAAAAACCAAACACTCTGGGTGGTGGCAATTAACACAAAAAATTACATGTTTAAAATTTATGACTTCACGCACACTAATTAAAATTTAAAAATATAAACAAAATAAATACAACTAAAAGTATGTAAGTTGATGTAATGTTTTAGGGTGCACACTTTTTTTTTTTAAATTTATTTTTCTTATGCTGATAAAATACTAATGGTTATTGGGTATAAAAACAGAGAAAGGCTTTGCAATCGGAATATTCACGATGTATTTTCATGTTCTCTTTCTGAAATGAACAATTCAAATTTAAATTTTTTTATTTTTTTATTTAGTAAACAAAGTTAATGGAACTCAGTTTCAATAAGGATTTTCACTAAAAATTTAATGAGCTGAATAGAAAATATATCAACTAAACGCTAAGTGGTAGTGGAATTTCAATTTCATTTTGGAATTTATCAGAGATAAAAAGTTAGCGTGTGCACGTGTGCAATACGTGTCTAAAGTATTGAAGGTGAATGAGGACAAAACTATATCAACATCTTAATAAATATGTCAAACGAAATTTATTTTTTTTTTTAAAATTTAATTAATATTTTCTTTTTTTTCTGCATTAGCGATTTGCGTCATTAAATATTTAATAACTTAATATTTGTGCGCAGAATTTGCTATATAAAGAGAATTTTTTTCGAAACTAAACATCAAAAGTGAAGTCGAACATTCCAAGATGATGAAATTTTATTGCGCTTTGTTACTACTGCTTGCTGCTGTATCTATACAGGCACAAAAACGCATTGTTGGCGGTGAGGATGCTGAGGATGGCTTTGCACCTTATCAGATTTCCTTGCAAGTTTTTAACATGTTGGGAAAGAAAGTACATCATTGTGGCGGTTCCATTTTGAGTGCTCGTTATATCTTGACTGCAGCTCATTGTTTGGAAGATATAAATTTAGAAAAACTCGTGGTCGTTACAGGGACAAACAATTGGAAAAAACCTGGAGCTGAATACTACGTTGACAGAAGCTTCATACATTGCAATTATTCTGAACGAAAGCAATTTCGTGCCGATATTGCTCTATTACATCTTAACGATTCAATTCTGTTTAATGAGGAAACACAATCAATAAAGCTTCCAATCGTGCAAATAAATTCAGGAGATACTGTTATAACAACTGGTTGGGGTGACCGTTTTCGTTATAAAGAGTTTAACATGCCTGAAAAACTACAAAAGCTCACTCAGTCCTACATTCCAAACGATGAATGCCGAAAAATGTTGAAATCTAACGAACTTCACTTCATTTGTGGACTTTCAAAAGAAGGTGAAGGTTTTTGTAGTGGAGACTCTGGTGGACCATTAGTTGATGCTGCTAAGCAATATGTAGTTGGTGTCGTCAGTCATTTATCTCGGAAAAGTTCCAGCTCTGATTGGAAGTGTGCCACAGGATATCCAGATGTATATACTAGCACTCATTATTACTCCGACTGGATAAATAATATTATGAGCGAAAAAGGTGAAAAGTGTGCACGTACTCCACTCGGTCTGTTGAAATAATTTTCTGGCTTGTTATGAAAATTGTTCAGACAATTATATTAAAAAACTTTGTTACTAAATTTTTTAAGCAGCTTTTGTCTTATATCAATTGTTTGAGTTTTATAACAGTGCTTTTCTAAGAAGTTTGCCCAAATATTCTTCTTCTCAAATTTTGATAGAGACAATATATTTTTCAACCCAATTTTAAAAATGCGGTTTGTCATTTAATAAATCAAGGATTTTATTAAAATAAACAAGTGCTGCATAAGACATCACAGAGCACATACCACGCACAGAACCATGGGAAAAATACCATCTTAATAAAAATTTATGCGCACTTTGTCGGGCGTTTTTTTTCGTTCGCATTAAATTGATGTTGCAAATTGCAATTTTTAATAAACATATTTCTTCATAACTTTCAACGCATTCCAAGTATATATGTAGTTTCAATTTTTCATATTCTGTCGCTCACTCCAATCGTTGGCATTCACCCCAATTGTGTGTCCTGTTCTCATTTTTTTCGTCGTGTGTTTATATTTCTGCACTGTCGCTCATATACATCTTGCGTTTTCATCATCCGTTGCAGCATCCTTCCGCAGTCAAGCAGCATCGCTTCAGCATTTGACTTCCTTCGTCGTGTGCTGATGGTACACAAATCGCGTATGTCCTGTGACCTTGCTTTTATGTTGCATGCAATTTGCATACATATTTCAAAGCATAAACACACGCGCACACACACACACACACACAGTTATGCAGACTGTGTTGCAATTTTTTGTGTTGTTGCCATTTATCAACGCTTGACGTAATCTTGAGATTTTGTCAAGTTGATGTTTGTGTATAGTAAGTAAATCGTGCATGTTATGCTGAGTTTTTTATTTGTTTTTATTAAATTTAAAATTGTGCACATCAGCACTTTTTATTTTCTGTCATAAAGTAAACATGGAAATCAACTATTTTGATATCTGTATTAATTTTAAAACAAGGTGTGTGTTTTTTATTTGAATCAAAGTTATCATCTTTAGTTTTTACATGTATACCAACTTTTTTTTTGTCCCAATGGATAAACAATGAAGCAAATCCTGCAAATTTGTATGTGGCTACGAAAAACGTTTGGAAGAACTATAGTTCTATGAATTGTTTTATTTTTCAGGTTGCACTTCTGAGAGATGAAAAAAAAATATTCATGGTCTAGCTACTTTCTTAAATTTTGATGGACATTCCAGCCACATCAGTGTCAGAATAGTTAAAGCCGCCATGATATAAAAAAAAGACAAAAACAACTCTCCAATGACCACAATTTTTTCAGCTCACAAATACCAACAATTTTATAGCTGTTTCCATGACCTCACGCCTGGTTTCAGCCATCAAATCAACTATTCAGTAACCTTCCTTTTTTACTATTCTACTCCATTTTACGCTTCCATTGCCAAGGTTAATTTCTTTGTGTATCTAATAAATAAAGGAATCCAACCCACTACACAGTCATTGTTCTCGTGCGTGCATTGGCCCTTAAATGATTTCCTTATTTCGTATACTCAGTAAATAATGAGATCTTTATTATAAAAATTTTCTACTAATAATAAAACACAGCGACCAACACTCATATACAAAAATAAAGACATAAAATACAACACAATATTATATATATATGACTTTATTATCTATACAAATAGTATGCACACACACGCACATACACATTAATATTTATGTTAGTATATGTGTGTAACAATTTGTGCGTGAAAATGAACTCAGCAGAAAAAGTCGTAATTAAAATTGATATCAAACAGTTTCCAGCTCATGGGATTGCGTTCATTATTTATTGAACTAATTGATTGACATGTGTATCCATATGGTCATTTCATCTATGTATGTGTGTATGCATGTAGTATGCATGTGAGGTAGCATCGTCTTTGTATTTGGTTTTGTGCCAAAAGTTTTTCCACATTATTTCACAGAAGATAACCGCACACAAAAGATTGCTGCTTAAAGTGAACAAAGCAGTAGAAATGGAAATTTGTGTCGCACCGTGCTATTGGTGACACATTTTCATAGCTAATAAGCTCTTATATAAGTTATATTTAATCAGATTTATACAGAGATGTTGATGAACAAGTGTAGAATATATTTAGTTGGAAATATATTTGTAGCAAAAATAATGTATCGTGGTAATTTGAATCTCTTATTATTTTTAGGCTGATTTTAGTAAAATTATTGTCAAAAGATAAGCGAAAAACGTCTTGCAGCTCTATATAAACTTTATGATATAGTTGCGAGTTTTTGTAATATCCTGATCTTTAACACTTCTGACATACTTGTGGTAGATATATGGTAAAAACTCCTAAGCGTACTTGTCAACGAAACAAATCATTAATCTTTCTCAAGCAATAACATTTCTGGGCACAAAAATCTTTGAAAAAGAGTAATACGAGTTTTCAGACATACGGGGTAAACACAGAAGGACATACACCTTAAGCAAATCTGTACAGCGGTTAAAGTATGCAAATGATACGCTGTTCTCTCTACGAGATCTTTAATGTCAGATTTGGTAAAAAAAATGGAAAAAGTAAAAAACGAAGACTCAACAGAATATCTGCAGATGACAAATATATTCATAGCTTGGAATATTTGATTTGCTCCGGTCTGTTTTTTCAAAGTATGTATATATTTAGTTTTCCAAGTAATTGAAAAAACTTTTTTTGATCAAAACAATATCAGCTAACCAAAAATTCAAACTCTTTCGATCGCAGCTGAACTGTCATTCAGAATGATCCCTATTAAAAATTACAAATTTTCACTCAGACGCAGAATAAATTGATGCTCCTGTTTAATAGTCAAAGTCTTTTTCAAAAACTGGGCATTAAAAATGTTCACTGGCCAAGAAATGGCCATTAAAACTGGTCAGTTTTATGGCATTTATGAAACGGTTTTTCTAACCTTAACCAAGCATTTAATGGCCAGTAAAACGAAAATAGGAAATGGCCATTTAAGGCCCAATAAATGCCGGAAAATGCTCTAAAACTGGTCATTAAATATGTCACTATTAAAAATAGCCAATAAATGTCTAGAAAATGGTCGAAAAATGTTCTATAAATGCTCGAAAAATGTTCGAAAAATGCTCGAAAAATGCTCCAAAATGCTCTTTGGCATAAACCGTTCGAAGGTAAAATTTAACTTTACAACGAAACCAAGAAATCGTAATTTTTTGGACATTTTTTTGACGGTTTTTTTCAAGCATTTAAAATGCCCAATAACTGGAGAATAATTGGGCGAGCTAACAGTATCAATGTTTTGATTTCTACTAGGGAAGATGAGCCAATGAGAAACAATTTCTCCGTTTTGAAAATGGTATATATTATTCTCTATGTAATGTTGTGAAAATTCCGATATCATTCGGTTTTTAGTTTCTCAAAAGGTAGTTGAATGTCTTAAACATTTTGATTTTTGATAAGATAAGTCAACATTTTTTGATAGGCTGAACTTTCTTGCAGTCTCTCTTTATTGCCAATAGCTGTTTTTCATGTCCTTATGGCTTGAAGAGATCAGCATGGCTCGTAATTCAATTTTCGTTCTATCGTGTTTCTTAAAATGTCTATAACTCAGACTTAAGGCATATTAAACAAAATTTTTAGTGCAATTTTATCAAACGATATATCTTAAATAAAAAGTGCTTGTATTATGACGTAAGTATCACGCTGGTTACAATTTTATATTATGGATTTAGATATTAAGAAGACAAATTGCTCACTAATGTAAGTTTTAGGTTTTCCCCTATATCTTTCTCTTTGTAACGCTTTGGCACAAAATATTCTGAACCGATTTTAATAATATATTTTTTAAAATAACATACTTGGGCTAAGGAAAATTATTGCATACTTATTTTTTTATTTTAAAAGTTAGATATAATTTTTTAGGATTATGTATATAGAACACACAAAATGGTGGCTTAGTTTTTCGTTACTTAGTAGCTTCTTAAATTATGTGTTGTTTTTATTGTTTTTTTTTTCTCCCTTGTTAGGTTAGGTTAGGTTAAAAGGGTTGCTTGCAAAGCAAGATTCTCTCGGAGGCAGTTTGCCCATTGTGATGCCCTATATTTAAAATGTTCCCCTCCTTCTCTTTTAAAAAGTCCTACTGAACGGGGTTAATCACATTGAAATAATAATTTTTATTTTATCTTTGTGGAGTATTCAATGATTTTACTATCAAATACTCGGTCATTGTTTTTCTCATCTCATCAAATTTTTGATACAATTAGAATTCACTCAATATTCCTTAAAACTGCTTTCTACTTTTCTATATTAACAGAGAAAAACACCATTAATTTCACACAACAGTGTCTACACTCCTTACCCGCTTTTTTTAGCTCTCAATACTTAACTAATTTTTTTCTTTTTCATTTTAATATAATGAGTAATGGTGCGCTGAATAACGAAGGAAGCGTAATACTAGTGAAATGAGTAGTAGATGTAAATATTTATGTCGATATGTGTGTAGGTGGTCATAAAAGACAAAAAAAAAGAGCACACACAAAAAAAAACATGTTATTGAGAAACACCCAAAGCGACAAAGGACGCCATTGCGTGGCGATTTATCATAATTAAAGGACGAGATATACAAGCACACACGAACGCTGGTAGTTAGCTTTGGACACATTGGACATTGGACGCTCAGTGGGTAGTTAGCAACGTTAAGTGAAAAAAGTTGCGCATAATGAATTGAATTTAATTTCAGTATAATGACATACAAAGAGAAAGATAGCAGAGAAGAAATATCATTAAGCTACAAAAATATGCACGAGTAGACTAGGAATGTTTGTCAAAAGATTTATGATATTTAATCGAAAGATATCGATTTTTTTTTTGCTATATAATATTTCTTAGTTGACCTCAAGGTTTTTGTAATTTTGCAAAGACTTATAGCGAAATTATTTTTTTACGGATTTTCTATATAAAACTAAAGTAATAAATATGCAAATTAGAAGACTTTTATATACAAAAATATTTCATTATAACATCAGCATGATTCGTAATAATGTTGAACAATCATTTTCGGAAACAAAAAAAAAAATATTAAAATTAAATGAAGTTCATAGAAATTAAAATTCTAAAAAGGTGTTTTGTGGCACATCATATTATAATAGCTTAATATATCGGACAAAATGTAGTTGAATACTACATATTTGATTTGATTTATATCGATAGTTTCACGACACAACTCTAACGTGGTCAACTTGCAGCCGTAAAAAAAAGGACGCGCAGATTTTTCCTGGTACCAGCATATCATTTGGTTTCCTAATTAGTTTGACTTGTTTTCATAAAAATTTTTACATTTCCTTTTTTTTATGGCCATGATAAATGCAAAAGAAAATTTCGAAAAAAAGAAAAATTTGATAATTTTAAGGTTGTTAATTTCCATATTTTAAATAGCTTTACATTTTTTCTCTCGCTCGATCTGCAATTACACTCGTAATTGCTGCGAGAGTAGGTGTGTGCGCGCTATGCGAAGTCGTTATGATGTTTTAGGATTGTCCTTGAGTAAAGCATTGTATTAAAAAAAAATTAAGAAAAATATAATTGCAAAATACAAAAAAAAAGTTTGTCGCATGCAACTGACATTTGCTTAAAATAAAAATGATAATTTGAAAAAAAAAAAAATCACTAGTGGAAGGAGTTTTTTATTCTAAGGAAATTTTATCATTGACATACGAACGTGTGGTAAAAATAAATAAAAAATCTATATACTTTTACATTTTAAAACAAAAAATCAATAAGAAAATTTAATAATGGAGAAAATTCAAATTGTTATTATCTACTATGAAACCAAAGAGCTAATTTAAAATTATAGTACTAATATGCACAGAAAGAGCGTTTATGCAATTTAATAAAAAATAAATTACTAAATGTAACCATAACAAACAACAATATTAAAAACAAACCCAATTTACACCCACTCTATCCACTCCAGATACTTTGCAAACCAGGAATGCTGTCCCTCCCAGTTGGACGGTCGTATTGTGTGCCATCATCTGTAATGAAAAAATTAGATGAAAAAAATAAATATTAAAATATTTTTCATGTCACGAGATCATATAATGATATATTGAGAAAAGAAAACTTTTTATTGAATATAGAAACTAAACTTTTGTCAGGATTACTTGTGAGCAAATAAGGTACTAATCTTCATTTCAATGTGATGAGCAAAAAAGTTCCCAAATAATCACATATGCTTTTAGGAAATATTAAGCAATATTAAAGCCTGAAATTTGCACCATTATATAGATTACACTAGTCTGCAAATTTCAACTTTCGGTCTGCTTATGAGAGTGACGTCCATTAATTACGTTAGGTGTTTTTTGAAAATTCTGACCCCCCCCCCTCCCTTCGGTGAGATTTGGTGAGATCTGGCGGGATACCTCCCCCCCTCCCGTGAGATTTAAATATTAATTTTTAATGTAAATTCTATGCATTAAAAAGTTGACGTGAGTTTTTCCTTGACCCCCTCGCCCCCCTTGGTGAGATTTGGTGAGATTTTGCCGGACCCCCTCCCTCCCTATTTTAGCTCACGTAATTAATGGACGTCCCCTAAGTACGAGCTCTGGCCTCAAAAATTATCTATCGCGCATAGTTATTGAGAAAAAAAAGGGGATGAAACCCCCAAAAAAGGCATTTTTAAACATTTTTGAAATGTCTAGGGTACGGATGCTCAACTTCGTTGCCGAAAAGTCGACACCGACTTGACTTTATCACATTAATTTTGAGTTAGTATGTGTATAAATGTGTGTAGAAAGTCAAAGGAAAACAAAACATTAACCAGTAGAAATTCGTGCATCACTGATTAACATCAAATAAATATAAATGTTTGCAGAAAAAACAAACCATCGCTCATGGCTTAAAATTTATCAATAAAAACGAAAAGCACTTTTCCGAGAATTGAAACTAAAAAACTGATGCACACAAGAGCAGTTTTTTTAGTTTTTCATTTTTTTTACAAGTCAATAATACATGCGAAAAAAATTGCCTTTCGCAAAAATAATGTTTTTGACCTGCATTTTTCTCAACTGGCATTGCGCAATTCATTAGCGCATATTGGTTATGTTTTTGCACGTTTGATTCCGACTGGGTCTCTTGCATATTTATTTGATAAACAAATCAGCGCATAGAGATCAGCAAGTGCACGGCGAGACGAATGATTGCACGTTTCATTGCTCGCGTACTAGTCTAGGGTACTTAATTTGTGATCTTAGAATGTCAAATTGAAATCCTGTCAACTTGCGTAGTTGTGTCAGTGGTTGCGCATGCACAAAGTGTGTGAACTTCTTCTTTATTGTAAGTAAAAGAGAATAGGAAATTTATCCATTTCCAATTATGAATTTAAGTTTTGTCGAATACAGAGACACCCTGAACTGGAGCTGAAATATTTTGTATGGCCACCAACAAACAGACACTCTTATAAGCCACTCTTAAATTGTTATACTCAGGACTTGAAGCTCAGGTAATTGAAAACTAAGCACAAAAAAAATATTTACATTAACTATTTTTCCATCAGATAAATATGTTGGCCTTTCAATTTTGCAACAGACAACACAACAGAATACAAAACAATCGGAATTCCATGTGTAGTATCTGTAGGACCTAGTCTTATGTTGTAGCTTGATTTGCGTAAAATGAACACAAATGCACATACGACTTTATATGTAAATGCAAAACAATGAAGCATCCTGTTCACTAATTACAGCTACACAAAAACATTATTCTCACACTTGCATGGTATATTGCGCATTGAAGGTACGAGGTTGGGCTTTAATTATGCTTATACAATTGCACACAAGCCAACATAAACATAAACAGATATATTAACACATTAACAAATATGTGCGAATGTATGAGTGTAGTTTTCTTTTGAGAAGGTCCTTATTTACAAATTACCTACTTTTTGAATGTTGATATCTATAGAAGAAAAAAAGGACTATAATTTTTAATGTCGACACTGTTTTTTGAAAACCCTATGTTTGCGTAAATGAATCAAACTGAATGAAATTATAGCTAATGAATTATAGCTCATGAAGATGAGTAAAACCAGTTTCTGGACAAGCCCACTGCCTACACAAATTATGGCCACCTTGAGTTTTTTCGCCTTTGCTCAGAACTAAGAAAAATTTTATAAATTAATAAGACTTTTAAAGGGCGTGGCTGCTCCTTCACTAACAAAAACGCTTAAGATGGTTTGCTGAAAACAATTGAAGGTATAATAAGCTCACAAAAAGTGGGCGTGGCACCGCTCACATAAGTAAAAATCTAATGAAATTTAGAAAAATATTTTACGTTACAATTTGAGCAAGTCAAATTGTAAAGAACTTTTATAATATTCATAATTCCTTTCAAAAAAGTTATACCCTAGTACACACACATAGATATGACTTTATTTATGTATTTACTATAGTAGTTGTATAGCATTAAATATGTGCAGAAAATGCAATAATAAAAGTAGCCTTAAACTAATTAAACACATCCTTCCGGGTTGTTGCATTGTAGAAGTTCTATTTAAGTCCTAACAGAGTCTATAGTCTATGTATTAGTTTTGCCTGTCATGAATACGTTAGTGTGCGTCTGAGCACATACAAATTGAAACCAAAACTTCTGTGTATATGTGCGTGTGTTAGTATTTGCTAAGCAAATAGAAAATGAAATTAAACAATTTATGTATGTAAATATTTACAAGGACTAAGCAAATAATTAATTTATACAAACATACACACGCAAACAGTTAAACATACAGCAACAGCAGTAACTGCAGTTCAAGTAAGAGCATAAGAATAAGCATCATCGCGCTAGGCTCACTCACTTTGCAAAACTGCCTGGCTGACTGACTGGTTGGTAGAAATTAAATTATTTGCTGCATAGTTTGCGGCTGTTTACACAAGGTATGAAATTGTGTATTTGTTTTGATAACAAAAAAGTGCACTAAGTCAAAGGATTTACAAATGGAATTGAAAGTTAATCGCATGAAAATGTCGCAGACACACACACAAACATACACTTGAATATAACTAGTAAAACCTAATAAACAAATGAAAGCTTAATAATGTGAAATAATAACTATGATAATATTAGAGCCAAAAATTATGCAACGGTTTTTGCGTAAAAGCAAATAAGACAGCTGAAGCAAAAAGCTGTTTTCAAATTCGAATTAAAAGAGATTTAGATGATTGTGAGACGAAATGAGATATATAAAGAGGCCCTAGGAGTACAGTGAAAATAGTACTGCTTTTTTAAAAATTAATTTCGTCATTGCAAACAAAAAAGTCTACCAAATTATTTTATCGCGCCTGCTTCTGACATATTGTGTTAAAGACATACATACATACTATAGATTACGAAAATATAAAAGGCAGACGTTAATCGTGCTGCATTTTTAATAACAGAAATAGTTTTTTTCCTGTAATGTACAAACTATTAAATAATTTTATCGTTTTTTTTTTCATAATTTCATTGTGGTCTGTATTGCACCTAGACACTAAAAATACAAGAGGCAAATGTATAGGTTACAGCTTTCTCAAAAAATTTTGGCTCATATATGTCGAAAACGACAATTTTGGACAACTTCATATATTGATTTTAAGAGGACAAACTTTTTCCGAATGTATTGAATTATATAGTTGAATTATATTTTTATTTTTTGGTGACCGAAAAAAAAAAAATTGTAAATTTTGCATAGTCAAGATTGACTGTATGTGTTAGTTAGCTATGTATATCCTTAATAGTATGCAAAAACGTCTGCCTTCGAAAAATCAACGCAGGCATTGTCTGCCTTCTCTACTTTTATGTTTCTTATAAGTAAAAGAGCCCGTCAGCCAAGAAGCAGACGGAACAAAATTATTTTTTGCTCAATTTCTTATTACATGTTTGTAATGTTGTGATTTTTAGATACAGGAATAACTAAGTAGCAGATGTTGTTGCGCTCGTTTCTTATGATATAAGCTTCACAAATATCGTAATCTGCCTGACGATAAATATAAATTAAATACATACATATCAGGAAATTAAAAAACAAAAAAATTCTTAACCCTTCTGTGCGTGACAAAAAAAACACCTTTCCCTGGGTGACGGGGCACCTGGGTACCCCTATACAAATTGTATGAAAATTTCAAACATTTTCGTTCGTACTGTACAAAATAACGACATTGAGCTAAACTTTTATTTTGGCATGTATCGTAAACATTAACATGCATTCGGGTATTCCCCTTTTCATAAATTTTGCATGACACAAATTCATTTGAGAATAATTTCCTACAGTGACACTTTACACTTTGATGTTTACTTTCAACTTATGAAAGATTTTTAAAGAATTGATTTCGTAAAAATAAAGCAATAGCAGAGTGCCAACAGAAATTTGCACTCAGAATTGCACTTTGAAATTTTCCAGAAGTAAATCATTAAACTGACATTTGCACCATTCAAAACGTGTCGAAAGCATTGAAGGTGAATGAGGACAAAGATATTAAACGATATCTTAATTAACATGTCAAACGAAATTTGTTTTTATTAAAAAAAAATTATTATTTTCTTTTCTCTTTCTGCAATAGCGAATTGCGTCACTAAGAAGTTAATAACTTCAAAGTTGTGTGTAGAATTCGCTATATAAAGCGAATTTTTTGAAGCTTTACACCAAAAGTGATCGTACGTTCAAAGATGAAGAAATATTTGTGTACTTTGCTACTACTGCTTGCTGCTGTATCCACCCACTCACAACAACGCGTTGTTGGCGGGGAGGATGCCGAGGATGGTTTTGCACCCTATCAGATTTCTTTGCAATTGTCTTATTTTGGTCATTTATGTGGTGGTGCAATTATTGATGAACGTTTTGTTATAACTGCTGCACACTGTTTAGACGGTAAGAGTTTAGATGAACTATTCATTGTAACAGGCACAAACGATTGGGAAGCACCCGGTGGTAAATACTTTATTGACAAACTAAGTATCCATCCAAATTACGATCCCAAAGCTTATCATGATGATATTGCTGTGCTACACTTAAATGAATCAATTGTGTGGAATAATAAAACTAAAGCAATAAAACTTCCAACCAAGCATGAGATCAGTCCAGGAAATGATCTTAAATTAACAGGTTGGGGAAAATTAAAATATCCAGGTCCGTCTCCTAAAATACTGCAGAAAATCGAGCTCACATTAATTTCACATGAAGAATGTTATAAACAACTCAAAGAGCGTCAACATCGTCTCACTCCTGGTAACGTATGTACCTATAATAAAATTGGTGAAGGAGGCTGTAAAGGAGATTCCGGTGGTCCATTAGCTTCAAAAGATAATTACTTAATTGGAGTCGTCAGTTGGGGTAAACTATGTGCCGTTGGATATCCAGACGTATATGCTAGTACTTACTACTACAGAGACTGGATAAAAGGTGCAATTAAATTATTGAAAAAAGAATAATTTTAAGTAAATTGTTATCTTAAAATGTACATACGTATGCATAATATAGCTGAATAAAATACTCGTGTCTTGGTATACGGGTACGTGTTAGCAAATTATATTCTACTTGTGGTATACGTGGCTTCGTACGCATGCGTCCCTTTGTTTTTTTATAAGAACTTTTTCTATGAACAGCTCGTTCTATATTCTCTCTTCAAAAGTAATAAAAACAATTGAAAAGGCAGTTCTTCAAATTTAGTACGGTCTTTTTTTGTACGGTGTACATTTCTATCCTATTAGCATCACGCCAGTTCTAGAACTTTGGTTTTTGAAAATATCTATTTATATTTATTTCCTCTTTTCAAAATTGATTAACTTTAACCAAGTCACAGTGCATGGGAAGATGCATAAGTAATCAGTTTATGAACTTTTTTTAAGTATATACTTTGTAGAATCTCAAATAATTTTTGCGTAAAATTACTCACGAAAAATATTATGGAGATTCAAACTGAAATTGTGAAATTTGGAATTTTTTTTATAAATTTCAAATAATTTCACAGTTTTTTTGGCGGTAAATAGTAGAACCTAAATTAATTTCAGATTCCCATAAAAATAAAAAGCACCCACAGAATTCTCCATTGTTTATTTTTTTCACAAAAATTCAATTCCTTACAAAGATCATTTATCACTTACCTCACTATCCTCAAACATCGGACTATCACTTGCGTCAAGATTGTTATCCCCTTTTGCATCGGGATTTATGCCACCTGCCATCCATAGTTTCTTCCAATCGTTATCGGTTAATATGGATTTTTGATCTGCAAAAGAGAAGAAGAAACACAAAGAAGTTTTTAGAGGAGTAAAGATACTCATACAAAAAAAAAAAAGAAGTATAGAAAGAGCAAAATAAAATAACATCAGTTAATACAGTTGTCAACATAGTTGAGTTCTCCAAAACATAAAGACACTGGTAGTTAAACACTCTTCCAACAACAGCAACAACAATAACAACAACAGAAAATTGATTGCAACTGTTGTTGAATACAGTGCGTACGCACTTTAGCGATAAGGTTTGAACAAAATGACGCTACATTAGGTAGCAACCAGAGTAAGCCAACAATAATTTTAGATTTTCAAAAATGTTACCGGAAGGGACCGTAACGATTATGAATTTTATGATAGAAATCACTGCATAATTGTTATTCTGGATTTAAATTTTTTTTCGATCAAAAATAATCGTTATTTTTGATTTAAATTTTTTTCGATCAAAAATAATAGTTATATTGGATTTTTATTTTTTCGATCAAAAATAACGTTTTTTTTTTACTTCAATTTTTTTCGATCAAAAATAATCGTTATTTTGGATTTTTATTTTTGCGATCAGAAATAATCGTTATTTTTAATTTCTAGTTTTTTCGATCAAAAATAATCGTTATTTTGAATTTTTATTTTTATCGATTAAAAAAAAACTGGGGTTCAAGACAATAAGTACATTTCAAGTCTCAATTCAGTACATTTTCACAAAACCAAAATGCCATCACATAAACACGAAGAGCATTTGTGATCGTTCGAAAAAATAGAAATTAAAAATAACGATTATTTTTGATCGATAAAATAAAAATCTAAAATAACAATTATTTTTGATCGAAAAAATAAAAATCTAATAACGATTATTTTTGATCTAAAAAAATAGAAATTAAAAATAACGATTATTTTTGATCAAAAAATTAAAAATCGCATAATTAAAATTCATGTCATATATCTTGGCTTCTCGTCAAAACTCACATTTCGACTTTTCCTTCATTGTGATTTTTTTGACTTTAATTATAGAAAACAACGATTATTTACGGTTCCTGGTTACCGGCAGTTAACCTCTTCATGTTTATAGTTTTCTGTTGCCACTCTGGTTATTTCCTATTACTTTTCAATATTTTTCCATGTTCATATCGCATACATCATTCAATGAAGTATAAACCGATGAACAACAACAATTGACTGCAGGCTATAATGTAGCTGCCAATATGCGCTACTTTTGTGCTGCATTTATTGTAGCTGCTTTTCTGAATTGATGCTGATGCTGATGACGATGACGATGATGATAAAGTGCGGTGCGGCCTTTTTTTAATGTTTTATTAAGTTGATGAAAAATTTGTGTGTTGTGTTGAAAAGTAAGTGCTTTTGAATATTTTGACAATTATTTATTGAAGCATATTTTCATTCAAAAAAAATATTAATTTAAAATGCTATTCGATATATTCGATGTAGGGTTCATTCCACGCCAAATCAGACACCATTTTGCTTTTGGAACTTTGATTTATTTGAACTTTTTTTTCTTTAAGTATTTGCTCCAGAGAAAAATCTTTTACAAAAACTGAGCTTATTTATTTAAATTTATATCTCTATATCTCTGGAGAATATGTACTTTCAACTACTTAATACTAAAAAGGAAAAGTTATTCAAAAAACTCAGAGATGCAAGAGGAAAACTGTTTTCGATTTCGCGTGGAATGTCTCATATATTAAATATGGTTAAAGTGAATAGAACTTAAATTTAACTTTATATATTTGGATATGAAATGGAATACTATAGCAAACCATGCCAATTTAAATTGCGATTAATTTGATTTTCAGATTTTTTTAAGAGTGAAGCCAATTGCTTGCAAACACTCAATAACATTTTGGAATAGATATATTTTTAACATTATTACTATTTATCTAGTATTCATAATCAATATCGTGTTGAAACCATAAGTCATTCGAAATATAAAACGCGCAAAATAAATCGCATGATGAATTTCTATTTAAATTTTATAATTTACGTTACTGTTTTATTTTTTTATTCTCAATTTGACGTGCTAACATTGTTTTTTAATTAATTTTGATTGCACGCTTTTAAGTACTTAGCAGCTCCTTAAGCTAAACAATAGTCTCACGCCTAGAATGCTGCTTTGAATTTATTGTGCGGCTAAAAAGGCATGTTACTATAAAGCATAAGAAAAGAAAATAAATTGGACGAAATAAAACCAAAGAGCATTGCCGCACTATTGGTCATAACTTGTGATATAAATACCAACAAACATATAGTACAGACATACATACATACAAATAGAGCGCACGCACATATTAAACCTACATTACTTACATTCCCATGTAAAATGTGGTTTGCAATACACACTCGCGCATATATGCGATATTCTTTTGGATTAAATACGTTCATTGCCAGAAGTAGAGATAAGGACATTTAGGAGTGAGTGTAAAGCAGAGTTCTAGCGGCTTAAAAGGCGAACGCACAATAACGCAAAAAGACCGACAGGCAAAAATACTCTCCATATAAAATCAACAAAAGAACAAAACAGAATAACGATTTTTATGAGTTTCGAGGCGTTGTACTGGGCATTTTTGCGTTTGTGTGTATGTACGTGTGTGTGTGTGTGTCAAGCTATAAAGCGAAAACATTTTATGTCATTTGACCTAATTTTTTTTTCGTTTTGCTCTTAGGTCAACTTGGCTTGTCATTTGGATGTTGGTTAGTTATTTAGTTGAACGAGTACGCATACGTCTACAAGTTTTGACAAGCTTTTAATTTTAGATTTTGTTTATTTTACTTAAACAATACATATACAAATTTGATGAGAATTGAAATTTTTTATATAAAATTCATTAAAGTAACAATGAACGTAATAATGGACGTGGAGTTTTAACAAAATTTTAAAATTAAAAATACTATTTTCTATTCCATTTATATAGAATTGCTTATATGAAAATGGTTTGTAACGCTTTGGTGCAAAATTTGCTGCACCGATTAAATTAATTTCTTTTTTAAAACAACAAATTTTTGCTTAGAAAGGATATTGCATACTTATTTTGTTTATTTGTCAAAGTTATATATCAATTTATTTAGGATTAAGTTTTGCAAAATCTCACGCTAAAATTGTCATTTTTTTTTCTTCCTATTTTTATGCAGCTTCTTAAATTCTGTGTTATTTTTTTTTCTAGTTTGTTCCATTTATATTTGGCTTCGAAGTTCATAGAACAAAGTCTTCTTTACTTATTATTTTTTGTTTCTCTTGAAAAGAGAAGAATAAGATACTAAGAGATTAATTTCATTATGAAAAAAACAACGGGACGTTCGCGTGTAAAGCCGGGAGTAACACTAGTAACAACAACTAAATTCGGCATGTAAGGCATGCGTCCAGTGGCACAACCTTATTCGTGGAAATTAACTTCCTTTTATGTAGTAAATCTTGAAGAGCTTTTCTTTTGAGCCTGGAAAAGGTATTCGATGCTGACATAAGCTTAGACGCCAGATCATTTGGGTGTAATGTGAGCAGTGCTTTATACCTTCTGGCAACTTTTTTTATTTCCTCCTTTACGTTGGTGAATACCAGGGTGCATTAGTTATAGTTCGCAACGTTTTTGACTGGAAGCGCCGAAATAAGTTTTTGGTCTCAACTTATAACTGCGATTATTTTCACTTAAATGTGACATTCAGCTAAGTCTGACATGAAAAGAATGGACTAGAGTTTTTTCTAAGGCGCTTTTACTTGTATTTTAATTGAAACAATTTAAATTTGAACATAAAATTTGCTACTGCAGAAACTGTTTTGAGCTATCGTTGGATATAAATTTGAGTTAAATTGTAATTGAATTAAAAAAAAAAAAAAATTGAAAGCAGACAAATTTTCTTGTTATTTTTTTTTCAAATCGCAAATTTCGTGTCAGATATGTAAGCGCGTGTTGCGAAAAAGTAAATTTATCATTTCTTAATCGTCATTTTTCTAATTACTTTAATTTATAATTACTCAAGAAATAATTACATTTATTTTCTTCTTCATTATCTCTCTCACTACTCAAATTCTTATGCTGCACTTTAATTTAGCAAATCAAGTCCTTTAATCCAGCAAAAGATTTTATCGTTATACTGTACGCGTGCTATACGATGCTCTTTACACTCAGCGCTATTGGCTCTAAGGAAATTAAATATTTTTTCAAGTTTATTGCACACTCTCATTCTTACTGGCGCTTTATCTCACGTTGTGATTTTTTGTGTTCTTAGCATATCTCTTGATATTTTCGTTCCTTGACTTTGTTACAATAGTTTAGTTTGCATTAGCGTTTGCCCACAGTTTTATTTGTTCATTAATTAAAGTGCAAAAAGCAAATTTTGTAATCAAGTTCTTCGTGAATCTTTTGTTTTATTTTCGTTGCCGTTTTTTTTTTCTGCTTCACTCAATTGAGGCCAACAAATGTGTCTAGCAGTGATTTTATATAATTTTTTAGGTCAGCAATTGTAGGTAAAAATTTGCAATCAATTTGATTGAGTTTTTGCTTTGATTTTCTTAATTTGCGTAACATTGTCTAAACCTCTTGAAAGTTTTCTTTAAAAGAAATCTGCTATATTCCCACAAAATTTCCTACAATAGCAATCACAAAAGTCGCATGTCAATATCTACTCAAAGTTTGCTTTAAATGTAGCAAAAGCAATCGTAAAGCAAATCAGCATAACGATGCTATTAACTTTCGTTTTATTCATATTGTGCGTATATTGTGTGAAAGAAAAAAAAAAAAAAAAAATAAAAATCACTAGCATATCTTCAGGCGCATTGCTGTAAGCTGCAAAATAAATTCCTACATTTTCACATAAACATACATACGTATCTATGTATGTGTATTCAGAGCGCTTCAATGCTTCGTTAATTTTGATATGAAAAGCTGTCGCTGATGGGCCTAAAATATGTTACAAATAAACCAACACGTGTATATATGTATACATGTATATACGCACGTACACTTACGTAAAAGACAAAAACAATCAAGTCAGAGCAACAACGCAAACAATTGCTCCGTTAACTACGATAGCAGCAGCAGTAGAGTGTAAAAATAACAAAAATTCATGAAAAAATAGCAACCATAAATAATATCCTTTTATTATCGGTGATAGCAAGGACGCTTTATTATTTCAACACCAAAGCACAGGATTAATTTGAGCAAAAATAAAAAAAAAAATATAAAAGGAAATAAAGAAAAATTGGAATTTAACATGTGGAAATCTTCAGGAAGGTATTTTAGGGATATTGTTGATAGTTTGGTATGGAATTTGTTCGAAGACAAGTGCACTTTTTGAAAAAAAAAAAAAAACTAAATAAAAACATCGATATCGCATATAAAGCGAATTTATTTCGCAGCTATAATAAATAAGATGGTTTTGAAACAAAGAATTTTCGCTAAAGTGAGCAATTAGCGTTGCCAACTGAAATTTGCACTCAGCATTTCACTTTGAAATTTTCCAGAGATAAAAAATTTCATTAAGTTGACGTGTGCACCATACAATACGTGTCTAAATAAAGCGTGAAGGTGAATGAGAAGGTTATCTTAATTAAAATGTCAAAACGAAATTTATTTTTATGAAAAAAAAAAAATGTAATATTTTAGTTTCCTTTCTTTTTATGTATTAGTGAATTGCGTCACTAAATATTTAAATAACTTAATACATGTGCGCCGAATTTGCATATAAGAAGAACTCATTTTGTAGTTAAACATCAAAAGTTTTCGTAAGTTCCAATATGAAGAAGTATTTGTGCACTTTGCTACTACTGTTTGCTGCTGTTTCCATACAAGCACAAAACCGTATTGTTGGCGGTCAGGATGCTGAAGATGGCTTTGCACCCTATCAAGTTTCTTTGCAAAGATTAAATAAAAAATCAAAGAGATTTCAATGGTGTGGCGGTTCCATTTTGAGTGAACGTTATATTTTGACTGCAGCACACTGTCTGAAAGACGAGAAATTGAACGACATAGTCGTGGAAGTGGTCGTTACAGGAACAAACAGTTGGAAAAAACCTGGAGCTGAATACTACATAGATAGATCGTTCATACACTGTAACTATTCTATTGGCTTTCATGCTGATATTGCTCTATTACGTCTGAATAGTTCAATTGTGTTTAATGAGAAAACACAACCAATTAAACTTCCATACGAGCCATTGAATCCTGGAGCTGCTGTTATACTGACTGGTTGGGGTGATCTTGTCCGTAGAGATAGTAACAATATACCTGAAAAACTACAAAAGCTAACTCAGTACTACATTCCAAACGATGAATGCCGAAAATTGTTGAATAATAACGACACTCACTACTTTTGTGGGTTTTCAAAAGCAGGTGAAAGTAGCTGCAGTGGAGACTCTGGTGGACCATTAGTTGACGTTACAAGGCAATATGTAGTTGGTGTCACTAGTTTCTCCAGTGGGGACTGTACTAAAGGAAAGCCAGATGCATATACTAACACTCTTTACTACTCCGACTGGATAAATAATATCATTAACGAAAATAATGAAAAGTGTGTATATTGAAAATATTTTTTTGGTTTGTTCTGATAACACTTGTTTACACTCAAAATGTTTCATTGATAAGAAGTTACTTTTCTTATGTACTTTTTCTTGCTGAATTTGGAAAGAAAATAAAATTTTTTTGAATGTCACAGTTTTCGAGATATTGTGGTTTTTTCATTTTTTCGACGTTTTTTCAGATATGGATTTATCTTATGCTCTAAATGTCCAATCCAATGTACCTTTAATTTGGTATCAAAAATAATTAAATTGAGCATTTCTAGCTCGAGATATAAATTTTAAAGTGAAAAGAGTTCAAACAAATTAAAATGCCACAATATCTCAAAAACTATACCATTAAAACAAATTTTATTTTCATTCTCGAATACAGCAAGAAAAGGCACATAAGGAAAGTAACTTCTTATCAATGAAACAATAAAAAAAAAATGTTTTGTAAACTACTGTAATTGTTCAGACGAATATATAAAAAAAATATTTTTTTCCCGAATTTTGTTAACAGCTTTTGTCTAGCAAAAATAAATTACATATATTGCAATATCAATTGATTGAGTTTTATGGGAGAGGAAATGGGCGTTGGTCATTTACTACAAAGTTTGTTTACTCAAAAGTTTGTTAATGAGTCAAGATATTACCGATATAAAAAAAATGCTTTTGATGTAGTGAAAGTCAGTAGCCAAGATGATAAGTGACGAAAATTAAAAAAAATTTGAAGCCTTACGCACATAAGGTATATTTGTGTTAGTCTGTTGTAATTGATGAGACAGTAGTTAATTTATACAGTGGGAAAATTACTGTCATTAATTCTACTTGGAATACCATCATAATAATAAACGCATTTTACTTTTTTCATATAAAAAGTATAAGGCGCTGGCTTTGAAGCACCAAGCTTTTTTTTCCGTAAGCCTGGATTTTACAAGGGCAAATAGAATATTTCATTCAGTTCTTGATCATTTATTTTTGTTTATAAAGTGATCTAAGCTTTTAAAAAAAAAAAAATAATGTGCATAATTTTTGTTATCACATAGAACCTTTTTTTTTATATTTCAATACAAATCACCTACTTAATTTCTGTTAACTGCAATTCTAAGTAAGTCAAATAAGCGATTTGTTGCCTGTGAGCTTCTGAATTTTTTATCTTAAAATCTTTGAAAAATAATCAAGGCATTATTTCGCTACCTGCGACCTTAAAAATTAAGATTTTATTGTAGGTACACCATAGTTATTTTTCTCTGTCCCATTTTTTTTAAGGTATTTGAGTTTGTTAACCGAAGGGCTTTCAAGAAAGCTGAAGAAAAACTGGTTTCTTTCTTTATAAATAATTAATTTTCATTTTGAAAATGCAGAAATAAGAAATGAAATTCGGAGACTACGTCAGTTGAATGCTTTTAAGGATCAAGCTGTTTCTTTGATAGCTTCAAACCTTAAAAAATTTGTACCGAATCTTTGATAGCTTTAAATTTTAAAAACTTAGTATCGTGAATGCCTTTGATATTAAAATGCACCAATTAATATAGTGAAAGAAAACCCGGAACTCATCTAATCAATTGCAACCACCAAAGAGGTTATCAAAAACTAAGAAACAGGGTTTCCCAAAAAGAGCATCTACACCAACCTCGTAATATTAAGCGCATCCTTCACATACTTGAAAGGAAAAAGAATGGAATGCATAAGAACTCATGTGACTGTTGAATGCAGCGTATGGTAGCTGAATAAAAAATCCAAAAAAAAATAGATTTTTATATAGCAATCATATGGTTCACTTGTAACTGGCTATTAAAGGTTCTACTATATAAGATATTTAGTGCGAGGCTTCATTTTATATATACGCTTTACGATCAGTCATAAATTTACTTACCAAATCATTTCATGCATTCATTTCATTCAAATCAAATGAAATGGACTTTGTGAATTTGTTAAAAAATTTTTTTGTATCGATTGTTCTCAACAAATTGTCGAAAAAATTAATATATTCAGAAAATGTGGCGTTGGATTCCCTCATTCAATCGCTTCTAACGTTGTCATTTTATGGTCGATTTGCTTTTGGTATATCTTAATTTTTGCGTAAATGTATCAGCTCTACGAGCTTGAAGCATAATTATTTTTGTTTATTTTATTTCGATATTTCCGTGGCCATAGAATCAAATGTAAAATTTGATTTTTTTTAAAATTTGGCCTGTTTTCATCGATATCTTGTGCACCGCTCACTCAATAGAATATGTTATTATACACGTTTGTTTGTCATTTTAATACCTTTAATTTAGTGCTAAGCACGATGAAATTGGACATTTATAGCTGAAGATATGAATTTTAAAGTGAAAGAAGGTCGAAAAAATGAAAAATCACAATATCTCGAAAACTGAGCCATTCAAAAAATTTTTATTTTTATTTCCGAACTCAGCAGGAAAAACTACATAAGAAAAGTAACTTCTTATCAATGGAATATTTTGAGTGTAAACTAGTGTTACACTTATGTTGGAATGTAATTTTTGCATGTTGACAGGGGTAACTACATATGTGGAAAAAAAATTTGGGGATGAAAAAATTTATGTGGGTCGGTGATACAAAGGAATCCGCTTAGGACACGCTGGAAGCGGTGGAAAGGTAAGAGTAGTCAGCCAAATTCCGTAGGAAGTTCATTTTTGTATGGAAACCTTTTGTATGGAAACCTCCCAAAGGGGTGGAGAGAGGGGATAAGTATGTTTGAAAAAAATGTTGGCCATGAAAAATAATTGAGAGTCGGTCATACGACCTACTGCTCTATGGGCTACACCTTAGCAGCTATGGGCTGATTTGTCTGAAAATCTCCCAAATTTTGTAACTTTGACCTTGATGAGACGCCATTTAGCCTTTTCCAATCCACTTAATTTTTTGGCTCACGCATTTTTTTTATCAAACCTCACAAAAAAAAGTTCCCAGCGTATCGAAATCGAAAAATCCTGCACTATTCCATAGCTAATGCCCAACCACTCTCCACCTCCGCTCTATGGTGATGCAAAGCAGATTCCTATATTTGAATGGAAGCTACAATTTTAATTAATTTTTATATTTTATCATTACACCTTGCAATACGTCTCTAAAGCGTGCAGGCGAATGAGAGGAATACTATATCGTTATCTTAATTAAAATGTTAAACGAAATTTATTTTTATTAAAAAAAAAAAAATGTAATATTTTAGTTTTCTTTCTTTTTATGTATTAGTGAATTGCGTCACTAAATATTTAAATAACTTAATACATGTGCGCCGAATTTGCATATAAGAAGAACTCATTTTGTAGTTAAACATCAAAAGTTTTCGTAAGTTCCAATATGAAGAAGCATTTGTGCACTTTGCTACTACTGTTTGCTGCTGTTTCCATACAAGCACAAAAACGCATTGTTGGCGGTCAGGAAGCCGAGGATGGCTTTGCACCCTATCAGGTTTCTTTGCAATGGCCTTACGGAACATCAGGACTTCCGGAACATTTTTGTGGTGGTTCCATTTTGAGTGAACGTTATATTTTGACTGCAGCACACTGCATGATAGACGAGAAATTGAACGACATAGTCGTGGACGTGGTCGTTACAGGAACAAACAGTTGGAAAAAACCTGGAGCTAAATATTACATAGATAAGTCGTTCATACACTGTAACTATTCTAGATATCTTGACTATCGTGCTGATATTGCTCTATTACGTCTGAACAGTTCAATTGTGTTTAATGAGTTAACACAACCAATTAAACTTCCATACGAGCCATTGAATCCTGGAGCTTCCGTTATAGTAACTGGTTGGGGTGATCTTTTCCATATGAATGGTGGCAATTTATCTGATAAACTTCAAAGTCTCTCTCAGTTCTACATTCCCAATGATGAATGCCGAAAAATATTGGAATCTAACGAACGTCACTTCATTTGTGGGCTTTCAAAAACAGGTGAAGGTGGTTGTACTGCAGACTCTGGTGGACCATTAGTTGACGTTACAAGGCAATATGTAGTTGGTGTCGTCAGTTTTGGTGGATCTGAGTTGGACTGTGCCACAGGTGCACCAGATGCATATACCAGCACTTTTTACTACTCTGACTGGATATACAATATCATGAACGAAAAAAATGAAAAATGTGTACATCTGCAAATCAGTTCTTAAAAAAAAATTGTTTGGTTTGTTCTGATTATTATTCAGACGAATATATAAAACTTCTTTGTTCTGTATAAATCAAATTTCATTATCAATGGATTGACCTTTTTTAATTGCTTCGTATGGAAATTGGGCGTTGGTCATTTGCCACATCATGTTGTTGTTCATTATTACTGGTTCGAAAGTATGAGCAGGTGCGTCAATGTGCCAAGATATTAACTATATATAGAAATGCTTTTGATGTTGTGAAAGTCAGTAGTCAAGACGATAAGTGACTTAAATTGAAAGAAATGGGATGTATTCGTGTTAGCCTGTAACTTGTATGGATGCTTGCTTGGAAGCGCCAAGCTTTTCTTTCTGTTATCACACTTCGGTCCTTCTAATGTCTTGTTAGAAGTAAGCCGGAATTGACAAGGGCGAGCAGAATAATTTTTCAGATCTTTCGTTTATAAAGTGATCTAAGATTTGGAAAACAACTTCGTCAACAATTTTGTTTTTCACTTAGAACCGTTTTTTTTTTTTAAATATTTTGATACAAGTCACCTACAAATTCTGTTAACTGGAATTTTATGTAAGTCCAGTAAGAGATTTTTGTTCTTTAAGCCTCTGTTATTATTTCACTACCTTCAACTTTTAAAATTAAGATCAAAATCAGATTTATTTGAGGTTTTTCGCATATACAAAGTTATTGTTCTCAATTACATTTTTTATAGTAAGTATGCGAGTTGGTTTACGAAAGGACTTTAAAAAAACAAATTTTTTCTTAGTTTCCATCACAATTTTTTTATAAATTATATATTTTCATTTTGTAAATGCAAAAATTAGAGTTGAATTGCGGAGAGTACGTCACTTGAATGCTTCCGGGGAAGCGTATGGTACACTTGTATCTGACTATTCAGGGTTCGACTATGTGAGATATTTAGTGCGAGGCTTCAGTGTATATTTACGTACGTTCGCTTTACGTTCAGTCATGAATTTACAAACCAAATCATTTCATGCATTCATTTAATTTAATGCAAATGAAATGGCCTTTTTGAATTTGTTAAAATGAAGAGTTGCGAGAAGTCCTTGTGAGATTTATATAAACTTCATACACACCATGACATTCAATGCATTGAAAAGGACTTTTATGGCTTTTCAATTAGCCTTATTTATGTGTTGCACAATACAGTAAAAAATGCAGAGAAGTTGAGATGAAAATTTCTTTGCTTGAAAAAGCCGAAAAAATTTGAAGGCGATTCAAATACTTGAAACAAACTGAAAAAGTGTGTTGTGGTGTTCAAAAATCTTGGTAAGTTCGGTCAAGTTAAAAAAGTCAGAAAGACAATGGGAAATGTATCTAGAAACAAAGTTAAAATAGTCAAAAAAAGTAAAGTAAAGTAGAAAAAATATTAAAAATATCGCAAAAAGTTGTAAGAGATTGAAAAAAATCGAAAAGTCAAAAAAGTCCACTTTTTCAAATACCGCCCACCAAATTTCAGCACAACAGCTTGTAAAACTTGTGAGACATAAAGTATTTTATCATTAAATTTTGGACAGTGATTCAGAAATTGCTTTTATAAACAACATCCTTGCTCCAAATTTAAGTCTAAATATTTAAGTTAATTTACTTGAATGGGAGGTGCTAGGCTTGTATACCTCATAGAAAATAAGCTTCCATAGTTTTTTGTTAATATGGGTGGTTCCACACCTACTGTTGCAAGCTTCATACAATATCATAGTTTATAGTAACCGAAACCTCTGTAACAAATTGTATTATGATCTGTTAAATATAACATCAAATGTGTATTGCCAACTGATGCAATCCAGTGATAACATTTGGTTTGTGTGAAAATGTAATGCATCGAGACTTTTTAGATGGAGAATCTACTTTCTCGTCATGAGCATCAAATTGGTACTTAACATAACTAAAATTTTAACAAAATTTTATCTTTTTTACTAAAAACAAAAATAAAGTCAGCAAAGCCTATTTAAAAATAATTTTTTTAATTTTCTTCAAATCGCACAGAATTCAAATGACTGAATAGAAATGCAATAATGAGAAAGAAAGCCATCATCACATTTTTGTATCGCACTTTAAATGGAAATGAGTTGAAAAACTTTTCAATGAGTTTTTTTTTTTTTTGAAAGATTTTTGGTAGATTTGAAGCGTCACTAAAAAAAAAAATACTAAAGAACAAGACAAGAATAACAATAAGAACAAACTAGATATTATAAAATAAGCAACAGCATTAACACTAAACTCATAGCCGCAGGTGCACATTTCCGCTGAATTCAAAAATTTTTCAAAAAACAAGAACAGTTAACAGACAAAAATATTAAATCTTACAAAAAAAAAAACAACAACAATTTATAATAAAACCCGAAAGCAGTAGCGACAGCATTTTCTAAATCTCTGCAAAGAAAGTACTTTTGGTCTCAAATTTCGCTAAGGACCATTGTGTCAGTTAGAGGGTACGTTTCTTTTGTTTTGAGAAAGATTTTTTTCTTTGTTATTTAGATACAACGGAAAATTGTTTAAATTTTCTTAAAAAAGCTTTCAATTCATGTCAAAAAGATGACCATTTCAAAACTTATTTTTAAAAGGAAGGATAGCACTAAGTGATGTGCTTATTATAGATAAGCGAAAATTAAGTTCAATAAATAAGCTCAACGATTTTCAATATATGTATTATTGTAGCAAACTTCAAACGAAATGTTTATAATAATCAAAATTTTAGATAAATGTTTAAAGAACCAGTAGATAAATAACCTTTATTAAATAATTTTTATTTATTTTGTTTAACTTACACTCTAAATATTCATGTTCACTCTGTTCATACGGAAGCAACAAAATATATTTGCTAGCTGTGTCACTCAAATTCCGGTGACTACTTCGTTTAGTTTTTTTTTATATTTTTATTATAAAATTTTCACCATCTCAAATAACCGAAAGTGAAGAAAAAGCTGCAAAAGTAACAGCCTGCTGTTTCTCGTAATTCCGGCCGGAAGGCGTGCGTGCGTTGACAACTTTTTTCGCAACGGAAGTTGAGCCAATGAAATAAATGTTATTTACTAAGTTTGTCCAACTGACAGTGGTCTTTTGTTGCGATGAAAATTCTTGTTTAAAGTTTTGAGAAATTTATAAAGTTTTTTTTTTTTTTTCAAATTTTAGGGTGATCGGAGGAAACTTAGCTAAATAACAATAAATTAATTTTCCATTTAGCTTAAGAGCAACTGGATTTTTGTGTTTTTCTTAGCTGTTGAATTAATCTGAACGTAACAACAGTTTAAGTAAATTGTGAGAAGACCATTAAAAACCATAAAATTATTTAAAAATGATAAACGCTTAAAAGTTGTATGTGTAAAATGTTTGAGTGCGACTGCAAAATGGCAAAACTGTTGCTGCTGCTTGATTTGATTTGTTTGCAGTTTTTATTATGATTGCGTTTCCAATTACATTCATTTGACCTCGACAAGTGTTGGTGGCCCAATTGTTTTTGTTGTTTTTAACAACAAAACAGATAAATTAAGGGTAGCATAGTAGCATAAAATTGGCCTGATTTACAACAATTTTACTGTTCTAGTTCTAGTTGTTGTCATTTTATTGACACTATATACTTATATGTATATAAATGTGTGTGTGTGTGTGCTGCATTGTTTTTATTTATGTGTGGTGACATAACTAAGCTTTTATGTTGCATAGTTTTGTACCAAAAAGATCATCAATGTTTTTGCTTGGATTCTATTTTAACATTCATTACGTGGTAAGCTTGTTATTTTTTGTTATTATTGTTTCTGTTGTTGTTTAAATATTGAAAGATATAATGCGTTACATTCTAAAACATGTTGTGCAATAGAATGGTATTAATTACTATGAGAAATTTTGCATTTTTTAAACAAATTCATAGTAAAGTGCAACATGACGTATGTGTAACATTTTTATTGTTAGTACTAATTAAATGTTGCTTATACGCAGTGTAGAGCTTTTTTTTTAGCGGAGCTTAAGTTTTAGAAAATTGTACCCAAAAATTAATGATATAAAAAACATTTTCAAGAGATAATTCAACTGATTTATTATCACAAGAAAACAAAAAAAATTTAAAAACCGGCAAAAAAGTACTATATAAATTTTATAGAAAACATTGCATCAATTTTCCGTATTTGGTTTAAAGCTAATAATGTTCATTTATAAAAAAATTAAAAAAAAAAAAAAAATTTCAGGGAACGTTAGGTTAGGTTAGGTGAGAGTGGTGGCTTAGCAAACAAGCTTGAAGGTCACATTACGTGACCCGGCGAATTGATGGATGTTAATATAGCTATATCCAGTTAGCTTTATTAAGGTAGTAAAGCAGAGATCCGATTTCAGCTTTAGAGAATTTGAAGAGGTCATTGACGAAGGCTTTGCCAAGATATCTTAGCCTAATCCTTGCTAAAGCTGGAAAGTGCTCGAGTGTTTCAATCTTGCTTGCGATAGTAAAATATCAAAATGTTGGAGAATATAATCCATCAATGTTCACTTTTACAGCTTTTTTATAGTTCGAACACTTTGTTGGCTACCGAATGAATTTATTGTTGGAATGAAGAAAAAACAAGTTGAAGAAATAGAGTCATTTATTCGTACCTTGCAACTCTCTTTCCTGTGCACTAAATTATATCTACCAAAACATAAATTTACTACAAAAACTCTCACAAAAATGGCTCAATTTCAATAGACCACTTCCATCTACTGACTCATGCCCATATGCTTAAAAAATATGGCTTAGAACTGACTAAGCCACTATACAATCTCTAAATACTTTTCTGTGCTCTTGGGGCATATTTTTTAATTACAAGGTTGCATTTATCCGGTCAGTACCAACTGATGGCAAGGCAATAAACCCTAACTGCTACTGTCCTATTGTAAGTAATATGCTCAACATAATTCAAATTAATTTCAACGTAATAAACGTCCAACTTTTCTACTATTTGAAGCATAACGAAACGATCGACAATATATGTAGTTTCCGAAGAAATTGTACAACTCTTCATAGTGTACAACATTTTAGTCAAAAAATGGTTGTTGTGCTCTCTATTTTTCGTAACTATGTAAATAGCATTTAGTATGGAAAACAATTGCATATATGGTATACTGAACCAATTTTAATAATTTATTTTTAAAACAACATATTTGTACTAAGGACACTGCATGCTTATTTTTTTTATTTTTATAGTAAAATATCCTTTTTCTTTAGGATTAAGTTTTTTATAAACCTCACACAAAAATTGTCTATTCATTTTTGCTGCTTATGTTCGGACATGCGCGTGCGAAGTCGAATTTACCACTAGTTTCTTAATAAAACTATAGAGCACATTGCATCGTGGTTCTGAGCATATCGATTTAATCCGAACTGAAATGAACTGATCTGTTATTTGATGTGTTGAAAGAAACATTCAGATGCAAAAGCATTATCATATCATCATCTAACCACAGCCAAATCTTAATTTTGCCTGATTCTTGTTTATGGATATTGCTCAAGGAAAATGCGTGTCCTGCTGACATCAGTTGTGTGTTCTCTACACGAGCTACTAAGCTCATACGAAAAGCACATCTTCTTTCTGTTACCATGGTGCTCAAAAGTGTAAGGCATCATAGACATAATCAGGCCTGTTCTGTTTGCAATTTAGTTCTGTAGTGGAATGAAAGTCTTAAGTTGAGTATCTATAACTCTTCTTAATCTTGTGCTGAAAATTCGCTATTAAAATTATTTTGAGCTTCGAAAGTGAGCTGATAAAGTTTAAATAATTTGACGGATTTTTCTATTTTGTATGATTTAGAAAGAAGCTTAGAATTCCAATTCCGTTTCTAAAGCGAAACTAAAACCGAAACAGAACGTACCTGAATTTCTTGTTAAGTTTCAAAAATCCAAATGTGTGTAAATCTACCTCCATCATACATACATTTTCCATTTTCCCCGATTACTCCAACTACACTACTAAAATTTAAACTTAAAATATCTTAACAATGCTTTATATCAATTTTGTGGGCATTTTAAATCAAAAAAGAATCCTTTTGGAAAAACCAACAGTTATTTTGGAGACTACACTTAATTATTAATTTTATTCTCTCAAGGTTTCCCTAGACGCTCACGATATATCTATGACTGCAGCACTTCGAAAACAAAAAAAATATTTTCATAAGTATAAAAGCAAAAGTCTTCCGGTTTTTGAAAAGCACAATAATCCAAACAACCAACAGTTTTACCTTAAGGACATACATTCGAGTAAACATTCAATTAAACTAATGAGCAACCAATCAAGCAGCTCACAAAAAACAAATGGAATTTCATTTTATAAAGAAAATGACTGCGAACACAATACAACACAGCACACACATCGAATGAAATACATGTAAAGGGAAACAACGCTCACACAAATAGCGTCTAGACATTTACATGCTGCTCTCATACTGCTAAGGCGATTAAGTAGCAATGGGGAAATAATTCAACTCGACGCAGCGCATGGAAAAACGACTTTTAATTAGCATTTGTAATGAAAATTTTAATTCCATTGAAGCTTAGTAGCATTGATGCTAAATAAATAAACAAACGGCAAAAGAGGATCGGCAACAGCCGAACAGAGGAGCAAAATATATTGCAATGCAAATTCATCTGAAATCTGATTAATTTCTTACAGTGAATGTAAACAGAAGTGTATGCTTAGCGGATAGAGAAGGAGCGGTGTTCCTCTTCTTTTCTGAATTTTACATGATACTGGAAATACAGATATTATGCAACTTCAAGGATATTTATGTATTTGTGTCGTGAGAAATGACTAAAATCCAATTCTGATATCAAACAAAGTAATAAAAATCAATCGGTTGATATTGCAATATATGTATGTATTTTATTTTGGCTAGACAAAAGCTGCTAACAAAATTCAGTAATAAAGAGATTTTAAATTTTCGTTTGAAAAATGATCAGAACAATCCGAAAATTTATTTTCACGAGCTGCTTTATGGTAATACACACTTTTCATCATTTTCACTCATGATATTTTTTATCCAGTCAGAGTAGTAAAGAGTGCTAGTATATGCATCTGGTGTTCCAGTAGCACAACAGCCATCCGCGTAACTAACGACACCAACAACATGTTTTCTTTTTCGGTCAACTAATGGTCCTCCAGAGTCCATTCTAGAAGCACCTTCACCTATTTTTGAATAACCACAAATGAATTCGGCACCGAGCACCATTTCTAATGTCATCATTTTCTGGCATTTATCGTTTGGAATGTAAAATTGAGTGAGCTTTTGCAGTTTTTCAGATGGTTGAATACTACCTATAAAACGACCCCAACCAGTTACGATAACAGCAGCTGCAGGATTCATTGGTTTGGATGGCAATTTTATAGGTTTTGTTTTCTTGTTGAAAACAATTGAATCCTTTAAACGTAAAAGAGCAATATCAGCAGCAATAACGGGAATAAGAGAATAATTGCAGTGTATGAAGATTTTGTCTATGTAGTATTTAGCCCCTGGTTTTTTCCAATTATTTGTCCCAGTAACGACGGTTAACAATTCCGCATCTGTGCCGAATACACAGTGTCCTGCAGTCAATATATAACGTTCACTCAAAATGGAACCACCACAACCATGTTGGTTAGAAATTTGCAAAGAAACCTGATAGGGTGCAAAGCCATTCTCGGCATCCTTACCACCAATAACGCGTTTTTGTGGTTTTATGGATACAACAGCAATCAGTAGTAGCAGGGCGCACAAATATTTCTTCATCTTTGAATGTACGATAACTTTTGATGTTCAATTTCAAAATAAATTTGCTTTATATGCAAATTCTGCGCAAAAGTATTGAGTTTTTAATTATTTAGTGACGCAATTCACTAAAGAATAAATTCTAGAAAATTCTGGATTGTTTTTTTTTTAATAAAAATAAATTTCGTTTGACATATTAATTAAGATAGCGATGTAGTTCTTATCTTGTAAACCTTGACGCTTTAGAAGTTGCACACGTCAACTTAATGAAACTCTTTACCTGTGGAAAATTCCAAAGTGGAATTGAAATGCCACTGCCACTGCACAATTACTTAGTGTAGATGATTATAGTTTCTATTAAATTTTATACAAAACCACAATAATTAAGATGAAATTTATTATTGAAAATTGTAAAACTTTAACGCTTTCAGCAAAAAGTATTTTATTGTGAATCTGGCAAAAATTTCATTTACGTTGCTTTGCCGCTTTTAACCGTTTTTTGAAAGAAAATGCAACTTAATTTCACGTTTTAATATTAATTTGTTTTTGTAAAATAATTAAATGTCACTCATACGACACGCTTTACTATTATTTTTCAAATAAATGCAAGAAACAGTACAACCGCAAAACAGCAGATAACATAAGCTTTTATTAAATCATTAAAAAAATAATGTCAACCTATCTAATCAGTTAACACGCCCCTAAACAATTACATGTGGTTGTCCACAATACACAGGCGACTCTTAAAACAAACACAAAAGAAACAGAAAATAAACGAAATTTTCTTTTAACTTGAAAAACATTTTTCAATTTTTTTTAATCTTTAAATAAACGCCAGCGTGCATTGTATTATGTTTTTTTTTTTCATTTTGTGCACTTACCCATGTGGAAATTAGTGTGAGTGACTTAGCAATTCAATTTTTTCTAACAAAACAAATAAAATATTTTAGGGATTCCTCGCGTGAAAAAATAAATTGTGATTAAAAGAAAATGTTATATTAAAATTTGTAAGAATAAGAGCTAAATTAAGAGCAAACATAACTTCTCTTGTTGCATACGTTTGATGTCATGCGAGTAGACTATTATATTATTTAATCAAGAATTCTTTTTATATTGTTTAGTTCAAAAATATAGCAACTACGCAAAAACTCTTTTAAATTGTCTTCATCACAAAAACGCCATATATGCGAAAATAAAATTTTCGAACATATTGTTCACCATAACAAACATAAGACACAATATTTGTAAAATGTTAAAAAAGGCTGCTACATCTTAATAATGACTGCTCAAAATATCAATTAAAATTTCATGAGTCCTAAAGACAATGTCATGAAAATTAAAATTTTCAAAAGCATTAAATTTTTAAAGTTCTTTTGAAATTCATCTAAAATTTCCTATACGACTAAATTCTTAAATGTAAATGCGTACATAAACGCTATTTTCTTTGTTTTTGTACTTGAAATATATATGTATGTATACATTGTGTAATATCTTATTGGAAAAAAACATGACACAACACTCCCAATTGTGGCGCACGTTACAAACATTAAATACGTAACGTTCCGTAGAGAAATCATAAATAATAAAAAAGAAAATAACTGAAAATAATAATGAAAAATACGTTAGGGAGAGATAAGCAAAGTATAATAGAAAAAATGAATAAACTAGAGATAGCACAGTAAAAAGAGAAAATAAATTAAAATAATAAAGAGACAAGCAAAGTTATGTCTTTTTCTTGCGGGTGCAACAAAGTGGGTAGTAAACACTGCTATCATAAAGATTACGAACATCAATGTCATCGAAAAAAAAAAAATTACCTGCACTCGCAATTTAAAAGATCACATTTTTACTGAAACGTGTTTCAAAATTTAAATAGTGGAAAACTTTGTGAAGAAATTATTCATACGTGTAACAAAAAATTTCGAGATTACATCCTCCCTGATCTAAACTGCAACTTTCGTGAAATAAAAAATATCAACAGATTTCTGTTAATGAATAAATACTTGAATGACCTTTTAATCAGCATTCTTAGGGGGGGGGGGGGGGTCATGAAAGAAATCTCTCTGTAGACGATTAATGAAATAATAAGTTAAAGTATGGAACAGTGCTATATTTGCTAATTTTTCCACTATTCCAGTACAGCAAGCTTTCTGGCAGCAGTGTGTGAGTTGTGTTCAGTAAGTGTTAAGTGTGATAATTAATTGAATGAGCTTGATTTTTGAAAAATTATATTATTCGTAAAACTATTTTTTCATGATAACCAGGCTCTCATTCGTGCATGCATTTTACTCTACATGGATGAAGTTGTAATGCTCGTTTACTAATACGATAAGCTTTATATTTTTCTTAACATTTTCAACAAAAAGTGCATACCAATAATGAATAGGCCATGATGGCTTTAATGTTCCAGGTCAATTTTGTTTAGCCGCCACTTTGATTTGGATGACATTTGCCAGTTGGTATTTGACAGTCATAAAGAGTGGTCGATAACAATTTATTTTGGTACTTTTAATGTCGCAATAAAATGTTGTAATGTTATTTCAATAAAATTGTTCAATTGTGAATACGTGAAAAAAATAATGAGCCCAGTAAGTCAGCGTGTAACGAATAATTTTGTACATACACTGAGAGATAAAGTAAAGACTGGGCGACAATTAAGTTCACGTACACAAGGAAAAATTGATGCGCTGAGGCAGAGTAATGCTGAATGTCCGCATAGTTCTCATCGGCGCTGTGCATAAGAATTAGAAATGTTTCCATCATGTTTGTTAAAAATTCTCAAAAAAAATTTATTTTTTTACCCGTAAAATATGTAATTGCGATAATAACTGCAGGAAAATGACCATAAACAGCAGCAAAAGTACGACGCTCGGGTTTTATAGCTCAGTAAAGACTACCATCATTTTTTGCAAGAAATTTTAATGAGCGACGAAGCACACTTTGACTTAGCTGGCTTTGCTAATAAACAGAATAGCCACTATTGGGACAGTGAAAACACTCAATTGATACACCAAAATCACTACACCATATGCCAATACACACTGTCAAATCACACTTATATTTCAAACAGTGCGTAGTACAGACAATAGATAACTTTAATATTTAACTAGTAAAGGTGTTATCTTCGGCCAGGCCTAAACTCACATACCCTACACTGCACTAAAAGTACTTTGTACTTTAAAAGTTGGAAAAGTCAAAAGAATGTGGAAAATGTTGGAAAAATTAGATTAGAAATGCAGAAAACCAAATATTTCACGTTCATATATAAATTATATTCGTCATTGACATCCACATACTAAACTTTAGCAAAATAGCTTGTATAGTTTGCGATATATGCCTTATTTAACCTTAAAATTTAGGGCGGTGACACACCCACTGATACAATCGAGACTGATTTTGATCCAGAAATAGCTTTCCTCAAACCAGAAAACTCTTTTACCTAATTTCAGTATGATTGCTCATATATTACGATAGATATGCCACTTAAGGTATTTTACTTGTATGGGAGGTACCACACCCAGTGGTGCTATTTCGCCCGCTTCATATGCTGACATACCTTATAGCAAGTAAACCACCTACAAAAAATTTTATGCCAAATGCTGTAATAGTTCTCTTAAAATATCACTTCCAACTTTATGTCAATATGGGAGGTGCCACGCCAACTGATAAAATCCCGTCAAAATTTATTTAATTTTATGGCTCATAATAATTGACATCTATGCACCAAGTTTTATGAAGATTACTCTCATTGCACACTATCTATTGCATTAAACGTGTTTTGGTTATATGGGAGGTGCCACGCCCACCGGTTCTATTGTACCAAATTTTCGTAAGAAGATACCTTTTAGCAAGTGTATCTGCCATACTCAATTTCATAACGATTACGTTGTTAGTTCTTAAATTATAACGTTTATAAATTTTGTGGGCTGTGCCACGCCCTTCAACGTGTTATTTCAGTAAACTGATAAAACCGATTAATGACTGCTCTCAGTAGAATCATCCCTAAAATTTTTGTGGAAATCAAATGAGCCAATTTTGAATTATAAATAATCAAAATTTTGAATTGTTAAAAAGTGCCACGCCCACTTTTATCACAATTCAAGATATATATGATCTGTATCCGTATACCAAATTTCATCTTGATCGGTTTATGAGTTATATATAAAAGACAAAAATTTAGGGCTGTGCCACGCCTCTTTAAGAGCCTTTGAAAATTTAAAACCTAGCTCAATCTTAATTTTATTCACATGTTGACCAAATCACCAAGTTTCATCAAAATCGCAGCAACCTTTTTCAAAATGGGCTTAGGTAAATTTACATAGAGTATGGGTGGTAGGCGTGGTAGTAACCCGATTTCGCCCATTTTTATATGCTATCAACTTGCAAAAAAGCTCGATCTGTTTGCCAAATTTCATCGAATTAGCTTACTTAGTTTTCCCGTAAACGTGATTTCAACAGACAGACAGACACACAGGCAGACAGACAGACAGACAGACAGACAGACAGACAGACAGACAGACAGACATAGCTATATCGACTCAGGTGGTGACGCTGATCAATAATATATATACTTTTCTATACCTAACACGCCCCCTTCTGTGCGTTACAAACGGATTGACAAAGTGAATAAACCCTCCGTGTAGGGTATAAAAATAATAGTTGTGATAAGTGCTAAGATACTGAATTTGGTACAATTCCTAAATGATTTTTCTTAACACAAAACTAAATCCTATCAAAATTCTTTTTCGAAACTCCTATAGGCTCAAAGGAGTTTTGGAAAAAATTAAGCACTATTATGCACCTTTATAGTAAAGAAAAATTTCGAGTAGATAACTGCAGTAAAAAAAATGTATTTTGTTTTCATACTCAAGCCAAATCAGGACTTCCCAGGGTTTTTGGTAATTTAGACTTTGTGTAAATTTAGATTTTTTTTTGACACTGAACTTTGCAAAAGAGAGTCTAACTACATTCATATAATTATTCAATTTATATGAAATTATATGGAATGTGTTTCTTTGTGAAAAACTGTATTAAGTGATTATATTAAAAAAAAAACTTTATTTTAACTCACCTGGTTCCAATGTTGTCGCTAACAATATTGATGGCAGGCACAGTAAAATTATCCGAATTTCCAGCATATTCAATGGCATTGGAATTGGTAACATTTGCAGCAACATACGAGACGCAACTGAATTCAATGTCGAGTACTCGCTGAACAAAATTAAATAAATAATTTTGTTATTTTCGAAATTATTTCCAGGCAGTCAATAGCCAACAACGCAATATCACATGCAATTCAATTCGATGCGTTTTTGAGTGCGTTAGTATGAAAGTGAAAAGTTTATTCTCTCAATCAGAATAGTAATGTGATGCTCTAATGGTGGGCGCACAGTGCAAGCCTAAACTAATGAACTTTAGCGTATATGCTAAACTATGTGTTGGTGTTTTTATTATTGTTGTATTACAATGTTGCTAGCTTACTGTTCCTATGACGCTATTGCGCATCGTGTCATATGATGCTTTTTTTTATTGCAAGCACCTTTATATAGTTTGTTTATTACTTTTTTTTATCAATGCGCTTTTTGGTTCAAAAATGTACAATTGGAGTTACTTTTTTGTTTGTGAAACTATCTGTTGTTTTTGCTATCTTATTTCAGTATTTTAGTTAAAACTTTTTGTATATCCTTTTTTTTGCTCCTTTTTCCTCCCAACTGTCAATAGCTTTTCGGCAAATTTAGTTTAGTTGTGCATTTCTCATGCAACTTTTTCTATGTTATTTTTACTTTCAGTTTTTTGTCACCGGTTTTTTAGTAGAGTTGCGTTACATAACAAGAGTTATTTTTTATTTGCTACTTTTTTTCTGCTACTTTTTTTCAGCTACTATTTTCTGCTACCTAGCAGTTTTTGTCAATTTTTTTTTGAAGCGCTGTTGTGTAACACGATTTATTTTTGCTTGTTGTTACAATGTGTTACTACTTTTTATACTACCTTTTCTACTACTATTTTTTTTAATTTTCCTCTGTGCTTTGTTGTGTTTTATGCTATTGTTATATGCTACAATACACTTATTATATGTAGTATTTCATCATTTTTCATTAGATTTTACTACTCCCGTGAGGCACAACATAACCATTTTTCTGCATTCTTTATGAAAATATGTTACTGTCCGTGAATTATCACGCAAAAACTCTTTTGTTATGAAGTAACGAAAAAAGAAATGATAAATGATTTTTGTAGTGTCTCTTGCTTTCTAACACCAATTTGTGCGCTCTATCAAACACAAAGAGCTTAAAAGTTAAGCTTTAATTTAGGACACATTTGAAACGCACACGCTAACGAAAAAATCAATACAACTTATGCACTTGTTTTGTTGTAACTTATTATCCTTGCTAGTATCCTTCTTGATTTATAACAAATTTTCTTTAGCTGCTTTCATCTTGCATTTGTCATAGTCTATCTTTACAATTTAAGTGCATAAAAATCACTTCAATGGAACTTTTACGCCATATCCTGCAGCATGATGTCCTTGTTTCGGTTGCTCCAACTGTAAGTAGAAAATCAGAAATATATGAAATATATATATTTATGCGCTAGCTACTATATAATAAAATATTTGTAACAAAAAAAAAAAATTGATTGTAAATAGGTAAATCATCTTTCTCAATTGCTGCGACTTTTTTGCAGCATTTTCTTGAATGTCGTTTTTTGACTTTTACATAAGTTTTGCTTTTCAGCAACTTGTGTGCCATTTAATTTTTTCTTTTCATTTTTTAGCTTAAAAAATAATTGATTGTGACTGCAATTTCTTGACTTTTACGAGCTTTCTATTTCTACTTTTTTCTTCTTGCCATAGGTTTTTTGCGCTACTTTCTTTGCTTAATGCTACTTTTTCTTGCTAGCGCACAATGCATAATCCATGAATGGTACTTGAGTGTTTGTTTTTTTTTTTTTTTGTTGCTTATCTCTTTTATTTGCCCCCCTTGTCATTTTTCTCCGTATGTTTCATCCCTTTTTTCTCTAGAATAGATTTTCCAATATAAGTGGCACGCGTTTTTTTATACCCTAATAAAATTGCATTGATATTTATTGCATTTTGCAGCTGATGTCATCATCATCGTCATTATCATCAATATCATCAATAATGTCGCCATCATATTGTCATCATTATTTACAATACTATGTGTTAGTGCTGAAAGTACTGAGTGTTATTCAATGATTATCGCATGAGAGTTTTTTGCACAGTTTTGCGTTTGAGAAATTTTTGCTATACTTTTAATGCTATTTAGCGACGCTCTGTTGATTTTTTCTTAAGCGAAAATAGAGTTGTTCAAGCTTTGTAAATTTTTTCAATAATTTTAAGAAAAATCACCATAAAAAGTTTATGTTTTTACGTGACAAAAAAAAGAAATTTTTCTTTAAAAAGAGAAAAATGAATTTACGCCAAAAATGTTCCGCAAAAAATTGAATGGAAAATCGTTCAGAAACTTCTTAACCTCTTTGAGAAATTAATCTCTCCAACCGCTACCAAATTTTTTTATTGCACACAGGTTTTCTTGCAGCATCAGCAGTTGTTGTAACATATGCCCATCTTATTTATAAATCATTTAAAGGTCATTCCAATACACTTTTTTCACGTAGCGTATTAAATATTTGATGTAAAATTTTTTTCTTAATATCACAGGATCGCTTTGTTCAACTGCAAGTTTTCTAAGGCAAACAATTCCAACCAACAAATTTTAATTTAACTTCAAAATCTATTGAGTTGTATAAAACTCGACGTGAGAGCTACGAGAGTTAACTAAAAAATTACAATAACACCTAACCAGCTACTAAATGGCACTCATTACTACAGTTTCAACAAGTAAATTTACTCTTCGTACACTTCTTTTATGCCATAAAAATGAGTTTAAAAAAATCACAGCTAAAAATCATTTCAAATAAGCGGCATCATGTTGTGTGTTCCTTGAACCATCAACGCTTCAACGGTTATTTTCTTCGCGCTAATATTGAACATTTCACTTAATGAAATTTTAATTACGTCTTAGTTTTAATTTTTTTTATAGACTTTAAGGCAAACAAGCCAACACACACACACACACCACCCGCGGCCATACATACAAGCGTAATTACATTTACACAGACGAACACACTTATATAATGACTTTAACTATTACGAAATTGTTTTAACATTAACTGAAATGCTGTCCACTCAGGCGTGTTTTTTTGCAGCCTGTCTTCTTGCCTGCATGCTTGCAGTATTTTTTTCTTTTACGTTCCACAAGGATATGCAAGAATGCGTTTGCTATCACCATTTGCCATAAAATGGCCGATGAATCCTTGTGTGTGTGTGTGTGTGTGTGCGCAGTTCCGTGTATGTATGTATATGTGTGAAAGTTTTTATTGTAAAGTATGACATTAAGATGACGCACAGTGGTAGTTGAAGTGCAAAATCTTAGCATTGGAATGAATAGGAAATACGTGAATGCATTATAAAATGAGTTAAAAGTTGAGAGACAGTGCGGAAGTCCTTTTTCTATTTTTGTTTTAAAAGTTTGGCACCTCTTTTAGCCTTAGTAGAAACAAAATTTCAGCAATTTATTGGCAGTGTTTGGTATTTGTGAAAGTAACTTAAATATATTTTAATCATTGTCTTTGTCTGTCATTGTCATTGTCATTGTCATTGTCATTGTCATTGTCATTGTCATTGTCATTGTCATTGTCATTGTCATTGTCATTGTCATTGTCATTGTCATTGTCATTGTCATTGTCATTGTCATTGTCATTGTCATTGTCATTGTCATTGTCATTTTTATTGTCATTGTCATTGTCATTTTTATTGTCATTGTCATTGTCATTGTCATTGGCTTTGTCATTGTCATTGTCATTGTCATTGTCATTGTCATTGTCATTGTCATTGTCATTGTCATTGTCATTGTCATTGTCATTGTCATTGTCATTGTCATTGTCATTGTCATTGTCATTGTCATTGTCATTGTCATTTTCGTGTTGTTTGTGTCATAAAATGTCTACAAGTTTTCTAACATAATCGTGTTTTTTTAAATTTTCCATTAACTAAAAATGATTTATAAAAAATTCTTGCGTTGTTTTTGTAAGGACTTAAAATAATTTTTAAGAAGAAATTAGTCTTTTAACAAAAGTGTAATTAAATAAAATAACTGAAAATAATAATAACGAAATTCGAATATCGAACTATCAAAGGACAGAATAAGATTAAAACATAATTTTGTAATAATATTTATTCACATTCAATTTATATTTTCTTCCAAAACAGCTATAATCCTTCCATTGTAGGTGGTGGTATAGCTCATTGCTTTGCAACCGAATACATTTTTCTCTTTCTGCATCTTTACTTAAAGGCATACTTTGCTGTATTGTTATCCTTTCCAAGATTTTTTCATTTTTTTCCATTCTCTTTTATTTTTAATTTTCTGTTTGCTTTTATGTTCAAATTACACCGAACAACGTCAATGGTGTTGAAATTGAATTTTAATGCTGCCACATTATATCCGCTTTCGCAAATGCACTACGATATTCGAAAAAAAAAGCGAACGCAATTTCATTCAGCTGCTGAAGAGTAAGGCTGGAAAATGCATTGCACATTTTTAATTTACTTTCGCTTGGGGCAAACTTTTTCTCATAATATTTATTTTCTTTGTAAAACATAAGAAAAGAAATATAAATGCGTAGATTTAATCTTAAATTTCATAAGAATAAACTAAATGCTGGAAAAGTAAACGCGACTTTAAAGTTGTGGACTTGCATTATTTACATATGTACTTAATTGCACTATGAAATAAAGTTGAAAGAAGAGTTGGATTTAGAAAAACTTTCAAAACTTTTTTTAAATTAATGCAATACTATGTAAATAAAAGTTAAAATTAAAAATATGTATTAGGTAAAAATTTCACGGACTTAGGAGTTAAAACAAGCAGTAGGTTCCACACTGGCCACTGCGTTTTCGGCAATCATGCGTCATCCAAATATATTGCTGATGATTGTAAGCGATTATTATTAACGGGTTTGAAACTGTGAACAATTTTTCTTCAAACGACCCAAAACGAATAAAGTTTCATACAAGTAATCAAAAAGGACCTTTGCATTACTAGTGAAAGATTTGGAATGGCAAAACGATTTATAAATCGTTGAAAATAAATTAAAACGGAATATTTTAATAAATAATTTTAATGAGAAAAAATCGCAAGTAGAGCTATAAAACAAGCCAGCGGAAGCTATATGCACATAATGCTTTTTTAAGATTTACAAAGCGCATAAAACAAATTTTGAAATAAGTTAAATTACTTGGGAACCAGCTTAATCAGCTATGAAAATTTTGAAGTTTCACAAAAAACTGATCGAAAATCTCTTACAATAGCAAATTTCTATCTGTCTTAAGCACAAGTTTTTAGACAGAGCTTAACAAAAATCACATATTATTAGCCAGACTGACTTCTGTCTGTGTTTTATCTTATAGAAGGCAAAAGGATTTTGTTTACTTTGTCGTCTGAACCATACGCAATTGTATTTAAAAATCATACCTATCTTATGATTTTATTGTATTTTCTTCTTTAATACTTTACACATCTGTGTTAAGCCCCGGAAGCTGCCTTAATTAATTACAAAGAAGAAAGATTAAAGAAATTGTTGTAAAAATACTACGCTGCAATACACACACAAATTATTTGCCACTTGTGAGTACGTACATATACAAATGCATATATATGTACATAGAAATGTTCTTTTAATTTGATTTAAAAAACCTAACAACAGATGTGAAATTATGATTTAAGTTTGCTGACTGCCTTGTGATATATCAAATGACTGCACCACCATAATATCATTTGTTGTTTGTTGTCTTAACTTTAATGTAGTGCCGTTGGGACTTTTCCATCATTTGAGTAGTAATTGCAACATTTATACAATTATAATTTAAGCATTTTTGCAGTGCCATAATAAATCAAATTTAATCAAATTACAAAAGTAAAACTTTTTATATACATTATGTACATATATAAATATAATATTTACATACACTTTATGTACATAAATTAAAGAAATTTATTTGATTACAAAAATTTTATTTAGAAAATGATTTAATATTACTGGCACATGTGTTTTATGTTGAGTAATGACGTCATAAATCATGATACAGATTTTTACAAAGATTAATGTCTTACAAATATACATAAAATTTAAATTAATTTATATAACTGAAATAAATGAAGCACAATAAGACTTTTTTATTTGCATGAATGCATTTTATATTTATTGTTGTTTTTATTAAAAAAATTTCTTAGAAAATTATGTAATTTAAGCTATTGTTGTTGGACTGTTGAATCTCTTTCTGAAAATGAAGTTATACCATTAAACATTTTCTTTAAATTGACATATACCATAGATGTATGTACTAAGTTAAATATTCCGGACTGTTTGGAATATATATGTATATCACACGTGGTATATGATACGTAACTCATTGAAAATTTAATACGTTCTGCAATAGTTCTTATCAGTACTAACTAAAGTGGCATGTTGCATACAAAATGCGCTCTAATTAAAAATATGATTTTTTAACTTTTTTGAAAAATATCGATTGTGAAACTATTTTTCTGTTTATTGTATACGATAAATTTTAATAGTAATCAAATTGTTTTACATTGAAATATTAAGCAGGCAGATTATTTATCAACTGATATCTTCTTTTGTTTAAGACACACAAATGCATATTTTAATTGTACGAAGCTTTTTGACTTTGTAGACTTAAATTTATATGCATTTCAAATAAAATTGCTAACATTTTCAACATTCTATAATAAGGCATTCTTTTCATTTACTACAGGCAGTACAGACACATTAGCAGGTATGTGAAATATTCAATTTACAATTCATTTATTTACGGAAATACCTATAGGTATGTTACTCATGTACTGTTTCTGGCTATTGTATTGTATTGTTTATTTAAATTTAGCACTTACAAGATTGAACTTATAATTAAGCACTAATTACAAAGTGATGTATGTGTACAAAGTAACATTAAAATATAATTAATAAAAATCTAAAAATATTGGTTAATAAAATAGAACAAAAAAAAGAATAAAACTAAACAGACATGAAAAATCGAGCAGGAATTTGTGCGACCTAATCGTTCATAAATGGATAGAAACCAAAACATAAGAGAATTTGTCTGCAGTCCAGCTGCAATGGTAGAAACATAGGTTATGTTTGCTACAAACATTATTTAAATGAATGCGATGAGATCACACTTACATGACAGCGACAGTAAGAGTATTTTAAATGATATGTAATATATGTAAACTTTGGAAATAATCGAATTAAGCTCACTTATTCATTTATGCAGTAATGCGCATCAATTTAGCTCAAATTTTATAAGATAAGGCCATTAGAAAACATCCCACTGAAAAGCTAAAGCTTACTCAGGCCATAAGGAATCAACATAGTGTCATAGCTTTAAAATGTTTTAGAAACTTAGTATACCAGCTAAATATTTTCATTCCCCATCAGTTTGATTTACCTAGAAATTTCCTTTTTTCATTTGTTATTATATCAAGTCTTATGGTTAGCGAGATTTTTATTATTTTCTCATATAAGTGCATGTCTTCTAAACACATTTCCTGCACCTTTAATTTACTTAAGCTCTAATAGCCAACAGTGGCAAAAAAAAAAAAAAATTAATTAATTTTTAAATATTTTTATATCTAAATTGAATTACTAAGCTAATTGTTATTTAAACAAAATACTAATTAAAAATTCCATAATACATGAAAAGCTTTCATATTAATTTGAGCAAATTATTTTCATGTCTGCATTTGCTAAACTATTCTCGTAAATATATTTTTGTACTAAAAAATTATATAGCTTTAACCTAAATTATAACGTAAAATACCAGTTGTTTATTAAAATAATTTTGTTTGGTTGCGTTTTTTTTTTATCTTCAGCAATAATAATTCTATTGTGTGTGTGTGTGTGCTGCATTAGCAACTACGCCCAACCACTTATTATTGTCTTGTCCAGTTCCAGTGCTTACTTATACACTCATTCGTTCACTAACTTATTATTATGCAGCATTTGTAATCGCAGTAGTAGAAGTTGGAGTTGTAATAGAACAAAGCAACTGCTGCAGTGTCCAAACCCATTTTCAGTCCTTGTCCTTGTTCAAGCAAACGCCCTAACTCATCATACTACTACTGGCTGCCCGCATTTAAAATTCCCAATGCTGCAGCAACGTTGCAAACTCATGACATCTACGGTTTTCAAGTTATTACGACAACAACATTGTAGAAGAGAGCATAAGTTAAATATGCAGGCCAACTCAACTGCATGCAGTACATACATACATACATACATACATACTGTCCTCCTGCCCATTTATATGGATTGCTCCTTTTAATGCTGCTGCAATTGCTCCTTTTATGCTTCTAGCGTTGCTTTGGTTCTTTGACTCTTATTGTTGTTGTTGTTGTTTTTATACTACTGTCCTTCAGTTAGTTTTATGTTACCGCTGTGTCAGGATAATAATAAAAATAATGATATGAATGCATGTTTCGAAAAGCAAAAAAAAGGACCAAAGCAGCATAACAACAGAATGAAATAAAATGAAATAGAAATTCTTGCATTGCATGACCAAACGACTGACACAACACGCTTCAGGATGCAGCACTCTGGCAGTAAAAAGCAAAAAAACTTTAGAAAAATTAAATATATAAAGTCTGAATGAATGAATGTACTTGACAGAATGGAAAATGTTTATCAATTCAAATAAATTGCACTCGAGTGTGTAATAAATTCGCCTAAGTATGCAGACGCTGATGTGCTTTGTGTCTATCCAGCAGCTGCCACATTGTTGTTGCGGTTACTTCCTTAATTAAAAGCGGTTACTTTAGTGATGAAGATGGAAAAATTAAGTTTTATGAATGTGCTGTCAGTCACAAAAGAACTGACAATGAATGACTATGAAGTTTTGTTGCATTGTGCAGTTGTGCATTTGTGCATTTGCAATAATGTGGAATTTTTCATATTACAGCAGATTAAATGTCATCTATATTTTATGGAAATGTATATAAGTGTAGTTCGTGGTTTTAGTGCCAAAAAACGTACATATCAAGAATATTAATATATAATGCATGAATTTGCTCCTCTATGTGGATATCAAATTTAAAATAATGGAAGTTTTCTAGTAAAAAAAAGGTGGTCTCAAAATTGCTTAGTGAATAAAGACGTGTGTTGGCGGGTACAATGATCAAATATTTTTTAGTCTTTATCTTTGCAACCGCTTCAAATTCTGATCTGTAGCTGTGCACACATATTCTGTAGAATATTTGCTGATTTAAAATATGACAACTTTTAAAGAGCTATTTCAGCTACCTTTTTTCAAAAGTATGAAATTTGTTGATTTTGCAGTATAACCACAAACTACAAGAATAAGATGCTAATTTTTGATACATTTCAAGAATTTTTAGCAAATTCTCAAAACACTTTAATAATATTAACTAACTAATTTATGCTTCTTATACGTAAGCGAAAATTGTTAAATAAATAATCGCTTTATTATATTAATTTTGCCTTAAATAATCCAGTCTTCTAGCTAAACTCTGAAAAACATTGTGTAGAAAATTACGCTTGGCTAACAAAACGTATATCCATCCATCCCCTCTCTTTAAGTTCAGTTAAGTCAAACTTTTAATTAAATGAAATACGATTTGGTAATACAATTTTAACTAAGCTCGGCAAAACAAATATCATATAACAAAGCTACATTTTTACAACCACTTTGCCGCATAAACTTTAACTTTGCGCCTAATTATATGCAGTGCAAAATACTTTCCCAACACTTCAGAGAATTTGTTTTAATTTTCTTTTATAAAATTAATACCGCTAATAAAAAACGCAAAAATTTGCAGACATAAAATTTTGTATTTAAAGCCGCACATAAAGTGATGGACAAAAAGAATGAGACAGCAATTAGCAACAGCAGTGCCTGAAAGCAGGCAACAAAACAGTAAACTTTTTTTTCTATGATATTTTTACACTCGTTCGTTAATCCTTTTTCATTTGTTGTCTTGAAACATAAAAAGAAAATGACTACTCGGTGGCCAAAGTAATCAAATTCTGAGATGCTCTGTTTCATTTCATCATGCCGTTGCGGCTGCTGATTTCTTTAACCAAATGAATAAATTTTTTTCTTTTTATTTTTCTCTTTCTTGAACGGAAAAAGGAAACGGATATGGTTTAATATTTCTGAAGCAAACAGCAACTGAGTCAGCGTGAATTGAGAATATTCGGTGCTGTAAACACTTTAACAGCCATAGCTGTTATTCGCTTAAGAAATTTAAGTTGGTCAAGTGTGACTTTTGTGCGACTTACTCTGAGGCGAAGTCAACCAAAGTTATATCGAGCAAAACGAAAATAAGACAGCAAAATGAAAATTTATATTAAGGCAAAGAGAAGATTCGATGATGAAGAAATAAAAAATTTCAACTTTAACTTAAACCAAAAGCTAATGAAACAAATTTGATAAAATTTGGTATGATGACAGATTGAACCCTAAGGAAAGATTAAAGTTAGGAATGAGGCAACATGATACAATGATTTTTACTTTTAGGGCCGATTTCATTTAATCAGGTAAGAACATTTTTTGTATTGTTATTATATTGGTTATTATATAATTTTTATAGAAACCAAAAAAATAATTCATTGACTAAAGTTTTACGTTACATTTTTTTATGGCACTGTTTATATACTCTCTACCAAACAGCGTAGCGTGCATACGAAAAAAATCCATTACATCAAAAGAGCATAAAACGCAGCTGTGGACGCAATTTTTGCAAACAGCGTACTTTGAGATAACACCCAGCAAACACTTTTAAACGCGAATGTATAGTAATCATAAATCAGACGATGATTTTGATCGCACGTGAGCGCTCATATATTGATGTCAAGTGATAGCTAATAGAATGAGCTAAACATTTGGGCGATTCACATTAAAATATTTTTATACATTTTTTTAATTTCTCTTCTTGCAGAGTGAAGGGCATTCATAAAGTAATATCTTCTATAAAAGTTATAAATTCATCACCTCAAGTGTAGCAGATTTTAAAATTTAAAAAATATTTTCTGGGCATAAAGAAAATAATCTTCATTTGTAAATGTAACTGACACTATGAAGCTTTGTCTCTATTTAGCTGTGTTTGTGTAAATTCACTAGCCGTAGTTTTAAGTGCCAATTTGGAAATTGTCGAAAAAAATTGGCTTTTTGCTTTTGGTTGTTGCTGTTTTTTTTTTATTTATATTTGTGGTTTTACGTTTACGGTGTCCCAAAATTCACGCAAGATTTAAATTTCACGAGGTTTGTGACATTTCAGGATTATTAAAAATGGAGCGCTTCACGAAAAAAACACGCGTTTTCATTGTTTAGTAATATTTTCTTCTTGGAGCAGGAAATTGAGCACTGTATCAACGAAATTCAGCCACATTTATACAAAATGCTCTCGGAAAATTTTGACAAAATAGTGTTTTTTCTATCAAAATTATGAGTAAAATGAAGGTGGGCTGGAAAGTAAACGGTCTAGACAGTTTCGGGTAAAACTTAATTTATTTCTCAACATTTTCTCCTATCAGCTCAATATACTTGAAACACCAGTCCTCCAATTTTGTGATGCCTTCCATATTATACGATTTGTCGAGGTCCTCAAAATAGGCATTCGTTGATGAACTCTTCATTTGACTTAAATCTTTTTCCACCAAGCCATTTCATAAAGTTTGCAAAAATCAATTATAATTACAGGGTGCCAAATGCAGAGAATATGGTGTGGAGGAGTAGTTTCAAATATGTACTTTTTTTTCAACAGTTGGCGGTTTTCCACTGCAAAACTAATTACAAGATTTTATTAAATTTGATAAGATGTTATATTAAACTCAATGAAGGGTATTAAAAATTCTTGCTCTTTCAGTGGGCGTGGCACCACCCCTTATGAAAACTGCTGCACTGCAGAGCTGCTACATCGAGTATGATACAATTTCGAATGGAGATAAATTAATTCTTAAAAAAAAAGATATTTGTTTTTTTGTGGGTGGTGCCACACCCCTTACTGGAAAATACGTTTTCACTGCTGAACTAATGGACCTATTTTGTTGAAATTCGAAACATTGATAGATTGAACCTTGAGAAAAGATTTTTTTTTTTTATTGAAACTAATGGACTGATTTTGATGAAATTTGAAAAAAGTGAAAAATTAACAATAAATTACAGAAATTCGACGGCTTGAAAGTAATGAAGAATAGGAAATAGAATATGGTCATTTCATTGTTATTATAAAATTTATTGAATGAATAAAATGGTACTGAACTTTTCGTATTGTCACTATAATGGTTGAATTTCAACCTTTGGGCGAACTATAGTTTTCATTAAAGATTTGTGTATTATATGATATAATTTTTCATACTTTTATTTATGAACTCAACATACTAAGAATTTTGCTTTAAATAACATTACAAAAATTATCTAAATTGCAATTTTACAAACGCAAGAAGTGCTGTCTTATTTAAATTGAAAATTAATAACCAAAATACTTAAAAATTCTAAAATATCAAACGATAAATTTAAAAATGATTTATGAATTCTAAAAGTTTTCTTTTTGCCAAACTTATTTATCAACTGAAAAGTTAAAGCCAAAATTAGAAAAAAAATATATACAAAACGCCATGAAGATCAAAAACTTTCATAAGTAAAAAGTATTTAAAATTTTCTTTTCGTTGTCTTACCAAAACTAAATAGTCAAAACGTTGAAGCAAAAAGTATCCACAAGAGGCTTAATTGTACACTTAATCTGTTTGCTTAGTTGAACAACGCCACCACCACCACCAACAACAACAACAACAACAGCAACAACGTTCACTTTGAAAATTTCATTTTCTTATGCGTTCATTGCAATTGTGCAACTTTTGCATGCCGAGTAAATTGCTGAAAATCTTTGGCCAGCACCTGCTGCTCTACACAACTATTGCAAATACAACAAATAATTTCATCTTTCATTCCATAAAAGCCATTGCTTTTTCGCAATTGTGCTCGTGCTTATTGCCATTTTCTTAAATCACAATTTGTGTGCAATAAACTTTTCCAATTTCCACAGTTTTACTCGTATTTTACTACAGTGGTGCAAATAAATAAGCAAATAAAACAAGTTAAAGGAAATCACAGAAAAACAAAACAATTTGCAACAAATTATAAACCGAAAAGAAGTGCTAGCGAAGGAGCAGACAGAGGTGGCAGCATGAAACTTTGCATTTATTTTTATCTTACTCTGTGGTCGATCTACTCTTGCGGCAGCAGTTTTTGACTTAAAAAGGTGGCAAATAAATACGCAATGAAGCGAACAGTCAGAGATAAAGCACTGAATTAAATTGCCATAAAGTTTTGCTAAAATTTTGTTAACTTTTTGCAATGCCTTGGCTTAAAAATAATTTGTGTTGATTTGTTGTGTTTTAGTTCGATATTAAGCTTTACGGAACCGAAGATATTGAATTTTTAAATTTTCTTCAATCTCAATAGTATTTTGACTACAGCGTAAAAGAGGAGTTTTTACAATCAAAAATATTTTTGTTGTGTTTGCTATTACAGCTTTATAAAAGTAAGCATACGAAACTCTTGAAATATGAAACTTTAGCTAGAGAAACAGTTATAAGGATTTTGGTAGTGCACACCAATGATTTTAAACATGCACATAGAACAGCTAGTATGCAGTTTAGACGCTTTTTCCTTTTTTTTTATTAGCGACAAACTTGTTCGCTAGTTTGTGAGCATGTTCAAATATTTGCACTGAATGCTGATACATATGCGTGCGGCTGCAAGATACAATTAAGCACGTTTTAATGAAGCTACTTTTGTGTTTTTTTTGCTCTTGTTAAACTTTCAAGGTTTTCAAGAGTCGACGAATCTGAAATTGAGTTGCAACAACTCAATTTGTTGCGCGCTGCACACGTTATCAGCATGTGAATGAAGTGGATTCCTAAGTGCTGAAGCAACAGCTTCACGATGCTTAAGCTGTTTTTTTTTTTTAAGAATGCGTGCGTATATATGATGCTGCAAGTGCTTCAGTCAGTCAGCCCCTTACGAGTTGAACTCTGGCTATGCACACGCAATAGCAGCTGCAGTGTCATTAGTAACGCAACTTGTAGCCACACTGAATTATGAAATTTTCTCGCACTAATGAGTTTATCGCTCTTAATACAACAGAATTTAACAGAATATGTAAAAAATAATGAGAAAAAAAAATTAAGAAAAATATGTATATTGAAAAATAACTTTCTATTGCATACTTTAAGGTTGTGAATATAGAAATAGAGCGTAAATTTGGCTAAGTTTTTTTACGATTCTTCAATATTGACTTTTATAAATTGAATACGATTTAATTTCAAATCAATAAAATCAATCTTATGATAAAAGCAGCAATAGAAATCACTTTGACGCAACACGTCGTATGAGCAACATTATTGTAGTGCTACGCAGCTACCTATGCACTTAAATTTATTTTAAGTTATAACATAAACATAATTCAAATACTACGAAAACATCGACATAAATTGTGGTAACCCCTACCGCTGCATCCTTCCTATTTCATTTATTTTAAGTGTATGTTAGCCTCCTACAAGCTTCTATGGGCGTTTCAGCGCAGGAAAACATTGCAAATTTCCGATGAATGGTCGTCGGTCGACGACGGTTGCTTGATGCAGCTTTTTATTTTTATTATGCATGTGTGTGTGTGTGTGCTGGGATTATAAACGTTTTGGGGGCATAAATCATAACCATGCAGCGATTATATACCTTTATAATTGTGGGCATTTTCATGCGCGATGTACTGAAGATAAAGATGAAGCGAAGAATTATGAGCTTTATACTTAAATCGGCTTGTACTGAGATGAAATTAAACACATACTATTTATTGAGTTGATTGTTCCTGTACTCTTATACCACGATGCAGTCTACTGTTAGCTGGACTCACAGGCGCAACATAAACTTGTTAATGCCTTTAACAATGCGACCAGATATAAAAATGATCGTCGACGATTCAATCATTTAACGTAATGAAGTAAACCATTTAACATCTGATTTATAAATTTTTATACAAACTTTTTTACACGCATTCCCATAAATAATTGTTTTAAAATTTTCAATTTTGTCAGTGTGCAATTTATTTAATTGTTTCCATGTGAAATTTTCTTTTACGGCTAGTAAATTTACAGCTAGTAAACTGACGAAATGTTATCTTTACAAAAAAAAAAAAATGTTACGTTAAACAAGAAAATAAAAGGATTTTTTTCCAGTGGGCTTACTTAACACCATTCGTGTAAGAGTTGTTTGTAAACCTGTTTGGACAGATGCCAATGCAAACAAAAATTTAAAATAAAAAAGGAATGCAAATTTACAGTGAAAATATGCAGTTTTATGGTATAGTACAAGGAGACCGACCATTGTTCAGTTTTCCGTTTTGAGGTTGAAAAAATCGAAAAAATATGCAATTTGTTGAAAAGGTTGACTAATATTGAATAAGTTGAAATATTTAAAAAACATTGAAACGAGTTGAAAAGCCGAAAATAAAAATTAAGAATGTTGTAAGAGGTTGAAAAACGTCAAAAAAGGTTAAAAAAGTAGTATGTGCAATGTTGAAATGGGTTGAAAAGGCGAAAAATGTTGGAAAAGTTGGAAAAAAATGGATCAGAAAAAAGTTGAGAGAGGTTGAAGCAGGTGAAAATGGCTGATAAAGTCGATAATATATGAAAAGTGTTGAAAAAGTTGAAAGAAGTCGAAAACTTCCAAAAAAAGTTGAAAATCTCGAAAAAAGTTGAACGATGTTGAAAAGTCAAGAAAGGTTGAATAAAGTTGAAAAAGTCGGAAAAAATTGAAAGAGGTTGTCCATAGCATGCTATGATGACTGATTTTGGTGGTATGTATTATCTATAAAATTTTTATGAAAATCGTCAGTGCCGTTTTTGAGTAATATTGAATCAAAATTTCAATTATTGAAAAGTGCCACGCCCAATTTTCCGATTCTGCCCACTTTTGGCAAAATTTAGGATATTTATAATCTGCGTCTGTGTACCAAATTTCAATACAATATCTTGAATGGCTTGCGAGATATGACGTTATAAAAAATAAAGTTTAGGGCTGTGCCACGCCCTTTTTATAGTCTTTAAAAACTTAAAACCTACCGCGATCTTAATTCTGTTTACATGTGCACCTAATCCCTAAATTTTATCAAAAGTGCTGCAGCCGTTTTCGAAATAAGGTTCAGCCATATATGTATATATGTATTTATATATTTATATATGTATATACATACAAATTATTGCGCTTTTAATAATAGTAGATAGATATAAAAATATATAAAAATGTAAAGAACTTCAAAATCGATACACATACATAAATAATGTCAGCATGTAATAGTATTTACATTTTTGCATAAATTAATTGTATTATTTAATTAAGTAAAAATTTCTAACTCCTTAGATTTACCGTGAAATTGTCCGTCATATTAAAATGCAGTATATCTACAAACACAAGTGCTTTGCTTGCGGCTGTATTTATACGTCGAATTGTTTTTTTTTAGTCCCCTTTCTGCAATTCAAATGTAGAATTTCCAATTATTTTTCACTTTACTTTGTTGCATGTGTTAGTGAATTTGTGTACATATGTATGTATGTGCTTATGTGCGGGTGCAAGTACGTTCGTGGCTGCTGGTCAGGTCAAGTATACCTAAGGCACTAAAACATTTTTGTGTGTGTGTGTGCATGAGTGTATGTGTTGACTTCTAGGTAAATAAAGTGTTGCCATTAAAAGAAATTCCTTCACCTCTTTGCGCATATCGCATCAAAATCTAAGAAATTTACCGCTAAGTTATTGTTGAGTATGCCGTTGAAAAAAGCGACATTAAAACTAAAAAGTAAACGGAAATTGTTATGAGGAATAAAAAAGCAACAGCAAAGTTTTAAAATATCGTCACATTTATGGTAAAGAATTTAAGGTGAAGTTGTTAAAATTAAGCACTAAATGCGGTTTTTCAAATTTCACAATGCTGTTCTCATTGCACGAGAGTGTTGCAAGAAATAAATTAAATTTTTATTTTCTGAATGCCATAGTTAGATTTTGTAACGTCAAAATTTTACTTTATGTTTTGGTCAACATTGAATCATACAAATTTACAGTAGTGTTTTGTTTTCAATGAAGTCCAAATAAATGCTGAAGCCATGACACAAGCAACAAAAGTAAACAAATTAAGAATAATGACGTGCCGTAATGAATTTTGTAATGCAAGTGTTTTTGACGACAAGCCATATTTAGCATAGTTTTTATTTTACAATAAAAAAAAGTAGAACATATTTCTATACATTTTTTTTTATATTTTTTGTTTTTGAAGTCAAGAGAACTATGATTACTGCTATGATACTTGCAAACGTTGTAACGTTGTAAACGTCATCATTAAAATTTTTTAGCGTATATTTTAAAATTTGTATCACGACACAAATTTAGGTAGAAGTTTTTTGAATTGCAATTTCATGTACCTACGTGACCACAATGGCACGAAAGTAATAGTTTTTTTGTAGTTAAAATTCTATAGAAATTTGTGCTAGCAATTTGTGTTTATTGCGCAAAAACCAGCAAAGGCCAACTGTTGTTAATTTTTTTTTTCTACTAACAAACAAAGGTTTTTGCCATAACTGTTAAATTTGTGTTGATAGCCTAATCATCCAATTTTTAATAGCATCAGCAAAATCTATAGAGAACTTGATGAAACAACAACTTATCAAAAAAACACCTACAGCTTTTGATTATTACTTAAAAGTATCCTGATAATGGCCAAAAACTTAGGCCGAAATATTGAAAATATTGAAAAAATTTCACCCAAACAATTAATTAATAATTTTTGTTTTTTTTTCGCGTCACCATATCGCTCATTTACTTCAAAAGTGGCATAACTCAAAAAACACAAAGTGGGAGAAAAACGCATTTAAAGTTTTCAATAAGTTACTTTTTATATGAGAATTCAAAAAAGTATGTTTTCATAAACTCTTCTCACAAGGCAAGTTTATAAGATATCTTTCAGAATTTTTGACACAAAATAAGACATGAAATGGTGAATCATTAACTCAAAAATCACGTTTTTTGAGTTATGCCACTCTTGAAGTAAATGAGCGATATGTTCTCACATAAAGGGACTACCATTAATTACGTGAGACGTTTTTTTAAAAATTCGGACCCCCTATCCTCTCTTCGGTGAGATTTGGTGAGATCTGGTTGGACCCCCCTCCCCTCCCTCCTGTGAGATTTAAATTATAATTTTTAATGTAAATTCTATGACGTGAGGTTTTCCCTGACCTACTCCTCCCCCTTGGTGAGATTTTGCCGGACCCCCTCCCCCATATTTTAGCTCACGTAATTAATGGACGTCCCCTAAGAAGACCAATTGCAACAATACAGAAAAATAAATACTTACGAAACGCAACAACTTTTAATAAAAAATGCAATAAATGTTTTTTTTTTTTGAGTAAACACCGCGTACCGCATCATAAGTATGCGTTAACTGTAAAAACGGGCATCAGCATCAAAAAACGCCAGTGCTGATGATGATAACATTAAAGCTAATGACCGCCATAAATAATAATTTATTTGTACCTAATGGTAAAGGCGCACGAGACGTTACCAACAAACAAAGCCGCTGAAAAATTATTGGGGTAGCAACAGAATAATACCAACAAAAGGTGTTATTGTTGCTGAATAAATTATTAATTCGTTTTGTTTTATTCTTTGGACCATACTTTGCACTTGAAACTTTGTATTTGAAAATTTTATTTGTTGCAAAAAATGAAATCATTGTGAGCTGCTACTTTTTAAGACTTTAACAAAAAAAAAAAAAAACAACAATATTTAGCTTTTAACATAAAACATAATTTCGCGTTTTACTGAAATTGCTTACTTTTTCTACATATATATATATACTATTTTTATAGGATTAATTCTATGGAAATGGTTTGTAACGCTTTGGTACAAAATATACTTAACCGATTTTAATTATTTCTTCTTTAAAACAACATATCTATGCTAAAGAAGATTATTGCATACTTATTTATATATATATTTTTAAAGATAAATATTCTTTTTCTAGGATAAAGTTTTTGCAAAGCCTTACTCGAAAATTTATTGTCAATGAACACCGCAATTAAGCGATTGAAAGTGAACAAATTAAAGCATTCAGCACGTATATTTAATTAAAATTTTATTGTTTAGCCTCTGAAGATGCCGACTAAAAGGAGGCGAAATATCGGACACTTAAATCAATCAAAATTTTTATAAAATATAAACTGCTTATATTTTGATTAAAAATCATGGACTTTAAGCTTGGAACTCATAAATGGCAATACATTTTAATAAAACACCCATTTATACGATGAAATGCTTAACCCTCCGATGGGCGCATGGGTCTGGCCAGGCCCAATCGGTTTTCAAATTAATATATCTTTTTTTCTACGTAATTCTGAGTGATCCCCGTCCATGATTTCCTCAAATAAGTTAAGGTGAACGCAATAGAACAGTAAATGATACGTTTGCGATATATTTGTAATAAAAAATTTAATTTTAAACTCTTTTGCCAGTCACGTGCACATGGGTCTGAGCCGACCCAACAAATTTTTTCATACGAAATTGAAAAAAATATTGAGTAAGAGGTTTTTTTGGACTATTACGATAATGGCGATGTGGAGGAAATTTACACAGAAGATTTGTTTTCTTTGGATTGAATACAGAATTTCTCAATAATCATCCATCTACATGAGAATCTGATGATGATTAACTACCCTAATATATATGGGTCTGGCCAGACCCATACGCTCCACTTACCGCCTCGAACGTCGTCGCCAATCGGAGGGTTAAGGCCTATTTGCGCTTCAGTTGTAAAGCCAAATTGGATTCATACGTCACTATATATATTCAGTGATAATTCTAAGAAGATTTCACACCAACTGATTTGTTTTAAATCAAACAATTTTCCCAATATTCGCTACTGAAAAAATTTCTTTTCTTATTATTTGATTTTTTTTTTGCACGATCCTTTTTTGCTCGTTTTGGTTAATCATTTGAAGAACAATCTTTTGCAACATTATTTTTATATGAACCCTACCAGTTATATAATTGCAATTTTGAAAATTAAATGAAACTCATTAATAAATTTTAATGACCTAAGGTTTTGAAATAACCATTACACACAAACATTCCTACCAGCTACATATCCTGCTACCACCCACTTAACACTTATCTCAATCTTCTTATGAATAAAATTGTAGGCTGACAGTCCTATGCATTGGGTCATTAAAAGATATTTATTTGTTTGCTGTAAGCGTTGCCGTTGCCATTGTTGCTGCAACCAAAGTGTTTTCCTTAATGTCCTGCTGCTGCCGACACCTGCTTAACTTATTACCTTTTGCGCGTTCATTTAGATAAGATTGTTATGAAAGCGCTAACTGTACATAGTAGTAGTGGGCGTGGTTTTGTGCAGGTAAAGGCTGATATTTCTTTGTTGGTAATAACAATTACCAAAAATGGTTAGCCTTAAAGCACATTATAATTATTAGCTATAGTAGAAAGAAGACTCAATACCAATTGCTCATTCCATATATAAAATAATCACACACACACACACACACAATCATACCAAAATGCATGCGCTTTATTTTATTACATAACGGAAATTAAACAATTTTATGTGTTTCACCCTAAAAATAAAGTGAAGAAAAAACTAACAACTTATGTGTGTGTAGTGTCATTAGCGTTGGTCATTAACTGGCTTGTTGTAGCCAATATCGTTATCCGCTACAGTTGTGCAAAAGCGTACAAAAAACTTTAAGTAAAACGTAAGATAATGAAGAACATTTGGGAAAATTGCGGAAGGGCCGTAACACAAATAAATATTCGTTTAAAAAAAATTTAAAATTAAAAATTTTGAAAAAAAATTTTATTATAAATTGAGCTTGACTTTGTAGAACAAGCGGCTGAAAGTTTTGCTTCATTTTAGTTTTTCTTTATCAAAAATTTTACAAGACAAAGTTGTACAAGAAACCTCTAAAAATATTTGTAACGTAAAGTCATATTTCATGCAAATTTTTCTTAAAAATATTCATCAATATCTATTATTCCTTAATAGCAGATTGACTTGAGTGCCTTACATTTTCGAATTAATTTTTTACTTGGAATTGAAGAATTATTAAAATTCTTTAAAAAATACTACATAGAATATGATATTATCGCACGAGATAAAAATATCATAAGTTAAAAATTTCAACAGGAAAAATGTTTATAGAAAAATTATTACACAAATTATATCCCACTGTGCGCTGATGTTTGCAAACTAAACAATAGCGACAAAAGCTTTTCATTAGCTTTGCTAATCAAGCATTTAATAGTTAAAGCAATTTCCTTGTTGGTTACGTTCTTGTTGTAAACTTATGATAACGTGCCTTACTCCTCTTTTCATAAACCACACTATGCTGCCTCCAACTACTTTTACCACGTTTAAGGATAATGGCATGCGATTATTTTTGGTTTTAGCCAGTAAATTAAGCATGATTGTGATTTTGCGACCGCCATTAAATAGTGTGTTGGAAAGCTTTAATAAGCTCTTTGCAGCTGTATGTTAGCATGCTCCATTGAAAACAGGATATGCTGATTATAATGTTTAGCGTGCAACAAAAGAGGAAATAAAATTTTAATTGAAAATGTTTCGGGGAAATTATTTGAAAGTATTTTAAATTAAAAGTTAATAAAAAAAAAAACTTTAAATAAAAAGTTTCACAGCAAAAAGAGGGGAAAAAAAAGCAACAGCCTAATGCAATAAAAATTATTTTTAAATGCAAAGACATTAGAGAGCGAATAGCAATATCGAAAATGTAACCCTTTGTTATTATGACCTTCAATAAAATTTGGTCAAAAATTTAGTCAAAACCTTTTTCCAATTTTGTTTTTATTTTTTTCTTTCTTGCCACTTGAACGCTGCTCCCAATGAAGCCTTTTATTTTGCTTATCTTTGGGTTTGGCTGCTGTGGCCTTTTTCTTTCTTTTCTTTTGCCTGAAACTAACTAACAACTCCCTAAGGACTCATATTCTATTTTAACTTATAAACCTTTAGCATAAAATACCAGCAGCAGTATAGCAGCAACAATACTCAAAGCAATTACAACAAAGTAGGCAAAAAAAAAAAAATAAGAAAAAATGGACATGAAAAACTTTTTTGCCATTAGCCAAAAAATGAAAAAAATTTTGACTGCCTGCCTGCCTGCCTTTATTGCTTGCAGTCGTCGCTTGGTATCCCTGATTCACTCGTATTTTATTGCTTTGGCACAATTTCTTGATGCTGCCGTTCGTTGTTGATGGCAGCAACAATTTTTCGTTGCCAAAAGTATTTTATTGAATTTTAATTGTAGCACATTTTGGCTTTTAGTCAAAAACAACAACAGCAATAAAAAGTTATATTGTAAAATCTTTCTTTTCATACCTTGCTCGTTTTTCTTTTTCTCAGTTGTAGGTATGTTAAAAAAATTTTAAATTAATTCTAGGGTTTTTAACGTCAGCTATAAAGTTAGGTATCTTTCTGTTAAGGTAGATATAATTAAGATAGCAGCCATTTTTTTGAAACAAAGGAAACTTCAAAATAACATAGAGCTGTTGTAATGGTTTTTTTTTGTGTTGAATGTTCCTAATCAATGAGCAACCTTTCAATTTAATTTATTTTAAAATCAAAGGTTAGAGAACAAAAATATTGTAGAGAACTACTCAATTGCTTTGGTTGTACGGATTGAAAACTTTGAGCAAAAAAGGTTAAACATTTCAAAAGGCCACATTCCAAGACAAAAACTCGTCTATAATGCTTGTGCTTCATTTGTATGGAATTTTGTTTTAGAACTCTAACTTTTACTCAGACAACGAGCTTATCTACTATTATTAAACGAGCAATAATTGTATGTATTTATATATTTATGTATATATATATTTATTTATATATATATATATTTGCAGACTTTATTTTCAAAACGGGTACAGCGATTTTGATGAAACTTAGGGGTTAGGTACATATGTAAACAAAATTAGAATTGGGCTGGGTTTTAACTTATCAAAGGCTCCTGGAGGGGCGTGGCACAGCCCTAAACTTTTATTTTCATAACGTCATATCTCAAAAACCTTTCAAGATATTATATTAAAATTGGTGCACAGATGCAGATAATAAATGTCTTAAATTTCGCCAAAAGTGGGCGGAATCGGAAAAGTGGGTTGGCACTTTTCAATAATTGAAAATTTTGATTCAATATTACTCAAAAACGGCACTGACGATTTTCATAAAAATTTTATAGATAATACCACTAAAAGCAGTCATCATAACATGCTATGTCATTATACTGGCAAAACTCGTTGAAAGGCGTGGCACAGCCCACAATATTTATTAACGTTATAATAGGCGAACTAACAATACAGTCGATATGAAATTTAGTATGGTAGGTATACTTGCTATGAGGTATTTTTTAACCAAAAATGGGTGCAATAGTACCAGTGGGCGTGGCACCTCCCATACAAGCAAAAAACGTTAAATGTTATATTTAGTGTGCTATTAATGTAATCTTTCTAAAATTTGGTGCTAAGATGTCGGTTACTATAAGCTTTAAAATTAATTGGACTTCGATGGGATTGTATCAGTGGGCGTGGCACCTCCCATATAAGCAAAAAACGTCTTGTGTAATATTTGGAGTAGTCCTAATAAAATTTTGTATAGAGATGTCGGTAACTATAAGCTTTGATATTATATGGAGTTCGGCACGATTTTCTTAGTGGGCGTGGCACCTCCCATTCAAGCAAAAAACGTTTTGTGTTATATTTAGTGTGCTTTGAGAGTTATCTTTTTAAAATTTGGTATAGAGATGTCGGTTAGTAAAAACTCTGAAATTAAATAGACTTCGACGGGATTGCATCAGTGGGCGTGGTACTTCCTACTATAACAAAATGTGTCAAGTGGGTCATTTTGTGATTTATTTAAAGATTTTTCGACTGGTTCAACTTTTTTTAACCTCCTTCAACATTTTCGATATTTTTCCGACTTTGTCAAACTCATTCAACTTTTTTCGACCTCATTCAATTTTTTTAGAGATATTCAACTTTTTTCGAGATTTTCAACCTCTTTCAACTTTATCCAACCTCATTCAATTTTTTCGACTTTTTCAACCATATTCAACTTTCTTCGACTTTTTGAACGTCATTCAACTTTTTTAGAATGATTCAACTTCTTTCATTTGTTTAAACATTTTTCAACCTCTTTCAACTTTTTTCAACATTTTCCGACTTGGTCAACCTTATTCCACTTTTTTGACTTATTGAACCTCATTCAACTTTTTTAGAGTTATTCAACTTTTTTCAACCGTTTCAACATTTTTCAACCTCTTTCAACTTTTTTCAACATTTTCCATATTATTCCGACTTTTTGAACGTCATTCAGCTTCTTTCGCCTTTTTCAACCACTATCAACTTTTTTTGAGTTATTCAGCTTCTTTCAACTGTTTCAACATTTTACAACTTCTTTTAATTTTTGCAACATTTTCCATATTTTTCCGACTTTGTCAACTTCATTTAACTTTTCTTGACTTTTTCAACATCGTTCAACTTTTTTCAAGATTTTCAACTTTTTGGAGATTTTCAACCTCTTTCAACACTTTTCACTTTCACGCTTCAACTTCTCTCAACTTTTTTCTGTTCCATTTTTTTCCGACTTTTCCAACATTTTTCGCCTTTTCAACCCATACTATTTTTTTAATCTTTATTGACGTTTTCAACCTCTTACAACTTTCCTAATTTTTATTTTTGGCTTTTCAACTCTTTTCAATGTTTTTAAATATTTCTACTTATTCAATATTAGTCAACTTTTTTCAACAAATTCCATATTTTTTCGATTTTTTCAACCTCAAAACGAAAAACCGAACAGTGGTCGGTCTCCAGGTACTAAAAATCATATAAGAGATCTTTGCATAACCTTTTATCTATGACGATGTATGACGTCGTCGATGTTGTTCGTCTAAGTGTAGTTTGCATGACAAAAACTGTTGAAGTATTAAGCACCTTTTTCTATATACATGTTTAGATCTTATTCCGATTGAGAATTAGTGGTAAAGCATTTTTTAATAAAAATTATGTTGGGTTCTTTATTCTATTCCCCATAGATTTTTGAGATATTTTCTTCAAAGAAGTCAAAGTTTAAAAAGTGTTCAGTTTAAAGAATGGCCGATATATATTTTTATATTGTCAGCGACGTACCGTGGACAGTTGGCGCCCGTGGCGCAGAGGTAATTTGAAAGCCCCTACGTAATAAATTTTATATATTTTTGGCGCAATAATTTTGAACTGCAAACTTAATAACAAAACAAACTTTCCATCATTAATCGAAGATCAAAATTTTGCAAAAAAAATTAAACTACAACGCTTAAGTTCAAACTTTAGTCCACCAAATTATATTATTTGCATATAAATGATATTTATATTGAAAACGTACATGAACAATTCAAATGCTGCCTAATCAGCGCAAATCCTGCATCATTGCAATTGGGTATAGTAAAACTTAATTTGGCGCATTGTTATGCTACGCAAATACCGCAACGTAATTTAATGCTGTATCTCTGTGTGTTACGCAGCATATATGAAAACAAAAAAAAAAAAAAAACAGACGGCACAGTTTTATGTGTGGCCATAAAAAAGATTTTACGCAAACACTAAAATTTGGCTTCCAAACAATACAAAAAGACAAAAAAAAAATTAAAAAAAAGTTCTGAACAAAATAACTAAACGCGTCAAATGCCTTTTTAAATAAGCCAAGCGAAAAACCATAGAAATATTACCAATACATATGCACGCAAAATACACGCAAAAGCTTAGCAATAACAATTGCATAGGGATAGTCGGAAAATAAGCCACTCGATAAGGTGAATAAATAAAAATCATTCAAATATTCGCCAAAAAAATTAAGAAAAGTTTCCTAAAATAATTCTTACATCCCAAATCTTTGGCTTTTACTAAAAATTTGCTGGAAAACAAATCTATTTATGTAGTTCTTGATCAGCAGAAAATATCCTAATATTAAAATTGAAATTTAAAAAAAAAATAATTAATAATAGTCGGACAAAAGATGGAATAACGAATATATGATTTGTGGAAATTCAACACATATTCACCGTGTGGATCGAAATTTTTACACAAAAAATAGAGATTAAATTTTCTGGAATTCTTCTTCAGAAGTAACTCTTACTGAAAAACATATTTGCAGTCTTTAGCACATAATCCATTTGTATTACGCACTGTTTCAATAAAATAAAGATATGTACAATATATCAAATAAAATTTTCTCAAGCCATTTACTACTGGGTCATAAGCACTTGACCGTATGTAGGAATGTTAAAAGCGTGAAAAAATCTGCAGTCCACTATGATTGAAATTTTGTTAGAAAACAAGTGGGCTACTACTCATATCGCTGACCTATACAGTATGGTGTAGCAGTAAAAATACACGCCGAATTTTTATTGTTCCACAAAAAGCTTCAGAAAATTCGCCACGTTACGTAGTAAATATAAAAAGAAAAGCTATAAAAATCTAAGTGCTTTAAGTGTTGCCAACTAAGCGCAATGTAAGTAGTTGATGAACTTTCAATCAAATGAATTTGAATCGAAATTTTATAAAAAATTATAAAAAAAAAACATTTTTTCGGATAATGACATAGTTCATAGTGGATGTAGACTAAATTTTTTTTAATTAATAATCAGAAATGCAGAAATCTCTGACAGGAGCACCATATCTGGCGGCCATAGGGCCAATGACTCAGTGCACCGTCAGTATTCCTACAACAGTCGTAAGCTCTTCTCTTCGGAATCTTAAGAGAGATTGCGTCCTTCCCAGATTCAAACATAAATAAAAGTTCCCTTAAAACTTTTTTATTAGAAAATAAAAGCATTAATATATTTTTTTTCGAAAAATTTGATCAATAAAAGCCAAAAAAAAAAACCTTTAAAAAACTAAAAAAAAAAAAATTTTATTTGTTTGTATTTTTATAAAACTTCTTCATAAAAGTTTTGTACATATATATGTAAGTTTTCTTTGCTTAAAAAACAAAGAATAGCCGAAATGGAATTTTGAAAATAATGGAGGAGATCCCCGACCTTCCTAGAACAGTGTTTTTTGAATAAATATTACGGCACTAATCGATTGGAAAATGACGAAAATGAATTTTGAAAGTGACAGCGACCCTGCTAAAAGGCGATTTCGAAACTATTTGGCGAAAAAACGTAATTGCACCAATCAATAGAAAAATGCCGAACATGGATTTTGAAAGTGACAGGGGAGGTGCCCGAAGCTCGTGAAAAGGTATTTCGGACCCATTTGGCGAAAAAACGTTACTGCACCAATCGATGGGAAAATGCCGAAAATGTATTTTGGAAGTGGCAGGGAGGTCCTCAACTCTCTTTAAGGGCATGGCACTAATTTTTTTTATTATCTGTACTTTTTTGCCTTTATTACCCTTCACACAAAAGCAATGTTCAACACGCTCTCAAGCAAAAAAAAGGTCTCAAGCAAGATGCCTTGAAATGAGTTACATAATTGATGCAACTTCGAATATTTTTAAAATTTTTAAGTATGTACTAAATTTCAAGACTTTACCCGTCTTAATTTTTTTAATATTTTTCGAATGTTACTCCATGAAATTTTAAATTTTTTTGACCACATATTGCTTTCATTGAATGAAAAAGATTTCTTAAACAAAAACAAAAGGAATGCATTCCCTTTGATTCTTTTTTTTTTTGAAGAACCTTATTTTTTCTTTAAAATGCTATATATTTTGCTGTTCTTTAAGAAAATTGTCTTGTTGTACTGAAACAAAAGTTATGCAACTCCTCAGCGGCAATAAGCTTTCACCACGTAATACTTTCTACTGATTTTATTTTTTGATATTTTTTGCTCTTCGTTTCTCCATATTGTTCAGTGGACATTTTAAAATGTTCTTTGTTTTTTTTTTTGGCCTGGCCACATAGTTCTGACTCAAAAGTCGCCAGCTGCAGGCAAGCAAACTATGTTTTTTTTTTGTTTTTTTCTTTCTCTTTCAATTTTACGCTGGCAACTCTATTGACCTTTTGGCATCTGTATGTATTTGAATTTTTGCGACAACTGCAACTGAAAAGTGCTACCATCTGCATTTTTATGTCCAAAACTATAAAATTCTTATCGGCGTCTGTGAGTTTGTGTGTAGGTCTATGACTCCGTTTTAGAAATTCAATTCTGTAGGCGGTTGACTGAATAAATGAAATCTTTTTCATATGTATTTTAGTCATGTGACTTAACAGATAAGTTCTGGGCAAATTTGCAATAATGCAGAAATTTAATAATTTTGCATCATTTGCACAACGCTATATGCTTCTGAAACTAAAATCAAGCAGGCTCCTAAGAAACAATATTAAAGTATGTTTTTTAAACATCAACTATGACAGAAAATTAGATAAAATCAAATAAAATTCAATTATTAACAAATTCATTTTTTCACAATTTCGTTATTGTTTTTTCACCAAATTAATGGGAAAGGTTGAATGCTTAGTAGTAACTTCAACTGACCCTCTTAAGAAGGTACTGTATCACAATTTGTCATACAGCGAACGTCTAAACTATTTATATATAATTTCTTCTATGAAAATGTTTTGTAACGCTTTGGCGTAAAATATACCAAACCGATTTTCATGATTTCTTTCTTAAAACAAAACATTTGTGCTACAAAACATCATAACTTATTTTAATTATTTTTTTGAAGTTAAATGCATTATTTTTTAAGGATTAAGTCTTAAAACCTTACACAAAAATTGTGGTTTACTTTATTGTTGCTTATGCTGCTACTTGAATCCTGTATTGTAATTTTTTTTTCCATTTGTACCATTTGTATTTGGTTTTGAAGTTCAAAGGACAAGTTCTTTTTCAATTGATTTTATTAATTTTGAAGACTGCCCTGGCAGCTAGTACTCTTTAGTATTTGTAATTTATTATATATTATTATTATATTAAATAAATAAATAATATTTTTGAAGAGAGAATATAGAACGAGCTGTTCATAGAAAAATTTCTTATAAAAAACAACGGGACGCGTGCGTGTGTAGCCACGTATACCACAACTAGAACATAATTTGCTAAATACATATGTATAGATTTATATATACGTCTAAGAATATTTTTCCGTTAAAATTATTCAATAATTTAAAAAACAATTTGCTAACACGTACCCGTATACCAAGACACGAGTACATATTTTATTCAGCTATATTATGCATACAGATGTACATTTTAAGATAACAATTTACTTAAAATTACTCTTTTTTCAGTAATTCAATTGCACCTTTTATCCAGTCTCTGTAGTAGTAGGTACTAGCAAATACGTCTGGATATCCTCTGGCACATGGCTTACCCCAACTGACGACACCAATTAAGTAATTATCTTTTGAAGCTAATGGACCACCGGAATCTCCTTTACAGCCTCCTACACCGATTTTATTATATGCACATACGTTACCAGGAGTGAGAAAAGGTTGAAGGTATTTAAGTTCTGCATAACATTCTTCATATGAAATTGATGTGAGCTCGATTTTCTGCAGTCTTTTAGGAGACGGACTTTCAAAATATAATTGTCCCCAACCTGTTAATATAAGAACATTTCCTGGACTCACTTCATGCTTGGTTGGAAGTTTTATTGCTTTAGTTTTATTATTCCACACAATTGATTCATTTAAGTGTAGCACAGCAATATTATCATGAAAAGCTCCGGGATCGTAATTTGGATGGATACTTAGTTTGTCAATAAAGTATTTACCACCGGGTGCTTCCAAATCGTTTGTGCCTGTTACAATGAATAGTTCATCTAAACTCACTTCCTCTAAACACCGTGCAGCAGTTATAACAAAACGTTCATCAATAATTGCACCACCACAAAAATGACCTCTATCAGATCTTTGCATAGAAATCTGATAGGGTGCAAAACCATCCTCGGCATCCTCCCCGCCAACAACGCGTTGTTGGCGGGGAGGATGCCGAGGATGGTTCTGCACCCTATCAGATTTCTTTGCAATTGTCTTATTTTGGTCATTTATGCGGTGGTGCAATTATTGATGAACGTTTTGTTATAACTGCTGCACACTGTTTAGACGGTAAGAGTTTAGATGAACTATTCATTGTAACAGGCACAAACGATTGGGAAGCACCCGGTGGTAAATACTTTATTGACAAACTAAGTGTCCATCCAAATTACGATCCCAAAGATTTTCATGATGATATTGCTGTGCTACACTTAAATGAATCAATTGTGTGGAATAATAAAACTAAAGCAATAAAACTTCCAACCAAGCATGAAGTGAGTCCAGGAAATGTTCTTATATTAACAGGTTGGGGACAATTAAGTTTTCCAGGTCCGTCTCCTAAAAGACTGCAGAAAACCGAGCTTACATCAATTTCATATGAAAAATGTTATGCAGAACTTAAATACCTTCAACCTTTTCTCACTCCTGGTAACGTATGTGCATATAATAAAATCGGTGTAGGAGGCTGTAAAGGAGATTCCGGTGGTCCATTAGCTTCAAAAGATAATTACTTAATTGGTGTCGTCAGTTGGGGTAAGCCATGTGCCAGAGGATATCCAGACGTATTTGCTAGTACCTACTACTACAGAGACTGGATAAAAGGTGCAATAGAATTACTGAAAAAAGAGTAATTTTAAGTAAATTGTTATCTTAAAATGTACATCTGTATGCATAATATAGCTGAATAAAATATGTACTCGTGTCTTGGTATACGGGTACGTGTTAGCAAATTGTTTTTTAAATTATTGAATAATTTTAACGGAAAAATATTCTTAGACGTATATATAAATCTATACATTGTATATAGCAAATTATATTCTAGTTGTGGTATACGTGGCTTCGCACGCACGCGTCCCGTTATTTTTTTATAAGAAATTTTTCTATGAACAACTCGATCTATATTCTCTCTTCGAAAGTAATAAAAACAATTGAAAAAGAAATGCGACCGAAATGTTTGCATGCCCACGTCTCTAAAGCAGCTTCCAACACATTTTCCTGATAATATGTCGCATTGACTTTGACACCAGACTCGATAAAACGATTGGAGAGCATCCATCGGCGGTCACAGCTGCCTATACCATTACTTGACATGGGAAATTACCTTGGGTGGCTGTTCGTAGGCTCAAATTCTCGTCGAAGCGTTCGGTAATGTAAACACGATCATCTTGAGAGTTTATGAACGGCTCAATCTAGAAATTTTTCTCATCAGAGAACTCAATGTTAGGAAATTGGCCACGTTCATAGAAGCGTAACAACTCCCATGCTCTTTCGAGCCTAACATTTATTTGCTTTGGTCTAAGATCTTGTGCCTTTTGAAACTTGTAGGGCTTTACCTTGAGCTTATTTTGCAATATGCGTCTGATGCTTCGCTGTTTGAAAAACTCTTTTAAGGTATTCTCCTTTAAAGTAAAGGTTTTTGTACTACTAGGCGCCCAAAGAGTCCAGCGTCTCTCAAACCCATTTTTACTGTATCAACCCAAATTCTTTTTTCGACGGTTTCATATTTATTTCAGAGCAGATTTCTGTTGCTGTTTTTCTTTATTCCCTTTCCTTAGGTAAGCTTTGAAACTCTAACTGATTATCATTTGTTTTGGAAATTAAATAAATAGAGTAACTGTTAATAAGCAAGTCAGTTCTATTAGCCGAACCAGGTACTTGATGAGATAAGGTACAAAAGAAAAGATAAGAACAAAAAGAATAGGAGTAATAGTATACTGAGGGTAACTTTTGCAGCATCGATGGCAAGCTTGTAGATACCAGTGATATATTTTTATCATTTTATATGCAGGTTGACGTAAGACTTAACGAATTACATATATACATATGTATATGAACATATGTTTTATGAAATATTACTGAAGCTTATTTATCTGTACAACGATAAATTTTTTAAAAGCCTTTGATAAATATACATTTGCTTCACCTGGGGGCCTGGATATCTTAGTCAGTTAATAAGTTTTTTTTTTTTTGTAATTTTCGTAATTTTTTATTTCCTTAAAACTATTCTGAGTTAATTTGATATTTATTAAGATTTTTTTTTCTGTTAATTTGAAGACATTTTCAGTTTCAGCAAAATTTTAAAAGTATCAACATTTTTTCGCAATGAAATATAATCAGTTATCAGAAGTACCAAATTTTTTTCTGCTCAAAAATCAAATTCTTCATAATTTCTATGCAATAAATCAATAAAATGATTTATCAATATATTCTGAAACATCGCAATGCATTTAAAATGCAAACCTAAAAAGCTCAAAAGTAATAACAACAACTGTAAAATATATAAAAATATATCGACGACAAAACTACTAAAGCAACAACAATACATTGCACTTACCATACTGCAAATTTAGCGCGACAACCACAAACGTTTTACATTTTGCACTTTTGGCGGCATAAAATTCCCAATTGTATGAGTTTTAGGTATCATTTATTAATGTTAGTGTTATTATGCATATAAGTTTTGTATTTGTGTGAGTGTATATATCAATTTGTTAGTATTATTACTTGGTGGAGTGTGTGTGTGTATGATAAATCTGATATTTTGTTTTTCAATCAAATTTAGTATATGATTTACTCTTTCAACCTTAAAATATATCACCATTCGGCACATTCAAAGTGAAGGTAAACTTTACAGATTTTAGCTTATGACGTCGGAGTAACTAAAATTATGGCTATTTGCATAAAATTTTGTTAGTTTTTATTTGATAAAATTAATTTAAAGTTGTTTGTGTTAAAAATAATTACAAAAAAACCTATTTAAACAATTTTGAACATCAAATTTTAAGATTAAAGAGAAACTGCAAATTTTTCAATATATAAAGAAATCTTCATTTTCGAAAATTCCTTACTGATTTCGAACACGATTGTTTTTTTCTTTGGCAATTTGAGAAAGTATTCAATGTAGATAAGTAAGATATTGTACCTGGTCCAAGGGTAGAACAGTTTAAGTTCTGTACCCTCCAATTTGGACAACCATACATTGTTTATCTCATTCTGGAGGGATTACATAACTCACATTCCATCAAGGGATGACTGAGAGAGAGGTTTCCCGGCAGCCATATTAATTTCAACATAGATGGCTCCAAGCTAAATAAGCTGGTGAGTTTATGGTATTCAATCTAAGAAACTTAAGATAAGAATTGCTGCGAGGTAACCAGACTATTGCGATAGAGGAGATAGCATCCTGGCTGCGAATGAATTTTGCATCCAGAAAAGATATTCAGGTTGCTATCAAATCTCATCCAAATCAATGCCGCTCGTCTCTAAATGAGATGGCTCAGCCATGGGTTAACATTCACCTCACCTGGGTGGCTGGACATAGAAAGATTGACGGCAATGGCAATGCTGATGAACTTGCTAGACAGGGGACTACTGCACAAATTCCTCAGGACCAGGAAGGTTTTGGCATGCCACTTGCTACCTGGAAGTTACTACTTAACCCAGCAATACCCAGCGTATGAAATTTCATACAGTGTTTGAACTCTGCAGATCGCTATTTTTAACCAACAAACAAGGTAGTTGGTGATGAGATTTTAGAATTTTTTGGTGTAAATATTTTCAATAAACAAAATCAAATTTTTTTTTTTTAATTTTTTTTTTTAATAAAATGCTTTGTTTTTTAGTTATATTTCCAAAATCGAAAGAAAATTTTTTTTTTCTGGGAAATGTTGAAAAATGCTGACAAAAGATGGACTCAAAGGTCAACTTGCAATATAACGAGGCAAATCTGGCAGCAATTGGATACTAAGCTTTCGTCAGAGCTGATTTTCCGCACTAGAAATAGTGTCTCATCAGTTGTTACAGTTATAATTAGCCACTGCCTAATCCGCAGACATGCGGAGAGATTAGGTGTTAGGTCTTTTGACTACTGTAGAAGTTGTGGAGATGTGAAGTAGGACGAAAGCATTAAACATTTGCTCTGCTCTTGCTGCGCCACAAAATACGTGATTCGTTTTTGTTTGATGACCTAGATGACCTTGGACATGTTAGTATAGGTCAACTAATTAATTCTTTTACGAAATCTGGTTGGTTCAACAAGAGAGTATAGTCAGACACTCTGTGGTATCACAATGAATCACTTTTGGTCTAAGTGAGTTGGTTTTGTAACTGACTGCCACTCCTACCTAACCTAAGACCTTGTACCAGGTGAATGCTATGTTGGCAGTGAACAACTATTTTCAATATTTGAAGTAAACTTCCTTGTATGGGCATGTCATTGCAACATATGCCACAGTAAAGTAAAAATAAAAACAATTTTTTTGTAAAGATTTTAAAAAAATCATCATATTAATTGTATGATTCTTTAAAATTTTTCTAACACTATAGACTTATGTTTAATTGACAGTATTCGAGACTTTTTCTATTTAGAATACATATATCAGCAAATTCTAGAAATATCGTTTCTTTTTTAAATCACTGAAGTTTTTATTGAGCTATAATTATAATAAAAAAAAACTCTTACCAAAATATCACCATTACTTCTATTACAATAAGTAATTATATACTCATATATCTTCTGTATGCTTACCTGTAAGTAGAAAAAGAAAAATTTATTTTAGTTTTCATATTTTTAACAGAAATTAGATTTTGCTCTTTTATGTTTAAAAATAAATTTCGTATTAAAAGTGACAGCTTCAACAATTTATTGCCACATAAACGAATAATACCAAATTTGTACAAAAACATATGTTAATAAATTTGATATCTCCCCCTAATTTGCATGCGTTATCTGTGTCATGTCCCAATTCGGTATATAAAAATAGACTAAAGAAGCTATAAAATTAATTTAAGCCATTTTTATTGTTACAATTATGAGCCCTTTAACCGCATTGTAATTACGTGCTGTTTTTATATTCTCTTTTTTCTTCTTCCTTCATTCAGCTAGCTCTTTTCTTGTTTAATTTCTTTATCACTTTAACTTTGTATCCAGGCATTAAAGGAAGTTTGTGCTTTTGCCCTCATTAAAATGTTGTTTATTTATGTTATTTTACATATAAAAGTTTTTTGCCTAATTGCCTATCATAATATTTAATTTCTTCTTTCTTTCTCGTTTTACTAACTTATTCTCTTTTTTTCACTTTTCATTTCCATTTTCCCACATGCATTACGTACAGTTTTCCTTTTACAACTTTTTTATGGCTTAATATGAAGTTTAGCATTTTAGCAATTGTTAACAACACAGGAAAATTTTAATAAAACCCAATTGTAACAAATACTCGCACACAACAAACAACCGGGACCAAAGACCTTTCTACGTATGCTGAAAAATACAGAACATAAGCTGCTGAGTTGATGGTGATTAGGGTGCTGCTTCAATTTTTTCTCTAAATCAAATCTAATGAAATAAATTTTGCTAAGGCAATACTTTTGAAAATTTAAACTGAGAGATGTGTGAAATTTGCCCACAATGTAACATAAATGATGTTGAAATGAAGTAAGGTTGAAGTAAAAATGAAGTATATGAAATTTTCAAAGCTGAAGTAGAATTGAAGTAAATGTGAAACAGAACGGAATTGAAATGAAAATTAAGTGAGGGCTTACAGAGTTGAACTAAAAATAAAACTGAAGAAGAAATTGAAGTGGAACTGAATAGCAGTTAGAGTGAAGTAAAGTCAAAATAAATTCCAAGATGAAATAAAATTGGAATGATTTTAAAGTAAGAATTGAATTGATATTACGCTTAAGAGAATTTTAACTGAAATTTAAGTAAAGTTGGCACGAATTTGTTAAAAAACTGAACTAAATTGAAGTGAATGTGAAGTAAAAATAAAGTGGATTTAAAAAGTAACGATTTGAAGTAACGTTGAAGTTAAATTGCACTAAAATTAAGCAAAATTGAAGTGAAGCTTTAGCTAAGCAAAATAGTATTGCAATTGACTCTTAAATTATGATACAACGAACTTGAAGTACAACGGCAGTGAAATCAAGGTGAAATTTGAGTGATGAAGTAAAGTTGAAGTACAATTGAAGTGCATACCTACATATAAAAAGTTGCAAAACTGAAGAAAAGCTAAGGTGAAAATAGAGTAGAGTCTTTAGGAAGTTGAGGCGAAATTAAAGTTGAAGAAGAAATTGAAGTAAAACTGATAAGTAGTTAAGGTGGAGTAAAATTGAAGTGGAGTCAAAATAAATTCACAGATGATGTAAAGTTGGAATGATATTGAAGTAAAAATGAAGTTGAAGTTGAAGTAAATGTGAAATGAGAACTAAGTGAATTTGAATAGGGAGAAGCCATTTGAACTGAATTTTAAGTAAACTTGCAGTGAAATTGAAGCGCATTGAAGTGAAGCATTAGCTTAGTAAAAGAATGACGGAAATGCGAGAGTGAAATAAAAGTGAAATTCAAGTGATAGTATAGCTGAAGTAAAGAGAAATTAAAGTGAAGTTGAAGTATCAGTTTAATTGAAAACGAAGTAAAGTAAGTCAAAGTTTAATGGCGCTGATGTGAAGTTGAAGTAAAATGAGAGTAAAAAGACTCACAGTTGCCACTGCACTGTCATCAAGATCAAAATTCTAAATAAACTTTTAAAAGAGATATTTTTTTCATAAAAAAAAGTTGCTTACTTGGGGTAACAGGAGCAATTAATCCAACCTTATGAAAATTTAGAGCAATTTTTTAATAATGAGCCACCCTCAACCATTTACATATATGTGAGTTTGTTTGATATAAGGCCATAAAACTGTTTGTGTCCCAAAGGTTGTGTATTTAAATAGTCATAACTTTTTATTTGTGCCCACAAAAAACTAACGATAGTTGTCCTTTGAAGCGATACTCATTTGTTTTGTGGGAAAACTTTGACAAATTTCGTTTTGTTTAATTTTTGTTGGAATTCTGCTCTCAGTTTTAATATCGTGCATATTTTTGAAATAAAATATGAAATAAAATTTTGTTTGACAAATAAATTTCTACTTTTGATAACAAAGTAAATGTTAAAGTTAACTGAACATATGGTTTTATACATTCATGAACAAGGTTGTTCAAGTTGCATTGTGTTTTTTTTTTAGGAAGCAAGTTTGCACAGAGCTATAGAGGGACTACAATTTAGTGCTAAAAATCTAGCACTGCTTCACAACATAATTGCAAAAAGTTGTTTCTCCCTTCTTCGTAACTATAGTGCTTACTTTTGTGTAAAAAAATAAAATAGGTGATACCAAAAAAAAGGTGTCATAATTCCATAGATACAAGTCAGCGCAAACAAAAAAAAAAAAAACTCAATTTCTAACTTCTATTAAAAACTCATATTAAAGCTCCAACTTTTTTGGTACATAAACAACAATCACTTAAAAACGAAAGTGGGAGAAAAAAAATGTTGCCACAAAATCACACGCCCTCAGACCAACACTTGAGGACACACACGTTTCTGAAAATACCATGGTTAACTTAAACTTTTGCTTGCCCTACAAACAAAAATTTTTGAAACGAAAAAAAAAGAAAAAAGAGAGAGTTGGCGCACATGAAAGAAGCACAAAACTAAGACTTATCGTGTGTGTGTGTGTGTGTGTGAAAAAAAGCAACAACCGTACAGCAAAAATCTAGCACAACTTAATTAAAACAAACTGCTCAACATTAATTTAATGAAATTTTGTAGAGAAAAAAAATCATATCTTCAACAGGATGAATTTAACGCTTCTCTGCACAATCATCAACATTGCACTTTGAAGCAGCAAACTACTGTTGCTGCTTGTTGTCACAAGCGGTATTTGCCACTCGCTGAGTGATGACACAGATGAAGTTTTCAGGTCATATGTTGAACTGCTTTTGGCCAAAAAAAAAAATAAAAAAAAAAACATTTGCGGCAACAACATTTGCGGCAACCCTGGTTAAGGTGTTGCATTTACAATTGTTTGCAACAGCATGAATGTGTGTGCTGTCATATGAAGCTGCATGTTTAGAGTTGCTACACATTAGACTGTATGTTGTTTTATAAGATTTATTTATCGAGAAGCTTGGCATAAACATGGGAATTTATTTGACCTAAAATAAAAGAATACTGAGTTTCTTTTTGACTAAATTTTTACACGAAAAAAGAAAGCATTTTAAAAGAAAAGCGCTGTAAAATACATATTAAATTTTATATTGTTCCAAAAACATAAATAAAGACATTTTAAAAGACTTTTTAGTGCAGTACCTATAAGAGGTTTTTAAGAAAAATATAATAAACTGTAAGAAATAAATTGTGAAAAATTCATGGCAAACATTTTTTCAGTGTATTTTATATTTGCTTTAAAGTTTATTGAATTGTTCGTATTTTTTTATAAAAAACTTGAGAAGTAATGGTCACTCTACTACACATTATTCGCATACATAGCACACATGTACATATATATACACAGCACACTTTACTTTTCTTTTCGACGGAAATTCAATATTTTTCATAATTATTAGGCAACAGAAAGAAAAAAGTGTGAGCATTGCTGGAAAGATTGTTATTTTTCAAAATGAACTTAAAAAACTGAAAAGCTCGCCCACGTTTTAAGCATAAATTGAATGAAAAATTGCTTTAAAACATAGACAGCCAAATAACTATAATTTAATTGCAATTTACATATGTGTAGCCGGAGACTAAAGCATTCTAAAAATAATTGCTCCCGTGATAAATCCTTGAAATTTTATATATGTAGCTGAAATTGGAGGACTGTGAGACACACTTTGTCTTCGCTAGATAACTTCGACAAAAATTAAATTATTGGAAATTTTAAGCATAAGCAACTTTTGAACAAAAGTTTTAGTGTTGGCAAAAAACATTTGTTTTTTCAGATTTTCAAAAGTAATTGGAAGAAGTTTCTTTTCATTTTTTAACAAGAATTCACGTTTATTTAGTCAAACATTTTTACAAAACTATTTTTTGGCATAAGCAGCATAAGCAAAAATTTATTTCTGAAAAAAAAATATTTAAGTTTAAAAAAATTGGTATGCAATTTTCATCTTTAGTTCAAATGTGTTGTTTTAAAAAAGAAATAAATAAAATCGGTTTAGAATATTTTGCGACAAAGCGTTACAAAACATTTCCGAATTAAGATGAAACATTAAAAAATATACCCTAGTATGCCCGTGTTTTGATAAGTATAAAGAACTCACTGCTTTTAATATCTAAAAATAAAATTTAGGATACAGTCATGGGCATAATTCCATTGCGTATGCACAAACTGTACGTAGTTCTCTTATAACAAATTTTTTGAATTATTATCAGGTGCTGATATATATGCACCTTATATTGTTAGATATTTTGGAGCTATCAAGAATAATGTTACTCATAGAATAATGCTTTGAGTTTCGAAAGAACCTTAACAGAAAAATCTATAAACATCTTTCTAATATGCACAAAAGTTTGCTTTTGTTGTTATTTAAAATTTTTTTAATGAATTTTGTGACAAATGTTTTAAAGTTGACATGGTAAAAATCACAAATTGGTAGCAGCGAGAATTGAAAAAAAAGTAAACAGGAATTGGCATAACTTGGAAACTGTTTTTTTTTTAATTTAATATGCAAACCATCAATTGATTACAAGTGAAGAAAAATTTTACAAAAGGTAAATACCTTAAGCATAAATACTTAATAACTCAAAATTTCATTCACTACATTTTATTTTTTTTTTTTAATTTTGTTAGAAATTTAAGAAAATAGCTAAAATTTTGAACCGATCGTAAATATGTACATGAATCACAAAATCTTAACTTGAGCTCTACTCCGAAAGATTTAAATCAATGCTACTGCCATCAAAAAAAAAAAAAAAAGGTCAGAAAAATGTTGTAAAAACCCAAATTGCTGTGTCACATTTGTATGCACATACATAAATAAAAAAAACTTACAAACTTAAGAAAATCATGCAAAATTTTCGTGCAAAAACAAAGCAAATAAACAAAAAGGCAATAAAATTTATATACTCGCACAAGCGTAGTACATAGCAATGGCAGTGGCAGTGGCAGTAGCAGCAGCAGCAACCGATGCTCATTATTTGCATTAGCAATTTTTCTACCATTTCTATCTTCTTCTTCTTCTTGGTCTTTTTACTGGTATTTTGTGTTGTTGCTTAGCAATTTTCTTGCCATTTATCCTTGTAAGCGCTTGAAGGACAAAATTATGCGTGCCAATTTTTGTTTTTACAAGATTTGCACAAATTTTACGGGTTATTATAAATGGGAAATTTATACGACAAAAAAAAAATAGAAAAAAAAACAACAACAACATAAAGGGAAAAAATTCACTTAATGAATTTTATGAATTGCCAAAAAATAAATTGCGAAAAATTGTGATTTGCATAAAAACAGAAGAAAAGGAATAACAAAAAAAAATAGCACAAAATTAAAGACATGACATATTTTGCAAATATTTTTTGGTAACGTGTTTTGGTTTAATGAGATATTTTTCGGATTTTGGGATATTTGAAGAATTCATGCCAAAATACAAAAAAATAGTGACAGTGAATTTATTGCAGATCGCAATAAACTACTAATGTATTGTTTAAAACAAGTAGCTAAATAAAAGCCAGATTTCAGAAAAATATTAAATTAAACAAAAAATTCTATGTAATAGAGAATTCAGTGCTTTGGCTATAATTCTTAACACAAAATTTATCATAAACTTAAAATCATATATTTTGCAAATATTATTATGTATTTAAGAAAAATTTAAACTAAACTTGTAAAAATCTGAAATAAGCAACATCGTAATACTTTAAATTTTCTCTTTTTTTGGAGTTGTCGAACTATAGAAAATCACTTACCAAGTGTAAATTTACTTAAGTGACATTAGGGAACAAATTACGTAAAGCATGAAACGCTAATTTTCTTATGACTACAAATTTTCCCCAATTCTACATATATAAAATACCTCAAATACCTTTAGCAAAATAAATACCATAGGGAAATTTTTGCTGTTATTGTTGTGAAAATTTCTTTCATTTTTAAATTAAGCCCATGCCATTTATTGTGAAAGTTTTAACTCTTTTTCTTTTCTGTATATTTTACAAATGTGTTGTGAACAAAAACACAATAGCACATGTCCTGCTGCTCTCATTTTCGTACATAAAAGGTCCCAGGATAGCTGTTTATGTGCGTACACTGTGCTCAGTGATGGCATTTGGGTTTTGTGAAAACGTACTGAATCGAGACTTGAAACGTATTTTTTAGGTGCCGAATGCACTTTTTTGTCTTGAACACCCAATTTTACTAAAATGTGCGAAATTTTTCGAAACAAATTACTAACAAAAAAAAAAAAAAAGATCCACACTTTGCCCATCTAAAAAACCCTAGCAAATTTTGATATATATCACATTAAATTATAAAATGTACCACTTAAAAAAAATGTCATTATTATAAATTATCCAAATGTACCGAAAATTACTGAAAATGTCCTGAAAACTTGTTAAATATTAGGTTAGGTTAGGATAAAGGCAGGTCTAGCAAGTATGCTAGAATCCTTAAGTAGCACAAGATGTGCCGTTTTAATACCACATACGTGACCCGAAATAGACTAGTAAAGGGGTTGTCAAAAGAATCTATATAGCCTAAGCAGCGATTAAAGCTATATCCAGTTAGTCCTGTTCACGTAGTTAAGCAGCGATCTGATGTCATTTTCGGCCAAATCGCTGGATTGTTGAAGAAGGCTTGTACTAGCTATATGAGCCTATTTTTGGCAAGGGCCGCACAGTTACAGAGATAATGTTCGACAAATTCTTTCTCGTTTACATTCATGCAACTGCGGCAAAAAGAGTTAAATGGAATACCTAATTTTTCAGCATGCTTGCGGATAATTCAGTGTCCAGTGCAAGTCGCGGTGATTCTCGCAATGTCACTTCGGCTCTTGGACAGTAGGTTAGTGGTTTTTGAATTGCTATAGGATGGCCAAATTGCTCTGAATGTTTTACAGGTTTTGAGGGTCCTCCAGTTCTTTGGTGCCTCGGAAAGAAAAAACGATAAGACCTTTCGATTGACTGTACCGAGCGGTATATGCACTCGTCCGCCTTTTCATTGCCCTTAGTGTTCCTGTAGTTTGGAATCCATATGAGAGTTACGTCGAGCTAACGCCCTAGCTTAGTTAACTCCTTCCTGCATTGTTCTACTAATTTGGATTTTATCGTCTCCGAGTTCAGAGCCTTGATGGCGGTCTGGCTGTCGGAGAACATTGCTAGATTTCCCATATTACAATTGCCCACTAACCTGCACGCTTCTAGAATAGCGAAGACTTCTGCTTGAAAGACGCTGGCTGAGTTGGGTAATCGAAAAGAATTAGAAATTTCTCTGTCTTTTGAATAGACCACTAAACCTACACTTGTTAAGCTCATTTTTAATCTTAATTAATTTAATTTTGGTTCAATTTAAATCAAAGTATTGAATTGAGTATACTTTTTATTCCGAGCTTACTTAAATATTGCATAAATGAAGTTTGTGAAAGTACTTTGTCGATTCAACGAAGTTTAGCTGTAACGTATTTAAAATATGCTTATTTTTCCAGGGTTTAAAACATCGCCTCAGCATCTAAAAATGTTTGCTGGGGATTACGCACTCATACAATTCAAGTATTCAGCGGATATTTTGTTGCTCTAGCCATCGCAAGAGAGAAAGTGAACCAGAGAGAGAGAGAGAGAGAGAGAGTTTGATTTAACGCAGTACAGTGTGAGTGGTAAACGAGCGTGTGCCATCAAAGCAAATGCAGCGTAAATCCTTCGAAGATAAATAGTTTTCAATAAATTTAAGCTTCAGGCCAACAGGCAGCCCACATTCTTTGAATTTACTGTAGAATTTAACCTTTAATGAGTGAATGAAATAGCCTATAAGCAGCGGTAGCTCAAAGTCATGCACACACACAAAATAAAAAATAAATGTGAGAGTGAAAATTTACGAAAAATGAAAAACTAAAGTATGCTATACATTGTTCAAGAAATACTTATTAAAAACTGATGTTCCTTTGGTAACAGTGCCAAAAAAAAAAATGAAAAAACTCTGGCGCAAAAGTGAGAGGAATCGAACGGGAAGGCAGAACAAAAATTTTCAACGAATACCAATTTTTTTGACATAAAAAAATTTCTTAAAAAAGTCTTTTTAAATATGTGTGCAATGTTGTCAAAAAAGAATATCAAATCTATAGAGAAAAGTTACTTTTTTCTTTATTGTCTGCAAATTATTTCGAAAAAATTTTGCCATTTATTTTTAAAGCAAAATTTTCTCATAGAAAAATCTCAAATAGAAGCAAAACACTTCAACAATTGCCAATAACATACGAAACAAATTGTATACGGATTCGTTTCAACGCTGAGTTAATGTTTCAAAAAAAATATTTCTGTTGTTTTTTTTGTTTTGTTTTCAAAACACTCTAAGACTCATTTACAAAAAAAAAAAAAAAAAAATGGTTGTCCATTTGCGCCATTGAAAGCGCAAGAGTGCAATTTTTTCTTTTACATTTGTTTTTTTTTTTTTTATTATACTAGATACTAATTGCACCTGAATGGCAATGAACTATTCACTGGAGAGATCATACTATGTTGGTCCTTGACAAAAGGTAACCAACCAACTAACCAAACAACCTTCACTTTACATAATGCAATCGCTTTAAGCCTCAATTTTAGCTTTTAATTTTTTTGAAATACTTTTTTTTTTGAGTTTCTTTTTCCCTAGGATATGCTTTGTTTGCTAGTTGCAAGTCTCGCAGGTATAATCTGTAAGAGCTGATTTTTTCTTATACTTTTTGTTAATGTAACGTAGTTATATTACGCACTTTTCTAGGAAAGTGATAACACTGTTTAGTTTTTCATAAGAATGTTGAATGTTACATGTGTCTTTGTCAATAGTATGAAGTTAGCTGGGGACTATCTATTTTACGCTGATGAGATTTCTTTAACTTAAACTCGTAAATAATACCAAATAAGAAAAACAAAAAGAAAATCCTTTTTTTTTGCTCAGAAAATGTTTACCTTTTTTTGTTGTTGTTTTGAGTAGTTGTTGCTTTTATTTTTTTTATTGCTTAGTAAATGCGCGTGCAGAAATAGCGAAGAATGTTTATCATGAGCATACATACTTATGTTATGTATAAACTTATAAGGGTGGCCTACAATTTTTTTTCTAAATAAAACAAGAAAATGTAAAAAATTTTGAAATTGTACAAAACTATACAAAATTAAAATATTGTAATATAAAAAATGCTAAAAAAGTGATTAATTAGGTGACTAAAAACTGCAAATCTTCTATAAGAAATAAGAAAAATTTCATATATGTATGTCACCGGCCAAACTAATTCTTAGTATAAACTAGTTTTTCCTAGGCCAAACTAGTTTATTTGAGGGCCTAAAAGTATGCAATTTAATTTTAATATAAAAGCACTGTGAAAAGCGAAGCCAATGTTGCACATACATAGCATAGACTGAACCGTGGCGAAGCCGCTGTTGGACATATTACAGGATGTAAGTCCTGCACCGCCCATTTACCCCCACTTACCACATGCCAAGTATACAATGAAATTGGCAAATTTTGTTGTCTGATTTTGCTGCTGTCGTAGACTTCACTAACCACAGTACTCTTGCATTAAAATTTCATTGCACATCTTTAGGCATAACGGAACTAGTTTGGCCTAAAAACTAGTTTGGCCGGTATATAACTGAAGTAAACAATTTGAACAGACATATGGGTTAGGGTAGAGTGGTGGCTTAGCAACAAATATAGAAGGCATGAATATCCCGGTTTTAAAACAACATACGTGATCCCACAAAACAGTTAGTCCTTTTGAGATAGTGAACCGATAGCGAACCGATAGCGAACCGATTTCAGTTTCGGCCAATTCGCTGAGGTTATTAAAGAAAGCTTGTCCTACATAACTGAGTTCGATTCTGCCAAGGGCCGAACAGATGCAGAGAAAGTGCTCAACAGATTCTTTCTTGTTTACATTCAGACAACTACGGTAATAAAGGTTAAATGGGATGCCAGCTTGCTGTCGAGTCTCTTATAGTTGTATCCAGAAATGTCAAAATTTGGAGACAGCTATTTTGCTATCGCCAAAATGAAAAAGTGCACGTAAATAAAAAAAATATTTACAATTTATATCAAAAAATGTATTTGAAAATGTTCTTTCAGTACAAAAATCCCACTAAAAGGGAATGTGAACGAAATTTTGAAATTTTGGAAAAATAACCAGAATTTTAAAACCAATGGTATGCTTGATGCACGTATTGAGTTTCTAAAAAGAGTCTTTTATTTCGTTACTAACGTACATAAACCTTCTTTATTGAGACGAAAATTGGAAATGAACCTACAAAAGTTTAGTGCAAAATTTATGTTAACAAATGTTGAGCAAAAATGTCAAATTTCGTCACAAATGTCAAGTAAGTCCAGAAATGTCAATATGAAGATGAAAAATAAAACTGTCTCCATATTGTAACATCTCGGAGATAAAAAACAGTAGCCAATCATAAAGGGGCTGATAGTAAGTTGAATTGTAGACAAATAGGAATTGTCACTGTAATAACAAACGAAAGTGCCACCCTCATCTGAGAATAAATAAATGCGTTCACAGAAAGAAATATGGCATTACTCAACTATGTATGTGTTGATGCATATATACATACATATGCATATATGTACACTATATACGTGCGCTTGTAAAAACATTGCGCGTAAAGCATTTTATTTGTTACTTCTTGATGGTTTAAATTTATTTAGGGATTAAGTAGTATTAGTGAATTTTGTTATTTTTGCTTAGCTCGTTTTTGCTAAGTTGTGCTTTTGTTGTTGTAGTTTTTTATTGCTACTTTAGAAAATCGCATATAACTAACACACATGTATATAGTATATACCAGCAATTTAAAAAGAACTGTAATTTATATATGCGGAAACGGAAATTACAACATCACAACTAAATGAGCGAGAAAATTACAAACAAACGAAGGTTTGGCACATGAAAAGTGAGCAGGCTATAAAACTTTACAAAAAGGTAAAATAAATTTAAAAGCTCTTGCCATAAAAAGCGAAACTAAAATGATGTCGTTAAATTTATACACTCTCTCTCGCTGTTAAATTGTAAAGTAACAAATTTGATATAAATTTGTAAATTTATAGAGGAAGGTTAAGCTGGCTTCTTTTTTTGGTAGTAAATGAAATTAATATAATAAAAGTGATTAACACAAATTGCTTGAGATAAATTGGGCAAAAATACACATTAAAAATGGCTAAAAAACAAAAAAAAATTGATTTTTAAGGGATAGTGATTTATTTGCCTTAGGAAACTTATACAAAAGCGTCTTTCATAGTTACTATTGAAAACAATTACTTGTCAAATTATCTATAATTGCTTAATATAATGTAATTTATGACATTTTGATTAAAATTATACAAGTATATTTGTTATGTGTTCAATGTCTTAGCCCAAACATATTGTTTTCTAAAACAAAGTATCATATTAATCAAATAAGTGCTCATGCACACTTTCGTTTGGAATGAGATTAACGTAAAGAATGTGGCACGTGTTGTATAAAATAAAATTCTTTTCTGTCAAATTGATGGACATTTGATATTAGTAACATGAACATTTCTTCACTAGTGAGCGAGTAAGTTTTATTAGGGAGCTATACGTTCTTTAAGGGCACGAAACGATCTTTGTGCTTATTGACAGAAAAATTGTAAACAATGTAAACTTCAGTCTTTGGTAGCATATGGTACAGTGTCAATTACAATATTTTTCGCATTTTATTTTTCTTTTAAGTAGCACATTTTATCATCTTTCATACCATGTAAAATAATTATTTCACACTCTAGCCATGTACAAGCTATGGCAACTTATGTAAAGGCCTATAGGTTTTTTTTCAACTAGAATTCACCCGCTGTTTGAAGTTATCCCATAATAGTGCTATACAAAAAAATAACAAAAAATAACAAAAAATTACAAAAAATTACAAAAAATTACAAAAAATAACAAAAAATTACAAAAAATAACAAAACATTATTTTTAGTATCAAAAATCTGATTTAAAAACACGCTATTGTTTTGTGTTATCGCTCCAAAAAAATTTGACAACATGTTGCTCTATCTCTATTTCAGTACGGAATTTCCTCAAAATAGTTTATTTGTTAGAGGCGTGGGAATGCACGCAAGAAATTCCTTTCCTCAGGCTTCAATTCTACTCCATAGCAAATTTCATCAAAATCGGTATATTAGTATATATACCTGCTATAATAATATGTCTTGCATAAGGGCGCGGAACCGCCTTTAAAAAAATAAATATATTTCTTAAGATTTCTCTGTACCAAATCTCAAATAAAACGTTTAATTAGCTTAGCAATGAAAAGGTCTCCGCCCACTAAAAACAAACGTTTTTATTCATGAATCAATATATCTTCATACTAAACACTTTCGGGACCGAATGAAAGTGGGAGGAAATAAAAAATCATTAGAGGTTATATTTTTGTTAATAATTATAACCACAGAGGTTAACTGATATCAATTTCAAAGTCCTGCGTATCCTAATTCGATCTTACTGAAATGTTGCCAATAGGTAATACTGGTCCTAAAAGGGTTAATTTCATCAAAGTCGGTGTAGCTCAGCTGTGTCAGCGTTTTTTCCCCTTTGCACCCTTTGCAAAAATGTTGTTTTTTAATTTAGGAAAATTAAAATGCAATATATCAAGCGAAAATGTCCTGCCAGGACGACTTCTCCTTGGCATGAAATATACGTTCTACATTTTTTTTTTTTTTTTTTTTTAATTTAGTACGTTTGTATTTAGTAAAAATTATAGTATGCAAACAGTGCGCTATATTTTTTTAAAATTATATTTCTTCTTTACTTTAGAGATTTACTTTTTCAATTTACTTTCAATCCTAAATATCCTTTTTATTACAGGATGGAGAATATAGCATAACAAAAAAAAAAAAACCAAAGTAGCGATGAAAAGAAAAGAAAAGAAAATGTATAAATAATATTGATTGCAGTGTGCGAAAGCTAGATTTTTCATCTACTACTATTTTTCATCCATTTTTTTTGGCTTGGTTTCTCTTTGCTGCAGAAATAGGATAACTGGGTCAATGTATGTGGTTTTTTTCAGTGCTAATAATTTCTCTTTGTGTGTGTGAGTGTTGGTATTGTGAGCACATACTTTTTTATGTCTTATATTTTTCTTGGAATTTTCTGCGTTGCAGTTTCATAAAATTTTTATGAGATTTTTTAGCGAATTTTATTACAGCTGCGAGCGATTTTTATTTAATAACAAAACCAATGAATGCTTAGCTGAACAGGACGCATATCAGTTTTGGTTTTTTATTTTTTGTTGGCACAAAAGTCCAGAAGAATGCTTATAGTGGTTTTTCATAAATTTTTTAAGAAAATACAACAAAATTGTTAGTTTTTATTAGAATTGCATTTTTTGCTACTTTTAAAAAGATTTTCAAATTTAAAAATATTACATATTATCATTAAAAACAAATTATAAACAAAACAACATAGTTTTTCCAATATACAATTTTGATGTTTTTTTTATTTTAAATATTCCACATGGATTCAGAATAAGCAAAATTTTGTTGATATTGAATAATGACATAAAATGTACTTATGTATATTATAAATAATAATAATTTAGAAAAAAATCTTTTTAAATTGTTACATTTTTATTTTAAATTGATACCACTATGCGTATAAAGGTTTGCATTTGGTACCCAAAGAAAACTTTTTCGTTCAAATTAACCTTTGGCTCTTCAGTCGCTTGTTGAAAGCAAAAGTTCAATTCAATAGTTCAGAACTCTTCAGAACTAAGTAGTTGCAGTTTTCAAAGGAAATGGACAAAAAAAATCACTTAACTTAAGTTTTATGTAAGTTAACATTATAGGAGTTTTATTTCCTAACATTCTGGCAACTATTGAAATTCCATTGAATTGAACTTTTGTCCAGTTTAATTTGAAAGTTTTATTCAATTTATATGGAAAAAAACAAAAATTTATTGCGCGTAAAACAATTACAAGTTGAAGCTTGTAGAATATATAAAGACAAACATATGAGTGCTTACTTTGCAAATGAATAACTTACTTGGAGGGCTAATAAATACTTTGTTATAATTTAGTTTTGGTACTTTAAAATCACAAACGTTTGATTAACTCGATTATAGACTGTGTTATCACAAAGCATTTAGATCAAAAGTTTTTCGATAAGAATGAAATAAGATTTTTTGTCAGAAATGAATGCTATTAGTGTTGCCAACTGCTTACTCTACAGATTTCAAATGGGTTGAATATATTAAATTATGGTAATTATATTTTAATAAAAACTCTATAGTTTTTTAAAACACTAACCTTTAATAATAGCAGATATTTTTCAAGAAATATTCTCCAAGTATTCGTATTCGTATAAAGAGTAGCTGGTATGAATTTCAAATGGTTATTATTCACGCACTTTCATTTCTATGCTTTTAAATCCCATAACTTTTTATTGCAAGCAGTTGAAACTTGACAAGATTTTGTAACACTTTGGCGTAAAATATACTGAAATGATTTTAATAATTTTTTGTTTGAAATAACATATTTGTCCTAAAAAAGGATATCGCATACATATAATCTTTATTTTTAAAGTTAACTATCCGTTTATTTAGGATTGAGTTATGGCAAAACATCACATAAAAATTTTCGTTTGATTTTTCGTTTCTTATGCTGTTATTGTTGTTATTGTTTTCTCCTCAATTGTATCGTTTGTATTTCGCCTAGAAGTTCAAAGAAAAAACTTTCTTTAAATTTTTTTCTTGTAACTTTTGCAGAGAGAAGATTGAATGAGAATTTAAGTGAGTAATTTCATTATAAAAGAAGCAACGAAATATCGCGTACGTAAATATTTTATCGAACTATAAATTCATCATTATGATGCAATATTTGTTTCCATCTTTCTAGCAGAAGCATTATTCTTCGCACCTTAAACTTCTGATCTTAACACGACTAGAAAATATCGTTAGCATAAATAAGGTCCCCATTGGTTTTGCCTAGCCAGAACGTTAGGGCCAAGTGTGGATTGTAACGGTGTGTCCTAAATTTTCCTAAATAGTATTGTCCAACGCCCGCCTCAGTAGGCTCTCGTTGGGTTTTTGCACAAGGCCCTTACGTTCTGGTTAGGCAAAACCCAACAGAGGCATACCTTTTACTAGACGTAGTAAGGCCTAATCAGGCAGTCGACAGGTAAACCTTATTTAAAAATTCCTTAGGATTGCCTAATTAGGCTGCTGCTAAACATTCCTAATTTAGGCTAACCTCGTTATATCCCAGTTAGGGCCGAATGTATATTTAGGCATGCCTAAGAAAAATTCTAGTCGGGAACTGGCAAAAAAATGCGATCCAAGCACTCATTTGAAGTAAAGTTTTAGCCATCTAAAATATTTTGTAGAGCCTAAAACATGTAATAATCAGAAAAAGTCATATCTGAAGTATATGTTGGCTATAGTACTACATTTCATTCAAGCTGCAAAAGATTTTTAGAGAAAAATTATTCTGTATGTGGTCTCACATTTTCTCGAGGAAAAACTATACATTTTCGATTGATCAAAATTCTGGGATCTTCTGTTTGAGTGAATCATTCAAGTGGTATTTTCCGATAGAAGCTCATAAGAATCAATTCGCTTGAAGTGTCACCAAACAGACAGCACCGCATTTTTGATGATATCGACTTTCGAAGAGCTTTGAACCGAATCATCTTTTATGCTTCACTATTTCTTGCGTTTAATATTTTGTACACAACACATTTTCTCATCTGAATTCATTTCAAAGCTATTGAATTTAGTCCAACAGAATTTGCTGACACAAGCTGGCAATGATAAAAGTGGACGGACTTCAACTTGTGAAGCAAATTTTTGAAATAACATTTTTCAGTGAGCTATTAAAATATGCCTAGTGATTTGATAAAATTTGACATTTCGTTAAATATATAAATAGTGAACGTTTTAACAGAAGCAGAGTATTACTATTGCATCTTATTTAGAAAACCAGAAAAATACCATTTTATTAAAATTGAAAATTTTCAAGTTCTCATTTACTGAGAAATTTAATTTAAAAATATTCGCAATTTTTTTGGGTTTTTTTTTCGGTTAAAATTAATCTTTATTTCTTATATAAAAATTTTGGATATTACTTTGCATATATCGATTAAAATTTATAATTTCCTAACTGATTTTTTTTTTTTGTTGATTTTAAAGAGTTGCCCTAAATATTTAAAATATTATTTTTTATTTAAAATAAGCGCTATTTTTTTGTTTTGATTATCTGGCCAACATCACAACAACAATAAATACTAATAAAAAATAAATATATTCAATTAAATACATATATCATAGTGCATATCTGTAGATTTTTAAACAAAAGTGCAGAAGGCATTTTGCTTGTTAATGTTGTTCTTGTTGCGACGCGTGTTTTGCAGGCATTAGCCATGTTTTTTCAATTAAACTTTTTTTGTCTCGCATTGTTTTTCGCATTGCGTTGTTGTTGTTGTTGTTGATTTAAGCTCAGTTGAATTTATGCATTGCGGAAATTTTAAACTAATCACTATAAATAATTTGCATGTTCGCTTGCATTTGCGTGTGTGTGTCTGTGGGTATACTTATACACATGTATATAACTGACACTGGCAGATATAAGTAAATACCACCATATTAATTATTGTTTATGCGCATTTAATATTCTACATTTGTCCGGTATTTTATTTTCTTTCGCTTGCATTATTTTTAACTTAATTGCTGTTGACAGCTGTGGTGCTAAAATTCATGCTCCTAAATAAGAAATTTCCTTTACAATTTCGATTTGCTGATAAAAGAATATTTAATTAAATTGTAGTTGAAAAAACTAAAATTAAAACTTTATTGAAGAAAAAATTTACATCTTTCACATTATGTGAAATTAAGCGCAATTTTCAAGCCTGAAAATATGCTATTATATTTCAAATGAAAAGATATAACCTGCGTTTAATAGATTAAGATATATAAAAATTGTGCTAGCATATTCTTCGGCTTAAAAATTAGAGACGAATCGAAATCATGATACATAAAGAGGCATTAAGCGCCTTTTAATGAATCATTAATCGTCCCGTTTCCTCTCCTATTTTCAAGCCTGAAAATATGCAATTATATTTTAAATAAAAATAAAAATGTCTAGCCTATGTTTTATGAATTATTAATTACGAATATAAGAATTGTGTTAGCATAGGTTTAGGTGTGCAGATTAGACATGAAATGGAAAGAATAGAAATACTAAGACTTAACTTTTTTTATATTAAAATGAAGACAGCTGAACACGTTTTCTCTATTTTGCTGAGAGTCTTTTTTTTTGGATAATTTACCATATGTGACCTTATCTATGAGAAGGAGGCTTAGATGTCAAAAAATCATTTTCAACTAGTTCTTTAATCTCCCAATCCACACAATAAAAACTTAATGAAAGCTCTACGTTTTTTAACATAATAAATAATTTCATTTGACATTTTAATTATGATATCGATATGGACATTTACCTTCAAGCTTTAGATACGTACTGCATGGTACACTCGTCAGCTTAATGAAATTCTTTATTTCTGGAAAATTTTAAACTGCAACGCAGATCGTAAATTTAAGCTGGCGCTTTAATAAGAATTATTAAAGATAAGGATGCTATACTTAAAAGTTGTTGCTTTAACTTTGAAATTACATATTTGACAAATTGTTGAATTTAATATCTTAAGGTTGTTAAGCGAATTTTTATTTTCGGCAAACTTACTCATCATAGTATAATCAAACCAATTAGTAAAAATATTTCCGTAGGTTCTTTGAATACATTACGTAAGTACATTTTGTACCTATTTCATCAAGATAATATTTTTCAAAGACAAAGCAAAATAAATTAAAAAAAAATGTTTTATATAAAATTTATAACTGAGAACTTGTTTGATAAAATCGACAACATAAGAACCTGCCTAAATTTGCATAAAGATTTCGAAGAAAAAGTGCTCAAACATTTTAATGAAAAGGTAACATTTTAAAGCTTTCAATACCCACAAAGGATAAAACAACATCAAACTCATACTAACAGTAATAAGCAGAAAAGTAGCAAGCAAAAAATGTATACAAAAACAATGATAAAAAGAAAACAAAAAATTGAAAACGTTGCCAATTAGTAAGGATTTGTCATAATTTCAATTTCAAAAAATTTCTTCTATGGCAAATGATTATTTTATTGTAAGGCGAAAGCAAATACCTTTCAACGAAGCCTCAAAAAAAAAATAGAAAAAAGGATGCTGATGATGAAATCATAAAGAATGAGAAAGAACAACAATAACAATTACTTTTACAAAAGACATTTTTTGACACTCTACTTCCTTTTTTTGCTAACACTAAGATGCACCCTTTTAGTTTCTTGCTTTCTTTAATTTTTTTTTTGTTGAAAATAAAACCATTAAGTGACCCCAACTCCGACCACGTCTGCTACACAAAGTAAGTCCACCTATCTGTCAGTCAGTCAGTCAGTCTGTTTGTTTGTTTGTTTGTTTTTACTGCCCTAAGCTGCTGCTGCATCAATATGATGTAAGAAAAAGCTCATATTTGTTGTAGCTGCTTTTGCCATTATTAGCAACATAATGACAAGCAGCACTTAAAAGCCTAAGTAAAACAAAGCCGTTTTTTTTTCATTCATCCTTCACCTTTGCAGAAGCCATAGCAATGGGGGAAACATTTTTTTCATTCATTCATTTAATATTTAAAGCTTCATTTTTGCTCCTGGTGTTTTTTTTTTTTGTTTAATGTCAGCCATATCTTCTTCTTTTCCAACACAGTTCATTAGGGCTTTCTTGCGGCAAGGGATTGACTTTTGCCTCTATTTGGTGTCTACTCTTTACAATACTCATAAAGCCTGCACAAGTTAAAAATCAGGCTTTTGTTTGGTTGCCATGTTACATTTTTAATTTGTCATTTTTTTGTTTGCTTTTTATTGCAGTACAAGTGTACTTTTGCAATCTCATTATTTTGAGTAGCATTCCATTGCAAAAAAAAAAGAAGAAAAAAATGTCCTTTTTTTCATTATCCTGCTTAGGAATACGTGGTTTATGTAAACACGCCTGATACGATTATATATTTAGTTTTTTGTATTTGCGCTTTATTTAAGGATTATTTCATACTTCCTGGTAGAAATCTATATTTATTCAAATCTCATTATGCTCGACTACGTCTTAGAGTAAAGAAATTTTTATTCGTTTTTTACTATTTGATAAGTATTGAACATTAATTATATTATCAAGCTTTGCAAAAATTAATATTCTTTAAAATGTACAAATCCATCAATGCTTTTACTAAAGAAATCACAAGAGTACCGTTATATTAATTAAATATCCTTATTACTGAAATTTGTTTCGGATATTAATATATAAATAGATTCATCAGAACAGTTATACTATACATAAAAGTATCCTTCAAATTATTGTAATTCCAATTGAAAATAAGTGTCTGTTGCAGCTCAAAATCTGCGAATAAAATCCAAATAGACATTTATTGGTAGTGGTATAGACCACTAAAATTTAAATTTGTGGTGGTAACAAAAATGTAGTTCAACATTGGAAATTCAATGATATATCTCAGCATTTTAAGGCAATATTTTCAAAAATTTGTATTATTCGGTTTATATACATAGAAACATGGAATATTTATTATACCAATAGCAGCTCCAACTTAAATTTTCAATCAACTATGGAATTTTCCAGAAGTAAAGAAAGAATTTCATTATGTTGCCGTGTGCACCATGCAATACGTGTCTAAAGCCTCAAGGTGAATGAGGTCAGAACTGTAGCGTTATCTTAATTAATATGTCAAACAAAATTACAAATAATTGGGAAAAACCTGGGACTGAATACTATATAGACAAAATCTTCATACATTGCAACTATTCTGATCGTCCCGTTGTTGCTGCCGATATTGCTCTAGTACGTCTTACAGATTCAATTGAATGAAATGACAAAACAGAACCATTAAAGCTGCCACTCGAGCCTATAAATTCTGGAGCTATTGTTATAGCGACTGCTTGGGATATTCTTATTTATGACCTTAAACCAAAGAATTATGAAAAACTATAAAAACTCACGCAGTTTCTCATTCCAAATGATAAATGCCAGAAAATGATGACAGATGTGGATTATATATCTTACGGTGCTGATTTAATTTGTGGGTATTCAGGAACAGGTGAAGGTGTTTGTAATGCAGACTCCGGTGGACCACTAACTGACGTGACTAGAGAATATATGTACGGTGTTGCCAGTGCCGTGGGTATGTATTGTGATAATAAACTTCCCGATGGATATACTAACACTCTTTATTACTGATAATTTTTCCAACGAAAATATATAAAACTCTTTTTTTTCTGAATTTTGTTAGCAGATTTTGTCAAGCAAAAATAAACCATATTGCATTATTAACAGATTGACTTTCATTTCTTTGCTTCGTATTAAAGGTGTGCGTTTGGTATTTGCATCGCTATGTATTATATTCCTAATGATTCAAAACTTTTCGCTGGTGTATTTTATGATACATAGAAATGCGTGTGTGTTTAAGAATGTAGAGAAATTAAATAATACGACAAATGAGACGTTGTTAGATTTACACTAACGACTTAATTTTTTGACTTGCCAAGTAAGTTTACAGCGTAGTCGCCAGTCAGAAAAGTGTTATATAAAATGAGCTTAGGAAACAAAGCCAAAAAAAACAGAAAAAATGATATTTTATTTTACTTTGTTTCAATTAATGCGTGGGTTCTAAACAGATCTATGCAAAAAAGAAAACATACCAAATTTGTGAATTTTTAATCCCAGCATATTAAATTTTTTTTCTTAATCTTTATCGAAATAATAAGACGAAAAGCTGGTAAAAGTAATTTACAAACTTTCTGTTACAGAACATTATTTTTTCTGGAAACATTTTTCAACCTACCCTAATAGATATATGATTCAGAAATCAGAATCTCTTAAAATTTTTTTTTTTTTTGTTATTTCATATTATCACAGAATGAACTGCATACTGTAGAAAAATATCTAATTATTTTTATTATTTCTAAAAAACATTATGTATTAATTGCAACATGTTTCATATTAATAAGCAAAGTTATTTCACTTTGATTAAGAAAATACAGCTCCATTAAGAATTTTATTTTCACTTTAGTTTTACACAACTCTCATCGAAAATGTTTAGTCTTTTTTTTTTTTGCTTATAGAGATTTGCTTTTACATTTTTGTAAGCATTTCTTTATCTGGTCTATTGTAAACGTTGACACAAATTCCACTGCAAAATAAAAGCAAAAAAAAAAGAAAGTTAAGTGCTTCAGCACTAAGGGCAATTAAGGTGCCAGCTGTTGAGGTCAGTTGCTCTGTGGCAAATATGCCAACAATATTGCATGTGACATAAGACGGCCACACTTATTAAGTGCATGGGGCAAATGAAAATGTCATATTCTATTTTATAACTTTGAAAAATGTTGAAGAAAAATATATTGAGCAGAAGAGAAACTAAAAATGAATGAAACACATTTTTTTTTAATAAAAAAAAAATGGTTGAAATAAAACAGTGCGCTAATGAATTGTATTCAGGGTGTTACCAGTATTGCCAGCGTTGCTTAGAGCTATACTTCTATTTTGCTACCATTGATTAAGAGATAGTTACATATCACTCTAATCTAAACGCAAAATATTATGTGCCAGAAAGTCTCCGTTTAATGATTTTTCTTTTCGTTTCTGGCAAAAATATTGCCTACTTTTATGCGTATTTTTTTTTATTTTATACTAATTTTTTTTATAAAATTTTGTCTACGTTCCCAAAAGTAAATAAATTTGTATACAAAATTACTTTATGTTCCCATAAGTGCAATAAACTTTTATTGACATAAAACAATTATTTTTCTATTGACTTTTAAACGAAAAGTATACTTCTTTTAATTTATTATTAAATATTGAAGTAAACAGTTGAACCCTAAATGTAGCTCTTATCAAATATTTAAAAGTGTCAATGACCTTTTACATAATATACACATGAAACAATTTCTTTTTGTGGCAGATAAGTGAACACTACAGACTTCAATTAAATTGCTCAAATACATATTACTATGGTGTCTTAATGCTGTTACGCAAAGGTTTATGTATGCTGGTCAATTATAGAGTAGAAGGCCAAAAGTAGGTGTGATATTTTTTTATAAAAATGAAAATTGCAAAAAATAGATACAAAAAAAAATACCAAATATTCATTATATTTTGGTTAATACTTAATTCAACTTTAGGGTTTATACAAGAATTTTTTATATTCTAATCTTAAAAAATATATATGTATATATGCGAAAGAATATTCTGAGGATTTTGCAAAATCAGTCATGATATATATTAGTAAACCACTCCTTCACCTCTCCCTCGCCTACGTTTATCAGAGTTGATTGGCAAATTTTTATTTTGTTTTATAAATTCTTCACCACCTGCATATTTCACGAAATTAGTAACCATTACTCTATTAATTATATGAGGTTAATATTCTTGCAGAGCTCTAGGAATGAAACAATCATACTAAAACACTAATTCACAGACGCATACGAAATTTTCACTTTAACGCACAAATACACATAAGTGTCATAATTATGGATGCATGAACACTTTACGCCTACACTTTATTTTGGGGAGGCGAAGAATGTGCAAATTTAGGAAAATAAAAAACAAAAAAAAAAAAACAAAATGAAACATACGCACACACATACACACACACAAACAATCAACTCAGCTAGACAATGCAGCAGTAGCAGCATTAACTGGATCCATTGAAGAAAATACTTCATCTTTTGTTTATTTAGCATTGATTTTGATAGCCCTCATAATGTTGTTCAACTGTACACTGGTGCACATGTCTGTGAACAGACGTATGCATTAGTTTGTTTTTGAATATTTTCGTGTGTCTTTGTATGTGTTTCAAGCTGCTGAGGTATTGCAAAAAAAAAAAAAAAATTTTTAAAAAAATATATAACACTAAAACAAAAATATTCTTTAACTTGTTGTCAATGAGGTTGGAAAATATGATGCAGCTAATGACGTGGGGTGTGAAATACCCCAAAATTTATACACTATTACGTTACTCTTAGACTCTTCTACACAAGTCATTTCTTTGAATATTGAAAATTTTTGCAAAACAATTCGAAAAAAATAACATTTCCGGTTAAGGCTTTAATAAATTTAAATATTATTTCGATTAGAACACCCTATTTTGAGCTAGTCATGCATACACATCTATGTGTACGTACGAAAACTGATTCAGCAAAATTACACACACACACACACAGAGTTACATTTTTCTTGCCAAAAATTTTTGCTGCTTGCACATAATCAGATTTATGACGAAGAAACACAAGCAGCGCCTAAATGTATGCTACACAAATATTAAGTGTCAGCATCAGATTTAGTTTGTCAGCAGCAGCAGCAGTATTCATTGTTGTTGTTGCTTCGCTACAACTTTAACTTTGTTGTTGTTGTTGTTGTTGTTGTCGTCGTTGTTGTTGTTGTTGTCGTCGTTGTTGTTGTCGTTGTTGTTTATTAATCATAATTCAAACTGACTGAAATTTTTATGAACACACACATTACAAGATGTTGCCAGCAGGTCTTTTACTTATGCACTAGAGGGAGATTCCATTTTATTTCCAGCATATGAGCACAGAAAGAGAAAGCTATGAACCATAAAGCAAGTTGAAGTGGACAACAAATAACGCAAAATAATTATAAAAATAGTTTATTGTGAATTTCTGGTACTCTTGCTAGTGCAGGAGGGGTGACACTGTCCCATTCATTTTTACGCTAGGTAGAGTTACTGATGCTGCTGCTGCTGCTGTTGCTGCTGACTTGACCTGAATGCGAAATTAAAGTGTCGCGCGTTACTAATATGCAGACATTTCTAAGTATTTTACTTTGCACTTTGGTAGGTGGTTGCTTGCGAATTGGGTGAGTTGAAGAGAAAAATGTCCAAAATTATTAATGGATTACGTGATGTGAATACTTTGTATATGGCGTCACAGATATTTAAGTACAGTGCACTTGTAGTGGGTGGTTCGCTATTTTAAGCAATTATTTTTATGCTTTTTCATTAACTTAAAAACAGTGGGGTACTCTTTGCATTCACTAGCTTAAGTTAATAAATTGCAGAAATTAAAAAAAAATTAATTATTTGCTGTAAGGAATTTTCATTTTCACTGAAGAACATTGCTATTTTTAATTGTGAAAAAGCTTGTTAAAGTTTCTTTGCTATTTTTATACTTAAAACGTTATAAAAAGAATGAAGTGATATAAGGATCATACTTTGTATCAAAATTGTTGCCGAATATTGAATAATTTGTCGCATACAATTAAACTTGCGCAAAGAGTAAAAGCCAAAAAAAAAAAAATAAAAAATTTCATAAAACTTAGCGAATTGTTTCATTTGCATAGTTGAGTTTTTAGCGGTTTTTCAAAATTATGTTCAGGTAATTCTTGCATGAAAATTAAAAGTATGAAAAGAAAAGTTTTCTAAGAAATGTTTTGTAATAGAACATGTGAAAATTTAATATATCTTTAAAAAAAATTATTAAAACTTACCCCTGAAATGAAAAATTTACCACAACTGAAAAGCAAACTTTGAAAATTTTTTATTCACTTGAAAATTTAAGCAAAAGTAAGATATATGTATGTTTTATGAAAAAATTACAAAGAAAACTAAAACTATGTCAGATTTTGGAAATCAATTTTAGGAATATTTTTGGGCTTGTTTGCCTCCCTATTTTTTTGAAATTTTTTATAATATGCTCCATTATTGCTAGATAAAATAATCGTTATTTTGGATTTTAATTTTTTCGATCAAAAATAATCGTTATTTTCACTTTCTATTTTTTTCGATAAAAAATAATCGTTATTTTGGGTTTTTAATTTTTCGATCAAAAATAATCGTTATTTTGGATTTTAATTTTTTCGATCAAAAATAATCGTTATTTTGGATCTTAATTTTTACGGTCAAAAATAATCGTTATTTTCACTTTTTTTTCGATCAAAAATAATCGTTATTTTGGATTTTAATTTTTTCGATCAAAAAAAATCTTTATTTTCACTTTCTATTTTTTCGATCACGAAACGCACGGCACGCTAGCTATACTGCGAATAAATTTACTTTATGTTAAAATCTCTTAATAGCGATTATTTTTGATCGAAAAGAATAAAATTTAAATGTAACATTATTTCTGATCGAAAAAAATAGAAATTAAAAATAATGATTATTTTTGATCGAATAAATAAAAATCCAAAATAACGATTATTTCTGATCGAGAAAAATAAAAATTAAAAATTAAGATTATATTTTGATCGAAAAAATAAAAATCCAAAATAACGACTAGCTTTGATCGAAACAAATAGAAATCCCAAATAACGATTATTTATCGAAAAAAATAGAAGTCCGATATAACAATTATTTTTGATTTTTAAAATAAAAATCGCATTTATAATTTAAAATCATGTCATATATCTTGGCTTCTCGTTAAAAGAAATTCATCTGTATACTCAAACTCATATTTCCACTTTTCCTTCATTGTGATTTTTTTGAATTTAATTATAGAAAATAACGATTATTTACGGTCCCTGATTTAGACCAAGTAAAAGCAACAGTTTGGCAAAATTCAGATCACTGAATCAAAAAGTTGCATGTTCCATGTAAATGAACCGATTGTAGTCGGCGCAGGCATATTTTTTGTCCCGGCAGCACTCGAAATATCAGCTTTTGAATTCTTAAATTGGTAGATACTCAAACGTTTTTCTATTCTTTTCAAAGTTTCCTAGTAACGCGGACAATGAGGAGGGGTGTGGCATACCCCAGTAAATTTTTGCACGTGTGTTTTTCCGCGCAACTAAGCGTGCTTGCTGTGTCAGTTGCAGGATATTTTATCTTCAGCTACTGAAAACACGAGAACGTGTGATTAGAATGTTGACTCTTTGTATAATCACGTGGGGTTTGTCACACCCCACCTCATTGACAACGGGTTTAAGATTTTATTCTAGAGCTGTGGTGCAGTTTCTGCATAGTCTATGGATGCTGAGAAATAAATAAAGTATATAAAAAACAAATTATTTTATGTATTGTAGATCTCTCTACAGCTGCCTACCATTTCATTGGATAAAAAATTAATTATTTCACAAACCTTTGTGGTATTAAAAAATGGCTTTAATTCTTTAATTGCTGCATTTTATATAACATATACTCAGACATAGATTTACTTTAAATTATTTTTAAAGTTTTATATGTGGCAATAAAAAACATAACATAAAATAAACAACAATGAAAGAAAGGCTTATACAAGTATATGAGCATACACACATATAGCTACATACATATGTATGTATAAAAGAGTGCTTCTTATTTGTACTGCAAATTAAATTTTTAGATCTTACAGTGCGACACGCACTCCTATTGTTCATTCCGCCAACAAAAATAATTCGTAAAATTCTTAAAAAGTATTGATTTAATTGAACTTTAACAAAAAGTCTAAAATTTAATATGAATTATGTTGCACATGGCGCGCCGCACACCGGAACTATTTGCTACGATCAGCTTCAGAATACAACAACCTTCAAATATCAATCGATTTCAAAAGGTTTTTTTCTTTTCAAATACACATGAAAATTTTAATTGAACTCGGGGACTGATTTTGATAGAAAAAAGACTAACACTTTAATGCATTTGAGACATCCATACCTTCACAAAAGTTTGGTAAATTTCGACGAGTGCGCATGGCATTTCCCATGCAAGCGAAACTCTAAAACAATAAACTGAGAAAATTATTTAAGTTAATGAAATTTAACACCAACAGTAGAAATGATACGATACTGCGCTGAACAAGAACTGGCCGCTGTTAACACATGACTAATTTTCATTTAAAAAACTAGAAATTTATTATTTACTAATTTGAAATGATTTTTTTTTTTTTTTTCGTATCATTTCTATTTTGCGGCTTAGCATTTGAAATTTTTAATTAAAAAACTATTAAAATTTAAGCAATGAAAACAAGTTTTTAAAAAATGTCCACTCTATTTGGTTTTCACTGCCAGCAGTACACAAGATTTAGCAAACAATTGTTTTAAATACGACTATCGTCACACAAAAACAATGCGGCATTAAGCAGCTTTTAATTTTATCTGTTCTCTTTTAGTTTTCTTTTCTATTGAAATACAATGAGTAGATATTTAAAAGAAAATGACTTAGATTTAATTTAACGCTTGAATGACTTTAATGTGGTTAAATGGCGTAAAAAAAAAACAAATAAATGATTTTCTTCAAGCAAACAATTAAGTGCAACCGCAAAGTGGCATTAGCGATGTTTTGCATTAATTTTGTTCCCATGTTTAAATCATTATTTTATTTTGAAGCGTAAGTGTGACTTATACTTAGCTTAGTTAAATCACAATGTAGACAATGTTGCTATCAGACAGCTTTCAGAATTTTTTGATAGTTTCTTATACGAGCACTTAGAGTGAACTTGAAGACAATAAAAATAGCGATCTTGCCATGTCGTACATAGTGATCTAGATTCGTTTTGTATTGATCTGTAGATGTTTTTGTAAGATCTTAACATATTTTGATACACTATTAGTTTTCAATGTATTTGAAACTAAAATTAATTTTCTAAAAATCCTTCAAGGACCATTCTCAAGATGTATTGCGCTATAAATATCCACTGACACAAAAAAGCAAATAATTTTTTTTTACCGCTCTAATATACACACACATACTACATACATATAATTTTGGCTCGTTCAATAATAGCCAATATTAACAGTTTAATGATACGCAATTCTGTGAGTCTTTTAATTATAATTTGTTTCTCATTTGTTTGCAGTTATGGGAGCACTAATTATTTAGAAATTGCTTTTATAAGAATCATCAAATAATTACATGCATGGTAAATAATAGACATAACTTGAAATTGATTGAATTGTAATTAAATTAATAGTTAATAGAATTTGTTTCAATAGGTCAGTATATTTGATCAACTTGATAATAAAATTTATATATGAGACGTTTTCCGTCAAATGGGTCTCATACCTGGCCAAAAATTGGCTGAACTGATCAAGACCTACAAGGCCTTAAAATACTCGTCTATTGAAAGGCTTCCAAAAGCATAGAAAAAGTAAAGTGGCGGATTTAATATGCCGGCCGTAAGCCGGAGTAAAATCAAGTGACTAGCAAAAAAAGCTTGTAAAAATAAAAATTCGCAACCGATCGGATCGTTTCTTGGCTTAAATTGTAGCTCCTAAAAAACTTTCATGTTAGGTTAATAGAATCCAATATGGCGGCAAAAAGATCCATATGGTGGCTTAATATTTGAAAGTCAAGCGATTTGCACCAAATTTGGTATACGGGGTTCTTAGGGGTCACTGATTATGAATTCAAGGTTAGATTTGACAAAATCAGTATGGCGGATATAATAAATTTTTTATGGAGCTTATATTTTATTTTGAAAACGTCTGCAGTGATTTTAAAGAAACTTGGAGATTTGGTGCATATCAGTGAGGGCATTTGGTTTTTGTGAAAGCGTACTGAATCGAGACTTTAAATGTACTTTTTACAGCCCGAATGTACTTTTTTGTTTTGAACACTCAATTTTCCTAAAATCCACGAAATTGTTCTAAAATTTACTATCAAAAAAAAAAAAAAAAGTCCTCACTTTTTCCGTCTCAAAAAGCCTAGCAAAATTAGATATATTTCACATTAAATTAATTACAAAATCTACACATTGCGCGATTATTTTCATTTACTAAAAAAAAACAAAAAATATATACATACAGGTAATTACTATAAATCTACTCATTGCGGTTATTTTCATTTACTAAAAAAACAACAAAAAAAAAAGGTAAATATTATAAATTGTCCAAATGTACCGAAAATGTACTGAAAATGTGCTAAAAATTTGGCGAATGTACTGAAAATGCACCAAATGTACTGAATGTACTGAAAACTTGTCGAATGTACTGACAACGATTTTTCAGGATGCAAATGTACCGAGAAAAGTACAAATATACCGAAAATGCCATTACTGGTGCATATACGAACGAAATTAATATTGAGCTAAGGTTTAAGTTTTTCAAGGATCTAACAGAGGCATGGCATAGTCCTTAATTGTATTTGGTATAAAGTCATATCTCGCAAACCATTCAAGATATTGCAGCTAAATAGACTATAGATGGGATGCAGATCATAAATAAATATTTTAAATTCTACCAAAAGTGGACGGAATTGAAAATTCTGAACCATCATAACTCAAAAACGGCACTTACAATTTTCATAATTTTCATTTTGGTTGCTATATGCATTGAAATTGCTTCGATTTCGATGAGATTGCATCAAAAAACAACAAACTAAAAGTGCTGCTTGTTTTTTTTTTTCTTATTCGGATTTATTACAAAATGGAACGCCTGAGTTCAAAATTCCTCCAGATTTCTTTCATGCTGTAATCTTATACACTCAACTTTTCTACAGCCGGCTCTCCGCCTAGTAGGTCTACAAATGATGGGCATCTGAGGACCATTATCTTGGTACATATGTGTGCCATATTTGGGGGTAAGTATATTCGGAAGAAATGTAGGGAAGACCTGGTAATACATTTGCACCCTCTACGGGTCACTCCGGGAAAAATATGAATTGTTTTTCGAAATTTTCCTAATTTTTTGTGTTTTTGTAGAGGGACCTCCAAAAGGGTGGCAGAAAGAGGGTAGGTATCTTCGGGAAAAATATTGGAAAAAAAAAAATATAATAGATCCTGATTATACATATGAATCCTTTACGGATCACTCCGGGAGAGCTATGAATTATTTTTCGAAATTTTTTGTGTATTTGTAGGGGAACCCCCAAAAGGGTGGCAGATAGGGGGTAGCTGTGATAAGAGAAAAGTTTGGGAGAGTAAAAGTAATAGTAAATGGTCTTACTTTTTAACCCTCCAGAGGCGTCTGAGAAGAGAGAGGAGTCAATTTCATAATTTCACAAGAATGTAATTTTTTCAGGGGAGCCCCCTAATAGGTGGTGATAGGGGGTATGTATGTTCGTAAAAACTATTGAAGGAAAAAAATTAATGGGATCTTGTCATACTGTTGAACTCACTACGAGGTAGTTTCGGGGAGATATTAATGATTTTTGATAGATTAAGGACCATTTTCCAGTCTTCAAAACGGTCGCGGGTCCATCAAATGTTTTTTGAAATGGACCAAATTTTACGTGGTTCTTATTGGCATCAATACAATACTTTTGGTGACCGGGGCGCGAATATCGGAGCAACTTTAATATTTTGAACCACCCGCTGCGCCCGGTGAAAAATACGCTTTTTTTCCAATTAGCCTCACTTTTAACTTCTGCAAATTTGTAATTTTTCTAATTGTATTGTAAACTTACAGCAAACAAATTTGCAGAAATATATCTTATGAGTTCATTTTCGACATATACCTTACCACTCTATCATTACTGGGAGCGGTTAATCCCCCACTTACACTTCTGGGAATACTTTTTTGTCATTTATAAACTCAAAATCCAATACTATACGCTTGTTTTGACGATGTTATTGGGAACTTATAAAACAAAAATCATGAGTATAGTCGATCAGTTCATTTTTATGTAGTCAGCTATTAGAATATAACGTTTTACGGCATCAAAAATATAGAGAATTTCATGTGAAGCGGACAATGAAAAAGTTTGGGACATTCTGAAGCTTAGTTACATATATGTGGTATTGATATGATATTTACTTATATCGCACAAAAATTGTACATTGAATATATAAAAAAAATTTATCGATCTCGCTGAGTACAAATATAAATATAAACAAAATGCCGCAATCTTTATTTGCTTGGCATTACGCCATATCACAATGTAAGAATTTAAGGATATATTACCGAAGAGCTGTTATTTTAATTCGTGTAAATTTTACCTTAAGAAATTGAGCATTTTAAGCAAATCACAAAAAGCAAGTCAAACACAATCGATTCAAGATTTTTTCTATTATTTTCTCGGCGTTACAATGCTTCAAAAAAATGTAATTAATTCAAGCATCTGTTTGTCATTTCTAGTTTATTATCTTCGGCCTAAAGGCTGACTATGATTTTTTTTTTAAATTGAGATGAAATTAAAAGTAAGAGAGAAAAAACTTAGTCAAAGAGAAAAACAAAAGAGACGTTAAGTCGGTCGGTGACACGCTGTATTGAACTCAGATTTTTTGTTGTTGTGTATGAAGCATTTGAAGAAAACTGGAACAGTTTGCTTTCACATCTCTGATTTTATATAAAGTTAGACAAGCACTACAGCATATATGTACATATACCATTGATATTGAAACGTTTTTAATGTTATATATGGAAATATAATTCTCGCTGTTTTGAGTTCGAAATGCATTTAGTTTTCATTGAAAATTATTCCATTAAGAAGCCAACACACTGCAGAATCTATTCACTTTTTATCTTAAATATTTATTGTAGTCATTAGCATAGTCCAACATTAGCACCAATTTTTTCTAAAACACAACTCAAAATTGAAATGTTCTTTTTTTTTGCCAAATTTTAAAGAACTTGTATTTTTGGATGACGTGGTCGCCTAGAAAAATAGAAATTTCTCCAAAAACGAACAAAGTGAACTTCGCTGAATGCTGTATAACGGTATTTAATATTTTACGCAACCAAAATTAAATTTTTTATATTTTAAAGTGCTTCCAATCAGAATAAAGCAACAAAATTTTTGCAGTGGAATTTGCATAATTGGACTTAAGCAGAGCAAAAAATTAATGTGTGATGTTAAAAAATAAAATACTTCTCATGTTTTAAAATTCAAAGGTTAACCTTTGCACAATATGGTAGCCAATGCAAATGAGTCAACGTTTAGTATTTAAGTAAATTTGTTATAATCACACAGTCTGATGCTAAGCATAAAGCCAACAGCATTACATTATCATGGAGATGGCGACAGGATTTCAAAATTTCTACACAATATTGCTAGCTTTTGCAATTTCAATGTGGTTATATTGGTTATGGACACGACGACATTTGTATTATTTTTCTTTGAAATTTCCTGGATTTTGGGGTTTGCCGTTGCTTGGTTGGTTTTATAAAGTCGCAAGTGTCGAAGGTAATTATCGAAAACCACTAAATAATCCATATGTAGATATAAACACTTAAAGAATACTGAAAAAATAACACATTGATGCCAAACAGTTTCTATCTACACGAAATAGCTATCTTTCCCGCTTTGAGGCAGACTTTTGCTGAGAGTAAATTCAACACTTTACTCCTTTGGTTGGGCATTTATCCTGTTGTGTTCACACAAGAGCCAGAATTTATTGAGATGGTTTTGTCATCACCTGATTTATTAAATAAATCAAAAGGATTTTATCAGCCGATATATAAAATGTTTGACGGCGGTTTATTATCAAGTTCAGGTATTATTTTGTCATGTAATATATAGAATATAATCTAGTTGCACTTGTTTTTTTTGACAGCTGAAAAATGGCAGTACAACCGTAAACTGATAAATCCATCTTTCAGTCATAAAGTGCTAAAAAGTTTTTTTCCTATATTTCATAAGGCTAAAAACTTAGCGCTTTCGAAATTTGACGTTTTAGTTGGTCAAGGAGAACAAAAGCTACTTGACATGCTACAAAGATTAGCATTAGGCATAAGCGTTGGTAAGTATGAGTGAAAATTTGGTCAAAATCTCACATAATTTAACAACTTTAACCTGGCACGCCCGATTCTCATTATTGGTAGATCAAAGTCTATATGAAATCCGTATAGTATATTAAAAAAATGGATGAAAATCAAGATTGATTCGGTGCAGCATAGTAAATTTTTGAGAAAATGATAAAATGCCTTAGACCAAGTGTCAAATTTGAGCGGAAATTAAAATGATCGTACTGATTTTTAAAAAACATTTCCTCAAAACTTTCATATATTTAAAAAACGATATCTGAAAGATTTTATCGCCGATATATTCAAAAATTGTAGAAATGAGACTAGTAATTTTTTTTTCTAGAGACAACAATGGGAAAAGTTATGATGTTAAGTGATGAAGTGGATGAGGACTTAGTAGGAAAATATCAATAGTAAGTAATTTATTTTATAACAGCTGCTACTTTTAAAAAAAAAATATCGTATTAAAAATTGTTTACAGCTTATTTAACCACTGCGTGAGACAAATTATCTACACATTGCTCAATATAGACACCATTCTAAACTTCCCCTATCTACAGTTTAGAAAAATGAGAATGGATTTAAAAAATAACACAGATAAAGTATCTTATACGAAGTATTGAAAAATATGAATGAACAATTTATAAATATATTATACATATAAACCCTTAGCTAATAATGCAAAGAATATAATGCGCTAAAAGGGATGAAAACAATCAGACAATAACTGAAACTGTCAACTATGATGAAACAACCGATGTGGGCATAAAGAAAACTTCCAAAATTTTCATTGATCAGGCAATTAAACTCTACAAAAATAAACAATTCACATTTGAAGATATTCAAAGTGAATCCAATACAATTGTGGCAGCAGTAAGCGATGAATTTTAACCAAAAACACTGATTAATTCTAAAAATTATTTTTCTCGCAGTCTTTTGAAACTTCAGCTAATAGCACATTTGCAGCATTGGTGATGCTTGCAATGCATCCAGAGGTACAAGAGAAATTATATCAAGAAATTATCAGCGCTTTTCCCGATAAAAATTTTGAAATGGAATATTCGCATATTGAACAGCTGCCATATCTTGATATGGTAATAAGTGAAGTATTGAGACTTAACCCTCCTGCAGCGCTTATAGGACGTCATGTAGTGAAGGATACACAATTGAGCGAAGAAGTTTTACTGCCGAAAGACTTACAAATTCTTATATCAATTTTTAATTTACATCGTCGCACTGATATTTGGGGTCCAAATGCTGAACAATTCAATCCTGATAACTTTTTGCCCGAAAATATTCGTGGAAAACATCCCTATGCTTATGTGCCATTTTCCAAGGGTATCCGAAATTGCATTGGTATGTATATGACAGTAAATTTTTATATGTTATAAAAATAAATATTTATTTAACTTTGGGTTTTTTATTTTTAAGGTTGGCGTTATGCCCTCTTCGCCATGAAAGTATTGATTGCTGGCTTTGTAAGAAATTTTAGATTCACCACAACATTTGAATATAAAAATCTGAGATACACTGATAAAATTACATTGTTTTATGTTGAGCAGCCCCAGATTGAGATCTTTCGACGTTAAATAATAAAATTATTGCTTAAACAAAAAAAAAAATAGTTTTATCAATGTAACCACTTTTTTAAATCACAGGTCTGCAAATGGAGGGGTGAGGAACACAACCGGAGTAAATTTTTTGATATTGAGATTTGCTTAAAAAAAAAACTAAAAAATGTGATTATTTCTTATCGATTTTCAGTTATATCAGCCTTTTATACTTATTGAAAAAAAGTATCAATATCTTACAAAAATTTTACGTGACCATTTTCGTTATGTCCGCCATATTGATACCGTCAACTTTAACAAAGGCATTTGTAATGTTTTTTTTTTTTTTTTTTTCAAACAGTTTGAAAATTCTGTCGCAAAGAGATCTATTAGTATATGTTGATGGCTCATTGAACTCTTTAGTTTTTATCAGCTTATTAGCTTTTGGAGTTTAGGATTATTTCGAAGATTGAGGAAAAAAAATTTTTTTTTTAATTTCGATTTTTCTTTGTAAATATTTTCAGAGTATGTAGAGCAATCAAAATACGCTTTTTCTCATTTTACTTATCTTTCTTTATTTATCTTTTCATTTTAAAAACTCAAGAGTGCAATCAAATCAGCATTCACTCAATTAGAACTCCTCGTTTGTTTTCATCACTCGTTTATTTCTTCGCTGATAAATAAAAAACGAGTGAACATCGTGTTGATGCGTCTCGTTTTATTTTCATCCCTTTCGAATTTATCAATTGATAAACTCGTTTTGAGATGATGTGAATAGTGAGGAGCATAATTCTTATCGCTCGTGAGTATTCAAATGATAAATTCATTTGACGATTTTTGTATTTCCTTCAGAATGTTTGAAGTTAACTGAAAATAAATGTAACGTTTTGACATAAAAGTCTAAATAAAATAGAATTTACAGTTAGAGTAGATAGAAATAAAAAAAAATTTTAAAAAATTGAGCGAGCAAAAAGAAGAGTTTTTCAAATTTCTTATCACGAGCGCTCAATGCAGCGTTGTTATTGTTGAATTGAATTTATCATTGCAAAAATATATGAGTGAGAAGTATGGGCGAGTAAAAAAAAAGTATGTATCTATCATTGAGGTTTTTTGAAGATCATATTCAGTGAGCAATAAATATGAAAGAGAAAACAGTAACAGTTTGTTCACTCAAGATATTAAGCGATTGAGCGCTACTTATTTTTTCCTCATAAATGAAAAATTCATAATCGAATACTCATGAATTGAATTGTATTGCGGATGAGGAGTGAAATATTTCTCCTCAATGATGAGTTTTTACGAACTCTGAATATTTTCAATGGGATTAGTCCCATTCGTGTAAAATTTCTCTCTCTCTCGAAATATAGACGAAACTGTCTTGTAAAGCATTCTTTTCCATGAGATTACTATGGAAAATCAAAAAGTTCAATGGCCACTTGAGATGTATAACCGGTTTCTTACATCCACTATTTTAAGCCTACTTAGTCATAGGGTACGTAAGTAAATAAGTTATTTCGCTAATTAGTTGCTGCATTTGTACGCTTTGTGTGTTGGCATAAGAAATAATTTCTATAGTGCTGTCAAACTAAACTTGTTTGCGAATTGCATTACAATACTGCGGTGAAGTGTTCAGCTTTTTATAATTATTATTATTATAATTTTGCTTATTTCAGCACACGACAATAAAAGAGACTTTTAATTCCTCTTTTATTTGCAGTTAAGAGAAGCAATTGCTACTATTAAAACTATCAATTATATTTAGTTGGCAAATAATTAATTTTTTTATGACACAACTTGAAATTAATTAAATTGTTAATTATCCAATTGCTATGGAAGTAATATAAATTATTTTATTTGTTATTGTAGTTCATAAAAACTGAATAATTATGTCAACCTTTAACCTAACTGATACTAAAATTTATACTAAGGGTGTTTCAATTTTAGATATCTTTTTAAATTTTAAATATAAGACATACATAAATTGTATGAAATCTTTTTTTATTTTTATGGGCAATAAAAGTAGATACCGGTTAATAATGAAAAAGAATGTCATACAAGTGACCCCCTCTGCCAGCTCGGTTTACTGCTAATCTTTTACCAACATTTTTTAATAACTCTATCGCATAATGATGGCTTAGTTAGCGATATTTGCTTGATAATGTTGCTTTTGAGGTATTGAACAAATTGAGAATTATCCGCATACATTTTTAATTTCGTTAATTAGTTGGCTGATTAATTCAGTTTGATGCAACCAAATCCACTTTAAGACAAGTAGCTGTCTGTGTTTAAGCGATTCTATAAATGAAAATTATAAGTCATTGAGAAAAACAGGGAGAAAAAAAAACAATTGTCAATAATCTGTAAAGCATTAAATTTACCTATGTCATATAATATGTTTTAAACTAAATAGAAATGTTGATTTACTGCAGAAAATACTCTTATTTTTTGCAACAGAGAGCCAAAGAGATAACGTGTAGTTCAGTAACATTTTCTCACTAAGTAAAATTTCTTGTGATAACAGCAAAAAAAGTTCAATTGAAAGGTTAAAACTGCATGCCGCCTTGTATTTAAATGCGTAAACATTAAATATATAAATAATTTTATTATCAGCACTTAGACTGCATTTTAGCATCAAGCCAACAACAGTTCAAAATCAAGCCCTACATTATCATGGAGATCGTAACTGGATTTCTAAATTACAAGTCAATATTGCTAACTTTTGTCATTTCAATTTGGCTTTATTGGCTATGGACACGACGAAATTTGTATTATTTTTCTTTGAAATGTCCTGGATTTTTGGGGTATACCGCTGCTCGGCTCATTTTATAAAATCACAAGTCTGGAAGGTAAGTGTAGAACATCAATAAATAATCAATGCGTAGGAAGAAAGAATAAAACAACTCAAAGAATATAAAAGGACGAAAATTTTGTGATGATAAAAAAAGTACTGCTGAAAATTATAACTCTATTTAGTTATTATAAAAATCGTCCCAATGTTTGTAAGAATATTCAAATAATTTTCTGAAATATTTATATTTATTGTGAAAATAAACTTTGGCAGATTTTTTGTACATTTAAATTTTTGAAGAAAAATCGCTCAAGTGGAACATTAGAATAAAAATTTCAATAAAAAGAAAGTAGGCCGTCTTGTTCCTAAATATTAGAAAAGGTTTAATAAAATAATGTATGCGCTTATCTAAGGCTATTGCATAATAAGGGGTGTTTTTATGTGAAAGTACTTCGCAGTTATCGGAATCAGTAACGATTTGAGTCGCAAATAGTGAAAAAATGTTTACATCATCAAATAATGTAAATAATTTTTTATACTCGGAATTATAACGCTTTGAAACTAAACAATTTTTATCTACACCAAAAAGCTATTCTTCCCTTTATAAAAAAACATTTTTGCTGAGAGCAAATTCGACACTTTATGCATATGGATGGGAATTTATCCTGTTATTGTTACACAAGAACCAGAACTTGTTGAGAAGACTTTATCGTCACCTGACTTATTGAATAAATCAGCAGGATTTTATCAGCCGATATATAAAATGTTTGAAGGTGGTATTATCGCAAGTCCAGGTATAATAGATTCATGTAAAATATATGAAATTATTTTCTTTATAATTGCAGTTGCTTCCTTTTTACAGTTGAAGGATGGCAACACAATCGTAAACTGATAAATCCATCTTTCAGCCATAAAGTGCTACAAAGTTTTTTTCCTACATTTCATAAGGCTTTCGAAATTTGACGTTTTAGTTGGTCAAGGTGAACACAAGCTATTTGACATGTTACAAAGGATTTCATTGGGCATATTTGTTGGTAAGTGTGTGTAAAATACTGGAAAAAATTGTAAATGATATCGCCGCTATATAAAACAATCGTAGCTACCAGACAATTAATAATATTTTTCCAGAGACAACTATGGGAAAAGTTATAATGGAAGGTGCTGAAGTGGATATGGATTTAGCAGGAAAATATCAATAGTAAGTAAAGTATTTTATAACATCTACTAATTTTAAAACCATAATCGTATAAATTGCTTTCAGCTTATTTAACCAATGCATGAGACAAATTATTTACTCATTGCTCAAAATACACAACATTCTTAATTTCCCTTCTTTTCAATTTAGAAAAACGAGAATGTATTTGAAAAATTACACAGATAAGGTATCTTATACAAAGTATTGAGAAATATACATAAAAAATTTATAAAAAAATTCTCTATACAAACTCTTAGCTAATATGGCAAAAAATTTAAAGCTCTGAGAGGAATGAAAACAACGCGACAGCAACTGAAACTGTCAACTATGATGAAACAGCTGATGTGAACATAAAGAAAACTTCCAAAATTTTCATTGATCAGGCAATAAAGCTCTACAGAAATCAACAATTCACGTTTGAGGCTATTCAAAATGAAGCCAATACACTTGTGGTGTCTGTAAGTATTCAATTTTTACCCTTTTTTTACCTATTGATTTGAAAAACATTTCACTTGCAGTCTTTTGAAACTACAGCTAATAGCACTTTTGCAGCACTGCTGATGCTTGCTATGCATCCGAAAGTGCAAGAAAAATTATATCAAGAAATTATCAGTGTTTTTCCCGATAAAAATTTTGAAATGGAATATTCGCATATTGAACAGTTGCCGTATCTTGATATGGTAATAAATGAAGTATTGAGACTTAACCCTCCTGCAGCGCTTATAGGACGTCATGTAGTGAAGGATACTCAAATGAGCAAAGGCGTTTTACTACCGAAAGACTTACAAATTGTTATATCAATTTTTCATTTGCATCGTCGTACTGATATTTGGGGTCCAAATGCTGAACAATTCAATCCTGATAACTTTTTGCCCGAAAATATTCAAGAAAAAAATTCCCATGCCTATATGCCATTTTCCAAGGGTATCCGAAATTGTATTGGTATGTATGTATATGGCAGCAATTGTTTTATATATGTATTACACAAAGAAATATTTTCTTAACTTTTGTTTTTAAGGTTGGCGTTATGCTCTGTTCGCCATGAAAGTATTGATTGCTGGCTTTGTGAGAAATTTTAGATTTACCACAACATTTAATTATAATGATCTGAGGTATATGGACAAAATTGCATTATTTTATGTTAAGGAGCCTCCGATTGAGATCTATCGACGTTAAATAATAAAATTATTTCTCCAGCAATAAAAAAAATTACAACGTTTTGAAATTGTGCTATTTTTGTACCAATGAAAAAATGAATTTTGATGCACAAGGTGCTATTTGCTAACAATACAGTTCTACAAATTAAGAAGATCATTAATGTTATTGTACAACTACGGCTCACTATTGTAGCATATTTTTGTTCAAATTATCCTATATACTCAACTAACTAAAAAGTTTAATGACCCCTAGAAATGTATATCAGCTTTTCAACTTCGACTATTATAAGCCTTCTTAGTCATCTGTTGTATGACGGGTTTTTGAACTGGGTATGCACGTCAATGCTGCATTTGTACGTTTGCATTATAAATTATATTAACAGCTGCTGAGTTGAACTGGTTTGTGAGCTACATACATTACAGTACTGAAGTGAAGTGATGCGCTTTTTTTATAGCTTTTTGTAGTTATAATTATTATAATTTTGCATATTTCAGCGCACGACATTGTAAGACATTTAATTTCTCATTTAATTGCAGTTGCGATGAGCACTTATTATTCAGCAATTGCTACAACTATAAATACTATGAACTTATAATTATATTGCAAATAATTAATTTTTTAGTGACAAATCTTGAAAATAATTAAATTATTAGCTAACCAAGGTACAAATTAATTAATTAATTAATTAATTAATTGATCTATTTGATATTAAAATGTGTGCATACGTAATACACAATGCAAAGAGAATGTGTGAATTTGATTGTTAAGAATAATTTCCTAACGTTCGAAGGCAACAAACATATCGGGCATATCATGTCCGACGAGACATTCTGAAATTTGTTCAGATTTGGCAAAATTGAACTCTTAGAAGGTGTGTCTGTAAACAAATTTTTTTTTGTTTTGTATGAGGCTTAGTAGTCAAGTATTGTATGTCTTTCCAAAGAATTGAAGTAAATTAAATACAGCTTTTTCAGTAGCAGTTTTTCGTTAGAAATAAATTTATAATAATGTATTGAACGAACTGCTTTTTATAGAAAATTTACTGTTCATTTCAATAATGAAATCTGATTCAAAATTTGAATTTTCCTTTTCGCGTACAAACCCCAATTCAAATCAGAATTTCAAACATTTCTGCAATTTTTTTTATTTATTTTAATTTTAAACAATAGGCTAAAGTATGCAGAAAATATACCAAAAATTTCGAAATGGGATCTACATTAGCTTAGAAGGTTGATGAATCAAAGTACTAAAGCAAGGGTCAGATACTGCGGTAATGTAGGTAATTGACACCGTTCTTCAAATGACGTGTTACAATACTTAGTATAAATACTAATATAGGTCTTGATTTAATGGACCTACCAAAAGAACTTTGTGAGCGACTTTTCCCACACAACTTTCTAAGTAATAACGATAGAGCATTAAAAAGAAAAAGTTTTATATTGCTAGCTGTTGTGGTTTCTGTTCAGTATTATGGATTGTTAAATTTTTTCTTAAAATACCATAATGACTTCTTAAGAATATTTTAATACATAATGATACTAGCTCCAAGTTCACCATACAAAGCTTAAGATGTAATCATGGAGTTTTCCAGGAATACATTAATCTTTATTACTACCAAAGTGAACATATTCTGAGCGATTGATAAATTTCATGAAGTGAGTATAACATGCTGTGTATTAAAAATATTAGTATTTCAAAAAAGGAGAACATTTTTCATTGCTTAAATTAGTTTGCCGTCGTTTGAGGCAACCTTTTTAAGACAAGTTGCTATATACACATTATAAGTCATTGATGAAAACAGTGGAAAAACCCATTTGTACAAAACTCAATTGTCAATAATCTGTAAAGCAGTAGTACTACCTTTGCCATATAATGTGTTTTAAATGAAATGGAGATGTTGTTTTATTGCAGAAAATACTATTTTTTTACAACAGACAGCCACAGGGTTAACGTGTAGTTTAGTAACATTTTCTCACTAAGTAAAATTTCTTGTGGTAACTGCAAACAAAGTTCAAAGGCAAAGTTCAACTGCTTTATATCTAATTGAGTAAACATTTAATATATAAATAGTTTTCTTTATAAGCACTTAGTCTGGAACGAAGCATCAAGCCAACAGCAGTTGGACAATCAAGACTTATACTATCATGGAGATGGCAACCGGATTTCAAAATTTCAACTCAATATTGCTGGCTTTCTCCATTTCCGTGTGGCTATATTGGTTATGGACACGACGACATTTATATTATTTTTCTTTGAAATTTCCTGGATCTTGGGGTTTGCCGCTGCTTGGTTTGTTTTATAGAGTCACAAGCTTGGAAGGTAAGTAAATAATTCAACAAGAGCTGAAAAAATTTGCAAGTAATAAAAAAGGTACTGTTGAAAATTATATTTCTTATTTAATTAGATACGAAAAAAATTCATTCAAAATTATTCGTATGAAAATTGAAACAATTTGCTGGATCAAAATTTTTAATTATTTAAATTTTAGAGGAAAAATCGCTCTAATGGTACATAATTCTGTTTCGGAAGGCTGCTAATGTAAAGAATTAAATTGTGATTCCTTTCATAGCTGGCAGGAATCATTAGTTTTTATCGATTGATGATGATGATTATTACACAATTGCGAATGAACATCAATGACGCGTCGAGGTTGTGAGATGTCGAGTTTTTACTTCTCTTATTGTTTCATCAGTTTTTAGCAAATACTTTTGCTTAGTGTTTTTTTATTTTTTTGCTAGAAAAATAGCACACTTTGAAAGTTGTGAAAAAAGTTTATATCAGTAAATTCATCATATAATACAGTATATATTTTGAAATTGTTTATGAAAGTATCTTTGAAAATTGGCATACTTTCTTATTACAAATGCATTTAACTTTTTCATGCAACAATCTTTTATGGAAAAAATATCAGTAATCTTCTAGTGCTATAAGTTCGATTAAAAAATTTTAGAGAATAATATTAAGGCATTGATGCTAAACATTTTTCATCTTCTCAAATTAGATTTCCATTACATATTTCCAAAGCTTTTTGCGGAGAGTAAACTCAACACGATATGCGTTTGGTTGGGTATTTATCCTGTTTTGTTCACACAAGATCCTGAATTTATTGAGAAAGTTTTATCATCACCTGATTTATTGAATAAATCAAAAGGATTTTATCAGCCCTTATATAAAGCGTTTGAAGGCGGTATAATCGCAAGTCCTGGTAATATTTTGTCATATAAAATATAGAATGTAATGTAATGCAGTTGCTTTTTATTTGCAGCTGAAAAATGGCAACACAATCGTAAACTGATAAATCCATCTTTCAATCATAAAGTGCTACAAAGTTTTTTTCCTACATTTCATAAGGCTAAAAAATTAGCACTTTCGAAATTTGACGTTTTAGTTGGTCAAGGTGAACACAAGCTACTTGACATGTTACAAAGGATTTCATTGGGTATATCCTATGGTAAGTATGTATAGAATACTGGACAGTAGTTTTCAAAAGAAAACTTAAGAGTAGTGAAGAAGTTATTATATGTGGTTTCAGGGAAATTTATATTCGAAAATTTGCTAAACAACTTGACTCCTTCGCTAAACAGCTTGACTCCTTCGCTCTATCCATCTGCCAAGCAAAGTGCACTTTTTTATGCCACTAGTTGATTAAAAAACTATAGTTTTGAACATTTGAAAACTTTCTTTGTTGAAAACATGTCAAAAGAAACAATTTTACTATACATTTTATGTAAATTATTCCCATCATTTTTATAAAGTTTGCTTGCTTTCTAAACGATATTTTTTAGAAAAACTTGAAAAAAATTTTTTGTTATCCTTAACTTAACGAAGGACAATTCTGAACTGAAAATACGGGTTAAAAAACTGTGTCACAGAAATATTTATAAATTAACTATCCAACCAAACTCTCTCTATTATTGCTCTTTGTAGCTCTATTACTTTGAAAGTTATTAAATAAACACTGCTCTCAAAAGTTTTTCTAAAACGCTCTGTATATGATTGGTTTAGAAGAATTCGATAATTATTACCAAATATATAATTCATCTAATAGTATTATTCAATTTAGCGGTATAGCTAAATTATATTATATATTAAAATATCCATTTTGAAAATATTGAATTCATTAATTGATAATTATTTCCAAATCTCGATAAATACAAACAATTTGTTTTCCCTGTGCAGTCATATGTGAAACAAGTACTCTTTTTTTTAGAGACAACTATGGGAAAAGTTATGTTGGAAGGGGATGAAGTGGATGAGGACTTAACAAGAAAGCTCCAATAGTAAGTCAAACAGTTTATTACAACTACTAGTCGTATCTGCATCTGTGATGGCATTTTCGGTACATTTGTACTTTTTTCGGTACATTTGCGTCCTGAAAAATCGTTGTCAGTACATTCGACAAGTTTTCAGTACATTCGGTACATTTGGGGCATTTTCAGTACATTCGCCAAATTTTTAATACATTTTCAGTACATTTTCGGTACATTTGGACAATTTATAATATTTACCTTTTTTTTTTTGTTTATTAGTAAATGCCGCAATGAGTAGATTTCAGTAATTACCTGCATATAATATAATTAACCTATAATTATTAAATGAAAATAATCGTGCAATTTGTACATTTTATAATTAATTTAATGTGAAATATCTAATTTTGTTAGAGTTTTTGAGATGGGAAAAGTGAGGACCTTTTTTTTTTTTTTTTTTTTGATAGTAAATTTTAGAAAAATTGGCTGTTCAAGACAAAAAAAAGTACATTCGGGCTCTAAAAAGTACATTTGAAGTCTCGATTCAGTACATTTTCAAAAAACTCAAATGCCATCACTGATCTGCATAAAAAAAAATAATTGCTTTCAAAATTACTTTACAGCTTAGCTAAACAAGCCATGAGACAAATTATCTACTCATTGCTCAACTTAGACACCATTCTGTCTTTCACCAATTTTCAATATAGAAAAACAATAACGAATTTGAAAAAGATCACAAATAAGGTACTTTTGAGAAATATAAATGAGCAATTTATAAATAAACTATCCATATAAAATCTTAGCTTATATTGGAAAAAATAGAAATCTCTGAAAAGATTGAAAACAATCAGACAGCAACTGAAGCTGTCAACTATGATCAAACAGCCGATGTGAGCATAAAGAAAACTTCCAACATTTTTATTGATCAGGCAATAAGACTCTATAAAAATAAACAATTCACATGGCTTGATATACGAAGTGAAACCAATACAATTGTGGCAGCGGTAAGTGATGAACTTTCACCTGAATGCAAGTAAAAAACGTTGGAATATTTCTCAATTATTTTCCATGTAGTCTTTTGAAACTTCAGCTAATAGCACTTTTGCAGCATTAGTGATGCTTGCTATGCATCCAGAGGTACAAGAGAAATTATATCAAGAAATTGTCAGCGTTTTTCCCGAAAAAAATTTTGAAATGGAATATTCGCATATTGAACAGCTGCCATATCTTGATATGGTAATAAATGAAGTCTTGAGAGTTAATCCTTCCGTACCGATTATAGGACGTCATGTAGTGAAGGAAACTCAATTGAGCAAGGACGTTATACTACCGAAAGACTTACAAATTGCTATACCGATTTTTCATTTGCATCGGCGTACTGATATTTGGGGTCCAAATGCTGAACAATTCAATCCTGATAACTTTTTGCCCGAAAATATTCGAGGAAAACATCCCTATGCTTATATGCCATTTTCAAAGGGTAAACGAAATTGCATTGGTATGTACATATATGGCAGTAATTTTTTTGTATATTTTTTAAACTTTTTTTTTTTTGTTTTCAAGGTTGGCGTTATGCCCTCTTTGCCATGAAGGTATTGATTGCTGGATTTGTAAGAAATTTTAGATTCACCACAACATTTAAATATAACAATCTGAGATACACTGATAAAGTTGCGTTGTGTTTTGTTGAGGAGCCCCCGCTTGAGATTTATCGACGTTAAATGAATAAAGTTAATGCTTTGACAATAAGTGTTTTATATCTAAGTAACTTTTAATTGAAAATAAGCTATGGACGAAAATTTTGATTTTAACACACAAGGAGCTATTTGTTGAAATCAAAACTTCATTCATTGTGTTTTGTGATTTGTGAAATAAAGTACCCAAAATATATTAATTTTTGCCATTTATTTGTAGGACTTAAAAGCGTTTCAGCTTCTTTTCAATAGCTGCACAATTTAGCACTTTCAGAGGGCTTTTTAACCCTCCCAGGAGCGGTGACGTGTGAGGCGGTATATGGAGCGTAAAAGGTCTGACCACACCCATACAAAATTAATGCATATATGTCCGAACAGCTTTAGGCAGATAGCCACAGGTGTACTAAATGTGTGATCGTGTGTTCGAATATATGTATAGTATGTATGTATGTATGCGGATGTATGAAAATATAATAAAAACAGTGTTTTAGTCCATTTGAAATGGTACGGGTAGCTTAACTTTTTATCCGATAAAACCTTATTATACAGAGCATTCTGGTTCTGCAATTCCACGCATGGAATGTTTAATGAGGTACGTAGGACGATTGCATGTGCTGCAATGGTATCAAGTTTTGCATTAGATTTTCGAAGAAGAAAAAGCGAAAAGGTAGTATGATGAGCGTTTGGAAGCTACCTCAGCATATGGTTGTTGGTGTATGCGTCTGATGCCAATGAGCGGGGCTCAGTAATTGAAAGTACCGAAATACCGTAGAAGAGACTCATTGCTTTCTTGATGCGAACAAATCTCGGAATCAATGGGTTCTTCGCCCGTCACATCATGTGTGGAATTACCAGCTACCGCGCCAGTTCAATGGCAAATGAACGGCATTCAAATCATCAATGATGATGAATGAGGCCAAGCCGGCGACATCAAGCCAATGGCCACCAATTCTTCGAACGCTTCGAAGAATATCCAGTCAACATCTGGTCCATTGTGTCGACTATAGTCGAATACTTGAATGCCGATTCATTTATAGATCGATGTCACGACTGTAGTGAACGGTGGACAACTTGATAAATGGCTTCTTTAGCTTTTCCACGTAGGAACACAGCGCAACGTTGTTATTGTAGAAGCATAAGATTGTGCTATTCACAGTACGGTTTGATTCAAGCGTTACACAAGGTATGAAGGTCTTGTTTTTTCTAACTGAGCCTACAAACGCCTAATTTTGCTCCTTCATCATCTCAGGCGTCTTATTAAAAGAATAAAATGAAGTCAGTGCAAAGTTTTTTGCCGCTGATTATATATTTCTCTATCAATTTTATGACGACCCATTTGCTTTGCTTCGTCTCTCGTTGGAATCACAAGTCCACCAAACTTCTACTCCCTATTTTGCGGGCTTACTCTTAAGCTCGTCCGCGTTACGCATAAAACTGCTCATTGCCGGTCAGTTGGCAGTTCGGGGTGTATGCGTTCTCTAAGTCGGCCATCATCATCAGCAATACATCGTCCCCATTTTGTTGAACCCTCTCCGCACGAGTGTTACCGTTATCGAAGCGGATGTAAGTGGTTAGGTGCTTGAACCAGATGAATGACATGGTGGGTTTCTATATTGCCATATTCTTACTCGCCCGCAATTTTTTCGCTGGGTAGGAATTGGCGTGAAATACATCAGCAAAGAGCAGCATTTTTTACAAGGCTGCGCTTCGTTCCATTGACGAAAGGTTTCGAGAGTTCCTTGATTGGATTCCGGCATGAAAATGGTCACAATTGTGGAAAAATATAATGATTTGAAAATGACTTGGTGATGCGGCAGTGTTCCTCGTAATAGCCCTTTATGAGTAAACTTTGAAATTTTATGTGAACATGACCATCCAGAAGGTGATGGATTCACATTCCAATACCTTCGTCTCTCGAACGGTAAGCCTGTTCCTGAACAGGTTCAAAACATGATCTATTGTAATAGCACTGACTGATGGAATTTAGGTTGGTGCTTGGCTTGCAACGGCGAGTGGGGCTTCTCTGTGAAATTCCTCCCCATCGTCATCGTCGTAATAACACAAAACAACCTCTTACTCAATCTTTTGCAAATATCGTATGATAAAATTTGTTGTGTCTACACAGACCCATGTGCGCTTGATTCACGAAACAGTTTAAAATATAATTTCTCACTACAAATATATCGGAAAAGCATCGTTTGCTGTTCTATTGCGTTCGCTTGAACTTATTTGAGGAAATCATGGACGGGGAGCACTCAGAAATACCTAGAAAAAAAGATATAGTAATTTGAAAACCGATCATCGGAGGGTTAAAATACGTTCTTGAAGGCTAATTGCGAAGTTATGGCCAATGAAATAAAGATGACATATGACATTGCACGATAGTGAACAAAGTCTTACGAATCTTTTAAAGTCATGTCATATTCAAATGGTCTTTACTAAAACTTAAGTTTTTTATTGCGCCTACTACACAATTTACGAAAGTAACTGAAAATATTTTTTTTAACTCTTCAATTGTTACGCGTCTTCAAATGTTTACTTTCATAAACTTGCGAAAGTCAGGTTGAGCGCAAAGAAGCTGTGACCCAACTGCCTAAAAATGGCTTACAAAAAACATAAGCAACAAAAAAAAAATACATTATACTCGGTTTATTTTATAAAATTACAAGTTTGGAAGGTAAGCATAGAACACAGTGTGTTCTTAAAAAATATTAAAGGATGGTATAAAAAGGCTACACAAAACTGAAAAAACTTGCTTGTAATAAAAATAGTGCTGCTGAAAAGTATAATTCTAAATTAATTAATATAACAATTTTTCGAAAGTTTGCTAGAAAACTTAAACATTTTGCTGAAAACTTGATTTTATTGTGAAAATAAATTATGTCACATTTTAAATCATTAAAGTTTTTGAAGAAATATTACTCAAAATGTCAATAAAACGAAGTACGCTGCCTTGCTGCTAAATATTAGAAAAAAAAATTCCAACGGAAAAGATAAATTGAACGCTAAGCTAAGACTATCCTTTATTCTTATGTTTCTCTTTTTAATTTTTTCTTTGTGTGAGAATCAATATTTATTCGCAAAATTTACTTTCAAAGTCGTATGACATGCAATACTCTTTCGATGATAGACAGAAGACTGCTGCTTAAATATTAATGACGCATGTGTTAAGTGATTTTTTTTTTTGCAAATACAAGCACTTTTTGAAAATAAAGAAAAAATTTTTATATCATCAAAAACTGCGAAATAAAATAATTGTTTATATTCAGAATTATAGCGCTTTGTAACTTAACAATTTTTATCTACAACAAATAGCCCGGTTTAAAGCAAATTTTTGCTGAAAACAAGGTAAATACTTTCTGCACATGGCTGGGTATTTATCCCATACTTTTCACAATAGAGCCTGAATTTATTGAGAAGGTTCTATCATCACCGGATTTATGAAATAAATCAAAAGGATTTTATCAGCCCTTATATAAATTTTTTGATGGTGGTATAACCGCAAGTTTAGGTATTATTTTTTCACGTAAAATATAGAATGTAATCTAGTTGCAGTTGCTTTTTATTACAGCTGAAAAATGGCAACACAACCGTAAACTGATAAGCCCATCTTTCGGTCATAAAGTGCTACAAAGCTTTTTTCCTATATTTCATAAGGCTAAGAACTTAGCGCTTTCGAAATTTGACGTTTTAGTTGGTCAAGGTGAACAAAAACTACATGACATGATGCAAAGAATTTCACTGGGCATTACCGTAAGTAAGTATGAAAAAAATAATCGCTTAACTTGACAAAGTTTCACCTAAAGAATTGCTGTCATGTCATAACTTTTTTTCGTACTCATTATATCTAATTTAGCGTAACCCTATCTTACTCTTTCCATATAGCATTTGAAGCTTTTGGTTGTATTGAAGGTGACACACCCTCTTTTCTAAATTTTTCTTTTGTACTTTCCTAAATCAATTTTAGTATTCTTCATATGCGTGAAAAATGTTATCGCCGATATATTCAGCTATCGTAGTTATAAGACAAGTTAATTCTTTTTTTTTTTTTTTTTTTTGAAGAGACAACAATGGGAAAAGTCATGCTGGAAGGTGATGAAGTGGATGAGGATTTAGCACAAAAGTGGCAATAGTAAGTCAAGTGTTTTATAATTTCTACCAAAATAATTGAATACATTGCTTTCAAAATTTTCTTACAGCATATGTAAGCACTGCATGACGCAAGTTATATACTCATTGCTCAATGTAGACAAAATTCTATATTTCACAACTTTGCAATATAGAAAAACAAAAATGTATTTGCGAAATTATACAAATATGGTATGTACATCGGTCATTCTTTTAACCCTCCGTTTAATGAAGAATTTTTAATCGGTCGTTAGAGTATTAGTCACCCGGGTGACTAAGTGAAAAATGTACGTAATTTGTATGACGCGTAAGTGAATAGGCATCAGATTAATAGGCAGAATCCATGTTGGCTATTGCCGACAACCTGGTCGGCTACTTCCAACAAACTAGCCGGCTTTTTTGTTGATTTTGAGCCCTTTATAACGAATGTTGAGTCAGTATACATAATGCATATACATTTAAAGTTCGTGGTAACGGTGCCAATTTAAAATTTGAAATTGATTATAAGTACTTTTGTGAACTATCGTTCATCATAACAAGCGTTGCTGTTTTGGTTATGATATTTATTACTAAATTGATTAAACATTGAGAAACATTGAAATCAGATGCATCACACTTATTGTCTTTTTATCTGAATTTGTACAAAATTTGTCCTCAAAACGTCCAAACGTATACCTACAGACGATATTGCAGCCAACAGTGCTAGTGCTAGTGTAATTGACCTAAGTGCATGCATTGATCCAATACGAAAGTATGTAATATTCATTATGTTTATGTTTTATTGGTGTGTTTATGTATGTATTGTTTGGTGATGCAGTACGTTTCAATCGGTATAGGATGCTGCCCGATGCAGATATTGCTGGATGAAGAGGATGAGCCATTCGATCAAAGTGAGGATGATGATTATTTTGCTGAAGAATTAGCTTCAGATGAAGAGGAAGACGAATTTCCGACAGAAATAAATGCAGAGGTCGATGATAATGAATTAGGCGATAGTGAAATCATTATGGAAACGCCGATGGAGGGAGAAGCAGTTCAGGAACCACTTTGGAATTCATTTATAAATATTTTAGAGCCGGATCAAATTTATACATCGAAAGATAATATAACCTGGTCTAGAAAACCACTATCTAATTGTGGTCGTGTGCGATCACAAAATATCGTACAATCAGCAAAGAACCATGTCAGCCAATTTGACGCGCCGTCAATTCCTCGTCCAATTGTTATTAGAACTGTGCCATACCAACATTCTCCGACGTTCGCAAAATCGGCATGTGATAGGGAAGTCGCATCTTAGGTCTGGAATATGCGAGATGCTTGGCTATGAATTGCCTCTGAAAACACAATATGAGTCTGAGACGCCACAATTGGATGCAAGCGGTCGCAATAATATTCACGGCATGCGCCTCGGATGATAAGCGATAAAGAAATTCACGCAAGCGCTGCAGAACATGGAAAAACCCAGTATGCGATAAACACTCCAAAAAGAAAATTAATTGCCACGCGTGTTAGGGTAATTTTTATTTCTATTATATCCTGTATTTTTCTATTCATAACATCACTTGTCTTTCATTCAATAAAATTTGTTGAAAAATAACATCTTTCTTTCATATTTTGGATTTTGCAGTATATCTTGCTTGCATTATATACGTAGTCACCTGGGTGACTAATACAACAACAAGAGATTAGACTTGAATTTTCAGATAAATACGCCCCTAGGAAAGAGCTAAAAGTTCGAAATATGGCTTAAAATGATCCTAACTAAAATCGTAGTAAAGTCAGAAACGCCTTCCATCCTAGGTAAATTTGAACATGGATAAATATTGGAAAATAAATGCAAAAGTCACCCGGGTGACTAATACTCTATCGGGGGGTTAATAAACGCACACTTTGTATTTTTTGTCGTTTTTGAACATTTTTTGAAACTAAATATCTCAAAAACTATAGCAGACAGGATGAAAAACCATTTAATCATTTTGAATTAGAAATACTATAACTTTATAAAAAAAATAAAAAAATCTATATAAATTTGTTTAAACATTAATTTTTTTAAATAAAAAAATATTTTTTTTTTTGATTTTTTTATATGTTATTTCTCAATCAATCCTAAGAATGCATGTGCTTTCATATCGAAATTCCCGCCATAACTTTAGAAACTACGAATTTTTTACTGATGACGCACACCATGTTTTTTTCAACTTAAATTCGACATAAAATTTTTTTTTTTTTTTGTTTTTTTCTTGTAATGTTATTTGCGATCAATCCTTAGAATGTATCTGCATTCAAAACGAAATTCCCGACAAAACTTTGGAAAATATGATACAATTCATACAATTAGACTGATGCGCGCCTTCATGAAAAACTCATATTTTCCAAAGCTATGGTGAGAATTTTGATTTGAATGCAGATTCATTCTTAGCAGTGATTGAAAATAATATTACAAAAAAAAAAAAAAAAGAAAAAGTTGAAAAAACATGATGCGCGTCGTCAGTAAATAATTCGTAGTTTCCAAAGTTGTGGCGGGAATTTCGATATGAATGGACATGCATTCTTGTGATTGATTGAGGAATAACATATAAAAAAAAAAAAATAAAAAAAACAAAAGGTGTTGTATTGAAAATATTTTGAGAACAATATTTTTAGTTAAAAAAATTAAAATTTAGACAAATTTATTTAAATTTTTTTAAAAAGTTATATTATTTCTAAACAAAAATGATAAAAAAAGGTTATTCGTCTTATCTCCTATAGTTTTTGAGATATTTGGTTTCAAAAAATGTTCAAAAACGCCAAAAAATACAAATTCATAGCTTATACAGCAAAAAATGGAACGCTCTGATAGGAATGGAAACAATCAGATAGCAACTGAAACAGTCAACTATGATGAAACAGACGATGTGAACATAAAGAAAACTTCCAATATTTTCATTGATCAGGCAATAAAACTCTATAAGAATCAGCAATTCACATGGCAAGATATACAAAGTGAATCCAATACAATTGTGGCGACAGTAAGCGATGAATTTGTACCTAAATTGCTGACTAACTTTAAAAATTATTTTTCACGCAGTCATTTGAAACTACAGCTAATAGCATTTTTGCAGCATTGGTGATGCTTGCTATGCATCCGGAGGTACAAGAAAAATTATATCAAGAAATTACCAGCGTTTTTACCGAAAAAAATTTTGAAATGGAATATTCGCATATTGAACAGTTGCCGTATCTTGATATGGTTATAAATGAAGTCTTGAGACTTAACCCTTCTGTACCGCTTATAGGTCATGTAGTAAAGGATACTCAATTGAGCAAAGAAGCAGCACCGTCTCTAGGTGTGTGCGGGCCCCTAGGCTGCACATATGGTGTGGGCCCCCCCCCCCCATACGTATTTTTATTAAATACCTAGCAAAAAAAAAGAGGTTTAATACGAATTCTTATCTACTATTTTTACTATAACCTGTGTATTAAGGAGGAAAATATAAAATGCAGACGTCCATAGCTACATTTTTCACACCACCACCCACAAAAAGAAAAAGGCCACCAATTCTATTTTTGCGACCGAAACCATCTTTTTTTTAAAGCATTTTTAATCACACGCACCGTACTCATGCAAAACAGCGTAAGACTTACTTTTAAAATGAAATGGAAACCTAGACAGTTAAGGCATACAAATTTCTGAAAACATGTTCAAAATAATGTCAATTTCAAGAATTCTTCGGAAACGCTCGAAATTCGAAAATTTATTCATATTTGAATATATCCTCATTTAAAAAGAAAAATTAAAATGTGCCTAGGGTTGCAACCAGAGTTGCAATATTTTAATTTTTTGGAATTTGAGTAAAGAAATGAAGAAAATTAATTTTTCTTTTTTATAAGATAACCGTAAAAAATTAAAAAAAAAAAACAACTCGGATTGGCAGTTATCTCTGAAATTGTCATTCGAGACAGCCCACAACAACTGGCAATCTCAGTAAGTGAATTATATTTTATTGGTCAGATTGAAGTTTTCGAAAATATTAATAGCCAAGAAGAAATTAACGTTGAAGTGGTCCCACTTTTCTAGTAAAAAAGCATATTTAAGCAAATACACTCTTTCATTTGGTGCTATCAAACCTTTATTAAAATTCAATAGTTCATTCCAGCAAAATAGACGGAATACAAATTATCTTTACCTGCAGTGACATTTATGACCATATTTTTGAAGTGTAGTACAGGAGCTTTGGTCAAAAATATAATACTAGCGTGAGCGGTCGTAAACTTCAGCGCATCGTGTGATCACACTGTGATGTAAGGATTCAGTATATCCGTTTTTCCATACCCTCCATTAAATCACGCGTCAAAAAGAAATGCTTTCATGTTTGTTTTGGATCAGGCGTATTATACCTTATACGAGTAAAAGGTTTTCTTCATAAAAAACATTAATACTGTTTAAGTCACAAATCACAGACTAACTAACTTTTAAATGCAGTTTTCAAGAAAAACTGTTTAAGAAAAACTAAAATTGCAAAAAGCAAAAATTTATAATACAGCTACAATTTTGTAATCAAACTCTGTTTACAAATGGAATCAAAATTTGGAATTGAAAAACTGAAATTCAAAAAAGGAGTTTGAAAAATTTTGATTCCATCCTATCTATTTTTAGAGGATAAATAGTTCGGTGCAACAGGTTTACTTTAGCATATCTGTGGTCACAAGCAATAACAGCCTAAGTCAAAAATCAGTCTTTCGAGAAAAATCATTTTTTATTTACAGAAGCGTTTCTGAAAAAAGTTAAAAAATGTATCAGAAAAAAATTAAAGCAAAATTAAAGATTCTTACACGCGCAATACTTAAGTCATAAAACGATAATGAAAGTTTCATTTGTTAAGAATATATTTAATAAAAAGTAATATAAGTGTTTATGGGAAATGTAAAATACGAAATTGGAAAGATTATGTTGACATAGCTCTCTTGAAATCGTTCCAGTATAAATGCATTAATAGCTTTTGTGGAGATAGAACTTGTGTTTAATTATTTTCAATTGACAATAGTCACATCAATACTTTGGTTTTTAAATTAACTCTCTTGTTTATGATAATTAATTTAGGAAACAATGTGCAAGAACCGCTTAGGTCATTATAGGCTATTTAAATATAATAACATTTTATGTAAATATTTTCTTAATTATATTTTGGCGCTTATTGTAAATGTAATTGGACTTCAATACGACTTAAATCAATATGTTATTAATATCTTTTTAAAAAATATTGTTAAGGAAATAGTTTTGTTAGTAGAGTATGGTAGCATACATAACTCAATTTTTTCTTAAGTCGATTTAGGCTGTTATCGATTGTGACCACAGATATATTGCCCAATTTTTGTTTTCGAATTAAAAAAAAAAATGAAATGAAGTGAAATCGGAAGTTGCTTTTGTTAAACTCATTATAATTTGGGAGCCCCTGAATAGTTGTGAAAATATGGGTGTCGTAAGAAAGATAAAACTTTAAAATTTGATGTGATATGACGATTTTTCTTAAATTCCGACCAACTAAATTATCTTTTTTATGAAATACTACATATCGTTACCTTAATATAGAAAGGCCCTTACTAACATTTTTTTCAAAATCGAGTTTTTTTTTGTAGATGTCGGTAGGCCACCCACTAATACAGCCCACGCATACAGCGTATGCTTAAAAACGGCCCTGCAAAGAAGTTTTACTGCCGAAAGGCTTACAAATTGTTATATCGATTTTTCATTTGCATCGTCGTACTGATATTTGGGGTCCAAATGCTGAACAATTCAATCCTGATAACTTTTTGCCCGAAAATATTCAAGAAAAAAATTCCCATGCCTATATGCCATTTTCCAAGGGTATCCGAAATTGTATTGGTATGTATGTATATGGCAGCAATTGTTTTATATATGTATTACACAAAGAAATATTTTCTTAACTTTTGTTTTTAAGGTTGGCGTTATGCTCTGTCCGCCATGAAAGTATTGATTGCTGGCTTTGTGAGAAATTTTAGATTTACCACAACATTTAATTATAATGATCTGAGGTATATGGACAAAATTGCATTATACTATGTTGAGGAGCCTCCGATTGAGATCTATCGACGTTAAATAATAAAATTATTTCTTGAGCAAAAAAAAAATTACAACGTTTTGAAATTGTGCTATTTTTGTACTAATGAAAAAATGAATTTTGATGCACAAGGTGCTATTTGCTAACAATACAGTTCTACAAATTAAGAAGATCATTAATGTTATTGTACAACTACTAAAAAGTTTAATGACCACTAGAAATGTATATCAGCTTTTCAACTTCGACTATTATAAGCCTTCTTAGTCATCTGTTGTATGACGGGTTTTTGAACTGGGTATGCACGTCAATGCTGCATTTGTACGTTTGCATTATAAATTATATTAACAGCTGCTGAGTTGAACTGGTTTGTGAGCTACATACATTACAGTACTGAAGTGAAGTGATGCGCTTTTTTTATAGCTTTTTGTAGTTATAATTATTATAATTTTGCATATTTCAGCGCACGACATTGTAAGACATTTAATTTCTCATTTAATTGCAGTTGCGATGAGCACTTATTATTCAGCAATTGCTACAACTATAAATACTATGAACTAATAATTATATTGCAAATAATTAATTTTTTAGTGACAAATCTTGAAAATAATTAAATTATTAGCTAACCAAGGTACAAATTAATTAATTAATTAATTAATTAATTGATCTATTTGATATTAAAATGTGTGCATACGTAATACACAATGCAAAGAGAATGTGTGAATTTGATTTGTTAAGAATAATTTCCTAACGTTCGAAGGCAACAAACATATCGGGCATATCATGTCCGACAAAGTAAAAATTTGAGACATTTTGAAATTTGTTCAGATTTGGCAAAATTGAACTCTTAGAAGGTGTGTCTGTAAACACATTTTTTTTTTGTTTTGTATGAGGCTTAGTAGTCAAGTATTGTATGTCTTTCCAAAGAATTGAAGTAAATTAAATACAGCTTTTTCAGTAGCAGTTTTTCGTTAGAAATAAATTTATAATAATGTATTGAACGAACTGCTTTTTATAGAAAATTTACTGTTCATTTCAATTATGAAATCAGATTCAAAATTTGAATTTTCCTTTTCGCGTACAAACCCCAATTCAAATCAGAATTTCAAACATTTCTGCAATTTTTTTTATTTATTTTAATTTTAAACAATAGGCTAAAGTATGCAGAAAATATACCAAAAATTTCGAAATGGGATCTACATTAGCTTAGAAGGTTGATGAATCAAAGTACTAAAGCAAGGGTCAGATACTGCGGTAATGTAGGTAATTGACACCGTTCTTCAAATGACGTGATACAATACTTAGTATAAATACTAATATAGGTCTTGATTTAATGGACCTACCAAAAGAACTTTGTGAGCGACTTTTTCCACACAACTTTCTAAGTAATAACGATAGAGCATTAAAAAGAAAAAGTTTTATATTGCTAGCAGTTGTGGTTTCTGTTCAGTATTATGGTTTGTTAAATTTTTTCTTAAAATACCATAATGACTTTTTAAGAATATTTTAATACATAATGATACTAGCTCCAAGTTCACCATACAAAGCTTAAGATGTAATCATGGAGTTTTCCAGGAATACATTAATCTTTATTACTACCAAAGTGAACATATTCTGAGCGATTGATAAATTTCATGAAGTGAGTATAACATGCTGTGTATTAAAAATATTAGTATTTCAAAAAAGGAGAACATTTTTCATTGCTTAAATTAGTTTGCCGTCGTTTGAGGCAACCTTTTTAAGACAAGTTGCTATATACACATTATAAGTCATTGATGAAAACAGTGGAAAAACCCATTTGTACAAAACTCAATTGTCAATAATCTGTAAAGCAGTAGTACTACCTTTGCCATATAATGTGTTTTAAATGAAATGGAGATGTTGTTTTATTGCAGAAAATACTATTTTTTTACAACAGACAGCCACAGGGTTAACGTGTAGTTTAGTAACATTTTCTCACTAAGTAAAATTTCTTGTGGTAACTGCAAACAAAGTTCAAGGGCAAAGTTCAACTGCTTTATATCTAATTGAGTAAACATTTAATATATAAATAGTTTTCTTTATAAGCACTTAGTCTGGAACGAAGCATCAAGCCAACAGCAGTTGGACAATCAAGACTTGTACTATCATGGAGATGGCAACCGGATTTCAAAATTTCAACTCAATATTGCTGGCTTTTGCCATTTCAGTGTGGCTATATTGGTTATGGACACGACGACATTTATATTATTTTTCTTTGAAATTTGCTGGATTTTGGGGTTTGCCGCTGATCGGTTATTTCTACAAAGCCACAAATTTAGAAGGTAAGTATAGAATATCAGCAAATAATTCGTGTGTACACGTCAAAACACATAAAATGACCTAAAAGAAACTAATGCGGCATCAACAACAAAGTTGTCAGTTATTCTTTAAATCAGGAAACATAACGCAATAGAACTAAACCGTTTATATTTACACCAAATAGATAACTTACCCCTTGTGAAGCAGGCATTTGCTGTGAGCAAATTCAACACTTTATGCGTATGGATTGGAATTTATCCTGTTGTTCTGACACAAGATCCTGAATTTATTGAGAAGGTTTTATCATCACCTGATTTATTAAATAAACCAAAAGGACTTTATCAGCCCTTATATAAATTGTTTGATGGCGGTATAATCGCTAGTTCAGGTATTATTTTTTCATGTTAAATATAGAATGTAATCTAGTCGCATTTGCATTTTTTTCTTCAGCTGAAAAATGGCAACACAATCGCAAACTGATAAATCCATCTTTCAGTCATAAAGTGCTACAAAGTTTTTTTCCTACATTTCATAAAGCTAAGAACTTAGCGCTTTCGAAATTTGACGTTTTAGTTGGTCAAGGTGAACACAAGCTACTTGACATGGTGCAAAGAATTTCATTGGGCATTAGCGTAGGTAAATATGTGTAATATTTTAGACAAAATCGCTCACATTTTTATTATCTTAAAATTTAAGTTAATGCTTAAGAATAGTTGGAACATTCATCGATCGCAAAAATAATATAAAGGTGGACTGTGCTACTTCACTAGTCTAAAAGTTGCGTCTGTAAAAACTTTAAAAGCCCAAATACCTTAAAATTTTTTTCTAATTCTTTGGAACACTTTGCTACATACCTGCAACGCCCTCTTGAATGCGTTATAGTTAATAAAAAATGTAAATAAAGTAAACGTATAAAGTAGTAAAAAAATCGAGATCGATTCGGTGCAGCAAATCACATATTTTGGAAAATGTTTAAATGTTATAGACGGAGTTCAGAAATTTGAGAGCAAAGATTGTAGGTCAATGAAAGTAATCATATCATTTTTAAGCAAAAAAAATTTTCTCAAAACTAATGCATACATATTGCTAAAAACCGTATTTGAAAAATTTTATCGTCGATATATTCAAGTAATTTTTTCTTGTAGAAACTACTATGGGAAAAGTTTTGATGGAAGGCGATGAAGTCGATGAGGACTTAGCACTAAAGTGGCAATAGTATGTCAAGTGTTTTGTAATTCCTACTAAAATTATCAAATATTTTCAACATTTTCTTACAGCCTATTGAAGCACTGCATGACGCAAATTCTATACTCATTGCTCCATTTAGACAGCATTTTATATTTTGCAACTTTGCAATATAGAAAAACAAAAATGTATTTGAGAAATTATACAAATACGGTACGTATGAACTATCGCAAAATATGTATGAACAATTTCAAATAACACTCTCCATACAAATTTATAGCTAATACTGGAAAAAATGGAAAGCTCTGAAAGAAATGAAAGCTATCAAACAACAACTGAAGCAGTCAACTATGATGAAACAACCGATGTGAGCATAAAGAAAACTTCCAATATTTTTATTGATCAGGCAATAAAACTCTACAGAAATCAACAATTCACATGGCAAGATATACAAAGTGAATCCAATACAATTGTGGCAGCAGTAAGTAATGAACTTTCGCCTTACAAAAAACTGATTCATTTTAAAAACATTTCATCACTTGCAGGCTTTTGAAACTTCAGCTAATAGCACTTTTGCAGCATTAGTGATGCTTGCTATGCATCCAGAGGTACAAGAGAAATTATATCAAGAAATTGTCAGCGTTTTTCCCGATAAAAATTTTGAAATGGACTATTCGCATATTGAACAGCTGCCATATCTTGATTTGGTAATAAACGAAGTGCTGAGACTTAACCCTGCAGTGCCGCTTATAGGACGTCATGTAGTGAAGGATACAAAATTGAGCGAAGAAGTTTTACTGCCGAAAGACTTACAAATTGGTATATCGATTTTTCATTTGCATCGACGTACTGATATTTGGGGTCCAAATGCTGAACAATTCAATCCTGATAACTTTTTGCCCGAAAATATTCGAGGAAAACATCCCTATGCTTATATGCCATTTTCAAAGGGTAAACGAAATTGCATTGGTATGTACATATATGGCAGTAATTTTTTTGTATATTTTTTAAACTTTTTTTTTTTTGTTTTCAAGGTTGGCGTTATGCTCTCTTCGCCATGAAAGTATTGATTGCTGGCTTTGTAAGAAACTTTAGATTCACCACAACATTTAATTATAATGATCTGAGGTATATGGATAAAATTGCATTATACTATGTTGAGGAGCCTCCAATTGAGATTTATCGACGTTAAATGAATAAAGTTAATGCTTTGACAATAAGTGTTTTATATCTAAGTAACTTTTAATTGAAAATAAGCTATGGACGAAAATTTTGATTTTAACACACAAGGAGCTATTTGTTGAAATCAAAACTTCATTCATTGTGTTTTGTGATTTGTGAAATAAAGTACCCAAAATATATTAATTTTTGCCATTTATTTGTAGGACTTAAAAGCGTTTCAGCTTCTTTTCAATAGCTGCACAATTTAGCACTTTCAGAGGGCTTTTTAACCCTCCCAGGAGCGGTGACGTATGAGGCGGTATATGGAGCGTAAAAGGTCTGACCACACCCATACAAAATTAATGCATATATGTCCGAACAGCTTTAGGCAGATAACCACAGGTGTGCTAAATGCGTGATCGTGTGTTCGTATATATGTATAGTATGTACATATGTATGTATGCGGATGTATGAAAGTATAATAAAAACATTGTCTTAGTCCATTTGAGATGGTACGGGTAGCTTAATTTTTTATCCGATAAAACCTTATTATACAGAGCATTCTGGTTCTGCAATTCCACACATGGAATGTTTAATGAGGTACGTAGGACGATTGCATGTGCTGCAATGGTATCAAGTTTTGCATTAGATTTTCGAAGAAGAAAAAGCGAAAAGGTAGTATGATGAACGTTTGGAAGCTACCTCAGCATATGGTTGTTGGTGTATGCGTCTGATGCCAATGAGCGGGGCTCAGTAATTGAAAGTACCGAAATACCGTAGAAGAGATTCATTTCTTGATGCGAACGAATCTCGGAATCAATGGGTTCTTCGCCCGTCACATCATGTGTGGAATTACCAGCTACCGCGCCAGTTCAATGGCAAATGAACGGCATTCAAATCATCAATGATGATGAATGAGGCCAAGCCGGCGACATCAAGCCAATGGCCACCAATTCTTCGAACGCTTCGAAGAATATCCAGTCAACATCTGGTCCATTGTGTCGACTATAGTCGAATACTTGAATGCCGATTCATTTATAGATCGATGTCACGACTGTAGTGAACGGTGGACAACTTGATAAATGGCTTCTTTAGCTTTTCCACGTAGGAACACAGCGCAACGTTGTTATTGTAGAAGCATAAGATTGTGCTATTCACAGTACGGTTTGATTCAAGCGTTACACAAGGTATGAAGGTCTTGTTTTTTCTAACTGAGCCTACAAACGCCTAATTTTGCTCCTTCATCATCTCTGGCGTCTTATTAAAAGAATCAGTCAGTCAGTCAGTCAGTCAGTGCAAATTTTTTTGCCGCTGATTATATATTTCTCTATCAATTTTATGACGACCCATTTGCTTTGCTTCGTCTCTCGTTGGAATCACAAGTCCACCAAACTTCTACTCCCTATTTTGCGGGCTTACTCTTAAGCTCGTCCGCGTTACGCATAAAACTGCTCATTGCCGGTCAGTTGGCAGTTCGGGGTGTATGCGTTCTCTAAGTCGGCCATCATCATCAGCAATACATCGTCCCCATTTTGTTGAACCCTCTCCGCACGAGTGTTACCGTTATCGAAGCGGATGTAAGTGGTTAGGTGCTTGAACCAGACGAATGACATGGTGGGTTTCTATATTGCCATATTCTTACTCGCCCGCAATTTTTTCGCTGGGTAGGAATTGGCGTGAAATACATCAGCAAAGAGCAGCATTTTTTACAAGGCTGCGGTTCGTTCCATTGACGAAAGGTTTCGAGAGTTCCTTGATTGGATTCCGGCATGAAAATGGTCACAATTGTGGAAAAATATAATGATTTGAAAATGACTTGGTGATGCAGCAGTGTTCCTCGTAATAGCCCTTTATGAGTAAACTTTGAAATTTTATGTGAACATGACCATCCAGAAGGTGATGGATTCACATTCCAATACCTTCGTCTCTCGAACGGTAAGCCTGTTCCTGAACAGGTTCAAAACATGATCTATTGTAATAGCACTGACTGATGGAGTTTCGGTTGGTGCTTGGCTTGCAACGGCGAGTGGGGCTTCTCTGTGAAATTCCTCCCCATCGTCATCGTCGTAATAATACAAAACAACCTCTTACTCAATCTTTTGCAAATATCGTATGATAAAATTTGTTGTGTCTACACAGACCCATGTGCGCTTGATTCACGAAACAGTTTAAAATATAATTTCTCACTACAAATATATCGGAAAAGCATCGTTTGCTGTTCTATTGCGTTCGCTTGAACTTATTTGAGGAAATCATGGACGGGCAGCACTCAGAAATACCTAGAAAAAAAGATATAGTAATTTGAAAACCGATCATCGGAGGGTTAAAATACGTTCTTGAAGGCTAATTGCGAAGTTATGGCCAATCAAATAAAGATGACATATGACATTGCACGATAGTGAACAAAGTCTTACGAATCTTTTAAAGTCATGTCATATTCAAATGGTCTTTACTAAAAACTTAAGTTATTTATTGCGCCTACTACATAATTTACGAAAGTAACTGAAAATATTTTTTTTAACTCTTCAATTGTTACGCGTCTTCAAATGTTTACTTTCATAAACTTGCGAAAGTCAGGTTGAGCGCAAAGAAGCTGTGACCCAACTGCCTAAAAATGGCTTACAAAAAACATAAGCAACAAAAAAAAAAATACATTATACTCGGTTTATTTTATAAAATTACAAGTTTGGAAGGTAAGTATAGAACACAGTGTGTTCTTAAAAAATATAAAAGGATGGTATAAAAAGGCTACACAAAACTGAAAAAACTTGCTTGTAATAAAAATAGTGCTGCTGAAAAGTATAATTCTAAATTAATTAATATAACAATTTTTCGAAAGTTTGCTAGAAAACTTAAACATTTTGCTGAAAACTTGATTTTATTGTGAAAATAAATTATGTCACATTTTAAATCATTAAAGTTTTTGAAGAAATATTACTCAAAATGTCAATAAAACGAAGTACGCTGCCTTGCTGCTAAATATTAGAAAAAAAAATTCCAACGGAAAAGATAAATTGAACGCTAAGCTAAGACTATCCTTTATTCTTATGTTTCTCTTTTTAATTTTTTCTTTGTGTGAGAATCAATATTTATTCGCAAAATTTACTTTCAAAGTCGTATGACATGCAATACTCTTTCGATGATAGACAGAAGACTGCTGCTTAAATATTAATGACGCATGTGTTAAGTGATTTTTTTTTTTTGCAAATACAAGCACTTTTTGAAAATAAAGAAAAAAACTTTATATCATCAAAAACTGCGAAATAAAATAATTGTTTATATTCAGAATTATAGCGCTTTGTAACTTAACAATTTTTATCTACAACAAATTTTTGCTGAAAACAAGGTAAATACTTTCTGCACATGGCTGGGTATTTATCCCATACTTTTCACAATAGAGCCTGAATTTATTGAGAAGGTTCTATCATCACCGGATTTATGAAATAAATCAAAAGGATTTTATCAGCCCTTATATAAATTTTTTGATGGTGGTATAACCGCAAGTTTAGGTATTATTTTTTCACGTAAAATATAGAATGTAATCTAGTTGCAGTTGCTTTTTATTACAGCTGAAAAATGGCAACACAACCGTAAACTGATAAGCCCATCTTTCGGTCATAAAGTGCTACAAAGCTTTTTTCCTATATTTCATAAGGCTAAGAACTTAGCGCTTTCGAAATTTGACGTTTTAGTTGGTCAAGGTGAACAAAAACTACATGACATGATGCAAAGAATTTCACTGGGCATTACCGTAAGTAAGTATGAAAAAAATAATCGCTTAACTTGACAAAGTTTCACCTAAAGAATTGCTGTCATGTCATAACTTTTTTTCGTACTCATTATATCTAATTTAGCGTAACCCTATCTTACTCTTTCCATATAGCATTTGAAGCTTTTGGTTGTATTGAAGGTGACACACCCTCTTTTCTAAATTTTTCTTTTGTACTTTCCTAAATCAATTTTAGTATTCTTCATATGCGTGAAAAATGTTATCGCCGATATATTCAGCTATCGTAGTTATAAGACAAGTTAATTCTTTTTTTTTTTTTTTTTTTTTGAAGAGACAACAATGGAAGGTGATGAAGTGGATGAGGATTTAGCACAAAAGTGGCAATAGTAAGTCAAGTGTTTTATAATTTCTACCAAAATAATTGAATACATTGCTTTCAAAATTTTCTTACAGCATATGTAAGCACTGCATGACGCAAGTTATATACTCATTGCTCAATGTAGACAAAATTCTATATTTCACAACTTTGCAATATAGAAAAACAAAAATGTATTTGCGAAATTATACAAATATGGTATGTACATCGGTCATTCTTTTAATAAACGCACACTTTGTATTTTTTGTCGTTTTTGAACATTTTTTGAAACTAAATATCTCAAAAACTATAGCAGACAGGATGAAAAACCATTAAATCATTTTGAATTAGAAATACTATAACTTTATAAAAAAAAATAAAAAAATTTATATAAATTTGTTTAAACATTAATTTTTTTTTTTTTGATTTTTTTATATGTTATTTCTCAATCAATCCTAAGAATGCATGTGCTTTCATATCGAAATTCCCGCCATAACTTTAGAAACTACGAATTTTTTACTGATGACGCACACCATGTTTTTTTCAACTTAAATTCGACATAAAATTTTTTTTTTTTTTTGTTTTTTTCTTGTAATGTTATTTGCGATCAATCCTTAGAATGTATCTGCATTCAAAACGAAATTCCCGACAAAACTTTGGAAAATATGATACAATTCATACAATTAGACTGATGCGCGCCTTCATGAAAAACTCATATTTTCCAAAGCTATGGTGAGAATTTTGATTTGAATGCAGATTCATTCTTAGCAGTGATTGAAAATAATATTACAAAAAAAAAAAAAAGAAAAAGTTGAAAAAACATGATGCGCGTCGTCAGTAAATAATTCGTAGTTTCCAAAGTTGTGGCGGGAATTTCGATATGAATGGACATGCATTCTTGTGATTGATTGAGGAATAACATATAAAAAACAAAAGGTGTTGTATTGAAAATATTTTGAGAACAATGTTTTTAATTAAAAAAATTAAAATTTAGACAAATTTATTTAAATTTTTTTAAAAAGTTATATTTTTTCTAAACAAAAATGATAAAAAACGGTTTTTCATCTTATCTCCTATAGTTTTTGAGATATTTGGTTTCAAAAAATGTTCAAAAACGCCAAAAAATACAAATTCATAGCTTATACGGCAAAAAATGGAACGCTCTGATAGGAATGGAAACAATCAGATAGCAACTGAAACAGTCAACTATGATGAAACAGACGATGTAACATAAAGAAAACTTCCAATATTTTCATTGATCAGGCAATAAAACTCTATAAGAATCAGCAGTTCACATGGCAAGATATACAAAGTGAATCCAATACAATTGTGGCGACAGTAAGCGATGAATTTGTACCTAAATTGCTGACTAACTTTAAAAATTATTTTTCACGCAGTCATTTGAAACTTCAGCTAATAGCATTTTTGCAGCATTGGTGATGCTTGCTATGCATCCGGAGGTACAAGAAAAATTATATCAAAAAATTATCAGCGTTTTTCCCGAAAAAAATTTTGAAATGGAATATTCGCATATTGAACAGCTACCATATCTTGATATGGTAATAAACGAAGTGCTGAGACTTTACCCTGCAGTGCCGCTTATAGGACGTCATGTAGTGAAGGATACTCAATTGAGCAAGGACGTTATACTACCGAAAGACTTACAAATTCTTATATCAATTTTTTATCTACATCGTCGTACTGATATTTGGGGTCCAAATGCTGAACAATTCAATCCTGATAACTTTTTGCCCGAAAATATTCGAGGAAAACATCCCTATGCTTCTATGCCATTTTCAAAGGGTAAACGAAATTGTATTGGTATGTATATAGCAGCAATTTTGTTATATAGTAAATAAAGAAATATTTTCTTAACTTTTGTTTTTTTTTTTTTTTTTTTTTCAAGGTTGGCGTTATGCCCTCTATGCCATGAAAGTATTGATTGCTGGCTTTGTTAGAAATTTTAAATTCACCACAACATTTAAGTATAACAATCTGAGATATGTGGATAAAATTTCATTGTCTTATATTGAGGAGCCTCCGATTGAGATCTATCGACGTTAAATAATGAAGTTACTGTTCGTATCACTTTCTGTATACACATGTGCACAATAAAGGTTTGACCAGACCCATATATGTTTTATGTGAAAAATTTGTAAATATTCGAGCAAAATAGACCAATTATGCATATTTGTGTAAATATGAACACGAAACAAATTTTATTAAATTAGTTTGCTGAATAATTCAGTTTGTTGCAACCAAATCCATTTTAAGACAATTTGCTGTCTTTGCTTAAACAATTCTTTAAATTGAAAAATCACTTGTGCAAAACTCATTTATCAATAATCTGTAATGTATTAAAATTATCTATGTCATAAAATGTGTTCTAAATTAAATGGAGACGTTGATTTACTGCAGAAAATACTCTTTTTTTTGCAACAGTGAGCCAAAGAGATAACGTGGAGTTCAGTAACATTTTCTCACTAAGCACAATTTCTTGTGATAACAGCAGAAAAAGTTCAATTGAAAGGTTAAAACTGCATAACGCTGTGTATTTAAATGCGTAAACATTAATTAAATATATAAATATTTTTTTTATCAGCACTTAGTCTGCATTTTAGCATCAAGCGAACAGCAGTTAAACAATCAGCATTACATTATCATGGAAATAGCAAAAGGATTTCAAAATTACAGCTCAATATTGCTGGCTTTTGTCATTTCAATGTGGCTTTATTGGCTATGGACACGACGACACTTTTATTATTTTTCGTTGAAATTTCCTGGATTTTGGGGTTTACCGCTGCTCGGTTTATTTTATAAAGTTACAAGTTTGGAAGGTAAGTGTAAAACATCGATTAATAAATCGTGCGTAGGAAACAATACTCAAAGAATATAAAAGGATGATATACTATACAAAGGCTGCACATAAACTGAAAAAATTTGTAATGATAAAAAAAGTACGGCTGAAAAGTATAACTCGATTTAGTTATTACAAAAATTGGAACGAATATTCAGATAATTTCCTAAAATCTTTTTATTTATTCTGAAAATATACGTTGGCAGATTTTTGAATATTTAAATTTTTGAAGAAAAATCGCTAAAGTGGAATATTACTTATGTTAGAAATATCAATGAAAACACAGTACGCCATCTTGTTCCGAAATATCAGAAAAGGTTTTATAAGATAATTTATGGGCTTATCTAAGGCTAATCCTTACTAAGATGTGTTTTGAAAAAAAGGTTTACATCATCAAATAATGCAAAATAAAACAATTTTTTATACTCTGAATTATAACGCATTGAAACTAAACAATTTCTATCTACATCAAATAGCTATTCTTCCCTTTATAAAAAACATTTTTGCTGAGAGCAAATTCGACACTTTATGCATATGGATGGGAATTTATCCTGTTCTTGCCACACAAGAACCAAAATTTATTGAGCAGATTTTATCGTCACCTGATTTATTGAATAAGTCAAAAGAATTTTATCAGCCGATAAATATAATGTTTGAAGGTGGTATTATCGCAAGTTCAGGTATAATAGATAAAATATGACACATTATTTATTTAATAATTGCAGTTGCTTCTTTTTTACAGCTGAAGAATGGCGTCACAATCGTAAATTGATAAATCCATCTTTCAGCCATAAAGTGCTACAAAGTTTTTTTCCAACATTTCATAAGGCAAAGAACTTAGCGCTTTCGAAATTTGACGTTTTAGTTGGTAAAGGTGAACACAAGCTACTTGACATGTTACAAAGGATTTCATTGGGCATATCTGTTGGTAAGTGTGTGTAAAATACTGGAAAAAATTGTAAATGGTATCGCCGCTATATAAAAAAATCGTAGCTACGAGACAATTGATTTATTTTTCCAGAGACAACTATGGGAAAACTTATGATGGAAGGTGATGAAGTGGATGAGGATTTAACAGGAAAATATCAATAGTAAGTAAAGTTCTCTGTAACGACTGCTACTTTTAAAAAATTATAGATTCAAAAATTGTTTACAGCTTATTAAAACAAAGCATGACACAAGTTGTCTACTCATTGCTCAAAATAGACACAATTCTAAACTGCTCCTCTTTTCAATTTAGAAAAACGAGAATGTATTTGAAAAATTACACAGATAAGGTATCTTATACGAAGTATTGAGAACTATGCATAAACATTTTATAAATAAACTATCCACATAAACCCTTAGCTAATATGGCAAAAAATAGAAAGCTCTGAGAGGAATGAAAACTATGACCATGATGAAATAGCTAATGTGAACATAAAGAAAACTTCCAATATTTTCATTGATCAGGCAATAAAGCTCTACAGAAATCAACAATTCACATGGCAAGATATGCAAAGTGAATCCAATACAATTGTGGTGGCAGTAAGTATTGAATTCTTACCTCAATACGAGTACAAAAAAAATTACTAATTTTAAAAACATTTTACTCGCAGTCATTTGAAACTACAGCTAATAGCATTTTTGCAGCATTGGTGATGCTTGCTATGCATCCGAAAGTGCAAGAAAAATTATATCATGAAATTATCAACGTTTTTCCTGATAAAAATTTGGAAATGGAATATTCGCATATCGAACAGCTGCCATATCTTGATATGGTAATAAATGAAGTCTTGAGACTTAACCCTTCTGTACCGCTTATAGGACGTCATGTAGTGAAGGATACACAATTGACCAAAGGCATTTTACTACCGAAAGACTTACAAATTGTTATATCGATATTTCATTTGCATCGTCGTACTGATATTTGGGGTCCAAATGCTGAACAATTCAATCCTGATAATTTTTTGCCCGAAAATATTCAAGGAAGGCATTCCCATGCCTATATGCCATTTTCCAAGGGTATCCGAAATTGCATTGGTATGTATATGGCATTCATTTTTTATATGTTATAAAAATAAATATTTTTTTTTTACTTTTGTTTTTTTATTTTTGTTTTCAAGGTTGGCGTTATGCTCTCTTTGCCATGAAAGTATTGATTGCTGGCTTTGTAAGAAACTTTAGATTCGCCACAACATTTAATTATAATGATCTGAGTTATACGATCAAAATTGCATTGTTTTATGTTGAGGAGCCTTCGATTGAGATCTATCGACGTTAAATAATTAAGTTATTGTTTGCATCACTTTCTATAAACACTCGTGCACAATAAAGGTATAACCAGATCCATATATGTTTTAGGTGAAAATTTTTTAAATATTCAAGAAGATATTTTATTAAAAGAATTTATGATGCACCTTATATCAGTACATCTTCGTGCAAAATTTTTGACTTCTACAATTGAAAACAAAGTTCTTATCAAATAATCTTTAGCTGAAAATATGTTGAAAAATATTAGTTTATTCATTTTAGGATATTTTTTTGCGCTTTCTGATAAATCTTTCAATGTCACTTAGGGCTTTTTTGATTTCTAATGCTCTTATTTTCCAAACAAAAAATATCAAGAAACTGTTGATAAAATAAGCTTTTCTGGAAACTGGCTGTATTGAATTTAACTGATTTCATTTACGGGTATGCACAATTTGGTGTAGTTAAAGCGTGTTTTTCTTGGAACTATGTTGGACCATTAGTTGACGTCAGTACACAATATATATAGTCGGTTTATTCTGAGTCATGAATAATTCATGTCAAACTGAAATTGTAAGTGAATATACTAGCACCTTTTTACTACTCCGACTGAATAAATAATATCATGAGTGCAAAACCAATTAAAATGAAATATACATCAGTGCGCATGATATATGCAATATACCCTGACAATTTTTGTATGAAATGTGCAGCGCTTACATCTTAACTTTGTAATAAACAAGTGTAAAGTTTTTTTTTATGGTTTGCGAACACCCTTTATATTTTGTTTTTTTTGATAATTGCATAGATAAATTTAATTAATATTGGCAATGCTTTTGTGCTGAAGTACTTCATACTTTATTTAGTTTAGTCATCGCGATCTAGTGGTATCAACGAATAGTTGAATCGTTGAACCTGCGTCAAATGGTCTCCAGCTGAGAATAAGTTTGCTGTTGGTTCCGGATCCCGTTTGATATCGGTATGCTATTTGGAGTCTGAAACCGATTGGTGGGTATCGAAGCATATTAAAAAACCAATTCGATCAACAATTACCTCATTGGATTGGCATCCGAGCAATGTTCTTATTGTAGCTGGATAAACTGACTATAAATTACGAGTTTTTTCTTATATCAAAGACATCGAGGACCAACCCTCACCTACCGTTTGGGGAAGCCGAATGCCATTAGGTTATTTAATGGCAGAGTTTAAAAACTCTGCATTCTCTAGGGGAGGCTGGATAAATAACGTCAGTTTTTCAAGTGATGGAAATAAAGTTTGCTGGGTTGGTCATGACAGTTGTATAAATATAGCAGATGCTGTGACTAATTGGTTAGATGCAACATGATCTGAAATAGTACAAATATAAATAAAAATATAATATACTATGGATCACTAACGTTAAGGCCCAGAGGACATATTCTCGAAACTTCCAATCTAACTGACACAATGTCTAAATATGTTCGAGATTAACTTAACATTTCATAACAAATAATTTATTTTTCCGCGTATATTCTACAGCTTCATAAGTATCAATTTGTATTTCTGATTTATTGGAAAATTTAATTAAGTGTTATCTACAAATAATATTAATTTTTCAAAAAAAAGCTAACTCAAAACAAGTTGTTGTTTCAGCTTAAATAATTCTACGATAAAAAAGAGCTATGAGTCACTGATAAAAACAGCGAAAAAAAAACCATTTGTGCAAAACTCAGTTGTCGAAAATCTGTAAAGTATGAAAATTATCTATGACATACTTACTTACATTGTGTGTAAAATAAAATGTAGATGTTGATGATTTATTGCAGAAAAGATTGCAGTTTTTCTTTCGCTAAACTTACAACAGACAGCCAAATAGTTAACTTGTACTTCAGTAACATTTCGGTCATTAACAAAATTTATTGTGATACTCGTAGCAGTGGAAAGATCTAAACAAATTATCAATTTTTATTGTTTTTGCATGCGACAAGTTTTACAAACAAAGTTCAACTGAAAAGTTATACTTTGTCCAATCGTAGTCACTGCATAACAAAATGAGTAAATATATACATTTGAAATAGTTTTCGATATGAGCATTCAGTCTGAAACTGAGGCATCAGAAGACCTACAGCAGTTAGACAATCAAGTGATGGAGATAGTAACTGGATTTCAAAATTTCTACACAATATTGCTAGCTTTTGTCATTTCAATGTGGTTATATTGGTTATGGACACGGCGGCATTTGTATTACTTTTCCTTGAAATTTCCTGGATTTTGGGGTTTGCCGCTGATCGGTTTTTTCAACAAAGTCACAAATTTAGAAGGTAAGTATAGAATATCAGCAACTAATTGTCAGTTATTCTTTAAATCAGGAAACATAACGCATTAGAACTAAACCGTTTATATTTACACCAAATAGGTATCTTTCCCGCTTGGAAGCAGGCATTTGCTGCGAGCAAATTCAACACTTTATGCATATGGATTGGAATTTATCCTGTTGTTATGACACAAGATCCTGAATTTATTGAGAAGGTTTTATCATCACCTGATTTATTAAATAAATCAAAAGGACTTTATCAGCCCTTATATAAATTGTTTGATGGCGGTATAATCGCTAGTTCAGGTATTATTTTTTCATGTTAAATATAGAATGTAATCTAGTTGCATTTGCATTTTTTTCTTCAGCTGAAAAATGGCAACACAATCGCAAACTGATAAATCCATCTTTCAGTCATAAAGTGCTACAAAGTTTTTTTCCTACATTTCATAAAGCTAAGAACTTAGCGCTTTCGAAATTTGACGTTTTAGTTGGTCAAGGTGAACACAAGCTACTTGACATGGTGCAAAGAATTTCATTGGGCATTAGCGTAGGTAAATATGTGTAATATTCTAGACAAAATCGCTCACATTTTTATTATCTTAAAATTTAAAATAAGACTTAAGAATAGTTGGAAACATTCATCGATCGCAAAAATAATTTAAAGGTTGACTGTGCTACTTCACTAGTCTAAAAGTTGCGTCTGTAAAAACTTTAAAAGCCCAAATCCCTTAAAATTTTTTTCTAATTCTTTGGAACACTTTGCTACATACCTGCGTTATAGTTAATAAAAAATGTCAATAAAGAAAACGTATAAAGTAGAAAAAAAATCGAGATCGGTTCGGTGCAGCAAATCACATATTTTGGAAAATGTTTAAATGTTATAGACGGAGTTCAGAAATTTGAGCGCAAAGATTGAAAGTAATCGTATCATTTTTAAGCAAAAAAAATTTTCTCAAAACTAATGAAAAATGAAAAATTTTATCGTCGATATATTCAAGTAATTTTTTCTTGTAGAAACTACTATGGGAAAAGTTTTGATGGAAGGCGATGAAGTCGATGAGGACTTAGCACAAAAGTGGAAATAGTATGTCAAGTGTTTTGTAATTCCTACTAAAATAATCAAATATTTTCAACATTTTCTTACAGCATATGTAAGCACTGCATGACGCAAATTATATACTCATTGCTCCATTTAGACAGCATTTTATATTTTGCAACTTTGCAATATAGAAAAACAAAAATGTATTTGAGAAATTATACAAATACGGTACGTATGAACTATCGCAAAATATGTATGAACAATTTCAAATAACACTCTCCATACAAATTTATAGCTAATACTGGAAAAAATGGAAAGCTCTGAAAGAAATGAAAGCTATCAAACAACAACTGAAGCAGTCAACTATGATGAAGCAACCGATGTGAGCATAAAGAAAACTTCCAATATTTTCATTGATCAGGCAATAAAACTCTACAGAAATCAACAATTCACATGGCAAGATATACAAAGTGAATCCAATACAATTGTGGCAGCAGTAAGTAATGAACTTTCGCCTTACAAAAAACTGATTCATTTTAAAAACATTTCATCACTTGCAGGCTTTTGAAACTTCAGCTAATAGCACTTTTGCAGCATTAGTGATGCTTGCTATGCATCCACAGGTACAAGAGAAATTATATCAAGAAATTGTCAGCGTTTTTCCCGATAAAAATTTTGAAATGGACTATTCGCATATTGAACAGCTCCCATATCTTGATATGGTAATAAACGAAGTGCTGAGACTTCACCCTGCAGTGCCGCTTATAGGACGTCATGTAGTGAAGGATACACAATTGACCAAAGGCATTTTACTACCGAAAGACTTACAAATTGTTATATCGATATTTCATTTGCATCGTCGTACTGATATTTGGGGTCCAAATGCTGAACAATTCAATCCTGATAATTTTTTGCCCGAAAATATTCAAGGAAGGCATTCCCATGCCTATATGCCATTTTCCAAGGGTATCCGAAATTGCATTGGTATGTATATGGCATTCATTTTTTATATGTTATAAAAATAAATATTTTTTTTTTACTTTTGTTTTTTTATTTTTGTTTTCAAGGTTGGCGTTATGCTCTCTTCGCCATGAAAGTATTGATTGCTGGCTTTGTAAGAAACTTTAGATTCACCACATCATTTAATTATAACGATCTCAGGCTTATGGATAAAGTAACATTATACTATGTTGAGGAGCCTCCAATTGAGATTTATCGACGTTAAACAATAAAATTTTTGATTAAACAACAAAAGTTTACATTTGATTTAAAAGACGAGAATGTACATTTTGATGCTCAAGACAACATGAAAGCAGTAGCGTAGTTCGTACTTAGCCCGTACTTTCAAATCAAAACTTCCGAAATAACTTTAAAAATGTTATACAATTCATACAGTTAGAAAAACAATTTTGTTACTGTGTTTTACAAATTTTTTTCTTAGAATTATTTAAGCTGAAATAAAAACTTTATGATTGCGTCAAACGAAATAAGTTAGCAAATCAATTTAATCAATTAAAAATATCTTACTTTTTACTGAGTTTCAAAATTAACTCACTTTTTCCCAATTAGAAACCAGGAAAATGAACCAAAACATAATATTTATCATTGCCAACATAAGCAGTATAGGCCAAAGCCTCAGCCTAATGTGCCTTACTATTTTTGATAACAGCCAGGTTAGTAATTCTGCTTCGCGAAATACCAATGATCTTCCTCGAAAGCTTAGAATGTAAAGAAGTAACTACATATCATATCTGATAATTTTGTGATACCTTTCGTTGCTTGCAGGAGTCATTAGTGACTTTTTTGTCGATTCATTTATCTGCTTGGCGTCATCAATTGAGATGTTGAAGAACCATTTATGATCTCTTTTAAACTAGTTTCTTTATCTAGTTATCAATGTTTTTCCCTAAATCTAAATCAATGGTGATTGATAACAAATTGCTGAAGAAACATCACTGACGCGTCGAATACTTGTGTTTAGTGCTTCTTTTTGTTAAAATAAAGTTTCAGCAATTTCATCATATAATATAAAATAAGTATATTTTTAAACTGTTTAAGGAAGTAACTTTGTAAGCAGTCGTACTTTCATACGAGCAATGCATTGAGCAACAGAAAGCAACAATCTCTTATGGAAAAAATATCAGTAGATAAAGTAGAAAAAGCTAAAGAATAATCTCAGGTGGATATTGCCATTCTACCAACTAATGCCGACTGCTAACTACACTGCATGAAATAACATCAACTTCAGTTGCTGTAATGACGACAGTGACCACTTACATCACAAAACAATGAGTTTGGCTGATTTTTTTAAACTGCGCAAACCCATTTCCGGGAAGAATAGATTTTTTTTATTGCATCATTTGTTCATTCCATATATAACTGCATATTTTTTGTAATTTTTCTCTAATATTATTGATTTTTGTGTATTGTTTAATGCTGATCTGAAGGTGAATTTTGAACATATCCGATAACGCTTTTGCACATTCAAGTTTGAATGTCGTCGCCAAGCTGCATAAGCTGCAATACGAATTGCTTCCGGACCCACCTTGCTCGCCCATCCCTAACTTAAAAAAATGGCTCGGACGAAAAAGATTCAGCTCAAATGAAGAGGTTATCATCGAAATAGAAGCGTACTTCGGAAAGTTTTAAAAATCATACTTTTTGAAAAGGTTAAGCAACTAGTTGGTAATGTTGTGAAAGGTGTATAAAACTAAAAGTACACAAAAGTAGACTATGTTGGAAAAGAAATAAAAATTATCTGAAAAAAATTACGTTTTAATTTCAAACACGGGTACTTATTGATCAACCCTCGAATTAAAATTAAAAAAAAAAAATTTTTTTCAAAAAAATTATGAGTAAAAATACTCATAAGAACATGGCTCAAATCATTTTGGAAATAGAATATCCAAAAACTATGGGAAAAGATTACAAAAAAAATCAAACATCTTTACTTTCCGATTTGCATGTATGTTTTTCTTCAATCAATCCTTTCAAAACGAAATTCCCTTTCATCTTTTGAAAAATATTATACTATTTATACAATTAGACTGCCTTCAATAAAAACTCATGCTTTCATCAGAAAGTCAGAAGCCACTTTAAATAATGAAAAATGTGTAAGCAAAAAAACATAGATTTGTGCAAAACTCAGCTGTGGAAAATATGCAAAATATAGAAATTATCTATGCCATAAAATGTGTGTAAAATTAAATAGAGATGTTAATGATTTATTGCTTTTTTTTTGTTAAATTTAAAACAGACAGGCAAGTAGTATACGTTTAGCATACATTAACATTTTGACACTAAACATTAAGCACTAACAACGAAATGATGTTAAAAATTTGGCTATTTCTACTGTTCTTGCTTCCGGTTAGTTTTGCCAACAAAGTTCAAGTGAAAGGTTATGCTTTGTCTAAAATTTATATTTTGTCCAAAGGTAGCCACAGCATATTAAAAGAATAATCATTTAATTTATAAATAGTTTTTGTTTTAAGCACTTAGTCTATAAATTAATATCCGCCCAGCAGCAGTTAGACAGTCAGCATTGGATTATCATGGAGATGGTGACCGGATTTAAAAATTTCAACTCAATATTGCAGGCTTTCTCCATTTCAGTGTGGCTATATTGGTTATGGACACGACGACATTTATATTATTTTTCTTTGAAATTTCCTGGATTTTGGGGCTTACCGCTGCTTGGTTTGTTTTATAGAGTCACAAGCTTGGAAGGTAAGTAAATAATTCAACAAGAGCTGAAAAAATTTGCAAGTAATAAAAAAGGTACTGTTGAAAATTATATTTCTTATTTAATTAGATACGAAAAAAATTCATTCAAAATTATTCGTATGAAAATTGAAACAATTTGCTGGATCAAAATTTTTAATTATTTAAATTTTAGAGGAAAAACCGCTCTAATGGTACATAATTCTGTTTCGGAAGGCTGCTAATGTAAAGAATTAAATTGTGATTCCTTTCATAGCTGGCAGGAATCATTAGTTTTTATCGATTGATGATGATGATTATTACACAATTGCGAATGAACATCAATGACGCGTCGAGGTTGTGAGATGTCGAGTTTTTACTTCTCTTATTGTTTCATCAGTTTTTAGCAAATACTTTTGCTTAGTGTTTTTTTATTTTTTTGCTAGAAAAATAGCACACTTTGAAAGTTGTGAAAAAAGTTTATATCAGTAAATTCATCATATAATACAGTATATATTTTGAAATTGTTTATGAAAGTATCTTTGAAAATTGGCATACTTTCTTATTACAAATGCATTTAACTTTTTCATGCAACAATCTTTTATGGAAAAAATATCAGTAATCTTCTAGTGCTATAAGTTCGATTAAAAAATTTTAGAGAATAATATTAAGGCATTGATGCTAAACATTTTTCATCTTCTCAAATTAGATTTCCATTACATATTTCCAAAGCTTTTTGCGGAGAGTAAACTCAACACGATATGCGTTTGGTTGGGTATTTATCCTGTTGTTATGACACAAGATCCTGAATTTATTGAGAAAGTTTTATCATCACCTGATTTATTAAATAAATCAAAAGGATTTTATCAGCCCTTAAATAAAGTGTTTGAAGGCGGTATAATCGCAAGTTCTGGTAATATTTTGTCATATAAAATACAGAATGTAATGTAAATGCAGTTGCTTTTTATTTACAGCTGAAAAATGGCAACACAATCGCAAACTGATAAATCCATCTTTCAATCATAAAGTGCTACAAAGTTTTTTTCCTACATTTCATAAAGCTAAAAAATTAGCACTTTCGAAATTTGACGTTTTAGTTGGTCAAGGTGAACACAAGCTACTTGACATGTTACAAAGGATTTCATTGGGTATATCCTATGGTAAGTATGTATAGAATACTGGACAGTAGTTTTCAAAAGAAAACTTAAGAGTAGTGAAGAAGTTATTATATGTGGTTTCAGGGAAATTTATATTCGAAAATTTGCTAAACAACTTGGAATTCTTTGACTCCTTCGCTCTATCCATCTGCCAAGCAAAGTGCACTTTTTTATGCCACTAGTTGATTAAAAAACTATAGTTTTGAACATTTGAAAACTTTCATTGTTGAAAACATGTCAAAAGAAACAATTTTACTATCCATTTTATGTACATAATTCCCATCATTTTTATAAAGTTTGCTTGCTTTCTAAACGATATTTTTTAGAAAAACTTGAAAAAAATTTTTTGTTATCCTTAACTTAACGAAGGACAATTCTGAACTGAAAATACGGGTCAAAAAACTGTGTCACAGAAATATTTATAAATTAACTATCCAACCAAACTCTCTCTATTATTGCTCTTTGTAGCTCTATTACTTTGAAAGTTATTAAATAAACACTGCTCTCAAAAGTTTTTCTAAAACGCTCTGTATATGATTGGTTTAGAAGAATTCGATAATTATTACCAAATATATAATGCATCTAATAGTATTATTCAATTTAGCGGTATAGCTAAATTATATTATATATTAAAATATCCATTTTGAAAATATTGAATTCATTAATTGATAATTATTTCCAAATCTCGATAAATACAAACAATTTGTTTTCCCTGTGCAGTCATATGTGAAACAAGTACTCTTTTTTTTAGAGACAACTATGGGAAAAGTTATGTTGGAAGGGGATGAAGTGGATGAGGACATAACAAGAAAGGTCCAATAGTAAGTCAAACAGTTTATTACAACTACTAGTCGTATCTGCATAAAAAAAAATAATTGAACACATTGCTTTCAAAATTACTTTACAGCTTAGCTAAACAAGCCATGAGACAAATTATCTACTCATTTCTCAACTTAGACACCATTCTATCTTTCACCAATTTTCAATTTAGAAAAACAATAACGAATTTGAAAAAGATCACAGATAAGGTAACTTTTGAGAAATATAAATGAGCAATTTATAAATAAACTATCCATATAAAATCTTAGCATATATTGGAAAAAATAGAAATCTCTGAAAAGATTGAAAACAATCAGACAGCAACTGAAGCTGTCTACTATGATCAAACAGCCGATGTGAGCATAAAGAAAACTTCCAACATTTTTATTGATCAGGCAATAAGACTCTATAAAAATAAACAATTTACATGGCTTGATATACGAAGTGAATCCAATACAATTGTGGCAGCGGTAAGTGATGAACTTTCACCTAAACGCAAGTAAAAAACGTTGGAATATTTCTCAATTATTTTCTTTGTAGTCTTTTGAAACTACTGCTAACAGCACTTTTGCAGCATTAGTGATGCTTGCAATGCATCCAGAGGTACAAGAGAAATTATATCAAGAAATTGTCAGCGTTTTTCCCGATAAAAATTTTGAAATGGATTATTCACATATTGAACAGCTACCATATCTTGATATGGTAATAAATGAAGTCTTGAGACTTAATCCTTCCGTACCGATTATAGGACGTCATGTAGTGAAGAAAACTCAATTGAGCAAGGACGTTATACTACCGAAAGACTTACAAATTCTTATATCAATTTTTCATTTACATCGTCGCACTGATATTTGGGGTCCAAATGCTGAACAATTTAATCCGGATAACTTTTTGCCCGAAAATATTCGAGGAAAACATCCTTATGCCTATATGCCATTTTCCAAGGGTATACGAAATTGCATTGGTATGTATATGGCAGCAATGGTTTATATGTTACAAAGACTAATACTCTTTTAACATTTGTTTTCAAGGTTGGCGTTATGCCCTCTTCGCCATGAAGGTATTGATTGCTGGATTTGTAAGAAATTTTAGATTCACCACAACATTTAAATATAACAATCTGAGGTATTTGGATAAAGTTGTATTGTGTTTTGTTGAGGAGCCCCCGCTTGAGATTTATCGACGTTAAATAAATAAAATTAATGCTTTAACAAAAAAAATTTTTATATCTGTGAAACTTTTTATTGAAAATAGGATATGGACGAAAATTTAGATTTTGACACAAAAGGAGCTATTTGTTGAAAACATAAGTCTACCAATCAAAACTTCATGCATTGATTGATAAATTGACTAATGATATCAGAGATTTGTGAAATATATTTGCCAAAAAATGTTAATTTTTGCCTGTTAGGTATAGGACTTAAAAAAGTTTCAGCTTCTTTTAATTAGCTGCACAATTTAGCTTTTTCACAGCGCTTTTTAAAGTTTTTTTTTAGACGTGCTCTCGAGTGCAAATTGCGATGCTAACGATCGTGAACAAAGTCTTACGAAACCTTTGAAGTCATGTCATATTCAAATAGCCTTTACTAAAACTTAAGTTATTTATTGCGCCTATTACATAATTTACGAAAGTAACTGAAAATATTTTTAGTTTTCAATTGTTACGTGCCTTCAATTGTTTACTTTCATGAATTTGCTAAGGTCAAGTTGGGCGCTAAAAAGCTGTGAACCAACTGACCAAAAATGGCTTACAAAAAACATAAGCAACAAAATTAATTATATTAATTATATTAAATTTTTTCTTTTTAAATTTTTTTTTTTCTCAGAATGTTTAAAATTTAACGACATTTGAATTTACTTTTGCACCTATTTGGAATCTCTATTTGCTTAGATTTAAGAAGCTAACTTTATTACTCTTAACAACTGTCTCTAAGAAGTATCGTGTTGTATCAAAAACATAGAACAGTCAGAATATACAAGTCAAAGTTTGTCGAATACTTACTACCGAAAACAAAGAAGAAGTAAAAATTTTTAAAATTTTCAAAAAATAGCAAACGATTTAATCCAAAGATTATTGAATTACATCAAAGAAAGTATCGCCCAGCATTGAAAGCATCAAAAAGTCTAATGGTGTCGAAAAATATCATAAAGTGTCAGACAGAGAAAGGTATTAGGTATAATTTTTCAGAGAAATACTTCAGCTTTAAGTGCTACCTACCACCAAATATGTAAAAAGCAATAACATGAAAATTCTTTAAAAAGTTAAAAAAAAAAATAAACGTTGCTGCTAACGCGCTGTATAATCTCCCCTAGCAATGGCTTCATTTACATGCCCCAGTGCAAAAGCGAAGAGCATGCATGGCAATACGACCCCTTGCTTAATCTAAGCGTTGATTTTTAGTTGGTATAATGAAAGGATGTTTACTGTCAAAAGGATAAAGTGCAAAACAGCAGCTTAATACCGGTACCAATTTTCGTAGACAAAACAAGATGAAGAAGATAGGGTGGAAATTGCACGTAGATTTGCAGTTTAATGACCCCAAAAAGTATGCAATGACTTGCTTCTACTTTGTTAAGAGCAAATTTAGGTTATAGCTTGTGGCTTTTCTAGCAACCGCTGAACAACAGCATTTGCCATATTATGGACTCAATTACGTTGATAAATAAATCGTCACATAGCACCTGCAGAATTTCATTAATTTTAATAAAGTTGATTTGACTTTTTTTTTTTTTTTAAAAATTGTCTCATGAATAAATTAAGTTTGGCTGATAGTAGAAAAATGTTTATACCATTCCCACAATGGGTTATGTGAACAAACTGTTTGCTCTATTCAGCATAGTTTTGCAAAATATTTAATTAAATTTATAATTTTCGAGAAAAGATGTTGAGAGGTAGATTATTTTAAGTCTAGTGATTTATAAGCCAACAATATTTTTTTTTTTCAAAAATTGACTTAATTTCATTATGCATAAAACTTAGCTAGATAACGAGTTGTTTTTTATTAATTCGCCAAAATATAGTTACCGAATAGTTCGTTCTTTATTTTAATAATTTTATATTGAAAATTCTTTAAATTATATTTTTGCTGTTATAGAAATAAAGCGCTCTCATACCAGCTGCTATCTAAATATTTACCAAACGTGTTGCATTAAAACAGTTAGTTAAAAAAAAGAACTCACCCAACTAAAGCATATGAGAAAATGGTATTAGCGTTTTGCCAATCAATAAATTGGAAACGCGGCATATCAATATTTTGTGATTTTTTTTAATGGTTTTTTGTTTCAATATTTAATTGAAACATAGTCATAGAAACGTGCATGGAAAATGAATCAACAAAGCTGAACACAAAAAAAAAGTTCATTTGCACTGTGGTGAAAATAGTGCGGTTTGAAAACCGATATCAAATACATTTTTATTTTAAGTAGAAAAAACTTGAAAAAAATTCAAAAGTTTTGCCTTAACCCTTTGATGTCTGCTCCTGAACCGCGGGGAAATTTTAAAATCCGACACCGGATTCGTGTTCAGCGACCCCAAATCACTAAACAAAAGTGCTGCGAAAAAAAAAATTATTTTACCTGCAAAGGTGTGAAAAATCGTGGGACCTATATGTCCCAATGGTCGTCAACGGTAAAAATGTATGCGGCTGTTTTCAGGACTGAAACGTATTATATAACGCATGAACTTTTATTTATTTACTTAAATTCATGAAAAGGGCCGTCTATTAATTACGTGAGTCAAAATAGGGGGGAGGGCGTTCGGCAAAATCTCACCAAGGGGGAGGAGGGGGTTAAGAAAAAAACGAACAGATTGTATCATATTAATTCGGTTTGCTTGGAATCTCGACAATTAGTGTTGAACACAATAACATCGATTTAGAAGCTAAACACAACTGGGACGTGCGATTTAGCTTCTGTGTCATATCGGACCAAAAAATAGATTATGTTCTATTTCTCTGCGATAAATTTTGTAGTGTCAATTTTGTACTAACTATTAACGTATTGGAAATATCTGGACGATATCACACGTCCCAGTTGTGTTTAGCTTCTTATGGGTTGCAGATATCACGACTGACTGAACGCGCAAGGATGAAACTCCACGAATGATACTTGACACTTGTACGGCGCATGTTTCAAATCGAGGAATCCCGGGCATTGGAAATATATGATATTTAATATGCCTGCGTGTCAATAAGAATTAGCGACAAAAAATTGATTATATATGGATTATATAATCCAGGATTTATTTTAAAATTTATAATAATCTGAAAGAATATTAAAAAAGCTTTGAAATCCACTGTTTTACAAATTTTTTAGTTCAAAAGTACATTTACATCTCACCAAGGGGAGAGGGGGGTCCGAATTTTCACTAAAAAATACTTCACGTTATTAATGGACGGCCCCTAAATGAATGTTCAATGTAAAGATCAAAAAGATAAACAACTTTTCTTTTGTTCCAAATAAATAACTTCGAATTTGATTTTTACCGTTGATGACCATTGGGACACAGAGGTCCCAACAGGTTGGGTATTCGCGTGGGTGGCCAAAGTGAACTATTTTTTTTATTTTGTTTTTGTTGAAAAGAAGAAGGTTGCTTGCAACGTGTCCAAAGATTTTAGAGCTTTAGCTTCACCCACCTTTAAAATATTCCAGCATGAAAATGGGGAAGAAAAAGTTAAGATATTTCGACTTCCGAGTGGTCTGGTGAGTAAGTGGACAAATATTCCTTTAAAAATTATATTTTTCTGAAAGCCACATTCATTCTCTGATGAATTGTACTTTTTGACGAAAATCAATCTCATAGTTTTTCCAGGAAAAATACGAACGTAAAAGGGTCACCGGTGTCCCAATGGTCGTCAAAGGGTTAAGTAAAAATTTCTTAGTTAGAAATAAAAAGCTAAAATTTATGGGATATTTTGCTATTTACTTAAGAAATTTTCCATGTTAAAAAAATTTTTAGTATTACTCATTATTTTCAATATTAAATTTTGAACGTTTCACATCGATTTTTGGAGAAAAATATTTGTATTAAAACATTCGGCAGTAGTTATAATCTCTTAGAGAAAACGAGGTTTGATCTAAAATATGGAATTTTTATTTTTGAAGAATATTTTGAGATTGACTTGAATTAAATTCGTTTATGGCTTTAGTTTAATATTGGTTTACAACATAATTTATTGTGCATTTGATGACGGCTTGATGAATAATTGATTTAAGTCTGCCCCGTTGCTTTATTTTCATAACGAAATAACTCCTTAACATCACATGCTATATTCTCTCTTCACAAATAAAGGAAAATAATTAAAAGAGAGTTTGTTACTTGAACTTCGAAGCCAAATAAAAATGGTACATGGGACGTTCTTATACAAACGAATTTTGACAAAAATTCACCGACATATTTTTGATTTGGCTGAAAATTTTTTTTTTGGGTTCTGTATCGAAAAAGAAGAGACACGTATCCGAGGATATTAGAAAAAAAAAATTTATTTTCAATATAGAGTGAATTCAAATTTTGAGAATTTCGTGATTTTTTGGCTTTGAAGGCTCACTTTCAAAAATTCATAACTCCGGTTCTGTGTAAGCTATTTCAATTCGCTCTATTTTGAAAAAAAAATTTTTTTTTAAAAAGTCCTCGAATACGTATCTCTTGTTTTTCGATATAGAACCCATAAAAAAAATTTCAGCCAAATCAAAAATGCGTCGTCCGAAAAGTGTTCGGTTTGTAGAAGACGGTCCCACAGATGTGAAAGAAAAAAACAAAAATAACAACACAGAATGCAGAAGCAGCATAAGCAATGAAAAAATAAACGAAATTTTTTGGGTGAGGCTTTGCAAAATTTTATTCTAAAATAAAGGGAATTTAACTTTAATTTAACTTTAAAAGATAAGAAAGTATGCAATAACACTTCCTATTCAAAATTTGTTGTTTTAAAAAAGAAATTGTTAAAATTGGTGCAGCATATTTTGCGCGAAAGCGTTACAAGCAATTTTATATAAATAGTATAGATTTGATTGAAATTTTGGCTTAAATAAAATTTCTCGTTTGTCTAAATTTTGAGTATATGTATTAATAAAAATTGTCAACGCTCTGTTTACTACCAGATATTGTTTAATGAAATGAACTATAGATTTTACTTTAGTTTGACATATATTTGGATTTAATTTAAATTTGATATAAAGTATCTTAATTTAATTTCTGAATCAAATGTGATTTTATTTTTTTTTTTGTTTCATTTGCATGTCAGTTAGTTGTGACTTTTTCATGGAATTTTAAAGCGATTTTTTTTCTTCAATATCCGTATTATTTGTTATGTGATTTGTAAATGATTTGTTTGTGTTTTTTACTTGATTTTTAAAAAATCGTGTATGCAAATTATAAGTTCTACGTAACACTAGTGTTAAAAAATGAAAATTTGTCCATTGCAAATTAATGGTAAATTTTCTGTCAAAAAAATGTTACACTTTACGAATAAAATGTGACATACAACTGATGCCCAAAATTGAAACCTACTACTAAATTATGCGATTTGTGTTATTTTTATACAATTTAAATATGATTGCAGCTTGATTTTAAGAATTGGTTTTATTTCATTTAAAATTTATATTCTTATTAATTTTATCGATTTTGTAGCACAGTGCAATGTGCTATTTTTTTTCGCAACAGTTTGTGTATGCAAATGTATGTAGTCATATGGAATATGCGTCTCAGTAAATATCGCGTACGTGTATGAAATGTAAAAATAAATTGAAATGAAATTGTATTCTGAAAAAATGTTGCCACTAAATTGTAAGCAACGAAGTGCAACCAAAAATGTTTCAATTGCAAAAAAAAAAAAAAAAATAATAAAAAAGAAGGAATTAAATCCTACATATGCGCTTCTTCATATGTTGCACAATGCAGGAAAAAACTGCTGCAAACTTATGAAGAAAGAATAAAAAACATTCTCGTTTGAATTAATTAGGATATTTTCGTTTATATATAAGTATTTATATAAAATTGTATATATGAAAATTGTTTGTAACGCTTTGGCGCAAAATATATTGAAGCGATTTTTACAATTTCTTTTTTAAAACAACATTTTTTTGCTAAAAAATATTATTGCATAAATACTTTTTTTATATACTAAAGTTAAGTATACTATATTTGAGAATTAAGTTTTTGCAAGACATCAAACAAAAGCTGTCGTTGTTCTTTTCGTTTGTTATGCTTATGCTGCTTCAATTCTGTATTGTTATTTTAGTCTCATTTTTATATTTTGTATTTAGCTTCAAAGGTCAAAGAACAAACTCTCTAATTTTCAAAACTTGGAAATTTTTTCAAAATTTTGCGCAATTTTTCACAAAGTAACATTTTTTTTTTCAAAAATTGCATAACAAACTCTTGAACTTTTTATCAAATTAAGAAAATCCCAATTTATTTCATTTCATTTGTTCCATTGTGGGGTATTTTGTTTTTGACAAGGTCAAAGATACCACCCTTACCACTTATTTATTTGTAATTTCATTAATACTACGAGTACTTTTCGTACTTGTACATGACAGAAGAATCACTTGCTTACACATTTACTAAAGATCAGCTTGAACAGCAACAGCACTGACAGCTGACAAATGAGGCGTTGAACAAACACTTCACGGTACCTTTACTTTAGCTTGGCAAAATCCATGAATATCCTGGCAGGGTTACATCGTCGTCGTCCATTTGGCGCCACTCGAACACGTTCAAACATTTCATTTGTATTTTCTTTTCCATTTGGTGCTTTTTTTTTGCAACACGTGTGCTGCAATGTAAATGTGTGTGTGTGCATCAGTTGAATGCATCCATAGTATACCTGGCTACAATGGCTTCCCTGCTAAATGGCACACTAAACAAAACAGACACTGACTGTCAAGAAGGATAATAAAAACGAGAGGACTATAGCAGTAGCACCAACGCTAATGGTATTGAAATTGAATAGAATTGCAAAAAGAGAAGAATGGAATGCAATAGAGCAGCGTTGAAGAGAAGAATTTTCAAAAAAAAAATAAATGGAAGGGTAAGCATTAAAACAGCTGAGTGCAATGACAATAGCGGACAACGTAGATAGCGCACAGTTTCGCAGAAAAATTTCCCATAGAATTCAGGTGAAAAATTGCCAAGTGTTGAGTGGGAATAACATTTTTTTAAAATGGCTATAATGTAATTATTTGTTAGACCCATTTGTAGTTAACATTGCTGGCAACAAGCAAAAATTTTTCGTAATTTGTTCCCACTGTGCAGTTTCCGTACTCAAAAGGCTTAGAATACAATAGAGCATTAAGGTACAACACGATTGTAAGGTTATAAAGCTGAGTCACTCTACAAGGACATGCATCATATGCTTGACAGCAGTTGTGCATGTTATTGTTGTTGTAAAGTTTTAAGGCACAACGGCTTCCTTGCCAGTGTGTAGGTACTACATGCGGATAAAGTTGAATGCGCTTCTGAAGGTTAAATTGAGGTAGCAAGCAGCACCATTGGACACTTTATCTCTGCACTGTCTATTAAATGGATGAAGCATTGCTAAGACTTTTAAGTTCTTTTTGCATTGAGCTCTAAGCTTAGTTGATAATTGTAAAACACGTGCTCAGCTTAAGTTTGTTTGTGCACTTTTTTGCTTGAGGTTGTATCAATTAAAGACTGTGATCTTTTATAATTTTTAAACAATATTTTTGTTGCAATTTAGTTAGACAAAAGTTTAAAATGGCATTTGATTATTAGTTTATATAAAAATTGTTAAAAATTATCGGTCAGTCCTCTGGATGTAATAAAATATGGAAAAAAAATTCTCATGCGATCTGCATAAATTACATGTTCCAAAAATTGAGTTTGGTATTTATTTTTATATAGTGATTTTTACAAGATTCGCAATGCATTCAACTTTCAATTACATGGGGCAATAATATTAATATGAAAATTTGCAAATTAGGAAAAACTGGTACAGTGAAATTCCCCATTACGGACAGCGCTCATAACCGGACAGCTCCTAAACCGGACATATTTCGGCGACACTCACTTTTCATTAACTTTTCCATACAAAATCAATTCCAATAGCCGGACGCTCCAATAACCGGACGCGGACACTATATTCTATGTCATTTTGATCAAAATATCTCCTTTAAACGGACAAAATTAAATAATAATTCTATTAAATTTGTACTATGTCCCTTTTTCACAAATTCTAATTCATTTTTGTTTTGAAAGCAACGAATTTGGTGGCTCCCCTAATATGTAATGCCAATGTATCTACACATTTATGTCAGAAGTGTTGTGTAGAGTTGGACTTTTTCATTCATTCTGGTTCGCTGAAAATCGATCAAAGTTTATTAACTGAATATAACAATATTGAAGTACAATTTCAAAATCAGAGCGCGACTCCAGAGATAAGCGAGTCTGATAACGACCGCATAACTTCAAATGATGAATCATTGAAGCATGTTGCCCGTTTGAAGCAGTTTGCAAGAGATAATTTTGTAGCATTTCATCACAATAATAATGTAGAGATGCATTTTAAAACCCAACATTGAGCCAATCGAAGCAAAAACAATCTAGTCGCACTAGACTTTTTGAAACAAATTAGTATGTAAACATGTGTAAAATGTCAATAATACATATGTAAATTTATTCAACAAATTCAATAAAATTTTTTTTTGTTTCTCCCCCATAAGCGTACATCTCCTATAACCGGACAAAATACTACGACGGTGGGTGTCCGGTTATGGGGAATTTCATTGTAATTCACTGAAATGTGGCACTCTCTCCACAGTTCTACATAAAAACAATTATATTCCGGGACTGAAGCTATATCCCAGCGACATCAATTGGACTTGCACGTTATTTTTAAGCTTCAACTTTTCTGTACGAACTCTAAATTTTATATTGAAATCAGCTTACATACATGGGACAGTCTTTTACAAACCGAACGAATTTTAACAAAAATTAACCGACACATTTTTGATTTGGCTGAAATTTTTTTTATGGGTTCTGTATCGAAAAAGAAGAGATACGTATTCGAGGATTTTGAAAAAAAACATTTTTTTTTTCAAAATTTTTTTTCAAAATAGAGCGAATTCAAATTTTGAGAATTTCTTGATTTTTGGCTTGGAAGCTCACTTTCAAAAACTCTTAACTCCGGTTCTGTTAAAGCTAGAAAATTTATTTAAATGTCATTTTAAAGCTAAGAAAATTGTCTCTAATAAAAAAATATTTTTTGTTACTATTAGAAAAAAATTAATTTATGTAGTGCGGCACATCTTATCAGCGCGCGGATGCTTTTGCACGCCTCATTTTCTTGTTCCATAGTTTCCCCATAAAAAAAAACCGTCTTCGAAAGGAAATTTGACGTTAAACACGATTCTGACATTATGAATTAGATACAGGGTGGGAGAAATAGTTTAATATTGATTTAAACATTTAAATTGTTTACAATAATATTAATTTGTTAATAATTTTTTAAAAAATTATTTTTTATTTAAGTTCATATTTTTACCTTTGCAATGAAATTAATTCCAATTTTATAGCTTTAACACAACCAGAGTTATGAGTTTTTGAAAGTGAGTCTCCAAATCAAAAATCGAAAAGTTCTCAAAATTTAAGAGAAATAATAGTTGCGCATTTAAAAAAAATACATTTTCGATAGGAAAAATGACGAATGATGAATATGCGATGGTCATATTAAAAATTTGATACAGGGTGGGGGAAATTCTTAAAAATCAATTTAAACAATTTAATTGTTTATAACAATATTAATTTGTTAATAATTTTTTAAAAAAATATTTTATATTAGAGAAAATTTTCTTAGCTTTAAAATGACATTAAAAATTAAAATTTTTTAGCTTTAACAGAACTGGAGTTATGAATTTTTGAAAGTGAGCTTCCAAACCAAAAATCACGAAATTCTCAAAATTTGAATTCGCTCTATTTTGAAATAAACATTTTTTTTTCAAAATCCTCGAATACGTATCTCTTCTTTTTCGATACAGAACCCATAAAAAAAATTTCAGTCAAATCAAAAATGTGTCGTCCGAAAAGTGTTCGGTTTGTAAAAGACCGTCCAACACATGTTTGTTTCAAAATATTTCGTTGATATGTGCACACACTTGCATAAGGCAAATTTCACTCGGAGGCAGTTTGCCCATTTTGGTACCCTAGATATACTTATAGTCCACTCCTTCTCCACATTTCATCTTATTGGATAGGCGCGAACCAGCCAGAAGCCTTGGTGAAGTAGAGGATACTGGTGAGCTTCAACTAGACTAGGTTCCTCAAGAACGTGTAAATAATAGCAAAAATTACTGATAGTTCATCATTCCACAGAGATTATACGACCAGCGAATAAAAGTCCAACATTCTTGAAATCAATTACTACTGGCGACGAGACATGATTTTTTCAGTATCACAGCGTCAAAGTATTGAATCAAAGTCAAACCCATCACCACATGTCAAAAAAAAAAATCCAATAAAGTTCTATCAAAATTCAAGACAATGTGAATTTTTTCATATTTTCTTCGATAGCAACAGCATCATCTACCACGAATTCGCTCCAACTGGTCAAATCGTTACTGGTCTATTCTATTTGGAAGTTTTAAGCCGTTTGACGGCCAGAGTTTGTCCAATCCGATCAGAATATCGTGATGCTGACAACTGATGTTTGTTTCACTAAATCAAGTATGTGTGTTGAAAGAAAGAGCATTCAAACAGAAAGAGAATATTTTGAATAAAAAAAAAACAAAAAGATATTTGAAAAAATTATTTCGTTTAATTTTTAATAGATTTATTCTATTCCAGAATATAATTGCCACACATTTTCGTCTTTAATCTAAAAATATCAACTTTTTCAAAATGCACGTGGATGTTAACATTACTTCATGACTTTTTTGTGAAGATATATAATTTGAGCACTAAATCACTTCTGAACGTATTAAATATTACAATATCCAAGACGTAACCGAAAAAAGAGCTGGAATTTTCAAATTCAGTGATCAGTATAAACTACAAATCACCAATTACTTACTTCAAATATATTAATAAGATTTTCTAGCCTGATTGTCGAAAGATCGATAGATGTTCATGTTTAATATGTCACACCTTATGTGATACCCAAAAGTATGAATTATTATCGAAAATCTTAATTGTTTCATTGCATGAAACTTTGCTTAAATTTAATAAAACTTTGTGATTAATTCTGAGTCACACAACTAAAAATCGATGCAAAGAGTTCTTTTTTAAAAAAAATAACTAATAATAAATAAAGTACAATAATATATGCCAAAATTATTCCCGCATAAATATTTTTACGCTGTTACGGCCAACTTGCGTTTTAATGCTCCACGCATGCAAATGAAATGGACACTAACACGCACACATTTCCTGTACGCACACTTGCTGGCATATATATATAGATGTACACACAAATAAATTAACATATGCACATATATTACAAATAAAATAAATTGTTGTTACAATTGTTCACGCCCGCACAGAGCACAAGAAATACATACATATATGTATGTGAACAATTACACTTACATACACATATTGTACAAGAAACACAAACATAAATGTATGTAATTCAGTCATACGCATAGAGACGAACACTTATTCGCAGGCAACCACACTAAGGCGTAAACGGCATCATTTTTATTCGTAATTTCCATTTTAATTGCGAATTGAATTGCGCGTTGCCATTGAATACAGCAACACAAGCGGAAGCAACTACTGGCTACTTTCTTCCCATAAGAATTGGCAAACGACGTTATTGCTCAACAATAAATGAATTCTTACTTACATTGAAGATGGTGAGAGACGTAACCGCTGTTGAGTTTGGAATTGGTAAGAGGTTAAATTTTTGTTTCTCTTTTTTTTTTTTTTTGTTATTTTGAACAATAAGATGGACTTTCGCACTTAGCTGTAATACGAACTTTATTTTAATTGTTATGCCATTGACATAAGTAATGAAAAAATAATGTATTACCTGAGATGCATGTAGGTACTTTTTTGTATTCCCTCTTAGAAATTTAAAATAATTATTTATATTAAAATCGGGGGTAACCATTGACTTACCTATTTATAGACTTTCAATGTCTTCTCGTTCTGAAATAAAAAAAAAAAAAATTATTAATAAATTGTGCAGTTTTTTATTTGTAAATATTCTTAGAAGATTTTAATTAGTTTTAGTTTTCTTTCGAAAATTTTCTGCAAGTGTGACGTAGCCTATGCAGCAGATTTTCATATAACAAATATTAATCAAAAAACATGAAAACAAATATTTCAAAATCAATTGAAAACCACAGCTTCCTTCAGTGTGGTATCAGCATTTCAGTGAAAACGAAAACTTACACCGAAACAATAACATGAAAACAGAAAGCATTTGTAGCATACCCCCATAGCTATTGTACATTGAAAGTCCAACACATGCTGGCCACGTCTTGTCATTTACGAAAAATTCAACTGAAATTTCGAAATAGAAGCCAAGCGCATTGAAACAACAGCAGCATGTGGATTTCAAAATTCCGAAATTCCGTTATAAAAGACTTTTGTTCCCAAAAGGATTATATTTAGACTTTGCTTAGAATTCCCTATTGAAAATGACTGCGCTGCTGTTGTTTGTAATACTACAATACAGCATTGTTGGTACGCGCAATTGTTTCAAGGCTACAAATTTTGACAATACGAAGTTGTAGCATTAGGGTGAGCATCTTCTAAAAAAAAAAAAACTTTTCAATTTAATTAGCGTAGACGTAGTTAATACGCTTCTACCGGCTCAAACTTTTCATTAGCCAATGCAGCAAAGAAATTGTCATGAAAATTTATAATTAATAAAATTTAATAAATTTGAGAATTTTATAGAACTTTAAACCACCCTTTTTCAACAAACGCATTCTCACTTTTAACAGTAGGCAGTCCTTGAAGTATAATGCTGCGTTTGCTTGTCATAAAAACAGCCTTTCTTTCCACAAAAAAAAAAAAAATAATTTTAAATTTTGAAAATGTCAGCATTTCAGGCTGCCATTTTACATTTAAGTTTTAAGCAAAATTCTCCTACTTGCGGTATTGTTATACAAAACACTTTAGCTCAGTTATTTTAGGGAACATCCTTTGGCGGAAAATTTAGCTTTAGAAAATTTGTGTTTTTTTTTTTTTGAATAGTAATTGAAATGTGCTGCGTTGTGTCAGCTTGAAATTTGACTTTCTCGCGAATGAGGGAATTATTGTTATGTTACCAATTTGACTACGTTTCAGTCTGAGCAATTTGTTGCTGGCGCTAGTGTTGATTGTTATCATCACAATTATCTTCATTTTTTTTATTTTCGTTAATGTTGCTATGCTGGTGATGTTTTACACGTAAAGCTGCTTGCAAATTGTGCTAAAGTTTCTTTTTTTTCTAATTTTTTAAGTTTTTTTTTTTCTTTCTTCAGTTTGCTTAATTTTTGTGGCATTAATTCGTTGGCCCAAAACTTAGGGGATTAACTCAAATATAATGCAAATTTTGTTGAAAAAACAGTTTTGGGAAATGTTAAGGAGGCATATTTCTGTCAAAAATGTAATAGTTTGCTACAAGTTTCAAGACAAACATAGCTGAAAGAATAGGCCTTACAAATATCATTTGCTTTTCAGAGTGCTTTCGTTTTGATTTGTATAAAACACAAAAAATTTTCTTTATTTTCAAGGCATTTGATTGTAATATTGTAAATATTGAGCTTTTTCAGCTTTAGGCGCACATTATTACTTTCTCAATGGACGTAGCTCTTCCACAAATTACATATACTTACGTATGTTGTTGAAATCTAAGATGATATTACTTAAAAATATTCACCGTCACACAAAAATGTGTTAGTAAAAAGATCTTCTAAGGACATCTTCAGAGCCACAATAAAATGTTCCTTAGAACTTAATTAGCAATTCATGGCTTTTAAATTTTCTGCACATTTTTTGCTATTTTTGCCGGAAAATTTAAAATCTACTTGTAAATTTATTTCAGCTCCTACAAAGTTAGTTTAAGTGCTTTTTTAACACAAAGGCTATGACCTTCAATGGCAGATATATACAGACAGCCAAAAACAAGAAACAAGAAAAACAACAAGCAACACAACAACAGTAAGTACATGGATATAATTACTAGCAATAGTAAAAAAAAAACTGATTAAGTTTCTTATCTCACTTATTTTCTGCCTTTTTTTTGCAAAATAATTATTGAAATTTTAATTAAAAATACTTTTTTAATTTCATCTTAAAATGGAGTTTTATTTCTTGTTCGCACATTGACGCAAAATGTAAATGAAGCAGTTGTGGAAGTGTAGGTGGTCCAATCATGGTGCAGAAACTACAACAACAGTGTGCTGTAGAAGTAACAGTAGATGTAAACAGGGCTGGACTAAGAATATAAATGAAAAGAAGGCGCCAAATTTTAGGTTTAACAACTTTTACTTGACTATAATTGAAACCGGTAGATTTGAATATCTATTCAATACGCAGTCAACCATAGCGAGTAGTTATTACTAAACTCGGTTGAATAACTGCATTGCCGACATTTAAGGTGAGAATGTTGTGCGCAGAATACGATCCAAGTACAGTTTCTTTCATTTTGATAAATCTCTAAGAGCTGCGAAGAGGTGAGTAAGTCATATTCGTCACTCTCCAGAAGTGTAGAAAAAAAGCTCCTTAAGCTTTTTGCAATTAAACTTGTATCTAAGATCGCTGAAAATGATTTAACTCATGTAGTTAAAAGTAACTCATACGTCATGTTAGGTATATTGATTTCATTTTAAATGAACGAAAAAAAAATGAACTCTTGTGTTATTTATTTGAAGTTTAAGCTCATAACTTTCCGATAAAATATAATGAGCGTCAGAAAATCGCAATGCTTCTTATCTGAAATTAATACTCTTAACAAAAATCAAAGGTTAATAACTGCCAAAAAAACTTTATTTTGCTGCGTCTAACAAATTTAAATTTGCTCATGTTTATTATTCGAAAAATATCCAAGGTAAAATTTGTGACGACTACACCAAATTGTGTATGACTTGATTTCATTGACTTTCTTTGTAGTTCAACAGTAACCAGACGATTAAAGTTACGCAACATAAAAAATCAAACAATAAATTGCGTTGAACTCCAAAGAAAAGCCATTGAAATAATTGCGAAGAAAAGAAAAAATTTCTTAGAAAACTTATGCAAAGCTTTTAATAGTTTATGGTCATTTCGGCGGTATTTTATGCCGCCGCATTGAGTTACTTTTCGTGACTTTATTTGAGAGGCATTAAGAAGCAACTTTGAAATTACATATATGTATGAAAGTTAAACAGCAAAAATAATGCCATTTATATTTGACGACCATGAAAATAAAGGTCAACATCAGCTCTAGTCACAATTTCAAAATGTTTTACTGAGAATGATAATGCAACCGAATTTTACACAAGCACAAGGACTGGATTTAGAAAAGTTTCAGACCAAAAGTTAACAGATTTTGAACAGTTGCACCTGCCATACAGGCAAATTATTAAAATCTTTATAATAATGCAATTTTAGTACAAATTTTAGTCTTTTTATGCAAAATTTTACTGCCGATACAAACTTACAAGACTTACAAGTTAATATTTATATTATTCTCCATAAAGTTTATCATAAGCACTGGACATTTTTTTTTTTGAGTAGACGGCAAATAATTGTGGGCCTACGTCTCAAAGAAAAAATTTAAATCCGCCACTTCAAGAAACAAGAAAATTCATAGCAAATATTAAAAATAAAAAAAATATTAAAAGTAACTTTAAAAACTTGCGTTGGCAACATTTTGAACAGTAACAACAGCAACAAAAAAATGTAATAGCAGCAACATCAGCTTATGTTCAGCTCATGTTGCTCTTTTATTTGTTGCTGTTTTGTTTTTGTAGTTGTTTGGCAATGCTGTTACTTTTCAACATTTAATAACTTTTGTACTTAAAGTTGTTTTCTGTTGTGGTCCGTAAAATTAAACTACAACATTAAATAGTATCGATATGCTCAAATAGCGATACTTTGAGCAACGTAAAATGAATTTATTTCACCCGATTGAATTTAACGCTTTTAGAGTTACAAGAGTATCGCTTAACATTTATCAATTGAAAGTTTTCTATATCTTATTTATTTTGGCTTATTCTGTGTTGTATTGGATTTGTTTCTTTTGCTCTGTTTTTAATTTTAAATTTTAAATTCTGCGCAAATTAACATTAATGGGAAAATAAGTATTTTTTAAGCAAAAAAAAAAAAAAGTATTTCTGCAATGGTTTGTCGTTGCTGTGGTGAATGTCGCGTTGAGAGTGCACAAAGTTTTTAAGAATATAGATGGAAAAACATAACTGCTTAAGTCAAATACTTATTCATAAAACCATTGCACCATTTAATAATTTCCTTTATCATCAACCAAAATTTTTTCATGACCACCAAAGTATCACTTCATGTTACAAGAGCATCTTTTTAGCATGAGACGAAGAGTTTAATGACCAAATGCAAGCTACTGAACTCAGGCAGCGTTTGATGCGGAGTGCGTGTGACTGTCAGGACAGCACTTGTCTCACATTGGGCAATTGTAGAATTAATTAAAACACAACAGTGAGCTTCTTTACTTAGGTTAAACAGATTACCAAAAGTAGTGGCGCCTATCTTAGGGTTACGACTTATCGCCTCACGCTGTTCAAAAGTTTTCCCATCAACTATCTTGAACTCTTAAGCTTTAGAATTACATAACTTTTCGGTGGTTACTAGTGAAAATACCTGTTTTGCTAGAAAGCATTTTGAATTTACTACTGCTGTGTTTTTTAGTTTACATCTCGAATGTCAAAAAAATTATCCATGTTTCGAGCAAATCATCACTGAAGATAAGCAATAAGTAAACTAAAACAGTATCAAAGAAGATCGTGATTGATCCTGAAAAAAAAAATGAACCAACTTATAACACTTTGAAAGCCGATATTCATCAAAATAAGGTAATATTGCCTGTTTGTGACAATTTCAAAGATATTATCAATTTTAAACTTTCACTTTCAATTTTGAAGTGAACTCTCATTAACTAGACAAATTGAATGATGCACTCAAACGGAACAGGTTATAATTTATGAATACAAGTAGTAAAGTTATAGTGCTCCATAAAGATAATACGGGACCTCATACAAGTTTGGTAACTTGCCAAAATTTCCTTAAGCTTAAATGGGATGCACTATCATAGGCACTTTTTTCTCGAGATCTACCACCTTCGGATTATTACTTGTGACAGTCTCTAAAAAATATTTTAAGATAGCAAAACTGTTGCTTCGAATAAGGACGTTCAAAAGTACTTACATCAGTCTTTTGTCAGCAAAGTTCTGAAGTTTTATGAAAGTAAAATCACGCTACTGTAACAAAGTAGTGAAAGCAAAAAAATGGAGAGTATATGATTCAATAAAATTTTTATACACTAAGTATGAGATACACTATTATAATCAGCAAAAATTAAATTATTTTCCGAATAACTCAATAATATTATCAAATAACTAATTGCCAATTGTCTGACTTTGCTGCTGTCGTAGACTTCACTAACCACAGTGCTCTTGCATTAAAATTTCATTGCACATCTTTAGGCTTAATGGCACTAGTTTGGCCTAAAAACTAGTTTGGCCGGTAACATATACATATGTATAGAAGATATATACATAGATTTTGGAATTAAATCAGAGCAGCTGACTGACCAAAATGTGACGTCACCAGAATAATTGCATTTATTTACGTTGGAAAAAGCTGCAGACTTATAGCATTGAAGTCTATAGGTGACTTCATTTTTAAAGAGCTGTGCTCTCTGAGTACTGCATTTTTGGCAGTGAATTTAATGGATTTCAATTGAAAATGAATGAACTCATTCACAGCCCTGCTAATTGGAAGCGGACAACAGGTTTTGATTCTTGGTACGTTGTTTATCCTGTGTCTTTTCGTTCTAATTTTTGACACATAACAGTCACGATGACCCAGTACACTGCACTTTCAATAAAAAGATAGCTGTCAGTTATTCTGTGTGTCTCTTTTGATCAAATGACCTTTCTATTGCCAGCGTCTTTTCATAATATCACTTGGGATTGAGTATGGTTAGAAGCCAAATCAAGATAGTGATTCGAGATCTTTGTTGCCACCAAATCCTCACAATACGCCTCAAGCAAGAGTTTACAAAATTTGTATGTGTCTCGACAGCATGCTTTTGAGAGAGCATAACTCAAAAACTTTGAAGCAACACCGATTGAATAATTGAATTAAATTTTCGAAAATTGTTTTTATGTTGAATTTATGTTTAATTTCTTAGTATAAAAGATAGTGAGAAGTATATCATAATTTAATTTTATAATTAAAGACTGAAGGTGGCCCTTTCAACAGGGACCGTATCAATTTAATAATGGAAATCACTACATAATCGTTATAAAAGGAGTTCTTATATTTTTCGTTATAAAATAATAGTAACTTATTTTGGATTATTATTTTTTTGATCAAAAATAATTGTTATCTTGGATTTGCATTCACTTCGTTTAAAAATAATCGTATTTTGGATTAATATTTTTTTCGATCGAAAATAATCATTATTTTGGATTTTTATTTTTTTCGATCGAATTTTTCAATTTTTTATTTTTTTTTTTTCGATCAAAAATAATTTTAATTTTGCATTTTAATTTTTTTCGATTCAAATTAAACGTAATTACAAATTTTTTAAAATAAAAATGACAAAATTAAACATCATGTCATATATGTACATCCATATCTACGCTTCTCTTTAAAAGAAACTTATTTGTATATTCGAACTTACATTACGTCTTTATCCTTCACTGTTATTTTTTTTTTTTGAACTCAGTTATTGAAAAAACTCAACTGTACAGTAATCTAGACTTTTCGTTAAAGTTAAAAGTGAATGGTTGTTAAATTAAGACTAAAAGTGTTAACGCCTATGCTACGAACATCTATGTATCAAAAAGCTCAAGGGAAAATCTCATAAGAAAATTAACTTTAATTAAAAAGCTTTTCAAGCTAAGAGAAAACCTTTACGCAAATTGACAATTAAATAAGGCACAAATGAAAAGAATATTAAGAAGAGTAGAAGCATTAAAAAATAATAAAATAAATTAATTTGGCTAAATTTTCGCATAAAAGAAAAAAGGAAAACATAAAGCCAAAGTTATTCTAAAAGCAGCTGTATAGTTTGAACAATTTTCAAACCTTTGCATTCGAAAAAAAAGTAATGTATAGCAGCAAATAAACAAAGTACCTTATCGTGGGGTTAAGATCGTAACATATAAGTAAGATACCCAAAAGATAGAAAAAAATCTACAGGCTTTTAAAAATACACATTTTGTATAGAAATGACCTTTTGCAAATACATACATACATACTTATATTTTAAAAAGGCTGCTTACTTTCATTTCCATTAATTTTAAATGGGCACACTGAAAAAGAGGTAGCAACAACGATGTTTACTTTTTCAATAACTTTCACTGCTATATCGGTGGGATGAGCTAACGCTCTATAGAAAGAAAAAGCGCTAAAAAAATTGTGGGAATAAAAGGCAAAAAAAAAAATTATCTAGAAATTTATTAACACTCTTTCAACGTAAGGTTTGTGTAACCTGTTGCCCAATGACAACAAGAAAAAACTACAAAAAAAAAAAGTAATTTCAAATTATATATTAGGGTGGGTCGACAACATTTTACGGAAATATCTATAAATATTTTGAAGCGGGTACCCAACTTGAAATTTTGTAACTTTTATTAAGTTTTTCTTAGGTAGTTACTTCTCTTATCTTTTATTTTACATAGATACTATGAAGCTTATTTCTGGCAATGTTGTATATCCATACCTGTTAAATATAAATGGCAACCCTGTTAACGTGTATGCTGTTCTCTTTTTCTTTTTCATTCTTTTATTTCATTCCACGTTAAGTATTCAAACTGTAAAGATCAACTGAATAAAGTTTATTTAATAATTAAAACTAAACAATACCAAATTAAAACTTAAAAATAAAATCGTTTTGATAACCCACCCTTTTCATTGTAAATTTTCAGCAATATAAAAAGTATCCTTCTACTCCTATTTATTACAATAAAAGGAAGAAAAAAATCTCTTAAAATTTCAGTCAGTATTTAACACAGCAGCGTCATCCTTATTTTATGCTCTTATAAGTCGCTGTAAGAAAAAAAAACAGTTGGGTTAAGGGGTTTATTATTTGCCAAAAAGGACGACGCTGCAAAAATACGGTCACAAACAGTAGCAGCAAAGAAAGCTCATTATAATGAAGCTATCAATATGCTGGCAGGCAACCACGTTTACGTTCTTATCTTTGTAGCTGCTGTTACTGTTGCTACTCTGAGATTTGTTAAAAGTTAAGCTGGAAAGTATAGTAAGCCCATATATTACTGCTGTTGCTCACTACTTAATTGCGAGAAAATAAAGTTGAAAATTTACGAAAACGTTTTGGAATTTTTGATTCGATTTTGGTTTTTGTTTTTTTTTTTTTAACTTAAATGTAGCTAATAACATTTTCCTTATTATATGTATGTCCAAAGTGTTAATTGTGTATATCAAATATTTGATTTTATACAGGGTATCAGAGTTTTAACGCAATAAAGTTCGTATTACAATGGAGCAGCAGTTCCAATACACTTTTCTTGGTAGAGCTCTAGACTCAATAACTTACAGCATTTACTGGTTCTCTTGGAAGTTTTCAATACGAACGAGTTTCCTCCTCAGCATCAAGCATTTCGATGTGCAAGAAAAATGCTCTGATATCAGATTACCCTCAAAAGTTTCCAGTTCAGGCGATAAGTAATTGTTAGAGAGACTTCACAGTTGTATTGTAGTTTTCGTATCACTACAAAACTGATAGGTTTAACTATGTGTGCTACTACGTCATAGGCACGTGCTGTTGATTTAATTGATAAAAAATATATGCTCCCACAAATAACCGTAATTATTTCTCCAATTTTATAAAAAGCTTTGATTATAATCATACTTTCGAAACACCAAATGAAATTTAATCACTTAGTCGAACACCTTTTAATGATTCAATAACAAAAGGCAAATCAAAACTCTCCAGTACACAATTAGTGCCAAGGCTCTTTCAATGTCTAATGCATAAATTATCCTTTGGCAGGCAACGAAACACAAAACAAATCATTTTATGATGATGGTCATTAAACAAAAAATGACCAGCAACAGCAAACCAAATGATAATGGCAGTAACAACAACCAAGTAATATACTTAATTTAAATATGGAGCGAAAGGAGCAACAGACAGAAAAAAAATAGGAAATTTGAGTATTTGAGTGTTATGATTTTTGACCCAATTGAACAGAATTAATGTAATTGATGATAAAAAAAGGTTTTTTTACTGAGTCATTTCAATGATTTGAGGCTGCTTTAAAAACTCTATATATACTATTAAACATTCAATAAATATTTAATTTAGCACAACAGTGCGTATGATTAACTTTTAATTACATTGCACATGTAAACGTACACTTCACATAATTGTGGCTTAAATGTTGTTAAAACAAAAAACAAGTTTTTAACATAACAGTTATAATGAAACAAGTTCAATAATATCAAAATTATTTAATTATGTGATATCTGAAATATTGTTTATATTACCTCCTTCAATTTTATTTATTTTATCATTGAGTCCTTTAAATTCATCATAAAATTTTAGTGTCTTTCAATTAAATATACTCTATACTCATCTCGTTATATGCTACATAAGAATCTGCTCATATGCCACGTTTTGATAAATCCTTAATATTAAAATCATTTCTCATTGATCAGATTGTATGTAGTATACGGCCTTAACCAAATTTTCGTCCACATTAAGAATAACTTATTTCGTTACACACGCCACTTTTGAAAACCATTAATGTTATAAATAGCTTCCCTTCGTTGCAGTGTGTTGGTTTTTTAAGTCCTCAAAAAAAAAAAGGATAAGCACAAAAACCGAATATAACACAAAAGCTTTGCTATACGATTTAATCCTTTAATTGGCACACATATAATTTATATCCCAGCCACATGGGCTTTTAGATAACCACACTGCAAAAAAAAAATGTTTAACTGAAAAATAAATTATGAGTATATTCAATGAATATTATTCATATTATCAACACTTAAGAGAAGAGAAAAAAAATTCTTCTATTACATTCTTTTAAAAATAAGTTTCGTAGAATGCGAAACAAAATGTCTCTCTAACTATCGCGCCAAGCTACACGTTCTCTCACAAAAATTCTGTTGTTGTCGAAAACTTTTTCATATTGGTAGCTGTGAATATTTTTATTTTTGATGTTAAGGCTACTTGTTCGTCATTTTGACGAATGGTTAGCTTTAGTGTAAGTTTTTTTCATAAGCGTTTTTTATACGTAACAAATTTCTAAATATAAATATAAAAGTAGAAATGAGAATCGTTATTGAGAAACTAAATATAGAAAAATAGTGGAAACAGAAATCGAACTTTAAGTTGGAAATTAGGGAAAACAAGTATCAAAATCACAGTCAAAAAATACGCTATTCATTAAGTAAGCAATTATTATTACATACTTATTATTTTAATTACAAAAATTAAATTTTATGAAACAAAACTTCTCCGTGTATCAACAAAAACATAAGGAGTCCACTATTAATCTCAACTTGAAATAACTCATGTATCCCCCTTCATAATATCAAGCTTTATATAAAACAAAAGCATTAAAAACCAAGGAGGAAAGAGACAACGAATGAACATTCACAGTAGACTATCCATTATTTTTATGATATCAATATTTTAAAAAAATATTATGCTAATTGGCTTAAGAAATTTTTTTTACTTTAGTTTTTATCATTTTTAATAAATTAAAAATTAAAAAAATATCTTGCTTAGTTTTTTTACAACAAAAATGTTTTTTTAGTTTTTGTTTTTTTTTACCTCAATGCTCATCAAACCAAATCAAAAACCCTATAGCATTTTCTTAGGTGAGGCTGCACTGTATGTTTTTGGGTTAAAAATAAATTTTAAATATTTTATTTCGTCGAAAATTTTATATTTTTTTTTGTACAGCAAAATAAAAATTTGTAAATACCACGAGATATACAGAAAAAAAAAATCAGAAATAACAGACAGTCTAATGTACGTCCTTAAGTTATGAAACAGCTTGCCAGCTGGTCAAAAACAAAAAAAAAAATATTCGATACAAAAAAAGCTAAAAATGTTAAAATTCTTCAGCATGTTATTTTTGTAACATAACTATGAAACGTAAGCATATGCGTTAATCATATGCATACGTGTTTTGGCATGTGTGTGTTTTAACATAATTAAATTTATGTGCTGGTATGCTTGCAAAGGACTTTTCTTTCGCCTTCGCTAACAAAAACAGAAAGAACAACTGACCACACCGTACATATTATATTTACGCACGACCGCGTTTTTGAATTAAATTCGAGCCCATTTTCAGTTTTGGTTGCAACATGGTCAATTAAGTTTAGATTGCGTATTGGATTGGGTTCTTGAGATTTGTTTTTCATTGTGGCATCATCAACTCATCCTTGAGAGTGTGTGTGGCTTGTGTGGGTGCGGTCAGTACGTTGCGGCTCTCAAAAATTTAAAAAAAAATTTTGATTTAAAATTATTTTGAAAATCTCAATTCAAGATTTTTTTACAAATAATTGATTATGGTAGCTGCGTCAAAAAAGGTGACTTTACTTTATCGTTGCTCTCAACTAAGTTGCTGCAAATATCGTGGAAGCATTAACAATAAACGAACTGCCTTGAGCATGGAAGTTCGAGAGCAGTACCTGCTGGGTAGGTACACTACCCTGTGAACAGAATCAATATTATTCTATCGCATAGTGTAAGGACGATACCAAAAACTCGAAGTAGTGGCAATATTTTGAACCAAAAATTATGTTGCAAACGCTTATGATTTCGATTAGGGACCCCTTAATTTATTAAAAATAACAAATTTATTATCGAAATCCCTTATAATTTCTAAACATACGAATGAATATGTTGAAATTGTAAGAAAATCCAAATTTTATAATTTATATGACCATTGTAATTCTAAGTTAACGTTTTATTTTATTTCCGTTTTTTTTTTCTAAATTATGACCTAATTTACTTTATGCGACACATTTAACCACAATGGTGCTTTGGCTGTCCCTAACATTAAGCTGCTATTTTTCAAAAATTTAAAACCGTTCGTGCCTGTAGCGCAGTAACAGTAAAGCATCTGCGCTGAAAGCAACATACTCGCACGCATGCACCACACCACACCGCACCGCACCGCAAAGCTTCGCACCACAATTCAGTATGTACGAGTACGTCGATATCCGACGCCACCAACTGTAAATAATTGGATTAGAAAAGCTTCTTGTTTACATAAACAACAAGGACCAAATTCAGGAGCAGAGCACTAAGCGAAACATTTTGTGTCGTATTACAAAAAACGAAACCGATTACAGGGTAAAAATTTGTTTAAGTCTGTCATATTTTAAGTGGTGCATGAAATGATAAGTCAAAATATTGATTAGGTTTGATATGAAGTTCGATAAGTATGATAAGTTCGACAAGATTAACAAGTTTGTTTGATTGATTATTTTGATAAGTTTCATGAGTTTATAAGTTTTATGCGTGATAAGTCTAAAAAACAATCACAACATTGATATGCTTAGTTAGTTGATTGGTGCTGTTAGTTGATTAGTTACAAGTTTTAATTGATTGATAAGCTTAACACGATTATCGCTTGGTTGATACGTTTGAAAAGTGTGATGAGTTAATAGATCTTATGAGTTAAAAACTATGATAAGTTTCATTAGATTGATATGATTAGTTACTTGTTTAGTTTTGTAAGTTGATTAGCTGATAAGCTTTATTTCATTGATAATGTCAACAGGATTGATAAGCTTATATATTATAAGTGTAATGCGTTGAAAGGTTTTATGAGTTAATAAACTTGACAAGTTTAATGAGCTTCATAGGATTGATATGCTTAGTTTTTTGGTAGTTTTGTAAGTTGATAAGTTTTATTTGATTTATAGGTCCCTCAAGATTAAAAGTTTTGGAAAATTAAAAAATTGACCAAATTTGATAGCTTTTGTGATTTGAAAACTTTCTAATAAATTTGATAAGTTCAAAAAATATTTTTTTCATTTCACCCTGTATGGTTGCTAAGTGCGTCTGTTTGTGTACTACCTTTGTGTTATTGTTATTCTATTCTGAGTATTTCTAAGTATAGCCAGTCTGCCCAACATTCAGTCAGTCAGCCAGCCAGCTAGAAGAGCGTGTTTACCTGTTTAATAATGTTATTTCGCCATACATTGTTGTTGTGGTTACTTTTCATTTCTTTTTTTTTTTTGTTATCGAATGGCATGTCCTGTATGTGAGAGTGTGTAAAAAAATATATTGCTGTTTGGGCTCTTATGCGCTACCACGTTACCAAGATAAGCTTGATTGTTTTTCAATTTTGTTATGGATGTTGTTGTTTTGGAGATACTGCTTTTTCACTGAAGTTCTTTGCTTTTATGTACAACAATGAGTTTTTCATAGTATCAAAATGAAAAGTTCGAAGTAGGATCTAAAAAGAAAACCACAACAACTAGGGTACTGCATACAATTAGGGCTTAATTTATCAAAATTTTTAACGAAAAACTGCTGAAATATTTTTTGAAGTAAGCGCTTCAAAACAGTTTCTAGTCAACAATACAATCCATGAGTTGCTCTTAAATTGTGCTTTAGATTTATTTGAAATTGTGTTACATTCAAATTTGATGAAAATTATCTTTCCTAACTTTTTTAAATTTGCACATTTTGCACATTTTACCATAAATATTTTTTGTTTAGCCATATAGGTGCAAGCTAAGCACGTTTATGGATAACGAAGAATAGAAAGAAAAAAAAAACATAAAATAGGATTCAATAACATATGTTGCTGCTGCTGCTGCTTCTGCTGGGCGTGGCTTTACCACACAGAAGCCTAAATTGAGCTTTTAATGGCTTCATTTTTTTAAATTATTAACGCTCATTTGGACTACGGGTTGGTTCACAAATATTTGCCATATGTGGTTTTGCACTGAACAGTGTGTTGTAGCTTAAGAAAGGACACAATTGAATGGATTTAGTGGTTAAATATGGGTCCTTTGATATATTAACGAAATTAGGGAAATGTGCTGTAATTTCATAAAATTTTCTTTATTTTTTAAAGACAGTGCAGAATTTTAAGGTATGATAAAATAAATGTGAGGTTAGATATTATATTTTGAAGGTGTGTAGATATCCGTACATTTTATTTAATTTTAATATTGCTCAAAAATTAATTTTATAAAAAGGTTAGAACTTTAATGAGATAAATTTCAAAACAATTTCGAAACTTTTACCTATCTTTTCACAAAAGAAAACTGTGAATTGAATCAAAAATTTTTCCCAAAGCCACTGTCCAATTTATTCTGTAATAAAAATTTTAGTAGATAAAAAATAAATTAAATGAGCATTATATTTTCCTTGTCAGTCAAGACCACCACAGCGTTGTAAAATGGATTACAACATTAATAAGTTAAAAGCCAAGCGATAAAATGTAATTATAGAGGAAATTGAAACTTAAATTAAAAATTTAAATTGCGAATCGCTGCAATTGATTGATTAATAAGCAACGTAGCGTAACAACCACAATGCTATGCCAACAACAGAGAGCTGCTGTAAATATTGCAAGAGTCTAAAAAAAAGGATATCGACAACAACAATAACAAGTGTCAATCAATTGACATTAAGATTGGCTTCCGCTACGCTGCTATTGCTATTTCAGGCAATAGCATCCTGAAAATCAAACTGATTGAGCGAAAACTTAAACCAAAAAGAAATGGAGCAAATAAGAAAAAATCAAAAGGAAAAAAGGACAGTCAAGGTCCAAGAATCGTATGAGTTTGAAAGTATAAGTTTATTGAAAGAAGAATGTGATGTGATATGTGGACACAAGGCAACACTAGGGAAATAATTTAAAATGCCATCAGCTTATTGAATTTCTTCACTGAACATAAACAAAAGGGCTCAACCGAAAACAAAAAAAAAAAAAAATTAAATCAATCAGTGAGTGCTTGAGATATAAAACAAAATATTGCATAGAAATAAAGGTGGTGCAATAAAAGCTTTAATGTGAATGAAAGTAAATCTTTTTTCTATGAATGCCTTTTTAGATTGAGAAGATTTTTTCTATAAATTTTCTTATGAAGAATTTACGCAAGTTATTTTTAGGAATGAAATATATCCCAAAAACTTTGGGAAATATGATAAAAAAACTGAATATCATTTCTTTATAAAAATTATAAAATCTTTGATATAACATCTCTCATCTTCCTTCGAATGTATCTGCTTGCAAATCGAAATCTCCGACGAAACACAAGTTAAGTAACTATACTGTCAAAACTCGTTGAAGGGCGTGGCACAGCCTACAAGATTTATATAGATTATTTTAAGAGAACTAAGAACGTAATTGTTACAAAATTAAATATGACAGTTAAATTTGCAATAAGGTAGCTCAAAACCGAAAGTGAACGCAACATTATCAATGGCTGCAATATTACCAATAGGCGTGGCATCTTTTATATGAGCAAAAACTGTTAAGTCTTATATTAAGTGTAAAGTGGCTGGAATTCTAATAAAATTTGATATAAAGACGTCGGTTACTATGAATTTTAATAATAAGTCAAACTCAATGTAATTGCATCAGTGGGTGTGTCAACTCCCATTTTCACAAAAACCTAATTAGTTGCTATGAAACGTAGCGTAGTTGATGTACTTGCTATAAGGTATATCTGAATTACAAATAAATAATATAATATAATTTTTCGTAATATAGTACCAGTGGGCGTGGTACCTCTCATACAATTAAAATATCTGAAATGAAATATATATTTAAATTTCTGTACAGTCCAACTAAAATTTGGTGTGAGAATGTTGTTCAAAATAGAACATTTCTGAATCAAAATCGGGCTAGATTTTACCAGCTGTGTGTGTTACCCCCCTTAATTTTTGTATGACGTTATATCTCGCAGACTATTCAAGATTTTGTAATAAAATTTGGCAACTTTTTCGTCCTCCTTTTTAAATTATTTTCCATATTTTTAATACTTTTTCAATGTTTTTCAAACGTTTCAATGTTTTTCAGACGTTTCAATATTTTTCAACCTCTTTCGACCTTTTTCTAGTTTTCTAGATCTTTTATATCTTTTCGTCATTTTTATTCCTTTTCAACATTTTTCAACTTCTTTCGACTTTTTCAGCCCATTTCAACTCAGTCAACAATTTTTAACTTAGGGGCCGTTCAAGTATTACGTAACGGGGGAAGGGGGGGGGTTGAACAACGCGTTACGCTGCGAGTTAAAAAATCTCTTGTTTTATTTATTATTATCGCAAACGCGACTAAAACATAATAAAAGTGGCTAAAATGACTTTCCGGTACATTGCACAACATAATTGTGACTTTTAGGTAAACATGGTCACTTGGGTGATACCGTAACGCTTAAAGAGTTGGGGGGAGGGGGTCAAAAACTTTCAAAAATTGCGTTAAGTAATACTTGAACGGCCACTTATTCGGATTTTTCAACCATATTAAATATTTTCCAAAATTTTCCAACTTTATAAATTTTCAAAATTGCTCATTATTTTACGATGTTGTTTGAAATAGATTTCATATGTAAATTACATTTCCCTTGAAATATTTTCTTATCAAATTCCAGAAGGTAAAGCTATTCGCCTTAGGAACTCAACCCTTTCACTTCTTCCGCTGATTTTGGTATTAAATTTTGCAGGAATTTAAAGAAAACAATAAAATTCATGCGGTTGAGTTAATTCGCTCTTAGTTTTCGCAGCACCTTAGCAACTATAAGCTATAGAAAAGCCAAAAAATAACAAATATAAAAATTTTAAAATTTGTTGCTTGACTTGCAGAAAGATAAAAAATTGCACAAATTGTATGGAAGGGATCAATTTGAAACTATAGATATTCGAGTAAAGAAAAAGGCTTCGCTAGCGGTGTTGGGAAAAATAAGTACGAATTTTGTTAGCGTGAGTGGCTTTGCTTAATTTAATTGAAATCTCAAAATTGATCATTCCGGTAAAATGAGCAACTTCAACGAAGGTAAAATGTGGCTTCTTGTAAAAGAATATTTTTCAGCCACAATAACATACCTACATATTTTCAGAATCATAACTTTTTATTTTCTACAAACTTTTTATTACTAAAATATTTAATTTTTATTATTTAAAAAAAGTCATTGACCATTGGAAAATTATTTTTAAAAACTAATTTGTGGATATACACAAGTTACACTATCAGTATTTTCACTCATGATTGCATTTATCCATTCGTAGTGGTAAAGAGTGCTAGTATATGCATTCAAGGTGTTAGCTTGACATAAAGAATCTATAAAGCTGGTCACACCAATAACATATTCTTTATTTACATCAACTAATGGTGCTCCAGCATCACAATTATATTCATCTATTACTGAATGCCCACAAATGATATCAGCACCGCAGGATTCCCATGAATGCACATTTTTCAACATTTTTTGGCATTTATTGTTTGGAATGTAGGACTGGTTGTATTTGAGCATTGTTCTTTCTACGAAACCATTTAAAGTATTAAGCCAATTAGTAACTATAACACTAGCTCCCGGTTTCATTGGCACGTTTGGCAGTTTAATTGATTTTGTATTGTTATTCCAAACAATTGAATCGTTTACGCGTAATATAGCAATATCGGCAGTATTATCTATAAAAGAGTAGTTACAGTGTATGAATGCCTTATCTATGTAGTATTCAGCTCCAGGTGCATCCCAATATATTGTTCCTGTTACGACGGTGATATCATTCAAGTCTTTACCATCCACACAATGCGCTGCAGTCAAAATATAATTTTTACTCAAAATGGAACCACTGCAAAAATGTTCGTTATGTGATTGATTATCAGGAGGTTTTTGCAAAGAAACCTGATATGGTGTGGAGCCTTCTTCAGCTCTCTCACCCTTATATATGTATTCTTGTATGGATACAGCAATAAGTAGTAGAAGTAAACCGCACAAGTACTGCTTCATCTTTGAACAATTGATAACTCTGGTGTTCTACAGCAAAATAAACTCGATATATATGCAATTTCCATGCTTAATTATTAATTTATAAATTATTTAGTGATGCGATTCGCTAACTAAGAATTGTTATGCATTTAAATTAATAATTATAATAATTAAAATACCGATACAGTTTTTTCCGCATTCACCTTCACGCTTTAGATACGTATCGCATGTTGCATATAATAAGTTAATGAAATTCTTTAACGCTGAAAAATGCCAATAAGAGTGTACCTTTTTGAGATTTATTCTGCAAAAACAGTTTATTTCAAATCTTTAATGTAAGTCACAAAAAAAAAAATGATACTGATTTTACTAAATTGACTCAAACTAATGATTCAAAATACTATAAGCTGAATTCACACTGACAACAGTTTAACGCAAAAGATGTAGAGACATCCTGGACTGCAGTTCAATGAAATATGCGGACATACGAATTATCGTTTATTTTGCCATTGCCGTTTTTATACCTACAATACATAAACAAAAATTTGAAGCGATTTAAAAATGGGTTGATCAGTAGGTGTTCGAAGTGTAAAAAAACTTCTTATATACGACATCAAACGACTGTGTATGGTTAATAAAGAGCTGTGTGAATGTTGCCAGGGTGGTTTTCTGTTTGCAGGCTTATATAATGATTGTCAATTATAAATTCAGAAACGTCACAAAAAATAATTAAATTTTTTAATTATTAACGCAACACGTGAAAAATAAAACAATAATTCAGGATCCCGATGACATAGTAAAAAAAAACAATTTTTTCCCCATTAATCATATTACAAGGTTTATGTAACATTTCAGAAAAGTTTTAATTTAAATCATTAGATGGACATTGACGCGTTGCAGAAATCATTCTGAAATGAAAATGAAAGATTTCTGAAACGTAACTGAAACCTTGTAAAATTTCATGTGAAAGATTTTTGAAGGATATAAGAAATATTACATGCCGCGTAGGAATCTCAGCAGTTATCTGATTAAATTGATCTGTCTATCGTCTTATCATTTTAATTTAACCCTAGTGAGATGGATGGTGGTACAGCTGTGCCTTTTGACATTTGGAATCAAATATCTCAGAGTTCTTTCAAGTTGGAGGTGTGGTTTTTTCTGACAACTTCGGTCCATCATTTCTACGCGATTTTAAGCTATATGCATTATTTTACCTATTTACTGCTCCGGTTAGGAGCAAGTTTTGCATACCTACCTCGTGGATGACGGTTGGTGGTACAGGTGCACCAACATTTATTATTCGCTTGTAAAAATAAGAATTCGCAACTGATCAGGTCATTTCTGAGCTCAAATTGTAGCTCCTAAAAAGCTTGCGTACTAAGTTGTCGGAATCCAACTTGGCGGATCCAATATGGCGGTCAAAAATCCCATATCCATATGGTGGCCGAGTTTTTGAAAAACAACCGATTTGAATCAAATTTAGTATACGAAGGTCTTAAGAGTCAATTTTCACGAATCCGAATTCAAATTTTACAAAAACAAGATGGCGGGTTCAAGATGGATTTGATCCGCCATGTTGGATTCTTTCAACCTTCCACGCCAGATTTTTAGGTACACTACAATGTGAGCTCAGAAACGACCCGATCGGTGTGAGAATTCTTATTTTTACAAGCGTTGTGAAATTTGCGCATATAAACTGTCAGTATAACATTTGTAGCATCGTTAAGTGTGTGTGTATCATATCATATCAAAAATGATAAATGATGGTTTTTAGTATAAGCAGCTAATGCTTTTAAGGTTTGTGCAAGTTAAGAGTTGAGAACGAAGAACATACTAAAATAACAAAATACAAGAACAAATTTAATAATAATTCACCTTAAATGTTTTGTGAGAAATCTTTGCTGAAATAAAACGTAAGCCCCCATAGCATATGAGTTTTTTTGTTAAGAGCTCAAAACATTAATTCTACCTCATATTGAAAACAACATTCAATACTGATTTTTTGCTTGATGTTGTTGTTGTTTTTGTTACATTAAATTGTATGTAAACGTAACATCAAGTGGACAAACAATGACAACAGCAACACACACACACACAAATAACATCAATTTAAGGAACATGGCTAAAACCTTTTTGGCGATCCCTTTTAAGCTGTCAGTATTTCATCGTTAATGACCATAGACAGTGGCAGTTTGTAGGCAATGTATTGTTGTTGTTTTTGCTACTTGTGACATTTTAAGTACGTGAAGAGAAGAAAATACAAAAAAAAAAAAAAAATTTCAACGTGTTGAAATGAGTTTATTGTTATACAGGATGCAGTGAAAACTCCTTTCAAATATATAACATTATTATTATATCTATGCGTCTGTGTCTTAGTATTTGTGTATACGCGTGTAAACTTTATTATGTGTGTGCGCTTTGTGTACGTTTCTTCATAAATAAGATTCTACGTGCTATGGATTTGTACCGCCTTTCGGCTGCAAGTTGAAAGCCATTTTTTATTGTTTGTCCTTGTTTGTAGATTTTTTTTTTCTTCCTAAATTTTCCTGTATCCTTAATGTTTTTTTTTATGCTGCTCATACTAACTTGACACTGATTAATATTTGCTGGTTTTTAGCCAAATTGTACATTAATACAACACGTCCATCCTGATGCTACCACTGAAACGCTACTGCGACAGGATATTTTACGTCATTAATTTGTTGTTTTTTTTTTTCAGAGGGATCTTTTTTTACTTTTTTTGTTAAATCTTAATTTATTGGTGGCTGTCTTAATTAGGGTTTAAATAAATTGACCATGCTTTAATGCTGCCGCTATTGTTAATGCCTGATATGCATCAACATATGTGGGCGGTATATGAAGTGGATTTGCTGCTGCTGCTAAGTGGCTTTTGTGTTTATGACTCAAGTGCTGAGGTACCCCAAATAAATGGATTGCTATTTTTTATTGCACGTCGTGAGTTTTATTAAGTTAAGCCTTGTTAGTTAACCAAAAATGTGAAAAACCAACAAATTTTAATTTTTTTTTTTTTCGTAATGTTAGATAGCAATTGTTGTATTGACTTTACAGATTGTTCATGTGTGAGCTAAAAACATTTTTTTTCTATAAAAGGGTTGCTAGATTTCAGTAATTTTTCATAATAAATTTCAATTTATTTTAGGCTTATTTTTTAAAATAACCACAAATTGGTGCCTCATATGTATATATGCCAAAATAAAGGCTAAACTCAAGTCCTTGTGCTAGTTTAAATGTTGTACCGTCTGAAAAGCAGATAAAACGCTAAACATTTTTTCCTCCATTTACAAAACTTTTCTAAAGAAAACACAAAGTATGTCAAAATGTAGAAAAAATATTAAAAAGCAATAAAGAATATCATGTCTGACACTTAAGCAGCCTGCAAAAAACCAGACGCTGTCACAGCGATAAAATTCAAGACGGAAAAGGTGAAAGGTATAAGAACAAGTGTCCTTCCTACCTTCTGAAAATTATTTATTAGTTTTTCTATGATTTATTGTATGTGGTAGCCTCCACTGTTTGCTGTTCGCTACATAACTTTGATAAGCAGCCATGAACGAACTAAATAGCTAAGAGTAACAAATTGTAGAAATTATAAATGACGACGTAGTTGAATTTTACATAGATGCATAGATTTAAGGAGACTGTTAAAAAGATGACTGATTTCAATAGTTCTATATTTTTTGAATTCAAAATACTTTTGAAATAAATGGAATTCCTAGAGTTTTAACTGAAATTATAGTTTTTTAGAAATATATACAACAATTCCTGTTTTATAATTTTTCTTCTACATGACGTATGCGTTTTCATGCTACTAAAAAGTCTACGTTGGCCAGGATTACATATAATTTATTTACTGTTTTTAAGATAAAAACCTACAAATGTCAAAAAACCAGAATAAATTTACAAAAAAAAAAAATGCAGCGAGAAAGTTGAAGAGTGAAAATTCAAATTTGTTTTTGGCTTTTGTTATCCAGTTTCCAATTTTCAGGACTTTTCGTTTTTAAACTTTATCAAAGTTTTATAGTTCTTAAAGTTTAAAGCAAACACAAGGCTTCAATAAAAAAAAATGCCAAAACAGAAACATTTCATTATAAGTAATCCTATGGCTGTAATATTAATTTTTTCATTTGAATTTTTTGTTTTAATTTAGTAAGCACACGCATCGAATATCGAAGTTATTAGTAATCAGTTCACTCAATTGCTTGTAATTTATACCGATTGATTGATTGTCCAAAAAACAAGCACTTAATATATTAATTATAATATTTCGAAAGTTTTAGCTTCCCCATTTTAAAAGAAAATTAAAGTTTCAAAAGCTGTTCAACATGTCGTATGAGCAACTTTTAATTTTACTTTAATGAAAAATGTTGCTCATACGCCACCGTTGTTTAATGGACTTTTTTTAAAACATAAAAAAAAGCTACTTTGCAGTATCATTGATAAACGTAGCGTTTTAATCAGTAACAATTTATGCAATACTGCCGAACGTGACCCAAGTGTAGTTCTCATTTTGTTACTGTAGCGAATTTACAAACTGATATTTTATTTCTTTTATTTTATGAACGAGTGTAAATGCCTTTGTTATACCGTTTAACACGAAAGGTGAGATTGTGCTACGAAAAAAGAAAATAAATAAAACAGTACTAAAAATGGAAATGGCGCTACAGAAGTGAGCTATAGAATTTATGAAAATTCAACGTACGCCCCACCAACTACAACTACAGCTACAGCTACCACTACAGACGTACACATACGTTGTTATTTTATTTGTTATACGTTATATGTAGTTTTTTGTTGTTTTTGCTGTTGTTGTTGTTTTAACCACAAATATGTACATTTGCATTCAGGGATTAATAATGTCCTGAAATTGAATTTTGTTTGTCATGTTTTATGTACATTGTTGTTACCTTTTACAAAATTGTTGTCATCGTCATTGCTATGTTGATATTGTTTTTTTTTTTTGCTTTATGCTGCCTGTCACCCAGCAGGAATATTTGCATAAAATTTTTTTAGAAATCAAACAAAAATCGTAAACATATTGTATGTTGTTTCAGGGTGTAAAAGAGATTACTTGATGGTGAAAAAAAATCTTTTTTTTCTAAGCAAAATTCTTAACTTTGATCTATCGTTTTGTGTCATTTTTAAAACGTTTTTCTTAATTGCACACTAGTAAGTTAGTTTCACAGGTAAACGAACGCATGTAAAGCCACTTGTATGTTTTGGCAATTTTTCCCATATTTATGAGTGAAAAATGCTTATACGTTAAAATTATTTGAAACTCTTTTGACTTTGGTACCGTGAGATTTAATTTTATAAAGAATACTCAACGTACCACGTCTACTCAATTTTACTACTGGGTGTTGTCCAGTATCTTTATATATCTGTGTCATGTTTGATTTTCTAAGGAAGAACTTACTAGCCAACTACCTTTATTTATGTGTGCTTTTATTTGCTGCGCCTGCTAACCTTCTCCATATAACGCTGTTTGTCTGCATTTATGAGATATTGCAGCAAATATTTATTATTTACACAGTAAAATTTATTACACATTCTGACAATATGGATTGTAATTCCTTTAAAGTTTTTTTTGTACATAGCTGTCTTTTTATCTGGATGACAGAAATACTGCTTCATATATACCTTCATGTTAGCAGCATTATTTTCTTGTTGTTAGCCATTTCTTTAACATGGTCTTTTTCATAGTGTATTCAGGCAAGTTTGTTCTATTCATTTGGTGTTTTTCTTTTATCAAAAAAAATCAACAAAAAATTGAATTGAAAACAAGATGGATCACAATAACTAAGGAAAAAAATCCACACAATTCGGAGAAGCAATAGAAAAATGGTATCTGATATGGCGTAAAATCTAACATTTATTAAACTCAATACAACTTAAATTGTATTTTGCTTAAAATTACAAATTATTTAAGTTTTATAGCCCAATTATAAACAAATTTTCATTTCTCAGTATAGAAAAAATAGCAATTACCAACAACCACATACTGAAATGCTTACAAAATTGCTGCAAACACTGGCACACGCTACATTTCCGCCCATCACTGCCAACTATAATTACCATTTAACAATCAACAAATAACCTGCAGCACTTGGCGCATGTAAAATTTCTTTATTCATTCCATAGCATTAAGTGTAGAAGATTAAATAAATGAAAACGACAAAAAAAAAAATAAAACAAAATGTTGTTTATTAACAAAATTATTTGCTTAAGCCACAAACAAAGCAAAGCAAACGAAAGGAACTCATCAGAATCGCTAGAAGGCAACATTTAACTGATGAAGGACGTTGCAATTAAAACAACAAGATTTAAAAAAAAAATGACAGAAAAAAAATCTAAAAGAAAAACATAAACAGTTAAATTAAAATTAAATAAATAAAATGAAAAAATATTTTAAGAAAAACTTAACAAATACTACTAGTTGGGAGATATCCAGACAATAGAATTGCAAAAATTTTTAAATAAATTTTTGAGTAGATTCGAATTCAAGGAAACATGGTTTTTGATATTTTTCACCACTGAGAAATATGCAATAAAATTTCATTAAATATTTCAAATAACATAAATGTATGTTACAAAATTTTTGCTTTGCATACTTCTAAGCACTTTATAAAGAAATACAAAATAACATTATCGTTTATTTTTCTATAAATTTAACTCTACTAACAAAAATATGTAGGTGCTAATAAAATAATAAAATTTTCTCAATATCAAGTATACAAATTTAGTTCAATGTTTTTCATTAGTAACATAAATTAGTGACCCTCGAAAGTGTTCAATAAACTTTAGTATAGCACAATATAAGACAACTATTACATTCCAAGTTTTTAAGAACCCCTGGGGAAATGCAATAAAAATTCATGAATAATAAATATGCATTGCTATGTAGGTAAAAGTGTATATGTGTGTGTATAAAGTTTGACATATATGTGTTTGTATTTTCATGTGTGTCTATAATGCTTGTCAGCTGTCAAAATAAATGACAAGCCATACATTGTTGTTATAGTTAGTACTATTGTAAGTCCTTTTCTAATACATTTTGACCTTTTTTCTTAAGAAATTTTCAAGGTATGCGTATGCATGTTTTCATGTAATATGTATGTATGTATGTGCTTATGGTTCATTGTAAAAAATTTAATATTGTAATACCCAATACAATTTCATTTACAAAACTTGTTAAAATTTTACTGGCATAGCTTTATTCTTAGTCAAATATTCATCTGCTTACAACAACTAGAAATTTTTAATGATATTTTTTTATTCTATTGGCTGATATTACAAAATAAGCTTAATTTATCTCAGCAATTTTCGAGAGTAGTTAAAAATTACTAAAGTACAATCGCAAGAAAACAAAAATCACTCGAAGAGTCAATATTTCGTAAATTAATGCATCATCATATCATCAAATCATTTTTGTGAACAAAATCTTGATATAAGTTACTAACATGCGATATCTGTAATAATTTTTTGACAAGTATTCTATATAATTTATAGCATTCAATTAAAATCTTTATGTACATATACTATTGTTCACCGAAATATTATGAGATTTTCTTTCATGAGACTTATGTCTTAGTCATTTTCATATTTTTATTGAATCACAACATCACATTTTTTATCGCATGTCAGTTTTATCGTGAAATATTTTGTTTTGTATAGAAAAGGCAACGTTAATAAAAAATATTTATTATCGGTCAATCACCTTGGGTTTTTCAATTTATGAGATTTGTAGCCTATGATGCTTTTATCAATGTTTTCCGTGTCATGAAATTTTTATCGTTCGAGTCTTCATATAAATTAAAAATTCGAAGGAATCAAACTTATTATTAAACGAGCTAAAATTGTATGTAAACATAAATTGCTTTAAAGGTATATCTGAAACAAGAGCGTTCGTAAAAGCATCAGTGGGCGTGGCACCATTTTTTGTTCGTAAAATACAATTTCTCGATCAAAATCGGGCTGGATTGTACCAGGTGGTTGTATCACCGCCCTAAATTTAATGACTTATTATGATATATCTCGAAAATTATACAAACTATTGTGATAAAATCTGATATGCTACAATTGTAGAACTGAAAGCAAGAGGTATTGAAGAAGTCATATGAATAGTTTTAGTTAATTTGAAGCTTAATTTTTTTGTGAACATAACTAACATTTTTCATTGTGTATACTCTTGGTATCCAATATATCTCTTAAGAAATTTGATTGAGGTTTATACCGTTGTATTAACTTATATCATGTATGTAAATCATAGAAGAGTATGTGGATATGAACATGATAAAGGTAAGAATGTCATTAATGACATGCTTTCATATTAAACTCTAAGGATTTCATGCATTTTATGAAACGAGGGGAGTAAAACAGAAAAAAAAACTACAATATAAGACAATGAATAATCCATAGGGTAATAGTAATGAAGTCTTTTTTTTCGAAAAATACTTTCAAGATAAATAATAGTATAAATAGGGTTACAGAGAATACTACTTCTAGCTTATCATCGCATAATATTTGCATAATTTGCTGAAGTTTTTTACCCCTTACACATAATTGAAGAAATTTTAAGAAAAAAAATATACGGACAAAATAACATTTGATCGAATTTTCATGCCGGTACAAAGGCTTTCTGACCAATAACCAAAAGAGTTTGAAAGTATTCACATAACTATATTACTGCATTTTATGCTAAAGTTTCTGAAATTAAATCAGGTCATGATACAAACGCAGATATGGATAGATAACTACGGTCTCAAGCTAGCCACTAAAAATACGGTGTTGTTTATCCTTACAAAAAGACATATAGCAACAGAAATACAGGTGAGAATGATCTTCGAAACAGCGACACTAATACCTAAGTTGAACAGCTGGTTAGACAGAAGTTTCGACGAGGTAAACTTCTCCATCACACAGTTTCTATCTTGACATGGATATTTTCAAAATTACCTCAATTAAATGGAGAAAACTGAGAGACCAGACTGCATATACGGCGACGCAGAAATTGATGACGCGGAAGACACGTTTTTCAATTGTAGAAACTGGACAGAGAGTAGATGTAAGCCACAGAGACGAGTCGGTCCATTAACAGCCGAAAATATCGTACCGACCATGCTGATAAGCGAAGAAAACTGGATCATGATCGCACGATATGTGGAAAACGTACTCCATATGAAGAATAGAGATCTGGACGCTTTCCAATTTGGAATAAATTGAGGTAACGGGAGTCTGAACACAGGCTTAGAAAACAGATGATGGCAAATAACGCCAAAGTAAATGGAACATACCAAAAGTAATTTTCAACAACTTTTCCAGGGGGTGGGGTGCGTTCTCGAATAAGAGGAGGTGTTTTAGTCGGTATACCATCACGGTATACACCGACACACCAGTCTGGTGATGATCTGGCTGATCTGGCTCTCCCAAAAAAAAAAAAAAAAAAAAATAATTCCGAAACGTTCAGTTTTTTTAGAATGATTTTTAAAATTGTTATAATAAATCCAATTTGAAATACATAATATTAACATAAAAAACATACACATACAAAGTTATAAATATAAATTAATTGAAATCAATCTCCCTTCTGTTACAACTTCTTTCCTCACGCTGTAATATTATGCACAATTATGCATAAAAAGTTATTGCAAACAAATAAAATATCAAATCGTAACTGTCCAAATTTAAATGCTGCAAGTCAAAAATCAAAGGCTCTTAATATCAGCAATAAAAGAAATTACAATTTGTTAGAAAAAAATTTATCTTCTATATGCAAATTAAGCCAAACAATTTTTGATGTCAAATCATTTGTAACTCTAACGATTTGCCATCGAAAAAGCAAATCACTTATGCAAAAATTGAAAAGTTAAAATTCCAAAAAAAAAAAAGAAAATGTTCCACAATGAACAAACGAACGAATGAATGGTTGAACGGCTGAATGGCTGAGCGATGAACAACGATTGTATGTGTATGAATGTGAAAGGAAAATATAAATTTCCCAGCAGCAAAAAAAAAAGAAAACTTTGACTGCATTGCGATTACATGATGTGGATAATAATGATGATGAGCAGCATTAAACGCAGCATATAAATGATGGTGGGTGGACGATTGGGTGTGCATCAAAATACTGTGCATTATAAAATTTATGCTTTTTTTTGTAAAAGAAATTAAGAAATAAAGCACAAAAAGCGTAGAGAACGTAAAGTTATGTCTAAAAATTTTGATAGAGAAAAAACATTTTTTTTTTCTCAGTAAAAACTTTTTAAATTTAACGCTGGGTGAGCAGCAGCATTAGAAAACTAACAAAAAGCACTATGCAATGATGATGATGATGATGATAATAATGATTTTATAGAGAATAAAACTTTACAATATACGGGCTATATAACTTTGGATCGTATAAAATATGCAAAGAGCAGTGAAAATGACAAACTATGAAAAATTTTTCAAATTATTTATGCAGGATGCTACGATTTGGTTTTTTTAATTGCAATCAATTTATTCTAATTATTTTTCTCTGACGAAGTGACCGCAAAAGCTTAAGTCTTTTGATTGGAGATGAAAATAAATTTTCGTTTTGACGTTTCAATGTACTTCAATTTTCAATTTTCATACATTGTTTGCTTAAGATATTCATAAATAACTAATCCAACATGGAGACTTTACCTTAAAATATGCTTCTGGGATTGAAAATGGGAGAAATTGGCCTACCACCCATAAAAGTCAAACATTTAAAACTTTATATTGAGGGAGTTATTTGAGGAACTGTAACCAAATTTCCAAAAATACTAGGAAGCACATAGGTAAGCTCAGGACATAAAAATGCAGAATTTCTACAAGAGGGCGTGGCACTTCCTATGCAGGCGAAAACTTCAAAACGCTATACTGAGAGCATTATTTAAGGTTATGGAACCAAATTGCATAGAGACAGTAGGAATAAGTCGGAAACTGAAGAAGAACAGGACAAATTTCTACAAGTAGGCGTGGCATCCTCCATTGAAAAAAAATTTTAAAACGCTATATTGAGCTGTTAGCATCAAAAATGGGCGAAATCTGATCACGACCACGCCTATCGCCCATACTCTATGTAAGTATAACTCAGTCCATTTTAAAAAAAGGAGCTGCGATTTTGATGAAAATTGGTGATTTGGTGAAAATGTGAACAGAATGAAGATTGGGCTAGGTTTAAACTTGCAAAGGCTCGTAGAGAGGCGTGGCAGAGGCCTAAATTTTAACTTTTAGAACGCCTTAACTCGTAAACCAAGCATGATATTGTGACGAAATTTGGTATACGCATGCGGTTCATAAATTTCTTGAACTGTGTTTAAAGTGAGCGGAATTGGAAAAGTGGGCGTGTCACTTTTTCACAATTAAAAATTTTAATTTCGTATAATTCAAAATTGGCTCATCCGATTTTCATAAAAATTTTAGGGATGATACCACTGAGAGCAGCCATTAATGCAAACTTTGTCAGTATATTGGAAAAACTCGTCGAAGGGCGTGGCACAGCCCACAATATTTATAAACGCTAATAACGTAATCGCTATGAAATTTAGTATGGCAGATATACTTGCTAAAAGGTATCTTCTTACGAAAATTTGGCAAAATAGAACCGGTGGGCGTGGCATCTCCCATATAAGCAAAACACGTTTAATGCTATAGATAGTGTGCAATGAGAGTAGTCTTCATAAAATTTGGTGCATAGATGTCAATCACTATAAGCTATAAAATTAAATAAATTTCGACGGGATATCATCGGTAGGCGTGGCACCTTCCATATTAACATAAAGTTGGAAGTGATATTTAAAGAGAACAATTGCAGCAATTGGCATGAAATTTGATGTAGGTGGTTTACTTGCTATAAGGTATGACAGCATCTAAAGCGGGCAAAATAACACCAGAGGGCGTGGCACCTTCTATACAAGCAAAATACCTTAAGTGGCATATCTATCGAAATATATGAGCAATCATTTTCAAATTTGGTATAAGGGGTTTGTTTATGGAAAGTTATTTCTGGATCAAAACCAGTCTCGATTGTATCAGTGGGTGTGTCACCGCCCTAAATTTTAAGGTTTATTAAGGCATATATCGCAAACTATACAAGCTATTTTGCTAAAATTTAGTATGTCGATGGCAATGACGAATATAATTTATTGAACCAAAAGTAGGCGGAATTGGAGAAGTGGGCGTGGCATATTTGTTTTTCTGCATTTCTTTACTATTTTTTCAACATTTTCCACATACTTTTAACGTTTCCAACTTTTTAACTTTTCCCAATATATTCCATATGTATATTTTCCACTTTTTCAACCTGTTTCAACTTAATTCGATATCTTTATTTTTTCGACTTTTTCATGAATTCTGAATTGCTTCAACTTTTTCAATTTCTTGCAACTATTTTTAAGTTTCTTAACCACTTTTAACACATTCCACATTTTTTCGACTTTCTCAATTTCTTTTAATTTTCTGCAATACTTTAGACTTTTTGAGTTTTTTTCAACTGTTTCAGCACTATCAACCTCTTTGAACCTTATTATATTATTTTCGACTTCTTAAACATTTTCAACGTCTTTTTAACATTTATTTGGAATGTACTTTCAAAGCAGTGTAGGGTATGTGAGTTTCAGCCTGGCCGAAGATAACACCTTTACTAGTTTTTTGTTAACTTACTTTCATTTCGTGTGTTCTGATAGTTTTCTTTTGAATAACAATATATTCCTTCGAACAACAAAAGCATTCTACATTATCATTAAAATTCTGAATTTAACTTCTTGAACTTAGCAGTCGAAATATATACACTCTAACACTGTGCTCATTATACATAAAATGCATTTTTAATGAATTTTAAATTCACTGCGCAGCAACACAATTTGCTTTCGTTTTTTTATGAGTGTCAACAGCAGCTATTCTCATAATACTAAAAATTATAATAAAAATAAAAATTTATTAAAATTGTTGCAGAAAACATAAAAAGAGGAAAAAATAAAACTTTGTTGCAAAACTCTCATTAACTGCAAAACTTCAAGAAGTTGACATAGCAAAATGATAGCAGCATTGCAAATTTAAAGAGAGCGACTACCACACCCTACGCTACGCGTGATAAAAATATTTGCATAAATTACTAATGTAAGCATATTAAATTCTAAGCAGCTTAGATACAGTAAAGAAAAAAAAAGAGTCACCAAAAAATTTAAAAAAAAAAATTCCACAAAAAAATTGCGCAATTTCATTGATGTTCATCAACATTTCATAAATCGAAATGTGAGAATGAGGTTGAAGAAAAGGCAGGTGAAATATTTACACATACAAGCCGCGCGCAAGTGTGTGTGAGTGTATTAAATGGGACATTTTGATGTGGCTGCTACTGCTGCTGCTGCTGCATGTGTGAGAAAGTTAAGTTAATCAATATTCATTTTTTCTTCAACTTCCTGGGAACGAGTAAATCGAGTATTTTATGAAGTTTGGCATGCAGAGTATATGCTGAAAATTTGGAATATTTTGAAGGGTTCTTTTGCTGTGGTTGGAGTGTTGCCCTATTTCATATTAACACTGAGTGACTGATTTTCATATTTTTCTTTTCTTTTTTACTATTTTTTTTTTTTTTTGGCAACAAATTCAGCTTCACTTTTATGGTACGTGACATTTTCTGTGGGTTATGAAAGTGAAAAATTCCTTCATGAGAATCCATTATCGTTGACTTTTTTCAAACTTTGCGCACAACACGAGTGAAAGTTAGCAACGGCTGTCTGTATGTGTGTTTGTACTTAATATGAGCTACATATTTGCAAGAAATAATTTTTGATGATTTTAACACTAAACTGAGAGATTTTAAAGTGACTTAAAGCCTGAGATATGTTGGCTTATTGAAGATTTAGTTTTTACAATCCATAGCTTAGCCTTATTTATGTATATTTTAATATATAATTTTTTTTCATAAAGATAATAAATATAATTTATGTGTTCAAAAAACATGACATGAAATAATTCACATACCTTATGCTCTCAAGAGTTGTTATGCTGAGATCTGAAATAAAAGAGAGTAAAAGGTATTAAATGGTTTCAATTGATTTTCAAAATATTGCATTTAGGTATAAAAAATATTTTATTTAAGCCTAGATAGCAAACATTCGTTATTTTTACGAATATCAGTCAGATATTCACCTCTCTTGCTCACACTATCGCACAAAGCTACAGGTAGTCTCACACCAGTTCAGTCGTCGCTGAAAGCTTACTTGAGATGGCAGTGCGCAATTGTTGATTATTTTTAATTCGTAATTTTGACGAATGGTTAGCTTTTGTGTAAGTTTTTAGTAACACGTTTTAATTATAAGCTAAAAACGTTTATGTTAATGGTCGAAATTTAACGAAACGTCAAAAATTTAATTAAAAAAGTTTTGTTTGTGTCAAAAATTTAATAAGATTTCAAAGTTATTCTTCAGGTTTTTCTAGCAAAAATAAATCTAATGGCATTATCAATGGATTGTATTTTCTTACTTTGCTCTGAATCAGAGATTCCCTTAAGCACTTTAACACCTGAAAAAAATTCCAAAAAACCCCAAGACTTTTTAAGGCTACAGTCGCTTAACCCTTTAAAGGGAGCCATCGTCATCCAGATTGTCTTGATTATTTATGAGTTCATATTTATTTGATTAAATTTAAATTAAATTGTTTTTTTTTTTTTTCAGTGTTACATTACCAGAATTTCCATTGCAAAACAAAAAAATCGGCTTGGCTTTTCCATCAAAATGTCAACCAACTCAAACACACAAAGCTTTTAAAATATAATTTGCTTAAATGCAGGTCACGAACGAATACATATTTACATTTAAGTTGCATGCATAAGCAGATATATACATACATATATATGTGTATAAACAGATGCACGCACAATATATCCAATTTATAATGTCACTTAAATTGGCATTAATTTGTTTACATTCAATCGACATTTGGCAGTTTGTTCGTTTGTGGGTATATACATTGTAAGTCCGTCGATCTGTCAGGTTCTTTCAACTGTAAGTCGTTGTCCATGTCAACGGTGTATCCTTAGCCCGTGTGTGCATCACAACGTGACTATTGCTAAAGTAGGATGATTATGACAAGTAGATGTAGCTGATGGCGTAGCTGTCACTGTCACTTAATGACATTAAACCAACTTAAATTGCTTACTTCGCACATGCATATACTCATGCATACCATATGCCATGCATGGCATGAGCTACCTTATGTGTGCTGAAATCGTTTGATTATTCTGCAGTTTTAACTGGGATGAGACTTCATTATGTGACCTTAGATTAAGTCAGCTTTTTGAATAATTTAATTTAAAGCGAGCATATGTATTCCAAATATCTACTGATTTCGGAGGACTGCTACAAAATTATTTTTTTTAACAAGTTTCACTACAGAATAATCAATAAGTTTTATGTCAAGAAAAAAAAACAAAAATTACACATAAACAAACAAAAAAATGTATCTAAAAAAATTCCTTCAAAACAACAACAACAACAAAATGGAGACAAATTAAGTGAAACGCAACAATTTGTCGCTTCATTAAAATAAAAAAATAAAATGTTATGCCATGAGAGGTATAAATATCAAATTGGCAACACTCATAAAAATCTTGCGAAAAAGTGAAAATATGCCAGTTGGGTGTGAAGGCAAATGTATGTATGTATGTGTATACAAGAGGAGTGTGAGTGATGTGAACTTGCATTGCATCTACTTAAACAATAAGAAAATAAGCAACAGCTACAGCAAAACTACTAAAACAACAATAAAAACAAAAATACAATGCAGCAACAATCAAAATAGCAACAACAAAAACTATTTATAACAAGAATAACAACAGCGTTGAGAAGAAGAAGCAAATTTTACTTGCGAATATAAACACGTATATGAACATTTTTGAGTGTAGTTGTGACTTTGGCCAAGTTGCTAAACAATAGCACAGTAGGACTTGTAGTCATACAAGCAATGACTAGTAAAGTGTTATCCTTGCCCTTGCCAAAAATTAAATACTCTACACCGCATTAACAGTAAAACTGCGCGTAAGGCTTAAATTTTTCTTAAAAGTGTATTGTTTCCACCACACTACATGCCGGCTGATTTGCCTTCAAAAAAGAAAAATGTTTGTTTGCGTTTACCAAATTTTTATACAGTAAATTCAAATCCGTTTATTTTATTTAAAAAGAACGAATCTGGAACGAATCCATTTTGTTCACAAAAAAGAAGTCCCGAACGGATCCGTATAACAAGTCTATTCCGAGTCCGTAACGTATCCGTTTTAGCTAAATAAGACGATTCCGTAACGGATCAGTTTATGAAGTCCGTTCCGGGTGCAAAATCGGATTCGTTTCAGTTCGTTTTAGAAAAACGAGTCCGGCTCGCATCCGTTTTATTCAAAGAAACGAGTCCGTAACGTATCCATTTAGTCCATTCCGGGTTCATAACGGATCCGCATCCGTTTTTGTGCATATTGGGATAACTTTAAAGTACCGGTTTTTCGTTTCGACCTTATGATTGATAAATAGTGTAGAAAAATTTGAAAGAGGTTGAATAAGTCGAAAAATATATGAAAAATATTGTATAAGATTGAAAGATGTAAAAAAAATTTAAGAAGTCGAAATAAGTTGGAAAGTTTGAAAAAGGCTGAAAAGGTAAAAGTTTGAAAAGTTCAAAATGTATGGAAAATGTTAAAAAAGTTGGATAAATATAATTAATATGGAAAATATTGCAAAAAGTTTACAAATATTGAAAGAGTCGGAAAATTTTGCAAAATATTGAATCAGTGTGTGAAAAAAAAAGTTGAAGAAAGTCGAAAATGTCGAAAAAAAAAATGGAAAATTATTGAAAAAATAAATCAGATTGGAAAATATTGGGACGTTGGAAAAGGAAAAAATCCAAAAAATATTAAAAATGTCGAAAGAAGTTGAAAGAGGCTGAAGAACTCGAAAAAAGTTTAAAGCGTTTGATAAATGTTGAAACAGTGGAAAATCGATGAAAAAATTTTAAAAATTTGCATAACAATGAAAAGCCTTCAAAGAGTATAAATTTATTGACAAAATATGAAAAACTGTTAAAAAAATTTGAAAGAAATGCAAAAATATGTTGAAAAAATCAAAACAAAGTCGAAATAATTTGGAAAAAAATTGAAAGTAGTTGAAATTATCAAAGAAAAAAAAATTCAAAAATATAAAATAGTGCTCAAAAATCCAAAGGTTATGGAAAATGTTGCATAAAGTTTAAAAAAATTAATTATGCCAAAAATGCTACGACCACTGTTACAATTCCGCCTACTTTTTGATCAATAAACTGTATTCATAATCGGCATCTGCATACCTAATTTAATTACAGAAGCTTGTATAATTCGTGAGATATGCCGTAATTAGTTTTAAAATTTAGGATGGTGACATAACCGCTCGTACAATCCAGCCCAATTTTGATCCAGTAATAGCTTTTTGTAACCAACATTCTAATATCAAATTGTAGTATAATTGCTCACATATTTCGCTAGAATATTATTTATCTTGTATAGAAGGTACCACGCCCACTGGTGTTATTTTACCAGCTTTTTATTCAGATAAACCTAAGCGCAAGTAAACTACCAACATTATATTTCACACCAATTGCTAGGATATTAGAAATAACGCTTACAACCTTTTGTTAATATATTATATGCCACGCCTACTTACGCAAACCCGTCGAATTTCACTTAATTTTAAAGCTTATAGTAACCGATACCTCTACACCAAATGCTCCCATAGCATACTAACAATAACATTAAACGCTTGTTGTTAGCATGGGCGGTGACACGCCCATACCATAATATTGCGCCTCCTTTTTGCTACGAGATACCTTATAGCAAGGTTAACTGTCATATTAAAATTCATAGCAATCACGTTGTTAGTTCTCTTACTATAACGTTTATATATATTGCGGGCGATGCCACACCCTTCAACAAGTTTGCTCCAGTATAGTGAATTAGCTTGTATTGATAATGGTATTCATTTCTAAAATTTTTATGAAAATCTTATGTAGCAATTTGAGTTACACATAATCAAATTTTTCAATTGTCAGGAACCGTCAGGTCCTCTTTTTGAACTTCGCCTGCTTTTAGTACACAAGCGTAAAACCAACGGCGATAATGCCCAGATTCCACCAAAAGGAGACGTTCTTTGGAAATGACTAACACAAGTGCATATACTACAAGGAGCTTTCGAAAAAATCGCCAAAATTTCATATTCAATTAAAAATATAAACGATACACTAATCACATCCGTATTAGCGCATAAAGCCGATGCCTCGGGCACCTTATTTTTACTTTATTCACTTGAGGTAAATGTTGAGGATTTGATCTCAACCAAAGTTATGAAAATATGCTGACTTTGGCGAAGATAGACGATCTAGAGAAATGCTAGAAAAACTTCTTGATCAGCGTCTTAACAAAAATTTATAGAAAACATTGGCAGCGAACTCATAATTTTGTAGCAAAATAATTGCAATAAAATTATCAATGTCATTTCTGACAAACACCAATAAATAATATTTTTTTTCGAAAAACTTTTAAGATTCACTTAAATTTTCGTTTCCTACTGGGCGGTACTTTAAGTATTTTATATGAGTTTTTACATGCTATTTTACTTGTATGACAACGACTGCGTAAATATGTCATTGCACTTAAGATTAAACGCAACAAAAAGAACATGCAGAATAACATAAAACTAGTTGGCAACACTAAAAAGTCAAAATTGTGTCATCAACTGTACCAAATAATGGCAACGAACTACAACAAAGACAAAACTGCGTTGCTTCGCAGTGCGTAAAAGTTAAATTTTAAAAGGCCAATGAAATTTAAGTGTTGTTGCTCGCGGGTTACAACTGCCGGGGTCAAAAAGTTAAATTGGTGGCGCGAACAAGTGAATGGTGAGAAAAGTAGAATATGTACATAGTTGTAAAAGTTGAGAAGGGCAAGATTTTATGAAAAAGGTTGCAATTAAATTAAATGTACAAGTTGTAAAAATAAAATCGTAAGAAAATTTCAACTTAACTTTTTTTTATGTTTTCTTATAAATAAATTTTTTGTGTGCAAAACAAATGTTGCTGTAAAAATCGAAAAGATGAAGGAAATTTAAAAAAAAAAAATTTTTTTGTTGGCGCTGTTTTAAGTGAAAAAATCTTAGTTTTTTGCGCTAAGCAAGCTTAGACTCAGTTTCAATCAATAGAAATGGAAGATTTGAACAAAATGGAAGCAAAGAATAAAACGAATTTTTATAACGATAAAAGATTATAAATAAAAATTTCATATTGTTGAAGAAATGATTAATTTTGATTTGCATTTTCTGAGATAGCTGCTGAGATTGAGCTGTAAGTTCTAGTTACTAGTGCTCCTTTCTGTGGAAGTTAGTGATTTAATTTCTATTTTCCACTTAAATTAATAAATAAAATATTCTTTATTTTGTATAATTTTTGTTATAAAATATTTATAAAATTTTTAATATTAATGCACGAAATTTATTTTCAATTTACATGGAAAGTTAATTAATGTTCATAATTTAAATACGCATTAATGTTCAGTAACTTAAGTATACTCAACGTAATAGGAGCTACTTGATTGTCCCAAACTCGTGCACACTGTCAAATTAAAAGCTTTCATCAAACACGCATGTGAGCTTATTAGAATAATCAATCAATCAATCTCTTTGAATGTATTCATACATACATACATATGTGCATTAACTCAGAGTACTATGAAGTTCATTCCACATGCAAATTAGTGCGTAAGCATTTAATTAACTTGGAATTTATGCATTTGAATGAACAACAAAGTGATTCGTTTTCAAAATAATTTGCTTTGTGTTGTTCAGGCAAATAATTATGAATTTCTTTAACCCTTTCGGTTATTCTATGCCATATGGCATAGTCGTGTTTGAACGTCTGTTTGATGCCAAAAAAACTTAAAAATTATTTTTTTTTTATTTTCTAATTTTTCCTGGAAGTATTTAGTACAAGTTAAAAAAAAATTATATTGATTGGTGAACGCAGTAATCTGTATTATTAAAAAGAGCGAACATAAATATTCATTGCCGTATTTTGCAAAAAAATACCATTTTATGCTTTAATTTTTTTATTAAAGAAATAGTTTTTTTTTGATAATTTTATGTAAGCCATTTTGAAGCTGAATGTTGGTTTAGTAATTATAAAAAAATTTAGACCTCTAACAGAGTTCAATAATGCTGTACGATTTTTTTTATTCCAAAGGGCATGACTCTAAAAAACCACATTTAAAAAAAAAATGTTCTTCAATTATTGTTTAAATTGGCCTTAAGAGTAAGAAAACAGAAAAAAATTATTTTTTTAGTCAAAAGGAAAGAAAAAGTTCCGAAAGGGTTAAACTAAAGAAATTTTCCAAAAAAAATTTTAAATTTTTGAAAGAAGTCTACCTACCCCTGAGCCATATTTTTTCTTTTTTCTTTTAAGTTGTCACCTAATTCTCACATCAATAATTTGAAATTATAATACAAAAGTTTTCATATAGATAAATATTATGCTTACATTCAATGCAAAGTAAACATATTATTTAATGAAAAATAATTTACAACTTTTATTACGTTTTGTTAACAATAAAGTGCAGCTATTATTGGTATTATCCATGGCAACCATAAATGCTTGTTTAACTAACAAACTGAATTTAATAAATGACTTAAATTACAAAATTTTGTTATTTATTTTTGACATTTTTGCAAACTGTTTATTCTCTATTTTTGTATACTTATTATGCAAGTTGTTAGCGTCTTTGATGACAGCAAATGCGACTTAAAATGGAAAAAAAAAATGACTATAACTAGCAAATTTCTGGCATGCGTAGCCATATCTTCAATGTTGTTGATCACAACTTTTTCGCTAAAAGTTGAAGAAATAAGGTTACGAACTGTCAAAGCATATAACAGTATATATATGTTTATGCGTTGACATAAAACAGTCAGCTGTGTAACATACAACAGACAGAAATATCTGAACTGGTTGGCAGCGTAGGCATTTAGTCATCAGAGCTGCACAAAATTTTTGGTTTGGTTTTGAAAGTATAATATCTTATGATAAAGGACAGTGATATCGCCGAATTTCATTACAAAAGGTGAGTTGAAAAAGAAAAAAAATTTTTAGAAAGCAAGTTTGCTGTAGTATCTCGAAAAGTTGAAAAATTTTAAATACATTTACGAGGTCTTGATTTTTGAATGATCAGATGTATAGAAAATTATCCAAATAATGTTCACTATTATGTCTTTTGTCCAAAATTATAAATCAAATATATTATATGATATTATGATAGCAAATTCGATACGAGTATTTAGACTGCGCTTTATTTTGGCCAGTTGCGGCAATCACTTGCACAAAGTCGTAATCAAATGATGAATTAAATAATTCTTTATGTTTAATTTCAATTCAAAACTACAACAGTCTAACCGGGAAAAATCTATACAATGTTTAGAAACATAAATAGTTGATAAGCAGTGTCGATTAACTGTGTTGACATACATACATACATTATCGACTAACTCATTTTCGGCCACAAAATTTTTTTTATTGAAAATCAAATTCCTTTCTTAAATCTCTCTATTTTGATCTTATAGAACTTTTAAAAGCAAAAAAAAATTAAATTATCTTTCGTCTTTCGTCCTGTAAGAGGTGGTCGAAAAATCGACCAATGGCTGTTACCGGTTACAAAAAAAAATATTAATTAATTAATTGAAATGAAATGAAATGAAAATCAAAAACAGTTCTCGAATGTTTTGATGCTTTGCGTACACTAAGTGAGGAGAATTCAGTAGTACTTTAGTGGGTACCTGGGCATTGCGAAATTGTTGGAAATGAAAAGGCAGATTTACTAGCAAAGCAAGACGATCAGTCGAATTTACAACTCATGAAGTCACTGGACTTTTTCAGCACTATTACCTACTGAATCACAGAAAACTACTCGTAGAAGCCGAATATCACCAAACATTTTTGGCCCCGTTTTCATAGAAGGGAGACAAGATATCTATTTACCTTAATTCGAAGTGATTGAACGCTATTGATCACGCTTTCCAACGACTGGTGTAGAAATTGTCATGAACTCGAGGAAGAGGCAACTATGGAACACCATTTGTGTGCTTGCTCTGCTAAGGCAAGCAATAGACTAAAATACTTCGGGCAGTCATTCTTTATATCCCTGAATGAACTTAATAAAGTACACCTAAGTGAAATCAAAAGATTTTCTGTAACAACAAGCACCTTCATGTTGGACATGCACTATAATGAAAGGACCAGAACTTACTCATAAGATTGTAGCAGAGAGTTTGTGGTAACACTATGGACCCCAGTGATCTATGTGAGGCTATGGCCGCCACCAAATCATAACCTAACCTAACTATTTAAGCAGAAAAAATCATAGCATACTGAGATTTTAAATATCGAATGACGCCACAAAAAAATTTGTATCACCAACTTTTTGAATTGAAAAGCGCATGACCAACTAAGACTAGCTGCTTTAAATTCCAGAACTTAATTTGAAATTTGCTCTTAATCTCACATGAAAAAAAAAAAAATTATATACACAATCATTGGTCGATTTTTCGACCACTTGAATTCTCATTAAAATTTAGTATAACTAATTTCAAATAAATTAATGGAATAAAACTGATTTACTAAGAAAGATCTTTTGTGAATAGAACTGCATTTAAATTTTTAAATTTTGTAACTATTTATATTTTAAAAAAAATGTTTTTATAAGTGTCTAAAAAAAGGATTGTTTAAATATATTTTTTTCAGTGTATAAGAATTACATTGCAATCATGAAATAAAGTTTTCACAATAGCATACATATATATCATAGCTTATTAAAAAAAAAAAAGAAAAGAGGACGAAAGTAATTTCTTTATATAAAAAAAATTTTATATGTGACTACAATTTTGTGGTTGAAAAATAGACCAGTTGCCGAAAATGAGTTAAAAAAATATTTTTTTTTAACAATTGATCTAAAACATTATCTCTCTTAAGGTCACCATAGTGTTCTGCATACAGCCATAGAAGTTTTTGTTTCTGAAAAATTTTTTTAGTCTTCCAAAGTTTTGCTTGTGAAGTCCAAGGCTTGATTACCACTGCCTACGTCTAGCAAAATCAGTTATTTGGAATTCGAATTAATTCAAAATTAAAAGTTTCTATAGCTGCATTACTATGTATTTAAGCTTTTGCTCATCTCTAGCAAATACAAACAAAATCATCAGTGCCAGCCAGTATTTTCTATAATGCCAAACTGTCTCTCCAGCAAAAGTTGACGATACGCCTTTTAAAGCTGCGTTTAACATTTTATTATTGGACTTTAACACGGCATGGCATGTTAGACGACAACTGTAGCAACAACCAAAAAATAGCAACAAAAAACAACAACATAAACCATCATTTTAGACATCACCAAGTAAAGTTAAACTTGACACCCTAAACTTTTGTTACTCCTTTGTTACCACCTACTGCTGTTTTTATCCGCCAGCAACCATTTATTTATCTATTTTGCTTTTGATAGCACCTTCGTCGACCCCGTGCTATTGGTAATGAATTTCCACAGCTGGTCGCCACTGTCATTTAGGTGCGTTTATTGTCAATTTTTGTAACAAATGACAATTATTTCTTGAACTTTGGCGTTCCTGTGGTGTTGCTGGTTTTTGTCTCTGTTTGTCAAGGGAGAGCTGCTTTATATCAATGAAATTATTTTTTTTTTTTTTTGCTTGGAAACAGAGTTTATATGTAAAAAGCAGCAGTAACATTTAATGAAGAAGCAAATTATACAACTAAAAAGGATTTTTGCTCACCAGCGTTTTTGGTGAATGATTTTGATGATCTAAGCATAAGTGCTTAAGCTAAAACTGCACAAAATAAGAGATTTAGGCAAACACTAAAGGAATTATGTTAAATGTGACCCACTTAAAACAAAAATAAAACGAAAATCTAAATTTCGCATTCATATTTTAGTGATTGTTTAAGATTTCTCAACTAAAACTTACACTTACATACATTGAAATCTTCTAAAAACTTTAAATTTATGCATAAACGGTTTCTCTATTATTCTGCCAATTATTGTCTCATATTCTAAAATTTTATTCATTAAAATATATTTTCATATTCTCATAGCATTTGCCGCTATTATCCTTCTTTAGTCTTCATTTAAAAATCAAACAAAACAAAATGAAATAGATGCAAAATATAAAAAACAAAAAAAAATAAAAATTACAGTTGCCACAATAGCCAAAAGAGTGGAAATTTTGCACACTTCCGCAACATTCAGCATCCGACAGACAATGAATGCCGGAAGTAGAGATAAAACAGAAATTTTTAGCATCCGGTGAGAAATGAGAGAAACTTCATGAAATTTTTAGTTATTCAAAAGGATTTTCACTTAAATTTTTATTTTTTTTTTTTTGTAGCTATTCAAATGTATGTTGTAGTTGTTGTTGTTTTTAGTTGTTAATAGTACATAACCAACAAAATATTTAGTAGTTTTGTTGGTTGGAGAACAATTTAGTTTTGCTAGTAAAGTGTAGAGTTGCCAATTTGTAGAAAATTCTTCTTTCTCACAATACAAGAAATATATTTTATAAAAGCAACCATTTTGATGGGGTCAGTTAAGTGTAAACATCATGAAAAATATTCGCTCGAAATTATATGTCTTCTGTTGAGTTGAGCTTTTGCAGCTTGAACGCACACTGGAATGAGAAGGGAAAGTGGTCCAAAAATAATCGACCCTAGTAATTCAAGATAGAACAAAATCTCATAATTATAAAAAAACTATCGTTCATCATTTTGAAACAACTCTTAAAACTAATACGTTTAGTTCATATTTTACATGACGTTAGGGCAAAAGTTCTGTTTATCCTTTTTTTTTGAGTAATTTTATCTGTACCCTTATTTTGATTGATATTAATCGCCCCAAATATATATGCCTCAATTAAAAAGAATTAATAATATATTGGCATACAAATTGTAGCCTAATATCCAGTGTTCGTACCTAGAAAAGATTTTCCAATAACTAGAGTTTTCAAACAGCTTTTCTTGTTCAGAAAGTAGGATTTGGACAGAATGTAGGACGTGTTCAAGGAATCGGACCGGTGTTTAGATAGCAAGACGTGTTCAGAGAGCAAGACATATTCAAAAAGTAGGGCATGCTCCGAAAGTAGTTAGTGTTTAAAAAGAAGCAAGTGCTCAGAAAGTAGCACACGTTTAGAAATTTCAATATGCTGGTTAGGCTTTCACTTCTATTTTGCCGTAAATGCCATTTTATCAACTTTACCTTGAATTATGTTAAGGTGATTTTATAAGTGAAAATTGAATTGATATTTTCCATCTTTTAAAGTTTGCTAGATATGCAGTGTCGCAAATGGTGACAAATGTAGATATGTTCGGTTAACTTTGCCATATACGTCATAAAACGCATGTTTAGCTATTTATAGTACAAAATTGAGTTTTCTTTTAAGACATAAGGATAGCTTCATAAGAAATTAGTGCACATGTTTTTCTTATAACTTCTTTCATAAAAAAAAAATTAATTATTTTGATCAGGTTAGCATAGAAAATCATGTCAAATACTATTTCATATCACTTTTCATTCTCATCTATTTTGCAAAGACATGAGCAGTAAAATAGAATTGCTTGAAAAAAATTAAAAAATTTTTTTTAAATAAACTGCAATATACCTTCAAAAGGATTGAAAGGGATACTAAAGTTAGCATAAATTCTGTATCCCGGGTAATAAGAAATTTAAAAGCAGACGTTAGCATGAATTAAAAGCAGGGAACTCGCTGAAAAAAAGGTTGTGGTGATCGTAATAACGCAAAGAAGGTTGTAACCATGCTGAAGAAAAGTGCCAACCTTTCAGGAAGAAAATCCGCTCAGCTAGCAGATTCCTCCAAATCATTTGTGCAAAGACTGAAAGGAGAAGCTGGGCTGAAGACCTACAATGTTCAAAAAGTGTCGGATCGGAATGCTGAAAAGAATTTCGAACCAAAAATACGCGCTCAAAAACTGAGTAAATTTCATTTTATGTTCAAATTTCAATGTTGCTTTTTGAATGACGAAACCTTCCACATTTTTCAGCTTCCTGACCAAGAACTTTATGTTGCGAACGCTAGGGGACATATCCCGAAAAATTAAAATACAAAAAAAAATCAAAAATTTCCCAGGAAATTTCTTGTTTCTTGGGAAATTTGCAATTGTGGTAAAAGAAGCCAAAGTTTCGTGGCCACAGTCACAATCAACATCGAAATCAAAATCATGTAAGATCATTAAGTATCTACCTTTTATCAGCCTTATCTTGCTTCATGTCACTAAAGTAAAGTGGCTTTTTAGTGGTACCAGTACTTTTGTTCCTAGAGAAGCGAACCCACCGAATTGCCCTGAACTCCTGCCAATCGAGAGTTATTGGGTTCTAGTGAAGAGGCAATTAAAGGCAACAAAAGGGACATGCAAGGACATAATACATTTTAGACGCAAGTGGTGCGCGTCAGGCCAAAAAATCCAAAAAAATACCATCAAAGCACTAATAAGAGGTGTCCCAGAGAAAGTAAAAAGTCTTACGCTTCAAAATTAATATTTTTTTTAATATTATTTTCTGCATTTGAATTAAATTTACGTTAAAAAAATATAGTCTTTTTGAAAATTGAATCTGTGGTTATTGAGATATATTTATTTTTCAATGCACTAATTTCTTATGGCGCACTCCTTATAGCGTTTGTGCATTAAATTTTGAATCCAGTTGTGCATTTTGTCGTAAAAAAAACCATTGGAATTTATTAAACTAATCAATAAAAAGTTTTTCAAAATTTAGTTTTTATATATCCACGAGCAATCCTTATCACGTTGATGGGTTTGCTTGGCTTAAGTATATATTTAACTTATGAAAATAGATTGAAAATGGATTTCTAATTTTAATAATATTCAATATTAAAAAAAAAAACCTCAATATATTTCATTTAAGTACCTTTGTATAGCTAAAATTATTTTATTACGAGTATATAAATTAATATCACTTTATGTAGAGTTTAACCTAGTAACATGAAGCCAATATATATCTAGAAGGGACTGAAAGCTTATTTGCGTCAAACTATTGCACATTATAGTATTGATACATAAGCATCATTTTCTAATACACAAGGTCCACTTTCAAAAAAAGCTTTGAAACTTGCTTGCTCTTTGAATACCTGAAACTGTCGAAAAAAATAACAAAGAAATCAGTTGGAGGCAATTTCTAAATTTTCTTTTTTTGACTTTTGTTGAAAAATATACACCTGAAAGTATAACTTAACTATGTATATCCCGTTCTAAAAAAAAAAACTATTTTTAATGTACAATGTGAGCTCCACCTTTGCTAAAGCCAATGTCAATAAAGTTATTTTCCGACAGCCATTTGAAACGTCTGTTTAATATCAAGGGACAAACACAATACTATGATTGATGTGACAGGCTCAAATATGAGACTAACTACAGAAAGCTGAATTAATATTAAAACCGAAAGTTTAAGGGATAGGTCAAGTCTACATTTTATTTATTTATCCATAACTAACAAATTTAAAGTAGACTTTGAAAAGAGAATAAAACCAAAAAATTGCTAGTCAAATTATTGCAAAGAATGAAGGAAAAAAATTCTAACCGAATTTTTACTAAAAAGTTAAAAAAAATCCTAGATGTAGGCAACTAATTTTATTTTTTTTTGTTGTTGTTCTTATAACGACACTAAGTACTAAGTACGCGAGTTTTTTTTTGGAAAGTAACACTTATTTACATATGACAAGGTGGTAAGTAATAGATAATCGAACAAAGGAACTCCGTTTGGCGTATTGTTTATTTGAAGTGAATTTTTGATAACAAAACCACACACGCATATGTACACAGAAATGTGTATCACATACAAATACATGGCAAATTTAAGGCTGCTTTGAAAGTGAACTTGATATACATATACAAGGGCATAACAAATATCCAGTGCTATAGCTTGTCAGTAAAATCTTAAATATACATATAAAATACTTTAACAATACAAGCGCATACATGCTCAATCATGTAAACAAATATTATATGCGTGTGTGTGTGTGTGTGTGTAGTTGTAATTGTTGGAAACGCACAAAAGCCACAAAATGCTTTTGACAAGCATTGTTATTGCGTGTTCTTTGCATGGCTTTAGTTTTTAAAGGAAAATGTATTGAAGAATTTTGATTTAAGGTTTTTCTTAAATTGTTAAGTATTAACTTTAATGGAATAGAAAAAAATTTATAATATATATAAAAATTTTGGTGGTGCTGTGGAGAAATGTCGGATATAAAGTTATACTGCAAAGATTGTTTTTCATTAGCATTAGAGGCCATCCATTAATTACGCGAGGTGTTTTTTTGAAAATTCAGACTTTGGTGAGATCTGGCGGGACCACTTCCCTCCCTCTCGTGAGATTGAAATTATAATTTTTAATGTAAATTCTATGCATTAAAAAGTTAACGTGAGGTTTTCCTTGACCTCATCCTCCCCCTTGGTGAAATTTGGTGAGATTTTGCCGCACCCCTCCCCTCCCCCCTATTTTGAGTCACGTTATTAATGGACGGCCCCTTAAAGCATACAAAACTCTCTGGATAAACTTAGGAGAAAACAAATTATTATTTAGATATAAAGGTAATTATTCAAAAAATGCATGTTCCAAAAATGTCACACACTCTTTTAACTGAAAATCTCCCAATCTCATCAAGTGCTTCTTCACGTCTTATTTAAGATTATTTTAACATCTTAGTAATTAAATTCTTTTAGATATTCACACACCTTTAATTAAAAATGTTGCTATGACAATTTTAACAAAAATCAAATATAGATACTTATCAACACAACATTTAATTAATCCTTGGCGTATAAGCTAATTTTGTAAACGTTAAAGGGAAGCTTAGAAGAAGCATTCGCAAGAAGTCGCAAAAAATCCAAATTGAATATTTTTCCACAAAATTAGATTTCTCAGATTTTCCCTGCTATGACAACAAACCAATAATATCAACAACACTGTTGGTAAATATAAAACCAAAACAGCAGCGCAACAAAAACACTTAGCTATCTCACATTGAGAATTGAAGGCGGCAAAATAAAAAAACCGGAATTCAATTTAAATTGAGGTGTAAACTACTTTGCTGAAAACTGATTGCTTAAGTGACCATTCATCAGTTACAGCTACTGCTACCAAATACCAACTACTACCATTCAACTCCACTTTCAACTTACGGCATTCAGCTGTAGTATGTTTAACCACAATAACAACAGCAACAAAAAACACAAAGAAGACAACAGCATCATTACCAGAACAACTCCATTCAGTTGATCCTTTTATGGAAGTTTTTGCCAAAAACAACAGAACAGCAACTTTTGTGTGTAATACCCACATTTCAATGATTAAGAGTAGTAGAGATTTGATAACAGATGCTGTTGATATAATATTGGCGACAAATATTTTTCAAAAAGTATCGATACCGTTTGCTTATAGTGGTAGTTTTAAAATTAATTTTTGGTTTAAGCAAAAGAATTTTTTCAGAGAAACTTTAAAATCTAAACTTTTTGTAATTTTATTGATCAAGTTACTGGTCAAGCTTACTGTTCTAAATATCCATCAAAAACTTTTTGAAAGAACGAATATTAATTGTGAGCGATATTTCAATAAATACACTGTATACTATAGTAGGCAGATTGTTGTAAAACCTTTGAAGTGTGAATTGAGGTATACCATTTCAAGTGATACCAATTGGCAGAAGGCAATAAATTTTAACCGTAAAAGCGGAAGGCAATTGACAACAGATACAACTGGAAAATTAAATGCAGAATCTTTTTGTTGACAACCTATCTACTAACTAAGCAAACCGTGGAAAGGATGAGTGACATTGATAGTAAAAGTAAAAGAAGGCGGCTTCTTTTGTTGGTTGTCAACGTTTCCAACGCATAGCAGAGCAAATGAAGTGAAAGGATGTTTACGTAAAAATAAATCTTAATCTAGGTGTGTCCTTGTAGGCTGTATTTCAAAAGATAGTAAATATTTGCGAAACACTAAAAATGACGTACTGCCGAATATCGTTATCCTTTGATTTTGTTTTGCAAGCATCTATTTTGTTTTCGTTGTAGCTTTTGGTAACGGAAAGATGTTCGTTTATTTTTTGCGGTTTAAATATTTTGACATAAATCACTCATCGAAAAATGAGAAAAATTACGCAGTTATCAAAATTTAGTACTAAAAAGTATTGAAATACAAGAAAGAAACGAGTAATATAATATTTTTTTGGAATTTTACACAATAATTTTGCCAGGAGGAGCTTAGTATTTTTCAGAAATTATGAGTTGAAAAAAAGAACTCCCTTTGTGTTCTCTGTATACCTTCATCTCATATATCGTCAATCGGCCACACTGTTCGTGATCTGCACTAAAAATTTTTGTCGCTCCGTGAAATTCCAAAAAAAAATTTCGGATTTTTTAATATTTTTAATATCTTAATTCGATAAATTAACTAGCCGAGGGCTTTTAAAAAATCAGAATAGTGCTCATTTAATATAATATACAGTGCAACAACACAACCAATATTATATTAAAAACAAATCTGTGCAAATTTCCAAATACACATACATATTGTATATAACTAAGTAAAACAAAAGCATAGTGTCTCTTAAAGTGATGAGTAAAAGCTCTCAACGAGTTTTAAAACGTTGATCCTAAAAATATGCCAGCAATTTCTCTAATTCTTAATTAAAGAATGAAAGAGTTACCATCCGATTAAAATTTGCCAAAAATTCCCAAATAATCCGGAAAAACCCAAAATCCTTGTAAATGGGTTTAAACCGATCCCCGCCGAAAGGGGGAGGTACTCTTACCCCGAGCTCACAACAACAACAACAACTACTACTACAATTAAAACAGCACCAACTACAACAAAAACAAACAAGTACAACAGCTACAAAAACAACTTCAGCAGAAACAGCAGCAGAAACAACGAGACCAACCTCAACTCTCTGCGAGTAACGTTCAATACTCATCGTCTCTTTTCAGGAAACCGACGCAAGGGAAACTCCCAAGATCAAAAATTATGAGTGGAAAATTGTTTGCAAATCCAAACGACCAAGTCAAAGCCCTGGTATGGACCGGAAGTCTCAAAAGCAGTAAACGTTTGACATATGTTGGCTTGGTAATCCATTCTCCACAGATTCAAATCCATATGCGATTCTTGATGAAGAATAAGAAGCAAATGAAACTCCACCTCAAATGAAAAGGTTATTAAGCCCCCTCCAATATTTGTTGATAAAGTTTCCAATATTCAACCTTTAATACAGTTATTGAACGAATTTGTTCCAAATAGTTTCGAAATAAAGCTTCAATCTAACCTAAAACGTCAGAAGCATACACCATTACTGCTAAACAACTAGAAGCAAAAAATATAGAATGCTGTACCTACAAGCCAAAACATGAAAGAAACTACAAAGTCATTCTCCATCTTTTGACTTAAATGAGATAAAAAGTGCTCGAAGTACTAGAACAGGGCCACACAGTGTCAAACATATGGAATATGAAACACAAAACAACAAAAAGACCGCTCCCAATGTTTGCAGTCGAAACTCAGGCGAAAGATAATAATAAACAAATCTAAGAAATATAACTTCTCTTACACAGCCAAGTTATCTCTGAACTTTCACGTCCAAAGCACGAAGTTCCACAGTGTGCTAATTGCCAACAGTACGAAATCATATTCTGCTTTTACCCAAAGTATGTAGGTAGGATGGTATTCCAAGTAGAATTAATCCATTACAACAGACTAGCACAAATATACCTTATGTGCGTAAGTCTTAATTTTTTTTTTCAATTTTCTTCACTTATAATCTTGGCTACTGACTTTACTACATCAAAAGCATTTTTTTTATATCGTTAATATCTTGACTCATTAACAAACTTTTGAGCCATTAGGAATGTACAAGAAAATAATGTAGTAAATGACCAACGCCCATTTCCCCTCCCATAAAACTCAATCAATTGATATTGCAATATATGTAATTTATTTTTGCTAGACAAAAGCTGCTAACAAAATTCGGGAAAAAAAATATTTTTTTATATATTCGTCTGAACAATTACACTAGTTTACAAAATATTTTTTTTTTTTATTGTTTCATTGATAAGAAGTTACTTTCCTTATGTGCTTTTTCTTGCTGTATTCGAGAATGAAAATAAAATTTGTTTTAATGGTACAGTTTATGAGATATTGTGGTATTTTAATTTGTTTGACTTCTTTTCACTTTAAAATTTATATCTCGAGCTAGAAATGTTCAATTTAATTATTTTTGATACCAAATTAAAGGTACATTGGATTGGACATTTAGAGCTTAAGATATGGATTTTAAAGTCAAAAAAAAGGCCGAAAAAATTAAAAAACCACAATATCTCGAAAATTGTGACATTCAAAAAAATTTTGTTTTGATTTCCGAATTCAGCAGGTAAAAAAGTACATGAGAAAAGTAACTTCTTATCAATGAAACATTTTGAGTGTAAACTAGTGTTACCAGAACAAACCAAAAAAATATTTTCAATATACACACTTTTCATTATTTTCGTTAATGATATTATTTATCCAGTCGGAGTAGTAAAGAGTGTTAGTATATGCATCTGGATATCCTTCAGTACAGTCCCCAGCTCCGAAACTAGTGACACCAAATACATATTGCCTTGTAACGTCAACTAATGCTCCACCAGAGTCTCCATTACAACTACTTTCACCTGCTTTTGAAAACCCACAAATGTAGTGAGTTTCGTAAGAATTCAACATTTTTCGGCATTCATCGTTTGGAATGTAGGACTGAGTTAGCTTTTGTAGATTTTCAGGTATATTGCCACTATTTCTACGGACAAAATCACCCCAACCAGTCACTATAACGGCAGCTCCAGGATTCAATGGCTCGTATGGAAGTTTAATTGGTTGTGTTTTCTCATTAAACACAATTGAATCTTTTAGACGTAATAGAGCAATGTCGGCAATAACTTTCTTCTCTGTAAAGATATAATTACAGTGTGTGAAGGCTCTATCAATGAAGTATTCAGCTCCAGGCTTTTTCCAACTATTTGTTCCTGTAACGACCACTTCCACGACCACGTCGTTCAATTCCTCGTCTTTCAGACAGTGTGCTGCAGTCAAAATATAACGTTCACTCAAAATGGAACCGCCACACCAATGCCATCTCTCTGATTTTTTATTTAATCTTTGCAAAGACACTTGATAGGGTGCAAAGCCATCCTCGGCATCCTGACCGCCAACAATGCGTTTTTGTGCTTGTATGGAAACAGCAGCAAACAGTAGTAGCAAAGTGCACAAATACTTCTTCATATTGGAACTTACGAAAACTTTTGATGTTTAACAACAAAATGAGTTCTTTTTATATGCAAATTCGGCACACATGTATTAAGTTAATAAATATTTAGTGACGCATTTCACTAATACAGAAAAAGAAAGGAAACTAAAATATTACATTCTTTTTTTTTTATAAAAATAAATTTCGTTTGACATTTTAATGAAGATAACGATATAGTATTGCTCTCATTCACCTTCACGCTTTATTTAGACACGTATTGCATAGTGCACATGCCAACTTAATGAAATTTTTTATCTCTGGAAAATTTCAAAGTGCAATGCTGAGTGCAAATTTCAGTTGGCAACGCTAATTGTTTACTTTTGCAAAATTCTTTGTTTCAAAATCATCTTATTTATTATAGCTGTGAAATAAATTCGCTTTATATGCGACATCGATGTTTTTATTTAGTTTTTTTTCTTTTTTCTTTTCAACAAAAAGCGCACTTGTCTTCGAACAATTTCCAAACCAACCTTTAATACAGTTATTGAATGAATTTGTTCCAAATAATTTCGAAATCGGCCGACCAGATTAAAATCCAACCTAAAACGTCAGAAGCATACTCCATTACTGCTAAATAACTAGAAGCAAAAACTACAGAATACTGTACCTACAAGCCAAAACATGAAAGAAACTTCAAAGTCATTATCCATCTTTTGACTTAAATGAGATAAAAAGAGCTCTACTAGAAAAGGGTCATACAGTTTGAAACATAAGGAATATGAAAAACAGCAATGCATTAAAAAGGATTTTTATGCCTATGTTTTCAGAGGGCTTTCATGAAATGGACACATGGAGATAAACAGATTTTTTTTACGTGCTGTTATTTCTTTCAATTTTTTGTTTTAATTACTACAGCATTCAATCTCAACGCTCAATCGTATCGATGAATGCATAAACCCTTAAGAAACACATGCCATAATATACCACAAGAATAGCACATATGCTGATCGCGTCGATAAGTCTGCGTCTTCAGCTATGTATTCACTTACATCACCGATATTTTTACTGCACAATTTTATTTCAAATTTTTAAACAGTGGATACGAGATTTCGAAAATACTTGCTAGCTGGAGGCAGACGATTCCATCGCTTCTAACCGACATGCAATTGAATTCATAAAACAAGCGACGTAGATAAGAATATTGCAAAATAGACAACAAATCGCTTAGGAAATAAAAATACAATAATAAATGATTACAAAAAAAAAAATTTATATATCGAATAGTTTGTGCTCTAAAAAAATTTAAATAATAGCAGAGATCAAAAATCACTTTACTAAGAACCAGAATTCACCAAATATCACCAAGGGGAGGGGGGGGGGGGGCTCCGAATTTTCAAAAAACATCTCACGTAATTAATGGACGTCCCCTTACGTATTTCCCTTCTTGCCCCAACTCAGCTCAACTCAACACAACTCAACTCAACTCAACTCAACTCAACTCAACTCAACTCAACTCAACTCAACTCAACTCAACTCAACTCAACTCAACTCAACTCAACTCAACTCAACTCAACTCAACTCAACTCAACTCAACTCAACTCAACTCAACTCAACTCAACTCAACTCAACTCAACTCAACTCAACTCAACTCAACTCAACTCAACTCAACTCAAATCAAATCAAATCAACTCAACTCAACTCAACTCAACTCAAATCAACTCAACTCAACTCAACTCAACTTAACTCAACTCAATTCAGCTCAGCTCAACACAACTCAGCTAAAATACTTTCATCACAAGTCAATTCTACTACACTCTCTTTCCTCTTTTCCCAACTCTTATCATATATTCTGAACTCTTAACAATTCTTGACACCTCAACTCGACCCATCTTACCATATTTCATCATGGTTTTAACTTGCCTTTTTCAACTAGTCGAGTCAAGTAGTTTTGTCAATCTTGTCGGCTCTTTATTGTCGCTTTATAAGAAATCGGTGTTTCAAAGGACCACAAGTGCATGAACTTATGCCATTGGCTTACGCCACTCAACATTGTGTGTGGTTAAAAGCGATAGCGTAAATGATGAACTCGTCCAAGGGTATGGCTCTAGAATGGACTTTGACGTTTGCCTGTGGGTTTTCTTTTGCTCTGCTCCCTCATTTACTCACATTAACTTAGCTAATAAATGTAGCGTGATTTATTACGTGCAAAAGTTTTTGAAAACAATTTCTTTTCCCTACTGCTGTTAGTACCATTTTGAATTTGACATGAATTTGCAATGTTCCTTCATCCTTTATATTTTCAGCTATTCCCTTGCATACTTCATTCAACTTGTTTACTTATGTACGTATGTATTATGTAGGTGCGTAGTGTCTGTGTCCATTTTTTTTTGATATTATATGAGTTCCATTCAATCAAACGCAACATTGAGTTAGGTTTAATTTTTTTGTATTTAGTTGCAGTTCAAAAGTTTTTACTTTTTCCCAAATCAGTCAGTCTTCATCACTCAAAAGTGCTATGATTTCTTGTAGAATTTGAAAGTTCTATTTCTATGGCTGTTGTTTTTGTTTTTGTGTTTGTTTTTGTTGGCAACCAATATTGACGAACGGCGGTGAGCTGTCGAAACTCAAAACTTTGTTTATAGCGGTTAACAGAAGGTAGACAAAAACTTTTCAAAGTCCATGAGTTCATGCATATTGTACAAATATTTTCTTAAGAAAGCTGAATAATCAATATCGATATATAAAAGAGAAATTTCTGCAATGATGACTAAAATTTTTAAAGTGTTGATGTTGTGAACAGATATTTCGTTTTACCCAAATCTACTTAATTTATTTATTTATAGCAATTCAACGCTTTCATATACGAACTCAACAAAATAATGCTCAGTTTTATTCAACTCCACTCCACTCACTTAACTTTAAGCTTATCAATTCAGCTTCATTTGACTTGTTTTAGCTTATTTTCAACTCTAATCAACTTTGTATTGCTACTACGCTCATAATAGTCCAACCAACCAATCAATTAAGCTATTGTTGAAACTTTATGAAAACAACACTTACATATTAGTTCCAACATTTAACTTGAGACAGAGTGATTGTCAATTTGTTTTAAATGGTATTCCGTTTAAAAGTAATTAATTCATGCGTATACCAAAAAGCATTTCAAATGTCAACGACTTGTCAGCATGAGGTCTCGTAATAGCGGCTATAACTGCAAAAGTAGTGTTGGTAGCAACAAATACAAAAACAAATGTAATACTAACAATAAATGACATCAACAAAACAAACAAAAACCAAAAGCCAAATAAAGTGAAACAACCAAAATACAGAAAAATAAAATACACACACAAAATGTATCAGGCACAAATTATATTAGACAGCGTCCTGACAGGACATTGAGTAGGACAGCAAGAATGCCTATGTCCAACAGTTGTAATGAAATTTCACCCACAAAGCAAAATGAGTAATTTTCATATTATCATAGTAATAAGTGCATGGGAAGTATGTGTGTGTGTGTATGTGTCAATTGGCACCCAGTACGAATTGTGTATTCAAGCGTAGAGTAAATTTTAAATAATCAATTGGAAAATATGTGATAATACAATAAGGCATTTAAGATGATAGGTACGTTGACCAAATTTCGGCAAATGTTTCGACTTTACAGAGAATCGCCAAACTTTTGTTAAGTCTAACAGCAATCACTGAAAACATTTTAACAAAAGTCAAATAAATAATGAGTAAAATCGCAAAAAACTTAAATTCTTTCAAAAAGTTTAAAATAATTTTAACTTTATTTCGTGCTGACTTAGCTTTGCTGTGGCTTGACATTGACCTTTAAATAAAATAAATATGTCTTGACTATGAATTGCTTTCAAGCTATCGATGACTAAGTATTCCAAGTATTCTCATATATTCGTAATGGGTGCATATTTAGCACCAATGCAATAACATATGACAAACTTACAGTAATTTACCCAGCTAACATGTGGGAGAATGTTGAACCTTGCAATTTTCAGACTATGAACTCTAAACTCTTCCAGTCGAATCAAACTGAAAAATATCCCTTACCCGTTTTCTTCCCTTAAAGGGAGTTCCCTTCATAATTTTTACTCCTTATTTTATACTACAGTAGAACCTCTGTAAGTCGAACTTGAAGGGAGACGCCAAAAAATTCGAGTTATAGAGTTTTCGACTTATGAAGGACTTCGACTTAAGCGACTTTTTTCAGGAAGTGTTCGATTTGTAGAGGTTAAAATTTATTCCTCTTTTATTTCATAGAATTGGTTTGTTGTACATATGTATAAGTAGGCTTTTACATTGATTTCTAAGAATTAATGATGTACATTGCCGGCATATTCTTAAAGTCGGTATCTTATTTTTCTTCGAGCTATAGAGGTAATTCGTTTCAAAAAATCGTTTTGTAAATGTTGTAAAACCAAACATTGCTATGTTTGAGATGCAGAGGTCAAATTTATTTTTTTGAGTTATAGAGGGAAGTTATGTACGGAATTTACTTGTAGGGTCACACTAATTATTTCGACTTATAGAGGGGTCAGATTTTGAGCAATGTAGGTTTTAGGGCTTGAAGGGAAGGGAACACAACATTTTTTCGGGTTTGGGAGGCTTTCGACTTATCGAGGTTTGACTTAAAGAGGTTTCACTGTATAATCTCTTAGAATAAAAAAAAAATTAAGGTAAAGGATTGCAAAATGTAAAACAATAAAAATACGTTTTCTTTCAAATATTACAATAGAAAAAAAATAATATGAAAAAGTTTTTAAAGAATGCAGCTGGAACTTTAGATTTTGGTGCAATTTTATTATTTTTCATTGTAATTGGTTGAAAAATCCATGCAATTCACATTAAAAGCGACAGAAGAAACCGGATTTTTTTTTTTTGTAAAGTGAAAACAATGTGCTTTCCGCCAATATGTTACATTAGCATATGGTGTTTCAAACAATTTAACTAGAGCATTATATTCAACAGTTGATTATGTAAAAAGTTCTATAGTGTTCAAAATTTCAAAAAATCAAATTAAAGTTTTGAAAATCTGGAAAGTCTTGATTTCAATTTAAATAGATCATTATATTCAACAGTTGCTTATGTAAAAAGTTCTATAGTGTTCAAAATTCAAAAAATCAAATTAAAGTTTTGAAAATCTGGAAAATCTTGATTTCAATTTCTTTGCATATCGCTTTGGCCAGTCAACTCCCACAGAAGGCTTGTCCCAAACAAATGATCACTTTATATCAGAACATGGTTAAAAAGCGTTCGAAATTATCGCTTCGACATAAGATATAGAATTCATTCGCTGATAAAAATGTTTGCTGGGTAAGCATAAATAAATTCAATTTGTTTTATAATAACAGTTTGTGTAAGTATAAGTGAGCTCCCACACACACAAATAAAACAAACATTTATTATAATTGTGAGAAAATTACTTTAACATACATATGAATAATGAGCGTTAGAGTAAGAGGGAGGTGTTTTTATTTCCAAAAGGTCATATGTAATTTGTATGTACAAGAAACTAAACGATTTTAACGCAAGAATTAACAAGGAAATAATAAATGTGCAAAATATAAAAATAAACGATAATGACAGCGACTTATATGCTACAAAGAAAAGCTAAAAAAGAGCAAGGAACTACGTATATATATATAGCAAAATAATACAAAAATATTTTCAATAGAAAAACAGCATCGGCGACGGATTAAGATAGAAATTGTAAAAACAAAAAAAAAATCGATAAAAATAACAACTAAGATAACAAAATTATATATAAAATCCATTGTTGTAAAATAAAGCTCAATATACCTTTGTGCTCTTTATAAAATTTGCTATCACCTTGTAAGCGTACAAAAAAAAAAGGTAAGCGCAAATATTATCAATGTGAAAAAAGATAAAAAAAATTCCACTGAACTTTAAATTTAGAACTGCGAGGCATAGCGTTACATTAGAGCGGTAAAACAACAAAAAAAAAACTACAGCAACAATATCAACATCAGTATTTGACTTTGTACTATGTAGGTGTTGAAATTTCTTCCCTTATTTCTTATCATATATGTAGCTGTACATTAGGGTGGCCTTGATTTTAAGAATGTTAATTTTTGTTTCAATAAAATTTTGTTTCGTTTTATGATTTTTGTGTCATGCATTTTATACAGAATAGCTCATTTTCTAACAGCCAATCTCTAAATTTATTCAATATTTTCACAAGTTTTGACTTTTAAATGAAAAGATTTAAAACCAAAAATTATCTTTCAGCTTTCATGCATTTGAAAATGATTCTAACCGTGATGCTGGCCACATTGAAACTCTTTTTTAATGAAAAGAATCGAACACTATGAGAGTAAATAGAAATGAAGTATTTTTAAATCTTTAAAAAATTTTTTCACTTAATTATGAGCCACTCTAATGCACATTTTTTAGCTACACACACACATCCATGTATGTATTTTTTTTTATCTCATTGTTTATTTAACTTTTCACATTGTGCAAAAGTCACTTGTTGTCACTATGTTAGTGTGCTTCGAACACACACATACTGTTACTGTTAAATGTACACAGAAACGCACACATCCACACTTACGATCTCTCACATATGTATGTACTTGCACTCATCTATCTAAGTTAAAAGAAAACTTAGTTTGCTGTAACGTGTAAAAATGTCATTTGTAATGCAAACAAAATAAGGAATCGTGCCAGCCAGCATCTGCGATGAGAAATAACTGCGATGCTGTAGCAAAAGAACACGTCCATTAATGCGTTGCTCTGGGTTATTCAAACTACAGTTTTTATGTTAAAGATTAAATTTTATGCATTTACTGATTAAGCTAAGAGAGTTGCTTTCATAAATTAATGCTTTAATGAATTGAAACGTTGAGTTCTCAAAGGTGCGTTATTAACATTTTATTAAATCTTTAAGGAATCACATAGATTTTGGAAAAAAACTCATTTCTAAAATGATATTTTAAAAACAAATAATTTTTTTTTTTTTGAGACGAAATTTTAGTATGGCTCTTAAAGCACTAAGCTCGGCATAAATATTGCTGGAGGACATAGAATTTTTTTGTTACCTTTTGTATATGCTGCACTATTTGCACCTGAAATTTCTATTGAATGCAAAATTTCTCACGCAAAGTCTGAAAATCTTTCAGTACCAAACTTGCCGCACATTTGCCACAAAAAAGTTTTTATTTTTCTTTATTGCAATTGCAATTAAAGTAAAAAATGTTGGCAAAGGTTATACGTAGGAATTATTGCTTTAAAAATAATTTTTAAACAGTATGTTTTTTTAACAAAAATCAACCATACAACAAGGGTGTAGCTTTTAGCTATGTAGTTATTGCGCGCACAAAAATATCATATTTCATAATTTATTACAACAACAACAACAACAATTACAAAAACTACGACAACGACGCACACACTGACTGTGCCAAAAATAAAACATTTTATTATGACTTGAAGCTACGTTTTATAATTACAACAAAAATAAGAATAGCAACAACTATGGAGGAGCATAAAAGTTCAACAAATTTTATACGTTAATGCATAAAGGAAACAATTACTTTTAAGATTTAAAGTCTTTTGGCAATGGGATACGCAAATATTGGGTTGCTGTAGCACTGGTTATATGTGAAATGGTTTCTAAGAGTTAGTTGCTAAGTGTAATAAGCAGAAAAAAATAAAAAGCATCAGTGCTGATTCCATGTGCAAAGTAGTACGCATATAAAATCATACCATAAATGTTGCAAATTGAGACTGATAGACGAAAAAATTTGAGCCCAAATTTAAAAGAAAATTTTTAAATTCTATTACACAAATTTATAAAAAAAATTTAACAAGCCCTTTAAAATGATGCTACGCCGCTGTCTATTGCTGCTTTTGTATATAAAAACAGAAAAGCAAATGTTAAAAAGTCAAGAGTGTGTGTGCGCTCTTTGTAAGACTGCCATGGTCGTACAGCAAAAGAGGCGTACAAGATTGCATATCTAAAATAACAAATAACGAGTTTTGTTTGAGGTTTTGCAAAAACTAAATCCTTAAGAAAAAGGATATCTAAATTTAAAAAATAAAAAGATAAGTAAATAATAATCTTCTTTAGCAAAAATATATTTTTTTAAAACAAACATTATCAATATCGATTCATTATATGTTGCCGCCAAAGCGTTACAAGCCGTTGCCATTTAAGCAATGAGTCAGGCCTAATCGGTTTCCAAATTGATATATCTTTTTTCTAGGTATTTCTGAGTGATCCCTGTTCTTGACTTCCTCAAATAAGTTAAGGCAAACGGAAAAGAGCAGCAAACGATACGTTTGCGATATATGTATTTGTAATAAAAAAAAATTTAATTTTAAACTTTTTTCCCAGTCAAGTTCACATGGGTCTGAGCAGACCCAACAAATTTTATCAGACGATACTGAAAAAAATATTGAGTAAGAGGTTGTTTTGGATTATTACGATGATGACGATGTGGAGGAACTTTACAGAAAAAATTTATTTCTTTGGATTGAATACAGAATTTCTCAATAATCATTCATCCATCTATATGGGAATCTGATGATGATTTCAAAAATGTGCTCTCCTTTTGCAAAGGTTTAGCTTTCGTAAATAACACCGCTGAAAGAGGTGTTGCGTTTATGAAAGACTACAACCAAATTATGTTAAATGATGGAGAACAAAAACGGCTAATGCTACAAATCGTAAAAAGTATCCTTTTTGTGAAAAGAGCACAATGAACACAATAAAATGAATATAATACAACCTAGTGATATGAATTATTTTTTTCAAAATTTTCTTCATTTTTGCAAAGGGATCCCCTCAAAAGGGTTGGGATAGGGGGTAAGTACGTCCGCAAAAGATGTAGGGAGGACCTGGTAATACATTTGACCACTCAATGGGTCACTCCAGGAAAGCTATGAAGCCATTTTTTGTATTTTTTGTAGGGGGACTCCCAAAAGGGTGGCAGATAGAGGGTAAGTATGTTCGGAAAATATATTGGAGAAGAAAATATAATAGGACCTGATGATACATATGAATCCTCTACGGGTCACTCCGGGGGAGCTAAGAATTATTTTTCCAAGTTTTCGAAATCTTTTGTGTTTTTTGTATGGGGACCCTCAAAAGAGTAACAGATAGAGGGTAGGTGTGTTAAGAGAAAAGTTTGAGAGAGTAAAAATAATAGAAGTTTGTCTAACATTTTATCCCTCCAGAGGCGTCTGAGAAGAGGGGGAGTCAATTTCATAATTTCAAGAGAATGCCATTTTAACAGGGAAGCGCTCCTAAGGAATGGTGATAGGGGGTAAGTAAGTTGGAAAAAAATGTTGGGAGAGAAAAACTAAAGTGACCTTCTCATATACTTGATCCCTCTAGGGGGAAGCTTCGGGGAGATATTAATGAATTTCGATAGATTAAGGACCATTTTCTAGTGGCGGTGGCGGGTCCATCAAATGTTTTCTGAAATGCACGAAATTTTATGTGGTTCTTATTGGCACCAATTCGAAACTTTTTATGTCCGGGGATGCGAAGTTTGGAGCAACTTTAATATTTTAAGCTACCCTAATATATATGGGTCTGGCCAGACTCATGCGCTCCACTTACCGCCGGTTAAGAGTTGTGGACAATTTTTGTTTAATTGACATCAATTCAGTAGATTTTTGTATCAAAAATCAAAAAGAACGTTCACATTGTTGACCCTAGCTCGGGCTTGGATAACGTAAGCAAAAGTTATTACAATTCATTGAAAATATATTGAATATCATTGTCCCAGAAGACATCGAAAACTGGTATTAACATTTTGTCCAATTTTTATATCGAAAGATAGAAAGTTCCTTCAATTGTTCAAGTGAAAATAAAGTTTACTGAAAAAAAAGTTATTATATTTGCAAATCGGTAAGAAAATAATGGAGCTATAAAATTTTGAAATTCGACCTTCTCTTTCCGACCTAACAAAAAAAAGTTGCTTGTTTTTATATTCAGAGAAAACTATATTTAAAATATGTATATGTTAAAATCTGATGGAAGCGTTTATATTGATGCTACTTATTAAAATAACCAATGTCAATATGTCCTTTTACCAATGCTATGTAGCCAAACAATGTTGCAATACAATATTGCTAGAGAAAAATTGTCATACAATATTAAGCATACAATTTAATATTATTGCAATATTACTCCTATCAACTTTTATAAGAATAGTAACATTTATCAAAAAAATAAATGAGAAAAATATCTTGAAAATATTGTTCTGCAAAGATCTTTCGCAGCACTGTTTATCAACATGACATGACAAAAGCGTTTTCAACATTGTTTATAAAATGCTTAGCATATATGTTTAGAGACAATGCTTAGCAACAATGCCTAACCAATAAACATAGATATGTATGTTCAAAAGATAAGAACAATAATTAGTATTAATGTTAAGAATCATTGTTTATGAACACCTTCAGCAACATTTTTTAGTAACATGTACTCAGCAATATTTGTTAATAAAATTTCATGACAAAATCGATTAGCAACATTGTTTTGTAACATCGCCTGCCAGGAATAAGTGGCATAAGATTTATAACATAAATGCCTTAAACTCCTCTACAGCTCCAGTATAATAATAAGTTTTTCAATGTAGAAACTTTTTAAATAAAAATCAAAATAAAAGAATTGTTGCTAGTGAAAGTGGATGTTGTTTTTGGCATTGTTGCTTTTTCTGTTTTTTTTTTTTTTTTTTTGATTTTTATTAGAAAATAACAAAGTAACTACAGCAACTAAACCTTAACTTTACTACTGATGTACACTTTTGCTTACAAACAACAACAGGAAGAGATGAAAATTCAAAGTGATGCAACTTTTTCCAAGCGTAGTTAAAAAAAAAAGGGAAAATTTTTTGATATTGTTACGTTACACTTTGTAAGCAAGTTGTTGTTATTCTTTATTTTCTTTGTAATTGTTTTCGTTGCATTCTGCTATTTCATGCTTTTGTGCCACAAACGAGTTTAGTCAAGGACATTGCTGTTTTTCTTGTACTTTTTAATAAAAATATAAAATAAATTTAATTGGAAAGAGCGTTTTTAAACCAGAAAGCGGTAAACATTTAAAAAAATTATTAAACCTTTTGTGATATTATCAAAGTTTTGGATCGTTTAAGATTTTAAAGAAGTTTTTAGAAGATTTAAGAAATAAAAAAATACTTCTGACTCAAAATAAAATTAATACAATTTTTCAACAAAATCAAAATACGCGCTTTATTTTCAATGAATTTTCTCAAGGATAATAAAAAAAATACGAATTTCTAGTATAAGATTTTCATTGAGTAAACATAACTTAAGTAATTTGCACTTTAGCTGTATACGGCAAAGGGGAAAAAAAGAAGAATTTAATTTATTTTTATGGTCGCGCTAATCTAAATTAAAAAATAACAGAGGAGGCATCACGTGACTTAAACTTAAACTCATTATAATTCGGTAAATCTTAAGAGAGAATAGAAAAGAAAATAAACAGAAAAAAAAATGTGTTTTCTTTGATTATCGTTGTTGCTTTCATTCCAAGTTGTTGTTGTTGTTGTTGTTGTATGATGTATAACCTCCGCAGGTGTTGTTGACAAAATTCACTTTTAGGTCCATACAGCTAAAAATGAAACAAAACCAAACCACTGCCGCTCTGTCAAAAACACTCGGCAGCCTCCATTTGTTGTTGTGTAGCTCGAACGCTTTCGCTTTATTTATGGAGGTGGTATTATGGCAAAATAATGTCACTGGCGCCCCCTATATAAATGATGGCGTGCGTATTAATTATGACAGCATAAATTAGAAAAGTTTGCTTTTTCGCTGAATTTATGAGGTGTTTTTTTTTCTATTCCAGAGTCCAAGGCTGTATTGTTTTTGTTTTGGTTTATGGTTTTTACGCTTTTTACTTCAGTTTATTATTCACGAAATTGCTATTAATTCAAAAGAAACAACTTTTAGTTTCTCACAAGAAAATTAAAGATGAATGGCAAGACTAAAGCGATAAGTGAAGTATTTGCATAAACATTTCAAAGAAATAACATATATGGAAATTTACAAACATACAAAAATTGCTATGAAAATAGCATTATTTAGTAGTAATTTAATTATTTTTTTTTTTGTTAAATTGTTGTCAATGAGATGGGGTGTGACAAACACCACGTGATTACAAACATAGACAACTTTTTTTTTTATCACGAATATCTCTCAGTAGCTGAAGATAAGACATCCTACAAATGGCACATCATGAACGCTTAGTCGAGCATAATACGTTGAAAGTTAAGCGCTGCCTCCCGTACAAGTACTATTTAATGAAATTGCTAAGGTTAGAAGCTAGTTAATGACAAAAGTTGCATTTTTGAAATTTGTCAGAGAGGCTGGAGTAAATAGCTAAGAAAGTTTATAGCTGTCGTAGCTAGGTTCCATTAATAAGATTTTTTGAGGTTTCGTTTCAGCAGAAGCTCCCATTAAAACTTCATTTTGCTTTTCCGTAAAGAATTTTCGTAAGTGGAAATTTTCACCGAGGCGCTTTGACAGTTTTTTTTTCTTTCAATTTTTATATATTTTTAGCAATTGTTTTATGTAAAAGTTTACTTTTTGCTATAAGGCTTGAATAAAACTTTTGAAATGATATATGCAAGCGACCAGGCACTGACATATTCCTTATTCGAAATTGCTATTGAATTTCCTGTTTCTGTTGATCTTCGTACTGTCTACTTCACCTACATTTATTAGAACCAAACTGGAGTACAACTCACACATTTGGGCCGGGGCTCCAAAACCACTTTGGAGCTACTAGATCGTGTTCAGCGACGTGTGATGAAACTAATAGGTGATGAATCTGTCAACTCCTCCATCGATTTCCTTCACCACCGACGTAACATAGTTTGTTTGACCGTTTTCTATAGGTACTTTAACGGAAGAGATATGTGAACTAATCCCTTCCGAAACATTCCGAGTTTTCTTTCGCAGTACTCGGGAGTCTCATCAGGCCCATCGCTTTTGTGACACACCGGTGTTCAACAGGACATCACACTTTCGCGATAATTTTTTTTTTTGTTGACCGCATGATTAAGCTGTGGAACAGCCTGCCTGCGTTTGTCTTTCCCGACAGTTTTGACATCGGAAAATTCAAGATGAATGTTCATGGACACTACTCCATCTATCCCCCTTCTCTCTAACTTTTCTCCTTTTCTTAAAGCAACACGGTGCATTGCATTTATAGGAGGTATCCCCTGAGTGTTGGCTTATGCTTTTTAAAAAAAAAAAAAAATAAATAAATATTTTTATGAAATGGTCACTTAGCTGTTGTACATATTTACTTATATAATTTTATAAAATAAAAGTCGCATTGGGCTAAAATATTTTTTAAACTATTTGCTGTTGCAAGTCGCATGCGAGTAAAATGTAGTATTTAGTAATTGCAAGTGACTTTGAAAGTTTCATGGCAGCATAAAGTTGATTGTGTTGTTTGAAACCTTGTACTCGAATTTCACTCTAAGTATTAAGAAATCACTTTCATGTCTTAAATTATTTCTTAAGCATGTGGTAAATAAATCTAAGCCTAGATGTATTCCTTCCTTGATTATTTCCCTTCCTGCTTAATCGTTGCATAGCTAGCCAGTGCAGTAAAACAAAATTTGCATAAATTTCACATGCAACTAGAGCTTAAATAACACAAAAGTCGTAGGTAACATGACTTTATTAGCAAATAATTGTAGCGTTACTAATTTGATTTAATTTGACTTTCAAGAATTTACAAAGTATTCGCTTAGAAGCACAATTTACCGCATCATCATCAGCGCAATTGTATTGTGTTGTGCCGTATAGCAATGGCGTAGCAACAGAATATGCATGGCGCTAAGACCTTTCTGTACAACAATTTGCACAATGAATTGAGACAACAGAATACAAAAAAGAAAGCAAATTTTGTGATCCTTTCGATAATAATCTTAACAAGGTTTTTCTTTAAATTCACTTTAAAAAGTTTTGAATTTCAAGCAATCTTAATTCTGATACTTCTTTGTCACACAACATCTTAACAGGAAGAGCTTAAAATTTTATGCATTTCATATTGCTCTGAGCAAATCTTATTTTCGTATTCGTTATTATAATGAACTTTTCATAATTGTAAATACTGCAGGCATTTATAGCGATTAAGTCGATTTTCGAGTATTACAGTGATGCTGATGATTTAACGATAAGGGACCAAATAATCTTCTTATAACATTTTGCACCAACAAACAATGCAAAACAACAACTTTTCTTTATCCCTTGTGGTTTAACTCTTACTTAGTTTTAGCCAACAAACGATAAAGGAATCGCTTTGAGGCAACAACACATTAAAATTACAGCAACAATAATTACTAATAGCCAATAATATCGCTGATGCGTTGCCAAATCCATTGACACCGACACCGACACCGACATCAGAAACTACGAACGAATTGAGTAAATTCGTTTGTACGCAGGGGTGTTTGTATGCCATTAACTTTAATGAATATATTGTGATAATTTGAAATTTAAGCGGATATCGCACACAATTATGCCACCATAATGTTAAAGTTCAATGTTGCAATGGATTATGTAATAGTTCGCAGAAAATTTGATATAGAAAATAGTATTTCCAAATAAGCGAATTTCATGCATCTATGATAAATTTAAGGTAATTTACTTTAACGTTCAGTTTAATGAGTATTAGTTAAACTAAGAGTGTGCGAGTAATATTCGAAGCGAATCGCATTCAACGAAATTGTGATATTCGATTTCAATTCGAATTAAATTATTTGAGCTTTTGCATTACATAATTTATTCGAGTATTTTTTTTTTAAAGTCAAACTATTTGAGCAGTGTATTATGTTCCTTAATTGGTCCTGCGAGTAGTCGAAGTTAATTTCTTTCTAAGTAAAGATGAAACTTCTCTATTTTTCTAGACGATCCTTTCACGGAACACTTTGCAGTTTTGTAGCAATCAAGATCAAACTACTTATCTAAATGAGTAGTGCTCATAAAGTCATCCTCAAAACTGATGCCGTTGAATAGGTTCGAAGCCATTGGCGTGACCACTGAGCTCTGATTAGGCAATTTATCCACTATTTTCAGCAGTTATAAAGCTCATCGATAAGTTGAAATATATTGAAATTTTTCCTGAAAATTTGTAGTCCTTACATGAAAATTTTCTTATGATCGACATGGAGGCATGTACGATCGTCATGAAAAGTAGTGCTTCAACGAGAACCGATAAATATCGTTATCGAGACCGAGAAAGAAAACGATAACGAGACGATATCAAAAAAATTATTTCTCATACGATTAAGGACGAGAACGAGAAGAGTCTGGACGAGACTTTGTTCTCGGCGATAACGTAATATTTATCGTACGATAGGCACTAAATTATTGCCGAGAACGAGATTCAGTCAAAACTTTCATAGTACAAAACCACTTGAAACGAAATATCTTGGAACGTAGATATGGTAGCAGGCATTTTAAAATTCGATGCTAGGATATATATTGTTTATGTTCAGTACCTCACGAAATCTGAACGAGATTAGACAAAGGAGTGTGGCACCTTTATAGAACAAAATTACATAAAACGCCATATTTTGGCATCTACTGCAGCTATATTTGTGAAACCTGTTACGTAAATGAAAATGGTTTGAGCCAAGCAACTCGTTAAATGTTAGCCGCATTGGATAATGGGTCAAAGCTACTGCTGTTCAACAAAAATCTTTACATTACTATTCTTGAAATTTATGCCAAATTATGAAATTTCGTACATGGACACAATTGTCTGCAGTAAGGACTGCGTAAAATGTGGACGTGGTTGTACAACGGACAGTGCGCGGCGAAGCCATGTGAATGAGAATAACCGAGAAATATAGGCGATAACAAGACGATCAAAATTGTTTCGTACGAGAACGAGTACGAGATGATAAGCTTCGACGATAATTTTTGAATTATTGTATCGGTGAAGCACCAGTGAAAAGAGATACCACTTCAGGTAGTTTTGTGTACTATTTCTTTAACATTACAAATTGCAAAATTGCAAATTTTGATTAAAAAATCTTCTATAACCAAAAGTTTGTTTTTAGGCAAACTAAGTTTATTTCATTGAGGATAAAACAAATTCATTCCTTACGTACGACCAATCATTTTCATAACATTAAACCGTGAGTGTACATTTGTAAAATGATATTCTGTTTATCACTGGAAATTAAAAACTTTCAGTATTTTGTGAAATAATTCCCTTTTTTTAAGGACAACACTTTTGCCTGATGTCCTTTTAATATGAATGAATTTCTTAGTTTTCAAAGATGTACAAATAACTTACTTATCTGCTGCAGCACTTATCTGTACAAAGTCTTACATTACCTGAAAAGAAAAGAAAAAATATTATTAAGAGTTTACTGTAACTCTGAAAATTTTTAGATAAGAAAATTTTAAAAGTAAAAAAAAATCCATTTATTCTTAAGCAGAAACGATTTAGCGTTGGCATTGGCTCTGGTTCAAGAAGAAATTTTCTTCAAAGTATAGGGTATTTTTTTAAATTTTTTTTTTTTCAATATTAAAGTTCATTAAATATCTCAGTACTGGCATCATTTATACTAAGTAATGTTTGCTATTAGTTTTGTGAAATTTTTTAGAATAAAGAAATGCTGGTTTCATTTAAACTTCTCCATTGCTGGTGTCAAAGTAAATAAATAGCCTCATAGGTCTCTCGAGATTTTAAGTCTAACAAAACTGCGCTGAATTAAATATTATAGCATACTCGCCAATAAACTCTGAATGTTAACAAAATAAAAGCACTTAAACAATTTTCACCTAATGCTGTAAACTGGTTACAACCATTAATTTATTTATGATTTGCATATTTTTTAAATAAAATACCCATGAAATTTTAAAGTGTAAAATTTCTACGTTTAGCACTCAAATGCAGCTGGTCAATTTTGCTAAGGAAAATAAAAAAAGCAACCGAACGCTGGATTCTACGCATAGCTGCTTATTGTTCTAATAAAAATGCCAAAAAATTCATGATACAAAAAATGTTCTTTTATGGGTTTTATTTTTTTATGAGGTGTCTATTTTATGGTACATTTTGAGTTGAGAGAAAATTTCGTTACCGAAAATAAGCACGAAAATAAAAAACCAATTTTGTCAGAAGAACAAAATATGGTACTTGAATCAAAGAACACTTCAAAATATATGTAAGTATGTATACCATCATATAGAGACTAACTTTGTTTTTGTTTTCCTTTAATTAACATAATTAAAATTGATGTTTTCTATTTATTTATTGACTTGCATTTGCCGTTCAATGACTGGCAGCGTTGCCAGCCTGCTGTCACAATAATGTTGATTTGGCATAATGAAGAAATAATATTTGCATTAGTTGCTGTTGATGAATTTGTTATTTTGTTTCAATATAACTAATCGAAGGTCAAAAGTAGCTGCGTATAAGCAAACAAAAAAAAAAAAAAAAAACAAAAAGATAATGAAGCGTGGGAGGCTCAAGAAGGAGTAGTAGTAGTAGTAGGAGTTGCTCTTGTCAGAAGGATATACCGAGGCAAACATAGGGCGTTGGCTGATACTATCGAGAAACTCAATTGAATGGAAATTTTGAACGTGGGTTGATTAGACCCCCTTTTCACTGCATCAAATCATGTAAATTTTTTGAGTGACATTACAAGAAAATTTAAATAATTAAATTTTGTCGAGCATTTAATAGAACAAAAATTTCTCCTTTTATTTTACTAAAAAAAACGACAATGCTACTAAAGAAGCCATCACTGGTTTTAATAAATACAAATAAATAATATCACTTATTTTGCATTATTTGTAACACAAAAATATAATTCCTTTGAACTCAATATTAACTCCAAATGTTAATGCCATTGACTGTATACATATATCTACACTTTGTAGCTTAAGTAAAGTGGAAAATGAAATTAATTAAATTATGTCAGTATAATACAAAACAACAAACCCAATAACAACAAGCAGACTAATTCATTTTATATAGTATATAATGGAAAATTATGATGTACCCTATACATTATAACATAAGCAACAAGCATTGGTGGGGAATAAATTGACATTAAAAGTTCTCGCATAAAAATAAAAAAACAAAGCAACAACAGCATACAGTGTTGCCATATTCATGCAGAACAACACAGTTAAAGTGGTGGTGTTGACGTTGGTTGTGGCTGGTGATGATGAGTATCATGATGCTACTCATGACTGTAATTAAAAAGTTGTCATTCATAAACTTAATAAAAACAGCATACAAATTTATTTAAAAATGAGAAATTCACGCATACATACATACGCTCTCATGCCTGTGTTTACACAGACAAGATGAAACTTTAATGTATGCTCAGACAGACATACATACATACAACTCAATACATTCATAAAACTGTTAAGCAAAACGCGTTGTTATTTAGAGTGTATAAAATTTAAAACAAAATAAAAGCCATGGCTTCATGGTATATTTCCTTACGTTAGGGTGTCTCAAAATGGTTGAAAAACAATCTATAGGAAATTGCCTGAAAATACTTGCTGAGAACCTACAAAAAATATCAGCTCAATGTGCGTTATCTATCAGTGAACACTAAAGCATAATTTCGTCAATTGTTGGTTATTATCGCGCAATGGTATAAATAAATTTCAATTTGTAGTGTCTGAATCAAATTCGATTTTAAAGTTCCGAAAATTATATATAGCAAGGACCGTAAATAATCGTTATTTTCTATAATTAAATTCAAAAAAATCACAATGAAGGAAAAGTGGAAATGTGAGCTTGAGTATACATATGAATTTCTTTTGACGAGAAGCCAAGATATATGACATGATTTTTAATTATGCGATTTTTATTTTAAAAATCCATAATAATTGTTATATCGGATTTCTATTCTTTTCGATCAATCATAATCGTTATTTTGAATTTCTATTTGTTTCGATCATAAAAAATCGTTATTTTTAATATCTATTTTTTTGATCAAAAATAATCGTTATTTTAGATTTTTATATTTTCGACCAGAAATAATCGTTATTTTTAATTTCTATTTTTTTCGATCAAAAATAATCGTTACATTAGATTTCTATTCTTTTCGATCAACAATAATCGCTATTAAGAGATTTTAACGTAAAGCAAATTTTTACGCAGTATAGCTATTATTATTATTTTTGATCGAAAAATTAAAAATCCAAAAAAACGATTATTTTTGATCGAAAAAAAATAGAAATTGAAAATAACGATTGTCTTTGATCGAAAAAATTAAAATCGAAAATAGCGAATACTTTTGATCGAAAAAAATAGAAATTTAAAATAACGATTATTTTTTATCGAAAAATTAAAATTCAAAATAACGACTATTTTTGATCGAAAAAAATTTAAATCCAAAATACCGATTATTTTTGATCTAAAAAAATTTAAATCTAAAATAACGATTATTTTTAATCGAAAAAAATATAAATCCAGAATAACGATTGGTGTGATTTCTATCATAAAATAATATCATAAATAATCGTTACGGTCCCTGTATATCAGCGAAATCAATTTATCTATCACTTTCAATATTGCAAAAAAGCTTCTGTCTCATTAGTTTATTTTGGAATATAAAGCCATGTGGTTTTCTTATGAGTATTTGGTAGTAATACCATGAAAAAAAAACACTTCAAAATATTTGTTTTTAGATTCACCCTTAAAAGCATAGAAGTGTTGCATATTTTGTACTTGTAAGTGCGCATTTATATTTTTATGCTTTCAACATATACACTTCATGCAAGGAATAATTTTTAAGGATCTGGTCTATGAAAGTAATAAGCATTACTTTTGTTCACCCTATGTCACTTTTTTTTGTGTATACAAAACAATTTTCTCTACATTTTCTTTTTTTTTTGGGAATTTTGTTTGCTAAATCAGAAAAAAGGAACAGAGAAAATGTGGCACAATTAGGATCATGCTGCACATGCAATACAACAGCTACTGAAATGGCAATTTTCCTTGCAACAACTGCAATCTGACGACACTCAATAGAAGCAAAAGCCATGCATAACGTCGAGTACTGTAAATTTGTAAGTAGCAACAGTACACTTGAAAAAAATTAATATAGAAATAAAATAAACATGAAATTTTTCAGTGCATCATCTAAAGTTTTGCATTCGATGAGCTCAACAATGTATTTAATGATTTTTACTGCAACTTCGTACATTCCATATAAAAAGTTAAGTATTGAACAGATAATTAGAAACACCAGTTTTAATAATGAGAAATGATTGATAAAATCTATTGTTGATCGACAAGTAAAGAAGATGCACCAGATTGTTGAAGCTGCGATCATATCACATGAATGGTGGTTTCAGAGCTGTTGGATCAATTAAGTAGATGATGGTTTCAAATATTAAAGACCGCATTTGACGAGGAAGGAAGTATTATTCTTGTAGGATAATAGTGTAGTTGTAATAGTATAGTTCTTCAGATTTTGCTTTCAGCGACTACTATCTGTTTCAAAACTTGAAGAGATAGCTCGATGGAAAAAGGTTTGGCTCGACTGAGGCGGTCTTGTTGAAGAGCTTCAAAGAATCGCAATATGCGGAAGGCATCAAAAAACTGAAGAATGCCCTGAGCTAGATGGAGACTATATTTAAAGAAGTTGTTTTTTTTTCACATATTTTTATTATTTTCCGGCCCCCGCATGTATGCCAACTTTCAGCTCTCATCAGCATAGACAATTTAATTTTTTTCAGTGTTATATTTTTTTTTTTTTTTTAAGAAAAGAAAAGAAAAACAAAAAGCAGCTGCCTCTTTAGAATATGTTGACTACATTTTGCGCGCTGTTGAATACTAAAAAATTTTTACATTTATATGCGTTGGCATCCGGTCTTGCAGCCGGAAGAGCACTAAGTTCTTATTTCACTTTTTTTTTCAAGACTTTTCACTTCTTTTTTTTTTCTCCCAGTTGCATGCGAATTCCATTAGCAAGCCATTTTTTTTGCTATCTTTATGTTTCTTTTCAATTTCACAGACGCACCATACACACGCAGACCAATTGTCATATATAATAAGCATTTTCTCTATATGAACACACATGTACAGTGTGTACAAACGAAAAGATGTATGTATTGCATGTACGTATTTTTGTGTTTGCGTAAAAATTCAAATGTTTGCAGGCGTGGCTCGTCGAAAACGTTGATAGGAATGATGTCAATAACTGAATTTTAAAGTATTAGATCTCTTTTACGGAAATATATTTTTCGTATAATGATAATCTAAAAAAAAGGACATTATGAACTAAAGTGTTGTAAATGAACTTAAGACATTCGGAATTAAAATTCAAAACTTAAAATTTTAATTGATTAATTATTTTTATTATCTTTTACTTAACGACTCTAATATATTTTCTATATTATAAATAAATACTTGACAATAATTTTGCTGAAGTTATAAAGCATTTTAAAAAAAGGAGTCACTGTAGTTAAGGAATTTAACTTAAAAAAATTACAATTATTGATGCTACGTATTGAAAGCGGTCTCTCAATGTCGCGCAATACATTATGCCATGCTCGAAGATTCTCAAAATGCTGCAACCAACAACAAAAAAGTTTGATGATTTAAATAAATATTGATTTTTTTATGATATACTCTTCAACCTACTAAAGTTCATGCTATCGAAATTACTGGACAGTACACCATTGCAGCCTGAAAATCTTTTCGGTCCTTAAAACTATCAAATGAATACATATACATACATAATAATACCATTATAAAAACCTTTTAAATACACACTAAAACAAATTTATTGACAGGTAACATAATGCTTAACTGCTTGTTAATAAAAACAAAAAAAAAATATCTGATAAATGTTAAGGCTACATAAAAAAGCACTTACGTAGAGCTTTTTTAATTAGTACTCATACCAAAACAAGCTGTTGCCAGATGCAGAAACAGAGAGCTTAAGTCATTTATTTTATTCTATACAACTTGCTGAAATGTTCATATACAAGAGGTGATCAGCGATTCGCACTGAAATGTAAAATAGGCAATAAAATAAAAATACAAAAATTACATAAAATGAAATGCAGAATAACAACTCATGAATTGTAAATTTTAAGCTTTATTACATTTCTTCACACTTGAAAACAAAGTAGGAGCAGGCAGATTTTACATTTCTGCCCGCCACGCTGTGGTTTCATGTATCCATTAGAAACCTACTGACATTAGTGAAGTCCCAGCATACGATTTCAGCAGCGAGAGAGATGTAATTTTATTGGCAATACGATGATTTTTACCACAAAAAGCGATTGCTTACTTGTAAGAACTTGTGCACCAAAGCTAATCGCGTTCAAATAATTAAAAGATATTTAAATGATTAGATTATCATTGAAGATGAAAAAAAAAAAAATAAACGAAAGCAGTCTGACAACATTAAAAACTTTAAAAATTGAGAAATTCCTAAAAGTATACTATACCTCCTTAAGAAAATCAACAAATTTCCAAATGTTAGCTGGGTAGCATATATACATTCGGACTGTGCTGCCTATACTGAAATACTTTAACGAAACATATGAGTTAGCAGCTTATAAATTCTGACTTAAATACGCACGTAATATATACTTAAATTTTTGTTTTTTTAAGGAAATATTTTCTGTGGTAACACTACTCTACACAGAAATAGGTGTGTTATTGTTTTTTCGCCTTTTATTTCGTATGGTATTTTTTCAGCCAGCACATGTCTAAACAACTCATACCATTCAACACATCGTTATAACAATAAAGCCAATAAAATTGTTGGCAGCAGCAGTGATGTTTACAAATAAACTGAAGTGTGAAAGTTAAAACGCCTAAAAGCCAACTAAATAAAATGATTCAAACAAAAGAAAAAACAAAACATACATAATAAAATAAATAAATACTCACAGGAAATAATAAAAACATGAACATGACTTCGAAATTTATTCAAAGCAACTGTTGTTAACACACATACGCATACCAACACAAATAAAAGTTGTACTCGTATTAAATGTATAAGTGAGTATTGAATACACAAAAACCTTTGTATGTAAAGCGCTAAGCGCTGTATGTACACAGTTCTTAACAGCAGTCGAAAGTAATAAACAAATAAAAGCTACTGAAGCTTTTGAAACATTGAAGAAAGTGTTTTCAATATAATAAAGGGTTTGGAGGCGCAAAAGCTTTATCTTGTCAAAAATATGTTTTAAATGAAGCTTGATGGAATTAATGAATTCTTGAAGTACACTTAGAGACACTTTTAGTATATTTTAAATTTCAAAATTTAATGCAATACCTAACAAGGGACTTACTTGTGTTTAAAAATGAAGCTGACCCTCATGTCCTGAAAGGTTCAGTTATTCATAGTTTTGGTAGCGTTTTCCAGCACAGTTCAAGAAATCTATGAATAGCCTTAGTTAGCATTTAATGCTTTAATCGAAAAAACTAAGGTACCCCTAACCAGAGATAACTCCACCATGTTAAGTAACTCCGAATGTCATTGGAATCTCTCAGTGTTGAGTTATTTAGTAAGTGACAAAAGTTCTGAAAAATATTTTTATATTTTTCTAAGGCTTCTTCTATATCTGAGCAATTCTCCGCAATATAGAGATATTCTTGCTATCAAGCACTAGGTTGCGCCGTCTTCGAAATATTATATTGTCATATTAGCTTTGATACAAAAAATCAAAAAATCTCTTTTTCTTTATTGATTTCTATAATGAATTAACTTTAATATTTCTTTTAATTAAAAAAAAATTAAATTCTATAAATAAAAAAAAAATTTACCTACAAATACCATGAAAAAAGCGAACTTCTTCCCACATACAATGCATAAGAAATTTAAATATTTACATTTCTTGAGATTTATTAGTTACATCCAATTCTTAAGAGCACAGCCAACAAATTCAACAAACCTCAGCCGCAGGCGTCAAACTGTCTAATGAATTTTAATCTCAGCGTACATGATTTGCATTTGATAGAGTCCTGCGGCATAACAAGTTCTCATGCAAAATGCATCAATGGCAATAAAGAGCGAAGGGAGTGTTATATGCACGCTGTAAGTAAGTAAGACGACGCTGACGCCATGAAGCGTGCACTCAATTGACAGACAGACAGACAGCATTCAATTTGAATATCCATGAACTCACATTTAACTTGCATATCCTAAGGATCTGAAATATTTCTTCTGCAATTTTTATTTTTATTTTTTTTTTGATTTATTTGTTGCATGTGTGTCTGTGTGAACAAAGTTCACGCAAGTGTCGTTTTTGTCACATTAGAAAGTTTGTAAATGAAGAATGTTTTGCAAACAAGAGGCGACGTCAACGTCACCGTCAACGTCGTCGCTGTCGTTGACGTTGACATAGAAAACAACTTTAGCAGCGTTCAAATTTCGTGCTTTCATCTTCTTCTTTTTGTTACTGTTGCAGCTGCTGCTATTTTTCTTACAATGCAGTCAAGCTTAAGATGGCGGCAACATCAACATTGCCAGATTTGTTGATGCCATCTATGTGTGTGCTGCCTACAGCGCAGCAACATACAACATACAACAATAGCATTTATGCCTTAATGCAAAGTCGTGCGCAATGAAATGCGCCTGAATTCGTTGTGTGTGTTCTGCATGTGTTAGTTGTTGACTCTCTATAGTCGTTAGTCATATTTCACATTGCATACTTGCAGGCGTTTTAAAATTTTTTTTCTTACTTTCGGAAGCTGTTACTTTTTTGTGCCACTTTTCTACTTTTTGATAAATGTTGAAATGTAATCGCATTGGAATTTGAGCCCAGTAAATATTTGGAGGGAAAAAAAATACAAAATTGAAAATTATCATTTTATTGCATATGTTTAGGCATATATTGAGTTTTTACATGCAATGTGGTTATATGGTTGGAAGCAAAGCACAGTAATAAGTCCATATTGTTGTTCGTCAGTTTTGATGAAATTATGATAAGTATTATAATGATTAAATGAAAAAAACAATTCAGAGTCTAATGGTTGCAGCAAATGTTTTAATTTTTACTCAACGAAAACCATTTAAAATTCTTTTTTATAAAGCAAGCGCGACGAGGGAACTATCGCTTGACATTAGCATATAAATTCGTTCAAAATAATCGCCGCGGCGACTAAAGTATTACTCTTCTTGATCTCAGAATGTTAGCTGGGAGACTCTAAAATTCCATGACATCAACATTACATACTCACACACACACTTGGCTTGAAGTTGAAAAGAGTAGAAAATTGAAGTCACAGCGACTGTGACAATGACGAGAAAATGATTTGACAAAGAAAATTTTCTTTGTGTTATTGTGCAGCAGCAATGAGAGTGTGACAAACAAATGTGTGAATTTAAGAGCATTCACATACAGGGTGTACTATAAACTGAACTTTTTAAGATAAGTTTTAGATATTTTGTTAAGGATATGAAATAAAAGTAGGCAATGGGAACTACCAATGATAATTCAGTCCCAAGAGAGACTAAAAAAGGACGCTAGCAATAAGTAGGCCATACAAACAGAAATAGTACACTGGATAAACTCTTAGATCAGCAACTTGGCGGTAGCATGGTAAATGCAGAGGTAAACTAAGAACATAAGTAGTTGTGACAACGTTAAAAAAGGATATATGTATTAAAAAACTTATCGAACAGGCTTCGCATCATACAGCAAGCCAAAGTTTTCTATTTATATGACTTTTGCTCAGCCCTTCAAATAATTTACAAACCCTTAGTAGTACATAGTTAAGCCTCATTTATTTTACTCACAGTCTATAAACTACACATTTACACTTGCTTTGTTTTTGAATTTTAAATTACTTTTTTGGCGAAAACAATATAAATACAAACAAAAAATAATTTTAATTAATATCATTACGTGATAATACAAAAAAAATTACAAGAGAAAAAATACTTGACAGAAAAAACAGACTAAGGCTAGTCATACATATAAATTTCATACATTGCTAAATGAAATCATCAGTGACCTTTGACCTTTGTTTTTCTATTCTGTCCTTGTTTTGTTAAACTTATGAAAGCCAAAGCCGTAGCACGCTGTATTTATGTGTGCTCGTATTTCGAAGCAGAAATCCTACTAAATCCTTAACATCTCAAATGGCAATACTGTCAGAGACTTAAATTACAGTAAATTTTTTGCAACGGTTTCTTTGTACATATACATGAAAATACAAGGTTCTTTTCGGAGTTATTTTTCTATTCTGCAACAATTTGAGCATCTGAAAGTGATGCTTTTTTTTCATTTCAAGAACTTTCCACACATTTCGTACGAGTTTTATCACTTCAACTTATCATGTTTGTTTGTCTCTATGCTGGAAATTTTATGCGCTTTCATTTTCATTTCACATTTTTTCTTTTTTTTTTTTGCTTTCGCTGAAAGGATGACATTTTTTCTAATAGTTTTCATGTCAAACTCATTTTGTTCACATTATCCTATCTGTACTCAATGGGTATGTGACTGCAAGTATGCTTGTGTGATGTTAAATAGTTGCAACATGCAGCGCCAGTATGTTCGTTATCATGTACATATATAAATGACTTCTTCTTCTTCTTTGTTTGTTTCGGTGATATCATGGAAAATGCAGTTAATGTAACTTTGAATTCAAAAGAGCGTAAATATTAGAAAATTTCATTATCAGCAATTGTGTAACAGCAATAATATTGAAAGTTGAAATTGATTCGAGTGAGTCATGATACATAAAAATACAACATTTCAAAGCACTTAACTTTCTTAAAAATAATAAAAGTTTAAATGTAAAGTCAAAGTGACAAATCACTTCATTTTAGTCGTTAAAGTTACGTTCAAAGTAGAAGTTATATTAAAAATTCACGCTTAGAATGGATGACATAAAGATGTCGTCCGTACTTCTGCACAAATTGTCTGCGTATAAATTAACAAATATATTCAAACATATACATATGTATATTCACACACACATACAATATAATTGTAATATACTCCGTAAAACGTATGCATACAAGTTGGATTAAAATGGTACCACACGCGCGTGTAAGTGTGTTAACATAGCATTAATCCTGTGAGCCTTGAATATGGTTTATGGTGTATGAGCACGCTTTGTGTATGAGGCGGTGAATATTGTGAATAGGTTTTATATTTTGGCGGGGAGATGAAGGGATTAGTTCTGAGATTTGTGTTATTGTATTGCCAACAAGCAACAATAACAATAAATTGAAGATGATAATATGCGTGTGCGGCGTTGTGAGCGTTATTTAGAATGGCAGTGTACTGAGCTACGTGATACGTGCGAACTTAATTGACTGCGGCCCTGTTTAAAGTTCAAGCTATAATTTAAGCAGCAGATATTGACGCTGAATTTTGACTAAGCACAGAAATGTTTGCTACACATTTGGTTTAAGTGGATTTTTAAAATTTCATCTCTGTCTGTCTGTCTGTTGAAATCAAGTTTACGGGAAAACTAAGTAAGCTAATTCAATGAAATTTGGCACACAGGTCACACCTTCTTGCAAGCTGCTAGCATATAAAAATCGGGTCACGACCACGCCTACCGCCCATACTCTATGTAAATATACCTCAGCCCATTTTGAAAAAATTTTAAACTTTGTGATTTGGTGAACACATGAATACAAAGCTAGGTTTTTAATTTGCAAAGGCGTGGCACAGCCCTAAATTTTAATTTTTATGACGCCATAACTCGTAAACCGTGCAAGATATTGTGATGAAATTTGGTAAACGGATACAGATCATATATATCTTGAATTGTGTTTAAAGTGGGCGGAATTGGAAAAGTGGGCGTGGCACTTTTTAACAATTATAAATTGTGATTCCGTATAATTCAAAATTGGCACATTCGATTTTCATAAAACTTTTTGGGATGATAATACTGAGACCAGTCATCAGTACAAGCTTCATCAGTATACAGGAAAAACTTGTTAAAGGGGGTAGCACAACCCACAATATTTATATACGTTATAATTAGAGAACTAAAAATGTAATCATAATGAAATTTAGTATGGCGGATATAATTGCTATAAGGTATCTTATTATGAAAATTTGGCACAACAGAACTGGTGGGCGTGGCACCTCCCTTATGAGCAAAAAACCTTTAATGGTTTACTTGACATAAGGTATGTCACCATCTAAAGCGGGCGAAATAGCACCACTGGGAGCGAAATTTATGAGCAATCATACTGAAATTTGGTATAAGAGGTTTGTTTATGAAGAGCTGTTTCTGGATCAAAATCAATCACGAATTTATCAGTATGTCACCGCCCTAAATTTTAAGGTTTATTAAGGCATTTATCGCAAACTATACAAGTTATTTTGCTAAAATTTAGTAAAATTTAGGATGTCAATGACGAATATAATTTATTGAACCAAAAATAGGCAGAATTGGAGAAGTGGGCGTGGCATTTCCATTCTATTTTTTCAACGTTTTTCACATTCTTTTCACTTTTCCAACTTTTTAACTTTTCCCAATATTTTCCATATGTATATTTTTCACTTTTTCAACCTCTCTAAACTTTATTCAACATTTTCTTTATTTTTTTCGTCTTTTTCAATTTCTTTTAACTTTCTGCAATGGATTCCATATATTTTAGACTTTTTGAGTTTTTTTCAACTGTTTCAACACTTTTCAACCTCTTCGAACCTTAATACACTATTTTCAACTTCTTCTACCTTTTCAACGTCTTTTTAACATTTATTTGGAAAGTACTTTTAGTGCAGTGTAGGGTATGTGAGTTTCGATCTGGCCGAAGATAACACCTTTACTAGTTTATATTTTTGTATAAAAACTTCAGTAATTTAATTGTCAAAGAAACGTAATCTGTAAATTTATTTTTATAATACAAATTTACAAAGTTAAAACTCTCAATAACAGCAAATTCAGCAAAACTTTTAATTAAACAAACATCATGAACGCATTAAGCTGCCTTAACCTGCTGGCATTTGTTAAACCAGAAATTTCAGTAAAAGGTTGTCGGAAAAATTGAAAGGTAAAAACCTAAAAAAAGCACCGAAAATTAAAGGTAAATTTCAGTTAAAACAAACGTAGTAATGGTAAAATGCTACCTTTCACACAAAAGCACCGCACATTTTAGCTGCCATACATCCTTAATTAAATCAGGAAGTGTACGCGTTGCCAACTATTAAAAAAGAATTTCACTTTTGCTAAGAGTGCACATTAATGTGGTGCTTCAAAGAACCGCAGCTAAAGAGCGCTGCTATTATTTTGTTCTCATCGTTTTTCCCACAAAAAATGGTACAAAAAAAAATTTCACTTTCACTGACGCAGCGAACTTTGATTATCAAGCACATACATACAATCGCACACACTTAAACGAAATTAGCAGAATTGAACGCAAAAAAAGTAGGGTATCATGGGTCTTAATCATTAAATTGTTTTCAAAATATTATTTTTACGCAGAATCTGATGAAGCAGGCAGGGAATGAATTCGGAGTAAAGTTGTGGAGTTTCAACCAGCCCAACCATTTCATGGACTTAAAAATCTGAGTAATCGTCTTTCGGGTTGTAATATCACAGAAAAATATTTTAACAAGCCCCCTAAACTATGCCTGAAATATTTTATTAAATTTGCTCCAGCGGACAGTATATAGTTAAGCAGATCTAAGTAGTAATCGCCTCTCAGCTTCCAATGTCATAGAGAAATCTCATGCAGGCCCCCTGAATTATCGCCGAAAGGTTTCATTGAATCCATTTCTGGAGACCCAATGTAGTTAAGCAGATATATAGCTAAGGTATAAGCACGTAACACCAGTTATTGTCATACAAAATTTCTTGATGCCTTCTAATATCTTTCTATATCATCAGTTGCTTTTCACAGACAAATTCCATTTTTTGCCTTTTCGCGCATTTATAAGCTTTTGCACGGCTTTGTGTTGTATAATGAACTTTTTGGAATTTCTGCCCTTTTTTCATTTATTTTTTCTCTATCTGTTAATTTGCAATCATTTTCATTCATTTTATTTTTAACTTTTTCAATCATAAACGCATATTTCGAATTTATGGCTTTTTTGTTAGTTTTCGCACTTTTACTTGCGTTTTTATAGAACTATTAAATTTTGCGTGCTTTGGATCTTATTCGAATTATATCACTTTTTGTTTTTGCTCACTTTCATTAATTTTTGTGCTTCGAATGCCTTAGCGTACGTTCGCAAATTTTATTTGGACAACTTTGCACTTTCAAGCGGCTTTAGCGCTTTTTCGCCAAATCTGCTCGCTTCCGTTGCCATTTTTTTAATATAAGGTGGAATTTAGAATGCTCTGGCTCATGGTAAAATAATCATGGTAGCAGCATTTCTAAGTGACAGTTCTTCTTCTTTTCTTATATGCCTACCTGAATTATCAAAACAGCTTGTTTTGTTTCTGTTTTTGTTCAATATCTTCACAACTAAAAAACGCGCGCTTGTCAGAATTTTTTTTTTTTGTTTTTGTTTTGCTTACTTTTGACATTTACCGTAGGCATTTTCACGGTTGCATAACTTGAGTTTGACAAGATAGTTCTCGCTTGTATTCCAACAGACTTCAAGCTGTTTGCTGCGTTTTAGCGCTTTTACATTTTATCAAGAATATGTCTTATATTGATTGCCTTAAAATAATTTCAAGCGTTTTGAGCTTAATTCGCTCGCTTTCATATATATTGAAGCGTTTAACATAAGCTTGCGTTATTTTGGGAGTAATATTGTTGTCAGGCATGGTCAAAACTTCGCGCATGTTTGCCGCTCTTCATGCTATTTGGCGCTTTTATAAGTTTTTATGCGTTTTATTGGTTTATGGCGCGTAATATGCGCGTTTTTGCAAAACTTTGCAAGTTATTTGGTATTTTGGAGCATTTTTTGGCGCTTTTTTATGAGCTAACAAGTTCTCTCGTAAATTTCATTAAATACGTGCAAATTTGGCACATTCCATGCTAAATCGGAAGACATTTTGTATTTGCATCGCTCATTTCTTTTGAAAATTTGTTTTCATTTAGTACTAGTTGCAAGTATTCTCCATAACTTTTTTCAATTTTTTTATTAAGTTTGACGTTTTTAAGGTTTTTTTTTTTTGGTTGAAATGCTCATAGCTTCTACTCAGCTCATTTCAAAAACGCTGTTTTTCACACACTTCAAATATAAGAAAATTTAAACAAAATGCTGGTATGCCCAAGTATTCCTCTTTACTTTTAAAGTTCTATAATTTCCCACCTAAAGTTTCTAGACAAAAAACCGCGAAAATTGCGATGTCATTGTTTTAGCAAGTATGTATGTGTGTGTATGTGCAGGCCCGGATTAACCTAAGAGGCACACTAGGCGAGTGTCTAGGGCGGCATGATTTTAGGTGCGGCAAATATTGGGAACTTTGAAAATTTTTTATAAATTCTTTTACACAGCGGGTCGCCCCGAAATTTTTTTTTCCAAGAAGGGAAATCCAGCAAAATTCTAAATCCAGGCTTGTGTATGTGTGTGTGCACATAAGGGTGCATGTATAGACAAAGCTATTTTTATGTGTATGCTCGCGTCTATAAGTAAAAATTCCTTTGCTAACAAACTGAAGAAATTCAAATAATTATCATTTCTATTCGTTTGTATGTATAGCTGTATATATGAACATATGTATATATGAAAACAATGGCTATGCGTGACGTTTATGTGTGAGTAAGGTATTTGTGACGCAACAATGCGAATGTGTGTGTGTTAAAAAGCAGCTGTAAATTTTTCTTTTTTTACTACAACCGCCGCCTTGCACGCAAGCAAACGAAAGAAGAAAAATTTTCCAACTGGCTCAAAGAATAACGGGCGGAAGTGCGTAATGAAGGTTAAATGTGAGTGACGACGTAGTCGTTGTGCGTATGAATCTTTGATACGTAAACGGTACCACCATTATTGTAGTGCACGTTAAATGCTTGGGAATTCAAAAGTATGCCAAAAATTTTTCACATTTCTAATGTTAGTAACTGGCACTGCCATGAGGATGGGTGGGAAGGAAAAATGAGCCAACTAACCCTCATAAATAATGCGCGCAATGTCAGAGGTTTCGTGGCTTTTTTTTTGTGTTTTGTTGTTCCTAATTGAAAACGCAGGTGTAAAAGAGTTCAAAACAAAGAATAATTAGTGAAAAAAAAAAAATTTCTAGGCGTTGCAAAATATAAAATTCAGCTATAAAAGACGCTTCTAATGAATAATTTAATTTATGCGTTAATTTTTGAAAAGCATAAAATAGAAATTTAATTTTTTTCTACGTTTTTATAAAATTTTCTTTAAATATTTATTATACTCAAAAGCTAAAATGATTTATCTATTTACAAAATTAACCATACATACAGCAAAAGTTTAGAAAAAAAATAATTTAAAATCACAGAAATTGAAACAATGACGTATTGCCAATAAATTATTGTAATATATACTTAGTACTATATTCCACTTTAATGCTACCTCCTATTTTATGTCATACTTTATCATTTTAAGTATGTTGGTACAACTCTTTCTGTCAGTTATCGCGTAAGTATACGCAAATTGAATGAATGACGACAACTGCATTTACGTGTACTTCGTGCTGAAGAAAAACATGACACCCTTAGTGTTACAAATTGAAATTAATGACGCTGTCAGTGAGTTGACGATATTGCAAATGAATAGCGTGCATGTATTAGTGCACAGGGCGGCTGTAGAAAATTTTAAATTTTCAAGAAAGTGAGAATTTTATAGATCGAAATCATTTAGCAAGGATTGATTTATTAGCCAGAATAATAATAGCCAGATAAAAATTCAGTTTGAATGAAAATTTTAGATAAATAAACATTGCATTTAATAAAAAAAGTTACCCCAAACATTTAATAGAACATTTACAGTCTAAAACTTCTGTCTGATGTATGTCACTGTTCGATTTATCAAATGTCAAAAGTAAGTTATTGGCCACATACAACAACAATTGTACCCTTTGACTTAAGTTATCACGAAAACTGTGGTGCAAACCTGAACAACTTTTGCCATGAAAAAATTATCTATTCGAGAACTCTTGCCCAAAGTGCGTTTCTCTTTGGTAAATAGCAAGCGAAATAATAGCGAAAAAGTGAAAAAACTTATATTGGTTTTCTAAAAGAATTCTTTATTTCGTTACTAACGTACATAAATCTTCTTTGTTGAGGAAATGAACTTCCAAATTTATGTTGGGCAGAAATGTCAATATTTTGATCATCCACAAAGTGTGGAACTTATAACTATAGAGAGAGTAAATTGTATCCAACCATGAAGCCGAAAAATGCTGTATCATCTCGGAGACAAAAAAAAACAGTAGCCAACCATGAAGATGCTGATAGTCTGTAAAATTGCCCAAGAGTTGGTTAATACTTTTTTCTTTCTGAAAACCGTACTTATTTTATTTATATTTTTTAATTAAGTTTTTTTTTCATCTTCTAACTACGATTTTTTCAAGTAATATATTGGCTTATAGCGATTGTACTGTAATTTTTTGGATTTGATTTTGCATCTACTTTAAAAATAGAAAGAATAACTGACACTTTCAATGATAAAAACACTTTTGACTGGCACAAATTCAAATTATCACAGATATTCTGACAATACATAGCATTACTTTCCAGGTCTCTTGCTCTTATTGCATCATATCCCGGTACTTTATTATCGTTCAAGACTTTAATATGATAATAGAAAAGATTTTATCTTCGCTTGTCTCTGTCATATAAAAGGAATTCGAAATTGCTTCAGTTTCAGCACTTATTATTTTAATATCACAGTCATATATCGTATGTTTTGAAAACTATTTGCCATAGGAAGGTTTTTGTCTTTTCCCAATGATCTCATAAACAATTTGCCATGTTTTTTTTTATATCATATCTGATGATGTTGATATTATTTCTGGTGTTCTCATTTTTATTATTTATAATGCGGTCGGTTTCGAGCCATATCTTTTGTATAACTTAATCCATTCGTTTATTTTTGTTTGTTTTTTTAGGTTTCACTGCTATTTTTGCTTTTACCTACATAAATATTTTGAAACGTAGTTTGTGCACATTGCTAGGGTTTATTACTTTTTTTTTAATTAATCAAGAACAATATAATTTGATGACTAGTGTAGATTACATTTAAGTTTTTTAGTATTGTATTTAGCTTGATAATCTGTTAGCGTAATAGAAAAAGTTATTTTTGCGCAACGTAGCTTAAATGAGTCGACATTTTCGATTACTTGTCCAGTTGACATACGATAACTTTTTCACTACGTTTTTTTTTTATCGATGTGGAAAATTGATTACATGTTGTTGTTGTTCCAAAAAAAGGTTAACCAGCAAATAAAGTCTGACAGTTTAAGTCCGTTGAATTTTTCCAAAGTTCCGTTTTTTTTTTGTTTTTATTAATGACTTTTTGTTATCCTTTAACTTTTTTTTGGGTATTTTTTTTTCACTACTTTTTTACTTTCGTAAATTTGCTTACATTGCCATTGAAGTCTTTTCTTTTATTCAACTGTCCTTTGGTTCAAAGTTTTTTTGTGTGCTGTTTTGCTAATTTTTTTTTTTTAACTTCTGATCTTTACTATGCAGCACTAATTAGTTAATTACCAGCAAATAATAGAGATGGAAGTGAGTTTGTTTGGTGTATGCTGTATGTTGCGCGTGTAAGGACTTTTTTTTTTTTTTGAATTTGTTTGACTTTTTAGGCAAATTGTAGAGTTGAAAAGATTTTCACCAAAGCTCAAATTTTCTTTTTATAGCAAATGCTTGAACTGTAAGCAAAAAGCACAAGGACCTTTTTTGTCATACATTCCAAAAAGCAATAAATTTTCTAATATGACTTTATACAAAGGCTACACTTTAGTGTTAATAATTAAATAATTAAAACATAACACTAATTAAAGCATGCATTTTTTTAAACAAAACGAAAGTTCTTAACTCGCAAGTAAAACTTGGTCATCATAGCGATTTGTAATAAAAACAACAGCACAAAAAAAACGGTAGCAAACTTTAAAATGAAATTTATGAAACGTTCGCATGGCAGGGATTTACCATTTCGCTTTTGTTTTCGCATTTTACTTATTGCATGATTTCTCTATTTTCCAGCTCCTTTTTCAATGTGAAAGCAAAAGCAAACGTTTTTTTTTGTGCCGAAACGAAAGGACGAACTAACGCAATAAGGATTTATTACAACATTGCAAAATGTAATGAGCAAATGTTAGCAACACGCAACATGCTGCAGCAGTATGCGTTGCATGTTGCCAGCATACATATGTGAAAATATGCGATTGTATTAGGGGTTGCATGTGTGTGTGCATATGAAATGCAGTTAACACACACTTATACAGAATACCCTAATAAATTTTGCTCAAGCGCTTTTTAGCAAAAAGTAAGATTGTAACGTTTGAGAAATTTTGATGAAAAAATATTTAAAAAAAAAGTACTGTGATGCGTAATCTGTTAAGAATTTAAAAAGCGTTAGAAAAAAGTGCTGCATTTAAATTTTGTATGCAAGGTACTAGCTATTGCGTACGACTTTCAGCGTGAAACCTTCCTCAATGAATAAAGTAAACTTTCTATTTGCCCTATTCCTTTCAGGGACCGTAAATAATCGTTATTTTCTATAATTAAATTCAAAAAAATCACAATGAAGGTTAAGTGGAAATGTGAGTTTGAGTATACAGATGAATTCCTTTTGACGAGAAGCCAAGATATATATATGATTTTTAATTATGCGATTTTTATTTTAAAAATCAAAAATAATTGTTATATTGGATTTCTATTTTTCTCGATCATAAATAATCGTTATTTTGAATTTCTATTCTTTTCGCTCGAACATAATCGTTACTTTGGATTTCTATTTGTTTCGATCAAAAATAATCACGCATTATAGAATCACAAACGAGTAAAACGTACCTAAAAATACCACCATTTAAATAAAAAAAAAACACTCTAAAAATTTGTTAAAAAACACACACAAACAAAAAATAATAACAATAAAAAACAAACGTGAACATAATGAAAATATTCAAAAGTATGCCATTAAATATTTCATGAACCAATAAAATAAATCGAACCAGTGTGAGATGGGCGCTAGCATGCTTAAAAGCTTTTATAGCGTCAACACGTGGCCAATAGTAGTCAATTAAATTGGACATGGCCAATACCAACAACAAAGCATAAAAAGCCAAGTGATGTAAAAAGAAAAACAAAAATGCAAAATCGGCTTATAAACAACAACATAAAAGAACACACCGCATGTTAGCAAAAAGTTCTAGAAAAAAACCTGCCATTAAAAGCTTTTCTGCGTTAAAGCAAATCGCTCTTTCCAGCAAAGCAAAGTCAGAGCGATCGCACAGTGCTGCGGTATCGGAACAATTTTCATGAACTAAAAGATTTGATGGAAAAAATTTTGTAGCAATATTTCATTGTTATGAAATAACATTATTTCATTAGAGCAAAGCTTAAATATTTAAACGCTTTTAGTACTTTAATATCATACAGCACAATATAAAATCAAAAAAATTTTCTAAAAAAAAATATTTTTTATATTTCACCCACTGTTGCAGCGTTGTTCTCTACACTGCCACTGTCCACACAAATAATCAAATAAAAATTCTTATAGAACATCTAGGTGATGCCATAAACCACAGTAAGAAATGAAGGAGAGTAAAATGCTTCTTAAAATGCGCGGTGCCATCTTCAATATTGGCTATTCACACACTCACACACACAAGAATATATACCAATACCTTCAATAAATTGCAAGTATGCCAATGCATAACAAAAAAAAAACGTTTTGAATTTTATTATTGATACAAATGCATCGCACAATTGAATCAAAATCGAAATGAATTGAAAGTAGGTTAAAGGGACAAACGTTGCCTTGGAAAAGTATAGAATAGGCGACTGCTTGCATTAATTTGCTAACAATGCCATTGAGAGCAGCCGCGCGGTACCACGACTGTCAAATAAAAGGCAATAAAGCAAAAATACAACAACAACAGCGGCGGCAAAAGCTACAATACAACTGACAACAATTGTTGTAAAGCGGCATAGCCAGAGACAGTCAACCAGTGCTGCCGTTTCTTAGCTGTTACTTATGGTTGATGAAAAATTATTCCACTTTTGGTGCAATAAAAATTTATTTATTACCGATTTATTGCTTGACTTGATAGTGAGAGTATTGGTGAAGGTGGTAAGGTAATAAATGCTTATTATTGTGGTAGTGTTACCAACGCTTTTTTTTATTTCCAAAGCGATTTATTGTCTTTTTTGCCATATTCTTTTCTACGTCGCTTGATTTATAAATTCAATTGCATGTCGGTTAGATGTGGAAAGAGGAAACCTAACAAATATGTATGTGTTGAGGAAATGGATGGCAAGGTGTTAAATAATGCGCTGTATTTATTAAATGCCACAATGAGGTGCTAGAAATGATAAATCACACTTTGACATATTTAATGGCATGAAAACTGGGTTATCTTAGTTGAACGATTTTTCCCTTAGCTCACGAAGAACCAAGTTTATGCCTAAGAATTTTTTTTTTTTCTTTAAATTTTGCGAAACAAAATTTTTCAGTGTAATAGTTTTATGTATATGCTTGTTAGAACACACCTTAAAAGCTCAAAAACGTCTGATTTTGAAAAGGCAGCGCTGGAATCGTTTGTCTTCTCTATTTTTAAGATTTTTCTAAGTAAAGAAACCAGTTAGTCAAGAGGCAGACGCAATAAAATTCCGTTCTAAATTTTTTTTAAATGTTTTTAATATTGCAATTTTTAAATGCGGCCAGAACTTAGTGGCAGAGGTTATTTCTCTCGTTTCTTGTGACATAATTTTTTTAATAATCTGAATCTGCCTGACATATATTTTTATATATCATAAAATTATTAAAAAAATCTAATTACATTTAAACGCAGCAACAAAAACGTCTGCCACTTGCACTTATCTAGCTTTACATATGGACACATTTTTAATATTAAAGGCAGACGCCATAAAATTTTTAATGGTAGCATTGGTTTTTTTTTGTTTCAAAGGGCTTGGTGCTAAAAGCTTTAAGTATATTGGGCAAAGTAAGATTTTATTTTATGAAATTATGTCATTTCACTGAATCCTAAGGTTACCAGCTAGCAAGTATTTGCGAAATCTCGCATCCACTGTTTCAAAATAAATACGGTTTTTATTGAAAGTCTTAAATTAACACTACTTGTTTTAATCTGAGAACTGCAATTTTTGGCCCAAAATAACTGTTTTTGCTCAAAATAACAGAATTTACAGGAAACTTTAAAACGATGAAAAGTGGGCCAAATATTGTCGTTTGGGAACATTTCTGGCATGAAATCGATGTGTTTTTTCTACTCTACAACATTGCTCTTGATATATTTTTCTACTTGTCGCTTACTTTTCGAGTTATTGCGCAAAACCTTTTTTGTCGGCCTCTCACAACCAGGCCCACCACTAGTTTGCCGGCTGACGCTTATTTCAATCATCATAAACTACCATTTGCAAAAAAAATTAAGCGGGAGAAAATTGCTTCGCAAAATGCAACGCTGCCTCCCGTACTATAAGGGATAATACAAAAAAAAAAATTTGTTACTCATAAAGGGAAATTTCAGCATCTATGCATTAACTATGTGTTTGCGGTTGATAAGATAAATCCATAGTGTTAATTAGTGTGTTTTATTATCACAGGTCATCACTGTATAATTACTTTATGGCCTCAAGCTGTCAGTAGACTTTGAAAACATTCTAGCAAGCAAATATATCTGCCCAATATTACGTACTTGTCAAAATATAATTCAAATTTCCGCATCTACACAAAAAAAAATTAAACATTTAGAAGACCATTTGAGTGAAAAAAATATTTTAAGACGTCCTTTGGTAAACCAACTCAAAAGTTTAAAAAAGATGTGTTCGAGAAGAAAAACTTTAGGGTAGCTACGATGTTGATTTCTGATTTTAATTTACAAGGTCATAGATAATTAAATAATAATTTCGTAATTTTTCAGAGATTTCTAGATGAGGAATTAAGTATATCCAATTTAGTTAGCAGTAAACAGACGCTTGTTGCTTTTGAGCAAGTGAACCGAAATTAATGAAAATTTCAAGTGCCTCATACCAAAATACTGGCAAATCTGTTGTTTCGCTTTGAAAACAATACCGTCCACAAACAATACCAGAACTGGCGGAAAAAAAGGTCACAATTTTCAGGTGTTTATCATATGGAAGTTAAACCCAAGGGTGATGCTTGCATACAAACGCTTTATGTATATTATGTGTGAAAAAAGTAACTAATAAGCACAATTACAAAGGTTTTTTTTTATTTTTATTATTATTATTTCCAAGAGCAGATTATATGGCATCTCCACTCATATGTTATAATTAGTGCTGAGCTTTAAAAACAATTAACACCTCTTTTATCCATTCAGAGAAGAAAAAGGTATCAGTGTAACCAAATGTAAAGTCTTCGGAACATACTCAAGTGGAATCGGTGCCACCAATACCAATATCACCAATGACTCCAACTACTTGTGTTCACTCTTCGTTAACTAATGGTCCACCAGTGTCAAATAGAAACCTATAACAGCGAAGGCTTGTTTGATTCTGTTATCTTCATTTAATTTTTCCACACAACCTGCTGCAGTCAAAACAAAATCTGGATTCAAAATGGTACCAGCACACATATGTTTTGAAACATTTAATTTTTCCATACAATTTGCATTCACACCATAAGAAAAATATGGATTCAAAATGGGTTTCATCACAAATACAAATACCTTTTAAATCGCCAAAATTGGGATACATTTGCAACGAAACTTGATAGGGTGCAAAGTTATCCTCGGCAACCTGTCCGCCAATAATGCGATATTGCGATTGTATGGATACAGCAGCAAGCAGGAGTAGCAAAGCGCAAACATATTTCGCTTTATATACAAACTCTCTTGTTGTTCAACCTTTAAACTAATTCGCTTTATATTCAAGTTCCGTGACTAAGCATTAAGTTGTAAATTAGTTAACAATGTATTTATGTAACTAAATATGAAAATCCAGAAAATAATAATTCTTGTTTTACACTAAATAATTTTTGTTTTGATTTTGTCCTCATTCACCTTAGCGATTTAGATGAGTATTGTATGGTGCACACGCTAACTTAATTATTTATTATTATCAACTTAAAATGAGTTCACAACAGATGGCTCATAAAATGAGATTATATCTTATTTGAGATTTTTTTTTGCTTAGAAATTTTTTGGATCTGGTCCCACCCCCCAAAAGTGGCCAAAAACCGCACCAACGGACCCAAATCACCATTTTTTTGCCATTTAGGGGCATAAGGCCACTTCCAAAAAAAATTCTAAGCACCGCTATCGTCTTTAGCATCCTCGAAAATGGGAGGTGACAAATATTTTATCCATGGAAGGCGCGGAATATGCGATTCCCCCATTTTGGGGCGGTTTTTGGCCATTTTAGGGGTGGGGTCAACTCCAAAAGAGTTTTAAACACCACCATCATGTTCAGCATCCTCGAAAACGAGGGGTGGAGGTGATCTGGTCACTGCTTTAAATATTTGTATTTTTCAAGTTTTTTTCCGACTCACAGAATCCACTATAAGCCCATTGTGCAGAGTTACAAATATGTTAATAAAAATTACGTCAAGAGCGATCCATTTTTTTTTCTCAACGGAATATTGTACTTTAATATTTTTAACATTTTTATAATTTTTTTCGTTTTTCGATCGGACAGTGAAGGCTATTTTTCATTAACATTTAATAAATAAAAATGTTTTAAACATTGAAAAATACATTTTAAAATTGAAAACCATCTCACTTACATATACTCTATTTCAATACGTTAAATTTATAAAAATCGTCGCATCCGTTCAAAGGTTATAATTTTTTGAAAAAATTTTGTCCCCGAATTTCAATTGCCTATAACAACAAGAAAAAAAATTAAAAAAAAAAATCATTTCATTGCTAGCAATGTCTATTTGACTCCATAAAATCAAATCACATGTTTTCAGAAAGCAACATATCACATATCTACTTCAAAAGTGGCACAACTCAAAACTTTAAAGCCAGTGCGGAATCAAGTTCCTCAAACATTTCTTCAGAGCTTGAACCCATTATTTTCCGAAAGTTCTTAGTAACGCGGTCAAAAAGATAGGGAGTTTACCTATGTATTTTTCCTTCAATGTATTACGCTCAACTAAGCGTGAATGCTTGACAATTAGTCATAGGAGGTTTTATATTATTCGGCTACTGCGAACACGGGGCAGATATTCGTGTGAGAAGATAATTATCTCTGTCTGTTATCATGTGGAGTTTATCTCTAAGGTATATTCGAAAATGAAAAACTTTGAGTTGTATCACTTTTGAAGTGAGCGGGTCATATATGGAAAAATAAAATTATTAAAAAAAAAATAAGCATACAAATTGTTTTAAAAACATTTGCCAAATTCAAAGAGATGAATGCTTTTCTGTTCGTTGCTAAGAAAATTTACCTACGATTTCAAAAAGGAGCTATAGAAAAAGACTTCATTTCGTGCAGCAAAATATCTAACAAGAATTAGATGAGCTGGTCTTAATTTAAAACTACACTGCTGTTAATTTCATAGTTAAAGTAATTCATGTCAAAGACTTTTTACTTTACAGCATATTTATTCCTTGTACGTAGCCTCACTTTAAATTGCAACTCTTGCACGTTTTTCGCCAGGCACTTTAAAATGTCACTACCAAATGTCATCAGCGTTACGTTACGCTTACATTGCAATAGCATATGACAGCCACAGCTGCTCTTAAGAATCATAAGAAAGGACACCTTGCTTCTTCAGAACCAATATTTTTCAGCAGCAACTACATACATTTGTGTCTTGCTGTTGTGCAAGACACAATGTTGTTGCTACTGCTGCCATCTCGTTGGTGTGCGCCACTAATTGCTTTCAATTTAATGAAATTTTAATAGAAGATTGGTTTTTCGTCTGAAGCTGCTATTGTTGCTGCTCTTCTCGTTTCTAGCTGTCAGTTGTTTTTCACAATAGCATGACAGTATTTATGAACAAATTTGTCGTAAATGTCATCAACATAGTCATAGTTGCCAAGGATAAGAAACCAAAAAGTAATTTTCATCAAGCGTTTTTCACAGAGTCTTGAAGTGTGCGCATTTGTGGGTAGGTGGACATAGCTTAGACATTTTTGCTTTAAAATTGATATAAAATTAACTTTAAAGCTTAATGGAATTCGTTAAGGTAAATTTTAACAATTTAATAAATAAATGTAATAACATTGAAGATTCAGAAAATTTAAATTTTATTAATCACATCAAAATACTATGGCTTCGTTCAGGAAATATGCTTCCAACGATAGAATAGAAAAGTGCATAGTATTTGAGCAGTAATGTTTTTTACCTAAATCACGCGAAACGATGTAGATAGTCAAATGTTACTTATCCTTGAACAGATGCGGCTGAAAACTTTGAACTTGAGCTTTTGATTAAATTTTTGTCTCAATTTGGCTACTTGTTAAGGAAAAACTTTACGCTAAAAACTTCATGATTTTTTCACCGTGTACTCTTTTAATTAACATCACAAATCTGTAGGCCATGTAATAACAAGCAGCATTATGTTATTCTTAAAAAAAAAAAACAATTTAAAAAAAACTTTTTCAAAAATCTCTTATGACATTTGCGCTTTATGCGAATAACTTTTGTATAAGAAGAAAACAAAGCGTAACGAGAGAGAGAGAGAAATGTGAAAAGTTTTAAATGAAACTTTACATAAGGATTTGTAAAACCAAAATGAATGCTCGCCTCATTTTTTGTATTTTATAGCGAACATAAGGATTATCTTAAGTAAAGTCTGCATTTAAATGAGTTCATTTTACGAAGGACGACGACTTATTTACGCTTACTAAAATGTGTATGTGTATATCTGCGCAAATTACATGTTAGTGTGTATTACACGTATTATGATGTAAGCTTAAGCAATGTTTAATTAGGTTTTCATCAGTGAAGCTCATGCTCACGTTCTTCGAGCGGCAACGCAACATTGAAGTGGCAGCGCAAATGATAGTGATAATGATATTTATCTCTAAGTTTTGTTGCCTCTTGCCGTATGAATTTTATATTTTTTGTATAAACAAGAGAGTGGCACTTATTTCAAATAAAATTTAAATAAAAAAGTCTGATGCATTTTTTAAGGATACGGTGCGTATGAGTAACATGTAATTAAATATCTTGTGATTTAATTCGTAGATGGGCAACATTTTGAGAGTAAGAGCTACTTAGAGAAAAAGCAACAAAAGACAACACTTATAACAACAGAAAAAAAATCTCAAACTCTGCAATAAACCAAAAGCAACAATTAAAATAAAACAAATCCCTGTGCATGACGCGTATATAAAAAATGATGGAAATGTGCGTAGCAGTTGTGAGTAAAGAGCTTAAATTGACTCATTTTTCCAATTTTGCCCATCGTTGACTGATGTAATTTACTCAATATTCATATCAAGTGGCAATCATTAAACATAATTTAATATTTATAAAAATTTTAATTGCAATTAATGTGTGTGTGCTTATAAAAGCAAATGACACCTTAATGCATTAATGCTTAGGTGTAGTTTTGTGCTAATATATGTACAAACGTACGCCTCCTTACACACATGAACGTGCTTAAAATTGTCAACTTAACAGAACTAAGGACGACACTACTGCATAAATACACAGATTCACATATTAAAAGCCAGTAAAAGACTATAAGTTTTATTTAGAAAAAAAAAAAATTATATATTAAAACATGAACCCATTTGTATTCCAACAGTCAGTTGTGGTACAAAACTCTTTCTTTTTCTTTTATTTTTCTCCTGCTGTCAGCCAAAGAAGTTCACCAGCGACATAAAGGATTTCATTTTAATGTTTACTAATAAATTGAAAAACATATCAACATACCCTTAAAAAGTTCTACAGATACTAAGCACACGTACGCATGCGAGTGATAGCAGCGTGTAAAGTTTGTTACCCTAATAAAAAAGAAGACTGCTAACGATATGACTACACTGAGCAAAATATTTTTGAACTTCGGTATTTCGAAGCTCAAATCTTTGTTCTTTCAGTTCTTTTGGGGGGGCTAGGGTTACTGCATTATAGAATATATGATCTGAAGAATAGATTGGACATAACTTTCACAAAGAATTAATCAAAGTCTGACAACAGGCTTTATAAACGAGCGCTCAAAGTAGCGAGAGAAGCCGCAGTGTTAATTTAAGGTAGATGAGGTAAAAAAATCGATATTCAATTATTTCCATAAAATTTGTGCTTTTATTTCAGCTACATTTAGATAATTCAATATTTCCGAACTCGAAACTCGAAAATATGCGCAACATATTATTATATTGATGTACAAATTTAATAATGTAAGAAATCTATATATTAACATTATGCTGAATCAATATAGCAATACATCACCATGTCAATATATTACTTAATCATTATTTCTATACATACATAGAAATATATCAATACGCTTAACCTTCATTATATCAAGTAATCAATAAATAAATGCATAAGTTCATCACCATGTCAATATGCCCCTATTAAATGGGAAATTATCAATATATCAATGCATCAGGGCATCAATATATCAATATAAAAACACATTAATACATCAGAATACCAATACACCAACCCATTTTTATATTAATAACTATAGTAATATAGAAGTACATCAATATATCAGTATAACAATACACCAATTCATTTTTACATCTATATATCAATTCATCAATATAATATTTAAGCAGCATAGCAAAGTATCAACACGGAAATATATAGAGATATAAAGACATCAATACATCGGTATTTTAATGCAACAATATAACAATGCATCAATATACCAATGTTTTCAAATATGATATATAGATTTTTTTCTTTCTCAATATATTAGAATGGAAATATACCAATCTATCAATGCTTCAATTTATCAATAAATCAAGAGCACAACATCATATCAATATGTCAATATTAATATGTATCAATATCAATATCAATATATCAGTACATCAATATATTAATATCCAAATACATCAAGAGACAAATATTGGAATATATCATTAAATCAATATTATACATTATAACATTTATCAGTACTTATGGCAGTATATAGTATAATTATGTTGTGAAATCAATATATCATATCATATCATATACATATATAGAAGTCAATAAAGCAGCAATATTTCATTTTATCAATACTTGAATCATTCAATTTATCAATATTTCAATAATTCAATATACCTACGAATATATCAATTTCTTATTTTTACATCATTATATCAGTGTTTGAATATTTCAATATTTCAAAAAAAAAATATCTCTCACAATATTTCAGTATTTCAGAATTTTAACATGTCATTATGTCAATATTTAAAATTGAGAATAAAGAATAACCTCATTATATCATTGTTTTTCTAAATGTATAATTTATCTTGTGGGGTATAGATAAAAATGCGTCACATACGATAGCTACTCCCCCTAATGCACACAATATTGTTTAGTGTCACGTATGCGATCAGAAAATTAAGGATCAAAAAGGTATTTGGGTAAGCATCTGAAAATGCAGTGATTTATTATAGCACACATATGTATGTGTATAAATATGTATTTGCGTAGTGTGTGTGTGGTATAAAATATGTATATTCAAAATATATATATGTATGTACACGCCTGTGCTTCACATACCATACATAACAAATTTTAATGCAAAAGTTCTTATATAGCAAATTTGCATATATTTTCCAACAGCAAAAAAAAAAAAAAAGGTTAATAAAATATTTACATAACTTTACCGTAACATCGTAGCTAAAACTTACCAACTTTTACGGTATGCAATGATGCTCGATTTCAATTTAACTGATTTCTGATTTTACGTGCGGATTTTCATTTTACATTTTCTTATTTACGAGCACTTTTACTTTGTTGTTGTTGTCGTTACTGTTGTTGCTGTTGGGTTTTTCTTTTACCATTTCATTTCATATAAATATATTCACTTTTTTTGTAACATATATTTTAAATTGGTAACGTGCATCACGTAATGACGTTATGTATAAAGTAAATACATGCAGCTCGGCATTCTTGTTGAATAAAATCCTCAATGTGCGCGCGCTAACTGTCAGTCTTTCAAGTAGTCGTTCAGTCAGTCAGTCAGTCAGTCAGGCATGCCATCGGTCATGACAGACAAGTCCAACGCATTTTATTTGCTTTGCAGTGTAGAATTTATATTTTTAAAATTTTACAATTTGCATTTGCAATTCTTGTAATTCGGAATTGTGCTTCATTTTTTATTCGCAGGAAAATTTTATATCTTTTTGTAGAAATTTAAAAAATGCCAGTTGAAACTTTAATTTTTAATAAAATTTTTCAATAAGAATACACAGCACAGTTTACTTACCTGAAAAGAAAAGGGAAAGGATTATCGAAATTGTAGGATTAAGTAAGCAGTTTTATTGATGTTCTTTAAGGTTTCCTAAACGAAATAGAATTTTTATTATAATTTTATTGAGCAAGTACTACAAGGTGGATCTTATATATGTAGGAAGTTTGACAAATTGCATATATTTGCTCATACAAAACATAATAAGAAGAATACATTTTTTTTTTTTTGTTTTTGAATTGAAGAACTTATTTTCAGGGACCGTAACGATTATGAATTTTATGATAGAAATCACTGCATAATCGTTATACTGGATTTATAATTTATTCGATTAAAAATAATCGTTATTTTAGATTTTTATTTTTTCGATCAAAAATAATCGATATTCTGGATTTGAATTTTGTTCGATCAAAAATAATCGTTTTTTTTTTGGATTTTTATTTTTTCGATTAAAAATAATTGTTATTTTTAATTTCTATTTTTTTCGATCAAAAATAATCGTTATTTTGGATTTAAATTTTTTCGATTTAAAATAATCGTTATTTTCAATTTCTATTTTTTCGATCAAAAATAATCATTTTGGATTTTTAATTTTTCGATCAAAAATAATCGTTATTTTTTATTTCTATTTATCTCAATCAAAAATAATCGTTATTTTGGACTTCTATTCGTTTTGATTAGAAATAATCGTTATTTTTAATTTCTATTTTTTTCGATCACGAAACGCACGGCACGCTATCTATACTGCGGAAAAGTTGCATTATGTTAAAATCTCTTAATAGCGATTATTTTTGATCGAAAAAAAACAGATATTAAAAATAACGATTATTTTTGATAGAAAAAATAAAAATCTAAAATAACGATTATTTTTGATCGAAAAAAACAGATATTAAAAATAACGATTATTTTTGATCAAAAAAATAAAAATCCAAAGAAACGATTATTTTTGATCGAGAAAAATAGTAATTAAAATTAAGGATTATTTTTGATAGAAAAAATAATAAATCCAAAATAACGATTATTTTTCGATCGAAACAAATAGAAATCCAAAACAACGATTATGTTTGAGCGAAAAGAATAGAAATTCAAAATAACGATTATTTATGATCGAAAAAAATAGAAATCTGATATAACAATTATTTTGGATTTTTAAAGTAAAAATCGCATAATTAAAAATCATGTCATATATCTTGGCTTCTCGTCAGAAAAAATCCACCTGTATACTCAAACTCACATTTCCACTTTTCCTTCATTGTGATTTTCTTGAATTTAATTAGAAAATAACGATTATTTACGGTCCCTGTTTATTTTAAAAGGTTATAACCAGAGGTATATTTTGATTTTATAGCAAAAAAAAAAGGTATTTCTATTTAGAAAAAAGCAAAGAACCTGAAAGCGTTAGAGCACACATATTTCTTAAAAGCTTTGCACGTTTCATCCGAAGTGACTTCAACCCAAAAGTCGAAACACTGCAAATGTTTGTCTTGATTTTGAATCAAGGATGTCTCACAACTATTTTTCGATGAAAATCAAAATTCTTACCCTGGCCGTTTTTGAAAAAAATTGTTTTAAATTTAATAAACTAAAATTTACTGAATACGTTTTCAAAATTCACAACATTTTTATTTCATATTTTTCACGTGTTATTATTTATAATTTCATTAGTGAATTTTAAATAATAAGAAAATTATTTATAATAAAAAATTTTCATAAAAGCTATCAAACGCAAGGATGCAAATAATTTCGATATAAATAAATGATAAATTTTTTAAAACTTTTCGATAAGCAAATATACAATTTAACTGTAGCATTTATTATAAAACATAATGTAGGTACTTACATATATGTATATCTGCATACACATAAACACATACGCAAAAAGGAGGAATTTTCGATGTGTGAGTATGAAAGCATTTTCATTATTCACACATGCTAATAAAAATCGTTCATTTTATATTTTTTTTTTTTTTATTTAATATATTTTTCTCTTCTTTTTGCTATAATTCCTGCGGGAATGCATTGAACTGACACAAAAATAAATGCCATATTAGCGCAGGGTGATATATTTTAAATTTACCAGTAGCAATTATATTTTATTTGAGTTTTTTCTATCTTCAAACTGCTTCCCTTACGCTATATTCCCTTTATGTTGCTTGCAGTTATTTAAACTAGTGGTCGCTTAAGAGTAATGAGCGCGCATTTTGGAGAATCAATCGAACGTTTAGTGTGACGATGCGTAAGAGAATTTGATTTATTTTAAAATTTTTAATAATATAGAGGGAAAAAAAACGTATTTTCAAGTAACAGAAAATATTATGGGAACGCGATAGTCACTGAATAAACATTTTTGTTTTTGGACATTAAACGCAAATTTAAGCACATTTAAAACTTAGAAATTTTTTTTTACGTTATTTACCATATAAATAAATTATAGCAACAGTAAAGTGCACTATTAAGCGTAGGCACATAAAACCAACAAAAAGTTGTGCAAAAGTCTTTTACTTTTGCTCTTTTACTGCTCCTACTGCAGCTAAAAAGAACTTTGTAAAATTTTAATATTTAGTTCAAATAGTCAATGACCCTTGTGACAGCGCTTAACTGAGCTACCAAACGCAAAAGCACAGCTGGGTGCCATAAACAGATCCCTTCGAAGTTGAGTTGTTTGGCAGTGAGTTGGCTTGTGGTTTGTCGTTGCGGTGGCGTTTCCGCTAATTTTTTATTAAATTTTTTTTTTTTTTTTCACTTAGAGTGAACTTAGTTGACTTTGGTCGAGTTAGAAAAAAGGGCATCAGTAAAGTTTAAAATTTAATTTTTATACTTTAAGAAAATCTTATTTTTCTTTTAACAAAGCTGCTTAAATATTGATCAAATGAAAGAGACACAAAATGAAAGAAAAAATTAAGCTGCAGTAGAATAATATTGACCAAATGCTATTAGCACATCACTACTTGGTATGGAGGAGTGGGGAAATTTTAAGAAATGCTTTCTTTTCGAAAACGTGTGAACAAAGCAACTAGTTAAGGTATCACAATGAAGGCAATCAGCCAAATATTTTTTCATAATGCAAAAATTTCTTTTGATATTGAAATATTTGCTTTTAAAACTACGCTTTTATTAAGCAAATTAATTAGTTCTAAGTGAAACTTATTTTCCTTAGTTTGAAGTTTAAATCAAATGGAATTTTATTTTAATTTTAACAAAAGGTCAAAAAATTAACTTAAAATTTTGGTGCATGAATTACTTAAAAAAAAATATTAAAAGAATACAAACAATTTCGATTCAGGAAACGGTCACATGCACTTATCACTCTCTTTCTGCCCCTGGACAGCTGTGCAGCCGCAGCAAAAAAAATTTCGAAAAAAAAACTGTTTAAAATATGCGCGTGTTTGATGTGCGAAAGAGAGAGTGGCGAATAACAAAATTGGCAAACCACTTACTCGCCACAGTTCGTACATACAAACATGCGATGTGATCCTTGTGCTATTTAACACACAGTAGCAGCAGCAGCAGCAGCAAAAATTTTCGACATCGACTTCAAGGACATTCAAAACTGAGTGGCTTGCTCAGTTACAAGAAATTATTTAAATGCCAAAAGGGCGAAAATTTAATAGCATTACTTTTAGAGAAAGTTTTTGCTTGAGATTTCTTTTCTTTTTTTTCTATGATGTACTTACTATCTGGTGGTGCACCATAAGAAAATGAGAGCAAAAAAGTTTAAGTAAAACTTTCGATTGCATGTAAACATTCATTCTACAGTTTACTATACAAAGCTCTTGAAAATTGTATTAAGTTGCTATGAAATTAACTAACAATAGAAAACGTTTTTTCCTTTCGATTCAATGTAAAAAGATCAAAGTGAAATGTATTACGTGTAGGTTGTTTGCAATTTAATTTAATTTTAATAAATCTTACAGCTGCGACGCACATTATTTAAACCAATTTAAGAATTTCTAGAGAGCAACAGCGCTTATCTTGAGATAAGGAAGTGGATTTTTGTCAACTTTTAAAAAAATTTTTATTTGAAAATAACTTTGTTTTTATTTTTAGGAAGCATTCTAAACACAATTTTCAATTAGCAGCATGAGTAAATTAGAAAAAAGAGCGTAGGACGACGCTTAAAAATAGAAGAAGAAAAAATTCAAAATTTCATACAACTTTGCTTTTCATTTTATATGAAGCAGGGACCTAAGCTCTTGTTATTTATAGATCGTAGGCAAAAATGTTGAAAATCGCCAACACAAAAAAAAAAGTATTTTTCAAAAACTATATAATGACAAGGGACTAGAAACAGTTCTTAGCAAAAGTCTTTTGTCAAAATGGAAACAGATTTTAAGCAATATTTCCACAGAAAATTTCGATAATTTAAGGCAAATTTTTCTTTCTAGTTTATTACTTAAATGAAAATAGTTTCTTTTTTTTCTAATTTGAATATAAATTATATATTTTGTTATATTATGAAAAATTAATAATGAGCCACCAACTAAATTTAGCACTAAAATTAGAAATCACCAAATGTAGAAGGATTAAAATCGTTCAACTTCTTTCTGTAAATACAATTTATTTAAATAAAGAACGCTTATGTTTTGAGACAAAATTTAAAAAATTTTATATTATTTTTATGCAACGCTATCATGCGAGCAATTTATTGTTATTGCAATTGCAGCTTTCGTTGATATCGTTGTTGATACAACAAATTGGCAGTAACTGCAGCTGCTGCAATGTGGAACAAGTAGCTGTGATGGCAACACTAAATAATGATTTTATTAATAATGTTGCTTTTGTTAATGCTGTTGTTATCACAACTATTAAAAAACAACCACAACAAGAACGAAAACATCATATAAAATAAGTGAAAAGGCGTCTTATTAGTATGCCAAAAAGGTACGCAAGCATTAGGGTGATTACTCTATCTAAAAATTTAAAAAATTCAAAAGTACAAAATTTTAATATAAGGACATAGAATTTTTTATTGGTTTCACCCTAATCCCCAGAAGCGTACCTCACAGGCACATACGAAGCACATATGAAGAAAATATACAAATTTACTATGTAGGCTTTGCATTTTGAAAGCTTATTCGGAAATAAAATTCAAATTTAGTAGACCATGGAAGAATTCAAAAACACATTCTCATTGGAACGAACACAAACACAACAAAGATATTAGTTTTTACTAAGGCTGTGCGACGAGCTGATCGAACATGTTCGAACTTTTATCATATGCAACGAGTTAAACTCAAACAACCCAATTCGATCGACTCAACTCAACTCGTGTTCAGTTCGTTCGTTATCCTTATCACACGATTGCAACTCACGAGTTTCGAACAACTCGTAAGTACCGAAATTTTTAAAATTTCAGTTGTTCGTTTGATCGTTGCGTGTGGTTTGATGACGATTTCAGTAAAATTCGATTTTGTTATTCGGGTGTGCACCAGAAAACTCCAGGCTCACTGAGGATTTTGAGGCAGTTCCAAAAATACGAAATGGCTTTTGGACATCACTTGGGGTGGGTTCGGACCCTGGAAAAACCGTTTTTGATTTTTTTTTTTGTTCCAATTGACTTTTAACTATAGTGGTGTAATGTTTATATTGTAGTGGACATTTTTAATATTTGACCATTTAGTGAGACCTGAGCGCGATTTGCGGAATTTATTGCTGTAAGTATATTTTCCTTGTCCTTTGGTGTATTCAGGAGGTAGTTACTCCATAAATGATTTCTCATCGAGTCGGCTCACCCCAAGTCACTTTGAGTCACTCGGTCGAGTGCAATTTTTGTAGAATTGCACTAAAACACCTATAGCCTATGGGTCAAAAATGGTCTTTTTCAGGATCCGGAGCCACCCTAAGTGATGTTTAAAAAGCCATTTGATACGTAAGCCGTATTATATGGACCACTGAACACGAGTTGAATCGAACCAAACGAACTTGGTTCGGTGTTGAAATTTTGTGAAAAATTCGTAAGTTTTTAGTTAAGAGAGAGTCTCTTGAAGGCTCACATATACGAAAGAGGCAAAGTTCAAAATATGTTCGAAAGGCAACACAGGTGGCTATAAAGCCTTTGATTCTTGTGTTTGCAAATCCTTAAGAAAAACTTAAAAATATATTGATAGTTTTGTACCGGATATTAAATGTGGTAAAATAATTACGTTTTTCGTTATTTTACCTCATATGTGCCTGACAGGCACACTTCTGGGTTTTCGTTACTGTTCAAATTCTGGGTAATAGGGTTAAAAAAGTAAAACAAAAAAACGAAAGTGTCACTGCAACGGGAATTGACACTGAGTTACTTCAATTTAACCTGCGGTCAGCGTAAATCTCATTCATAGAAAATCATATATATATAATATAAATCCAGGTCAAAGGTGGATATAACAAAAAATTATTACATATTCTTAAAACATGATCTACTATTGATATTCTTGTGCAAATTTCAAAGTAAAAAATTTAAAACTGCGAATAACACGATGTTTAAAATCATGAAAAACGCAGGGTGTATAAACTACTCCATACACATTTTTCTTGTTACATAGTTACTACTCCAAATGGAATTACCACAGCTCGATAGCACTTGAAATTTCTAAAAAATTGGTCGAAAAGAAGAATGGTTAAAGCTCAGCCTTATTTAATTTTAGTTTCATTGAGATGAAAAATTTTAAGTAATATATTATCGATGCCAGCAAAATCAAATTTGGCCTTATATCACATTATTTTGGTGAACGAGTTGCTCTGCTTTTGTCATTTAGTCAAAAAAAAAACAACGAGATCCAATAGAAAATAAGATAACCACAAAACTCTTTTAATGAGCACGATCAGTAGCGAACGCCTTCAATTCTCTCCAACACTTTCCGATTCACATATTTTCACGATGATCTAGAACGGCCGCGTTTTCTGCTACCCTGAGAATTCCACTCCAATACTTATCGACAAAACATCAGTTGGTTATTTCCGCAACTTGTATCAAATTAATTTTTTTTTTTGCAAATTTATTTGTTTGCAAATTGGACCTTGACGAGCACAAAACTTTATTGGTTTTACAATTATTATTATTAATAATTATATAATATGTAGAACAAATCTAATTTAGTTAATTGCGTCATTTAAAAATTTAATAACTTAATATTTGTGCGCAAAACTGCCTATAAAGTGAATTCATTTTGTAGTTGAATACCACAAAGTTATCGTACGTTCAAAGATGATGAAATATTTGTGCATTTTCTTACTACTGCTTGCTGCTGCTGCTGCTGCTGTATCCATACATTCACAACATACTGGTGGAGAACAGGCCGAGCATGGCTTTGCACCCTATCAGGTTTCTTTGCAAAGTCCTTATGACTTTCCACATGGCGGCTGGGATCTTTTGCATCGATGTAGTGGCACAATTTTAAGTAAAAATTATATTTTGACTTCAGAAGACTGTGTGAAGTCTTTGGAAGATTACGTCGTCGTCGTTACAGGGAGGGATTCTTGGACCAATATTGAATCTGAGTCTGCTGAATACTACATAGATAGGGCTTTCGTACCCTGCATTAACGGAAGTTTTATATATAACACTGGCGATATTGCTTTATTACGCCTTAATGATTCAATTGTGTGGAATAACGTTACGAAACCAATAAAACTGCCAAATGAGAAAATGAAATCTGGAGCTACTGCTATAGTAACTATAGTAAATATTTTATATATATACAAATAAAAATTATTTGTTTATGAATTTTGTAACCAAATTTTGTATAGAAAATAAATAAATCTTATAGAATTTTCAATAGTTCCATTTTTAATTGCCAAACCCTTTTTAACAAAATATTCATTTTAAAATGTTGAATGTCTGGACAAATGTGCTTGTAATTACAAAACTTAACTACTTAAAATAAATCTAAAGCCCTCTTAGTGTAAAAATTTTCATACTCATATCGATTTATATAGTCTCTTTTATCTAATACCATAACAATATTATTTCAACTTAGTTTTTCTAATATCAAATAAATAACCTCAAAAAATATGTATACTAGGGTGGGTCATAAAATGGCTTTTTTTCGATTTCGATTTGTATGATAATATAACATTGTCAAATTGGTTTAAAAATCTAAATTAATTTGTAATTCTAATGACATCTATGGTCTATGAATAGACATTGAAATTTTATAATATTACAACTTTACTTTAGATATTGTAAAGAATTAAAAGTTCAGGTTAGTACCTAATATCAGAGATGATGCCTAATGCTTACAGGAATAATCACCCTTATCATAGTAGTCGTATTCGACAGAAAAAAAAACGATACGACTCAATTGGCATCATCGTAGTCGTTTTATAAAAGCGACTGTCGTCAAAACGACAATCTATTACAAATTTCTAATCATCGTAAAAAAATTTGACATCTGAAAACGACATTTTTTGTCGTTATGAAATTTGTAGACGACGAAACAATTTTGAATTATTTTAAATTTTACTGAGTGTTTCTTTTTTAAATTTGAGAACAGAAACAACTTTTTGTATGTTCCCCGATTCTTTATTGTAGATTCTGGCTCAGAAAACTTCGCACAATGCAATTTTGAAAATATTGATGGTAGTAGCTTATTTCCAATTTAAGTAAAATAAAAAAAGGACAACAGTAAATTGTAGTTTAGACTTTTGAGCAAATGGTTTATTTGTGGATTAACTTTGCATACAAATGCAATTTAATTTGGCGAAATTTAAAGAGCTGGTTTGATTTATTGGGCAATATGTTGTGCAGCGCTTATTAAATCTAAGGCCTGTGGATGCTGCCATTCACAGATTCCAACAGCTGTGATAACCATAGGCCGTCATTGTTGTGACTGTTGTAGTCACTGTAGAGCTCTAGCGACTTTGTTTTTGTGAATGCAGCTCCTGGAAGTGACATTGTGGGTAAAAATTGTCGATAGAACCATCTACGGCAGCAAACGAATTGAGCTCTGCCGCAGTTGCCCGCGGGAGGCACTATGCCTTACACTAATATAGGGTAAGTTGGATCGCTGAAGCCTGAGAGATTGGTATCTATTGTTCTTCCGTAAAAGAGTATAGTTAAGTATACTTTTCGAGTGTGTCAGATCGTAGGGTCATTATATTGGGAAGTTCATGACCCGGTTCAAGTCACAGCTCACTAAATTTACCCTCCGCGAAATCATTTGTTGTGTATTGATTAGGAAAATAGATCGAATGTATTTAGATCACGAAAAATAAATTACCCAAAGTAAAAATTACATTTACTTGTCTTGTGTATTACAAATGATACTTTCATCTTTTGGATTTAAAAAAAAATTATTTTGAAAATTCAATAACAAGCTAGCTAATACAGCGGCATTACGAATAAATTTTTCATTCAAATAATTAAAATTTAATATAAAATAAAAATAAAAACAAAAAAAAAATCCAATGTCGGTTTCGAACTACTATCTTTCCGTTTCAAAGACCAGTGTCTTACCTACTGCGCTACAGACTTAATAAATTTTACTGAACTTAAATTCGATAGCAAGCTGCCAACTTCTGTCAAAGTTTAAAGTTTAAAATTTTAAAGTTTTCAGTGAAATTGTAATAGTCAGCAGTCGTACGAATTTTGTCGTGTCGTCAAAATGCGATGATACAAATTAAAAAACGAGACGACGAAAAAATCGACAGTCGTCGAAAACAAAAAACGACTACGATGATAGGGGTGAATATTTTTTTTTTAAATCGTTTTAAAACATGAATACCAGTAATGATTTCCATGGCACTCATCTAATATAGTTAAATTCAATAGAAAACAAAATGGTGCACAAAAGTTTCAAATCAGTTCGATAGCTTTTAAGATATCAGGATTTTAAAAAAATATTGCCAAATTTTCTTCAATTACCGGAATTTTTTTCAATTACCGCGATTTTTTTTATAACTATCAAAAAAGGTCAATAAACATATAAGCTTGCTCTTTTTTTTACTAACCTCTACTCACCGACAAAAAAATTCGTTAAATATTTTGAAAATTTATTGAACTTTTTACTAAAAAAAGGAAGTTTATAAACAAATTAATTAAGCAATAATCATCTATAGCACAAATCAGAAGTTTTAAATAATTAATTAATAAAATCTATTCAGTCTATTTTGCGCCAAAGCGTTACAAACCATTTTCAAGAGCAATTTTATATAAAGTGTAAATACAAATTTGAGAATTTTTTGAAAGAAAATCTGAAAGTTTCTCATTGCAGGGAAACTGCAGGATTTTTAAATAATATTCCAAATAAGATCGATCCAAACAATAAAGACTTTTAGAAAAGATATATGCAGGAATTTGGTTTTCTTTACCTCCGATATTAAATGCTTCGTTTAAATTTTCATACAATGCTCGCTATAAGCATTCAAAAACACGTCAGAAAAATTGTACTAAAAAAAATAAAAGGAAAACCAAAGGCAAACTAGAAGCAAATAACATAATTTTCAAATTCAATATTTTAAATGAATGTAAGTATTTCATAGGAAGTATTTTCATGAACCACCCTAATGCAGACAAACTTGCATATGTAGCTTAAAATGTCAAATAATAATGAATAGTGTTTTGTCACGTAACAAATTTATTATTCGTAAATATTTTTTGACATGCAAAACTACGATAGTTACCAGGTAACATGCGCACTAAATTATTAATTAAAATAATAACAATATAAGGGATTGTTTGTACAAACTTGTAATTTTAAATGGAATATGCAAATAATTTTGTTTTGTTTTTAAGTTTTTAAGCTAATCACTTTTTTTTAATTTATTTAATTATTTACAAATATTTTTTCAGCATACATATATGGCAATTGCACAAATGCAATAGCTTTAAAAAAAGAATTACCATTATAATCAGTGTTTCGTATTTTGGAAATAGCTTTAAGCTACTGAAAGAAATATGCACAAACAACAAAAAATTAACTAAACAATGTTTGTGTGTGTTTTTGCGAAATTTTAATAAAAAAAAAGAATATTTAACTTTTAAAAATATTTAAATTAAAAAGTACGTACACCTTAACCTTCTTTAGCATGGATATGTTATTTTAAAAAATAAATTATTAAAATCGGTTCAGTATATTTTGCGCCAAAGCGTTACAAGCCATATTCGTTTAAGCAATTTAATATAAATAGTATTAAGATATCCATCTTGTTCAAAACCATAAATAATAAACAAAATGTCTCAACATATCATCATGAGTTCATTAAATATTTCTTGTATAAATTTTAAGAAAATAATAATAATAAAATAAAGTTTCGTTGAGAATCGATGCGTTATTTATTGTCAAATAAAGAACAAGTGACATGCCAGCAGTTGATGCTGGACACTATAGGGCATTGCCATCATCATCATCATCAAAATGTCACACAAGAACGAAAAGCTTCAGATTACAGTACAACGGAAATGGGCTCGTGTATAAACAGATTCACGCTGTTGACAGTCGACCAACATCAAGCAGCAAGCAGCAGTTGGAGCAGCAGCAGCAGCACCTCAGATCGAACAATCAACAAATAAACAACGAAGCAGCATAAAGCATTCATTCATTCATTCAGTTACTTTGCAGAGCATTGATAAACCTATTGACAATAAACTGTTTAACTGGTTGCCTCACTCATGCTGTCTTTCTCTTTTTCGCTTTCTCTCTGTCGCACGAGCTTGTTCTTTCCTCCACAGTGCGGTTGTTGTGCACGTTTAAAAGTGGGATTTTCATTAAAACGATTTTCATGCCGTTACGTCCGTTATTTAAATTTTAACAAAATGTCAATCAGGATTTTGCTGCAGTAAAATAAACAAAAACAAAAAAAAAACCTACGAACTGCGCGAAAACAAAAATTGACAACTAAAAAAATAAAAATAAAAACAACATGGGCATAAACATTTACAAATAAAATCCCGCATGCAGTTGCAGGATCAACGTCAATCGCCAACAGAACGGATGTTGGCAGTGTTGTGTATTTGCGATAAGTTTGTTAAGTAATAAAATAAAACCGTGTCGTTGTTTTTTTATCTGTAATGGATTTTGTGGAATTACTATGTTTCAACTGTATGTTATCTTGTCCCGAACCTAGATACTTTGCAATTTTAATCTAGATATTTGCATTTTTTTTTTTTTTTTTTTAATAAACTTTATGTTGTTCGCTTTAAACAATATGACAGTTGGGTTGATATTGGAGTGACATTTCACTGATTTGGTATAAATATTGCTGGTTTTTAATTGTTTTAATTTTTTTGTAATTTTCATGGGGCTATCACTCACAGTATCAAAGAGAAAGCTCAATAAAATAATTATAAATTATTTTCAGTTCCTATAAAATACCATTTATGTTTAAAGTTTGAGAAACTCAAAATCAATTAATAATTTTCCGCGCTAGACTTAAGGTCACATCAGTTGTTGCAGGTCACTGCCTCGTTAGCAGATATTCGGAAAGATTAAGAGTTTGGTCTCATAACATCTGAAGAAGTTGTAGAAATGTTAAGGAAGAGCAAATCATTTACTTTACTCCTGCCCTGCACTTGCTAGTAAAATACTTCTTTCATTCTCAGTTGATAATTTTCATTTCAAAAGCTTTTCGATCTACGAGCTGGTGCAGTAAGTGAATTATCTTCATTAGAGAGAAGTATATAAATTGAACTGAAATGCAGCGATTTTTCAGTATAATTGTAGTTTGAAGTTTTATCAAACGCAAAATTTGATCTTTGTCATTATGGAGTAGAAATTATGCCAAAAAGTATAATCTCTTAGTTGATAAATGCATTAGATAATCAGCATGTTACTCATGTAATCTCTTTTCTGGTGCACATAGAGGGAGGGATACAAACGCTTCTAAGAAGAACTCTATCGTAAGATTTTGAGTAAGTTGAAATAAAATTTTCGATGCAGAAAAATTTTGAAAATCATGCGCCTGCCATTACAATGACTTTACCTTAAACCCAAAGAAACTGCTCTTCAAAGAGTTTGATAGAAAAGATTAGATATTTTAAAATTTTTAGTAAATGATCCTTTTTATAAAGTTTCAGTGCTAGTACGAAATGAAGCTAACAAAGTCCTTTTCATCAAACATAATAGAAATGAATGATGTGTGGTCAAATCGTTAAGCAACATGGCCAATTATAAGATTTTCAAAAAGCCAATTTACAGATTCGTCTTGAGCGACCACGAAAATTCTCAAATAATGTGAAGTCCTTTATGTAAAATATGGTCACATCAGTTTAAACAACTTTGACAGCACTTCGTATAGAAACGTTTTCTTGAATGAAAAATGCCAAAATGCGCACATTTTCTATTCAATACTAGTCGGAATCATATTCAATATTCATTCAATTTACTTGTAAAAGCAAATAGACGAATATGATCAGATCGACGCTGATCAAAAAGTTATATTTTTTACTAAACCAGCCACGCACTTTTGAAAAAATAAATTTACTCTGTGTCATAAATTTAATAAGTTGAACGAATTTCTGCTTATAATATCATAAAGTACTATATCTCTGTAAATGTTGAAAATAAAAAAAACATTTTTTATTTTCACATCTTAATATCCCTCTCTAAAAAAATTTTTTTTTTTTTCAAAATACCACCACTTTTCCAAGCGCACTTAAAATACCTCATCTATTATGATTTTTGAAGGCAACGACAACAAATCACATTAAATTTTCTGCTGCTTCTCCTAAAAGTATGCTACGTTTGTTATGGTTGATTAATGATATCACAGGAAACGTCATGCATACAATTTCCATGACATCCGCCTCTGCGAAGTTGACAAATTAATTTTACCAATGTTAAGGATTAGACGAGACTGGCATAATGCAACAAAAATCATAAACAACAAATAAATGAGTAGATATTACCAACAAATACTAATTTCCTGTAATTAAATTGCAACCAACGTGATTTCAATGAAGTGTTCAGTAAGAGTATTAAAATTCTACTATTAAGGCGATAGTTTTAAAAACAACAGAGAAAGCTTTTTGAATATTTTTCCAAAAACTTTAAGGACTCGTCTTAGTTGAGAATATTTCTTAGAACGAATTTATATATATGAGGTTTATTTGCTCTAACGTTTAAAATATTACCAAATAAAAATATTCCTATAAGCAACACCTGAATTCTGCTTTTTTAAACATTTTTAGCTTATTTTAAGTTAAACGTGCTAAACATTAGTTTTAGTATGGCGCATTTCATTCCAATTTGAATATTTTTTCCAAAAATTGATAAGAAATCATTGTTATTGATTATTCTTTAGAAGGTTAATGAAGTGTCGCATGAAAATATTTGTATTTTTTTTTATAGCCACAGCTAAAAAAAAAAAGAAAAAAGCAAACACAATTTCAAAGGCCGCTTCAGTTATGGTCAATGTAATTTTCAGCTGCAGAATACGAAGGACAAAATCATTGTAAATAATACGGGTACAACATTGACGATGTCAAAGACGATTTTTAGCAAATAAAATATAAAAATGTTTGATAAAGAACAAAAGAAATACGTGTACATCAGAAACAGTCGGGTGAAAATTGAATACAACAATCGTGAAAACAGCAGCGGCAGTTGTGACAAAACGAACAATTTTCAAGGAATCTATAGTTTGTATCGTTTTTTGTTTTACATGGAATTTGATTTGATGATTGGCTGCTCCTTTGATTGAAACTTAACATTAAAAATGCGATTTCAAAAATTGGAACCAATTAAAAATTGTGAATTGTCCAGAAAAAATTAATAAATTTCGTGAAGAGCTTAAGTAAAAATAGAACAAGGCACTTGAACATATTTTCAAAATTAGAGAAAGCATTTTACGGCTATAAATTTTTGGGTTTTTTTACTGCAAAAATTTAAAGAATTTTCTGTGCGCTCTAAAATCTAAGAATTCATGAAAATTTCGAGCTAATTTTGTATGATATATTCGAATAACTTACATAAATTTCAAAAAAATCTGTATGTCAAAGAACAACGCTATGACGCTTACATAGGTAAATGTGCCTGCAAGGACACCTTCTTGCAAAGAAACTTTTTCTACCCAAAATAATGATGTGATTGAAAAAAAATTGCTTAGCAAGTGATTTGCACAAAGAATTTATCAATATACATTCAACATCACTAGCCAGAACAGCAAGTACAGGCATGCCATATTAAATTACTTTTAAACCCGACCCTAAGATCCAAGTTAATTTGTGACAACAGGACAGACGAACCAAAGCTTGCGCAGTTGCCAGATATATTCAAATTATGTTTTCAAATTTTATTTCATCATTTTTTTATTTTATTTTTTTTTTTTTTTTTTCTATGGCCACGTGTTTAATGAAGCATACAATCAGGACACCCTAAAATAAGCGCACAAAGTTCGACCATATTAAGGCACATAGTGTGAACAAATTGATGGAAGAAAAAAAAAAAGTGATTTACCAGTGTTGTTTGCCTACCATAAAATATACGAGCTCCCACTGTGAAATATTTTTCAACGGCATGCTCTTAATTTTCTGCATAAAGTCATTATTATTTTCAGTGAAATTGATGAAAAATAATTTGATTTTGATTTTGCCTTTAAACGACGGATGACTACAAACTTCCCAGACTACTAAGTGGCGAAGAAATAAGCCGGAATATGGTTTATAAACTGGCAAGAATTTCCACCACAAAAGCTAATTTCCTCTTGGCACACAGTTGTACCCCACAGCTTTGTGAAGCTTTAAGGAAATACTTCTTTCCTTTTTATTTTTATTTTTATGTTTTTCTTTTCGATTTTGTTTTTCTTTTTGGTTAGGAGGCTTTAAATCCGCTTTCAATAATTGATTATCAAAGCTGCTTTCTTGTGGTTTTTTAATTTCGCTCTCTCTCTCTCTCTCTCTTTGTCCTGTTTTTCGTTTTTCTTATAGACATAATCGCCAGATTTATTTTGAACGTCCTGTATATTGTGTCAAAGTTAACCTTATGCTAACATACCCTGCGGAAAAATTGATGAGTAAATATTTTGTTTAGTTGGGCATACGTCCGTCCGTCTGTCACTACCCTACACAGGATGATGAAATTTCCAAATCATTAGTTTTGATGCTGGTGAAAAATTACTCACTAAGCAGCAACGTAAATTTGAAGACAAATTGAAAAAGCTGAGGAAGGATTTCATTATGTAAACTTTGAATTTTTTATTGGAAATATATACATATCTATATCTTAAAGATTATTTACATTTTTTTAAGTAAATTTTAAGTTTTCCCCGACAATTTAATTTAATCCCTTATGCATATATCAAATTTATTTATATCATTTTTGCCACCATCTTTCCTTTCGTACTTTCTACTGATGGCTCTCATAAAATGTAAATATATATATATGCGTAATATATTTTTCTCATGGCTCCTACCAGTAACCAACAATAAGTCTTTGTTGCCTTTCCGGCTGACATTTTCCCTCCATTATGTCAGTACTTTGCTGAGTCTACAACAAACTTCCATAAATGGGACAACATGGTGTATTTTAGTATTTTATGTAAACAATATAATAATATTGTATAATATTTCCTTGAGATAAATTTTTATTGAACTAAAGAAAAGAAAAAAAAAAAGTTCTTTAAATGAGCCGAAAATATGTCTGCAGAATGAAAGAATCTTTTTATGTAAAAAAATCTACTGCCATATGCAGTATAAAGTGATATTTATGGATGTTTGCAGACTTACGACAATATAAAAATATTAAAATAAGATAAATGTGATATTTTAGTGCAAATTTTCATTTTCTTCGTTTAAATTTATTTTATTTTTTTTTTTAACTGACTTAAATCTTTAGCTCGTTTCATATAAAATGTGTAAGCAAGCATTTATTTATTATTTTATGCCTTTGAGGTCATTGTAAAATTGCTTGTTCTGGCAATACAAAAAGGCTGTATTGTTATTAAAAATATTATAATTTTATCAAACGCCCTTTCGAAGTCAATATATAGGAGATAAAGGGGGGATCTCCACTCTCAGCCAATCTGCTCTGTTCTCAGTTGGTTGTTAAGCACTGGTGAGATACGTTCCAAGATTATGAAGGCAAGAAGCTTCTCAACTGTATTTAGAAGTGTGATGCCTCTCCAATTTTTGCATTGACTTAGATCACCTTTTTTTGATAACATTATGATCATGCCTTCTTTCCAGTCGTCTGGAATGCAGGTGATAGTCCAAATATTTCTTAGTAGTCTACAAAGCATAGGCGCCAATGTGTCTGCACTGTAATTAAGCATTTCGGTTGGAATATTGTAATATTGTCAGGTTCAGGAGATTTGTTGTTCTTGAACATCTGCCTATACAAGTCTCATATAAGTCTGCGCAGACCTAGTTGTACCAGTTAGCGCCGAAAAATTCCTGATTCTCGTAGGGTTAACTGTAGAAGAGAGAGTTTTTTACACAAACAATATTTTAATAATATGTTTTCGTGGAACCTTTAGCCACAAAACCGGTGAGAAAAATTATTTAAATAAACAAATTGTGACACATTTTTGGCAAGGCCAAATTCAAAAGTTTTTATGGTAGCCAATCAACTTAACTTGGCTTGCGTTCAACAATGTGGTCAAATTAAGTTAAACAGTTGAAGAAAATTTTTCTTCCTTCGCTTTTGCTTGGGATATTCTCAGACACATACCTGCAATATTGATAGGCATCCATACTTACGAAATGAAGCCACAAATGCATTTCAAACAGAATTGACATGATAACATAAAAGTCCTTGCCATAAAAAGTACAGTACATCAGTATGCTATATGAAGTAAGGATTTCACAATTACTACAGCTAAACCCTTATATGTATTAGAACACTTATATAAGTATCCTTTTTTTGTGTTAAATATTTCAAGCTGAAATTTTACCACCTTGTTGTCTTATATTTCGAACAGTCATAGTAAATGACGTAAATGGTTTTTTCTTCATTTGACTAGATATTTTAAAAATAAACGTTATTTTTAATTAATATTTGTAGTGCAAGATGTAGTGTAAGCTGTATAACTTCAATTTGCACTAATTGAGTAAAAACAAAATGAATTCAAAGTAACTTTTGATCTTAAAACTAAAATTTTTTGTTATTCTTTACATCAATCAGATTGAAATTCATTTTGCTGCCATTCTCTAATAAGAATTTTCCTTTTTGAGCATTTAACATGCACAACACATTTCATTGGAAATCTTAAATATCCTTGAACAGCAAACATATTTATGTGTGCAAACATAAACCAGAGACATTTTCGTTCCACTTTCATTACCACTTTCTCTCTTGTGCTTCTTTATATGCAAGACCCATATTTAAATTCCATTTTAAGATGGGCTAAAACCTCAACTGCAATCACAAATGAAACACATAAAAACCTTGAAAGGAAAAAAAAAAAACCAACAAAATGGGAAATGAAACCGCAAACGATTTTATAGCCATTTACCCATACCCCACATGCCACTCCATCGACATACGTCGTCGTTATACGCTGGCATATGAATTTCTTCTCACAAGTAGGATAAACAATATTGCTTTAGGTCATAGTTCACCACAGAAATGGCAACAATATCCCATGGTGTTGTGTCCAGCAGTAGGACATATTATACCAAGTACATTTGAGAGAGAAAAAAAAAGCCTGAGAAAAAAATGTTTTTTTTTGTTTACTAAAAGTACTGATGCAAAAAAAAAAAAACATACCAAAAGGAACCCAGTTAACTCGAGAATAAGAAGATATGACAATAAAAGTAAAAGTGAAAGAAATTTTATGGCATTTATGAATCCTCTTTGTGCAAAAATCCTACAATTTTTATGTCTATGCATTCATTGCATATGAATGAACTGAGGAATGAATCGAGCCGATTCGACAGCCATTTAATATTGAGTTTTCTTCAACAATGATATTCAGGATATTCAGACAATTCCGGATGTGTTTATGTTTTGGTCATGCCATACATTGTCAAGAATGAAAGCACATTGCTTTTATATCTGGCTCGTGTATATCTGCTCTAGCCGTTGAGTTGCAAATACAATAAATAAAAGTTATGGAAGTAGAAACCTGCTACCGGAAAGATTTACTGAATTATCAATAAAGGAAACTATTTATTGTTAACACATGGAAAGTGATTTTACTTTGCTATTATCATAAGCAAGAGGGTGGTCCTTTGAAATACTTTAGTTATTTTCCGCATATCCGGCTTTGATTCATTCAGAATACTTGCAAATGACATAAAATTTCGTAATAAATTTGCAATCTGCAATGGTTTTTAAAATGTTTTATGATTTTAGTTACTTTTCTGATGGATAGTGGTAAAGACACAAGTTTTTACATACTTACTTAACAAATTTAAATAGTTTTTCTTAAAAAAAAAAAAACCCAAAATCAATGCCAGTTTCCATAACACCAGGGTCAAAATGTTGTGTTTTTAACTGTAGGCGCCTTCATATTGCCAACGCTTTTAAAATAATTTAAAAACACATTAAAATTTTAACGCCTTTTCTTGTTCTAGTGGAAGTCAGTAGGCTCAATAAATAACAAAAAATAAGAAAAAAAATTATGCCAAATAAACGACAAAATTAATTTCCGAACTACAGGTGGCACAAACATAAAATTGTCATATTAAATTTATTTATTTGAAGGTTGAAATAAATTACCAACACGACATCAAACAACAGCGGAAAAACAAATATAAAATTATAGTCAATCAATCATAACAATTAAAAATACCCTACAAAACAAGGAAATATCAAAAATTTTTGTCTTTCTCTTTTCTGTAACATAAAAAAATTTTGTATTGATTGGCAAATTGGAAAATTGGGGTCAATCGAATTAGAATATTCGAATTCTACGGAAAATTCTGCTATCGAAAATAATTTCGCCATTTGTTGTGATAAAAGTTTTTGTAAGTTTGGAGAGTAGTGTTATCTAGCGAAACTCGGTTATTTTATTGTTCTAGGTCTATTACCTATAGAGCTATGAGATAAATTTTGCTTGTAAGCACTAATGTTAAGGAACTTTTTAAACACCTTGCAACTCATAGGGTGTTCACGATAGACTCACCCTCTCATACATATTTTTACTCAAAATTACTCAAACTTTTTGAGTTAACATTTGAAGATATTTTCCAAAGGTTTATCTTTTGGTTAGTTCCTTTTTTATGAATCAATTTCACACCTGTTTTTGTTTTCTTCTTTAAAGTTGTAAGTAAGTATAAGAGTTCTGCACGAACCGGAAGCAATCAGCAAGTCACTCGCCACGTGGGGCGTGAACTCACGTTCATCAAGCCCTAGTAAGCGAAAATCATAAATCAAATCAAAACAAATCGAAACACCAAGCAAAAAAGATGAGTGCTGCACTTGGAAAAAAAAATATTCTACGAGTTCAAGCACTCGTTGTTAATTGCATTCGGCACCGAGTAACATGTTGTCTTTTAGTGTGCTTGCTCTGACAACAAATTTGCTCAGCCGTGTTGCTTTTTGTGTTAAATTTGAACAAAAATATTAATTTGATTGAAGCATACCGCTAAGAGACGAACGCAAAACAAATCAAATCAAATAACCAATCTTTAAAATTCTAACGTCACCGTTTTTGACTTTGATATTACAATTGACTCGCTGCATTCATTGCTTTTGCAAATCTTTGGTGTTGTAAATGTTTTGTTCGGCTTGAACAACGTTGACGGCGTAATGCGAGTCAAAGTACAAGCGAAGTCAAGTCATGTCGCGTGATCGTTCTGTTTTGTGCGAGTCTATTGATGACTCGCAAAATGTCAATAGAACCATGGTAATCGACAGCGAGTGCAATCATCTGTTGACTTAGCAAGCGCACTCGCAAGTATTTATGTACCAAATATATTCAAAATTAAATGTTTTTTAATAATTTTGGTAATAACAATAGTCTGATATCACCGAATGTAGAGTACCCAAATATAAAACAGGAACTTAAAGTATATGAACTGCCACTTAGCGGAAATCATTTAATGATTTATGACTTATATATAGTAAGTTGAAGTTATACACAAGAAAAAAATTAACATAATAAGAAATGAAAACGAAATTGAGTATAAAAAGTAACAAAAAAGAAATTAAACGAAAATCGTGTGAGGAATGTAATAGGTACACTCCTTAAGAAAAAATTTTGTTTTTAATAAAAAAAAAAAAACTGTAATAGTTACATGAAGTTTCAATAAAGGCTGTGAAATGTAAGGAACGATCCTCTTATACCGAATGATAGAAAAAAGTCGAAGCTAAGTCTTGAACCTATCGAAAAGCTCTTGTGATTGATCGAAAAGGTATAATTTCATGCATTACTTGAAGGAGTAAAATTCGAACTTAAGTAATTTTTAGCCGCAATCATTTCAGAAAAAAGCCAATTTAGATAACCAATACAAAAACATACTCACACGCTTAAATTTCTTAAGTTAAAACCACAAATTACAGCAACATAATTTTAACGCAAAAACAACAATAACCATAACAATAATACGTTGACAAAAACAAAAGCAACAAAGTACTGATATTTTTTTAAGGGTCTTAACTTTAGAAAGGGTTTTATAAGAGGGGGATGAACCATGTTAAATTCACAGAACCACTTTAAACAAATTGAAGATTTTGTAATGAAAATAGAAATTTCTATAGCTGTTGTTGTTGTTGTTGTTATTGTTGAGTTAAGGTGGTCCCCTCTTAAGCAAATAACCAATAAAGAAATTTTGCACGTACAAAAATAAATAGGAATACAAAAAAATAGAGAGTGAAATGAAACAAAATAAAAACCTCCTAACAAAATTAAGTTCTTTTTATAGCATTTATTTTCTTTAAGAATATTTGCAAGGCTTTTTGCCTTGAGAAGCGGAAAAAAAACAAATGGGATAAATTTACAAAGGATACGTGGGCAAATGGAGCCTCCTTTTTGCTAGTGTTGTGAAAACTGAAATCCTTTTACATTTGTTGCATTGCGAATAGCATTAACATTTTTCACATACGCATTATCGAGTTCGCTGTGTATGTGAATTTTAACAGTGGTGAGCATAAATTTACCTTCAAAATGTTTTAAAAACTAAATTTATAATTTTTTTTCAAAAATTTAAGAAAATTGAAGCACAACAGTTTTTTGAATTTTACCAGAATTGTTTATGCTTAATATTTAAGTAGTCCAAAAAAGAGACATCAAGAACAAACTTTTTCCGTTTTGGCAACTTATTAATTTTTCGCTCGCCACTGTACCGAAATATACGTCAGCTTGTTTGTGAAGAAAGTCATGAATATTTCGTTTTGTACATTTTCCTTTTAAAGCATTATATCTTTCACATCTCTGTATCTCAGGCAATATTTGTTCTTATAGAATTGTAAATGTTCAGATTTTCTTATGATATTGTATAGAATTTCAAAAGTAAAATTTTTAACACATGTCAGTGTTCTTGTCTCAGTGTATCTATTTTCTAGAAATCTAAGATAACACATCCTACATAAACGTATCACACACACAGCTGTATACACTCTTACACAACAGTTATACTTATAGCATTTGCTACTCCTTTTTTAGACTTCCTAAGATTTGGTTTCCTTTATCATTGTTTATCTTTCTACATACGAGTAGCATCATTTTTATACACATTATCCTTATTTCTGTGATTTCTTCATTTTATTTGGTGTGCGTGTAACATCCTTGTTTGCTTGTTTATTTACTTTGTCCTTAACATGTAGTAGAGGCGCCCAACTTACGCAAAAGCAGGTACAAGCATACAAGATCTAGCTCTCATAAACACATTCATTGTATGAAGGTTGAATGGTGTACCCAAGTGGAATTAAAAGAATTCGCAAAAAGAGGAGGATTTCAAAGAAACAAAAAGTTCATATAAAAATAAGTAAAAAATTTTATTTAAAAGAAATATTTAAATTTAAATTCATATTTTTAAAACTATATTCAATATATTTTATTGAATTTTTTTTTTTTGAGGTCTATTGTATATTTGGTTTCTGAAGACTGAAGAATTTCGAAACTTTTTTTTTCTCTCATTTTCCGGTAGGGTAGGTACTTTTTCTTCTTTCGACATGAAACTTTTTTTATTATGACACATTTTAATGAAATCAGTTTAAATCGCATACTTTGCAGAATTTTCTACGCTTTCACTTTCTATTTGTTTTCTGCTTTAAGTTTTTCATACCCTTCTTCTTTTTTAAATGCTACGATAATACCACTTTCATTTTTAGAATTTCAAACATTTTTATACTTTAACAATAAGGTTGGGTTGAAAAGGTCTTATTATTTTACAACTTTGCAGATTTAGCGAGGTTTTCATGTGATAAACTTTTTGAAGATTTTTTATGCGGAAAATATCTATGATATAAGAAGACTCTTTTTAATGCTTTACAAATATTTAAAAATCAAATTAATTATACACCATACTTTAGAAAACAATGACAAATAGAAATTTAAATTGTTTTACAAGAAAAAAATATTAAAAAAATTCTTTTCAGAGTGATTTCAACCAACTTACTCCAATAATAACAATCAGATCCGGTCAAAGACTCTAGAAACCAAACTACTAAATTTCGTTGTAAAATTTATTGCAAATATTGGAAGCCAAACTAAAGCTCTGAACTAATTTAAGAATGTTGCTTTCTTTGTAAAATATCATGAGATTTTATTTTCTTTTCAAATATTTTCCAGTTGATGACTGGTGAATAATTCACCAAGCGTCGGACCCTTCTTGAAAATTAATATGCCGAAATACTAAAACCAATGTATGTAAATTGATTGTCCATTGAATTAAAATTTAGAGTTCTCGCATATCAGTAGCTCAGACTTGCAGCCTAATAAGCCTATAGATAAGTGAGCCCCTTGTCATGGAGCATTATTTTTGGAAAAATTTCAACTCTATTCTTGAATATTTTAAGTGAAATTTTGGAGTAAATTGAAATTATTTTGGTGGTAAAACATCCAGAAAAAATTTCGTAATATTCATTGGAAAAAGGAATTGATTAAATTTTTGATTTCATTGGAATCGTCGTCAATGAAATGCGGTATGACAAACCCCACGTGATTCAAAGGAATTGTAATAAAGAATTATAAATATGAATTCAGGGGCACATTTTTCGAAATAGAAAAAAGTATTTTAAATCGTCTTTCGAAATCCGCAGAATCAAACACTATAAAAGCTTGTCTTCAGACCATTCTTCGAAACAAGATTATTTGCGCACATTTTGCCGTTACCCTTGGGGGTCGAAGTTCAAATTGGCAGACAAAGTTAAAATGGATGTACATTTCTACGTTTCTTCGCATGATAAAACCAGAAATGATAACAAAGAAAAAAAGTTCGAACCTTCCAGCACCCCCTAGTGCCCCTTCACTACCGCTAAAAAGTGGTTGAAACATGAATTTCCATTAAAAAAAAAATAACAAAAAAAGGGGGCTGCTAGCTGGTGATGGGAAGGTCAAATTTACTTTACGTTGTCATTTTCGGTTCCAGTGCCCCAAAAAACATACAAATGCACATTCATTTCAATTTTGCATGGAAATTGAAGTTTGACCCCCTTTCTGGGGGTAATAAAGGGGCGTTAGGGGGTGACGGAAGTGTCAAACTATTTTTTTTTTATCATTTTCGGTTTTAAATTTGAATGCCAATTTAAATTTCGACCCCCAACGAGGTGGCAAGGGATGGTTGCGGGAAAACTGGAAATTGAAACCATTTTTGAAGGTCATATTTGGATTCAGCGACCTCGAAAATGTTGGAATAGAGGGGTCTACCTTCTGGGTCACGAGTTTTTTTTTTTTTTGTGTGCCTGTGTTATTTGTGGATAAAAGCCTGGTTTTAGTGTTGCATGAAAAAATAAATATTGACATAGTGAAAGCTTGCCAGGGCCTTTTTTGTTAGGTTACGGAAAAAAATTATTGAGCCAAAGTTTGTTCCCGATCGAATGGAGGTACAACTTTCCGCGCCGGCCCCAAAGTTGAGTAACTTGGCAAAAATTTGATGAAAAAGTGGTGAAATGTATGACTGAATCGTATTATTTTTTCACTCCCAACATTTCTTTGGAACATACCCAACCCCCATTAGCCCCTTCTGGGTCCCCCCATACAAAATAGAAATTTTTTGAAAAATCGCTGTAAATGTCCCGGGATGACCACTTGCTGGGGCAAATGTATCAACAGCCCTAAATAATTTTTGTTGCCCAATATTTTTTCTTAACACATCTACCCTCAATCTGACTTCCCACTGGGAGTGCTGATACAAAAAACCCAAAAAATTAAGGAAAATTACGAAAAGTAATTTATAGCTCCACTCGGGTAAACCCCAAGAGGGGTCAAATGTATGACTGGTCCTATTATTTTTCACTTGATACAGTACCTAGATTTTGCACATTTTCAGTGTTTACGCATTATTTGGAATGAAAACGTTTTTGAAAAAAAAAGAGACCTAATTACAATATCGAGCGATTAGTAGTGCAACAAAATAACTTCAAGCACTAAAAATGATTTGAACTAAAATCAAAAAAAGGGAGTATTTAGACAAATTAGCACTGTAACTCGTATAAAAGCAAAAATTTAAGTTGATGATAAGAAATATTTTTGGACCTAAGCCTCAAAATAAAATTTAATTCCAACCCTGTCATAGCTATAAATTTCTATTGTAACCAGCTCTTCAAACAAACAAAAAAAAAACGAGGCTATTTGAAAGACGGCAAGAAAAAAAAAAACATTTCCCTAAGCGCCAATATCCGCTTGCCACAAAGTGTTTTATGTGAATGCAATATAAATGCGAGCAAAGAAACCAGAAACGTTTAAACAGAAAAAACAACTCTTGTGTGGTGGCTCCCCCTTATGTTTTGGCCAATATAAGCACACACTCAAATAATAACAACAAAAACTCATTCAATTTCACATTCAATGTTTCATATTTTTTTTTTTTATATATACTTTATATATTTTATAACAACAACGAAGAAGAAACCGTGTATGTGGGAGTAAGTATTATGTCTGAACTCAAGTACAATCCCCCGAGGGGTGAGAACACCCTATAATTATGTGTGAGTGTTTGTGTTGTTAGCTTGCTGTGCCAACAAGCTCTGACTGGTACATCAAAAACTGAACGCTAATCGAATAACAAAACGACTCTCTATAGTCAGAGCATGAAATGTAACAAGATGTTAGCAGATACGGAATATGAACGATGAGTAGGGTCTGCTGGGGTGAATTGATATTCAAACTCTAAACTATGAACGGAGTAAAGTAGAGTAGCTACACTTTTTTTCACAACGTCAGATATGAAATGAAATTTTATATAGAAAACTGACTCAATATACTTTATGTTATTGCCGTTGCTGTTGTTGTTGTTGTTATCAAGCAGCGAAATATCCTTGCTGATAGGCAAGTACCGTCAATAGAATAAAAATATGGGTTTATGTGTATGCGAGACTTTGAGTGCGGTTCTGGATGTACAGCAGTGCTGTGTGCTATTTGTGCAGGCTTGCATACAAATAAATCAATTCCATGGAGAATATTTTATTTTAAGTGCAAATAGAATGGCTTTGATGTTTATTAGTTGGCATGGGTTTTTTTTTTTTTTTTTCTTCTATCTCTCTTGATTTTACTTAATCGTTGTAGATACAGTCAAGAATGTTTCATGTTAGATTACTGATATATGTAGGAAAAGAAAGAGAGAAAAAATGGAACGGAAATGAAAAGAATAACAAATAATACTTAACTAGCAAAAGTAATATGTTTTTTGCCTTAGAGTGTTTTACTTTTTTTCACTTATTGAGCAGTAATTTTATTGGAATAAATCTATGATCTCATTATGAATTTTATTTGTGCTTTGTGTAAAAATGTAATAGTTATTTTTATGTATATCTTTAAGTGTACAACACCTCATTTACCGCGTTACTAGGAAACTTCAAAATGGAATAAGTAGAAGCTCTGAAGAAACGTTTGAGGAACTACAAGATGAGGCATTCAGAAGATGATATCTTTAAGTGCTCTTGAGACAAAGACGGGTAAACGGTTGTATGGCTCATGATAGTTTTTCTCTGCAAGAGTTAGTCGTAAACTGGAATTGTTTTGCCATTTTTATTTTATGTGGTTTAAAGAAGCTCAGCAGCTAACTAATATAAAATATACTTCCTATCTCCTATAGTTTTTGAGATATTTGGTTTCAAAAAATGTTCAAAAACGTCAAAAAATACAAAAAGTGCGTTTAATAAAAGAATGACCGATATACATACATATGTATGTACATTAGGGTGTTTCATTTTTTTTAAAGGTTCTTCAAATTCAAATCTTAAACCGAAATTCGATTTATTATAAAAAAAAAAGTAATTTATGAATTTTTTTAGATTTTTTTGAAGTCATTTACCACTCGCCAATCGCAATTTTAATAAAAAAACTCGCATAATACATTTTTTCCTTTATAATTTTTTTCATGACTTCTAAACTAAATTTTTTCTCGTCTTAATATTAAAAAATAATAATATCTTTGGGTAAGGTATCGAAAAAACGGTTTTTACCTGTCTTCTAAGTGTGAAAATTGGAAGAAATGGAAAAAAAATTGCCTAATAATTTTAAGTAAAAAAGCGAAAAAAGAAAAAGTTTGACAATTTTTTGGCCATTTCTTTCAATTTTCACACTTAGTAGATAGGTAAAAACCTTTTTCTCGATACCTAACCCAAAGATTTTATTATTTTTTAATATTAAGACAAGAAAAAATTTAGTTTTTTAAAGGAAAAAATGTGTTATGCGAGGTTTCTTATTAAAATGGCGATTGGCGAGTGGTAAATGACCTGAAAAAAATCTAAAAAAATTCATGAATACTTTTTATTTATAATTAATTGAATTTCGGTTTAAGGTTTGAATTTGGAGAACCTTTGAAAAAAGTGAAACACCCTAATGTACATACATATATGTTGTCTCCAAGATTTTATTTTTTAACAATGCAATATCGCTACTAATGACAACTAATTATTTTAAAAAAACTCCTCACAGTATGTAGTAGGTGTGTACAACTAACTTGTGTCCAAACAACTTTCGCCCACATTAATCTTTATTCAAAGACATCATATCCAAGGTGGGTGGGCTGTTGAAAAAAAAAAAAAAACAACTCAATCTCAACTTCAAAATAATTTACGCCACTTTTGTCAAGGGAATAGTTGAGTCTACCACTCAGCAATGACCGTACAGAAAGCAAATAAATGAAAAAAAAAAAAAAAATATAAAGGACGAAGCCAAAAAAAAAATTAGTCAAAATAAATAACAGGAAGTTAAGTACGAAATTAAAGAAAAAATATCGCTTGAAGGCTGAATTCAGGCGGGAAATATCACTAAAAACTAACATTCATAGAAACCTATCCATTATGAACTTTGCATTAGCGCTGGCATGGAATTGTCCAAAAGGAAAAGAAACAGCAAGGAAAACTTTGACACAAAATAAAGGAGACAAAAAAAAAACCAAAAATGAAAGCAATTACAAACGCTTTTTCTAGCGATTATTCATACATACATGCACAAGCACAGAAATACGCACATACACATATAGCCACATACATACATATATGATTTATTTTTATGCGTGGGTAGCTGAAGGTGTGCGCTTGTGTACCAATGTCCTTTTTTTATAAATATCCTAACGTAGCGTATGTTTGTTTTATTTTTTTGGTTTTTGTTTTGTTTCCTTTTCCGCATTTTTTTTTTTTTTGTATCATCGTTCATTCCCTTGTTAACTTAAGTGGCCTAAATCCAATGAAAATACAACGCCGAAAAAAGAAGCAGAAAACTTTGCTCATTACATTAAAGTCTTTTTAAAGACATAGATATACATACACCTATCTTAACACGCATATACGTTTAGCTTTCTTTTTCCCTCCCCTTGAGTTGTTATGTTTCTTATTCCACAGAGAGTTTCATTGTGTTGCCAATTCTTAATTTGATATCGTAAGGTGTAAGGTGTCCTCATCATCAGAAGAAATTGTTCGGTTTTTATTTGCCGCAACCATCTAATGATTTTCTATTTATCTATATTGTCCTGGTAGGACTTTTGAGAATCAACGTAAGAGCAATATTAACATTTTTTAAAATTATATATGAACAGGTTCTGCACTCTTAGTCTGTTACTTCAGCCTCTACAGTCTAAAACGCTTGGACCCTGCTTGAACGGCATAGTTTTTTGTGCTTAGACAATAAAAATGCTTTAAAATACTATCAGCTATAAAAGTTACATGCAAATAAAATTTTATGTTATAAATAAGACTCTTCATAGAAAGAAAAATATTTTAATCATATGTAATATTTCATAAAAGTCTGATTGATAAAAAATTTAAAAACTGTCTCATATGATAAAAATCTATTGTATTTTAATAAAAATATTAAGATATATTATCAAGCTATGAAAAACCTATCAAAATATGATTATTGAAAATAAATAATCATTTCCATGAAACAAAACTTGTTCATGGCATTGAAACCTTTTGAGTTAAAATAACATATGATAAAAGTATCATGTAAACAAAATCTTATGAAATATCAAAGAAATTTTTTATTATTGTTAGAAAACAAGTTTATTCTAAAAAGCAATAATATGTAGAAAAAATCGCATGTTATAAAAATCAATTATAGCAAAAACATTTTGAAGTTTTTATGTGATGACATAAATAACTATCATCATCTAACCAAAATATTGTAAAATAAAGTATCAGTAAAAATCACTTCTAAAAAAAAAATATTTCGAGGTTAAATATCATGGGATAAAAATCACATGTTAAAAAAATTGTATGTACTCATAGGCTAGTTTTCTGCGATAAATTCAAATGAGATTTTTATAAAAAAAAAACTTCTGTGATTTGTGTTTTTTAACTGCAAAATTTTTTTTTATGTGACATTTTTTAATTTGCGGAGTTTTCCAACATAGTTGATAAGTGCAATTAATTCTTTAGCGTAGTTTTAAATTATGTTACACTTGATTTATCCCCTTATTTTTAGCATTCGTTTTCATATAGAATTTTAAATGATTTCAAGCTTTTTATTCTACTTCAAATTATGTACTGTTTTGTCATAAAATACCGATTTCTCGCAGGGTAAAGTTCTGAAACAAAAATGAAGCAAACACGTTCACGAACACCCTAAATGCACAACAAATAAAATGAGCTAAGTCTATAGCCTAAAATACATATATCTTGGCAGAGCTGCCAACCACTGCTGCTACTACAAAAATAATTGCTAATTACCGTATTGTTTCAATCGATGTGTCGGTGTTTTCTTTTAGACCGCCAGTTGAAGTCTCTAATCCAGGATTATATAATTTTGTTACACTACAGCGCAAAATTTTGCATCCCCCAACATTCTCCTCTATTTTGCTTCACTATCACTTTTATCGAAAATATTTCAGGTAAAAGTTGTTTCATACTTGCGGCAAAATATGAACTTTATATTGAGATTTATTTGCACATACATAGGGTAAATAAACAGTTTACTGCAAAGTTAATATCATCAGAAGTCTTGAGTAAAATACTTGAAAGTAATTCCATAGCAATATGTTTGATTCTTACTCGAGTTGAATGACTCATAATAAATTAAAGAAGCTGTCCAAATTCTAAGAGTATTTATTTAAGAGCATTTATCGCAAAGATTATGTAACTTTTATAAAGGATTTTTAATAGATCAAAACATGCATTTTTCATTTCATTGAGATACTTTTGAATTTGAAAAACACTAACAAATAACATTACGAAAATCATTACAATAAATTGTTGCACGCTGTTATTATCAACAAACGTGGAGATTTTTACGATTTTCATTATTCTTTTTAGCAAACACTTCTTGCTAATAATTTACCAGTTGCTCACAGCTTAACATAATTAATATTTAATTATTTTCTACACGGTTTACGCTGCGCGTGTGTTCTAAGCACCCTATACACGCGAAGCAATTGCTTGTTTGTATGCGTGATTTTAGCCCAATTAGGAAATCGTACAAGAAAACTTACTCAGTAAATCAGACCAACCGACCGACAGACCGACGGACCAACTTGATTGATTGTTTGCATTAGGCAAACGACATTACTCACACACACACGCATACGAAAGTTTTCAAGAAAATTGCACAGATTAAGTTATCGATCGCTTATCAGATTTTGTTTGTAGTTGTAGTTTGGCTTGTTTTTTGTTGTTATTGTTATTGCTGTTATGTATGCTATGTTAAGGTCGATATATTTGTGATTTAAATATCTTGGCATGGCTTTGATTTTCGGCTAATCAAAGATTTAAGTGGGCATACACAATTTAAAGCCATAAATTTAGTTCGATATTCTTAAAAAAATATCCTTTATTTTACGTAAGTGTTTCTTAAATATTTTATTATCCTAAGCAGACAGCTAAGCTTCTAGCTTAGAAAGGACTGTGATGAAAAGGGGAGATAAAAAAAATTGCAATAATTGGAAAAAAAGTTTTTGTGACCTAAATCAATAATCAATTTTCATTCTCATTTTTTTTTTTTTGGCAATATTAAGGAAAAATAAATTTTAACAAAAATCAACAAGAACTCAAAAGAAAAGCAATTAATTTTTGATATTAAATATTGAAAAAGTTTTAATGAGATTTTTCAACCAATTTTTTAATTAATCTAATGTCATGGTAAGAAGTGTTTTAAAATATTCAGACCAAAATATTCATTGTTATTTATTTAATATTTGATTTAAATTAATTTGTATGAAGCTCACAACATTTATAAAATTTAAAAAAATTTAAGAGAACGTTTACTTGAAGAACGTTGATGCTCTTTATTTGAAGTTGGCCTCTGACTTGCATTACATTTAGCGTACTTGAAAGAAAAAAATCGACGTGATATAGTTTTTGATTGTTTAGAAAAGTATGTAGGATCATGCATAGGAAATGGGAACTATCTTTCATAATATGAATACTAAAGTGCTAAAATATATAACGCCATTAATAGGGAAGGAAGCCTACTGAAAATAGACAGAAATATGCCTATCTCTTACGAAATATCACGCCAGATGACAGGCAACAGAATTGGCCAATCGAAAGTATAAACAGGAGCCTATTAACATCTACAGATGAACAGCTAATCCTTTGGAAAGAACATTTTTCGGAGACCATCAACCTTAACCAATAAGCGCTCCTCATACGCCACTTTATGATTAAAGACCGGCTTTCACTAATGGATATAACAAATACCATCAAATCATTTTAAAAATAACAACAGAGTGGGCGCAGATCGTATAGTCATTCCCGAATTTACCTTACAGGCTTACTAGGCCAGTGCATTAGGCGGCAAGTATTTTGGGGGGCCGGCAAATATTGAAAACTTTTTTAAATGTGGTAATTCATTGGTGAGAGAATGATTGGTCCCTAAGCTACCTAAAAATGGTGAGAAGCAAAAAAAATAAAAAAAAACGGTCCTCACTTTAAAAATTTAAACTTTTTTCCAAGTGAAGATGAGCAGCAATTTGTGAACGGTCTAAGGACGGCAAATTTCTAAATCTGGGCCTTCATATAGTTGTCGAAATGTTGGAAGCTTCCCCGAAATTTAATTTATTTATCCAGTCTTTAGACAAATTTGGGAAGAATAACGAATACTTAAAGGATTGCTCATAGGAACCATCGTGAAAGTCCAAGAAAAAAAATGGGACTTGCTATTAAGCCAAAACTACAGTTGTACTAGATACTGTCAGTTCTGTCCAAGGTCTTAGCGAAAATTTTCCTCACCAGAAGTAGCGGAAAAATGGAACCACTTATTTGAAAACAACACGCTGGTTTTTGTCCGAACAGATCGTGTATTGATGAAATTAATACCCTTCGCATGGCTATGAAGCTGATGAATAAATGGCAGGCTTTGTTATATTTAACTTTCATGGACTACAACATGGTTCAAAAAGTCCCGGGAATTTCGGTGAGATGACACCAACACTCTAAAATCGATATAATTTTTTTGGAAAGTGACAACTTTTTAAAGAGGAATGTCAAATTTTGATGACATTTCATTTAGTAGTTTTAAAGTTATCGCTGAATGAGTGACACTACTTTTGGTATTTCGTAAACAATGGAAGCAAGCGAATTTCGCATTTTGATAAAACATTGCTTTGTGTTCGGAAAAAACGAGAAGCAAACATTGGAATATCTCCAAAAACATCATCTGCTCCGTCGAAAAAAAACTATTTACAGATGGTTTGCTGAATTTAAAATGGGTCGTACGAGCACCAGTGATGCACCACGCTCGGGCGTCCAAATGAGGATACCAGTTCAGAAAACATCAAGAAAATCCATCTGATCCTTTTGAAAGACAACAAAGTGAAAGTGAGAGAGCTAGCAGACATAATGAAGTTTTCGATTGGTAGTATTTTCAATATTTTCCATGAGCATTTTGAAATGAAAAAGATGTCCGCGCGATTGGTGCTGCGTTTGGTGACAATTGATCAAAAGCAAAATCGTGTCGGAGATTCAAAGCAATGGAAAAATTGAATGAATTGTGATACGAATTGCTGCCTCACCCACCATATTCTCCAGACTTGGCCCCCAGTGACTATTATCTTTTTACAAACTTGAAAAGATGGCTCCAGAGAAAGAAATTTTACTCAAATGAGGATGTCGAGTTCGAAACTGATGCCTATTTTGATAGCCTCGACATCGACTACTATAAAAAAGGTGTCGAAATGTTGGAGGATCGTTGAATGAAGTGTACACGTGTATCTCTCTCGAAAAGAACTGTGTCGAAGAATAAAATCGCTTTTTATCAAAAAGTTTGTATTTTCATGATTTTTCCCGAGACTTCTTGAACCATAAAGTATAGTACGGTATTTGATAGCAACGATCGCAGTATTAACTGGGATGCGTCGATTGAACAGACGAGGTGCTGCACATAAGATCATTAACCTCATCAATGCTCAACAAGAAAGTTTCAAATGTAAAGTATTACAAAATGGGAAATTTTCTGAAACTTTTGACTCCATCAAAGGTTTTCACCAAGGCTTTTCCCACTCCAGCATGTCCATTCGCCCAAAAGTGACCAAAAAAAAGCTCCCATCTAATTGGTATGGAAAACATACTGGAAATTGAGGAAAAAGATTTTTTTTAAATATGTTTTTTTATTTTGTCTAATAAAGCAAATCTCGTTTCTTGTTTTAAATGTCAGTACTGCCATTGCTGAAAGTAAAAGTTATTCCATTAATTAACGCATATAAATTTTCATTTTCTTTGCAACTTTCTCCACAACTCATGCTCGTAAATTCGTTTTGGAGCATTTAGAGCACATACTTTCTATTTATTAAATCTTTGCTTTTATTTCTTTAATATCTTCGTATGCTCATTCTAGTACATACTTGTTTTTTTTTTTATTATTTCTGCTCCAGTTTCATTTTAACTTAAATTTAAAATTCATTTTTATTCATTTCTTGGAGTCATGAGCTGTGCTACTGCTGCTTCTTGTGTTGTATGAGTATTCGTAACGTTGTACAGGCGAATATGTGCGATATGATGTTGAAAAGGAAATTTGTAATGCTTTTGCATATGTATTTGTTGGCACGTAACAAAAGCATTTTGTTGTCTTTACTATTGTTGTTGTTGTTATATGTTTTCTAAGTAGGCAAAAAACGAATTGTGTGCGACTATTAGACTCGTTGGTTTTTTCTATGTGTGAGTATTTGTTTTTATTCAACTTAGAGTGGGTCAAAGTTGTTGCTTCATGAATTTTAAGCGAGCAATTTTACATTTTATTTAATCTTTAATTTCTTCTTCTACTGCTGTTGGTTTTTTTTTTTTTTTTTGTTTTTTCTTTTGCAACAACACTTTGTTTTGCACATATTAGCATTTTTTATGAAGATGCTGAGATTTGCAGAAATTTGTACTATGTATTGCCATTGTAGTAAGTTAAAAGTTAAAATTTGTTATTCAAAACGATTTGCTCCGAAAGCTTAGCTGTAAAAAGTCATCAAATGCTGTGTTTGCAAATAAATGATATATTTATAATTGAATGACTGACACTTTCTTTTAAGTAATGTGCCATTTTATATGATATATTTTACGAGTCAAATAATTGATAAAATTATGGCTTGTTGGAAAAAAATACTAATGTTATTGGCAAAGCCTTGGCACATTATTTTCTAATATAAGTTTTGATTTTTCATCCTTATTATAAGTGCACTTTTCGTGGCGCAATTAAGGTACTTTATTCGATATTTAATTTAACTGTGTATTCATATTTTTCCTAGTTATATGAGTAGAAGTCAAATATAACTTTGAAATGAAAGAAGTTACTTATCTCTCCTTTTCGATGGTGACAAAAGTGATGGTCACCTTTGAAATTTACTGTGGATCTGCAAAAGCATTGCTGCAACGAAAGATCACATCCTTGTATTTTTAATTTTTGGCTATTCTAATTGAGTGCCAGAAAAAAATGAGTAAAATTTCTAACGAAGATTATTGATACGTCCATTCCAAAGCCGCATGAAATTATTTTTTTTTCTTCGAAAATTGTGCTGTAATCGTAAGGTATTCAAGAAAAACGAGAAATGGTTTAAAGTTTTGGAAACATATGGTTACGTGCTTGAATGTATCGGTCTGTATGTAAGTTATTTTGCAGTTGGAGTTCATTTCAACGAAACTTAATATAATATGGCCATGGATGGGCACAAGTTGTTCTGCTACTTCTAACAAGAGCACAATTGAGTGTAACGAGAGAGAATTTGTGTATACACTGCAGTCGCGGTAATGTGAACTCATTAAAACCGAGGTTGTTCACGGTAGCGAAATTGTTCACGTTAGCGAATTTAAACCAAAATTTATGCAGCGCAGTCGCTGTAACATATTTTGCATCAAATTTTTAGTTTTCATATCATTCGTAACAACAAAAACTTTAAAAGAAACAAAAAACTTCTTCATAAACTAAAAAAAAGGAAATAAAAATACATAAACAGCCTTTTGCGTATTGCATGGTTGAGTTATGTCTTACTACAAGGTAATCAATGCAAAATTTATTTCGTTCACGTTAGACGGCGGTCACGTTACCGAGACTGCACTGTACGTATAAAATTTTGAGCGTACAAAAACGAACTGAAGTTCCACTTCAGCAGAAGTAGAACTCCATACGGTTGTTGTTCCACTACATGGAAACGAAGTTTTGCGTGAATGTTGGTGCCCATCATTGAATATTGCATATTGACATTGAGCCTTATTGAGGCTCCTAATATAAAATAAAAATTGGTTATAACAAAACGAAATTATAAATTTGATGAAGCTGAATCTTTGGCATTAAACTTTACTTATTATTGTTCATGCAACGTTAATAACTCAAGTCGACAGAGTCGAAAAGGATACAAACCTAATTTCCAGCAATCCAATAGATTTATGTATGTACTCTGTAACCACGGTTAGCTCACTTTGTCATTCCGTTTGTAACGCATAGAAGGGGGCGTGGCAGGCATAAAAATATACTTCATTAGCTTCACCACTTGACTCGATTAAGCCATGTCTTGTGATTACTCCCATTGCATTTAATTTTTTGGATTTTTTTTTTTTCAATTACTATAATTTGGGTTTGCAAATTGACTTTTAGTCAAGTGATTAATAAATTTCAGCTGCCTCACTCAACTCTTCTGGACTTTACTGGGCTACACCTTTAGGCAAGGCTTTTGGGATTGAAATAGACGAAATCGATTACGAACCGGACTGCCTACACAAATAACACATATAAAAAGCTGTATTGAGAGAGTTATTTGATATAGTGCAAATGTCCGTACAAGTACTAATAACAACTTGAACAAGCTCTGGAAAAAAAGTTAAAAACATTCACGAATTTCCACAAGTAGACCTTCATAGAAACAAAAATTTTAAAATGCTTGGTTGAGAGAAGAATTTTAAGTAATGAAACCAAATATCACTGAAATACAGGGCATGGTTCTGTCTAACATCAGACAAAAAGTTGGTGAATTTCGTAATGAGAGCGTGACATCTCCTATACAATAACAAGTTTCAATATGATACTCAGAAGGCTATTCAAGTAAAAGTTGGAAAATTTTATTAGGATAAGTTTAGTCAAATCAGCATAGACGTAGAATTACTCTTTTAATAAAAATTTAAGACCTGCGCGCAGTTTTACAATTCATATTTATTGAGTAAACGGGAAAATCAGCTAGCTCTTGACTTTCTTTTGAAACTTGGAATAGTGAAAACTGTACACTTTTATAGCTGCGATTGCAGCACTATGCAATTTTTCAAAGGACATCTCCATAATATAGAGAAAGGTGAAAATGCGTTGTCATCAGTAAACAACCTCTTTTCTCGCAATTGAGGAGTGACAGATACGTTCACTGACAGTTTTTTAATACTCCAGAGTCAAGCTCTTTCGAAACTGAAGCTTTTCATTAGCTCGTTCAAAAAGTATTAAGACTTCATTGGAAAACGCAAAATAAGAACATGCAGGAGACTATTCTAAAGAGTTTATTTAACGAAAAATTGCGAGTAAAATGAATTTATGTAAAATATGTATATAAATAATGTAGATTTGAAAAACAATAAACAAAAACTTTCGTATCCTCATTCATATGTATGTATATAAAGCTAACTCTTAAAAGTTCTTATCAGCTTGTTGGTCAAATTTGCTTGAGTATTAAAAGAAAAAAGTCTTTAACATGTCATCTTAAATAAACAAAACAATTAAATCTATGACATCACAATTATCCTTTGTTCAGTCAAATTTAAAGTAACAACAAATAAAATTTCTTCCCTATGCAGTTAAAACTTATTTACGAGCAAAGCTTCATTTTCAGCAAGTGAAAGTTTTCTGCATCGTTTTGTTTTCCATTTCGTGTTTTTATTTGTTTTCAACAATAAAATCTTAGCAAATCTACCTACTAAAATATTGCTTTCTATAAAATAAAAGGAGAAGTTTGGCAACGCATTAAAAAAGAATAAACAAACATTTTTTTATTCGATATATTTCTTTTTTTACTTTTGCTTAAGACCTACGTATTTTCGATGGGTAAACACATTTTTGGAGCAACTTGGAATATTTTTTTTTATAAATTTGGGTGAAGCATTAATGGAGTTCTCGAATTGATTGAGTTAGAACTAAGTTTCTTCCAAACGGGGTCATTCAATAAGAGCAGCAGACCAGCGGCGAATGAGAGAATGCTTTATTAAAACATCTTTGGAATGGAACACGTGCAAATATTTATCATCGAGTACGGGTCACAGAACCTGGTTTTTCCCCAACGTGTTGACTATAGTAAAAAAATGTTGTTCAAAAACTTCACAAAAAGGTGATCACAACAATCACGTGACATGACAAGATATCGTCAAAGAAATCGCATAAGATAACAAAATCTTTTACCAGAGTATAAAAATGTCATGTCCCATAGAAATGTCATGTCACATGAGATCACAATGTCATATAAGTTGAGTATTTTGCATTGGCAAGAGCTTAAGTTTCAGTGTTGAATGTTTTGTACAACCTTATTCAATTTGATTTGTTTATTATTCTCATGTAATTTATTATTTTAAAAATGGACTACTAATAGATAGCTCTCATTCTTTATTTGCTTACCTTAGATGGCCTAACATAATGTATTGTTTAGTGATTTTCAGAGTTTTATAAAAATAAAATATTCTAGTTATTTATGTGACTGTAATAAACGACAGAAACTTTGCAAGATAAAAATGTCATGTGATTTAAAAAAATAGACTAAACCAACTTCATCAATGGTAAAGATTTTGATATGAAGAGCTTTTTATTTAAAACAATGTTGGGAGACAAAACGACATGTGGTACAAATATCGTAGAATGACAATGAAAGCTACAGAAATCATTTGCGATTAAAATATAATGTAATAGAAATCTCATGAGATAAAATGACATACATTTTTAAGTACATAAAAAGAAAAATCAAAGTGTGCGTTGTAAGCATTTTAAACTCTCATAAACGAAAGTCGAAAAATGCAGAAAAATTTTATTTAAAATTAAATACTGATAATTTGGCCACATAAAAAATCAAAATCTACTTCTAAATTGTTAAAGCAAATAAGTGGCAAAACTTATTTTCGATCAAAATCTAAAAAAAAGAAATTTTCTTAACTTAATGGTCTCATTTGACCGTCCATAATTTCACAATAGCTAGACGTCTTTATAATACCTTCCTTTGTTTCGTTGTTTGTTTTATTAACAAATTTACTACAACTTTTTGGCTAACCCCAAAAAAATCAACAACATTAATTAGTTCCAAAAAAAAAAAAAAAACAACAACAACAACGAAGAAGGAACTTATTTTATGTGTACTATGAACCTCTCTATTGTGCGTTGCCTCTACTTTTCGCTATCACTTTTTATCGTTCTTTCAGGCAGTCTCTATGAGTGTTGGAAATCTCTTGACCAATAAATTTTTAAACTTGACTGCACAGTGAAAATGTTTTCATTTTGGCACGATTTGGGACGCTTGTGTGAAGCTGCTATTTTAAGGATTTTCTGGGGATAACAGCAATAGCAGCAGCAGCTACAACAAAAACAACAACAACAACAGCTAAAATAATTCAACTTGATGTATAGCGTGTACATTAAATAGGCCTTAGCCCCGAATTATGCTATGGCTATAAAAACTGCTGCTTTGCGCTTCAATAATTATGATCCTGGATTTTGTTAGGTTTTTTTTTTGGTTTTTTTTTGCAAGATTTGAACACATTGACAGCAAAAATAAGACATAAAAATAAAGATGCGTAGAAAATAACAAAAAAAAAAAATAAAAGCAACATATTAAGTTTTATGCAAACCCTCGAAACTTATGTTTAGTCATGTGCGTCTCTGGCACGAAACTATAATTCTTAAGAAATAAAGATTGCAAAAGAAAATGCGTATGTATTTGTTATTTAATTTAATAAGAAATGTTGTATTTTTTTGTGATTGCTAGCAGTTAACTAATGCTTATTTTATTATTTATTTAAAAGACTTGTAAGCTAAGATCTGCGAAGATTTATGTTGATAAGACACAATTTTGACGAGTTACATGTAGCTAGCAATAATTGCTGTATTGGTCATAAATGTTGTAATTGACGTTAAAGACAAGTTAACATAATGAAGAGTTAATTTTTGGCTTAAAATTTATTAGCATTGCATTCAAATATATTATACACATTACGAGTGCTTTAAAAAAGTGTAGGATTTTCTTATACTTTGGCCTCATTTGTAAAATTTCAGCTTATTCATTTTTTAACGGCAGCTGTTTTCACAAATTTGGTTTTGCTTGTCTAAAGATTTTTATAATGCAAAATAGTGCAAAAAGTAAATACCTATATACCAAATATTTTCAACAAAATTATTTCTTTCGAAGAATATAAAGCAAAACAAATACTCTGTTAGGATGCTGCTATTTCGAAAAGTCAATACATTTGATTGGTTTCAAGCACTCAAAGGCTGATAGTAAGAGTAACGCACTAGGTACAAAGCTAAAACTTTGTCTATGATTGATTAAGTACTACATAGTTAAATAAGAAAATCAAAATCTGGCAACATTGGCGCGGTCGCGAAGGTACACCCTAAAATTTTCAAAATGCAAACTATTCATAAAAAACATTCACGCACTACTAAAATTTTGTGTATATCTAATTTAATACTAGTAAGATAAAAAAATCAACATCTGGCAGAATTGGCGCAGTCACGAAGGTACACCCTAAGCGTTTCGAAATGCAAAATATTTTTCAAAAAATCATTATAACTGGAGAACGGCTGAAGGGATTTCCAAAATATAGATGCCATATGAAAGATAATTTAATAAGGTATAATATTTGTTCAGAAAATTTTGAAATATTTTACACCTTTTTTGAAAATTTTAGGGTGTATCTTCGCGATCGCGCCAATGCTGCTAGATTTTGATTTTCTTACTTAACTAGTACTAAATCAAGCATAGACAAAATTTTAGCTATATACGTAGTATGTTGCTCAAAGTGGCTGCCAGCTCTTAGACTATACCCTCGGAGTGTTCGCTTTGTTCAGAATGACTTACGAAAATTCTGTGCTTCAACCGTTGTGTTTGCATTATGGAAATTATAAATACTCTTGCAATCTCAATATGATAACAATTCTGTTTGTGATGTGTAAAATATAAAAAAATAAATATTTTTATAGTGGCAACGATTCAGAGATTCCATGTCACATGCACATACATACATATGTAAGTAGTAAGCTTTAGACAGTTTCTATCTTTATTTATCACTAACTTATAACTAACTTTTAGTACAATTTTTGCTTACCTTTTAACAGGATAATGATGATGATGAAGTCCCTTTTTGTAGAAAATTTCTTGGATTTCTCAGCTCAAATTTTCAATTTTATTTATTCACACAATTTAATTTTACGTATTTTTGTAGCACTTTTTAAAACTCCTATAAACTTGAGTATATATTTTGCATTGATTGATTTCTTATTTCAAAAATGTTCCTCAAAACAAATTCTTTATGTTTTTTAAGCTATGTACTGTTTAGCTGGATTAGAAAACAAGTTCATTATTTTCACTTTTCATAAATTTTACATTGGGCTTAGACAATTTTTTTAAATTTTGTAACCTTTAGTTTTTGAACATCGGAAACGGAAGTTTTTTTCACCTAAAAAGATAAAAAAGATCATAAATTTAAGAAAAATTTAATTTAATACACATGTTTATTAGACTGTTACAAAAATCTGTGTATAATTTTGAAGCAAATATTAAAAGACGCTATCCAACGTGTTACAACAAACCATTCCAAGCCAGTAAATTTACATTCCTAACCAAACTGTAAGAAAAGTTTTATAAAAACTTATGTCTGGAAACTTAGCATTCAAGTGAAAGTTGCGAATATAACTTTCACAATCATTAACATAACTTGAGGACCAATTTAAAAATTTTATGTTTACTGGCTTAAAAGGAGTCAATGTTCCCCCCAGTATACATATATCCTTAGTTACACATAAATAGCATTTTTTATGTAAAAAGTAACTTATTGCCAATTTGGCAATATATCAATTTCTAAAGTTTTGTTTGCTTCAAATGACATCAAAAAAATAAATTCGATTTTCGTTACAGTCTAATGTATGCAATATAAAATAATTAGAAGCAATTTCCATTTAATAAAATACTTATTATATTATATAATAAAATATAAAGATTTATTTTAAAACAAAGAAAACAAATCCTCCTTGCAATTATTCGAATACTCAGAGGCAGCCTTTTAAAAACGTAATTTCAACGAAATTTGTTCCCTCCATTAAAAACATTTCACTCAAATTAGCATAAAATTGAAGAATTCTAAATTAAAATTCCAAGAATTTTCATTACATCAAATAATTTCTTTTCAAACAACAAATACCAGTTGAATGGTACTTTCAATCTACTTGAAATTCATGCCTTAAGGCTTTAAAATCAACGTTACGAACTGTCAACTGAAAGCTTTTAACTGGTTTTCATTACAATAATTTAACAATTTATAATTACGCTCTACTACTCAAATACATAAAGTATAACTTGGCTTGGCTGAGCTTAAAATTTGCCATCAATTACTGAGAATCAGTGAAATTAATTGTGTTAAAACAACTGGAAACTCAAACCATCAATTTAATCAGTTAAAGTCCTTGACAACGCATCATAGGCAAATAAAACAACAAAAAAAAAATGAGAGAAATCACAAGACTTGGCGCTTTCCTTAAACTAACAAGATATATGAAACAGTTAAACCCTACTAAGCATGTAACTGAAACTCTACTTCAATTCTAATGACGACAAAATCTGATGTCAATCACCGTTTGGGAACTCAGCAGCCAGTGACTGTTAACACCGAAAAATGCTAAGACAACAATTTAAGCAAACTTTGTCGCATCATTTCACAAGGTTTTCCGAATGCAAAGAAGAAGAAAATTATTGATTTTCAACACTTTTCCAATGGTTACACTGTCTTAGCATTAAATAAGATGCTCCTTAATTTGGTGTATATGCTAAAAGATATGAAATATGCGCATATGATACCCAGTGAAAAGTATAGCGAGTGCCTAGAGGTTTAATATTTAATTACTACATGACGTGCTAATTGATAATTCTCTCAGATATATTGTATACATTTAAGGCTACAGTTTTTTGTAATTTCATAAGCGAGGTGACGATGGCGCAATCCATGCCTTGGAACTGTAATGGATCTGCACTTGTATATGAATAGCATCCAGGATGTAACGGTGCCGTTTGTAAAAAGGCTAATAAGTGTTACCAAGACACTCAGGTCAATGGGATAAAATGGCCACCGCAGTCATTAGGTATGAAAATTTGTGGGCTGACGTTAAGAAAGAAATATCAGACAGTCAACTAAAAAACAATACTGACTTATGGACTACAATTAAACATTCCTGGTAGGCGTTTCCTGAAGAGAAGTGTCAAAAACTGTAAGACTTAATGTAACTGCAGTCATTGCCAATAAAAAAACATGCAAAAAAGTATTAATATAATGTGTATTTAATATAAAACATAGTCTTAACCCATTTTCTGCCGCTGATCGAGTTTTCGAACATTTTCATTTCATTTTCACCGAATTTTTGTTCTATGTCGAGGCATAAAAGAAGATAAATGGTATACAGCGTATTATAGTAAACTAAATTGGCTTTCAGAAAAAAATTATGTTGGTCACGCCCCTTTTCCTTCGTAGGCTACAGCTAGTGGTTGAAAAGTACCTTATTGGCATACCGATATTTAGTAATTAAAAATAATTCATTTCCAAATGTACATTTTTTCTGTAGATAATGGTCGAATATGGTCGAAAAGTTACTTTATACAAGATCTGTTTCTACTAGGAAACATTGGTGGACTCGCAAAATGGACTGTTCGAAAATTCGAACAATGGCGGTTGGTGGAAACACAGCTCACAACAAAATTTGTGTTTGTAAGCGATCTGTTAGATAATTTTTCATTCAGAAACAATTCTGCTTTACTTCGAGGGTTGGCAAAGTACGAAAGTGATTAGGTATATTATAATATTTTCTGTCAAAAAAATTTCTAGTTTTATTTATTTATTGGCTTTTATTCGCAATTATAATAGTTTCATGGGGGGCATTTACCTTGCCCGAAAGGCAAGCCAGCCGTTGCAAAGTATGCCATAAGCCTACACAGCGAATGTGCAAAAAGTGCCAAGTGCATTTGCACATGAAAAATTACTTCGCAGCCCACAGCAACTGGGAGAAAAATAAATAAAATTGTAACAAAATCAAACAAAAAATCATTTTTAATAAATAATAATGACATATTTATTGTGTTTTTATTAAATTTATATATGTCTTTGACCAATACCTGTAGAAAATATTCGTATTCACATATGAGCTGAATTGTGCCCAACCGCCATTGTTCGACTTTTCGAACAGTCTCACCTGATGAAACCAAAAGTGGCACAACATTTTGGACAACGGATTCGAGATTTTTGGGTCCTAATTAGTCTAGAAATATCACCTTTAATAATAAACTCTAACTTTCATACAACGCGGCAGAAAATGGGTTAAATAATAAATAATTGAAGAACTAATCACAGCTTTTCAATAGTTTTTTTTTATATATATTGTGATATCTGTTCGATGCTATTTCTCTGACTGTCAAATCGTGTCATAAAATTAGGAAAACATAAATATTTAAGGATTTCTTTAGATAGGGAGCATCTGGCATATTACGCCTTGTTTATTTAAAAGAAAAATTGATTAGTCCCCAAAGTTTCCGAGATTTTTCATCAAAGATGTTTACCATGCTCTTGGTGCTATTATTTTGACCGCAGCTGTATTTATCAAACAATATCAAAATATGTTGAACAAAGTCAAAAATTGTCAAAAAATGTCGGAAAATTTCAAACAATGTCGAAAAAGTTCAATGACCCCGCTGCTAGTTAATGTTTTTGTAATGTTAAATTTTTAATAAGGATAATGTCGCAAAATATAAAATAATTTTGAAAAGGTTAAAATATGTCGCAAAATGTGAAGTTTCTAAAGTGATACATGTAAAGAAAGTTAATTATGCAAAGTGTGTAGAATATGTTACAGTATATATCGGAATTATCAGCATAATATCACTTACTTTGCTTATCTTACTCTTTTTGTTGGCAATTTGTGTTTCACTGATATAAAAAAATACACTGATTACAAACCGATTATGCGTTGAAGAAACTTGTCTCAATTTCGCGATTGCAAAATGATCACTGACTCATATTTTATTCCTTGCATTCCTGGCATAAGCCATCTCTTTCTTATCTTACATTATGTACATATGCTTGCACTCAATCTTCTGTTTTGTTGTTCTCTCCTACTCCAATATTAAAAGCCACGCTCAGTGCAACTATAAGCTTACGCATTGCTCTTATCAACCGTGGAACAAAAACAAAAAAAAAAAAGAAAACAATAACAAAACACAAAGTGAGAAATTCGAAGCAAAGTAATTTACTCTTCGTTTATATAGTTTAAACAACAAAGGTACGAAGCAGCGTAAGGTTCCTTAATGCAGAACTATAATCGGCACCAACATACATACATAGATTATGTTGGTTTATTAGACCTCCAAGCAATCTAAAATAACTCTCTCGTATTACTTTTCTTTACAATTCATCATTACATATTGGCCAGAAAAGATATTCACACATCAAAAAGCCTTACGCACTAATTTTAATTACATTTCTTTATATTTTTTTACCACAGTTACACTGCATTTTCCAAATCATTTTACATTTAATGTAATACTTTCATTTAAATATTTTTGTTTGAGTTGAATAAGTCTTTATTAACCGATTAAAATTCCAAAGAAAGCGATGTCAGTTGCAAAAAAAAAATAAATGGTTAAATTATCCAGTTATCTAAAAATGTTCAATTGTTTTTACAAATTTATGAAAAAAAAAACGCTATTTATAAAGGGTAACTGTTAGTAGTAGACGAAGAGAAACCCAATGAACAATTATTCAATTTGCGAACAAAAATGTTTAGGGTTTCGCTATTAATTCTGCAAAAATTACTTTTAACAATACCCTATTACAGATGTTCATCCATAAACAGTGTCAGATATTTTGCACCAATAAATTTAATGCTCAAGCGACCTTACATTTTAGTAGATTTTTGTTGGCCGGCTATATACACAGGGTGGGCTAATAAGGTTTTGTTATGACGATAGTAAAATAAGAAGCAATTTGTAGCTTTATTTTATTGAATAATGCTTAGGTGATGGATAATAATTATGTGTGAAAGAATTTATCAGCCAAATGTTCATTATGACTTTGGCGGCTTGTGTCAGTCGGTTTGTTTAAATTTATAATGACAACTTTACATAATTGCTCCTCTATTCCACCAATGGGGCTAATAATCTTGGACTATATGTACATTAAATATGTAAGATTCATACAGTTTGATAGAAATAATGATTTCTTAATTCTTTTCGCAAATATTTAAAACTCTGTGTCACAGATATCAGCCCAACTAAAGGTTCCTTGCCTTAAATTTTTACTTTGGTCAAAAAGTCAAACTGCGCATTTAAATGGGAGAAAATAAATTTTAATTGCTGACATTCTACATATGTAAAAGGTATTTGGAATTGTTAAAAAAAAATCAAAACAAAATTACTTATTCGTGAAAGTTTATTTTGTCGGTATCGCTTGCAGTATAATTACGCCAGCGCTTACTTCAGTCCGTCATTCGTTTATTGTAGGCAGATTGAGGATTAGCTTTCAGCTCTTTCAGAAAACTTGCTTTTATGGCATTAAGTGACTCAAATTTTCTATGCCAAAAACTCAGACGAGGTATTCCATGATGACATTCATTGAAGTTCTAGCACACAAAAAAAATCTCTTGCAAAATGGTGACTTTTTGCAAAGGTGCATTGTCGTGGTGCTAAAACCATTTGATGTGATTCCTCAAATCTAGCCGTTTTAGGCGGACATTCTAAAGCAAAGTCCTTAATGGTGCTCCTAAATATTTCTTATTACCCATTTAAAGGCGACAAAATAAAATCTTATCAATAAATAAAATCACAAGTACAAACTGCGGACCACAGTGACATTATTTGGAGCCAACCCTGTGGATTATTTAGTTAAATTTTATTACCAGATGAAATTGAAACTAGGAAAAAAGTTTTTATACCCAATCTGGAAATGAAAAAGCGCTAAAAAACATTGGGTGTAGTCAAATAAAGTCTAAATACAAAAAAAATAAATCTCTCACAAAACCTAATTAAAAGATCAATATACTCTCTATCTTAAGCGTTGTTTATTTACTTCACCTAATAGACCAAGAGCCAGCGACGGCATATATTTCGAGCTGTAATATACTACAGTTTTGATTAAAACAACAAAATTGGCTAAAATTCGGGAATTTTCGGGAATCGGGACAATCTTTGGCAAGGTAACCCTGGTTGGTTAGTGATGCCGTAATGCTGATTTATTTTTCATTTATATAATAGCCTTATACCATATTTTTTATAATTTTTTATATGGGAGGTGGGCGTAGGAGACGTCAGAACACGCCCATTTTTACATGATATCGTATTCATATCTCCTGAAACTCATGACCTAAGTTTCAAACCGATATTTATTGTAGAACACTTTCTACCATATAACTATACTGTACTACTGTCGACCTTTAAGGTGTCTAATAACCATCGGAAGTGTCTGCCAACTGGAAAAAACATCTTTTGATAGCTTCTCAAGCAACATATATAAAATTCAGCTTTTATAAAATGACGAAAGTTAGATGAAATTTTTTACACCTTTGCTACCAGATATCTTCCAAAGTAACCGTTATTCAAACTTCATAGTCGGGGATCGTTGTTACCTCTATTAGTGACACACACTGAGAAACTTTCAGCTTTTATAAAATGTCTGTTCGTCGCTGGCTCTTGCTCTATAATATTAGGTTTCATAAAAAATCACCCCAAAACAAATAAACCCAAGTAACTCATACATACGTTTCGAATGAAATATTTCAAGCCGTTATTATTTCTATTGAATCAATTTACTAAAAATTATCTAAGAAATTTTCACCCACGATGAAATCTATCTACACAGTTAGCTTTTCTTAGAATATAATAAATGCGTTTATTTTTCACTGGGTTTTTTATATATTATATCATCGAAATGACATTTTAAGCAGCAGCCTGCCGCCACAGCAGGAAATAAAGTTAACATCCGTTCTGAGCGCGCCTCCGTTCACAAACTTATTAATATGTAAAAGTATATCGTTTGCAACAGCGGCAGCACAACACCAGCAACACCATCAGTTTTATTACAAAAACAAAAATATAAATAATAAATGTGCGTGTGCGTAAAAAGAAAAAAATATCACCAAAAATATAAAAAAGAAAGAAAATAAATCTACCGCTTGATTCCTCTTCTAACTGCGCCATTTTCTGCGAAGACAAATGATTACTGCCGGAAGTGTTGACAAAGAAGCATGACAGTACAAATGAAACAAAAACAACATGCATACATAGATGGAGATGGAGATCATGAAGAGAGAAAAAAAAATTGCACACGACCTCGTTAAATATTTGACAGTTGAAAGGACAATATGTTGACGTCTATAAACGCAGTGACAATCGCATTCCCAAGCAAACGAAAACGAAAACGACAGCGACAACGCAACGTAGCGACATCACGCACGTGACACTGCTCAAATGTCAAATTTACATTAATTTTGACAACACAATGTAAAAGAAAAATTTAATTTGATTTTTTCCTTGGGTTTTGTTTCTGGCTTAAATGATTGGCAACAATATAATGTGAACGTTTCGTGTGCGTTTGTATGCCTGTGTGCGTATGGAGGCGTTGCTGCTTTCGGTTGTACTTTGTCTAATTATTTTTGATTAAACGTTATGTTGGTATACAATTTCCTATTTTTGTGAAAGTCAAACTATCGTAATGATGGTTATAGCTAATGAGAAAGGAAGTAATGTTGCACTAAAAGGTGCCATTTACATACTAAAGTGTTTAACTATTAGTAAATTTATGGGTATAAGACATGTTGTTAAAATTACTAACAAAATTAAATTTTTCAATGAGAATATTATGCAAAACGTTTTTATTTTTTTTTAATATGTAAAGTTTTTTAAAAGTGTTATGCTTGACATGCTAAAATCAATAAAAGAAAATGGCAAGCTATTATGAAACGTCGGAGTCGGTGGTGTGGATATTTAGAGGATATATACGGTGACCATTCGTCTATTCCGACAATCCTGTATTTCAGTATGCTGTTCCGTTTTTTTGTTTTTTTTGAGAAATATGGAACGTACAGATGGCCCGTATTTGTAACGTATTTGGATATTAATGTTTGCTGTCAGATTGAAATGAGTTTTTTCAATAAGCAAAGGACAGATAAACTATAAAAACTAAGTTTCTAAAAAGAAAGGTCATCAACTATTTACAGCAAAACAAATTTGCATGAGAATTTTCAACGAATTTTGTGCCGGGTTTAGCTCCTAAAAATATGGTCACCGTAAGGATATATGATATAACATTGAGCACTCTAACTAATTGTGGCACGGTTCTTTATATGACGCAATGAGAAACCCTATTGCAACCTCTCCGTCCTTTGAAAGCGATTTTCGAAAAAATAAAGTTTGTAATCAAAAACGTTTTTCAAATAGTTAACAGCTATAAATTAATACAAATTCCAACGCTTATGCTAAGTTGCTACACAAATAAATTCAAATTCTCGTAATCCAATAAGAACGAGTATGTAGTAATACGCGAAAATACTAGCGAATTTATTAACCCATGATCGGTCAAATAATAAACACCGTTAAGTTTGGTTACAAACCATGCAGTGGGGAAAGAGGGGATAAACTTAGATAGCTTTTAATTCACCACGTACAAGGTCTGTCTTAAAAGTATCCGACCTTCTTCTATACCTTTGCGCCTGACAATTTTAGTGCTCTCTGCCGGAAACTAGTTTCAACTGTAATAGCCCAAACAGAACTCCGGCGTACGACGTAAATACCGCCAGAGTAAAATTTTTGCTGTGAAAATCGTATGGGAGAAGAGAGCGCAACTCTCTTTTCTCTCTACTCTCTCAATGGCGACGGTAAAATTAAAACCAAATCTAATTCTACCGTCAGCCGTCGCGGCATTTACGCCAGAATTCTGTTTAGGGTATAACTTATACCTTACTTATACCTTATAACTTATACCGTATAAGGCTTCACGAACTCCCTAGATGCCGCTGTTTTCGCCAGCACACCTTAGTTTACCGGCAGCGTGCGTTTGTTTACTATGTATTTATTACGTTTTGTCGCAAGCCAGCGCATGTATCGAACGTTGTGCAGCAATATTTGACAAAGCACAAAGTATTACAGCTACGCTAATCTCCGTACAGTCTTAACGATTCTTCCATGACACTTTTGGCTGTTCCCAAGATTAAAAATGCCGCTCTAATACGACGAACGCTCTAATGTCAATATCAAAAAACGAGTTACATGATTGCTTCCAAAAGTGGAACGGTCGTTGGAAGCATATTCTTCAATCAAATGGGGACTACTTGGAAAGATGCTAATAGTTCGATACCGCAGAATAACAACATCGAAGAAATATGAAGGAAGGTCGGATACTTTTGGGACAGTCCTCATATACTATAATCGAAGAAACGACTAGAATAGCTAAGTAATGTCTACCAAGTAAACACATTCGAAAAATCGTTGAAGAGTAGGAAATCACTCAAACACTCAAAACATAATCACCGATGTCACCGTCTAATATATTTTCCACTTAATATGATCACACAAAAATTAAAGCACTTACCCGGTAGATTCCCAAGATTTTCCAACATTTCTATAAATGCCTATGGTCTATGCAAACATTTTGACGTCACTGCTGAATACTTCTCAGGAGACAAAAACAAACGTTGCAGCTGAGTAGCAACTGCAATACACTCACACACCACTACCTCTTCAACATTTCATTGTATTGCTGATTTGCCAACGAATTTCACAATTTTGATTAAATTTTTTTTTTTTTAAATAAAACGGAACACTCATAAAAATTTTAAAGAATGATATCTAACCTTAAACATTTGTTTTTTCACGAAATTACATTTTATATTTCAATGGGAAAGAAAGCACTGCACTTGCAGCGCCAATTCCAGCTCTGCCGCGGCACTGCTTTCATTTGGATTTTCATTTTCACTTAAACATTTTGGTAAATTTATAACACAAAACTCACATAGTATATATTTCACATATTTTATACACCTATTAACTTTAATAATATTAATAGAGAATTCAAAATTTTAAATTTGTTGAAATTAACTAGCACTTTGCACATAATAATTTTACTGACTGATGTCATTGCTTAGCGTTGCCACCTGCTCAATCGGGACATCGATTGTAGCGGTTTATTTGTGTCTTTCATTACAATAGTGAATTATCTCCTTGAAATTGAATTTTGAAATAATGCCATCTGTAGGAAGTCTGTGTAATTATTGGAGCTACCTCACTTTTATAATAAACGATATGATTAAGAATCGGAACACACGAGCGTTTTTTCAACGCGCGTTAGTTTCAACATAATGCAAGACTATATGCAATAAGACCCACCATTATTTGTGTTATGCTGAAACGCGCGTTGAAAAAACGCTTGTATGAACCGAGCCTTAACCCTAGTGGGACGGGAAAAAATTTAATCATATATGTAAGACCGGTGGTACAGGTGTACCACCAAGTATTTCAAGTCGAACACCGTGTATTATTCGCTTGTAAGAATATAAATTCGCAACCGCTCGGGTCGTTAATGAGCTCAAATTGTAGCTCCTAAAAAGCTGGGGGGAAGGTACACAGAATGGCGGGTCCAATTAGGCAGTCAAACATTCAATATGGCGGCCGAATCTTTAAAAGTCAACCGATTTACACCAAATTTGGTATACGGAAGTCTTGCGGATCACTGATCACGAATCCGAATTCAAATTTCTAAAAATCAAGATAACGAATCCAAAATGGCGAACAAAATTTTCGAAAATATACCGATTTGTAAAAAATTTATTAAACAGAGGTTGCGGTCGCTGATTGCGTATCTGGAGTTAGATTTCCAAAATTCTTAAATTCAAGATGGCGGATCTAATATAGCGGACATATTTTTTAAAAATCAACCAATTTGTACCAAATTTGCTAAGCCGGCGTTTTGGGAATCACTGATCACGAATCCGATGTCATATTTTTAAGATTCAAGATTGTGGACGCAATATGGCTAAGACTCAGTAAACCATTTCACTGTATTGCGTCCTTTATCTTAAATCTTTAAAATATGACATCGGATTCGTTAGCTGTGACTCCGAAAACCTCCCGCGCCCCCTCAAGCCTTGCGCCCGATGCGGCCGCACCCTCCGCTCCACTTTAGCTAAGCTTCTTCCAATATCCATTCTAAAAAATTCAATAACGGCAACCGTAACACAAAAAAATTACAAAAACCTGATAACTTTTTTGCATGTAAGGGTACTTGGAGAAACCCGATGTTATGCGCAAATTGACCATCTTCCTCAAAAATTGGAAACTAATGTCTTGCTGGCATTGGAAACGCTTTCGAGACTCTTTGCTACTTTGAATGAAATATAGTTTGGGGTCTCTGATTTTCCTAGATAGCCCCTGGCTGCTTGCAACCATATTGAAATGCAGAACTATGCTTAGGAAACGTCATATCATATGCTTATCGTAGGTGTTAAAATTGCGCTAACTTAACTAACTAACTTAACCGCTCACAAACAAGTAGTTACTTTGATTATACGAGAGTTGATGCATATAAGTTAGCAGTACCTGTATAGCTTATAAGAACATCAAATAATTAACAAAAAAAAAAATGCTAAATCTTATTTTTCATAAATTCTAGTGGTTGGCATTCTTTTCATAAAAAAACCACTACAGTCGTTGTCCTTTTTGAGCACGTGGCAACGCTAATCAAATGTTAACATTCAGTAATAATTTTATGTGCGCGTTGATTTCGACAAATTTAATATTTTGTATTCTTTTATAATGTTATTGAAATAAATAAGTGCATAAAAAATGTGAAATTTATGTTCTCGTGAGTTTTGTGAAGTAAATTTAGCAAAAGTTTTAAGTGAAATTGCATAAAAAGGCAAATCTAAATGAAGGCAGTGCCGCCGGCAGAGCTGGCATTGTCGCTGCAAATGATGTGCGTAATTTTGCAATGGAAAATTAAATGCCTTTTCAGTTGCTCAAGAAAGCAACAAGTGTTAAAATTAAATTAATTTTCCAAAATGTAATGAGTGTTTCTTTTATATATTAAAAAAGTTTCATTAAAAATCGTAAAATACTGCAACATCTGCTGCTGCTTCTTCAAATTTTTTTTTTACAGTGGCTTCATAATGGCAGAATAACTCCCGGGGGGTAAGTGGTCCATATTTGTAGATATTAACTAACAACTAACCTTACTATATATGCAAAATGTATTCTAATTTTCGTAAGAAAATCTGCTATTTCTGTTGTCAAACCTTCCCCTGAAGTTTTTACCAGATTATTATTACTTTTTTAAAACGACAATTTAGGCATTTTAAGCTACTCCCATTAATATGGACAGTAAGCATGAAAAATAGTGACATCTTGCTCAGTATCAAAATTCGTATATCTCACTCAATTTTAAAGAAAAGAAAAATTGCTGTTAACATTCAGCAGAGAAAATTTTTATATTAAATGAAAAATTACTAGCTTTCATTACAGCGTATGCTATGTGCCTGAGGCAGAGTTCCAATGCATATTAGAGAGGACAATGCTAATCTGATCTACCAACAAATACTAAACTATGTGAGAATTTAATATTTTCTGCTTAAATGATAAATTTTGAAAAAAGTATCAACAAATATTGATATACCTAACTATGCATTTTCTTTAAATAACTATTTGTCTGAAATATGTGATGTCCAAAAAGTTATTGAACAGTCACAACTATGCTATGAATTTGGGTGCTGGGAAAAAATGTCATAAATAAGCATCCTTAAATAGATTTTCAAAGTTTTAATATTAATCGTGGAAAAGTTACCACCTTAAAAAATGCTTGAAATTTAAGAAATTTTATTTTGAATATCGTGATCCTTCCAGACTCGAAGATCGCTTAGCTCATTTTCTTCTTGTGTCTTTTATCTCCTAACAAAATTCTTCCAATGATCGCACGATCAATAACGAGTGCTTACAGTTCTCTCAAACATTTCCCCGTATTTTGCTCGCATTTTCAGCCACACGAAAAATGTGGGCGTAGTATGATAATATGGGGTGGCCTCTAGAAAATAATAAAAATGCCAAATACGCTATATTTATAATTGATCTCCGCGAAGTGAGCTATAGACATTTTTGTCGCATAGTAATTGTTTAGAAATTATATTGAAAAAACCTTTTTAAATACGTTGAAACCAAGGTAAGCAAAAATGCAAACTTTCCGCAATGCTAAAAACTTAGAATACTAATGAGAATATCGACTTAAATAATGCTAAGCATTACTCTACAAAAAAAAAGGAGAAAAAACTTGCTAAATCAAATTTCACTTTCTTTTTAAAAAGTAGCCACTGATTTCTAAAATTATAAATATTCCTTTCAATTAACTTAAGTTTTTGAGATGCAAAAACTCTAAAATAAAATTTAGCTTTTGCAAATAGGAATAGAAATAACTAAGTACTTTCAAAATCACACATCTCAGAAAAAATAAAGTAAAGTCTAAAGCTGTGCCTAAGCGCTGAAAAACCAAAATATTTCCCAAAATTTTAAGTTTTTAATATTCAAAGTGTCATAATACAAAAAATTTGCATTTAGTTTTCAATAAAAGTTTAGCATTTTCGCTACTGACCACTAAATGTGAGTTAATTTCATTAGCTCAAAAATGGAATTTTGTTGAAATGTTTGACAAAGAATTAAGATGTAAAATCTCATTGGATATGTAATTCAATTTTTTTTATTGGCCATTCATAGAAGTTGAAAGATGTGTGGCTTTTGTATGGAAAATATTAAGTTTTTTGAGTACTTGCATGTCACTGAAAACTGAATTTTTAAGTAAAAAGTCAGAAGATTTTAAGAAGCAGAGCTGAATGAAAAAAGTATTGGTCGTTTTCAGAATAAGTAGGCAAAAATAATCGCAAATAGTGTGCTGAAACTTGAAATTTTTATTTTATTTATTGAACAGTGTTATCAATGTTCCATTTCTTGCAAGGCAAATGTATTTCCTTTCTTCAATTTTAAAAAACTTAATTTGAGAGTTTTCTAGCATTTTACGTTTTCTACTTTTCAGTAAAAATTATCATACATTAACTAACTTTTGAAAGTGCAATTATTACTTTCAAGCCAATCTTTATTAATGCATAATAAGATACGAAAATTGCGCAAAAAAAATTTTTTAAATGTATTCTTTAATTTTAAAAGTTTTTAACCCCTCTTATTAACATGACACTAATCCTAAAATGGTTGCTTGCTAGAAATTTAAAACTTTTAATGAAAAAAGTTGTTATACGGAGCCGTTTTTTATGAAATTTACATACTAAAGAAATTGAGTTTAGAAAACCTTTTCAAAAGACTTGAGTTACCTGTACTTGCAGCTGAGAGCTGACAAAATTACTGTACAAAAAAAGTCCTTAAAATTAATGACCTTTTGGAATATATTTTGGGCATTGACGTTAAGACAATATGACTGTTTTAGTTACAAAAATAAAACCTCTAACTATACATTTTACTCATATTTTTGAAGAAAAAACCATTACGCAAACAAATTCTAAAAATTATTTTCGACGTCAAAAAAGGAAAAAAAAAAAAAACTTTTAACAGAATGAAAAACCAACAAAATTATACTTACTTAAGCTGTCAATAAGTTTGACGCTTGTTAGCAGTAGTTCATGCTCAATTTTTTGGAGCCACCAAGCAAAAATAGAATTTGCATGTGAAATGAGCAAAGTTAGGAGCTTCCCTCTATAACTTGAAGTGTGATTGAATGTCAGACACTGAAGACACTGACACAAATGCGTTGGTTGTGCTGCTGATGAAGTGGCAACGTTGCTTGGGTATGGGTAGTGCTCCTAACAATCGCTGACGATGGTACCCGCATGCAAGTAAATGACGTAAATCCAGTGTCAAACAACAGTGTGCGGGTACTTGAAAGCAACCACTTTTAATTTAAAAAGGAATGGGGAATTAGCGTAAGCCTTGGTCTTGGAAAGTATTATTTTATATATTTTTTTTTTTTGTAACCTTCTCCTTTAAAGGCAGCCAAGGGGGCACTTTAGTTGTGTTAATGACTTTGTCAACGTGCACTTTGTTAAATATTTGACACAATTTTAGAGCATCTTTTATTCTTTTGCTTCGCTTTACTACGCTTTGCTATGCTTTGTAACTTTTCACTTTACACTTTTGTGTGTTATTTTTACAAACGGCAATACTGACACGCTGACTAACACCAGGTACATGTATCGTACAATATAAAGAACTTTATGTCAAAGCATTTGGGTTAATTGAAAATGTAGCTACGTTGATGAAATGTTGCACAAAAACAATAACAACAACAAAAACTGATGCGAAACACACACGTTGCTGCTTTTTGAGAACTTACACTATAAGAACAACAACAACAACAACAAAACACGTGTGTAAGTCACGTTGTGACTTTTTATTTTTTTTTTATTTTGCTTTTCTGGACAAATTTCTTTTTGAGCCGTTTTTAATGTAGCCTATTTTAAGGAGCTTCTATTTAATAGCCCCAACAGCACTATGGTACGTGCGTTCTTTTATGTCAAGAAAATTGGCAAGGAAAGAACTGACGAAACGTAACACACAAAAAAAAGAAAGAGAAAAAACAAACGTGTGAAATTAGGGATACACGTCTTATACGCACACACACGAAGAAACAAACACAAATTGATACAACGACAATGACACCGATATAACGACACAAACCGACACGCACTCAATAATTCACAGCCTCTATTTGTTAGCTTGCCTGCTGCTGTTGTGCACACGTATCAAGGATATGCAATGATAAGCGTTGCCTACTTTTAGGCAGCGTAAGTGTGAAAGTCTCTTGCTTGCTTTCTATTTTTACACTCGAAAGTTAAGTTTTATTTAATTTTTAAGTTTTAAGTTTTGAACTTTACGCACCTTTGCTTGCAAAAAAAAAAAGTTAACTGCTTTCAGGCGATCAGCGTTTTTTTAATATTTATTATGCTCTTAATTTATTTTCATTTAATTTTCACGCCAAAATATTTTACGCAATACTTTGCACGCTTGTTTCCATAAATAATAAAGCTTTGCTTACTTCTGCCTGCTTAAAGTTTATTTCGACTTTTTTCGTGGTATCCGTTTTTATACACTTTGGATGTGTAGTGGTTTCTTCACAAAATTTGCATACGTTTTTGCCATAAAAATTATTGCCTGCTTTTAGGCATTTTTGCAAATTTATTGCGCTCAAAAATACAAATTCATTGCAACTCCGAGTTATTCTTTGATTTTCTTTATAATAAAATTAAAAATTCTTTTTTCATAAATTTAACACCGCACGCCTGTCATTCGTATTTTCGTGTCAACATACGAAGTTTCACTGCACTACTCTAGTATCCTATTTTTCCCATATACGACGATCAGCTTTCAACGAGTATTCAGCGTAGACTGGTGCACGCCCGTTAAACTTTAACGTTATGGAATTTTAACACCGAAAAATGTTGACCAAAATTTTCACATTTACCCGCGCCAATACCGCCCAACTCTTACATCGTCATCGTCGATTTTGTGTGTCAACGTAAAGCCCACGACTGACAGCTGGAATTTTATGTGCTTTAAATCATGTGGCCTCTGTGTGCGCATGCCAAGGAGCGTAAGCTTTCTCCGTGTGTACATGTGTGCGTTGGAGAGAGCTTTTGTTTCCAAACTCCGAAAAATATAACTCCGAATATTTTGTCCTATCTTCGTTTGTTATTCGTGTCGTGTGGCTTCATATCAAATTTTGACAGTCGCTGCAATCAACATGCGCAGTGAAAATATTAGGAAGATATTGGAAGCTTTTTCTCTTTATCATTGGAAGTTGACAAGGTCCTGTTGCCTTGTTGTAAGAAAAACTTTCTTGTACATTCTTCCAACGTATTTTTATTGTGTTCTTTTCGCATATACAATATTTAGTACTAAACAACTCGCTGTTTTAATACCTTTTACACTTGAAGTCAGCAGTCATGAAATAAAATGTCTCTTATTAAGAGTGATCACAGCTTTAAGTTGTTTTAGCATTTTAGTTAATTGATCTTAGAAACAAGTTATGTACTTATTTAGAAAAATTAAACCTCTAGAAAATTTCAATAATTTATAAATAGGTTGATCTTCACATGTTCCCAAACAAAGTGCAGTTGACCCATAGATTATTGGAAACATTGGTTAACACGAATATCGTGATTAGAATGGCTTATGCTGAGCTGGATTTTCGGAAGCAAATTCTGATGTCCAACGTTGCTCATTTCACAAACTCTCGTGTCGTCAAAAAATAGAATTGAGCTCTTGGGACACAAATATTCTTCACTTAATTCATGACCAACATTGCACTAAGAGAAAGTGACTGCTTGAGCCCTTGTTTACTTCAATACCCATCATTAGCCTATTTTTCTTCGAAGGTTTTGAGATAGTCAATGGTTATCGATATTGGTGGATGATGGCACAATTTGTGCATACATATATGGTAGAGTTCTGCCATATATCGCAGACGTGATATTATATGTAGTTATATATAAATTCAATATATCATTCTTTTTAGTACTTTCATTTCAAAATGTCTGTTACACAAGCAATCAAGCGTCAGATTCTCTGAGCTTTCATTTTCCGTAAGATTTTATCCTTAAGCTCAAATTACTTTTTTTCTCCAAATTTCGCTCTCTATTGTTATTCTTTTCTCAACTTCGCTTCTCTTTTTTTTTCATTACTTAAAAGAGCTTTTTGTAGTTTATCCAAATTTTTCAAATCTAAGAACATTTGTTTTCATTTTAAGCCTTTGTTGTTTTGTTGTTGTTCTTCCATATTGTTCTGCTGTTTGTTTTTGCTTTGACTTTTGCCTGTGCCCTTTTTTTCTATATCTTTTTTTTCGCAATATCTTCATTGTTTTTTTAATCCTGTCAATGAATGAGTTGTGAACACACATTGCGAAGCTCATCGCCTTATTGTTGCGGCTGGTTGAAGAGAATTCATGCGTTAATATTTCAACTTAAATATGAAAAAATATTGCAGAGTGGGTAATTTTTTTTTTCTCATTCCATTATCTTTCAAGTAGTCATTGTGAAAATCTTACTACTTGAATTTGTCATAAAAAACATAAAAGCCAACTAATGTTAATCCCATGAGCGATTGGCATTATATTATTAATTGAAACGATTTCCTTTATTTTTTCGAAAAATTTTGAGTTTTAATTTTTTCGTGAAAAAAATTGTTTTTTTTGTTTTTTGCTAATTATTACATCAAGTTTTTTCAGTATTATTCAAAACAGCTTATTGATAATTATCAAGCTAACCATACAATTCAAAATTGTTTTGTAAAAAACGATTGATTTTTGATCCAGTCCTATGGCTTTAATAGAAATTAAACTTTTAAATCAATCTTTTTGATTTTAATATTCATATGCTAAGGGGTAACACTTTGCCGTAGAATTGATATGATTAGCTTGTAAGTCACATCAGCTTACCTGCATTATGTGTTACCAACTTTTGTATTCTTTGCTAAACGTAGTTTTTAAAAAACTTTTGTCAGGTCCTTTATGTTTGCTTTGCTATACGTGAGTGTGCTTTTATATTGTTTGCCAATTTGACTACAGGGCATTTGTGGCAATGACTTTGTGTCTTTATGAAAATGTAGTTCACTCAAACATTCACAATTTGTAATATGGCTGCAGGGTTTTTTTTTCTCATTGAGTTGACAAAAGAGGAATTAAATTTACTATGAAAATATAATTATTACCTTTTTGGAGAATTCATTTTGTAGTTCCTTGACTTTATTAATAGTTTTTTGTTATATACGAAATTCTTTGCTAAGCATAGTTTATAAATAGACTTTAAAAGAGCTAGAAAAAAAAATTAATTTTAAAATATAGTTAGTTAAGCATTAAAGATACATACATATATAATACAATATATATGAGACGAACCGGATTAGAGCTAGGACCAAAATTAGTAGCAACCAAAATAATTGACTGAGAGCTCATTTAAAACTTTAAAGTGTGTATTTTCAAAGACCGAGTGCGTCTTTGGAAAATCCAAAATGGCGTCTCCAAAATGGCAGATTGAATGCCGGAGAAAAATCAAGTGTCCAGCAAAAAATATCTAGAAAAATAAAAATTCCCACGAGCATCGGGTTATATCTTATTATCAAATTGTAGCTGATAGACTCCCCTAAAATGCTGGCGTAGTGGGTTGACAAAATCTGACATGGCGGATCCAATATGGCGTCCTCTATATTAGGGCTGCCATCTTGAATTCTGATGCGATACTTCCGTATACCAAAATTGGTACAAATCGGTTGATTTTTAGAAAATAATTCCATCTTATTGGATTCACTATTTTGAGATTAAAAATTTTGAATATTTGTCGTTGACACATCAATTAATTTATCAATTGCTGCTCGTGGAATTAAAAATGAGACGTTTTTAGATTGTTTAGTGACTTTCTCTGGACTACAAATTTCAAAATATTAGGCTTAGTTTCGCAACCATAAGTTAAAACGTTTACTTTCTATTTAAGTAAATGCATGAGTGGGCGTGGCAGCAACATATTTGCGCAATCTCCACCAAAATTGGCAAAAGATGAAACAGACAAGTTCAGAGGATGAACAAACTGTTGTGGCATCTTCCATCTAAAAAGACAAAACAAACTTTGTATGAAAACGTTCAATGGTGCCTTATACAAGTAGGTGTGACATTTGTCAAATCAACAGAAATCTGATGAAGGTAAAAAGATTCTGGAAACAAATGTGATTATATATAGCACAACGGAGAACCTCTATCACGCTTATCCTACTAAACTGAAAACAAAACACTTTTAAGAAAAATGCACTACGCCCAGCGTAGGGTACTTAACTTTTGGTCAGGCCTAAGTAAAAACTGATGCCTCACAAAAACTCATCTTTACGCAGTTATTATTTGCTTTTTAGAAAAGCACAGACCTTTACATTGATGCTGAACTAATTAGCTTGCCGCTGGTATATATGTACCTACAAATTAAACCGAATACCAAAGCCAGCCTTTAAGTCACATAAAGCTGACCGACATTTCATATCAAAAGCTGAAAATTCTTTTGCAATACTTCGAATTTTTAAAGTCCTGCATAAGAAGGACATGCAGAAGCTAGCAGTGCGTTGGTCAGCTTTTGCCTGCTAGGTTCAGAATGGAAATGGCTAAAGGCAAAATCAAACGCATGATTGCACGAAAGGACTGCTGCTGGACGCAAAAATTAAAAGAAAAGGCAACGAAAACAAGAAAACTCTCACGAACCAGCAATTTACGTACACACGAAATTTTCACATGACCTAGAAAATGATGTGGGGGACGGCCCCATTCGCAATATATTTTTTCTTACAACCGTTGTTGGCTTTTATCAACAGCATGCTCACTTCTTCCAAGTGTTCAATGTTGTTTCCAATTATAGTCTCTCTCACTCTGATGCGCGCTCTCAGTGCTAACGTCTGACTGTCAATTCTCTCTTTGCATTTGGTGCTTTTTTTTTTTTAGTGCGCTCATGCAAAAAGCATTTCCTTCTCAATTTCTCGATTTTGTATGCAAGGAAGTATCCATCCTGATGTTACATCGTTGCTTTGACTGCCTTATGACATTACCATAGTCCCAGTAGTCCTGGTCCTGGCACTGATGCTGGCTCATTCTGTAGGGCTTACTGTGCTCAGCTCAAGCAAGTCTATATTGAGGTGGGTTTGGTTCATTCGCTGGTACTGCTGCTGCTGCTGCTGCTGCTGGTTCGGTCTAATAGAAAATGACATCATGAACATGCGAAGGATGTGCTGTAATACGTTTTTATGCTGTACTCTGTACTGTTATTACGTTTGTCCTCTTATCCTTTTTTTTTTTGATTGTACAGTGGGCATATTAAGAGTTTTGCAAAATTTCAAATCAAAATGGAAATATTTTTGAAAAATATTTTAAAAATTCCCACTGTCCCAATGTGTCCATTTTTATCCATTTGTCTTTGCAACAATGTTGCTTGCCTGCTTATATTGTTCAAAATGCAGCAGTGCTGTTCAATTATTGTTATCACAGTTAGTTCTCTGTTTTAACTTGTGTGCTAAGCCCTTGTTTTCCTGTTTTTCTTGGTGTTGTTGTTCTTGCTTTTCAAAATGTGGTTATTAAAGTCATTTGGTTTGATTGAATGCTCCTAGCCTGCCAACTGCCACATGGTTGGTATCAGTCAATGTGTTGGTGTGTTTTATTGTTTTGCTGTTTCCTAAGCTTTGCTGTTGGTGTGAGTGCTGTTGCTACTGCTGCTGCACTTCATTTGAGGCTGCTCAAATATTAATCACTTGATTTTTGCAAAATTTTTGGTCTTTTGCTTGAAGAATTTTGAATTCTAATCGAATTTTAAATGAAGGTTTGTGTGTGTGGTATAAGAAGTTAATGAATGAATTTTGTAGTAAGAAATTATGTGTGTGTATATGGGCTTGTCTTGCATGAGTACCAAAATATAATTGATGTTTTGAAAGTTTTATGATGCATCGATAAATTAATTAAAAAATATATAAAGCTGTTGAGAAATCAATTTTCCAATAAATTGTTTATATGATTTTTTGATGTGTGGCATGATTTTTACATGATATTTCATGTTGGTGCTTAATAGAGTTCTGCACGAGTGCACTCGAAACGTTCAACAAGCCACTTGCCACGTTACGAGTTCACAGACTTTCTGTGCACAAAAACTACATACCAAATCAAAACAAACCGATACACTTAGCAGGAGAAGTGAGTTAAGCACTTGCAAATAAATCGCAATTAAAATGTTCTACAGGTTCAAGCACCCGAAGTTTATTGCATCCGAAACTTTACATCATGATCGTTTCGAGTGCACTCATGCAGACCTCTAGTGCTTAACCGATTTCGTACCGAAGTTTAGAGCAAGGACCGTAAATAATCGTTATTTTCTATAAATTAAATTCAAAAAAATTGCAATGAAGAAAAAGTGGAAATATGAGTTTGAATATACAGATGAATTTCTTTTGACGAGAAGCCAAGATATATGACATGATTTTTAATTATGCAATTTTTTTTTAAAAATCAAAAATAATTATTATATCGGACTTCTATTTTTTCGATCATAAATAATCGTTATTTTGAATTTTTTTTCTTTTCGATCAAACATAATCTTTATTTTGGATTTCTATTTGTTTCGATCAAAAATAATCGTTATTTTGGATTTTTATTTTTTTGATCAAAAATCATCGTTATTTTTAATTTCTATTTGTTTTGATCGAGAATAATCGTTTCTATTCTTTTCGTTCAAAAATAATCGCTATTAAGAGATTTTAACATAAAGGAAATTTGTCTGCAGTATAGCTAACGTGTCGTGCGTTTCGTGATCGAAAAAAATATAAATTAAAAATAACGATTATTTTTGATCGAAAAAAATAGAAATCCAAAATAACGATTATTTCTGATCGAAATGAATAGATATCCAAGATAACGATTATTTTTGTTCGAAATAAATACAAATAAAAAATAACGATTGTTTTTGATCGAAAAATTAAAAATCCAAAATAACGATTATTTTTGATCGAAAAAAATAGAAATTGAAAACAACGATTATTTTTTATCGAAAAAATTAAAATTAAAAAAAAACAATTATTTTTGATCAAAAAAAAAAATAGAAATTAAAAATAAGAATTATTTTTAAGAATTATTTTTTTTTAATCAAAAAAAAAATAAATCCAGAATAACGATTATGCAGTGATTTCTATCATAAAATTCATAATCGTTACGGTCCCTGGTTTATAGAGAGCATTTTTATTGTAATTTTATTGTGTGAATTGGGTGAAAAATGTCAGCGCTGAGTTTGAAGAAAATTCATTGAAGGCTAACCTAGAATTGAAGATTGAAAATTGATTTGATAGTGATTCAAATAATTCCAGTATCAAACAGTTGTTGAAACTGCAAATCTTCAAGTTTGTTGAAATTTACTTACGAAATGTTTAAAATCTTTATAAAAGTGTATTTATTCATTTAAAATGACTACTACAATTTATGTGAAATGACTTTTTATTCGCATAAAAATATAAAGTCAATTGATACATTTTATTTTCAGTTAACATTTTTTACAATCCTTTTGGCGGCATTTCTCTTTTGCTTACTTCATGTAGAGCATAAAGTGCAGAAAGTGCGCTTTAGGCGGCTTTTTTTACTAAAACATGGAAAATGCAATTTTTTATTTCTTTAACGTTTCAGACAATGATTGTCCTAAAGTATTTTATTTGTTTCAACTTTTTTCAATTTTTTCTCTTTATTATGCTCCCTCAAAGTATGCTGTTGAAGTTCTCTACTGCTACTGTTTGTGTTTCTGTAGTGATATGCAAATAGTTTTGTCCTAAGGACAAAAAATTGCAACAAAATAGTTTTATTTTTCCTCTTTTTTTTTCATTTTGTTCAGGCGTTTGCTTTGTTTAGTGATAATTTTCTTTTTTTTTTGTGTTTCATTTGATGACGTAAAAACGAGTAAAGTTTTAAATATTTCACTGATTTTATGAAACATTGTTGCTGTAGCAAAAAAAAAATTGAATGCTAATTGAATATATGTTTAAAGATCAGTGCATTATTGCTTGTTAAGATGTCACGTTTGTGCTATAAAGCTTATCATAAAATTTTTAAAAAATTTCTGTATTTTCTTTTGTGGCGGTCTCCTAAAATATTCAATATTTTCTTATCAAATTCTTTTTAATAAAATTGTCGTAAAACTTTTTTATGACAACAAAAAATCCACAATGTCTTCCGTTTCACATTATTATCTAAGTTATTCCAACAATTTGCTTGTAAATCAATTTCTTTGTTAAATGAAATCCATCACAAAAACTACAGTGTATTACAACTCACACTAAGTATTATGCTTACGTCAAGTACTTAAAGTCACGTTCAAAACTGAAGGATTCATACAAAATGCTTTTCGCTTAAGTATCCCGAACAAAGTAAGTAGTTGCATAAAATGAAGACAAGAAGCCATGAATTTGCGCAGCTGAAACTTAAACCAGGCTAATACTACGCTCTTTATTTGACATAAAATAAATTCCATGTTTTTTTTTTTTTTTGTAAAATAGCAACAACAACAAAAAATCAAGAAAAAAAAATTGCTTATCCTTGAAATCCTAGCATATAAATTATAATATTCAGTTGATAGCGTTAGTACATTATACTCGTAGTTATGAAATATCGTTTGAAGTTCACAGGAATATTGACTGCCCTCAAGCAAGACATTGGTGACATACAAAGGCAAAAACCACAAAATAGAAAGTGTGAGTGTATGGAAAATAAATTCGAGAAATTTGTGTTTTTGTCATTTATGTAAAGAACAAAAAAAAAATTCTTGAGTTGAGCTGAAGGCAGTCGAAATTTAAGTTTAAATTTCTATATTTTGTAATGAAAATTTTTAAACAAAAGGTAAAGAAATAATAAGGATAAGTATAAGGAATGTCAAATGTTTGAAAATGCAAATTAAAAACGAAATGAATTTTAATATTTGACACTTGTTCACAGTCCGGTAGAGAAAATTCGGAAAATATTTAAAAATTTCAACAAATTTGGGAAAAACTTTATTTATGTAATTACCTTTTCAAAGAGCTTGAAATGAAAAAATAAACTTTATAAAATAATTCTTTTATTGTAAGAGTAGAAATATCTTGTAATTCAAACATAAAAATATCTGCTAGCTCATAGAATAGTGATTCTAAATTAAAATTATTTTTATTTTATCAAATAACAGAAATTATACGCTCAATGTTGCGCTCGCACAGTGCTATGTTACATACATACATAGTTTTTTGAACAATTTTATGATACGCATAGAATGATTCATTCGAAAGGGTGCAAAAAGTGCTTCACTTCAAGAAAATGTAAGTCTCATTCTGCTTCTATCTATTTCATGTTGGAAATATCACACACACTAATAATATTTAAAGAAATATCACGTCATTGAACATGGTCAGTTTGTCACATCCGGTTTGGTATGCATGTACAAAGTTGAAGAATTTCAATTTACTTAGTTGTTGGCGAACCAATGCCGTCATCTTCTTTATCATCCCTCAGTTGCGCTATTTATTTTTCTGCCTGGCCACAAGAGTTATGACGCAGCATAGCGAACGTCTTTGTAATAAATGATTTATTTTTTCTTAAATTTTTGAAAGAAAAAAAAACTTTAAAATAAAATTGAATTAAAATTAACAAAAAATTTATTTCAAATTGTTATAAACTCCTTATTGGTAAATTCAGCATCCTTAGAATTCAGTAATATAGAAAATTTTCTCAATTACTAGCGCCTCTGAATTTATTTTATTAACTGTTTTATATTATATTCCTAAAGTATAGTATTTGCAATGCGAACTTTAGACTGATAGTTGTTCTTTGCAGAAGGTCCAAAATAAACACTCAGCAGTGGTCAAGTTCGGCCAAATGTGCGACCGATTTAATTAGCTACTGCATATAATATATCCTCTTTAATGCTCTGGAGTAACAGATCCTTTGATTTCCTTACAGTGTACGCTGCGTTTATATTCTTTTGGAACTACAGTTGTTGTCTCGATATTGAGCGGTGACTGCGGCTAAATTTTCGAAGAGATATTATCCAATCATACTTCCAGATGATACACCGAACCAAAGGGTACATTTAGATAGATGTTCTTCGTAGTCTATTTAATGCAGTATTAGTTTTTATTTATATTAACGCATGTAAAGTGTAAATTTACACTATTTATATAAAACTACTTCTACGGAAATGGTTTGTAACGTTTTGGCGCAAAATAAACTGAACTGATTTTTATAATTTACTTATTAAAACAACATATTTGTGCTTAAGAATATTATTGCATACTTGTTTTTAGTTAAATGTCATTTGTTGAAGGATTAGGCTTTTGCAAAAGCTCACACAAAATTGTAGTTTGATCTTTCGTTGCTTATGATTATGTTACTTCTTAAACTCTGTGTTGCTCTATTTTTCCTCCTCATTTGTGCTGTTTGTATTTGGCTTCGAAGATCAAAGATCAAACTTTTTCAAATGTATTTTTGTTATGTAAGTTTTGAAGAGAGAAGTTAAAATGAGATGTTAAGAGAGTAATTTCAATGTGAAAAAATAGGACGTGCACGTGCAAAGTTACAGGTACTAGTATAGGATTATAAGAATCGTACGATTTGCGAGATCCAATTTTTATAGACTTTACAGTATAAACTCGACTTAATCCAGTAAACCATTTCATATCTTCACAAAGAAATTTAGGACTAAACTTTACCAACTACGGTTGGGTTGCCATGCGCAGCTAAGTTAACACTAAACAAATGTTATTTTCCTTAAATTTATTTACTGATACGAAAATTTAAGCAATGATCCTATGTCACTCATTGAAAAATATCCTCATGATTTCATAGATAAAAGAAAAATTTATCATTGACAAAAGTCTGACAGCTAGAGAGCGGATTAATAACAAACAGCACATATTCACATTATGCCAACAATCACGTTGTAACCACAATCTGACTTAAGGAAAGACTTCACCAGTTACTCACATTTCCATAGAATTTTCAAAGTCAGTCACATAAGCACGTGCGCATTTCATAAGCTTTTTAAGCGCCATCTGGTAGTAAGTTTTTCTTCGCTTTTTTTCTGTACGTGCGAGTAGGTGTTCAGTTGTTGTCATACAAAGATAGAATGCAATGTCATTGGCATAGTGACAGATTACATTTTTTATATAAAATAAATGATAATAGTGACATAAAATTAATATCACGTTTGCATAACGTTGCATATTTTAAGGAGAAATCAATTTTTAAAGCATTGATTTTGTGCACAAAAATAAAAGTTTTTAAACTTCGAATTGTTAATATATTTTAAATCTTCTAGAGAAGATTTACACCCAATATGAATTTATATTCTGCTGTTTACCAGCCCACCAATGCATTAAACTGTTACACATAAAAAATCTGCGCATGTACGGTAAGCCAGCATATGTAAAAGTAAAATGTCAAAAATATATTTGACCTCATATGCTTTAAGCAAAAAAGGGGGTTTTATATAACTTTCTACATTAGAGTGTCCGCTAGAAAAAAAAAATTTTTGCATCAAATTTTATCAGATAGCTAATGACATAATGTGGATGGGAGAGTTTTTTTTAATTCGATCACGCCTAATAGTGCCGCGTTTATGGTCGAAAAATCGTCTTTTTATGAGTTTTTAAAATATCTCTGAAATGTGCGCATTTCCCAAAATAAGTTCTAATAGCTATCAGTTGAAAGATTATTAAATTTTCCATAAGTCGTGTCACCAGCATTTATTGCATAAAATTTGTAGTTATTCCGCTACAGCATCGCAAACCGCCCAATTCTTCAATTTAAATCATCATCAGGTTACTCTAAGTATTATGCTTAAAAGGTTGATCAAACAAAAAGCCACTCAATTAAAAAAATTTAGAAAGCTCCCAAATATTTCTGTGGGTCTTATTAATAAAATTGATATAATGACCCCTTAAAGCATCCTAATGACGGTTTAAATTGAAGAATTCGGGGGTAAGTGACGCTTGTAGGTTTTACGAAATCAACACATGAGCTACAATTTATATAGAATTATATTTTTATTTAAAATTTATATTGATAAACCGCACACATTACGAGATATATTAGGCACGTCTGAAATCAAAAAAATAATTGACCCAATAATATTTCGCCAATGCATATCCAATAAAATTTTGGTGAAGAAATTTTTTTTACTAAAGGACACCCTAATATATGTACTTACATGATTATGTGGCGTTATCAACCAACAAGTGCAGCAGTTGTTGCCAACTGTAGCTGCAGCAGCGTTTGCGTGCGTTTCATCTTTTTCTTTGATCTTTTTAAAACTGACGTTGCATTTTGAGAGCTCACTTTATAATCGTAACTCGTGCGTGTTGCACTAATGCACTCAGAGAGAACTTTTATGAATTCCAACCACGTCAAGGCTATGCAGGGTTAAGCTTTTAAAGTATAATCTTGTATGAAAAGTACCAAGTTAATTATTTGAATAAATTTTTTGGAAAATTTTAAGTTTACGCGCTCCAACAAGAATAATAACAAAAAATGTACCAATTATAACAACAAAAACTACGTTATAATTTGCGCTGTTATTTCGCTTAAAAAATAATATATTTAATGAGCGCAGTAGTAATGATAACACAGACCAACAAAAATAAAAAGTCTTGAATTTGGATATTGATTTGGATATCAGCATTACTCCATCACGTCAAGCTTTTGAGTTGTCCTCAAAATTCAAAAAACCATGTTTTTCAAAAAAAAGAAATAATTGTTTTTGATGATATCTCGAAAACATGACCTGATGGAGCAATTAAAATGAAAATACAAAGGAAAATTTAATTTAATAAAAACTGGCGAGCGGGAGCAAAACTTGAATTATGCCAAATATTAAAAATCAGAATTTCATTATCACACATACATATGTACCTATGTACTATATAATATGTAGATTAACAAAAGTTTTTTTTTTTCAGTGTACATATACATAAGTGTATAATTGTTTCTACATGAGCATATGTTGCTGTCAGCAATTTTACTTTAGACATTTGATTTAGTTTTTATAAAGTGAATAAAGCTATTCGCTAAGCCGGAAAAAGTAGCATTTACATATATTATATAACTAGTTGCTTTGTACATAAAGAAAATTTAATTTTTTTTACAAAAAAAGTAAGCTCTTAAAAAAATTTTTCAAAAATCGAAGTCATATGAAATACAATTTTAGATGAATTTTTAGTAGCAATAACTAAAGCGTTACGTCTCGGAGTTAACTGAGCACTTAATCAGTACCCTTTTTTCATTTTTGATCTATGTGTGCAAAAGTTTCCACTAACACAAAAGTAAATTGAAAAATTCAAAAATAATTGCATTTGTTACAATGTGCGAATGTACCAAAAAAGTACAATTGTACCAAAAAAGTACAATTGTACCAAAAAAGTACAATTGTACCAAAAAAGTACAATTGTACCAAAAAAGTACAATTGCACCAAAAAAGTACAATTGTACCAAAAAAGTACAATTGTACCAAAAAAGTACAATTGTACCAAAAATTTCATCACTAGCTTAAAATAGTACTAAGAAGCTTTATTTCCAAAGAGCTTTGTATTATTTATTCTGCTATCTCTGATAGCCCCTCTTGACACTAAACCACTACAAGAATTCTATGTTTAAAGAACTAAATAACCTAGCAACAGTCTTAATTAATCAGAGCACTTTACTTTGATATATGAAAATACGTTGCTATGTAAACTACTAATAAAATAGTTTTGATAAATAACTCAATTTTTCCGCTTAAAACATATGAATGATGTACCAATTTCCATTGAATTGATTTGATATAAAACTTTTTTCACAATTTTTCTTTTCCAATTTTATTTATGCTGCAATTGCTTTTAGCTTAAAATCCACTTATTTTTTGACAGCCGTTAATTGCGACACAAATTGTCAGTAAAACTTATGTGCGCTTCACAACCGCCTACTAGACCCGCCCACTAAAATCTCATATTAGTGATAATAGTGCAAGGTTGAAGTGGGGTTACAACAGATTTGCAGTGGATACGATTTCTACTAAATATTTGCAAATCGCAAACACAAAAAGAGCGAAAAAAAAAACAAAATAAAAAAGGAAATAAAAAGTAAATAAATGAATTTTTTTTTATTACGCGGACTCACAGCTGACAAGAACTCGTATGCGCTAACTGTAAATCTAAATGATATGTGGCACATGGTGTCAACATAAAACAACAAACACTAACTACACCAACTACTGTAACAACAACAAAAAAAAAAAAAAGAGTATGATACCATTGCAAATTAATTGCTAGCGTTGCCAGCTTTTCACAAAATTTTTATGCGTTCCGTTTTAGTTTTTATTTCATTTCGCTCTTGTGATTTTTTCCAATTTATTTTTTTTTTTTTGGTTTTGTTGTTGATGAATGGCGATTTTTCAAATTGTTTAGTGGTTCTTTTGCTAATAGCTGTACCCTACATACCGCAGGCAAGTTGTAAAAATTTAATTAAATTAAACTTAGTCAAATGAAATCACCGAAATGGTGGTGAAGCGTATGCTTTGGAGACATAATGTTCCTTACACTAAGCATGTTTTATTTAACGTCTTATCTTAACGTCTTGTTATTGAAAGGTATTTATTTTTCAAGCCACTTACAAGGATGTTCTACCCGTTTTCAGGCAACTTTATTTGCCTTTTAAGAATTAAATTACATAAATTAAATATTATTTTAAATACGTGTGCTTACACTCAAAGACAAATGGCTTTGCCAAATCGAACATTTTATTATTTATTAAAATACGCAAATTTTTAAATTGAAAATATCAACCCTTTTTTCTGATTATTTTGAGCACAAACAACTTTAAATTCATTTTGAATTTCATAAGCATTGAAAATAAGATGTTTTAACTTTGCTCTAATCGTAAAAAACTTTAAATTTCATTCTGTTAAACACTTTGCCATTTTGAATCTGGCTGAATTTTACTAATTTAAATAAATAATAATAACTACCATCAAGCCCCTCAGTGGCACGAGTGATGGACTCGTCGATAGTCGCGTTGTAGAGCATTCCGTCAGTGAATTTTCGCTGTGCTTAATTGGGCGTCGAGTTTCTTTGTCTCACCGCAGTTACACTTAGGATTACTTTGTGTCCAACCTCATTCTTGTAGTCCATCTAATGCTTGGCTAGGGTGTTTGTTTCATGGGTGTTTGTTTCATGAACACGACTGAGCGAACACAAAATAGCCAACGCTCGTGTTCCTGACCTAAGTAATGCACAAAAAGTTTTGTCTCAGTCTCTGCCAATACTCTCTTGACCATAGATGAGCTAAATTTTGGAAGCAGAAGCTACTTATAACAAAAGCAACAATTACAAACACTGAAATTTTTCTGAAGAAAATCGACGTGTTTGTTGTAAAGAGCTAAAGTTGGCTCATTTTCTCTATATTGCCCATTGCTGTAGACCAAAGATGTACACAAAAATCTGCTTCGCGAGCTAATTTCATACAAACAAAAAAAAAAAAGAAAACAAGAGCTGAAGGAGTAAGTGACTTGAAAACAAAATCACGCAAACAAAAAGCATGTGGAGGAACGAGTTGACGCGTTGAAGACAAAGCCACACAAACAAAAATCATGCAATGATTGCGAACCGATATAATTTAGCTTCATTAACGCAAAGAGCTCGAGATGAATAGTTTTTGGCATTGTTCTGTGAGCTGAAAGAGCAAAACGAGCTTCAAGCTGTGCATCCTTTGACTTAGGAAAATATGATTTCGATGTGGTAGTAACTTGAGAAAGTTTTGCTGGTATTTGTAATGCGGGTCAGTCCATAGCTCAGGTTGTTCAAATGTTTTATTCCAGAGTGAGACTGGCTGCAGCCAGTTAAGGCAAGATTATGCAGCGGTCCAGCCAATGATTACTAGCTGTTCTGCACCAAGCGGGTTTTCGACCTTGAAATTACCTTCAGAGGGCACTTTGACCCCTACTATGAATACCTATCTGAACGTAGAATTTTGTGCTCTTCCGGCATCCGAGGTCAAAACTTGGGGTTTCCATTTGAAAAACTAAAGTTGACCTTCAAATAACCTTGAAAATGTAGGTGAAGATATTTAAGTGCTTTAGAGACTTGCTTGCTTATGCATACATGTAGGTGGAAAGTTCTTTTATCAATTTTTCATGACAGAGGCATTCTTTGTACCGAACAGATATTTCAAAACAATTTAGGTACCACATTTTTTTTTCAACTACTTTTATTTGGCATGTTTTTTGTAGTATTTATACTCCAACGAGCAGCACTCATTCTCGGGCGTTGAGTTCAAAATCGGTCAGTTTTGAGTTTTTTATTTTTGTTTCTTTTTGTTTTGCGCACTAAACCATGTTAAACGAGGCCAAAATTAATGGACTTTTAGATGAAAAAATGTACAGACATAGAGTACATGTTATCAACATAGTGGCTATTTAAACGTAGATGGTGTAGCATGTTAGAAAATGGAGAAACGAAGCAACAAAAAAACTGTAAAACAGCGTTGACAATGACAACAGCAACAATGATAGCAACAGCAAACAGTCAACATAAAATGTTAAATGATGACCCACAGACATAGACATATTCACTTGCTTTAAACTGACCATAGTAAAATGTTCACTAAAGAAACCAAACTAAGAAGTATTAATTAAACATAATATTTATTCATATAAGACTCAGTATTCCCAATATATTTAAAAATTTTCCGTGTGATTTTACAAGTCAATCACAGTTGAATCAGTGAATGCTCAGTATCTCCACAATTGAAGTATGCCAATTTAGAGTTAAAAGTCTGTTAAAGTTGAAGTTTTAATACAAACTTTGGCGACAAGGCTTTCGCACTGGCATTCTAAACGGCATTTTTCTTATATATCCTGTTTTTATATCGCGTTATTAAAAATGGTCTTTTCGCTGCAAAACAGAACTGATGTTGTGAGCGGAACTTGAAATGAAACAGCGTTGCAGTCGTTGTTAGACTGTCGTATAGTTTACACCAGCGATGGGCAAAATTGAAAAAATGAGTCAATTTTAGCTCTCTACAGCAAAGACGCTATTTGTTTTAACAAAAATATCCAAAACAACGAACACATACATTCACTCATCTTTTGGTTTATTGTAGCATTATCGAATGTATGATGGGGTTTTATTTCTGTTGTCGTAATTGTTGTTTTTGTTGCTTTTGTTATTCGCAGCACCTTATTCCAAAATTTTCCCCATCTATGCTTTACATCGTTCTTTGTCTTATAAATGAGTCTGAATACGTGACCCAGAATATCAATTGATATATAGCCTAGCGAAGACATTGCTACAATATAACGTATCTCGTGTTGATTTTAATTTTAGCTTATACCGTCAAGCTCAAAAATATCAAAAAAACGCAGTTGGTCACCTTTTGATATACAAACGAGTATAAATGTATGCACACAAAGCCAATGACATAAAAATATTCAAACATACATAAGTTCCAACGAAATCGCCGTACAAAACTGCATTTGCAGATTCTTCGTGACGTTGATGTCCTGCGAATTGCGAAATATATTTAATATTTGCACAGCTAAATCAAATTGTTTTGTTTTTTTATTTTGTTTGCTGTATTTTTTATTGTTCTGTATTTGTTATTGTTTTTATGTGTTGTTGCAATTTGAATTAGATTAAAAACAAACAAACAAAGGACATATAAATCCTTTAGGATATATGAATATGAGCGCATATTCATAGACTATTTTTCACTTTGCATGACAGTGCGATTGTGCTGTTGATGATATTTATATGAATGTTATGATAAGGACACACTGGAATATGTCTATGCGTTAAATGCATAAATAATTGTGGTTGTAAAGGTTTTTGATATCTACACGATTTGAAATGTGTTATTAATTATATGTAAAAATCTGACAAAAACAGTTAAATTTAGTTTAAATTTATAAGTATGTGGTTATGTCTTATTTTAGTGTTCTATTACCACAATCGACTAAATTTAACGCAGCAGGCTGACAAACAAAGCTAAAGCTCATGTTAAGTACGCCAATGCAATTTCCACATATTAAACGGAAAGATCAAAAAGTGGTTAACAGTGTCACTGCAATATGGCTTTGAATTTATCAGCAGGAGCAGACAATAATGTTTACATATCCACAAGAATACAGACATACATACATACATACGCATGTAAGGGTGTCCTTATGTCTCATAAATAAAATAATAAAAATTCTATTTTTATATCTACTCAAATTTTTTACTAAAAATTTTGAAAAAAAAAATTTGGGTTTTATTAAATTTCTGTCTTAAATTAAAACACATTTGGAAAAAATAAATACTTATTTTCAATACTATTTATATACAATTGCTTATATGACAATGATTTGTAACGCTTTGGCGCAAAATATATTGAACCGATTTTAATAATTTCTTTTTTAAAACAACATATATGTGCTAAAGAAGGTTATTGCATACTTAGTTTTTAATTTTTAAAGTTAAATATTCGATTTTTTTAGGATTAAGTTTTTGCAAAATCTCACTCAAAAATTGTGGTCTCAATTTTTAATGCTTATGCTGCTTCTTGAATTCTGTGTTTTCTTCTCAAGCAAGCTCTCTTTCAATGGTTCTTTTTTGTTATTTTTATAGAGAGCAGATTGGGTGAGATGTTAAGAGAGTAATTTCTTTTTGAAAAATGTCGAGGAAGGTTCTTCCAAGCCCAAACAATAGCTAGGTTTTAAACACTTTTTACAAAAATAAATTTTCTTAACCATGAAGTGTCACCTTAAATTAGACAAATAAATACATACACAACAATCACATAAGTATCACCTATGTCAATTGAAGCAAAACACAAACTTTGGCAGCTTAACGGAGGATTATGACTCAGGTTATATTGGTATAGGCTATGTGAGAATAATAATGCAGCGTGGATATGAATTTGGTTTTGTTTGTTGAGCTCATCACTACATTTGACATATGCGTTGGATTTATGAAATTCTTTGTATACGTAAGATATCCCACAAAGTGCCAAGTGATTGCAAATGGTTACGAAACTGCAGTGCCATTCCGAATTACTTTAGAAAATTAACGAAAGTTTCAAAGCCATATAGCAGTTTATAAAGGCGGTAACAATTAAGAGTATAGTACCAACTTATAACGCTGCGCTGTATAATCATCGTTAATTTACCTTTTATGTGATTTAATTTCAACATAACATATATATCATTAAGATAATTTTCATGAACAATATGAAGTTGCCCCTTGTGGGAGTAAATAACTACTTAGTATGCTTTTTGGTGACTTTACTTATTATAAGTAGTTGCTCAAATTGAAATACAACTTATTGTGTTTTTTTTTTTAAAGAACATTCCCAAGAAATTTTTTTTTTTCGAAAGTAACCTCTGGCAAATTTATCAAACATCGTAAAAATATTTCCTGTTGGGTATATGCATAATCCATACTTATGTATGTGTCTGCATTTGACTGTGATTTATGCCATGAAACTGTCAGCGCAGTACGTGTAAATAATTTAAATTACAAACAAATATTTAATGTCACCTTTGTTGTGTGTGTGTGTGTGTGAGTGCGCATGTATGGGTAATATTGTGAGTACCTTGTGGCAACACAACCCAAACTGGTCAGCATTGGTTATTAGTTTTTCTGTCGATATTAGTGATGGTAGTGGCAATGAATTAATTACTAATGAGACAACAAATTTTGTATTTTGGAAGTATTATTTAAGATGCCACAGATTAAGATTTAAATTGCAGTTTAAGCATCTAATTCTTTTCAAAATCATTTAAGTTTTATTATTCTATATATTCAAATAATGGAAACTCACTTCTTTTACAAATTTCCAAAAAAATTTTTAAGATTATTTTTAAAGATTTTGATAATAACTCGCCGAAATTTTAGCTGTTCGTAAAAAATATCTCTTACTACTCAAAATTATTTCATGCTATAAAGGTTTGACTTCTACTTAATGGTCTAAAATTGGTAATTCCTTTAGCATTAAAAATACCTGACTGTGAAATTCAATGCACTTCGCCATATTTTGAATTCAATACATCAAGGATACATTATGTTATAAAAAGAATCAATTTCAAATAAAATCAAAATGGGTAAGAATCCTTAGAATTTTAAATATCTAAGTTATTAAATTTTTCACATAAATACCGCGAATGCGCTTACAATGTGCAGCTTCTTTTATGTCTAACATGTTAATATTAATTTTTTTTTTCTCTTTTATAAGAAAAATGTTTACCATTCATTTATGTAAATATTGTTGACATACGACCGCGATATGTTAACCTTGAAGATGATGAAAAAGAAGAATAAATAACGTTCAGTAAAGAAGATTAGAAAAGATTAAAAATGCAAGAACGTATCAGAGAGAAGAAATGACAATATTATGTACATACATACATACGTCAGGCTCTTCAATCGTGAAATATGTCGTCTTTCATTTTTGAACAATAGCAGGAGCAAAAATAAATTTTTTTATGAATGATGGGTGCAGACAAAAAAAGAAGAAGGAAAACTTTTAAAATGAATAGAAGCAAATTTAATTTGGAAAATCTTTTGTGTCAAATTGTATTTTTTTTCTTTCTGGTTTTATTTGCGTATTTTGTATGATGCTTCTAAAAATACAACAATAACGACAGCAATAAACAGCCAGTTGAATGATACTTAGACATACAAAAACATGACAATATGTTTTTTAATACATACAACTTACTGGGACATGACTTTCTTCGATTTGGTAAAATTTTGCATAAGGATATCTTAGTTTATCTTAGTTTCAAAAATATCAGTGTTCAAAAACTAAAATTTTGATACATTAACATAATAAAGAGCTTCAAGGACGTCCAGAGAATCCAATTTTTTGTTTTATTCATTTTAACTCAAGGGACGCACTTTTGATTTTCTACATAATCTTATAGCTCAATTAATGAAACATCATCCACCCTTCTGTAAAAGTTTTAGTCTGAAGCCACCACGTTTTCTATTTTAAATCATTTCTTCAAAGTAACCATATGATTTTCCATAATAAAGCAGTGATATAATGGGTGATTCATAAACTGGAACTTTTTTCAATATGATTTTAATGACAAATAGTGGTACCAGCGTTTTAGCACGCTCACATTTCACTGTATGTTTCATAATGCAATTACTCTCTTAACATCTCATTTTCTCTTCAAAAGTAACGAAAAAAAAAAACAATTAAAAGAGAATTTGTTCTTTGAACTTCGAAGCAGTGATGCCAGTAGTTCCTTCAAAAATTTCCCACAATTTAAGGAAATAAATGAGTTTTTTCCCTCAACAAGCCATCAAATTTTCTCATAAAAAATCCCTCGAAAAATAAGGGTGATTATAACCGAAAAAAACGTACATAAGGCCCAAAATGGTTTTGGGGATTATGAACATGGGGGTTGTGACCGGATACCCTTTGTAATACGGATATACTGAAGATTTTAGAATTCAACTGGGATGAATCCTTTGAAGAATAATGCGAGAATGATGAATTTAAAATTTTTATGATGTTATGAAAGAAGTTTTGGACGAAGGGAACTCGTTTGTTTACATATATTTTGATTTTTTTTCTACCCCCAAAATACTTCCTAAACTGCCCAAAAGTTGCTTATAAGCTACTTCCGATATCTAGTGACCGAGTTAGTCTAGAAAGCTAAAAACTTCCAATATGACTTATAGAGGCTTAATAAGCCTGGGAATTTAAAGAAAACATTTTTCTGGCAGCTGGCTATGGAGCGGGGGCGAAAGAGTTAAAGGCAAACGAGATATCATTTGATGTGAAGAAACAGTGTATTAGGAAATTTTTTCCGACAAAAATTTCTTACCATACAGTACTGCAATAATATTTTTTCTCTTCAAAATTTCGTAAAATCTAGATTTTATCAAAATTCCCTTTTATTCTTTAACGGGCTGAAAATATTCGCTTTTCCTTTTTGGCTTTATTTTGACATGAAATTTCCCGCACCTAGCTGGTGCAGTTTTTATTCAATTTTCAATATCCAATATTGCTTATTCAAAGTTGAAAGAGACGGTTCGCTCCGAAAAATTGTACCAGTTGGGTCGTTTCGGTTACTTTCGTTTGCAGTTTCAAAGTTCAAAAAAACAGCTTCAACTGGTTCGCTTTGGTTACTTGCGATTGCATTCTCAAAGATCAGAAAAATGCACGAGCTGGGTCAATTCGATTACTTAGGATTGCATATTCAGAAACAAAAAAAAAATTGCACGAGCTGGGTCGTTTCGGTTACTTTCGTTTGCAGTTTCAAAGTTCAAAAAAATAGCTCACTTGAATGGCATATAACTAATAAATCCCTAAGGTTGCTTTTGTTCTCAGGCGTTTGTACTTCTAAAAATTTACTTATAATTTTTTTTTTAATTTTGGGGCCGGCAAAACTTAGAATGGACTTTTATGGTTAGAATGGTTCTTTTATATGATAATAAATATTACCCAATAAAATTGAATTTTTTGGTTTTTTAGTATCACTAAATGAATCAGCCTTTTCTTCTTTATACTGGCACATAAGTATGTATGTATTTTGAGCTCAAAGTAAGCTACTGCCATTTTAGGGTGAGCCATCACACCTATAATCAAATGCTCACCATATGTTCAAAAGAACTTAAACGTAAGGGATATAACTTCCCTTTGGTTAGAGATTGAGGTCTACCAAAAAAAATTTTGTTGTACGTAGTGTCATGACACAAGGCTGCAATTAAACTTCACAGTATGTACTCCATATGATATCTAGCTAATGTTAGGCTGGAATAGAGGTTTCAGCGTCTAATGATCTCCTATGATACGAGACAGTCTCTGGTCTGATGAGTACCTACTCAATTTGTGATTGGTCATCGCTTACAAGCTTTTAAGCTTACTACTTTGAAATCATTTAGAAAATTTTTTTTGATGTAATATGTACGCTATGTAAATATATCAAATATTATTAAATAGTATGGCATAAAGCCAAAAATTGATAAAAAATTCAAAATTGGCAAGGCACTTGTACTTGGTTATATCTTAACTTGTATAATTTTTGGACAACTTGAGTTGAATGATTGAAATCTATTTTCTGTTCAGGGAAATGAATTTATTTTCTGCTCTTCTGTAACTTTGTGCTCTCAAACAGGGCCATATTTTACCTTTGCGGGCCAAAAACTAGAAAAGGCAAGTATATTTTGTTTTTTTGTCTTTAAACCGGGGACACTCAAAATATATATCCCACTATATTCTGATTGACTTATTTTGTAGCCACTCAAACATTTCTTCAAAGTTTCTACCTAATCTCTTCCCAAGTTTCCCAGTAACGCGGTCAATGAGCTGGGGTGTGATGCACCTCAGCTGTGTTTATCTGTGTGTTTTTCCTTGAATGTGTTATGCTCAACTAAGCGTGCTTGCTATGCCAGTTGTAGAATGTTTTATCTTCAGCTACGGAGAGCGCGTTATGAGATATTCTTAAGGGTTTGTCGCATCCCACCTCATTGATGATGTGTTAAACGGCCGCAGCAAAAAACGGTCACCAGTTAAAAATATAAACTCTACGATTTTTACCTTCAAGCACCGAAGCAACCGTTTCATTGAATGAATTTTTCCCGCATTTGTGTGTGTCTTAAAAAACGCCTGTATTCATTGGACTATATGGCATAAAAATAAATTGAAATCGCAATGTGTTAGCTCTTATGTATTATATTGTTTTCATGTGTAAATTTAATATTTTCCATTTTTTTTGTATGAGTAAAATGAATTTTAATGTCACACAATGAAAAAATTAATTTTCGTGATTGCAGCTTGGTTTTTGATGCGCGCGACATGAAATTTATGCGTGGGCTCGCATATGTCATTCTTATCATTTCAATGTGTCGCATGGCGACAGCACGCTTCTTTCTTAAACCAATTACATACAAACGAATGAGCTGTGATTTAATGACAACTTATTCGTGGAAAGATGCTTTTTGCGTTTATATTTCAAATGAGCAGAGTATGGTAAAAAGTAAAAATCACAAATATTTACTTACGGTGAATTCGCGTAGTAATTATTGGTAAAATATTTCATGCAATACACCCTAACTTTTATACATAGATTTTCTAATAAGTTGAATTAAACTCGCTTAATTTCATTTGTTCCACTATGTTGAGGATATCAGCATCCTGCAATGAATTATGCTTTGGAATATCAATATTTCAAACAAAAACTGCCTATACTTAAAGAAATCACTGCAATGAAAATATGTACATTCTCATGCTTATAATATGTATTATGGAGTAATATAATGAACACACACAGGATTAATGAAATATGGACTGAAGGCACAATGCACACTGAAAATGATATAAGAATCCTTTGAAACTTCTATTAATGACTAGAACAGAGAACACACAAGAGGATACTTTACTACACACACGCACAGATAAAGCTATGACGAATAATGTAGTGTAGCAATATGTATAGATAAACAGGAATGCTTAAGAAGAATGGAAGATTGGTGGAGTAAAAAAAAAGCGCAACAAAGAAAACAAAAATAAACCAAAAACCAACAAAAGCTGCTGACCGCTTTCTATTAGGGATTAAATACGAGTACTTTTAAGAAAACAAAATTGCCAACAGAAAAAATAAATGTCATCATGTCATAGGCAAACATTGGATCGCCCAAATCATTTTTACGCCCACAAACTTAAGTGACTGCACACTTATTTACTGCACTGTAATGCCAACAATTACAAACATCACATATTGTTCAATAAAAATGAGTTCGTTGAAATCTGTAGAAACTTGAATTACAGAAGTCAACAGAATTTTTTTTTCCGACAAATTTATTATAAGATTTATTTTGGTCAAAATTTAACCAAAAGTTAAGGTTTTTAGTGTTCCGCTTTATGCGCCAAAGTGATGTGGTATATGGCGTGATAAAAGGATATTGTCATTGGTTTGGTGAGTCTACTGCACCTATAGCATTCATATCATACAAGTGGACTGAAATGGATTTGAGCTTAGCAATAAGGCATTTTTGTAAGGTGTTTACTAACAAAAAGTTGAACTTTTAAAAAATTTTGATAACATTTTTGGTATGTAATACGAAAGTCTATAATTGATATTTTCATTATAAAACGACACTTATTATTTCTCTTAAGTAAAAACAAATTCGATAAGATATATTAAGCATAGGAATGGAACTTGTTTTGAGATTTCGAAGAAGGTGAGTGCTGAGTTTGTCAACCACTCTATCTCTCTTTGAAAGCATTCGATTTCAAAATGATGCTGACTAAGGCAGTACTTAATTTTGTCAAGGAATTATATCATCTAGTTATTACCTGCCACATAGAAGTCCTGAAAGCCAAAACGGCAAGACACGAAAATAAGCATTGAACCTATTTTTTAAAATACACAGAGGGAACGATTTATTTGTATATTGTATATCGAGATTTGGTAATAATAAGCAAATAATATATATGATATTCCACCATATTCCATACTCCATATTCCTCCAAATCAAATAGTATTATTGGATTAATCAAAGATTTGGTAAAAATAATTGGTTAATTATACTACGTCAATCATATATTTGGTAACAATTTCCAAATAATAACTTTTTCAAGCAAATATTGCTTTGTTGCAAACATTCACATGTTAATAATCACCAAATCAGGTATTTGGTGCGAAAAATATTGTTTTGTCACTAACGTACACGTATATTATCCCTAGTGGGACGGATGGTGGTACAGGTGTACCTTTTGACATTTGGAATCAAGTATCTCAGAGTTCTTTCAAGTTGGTTCTTTCTGACAACTTTGGCCCATCATTTCTATGCGTTTTTAAGCATTACTTGACCTATTTACTGCTCCGGTTAGGAGCAAGTTTTGCATACCTACCTCGTAGATGCCGGTCGGTGGTACAGGTGTACCACCATGTATTATTCGCTTGTATAAACAAGAATTCGCAACCGATCAGGTCGTTTCTGAGCTCAAATTGTAGCTCCTAAAAAGCTGGTGTACAAAGTTAACAGAATCCAACAAGGGGGATCCAATATGGCGGTCAAAAATTCCATATAGTGGCCGAATTTTTTAATCAAATTTAGTATACGGGGGTCTTAAGAGTCACTGATCACGAATCCGAATTCAAATTTTACAAAGACAAGACGGCGGCTTCAAGATGGTGAACGAAATTCTCAAAAATCAACAGATTTGTACCAAATTTATAAACAGAGGTTTTTTGGGGTCGTAGATTACGAATCTGGAGTAAGATTTCAAAAAATTTTGAATTCAAGTTGGCAGATTCAACATGACGAACATATTTTTTAAAAATCTACCGATTTGTACAAAATTACATATACGGGGCTTGGGGGTCACTGATCACGAAACCGAGGTCAGATTATAGAAATTCAAGTTGGTAGACCCAATACACCTGTACCAACGGCCGTCCATATATGATTAAATTGTTTCCCGTCCCACTAGGGTAAATATCGACTTAAGTGAATATTGATTAAGAAAAGGATATTTTAGAATATCAATTTATAAATATCATATATCGATATATCAATTTATAAATATATCGATATTTTCCTTTGTCGTCACATCCTTATTTTATACGCCGTCAGTATTATTACAATTATAAATACCTAAATTGCGTACCAAGCAAAAAGTAATTAAGTAATGCTTTACTTAAATATCTTGAGAATTGTATAGTATTTATATTTAGTATTTTCAACCAAACAATTCAGAATAAAAACCAACACACATAAAAATTCGTATGTGTTTTAATAAATTTGAACAAATCCCATTGAATTCGGATGGGTTTCTTTCAAAATTATACATTCGTTATAAAGCTTCTTGCTTTACAGCAAGCTTTCCAGGAACGTATAGCGCGGAATGAGTGTCCTGTTTATCTTAAAAAAAAAACAAAACGTATAAGAAAAGTCCTATGCTGTTCAAGTTAAACTTTCTATTGGCCTTTTGTAATTGTGTAACCTTGTGTTCGCTATGTGACATAAAATTTTTGATTTGTTTTTTAATTTCAATTTTATCATTTTTTAACGTATTGGTTACATTTTAAAAGTTTTTTTTTTATATTGAACGTAGAATAAAAATAATAAAAAATTTATTTGCTATGAAGTATCTCAATCTCATTTCTTTTCTTCGATAATTCTATAGAAATGTGTTCAATTTTAAGCAGTATATTGACTGTACTGTCATAACAATTCAATATTTTTCTCTTTAGATTTTCTTGTTTTCTTTTTTTATAACATATTATTGCATTTTTGTTTTTTTTTATTACTTTTATAAGTAACAAATACTTTGACAATCTCATTGCTTCACACATTTCAAATTTTATTTTTTGGTTGTCATTGTTTGTGTGCTACTGTCCTTTCACATTCTATTTATTTTTTATATTTTTGTTACTATGTTTCCAATTTCTATACGTTTGAATTGTTTTGTATTGTACTGAATGTGAGTTGTGAGTCTTATATAAGTTATCCCATCCCAAAGGAGTTACAAAAGCAGCTTAGTTTTATTGTAGCATACTTTTCTGCATGATTTTTAACTTTGAACATTTAAAACTTGTTGAACTAGAATCATTTCTTAAGTGAAAATAAATCTGGACTTTTATAAAGGAAAAAAGGAAATGGCTGTTGTTTTACGGAAGGATTAACTTTTTACAACATATCATGAGCTGAATGTTCTTTCGATTAATATATAAAAATATTACAAAAACACATTACTTCATAGCAATACGCTAAGTATTACTACATCAACAGCTGAACATTCATCTTGTATGTAATGTGCGCTGTTAAAAATTATAAAGTTTAGTGACGTAGGACGTGTACAGTTGTATGTCAGCTCATTTTTTTCCTCTTACCATCAGTTTTTTTTTCGTTTTTTTTTTATTTCAGTAGCAGCAGCAGTAAAAATCCTCTTAACAATCTATGTATCTACGTACTTCAAAATTTCAACCCTCTTAAGTGGTACAACATACCAACTCATTCACACACATGCACACAGAATTCAACACTAATGCAACACATGTGTAACCAAGCAACCCATCAGCAGATGTGCAAAAACAATTTTAAGCGATTTTCGTTTGCAATAAAACTAGAGATTGAATGCAATTCAAAAGTCATCAATTGTCAGAAATTATTTGTTGAGTTTTAGAGTTGATCGGTTTGTATTGATGCATGGAATAACACTCGAGGGTAATCAATTTCGAGTGTCACTTTTTGATAGTAAATACTACGATTGCGAACTGTGCGACGATTTGTATGACGATGTGTGGTAGTAAAAGAATGCATTCACAAATTGCAAATTTTATTGTAGTAATTTTTTATTGGGAAACTGATATTTTTTTTTAAAGTTTATAGTTGCTTTATGTATTGAAAAGTTCAAGTTACAATAATGAATGGAATTTGGTATTGCGTTAGGGAACATTCGAAGATATATTGACTTTATTGTCAAGAAATAATAATTTTGGTTAAGTTTTTGAAATCAATGACACTAATCATATTACTGCTAAAGTTGCTTTTACTTATCTTCTTGTTGCAATTTTGTAAAAACTCGAAAATTTTTAAATTTTCCACACACCCTACCACGGTATATTCTACTGAAATATATCAACGAATTTCCGTCATTTGCATAAAAGTGACTGTGGCAATGTTTAACATCCTAATTTTTGGCTTCTTTCTGTACGGAAAATGATGTGTTCTATTTTGTTTTATATTTTCTATTTATAGTTAAAAATTTTGAAAATTAATTATTTAATTCCTTAAAGAAGTTTTTCAAAAAGTTTTTTAATTGTTTGCTCTATTTTATATTTTTCAATGAAATCGACTCATTTTTGAAATTTCTTCAAAAAAATCCATTTTGATGGCTATGTACAACGAGCAAAGTGAGCAAAGCCCATAAAAAAGACAAAGAAATGTTATAAAACTGAAAAATAACAATCATCACTGAAACAACTAAAAGCAGCAACAACAGCTAAAGCAGCAAATGCCATTCACTTTTCACATAGTACAAAGATAAAAACAACAACAACAACAACAACAACACTAAGTGTGTTTGTGGCAACCTGAGAGCGGTTTTTCAACGACGCCAACATCATTATATTTGCATGTGTGTGTGTTAAATGTGTTATGCTCACACTGCACTCTGTATGAGTGCATGTGCAAGTTGGAAAAGAATAGAAAAGAAAAGAAGAGAAACAGAAAAAAAAAAACAAGGGCGCACACCTGGAAAAACGACGTTTTGGGGCGGCCTCTTGCGGCGGCAAATTCAAATAAATAATTTTTAGAGCAGGCGATGAAAAGTTCACCATAGTGTGTCGGTTACACAAACAAACACACATGCCTACCAAGCTGTGCATCACTAGCGTATGTATGTATGTATGTATGTGTGTTTGGCGCGCACTTTTCAAGAAAACCCATGCAGTGAAATGAGGTCTACGCGGCAAAATGCATTTCCCGACGCTGCAATTGGTAATGCACATAAAATGTGGCCAAGTGTATGTAGATTTTTATGTGTGTGAGTTTGTGTGAGTTTGTACGTACTTCATTCATCCGCTCATGCTGCATTTTCTTTTGGTTTTTGCTTCATTTTTACTAGCACACATCTTGATGTGTTGCATCGTACACATTTACTTACACATAGTCATTCAGCGTTCAGTGATTGTAAATGTTGAAATATCCCTTAAATTTAATTTAAATGTAAATTATCTGAAGTCGTAAAAACACCAACACACTTGTGTACTACCTACATACGTATACATACACACTTACACACACAGAGTACTCATGCATATTTTTGCTGTGGAAATAGAAGAAACACTTAAAGAATCTCATAAATTTTCCATATTTTGAAATTTTCTTCCTTTACAGAAGAAATGCTCTTTTAAACTTCTCACATTTTTCATTTGATTTGTTAGCCATAAATAAGTTATGCTTAAAATATATGTGGTTTCAGTAAAATGAAAATAAAACGATGTTGCATGAAAAACTTAATAAGAATACGAAGCAAGACACCTTGAAAATAAATGCATTTTTTTTTTTGTTTATTTGGTCTCTCTAAAAATTAAGTACACTACAGCGCATTTACAGTTAAAGTGCGCGTTAGTCTGAAATTCATAATAAAAGGGTAATTTTTTCATCATATCAATTATTGGTTTATTTCAGAACATATTAGCAGTATTCACGATCAAGAACAGTTGACGTGGCAGATGAGCAGAGTAGCAAATTTTCTTCTAACAACAGTTGTTGTTAAGAGCGAATCTGCTACTCTGCTCATCTGCCACGCTCTTAACAACAACATCCAAAATTTTCCATGACCGTTTAGCATAAATGTTGCTGAGTTTTGTTGACACAGCGTTCAGTGTCCTCCTTCAAGACGTTTGTGGTTATGTTTTGTTGGCATAAGCCTTATATCTTCAAAAAAAAAAAAAAAATAAATAACGCAACGGCACCGGTCGCCGACCGAGTTCATATATCCGACCGCTTTAGAAAACTCTATAAAAGTCAATCAATTTCCCGCGCAAAGTGTACGAAAGTAAACGCATTTCATTCTTGCAATATCGATACGTCAACTGTCAAAAAATCATTTTAAAGCTTCAACGGATTTTTTGTCAGTTGAGTTTAAACTACGCAGCGGTGCGGTTCGATGGTTTCGCGAGTGTAAAAAAAGATAAAAAAGTAGTTTCAAGTTTATCGAATTTTCAGCAGAAATAAACTGAGCTGTAAATATTTTAATATTTTATTGTGTGCATATATATATGTTTATTATAATTACAAAGTAATGACCACTTTTTAATTTAATTTAAAAGATTTGTGAAGTGATTCAAAACGGGCGGAATGTGGTTACGTAAAAATTTCCTACGTTCCTCATTTCGACTATTTGTCCGACAACAGGATTTTTAGCTTCGTAAAAAAAGATAGTTTTTGTGTCCAGTTAGACTAAAAACGTATAATTTTTGTTAGATTATTCAATCTATACATTATTATACGATTGCGAACCTGCATACGACCTAGTTTATGTCAATTAGATTTGCCCTAATTTGACTCGAAACTTTTACGTTTTTACCTTATTTTCCTGTTTGCACACATAATTGTTCTATTGATTTAGGTTTTAAATTTACATTAACATGCCTAATAGTACGGGAGGCAGCGTTGCATGTTTGAAGGTCATTTCCTCCCGCTTATTTTTTTTGCAATTGTTAATTTAAGTAAGGCTGATAATGGAAATAAGCGTCAGTCGCCAGAATCGTGGTGACTGTGGTTGTGAGAGGCCGACGAAAAAAGTTTAGCTCAATAACTCGGAAAGTAAGCCACAAGTAAAAAATTAGGTTCAGACCAGTATTGTAAAGCAGATGAAAATACATCGATTTCATTTCCGTAAAATCTCCATACGATAAGATTTGATTCACCTTTCAACGTTTTAATGTTTCTAATAAATACTATAATTTTGAGCAGAAGTAGCTATTTTGGGCGAAAAATGTGATTTTCAGATCTGAACGAGAAATGTTAATTTCAAACTTTCAATAAAAACCTTTTTTTTTCGAAAATGGAGATGGTCGTTAAAAATTTCAAAACTATGAAAAATGTATCAGATCTGGTCAAATCGAAATTTTTCTTTATATATAGATAATTATATTTAGAAGTTAACTTTGTTTGTTTAAAATTAAAAGATTTGGATCAAAATAGTAAATTACATTTAAGTTTTACGTTTATAATAAATTTTATCTGAAAAACTACAGCTTTTTCTTATTGCGACATCAACGGTCGGAATTAGGTGCTTCAAAGGACGGAAACAGACAAAATAATCACAGGCAAAATTTAGTAATAAAAACTTTCATTTAAATTATTGTTAACTTATTTTTCCCACGGTAAACATCTATAACAATAAATTGGTTAATTTTAGTGAAATTACATGACATATTTATGAATCTTTTACAAGATTCAAACAGACGCGCCGATAAGTGGTCGTTAAGTGGTGCCTTTGCGTTAAATATTTTGCGTTGAACGACTTATTGAAGGGTGACCAGAGTGTCTCAGATAACTAATTGATCTAGTCTCTAGTCACTATGTTTTTTAATTCACAATTAATGAAACTTAATCACCATACTCTTTTGTGTGAGGTTTTGCAAAAACTTAATCCTGAAAAAAGGCTGTGTTACTTAAAAATTAAACATATAAGTTTGCAGTGATCTCCTTTAACATAAATATGTTGTTTTAAAAAATAAATTATGAAAATCGGTTCAGTATACTTTGCGCCAAAGCGTTACAAACCATTTCCATCTAAGCAATTTTATATAAATAGTATAGATATAAATATAGATTAACAAGAAAAAGTCACCATTATATATTACTCTACGTGCAAACAAAAATGAATTGTAAGCTTGTATGTCGGAAGAAATTTTTAAGAATTAATGTACCGGATATATGGAAACCTATAACTAGTTAAAGAAAAATAAATGTATGACTAAGATTTTTTTTTGGAATGATTCAATCAAATATTGGGAAAAATTTTTACTGTTTATATAGTGCCTTTGTGTCACATTTTGTAGATTATTATAAAAATTTTTTACAAAACTTTAATTTAAGTCGAATATTCTTGTTTTTTACCCTAAAACTGGGCCAAATTAACACATATGTATATAAAAAATAGGCCCAAAAAAATTTAACGCTTGAGAATACAAATATATTGCCAAAGCTTACTTATTTTTCTAGAGAAAATTAAAATAAAAATCAAAATTTGACGCCGTTTCTTCTTCAGGTCCTAGTTTTCCCAAAATCATTTGTATAAAAGATTGTTCTTTCATATTTTATATATACAGTGAAACCTGATTAAGCGGTACCTGGATAAGTGGGAAACCTCTACTAGTGAAACTCACTTCAAGGTCACAGCATTTTTGTATCAAAATATCTACATTACTGGGATTATTAAACCTCTTTATCTGGGATTTCATTTTTGAAGTTTTTGTACGTTTTTGCCTCTATAACATGGGCTTTTCCCTCTATAACTGGGACCGTTTATAAATAGCCTGTGTGTTATGTGTGTATAATTTGTTATTTTGAATTTTAATATGAACGTTTTATCGGTCTGAGTATGGTTATTTTTGAGACTGTGTAAATGGGAACTTCTTTAATTGAGACAAAAATTTTGATAACTTGGCGATCCCAGTTATCCAGGTTTCATTGTAACTAAAAATTATTTTCCTCTGCTTAAGTAGATTTGTATAATTTTCTTTCGCTCTTATATCGGTGTGCACCCTTATATACACACCCGAATCCCTAGCAAACCTATGTTCGCCTATCATTTGTATCGCGCGTATTTAATTATTACTTGAACTCATTCCATCAACAACTTTGCGTCAACCACAAATCTTTCAATTATAATGAGCACATGGTGCAGGTGTATCTTATACGTGTATTAACCCATAAGAAAGATGTCAGTTAACTGCCAGCCTGCTTAGCATTTTTATAATCTTTTAATCTATTATGTGCAAATAATGTTAATTGATTTTTGACAGTGATATTACAAGCGAGCTGTATAATTAAGTGACACAAAATCAATAACGCAAACAGCTGGAGAAACGTGACAATTGACAACTAAATATTTATGCTGTAATTACATTGCTAAGTAAATCTTTAATTTCGTCGCAGACATTGTAAAAATTTAAAAATTTTTTTTAGTCAAACACGTCTAAATAAATATTATAGCTTAATTAATGTTAAAAATGCCCAACATTTTTAGTTAATTGATGTTTGAATATTGGTCAAAAACTAACAAAAAGGACAAAACCGCGAAGCAAATGGTGTCCAAAAAAAATAGCCAAAAAGGTAAAGTACAAAAAGGCGGTTGATCAATTTTATACTTGGATTTAATTGGTCGAATTTTCCGATATTTTTTCATTTAGAAGATTAATTAACACTATCTACGCCTAAAATTTCAACATAAATTACAATTACTCAAATCAAATTAAAAATGTCTGTTCAATATTTTCTTGCCACATTGTACTTGTACCCAATTTTCTATTTTAATTATGTCTCCGACACAGATTTACGTATTTATGTAGAACGTATAATAAAATTTACCGGATGTGGATATAGCACACACAAAGTGAAATTGTGTCAACCGAATGACAGTGACGACGATATCAACGACAAAACGTGTAGACACACTATCAACAAAACGAAAGAGAAAGTAGAGACAAAATGAAACAAAAACAATAAAACATTTTCGTAATAAAACGAATGATTATGAAATGTAAGATGAAATGAGATGCCTACATACAATACAGGTGGTCACGAATAAACGTATGTTACTCGGTTTGGCGGTTGCACGGAATCATAGAAAACAATACACTACCGTTATGCCAGAGTGTTGTACATTCATACACTTAGCTATACCAATAATAATTACACCTCTGCTTAGTGTTCCACCTTTGATTGAGACCCCTACAAACACTAACTCAACTATGGCACCCATCGTTGAATCAATGCTGTCCAACAATAGCAACTGTGTGCTTCCCATGTGGAACAATTGGAGTTTGTTATTTCAAATTGTTGTTGTTGTCTATTGTAGTTGCTGTTGAAGTCCATTTTCTTAAGGCACAAAATATGTTCTTGTTATGGGACCAAACTTAAATGAAGCAAATGGTGTTAAAAATGCAACCAATGTAAGTAATAGCGCACAGTGCTGCGGTATGAGAACAAAGTTAAAATAAATGATCGTTTAAAGAGAGTGCTCCCTTTCCGCTCCTTAATTTTTTTCAAAATAATGTTGATCAAAATATTACTTTTTGTTTAGGAAATATATTAACTAGCTGTATAATATACTAAATTGTGACTTGGAATGTACATTTTAGAAAGCGAATGTAGTCTTCATCATTATTCATACAATTTACGAGCAAGTAGCCAAAATATCAGAGTTTAAAATAATCATCAAATAGAGCTCTCCTTTTTCAACTACAGTGCAATCGCGGTAACGTGACCACCGTCTAACGTGAACAACGCGGTAACGTGAACGAAATAAATTTTGAATTGACTACCTTTTAGCAAGACATAACTCAACCATGCAATACGCAAAAGGCTGTTTATGTATTTTTATGTTCATTTTTTTTAGTTTATTAAGAAGTTTTTTGTTTCTTTTAAAGTTTTTGTTGCTATAAATGATATAAAGAATAAAAATTTGATGCAAAGTACGTTACGTTTGGTTTAGATTCGCTAACGTGAACAATTTCGCTACCGTGAACAACCTTGGTTTTAATTAGTTCACGTTACCGCGACTGCACTGTATATGGAATACTAAATTATTGCAGTTGTTTCGAAAATACGAAAAATAAACAATTGTATGCTCTGACAGAAGAAACCTATGTATATAAAGAATTCGGTAGTTAGAACTTAGTTAAATGAGAATAAAGTGATCCCTCTTTCCTCCCTATCTTACTAAAGAACAACATCATACAAGTGGCTGCAGCTTCCAAATTAATAACTTATTCCATTCCTCTATCTACAAATGTGCAAACATATCACTGTGCTCGACGACAATGAAGCAGCAGTGACTGCAACTCCGAGGACCAATCCAACGAAATTCACAATGGAAATTTCTTATTCATGAATTGCTCCCATGTGCACTTGGAGCAGTAGTGCTTTTTATTCTCTAAAATTCCGGTACGTTTTGTTCATTGTTACGTGCGTGTCGGTCGGTCGGTTGGTCGGTTTCTATTGTATTCTTTGTCGTACTCTGTTCAATGTTATGCCCCAATGCAGTCACAGTTCTAAGCGACTACGTTGCGATGTCCCCTTTAGACCCATATCATTTGGTCGGTTGTCAGTCTGACTGTTTTTTTTTTTTGTCTCCCTTCTGGCTGCCGTTTCTGGTAAGCACTACTACTACTAGTTGGCTTTGTTTGAGTGCTACTCTCTTGTCCATTTGAATGTGAAGTTGGCTAATGTTGTTTGGGTTAGGAATTGTGAAAATTCAGTAGAGTGCAGCAGCAGCAGCAGCAGCACAGGATGCTTCTATTAAAAGTGGGCTACTCCTAAATTGGGTAACTCATTGAAAACATGCTTTGGGTGCATTCCGAGATTTTGTATTGTATGTATGTGTTGGTTTTCATATATTTATGTCTATATGTATGTCGGTCTGTGCATATATTTACGTGTCTATTCAGGTTTGTCTGTCTGTTTTTGTTGCTTTTGGTCGAAAGCGCTTACGTAGCATTTGATATTTGGAAGCAAGTCAAATCTTGAATTAAGTGAAACGGAGCAGCAACTATGAATGGTAAATTAAAGTCAAATTCATAAAGAAAATGAAAAATGGGATGGAAGTATGAAACTTGACAGTTGTTAATAGTTAAAGAAATGATAAACATTTAGATAATTTGAAAACTTTTGGGAAACTTAAGTAGTTGGCAGCATAAAGCAGAGAGATTAGTGAAAAACTTAATAAGTTTGCAATTAAAATTTTAAGTTAATTAAATAGCATTGCTAAACTAAACTTTTATTTTGCTTAATAAAAATAATATTGAGATTACATAGGGAGGAGCTCAGGAGCTCAGAAAGGAGCTTTAAAATTCAAAATCCCTTATTAAAGAACTTTTTTTTTTTGATTTCACTTAAAATTCCTAATCATGAGACAGCACAAATTATTCAAACATCATTTAAATCAATTTCTGCACAATTTAAGTAATAAATGTTACGTTACGACGTTACCTACATCTACGTTGTCAGGTCATGCCATACGCATATCAATTTTTTCACTTATTTTTCCCCCATCCAGCTGTAATGGGTATAATTCCCAAATCAAATGATAGCAACATAGAAATTGATGCTATTTTATTGTTGACAATTTCGTTTAAGCCCCTGAGAGCTGCCGGTCGTTTGAATGTACGTTGATGCCACCAATTCATACGACTCACCAATCAATCGTTGTTGCTTTTTTTATCAGGTTGATTTGTACAGACACTTAGCATATCGAATACTGACAGTTGTGGCTGTTATTTTCCACACTTTGAGAGTAAAATCTGTCTACAGTCATTGACTGACATATTTGTAGTGGATACAAATGGAAATGAGGAAGAAAAAAAAAAAAAAGATTTTAATGCTGAAATGCACGTTGGAATGTCAGTCGATGTCTTACCTATGTTATAACTAATTGATTTCTATTATATAATTTATTTTGTGCATGAAATATTGTGTAATGCCAAGGGAGCTAAATCTGCAGTTGTTGTTGCTCTGAAATTTACATGAACTTGAAAATTTTATTAATAGAATGTACTGGTGTTTATGAAATTGATCTAATTTAATATGGAGGAGAATATAAGAAATAAAAGTTATTACATTAAGGCTAATCAAGCCGCACAGCCAACATACTGATTGAAATGATTTTAATTCCTTCAAAGTACTTATGATATTATGCACAAAATAAGGCCTACTATTTTTATACCCTACACCCTACCCTACCTATACCATTCACTTTGTTATTCCGTTTGTTATGCATAGAAGGGGGCGTGGCAGGTATAAAAAAGTATATATATTTTTGATCAGCGTCACCACCTGAGTCGATATAGCTATATCCGTCTGTCTGTCTGTCTGTTGAAATCACGTTTACGGAAAAACTAAGAAAGCTAATTCAATAAAATTTGGCACACAGGTTACAAGTTCTTGCAAGCTGCTAGCATATAAAAATGGGCAAAATCGGGTAACGACCACGCCTACCGCTCATACTCTATATAAATATACCTCAGCCCATTTTGAAAAAAGTTGCTGCGATTCTGATGAAACTTGGTGGTTTGGTGAACATGTGAACAAAATTAAGATTGAGCTAGGTTTTAAATTTGCACTTTTATAACGCCATAACTCGTAAAGCGTGCAAGATATTGTGATGAAATTTGATACACGGATACAAATCATATATATCTTGAATTGTGTTTAAAGTGGGCGGAATTGGAAAATTGGGTGTGTCACTTTTTAGCAATTAAAAATTTTGATTTCGTATAATTCAAAATTGGCACATTCGATTTTCATGAAAACTTTTGGGATGATACTACTAAGAGCAGTCATCAATACAACTTCGTCAGTATACTGGAAAAACACGTTGAAGGGCATGGCACAGCCCACAATATTTATAAATGTTATAATTAGAGAACTAACAACGTAATCGTAATGAAATTTAGTATGGTATAGTATATACTTCCTAAAAGATATCTTTTTACGAAAATTTGGCACAATAAAACCGATGGGCATGGCACCTCCCATATAAGCAAAACACGTTTAATTCTATAGTGTGCAATAAGAGTAATCTTCATAAAATTTGGTGCATAGATGTCAATTATTATAAGCTATAAAATTAAATAAATTTTGATGAGATTTCATCAGTGGGCGTGGCACCTCCCATATTAACATAAAGTTTGAAGTAATATTTTAAGAGAAGTATTGCAGCAATTGGCATGAAATTTGATGTATGTGGTTAACTTGCCATAAGGTATGTCAGCATCTGAAGCGGGCGAAATAGCACCACTGGGCGTGGCACCTCCCATACAAGTAAAATACCTTAAGTGGCATATCTATCGAGATATATAAGCAATCATACTGAAATTTGGTAAAAGAGGTTTGTTTACGGAAAGCTATTTCTGGATCAAAATCAGTCTCGATTGTATCAGTGGGTGTGTCAGCGCCCTAAATTTTAATGTTAATTAAGGCATATATCGCAAACTATACAAGCTATTTTGCTAAAATTTAGTATGTGGATGTCAATGGCGAATATAATTTATTGAACCAAAAGTAGGCGGAATTGGAGAAGTGGGCGTGGCATATTTGGTTTTCTGCATTTCTATTCCATTTTTTCCAACATTTTTCACATTCTTTTGACTTTTCCAATTTTTTAACTTTTCCCAATATATTCCATATGTATATTTTCCACTTTTTCAACCTCTTTCAACTTGATTCGACTTTTTCAATTTCTTTTAACTTTCTGCAATGGTTTCCATATATTTACGACTTTTTGAGTTTCTGTCAACTCTTTCAACACTTTTCAACCTCTTTGAACCTTATTTCGTTATTTTCGACTTTTTCAACCTTTTCAACATCTTTTTAACATTTATTTGGAAAGTTCTTTTAGTGCAGTGTAGGGTATGTGAGCTTCGGACTGGCCGAAGATAACATCTTTACTAGTTTTTCTTATTTTTATTTGTGTGCAATATATAAAAATAAAGTATATCGATACATGAGTTTTTATCAACTTTCAAGTTTAACTCAATATATCATTTAGCATACATAAGTATACCTACTATTAATATAAAAATGCTTGTAACGCTTTGGCGCAAATTATTCTAAACCGATTTTAATCATTTATTTAAAAAAAAACATATATGTGCTATAGAATGTTATTGTATACTAATTTTTTTTTTTTTTTTTTTTTAGTAAATATCCTTTTTTTTAGGACTAAGCTTTTGACAAACCTCACACAAAAATTATCATTTCTCATAGATTTTAAAACTTCTTCCGTGTTTAACTTGAGTACTATCATTAGATTCTTTTGTCTTTTAGCATTATGATTCATTTTGGGGAAATTCGAATGAGTTCTAAGTGAAATAGTAAGTTATTTTAAATAAGCTTCAATCAGCAGCGCTCATGCCCAAACATGTATGTGCAAACACTTATCATTTAACTATTTTAAACTCAAGTGCAAATAGTGTGCTGAGTTAATGATTTCAAAACAATTAAACTTCCGTCAGAATGTTTACTTATTAGAAAATGAATTAAATTGCATTATAATTCTACTGTTATAATAATTTTTGTAAGAAATACTAACGACAACCACTAAACTTTCCAAGTTTTTAAGAAGCACTACGAGTGCCAAAGAAACAATTGCAAATTAAAAAATGTTGTAAAAAATGCTCAACGTGGTAGTGCACTTTTAATTCCGCTAGAAATTCGCAGACCAGACAGCAAAACATGGGAAGACGATACAAAGAAGAGATTAACGTTGGCATAAAATCAAGAAACAGAACCCAAAATTATTAAGGTAATGTTGCTAATAAACGTAATATCAAGTAAAGCAAGGATTCGCCAACCAAATGCTCAACTGAAAAAATTAAAATCTTTTTATGACATACACACTGAGAGAAAAAAATGTCCAGCAACTTTGTAATAAAACATGAAAGCTCTATAATTAAGCGTAAAGTCAAAATTGGTTATATAAAAGCGGCATCTTAATAAAAAATAGTTTAATGAATAAAGTCATAATGTATTCTGTTAAAAACAAACTTGTTAGGGTGGTATCATTGGTTTTGTCAAAAATTAAATATTCTATATCTATATCTATATTAAATTTTATATTATAAAGTCCACGTTTTGGCTGATTTCACCGAACGTTTCCATGTTTATTTTGGCAATATTTACTTAGTATAGCGTAATTAAGCTTTTACTGACCTGCAATGCCTTCTTTTCAAATTCCATTCATTTTCTGTCTTTTTTTTAGGATTTGTATGAAACTTGGGTGCATTATCTTAAAAACTACTTCAATATATTGTTTTAAATTTTTCTTACCTTCTATGCCAAGTTATGTTAGGGAAACTCAACTAGCTTCTTCCGGAGTTTACCGGAACGAATCATAGTATTGATTTTGTTATTAAAATTGAGTTCCATTATTTTGAATAGTATAGCGTCTTAAAGTTCTTGTTTCTAGAAAAGGTATCACTTCCTCTTTTACTGGAAATTATTATTTTAGAAGAATAATAATGTGATCTTAAAGCGTGAACTCGTCATTTGTGTATAATATTTTTACAATTTTTATGCGGTATTCGGTAAATGATCCATAAATTGCTAACATTTAACTATGCAAATACTACTTTGGCTGATATATACATTTGACAGCTGTCAAATGACATAGCTGTAATGAAACATTCGCTATTATCCATAGGAAATTATGACTCCATTGCAAATAAACCACCTCTTTGATAATGTTCAAAGTCTATATTTCTGAACTTTCTTCAACGAGAACAATATTTATAAAATACTTTTTTTAGTTTATTTATTCTTGAAGAAAATTCCATGAAACTTTTTCAAATAAAAAATGGCTCAAAGTTTAGGATTATTATTGAATTTTTCGAATATTCTGGATTTCAAGTCATTTCATAAGAAATTTAATTTTTTTTTACCAATTCTTTGCGAGCTTTTAAGAAGTAAAAACTGACTTATTCTTCAAAGAAGCAGAAACTAAATAATGGCATATTTAATTTTTTTCATTTCAAACTGACTCTTGAACCAAATTGCACATTTGTTTTTTTAAAACGTAATTTCTAATTCACACTCAAGCCAACAGCATTGTAACATTTTCACAATTTACGAAAATTAGAAAATTTCTTTCAACATTCCAGAAAAATATCATCATTTCTTTGAGTTTTGTAAATAAAATAAAACACAAATTACTTTAATTGCAGTATTATGAAAATTTCATATGTTACTCTAATTCGTTTGACCCAAATATGCGGTGCCAAGCGGATGCTTAATACAACAAAAGGCTAACAATAACCATTCCGCAAAATAATGCAACCAGCCAAGCAGCCTGCCAGCAAGAGAACAAGTCAAATGGGAGCAAACATAATGACAGCTACACTGACACTTACTTAACCTCGTCAAAAATGTGGGTGGTGGGCAGAGTAGGAAGAATAAGAGGTACAACATTTCCAACCCTAGCAATAAACATAATTCATGGTGTCCTGTTCACTTTCACACATAACACACATACACACGCGTACTACGATGATGATGCGCCTTTTGTGGGAATGTATCATTGACATTTGTATGTTGGGCTTTGAATTTGTTTAATCTCATCAAAATCATTACTGTCGGCAACACTGTTAACATCATTATTGTCATCATTACCAACATTATTGTTGACAGTAGCTTTGCTGTTACATACTAACAAAAACAACAATAACTGCAACAATTGTTAGTTATAAAAAAACATTGCGGCGTTTGACTTTCCATGCGAAGCTTGGATTTTGAATGGAAAATAACAAAAAATTTAGTTCTAAGTAGTTAAGGGAATGATTACTGTTATTACTGAATTCAAAGCAATTAGTTAATTAAAAGCTGTATAAATATTTCACTAACTTTTAAAATTCAAACATTTCTTTGGTCAAATTCAAATCGATGGTTCGGCCTAAAAATTATAAAAACTTCAATTAAAAGCAAAAATGATTTGAAAACGTCAATGACATTTCTATGACACAAAAAAAAAAATACCCTCAAAGTCAGTTTGTTGATTTCACAACATTTGCAGCTACTGCAGCTTAACTACTTTGTTACAACACTGGAAAACTGACACATTTTGCCGAAGTTGCCAGATAATTTTGAGTTACACAGAGACAAAAAAAGTAAAGACTTGGAAACAAACAAAATTAATCCAACTAAAACGTATAGTAACGTATATAAAAAAACATTGCAACCATAACCTGTTACAGCCTCAAAATAAATAGCTTAGTTTTTCATCATTTTTTTTTTGACAATGGCAACACTTTTCGCTATTTTTCTTATATTTGTATGCAAAAAATGCGCGCTGTTTTGCGATTGAAATGTTGCTGTTCAATTTTGTTATTGCTGTTATTTTAGTTGTTGTTTTCTTTGTTGCAGTCTGATTGATTTCTCGCTGTTAGGTTGCGAATTTTTTCACACGCGCGTGCTTGTTTTCCAATACACATACGAGTACATGTGTATTTTCATTGTTTATTTGTGCCATTGCATATTTTTTGGCACTCAACAAACTGTCACTTGTTTCCCTTTACACTCCATTTCATTTCATTTCATTTTCTTGCGCGTGTTTTCATTTGCTTTATGCTTTTTATTTTAATTTTTTTTTATGATGTTATTTATTTTTGACGAATGTGTTTCATTTTTTCGAAAACTTCACACATCATTCGTCATATGGATGAAAGTTCACAAATATAAATTCTTCTTTCGTAATATTTTAGTACCGCTTGTAGGTGTTTTCGTCAATTGTATAAGAAAACACAACTGTATGTGTGTTTCCGCAGATAAACTGTTGTTGGTAACAATATTTTATATCTTCACTGTAGGTATGTTGCATACTTTGAGGCGAACTGAACTACTTTCATTAATTCAATACATCACAGATTTAATAAAAATGTGCACACATAAATTTATAATCGCTAACTTGTATACACACACACACTTATACGAGATTAAAAGTTTTTTAATAATATTGTAAACTTATGCTCATAATTTTCCCTGAATTGTCGAAAACATTGTAGTCTTTGACATTTTCGCATGTGACCAATCGCTTTTTTAACACGTATAGTACACATATGCAAGCGGAAAAACAATATGTAAATATAAATAAATAATGTGATTTCTTTATGAATTCGTGAAGCGAGTTTTCGTTATTTTAATGTAATTATTTTTCTATTAAAGCCAAATGTTGCAGTATTTATGCCAATGTCAAACATTTTCAATATTAAAGCTCTCATAAGGGGACGTCCATTAATTACGTGAGGTGTTTTTTTGAAATTGCTGGCCCCCCCTCCCCTTGGTGAGACTTGGTGAGATCTGGCGGGACCCCTCCCCCCTCCCGTGAGATTTAAATATTAATTTTTAATTTAATTTCAATGCATTAAAAAGTTGACATGAGGTTTTCCTTGACCCCCTCCCCCGCTTGGTGAGATTTGGTGAGATTTTGCTGAAACCCTCTCCCCCCCTATTTTAGCTCACGTAATTAATGAACGTCCCCTAACAACGACATGTAGACTTTGTAAAGTGTAATAGTTATGTAGAAAAAGTAAATATTAGTGAAGTAGAAAAGTTCAAAAATTTATGTAATCAATCTGAAAAATTATTTGCTTTATTTTGTTATCAAAAGGTTGAAAAAAAAAAAAATTTACCTGACTATACAAATATTTAGGCCAAAGAATTTTTTTTTTTTAAAAACGAAATTCTCGTGAAATGGAATTTTTGTTGATTTTGTAAAAAAAAAACTTTGTTACCCAAGTTTCTCAAAGAAACTTTTTCATATGAAAAGAAACTTCAGTTGAATATTTTCAAAGAATTCATCTTTTTATGTGTGCAAAAATGAGACCAAAAATTTAAAAAAAAGTCAGCTGATGTCAATTCAAGGTAATTTAGAATTGCAAAACTTGAATCTGCCATCAAATGTTGGCCTTCACGTCAGCGATCGAGATAGGAGCAAAGTAACCGGTAATTCCTACGATTATATACGATCTTCTATGATTTTCTTTATATCAAGCTTGATAGATTTGGTGGCTTAAACAAAGTTACCCATTTTTTTCATTTAAAGGAGTGGCGCTCCTTAATCCCCCTATGGGTTATTTTAGTCATATATTCCGAAAAAATTTAAATATCTACGAGACAAACGACTGAAAAGTTTTTCATGCACTGAAAATTATTAAATAAACATATAAAAGTATTTAATATTCTTATGAAGAAAAAAACGTATAAAAGCGACTTATTATTGAATTTTACTGCAACTTTTAGTGGTGAGCTAATAGTATGTTTCTGAGCAATTTTGTTATTTTAACTTAAGGAAAAATCAAGGCTACAAAAATGACAATTGCACATAACAGTAATAAAGTTGTTAAATTGCTCTCATATATTGTGCTCATACATATATGTAGGTAAGTATTTATGAAATAAAATGTTAATTTTCACTGTTTATGGCATTTAATCTATATATTAATACGTGAACATCGAAACTTATGGTACACTTTTTTAGTATTTATTATAAAGAGAGGGGAATGAAACTTATATAATTTGAAAGGTACTGTTTTGTAGATGTGCACAAACAAAAATAATTTGCAATATGTGCCGTTAAGGCAGGTAAAATAAAGAAAATATACGCGCATGATTCCCCCATACAAAACGCTTTAGACAACGCATTCATGGCAGCATGAGTACAGGCAAGGTGTGGTGAGATGAAGTAAGGTGAAATGAGGCAAGGTGAAAAGTGAAATAAAATAAGATCATGGTTCATGGACAAAGACGTTTTGTTCGTCATAGGTAGGCAATATTCTTCCAAAATTAAAACTTGGTAAGTACGGTCGAGTCTCGACCACAATACGATACTAGTACCTTGTAATACTTAATTGTATTTGTTGTTATTATTATCAAGTTGAAATATTAATTTATTTTATGAATGCAAGTACATATGTACATAAGCATATCATCACACATATGTCAACCTTTGTAACATGTTGAAAAGTGCATTAATTTTATTTATCTTCACAAATTATTAAAACACCCAGTCGGCAATTGAACTAGGCCTCCTTGGCATCATCGGTCAGTACTTCTTTGAAGACGACGTAGTTATTGCCATCACTATTAACAAAAAACACTACCGATCGATAATAAGCAACGTTTTTTAACCCAAATTGAATGATATGAAAGTGCACGACATTAGATTCTATTAGAACGCTACGTACCATAATGGACATTCTGCAAGACCTATTTGAGAGCATAGTTCCATATGCAGAGGTGACGTGAATTAGCCACCAAGATTGTGCGATTTGACCCCGCTAGATTTTACTTGTAGGTTTTCCTTAAGTCGCCGGTCTATGCCAATAAGCCACAAACGATTGGTGCTATCAAATTCAACAAAACCCATGTCATTGCTCAAATTCAGCATTATTTATGCGCTAGAGTCATTAGAAATTAGATCTCTCGGTCACGCGCAACGATGTTCCACACATAATATCATCAAATAATTTCAAATAAAACAAAAAATTCGTTGGTATCTCACACATAACTTTTTATATACTTACTAAGTATTATAATCATGCTATTTTTATGTTCAAGTTTAGTATAAATATTATTATTGAGTACGGTCAAGATCATGGGTTGCGAAATAATTTCGTGGTTTTGCTCTTATCACTTACTACTTCTAAACATGCGGAAAATAAATCACCATATCACCGCTTTTTTTAAGCTACTAATTCTTATCAATACTTTGGCATTTTCCATGGTCATGTATCATTCAACTAAGAAATTAAATGAAACAGCAAATTGAGAATTTTTTTCAACTTCCATGTTATAAATTAAGTAACTAAATGAATTTATTAATTTCTTAAACTGGGTATGTCCTCCTCCTTTCCTTCAATAAATTTTAGACGGCAATCTGTATTCATCCCAAATATTTTGAAAATTATCTGTACAGTATGGGGCCTAAGTGTTGTACTTAAACACTACATCTAAGTCTTTGTGTGTCCCATAAATTAAAATAAGTTCAAACAAAAAGCAAATTATACGAATTTGTCAAGTGAAGTTCAATCGTACATTAGCGCATTGTACTTTACATATCAAATTCCTGCACCAGCCGAAGTAAAATGCTTAAGAACCATTTTTCGGAAACTTTGCCTACGCTTAACTTTTCCATTTTCTAGACCACCGGACCTGTTTCATTCGAGTCCAGTTTTATATTATACTTCACATATGGCGTTCATTCATTTTGTAATCCAATTCTAGATAATATTTTTTGTCAGACACCTACCGAATACCTGACTATTACAATTTTCGCATGTTTTGACAATATGATGGTTGAACTTTAACTTGTGATGCTGATATTGCGGATGTTATTTGCTTATAAATTACATAAACATGTTGCGAATTATAAATCACAATAATAAACTTAAAGATAAATAAATAAATTGGCAATCTATTTTCTGATTATTTTTTTTTTGACTGTATATATATTTCTAAAAGCTGAATAAATATTGACTGGTTTTGGAACAGCAGGTATTTAAATATGATAATAAGGGGTTCCCTTTAATTTATGAATCATATTATACGTCTTGCCATCTAGACTCAGACCATTGTGAGCTTTGACTTATTAACATATCACCAGTTTCTGACCACGGTCATTATGGACTTTGACCTACAAGCATATCTTCAATTCACAATTCCGAATACGCCTCTGGTCATAAGGTCAGTCAGATAATAAAACAAACAAAAGATTTCTCTACAAGCTCACAAAATACAACAAGCAGAATAATTTCGCAGCAATCTGGTGTCAAATATTTGCTATCTGTTTTTCTACACTGAAAAAAGCATTTCCAAAAAAGCATATTCAATATATGTATGACAAAAATATATTTGACACAGACCAATCAAATCTTTATTTGTGTCAAACAAATTGTGTTTGAAGTTGTATTTAAGTAGTTTTGTATGTTGGATGCAGTGTTTATGCTTGACTCAGTCAAATATTTTGTAGTTGCTCTATATTTAATGAAACTTGCTATAGTTAGTTTTTCTACTTATTGGGCCGTAGTGGTTATAGTTATTTTGGAAAAGCTATTGCATGAAATCAATTGAAAAAAAAGAAGTTTTGTGTAGATACTGGTATCATCTAACATGAAATAAAATAGAAACCACAACGGCCCATTGGGTAGAAAAATACTCAATAAATATCTCAGTAGTCCACAAGGACACATGACTGACATTTCTTGTGTGATCATTTTGGACATATTACAAGTCATACATGAAATTTCAGCAAAATCGTATGGATGGAACTATTAGCGAATCTTAATGGGTTAATATCTCCACTTAGAGAAATAAGTTTTCTCAAACTAGCTAAAGGTATGATATCAGCAAAAATGTATTCGTTATTTTCGGATATTCGAAACCGCGGTCATTTTCAATGGGTAAACTTTTTAGTTTATGGCTTTAGAGATCTAAACAAACAAAAGATCTATCAAATCCATTCAATATAGCTGGGTTCCAATGTATAAACCTAATCACACTGGACAAATTCAAACAAATCTTTTTCTCAGTGTAGTTTAACGGTGCCGACAGAAATTAAAAGAACTGTAATTTTTGTTGTTTTATATGTGAATTTGTTATTATATGGTGACTAGACCAACTGAGTTTTGCATTTTTTTGTGTTGTTGTATAGGGTGTTTTTTTTAGAGGTATAGAACTTTAAAATGGAATAAAACAAAGATGAATTTTTTAAATAGACATGAAAATTACTTTATTCGAAAGATAATCTTCTGGCATTATAATTTAAATATGACTTCTGGCATATGAACGCCACGGCTAGCTCGGACGTAGTCTAAAATGGAGGTCCAATTTTCAAGGTATATCGCGAATTACGCGAGTAATGTTGGCTTCGAAGTATTGAATCGTAGCTGGCTTATCGACGCATACTTTTGGCTTCACATAACCCCAAAAAAAAAAATTAAGGTGTGATATCACAAGATCTAGGCGGCCTTCTTGACTTCATAATTGCAAAAATCATGTGAATTTTGAGTGAAAATAAAGTTGAAATTTTAGTGACTATAATAAATTTGCACAATTTGGACGCGTTGTTCATGCGTCAACCTGTTCATGATGAAATGGCAAACCAAACTGAATATAAATGACATTAGAGTTGCCAGATTTGACCACAAAATCCCAGTTTTATCTCTATTCGAAAAACAAACCTCTAAAAAAAACACCCTTTAGTTGTTTTTGTTGTAGCTTTGCTCAGTGGTGTAAAATTTCAGGTAGGTACCGTCGATTTATGTCTCGACATTAAGCAAAAATAACGAGGGCATTATTTCGTTTGTGGCGCTCTGTGAATCACCTGAATTGCACTGATTTCGTATAATTTCCATAAGCTCAATCAGCGATAGTGATCGTTTGGTTGCCAATCTTTAAATACTAGCTACATTACGGTTACAAAAGTTGAATTTTTATAAGAAAGTGATAAAATGTTTAAAAAATCGCCAGATTTCGTGTTTTTGCTACTATGTCTTTCAAATTATGTATACTGCGATATATTTGAAGACTATAGAAAAAATTTGACATTGATTCTCTCAAACAAAACGGGTTCATGCTCTGAATATTTTCAATATCAGAGAAGTGGCGAGTTTATTAATGCTAAACTTACACTGCCCCATATGGAGATAGGTGACACAGTCAAGATGACATTTGAAAATGATAGGCTTGAAGATGTGGTAATTTTTAATTAAGATAGATTTTATTTATAAGTTTTAAATGAATGAATTTTATTTCAGTATTCTCGTAGTATTTTCTTACCAGACGGGAGTTCACAAGAGGTTATCAATAGACTGCAAAAGAAGCAACCAATATTATTCCGTATAGATTTTCCTACAATGGATTATGTACCAAAATTGTTAAATATATTTATCAACGACATCGAACTATGCAACACAACAATGGGTAAAAATTTTATAAATTATAAAATGATTTAATAACGATTTTTTTTTTTATTTCAGAACGTACCTTGTACGATATACTTACTCTCGAATATACTCTGCATATTATAGACGACTCCATGCAGGTTTACACTTATAACATCCATATGCCGCATTTCGCTGAAGCACGAAAGGAATCTTGTGGACTCGTTGATAGAGAAATAACAATTAACTTAGGTATACCGCTTGTTTTCGGCGGCCAATTGATAACACGTGGTGAATATCCTTGGCTGACCGCAATTTACAAAAAAGATAGCAGGAGTATAAGTTTTATTTGTGGTGGTTCGCTTGTGACATCAAAGGTTATTTTGTCAGCAGCACATTGCTTCGAAATAATGGGATTGACTGCTGACAAAATTACGACGATGTTAGGGCGACATAATTTAACCAATTCTATGGAGGATGGGTGCGCGACACGTGATATAGAAAGTATAATTTTACATCCGAACTACAAGTCTGGACCAGGCTTTTCTGATGCTGATCTGGCACTTCTAGTAATGAAGGAACACGTAAGGTAATCTATAGAAAACTTCAATTATTTATCTAACTTCTTAATACTCTCAAAACTTTTAGTTTTACTAAATTCATCAAACCAATCTGCTTGTGGAGTGAGCCTGCTGACGAGTCAGGAATTGTTAACCAAACTGGTGTGGTTGTCGGCTGGGGAAGTGATGAAGACGGCAACAAATTGTCAATCGCACCAAAAAAAGTTAAAGTTGAAATCGTTTCTGCTGAGGTTTGTTTGCGTTCATCAATTGCGTTCAGTGTATTTACATCATCACGTACTCTGTGTGCTGGTAAACGTGATGGCTCTGGGCCCTGTGAAGGGGACTCCGGTGATGGACTTGTACTGAACAGAAATGGAATTTGGATGGTACGTGGCGTTGTTTCCTTAGGCTTAACTGCACAAGGTCGTTGCGATTTACAGGAGTATACAGTGTATTGCGATGTAGCAAAACACATATCATGGTTAGAAAATCATATCAAGCAACAAAAACCTGCAGTAACAGGCTTTCTCGAAAATATTTGTGGAAGATCAAACATGGAATCTCGTATTGAACATCCTTGGGTAGCTGCTGTTTATAGAAAATTACTCACTGGTGAGGTTCTCTATTGTACTGGGACGATAGTTTCTTCACGAAGTGTTTTGGTAACTGACAGTTGCTATAAATATGAATTTCTACGATTTCGTTACATAATAGTTTACCTCGGACGGTACGATCTCGGCAATATTAACGAAAAAGGAGTTGTGTCGCGAGAAGTAGAAGTAATATTTTACACAAACCGCGATCCCGCAAATCGTGTTGAACACATAGCACTTCTCCAAATGAAGGATCCTGTCAGGTACGTTACAACTACATGCTTGGTGAAATATTTTCTCAAACAAATATTTATTTTTAGTTTCACAGAATATATAAAACCTATTTGTCTATGGAGTGAACCTCGTGATCAGTCTGAAATTGTTGAACAATCTTTTTCTTTGTCAGGTTGGATAATTTCTGATGTACGCAAGCAAACTTCGACGGTGCGCAAGTCAATGGAAATAAATATTTCTTCTTTAGAGCAATGCGTATTACTTGGCCATAATGTGAACGCAACATCTAACGCTTTGTGCATACCACGTGATGGAAAATTGGATGGCCTTATTGTAATGATGAATCGAAGTGGACGTTGGTTGCTCCTCGGAAGATGTAGTTATTTCCATTATAATGATAATTTCTGTTTGCTCGTATATGCCGATATAGCGGAAAAGATGTCGTGGATTCAAAGAAACATGTTATCATAAAGCAGTTAATGTAGTCAATGTGTAACTTTGGTGGTCGGAACACCGAAAAAATAAAAGTGATTTGGTTTGTGAAATAATAAATGCATTTTTTAGTCTTTCGTTATAAAAGAGTTCAGCTACTGCAGCTGTGAGCAGTCATTGGGACTAAGCTCGCAATTTTGACTCAACGTACAAGCGTATTTTTTAAATCGATTAAGGCATACCCCATTAAAGTCATGAACTTTCTTGAAATTTACAGTTATCATTCTATGTTCAATGTTAAGAGATGCGTGTTTTTTTAATTCGCTGAAAAGGAACTTGTAATAGTTTTTAAATTCTGGATATGCGAAAACTTTTAATCTTTCTGGCGTTCCTCTGATTATCCGGCACATACAGCAGCTGCCAATAATAGAAGGGGGTTTCGATTAACATAAATTTTTACTAATAAAGTAATAAATCGTTGCCAACTGAGAGGACTTTCTTCAGTCGCAAGTATTTAAATATCGAATGCAACGAGAACCAGTGTTCGCGGTTATCTATTCACGTCGACAAAAAAAAAAAACGAAAATATACCCATACATCGTAAAAAACGACCCGAATGACAAATATAGTCATAATTTCCAAATAGACTTAGGGATAACTGTCGTTAAACGCTGACATAACAAGTTTTCATTCATATTTTACGTACTGATATATTAAAAAAACATGCACAGCAGATAGATTTCGACGGTTTATAAATAAACAAAAAAATTTGGTCGAAAAAGTCCCTAAAGAAGGTCTACGGTTAGTTGTTCTACATTTAATATAAACAAATTGTTGTATCAGTGTAGTTTAACGGTGCCGACAAGAGTTCGCAGAACTATATTTTTGTACTTTTTTAATCTGTAAATTTGTTTTTTTATTTGCCTTTTTGTATGTTAATGTATGTAGTTGTTTTTGTTTTAGCTTCGCTCAGTGGCTTTGAATTTCAAGTATCGCCGATGTAACATATGGGAATCCATAGTTATTCATAATAATTAAACAATGTTTCTTTGAACTTTTTCAGTCAATTTGCAAAGACGTCACGACGTCGGTTCGCAAACGGAGCACTCTTTCGAAGGTCGGAATTTTTGGAGAATGAATTAACCGATAAGGTTCTGAATCCTATATTTCTAAGCCTGAATTTAAAGCTTTTGCTATTTTCAATGAAAATCTTTTTGCCATTGAGCCTAGAAAGACTAAATATTTTTTAATAAGTAAATTAGTTTTTGACTAAGCAAAAACGGCCATAACTTCATATATGATTGCAATTATGCCTATATGACTCCAAGTTTGGCCCCGAATGCACAATTTCCTACGCCGATACAGAATCGCTTATTAATGAGCAAACCTGCCCTGACTAGTATAAGACTATCAAGCGTTAAGTTAAAAACTTGATAAATTTTATATTATGAAAATTATAGTGAAAACCCAGAAAATTCTAATAATTATAATCATACGGTTCTTATTTTGAAAGTTCAAAGTTAGTATAAATATTATTATTATTGAGTACGATCAAGATCATGGTATACGAAAAAAAAAAAAATATCCATATCACCGTATGTTTTAAGCTACTCGGTATGTCCTCCTCCTTCCCTACGGTAAATTTAAAACGGCAATATTCATTTATACCATGTGTGGCCTAAGTGTTGTACTTCAACCATAAATTAAAATGAGTTCGAACTATAATCAAATTATACGAATTTGTCAAGTGAAGTTCAATCGTACATTAGCGCATTGTCTTTACGTATCAAATTCATGCACCAGCCTGAGTAAAATGCTAAAGGACCAATTTCTGCAGCTTTTCCTACGCTTGACATTCCCATTTAACAATCTTTGAGGCACTTTGCCGTAACATGATTTAAATCAAAAAAAGTTCAACAAAAATCTGTATTGTAAACTAAGCTTATTGTGTAGTACTAAGGGAGGACTATATTTAGGAAAATACTGGGTTCGATCAAGCATGCAGTTCCAATATAAAGCGATACAGAGGTGACACAAAATGCATTTGATGCTCACACAAAAAAATATAGGAATTTCGGTGAAATATGAAAGGACACTTACAATTAATAGTTTTTCCTTTGTAGCTCAGCTGGGCGTTTGATTTTGGACTCATTATTATAAGCCTTCTCACTAATTGCTTTCATATGGCGCTTTACTTTATTTTCCGCTATTTTTATACCCTACACAGAGGGTATATTCACTTTGTCATTCCGTTTGTAACGCATAGAAGAGGGCGTGTCAGGTATAGAAAGTATATATATTATTGATCAGCGTCACCACTTTAGTCGATATAGCTATGTCCGTGTGTCTGTCTGTCTGTCTGTCTGTCTGTTTGTTGAAATCACGTTTACGGGTAAACTAAGCAAGCTAATTCAATGAAATTTGGCACTTCTTCTTGCAAGTTGCTAGCATATAAAAATGGAAACGAAATCGGGTCACGACCACGCCTACCGCCCATACTCTATGTAAATATACCTCAGCCTATTTTGAAAAAAGTTGTTGCGATTTGGATGAAATTTAGTGATTTGGTGTACATGGGAACAAAATTGCGCTAGATCTATAAAATACATAAACATGTTGCGAATTATAAATACCAGTAATAAATTTAAAGATAAATAATTGGTGTTCAATCTATTTTCAGATAATTTTTTTTGTTTTGCTGAATATATATTTCTAAAAGCAGAATAATTATTGAGTGGTTTTGGAACAGCATTCAGGTTTTTAAAGCTACGGTATTAAGGGTTTCTATTTAATTTATAACTCATATTATGCCTCTTGCCATTTAGAGAAAAATGACAGCCCTCTTAGCACGTCCTTTCACCTTTCACCGTTTCTTTTTCCAACTCAGATCACTGTTAGCTTTGACTTATTAGCATATCCCCAGTTCCTGACCACTACCATTGTGAACTTTCACCTACAAGTATATTTCCAATTCCCAATACGCCTCTGGTCATAAGGTTAGTCAAATAATACAACAAACACAGAATTTATGTACAATTTTAAGTGCATATATACATAAAGCATAAATACAACAAGTTGAATAATTTTGCAGCAATCCGGCGTCAGCCATTTGTTATCTGTTTTTCTACACTGAGAAAAGCATTTGATTGAATATGACAAAAGTATATTTGATACAGAGCAATCAAATATTTATTTGTGTCAAGCAAATTGTATTTGAATTAAATAGTTTTGTATGTTGGTTGAAACGTCAAATATTTACATAATTGCTCTATATCTAATGAAACTTGTGATATATATAGTCCAATTAAATTAGTCCTGAAGTTAGTTTTTCTACTCATTGGGCCGTAGTTTTTTCTGTAAAAGCTATCCTTCTGCACAGAAGGATACCTAATGCTTGCAGCTAAATCGTACGAGTCTACCGACTATGAAAATTTTGCAGGAATGCCGATTGTTGTAGGCGATCAACGTTCTTTGAATATCATTGGCACAACCTTTGCAAACTTTTCAAAATCACCGATAACGCATTAATGATAAAATGATGTCATTATTTTCAACCGATCAATTTACTATATTTTGCATTATATGACTCACCTATTTTACCGTCTACTGGTATTTTATCAATTCAAGTAGACGTTTGGCTCATTTTAGTGCAGGGAAAGATAAATTGTTTTCTGCCGAACAAAATTTGGAGCAGCTGGCGATGGCACGTTATCCTCATCATTATCTGGAAGACCTTGAACATTTGCATAGTTAAAGTTGTATTGAAGCTCGAAGGTACCTGCGACTTCACTAGTCAATACTAAGTCATTATTTGCATTGACTTTCATAAAGTTATCATCAAAGTCTTCTTCGACACTAACTTTGCTGACCGGAGATGGATTTACAATCGTTTTAATTAAATCGGCATTTCTACCATAATATTCATCTTGGTTACTGCATGCGTCCATCACCACAATAAGCGCAACTTTTTGCATGGCAGTTGCTGTCAGAGAATAAATTCTCACGACTAAAGTACCAAAAAAAATAACATAAAATAAAATAGAAAGCACAACGGCCTATTGGGTGGAAAAATACCCAGTAAATATCTCAGTTGTCCACAGAGACACAAGGCTGACATTTTTTGTGTGTTTGTGGTTTATGAAATTTTATCAAAATCGTATGGGCGTAACTAGTACCAAATCCTAATTGGTTAAAATCTCCTCTTAGAGAAATATATTTTCTCAGACTAGCTAAAGGCCCGATATTAATCATTTTCAATGGTTACCTTGATAAATCCAAACAAAAACAAAGATTTTTCAAATCCTTTCACTATATCTTCGTTCCGTGGTATAAACCTAATTGCATTGGACAAATTCAAAAAAATCGTTTTTTTAGTGTAGTTAAACGGTGCTGATAAAAATTCTAAGAACTGTAATTTTTGTTGTTTTATGTGTGAATTTGTTATTTTATTTTTACTAAGCCAACTGGGTTTTTCCATTTTTTTTATGTTGTTACAGTGTTTTTTTTTTGTAGCTTCGCTCATTGGTTTCAAATTTTAAGCACCGCCGATCTATATCTCGACATTGAGCAAAAATAACACGGGCATCATTTCGTTTGTGGTGCTCTGTGAATCTGGTGCATAAAAAATAAAATCGTGTATACTCCATACCTCCTGAATTGTACTTATTTCGTATATATTTCTTTAATTAAATCCGCGAAAGTGATCATTTGATAGACAACCGTTAACAACTAAATTACATAACTGTGAAAAAAGTTTAATTTTTATAAAAAAGTCATAAAATGTTTAAAATATCGCCGGGTGTTTTGATTTTGCTCTTAAATCTTTTACATTATATAAATTGCAAGAGCAACAGTGATCAGTATACTATATCAGAACTCACAAACTATTTAGGTTCGTGCTCTGAACATTTTCAATATCAGTCCACTGGCGATTTTGTTTATGGTAAACTTACAGTGCCTCATATGAAAAATGGCGACACTGTAAAGATAACATTTCAATTTAATGGAATTAGGGTAATTAGCAATTAAGATAGCTATTATTAATAAGTTTTAAGCAAATGAATTTTGTTTCAGTATTCCCAAGGTATTCTCTTACCAGACGGGAGTTCGCAAGAAGTTATCAATAGACTGCAATGGAAGCAACCAATAACATTCCGTGTAGATTTCCCCCTATCTGATGATTATTTGCCAATGATGCTTCAAATTTTAATCAACGACAACCAACTATGCAATACAACAACAAGTAATAATATAATGAATAATAAGATCTTTTCAATATCGATTTTTTATTTAAGAACGTGCCGGCCAAATAACTCTAAAACATACTCTTAACATCATTAACGGAATCGTGCAGGTTTACACTTATAACATCAATATGCCGCACTTCGCTGAAGCACAAATGGAATCTTGTGGACTCGTTGATAGAGAAATTACAACTACACCGCTTGTTTTCGGTGGTCAATCGATAATACTTGGTGAATATCCTTGGCTGGCCGCCATTTATAGAACGGATAGCAGTGGCATACATTTTATCTGTGGTGGTTCGCTTGTTGCATCAAAAGTTATTTTGTCAGCAGCACATTGCTTCGAAATAATGGGGTTGACTGCTGACAAAATTACGACGATGTTAGGGCGATATCATTTAACCAATTCTATGGAGGATGGTTACACGACACATGATATAGAAAAAATAATTTTACATCCAAACTACAATTCTGGACTAGGTGTTTCTGATGCTGACCTGGCGCTTCTAGTAATGAAAGAACACGTAATGTAATAAATAGAAAATTGCAATTATTTATCTTTAACGGGTATCCTCAAAATTATTAAAAATTAATTTTTACATTTTATTACAAATTTTTTTCATTTTCTAAATTCTCAATTCTCTTCAAATTTTCAGTTTTAGTAAATTCATCAAACCAATCTGTTTGTGGGGTGAACCAGCTGATGTGTCACGAATTGTTAACCAAAATGGAGTGGTTGTCAGTTGGGGAAGTGATGAATATGACAACCGTGTGTTAATCGCACCAAAAAAAGTTAATGTGGAAATCGTTTCTGCAGAAGTTTGCTTGGGTTCATCATTTGCGTTTAGTTATTTAACATCATCACGCACTCTGTGCGCTGGAAATCGTGATGGATCTGGGCCCTGCACAGGGGACTCCGGTGGACCTCTTATGCTAAATCGAAATGGAACTTGGATGGTTCGTGGCGTTGTTTCCTCAGGATTAACTGCACAAGATCGTTGCGATTTAAATGAGTATACAGTGTATTGCGATGTAGCAAAACACATGTCATGGTTACAGAACCGCATCAAACACGAAACTGCAGTAAGAGGCACTCTCAGTGATATTTGTGGAATATCAAACATGCAATCTCGCACTGAGCATCCTTGGCTTGCACTTATTTATGCAAAAAACACCTTTGGTGTATATTTTTTATGCACTGGAACGCTAGTTTCTTCTCGAAGCGTTTTGATACCTGCCGATTGCCATTATCCAACAAGTTCCTTAGTTCAAGTTTATCTCGGACGTTATGATCTCAGCAATATTAACGAAAAAGGAGTTGTGTTCCGTGAAGTTGAATCTATATTATATCACTCACATAGTGCTAATATCGTAGCACTACTCCAAATGAAGGATCCTGTCAGGTATGCTACAACTACATGCTAAGTGAAATATGTACTTCTCAAACAAATATTTACTTTCAGTTTCACACAATATGTAAAACCTATTTGTCTATGGAGTGAACCTCGTGATGAGTCACAAAATCTGGGACAATCTATAACTTTATCAGGTTGGGTAGTATATGATGGAATTAACGAAATTTCGACGGTGCGCATGTCAATGAATGTAAATATTGCTTCTTTTGAGCAATGCCAATTGCTGGGTCATAACGTGAGCGCAACATCTCAAGGTTTATGCATATCTCGTGAATTAAGTTCGACTGGTCGTATCCTAATAATGAAACGAAATAGACGTTCGTTGCTTCTTGGTGAATGTAAATATTTTCATGAAAGTGATAATTTTTGCTTACTCGTTTATGCCGATATGGCAGAACAGATGTCGTGGATTCTAAGAAACTTAAAGTTTAGGTTTGATTATGTTTTGGTAAACCAAAAGTGATTTGGTTAAATGCATTTTTTTAGTCTGTTGTTGTAATAATAATAATAATAATAATAAATGAGATAATAATATCACTTCTAGTAACTAAGCTTGAATTTTTGACTCATCGTTAAAGTGGATTTATATGGTATATTACTTTTCAAATCAATTAAGGCAGACCGCATTAATATCATGAACTTTCTTGAAATTTGCAGGCATCATGTTCAATTATATGATATTCGTTTTTTTTTTACTTTCGCTGAAAAGTTACTTGGATTATCCGGAACATATAGCAGCTGCCAACAATGGATTGTCTCGATTGTCGTAAAGTTCCGAAGTCTCACTTTGCACATCTGCTGCTATCACTATTTGTCGCTCAAGCACAGTTTCTATAACTGCTCAAAAAAATTATTTCCTCAACGAACCTCTATTAATGGCAGGCAAAGCTGCTCGACAGAGCATCCATCCTTAATCGTTGTTGGTCTCTTTATAGGCGATATAAGATAATAGAGCTGTGATAGCAGTCATATTGAAAAAGAATGCCAAGGGCCAGCGCAGTGTTCTTTAATAATTTTTTAAAACAAGAAAAAATTATTTTAAAAAAAAATATAATTTACCGCACTTAAAGCTCTAAAAGCTACCTTAATATAAAACAAATTCTAAATTTTTTTTAAATTTTCTTATGCAAGAAATGGAAAAAAATTTTAATTTGTTTTAATAATTCCACCAAATGGTCGTATTAAGCTCCTTATCACTAATATTCATACCAACTTATAAAATGTAATGTGAAGGAGCGTAAATAACATAAAAGTTAAATTTAACCAATATTTTAATGCGTTTTTTTTTTAATTGAATATATTCGAGTACGAGCACATAGGCATATATTTAGTTTTAAATTAATTCAATAAATGTCAATCGGTGTAACATGTTTGAAAAGTGCATTAATTTTACTTGTCTTCACAAATTTTTAAAACACCCAGTCGGCAATTGGGGTTGGCCTCCTTCTGAAGAAGGACTGCTAGGAAGGTACTTGCCATTATTTGCTCACATAAAGATTTCACAAAAACAAATCTCATGTAAATGCATGAGCAAATAAAATCTCCTCACTAAAGACAAATCACCGTGGCAAGTTACCGCGCCGAGCAGCTCGAGTAAATGATAAATCTTTATAACGGTGCGCAAGCAAACTCGGTTTCTGGGAAAAAATTATCTTCATCAACAAAGCCCATTGTTAGATGAACGGGTGCGTCAACGTGTAAAATGGCTGAATTCGGGACGATACCAATCCCTACAAGGTGCACCAAATGGCAGTGCATTCGTAGAAATTCAACGGCATCATCGGTCCGTACTTCTTCGAAAACAACGATGGCATTGCCGTCACTATTTACGCAAAACGCTACGGATCGATGATAAACAACGTTTTTTTGGCCCACATTGAATGATATGGAAGTACACGACATGTGGTTCCAACAGGACGCTATGTACCATAATGGACATTCTGCACGATATATTTTAGTGTATAGTTACCTTATTCAGAGGTGACGTGATTTGGCCACCCAGATTGTGCGATTTGACCCCGCTAGATTTTACTTGTGGGTTTTCCTTAAGTCGCCGGTCTATGCCAATAAGCCACAAACGATTAGTGCTATCAAATTCAACAAAACCCATGTCATCGCTAAAATTCAGCATTATCTATGCGCTAGAGTCATCAAAAATTTGATCTCTCGGTCACGCGCCACGATAGCATGTTCCACACATAATATCATCAAATAATTTCAAATAAAACAAAAAATTCGTTGGTATCTCACACATAACTTTTTATATAGTTACTAAGTATTATAATCATGCTATTTTTATGTTCAAGTTTAGTATAAATATTATTATTGAGTACGTTCAAGATCATGAGTTGCGAAACAATTTCATGGTTTTGCTCTTATCACTAACTACTTCTAAAGATATGCAAAAAATCACCATATCACCGTATATATTTAGCTACTAATTCTTATCAATATTTTGGGATTTTCTTTGGTCATGTGTCATTCAGCAAAAAAATTAAATGTAAAACCTATTTGTCTATGGAGTGAACCTCGTGATCATTCACAAATTACGGGGCAACCAGTTACTTTATCAGGTTGGATAGATTATGAGGTACACAAACGAATCTCAACGGTGTCCAAGCCAATCGTAGTAAATATTGCTTCTTTTGAGCAATGTCAATTACTGGATCACAACGTGAGCGCAACATCTAATGTTTTGTGCATATCTCGAGATGCAAAATTGACTGGCGGTATTCTTATGATGAATCGAAATGGACGGTGGTTGCTTCTCGATGGATGTAGATATATTTTCATTATAATGATAATTTTTGTGTATTCGTATATCCCAAAATAGCAGTAAAGATGTCGTGGATTCAAAGGCACTTATTACACACCAAAACAAAAAAAAAAAGAAACTTATTATCATAAAGGAGTTAAAGTAGTCAACATTTTATCTTTGGTGATCGAGACATTGCAGCAAATAAAAGTAGTTAGGTTAAATGCATTTTTTTTAGTCTATTGTTGTAATTATAATAATAATAATAACAAAAGAGTTTAGCTACTGCAACTGATATCACTCCTAGTGACTTAGCTTGAATTTTTGACTCATATTAAAAGTGGATTTATATGGAATATTAATTTTCAAATCGATTAAGACAGACCGTATTTAACCAACATTTTAATCCTTTTTTTTTTTAACTGAACACATTCAAAAGTGTGTCTTTATGCAAGCTGTACAACAACATGCAACATGTGTGCGCCTGGAGATATGCAACGGCAACCGGAAATACAATTTTGTTGCGTTAACGGAAGCTTGAGCTTATTGTGCGTATAAGCATTTGGCTGTGTGTGTGCGTTTGTGTACGCTTGCATGAGTGTTTATGCATTTTATTATTATTGGGAAAAGCTCTTCCTGTGTTAATAACTTTAATAATAATTCTGTTGATTTGTTATACACGAATTGGATTGCATTGAGTGAAATTCGCGTAAATTGATAAAAATGCAAAATGCAATGGTTATTTCGATTTTCTCTTTTTTTTTTGCTTTTACTGGTTTTTGCTTCAATATTATTATTGTCAAATTGTGCAAAAATTTGTGCACATATCCGGTTTTTTTTTGCGTTTAAGTAGTATATGTGTTTAATTAAAAATTGCGTATGTATGCAAGCGCATTCAGCATAAATTAAAAACAACTGATAAAGTTAATGAAAGTAAACACGCGCAATAATGCGTACTCTGTGGTAGGCATACGTACATATGTGTATGTGTGTGCGTGCTCGTGACATTTCCATATCTATATGCGCGTGAACTTCATTTAATGTTTAAGCTTTAAAAACTGCGCCATGTTTCAATTATAATTATTGTTGACATTGCGGCGCAATTATCAGCACTGTGCCAAGTTTTTTCAACATACATATAGTTTTTAATTTTGACTTTGCAGCTATTTTTTAAATGAAAATAGTCTTAAATTATGTTTACTACAGTGCCTTAAGCTTAAATTTGTTATAAAAGTCATGCTCAAAATTTATTAAAAATCATTGGAGTACTTTAATAACTTAAGGCTTTTACAAGTTAATTAGTTTGATGTTTTGGGTGTTGTAAAAAACTATCTTAAAATTAAAGTTAAAACCGTAATTTGGTTTAAATAAGCCAGAAATTTTTATCCGCAAAAAATATCAAAGTCACACAGAAAGTTTTTAGAAACTGGTAACAAATTTTATATGTATTTACTTCTGCTCTTTGATCCATTTTACTTTTTAAAATTTATTAATATTTGTTAGACAGTGAAAAGACATATATGTAAAAATAACTTAATTTCAACCATTATAAAGCACTTTTTCTAATCATATAACACTAAAAATCTAAAGAAATAATCAACGACGTGTAGTGTACTTAAATCTAATGACCAAATCCATTTCAAACCATGCAGTCGGACTAACTTCAAATCTCAGAATTGCATGTCGGATATATATGTTGTTTTTTAAAAGAATATAAGGAAACACATATTCCCCCGATTTGATTAAAAAACATTTTTTACAAAGTTATGCCCATTTAAAGTTTTAGTATCAAAACTTGAAAAACCACAGCGGTTTTCATGAAAAAAAAACTGATTTTCTCAAAAACTTTCTTTTTTTGTTTTTACGTTTAAAATTTAGCTGTGGATTTGTATTAATGTGTGAGAGAAATGTCATGAGTTAATTTTTTTTTTTCCAAAATTAAAAAGTAAATTTTTTTTCATCATTACCAAGCCACTCTACGGCACTATTTTCAAAGTAAATAAAAAAAGCAACATTCCAAATTACTTTCTGCAAATCGTGCTTGCAATCTGCATACTTTTGTTTTGCCGTTTTTGGATAATAACTTTATATCATGGGAAATATATAAAAACATTGTACGCAGATATAGCTTTTTCGCCTACTGTACTTCTGTGCATTTTGAATGTTTTGTTTGCTTGACTTTGTCAGCGAAAAAGTTATAAGTGCGTACAATGTTTTCCATGATAAAAGTGTAACGGTTAAAAGTTGTTACGCTGGTCGAATAATTTTATCAATTTTGGCAGCATTTTATGCTTGCATGCGACTTGCAACATCTTCTTGTCAAAGTCTGACAATATTTACTCTTTTACTCATCAGTATTTGTTTGATATTTTGGTACGTTATCCTTTTGAACTTTTATTTGGACGATTTAGTTCCATTTCCTTATGTTATGCTCTTAGTGTAGCGTTTAAAACTATTTTCTCCTCTAGAGGTGCCATGTTCCCCATTTTAAATTCATGTCATTCTCTTCTAGAGCTTATCCAAATCATTTCGTTTTGAAGTTGGTACGTGTCCCACCCTCATGTCTGAATTGAATCAATTTTTGTCAAGAGTTTGTCCAAATTCGTTCTAATAGAGTCTTAAGAGAGTTAACAAATTTCAACTTATTACCCCTATCTATTGCGACTATGGTAGCTGGTGTTTTAGTTTCTTGTATAGTTAAGAGATATCAACTTTCCAATAATATGTGACAAGTTTTACCAGAGAGTATTTAGAAAATCCAAAATTTTTATTTAAGTACATTCACACCTCTAGGAACAATGCCACTATGTTCTTGAGGAGTTTTTCAAAAAGTTTTTTTGGGGTCCTTTACTCCGTTACTCCGAACGTTAAAAGATTAAGAACTCCACTTCTGGTGTAGGAAACGATAATCTTTGTTTTATTTTCTTTTTCTCTCACGCAATTTATTACTTTTGTCACATAAAAATTTTAAGAAGGGTTAATTTTCTAGATTTAGGAGAAGAAGGAAGAATTGAATAAATTATATTTATGTATAAAAATAATATACTGAAATTTTTTTTACTGCTCATTATTAATTTTGCTGCTGAAGGCATATAAAATTTTTATAATTAATTGCGTAACAAAATTTTAGTAAAGGAAAAAAAATGCATATGAAAAAAAAAACTCCAAGAAAAACCCCAAGCTCGTAAGCGCAGCTTAAGGTTTTGTTTTTGCTTTTTTTTGTGTTTTATGTTATGCTTTGAAGAATAAAAGAATAAAACATTTTTCTTATTGTTTTTGTGAAAGCTAAAGAGTTGTAACTGCTGCTAATTAAAAATTTAAGTCTTAAAATGATTTTGTTTGTCTCTTTTTTCTTTACTATTTCGAATTTGTTATAAAATGTACATACATACTTATATTATATGTAGTGAGCGCACTGCGCAGCCATAGTAAACTTGTGCTTAATTTACATGCAATACATGACGTATGATTAACATTTAATTCTGCATATAAATTTTACATCACTACTCATACGTCCAGTTAAAACAAACTGTTAAAAATCATATTACCAACTCATATTAGGCTTGTGCCATGTGAAAAGCTGATTGTGTTTTTTCTCTTTCTCGCACTGTTTCCCTCTCTATCGCTGTTATCAAAGTTAGGTAACAAAATATTTTGCTGTCATGCTATTGTACCAAACAAAAAGTGAACGGAAAATGAAATATTTGAACTTACATTCTAATAGAGTAGAAAATTCTTGAGCTCAAAATTTATAGTCATAATATTTTTGGTTTTTTTTTTAGGAATGGGCATTTTCGTGTGAGTAATATTTAAAAAAAAAAGTTTATTGATCCTTAGCAAATTTTTCCAATAGCGCTTAAAAAAAGCGATTGAGCTTTGCTTAGTTAAAAAAGAGCACTTAATTATGGGCACGCATTTGATCATTTTTGAATGGACTCTCAGGTTGCGGATAACATTTTCAATACAAAAGAATTTTTTCAATTTATTTTGCTTACAATTTTTGCATGATAGTTTTCATTTTTATCTAAGCCAAAATATGTTGAACAATTTTTCCGTATATTTCACTTTTAAATTCAATTTTTCTTGGCTTGAGTAATCATTTAAAATTAATGGGGATTATTCACGTCATTAGCAGAAGTACTTAAATCAGTACTAAAAACAGGATTAAGTGCACACTTTTCTTTTCTGAAATTTTTAGTAAAAAATCATTTATGTACGTTCCGCTCTTTGCATGGCAAAATCATTTTTTTCACTCTCTACTAACTGAACTATAATTTTATTTTTTCATATTTACTAAATATTTGTTTTTGTTATAATGCATGCATAATTATTTTATAGTTTGACATCAACTGAAAAACTTTCAGCTACAAAAGCGTAAATATGTAAGCAACAAAAATATGTTGCAGCAGCTATTGTTGCTGTGTTGACTTCACATTCAAGCTAACAAGCGATGAAATAAACTTTTGTGTTCACCGTTACCATTACCATCAACATCATCGTCATCATAAAACTTAAACTTTGAAGGAAAAGAAAAAGAAAAAAAGGAAAATTGCAGAACACCCACCGTTACTATCAATTCCTGTTTTTAGCGTTAAATGTTTTTTAATTTTTTTTTGTTTTGTTCTTTTTGTGAATTGTTAGCGAAGCATTGCAACTTTTGCAGTTGCTGTTGCTACTTTCTTGACAAGTTCTATCGCGTTGCTATAGTAAGCCTTTTGTATGATTTCTTTACCCTATTTCGCTCACTTTCTAGAAGTTACTTCACATATTGCACCTCTAAAGGCCGCCGTCATAGTCTACATTCATGTAGCTGTAGTTTGAGCGGTAAGCACGTTCTATAATTTCACACTTTCTAAACATTTCGATTTTCTTCTTTAGTCGCTTGTTTCATTTTAGGCTTTGCCTTAAGAGTGAGTACAGCAGAAAGACTTTACCTGACTTAACTTATGGCAGTTTTATTGAAGGTTTTTTGACAATCTAACAGTGCACAGTGGTTTGGAGGAAGAAAAATTCACAAAAATGTTTGGTGTGTGAACATTTTAATTGGCAGGTAGGTATTAAGGAATATCTGTAAAGAAACGATCTTGCATATTTCTTAAAATAACACTCTCAGAGCTGGAATAGTTTTACAAATACCCAGTTAATGCTATTCGCAACTTTAACTAACAGATTTTCTAAACAAACTTAGATCAAATTGCCGATTAAAATCCTTAGCCATGATATACTCACTCGTTATTTATATCTTAAAAGTAATTTTAGGCGCACTTAAAAAATCAAAACGATCGTTTATATTGAAGGGAAAAGTGCTGACTCCAAAAATAAATCTTTCTTTGCCAATACATGCCATACACTGTGCAACACTATAAAGTTTAACGATTTTACGTTAATAAAAGTTTTTATAAAATAAAAACTTAAAATAAAAATAAAACTTAAAATAACGATAAGTTTTTCCACGTCACTTATTTCGTTGGACTTGCTGGTTACAAGGAAGTTTACTTATTTTTCTTACGATACCCCATGTTGTATTTTTTTATTTTTTTTCATTTCGCTGCCCTGTTTCCTGGTTGAGGTGCTGAAAGGAAGTTTGTTTTTGAAGTTTTCTTGCAATGATTATAGTTTTCTTGTCCTTGCTCGTTACTGCTGTTGTTGTTATTGTTATTGCATTTTAGCTAAAATGCTTACATTTATCTTATGCCTGAGATAAATTATGCCACGCTACGTGTTTCATAACTTAAGTCACAGGGATTTTTTCTTCTTATGTTTGTTGTTGCTGCGTAAAGTTTGCTTAATCTTATTTTTATTAAAAACACATTTTGTGTTGTATGGTGTTGTGTTGTATGCTCTGTACTATGCGCTGTGTGTGTTTATCTGTGCAAGCGTAGTTTTTGAGCTGTTGACATTAGTTGCAAACGACGTGGTCAGCTATATTGCAAAGCTAAAAGCATTAGGGTAATTCAGCTTTTTACGCTGCTGTTCATTTTGCTTGTAGATACAGCTGCTTAATTTAAGTTTACAATTTTAACAAAGTTGGTAATGCTCAGCATGTTTTCATATACAAAATTTAGATTTTCTTACAAAGATGACATCAAACCTGAAGCTCATTATGTTTATATACCGGGTGCTTCATTGTGAATGTCTTCAGGCCAATATTAGGAGCAGAAAATAAGATAGTGATAAATGTTTTAGGCAAAACTTTCTTGGGCATTAAATTACAGTAGCCTTGGCTTTGGCCTTGAAACCAATTTTCAAAGTAGGTCAAATCTAATTTTTTATGTAGACACACATAATTTTTATTGCATTTCTATGGGGGAAAAAAATAGATACGTTTTGTATGAAAACTTTTGCTCTAGAACTTAAGTTTATTAATGATTATGTCTATTTAAAATGATTTTGAAACGCAGCTAGAAAATTAATCGAACTTGCTGCACTGTAACTTTTTTCAGTAAAATGATCAACATAACGTTTTCTTTCAGTTTAATAATACGGTGACTTTGTTGCTATCAAAAAACTTTTATATTGGTTGGACTGTGCAATTATTAACAACTATTATTTTTTAATCTTATGATGAAAAATCCGGCGTCTCGTGAGCCTTCAAGACTGGCATTTGCCTCATTTATGTCGTTTAACTTTTAAAAAGATATTTGACGATATTAAACCAACAAATTTTGATTTTTAAACAGGGACATAACTAATATAAGTTTTTTGTCAAAAATTTGTGTTCTTAATTATTAGGTACATATGTCTAAAAGCCATTGCCAATCATTTCTTATCGGTTGGAGCAAAAAAAAAATTTAGGGTGGTTCAAAAAAATTTTTTTATTGCACCAGTTTATAGATTGAGCTCGGTAACGGCTATCCCTATCCCTATCGATTGGTGCAAAAAAAAATTTTATTTTGAACCACCCTAAAATTTTTTTTTGCTCCAACCGATAAGAAATGGTCGGCAATGGCACCAGCACAAAATGAGTCGAAAACGGTACTTTCCAAGGCCCGGAGCCAACCAAAGTGATGTCCAAAATTATTTTTCGAACTTTCCCAATCGATTGGAGCAAACAAAAATTTTTCCGAAAATCGGTCAAAAACGGTCCTTTCTAGGGTACGGATATACTCCAAATGATGTTCAAAATCCATTTTCTACCTCTGTCCATCGATTGGTGAATAACTTTTTTTTTTCGAAAATGGACCGAAATCGGACATTTTTGATAGTCGGAATCACCTCTGATGATGGTAAAAATCCATTTTCGACCTCTTTCCATCGATTGGTGCATAACATTTTTATTCGAGAATGGACCAAAATCGGGCATTTATGGGACTCAGGACCACCTCTGGTGGTGTTCAAAGTTCAATTTCGACCTCTCCCTATCGATTGGAGTATAAAAAAATTTCTAAAATTGGACCAAAATCAGACATTTTTGGTACTCTGGACCACCATTGAATAATAATTGACAATGGAAAAACAATTTCTTCTGCATAATAGCTATGACTCAACGTAAAAAAGAACCCATTAGAAAATAATAGTTATGAACAATTAATATACAAATATTCCTTAAAATTGGGCAATTTTTTCAATTACAAAAAACCAAATAATAGTTATTTTGGGTCACTTTTTTCAAATCCTTTACATAATTTATTTTTTGCATTAGGACAAGTTTCAGTCAGAAAAAAAAAACTATTTAGATTCACTTCAATAAAAAAAAAACACTTAAATTAAATTAAATACAAATATTCACTTAATAATGTATTTTTGATTATTCAAACTCTTTTCGACATTATGTATTAGCAATTAAATAGATTACAAAAAATGCTCCCATATATTGTTGTCTATATTTCAACTTATTTTTTCATTTCCAAAGAGATCTATTATGTCTTACAACAGTTATTTCTCCAAACGAAGTTGATACATATGTACGTACGCACATAACTCAATATACGCATACCAAAAATACATAAACAACATGACGTATGGGTAACCATTAATTAGTTTCGTTGATGTTGCACTAATATGAAAAATACACAACTTTCTTATATTGTGCTTAAACTTTTTATAGTTTTTATCTACACTACGCTCTACAAAATATGCATGGGTAAATTTATACCAAAACATTAAACAAAAATACATACAATAAGATTTTAGCAAAAATTCACATATATGTATGTACATAAGGAGACAACAATGAACCTGCCGCCGCCGCCAACACTATCACCATTGTCAGTAGCAACGCCAATGTATCGTTAAGTAGCAGCCAAAGGAGCAGCAAAAAGTTTACTGCAGCATTCACCGCCATTAATCATTAATCTTATCAAATTGCACATAAATAAGAAGAAGCAAAACTAGAAAGCTTCTTTTTTGCTAGCACCAACATACTTCATATAGCTACCGTTGGCACTGAACAACAACAAAAAGTACTTACTCTTCAGTTGTTTTACAGTGAAAAGAAATATTCTTATTTTTTTTTTTGGTTAATAAAAGAACATTAGTTTGCAAATCCATTAATGGTTCCGACAAAAAATAAAAACTAATAGATCATTTCAAGTTTTGTTTGGCATTCACTGATACTCTCGAGAGCTAAGGACTCACTGAATTTTCTTCCATCACTAAACATGTCCGTGTAGTTTAAGCGAATTTCCTCACTGTGCTTCAACGTCTTCATAGTTCTGGGTTCTTTCTTTTTGATATTTTTTGTTTGTGATTTACTGAAGTTCGCTGTTGGTAACCAAAAAAAACAAACAACTCTTAACAGATAACATTAAAGTCAAAATTTTTATGTCCTGCAAAAACTTTACAATAATGAAAATTAACGAAGATACAAAAAATCCCAATGTATGTACATAAGTAGTTTAAAAGCATAACAAAGACATACCAATTTTATCATTTAGAGTATGGAAAATTTTTTTGTATCCATGTTGGTGAATGTTCGATGCCTGTTGATTAGAAAGCTTTTTTGACAACTGCCAATACTTTCTCTAATTTCTTGTTGAATGTTACCTTTTGTGACTCTTTTCAAAATGAAAGAGAGAACGATTTACGATTACCTATAGTGTAGTGGCACAATTGTGTTGAAATATCATATCCATTTCATCCAATTCAGATATCAAAAAGTAAAAAAGGTCATAAGGAAATTATGTTTTGACTCAAATTATTTAAGTTTAATTTCCCTAAACATAAATGTTTTCTTAAAATGCATTTCTATTTAAATATTTAATGCTATTGTTGTAGATTTATTTTTCGTATTTTAAGCAACAACTACAATGAAATTGAAGCATTCGAAGAATTTTAGAATATCATTACAAGTACTTGTAAGATTGTTGACTTGACAATAACTAAATTTAACATCATAAAATTTAACTTGATGAAAATTTATGGAACAAATCGGATGCTTCAAATGTAAAACAGCCCCTTAAGTTTTTATTAAATTCATCAGAGTTGTCTTTTATTCAACTTAAATGAGTTTTTCTCTGTCGCAAATATCAAAGCCTAAATTAATGGAAAAATATATTTTCATTCCTTCTATAGATATATTTAAGTACAACTTTTTTATTTTCAATTTAAAATACCTGAAATTTACATACAAAACATTCGTTATATTTTCTTTACAGAAGATTAGGCAATTGCTGCTTTGCAGCTGGTAATCAAATGCCTGTTGAGATGACACCCCAATCTAGAAGGAAGTAAGGCAAAATAAAAAGTATTTTTATCAACAACATCAGCCGCACACGCACACATGAACAAAACATGCAGTGATGTGTAAGAAATGTGTGTGCACACACGTGATATTATCACAATTCCCAGCTAACAATTGAAGGATAGTCGAATCTTCTGAATTCAAGGTAATGAATTTTTTACTCCACTAAAAAGTTTAAATTAAAATTAATATTTTAAAGTATTATTTAAATATAGAAGTAAAAGTATTAGGGTATTATTATATTTAACGGAATAAAATAATTTCTTTATCAAAACATAACACACCAGCGCTTAATACAATCTACGATACATTTTGCATATGCTGATTGAGAAATAGTCTTTGGCTTCTTCAACGAATTTATGGCTTCAATTGGTTCAAAGCATCTTCGTCGAAGTGGTAATTTCAGTATCGGGTACATGAAAACATCAGTCGGTACCATATCAGATAAATACGGTGCTTGGTCTATGATATTAATTGAAAACTTGGTTTAAAACTCTTGTACAGTACAATGATGGCTAACATGAGATGCTTTCTCACGGATATTTTCACGTAAACATTTCCCGTTTATTTTATGTACTTCTGGAATATATTCAAAGTGCACTATATCATGGCAATTGAAAAAACCTAACTCCAAAAACTTTTTATGCAACACATATACATGTATGTATGTAACAATACTTTATGAGTTTCATATAATTTTTGTTCTTATTTGCATTATACATAGACAACAGTATTAATGTAAATGTATCGTTTGAAGCAAAGAACGGTATCGATCTTTCTGCCGAACAAACTATCGCTGAACAACTGAATATGATTTTGCGCGCAATTTTTCTGCGTTTAAAAATGTTAGCTGGGTTTTGAAATTTCTTTCTGATATACATGCACAAAAAATAAAAAAATAATTCAAAATTAAAGAATAAATAAATACAAAAAAAAAAATACAACAGAAATTGATTAAATTAGAATTTGCATGTGCGGGAAAGTACAACATTACAAAGGCAAATGTTTTGGATACGAATTTTTTATTTTTTAAATTTCACCTTATACGTATGTATATACCATACAAGAGATTTATTGAAAAGACTTTATAATGATGTTTTTTACAATTAATATTTCCAAATAAACTCCTTTCAAACAAATTCACATTCAAAAACTTTAATCAATTTTGATAAATCAGCACATGAACGTTTCACCTGCTTTGAAAAACAAAATTTCTGAACTTATAATGATAACTATGTTCACAACATAATTTAAAATATTATTTTATTTCACATCTGGAAGGGAAAAAATAATGAGTTTTTTTTCCCCAAAATATTCATCTTTTCTAAAAAACGACAGTAACAATACCCGTTTTGGGCTCTTCTTCAAAAAATTATTTCCAAAACCGTAAACCATAATCGGACAGTTTTTAAACTTTTTATATTTTTAATAGGGTAACTAACTCTTTTAATCAATTACTTGTTATGCTAAATGTTTTTAATTAGTAAACAATAAACGGTTGAGTCTTTCGTATGGAGCTAAGCGTACTTTATTTCACTGTATGCTTTTTTCAGGAAGAGAACATGTTTCTGGAAAAGTTGATATATGATTTTTATAGATAAATGTCAATGGTATGTCACTGCATAAAAATTTAGAAAAATATAAAGAAAGAGCGCCTCAAAGCAGCGTTTTATCCAATTTTGAGCTAGGATAATTCAAAAACTGGCGTGTTATAGAATTTCTGAAGCAAAAAATCAAATTCTGTGTAAAAAACTATGGTGATATTTATAAGTCTGATAACATTTCTTTTAAGACTTTTTGTTTAGCACATTAAGTGCTGTGCTAACTACATATCCTTTAAAAGCACATATCGCTCATTTACTTCAAGAGTGGCATAACTCAAAAAACACGCATTTAAAGTTTTCAATAAGTTACTTTTTATATGAGAATTCAAAAAAGTATGTTTACATAAATTCTTCTGACAAGACGAGTTTATAAGATATCTCTCTGAGTTTTTGACACATAAAATGGTGAATATTTCTGCATCATTAATTCAAAAATTACGCTTTTGGAGTTATGCCACTCTTGAAGTAAATGAGCGATATATTAGTCCGTCCAGTGATTGAAATTCAACCAATATAACAAGTGTTAATTCAAACAATTTAGTTCCATCATCATATCTTACTGAAATCTTTTATGCCAATAAAATAACAACACTTTATTCGTAATCAGCTTATATGAAAGTTCTCACACGCCCACAAACGAAGAGCTAAGAGCTAAGCCATGTACATCCCAATTATTTGCATACATTTGTGTGAAAGATTGGCTAAACCCAAATAATATCAATAGAGTATTTTTCGTATTTTCCTATGAATTGCGCATAAAAATAACAAAAAACTATTTCTGATAAGAGCTATTTTTTCATGATTTGCATATCATGTTGCCCGATCTCAATCCCTTCCATAGAGTTCAATATATCTCCATACCAAATTTCATTAAAAACTATGCTTATTAGCTTAGCTATGAAAAGACGTTGACTCTTACCATTAAAACAAAACTCATTTCTTAGAATTCAATCCATGTCTTCACCAAATTGTCTAGCCGTGTTTGCATGGTGAATGTGCCCCCAATAGGAACCTATATTTGATAATTTTATCCGTTGTATATGAGCATTAAAATTGTCAATAAAAATTTTGTTTAATATTTTGTGTAAGTTGCTTTTGAGTTACCACTCTAGAAAAAATACTAAATGTTGTTCTATATGTCCTTTAGTAGTGTGCCATTCATTAAAATCGAAAGAGTGAAACTATAAAAAAAAATGTTTATATCGAACGACCTGTGACAAAATCCCATGAGCGCCATGCATTTGAACATAAGATACGCAAATGCGTATTGCGTTTCAAAATTGCAAACACACAAAATATTCGCATTTCTTTTGTACGTTCTTTTACAAACCGAAAGAAATTTTGACAAAAATTGTCCAACACATTTTTGATTTCGTTGAAATTTTTTTTATGAGTTCTGTATCGAAAAAGAATAGATACGTGTTCGAGGATTTTTTTGAAAAAAACTTTTTTTTTTTTTAAATAGAGTGAGTTTAAATTTTGAGATTTTCGTGATTTTTGGCTTAGAGACTGACTTTCAAAAATTCATATTTCCGGTTCGGTTAAAGCTAGAATCCAATTTTTTTCAAAAAAAGTCTTTTTAATTCAGAACTTTTGAACTATTCTCAATTTTCCTAAAAAATTTCCTCTTTATCCAAAATTTATCACATTTTTAAATACTTATGACTGCTTCGGCCGAGAAATGAGTCATAAAAATATTCGGTCAAACTAGGATTCAAAAGGGTGTGGCATCAACTACTTTCTATATAAAACGCTCTGTACAAGAACATTTTCTCGTGAACGTTTCTCTTGAACGTTTTGTGTGTTTTATAAAATGCATAATTTAATTAAAAAACACTTTCTTTTTAATAAAAAATTATTATATTTTTATTATTTTTCAGCAAAAATTTATATTTAAAATACTTATATCTATTTAATGACAAGCATTTAGTTATTTGCCGCAAATACATACACAAATAATAGCTGCAAGCATCGCAATTACTTACTGTCTTCATATTAAATTAATAATCCATTAAGAAATTTTTTCTGCAAAATTTCTTTTTAATAAGGAAATTGGAAGATTTCTTTAAACTGCATACAGCTGTCGTACATAGTTTGGTACATATAATATTCTTACTACTTCATCATATTTTATACGAAATTCAACGATACAAGGAATTTTTTAAATTATTGCTGCTTTTTTATTGTTTGTTCTTATGTTATGACGCATTGTTGTTATTGCCCGCGGCTGATGGCATAACTTTGCAGGAATTTTCACTGTCAACTTTTTCCTCACTCACTCACTTGCTGATATCGTCAACATATTGTTCTTTTATTTTTTACTTTTATTTTCTTTTAAAATTTTATCAAATATGAAATTTCTTTCAACTTTTACCTTCACACTGTCACATCGTTCATTTTGATTTAATATTTTATACATTTTTTATATATATGATAAGCTACAGTGTCCAGCACTGGTTATTGCAATTTTTGTTTAAATAGTCAAGAACATCAACATATTTTATATTTTGACTTATAAAATTGTTTTTTTGTTCGTTTTTTAATAAATGGGAGAAACCTGCTTTTATAAAAAAATACCGAAAATATTTTGAAAAAAAAATTAGTTTGATAAATATCTACAAAATGCATGAAGTAGCATCAGTTTAAAAAAAAAAAGTTTCGAATAGCATTTAGGTCGATTTTATATCAGGCGTAGTAAAAAGTAATCCATTATTTTCTCAATACATGGCTTTAGTACTCTGTATCTGGCTTAGTTTTTGTTCCATTGATTTACAATAGATGTCGTTGTAAAGATTACAGTTAGTACTAAAAAAGTTTCTTTTACTGTTTTGCATTTGATTGATTTAGTTTCGTTTGCGCGCGTGTCAAAAATGTACCCTTGCAAAGAGAAAATATGCTACATTTTACAGTTTTTCTTTGATTAAGGCGAAAATGCAAGTCAGGCGGCTCAAAATGTGAACAGTGTTCATGGTCCTGATACTGTAACAGCCAACCATGCGCAATGAACAACGCTCCGGAAGGCCAATTGTCGAAAATGTCGACAAAATTATGGAAATCGTTGAAGCCGACCGTCATGTAAGCACTGTTTCGATTGCACAGGAGCTGAACATTCAACAAAAAACCGTTTGGAACCATTTGAATAAGGCCGGATGGAAAAAAAAACTCGATGTATGGGTGTCATACGAGTTAACATAGAAAAATCTAATGAAACGAATTTATACCTGTGAATCGCCACTGAATCGCAACAAAATCGATCCATTTTTGAAGCGGATGGTAACTGGTGACGAAAAATAGATCACTTACGACAACATCAAGCGAAAACAGTCGTAGTCGAATGGCAATCAGCCGCCGCAAACGGTGTCCAAGCCAGGATTGACTGCCAGGAAGGTTTTGCTCTGTGTTTGGTGGGATTGGCGGGGAATCCTCTACTACGAGCTACTCCACTACGGCCAAACTCTTAATTCGATCGTGTACTGTCAACAATTAGACCGTCTGAAGGCAGCAATCGCTCAGAAGCGGCCGGCTTTGGCCAGTAAAAGAGGAGTTATCTTTCATTAGGATAACTCCAGGCCACACACGTCGTTAGTTACTCGTCAGAAGCTCCGGGAGATCGGTTGGGAGGTTCTTATGCATCCATCATATAGTTCGGACTTAGCACCGAGTGATTACTACCTTTTCCTGCCCATGGCAAATGATTTTACTGGTGAAAAATTTGCTTCAAGAGAGGTTTGCGAAAATCGGTTGCTACAGTTTTTTGATCATAAGGACCAGGGTTTTTTTAAGACATGTATAATGAAATTACCTTCAAAATGGCAGAAAGTTATCGAACAAAATGGCGCATATTTGACTTAGATCGGATCATTCTATATATACTAAATAAAACCTTCAATTTCATAGAAAAATAATGGATTTCTTTTTACTACACTTTGTATAATATAAATTTTGCAAACTTTTTTTTATCCAAAAATATTCGGTATCAAATTGGCTGCATTATAATTCACCGCAAGTACCCGAAACATATTAATTAACATTGAAAGATTTTTATTGTTATCTGTTGATTGTTGCTGTTGTTCTGTTGTTACTGCACTTGCTCTTGTTATTGCAGCAGTTATTGTTGTTCTTGTAAAATTTCCGGTCGCTACAACTGCACAAGGCCTTGTATACAAGAATACATTAAAACCGCATAAGCAGATGTCTATATAAGTAGTTGTTTGTACTATACAGTTTCATTGGCATTTTAATATACACTTGTATTTGTACAACTATGCTTGTATGTGTGATTTTGTCTGTATATTTGTATGTGAAGAGTTGTTCTTTTTTTTTCTCCATCTGTTTTGGTTGTCTGCTTAAAACAACAGAAAATCAGTTTCCTGCTTGGTACAGAAACAATAAATTACAGAACCGCAGTTACTCAACGCATACGCATGTATTTGTGTGTGTGTTACTGCTATTACGTATAATGCATAGTACAGTGATGTGCACTGAGAAGGCAGCAGCAGATTACTATCAAAATTTAAGGAATTTTATGAATAAAACCATGAAACATCATATTTTGTATAAAAAAAAATTAAAGATTTTTCATTATATCGGTCCTAAATAAAAATTAAAAATAACTCAAATGTAAGAAAGAATTTCCCGGAATATTAATACCACAGCCTATGAATAAACAACCCTGAGAATCCCAGTGTAAGCATCTGATCCGCATTGGTTTTAAATTATTTATTTAAAAGTAGAAACTTCACAAGTATCTCGGGTAATACTTTTCGATTTTGATACTATTGATACTACGTTCGATACTATTCCATATTTGCCGACTTTTAACGACGTTTCGATATTTTCAAAAATATTGCAACATTTTCATGCATCACTGTACTATGAGCGAATATATTGTTGACATATTTTTTTTTGTGTTGCAACAAAGAAATGTTTCAAACGATGTATGAAAATTTATATAAACACAGACACTCAAAACCATTACACAGACACACACATACACACACATTTACTTAAACACTCGCACGAGTGCAAGCAAAACTACAAATTAACGAAGCAAAACCGACTAAATGCAGACAATTTTCAACTGTTTTATCGACGCAAAAGGATTTGTCACCGAATTCTATTTACTGCTTAGCAGCGTATGCATACAAATGTGCATACAAGCATATAAAACGCACACAAACAGCGAAAGAGAGAGAGAGAGAGAGAGGGAGAGGGAGAAAGAAATGATAAAAAGCATTGAAAGCGAGCAATTGAGATTTTTGCTTTGTATGATTATTTTTAGTGTGGTTTGCAAAAGAAAATTTTTTGACGCATGGGGATTTTCGAGCTATGATTATGATTTTTCGTTAAGTGTGCCACCCTATTTTATATACGTAAGTAATTATCCTCATATTGGACTGCATCAGGCAGACAACATTACATTACGTATGTACGAGTGCTTGTCGTTGTCATCTCCTGCATGCACACCAGCATACAAATGCGCTTGCAACAACATACATTTGCTGTCGTTTTTGTTGCTGTTGTACCAGCTTTGTAACTGCAATAGTTTTTGAGCTCTTAGCCAGATAAGAAACTGCAGTGAAGTGCATAATTTAAAGTTTCAAATGCTCATCTTAAAGCAATTATTTGTACGTGTGCGTGCGTTTGAGTGGCGGTTCTATATGCAAAATATATACGTAAGTATATCACTTAGTATGCATGTACATATTTACGAGTATGTGTCGTCCAAGCGGAGTGTCTTCAAAAAGGGAAATCAAAAAGGATTTTTGCTTATACTTTAGCGAGAAAGCAATTTAAAGTAAATTTCAAACTTTATCGTTATCAAGCGTATGACATAACGTGCGGCGAACGTTGTAAAGTGAATTACATAGCTAAAAGCAAAAGTGAATGAAACTTTACATATTTTGTACGCTTATGTATGTGGGTCCTTTTTGCGGCAAAACAAAAAAAAAGCAAAGAGAAAACGTTCTATTGAGTTCTTTATTTACTTACTCATTCTATATTTGAGAAGTTATAAAACTTTGACGCCATGTGTGCAAACAACTCTTTGACAGCTACATGCTTGTACGTTCATATTTTCAATAAATTTTAAATTATAAGTTTTAGCCATATCCTTTGAAAGAAGGTCCTGTGTGTACGTGTACTTATTCAATTTGTTTGTCGTAGTGCTGTATTTAATTTTGAGTTATTTTGTTTTCGTTTTATTACCATTATTTAATTAGGAATTTGAAGGATTCATGTGTATAATTCAGTTAGAAATTTAAGTAAGGATATTTGATATTAATTATAGAATTTTGGAAACTGGTGCCAGCGAAATGAGATAATACTGACCACTCAATTTTTTTTTTTTTTTTTTTTGCACAAGAAAGTTACATTTACACCTGGAATGCATTCTTAAATATATATATAAAGGTGTCGTTAAAATGTCAAGATCAAAATCAAAAATTTTGCACAACTATGAGACATTCTTTTACAAACCAAAAACTTGAGCGACTCTTTTTTAAATGGCTCCAAACTTTTTTTAAATATTCTAGAACTATTTTTTGTTATCGAAGATATCGAGAGATATAGAGTTGTGAAATTTATAATTTATAATAAATAATTTTTTTTAACTTTTGTTCATAGGATTACATGAATAATTATTATTTCTTATAACAAATCAGCTGTCAGCCTTTGCCCTCTATTCAGAGTAGGTCTACGTCAATGCCGCCTATTTATTTTCGAAAAAGGGCAGTAAAAAAAGTTCTTGCAAACCTCAACATAAATAAAGCCTCAGGTTCCGATGACATATCTGCCCATATGTTGAGAAAGTGTGCCTCAACACTGGCTCGTCCATTACGCAACCTTTTTTACATGTCCTACATTGGTGGGATATTCCCAACATGATGGAAGGTTGCGAATGTCTGGCCAGTTTCTAAAAAAGACGATTGTTCTAACCCAAATAATTACCGACCCATTGCGATATGCTCTGCGCTTTCTAAAGTTGTGAAAAGCGTAATAAACATCCACCTTGTGAAATATCTGGAGCGCAACGAGTTACTTAGTGATCGCCAATATAATTTTCGTAGATCTTATGTCGTTCCTCACTGATAAATGGAACCAATGTGTTTACCTTTTCGGTGAAAGTATGGTTGTCGCTCTGGATATTTCTAAGGCGTTTGATCGAGTGTGGCATCACGCTCTTGTATCAAAACTAATTGCCTTCGGTGTTGGTGATTCCTTTGCTCGTTGAATTACGAGTTTCTGCAGTAATCGCTCTATCCATGTTGTGGTAGACGGATTCACCTCCAATGAACATTTCATTAATACTGGAGTTTCTCAGGGCTCTGTCCTATCTCCGACCCTCTTCCTGGTTTTTATAATTGACTACCAACATTCCTTTGCGGACGATAGCAACATTTGTCATTCTTTTTGCTTCAAAAAGCGCCCAAGCTCTATAGAGGTTGAGAGTAAATGCCGGCATATGTATGACTCACTAGCATATGACCTCAACAAAATCACCGAGTGGGGTCATATTAAGCGAGTCAATTTTAGTGCTACTCTCATGTCTCACAGACGAATGGATTACCCCCCTCCTTCCCTTAATATGGCTGACATAGATATTGTGAGGTCAACAACTCTTGACGTTCTGTGCATATCGGATCAATCAAACCTTAGGTGGGCAGATCAAGTGTTCGATGTGTCGAAAGAAGCGGCCAAGTGTATTGGTTTTTTGAAACGGTGTAAAAAATACTTCACTCCTGTTGATCTTCATACTGTCTACTTTACCTATATTAGACCCAATTTGGAGTAAAACTCACACATTTCGGCCGGGGCTCCAAAAACCACTTTTGAGCTGCTAGATCGTGCTCTGCGACGTGTGATGAAACTAATAGGTGATGAATCTCTCAACTCCTCCATCGATTCCCTTCACCACCGACGTAACGTAGTTTGTTTGACAGGAAGTGCTCTAGAGAGATACATGAACTGATCCCTTCAGTCCGAATTTTCTCTCGCAGTACTCGGGCGTGTCATCAGGCCCATACCTTTTGCGTCACGCCGGTGTTCAACAGGACATCACACTTTCGCGATAATTCTTTTTTTGGCCGCACGATTAGGTTGTGGAACAGCCGGCCTGCGTTTGTCTTCTCCGACAGTTTTGACATTGGAAAATTCAAGTTGAATGTTCACGGACTCTACTTCATCTATCCCCATTCTCTATTACTTTTCTCCTTTTTTTAAACCAACACGGTGCATTGCATTTATAGGGGGTATCCCCTGAGCGTTGGCTTATGCTTTAAAAAAAAAATTGTTGCAGATACGAGATTGAAAAAAATTGCTCTGAATTCCTCGTCAAATTTTCTTTAAAAAACTTACTATTCCCGAATGGTTGCATGGTAGTTACTATCCCAAATAAATTAATTCTTCCACGCATCTCTGAAAGTACGGCGCGCCGCTGCACAGTTATCCCGAGTTTTTTGGTTTTAAACTCGTTAGAGAGCACAAATCTTATGAGAAATCAACAATTTTTAGTTTTCATTAAAGCTTACCAAAACTCCATCAAATCCCCAGAACTCCATTTTGAAAAGAAATTTTTCGCTTTTTATTATTTTAAGTTAAATGCTGAAAAAATATTTTTTTTTAAGATTTTTTTTTATTTCAAAAATCGCTCGAGAACGCAATTCTGGTCAGAAATTAACAATTTTTACTTATAATTAAGTAAAGTTTGACAAAATTCCAAAAAATCCTCCGAGCCCAAGAAAATTTTTTTTTTAAATATTAAAATTTAAAAATTGTAAAAATAATATAATAAGGAGGCGTAACTAAACGGAGGAGTTGCGCATAAGGATATCGCCCCGGGTGCAAAGTCTTGATCAAAAATTTATTTTTTTGTAGGGATATGTTCAAAAATAATTTTTATTGTCCCAGGTGACAATTTTTCATAGTACGCCTCTGTAGGTAGTAGTTTTTAGTGTGTAGTGGCAAAACCATATGCTTGCAAAATTAAGGTTCTAAGTTCGATCCGCAGCATAACTGAACATTTTTAATGTTAAATGGCATATGTTAATGTTTAGCAGTTGCCACATAATCAGGCTGCACTTACCACACCACGAAATGGATAACCTGCATTAAGCCAAAATATGTTATATTTCAAAAATTTGCATCTCATTCTAAACCACAACAACATAATTATTCCACATAGCCACATTAGTTTTCACGTAAAGTAGTGTATGTCACAGTGATATTTAATTCAACAAAATACATACATACCGCAGTAACAGCAACAACAAAACAATCACATTAATGATGAGATACTCACAAGCACAATGACAATGATTGTGTTGTTATATGAAAATAATGAACTAATACAATGAAGATACTTTAGTGAAAATAAAGGAAATGACAATAACTAAAATAAGTTGGAAAAAATTTAGCTTTTCCTTACGTATGCAAAGAAATTAACCCTCACATGCAAGGAAAGATTGAAATTAACTCCTATAGAAATACTATGAATGCAAGGTGTATGCATTTAAATTTATCTGTATGTAGTACATGTACCACTAAAAGCCAAAGTGGTAGTTATTACCGCAAATATTTTTACCACCAGAAGCATTATGAATAGATATGAAATTTAAATTTAAATAACAGATTTTATTTGCATAGTTGTCATTCTTTATGTTCGAAAATTTAACACAAATAAGTAAATACTGACTTCATAGGTTTCCAAAGCGGAAGCCAGAATTTTTTGAAAAATTTTTTAAAAGCTTGTAAGCTTCAGCGACTCCGATGTTTCTATTAGTGATGTCGCGCTATATTGCAATTATTCTCAGTTAACACTTGTAATCTAATTAAAGAAGTCATCTTCCAGGCAATGAATTTGTAACTTCTCTAAGAGCTAAATTGAAATTAATAATTTTGTTGCATATATTAAGGCGTTTTAAATTTTATATATTTCAATGCATTAAGATTAGATATTTATTTATAGCTATAAGCATTTATTATCTATTTCATTAATCATAAATGTAAGTCAAGAAGCAGAAATATTGCCAGGCATTTAAAATCCTATGTTAAGCATCATTTTTGATTTTTGATATTTTAATAGACGATTTTTCTATTTTAATCTCTGAACAATTTTGCTTACAATAAGAAAATAGAATATTTCCTTCAATCAAATATATTTGGTTGATAGATTTTTTTAATATTTATTAAATATTAACAAATTTTGATAGTTATAACTATGCCCTTAATTGAAAGTTAATGTGTTGTTTATTGAACCAAGCATGATACGAGTATCTAATTAAATCGATTAAATAGATTCAATTACATCGAATATCTATTTGGTCATCCTATTTTTGTTTAATTAATTTGTCATTTTACCGGAGTTATGAATTTTTGAAAGCGAGCTTTCAAGCCAAAAATCACAAAATTCACAAAATTTGAATTCGCTCTATTTTGAAAAAAAAAACTTTTTTTTAAAAATCCTCGAATACGTATCTCTTCTTTTTCGATACCGAACCTATAAAAAAAATTTCAGCCAAATCAAAAATGCGTCGTCCGAAAGTGTTTGGTTTGTAAAAGACCGTCCCATATTTATGAGATCCAATATAAGGATGTGACGTTATTGAAAATATCGACTTATTTATGAAATAAATATTAAAAACTGGATTATTTCTCATCGGTTCTCTCATCGGTTCTCGGCTAAAGCGATATTAATAAATTATTTTTTGCAACGAAGTCATTATTTGATAATTATTACCAAATACATGATTAACTTAGTTCAATTATCCAAATATAGTAAAATAATTGTTATCAAATATTTAATTAATTCAATAATATCAAATATTTATTTCGCCTATATCAAATATATGATTTGTTAATTATTACCACATCGCTTTTATTCGTGTTTGCTATTTTACCTTTATATATGAAGATACCTCCAGCAAAAGAGGCTGGCGGTATTTTTAATATACTCTTTTTTAAATAGTAAGTTCCAGTTACTTTACACATAACAATTTCATAAACTTTCTAAATAAAATTTATCGAAAATAAGTAAAATTAATTTTAATCAAGGCTGCTCTAAAATGAAGACCCAATCTTTTTGTAATCAAAATTATCAATTCGCAATGGGTACTTTTCTGTCGACATGTGCAAGAACTTCATTTTCTTTTTTTTTTTTTTGAGCTTATGATATGTGCATGCGTTAGTACATAACTAAGATTCATTATTGTTATAATGACAGTGTGTAATATAAACATTTGTTGCTTCCACTGTAAGGATGAAAGAAAAAGTTGAGAAGAATGTAACGTAAGTTTTGACAATGAAACAATGAAACGAAATAAAAATAAAACCAAATGTCTAATGAAAACAAATGTGTTAAATCTTTGTAAGTAAATGTCTTATATCAGCTTGCCAAGAAACAGGTGTGCATATGTGTGCATAGTACATAGTGTGTGATATTTGTGTTAGTGTATAAATTTCTATTTGTGTATGCTGTCATTATTACTGTTAATTAAGCAGTTGTCATTGCTTTACTTTCTTGTAATGTTCTTCCTTTATTTTTTGTCAGCATCTTTCACTTTATTTCTTGCAAATGACAGTTGATATCCTGCAGAATGTGTGCACAAGGCGACATATAGGATTATGACTCTCGTGATAGTGATGCCTGTCCATTTAAAGTGAAATTATTTATTCATTTAGCCTTTTGATTTGTTTTTATTTGCTTGTTAACACTTTTGCTACATGAGATAAGTTAACTTGTTAATTTTTGTATTTGTTTTTTTTTTTCCTAACTTTAAGATTGATATTTTTTTTTTAGCAAAAATACCTTGAGATTTTCTTTATATGCTAACAAAGATATCTTAAATATTTCTTTTTTTGTTGGTTTGTGTAAACTTTTTTAAACGTCAGAGTAGTGAGACAAGACTCATACATAGAAGATATCAATTTTCTCCGATAGCCAAGTCGCTATCAAAGCGTTAAAGCGTCGGCACAAATAGAATCGAAGCTATAAGGAGGAGAGAACTAGTCAAGCTTTTACTCTCAGATAGGTGCCAGGCCATAGGAACATTGAAAAAAAATTAAAGGGCTGATGAACAAGCAAGGTTCTTCTCTTGATAAAACTGCTCCAGACCACGATGATACTCCTCTCGACTTAATTATTAAGTAAATTGTCTCGCATTTACGACCTGTGCCTGAAAAGCACTAGAAATCTTTAAAAACCTATAAAACAGTGAGATCAAACGGGCTCTTTAATAATAAATTCAGCACCACTTGCTCCGTTACGGACACGTTTTTTTTAAATAAAACGGATGCGAGCCGGACTCGTTTTTCTTAACTAAAACGGATCCGTTATGAATCCGGAACGGACTTCATAAACAGATCTGTTACGGACTTGTTTTTTTAACTAAAATGGATCCGTTACGGACTTCTTATACGGATCGGTTCCGGAGTCCTTTTTGGTGAACAAAATGGATCCGAAACGGATCCGTTTTATTAACAAAAAACCAATCCGAAACGAATTCGTATATAAAGTCCGTTCCGAATTCGAAACGAATCCGACAACGCGGACGATCTTTCCCGCTGTTTGGAGGCGAATCGCCTACGAACTCGGATTTGAATCGGAGCCGAAACGGATCCACTTTATTTACAAAAAACGAATTCAGAAGGGATTCAACAGAGCGGATTATGCTTTTTCGAGACGATTTCATACGAAAACGAATTCGAAAAAGATCCGAAACGGAATCCGTAATGGATCCGTTTTATTTGTGTAAACGAGTTCGAAACGGATCCGAAACGGAATCAGGAACGGATCCGTTTTATTAACAAAAAAGAGGATTTCATACGAAAACGAATTCGAAAAGGATCCGAAACGGAATCCGTAAAGGATTTTTTTATTAACAAAAAAAAAACCCGAAACTGAAACGTATATGAAGTCCGTTCCGAGTTCGGAACGGGTCCGACAAAGCGGATGAAACGGAAACGGAATCCGTTTCGGATAAATAATACGCAGAAGCGGATCCTAAACGAATCCGAAACGGAACCGTGTGCCACACTGGGTAGGCATATTTTGTTATTGTGTTTGTTTTAGCTATTTTGATTTGTATTATTGCTATTATTGCATCATTCTGAAAGAAAAAAAAACCAAAGCGACTGAACTATGAAACAACAATGCGCACATTGAGGATATGTTGCTCTTGTTTTACTCATGGAATTGGCTTTTGGTTAATTGCTGAAATTTTTTTTGCTTATGCTATCGAGATCAAAGTAATGATGGGATTTTTTTTTTCTGTTATTAAAATTGCTATTTTTGTTGTTAATGAATCCTTCTATGGACATAAATGAGTGATGAATACAAGTGGAGCGACTTATTAATTGTCTCAGCTTATTGTGCTAAGCAAAAAGCTCAACACAACGACTATAATGATTTGTATAAATAGAATGGCATAACCGATTACACCTGTATATATGAAGACATGCAGCTAACACGAGTGTAAAATTAAATTGAAACACCCTTAGAATGACGATAGTAGCTGCAAAATGAAAAATAAGTAGCTTGAATTTCATATTCTTTAGAAACTTTCAAATATATCAGCATAATTTCATGGCACATATGAACAATCGTTTTTTTTTTATGGGATATACACTTATGTTGATAATGATGATGACACATAAACAATACAAATTTTCCTTACAATTTGTGTCTAAAAATTATTGTTGGTGATAAAATATTGATGATGATTTTTTTTATTATTTGTTTATTTAGGACAATAAGTAAGAGGAAATGTGACAACTATTAGTAATGACAACAATAACAATAACGAATTTTGATGAATGTCATAATGAAATAAACATATAAATAAACAAACATAATAACTACATTAACTTGACCATACGAGTATGTAAGTATATAGATGAAAAAGACACATACCGCACACGATGTCAGACAACGTACAACGAAAATGCATTTCACGTGTTATTAACTTTGATTGTCCTGTGGCGATTCTTGTGGTTTTTCGCTATAGACACTCAAAGAAGACGTTATTAAATCTGTGTAATTTATCCTGCAGCAACATAAAAATCCTACCGTTTGGATATAAATAAGAAATTCGTTTATCTATCAAATAGATAGATAAATGATACATAGATAGATAGCTGTATACTTAGCTGCATGGATACATGAACGAGTAGCTGTAATATCATAGATACATTACATGCGATATAGTTCAAGTAGGTCATTTTTTTCTACTTCTCTTTAAAGGATTTTGTTCTTTGTGACTTTGTGGCTTTCATTTGTGCATTTTTCTCACACATAAATACATTCGAATTGATTTGTCGCGCAAGTTTTTCACTATCCGGGAAATATCTCCAAGTGGCTATGTTGTTCTCTGTTTGGAATCACTCATTATATGAGACTATCAATATATTTGTTTATGATTTGAAGTTTATATGCTTAAGATCTTGACGTGATTTCATATCCTTTGGCATATTGTACGTATTGTGCTTAGGTTGTGATTAAAAAAATGATGAAATCAAAATATACCGCATCAGGTATTAAAGTTCAATAGTTTCCTCCCTTCCTCCTTATTTTTTTTTTTTAAAAATCTCATAACAAATTATGTATTTAAAGTGAACTCTTTGCAACTCAATAGCCTCAAATGCATTGATTAATTATTAAATGTTTCAATTTCCTTAAGCATATCTCTCTCAAACATTTTATTTATTTAATTTATTGTTATGTTGTTTTAAATAATAAGATTAATTTTCACAGCTGAAGTTCATACAAATAACACAACATGTCGCCAACCAGCTAGCATAAGTATAACCTCAAGGACTTTGTAGTTAATCAGGAACTTAAATTAAGCTACAGCAGTTGTTTTTCGGTACGCATGAGTGTTATTTAATTAATTTGTAAAGCGCTTGATGTGTACATATGTTCATACATCATTTATGTATTTATAAAATCAAATTATGATTTTCACGCATAATTTCAACTGCTTATGGCATTTTATACCTTGTAATATTTAAACTTTATTGTATTTGTTGTTATTATTATCAAGTTGAAATATTAAAGTTATACATAAGGTACATGCATACGAGTACATATGTATGTACATAGGCATATCATCAAACATATACAAAAACATGCATTTTAAATTAATTCAATAAATGTCAACCTTTGTAACATGTTGAAAAGTGCATTAATTTTACTTGTCTTCAGAAATTTTTAAAATACCCAGTCGGCAATTGGGGCAGGCCTCCTCCTGAAGCAGAACTGTTAGCATGTACCTACATGCCAATATTTGCTATCATAAGGACTACACAAAAACAGCTCTCATGCAAATACTCCTACCAATGACAGGCATGTTAATACGGTCAAAGCTTGTCTTATCTGAGATTACTTACAAATGTAACAGCTTCCCAATCGAAGGCGAACAAACAGCACCTAAGCTAAAAATCAAAAAACCAACTAACGATTATTCTTTTCATATTATTTTGTCTTTTACAAAGTACGCGGGATAATGTAAGATATTGAAAAATTTCAGCATTCAAATGTATCAATATTATTTAATAACAATTTTAAGTCAGTCAATATTTTCATTAATTGATTTTTCATTCATCATCTTCTTTAATTTCTATTTAAAAGCTACAGGCCACATGATAAAGCCTACTTTCTCCTTTTTACGAAAGAACAGTTTTTCTTACTGCCTTGCACGTAGATCTACTTTCCCTACCAAGCAAATACCGAAGATCTTCTTTAAATTGTTTGTTCAAGCGTCCCAATTCAAATCTGTATTTATGCTATTTATGTATTGTACAATATATAAAAATGATTTTATCAAAATGGCTTGTAACGCTTTGACGCAAAATATACTGAACCGATTTTAGTAATTTATTTTTTAGAATAACATCTTTGTGCCAAAGAAGAATATTGCATACTTATTCTTTATATTTCTTAAACAAATATCCTTTTTTTAGGATTATGTTTTTTCACACAAAAATTTTCGTTTGATTTTCGTTTATCATGCTTATGCTGCTTCTCGAATGCTGTGTTGTTGTTGTTTTTTATTTTCTCATTTGTACCATTTGTATTTGGCTTCGAAATTCAAATAACAAACTAGTTTTTTTTTTTTTTTTGTTACTTTAAAAGAGAGTATATAGAATGAGATCTTAAGAGAGTAATTTATTTATGAAAAAAAAAAAAAAAAAACAATGAGACCTGCGCGTGCAAAGGCTGGTATTAAATAATGTGAATTATGTAGACCTGCTATTTCTCATGGCAGACCTCTTAAAAGCGCTACTTACAACTACATTTGCCTACTGGGTATCGTTGACCACAAAACATATTAAATTACAAACATGCTGTTAATAATAACAACAACAAATTAGAGCAAATTTGTGTACACGCGTATTGTGCAATAATTAAGTTACACTATAAACATTAAATTCTCCTCTTTCCTAACGATACCCAAGAGGGTGAGCTAAAAATAAATCGGCCTTTACAGAAAAACAAAGCTTATCGGTAAACATTTATTTTACTCCTCAATATAGTCTTTCGCATAGTGGGATTTGATGAAATCCTGAAGACACTTCTCCATTTTAACGATGACTTTCTTTTTAAAACTCTATAAACTTTCCAACGAGCCATTTGTAAAAGTTCAGAAACAGTTTATAATCGCAGGGAACTATGTCTACAGAATATGGTGTACCAATTTGCAGCGCAATTGATATAATATTGCCATACCGATTACAACACTGATTTAACCGCACAACTCGAAAACGGTCCATATTCACTTTCAAAGTTGATAAACGTGCTGTACGCCTATAAGTCTATTTTCCACAACAAAAATTTTTAGAAAATGCTGCGAAAAGAATTTTAGAAAAAAGATGTTTTCCCAACTTTTCCATTTTTTTTTTACTTTTCCAAAACTTATTTGGCTCCTTGCAACATTTTCCATACCTTTTTACCTCTTTTTAACCTATTTTGATCTTTTTAAAGATTTTTCCAAAAAATTTTTTATTTTTCAGTATTTCTCATATCTTCAAATAGTTTTAAACTTATTTTATTCAAGCTATTTCAACATTAATCGATTTTTTTCATTCTGAAAATGAAAAACCGCACTGTGCTCGGTCTCTTGGCACTATTTATTTTAACGAAAAAAATACATTTATTATCACACAAACCAAATCACTTTTATTTTTTCCAGTGTATCGACCACCAATTTTGACTACTTTGACTCCCTTATGATAACATGTGTCTTTGAATCCAAGACATCTTATCTGCTAAATCGGCATATTTAAGTACACAGAACTTATCACTATCATGAAAATACAAACATCTACAGAGAAGCATCCAACGTTCATTTTGTTTCATCATTAGAACACGGCCAGTCAAATTTTGCTCACGAGGTATGCACAAAACATGAGACTTTGTGCTCACGTTATGACCCAGTAGTTGACATTGCTCTAAGGAAGCAATATTTACTTCCAATGGCTTGGGTACCGTCGAAATTTCATCGTGAACCTCATAAACTATCCAACCTGATAAAGTAATTGCTTGTCCCACAATTTCTGACTGATCACGAGGTTCACTCCATAGACAAATAGGTTTTACATATTGTGTGAAACTAAAAATATAAATTTGTATGAGCAAATATTTCAATTGGCATGTATGTAGTTGTAGCCTACCTGACAGGATACTTCAATTGAAGTAATAATCCATCATGGCCTGTATCGTAATTTTTGTAGCGTATGTGAAAAGATAATATCTCTTCCACTTCACGCGATACAACTCCTTTTTCGTGCATATTGCTGAGATCATAACGTCCTGGATAGACTCTGATATTACTAGCTGGATGGCTATCTACATTGCACATCTCAGTTACCAAAACACTTCGTGGAGAAACCATCGTCCCAGTGCATAAAAAAAGCTCTCCAGTGCGAATTTTTACATTTATAGCAGCAAACCAAGGATGTTCAGTGCGAGATTCCGTATTTGTTCTTCCACAAATATCTTTGAGAGGGCCTGTTACTGCACCTTCGTTTAGCTTGATGTAGTGCTGTAACCATGACATATGCTTTGCTACATCGCAATACACTGTGTACTCCTGTAAATCGACACCCCCGTGTGCAGTTAATGCTAAGGATACAATGCCACGGACCGTCCAAGTCCCGTTTCGATTTAGCATAAGAGGCCCACCGGAGTCGCCTTGACAGGGCCCAGAGCCATCACGCTTACCGGCGCATAGTGTGCGTAATGATGTAACTTTACTAAAGACAATTGATGAACGCAAACAAACCTCTGCAGAAACAATTTTCACATTAACCTTTTTTGGCGCGATTGACAACCTGTTGCCGTTTTCATCACTTCCCCAACCAACAACCACTCCAGTTTGGTTAACAATTCGTGATTCTTCAGCTGGTTCTCTCCATAGGCAGATTGGTTTGATAAATTTAGTAAAACTGAAAATTTGTAAAGTATTAAGACGTCAAGAAATTAATAAATTTTGTAATAAAATGCAAAAATGAAATTTAAAAATTTTGAGGAATAACAGATAAATTCTTGAACTTTTCTACTCATTACCTTACGTGTTCCTTCATTATTAGTAGTGCCAAATCAGCATCAGAGAAGCCTGGCCCAGGCTTGTAGTCTGGATGTGGAATTATATTTTCTATATCATGTGTCGTGTAACCATCTTCCATAGAATTTGTTAAATTATATCGCCCTAACATCGTAGTAATTTTTTCTGCATTAAAACTCAATAACTCGAAGCAATGTGCTGCTGACAAAATAATTTTTGAAGTAACAAGAGAGCCACCACAAATTAAACGTAAACCGCTGCTATCGTTTCTATAAACTGCGGTCAACCAAGGATATTCACCACGTGTTATCGATTGGCCACCGACAACAAGCGGTGTACCTTCGTAAATTTGGATTTCTCTATCAACGAGTCCACAAGATTCCTTTCGTGCCTCAGGGAAATGCGGCATATGGCTGTTATAAGTGTAAACCTCCACGGATCCGTTGACAACATTCAGAGTATGTTCGAGAGTAAGTAAATCGTCAGTGATACGTTCTAAAATAAAACATTCGAAATTAAAAATTTTAAACTCAACAAATTTTTACTTTTTATTGTGTAGCATATTTCGTTGTCGTTGATAAAAATGTTATACAATATTGGCAGAAAAAACGTTAGGGGGAAATCTATACGGTAGGATATTGGTTGTTTCTTTTGCAATTTATTGATAATCTCTTCCGATCTCCCGTCTGGTAGGAGGATACCATGAGAACACTGAAATAAAATTAATTTATTTAAATCTTATAAATAAGGCGTAATAAAATAAAATAAAGACATAATACCATAAAACCTTCGTAAAATTGTATTTTTACAGTGTCGCCTATCTTCATATGAGGCAATGTAAGTTTACCAATAAGAAAATCGTCAATGGATTCTTCACACTCAATATATTCAGAGCACGGAGTCGATTGGTTAAAAAGCTCGGACGTCAACTGATTACGGTTGTCTTCAAGTTCATCGCAGCTTGTATAACGTAAAAGATTTAACAGCAGAATCAAAACATCTGGAGTTATTTTAAACATTTTATGACTTTTATATAAAAAGTCTAACATTTTTCACAGCTATGTAATTTAGTTGTTTTCGATTGCTAACCAAATGAATTCAAGTGGTATATGGACACGTTTATATTCTCTAAGAACCAGCTGCACTGAGCGACACGAACGAAATGATGCCTGTGTTTTTTTTTTTTTTTTGGTCTATGTCAAGATCTTAGTCGAAGGTGCTCGAAATTTAAGACCACTGAGCGAAGCTTAACCAGATAAGAAAGCTGCAACAACATAAGGAAAAAAATGTATTTCATATATTGAAATAAAAAAAATTCACAGATTAACCCTTGTGTCTACACTAGTGTACAAAAGTGTCCTTATCAAACTTTTAACAGAACTTTCCTGTGTATCGCATTTTCCCAGCAATTTCAATGGGAGTATCCTTAATATGATGAAATAAGACGGAAGTATGTACCTACATCCAATGGGGTGTGGGGGTGAAGATAAACATTTTCTACGTTAGTCTACATTTGGGTACATTTGTAGCCCAAAACATTTTTTGCTCTTTTTCAGAAACCAAAATAAAATTACCGTGCGAAAAACTTAATCAACGAGAAATAACTTCAAAATTGTCTCAGGATGCTATGAAAAATTTAAATATCGGCTAAGAGACATAAAACTAATACAATTATATGCGAAAATTTATAATTGCGAATACATACACGGTTAGAAATCTTGGATTAAATTTTAATACAAGCGAAATATTACTTTTCAATAGATTACAAAATTTTGTAATAAATTTTGTATTAAATTTTAATGTATAAGTATTATATTCGAATTTTAAACCATGCTGTATTATATTTTAATACTTCAATATTGAACTTTCATTTTATGTTGTTGTCAATATAAATAAACTTTTAGCCAACCAATAAATAATACTACGGTGGCTGATGTCGTTAAGCTGCGCGTGCATCAATTGAATTCACAAGGAACCCGGCTCGAATCCCATTCGAAATAAAACATTTTTTTTTATATCTTAATAAAAACGAGTATTAAATTTTAATACAAAAAAGTATTAACAATGAATTTTAATATTTAGGCAGTATTAAATTTTAATACAATTCTGGTGTAGTCATATATGTAAGCCCAAAAGTATTAAAATTTAATCCAAAATTTCTAACCGTGTAGGTTTAGAAGCCACTCACATCGATAGAATTTGATAAATACATCGTTTGGCAATCAGACTCTCTGACAAATCTCGAGTCACTATATCCTTACTACGATTTTGACAAATTTCCAGTTTCATAATATTTGATAACAGTGCTACATTAGCCGCTCGTGTTGGAACCAAGATAAGGTTAAACGGAAAACCCGACGTTCAACGAGTTTTTCCAGTACACTGGCAAGGGTTGTATTGATGATTTTTTTCTGCGGCATCACCACTAACATTTTTATGAAAATCGTATATGCCAATTTCGAGATATACAAAATGAAAATTTTTAATTGTTGTAAAGTGTCACGGTAACTTTTCTAATCCCGCCCACTTTTGGCATAGTTCAAGATATATACGATCTATGTCCGTATAATAATTTTCATTACAATATCTTGCACGGCTTACGATATATGACGTTATAAATTTTAAAATTAAGGGATGTGCCACACCCCTTTAAGAGCATTTCAAAACTAGAAACCTAACCCAATCTTAAATTGTAAGAAAGAGTGACCATGGTTTTGTCATAAACGTGATTTCAGCAGACAGTCGCATAGACAAACAGACAGACGGACATTGCTAAATAGACTCAGGTCTTGACCCTGATCTAGAATAAAGTAAAAGAGCTTTCATCAAATTCCTCAATTTTCTATTTCATTGAATGGAAATACCCCAAAGCATAGAAATCCCCAAAATGCTGATAAGTATTAGTAAAACGGTGATAAGGTGATTTTTATCACATATTTCAAAATAGTAAAAATAAAATACAATGATAAAAACAAAAATAATAATAAATTTAAACTAACCATAACTAATGAGATTTGTGCTGTAGGTCTAAAATTTATGATATGCGGTCCTATATGACTATATTATAGAATCGAGTATTTTCCAAAATTTCAGCTTCCTAGATCAAAGCTGCGAATGGCGTAATCAGCTTGTTTCCTATTACGATTCATATAGAAGCAACGACTTTTTTACTAAAACGCAAACAAAAATCTATCATTGGTTTTTCTGATTTTTTTTTTTCATATGAATTGTAATGGGTGTGTGTGGTACCTCCAATGTTAACAAAAAGTTGATAGCGTGACATTTGTGGACTTATTTTTAATATGTTTTGTGTAATAAATTTTTTTTCCAACATTTTCCGTCTTTGCTTTCGACTTTTTCAACCTCTTTCAACATTCCAACTTTTCAACTTTAAAACTTTATCAACCTTTTTAAATTTTTTTCGAGACTTACAACTTTTTTCGAGTTTGTCAACCTCTTTCAGTTTTTGCAATTCAATCTTATTCCATTCCAATCTTATTATTTTTTAGCCTTTTTCAACTGTTTCAACATTTACCATATAATTTCGAACTTTCAACCTTTTCAACTTTGTCCATTTATTTCAATTTTTTTCATTTCTTCAGCGATGTTAAACTACTAAACTTTTTCAACATGTCCGATAGTTTTTTTTTTAAGTTTTTCAACATTTTCCAATTTTTTCGACTTTTGCAACATCATTCAACTTTTTTCATTTTTCTTTGACATTTCTAATCCTTTTACGACTTGTTCAATCCTTTCCAAGATATTTACTTTTTTGATTTTTTTAACTTCCTTTGACTTCTCTAAACATTTTCCACATATTTCTTTATTTTTTAGCCCAGCTCACACTTTGCAACAGTTTTCAACTTTTTTTGCTTTTGTCGACATCTTTCGATTCTTTAAATGTTTTCCGTATTTCGAAGTTTTCATCCTAAATACGAAAAACCGAACTATGATCGGCCTCTTAGTACTTATTATAAGGAAAGTTTAAAAAAGTGCATTTATTGTTATATAAACCAAATCACTTTTATTTTTTCCAGTGTATCGACCACCAAACTTAACATTTTGTCTACTTTAACTCCTCTATGATAACATGTTTCTCTGAATCCACGAATTCTTTTCAACTATATCGGTAAGTAAACAGAAATTATCACTATCATGAAAATAGCTACATCCACCGAGAAGCAACCAACGTCCACTTCGTTTCATCATTAGAATACGACCAGTCATATTTTCGTCACGAGGTATGCACAAATCATTAGATGTTGTGCTCACGCTATGACCCAGTAATTGACATTGCGCTAAAGGAGCAATGTTTACTTCCATTGACTTGGGCACCGTCGAAATTTCTTTGCGAACATCGGTAATTATCCAACCTGATAAAGTAATAGAATGTTCCAGAATACCTAACTGTTCACGCGGTTCACTCCATAGACAAATAGGTGCTACATATTGGTTGAAACTAAAAATAAAAAATTTTTTGAGAAAGTATTTTACTTAGCATGTAGTTGTAACATACACGATAGGATCCTTCATATGGAGTAATGCTATGCTGTTATCATGATGTAAGGGATCGAGCTCTGAGTGAAATATTTTACCTTCCATATGGCGGAACACAACTCCTCTTTCGTAAATATTGCTCAGATCGTAACGTCCGAAATAAACTCTTATGTAGCCTGGTGCAAATGTTCTCGCAATACAATTGGCAGGCATCAAAACACTTCGTGAAGATACTATTGTCCCAGTGCAATAGAAAAGCTCACCAGTGAGCAATTTTCTATAAATGGCAGCAAACCAAGGATGTTCAATGCGATATTCCGTGTTTGATCTTCCACAAATATCCTTGAGAGAGCTTGTTGTTCCTCCGCAAGTTGTAATTTCTCTATCAACAAGTCCAGAAGACGCATTTGGTGCTTCAACGAAATGCGGCATGTTGATGTTATAAGTGTAAACCTGCACGAATCCGTTGACAATATTAAGAGTATGTTCAAAAGTAAAGATATCGTCATAGGTATAATCTAAAATAAAAAAATCGAGTTTAAAGAACTTTATCACTTATCAATCAAATTATTACCAAATCCTCCGACGCATAATCTGTTGTTGTTGATAAATATATTTAACAATACTGGATTATAATTCACTACGGGAAAATCTATACGGTATGATATTGGTTGCTTCCTTCGGAGTCTATTGATAACCTTTTGTGAACTCCCGACTGGTAGGAGAATACCATGGGAAAACTGAAATAAAATTAATTTATTTAAAACATATACTCTAAAGCTATCTAAATTAAAAATTACGTTTTGTCCAAGTTCTATATCTCTGTAAAATGTAATCTTGACAGTGTCACCTATCTCCATATGGGGCACTGTAAGTTTCCCAGTAAGAAAATGGCCAATGAACTGATATTGAAAATATTCTTGACACGAACCCGTTTGCTTTGAGATCATTAATTGATAATCATTCTCGTCGACTTCAAGTTTATCGCAGCTTACATAATGTAAAAGACCAAATAGCAAAAGCACAAATTCTGGAGTTATTTTCAACATTTTGTGACTTCTATATAAAAAATGAAATATTTTTCACAGTTATGTAATTTAGTTGTTTTCGATTGCTAACCAAATTCAGGTGGTACAGACACTTTTTTATTCTCTTAGAACCAGTTGCACAGAGCGACACAAACGAAATGACGGCCGTGTTGCTTTTATATTCTATGTCGAGATCTAAGTCGAGTTTGCCAAAAATCCCCAGATTACAAAAGTCAAAGTCTTGCGTGTATATTGAGCAACAAAAAACACAGTTCTTTTAGTTCTTATCAGCAGCATAAAAATATTCAGATTTTCCAGCTTTCAAAATGATCCTTACAGAGGCGTTGCACCGGCTTAAACTTTAATTCTTATAGCGGTCTATCTCGCAAACCATGTAAAATATTGTGATATTATGACGCTTTTCAACAATTGAAAAATTTTGTTTAATGGAACCTACGTTTTTCATAAAAATTTTTAACCATGTAGTATGTGCGCAATCATACTAAAATTTGCTCTAAGTTTATAAAATGCTATTTTTTATCAAAATCGGGCTGGCAGGTGTGTCACCGCTCCAATTTTTCAGACATATTTCGAAAATTTTACAAGCTTTGACTTTCGCAGCCATTGTCAACTTTCTATTTTTTTGAACCGCAATATGTTCAAACTTTTTTTGGGTTTTTCAACCTCTTTCAATATTTTTCAACATTTTGCATATATTTTTTTTGTTCGGCCTTTTTCACACTTTTTAAATATTTTCAACAGTTTTTTTCAATATTTGCCATATTTTTCGACTATTTCAACCTCAAAACGATGGTCAAAGTAAACGGTGTTTGGGGCTGGGAACTGAGAATATGCTTTGAGGTCAATATAGCCGGTAGTCGGGAGAGCTCCCGTTTCTCCCTAAATAGTGAAGGGCGTGATATGAGGTGGAAGAAGATTACCGTCTGAAATATATCGAAAAGAAGGAGTAGGACTTACCCGGCCTAGGAAATGTTTAAATTCGTTTGCTGAGTTTATAACATGTATGTTAAAAGCTTCTGACAAATTCCTCACTTTGCTTTTAGATTTAAACTTTAAGTTAAATGATACATGACAATGGAAAACCCCAAAATGCTGATAAGAACTAGTAGCTTAATTTATATGGTGATTTTGTTTGTCCAGCCATTATCTCGACGGAAGTCAATTATAATTTTTAAATAAACCTTGAACTAATTCACATTCTACTTAGGGGCAGATACATTTACCACAATAAAGTTTTTGTTTTCAGTGGTAGTAGTGCTACTTAATTGGTTTTTTTCTTTTCTTCAGATATAGCAACAATAGTGCTTTCAATTGGCAAAGCCATTCCAGTGGCCCGCGGAACAATTTTGACATCAAATAATTTTTCATCATCAAACTTTTCGCTTTATTCAAATAACTCATTTATTAAAAATTATACATGATCATGGCTTGTAAAGTAACAATGTATATTAGAAGTAAATAATAAGTAAAATAAATAAAAAACTTAGAAGTAGTGTCTGCAGGCTTGTCAACTTTTAAAACTTCAAAAACCGGACATAGCGTTGAGATATTGAAAAACCAGAAAAATTAAAGCAAAATAATAATACTTCGTTCCTTAAACTCCTCATACAACCGAACATTTTATGTCTGGTTGAGTTTGACAACCGGACAAAGCTTTCAAAAACCAGACTTTCCGGGTGAAACCCGAATGGTTTTCAAGCCTGAGTGTCTTTGTCATTATTGAGGCAGAAATTAAGCTTAAGAACGACGTCGTTTGTCTAGGGTTGGGATGGGGTCCACAAAACAAATTTAGCACGATAAAGGGCTCTCGGACTACATAAGTTCAAGAACCCCTGGCCTAAGGCATAAATGTTAAAAGAAACGTACACTCGGAGCTCGGACAACACAAACAAAAGAGTATAAAAACCTATTATGCTACAAAGTTAGTCGCAATTAGTTTCCAATATAAACTTGAGTTGACCATTTGGCGACCTAATGTCAGTGTAAATACAGTGAAACCTGAATAGTTGGTATCTCCAAGGGACGAAAATTTTGGTCTCAATTAAAGAGGTTTCCCAAATAACCATACTCAGACCGATAAAACGTGCATATTCAAATTCAAAATAACAAATTATACAAACAGGTGTATACCAGGATTCACTGTACTTAACCAGGTTTCAGTGTACTTCTGAAAATAATTTTGGTATGTACATAAGTACGGTGTTTTCTATTTCACACTAGATGACGCAGGGTTCTGGTGTAAAAGTTTTACAGCATTGTTGTTTTGTAACCAATTTATGAACACTCGGTATAACATCAGTTTTTGCTAAATATAAAATACATAAATAATTTTAAATTTAAAATTTACTTTCATAGCAGATTAGCATATTCAGCATGTGTGAAAAAAAAATATGTGCGCAGTCCAGCAGCATTTGTGGTGGCGTTAAATCGGATTTGATTGAATTTACCCATTTTTATAAAGGTTTTTTTTTCACTTCTTTCGATGGATTACGGCACTAATTGTGTCTAAATGTTCGTGTTTTATTCATAGATTTAGTCGAGATCACTTGATAATTTTTTATTGATGGTCACCGGGATTTCCATGACATTAGTCGCAATTAAAAATTTAACAATACCGATTAAAATTTGATTTGTTTGACTAAAAGATTGTCTTTTATTTGCCACAAAATATTTAAGTAATACCATACTGACTAATTTAACTCCTTTACGATAACATGTTTCTTTGAATCCACGACATCTTTTCTGCAATATCGGCATATCCGAGTACACAGAAATTATCACTTTCATGAATATAATTACATCCACCGAGAAGCAACCAACGCTCATTTCGTTGCATCACTAGAATACGGCCAGTCGAATTTCCATCACGAGGTATGCAAAAAACATGAGATGTTGTGCTCACGTTATGACCCAGTAATTGACATAGCTCTAAAGAAGCAATATTTACTACGATTGGCTTGGACACCGTTGAGATTCCTTTGTGTACCTCATAATCTATCCAACCTGATAAAGTAACTGGTTGCCCCGTAATTTGTGAATGATCACGAGGTTCACTCCATAGACAAATAGGTTTTACATATTGTGTGAAACTAAAAATAATTATTTGTCTAAGAAAGTATTTCACTTAGTATGTAAATAATTTTCACATACCCGATAGGATCCTTCAATTGAAGTAATGCTCCATCATGTCCTACACGATCTGAGGATTCTTGGTCTGAGTGATAAAAGAATATGGCTACAACTTCACGTGACAAAACTCCTTTTTCGTTAATATTGCTTAGATCGTAACGTCCGAGATAAACTCTTAAATTATGAACTAATAGATATTCTACATTTATATAGCAAATGGTAGGTACCAAAATACTTCGTGAAGATACTATCATCCCTGTGCAAGCGAAAAGCTCACCAGTGAGTAATTTTCTATAAACAGCTGCCAACCACGGATGTTCAGTGCGAGATTCAATGTTTGATCTACCACAAATATCTATGAGAGAACCTGTTACTGCAGGTTCTTGTTACTTGATGTGATTTTGTAACCATGATATGTGTTTTGCTACATCGCAATACACTGTATACTCCTCTAAGCGCAACGCCCTTGATAAGTTAATCCCAAGGAAACAACGCCACGAATCATCCAAGTTCCGTTTCGCTTCAGTACAAGAGCATCACCGGAATCCCCTTCACAGGGCCCAGTTCCATCGCGATTTCCAGCGCACAGAGTTCGTGGTGATGTAAATGCACTAAACACAATTGATGAACGCAAACAAACCTCTGCAGAAACGATTTCCACATTAACTTTTTTTGGCGCGACTGACACACGGTTGCCATTTCCATCTCTTCCCCAACCGACAACCACTCCATTTTGGTCAACAATTCGTGACACATCAGCTGGTTCACCCCACAAACAGATTGGTTTGATGAATTTAGTAAAACTTAAATGAAGTTAGAAAATGAAAAAATTTTGTAAAAAAATGTTAAAATTAATTTTGGTAAATTTGAAGAATAATGTGTTTTACAGATAAATTATTGAACTTTTCTATTCATTACCTTACGTGTTCCTTCATTACTAGCAGTGCCAGATCAGCATCAGAAAATCCTAGTCCAGACTTGTACTCCGGATGTAATATTATACTTTCTATATCACGCGCCCTAACATCGTCGTAATTTTTTCTGCGGTCAAACTGAACATGCAATGTGCTGCTGATAAAATAATTTTTGTGGTAACAAGCGAGCCACCACAAATAAAACTTAAACGCCCGCTATGCTTTCTATAAATTGCGGTCAGCCAAGGATATTCACCACGTAATATCGATTGGCCGCCAATAACACGCGGTGTAAACCCGTAAATTGTTATTTCTTTATCACGGAATGATAACCTTGATAACCTCTTGCGAACTCCCTTCTGGTAAGAGAATACCATGGGAATACTGAAATAAATTAAATTTGTGTAAAACTGAAAAGTAAAATGTACCTTAAAGAAATTACCGTATCTCTAGGAAAAGTTTCTAAAAATGTCAACTTAATTGTGTCACCTATCATCATGTGGGGCACTGTAAGCTTACCATTAATAAAATCACCAGTGAGCTGATACTGAAGATATTCAGAGCATGAACCCACGTCGTATGAGAGGTATTTTATCCACTGATAACGGTTGTTTTGCAAATCATCGCAGTTTACATAATTTAAAAGACTAAGTAGCAATAGCACGAAATCTGCCGATATTTTAAACATTTTATGACTTTTATATAAAATTAAAATATTGTCACAGTTTTGTTATTTAGTTGTTATCGATTGCTAACCAAAGCATCACTATCACTGTTTAAGTTCATGAAATCAAGTATATGAAATAAGTGCAATTCAGATGGTATAAAATGCACACATTTTTATTATTTAAGAACCAGATTCACAGAGCGCCACAAACGAAATGATGCCTGTGTGATTTATGCTCAATGTCGAGATATAAATCGGCGGTACTTGAAATTTAAAATCACTGAGCGAAGCCACAAAAAAAACAACACTACAACAACATTAAAAAAATAAATAAATTCACATAACAATAACACAACAAAAAATACAGTTCTACAAATTTTTGTCGGCACCGTTATACTACACGGAGAAAGCGATTTGTTTGAATATAAGTTTGAATGGAGTAATTAAATATTTGATTGAGTCAAACATAAAATGCTTCAACCAAGAGCCACCACTATTTGATCCAAAGACAATATGTTTGATCGAAATAAATATTGATTGGTATGTGTCAAATATACATTACATTAAGTTGCGACTTGGCTAGCATTCATGCTAGAAGCTTTTTAGTTCTGTGGAGCTAGTAAAGCAGCAACCGATTTCAACTTCGACCAATTCGCTGAGGCTGTTAAAGAAAACTTGTCGTAGATATCTGAGCTTGGTTCTTTCAAGGGCCAGACAGTTGAAGAGAAAGTTCTCAACAGACTCTTAATCTAATTCTTCAACATGCTGACTGTTCAGTGTCTAGTGAAAATCGCGGTGAACATTCGCTCTTGAACATTATGTCAGTAATTTTTGAATTATTATATGATGACCATATTGCTCTGGATGTTTTACAGGTTTGTAGAGCTGTCCGGTTCTTTATTGCTTTAGAATGAAAAAGCAAGTAGACTTTTTTTTTAAACTATGCTAATCAGAGTGTTCACGCTCTCTGAGTTGCTCAAAAGAGCAACTGTGCCTTGGTAATTCATCAGCCTTTTCATTACCTTCAATATAACTATGGCTTGAAACCCACATGAGAGTTGTGTTTAGCTGATGCCTCATCCTAGCTAGTTCCTTTCTGCATTGTCTCCGAGCTTATAGCTTGTTGGAGAAGATTGCTAGTTTTCCCATATTAGTATTTCCCACTAGACTACATGCTACCCAAAAGGCAAAGACTTCTGCCAGGAAAACGGTAGCTGAGTAAGGTAAGCGAAAAGATTGAGATATTTCTAGATACTTTGAGTCCGCAACTACTCCGGAATCTTCACTTGAAAGTTTTTCTCGAAATTGGGTCTTCACTTTAGTAGGGCAGATGTAAGCATTTGGAACATTTCTCAGTTCTTTTGCTATTGTGACAAAAATGAAGCAATGCCCATATGGCTTGGCTACCTAGCAAATAACTTCACTGAGTCGGATCGAACTACAGAACGCGGTTGCTTCGATGTAGATATAAGAAGATACCAGGTGTAAGAGCATGTATTGCGCTTGCCTGCGTCACGCTTACAAACTTAGTACCTAGTGCTACTAAAAACACAAACATTTAACTTATTTTATTGAGAAGCACTTGAACTCCTCTGGTTCTGGGTCCGTCATTTATCGGTTCTGCATGTTCAATTTTTTTTACAGAAAACAGCAACTACAAATTATGTATTTGTTGTATTTGTTGCAAGTTCTAAATTATGTAAAAATTACAACTGGCCAGCCTACTTTTATAAAACAATTAAGCCCTGAGTGGGTGAAAAGATTTTGCGCTTCATAAACAATTTTCTTTTAGCTCGAAACTAACAAGGGTTTTTGATGAAGGAGTACTTCTGAAATACCTTCATAGGTTATGTTAACGAGTTGTAGAAGAATGGAAAAGATGAACCTGTAACAATTATTATATGGTTCAAATACATTACGCTATAATGATTATTAGCCTGAAATCACTGAACCTTATACAATAATGAATGAAAGAAATGTTGGTCATGATGGCAATTAGGTAATTATACAGAAAGTAAATTAATTTTAGAAAGAAGGGGATATAATATTATTGAATATGTGCCATATACAGTTATTTTTTAAAAATTTCCCTTCACTGAAATTTGGGCTAAAACAACACACACATGAATTCAAAAGTATCCATATAATATGGATAAGAATTTCCGTTTGAACTTTAACGTAGAAATTAGTTTGCTTGGCTTATAACATGGAAACAAAAAAACTCACAACAAACTCGTCAAATTGTTGTCTCATTTAGTTCTACATTTAAATTTTGAATATAAATATAATAAATATAAAATGCTGATAAGATTTCTATACCAGTGCGAGCGAACACATAGACAAAAAACATAATAACTTTGTAATTTTAAATTTATGATTTAAATAAATATTTCATTTTATGTCAAATAAAATTGAAATTTAACAAATCGTCTTCTCAGTATTCTTTAAGGGGCAAAGTAGTTTTCTAGCCTGCAAAAAATGAAATATTTTTTAGAAGTTATTAAGCCACCCCCCATACAAGAATCTTTTCAGGATCAATAAGGATCTTAAGTTTTTTTTAGTTAATTTTAAATGGTATATATCTACATTAGAGCGGTTCAAAATAAAAACTTTTTGATTTTTTCTCGATGTGTCAGTGGATTACAATAGCCCTATATGTCTACACAAAACAACCCATAAGGATTTTCATCGATTTTGAAAACTGGATTGCCGCCGCCTGTTTGAAATTGCCTACCCATTTTCGAAAATATTGATTTAAAAAATGGTGCAAGCTGTGTAATAGTTCGAATATCATACCGACTTTGTCGCAAAATTTGATAACCTCTTTAGCTTGCACCATTTTTTAAATCGATATTTTCGAAAATGGGTAGGCATATAGGGCTATTGTAATCCACTGACACATCGTGAAATAATCAAAAAGTTTTTATTTTGAACCGCTCTAATCTACATATATATGTATAGCAATTAGCGGCATCTGCGTAGCCATACAAAAGCAGTTGGTGTCAACGGTGCCGGTGATTTTGTGGCAAGAAATTGTCTGAAACACAACAACCAATAAGATTTAGGTGCAGCATGACATGGTGGCTGTCGTCTGAATCAGTGTTACTAAATTTTATTCAAAAATTCTAAATTGGCAGCTGTTTTTAGCAAAATAGCTCGAAATTCGGTTTGGATTTTTTAGGTGATTTGTTCGTTTAAATCAAAAGAGAAAATTAAAATTTTGACTTGATTCGCGTGCATACAATGTCACAAATATGTGGTTAAAATTCTGTATAAAGTTCAGCTAAGGAGTTTCGGAGAAAAGATCGGCACTATATGCAAAAAAGTGATTTCAAGAGACACGCTTTTTAAGTTTGTTTTTTTATTAAACCGGAGGGCAGTAGAGCGCGCTCTAAAAAAATTGAGAAAAATATTCACAATATTTTTAAAGTGGTCTACTTTCGATATACGTAATAAAAAATCGACTTTATTTAAGTTAACAAATTAGGTTGGCCCCCTTAACGCTGCTGACAAAAGTTTGAAGAAAATATTTTAGTTGTTATATATATGTACTCGCAAGATTTTTTGCTTTTTTAATCTGTAAATTTGTTTTTTTTTTGTTTTGTACTAGGCGTAAAATAATTGGTCTCTTTTACGATTTTTTTAGTTTTGACTTCTGTCAGTGGTTTGAAATTTCAAGTATCGCCGATTTATAGCTCAAAATTGAGAAAAAATATCACGTGCATCATTTCGCTAGTGGCGCTCTGTACATCTGGTTCTTAAATAATAAAAACGTGTATACTCCATACCATCTGATTTGTATATAGTCCATAAATTGAATCAGCAATAGTGTTCACTTTTGGTTAGAAATCGCTTAAAACTAAATTCCATAATTGTGACTAAAATTAAATTTTTATATAAAAGTCATAAAATGCTTAAAATATCGACAAATATTTTGATTTTCCTACTAAATTTTCTATATTATATAACCTGTGATCAACCTGAATTACAAGAAAATATGAGTCAGTGGATGGACCCCTCCAACATTTAAATGGCCGTCCCTTAATGATGAAACGAAATGGACGTTGGTTGCTTCTCGGTGGATGTAAATATTTTCTTTATGATGATAATTTCTGTTTACTGGTATATGCCGATAAAGCAGAAAAAAAAGTTGTGGATTCAAAGAAACATGTTATCATAAAAGAATTAAAATAGTCGAAATGTTAAGTTTGGTGGTCGATACACTGGGAAAAATAAAAGCGGTTCGTTTACCATAAATACATTCGTAAGCAAAATGATTCAGTTCTCAATGTTTTATGTTGCATGTTTGTAATATTGCAATCTTATAATTCATATACAATTAAGTGGCAGAGGTTGTTTCTTCCATCTGTTATGACAAAATCTATGTGATTAGCGCAATCTGCTTGAAGCTAAAATTACTTAAATTTGTAAACATACATACATCAGTAACTTAAAAAAAGTTTTCTGCCTAATTATCTTTTTTCAGAGATATTTTAAAAACAAAAGGCAGACGCGATCAAATTGTTTGTTTTATAACTTTTTTTTCGGTTTTATAGGCCTCTTAATTAATAACGTAATGTAAGAGACTGTTCGTATTATTTATATTACTTAGAACTATATGATTTTGAACCTCTGCCGCACAATGTTTTAGTAAAATGATGAAAAAGAGTACTGAAAAAGTTCTAGTGAAAAAAAAAAAAAAATAAAAATTAAAAAAACAAAACTCGAATAGTTTTTAAAAGTTAATTCTGTGAAAAAAATGATATCCCAAAGCATTTTATTTAACCTACATATTTTTTTTTTTTTTTTTTTGACAAATTTATGTATTTGCTCAACATATTGAAAAGAAAGGACAGTAAAAATGGCAACAAAATCGTTTCATTCAACATGACATTCTCACTATTTTTGGAGCTACACAAAATCCCAGACCACAACAATGTCGCTGAGGCTTTGGCTCAACACTTGGGAGCTTTTATTCAATCGACTGCTTCGTTAGCTTTCAAGTTCGTTGGCACTTAAGGTGTGGAAATTCGCCCCTTTTACACGGTACTCGTGTTACTTATTTAGCCAATACATATGTATCTAGATGTGTGTTGTATGACTTTGTATACATATGTATGTGTTGCAAGTATTAGTGTGTTACTATTGTTGTTAGTAGTATCCCAGCAAACATTAGTCATATTTCAATTGCCGAGACAATGATTTTGATCGAACTCAATCTCATATTTTAATGCTAAATAAAAGTTTATGTAGGTGAAAATGTCTGTGGGTAACAACTCGCTAAAACAACACGAATGCTGTGAGAGATCTGTACAAATAGAACCAGTGCACATATTTCACTTCTCACTAAAATTATGTAAGACTTTCTACCTTGCGCTGGAACTTAAAGGAGTCGATTGAATGTTAAGATTTAAAAGAACTCTTTTTTACTGCTATTTTTTGGAAGGCTTTCGCTCGACGTGAAATAATGGCTTACTAATACATAAAGTATATCAGTAAGTTGCAAATCTTGCAAAAGACTTGTCTTTCTTTTAGTAGAGCTATAAACTTATAGCCTGCGAGATGAAATATTCAACAATATTCCAAGTGTTTACTGGGATATTACAAAATTGTCTTTCGCTTTAGCAAATAATTTTCTAAATCTGTGAAAATCAATTTATTTTCAATTTTTTTATTTTTAATTTTTCTGTTTTTCTTCTTTCTGTTGTATTTAATTTTCTGTTGTGGTTTTCACTTTTTTCTACCTCTAACAACCAGTGGATTTTTTTTTCGTAAATTTATTTTATTTTTTTTTTAAGCTTTGATTTTATTTATTTTTTGTTTCCTTAACTTCATATTTACTGTAGATTTTGTTGTTTTTGTTACTATTGGATGCGAAAGATTCTTACCAGTTATTTTACTTTATATAGAGTTTAATTCGTCTCCCCCGTCAGTTTTTCTATTCCACTCTTTATTGTAAGAAAATCGAAAAATTTATTTGAGGATTTTGTCAACGAGTCAACTGTAAAATTAATTGAAATTTTATCAGTTGAAAAAAATGGCAACATTGCCAATTAATTTAGTGAGAAGGAAATTTTTCTTAAGCTTTTTGAGCTGTGCTAGGTATATTTTTGAAAAAATAAAGTTTATGAAAAGTCTATAAGATGGGTCTTATAAAAAAGGCATGTGGTAATGATAATGAAAAATGATTTGTGCACTTATGCTTTAACGTCGAATAACTTGGAAACACCTTGAAATATCTTACCAGTACTAATAACTAATAAAAAATTTTATAATAGAAAATATATTGGGCATTTGGAGACTTTCTTATTAGGCGTTTACTTTTTTCTTATTATCTTTTCCGATTTATCTTTTCTTCTCTACTTGTAACCCTCTTTGGAAAACTTATGACAAATTCGTCCTTGAAATTTTTTTTTTTTTTCAACTAAGAAGTGAAGGGACGTTCCAAAATTAATTTAGATAGTTAGTTACTTGATGTTTCAATAATAAAAAAAATTTATTTTTTTTAAAGAGGTAATTATTTATTATTTAAGATGAAATTTTTGTATGTAAAATTTGCAATAAAATTTCATTATTTTTCAGATAATAAACTTTTTAATAAATAATACAACTGTTTTCTCTAAATTAATGCAAATAATTTTTTTTTTTTTGTTTAGTTTATGAATAATATGTAGAAATGTCAAATTAAATAAAAAAATACGACTCAGAGCACCTATCGTCCTCTCACTACTATTAACGTTTTATTTCTAAACAACGGCTCCATGAAAAGTTACACGCTTTAGTGTTAGGATCTATGATACGACAAAGTTTTTGAGAGTAGGGTGTCAAGCCACGCCTATATACCGCTTCCAAGATACAAAGTTAGCCAAAAGTTCGCATAGACGAATTCGTTTTAGGAGTCCCGCAAAGTGTTAAGGGGCAGGGGCAGTCATGGTCGTGAAAATTAGAGCATTTTCAATAAGTTTTTTTTTGTATTAATTTAATTTATTTAATAAAAGTAATAATATGGAATTACATTATGTTTCAACTTGACTTGATGAAAATTTAAAAAAAATATTAATATTAAAAAAAGTTATAGCTGGCTGTGTTGGAACCTGTCCCATACAGAGTTTCTTGCGGCGACCATCACAAATCCTTGGAAAATCATCTAAAATCAATCTGATGACAAAAATTAGTTTGTTAAATAAATAATCTAGCACCTGACCGAAGTTTTTTTTTTTAAATCAACAAAATGGCCGCCTCAGGAATATTTACTTCCAGATTTTCGGTAAAAAACTAACAGTTAATTGTTCTTAAAAAATCGATTTTAAAAAAATAAAAAATCTTACTATCAGGCACTAGCTTTTCAAAGTTTTTCAAAAACTCTGTGAACTTCATTGAAATCTATCTAGCCGTTTTCGAGTTGCACCGGTTCCCAAAACATAGTTTTGAGAAAAACGCATTTAAAGTTTTACACTCGGTACTCTTACCACCGAGAGCCAGTGATGGCATTTTCGGTACATTTGTACTTTTTTCGGTACATTTGCGTCCTGAAAATTCATTGTCAGTACATTCGACAAGTTTTCAGTACATTCGGTACATTTGCGATATTTTCAGTACATTCGCAAATTTTTAACACATATTCAGTACATTTTCGGTACATTTGGACAAATTATAGTATTTACGTTTTTTTTTTGTCTTTTAGTAAATGAAAATAACCGCAATGAGTAGATTTATAGTAATTACCTGTATATAATATTATATTAATTACGTTTTTTTTTGATTTTTCTTAGTAAATGAAAATAATCGCGCAATGTGTAGATTTTATAATTAATTTAATGTGAAATATATCTCATTTTGCTAGGGTTTTTGAGATGGGAAAAGTGAGGACCTTTTTTTTTTTTTTTGATAGTAAATTTTATAACAATTTGGTGCATAGTAGGAAAATTGGGTGTTCAAGACAAAAAAGTACATTCGGGCTTTAAAAAGTACATTTGAAGTCTCGATTCAGTACATTTTCACAAAACCCAAATGCCATCACTGCCGAGAGCCCTTTGGTTATTGCCGAATAACTGCAAAAGTAATTGTCGGATTGACTTCAAATTTTCAGGAAATATTTTTAAGATATTTTACTTTAAGAAAATCGATTTCTCAAAAATCATGACTGCCCCTGCCCCCTTAAACGTTTCCACTTACTAATTGATTCATGCTTGTGGCACATAATATTCTTCATTAATAGTTGCCTCACATATCTCCAAAAACTAAAACATTTTTTCATTTTCGAATTTTTGAACCATCAAAATTTAAAGTTTCTCCATTTCAGCTCAAGTTTTAGTTATTTATGTTTCACACAGTCCGGGCAAAAAAGACAACCACGATTTTATATCAGAATTATCTTTGAAAAGATCTAAATTAAAATGAAGTTTCTTGAAATCCATATCCATCTGAAACGGTAGATGTATTGTTTAAATACTTTTTTTGTAGTTATTCTTTAATTAAGGAATGGCCGAATGAAACGGCATATGTCCAGTTGCTAAAAATTTTCAGAAATCGCAAAAAACTTTTTAAGTCTCTGAACTGATCAGAGTAACTTACTATGATAATGTCAGTTTGCGCTATTATTTTAACTCATTCAGACCCAAGACAAAATATTTAAAAAATTCTTAGTACTTTAAGAAAAAATTGGAAAAAAATGGGCATGTACCCATGTTGCAGGGAGCAACTGCACTTGTACCTTTTTGTTTAACCCTTTAATGGATTAGTGCATTTTTGCTAAGCCCATTAATTGCCATGTGACTTTCTGTTAAACTCTCTAATGCAGCAGATTCCGTGCTACGGCCTTTCCTTAGCTTTTTTCTGGCTTCAAAATAAAACTATGCAGACGAAACAAGATAATGACAAGTAACAGACTGGCATAAGTTCTATTTAGATGCGTTCCACTCAAGAACGCTATACAAACCAGTAAAACAAAACACTTGACTTTGTTCAGAAAGTACTAAAATAGTTTAAAGTTCGTTCAAGCACTCATACATTTGTACCAAACGCCACTTTAAACTTTCACTGTTAAGTGCAAACTTTTTTTAATGAAATACGTGCCCTTTTGAAAATCCACACTCATGAATGGTTAAAAATATAAATATTCGCAGGACATATGCGTTTTTGCTGGAAAACCTTCACTTTGCTATCAGAAAAGTATGACATATTTTGCTTTCTTTGCAGTGCCTGAGGATGAAATTACATCAAGTTTCGAATAATGGACACGATTCCATCAAAAAACTCAAAACGACAGACAGTTAAGAATATACTTCATTGAAAATGTGGATATTACTTTTAAAAATGAAGGTCGCGAATGAGAGTTTTTTTTTTTGATTTTTTGAAGTGTTACTTATAACTAGATATATTCCATATATAAGTATAGTGATTTGAGTACAAGTTCAACTCAAAATTAATATTGGCATAATTAAACATAACAAAAGCTTAACAAGCAGAATCAAAAAGATATTAAACCTCTTGGTACATACATATATCAACTAATTTAATAAGTAAGTACTTTAATTCCACAAAGTGATTTTTTTTTTTTTTTTGAAACAACTCTTAGAATAGAACAGTAATTAAAAATAAATCTTTATACATATATACGATAGCATCCCCGCTTGATGAGTTTAATGACATTAATTTACATGTGAGTACACTTCTTTCCAATTCTAAACATCAAGAGCAGCAACTCACCCACTTAACCCACTTAAAGTCTGTTCAGCTTCAACGAATTCAATTTTAAAAGCTACCTCCCTTAATGAACAGACTGCACGAGGGAGAGGCGAAAAGTGAAAAGGAAAAAAATACCAACAGAACCTTGTCGTCGGTAGGCAGTCAAACTGTTCAATTTCTCGTTGACTGGCTGTTAAATTACTTCAGCCCTAACAGATGTCACGAGTTTGCCAGCTGACAGGCAAAGTAAATTTAAAGTTTCACCCCCCCAAAAAAATTGCTCGTTAAAATTCAAACAAAGCTTCTAAATCTACGCTCAACCAACTTAATAAAAATAGCAAATCCAAATGTGAAAGTCAAAGGTAGAACACTCAAACTTTTCTGATGGCTTAGTCTAGAAATCTTGTTGGATGCAACGAAGCATACTTCCCTAAAATAAAAAACAAAAATGAAACTCCTCCCGCATTGCGGAAAATTTTTAATTGAAAATTGAGTGATCAACCAACTTTGATTTCGGTTTTTTTTTTTTTTTGTTACAGATGTTTTCAGCGCAAAAAGCGCACTGAAATAATTCCCAAAAAAAGGGGAGCATTTTAGTACGACACACAGAATTTGACACGCCTAAAAGGTGTGGAAGGAAACTTTATTTATAAGCAAAGTAACCGATATTCGAATAATCGATTTTAACTGGCAATTTGAATAAACTTCTGAATAAAGGAGAAAATTTTTGAGCAAGGTCTTGCAAAAATTTAATCGTAAAAAAAAGTATATATAACTATAAAAAAATAAGTATGCAATAACTTTTGTTAGCACACATGTGTTATTTTAAAAAATAAATTATTAAAATCGGTGCAGTATATTTTGCGCCAAAGCGTTACAAACCATAAGGAATTTTGTATAAACAGTATAGATGTAAGTGCCGTTTGTCAATAATTGTCGCAAGATTGAATGAAAAGGCGTGTGATGTATAGTGAGGTCAAAAATGATAGAGCTAATCAAAGCCTTTGAAAACTGTTAATTTTTCAAAGAAAAAAAGACAATTCAGACAGTAGAGAAAATACAAACAACTTAACGATTTAAAAGAGTTAAGGCAACTTTCTTTTATGAGCGTTTATACTCTCCGAAAATAAATATATTTAAAATATAACCAATCAAATTCAACTGGGATACTTTCCTTCCTAGTTAACTAAACACTTTTTTTTATTCATTTGCCTCATTAGTGTTGATTTTGTTTGCTTCTTTCATTAACTGCACTGGCCTAGATGACGAGGTTGGTGTTTATGTCAAGACTTAAACTTTTGCTGCTTTTGAGATATACATACATACATATGTAGGTATGAGCGTATTCGTGTTTATTTGCTTAACTTATGTGCATCATTGCCTTTGGTTTGCTTTAGCCATGTCGGCTGTTGAATCGTAGATGCTCTCATTTTTACTTTGACAGGCTATTGAAACGTGCATGAGTAAATTCTGAAGTGAACTCTATTTTAAGTTGTATATATTTTTTGTTTAGTCTAAAATAATTTTCTTTGATATTACCACCCATTATATTGTTGTTGTTGGCAATTTAACATGCAGTCAATTTGAATAGAATCGACTCCCATTATTTAACTTTTGTAAAGCTTTTAAGTTGCCCAGCTCCAAAATCAGAATTGTGGAGAGAAATTAAAAACGGTTTCTGCAGTTTTTAGCCAAGATATCCACATGACTTTTTTTTAACAAATCATTAAAAATTGCTTTCTTAGTTCACAACTTTCTTGAAGTTTTACGATTTAATAGACGAAGACATACATATATTTCTATATAAAAAGTATTAACTTTTAACTGACAGTGACAATTATATGGAATATATTAGCAATATGGCAAGTTTTGTCTAACAACAAAGCTCATTTCTACTAATTTACATTCAAAGTTCTAGTCACTCCTGCAGTTTATTTTAATAAATAAAGCAGGATTTGGTTTTCAAATGGTATTCAAAGTTTATTATGAGTGCATGTAATATGTTCTTGAGACAGAAAATTTAGAGATATTAACAGTCAAACATTACAAAAAGCAAATTTTGGCTAGTAGGCGCGGCTAATTTTTGCTTTTTTACTTAAAAATATAAGGCAATTTTTTGTACATTTCTTCCAATTTTCGCACTTAGAAGATAGGTAAAAACCTTTTTTTCGATACCTAACCCAAAGATATTATTATTTTTTAATATTTAGAAAAGAAAAAATTTAGTTTAGAAGTCATGAAAAAAAATTATAAAGGAAAAAATGTGTTATGCGAGTTTTTTTATTAAAATGACAATTGGCGAGTGGAAAATGACCTCAAAAAAATCTGAAAAAATTCATGAATTACTTTTTTTTTTATAATAAATCGAATTTCGGTATAAGGTTTGAATTTGGAGAACCTTTGAAAAAAAGTGAAACACCCTAATGTACAGCGTACACTAGGGTGGTTCAGAAATGTATGGGAAAAATTAAAGTTGTTCCGATCTTCGCTCCCCGGGCACCAAAATTTTCGTATTGGTGCCAATAAGAGCCATGTAAAATTTGGTCTATTTCAGAAAACATTTGATGGGCGCGTGACCGTTTTGAAAACTGGAAAATGGTCCTTAATCTATCGAAAATCAATAATATCTTCCCGAAGCTACCTCGTAGAGGGATCAAATGTATGACAAAGTCCTATTATTTTTTCTCCTCCAACATTTTTTCCGAACATACTTACCCCCTATCGCAACCCCTTAGGGGGGTTCCCCTGCAAAAATGACAGTCTCGTGAAATTATGAAATTGACTCCCCCTCTCCTCAGACGCCTCTGGAGGGGTAAAACGTTAGACCATTTTCTATTATTTTTACTCTCTCAAACTTTCCTCTCGACACACCTACCGCCTGTATGCCAACCTTTTGGGGGTCCCCCTACAAAAACACAAAAAATTTCGAAAAATACTTCATAGCTCCCCCGAAATGACCCGTCGAGGGTTTATATGTATCAACATGTCCTATTATATTTTCTTTTCTTATATTTTTGCCGAAGCTACCCACCCTCTATCTGCCACCCTTTTGGGGGTCCCCCTATAAAAAAACACCAAAAATTAGTAAATTTTCGAAAAGCAATTCATAGCTTTCCTGGAGTGACCCGTAGAGGGGTGAAATGTATTAGCAGGTCCTACCTAAATTTTTTCCGAACATACTTACCCCCTATCGCAACCCCTTTGGGGGATACCTTTGAAAAAAATGAAGAAATTTTTGAAAAATTAATTAATATCACTACTAGGTTGTATTATATTCATTTTTATTGTGTTCATTGCTTATATTAACTTGCTCTTTTCACAAAAAGGATACTTTTTACGATATGCTCCTACGATTTTCAGCATTAGCTGTTTGTGTTCTCCATCATTTGACAAAATTTGGTTGTATTCTTTCATAAACGCAACAACTCACCTGCTGTACGATTTCTGCTCTTCAAGATTCAAAAAGTCTTTTCTCAAATGACATCTGTAGGAATGTCTGGCCTCTTTGGTGTTGATACTTATGAAAATGCTAAAAATTATATTTCTAGAAATGTCATTCACATTTGAATGCCTATTTAAATAATAAAATTTCTTTAGTTCTAATTATTTATAGAACATAAAAAGAGCATGTACTCTATATTTTACGTTTCTAAGGTGAACGGTTTGGTCTGGGCGGTCAGTGTTGATCAATAAGGATGATTTGGAGCATTTAATGCACGGCTATATTTATTAGTTTTCTTACCAAAAATATCATTTAAATAATGTTACGCAAAAACATGAAGTTGTGAAACATTTCTCGTATTTAACATAAACTTATGAAAAATATTTAATAGAAAAAAAATAAAGGAAATTAACATTTCCTATGATTAAATAACCTGCCAACTTGTAACGAGTGTGATTTTATGTACAATCGTTCCTAACTTATCATAATCTTGTTTTTATTTTATTAACAGGTTTCATTTTACGACAGCCTATTTACTGATAACAAATAAATATCAATATTTTAATCATAAAAAAACGTAGCACGTCAAGATCTACCAACTCCAAAAAGTATGCAATTAAAGTGAGATAAAATTTTTTTAAAAATTGATACTGAAGCAAGAGACATCAAATATTCCTTGTAGGCAAAATCAAAAATAGGATTCGCTTTCAGAAGATCTTCCTTGGGAAGGAGCAATAGTTTTTTTTTTATGTATACATAAATATTTACCTGGTATTTTATTTTCTAAAAGTGCCTTGCTCAACTAGACGCTCATATATAGAAAGGTATCTAGGGAAAAATGTTGTAAGTCTTGACTTTCTTATGACTGGTTTTGGTTGTAATGGCAACAAGAAGATCCACTATTTTTTCACTTAGAGCTGAATAAAATTGTGCAATGAAGACGTAAGATTTTGTATTGGCCAAGTTCTTCTGCAACGGTACCTCATTGACTCACTAGGGTCTTCCTCAGCATTACGATAAAAAAATATGACTTTTTTTCCGTGTGAATTGTTCGTCATCTTTGTGGCATTCAAAAGGATTAAAATCTAACTATACTGCCCTCAGAAGCGAAATGGGCGTATCTTAAAAAAATGCATATTCGTGATTCTTATGGCATCGGATAGCTTAAAAAATTACGCAACTAATGAACTACGCCGAATGCCACTATCTTAGTTGAATCCTATAAAAAATCTCATAAGAAAATTTTCTCTATCCCAATTTTACATATATGTGTGTATTACAACAAATTGACATAAACAAGACATCAATTATCTCGAAACGCGTGTTTTTGACATACGCCCTTTTTGCTTCTGATGGCAGCATAGTTCTTTCAATTATCCGCCGATATGGTCTATTATGTCGACTTTAAAATTATAGATGAGATCTTTATATTTAGGCGATATGCAGTAGATGGGCTGTATGGAACGGCGGCCATAAATAGTAATAACAGTAATAATTAACTCTTGAAATTTGGTACAGACGTTTTTAGGTTAAAACAACAAAAAAAATGTGATCATGAAAAAATCGGAACTTGGACACGCCTACCTACCATAAAAAGGTGGGATATGGTTTCTCCGTGGAAACCTTTCTCAATTGCGTACTGGGTTTCTACTGAGACTTAATACATGCGTAAGTTAAAGCAAAAATTATTTCAATCAAGTTATAGCTCTACACGCACACACGCAGCACACACACAAGCGCACTATCGCTTTGCGGCTGATAATCAAATTGATGATGGTAATGATAATAATGATGAAAATCTTGTGAGTTACGTTCATAGTCTAGGAACAAAAAAAAAAGAAAATAAAAAATAAAAATCATTTTAAAAATACGTAACATCTAACGGAAATTAAATGTAATTCTTGAGCTACAAAAAAAGAAAGGAAAAGAAAAAGCTGTAACAAAATTGCTAAGCTAAGCAAAGCAAAGCTTTTAAACAAGAAAAATGTAAGTTATGAAAACGTTTATCTTGACACAGGCACACACACCAACACATTTGCATACACGCACATACATGTATGTCATTACTATGACAGCGTTGCCAAAGTTGCTGGCAAAGTTCATTAAGTGAGGAAATTTCATTAGATTCAGTTAAGCATGGAAATGCGTTTTGCATGTTTTTTTCATCAGCTTCATCTTACTTGTCGTTTTCATCAGATACAGAAAACGCGCAAAATCTCAAAAAAAGCAGTGGTGTAGCAAGTGGCGGGAGCTCAAGTCAATGTCTTCGTATAAGACTTAATTCTCTAAGACCAATATGAAAACCAAGCAATATTGGTAAATTGTTATTCAATAATCTCTTTAGTATTTTAAATTTAGCTTTCCATTTCAATATTCAACTGGTTAAATAGTATTGCTTTTGGTTCCCAAAACATAGCCCAACATAAGCATACTGGCGAGACAAATTCATACTTTAGTAAATTGTTAATTAAGGCGGATATTGAGAATTTGGATGACAGGATGCGCTCCTGCAAAGCCAGTCACATGAACGAAGACGTTACCAATAAATTATGGAATGTTTGCTGTTTCCAATGAAGCTTTAATATATGGAAAATATTTTATAAAAATAAACTTCTATTTGTCACTCCCATTATTTATGATGTGGGGTGAGACTCACGCTGTATAACAAGGAAAAGTTCTAACCCGCGCTTCAAGAATTTTTGCTACGTCACTGCCCGCAAGTCTATATTCAATTGATAAAGATGCAGAAGTGACAGCAGAAGTTGTTGCAAAAGACTAAAACGTGCTTTGATTGTCAAATGCCACAAATATTGATGAGTTTGTTAACAACGCGAAAAAAAACAAATTCAGTGAACGAAAAATACAGATCAGGAAATTTAAAATGATTAAAATAGGAGTTTTTTCAATTCAATTTAGATTCACATTAAGAGGAAACACTTACATATCTACATACATGTGAAATTTTACATATGCCAAAAGGGAGAACATTTTTTTTATGAGATTTTTGCTGGATGTGTACCTGTGGTACCAAATAAGGTTGAAGATAATTATTTTTCAACTTTATAACAAAAACAACTAATATCTTCCCAGTTTGCTAGTTATACAGATCCGCATATTTTATCCGTATCCGTATGAAATTCCTCTCAAAAACGCGAATGGCTTTTTCTATTTTTTCGGATTCGGCTCAAACTCAGAAAAGATTTCATATGCCAACCCATTTCGGTCGCGTTTTTTAAAAATAATTCGGATTCGAGACGGACTCTTTATTTTAAATATCACAAAACTGTATTTCGCATCCCTGATACATTGAAAGTAAAATAAAATATTTAGTGACAACTTGATAACTGCCTTTTATGTTAACCCTCTGTACATTGTTTTCACAGGTTCGTAACGAGATTGAAACGGGTCCGTCAAAGCATAAAAAAGTGGAAGCGGTTCGTAAAAACCGGCAAACTCGGTCAAGCAGGGGGGTTCAAAATCTTTTCGGACATAAATTTTTTTAATCACGATGAATTTATGGACGTCATTTAGCGGGGGGGGAGGGGTGCTGCGTGTTAGTGAAATCGGACAAAGGTGAACTACCAAGGGGAAGAGAGTTTCAACTCTGGAAATGAAAATGTTTAAATAAAACAATAGAAAATTGTTAAAGCCTAAAACTAGGCAAATTTAATTTTAAGTAAAATTATACCTATGAAATAAATACAAAATCGATAATTTTCATATATACTATATGTAAGCATTATATTAAGCACTACAAATTCAAGTTCCTGTCCAGAGCTTTTCCGAATCATTCCAAACTATTTGCGTGTAATTTGGTTCGATTAACTAAAATATTTCTCTCAGTATAGCATTTTGAATTTTTACGAAGTTTTTCAACTTTTTCTCACAGCTTTTTCAAGCGACCTTTAGTATTTGGTTTTGGTTTCTCTTAAATTAAATTAAATTGCTCTATCTATATAGCGCTTTAAATGAGTTATTTGTATGGGCAGTAGGCGTGTCCGTAAATCTATTTCGTCCGCTTTCACTTCCAAAACTTTGCTTAAATTTGTACTCTGTGTAACAAATTTTATTTAACTATCTTGCTTAATTTTCTCGTAATCGTGATTTCCACAGGCGGACAGACGGATATATCCAAATCGACTCAGGTGATGACACTGATCAGGAACATTTATATTTTTCATTGATCCGGAATTGTTCGAGATTTATTTGCGTAAGTCTGTTCTTTTAAGTAGACCTACAAAAAAAGTGTGGTACCGCAAAATCACCATTACACGAATGCCGACCAAATTCAGCAATTTTGTTTTTTAATTTCATATTAACTACAGGTGCTGCTGAAGGCTAATGAATCTTACCAACGCAGTGACCCGTAGAGCGTACGAAGAATTCTTAAGTAAGCTCTACCGCGCTGTTTCCACTCCAATACCTGTCTTCATAGCGATTTGGTTCTAAGTCACGTTAGCGCTAGAAGATAGTCTGACGTTCAAATGTTGCTCTGTTGTTTGACTAGTTGATAATTCACTGAAATAGAAAAGGAATCTTATATTGCTTGCATAAAAACCGAAAATTAAAAAAGTTAAAAAATAAACAAGCTATGCCTTTTTAAAACCCTGTATAAATATCTGAAATTCAAGTCAATTTCAGCAATATTGCTATTTTATTTGCAAACAAAATGTCAAACTGTATGTCAATTTATATTTAGTTTCTGTTCATTATAAATAACGCTTACCATTTTAATAAGATCAATATTTCATAAAACCTCTCGCATGTTTACAGTGTACACTGTACAGTGAAAAGTTTTCCACTTGTCAATTTATATTTTTGCAATATGAAAAGCGCTGCACAATTTAAGTCGAGCACGTAACGTTGCCTGTCAGAAAGTGTAATACTGAGTTGGTAATGGGATTAGAAGTGCAAACTAGTTACATACATACATATGTACATATAGAGTTAGTAGGGTATATTCGTATGTTAAAAGGCAACTGCCAACTATTTTAAACATTTTTTTTTTTTCTAAAATGTTAACTGAAGAAATTTTATTTATTGGATTTCGAAATCGCTGTTGTGTCATTTAAAAATAATAAAATATTTGTGATCAAAAAATAAAAAATGCTGGCAAACCTAACTTACTCTTAAATTTCATATCATTTCACGTTGCTTTGTTCGTTATCACATTTTGTTCTCTTCATTTCTCTTTACGTGATTGCTCTTAAATGCTGTCATACTTCCTTCATGCTTTAACTTGATTATTCTACAACGCATTGGGTCAATTTGGCTCAAAGACTCTCGCGCTTGGCATACTACGCTCTTTTGTTTTTCGGATTTACATTTAATTGATGCAGTTTGTTGATCTTGAAATTTTATTGTGCAGTTACGGGTTATTGTGCTGTTACACTCACAGGCTGCAAAAAGTAGCTTCTGTTTTAGAACTGGTAGTCGGCTAACTCGTTATTCACGTGAGCACAGTTGAGGCGAAAAAATTGTTATGGAAAACAAAAATATATAAATGTTTACGAATGTCTACGTCCATTATACCGATTTTCTTAGTTTTTTTTTTTTCAACAATTGATGTTTGAAAATCAAATTTGCATTTTTAACTTCAACAAAAGCAAACTGAGGTATTTATATTAGGATAATATTTCATTTACTTTTTTGTAAAAAAAAAAGTTTTCTGTTCAATCGATGGGAAGAAGTCGAAAATCAAAATAGAAAAGTGCATTTAACACTTAAGAAGCTAAGACTTGTATAAATTGATTAACCCTTAACCTACAGCTCAAGTTTTCGCAGCAAACTTATATGATTTTAATAAGATTATGGCTTACACTGGAAATGGCACTTAGCCCTATAAAATATAAAAATGATATTAAAATTCTTTTAGGTGAACATTTTCAGGGAAGTTTTTAGTAAATTAACATTTTAGTCAACTTTCATTAACTATGAACTATGCTTTTGTTATACCTTGATCGGTCACTTTTTATCATCCAAAATGTAATAAAATAAGCCAAAAAAAATTTATCAATCAACCTCTTGAAATCTCTAATGAAAGTTTTTCTCCGAAAGTATGTATGTTCATTTCAACGTTTTGTGAACGAATATTTCAATAGACTTTTTGATCACTGAACAGAAGTCCACTGCAATTTTTCTGATTATAAAATGGTTCAAATCATTTTTATAAAGTAAGTTTGTAATTTGTTGACCGAAAAAAAAAAGTTGACTTTTCCTGAAAAAAAATTTACATTTTTACGATCTAAAGGAAAATATTTTTTTATTTATTTAGATGGCCGAGAATTTCTTCTTTTCAACTGGGCAATATGGCGGCTTGAATTTGAACACAATCGACATTTTTCAGTTTATGTAAAAATACATTGTGATCATATTTATGATTAATATTTAATTAATCTATGATGCTTTGAAATTGGTTTTTCTTCGTGAAACTTTTTCTAAAATAATTTTTTTTCACATGAACCGATTTGTTTTTCTAATAGACTTTGAGATTTTTAATTCAAATCAGGTATATTTATTTTATTTTAACACAACGAGATCTTTTTTAAATTATTATTTTCTTATATTTAGAACAAGATCGTTATGATACTTATAATAATTTCATTGCACTATAACTGCACCAAATCTTATCAATACTTTTTTCAAAGAAAGCTTTTTCGTTTTTTCACCTGCAATTTGAGTTGTAATATGGTTGCGTATTTAGGACATACTTTTGTAATCTGACATAAACTGAAAATTTTCCAATTGTATTCGAATTCAAGCGATCATATTGAATAGAACGTTTCTTTTAGCAAAAAATACTTTAAAGTAGTTACTAAGTTTCAATCAGTTATTTAATTCGTTTTGAGCTGGGATATGAGTTTTGTTTAAGAAAACGCAATTCAGTTCCACTATTTGTCACTGTTTCATCCACTGAGCGACAAAGTGTTTAGAAGATCATGTACTTACTAACGAGTTGCAAGAGAGGTGATGTTGCTGCTATCGCTATTAAACGTGATTTCTGTGATGCAGAATGATGCCACCCTATATGACCGACTATGTATCTCAATTACTGGTTCTTTAAAATGTTTTCATATTTTTGCTTCGCACATTCCACCAATTATCTCAGATGTGGTCTACAAGTTACATGTTAACAATATCTATGTTTACTAGGTGACTTTAATTTATGTAAAATCATATGAACTCATTCTGCCGATGGATGAGCTTTCGCCGTCATATATAAGGCATGCTCATGAAATAAATCTGGTTTCAAGTTTTGTAATTATCCGATTATTTCAAATTTATTTAATAGTTAAATAAAATACTTATTAGATTTCTAATAATCTAAAATATAACTTGTCTGACTGCCATATCCCAATGTCACCTTCTACCCTGCAACCTTTTGCATCAAGTCATCGATATTGAGTTTTATTAATTCTTTGAGAGCCAGCCAGCAAATCTACTTTTTATTAATTATTTAATTATCAGCTGTTGAAGAATTATTTAATAGATACTATTTGGTTTCAGTTGTTTGATGGAACAAATGCAATTTGTTTTGATGCATTCAAGTGGCGTGTATTGTCAATTTGTCGTTACCATGTCTAAAATTTGAATGTCTGTTTTCAACAGACTATTCCTCTTAGTTACAGCTGTAATATAGATTCTGCGCAGCGTTGGTATGTGGTAGGTCATTTAAATGTCACAAGCGTACGTATTTATTAGAGATGCTTTTGAACGACCATCAAGCCATTCGCTACGTTTGCTAGTCCGTCAAGCTCTTATGGACGAAAACCATAAATCAAATCATAACAAATCAAACACCAAGCAAAAGAGTTGTGTGCTGCACTCGCAAATAAAATTTTCTACGAGTTCAAGTACTCGTAGCTTGTTGCATTCGGCACCATGTGGCTTGTTGTCGCTTAATGCGCTTGCACCTAGAGTAGAAGATAAGCTTTAAATTAAACTTAAATATAGCAACAAAATAATTCTACTCCTAATAGTTCGATAATTTAAATATCAGTTGATTCATAAGTGAAGCGTTGAAACAAATAACATTTCTTTGGTATTTAATATTCTCTCAATTAATGAAGTTGCTACGAAAATTTTTTAAACAAATAAATTGTTATCAACATACACAAAAAATTTTATTAACATTATGATTAAAATAAATCATAAATTATTTACTGTTAAATTGAAATTTTACCTAATAAAAAATCTGGGAAAATATTAAATTTCCATATACTTTATATAGAAAAAAGGCAGTAAATTAAAATTAGAAAAAAAAATAGCAACGAATGGCATTTTTTATGTTTATTGTTTTTTCTGCTCGTACAATTATAAACTTATCGCTTTTATGCTTGTGAAACAAATTTAAGTTTATTGTAGTTTTTTTCTACGTAATTGCAGTATATTGTATACATTTCACACGTCGCTCATTATCAGCTTTACGCTTATCGCTGATATTTATTTGCTATTAATAATATTATTTACTTTGTTGTTTTTTTTTTTAATTTTAAAATTGTATACATTTTAAACCCTTTACTAATCTTATATTATATTTTATATATATCAGCAACGTTGCTGTCTTAATGTGATATAAATTTAAAGTAACTGTATTTGTCAGTTCTTATCATACATAATAAAATAACAATGTTACGGCTTCTGACGTCAGAAAATGTAAATTACAGTTGTCACTTATAAAGTGTTTTTTTCTAATTATACATGTTTGATTAATGAATAAATTGGATTGCACAAGTAATATAGTTGAAAAACAAACGTTTTCTTAACAGAATCTAATTTAATTTTAAGTATTTTAAGTCTGGAAAAAATTTTGCATTACTGTGATTAAGTATTTGTAATACAATTCAAACACAGACAGCAATAAAGCTAAGTTTATCACCCCTTTGTGTTTATGGGACAAAGTGTATTTATTTAAAAGCTTATATGTATTACTTTCATCGTAGATATCTATCAAACAAATAAAAGGCTGCATATAAACGAGACGACATATGTTCAGAATTGCTGCATTAGGGTACAGTATCGTATCAGCTGTATTAATAATATTATTCAATTATGAATACAATACAAAAGTAAAATATTTATTTCAATTCAATTATGATGACTAAATGTCACATTTTGAATATAAATTCATTAAATTGGGTCAAAATTAATTTTTTTTATATTTGCTATAAAATAATAACATACCTTTATGATTCATTAAATTTTTAGCAACTTTCTTCCACCTATGTATTTCGACTTATTCAACTTTATTCAACTTAATTAAAACTTTCCTTCCCATTTTTCGTTTTTTCAATCTTTTCAAATCTGTTCGACTTATTCAAAATTTATCAACCTACTTTTTTCGACTTTCTCAACCTTCTACATTTTTTTTCGACTTCTTAACCTTTGGAAGCTTTTTCGACTTATTCAACTTATTTTAATTTTTATTTCAACTACAGTGCAGTCGCGGTAGCCACCGTCTAACGTGAACAACGCGATAACATGAACGAAATAATTGTTCATTGAATACCTTGCAGCAAGACATGAATTTTTATTTTTATTTTTTTTAGTTTATGAAGAAGTTTTTTGTGTCTTTTAAAGTTGTTGTTACAAATGATATGATGAATAAAAATTTGATGCAAAATACGTCGCAGCGACTGCGCTGTATAAATATTGGATTAAATTTTCATACTCGCTAACGTGAACAATTTCGCTACCGTGAACAACCTTGCTTTTAATTAGTTCACGTTACCTGCACTGTAATTCTTTTATCAACCTTTTCATCTTTTTTCAACTTTTTTCGACTTATTAAATCTCTATCAATTACTCATATTTCCGATTGAATCAAAAGTTTTTCGACATTTGTTTGACTTCTTCAACCTTTTACAATTTTTTTCGATCTTTTTCAACTTTTCAATCTCTATCTACTTTCTTTCGACTTATTTAACCTTTTTTAATTTTTTTCAACTTATATAATCTTTTTCAACTTTTTTCAACTTTATCGATCTTAAGGTTAGCTTAGGTTAGAAGGGTTACTTGCGTATAACAAGTTGCACTCGGAGGCTTGCCCATTGTGCTACCCTACATATATAAAAATATTCCTCTCATTCTCCTTAAATTGTCTTATTGAATGAGGGCGAACCACTCAGAAGTCTTGGTGAAGTTGAGGATGCTGGTAAGTTCCAATTCGGCTAGTTCCTCAAGACCAACAAAGAACGCATAACCAAAATATTTAATCTTTAGCTCTCTTTTTCTGAATCTTAAGAGAGTTTGTGTCCATCCCAGATTCAGTTTTGGCCACATGCTTTGAGACGTTCTGCATCCGGTGGTAAGGTTCCACCCTCTGTGCGTTTGTTTCTTGATTATGTCCGCTATCCGATGGTATAGTTCCGCCAGCGGTATATTAAGGTCTACGACTTGTTAATTTTCCGGCTGTTCTGATCCTATTCTGGCACATTCATCAGCTATCTCATTTCCGGAAATACCCTTATGACCGCTCACCCAGCAGAGTTCTATGTTATGCTGTTGGCTTGATATCGATCTTAAAGTATCATATGTTTTTGTCTCGAGTAAAGAGACCGCTACGTTCGGCAAAAAAAAAAAATTTTTCTAATGGAATAATTGAAATACTTTCTTATGAAAAGTTGATACAAATAAAAACTGGTCTACTCCAGACAAAAACATTGATGTATCATACTTTAAGATTGGACTGTAAACGCCGAAGGTTTGACGACAAATTTAAATATTTTTCATTCAATCCAAATTGATTACATCAACGAAACTTTACCAAAAAAGTGCAGTACAATTTGTTTCGCAGAAAAACAGTAATAAAAGCACAGTGTAGAAGTAGCAAATCTCATAAATAGTTGCATCAAAGAAACGTTCTCATGGCAATATAATGAACGCAGACATAAAGTAACACCCCAGCACCATCGAAACGAAAAATTGGTAGGGTTGGAAAAATCAAAGATTTATTTAATTAGCTTTTTTTCTAAGCCAGATAACTTTTTTAGGGTGGCTTCCAAAATGTCAGAGAATTACATTACGTAATAAGTGAACGAACCCTTATCTCACGCGTTTCAATTTACACGCCATAACAATAAAACGGTTAATTTAATAAATTAAATTAAAAATAGTGATTAGTGATGCTAAAGTTCATCATTAAGTTTCTAATTTGACTGCAAACACAATGAGCAAATATTAAATAATTTAGTTGAGACGTCAATCCCATTTCTGTAATAAAACATTTTTTTCTTTTAAATTTGTAAATTTTAATGAAAAAAAAAAAAAACATTTGTAATTTATATTCATACTATGTACGTAGTAGGTATGTATGAACCAAAAAAAAAAAATTCATTCGGTTATTTTGCTTATCAGTAAACGAATTGGGGCTTGTTAAAACCGCATGAATAACAAAGCAGTAAAATTACTATGCGATAAATGATAAACTCAGGCGAGCAATGAATTATACGCGGCGCACACAGAGAACAAGCAAAAAAGAGAGATATTCTCATTGACTAAAAAACATTAGCCTTAATAAGTAAATTAGAGAGAGCGCAAAGAGTTTCCAACCTGAACACTTACGTACCTAAAGCGTTAAGTGAATTTTCAGTAGACTTCTAACAGCGATCGAGACGATCGGTCTGTTGTTTATTAACGCACAGGAAAATTGTTGGGGAAAAGTCACGCGTGGAGAAAGGAAATCGTTGCACGGCTGCTTAATTGTATAAAAATAAAATTTTACAAAAAAAAAAAACTATTCCTTACATAAATCACATACAGTGTTTGTTCAAGTAAAAAAAAATAAAAATTTTATACGAAATTTTTCCCCACCATATAATTCCTATTAATTTTGTCGCGACTGCATAACAACACAAAAGTGTCGACACAATCCAACGCCAAGTGTGCAAGCGACTGTAAATAAATTATTTTCGGAAAATTTTTTATTGTAATCTATTAAAAGTGATTAAATGTGATTATCTATCTGTCAAGTGCGAGTTAAATTAAGCGGTAAAAACTACAACAACAAAAGAAATAAAAATGTCAAAATATGAGAGGCTTGATAATCATTACAATAATACAGCTATAACATCAGCTGGAGAAGCTACAACAATAACAAGAACAGCAACAGCATATCATGATCATGTAGATGATGATAATGATGATGATGATAATGTTACTGGGAACTACACGATGTTTATCGAAAATAATCACAGCAACAATAATGGCAATAATTACAATAGAATCACCGGTAACAACTTTAATAACAACAACAATAGCAGCAGCAGCAACAACAACAACAACAACAACAGTAATCATAATATTATTTTAGACCCAGATGAGAGTACCATGGAGGTGCCGTTATTAAACAATAACAATAATAATGCAAGTATAATTTTAATTACACTGTGCTACAGAGTTTTAAAGCGTCAGTAAAATATTATCGGCAAGTAAAAAATCGATAGTTGCTCAGGATTACCTTTTGGTCTTTTGGTATAATCAGCTATGCCAGTCATAGTACTTTTGCTCTCAATTTTTTATCAACATTTTAAATCGCATTTATTTGGTCTAAATCAGTGCAGAGGTTCACAAACTATTGAGATTTTTAAATGCGATTTATTTGCAGTTTTCAAACGCTATGTCTCGCAGCCAGATCTGAACGACACTTTTAGATTAGATATAATTTTGAGCATTAAAATTGAACCTTTTTTTTTTAAATGAAACAAAAATCTCATGATATCATAAAGTAAAACTATTTCAAAATCAATAAGAAAATGTAAGCACACAGCTGTCACAAACATTGAAACAGAGATTTTTAAGCAACCTTCGATAAATTTCAAAGTTGCACTCTGAAAGTTGTTATATTTTCGTTGAATTAGTTACGTATTACTTTATAATTATGAACGATTATTTAAACTTATTTAGTTAACATTTCAATTTTGGTTTTTTAATGATTTTTCTAGTCGTGAAAGGTCCCATCGCTGGATTTATAAAGTGTGCTAATCAAATTAAACACGATTTAAAGTTTGTATATAGCTTCATGCATCGCACATGGGTTGTCTTTACAGTCATTGTTAGAAAATTATTTGAAGGAATTCTAAAATTTTTGTCAGAAATAAATTAGTGTCCGACCAACTAATTGGAAGCGTTATATTAACAAAAGATTATTTTTAATATTTGACCTTAAATTTTTCGAATCTTATTATATTAGGTCGATCTTATGCGTTTATTCTAAGAACATTTTCTTATGAGCTCTAAGTCTAAGGCTTTCATAAGGTTTTTTAAAAGCGAGAACCCATTTGTATGATCAACTTGTGTTTTTGGAGAAGCAACGCTATGATGAAAAAAATTTTTGTTGCTCTTTTAAAGTTTCATCCAACACTTCACCAGCTTACAATATTTTTTCAGTTTAAAATAATTTTGATGCTTTTTTAATGCGAAAAAAACCCCATATATTTTACATCATGAAATCCTTTTGAGTTTTGATGAGCAAAACAAAACTGATAAGGATGTCACCTTTATCCTGACCAAAAATTAAATGCTCTACACTGCATTAATGGTCAAAGTGCAAGTATACAACATTTACTTGGTATAGTGATTTTGAGTTCTTGCTTTTATGGGACCAATGGCGTACCGTGCATTTTGGGCACCTGGTGCAAACACTTCGAATGCCGCCCTCTAAGTACCAAAACAAATTTTTCGCCAAGCAAAAAAAAGGGTACTCACTTTTCACATTCAAAAACTCTAGCAAAATTTGCCATCTACACATTCACATTTACTACAATTGATTTAATTTCCTTCACTAAATCATTTTTGGCTTTCAAAAACCCTAGCAAAGTGAGATATATTTCACGAACATTTTGCCGCCCCCTCAAACCTCGCGCCCGGTGCACTCGGCACCACCCTTGGTACGCTACTGTATGGGACATGCGACGTCTTCTTGTCAAGGTCTGCCAACTTTTTTATTTAATTTAAGTATTATATGATACGTAATCGTAGGAAACACTTTTGGCACAGCGTTTGAAATATTTTGCTTATATGGGACTAGTAACATTATTCAGACAATCAAAATTCAAGTAATCGTAGTTCAGATATTTATAATTCGAATTTATCAGAATTCAGATAATTTAAAATTCATAACATTTTAAATATGATTTTATATGTTGATATGTTAGCATTCAGAGGAAAAATGTAGATCAAAATCAAATTCCGAAAATGTAGATTAAATTTTGATTCTGAATTTCATCTACATTTTTCGTCTGAATTCTAAGAAAAATTAGAATATGAATTTCATTCAAGATTTAAATGTGTCGTAATTGCAGTAAAGGGGCCGTTCAAGTATTATCTTACGCAATTTTTGAAGATTTTTTACCCCCCACCCCCCTCGCCGTAAGCGTTACGGTGTCACCCAAGTGACCATGTTTATCTAAAAGTCACAATTATGTTGCGCATTGTACCGGAAAGTCATTTTATAAGCAACTTTTGTTATGTTTTAGTTTACGACAAGAGATTTTGAACTCGCAGCGTAACGCGTTGTTCAACCCCCCCCCCCGTCCCCCATAAATGCATCACGTAATATTTGAGCGGCCCCAAAGAACTATTTCACAATTAATTTATAATGAATTTATACCTTTTATTTCTTGACTAAAATATGAGTATTCTTAATGTTTATCAGTGATGGCATATGGAATTTTTGTGAATGTACTGGACTTTGAGTTGGAATGTATTTTTTAGATAACGAAAATATTTTAGTCATATACCTATATATATACATATTTATAAATTTTCATGTTAGTATATTTTTTATCATATTATGAATTCATATTATTTTTTTACTAGTTTAATACTATACCTCAGCATAAATCAGCTGCTCTTTCCTATCGCAGCTGTGTGGCAGTAAAGAGGGTCGATTCACAGCTGAATATCAAATTTGATTTAAATTAAAATTTTTATCATTTTAACCAAACATTTTGTTCCTTAGTGTTGGAAAAATCATATAAAAACAAATATTAAAAAGAAAATCCGTAAAAAATGTTTATGTAATAAATTCTATCGTGACTGCTCGTGTGTACCTGCATGCCCACGTCGAAAAAAAAAATTGTATTTATTACAAAAGTATTTGTCACTCTGTCTGGTACAACATTAAGTTAAAAAAAAAAGAGTGCATTGAACCTCTGCATCAGTATAACAATACAATTATTAATTAATTAGTTTTGCCGAAAAATGAGATAAACAGAGACAAACAAACGACAACAAAGGTTATGCACCTAATTTGCTTATTAAAAACCAATTTAAGTATTATATATACTTATATATGGTACATTAACTAATATATGTATCTATAGAAAAGAACCAAAATTTAATAATTTTTTGACATAATTAATTTTTCGTAATATGATAATTTGTCTAATAAACAGCTAGTATACTAACCTCCGTATTCTGTCTGGCGAAGCAAGTGACAGACTGATAATGATGCATTCATAACAGTTTTTTCAAACTTTTAGTTAAGGACTTGCTCTAACTTTTATGTTCATTTGAACGTATATAACATAATAATTATGAAACAAGAACAGTATCAATTCAGGTTAACACTTTGAAAGTACAATATATGCAGACGAAAATCAGTCACTCACTTTCGCCATATATCATATTATACAGTGGTAAGAGTTGGTTAACTTAAATTAATTAAACTATTGGAATAAATCAGTTGCTAAAAAATGACCAAATAACTCACTTTTGAAATTTACGAATATTATTTTCAAAGTTTGAAGTAGTGATGTTTTCTTGCGTTAAATTGTGGAAAAATAACTAAATGGTTTTTAAGTTCTACGCTTCTACGTTGCACCCTCCACGGGTAACATCGGTCAGTATTAAATAAAATTTCATCGATAAATGCGATAAAATCTATATCAAATAGTATCGTAAAACTCGAGCAATAACGAAGAGTAGGGAGTAATACCTCAAATTATTGAAAAAGTTGATAAATGTAAAAATCAATGCATAACAAACTTCACGCTAGGTTTCAACAGAAATTTGTTTAATTTGGTTTTTCCATTACGATTTTGGAATAATTAATAGAGTAAAATTTTCAAATAAATAATTACATATTTTTTCTCATTTGAATATTTTTTACCTACTAACAGAGAACAAAGCTTTTCGTTTTCCGTTCAATAGTTCATGACACCTTTATTAAGTTATATATAATTTGAATAACAAGAATAATTTACGCATTTGAAGAGCATTACGCGAACACTCCCACAGTAACACAAGGTGATAAGAGCTATGAATGAATTTTTTTTTTGGAGGAACAAGAAAAAAAATTGGCAAAATTCAAAGTCATTTAGTGTGTTCTCTGTAAAAATGTAAGAATATCGAATTGTATTTAAGTTGAAGCACAGATATATCGAAAAGATTTGATCAGAGCTTAAAATAATTGAACAGCATTGATAAAGTTGATGAATATCAGTATCGAAAAGTTGGAAGATACCGATGGGGTGGGGTCACTATTTAATAGAAATTCTATAAAAAAAAAAAAACCAAAAACCCAATCTCTGTAGATGCGCTTGGCATATATATTGAATCGATAGTGAGACAGTGCTCACTTACGGCAGCAACAACTGTGGATATACTAGGTCCAGTGCAGGATATCAGTGCTAGGAAGAATTGTCTCTTTTTTATTGCATTTTGACTCTTGGGCTCAACTTGCGTTAGCAGTATGTCAAAAATAATTTTTATTTTAGGAATCTGATGGGATTATGTTGGTTCAATTATATATTTAATAATCAGGTTTGAATACTTTTTTAATATATTTTAATATTAATATTATAGTTTTCAACATTTTTATGTCAAATATAACATATAATAGATATGGAACACTGCTATATCTAAATGCTCTAGTTACAATTAATCTAACAACATAATTCAAATAAGCGTCATGATAATTTATATCATATACAGCGTTGCCAAGCCCGAAATATTTTGTCAAAGCCGGGTGCTCGGTACGAATTGAAAAATTTCTGAAAAAGCCGAAAATCGGATAATTTTTGTTAAATGTACTTAACATTTTTTTTACATTAAACTTTTCAATATTCGCGCTTAAGAAGAAAAAGGTCACCAAGTTTTTCCTACAGAAAAATTTTAATGTTTTACATTATATTAAAATAGTGCTGACAAAAAAAAATATTACTTTCCCTTACAAAAAAATTGTATTTCTTACCATTTTAAGGAAAAATTATTTTATTTTGGGAAGGCCGAGATTTACTTCTTCTTAACTTGGCAGCTCTGATCATTTATATATGTATTTACCTAAATATGTGTTTTATCTGCAGCGTCCTATGTTCACAAATTCTTAAATCTGAAATATCCCATCTTCTCTTTAGTATTATTCATAGTATGTATAACATAATTTTACACTTAACCGACTTAGTGACAAAGAAGGTTATAATACCTCAGTTCAGAAAAGACATTGCAGTGAAATCGGTCGCACATGAAAGAAATTAATACAAAACATAAAGTATGACCTCCTTATGCAAAAATGTTATTAAATTGATAAATTTTTTATACTCATACAAATATAATTTATAATATGTATGTATATTTACCAAATACTTTTTAATTTGAAAAATACAACCAATTAGCTAAACATCACAAATTAAAAAGAGTGATTGCATTTAAAAATTTATTGAAAAACTTGAATATTCAATGCAAAATATAAACAAATAATTTACAGAGTTCACTAAGTAAATATGTAAACAAAAATCCAGACAAACACACATTCGTACGTTAAACAAAATTTTCCAAATATTTAGAATTATGTGTCGATTAAAAACTAAGCAAATATTTGGGATCTAGTGAAATACAGTCAATAGTTGAAGCAAAAATTAGATTTAGCAAAATCGACAAGTTTTGAGGGCGCTGTACTATGATGTAGAAAATGTTAAAAATAACACAAAAAAATTACATTACATTTGTGTTAGGTTGAAGCTCAGACAAGGTGATTGAATACTTTGAAAAGCTCAATATTATCGTACATACTCCTCTAGTAGTCAGTTTTTCAATTCATTAAAATGAGTGCGTCTGTAATGGAATGTGAAAAAAGGATCATTATATACTATACATAAAAATATTGCAACTAAATGATTTTTAAAATTAGCATGGTTTTGATATCGCAAATTACTGTCAAAGTTTTTTTTTGAGAATACTTATTCTCTGTTTTGTATACATTTTATAAGGTTCAAAACGAGAGCTCGAATTATAGCGCTATGTCTTTTTAGATTATCTACCCTTCGTCACTTCACTAATATTTAAGTGTTCAATAATACATTTCAAATGATATTCAGATCACAGAAAATCATATATATTTACCTTTTTTTTTGTACTTAGCGTCCTCTGTCCTGCAAATGTGCACACAAACACACCATATCGATATATCAAAAGAAAGAAGAGTTTAATACCTTTCCAAAAACTCTAAATTTAAATTCAATCAGAAATTAAGCCTTTATAGTGCTTTAAAAATATGATAGGTATGTAAAAATAACTGAGTTTTGTAGCCTGATATTAAGTATAACAATAAATAATTTCATAAATTTTTTTCACCCAAAATATTTGTAAGAACTAAATCCTAAGTTTTTTAGCAAATTTGAGTATCGTTTTGAATTTTTTTTGTGCAATTTGAAAACTTTTAACGCGTTTCTGGTCTGACTTTCGGCATAAAAATATGCTTCGTGATCATCAAGCATTCATAAGTATACAGTAGGACGGGTCGAATTGTATGCTGCAAAAAAAAATATCAGTCCGACGGGGTCAAAAAAGTAAGGAGAAGGAGGAGGAGCGACTCTTGAAAATGATTTCCGCATAATTTTTTTTTTTTTTTTGATCGCAAGAAAATTCATAGAACGTTTTTGGTTCTCCTCAAAGTCGCTTTTGTCAAGAATAAAAATGTTTTTGCAGGTAACTTTTATTCCTTCTCAGAATGGATACCCGAATTTGCTTGAAAAATAAAGATAGGGTTGTTGCGAAAAATTTGACGTTTAAATTTTTGTTCTGTAGATAATATTCTGTCCCAAAATTCGATTTTTTCACAATTTTTATTTATTTATTTTGCTTAAACTGCTGTAGATGCAGCATTTTTTATTGGATTTGTATCACTTTGGTCTTATTGCAAAGGTAATAAGCTCTTTTTTCAATGATATTGTATCTATTCTGTGAAGGAATAAAAGTTACGAGTAACAAAAATGTTTTTTTTTTTTAGCCAAAAAAGCCTTTCAGCAGAATCAAAAGTGCTATATTGATTTTCTCGGAATGAAAAAATAAAATGATGAAGATATCGTTTTTAAGGATCCTTTTGAGTCGAAGTCTGACTTTATTTATTTTGCTTCATATAAATCGACCCGGTCTAATAAATATAATAAATTGTCAGCTAATCAAATAATACAGCAAAATCGGTAAAATGAAGGTACAAGACTTTTGTGAATGGCCCATATATAACTAGATCTATGGCTTGCTTAATAATCAGCAGTAACCGCAATTAATATCAAGCGAAATTCAAAATTTCGATTGTGTTATTTGTGTTATTAGAGTATGATACACGTAAAAATAAATATAACTTTGGAACACCAATCAAAAGTTTCATTTGTATTGTACCATATTACTAAAAAAATCTGCTGTTTTTTAATTAATTAAAGTGCCTAAATAAGTTCTATTAGCGTTGCTAGACAAAATAATAAAACCAACTTCATTCCACGCATTACGCATCAGAGTGGGACTTTGATACTTTTAATATTCACCAACTCATGTTTTGTTTACATGTAGAAAACTCTACACATATATATCTACTTACAAAGATAAACAAAATACAAACAAATTTTCATAATATTACATATAGAAAATAATGAAAAAATATTCGATTGAACTCTACATAATTCTAAACTATAAATAAAATAAATTAATTATTTGCAATAATTTATTTACACACTTTCATGCATTATTTGTGCCAATGTTGTCAACAATTTGAATAAAAATTTGAATTTTTCCATTTTATTTAAAGGACCACGACTATGAATTGAACCATCAACATACCTGCCGCTGTGATCAACCCGGTTTTGCTGCAAATTTAACACGAAAATCAACACAAGATGCAAAAGTTAAAATTTTATTTGCCATATCATTATGTGGTATTTTTATGGTAAGGACCAGTTAGATAATCAACAGTAAATACACTTTTAATTGCACAACGGCATATCCCACACCAACTCATACTTTGGTATATGCACTTCCCTTCATTCCTGCCGTCACTTATATATGACATTTGAATGCAACTAAATACTACTGCAATAATTAAGAATTTTCCGTTTCATTGGCATTGCTATTTATTGCTTTGATAATACCATATGTACGTGAAATTTACCCTTAATATCGTTAACAATTTTGCATGCTGTTGATTTGATTCGTACGCGGTTTCTCATGCGGAACATCTCTCTCAACGTTTTCTCTTATTTACAGATTATTGAATTCCTTGGCGGCTATATAGCCGGAAGCTTAGCCATCATGGCGGATGCTGCACATTTGGCTTCCGATTGTATTAGTTTTGTAATTGGTTTGGTTGCAATTTGGTTAGGCGATAGGCCGCCTGATCGAAGAATGTCCTTCGGCTATAAGCGTATGGGTAAGTAATTAATTAATTGAAACAATTTAATTTTCATATATACTTTTTGTGAAATTTATACTTTAATTAGTTGCGCATAAGTATGTACTAAGTTTATACCTGCGCTAAATGTAGATATATATTTATGACATTAGCGATATCAGCGTATTGTGTCATAAAAATCTATGGCTCTATTTATGGAATGTCAAGCTAATAAAAAAAATTATTATTGTTCATTGATAAAAGAATGGTATATTCCATTTACAAGGAAAAATGATATATATACATATATACATAGACATATACATTCAGGCCCAGATTTAGAAATCTGTCGCCCTTAGGCCAGTCAGAAATTGCCGCCCCGCTTCACTAGTAAATAGAGAAAAAAATTTTCTAATATCAAAAGTGAGGACCTTTTTTCTTTTTTTTTTGCGTGTTAAAATTTTTAGGTAATTTAGTGCACACAATCCCCGTATTTACACTTTTTTCCCCCTGTGTAAATAAATAAATAAAAATTTCAAAGTTCCCAATATTTGCCGCCCTAGGCACTGGCCTTGTGCCTCTAAGGTAAATGCGGACCTGTGTACATTACATATTCGGTTATCCTCTTGGTATTTAAAAAAAAAGAAAAAAAATTTTAATTATTTTAGAACCGACCTGTGTGGGAAAAAATCTTATGATTTAAATTTGTCATGAGTTGTCACTCAATTTTGGGTCAGAATGCAAGCCAGTTCTTAAATTACATTTGTAAGTCATAATTCTGCATTATTAATGTACTTTTTTTACTTCTCTATATACTTTGTGGAGCAGGTCAACAAAAATACAGTCAAACCTGTTTAAGTGGGACCTGAATAACTGGGAAAACTCTATAAGTAGGAATTTTTTTGAGGTCCCTTCATTTTTGCGAACAAAAAGTGAGAAAATTGCTACCTCTGTAACTGGGACTCGATTTCCTAAAATTATTGCATTTTTACCTCTATAACTGAGACAAAATTGTACATTACCTCGGTAAGTGAGATTATTTAATCAGAAAGTTATTATAGCGAAATAATAAATGAGTCCTGGGATGAAATCGTAGCCAATAATGATGACCTACAACCTACTTTTGAACTTTTGATAACGCTGTAATGGTATCCGAAGAACAAGATGAAGATGATATCATTAAGATTGCCAAGCTTCAACTGAACAAGATCCAGAAATCGACAAAGTTCTGAAGAAGTAGTTACCTCTTTAAGTGAGGTAACGGCTTCTTCGACCTGACTAAGTGGGAAACTCTATAAATGAGAAACTTCTATAAGTGGGAAAAAATTTGTGGTCCCTTGCAATCCCACTTATCCAGGTTTGACTGTATTAATAATCGTTGGTGTTTCTGTTAGTGACTTTTAAACGACTTGGCCTTTGAGGTCATATTTTTTTTAAATGTTTCTTAAGGTCGGTGGAAGGTTATAAGCATAGTTTGGTTTGGAAAAAAATTGACGATGACACGCCTCTCATATAAGAAAAAAAAATCAAATTTACCTATAAAAAGTACGTGAAAAACTAAGTTTCAATGAAAAAATTAGCATTGCCACGCCTTATATATGAGAATAAAACTACAATTGTTTTATATCTCAGCAACTAATTGACGCAGATGAATAAAATTGTGTACTTATGTTTCTTATGGTTTGTAGAAGATTCTTAAATTGGAAAAATGAGCGTTGCCACGCCTTCCATATAAAAGGAAAATTAGATTGATCATAACTCATCAACTATTTGATGCAAAGACTCAGTATATTTATAAGAGGAAAAATCAAGTTTATTGATATCCTAGCTACTATTTAACGCAGCTGAATGAGACTTGGTTCATACGTAAAAGATAAAGACTAACTAAATTAAAATTACGAGTATTGCGCCACCTACCGGTTAGGGCAGAATATGGGCTGCCAGTAATTCTAGTATTATTTATAAAATTCTTTGATATATGTAATATGTTAAAAATACTTATGTATATTTAAAAAAAAAATTAAGAAATGCTCTTCATGCTTTTATATATGTATGTATCTCATATGTACATAGACTTACAATTTTTTAATGTTTCGAGTTCACTAAAACAAAAAAAAAAAACAATTTGGTAAAAAGACGATTAGATTTATAAATCAAATGAATAATTCTAATGTTTTTGGTAGTCTTATCATTTGATTAAATATATATCTTTACGCGTTCTTCAATGTTTTTACAGTCATTGTTTACAATGCAAGATAATCTTGATCAACTTAAAAAATATACTGATAAAAATTTTAAATGAAGTGTAAACAAATTTATAGAGCAGATGAAGACAAAAGCTCAGACTACTAGCACTTGACTATCTCAAATTATAGTGACGGTTTCTTTGTAAATATTAATTTAATCAAAAATTTTGTTCCTACAATATACAATAAGACGTATTTTTGATGATAATGAAGGAAACTTAATGTGTTTACAACAGTTTGAATGTGATCTTACTTTTGACCCGATCCTTAATTGTAACGTTTGTTCATATAGATGATTGATTTTTGATTTTGCAGGAATATTGCACACCTTTTTTTTTTGTATGCATATGTAATATAAGAAAAGTCTACGTGATTTCATATTGAATGTTTATTTAATACTTTATTTTATTTTCTTTTTTTTTCATATGAAAAATAATATTAAATTACCACAACAACAACAACAACAATCTGCATATGTAGAGGTAATGGGTGCTATAGTATCAATACTGGGTATTTGGATATTAACAGCGACGCTAGTGATAGTAGCCATCGAACGAATGTACTCTAATGACTACGATTTAGATGCAAATACAATGATGGTAATATCGGGCATTGGAATTTTAATAAATATCGTGTAAGTACTTGCTTATGTACATATACAAAAAAAGCTTGATATTCATATTATACACTTTTTATATGTTTGATTCGAAATGTTTTCGAGCTCCGATTGATTTTCGGATTCGACAAATTGGCAAAAAATGACAAAGTTAAGGAACAAGGAAGGGTCAAGTCATGTGTAAATGAATGTAAATTCAAAAAAGACTATATTGTTACTCAAACAAGCACTAAATACGCCACTTAACACATCATATCTCAAAAACCACAAATGGGATTTTTCCGCTCCAAAATCATTTTTTTTTTTTAATATCACTCCTTGCTTTAATTTCAACAAATTGTGCGCGGATTTTTCTCCTAAGCAAAATTTTAAATTAAAAGAAATATTGACTTTTGAAGTTCTTTCCTAACCGAATCTTGTACAGCGTGCTAAAAGCTTTATTTTGCCCATCCTTAGGCAAATTTTTTAAAACACTAAAACTTTATGTAACCTCTGAAAACGGTTTTTATATTTTATAGTGAGCCATTTTTCAATTTCAATATGTGTTTTTCCATATGTCATTGCCGTTTAACCAAAACAACAAAGGATACATATTCATATTCACACAGACACACACAAAAAGCACACACTTAAGGCCTGCTTTTATGCCATTTTAACGATTATATTTATTTTTATTGTTATTTTTAATTGTATTTACTTTTTTCTCTCTCTTTCTCTCTCACCCTCTGTATTCAGCATGGCATTTATTTTGCATGGCTCATCGGTGTTACCGGGTGGCTCTCACCACGGTCACAGTCATGCACATGCTCACGCCCACTCGCACACGCTTGCACACATGCATTCACATGCACCACAAATGGATAACGCATTGTTGGTCGATGGCTGCAGTGACGCCATTATCGGAAATGGCTTAAAACACACAAACGGGTGAGTCAATTGAATTAAATTTAACGCAACAATTGCACTCAAAGTTTTGCGTGCTCTTTTTTTTTTTTTTTTTGTGAAAAATGTAAAACTTGAAAGCAAACATTTTGGGGGGTAACCCTCAAAGCAAATGAAAATGAATGCATGAATTGCCATGCTATTTAAATGCAATGACTTTGTAAAATAGAGTTCATTGTAAGTACATATTTATAAATTAACATTGAACAGTGTTATAGTACAAGTAGGAGATTTTTCATATAGTATTGAATTTAGTTGAGTAGATGAATACTTTTATTTTATAGTTTTAAAATGAATTATAAATTTTCAATGCTCTACTTTCTGCAGATAGCTTTCTTGTTGAAATGCTATTTCGATTCGTCGGAAGAACTAATGTTGCCCGGGATAAACTTCAGGTAGGGCCCAATTTTCCTAGAAACTTTATCAGTAAAAATACAATAAAAAGATTTCAATATTCGCTGCTTTTTCTAAATTTCAAATTCTTCTTATGTCCTTTATCTCCTCAGAGAGCATAGGGCCTCCTTAAGGCTCTTCCAAAATGCACATTCAGTAGTGATTGCCTTCAATTTTCTCCAAAATTTCACCATTCGCGTTTTCAGCTAACCTGAGAGTTTCTCTGGAGCTCAATCCATTTCCATTTTGAACGCTTGATGCTAAAGGTAAATCGGTTTTTGATGACAGCTGGTGAGCAATTCGATGTTGAAAATAGTCTTGGGCTGCAAGATTTTCAGAATTCGGTGAACACACTTGTGCAGACAACTTTAGCTCACACCTGGCCATGATGAGATTAATAATCTTCGATTCAGCCTCTCATCCGTTCAATGCACCTGCAAGTTATAGCTTTAAAATTTTCAGTTCTGCGTAATTCAATGGATGTTTGGCAGGCATTAAAAACAAACCGCTTTTGCATTTAAAAAAAAAAAAAATAATTAATTAAATCGAAAATCGAGCATTGTTAGATATTTCTATGGCAATAAGGAAAAACAGCTTAAGTCGATCTGTGATAACAAGACAAAGCAACTTAAGTTCTATGTATGAGCATATAATTTATTCTGTTTCGCTTTGTCACCAAAGATCGACTTAAGCTGTTTTTCCTTATTGCCACAGATTTGTTTTTGATAAAGAAAACTAGCGCTGAGATCAACATTGAATCGACTTTGCAACTTTGACATTAATTCTCTTGAAGCTATGTTAATCTCACGTCAACGCGTAAAGGCTGCATTGCATAAATCTTTAGGAATGAGGGAAATCGCTATCAAACGAACGCCGCACTTGCACCGAATCGATAGCAAACACAAGCGTCTAATCATTTCGAAAGAGTATTTCGCGATGTTCAACAGCAACAAGGAATTTTTGGCGGTTCTTCGTAGCCATGAACAAAACATGGATCCAATACAACAAATCAGAAGCATGCAATGGACATCTCCTGGATGATCGAAATTGAAGAAAACCAAGACGGTAGTGAATGTTTTTTGTGATGTGTACAAAATCATTTACTTTGAAAATGAAAGCAAATATTATTCAGAGCTATTATATAGATAGAAAGCTGCTTTTAAATATATCGCTACCAATTGGTTCCGCATCCATCGTTCTCTGCAGATTTCGCTCTCTGTGGCTATGACTTGTTTCGAAACTTGATGATATGGCTCTTTGGAAATAGGTTTGAATCAAACGAGTGGGTTGTCGCTGAAACGAAGTCTTATCATGGGAAAGGCTTTAAAAAATCTGAGAATCATTATACGAAATTTAAAAAGCTAAAGCAGACTATCTTAAGGAATAAATTGAATATTGGAAGGAAAGGTTTCGCTTGACCGACTTCTTTTCAACTTTTCAATGGATTTTTTTTTGCTGTTTTTTCTTTTAATTAGTTGCGTATTTACGCATACTGCACAAATGCCTACTCCGGTCTTACCTTAGATATACCTTAAAATTGCGTTATCCGCACTTTAAAACCAAAATACCTTAGAATTCTGAGATTCTGTAAAAGAGCATTAACACGATTCATAATTTTAACCTTCATGTATATTTTATCTGTCCCAAAACTGTGTTCTCAAGTGTTACCTTTAAAATGTGCAAATTGTCAAATAAACAAAACGAATATCACACCTTCTTGTTTTTATTGTAAAGAGTCAACTATAAAAGCCTTTTTTGAAAACTTACAGCTCTTTATTGTATTTAACAACAATGCTTGTTTTGTTTCTGTTTAAATATTTAAAATAGCTATAACCTTTAATTTTGTATTTTTTTATTTTACAGCACTTGTGACAATGAAAAAAATTTAAATTTACGTGCTGCAATGATACATGTCATCGGAGATCTAGTTCAAAGTATTGGTGTTTTCTTAGCATCTATATTAATATATTTTATTGTAAGTAGAAAAAATTATTTTATTTTTTTATGTATTGCTTAAGAAAGCGTTTGATGAAAATGCTTTTAACTGATATTTGTCAATCATCTATTTTCATTATAGCCCAGTGCCAAATTTGTTGATCCACTTTGTACACTCTTTTTCTCAATAATTGTGATAATGACAACAGTATCACTTTTTAAAGAATCCGCACGAATTTTAATGGATGCAGTACCGCCGGAAGTATCAATTGAAAATCTTGAAGTCGATTTATCGCATATAGACGGTGTAAAGTATGTACCAACTCTCGCTGAAACACTGAAGTAAAACATTAATTAATATTTCTGCTTAGGTCTGTGCATCACTTAAATGTTTGGAATCATACCTCAAATTTTCGTGTTATGATGGTACATCTTGTGATAGGTAATTACAAAATATATTTTAAAAAAGTTTAATAATATATAAATGAAATTTTTTTTTTCTATAGATCTCTTAAGTGATAACAATACCGTTTTGGAAAAAGCCACTAAATTGGCACATAGTAACAAATACAACATCAAACATACCGCCATACAAATTGAGCGTCTAACATCATAGTTACAGTGACAAACATCAAAAATAGTAGTAAATTAAACAAATTAAGTAGTTTAATTTTATTTTTTTAAAAAAAGGTGCTCCGACTGACCAAAGACTGATTGTTGCATGTTGTTTTATCAGCTCGTACCTACTATAAAATGTGTAACACTTTACGAGTTTAACAATTGAGAAATTCAATGAAAAGAAGTAGTAAAATTTGTTTTTATTACATCGTTAATTAACTCATTTAGTAATTGCTTATGTGCTAAGGTGACTGTAGGAATGTGGCATGTAATAAGATAATATAGAATGAAACTTTAAGAAAAGATAAACCCAAAGAAAATTTATAAATATGGGACAGTAACAGGCAATGAAGAAAGTCTTGAACATGAAATTGAAGATATATCTTATCTTATAAATCATATCAATATTTTGATGTGAAAGACATACGTATGTATTTATTCCCTACAAGGGTTCCATCCCTTTTTAACAGTCATAACACAACATAATCGCTTAATTATTTTGTTGTTGGAAAGGTTGTGAAGAGAGGCAGCTCAGAATATAATTTTGTATGTAATAATATTCGGAGGTGCCACGCCTCGAAATTTACATTTCCACGGCTAAACCAATACTGACTTAGTTATGATATGTGGTTTGGAGATAATATTATGTAGATTGAGAAAATTTATTAAAAACTTTAAGTTTTTTAAGCGGGCGTGGCAACGCTCTTAATAGAAAAAAAAAAACGCTGGCTCAGTTAAGCCGTTACACAGATTTTGATTAAATTTGATTTGAAAATAGATTTAATCCTCAGTAAAGATATTTGTTTTGAGTTGGCGATGCTATGCCCCTAACGGGAAAAAAACTTTTTTACTGCTACACTATTGAACCGATTTCGATGAAATTTGTTATAGCAATAAATTGAACACTGAGAAAAGATATTTGTTTTAAAATGGACGGTGTCACAACCCTTATAGGAAAAAAACATTTTCACCGCCAAATTTTAATGAAATTCGGTATGGAGATAAATTAAAACTTGAGAAATGGTATTTGTTCTTAAATGGGTTTCGGCAAGCCTCTTACAGGAAAATGTTTTCTTAACTAAACTAATGGACCGATTTTGATGGAATTCGGTATGGAGATATCTATATTGAGCACTAAGGAAGGGATGGAGATAGGAATAAGGCAACAAGATACCGTCTCATTTTGATTTTAATATCAAAAAGTACTTTTTGTTTTTAAACTATAATGGTTGATCTTCACGGAATGTACCACTTGTACATACGGGTTCGGGTGCTGCGTAGGCCGTCATGCGTTAAAAGCTACCAAATCGCTTTATTTAACATTTTGGCGAAGAAGATATTTTGCGACTTAACACCGTTGAAATTTTTATGAGGTGTTACGTTAAGAGTTGTGTACATATAACACCCGAAATTTGCGAAAAGTCAGTCAAAAATTATAGATTTTTCAAATTTCTTGAAAAAAAAAAAGTTTAAGAATATTTTTTTACCGTCTTTGCGATATAAGGCCAACAACAATGAATCACTATAAGTTGAAGGTTAAGGTTTATTTGGTGCATAAAATATACTTAAGAAATGTCACTTAATGTCAATTGATTTTTATTAAACTCTGAAATTTTTAATTCTGTGTTGGCACTGTATCATGGAAATGGCTAGGCAAACTTAAAGAAAATCAGATGGATCATTAGACAAGCAAAACATTAAGAAATAAAAAATATTTTAAGCCCTTAACTTGTTGAAAAGTTACTACCTTTTATTATATAAAATTATTTGTTTATAGAAATAAAAATAAATGCAAGAACAGCTGTTTTTGTCTTTGACTTATTTTGCTTATTGTACTATCTTTTCTGAAGATTTCATCATTTAATATTAAAAACACCACATTTCTACAGTTGCCTCTTGGACTATCTGTATGATACCTCAGAAGAGCTAGAACGTAAACAATATAGTATTATGTGTAAATGATATATGCTAATTATAAAGAACTTAGCGGCAATAAATAATTTATAAAAAATTAAAAAAAAAAAATCGTCAATACTTATAAACCAAACACATAAATACATCATAGAATGTTTTTTTAGGGGTCGAGTTTCAGTGTAATCGGAGTCTTAATTTCGTCATAGAAAATTTACGCACAATGGTGTTGTACATTCGTTGCTGCACAACGGAAATTCTTTGCCACATAAAAAAATTAAAGACTTTGTTATTAAAAGAAACCGAAATATTTGGAACATAAATATATTTTTTTCCCAATAATAACATTATACCATTCTGAAACAATTAAATCAAAATTAATTATAAATTTAAGCTTTTAACAAAAGCAACCCATCATGACCGACCACAAATAAAAAATGCAAACATAAAATTTATTTTTATTCACTTTGAGCATAACAAATTGCGAGCGCCCACATGGCTACAATTAAAAGTGAACTTAAATTTAATGCATTAAAAGTAGAAACAACAAACGATATGAAAAATAAAAAAATATTAAAAAATTAAAACATAACAAGGTCACGGATGGAAAAATAAAAACAAAGTCAAAATGTTGTTTTTTTCTTTTTTTTTGTTTCAATGTTTAACATATGCACGACCAAAGCGTGAATAAAATTCCTTTAATTATCACAAGTAGAGATCAGACAAAAGCACCAACACAAAAAGTGCAATGAATGCAGTTTTCAACACTTTTTTCACAGAAAAAAAAGTTAAAATTAAAATCACTGAACAATGACCAATAACAGCAGAATATGTTTTAAAAATAATTTTTCATATAAATATTTACATTGAAAGCGAATTGTCTATGAAAATTGAAAATTTTTTCACAATTTAAAATGTAATGTAATATAACCCCACTGTGCGCGTGGAGTAAGCGGCAAAAAAAAATTGAATATGAAATTGAGGCCGAGATTTAATTAATAATCGACGAATTAACAGCGTAAACAAAAATATCCTTTCGGCGAAAGGATGCAAGGCAAGTGTGTGAATATTGCGGTATTATGAGTATATCGGTAGCGACAGCAGCAGCAAAAGCAACATTTACGCTTGAGTGAATTTAAATACTAAAAAAGCGAAAATTGCACGCGCGAAGTAAATTTTGTGCGTGAATAATAATTAATTTAAATTAAAAAGTACTCACAAATATAAATATATGTATGTGTCTATAGTGTAAAGTAAAATCTGGTGCAGTACTTGGCTTATTATGGGACATTTTCATTTGATGTTTTTGATTTTTTGATGATGATGTTATTAAGGTTGTACGTCAACTCTCCTAAGGAAATTGAAGCTTAATAAAAATAAATATTCACCAAAAAAATGAGAAGGTAATTTCACTCAAAATTTATGAATACTTACAAAAAAAAATATTCCTATGAAAACTATTTGCCCAAAAATTTCCATATCTTTTATATTGGAATTTTTCTTATGATATGTTTTTTTAGATTTATGAGTAACTACAAACAAAAATAGAGAGATGATAATCGCCCAAAATATTTTGTAATTTTTCAATTGTTTTTTTGTATAATTTCGATACTTTTCAGTTAGTGCCATATTATTGCAACACTAATTAAAATAAAATGTTTCACGCTGCATTAACAATGAGCGAAAAGTGTTCGAATATGATGATGTGAATCAACACTATGCACATAATGAGCCTGAAGATTTTTTTTGTCCTTGAATGACGCGCTCTTGTTGGTGGTGTTATTGCAGCAACTCTCTCAAAGGTCCTTGATGAACAAATGTAACAGGATTTCGACATTTGCATCGAACGCATACTTAATATGAATATCAGCACTTGCACACATATGTAAGCATACAATAAAAACTAAAAAAAAAAAAACACTCACGCATACAATATCCCAGAGGGAAATGTGACAAGTGATCAGAGTTTAATGAAGGATTCTATGTGTAAAAAGAATTTCATCTTAAGCAAAAAAGGAACTTCGCTCAAAATTAATGTGAAAATTCTAAAAGTGTTCATACAAAATATAGCCAAAATTTTCTAAATGTCTGTAAAGTTAGCACATAATTTGTTGAGTTTAAAATAATCTTTAATTACAACACAAGCGTTCCATTAACAAGCTAATTCCACATGGAGCAATAGTATTTTTTTAGATACGACACAAGTCGAGAATTGTATTCTACTTTTTCAAAAATTACCGGACTAACTTCACAGCCATATTTTCTACTGGGTCAGCAGCTGATTTGTGTCTGTGTTTAAGAATGTATTCGTGCGAAACACAAGTATATTTCTGCACTGAGCATAAGTTCGAGGATTTTGTAATTAAATTGTAATATTTTTAATGGTTTGCATGCATTCACTTATGTACTATTGAAGAGTATGTGTAATTTTTTGCACTTACTGTAGACCACTGTAATGCAATTAAAATATTGACGTCTTTCACAGAAATCAAAAACCATATACATACATACATACATATTTATTAAAAAAATAAAGCGCATATGTGTGCAAAATTATAAATGTACACAGAGCAAACGATTTGTTTGAATATAACAAATGTATTGATTGAGTCAAACATAAAATGCTTCAACCAACATTTACCACTATTTCATCCAAATACAATATGTTTGTTTGAAATAAATATTTGATTGCTCTATATAAAATATATTTTTGTTATATTCAAACAGAGTTGTTTTCTCATTGTATATGTGTAAAACATATTCAGGAAAAATCGCTCAAAATATTTGTGTATTCAGATAATACTGTAAATCAGACAGAAATCTTATTAAATACGTGTAGATATGAATATTAGGGAGTTTGAAATACGTTTTCCGCCAAATCTAATTTCCAAATGAAAAAATGGGTTTCACGTGATTTAGACAAGAGCCTAATCGTCTTATCACGCATGTTTTGAATTAAGACGATATCCAATCGATTAATACAAAAATTCGCTCAGAACTTAGAATATGTGTTCGAATTTCAAGCCTAAAGTTTTGAACTCGAAAATTAGAATTTTTTTTTTTTTCTAATTTCCAAGCTGTGTACAAAAAAATAAGATAGTGACCTAATTTCCAAGCAACTCTAATTTCTGCGAATTCTAATTTGCGAGCTTTGCCTGTATAAGTAGGTAATATTAAAATTTGTGGTTCGTGCTGTTTTTATTTTTTTGTTTGTTCAAGTTTTTTTTTTCTCTCTTTTTTGTTTTTGAATGCATTCACATGAAAAGATAATTTAACGCAAGTGAGCAACAGAACGTAATAAATTCCAATTAATTGCAATTTTTATGTTGAGGGGTTGGTGGGTCGGTCGGTCGCTTGAGAGTTTTCTCATGTGCCTGAGTAGTCATTGAAGTGGCGGCTTAAGGTAACATGAATGGAATACTGTGTTCCAATTCTTTAAGAAACTTTTTTTAAGCTACTTCATGGAAACAAAATCAAAAAAATGGAAAGGATAACATACCTTTCAATGACACTATAAAAAAAAAAAAAATTAATTTCTGAATATTTGGACCAATTTTAAGAACTTTTTACTCAGTGTGAATTTTACTGAAAATTGATAGCTTAAGAAAAAAATGATTAATAGTGAAATTTTGACCAAAACTGTTCTTGTCCTAGAGATAAAACAACTCCAACAAAGCATAACGCTATTCTTTCCCATAGAATACAAATCTGCAATAAAAAAAAAATAGGTTTGTTTATAAAAAAACCAGTTGACTTTGTATTGACCTACCTTGGAAATTCGTTTTAAGGTCAAATGCAAGGACCCCTTTGGAACCTTACAACTTCTGTTTAAAACATTTATCGCTAACTTACTTTGTTCTCGAGATATTGGCCTGGGGAAACTTAGTAAAGAGCTACCACCCTTGTGAATTATTTGATTGTGTTGCGCAAAATAGTTACGACACTCTAACAACTAAGCTAGTGATGCACTAAAAGAAATGTTGTGAAACATACATTGTAGAGTCAATAAATTTTAACTTTATCCAACAATTCTCTTGAGCATGTTCATCAAGTGCCCTTTTATTCCAATATACCCATAATCTATTTAATGTTGATTGATAAAAGAAAAAAGCATAAGTAAAGAATAGAAAAATGTTAAATTTCATATTTTTAATGGTTCCTCTGGTTTTTCCTATGTATACCATAGTCTCCTTTACAATTGGTATCCTGCACCAACCAACGCTTTGAAGTGGCTAAGTTGAATTGTAATTTTTAAATTACAATTACAATTTCCACATTCAAATTCTATGTATATTATGTATTACTGCATTCGATTTGCTTTAACTAAAGAGCACTTGCTACATACTTGGCAATTTTTCACTTAAATGCAATGAAATGCATTTTAACTTCCGCTTCCAATCCGGACATCCGTCTTAAGGTTGTATGTGTGTGTTCAAGGCTTTTGTACATTTTGGATTTACATTTGCTTGAGTAGTGACGTCTTTACAAATGTAGCAATAATACAAATTAAAATATTTAGTATATTTGAAATGAAGTTGAAGAGACGAAAGTATAAGATTGTCGGTAGAGATCAAAATTTAACATTTATTACAGAAATTGCTGGAAATCACACAAACAAAAACAAAAGTAGTTTAATTTACTAAAAAATATTTGAAAAAATAAGTTCTAAACAAAACTATAAACAAAAGACAATTTCATTGGAATGAATGCAAAAGACATCCTGTGCTGCCCCACAATAAATGAAGCTGCTCATAATCATAAACTGCAGAAATTACAATTTCTGCGTAAATATTTCCACTATTGACATAACAATTTTATTTTCTAAATACCAGCGGTAAACAGAAATAGTAATATTTAAATACTTATATATAACAATAGTAATAATAAATAATAATAACACGACAACAACAGTGTAAGCGCTTTTCTCAATACAATATATGAATTAACAATACATTGTATTTTTTCCTTTCTGAAAGCCAGTACATTAGAGCGGTTCAAAAAAAAATATCAAATTTTTGTTTTTTTACGATGTTTCAGTGGATATCTATAGCGTTAGGCTACGAGCACGCAATGAGCGATAAGCGGTAGAACGGCAGCAAAAAAATTAAAACATATGAAACACTGTATGAGCGGGAAAAAGGTTTTTTTTCACGCCCTACCGCTTATCACTCATTGCGTGTCCGTGGCTTTACACGTCTTGACAGAACTGCTCAAAGGATTTTCATTAATATTGAATACTTGATTAGTGCCAACTGTTTGAAGTTGTTGATTTTGAAGTAAAAAATTAATTTTGAAAACTGGGCAATTTATAGGGGTTATCGAATTTTCCAATAAAATAGGAATAGTTTTAGGGTTATTTTTAGGGGAGGAATTCGAATCCTTAATTATTTTTTTAATTTTTTTTTTTTCTCTTAAAAAGTTTTAAATTGGACCGGAAAACATTGGAAAAATACTGATTTTCTATTTTAAAATTGCAAAATCCTCCCATGTTTTTTTTTTCACCGCTGCACCCGTGTAACTTTGTCAACTTAACGGAATGCCGTAGCCACACATCATGCAGGGTTACCAAGTTGAAAATAAGGAATTAACAGTCTTCTTTTGTTTTTTTTGGTACTCAATATCTAAATTCACCTAAGACTATTTTTTTTCTTAGCTACCAATTTTAAGAAAATGTAAGTACATACATTTGTAAAACAAAAATACGCCAATTAACGGATTTTTCCGAAATTTTTCAATTCCTACGACTTACGGCTAACTATTTTGTCTACAGCGCTCTTTCTATGTGCAACTGATGTAATTATTTTTCCATTAACAAAAACTAGAAGACTTAAAAAAAAACAATGACGCGGTGATGGCGGTTCAGTAATAGCCGAACAATAGCTTGACAGAGAAAAGTAAAAACAACCGTTACTTGCTGTTGATTTATGATCGCCTGTTGCTTTACACCCTTTTATATGATAGAATACGTCCCACAAACATAGTCTTGTTTAATTTCATTAAAATTCGTACATTCGTTATCAAATTACAAGCATTTAAAAAACTGTTTTGATTACAGCGCCCTCTATGTGCAATTAATGTTATTTTTTTTTATTACAAAAAACTAGATTATCTAACGAAAACAATGACACCTCATTTGTTAAAATCGGTGAAGTAATAGCCGAGCAATAACGTTTTTAAGTGAAGTAAAAAAAAACCCGCTACTTTCTGCTGGTTTATGATCGCCTGGTGTTTTGCAAATTTTTCCATATTGAATTTTTTCGTTTGGCAGGCTCGCTGCAAACGCACATTATTAATGTTGCTAAACAATAAGCCATAGCTCCTAAACTACTAAACTGATTTTAACAAATGAGGTGTCATTCTTTTTGTCTTACAGAGAAGAATAACACTGTGTTTTTAAGGTATCAAAAAACTTTTCATACGGTGCGCTGTAAGCAAAACAATGATTATTTTGCCAATATATCAGCTATTGCTTACTTATTCGATATTGTGTGAGGATAGTAGCACTGGTTCGATTCGTACTAAATTTCATTGCTTATAAAAGTTACAAACTTTAATAAATTTACGGCTTTTTCGAAATTTTTCAATTCCCAAGGCTTCACATGCAATTAACGGCCTGGCCGCGTCAAAAGCGGCCACTTGGCTAGCCTGTGTACATGACAGTAAAATTCTGGTATAAGGAGAGCTCATAGTATTAATATTTACTGGTGGCTCATTGATATTTTGAACTTTAGATAGGAATTACATGGGAAAGAATACTTTACTAGGCGGTTTCGTTTATATTTCGTGAAAGAAAAATCTTAAACAAACGGTACCAAACCCATTTTAGAAAGAACATAATTCTGAATGTATGAAACATGAGCCGTATTGTTCGGAATAAAATCATCTTTTATTAAGCATGATACAATGTTAAATTGAAAAAAAAAACAAGAATATGAATGGTAAACAAGTTTTATTTTGTTTTTGAAGAATGTAGACTTAACATTTTGAAGAACATTTCATTTGATCACCACGGCGAAATTTGACAACACCAATTCCATCAACATTATTTTTGCATACTTTTACGCATAAAGCTGGACGAATTTAATTAATAACTCTTTCGAAGTGGACTTGTTCGAGGCTTATCTGCATCATAACAATGACTTAGCATACCCCCCACAAAAAAAATAGTGTAAAGGTGTTAAGTCAAATGATCTTGCTGGCCAATTGATGGGTCCAAAACGTGAAGTAATAGAATCAATAAATTAACCACGTAATAAATCCATTGTTTCACGAGCTTGATGACACGTAGCACAGTCTTGTTGAAACAACTTATCATTCAAGCTATTTTCAACAATTTTTGAAAAAAAAAAATCATTCAGCATTGCTTATACATATACATAACACCATTGACATCATTTTTTGAAAAAATATAGTCCGCTGACAACGCCAGCATGAAATTCATACCAAGCAGTTAATTTTTCTGGATTTTATGGAACTTCTTCAAAAATATGTGGATTATTTTTATCCCATATATTACAATTTTGTTTGTTAACTTATCCATTCAACCAGAAATGTGCTTCATCGGAAAACATGATTTTTTGATAAAAAAAAAAAATGAACAACGTCAAGCTTTTCGTAAAATACGCCATAATGAAGTTTCAAAAATGTTTAATTCTTGAGATGGACGTGAAATTGATAAGTTTAGATCTACAACAACACTAGCAGCATTAATATTGGATTCATTAGGAACATATCGTTGACGTATTGGTGTTGTAGTATTGTGTACAGTAAAATTTGTTTCAAATCTATCCACAATTCGACATATAACTTGTGTAGTAGGAGTTTAAATTTACCATAAAATTCACGAAGCGCTTTTTGAGTTTGTACAATTGAACGCGATTTTTTATAAAAATAATAGAACGATTTATAAACTATGTTCATTTGTATAGCAATACATGATAATTTTTATGTCTTAAATAAAAAAGCATAACTTAATATATGTCATCGGACATTTTTCTCTGTTGAAAAATGTATCACACCTATTGAAAAACCTTAAAGACAATGAACTTCAAAATCTTCATGGACCAAACAGTTTAAAATATACGGCTTTCATTCTGGTTTTAAGACGATATTAAGATCCAAGTACTTGCGCAAAATCCAACACTATGTTGTTTCGATATTAGACAGTATGTAAACTTTGATAAAAATTTGATTTGTCAACGTTGCTGAAGCCAAACAAGGCGTCCCTGTTAAAAAACCTAATTATTGAAAAAAAAAGTTGATAAAAGAACAATTTTTTTTTTTTTTTGGTTTTATTAATTCATTTAGTTTTATTGGTCACAAAATATTAAAGTATAGTAATTTAGTTATTTTTTACATAGTATATTAAAAAAGTTATAATTTGAATTAACATTTTCTTTTTTTTTTTTTTTTGTTGTAAGTTCAGTATGTACTTAAAGTAACTTTTTTGAAAATTAATAAAAATATAAATAATGTTTAGGTGTAACAACCCAGAAAGGGCCTCGAACTTGCTTGCGATGATGCAAAATGGCGGGGATCATGCCGGATCAGAACGGTAATAATTGAGCAAAGTTTTTCACGGCAAATAGTTGCCTAAAATCTTTCTTATTTAACATTATAAATACATTTACAGCTGCAATAGATACATATGAAAAATTAAACAGAAAAATAAAAATAAACTGTTCACGTTATAACTAAAATGAATCAAAAATAAATAAAAATAAAAATTCAAAGCGTTAAATTAATACTAACTAATTTAAACATTTGCCACGCAAAACCAAGTAAAAAAAAGTGTCTCGTTACGCCTGTTTGCATTATACATACATACATATTAATTTACTCTTCATTAAATGCTAAGACCTATAACTAATTTTAAAGTACATAATTCAATTTAATAGCAAATCCTAAATAATTTATGCATTTGTAAACAGCTTAATTTTCGTTAATTTAATATTATCAATTTCATGAACGAATATGAAAATTTGGATGTCTCACACACGCACACGTACACGTACACTCGCAAAATAGACACAATAAAAAACAAGGAACACAAAGGCGGCACTACTATGTGGAGTCTTTCAATTTGGTATATTATGGGAGCATAGTAAGTGTTTCGTTTGCATGGTATAGTATGTGTGTATGTACGAGTATGTAGTATTTATTTATTCACACATGTGTGCGTAATTTATAATATAAGATATTTTTGCGAAATTAATAATAAACATACATAATAATAATATTCTTAACAGTACATTGTATTGGGTTTAAAAAAAAAACAAGCCACAACACATTATTGTTGTTGATGTTGTTCTTATTGTTTTTGTTATTATAATAAAAGCCTTTTGAAGTGTTAATATTACTCCGGCACACGCATGTACAGAGCTCAAGACGCATATGAGCAAAGGATGTGTAATTAAATGAGTAAACAAGGTATAGATAGACAAAGAAATTAATGAACAGAAGAATAGAAAAGTTGGCTAGTGTAATAAATGTATGTATCAATAATGAATATCAAATGAAAAAAAAAAATTAAAAAATTTGGAATTGAATATTCATTTTCAATTTTAATATAAAATAATAATTTCAGTTTTAAGGATTAGTATAACATTTACATTGAAGTTAATTTCGCTGTAGAAACAACTGTCGGATTAAGTGAAAGGTGAATTTCAAAAGTGCTTTACCAATTTCTTAATGTAATGCATACCTACATAATCTAATATCAACTTAATTTTTAAACAGCAATTTTCAGTTAAACCCCGTTTAGTTACATCGAAGCATTTGAGACAAAAAATCAAAATCCATACAGCTTAAGGAATAAATCACAAAATCAGCTTAAAGGCATATATGTTAAGCTGCAACAAAAGTATTTATTACAAAAAGCCGTAGCATATTTTGAGGCGCCAGGAAGAGCGTATGTGTGTGTTTAAGTAATACAAATAAACATATATAGCTGTCAAGCCTTTCCGTTTGCCTGTTAACACAAGTGTATAGAGAACAGGATAGAAGAAAAAAAAAAGCAAAGCTGTTGCATAAGCTGTAACATGTTTTCTTCAATTTTTAAAAAACAAAATAAAGAACGAATATAAGATAGCTTGTATATAACAAGAAGAATATGTATGCAATTTTAAAGAAGAATATGCAGGATATGTATGACAAAAACAGCAACAACAACAATAACAAAATTTACTTATAAATTAAAACTAAGTTGAGCAAAAAAAACTCTTTTATATACCTAATTTTTACAACATATCAAAACAACAAAAAAAAGGAGTACCTACAATAATTTCTTAGAAAATCCTTAAGTTTATTTCTTATATTATTACAACTAGCAGTAGTTGTTGTAGTTTTAAATATACATATATGTTTTTTTTATATCTATTACATACTACTACTTATTTTTCTTCTCTACTTTCTACTTCTGAAAAAAAAAATGTATATGTTATACATGAAAATTTGACATATACATACTTATACGTACCTAACATACATAAAAGTATAATATACACAAATAAATTTCACATAAAAAAAGATGGGAACCAAAAAAAAATGAAGAAAAGAAAAAACAATGAAGTTAACATAAAAGCATTAAATGTAACGTAAACGTAAACTTAAGAGTATCATGTAATAAAAGAATATGAAGGCCAAAAAAAAAACGAATAATAAAAATAATAAAATAATAACTTAAGCAAAGTCTCATAAATATCTGCGGTTGATCCTTCTTTGTGGCGAATGTAAAGTTGTGTCGCCATAAACTTGCGATTCGTTTCCAGCCGATAAACCGCCGCCACTACCAGGACTACATTGGTCGCCTATTTTGATTTTTTTTCATGTAAAAATGAGGAATGAAATATTAGGAAATATAAAATTTAACTAGTTTACTATTTTTGTGAAAGTAAAAGTGCTTATTTTGTGCACAATTTCACTTTCTTATTACAACTTCGCGAATTTAGACTATTAAATATAGCATACTTTTCGGCATGACTTTATCATTTTAAGATGCTGCTTAGTATTGTTGAATACTTATGTTAATGTGAAGTTAAATTCACTTAGACGATACTTATTATAAGCTGAATTTGCGTTTCAGTTATTAGAATGAGATTAGCAATTTATAAATAATAACATTGATTAAGACTTACCATGATAGTACGGTGATAAATTTGGATATAGGTAAGGAGACTGTGGCGGGCTTCCTTGAGATGGAGTACTTAAATTGCTTGCCATTGATTTGTTTTTAATCGTTGCGGAAAAAGCTGTAAAAAAGAAATACAAATTAAAATTTTATAATAAAATTAAATATTTTTCACTGCATTGTTAGCAAAAGAGTAAAAATGCGCCCCTACTCTTATAGCGATAGATAGTTTTTGCTCAATTTTAGTTAAGAAAGAGGTTGCTCAAACCATTCTCTCAATTTGTGCAAAATTAAATAATTCTCTCGCCTAAAAGTTTGTGCACATATGGGAGGTGTCACGCTATCTTGACACAATATTCGCGCACTTTTTATCTACTACGTATTTTCAATTCCACGATTTTAAAATGAAGATCCACGCGGAATGAAAAGTGTGCATATTAAGATTTTCAAAATAAATTCCCTAGAAGACCTTACTAAAATCGTAACTCCACTCGTCGGATAATCACTAAATCGAACTTAAAAGAAAATTTAAAGAAAAGTAATTGTCAAAACTATGTTCCACAAAAAATAGTAAATAAATCTACATTTACAAAAATATACAAACGGTCAAAACTTTTAGAGAGATAACGGAATTTAAGGAAAAGATTTTTTCCTTTTTTTAAAAATAGAAAGTGGTGGTTAAAAATTTAACTCCTCGAACAAGATATGTAACTTTGTATAAGGTCGGCTAGAGAATTATAATTCAGAACACTTTTTTTCACTAGGCTTAACAGGCCACTCATACAACATGGCTTCCCACGGCCAAAATTTTCTCTCAGCGGACCAATTACTAAATAAATTATAAAAAAAAGTTGGCAAAAGAAAAAACTTCATAAGGATTAAATTCACTTTGAAACCGAAACATTCAAGATACTTAAGTAATTTAATTACTGAAGAAGAAGTTGAAACATTCAAAATGAATAACTTTGTGCAACTGCGAATTAAGAAAAAAAAACAAGAAGATACTGACTGGTATGAAAAACAATTTCGTTGATTTTTTAATTGAGCCAATTTAAGAAGCGAAACTTTTGTGCGGAAGCAGCAATTAATTGCGCTGGCAAACAAAAATATGCCCGTTCATTGAACAAGAAAAAAGTCCTTAAAATAAACGCTAAAGAATTTAGAATAAAATGATATTTTTGGCAAAAATTCAACTCAAATTCTTTTAATTGCACACATAATTGGCTTAAGCGAAATGCTGAAAACATTGGATTAAGAAAGGGTTGCCAGATAAATATAACAACATTTAAGAGACAAAATCATGTTTCATTATATGCAGCTCCTGATTCTAGAAATTTTTTGCAGTAGCTGTAGTAGATGTAATATTTTGGTGGGAGGTAGAGGAGGGTCTCTCGTATATATAGAGGTAATTTGCGGATAAAGTGCACTCCCGCAAAAGTGCCCTTATTCCACCCAACTATTCAATTAAAATTTATAAATAGTTGAGCTTTAAGAATAATGCTCTCAATTAAGAATAAGCCGTTTTCGACAGTTGGGATTTTTACCAATTGTAGATTAAGCCTTTCTTTGTTGGTAAAAAAATTTCAAGAAAAAAAAAACTGATGCACTTAAAAATTTTTTGATTTGAAAAAAATGCCTCTGGTTGACGATATTTGCAATATTTTCCACAAAACAGTTTACTATGCACTAAATGTCATCTTTTCCATTAAATTATGAAAAGTTTGAAAAAAAAAATTATGAAATTCCGTTATTAACTAAGGAAATAATGACAATTTGAAAAAAAGTCCTTTCAGAATTTTTTTTTTTATAATTTTAAAGGACAAAGTTCAAATGACCATATCTTTGAAAGTTGGGTCCTTTCAGCGAAATAAAAAAATATGGGTCCCATAGAATTGAACGCAGATTAATATCTGTAAAATTTAAGCAAATCTATAAATTTTTTTGGTCTGTCTTGATCGATTTGAAAAATAATGTGCCATATATCCTTTTTTTTAGGATTAAGTTTTTGCAAAATCTCACACAAAAATTGTTGTTTGGCTTTTCGTTGCTGATGCTTATGCTGGTTCTTGAATTCTGTGTTGATATTGATGTGTGATATTGATGTTTTATATTGTCTTTTCATTTCTACCGTTTGTATTTGGCTTCAAAGTTCAAAGAACAAATTCTGTCAACTGCTTTTTTTTATATTTTTTTTTTAGTTTAGATCGCTTTATTTGAGATTTGAATTTTTTTATGTATAAAAGCTAATATCGATCTTTTCCGATTAATTAAAATCGAGTTAAAACACAAGTTTTTTTTTTACTTTTGAAGAGAGAATATAAATAGAATCAGATGTTAAGAGTTACGATGTTGCTAAGCGTAATGTCATTCCTGTATATTAACGGCATTGAAATCAGTTAAAAAATCTTATTTAATTGCTACAGATCCTTTAAAGTCACTTATTAAATCCATTTAACAAATGAATTTAAATCTCTTCCGAATTAGTTTGCGTCTTTTGTTTATATCTGGCAGCATTATTTTGAAATGAAGTATGACATTTTTGGGAAGAAACTTTAGAGTTATTTAAGCTCATTTTTTATTCTTGACTTGTTTTGCAAGTGCTCGTTTGGTCGACCCTGATACTCGTGGCGATTGGTTTCGCAGCATTTTATGTTTTCCTTGTCATACAAAGCGTCATTAGCCAAGTCAAGCAGCTCATTTATCACAAATGTGAGCAGCGCCATGCCAAGACAAGCAAACAAATACGCATTTCGACTATACCAAACGCTTTGCTGGCTTTTTATTATGTCCTTCGTAATTTTTGACAAGCTAGTCTTTTGCGCGTCCTCTCAAAGCTGCCGCCAGTCATTCATTTGCGTCGTCGTCGTCGTCGCCATCGTCAAGTTTACGCTTGAGCGTTCATTTCAATTAGTTGCTTCATTTCTTGAATTTGCAAAATTTACTACAAATTTTGGAGCTACTCCAAATGGTATCGTTTTTCTAGTGATGTTATATGGTGTGCGTAGGTGAAGGGCATCTTGACATCTTGTAGTAGTGGCAACAATTTAGTAACTCATTTATCATCACACTGGAAGTGAGACACGTCAAAATCCAATTGCTGCTCAAAATTTGGTTGCAAACCACCACTCAATTACCATTATTATTTCGTTTAAGCAAAAGCTAAAGCATCGCTTAGATTGTGGTGGTGCACATTGCGGTTTAGTGCTGTCAAGCAAATAAATTATAACGTGTCTTATGGTTTAATAGAAAATTTGTTTTTTTATTTTATTTAAAATGCTTTTGGGGAGCCAAGTCCGTGTTCGCCGCCTATCTGTACATCAAATTCTATCAATTTTCAACTTTTTATTCAATTTTTCTATACTTTGAACGTAAGCAAAAATAATTTGACTGTCGGTTTCAAGTTCAGACTCAGATTCCATAAGAAGATTCAGATTGTCAAGAAATAGAACTTTATTTTTTAAATGTAAATATGGCATTTTCGTCACTTACAGGTCATATTCTCAAAACGATTCATACTAGGATTATTGATATTAAAAGTCTTAAATGAGAACAGCAGTTGAAACTTTTTTATTACGAGATCTTGTAAGAACTTCTCTTATATCATAATTTTAAATTTCTTAAACAAATTTAAAACTCATACAAAATACACATGATATGCAAAATCGTAATAAATTACAGCTCCTCAGCAACGGAAACGGAAACTACGTTAACGCTACTAAAGTTACTGAGGTTCCTTAAGCTACTGTTATGCTCTTGCCATCATTTTAGTGCAACATCCACTTTGCTTCCTCATAACTTTAGGCTAACAAAACCGCAATGAAAGCCTGTTGAGGCAGCAAGAATCTCAAAGCTTACCACATTGTGCTGTATTTAGCAGTGTCGCATGCATTCGCGACACATAGCACTCACACAGCGTACACCGCCGAATGTGCTAACATGTTAGTCAAGTAGGCGGTTTACGTTAATAGTAGACCGAAATATGGTTGTTGGTGGTAGTGGAAGTTGTAAAGAATGCGGTCGGTTCTAGTGGTGGCAGTAAAATTGATTAGTGCGCGCATTTTAATTTAAAATTTGCGCTCTGTTGGCAAACAAGATAGGCCACTGAGGCGTAAATTGAAAGTAATCCGAGGAATAAGTATGAACAGTGCAAGTACATGCACAGTTTGTGTAGGTATTTGTCTTAAGTTGAAGCTTTTAAATTGTATGCACTTATTTAATTTGTTGAGGCTTAGTAAAAGAAATAGTAGCTTATTGTTTTGGTAGTCTTTGATGGAATCTGTATTCTATTTTATAGTATCCTAAAATTTTGAAACAAGATAAATGCAAATCGAGCTCAGAAACTGAAAAAATTTAAAGAAAAAAAAAACCGGTTTACTCATACGTCCCAAAAGTCAGAAAAGAAAAAAAAACTCTATGTAATATTTCAAACAAACATTTATGAAATTTTTTTTTCAGTATAAATTTCATATTTTAAGGAGTAAAAAGACAACGCCGTGTGAATCTAAAATAGCATGGAATTTTAAATCACAAAAAGTTGTGAAGCACAAAAATTTATACCTGAAGAAAGTTTAGTGTTACTCATACGTCATGTTAAGCAGGTTAGTTCATAAAAATATGAAAATTGTAAATGGCTTTTCAGCAGCAACTACTAAACCAACATTTTATTGATTTATATTGATAAAAGAAAAGAAAAAAGAGTAAGATAAAGTCTAATTTAGCATCGAATTTGAGATATCAGAGTATGAATTGTGGAATCGACAAAAGAACTTTTGCTTTTGCCATGGAATTAAAATTATCGATTCCGTATTTCAATTCACTGAATTTTGATAACTTCAATAAAATCGAAAATAAAATTATTCCAATTGCTATGGAATTGCAAAACTGGATTTCAAATCAATTCAAAATTTACATAGATTTCTGTATAGAACATTAATGATGAAATTTGGTATCGACTTTCTTAATACCAAGGCTAAAAAAATAATTTCTTTGATTTCATTAGAGGCATAAAAACATTAAATTGCAAAATTCACACGAATTGAAATCGAAATGAATTCATTACTACTCAACTCTACATCTAACTATCACTCCTTATGGTTTCATACATGTATGTTATGTACAGCAAGCTCCTTAAGTTAACCAGCATTTAATAGCTTAATTTATAAAATGTTTCACCCAACAAACAAAATTGACACGTCTTTAGATAAACGATTTAATAAAAGTTAGAAAAAAGTAATTGTTGTAAAATTTGATTTATCCTTGATACACGAGTTTAGTTACCTACTTAATTAAATGCCGACAAAGAGCTAAAACCGTAATAAATTTTATCAAAACCATAAACAAATATTTAAGCCACGCTTCATAGTGAAAGTATATCTAGTACTCACACATGATATACCCTTAGACATACTAAACTTTCGGTCAGGTTGTGGCATAACCCAAAAGTGTGTATCGGTTCACAACACTCCTTCCACCCATGATTTAGCACCTTTGCGTTGGCAGCAGGCAACAGACGTCCTACTTTCTCAGCTACTATCGTCTTTTAACTTATTAAAAAACCCTTAAAACTCTAACATGATTGCTCTAGATGCTTGATATGAAAATTGTTAATTAAGCTTACCTTCTGAGTTGATCTCCGTTTTGTTCTGCTGCGGGAAACACAAGACAAACACTATGTGGCCAGGTGGTATAGAGTTAAGGAAAAATAAATGAAAAAATAGAGAATACAAAATGCAATTAATCAAGTTTGTTTCGAAAAAAATAAAATAGAAGAACTAAGTAAAAAATTAAAAACCATACAACCAAAAATAAAAATAAAAAAACCCATACAAATACATAAACAAATATTGGAGTAGACAAAAAACTGGTGTTGGTAATACAAAAAAAAAGAAAACATGCAACAAAAACCATACAACAGGCAAGTTAGGAATAATATTGGTACCCAATTGGGCAGTGTCATGGACTTTATAATTTCCACTGCAATAGAAATAGTGTGTGTGGTTCAAAAATTGTTCATTTGCTTGTAAGTAATTAATTCCGAACAAAAATTTCAACGTAAGAACTTAAACCTTTGATGAATATAACTGAATTAACAAAAATAAAGGGCTCGGAACTGCCTAAATAGCTTAGTTTCTTAACTTATTGTTAGAAAAAAAAAGGAATATATGTAGACTCACATAGTACGTTTCACTTATCAAACAAAAAACCAAAACTTATCAGTTTTTACAAACTGAAGTTCTTATGAAAATAACTTTTAGTAACGCAAAGAAAACTTATCACATTAATTTTAATTGATAAGTGTAAGTAGTCATTTGTGGAATAGAGGTCTTGGCTCGTTTTCAATATAGTGAAAGATGAAACTATCCTTTAAAATGATTTCTATGCTTATTGGTTTACTTATCAATTTCTTGTTTAATGAAACTCAACTTGATAAGTTACTTACTTTAGTTGAGCAAATAGTATTTTTGAAAAATTTATTGATAGATAAGTGAGAGCAGGGTTTTCAAGCGGAAAAACGCTAAGTCTTCGTTTAGAAGAGAATGAGGATGCTTCCACTTATCTTTGGGATTTGCAAATATTGGCGCTTTATAAACAGTAAGAAAGCAACATTTTTTTAGAGTGGCAAAAAAGCGAAATTTCACCCCAATGGTGAAAAATTAGTAACATCTTGTTGCAACTTTAACTCGAAATGATAATTTGCTAAGTAACAAAGTAATAGTTGCAACTCTTATTTAAAAAAAAAAAAAACATTTAATTTTAAACTCGTTTACATATCATATGAATTTCTAAACGAAAAATTTGTTTCAATAACTTTGTCACTAAATATGCAATTTCCTATCGGGTTATTGTCATGTCTATGAAACCAAATAGAAAAAGGAAAAGGTTGCAATAGTATGTTTCGGGTCAGGTTGGTTGTTATCAGTTGGGAGCCAACCAACACAACAAGCTGGATATTGTTACCTGAAACTTGAAAGCTAAGCGAACGGCAGCGCCGCATCACATGAGCAACACCCCCAACACAAAAATAACGTAAAACTCAAATTGGTTGCACCCTTATAGCAAGGAGCAACCAAGCCAAAGACAACGACAGCGCCAACGCTAACACTTTCGACAGCGTCAACAACAACAACAACAATGTTGACACCAACAAACGTTTTTGTGGCAGTGATAATGGGCGAAATCGTTTTTTACAACAACATCGACAGAGGTGAACTAAAAACTAACAGTAAAGTTACGAGAACGACAGAAAACGCGACAACGACGATAACACAACAAATGAGTTCAAGTTAAAATTTGTGGCAAAAACAGTTGAATAAACCAACGAACCGAAAATTGACATAGGTCTCTTCAGTATAGCCACCAAGCTATGGACATTGGGTAAAAACACAAGGCAACTACACAGAACACAACAACTTACAGGACAAGTAAGCGGTTAAGCTACTCGAGATGGTAATGTTATCCTTAGATTACAATAAGAAATGATGAAGTAGTAAGTTTTTGAAAGGTGCTTTGTTATTGCATTCCCTTGTATTTGTATGAAAATTAATATTCGGTAAAGGTTTCTTATCAAGGGTTATTCGGGTTAGCAGAAGGGTTTTTTTGTTTTCTTATTTCAAGAGTAATCTAAGGTTACTTTAAATCCTTTTTTCATTTGACATTTACATAGTTGGGATACAAAATATATTAGAGCCATAAATAAATTAAAAATTTGCATGCTTCCTTTTTTTTTGCCATATTTTGTGAGGGTATTTTTGTAATTAGAAAGAAAAGTAAGAAAAATATGGAAATATATTCAACGTTGATATTTTACCAGATGTAGTGCAGGCTATGAACCATCATTATGGTCAAACTGCTGAAGTTTTTTAGCACTGCAGCTTATAATTTTGTGTAATTCACAGTGTTCGTAACGTGAACGCCAAAAAGTCTACTACACAAAAATCTCAATTGCATTTATTTAGAGGCATCCTTGCATAACAAATAAACTACTAAACTAAATTTATCCAAAGACTAATGAAATTTTCACGTATTTAAATTAGTTGGCATGAGCAGGCAGCTTTTGTTGTGTAGGTGACACTTTTTGTTGCTCAATTTTTTATCATTTAAAATATTAAACACATTTGTTGTAAATCGATGTGGTTTTTGTAACTTTTAACATTTTAGGGTGGCAATTTTTTTGGTATAAATTATATGTATGTGTTAAATTTGTGCATTCAATTTGAGATTTAAAAAAATCTCAATATTTCCCTAAACGGTTTACTAAAAAAAAAATTTCCACATCATAAAACGTTAAAAGTTTACAAAACCACATCGATTACTAACAAATGTGTTTAATATTTTAAATTATACAAATTGAGCAACAAAAAAGCAACACCTGCACAACAATAACTACATGTGGATAGCTTCCTATACCACAGCCAACCACACGATAGTCGTCTTTTTTAGGTCAACATCATATGGAGTGTGAAATACGCTCGTTAGCGTTGTAATACCCTCGGGATAGCTGATTTTTTTTATTTTTCAACTTAAGCAAATGAAATTTAGTTGATTTCATTAAATTTCCAATAAACAACAACAAATTGTGAGCCAGTTGCATAGATTGAAAGCACGTTGAGGGAACAGAGAGAGAGAGAGAAAATAAGGACCGACAAATTTTAGGTACACAGTAACTAACAACAACACAGCCACAATGGATACAAAAAGTGTACATCAGCAAACATGGTGGTAAAACTTTTTTTCATTGTTAATAACTTAATATCAGCACACACAAAAATACCACAGAAAATAGAGTATTTTGAGGTGGCCACTCATTAAATTGCAATATTAAAGCAGAGCATTTTAAAGAAGAATAAAGTGTCAATCAAATATGGGTGCTATTTACATCGGAATTGAGATATATTTAACTAAAGTGTTATGTAATAAAATTTAGTTAAATGTTACTCATACGCCATAGTAAACAAATTTACACAAGCTATTAAATATTGCAGTTTTTTGAAAATTTCGTTTAATTTTTAACTTCATTATTTTCAAAACTCGTTAAAGCTCTCTAAATTAGCGGTTTTTTTCTAAGTGTAACTTTCCTCATAAACTTTATACACACACACACATATTTCAATGCAACAGCAACAGCAACAACAGCAACTTCGACTTAAACAACAGCTATAGCAAAACTTACCCCAAATTGTTGCTCCAAGCAGCATCAACACCGTGATTATGAGACCCAAATTCGATGCAATCTTAATTAGGAATGCGGATGAATTATTGAACGGTTGAGAAGAGCACTTCTGCTGCAATGCATTCGGGCCCAATACTGGAATCTGCAAGTGTGAAAGAGAAAGATTAAGTAAGTTGAGAAAAAGGAAAAAAAAATATAATATGACTACAAAACAGGAAACAGGAAATGGAATAAGTTAGAGATCCGAGAAATAGTTGATTAAGTGGTGGAAAATAGTGAAAATAAAAGAAAATAATTGCAAGGGTTCAAAGTGGTTTGCCATTTACCATGGTGACTAACATTTAGTAACCATCAGTTGATTTGGTTTTAAGATAGGGAGCAATTTAAATACACAACTAAATTGTGTTTTTAATGATTACAATTTTAATTGAATGATTTTATGTCAAGGGGTTTATATAAAGTCCGTGAGGTACGTTGACTTATTTCCTCAATTTTCTTATATGGCTTTTTAATTAGTTAATGACCGACCCTTTGAACACAATGCTGACGGTCTGCCAGTGGGACCAAATTGAGTTTCATTTGACATAATTCATTTATGAAACTTAAAAACAAAAAGTCTTTCTTACAAAAAAAATATAAAAAAACCAATATTATTAGTAGAAAAAAACATCAATTCGATTTAATCCAGCACGTACTATTTTTTTTTTTTCTACCTGCACTCCAAAATCAGTGAGTCTGACGACTATTTCTGAGACAAAATTACGCTTTAACAAAAATTGAGTATTTTCTGTTTTTATATGAAGAGCCTGTTTTTAATCCAATTTTTGGGAATTTTTCCTAAATTTTTAGAAACACACACACTTTCACTTCAAGACATTTTGCTTGTGGCGTAAAAGCTTCTCAACACATCTCCGATTTAGAAATGTAGATAAGAAAAAACTAGGACGTGCAAGGACTATAAGTTTTATTAGTAAAAATATTTAGTTAATAAATCGTTATTTTCAATGCACAGCGAAAACTTTCAGGACTACTTTTTAGAGATATAGTTTGTTTAAAGAATAATAGCTTTTGCTCACATGAGTTTTAAGCTGCTTATTTCAAAGGTTCTCAATTGAATTGAACTCTGAAGATTGGGATGGTACATTATTTGAGTCGGGAATTTAGTTTATAAAATATAAAAAGAGGGTGAACTGCATTTATATTGATTAGAAGGCGCATAAAAGAATGTTTGATGCGGCATGTGAAAGTTGAAGTGCTGTTCCATAGAAAAAAATAATCCTGAATTTTTAGTTTTGCATTTTCAAGAAACGTAGTTAACTGTTATCAAATTATATTTTTTAATGAAATGTTTTTTGAGATAGCAAATCAAAATGCATCTCGAAAGATTTATTAAGTCAAATGATTCTTAAAAAAAAGGCTGTCAAAGTGGAAAACTGAAAGTATTTGTGATTTTTTTTTAGTTTAGAACTTTAGCCAGTGAAAAAAACTTTTTTGAAATTTACATAAGATCTGAGAGTTTTATCTTTTAAACGGTGCTATTGATTTGACCATACTTTTGCAGAACTTAAAGCAATTAAAAAATCATAGTCTAATTAATTTATAGATAGCACGTCGTATGAGTAATATTTTCTGTCTGTATAGAAAAATCCATTATTTATCATATTGTACACAATTTCATGTTAAGAAATTTTTAAATGGCTATACTGCCGTCAGAAGCGAAATAGGCGTATCTCAAAAAAATTGATGTTCGAAATTCTTATAGCATCTGATAGGTTAAGAAATTACGCGTCTAATGAACTAAGCCAAATAACGATATTTTAGTTCAAACATATAAAAAATCTTCTAAGTGAATTTCCTCTATCTCAATTTTATATGTATTTTAACAAATTGACATATACAAAACATCAATTATCTCGAAACGAGTTTTTTTGAGATATGCCTATTTCGCTTCTGACGGCAGTATAGCTTCTGTAAAAACAATAATAAATAAATAATTTAAACGACGTTTGAAAGATAAAACTTTGAGCTTTAAGACAAATTTGAAAAAATTATATCATAAGAATATGTTGCAGTGGCTAAGGATAATGTGACTTAAAAAAAAAAAACTTTGTTTCTTTAATTTTGACAGCAATTTTTTAATAACCGTTTGACCGAAAAAAGTTTCGAATGCTCTCAATGAAAATATAATTCACAAGAAAAAATAATGGTCAACATATATCTTAGTTGCGAAAAAACACAAAAACTCCCAGCAGCCCTGACGAAAGAATAACATCCAAAATAATAAATTAATAAGATCCAGAAGTGTCATTAAATATTTAAATTTGAAAAGCATTCTCTCTCTTTCACTTGTTAAAGAGATTTTCTGCATAATACAAAACAAAACTTTAATATTTTCACACCTTGTGCTCTGCTGTTTGTGTGAAATTTTTTTGACAAAAGTTCACTCAACCTTTTGGCCGCATTTTTCCCCTTATTCAACACAACTTGCTGGTAGTAAGTTTTTTACTTTAAAATAAAGTAGTATTGATTGTTGCCCCAAACTTTTTTCTTTTTTCAATATTTTTCTTGCATGTAAAATTTTTCCAATAATTTTTACCGTTTTCTGTTTGTGTTTTTCCGCTGTGCGCCTGATTTTTTGTTTACTTTTCAGATTTATTTTTTTTCGCCCTGCTGTTGCCACAAAGAAGAAAAAATGGCAGAACTTGCCACGCGGTTGCTCATTGTTTTTTCCCATACCATACACCTTTCAATGCTTCTTTAAAACAAATTTGTAAATCTTTTCCTGCCATGAAAGTTTGACGCTATACTACACCACTCACCTCGTTTATAAAAATTACTAGGTACCCTACACAGTTGTTGTGTGTGTGTTTTGTATGACTGGGTGCACATTTAATGCCTATTGAAGGAAAAAATTTTCTACTTTTTTTGTAAAAACTTTTTATTTTTCACACCTCGTTGGAAGAAACTTTAAGAAATTAGTCGAAATTTATATATAAAAAAAAAAATTATATTTAGTGAAAATTCGATTTTGTAGAAGAAAACAATTCAGCGATTCAAATTTAAATGTGGTGCAGAGATTAAGGTCAAAAGAAGTTTCCAACTCGGATGTATGAGAAGCAACTCTAAAATTTGTGCTGAAGGGCTCGAAAGGATTTTATTTTAGTTTCACGAACTTTTCTGGTATAACGTACAGCTTATCAGCCACTTGGATCGGTATACCGCCTGAAATTTAAGCCGATGCCTCACTTAACATCAATGATGAGTATATTCGGGTCTGCTGTATAAAGCCATCCACAATTGTGCTTCTAACAGAATGGAGTAATTATTTTCAATTAAATTCGTGCCACAACACTTAAAATGTTGCGAAGGTTCAACGAAAATGTATTAGATATAGCATAGGTGGGCAAAATAAGAAAAACGAGTCAATTTTAGCTCATTACAACAAATACGCACTGCTACGCACATTTTTACTGTTGTGGTAGTAGCTTTTGCATCTTAAATGTTGCCCACTTATGAGATAGAGCACAAATTTGCGAAGCAGAAAATAGCCAGCATTTGCGAGACATAATCTCAAGTTTAGTCTAATAAAAAATGATATAATAACTTATTCTGCAATAAATTTACAATTAATTCAAACCTTTCAGCTCATTTTGCGCCACCCTTTACATATACTCGTATGTTATTGCTTTCAATTCTTTCTAAATTTTAATACCTTTGAAAAAAACACATATGTAAGCATATCCTTTCTCATAGAAAACCCATGATATGTTAGCCATTTTTTTTATTTTAATTTAACTTTTTTGTTTGTTTCGCGCAAAAACTTTTTATTTCACTGTTAACGCCATCGTGCCGCGGCATTTTTATGCCACCACCACCCGAAGATATTTATTTTTATTTTGCTGCTCCTTTCATGCCTACTTGGTTGTTACTTTTTGTGCAGCAGAAAGTATAGTACCTTTAAGCAAAACTCCTACTTTGTTTCGTTACCAATTGTTTGTTTATATGCTTTTTTCCTTCTAACACCTTTCTACGGGTTGGTTGGATGGTATGAACTTTGACGGGTAGGAAACTTGTGTTATTTTGAACTTTTTTTTATTTTTTACAGCAAATGTTAACCATATTTCTTTTTTTTTTTCAAAAGTCGAAAGTTTCGATCAGTATTCTATCTATCAATAGAGAGTAGTGCAAGCAAGAAAAACTTAGTGTCCTGTTACTTTGCAACTTTAATTTTTTGTTTTGTTGCTTTTTTTCCCCAATACTTTATTTATCGTGTGCAGACAGACAGCTAACGTTTGACACAGCGTTTTTTTCGAGATTTCTTTTCTGGACACTTTTGCACAGGTGAAATTGTTAGTTGGTTATTTTTTTTTTCTAATAAACGAATCATGAATTGCAAAAGTAGTAGTTACACAACTACATTTCCTACTACTACTATTACTTTTGCTAGTCTTTTCTGAAAATATGTGTGTCTGTTGTGCTGCTAAAAAGTGGCTCATAAATAAAAAATGCACAATAAACCAAAGTAAATTGATTTTCACTTGCGGAAAAGTTGCTCTGTTTGCAAAGTTGCAGTAGAAAAATGGAGTAAAATTTATTGTTTGATTTGCTTTTTCTGCAGCTTTACTTTGGCTTTGCTTTGCTTGCTACTTCCGATAATTTTTGCAATAAAAATAAAACATTGTGCAAACTTAGCAAAAAGGAAATAATGGTTTAAAAAAAAAAAGCTAGACTTCATTAATTAATTGAGTTTTCTATGATTTTTTTCAGCCATTAAAAATGCGGTTGAGTTTTATGTTTACACTTTCTGAAAAAAAGTTTTACTTACATATACCTAAGCTAACTTTATTTAAACGATAAAAAAAGACTGGCAAATGAAGTGTTTTCGATTTGTTCGATAAAAAAAAATTAGTTGCATCAATTGATAGCACAGAGTGGAATGCAGATATTGGATTTTGGAAGAGTATCAAAAATGAATTTCGAGAAAAAGAATTTTGCACCAAACGATGTCGACGAAGTCGAAGACGTTGAAATTCGATTCGGAGAGCATTTTTATATTGAAAAGAGCAATATATTCCAATAATCAATAGATTAAGTTATAAAAAATGTTTGACTTTAGTTGTGCAGCTGATAGTGTTTTATGCATTTGGTATTATTTTTCTCAATATTACTTAAAAACAGGCATGAGAACGCTTAGACACGTTTGAAAAAGTATTTATAAATTTTTATACAAACATCAGTTTCAAGATGGTTTTATATGCATTTAGGTATAAATGTAATAACTTTTCAACATATAAAAACCAGCTATACGCTCAAATATTTAGGTTTAATTTTGTCTAATAAAACATCAATATGCTGTACCCGACCTAGCTAAGGAACGGGATCTCATTCCAACTATTCTAGAAATGAAGCAGATTCAAATCTCAGTCGATTCAAATTGTATTACTCAAATCGTTTTAGAAATAAAAATTGTACAGGATTTGAACACGTGCATGCTGAGTCCCAGGCAAACGTTCTAACAACCGGCATATATACATATGTATGAAATATTGAATATTGAAAACTGGATTAGCGTCCCCTGTTTGAAGCTGTCTACGTTTTTTATAAAAGATTTAAAGTGCATGTTAATGAGTTATAGCGATAGAAGAAATAGCATCCTGGCTGAGCATGAATGTTGTATCCAGAAAGGATATAAACATTTATTCAGATAATCAGGCTGCTATCAAATCTCTAGAATCAGTCTTCCTAAACTCACTAGTGGCCCGCTCGTCTCAAAATGAGATGGCTCAGCATTTTAATATTCACCTCATCTGGGTGCCAGGGCATAGGAACATTGACGACAATTGCAAAGCTGATGAACTTGCTAGGCAAGGGACTACTGCACGAATTCCTCACAACAGGGAAGGTGTTGGCATGACACTTGCTACCTACAAGTTACTGCTTAAAGAAGAAATGGCAAAGAATGCAATCAATAGATGGACTCAAGGGTCAACTTGCAATATAACTAGGCAGATCTGACCGAAATGGGATGCTAAGCGTTCGTTAGAACTGATTTCTCGCACTAGACATAGTGTCTCGTCAGTTGTTGCAGTAATAACTGGACACTGACTCATCGGCAGACATGCGGAGAGATTAGGTGTTAGGTCTTTTGACTTCTGCAGAGGTTGCAGAGATGTGGAGGAGGAAGAAAATATACCCCGCACTTGCTAGAAAACGCCACAAAACACTTGGTTCGTTTTTATACGATGACCAGGATGACCTAAGACATGTTGGTATAGGTCAGCTATCTAATTTTATTACGAAATCTGGTTGGTTCAACGAGAGGGTATAATCGGACACCTTGTGGTATCACAATGGATCACATCTGGTCTAAGTGAGTCAGTTCGCAACTGACTGCCACTCCTATCTAACCTAACTTAATAAGTTATCAAATTTTCCAAAAAACTGCAGATGGCTTTCGGGCTATTATCGGTTGAGGAATTCGAATTCGTGATAGGTTTTTCCTCGTCTTCTTTTTTTCTTATGAAAATTTTGAAAGTTGATCGAAAAACAATGAAAAAATATCGATTTTCTAATTTAAAGTTGTAAAATCGCCAACTATTTTTTCACCGCCGCTCCCTTATTATTTGCTTAAAAGAATGCCGTAAACTGCATATCATGATCTTACTTAAAACTAAGATATCTACATCTTTCTAAATTACCAGACTTGACATTCTTCGATTCGGAGTCGACAAATATATAGGTACACATAAAAAAAACATAAAAATTTTGTACCTTTGAATGAGAAAATTACAAAAACATTGAATATCATCTATGGTAGAACCAATCTTTTAGCAGTAGTGCTTTGGCTTCTTTTACATAACATATATTTATTGCTTGTCGAATGGCAATGAATTGCACACATTGTGCGCAAATCACCATGTTAAGTCTGCCAGCAAGCATTGAAGTTGAAGTACCCTGAAGGTATTAGTAAATGTGGCCGTCTTTAAGGAAAAATTGGAGACGATTAAAGTCACTCACTGGAGCATTTACGATTTGATATAAAATGACCAATACTGAATTCTGGCATCATCATTGATATTTTGAAAAATGCAAATTTAAACATTTTTTTAAATTGATTCTTTAATAAGGTTTTGGCAGAAAAAAAAATATTATCTTAAAAAATTGTATAATTTAAACCTATATTCAATCAAACCTCTTAGCATTCTATATTTTAATCAAATTAAATTTTTTATGTTTTACAAAATCAATATATGACTCATATCTGTCACACTGAATAAATTGTAGCAAAATACAAAAACTTTCAAAATACTCACACAAAAGTTGGTCAAGTATTTTTTTCCTTGCATAAAATAACATAAATAACCAGTTTTGTTTATAAAACACTTCATAATAGAGAAACACATACTACACAAACAATTATGGTAGTAACAACCATACATGCATACATATTGCTTGCCCAAAAATTTTGATATCTTTGAAAAAGTATTTAAATTATACTTGTTACCAGAAAATAATTCGCACATCATCTACATAGCAACAAAATTTACGCTATCAAAACATACAAAAACTAATACTTCTTATCTAAGTTTGCACAACAGACAAAACGAGCTGAAGAAGGAGAAAGAACGTTGCCAGAGTTTGCACTAATCCAGAGGACAATGCCAGCAAAGGAGCTCCTTACTTTCTTATATGTACATATGTAGTACAAGAGCTATGCAACAACTTGAAGTATTATAAACTATAGCTGCTTACTATCCTTTTAAATTTAATTCCAAAAATAAACAAATACAATGCATAGAAACTTATATACATTCACACGTACGTATCTAGTAATATATACATTTTTACACAATATGAACAAGCAGATAACTAAAATATATTTATAAATATCCGCATACACTCGAACATAAGTGATAAAAATTAAATGGAAACAAAATATTTAATAGTGGCAAAAGTTTTTTTTTTCAAAATAAAAACAAATCTGAACATTTAATATTTTTTGTGCATTTATGTTCTTTTCTATTTTGCAACATCTATAGAAAAACCAATAAACAATAAGAAGCTACTGTTTCTGCAGCAATATCGACTATATTGTTACCCAGTAAGAGAGTCAAGCAAAAATGACTTCAACTTTCGTCGTGATAGACAAAATGTCCCCAAAATAGAAAAGGAAATTCGCTCAAAAATGTTGAACTTTGGATTTCCTTTTTTGTTTCATATTCAATTTAATCTTACAATTAGAAAAAAGACAAATTTTGAATTTAACTACTTCATATGAACAATGGCCCATATTTTTGATGATTTTCAGCTGGGTATAGGCAAAATCGTAAGAGTGAAATTTTGCCACAAATAAAATATTCCGAAGTGTGAAATTTCCACTGAAGAGATACGAGGTGTGTTCAAAAAGTAATGGGAATTTTAAAATTTCGCGGGTATGGAGAGTCCAATTGTCAAATTTCAATGAATACAGCTGAAAATTTTATCGTACTTCAGGGGCATGTATACCAACATAATAAAAAAAAAAATTTGACAATTGGACTCTCCAAACCCGCGAACACAGCTCGTATGTCCTTTTGTAAACAAAATCAAAATATCACTCATATCTCGCTTTTCCAGACGATTATTTGTTCATGGATTTTTCGGGCCATTATTCATAGCTTTTTCGAATGATTTTTCATGTTTTTTTAGAAATTTTTACATTAAAAACGAAAAATCGATTAAAAATCTTCTGTGAAAGCGATATCAGTCCTTGAATGATTTTTCATATGTGATGTTCATTTAGAGAAGAATATTTTCCCACTAATTGGTAGGTCAAAATAGCTCTAAATATTATCGCCAAAATAAGAAACATAATCCAACAAACAAAAAATATTTTCACATAAAATTAATAGAAAATCTAACCACAAATTAAATAGAAGTGATAACCCGGAAGAGTTTTTGTTAAAAGTATTTTCAAGAATTTTTCACTAAAATAAATGTTTTTATGGCCGTTTTTATTAAGAAAATCAAAAATGAATAAATGATTTTGTGACGACTTTTCTTTTCAAAATTAGGCCATTTATCCTTAAATTGTCTACTTTATTTGTTGGGCAAATTTTTTTGAAAGTGCGATAATTTTTGAAATTTTTTTTTTACTAAGTATTTCGGTCGATTATTTTTGGGCAACTTTGCTCTTATACTAACGATAGCAATGGTAATGTTTTTTACGAAGAAGGCATGAATTTACAAATTATCTTCTGAAAATACCACATTTTATTCAAAGCTCAAAGCAAAAAAAAAATATTCTAGAGGGTCTACGACCTGCTGCTGTGAACGAGCTTTAATTTGGTATAGAAAAAAACCACGCAAAAATATTAGCCCAAAAAATTTTATAAAAAATACAACGAAAAATAAAGCTTAAATAAAAAGGATATATCGCACAAAGCACAATAACAACAATAACGTTGACATTTCAATGGTGTAAAACTTTCTTACAGGGTAGCAATAACATTTAAGTGCAGACAGTTGAAACACAATTTTGAGTGCAAAAAAAAAAATGCACAAAATAGATAAGAAATAACCAAAACCATACAAAATAGAATAAAATAGAATAGAATACAAAAATCCTAGAAGGTAAAACAGGAAGTCAGAAAAAGAAACTAGGAAAGAAAAATGTGTATTTAGACTAAAAAAAAATAAAAAAAAGTGCACATTGTCCTTAGGGAAATTTCTACCTACACAAATGTACAAATTTTTAGGTATGTGGGTCATGAGTTATCACCAACCACTTCAGTGCATATTAATTCAGATGAATTAAATTTAGTTTTTTGGTTCAGTTGGGTTCAGTTCAGTTGAGTTCATTTTGGTTGCATCAAGTTAAGTTGACTTGAGTTGAGCATAGCAATGCAGAACACTAAACTGAAAACTGAATTGCAAAAAATTGTGTGTGGTGTAACAAACTTGCAACATTTTTGTCTGTCTCTCGCATAATGCTCTGGCTTACCTCAATTTCTTGTAGTGTTGCCGGCGAATGCACATAGATGAACACTTGCTCATCCATTGGTAATTCCTGTTGCATTTTTATCTTATACTGCAAGGTGCCATGTGTTTTTACTTGTGCCGTCACTTCTAACAATGCTGCATCAGATGCTTTTACCTGTAAAGTGAATAAACAGAAGAATTAGTGAGATTATGTTTTATGGTTTGTAGTGAGCAGAGGAGCTATGCAGAAGTAATGTAATAAATTGTTTCTTAAAATCCTTACAAGTTTGGAGAACGTTCTAAATCATAAATTTATTTTAGCAAAACCAGATATAATAAAATTTTACACGAATCGAAATTTTATTTATTCATGAACAAATTTACTGAGCAAGTATTTTGTCATGGAATAAAATATATTAAAAATATTTAAATAAAATAAAGTAATAAGATATAAAATGATATGGGTGATACACCTAAAAAAGCCTTTTTTTTTTGTATAACTAGGTAAATGTAAAAGTATTTCAATTGAATTTAAGCATAAAATAAATATGTAACAAAATGTTAAATTTTTGTAAAATTTAATTAAGTCATAAATAAAATAAAAAATGCATTATTGCATATTTTTTTTAAAAAAATATTAATTTTTCAAATGTATTCCCAAACGTGTGATTTTTTAAATTTTACACCTGCAATAAATACAAACACCACGCCCATTTTAAACAGCTGTGCTCTGACATTTTTCACTCTGTCTTTGGTTATTCATTTTAATTAGTGGTGAAATTGAATAAAATTTATGCAGTTGTTAATAAATGATATTTACAAAATTTGCATATTTTGCATAACTGTTGTTTTTGTTGTAATTGCAACTTCTGTTTTCAGAATATGTGTGTTGTTGGCGTAAAGAATATATTGACAGAATTTATTACACTTTATGTATTTTTCAAATTTGCATGAGGTAAATGTCAAAAAAAAAATAAAGTAAGGCAAAAAAATATGTTGTAAAATCTGACACATCCGTTGGGAGATTGAACTGTGTACTTACGCACATGAGAAATGTGGAGAAAGGAGAAAATTTGCAAATTGTTTTCGTTTTATTTTATAGGGGTTGGGGGAAGTATTTTTATAAATTGAGCATTGAAACAAGTAGATTGAACAAGCGTTTTCGCAGAGAAAAATTTGATGTCAGTAGAGCAAGAAAGTGTTTTTGCTTAGCAAAGCTAATGCATAGGCAAAATGGCCCTTGTTGACATATGCGTTCTTTCGGGAAGAAGCATTCAATCTTTTTGTTTTATTTTGAAGAAGGCACTTTTGACAAGTAATAACTTGACGAAAAACATAATATTTTCCTTGCTTCGACCGGTCAAAAAAGGCAGACATGTCTTGGCTTAACTTCATCTAGGAAACTATGGATATTCGATCTTTTTGTTTCTACGCCCATTTAAAGTTATAGTGTCAAAACTTGAAAAACTGCTGAAAATTTTTTCAAAATAGTCGCATTTTCATCCAAATCAAAATAATTAATTTTTGTTTTCTGATTCTAATAGAACTACTGATTCTCTGTCAGAATCTTTAAGAAATTTTGAGAATTGTTGAAAATTGGCGGTGTTAGAGCGCTTTTTATGAAAAAAAACAAGGCTGATTTTCTCAAAAACCACAATTTTTTTACGCTTCAAATTTTACTGTGGATTTGTATTAATATGAGAAAGAAATGACATCAGTTTAATGCTTGTTAAAACACATTTGAGGTCAGGAGATTTTTTTTCCCATAATCGAAATGTCAAGTCAATTTTTTTTTTTTCATCATGGCCAAGCCACTCTACGGTACTATTTTCAAAGCAAATAACAAATTACTTTCTGCAAATTCTACTTGCATTCTGCATACTTCTGTTTTGCCGTTATTTTCGTAATAACTTTTTATCATGGGAAATATGTAAAAAACATTGTACGCACATATAGCTTTTTCGCTGACAAAATCAAACAAACAAAACATTTAAAACTCACAAAAGTAGTCAGCGAAAAAGTTATATGTGCGTACAATGTTTTTATATATTTCCCATGATAAAAAGTTATTAGATTAAATCTCGTTTGACAAATATCGAAGCAGATTCATTCGCCTTTAAAATAGATTATTGAAAATTGTTCGACGATAATTTTGTAAGAAATTAAAAATGCTTAAAATTGAACATTTTTTAACAGGAAAATTATGATTCCCTAATTTTTATCAATGCATTTATATATCAATCATATAAAATATATAATAAGAGCTTTATTAACACATTGATTGTGATTTCAATTGCAATTTAAAACTGAAAATGAATAATTGGATTCAATTGCAGGTACGTGAAAGCAAATAAAGGACTCTCAGCTAAATGGACTTTTGAGTGGACAAATTATGTGACATTAATTGAAGGAAACGACATTAACGACACTTCAAAACGACTGCGCATTAAGCGACAAACATAACTACATGCAAGTGGCTGTTTGCACTTTTGCACGCGGCATTACTATAGAGCACTTCAATTATGTTGATCTTATAGTTGAGTATTTTGAACAAAAAAAAAAAATTTATAAATTTAATTTTATATATTTTAATGAATTCAAAGAAGTTTAATTTTGCTGCAGAGATGTTAACATAGCCACCCATAAAATTCAGTGAAAAGGCTTAATATCTTAAAAAGTGTTGAGAGATTATTCAATGTTTGAGTATTGAAAAGTTGCATAAAATACTAAAGAAGTTACTCAAAAAAATCTTCTATAAAATGGATGCCAAATTTTAGGAACTTTTTTTCTAAAGAAAAATTGTTCACATAATAAATGGTTTTTAATTTTAATCGCTCGAAAGCTACAATAGAAAAATGCGCTGTTTATAGCCCACAATGATGAACTCCAGGGTTTTATTCTCAAAATTCAATGTACGAACTTTAAGCTTGAATGCTCAATCTTTCGAATATCTTTTTGGGTGATATTTCCTAAAAAAAAAAAACGCATTTAATTTGGGTCGAAATTTTATTTACATTTTGGGACAATTTTTTTAAAAAAATTAGCTTAAAAGAAAGACTTTTTTAAACCTGTACGCTATTACAATAATCAACTTAATTGGAACGGCATATAGTTACTATAGTTTAAGAAGCATGTCGTCCCCTATTTACAAAAAAAAAAAAAAAACTTGAAAGAAAACAAAATCGTTACAATGGAAAAAGCAAAGAAAACGGAAATCGTCTTACAAAAGCAAATTTAAGTGTAGAGTGTAGTACCTACATAATAATGAGAGCAGCAAATAGTGCCATGGTACGAGTAGTTATGACTGTAATTCTAATAATTGTTATTGTTGCATTACGAAAAATTGTATCAAAGAATGCCACTCAAGAAACTAATTTTTAGTGTGAACAATGCAAACCAAACCAAATACAACCAGGCAATAAGCAAAATTGAATCAGACGAACATCACAAAAGTGCAACGAAATGAAAAGCTTTCATTTGACTCAACTTCCATTTCCGTTTGAGAAATTGTATGCGGTCAGTAGTTTATGAATGCTTTTTAGTGAAAAGTACCGACTGAGAAAAAAAAACACATTGACCACATTTTAAGACAATTTACCAACTTGAGTAGAATTTTTAATAAAAAATTTTTCAAAATTTCATAAAAACTGCGGCATCTTAGTGCTGTGGCAAAAATGCCAACCGCAATTGGAATTTTAAGATAGAATTCGTATAGTAAATGATATGAAAGGAGTTGAAAGGTCTTTTTTTAAAGAATTCTGGTTCTGGTCGGGATCAAAAAATGTAACAGCATTTTTTGTTGCTCCTATTCATATTTTATATCTATACAGAATGAGTTCTATATTTAAAATTAAATCGAATTCAATTTTTGATTTGTGTATCAGAATGCATCGGACATGTTGCTGCTTATAAGCAAACGGAAACGGACAGTAATAAAATCGAACCGCGGATGTTGCTAAAGAGTAGAAATGCAGAAATACACTCGACTTTTCGTCATCTTCAACTGTCCTTGCTTTGTGTGGTAAGATTATGTAACATCAAATTCATGTGCATACAGACATACATATGTATGTGTGTATGTATGTATAACATAGAAGCAGTTTCAAGTGTCCTTTGAGTTAGATATACATGAGTGGATATTGGCAACAATAATCACAGCAATGTCAATATAAGTTGTTAAGTAAGTAGCTGTAATGTAAGCAGTGACCATTGTATTGAGCGATAACTTTTAAAGATATATGGCTTTTGCGATTTTATCATGAGTACCTAATGCTAAAATTGCTTTTCATCAAGCGATGCGAAAGATTATAATGAGAAATGTATAGCATAAATAGTAGAACGAAAAAATAATCCATAAGCTTTATCATTTCGATGTAAAGTGATTCTTAAGTTTTGTATTATGTAAGTACTTGCAAGTAAAGAGGAATTTTTTTTAGAATAATAGAACTTTATATCGAAATAAAACATATGAAAAGTTGAAAGTAAAATTATTTTTTTGGCTTATCAACATAAACTGGTGACCTCACATATCACCATAGAAAATAATCATAAAATCAATACTTTCTTTTAAAACACGATATTTTCATCAGTACGTACAGTTAGTTCTTAATCGTATTTTGTCTGTTGCATTGAGTAGAGTAATTGCCATTCGATATTTATCAATAACATGTCACAGCAGGACGTGATGAATATATGGTATGTCAAAAATTATTTTTGAACATTAAAAGAAAAATAATTGGATTGTTCTTATCAAACTAAAAAATCACCCTTTATATACAACCTACTTTTTAAAATTGAATGCAACTTAACCGTCTATCCTGTATATGTTATCAAAGTCTTTAGTCGATCAGGTTATTCATGGATTATCGCTTATCTATGAGCCTTCGGATGAGGTCACACACGATATACGGAAGGAGGAATAGGAGAAAGAATTCGAAAGCAAGTGAGACAGGTCCCATACAAAAAAAGAAATAGTGGTAAAAAACCGATTTTTAGCTATGTTCTTCGAAAATTTTGAGATTATTCCTTCTGATGGTGAACTTGTCAGTTGAAGTAAATTGTTTTAACCGATTCACTTAATTAATCATTTATTTTTTAATTTGTTTTACAATAATAAATAATTTTTTTTAGTTTATTCATAATGCATGTACTAAAGTATATATTGACACTAGGCACTGTCCTAACGATAACATGGCACAAGGGTCACCTGATGATTAAATATCATTATATTTAACGATGATAACATTTAGTTACACTCATTTACTAAATATTTAAAAATTAATTCTTAAGTAAACCTGCGCATATTGTACTAAACTTAATCTGCAGCTACCACCTCTTCCCAAAAATTTAAATCAGTTTATGAATTTACATATTTAAGTAGTTATTTATATTTTGGTACTGTCCATTAGCATTGTGACAATTTGTTTAAAAGAAAAAAAAACGTATTCGATGCGTTTAATTTATTACTCCGTAATTGATGTTTTCAAAGTTTCGCATATGGTCGCCTGGTTTAGCACTTTATTTTTTTACTATTTAATTAAACAAATATTTATTTTTCAATGTTTTCCACCATTTGTTGTAAGTTATTTTATTCGTACTGATATGAATAATTTATGCAGTTGCACTGTTCACGTGATATTCTAGATTAAAATTGGTTAAAAGATTTTTTGAGAATACGTATCTTGAATTTTTTATGTCGGGTTCAACTCCGATGTAGAATTGAATTCCGAACTTTAATGTCAAAAGCTCTTCTAAATCTAATTGACGGAATTTGTTATGGAGTTTGTTTTGAACTTCGAACTCGAGCTGTTATAGTTCCGATATTTTCACATTCCCCTTTGTTGTATGATCTTGAAATAAATTTCGAATTTCAATTCTGTTTACGAAGCAAGACCGATACGGAATCAAAACAGGTCTGAAAATAAAACCGAGTTTTGTGACTTCGAACTTAAATATCTTTAAATTTCAGCGGTGTAGAGTTGCCAGACTGAGCGTTTCTTATTCAATAGTAAATGGGCTAAGATATTTTTGATCTATAATTTTCACTTATATGCGTTACAAACGAAAGAACAGAATGAATATACCATTTCTAGAGCGTACAAAAATTAATGAAAAAATAAACACTTCTATCAATCATTATTACCCATGAGCAGGATAGTTTTGTAAATGTAAAATGGGTTTTGTTTAAACGAATATGGTTTTAACATACATATGTATGTACATAATTTTAAAGGTTTTTATTTTCACTAATTATGATTTATAAATTATTGGGTATTTAATTATGAACCAAATTTAAGGCAATTAACTATAGGGTGTTGCAGGATAGCAATAGCTTAAGATTTTGTACTGCACGAAAAAAAGTTGAAATCATTCAAATTTAAATATTTTCTCATTAAATCACATATTCAAATTAAATTAGCTATAGTCAATAATTTACTAAATGCATTTTTTTAGTAAGAATTTTAATGCCAGTGCCAGATAATGAGCACTGAAATATATGAAAACCTGACCAATAGTTAAATTTATAAGCAATATTATTAAAAAAAAAATCCAATTACAAAAATAAATAGCCCTGTATAGCAAAAGTGCACACAGGCAAAGTGTCAAGCTCAAACTTCTTGCATGATTTATATTCACATTTTTACTGAAAAAATTAATCAATATTATAAGCAGAAAAATGTTATGCCCACAAATTTTTAATTAACAATTGAATATCCTGTTTATATTACAACAATGCCAGAAAATATGCAACGTTTGTTTTTTATTTATATTTATTGTTGCAAAAACATTATGTGTATGTATTTTATTTTTAATTTTTAACAATTTATATTTCCTTTTTTATATAACTTATATTTTTTGTTGTTTTTTCAGCAGTGGCGAACATAATTTCTACCCACATTGATAACAGAAATACGCAACTATGCGCAGGTAAAGTGGTATTTTTTTATTGTAGCATGAAAATCCCAGTAGGGACAGTTTTGAAGCTGATACAAAAGCAAAAAAAAAAAAGTTTGTTAGCTTCCATTTTTTTAAAAAACATATTGATTGTGAAGGTAGTAATAAATGTGCTATTTCACTAAGTTTAAACTTTTTAAGTTTCAGGAGATATAATTTACTATTGGCAATAAAAATTAAATTACATTCAACCATTTAAGTTCATTGGAAAAGATTTTCTACTATAAAAAATAAATTATCCAGCTACAAAGAAATTGACCTACTGGGAAGTTATGTAAGAAGTCATATGATTTCACATATGTATGCATACTGAGTGTTGGCCAATTTGTTAAAATTGTAATAAAAATGCGAACGCATACAGACTTTAAAATTCATAATGGTTGTAACTCATAAGCGTACTCATAGAAACATATGCAAACATAAGGTAATACTGCTTTATACCGTCAATCGGCTTGTAAGCTAATAAGAAAGGATGTTTTATTTGGAGGTGCGTGCATTTTTCAGATACCATAGATAAAAATTTTCTTATAAAATTAGAGCTAGTAAATCGCATTTAAAGATAGATTGAAAAAATAAAAAAAGGCACACCGGTTTGGATTTTTAGATAAAAAAAAATCCAATCAATAACGATTTATCAACGCTTGACAAAATAATGATTGAAAACAGCCGAATGTCGACGCAAGAACGAAATAGTCCCGTATACCTTACGTACACTTCACTCAGCCAAACCGCAATAACGATCATGGCAACAACCAACAACAACAACAAAATATCACAAGATAAAAAAACCTCATTTTAAAACAGTTTTTAATTAAACAACTAAAAATAAAGAAAGAAAAAACACCAAAAGCAACAAACGCAGCAGAACAAACACAACTACATATGCAACATCAACACATGAGGTTTCATTGCATGAAACGCAAAACGCAATTATTTTTCAAATGAGTTCACTCGACGTTTGTACGGATTTCACTATTAATGCATGCGTTTTTTAAAACCACAAAGGACGCGGTATATTTAGTTTAAAGTGTATTATGTAACACCTAGAAGAGGCGTGGTTCATAAAACAAAATATATAAATTAGTGTTAGTATATATTTTCTTTATAAATTTAAATTGAAAACAAATAATTCAATTCTTTTAAGATGACATTTTGTTAAAAATGTCTTCTATTTGCTAAAAACATTTTTTAACAAATTGAGCATCACATCTAAAATATTCAAAAAAGATTCGTACGAGTTTGACTTTCAATCAGCGTTCGTTTTGTGAATAAACTCTTGCATTTCACATATTGAAAAAATCGGCATTTGCTGCTAAGGTTTCGGTCAAGCCAACTATAACACTTAAGCTTATTTTTTGCGTGTGTCTAACTTTTTTTAACTTTTTCCCTTTTTGGTAAAAGTGGCAGGCTATAAAAATGCAAGCATTCTGACAAAAGTGCATCAACCTCAATCACTTCCGCAACTATTTTCATTTAAATAATAAATTTCTGAAATTTTTGCTGTGGGATTAACTTTCAGGAAGTTGCCAGATTTATGTGAAAATAACATTTTATTATTTCGCATCAGTTTGTGCAAAAGGCCAAAAGACAAAATTTATCACTAAATAAAAAAAAACTATTCAGTCATATTAAAATTGATAAGGATAAATTTAGAGAAATTATTTCTTAAAAATTATTCCATAAAACTTAAATCGTATACTGAATAGCATGATATTATAAATTGCAATGCGTTTCTCACAAATGCAATTCACCCTTTCTCTTTATGCGACTAAAGAAATTAAACTGAAATGCCACATCTTGTGTAGCAGCAACGAACAACTTTTCAATAACGCATCAATCTATGTTTTATTTTTCAAATTCTTTTATTTTTTTTCTTTTTTTTCACTTTGGCAACGATACTCGAGTATACGAAAAAACTTTTGTTCCGCAGACATCATGGTTTGTGGACAGATGACTACTGCAGACCGCTATGCTCAATAAAATAGAAGCAATAATATTAACTGAGAATCGCAATATAGCTAAAACTTTTTCTTCTTGAAAAAGTATGACAAATTCGAGATTCTACATTTAAGTTATGCACAAGTATCTAACTAAATGAAATTTCTCTTGACTCATGTAAAAGTTTATAAAATAAATGAAGAAAGAAAGAAAGAAAAATCGTTGAGATAAATATGCGACAAGTAACGAAAGGAATGAAATTTTCAAATTTACATAACAATAGTAGTTGCAATAAACTGAGCAAATATAATTTGCTTGATAATTTTAATAATAAATTAAAAATAACAACTGCATCGAAATAAAAATTGGAATTTTTTACTTGCACTTAACTTTTGAATAATATTAAATATTCACTTACCTCAACTTTTTGCAGTACTTTTTCCAAACCACTTATGGTCAAGTCATACTCTTTTAAATCAGCTATAACCAAAGTTTCGGGCGATACTTTAACGCCTGGCACAAGTTTCAAGGACATTGAATCCAATAAGCCATTAGGCAATTGAGTCTAAAATTATGCACATAAACAAATAAAGTACAATAAACAATTTAAAAAACTTTGCCAAATATTAAGGAGAAAAGAAAAAGTAAGTCAGCCAACAAACCAACAAACCAACCAACCAACCTCCAACTCCAAATGCACATCATTAGTTTTGACGAGGCTGAAAACCTCATTGAAAGTCGATGTCAAATCGATTTGGCATGCATAACGGCCGGTGTCAACTTCAAATATGGGCGTGACCTTGTAATGCTCTAGCAGTTGTACGCCCAATGGCTGCTTGGATTTTAGTTGACAAGTAAACAATTTGACTGGAGGCATATGTTCAAGCAGATTGGCACATTTTGATATATTCTTGGCAATCTAAAAGAGAAGAATAAATTGAATAGCATTTTTGAAAACTTTTTCAACGTACTGCAAAAAGAAAAAATTACCAAGTTTGTTAACTTATCCACTTGCAAATGATTGCGCACAACTAAATGTGCTCGATATGAAGAGCCACTGAATATATCAAATGATTTCAATAATTGGATCTGGAATAAGGCAGCACAGCGTAATAGTAGCAGGAATGCAATCAATGATGAAAATAAAATCGAAAGGTTAAGAAAAGTTAAATAACAAATAAAAAAAATGAAACATAATGTAATAAAAAAAAGCAGAAATAAAATTTTATGTAGTCATTTCTTATTCATTTTTTTTACAATTACTAGTTTAAACTTACCGCATCAGCATCCCGCACTTCGACATCGTATTTAAGGAAACTTCCACTTGCTTTATCGCCATTGATAACAACAACTTTTTCGCCCAATTTATAACGATTTCGTAAAATTTTTGCAACTCCTAAAAAATGAAAAGAAAAGTTTAAGTTAAATGCAATATAGTAAAACGCTAAAAAAGTACTATGAATTTGCCTGCAAAAAAAAATTAAATGCAGGCAGATATTTCTAAAGCAAAGAGGCAGAGTTGTAAGAGTGTAGAGTCACTTGAAAATGCATTTGTGGAACGTTGATTATTCGAGCAGCTATGAGTATTTAAAAAAAAAACCTTTAAAATCGTGTTTTCAAAAATATATATCTCTTTAATAGCTTAATAGAAAAAATTTTAAAAAAATTTTGAGCAGTACTCCAAAAAAAAAGTTTACAAAATTCGGAAATGCAAAAGCAAAATTGTGATTGATTTGGCGTAAAATGCCCCATATACCTTTTTACTTTTTGCTCTATTTGGGTGCGCACTTTTTGAATGCGTACTCTTTGAGTGTGTATCCTTTAAAGGCATAGCCTTTGGGCGGTCTTTCGAATGCAGATTTTTATTTTTTTATTGCATACTTTTTTGGCTTACGATAAACTTCTTAGCTGCATTTATAGAGACTATTAGTAGGTAAATATAAATTTTTATTACGAGGATCAATATGTCTTTATATTTCCATTTACAATACATATTTAAAAAGTTGTAATATTGTGAAAGTTATTGCTCGAAAATTGTTTATTTTTTTTTAAATCTAGTTTATAGAGCCACATGTGCGCAAATGCATGGTAGCATTAAAATATAAAGCATATTAACCTTGCTATAAAATATGATGACACAATAAAAATCACGATTTTTCTTGGTAGTCAATAAAAAAAAGCTTACAACACAAATACTTAATAGTTAATAAATTGCAAATGGTTATGCGGAAAAAAAGTAAGAGTAGGTTAAATGTTCACATTGAATGTAAGCGTATGTGTGTTGCTATAAAATCCAAACACCCCATTGCTTGCCTTATATGGTTGCTCTATTTTTTATGGCCACGGGGAAAAATGCGATAGCAATCAATGGCTGCATAAAAATTTTAAATGCTTTTCAAGTGTAAAGCAAAATTCACTTAAGTGATTTCTTCATCATAAAATGCAAAAGAAATAAATAAGTACTTAGGGAAGCTGTCGGTATTTTTAGCTTTAAAGTGCATATGGCTTAAAAATCTATTCGATATAAAAAACAATTGTTTGCTATAAGCCAGGCTGGTGAGTACGGGTTTATTAAATTCATGCGAGTGCCTAAAAGTATGCATTGGTAATAAAATTAGTTTACATTATACCTTCCAAGTATATTTTAATTTTATACTATAAGGCAATCACAAAAATTAATTTCGCTTAGATCCTTCTTCAGCAGAAAAATAAATTTAAAAATTTGACTTAATTTTTTTTGTGCGTTTTAATTTATGATTCACACTTGTTTATTCGCGTTAAAACTTTTTGAATAATTTAACCTCAATTCTTTTTTGTTACAACAAAAATTGATTGATAACCTTTTTTCGCGCTGACATGCATCGTCGATGTCAAGTAATAAAAATGTTAAATTTTATAAATAATACCAATTTCACTTTGTTCGACATGTTTCTTGCGTTTATTTTCTTTTTTTTTAGCATTTTTCCATTGAAACAAATAAATCATCTTTCGCTGAACCTCACTTTCCTTTTATGAACTCACTCCATTATATTGAATTGGCCACGGAATATGTTGTTGCTGTTAAAAAATGATTGGGATGCAATATTTTAACTCCAGGGGGAGTGGGTGGCGATACGCGCGACAATCAACACTTTGTTTACTGTGTCGATGTTGTGTCATGGTGGTGCTTTTTCTTGAGTTTTATTGTTTGCTTTCATCAATATGTTCGAGGTTTTAACATATTTTTATATATTTTTCATGCTTTTCGCGTGAACAACAACCCAACAACATTGTTGTTTTTCGTTTTTTTTTTTTAATTCTGTTTTTCTTCTTCCTCACGAAGTTATCAACATTGGTGAAGTGGATAAACCATACTTTTTAACTTTTTTTTTCTTTTCTTCATATTTTTTATATTGTTTTTGTGCTTATAAATAATTTATGCGTTAAAAAGGATATTCTTAGAGGCATCTTAACTTGTTTCATTTTGATGTTTCTTTGACATCCGTATGATTATTATTAATAGGTTCCCATAAGTAAAATTTTTTCAATATGCCATATGCCATTCCTAATCGAGATTAACACCAATATACATTTTTTTTTATTACAACTGTTTACTCTTTTCACAAAAAAATTTTTGGTTGATAGCATCTGATATTAAGCTATAGGTATTGAGCGTTAAAAGTCATTGCCTAAAAGATAACATTGTCAAATAACAAAAGAATGAAGTGTTTAACATTTTACTTATTTATACAGCCATATAATTCAAACATTTTTATCGTTTGTTTGTTTTTGACTGTTATCCTTTTTTCAATCCTTTTAGTTAATATAAAATTTAAAGCTAACTTTTACGCATTCACCCAATAAAAATTTGACAATTTATTTATTGTTTTTGCACAATTGCAAACATCTATTAATAATTCATTGAAATTGACAAAACAAAGGCACACACATACACAAAAGGATGCTGCTACACAATTTCCTGATGATATCGGCAAAGAGTTAACACAACTTGTTGTTATTCCGTTGAATTGAACTTATTTCAAATACCAAAACTCATTGAGTTAAAATTTCAATACTCATGAAAAGTCCAAAACAAAAGTCGTATTAAAAATTTATGAAAACCTTTTTTTACAAAGCTATTCAAAATAAAGGAAATTCCTTCGTGAAATGAAAATATGTATTCCAATCAAATTTTAATCGAAATATTTATTTGCTCACTTAAAAGTTTGTCTATGTAAGCGCTGTTTTAATATTGTTGAGATCAACAGAAAAAGAAACATTAAAATAGAAATCTTAGTGCCACAAAAGTTAACTTACATACATACATATATTTAGTTCAGGCATTTAATACCAAGGATTTTAAGCTTTAGTGCACTTTGAATGATTAGATATTTGAGAATTTAGAGAACTAATTTTTAAAATTTTAATTTAAACTATGGAAAAAAGTAGCTAAATATGGAATACCAAAAATTTGGGAACATACAATATTGATTTCAGTGAATTACATATGTACAGGATGATATCCTGATAAAAAGTAACTACATTAAAAAAAACTTTTGCAGTCAGGTTTTCCAGATTTTGGCCAGAAAACCCATATATACATTTTCATTATTTGATTCTCTGTATTTTTTAAATTGTTCATTATTCAGACTTGTGTCCCCCATAGACTTTAAGTCAGAATGATATAAAGCACATCTTAATTAAAGATTATAAAATGTTTTTTTTTTATGAAAAATGGTTTAGCGAGTCCTATTGATTCCAGAGGCTTTTAATCAAGATACAAATAGCTACATTTCTTGAAAATTTCAGATTTCTATAGATAAACTAAATTTCATACCGAAAATGTGAGATTCTTTGGCTAACCAACGATGATGTGACATTGATGGCTCTTAAGCAAATGAAATTATTCAACCGCATAGTTTTATATTTAGCTGAAATACAAAAGCTTTTGTATTTTAATTTTTAAGCATAGTTTATTTAGATAATTGCTTAGCTAAAGTTCATAGAATTAGTATTAAGTTAAATATACAAACAAAAATATTATCTTTAAAAAGCTTTAGTTAGAATTAAAAAAAGGACTTTAAAAAGTATTTAATGTTTGTTTTGTCTAAGTACTTTTAATACATATATGAATCATTTATGTTATAAAATTTTAATACAACGAATTTTATGCTCAAACAAAATGTATTAAGTTTCTTTTACACCCATAAATTCTTATCATAGAAAAATGATTCTGTCCAGTACATAGAAAAAGAACCGCGAGTTATTGGAGCAAATTTAATTCAATGAAATATTAATATTGACGTTCAGGTTTAGTTGCTTAGTAACTTTCATTTTGTAATTTCTTTTATTCTTTTCTTTTTATAAATACACGTACACTATATGTATGTACATACACATATACATATATATAGATATGTATATATGTATGTACGTTCAACAAACATTCTCGTTTTCCTTTATATGGATTTATTTTCTTAAAAAAAATATGCTTTAAAAGCTATTTTGCCTTAGGAATAAGTAAAATATTTTTGCAAATAGCAACTAGAAAGTGGTTGATGCTATTTGGAAGGAGAAAAATAACTTGTTTTTTTATGTATGGACGGAGTGTTTATTTTATGAGTTGCCTAGGTGCAAAACCAACTATCTGACTAAAAAGTTTAAACAAGAATTTTTGAAAGCATAGGCTACTAAAAATTGACTAAAATTGTGATCATGAAGAAAATTGTGCACTTAATACACATTGGGTTGAAAAATTATAAATATGTACTTATTTAGATTTCCATGCAAAAAGTAAAACGGCACTTCTTATTCACTTGATTTCTTAACATAATTTTGTTGATGTATTGATGAGTTAGAACAGCAAATAAGAGGACAATGACTATTTCACACTAAAAAACTTCAAGCTCCAACTTAAATCTAACAGAACTCTGTTTCTAAAATCGTAAAAAGTCAGAGGCTTTGGATACTAAATAAGTCACTTTTTTCTATTTTAGTAAGAAAATCATGATGATATTTTCATTATAAGCTGCAGTAACAGTTTTTGCCATTTATGCACAGTTTAATGTAAAATTACATACATAGTAGATTTTGGTAGCTTTACTTCGTAAAAGAAAACTATCTTTAGTTTCAAAATTTACTTTAGCAAAACCTCGCTTTTATTTTTGAGAACAATAAATATTCTCAACTAAATTAACTTATTTGTTGAAAATTACAATTTATTTAAACCGTTAAATTTGGCAAACCAACGAACTGCTTATTTTAATGTGGATTAAAAGTGAACAATGATGGCCCTTAATCAATTAAAATTATTCATGCATAATTAGTAATACTACCAACTGTCCCTAAAATGCATGCGCTTTTGTTATTTAATTTTCATCAAATAATTCGGAAAATTGTATTGTATTTAATTTAACACATGAAAAGCAGCGGAAAAACAAAAACCCACAGTTAAATACAAACTAAAACATACCTACTATATATACTATACTATACCTACTCACAAACTAGCACTAATAAGTAAATATTGAAGGATTGAAATTGGGTGGATCTATTTAAGTATAATTTTTCAGTAACGTTCCAAAATCAGAAAAACTTTTCAATTGAAATAAAATTTGAAAGCGATGTTATAGCAAAAATATGATTTTCGTGACATTTGACCTTAAATATATTAATATTCCGACCGCTTAAGATTACTAGATGGTGCATTCATTTCAGCAGGAATAAGACCTTGTGCCACCATTTTTTATACTTTTTATAATGGAAAATCAAATCGGTCGTTTTAATCACAAAATACTTATGACAACGCTTAGTATTTTTATCGTAGCGGTTTTCTTTTAGTTGACTAAAAATTGCTATTCAAAGCCTTAATTGCAATTTCTTTTATATTAAACGCACCCTAATAACAGAACTTAATAATTGCATAGATTTTTGTGAAACAAAAGCACAAAATTTAATATGTGTACTATATATAAGTATATTTAAATGGTTGAACAAACAAGAAAAGCAATAATAAATTGCAAATATTTTTCTTCAAAAACACGTTTAACCTTAAATTATTAGAGTAAATTACTTTATAAGGGGACGTCCAATATTTACGTGAGGTGTTTTTTTGAAAATTCGGAACCCCCCCTCCCTTCTCATGAGATTTAAATTATAATTTTTAATGTAAATTCTATGCATTAAAACGTTGACGTGAGGTTTTCCTTAACCCCCTCCCCCCCTTGGTGAGATTTGGTGAGATTTTGCCGGACCCACTCCCCCTCTATTTTAGCACACGTAATTAATGGACGTCCTCTAACACGTAAATAGTGGCAAAACAAATTTGAACTTTAGTAAATATTTTAAGAGAGAGAATATTTTTAAACAGCCAAAGCAAAACATTAAAAACGCAAACATCGTAAGTAATGAAATCAGCTAAATTTCGATCATTAGAACTATATTATCTTGATGAGAACAGGGACGAAAAAAATGTAAAAATAATAGTAATGATGCAATTTGTTGCAAGAACCAGATATGCAAATTAAAAAAAATAGAAAATTCTTGCTATTGCAAGCATTTTAAGACTCTCAGGAGAAAAAAATCAAGTTTACAAATTCTGATTGCATGAATAAAGGAAAAACTAAATTAGGAAATTACAGTCGACCAATATTGTCAACACCTAAGGAAAACTGCTTTGTATAAATGGATGATTAAATAATCTTTAAATGTGTAGTGACAACTAATGGGTTTGCAAGTCAATAAAAAAGTATTATTCACTAATAAATCAGGTTTACATTGCGGTAAGGATTTATTTACTTTAAATGCAAAAGTAGGTATCAACATTATTATTTAACCCACAAGTGCCAAAAAATTTAATTTCTGTTCACTATGAGCAAATTTTTACATTACTTGTCAACAGATTTTCGAAGGGTTAAAGCTTGTGTGGTCATGAACAAAAATGGCCTTTTCGACATATCTATAAAGATAAATTATTTCAAAATCATGACGTGACGGAAAAGTCTAGATTTCATATTTGGTTTTAAAATCTTGAAGTCCGTAGAACTACACGATGCATTCCTGATGCATGACTTATATGCAAAAGAAATTAAAAAGGATATAGGGTAGAAAATTTTTTACTAACCAGGGCATATCTTCAAGTTAGCAACAAAGGCGCACATCACCAATGCTTAGACTGTGTTTTCCTATAAACAGCACCTGTTCTACTTATCATATTTTCTAACTGGAATGAATACTCAAAAAAAAACTTCTTACAAAAATAACGTATGTCCGCCTTTGTTACTAACTGTATATTTTCAAAAATTTATGCATTTTATGTCACAATGTGCACAAGGTCAATACATACTGTACCAAAGAAAGTAGGGCATAAAAATCGATGACATCGAAAAAAAACTTACCTGTATGCTTGTCAATCGATACGAGTTGCTCATCGGAGCTGGTCCAAATCGATGATAAAGTTAGAGGTGAATCGAAGCAGATAATGTCACCGACAGAGAAAATCGTCTAAGGTATAAAAAAATGCAGTCAGCAGCGATAGCGATATCCACACCATTCAATGTAACGTTCATCCGTTTGCAAGCGCAGGAAACGAAAATTGTATTTGTATGCAGCGTAATGATAACACAAAGAAGAATCATCAGCCAACCACAAAAAAAAAATAAAAGTTGAAGCAGCAATAATGTTCCAATCGACAACGATGGCGATATTCACAACGACGACAATGACATTTACGTAACAATGTTCGCATTAAATTTAACATAAAATAAAATGGAGGAAAAAATACATTACATTAAGTTTGAAGAAAAATAACTTAAATATCTATAATAGAGAAAAAAAAACTCCAATTGCATTTTATGCGTTTATGTGTGTGAAAATGTATGCGTATATATGTACATATATAAGTGTTTTAAAATGTTTGAATATATCAAGACTTGAGATTGGTATAAAACGAGCGAAATTTTTAGGGATAAGAATCAAGATAGTCCAAGGGATCATTAAGTGTTATTATGTGAAACTTTAAAGGAATTTTAAATTTAACTTATTTAAGCTCTTATACTCGTAGAAGAGCAAATACTATAAAGAGAATATTCTTTGAAAGGATTAAATTATTACAACATAATATTTTGAGAGATTATCACAAAATCGACCCAATAAAACTCAATTTTTTTAAATTACAATATTAATTGCTAGCTTTACAATTATATTTAGCTAAAAGTATGTTTTTTCACATTTAAATAACTAAAAATGCAATGTTCCAATTAAGATGTTCGATCGAAAGACTTTTGAATTATGTAGCGAAAAAATATGAGCATCACGTGAAAATTTATCACGATTTAGTTATATTATTGATCTATAATAACTCATGTGTTTGACAGACTTAATAATACATTAATATAATAATAAAATATATCGGTCGTTCTTTAAATAACTAAACACTTTAGACTTTGACTTTTTTGAAAATTTTTTTTTAAATGAGATATCTCAAAAACAATGGAGAATAGAACAAATAACGACATCGTTTTCGTTTAAAAATGCCTTAATTTTGCAATTAGACTGGTGCGTGCCTTCAACAAAAAATTAACTTTTTCCAGAGTTATGTAGGGAATTTCGATTTGGAATCAGAACAGGACCGATAATGTTTTTTATTGAATTGTTCATGGTTTTTGAGATAATTCGTTTCAAAAAATGTTCAAAGAAGTCAAAAAAATGTGCAGTCGTTCTTTAATGATGACCTATATATAATAAAAGTTGTGTTATTACAATTTAAAATTTCTCATAATCCATACATATATGGTATCTAAACTTGGTTACACATTTAAAAGAGAAGTTAAGCTCATGCCTAGGTACATTTAAAAGTTGTTAACAACGTTACAACACAAAACAAAAAAATGTATAAAATAAACAAATTACGGACAGACGAGCCAAGGCTACAACATTTATGCATTATTAATACCACATACTTCTAACTAATTTAAAAATTCTGAAAACCACAAAATAAACTTGCGAAGCCTTTCACATTAAGGATACCTTGACAAAAAGTTAGAAAACTTTATATGTACGTATTTTTTGGGACATTTTATTTTTCTTGTATTTTTTAAAAGTTTGTAAACAAAATGTAACCACATATAAGCCGTAAATACCTAAAAGAGAAGAAGAAAAGAACGACTGAAAGGCGAAATTTCCAACTTGAAGTGCAACAAAAATGTAAACACAGCTGTTAAAGTAACAGTAAAGATATAACAACTAAAATAACAACAATAACAAGTTGCACAACTTCAATGACACTATGACCACAATGACAGACAAATAGATAAAAAAAATAAATAAAAAGTAACAAACACATGATCGTCACTTTGAAAAATTGTTTAAAAACTTTTAAGATTCAACTAAAAAATAAAGAGGGGCAATTTTAATACAAATATAAATCATGCATAATATATGCAGCAAATTAGAAGTTCAGTTATTTTTCTTTAAAATAAAACTTGGAGTAATCTTTGTTTTATAAAAAAGATTGTAAATACTAAACTATATTATGACAATACCACGCTACATTTTCACACATACGTAGGACTATTTAAACGTGCACGTCTGAGCAAGACCATCCATGCAAAAGAGTGCAATGCACTAATACTCACTGCTTTCTAACGAGTTTTATGTCATGCTTACCTTAGTTGGGAAAATATGTTTCGAATCTGCCACAGACAGCTTGATGTAATCCTCAGCATGTTTGACTCCAGTTGTGTCCTTTAAGCTGATAGCAATCATGTTGCTTGTTTCTCTAGGAAGATTTATCTGTTGTGTAGAGAAAGAGAAAAATAAAAAAAAAGAGAAAATATAAATAAAAAAGATTTTTGCAACCGTCCTTTTAACGTAATCTTATGCTTTTACAATAAAAAATAATGCATAGAATATATAACATGCACTTAAGCCAAAATCAATTGTGATATAAAACAACAAAACCGCAAGTAGGAAATGTGTATACACATAGGTTGCAACAGTCACAAGATTTTAGATTCTATTGTTGCATAAAATTTTAGCAGAAAAGAAGTCAAGATAAAAATCTCTGAGAGACTATTACAATGCATTAGAAATTCTAGTAATTTGTCCTTTTTTGCAGCTTTTAGTGTTCATTAAATGATAATAATAAACTTTTAGCCAGTAGTCGATATTCAAGTAGATTTACAAATCGAATCAATGGTTTTTTTTAAATTATAGCACAGAGACAAGAACATGCTAATCGTTGACACTATAATTCGCATATAACATCATAGGCTCATCGTATAGCTTTGTTCGGCGCTGCGGGATACAAAAGTTGTATTGCACTGCTGTCATGTTTGTCAAATACAAGGCATTGAATCAATTTTTAAATGTACATAAATAGTGAACGCTGTTAACTGGCTGCAAGTCCATTGTTATCATTTTGTATATTGTAAAAAAAATTTATTTATTTTGACAGAACAGAGAAATCAAAAAAATTAAAGTGAAATGGAAAAACAAAACAAGAATAGTTGAAAAATCTGCAAACAAAGATTACAGCGTTGAAAAACTCTTACCGCAATAGTCAAATTATTTCCAATCTGTACGCCAACAATATCCTTATGCGACAAATCGTATTTAATGCCATTGACATCTTCAATATTGTGCGAAAATTCATTGCCAAGATTGTCGTGCAGTGAAACTTTCAATACAAAACTCATGCCACGCGGGATTTTCTCTTCGGTTTGTTTTAATTTCAATGTTGAATATTCCAATGATGTCAATATATAATGAACGTTTTTTACCTCAATACCAATGGGTAGAGTTTGTTCAAAAGATTTTGCCTAGAAATATATAGAAATTAAATGAAAAGTTTAATATATCTTAACAAACAAAAACTTAAGGCTTTATTAGCCCAATTGATCGGAAAATGAGTCAGTAACATTTATGTGGTGATTATGTTTTAAAAATCATTATCAATTACCAATTAAATGTAACAACTTACAATTATTAAATCACGACCAAGTATATCACTAGTTCGAACTATGCCATCTGAAGTTATTTTCACAATTCCATGATTTTCATTATCCAGCTTATAGCGCACATCATCGAGATTGGCTTTCAATTGTAATGAGCTGCGTGGTGCAACTAATATCCAATCCATTCTTATATTTTTGGGTGACTCCAGTTCAAGTATTTTGAAAACTATATTAATAAAGTTATAAATTAAAATAACACTGCTGATAATATAAGTATATTTGATTGCCTCTTATTTCTCACATTACATCTATCAAAGTGCTTGGTATATCTGTTTTTGCTCAAAGCAAAGAAAATCTTTAGCGTTAAAAATTTTTATATTAGCCAAGTATAGCATGTCACCAAGCACTTTACTTTAATTTTTAATTATTTTTAAACGTAAATTAGCTAAGTACAATATTTTTTGTATAAATTACTTTTTTTTGAAAAAAAAAAACTCAATGCAAAATTAATTAAGTCTTCGGTGGCACGGTTTACAGGGCTAAAATAAAAATGCTATTAACGTGAAAAAGTTCCGAGCTCCTCAATCAAAGAAACTTGAGAATAAGGGACTGTCTAATGTATGTATATATAATAAAAATTTATGTATTTATTGCAACACTTTATGCTTACCAACAACTTCCACAGAATTTGTAATTTTCTGTCCACTAGCTAGTATGACAGTGGCATGAATTTTAGCCTTACCAGGGTTCAGTGCTTTAATGCGCACTGATATTAAATCCATATCGCTGTATTCAATTCCTGAAAATTTTGTATAGGAAAGAAGAACTGTATTAAATTTGGAACCAAATAGTAGAATAAAGTATTAAAAAATATATCACAATCTGAAAAGGAAAACATAAATTTAATTTTAATTTGTAATGAACTTTGTTCAAAAGTAAAAATCAATTATAAATATAAGATTAAACTTTGGCTCAAGATATTATGAAATTTCCATCACAAAAATATGTAAGATAGAGGAAGTGATGTTGCTTGAAACAAAGAGTTTTAAGTAAGTTTTGACTTTACTTGGTCTGAGTAAGTTATTTTAATATCGATGACATTAAATTTAACAATTTATAAATGACTGATATATATGATTTTTTTTTTGTGATTGACTGCTAATAAAATACTAGACTTTTAAGTTTATAAAATTTATGCTTGATAAATTTATATGTTAGTTCCGTATCTGTTCCTGAAATAAGACTCAACCATTCAAGCTCATCGAAGAACATATTATTTGTTATTTGGACACTTTGTGAGAATTGTTTGAAAATTTTCAAAAACAACGCTGTATCTTAATGTCCAATTGAGCAAATTCTTAAATAATTTCTATACAAATTAAAATAGGAACAAAACGTTGCAGTGCAGAAATGAAAATTATAAGAATATTCAATAGCTTTAAAAAGTATTTCTATTTTTTCTATGTTGCTTATCGCGTTGTGCTTACAAATAAAAAATATTATAATTTGCAAATTTTTACGAAGTTTACACTTACCAGCATCTGCAAATGCGTTATAAATATCTACAACATCCGGCTGATTAGTTGACCAAACAACTCTCATATTTTCCAATGTACCAAGCACCATAGGTGAAAGATCCGGAACACCTAAGTAGTATATATAAAATATTATAGATAATAATACAATATTGTATAAATGAATTTATTTTGATTACCCCAAACGGCAGCCGGCATAACAGCGCCACTACGTATGCGTATTAATGGCGTCTTGATTTGTATGCTTTTCAATGGCACTACATGAACCTCGACCGTATCTTCGGAAATGACAACTTCTTTACCATTTCCGTGATTTTTCATAATACATTTACCCGTTATTTTAGTTTCACCCAACTTAAGTGCAGTAACGATGGCAGACTCCATTGCTTTATGTTAAGAAAAACTTGTAAAGTGAGTACATACAACAAGAATGTTATAAATATGTTGCAACCTACAAATAACTTTTTTATCGTTCACTTGATAGACAATATTAAGATCCGGTTGTGGACCACCATGATAGTAAATTTGCACATTCGATCCAACAACAAGGGTTGAATTGCGTGGATACAGTCGCAAAGGTGGGAATACCTACGGAGATTGTACAAAGAAATACATATAAGAGAAATAATAAAAATATAGTATAGCTAAATAACTTACTTGTACAGTGATCGGTTCGCTGGATACAATTGATTCGTCACATCCGGAATTAAAAACTATTTTTGTTTCACCAAGATTATTTCCGGTTATAATGTATCTAAAAAATGCGTATAAAAATTTTAAAAAGAAATGAATTTTGAAAATGAATGAACAAAACGTTTGAGTTGTGAACTAAACTAAAACATAGAAAATGTTTAAGCGTTTGTTCAAACTACTAGATTTCAGGAAGGGGTGGCTGAGCAAATAAGAGACCACAAACTGTTACTTAATCCCTGTTTCTTGTGCCCTTCTTTGATAGGGAAGAAAGTTCCGTATCGCCTTTATTTGGATTAAGAAAAAAATCCTTTAAATAAGTAGTCGATTGTGCTAAAATATCTACATTTAGTTGGGATAAATGACAAAACACCACAACACTGGGGATAGCACTCTTAGTTTGTCGCGCTCATATACGAATGTGTTGCAATGAAAGCATTGAAAATTAAGATTATCTTACCTTATTTCTCCTAATTCTAAATCCATTTGATCCCCTAGCTTAACGCTCAATATATTTGAATTAAATACATCTTCGGTCAGATCATAAATTTGCAAATTTAGCGGATCAATGTTAAGTAAATTTCCATTAGAATCATAGAGCTTTACAATGGCTTCAATTGATTTGGTGCGTTCGACACGATCATGTGCCTCAGCTCGAATTGCACCAATGGTAACAACCGATATAGAAAGTAGTGCTGGCTCACTCATTAAGCAGCGATCAATTAATTCAATGCGTACCTATATAGAAATAACATTTTGAAGTTTAAGACTTGTTTAAAATATTAGCAAACAAACAAATTTAACATACATGACCAATGCGTAATGGTGTCACTATCAGCTCACGTTGTTTTGCATCTAAGGTGACATCAACTATGCCATTTTCTGTCAATTGAAAATCATAAAATCCACTACCTTGTGCTAATGGTATACGTTCTCGTTTGTTTTTAGACATAAATATATTCATATGATCCGAAAAAAAGAGTGTGCTGTTCACAGCCATAAAACGTATTTCATTTTCAATAACAGGCGTAAATGCTTCACCAGTTTTTGGCTGAAATATACAAGTTTTATTAGAGGTTGTAGTTTATGACATAAGAGTGAAAAACTTTTCAGCAAATTTCGACAGACTACTTACATTTTTAATTCCAAAAGGTGGCACCTCTGCTTGAATATAATGTTTTCGTAAAACACTATCATCATAACGTTCCACAATACCTTTGATTCTAAAATTATTGGCAACATCTGTTATAGTGGTGACTAAAACATCCCTTGAAGGTAAACGAATCCCTTGAATTAGCTCTTCTTCAGTATTTCTATAATGCATGATAGTATCACTATTATAACGCTCATCACCAGCAGCAAATTCCCATTCGATGAACAATGAAGATATATTCATCAATTTGCGATTCTTCGAATCTTGTACTTCAATTTCTATTTCAAATTTATCATCACGTTCTTTTAGATGTAGCAAGGAATTTTTCATTTCCAATGGACAAGACTGACGTAATTGCTCCGTAGCATAAAGATTTATAAAGCGGGGTTTAACACAATGTATTGTTGTGCTCACATTAGAGATGTACGCATGAAAGTTTGGTGTCAAAAGACTATTGAATATTTCAAAATCAAATTTTGTTTTGCCCACTTTGCGACATAAAATCGTGAAAGCATAAATGGAGTTTTGAGATTCAAAATTAAACTCCGAAACTTCAACTACATTTATATCATATTTTGTTGATTTAGTCAATTCAGCTTCTAGCGTAAATATACGTTGTGGTCCATTCATATAGATGACATTACGTGATGAACCAATTGGTAAAATAACTTCATTTTCAATTGGATTTAAGATGCTTAATTTTTCAAATACATTTAGAGTAACTTCGTCTTTCAATACTTTATCCATAAATTTATAAGATACACGTAATTGTGTTAGACCAACAGCTGTGCTCCGCAAATGTACAACCTGGCAAGCACCATAAATTATCTTCTCTGTAATGATGCTGTTATAATGTTGAAAAATTTGGTTAGAAAATTCTAAATCAAAATTTAAATTTTCGCATTTAGTGAACGGAACGTAAGTGTTGTTGACATAAGCATACACGGCAACATGTAGTCGCACGTAATCATAAAGCGAGGTTTCAAAATTATATTTAAGAATTTCTAATTTTACTGGTGGTAACAAGTATATATCTGCTTGTCTTTGTATTTTATGATTTCTACTCAATGCAACACGTATGATACCATGTGATGTCAATACAGCACCCGATTCGTAGGTATCGACAGTGCGTTTACTATCACTTTCACGTATAGTTGTTGTTGCCAAACCATTCTGATTGATCTGTAATATTCGCGAATTCTGCGTTTGCCAAATATAAGAACCATCACCACCAGTTGCTTCGAATTGGATTTTTTGCGTCTTAGCCATATTAGGATCGAAGGGTATTATGACTTTGAGTGGCGACAGGAAGAGTTCACTAAAAACTTGAAGTTCCGCTTGCGCAGTAAGCTGAAAGAGATACAAACAACGCACACAAAAGAATATTTTCAAACAATATTTATAGCTTTAGACGTAATCGCTCTAACAAATTAGTTAGGTTGATCTGTAAATAAGATAATACCTCTTTGAAAGAACCAGAAACAGGTGTTGTTCCTTGCTTGACAGCCTCGCCATATATACGTGTACCATTTTTATTCTTTTTCAAGGTGTAAAATATCATACCATCTAACGCTGAGCTGACCGAATAACGTGGACCAAGTGTGATTTTTTGATCGTCACTGTACAAAGATACTCATCAATGAAAAAAAAAAATATCAAGTTAATTGATGTACCTTGTGTACAAGTCCACTGCTATTTCATGCTTTTCGCCTTCAACCGTAACCCAATTATTATGTGGCAATAAACTTAAACCAAGCTTCACGGGACTTGCTACAGTAATTTGTGCGCTGGGTATTGAGGATTTTGTAGCTGAATTGTCTGTCATAAAATTACCATCAGTTGGAACATTTCGATCGCGAAGCACCACCATTGTGCGTCCTAATTTAAGACCTGTAACGCTATTTCCTTTGATACTGGCAATATTAGCATCCTCTATTTCCAGAAAATACTGATCATTAAGCAATATTTCTTGAAGTCTGCCCAGTTTCATTTGTAAAATACGGAAGTTAATGATATCACCGGCCAGTATATGCACATCGGATGGTTCCAAAATTATGTTGGCCAATACATTTATATAGACTTCGATTACAGGAACATTGTTATACTCCGAGTATGGCATACTAACAGTAACCTGAGTATAGAAAATATTTTAAATAGGTATAAAGAACTCAGTCAGAGACTTTTCAGTCGATAACACTCATTTCTCTCATAATTAGGCATACCTTTGCAGTTCCCGTATTAATCCCTTCAAGCAGCACCATATAACCCTTTACTTGCCTCGATTCAAACTTCTCCAAAGATGGTGGTACGACATGATAACTACTCTCAGTGAATGACAAAAAGCGTAAGGCAGGAGACCAACCTTTTGTTTCACGATTCAATGAAGAAATTGCCCAATTAAATTCAATCCCTTCCAGTGAAGTGAAGGCATTTCCTTGTGAATCCTCGGCGCGTAATTCAAATGTTTCGGGCGCTTCTTCCAAATATAACTGCCGTGTTGTTGTATGTACACCTAGTTTGTCAATTATATCCAATATGACGTCACAGCGCAGCGTGTCTCCAGTGGCGATGTCTTCCGCGAACACAATGGCGGTATTGCGACGACGTTCACGCGTCAAAACTGTAACCATTGCACTATGTGTACACTCACCACCATCTAAGCTCTCATAAAGCGGTGTTATTAGTATCAAATCCTGCCGTGATGAAGACCTAAAATTATTAAAGTTGTGGAAAATTTGACAATAAGCAAATATTTAAGATTTTCAGGTTAGAATCCTAGTGCTCAGACAGCCGGCGTTGACTCACCATTTAAAGCAGCCCTTTTCGATGACTTCCAATGTAAAATTGATGGAAATTTTATCAAATATCGGTAGTAAAACACGTGGATAATTTAATTTTGTTGCTTCGATTGCTTTATTTGCAAAGAATATTAGCAAAAATAAAATTAAAAGTTTATTTTTTATTCGCTCCATGTCGGCGCGCTTTTTTCTCACGTTTCTAAATGCTAACACAACAAAAGCAAAAACAGAAATGACAAAATCTGCGAAAGCGAGAATTACGAGATAGAGAGAACAACAACAAACTGTATGTCATTTTGTTCTCTTTTGCGATTTTTGATGTTTAGTGTCAAATGAATTACAATTAGCGTTGCCAGACTTTGTCTTGTATTTTTATGCACTTTTTAGCATTTTCATTGAGAACATTTTTTTTCTGTTTTCTGAAAGAATTGCAATATATTCTTTATAATATTAGAGAGCAAGTGCACACGCAAACGCGGCGGCATGCGGGAAAATTTATAAACTCCATATGGCAAAAAAGTATCACGCACATTCGCGTAAAATTATACTTTTAACGCGATTGCATGCGGCATCCTCGGTTTGACTTGTCGTAGCGCCATAAGATTACATAAATTCCACTGTCTGAACTGTCACGTACCGCTTGTCGTAACGTTACCACGTACAATTGCCATAGAAATTTGCCGTCCTTCTTTTCTTATAAATATGGAAAATTTTTCTAATATCAAAAGTGAGGTCCTTTTTTTTTGCTTGTCAAAATTTTTTAGGTAATTTAGGGGGCGACATTCCATGTATTTGCACTTTTTTCCTACTGTGTAAAAAAATTTTCAAAGTTCCCAATATTTGCCGCCCCTAAAATCTTACCGCCCTAGACACTGGCCTAATGTGCCCCTAAGGTAAATCCGGGCCTGCCTCCACTATAAGAATTTTCTAAAAAACTTTTATGATACATTTTGTATTTAATGGAAAAATTCAGAAAAAAAATTTACTCATTTTGCTTATTTCTGGAAAAGCTGAAAAAAAACCGTCTTACACTATATGTATTTAAGTTCAAAACAGAGAGCAGAGGGCTACCGATTTATCCAAAGCCAATCCCTAGAAGCACTAAAATATCAATGTTTCTATTAATTATGTTCACCACATATGTACAGTGATCATTTATTAACAAAACATTTTGAAGCAGTCAGCATTTGTAAAATTTTCACAAAAAAACGCATAAAAGGAGATACCACGAATGAATTTGTGTCCTTAGTGCAAGTGAACGTAAACTGTCAAAATGCAGGTGTTTGAACCCAAACATCTCAAATACCAGACGTGATAGAAACAAATTGAATAAAATATTCGAATTCAGCTTCAAAAATAACATCCGAAATGATAAAAAAGTCTTATATCCAATTTACGCCAATTTTCCAAAATCAAATTAATCATATCTCATCAACTACTGGAAGCAGATGAATGGCACTTGATATAAAAGGTACGGATAAAAGTAAGTTTCAAAAGGAAAAAAATGGGCGGTACCACACCTTTGCGAATAAAAAAACATGTTGTATACATAAGCAACTATTAGATACAGATGAATGAGACTTGGTACGTATAAAAGAAAAAGGCTATAACAAATTAAACTCATCGCTCCACCTACCAGTTACTATTATTTTGTCAATGTAAGGGCATACGAACGTTTGTAAAAGAGTAAAAGCATAAGCAAGTTTCACTGGAAAAATGGGCTGTTTCTCTTTTACATTCCATCGCATGAGTTCATATAACATCGCGCCATCCACCGGAAAGGGCAGGACGTCTACCGGGATAGCTATATATGCCAGTGATGGCATTTGGGTTTTGTGAAAATGTACTGAATCGAGACTTGAAATATACTTTTTAGAGGCCGAATGTACTTTTTTGGCGTGAACATCCAATTTTATTAAAATGTACGAAATTTTTGTAAAATTTTCTCAATAACCAAAAAAAAAAAGGTCCTCACTTTTGGCATCTCAAAAACCCTAGGAAAATGAGATATACATATATGAAATTAAATTACAAAAACTACACCTTGCAATTATTTATACAAAAAAAGGTAATTATTATAATTATTTTTCCATTTAATTAAACCGAAAACAGGTAATTATTATAAATTGTTCAAATGTACCGAAAATGTACTGAAAATGTGCTGAAAATTCGCCGAATGTACTAAAAATGTGACAAATGTACCGAATGTACTGAAAACTTGTTAAATGTACTGAATACGATTTTTCAGGACGCAAATGTACCGAAAAAAGTACAAATGTACCGAAAATGCCATCACTGATATATGCATGTAGTTTTGTATATGTCGTTTGAAAAGTATTTACAAGATTTTAACATTAAATCGCGCACAAAATTACTCTAGCTGCCGAAGCCGATTTTAGATATACTATGGAATATTGAGCCTGAGCCGAGACCGAACAAAAAATTTCACATTAAACGATAGAAAATGAAAAACACATGGTGTGAAGTGGTTTATTTTGAAAATGTATTTTCGGTCCAAAATATGTAGACTTCTGAAATTACTATGTACCTACATAAACTCTTTTGATTGATTAAATTTACATACAGTAAACATCCGTTTAAATAGGTCATAACTGGGAAAGGGGGGTAATGGCGTCGACGGGTTAATCTCTCCCGTATGACACCCGATACAAAATTTCATTATTATTTATAGTTAGAAGTAAGGTGAGTGTCCTTTGACCGTGGTTCACTATATTATGTCCAACATGGGCTTCGCTAACACACCGGTGTTGGACACATAGATAGGGACAATGAATATTACTAGTACATTTTTTTTGTGGTTTTCGTTAGTTTTCTGGTCCTATTACTTACCGTACGAGTACGGAACAGTGATGGCATTTTTGGTACATTTGTACTTTTTTCGGTACATTTACGTCCTGAAAAACCGTCGTCAGTACATTTAAAAAGTTTTCAGTACATTAGTTACATTTGCCGCATTTTTAGTACATTCGGCGAATTTTCAGCACATTTTCAGTATATTTTCGGTACATTTGAACAATTTATAATAATTACCTGTTATCGGTTTAATTAAATGAAAATAATTGCAATGTGAAGATATGTATATAATAATTACCTTTTTTTTGATAAATAATTGCAAGATATACTTTTTGTAATTTAATTTCATATATATCTCATATTTTCCAAGGGTTTTTGAGATGCCAAAACTGAAGACCTTTTTTTTTAAGTTATTGAGAAAATTGTACAAAAATTCCGTACATTTTAGTAAAATTGGATATTCACGCCAAAAAAGTACATTCGGCCTCTAAAAAGTACATTTCAAGTCTCGATTCAGTACATTTTCACAAAACCCAAATGCCGTCACTGGTACGGAAGCGTACGCTCAGTAAAATAATAAAAACGTGTTCCTTATTCTTTCATTTAAGTTCTCCAATTGAATACCTTGTTGAGGGATAGCAGCATGAAGATTAAGAAAATTGTCTGAAAAGCATGATTTTCTGTTACGATTCTAGTTTTATTTCCAATATTTCATGTTTAAGTAATATCAGTAAAAATTACTGTGAACTTGTTTCTTCATATTATAGGCACAAAGCTTCTATTTAGTTGACGTCACTGCTGCTACTAAAGCTGCACCTCGTCCTGAACCATCCTCCGACAGCATTAGGTCATAATCTAATTCTGGTCTAACCATTTTATCCATTTGTTCATGAATGAGCTTATCAAAGTCCGGATGAAATCTATACACAGATCCATCAATTGCAACAACAGTGTAAGAATCATTGATTCTATTTACGAGACTGGAGAGTCCGACGCCAGCTAATTTAGCAGCACGTTCTGCAATCACAGTACAAATATAAAGCAGTTTTTGGCAATCTTCTGCATCAGCTTTCTCAATACCAAAAAGAGACTTAAAAATGCGGCGTGCTACCGTAAAGTCTTTTGTTTTTTCACTTGCTATTTGAGATAGATATGATGTTTTAAAGCAATTAGGGTCACTCGCAAGTTTGGCTACAAGTTGATTTTTTTTTGGACATTTACCAAACATTAATCCCCTTTCGATGGCTTTCTGCAAATTAAGACCCACTAGACCACCAAGATACATTCCTATAAAATTAAACAAATAGTTACATTTATAACAATACTTTTGGAAGAACGGGACTTATGCAGTGGTGTCATTTCGGACATTGGCCTCCCCAAGCATCTGATACTAAATGTTATTCAATACATCAATTCAACAAAAGCTCATCCCCATGGTTTTGGTGAAGTGACGCCACTGGCCTTATGACATTGAAAAATTATTCATTCACACAAACCTGCAATTAATTTCTCATATAACTGATAGCCAGCATTCGGTGTCGGAGCATCAATTTGCTTATCGAAATCGGTACGAATAAAATCTAAATATCCACTGTCACCAAAAGCCCCCCATTCAATATTAATTATAACATGCGAATGGTGTTGCTTGGATGCTTCTGCGATTTTATCCGTATGGTCAATGCGCTCCATATAGCATGCATTGCAACCAGTGCCAATAATGAGTCCAACTTTACAATTTGGATTTCTATGAGCGCATGACATCAATGTACCCGTAGTGTCATTTAAGACCGCAATCTTGCCAACTTTCAAATCAGGTTGTCTTGCTATCGCTTCTTTTAGCAAACGTGCAACATCTTCTCCAACTACTCCAGGCGCACTAAAACCCTTTGTCCAGCGTACGAGTACCGCAGTTTCAAGACTCTCTTGAAAGCAAGGAAATGAAAATGTAAATCCAATTGGTATCTTTTCCTGTTGTATATTACGTTCTCTGGTAAATGTATACAAGCATTTTGCAATATAATCGAATAGTTTTTCACCAGGACCGGTAATGATTTCGTTTGCGAGTGTAAAAACTTCAGATGCCATTTCAACTTCTTCCTCTCCTTTTAAGAATAAAAGAAGCACACGAAAATTGGTGCCACCCAGGTCTAAGGCCAAAAATTTGCCGACTTCTTGGCCCGTTGGTACGCTATGCACATATGTAATAAAACACTTGGTATCGGCCTTTGCAACGGTCTTTTTCTTTAGCCCTTTACTTATCTGATCTGTAAATAGGTCGTAAACTTGTTGATATTGATAATCAGTTAATATATAATCTTTCATTAGTTCTTTCATTCTTGGATCCGCCATTTTTTTAATTCCTGAAGATAATTTTGTTATATAGCACTTTTTTTTCGTACCAGAACTTTTTGTACTAAAATTTTGCGTACGTAAATTTATACAGAAGTTAATCGAGAGTTTAAAACAATCGAGCCTTTTAAAAATAAAACGTGAAAACATAACAGAAAATTTATGTTTTAAAAAAAGAAAATTCGATATCCATTTCTTATTTAAAATTTGTAAAAATTTGAATGACAATTACGGTGATATACATATGTAGTTTTTAGAATTTTTCAACTTTATGTCAATCGGTGACAGAGACTATAAATTTTGGAGACTTTGCAATCTAAATAAAAATGTTTATTCTACTGCCCCCACTCGAAATTTTGTACATAAAATATATGTGATTTTCATATACATACTTATGTAATACATATTACATATTTTCTGCTGAGATCGCAAGGTCTCCTAAAATTGTCGTCGCTGTCAGTGACTGAGAGACTTTGCAAACACAAACATTTTTTCATCGGAGTGATCCGACCTCGTTCTCTTATACCAAAATACATAAATTTTTTGGGTGAAATTTTGAAAGAAGTCTTACCGGAAACGATAAATTTTCAAGGACTTGTAATCTCAAAAATGCATTCCGCGTAAACATTAAGCCCGGTTCTCGCCCTCCAAGTTACATGCAGTTTTTGAGTGAAATATAGAGTAGAGTCTGATGTTTCCGCAGAATAAATATTATTATTGCCAAGTCTCCTAAATTTTTCGTTTCATATCGCTAATACGAGTATTTATTTATGCTTAAATTGCTGCAAATTAATATTCAGTTTCAGGACCAAAATTAAAATTAAATTTTTTATTCTCATTTATTTTTAAAGCGATCTTTATTAGCAAAGGGTTTGACCTATTAAACCAGAAAAATAACAGGTCTACTTAAGTAGAGATCATATATAATAGAGGGTGATTTATTCAGAACTTTGTTTTTTAATTTTGAATAAAACACTTACAATTAGAATTGGATGTCAGAATCTTTATATGACCCGAAAGCACAATCTCTGTCATTTATTTTTTAAAGAATGTTTCATTCAAATGTTGGCCGCGACTACGCTGTAGATATTTCATTCGGAAGGTCCAATTTTTGACGTATATCGCGAATTAAGCCAGTAATTTTAGCTTCCAAGTGTTGAAGAATCCTAGCTAGCTTATCGATGAAGACTTTTGACTTCACATAGCTCTAGAGAAAAAAGTCCAGGTGTGATATCACAAGATCTACAGTAGGTGGCCTTCTTGACTTCATAATTGCAAATATCATATGAATTTTGAGTGAATATAAATTTGAAATTTTAGTGAGTTTAATAAATATTCACAATTTCCAAGAGTTGTTCTGGCGCAAGTCTTTCCATAATGAAATGTCAAACAATGCTGAATAAAAATATGATGACAGCATGACACCAGTCACGCGTTACCTGTCAAAAAAAAAAACGAAAAGTAAACCTCTAAAAGAATCACCCTATATGTAGGCTTAAGAAATAGCGGTAACATTTTTTCTTGAAACTTCCTTATGTGTACAGCAGGAAAATTAAAAACAATTAATTTTTTTACTCAAGATTCGAAAAATGAACATTTTGCAGCTCTGGTAGCAATCCTAGAAGTGTTTTTATTTTTTTTTTTATTAAGGACATACTCGAAAATGAGCAAACTATCGGATTTTAAGCGTTCCCGAAGAATTCTAGAACATGAGGTTATTTTGAACATGTTTGTATATGTTACCGCCAAACTAGTTTTTAGGATAAACAAGTTTTTCCTTGGCCAAACTAGTTCGTCTGAAGCATGTAAGAATGAACCAGTTTAGCCTTGGAAGAATTTAGTTTGTTAAGTAGGTGACCTTTGGCTTCGCTAACAGATCGGTGATGGATATATTATAGTGAGACCTCCTCCACTCCGGTATTAAAAATATTGGAAGATATAAGCACTGAGCCGCGGCCGAAGTCCTCCCACTTACCCTAACATAATAAAATGTCAAGGAAATCGGGAGTTTGGCCGTTAAAGTACCCTAGTATCTTAGTTCTTGAAATTTTATTATGTAAGAGAAAGTAGGCGGCCATTGGCTGCGGTTCACTATACTATGTCCATCTTGAGCTTCGCTAACACATCAGTGTTGGACATATGACTAATGGACATATGGACAATGTCTAGAACTTGTATAACTGGCACTTTCTTAAGGGATAGCGCTAGAAAGAAGAAATAGCGTAAGAAAAAGAATGAATTTCTGTTACGATTATAAGTTTTATTTTTGATATTTCATCGTTTAAGTAATATCTATTAAAGTTGCTGTGAAATGTGTTCCATCATATTATTTCTGCTGCTACTAAATCTCATCTTGAACCACTCTCCGACAGCATTCTGACATATTTTAATTGCGGTTTAACCATTTTATTTATTTGTTCACGAATGAGCTTATCAAAGTCAGGATGAAATCTATAGAATTGCATCAGAAGTTAAAGAATTATTGATTCTATTTACGAGACTAGCGAGTTCGACGGCAACCAATTTAGCAGCATGTTGCTGCTACTAAAGCTGCACCTCGTCCTGAACCATCCTCCGACAGCATTAGTTCATAATCTAATTTTGGTCTAACCATTTTATCCATTTGTTCATGGAGAAGCCTATCAAAGTCTGGATGATATCTATACACAGATCCATCAATTCCAATAACAGTGAAAGGGTCATTGATTCTATTTACGAGACTAGCGAGTTCGACGGCAGCTAATTTAGCAGAACGTTCTGCAATCACAGTACAAATATAAAGCAGTTTTTTACAATCTTCCTTATCAGCTCTGTCAATATCAAAAAGTTCCTTAAAAATGCGGCGTGCCACGTTAAAGTCGCCTGTCTTATCACTTGCCATTTCCGATAGAAATGATGTTTTAAAGCAATCAGGGTCACTCGCAAGTTTCTGTACAAAATAGTTTCTATCTGAACATTTACCAAATATTAAGCCCATTTCGATGGCTTTCTGCAAATTAAGAGCCACCAGACCACCAAGATACATTCCTAAAGAATTAAATAAATATTTAAATGACATTTAATTGAAAACTTATTCAATCATTCCAACCTGAAATTAATTTCTCATATAATTGAAAGCCAGGATTCAGTGTCGGAGCATCAATTTGTTTATCGAAATCGGTACGTATAAAATCTAAGTAACCACTGTCACCAAAAGCACCGCATTCAAGATTAATTATAACATGCGAATAACATTCCTTGAATTCTGCTCCAATCTTATCAGTATTCGTAATGCGCTCCAAATAGCATGCATTGCAGCCAGTGCCAATAATGAGTCCAATTTTACAATTTGGATTTTTATGAGCGCATGACATTAATGTACCCGTAGTGTCATTTAAGACCGCTATATGACCAACTTCCAAGTCAGACTGCCTTGCTATTGCTTCTTTTAGCAAACGTGCAACATCTTCTCCAACTACTCCAGAAGCACTGAAACCCTTTGTCCAGCGTACAAGTCTCGCAATTTCAAGACTCTCTTGAAAGCAAGGAAATGAAAATGTAAATCCAATTGGTAACTTATCCAGGTTCACATTACGTCCTTTGGTAAATGTATACAAACAGTGCGCAATATAATCGAATAGTTTATTACCATCGCCGGTAATAATTTCTTTCGTGAGTGTAAAAATTTCAGAAAACATCTCAGGCTCTTTTTTTCCATTTAAGATTAACAGAAGTACACGAAAGTTAGTGCCACCAAGGTCTAAGGCTAAAAATTTTCCGACTTCCTTTCCATTTGGCAGGTTATGCACATATGTAATAAAACATTTAGTATCGGCTTGCGAAACGGTATCTTTCATTAGCCCTTTATTTATTTGATCATAAAGTAGGTCGTAAACTTGTTGAAGTTGGGCATCAGTTAGTATGAAATTTTTCATTAGTTCCATCATTTTTGGATCCGCCATTTCTTTAATTCGCTAAATTCTAGCAGTTTTTCGCACAAAAATTTTGAACACTGAAATTTCGCGTACGTAAATTTAGACAAAAGTTGACCGAAATCTTAAAACAACCAAATCTTTGAAAACTAAAACATAAAAATATTGATGTTTTAAAAAAAGAAAATTTTGAGCATAATATAAATTTAAATGAAAATCAAAGTGATATTGTTTTTATTTTAATCTTAAGTTTTAGTTCTATACTTTGCTGCTGCCTTAGAAAATTGGTATTATGGTTCTTTTTTCTTTGAAATGAATAAGACTACTGCATATTCAAGGGTAATGATAAATGAATATGCAATACATTTCAAAAAAAAAGTAGCAGAAAAAAGCCTATTTTCTAAGGAAGAAAGAAAGCCCTAAGCACTATTTACTTGGGTAGGAAGTCGAATAAAACCACACGTTTGTGAATTACTTTGGAGAAACCCGATGCAGATTTGGAGTAGCTAATATATAAAGATTGTCAAGTAAAAATTAAATATTGCATTCTGAAAAATGTAACATAATATAGAAATTTTTCAATTTTTTCACATAAATATTTTTTTTATTTTTATTTTTATACATTAATATATAAATAAATATTTTAACATTGAATTAGTTTAATATATGGATTTAATATTATAAGTGACTCTTTTCGATAAAACCCAACTACTGTCTCAAATGTTTTTTTCGAAACCCAATTTTCGCCTACCAGATGGGTTTTATTAAGGAGAGTCACCTATATATTTTTGGCAAAAGTATGGTAGCTTTATGTGATGCCAAGTTTTGGCTTTTGGTTTTTTAGAACTCGATGAGATAGATATGCAATAATTATTTAATAAAAGTTTTTGATATCTGGTTTGATTTGCGAATTAAACGGTGTTTAATTTTTGATGCTACTAGTAGTCTTAAAGTTTATGGAATATCTCAAAAATTTAACGAGATATAGAAAAACATAATTAACTTTAATAAGTTTATCGAGTTTTATAAAAATAAAGCGTGAAAACTTAAAGCTTCGGAAACCGAACTTTACTTTAAGCTTATTAATGTGGAAGGCATTCCAAAATATTCAATTTAACTTGCGATAGCTCGAGAATGATGCGAGATATCAAAACAAATATTGTTTAAAATTGTTTGTACAACTTCTCGAGTTTTAGAAATTCTACAAGTATCAAGAGCTAATACTTGGCGTCACAGCAGTCGTACTTTCCCCGTACACATTACTTTGTTAATCTATCAGTCGTTAAACAATGAAAACAAACTTAATTCGAATTTTAATTTCAAATGTACAATATAAGTTTGTTTTTTTAATATGTAATTCTTATAGATATTATAAATTTTAAATACTTTGTTCATTAACAAAAAAAATTTGTTTTAAAATATTTATAAAGTTATTGTTTATTGTTTAATAATAAAGCCTCTAATGATATGTTTTATCTAATTAGTACAAAATAAACTATTTACTAGCACATTAAAAAGGACTACTAAGAAATAAGGATATATTTTACAAATTGACTATAATTTCGAATATATCATAAGCCATCAAAATTTCCATATTTTTTTTTTCATTTAATTCAACATTGCAGTTAAATAATATTATAAATTACATATACTATTACTAACAATCTTTGGAGACATGAAGACTTGTCGGCTGAAAATTTGAAGTCACTTAGCTCTTAAATGTTATGCCAAAAGCTCAAATATCTTGAAAACCATATGCACACTGCCGCATATAATTGATATTGTTCGAAAAACGGCAAAGCGCCAGATGCTTTTCATTCAAGTCGTCCAAGTGAACTTTTTTTTGCCGCTAATAATTCGCTAATATACCAAGGAAAATTTAGCCGTAAATTTATTTTTCTGTTAATTTGTTTGTTTTATATTATTATTCAGTTAAATAATAAAATAAATTTTAGTAAACGCTGTTATATCTACTTTTACTAATGTTATTTTCAATTTGCTAGTTAAAATTTTTTTTCTTCGAAAATTCTGTTTAATTTTTTTTTAATAATTCTGTGGGTCGTTCCTTTTATTAATTTTATGTCTGAATAAATTAATTTCACTTTGTTTGAAAAATTCTTCACTCGCACTCTCCAAATGATTTAACATCTATGTAGAATCCTGTTACACATGAGTCCTTGCGCATTTCACACCAAGAATTATACGTCCGGTTGTTGACACCACAAATTTTGCCCTCTTCATTACGTAAGGCCTAGAAAATTAATAAAAAAAAACGCATTTTTTGAAATATTTTTTATTTTTTAAATAACACTACGCAGCAGTAGTATAATTTCACAACAGTACGAGTATCTGCGTTTGCCTTATATTATTAACAATGAAGTGCCAAGCATTATAAATAAGTGATCACGAAGCAGCATAAGCATAAGCAATGAAAAATTAAATAGCAACTTTTGTGTGAGGTTAGGCTAAAACTTTATACAAAATAAAAGAATATTTAACTTTAAAAAAAAATTTTAAAATAAGTATGCTATAAACTTTATTTGCACAAATATGTTATTTTAAAAAAGAAATTATTAAAATCGGTTCAGTATAATTTGCGCCAAAGCGTTACAAGTCATTTCCACGTAAGCAATTTTATATAAATAGTGTAGATGAGCTCAGTTCTCACTGCTGACAAGAGAAAATCGTTTTTCACAAATCTTATAACAATTTACTATTTTGGTTTTTGTAGGTTTTTTTTTTACGAAAAAAATTGAGCCAAAAATGTTGGAAAACTTTTACTAAAATGAGTTATCAAAACTTTTTTTTAGAAACCTTTCTACTAATTTTTGCGCGATATTTTATAAAATTTTCTGAGCAAATCGGTCAAAACTCAATTTGCATAGTTCGTATTTTTGAGTTAGTCGATTTTTTGTATACATTTAGATCCATATTTTTGGATAGACTATTTCTGCAATTCGTTAGCTTAAAAATTATTTTTAGTTACTGTCATACAAGAAATTTAGGAAAAATATAGCTAATTTGTAGTGAAAAATTTGAGTTTAAAAGTACTACTTACCGATGGTCGCCTTTTTCTTGAGCATTTATAGCGACAGGATACACAGCGTGGTTCATGCGTTAACAAGTCCATTAAACACGTACGCTTTGGGCCACAATTAATGTCACTACATGTAACACGATCATCTGTAAATAAGAAAATTTGTGGGTTTTTTTAACTAACATTTTTTAGTGCATTTTTAGAGTGTAAACGTTTAAAGATTAAAAAAAAAAAAAATAATAATAACTTTGGCAATTTGATTTTATGTGTCTGCATTTTTGGTATCTTCATCTGCTGCTGCTGCTTGATTTTTATTTTGGCTGTTTTTTAGATTTTAATCATGTGAATTCTGGCAGGTGTTAAGTTTCACTGGGTTTTTTTTTTTTTGGCTAACAAAAACAAAATGCATTTTTATGATACCTATTACCGACAGGTGACGCAAGAGTTTATCACTTTATGGCACTGTCTTTCGCAAGAAGCTGCGCGCTTAGTTGGAGCATAAAAATGCAGTTTTAAAAGGTGCATTTAAGTACCAAAATACAGATGCATAAATATGTGCAAGAGTTCTTAAAATAGCTTAAAACTTATATATTAAACAACCGTAACTATAAAATCACTGAGTCATATTTTAGACAGAAAGTTAAACAAAAAAAACCTAAGATAAATTATTATATTCGAAGAAAGTGGCGTGTAAGAGCTGTATATTTATTATATTGCTGAGCTGTGAAATTAAATAACTACTCGCATTCAGAGCTATGCGTAAGTATTTGCATGATAAGCAGCATGGTAAACGTTTAATTTTACGTCGCTGAATTAATACAGCTTTGTGCGAATACCCTTAGTATTTTTTCTCCAACTAAACAATCTTAAAAGCTTATTCTTTCCTACGTAAGCCTTTGAAGTATTAATAAAAATTGTATAAGGCTCACTCTTTTGCCATACTGTAGATAAAAAAAAAACTAGTACACAATTTTTCTATATAACAACCTGCTGCACACGTCTGCTCACTTTTACGCATTGGAACTGTCAGTTAAAATTATACGTTATAATGCCATGTCTGGCTGATACACGAATTTGTTTCCTTGACTGCAGAATTCAATTCAACATGCTCCGCTGATCGCATACAGGTTGTTTATAAAAAAAAAATTCAAAAACAAAAGAAAATAAAAACTAAAATAAAACATTAAATGCAAACAGACAAAAAAATAACAAAATCGAAAAAAAAATTAAAAAAAAAATATGATAATATATGATGTCTGACAGAACTTGCTCGCGACCTTCTTAATGTTACCCACGCGCAAATGTGTCTGGAATATTTTCAAGTTTCACTGGAATCATAAAAATTTTATCGCTGATGTTGTTGGTTAAAATCCAACAAAAAAGTCAAAAACCAAAAAAAAAAAAAAAAAAAACTTAAAAGGATATTATTGTTTCAGTGCTTAAAGTAATGTTCTGAAATTAAATTTAACGGGTTTTTGGGAAGAGCGACAATTAGCAACAGATGCATAAGGCCTTAAGGAGAGATTTTATACTTAAATGAATTTAAAAATAAAACAAAAATGCTAAAAACTTAAAATCAATTTTTTGTTATTTGTAAAAGAACTTGACTCATCATTTAGCATGTTAAGAAAAAAGGTCGGGCTAATAGATTGAGATTAATTCAGTAAGAACTTCTTTAAATCTGTTTTACTTATTTCATTGAAGCTAAATTAAGAACGCTTTTTTCAAAGCCAAGCATTTTGCCATTCAAATCATTACTTATATTCTTTAATATGTTCACTATTAATAAATTTATTTATATTTAATTTAAAAAGTATTAATATTGAGATAATAAGAATAATAAAGTTTATTGGCTATCCTTGATGTCTCTGCAAATGTTTTTTTATTTTTGGCATAAATCTATATAAATATAAATTTTTTATTTTTTAATGACATTGCCCTGTGATGTTTGTGTAATTTTAAGTGAGCTTTATAAAATATAGTCGGTAATATTTATTTCTAAGTCTTATTCCAAGACGTCTTATTGCATGAAGTCCTGAAAATTTTCGATATTTTTTAGAATGTGTTGGAATGTTTCTACGAAAATGCCAAAACAGCTAAATAAGAAACAAGAAAGTAATTTTAAATTAAAAAAAAAAAAAACAAAATTAAAAAAAAATTTTTTTTGTTTTAGGGATGATCAAAAATATAACAAATTTTATGTGGATTCCATGAACGTCCAGTGGCTATAATTTTGAAATCCTGTAAAAGTTTTTGTGCCTAGAAACTTTTGATCAGGACTCCATAAACTGCATATATGCAAAGCTTTCTGTACACTGAGAAAGCGATTTGTTTGAATATAGCAAATGTATAATATATTCGATATAGATCAATCAAATGTTTGAGTCAAACATATTCTATATGTATCAAATAGTGTCAAATGTTGGTTGAAGCATTTTATATTAGTCTATATTAAAAAATCGTTTTTTTTTTGTGTAGTTAAACGCACATTTCGTCCAAAATTTCAATGTCCAGAACTTATTTGAACCTATACACGTTGACGTATTCGTTGACGAAGTGTAAGTTTTGTCAGCTCAGTAAACAACAGTCACGCAGTAAACAACAGTATTCCTATTGTAGTTCTACGCTTGAGAGGAAGTAAGGAAGCGCATGCGATAATTTGTTTGCAGCCTCAGTTGTTGCCTTGATCTCTTCGGAGGATTCCCTTGAATGCACTGTTTAGCCTATATAGATTTTTCCTTTAAAATATCAAAAATCTTATGTTGAACTTTCATTGTAGTTCGAACAATACTCTATATATATAATGTTGGCACACTACTTGCATAAATTCAAGAGTGTTAATTTATAAAAAAAATGCATTGCAAAAAAGTATGAGCCGCTATTTTGTCAAAATTAAGGATACATCTAAACAAAATATTCACTATGACAAGAATAAAATCATGCAACATATCCTTTTATCAGTTTTTATTAAAAAATTGAAAGTGTGCTCAGATTTGAAAATTTTACATTACATATATTCTTACAGGCAGTCAAAAAAAAAAAACTCATTGACAAATGTGGGTTGACATTGTAGACATGCAGACAGACAGATAGACAGGCAGCTGAAGAATGACAGCGAAGTAAATGCATTACAATCAGCGAATTAATGCAGGCAATTCCATATTAGACTTACACATTTATAACAAAGTTTCGAAGAAAGTTTATTTTATTATTCTTTTAATTATTCCATTGCAGGGGCGTCGCAACGAAACTCTTCATGGGAGGAAAACTCAAATAAAAAAGGTCTATAAATTTTTCTATAAAAAAGGATTTATTCTATACTTTAGAACGGGACATAAAGAGAATTTTATATGAAGATGTGTTTTTATTCGTTGCAATTTCCATTAATTAAAGATAAAGTAAATTTGTTCAAATGTTTCCAAAAGTTTTGGATTTATTCGCGTGATGAATTCTTTCATAAAACTTAACAAATCTAAGACTCCAGTTTTTTCTTTATAAACATGAAGGAGCATGGTATGGATAAGTTCTTAACCATCGCAAAGCGCTAAATGACCTTTCACAAGAAGCTGCTGAACCTGGCACTGTCATTATTAAATTGACGAGTCGATAAACTTGATCTAGAAGGTGTTTCGTTGCGTCAGATGAAGTTGATCAGCGATTTCAGCGCAGCACGTTAGTTTATCGCCAGCCATGTTTTTCAATATTTGGAGTTGAGGATGGAGGTTGCTCAGTTCAAAATCATCTGAGAAAATGCCCAGTTTTGACTGCAAAATTTCTTCAGTGGGTACATTTCCTTTGTATGCATCAAGAGGTATATTTGCATATGATTTTAAAGCATCAAGGTCAAATGAATTATCATCATTATCAGTGCAGTTTAATCATGTATATGCTCCTATTAAGTATGCATCTCTTATCTCGACTAATATTGTCAATACTAGAAATGGTCGGTACTATTGATATCGATATTTTTCTGCTGAGTCGATTTAACTTTATGCTAATGCATAATACACTTAGAAACTAATGGAAAGATTGCTTGAAGCTCAGTTCCTATATTCTTTTTTTAATGTTAATTTTGTCACATTTCGATAGACTCAAGATGTGAGATAATCACATTAATAAAAAGATTTGCTCAGTTCTAAAAATGTTGATCGAATTATGATATAACTTATTTCCGAATAGTGGGGAAATGAATATATTGTCCTTCCAGGAATTTTGACAGAGCTGACCCGCTGTCTTCCCCCTCCCGATTGCGACACCCCTGTTCCATTGAGTTGGTTATTATCATAGGATAGGAAATGAATAGTTCACTTTATAGACCATTTTCGAAGTACAAAACCTATAACATCCGATCGGATATGTAGCTTACTAAATACGTGCAAATCAAACTTTAAAACTATAAAATAAATTATAGTCCTCTTAAAATTTTTAACAAATTTTAAACATACATACACACACACACATTTCTGTAACCTGACAAAATAATTTATAGCAACAAATTTCTTGTGGCTTATACAAAGTAACTCACAAGTTATTTGTAATTTAACAGGAATATAAAGAGGGATTCGAATCTGAATTGCCAACCGGGAAAATAAGATTCCCTGGTAGACTGTAAAAAATTGTCTATCTTAAACAACATTGCAGGGTGTAAAACAAAGCTTCTTTAGAGTAGTAATAGAGCTAGAGCAAAAAATTGAGTGAATTTCATTTGGTTCTTTACCCATATAGCTTTTAGCGGTACTTTTATTGATGGCCTTGTTATTAGTTCAAAATTATCTCTTATTAAATTTTAAAAAAATGTTTAAAAAATTTTTTTATAAAATTTTCATCGAAAAATACCGTAATAAAATGTACCTTTTTTATAAATATTTTTATGTACCATAATATTACCTACAAGTTCGACATACAAAATTTTTCCGTTGGTCGTAAACTTTTCCAGATATAAATTTATATAAATTAATCTCGAAGTGACTTTCTGTTATGTCGAATTGCATCAATTTACAATGCAATCCCATAAAAGAAAAAGAATTACTCACAAAAAAAATGTTGAACTTTTACTGATTTTCAGAACAGATCACTCAAAAACAATTAGAGATATGTACATATATCAAAATTAGTATCAGATTTAAAAAAAAATTGTCTAATTTAAAATAAAAATTCCAGCATAGATTACTTAAAAGTAAATTTTTTTCTTATGATTTTAATTTTTTTCTTATTTTCGAACAATCAGAGTGCAAATATAGTGCCCCACTGTGCATCGTATGTTGTTGATGACAAATACATTGAGACGGGGGTAGGGCAATACAGATTAGTAGGGCTGGTTAATATATGCATGCAGTCGCATATAAAAAAATTACATGTCTGTCTGTCTCGGTTTAAGTGCCACATGCGTTTCGGTGTATGCGTCTGCGTCTCTCTGTCTGTCTGCGATTTTTTTTTTGTTGGAGTGCGCGATTTTATCGCCAATTAATAAGCTCGTCTTTGGATACGCATGCGCAGCACAGTAGCAAACCACGACAACAGCAACAATAACAACAACAACAGCAAATAACATTAGCGAATGTGTCTGTAATGTTGGCTGCGTTCGCACATGTGGTTGCACCAACAACAACAACAACTTTGTTACAAACTCAATAATCACCTTAGGGCGAGACAATATTTTGACGGCAAAATGCAGTTGGCAGGAGTAGCAGCAACAGCAACAAACGACGAGCTAACATTTTGTTGTTTTTATTATTGTAGCTGTTGGCCAGGTCTTTATTTAAATTAAGGTTTGGTTGTACTGGCTTTTTGACTTGATGGCTGCACTTTGTAAAGAAATAATCTAAAAAAAAAAGGTTTCCTTTTGCTTCTTTGCACAGTGGTATTAACATTGAACAAAAAAAAAAAGTCGACAAAAATTTTAAAAGTTAAACAAATTGGTAATTTTTGTAGAGCATGTATTGTTTTTTGTATACATTTTTGGGCATATGCCAAGTTCTCTAAATAATAATTACCCAAGAAAAAAATCGTCAAAGAATAATTAAATTTTAATAAAAAGTCAAAAATATGATGGAAATTCTCATCATTTATTGCTTGCAATATACTTAATAGTATAAATTTTATATATAGCTTATAATAAATTAAAATGACAAGTAAATAAAATATAAAGACATGAATAAACACGAAAATAGTTAAGAAGACAGTCAAAGCTGGGAGTTCAGTCTTTTGAATTTGTGTTCAATATGTTTATATCAAATTAAAATAACATAATGCTTAGTAAAAACTTTTGTCGGAATGGAATTTATATGCAGGACAATTTTTTCTCAAGTTATAACGAGCAAAATTTTGATGGGGAAATCCCTTATACAAAAGTGATATTAGTATATAGGCAGAGATCTGATGACATCAAAAGTAACGTCATTGCAGATTTGAAAAATTCTAGTGAAAGTTTACTGTAGAAAAACAAACAAACAAAATGAGCCCGGTATAAGAGGGTTTTTCTTAATTAAATTAATTATTATTAAAAATATATAATTTTTTGCCACTATCGCAGAAATTGATTTCAATTTGAATATTTTTGGGAAGTAAAATGCTTCCGACTCTCGATGACCATATCTCCAAAACTAGATGCGTCCTCCAACTTCTAATTTTATATTCGTTGTCGGTATTAAAAGTTTCGTTAAATAAAAAAAAGGCGAGGGATTCCTAATGTAAACTTTTGCTTGTCATATCCTTCAAATAGCTGTGACAGACATAGACGTACTAGGCGTTTTGTTTCGTTTATACATCGAATATTTCAAGTAGCCCTTACTTTACATTTTTTACATCTCTCCATTGCTCCACTGCTGAAACCTCAAAGAAAGATAATTTTTTTTTCTTTTTTTTTCTAAATAATTTCTTACTACCAAAGCACTGTGTACCCTATACAATTTGTGTCAGTCATTTGTCTCGCTACAGTCGGTAGACTTGGAAAAATGAGCAATTTTAACACTTGAAGTTTATTAATTTTGCAGCTTTTTGTTTTTGTTGTTGTTGTTGTTATTGCTGCATTTACTTAAATGCAACTGCAACGACAATAAACTTTTTATGATTGCTCAACACGACTCTTGAATTAAATTAATTTTGCAATTTTTTTGTTTATTTATTTTCTGAAGTTTTTTTTTTAATTTTTTGTTTTTTTTTTTTTAAATTTTACAACAATGTTGCATGCAATTTACACCGTCTGCAACGTTTTTTTGTTGTTGTTGTTATTCTTATTGTGCTATTGCTATGTTGCAGTTAGAGAGCCCTTTGATCCCAGGTACCCTTTTTCTCACTTTATTCGCATTGATTTGCTGATAACGCAGTTGTTTCGCGTCGTCTTCTTTTTGTTTGTTGGTCTTCGTCTTCGTCTTAGTCGTAATTTGTTAGGTTGTCTGGGCAATCAGAGGTTTCGTCTGTTTCGGCTGTGTTTTAGTTAGGGTTGCTTTGATTTTTTTTTTTTTTTTGAAAAACTTACAACCAGAAACCAGAATTGGAGCCACAAAACAAAAGGTTTCAAGAAATAATTTCGGTTAAGAATTTTTTTGAAAAAGCAGCATATTGCTCTTTGACCCTCTCTAAATACTCAAGAATTGATAAAAATGAGGTCTTAGCGTATTCGATAGAGCTTGTGGTTTAGTAACACTTTATTCATTTTTTTTAAATGTGAGAAATATTTCAAAATCTCAAAATATTTTAACAGATTTCTGCGAATGTATCAGATACAGCCAGTGTAATTGTTTATCATAACTTCAAAAATATTTTTTAGATGCACTCTAGTAGATGTAAAATTGTACAGCAAGAAGTTCAATCCCGGAATTTTTGTTTTGGAATCGCGTGCTCAGTTATGATGTACAATTTTGCATATAGAAATGAAGGGTAGTTGGGAAAAATTTTTTACTTTGTAATATCGTATTTTTCCAAATTTCGAAAAATTTCTGCGATTCGGAATTCCCAATAATTCCGGATTTTAAAAAAGAGTATGGGATTGTACTTCCTTGTGTATAAGTGCACATACATACAACATTGTTAACATCTGCTCTAAAGAGTTTTAAGCATTGCATGTTGCTGCCAGAAAGGTGATTTTAATAAGGTCGTAAACAGTAACTATAACGATCCAACCAACAATGTCTGCAATTGAAAATAGTGTTGTTAATGGTTGTTGTTCACTCTTGTTGTTGTGGGTAATGATTTAGATGAAGATAGTCGTGGGCTGGTGAAAAATGTTACCTAGATGCTACAAGCGCGATAATAATTTTATTTTGTTTTTCAGTTCCCGAAAAACATTCTGAGAAACGTATCAAGTATTCAAGGAAGTTTAAAAAAGTCTATTTGGCTCTAAAAAATCTGCTAGTAAAACAATATCTAAGCCATTAACAGTCATGACAAACATGAGTCTATATTCTCCTAAAATTTAACATTTTCAGTCAATAATTAAGAAAATTAATGAATTCTGCCAATTCATACATCAATTTAGATTGGCTGACTCTCGTTTATTTTAGCATTGCAACAATTTCCAATAACTTAAATTTTACTAAACAAATTTTCATACGATTTTTTATTTAAATTATTTATGAAAATTGACAAGCTGGTGTAATTTTAAGACAATTTAATTTGTGTAATTTTTTAGATCTAGTTTGAATTTACCAACTACCAAGTTATTGCTTTATTACTTAAGTGGAAACTAGTTCTCGATTTATAATCAGTAGCGCTGGTTGTTCAATTTTAGTTGATTGTAAGTTGAATTTCCACATTAATCTCGACAGAGTGTGTAATTATCTTTTTTTTTTTTCATTTACATTTTTTTTTTTTTTAATTATTAGGTGTTATTCTACAAAATGTCTCGGATTGCTCTCGAAATGGAATCTCATTTCCAATTCCTGTCCCACTAAACCAGTTGTTTTTGTTGTGGTGTTGAAATTGAACTCTAAGTATTCTATGTGCATAAGTTTGGTGTTTTTTTTTGTAGAGATGCCAACCACTTGGCAATCAACTCAAATGGTTTCTTTCCGTAAAGCACTTAGAGTTTTTTTTATAAATTCTGAAGCGGTACTCAATACAAAGTGCATACTAAAGAATATTTTGCCATCATTAAAAGTAAGAATTTGAAAATTTAAATGCAGAAGCAGAATCTTTCAAATCCAGTCGTTAATTCAAATCGAACCTTTATTTTACGAATGAAGTAATGATCGATGCAAGAATGATTGATAAAGCGCACTGAAAATGAGATCCTAAGCAAAGTACGGTATCTTTTGTTTGAACTCTCCTTTACCGGAGAAAATATACAAGTTATTGTTGGCAAAATAAATTATGCTATACAATTTTCAATTTAATATTGAATTAAAGAAAGAAATACATATTTTTTTGTAAATTTTTTTTTTTATTAAACTCTTTTGCTAATTCTGCATTAGAAAACAATAAAAAAATTATTTAACAAAAGCAAAAAGATAAGTTTATGGAGCATAAATAAAAACAATAGCCATTTGATGGATTCTTTGCAAAGTGCAAGGAACATAGGAAGAAACTTAGAAACTGGCAAGAAAAAGTTCAATACTTGCTGTTTCCACCACGAAGATCAATCACGGCTTTTAGCTTTCTTGGAATAGACGCTATAAGTTTTTGTAAATAATATCCTTTCGGTATCTTTTTGTCCACTCCTCTTTAATAAATTTTTTTATAGAGCCTTTTTTTTATTAGAGCCCGTTTTGGAACTTTTTTTAAAGTGTGCCCATTCATTTTCAATTGGGTTCATCATATCGGGGCCTTGGGTTGCTATACTCATCATTTTACTGCGATTATATAGCACCCAGGACCAGCATAAGAGTGATTTGGACTTAGAATCATTGTCCTGATACGATTTGTATCTTTACTTTTCGGACTTTTTACTGACAGTGAAGTCGAAATTCTCAGCACTTTTTTTCAATTCGTTTAGAAGAGTGTTCACGTATTAATTCTGCGTCATGATATTGGTAAAAACTTTCAATTCACCAACGCCTTTCCATGATACGAGTATGTATCCCCATACCATAACGAGAAACTCCCTAGTGCAGGGCTGTGTTCAGTCTCCGTGAAACTTTATTAGGACCTTCGTGATAATATAACATGGTTTTAGTTTCGTCGCAGAAAATTACGTTTCTCTAAGACCCCATTGACCCTGCAGTAGAAGACTGTAATACCCACTGTAAAATATGGAAAGTTGCCCGATATGGTGTGGGGACAGCTACTCGTATCGTGGGAAGACGTTGATGAATTCAGCTTCGGAAACTTCGTTCTCAACCATATGACAGATATGACAGAAGTACCGATGTCATGATAAAATAATTATAATCTGAGTCAAAATAGTTTTTAAATATTTTGTGTTTGAAAATCTGCCAAGCTGGCATCCCTAACTCGTCGTCTTTGCTTCGTTTACGATCTGTGACTACTTATTACACTCAATCATCTGTCAAATGGATTTGTTTCAGGAGAGCGGCAAATTATTACAGAAGCGAGGAAATCGAAATTGGTTCGAATCGGGTGCGAGTTGCAACGAGTGGGAGCAAAATTGAGTAATTATTTAATTATTGACAACATGTTATTGCTTCAACTCATTGATTAATTGATACTAAATTCAATGTCAAATTGTACAAAGTTGTGAGATATCACAATGCGCAAAATATGATTGGCATAACACATGTTTACAAGATGCACTTGCAAAAATCGAAAATATTATGCTGGTGTTTTTGATATAATCTGTAGGAACCATTTGAATTAGCCATTCATTAGATATGATCCGTCTGTTTTTGTCATATTATCAAAATTATTGGTGAGCAGCAGAAATTTGTTTGCTAAAACGCCATAATAAGAGTGTGAAAACTATTTTTTAAAAACGCGCTATAAATGAGAAACGGGCTATTTTTGAAGACAGTGTGCAAGCAACGAGAGACGAAATAATTTGTGAACTGCCATTTTTTCATTGCGAATAAAAATTTTTATCTTCCCTTTAATTTTTACTGAAGGTGATGATGATCTTAATCACCTCAAATCAAATTTCTTTCATATTCGAAATTATATATAATTCTATTTCTAACTTATAATTGTATTATGTTACCTAGTGTTATTTGAAATAAAACTAAATTAATGTTGGCAGGTAGATTTGTTGATTTCTATTGAAATTGACAGCTGCAACAATCTATGTCAGTTATTAGAGTAAAAATAGCTGAAAAGTAATTAAAAATATGTTACACCTTTAATTGTATTTATAGCTTGAGTTCTTATATCAATTTCTTAGCATACCGGTCAAATAGATCCGCATCATATCGTATCATCAAAATGTTTTAGATATTTTAGTTTTCAATCAATTATAACAGCTAATTAGTAAATAATAGCCATAATATTTACTTTTGTTTCATTTCAGAGAGCTTTACCGCAAAAAGAACTTAAGCAATGTTAGCAATTGGCAGCAGTTGTATGAGTGGATGCAGAACTTTTTCTTCAATGATTCTTAAAATGTTTCCAAGAGACTTGTAACCTCAACTTTTCAATGTCTCAAACCATATCTCAATTTTATTATATTGTCCTTAGGGATACTGGTACTCTGTTAAAAATGAGCCCAGACCGTAAGTCATGAAAAGTGGGTCAAATATGGTCGTTTTAGGATTTTCCTTACATGAAATCGATTTGATTTTTTATGTTCTACAACATTGGTCTTCACATATTTATCTACTTGTGGCTTACTTGCGCAAAATATTTTTTGTCAGCCTGTCAAAACCAGGCCCATCACGATTCTGGTTTATTTCGAGTATCTGCTATACTTAAACTATAATTTGCAAAAAAAATTAAGTGGGTGAAAATTGCTTCAAAAAATACAACGCCGTTCTATAACCATGTTTCTGCTCCCTATAAATGCATTTTTTTTTTTGCATAATCAGTTGATTTGTTAGTTATCAATGTATTATTTTTACATTGATATTTTTTGAAAACTTTGGTTTTAACGACTATACTAATTAATTGAAGTGCAACCAATCCTTTCTTTGGCAACAAAGGTGGAAAACTAAAACATTTAAAATCAAAGATTCGGTTCGAAAAGCAAAGCTGTTCTTTAAACTTTATTGTTTTAAGTGAAATTTTCAAGAGTTGGAGTAATGTAATGATGTAGACTACGTAAGTAAAAAATTCAACTTCAGATTTTGTAATACAAACATTTTGTGATTGTGATACAAACTATTCAGTCAATAGCTTAATGAAAATAACTATAGCACTTACGACTTGAAATGATTGAGAAATCAATGCTATACAAAGCAATTGGCGTCACCGCATTTGAAACTTCATATGTCACTATAGAAAAACAGGCACGTATTAAATGCGACCACAAAGTTAATGCAATTTATGCTAATAATTTTGCGGGAATAAACAGAATCCCAATCAATATTTTAAAGATTAACATGGGATATTCTATGCATAAAATTTACCAAAACTTTTTAGAGCTATGAGCATTACGCGGTTTTTGTTGAAAACAATAGAGATAAAACTTTAGATGTTCTTATTATACATTCATTGAAATGTCTTTATTAATATCACTATTCCAAAGCTCATACTCTTCAGAAACTCATAAGAAAAGTTTACCATACTTTGGGATTAGAGCAGTTTGCCAATTTAACCTCGATTATCAGATGCCTTCAAAGTACTTATTCTTGGATATTGAATATGCTCAATATATAATATATTGGGAATTATTTTCTAGTACGAAAGGAGTTGATCTCCTATTTTACTGATTTTATTTTTGTTAGTAAATTTCTTGCATCTCCTACAATTATCCTCACGAAAATTTTCCCATAGAGTAAAGCTTCTTGAGCTGAGTTGAGTTAGGTCAATTTATATTTCTTGATTCCCTTCTTGGAATATCCCGAAACAAATAAAGTGAATAATATGCACATATATAGTTGCACCAATTAATTTGTTTTTCTCTTTTTTTTTTTCTTTTTTTTTGAAATTCAATCTATACGCAAATATGGATGCGCCGCCGCAGACTTGGTTGGCTAGCTAGCTGGATGTTGTGGCCAATAACATTCAACAGCAGCAGCAGCAGCAGCAGAAGCAGCAATGACAATCAGCACAGCAGACAACAACAATCAGCAACAGTCAGACATAGAGTCAATCATTTGCAGAATGTGGTTTAAATTGTAACCAGGGCTGCAACGTGCAAGCAATGTAATCCAATTTCAAATCGAACAGATGAATTTGTAGATAGCAACGAACCAACAAACAAACAAAACAATTAATATAATCAATGAATGGCAACAATATTGTTGTTGGTAATGCAATCTGCAGGAGCAAACAACATCAACAACATCAATATCATTCACCAATAACCAGAATTATTTTGCTACTATAATTGGTTTTGAAATTATTGATGATGCGTTTTTAATCAAAATCAAATCGATATAATTATTTAAAATTAAGCGTTATTTACGATGATGTTGTTGATGATGATACTCGTATACGAATATGTAATTAAGTGTAATTTTGTAATTTTATTATATTTTCAAATTGCACAGCTTGAGTATACTAATGTTGACTGAACTCATTTTTCACTAATTGGTAGGTAAGAATATTTTTAGGTACCTAATAATCTTTAATGAACTATTCGATAAAGGAATTTTCATTGTCCTCCAGAAAATATTTGCCATTGCACTCAAATCAGTTTCAAATGGAGATATTTGCAAGATCGAAGTCACTTGCTAATATGTTCATACAAAGTGAAAGGGTTAAGGAATTCAGAAGAAATATTCGCTCAGACAATGAAACGCTGCTCAACTTATAGCCGTCAAATATATGATATACAGGATGTTCGAAATTTCGTTTTTGAGATAAGCTTGGTACATATATTAATTTGGGAATATTTTTGACAAATTTTGAGGAAGATAGTTTGCTGAAACTTAATGTATCCAAACACTAATATACGCTGTGTTAAGCGCTACATTTGCTAGAATATTATTACTGCTAGCAGTGTTTTTGCGCATACTAACAAATTTTTCAGTAATATTTTTTGCTTGAATCTCAAGCAACATGGAATTATCACTGTTATGAAATTTTTTGCTTTTACTGTCTAACTGTTTTGTGGAATAATAGCTCTTACTTAACATGCATACATTTTATATTCCAACTTACCACGACATGGTCCCGGATATGCTACAGCAATTGATCTACCAATTTTACAGATCATTCGATTGATATCGCATACACTTTTATAGGTTTTGCCATCGACACCGCAAACAGCGCGCGACGCATCGATTTCGTCATCATTATCGTCGTCCAGCGGACAATCGATTTTACATGCAATGCAATGTGGAATTGTGTAATGATCCTCAACGCATGTTAATCCATTTAGACATTTGACACCGTTGCAAGTTGCTATAAATGGTGATAAAAAAAAAAAGCAAAATAAATAGAAAAATGGCACATTTTTAGAAGAAACAAAAATACACAAAAAAAAAGAATTAATGACAAAAATCATAGTAAAATTCTAATGGCAAACATTTTATAGCAAGTTGTAAAAAGTTGTAGACTGCAGTTGTTGCAGAATGTTCGTCGTCGTTAAGCCTCCGCAAAAGAGTGTATGCAATTCATTTAAAATTCTATTTTTAGAAGTTGTTAAAAAAAAAATTAAATAACTTACTAGAATCTACCTACATATTGTCTAGATTAAAGTCTGGAGATTGCTGGCATTTATTTTTAGTAATAAATAGTTTCAGGCATGAACAAACAAAAAGTTCATTAGACATGAATTCTAACTTTTATTGCATAAGGCTTTGTAGAAAAATTCAAAAAAAAAAAAAAATTGATTTTCCTGGCTCAAATTATTAGGTACTGGAAAAATATAAATTTATATTTTCTATACAATTTTTTCTCCCTTTTATGTGCTTGCTCAAACTATCGGATTTTATAATGTTTGGAACTTATATGCTCCACTATTCTGTTACAAATAAATATATGGTGTAGTAGAATAAACTAAGCCACAAGGCCATAAATCGAGTGTTGCGCCAAAAAAAAAAAAATATAATTGTAATTAAAGAACTAAATCAAGTCAATTCAAATGAACTGAATATTATGTTAATATGTTTGTGTTATATGTCTTGTAATTTAAAAATGGCACATTGCCAAAAATAAGCACGGTCTTTTTAACACACTTGCCAACTTTAAGATACGTATGGTGGCGTCTTTTTGAGGCGACAAAGATGAGCACGACAACCTGTAACTAAACGTGAAATGTAATAATTTATATGAAACTCATATTTTGTAGAAATGCATAAAATTGCAATATTAAAATTGATTTATGTACATTTTCAGTCACTTTGTAGTTGCTCAATGTTAAAGAAACTAAGTTGTTTTGGTAAATTCAAAATGATCGATTATAGAGAATTTAATTTTGAAATCTTTGTAAATGAACGTTCATAAATGTACATAAGTACATATATATATTTTTTATAATTACTACCTACTCAGCAGAAATTGAAATTGCAAAAAGTGTGAATTGTAGGTACATGGGAACATTAACTTCTCGAAGTGCTTCTTGATCAAAATTAAGTTTATCTGCTCTTAAATGGAACAGCGGTAGGCAAATCATATATTTATAGGCTCCGCTTGGCTGTTATACAAAAATTAGCTCAAAGGCAACTAATACGAGCAAGCAGTCACAGCGAGATTTGTGAGTATGATAATAGAAGCACACGAATGACAACGAAAACAACAAAAAAAAGACAACTCATGTTGCATCATCAGAAAAATTAAGCATCAGTTAGCCAACCAATATGTACTATTGTCCCAAGTAATACATCAATAATTAAAAATTTGCTAACATCTCACAGTTAAGCAAACAATGTGAAAGATCTTGAGGTACATTCTACCGCAGCGTTTAACAAACTTTTTCTCACCCATATGTATAAATACGTAAAAAAGGTAAACTTATTAAAAAATGTATATCAAATGATACATTTAAAAGTTTACTTTTATACTTTTCAAATGATGCGCACTTTGTTGAATTCAACTTAAAGCGGAGCTGAAACTCAATAACCTAATCCCCCATATTGAGTCCGCCGCCTTGAATTTTAAATTTCTGACCTTGGATTCGTATTCAGCGACCCCAGAATCTCCCGTATACTAAATTTTGTGCTAAGCGGTTGATTTTTAAACAATACGTCCGCCATATTGAATCCACCATTACGATTTTGAAAATTTATGAAATATAGATTCAGATTCGGCGACCTCAAAAACCCCCGTATAACTAATTTGATACAAATCGGTTGATTTTTAAAAAATACGTCCGCTATATTGGATCGGCCATCTTGATTTTGTCAAATCTGACCAAGGCCCCCGTGTACCAAATTTGGTGCAAATAGATTGACTTTCTAAAATTTGGCCACCATATTGAATATCTCACCGCCATCTTGGATTCTGTCAACCTACCACGAAAGTTTTTTCGGAGCTATACTTTGAGTCAAGAAACGACCCGAATGGTTGTAAATTTTTATTTTTACAAGCTTCTATTGCTGGACACTCGACTTTTCTCCAGCTTTCGGCCGCCATATTGGATCCGCCATTTTGAAACGGGCCACACGGCCTTTAGATTTTCACGAGACGAACATTTTAAGACCTCGTACGTCTTGGTCGGTCCAGCCAATTTTTGGCCGCGAATGTGATTCGCTTGACGTGAAACGTCCCGTTAGAGGTCAAAGTGTCCCCTGAAGGTCATTTCATGGTCGAATTCCCGCTTGGTGCAGAAAAGCTAGTAATCATTGGCTGGACCGCTGCACAATCTTGCCATAACTGGCAGCAGTTTTTCTGCACCAAACGGGTATTCGACATTGAAATGACCTTCAGGGGTCACTTTGACCTCCAACATGAATACCTATCTGAAAATAGAATTTTGTGCTCTTCCGGAATCCGAGGTCAAAAATAGGGGTTTCCATTTGAAAAACTAAAGTTGACCTTCAAATAACCTTGAAAATGTAGGTCAAGGTCATGGTTAAGGTCATGGCTGGATCAGCCCTTTGATACCCACCAACTTTTATTTGAAACATTTTTTGAATGACTTGCAATTTTTTGACTTATTCAGCTGTATAAGTTACAATGGAACACCCTGTATATTACATACATTCACCGTTGAACAGCTGTTGCTAACATTAAAAGTAAAATGGAAAATGAGTCGTTGTCAAAATAAAAATTCACATTTTTGTTGACATTTCATTAACAGCTAATATTTGCGTTCAGCTTAAGCTCTCCCTTAGACTATAATTTTACACTAGATATTATGAAAAATTTAGCGAATCATTGATTCTTGGCTAGATAGAAATGGCAAACTCTGTTTTCTCCTTTCAGGTGACAGACAGGCCCATATCGTGTGAGGAGGCGAATGAGAAAATTGCTTCATGTCTCGTAACTTCAAAGGAAGCTCTACACATCTAGATAGACCACGCAATTTAAGAATTATATGTTTGTCTATATATGCTAGATATCTTTTGGAAAATCGCAATAGTTGCTCTAATTTTTTTGAACTATTTGTCTTAACATCTTCTTTAATAGGTACACCTTATTATGTTTTGCTTAACGTGGTAGCAGCGCTACATTCTACGAGTACCAATTACAAATTAATGTTTCAGGAAAATTGCTGTTAGCACAGTGTTTTGATCGACAATTGCACAATCAATAATCCTTAGCCATTTCTATAGATTTCAATGCTTAAACTACATATGTATAAGTTCTTTCTGGTTTTTTCCGCAATGAAGCAGCAGATATTTTTAATACACCATAATTCGCAATTTATTTATAAACTTCCAACTGGACATATGTGTCTGCACCGTAAATAAAATAAAAAGAAAGAAATTGGAAGAAAAACAATATATGCGAAAAAATTAATCCTTTCAAAACTGCAAACAAGAAATTTGGGCGTTGATCACTTGCAAATGCATAAATATCACATCGATGCAGGAAGCAAACCGAAACCAATCGCCACAACAAACCCATCACATATCACAGGTTGCTTGCAGCTAAAAGTGTAGGCAATTTGGTGGCTGCACAGTGGAACTTTTGTATAGCAGAAATATGTAAATTTAGCTATATTTAAACATAGAATCGTGTATGGTTAAATTATTCTTATCCCGTGTATTAGGGTGCTGTATACCCCATATGGAAATTAATTTAATTGATTTAGTTCGAATTCATGTTGCTTATTACATAGCTAAAGTTGCAATACATCGATAAATGAATAGAAAATATAATGGTACTACCAAAAAATGTCTTTTAATTCTCTTTTGAAAATCGTTTGGGGAATCCAGTACCCCAAACACGATTCTAAGTTTTAGAATGTAAACTCTTAAAAACCACTTCAATATGTAAGGTTTTTCATGAAAAAAAAAATTGTAGTTGTATTTGAAAATGCTCATGAAATATTTCCGAGTCAGTACATCTGTTCTTTTTGGCTTTAATTAACATGGTTTCGTTAAAATTTCAACAAACTTTTTTACTACGCTTGTGTGCAACTCTTTTTCAGTTTATTCCACTGTACTTTAGCCCGATCGATTCAAATAATTCTGCATGATATAAAGAGAACTAGTTAGATTAAATGTTGTATGAGGCAAGGATAACTAGTTCCTAGTATTCCTTGTTGTTGTTGTTGTTGTTTTCATGGTAATGCAACAGTATCTTTTGGCCTTCCAATGGCTGCAACTGTTGGTGTTGAAAACAATTTTGTTTTTTTTGTTTTTTTGTTGCTTTGTTTATTACTACTAAGCATTTGCAGAACTTTCAGACGCGTGCCATAAATGTTATTGAGGCAGTTAAACCACTGGAATGCCAACTAACGACTGCACACCAAAAGATCGCACCAAGTTTATACAAATGTCCGTCTGACTTGTTTGTCTGTTCGCTTGATCTCCAACTTTGTGGCACGTCATAATTTTGTAGAAAATTTTGTTGCAATTTTTGTTTGTGTCACACAGATGGCGCCACTCGTGCTACGTTTGCTGTCAGTAAGCGGCGATGATAAATTTGACAGTTTATTACTTTAATTTTTTACTGATCATAAAATACAACTTCGATTAACTAAAATTGCTGAGTTTCATAGTTGTGATAGGTATTTTGTGTTACGCGTCTTAATGATGTAGTATATTTCTTGTTGATTGCAATCAACGGATTGAGAATCGAATAAAACGGTGTTTGACACTTTTTTTATATTTTAACTGTTCAAATGTAATTTAAAATAAAAAAAAAAAATTTGTTGTAAAAAATAAATGTAGAAAAGTTGAAAAGGGATTTAGAACATTGCTGGGGCCCCAGAGCCCATTTTGGTTAAAATGAATTTATGGAACTAGGGGCATTGCTCGCAAAATTCATTTTTCGGTTCATTAGCAATGAATAATGTTTGAAATAATTGATGTGAATATTTTGAAAAAAAGTTTCGGTCTCGGACCCGGAAATATCATGTTTTGGTCACATGTTCAAAAGAGTCGACTTTTGAGGTATTTCCGTACCCGGACGAAGTTTTTTTGGGTCCGTTTTTGCATCAGTTGTTTGGAAATGTTGAAAGGAAGGACGCTGGAAAAGTATGTTTTGGACCCATTTAAAGAAAAAAAAAAACGATTTTTGCACCAATTGATGGGATAAGATTGAAAATGGATTTTAGGCAACAATAGGGTGATTTCGGACTCCGCAAGAAGTCGTTTTGGAGTTTTTTCTTAAAAGTTTCTGCAATAATCGATGCAGAAAGGTCGAACATAGATTTTTAACATCAACACAGCCAAGCGTACATTTGAATCACATCACAAAAAAAGGTCGGAAATGAGTTTCATGAGTGAACAATGGAGCGGCTGGAATCCGAAAAAGCTCGTTCGCTATAGTTAGTGATCTTTTTGCACAAATCGATGCTGAATAGTCAAAAATTGATTGTGAATATCACCATCATTGGGATGTCCCGCATAATGGAAGATCCCGTTTGGATGCTTATTTTTAAAATTTTTACATGTATCAATGCATTTATATTGAAAATAGATTTTGGATAGTATTAAGGGCGGTCTCGAACCCCGGAAGAGTGCATTTAAACCCCGAAATAAATTTCTGTCATATATGAGCGCAGCTCTGAACTCCAGAGCAGGTCGCTTCCGATTGTGCTCATTTTCGTCGAATAAACTTTTGTCATCAACCGCGGCATTCTCGGACCCCAGATGGGTCTTTTTTGATCCCTTGATCCCATTTCCGGATAAAATGTTGTTTGCTTCAATCAATGTAGAATGATCGAAAACGGATTTTGAAAAGATAAGAAACAGATTATGGAAATCAACAGGGAGGTGAAGAGTACCGGACCTCAGAATAGCCCGTTTTGGCTTCATTTTTACAAGTAAATTGTTTTGCGCCAAGGACTGTATTGGGCCTAGCAAAGCCATTCATTTGCAAAAACATCAATCGATGAGGAAATGTTGAAACATTGCAGCCACTCTGGAAGCTCTCATCTATAGTGATGTCGAAAACTCATTGACTGGTACAAATAAAAATTGATGAAAAATTAAATCGGGTCCACTATAATGATGGTCAAAATCTAAAATACTTTTTCTTTTCGAAAATTGACGCAACAGTAGCTCTCATGAGGTTGCAAAATGTAAAAAATAATGGACTAAAGCAGAGCTTTTTTATATCGGCGTTGCTCCTAATGATATTAACTATTCATTTTATAACTTTTCCAATGACTGGTACAATAAAATTTAAAATAAATACTTACTTTTACAATGTCCATGATAGGCGACAACAAGTTCTGTATTATCCGTGCGACATGCACGTTTTTTAAGTTGACATTCAGTGTTATAGGTACGTCCATCTGTACCACAAACTGGATGATGACTAGAGTGACTTTTCGCAATTTGCTGTGGAGTATAAAAGAAATGAAAAAATTTTATCTAGAAATTATTTGCCATTAAAAATAATAATCTAGGGAAATATTTCCAAATATTTTGATACATTCTACGAGAAAATCTACTCTTTCATAAGTCATACAAAAATTGCCAACCCACCGTAATTCTTTGTTGTTCTTGTCCGGGAAAACCATGCATATTAAATTTATCATAAATTCTATCGTCGAATGTCATGTCATCGGAATTAACAGTGCGATGATGGCTGGCACTGCTACTGCTACTACCGCCAACACCAACATTAGTTAATTCACCACTACCAGACAATGCTGATGAAGATGATGACGATGATGATGATGATGATGATGAAGATGCTAATCTTGATGATGATGACGTAGCAATATTACTTCCGTGATTTAACAAACGTTGATCTTGAGTTACTGAAGAATTTACAGGAGTGGTACTTGTTGTCGACGCTGACGATGTTGTTGTTGTTGTTATTATTGTTCTGGTGCCAGACATTGTTGCCACAACTGTTGTTGCATTGTCTGCATTTTTAACATCATCCAGTTGATCCTGCTTAAGCTTATTATGCAGCTTTTTTTTACGTTTACGAAATTGATGATGATGTCCGTGATGTTGCTGCTGATCGTGATGATTTGGAGTATCCTCTAGTTCCAGTTGTTGTCTGAAATTCTGATGAATATGTCTAAGTTTTGCATCGAAATTTTTGGTTTGCTGCTGCTGCTGTTGCATGTTTTTATTGTTGTTGTTTGCATTAAATTTATGTCTGGATCTTGGCTGCAGTGCTGTTGATGTTGTTGCTGCTGCTGCTGTTAATGCTGTCGCAGAGGATGAAACTCTGTTATTCTCGCTTTGGATTTTTTCAACAACATCTTCCTGATGATTTTCTTCATGCAATTTTGTACTTTTTTTTCTTTTGTTACCGTGATGATTGTGTTTCTTGTTATTAGTATTGCTGATAACCTGAAATAGATTTTGAATTTTTCACTTTTAAAGTTGAATTCTCGTAGAAGGACATAAAGGATATTTGAGCTAAGAGCGTAAGTATCAATATATTTCATATATAGGAATTACTTAAAAATATATTTAATATGCAATCGTACCTGCAACCTTCTCGTTGTCGGCTTATCCTCATGCTGTTGCCCTCTGGCTTCTACAATAAGCAGCATCTTACGCTGTGTTATTTCCACGCCTCCTTTCATCGGTGATTTTAATTGTCCGCTAATTCCTACATCTCCTTCTCCACTTTGCATTATAAAAAGTTTTCTTTGGCTTAGATTTTCCTCATCTTCTTCATCTGTTAAACCTAAATTTTGATTTTGAATTTCACTACTTAAACTACGTATATCTCGTGCTGATTTGCCGAATATCACTGCTGATTCAAGATTTCTTTGTACAGGATTGAACATCGAGTCACTGTTGTGGTGATGATGATGATGTTGATGATGATGTTGATGTTGATGTTGGTATGGTTGTGTTGCACCCTTAAATAGCTTCAGCTTTTGACGTCGACGTGTTGCTGCACCACATTCAGGTGCACATATACATTTTAGACGACCTTTACGTTTGGCACATTTTTTATTCGGTCCGCAATTGACATTTTTGCAACTTTCTATACAAACCAAAAAAATTGTTACAATTTTTTTTATGAAAATAATATTGATATAGTGGGTGTGACTTCTTGAAGCACTCAATATTTTTAACGTATCAATCTTACCTAAACATGGCGCACATTCCATACCACCTCCAATGGCTGTTGCAAAAAAATACTCTACGCTTGTGAGTTCGCGATCAGTGTAGGAAAATTCCAGATTGGTGCCACAGCACTCAGCTTTGGTTACATTTAGCGAGAAAATTTCATTGCATTTACCATTATAAAGGGTTTTTTGCCAACAGGCACCACCTAAAATGTACACAAATAAAAATTTAAATGTTAAAATATCAATTTTCGAAATATCGAAGACATAAGCAGTGCTTAAAGTAAGAAGTGAATATTTAGTAAGCCACTTAAAATGTTTTTGGCTCAAAATAGGAGCAGTTCCAGAAATAAAAAATAAGAATTTAATTTTATTGTTTCGTTAAGCAAGCAAAAATCTTTCGGGCCTAACCTGATATCTCGGTAAAAATTTAGATTTCAAAAAAATATAAAAAAGGCCAAATTTGCAATACGTTAATAGTTATAACAGTTTAAAATTAATAAATTTAGGAGATAGGTGTTGCAACATATAATTTATTGTTAGACTTTTCGTGTTGGTTGGTGTAATCGTTAGACTCTTGGCCAAAATAAGAATTGTCGCTGATCCAACAAGCGGAGAGTAAGACGTTTAAAGGTAGGTGCGTATACGCAATTTCACTTCTTCTCTTTACAAAACATTCATGCTCAGAGGGGTCAGGACTCAGCAATCTACCCATCAATAAAGTCTATATGTGACCTGATCTATAAAAGGGGGCTTAAGTGCGAAAACAAGTTTTCGAGAAAACAGCTGTTAAAGTCAGGTACTCGTTTCGTCTATTCGAATCGTCAAAAAAGTGTAATAAGATTTTTTGACACCTAAACCCTTTTTCATAGACCTGGTCACATATATCTATCAATGCACTTAACTTATTCCCAACACTGTCGAATCAGGCAATAACGTCAATAATATTGTCAAGAAAGTACTTGTTACCACCAAAAATTCACAAGAATATAATTCCAAATTTCACAATGAAAATCAGCAAAAAATCCAGGGACCGGTAACGATAATGAATTTTATGATAGAAATCACTACATAATCGTTATTCTGAATTTAAATTTTTTTTTTGATCAAAAATAATCGTTATATTGGATTTTTTTTTTTTGATCAAAAATAATCGTTACATTAGATTTATATTTCTTTCGATCAAAAATAATCGTTATTTTGCAGTTCTATTTTTTTCGATCAAAAATAATCGTTATTTTGGACATCTATTCATTTCGATCAGAAATAATCGTTATTTTGGACACCGATTCATTTCGATCAGAAATAACCGTTATTTTGGATTTCTATTTTTTTCGATCACGAAACGCATGGCACGCTAGCTATACTACGCAAAAATTGCCTTATGTTAAAATCTCTTAATAGCGATTATTTTTTGATCGAAAAAAATAGAAATCCAAAATAACGATTATTTTTGAGCTTTCCGGAGCTTTCCACTAGTCTGGCAACCTGTATACAAAGGAGTTCACATTATAGAATTAAAATTTTACTGTAGATAAAAAGCTTAAAGTGTGTACACAGCTTTATTAAGACTTATTGTGACTTATTATGAAGCATAAGTAAAGCAACTATTTAATACAGTGAAAAAGTGTATTTTTGGCTGTTAATTAATACAGTGTTCATGTTAGGCTCGAGGCTTGACAGAGTTAAGCATTCAAGTACGATAATTTACATCACTACTCAAATTATAAACATCATTCGTTATCAGAAAACTATCTGTAGTCTTAGCTTATCTCTCAAGCAACTCAACAAAACCTTCGAAATCATTAAAAAAATTACTGCTGAACGACAGCAAATTGGGAAATTGCTTTGGGAATGTACGACCTTTTCATCTATAGCTGCCCAAAAACTTGAACATATACAAACGCAATATAGTGCAAATCTTACAGCGAAATATCGTTCGTGATACACCTGGCTGTACTCTAAAATAAGATAAAGAAATGACATATGGTGAACTAGTAGTAAAGTCAGCACAACAAAACATTAGATACGTTCATAACCAAAATGACCTGGAAATATACAGCGAGGTTGTCAAGAAATCGATGCATTCTCAAAGGTTTTTGGATTGAAGAACCTATGAGTATGGAGCGTTTTTTTTTTGGATAGTGCCGGCACTAACTAACGTTTTATGGCCCGAATTGGTTGACGGATGTGGACGATATATAGTCCTTACTAGTTGGTGTCAAATATCACACAGTCTATGCAACAATAGCTTTATTGCACGAGAAATTCCGCATTATTTCTTGAAACTACAAAGTCAATTGGCGATATGACATCTTAGAGCTTCTTTCTTTGGAGTTATTTCAATAAAACGATCTACGGCAATAACGCAGTCACAATTCAAGAGCTAAGAGCATGAGATTATACGGCATATTGCTTGAATAGGGAAGCAATTATGGCGGGATTTCATCCTTAATTTTGATAGACGGATTGATGTATGCAACCGAAGTCATGGTGAATATTTGACTGATATTATCTGTCACACATACATAGTTGATATCGATCAATAAGTATTATTCAATACTGAACTACAATTAGTGTTCATTTACTATTCTCATGGTGAAACTCTGATTGGCCTAGCCTAACGTATCCAGACAGCCACCTGGATTATAAATATTTTCTCACCTTAAGTCTACATCTATTTAATAAATTATACATTCTTTGTAACTGAAGCCTATAATGCTTAATTTACTTATGTGGAATTTTATAAGCCGCCATAAAATATTTAAATCAAACGCGCGCGCCTCTTTGTTTATCATACTCGTATCATGTCTAAAAACCTACACACAAAATATATTTGCCAGCTTTGTTTATATTTGCCGATTCAGATTTAATGAAAACAAAAATATTTATTCGTTTACCTTCATGATGGCGCTAAGCTTCCATAGACACCGTCGCCGTTGAATTATAGCAAATATTTGGCAAACTCAAATGAGAAACAGCATGAACATTACGTCATGATTAGATCATAGGGATCGATCACACACAAATCAATTTAAATAGATTGAATGTAGATAATTTCTTTTGCTTTTTTTTTCTTCTTTATTTTTGGATCAAAGATCATTCTTGACAAATCCGACAATTTTGACATACTGAATTCTTAGTGTTTTCAGCCAAAAAAAGACTGTAATTCGAAGTGTGTGAAACTTAAAGTTTTAGATTGCACGAACATTTTTTAACATTTGACAGTGATTGTGATTTCACAATGAGGTATTTTTGGTCCTATTTGGAAAGCCGTGGCCATTAAGTTCAGAATCCTAGAATCTTTTAAAATTTTTCAAAATGAGCAAACAGGTTTTTTACCAAAGTAAATTAATGCCCGAAAAACTTTTTTTTGCACATTTTTTTTTTCTTTTTTAGTAAACATTACTTATCTGGTTTAGAGCACATTTTAATTTAAACTATATTTTTGTACAATGCGAATGTGCCTTCACCTAATTTTTTTTAAGGAATATTATAATTTATATTTAGTTCATAATTGTATTCTTGTGCCCGAGAAGCTGTGTTTAATGAAACTTATTTTTAATTAGCAAATGTTTCATCACTGCAAAAATTTACACCAGTACCAGATAAAAATCAAAAATGAAATGAATGAAATATTGCAAGAAAAAACGACAAAAAATTATCAAATCGCTTACCTTCCACACAGCGAATACTCAGCGCCAACGCGATAAATAATGCCATAAAAATGGACTTCACCTGAGTGTGAATTTCGACGGACAGCAACAACGGCAATGACGACAATGACGACGACGACGATGATGCTGATCCACGTCTAACCAATTGCAACAACGAAATCCATTGGTGACGAAGCCATTCGTTGAGGTTATGTTGTAATGGTAGACGTCGTCGTCGTCGTCGTTGTTGTTGACAGCCAAGTGTTGACAGTTTGTCATAATTTGGTTGACAGCACGTTTCATCACTGTCTTCATCGACGTCATGATAATTATTATCACCACCAGTAGTAACAAAATTATCACCATCATTATCAAAATTTTCATTTATAAAATCACCGCCATTTGCTTCATTAAGATCTTTAACATTGACGTCGTCTTCAACATCAACATCATCATTATCATCATTATCATCATTCAATGATGTGTCGTCATCAGCAGAAATGTTAGTGATATTTCGTTTTTTAATATTACAATTTGCTGTAAATTGATTTTGCGGTATTAGTGCAGTTGGTGACCACAGTGGCGACATTAATTTATGATATAAAAAATTACCAACAATTACGACAACAACCAAACTTAAATTAATTAATTTTAATAAAAAATTATCACTTTTGGTTTTAAGTTTTTGTGTGATGTTTTCTTGTTGATGGCAACAGAAAGTTCTTTCACTAGCAACATCAAATGTTGCTGCAGTGCATTTGCTGCATGTTGCATCAATTCGCGTGCTTAATTTCGTTTCAGGCTTGACCAAAAATGCATTCGTATTAGTGTGGTTTCTTCGTTTGTATTTGTAATTCGATTTAAGAAATGTCAATATTTCGATATGACTTTTATGAAAACGACCATTTTTAAATATTTTACTATAGAGCTGTCGCGATTGTTGTTGATGTTGAAGGTTCTGTTCCGCCATAGTCTTACTTTCTGTTTAATTGATAAATATTTGCAAAGATTTTTGTAGAAATCATCATTGTCACAGATTCAAATTCAAAAAATTTTAATTTAGAAAATCTGAAAAGAAATAGAAAATTACATTGGGTTTATTGTAAGCTTGAAAAAGGTTTTAAGTTATTTAGCTAATCCTGGTCTTCTTTACTAATGAGTAAAATCGTAACTAATAGTCGTTTACATACTGGGAAGAACGCAATTTTCAGATGTTTACCAAGTGTGCCACACGGATCCGTTTCAGATTCGTTTAGGATCCGCTTCTTCGTATTATTTATCCGAAACGGATTCCGATTCTGATACGATTCGTATGCGAAATCGTGGGTGATTCGCCTCCAAACAGCGGGAAGGATCGTCCGCGTTGTCGGATCCGTTTCGAACTCGGAACGGACTTCATATAAGGATTCGTTTTGTTTCGGATTCGATTCATGCTAATAAAACGGATCCGTTTCGAATTCCGTTTCGGACTCGTTTATCTAAATAAAACGGATTTTACTATATCAAATAAACGCAATTAAAAAAACATTTTTCTTTTTTGATTATTACTTTCCATCAATTTTTCTAATGCTGTTGTTGTTACTTATTGTTTATTAATGTAATTAATACGTTTTTAAAATTTCAAAGGAGAAATTCAATTTTTTTTTACCTATCAGCCGATCACAGAATTGAACCTGCGTCCTGCGTCATGCCACTGCTCAAAGATGCTCATCTTACCGAACTCAGCTACCGACAGCATTTTTGAGACATACTAAAATGATGTCGTTAAAATGCGCATGTAACAACCATTGTCTAATCAGGGAAGCTCCTGTTTCAAATCCCGGCGACGACATAATTTTTTTTTTATTTTTTAATTTGAAAGTATTTAAAAAACAAAAAAGAACTATATATACATATATTGAAAGTATCTTGAAAACTGGCTTTTATATTAATAATTAAAAACGAGTCCGGATCGAAATTCGTTTTATTAAAAAAAACGGATCCATATCGGACTCGTTATTTATTATTAATATAAATGGCAGTTTTCAAGATATTTTCAATTTAGGCAAATAGAGTTCTCGACTTCTTTTTGTTTTTTAAATACCTTTAACATAAAAAATTAAAAAAAATAAAAAAAAATTATGCCGTCGCCGGGGTTTGAACCAGGAGCTTCCCCGTTTTATTAACAAAAAAGCCAATCCGAAACGGATTCGAATATGAAGTCCGTCCGGCGTTCGAAACGGATCCGACAACGCAAACGATCCTTCCCGCTGTTTGGAGGCGGATCACCCACGATTTCGCATCCGAATCGTATCAGAATCGGAATCTGGAACGAATCCGCTTTATTTACAATAACCGACTTCGGAACGGATCCATTTTGTTCACCAAAAAGGAGTCCGGAACCGATTCGTATAAGAAGTCTGTTCCGAGTCCGTAACGGATCCGATTTAGTTTAAAAAAATTAATCCGGCTCGCATCCGTTTTATTTCAAGAAACCAGTCCGTAACGGATCCGTTTTTGTTAAGAAAAACGAGTCCAGCTCGCATCCGTTTTATTTAAAAAACGAGTGCGTAACGGATCCGTTTTAGCTAAAAAAAACGATTCCGTAACGAATTTATTTATGAAGTCCATTCCGGATCTGTAACGGATCCGTTTTAGTTAAAAAAAACTAGTCCGACTCGCATCCGTTTTATTTGAAAAAACGAGTCCGTAACGGATCCGTTTTAGTTTTAAAAAGAGTTCGTAACGGATCCATTTATGAAGTCCGTTCCATGCACATTGGGTACTAGCTCGTTTCACTTGTTGCACTATGTGATGATTTAATTTTTAATTTATTCCTTAAATGAACTGTACTTTGTCAAATAAGATTGCAAACGAGAAATAATAGAGATGAAATATTTTTACTCTTAAGTAAATTGACTTTAATTAAATGTAAACTTTAACGACAATTTCATTTCCATATTTCAATATGCTATCATGTTGCATATTTAAAACATATGACCCTAGCATAATATGTTCATAGATTTCTATTACCTTGTCTCTTGAACTTTCAACTTGAGGCACGTTCCTTTCAATATGTATTTTAGGGTGGTCGTTGAAAATAAAGTATGCATGCGGAACTTAAAACGAAACTCAAAATCAGTGAATTGACGATGAATAGAAATCTGACTTTCCTAATTATTATTTTGACCATTATTTTTACAAAATTTATATGGGATATAAATTAATGTTAACTCATAGTCAGGTTGAACATACATAAGTAAATTAATGTCAAGGAAAGTAATTTTTATTTGTTATGACGTGGGATGTGAATTGCCCCAAACATTTTTAACTATGTTTTGTCATATCAAAACATTAAAGGGAATAGAATCTTCTTCATTGAAGATCATATTGTTTTCCAAGCAGCACTTTGATGGATGGAAATCAGAATGCTTTGAGCAATTTGAAATAGGCACCACGTATTAAAGAGTTAAATGGAATTTCAGATTCAATAGTTTTTCGTATGAATGATTTCTGTAATTCAACTTTTATATTTCTAACTAACCCTTCGTTCAGTGTTTGCAGATACGATATTGACTTTAGTGCACAGACTTGTGTTTTCACAAATATTTGTCCTTGTCGATTTTTACAGTATTTTTTAATGACCACCCCAATGATTACAAACAGAATTTTTATTTTTTAAGTACAATCTCCTATTTATATGTTTTACAATTCGACGCTTCTGTCTAGTTATATGTCTGCAATTCAGTCTGAAATTCGCTTAATTGTCATGATTTACGTGTAGCTAAGCTACAGATGAGCTTTTGATTTTATTTTATTTAAATTCTTTTTATTTTCAAATTTTTTTTTTTGTTGTTTTATAGCAACAGGTTTAATATGCATGATATATTAAATGTTCACGAATATATGAACATATAACCCCTTTAAATATTTTTTTTTTATTTTTATGCACTTGTAATCCTCTCAATGTCATATCTGTCTTGACGAAGCATACTTTTAATTGTTGCCTGTCGCTCACTCAGTGATTTTTGCCCTTTTATTTGTGCATCTTTTAAAAAGTTTTGTCTCTTGTGGGTTTTTTTTTTGTTGCTTTTTTTTTAAGACAACGTCTGCTACTTGCCCAAGTGGCGTTTGTTCCGAAGCACATGCTACAATTTAGAAAAATAAAATGGGTGAGATAAGGCACTTTTAAAAGTTATCTGTTGCATATGAATTCTCGAAGCAGCTAATTATATATTAAAAACATAAATAAAAAGAATTTTAAGTCAAATATTTTTTGATAAAAATAATAGCAAACACTTACGAGTAAAGTGGTAATGAAAATATAATCCCCTAAATAATACACCAAGTGAAGACATAATGATAACTTAAAGGTTACGCGGAGGTCAAGTTGTAGACTCTGATAAATGAAAATTACTAATGGTTTAATCAAAGCCAAAATGTATTTTTTAGTTGAAGAAATTAAGAGATTTCTTTCAACAAAATATCTTTAAAATAAACTAATGTTATGAAATAAGTCAAAAGGCCAAGCTCTTACTTTTAAGCTGGAAAAAATTTGCCTAACAATTTAAACGACAGATGGATATGCTGCTATTATTATAAAGCGCATTTTGAAGACATCAATTTTAATAAAAAAATATATATATTTTTAGCGGTTGTCAACGTGAAATTTTCGCGGCAACGCATTTTCAAACAAAATGCGCTTTTTAATGAGTGGGCAACCAGACAAGCGAAATGTAATGTCTGACATACCAGTGCATCAATAGCATGTGCAATACCAGTCAGGTTTAGCAGATGATTGGCATATCGTCATTGTCTTCTCTGCTAAAAGGGTTGCCAAGTGCAATAAAGTTTTTTTTTTTTTTTTAAATTTTTCTTATGATTTTTTGAATAACAAAGGCTTAGGTTAGGTTAGGTAAGAGTGGCAATCAGTTACGAAACTGACTCACTTAGACCAAATGTGATCCATTTTGATACCACAGTATGTCTCCTCTCGTTGAACCAACCAGATTTCGCAATAAAACTCAATATCTGACCTATACTAACATGTCTAAGGTCATCCATGTCTTCAAATAAAAGACGAAGCAAGTGTTTTTGTTTTTGGCAAGTGCGGGACAGGAACACAAAAAATGTTTAATGTTTTGCTCTTCTTCCACATCTCCACAACTTTTGCAGAAGTCAAAGGACCTAACACCTAATCTCTCCGCATGTCTACCGATGAGGCAGTGGCTAGTTGTGACCTCTGCCTGAAAAACGCTACAATGGTCTGGTAACCTCGCAGAAATTCTTATCTTCAGTTCTTTAGAGTAAATACCGTAGCCCACCTGGTTATTTAGCTTGGAACCATACGTGTAGAAATTAATATGGTCCCTGCTCCCCGAGAGTCCTCCCTTCCAGTAATCCCCAGATGGATTGTGAGTTACGTAATCCCTATTGAATGAGAACAAAGGCATTATAATGCTATAAAATAAAATAAAAGTAAATAAAATACTGGAAAATTATGCCCTTTTTTATTTAAAATGTCACATCTGGACATTTTTGAACACGTATAACTAACAAATTTATCATTGAAACCCCGAAAAATATAGATTCCATCATTTGCATAATAACAGACTAGACTTAAAATATTGTAAATAAATAACTGGTTGTTAGAAAAAATTTTTTAAAAAACCCGATTTATTTTTAAAACTTAAAAATATCATAGTAGGTAATATCGTTAAAAAAAAAATTTGATAAAATGTTCGCATAAGCAAAATGATGTCCGATTTGGTGCACAGTGCCCCATATACATACATACATACAAATGGGGGCAATAACAAGATGTGGGGTGGAAGAGATTCTTCTTCCGGAAGTAAAAAATGGCGTTTTACCTAGCAATCAAAACGATTCTGCACCTTGTCATCGGTCGAAATCGGTAAGTGTCCCACTCACAATAATTATTTTTTACATTTTTTTTTGATAGATTTACAATAATGAACTATTTATTTTTGCATAAGTAAAGGAATATAAGGACTTTTTGGGAATTGAGTCAGTCCATGGTCCGGTAACAGCCCCGACCTCAATCCGATTGTGAATGTTTGGGCCATTTTAAAACGCAAAGTGCGCCAACAAACCCCTAATAATATTCCAAAGTTAAAGGAAATAATTGAATCCACTTGATTTTAATAGAACTGATACGGAAACTCTATGAGAGCATGCCTTTTCGAATGGAAAGCGTCATCAAGGCAAAAATAGGTCCTACGCGGTATTAAAATCAATTTTACCGTATTATTTAAAATAATTAAATAATAAATAATGAAAGAATATGTGAGAAATTAAAGATGCGTAAAAAAAACTACAAAAAACAATGCATTTTTTCATATAAATAAGTTGTAATTTCTGATTAAAAAACTAGCAATTATGTGTTTATTTGGAAAAGGTTCCTAGAATTTATTATTGTTAGATGGACAGTTTTGAAAACACTCAAAACTTGTCCCTAGTAACAGTATCTAAAAAACTTAAAACCGTTAAACAAGAGTAGATATTATTTTACACATATAAATTTAAAACTTCTTGCAAAATTCAAATCGGCGTTTTTTTTTACCGTGAGTGTATATTACTTAAGCTTTACAATTTTTGCTTCTAAATGTGTTTTTCATGCTAAGCGTCTGTATGTATGGATAATTTCAAAATCCAAGGCCAAGTCCTATCGATATTCTGTACGTCTTCAAGATAAATTATTGAGCGTTACTACTTGTCAGACCATATGCTCTTCATGTTGAATGGTACCATTGCCTGGACGGAAATCAAATTGATGCTTTAAGTTGGATAAAATGGCAAGTCTTCTGGAGAGCTTGGATAAAGGTAACTAAAATTGGATCTTTTTTGGTATTGAAATCATTATGACCGCAGATGACTTTCAAGATGGAATAGTACCTAACAAGTGTAGATTCAGTAAATTTCCACAAATCATCACTGCCTGGAATCCCAAACTCATTTGTTGCAGGACTTTGTTTAAAGACATTTTCTAAATTATGGAACGGAAGCAATACCCTTGCTTACGAAAGCTTAATTTTTAGAATTTATCATTCTACCACATATCAATTCAAAACTCAAGTATTTTTCACCGATTTCAAATATTCTTACTTATATTTTATAAATCCAACTAAGTTGGCAACTATGAACACACAACGCGTGTTAAACGTGCGTCTTGAACCGGTCGGTCACATACTGTTGTATCGTCATTATTGTCGTCGTCTTCATCATCATTATCGTCATCATTGGTCACATATATGTATGTATGTATGTATATATGTATGCACGTACAAGTACACGTACTTAACAATAATGCAAAAATACACTTTTACACATTTCCTCGTAAACAATTAACGACCTACTGAGGACGATGGCTATAAAGTCGCGAAAGACGATAAGCAACTTTCGTAGAATATACCGAAATTTATTGCATTCATATTGGTTGCTCTGTGTGCGCATGTGTGCGTGTGTGTGTGTGCCGCATTGTATTTGTGCTGTTGCTGTGCAATAAAGATCCGATCGTTTCAATTCATTCCACTTCATTCCATTGTATTCGCCGGTAAATCGCGCACTTTTCCAATTTCTATTTTTATCACAGGTTTATTTAATTTTTTATACTTTTGCTTTATTTATCGCAGTGCAGTATTTGCTTTTGGAATTCCTGGCGTGACTGTCGTGTGCTGAAAGCATGTTCGTCCAGTGTTACCACTTTACAGTAAAAAAAAAAAAAAAAAAACAACAGATAATTACCAGCTGGAGTGGTACACTGTTCAACAGGATTTCTTTTTTAGCTTTCCAGATTGTTTTTTTTTTTTATAAAGTTGTAAAGAGTTATCAACATGAACAACCTTTAGACAAAGCTGTCATTATGGTATTTAAAAAAAAACAAGTTCAAAGTTTCTACTCTGAAGCAGAAATTTAAGAACTTCCAGACAATAGTAAGAGACACATTTACTGACTATGATAGATCTCAAGAGTTTACGAGTGATAAATATGCACTCACAAAGTGGTAGCCTTGATTTTACGTGAACAGCATCGGCTTATAATGTTTATGTATTTCAGGGAAACTAGGAGCTGAAACCACAGCAAGTAACAGCTGGCACTCTTTTGCTTAAAAAAAAATACTATCTAACAAGCAAAAAAACAAAAAAAAAAGTTGGAAAAGGCTATGTTGGCCCAACGTTCTGATTGTACTAACGCAAACAACATCTAACACAAAATTCTTCTTGTCTGCGCTTTTGGCCAAATTGGCCAGACCTTGTTAATCTACTTACGTTCTTATGCAGTTTTTATTTTATTTCTTTTATTTTTTTGACTTCTAAAATGTTTTGGATTCCAAATTCGTTAAAGTTGCTCCGAATTTTATGCACTGCAGCCAGACATAACCACGAAATGTGCAATGCAATGCAAACTTATACCTGTCGCACCAGCGACTGGCGACTTAAGTTAGCGTCTGGTATTAGTGATATGGTATCGCAATGAAAGTATCGTTACAGAGCTCGGTCAAATACTCGCTGTTGTACAGAGAGCTAGATTTTGAGTTCAGTCCTTCCCACATATAACGAACATCACAGCTAAATTTTTGAATTTTCACTTATCGTGTTGCTTGTTAGGAATATCAGCTTTTCAAGCTATATCTGAACGATATACATTAAAAAAAATTATACATATTTGGAAAGGAACTATCACTACAGTCAGTGCTGTTCACCGAATCAAAGTTAGTAAGTATCAAATAGATATCGTGTTTTACTTCGATACCATACCATACCACAAAAAAAAAACCACTCAATAATTTTTCACAAAACGGTGGATCGTATGGTATTTATTTTCGTTGTTTTTGTTGTTTTTAAAGGTAAATACGTAAATTGCAGTTTTGTCTGCATGTTTGCAGATGATCGGCGCGCGATATTTGCAAAAAATTCTAGAGATCAAAATGTTTAAAAATTCCACAGACAATAGCGGCAGTAGCAATGCAGAAAAAAATCGCAATAACACAAATCGCATACAAAACCAAAAAAAAAAAAATAAAAAAAAAGATTTTTAACAAAAAAAAAATTGTATGAAAATTAAAAATACTTTATTTTAATGCATTTTGTGCAACGTACTCCTTTCTTAGTGTTGCTGTTCTTTTAGATATTTTTATGTTGCTGCAACAAAACTGCAGCAACAAGTGCATATTATGCAAATATGGTATACAGTTAACTATTGCAACAAAACGTGGCTATAATCAGCAGTCCAATCAAATTTTCTACCTTAGAATAAAGGATTCTTTCACTATGTGGAGGACGCCTAATAAATAAGTATTTTTTGCACAGCAATCGCTACGAGGATATATATTTTTTTAAAATTTTACATCATCCTGAATATAACATTCTTGAATGATATAAGCGCCCATTGAATAAGGATTTTTGAGAATTGCGCATTTTATTTTGTTTAATACGAAAGTTTTGGTTTAAGGTTTTTATTACTTTTTATCCATCTCAATTTTACTTAGTTTCGAAAAGCGATTCTATGAACTATTGGTGGATATAGTAAAGCAAGTCTGTTGCTTACAGTCTGTCAAGTAAGAGCGAGTTTGCGCAGATTTATATGAATTTAGAACCCATGTTGGAAATTTGGAGATTTTTGATATATTGATCCCATATGTGAGAGTGGACATTTATCTTTAATTTTTAATTTTTAAAATTTATCATAACAGAAAAATTTAACTAAGAAGACTTTTATAATTCCCGGCACATATTACAAAAGGATAACTAATGAGGCAAAAAAACCTAAAACAGGTGTCCCGAACATATTTTTTATTTTTATTTGCTGGAACGCACTGTAATGGCACTGTATTACTTAAAAAGTTTCTGCAATTGCACAATTTTGTTAATACTCCACTGCATCACTAATCATTAAGTTGCATGGACTGTAAGAAGTATAGATAGACTCGTTCTCTTATTCGGTAACTGTTGACACGCAAAAACGTAATATGCTGATATAATTGGATTTTTAATAGTTTTCTCCGTTTCCACAACAGTGGCTTGCAAATGCGAATGATCATGGCCTCACTTTTTTATAATCGGTTTTCCGGAATATTCTTGTTTAAAGTCCAAAAATGCTTCTGGAATTAATTTGTCAAAGTTTTGCTTCTATTCAGTGCTTTTGACTGAACAAAGGATTCTTAATCGGAACAGAAAATCTCACAACAGCAATTGAGCTGATTCTAGGCCATCAAATTTTCAGGATTCTTTGAAGATATTTGTTGATAAACTTAAGTCAGTATGGTTTTCTAGATGATCTCTGAAAGTCCATTTAATCCCATCTACAGTATGATCAAGATTTCGAGAAAAGATATCGTTCACCACTATTAAAAATTTAGTCAGGGGCTGTAGGCAATCTTAGCACAACCCCACCATGGACTCAAATAGATCCCTGAAAGTTTCTTTTTATAAAAGACGCTATACTTAAATCATTCATATTAAGTTGTGAAATTTAAAATAAAAATCTATCATCTCGATGATCGAAAGTGTTCGATGCCATTTTTTTATTTCACAATAAGCGTAAGGTGTTCGTCAATGCATAATATGATCGTATGTTGCTTCAAAATACGTACTTCTAGTTTCTCATTGAGTCTGGCAAAGATTTTTTTCAGAACTTTGATTTTAATTAATAATACGATGATGTCTTGTAGCTTTGGCATTGAAGTAGTGAAGGAAAAAGAACGATTTAGACAACAATGACAAGAGGTCAGGTCACCAATACTTAAACATCAATTATCTTTAACTGAAATGAAATTAAGAAAGACCTGAATGAAGAGCCTTAAGGAAGTGTAGACTCAAGCATTGAAAACCTAACCAATTTAGAGTTCACCAGCTACTCCTCATAGAAGGCAATTGGATTCCCTTAAAGATCTAGGCAATGTAATGTTGTCTGTGCTAGAAGTAACGAACAAAAATACCAAGCAATTGCCTGATATCCTATACATATACACATTTCAGTCAAATCCTCCACGCAACAGATTTGAGCAACACAAAGCTCATGTCAATTTTTGCCATATTTCATACCTAAAGACAATCAATCTTTCGTTCGAACACAACTATTCAATAAGAAAGCACCAGCTTACAATGTAGTCAGACACTTATCCTTACTATTACCTATGCTATTACCCGAACTTGTGGGAGATGTCTCAAATCACAATAATGCCTTTCAAGTTTCATCTCATAGGCCAACAAGCTTGCTGTTCGTCACATCGAAAACTTTCGAAAAGCTAATAAATTATTGATCCTCTCAACTATTTTATAAAACATACTACCACAATTTGGTTTTCTATAGAACAAATACACAGAATTAGAAAGACATAATTCTCTTGTACAAGACTACTTAATAGCTACTGATCAAATGAATACCAGCTGTGAAGCAATACAGCTTATAAAAAACTATTGTAAAGATGGTATATAATAGCAATAATAGTTTAACCATATTCAAACATTCTTGATAAGAGCAGCATCCAAGCATCAAAGTCTCGCCAGAAATTACAAGACTTACGACCGCTGTAGCCATTACATAAAATATATAAATGACAAATCTAATTTAGAATATTTTCTATTGTTCCATTTATAAAATTAAACTTTTTCCTATATAGCTAAGAAGGATAATAGCTGTAGTAGCTAAACGATTATATCAAGTTTTTCTCAGAAGCAAGCAAGTAGTATAAAAATACATTTTAAACTTCAATAAAATATTTCATTTTACAAGGACGATTATCAACTAAAACTAATTTTTCACTGAATCATTTGTTTGTCAGCACTCAAGGTACTTAGCACTACATTAGATCCATTCTGTACACATTCTTGCTTGTAAGACTATATGTATGTATATTGGATATTGTTCTACTGTTTGTTATTATTTGTGTACGCTCTGTTGTTGTTGTTGCCTTATTTACTATAGAGGTAAAGGTTGCTGACTTCCAGTTTATGCAACATGATCGCTCGAATTGCAGCAACAGTTGTGCGCGATCAACAAAAACAACAGCGTTCTCAAAGAAACAGACAAAAACGGATAGAAAATGCGGGTGAACAAAACACGACTGGGCAGCCGCAAATGAAGAGAACGAACGACAATGGCGACCTTTATATGAAAAATATTAAAAAAAAAAAATATTGAATAAAAATACTACTACTAAATAACAAAACAAAAGCAGGACTTGATTCATATTTTATATGCAGACATAACCTTAGACAATATATCGGGCTTGAATACAACACTTTGGCGCTGCAATGGATATTTTGATTTTTGTACACAGCAAAAATTACAGAGATTCTATGTTTTTTTTTTTTATATAAATTTGATCATGAAAAAAATCGTAAAATATTAATTAAAACATACATTAGAGAATGAGATTTTGTGAAAGTAGGAGAGTATTTTTTTATCTGGATTCACATTTTTGTTAAAGTTTTGCTTTCTTAACCATACGAAGTTTTTCTTTCCGTGTATTTATTGTTATGTCAGTATTTTTTTGTTTACATATATGAAAAAATACGCCCTCACATTCTACCAAGCTAAACTGTTTTGACTGGCTAGCAGGCAGACCAGATGCATTCCTTAAATTCCAGGTTATGTTGTTTACTTGTAGATTGTAGTTAAAAGATTTGAATGTAACTTTAGAATGTTGCATTTTTTATTGTTGTTTTTAATTATTTTTATTTCTTGCTGTTGTTTTTGTTTATTAAAATCTACGATTCAAGGTTTCAATTTCGTCGTTAATTTCGCAGGAATTATTTTTTCGTTTTTGATGTGTTTTTCTCTGTTTTAGTTACTCATCATTAATTTTGAAAACTTTAATCATTTTCGCTGACTCAAAAGATTTATAGTTTGTTTTTTTTTTTTGAAAAACAAGTTTTTCAACGGGATTTTTGCTTATTATTATCTACTAAAGGTGAACCAAATAAAAATTAAGAAATAAAACTTAAGGTAAGCACCAAACATATTGAGTTTCCGGAAATATTCGCATTTGCCAACAAAAATATGGAACACGCAAAAACAACAACAGATGGTAATAATAATTTATAAACATTCAAAATAGTAAAGGGATACACATAATTTTGGTAGCTTTTTAAGTTCCAGAAAATTTTACTTTAACAATTTGAGACAAAGATAATCTGTATTAGCGCTGTCAAACTATATTCCAAAGGCATAATCCCCCTGGACATGTACATGTACATAAGTACTGATACCCAGCGACATTTCTGAGTGCCTTCCTTTAAACAGCCTAAAAATATGTTTATTTGACTAATTGAATGTTTTAATTAAGTCGAAGAAAACACATCAACCTTAGAAACTCTCACTCATTGGCTCAAAGGTCACTGATGATTCCATTTAGCAATAGATGAAACTAGTATGACTAGCGTTAGCCATGTTCTTTGTTTAAATATATGTTATAATTTTGGCGTTATCACATATTATACTGAACGATCAGCTAAGTAAAATAATTAAAATTATTTTTTGTTCCGATACACCACAAAATAAACAAAATACTCTGTCTTGAGAGTTTAAAGTGAGAATGCCATATGGAAAGTTGAAACAAAACATTGCAGAAATAGTAGGCAGAATCTTTTAAATGGGCCTCAAATCTTCTTAACAAGTAAAAACGATATACGCCATATATGATATAAAAATTTTTAGCTTTGACAAATTGAGACTGATTCTAATGTACTGAATAGAAATGTACTGTAGTCAGTATAAATAATATCCACTTTATTACCAATATTAAACCCATTACCTTATTCCGTCGACTGAATACAAATGCGATATATTCAAATCAAAATAAGGCGGGAAGAATCAGCCAAATATATCACACATTCGTATTACGTATGTATGTACGTAACCTCAGAACTCATAAAAAAGTCTTCAGAATTCTTTGTTTATTTACATAGTTTTTTCTTTTCTTTTTTTGTAGCCATACGATTTTTCGCGTCATCCCCATAATGATTACGTGATGTCTTCGTTATTTTTTTTTTTTGTAGTAGCCGTTGATGATGATGAAAAAAAATCATCACCGTCATCAACTGACTCCCGCCGCTCTTTTTTGTTATTTTGTCTTGTCTCCATGTGATTTGAATTTAGCAATGGATTTAGATTGATGCTGCTCCATTAGCAACGACATCAGCGTCTTTTAATTTTCTAGTAAACAGGAAGCTCTCTGTAATCGATATCATATGCGTACGAGTGCCTGGTTATAACGAATGTCATTTTTGATTTGATTTTTCCAATTTTTTTTTTTTTTTTCTTCTAAACGCTTTCATTGATCTCTACTAAGCCTGTGATGTTGCTGTAATGTTTGAGTCTAAATAAACAGGGCGGCAATTTGTTGTCATTTTTCTTGGCAATAATCATACATTCGTAGCTTGATTAAATAATGGCATTTTTCAAACGATAATTTTCTTAAATGTGTCATAAATTATACAAAGAAAATTATTCTTACCTAATAGCAACATACGATTATTTGCAGTTTATTTTTTGCGGAAACAGAGCAAAGACCAAACTGCAAAAGAATCATTTGATTTGAAATTCCCGATCATAAAATTTTCTATTATGTAGATCATTTTAAAAACTTTCCTAAAGCTTAAAATTTTAATGAGGAAATGATTCGAGATAAGATTGGTCTTTTCTCATGGGCTTGATATTCTCAATTGGCGTCTCCCTTTAAGCTTCTCTTTACAATACTAATTATATATATTAAAGAGAGCATTGCCTATCATGATTTCCAGTAGAAGAAATGTCAATGCAAAGGATTTATTATGAAAACGGAATATCTCTCGAAAAGAAAACATTTTTGTTGGGCTTCGTAGGACTCACAAAACTACAATAGAGGTTCTTTGTTTTAGGCTTTTCCCTTCTTGCGTATAATGCCTGCAACTTACTATACTGAACATTATGCATTAGGAATGGTTTTTTAGCATTTCTAGTCAAATTTGGAAAAGATCCTTTTTCAAACACCCTATTAAAATAAAGAGTGAAATAGAGAAGCAATTATGCCAGGATGTCTCCTCAATTTGAACAAACGAATTGATAAATACCGCCATAGCCATGGTGGCGATATATGGAATCAAGGTAAGAATTGTAATAAGGAAATGAAAAGAGAAGAGAAGAGAGTCTTTATATTTACTTTCACTATCTACTTCTAACTACTATCTACTGTATATATAACAATGAATTGGACTGCGACCGATTTGAATAACTTTTTTTTTGTTGGGTTTGTAATTGTTCAAGGAAGGCTGAAAGAAAAAAAAATTTGGAAAAATTTGAAAGAAAACTCGGAAAATTGCAAAAAACCGAAATAGCGTTTTGTATGGGAGCTTTGTATGGAGCTAGGGGGGGGGATAAGGAAGGGGATAGGGATGACGACAGGAATGCGTATGGGGCTTGAGATAAGCACATGGACAGGGAGGGCAGAACAACGTCTGCTAGGTACACTACATTGGATGGGAATAGGGATGGGGTAGGAATAGGGTTGAGGATGGGGATGGAGATAGCGATAGGGTTGAATATAGCGATGGGGATAGGGAAGGGGATAGGGATGGGCTAACCCCACTGATAAGAATATGGATGGAGTCAGGGATGCGTATGGGGCTGGAGATAAGGACATGGACAGGGAGGGCAGTACAACGTCTGCTGGGTACACTAGTCAAATATATATACGTATATGTGCGTCATTTGAAAGTCGAAAATGAGTTCCGCATATCAACTTTAGGGCGTAGCTCGAGAATAATGCTTTCTAGCTATAAGCTACAGAAAGGTTATAAATGGTTTTCGGGCTTGATAAGATGCAAGGTCCCTGACTGGGACTTGTTGTGAAAATATTTTATTTTTAAGAAAGATGGTTAATTGAACTCGTTTTTCCGATTCCTTCCAAAATTAAATTTCTTAGATATAGTAAAAGCAGAAATAATTCTCCATACGGAAATCATTAACTGAACATCTGCCGGCAAGCATTGGAGTGGAGCCGAAAACATAGCCTTCCTAAATCATCGTGGAAACGTTCGCTATAGTAGAAAATATATGAATCGGGGAAATGATGAGGAGATCTGAAGGCACTATCTACTAATTGTGCACGTTTGAAGATTTTCGTGCAGTCCCTATGCTCAGTGAGGAGATGAAGGACACAAATAATTTGATTACGGTTTTGATACCTTAAAAGAATTGAAAATTAATTCATTCCTATCGCCGTAGAATTGAAAAAGTGTATTTCTCTGGCTCAGATTTTTTAAAATTGCATATAGAAGAAAACTCGGCAGAGCTTTAGCCAAAATGAACAAAATATTTTATTTATTATTATTATTATTTTATTATTTATATTTTATTTTTATTTTATATAATATGTATATGTATCACCCGTTTAATGAAATCTCATTTGCATAACATTGATGACGTTATATAAATTGTTCTACCTACCTTTTTTAGTTGCTGTGAACGAGATGTTTCAAATGACACTGCATATAATATTATTTTAAGAGATTTATAGAGATTACTCGAAAAACCGATTTTTGCCGTTTTAAAAAATCATAATTTTTTTAAGTGATGATTTCGACCAAATTGTATGTTTTGACTACTACTCGTAAAAATTACATTATTTATATGCTAAATTGTTTTTAACCAGTTTTTTGGATATGTAAATTTAATGTGTAAGCATTTTTTTAGCAATCTCTCTTCTTTTTTTTTTTTGCTTATACTGCTGCGTTTTTACAACACTTTTATCACCTTTTGTGCATTTACGTACTTCGTCTGCAATTGTCTGCGCGACTCAAACAATTTGCATGCGTTACGCGTTTTGGTATTTTGTCGCTGTTGTTAAAATAAAAAAAAAAATCGTTTTTATTTTATTTTGCTGTTGTTATTGTAAATTTGCGTTTACTTTTTCATTTTATCTTTAATTTTTTTTGCTTGGCTTAAAACATTGTTTTCTTGACAAACCAAAAAAAGTTTTACTTAATCAAGACAAATCCCTTAAGTTGGGTTACTTCAAAATTTTGTTTTTCGTTGCTGCAGTATGCAGTTGCGCATGTGCAGCTTAAGCTTTGCTTACTTAGTGATTTTCATTGCTGTTGTATTTTTATTTTTTTGATTTGCTTAACCTTGTTTTATTTACAAATATTTGAAATTCTTAATAACATATAAACTACATACAATATATAATATAATGCTTAATTAAATAAATCCTTTGAAAATCCTTTTGGTTGTTGTCTTTTTTTTAATTTCTTATCTAAAACTTCTTTAATTGATTTTTAGTATAGAAGGAAATCTCCTCTGACAAAAAATTATCGAACTGAAATATTTAGATTTCACCAATTAAGCTTTTTCTTATGAAAATTTATGGCAGACAATTTATTTCACTTGAAAATCGTTACTGGACAAATTGCTTTAAGTTTAATGTTTAATGTTTTTAAAGCCACAGAACTTCAAGATCAATATTTTGTTACAAATTTGCTCTCAGAAACAACTCAGAAATAATACATTGAATGGCCAATTTAAAGAAGATGAAAATTTTTAAAACTTTTTCAGAGTCAAACTTCTTTGAATAATGATTTTCGATTTTGATTTCAGAACTTTCTCTAGAGGTTAATTTCTGTCTATAATTCATTGAGAAATTATCATGTAAATTTGGGGGGAAAAAAAAGGTTTTACACTTAGGGGAGGTAAACTTTTTGATACGTTAATATAAAGAATTTTTTTGTTTTGGTATCGATTTGAAATCGTTGAGAATAAAGGCATGTTCTCGTAAAAAATAAAAGTCAATGATTCTTTACAAAGATAGTGGCTTAAAACTTTCTAGCGAATAAAGCCAACACTTAGATCATATGGACAATATTTTGTGTTTTATTTCAATTAAAAACTACAAAAATCTAATGAAGAAAAAATAACTTATACTTGAAAAGTTATTAACACCTTTTTACTAGTTGCAGTTTAGTATTTTTATTTTAACGAAGAGTTTGAAGCGTAGTAAATTATATTGATTAATTTGACTCAAGTTCCAATAAGAAATAAAAGTAATCAAAATAGATCGACAATAGACAAATGTGTTGAGTGTTTGAAATTAAGACAGTTGCAGTTGGAATTTTTTTTATTTTTTTTTTTTTTTTAAATTCGGTAACATAGACTTTTATGTATACTTCACTCAGTAGAAGATTTTGATTTTTCTTTGTATGGAAGGTGTCACCTTCTTACTATTGTCGTCGAAATAAAATATATTTAGCTTTATAAAATACCTAATGGAAACGAATCGGCTTATAGTGTCTAAGCTAACGTGATTATGTGGTCAGTGTTTCGAGGGACTAGTCCGAGTTTTTGATTTTCCGTGCTCTCGTTTTCTGTTGTAGATCTTTTTTTAGTAAATAAAACTATTTTAATATTAAATACATTTAATTTTGCTTTTTAGTTTTGGGGATGTGAAAGTGAGGACCTTCCCCTTCCCTCCCCGGGGCTCAATGTTGACGGTACTGTTTGTTGTTTTTTGTTCACAAAAAAAGTTTTACGAACTCCGCGTTTTGCCGACAAATATCTGATCACGTTTGTATAAGTCCACACACGGTGTGTTTTAAATGATTTAAATGAAAATCTTTTGTTACCGAAAATTTCCTTTTGGGTATTGTTTGTTATTCAAAAGAAACATTTTCGCGTGAAAATGAAAATCACTTTACGTAGAGATTTTTTTTTATCTCAATTTTTAAAAAAAAATAACTTTTTTTTACGTTTTTAGGTACTTTTTTGACAAAAAAGGTAGGTAAATAATCATATATATATATATATAAGAAAATTAAAATATATTTTACATAATTAATAATAAGTAGGAGAACCTTCTTGTTTCATAAATGATGAGAATCGGTTTGGCATGCTGCCTACCAGGCGTGCACATTGGTCTGGAGTAATTTTATGCCAATCCTCTTGATTAACTTGCCACAAGCTGCGGGGTTTCGCGGGTTTTTGTGCGATTACGACCCGTTTGATTATGTCTCATAAGTTCTCTATAGAATTTAAGTCGGAACTTTGAGGTGGCCAGTTCAGAATCTTGGTGGATTGTGTGTCGAGCCAAGATTTGACAAGTGGAGATTAATGTTTTGGACCATTATCAAGCTGGAAAATCCTTCTAAGCGGAAAAATTTTGGTGTAATCGGTGGCCAAATGTTCCCTTAGTATATTCCTATATAAAAAATTTGCACGCCTGGTAGGCAGCATGCCAAACCGATTCTCATCATTTATGAAACAAGAAGGTTCTCCTACTCATTATTAATTATGTAAAATATATTTTAATTTTCTTATATATATATATATGATTATTTACCTACCTTTTTTATCAAAAAAGTACCTAAAAACGTAAAAAAAAGTTAATTTTTTTTAAAAATTGAGATAAAAAAAAATCTCTACGTAAAGTGATTTTCATTTTCCGCGAAAATGTTTCTTTTGGAATAACAAACAATACCCAAAAGGAAATTTTCGGTGACAAAAGATTTTCATTTAAATCATTTAAAACGCACCGTGCACAACTAAATTATAAGAAATTCCAACTCGCAGTGTCTTTTTATTCAGTGAATATGTAATATAGACAACATTTTATATGAAGAATATTTCTGTAAAGTAATTTGACCTAAAAAATTAACAATTTTCTCTCATATTTAATGTTTTATATAATATTTAATTTTTTATTTTTGATTTTATTAAAAACAGAAAACCCAAATTGAACTGATTGGCTTCTAAATTGTTACGGCTTTGTTAAATTTGTAAATCTAGTCTATTACTGAAAATAAATATATCATCTTATTTAATTGTTCATGATATATTTTCAGTGATCTAAGAAAAAAACAACCAACATCTTTCCATTATTTTTGGATCTTTTTAGGAATTCAAATTTAAATTGAATTTTAATTTAATTCATTTAATTTTAATTAAATGAATTAAATTTAATTTTAATTCATTTAAATTTAATAACATTTCTAAAGATAAAAAATACCTGTAGGTTAATTTAATGCAATTAAACATAAAGCATTATTCTGGAATTATCTGGAAAATCAAAGATTTTTTATGTACATATGCATGTACTTAGTATATAAATTTAGCCTTTATTTTCAAAACGCAAGCTGAAGCAAAAGAACCTTTGTTCATATCGCGTTTTGGAAAGAAGTGTACTTTTCAAACCACGCTTTAAGGCTTTAAGTGCTTGGTTTGGATCATGAATCAGTGGATTGTTTGGATGATTTACATAAAAATTTCGTAGTGAACTCGATTTCATAAAAAATCAACCTAGTAGCTTTTTATAAACAAACGACTCAGATCAAAAATCACAATTTTCCGAATCATTTAAATAAAACAATAATTTTTTTTCAAATAAAGACGCTCAAATGTGCTATTGAGTGAGCCCTTAGAAAAGGTATTTACCAGATCACGTCGAAATTTCAACAACTAGTACACATTGAAATTTAAAAAAAAAATTAAGTTTAATATATTTACTTCAAGAACATATTCTGGTTTTTTAATAAATTCTGTTTCTTATATGAAAAAAAATTTTTTTAACTTTACCTTGCCAGCCAGATAATTGTCAGCAAATTCAAACTCTCATTATTTTCCGAAATAAGGACGAAAACTCTACGAGATATTTTTTTGATCACAAAAAAAAATTACACTTTAACCAAGTTGTATAATAAATTTTAGCCCTAATAAGCAATCAAAAAAAAACTACTCTTTTGAATATCCAAAATATAATAAATAAATAACTTACTGCACTTTTGCTATTAATAAGAATTTTCTCATATAAATTTTTTACACATTTTGTAAAAGAAAACACAAACCAAAAACAACAACAACAACAACAGCAGCAGCAACAACTATCGAAATCAAAAATGAAAATCTACCAAGCGCGCAACAAAGTTAATTTGTCAAAAAAAAACAATTTGTTTTTTGGAAAAAGAATGCGCCAGCTATTTATTTTATTCACCAACATGGCAAAACAGAAAAGTTGTAAAAACAACAAACAATTTTTTATATTTTAAAAATTTTCAATTTTTCGCACTTTGAATTTATTTTTTTTTTGTTTTCAAAATTTCTAATTTTCAATTTTTTTCACTTGTACCCGCTTGCAACTGTGATAAACGTTCGCTGCACTTGATGGTCGGAGACAAACTGAATTTTCAACTGCACGATTTAGGTAAGGAAACGCAAATTTCCACCGTGCGATGACGTTCTGTACCGTGCCGCGTCGCGATGTGGAGCCGACACTGTCGTCGTCGTCGTCGTTGTCGGTGACTGCTGGCTGTGTGTTGTTGTGGTGGAGCGACTGTTGCTGGCTTTCGGTGTAGTTATTGTTGTTGTTTTCATTTTGCTGCTGGTTGATTTGCTACCGAAAGACGACGAACGAATCTTATAAACGAAGCAAAAAAAAATGTACAACGCCAGCAACAACCTTTGCTTTGGTCATCTAGCATTGTGCTTCTTAATACTTTAACACATACATACACATACACATGCACACAAAACTTACCTCCTTTCATGCTATGAACAACATGTTTATAAACATTTCTTATTAATGTTTCGCCGCATGGCTGTATTTTTATTTTTATGGCGGGAAATGCACTTCCGCTTTTGTTTCGCTTGCTGGCTTAAATTTATGAGTCACGGTGTATTGCATTCGTATGTTGCTGGTAAGAAAAAATGTTGCCGAAACATTTTTTTTATAATTTTTTGAACATGTTGCTGCTGCAGCACGTGCTGTTGCTGTTTAGTGTATGTTTATTTCAATATGATATGAAAATTGTTGGTGTGTGGAAAAGTGTTGCCATGTTATTTTAAAGAAAAATGTAAATTCGACATTAGATATGGTTTCAGAATATTTTTTTTCTGGTAAAAAACTACTCAGCTTCCATAGCCTTAAATATTTTCCAGCTTTGGTTTTGCTATAAAAATTTATTATTTTAATGAATATAACTCCTAAACTAACTTTTCTATCAGCAAAAATTTCTATATTGTTTTCGAGCTAGTTATGTATGTAGCCCCAAATTAATAACAAAAAAATTATTCAAAAACGATTCAAAATTTCGATCTTACTTGGCGTTTACACAGGGAAAGAGGGGAAAAACCAAAGAGACGAGGTACATAATTTGTCGTTTGTCGCAAATGTCAAACAAAAAGCACAAAAGATAATAGACAAGAATTTCTTTCACAGAATTTCCCTGTGTAAAGGTCGACTTACAGGATTTTTTTTCGAACTCGAACTAAACAGTTCCTTTTTGGTGATATATATTACACAGTTCTTCTGAGCAAATTTAAGGCTTGCAGACCAAAATATGTCTCATACTACGTAAAATCAATAGATATAGCCAAATATTACTTGGAATGTATTTTTTAGCACGATATTTTTTACTCAAATCAAAGAATAAGTGCAAAATATGTACCCACACTACAAAAGATAAATATCATAAAATTTCTTAATAAATTTAGTTTTTCATCTCTTACTCAAGAAAGTACACTTTCTTGGAAGAACTCAATTGCCAGCTTCAATAGTGAAGAATTTTGGATTATTAAAATATCCAACTAAACAATTGAGGAGTGGACGAACAGAACGGCACATGTCCATGGTCGGTCGTTTTTGCATTTTTTGATGAAATCGTGTCCATTATACTAATCTTCAACTTATTTCAATCTGAGCCAGTTCAAAAAAGCAATAGATGTCATGTTTTTTGATAGCAAAGTGAAGATGTTCTTGCAAAAAGGCACATGTCCTTCGAATATTTATATTTTTTATCCAGTCATGTATTTTTGAAATAATTTTTTTGGGTTTGAATGAGTAAAAATAGTAGCGCGAATTGACATAATCGTATTAAGTTAATGTGATCAGTCCAGAGACACAAAGAGTTTTTTGCGATTTCTGAACATTTTTAGCAATTGGACATGTGCCGTTTTATTCGTCCACTCCTCAATTGCCACATTTTTAGGATTATTAGTAACTTTTCTATTTAATGATTTTTGTAGCCCGACAGAATGAAGTCTATGTGGGTCTGACTGTATTCTAGTAATTGTGCGTTAGTGGAAAATGTTGATTAATTTTTAGTTTTCATTAACTAGTTGTATCCTCACTTGATTAAGAAACATTTTTTTTTAATACAACTAAGTCTTTTGCAAATATCTTACAATTTGCTTTACCCATGTAAAGCGGCGCATACTTGACAGCAAAAAATTTAATTAACTGCAAGGTTATTACATAAACAATTGCAAAAAATTTTCAAAGTCAATTCCATGACAATGTACACACGAGAATGCGGGTAGTAAATTTTCCTTTTAGTCTCTATTGTTTTCAATTTATAATGAAAATGTAAACTATGCGCCAGCCAGCCACTGTACGACTCAAGACGTCAACAAATTGGCTAAAAACATGAATAGAAAGAAGCACGATACAGCAAATAAGGTAATACACAAATTGTAGCATTTCACTTGTAAATTTATGTCTTCATTTTTTTCAATTAAAACAAATTTTCTAAATCTTATGGCAAACTTTAAAATAATTTCAAAATAAATTTGCGCATTTACCAGTTAAAAGAAAAATTTACATTAGAAAACGAAAAGATAAAAAAAATGTGAATTCCACTAAGTTATTTGCTCAAGTGTTGCAACACGAAAGAAAAATCTTAGCAATTGCAAGTGGTAGCAACAGCATAATCATACAACAACAACAACAACAGTAGCAACAACAACAACAACAATCATCAAGTAACATGCAAGCAACGATTTCTTTATGGCACCAACGTGCTCATAATTTAGATCTAATTGCTTGATATTTATTAAAACAAACGTCTAACAAACTAACCTAATACAATGATAATGCAAGCGGCAGCAACAACAACAACAACAACAAAAACAGCAACAACAAACCAACAACCAGCAACACGTTGCACCTATAGCACATAGAGTAGTAGTGTGGCACAACGCAAAAGAGTTAAGCAGAAGTCTTCTGTTTTAAATCGCATTATCATCATCATCATCATCATCATCATCATCATCATCATCATCATCATGATCATCATCATCTTCATGACAATGATTTTTTGAAAAGAATTTTCGCGTATTGAGAGATTTCATGGTTCGAATTTTTAAGACAAATCTAGTAACAGACAACAAAATAGATAGTCTATATTTTACAAAACGAACTGCAACTAGAATTACAAGTATGTATGTTGCCAAATCATCATAGTGTAGCAAAGCAGCCAGAGACTATTGTAAGAATCCCAAAGGAAAACATTAGTTATGAAAGAATAAAGAAACATTGCATTAAATATTTTTGCGAATTATTTTGGTACAGCTTCGACATTTTTTCGACTTTATTGCCATTTTTCGAATTTATGAGATTTGAAGACATTCTTTGACTTCTTCAACATTTTTGGATTTTTATTAAAATTTTTACCTTAGTCAATATATTTTCGACATCTTTCGAACTGTTACTACCCAAGGAAAAATAAACAGCACTCTTCTTATTGTTAAGGAGCATGTGGCCGAAATTTTTACAAAATATAATCGTACGGCAGACGTTGAAAATTATTATGTTCTACGTAATATAAATAATACGAACAACCTCTGGCATTGCAATATATCTTCATTATTAATTGAGACCCTTTAGAAAAAGGTACCATAAACAGATTTATCGCGTCTGCCTTTTATTTTAAAAAATGTGTCCAAACACAAAAACAGATAAAGGCAGTCGTTCTTGTTATTGTGCTTAAGAGTAATTATATATTTATTCAAATATTATGATATATATAAATTTAGGTGATTTTATTATTGTCAGGCAGATGACGATAATTATAAGCATTCATAAAAATCGAGAAAAACAACATCTGTCACTTGCTTATTGCTGCATTTAAAAATTACAATCTTAAAAACATGTACATATATATGTATATACAAAATTGCGCAATCAAGAATAAAATTTCGTCTGCCTCTTGGCTGACTGGTTCTTTTACTTCTAAAAAATATAAAAATAGAGAAAGCACATGATTCCTGCGCTGATTTTTCGAAGGCAGACGTTTTTGAGCACTTAAAATGCATGCGGTTAATTTGTTATGCAAAATTTACTATTATATTTGATTGAATATTTACATACATTATTTTGTTTATTTTTTTGGCGGTGTATTTGGGGTACTTCATACCATATCGGACACAATTTTGCTTTTGGATCTCTGCTTTTTTGGAAATTTTTTCTTTTAGTACTGGATGATGACAATTTTTTTAAATAACTTTATTCAATTTTTTTTTATGGTTTTATTTTTCAAAATAAGTTCCAGTACTGCAGGATAACTGGAAATATTAAATTTACGATAAGGTAGCTACAAGAGCTTCGAATATTTCAAAAAGTATACTAATATTTTTGCATGACTGTGGTAAAACTTTTAACCGAAATACTCGTCAATTATTGCAGGAATTTTATTGTAGATTTGCGTGTTATTCACTTATTAAATGCATTGATTCTCGGATAGGATTTTTCCACACATACACCAACAATCAGCAGCAGCACCATGAACAACAACAACAACAAATTCCGTTGCTAATGCTGCTCTTGCTATTGTTGTTGAAATAGTAGTAGTTTTTTGTTGTTGCTGCTGCTGTTGTTATTGATGTTGTTTTCCTTTAACTAATGATACTGCAGACTGAAAATAATGAATGAATCCAACAGCAAGACATAGAAGCAACACAACACAGAATGAGCAATGGCAACAACAGCGTCAGAAGTTGTTTATTGAAAAATGCAAAGACGTCGAAAAAAGTGGTAAGGATGTTGTTATCTATGGCCTTGCCAAATGTTAAATACCCTACACCGCATTTATAGTAAAAACGTGTGCGTATGCATTAGGTTTTTTATTAAAATTATATTTTTTTCTTCATTAGCATAGGCGAAGCGCGCCTACATAGAGTGTTCATTCTGAGAGCGATTTCCAGAACAAAACTCAATTAAATATAACAAATTTTAATGTAAATGGAGAAATTGCCGATCGAAGAGCAAATTTTCTTATGACTTCAATATCATATTTTTTTCTAAGAATTCGGGTTTGTTTTTGAAAAAATCAAAATAAAGATAAGCCATAAGTAATATGGACTTAGAATTCAAAATTTAAATATGGAAACCTTTGAAACAGGAAAATAGAACAGCAGAAAAAAGCTAGCTAATAATAAATTTTTAGAAATTGTAGCAAAATGATTAATAATTTTGATACCCACAAAAAGAAATTGTTAAACGTTAGACTTTCAGAAGCAATTTCTTTTATTTTGGCAAAATTTGCACGTTGAATTTTCCTATACCTGCCACGCCACCTTCTATGTGTTACAAACGCATAAACAAAATTAACATACCCTCTGTGTAGGGTATAAAAAACTACATCTAATGAGATACTCTAGAGCAGCAAGATGAAATTCGAAGATCTGAAAGTTGCACGCGTTGCACGCGATGTAATGCAGACAGACAGACAAGAGTGGTAGCAACAACGGCAACAACATCAATAATTGCAGCAGTGGCAACCACATGCCGTTTAATTGCAACAAATGCGAGTTGAAGTTCACAAATAATGCCAACAAAATTACAATGTAGAAGCAAACAGTGCACAGTGGAACAAGTGCAAAAATAAAAACTAAAAGTTTCACAGAATATAATTAAGAAATGATGCTGAGGCAATACATAGCCTTAGAAGTGTACTTAAAAAATATTGCAGAAATTAGGGGAAAATGTTATGTAAACTTTCATTTTGATTTTTGATCGTTTTATTCTATAAAAAAAAAATGGTCAAATTATAAAAAAAGGACATACAAAACTTCTGCAAAATGTATTTCAAATTAAAGTTATTTATCGAACAAAGTTTTAAAGAAAAACAAATAATTAGTAATTAAAATAATATATTATTGAAATAAATAAAAATGTTAATTTGCCTTAAAAGACGAAAGAAATTCGGGTATAAGGAAAACCGACCAAACTATAAGTATATCTCCTAAAAATTTGATTTTTTGCTATTTATATTTTTCATTTATTATTTGGCATTCAAAACAATATAAAGCTCACTAGTTTTAGCCCACAGTGCAATGGTTTACAGAGTTTAGTGTATTGTGTTAAACAGAAAAAAAGGAACTTCCCATAGCAATAATATGTATGAAACGAGTGAGAATGAAACGGAAGAAGCGTACGTGTATTAAGCACTTCATTTGTTTTGATGGACAATGGATGAGTTGCTGGACTGATGTGATGATGTGTTTCGGACAGTATAGACTGCATGTATCAGACAAATTTCTAATCCGCTATTGAAATTGATAGCAACCATTTCATAGCTTCATTAAAATTATTACATTTTTTTTTTTTGTGGTAAGAGATATTTGGTTTTACGATTTAGCGAGCTATTAACCATTAACTAATTCAAAAGTTTAAGTTGCTAATTGCATCTGGACATGCAAACCTCATAAGATGAGAAAAAATTTTGAAATTTTAAACATGAAATAACAATGAGAAGTATTTTACCTAAAAAAGCATCAAGTGTGCTATTTGAAGTTTACATATAATAAAAGAATTATTTTTGAAGCTAAAAAATTTAAGTGACTTTCAAAACTCTCAACTCCAGTAGAAAACACTTGAGATTTTCATATTATAGTTCATTTGAAGAATTTTGGCATTGCATTGATTTAAGTTTTGCTTCGGTTCTCAACAAATTTATGAAAAAAAGAGACAACATATAAGGCTGAGAAATTCTCTCTTTTCGGCTTAAAGGTCACTGATGATACGGCTTAGCAATGGATGACTATATAGCCTTAGGCGTTTTTTAGCTGTATTGATTTTGTAAAAATTAACAAAAAGCTAAGTAAAATAATTATATATTATTTTCAGTTCTTATACACTACAAGAAAATAACCTTTCGGTAAGCTCCCCGATTTATTACACGATTACCGCGTGCCACTTCGTTTTGACTCGCCGAAGAAAATTGCAACTGCAAAGAAAAGTGTATTAACAAATGAGTTACAAAAACAAAAACACACAGAACAATTTTGGCTTTGCTTTGTTTCGCCTTTTACTTCGCTTCTCAACAAATTTATGAAAAAAAGAGAAAACATATGAGACTTAGAAATTTTCTGTCGTCGGCTCAAGGGTCACTGATGATCTCATTTAGCAGTGCATGAAACTAGCATAAACTTAAGCCTTTTTTTTTTTTTTTGAACTCAATTTTTATGAATTTTTGCATATAGATTTGTTTGTGCTAAGTTTTTGTGCTATTTTTGATCTCGTAACGGAGGGGTGTGCCACCTCCCTTACAGTAAAAAAAATGCATTTAAAGCGGTATGCACTTACACCTGTGGCAGCAATAGTTGTGAAACTTAACATATGAATAAATATTGCTTGTGCTAAATATTTTGCAAAACATAAGTGGTATTCAATATTGAGGCGTGGCACATCGTGTAAAATAAAGTAGAAAAAATGCTATATCATCGCTATTATGACAGTTTTAGTTGTGAAATTCAGTACCTGAATGTATATTGAGTGCAAACCCAGTGTGCCAAGCGGATCCGTTTCCGTTTTTATTTACAAAAACGCCTTCGGGACGAATCTGATGACACGGATTTCGCTTTTTCGAGAGAAATTTCATACGAAAACAAATTCGAAAAGGATCCGAAACGGATCCGTTTTATTAACAAAAAACCAATCCGAAACGGATCCGTATATGAAGTTCGTTCCGAGTTCGAAACGGATCCGACAAAATGAACGATCCTTCCCGCTGTTTGGAGGCGAATTGCCCACGTTAACGGATTCGAACCGTTTTATTTGCAAAAAACGTATCCGGAACGGATCCATTTTGTTCACCAAAAAGGAGTCCTGAACCGATCCGTATAAGATCCGTTCCGGATTCATAACGGATCCGTTTTAGTTAAGAAAAACGAGTCCGACTCTCATCCGTTTTATCTCAAAAAACGAGTCCGTAACGGACCCGTTTTAGTTAAAAAAAACGAGTCCGGCTCGCATCCGTTTTTATTTAAAAAAATGAGTCCGTAACGGATCCGTTTCAGTTTAAAAAAAACAAGTCCGTAACGGATTCGCATCCGTTTTTGTGCACATTGGGAAATGTAGAATATAATAAACCATGAGGACGTGGCGCTACACACACAAAAAAATCGCTATATTTTGGCTTCATAACAGCTACTGTTATGAAATTTAACAAATATATTTATATTGTATGCACCAAGTACCTTCCAAAACTACGATGGTATCGAATTTGAGTGAAAAATTTCCGCTCGATTAGATAACCGAAAGTGGAACGAATTTCAATCATTAAATTTGACCCACACAGGATAACGAACACAAAACCGAACCAATGAAAAATGCTACATTTTCAAAGAATAACCGTAGATAGCAGCCCATACGCATACAGCAACATGCATAGTCAACCCTTAATTTGTAAATTAGACTGCCAGTGTACATTGAAATCTGACTAACTGACTGACTGACCATATGTCCAGGTGAACGTCAATCTAACTATCTGTCAGAATGTCGCGTGCTCGAAAACAACTTTGTTACTCAAAACTATCTGTCCGTCTTGCCATCTATCTGTCTGTCTGTCAGTTTATCCATTCTGACTGACTTACATTTGAATGAATTTAGAAAATAAAAAGGCAAGCGCAAGCTAAATGTCAAAATCAAATCAAGTTTATCTGATTTCTAAGTTGTCTAGTTTTGTGTTATTGTTAATATCAGGTGGAATTATCACAAACAACAAACAGCTATGGCCACTAACAGCAGCATACACAACAAGAACAACAACTAAATTACTCAGTAGCTATGAAGTAAATCGGATTTTGTGGCTTACAGCCTGACTCACCCATCCGCCGCTCTAGTCATGTTAATTAGTAGCTCTTGCAATTATTGCAGCCAACAGCCTGACTGACTGACTGCATGACAGAATGTTGGACAGACCTAAAAATTCTAACACTTATGAATTAAACGCCTCCTTCCTTGCATTGCATTGCACATACACTCGCGCTGTACGCTGTAGTATGTTGGCCAAGTTTAAAATTTTACCATTTGGACTTTGTCTCATGGCAAAAATTTAAATTGAGCTGATTTGTAAAATTAACGCTTTGCTGTTAAGCCATTCTATTGATTTTAGTCGTGGCCAGGCTTCAGGGTTCAATTGTAGGTATTTGTAATTTCATTTATGCCGTGGTTATTTTAACTCTTTTCGTGTTTAAAATCATTTCTTCTTTCACGAAAATATGTATACGGCTTAGAAAGCTGGCTTGGTATACTCCTAAGTATAAGGGGTTAAGTAAATAATATTTTAACGTTGTTAATTGTAAATGAAACAATTTTGGATAATTTTCCTGTTGGGTTTATCGCAATTATAGTTATGAATTGAAAACAATACAAGCACTAGCACAACTACTAGGACCATGTAATTCGAAACCTTGTGAAAAGCTAAGCCTGGATCGGTATATGTGTCCATGGAACATAAACATATTGATTTAATCGGTCTGGAGGTTTAAAATCATGAAGTTCTAAGTTATATAAATAACACGAACAATCTTTGCTATTGTACCATAAACAGATTTATCGCGTCTGCCATTTATTTTAAAAAATGTTTCTAAGCATATAAACAGATAAATGAAAATGCCAGACGTTTTTCTTTCTGCGTTTAAGAGTACTTAAATTTTCTTTCATATATTTTGATATACGAGTAAACAAATTTCAGTGATTTTATTATCGTCAGGCAGATTGCGATAATTATAAAGATTATGTCATAAGAAACAAAAGAAACAACATCTGCCACTTAGTAATTCATGCATTTAGAAACTGCAATATTAAGAGCATATTAATAAAAAAAAAAAGTGCGTAATAAATCATTTTATTACGTCTGCTTCTTGGCTGACTGGTTTTTTTTATTTATAAAAACATAAAATTAGAGAAGGCAGACGACTCTAGCGCTGATTTTTCGATGGCAGACGTTTTTGAGCACTTAAAGTGCATGCTATATATATATTTAAATTAATCTATGTATCTATGTTATGCCAAATTTACTGTTCTATTGTTTTAGTCATTTTTGTTATTTTTCTTTATTTTTTTCTTTATCTATATGGAGCATTCGACCCCAAATCGGACACTATCTTGCTTTTGTATCTCTGATTTTTGTGAAAACTTTTTTTTGTTTAGAATTGGTTTAGATTAGCCTCACATAGATTAGCTGTCTTCATACAGCTCTGCATAAGTTCCAGTACGGCAGGATAGCTGGAAAATTTACGGTTAGGATATATCAATGAAAAAAAAATAAATAAAATTTGGTATCCCTAAAATATATATACGAAGTTAACTGAAATCGATGATTATGACTTATACAACCCCATATAATTTGAAAAATCATAAACCCACACGTCTGCCTCTCGTATGTTCAGCTTCTAGGGGCCATACTGAAGACAAAAAAGTTTTGGAAAAAAACGAAAAAATTATTTGATAGAGTTTTTTTTACATAGGTACATATTAACATTTCCTGTTATTAAAAATGCGCCAGTGCGGACGTCTGTCTTTTATATTTTCGTTATACTATGATCTTAACATAATATATCAGCGGCAGACAACTAAATAGTTTTTTTTTTTTGTAATAACAAAATAATATTTTTTAAAAAAGCGGCGCTATCTTTACTTAGCACTTAGTTTTTACATTTTCATAAATGTCTACTACATTATACATCAATACAAAGTCCAACCAAAAGTGCCAAACGAACTTCTTTCGTTATGCAAGTGCTAAGACATTACCAATTAAAAAAAGAAAGGCCACAAGCAAACAAAAACTGCTTTGACCAACCATTTTTCTACTAAGCCAATTATTGAAACCTTTAAGGCAAGTGCTGATTTCACTGTTTTGAAATAAATAAAAAAAAAAAATAACCTTCTAATTAATCTAATCGAAACCAAATAAACAAATGAACAAAAAAAAATTGCATTCATAAACAGCAAAACACAACATTTGCACTCTGCACAATAATGACGAAATCCATGAAAATAACTGTGACATTTCACAATTTTGATTTGTGCGAAATTTTCATGAATGAAATGAAAACTGTGCCGCTGCTATGCGCATCAGTGATATTATTCATAGTCACACGCTTTAACCGCTTCCGTTTTGTAAATTTGGTTGTCCCAATTAAACAAAATTTTTGTTGCTTTCCTATAGTTGCAATTTAGCACGTTACCGCAATTAACTGTGAAGTAATGCATTCGTTCTACAGGAAAATGACATTGAAATTCTCAAATTTACTATTTTTTCCATTGAAAACAAAAATAGTTCACATGTAATATATCTAAGCGATACAGTATTTTTCTCATTAAATTTATTTTGCTGAATCAAAAATTTTAATTTTATAATCCAATAATATTCATGGGTTCATTCGCTTTTTGTTTTGGAAATCAAATATCATATTTTGATTTAAAAATTACTTGTATTTTAGTTGTTTCGAACATGAGTAACGTGTGTTGACATTTGAAAAAAAAAAAAAATAAAGAAAATGTTGTTGTAATGTTTTCAAACGATGATGCATCGTGTTGTGATTTCCGTCCATCATTTTTGATTGAAATGTAAACGGAAATGGTTAGGAATTTAAATAAATTCCCCAAAACATGCCAAATATTTTTTGAAATTTTCGAAACATTTACTTTAAAACGAATTCATATTTTCAGTATGCAATTAAATTAAAAATTTAATTTTTAAATAAATCTTTTATTGCAAAATCATTAGCTATTCCTGGGATAAAACATATATTTGATAGTAATTACTAACTATTTTATATAGTAATAATTACCAAATCGAATTATGTTGAAATAAATACCTGCAACCATTTACTTATTAGTAACCATTTGCTTTTTGGAAATCTCAATGAGCTGGGCATATTGTTGGTTTTTATTAAATTTTTTACATCATCGATTTCGAATCTTCTGTTTCATTAGCTTTTTTTCAAATGTCTTCTAATAGAGCACTTAGACTCTTACGACTAAGCCAATTTTCGAACCTTGCCGTCATTTGGAAAAAGCGCTCATCATGTTAACCAGATTTGACTGGTAATTGTCCACCGAATTTTTCTACATGGCAATGCCTAAGATGAAATTTCTTTGACATTCGAGAATTTTTATTGATCGAGAAATCCCGATACAACTCTCAATGACCGCTTTTACACAATCCGACGCCACAAGCTCTTGTTTGCTGATGGCGACTGCAAATGGTTCGGCCTTCTTTGATCTACGAATATATTTTAATTATTCGAATGTGCGAGCTGCCACGCCTATTTTATTAAGTATGGTGCTTACTAATATCACTATATGTTTCCATACCAATCTTGGTAAATTATCCATAAAATTGGAAAAAATTTGATGATCTTTTATTCCTTTGGACAGCTATGTTTCGAAATTAATTCAAATTAATTAAATTTCCGAGTTTGGCCGTATAAGTCCCAGTCACTTGGTAGCCCTGTTTGAGCAGTTTGATATTTGTTATTCCATAATATTTCACATAGTTGTATACAGCCTATTTCTCATTCCACGTGATGATTTGCTTCAATACTGTATAATTTTCTTTCTATAAAAACGTGTGGAACCCATGTGAGACGAAAATGCTGCTGTCGACTTTCTATATTTATTAGGGCACCAAACACAAACGATTGCGTGAAATCAAACAAACTTTTCCACAAACAAGCCTTGCTATATCAGTTGTCAAAATATAACAAAAATACAATTTAACCCACTGTTGACAAAAACGAAATTACTTTCCAAACAACCCAATTATTTTCTGCGCATAGCATCTCAATGCTTTGGCTTGTATAAAAGGTTTCAAGCGCACTTACCAGGTCACGCCCACATTTTATACAATATCCTAAAGCACAAAGTACGTTATCTCCTATTATATTAAACGAGCAATAATAATATGTAAATATATATATAAATAAATATGTATTTTGATAGTGGGCGTGGCACCTCCCATACAAGCAAAAAATGTTTTGTGCTATATATGGTGAACTTTAAGAGTAATCCAAATAAAATTTGGTATGGAGATGTCGGTAACGATAGGCTTTGAAATTAAATGAAGTTCAACGGGATTCCATCAGTGGGCGTGGCACCTCCCATAGATGCAAAAACGTTTTGTGCTATGTTTGGTGATTATAAGAGTAATCCACTTTTTTCAACTTTTTTCGAATATTTCAACTTCTTTCACCATTTTTCAATTTATTCGACTTTTTCGACCTTATTCAACTTTTCAAACCTTATTCAACTTTTTTCGAGTTATTCAACTTCCTTCAACTGTTTCAACATTTTTCAACCTCTTTCAACTTTTTTCAACATTATCCAACTTTTTTCGAGATTTTCAACCTCTTTCAACTTTATTCAACCTCATTCAATTTTCCCGACTTTGTCAACCTTATTCAATTTTTTTGACTTTTTGAACCTCATTCAACATTTTTTAACCTCTTTCAACTTCTTTCAACATTTTCCGACTTTGTCAACATTATTCAACTTTTTTCGACTTTTGGAACCTCATTCAGCTTTTTTAGAGTTATTCAACATTTTCCATATTTTTCCGAATTTTTCAACTTTTTTCAGCATTTTCCTTATTTTTCCGAGTTTGTCATTCTTCTTCATCTTTTTCAACCTCATTAAATTTTTTTTAGAGATATTCAACTTTTTTTTAAGTTTTTCAACCTCTTTCAATCTACTTCGACTTTTTGAATCTCATTCAACTTTTTTTGAGTTATTCAATTTCTTTCAACTTTTTCTACATTTTCCAACCTCTTTCAACTGTTTTCAACATTTTGCATCTTTTTCCAACTTTGTCAAACTCTTTCAGCTTTTTTCGAGTTTTTGAACCTCTTTCAATTTATTTCGACCTTTTCAATCTCATTAATTTTTTTTTCAGTTATTCAATTTCTTTCAACTGTTTTAACATTGTTCAATCTTTTTCAATATTTTAAACATTTTCCATATTTTTCCGAGTTTTCAACCCCATTCAACTTGTTTTCGACTTATTCAACCTCATTCAACTTTTTTAGAAATGTTCAACTTCTTTCAACTGTTTCAACATTTTTCAACCTCTTTAAATTTTTTTAAAATTTTCCATATTTTTCCGATTTTTTCAATGGTATTCAACACGAGAAACCGAACAGTGGTCGGTCTTCTGGTACTGCTTTTTTAAAGGGCGTATAGTATTACTTGGCAACCGGTTATAAAATGACGTACATAAATTGAAATTTCGCAAACAAACGGTTCAAAGGAATCAAAATAAATGTGACTTTTCTATATTCCCCAAGACAAATCTATGGACAATATTTAATGAAAATCACACACCGTGAGTCGTCTTTTGACTTCTTATGTAAAATAACTAGTAATTTTCATAAATTTTTATTTAATGCAACTTTGTAAAAAAATCAATAGTGAATTATTTTTCTATTGGAACTATTTATAAAAATATGCAAATTAAATTGTTTATTACCTATCAATAAAAATTTATCTTATAATAAATTGTGCATTTATTTTTAATTTATGCAACATGAGAACTTGTTTTTTTTTTTTTTGTAAAAATGTCGCAAAATCATTCAATTTGTCAACGGAGCGCGTTCTCAATGGCGACAAATTGTCTCGTTGAAAATATTTATGCAACAGAAGAATAAATAGAAAGAAAGGAATTCTATAGCTTTATTACAATAATAAACATTAATTGTTATGTTCCCAATGAAAAATGTGAAAAATATTTATGCAATTTATATAAAACGTAGACGTAAATAAGCGTTATTTTGTTTATAAACAATAACTCATTTTGTGGATTTTTTTTGATCTAAAATGACTATAACTTGAATTCACTTGACTTGACATTTAAAGTTTTTAAGTTGATTGTGATACTCTAAATGAGAATTGAGCATCATATCTCAAATAAAAATAAATACAATTTTGGTGTTGCATTTTGACTTTTTCTGCATTCAATATACAATCCTCACAAACCTATATAAAATGTTTACTTAAGTTCCTAATAAGTACTTGCTTAAATAAAGGTCAATCAAAACGATTTTTACAATTTTTTAAAATATGAAAATTCGAATTTAATACAAAAGAAGAAGAAGAAGCAATAAAACTAAAGCAAAAGATTTTGTTCATCGGTGGCATAAATTTACATTCTTCATAAAAACATTCGATTGAACAAAGCAGAAGCTAAAGTAACTGCAACACCCAGACATTAAAGCAAAGTAAGTAAGTAGTTGAAATTATAGAAACCCTAGACTTTGTCGCATACTCGTACGTATGTTTGTAGTAAGTCTAGTAGAATGCTTGAAGAACAGTTTAACGTAAATAACAACGACGTCAGCTGTCCAGACAAAAGAATCAACCAACGTCCATCGTCTTATGCTCATGAGTTCATAAAGTGATGAAAGAATGGAATATAACAAAGAAAAAACATTAAACAAAATCTATAAACAATAGAGCTTTGCCGACGTCATCACATGTGCAATGAATTACATTCATGTGACAAAAGTTGTGCCGAATTTTCTACATGTGAGCATATTTTATCAATAGATAGTATTTCATCAGAGGTCGTCAATAAAAGACATCCGCAAAAAGTCTCCCCTGGTTGTTCACATTTGTCCACAAAAAAAAGTCTACAAAAGATTATGCGACTCCACTTCACTTCTGAATAGCCTTTAATCCCCTCCCCCCGTTTTTTGTCCAAATTTTTCCCTTTTACAACCCCGTCCTTTCCACTGCTGTGCACGTCGTTTATGGATGACCTCTAAAATCGTGTCCGTGGATACAAGCTTTAACTTATTATACATCCTGACCACGCTGAGGAAGTGCTCAAGAATTTGAAAAAAAAAAATTTGGGTAATATTTCTGAGGCTAAATATGTGAACCGCCTATTTTTTTAAACTTCCTCTTTATTTTCCTCAAAAGTCGGTGTTATGGGATTTATATATCAAGGAAAATATTTTTATTTTTGAAACAGCACCACCGATTTAATCGAAATTGAGAAAAATAAAAGAATAGGCGGTTGCTATATTTAGCCCCAGATATATTGATCAGAATTTTCTTTTAAGCCTTTTCGGTTAAGTGGAGCTGCTTCGAAATAAATATTTTCTTTAGCATATAGGTCTCATAACCACGACTTTTAAGGAAAATAAATAGGAAGTAAAAAAATAGGCGGATCCAATATTTACCCTCAGAAATATTATTCAGAACTTTTTTTTAAATTCTTCAGTACTTTTTCAGCACAGTCATGATGTATAATAAGTTCAGAAAGAGTCATCAACTAATCAAACACTCCCAGAAAAAAAATCAGCAAAATCGAAAACCTTAAGGTTCTCGGACTCCTTGCGTTTTGGCACAAAATGCCCCACTGCCTTCCGTAGAACGTTTTTTAAAATATTTTATTAGGGAAAATTTTTTCGAAATTTTTATTTATCTTTCTAGCGATTTTGCAGGCACTACAAAAGTAGATATTTTTAAAATAAGATCTTTACTTTGCCGACACCCTTTTTGCATTCCAACAACTATACCAAATTAGAGTCAGTCGGAAGTGTTGCCGAGTTTTAACTCTAAAGCTACTGTTGTACATGCCTTTATACCTTTATAAGGCTCAGATACTAACGTATTATCCAGACATACATTACTCTCATACTCGATTATACATCAGTGCTTATGTTTATAAGCATACGACGATACGGTGCTTGGTATATGCGTTGAAAAGAGAAGACATAATATTCATTATTCATTCCCAGAATCGCCGAAAAGGACTAGGAGCACTTCCAACTTTTTCAATGAACATTATAAAATAACGAAATCACTGGCTGACCGTAGCTGCAATAACTTGCTGTTTCATCACTACTACATATGTACATCGGTTGCCTAAGGTAGCTCTTGGTTAGAACTTCTATAAGATATCGTTAATACTTGCTCCAAGAAGTATGAACTCCAGGAACGCCCATGAATTCCAGTTTCCATTGATTAACGCATTCCATTTTTGAAACCGTCTCTTCATTTTTGAGCATTAAAATTCCTACTGAAATTTCATGTAAAGCTATTTGTTCCAACACTGAGAATGACGACATAATGTCTTCTACTTACTTTCATTTGTTCTTGTCTATAATTGTTGTCCACACTTCGTCTGTCCGCATGGTCAGAGAACATCATCTTATGCTGTAGACATAAATGTTTTCTCGCGCACCAACATTCGATACGTCATCTAAGTGAACGCAATCTGAACTACTCAACTTGGGGTCGGCATTACTTTACTCAACTATTAGAGCTCATTAAAAGGGTTATTAACAAAAGGATTAAACTGTTAGAGCCTGTCCGCAGACAGTTAAGGAATGCAGTAGAGTGCATTGCATTGGATCGTATATCAAATAAAATGGATGACCAAACAAAACCGCTTTATATTGAACATCAAAGGCAACAAACGCTATGTATGTAGGTGTGTGAGAAACAGATGAATGGATGGACAGTTAGAGGTCAATAGTATAGTAAATATTCTACATTCAACTTGTTTTCAAAATATTATTATTGAACTAAAAAATTTAAAATGTATGAGACAAGTGAGAAAGTTGTTAGGTATCGTATATATTCCTTATGGAAAATATAATTTCCCAAGAAAAGTTTAACTACTTAACATTCCTCACCAAAAACAATTAACTGAAGTTTTCAACTTTGGCATGTAAGCAATTGTCATTTTTTCTTCTTCTTCTTATAGTTGCATTCAGCTCTCAACTTCAAGGGTATCTGTTTACATGAAATTAGAATATTATCATTTAATCCGTGGCGAGTTTATTCTTTTTGTCTGGCGGTGCGATTTGTGCATTTAGCATGTTAATTCCCAGACTTCGATTCTGAAATGCACTGTTGACCTTAGGGCTCTTTTTTTCATGTGACTTTGTTATTTTGTTCACATGACTAAACAAAATGTCAGAGGTAAAAAGCTAAAAATTTTCAAAAATAATTTAATTAATGTAGCTTTCTCGCTCTCTAATTGTATTTAATTTTTTTTAATTTTGATGCTTTTTCTAAATACCTACCAACCGTCACAAATTGCATAATATATTCGTAGATGCGTATATGAAACACTTCACGTAAAATTGCACAAATGGGAAACTTGCGCGTTCAGGTGAATACCCTTTATATTTTCTCAAACAATATTTTATTGTATATATTTAGGATGATGACTAATCGTCAAAGTGCATGTTGCATTTACAGTTCATGTACAATAATAAAAGTGTTGCATGATTTCAGGCGACTCTTGATTTTACATTCATCAGTCCAAATGATAATATTCATATGACATTGCTATACTCAATATAAAAGATTTAAAGTAAAGTGTTTTCGCAAAAATAAATCAATCACGCCACACTACATAAGTAATTTTCCAGAAGACTTTCGATGAATTGTTCTATTTGAGGCGTGTCGGTGAATGAGGACAAAACTGAATCGATATTTTAATTAATATTTTAGAAAAAAAAAACTATTAATTTTAACAGAAACGTAGACTTTTCTGGCATTTTTCATTTTGTGAGCTGCAATTTGGAATTTTTCAGAGTTGAGGAATTTAGTTGCATCAGTGAATTGCGTCATTCAGTAATTAATAACTTAATATTTGTGCACAGAACTTGCATATAAAATGAGTTATTTTTGAAAATAAACACCAAAAGTTTTCGTACAACCAAAGATGAAGAACTATTTTTGCGCTTTGCTACTACTGCTTGCTGCTGTATCCATACAGTCACAAAATCGCATTGTTGGCGGTGAGGATGCCGAGGATGGCTTTGCACCATATCAGGTTTCTTTGCAAAACAGTTCTCGAAAGTTTAAGCACTTTTGCAGTGGTTCAATTTTAAGTGATCGTTATATTTTGACTGCAGCGCATTGTCTATATAATTCATCAAAGGACTTATTCAACCGAACACGTTGGGATCTTTTGGATTTGACAGATTTAGTCGTCGTAACAGGGACAAACAAAAAGAGCAAACCCGGTGCCAAATACTATATAGATAAAGCTTTCGTACACTGCAAATGGACTGATACATTTTGGGATGGCGATATTGCACTGTTACGTCTAAGTGAATCAATTGTGTGGAATAAGAAAACAAAATCAATAAAATTGCCATACAAGCGAGTGAATCCTGCGGCTACTGTTATAGCAACTGGTTGGGGTTGGACTATACATGATGGCAAAGTATCGGAAAACCTGCAAAAACTCACTCAATTTTATATTCCATACAAAAAATGCCATAGAATGATGGTGGCGGTCATGGCCCTTGGCTTAGCCGACCGAACTGATATAATTTGTGGACTTTCAAAAATTGGTGAAGGTGTTTGTAAAGGAGACTCTGGTGGACCACTAGTTGACGTAAATAGAGAATATGTAATTGGTATCGCCAGTTATATGGATTTTTTCTGTGCCAATGGAACTCCAGACGCATACACTAGCACTATCTACTACTCCGACTGGATAAATGCAATCATGAGTGAAAATGATGATGGTAATGATAGTGAAATATGTGAGGTATATCCATAAATCAGTTCTTGAAAATAAGTTTTTGGTTTGTTCTAATAATTGTTCAAACGAAAATATAAAAGTTTTTTGTTTCTAAATTTTGTTAACAGATTTTGTGTATCAAAAATAAATTATAATGCAAACAGATTGACTCTTATTAATTGCTTTGTATGGTTGATCATTTGCCATGTTGTATAGTAGAATTATATAATGGGAAGTAATTTCAGATTAAATAAAAAGTAAATAGTTTATGAATACAAAGTTTGCAGAAATCTAAAAGAACAATTTTAAAAGTATATACATATGTTATGGTGGCTGAGAGATATAGCTAAAAGTTAGAAATCGAACTTAAAGAGCTATTTCTAAAAGATAATAAAAACTACGGCATAGGATTCGCCATTTCGTTTTTAAAGTTTGTATACTTAATGAGATCCATTGTATAAGCTATGTAAGAATATTCGCAGTGTTTCGAAACTTTGTGCTGGTGGGAATTTTCATATATGTATATAAAATTTTTAAAAATTATTGCTTTTTTTAATAAGTTTTTTATTTCTTTTTTTTTCTTAAAAATCAAACTCTACATTCTAAGACTTTCTAAACTGATCGAGGGCTTCCTGAAATAATTTTTGGATTGTATCTTGTGGTATGGACTTTCAGCAAATCTAGCAGTGTGTCCACATCATTTCTTCACTTTTTTCGAACCCGCTTTATTCGCAATAGTTGGCGAAATTCTAAACCAAATCGGAAATCCATAAAATATAACGGTACAAATACTCACTTTGTATAAAAGTAATTTATTTTTTGAGCTCCAGTACTTATTAACCCAACTTAATGCACATTGATTCAGTTCGAATAGCTTATGATCTAAGTAATTGCGGGTGTTCAAAAACTTATTGATTGTTTTACCAAAATATATAATTTAGTTTTTATACAGAATTTCAATATTTTCTAGAAAGAGGTGCAGTTTTTTTTATGAAGAACAACATAGTTAACACAATTTTCTTCAGATTTATTATGATTCCTTTATTTTATGTAGAAAATATTTATAATATTGAAATGATGCGATACTGATTTTACGGCAACTGTAGGAGAAGTAGCATCAGCATATAGAAAGAGGTTATCGGCAAGCATAATACTTTATAAATAATTATGATTTTGTGAAAAATATATATATATATATATGTATATATTGAATAAAAGTGGAGCTAGAATTGCTCCCTGGGGAACACCACTACTAATCGATCCAAGATCTGACAGCGCATTATTGATTTTATTTAAAATTTTTTGTCTTTTGAATAACTTTTTAATATATTATGATAGGATAAAAATCTATTTTAATTAATGTGTTAAGAGCTCCGCAATGGTAAACTTTCTTTATGTCAAGTGAAATAGTGACGCTCCATTCCTGGTCTCGAACATTGCATATTACATCATTATGGAACTTTACCAAAAACGTCAACCGAAGTATGATCTCATTCAAGTTCAAATTGCTGAAAATATTACCCACAAAAACTCAAAGGCAGATAGAGATAATTTTTAAATAAGATAATTCGAAATTGTATCCATGTGTGAAGATTATTTTGTATTTAGTGATTTTGAAAGATTTTGAAAGGCTGAAGGAAATATAAATTGAGTTTAATTAGAAGAATTTAAGCTAAAGAAAAAAATTTTTAGTGAGTACCAGCAGTGCAAGAGAATAAAGGGAAATTATAAGAAAAATTGATGTCCGAAATGTATGTTCTATTTGGAATGCTTTGCCTATAAATAAGAGAACAATATCTCCTAAACTGTTCAGCTTAATTTTCATCTTCGGGATATATTGTTCCACCAACAGTCATCATATTAAAATTTTTACTTTTCTTGTTTCCTACGCAATTATAAATCTGTTTGGGAGCCGAAAGTTTAGATTTTTCGCTTTTGCCTGATGGAATTGTACCTGGTTTTTAGTCATGACTTTCAGTAGTAAGATTTGTGTGGATAAGATCTGATGCTCGGCAGTTTTTCGAATATAATTTCTGTGATAAACTTTCTTCAACTCTTCTTGCCAGTTTTATTTGAAACAGATTCTTAATGCTGTGGGGAATAATAAATTTGTTTTCTTTAATTCAATTATCTCGGAATGTGAGTCGGTAATTGAATGTATACAACTTTTTTAAAATATTAATTACATCGCGCCACGATATGCTCTATGTTCAAACGCCACTACCACAACAGTTAAGTGTGTATGCATACCTATGATTTGAGGAATAACACGTGTCCTGCACACTGATGGTAAGAGATTCTAGCGTAATGTTACAAAGACAAATAGCTAATTTAGCAAACTGTATCAAATCTAAGGATATCAACGTCATTTGCGATTTATTCATCCGATTTATTTATTTCTTAAAATTTCAGCTGTGATTTACGTTCTCTCTGAAATTAATTAATCAAAATTATATTTTTTTGTATTAAAAACTAAACTAACGTTGCATTTTGGAATTTTCAAGAGGTAAGGAATTTCATTAATTTGTCGGACGCACCTGCAATACAATTCTAAACCGAGAAAGTTAATGAGGACAAAACACTATCGATGTCTTAATTAATATTTCAGAACAGAGAAACTATTTATTTTAACAAAAACGTAGAATTTTCTGGAATTTCTTATTTAGTGAACTCCAATTTAGAATTTTCCAGACGTGAGGAATTTCATTTAGTTGTAAGCACAATGTATTATGGCTAAAATGGGGAGGTGAATGAGGACAAAACACTATCGATATCTTAATTAATATATCGAACAAAATTTATGTATTCTAAAAAAAACTATTTTCTTTTCTGCATTAGTATTGCGTCATTCAATAATTAATAACGTAATACTTGTGCGCAGAACTTGAGTATAAAATGAATTGTTTTCGAAGTTGAAGACCAAAATTTTTCGTACGTTCAAAGATGAAGAAATATTTGTGCACCTTGCTACTACTACTTGCAGCTGTATCCATACAGTCACAAAATCGCATTGTTGGCGGTGAGGATGCCGAGGATGACTTTGCGCCATATCAGGTTTCTTTGCAATACATTTCCTGGAATTTTTTTCACATTTGCGGTGGTTCAATTTTAAGCGATCTTTATGTTTTGACTGCAGCGCACTGTCTATATAATACGGAAACAATGAAACTTTGGAACTTGACAGATATGGTCGTCGTAACAGGAACAAATAACTTAAGTAATCCCGGCGCTAGGTACTACATAGATAAAGCTTTCATGGACTGCAGCTGGCCTAATAAAATATGGAATAACGATATTGCTCTGTTACACCTAAGTAATTCTATTGTGTGGAATAAGAAAACCAAAGCAATAAAACTACCATACGAACAAATGAATGCTGGAGCTACTATTATATTAACTGGATGGGGTTTTACTACAAATGGTGGCAAAGCACCTGAAAAACTGCAAAAGCTCACTCAGCATTACATTCCAAATGATTGAGGGGATGATCGGACGCAACTTAACTGGTATCATTTGTGGATTTTCAGAAAAGGGTGAAGGTACTTGTAAAGGAGACTCTGGTGGACCACTAGTTGACGTAAATAGAGAACATGTGGTTGGTGTTGTCAGTTATGGGGCTGAAGTTTGTGGATTTGGATCTCCAGATGCATACACTAACACACTCTACTACTCCGACTGGATAAATATAATCCTGAGTGAAAAAAATTTTGGTAATGATAGTCAAATATGTGTAGTATATCCATAAATCAGTTCGTCAAAATAAGTGTTTAAATGGTTTTGATAATTGTTCAAATGAATACACAAAAAATTCTTTGTTTCTAGATATTGTTAACAGGTTTTGTCCGGCAAAAATAAATCATATTGCATTATTGACAAATTGATTTTTATTACTTTGCTTTGTATGGTTAATCATTTACCACGTTCCTTAGTACATTTATGTAATGAGAAGTAATTTCTGAATGATTATGACTTTTTTTTTATAATAAAAAGTTAATAATGTAAAAATACAAGGCATACAGAGAAAGATAGAACTGGTTCTAGAAATATATATGATAAGGTGGCTGATGTATAGAGCTTTAAGTTAGAAAACAGTGAAGATTTAATGATTTTCCACTAATGTCATTGCTAGAATATATCGATTTCATATACTGATATCAATATATCATTGTATATGTACGAACTTAAAGAGTTATTTTCAAAGGACTGAACAATTTTTTAATTGATGCTGACTTATTCCTTAGGTGTGGAGATTTCAACGTAAGCCCTATAGGTCGTGATAATGTATCACAGTCGTTTCTTGAATACATATTATACAGTTTTAACAAGTTTTTCTTATATCTTATCTGATCATGACCTGTGGTTTTGCACCTTCAATGTAAATTTGTTTCGTAGTGTCAACACTTATTTATTTTTCTATCGTGATTTTAAATCGATTTATTTATTGAGTCCTTGTCGCACTTCATGGAATTAAGTATGGTTCTATGAATCTGTCATTACCAATGCTGTAAAAAGTCACTTAAATGAACATATATATAGATATATAAAATTTGATATACTTGTATTATCCGTAAAGCTACTTATTAAAAAACGTAACAAATTACTTAACTTATGGCGCAGATGTTTCTTTCCTGATGACTGAGAAAAATTTAGAATTGCTAGAAATAATTAAATGATTTGCTGTAGATGAGAATAGAATTTGTCAAAAATGTTTTAAATTCATTCTTATGCATATTTCAAGTTCACTTTCTAAGCCATCTGAGCCATTGTTTTACAACGTCTTTGATTCCATACTCTTGGAAAGTTTCTCTTGTTACACTTTTTGCTCAAAGATTCTTAGCATAGTTTGGTTTGGAAAAAAATGGGTGATGACATGCCCCGCACACAAAAACAAAAGCAAATTCATCACATCTCATCGACTATTTGACGCAGATGAATGAGACTTGGTACATATATAAAAGATGCGAGTAAAAGCAAGTTTCAATAAAAAAATAGGTGTGGTGCCACAACTATAATATGAGAAAAAACCAAAATTTTGTTTTACTGGAAAAATGGAAAGAGCAGAACAACGTCTGCTAGGATAGCTATAGCTATAGTTTAACATTTATAGAAATGCGTTTATTAATAATTTGCATATAAACAACAGTCTGTTTTTGTCATTAGCCAGACGCTTAGTGACACGCTGTTTGACAATCCTTTAATCTAAAATCGAAAAAATATGTTCTATGCCTGACGAAAATAGGGTATAATCATGTTATTCTGTTAGAATATAGAAGAGGAGTAATAGATATATTACATTGCCTTGCAAAAGCTTGAGACCAGAACTGTTTTCCCCAAAACATGTTACCAATTATAATGTCAAATTGAAGTGTAGGTACCTACGAAAGAATTAAACAATTTGCACAACTCAGTTAATATAAGAATATGAAAGTTTTAATTGATTTTGCAAATATATACGAACAGAAATTTATAGTCAACGTTACACTTTGTGATTTTCTAAAGGTGAGGAATTTCATTTCGTTGTAAGCACCATGCAATATGTATATATGTAAAACTTGAAGATGAAAGAGGACAAAGCAGTATCGATATCTTAATTAATATGTCGAACAAAATTCTAAAAACAAAATAAATTAAATTGTATTTTCTTTTCTTTTTCTGTATTAGTGAATTACGTCATTCAATAATTAATAACTTAATAATAGTGCGCAGAACTTGTATATAAAGCGAGATCATTTTGTAGTAGAACACTTAAAGTATTCGTACGTTCAAAAATGAAGAACTATTTGATCGCTCTGCTACCACTTCTTGCTGTTGTATCCATACAGTCACAAAATCGCATTGTTGGCGGTGAGGATGCCGAAGATGGCTTTGCACCATATCAGGTTTCTTTGCAAAACAGTTCTCGAAAGTTTGAGCACTTATGCGGTGCTTCAATTTTAAATGACCGTTATATTTTGACTGCAGCGCACTGTTTATATATATAATTCATCAGAGGACTTATTCAACCGAACACGTTGGGATCTTTGGGATTTGACAGATTTAGTTGTCGTAACAGGGACAAACAAAAAGAGCAAACCCGGTGCCAAATACTATATAGATAAAGCTTTCGTACACTGCAACTGGACTGATACATTTTGGGATGGCGATATTGCTCTGTTACACCTAAGCGAATCAATTGTGTGGAATAAGAAAACAAAATCTATAAAACTGCCATACGAGCCAATGAATCCTGCAGCTACTGTTATAGTAACTGGTTGGGGTAAAATTATAGATAATGGCAAAACACCTAAAAAACTGCAAAAGCTCACTCAGTTTTACATTCCAAACGATAAATGTCAAAAAATGATGGCGGTACCTAAAGGAAACTTTACTGATGTCATATGTGGATTTTCAAAAATAGGTGAAGGTTTTTGTAATGGAGACTCTGGTGGACCATTAGTTGACGTTAAAAGAGAACATGTAGTGGGTGTAGCTAATTACAAAGATTGGTATTGTGCCACTGGAAGTCCAGATGTATATACTAGCACTCTTTACTACTCCGACTGGATAAATACAATCGTGAGGGAAAATGATGATGGTAATGATAGTCAAATATGTGTGGTATATCCATAAATAAGTTCATGAAAGGAAGTTTTCTGTTTGTTCTAATAATTGTTCAAAAGAAAATATAAAATTTTTATTTTTCTGAATTTTGTTAACAGCTTCTGTCATATTGCATTATGTAGTGCCTTTTATTACTGTGCTTTGTAAGGAAAATTGGCTTAATCACTTTAGCATAGTACAATTATATAATGAGAAGTAATTTCTGATTGACTATCGCTTTTCTTAAATAGTAAAAATTTAAGAGTTGAAGAATACAAAGCTTGCAGAAAACAAAAACAAACGCTTCTAAAAATATATCTGCTATGGTGGCTGGTATATATAGCAACAATTTAGAACTGGTGAATATTAAATAATTTTCAATTAATGTTTACCTAGAATGTACTTTATTTGCAGAGAAATATCTCTAGATCGTAACGAAGTCACCACCATACTTCATCAGTCGAAGAATCTCTCTTGAAGTATTTCTCTATCCGAAGCAACGGTTTTCGTTCCGCTACACGACCAAAAAGTCCAGTTTCTCCCAAACCTATTTTTACTGTGTCTACCGAAATATGTTTGGAACAGTATATATTGATTTCATCACTGCTGTTGTAGATAAGGTTTTTTCTATACCACATGAATAATGATCATAAATGATGATTTAGCTAAATTGATTTTTTGTTAATACATTCATATATATGTACGTACAACGCCCGTTTTAAGGTTGACAATAATTCATGTATATCAGACAAAGCCAAATTTTTGTCTGTCAATAATGGCCCAGTCATTTTTTACGTACGATCTACTAAATTTGTGGAAAAGAATTTTCTAAACTAACCCTACAAAATAAAATTAAAAATTTTCTTTGCTGCCTCCCAGCACTTGCTAGAAAACGACACAAAACTCTTGTATCCTTTTTATTTTATGACCTGGATGACCTTAGACATGTTAGTATACTTAGGCTAGCTATTTAGTTTTATTACGAAATCTGTTTCAATGAGAGCGTATAGCTCAATATCCTTTAGTATCACAATGGAACAACATTTGGTCTAAGTGAGTCGGTTCGTAACTGACAGTCACTTCTTCTTAAGCTAACCGAACCCTACCAAATCATGCTCAGCAGTGTTGTAGAAAACTTTTATTATTCATAAATTTAGGTTTAACGTTTCTTCGTCATACTTTTTTTTTGTTATTTTTCTTGTACCAGAGAAATATTTAAGTTTTTGACTACATACACTGCTGCTGCTTAAGTTAACATTTAAAATGCATGTTTAACAATTCTGTTACATTTAATTCAACACTGTTAGGAGAAATGTAAACGTACATAAATATATGTACATATGCAATACACAAACCTTAACCATTTAATTGAAACTCAACATAGCTGTTTCCTCTGTAGATAGGCAATGGTTTTGGCATTAGCTCGAGATACAGTGGTGAGATAAATTTATACTTCGGTGATGAGTTTTGTCAAGTTAATTTTTAAATTTTAATTTCGTTCAGATATTTAAATTCACATTTTTAAAGATTTTTTTTTAAAGGTACAAAGTTCGTAAAATTTTTTAAAGTTGCATAAAATAAAATAAGTAAGTACCTACTTTTGATAATAGCGGAAGTTGGATTCAACTGCGCTCTCTCATTCCGATTTTAAAAAAATTGCAGATAGTTTTATTTTTTGATCCAGAGAAATCAATATACAAAGTATCACGTAAACTGAAGATATCATGCAGAGCCGACTTTCCCCAAGTTGCAAGATATTACATTTATTTAAAAGACTACAAAACCACAGCGATTTGTCGATCAATCTAGGAAGTTATAGCAGGGTGAGTTAAGTTATTTTCTTCTTCGCTAAAGATGCAAATATTTTCACAATTTTTAGTGTACATTGGCATAACTAAGGGTTAGTTGTGGAACCTCAAAAAAAAAAAACGTAGTGCCCTTCAGTTTACTTACATTACATTGGTGTTTCGAGAAGCTGCTTTAGATAACATTTTTCCTTAGGAATGCTGTAAAACATGAAGTCTCACATTGAAATTAATATTTATATTAGAACAATTAAATATAGCGCGGATTAATTAAAAATGTAATAAGCACTTGTGCTGCTGAGGTCCCGACTTAAGCGTTATTAGAAATTTAAAAAAGGAAAACACATTTAAATGACGTAAAGTTATGTTAAATTGCCAGATGTTCTAATGTCAATATAAATGAATCGAGCAAAATATTTCTTCTAAGCATATGAAGGTGCTTAATAATTAAAATTCAAAACACAACGCTGAAAAGCGATTAGCGCAGTCAATTACAATCATATTATCATTTGTTGATAAATGTTTTTCAAAATAATCAAGAAAAAAATAATAGAAAAAAAAAAGTTTTAAAAATTTAAAGTTACAGTATTTGACTTAGGTTCTATCACCGATTAGAAAAAAATCACAGATAGAAAGCTTACAATTAATTTATGTGGCAACCTTTTCAACAAATCACTAACAACTCCTCCAGCTCCCTTTAAAAGTAAACCTTTGTCATGATTAATAATTTTTTAAGAAAGTTACTCATACATTAGATAGTTAAAAAGTTATTTACTTTTTCAGTTGCAAACAAAAAAATTTCAAAATTAAATAAAAAAACCGCTATTAAATGAATACACAAATCAAAGCTCGAATAATTTTGTGGTTAACTACTCAGCTGAAAGTTTGTCATTAAAGTTTATGTTGTTGCCACAATTGTTAACAACTTTAATTACTTTTACTTTTTTTCTATTTTTCTCGTTAAGTTTTATTTTTTTTTTCTTGACATAGCGACACACATCCATTCGTATCTATGCAAAAATTGTTGTTACTGTATTTTATTGCCTTGAAGCATTTATTTTAATTTTTTTTTTTTTTTTAATTTTACCAGCATGAGTAATCTTTTAAACAATATTGAAGTTTTTTTGTGTGCTACCTGAATGAATTGACAGATTTAATTTGAAGAGATTTTTAGTATTTTTTTTTTTAGTTTTTTTAGCACCACGCAATTTTAATTTTATATTTCGTAATGTATAAAACAGCAATTGTTGTAAGAGAGAGCATTTTGATTGATTGCTTGACTTTTCAATGTTGCAAGAACTGTATAGATTCACATAGTTCTTGTTCCAGAAACGAAAGTTATTTTTGTCACACACATACAAAAGGTAAGCGAAGTGCCGCAGGCGAACTTCCTAAACAATAAAAAAGCTATTACCAATAGCAGCTCATAAATATATTCAAATAAAAGTTGAGTGTCTTGACACATCCTTCCAAACACCTTGAAAATACTCCACTTACGATTTAAGTTATCCCAACTGCTTAGAGAATGAAATTTTAAGATTAAACAAAAAAAAATGGTAAAGTTTTATAAAAATTTAAAATTGCACCAATGCATTTTGAGATATACTAAATTTTCCATAATTTTAAACAAGTTTTCTTTATTTGAAAAAAAAAATTTTGGTTTGAAAGGAACTTCTTAAAAGTCTATTTATATTTTTATAAACAATTTAAAAAACCCTAACTGTTGTGCTTTGATATAGTGTATCATTTGTACAATTTGTTTTTTATATTTAACTTTTTATATCTGCAAATAAATCTGTGGCGAAAAAGAAAAAGTGCTTAAGTCAACTTAAATATGAATTGAAATAAGAACGCTATGATGATTTCCGTATCTAAAAGTACCCCTGAGCAGAATTTGAATCATATTGGATGATTTTTCTAGAACGTATGGAGAGAGAAATTTTGACTTTTCTTTTTTAAACATAAAGTCTGATCAAGTCCCTAGTTCCTGCCAGATTACCAAACGTGGGTTCCTCTAAAAAGGTTACTTTTGTGGATTATATTGCACTATCAATTCATTTAATGTGACTGTCAATAAAAATAAATCTAGAATCTTCTACTTTCTATGTCTATTCTAACAAAATAGTGTTCTGTCAAAGTCATAGGGGCCCCACTATTCTAATATGGTCAGAGCCTCCAATATGTTAAAGACGGCCCTGAACGTACATATATGACATCCTCAAATGTCAAGCTCAATTTAATACAAACGTGAAAATGATTGTCGCTGTCAAGAATAAACAAAAACAAAACAACCTGATTTTGACAGGTAAGGTATCCCTAAAAATATATGTACAAGAAATAACTTAGAATCTGTTTTACTATTTAAGTATGATAATTAATATTAACCCTACGAGGTTCAGGAATGTTTTGGCGCTAACTGGTACAACTAGATCAGCTCAGACCTACATATATGGGATTTGTATGGGCAGGAGTCCTAAAAGACTGCGTAAGTATGTAATATGCTAGGAAAAAGAGGTTCACCGAAGCCGCTTCTAGGAATTCATGGACGGAGTCGTCTCTAGCAAGCAAAACAAAAAAGTTATTATGCACACATTTACATACATAGGTCTGCACAGACCTGGATGAAGCTCCTTAGGTTAAGGATTCTAAAACTAACGATTTCTGGGAAAGGGAAAAAGATATTGAGTAACTGAGAACATATCTCGAAAACCTGACTAGAACTTTGTTCAGAAAATCTGATGACGATAATCTCAGATTTTTAAGGAGGAAAAATGAGTCACAGTTTTAGAATCTTCGCCTCAAAAAACATAGTAAAAAGTCTAAGAGAAACCAGCTCTTTTTTGGTGTAAGCTAGTGTTATTAATACATATGTCAGTTGCTTAATTGATGACTTTTGCTTTAAAATGGAGTCTGTGACTCCAATATTTCTATGGCGAAATACTCCTAAAACGTAAACAAATAATAAGCCATTTAAGGGAAAATAACTAAAGATTTTTAAATTATTTGCCACAACCCAAATGCTAATTATACGATTTTTGAAAATAAACAAGTTTCTATAAAAAAAAAATATTAAAAACTTTGTAAGTCGTAGTCTACTCGATTCGTAGAAGATCAATGAATACTAAAAATATTTTAAAACTCTGCAGACTCTTGTCTAGCATTTTTTAAATGCTTTAAGTGCACGACATTTCCTTTGAGAGGTAAAAGAATATTTATATAAATACCTACTTGGTTCATTGTAAATATATTTAATTATGTGGGCGCCATATATGGACATGTTGTAAATAAAAAAAATTAGTATATTGTTTTCAACCCTTTCGTTGTCGAAAATAATTTCATAATTTTACCACTACTAGTCATGTTAACCCCTTTTCATGAGCGCCTTTTAATAACAACGCGTTTATTGCATTGTGCATTGTATTTATGACCTCTAGCCTTTGTTTTTGACAACTACCTTAGAGCGTTTTAAATTTCATTGAATATGCGTATTATTGACAGCCATTTGATTTATGACAGCTGCAAAAGGTGTCTCGTGCGCTTCCTGTAACTATATAAATAACAGGTTAAATGCCATGCACTTGTCGAACTGTTAATGTAAATCAGGGTTGGATTTAGTGTACAACCGAACAGAGCTAGGCCTATGGCAACATATTTTAAGGCAAGGAAAACATTAGTTTGATTACATACAGTTACTTAAATCAATTTTTTTGTACTTGACTCATTATATTTGTATGGAAATGTTATCAGTATTTTGCAATTCATATTTCATAGTAAAATTGCAATGTAACAAAGGATAACCTATTGTCCGGATTGTGCCTACAAAGTCTTTGAACATATTACTCCACAGTTTCTGCAAGTATTTGTGTTTAAAGTCCAAAAAATCTTGCGTAATTTCTTGATCGAGGAATTATCTTTTAAATGAGCTACACATTAGCTGCGTTCCAGAACAATAATGCACTGGAGGTCGTTCATAAAAGACGTCAGCAGCAGGAAAGAGTGGTCGTAAAAACGGTACCCTCCTCCCCTGCCAACAAACAGGGGAGGAAGGTCGAAACCTTCGATTCTGAAGTCCCATTTTTGCCTGTCACGCCAATTTCATATTATGTTTTAAACTTAAAGTAGCATTTTTTGCTCAACAAAACCGTATGACATTTTGAGTATGGTAAATATTTTTCGACCTGCACCTCAAAAAAATTATAAGTCCAGCGGCTGCGTAAGCAAGCAGAAATTTCACAGGGGTTGGTTTTAAATATCAAAGTAAAGAAACTATAATTCTGAAAGCTTTTGACTCAATCACAACGAAACGATTTTATCAAATTATGAGGGTAGATTGTTAACTTAATACCCAAAACATTTTTTGAAATAAAATTTGCAATAGTGGCCATAAGATATTAATAGGCATAAAAATAAGATCCCCAAACGATTTTTAATAAAAATCAAAATATTTCTTGGAAATGGTAAGTTTATGTTACTTTTTAGTAAAATTATTTAAGTTTTCATAAAAACAATTTCTTAAACCCAAATGAAACCTATTTGAAAAATATTTTTTCACACCAAAATTTTTGTGCAAAAATGTAGGTCAGATATTTGTGAATAATGTAGGTACAATTTAAGATACATAACATATGCCATGATTTCCCTAAAAACTGAAACTCATAATGTATTTCATAACACTTTCTGCAATTTCGAATGAATCTATAAAATTGTAATTTTGTTTTTAAAATCTCTCTCAAATGAATCATTAAAAAAAAAGCAAAAGATTAACTAACCTACCGCAAAAATTTTTAACGCTTACCACAATTTCACAATGGATTTTCCCCCCCGCAATACCACAACAATGGCAGCAGCAGCAGCAGCATTAAGTTACTCTGACTGCAGGTCATTAACTCAATTAATTTCACAAATTATGTTGTGCAGTCAGTTGCTTTCATTGTTGTTGCTGTGCTGATTAAGTGCGGATTGTGTTGTAGTGTGGCACGCACCATTCATACGGACGCCATTTGAATTCGCCAGATGGCAGCGCATGTCAACAGACAAAAGATACAAAAATAACATAAAAGAAAAAACAATAATAATCGTGAGTTATGGTTTGAAATAAATTAAAAATGCATTTCATTATCAGTGCCATGGCGGAGGCGCGCATTCAAATGTAGTTAAACAGTGCAAAGAATGTAAGTAGCACCGCTGATGGCAGCAAATCTTTTTTCTAGTCAGTGGAAGTCATTGCTGATAGTAAATGCATTTAGTAGATGAACTTAGTTATGGATAATTCTATGCATGACTTACGCTAAGTTTTGCAGAAAGAACAAAGTCCGGAAAATCTGTTTAAAAAAAAATTCACATTATTTTTTGGTACAAACATAAAGTTTTAGCAAATCTTTTCGCGCACATTTCTTCTTCAGAATATATCGCACTGAAAATACATACATATGCTATATATATACATATATGTATATGCTATATGTACATATAAGTGTTTTGACGCTTTTCAACAAAAGGTCATGCACTTCCTTTCAGAAAAATGTATGCTTCCAATACGTAAATACTAAATTTTGTTTTTTTTTTATTATCACAAGTGTTGAATGCCACTTGTGATAATAATTAAAACAGTAGCTGCAGTCTGAAATTACACATTATGATTTTGAAGAACTCATTGCAGGAGAATACAGTGAGAAAAATTTTAAGATTTGAATATTTACTAGCGCTGTATAAAAACAAATTTAGCACAAACGAATTTTTATTTGTTATGGAAATAACAATTTATATAAAATATAAGCAATAACTAAAAATGATGAATGAAATTTTTTTGTTAATATGGCAAAAAAACCCAAAGTATCACATCAAGGGTGAGTAACATAACTGAAAATACCATAATCAAAAAGTTATCATATTAGTATTACAAATTAATATTAACAGAAGTGATTCCGCATCCAAAAAAGTAAAGTTATACAGTAGGTCAAAGGACATTGCCAAAATTTGCTTTAATTCGTTGGTATTATCTTCCAAAAATTTCAGTTTTCTAGTGCAAAAGTCAAGCGCTCAGTAACGGCTTTATATGACTACATAGATTTTTTGATGTGGATCATACATATGAGTTGCAGCTGATACCTTCTAAACCATTTTTAATTTTGATCTTCTGAGCTATAGAAAAATTCAAAAAAAAATTTTCCATATTATAAAAGAAAAAAAAAAAATATCAATCGATCAGAGGCGTACCGTGCATATCGGGGCAAAAAATTATTTGCTGCCCCTACTGAAAAAAATTTCGTGTTTTTTAACATAAAAAAAAAATTCTTACTTTTCACATTCAAAAACTGCAGCAAAATGAGATATATTTCACTAAAACTGTGAAAATTTCCACCTTCAAATTTACTACTCCGATTTAGTTTCATTCACTAAAAAAAAAGATCCTCATTTTTGACTTTCAAAAGCCCTAGCCAATTAAAATATATTTCACGACCATTTTTCCGCCCCCTCGCGTGGACCCTCCCCCTCCCTCCCCCGTAGGTACGCTATAGCCATCGAGCCGTATAAAAATTCATCAATCAAATCAAAAGACCCGTTATTAAGCTAGTCATACTAGTTTCATTCATTGCTAAATGGTATCATCAGTGATCTTTTAGGCGATAAGTGAGAGTTTCTGAGCCTGATATGTTTTCCTTTTTGCGAAACTTAATGAATTCTGACTTTTGAAACATACATACTTTAGTAATCATCTTTTTAAGCAATATTTGAGGAGTGATTTTCTAAGGTTTTGTCGTTTATTTTTCATATGGAATACCTGTCGAAAGCCTAGAGCACCTTTTGCACTACTTAGTAAGCTGAATTTTTATCATGCGCATGCAATGGATACCTACATAAGAAGCTAAAGTTTGACGATATGTCTAAATTTCTTAGATTACTTTCATTTTTTGGCTGCCCTAGTGTCCATCATTTGGGAGAATTATCGACCACTTTCCTAGCAGGGTATTTCGCAAGAAAAGGACTTTTTGCTGGAAAATCATATGTATGTTCTAAAGTACAAAAATTATTGATGGTGGCGAACTTTGTTAATCAGAATGTATGCCTGGGATCATTGACTTGTTACAAAATCCAATGACTAAGTAATTTTCAAAATTTCTTAGTGCATTAATGAAGTGTTTCGTAACTTTTGGAGCAGAAACTCGCAAGTTGCAAAATTTGAGAGAATAAGCGAAAAAAACTCTCTCTGAGCATGAAAAATTACGAAAAGTATGGGAAAAGGTTTAGTAAAAACTTACAGACGTCACACTCCGTTGTCTAATCCCGTTCACATCTCTCCAGATGCTTAGAACAGACAATATACTATACATATTGCAAATTGCACAACTGGTATGGTTAATCAATCACAACATTAACTAAAAAAACAACCTAAAATTGTTGTAGCGTGATAGCAAAAATATTGACCACGCTCCGTTGCTTCAATTGATAACGTTTTTTTTTTATTGTTTTAAGCAATAGTTTTTTTATTTTTTGTACATAAATTTTTTTAAAAAACTATAAAGTAAATGCTGGGAAAAATTAACAGTCTACATACATATGTATGTTTAGCAATTATTTTGCATATGCAAAAAGGCTTTGATTACTATAATAATCCATGATTATGGCATGAACTGGTCCCCTAAGTGATTTTAAAGAAAATTCCCTTAATTTACTCTAAGTGATGTCATATTATTAAATTTATTCTCAGTGTTGATTTCATGCTAGAATGCAGACATCACCCTCGCTCGCTAACTCATAATCACCTCGAACAATTTCAACTATAAAATTGCAGCATAGCAACACTTACTGATCATTGAAATGATAATACAAGTGTTGCCAGCTCAGTTTTCAAAAATTCTACTGAAAGTATTGTTTTTATCGAATACAAAAATCATCATATCTATAAAACATAAAATTATAAGTTGCACAAAATATAATGCACCTACTCTTGTGGGCTGCTGAATTGAAGCATCTAATTAATTTGACTTTTTTCTTTCATAGTTACATTTCTCTTACAAATTCTGGCTTGGCAACACTGCGACAAATTTAGTAAACGCCAAGCATAAAGTGCTTGCCCTACAGTTAACCTCCCCCCTTTGCACATTTTCCAAACAGTTCGTGACCTTTGCAGCGTGTCTCGTTTCCACTTGATCTGTTTGTGTTTCAACATAATCTCCTATGTTTTTTCAACATAAATGGTTTTCAATTACAATTTTCACAAAGTTAAAGCAGCGCATTTAACGTGCTACACTTGAAGGGCATATCAGTATGTAAGACTCGGCATTAACCCCTCTTTGCTCCCACAAATCATGCACTTGTGTGCTGCTTGAAACCGATGCGTCATGTTATTGTTGTTTTGTGTCTATAAATTGTTGCTACTGCATTTTTATGCTGAATTTTAGTGATAGTTGTATTTATTAAGTTGATTCTAAAGTTATTTTTAAAGTAACTTTGATAATCGCTTGTTTATTGTACAACAACAACAACAACAACAATGATGATGATAATTATTGAAAGAAAAATGAAAACAATAGAGCTGCAAGTTATCTCCGCTGAACTGAATTTTGTTACGCCTTTTATTAATATATCCGTATGTCTCTCGATGAGATTTATAAAGCTGACGGAAGTTTAGTGATTAATTAATTTTTATTTTGTACTCTATAGCTCTTTACGTTAATATTCAATTAGCTTAAAATACACTAATCGCTATGAAGAGTTGCAGAAGCTATTTACCTTTATATGTAATTTAAATGACCCAATTTTATTTTGTTTTTTTTTTTACTTCAAAAATTTTTGAATTAACCAAATTCGAATTTTTGTTGATAACTTAAACAAAAGCAAAAGTTCACAGGTGTTTATAAGTATTACAATATTTAATATTTGTATAAAGTACACCGAAAAGATTATAATAACTTTAGATATTTATATTAAATTTTGTAATAAAAATGTCAAGAAATTTTTCCTTGAATACTTTAATAAGTCTTTTGAAAAGAGTTACATGAAACTAAGTTAAAACTTTTTCTAGTACATGGGTTAAGCGTTTTTACTATAAAAAATATTGTCTGCTAATGTAGATCTGTAGTTAAAAAAAGCAAAAAAAAAGATCCTTCGAAGTCAAGCTTTTAAGTAAATATTTCCTTAAAGGAAATGTTTAAATAAAAATTTAAGCTAATTAGTTGACTCAATAGAAATTTGGTGTTTTAAAAAAAAGTATCCTTAAAAAATGTATCCTTTTTACTAAATTAAAGTAAATGAAGAAGTCCATTGTTATTTTTGTAGAGTACATAGTAGAATCAGTATTATGATAATCATCTGGCTGATTGCTTTATTTGCTGGCGCAGTATATCTTAATAATATTTTTATTACAACATAATATTGTTTATAAATAAAAAAATACTATATTTATACACTTATGACTCAAAGTTATACTAGTGTGAAATTTCTTGCGGAGATTTTTTTTCTTTTTCATTTCAATGATGAATATTTAAAGCTATAAAAATGGTTTTATTTTAACTGTACCCTGAAAAGTAGTTCAATTTGATAACGTTAATTTTTTTAGTATTTTCCAACATATGTGAGGAGAAAGTCATTACGAAAACGCTTCTTATAGTATTATTATGCTGAAACGAATTGTTTGCTATATTTTGTAGAAAGTCTATGGCAACAATATATTTCATATTGAAAAACCCAGCTGCGTAGTAAAGTTATGTTAACTTTATGTTATAGTCGTTTTGAGAAAGACTTGCAATTTTATTGAAATTTTTTTTAAAATATTTTTTAGGATCATTTTGGGTCACATATTAACAAATATAGGGTTTTTATGTATATTTAGCTTGGACAATTTTGTCCAAAATTTGACATTTTCTAAGCTATTTTTCAATTTTTGGAATTTGTTAATAAAAATATAGGTTCCCTATTTAAATAAGAATTTGACCCACAAATGATCTTGAAAGTTACTTTGAAAATGACTTTTAATAAAAAAATTCAATAGTACCATCGGTTAGTTTTTTTAAAATCGGTTAAATTCTTATTATAAACTTTTTTTGTGAAATCATTTTTTTGTTTTCAAGCCATTATTTAGTCTCAAAACAAATGGGATTCCTAGTACAGTACGACCTCTGTAAATCGAACTTGAAGGGAGACGCCAAAAAATTCGGCTTATAGAGTTTTCGACTTATGGAGGACTTCGACTTCGACAATTAAGTAACTTCGCTGAAGTTCAAATGAAATCACGTGTTCATGAATTCCTCTATCATTTCATAGAATTGGTTTAATGTACATATGTATATGTAAGTAGGCTTTTACTTTCTTTCTAAGATAGAATGATGTACATTGTCGGCATATTCTCAAAGTCGTTATCTTAGTTTTCTTCGAGCTATAGAGGTAATTCGTTTCAAATGATAAGGTTGTAAAATCAAACATTGCTATGTTCGAGATGCAGTGGTCAAATTTATTTTTTCGAGAGGGAAATATGTACCTACTGAATTGACTTGCAGGTGACTCACTAATTATTTCGACTTATAGAGGAGTCAGACTTCGAGCAATGGAGGTTTTGGGGCTTGAATGGAAGGGAACAAAACTTTTTTTTGAGTTTGGGAGGTTTTCGACTTATCGAGGTTCGAGTTAAAGAGGTTCCACTGTATACCGAAAAATTACCTTGGTAACGATCCTTTTGGGAAATATCTAAATATATGCATACATATTATGTATATTGTATATTCTCAAAAGAAAAAGACTACTCTTGAGATCATACTATTTGAGCCCCCATTTTAGGTTCACCAACTTTATTCTTTTAAAAAATCACCTCAGCTCCATAGGAATTACACACATATAATATAGCTACAAAATGTGGCAAACAAAAATTTCTGAATCTGGTTTTCATTCTTACCGTCACTTAAATAAAGAACATACATTATTTTTCGAGAAAACATAAAAATAAGTTCTAGCTTTTTTTATTTAGTATTATGATGAAATGATGTAAATAAAATTAATTCAATTTGAATTTTTTAAAAAACTTTGAAAACGGAAATACGCTACATAATTTCATTGCTTTTAAAAATGCTCAAGAAAATTATTGGCTTTGATACAAATGTACAAAAATGGTTAAAATCAATCGTGATATAAACTAATACCAAATTCAAATCAGCGTGAAAATAGAAATTAATAAAGAAATTATATAAAATTAAATTTGAAGTAATCAAGTTTCAACGTTATATTATACCGAATAGAAGTTTGCTTTTCGACAAAAATATATTCTATTTCCATATATTTTTGCCGACACAAACTAGCTATTACGACCAACATTATCACTTAAAACCATATTTTCAATAAGTATTATTAAAATACACAAAAAAAAATTTAAAAAAAGTACAATATTAATGCCAAATGCATTTCACATTGATCTGTCTCTAAAGCAATTTGTAGAAAATAGACATAAATTCAGTGAATTGCAACGAATGAGACGAGCCGACATTATGATGTTTACACATAAAATCTAACTTTGTGTAACTAAATAACTGAAAACCAGTTACAAACTGTCAAAAGTCAATAAAGAAAAATGTAAATAAAACCACGTGAGCAAATTTCGAATAAAAAATCAGTTTAAATCTGTTTGGCTTGAAAGCATGAAAAGAGGGCGACTGGCGAGAGTAGCCAAAGCTGGAACCTCATTCAAATTACATGCCAAGCTCTGCTCAAATAATTTATCTTTGTAAAGTTTTATACATTTCCAAGTAACATACAATGCGGCTATGAATCATCAGCTTCAGCAGCTGAATTAATACGATACCGTTGTCAAAGCTGTTGTTGATGACTTGAGACGGAATTATCAACGGTGCATTCAAATTGAAGATATCACAATTTTCTTCGCTTGTACGATACATTAAAGTAATGTAAGTAATTAGATATCAAATGGTCTGAACTGAATGATAAGTTCAAATAAATATTGAATTATGTCATGGCAAGTAAGTAAATATGAGTTACCGTAAACTCAGTAGGCACTATGTTGACAAATGAGATCATATTTGACAAAATTTTATTTTAATTGTTGGTTTGAGCAATTAACGTGCCAATTTAAATTTCAAATAAAAAATAAATAATAGCGATATTGTATGTATGTCAGTTTTAGTGAAAAAGGTTCGTGTTCGATTAAACTGCAGCAAAAAAAAATGGAGAGAGAGTTCTTCAATATGTAGTTGAGCCATGTGTTTCTCAAAATAAATTACATAAGTAAATATTATTCCTTTAGTATAGAGAAAACTCAATCCAATTATAAGACGTCACAATTGAAACGATAAACCTAATATTCTACTATTAATAGAGTAATATTCGTTTGTCTGTAAATTTTTTCTCGGAAACGGCTCTAAAGATTTTTTCGATTTTGGACAAGTGAAGGTATTAAAGCCACGATGAAAGGCGTGGCATCACCTTTAATGTTTATATATGACATAATATGTGCTATGAGTAATCTCCGAACCAAAAGTGAGTGAATAGTAAAAGTGGGCGTGGTATCTCCGATACAAACATAAAACTTTAAATGCTATATTTGTTGTACTATGAAAGTGATCTTAATAAATCTTGTGTGCTGACGTCATGTGCTATAGCCTTTGAAAATACATTAAATTCAACAGTATAGCATTATTGGGCGTGGCACCTCTCATGTACATATATACAAAATTGAAAACGTGATTTTAACCCTAGTGGGACGGAGGTGGTACAGGTGTACCTTTTGACATTTGAAATCAAATTGAGAGATCTGGTTCTTTCTGACAACTTCGGCCCATCATTTCTATACATTTTTAAGCAATTTGCATACCTACCTCGTGGATGTCGGTCGGTGGTACAGGTGTACCACCATGTATTATTCGTGTGTAAAAATAAGAATTCGCAACCGGTCATGTTGGATTCTGTCAACTTTCCACGCCAGATTTTTAGGAGCTACAATTTGAGCTCAGAAACGACCCGATCGGTTGCGAATTCTTATTTTTACAAGCGAACAATACATGGTGGTACACCTGTACCACCGGCCGTCCATATATGATTAAATTTTTCCCGCCCCACTAGGGTTAAGCATGTTATTGCATCAATTATTATAAAATTTAATATGAAAGCTCTAAACACTATAAGCTATACTGAACCAAAAGCTGGAAAAATAATATTAGAGGGCGTGGCACCTCCCATACAAGGAAAACCGGTAATTACGTACTTTTTGAACCCATTGTCACAGGGGGTGGGGGTTGCGGGGGTAGTTCACAAGATAATTCCTTTGGACTTAGCCGGCGGTCATCCCTAGTTTCCAACACCTAGTTTGCTAGCCATGTAAGATAACTGTGGCTAGCGAACTAGGTGTTGGATATATCATAAAAATTTTTCAAGAGGTGACTGACGGCTAAGTCCAATGGAACATAAAAATTTTTCAAGGGGTTACCGAAGGCTAAGTCCAACGGAATTATGTTCAGAGTACCCCTTGTGTACATAATTACCGAAAAACTTTAAAAACGCTATACTGAGAGAATTATTTAAGATAATGAAACCAAATTTCACACAAATCGTAGAAATGATGCGGAAAGGCTCTGGACAAGAAATTGGCGGGACAAGTTGACGGGACATTCACCATATAAACGAAAACTTTAAAATGCCTTACTAAGAGAATTATGGAATTAATGGAATCAGGTTTCATACATATACAAAAATTGGTTCAGTATAATATCATCAGACAAAAAAGTTGGCGTACTTCGAAAAGAATGCGTGGCACCTACCATAAGACCATAAGCTTCAAAACGCTGCACAGTGAGTTATTTAAGTAAATTTTATCAAACTCAATATGATAGTTGTGGAGTATTCAATTTTTGGCGAGACCAAAGATACATCCTTACTAGTTCTAGTGGATGATATACAAAAGATCATTGCGATACAAACTATAACGGAATCTTCATGGCTATCGAAAGACTTTGTTCCCCTAGTCTGGTTCCCCAAACCGAGACCACATAGGTAAAAATAGGGTAATCGAATTCTAAACTTCTGTACCACTTCTCATCTTTCTGCTTAGTTATGAGTTTAATATTAATAATATGCACCTAACTATGTATACCACACTAAATATTGGAATATCTACAATTACTAAACGATGATGAGTAGGTACGTTCGATAGGAGATTTTTCACCGTGAGTCATCTAACGTAAACTGTTAAGAAAAACAAAAATTAAAGTTAAATAAAAATGAATATTAATAAACGTAACGAACAACAACAAAAAAACAAAAACTAGCGACAATTTCCTGCGCTTCAAATAAAATGAAGTCAGCAGTATCTCAAATGTATGAAGTATCTTCAAGATATGAACTATTTGTAAGCAGAGCAGACGCCACTCAACAGCGCATTTTATTGCAATTAGTGTGACTTGGCGTTGAGTTGCTCAGTCAACAACAACAACAGCAGCAGCAACAACGACATCAGCAACAAAAACGAAACTACCAGCTGACATGAGCGCGTACTATTCGATAGCTAGCGATTTTTCATTGCGACGTTCGAGCTCTGGGCTCGACTCAAGCGCACGTCTGTGTTTATTTTGATTTCGTTTGCCGGCGAAGTAAGAAGCTATTGAAAGCACGTTAAACGCGATACGGGAACGCTTAAGACGCGCAAAATGCGTTAAACATATTAAACGAAACATCGACGACGACGACGTAAAGTATCCGTAAGATACTCTTTTTATTATAATATAGTGAATGGAAATAAACGAACAAAATAAGCTGCAATTACAGTTGACAGATAAATAAACTAAAAACAGAAATATTCATATTATTTATAATAATAACAAAATAATAATCTACATCCGAGACGAAAAAACCGACACAAAGTCGGTCACTTTAATTTTATTGCGGTACGGTTGATATATAAAAATTTGTCCAGCTACGCATTTTTTTTTTTTGCAGCAACGTTGCGGGTGTGAGATATTTTTTCTTTTCAACTTTAGTGTCAGTTTCTTATTTTTTTTTTTAACGCCGCTGCATACCCTTAAGTTCAACAATTTAATTGAATTAAAAGAAACTACATACTACAGCGTATCGTAAAGATACCTACTTACAGTGTATACCTATATTAAAAAGATACAAGAAGTTCCACAAATAAAAACATCAAAAATTCTGTGTTTAATTCAATTATTTAATAGAAGCATCTGTTTAAAGTGAAAAAAATAATATTTATTTATTGCCCTCCAAGTTAAGTGTATTTTGTTTGTGCGCATACGTATCTCAAAGATACGCTGATATCAAACGAAAGCAGATATATAATTGTGATTTAAAGATAAGTGTAATAGAAACTTAAAAATTGCGTTTCCTTAATTGTGATAAATTAGTTTTAAAAATTTCTTAAAAGAAAAAACAAAAATTTAATTAAAAAAAATGTCAAATTTAATGCAATACATCATAGTGCTCAGTCACATCATCAGTTTGAATTTAATTGTTGCCTTTAACTATGCACCCATACCAAATATCATCATAGATGCACCAAATAATCTAAAAATATTTCAACCTAAAGTTCGAAGTTCCTATTTTGGATATCAAATTGTTATGCGTCAATCAAGGTGAGTTTTAGCATGCTAAGGGTTAAGTGGTTTAATAGTTCTTTTGCAAAATCATTCTTTAATTAACATACATATGATTTGGCTGAAATTGATTTAATTTGCTTCAGTTGTCTTCCGCTGACGCTCCTCCTCCTTCAATGACATAGCATTTGCAAAAATTTATTTTCAATTGAATTTGACTCAATTTACGAGTATTTGTAGATTCGCGGAAATTTCATTCGTCATTAGAGATTCACAAAATATGCTGTCAATTTATGCGCAAGACTTTATTTAAATATATACTGCACGGTGCGTTTATAATGAAAATAGAAAAGTTAGGCTGTTGAAGAATTCTCAACTTTTTGTCAGTGTTAGTATATGCCGCAAAAAAAACTATTCAAAATTCTTGGTATTTTTAATGTAATATGTGTCGTTTCATATGAAATGAGAAAAAGTTTTAACAAAATTTCACCCAACTTTTCCAATTTCCTTAAAATTTTTTTGTGGTTCAATATTGCTGGAAAAGTATCACGTGAAAATAATTATTTGTGAAAGTTATACCACGTTGATTTGATCTAACTTTATTTAAAGCTTCAAGCTAAATAGCTAAGAAGCCCTATAGCTGTAGTAGCTAAACTCATTTATAATGAAAACCTTGGTTTTAGTGTTGTATAATGGCATAAATCCATTGAATTCAGTTGCGATTGAAATATTCAAGTAGTTATTTAAAAGTAACCACTGAACTACATCCTTTGTGGGTTAGGATTCACATAAAACTAAATCATAGATATCCCAAACTGCGTCGCATATTGGTATGTGAGACCACCAACAGAATATCCTCAATAATGTCTAGTTTTATGTCTTTGCATAATTTTTCTGAGATAATTAGCTCCATCGGCATATTTTTCAATGTAAAATAAACTATTTGCTTTGTGCGTCTAAGGGACTTTTAGAATTTTGTATGAAAATCAATGTTTATTTGGAACTTATACAAATAATTGAGTTCGATAATTTACCTAAAGAGAGTTTAAATTTAAGCTAGTAAGGGTGTTATCTTCGGCCTAAATTTCTGAAAAAATGCACAGTAGTTTGACCCCTTATAAATAGCACGAAATCTAAGACAAATGTGACCTACATCCTTGCAGATAAATTCTAGCTCTTTTGATGAAATATGCGATAGCATATCTGCATAATTGTGGCGAGATTATAGCAATAATATGTTAGATATCTGGCTTACGCACAGGATTTGTTTATAATTTATTGGTACACACTTCCAACTTTGGAAAGCATTAAAGAAAAAGTTGCAAGGTCACACGATTTTGGAGGCCAATTCTGATTTGCATTTTTTGAAATTGCTTGACCTGGATAGGTGTGATAGGTTGCGCCATTCTCAGTTCTCCATAAGTTATGCATTCCTGTCGGGTTTTCAGAGGCATACGGCCCAGCCCTTCCACCAGCTTTAAAATAGCACCAAAAAGTGACGTTTATTTGATGCATTGCCTTCACATTAATAACTCATGCGATCCCCACACTTCAAATGAGCCAATTTTGCTTCTTTACACATCCATTGAGTCGAAAATGTGCCTCATCACTAAAGCTGATTTTCTTAGCAAAAAATTTTTATCACTTGCTGCACACTTCTATCGACCAATTTAAAAAATCATTTTGCTTAAAATGTTCTGCTGGTTTGAGCTCTTGGGTCAATTGCATTTTGTAGTTATGCAAATGCAGATCTTTTGCTGTTATGTGCTTCTTATGTTACAATGATGAATTGATGCGTCTGGAATTTCAGTAACAATTTGACTCACTCCTTTTAATTGAACATCCGCTAAGAGGATGCACGGATAATTTGCTTTCCGTAAGCAAAGCAGTTTCATCAAACTTATGACTCATTTGAAGCATTCTTTCGCCCAAGAACTCTGCGAAGTTAAAGCATTATTCTCGTGTAATGCTTCATATCCACTAATCGCAACATTGACAGCTGAATTATATAAAATATTAGAACTGAAAACTTTATTGAAAAAAAAACACAACAGCGCTTTTATTAATTAATTTAATTAATTTTTTTCAATTTTCTATGAATTTTGACTCAGAATGTTTCTCAAGAAAATGAAGCCGTTTTAAAATCACTGATATTCTAAAATTTTCTATGCAGTAAGGTATCATCAATATCACGCACCTAGCTTAGATTACCTTAACTATCACACATCGAACGTGTTATCATTTTTCTGAAAAAAAACTATAAAACAATTAAATAATAAAATGTATCTCTTACTATTGTAAAAGAGCACCTATAAAAAAATGTTCCTTTAGAATATTAATTTACGTACGTATATTAGACTGGTTCAAAAACGTATTAGAAGGTAAAATTAATATTTTACTGTTTGAACTTGAAACCTACAATGAGCTCATAAAAGTGGAAAATGAATTTTGCTTAGTACATTTTTCATGAAAAAATCAGAATTTTTAATGATCTTTTTAATTATTTTACTGATTATGAGATATGTAACTTTACGGAAAAATTACATAAAACAAAAACAATACAATAAAACAACGGCTAAAGCAACTCACACTAGTTTCATTCATTGCTAGATGGAATCATCAGTGACCTTTGAGCAGATGATTGAGACTTTCTAAGCCTGATAAGTCTACCTTTTTAAATAGATTTGTTGAGAAGCTTGAATAATAAAATCAGTGACCTTTCAGCCGTTGATTGAAAATTTCTCTTTTGCATAGATTTGTTGAGAACCGAAGCAAAAAGTTAAACAAAGCACAGCTAAGACTCTTTTTTCTGGTGTGTGCCTTGGATTTTGTAACTCCATTAATATTACACTTTTCTTGCAGGCGCTTCCGTTGCAAGCTTTCTTAGATACTAACACAGGGGTTAATATATTTTATAGAATTAAATACAATTTAGTTACAAAGATTTACATTTTTCAGTTGGCTGAAAAGGTTGTTGTTAAAAAAAAATTCTAAATCTCGTTTGTTTTGAAAACATTGAGACTTAAAACTTTTGGTTTTGCATCAAAATTAAGGCTACATATCGACCATTTAAAGAGATTTATCGAAATTCTACAATATAACTTTTCGTTTTCGAGACAAAGGCCGTCCGTAAGTTTTTTCTTTTTGAATGCAAATTATGGGAGTTTGATTAAGTTTAGCTACAAAATTTCAAGTGAAATATTTTTTTACTACAATTTTCTTTAAATTGCCACTTTGAGACTCATTTTAGGAATCTTTTTCATATTTCTGGCAATGGAAGTTTTCGGATTTTTAGCTCTAAATGTGTAAAAGTTATTGGAGTGAAATTAGAAATTGATAAAATTTTTTTTTTTTTTTTCAAAAGCATAGTTCTTTGGACTAAAATAAAATTTTGAAAGTTTTATTTTTGACACTAAATTAATTTGATTTATGATTAAAGTTTTATAAATAGTTGACTTAATAAGAGTAGTCTAAAGAAATTTATTAATTCTTAGACTTAAACTTAACGAAAATCGTGCTCAACCTAATATTTTAATAGTTTTATTTTTTGAAACAGTCTAATATGCATATGATTGCATTTACATGCATATTAACATTATCTTTCATAGAATTCTCATATAAGAAGTCTTGAAAACTGAAAACACCTTGGCATGCTATTGCGCAAGATTATACAAAGCAATATTTTAAAGTGAATTTATTTCTTAAGACACGTGACTAAAATGCGCTTAAGAAAAATCCCCAATCAATACACATACCAAGAAGTGATAAAATTAAAAATAAAACTGAATTAATTTCCATTATTGCACTGACCACATAAAACTTTATAAGAGTAAAAGTTTATTTTTGAAATATTTGAACTTTTTTCAAGTCAAAGTTTCATGAACTGCATTAACCTAATGAGTTCTTTTTTTATTTATCTTGAAGTGTTTGCTGCATGCAGCTTTGAGATGCAAATACCAAAGAAATTCTTATAAATAACGGAACAAAAGGTTTAAGTTTTTTATTTTTGTGGTTTTATTCATCATATTTTGTAGCGTGGAGCTCAAACGAGTGACTCATTGAACTTGTGCGCAATCTGAAGACGACGATGTTTTAATTGGAGGTGGAATTAAAATGAAAATTTAAGATTTTTTTTTAAGTTTCTGCAAGTTGAATGAACTTAAAGCAACGTTTAATTTTAAGTGCATAGAGTTTTTTTTAAACAAAAAAATTATTGCAATAAATAGAATTTTTGTTTTAAATTCAATTTATTATTTATATTGAAAACAATATAAATTGTAAGGAAATAATGAAATGAAATTTAAGTGATAAGTAATATGAATGTGAATCAATCCTCTGCAACTGGTTTGACTTCTTTTATTCAAGGTTTCACACGGTAATTTTTTCCTTCTGTTTAGTTTTTTTTTTCCAATCAATTATGTATTCAATTATCTATTATTATTAATTTTTTCTCATTATAATTTATGCAAAGTTTCCAATTCAGTTACAAAAAAATTCATTAATATTTACAAGTTTTTTTTTTCTTGAATAAGTATTCTATGCATCGCGTTGCTCAATAAGAAAATTGAGTTTTTTCAATTTTGCAATGAGTTTCATTTGTGTTCAAAATGACTCAGATATGTATATGTGAAGTATATGTAGTTAGTATTCAAGGCGAAACTGAAGCAGCAATTGAAATCAATAAATTTTTGAGAAGTTTTCTCAAGTTTCATATATCTTTATTTACCCATATGCCATAATATGGAGAAAAATGTAAATAAAAAATATATATCTAAATAAATCATTGAATATATAAGTTTATTGCATAGTTGTAAATATAAAATTAACATAATAAGTAAATACGTAATCATAACAAAATGAGTTTTTATATAAATAAAAATTGTGTAGGGGAACTTGAGAAATTGTGCAACATTGGGAATTGTAAGACACCTTAATTTTTCAAGACGAGGGATATTATGTTGTCTAGCTGCATCCTTTGGCATATCAATAATCCAAAAAATGTCATTCTTTTTCTATTTATTTTTTTTTTGTAAGCTTATTCTCATGTAATTTCCAACCACTCAATAAACATTTTACAACGCTCTTTTTCGTTATCGACTAAATTTAGAAGGTGTCTCTAAATTTCCTAAAATTTTGCAAAGTCTCAAAAACGTGTGTTTTTTGCTAACAATCAGATTTTTTTCAACAGATAATAATTTCAAAAAACTGCTGAATGTTAAAGGTTTTCCACATAGTATTATAGTAGAGGAGCCCACGATGCTAAATGTGGAGTTACTCGAGAGTCGCGGGGACCTATTGGATTTTGAAGATTAGGTGGTAGGAAGAAAAAAAGGTAATATAATGTTTAACCCTTTCGAAAATGCAAAAAAAAAAAACGATATTTGTAGTTACTCGAGCGCGTCAGATTTATATACAGACGGTTCAGCTTGATGTCCTGGTCATGCTGATTCATAATCTGACGATTATCAGGAGGAGTTTGCTTAATCTGACCGTTTGAAAAATTTTTTTTCATGACTTTTTTTTTTCTTAAATTTTAAAAATTTTAAAAATCCCAATCAGTGATGCCATTTGGGTTTTGTGAAAATGTACAGAATCGAGACTTGAAATGTACTTTTAGAGGCCGAATGTCCTTTTTGTCGTGAACACCCAATTTTACTTAGATTTATCTATAGTTTCTAAAAAAAAAATCTCATTTTGCCACCAGAAAAACCTTAACAAACTGACATATATTTCACACTCATTAAATAACTAATTACAAAATGCACACATTGTGATTATTTAGAAAAAAGGTTATTATCATAAACTGTCCAAATGTACCGAAAATGTACTGAAAATGTCCTGAAAATTATTTAAATGTACTAAAAATGACGATGTTTTAGAACGCACTCGCTGAAGAATGGCGTATGAATAAAAGCCCTTTAGCAATCCTCGAAACGTTTAGAAACAGATGCTCGTAAAAACTATTAATCAACCTTCCTATTTTATACTAAAAATCGGTTATTGATAAATTTCGGACATTATCTTATTTTATAGCGGCAACATAAATTTCGAAATTGGTAATAAGTACATATTGAATTTGTCTTTCCTCCTGTGTTCCACATACATTTTGACGCAAACGAAAATAGTACCAAAAAGATGGGTTTCCGGAAAACCGTACTATGGTATTTTAGCTATGAAAATAGTATCAATTTTGGTACTAAAGTACCGTCTGTGCCAACACTGGTGGAGACGCTGCGTGAGTGTGAGAGAGATAGACACGGAGTGGGGAATACATAAGGTGACCATCCGTTCCATATTTCCCGGCACAGTGTTGTATTTCAGTGTGATATTTCGGATTTTTTTTTTTTTTTTAAGAAATACGGGACGTAAAAAAAAAAGAAGAATAATGAACAGCTAAAAAGAATAAGGAACAACAAAAGTATTTGTATATTAAGTTCCTAAAAACCAAAAAAAATTTAGCTACACGCGCTAAACTTTAATGACGAATTTTGTTGCTTCGGCTTGTGGAAATCGGCAGATTATATGTTTTCCGTTATTCATGAATTATTTCCTTCAAAATAAAAAAAAATTTGACCGCGCTCGAGTAAATTCAGGTGACGTTTTTTTTTTTGCAAGTTTGTGACCCTGCCATTCCCTTGCGTCACGGTCAAATCGTCAGATTAGTGAAATGTAGGCTTTTTAGCATGTAATTAACCCACCATGTCTTAATCTGACGCGCTCGAGTAAATCCCGAAATCCTCGCTTGGGCTCCCCTACTATTATATAACATTATAAAATTTGCAGAAATTTCAATTTTTATGGGAGTTATCGAGCTAGGTTAAAGTGTGTCTCACAAAACCCCAAATTCCTCTACATAATTAAATACTTAATGTGATATTCACATAGAATCGGATTACAGAAAGTGTTGCGAATTTAATATTTTTCTTTAGTTCCACTTATCCTGTAGTTATTTGGCTATTAATATTATTGAAATCCTTTCAATTTTACGAACTATGACTGGAGAAAGTTGCTTTGCTTTTCACAAGGGCATATGTGATATAAAATTTATTTCAAATAAAATGATAATAAGCGTGTGAGTAGAAAGAAACAAAAAAAAAGAATAGCTATCAATTAATCTTTTAAGAATTTAATCCGATGTAAATTTTTCCACACAAACCATAACCCACATGCGATTTTTAATATGATTTATTTCAAAATATTGTACAAAACTATTTTGTTTTATAGTCAGAAAAAACTTCTGAAATACATATACACATAGATATAATTTAAAGAGAAGATTACACACATGTTATTTATTTTTGTGAAAATGTTTAAACGACAAATCAATGGGATTTTGTTTGGGATTTTGCATGCGGTTTTGATATGATAAAGAAAAAACTTCTTAAAAATCATTTTCAGCCGTTTAAAAATAAAAAATTTGTGTTGATAATTATTTTACTGAGCTTAATATTCTGTTCAGCGTGTGTCAACACCAAAAAAATTACACTAAATAATAATATTTTAACAAAAAAATGGGGCTGAAACTATCAGGCTTAAAAATTCTAACTAATCGGCTTAAACGTTACTGATGATTCCGTTTAGCAATGGACGAAAGCAATATGACTAGTTTTAGCCCCTTTTTTATAATACTGGAAATCGATATTTATATTTCAGTGTCTCGTTAATTAATTCTTAACTGATTATTTTTCTGTTGTATTATTTGCTAAATTAAACCGGAGGAACTTAATTTATCGCAAATAACTATCCATAAACAACCCAACTAAATCAAGTACGCCAAACAGCGAAACACAGTTTTGATTCAATAATGATTTATAGATTTGTTTCGATGGTGGTCCCACCATTGGTACTCATCGATGGTATTATGTGCAAAGGCCAGAACTTTTCGATCCTTCAACAAAATCGCCCAAAATGTAATTTTAGGAAGACAATGACTCAAAACACTCCGTACATGTTGTTCAAGCTTGGTTTAAAAGACAGAAATTTTATGTTTTGAAGTGGTCTCCATAGTCTCCGGACATGAATCAAATAGTGAGTTGTGGTACCGAGTCAAATCACAGCTTTGGAAATATCCTAGCACACCAAAGTAAGTTCATGAACTATGGGAGCGAACCCAGGCAGTTTGGAAAATATTCTACCTGATTTTTGTTTGAAAATGCACAACCAGTATACCAAATTTTATTAAGGACCTCAAAACGGCAAAAGGATGCTGCACTAAATACTTAAATCGTTTGTTTCTGATGAGTAAAACATTAAATTTGCGAAGGCTGCAAAACTTAAACATATAATTTTTTTTGCTTCATTTTTTTGTAAGGACATTTTTTTTTGCAAGCAAGCAGCTTAAATTAATTCTAGAAAGAGATAATAAACGCACCAAAAAGAAACATCAATGCAGAAAAAATCAACAAGGCAGATCATGTTGAAATGAGAATATGTTTTCCAAGTTACATACATTAAAGCTCGTCACTATATAATGAATAAGGATATCCACCAATAGACATTTCTTAAAGAAAACTTAATTTAAAATTATAAAAAAAATTATCATTATTGCTTAAGCCCAAATTATTTTTAATTTTCACGAGAAGCCATTGATTTTATGGTCTAATATTTCACACTTTTTTTACATCTCTGCGACAAATACTCCACCTACATGCGTTAAATTATAATTTGTATAAGTTTAAAATGTTGGACTCTGTACTCAAACTGATTTACCATTTCATACGTATAGCATTATAGTAATGATGATTGTAAATTAATTACACATGTACTTGCAAAAACAAATACAAAAAAATTTTAAAAAAAAATATTTAGAAAATTACGTGGAAAAGCACGTCAAGTACCAATTTATAACGTCGCAAAAAATATTTGGGTTGGCCGAAATTACACGTACTTAAATATATCAATTATGGTTTTATTATTTCCATTATTTTGAGCGTACACTTAGATTTATAAAAAAAAAATAGATTTTTTCTGCTTTTTTTTTCAAATATAGCAGTGCAATTATCTTTGAGACTGTGAGTCATTAACCTAAGTACCATGAAACAAGTGTAGAATTAATAGACACATGGGTTTGTTTTATAGGGTATATTAGAAAAATGTATAAATGAAATATTTGATTGACAATTTTTGAAAATAAATTGGGATTTTTAAGTGTCAACATATGTATGTCAATGTGAAACAAAAAAAAAAAAAGAATTCCAAATGAAAATATTTCGTTTTGATGCCCTACCACTCAGTTCTAAAAAGCTCTACGTTGCGCATATGCAGCAGTTTTACAAAATTGAATACAAAGCGATAATTCTTATACTTAAAAGCCATTTTGTAAATAGGAATTTTATCGAAAATTATTATTTACATAAAACTTTAACAAACACTTCTTTGTTAAAATTTATTTATGATTTGTCAACGATCGATTTACTTCCTTATGGAAGTTATTGTTGTTGTTGTTGCTATTGAGTCAAACTTTGTTTATCATTAAATTAAGTTTTGTTTACTTTCTCTCTGGATTTGTTTGACTAAAGCCCACATTAAATTTGCAAACACTTGAAGTTTCATTAATTTTATTTTGTTTGAAAATGAATCAAGTTTTGTCGCATGAAGGCGATGTTGATTGATATATGACTCTTTATAAGATTTCGTAATGTTTAAATTGCGCATTCAATGTTGGATAATTTATTGCTTTTGAATGGCCGAAATTGCGTATTTCTATATATATGCTTAAGCCTGGATTTACCGAAATGATTTAGGTCAACTCCTACATGGAATGCTATAAAAAAATATCACTTAAAGGAATTTAAAAAAAAATGTTTAATTATGCACATATACATACCAGCATTGAAAGATATTCGTGTGAAAAAAAATTTAAAAGTTGGTTTGGCACATTAGGCTTTAAATGTGTTATACCAATGCGAGATTTTTGACGCTGAGTCGAATTCTGATTATAATTTTTTTCTATCACGCCCGATTTTAGACAAAATTTTATAGAGAAAGTTCAGCGCTTTATTTGAGTGCATTCAGAAATGCTCTAAAACTTGATGTGCTGCTAAGTTATATCAAATTTAATCTCTTCTCTAATTAGTTTTGAACGAAAATTAAGTTTGAGATCTTTTGAGACTTTTAAGGTCCAAATATTTTTAAGCAATATATTTTTTCTACACTCGATTATTTATGCCTTTTTTTTTTGTAATTTTTCCACTATGGGTTGTCAGCGGTTTTTACTTATAGTCCAAGAGCCCGATGTAGAAAAGTCGAGTGTAACATATAAGATTACAGGATAAGATTTACAGGAATGATAGTACATAATGTATTTCGGTGAAACTAACCAACCAGGATTGCCTTTCCAAAACCTGTCCTGAAGCCCGAAAGTGCCCGAATTATAGCCATTTTTTTTTTTTTGTTTTAATGAAAACTGTATAATATTACAGCTCGAAATGTGTACCAAATGATAGAGCTCGAAGAGGCCTAAATTTAATATATGAGGTTAGAATGTTGAATCCTGTCCTATCTAATATGAGGGTGATTTTTTTAAACGTTTGATTTTTGAAAATTAGAAAAAGAACAGAAACTTTGCAATAGAGAATGAAATATTTATTTGGAGCGATACATCAATTCCTTCCATTTACTTTTTAAAGATTATTTTATGTAATGTTGCCCATGGCTAACCCTGAGGTGGTTCATCCGCAAGCTCCAATTTTGGCATACTTTTTTCAGCATTTCGTCCAGTATCTCACCAGTGGCAGCTGTAAAGTTGTCTTCCAGGGCTGCAATTATGGTTGGCTTGTTCCTGTATACTAGAGACTTCACGTAGCCTCACAAAGTATAGTCTCTTGTGGTCAAATCGCATGATCTTGGTGGCCAAAACGTGAGATTAATTGCTCACCTAACTCTCCTCTCAATAGGTCCATGGTACCACGTGTCGTATGGCATATTACGAATCATGCGTGAGGTTTCAAAAAAATTACATTGAAAAAACAAATAGCAAAAAAATCACCCGTTATTCTTTGTAAAATTTGGCTGAAATTTGGTATTAATTTTGAAAAAAAAAGCGCCAAACTTGATCTACATACATATAGCGGAAATATAGCTAAGTCCGTTATTGTATGTATGTACATAACACTGACATCATCAGTAAATCAATGATATATCACTAGTACCTTGCAGTTATGATAATGTACTCACTTAAAAGGTTTCTTTATTGCTATAAGATTTCCTTAGAAACTAAAGCCTATAATCATATCACCATAGCTATTATTTTATCACAACATCAATAATCACTATCGTTATAGAAACTCCCATGAATATATTTTAATTTACATAAATTAAATTTTGTCAATAACTAATGGATGCTAATTAATGACACTGATGCACCGTTTTGCTTTCATTGATTGCCTCAAAGCGCTGCTACAAACAGTACTGTTATGGCCCCCTAACAGCAACAAAACATCTTGCGGCTAACAGAGATGATTCATAAACATTTCCAGCAAAACTCTTGAGACATTCATATACATAATGTCAAAAGTTATAAAAACCCATACGAGAATGAGAGTGAAGAGAGAAATGACACACCAAAATGAGAAATGCATGTGATTATAATTAAAGTTTACATTGCACAACAACAATATAATAAATAAAGACAACATAATATTAACCAAATTTGGTAAAACAGAACACGTTAACTGACAATAACTGGTTTTTAAACAAAGGCGAAATTGACGTGATTTATTAATTTATTTCAAAATAACACTGAAATGAGAACCAGAGAAAATGTGATTACTTGTATTCAATGAGAATGTTGAGCACCGTTGAGTAGGAAAGAGTTAATTTAGTAGTGTGTCACCGGTTTGTGTACCGGTGCTATTGTTAAACCTTTGTTGCTTGAAGGCAATTACTCATTTTGCTCAGAAATAACTGAAAAAAAATAAGAAAAATCAAAATAAAATCAAAAACAAAAGTTGATTTCGGAGCGGTGGTGGATTTTACTGTCTGAGGGCCTAAGTTTTGAAACATACGAAACAAAATTGTATTTAAATGTGTGATACAAACCGTAGAAAGTGATTTTATTTTGTCAGAGCAAAGTTTTCAGAACTTCAACTCGGTTTGAGTTCGAAACGGACATTTAAGAGCTGATTTGATTGTTGAGTTGCACTAGAGTTGATTTAAAGCGACGAGGTAAATCAAGTATCATATATCTGAAGTCTTTAAATTCAATTTTCGTAAAATCAATTTTTTTAAGCTCACATCTTTGAAATCTTATAGCTTTTTTGAGTTTTGGATTATTATTGCCAAATAATTTCTTGTGTTATTGCTAATACTGCCCTTTATAAGAACATGGCATATTTTCATTTCTGGCAAAATATGCTCTCTTTACCCAGATTATATTTTATATTATGAAATTTGAGAAATATAGTCGAGTCAGCAAAGATTGTTTCCTTGTTCAAGTGAGAAAGGTCGATATCTTATAACTTGTTAAGATCGAAACCCTTATAAAAAATCTAAGCTTTTCACCAACTGGAGGATTTTTAAAACTGTTTTCATCTATGTATTTTTTATAGTTAAACTTTTGATAATTTATATGAAAGGTACACAATTGCTCTTTTCAATGAGATATCACCATCTGTTAACAAATAATTATTTTGACACCAAAAATTCAGAAGATGATTTCTTAAATATTTTTGGAAAGTTAATTTTGTGCTGATCAACTATCCTTTAATGGGATTTTCACCATTCTTCGATTAGAATATCTCAAAAACTAGACATAATGGAATAAATCGGAGGCCAGATTTACATTCAAAGCATCAAAATCCTTTGGAAACCCCCATTACATCTTCTTCTTCCTTGCTATAGTTTTTCAAATGTAAGAAGTTGTCACTAGATTCGAGGTTATGACAAGGTTCCCGATTTTTGGAAATTCTATTTTATACGTTTAAATTAAGTGGTACACAATTAGAAATGAAACTATTTTCAATTAAACATTGATCGATTTGTTAATTTACAAGAATATCGGTCTTTGCTAATGATTGTAAGCTCAATATATAGTTATTTCTATTCTATCCATATATGTACAATGTACATACATACATATGTATATGGGATTTGACATATTAAAATTGAATTTCGACTTAGTAATGATTTTGCGTTCAATTAAAGTTGAATTAAAAAAAATTAAAAAAAGTTAAATAGTAGAGTCAACCGGGTACCGGGCTTAGAATCAGTAACGAAATATTGTAAAAAATAATGGAATCAGAACATTTACATACATATATGGATTTCGGTTTAATTCATTGAATATTTATTAACATATGTTACAAAATCCAAAGAACCTTCTTCTATTTTTTGCGCCCCAGGCGAACGTAAGCTCTCACAAACTGCTACTGTCATAGAGAATAATTTACTGAAATACTTGACAGCAACAGATATCGTAAAGTTAAAAAAAGTAGTAGTTAGTAGTAGTCGAATGAAAAAATCTTAAGCAAATAAGCTGCTCAACAGCTTCTTTTTTTTTTTGTAAAATACCTTAACAGTCAGTTGTGCTTTAGTGTTTTGTTACGGCTCAAAGCGGCAGGTTGTGCGTATATTGTATAGTGAAGAAAATTAACAAAGAAATATCCAAGTGTAGTGTGATCTCAAAGAATAAACGATTTGTTAAAAGATAAATATATAACAAATTGAATAAAACTAATTGGTGTCAAGTATGGGATACGGTATTTTGAAGTCTGTGAAAATTGTGTTCACATTTATTTTGATATATCACCTGGTGAACATAGTGCAAACGTATAATTTGTCACCAAAACCAAATGTTATTATCAGAGATCCACAATTGGCAACCGTATTGCCAAAAGTCGAGTCATCATATTTTGGATTTACTTTAAGCTTAAGACCATTGGGGTAAGTCCAACAATAAGTTGAAAATAAGTTTTCACTTGAAAGCATGGAATCGACCATATCGATGACTCATTTTTGATTTATCGTAAAACGGTTGATTTAAATAAATTGAATTTTTTTAAGTTAAGTCATAAATTAAACCGTAAAAAATTATATAAATTGAGCAAAAAAGATGAAGTCATATGCTATCTTATTATCTCTATTTTTTATGTGCGATATCATTGCTAAAAGCCAAATGTGAGAAAGTTTTGTTTTAATATACATACATATAATATTTGATGATATTAAATTAAAACTTTTTGCTGTTTTTATCTAACTTCAGTTTTAATATTCTTTTTAGTTTCGTTTTTGTTTATTATGGAAAATTCAAATTGACATTTTTATCTCTTATCGCAACTATTCGAGTATTTGTAGAGTTATGTACAAATTAATGCCTTTGTACTTATTTATAGAATTTATAACGCCGTCAGCTAAATTCACTTGAAATCTGCTGAGAACCAAATTCAAAATTGAATTTTTCATCAGATACAAAATATTTGGGACTATGTTAAGATACAATTCTTGCCTTGATTTTGATTTTATCTCAATTATCTAATATTCATGCTCGCAGTCAACCCCAAGACAACGACAACGTCATAAACATTCAACGTTCAAGACGGAGCGACGTTTGTTTTAAATTAAAACTCCAGTCTATAAGCGTCGTTTGAGAAGTTCTAAGTCTGACATATGTCGTACTACGACATATACATACATATATACATATGACGCATGTTTAAGACCTATAAGCATTGATCATTTGCCTTTAATGGATTTGTTTAAGAAGGAGGCCTAAAGAGATTTTATGTGAAGGCAAATGATGTTTAATTTCTTTAATAAAAGTGCTAATTTCATTTACGAAAAAATTATCTAATATCGTGTTGACTTAGGAATTCTTAAAAAAAGTCTTCTACATCACATACATACATATGTCAGTACCTATGACAACAAAGTCTACAATCAGTTTTATTGGGAAACGTACGCATTTTGCTTTATAGAATTAAAGCGCCTTCTTGGCCTGTCTAAAGTTGTAAGAGATATACAAATTTTTCTTTCAGCGATCGACGAATATTCTAGTTTTCAAAAAAACTTTCCAATTATATCGCATAAATTTCTTTCTTTTATAGAACTTGTTTTTTTGAAACAAGTAAAATTTTCAAGAAAGTCAGTGCAATAATTAATAATCTTTGATTTAATCTCGAAAAAGATAAGAACTTCGAGTGCAGCCTAATGATTAGCTAAAATATGGCTAATTAGTGAAAACATGTAATGAATCTTTCAGTATGAAATTCTTGGTAGTGACGCCCTGTTAGGAGGCAAGCTCTCTCTATCGGCAATGTTGACTTGAAGTTCTGGGCATAGAAACTGAAATAATAAGTTTGCAATCAATGTTAAATTTGTTCAAAACTCTTATATCCAGAAAATCATTTTCAAGTCTAGGGCTCATATCTTGCCAAATGATAACGAAAATTTCGTATGGCCTTTATGGCTATTATCCTCTTACAACAATAGACAAGACGTCCGCAAAGCCAATGGAAAAATTCACAGCGACGAATACAATAAACTTTCTTGGGGACAACCTTTAGTAAATGCAATGAACATTAGTTCTTCACATATAGATGAACACAATTTTTTGTTATCTAATATGGCTCTTGTTTACCTTATTTATAGATTCATAACCAATTAGGCATGAGAAGCAATTTAATTCTCGGACTAAATAATGAATCGCTCCTTCAGTAGACTTTCATCTATTGAAGACAAATTGACTTATTTGGTTTGTCCCTAAAATGCTGATCAGTAAGCACGTCTACGGTCTTAAAAAAATAGATTTTAAGGCTGATTATTATTTAGGATTTCCTTAAGTTATTTAGTCTTTATCCAATTTTTCGGTATGAAAACCATATTTATTTATCTCCGTTCATGTTTGATCATATTTTGTTACTTTTTATAAAAGATTGTGAAAATGGCTTTGAAGCAAGGAAGCAACATTTTTTATATAAGTCCTTGTATAATCATATCAGGTTGGGACGCTTTGTATGAAGCAAGCGTCATGATTGTCTACTGAATTCTATATGAATTTGATATCATACCAGGCAGCTTACGAGCACGATAGTGCTCCTAAGCCTGACATTTATTAAAGTTGCTTACGCATTATCGATTAAGCAATATTTTTGTATTAATTTATATATTTCAAATTATCATTAAACAAGAAATATATGAACTAAATATTAATACATAGGCACGTGTATGTACAATGTGCTCTCAATTCATTGCAACAGTCAACATTTTTATATTGAAATAAATCGATATCACTTTTGTTTCATTCGATTTTCAAGATAAGATTACACTTATCTTCGTATACATGTATTCATAAATACTTATGAATGCATGCAGTACACTAGTATGTATATAAATTCGGACACATTTAAAAATAAAAACAAACAAATACAACATTATTTAAAACTTCTATAACAGACGCGGTATTCATAAAGATATTATGTCAACATTCTGTGAAGTTGAGAAATTCAGCAAATTGTAGTTATTCTGACTAATTTTTGGTAGAATTGATGGGAACATCATAAGCGTAAAAAATATTGAAATTTATTTTGTGGGAATAGAGTTTTGAGTACATAAGAATGTTGAAAATGCCTTTAAAATTCTTTAAAAATCACCTCAATTCTCCCTATACCGGCAAAAACTTTTTCAGTATACTTTTTGTTATTGATAAGATCATAGCTGTACCTGATCATCCCCACCCCTTAAAAATTTAATTTGCCTAGTTAGTTATTAAGTTTTTCTAGGTATTATTTTTCCAAAAGAAAAATTGTTTCTTTATCATTTTTATCATTTACTATCAAGGAATTAAGAATGACTAATTTTGAAAAAAATAAATAAATAAATATCCTCAAAGCTTAAAAATTTCATCGTTAATGTAGTAAAGTTACTGATAAAGTTAATATTTTTCATTACAGCGTTATAATCGGCGCACCACGTGCCCAATCAACATTAGAATCACAACGAAAAGTCAATGAAACAGGCGCCATTTATAAGTGTTCACTGTTGAACAAAACATGTGCGCCATTTATATTCGATCCGAATGGCAATATAAACTCAGAGAATAATGAATATACCTACGATTCAGAGAAGAAAGACAATCAATGGTTGGGTGCAGCTATGGATGGTGGTACAGCAGATACGGATAAACTTGTAGTTTGTGCACCAAGACTACTAGCAGTAGCACCCCCCAATGATTATCTCTGTCATGGTGTCTGCTTTTGGACACCGGATACATTAGGCGATAAACCAGTGAATGTTAAGCGAATTTCGCCGCTCAAATTGAAAACGAATCAAATTAAAGAACAAAATGGTCACCGTTACTATTACTATATGTTGGCTGAGCAAGGACTCAGTGCACATATCACTGATAATAATAAAGAGATTATAATGGGTGCACCTGGTATACATACATGGAAGGGTTCATTAGTGCGTTATTATGAAAAAACCTATACTGATGACCCGACGCTCAGTCGACGTGACACTGAAGGTGGTCGTGTTTCGCGACAAATTGAAATTGAAGGTCCCAAAAAGGAATATGTGAGTGAAGTACCAAATCCAGCTAATTGGGATCAACCGACTGAGTCTTATTTCGGTTATGCTGTCGGATCGGGTTATTTCGATAGCACCAATCTGGAAAAGTTGATGTATGTGGCGACAGCTCCACAGGCCAGTGAACAATCGGGAGAGGTAAGAAGATTGCATTTATAGAATTCAATTCTATGAGAAAATATTTCAGAACTGATATGTCATGCCCAGTCTATAGTTACATCATATGTATATTAGAAGATTTATTTTTCAGGCGATTTTGAATTTTGCTAAAACCCAAAATATGATCGATCGGTGCAGCTGGAAATTTATTAACTAAAAAAATGTTTTCTTTACAGGCCTATGTTTTTGATATTACATCCGAGACCATCAAAAAGCACTTCGTATTTCGTGGATCCCAGTTTGGTGAATATTTTGGTTATTTCGTGTTGGCTGAAGATCTCAATGGTGATGGCCTAACAGATGTTATTGTATCAGCACCACAACATAGAATTAGCGGTACATATGACGATGGTGCTATCTATGTCTTTATCAATCAGGGCAGGGTATGTTTGTGTAAAAACTGCTATTTTCAACAAGAGCAAATAAATTAATCATTGTTTATTTTACTGACCAATACAGTTTAATTTCGAAAGAAAATTACTCACATCGCCGGTACATGGAAAGGCGCGTTTTGGCACAACGCTGACTAAGTTGGGTGACATTAATCACGATGGCTACAATGGTAAGTGCACAATACAGATAAAATAAAGAATTTTAAAATAATACCAACTTTTTTTGTTACCCAAAGACATCGCCGTTGGTGCACCATTTGCGCACGTAAATGGTTCGGTCTTTATCTATCTCGGTGGTGAAAAAGGTTTGCGTGATCAACCAAGTCAACATTTAAAATCACCAACGCAACTCATAAATTCACAATATGGTGGACATATGTTTGGTCATGGTTTATCTAAAGGTTCCGATATCGATGCCAATGGTTTTAATGATTTCGCCATTGGTGCGCCTAACGCCGAAGCTGTTTATGTTTATCGTGCCTATCCTGTGGTTAAAATTCTTGCTACAATCAATTCACTGAGTCGTGAAATTAAGCCGGATCAAAAAAAATTCCAAGTACGCGTGTGCTATATGATCTCAACAACCTCGCAGAAAATACAGGGACAAGACTTGGCATTGCGTATTGTGGTGGATCCACAGGTTAAACGTGTACGCTTATTACAGACACAAACCAATGAATTGAATCTAAATGTCACAGCGGGTATGCAAAATAAATGCACTTTAATGGATTGTGAAGTGAATTTTAGCACAGAAGACATTTTTAAACCAATTGAGCTCGAGATGCATTACGATATTATCAATGGTGTACCTAACTCAAGCGGTAATTGAAACAACTTTACTCAATCATTCCATAGTTACTGCAATTAAGAGCGACACTTATACTTTCAATTTTTCATTATAGATTTCTGCGATATATGCGTTGCTATCGATCCCGCGGAACCCAAAGTTTATTCCGAGCGCATAATATTTAGCACTGGTTGTGCTTCTGATATCTGTGTGGCTGATTTGCAAGTGAAGAGTTCTGGCTTGGAGTAAGTTTATTTTATTTATACTCTCGAAAATGATTTCTCAACTTCAACCTCTCCGTAGTCAAAACTATATACTCGGAAGCGGTCGCACACTTTCGGTTACCTATGACGTCAGCAATAATGGTGAAACCGCCTATCTACCTCAAATAAATATCACCTCTTCGAATCGTATGCCTTTTGCACGTATACCCTCGACATGCAATACACAGAACAACTATTTACTTATTTGTGATCTTAATCATGGTCAACCTATTTCCAAAGGTGGTAAGGACTCCATAACCGTAGCTTATGATGTAAGCAGCATTACTGGTCAAGCTATGGTACTGACAGCTGCAGTATTCAGCACTGGCAAGGAACAGACACCGGAAAATAATGTTATCAGAGATGTTATAACATTGAAAGAATTCACCGAAATTGAAGCTATAGGGTGGGTTTTATTTGTAAATTATGCTATTAGATGCAGTGCAATAAAATAAACTTCTTATATATTTTTAGTGTACCACTTACGCCACATATCAATTTGGAAAAGATGTCTGGTATTGTTGAGGTCATCAATAATTATGAGGTTAGTTCGAAGACGGCTGAATTAGGCTGAATAAACAATGATTTTATTATTTACATTCTTAGATCAAAAGTAATGGACCCAGCACAGTTGGTGAAATTGAAATTGCTTTCTCTGTACCAGTCGCTTATCGTGTAGCTGGCTCTACTGTACAAATACCAATTATTGATATGAATAACATCACCGTTCAAGGTGTTTATGATGCCCAATTAATTGGAGTAGATTTTTATCAAAATAATACACAATTGATTATGAATCCCTTGGAATTAAATTTGAAAACTCTTAGTGAGTTACCTAAACTTAGCAGTAATGGTATGGGTTATGATTCTACCAAAAGTGGTCACGTGAATGAAGCTGGAGTGGACAATAGTTTGAGTGGTAAGTTAAGAATTATTATATTATTCCGATAAAACAACACATCTGATATTTTTAGAGTAAAATAGTTTAGTTAAGATGAAGAAATTGTTTAATTTGATTTGTAAATACAGTTTAATGTGAAAAAGTAACAAGTTGAATTTGATTTATAGTTTGGAAATTTGATGAAAAGTTTAATTTTTTTGAAAAAGATTAAAGTTTAAGTGCGAAAGCCGCATTATTGAACCTCATATTCCCTTAAAGTTCCTTTTCAATATTTCTATATCTTATAATAAACAAAACAAAAAAATTACCGATTTCATCTACTTATTTTCCAGACTCAATTATCTCTGCATCCATGAGTCGTCGCCGCCGTCGACGTGATCTTGCTGAGAAGACTGCTTCCAAAGATCAATATGCTAGAATCGCACAAGTCAAAGCTCATGAATTGCTTAGCGATGATCTTAAAGGTAAATTGCCCGTGAATCGTACTATCGTCTTTAATTGCAATGATCCCGAGATGACAATTTGTGTGCGTGCTGTTATGAAAATTTATAACTTTAAGCCAGAGAAACCTGTGACTGTTACCATGAAATTCCATGTTGATTTGAAAGAAGTTAATCAAATACTCATTGAACCATGGGAGTACTTTGTGATACTCAACAGTTTGGATATCACTAAACTAGGAGACACCGATGGAAAATCATTGCATGTCAGCAAGAAAATCGAGTACAACGTTATATCGAAACATCAACTATACGGTACACCAATTTGGGTATACATCTTAGCGATATTGTGTGGCTTATTGGCGTTAGCGCTGATAACATATGGCATGTATAAGGTAAGTTCTCAACTTATTTTTTTCAACTCAGAAATCGTTTTCTTAAAAAAAATATTTAAAACTTTTTAGGCTGGTTTCTTCAAACGCGCCAAGAAAGAAGAAATGGATAAGCTGGTACATCAAAATCAAGCCACTGGTGAGGAGGAAACAGAAACTGATAACTTGAATGCAGAAAGTCATTAGCAGGGTTTTGTGTTCTTGAAAGCTTTTAAAGCTGTGCTTTATCTTGTAGTAGCTTGACAACAACTACATCACAGAATTTTTTTCACCGACAAAAAGTTGATGTTCAATTTTAATTTTTTATATTGATACCAAATGTTTTATTTTTATATTTTTGTTTTTAATTTATTTTTATGTTCCAAATTTACATTAAGTTTGAATGTAAAAGTGCATCAGTTTTATTTTTTAAGTGTGCTGCCATGTAAATATGAAACGTATTTCTTATTTTATTTTTATTTTTTTGGACTTAAGTTAAAAATCAATATTTTTAAAAAAATGAAGACTATATAAAATTTGTTAAAATGTTTGCATTTAAGCTTTTACTTACGTAGTTTTGTTTTACGAAAGTGTAAATTGTTTCCTAAACAGTTACTGTTACGTTTTTGTAGTCATTTTAAGTAGTATTTTTTGTACATGGAATAAGTATTATGAAATATATATTAAGCCAATCAATATTTTGATACTTTAATAATAAAAAAAAAATATTTTTATAATAAACTGAAATAAACTTGTGCTCCTTGTAAACCATCTGAACTTTAAAATAAAGATGTCTTCTATTTTTTCAATAGAATTTACTAATTATTCTAGTTGGTCACACATATTAGCTACTGACTCAATAAGTCCAGTGTTTAAATCATGTCAAACGAGGATTGAATTCAAGGGATGCTGTCAAGTAAATTAGCGTTTCAGATGGAAACTTCAAATTAGCACTGTAGGAGCTGAAACTCTAGTGTATTTAATAGGCCACTGAAAAATTATCTTTACTAAATTTACAAGACGGATAAAAAGAGAAAAGTAGAAAAAACGTGATTGAAAAAATATTTTTTTTGAATAGTCATACAGACTTTTTCTGAATTCGAATCCGAGATTAGAATTTTTCGGATGAATTTTCGAGACATTCTAAATTAACGGTCTGAAAATTACGGCTGTTTTCACACTTTTAGGTCGTCCTGTTTTCTACAAATCATAATTCAACTACATAATTAAGCAACTTTTTTTTAAATTAGTTATGTGAAAGAAATCAAAATTTTAAATCTAGAAACCAAACACAAAATTCGTATTATTTTATTTATAAGCGATAACATAAAGTTTCAAGACAAAGTTACCAAGTTATCAATCTCTAAAATTTAGCTTAAATGTAAGTAAGTTTTGTAAAAATTTTAGCAAGTATAAAACTGTTTTTGTTCGAGTAAATATAATTAATTTTCAGCAAATGCAGATGTTTGAAGTTTATGTGAACAGGAAAATATGCCCTTTATATTGGCTAGTCCGTTCAAAATAGTACTCGATTTCCACTCATTGGTCTTAACGTTGTACTGCTCTACACGATCTATATAAAAAACGACTACGTTATCTTCGAATGTACTGCATGAATTGGAGCAAACTAATTTTCCACGTAAGCTACATAGCTTAGACCAGCTATTGGTATTGGGATCATATCGTTCAACTGTTTTGGATTCAGCACCTCCCACTACGTATAACAGCCCATTAGCAACTGCAACCTGCAAGGATAAAGAATATAAAGAAAACCATCTTTAAATCAATATTATTGTAAATTACTCCAGGTGATCGACGACATTCTCCCATTGATGGTATAGATTCCCACACTTCTTTTTGCGGATCGTAGCGTTCAACCACTGCTGAATTTCCACTAGAACAACCTCCAATAATATACAGTTTTTCATTTAATACAGCAGTACTGAAATCGATTCGGTCGATCGACCGAACAGAAACTTCGATCCACTTGTTAGCCATTGGCTCCCATTTGTGAAATATTGACCACATGTCAAAAAAAGCTCCATAAATTCCGCGCACTATATACAAAAATCCACTTTGCACAGCTACACCACGAATCTCAGCACTTGTAATTGGAGTTACTTGTTTGTAAGCCATAGTTTTTAAGTTTAAGCAAATAACAGTATCTAAAAATCTATTTCCGGCATCATATCCTCCTATAATATAGAGATTATTTTCGATACAAGCAACAGCGAACATTCTACGATACTCTAATTCCTTTATGCACGTCATCCACTTAAGTTGTTGTGGGCAGTAGTAATGAATACATATTTTGTTATTTCGTCCACCCACAGTTATGGCCATCAAATACTGATCTGGTTTCCTTCGTTTCATTGATTTGCTTGCATCGAGTAATCCACTATTTGACAGTAACTGACATTCTAAAGCTTCTACATAAATTTTATGGCACTCAGCTGAAGTACAATTTGATTTTACGTCTTCAGTTAAAAACAATGGTTTCAGCAACGGCATCCGCACTAATTTTAAAAGTTTAGCTTTGTTTCTCACGTTCAATTGGATCGTGCTTAATCCATGCCATTAAACTGTTAAAGACGTCTGCTTCATCTGAAACACAAATATTATCGCACGCCAGCAACGGACTTAATTGTTCTGCATTTAGTTGAAGAAACTCGTCATTCCTAAAAACTTCCATAAAGTGGTCATTGCTATAGCATTTCGCATTTTGTAGAAGCGTCTCGCAACGGTAACGGTCTGCTAAAATTGCTAATCCCAAGCAATTGCTTGGATCTAACTGGTCAACAAGAAAGTTTTCACAAGCTGTGACCACCTTAGCTAAGAGTAGCATGTGAGCTGCCTTAAGCATTTCAACAACAATGTCCTTTCTGATTGTCACACGCCCCGTGTAACAATACTCCACCAGACTTTGTAACACACCACCATCTACACTGCGCATTTCCACTTCTATTACCATACTTTCGCGCATTGATGACGTAAACATCGTGTTGAAATACTCGATGCAGAAATAATGGAGCGATGCGCTGATATTCTTTTTCCTTCGGTGCCAGCGATCAGCACATCATCTGGAAAATCTGTGTTTTCACATTGCTTCCACAAATTTAGTAGGATTTTCTCAGCGTAACCTTCATCAATAAATATTGAAGACATATTGTATATAACCGAAATTTCTTGCAACAAAATTATATAAAACACTATAAGCTTAAAGAATTTATCTCAGAATAGGGCAATTTACATGATATGTAGCTTGCGTGATAAATTAGTTTGCTCCAATTCATGCGGTACATTCGGCGATAACGTAGTCGTTTTTTATATAGATCGTGTAGAGCAGTACAACGTTAAGACCAATGAGTGGAAATCGAGTACTATTTTAAACGGACTAGCCAATATAAAGGGCATATTTTCCTGTTCACGTAAACTTCAAACATCGGCATTTACCGAAAATTAATACGAAAACATTTTAATGCTTGTTAAAATTTTTACAAAATTGAAAACATTTGGATTCAGCGGATCAAAATAATTCTAAAACAGATCTTTGAAATTGTACACCAAATACTTGTATCCTTTAAATAAATGTATGAAGTTGAACACAATTCAGATTTTTTACATATTTCACTCAATATACCTTGAAAGCAAGATATGTAAAAACTGATTCTTAGAGTTCAATGTCTTCTTTTCGTTTTAATAACCTAAACTCAGAGTATATTCATTATGTAATTGTGTTTGTAATGCATAGAAGGGGCATGGAGAATATTATATATAATCTTGAGTTGGTCTAGCCATGCCCATTTGTCTGTCTGTTTATCCATCTACCTGCATCTCTGTTTGTGGAAATCACGATTACAGCAAAATCAAGTGAGATAATTAAACGAAATTTGGAACACAGGCTACACCTTCAAACATATCACATTAGATGGAAAATGGGCGCAAGCGGTTCACTTACACGTTTACCGCCTATACATATAAAATATTTAAAACGCTATATTGGGATATGATGTTGTGCAACCAAATTTCTCACAAATAATAGAAATAACGCGGGAAAAGCTCCGGATAAAAAATTGATAATCGTCGGTAAGAAAGCGTGGCAACTTAAATATCAGCAAAAACTTCAAAACGCTTTACTCAAAAAAATATTCAAGGAAATGGAATCAAATTTCACAGAAACAGAAAATTGATTTGGAAAAGTTCTGGACAGGAACTTAGCGAATTTCTTCAAGAAGGCGTGGCATCCTCTTTTAGAAATGAAAACTTTGAAACGCTTTACTGCAAGATTTATTAAAACTAATGAAACCAAATTTCACACTAATGCAAGAAATGGTTTGGTCTCTAGCATCAGACAAAAAGTTGGCAGGTAGTGGCACCTCTTATACAAACATATGACTTAAAACGTAACACAGAGAGCTATTTAAGAAAATGTTGCCGAATTCAATGCTAAAAAATACTCTTTTAATCAAAATTTAAAACATACTGCCCATCCACATAAACTGAAAACATTGATATTCTCCCAATTTTTCTAAGGCATAAATGAGCTCTTTTATTTTAATATTATGCGACTAATAGCATCTTATCGCAATTTCGGTGAAGCAAAATATTTGCTTCATGGGAATTTGAAATTATGATAAGCCAATATTCTGAATAAACTTAAATTACATTTAAAGAAAACAACGCAGTCTTGATAAAAGCACGGTTTCAAACAGTACTCTAATAAACAAAGAAATGTCTAAACTAAGAAATTTTAATATTTTATCAAAATATCTATTATTTTTTCTTATTAATGCACATATCAGGCAAGAACAGGCTTTCAATTTATCACCTGTTCCTAGTATGATAGTAAAAGAACCCGATATTACAACTTATATGACTAAAGCAAGAAGTTCATATTTCGGTTACTCAATTGTTTTACGTGAAAAAAGGTTTCATATATAAAAAAAAACAAAATAACTTACTCAAGATGTTAACCAAAAATTTCTTCATTTCCAAGCATTATAATCGGTGCGCCACGCGCTCAATCCACTATAGAATCTCAAAGCAATATCAACGAAACTGGCGCCATCTATAGATGTACATTACCAAGTGGAAGTAGTTCAGCAGCATCTTGTCAACCCTTTATTTTCACTGATGAGCCCAATATAAATGCGAAATATTATCTCAACTCAGAACTTAGAGATTTTCAATGGCTTGGCGCAACAATGGATGGGAGCGGTAATGATTCTGAGAAGCTGTTAGTTTGTGCGCCACGTTTTGCCGGTGGTTATGATAAGAACGAAACTGAAGTTTATATGCATGGCGTGTGCTATTGGAGCTTGAATACATTGAGCAATAAGCCGGTGAAGGCTGAAAATTGGATGCTAAAACCGTTGACTCATGCAAGTAGGTATTTTTATATACACTCGCGCTCACAATTAAGTATACGGTTACCATTTTCTAACAAAATTAGGTATATATCGAATTTAAGTAATAAATAAAAGACGTTTTTATAATTTTTTTGATGTTAGGATGTTCTGTCATATATTCTCAGTAAATTCAACGGTTTTTAAAATACATTTTTATACAAATGAGGACAAAATAAACCAAAATATCAGTTTATATGAAAAAACATAAAAAAGAAAATGTTCGAAAATAGTTAACTAATTCAATTTTTTTTTTAAATTTAGTAATTTGTGGTACCACCTTTAGTATTTATTACCGCCTGCAATCTTTTTAGCATACTTTCCAATAAATTTTTTTGGCTTTAACGGGTCAATTTTGTCCCACTCGCGCTGAAGCTACGGAAAGAAAGTTGGTAAATGTTGCCTTTCACTTCTAGGCTCATTGGAACCCAAAATTGTCCAAAGATGTTCAATAGGAATTCAATCAGGATACTGGAACGGACATTCAAGTTTTTCAATGTTTTCTTCTAGAAAATATTGATTTTCAACACGTGAGGTGTGCTTCATGTCATTGTCTTGCTGGAAAACAAAGCTCCTAAGTCCAAATTTCCTCGCAGAAGATTTAAGATTTTTTTTTTAATTTAAACAGTGTCCACCCAGTCATCCTCCATTTGATATGGAAACAAATGTCCTACTCCAGCCCAGCTTTTATATTAATAAAATATTAAAAACGTCCAATTATTTTTGAGTAAGACGTGAACAATATACCCGCATACTTAATTGTGAACGCTTACACTATTTCGGGATTAACATTTCAACAACCTGACGGCGCTACAGAAACTAGTTGCTGCATCATTTAAACGTACAGATTATTCTTGTATTGCGTAGTATTAAATACCGTCAAAAATTCCTAAAAAATAATAGTAGTTTTGAATATAATCTAATATATAGTAAGTGTGCGTCGCCGTATACTTAATTTTGAGCGCGAGTGTATAAACGTTTCATAAACGAGAAAAATAAAAAAACAAGCTCATGAAATACATATATGTAGTCAAATTTTTTTGTTACACCACTGATATTCCTGAGCCAGAGGCAGATCTAACATGTACATATATGGGGCATTCCATACCAAATCGACAACTTTTTTCAGTCACTCTCCGATTTTTATTAAATTTTTGGTTTTGAGACTGATAACTAGGAAAGAATTCTCAAAAAAACTTTCATAAATATAAGAGTTTTTGAGACTGGTCTGATCGTTAACAAAAGTTTCGTTTTATTTTTTCGTAATTAAAAGAGAAACGCGTTTAAAGTTTATTTTATTGAGCCAGAGAGCGCTCTCAAATAAAGTTGAAAAAATATACTTATGTTAGAGAGGTTCAAAGGAAAATTTTACCATTTTTTATTTGAGGTAGAGCTTTGACTTGCTTTAATGGAACATGAACTCATTTTAAAGGACTCCATAATTAAATTGAAAGATATTTTCATCAATAAGAGGAAAAATTACTTAGATTAAGGATATATCAGTTCCCAGGGTATATAAGGAGCTATTTCTTACATAGCATCAGATATTGCGAGAATTCACGCTAAACATAATTTTCAATATGTTAATTATTTTTATCAATAGACCTACAAGGTAATCGCACTTGGAAAAATCAGTACTTATACAACTATCAAATAGGCGAAGCAGGACTTAGCGCTCATATAACGCCTGATGATGAAGAATTTTTGATGGGCGCACCAGGCATAACCCTTTGGCAAGGTAGACTGCATTACATACGCTTTATTTCTGACCTAAAATACAATAAGATATCACTTAAGTTAAAAATTATGTTCCGATTTAAATTTTTTTTCCTACATTTATACTTTAATGACTGATACAAAAAGAACGATAGAAAGTATTATTAGTCCAGACGAAGCACCCAGTGAAAATTTTATGTCAAATGAGGTCGCTTTTATTTGAAGATCATAATGCTCATCATATTGATAAATTTATTATGATAAAGACAGCGGAAATGCCGGTTATAGCTTTTTTGAACGTTGTATAACTCTGAACTGAGTTTAGGCAAATGTGTTTCATTTCCGAGATAATTTGATAAGCCGCAATTTTCTCATATAATTCATAATTAACTTTTTGAAATGTTGACCAAATTCTTTTCATAAATTATTGTGTAAAAAAATTCTCAATTAATTAACTTAATAATTAGGGGACCCAACTTGTTGTCAGCAGTTCAGAAGTACCCAACTTTTTGAAAAGCAATTTTCGCAATATCCTATAACCTTCTAAAAGTGTATCAAAATACGTTATATATAAATACTCAAACGTCAACAATTATGTCAATTTAAATTTTTTCCTTTAGATCAAAAGGGGACGTCCATTAATTACGTGAGTTAAAATAGGTGGGAGAGAGTTCGGCTAAATATCACCAAATCTCACCGACGAGGGGGGAGGGGGTCAAGGAACACCTCACGTAACTTTTTAATGCAAAGAATTTACATTAAAAATTATAATTTAAATCCCATGGGAGGGAAGGGAGCGGTCCCGCCAAATCTCACCAAATCTAACCAAGGGGAGAAGGGGTTCGAATTTTCAAAAAAACACATCACGTAATTAATGGACGTCCCCAAAGATTAAAAAATATTAAGCTTTTCACACAAAACTTGTATGTATTTTCCAGTCGAAATATCGAGTTTTTGTGTTGATCTTATATACATATATAAGTACAAATTCAGATACTTACATAATTTTTATGCAAACGAAACTCCCTTAATTTATTATTATTTTAAAGGTTCTATCGTACGTTTCAATACTCACACGCTGAAGTTTAGTATGCCCAATAGCGTTTCGTCTGAATACTTTGCTTATGCTGGTCATACGGTATCTTCGGATTATTTGGATAATGCGAATCCTAAGCAGATTTTTTATGTTGTTACCACACCACATGGTAATGATGATGGTGAATTGGGAGAGGTGAGTACGAGTTTTACAATTTAAGCAAATTATATGGCAAACATTAAAAATTAATAAGTTTCATATCTCTGTACTCGAAATTTTCGATGAATAACACTTTCTATAATGTCTTCATACTTTTCTTATAGGCCTATATATTTGATATAGGTGAACGAAATACACTTGAAAAATTCGCAAAGTTGGAAGGTCTACAGTATGGTGAACTCTTTGGCTATGCCACACTAGTGGTTGATGTTAATGGTGATGGTTTATGCGATGTGCTAATAACAGCACCACAACATAGTCTTAAATTGCAACCCGATGTGGGTGCCGTGCATATATTTCTGAATCAAGGAGGTGTACGTTATAATATATATGTACTTCTAAAATACAAAGAGTTTTCAATTCCTTACCATTTTGCAGTTTAATTTTGAACGTCAATTACTTGCGTCACCGTTTTCTAGTATGGCACGTTTTGGTACCAGCGTAGCAAATTTGGGAGACATTAATCTGGATGGTTTTAATGGTATTTTTTTTGTCGAAATCACTAAAAAGTATTTAGATTATTTATTATTAATCTCTTATTTTCTGTAGATATTGCAATTGGAGCACCATTTGCTGATAATGTTGGCGCTGTTGCCATATTTCTAGGTTCTTCCCAAGGAGTACGCCCGATGCCAAGTCAAATACTAAATTACCCTCTGTCAGATAATATATTGTCTTTAAATCAACCGCAAATGTTTGGACATGGTCTGTCTAAAGGTGTTGATATTGACCAAAATGATTTCAACGATCTAGCCATTGGTGCGCCTGGATCTGAAACTGTTTTCGTGTATCACTCATATCCTGTAGTTGGTATCAATACAACTATACTATCAGAGTCTAAAAAAATATCGCCAGATAACAATAAGTTATCAATAGAAATTTGTTGGCAACTTCTGACAAACTCCTCAAAAATTAATCAAACAGCGGTATTGTTGAAACTTGAAGCTGATCCACAATTAAAACGCGTCACATTTAAAAAGAGTCAAACTCATGAGACGCGATTTCATGAAGAAGCCTTCCGACAACATCAATGTCGCATTGTTCAAACTGCAGTGAGTTTTTCATCACGTCATATTTTTGCACCGATCATAATAGAACTGAAATATGAACTTGAATTTGATGGAACTAGAGCTAAGGGTTTGTTAAAAATATACCTAAAAATGCCAAAGAAATATAAAAATTTTCAATTGTTTTTGTACCTAGAATTTTGTGATCGTTGCTCAGTACTTGATCCTGGAACGTATACTACTTCACGAGATTCTGTAACTTACATACACGGCACCAAAGGCTCAGTTTGCAACGTTGACTTACAGATAAGAAGTTTACACATAGCGTAAGTTTATTTTTATATAAAAATAAAATAATATTCAAATGCATTTTAATATTATCGACATAGTACAGTATTACCCTGTCTTCAAAGTAGTCTACGTACAGTAATGATTTTAACCGTGTACTCTTTTATTTAGTTGTAACGTGCCAAATGCTTTCTTAGTTTTGAATTCTTCATCTCACATTGTAAATATTTTTTATTGTTTAAATAAATGCTTTTTTCTTAGCTACCACTTTGTACAAGGCAGTGCTGCAACTTTTCCCATAAGCTACAGCATAAGGAACATAGGCGAAATGGCATTTGATGCTCAAATAACTATTTCCATTAAACCCAATGTACCTTTTGCAAAAATACCAACAGAGTGTGTCCTGGATACATCTTCTGAGACTCACAAACTTATTTGTCAATTGGCGGAGGGATACGCACTAGCCTCTGGAGCCACAACCATAGTAAATTTGCTACTAGATGTCAGCAATATAGTGACAGAAACGGATTTATTAGTTAAAGCGGGTGTGTGCAGTTCCGGCTATGAGCTGACATCTTATGATAATGTTTTAGTGAAACATATCATGCCGGAAGAACATGCCGATATAATAATGATGGCGTATGTTACACATTAAATTTTAAATAATTTATTTGATTGAACTATCATTTCTTACAGAAAACCATTGCTGCCGTTTATAAACTTAAACAAGGCACAGAAAACAATGACTGTAAAAAGTGTTTTCGAGGTAAGTTATATGCACATAGCGTTCTCTGTGTAATACGAATTAGAATTTGTTTCGAATTTTAACTTCAACTATCAAGATCTGACAAATTGTGAATTTTCTCACAATAGGTTGAGAATGCTGGGCCAAGCACATTGCAGGATTGTATATTTACCATCTGAACTCCTGTAGCATTTTTGAATGCTTCACTCAATAAAACCTACAATATTTTTAACATAAACAATACTATTTTAAATACATAATAATCTAAAGCTTAGTTATGCCAAATTTAATTTGAGTGACTTTAGTTTGCAGTCAAATACTGCTGAAAATTATCTGGAAAAATTCAACTTACCATCAAATCGAACTATAATGCTGAACTGTCTTAATTCAGAAGTAATTTGTGCAAAGAGTAGTTTAACCGTTGAGCAATGTGCACCTCACAAAAATGTGACACTACAAATGTCATTTGAGTTGGAATCGAAACTTGTGCAGGAGCTCATGAAGGATACTCTGGATTATATGGTTATTGTTCCTTTGTTGAGTTTTGAAAGCGCCATTAGAAGAACGAGGTAATATAAATGAGCCGCATAGTTTATTTGAAGAGCAGGAGCATGTGTTTCAAAAAATTATTATTAATAAATATTTTTTCGTTTTATTTCAGGAGTGTTCTTATGAACTATAACATCGATCCTATAATATTAGTTAATTTGACAGACTGATTGATTCTAGCTCTTTTGATATACGGACTAATGAAGGTATGGACTTAAGTTTTAATTAACATATTTTACTGAAAATGATTGTTTTTAGTTCGGTTTTTTTAAGAGAAAAGCTTAAGATGGAAGGGTAAGGAAACTTGAAATCAAACAATTGGTCAGCTATAGCATAATCGTAGACGAGGAACCTAAATGGAAGCTATGAATGCTAGTATGTACTCCAAAAAATTTAAACAAATTTGTAAATATTGTCTTTAAATTTAACATAAAACTTTTTAACTAAAAATATATAATTTTCCTCTATTGAAATGGTACAAAATTATAGGATTTTTCTGAATCCTATCCCAACAGCTATGCGAAAATTAAGTTTTGATAACAATTCATTAATTTTAATGTAAATGAATGTTTAAAATTCATTCATTTACAGAATCCTTATATTTTAATTTTGTAGAATAGTTTTTCTTGGAGTGGAAGCGCCCACAAAGAATATACACATTCTTTGCACATGTACATGTCTGCACTAGTGCTGTCATTATCGTTGGCAATTTCCCGTCACCGGTTCGTATTCTGTGTAACATATAACGCATGAAGCCCAAAGCAAAATAAAGGTGACGAGTTATATGATTTTGCGCAACCAAATTTCTCACAAATAATAGAAATAACTCGGGAAAAGCTCCGGATAAAAAATTGATAATCGTCGGTAAGAAAGCGTGGCAACTCCAACATCAGCAAAAACTTCAAAACGCTTTACTCAGAAAAATATTCAAGGAAATGGAATCAAATTTCACAGAAACAGAAAATCAAATTTCACAGAAACAGAAAATTGATTTGGAAAAGTTCTGGACAGGAACTTAGCGAATTTCTTCAAGAAGGCGTGGCATCCTCTTTTAGAAATGAAAACTTTGAAACGCTTTACTGCAAGATTTATTAAAACTAATGAAACCAAATTTCACACTAATGCAAGAAATGGTTTGGTCTCTAGCATCAGACAAAAAGTTGGCAGGTAGTGGCACCTCTTATACAAACATATGACTTAAAACGTAACACAGAGAGCTATTTAAGAAAATGTTGCCGAATTCAATGCTAAAAAATACTCTTTTAATCAAAATTTAAAACATACTGCCCATCCACATAAACTGAAAACATTGATATTCTCCCAATTTTTCTAAGGCATAAATGAGCTCTTTTATTTTAATATTATGCGACTAATAGCATCTTATCGCAATTTCGGTGAAGCAAAATATTTGCTTCATGGGAATTTGAAATTATGATAAGCCAATATTCTGAATAAACTTAAATTACATTTAAAGAAAACAACGCAGTCTTGATAAAAGCACGGTTTCAAACAGTACTCTAATAAACAAAGAAATGTCTAAACTAAGAAATTTTAATATTTTATCAAAATATCTATTATTTTTTCTTATTAATGCACATATCAGGCAAGAACAGGCTTTCAATTTATCACCTGTTCCTAGTATGATAGTAAAAGAACCCGATATTACAACTTATATGACTAAAGCAAGAAGTTCATATTTCGGTTACTCAATTGTTTTACGTGAAAAAAGGTTTCATATATAAAAAAAAACAAAATAACTTACTCAAGATGTTAACCAAAAATTTCTTCATTTTCAAGCATTATAATCGGTGCGCCACGCGCTCAATCCACTATAGAATCTCAAAGCAATATCAACGAAACTGGCGCCATCTATAGATGTACATTACCAAGTGGAAGTAGTTCAGCAGCATCTTGTCAACCCTTTATTTTCACTGATGAGCCCAATATAAATGCGAAATATTATCTCAACTCAGAACTTAGAGATTTTCAATGGCTTGGCGCAACAATGGATGGGAGCGGTAATGATTCTGAGAAGCTGTTAGTTTGTGCGCCACGTTTTGCCGGTGGTTATGATAAGAACGAAACTGAAGTTTATATGCATGGCGTGTGCTATTGGAGCTTGAATACATTGAGCGATAAGCCGGTGAAGGCTGAAAATTGGATACTAAAACCGTTGACTCATGCAAGTAGGTATTTATAAACAAAAATATGTTGTGTGTACTTTTATATATAAACGTTTCATAAAGGACAAAATAGAGAAAAACAAACTCATGAAATATAGTCAAATTTTTTTGCAAATAAAATTAATTGTTACACCATGGATAATCAATAATAACGCAACAGATAACAAGGAACACTGCTGAGGCAGATCTAAGAGTCTGCTATGATGTTGCTCTGAAAAGAATCTGTCTTGGAAGATTTTAGATTTTCTTGTGCTGATCAAATGCAGCCATTGAAATATAAACAAAACGTAGGTGTGGCTACAAAATCGAAAATATGCCCACACGTCCATTCAACGCTTTAACGTAAAAAAACAAGCCCCCTATTATATCTAGTGCGCATTTTAAGATTGTGAGGGAGCTTAAGCCCTGAGCCACCACACCCGCCTAATTCGCAAAATTGCAACCCCTGCAGTTATCGGTAGTTAATGTTCAAGACTCTATCGTCTTACTTTGTGAGTGGTGTTTTTATAACGATATGGAAATGTATATCAAGTAAGATTGGGACAATTTCATATAATTTGTACACAAAATACATAACAAAACAAAAAATAGAATCACTTACCCATTGTTAACTTGAAAGTCACAGCATAATTTGTATTTTGATGTAGTTTACGCTATCCTAATCAAATCTCTACATAATGTTATATATATATATTTACATAATATGTACCATCGTATACCAATTTTGGGAATTTAGGCGCTTAAAATCAATCACATGTCCGAGTCATGGACGGCTTAAAAATATGGAGAATCTTGACTTGACCTTAGCTTGTCCATAAATTGTTTTGCGTCCACGCAGACATCATGCAAAGACCTCAGCCAATATACTTTTGGGCCATTTTTCGAACAAACTCTGCGAGTGTACTCCAGTGTTGAAAATTCAACACTTCTTTTTAGCATTAAAATTTGTAACAAAACACTTCACTTACACTCGCGACTCTGCCGACGGCACCGTTTCAAAAATATTTTGCGTTTCAATTTTACTTATTAAAATATTTTATTGAATTAAAACTCATAAGAAATTAACGCGCACTTTAAATTATAACTAACGGTGACAGCTGATTAGCGTTGCCACCTGTTTGGTCGGAACTATGACACTAAACTTTTTTTATAGCAAAGCAATCGTTGAGCAAGAGAAGAAATCCTTACAAAATGTGGTAACAACTTTTGAAAAATGCAGGGTGTCTCAAAAAACAAAGATAACCCTGTGTTCACTGATATGCCAATTTATGACATTTACACAACCATTATTGAATCATTAGTGACGTAAAAAAAACGAATTTTATCAAAGGTGCGTGTGAAATTGACTATTTCATTCTCCGTCTTGGTATATTAATCATTTATTTCATTTATTACAAAATAATAAAAAATTAACTAGTGCTTCATTATAGGTTTCAGTGACAGTGTTTTTCAAACCGTGTAGAAATATCTCATCAGGTTTTCGAGTTATTTCAACCTAAAAATGCAAAACCAAGTTATTTGCTTTATTGAAAAACTTGACGTGATAGACTTTGTCCGGCAAAATTAATCAGAGCAACGCGCTCTTTCAGGATTATATTGTGGTAACTTTGTTAGAAATATACTCCCGATGTAATATAATCTTGAATATAGCAAAAATAACGTGTTATTTTACATTTTTCAGTTAAGATCAGATTAAGATTAAGATTTTTGGTACATTTGTACTTTTTCCAGCACATTTACGTCGTGAAATATCGTCGTCTGTACAATCGACAAGTTTTTAGTATATTCGGTACGTTTGGCACATTTTCCGTATATTTGCCAGCTAAAAATTACATTTCAAGTCTCGATTCAGTACATTTTCACTTGTTAGTATGTCTCGAAAATCTGACAATATTAACTATAACTTTGTTCAACAAAATTGATCAGAACAGCGTCCTTTCTCAAAATAATATTATAATAATAGACTATTAAAAAAAATCAATTTTGTTACACAGTTCAATTTGATCCCAAGACAAGTTCAAAATTTTATCTTTCATTAGAGAACTTATTCGCCTCAGATGAGAGTTATTAAAAGGTCTCAGGGTAAATATAAGTTCCCAGTGTGAATTTACAGAGCATCACATATCTCGATTGTTAAGTGGCTCTGCGGGAAATCATGCTTAAAATAATTTTTTTTTTGTAATTTTTTCTATCCATAGACCTACAATGGAAGCGCACATGGAAAAATCAGTACATATACAACTATCAAATAGGCGAAGCAGGATTTAGCGCTCATATAACGCCAGATAATGAAGAATTTTTGATTGGCGCACCAGGCATAGCCCTTTGGCAAGGTAAACTATATACATACATAAGCAGATAAAAACCGTTTTCGAATTAAGACACAAATTTACGTCGGTCACTTTATTTTTGGCGAAAATACACTATGATATCTCTTAAGTTCCAATGTCAAATTGTTTTTTTTCATACATTTACATATCGTTACCTTAATATAGAAAGGCCCTAACTAACATTTTTTTCAAAATCGAGTTTTTTTTTTAGATGTCGGTAGGCCACCCACTAATACACTATTGATAAAAATGTGTGTGCTACGATTGAAAATAAAGCATTTACAACCAAATAAAAAAAAAAACTCACTTCAATACTACAAAATATAAATTTTAATTAAGTTTTTTCGTTCTCCTGTAAAGAAACAAAAATGTTAGTAAGGGCCTTTCTATATTAAGGTAACGATATACATTAGACTGTTGAGTGTTGGCTTTTTGTGTTAGTCTAATATATAAGAACACTTCCTAAATTTATTATAATTTTTTAGGTTCCATCATACGGTTCAATACTAACACGCTAAAGTTTAGTATACCCAATAGCGTTTCGTCAAAATACTTTGCTTATGCTGGTTATACGGTATCTTCGGGTTATTTGGATAATGCGAACCCTAAGCAAATTTTTTATGTTGTCACCATACCACATGGTAATGGTGATGATGAATTGGGAGAGGTGAGTACGAGTTTTTTAATTTAAACAAATTATATGGCAAACATTAAAAACTAATAAGTTTCATATCTCTGTACTCGAAATTTTCTATTAATTTTAACTTCCTATAATGTCTTCATATTTTTCTTATAGGCCTATATATTTGATATCGGTGAACGCAATACACTTGAAAAATTCGCAAAGTTGGAAGGTCTGCAGTATGGTGAATTCTTTGGCTATGCCGCACTAGTGGTTGATGTTAATGGTGACGGTTTATGCGATGTGCTAATAACAGCACCACAACATAGTCTTAAATTGCAGCCCGATGTAGGTGCAGTGCATATTTTTCTAAATCAAGGAGGTGTATGTACTTGTAAAATATAAAAAGTTTTCAATTTATTAAAAACTTTTTTTCAGTTTAATTTTGAACGTCAATTACTTGCGTCACCATTCTCTAGTATGGCACGGTTTGGTACCAGCTTATCAAATTTGGGAGATATTAATCTGGATGGTTTTAATGGTAAGTTTTTTTGTCAAAATCATCAAAAAATGTTTAACTTATTTATTATTAATATCTTTTTTTTGTAGATATTGCAATTGGAGCACCTTTTACTGATAATGTTGGCGCTGTTGCTATATTTTTAGGTTCTTCCCAAGGACTACGCCCGAAGCCAAGTCAAATACTAAATTACCCTCTGTCAGATAATATATTGTCTTTAAAGCAACCGCAAATGTTTGGACATGGTCTGTCTAAAGGTGTTGATATTGATCAAAATGATTTTAACGATCTGGCCATTGGTGCGCCTGAATCTGAAACTGTTTTCGTGTATCACTCATATCCTGTAGTTGGTATCAATACAACTATACTATCAGAGTCTAAAAAAATATCGCCAGATAACAATAAGTTATCAATAGAAATTTGTTGGCAACTTCTGACAAACTCCTCAAAAATTAATCAAACAGCGGTATTGTTGAAACTTGAAGCTGATCCACAATTAAAACGCGTCACATTTAAAAAGAGTCAAACTCATGAGACGCGATTTCATGAAGAAGCCTTCCGACAACATCAATGTCGCATTATTCAAACTGCAGTGAGTTTTTCATCACGTCATATTTTTGCACCGATCATAATAGAACTGAAATATGAACTTGAATTTGATGGAACTAGAGCTAAGGGTTTGTTAAAAATATACCTAAAAATGCCAAAGAAATATAAAAATTTTCAATTGTTTTTGTACCTAGAATTTTGTGATCGTTGCTCAGTACTTGATCCTGGAACGTATACTACTTCACGAGATTCTGTAACTTACATACACGGCTGCAAGGGCTCAGTTTGCAAAGTTGACTTACAGATAAAAAGTTTACACATAGCGTAAGTTTATTTTTATATAAAAATAAAATAATATTCAAATGCATTTTAATATTATCGACATAGTACAGTATTACCCTGTCTTCAAAGTAGTCTACGTACAGTAATGATTTTAACCGTGTACTCTTTTATTTAGTTGTAACGTGCCAAATGCTTTCTTAGTTTTGAATTCTTCATCTCACATTGTAAATATTTTTTATTGTTTAAATAAATGCTTTTTTCTTAGCGACCACTTTGTACAAGGCAGTGCTGCAACTTTTCCCATAAGCTACAGCATAAGGAACATAGGCGAAAAAGCATTTGATGCTCAAATAACTATTTCCATTAAACTCAATGTACTTTTTGCAAAAATACCAACAGAGTGTGTCTTGGATACATCTTCTGAGACTCACAAACTTATTTGTCAATTGGCGGAGGGACAAGCATTTGCCTCTGGAGCCACAGCCATAGTAAATTTGCTACTAGATGTCAGCAATATAGTGACAGAAACGGATTTATTAGTTAAAGCGGGTGTGTGCAGTTCCGGCTATGAGCTGACACCTTATGATAATGATATGGTGAATTTTATCATGCTGGAAGAACAAGCCGATATAATAATGATGGCGTATGTTAGACATTAAATTTTAAATAATTTATTTGATTGAACTATCATTTCTTACAGAAAACCATTGCTGCCATTTATAAACTTAAACAAAGCACAGAAAACAATGACTGTAAAAAGTGTTTTCGAGGTAAGTTATGTGCACATAGCACTCTTTGTGTAATTAGAATTAGCGTTTGTTTCGAATTTTAACTTTAATCATGATCTGACAAATTTCGAATTTTCGCACTATAGGTTGAGAATACTGGGCCCAGCACACTGCAGGATTGTATATTTACCTTCTGGACTCCTATAGCATTATGGGATGCTACACTCAATAAAACCTACAATATTTTTAACATAAACAATACTATATTAAATGTAAACCATAATAATGCATTTGTGCAACAGCGAAATAATAATCTAAAGCTTAGTTATGCCAAATATAATTTGAGTGACTTTAGTTTGCAGTCAAATACTGCTGAAAATTATCTGGAAAAATTCAACTTACCATCAAATCGAACTATAATGCTGAATTGTCTCAATTCAGAAGTAATTTGTGCAAAGAGTAATTTAACCGTTAAACAATTTGCACCACACAAAAATGTAACACTACAAATATCATTTGAGTTAGAATCAAAACTTGTGCAGGAGCTCATGAAGGATACCCTGGATTATATGGTTATTATTCCTATGTTGAGTATTAAAAGCGCCATTAGAAGAACGAGGTAATATAATCAATATGCATAGTTTATTTGAAGAGCAGGCGCATGTTTTTAATAATTATTTTTTCGTTTTATTTCAGGACTGTTATTATAAACGATAAAATTGATCCTATAATATTAGTTAATTTGACAGCACCAAAGACTCCGCTGTGGATTTATATAATAGCTGTAGTTGGTGGTTTATTGATTCTAGCTCTCTTAATATACGGACTAATACGGGTACGCATTTTAGCTTTGAATAAAAATATTTTTACTGAAAATTAATGTTTCAGGTCGGTTTCTTTAAAAGAAAAGCTAAAGAAGAAATGTTAAAGCAACTTGAAATCAAAAAATTGGCCAGATATAGCGTAATCGTAGATGAGGAACCTACATAAATGAAAGCTGTGAATAAGCATACACTAATAATATAAATAATTGAAAAATAAATATAAATATCGTCTTTAAATTTTAACATAAAGCTTTTGAATAAAAAATTTATAGTTTTTTCTATTGAAAATATTGTGCAATGAATTGAAAAGAAATGAATTAATATTTTGATTGTCTTACAAAAGTTCATTCTCTCCCGCTGTCAGTATTTTTTAAATTTCCTGTACGAAGCAACAACATATTTTGCACATATTAAAAAATAAATTAAAGTTACATATGCTGTGTTTTAATCGCCAAGTTGCTAGCTATGTACGAAAAAAACGATCAAGTCGCTAAGTTTCCTACTCGTTGTTATTTGAGTACTCGTTTGTTGTTTTTCCTACTTTTTTCATTTCAAATTGTTTATTTTTGAAACCTGACGTTTTAGGCAACTTGCTATGTATGCTTAGCAACTATGATTTTGCTCGTTGAGTTTTCGATTTTGTTTTTGTTTTCCCATACAATTATCGTTCCTAGCTAAAGATATCTAGCAGAGGATGGCGAATAAAACCTAGCTATACTCATTAGTAATTGCATTTTTGTACTTACATATATCAGTACTTTTGCGTCGTGAAAAATCATTCTCAGTACATTCGACAAGTTTTTAGTACATACGGTACATTTCAGCCATTTTCAGTACATTCGGCGCATTTTCGTTGTCAGAATTTGTTTTTCTTGTGTTTTGTTTATTTCTCACAACGATGTTTCATTTACGGTTGCATTAGTTTGGGTTTGACAACATAATAGCTAAAGAACGGTTAAAGGAAATACTGCCAAAATTGACACAACAAACTTAAATTAATAAATGGCACAAGTTGATTGGACATGCAACGCTGATAGGTCTCCTCCAACGGTTAAATTAAAATTAAATCCACTGTCATCGGTAGCGACATTTAAGTCGCAATTCTGTTCATTTCATGCAGTCAAGTGTGTTGTAATTCTTGCAGCTGCTCACCGCTGGCGCTATTTCCGTTTACCATCCGTATTCTGATCAGCCTATTGCGTTGAACAGAATACGAACGGGGTCGGGAAATCGGCAACGATTACTCGCTGTCAAAAATCATTACACACTTGATCGTATGAAATAGAACAGAATTTCGGCGTACGACTGGTAACCTGCCTGACAGTGAGTAATCGTTGAGGCTTTTCCAACCCCGTCCAAATTTTGTTCAACGCTTGAGGGTAAACCTGTAATTGTATCATGGTTGCTACTAAAAAAAGGTATTGAATTATGGTATGCTACTACTATAAAACTGAAACTCTGAATCTTCGAAATTATTTGACAGCTTGCTACAAGTTTTATATCCGATTATTGTGTGAAAAATTACGATTTTGTTAAAAGAAAAAACTAAAAATGTCCGGCGATGAAGGAAAAGATTGTGAAGAAAACCAAAAAATACCATCAAAGAAAATAAAATTTACGCTACAGAAAATTAAAAACATAAGAAAACTTCAACAGGATGAAATTTTTAGCTACATTGAAAAATTGCATGAAATATTTAAAAAAAATGAAAAAAAGCTAAAGAAATACAAAGAAAAGCTTAAAAACCTTGTAAGTTTTGCTGTAACTATCAATGGTACAGAAATTAATCTGAAAATCATTTTATTGTTAAAGGTGCAGCAAGTGGAGGACCTTCAACTGCGCCAACCAAATTCACCGAAGGGAACTGAAGTAAATTTAGCATCCGCGTCCGCGGCGACAGTTGAGGCTGAAGAGCAACCGGAAACCAAAGAAAGTGCATCAGCTGAAGAGAAAGGTATGTACGGAAATAAAACCTGTTGGCAGACTCCATCGCTCATTTACTTCAAGAGTGGCATAACTCAAAAAATGTGATTTTTGAGTTAATGATCCGCCATTTCATGTTTTATTCTGTGTCAAAAACTCAGAAAGGTATCATAAACTCGCCTTGTGAGAAGAGTTTATATAAACATACTTTTTTGAATTCTCATATAAAAAGTGCGTTTTTCTCCCACTTTGTGTCTTTTGAGTTATGTCGCTCTTGAAGTAAATGAGCGACATGGTCTGGTGTCGACTTCTTATCTTCAGAACAAAAAATCGATCATATATCTATGAGTCGGCCAACCATTCTAGATATCATTGCCAGTACTACTAGGACTGTATTGTTTCAGAAAGCACTAATGCTTTCTTACCAAAATATATCAATTTGCTTGGATTTTGCAGAAGAAAAAAATTTAAACATGTAATACTTAGTTTGGCCAATATTTTTCAGATGCTTATTATACTGAAACAACGAATTTTAAAAAAGTTTTTCAAAATTAATGCCGAGCTCAAACGGAAAAATAAGTTTTACTAGTAAAACATTATAAGAAAGAATTTGTCAGGCTAAGGCACTGACATTATCCTCATGTGGATTCCAGGCCACAGGTATATGAAGGGATATGAAAGGGTTGATAATCTAGCAAATCGTTTTCATACTCTTTTAGGTTTAGTGAAGAAGATAATTTGTTCGTATTTTCTATTTGAAACCGGAAAGCACTGGATATCTTTAATAACCTGTAAAACAGCCAAATCAATTTGTCCCTTTTATAATAAACTGAAGAACGTATCTGCTGTCAGTAAATAAACACTAGGAGACGGTTCGACTTCGCATGAATCATCGCGATCTGGGCAATCATAAAGCAATTCAATTCATTTCATTCTGCCGTCGCGGTTTGAATGCAAACGAGAATGAATCACTCGAGTACTTTCATTGCAGCCATAACAAGACTAAAATGTATTGGAAAACCTTTCATCAATGACCTCAGCGCAATATGTACTTTTTGCATTAATCAAATTCCTGCATAAATCATGAAAGAACTTTTTATAAAAAATAAAAAGTTAAAGTTTTCAATAGGTAACCAAAATGTAGTTGTCATACATAGTCTTATTCTTTTTAATCTATATACTGCATCTCTACATTTGTTAGAGGATCAAAATACTCTTAGGTTTCAATTTGCAGATAACTTCTTTATCCTCTCCTTTTCTGATAATTTTGATTTCTCAGTTCAAATTTTCTGAAAATATGTTCGTCACTGAATCTGTTCTTCATTATCGAAAAAAACTGAATATCGAAAGAGCAAACAAATCTCTTAATATATAAATTGGAGTCAAAATACTTTCGAAAATCAACACGTCTTTTAGAGCTTTAGCGGTTCGAACGTTATAGTCCGGGAGGTATCGTTGCAGTTCTCAAAGTCATTTCATCCCATTTATTTTTTTTTTTTGTAATTGATACTGAAAATGTGGCTAGTAATCAAAATAAACGTCCTTTGACAGAATCGTAGTGTGAGAGGCCGAAAACAAATAAAAAAAATTTCACCAATAGCTCGAAAAGTAAGCACAAGTAGTTAAATATATTAAGGCCTGTTGTAGAGGAGGTGAAAACACATAAATTTCATGCCCAAAAATCTCCGTATGACAAGATTTGACCCACCTTTCATAGTTTTTAAATTACTAATAACCAGTGCCATTTTCAAAAAAATACGGTTTTTATTAAAAAGTGTATATTAAAATTACTTGTTCAAATCTGAAAACCGTATTTTTCGTTCAAAATAACTCTTTTGAAATTATAGTATGTATTTATTAGAGGATTTTCCGGGCATGAGATCGATGTGCTTTCATCTCTACAATGGCTTACTTTTTGGTTTTTTTTTTCGTTCACATAATCAGCCCACCATAACTAATGCAGCTGAATCTTAGATCATCGTATATCTACTTAAAAGGAATTATTTAAAATAGGAATCAAACGAAATGAAATGATTATCTCATTTGCAACGCTGCCTCCTGGACTATTAGCTTTTCTGTACATTTTTTAACGTGATATATATTTACAGTTCGATTTCGTTTCTTTTAAACAACGCTTCACTGATAAAAGCTTTAATTTTTATTTAAAACCACATTTCAATTTCTGTTGCAAAAAAAAAGCAAATGTTTACTCCAATTAATAAGATATCAAATTCGAAAAGTAAGTTGTCAAATACTAAAAAGTGTAGTTAATCAGTTTGGCTAGTGAAGCGCTTATATCAAGATTGTACATCAATCATAAAAGGTTTCAGCTACTGGTCACAACAACAATAGCGATCATATCAGCAACATAAGTACAAAATTACTAGCATTTCAAGTGCCTCCATCTACCATAGCAAAATTTATTATATAATATATGATAAGCTTAAGATAAGAACTATAATTAAATTAATCTTAAAATATTAATCAATAATTAACTAACATAATTAGTTTAAGAACATTAATAATAAATTTGAACACTTTATATTAAAATATTTAGAAATAGTTCAAATTAATTGCTTCAAACGGCATTTACTTTCGAACAATTTACTCCGAGTAACAAAGTGTTTTTAAAACATTCTTAAATTAATAAGAACAAATCGCCGCTTTTATCCTAATATAATGAATGTACGTACGTCTACATATCTCACATACATTTTGCTTTAAAGAATATATCTTTTATCCAATCAAAAAAAACATCTACATATGTATTAAATCTTTCTTAACTACTTTATATACGCCGTTTCCCATTGCTGTGATGCCTTAAGTAAATATAACAACAAAGCATTTTTTTCACGACGTTTATTACTGCTCGTAAAAATAGTTCTCCAAAATTATAATTATTTCACAACTTTATTAATTCTAATCCACTAACGTACTTCACGACTAGCAACAGCTGCTACCAGAGCGGCACCTCGTCCTGAACCATCCTCTGATAGCATTATATCGAAGTTTGTATCAGGCTTTACAAATTTTCGCATTGTTTCTCTCATGTAAGCATCAAATTTTGGATGAAAACGATAGACAGATCCATCAACGCCTACCACCACAGAAGGTTCATTAATTCTGTTAATGAAACTCGAAAGTCCTATAGCCACTAATTTTGCAGCACGTTTTGCAATGCATTCACATATAAATTGCAACTTTTGACAATCTTCCACCGTAGCTTTCTCGATGCCTAAAAGTTGCTTTAATATTTGTCGTGTATTCAAAAAATTTGGAACACTGTCGCCTTCAATTTCTGATAAAAAAGATGTTTCAAAACATTCCGGATTATTGGACAAAACCTCTGCAAAATTGTTTTTATTTGGTGATCGCACAAATATCAGATTTTCTTCAATTGCTTTACATAACACCACTCGTACTAGCTCTCCAAGGTACATGCCTGAAAATAGATAGAAAAAGAAAAAAATAATTTTCCAAAATAGCTCATGTGATCCTTTTTGTATACCACAAAAAAACTTACCTGAAATTAATTTTTCAAATATCTGATAATTCGCATTGATTGCGGTCTTATCGATCTGACGATCATAATCAGTGCGTATAAATTCCAATGAACCGTTATCACCAAATGCACCACACTCGGTGTTGATTATGACATGCGTTTTGTCTTTTTTGAAATCATTTTCAAGAAGCTCAACATTTTCAACACGTTCAACATAGCAGGCGTTACAACCGGTGCCAATTATGACACCAATACGACAATTACTATTTCGATGAGCGCATGACATCAGTGTTCCTGTAGTATCATTTAATATAGCCGCAACATCAATTTCTAAATCTCCACGCCTTTTAATAGCCTCCTTGAGCAAACGTCCAACATCCTCATCTATTACGCCTTCACAGTCATAGCCTTTTGTCCAACGTACGAGTAGTGCTTTTGAAAGACCCAACTGTACGCATGGGAATGAAAATGTAAATCCAAGTGGAAAATGATCGCGTTCCACGCTATTTTCTACCACAAACGATGCCAAACATTCTGCAATGTGATCGAATAACTTGATGCCAGGACCTGTCATTATATCCTTGGGTACAGCATACGTATTTGATATCACATCTGCATCGTGATGTCCCTTTAATTGAATGAGTAGTACACGAAAATTAGTGCCACCCAAATCTAATGCCAAATATTTGCCAACTTCTTTGCCAGTTGGTAAATCCTGTACATAGGTAACAAAACATTTTGTATCGGCCGCATCGTGTGTCGCTTTCGAAAGTCCTTTGCTTATTTCATTAGTAAACCGTTTGTAGACTTCTTGTAATTGTGAATCACTGAGAATAAATTTCTGCATAAAATCCTTAAGTCTTGAGTCTTGCATCTTTTTGCTTAATACTCGTTATTAAAATATTTAGACGAGAGTATTTTTTTCAACGGTAATAAGCCAATAAATGCTGCTCTGTCAGCCAACTAACGAATTAGAACTAATTAAAGTTTTTGCCATGTTTTCAGTTTATTGCCTGCTTGCCTTAGACTTTTTTTTTGTGTTTTTTGCAGTTTCAGTATTAAAATGGTTTCGTTTGATAAGAAAAACTTTTATTACAGTCTATTGTTTCGTTTGTGGGTTTGTAGCTTAAAAATTTGTTTCTTTTCTTGTTTTCCGAAAACGTGAAGGGGCAAAAAGTGAAAAATCTTAGTTAAATTCAAATCTATTTGTTTTTAGGGATTGGAATTTATTAGTTTAATAAAAAGTTACTAACAATAAGATAAAGAACAAATTATTTTTCTCTTAATTTCATTACGAAGGTACCTTCCGCTTTGTTGATTCTAGCTTAATTTGTTCTGCTGTCTTCCTACTATTTCGTAAAATAAAAGTCTAAAAAAAATTTATTCCAAATATAGATAGCTTAGGAGCTATATAAACTGCTTAATAAGTTTTGCATATTTTTGTGTTTCGTATGTGATATGCTGTACTGCACAGTAAGCTATATAAAAGGAACTTTGTCCTGAATATCGAAAGAAGCAAACAAATCTCTTAATATATAAATTGTGATCAATAAAAATTAAATATGTAGTAAATCCTTGAATAAAAATCCTATCTGTGGTACATAAAATTTTCAGATTTTTGCGAAATATTTTTTTATAATTCTTTATCAAAAATTTTTCAATGTGTAAATGCATCAGTTAATCAAAAAAAAAAAAAAAAAAGGATTCTACGTATTCGTTGGCCGTAGGCGCAAGAAGCCTTACAATGTGAACTCGGAAAATTATTTTTTATATGTATATATATCTTTGATCGGATAAACATCCACTTTGCGAAAATTATGCTTTCACACATTCATGGTTTGTTTTGTCTTGGCGTAACGCAGTGGGACATGCAAGTCTTGAACAAAAACGATCCATAATGTGTGGCAAAATGCCTACCGTCAAAATTATGCTAAATTTTAAAAAATCGTCACTTTTGACAATCGCTTTCTTAGTGATTTGGCTCTTACAAGATGAGGTCCTATATTGTATATTGCATTACATTTTCTTTTATTAAGCAAGACCGTCCGTTTTTATTATATGAGACCGATAATACACAAATGGTTTGTTCAATTAGGGTTGATGTTAGATGTAAGCGCTTTTTGCACAAAACATTAAGATGTAGTTTGAGTTGATTTATAGAAAAAAAAGAGATTTGTGCCCTTTTGAAGTTGTATCAATTTTAGTTGAAACATATTTTATTTTCTTCCAGCCATTTAAACACTAAATAATGTTTTGTAAATTTATTTCAAAATTTGTTCATATGTTCTACTTTTATATAGAACTGATATTAATGACTGTATTTATATTTTGTCCACTGTAAACTTTATTACACGTCTATTAAGCTTTAAAATATTTATTAAAAAATGCACAATTTAAGTGTAATTTTCAAATATAGTAATGCTATAAAATGATATATCAACATTAAGATTAACACTTTTATTATTACAAAGGAAAATAGAATATCGCGGTGATAACGTTATACGACTGCTCTTTAGTTTTAAAAAACTAACTTGCAAGCTTTGAAATGTCAGTAACATTCAAGTTGCTATGATAAATTTTTGCAAAAGCAATAAAACTCAATAAATACAATAAATTATAAAAATGCAACAGTAATATGATAACTAAAAACTTCATAATCTCCGGTAATACCATGTAATCATTATTTTCTAATACCTAAATAACAACAAAGTGCTCTGTTACTGATACTGCAATTCCGGATATTACTTTAGTTTCATCCCTTAGTCCTTTTTTGAAGTGCTGTTTGTTCATTTGAAATAAGTTAAGGTGTAGGTGGTTAATTCAGTTTCAAATATCAAAGTTTCTATGTACATCCATATAAAAACAAATAATAATAAAAAGTCATAAAGATAATTATAACATCAGTTCTGCGAGTACTTGACTGGTTTTTTTTTTTAAGTTTTCATTGATTGTTTGTTTCTTAACTCCTTTTAATATTTTTGAAATATTTTACAATTTGTTGTAGAACATATAGCAACTATGACCTACACGGTCGTAAGCTTAGTGCACCTACGTACATTTTCATATCGAAAGTCATAAATTGTTATCATCATTGTTATTTCTTTTTTGTACAATATATTATACGTAGATTTTGACATTAATTACTTTTTCTTTTAGCTCCATTAAGTTTAGTAGATGAGATACGCCAGGCTGCAGAACAGGCGCAAAATTTAAATGGTTTTGTTTATGAGCCAACATCTGGCTTGTACTACGATCAAAAGACGGGCTATTATTATAATGCGGTAATGAAATTTCTCGATATTATTTAAATGAATTTGTGTTAATTATTTGCTTTATTAATTTTTAACAGGAATGTGGTTTATATTACGACGGTAATACTGGTTGCTATTATAATTACGATCAAGAAAAAAATTCTTTCGAATTTCATTCACAAGTGCAAGCTGCAACAAAGGTAATATATGTATATGTGTCGAATTAGTGAATTTTTGATATAAATTTGAATTCTTAAAATCTAGTAATAGTCAATAAAAACCCTTTGTTTTAAATGGTTTTTTTCAAAATCAATACAAAATAAAAATAAAGTCCTTTACCAAAAACTTTATTTTGACCTCTTTAATCGGCCACCAGCGGAAACTGCCATCTATTAAAGTCTTGACACTAAATCAAACATTGTAACCAAGTTTCATTGATGTGGTAATTTTTCTAAATGAAATACTTTAAAATGAACTTAGTTAAAATTTAACCTTTGAAACCTCTTTGAATTTTGTTCCAAAAAACTCGGGCTTATCTGATAGGATTGTCATTGGTAGTTTACATTAAACATTTACCATTTTCGTAAATCATTTAGTTGACTCCTCAATTTCCACTGATTTGTTGTTGCAAGCGATATTAGATAACATATTATATACTGAATTTTTTTTTTTATTATTTTTATTTTCAGACTGCTGATGATAATGACATATTTGATAAATACGTAAATAATGCACTTTTAAATCGTTTCTCAAAACTTAATATTGACAAGATGCGTAAAAACGCATTAGGTAAGCTTCTTGGTCAGAATGTACGATGAAAACGCGGATTTCTTTTCTCAACTTACAGACTGTTGTTGCGGATGATGATAAAGAAGAATGGGGCGTTATAAGCGATCGACCTAAAATTAAAAAATCAACACCAGCACGAACTAAAAGTAAGACACGAGAGAAGAGACAAAAACGTAAAAGACGTGCGCATCGTTCAAGCCGTAGAAGGTCTGAATCATACACGACAGATTCCAGCGATAGAGACTGTAAAAAACGTGACAGAAAATCTGACAATGATGAGGATACAAAACAAGCAGGCGATGATATGGAAGACGGTGAACTAGAAAGTTCCAGCTCTAGTTGTAGAGATAGTTACTGTAATTCAGCATCAGATGCCGATGAAAGCGCTCTTAAGATTTTTAATAGAGGCAGTGAATTTCAAGGTTTGTAGGCACACTATTTTCACACAGAGAAAGAAATTCGCGTTTTATGCTAATTCATTTTCAAATTATTCCTATATTGCGATGAATTTTATAGATATTGCTAAGAAGTATCCACCTTCTTTGCGTATTATTGTGCAAGAATCACAGTTAGATGATCTTAAAGTTGGCAGCTTAAGCTTAATAACATTTAAAGGTGGAACTTTAGGTCGTGAGGGTAAACATGATGTTATTATACCCGATCTCAATGTCTCAAAGGTATGTAAGATTGTTATGAAAACTATATTATTTTCTAACACTTGCTTTTTAGTTTCACTTAAAATTTACCTACGATACAAAAAAATATATTTACAAATGTATTGATTTGGGTTCACGTAATGGTACTATTTTGAATGGCACTCGTATGTCAACTTCCAAAATGGAGAGTGAACCTTACAACTTAGTTCATGGCAGTGTACTGCAGTTGGGACAAACAAAACTTCTCTGTCATGTGCATGAGGGTAATATCACCTGTGGACAATGTGAACCGGGTTTGTTAATTGAAGCATCCAAAGATTCGACAACAACTCCGGCAACGGTTGCTTTAACACGAAAGGAGCAACTTAAGAAAATACAGAAAAAGTATGGACTAGAAAATGAAAGTAAGTATGATTGAATTTTTATCTAGTCAGGCTTAAAGGAAGTTTAATCAATTTAATTTGATGCAGTTGCACAAAACTAACGCTAATTTATATAAACTTAATCTAGCTGCATAGTCAATTGATTTAAAAAAATATTTGCTTAATTTAATATAATTTTGTCCGCTTAGAATTTGTTGACAATGCCAAAAACACTACTGGTGGCTATAACGATCGCGCTGCAACACGTCGCATTAAAGTTGGAAGCTCCACAGACAAGGAGAAAACTCAAACCGCTTCGGTTAACACGTTGGTTTTCTTGAATAACATTATAATATTGCTGTAATTTACTTATAATTTTATTACATAGTGCAATTTCGAGTGAGAATAAAGGCTTTAAAATGCTTTCAAAGTTGGGTTGGAGTAAAGGCGAATCTTTGGGTAAAACAAGCGCTAGCGGTGGTCTTTTGGAGCCTGTACGTATTACTATTTTATTAAATCACAATACGAAAATGTATGTTATTTAAAAAATATTTGATGATTTTAGATTAATGTTTCATCAAACGAAGGCAAAAAAGGTTTAGGCTGTGAGGAAATTGCAATAGGCATTGCGGCTGCTACTGCTAGTGAGAAGAAAAAATTTGCTACATGGAAAAAGACGCAAGAACGTTATCAGAAGGCAGATATATTTCGTGATAGCGACGATGAAGACAGTAACTAAATGCTGTGTTTAAGAACTTTATATAATTTTTGTTGTTTTTATATATTAATTTTATTATTTAATAAATATTTAATATATATATATATTAATTTAAATGTATATATTTTCACGAAAACTTACTATCAGCTGCTTCAGTTGATAAGAACTTTGCACATAAAGCAAAATAAATGCGAAAAAATTTACTTTTTGTTTTAATTTTCTCTTTGTTTCCAATTTAATGTTTTTTTTTAGGCTGTTGAATGGTTCCGGTATCAATTTTATTCCTCTAATGGATAATTTCGTACCACAGCTAGCTCCACCCACTTTTATTAAATTGAAAGTTATCAATGACAATATTCCAATTAAATGTAAGAACTGTCGTGCCCACAATTCTTCTGTAGGGAAGTGCAGCGGGGGAGAGCTTCTCTTATCTAAAATGGGTGCAATTTTATTGAAATGTGTGTCAAGGTCAAGGAATGGTTTGTATCGACATTATCTGCGGACTGCTAAAGCTTTGTAAGAAGGATTTAATATATTGCTGTTCATTTAATTAAAAAAGAGTTATAAGACGGTAAGGTGTTTTCTGAGATCCCCGATAATTGCAAAACCAATTTCCATACAGAAGCACTCAAATAGTAATGTTTATCATCGATGTTTTCTCTTGCAAATGGTAACAATATTCGTCATTACTTTAGACATAATAGCAACTTTTTTTTCAATTTAAATTAATTATTATAAAATTGCAACATTTTTTAAATAGAATGATACCTATTTCGTCAAAATCGGTCCACTAGAAGCGACACAATTCCATTTTGAAATCACTCGTAATTTCAGTGCACCAGCAGAAAAGTTGTCCCCAAAAGATGCAATCGTTTTTAACAATTTGCACCGTCAAACAATTTGCCAAAAAAATTTGCAGCATACTTTTGGGGGTATGTAAATATACGGTATGCTGCTGCTAGTTCATGATCGCCTGGTGTTTCGTTGATTTTTGGTAGTGCGTTTCAACAAAAATTTTTGTTACGAGCAGCAAGGAACTATTTTATATTATAACTCGGCTTCTACTGCACCGATTTTGATAAATGAGGTGTCATTGGCTTTGTAAGAAGTTGCAGATTTTTTGTAAAGCATAACGGTTTTGATATTTTCTTTTTTGAAGAAAATTAAGAAGAACTTGTAAATTTTGGTGAAATATGCGCAAAAAAAATGATTTTTGTTTTTTTTTTTTAGAAAATTTTGCTGAAATATGCGTTAAAAAAGGGACCTTTTATTTTTTAAGTGAAATTTGCTGAAATATGTAATGAATGACTTGTTCTAGTAAATTTTGGTTTCCATAAGAAAAATTCCACGTTTTGATTCAGTAGATTTCCACAAACCACTGACATACAACACGTTAACTTGCTATTAAACGATATGGCTTGTTATTTTCAATACTTTGATATTTAATAGGAATATCGTGACCATTTTTATTGGGGATTGAGACCAAGTGTCTAAGGCATAAAACTTAGCAAATTTAATCAAAATTGGAACTGTAGCTTTTGCATGATGCGCGAACATCGAAGCGGCCATCATATTATTTATAGAGATAAATTTTGAAAAATTTTAGCTTATTGATTTATGACCAGTGGTACCCAGAGACCGTAGGCAGGCGCTTAAAGACCATAAAAAAGCAAACAAGCAGGCGCTTAAAGAGCGTAAAAAAGCGTGTACGTATACAGAGAATTTTGTTTTAAAAACTTAATTCAAAAAACATAAAACCTTACGTAAGATATTTTCAGACTCTCTTCACTCAATGTCTTACGTTATTAAATTAAAACACAAACGCATATTCAATTTATTTTTGTTTTTATTATCTTAAACTTTTCTTATTTATTAAAACTTAATAATTCAGCTTAAAATTGTAACATGCTTTTCTATACTAAAACATTGTTTTCTGCATAAATAAAATTTAAAAATTTGTTGTTTATAATCGATAATACTTATAAGCTACATATTTACATTTTATATTTGAAAAATTTTTCTTTTATATAAAACAAATCGCTAAAAAATTTGTGTTTTATTTATATGAACACAATTTTTCTTGGTAAATTGTTTGCATACTTTTCAAAATTTTATAACAATTATGCATATACAAACATACGGCTAAGTACATACAAAGCATTTTTATTTATTGAATTTTAAACATGCTTGTGCGATGCACCCTATAATTTATTGTATACATACATTATATACAAGGTACTATTTCTTTAAAATTTCATTTGATTAAAACCAATTTTCCTTTCATTCTATTAATTCAATTATGAACTTTTGTTAGTTAAAATTTTACTTTAAACTTTTACAATACATAAATAGAGTTGTTAAGATTTAAGTAAAACATCACACAATTGTAACACTCATGTAATTTTACATACATATATAGTACATATACAGACATACATATGTATAAACTTTAAGTTAAAACAAGTCTATTTGTTAGTTTGCGTAGTGTTTTTTACGAGAAAGATATGTTGTGCTCTTGTTAAAGAAATTTAAGGATATATCATTTTCAAAGAGTAACATTTAAAAAAATTTATGTTTATGAAAAAAAAAAAATATCTGTAAATATTTAAAACAATGAACTGCTTTATTGGGAATAGTTGATACATTTAAATTTGTTTTTTTAAATAAGCTAAGGAACTGCATTTTATTATGACAAGTTTAAACTTGATGAATTTAAAGGAAAACGCCTATTCCTGCCAAGCATGTTCGAAATTTACATATAATTTTTCTTATTGCTTTTTAACAGTGTATAAATATACATATAATTTTTTATGTAAATACTTTATTTGCTGTTTAAATAATTTTCTTCTAATATACAACGTATTTAACATTTAACAATTCGGTTTTTTTTTTCAATATTTTAACTTATGTATTGTCAAAAATTTATCATCTTTTATGTTTGTTAAAAAAAAAACAATGTACTTTTGTATGTGGCCAATAATAGCCTTCTATTTTTATTAAATGTATAAATAAAAAGGCAACGTTTTTTCGAAAAACAAAAATTGTTGCAATTATTTTTTATTTTATTAAATTGTCTAACAAACATTATTACAATTTTTTTATTTTTTGATATGATTAACTGTTTTTGAATCTTAATGGCCCACACTTAGTTATTGTTTATATATATATATTAATAAATATTTAACAAAATTAGTTTTGAAACAGCGAGTGTTGTGAACAAAATATATTTTTTCGTTTTGTATATGATTTAAATATCAATAAACTAATTTCTACATTTTTTATTTTACTTTAATCTTTTAAATATTTCTAAAATTTACAATAAGATGGCGCTATTTAAAATTTTTAACAAAAATTTCAATGAAAACTTAATAAATAAATCGAAATTGTTAACGTTAATTTTATTACAAAAACAATTTAATTTAAAATTATTACCTAAATGTGTATCTAAATATGTCTATAAAAATGCACTTGATTATTGTTTTAACAACAAGCATATTTGAAATTAGTCGCTACCTTGTTCACGTCTAAAAATAAGTTATTAATTTTTATCTATAGGAAATTTCATAATGTAAAAGTAGCACACAGCAAAGAGGTTGAATAAATCTTAAACCTTATAGCACAAGAGCTGTAGAAAAGTCGTTTGAATAACATTTCGAATAGGATGTACGTAATGCATTTTAGTGAAACAAATCAACCAGAGTTGTTTTACCTTAGCCTGTCCCGATGGCTGAAAGCACTTGAATTTCACGAAATTTTTTTTTTTTAATAAAAAGTGTGTAAGATTACAGCTTGAAATGTGTGCCAAAGAATTGAGCTCGATAAGCCTACATATAGGGTTGCCATGGTCTTAACCAGCACTAAAGGGAAAAAATTTTCAAAAAAAATTTGAGATACAAAAGTAAAATTGTGTCGGATTTGGCATGATTATCATTCTATATACTTTGCTTTTTTAAAAAATTTCCCAAAAAAAAACAGTTGGCAGCCTATGTTTGAGAAAGGATTCTACAAGGCAACCCTATATATTAAAATTAGGCTCATCGAACTCTATCACTTGGCACACGTTTTATACTGTAATCTTTCACACTTTTTATTAAAAAAAAATCTGCAAAACTTCGGGTGTTTTTAGTTTCACCAAAATTCATGACAAACTTTCATGTACAACCCAATTTGTAATTTTATAAACTCACACTCTACGCCTATTAGCTAAATGTATATCGTTCTTTCTTTTAATAAACGCAAACTTTGTTGGTATTGACGTTTTTGAGCATTTTTTAAAACAAAATATCTCATAAACTATAGGAGATAGGATAAAAAATCATTTAATCATTTTTGCTAAGAAATACTCTAACTTTATACTGCATTTCTTAACAAAAATGATTAAATGATTTTTTATCCTATCTCCTATAGTTTTCGAGATATTTCGTATCAAAAAATTATCAAAAACGTCAAAAAAAAAAACAAAGTGTGCGTTTATTAAATGAATGACCGATATATAAAATCATATAAAAATGCTACATAGTTCTGAGCATGGAGAGTAGCAACAACTTTTAGATGGACCCTGTTTGTTTTTGAGTTATGAATGCAATTTTCTTTTCAAATAATGAGGAGAGCCAAAATTGCAAATGTCTTGAAGCAAATTGTGTATGGCAGCATATGGCGCATCTTCGCCAAGACAATAGTACTTAGTTGACCTTAAGGCCTCCGATTTTGGTTATTTTTTTTTTTGATAGTACATATTTCACTAGTTAGCAATTTACTCAGAATCGCTACAACTTTTCAGTATATGAGTTTAGCTTTCAAAAGATAAATAGACAATGGTTTATGCTTTATAAAGTGGTCCATCCCACTTTTCCATCGCATTTTTCAAATAAAATTATTGTGTTTTTTTAACAATTTTAAGATCTTTTTATGCTTAACAACTTTTTATGAAAACTACTCTTTTCAACGAAAAAAATTATGACGAATTGTTTCATCGAGAATTTTTCACACGGTTAGACTGAAAAACTGCTATGGAAGGGTGGGGTGGTCCATTTGAAAAAGGATGACCCATATAATATAATTTTAAAAAATAATGAATACTGAAATGTGAGTTTCGGATAATGTCCGAATGTTTAACTTTTACTATTATTTGGCCTATACGTAGAAGATAAAAACTGAAATAAACTTCTTCAAGAGACCAACTAATTCTTAACATTTTATGTTCTGTCTGCTGTTTTACAGGTATAAAAAATTATTTAAAAATAAAATTTGAAAAATTGTAGCGCAACATGGTTTTGGTATATGCCGAAAAGATAACTGCCTACCCACAAGAAAAGTTCAACAAAATTGAAGGCCTCAAGAATCAACTATTTTAGTTTTGTTAAAGAATGCAACATTTATTTTACAAACTAAAACAATGCATTAGGGGTATTCATCCACATTTGCAAATGAAAATTCAGTTTTTGTTTTTTGATTCCATTAAAAATAGTCGCATAGTAGCAACATAACTTTGGACTTTAGACAAACTGTCTCTTCGAACCTTTCTTATGCTTGCAGACATTGGCACTTAACGTAAATGTTAATAATCATAATAATAATGTTAAGACAAAAGCCAAAAAAGTTTTGATGAAAATAGTTAAACTTGGTCAATTTAAGAATGCTTAACACGAAATGCTCAGTTAGCTCTGGTTTTCGAGATATATATATGAGATCAAACATGACAAAAACCCAATTTTTGGTCAATATAAGGACACAAACCTTATCCGAACATTTTTTACTATTAATATAAATGTAAGTAAACAGATTTTTTTTGACTAATCATTTGATCGTTTCCGTACACTTTTTACATGAGCTAAACACATTTGAATCAAATGTGGAAAAAATATATTAAGTTACACAAAAAATAAAGTTTCTTACATGATCAATCTCATATAATCCTGAAAAGTATAGCTGACTGAGAGGTAAATTTTGAGTTCGAAGTGCCAAAAACATCCCACAACAGTTCCTTAGAACCCAGAACCGAAAATTTTCCGCATTTTTGTTACCTTGTATAATCAGCACATAGTCTCATTATAAGGTGGATCTTTCTCCGATTCAGTGCTACTCTTAATGTTCGATGATAATTTTGCAATTTCATCTTGTACCAAATGCGTGCTTATCTGCGGTATTGTGAGACTACCAACGTTTGCCGCTTGATCACCATCCTTAGACTCTTCCGTACTAGAGCTACTCTCTTTAAGTATATTCATGCCCAATTTTGAGCTCATAGGCGGTTTTAGTGAGACCGATTTTACAGCAGAGCTAGAAGTTGTTGAGAAGCCAACATTACCCGTCCCTGCGGTGGACGTTGAAACATTTTGAGGCGTATTCATATCACTCTCACCTTCGTTGTTTAAACGTTTTGTAGGATCCAAACTTAATTGTTTCTTTAGTTGCATAGCACGTAGCTGTGGTGGTGTTGGTTGCACCTGCGACATTATTGATGCCGTTGACGTTGTTGTTGATGGCGCTGTCCCCGCCGCTGCTCCACTAAAATCAAACGATGCAGAAGGCTCATCACGTTTGCGTTTATAGTCAGCGGCACCAACGGATGCTGTACGCAATGGCTGATAACGCGCTGTGGTAATACCAACACCAACACTGCCACTACCACTAAGCATAGCACCGGCACCGATAACCTCTGGTATAGTTGTTGTCACTTGTTGATCGCCAGCATCAAATGATGGATCCGCTGTCAGTGATGGTGTATCTATATTATAGGAACCAGTCATAGAGGTCGTTGTATCGTTGGAACTCTGTTTGATAAAACGATATGGATGTGCGGAGCAATCGGTCTCGGTGCTGGAATTCTTTTGCAGGCTTTCGCTAGATTTCTTAAAAAGTCGCCCAGTACCCGCAGCATCATACGGTGGATTAAGAAATTCACTGGTGGCACGCGTTGGTGCCACAGGTGATTGATATGATTGTTGCTGTTCCATTGATGAATTACGTTGCCATTGACGTTCATTTTTCATTTGGAATGCATCGCTGGTGCCAGCAGTGGTAATTATAGGTGGTGCACCGCCACTGCCTCCACCGCTGGTGTCACTGCTACCGCCGCCGCCCCCGATAATACCACCACCAGCAGGTGGTTTAGATGGCGAGAGTTCGATAGCAGTTTCACGACGCAATGGGTAACGGTGACTGTAATCGATGGACAAACCAGTCTGTGGAGAGATAAAAAAATACATATTTTAGTTCAAAGTACAGGTAAAAGGTTGTAAGTACCCTTATTGTTAAATTAATAATAAAAATTGACTGCATAGTTTTAGGTAAAATTTTTATGCGTATTAATTTTTCTATAATTAAACGTATCATAACCAAATTTGTGGCATATTTGAGATATATAAATAACTTGTCAGCAATTTGCCAAGGCAACATTTTCATTAATCTGTTGTGTTTCCTGGTTGTTGATGTCCTTCCGCCGGAAATTGAAAACATAAATTAATTAAACCACATGATATGAACCAATGAAAATGTGTGGTAAAATTCATGTATCGTCAGGTCTCTAGATATATGTATGCACTTACTGTATGCTATGGGTGGCTATCTAGTTGCAAAATTTTCTTTAGCTGCAGCAACATCAACAACGATATTTAACTATATACGTCAGTGCACACACTTCATTGCATCCCCACAGCACAGCAAAATTACTCACCCCATAGGAATCATCGGTGGTTTCGTCAATGGATGCACGTGCCTGAAAAAGTCCTTCAAGCATCATATAATCATTTTCTTCGCATTCCTTGAGGTGTTGCTTCTCCAACATTGCAGCAAATTCAGCCTTGGACATATCATTTTTCGGTCGATCTAGAGAAGCTGAATGGAAATGAAGCAGAACAGAAAAAGTAAGTGATAGCAAAGTATTTTATCAATTGTTGTGATGAAAATTGGAGTAGCATTGCATTGTACGACAGTGTGATGTATGCCTGTGATAAAGTGCTAAAATGTGATTGAGAGTTTGAAAGAATTTGTGTTGCATTTGATTACTGTTTTGGTAAGAAAGTGTTGTTTGATTTGTACTTTGGTACAAATTACTAACCAAAGATTGTTTGCATAACTGATGTTTCGGAAATGGAGAGGACAACAGAAAAAAATAAGTAGGACCATAGCAGGATTAAAGTAGGTAATTTTAAATTTTATGCACCCAACTAGGACATTTCAGGCTTTGATTTTTTTTAGACACAATAAGTGCGGATTTTTACATAGCAGGTATAAAAAGAGATATGTAAATTATTGCATAAGTCAAGCGAAACAATATTTAAAAACTTAATTTAATTTTGAAATTATTTTACTGAGCTCAGTGTTTAGTATAGTGTGTGTCAACACTAGTCATACTAATTTCATCCATTGGGCTCAGTTAGACTAAATGTTGAGCTATCGTGATTCCTCAGGGTATTTTCCCGAGTAAGATTTTTTATCAGGCATGCCCTACCATTATCAGCTCCGGCTAGGAATTGCGGACCCTATTACGGGCAGCAATATGCAAATATTATAAGGATCTAAAAGATATGCAATTTTGTCCAGTTTTTTTTTTGCAAATTATTAATCCAGAGCTGGCTAGGCTCATTATCCCTTTAAAAACTTATACAACCCTGATTAGCTTAGCCAAATCAATAACAATTCAGATTAGGGTAAGGTATGGTTGCACCTATTTTCACTTTGAAAATGTAGATTCTGTAAAATAAATCATATAATGCCGGGCCGGGTCCAATTTCCTAAGTACGAACTAGATCTCTAATAGGGCCACCCCTATGCGATCTGAACGAAAATTAATTCTCGGCAGATCTGTGCCGCATCAGGCACAATGATCAGTGTCATATCAGGTTTTCCTGGTCCGGTTAGCCTGGTACCATGCATTACCAAATCTATACTGGCCAGATTCGATTACCCAAGTCCAGATCGGATCTATAATAGGGCCAACTATATGCGATCCGGATGGAAAATCCTACTCGGATAACCAAACCCTATCGTTGAACAAAATTGATCACGTGAGTAGATGATCTACATATATTAACGTGTCTTCAGGTTGTCAAAATAAAACGAACCAAGTGTTCTGAGTCAAATTCTGGCAAAGACATAGGATAGAATAAGTGGCTATATAAACTGTCTCGAATAAGTCCTTATCATCTTATAAGTGGCACTGAAATCTAGCACATTTTTCAATAGCATGGATTAAGGTATTGATTGCAAAATGTTGTTGATATGGTAAGGCAAATTAACACTAGTTATCCAATATAATGAGCAAAATCTAGCCGGAATGGGATATTAAACGCTCTTCAAAACTAATATTCTTAACTAGACTCAGAGTCCTGACAATTGTTGCTTAAAAAACTATCACTGCCTTATTGGCACACATGCGGAAAGGTAAGGAGTTCGCTCTTTTTGACTTCTTCGAGAGTTTAAAGAATATCTTTGCTATTGCCTTGCGCTTGCTTGAAGGCGACTCGAAACAAAGGCCTCGTCTATCCTAGATATCCTCAAAAATAGTATAAGTGAATAACTTAGTTTCATTACAGAGTATACTTTGTTATACGAGAGGGATTTGATAAATTATTCCATGGTAACACAATCAAGCACTATATGATTTAAGTTAGTCGGTTTTTCGACTCACTCACACACCGACCGACCATAAAAAACTTGGACGGTCAATGCGTTAAATAAAATTTAAAAGAGCAAAACCATTTTGAGAACAATATTAATAAGGACTTTTTTCCTATGTAAAATCTATGGGACTCACTCTTCAGATTATAGAATTAAGAAAATATATTTGTGTGTTTTTTTTTTATAAAATTTGATTTCAAAGTTTGAATTGTGCTCGCATATAACCTTATTGCAACACTAAAATCAAATCGATATTTTGCCATTGGCATCATTTTATACTCACTTTTATTGCTCGGCAACGATACTGTGGGTGATGAAATCAGTTGACAAACGCTTTCCAATTCATCCGTAATCGATGTGTATTCGGTGTGCAATTTCAGTAGAATATTTCTGGAGGGTTTCGCATGCAACATGGACTTGCCTTTAAATGCAAACGTGTAATTTGGGATGGAAAAAAAGAAAAAAGTAAAATTAAGTGATAAAATTAAAAGAGAGAAAAGAGGTAAAATTAAATTTTTTTTTTGCGGCACATGTTGTGATGCAACACATGTTTCTGATACAAAGATGACACGAATCACAATTAAGGTTGATGTACATCAGAAATGGTGCACATGGACTTACACCAGATGAAATACAATCATAAAAAGGAATAAGATTTATGTGCAACATTTTGGTTTTGAGGCGGTTTTCTGATTTGATCTCAAAGAAATTTGCTTTGTTTTCAATATTATCAAGTAAAAAATTAACTTTTTTAAGAAATTACTAAGTGATAACGCGATTCTAAAACATTGTTTAAAAAAAAAGTTATAATTATTGGAAAATATAAGTTCGCAATAGTAAGTATGTAGGAAAAGCCATGGTGATGAGCGCCACAAATTAAATTGAATTATCACTTGGGTGGTTATCACAAGAGCACTTAAGTGATATGAATAGACATTAACACTTACCCGGCGCAACATCTTTGTCGCTATCTGGCTCGGAGTGTGTTAAGCTTAACTGTCGACGTGTCATAGGAATCTGATTCAGACTTATATGCGAATGATTGATATCCCCAAAGATTGAGCAGGTTTCTGAGTTGCGACGACATAAAGACACTGTACGATGACGCATAGCACGATGTTTGGCAGCTAAAAAAAAAAACAAAATGTATAAGTTCACACAAATTAAAAACGAAAAAACATTTCTTACCTTCAAAGTTAATATCCAAACCAGCAGCACCACCAGCACCACCAGCAGCCTCATCCGATGTATCACCAACCAGCGTTTGTTCATCATCATTACCCAATGGTGTTAGGGTATCCTTACTCTCAGTGCTAGCGCCAGTATCTTGACGTACTGTCACATATGGTGTACGCTTTACAGTTTCACAGGTGGAAGGACGTTGCGATAATGGTAGATAGATATCCGAATCTGATTCGGATTGCATAGAAACTTTGCGTACTACTTGTTCATTGAGTGCTTCACGTGATTTCACCACTTCATCAGGTTCTTCGGGTACAGGCACCACCTCGAAGTGGGTACCCTCATCGAAAATGTAAGCGTCGGGGCGCACCTCTGTAAGCGAACGATTGAAGCGACGACGATTTGTAACCTGCACAGAGAAATTGAGGTCAAGTAAATGAAATTATTCTAATTAAATCCATAAGATGATTTAATTAACTGAACAATATTTAACTCATAAGTTTAAAATTTTAGATAATGTCAACAAAGTTTATAAAAATATTAGCATTAGTCAATAAAACGAACATACAAAATTCTTAATTTTTTATTTTTATTTAAAAATTTAATCCAAGCAAAAAACGAAATTCAATAATAAAGGGTGCTTCTGCCACTGGAAGCTCAAGCGTAATGCATGCGATAGGCCCAACAGAAGACGCTGTTGTCAATGGGGTTGTCTTTTGAAAACTGACGTTATCTAAAAAAATTGTGTTGTTTAGATAATTTTTTGAAATTTCCGAAACTATATAAAATTAAATTTAATACCTACGTACTACAGATTTTTTTAAAATTTCCAATGTTTTATTAAAAAACAATTTTTTATTAAACATTATTAATTTTACTTGTGTGATATATAAAACTAAACATTTTTAATTTTTACCACAATTACAATTCATTTATTTCTTTTATTGGATTATGGCAATAAAATGCTTCGAGTTTTATTCCTATTCAGTGATTTTTGAAATTTATGCTCTGCTTCTTGCGCAATCGACATCAGTTCCTCGTGCATCTGTTAATGAGTTTCGATGGATATCAGATACATATTACTTTTTTTTATGGTTTTTTTTTTTTTTGGTTTTTTTATTTGAGTTTGATTAAATTTTTAAATGGAATTAATATATGCATGTACATTATACATATTAGGATGTTTTTTGGTTATACTTGGTATATTTGGTATTTATTTTTAATTAAATTTTTTATTTAAGTTTACATGATCGTTTTTAGTATATACGAATACATATGTATGTGGTGGTTTGGAGATCAGAAATTAAAGCTGAACAAAATTTAAAATTTTTAGGTATCTTTTGAAACAAAATGTATAGCATTTTCGAGCTTTCCATAAAAATTTTCAAGCAGTGTCCGTTTATTCCCAGAAAAGCCATTTTTGTCAACTTTTATTATTGGAGTTTACTTCAGTTTTTCCCCGATTTACCCGAAAAATCGGATGCAACAAATAGCTCGAAAATTTTTTTGGAAATTTCGAAAATATAGATGAAAAATCTGTCCTGCTGAAATTTCTGAACTTTATTGTAGAGGTCTGGTTTTCAGACAGATGATTTGTGCTCAGTATGTTTTCCTATTTCACCATGAATACACACTAACGACAAAACAACGCTAAATTCAACTCATTAAAATTTCAACTTTTCTTAACGAGCTCAACTGCTCAAAATAGTGATTGCGAGTTTGACCTTTAGACTGTGCTAAATATTGGCCAGTTGCGGCGTTCATATGTCCAAGATCATATTTAAATGCTAAATGCCATAAAATGATCTAGAATCAAAAATCCGATAATTTGGGTGAATTTTTATGTATTTTATTTCAGTACGAAACTGCGACAGCTTAAAAAACACCCTTTATAAACGGAAATACACTCCCAAAGAAATTTCCGAGTTTGAATATTTAAAATCTCTCAAGGTAGATGAAACTTTTTCACATAAAAATGAATGATAACATCATGATTTTTCGTCTAAATGAAGAATGCAATGTAGTGATTCTAGCATTCGTATTTGGTGGCACAGATCTTTTGATATATCTTTTTTTATATTTGACGTTTTGAAATTGATGTTGCACACACATACGTTATTGACTTATGTTCCACTTAAAAGAAGTTTACATTCTATGTCGTTTTTCAAAACAAGAATTTTATTATACTTTCGTAACTGGGATTTCAAAAACCAGACGTCTGGTTAGGAATAGCGGCTTGTCAGTGTAACTTAGTGATTCCAGGTTTGAGAATTCGTACTTTTCAACTATGTATTCGAATCTGAACTATATGAGTGTATTTGACACAAGTGCTATACATTCAAAAAATATGTTGAGAGGCCCTATAAATGAGGCTTTGACCTTTTGATATGATGCCTCCACGATTACTTCAACAGGGTGTTTAAGATTATTTTTTTTCAAAAATCTTTTTGCACTTAACGATGGGTCTGAGATATGTATTACCATTTTTAACTCTTTTTAGGAATAAATCTTTACTGCATCAACCAATAGGATTTAATCGAAATTACATTTTGAATCAGCGGTGTTGTTGACATCACCCAGGGTTGCCAAGTAACCGGGATTAACTCGGCCAAGTCTGCAAGCAAGGTAGAAATTAAAAAATTTCAGGAGGCAGGAATCAGATAATTTTTGTGATATGGACTTCAAAGCTTTGTTGAACGAGGAAAAAAAGTCAACTTTTTCCCACAAAAAAAAATTAAGTTTTTAACATTTTATTAATTAATTTTTCAATATTGCTGAAAATAAAGAAATTGAAATAAGTCAATTTACAAAAAAAAGATTTGTCTTTTTCCATTTGAAGGAAAAAAAATCTTTTTTTTTAGAAGACCGGGAATTGCTTCTGTTCAACTTGACAACCCTGACACCACCCAATTTTTTTATGTTTTCTGTTTAATTTATGCATATTTAATTTAATGCTAACACTCTCCGTAAAAATTGTTTTTATCATGGTATATAAAGTAGTTGCTAAACCCTGCACATAAAAAATTCAATTTATTCAAACATTTAAGCTTTAAATAAAAATTCTATAAAATGCAACAACACATATTCAGTTCTTTTGCACAATTTGCCACTTACACAACAAAAAGAAGATATAAGCACTATATGTAGCTTACCTGCAAGTTATTCATATTAATTTGATTATCTGGATCGGATATGGAAACTGTGCGTAAACGCGGCAAATCAGTTGGAATGTTCATTGTGGATGCATGAAAATCGTCCTGTGCTGATGTGTGCACAGACATAAAGCGATGTATGACGGCTAAATGCGATAAAATCTGTTCGGAATATTCTTCCATTTTGCGCAGACGAAATTCGATATTCTGAAAAAAAAGCGAAAAAAATTTTAGAGTAAAAATAAATATAAGTAAAAGAAAATGAAAATGTTAAAAATCAAGATAATCAACTGAAATCTGAAGGAAAAATTCATTTGCTAGCATTTCAAGCGAATGAAACGCAGTAGGCAAAAAAGCTTTTCTCTGGGGAAGCGTTTGTCAACATATGCGCTTTTTTTTGTGATTATCGTTATTATTTTGTTCGTTGTCGTAGTCAGACAAATTGATTCAGGGAAATAATGTATGATTTGCATATCTTAAAGCAGCAAGAGTCTTTTCTGTAGAAGCTATTGATTATTTTTTTAACAATTTTTTAAAATTTTATTATGCTACTATTTAAGCAATAAACATTTCCATTTTAATCTTAACTGTGTGCTTTCTATTGTATAGGGTGTTTTCGTAGAGGTTTGGATTTTGAAATTGGTAACACTGTTTTTAGTGATGGGCACCAACATGCGCGCAATATTTTGTTTACATGTGGTGGTACAACAATCATATGGAGTTCTATTGCTGCTGAAGTAGAACTGAAGCGTTTTTATGCGCTTTCATTTGTATACGTATACACAAATGCTCTCTCGTTACTCTCAAATGCGCTCTCGTTAGAAGTTGTAGAAGAAATTGTGCCCATCCATGGTTATGATCGCCAAGAGAACAAGCAGGCGCTCAAAGAGCGTAAAAATGAGACTACGAAGGCGCTTAAAGAGCGTAAAAAACCGTGTACGTATACAGAATCATCAAATAAGCAACGATAAGCATGTGTTGATGATTCTGTATACGTGCACGCATTTTTACGCTCTTAAAGAACCTTCTCGTTCTCATTTTTATGCTCTTTGAGCGCCTGCTTGTTCTCTGGGCAGCACCGATCATAACCCATTAGGGATAGAGAACAATAATTAAAGAATGAAAATTGTAGTGTTGAAATTTTGCTTAGATTTTATTGTTATTCTTAAGGAATAGTATTTAATTTATATCCTACATTTACCAGCTTAGTTAACATGATAAAATTTTCAAATTTCTACAAAATTTAAAATTAATTTTTAATTCATACAACGGAAGCGCAATTTTATTTTCGCAACTTCACCTCTTATTTGGGCTACCATAAAAAAAGTTTTTATTTTTAGTATCGCTATGCTTCAAATTTGTAATTAGTTTTGCAAATGCTACTCGTTTTTGTTCTAAATTTTGCCTTTGCTCTTCACCTACGAAAAATTTCGGAATATATAATGTTGACGTTCTAACTTTATTTCACAAAGTTACTTAAGCCTGTTGCTGCAACCAACTTCAACTCAACTGATTCCTTTCGTACTCAGCATAAGTCCTCATGTCTTTTTTCGTAGTGACTTTCTGTTCTTCGCTCATTAAAGCTTTCATAAGGTGGAAATTTTAGACGTAGCTATTGCTTGGCTACATTAATTAGGTAGAAAAGTGTACGCCAGGTAGCGTTACCCATGGTAACAATCTCATTATAGGTAAGGAATTAAAAGCGAAAAATATTTTTAATTGAATTCTTTGAAAATCGATATTGAGGATAATAGAAACAGAACACAATTTATTGCAATATTTCAAATGATGATTTTCTTCTATTGGAAGGTGGTAATAGGAAATTTAATGGCAAAGTCGATCATAAAATTTCAAATAAATAGCTGACGTAAAAAAAAGGATTCAGCTAATGTCAAACAAAAATATAATAGTAGCGAAAAACGCGATAATACCAGTGTGAAAGCTATTTTAAAATGAAGCAGAAAACGAAGTAAATGAGAAACGGGCAGTTTTTGATACAAGTGTGAAAGTCTTACAAAAGAATTTGTTTTCATTTTTGTATGTAATTTTTTCTTGGAAATAATGGCCAAGGTGTTTATAAGGTGAAATTGCTCAAAAAAACGTTTTGTCAAAGGAAAGTCAAAGGAATTTTAAATATTTTTAAGAACCACCCTAAATAAAAGATTACGTTATAATTTGGTTTTTTTACAATTAACTCACCTGCACTGTAGCTGTCTGCACATTTTCCTTCTGATTGATATCTTCAATTTTTTGCGCCATCAACTCTACGCGTTCGGTTGTGTTTTTGACACGCTCTTCAGTGGACTGATTCAAAATGATTTCCTGCTCATGAAAGAAACCTTCAACGCATTCCTCTTCGAAATCATATAAACGTTCCAGATCATCCTTCTCAAGGAATAATTTCAAGCCATTGTCACGTTGAATTTCCAATCCTGTTTGTTTTATGTGTGTACAAGACGAGCAAGTATGCAACGCAACCAATATGTGTGATTTTTGTTTTTATCAGTGATGATATTTATGTTGGTGATATGAGTGATGAAGTGAGTTGTTTTTTTTTTTTTGATGTTGACAATTAATAAAAAGAAAAACAGTAAAACATCAATCGGGCAGGGTGGGTGGGCGCAGCAAACAGTGGTTTAGCATAGCAGCCAACACATAGTATAGCACACGTACGTACACGTACGTTATTGTTAAATATTGACAATTGATGTGATAATATGAGAATATGTTAATGATGATATCGTTTGATGAAGATGAGATGTATTGATGAAGATGATGATGTTGTCATATTTGGTTTGACATAACGAAATGTCAATTGTTGATGAAAAGATAGCAATGATGATGTTAAGGTTAATGATGAGTTAATTTGGTTACACACACATTACGGCGCAAAAAAGTCAACATCAAATGATTGAATGTAAATGATATATTATCACAGTTATAAAAACATTAAACAATCCAAGGATATTGGATAAAATTGAATTGACAGTTTATGAAAATAATGTTTAGTTATATGAATATCATGTTTATTATTATGATTATTTAAAGTAATGTTTATTAAATTTTAATTGAATTTATGAGAGTTAGCAAAACGCATTTAATGTGATATTTTTAATATTATGCAAAACAAAAACATAAAACAAATGAAAACAGGAAATAAACAACGAAATGAAAATAAAAAAAGAGAAATGATAGAGCACAAAAAACATTATTGGTTAAATGTTTACTAGCGTTAAAATTAAAACTCACAGGGAATAAAATTTAACTTTCTCATCCCTCTCTCACCTTTCGCTTTGCGAATACAGTACTTAAGCAACGAATAAAAATGGCAAAATGCGATGAAGGGTGGTGGCAGGACGGGTTTCTGTTGATATTCCATGACGACGGTGAAACGTTGAAACATCCACACCTAGAAAAGGAAATTATAAATTTCAAATTATTTATAAAAATTTCACAGTTCGGCATGATTACTATTAAAAAAATATCACTCTATGAAAATTTGTGCTTACCTGATGTGAAACCGCATTGACCTCATTAAAAATATTATTGAATACAGCAATTAATAGATTTATTAGCAGTATATTAGCAATCAACAAATACATCGACATGGTGATTGGCGTAACCCAGTGTCCTAATAAAAGCCAATGATAGAAAATTTTTAAAATTCAATAAAATATTAAATTAATGAATAATTACCTGTCACACAAGCTGGCTGGCGTGGATCTTCGCCACAAGGTGGATCAATATCATCGGCGAAAACTTCACCATACAACATAAAGTAGGGCTGATAATAGACCTGCAAAAAGGAAAAAAAAAGAAGTTGAAATTAATTTAAGTGAGAATATAGAATATAACATATTAAAATAAATTATCACAGCAGATAAAACAATGCAAGCCACAACATTACACCAAAGACACTGAATGATATCAAATATACAGGCATTTATACACCTTCTCTTTTGTAAATATCTTACATTTGAAAATATTATATATATTTTCCGTATTAAAAAACACTCTAAGCTTTTCATTCATTCAACTATTCAATATGGAAATCAAATTTAAATTAAAATCATGTTGGCGAAATAAGCTAACCATTGTTTATTTTTTAATTATAAAATTTTGTAACAATTTTACCATGGAAATGACATACACTTGAATAATTATTTATTTATAATTAAAAACAGTTTAAATATAAACATGCAAAGCATTGCATTTATTTGAGCTTAGCATAATAAACACAATCTACATCTATATACCGGGTGTCCCATTTTAACTGACAGAGCTGAATAAGTAAAAAAATTGTAAGTCATTCAAAAAATTTTTCAAATAAAAGTTGGAGAGTATCAAAGGGCTGATCCAGCCATGACCTTAATCTTGACCTTGACCTATATTTTCTAGGTTATTTGAAGGTCAACTGTAGTTTTTCAAATGGAAACCATTATTTTTGACCTCGGATTCTGAAAGACCACAAAATTCTACGTTCAGATAGGTATTCATGTTAGAGGTCAAAGTGACTCCTGAAGGTCATTTCAAGGTCGAATTCCCGCTTGGTGCAGAAAAGCTGCAGCCAGTTAACGCAATATTGTGCAGCGGTCCATTCAATGATTACTAGCTTTTTTGCACCAAGCGGGAATTCGACCTTGAAATGACCATCAGTGGTCACTTTGACCTCTAACTTGACTTTTGGCTTATTCAGCTGTGTAAGTTAAAATGGGACACCTTGTATATAAAGCTCAATGCACCATGTGTGTGTGTATGTTGCTCATGGACTCCTAAACCGTTCAACCGATCGCCGAAAGATTTGGCACATGTTTTTTATGGTCTAGGGAAGGTTCGTAGCATAGTTTTGTTTGGATAAGATGGGCGATGCCACACCTCCCCATATAAAAGAAAAATAAAATTCATCATATCTTATCAACTATATGATGCAGAAGAATGAAACTTTTTACACATATAAAAAGTAGAGACAGAAATAATATTTAATGAAAAAGTGGGCGGTGCCACACCTCCATAGAGAAAAAATAATTTTTTTTTACATCTCAGCGACTATTTGACGCAGATGAATAAGATTTGGTATACAATATGTTTATTATAGTCTGTAAAATATTCTTAGCACAGTTTGGTTTGAAAAAGTGGGTAACGCCACGCCCTCCCATACAAGAGAAAAATTAAATTCATCATATCTCATAAACTATGTAACGCAGACAAATGAAACTTGGTGTGTATGTATAACAGAGAGGCGAAAGTAAGATTTAATGAAAAAATGGGCGATTCCACGCCTCCATATGAGAAAAAATCAACTTTTTTACATCTCTGTAACTATTTGACTCAGATGAATGAGATTTGGTACATATTTTTATCATGGTTTGGATTGGGAAAGTGGGCAATGCCACGCCCTCACATATAAGAGAAAAATTAAATTTATCATATCTCATAAACTATGTGACGCAGATAAATGAGACTTGGTGTGTAACATATGTATAAAAGAGAGGCGAAAGTAAGATTAAATGAAAAAAATGAGTAGTTCCACGCCTCCAAAATGAGAAAATGCCAAAATTTTTTATATCTCTGCAACTATTTGACGCAGATGAATAAGATTTGGTATACAATATGTTTATTAGTCTGTAAAATATTCTTAGCACAGTTTGGTTTGAAAAAGTGGGTAACGCCACGCCCTCCCATACAAGAGAAAAATTAAATTCATCATATCTCATAAACTATGTAACGCAGACAAATGAAACTTGGTGTGTATGTATAACAGAGAGGCGAAAGTAAGATTTAATGAAAAAATGGGCGATTCCACGCCTCCATATGAGAAAAAATCAACTTTTTTACATCTCTGTAACTATTTGACTCAGATGAATGAGATTTGGTACATATTTTTATCATGGTTTGGATTGGGAAAGTGGGCAATGCCACGCCCTCACATATAAGAGAAAAATTAAATTTATCATATCTCATAAACTATGTGACGCAGATAAATGAGACTTGGTGTGTAACATATGTATAAAAGAGAGGCGAAAGTAAGATTAAATGAAAAAAATGAGTAGTTCCACGCCTCCAAAATGAGACAATGCCAAAATTTTTTATATCTCTGCAACTATTTGACGCAGATGAATAAGATTTGGTATACAATATGTTTATTAGTCTGTAAAATATTCTTAGCACAGTTTGGTTTGAAAAAGTGGGTAACGCCACGCCCTCCCATACAAGAGAAAAATTAAATTCATCATATCTCATAAACTATGTAACGCAGACAAATGAAACTTGGTGTGTATGTATAACAGAGAGGCGAAAGTAAGATTTAATGAAAAAATGGGCGATTCCACGCCTCCATATGAGAAAAAATCAACTTTTTTACATCTCTGTAACTATTTGACTCAGATGAATGAGATTTGGTACATATTTTTATCATGGTTTGGATTGGGAAAGTGGGCAATGCCACGCCCTCACATATAAGAGAAAAATTAAATTTATCATATCTCATAAACTATGTGACGCAGATAAATGAGACTTGGTGTGTAACATATGTATAAAAGAGAGGCGAAAGTAAGATTAAATGAAAAAAATGAGTAGTTCCACGCCTCCAAAATGAGAAAATGCCAAAATTTTTTATATCTCTGCAACTATTTGACGCAGACGAATGAGACTCGATACATATATAAACGACAAGAACTATAACCAAATTAAACTCATTCAAAGCTGCTGATTTCACGCATTCCAATGATTCCTACCAAATCATTTATTCATTTATGCACCAAATGGAAAAACCAAATACATTTTTTTTATATAGCTATTTCATTGACCTAATCAGTTCAATAACTTTTTTTGTGTCAAAAACCAAATGCAAATACATTTTTATTCATTCGCATTAAGATAAAATTTCAATAAAAATTAATTTTTCTTATTTAGTCCAACTTAAAAAAAAACATAACATTTTATTTGTTGAGGCGTAGCAATGCGCGCCGGGTTTGCTAGTATTACATATAAAAAAAATTATTAAGATGTTCTGAAATTCTCCCATGGCAAATAAAATATATACTCGTATGTAAATATCAGGGCTGGAAAGACCAACAATTTCAGTAGCCCACAGGTTCTCTGAGCTAAGGATACAATTCAAAAACCAGCTCATACGGCGCCTTAAAATCAAGTTTTGGGAAATAAAGTAGCATTTTCCAGAAAAGTAGCAACATCTAAGTTATATTTTGCAATTTTCACTTCACACTGATGGTGAATTTTTTTCAACAACAATTTATATAAACTGACTGCATTTCCTTAGTCTTTATTAGACCATTTAATCATAAATGGGCAAAATTTCGGAAGCAAGAGTCACTTACAACAAAAGTAACAAAAACAACAATTACAACAACAGAAAAAAACCCTATCATAAATTTTATCGCGATAGCAAAAAAAAATTCAGCAATAAACCAAAAGCCAATTTCAAGAATCAAACAAAATAGTGCATTTTCAATACTCAATTCCATTTCTGTTACAAATGGCTGCCCAATTAGTTAATTGCTTCCATATATTTTATTTTTTTTTAAATAATGGTATTGCATTTTGTGATGATGTCAAAATTATGTCGTACGCAATTAAAATGTCATCGTCGGTATTATCATGAAATGAAAGTGACTGCAAAAGGTTCAAAGTTGTTTTGCTGAAAATTACCATTTATTCTGAGGGCAACTAAATTGAAAACTTTTCTTGCAAATGAATAATAAAGTTATAAAGTTTATTTCATAATGCACAGAGAAGTATAAATATCGAAGGTTATTACTTTTAAAGACAATTTTTAATAGCAATTTAAAAATATTATTAGCTGCTCTATGCAGACCCATTTAAGCGAAAGTTTATCGAAGGGATTAAGTTCAACACATTTAGAATGGTCATGGTCATATCCATTAGCTGCTATAAAAACACATGCCAAAATTAAATGTGTTTTCTTAACAAATTCTTAAATAACCTTAATCAAAGCAAAATCAATTTCAATTCCCAAAGAAAACCACCATGTCCAACATTGAATTTCCATTGCACGTGTATGCGTAATGAAAAGTTGTATATGCACAAATAAACTTAAAACTTCATGAGTACATGAAGAGCTAAAACCAAGGGATTAATTGAAACATTTGATTTGAAATTTGAGCCATTACTCCTTTATTCGGTTTCAAAGTTAAATAGCGCTCAAGGGTTAATAAAGTGGTATGATATATACATACAGTATAAAAGTAGACAAAAAGTTTATTTTGAAATTTAATTAAAATTCAACTTGTTTTTATTAGCACAATATTACAACCTAATAAGCCACGTCCGCTCCATGATTTTGGAATTAAGTGTAAAATCATAAACAATGTTTCACGTTTAATTTTTACGATAACCCGTTGATTTTGCATATTACTAACAAGCGTTGCAATTTCATTTAGTTCACCAGTGAAATTTTCAGAGTTTATTGAACCAAACTCAATGATATGATCAGCCACACGTAGGCCGGCCTGTTCAGCTGGCGAGCCTGGACTCACTAAATTAATCATTGCAAATGGAGTTGTTTTCAAGGTGGTAGTGCCAACAGCGCTAGCATCTCTTTGAACTGTTGGTCTTTGCACGGCATCAGTATTCATTGGTGAAATTCCTTGTGCCTGTTGCTCTGGTGTGGCTTCTGCATGCAATTGATGCAAAAGCTGTTCAATTCTTTCCATTAACGCTTTATGATCATTTTGCAAGCGTATTATTTGTTGCCGCGCGTTACGTACTTGAATCACATCAATATCATTGCGTGGAAATTCCTGCTCATCCAGTATTGGTCCATGTAAGCCAATGTTGTCGTTTGCTGCTAAAACTGCACCAAATTCACTTATTTTTGACTCCAATTTATCACGTTCCGCTATCAATTTCAGTAATTTTTCCTTTGTTGAAATATTTGTGGGTACAACCATACTTGAAAGTTCTTTTTTTTTTTGTAAATTTTTTACTTTGTTATTTTATTTAGAAAAAACAAAAAAAAAAAACTTTTACGAATATTTTTTTTTATAAGACAATTTTTTCAAAGGCCAAACATCATTTAATTTTTATTTATTTTTTTGAGAATTTTGCAGTTAAAATGAAATCTTTACCAACTAGTTAAAACACACGAATTAATGCAAAGAGGTTGATAATATATTTAATTAAGAATCTTCGAGTCAGAATTCTTAGAAACCAGTCGGCCAATAAGAAAACATTGTTCTATGGAATGTAACATAAAGTTGGTGGGTGAAGAGTTTACTTAAATAAGAAAGCTGTTAAGTTTTTTCCTCAATAATAAAACATTTCAAGAATTAAAAAAAAAAAATACTAAATTGAATGGAGAAGGAGATAAAAAAAGTACACTTATCGAATCGCAGTTACCATATAAAAATATATTTTACATTGTTTCCCCATGAATAGAAGTACTCAATCGATAAACACCTACTTTATTTTTTTTTTGCTTATCATCATTTCAGAACTATGGTGTGTTTTCACCCATAATATTGACAACAGAAAGTGACAACTAATTCCACCCACAAGCCGTAAGAAAATATCAAACACAATATGCAAATTTGTATGCATTGCATACTGATTGTAGAAGATACTTAATGTTAAGTCAATTTTATTGAACCAATTACCAACAAAACAGAATTTCATAGTTGTTACAAATAATACGTGCGTATTTATGAATGGGTGCCAAAAGTATTATTGTATGATGTAATGCAGCGATGGGCAAAATAGGAAAAATGAGCCAATTTTAGCTCTTTACAACAAATAAATACGTGGTTATTTCTTAAGAAAAATAATTAAAACAACAAACAAACATATGCACTCAACACTGCTACGCACATTTTTATCGTTGTTGTTTTTTTTTTATAAGTACGCGCTATGCACGGCTGTTGTGGCAAGTTGTTGTTTTTCTTTCTTTTGTTGTAAATAGCTCCTGCTTGCAAAATTTTGCCCATCTATGATGTAGTGCGAAGTTACATTCTTGAGGGGGTGTTGCACAAGGTATTGTTTTCTCACCAACAACGAAGTTTTGAAACGATTTCCCGTTAAAGTAGAACACTTTTATATTGTAGTGGTGCATTTTTACATTATACCGACTGATTGCACAAATGACTTGAAATATTTTGGAATTAAAGTAGTAGAATATCCCATTGAAATGGGAAATCCTTCCATTGAACTGTAGAAACATATATTTAAGGTAACAGTGTGCACTCATGTAATACGTTCTCCTATTGAAGTAGGGCTTTGTCCCATTGAAGTGGGACAGGCTGTCATAGCGGTAGAATATTATTTTATTGAAATGAGACAGTGTTCCATTGAAGTGAGACAGTGTCCCATTGAAGTGAAGCACTGTCTCATTTAAGTAAATCACTATACATTGCAGCGGTACATTTTTCCATTGAAGTGAGATTTTGTCCAACGGATGTGCGAAATTGGTTCACAGGCCCAATTTAAGTGTAATATTTTGCCTATGCAAGTGTGACATTATCCTTTTGAAGTAGGACATTGTGCTATATTAAAAAGGGACAGTGTTTAGACATTGTCCCATTTAAAGAGATCATTGTCTTATTGAGGTGGAACACTATCGCATCGAAGTCTCATTGTCTCATATAAGTGAAACACTGTACACTAAAGTGTGTAGTCGTTAAAAAAATTTAATACTACCTAATTGAAGTGAGGCATGGTCCCACTGAAGTAAAATATTGTTCTATTGAAGCGGGCTACTGTCCCGTTGAAGTGGTTCATTATCTCATCGCAGTGACACATTGTTCCAATGAAGTAAAACGTTGTCCCATTGAAGTGGGAAGTTGTCCCATTGAAGTTTAATATTGTCCCATTGAAGCAGGACATTTTCCTATTTAAGTGGGTTATTATCCAATTGAAGTGAGTCATTGTGCTACTATCCCATTGAAGTGGAACATTGTCCCATTGAAGTGGGTCACTGTCCAATAGAAGTCGGGCATTATCTTATCGTAGTTGGACAATATTCATATCAAGTAGAACACCGATCTATTAAAGAAGGACATTATTCAACCGAAATCGAATATTTTCGCATTAAAATCGGCCGTTATTATTTAAAGTGGGTGTAATAATTTCTGTTACATCGATGCCAAATAAAGCTTCAATGACCTTAAACACTGTAAAACTGGCATTGCTCGGTTGTAACTACTTAGTTCAAGGGCTTGTGAGTTTTTTTTGGAGATATTATATATATGTAGGTCGGTCATTCTTTTAATAAACGCACACTTTGTTTTTTTTTGACGTTTTTGAACATTTTTTGAAACGAAATATCTCAAAAACTATAAGAGATAGGATGAAAAACCACTTAATCATTTTTGTTAAGAAATACCATAACTTTATAAAAAAAATTAAAAAAATTTAAATAAATTTGTTAAAACATTAATTTTTGTAATTAAAAAAATTTTTCTCAAAATATTTTCAATATTTTGTTTTTTTTTGGTTATTTTATATGTTATTCCTCGATCATCCTAAGAATGCATGTGCTTTCATATCGAAATTCCCGCCATTATTTTTTCACCATGTTTTTTCAACATAAAATTCGACATAAATTTTTTTTTTGTTTTTTTTTTTTTTTGTAATGCTATGTTCAATCAATCTTAAGAATGAATCTGCATTCAAATCGGAATTCTCGCCATAACTTTGGAAAATATGAGTTTTTTAAGAAGGCGCGCATCAGTCTTATTGTATGAATTGTATCATATTTTCCAAAACTATGTCGGGAATTTCGTTTTGAATGCAGATACATTCTTAGAATATTGCTACTCAATCTAATAACAGTTTCAAAAACCTGCCGTCTAGTAAGGGGTTAGTGCGAAGTCTATGACTACTTATGGAACGAATTAATAAACTATTTCCTTTAAATAATAAATGATTGTAGAAACTACACCAAAGGGATATATGTAGCTCAAATGAACTTAAATAATAATAATAATAATTGAATAGAAGTGCAGCAGCATACTCTCATCGAAATGAAACATTTTCATATTAAAGTTTTGTTTAATAAAAGTTGACGTATTGCTTAAAATTCTCTACTACTTGCTAATCATCACTTCAGATGAAAATGTCATAAAACCAATTTAAAACAAAAACTATCGAGTGTTTCAAGCAGCAATGGAATAAAAGCTAAACAACAACCAGAATCTTAATGCAAAAAAAAAAAAATAAAAATTCCTGAATCAAAATGTAAACTGAAAAAGTAAATCATGCGACGTGAACAAACATTTTTTTACCACTTTACTGAGTGTTCTCAGTTCTGTTATTTCAGCTGGCACTGAGGTAAAAAAAAATTGCAAAATTGAATCAGTACTTGTCTATGATGGTAAATGAAACTTTGCACTAGAAATTTGTAAATAGCAATATTCGATTTCGAAAACAAACAGTAGGAGAGCAACTTTAATTTTAATATCATAAAGGGAATGTCATACAAAGTATGTACTCATATTAGGGTAATTTTATGGTAGAGAGAACTATTTATGAAAGAATTTCTTAATATCTAATTATATGTACAAGTTACAGTATATGAAGCACATAGTGTTAGTAACTAGTTAATTTTTCTCAATAAACCCCATATACGTTGCTATTCAATGTAACCCCATTATATACTGCTTTCAACATTCATAATGCTACTAAAAAAGCATAAAATTGTCATGTACGAAATAAACAATTTAAAGTTCACTTCACTTTAATCCATTTTCATATGTCAAACTTTTATTTTAAAGAGAAAAGTATACAACAAAAGCAAACTACACTTGATACATAAGTGTTATATTCATAATAGAATAGAAACTTGACATGATTCTACACAAAGATGAATGATTTCCCAAAGAGGGATCAACTGCAGCAGCAAGGAAGTAGCAGAACAAATATGTAACTGCAAAACAAGAACAAGAACAAGAGTAAATTGAATTTGTTGCAATGAAAATACGAGTACCTACTTTCATTCAAATGTTAAATTGAAATGCTGCTCGCAAAGAAAAGTGCATCATGTAAAGGGGGGAAACGCTTAGATACTGGAAATATTTTGAATTAAAAAAAAATTGAAACAAAAAAATAGTTGAAGATAAATTTTTACTAAGAAAAAACAATCATTTGAAGCGCGGAAGCTTTGCAGAAAAGCAAATAAATTGAGATATTTACATAAATATATTTGAATATTTTTATAAAAATGGGGTAACACTGTAGCTGAATTTCAATCATATCATAATTAGATTTAACTGTTTTCTGGACTTATTTAGGTATTGGATATTTTAAGTGGAATTACGATTCCGCTAACTGTGATGAGATTTTTGAACGTTAATACTAGTTCTTAGGAGTAAATAAAAAGATAAATATCTGGAAATTCGATAGTCCTGACTATTTATTTTTCGATAGTTTTAAGTTTATCTCTTTTTTAATAAAAATAAGTTAAACAAACACCAGATTGTCGGAAGAATATAAAAATATTAAATCATACGAGTTCCGGACCAGCCACCGCCAAAAGAGAAAGGTTTAAACAATTTAAGTGCTAATGACCATGTACGATGGAAAATTTTGTGTTATGTTTCGTAAGGTTCAATCCGAAGAAATTTACTGTTTGGCTTGACCCTATTTTTAATGCGACAAACAATCTTTGTTTAATTTCTTTTACAAATTTTGTTAAAAAAATTGTTAAAATATTTTTTCACAAAAACAATAAAAAAAAATTTTACGTTGAAATATTATTTCAAATTATTTTCCTTTAAAGTTATTAACAAAAAATCGGTTCGGCAGCAAGTACCGTACAAGCAACTTCTCTTGAGAACAATTCTTTTTTTTTAATGTTTCGATACTTCGAAAATCATTTGAGAATATCTTATGATTACAATATGGCACTACGAAAATTGAAAAAAAAAAAAAAAAAATTAACATTAAACATTAATTTATAACCATGTACCTGAAACCTCTCTCAAAACTAAATTTTATAGAATTCAGAGAACTTTTACAAAAAAAATGACGTCAAATTGGGTGCGCCATCTTGAATTTTAAAACCCTGAAAAAAGATTCGAAATAAGCACCCTCGAAAACCCCTATCTACCCCCTCGATACTTGAAATTATATATGAAATTTATATTGCGTGCATAAAAAAGTCAGTTTTTTATGAATAAAAAACGAACCGCTGGACCGATTTTTTTCAGACTCCTTTCAGATCTAAGTCATGACGTGGCGTATCGATTGATATGGTCATCAACAAATTCTGTCCGGTAGTTATTGAGGAAACGAAAGCCAAAATATGTCTACATACGTACGTACATAAATACGTACACACACACACACACAGACATCACTCTAAAAATACTTGTAAACGATTGTCGAGGTCTTGAAACGTAAAGAAAACACACAATTACCTATTTCGATTTTCGGACCTATTATAATAACTTCTCAAGAGAAGTTAAAAATTTATATTTTTAATTTTTAATAATATTATTTCAATTTATGTTTTCAGTTAAATTTTTCAAAGCTTTTTATCTTAGTTTTCATTACATCAAGGATTTTCAATTCATATCAAGGATTATAAAAAAATTTTATTTTCTTTTTACAAAAAATTTTTTTAATACGTATTAATCCGGGAGGCAGCGTTGCATTTTTCAAGATCATTTGCCCCCGCTAAATTTCTTTTGGAATTGATAGTTTTAGTAAGGCTTATAGTAGAAATGAGCGTCAGGCGCCAGAATCGTAGTAGGTCTGGTTGTGAGAGGCTGACGGAAAAAGTTTCGCTCAATAACTCGCAAAGTACGCCAAAAGTAGAAAATTATATTAAGACCGATGTTGTAGTGCAGAGGAAAACACATTGATTTCACGCCTGAAAAATTTCAGCATGAAAAGAGTTGAGTTTTCATAGTTTTAAAATTTTTAATGACCATCTCGATTTTCGAAAAAATTAGGTTTTTGTTGAAAGTTTTAAATTAACATTACTCGTTGAAATATGAAAACTCTATTTTTCGCCCAAAACTAATTGCTCAAAATTATAGTATTCATTGGAAACCTTTAAGATGTGAAATGTGGGTCAAATCTTATCCTATGTAGACTTTTCGAACATGAAATTAAAGTGTTTTCATCTGCTCTAAAACACTGGCTTTAACATATTTTCTCCACAGGTGGCTTACTTTCCGAGTTATTGAGCGAAATTATTTTCGTCGCCCCTCACAACCAGACCCACCACGATTCTGACGACTGACGCTTATTTCCAATATCAGCCTTACTCAAACCATAAATTGCAAAAAAAAAATTAAGCAAGAGGAAATGACCTTAAAAAATGCAACGCTACCTCCCCGACTATATGTACATATGCATATATGTGAAATTATAACAAACGTAATATTTACAGCATACCTAATGAAGGAAAAAATAAAAAGTATTTTAAAAAAAAAAAAAAAAAATTTTATTAAAAAAAAAATAATTTTTTCACATTTTTAAAGATTTGTGCTAAAAGAATTTTTCAAATTATTTTTTCCAAAATTTTCTGAATTTTTTTTTCTCTTAAATTTCTGTATGCTCACTTCAAAGCAAATCAAATGATATCTTTTATCTTTTATCAAACGACATTGTATTACAACAACAACAAATAGACACAACAACACAAAACAATCAATCATAATAAAAGTCGAAACTTTTTGAAAGTCTTAAGCAAAACAGAGAAGGGGGGGGGGGCTAGGGTAAACAAAAATAAAATAAAAACTAAACACACACGACCAAGGACAGATAGAAGTAAAAAAAAAAGGAATTCTAGAATTCATAAGGAATAGAAAAGACAGAGTGAAAGGTAGGAGTAGTAGAAGAGTGAGATAGCATTTATAGCAAACCAGTGGTGTACGTTTACATTTGACAGATTTCCGCTTAACAAATTGAAAAGTTGTGATATTTTCAATGCATTCCTCAACATTGTTGCATTAGTTGATGTTGTTGTTGTTGTTCTTGTAAATGGTGCAGATGTCGACGACGACGACGAAAAAGCAGATGTAAAGCTACGATAATGATGTCCAGCAAAGCCTGCAGTACGCGCATTGTGTGAACGACTGTTCATACTGAGTGCGCCTAAAAATCCTGGTGCTACAAAGCAGCCAGCTATAAGCTGTGCGTTTGTGTTTGCATATATGTAGTACATATGCGTGTAGTAGTGATACATAGTTGATTAAGTGAGTGAGTGAGTGTGCATGTTTCATAATTTTATTAAAAGTTAATATTAATTCATTTTTTTTTTCAAGGTATAAAAAAAAGAGAAAGAGAAAGAAGACGTGAATACAAAGGTAGAAATGTAAAATACAAAAATAAACAAGAAGAAATGACAATTAACAATTTATTATATAGCAATATATTAAATAAAATCTTAGTAATTAGATGGTATTCAAAAAATTAAAATATATATATATGTAAAGGATTATTCAATTGGAGATTACAAAAAAAATGTTTCCCCTGTCAAAAATAAACAGCTGATAACTAACATCTGGTATGATTTAATATTAACATTTTTAATATTTCACTGAGGCAATTGCGAAGTTCTTTTTGTTAAAATTTCAAAATGGAAAAAATTTAATTCATGCATTACGAAATGACTTCGGTAATGGAAATTGTCAATCACGTGTCATGGTTAAAAAATTAATCGAAATGTGCAAAGCCCAGTGCGTCACCCGTAGTATCCGGTCATGCTAATGCCACTAAAACTTTTCTAGAGCTTAAGAAACAGAATCGTTGCATCATCACAAGAAAACATTCGGTTAGGTAGAAGCAGCAGTCAGTTTAAAAAGTGGCTCGCTTAGACCAAACGTTGATCCATTATGATACCGCAGAATATTTAACTATACCTTCTCAATAAACCAACCAGATTTCGTAAACTAAGTAGCTTAGCATTTCATTCGGCCAGATTTGCTTTTTAGTGTTGCAAGTTGACCTTGTCTGGAAAATGGCATGCCAACTGACTGATCGTACTGAGCAATTTATGTAGTACTTCCCTGCCTAGCAAGTATATCAGTTTTGCAGTTGCCATCAATGTTACTAAGCGAGTATTTGGGCTTATGCCCAAAGCAACATTTCTATGCCACAAGCGAGTAGTGGTTACACTGATTCTAAAGCTAATACTTAACTTCAGTTCCTTAAAGTAAATACTAAAACTCACTAGTAAAGTAATGTAATTCATTCCTAAATGAGATTACTGAAACATTTTAGTCTAAGTTAGAGAGTACAGAGCTACTTATATTAAAAAGTTTTGAAAAATTTCATCAAAACAGCGGAAGAGTGCAATTACTGGTGGTGGAAATTTGGCCGACATATTTTTCCATGTTTAATGGACAATGTTTCCACATTATCGCTAAAAAGAAATATTTACTAATCGACTAAAAGGTCACTGATGATTCGATTTAGCAATAGATGAAACTAGTATAATTAGCTTTATCCGTTTTTTTTTATGGATTATATATAATTTTTTTTTGGTGTTAATTAACTGTAAATTTTATTCTATTCTTGTGTACCACAAAAATATCAGCAGTTTATCAAAATATTACATTTAAATAGCAATCTCCAATTGATATACCCAACATATTATATACGAAACTACATAATGTTATTTGAATGCCATTGATTATTTCTAAAATTTTTGTACAACAAAAACTACTTTATTCTACACACATATGCATTTCATAAAACACTACTACCATTATAGAAGATTAAAAAAACATTAATTTTTTCAGCATAATTGCTCAAAAACACAAATACATACTAGTCACTTATTGTATAGGGTGTTTCTTTTTTGAAGAATAACATATTTTTCAATCGGGATTAAATGTTTTTTCATTTTTTCAAAACTGGTGTAAGCTTTGCCATTTCATCAAGGAACAATTAACTTTCCTACAATGCTTAAAAATTATTTATTTTTATTAAGAAAACTGCGATTCCGTCGTTCAAATTAAAAGATCGCCACGTGCATCTCGGCGGGTTATTGAAGAAATTATCAATCGATTTTAGTTCTCATACAATACATTGGATAACATCCATCCGCACAGATGACGAACATGCGCTCGGAAGAAAATATCGTCGTTGTTGATCGTAGTGTTGAAGAAGATCCAAATGAGACAAATCGGGAAACCGTGCGCAGCACTTTTGTTTTTATCCGACTACCTTGTGGAAAAGCTTGCAAAAGATCCAACTCGTGAAGGAATTGAAGTCAATTTACGAATGTTTGCGTCGTACGGTTGATGAATAGACGGAAAACCAGTTGACCATTGATCTCAGTTTTCACTGTAAAATTTTATTCAGCGATGAACTTCATTTTTGGTTACATTGTTTTGTTAACATAAAATATTGCCGCAATTAAAGTAAAAAAAAAAAAATCCATAGCTATGACTATTGAGGAGACTTAGTGTCATTAGGACAGCGATATGTGAAATACAGCGTATGACACAATAAATATATTCAGGGAAATGTTCGGCAAATATAGCAGTCAACTAAACACCTTTTTGGTGTGATTTTCCGCCTCTGAATTATTTTCTGTCTGTTTTGACGTTATTGAACCCCTAGAAAACTTAAAAATTTTTTCTAAAACATTTATCACTATCTTACTTAGTTCTCAAAATATTGACCTGGGGAAATTAAAATGAATCACACTATACATCCGACTAATATTGGTTTCATTCAGCAGTCTTCTGCAGTGCCATTATTTAAAAACTTTAAAATTTGCTTTTTTTTCATAGAATTTCATTGAATTTGTGAATAAGTTACGCCCACTAGTACCAGCCTGACCACTTTTTGTTCAGTACCAAGTATGTATGCCAAGTTTAGTTGCTTCAATGAAAATAAATCCAATAGTATACCGTTTTAAATGTTTTTTGTTAGGGAGATGCTTTGTTAAAAAACATTTGAATACTTTTCAGCTATTCCCGAGCTAAGTCAATTTGATTTCCAGACTGTAGGGACTGCAAATCAGTGCTGTGAGTAATTTTAAAAGCTATCAGATTTAGGTGGAAAATATGCATATACAATCCACATCCTTTTTAATGTCTGTAAATGGAGGCTGCCCATCTATGAGTTACATGTGATTGAATAAAACTCACTCGACATGTTACTATTTATTTAAGCGCCATAATTCTCAATAACCCTGAATTTCAACTTTAATAACGCTCTATTGTGAGCCGTTTCAATACTTTTTTAATGAATTAATTTGCAGATTTTTTACTTTGAACATAATTGAAAAGAATAGAACTTTCAAGTCAGTTTAATTCCCTCTTGATTATTGATCTATGAGTTACTTGTGATTGAATAAAACTCACTCGACATGATAATTGAATTTGTGCAGATATATCAATTACTTTTAAGGCGTTTGATAAATTCGATTAATACTATCAACCCCTCTATAAAAATTGACATTGACAGCTCATAAACAGATTCATATAAAAATTAATGGCTTTATTTATGTTTTGACAAATCACCCTAATAAAAGGCACTTCACAAAATACCATCAAAGACATTGAAACGTCTATTGGTTGAGCATATCAAAAATACATATATGTAAGCTAATAAACACTGTCTACTTTTATACAAATGCATATGGGTTGTTCTGAAGGACCTTAAGTTCTCCGATTTAGGTGAATAATATTTGACTAGTTAATAATTTATCACAAATCATTTTGCTCTAATTCATTGTTGCGCCACAATTTTTCAAAATTTATAATAAATAAGTGTCACTTCAAAAAAAAAAATTTTACAAAAATAAATTCAGAAAGTTTTAACCAGAAAAGCTGTTCTTTTCTTCAAAAAAAAAAAAAAATAAATGCTAAAAACTATTTGTTTTTATCGTAAAATGAACCAGTGATAAGTTTCAGTAAGAATGATGAAAGATTTACTGCAAACTAAAACCCACGATAACCGGCTACCGCATTCAAGATTTAAATTTCTAAAAAATATTTTGATAAAATTTCGGACTAAGATTTAATTTCTTTAAAAAATTCAATTCTTTTAATTTTGTCTACACGTTTCTTCAGCGCCATAATTCTCAATAACCCTGAATTTCAAGTTTAATTACGCTCTATTGTAAGCCGTTTCAATACTTTTTTAACGAATTTATTTGTAGATTTTTTACTTTGAACATAATTGAAAAGAATAGAATTTTCAATCCCTGTTGGTTATTGAGGTAACACAAATTCTTTTCTTAAAATAGAAGATTCTTTAAAAATTTAAAACCATGTTGCCTAGTGCAAATATTACAGCAAATGTTGTATTGAAATAATAATAATAAAGGCTTTTTCGATCAACATCAGAAAAACCACGTTGTTAAATATTATGACCAGCCTGTGTAAACCTTAAAAAAATAAAAATCACGTAAAGTTGACACATATAATATGATGAACAAATAGACCCGATAATGCATAAAAGCTGGAAAATAAAAGCACTGCTCTGCTGCGTACATTAAAAAGTCAAGTAAAGGATATAAGACTGGCGTGTATACGCATTGGTTCGTCCTCGTATTAAAACATGCGCAAATACCATATATATTTATGCATATTTTGTTTTTAATGCACACTCAATAAATATTATATTGAACTGCAGCAACGCAGGATTAAAAAAAAAAAATCTTTATGAAAAATTTTTCTTACATCAAAAAAAAAAAGCGAGGATACTTTTCTCAAACAACACATAAAGAAACGTATTAAAAATTTAAAATAAATAGGGTTTCAATTTAGCCAATATTGAGTTTCAAACCTGGGCATCCGGTGTTCTATGACGCGCAACTTGGAAAGTTCAGTCAAACTTATTATTAAAGTATAATAAGCTTTTTTAATTGATTCAAAGCTTCAAGCTTAATAGCTAAGAAGTCTAATAGTTGTAGTAGCTAAACTCTATTATTATTATTTTTTGTTTCAATATGTTGTACTTATATTTATATCGATTGCTGAATCGAATAACGACACATTTCACATTTTTCACGAATTAAGAAACTTTTTAAAATTTATCACGAATTTTATGAATTAAAATTTTTAACACATTAAGTAATTTTTAGAGAGTTTTTGTCGAATTTTGAGCTCCATGTGAAAAAATACCATTTAACATTTTCTGAATTTTTTCAAACTATGGAAAGATTTTTATTTGTATATATTTTTTATCAATATAAAGGGTATTCAAACTTGAGATATCTTTTTAAATGTACCACCAATATTTTTTTACAGGTACTAGATTACACCGATTTTTTTTCAGGTATGAAATAAATACATTCCGGCTAGATAAAAAGGATCGCTACACTAGTGAACAATGTGTTCTCATTATTAAAACTTATTTTAAATTTGGTGAAAGTTATTCAAAAGTGGCAGAATATACCACACAGCAACGAACTCAATCGATCTTTTGAAAAAGAAGTTCAATAAACGAATAATTTCTCGAACAACAGACGTGAGTTGACTACCAAGATCATACAATTAAACACCCTTGCATTTTTTCTAATGGGACTTCTTGAAGAGTAAAATGTGAGCGTATAATCCTCAAACTGTTCAAGACCTCGAAGACAACATCATCGAGCAATTATCCCTAATTAAACCATCATTGCGAAAAAGTTATACAAAATTTTGGTAGAAGATTAACAGTCCACCTAGCTAGCAGAGGAAGTCACTTGAACGACATTATTTTTCAGTATTAATCGGAACCAACGTACTTTAATTTTCAATAAAAATAAATACAGATTTCATATAATTTAGGTCTTTTATTTAAAATTTAAAAAGATACGACAAATTTGAACACCTTTTATATGTATGCAAAATTAAAATTAAATTTTTTAAAGAAAAGTTGCATAAAATACTTTTTGTTATAGAAAAATTAATAATAGTTGTAGTTCAGTTTATTAGAGTGTACATCCCAGAAGACAAGGCATAACACAGAACACCGAGGTTCCAAGGTTACCACAGAGTTTATAATTTTTCCTATATTTCCGCTCATATATTATACCAACGGCTCAACGAAAATATCGCAAACTTTTTATTTTCAGTGTACATATTAAAATTTTTTTTCACTGTACATGAAAACTTCCCTGATTGCTGATAGCTAAAGCTACGGCCATTTACAGCAGCGTTGATTATGGACGACAGCTGTTAAAGCACTTAACGCAAATGCAACAAAAAAAACAAAAAAACAGCAAACAACAAACGCACATTATCAACACTTTTATGCGGTTATCCTTGACAGGATTCACAAAAAAAAAAAAAAAAAAATGTTATTACCATTCAGTGTACCAGCAAAACATACACAACCACATTGAGGACATACAACAGCTATGCAGTACACAAACACATACACAAATAACAGTGCATATTAGCACAATTCGCTTACCTCTTTAATTAAACGCCACGTTGGTTCATTATTCGGATACAGTATCGCTTGCCGGCTGACACCGAAGCTCATTAGCACCACAGCCAAAAGAACAACGAAATAAATCATATTTTTCACCATTTTACCCATCATGGTAACCAAAGGTCCTGCAATGGGAAATGAAAAAATTAAAATTAAAAAAAAAAAATAAGATTAATGGTGCATCAATGCTGTTGGTGGGAGTAAATTGGTCTGTGATTGAAGCTTAAAATATGCAAATAAATAAAAACAATTAGTCAAGCAAAGCAAGTTTTTGTTTTATCACGTGTTGGTCTATTAGTCGAAATTTAATTTAATATGTCAGCAACTGATTGAGTTCTTAATCTGTCAGCTGCAGGTAATCACATTTAATTCGTTGTTTTGCACGTTAACCACTTGGTTTAAATGGTCTTTAGGATATTTTTAAAATAAATTACATTTGTGAATTTTTTTTTTTTTAAGGATAAAATTTCTTGCAAAGACAAATCGAAATGAAAAATGACACAAACAAAAACTTTCAATTATGAATTGTATAGTAAGTAAAATTACGCAAAATATTACCGCAAAAAAGAAAAAAAAAAAAAAAAATCAAATGCAATTCCACTTGGCATGTAACGTTTCGTTAACCTTTCAAATACGTTTCAGAAATATTTCATTTTCACTTCAGAAAGCTTTCTGCAATGTGTCAATGTCTACATTTTGATTTGAATTGAAACATTTCTGCAACGTTACATACTATTTCTGACACTTTCTAAAACGCTAATTGCCGAGTGGAATATGAAGTCCCTTAAAAAATTTTGAAAACAATTTAGGGAAAACTTGCAAGAAACCTTAAATTCCTGATGCGTTAATATTTCAGTATAATAACTTCCGTTTTTTTTCCTATTGCCTTTTTAACTTTATTGTTATTATTTTTCGTATTGTTATTATACGTATTGTGGTTAAACTTACCCAAATATTTGTTTACTCCCAAAATGTTCAATATCCGCAAATACCAATAAATGCTGTCAACACAATAAATAACACGTCCAATATCCATTGTAGTCGGTCGAAAACGTAACGAAAGCCCAATAAGAAATAAAATAATAGCAGCACCATCGCAAGGATTCCACATGTTCCAAGCCCACACTGAGAATTTGTGGCTAAAAAAGTACAGCACATAAAAAATAACGTTAAACAAAGAATTGAAATATTCAAATGAGTTGAAATCCTGAAAAATATCGTGCGAGTAAATGAATTGTAACTAAATAAAAAATTAATTCAAGCAAAAAAAAATTGGTAAAATGATTCAGAATGAAATGCAGCCATGTGCGAGAGACGCGAACGTGCAAAATTAACGTGACCAATACAATGGAATGTATGTATGTATGTATGTATTTCATCATTGTTGGAGTGAGCACAGTCATTTTGTATTATTATTTCGTAAGTTTCCTTAAGCCAAAAGATACGTATTTATATATGTTTTGTTACATAAAAGCAGTTTTTTAATGAAAATCATATTTTTTTTTTGTTTAGCCCAGTATATAGACATAACGTTGTTCCAAAGAAAATATTATATTCCTATGGAATTTCCACTATTTTAAGGTGTTAGCATATTGCATACTTTTCCACAATTTTGATTTTCAAAAAGTACCACACGTAATTCGAAAGCTTATGATTTGACAACAATTTTTGAGACCTTAAACATTTCGAGCCATTGCACTGAATTTTGAAGAGAGAGGTTTATACGGTTGACGCGTTTTTGGACTATAAGTGTATACTATATAAATGATGAAAAAATCATGACCCTTGATGATACTGCTATATAGTTTATTGTATTATTTCCTTTGCACAAGTTGAGCTTCTCAAATGTACATTTGAAGTGAGTTACATATTATAGGGTATTGAGGTTAATTTTGAAGACTTCGACGACTAAACTTATGAAACGACTTTAATGAAATTCGGAACAGAGTTAGATTAAAAACTCCAAGGAAGTCCATTAAAAGTGTGTGTTCTTTAAGTGGGCGTGGAACCACACTCAATAGGAAAAAACGCTGACACGGCTGATTCGCTTCATCGATTTTGATGAAAATTGATATGAAGATAGATTGAACTCTGAGTAAAGATATTTGTGTTGAGTGGGCAGTGCCACGTTCCTAGAAATAAAATACATTTTCACTGCTAAGAGGCCGTTCAAGTATTACGTAACGCTTTCAGGGGGAGTTCGAACAACGCTTTACGCTGCGAGTTAAAAATCTCCTGTTTTATTTATAACTATCGCAAACGCGACTAAAACATAACAAAAATCGCTAAAATGAATTTCCGGTACATTGCGCAACATAATTGTGACTTTTAGGTAAACATGGTCAATTGAGTGATACCGTAACGTATAAGAAGAGGGGGCGGGGGTCAAAAATCTTCAAAAATTACGTTACGTAATACTTGAATGGCCTCTAAACTAATGAACCGATTATGATGAAATTTGGTACCTACAGAAATAGATTGTACCCTAGCAAAATTGTTTTTCAAACTGTACGGTGCTACGCCATCAGTAGGAAAATATGTTTTTTCTGCTAAACTAATGGACCGCTTTCGATGAAATTTGGTACGAAGATGGAACTTAATCGACTGATTTAATGAAATTTGGTATGGAGATATGTATATTGAACTCTTAGGAAGAGATAAGGATAGCGACACATGATACCAAAATTCTTATTTTTGGAAGCGTTGACAAAGAAATAGCTCTTTTCTATATCATTTTTTTAATATTAAATATCTAAAAGTTGGTCAAATTTCAACCACTCGGCGAACTCTAGTATTCGTAATTTTCTTGAATAATTTTTTAATATTTTTAATTGGTTGAACGTTCATAGAATAACGTACAAGTTGAGTTTCCACACAATTTTTACTCTAAGTCTATTAAATTTCTTATAAATTTCTCTTGGTTGAAGAAAATTTTAAAAAAATTAAGAGACTATTTGTCACTCACTGATTATAATATTTTTAATTAATACTTACGTGATAGCAACTGGCTCGGATGAAATTATTTCGCGAATCTTCTCAAATCCCAATGCTGTAATGTACGCTATTGAATATATCTCTTGCCATCGTGGTGTAGGATTCATTTTCACTAAGACGGTATATGTGAACATCACAAGGAAAAACATGTAGGCAATCTGTAATGAAAGAATAACTTTAAACGTAACTTCAAAAGTATATTGTACAGCATAAGATATTAATCTTATAGTACTTCTTTTCTTAAATAAATAAATAAATAAAAATATTTCGGCAAGGTCAATGTTATTTGACGGCATTTGAAATCTTATAACTTTTGCATAAAATATTTATCATTATCTTACTTAGTTTTCGAGATATTGCCCAGAGAAAATTAAAATAGATCAAGAGATGATTTTTTACATTAAGACCTTTTTTTCTTAAATAAGTGTCCTATGTTAGACTTTAGATCAATCTATAGAAAACAAATTTTTTTTTCTCCCATATGAAATTGTGTCTTGAAATGAATATTATTTTATTATATATCGATATTTTTCAAAAATTTCCAAAGTTTTCAAAAATTACTATTTATTTTCTAATTAAATGTTTCACAAAAAACCACAAAAAAATTACAAAATGATTGTAATCAGCTATGTAGCAAAAAAAACCCAACTTACCGAATCCGCCCAAAATTTTGTTATGGGCGCTGTATAAAATTCATAGAATTTCTTTTTCAAACGCAACGGCTGATGTTGTTTGGCCTCGTAGTCGGTCATATTAAAAAAATCACGAAACTGCGATGGATCCGAATCGGTGAGTGATACCTGTTGGTTAAAGTTGAACAAAATCAAATGAAATTAAAAATTGACAAATATTTAATGAATCTAATGGAAGGAAAACAAAAGAAAGTTTCATAGAATGATTTTTTTCACATAACATCATCTGATTTTCTTTTCATTACTTTTATTAAAAAATTTTCTTTTGCTTTCATCACATTACAGTAAAGAAACAAAAAAAAAAAAATATTAAAAAAAAACGAGTAGAACATTTCATTTCTCTCTAGTAAATAGTAGTAGTAGTAAAAGTTCATTAAAAATGCATGAGATACATCAAAAAGTTAGTTAAAAATGTTGTAGAAAGTTTTTGTTAAAACGAGGGTGCAAAAAAGAGAAACGTAGAGTAAAAGAAATTAAATAAATGTAAAGTAAGATTTATTATTAACAATGGAAAAATGACAAAGCAACTGATAGAATGTTTCATTACATTTTTGTTATGTGTTAATTTTATTTTAAAGTGTTTAGCTCATGGAAAATAAAACCTTTCATTAGTTAAGAACATGATATATGGTTCTGAAATTTTGAAAAATTTTAATTATTTAATTTTATAAACAAAATTACTTTGAAACTTATGAAGATAGATAAAGTCTTAAACATTTTTTAGTAATTTTATTATTTTATTATTTAGTTTTATCTTTCATGTTGGCATTTATATTAAATGTACTAAGATAAGTGTTATTAAAAAAAATTGTAATGCATAAGTGTTATTAGTAACCTAATGAGTGGAAAGAAGCTGTAAGACTATTAATTAAAAAAAAAAAATACTAAAAAACTAATGAGGACTTCACTTTCATCGAAGTACAAGCCAAGCTTAAGACATTCATTTTTAAGTATTTTGAAAGTACTTTTATATATTTCGAAATAACTCACATAGACTTTAAGCGATCTCAATAAATTTCAAAACAAGTGGTACATGACGCCCTTGAATACGTACGTAGAAAGTCAGAATATTTCGTTTTAGCTGGTGGGCGCATGGTTCTCGAAGAAAACAAAGGCAATGACATCAGCCATTAAAGTCAAGGCAGCTGTTTTCTGGAACTCGAAAGGCATAAATTGTGTCGAAAAGGAAAAAATATCACTGGAGAGAGTTTTTTTTTACTTTCTGTCCCTCGTTGATTCTATCGCTAATCGAGTGAAATCAAATATTTCTACCACTAGGTGTCGTCCCTTTATTGTATCTTCAAGTCATGGCCAGGCCTGGATTTACCTTACAGGCACACTAGGCGGCTAGATTTTAGGGGCGGCAAATATTAGGAACTTTAAAAATATTTTTTTAAAAGCTTTATAATGCATTAGTGATAGTGAGAGTTACACAGGGGAAAAAAATTCGAATACTTGGAATGTCGCCCCCGAAACTACTTAAAAAAATGTTGAAAAGCAAAAAAAAACAAAACAGTCCTCACTTTTCATATTAAACAATTTTTTTGTCCATTCCATATTAACCAGTGAAGAAGGGCGGCGATTTGTGAACGACTTAAGGCCGGCAAATTTCTAAATCCGGGCCTAGTCATGGCTATATATGGAAAAACTCCTTACACTTATATCAAAGTATTTTTTAATAAAGTGTCACTCCCTCAATAATATAAGCCGTTATAGACCCCAAAATTACATCCAAGCAAATTTTCGCGTACGCCAAAAAGGATCGCATCACGAAAATTTCCTTTCTTTTCGTATGAAAATTTTTGAAATTAATCAACTTTTAACTTATAGACAGGGATGTTATAAAAAAGTTGTTGATTTGTAAAAATTATAAAGAGGCAAAATTGACTGTATAAAAGTTAAGGTAAAGAATAATTTTCCGAAATATAATTATTTGGCTTCCGATTAGAGTGAGCTTAAATCTACGTGAAAAAGAGTGTTTCTAAGTTTTTTATTCTCTCGCTTACAGTTCCTAATACCCTACACTATGTCAACAATAAAAAAGTGCGCGAAAGAGCATAAAGTTTTTTTTAAAAAAATTATTTTCTATTAAACGTTCCCATATTGAATTTGGCTACACTTGCTTAGCAAGCTCACAAAATTGGAATATAACGCCTTTTTGTGTCCACTTTTTGTTTAGTTCCAATTCAAACCATTCAAAGTATATTTGTACAATTTGAATGCAACAACTCTTTCAGTAAGTTGTGCCACTCCCTTATTAGCTTTAACGAAATATTCGTAGTACTTGTGTGAAATCCGATTGCATTACTCTAAATACCTCTCTCTTAATATAGCGTTTTAATGGCTTTATTTATATGGGCGGTAGGCGTGTTAGTTAATCGATTTTGCTTATTTTCAATAAAACTCTCTCGGTTGGTTTTTCCGTAATCATGATTTCCACAAACAAACAGACAGACATGGCTAAATCAACTGAAAATGTGACGCTAATCAAGAATATACTATACATAGTGCGACAATTTTCCACCCGGAATTAATAACTCCCGCTTGAACGCATAACGCCATCTACCGAAATTTTATATCGTTGAAAAAGTGTTACTTTCTGATTTTCAAAGCGTTTAAGTTCTTAATAAATTGGGAAAACTATTACTGCTGTACTAGTATGAGTAACTTAATTCTGTAGCTGTTTTTAAAGAGGAACTTAAAAATCATTTATGTATTATCATTTTGCCGAAATTATTAATGATTACGTATTAATGTTGGCCAACTACAGTAACTGTATAAGTAGATGTTTGCTTGTGCTCATGAATATATGCAAAATTGTGCAAAAGTTTTTTTGTAAAAAGCAAGAAATTTAACAATTCAAATTAAATTACATTTTCTACCAAAATCTTAAATAAAAACAAAAACGAGAAAAAGTTAAGAAACTCAAGAAGATTCCTTTTAAGCAGAATGATAAGTGGGGTGAGGTAAGGGTGTTAAGTACAATATAAGTCCGCAAATTTTGCTCAAAAACATTGTTTCTACACTTAGCGAAAAAAATTTATTTTATTAAAATTTTATTTTATTTGTGCAATATATTTAATTCTTATTGTAAAAGATGTTCAAATTGGATTCAAAAATTATTTAGATATTTTTGCTAATAAGTATGTACTAGGAATTAAAACCTTTCAACAATTTATCTTATATATAACTACGGGTATGTAATAATATATATTTTTTTCTATTTGTTTTCACCGGAAAAATCAATAGAATTTTTAATGAAATTTTATTTTTCGAGATACATGATCAAATGATAATGATGCTTTTGATGAAATTTTGAAAATATGTATGTACTATAGTCATTGGAAATTGAGGATATAGTTTTATTAATAATCCTGTTAAGTATCAAGATTTCGAGCTTAGTCTCTTTCGAGAGACGACGAAATTTTATAATTTTCAACGATTTAAAATAAAAACTTCTACGTTTGATATACAAATTTCACTGATTTTTAACAACTTCACTAGACAAAAATATGAAAAATATAATATGTAACATTGTTTTACAACTAGGTGTTTTCAATAGATTTTCCCAAAACTTGTCCATAACTTAAAGTTTTTTAGAAAATGGTGGTTGAAACCCCAAAAAATGGTTTTTTCCCCATTTTTGGATATTCATGGGCACTAACCCTAGAGGTTCTGGAACTTCCAAAATGTCTCAAATCAAATATTGTGACTTCTTCTTTCGAATCTAATGAACCAAAAATGAATTGCATCTAATCTAATCTAATCATTGAAGAATTACATTTGAGGACATTAGGGATAGTGATTCTATTCAACTTTTCGTGTCATCTCAAAACGTTGATCGACCCAAGTTTTTTTAAGGCAATACTATATATTCAAAAATAACAGTTTATAAAACTCAAGAAAACTTAGTTTATAAAAGAATATCGAAGCTTTATTATTTATTCAGCGTTGTACTGCTTTGGAATTTTCCACAATTAAAGATTTTAATTAAGTTGTCGTATGCACCTGCAATACATTTCAAAACCGTGAAGTTATCTTAATTAATATTTCAGAAAAAAAAAACAATTTATTTTAACAGAAACGTAGAATTTTCTGAAATTTCTAATTTAGTGAACTTCAATTTGGAATTTTGCAAAGGTGAGAAATTTCATTTAATTTTAAGCATCATGCAATACGTATATTTGTAAATCGAGAAGGTGAATGAGGACAAAGCAGTAGCAGTATCAATATCTTAATTAATATGTCAAAATAAAATTTATGTATTATAAGAAAAAGTTTAAAATTTGATTTTCTTTTTCTGTATTAGTGAGTTACGTCATTCAGTAATTAATAACGTAATACTTGTGCGCAGAACTTGAGTAAAAAACGAACTCTTTTCGAAGTTGAACATCAAAAGTTTTCGTACGTTTAAAGATGAAGCAATATTTGTGCGCTTTGCTACTACTGCTTGCTGCTGTATCCATACAGTCACAAGATCGCGTTGTTCGTGGTCAGGATGCTGAAGATGGCTTTGCACCATATCAGGTTTCTTTACAATACAGTTCTCGGAAGTTTTTTCACTTTTGCGGTGGTTCAATTTTAAGCGATCGTTATATTTTGACTGCAGCGCACTGTCTTTATATCCAAATATCAATAGAACCAAAAGAACTTTGGGAACTTCAGGATTTGACAGATTATGTCGTCGTAACAGGAACAAACAAAAAGAGCAAACCCGGTGCTAAATACTATATAGATAAAGCTTTCGTACACTGCAACTGGACTGATACATTTCAGCATGGCGATATTGCTCTGTTACGCCTAAGCGAATCAATTGTGTGGAATAAGAAAACAAAATCTATAAAACTGCCAGACACGGAAATGAATCCTGGTGCAACTGTTATAGCAACTGGTTGGGGTGCCACTACACATTTAGGCGAAGGCCCTGAAAAACTGCAAAAACTCACTCAGTTCTACATTCCAAACGATAAATGTCAAGAAATGATGGCGTACGGCTCAACCAACCACGTTGATATCATTTGTGGGTTTTCAAAAATGGGTGAAGGTGTTTGTAGTGGAGACTCTGGTGGACCACTAGTTGATGAAAATAGAGAACACGTGGTTGGTGTCGCCAATTTTGTCGAACAGTATTGTGCCACTGGAACTCCAGATGCCTATGCTAGCACTTTTTACTACTCCAACTGGATAAACGCAGTAATGAGTGAGAATGATGATAGTAATGATAGTGATATATGTGAAGTATTTGAATTTGCATAAGTCAGTTCTTGAAAATAAGTTCAGAACACTTTTCAAAGAAATATATGTATAATAAAATTCTTATTTTCTTAATTTTGTTAGCAAATTTTGACTAGCAAAAATAAATTATATTGCATTATCAACAAATTGACTTTTATTACTTAGATTCGTTAGGGGAAATATGCGTTCGTCATTTGCAACTTTATATGCTACAATTATGTATGCAATGGAACGTAATTTTTGAATGATTATGGCTTTTCTTAATTTATAAAAAATAAAACATTTAAGAATACAAAGCTTGTAGAAAACAAAAAAGAAGCGATTTCAAAAATTTTTATGCTTAAAGGACTAAGAAATATATCTAAGAGTTAGAATTCGATGGAAAAATAATGACTTTCAACCTATGGCTTAACCAGAATATATCGACTTTTTGTATATTGAAAAACTTAATAACAATTCCATGCCATTGAAACTGCCCCATTTCACCAATATTTCCAGTGGCTTGAGGCTTTGCGCTTGGATTTTTCTTCACAATATTTATGAAATAGCCAATATTCGTTCATCCCAAGGCACTTGCACTTCTATATTTTCCGACTTGAAATTTCACAATTCATCTATTTTTTTTTATATTTTAATTAATATTAGGCCACCCTTACTCAATTTCCAATGTTCTATAGAGCTGGACTTAATTCATTTTATTGTAACTTAATATTTATCAATTTATTTAAAAAGTTTTCAAGCCATCATTATTAGGTATATTTTTCGCTAAGTGCATACGAATTTATTGTTGCGGAAAATTCTAAAAAGGAATATCATAATTCAATAAGCAGCGGTTTTCAAATATACGTATGTATTTAAAGCAAGATATAACATTATAATAGATTTCACAGAAAAAGGTGCGATTGCTGGAAAGAAAAACAAAAAAGATTGTGTGCTTAAAGATGAACTTAAAGTTGTGCAAATGAAATTTAAGTGCTTTATAAATATTTTTAAATTTTTAGGGAAATATTTGCAATAAGTGCGAAAGCTTAAAATAGTATATGACGAATAAAAATGAATTTTATTCTCACAATTTTGAGAAAAAAAAAATATTGGAATTATAATTTTCATAAAAATAATACAATATAAAAAATATTAATGGTAATAATGCCTGAAACATTATCTTGTTGCACATTTGCCAACAAATTTCTATCAAAGACGAATTCGCAAGCTAAAAAAATTCTTAAAATTTAGAGCTGCACTTATTGGATTTTAGGTTTAAACCACCGATTACCGACAACCTCTATAACGTCAATGCCCGACAACGTTCCCAGGGAACTTCTCTATCAATATAACGTGTAATTATTTCTTTGTTCAAGCCTTAGTGATATTATAACATTCTTTCATGCCGCTGCACCAAATCCAAGACAACTTGTTGCCACTGATTCACCGCATCAGGCTGCTGCTTCCGCTATAAAGTACACGCTTTACGGGGTCATATGATTGCGAATCGCAGAGTCAGAGCTTTTCATACTATTTTTTGCCGATTGGAGTGGAATGTGTTGGGTTAATGCTTGTCAACAATCGTCGCTTCATGTAGTGCATACTTTTTTTTCCAAATTAGGCATCATCATTGTACATATGACATTTATAGCGTCCTGCACGGGTATGTCCAATATTAAAGCGAATAATTCTGCTGATGGCGTAGAAAATATTTCTAATTATTGCTGCTTTATATATGTAGAGGTAAATGCGTGTCACTCCACAACTCCTTTACTGGCTCAGAGTTTGACCGATAATAAACCGCATGCAGAAAGATGACGAAATATACATGAAATTCCTTCAGCGGCAAAGGACTTCATTGCCTTGGTGTAGCTCTTGGGTTTGCTAGACAGCAAACTACAGCATATTCATTGCCTTTCCTGTTGGTCTCACGGCTGATAAAGTATACAATTTCAATGCCCCTTGACTGTATCAAATATTACCAACGGATCACCAACAGTTCTGGGTGCTGGCTGAAGCGTGTAGTCTACAACGTTATGTGCCCCAGTCTGAACACTTACTGGTGGTTCCACATAATATTTTTAGCTTTTTTTACAATAAAATGCGGTGCATCGTCGACTGTTGCTTGTAAAAAAGCAACAACATAAGCAGTAGCGTATTCGCGAATGTCATCTCCGTCATCGTTATAGATTCGACAAATGGCTAGTGACCTCAAGGGAGGATATATTACACTTGCAGCTTAATCTTTTCAGCAGGCACCGTAAATAATCAATAATTGTGTTTAAAAAAATCAGAGTGAAAGAAGAGGCGAAATGTGAGTTTAAGTATACAGATAGATGAGTTTCCTTTGACATGATTTTTAATTTTATAATTTTTATTTTAAAAATCAGAAAATAATCGTTATTTTGGATTTTTAATTTTTTTCAATCAAAAATTATTGCAGAATTTTGGTTTTTTTTAATCAAAAATGATTATAATAGCTGGACCGATGTGGGCCCATTATTTTTTATTTGCACCGACCTATGAAGGCCGTAAATGGATTTTTTTTCTTAGCCTTCACTCTGCATTGCTCTTCGGCTTAAGCGAAGTATTAAAACGCTGTGCGATACTGTCTGACTTTTTCATTGTTTTTTTGACACAAAATAAATGGAAATTCAACTGTTCTTCACTACAATTCGATATTTTTGGACTTATTCGATGCTTTTCGACTTTTCCGAGTCTTTCGATAATTCCAACTTTCCCGATAGTTTTCGACTATAATTGATTTTCTCGATGCTTTTTGATAAGTTCTGATACGAATCCATTTTTATCAGTGATTTTCGATAGGTTTCGACTTACCTCGATTTTTTCGGAATCTTTCGGATTTTAATGACTTTCCCATAAAACTGCTATCGTTCTTTTTTTTGGTGATATTTTTGTATGGTTTTTCGGCTTTATCGATATTCTTAAATGGTTCTAAACAGTTTTCGACCTTATCGATGTTTATCGACAACATTCGACATTTTTGATGTTTTTAGATTATATTCGAATTACATACATGTATCGAGTTCTACGATTTTTTTCGACTTTTTCCATTTTATTTTAAATTTATCGAAATCCTTCGAAAAAATCCTAATAATAATCACGAACTATCGAAAAAAACAAAATCATTTGACTTAACTTGATTTTATCGAAAAGTTTCAGATTTTTTCGGCTTTTTCCATAAGTTTGGGACTGTTATCCTTTTTTTCGATATATGGAATGGCTGCGCTACGGAATTTTCAAATATTAAAGGTCAAAATAGTTTTTAACTAAATAGTGTTAGTCACTAAATTGTGCATGGCCAATTAAGCTGTGCGAACTTTATTTTCATATAAATTCTATGTTTGAAATCCCTCGAGGCATAACTCATTGCCTAACCGATTTAACACCATACAAATATAAAACAAAACACTGAATTATCCACCACCACACAAAAATGTTACATTAAGACAAAAAATGAGTGTAATAAAAAAACTTTATAGTAAAATAGGATGTGCATTTTAGAAAAAAAAAAAAAAAACAAATAGCGAATTTTAACGTAAAGCACGAAAACTGAGATAAAATGAATTCACAAGCAAATTTTCGAGAAATACAACGCTAGTGAAAATGTTCCAAGATTATGAAAAATCAGCTAACACTACGCTTAAGCTAAAAAAAATTCATTGGTGAGTAGAATAGATAGAAAATTCTAAGAGAAAAAAAAAATCATTTTTTTTACGCATTGAAGAGAGACTAACTTTGGAGGGGGCTTCATCCGCTCCAGCTGTGAGATCAACCTGGAATTAATTTATGTAATTTTTTTTGTTGTTCTTGTGATAGTTACTAAAATTTGCATAACATTTAATATGAATTGGTATAGCATAACATTTGAAATTAATTAAATTAAAGTGAACAAAAAAAAAATAAATTTTTTATCAAATTAATTAAAAACTTTTGGTGTTCAATTACGTACGTATAAAAATATCGAAAATGAAAACAAAATATTTTGAGTAAGAGGATCAAATTGAAATGTGTAAGGTATTGAAAATTTGAAACTTTTTTTTGTTTGCTATTCATACTAAAACTTGTGAACTAACTATGGCTACTTTTGCAGAGAAAAAAGTTCGTTTAATATTTTAATGTAAAAACTAAATGATTTTTTGTAAAAGAAATTCTATTACTTGGAAACGGTAGTGAAAATAAAACTACAAAATGTGTATGTGGATTCTTTTTTTGGTTTTTTCTTGTGTTCAAGTGATGCTGAAGAAAATCATAAGAAATGAATAGAAAATGGTGAAAACAAAATGTTGCCTTAAAATTACTCACTTTTCCATTTTCTTGTACTTTGGTCTCGCGCAGAGAATACGTATCGGCCAAAAGTGCCTGCAAAGGTTTATTTGGAAGATTTTTCATGTTCATCATTCAATCGTTCAAAAACAAATATTAAAAAAAAAAAATACAAAAAAAAAATTATTAAAAAAGGTTTTTTTTTATTACATTAACTATAGCATTGCAACTAGTTCATGAAAAATAATATAGAGATTAAGTTTTCTAAAATAAAGTTTCCTCAAATCTACTTAATTTGTAATTGTAATACTTTCGAATAAAAGTTTAAGTGAAGAACCAGCATATTATTATTGTGACAAGACTTTAATATGTTTGTGGTAGAATATTTTTATCATATAATACATACAAAATATATACCTATCACAAATCTAATTTAAGAAACATTTTTCCATTTTGTCACAGATAAAATTTTTATTCAAATTACCCAAGATCAAATTAATTTTAATTTTCAATATTTTTTTTTTAAACAATTTAAAATCATTTTTGAGTTGAGCAGCATGAGGAAGTATGTTTTGACATTATACCACACATTCATTACATTTATACAGAATTTAGAAGAAGCAACACCATTTATAGATTTCCAAAATACTAAAAATGTGAAAGATTTATATATTCAACAAAAGCTTTTATTCATTTGGCTGTGAGGGGGTAAATTGTCCCAATTTAAATATATTATAAATTAACTCTCTCAGACATACATTCTTAAGAAAATGTCAGACCAATTCAGTAAACATCAGCGGGGTAGTACATTGTCGTGAAATGGTGAAAGTCTAGAAATTCAGTGCATTAATATTTTCAGCAAATCTGTTTTTAAGATTTTGTATGAAAACTATTTTATGTATTGCAAGCAAAACATTCTACTTCAAAATTACAGAGCTCTGAGGATTTTAAGCGCCTTTTTAATTCAATTAGATCGAGAAATTTTTTTATAAGATTCAGGAGTATACATGAGCAACTTGGCTTCAATTGACAGGAGCTATGTCTTTTCACATACTCTTTGCATAGGCTAGTAAAGTTTTTAATATCAGATATAAAATAAAATATCCTTCCAGTTCATATGATTTGGGGAGTTTTATTTACTTAATTTAAGGTTTTAAGCGTAATAGCTGAGAAAACAAGTTTATATGAACACAGAAAGGCACAAGTTTAAACATATTTGAAACGGTAAAATATGGTTTTACATAAGCAAATAAAAAGACTCCTAAACTACTGAACCGTTTGAAAATGTATTGCCATTCTGTTGGGTCATTAGATAGATATGGGGATATTAAGGCTTTTAAAACTTGATCATATAGATGTGTATGGCTTTGTATGCAAAAATGATTCGTTTACTAATATCTCCGAAATCAACTTTTGCATTTTAATGATATTTTGTATGAGAGTAGTCTCTTTTTATATGTTTCCTCAATATTTGATTGGATATTTATCAAGTTTTTCGACACTTTTCGAGTATGTACATACTTTGATGTTTTTCAATAACATATGCGCTTAACAAATTTTATTTATTTTTGGATACTTTTCGAAACCATTCGATACTTCTCGACTTCTACAAACTTTTTTTGATATTTTTCGATACTTATCGATTTTTAGTATCTTTCTTATATTTTTTTTTTTCGGTCTTCGATCCATCTAGAATTACTAGGTGATTTTCAACACTATTTTACTTCTTCGGTGGAATTCGATACTTTAACACTTTTATCAACTTTTCATTATACATATACAGTGAAGTTCCCCATTACGGTCAACCCCCATAGCCGGACAGCTCCTATTACCGGAAATATTTCGGCGACACTCACTTTTCATTAGCTTTTCCATACAAAATCAATTCCGATAGCCGGACGCTCCAATAACCGGAGCGGACACTATATGCTGTGTTATTTTGATCAAAACATCTCTTTTAAACGGACAGAATTAAATAAGAATTCTATTAAATTTTTACTACTTCCCTTTTTTACAAATTCTAATTCGTTTTTGTTTTGAAAGCAACAAATTTGGTGGTTCCCCTAATGTACCTACACATTTATGTCAGAAGTGTTGAGTAGAGTTGGACTTTTTCGATCATTCTGGTTCGGAGGTTTTGACGAATTTTCGAAAATCGATCAAAGTTTATTAACTGAATATAACAATAATGAAGTACAATTTGAAAATCAAAGCGCCACTACAGAGATAAGCGTAAATTTGTTCAACTATTCAATTTTTGTTTCTGTCCCATAAGCGGACATCTCCCATAACCAGACAAAAACACTGCGACGGTGGGTGTCCGGTAATGGGGAATTTCACTGTATCAATATTATTCGATAATTTTCAATTATGCTTGATAGCGCTGTTTGACTTTAATAGCCTTTCTTGATGTTTTTTAATACTTTGTCTACTCGATACAATTCGATTTTAATCGAATCTTTATTGTTTTGATTAATAATTTTATTTTATTTGCAGGTCTTTCTGAAATTTCTTCAAGTTATAAGTATATTCACTTTTATATTTGGATGACTATCACAAAAATGCAATAAAAGTGTACACAATGTTTTGCGCGTCAGGAACGGTTGGAAACTGTTCGAATGAATGTATTTAAAAGTTTTAAACAATGTTTTAGAACAGCGAGGTCCTTACAATAGTCTGCATCAAATTAAGATATAGGAATTTGGTTAAATATCACTACCGTGTTATGGAAAATTTTATTGAAAATAATTTTGTAAAAAAAAATTCGTGTTTCTCAATTTTAAAAATAAATTGCTCAAAAAGTAAACCGGTTTTTTCGTACAAGGAGTTATTCAGTGTAGCCATGAACTATTGAGGCCGAAAATTACCTCGGTTTTGCAAAATATATGAGCTTGAAAGTAAAAAAATTTAAAATTTTTTTGACCAACGTTCAGGGGCACTGATACGCAATTTATTAGCATAATGCCTTTGCAAATGATGTACTACTAAAAAATAAATATCCTTTAAATGACAAAATTTCGATGGGTTCTTTAAAAAGATTGGCTTTGATTGGCTTTATTTTTTTTTTTGTAAATTTCAAACGGTACGTTCAGTTATAATTTTCATAAAAATAAATTTGACGGCAAGAACCCATCGTACCCGTTTTTGAACATCTTATATTTATGTGGGATAGTAAGGGGACGTCCATTAATTACGTGAGGTGTTTTTTTGAAAATACTGACCCCCCCCCTACCCTTGGTGAAATTTGGCGGGACCCCTCCCCCCTCCGGTGAGATTTAAATATGAATTTTTAATGTAAATTCTATGCATTAAAAAGTTGACGTGAGGTTTTCCTTGGTCCCCTCCCCCCCTTGGTGAGATTTGGTGAGATTTTGCCGGACCCCCTATTTTAGCTCACGTAATTAATGGACGTCACCTAATACAAATGATCAGTGTTTTATTACTTTTTCTTATATATTTTTCAGTTTTCGAGCTTTGTTTCGAATTGTGATATGGTGTTAGATAGAAATATTTTTATTCAAGACTAAAACTGAAAACGCATTGCTCCATTTCAATTCAATTAAGAATAATTAATTTTTCTAAGTGCAATTCAATTTGAATATTGAAAGTTTTCTAAAATGTCAACTTAGCACATCAATGATTTAAATTTAATCAAGAAAATTATATTCATAATAATAAAAACTCAGCAAACAAATAGAACTCTATGATAGCATGGCAAAATATTAAAATAATTTTCTTTTGATGATTTTAAAATTTTCTGTTACTTCATATTCTCACACACAATAGAAAATTGAATTCTATGCAACATGGATATAATCATCATATTTTATAGCATTATAAGATTTTTTTTATATAATAAAAAGTAAAGTTTTTACAAAAAAAAAACATACACAGATGCAGACACGCACACATACGTTTACACAAACAAATGACGTACACAATGCATTGCTACTAAAACGAACGTACAATATAACAAGGGCATTAGCTATGAATGAAAATTTGCAGGATTTTCCACTCCTTTTGAGTTTTACCATCTGTTCTGGTACATCTGTTTGTACAAGAGACAGCCATAATTTCATATTTTTACTACAATTACATTATTGAAATAGTGAAAGACAGAAAATAGAGTGAAAGAGATAAAGATAGTTAAAGAGTGGGATAAAACAAAAATCAGCTTAGTGACGCTTTTTAAAATGTGAAAACTGTCGTTATTGCTGATAATCTTACAAGAAGATAATGTCATCATTTAATGTTAAAATGCGTTTAGGAATTTAAAGTTTTCCAGTTTCCATTTTAATGACAGAAGTTGTAAGATTTATATTTTGAAGAAAAATATCGGAATTTAAACAAATGTTTTGGGAAAGTATAAAAAATTTTACTAAGTTATTTCGCCGTTTATTCTATGTACATCAGCAGTTTTTTATTTTCAAACTGATATTTGCAACAAAGACTTTCGTCATGACAGAAGAAAATATATATATATAAAAAAAATAATTAGTAGAGCTTTTAGGCTTCATAAAATGGCAACAAAGTAACTGTTAAATTAGCCTTCTATGTGCATTTATATGTTCCAAATATTAGTATTTTCTTATAACTTAAGTAAATAGGAACTTTCCGCCCGCAATGATTTTGGAAATTTATAAATGTTTAATTAAAAGTAAAGAAATCAATTGAAACTTGTATCTTATCTATAATATTGCAAAGCATATATTTCTTTTTTAACCCTACGTACATCATAATTCAGTGTTTCAAACGCTTTAAAATCTTTTAATATATAAAATAAAATGTTCAAAATTCTCAAAAAAAATATATATATGTATATATTTCACTACTTGACTACATAAATAGACTTACATGGGTCGATTGAGTAATGCTGTTATTCGACGGCGAAGTCTTTTCAATTTGTATTAATTTCGACTTCAAAATTTAAAATCATAAACGATGTGATGTTAGGAAATTATTTTTTTTTTTTTTTAATTAAAGTTGTTAGAAGAAAGTTGAAAGAAAATAGAGATAGAGAATATAAAGTTAAGAAATATAATAATAAAAAATTCTACAGAGTATATGAACTAACGCAAATGTTTTATGTTGAAAAAATCTATTTTTAAACAGAGAAGTTTTATAAGTTACGTATGGTATATACAAGGAGCATTCACATTAATTTTATCCTTGAGTAATTATTTGATTATTTTATTTGAAAAGAGCTACAATGTATATAATTGCACATTAGAGTGAAGCGAAAAAGTTTTTTTTTTCAATTTTCAGAAAACCTAGACAAACAACGTAAACATTTTTTGGTTTTAGAACATTGTATCAAATCAATTAATACGTCAAAAAAAAATGGTGGGGGAAGTGCATAGGTGTCTGCTGTGCCATTCAGGTTGCGCTAAAGGCTTTTGCTAACCCGGCCACTCGAAGATCGTAAGCGAGTGTAAGGCGAAACTCAATTGTTATTTTCTACAACTAAAGTCAAAAAAATCACAGTGAAGGAAAAGTCGAAATGTGAGTTTGAGTATACAGATGTATTTCTTTTGACAAGAAGCCTAGATATATGACATGATTTTTAATTATGCGATTATTATTTTAAAAATCAAAAATAATTGTTACATCGGATTTCTATTTTCTCGATCATAAGTAATTGCTATTTTGAAGTTCTATTTTTTTCGATCAAATATAATCTTTATTTTGGATTTTTATTTTTTCGATCAAAAATAATCGTTACATTAGATTTCTATTCTTTTCGATCAAAAATAATCGTTATTTTGGACTTCTATTCATTTCGATCAGAAATAATCGTTATTTTGGATTTTTATTTTTTTCGATCAAAAATAATCGTTATTTTTAATTTCTATTTTTTCGATCAAAAATAATCGTTATTTTAGATAATCGGCAACAGTTTTGCGGAAATTATTGGATCAATGACTTTATGAGCACTATACTCACACAACGAAGTGGTCCGATCTTGATTTCCTGCAAAACTGCAAAGTGTGTCGTGAAAGGGACCGTCTAGGAAAATAGCGAAGTTTTTATTCACCAAGAAAGAAATAACCTACGACTATTAGTTGGGCTAATCACGGGACATAATACATATGGGTACTTGTGGATGTCACCACGCATCAACCCTGCAAATCGTGCCTTCTCGCATAATTTCGGCTGTGTTTTGCGAATGAAAGCACTGATATTTTTTTAGCGCTTGAATCGTTGGTGTATTGCCATAGAGTTTATCTTAAATATGAAAGAATATAAAAGTTTAGCTTAGTAAAAAAGATGGATGGTGTCAAAGAGCACAATCGCTGCAGCCAATTGAAGTTTCTATTTCGAGAAATAAAACTTTCAAGAAATTAGAAATGAATTTTCACTATTTCAACACGTTGTGCGAGTATGTATCGATCCAGAGCCGTGGAAGCGATTTTTTCTATTAGAGGCAGTGCCACGCCCAAGAAACGAACAGCATTTTTCATACCTTTCCTTAGGACTTAATCTACCTTCAAATCAAATATACTCAAAATCAGTCCATTAGTGTTACCGTGGAAACGAATTTTCCTGTTAGAGGTTTGACACCGCCTACAATTGGAAAAAATATAACACTCTCCACTGCCTCATTTTACATTTCTAAGAGAGAAAAAATCAGCCGATTTTATTGTGTTATGCAGTTTAAAAAAAAATTAAAACGTTTTGCATTTGCCTATTTATATGCTGGATGACACGTTATTTTAAGATATTCTTGCTGACGGGATAAATTGTTAAAGGATTTTTTATTCAAATACTTATATTTCTTGTAAGGCAGACAAAACAAATCTTTTAAAGACGAGAAGTTTCGCATTTTCTGGGAGATGGCATACTATCTCGAGGCCCGCTATACTCTTTGTATTGAGCTAAAAGGAGATTATATTGAAGAATAAAATTAAATTTTCATAAAAAAAATGTGTTTTTCTTTGTTAGGCCCGGGACTTTTCAATCAGCCTAGTATTTCTTTAGGATTTGAATTTTAACAGATTTTTACCTAAACAATGTCCTACAGAAGGATTACTTTCGTCTGCAATGACACAATTTTAAGTGCTTCATAACTACAATATTTAGTGGCTCAGAAGTTCTCAAGCGTTCATAGAAATAAGAGACCTTTTTCTGCATTTATATTTTTATGCAAAATATCCTATAATCGAAATATAAAATTGGTCCACCCAATTGTTGCTTATTATGTCATACTAAATTTCAATAACTGCTCACGTATCCCTAATTCAATGTTAACAAAAAGAAGGGAAATGAATATTTTATATCTAAAATCTTATATTGTATTTATGTGATGACGTTAGTAAATATACAAACAACTCCGATAATCCGCTGTTCATAATGTATGCGTGAACTGTTTGATGGTAATTTAAGTGATTATCATATGTAATTGCATTTTAGCCATTAATTAAATTAATAGCAACCTAATTAAAGCCTACAGTATCAACGGTAAAATGCATTTATTTACATACATATTTATTTCGGGTATATTTTTGAAATTTTTTTAATTAAAAATTTTTTGAAATTTAAAAAAAAAAAAAACTTAATACAAAATATTGTAAAATATTCAGATCACTGTTTTAGCAGTCACTTAACAGAGATGCAGATAAGGTCATTATAAGTTTCAACTAGCAGGTAGCCAACATTTTTAAAAAATTCTAAAGCTTCTAGTTCACCAACTATTTCATAGTTGGCTTTCGATGCTAAATGTTGTAATGAAAACCTTTGGGTAAGTCTTTTTAGAGACATAAAAATAAATAAATACTTTATTGCGTCATTGGTTTTCAAAAAAATACTGCATATCATAAACACAATTACAGTTGAAAAATCAACAATGAGCAAAGGCTTAATTGTATCCATATGCTCTTTCTGTATTTACACACAAATTATTTATATTGATACTTATTTTAATGATACAAATTATACTAGTATTATAACAGCAGAAAAGATAAATAACAATTTAATCCTTTCAACGGAATATAGCCCTTTAATGTAGAACAGAGGCGGATTTAGATTATTTAGTATTGCTCAGAAGGCCTATGCAGATGTAAGCGCCAAGTTTTGGATAGAATTAATTTTAATTTTCAATTGGTTTTTTCTAGTGGTAATATTTCTTGTTCATCAAATTTACTATATGCATCTAGAAATTTTTCCCGTGGGGCGGCATGTATTTAATAAAATTAAAAAAAAAAAAATAATTTTGTAAATGCAAAAACAAGTAGATTATTAAATTATTTTATCGCGTCTGCCTCTAAAATATTGTATTAAGGGCATAGTAAATATAACAAAAAAATAAAAGGCAGACGTTTACGCTGGAATATTTATTTTAGGAACACCAAGTTTTTCCGAACATTTTTAATTATATAATTGAAAAGCATAACCTTTTTCCTTCAAACCCCACTATAAATTATGTCGATATATTTTTTATCGATGTATATTTTGCAGAAAAAAATTTACACGGTATTAGTTTTATATATGTAGATATATCTTTATAAGCATGCATATTAGTTATCAAAAACGTCTGCCTTCGAAAAATCAACGCTGAATCGTTTGCCTTCTCTATTTTTAAGATTTTTTATAAGTAAAACAAGCAGTGAGCCAAAAGGCAGACGCGATAAAAAGTTCTTAATTTTTTTTTTCCATGTTTATAATATTGTAGTTTTTTAATACAGCAATAACTAAGCTACAAAAGTTATATCTCTTGTTTCTTATGCCATAATATTTATAATTATCATAATCTGCCGGACGATAAAATCGCTAAGTTTGTAGGTATCAAAAAGTTTTATAAAATGGAATTGCTCTTAAACGCAGCAACATAAACGTCTGTCTCTTGCATTTATCTGTTTTTGTGTCTAGAAATTTTTTTTAAAATACAAGGCAGATGCTATGAAATTGCTTGTAGTTTTAAAGGGCTCTCAATTAATAAGGCAAATGCAATGCAAAGACCGATATTGTTCGTATTATTTATATTACTTAGGGCTTCATGATTTTCAACATCTGCCGCACGATTAAGTTATGCAAAAATTTCGGTCAACGGCTCCTTAACTATATGGCTTATGAATATTTAAAATCTGAGTAACAGCTTTCGAGATATTTTAACAAATAATCCGACGAGATTTCTATACAAAAAAAGGCTGCAGACAGATGAAAAATTTATCAGTGGCAAATATTTTAAGGACTACACAAAGACGTGTAAATCCGGCCCTGGCGAAGAGAAAATATCAAAAAAGGTGTAAAAAATATAATGCAGTAATAATAAAAACGACATCAAATGCAACACTAATTGACATAAGGACAGCAAACGAATACAATACGAGTAGTAAATACAGTCACGCTAACTAAAGTACCATACTAAAGAAATATGTATGTCACATACAGCAAAGAAATGCTTTGTATTGACCATTGTATTGATTTGAATTTAGATACCCAACGGGAAATCAAGAGCATCATAATTAAAAAAAAATCATGGGAAATATTAGGAAAAAATTACTTTTCAGGGTTGTTAATTCAACAGGATTGGTTTAAAAAACTTTGTCTCTCGCAGAATTTTTTTCAGTATCTATTGCTAAGCTCAACAGCAGCATAGCAAGATAATAAGAATGAAAATAAAAAAAAAATTATCACATATGAAGTGAAAAAAAAATCTCTTAAGAGAGCATTAATGGTAGCTCAAAAGGAGCATATTGGTAAATGTCACTACTTTTTTTCCCGTTTTTTCTTTCCCATTGGGTATTTTAGCTTGATAACAATAACACAAATGAAAGAAAAAAAAAAATGATAGACATTTAAAAAAAAACGATATTACAGATATACACTAACAATAAGAAAATTATGAAAAACAAGTTACTAAAAGGAAATTTGTAGCATATCACTAACATTAATATATGTAGAAGTGATAATTTTTTTTTTGTTGTAATTTCAAATTTACTACCTTGTCCGGATTATTATTACTGCCCATCCTATATTTTAGAGAAATTGATCTTTTCGCTTTAGCAAGAGTATTCTAGAAAATAATAATAGTAGTAGGAGTAATAGTGAGAGCAGTAATAGTTGTAGTAGTAGTAGTAGTAGCATGGTTAAAATAAATTGTAACTGGTAGTAGTAAAAGTAGTAAAAAAAAAAATCGCTTGTAGAAATTAAAAATAAAAACAAAAGAATACTAATAAATTATACAATATAAACTTGTTATTATTACAAAAAAATATAACTTCATCATTTGTATTTTCTTTTTTTTTTTTTGTATCAAAAAAATTGGGGGAAAAAACACAATTTTTCATTATTTAAAAAATTTGCGGAAATGAAAGCATAATAACACCAAAAGTACATACCTCTGCATCGGGATGTGATCGATCAGAATCATCGTTATCTAAATTTTGATTTTCTAAATGCTCCTCTTCGGTTTGTGGCATCTGTTGTAATTCTTCTTTAGTCTTAAAATCGAGATGTCTTATGTAAATCGGTAGCAAGAGGCCAATTATAACCTGGAGAAAAAAAATTGGTATTAATATTGAAGGGTAGGGAATGTAAAAACACATAACAACTTAAGTTTAGAAAGCACTGGAAATATGAAAATATAGTATTCTCTTGCACAGCAAACGTTTTATTTTCAATTCAAATTGAATTGCTTTAAAATAATTCTGAACTTACTTTAATATTGGTATTCTTTCGTGTCCTTAAAGCGCCCATCCACAAATCCGCCAATATAATTTGACTACAAGGATGCGCCAACAGTGCACGATGATTGGCAGCCACTGCCAGTGAGAGACAACTTTGGTTTGACCATGAATGCAGCTCACATGTCAGCAAACGTTGTGCTTTTTCCGCATCTGTGCGATAGCTAAAGTCGAGCAATTTGATGCCTAATTAATGCAAAAAACAAAGAGGAAACACAAAAAATAAAGTGAAAGAGAAAGAGATAAAAGCGCAAATTAATTCAGTTCAGTTTAGTTTTAGAAGTTCAGTTCAATAGTCACTGCGGCCGTCATAGCCATGTCATGATAGCGGCGAAAATTTGTGGCCGCAAGCTGTCAACTCAGTCTGTGTTTATCATTAATTAGGCGACAAATGATGTCGGTAGCAGCAGCAGCGGTGACGGCGGTAAATGATAGACTTGACAATGTCAATCAAGTGTTGGTCGCTTAGTTAGCAGCACATTAAGCAAGATGCTGTTGTGTGTGTGTGTGCGTATGGTGTGGAATTTTAAGTAGGCAAATTCAAAGCAAATTACTGATAATAATTAGGATACCCATGGCTGCTTAAATGTTATCCCGCATATTGTTAACAAAAATTATGCCAAAGGTCACGTTTTGTATGAATCAAAAAGTTATGATAATACGGCTGTACGTTCAATACGTTTTAGCTGCTTAGTTAGAAAGTTGGGAAATTATGAGATGAAATAGATTGGATCTTTGGCATTAAGCAAGTTGAGTATAGCATGAATTAGTTTATAAATTACAAAATTATGTAGACAAAATCAGCAAGAAAAAAAATATTATACATGGTCCACATTTTGTTCTACAAAAAAAAAAATTTAGAAGGCTCCACTTTGATTCAAAGTAATTTCATATATAATTCAAAGTGACGAAATGCTTAATATAAAATAAAAATGAGTGCTTTCAAATACTATGCAACTTCAAAATGCAATATAAAATTTTTTATGATTGAAATAAAGTTAAAAAATGTTATTTTCAATACTTTTTAAATTCAAAATGAATTCAAAGTTGTTTGTATTAAAAATAAATAGAAAAAATGTTATTTTTACAATTTTCAACATTAAAAGTTTCGGCTTTATGAAGAGCTAAAAATTTCAAATTTGCAATGTCATTTTTTCCTAAGTGGATATTTTTGGGTGTCATTTGTCATTCTTTAAAAAAACGCTGGAATGAATGTCTAAAGTTCTTAGACCATTTTTTATATGAAGTAAAACTTGAAGTAGAATTTTTTCCCTTCACTTTCATCTTATCCACACTCAATATTTTTCACCCTAATGATCTCTTGTCATGCGGTCATCTATTTATTTTAGTCACATTATGCTTAATACGATACGAACCTTTACTTTCAAATTCTTTTGCATAGGCACGCAGTTCATCATAAATTTCCGTATCCAAATCATCTTCAGCAGCTTCATGTGCCATAGCTTTATATAGCTTACAGGCAACTAGTGATTTGGCTAGGGCCTCCTCGCCATGTGTCCACATGAGCAAAGCCATCTGTTGACGTTTGGTAAGCACCGCCCATATCTATGGTAAACAAAAAAAAAGTTTGTAAATTAAAGAAAAAAAAACAGCAACCACAAAATTATGACTATCTACACAAATCATTGCTCTATGTTCCGAAAAAAAATTGGTAAACAATTAGGTTTCATTCTACATGGTTGCTTTAAAAAAAAAAATAATGAAAACATTCCAACCAAAACGGAAATGCTCACACACACACACACACACAATGCGAGTTAACTTACCAGCAGCTCATTGAACGGAAATTCGAAAAGCGCCATTTCCGTTGTAAAGGGCAGCAGTCCTGTGACCAGGCTTAACGAATTGGCACCCGCATAACGTTGATAGGTCGATGATTTCCGGTGTGCATTAGCATAACTGTTCATTACTTTAGCGTAAATAGGACGAAATTTTCGACGTGTGTAATAGGATCTGTGATTTGATGAAATCGAAAATGAAAAAAAAAAACAGAAATTTAAATCGAAATAGAGTTGGTAAAATATTATAAATATAAATTCAATGCAAAATTTATGTTAATAATTGGCGTTAAAAGGACAACCCAATACGAAATTATCACAAAAATATAACATAAAAAAATCCTTTCGGGTTCGGGCAACATTTTTATTATATGCAAACCCAACAAGTAAAAGTTTACTCACGGTATTTAGTCTTAACAATTTATTGAATTCTATTTTAAGGTGTAGCAAAAAATATTTTTTTGGTATTCAACAAGAATAAGGTAAAATAGATTCAGCATAGTAATGCATACAAGCAGGCATGACAGTTATACTTATTCTTAAGCAGCGTTACGTCTTGAGCTGATTTAACCATGTTCATTCGATCATCGATATCGTTCTTTTCGACAACACGGTTATAAGAAAACAAAATACGACATATCGGGTACTTGTCAATCATATATCGTGGGATTCAAAACCAGCAAAATATGTTTACTGACACGCCTTCTACATTTTTAAGAAATACTTGAATAAGCTTAAACAAGAACTAGACAACAAGTGGGTGCATTTTGATTAGAAGGCGTGGCAACACCCATTTAAGTACAGATTTAAAGTTGCTATAAGTAATGAAAGAGTTATTTAACACAAATATAAGGAATGATTTGAAAAAACTCTGTACAAAAATTGATTTAATTTAGACACTAGGGTGTGGCACCTCTCATTTAGGCAAAAACTTCAAAACGCTATAGTGCGAGAGTCGTCAAAGATACTGCAATAAAATTTGGCACGAATACTAAGAATGCTTCGGTCTAGTCCTGAATTGGGCAAATATTGAGCAGAGGGCGTCAGACTTCTCGCTTCAGAAAAAAATATTGAACGCTATACTGAAAGAGTTAGTAAAAATGAGTAAATAGTTCGGACAAGCACTGGAACAAAAATTGCTGCATTCTTACAAGGCAGCGTTAAACCACCCATACGAGAAAAATAACTTAACAATACTATATGAGTGTGCTATTTAGCTAAATGTTGCCAAATTCAATATGAGCATGTTTAGTGAACCAAGCAAGCACTAAACAAAATGTGGACCAGTTTGGACAAATGGGCGTGGAAAAATGAATGCAATAAAAAAATATAAATTACTACTTAGAGGGAGCTATTATGTTATAAAACAAGGACCTACTATTGGAGACACAATCTAACATTTAAGAAAAGTGGGCGGACTAAGGCTTGTAGGCGTTTTTGAACCATATACTCGAGAAATTATTAAATTATGGTTAATTAATAAATAAATTACGGAACTGAATGAAACGTGAAAAAGTACTTGAATACAATTAAACCTCAACAATGTTCTGCCTCAAAAGATTAAGAGCGCAGGGGCAGTCAGAATTTTAAAGAAATCGATTTTTGTTGCATTTTCTTAAAGTTTAATATCTTGAAAATATATTCAGAAAATTTGAAGTCAATCCGACAATTACTTTTGCAGTTATTTTTTTTTTTTTTTAAAACCATTTTTTATGAACAATTAATTGTTGGTATTTTCCCGAAAATCTGCAGGTAAATTTCCTGAGGCCGACATGTTGTTGATTAAAAAAAAAAAAAACCATCGATCAGGCACTAGATTGTTTATTTAAATAACTAATTTTTCTTATCTGATTGATCTTAGATGATATTCCAAGGATTTGCGATGGTCACCGCAAGGCACTCTGTATGGGACAGGGTCTAACACAGCCAGCTATAAGCTTTCGTCAAGTCAAATTGAAACATAATGTAATGATGCTAAGTGATTAACACTTTTATGAAATAAATTAAATTAATACCAAAAAAAAAAAAAAAAAAAACTTATTGAAAATGCCAACTTAAAAAGCATGTTATTCTTTTTTCTAAAAATTCAATTTGGCAACACCCTAGCATTGATAGGGAATTTAGAAATTTTTTTACACTAAAAATTATATAGTACTTTTTCTTTTTATTCTACCATTTCACAAACGGTCTGCACGGCCATTTGTTTTTTATAACATTTTCATCATTTATTCACTTTACTTTTCCTTGGTTCATGATTTATATGTTTTATTATTTTATTCAATCAATGAATTACATTTATTTTATGCATTCAAATGAATTTTATATGGTACTTACAAGTGTTTTTTCGTTGCGAAATGCTGTTCCCAAAATAACACACTCACACACAAACAGCACAGTTGACCCTGAGTGAACTGGCCGAACACTTTGCAGTATTGTGGTGGCTATTTACTTAGGATAAAATCTCTGTTTGTTTCTGTGTGAATTTTTGCTTGTATTGTGGATTTCAATGTGTGCAAATCCCTCTAAATTATGAATTTCCACATATAAAACATTTATTTAGGATGATTTGTGAAAAATTGTACATTTTGATTAGGGTTCGTGAAGCAATAATAATAAAATCAATGCGGACTATTGAATTTTAAACAAAATATATGTTGTGGCTTAAGCTACTTACATTTTGTTGTTCTTTCAGCACAAATAATTTGCAAAAAAGGCAAGGTCTTATAAGAAAACTACATATATGGTTATATAGTTTTGATAAGTAGGAACACACGCTACAATTTCTTATATAATAAGCAGAGACAAATCAGAAAACGTTTAAAAATCAAGAAAACTCAAATAGTAAAAATCGATTGTATTGAAATCCTATTGTGGTAGGATGTGTGATGTTTAAATATCAGAGTGGCACCTTCACTAAGCTTCCTATCTTATGAGAATTTTCACTTCAAAAGTTCAAAGGCAAATTACCGACTTTTGTCAGTATCTCTGTGAGATTTGGTTTTGTATTTTTGCTTTTTTTTTTATTTACAGCTCGTAGACTCTAGCAGAGCTGTAAAAGAGTAGATATATATTGAAAGTAAGATCTATGACAGCTAGACATAACAGAGCCTTCACTTTCCCACTAAAGATTCATTCCGCAAAGACATCCAACTTACACTAAACATTTATTGTAGAAAATCTAATTGAATTGCAGAAAGGGCATGACAAAATTAAGTTTTGAGATTTCAAAGTCAAGATTTATAGTCCTTGATAATATTATGTGATTTCAGTTAGCAACAACCAATTTTGTATGCAGCATATTTTTAAATCAATATATGCTCTTACAGCGCTGACGTATGAATATCCTTCGTTTAATGGTCGGGAATTTAGCTGTCAATAGCATAAGCAACAGTATGAAATAGAAACTTGATTTCATTGATAGACCATTTCTTTTTCTGTTTCCTTTTCTTCTACTGAAGCATTTAATCAAAAGTCAAATGTCTATCTACTTAAACATTAAATAAGATAATATTTCTTTTAACTGAAAGGCAGATAAAGCAATAATCAAGCAAAAGGCCAATTTTTTCAAAGATTCGTAGAGAAGAAAAAAATTAGTAATATTTTCAACACACAAAAGAAAAATGAAGATAAGTAAGGACAAAAAAAAGTTCAAAAGGACTATAAAAGGACTCTGTTTGCTGTTGTTCCGTTTTACACTTAACCTTCCTTATAAGCTGTCCCTTTTATTTGTATTTTCAAATATATATTTTCCACTTTAATTGAATGAAATGCAATTGTCTGTACAATAAGTCTTAACTGAGAAAAGGCGTCGAAGTAAAAGTGAAAACTGAAATTGAAAAGACTTTAATTGCGTTAATGAAAAAGGTGTGGTTCTGCGATAGCGGCACACAACTTTTGTGCAACTGAATTTTCATGGAACTTAGCGCGAGCAGAAGGAAAATTTACAAAATTTTCAGTTGATTAGAAGTTGACTTTTGATGAGACTAATTTGGAACTTGTTTAATATTTTGTCAAAAAACTAAAAATATGTATATTCCAAAGGAATTAAACGACTTTACATTACTTTACATTTTCATTATAATGCCAAATTGCTCAATATCGAGGGTATAGAGTCCATAAAAAAATTAAATATTGACTTTTAGGGCCCTAATGTTTCTAGATCAAAAATCATTGTAATTAAGGATTTCTGTTCATATTTTTGAAAAATTTTGCCATTAATCCAGGGACCCAAAATAAATATTATTTGGTTTTTTGTGTTTGAAAAAATTGCCAAATTTTAAAGAATATTTTTAAAAAATTGCTTTTTAATCATTATTAATAAGAGATATTAATTATATTAATTGTCGATAATTATTATTTTTCAATAAATATTTTTTACGTTGATTCATAACTATTATACATAAGAAATTGTTTTTCCATTGTCCATAACTATTATTTCTCAATGGAAATTGTTTTCCCATTGTCAATTATTTTTCAATGGTGGCCCCGAGTACCAAAAATGTCCGATTTCGGTCCAGTTTTAGAAAATTTTTTCTACACCAATAAATAGGGAGAGATCGAAATTGGATTTTGGCCATCACCAGAGGTGGTCCCGAGTCTCAAAAATGCCCGATTTTAGACGAATTTTGAAAATTTTTTTTATGCACAAATCGATGGAAAGAGGTCGACAATGGATTTTGGCCATCATCAGAGGTGGTTCCGATTCTTAAAAGTCCCCGATTTCGGTCCAATTTCGAAAAAAAATGTTATGCACCAATCGAAGTAGATGTCGAAATTGGATTGTGACCATCATTTGGACTATCTCCGGACCCTGGAAAGGACCATTTTTGGCCCATTTTCGGAAAATTTTTTTTTATCCCAATCGATTGGGTAAGTTCGAAAAATAATTTTGGACATCACTTAGGATGGCTCCGTACCTTGGAAAGTACCGTTTTCGACCCTGTTAGTGCTTTCCAAGGTCTGGAGCCGCCCAAAGTATGTCCAAAAGCCATAGCCGACCATTCCTCATCGGTTGGAGCAAAAAAAAATTTTAGGGTGGTTCAAAACAAAATTGTTTTTTCACCAGTTGATAGATTGAGCTCGGAAATGGCTATTTTCGACCTTTCCCTATCGATTTATGCAAAAAAAATTTATTTTGAACCACCCTAAATTTTTTTTTTTTTTTTGCTCCAACCGATGAGGAATGGTCGGCAATGGCTTTTGGACATACCTTAGGGCGGTATATTGTACATATATTCACTTTTGTAATAAGTTTCGATTTTTTCCATGTTTTTTATTTTCGACTATATTTGATAGCTTTAGGGAGATTTAATAGTTTTTAAGATCTATTGATTTTCCGAAAAGTTTAGTTATGATAATGAAAAAATCGAAATTTGTCGAAAATAGTTCAAAACTATCGAAAAACATCAAATATTATCGAAAAAATCGAAAAACATCGATGAAATCCATAATAGTCGAAACTTGCCGAAAACCATTAAAAAAGTCAATAGTATGCAGTTTTTTATCAACAAAAAAATTTCAAAAAGACGATAAATGCCGAAAAACATCGAAACAACGGGGATTTCTATAGTCTGCATTAAGCAACTGGATTAAAGACGTAGTTAGGAGAGTTAGTAGCTTGGTTTAATAATTCTATTGAAAACTTTCCACGCATCTTCAAATAAATCAATGTGTTTAAAATTAACTGGGACATTACTTCTAAAAGGTCTAAATAAAAGTAAAACTTTGAAAATTTGGTAGAATTACAGGTGGCATGTTTTGCTAAATTGCATAGATACGAAATTTTTTTGCCATTCATACTAAGTTTTCTTTTTAATGCTATTGTTTTTTAGCCATCACCTTATATAGAGTTATTCAAACCTTTTGCTGTACTTTTATTAACTTTTACTTAGAATACATTAACATAATGACTTTTAAATAGCGATTTTAAGTTGTTTTCTTTATTTTTTGTTAAAGCTTAAAGAAAAGTTCTGCTAATTTCGGTTTTTTTTTCTTATTGCAACTACATCTATCTATTGCAGCAATAGAAATTGCTGACATTATTGAGAGTCAATAAAGAAAAGTTTACGACACTTTGAGAGAATTTTATTGAATCGTGCAACAGTTGAATGCAAATACGTTCAGCTTAAGTTGAGTAATTAGCATTGAATAACATTTAATTGGTAGTAAAAATGTTTGCAGTTGCAAACCAATTCGATACAATGCATATTGAAGAAATTTTTCAACCATAAAATTCGAAGGTACACAAAGAGGTAATTTCGCAAAGTTATTTTTTTAAGATTTTTGATTGCCAACATTTCATTAATTTCAAACGTTCTTAAATTTGAACATTGAACTGTGCCAAAGAAGTTAAGTTTTACATAAAATAAAGTTATAGTAAAGTTAAATTGTAATAAGCGCTTAATTAAGAAAATTAAAATAAAAAAAGGCAAAAGCCAAAAGGCGCAAACACTTTTTTTATTAATTTTCAGAGAAAAATAAACCGTATATAATAAGAACCCTTATTTAATTTTAACAGTGAAAGTAAAAAACTCGCAGCTTTCACCACCATCAACAACATGAATGTGGTTCCGAACAAAAAAAGAAAACAAAAACTTAAAAACAAAAAGACCAAGTTAACAAATGTAAACGCCAACAACAGCAGGGTGCTAAACGCGCGTCTGTTGCGTCAAGCAATTAATTAAATTTGAACCCAGTTGTGCTTCATACTACGGGGGGGTTACTAATGAAAAAGGGTTTCCACTGAAGAGTTTAAGACAAAAGTAAAAGGAGTTATTATTGTGATAGTTAAGAAAAAAAAATTTAAGTTTTGTTTGTCAAACAAACACTTGTCTACGTACGACTAACGACATTTTCTCAAAAAAAATAGCTATGGGAAAACCAGCTATTGGGAAAAATTATTTTCAACTACAGCCGTCAGGTTAATTTAGAACAAAAATGTTTATGATCATCGGCAGCACTTTTAAAAGGACGGCAGCATTCACTTCAACTGTGATTGGCTTTGACTGCGAGTTACTTTTTCTGTGACTGTTTTTGACTTACCCTAATTGTGATTAACTTTAGTTTTCACTGACTTTGAATTCAACTGTAACTAAATTCGAATTAAACTAACATTAACTGTGACTGAATTTATTCTGATCGACTTAAGCTGTGACTCGCTGAAACTTGGACTGTCTTTGACTGTAAATGATTTCAGCTGTGAATGGTTTCAACTTTTAATTAACTTCAATTGTGAATGACTACGATTATGAATGAATTAGAGTTCAGTGTTTAGTTGTGAATAATTTCGACTGCGACTGACATTGACTGTGACTGACTTCAACATTGATTCGCTTAAACAAAGATTAAATTTAACTTTGGCTGACTTACGTGAGACTTACCTCGATAACATTAATTTCAACTGTGATTGACTTAAGCTAAGACTGACTTTGACTGCGAATGACTTCAATAGTGAAATAATTTAATTTGTATAGGCTTCAGCTAAGAATAACTTCGATTGTGACTAGAGTGAGAGTCTTTAATTGTGAATGACTTCGTCTGGGAATGACTTCGACTGGGAATGACTTCGACTGCGACTGACATCGGCTGTGACTGACTTTAACATTGATTGGCTTAACCAAAGATTAACTTGAACTTTGACTGACTTACATGAATCTTACTTTGACTCATATTGTTTTCAACTGTGAATGACTTAAACTAAAACTGACTTTGACTACGAATAACTTCAACTGTGCGTGAATTTAACTTGGATAGGCTTTAGTTAAGAATTACTTCGATTATGATTTCGACTGAGAATGACTTCGACTAGGAATGACATCGATTGCCTTCAGTAGCCTCTGACTTCACCAATAATGTACATTAAAATTAGCTGACTTCAACAGTGATTCATTTCGCCTGTGTTTAACTCCAACTGTAACTGCGAATGATTTTAGCTTAACTTGATTTCAACTGTGAATAAGAAAATTCGAACTAGTAAAAATAGTGAAAGCCCTTCTTATACAAATAAATGTAGCAATATAAAATATAAACGAAAGTATAACCTTTTACTTTATATGAATATTAAGAAATAATCTAAGCAAATTACGTACAGACTTCAACTTTTAATTCAGACTAATGAATATAAATTAAGTGTAATAATCCCAAAATAACAGAGGACGTACGCAAGGGTTTGTCCTAAACATCGACAGTTTAAATCACAAATTGGCATATTAAGACAACCATTACTTTGGTTGCTAGACATTATGGACTCACCTATAAGCACCGCCCATTAATTTGTTAATAACTAAACCCATATCGTGTAGTGTATAAACGTAACCCTTTGGTATATGTGGCCGAACATCACGTAGTATGTAGCTGAAAAGAAAAACAAAAAGGTCAAATTATTTTAATAATAGAAAATTGCTTAAAGCATAAGCGTACGGAATTTAAAAAAAAAAATTCTGATAAATTACAAAAATATTTGATATTGGCAATGACACAATTTCAATTCAAGTAGAATAGTTTTCAAAACAAATTTTTCACAGATCCTGTTGTTAGTTTGCTGAATACCAAGCGAAAATTGCCACAATAACAGTTATTTAATAATGAAATTTCTTAACAAAAATCAGCTCTATCATCAACATTCTGTGATCAATATCAATAACATAAAATTTTATTAAATTACTCACCCTAAAGTATTTGCTGGACCATGTTTTGTGTTATATAATTCTTCTAAGCGAGGTATTGTCAAAAATTTCTTCATTGAAACGCCATTTTCTAAAAGTAATTTAACAAAATCTATTCGGTCGTGTTCTAATGCCTGCATCATGGCTTCATCCAAAGCGCCTAAAAGTATGCAATGTTAAATAACAATGAGCACTAAATACTTATTAAAGAGGATTTGAAAAAGAAGAAAACGGTGAAGAGCACAAGTGAACGCACAAATTAAATTCCACTACCAAGCAGCAAAGACCTTTTTTAACATTTACACGCGCACGTACACTAATTTAGACACACTCTCTCACACATACACAAACACACACACACACAGACAGACAGATTCAAGTGTTACTTCGCTCGCTTACCATGCGGCCATTCCTGACCGTAGACAAATATTTCACTACGTGCAATATCCACACGATTCCATGTCAGCGCCAGGCTTAACTGCTCTGGCGGGCTAAGATGCTGCGATTTGAAAAGCGCTGTCAGTATGGTCTGATCCAGTTCTTGTGCTTCGCCATCGGCTTTTTCTTGTATGCGAAAGACGGTAATCTATGATGAGAGTAAAGAAGGGAAAAAAAAATTAAATTGAGAGTAATAAAGGAATTGTTTATCGGAATTTTAATTTTTTAACACAAAAAAAAATAAAACCAAATCTATAAATTGCGATAATTTTGCTAAAACATTTCGTTAAAAAGCGCTATATCTAAGTGAAAGTGACTTAAAGTTTATCATTTCTTTTAAGGAAAATATATTAATTGAGCAAATATTTTTAGATTGCGAAGTAAAAAAAATAAATAAAGAGTCAGGCGCGCCAAAATCAGAAACAAATTTGACTCATATGAAAGTCAATCCAGACTCAAGTCAAATTAAAGTGGAAGTAGTAGTGTACGTATAGATTTGTGTCAATGCAAAAGAAAATCGAGGTTAAATGACAATGATAACAAAGTTTAGCTACTGCAGCTATTAGTTTTCTTAGCTATTTAGCTTGAAGCATTAAATCAAGTAAAAAGCTTGAGGCGACATAACATAAAAGTAACCAAGGACTATTTCGACAAATGAGCATTAAGTTACAACTAAGTTAATTAAAACAGCTTTACCGACTCAGTGACAACTATGGATCCTTTGGCAACTTTGACGATTTAGTACCGAATAACTTAGTAAATTAAGACAAATTGGACGATTCAGTTAACTTAGATGACTTGAATGACTTAGTTGACTGAAATGACTCAATTAACTTAAATGTCTTTGTAAACTACGTAAAACAATTCAAAGACCTTTAGACACAGAGGTTAGCGAAAAAAATTTCTAAGCCGACTCAAACAACTTTGCTTTTCACAAAGTCGACTGAGATAATCTTGACAAATGAGAAAAAAAAAAATGGGAGACAAAAAAAGCATACAGTGAGTTCTAAGAACACTGAGATGACTTTGATGGCTAAGCATACCGTAAAGCAAGCTACAGACGTTTCAATCTGTTGTACAACCAAGCCTTGTTGTACTTACTACAACACATTTTGGCATTGTTGTACAACTGAATTCGGTGTTGGTTCAACAGTTGGATGAAAATTAAAATGATTTAATTTTTTTGTGGGAGGAGTTAATGATTGTACGACAAGTTACAACATTATTTGATAAGTTGTCTAAACCTTGCTCCGAAATTTGTTCTTTTTATTTCTGTCTTTTCTTGCTTTTCACTATATTTGCCGTCAATTCGCATTAAAGAAGAGATATACTTAATTCATAAATTTTCTACTGGGTTGTTAACAAATCGGATAATAGAAGAGCAGAAGAGCAATGATGTTGTACAACATATTGTACAGCACATTGGAGTGTATGAGAGTATGAGAGTATGAGAATCAATTAAAGTCGTCGGCAAAACACGTTGTACAATAGATTGGACCATAAATATGGGTTCTAAATAAAAATTTTATAGCCTTAGCTATGCCTCTTAATATAAGACATTTGGTGTAAATTTCATGTAAATCGATTCACCAGTCTTCGTAAAAATGCCATTTAAAAAATATTTTTGTATGAGGGCCACCCTAAATATGGGTCCTAACTAAAAGTTCTATAGCCTAAGCTATGCCTCTTAATATAAAAGACATTTGGTGTAAGTGCCATGTGAATCGATTAAGGAGTCATTGTGAAACTTTTGTATGAGGTCCACCCTAAATATGCACCCTTAATTAAAGTGTTATAGCCTATAACATTTTCCGGGCAGAGAGGAATCCAAATAATTAAAAATTATTAAAATCGGTTCAGCCTTTCTTGAGTTATAAATGTTGTAATTAACACTTCTTTTGACTTCGTTTTATATATATAGATTTTTTGAGGTTATGTTGAACGTTTTTCAAAATTTGGGCAGTGCTCAGACATCGGGTAATACCTAACAATTATTAAAAAAAAAAAAAAATTTCAAATCGATTAATAATTGTATTGTAGACGGCTTTTTGTCCAAAAACATTGAAAAATTTTCCACTGTGCGCCGATGAGAAAGATATTGAAGGTAGCGTCAAAATGAAAACGAAGATGATGATGTGTAGCGGGACAAGAGCAATATTTTTTGCTTTTTTTTTAAAGCTTATTTCAGCTTCGTCACCAGCTCGCTATGCTATCTAATAGCCAAGCCAGAGGTATTTAGCAGTCAACTCAGAATAAGGAATAGAGGTATACAGGGGTAAGCTGAAGTTGGAATGAGTTTAGATAGCAGAGGTTAGTTAGAATTACATCAAAATCAATCAGAGAAAAATGCGGATTTGAGATTAAAAATTATACAAAAAAAAAAAAAAAAAGAGATGAAATTGAAGTGTGAAAAATAATTTAATTTTGACAATTAAAAAATTGCTTTTAGCGACTGATTATTATTTATTATAATGAAACATTATTACATGACTGTCATTTAGCAAGGACCAACATTCCTTTAAATTTATACAAATTGGACAATGCTTTTTTTATTCAACAAGCATGACAAAGATAACAAATAAATCTATTTAAACTGGATTTGACAATTATTTAAGAGAAATTTTTTTTTTTCCAGTGTAAGAATTTAAAATGCCGCATAATCTCACTTAGGGCAGCCAGACATGTAAACAAGTTGTAATTTATGCACAATTAGATTTCTTATGAAGCTGGCAGGAACCACCACAACAACAAAAACAACAAAAAAAACAGCTTAGTAACTTAAAAAAAAAAATTTAAAAGCAATTAAAAGCTCAATACAAAATAATTACTGAGTGTAGCTGCAGGATATTTACAACGAACTCAAGTTCAATGAAGCGTTTAAAAAAATCAATAGAAAAAAAATCATATTTCAAAACAAATAAATCATGATTGTCGATTAAAATAAAATTATTTTTAAATTATTTTGCAGAAGGTCCTTTGGCAGCTACAGCATGGATAAATTTTTGATAGAAATAGCAAATTAAAATAAATAAAAGCAAACTGTAGCTGTTATTAAACGTAAACACTTAATGGGGGGGGGGGGAGGGGCTTTCTATTCTAAACTGCCATTTAGAAGTCAATGCTTTTTACGCTGGAATGCAATTTAATATTGAGAGAAATTTTGAATAGTAAACAATGCAATCAAAAATAAATGTAAAAAAATTATATTTCTCAAATTTCTAGCAGGCATTCATTTCACTTGGCAGCATAACCACACAATTACAACATAACTTCAACACAATTATCCTCACAAAAACCAAAATAAAATTTTAATTTTAATGTGATAAGTGCGCAAGTTCTCCCCATGGTGCATTAAATATTCAAATATCATTATTAAAATTAAGTTTATTATTTTGTGCAAAGCATAAAGTTTATTACATTTTATTACCCACATTCTCTAAGGTCAGACGACTTCCGGTCGTTTTTCCTCTAACTAACACAACAACAACAGCAGTGGCATGTTTTCAACACTAATGCGTTTTTAAATTTTTTATAAATTGTTTACTCGTGTGAGTAGGATGGTTTATATCTATGTGTCTGTGTGTCTGTGTGTGTGTGTGTCTATAATAGAGATTGTGCTTTTCCTTTTGTTGGCCGTGAGAGGACATTGCGCGCCACACGGTATTAAATTGTCGTCGACGAGACATTTTAATGTTTTCACTGTTGTACATAAAGATAACACAACAGCAATGTCCATTTAATGTGTCCTTCATATAAGGATTTAAAGTCAAAAATATCTAAAACTATATTTTCATATGCTTTATAAGTTGAAATTATCTAGCAAAATTTTAATTGTCTGCCATAATTAGAAAGGAAAAGAGATAAGTCTCAATTTTTGTATTCTATGCGGAATAGACTGAAAATGAGGCAGAAAATGGGACAGAAAAAGTAACATAAAATGTCACAAAATATGTACAAAATATGGGACAGAAAGTTCAGTATGAGCGTTAAACTTTTTTTAATCCGTTTTATAGCAAAATTACTACGTAATTATAGCGCTTCAATGAGCATAAGAAAAAACTCACTTACTGCACTCATGCATAATGCTTTCATATGATATATCCGTTTCATAAAAAAGTTTTCCAAAATTAAAATAAAAAAAGTGTTATATGCAGTTGAAAGTTTTTAAAGAAAACATTATACTGCAACAAAAATACACAAAAAATATGTAAAATAAAATATGCGCAACAAAATGCAGTTGCTTTTATTTACTTTAAAATTGTAATTCATAACTTTTTTTAGCTTAAACCATGAATATAAAAGCACAACACAAGCTCAAGTACTAAATCCTTAAAGATGCTAATGTCCTTGTAGAGGTTATGCTGCATAAGCAGAAACAAAAGAAATAATAAAATGAAAGAAGGAAGGAAAAAAGTTTGCTACCCAAAACCCCACCGGTAATAATTTTTTTTTTTTTTTAATAAAATGATGTCAAAGTAATAAAATAATTTCTTAAGACAGTTGATAGACAAGTCAACGAAGTTGGTCAATACTTACCAAACTTTTGCTGCGTGTACACTGTATAAGTTCGTGGTAAAGTTTTTCTGCCTGATCTACACCAATTTCAAAAGTTTTCTGTATTGTACCAATCAAATATTCACGCATGGATTCAAGTACCGGCTGTTCATCGCCATCTGACGCGTATCTAGAAATAGAAGAGAAAATCAAATAAAATAAAATTATAGCAAAAGAATGTAATATTGTTGTAAAAACGTGAGAAATCAAAATAATATTTGATTGCTTTGTATGGGGAATTCTTTGCCAAAACGATTGGAGTTCTAACTTGAGGTCAATGTTTCTTTTTTTTCGTTTTGTGTTAAATTTTCACTAAAACCAAAATAAAATGTACGAAACCAAAATAGCACCTCAATAACCTTTTACGAAAAAATGTTGTCAGAATATGAAATGTTGGGAACCAGTCGGCCATTCCATTCCTTTAATTTTTCAATTTTTGTGCCTTCTATAATTGATAATTGATGTTTTGTTTATGTCAATTTGCTGTAATACGTGTAAAATTAAGATAGAGGAAATTCTATTAGGTGATTTTTTATAGGTTTGAATGGAGATACTTGCATTTGGCGTAGGTTATTAGATGCGCAATTTCTTAAGCTATCCGATGCTATAAGAATCACGGATATGAATTTTTTTGAGATACGCCCATTTCGCTTCTGAGGGCAGTATAGGATAAATGATATTTTGAGTTAAGGCCAACCGGTGGTCTAGAATTTTAGACAAATCGATTTTGTTTTTTTTTTAATATTTCGAAAGTAAAATATTTTAAGAATATACTGTTAAATTTTTGTAATGATATTGGCTGTATTTTAGGTTATACAGCCTTTATATCATTTAGCGAACGGTTGACACGCGTACGAAAATAATCATACGTAAAACTTTAAACTCATTTATATCGAAACTACTTTTTTCTGCTCGGCGGGATAAAAATAAAAAAAAACAATTCATCCGATTAATCTCAAATTTGAATATGTTATTCCAAAAATTTTTTAAATTAATAACTTCTTATTTTTTACGTAAAAAAACTACTGAAAACTACTGTCTGTTTTCGATATTTAAATTTCAAAAACGCGCTATTTTGTCAAAAACTTTTCTTTTTCAGTTCTGGAGGCAGGGGCCATAGCCACACTCATATAGATTAATAATTTCTTTACTTTTTATTTTTCAGATAAGTGACAGAGCTAATATTTTACCCGCCGCACAGGTACCTTTTTTTGAAGAGGTCATCTTCAGCGCCAATTTTTATATAGTTAATATTGTTTTTTGATTACCATAAAAATATTGTTATATGCTCCTTGAGTGATATAATATACCTACAAAGTTTAATTATCGTTATTCATTATCTTCACCTTCAAAAAAATTTTTGAAAATGCCTTAAATTTACGGGTGCTATACCACCGGGTGGCTTTAAGCTTAAAAATTGTCGATAACGCACATTTCGACATATATTATGTTTTAATTTTTGCATTCCTTACAAAGTATACAGTGTAAAAAAGAAGTATACGGAATTTTAATAAAAAACAAATTCTTTAATCAACGATTAAGTCCCCTTGAAGTTATGCCTCAACGTTTGCAATACAACAACGCCAGTGCTTGATCCAGTCCATCATACATTTTTTGTGTTACTGATAATGCTATTTAAAGAGTAGATGAAAATGATCGAGAACGTACTGTAGACATTAGTGCTTGTATTAGAAGTGTCACGCTCTCTCATGGGTATTCGGCTCAATTTTCGTCCAGAGCTTGTACGACTCAATTCTGGTGTTTGTGTGATTTTAAATAATTCCTTCAGTATAGCATTTTAAAATTTTTGCATACATGGGAGTTGTCACGCCTTATTTTAAAAATTCATCAAATTTTTGCCCAGCACTTTTTTAAAGCCACATCAAGTATTGGTGTGAAAGTTATCTAACTGGCATGAAATTCACTATAGCTGGGTACCGTGTATAAACTTAATTGCACTGGACTATGCATGAAATTTAATTCTCTTATAAAAGCTGGGAATATGGTATTTATTTAATTGAATATTTTAATGATATTTTTCATTTTTATATTTTTTACCAATTTTCTCATTCTATTTTGGGTTAAAGTTTTATTGTCTTTTTTGAATAATTTTTCTTTTTAAAAAAATGCCAACTTCAAATGAGTATGAAATAGGTAAAAATTAATTAAAAAGCCAACTGACAAGTACAAGCGATAATAGTAGTAGTGCAGGATAAATGCACGCGCAGTGGGATGATAGAATATCAGGAAGATGAGTACAAAACGTAAAACGAGAAGAGAAACCAAAGAAGCATAATACAGTAGCTGCTGAAAAGTCACTGCTTTTGGGTAAATATATTCATTATGAATATGTTGGCGTGTATGCCACTTACATACACATTCACATAAAGATAATTCCCCTAACGCTCTGAGAGTCAAGCAAACAAAAAAGTCAAAAATTGTTTGCTCTTTTGTAGCTTTTACACACACACGGTGTTCAAATGAGGGACTTAAATGAAAGGAACTGGGGTAACTTTTATTATTTTTAGAAAATGTTATGAATAACGCTTAGATTGATAATGCGTAAAATTTAAAATTACAGCATTGACACTTTATAAAAAAAATCTTAATACGAAATTGCTGGAAACATCAATTTTAAAAATATTTTAAAAATTTTTTTTAACAAATTTTTTATAACATTTTCAATGTATTTTTTAACATTCAATTGAAATTTGGGTTTTTAATTTTTCTACCATACATGGTTTTTAAGATAAAAGAGGTCAAATACATTGCAACCACCGATTTTGGCCATTTTCGGGCACTTTTATCACGGACGCCATTTTGATTAAGAGCTTTTTTGTGTACATTAAATTGAAGCAGTAAATATTTTCTTTAAAATATAGTTTTAATATCGTTTCCTTCTATTTTTTGTATACTCAGAAACGATCCATCAATCACTGTCCTTGGAAAAAACGCATGAAAATGATAAAAGTTCATGATTTTGACAACTCAAACTCTGAACGGATCTGAGCGGTAAAATGAAAACCTGACTCGTATTTATTGTCAAAAATTTCATATGAACTTATAATAAAAAAATTAAAAATTGTAAATTTAAATTAAATGAAAAGTGCTAATTTTAAGTTTCACGGATTTTCAAACTGAACGTTTTTACTAAAATTTTCAAAAATAGTAAAACTAAAAACGATTTCCCTTCACTTTCATTTAAGTGCTCCATTTAAACACCGTGTACGCTTTACTGCTACTGGCATTGCGCTTAATTAAAATACCGCAAAAAAAAGAATTTACACTATAAACAATGCTGACAGCAATATAACCACAACAACAGCAACGATTATAAGTAAAGGCAGCAAAGCAAAAACAACAGCTGCAGCAGCATTAACACAAATACAAATTTCATGCAAATGGTTTAAAGTAATTAAGTACACGATGACAAAGGGACAAGTTAACAAGCAACGTGCTTGTGGTAGTTAATTGAGACACAGCAAGATTTTTACTGTGATTTTTTTTTTTTTTTTTCTCCTGTAAAATTGCAAAATTAACAAAAATTTTATTTGCATAGTAAAATATTTGCTTAAGGAAGTTGAAAGTTATTTTAAATTTGTAATATTTTAAAATAAGAAATGCTTTATTTAACAAGAAATATTTAAGAAATTATAATACAGAAGAATTGTGAATAAGAGTGTTAGTAAGTAATGTTGCATCTTTGTAGAGGAAAATAAAGCTACTTTAAGACAATCAAGTTTGTAAAAATCTTTAGCTTATTTGAAACAACTTAATTAGAATTTATTTAAAGAAAATGCTAGATTTTTTAAATTTTAATGAGAAATTATTCGTAGTTTAAAGCTTAGCCTTTTTGTTCTTCTGAAAGTCGTATTTTGCGACTATTGCACATATTTGAAATTCTTACAAAATATCGCTGCGAAATATTGTCTACAGTCTTTTGTCAGAAACAATTTTAGCTTTGAAAATAAATTATTTAATATTTGAATTTTAATGAACAGCTCTAAAATTAACATACGACCATGCCGCATATAAAGTACTCGTACACGTGTGTCTTTCCCTTGCATTACATTATTTATGAATTGAAATGCAATTTTATTTCTTATAAATCAATATGATTTATTCACAAATGTGACGTATAGATTGCAAAAAAAAAAAAAGAAACAAAGGAACAGACGTGTCATTGAAGCATGAAATGTGAGTAAATAGTCTATAAACAAATTTATTGGACACGTGTGGAATATATGTATTTCTGATTGAAGTTCAACTTGAATAAAATTTTATTTTGTAATATTTGAATAAAGAAAACTATTTGATTTATTAAAAAACTAAATTTAAAAAAATCTGAAAAAATGTGGGTGTAAAACTGCTTCTGAAAGTTTTACAAATTTTATTAAAAGCGTATGAGAGAGAGTAGAAACTGAATTAAAATTTTTTTTGCAAAAAACACGTATTCTGATCCAATTAAAATATGTAATTCAAAATAAATGCAAAGTTAAATCTCATCGACGATGTAGGCATATTTTTTTAACAGAATTTGTACATGGAATTATCTGCAAAGCTATCGTAAGCGAACGAAATTTTCAATTCAAATTTGAACAATTTTTGAAGTAAAGTAAAAATTAAATAAAAAAAAAATAAAATGAACAAATACAAAAACTTTAAAATGAAACCATCAAAAAAAATAAAAAATAAAACAAAGTAAGAGCTAACTGAATTAAAACATAAAAAATAAGCTATTACAAAAATCGACAAAATAATATTATGCTGTGAATTTCACTATGTTGACCTTTAAAAACTTCATATAAAGTCTCAATCTTTATACTCATTATATGTTCAGAGCACTTATGCTAGGAAGTAAAAACAAAAATTTATACGCACTTGTCCTTTTATAACAAGTTTTTAAGTAGTTGACTGCTGATGCTGATTGACATAAAAAATTTTCCGAAAATAATTTATACACTTAAGGCGAAAAAATAACCTCTGTCAAAGAACAGACGATAAGGATAATTTGGATTTTCACGCCAGGCATTGACTTACTTGTGCACGAATGCGATTAAATCGGCTGCACGGCCCGAACCATCACAGACGACAACAGGCACGGGCGGAGTATCTGTCACGTATTCAAGCACTGCACGTATTGTGTTCGTACCGCCCTCGATAACCAGGCAGACCACGGGTGTACTGGAATGTGTAACTGAAAGATAGATGATAAAAAAAATGTAAGCATTAATGATAGGGAAAAATTGGCCATTAAATCGAATTAAAGTTAAAGGCCAATCAACTCAAAGGAAAAAAAACCTTTCTGAACTTTAATTTCTTTAATTTACTTTCAACTAAAAAAGCAAGCGATAATGGAAAACCAATTATCATCCATGGTGGTAACCTTTTCAGATATAACTTTCAACAAATGGCATCATAATTGTCAACATAAATTTCTTATTTACTTAAATAGAGTTGCAAAATAATACGATATCAAATCTGTTTTTTATATCCTTTGCAACCATATACGCTTTCGCTTAGCTGCCTTAGCCACCTGTTTTCGTTTTAAAAATAAAAAAATAAAAGTAAAGAAAAATAACAACATTTTTACAAACAAAGGATATCAAATTGTAGGAAATGAATGCTTCACTTTCGCTTATGCCCTTCACATTGTACAAATTATTTAGAGCTCATTCAAGTGCTCTTGAAGGTACAAGTACTACCAATGAATAACCTCAACAATGTTGATCCTTTGAACCATAACGTTGGGATAAAAATGTCACATTGAAAAAATGAACCGATGCAGAAAACACGATAAAAATTGAATCGATTTACTAAAGAGAATAAAATAAATCGGTGCCAAGAAAGTCAAACACAATAGCGAATGTAGTTTGCTTTTTATTTTTATTTTTTATTTTTATTGATATCCTTTACTTACATGGATGTAGCTTTAAATTCGAAATGAATTTTTCTAGTTTCCTTCGCAATATTAATTCGGCGCCATATTTTGCTTGTGTGCCATTATCGACCAATAGAAAGTAAGCGTGTCTGTTGTTGAGCACTGCTAATTTGGACCTAATAAAAGGAGGAAAATAATTGATTAAGATCGATTAATATTAAGGGAAGCAGAAATTAAGAAATAAGAAAAACTCGAATATAAACAAAATTAAATCAATGCCAAAAAGTTGTTTGCATGAAAAGAATTCACTATTCGCACAAAAAAGTTTCGAAGTATCGGAACAGAAAAAAATCCCACACAAATCTGAGCACTGCTTTATTTTATAAATGGTTTTAATGCCTTAACTATTATTTAAATTTCTCGAGGTCAGTTAACTATTGTGCTGTATGGGATATTTACCTTGAGGATATGTTGCTGAAATTGTATTTCATTTTCCTTAAATTTTTTTTTTGTCCAAAATTAAGTACAGTAGCGAGCATAAAAAATGCAACTGCGGTCACTGAGACGCAAAATGAGCGATATCTTTGTAAATAATTATGGAAGAGTATTATAATTTTATATGTACATGCTCATGGTCACAGTTCTGATAAATATTTTTGTTGAATTATCTGCATCCAGTATTCTGTAATGCACCAATGTACACAAATCAGACAACCTTAAAAATTAAGCGAGCAAAGAAAATGCAACTCTTCAAAATTCAATTTATTTTAATAGTTTGAGTATTCTTACAGAAGAATATTTTAGCTTAAATTAATGCTTAGTGGCATTACCATTATTAGCGATGACTGCACGAAATCTGGAGGGCATAGGATCCATTTGGGACATTAAAGTCTCCATGGATATCTTTTTCCACTCTTCCTGAAGGCTTTTTACCAAGTTCTTTATATTGGAGAGATTTTTCTTTGTCACATCGTGATCTACTAGCTCCCATAGATTCTCTATGGAGTTGAGATCCACGAAAAGCAACATCTTGCCGGGCGACAGAAGTAGATGTTGCTGACTACATGAACAAAAGATTGGCGTTCTCATTGGTGTTCGTACAGTTATGCGGTGGTTAAATAAGGCAAATTTGTTTGCCAGAGGCCCAGCTAAAAAACCGCTTGTTAGGAGAGTCAATAAAAAAAAATTGGCTTACATTTGCAAAGCGGTATATGCATTGGAAAAAGCGAACGATGGACTAAGGTATTATGGAGCGATGAAAGCAAGTTTAATTATTTGTTTGGCTCCGATGGAATAAATTATGTGCGGAAGCTCCCAAGACAACGCTAGTATCTTAAATACAAAATACCCATGGTAAAATATGGCAGCGGCTTCATAATCGTTTGGGGTAAAAAAATTAATGAGGATAAAAAATTATATTAAACTATTCCCCGTTCTAAGGTGACATTTCCCGTAATGGAGTTGGTCCGTTGGTCAAAATAAATGGAATCATGAATGCAAGCGTCTATTTCGTGATCCTTTTAGAGCAAATACTGCAATATCTTATCGATAACATAGCTCCCGGCAGCATATTTCGGCACTATAATGACCCCAAACGTTCAAGTCGCTTAGCTCGCGAGTTTTAAAGTGACCATGATGTTGGAAAGCTCAGTCACCGAATCTCACCTTCACAGAGAATCTACGGGAGCTAGTAGATCACGATGTGATAAAGAAAAACCTCTCCAATATAAAGAACTTGGTAAAAATCCTTCAAGAAGAGTGGAATAAGATATCCATGGAGACTTTAATGTCCCAAATGGATCCTATGCCCTCCAGATTTCGTGCAGTCATCGCTAATAATGGTAATGCCACTAAGCATTAATTTAAGCTAAAATATTCTTCTGTAAGAATACTCAAACTATTAAAATAAATTGAATTTTGAAGAGTTGCATTTTTTTTGCTCGCTTAATTTTTAAGATTGTCTGATATGTACTTTGATGCATTACAGAATACTGGATGCAGATAATTCTACAAAAATATTTATCAGAACTGTGATCATGATAATTTACATATAAAATTATAATACTCTACCATAATTATTTACAAAGATATCGCTCGTTTTACGTCTCAGTTACCGCAGTTGCATTTTTTATGCTCGCTACTGAACTTTATTTTGGACAGAAAATACTTTTTTTTACTTTGCTCAATTTTATATTTTTACGCACAAATTTGTTTAGGGTTCTATGCAGTTCTTTTCTAGGAGGGAGGGAATTTGATATTGCGCATTTTTGCCTTCTTTAAGTTTATGATATTATTTGACTATTTATTATAAACATTTAATTGGTGTGAACTATTTTTTATTTTTTTTTTTAGCGCACATTTTTACTACTCATATATTAATAAAGTTTGTGCAGCAAAAAATTAAGTCATGAAATCATATTTATCGAGGGACTGAGGTTTTTTCGCAGAGATGGCTTGAAGTTTTGGACACTAAAAAAATTATGCGTTTTTCTGTAACTTAGAGTGTGCACAAATAAACTTAAGCGTTCAAACATTTCTCAATAAATACTTTTATTATTATTTCTATCTTCAGAAATTTTCTTAATTCCTATTTATTTTTTTGCTTTCTTTAGTACTGCATTTGATTAAGTTAATTAAATAAAGTCATTGGTAAGACTTTCAACTAACGGATGTCGTCTTTTTTACTTTTCAGGACAGCAAAAGCAAATATTTAAAAACTACTTAGCCATTAAAGTTTTACAAAGTTTAGTCCTCTTAACTTAATATGTTTCTATTCATTAAAGAAAAAGAAGTCGTACACTATACAAAGTTGGTGTTCGTCGCGAAAACGTAGTTTGCTGCTTGAGCGAAGCGTACATTTTTTGAAAAAAGTTTGTAGCTGATAAAATTTGCTGCATTTTTTCAACGTACAACTTTTTTCTGCGATGAAAATATCCGGTGAACGAAGTTATTAAGTCTATAAAGTTATTGTCGTTGTGATTGTTTTATAAAAATAATGAATAAAATGTGCTGCTTCTTAAAAAGATATTTTACTTAGGATACTTTTGACCAGCTGAATTAAAAAATTATCGCAATTGTTTCTTTAATGTTTCGTTTTCGATGGTTTTTTCGCAGTAATTTTAGCTGAGTCACGAAAAAATAAAGTCGATTCGTCAAAATTGTTATGCAAAACTATTTAGTATTTAAGAAAGATTGATTCATTTAACTTTATTTTAATTTTTTGAAGGAAACCGTCTATCAACTGAGTCTTTATTTAGTAGGCGGATAAGAAAAATTGTAAGCGATCAAAGACTATGTGCACAAAAAAAATAGTCGAGCGATTATGTACGCTAAGGAACTTAGTTCATAAGAACGTATTGTTGTAAGCTTTTACAACATTAAGATAACCACAAAAATGCGTTGAAAGTGTTTTGCAGGAAATTTAATAACAAAATCTCTTTTTGTCGTTTTTGTTTTCACTAAAAAGCCGATTTTTCGTAGGCTCAAAAATTAAAATTAATTAAAATCATTAATAAAAGGAAAACAAATGACTACTAATTTTGCCTCGTTGCCTTAAAGTTAATTAACAGTCTGTCTTTTAATTAATTGCATTTTAAGTAAAACAAAATGATTCAAATTTTTTAAACAAAATACGCCCCATTGCGTAGAATTAAGAATTTTTTTCAACATTTAATGTGCTACAAAAAATTAAAGCTTAAAATACAACACAAATAAAAGCGCAAAATCTCTACTTTGCGGGCGTACAATTGTGTGCGTGCGTTCGTGTTTCCCTTTTATTTTACACTTACCTTGGTGAGCTTATACTGTGACACGGCACCTCACGATTATGACCCAACAGCTCATGGTTTCGTTCCACAATACCCCAGGGTGCAATACCAATGCTAACAACACGTCCTGTTCGCTGTTGACCCTCTAAGAGTAAAGCATCACCGACTTGCCTCGTAACACCTAAAGTGTTGATCAAGTAAAAACAGAGAAGAAAAAAAAAAGATACAACAACATTAGAACAACAGCAGGAAAAGAAAAACCAAAATAAATAAAAAGATAATAATAAAAACAATAAAGAAATAAAAAAAAAAGAAAAGAACTAATGCAAAGGAAACACAAAATTGAATATAAAATTTAACATGAAAACAAAGCTAAATAGCCAATCATGAACTGCGTGATTTCGTTTTAACAACGTGTAAGACATCATGTTGTACTTGCAACAAGAAAATGTGTCGGAAGCTGGTGTTGGCTTAGATCGTTTGTTTTTTTTTTACAAAATACATTTCATGAGATTAAGATAAGCAAGTGAGTTTATTACAGGTCACAAACAACGGAAATTAAAAAATTTAATTTCACTATGGCACTATTTGGTGCCTTGATGAAATAAATCGTGCAAAATAGTTTAAAATTAAATTTTTTCTAAAAGGAATCTCATTTTAAAAGCTTTATCTTTAAAACTCTTAATGTTCTCAGTTTTCGTTTCACTTTTATGTCTGTGTTAAGCACCAAACCATGTATGCACTTAAAGTGCAGCTAATATTATTACAGCTAAAAGCATCGTTTTAGTTGTATTTGTGCACGCAGCAAAATGCAATATGTATTAAGTATTCCTTTGAGCAATAATTGCAAGCTGCAAGACTTGAAATGCATTTCATGGAAAATAACTTGAAATTCTGACACACATACATATATAAAAGTTTAACGCAGCAGAAATAATACTATATTTGACATTAAAAATTAATTGAAATGTAATTTCGCAAAATTATTTTGTTTTCATTAAAACATACCTGTATTTGTACCGCCTGTAAATATCCAGGCACCAGTAGTCTTAGCAGCTTTAAGTAAGCCTTTGCGTATTTCCTGCAAAAAGATGAATTATTAAAGGTTTAAAGTAGAACATTAATTAAATTTCAATAAAATGTTGGTACTGTACTAAATTTTGGTACAACATGACGTATGAGTGTTGTGCAATACAATGCTTGAATTAAATGTTACTTATACGACATGTTGTACCAGAGATTATGTTAACAGCTGAAAGCAGTGTTGAGCAAAATGTCAATTACGACTGTCAAAGCCGCAACTTGCGTGTAGTATGTACGAGTTCGTGTGCGTGTGTGTGCAAAGTTTATGCATACACAAGACACAAAGTTACACTTTGCTAGAGAGAGAAACAACGTATTTCACGCTAGGATGTTATCTTTGGAAAAACATTTTTTTTTTTCGAATTACATAAAAAAAATATAAGTAACCACTTTAAAGAAATTAAATTAGAATTGCTATGCATTGAGGTATAATAAATTAACTGTAAAATATCACCAGCCTTAGCTTTTTCTATTAATTTTAAGCCAAAATGATTATACCTATATAAATTTTTATACCGAAAACATACATACATCGACTTCGAGGTAGATGTTTTCTGTTTCCAGCCCGCCGTGTGTTTGAGTATGCCTGACACTGGATTAATGTGAACTTTAGTATATACATAATAAGCTTGAAATTATGTAGTCTAATGGTTAAACTCGTTCAATACTGACGGGACACATGTGTCCCATTGAGTATTCTCATTTAACTAAAAGACAATTATTCATATCTATTGCTACATATTTTCATCCCATCAGTTATTTACATGCACTGTGATAATTTACGAATGCTTTGATTCCGATATTTCTTGAATTACTGCACAAACGAGCTTTAGTTTTGCAATTAATTGTTTTTGTTATCTTACTATTGGGACATATGTGTCCCACTAGTAACATAATGGGACATCCTTGTCCCACACACAATTACTGATGGGGCATCCCTGTCCCAGAACCTTTGCTTGTCATGTTTATCCTTTTCTTAAATCCACCCTATGGTACATTACTTGAGCCATAATCAACCAAAAAAAAAAATTGTATCGGTAAAAAAAATATCCGTATTGAAAGGGTTAAAATATGAAAAATTATTTGTAAAAAAATGTATAAGAAAAATATGAAAAAACACATTTTGATTAAATTATACGGAAACTTTCAATTTAATTTACGCACACCATGGCGTATGAGTGATACCTAACTGAATGATTGAATTAAATGTTACACATACATACATCATGGTGCACAAAAAAAAATTAAATTAGCAGCTTAAAGTGAATTACAGAAGGGAAAGAATATATAACAGTATTAAATAGAACGAAAACGCTGCAAATTTATTAACAAAGCGTGTCAAATAAAATAAGTTGAATTAAGGCTGTAAAGTAAATGTCATTTCAACAAGATTTAAGAGCTGTCAACTGATTAAATTGAAGTATGTAATAAAAAAAATTTTGCGATTAAAATAATTTAAGTGATGCACAGCACATTAAAATTGAGCAATAAAATGATGAAAGTTTCATGGAGACAGTAAAGTTGATATTGTTATTGCTCGAAATGAAGCCCTTACTCATCACTTGATTATAAATTTGAATGTTGAACTAAAAATATTCTTCCTGATCGCAATTTAAGTAAATCATGAAGGTTATGTAGCAAAACTGCTGTATAAAAGCAAAACTGTTGAGATGCTTAAGTTATGCTTTTGGCATTGAAAACCAAAGAAAAATAATCAAATAGCAGCGCATATCCACAAAGAGCGCGTGTTTCATGTGATTTTTGTACAGGAGATGTAAATAAAGCATATATGTATAGTTTTTTTTTTTGATTGAATTTTAAATTGAATTCTTATCAAAAATCTAACTCATCCACCAGCACCATTTGAAATACTCAAATGTCTTTTTCTCATAAAACATAGCCGCAATTTAGTGAAAAAGTTATGAATAATTTCATCAGAGCAGTTGTATTTTTGCTTTGAACTAAATATATACATAACATTTTAATAATTTCAAGTGAAACCTTTTTCATGGATCAACCTTTAAAAGCCTTTTGTTCAATATTTTTTATAAGCGATATTAAATTCAGTGCTTTAATTAAATGTTACACATACGTCATGTTGTACTGAATATTAAATTTACAGCTTTAAGTGAATTCTGGTAGATCATTCAATACACACACAAGTGCAACTGCATACAAGTATGTACTTAATCAATATTAATGCAAAATCGAACAACATAATTAAACTGGTGACATTTTCGTTTATATTAATTGTGTCGTGTGGTACCGACATATTTAGTTAGTACCTCATTATGTAAATGTGTTATTTAATTGTCGTTCGTAATTAAGTGTGTCACCGTTTAAGTATGTATATGTATGTTGTGTATACGTGTTGATATGCAGCTGTTTATTGCAAGTGTTTCTCATTGAATTTTCACTGCAACTGACAATTTCTGATTGATGTGAAATTGTTGACTTGCAAGTTTTGCAATTAATTAAAATATTTTGTGAGCTTTGCATAAAATAACAATTTTGCCAATTTTAATTGATGTTGCAGAGCAAATTGCAAGAATTTTGTTTTGACAGGCAATTGTGGGAAACTTACCCATGGCAAATTATATAATATAGTTAATATAAACTTATACAATATGTATAAGATGGTGTTCCTTCAAGCTTAATTTATGTTAGTACTAGGTAAATGATAATTCACCGTGACAGATAGTGGCCTACTTGATAAATATAATAAAATAAATAATAAAATTTTAGTAATGAAGGAAATACCAGAACCCATTTCATTTCTCTTACATTTTTAGTAATACAAATACATAAAAATCTAAAATATCCTCATACTTAGAGCCCCGTTTAACAAAGAACAAACAAAAAAATAAGTAAACAACTCAACTTAATTTGAAAGAAAATACAATTTTCTTTTTAATTTGAAAACTTTCAAGTTTCGAAAAACATACATATAAAGCACATTATTTAAGTTTAACTTTCAATCTCAAATCCTAGCAACACATACACCTAAAACAGAAACTCAAACACCAACACTTGAGGCACAAGCATCAAGGTGCACTTATGCTGCAAGCTAACACCTCATTGAAATTGAGTTGTTGCTACTGCTGCTGCTGTCTTGACAAAACCAAAACACCTGACATATGTCAAAAAAGAGGAAATAAAAAAAAAATGTAGGGAAAATAAAATAACTTACCTTCTTCAATTTTGGCTGCAATTCAAAATTCGCTTTACCGCCCTGTACAGTAATCAAAAGTTTTGGTAACTCTAAATTCCATTCCTGTTTGAAAAGTTGCACCAAGAGTTCAGGACGCGTATCGAATGACAAACGAACATACTGCATATAAAAAAAAACGAAGAAAAAAGAAAAATAAATAAAATTATCAAGGATTAAAATCATACAGCGTTCGTTTCAAGAACAGAAATTAAAATGAAATATTTTTTGTTGTTGTCTTTGAACACAGGTGACATTTGTTGCTGACATAGCCAAATACAGTTGAAAGCGTAACGATATACATACTACGAGTATGTGTCTTTGTATGCATGTGTGCGTATATGATATATCTGCAAACTTTTGACTATAAATGTTGACAAAGGAAAATTCATATATCGCTTTGTCAAACTTTTGCTATTAAATTTGCATAGTGAAAAGTGTCAAAAAAAACGAAGCTCCCAAAAAAAAAACAAATTCAATTTTCGACACCGCTACTATGTTTCTATGCGCAGTATTAGTGCCCACTCAGAAAAAGTATCATAAGTGACTTATTTTTTCTAAAGTTCCAAATGGTAATCATTTTCTTGTTTCAATAGTAAAACACGAAAATATTTCTATGGCAAAAAAGAAAAACTGCTTAAGTCTTATGTATATGCATAGAACTTAACTTGCTTTTCCTTCTTGACACAGATATTAATATGTAAAATAAAACTTTCACACTGGCAACAAAACTGCGCGTTTTCAATCTATCTCGTTTTTGTATCAAAAAGCAAACAAAAACTGCTCTTTTTTCATACAAATTAACAGTAAAATAGAAAAATCTTGGAGGTTGGTTTTATGTTTCATTCCTATAAAGTTACAGTGCTGTTCAATTTTTCCCACTTTAATTTTTCGCTTCTTTACAAAACAGCTGACTCAGCTGATATAAAACAAAATGTCACCAGCGAAAACTCAAAAACTTCCAGTGTGAAAGCTTTTTTTCAAAGCTCGATACAAAAACGAAATTTATGAAAAACGTGTTGTTTTTGATGCCAGTGTGAAAGCTTTATAAGTAGCTTAACTAAGATTGATATGCATTTGTTAATCAAATTTAAGACATATTCCCTAAGACTTGTATCAGAGAAAAGAAAACCAAAATCCCTACATGGTTTATTTTACTACTGCATAAAAAAAACAAGCCCAAAAGGTAAAAACGACACAATATATACAAGCATACGCGCAGTTTTATCTGCAAATGTACGCGTTGCCAAAGTTAACAAACTGCGACAATTGGCAACTTTTGTTTCACCACGCACCAATTAGCGCTTATACTTCTGCACATGACTCGTCGTTATCATCATCGTCGCTGATGTTACTTCCGTTTCCTGTGCTGCTCATTCATCAGTCGCTGCATTTGCGTTTCAAAGTATTTTCGGTTTTATTTTTTTTTTTTATGAGGCAGCGTTGTAAAAAAATGCAATGTTATTTGAAAATTTAAAAATTACACAACAACGAACTGCTCAAGAATATTTTTATGGATAATAGAAAAATTGCACTATTTTACAACTCTGCTTGATTATTTTTGTCATACACTCACCTGTGCTTTTGTTGGATGCGCTCCACCTTGAAATTCAATTGTTCCATACGCGTCGGTGGGTTGTGCTCTTGTGTGTTTGTACGGTAACCAGTTATCACCTGATGCGCCGCTTTCGATGCCAGGTATTACCTGATGTGTTGGTCTTGATTGTCCACAGCAACATCTGGAAAAGATGATGGTAAAGAGAAAAAAAAAATAAAAGTTTAGCAATTTCTTTAAAACAAAAATTGTGATTGAAGTTGTTTTTATATTGGGGAAAATCTCATAAGATGGGGTCAATTGTTTGCACAGATTTCGGTGTCATAGAAGAAAATCTGCATTGCACAATGAATGAATATTGTTTGCAAATAATTCGAAAAATAAAAGCAGTTAAGCGTTCGCGAATATATTTTTTGTGATTGTAAGTCTGTGGGTATAAACAGAAATGTTCTCATTAGAATCGCAAGGTGTTCAGGGGTGTAGTTGGGCAAAAAAAGTTAATTTTTATAAATGTTTTTTAACATTTTTTTGCAATCTTTGATACTTTCTGATATTAATTTTTTCCATCACATACGGTTTTCTAAATAACGGGAATAAATGTGCTCAGAACACCAAATTTAAACATTTTCTTGCACTTCTACCGTAACGTCAATCACTTTGAAACATTTCTTAGCAGGTAACTTCTTTCTCTTTAATATCCAATTTTCATTGTTATCCTGTATACTATGCTAACACTATATTACGTTTGAATTACAAGAAATCCTTTGATTCATAAATCTTCTTTAAGTATTTTTAAATAGAAAGAGTAAAAACCACCTTCAAATTTAACGTTGACACTAAAACTGTTTTTAATCACTAAAACACAATAGCAAAGTTAACAAAAAGAAAAAGACGAAGCAACATGCAGGTTATAGTTCTTCATGTAGGTAAAAGTATGTATGTATGTGTATCCTTCCTTTTTTTGCTCTATAGCGTTCACACGAGTTAAAAAGCAATTTCCTTTATCACATATTTGTGTTGAAATTATTGTCGCCTTTAAGTACACGAACAGATGTTAAGCGATAGTAATGGCCCAAAAGTACCCGCTAGGAAATAATGCTATTTATTTGTCTTCTTCTTCTTCTCTTTTTTAAGGCTATAAATACGTAGCGTATATATCACGCGAGATATTTATTTCGATATATATTTTAAAAATTAAAAATAAAATTGAAATTGAAACAAACAATTTGTCTTAAGCAAAGCAGTGGCATTAGAGAGTCGAAATTTTAAAAGATCCTCAATATCCTTGCAGCACATTTTGCTACTTTAAATGGTGTATCACAAAGTTTCTCACGCCATTGTCTGGCAATTTTTTTATATACTTAACAGCATTTTAGTTGATGTCTTATTTTCCTGTAAGGCGCGTGTGCAACATAATATTTTTGCCCTTTTCGTGTAAGTTACACTTTCACACATTTAAAATGGAAAACGATAGAGCGCGGACGTGTTGATTTGTAACAAATTCTCATACATACATTCATAAAACAATATATTTATACTTTTCACTTCAAGTCCTTTAGAGTTCTACTTAAATTCTAAAAATAATGTATGCAACATATTGTTGTATTAGTGTTGTTTCTATCTATGTACATTATATGTATATGTGTGTATGTTTGCATGTCAGCTTGTTTCTATTGATTTGTATTGCTACTGTCTACATTGTCTTGTTCGGAATAATGAATGTCAATTATTTTCATGACATCTATCTGAGTATTTGTCACTGACTACTGAGACTGTATTTACCGATAGAGTGGACCAAATTCTATATTATAAAAAAAAAACTAGTTTTTCTTATGATGCACAGTGTAGCTTGCTTGAAAGAATATATTTTTTTTTAAGTCGTAGTCGTCCAATACTTTCTAAGAGCCACTTAGACGGATGATTTAGACGGTATGTGAAAATTGAAGTATTGCTTCATAAAGAAAAAATTAGCTTTACTTGCATTTTTTGCGATTTTTTTTATATAAATAAATAAATAACATCGTCTTAAAGAAAACGCTTTGAAATTTTAGATAATAATAGTAAAGGTTTCTAAATTTTTACGTCTTATTTTTTTTTGTTGTTCCTTGGAAAAGTTTTTAAAATTTAGTGTAGTTTCAAAGGAATTAAAATTAAAAATCACTGAGTCTTTCACATTTTTCCCAAAAAGCATTTGACCAAAAAAAATTTTCAAAATTTTGTTCGATTTGCTATTTCAAGTGCTATGAAAATATTATTTACAAGAAAACAATGGCAAGCCTACCTCGTAGTTGCAGAGTTAACTTTAACTTTTTTTTTCAAGATCCACATACTCCATCCCCTGCTCCTTCTCCTGCTCCCTTTTGTTCACTTACCACGCGCCTCCGACTACTTCGCTTCGGTTGTGTGATCTGGCTTCTCAGTTGTTTTGTTTTCTTAAGTTAACAACTAAATTTTACCTTTCTGTAACAACTAAAAGTATGCAATGGAATTTTTATTTTCCAGTTATATAGTATGTGTTTTTTTTTGTCATTTTAGGCAAGTTTTCTGACTTTATAAGCTATAGAAAAATTCAATTAAGACTTTTACTACATTTACCTTTACTTTGTCAATGGGGTTTACTGAAAATCTTTCTAAAGCTCAAGAACATACTGCAGCAAAATAAGCGGAATTCGAAAAGGACATGCGTAGGTTCCATATAATAGAGTTCGTTAAAGTTTTCATCAATTTGAGTAAGTATTGTATTACCTTTCAAACGATGTAAACATATTATTTGTATAAAATATTTATCAAATTATAAACTGCAACCCTTATACGGCATACGTCTCCTCGATTGCCAAAAACATTTTTTATGAACCTTCTTATTTCACCGAAAGAAAGAATTTTTTGGGGAGCGATGTGCCTTCAATTCTGTAGTCGACATTTGCGGTGCACCTTAATGAATATATGTATTTACATATGTGTTAATTTCATGCATTTAAATATTTATACGAATTTGTAAAGTTTTATGCGTGTGCTTGTGGGTTAAGCCACGAAACTTTTCATTCATTTTTTTGAGGTAACAATTCAATTTTAGTAGAAAAATGTTTTGCGACGCCCTGATTCTGCAAGACAACAGTGCAAGGGAGTTCAAAAATCTTCTTATAATCTTCTTCGGAGAGGCTTGACAAAATCAATCTTCAAAGATAAAAAACTTTTAGCTTAAAACGATGACATACCTTAGGCATATCGTGCATCTGATTGCTCGCTAGCTCCGAAAATAATACTATGTATTAATCAGTGCAAGTTGATATTTAAACTAACATCCAGTGCTCTAAGCAATCTGTTCCAAGCATGAGGTTGCTGCTGACTCACGTTTTTACCGTTGAAACTTCATGGCCAGAGTGTGCAAGTGAAGTGAATTTCGTCGAATGAACTATCGAAAGTTAGAGCTACTATGGTAAAGATTTATAAGAGTGCTTTTCTCTACACTTTTAAAGAATGCTAACAATGCTGACAAATATTTGCTATAAAATTTACTAACTGTTAATAAGTCAAAATAAAATCAAAAATTTTAGAATGACTAACTGATTTTGGCACTAAAATTTGGCTACATTTTAGTTATCAATATAGACGAAATTAAAGAATTAAAACTTAAACTTAGTCCTTATACTTAATTCAAAACATCTGACTATTGCCTTCATTATGGAATGTGCCTTCTTCACTAGTCACTCGCAATGCTAATGTTAATCAAAATGTAAATTATCAAATAAAATACAGCTGCATAGATATATGTAAATATTTGATTTGAATTGACAAGCAGCAATTGTAAAATTACATTTGAATCACATCAACAGCAGTGCACAGCATAAATTGCTTTAAATAGAACAGAACAGAATATCGACTGTCTTTATTGATGTGTCACAAACAATAGAAAATTAGGCTTTTTGTGTGTTGATATGTACTGTTTCAGTAAAGCCACACACATTAGGTTAGGTATATTTAGATTAATAAACACCCATCCTATTTGCGCTGTCATCATCATCGCCATTTCGTCTGCAATAGATGTGATAATAGAGCCATCAATTATGCCGCCTCATTTGTATGAGTATTTTTCTATTCATTGATTCCCTTTCTTAATATCCATATATATAGACCACCTGTATGCGGATTTAATTTGTTTTTATGCGTGTGCTCTGCTGATTAAATTACATGGCAATAAACACTGCATCAATATACATTGAATTTTTAATTGAAACTCAATTTGAATAACATATCACGCACGGTCGGCTGTGAGTAATTTAAAATTTGAGAAAAATTTCAAAGCAAAAATTGTGCAAAATGGAAAAGATAATCTTTGCATATTACCTACGCATATATAGTATATTACCTCACTTTAAAATTTTAGAACACTAAGTCTTAATACTTGTTAGTTTTATTTTTAAAATAAATTCATTGATTTTGAGCAAACATAATTTAAATCATATTTATAAAAGTTAAAAATATTTTATAAAAAAAATTTTCGGGAGGTGCCACACCCAAAAATATAAATTTAAATGTCTGATATCTACAGACCTATACAAGAGAAAGTTGCGAAATTTGATTGGTCTGTAGAAAATGTCATTGGAAATGGTTGGCGAAAATATTTGCAAAATCGAATAAATACAAGTGGCAATTTCCACACAAAAGGCACCCTTTGTATTGGAGTTACCACGTCCACCTTTACCATGAAAGAAATTTTCCGTAAAAGGAATTTTTGAAGAATGTAATTAGCATCTAAAAATATTGTAGAATTTCATTTTAATGGGCTCAATAGCTTTCTTGGCAAATATGGTTCAACAATTTATGGAATTTCTTTAATTTTTGGTTTAATAAGAGTTAAAGCTAACCAAAGGCTATGTACCAAAATTAAACATAATGACTTATATAGTTATCTTCAAATATTGTACTAATTTTTAATGGGCGATAATACGCCCTTATATGATATTTTGCAATAAAAAATAAATTAGATTTTCTTTTCGTTTCTAATTGACTTCTATATAAAATTAAATTTTTAAATTTTAAAACCGTTTTCGAGAACAAAAATAGCTAATTTTTTTACGAAAGTGCCTCGCCCACTTATTCAGTTCCCTCTGTATTGACGCCAGCGAGTTTTTTACCTACTCAACAAGTTTCGTAACAGCATCTTTTGAAAATGTCGAATTTTTAAAAACTCACTTATAAACTTTCTGCTATGCCACGCCTCACTATTTAGTTATGGCATAATCTTTTTTGAGAGATTTTCTCGACAGATGGGATCACTAGATTTAAGAAAAATGCTTATGGACACTACTCTTAACATTCCCCTTTCATCAAGTGTAACTTTTTCCAACAAATAAGTAAGTGCATTGAATTTTTAGGAGGGCATCCCCTGAGTGATTGTTATACTTAAAATCCCGAAAGTGTCCCAAAAATTATAATTGCAAAAATTGCCGAAAATTGTCCTTCGTTGAATGTTTATAAATTTTTTTTTTGCAGTATAAAAATGCAATTTTTTTAATTTTTTTTTTTAAAATTTTATGTAGCCCACTTCCTAACATGACAACATATTGTACGTCGAGGACAATCTGGCCTTATTATGATGCTTATAGAACACGAAAAGTGATCTCATTAGACAAACAAACCCTGAGAATCTTCGTAGGTGTTATTGCAGGACACTATTTTATAGGCAAGTATGCCTCAAGACAAGGACTTTCTAAGGTAGCGGATCGTTGTAGAAGCTGTAAAGATCATGACGTCGAAGAGTCTGTCTTTCATTATCTTTGTGAATATCCAACGCTGACAAATCGGCGTTATAAGGTATTCGGATTCCACTTCTTCCACGCTCAAAAGTGTCCAAAGTCCATTTTGAATTTTATAAAAATTTCGAAATGGTTTGGAAATGGAAGTTATAAACAAGGTATACAATGGGCCCAACTGCGGCCTAAGTTATGATGACAATTGTCATCTCCCGTGCTAACCTAACCTAGAAAAAAGTGTTGTTTTTTATAATTTGCAAAAGTATTACCAATATGTATATAAGTAAGAACCCATATTTGCAAAGTCATTGATGTGTTCATATGTATATAGTCATTGTCTGTTTTCAGGCAAATAGTTATTTTTTATAGAAAAAGGAAAAGGTAAATACTTACTACCTTTAGCATCTACCCGATTAAGTTATAAATTTTTATTCCTTTAAATATGAAGCATTTGTAAGAAATCTGCTGTTTCAAAGCAAGCTTGTTTCTGAAGATTAAACTTTGTGATTTACTTTTAATTGGCATATTTACATTTTAATTATCTCCGAATTAAATATTTCAGAGATAGCTTATTAAATAGCAACAGTGAAGTATTTACTTTGCTTCCGTCAATTTTGAAGTTTTTGTTTCAAAAGTTAAGCAAAGACAAGTAAAATAATATTGACAACGATAAAAGCAACAAAAAAAAAAAAACAGCAACAACAGAAGCATAGAAAGTTCTTTATCAGAAATCAGCGCAGCCACAAAAGTTTATCTTTATAATCATAGTAATAATATTTGTAAATATTATGTAGAATGAGACAAAAGATTGCTGAATTGCATGGGTGCAGAGAAATACAATTTTTAGTTTGTTTATCTTATAAAAAACAAAAAAAAAAGGTTCATTGTAAGTAGCTATAGCTTATTCAGTCACGCATAAAAACAGACTTTAACAATCATTCTAAATAAACGTAGAACTGAAATGCAGTCTATGATAACAGATAACAACTTTTAAAGTTGGCTCATTTGACACGCAACCTTGATATGGGTGATGAGAGCGATGAGTACTCTTATGAAGTTATTAAAAGTTTTCATTTTTTTAATGTGAAAACGTCTTTATTTTCTTCAGGAATATTTTAAAAATTTTCGGAAAAGCTATAATTTGTGTTTAATTTCAACTTTCATCACGTTTTTCTCCTTAACTATCCATTTTCAGCAAAAATCGCACTGAGCCAAAATTTCTTAAAATTGGTCAAAAACCACAAAAAATATTTATTTTTTGATTTTATTGTGACATTTTGTTTTAAATTCATGACGTTATAGAAAAAAATTGTTACAATAAAATAAAAAACAAAATATTTTTGGATATTTTTATTAATTTTAAAAAGTTTTTACTCAGTAGGGTTTTTACTGAAAATTGATGGTTAAGGAGAAAAAAGTGATTAATGGTGAAATTTTGAGCAAAACTGTTTTTACCACTAACGCAAAAACTAAAAAAATTACAAAAATTTTCAAAATCCAAAATACTCTGATTCATTCAAATTGTGTATTCAAACCAAAAAAAAAAATTTTTTGATAATTTTTGCATTCTTTTTTTTATTTAATCTGTACTATTTGTATAAAATTACTCATATGGAAATGGTGTGTAACGCTTTGGCGCAGAATATATTGAACCGATTTTAATTTGTACTATTTGTACAAAATTGTTCACATGGAAATGGATTGTAACGCTTTGGCGCAAAATATATTGAACCAATTTTAATAATTATTTTTTTTAAAACAACGTATTTGTGCTAAGGAAGGTAATAGCATAATTGCTTTTTTCATTTTTAAAGTTAAATATTTTCTTTTTTTTCAGGATTAAGTTTTAGCAAAACCTCACACAACAATTTTCGTTTAATTTTTCGTTGCTTGAATTCTGTGTTGTTAATTTTTTTTTTCGTTTGTATTTAACGTTTGTATTTGTCTTCGAAGTTCAAGGAAAAAAATCTCTCTTTCAATTGTTTTTGTTTTGTTACTTTTGAGGGAAGAATGAATGAGATGTTAAGAGAGTAATTTTATTATGAAAAATATAGCGAGAAGTGCGCGTGCGAAGCCGCGGTCACATGCGTAGTGAGCATTTTTGGCGCCTCGTGCGAACACTTGAAATTCCATACCCCCCCCCCCCTTCCCCCTAAGTAGCAAACATCGTCACTTTTCACATTCAAAAAGAGATATATTTTACTAATACTGTGAAAATGTACACCTCCACGTTCACATTTACTATATCGATTTAGTTTCATTCACTAAAAAACAAAGCTTCTCATTTTTGACTTTCAAAAACCCTAGCAAATTGGTAAGTATTTGATTAAACAAAATTTGAAGCCTTGGTAAATTTTTTTATCTGAAAAACTGTGATGTTTGGGAGGAATGGTTCACTTGACATAGAATGACCCATATATAATTGTTATTCTTGAAAAAATTCTTTCTATTTCTATGGCATTAAAAATATCAAAAATATTGACAATACTCACTTTGCTTCGTCCTTCGGACACGGTATAAATTTGATGCATTCTCGTTTCTGAAAATTTGTCTCAATCCAACTTCGTGGCTGGTGCTAATGATGATGACACAACAGATAAAAAGGAATAAAGGTATGAAATTAAAATAAAATTTTATTAATTTTTTTAACGTAAATATAAATTTTTTTTAATGTTGTCTAAGAATAAAAATTTATAGTTTTTTATTTATGTTTAAATATTTTTATGAAATAAAACAATTACGACCAAAAAAATATTAAAAAAAGAAACAGAAAAAAATATAATTTGAAATTATCTTTAATAGTACAAGTATTAAAATATTTAGACGTAAAGAGCAAAATAAGACAAAAAGAAAAAAAAAACGAGAAAAAAAGAGAATACACTTTTAAACAAAGTCAAATAATTTGGAAAAGTGTAGCTAAAATTAAAAGAAAAATAATTTCTACTTTTTTCTTCCAAATAAACGGGCAAAATTTATTTACGCTGACAAAAAAAAGGGTCGAATTTTTAATGACAATGGGAAAATTGAGAAGAAAATATTAAATTGATAATGAATTTACAAAGCCATAAAGGGACTATATAATACGATAGTTTGAGAAAAGGTGGAATAAAGCAACGTTTTTACGATAGAAAAAGTTTTTATTACAATGGCTTAAAAATGCCAAGTTCACAACAATAAATACTACGACACTTTGTATATAGGAGTCACACCGCTACGAGAGAAAGCCAATTAAAAAAAGAAAGGAAATTCACAATTATTTACATTCGAGGACCATTTTGACGATTGACCAGACGAAAGTAGCAGGCAAAAGGTTTTACTTAGATGCAAAGGATACTAAAGGATATTGATATAGAAAAATGTGTTATAAAATACTTATGTACTTAGAAGGTAAAAATCTCACAAAGTTGCAGCCGTGAAGTGTTGATACTATTAAAATTTAATGAAGACATTACAGTTGCTGAAATAAGGATAAAGGATACACCTAGATGATTGGATGTTTTAGAGTTGCAAGTGCTACAATATTAAGATAATGAACTAAGGGAATGTTGCCGAGTTAGGTATTTATTTTAAAAAATTTATAGTTATAGTTTTTATTAGGTGCTTTTTTCAGTAAAGCAATTTAGTTACAAGAGAAAAAAATGTTTCCAAAATGTCGAAATGTCGGTTGGTTTTTTAAATGCCTCAGGAGAATTTAATTAACTTTAGAACGACCATTTTTAATTAAAAAAATATTCGATTAAAATTAATTCCCATTGTGAAAAAATAAAATCAAATGTAATTAATCCACATATTTAATAAACATATCCTGATGTACCATCATAAATGATACCGCAAACTTAGTTTTCATTAAACAAATTTGCACTGCTGCTGCTTATTATAAAGTTTTTGCATACAACAATCCATAAAAGAATTTCGAAAAATACCACTTACTGAACAAAAAAATATTGCAAAACTTTACCTAATAACGTCAGTAACAAGCAGCAGTAAAACTTTTGCGCCAATTGCAACAGCAACTAAGGCCGACCGTTACTACCGCAAATACAAAAATGATTATGGTATGCGTTTGCGAAATGAATATACAGCAGCATGGACCTTAGAGCTAGCTTGAGCTATGGCACAAATGCTGGTGTTGCGACTGGCATACAGAGAGAAACATTTAGTTCTTGAAATCAAGAATTGGCACTACAGTCGACCCGCGGTAATCCGACAAATGTTTTGCAAGGCGGAGTTGAATTATCAAATTTGTCGAACTATAGAGAGCATCCATTGCACACTTGTAGTCTGGAACTTTTAAAAAATGACTATCTTGTAATCCAAGCATATACGTCGATAGCCAAGCAGCTATTAATGCCATTGGCTCTAATATTATCAAATCCCGCTTGGTCCTATAGATTGCAAGAAATCACTATGTGAAATAGGCGGAAAATGCAACTTAACCGTGTGTTGGGTGCCTGGACATAGCGACTTCATTGGCAACGAAACTGCAGATGAGCTTGCTCGGAAAGGCTCTAAAATTGACATATTTCTGAACCTAATATTATGAAAGCATTAGCCTTTGTTAGGGCCAAAATTGATTTAAAATGTATAAATTTGGTTAATATGAGATGGCCTTACATGACAACATGTTGTACGTCGAGGGCAATTTGGCCATATTATGATGCTAATAGAACGCGAAAAGTCATCTCATTAGACAAACAAACCCTGAGAATCTTTGTAGGTGTTATTACAGGACACTATTTTATAGACAAGCTTGCCTCAAGACTAGTGCTTTCTGACGTAGGGGAACTTTGTAGAAGCTATAAAGATCCTGACGTCGAAGAGCCTGTCTTTCATTATCTTTGTGAATGCCCAGCGCTGACAAATCGGCGCTATAAGGCATTCGGATTCCACTTCCTCGACTCTCTTGAAGACATCGCTCAAAAGTGTCCTAGATTCATTTTGAAGTTTATAAAAATTTCGAAATGGTTTGCATAGTTTGAAAACGAAGTAATAAACAGGGTATACAATGGGCCCAATTGCGTCCTAAGTTATAAAGACAATTGTCATCTCCCATGCTAACCTAATCCGAGAATCAATCCGTAGCTTGAGAGAAATCTAAATGCTTTTTTATTAAAATTTGTACCTTTGGCATGTTGTACAGCGTCAATTCGTGACATGTTGGTTAAGCAAAAATGGCAAAAACAAATACAGATTCGAGTGAATAAAATAAAATTTGGAATCCTGGAGAAAGTTTTTTTAAATTTAATGGGCGATGCCAAGCCTTAACCAGAAAATATATTACCACAGCTAAACTAATGTACCGATTTTGATGAAATATTGTATAAAGATAGATTCAACACTAAAAAAAGATATTTTTTAAATGGGTGGTACCACGCCCCTAACAGGAAAATCTGTTTTCACAGAATCAAATACAGCAATTTTATTCTCGTTAAAAAATCATTTAAGATATGATAGCATTTAATCAGGTTAAATGATACTAAACAGTTTTGTATTGTCACTGTCGTGTTTTGAGGGAATAATTATAAAAAATTTTAAATAAAGCGGTGAAGGTCGCATTTTAGTTATATTTTAAAAATTTTTTTTTAATGTCTCATATCAAATTAAAGTGAATTGAATTGAATCCAAAAAAAAAATGATTCCTCCCAACCAAATCCCTACACTGAGAAAAGAGTATGCTTCCTTTAAATAAATGTTTTTGGTTGATAGATTTTTAAAATATTTGTTAACTATCAACAAATTTTGGTAGTTATTAACATATCCTTAATTGAAATTTAAATGGTTGCTTATTGGACCAATCGTTATAATAGTTTGAGTCAATTGAAAAAATTTGTTTGGGTTGAATATACAGTGCAGTCACGGTAACGTGAACTAATTAAAACCAAGGCTGTTCACGTTAGCGAAATTGTTCACGTTAGCGAATATGAAAATTAAAAAAATACCAAAAAATATGCAGCGCAGTTGCTGTAACGTATTTGGCATCAAATTTTTATTCTTCATATCATTTGTAACAGCAACTTTAAAAGAAACAAAAAACTTCTTCATAAACAAAAAAAAATTAAAATAAAAATACATAAACAGTCCTTTACGTATTGCATGACTGAGTTATGTCTTGCTACAAAGTAGTCAATGCAAAATTTATTTCGTGCACGTTACCGAGTTGTTCAAGTTAGATGGTGGTCACGTTACCGCGACTGCACTGTAATTTGTTAATCCTATTTTTATTTGGTTTCACTTGTCATTAACATGAAAACTTTGCAATTCACAACATATTCAAGTAAAACACTACTTAAGTATATTCTGCTTGGTGCGAAAATTTAGGTATTTATGATTGTATAAATACCAATGACATCCTTTTTAAGGATGTTACGATATTGGAAAAATTGTTTTTGATCATCGATTTTTAGCACAAATCGATATTAGTGAATGCATACGTTTGCGAAAAATTTTTTTTTTTAGTCAAATACATGATTTAGTGATTATTAACAAACGAATGATTGCTACAAAATAATATTTGTTTCAACCAAAATATGAATTGGCAATTATTACCAAATATATAATTGATTCAATGTTATTATTCAATTCACTGTAATATGCGACATTTTAACAGATATCAGATATTTTATTCACTTATATCAAATATATTATTTGTTAATTATTACCAAATTTTAGTATATATAATTAAATTGTTTTCTCAGTGGACAATCTGTTTGAGTAAATATCATATTTGACGAAATGAAACTCATTTTTCGTTGCCAGTTCACATTTAAAAATTTCAAGTTCAAAAAAATATGATATTCTTCACTAGGCTGCACCTGTCGTTGGAGTACTTTAAGCTAAAAATAAAAACAGCAACAACATTCACAAACTAATTTTTCTCTTTGCAGTATTAAGTGTGTTGCCTTGAAATGACATTGTCATACCTCATTCTCAATGTCTTGACTTAGATCGCAGGATGTACGCAATAAATCACGAACATTTAATATCAAAACTTTCGTTAATGTCGATGAGATGGACGAACGTTTTCGCGTATGTTTCTTACGCGCACGTACACCGCCGCGTATTGAGTCGTTTTGTGTCGCATTTGCACTGACACCAGCACCAACGTTAGCACCATCTCGTGCTGCACTAAAACGTCGAACGGTAGAGAAATCCTTTGAGATGCGACGCAAATATTGTTGCGGTAGTGTCGTTGAATCCACCACCATTTCACGTGACGCGTGATAGAAACTTTATTAAGTAAGCGCGACAGCGGTAAAGGTATCAAAGTTGTTTGTTGAAAACTTTTAATTATTAGCTTTAATTGTTTGCGTTGAAAATTGGGAAATTTTGCTAACAGACTGATTAGCAATTTTCACGCAGACTTAAAATTTTATGTAGTGAACGACTAAACGCAAGCACTTAGACTGAAAATTAAATACAAATTAATTTAAATATTATATGTTTCAAAACAGTTTTTGTTTCGAAACAAAAAACTAAACTTTTATTTTTGAGTTAATTAAAAAAACACCGCAATTTGTATGCAAACTTTTAATTAAGTTGGCAATGCTTTTTACAAGTGTGGTATATTTTCATTTCACTGCTACGAATTATTTATTTTAAATTGGTTTTTTCAAAACTTTTTTTTTATTCCAGTGAATTTAGTTTTTGCGTGATGCAAACCATATAAGCAAACGCTATAAACACCCTTTAATGTAGCACGACTGCGAGTTACTAAACTGCATGTTATTTTACTTTCTAATGTCCGTCCTCTTTACGTCCGTAAGTTTATAACCATTGTGGCGAGATGATAAACTGTTTTTTTTTTTTTTTTTATTTTGAGTTTTATTTATTTCACCTTTTTTTTTATTGTCGGTTCTTATCAACGTTTAGCATTGTCAGCATCCGAAACTCAAACCGCCACTCGTTGCTTCTGTACCAACTTTATTTTCCCATTAGATGTTAATCTCACTAAGCAAACACTAAAGAATGTGGGTGAAAACAGCAAAAGGCGTAGGGAAGGTTTTAATATGACAACACGGTAGGATGCTGTGGGAAGATACCTATAATTTTAAGTGGCTTTTCATTTATCGTCGGATGTTTTTTTATTCTTCTACTGGCTTAGACTTACACGGAGAAGATATTTATTTAAAAATATTTTTATTCTGAAATATTTTGAAAAATTTACTTTCAATAAAATAAAATATTTTCCCAATAGCTCTCAAATTAATTGCGCTGAGTATAAATTAAATCGATAGTTGTTATTGTAAAGTAACTATTCACGTTCTTATCAATTGCTCACAAGCAAATCGAATCAATATTATTACTAAAATTTTGTAATAATCAACAAATATATACAAATTAAACTGAAACGAAATTACGACTTTTTTTTTCAAGCCCTTAATAAGCAAACAATTAACATTAAACCATTTTAAATTTCTCTAATAACAGAGAAAAAAAAATTTTTTTGTTTTTTCGTAGAAGTCTTTCCATAGAGTTTTTGGTCTCGTTTTACTTATCAGCATAAGTTTACTTTTAATTTAGAAAATTTAACCATTTAATCGATGTTCACGTACTTCACGAAAATTGTGATGCCTGTGACAAACTACTGTCTAATGGACTTAGGATCTCTAAAAATACTTTTCTCTGCGGGTAAGACACAAGACGATTGACACGGTATTTGCATTATAATCTCAACAAATTTCATGAAAAGTCTTAACTTAGTTTCCTTGGAAGTTCTGATTTTAGTATGGTGCCTCATTAGGCAGTATATAAAGAGAAGTATTATAAAAATTTCAAGCATTTTTTAAATTTTTACTCAGAGAGAACAGAAATAATAAACCAAACGGAAAGTTTTTTCCGTGGGAGAAACACAAGTATTATTCTCAGTTATTGAAAAATGTAGCGATCGCGGAATATCATTATATAAATAGGCGAAGGCAGTTCAGTTTTATCCCTTTTTAACTGCCATAACACAAAATAATCGTTTGATTTTTGTTTTCAATAGTAGGTGGTGCCACGCCTCTAACAGAAAAATAAGTTTACACGGCTAAACCAACAGATCAATTTTGATGAAATTCGGTATGAAAATAGATTGATCTCTTAGGGCATTGAGAGTTATTTGTTCTTTTAGTGGGCGTGACACCGCCCCTAATGTGTAGATTTTGATGAGATTTGGTATGAAGATAGATTGATTTCTGAAGAAAGATATTTATTTTTTCGTAGGTGGTGCCACGCCTTTAACATAAAAATAAACTTTCACTGCTAAACTGAGGGATCGATTTTCAGGAAATTTGGTACAGAGAAAGATTGAGCCCTGAGCAAAGATAATTATTTGGTTCGAGCCGATGGTCTGGATGCTAGTGCTCTCAACGAATCCATTGTAAAGTAATTAATTACTTTGTAATATTAAATTAATAATAATAATAATAATTATTTGGCAATGGGCGGTGCCACGCCATTAACAGGAAAAAATGTTTTCACTGCTGTACTAATGGACCGATGCTAATTAAATTTGATATGGAGATAGACTCAACTCTGAGGAAAAGTATTAAGCTGATACTGAACTATTTTATGATCACAGAGCAAACTTTAGTTTTTACAAGCCAGTGTTTCAGAGTACTTTCTAGCAAGCCCAACTTTATTCTCGTTGTTTTCAAGGCATCCAACAGTGTTTTATTTTTGTTGTTGCATTTTTAAGCAAAGCTTTGTAGAAGGTTATTAAGCGAACACAATAAAAATATCGGAGGTTGAGTCGATACCTACGATTTTGACATCGAATATCACCCTCTACAGCCACGCTTGCCTTTCTTTAATTCAATATCCGGTTGGTTATCAGGTAATTGAAGGATTTCATGCGTCCATAATAAGTCCAATGGAGTATGCAAAATCGCTCAAAATTGTATGGCCAAAAGAAGAAAACAAAAACAAAGAGTGAATAACAAAATAATGGCGCACAGATTAAAATTTGCTGGTAAAATATCCTTTTACGCAAACTTTCGTATTTCTTTTTTGGGCTATCTTTTTTTTGAAAATAAAAATTATTTAGGAAACATTGTCTTAAAAAATAATTAAATACAGAATAAAATTGTGTGCACCTTTGTACATGAAATTAGACCGAAGATGATTTAAAAAGTTTTTTTTTTTGATTTCTATAAAATTTAGGACAATGAAAGCCAATGTAGTGTTCAAAATCGGACGTTTCTTTCGAAGTTTTTTTTGAGTGATTATATGTATATACACCCCATTTTAGCACCATATACGTAGGGAACAAGGAATTAAATGTTTTTCTTTCATTGTACATTTTTTAATATACCCGTCTGACTGTCTACTTAGGTGTCTGGTTGTTATCTTCTAACCCACACTTTATTGCGTTTAAACTCAATCTAATTTACGTGCAGTCAGCTGTCAGTTTAATACCCTACACAAGGAATACGAATTTTGATATATGATTTGTAACACATAGAAGGGAGAGCGATAGAAAGGTTTATTCTTGATAAGCGTGACCTGCTGAGTCGATATAGCAATTTTCACCCGTTTTTCCGTTGAACAATCAATTAAGAGAAAACGAAGCGCGATAATTTGATGAGATTTTATATACTGGCTCTATTTTCAATTATAAAGCGTGATGTTGTAAATAAGCAAAATCGTTTATCAGAAACGCCTACCGGCCATACATTTGTAATATGTAAAACGCTATTCTCAGAGTTTTATTTAAGGTATTGAAATCAAATATCTCATAAATATTAGAAATGTTTCGGCCTTGTTTCGGCACATTTTGACAAGAGGGCGTGGCATAACTCATTGAAGGAAAAAACTTGCATATGCCATAGTGAGCGAATTATTTGATACCATGCAACAAACTTCACACAAATACTAGGAATAGTTAGGACATATACTTATTTGAATAAAAGAAGTGGGCAGACTTCGACTAGCAGGTGTGGCAGCAAAGTGCTGTACTGTGGAAAAAAACGCGCACTTAGACAATAGCTCGTGACACCTCTCCCATAGAATCTTAAGCATATAATCGCTATAATTTCAGTAAATGTTATCTAATTGAATAGGCGTGGCAATCTGCACAAAATAAAATTTAAAATGCTACAGCGAAGTAGCTATTGAAGATAATGCCTTAGCTTAGTTTAGTACAAAAAAATTTCGTGACATAAATTAGCATTGAAAAAATGTGGGCGGGTTTGGAATAGTGGGCGTGTCACTTTTTACGCAAGCAAAGTTTTAAAGCTATGTAATAATTAGTGAAACAAACAAGTGCTTGATGCTTTGAAATATAACAAAGCAGAGCAACTCTACCGTGGTAAGACCCCATTCAATAAATATTTCTTTAGCCGCAAATTTAATTCAGTGCCGGACTAAAGATAACGACCTAACAAGTTCAATTTATCTCTTTTCTTTCTTAACTGAAACAAGTGCCGTCCGTTGCATTCCTTATAAATAACTTTCCTGTTAGCTGCATACAACTTGGTTAATACGAACATTTCTTGGGAAAATAGTTATTACAACTTACAACGTACCTATGTACTTGTTTTTCTTGCTTGTGTCTGAAGGTTATAATTAAAACTAATTGCAAAAGTTTCCCAGGGCAGCATAAACTAAGGTGTTAAATAGCACCCTGAAATACTTAGTACATGGAATATGGAGCTTACATGTGCATATGTCAAAAGAAAACTTTTTAAGCTTCTTCAAGTTAGCAGTTTTTCTTAATAATTTACAAGTTAATAATTACACAAGTCTTACGAAAGATTTAAATTTGTACATTTAAAGCTTTAAAACTTTTTCAAGCAGAGCAATATTAAATAAAATAAAAAATAAATCACGTTTTCAAAATAAAATTAAACACTCATTAAACCTTTAGAAAAATAAATGTTAATGTAAAATTCAAATTGAATTCAAGATAAGATTGCCAGATAAACATAGGAGCGATAGCTCATAAAATTTAAATTTAATTAGTTAATTAGAATGCAAACATTAGTTGCTACGTGATTGATTTCAATTGAATTGAAAAAGATACGATCCATAGACTGACGCCGTAAGTGTCCACTGTCCTCCTTCAATATCAATCTTAGTAGTAAAATGTAGATTTAAAATTCTCGTAAAAGGAAAGCAAAAAATAAAAAAAAAACTAATAAAACAAAAGTCGGAAAGCAACGCAAGGAGAAAGAACATTTGTTAAAACGGTAGAAAACAGTAGCGAACAATTAAATCAAAATGTGAGGAAAAACTTTGCGCAATTAAGAAAAAAAACTCTTAAGGCAATAAACGAAATTGGCATAGAAAACAAAGTAAACCAAATGGATAATGGAAAAAAAGAAAACAGAAATCAATTAAATAGACAGCGTTAAACCAAGCACAACAGCTTGACTTGAGAAAGTAAACCAACTTAAGAGTATTGACCAAGAAAAGAAAAGAAAACTAAATATTTTTAATTAATTTCAAAAACTATATATCATACATACATATGTATGTATGTATGTGATGTACTCTAATTAAGGGAACTTTATCTTTGCAGAAACCATAAACCAAGCAATTTCGCAAATATGAAAAGAGATACTCGAACAAATCTAAATCCGTTTTGCAGCGCACGAACCCCTTAAATGGATTCATTAAAAAAAATAATGCAATATCTCAAGAAATTATGACCTCGGACTCGAACTCAGCGCGTCAAAAAACTTGGAAAAAGTATATTTTAGTTTAAGAGTAAAAAATTTGTCGACCTGTTTAATTTTTCATTTTTATTTTTTTCGATAAAATAATGTGCGAGTATCATATGTGATTTTTGTTTTTTTCGGTTTTTAGAGAAAAAAAAATGCCCTAACTTCTTTTCTCTATTTTTAATGAACACAAAAAAATGGTTGCCATTTTTGATTTGATCGTTTCAATAATGATGATATTTTTATTTTCTTAAATAGAAGTCATAACCCCTTAATTTTGTTATTTTTTTTTATCAAAAGCTTAGAACATTAAAGATTAATTTTTAATTTTTCATAAATATTGAGCATTTTTAAAATACTCTTATAAAAAAGTTTATTTTAATATTTGTTATCCGTAATTTAAAACTAAATACGTCTGTTACTAAATACCCATTATTAAAACAAAGCAATAGACTGCAGAAGTAGTTTTAAGCATGTCGACAGATTGTCGGTTACCCAACTAAGCAAAGTTGAAAGGATGAAGTAGATGCTACACATCTTGTGTACAATGAATGAAGCTTGAAGTGAATAATTACCAAGCTTTTGTCTTAAGAAAATATTGTGAAAAGACAGTAGCAAACGAAGCAGTTAAAAATTAAGAACACTTCATTTAATTGAAGTCATTATTAAGGGGGTAGATAACATTAAAATATTTAAGAATCATAAAAATTAGCATAAAACCTTTTCTAAAGCATAAATTTATAAATGACCCAAAAAAAAAAAAAATCTGTATATCAATAAAAAAATAATATCGCCCAGCAGCATAGATATAATTCTTGTGAATAAGGCAAGGTCGACAAATCAACATCTTTCTTGACCTCAAATGCAAAAGAGTTTAATAGTAGGGGAGCCCAAAAGGTGATTTCGGGATTTACTCGAGCGCGGCAGATTAAGATATGGGGGATACCTTGCACCTTGTCGAGTTTCTTATATAGTGCCGTGAGTGTAGGGTAGCCGATCAGAATAGTAAAAATATCGATAGCTGGATTTACTCGAGCAAGTCAGATTAAGGCATGGTGGGTTAATTACATGCTAAAGAGTATGCATTTCACTAATCTGACGATTTGACCGTGACGTAAGTGAGTGGCAGGGTCGCAAACATGCAAAAAAAAACGTCACCTGGATTTTCTCGAGCGCGGTCAAATTTTTTTTTATTTTGAAGGAAATAATTCAAGGATAACGAGAAACATATAAACTGCCGATTTCCACAAGCCGAATTAACAAAAATCGTCATTAAAGTTTAGCACGTGCAGCTGAATTTTTTTGTTTTTAGGAACTTAGTATACAAATAATTTAGCTGTTCCTTATTGAAAAAACCCTTTGCATGACTGCATGACGCCATTTCATCCTGACAAGAAAACATTAATATCCAAATACGGGACTAAAACTTAAATACGTCAGATTAAGCGAATCCCTCCAAATAATCGTTAGATTATGGATCAGCACGATCAGGACATCAAGCTGAACCATCTGTATCTGACGCACTCGAGTAACTACAAATAGCATTTTTTTTTGCATTTTCAAAAAGTGGCCACACGCTTGCGTCACATCCGAAACGTCAGTCTAATGAATGGGAGCTTCGTTTGGGATCACTTATCATACCCTATGAATATCTGACGCGCTCGAGTACATGTTTTTTTTTTTCATTTTTAACTCATCCGTGCAGCCATCCCAACCATACAAATCGGCAGATTAATATATCTCCGTCATCAGAGGCGTGCCCCAGCATATACAACATCAATATCTGACGCACTCGAGTAAGTGCATGTTTTTTTTTTACATTTTTGAAAGCCTGTAGTGACTTGCCCCACCGGTGAAGGGTTAAACATTATATAACCTTTTTTTCTTCTTACCACCTAATATTCAAAATCCAATAGGTCTCCGCGACGCTCGAGTAAATCCACATTTAGCGTCGAGGGCTCCTCTACTATAAGTGCTTGACGAAGATTTTTAAGTGTTTGTTCTAAGGACCGCAGAGAACAGCACCGATGCAAAATTATAGCTTATAGGGTCACACAAAATACAGTTCTTTGGATATATAGCGCAGATGTTTTATTTGATAACAAAAAATAATTCCAAAAATTTACATTATTTCGTTTTTGAGCTACATGTCATTTTCTTTAAAAAAGTAATTTTTATTATGCACTCACGTGAGAAAATCATTAAACTCAAATTAAAAAAAAATAAAATCGAGGAAAAATTTCTTTCTGCTTACATTTTTATCAAGAAGAACCCACAAAATATAAAATTTGAAGAAATTCGAAATAGCCACGTGAATATTTCATTACAATATGTATGAAATAAAACCTTTAGGACTTAAAAGATTTTCATAAAATATAATAAACAGGTCACTATAATTTTGTTTGGGGTGTTAGATTTTTTTTATTAAATTTTTATTTTTGCTAAGCGGTTTTTTTATGCAAAATATTTAGATTTTTATAAATTTATTTATATTTATTATTTATTTCCAAAAGTTTAAGACACTAGTTAATGTGAGTTAAACATGGAATAACATAAAAATATCTACAACTTGGTACGATGCATTGCTTCAATATATAAATAAAACAGTAAACACTCAATAAAGATAACAAAAAAAAAGACAAAAAATATTAAATAAAATTAAAAAAAAAAACGCAAATATTGCAAAAAAAAATGCAAAAACAAATAATTAAAATATATACAAAAGCAACAACAACAATAAAATTAATAATAATTATTTGTATGTATGTGTACAAGAAAATAAAAGGAAACAGAATCAAAATCAATTACAAATACAACAACACAAACAGCATTAAATAAAGAAAGACAAACATAAAGATATATGTACGAATAAAAAAAACACATACATATAAGTAGAGTACAATATATTTAGATATGTTTGTGAAACACAACACAACAAAACACAAAATACACAAACGAAGAAAACAAAAAAAAAAACGTAAAAAAAGAATTGAATGAATTGAAAAATTAAATTGATTGCTTACCCTCGGCACCGTTATATTAATCAGCCCCCAACAGATTTTTTTCAGTCCCCATGGAATCTTTTATCGGTTACATTTGGTTTTTTTTTATTTTTCATTTTGTTCAAATTTCAATTGAGATTCGAGTTACACACGCACACACAGTGGCGTATGAAGAATGAAAGTTGGTCGCAGTGTGCGTGCGTATGTGTGTGTTTGTGCGTAGTATATGTGAGAATACGTGTATTTTATATGTAGGTGGTGGGTGAAAATGTGTAAAAGAGACAGAGATACAAACATAATTTGTTGGTGATTTTTATATTTTTTTTGGTTTTTTTTTAAATTAAAAGAAACGATTTTTTTGCAATTTGCAATTGTCAGTGTTATATGAAAATAAGAGAGAGAGAAAGATGACAATTCAATTAATTGAAACATAGGGAAATGAAAGTGAAAAATTTAAATGAAAGTTCAGACGAAGCGTATAATATTAATAATTTAAGGAAAAAAAAAACCAATGTTTAAAGTGAAAAAGATTAAATAGAATTTGTATAAAGAGAAGAGGTAATAGAAAGAGCAGTAGAAAGGAGTAAAAAAGAAGAAGAAAAAAAACAAGGAAATATAATAAATAAGGTTAAAAATATTTCATACAAAATAAGGTAACTTTTTATTAAAAATATTTGGTTTTTTTTTTAGAAATGGAACGTGAGGGAATATTTTTTTTACATTAAACTGTTGCTGACTTTAACAAACTACCAAAACAGCTTTCATTGAAATAGTAACTCATTTTAATTTTTACTATACATTTCAAATCATTTTTTTTTTTTTTTAATAAAATTATAAGATTTTACTAACATTTTTGTTATTTACTTAAACAATATATGGAAGCAACACTAAAATAAATTAATAGTTAGATGAATACATAAGTACACTATAATTTTGATTAAATCTACGATTGTGCATATTCTACTAAACTGAAAAGTAAAATAAAAACGCATTACACCTTAAAGTATGCAACGTTTATAGAATTGCATTTTTATAGTTTTCTGCATACAATATGCACTATTTATTTTTCTTGGTGGAGAAAGGACGAAAAAGGAAAAAAAAAATATGAAAATATTAAAAATTTTAAACATTGTATACTTTTAGGGTCCATTGTCACTATGTCGTTACAACACTTGTGTTGACTAAAAAAAAAAAAATAACAATAGTGTAACTTCATTTATATTTTTTTACGTATACTAATCTTAACTTCTGTGCAGCGCAAAATGTACAGCATAGAATCGAAAAATATACAATAACTTACTATTTATTATCGTAATTTCATGTTAAGTACAGTCGAATAAAAGTACAACAAACAGATGTGTATGCACTCAAATACAATAATAAGCGCACTAAATTTAAAATAATAAGTTTTTAGTATTTTATAAAACAAACAAAAACTTACTATCAACTTGCAGTTGGAAAAATAAATCTTCAAATTTGTTTTTGAAAACTGATCACAAAGAGCAACATAATTCAGCGGTGTGAGATTTAAGAGTATACTTCAAGTTAATCTAATACCATTAATACCAAAATTATATCAGATCTGTCGAACTGACGTTGTTTTTGAGATATACAAAGACAAACTTTGAGAAAAACTGCATTTTCGACCAATTTGAAGCCGAATACTTTTGACTGCATCATTGCACTCAATAAGACTTCTTGTTCAAAACTCATTTCTCGCCGTCTTTGATTGATTTTAATACCAAAGTTATGCCAATTAATAAATTCAGTTTCTTTTATATGAAAATAGCCAAGCAACATAAGCACTGAAAAAAATTTATATTATGTTTTGGTATGTAAAAAAAATGGGCGATGCCACGCCCCTCTATATATGAGAAAAATCAAATTAATCATATCATATCATATAACTATAATACGCAGATGAATGAGTACATGTATAAAGGGTACGGGCAAAAGTAATGAAAGAAATGGGCGGTGGCACGCCTCTCATATGAGAAAAAACAAAAAATTTTAATATTGCCTCAAATTTAAGCCACGGAAATTTATTTCCAAAATTCAATGTACGGACTTTAAATTTGAATTGTCATTACCAAAGTTAAATTTTAATCATCAAGCAATTTTTGCCTAAAACGCCAACGATTGAAAAACATATTTCGGACCATTGTGTTACTTTAGTAAGTCAAATTGAATTAAGGACAAAATATTTCGTAAGGATTTTTAAATCAAATATGCTTCCTTCTTTCACGGTTCTATCGATGAAGATAAAAATTGTGAAGTTTACATATACAAAGAGATTAGTAATAAATTGCTTAAAGCATTTCTCGGGGTGTGGCATCGCCCAAAAATTATCGTATTTCCACTTATAAGATAAATTAAATAAGCTGCACGCGGGTATGGTAAAATACGGTCGTATAAGACAAGGCGCTATAAGTTCTCATTGAATCAAAGATAAATGGGATCGAATTAGTAGCATATGTAATGTGTTACGCCTTCTTATGTATATACCTTATAGTAAAGCCAGTGCAGATGGTATTCTCTTTCTACTCAGCATATTTTGATATATTTTCGTTTATAGTTTTCAAGATAGTAAGCATTCAAATATAAATTTTTGATACAAAATATGTTTTTAGAAAGTTGTTACTCATTTCCATGTATTATTTACTTTTTAATTGAGACCTTTTCAATTTCTGAAAATAAAGGCAATAAGCATATTGTTATTCGAAATATTATACTCGGTTTTACATAAAAATAATAGACACATTGCAGCAACATTACTATTTTATTTTAAAATGTATGTAACTTATTGTACCATGTGTATAATTTACATATTTTTGTTAACTTGGTTGTAGTTATGTTATTAAGTGAAGTACCAATATTTTAAATATTATTATTTGAATCGAATTTATATGTTTGCATAGTACATGCTTTTCATTTCGCATGTTTGGATCAATACAAAATAAAAACATTTTTATTTAAAGACAAAGTGATAATAGCGAATTGCTACAACATATTCAAAGGAGTAGAGTCAAGCCCTTGAGATTTAAAACCAAGAGCAACCAAGTGAATTTTCATGGACCACAGCACTATACACACGAAACATTCAAGCACACTCATTGAACATTTTCTTGTTCAAACCATAAAGTTGTCTATATGCACATACTTTTAGGCGTTAAAAAACATAAATATACCTAATAGGAAAAAAATGAAAATAATCAACAGTGATATATGAGTCGATTCTCAACATAGCTATGAAAAATGTTATACTTTTTAAAGGCTTGGAAATTTTCAATCATCGGCTCAAAGCTCACTGATGATTCCATTAAGCAATGTATGAAACTATGGTAGTATGACCAGCTTTAACCGTTTCTTTGCTGTATTATTTTTGTTTATTGTATTTTATTTGTTGTTATCACACACTTTATTGAACAGTAAGCTCAGTAATTTTCTTTTTTTTTATATTATAAATTGGCGATATTTTTAGACACTTAGATCTTAAATATTCTTTAAAAATGACAATAATGAAAATGCTTTAATTTAAACAGTTTCAAAGTCACAGGCCTTAATAGTCAATATTTGATGACAAATAAATGCTATTCATTGATTTTTGTGCCTAATTGCAACAGTTTGCATGACAATTTTAAAGAAAACATAATTTTCCAAAAAAATTCGGCAAGAAAATTAAACTAACTTATATACATAGTTTCAAAATTGCAGTCCTCGAAAGTTTTAGTTTAAGTTGGAACTTTTATAAGTTACGTTCAAAGTAATATCGTGCTAATATTTTTGGTAAATTTTAGGAAAAAACAATTGACATCATGTCAGAAACGTCATACCTTTTGTAAGCCCCTCTTTAGCTCCTTTAAGTGAACAACTTACTAATCGAATTTCCCTAACACAATTAAATATTTTTAATACCTAATTTTATCAAGCAATGGCTTTGAAGCAACTCAATATCATACCCGGTTTAATAAATTCAGTTTATTTTTTCTGAAAAAAGCCTAGCAACCACGTCACTGAAAAGAATTTATATAATAATTTGGTATGCAAAAAATGGGCGATGCTACGCCCCTCTATATATGAGAAAAATCAAATTAATCACATCTTATCAATTATACGACGCAGATGAATGAGTACATGTATAAAGGATACGAGCAAAAGTAATGAAAGAAATGGGCGGCGGCACACCTCTCATATGAGAAAAAACCAACATTTTTAATATCGCCTCAAATTTAAACCACGAAATTGATTTCAAAAGATTTTCTTACATTTCACTTTTGAAATAAAAGTGAGGAATGGATCCTGAATAGTTATAATAAATATACCATAAGTTTTCTTCTTTCAATTTCTACTGGGTACTTGCAAAAATGAAAAATGATATTCATATGTGAGAATAATTGTTCAAAAATACACACAAGGACTTGCATATTAATATTATTTAGGCAAGAATATATTCGCTGTCTGACGTTTCGCATAGAAACAATGAATTTTTATTAAAAAATTCATAAATTTAATTAGAATGAATTAAGCCATTTACAAGTGAAAGCACAAATCATTCACGGGAACAAAATTATTATTTTTTTAAGTGGAAAATGTAAAGTAAGCAAATGGAATACAATCTATGCAGAGCACGAATGTGAAATGGATAACGCAATGCGTTTATTTCAGAAAATCTCTATGAAAAATTGCCTTTCAAAATCAAGGCATTATTTTCGTAAATTTCTTTTTAAATATTTTAATAATTGGAAAAATATTGCATATATGTATGTATGTACTATATAATATTAATAGAAATTGTATAAAAATTACAATATCCAAGAATTTTAAGTTATTTTATAACAAAAATTCAAAGTGACCTTAATGAATTCTCAAGAAATATGTGTGTATTTCTATTTTAAAACTAACAGAACAAAATCCTTAGCTCTGCGCTGCTAACAAACAAAACTTTCATACACTTCAGTTTCTTTTTCAAAAGATGCTCCCAACACACACACACACACAGCAGCAGTTGCTGCTTCACTCAAGTGTGCGCGCAACAACATATTTAGCAACACACACGCACAACTCGACAACCAGCAGCAAGCCTATACCACAGGCTTATAAAGCTTACATTTCAATTTAATACTAATTGACACTCAGACAGGATCAACATTTACTTTACACTCAACGTTGAGCACACACAAACTTATGCTATTAAATTAGTGAGAATATTAAAAAAAAAAAAAAGTTTAAAGCATAATTTTAGGCATGAAAATTTAACAAATAAACATAGTTAAGCAAAAACTATCACTGGCTTTAAGTTGTTAAAATTACCCCAGAGGCTTTATGTTAGAAATTTTAGTTTGTTATTGTTGTTGTTTTGCAAAGGAATGACTTTCCACACGAGTCGCTGCTAACTTTAGCATATAATTAAATTAAGCACAGAACTATGCAACATTGTTTTTTTTTTCTTTCATTTTGTATCCTACGCATTGATAAGCTGAAAAATGTTAAGGTATTCTGCTAAATGCGACATTTTCTTAATGAAAGTCAAAGTGAAAGTTAACGAAAGTGTTACTTAAATTACTTTTAATTATTTATAGCATACTTTTGAGCTAAATTTTTAGTATTTAGTTGAAATTTAGCGTGAATTTTCAATGTGAGCATAAAAAAGATGATACAACAAGTTTTGTTTAAGATGTAGACATTTAAAATCATTAATTTTGTGTAAATATTAAAATGTAACATAATTTTCCATTTGATATTTTTATGTTTCAAGAAGTTTCATTTGGAAACATTTGCGACAACGATTAAATCGATTTCTCTGTCAAACTGTAAATATGTGTGATTTTTCATTAATAAATCATTTTGACAAAGTAAAGCCAAGGGCACACACTTTTCAAACCTTCATACTTTATGAAATCCTTTTCATGCTTCATACTTTAATATAAAACAGTAAATTCAACGCTCCCTTAAAGGACATGCAAGCCATTATACGTACTATAGAATTGCAGTACCATCTTTTTCCACTATCAAAGTTGCAAGTGTTTGAACTTTTTCTTTTTATATTTCAAGTAAAAGTTTGCGCCGAGCTACATACATATCTATAAATTGAAAATTCGTTTTGATTTTATTGGCTCAACTTGGAGCTTTATAGAAATTTTTAGTATACATATTGTAAAATGCAGTAAAATTGCAAAACTGTGCAACTTTCCATTGAATGTAATTGAAAATTATTACAGACCTTTATGTCTTATGGCAATATTTAAATATTTTTCAAGATACTGCAGAGAAACTTTGCAAGAACTACAGAAAATATTTTTATTGCATAATTTTGTGGCATTTTTGTATATGAACTTTTTTTCTCAATATACAAATTGAATTCTTAGAATGCAATGCAGATATTTATATAAAAAAAATATAAAATTAATTTAAATTTTAATGAATTCACTAACCGTAACTTATTTTATAGTAAACAAATTTTTAATTCAAATGTAAATCAGTTTCAAATTAAATGCATCAGTAATTAACTAAAATGAATGCCAGCAATGGAACAAAAAATAAATTGAAAAAGCACAACAACTTGAATCGGAAATACTCATATGAAACGTTGCACAAGTGTTGCCAATGTAACCGAATGCAATGCGGCATTTTAATTAACCAATGTTGTATTATGGTCAGAGTGAGTACTTACTATTTTATCATTTGACACACATTTCAAGCTTATATGTTCATTAATGAAAATTGACGAAAAAAACCGGTGAAAACCCATGTTTGGGACAGGCAGCCTCATTAATTATATTTAGGCCTCTTCGAGTTCTTTCATTTGGCATACATTTCGAGCTGTAATATACTACAATTTTAATTAAAACAACAAAATTGGCTTTAAGACCTGAATGACTTCCCCGTCCCAATCTCAAGTACGGCATGTACCATATAAGAGAGTTGATGAAAAAAATATTGGGTTTTACAAAATACCGTAAGTCTGCCGGCCACTGGCTCTTAGACAATTTTTTTGTTTGGAAAAATATATTAGATTTCATTTTCATTGCGAATTTGCAGTGAGAGTTTTATTATTTATAACAAAAATTAATCCCCACTCTAATAATTGCGTAAGTAACAATACTATATATGAATGTATAAATGAATTGGTATGTGTATATTTTACGCAAAGCTCCATGTTTGAATTCCAACCAGAGATTTCGTTATTTTATTTTTCATTTTTATTGTAATAGCTGGGAAAATATGTTTTGTTTTTGTGCAGTCAATCTGAGTTAATCCTTTTTTTGTCTGCATATAAGTATTTTATTCGAGCATTGATTTATACAGATCCCAATGGAAAGAATGATACGGATTAATTTCATAATTTTTCCTTCTACTTATACTTACATATACGAATTGGCAGACATTTATTGAATATAGGAAGTAAATAGGTAGTTTTATATATCATTGAAAATGGCGCCTGGTCAACTTGGTAATATAGAGAATATTTTACGTAAGTGCGCCATACACGAAACTTCAATTTCAAAAAAAGTACATTGTCCTTGTGGAACTATTTCTAAATTGCTTACATAAAGGATTTCATTTTACTCATGTAATTGCTCGAAACTTCTTTAGCAACAACCTTAAAAATTTCATAAATGAAGTAATAAATTAAAACCGAATATCTACGCATTTACACGATTTTTTATTTTAACGCTATTTAAACATTAAATATTTGATTTAAGTTTGTAATACACGTAATAGTTTCGGCTAAGCAAAAAATTAACCTGAATTCCAATTCAATCCAATTCCAATTTTGCAAAGTCATTTAAAAATAACAAATCAAAAATTCTGAATATAAAGGATTTTTTATCATTCGAGCAATTTTAATGATCTACAAACTGCAAATTTAACTGGAAACATACATGAATAAAATTCAAATTTAAATAAATTTTCTTTTTAAATTTGAACTCTACGAAAAATATAAAAAATGCTAAAAAGAAATTCAGATCAACGCAACCAGCTGAAATGACAACTAAACAAACTACAGTGATACCTTACTGTCACAATATTTTTGAATGCAATTATTTGGAATACAGCAACAAAAAAAAAAAGAAAAAAATTTCAGATGAAATTTTAACTATCAAAGCTACAAAAACCACAAAAATAAAAAAAAAATACCAAAAATAAAACGCATAAAATTTGCAACGATAAATTTTGCATTTAATTTGCATTTTTATTGAATATTGGGTGGTGCGGCTTTGTCAACCGATATTTCTTTTTTCGCCACAAGAAGACAATTTAAGTTTGCAAGGAAATGTTGCAGCAATATCTTTCAAAACAGCAACAACAAACAGTAGTGCAATACGACAGGCACAAGAAGAAACTTTGTATATAAATATATTAGTATTCTTAACACATTTTCGACTGAGGTGAAATCAATAATTCGATTCAGCTTTTTTGAGAGTGAAACTGAGTAAAATACAAATGCTCATTTCCGGAATTCATGTGCCAAAGTCACACCAAAGAACTTTAAACTTAACTTTTTTTTAAAGCAACATCAAAATATTTTATATCACACATTTATTATTTTTTTAACAAAGTATGATGGCATAATTTAAGAAATGCGTCTTTTTAGCAACAGCTGTAGACAACGCGTTAATTCATTTTCCATTCACTGAGCTCAAAACTTATTTCACTTAATGGCATTTGCCTGTGTGCTTGTGCCAAGAAGTCTTTAAGAAGTCAATAACGACTCAATATGGTCAATATGCAACGATGTATCAAGTTAATATGCTGCTACTGTTGAGCAGCAACGCTTGAAAGTATGCAAAGGATTTTGCATTTTTCTGCTCCAATAAAGTTTTTACATTACTTTCGAACGTTGAGGAAAAAAGTTTCCCTTCCTTTTACTAGACAATGTTGTTGTTTCTATTATCGTTATATGTATTTGTAAAACTTGAATCGCAACTTTTAACATTGCGGTGCAAATGTTAAATGAAAACTGCTTATGCTGCTGATAAAAGTTACAAGCAAGTCAATTTGCTAAAGTTTTGTGAACTTTAGTGTTATCACATCCTGTTTTCTTTCTTTCTTTTAAATATACAATACTTTCTGCAATAGTTTGTTTTACTTTAAATTTTGTTGCATGTAAATTGCATCGGAACAAACTTAAATCTTTGATGGCAGAATTATTATGAATTAAGTGAATCAATAAAGAGCAGCACTGCTTTGAGTAAAATAAATAGAGTTCGCCTTTTGTAAAATGTTGCATATTTTATAGAATTTTTTTTTGTGCTTAAATAAACAGCATTTTCATGTACATGTCATATTTTTTATCTATTTTACTACAGTTGTTCTTATTTTGCTGCATGTCATACTCAGTGTCTGTCACTGTTTTTTTTTTTTTTTTTTTTGCTGCTTTGTCAAAATATTTGAAATATTTTTATGTTGTTGACATGTCAAGAGCAGGGTAGGAATTTAAAAATGCTGTTGCATTAAATGTACCCATTTTAAGTTGAAACTTAACAAGATTTTTTCATATAATTAAGGATTTTATGGATGATTTTAGAGATTGAGTCTTTTCAATTTACTGAAAAAGTTTTTTGCCAATGACGTTGTTACAATTTTTGTGTTCCATGTTATTGAAGGCACAAGTGCTGAATATTAATTCTTTGAAATCTTTATATCACAAATATATTTTCATGTAAACATGAAGTTAACTCACGATATCACGAGAGAAATAATGTCAGTCTTTTTTGTTATTTCGTTCGAGTTTTTCTAGTTATTATAAAATGATAAGGTTTCCATTTATTTAAATAATTCTCTCAGCACAGTATTGCAAATCGTTAGCCTACATGGGAGGTGCCACGCCCACATAATAAATCTCGCTCGTATCTTGCCCAGTAGTTGCTTGTATCTTTATATATTCACGTGCGAAATTTAGTAAAATGTACATGAATACTTTTCTGTGGGGTGTACCACTCCCATTCCTCATATTCTATTAACATTTTGTGCAGTAATTGCTTGTGTCAAGCAATGCTCTCGCATTAAGTTTAGTAAATGTTGCTTGACCAGCTTTTTGTGCAAAGCGCTTCAATTTTTTTTTTATTGAAGCCACGCTCACTCATAAAATGCCACTCACTTTCTGTCCCGCGTTTGATTGTTACACAAAATGTTCACGTGCCAAATTTGGTTAAATTTGCATGAAAAGTTTTCTTTGCAAAACGTTTAAGATTTTAATTCTTTGCATGAGAGAGGTGACACGCCTACTTTTCAAAAACTGCCCAACAATTTTTCTGTGCTTGCTTGTGTCACAAAATATTTTCGGACATAGCTTTGTAAAATTTGCATGAGCATAAAGTCTTAAAATATTAGCATGTATAGCAGATGCCACGCCCACTTTTCTTGCACCTCCCATTTTTTCTGCTATTACTACAAAACATTCGCATTCAAAAATTGGTTACATAGGCCTAAATACCTTACACAGTAAAAATTTTTATATTTTTCGCCTCTTTACTTTATCAAAATTAAGAAGTATCCTATAACATTCGAAGATCAATGAGATTTCTGATGGCTAAAAATTTTTTAATCCATCCAATATATGAATCTATCCCTAACATAAGCACAAACAGACACATAAGCAAACTAACACTCTCTCTCTTTCAATGCAATAGTACCCAGCGAACATTCTTAATGGTAATAGTATTTCAATCACCTAGACGATTTTTTCGATCGTACACGCGCTTATATTCTGTTTGTTTGGTAAAAAACTGTCATAATGTATTGTAAGGAAGAGATTCAAGCGATTGTTTTTCAAGGTTAAATAAATATTTTATTGTGATATCGGACTCGGAATTATTGTTTACATTCTAGGTTTATCTTTACATTTCTCGCCATAGCTCGAGCATGAGGTTGATTTCTAGTACAAAATTGAACCCAATTTCAGCTCATTGAAAAAATCTAAGAATTTAAACTATAATTCCGAGTTCGATATCACAATAGAATTTTTATTTAACCTTCAACAACAATCACTTGAAACTCTTCTTTAAGAGTACTTTGGCGTGTGGAAAGGGTATATTAAAAGGTATTGAAATAGGCTCTTTAAAATATAAATAAAAACGCAAAAAAATGGTAACTAATACTGCACTACGAGTCACCAAAAGTTTAGACTTTGACCGACTTTTATTTAATGGGAACAAATTTTGTGTCTTATTTTTTTTTTTTTTTTAAAGCGGGTAAAATTGCAATTTGCAATCGCAAAACTACTTAACAGTGAATAAACTTTAATTTTTTTTTTTTGTCACAGAACTATAAAACTTAATTAAACGACACTTACAAATTACTTTCAATTAGTTATGTTTACTACTAAGGCTCAATTAAAAATTAGGTATGTGTGTAGATAAAAAATTAATTTATACATACGTACATATTTACATAAGGTTGTCTGTTAGCAAAAAAAAAATTCTGCAGCACAGTTTTTTCGGATAGGTAATGACGTAAAATTGATGGGACGATTTTCTTTACTTTTTTTAAGTCATTACCTATCGGAAAAAACTGTGCTGCAGAAAAGTTTTTTTTGCAAACGGACACTCTAACATACCTACATATGTACATTACAATTTCCACTAAGAGTTATCTAAAAAATCGCACTTTATTCGAAATGATATTGTTAATCAATTTTCATATTTAAATAAATTTTTGTTTTAAATTCCTATTTGTAAAAGCTCATTACTTTTTAAGTTTTTCGTTGTTCCGGGCTTGCTTTGTTAGAATAAAACTAAAACCTTTACGCAGTTCAGAAAACATATGAAGAAAACCTTTATTATTCTATCAAATGTTAAGTTCTTTTTATTTATTCAGCTGGTGAAATTCTCTTACTGTCAGCAGTGCTAATATTTTTCAATTAATTGAATTTCAATTTATAGCTACAAGGGATTATTATTCTTACAAAGTACAATAACCGGTTGCGATCAGCTGCTTTACAAAGAGAGACACACAACAAAAGTAAATTCTCTTAAACGATATCTTTGCAAAAAAAAAGAGCAAAAAGAAGACGACGACTGACTATTGAATAGCGTGACAGCAATATGAGAAAGGAGACAACGCTGACTTCAGATTGAAAATAAAATCGAACAAAAAAATAAAATCACTTAGAAAGAAAATAATAATTAACACTGAGGTCTCTAAAAACGACACATTAGAACCAATGCAAACATAACAAAAAGAAAACGCGCACAAATTATTGCTAAAGAGACAAATGACTAATCGATAGATATGTGAAACAAGCAAGTGAATAGGAGAAAATTGATAGTAAAAAAAAAATTAAAAATAAAGTATTTAAAATATGACATAATTAATTTATTTTAATAAAACAATATCTCTGAACAAATTTAACTCACAAATTTCCAATGCGTATGGAAGAACATTCCAAGTTTTTTCTTCTTTGTCTTTATTGTTTTTTTCGTATCTTTAAAATTCATTAAAAGAAAATTGCACTGACTTTAAAATTAATAAAAACAACAAAAGCACATCACAAATATGACACTGTGCGCAATAACAAGTGTCAACTGTCAGAAATAGTCCACGGTAAAAAAAAAGACACTGCCAATTTGTAAATAATAAATAGAAACAACACGCAATTAACGCGGTACCCGGAACGTAAAAAAAGGCCTTCTATCATAAAAAACGCAGAAAACTTGACTGCAAAATGTATAAAAATTTTATGCCGCTTAGCCAAAGCACATGAAAATTTTATTCCGATATGAAGTATAGAAAACAAAAGTAAAAGGAAAAATACAAGATAACACTACATACGTATGAAAAGGGAAGAGAAGAGCGCGATACTATGCGATATAGAGCAGCAGAATCGGATAAGAGAGCACGTGAGAGTTACATATATTTGTGATCGCTACTCAAACTTCAGCTTGAATTGCGTTAAGTCAAAGAAATGTAAATTTCGCTCTTATACCGGCAAGCAAAGAGTTAAGCATCCACTTAAGTTCTATCAAGATCTCTCTTTACACGGAAAATAATATTTTCCATCAGGTAGAAAACGAAATATAATTTAGGGGTGATTTGATGTTAACATTTTTTTTTTTCATCGATTTTTTGTTACTCGGCGTTTACACACACAAATTCTTGCCGAAAAGTTTCCTTGTTTGTTGACAAGAGGGGAAAAACCAAAGGGACGAGGTAAAAAATTTGTCGCATGTTGCAAATGCCAAACAAAAACCACAAAAGAGAATAGACAAGAATTTGTTTCACCGAATTTGCCTGTGTAAACACTGACTTAGCGTTGGTTTACACTAGGAAATGCTGTGAAAGAAATTCTTCTCTATTTTTTTTTTTGTGAATTTGTTTTGCCTTTAAACGCAAAATTTAAAATTTCTTTGTGCTTGTAAAGCTTAAAACAATTAATCCGCCAATCCGCCACAACAAACGTGAAGTCAAAGCATAATATCTGCGAACGAACAGAATGAAAGAGAATATCCGAGTACAACAAATTCGATACTCGAACCTTTTGTTTTTCCCCTTTTGCCGGCAAACGAGAAGGATTTTCAACTTTTTGGATGGAAACGGGGAATTAAAAAAAAGTAGCTACCAATACGAGAGGAATGAAAAAAAGTACAAATTATTTACGTTCTCACCAATTACTTTTTTAACAAAAGCAACTAAGTAATCACTTATGTCTCACAATTGTTTTCGTCGAATTCTGAAAATTTGGTTTCCTAGGATCATATCCATTTCCAATGTCTAAGTGGTCACCAGATGCCGTCAAGATCCGATGTCTATTCAAATTAAAAGGTAAAAGTGGAAATAGATCGGGCAGGAAATATATCCTATCCTATCCTATCCTATCCTATCCTATCCTATCCTATCCTATCCTATCCTATGCTATCCTATCCTATCCTATCCTATCCTATCCTATCCTATCCTATCCTATCCTATCCTATCCTATCCTATCGTATCGTATCCTATCCTATCCTATCCTGTCCTGTCCTATCCTATCCTATCCTATCCTATCCTATCCTATCCTATCCTATCCTATCCTATCCTATCCTATCCTATCCTATCCTATCCTATCCTATCCTATCCTATCCTATCCTATCCTATCCTATCCTATCCTATCCTATCCTATCCTATCCTATCCTATCCTATCCTATCCTATCCTGTCCTATCCTATTCTATCCTATCCTATCCTATCCTATCCTATCCTATCCTATCCTATCCTATCCTATCCTATCCTATCCTATCCTATCCTATCCTATCCTATCCTATCCTATCCTATCCTATCCTATCCTATCCTATCCTATCCTATCCTATCCTATCCTATCCTATCCTATCCTATCCTATCCTATCCTATCCTATCCTATCCTATCCTATCTTATCCTATTCTGTCTTATCCTATTTTATCCTATCCTATCTTATGCTATCCTATTCTATCCTATATTTACTCATCGTGGAAACGTTCGCTAGAGCAGGAAATAGTACGTAAATCGGGGACATAATAAAAGTCCGAATTTAACATAAATTATTCATAAAAAAATTTTCTTTCCATGTATACTACATTGATTTTATTTTTATTTTATTTTCGAGTTATTTTATTCTTTATTTATTTTTGTTCGCATTATCAGTGATATTTTCTTTTTGTTTTTGTTTGCATTAAAGCATATTTTTATCTATCGCTCTGTAGCTGAGTATATACATATATTTAGCTAAAATGCGACAAGCTTGATGGAGTTTGATCGAAAGCAATGTATTACAGCCTATTTAAACAAAAACATATATTTGTCGCACGCAGAAGTGGGCAATATTTTGAAATAGTTTTCATAGTATATTTAAAATTGAATTCAAGCATTTTTCTATTAAATAAAATTATTTTCTAATTAAGTAAACTCTTTCAAATTTTTTTGAAACATTTGTTCCTATTTTCATTTCAAAAAACAAATAGTTTTCTTTTAATATGATTGAAAAAAAGTTTATATTGGTTTAAAAACGATTTTTTCTCATTCGAAAATTGTTCAATTCAATCTGAAAATTCTATATATATATCAACCTTTTTGTAGTTTAAACAAAAGCCAAAACGAAGTAGAGAGCGCAAATCGTATACCTACCCACTAGCTTTAGCCTAATTTTGTTTAATTTTTTTAGTGCACACTATATTAAGCTCAAGAAAAAAAGCAATTACATATAAATTGTTTTCTATTCTGAAATACCACAAAGAAAATAATAAATAAAAATTTTGGATCATGCTGAGAATCAGCAAACACATGACTTTCCCTATGCGCCACAAAAGCACAAAACAGATCATGGTATTTAAATCATTTTCAACTTCATAATGTATATTTAAAATTTCTATTGAAAAGCAATGAGCAAGTGTTTTTAAAATTTATCTGACTATATCTACGATATTCATGATACTTCGCAATTTATAACACTAGTTCTTTTAAATAGAATGTAACATCATCACGACAAGATCTACGGAAGAGTTCATATAAAACCCCATACTGAACTGAACTGAACTCAAATAAATAAAGATAAGAAGTAATAAAATCGGTCGTTCAAATGATATATACACAAATTTGTGTACTTTATTTATACTTCGTTTATGACTCCATTTATGAAGAAGCTTTTTTTGAATATTGGAACTCTTTGTTCCTTTTTGGAGAAAGAAAATCCCTAAAAAACCTTTTTTCCATATCAATTATAACAAACTCTGGTTCCGCCGGTAAATTTTTCTTAAGGTTCAATGCTAAAACATAGGCCTATAACCGAAAAAAGATAGAAATTTTTTTTTTTTCTATGGAAACAAACTGATTGGGCCGTTGACCTCGATGAGACTGTGCAAGAGGTTAACCCTTTGGATTAAAATTGCTATGGATTTTCTTTATTTTCTTTTCAAAAAGGAATACGAATTTCCAGAACTCTAATACACATACATACATAATTTACCCACATTTTGAGAAAATTAAATTAAATGTTTTTTTTTCATTATGAATAAAATCCTCTGCAATAGCGACACGACTCAAAATATGATAAAAAATGAAACATATGCCACTGTTCAATAGCCTATACCCGAACTTTGATTTTCGGTCAAATGACACCAATGCGCTCTAACCAATTGGTGGTAAGTTAACACTAGACTGTACGTTATTTTCGAGTAGATCGGTACATTTGCTTAAAAATATTTTATTATATTTAACGATTTTTCTTATTATTTTTTATTCGAGAACCAATAAACTTGGATTGCTCATTATTATATTATTTTATGGTTTTTAAAATAAATATAATGTCACGGAAAAAAAGATTTCTTGCACGATTTTTCGAAAGAATTTTTTTTGGTGTAAAAAAAATTTTTTTTAAGACGCTAATTAAATTCTCTAAAATCAAAAGTTTTCAAAAATGTTGTTTTCTATTTATATACATCTGTTTATCTATTCATAATTTACAAAATTTAAATTTTTCACGCTCACAATAAATAAATTTTTTCATATGCACCACTCATCACAATCATTCCAACATTTGCCAACCGCAGACGAACAAACAAATGAGCGTAAATTTTATCTTGTATATACATGTTAATTGATAGCATATTTCAACAGTTTTATCTAATAATGATAAGTTCATAAAATAACAAAAAAAAAATTAAAATACTGAAGCTGTTTGTTTACAAATTATGGGCGCTAATAAATTAAAGAAAGCTTCATTGCCGCATTCACCCCATTTTCATTCACATTCTACGCACAGCAAACTGATTAAACAAAATATTATGCATACTTTTAGGCAGATAGTAATATTATGTGCAACGTTTTTTAGCAACTAGTGGATATTCTATTCAAACATATTTCGCCGCGTTTTTCTCTCGCAAACGGTTTTTGTAAGATGTTTTTTTTAAGCTTTTTATTATATTAAAAAATTTTGAAATCTTTAAATTTGTCTATCAATTCAATTGACTGCCGAGTAGAAGTTGAAGTATCGTTACACGCAAGAGATTCGTGTATAATTTTTCATTTTATTTTATAACTCTATAGGGGAAGGAGATAAGGGGAAACCTGCTTATATCTAATTAAAATATAATAAAGTATGTGAATAGCTTAAAAAAATACCTCCCTTTTTGTGTTGCTTCCATATTTGATTTTAAACACTTATTATAGCAAATATCTAACAGCGCCAAAGTTTTAAATAAACTTATAGCCTAAAAATATGCTTAAAATGTATGCTTATTTAACGTGAGCCATTGCGCTTTTGTCAATACAAAATACATAAAATATAAAAGTATATTTTTAGGCACATATTATGCGATTATGATAAAGTTATTTTGCTAGAATATTTGTTTCTATACCATTATTAAATAAATATATAAAAAATTATAAGGTACCAAATTTTAGTTTCATAAAAAGTTTCTAGTTAGATACTTTACAATATAGGATGCTTCCAACTACAATAGAGCTAAAACTAAAGTCTAATATTTTTTTTTACAAATAAAAATCAACTTGTTAAAACAATAGTTATTTACAAGTCTAATAATATCAGTTACAAAAACTAATAGCAACTATAATTTAGAAGAAAAAAAAAGTTAAACTTAAATTGTAGTCTACATTTTGGCATCCAAACAGCGCCATTAAATGTAAACTGTTGCATCATAAAAAAACAAAAAAAAGAAAATCTAAAATTACATAGGAGTAGTTGCCAACTTAAACGGAAATTAAGTTCTTTGCGCTCATATGTACCATAGTAGGTAGTAGCTGAAAAAAACTACGAAAGCAGCAGCAATAGAAATAAAACTAAGCATGCCTAAAAGTAGGCAATCTAATTTTTCAAAAAGTAAAAAAAAATCCAAAATCAAAATAAAAGCAGTGTTGGCAGTTAGTCAAGTTGCAAGTTAAAGTTAACAAGTAAGTTGGCAAGGTATTGAAAAAATTGAGTGGCAATAAAGGAGAAAGGAATATGTAGAGAGAGAAGGAAAAAAAGATAAAGTGATCAAGTAAAAGAAAGGAAGTTTTTTGATATAGCGGATGTATAGAGGACACTTATTGCTAAGGGAATGAATTTGAAATTTTTTTAAGGGTATTTATTGCTTACCGGTTTTGCTTTCGGCTTTTGTTTTGCTTGACGCTTCTGCTTCAACATATTCCAATGGACCGCTAAAAATCGCGGAATTTTTATTTTCTCTTTTGCTTTTTTTTTGCTGCTTTGTTGCTCTGTCGTTTGTACTACGTAGGTGAAGTTTCAATGACTGTTGGCTTAAGGTAACAAGTATTTTAACAGTTATGTTGCCTTAGTTTACTTAAGCGTTGCCACGTATTTATGTTACACTTGACAACGTTGACAATGATGATGGCAACGACGTTGACGTTGGCGACTGTAGAAGTTTTAACTTTTCTCAGCTGACAGTCTAAGTAAATTCATACAGAATTGCAGTTGGGGACAATACAAAAAACAAATGGTTAGCAAAAATCAGAAAGAGATAAAAAAAAGAGAAAGAAAATAAATTTTGTGTGGTAAATTTAAGTTATTTTCTTGGTTTTTAACTAAAGGCATTTTTTCTCTTTTTTTTTCACTGGCTACAGATTTGTGGTGTCATAATAAAAAATAAGAAGGAATTTATAAAATGTTCAACTTTATTTGAAAACAAAAAATAAATTTAAATTTTGTGGTTTAAGGGTTGAGGAAAAATGTCTAAGAATTTCATGATTTTAAAAGCTGTGCACAAAGTTCAAAGACAATTTAAGCTTGTTGCATAGAATTTTTCAAAAGTTACGAAAAGTATTTATGGTTTCAAAAGGCTTGACAGCCGTTCGTATTAATTACTCTGTCGGTATTAATGTTTTTAAAAAAAAATATATGTTAATTAAAAAGATTTTGCAGAAAAAATTCGAAAGAAAAACAAAGGTAAATTGAAACTTTGTAAGCTACAGCTTTTTTCGGAAAAATTTTCACTCAAAAGTTCGAATATTCAATTTATATAACTATCAAAAGTATAGGAGAAATGGTTCTGATTCGATATGAATGCTATTTTTAATCACTTTAGTTTTCAGTTCAAAGTCGAATAATTAAAGTTTTAGCTTGCTTCCTTTTAATGCATTTTAGTTTAACTTACTTCACATTAGTTAATTTCAATTTACTGCTGGACATCATTTCACTGCACTGCACTTCAATTTTATTCACATCATTAAATTAAATTTCATGCTGCATCATCATTTTTAGTATAACTTTACGGGATGTACATTTATTTAATTAACATAAATTAGCAGGTGCTATGCTCCGGCAGCTTATAAAGGATACATGGATTAGCACGATATTATATAGAAATTAATGAAATTTTCGTTTTGAATGAGTCCCGAAAAATTTCAAAAAATTATACATTGATGTACTAATAAAACCAGGAGCGCAAACCGAATTCCAGTCTACCACATGATACCAAAGCGGAGCAATTATGAACCTTAGAAACTCGCTAGCCGAATTTTACAAATATTTGATCTACCTTGAAAATTACCTTTAATAAAAAATCTAATAGTACCATCCGTTAGTTTTTTAAAAACGTTCAAGTCTTAATTTCCATTTAAAAACAATTTCCCATGACGTTAAAGCACAACTTGACGTATGAGTAACTTTAATTTTCTATAAGAATTGGAAATCAGTGTATAACTATGAACATGGAACATGTTGCATTTAAATACCATGGAAAGCAATTTTTAAATGGCTATACACAGGTTGCTATTTAAATTTTGAAAAACGGCAACACTGGAGTATATGCGCCAAATTTCAAATTTCCACTGTAGAGTTTATAGTTTTTAATGGTGCACGTGCTCAAAAGGTTATGCCGGTAGGAGTGATATTTCAGTTTTTTACAGACACTGAAAAATGGAATTAAATCTACTACATTTTCGTGTGATGATTTCTGATGAGCACGCTGTGTTGATAGTTTTTGCTGTATTCAAACGTGAGTTTCCTAAAGCCCACCCAAAACCGCATGTTGTGTAAGAAAACATCAATGCTGTGCAGAAAAATATTTTTTTTGATAGAGCTTTTTTTGTTTTTTTTTTTTTTTGAATGACGTCATGATTTTTTTTTTTTAAATTGATGAAAATAAATATTTTTAGTATTTTTTGAACAATTTTAAAAACTTCTTACGCCCAGCAATTTTTTTATGTGAGTTATGAGAAACTGTCAAATAAAGCGCAAAATTTGTGTTTGTACTCAATTCTCAATATATAAATAAATCTTTCTTATAGGCTTCCGATCTTAGTAGTATGTACATTATTAAATAGACTTTATCGGAATTTTTTCGAAGACTCACACAAAATTAAATTTTAAAAAAGTATTAGAATGAATAATTCACTGTCAAACCGGTGCACATCAAATTAATTTTCCACTTCACTCTTAACACTCGCACGATTTCTTACACAATTTATAATGTTCAGTGTTTAATTTCTGTTTAAACTTCAGCTTATCACGCATTTTATAATTTGTCACTTTTTAAATGCTACAATTTAAACATCACGCTGGTACAAAACAAAAATCTGAAAATGATGGATGCGTTTCGTGACATACTGTAACATACACACACACACAGAGGAAGGTCGTCGTCAGCACTACTTAAAAATGTCGCATTTTATTTATTAAAGCATATTTTTTGGCGTTCAGACAGCACTTGAAGCGATTTATTGTTTTTTTTTTTATTTTTTATTAATGTGAAAATGAAAATGCATGTTGACAGCACAAACTGATTTACAGAGGACGGACAAATTGGGAGGGTTTCACTTTTTTTATATAATCCTTCACCAATTAGTTGAGGTATTTAAAATAAAGCAATGAGTAGTAATTGGGAGTGATAAAAATTTTAATAATCTTACCTTCTTCGGTTTTTTTATTGAGACCGTACGAGAACATTGATGATAGACCTGCACATGGTTTGTGGTAAATTTTCCCAACATGGATTTGCTTAAATTTTATTGACGGCTACAGGCGAAAATATTAATTCTACAAGTTGTTACTCTTGTTTCATATCTGTAAGCAGAGAAGGGAAATTTTTGTTATTGTAAGTGCCTTATGTTTTAATATTTTAATTGAATGTATATCAAAGTAATAATAATTTAATTGCATGGTAGCTTTAAGGAGCTATAAAAACAAGTGAAATTATGGCTAAAATATTGTAGAATTTATTTTATTGTTGCTTCAAAATCAAAATTAGTAGAATTATAAGAGCTGTGGTATATAATTATTTTAAGCTACATTTTCCGTAATTATTATCTCAACGTGGTTTTACCACAACAAAACGGTTCAACAAGTTAGATTTTTTGTTGCAACAGAGTAACTACGATACGATAATGAAATACGACGTCGTGCTGACCATTTTTGCTGAATAAAATTATAGTTCAGCACACCCTACCCTTTTCTACCTACAGTTCAAGATCGTAGCGTTTGCGTCGTAAGTTTCTAAACTTAAAGATTTGTCGGAGGCAAAGTCATCTCTAATAAAATATTCAAAAAAAATATTATTTCAACTAAATTTTGTTTCACTAAATTTTGAAAAACAAATTTGCAGATGGCGTAAGTTATTAAAAAATACTTTTTTAGTGTCTTCGGAAAAATATTGCTTATTGGAAAATAGATAGATTCAATTCTATAATTTATTGCCTTCTTTTTTCAATAAATTTATTTCTATTAAATAACTTAATCGGAATAATGAAATATCAGTTTTCTTAGTTTTTTAATAGTTACTAGGGGGCTCCGTCCCCAGCTCACTAAGCTCACGAAGCCCTCGCTTTGAACACGTGAGCTCTCAACATTCTCAGAACTTTTGATTTTTTTTATAGTATTTGACAACTATATTTCACTTTCTTTAATAACTTAAAGTATGCAACGGAATTTTATTTTTCCTTAACAACTAATTGTAGTTGCTTTGATCTTTCATCTTTTTTCTTTCATTATACGCGAACAGTTTTGCGGCAAGTTTCTAGTTTGGACATTTCGTTATTTTCCATTGATGAACATTTTTTCCAAAGACAATTTGCTGAGAGTTCATGTAATGAGTATAAACTTTGAAAGCTTTTATATGGAATAATTTTGCCTCTGGCATGAAAATATCTACGGTTAAAGCTTATATACTTTCGATGCAGAGGTTGCTTTTATGACCCCTCTGATCTTGAGATTGGGAAAAAAAATCTTTATTCAACAAAAATGACCAAGATACATTCGCGTGACTAGTGGAGACTGACTCCTCCCAAAGATATCAGTTTGCAAACACAACAACTTAACATTTAAGACATTTTAAAAAATCAACGCTATACCCTTTAGTTGCACATATACAAAAAAAAAAAACTGACTAAAGCATTTATATATGATTTTTTGACACCTCTGCATTTTTAATCCTCAGGTAATAGGAGTGAATGAAAATTTGGTACCAAAATTTGTACACACCATTTAAATTATTTTACTGCGCTTTCTATTCTGCTTGCGTTAACACCAAAAATATTACAAGAATAAAAACCAAACAAAAAACCTTATAAAAGTCACTCCTACTAGTTTCATTCATTGTTAAATGGAATCATCAGTGACCTTTGTGCCAATGATTGAGAGTTTCTAAGTATAGAGACAAAAAAAAATTTGTGCTTTGCTTTTGTTTCACTTTTTGCTTGGGTTCTCAATAGATCTATGCTAAAAGAGAAACATATCGGACTTAGAAATTTTTACTAATTGACTGATCACTGATGATTCCATTTAGCAATGGATGAAACTAGTATGACTGGCTTTGATGATTTTTGTTAATTTTTTATTGTTTAATGTAATTTTCAAAGTCTCATTCGGTTGTAGATTTGCTAATTCATTCTGCTTGTTATAGCATGCTTGGTTTACTCTATTAGTCATACTCCTTAGCAGGGTGAGTACACAAACTTAATGTTATTTGCTAATTCACCTTGTGGTAATAAATTAGTTAGATAGCGCTGAGTTGCGCAATTATTGCTGCATACTTGTCAGCTTAAATGAAATTGACTTTAGTTTTGTCGCATCTTAGCATTTTCGTGACATTATATAAATAAATCTTATTATGGGTATAAGGTATTGTCAAATTATTCATCTGCGAAGGAGTACAAACCTGCCTCAGAGGCTTCACCACTTCAGCTTTCCCCCAATTACCCCAACGCCAATTTCTCTGTTGCATAAAATCTTTTAGACTGTGTAATTAATAATGATGATGACTGTTATTGACTTTCATTCGTTTGTATATAGCAAATAAACCACATGCGGCTGAAGGAAAAGTTACATCGTCAATTTCAGTCAATGAAATTTTATGGCTAATGAACATTACAGCACTAAGAAAAATATTATTAGATGTCTTGAAATTTTGCACATTTTTGTGTCGTAACTAGCGCTTAATATTTCATTAAATTTTTAGAGGTATATTGGATTCTGAACTCCTGAGAACCCTCTTAAATACATAGACAGAACTATATATAAAATTAAATTTTAAAATTTATTTTTGGCAGCACAGTACTCCTGTCATTGCATTAAAATTTTAAACAAAAAAACCATACGATTTTTTTCAGTGTTTGCGTATTACCCGCAAAATAATCTTGATGCCTCAATGTAACGCTTGAGTGTGCAATTCAATTGAAATTCACATAATTTCAGCAGCACTGCCAAAGTCCTGAGCTTTTAACGGTTACGCTTAAATAGGCTGAGTTTTAATGAGCCAATGCGGTTAATGTTGCGTTAAAACGCCACATAAACGCACAGAAAGAGTTCTTTTTTTTATCCCCAGAAATATGGCTGCCTGTGGTTACATCAATAAACTGTTGCTATTTTAGTTAGTTTTATTTGTAGTATAAAACTGTAATTAACTAACAAAAAAAAAAGATAAGTTTGGCCAAATAAAATTTATGTGCCGCAAGGCCGCAACAAGTTAGCAAAGTAACGATATTTAAATTACTTAATTTCTTAGCTTATTATGATGCATAGAAATATAAACTTTTTAGCTAAATCAGCAGGAGTGAAATTCTCTCAGATTTATCTGTTAAATGTAAGGAAAAATTGTATTATTAACATTACTAATTCAATTATGTTTACGATATTTTCATTAATATTAGGCTTCATATTTCAAAAAAAAGCCCGCAAGGTAGAAATGTTGTAGTAAACAACTTCAGAAAATTAAAACTGACTGCGACAAATAGGCCCTTCAGTTCTTGGAACCCATTTCAAATGCAACGAAAAATCAGTAGAAAGAGAAACAATTGCCTTTAGGTGACATTCTTTTGTTTTGCTTTCTAGCTATAGTGGGCCGCTATATACTGGGCAGAGACCGTCGCACAGTGGAAGGGCTTGTATGAAACGGCGGACATATATAGTAATAATTGCGCTAGACTCTTGAAATTCGGTACAGATGTTTCTAATGTGAAAAATTTGTAAATATGAAAAAAAAATCGGTTCACGTACCTGCCTTCCTCCCATACAAAGTTGGAATGTGGTTGAGACCTTTTTTTCAAAATGGGTATGAATTCCCTTTAACTTGGCAATGCTGATTTCAAAAATGTTACTAATTTTGCAATATCTTTTATAGTTTTCAAGTTATTAGAGAAAAACCAAAGAAGGTGGCCATTAACCATAGTAGTAATAGCGCTAGAATCTTGAAATTTGGCACAGACATTTTTTGGGTTAAAACAACAAAAACTTATGAATTTGAAAAAAATCAATCAATGGACACGCCTACCTGCCAGGTTGAGACTTTATTTCACAATGGGTATCAATTTCCATAAATTTGACAATGTTTGACAATCTTTTATAGTTTACAAGTAATTGGAGTAAAACAGCTTAACGCAAAAGCACCACTTAACGACCACTTATCGGCGCGTCTGTTTGAATCTTCTAAAAGATACATAAATATGTCATGTAATTTTACTAAAATTAACCTATTTATTGTTATAGATGTTTACCGTGGGAAAATTAAGTTAACAATAATATAAATGAAAGTTTTTATTACTAAATTTTGTTTTTAAAAAATTGATACAAAAAAACACAACGTTCACCATTTACCGACCGGCCGGTGATTATTTTGTCTGTTTCCGTCCACTGAAGCACCTAATTCCGACCGTTAATGTCGCAATAAGAAAAAGCTATAGTTTTTCAGATAACATTTATTATAAACGTAAAACTTAAATGTAATTTACGATTTTGATCAAAATCTTTTAATTTTAAACAAACAAAGTTAACTTTTAAGTATAATTACCTATATATTGTATATCAGAAAAATTTCGATTTGATCACATCTGATCCATTTTTCATAGTTGTGAAATTTTTAACGACCATCTCCATTTTCGAAAAAATAAGGTTTTTATTGAAAGTTTGAAATTAACATTTCTCTTTCAGATCTGACAATCATATTTTTCGCCCAAAATAGCTATTTCTGCTCAAAATTTTAGTATTTATTAGAAATATTAAAACGTTGAAAGGTGGGTCAAATCATATCGTATGGAGATTTTACGGAAATGAAATCGATGTATTTTCATCTGCTTTACAATACTGGTCTGAACATAATTTTTTACTTGTGGCTTACTTTCCGAGCTATTGAGCTAAACTTTTTTCATCGGCCTCTCACAACCAGAGTCACCACGATTCTGGCGACAGACGCTTATTTCCATTATCAGCCTTACTTAAATTAACAATTGCAAAAAAATAAGCGGGAGGAAATGACCTTCAAATATACAACGTTAACTCCCGTACTATTAGGCATGTTAATGTAAATTTAAAACCTAAATCAATAGAGCAATTATGTGTTCAAACAGGAAAATAAGGTAAAAACCGTAAAAGTTTCATGTCAAATTATAGCAAATCTTATTAATTTAAACTAGGACGTATACACGTTCGACATCGTAGAATAATGTATAGATTGAATAATCTAACAAAAATTATACGTTTTTAGTCTAACTAGACACAAAAACTATCTTTTTTTACGAAACTTAAAAATCCTGTTACCGAACAAGTAGTCGGAATGAGGAACGTAGGAAATTTTTACGTAACCACATTCCGCCCGTTTTTAATCACTTCACAAATCTTTTAAATTAAATTAAAAAGTGGTCATTACTTTGTAATTATGATAAACATATATATATGCACACAATAAAATATTAAAATATTTACAGCTCAGTTTATTTCTGCTGAAAATTCGATAAACTTGAAACTTCTTTTTTATCTTTTTTTACACTCGCGAAACCATCGCACCGCACCGCTGCGTAGTTTAGACTCAACTGACAAAAAATCCGTTGAAGCTTTAAAATGATTTTTTGACAGTTGACGTATCGATATTGAAAGAATGAAATGCGTTCACTTTCGTAAACTTTACGCGGGAAATTGATTGACTTTTATAGAGTTTTTTAAAGCGGTCGGATATATGAACTCGGTCGGCGACCGGTGCCGTTGCGTTAAACAGTTTATCTGTTAGTTTTTTGAAAAGCATTAGAGTTTATATATTTTAACCCAAAGGGGATAAAAAGAGAAAAAATAGCCTTTACCTGTTCCCTTCTACTTAAGGGAATTTCTTTCCAAATTCAAGCAACTTCCTTCACACTGTGAGCTTTTACAATTGATAAAATTATTGTTAAGCGGTGCAAAATGTGAAGAAATAAAAATATTTTTTTCTTCAAATGTTGCAGTAGAAAAATAATCATAAAAAACACTTCTAAAAAAAGACGCAGCTGAATCCTTGGATTTTAGTTAATCATACATTCTTACATAATATATAAAAAAACAAAGAAAATCTGGTGATATACTTTTTTTTTTTGCTGTCAAATCTTTACCATACATACTTTCTCACATTACATATAAAAAAATTTCCGAAATCCGGGGATATACTTGTTTTTTTTCTGTCAAAGCTTGCAAATTTTCCACTTTTATCATTTTTCAATATAATTTTTGAAAAATCCATACAATTCATATCAAGGTTATAAAAGAAAATTAAAGTGATTTTTACAAAGTGGAAACAATGTACTTTCCGCCAATATGCTACTTTATTGCATTTTGTTTCAAACAAGTTAACTAGAGCAATTATCTATCTAACAATCGCTTTTATAAAAACTTTCATAGAACATTTTTGATGTACAAAGTTCAACTTTGAGCCCACTGTGTCACTTAATTCAAAACAAATTTAAAACTTTTATAGTTTTTTTTTTCATTCTTTGACGATTGTCTAAAAAATTTTTTCAATCCCTAGCACTTTCATTTTCTTCCTATTTATGGCCGCAAAAATCTACTGTGCGTCGTCGTCGTCGTCGTCGTTGACTATGCACAAACTTTGACAGTAGCAAAATAAACCTTACTAACAATGTATTATTATATTTCATTCATACTCTGACGGGTAGTTGGCCTTCACATTGTTTTGATGCCGCAGAGGGTTGCCATACATTTTTTAGTTTACGGAAGTTGTAAAAAGTTTTTGAAGGAGGGGACAGCGATAAGTTCACAACTTTATGGGAACAATGGTAGCAAAAAAGGCGGACAAGGTTTTGACCTACAAGTACAAGATGGCATTGAATGACATTTTCTTGTCTTGCGCTGTAAAATTATGGCATTTCTTCGATGTACATATATTAATATATGAAATTCAATGACAATTTGTGAGAAAATTTGATAAAAAAAAATTTAGTAATTATCACGTTTTAATATTTAAGTTATAATGATTCATAAAATATATTATTTTCAAAATGTTGTGGACGCTTTAATGTACCAATGTCTGGGGATCATCTCGAAATAGATTTTGGAAGACTTGTACCATTTATATAAACCTTTTTTTTTTAATAAATAAAATTAATATAAACTCAAAATAATATTCAACAATTTATTGCTAAAAATAGTAAAAGTATTCCAGTTAAATTTTTCTTCTAAAATTTGTAACTAAATTCATAAGAGAGATTTTGTGATTACTTAAAGCTCCCTGTATTATTCATAATAAATTTTTGTATTCGTTAAATTTAATTGAATTCGATTTCTGTATTTATTTAATTTAAGGATGTATCAACCGGCATCTTAGCAATAGAATGGCAACACCTTACCCGTAAGAAAACTTGACAATAAACAGAAAAAAAAAAACTGAATGGCTAGAGATAGCAGCATAACATTAAAAGAGTAAGTGAAAGCAAAAGCGTAAAATGTTGAAAAGAATGACTGGCATGAATAACGAAGGCATAATGCCAGGCGAGGGAGGCGTGCAAGGACAATATCAAGCTGTTGCAAGAATTCTATTTTCTTATTCCATGTTTCGGTTAAGAATTTTCTCTCTTAATGCCACAAGTATTTCATAAGTATTTTATTTATTTCATTTTCAATTACTGTGAATACCACAATACTTAGATGGCTCAAACAACATAATCCCCTATTAAAATAAAACTGAATATCATGGGAAAAATTTTGTGGAATGGTTTTATTTCTAATGGTTATTGAAACTAAAATGATGTTATAATAAAGTTCTGCCGCAATTCAATTAAACTCCAGGCATAAAATTTTCCTAAAAATAAATTGCAGTTAGATGTGATAAATTTTCAATTAAATAAAGACGTAGCAGTTCAACTGCTATATAAAATATTTGAATTAAATATTTTTATATATGAAAAAGTTTTTGTATAATAAAAAATGTATTTCATGCAACAATAAATACAAATTCATTTAAGTGCTCTTTATTTTTTCTAACCTTTTTTACATTTATAATTCAAATGCTTTTAACTAAATGTTTTTCTGCATTGTGACCCTTTAAGTATAACCTTTTCTTATTTTCTTTTAGTTAGTAATCTCCTTTTATTTAGCTTTTGCAAATTTTATGTCCCTGGCAGTATTTAACACAAATTCTTGATATCCTTTGCAGCAACTTATTTATTCCAACAAATCGTTTGCCATTACATTTAAATGTATTGACAACACATTTGTAGACATATTGAAGTGTTCAGCTAGACATGTGTGTATGTCTAACAAAAATACACACACAAAAATGTACAAACATACAAACACAAAATATATATATATGTACATCTGTTATACGAAAGTTGTAGACAACTAATTTGTCACTTTTACAGCTGCCGCATAAGCGCGTTTGTAAGCACACACACGCATGTAAAATATATTATATTAGAGTGTCCCTTATTTTCTTTTTTTCAAGAGCTTAGTATATTTCTAATTTTGATAAAATAACTCTGGGAAAAAATCAATGATTTTATGTTTGATGCAACCATGAACGCTTATGATTTAACGCCAAAGCCGAAAATATTTGAATTGAAAAACACCTTTTTTTGATTTGAACTGAAAAAAGAATCCTTATTTATTTAAAGTGGTTTCATATATGATTCAAAGTGACAAAATGTTAAATATAAAGTAAGAAAATGTGATTTCAAATACTTTGCAAATTCGAAATGTAATTTTAAGTTTTTTACGATTAAAGTAAAATTAAAAAATTTTATTTTCAACACTTTTCAAATTCAATTTAAAAATGTTTGTGTTAAAATAAACAGAAAAAATGTAGATTTTACAATTTTCAACTCTAAATCAAAACTAAAATTTTCAAATTTGCATTACCATTTTTTTCCACAGTGCAGCATCCGACATCGTTTTAATTGTTCAAGTATTGGTAATTTAAGCAAAAATGGAGTTCAAATCTTTCTGACTCATTTAAAAATTTTCAATTTGGAAAATAACTGACACCATTAAAATTGGCCAGTTTTATGGCATTTATGAAACGGTTTTTCAAATCTTTTTCGAGCATTTAATGGCCAGTAAAAATAAAATAGGAAATGGCCATTTGATGTCCAATAAATGCCGGAGAAATGCTAGGAAAGTGGTCATTAAATATGTCACTATTAAAAATGGGCAATAAGTGAATAGAAATTGCTCTAAAAATGCTCGAAAAATGTTTTAAAAATGTCCAAAAACTAGGCATGGCCAGTATTTTTATTTATAAATATTTGTACAGAATATATATTTTCATAAATAAATTTAAAAAACATTAAATAAAACGAATTATGTATATCGTCAATAAATGCTATACGACAATTTGTGGTCATTTTTTAGATAATTTTTTGGATATTTTTCGGACATTTTTTGGAAATTTTCGGACATTTTTTGGGCATTTTTCGGACTGTTTTTGGACATTTGTCGGACATTTTTCGGACATTTTTGGGACATTTTTAAAAAGTTTTTGTTGACATCTTTTCAACAGTTTTCGGGCTTTTCGGCTTTTTTTTTAAACAATAATTGGTCAAAAACTGTTCATGAATAACTAGGCATTTACTGGCGATAAAATGGACATTTCTTGGGCATAAACTGTTCGAAGGTAGAAGATAACTTTGCAACGAAGCCAAAAAATCGGCATTTTTGGACATTTTTTTAAAGCATTTAAAATGCCCAATAACTGGCCAATGATTGGGTGAGCAAACAGTTTTAATATTTTGGTTTCTACCGGGGTTGTTTTGCACTAAGACGATTATATTAAATCAACAAACAAAAATCGACGAAAAATCTTTTAAGTTTTCGATATATTACGAAGAGTCAAGGAGTCACTGAAGTTAAGTATTTAAAAATCAAAATCATAAGCGCATTTTTGGAGCAGTTAGGACCTAATGTGAGAACTCGAATCATATTAGTTGCTAGTTAGTTACCATAAGTCAGTAACTTCACATATCACGTCACATTATTTTTGTGGCCAATTTACAAGTCAAATTCCGGAGGTAATGTTTCCCATAGAATGTTGCTTTAGTAAATCATTTGTTTCGTGTGCAGTATGGCGAGTGGCGCCGTCTTATTTTAACCAGTTCTTCAACAAATCAAGGATTTACAAAATTGGTACTCAAAAAAACAGAAACTATTTGCCTGTAACGTTCAACTTTATTGTTACCGAAATGTGAATTTCAACATAAAATAATAAATAAATTAAGGTTAAAGTAAAATGGGTAGATTTAGGGATTTTTTTGTAAATTTTGTAAATTTTTCCTTTACGTTTTAAGGCTAATTTTCAATATCATATAGGCAATTATGACCATTTTTCATAAGAAATAAACCTTAAATTTCAATGAAATTTGCTGAATTTCACATCAAAGTTAAGTAAAATTTTATTATGTGAACAATTATTTTCTATGCAAAGCTTAATTTGTTAAGAATACATAGGCAGCAGTAGTTGCCTTTTATGACAACATGTATCAAGTGCTCCTTAGAAAAAAACAAAAAGAACAATGTTGCCAACGTACATTTTGCCGTTTGAGCTTTAATTGCTTGTTGCCACTAATTTCTTCTTAAATTCTTATTTTACCTAATTTGTCGTTTATTCTTTTTCTTATTTTCAAGTGCCCACTTTTAGGCGCACTTTAAAAACTTAAATTAATTTGTGCTATCTTTTGCTGTTGATTACCCTACTACACACAAGGTACGTATATTCATTTTGACATACCGTTTGCAACACATAGAAAAAGGCGTGGCAAATATAGAAAATTAAACATATTTCTGAGCAGCGCTACCTTTTTAGTTGACATATATAGCAACTTCCGTCTATCAATCAAGATTAAGAGAAAACTAAATGAAATAGTTTGATGAAATTTGACTGTGGACTAAAAATTTGATGAGTTTCAATACGAAGGCGTGGCATATCGCATACAACAAAATTAACAAAACGCGACGATAATTTATAGAGATTTAAAGATTGCTCTGCAAAGTATGCTAATTAGACTGGCACAAGAGACAGTTCTGTATTCAGGAGGCAAAGGTTCATTATTAAATATATTATAGAATTCAGCGAAACAAGCAACATTTTTATATAAAGCATAGCAGTGAATCTTAATTGTGTCCGGAAAACGTTCTTTTTATAAAATTTTAATACTCTTATGCTGACTGTTAAGCTGTGTAGGGTATTTAATTTTTGGCGAAGCTATAAATAACACTCCCACTTGTGTTTTTTTATTTTGTTTTATTTTTCTTAAAAGTTTTCTTTTGTTTTATATTATTGCAACTTTTCAAACAGAGAGTCCTCGTGCGCAAATGTCCTTAAGAACAATGAATAGAGTACTACTATGTAGTAGTGCTTGACATTTGTTGTTTCCTTTTAGCGTTTGTCTCTTAACTGATTTTCTTTTGCTTCTTTTTTTGTTTCCCACAAGTTGCTATGCAGCTCATCTCAATTATGTTTTCATGTGCCGCAATGTCCTTTCGTGCCACTTTTTACCGTCATCATCATCTTTATATATTTATTTATTCTTTCATTCATTCATAAAAAGGAGGGGTGGGAACGCTCATGACACTTGAGCTCGCATAAGTTAAGCTGTTGTCTGACAAAAGAAAACAGTGAGCTACAGTTGGTAAAATTTATTAAACTGAAAAAAGTCACTTGCTTTTTGATTTTTTTGCTAAGCCTTTCAATTGATGCGATTTAATTAAAGTTTTTTATTGCGGTCGAAAGGAGAAATTACAAACTTCAATTTGAGGCAATTTGAAAAATTTTAGAACTCTTGGTTTAGTGCCCACGGTTATACGAAAATAGTCATATTTGTTTCAAACGTGCAAAAATCTATCGTAAACACTTTATCACTTCGTATTAGCAGACCGAAAGTTTAAATTTGTAGACCAATGTAATTTTTGACTTAAATTAATTTAACAATAGTTGACATAAAGTCTAAATCGACCATCTACAAGTGTAGAGAGCAAAAAGTAGTCCATAAACTTGACAGCACTCAACAAACAGCTTACACTATGTCAATGTTGTCTGCAGCGGCACACAATACTAAAGTAATACATAAATGAGGACATTCTTTAATGTATGATGAGTATTTCTGTAATATTTTTGTTTAAATTTTTATATCAAATATTTGTTATACTTTTTCTTTCAACTTGCACACATAGACATATAGACTCACGCCTGCACGCATGTTCACACAACCACCACCACGCGTAATTGAGTGAAAAAAAAATGTCAAGGATGCACATTTTAATTTATTTAATGCCAAAAAAAAATATGCAATGTGACTTAGAATTAAAAAGCCACATAATGCAACTAAATTTTTTTTAAAATATTTACTATTTTTGATGTTGGATATCATTTATTAATGAGAAAAAGCTTTGCTTTTTTCCAGTCGATTTATTTTATGGCGATTAATTCCTGTTTTCTGTTTTAATTTTTCTAAGTAGAAGTCGGCTAAAAGCCAAATGACAAAATTAAAATAAACTAGTAAAGGTGTTATCTTCGGCCAGGCCAAACCAAGTTGAAAAATGTTGATACAATTCAAAATTCATGAAAAAGTTGAAAAAATAAAGAAAATGTCGAATCAAGTTGAAAGAGGTTGAAAAAGTGGAAAATATACTTATGGAATATGTTGGGAAAAGTTACAAAGTTGGAAAAGTCAAAAGAATATGGAAAATATTGAAAAAATAGAATAGAAATGCAGAAAACCAAATATGCTACGCCCACTTCTCCAATTCCGCCTACTTTTGATTCAATAAATTATATTCGTCATTGACATACTAAATTTTAGCAAAAAAACTTTTATAGTTTGCGATATTTGCCTGAATTAACCATAAAATTTAGGGCGGTGACACACCCACTGATACAATTGAGACTGATTTTTATCCAGAAATAGAAATAGCTTTCCATAAACAAACCTCTTATACCAAATTTCAGTATGATTGCTAGAGTATTTTACTTATATGTATAGGAGGTGCCACGCCCAGTGGTGCTATTTCGCCAGCTTTAGATGCTGACATACCTAATAGCAAGTAAACAACTTACATCAAATTTCATGCCAATTGCTGCAATAGTCTCTTAAAATGGCACTTCCAACTTTATGTTAATATGGGAGGTGCCACACCCACTGATGAAATCCCGTCGAAATTTATTTAACTTTATAGCTTATAAAAATTGACTCTCATTGTACGCTATCTATAGCATTAAACGTATTTTGCTTATATGGGAGCTACCACGCCCACTGGTTCTATTGTGCCAAATTTTCTTAAGAAGATACCTTTTAGCAAGTATATCTGCCATACTAAATTTCATTACGATTACGTTGTTAGTTCTCTAATTATAGCGTTTAAAGATAATGTGGGTTGTGCCACGCCCTTCAACGAGGTTTTCCAGTATACTGACGAAGCTTGTATTGATAACTGCTTTTAGTAGTATCATCCCTAAAATTTTTATGAAAATCGAATGTGCGAATTTTGAATTATACGAAATCAAAATTTTTATTTGTTAAAAAGTGCCACGCCCACTTTTCCAATTCCACCCACTTTAAACTCAACCTAAGATATGTATGTTATGTATCCGTGTACCAAATTTCATCACAATACCTTGCACGGATTACGAGTTATGGAATTATAAAAGTTAAAATTTAGGGTTGTGCCACGCCCCTTTAAGAACCTTTGCAAATTTAAAACATAGCCCAAACTTAATTTTGTTCACATGTTCACCAAATCACCAAGTTTCATCAAAATCGCAGCAATTCAGTTTCAAAATGTTCTGAGGTATATTTACATAGATTTTGGGTGGTAGGCGTGGTCGTGTCCCGATTTCGCCCATTTTTATATGTTAGCAGCTTGCAAGAAAGTGTGACCTGTGTGCTAAATTTCATTGAATTAGCTTGCTTAGTTTTCTCGTAAACGTGATTTCAACAGACAGACAGACAGACGGACATAGCTATATCGACTCAGGTGATAACGAATAATATACATATATACTTTTCAATACCTATCACGCCCCCTTCTATGCGTTACAAACGGAATGAAAAAGTGAATATACCCTCTGTGGGTATAATAAAGAGCTAAAGCTTTGGGCCAATTTTTTCTATAGTTTGAGACAATTTTCTTTTCCTATGACGTCATATTTTTTTTTTTTTTAATGTCACAAAAAAAAATGTTTTTAAAGTATTTTGACTAATTTTAAGAACTTTTTACTCAGTGCGATTTTTACTGAAAATTGATAGTTTAGGAGAAAAAAGTGAAGATGAAAGGTGAAATTTTGAGCAAATTTTGAAAATTTTTTCTATCAAAACATTTTTGTTTTGTTGCAGGGGATACAAATTTGAACTCGAATTGTCCTTGCGAAACAATTTCAAGTTCAAAGTCAAGGTGACTGTTATTGGACCAATTAAAAACCATACAACTTTTGCCTAAACATTTATTCCTACATATATTACTAAGTTCTCGAGATATAAGCCTGGGGAAATTAAAATTGAATTTGTTGTATATCTACATCTCTTAAAAGCATGGTTGCTTAAATCTGTGCGAATAATTAGTCAATTAGCTTTTAATATAAACTTAGAAAAATTTTGTCAATTAAATAAGTTAAGTGTGGTAACCGTTACTACAAAATGAATGCACAAAAACTGTTATCCCTTTTGTGCAATCTTTTTTTATAAATTTTTAAATACCCAAATCCAGAAGATTTTAAAATAATTGAATAATTGAATATTTGATATCTTAAGTATGAGAAAATCACGGTTTGCACAAATAGCTGCAAACCAATATGCTACCGAACAAAACAACCAATAAATAATAAATGAGTATTATTGACAGTGAAACCACAAGTAAAGTGATATACAGAAAAAGAATCGGAAAAATCATTCCTTGTGACACAAAATAAATTTGAACAAATAAACAGACACAAAAAGTGATATTCTTGACATTTTATCATGTTATTTTTGCATTAGCAAACACTTCATAGAAATTATTTGCTTTTATTAGATTAGTAGATAAAAAAACATTGACACGCATATAATGAACTCCACAAAAAATGGCAATTCCAATAGAAAATTTCAGAGAAGACTATTAATTATAGTTAACCAACTTATAACAAGTTACACTTTGGACAAGCAAATAAAATAACATTGACCAGGATTTACGCCAACTTTGTCAGCTGTTACCTGCATTTATAAATAATTTAAATTTATTGCATACTTTGAGGACTAAGGCATGAAATATCCCATAAGACAACATAAATAGTAACTACTTCAAAACAAATAAAGTATAAGCCGCTGTGATATAATGCTATTGCTTCGACTTTTTTTCGTTCATATTTTAATAAGAACTAACACGCAAGGCCTGCGCCTAGAAATATGCAACATGTAGTATTTTTAGTTCAAGTGTAATAAAAGAAAAGAAGAAAGACAAAAGCAATAAAAAAGCAAAAAATAACAGAAAATTACAAGACCAACAAGCAAAGCAAAGAAAGTAGTTGTTGTGGCTGCAGTGTTAGTGTTAGTTGTCCTTCAGCCACAATGAAAAAAAATAAGGCGAAAAAGGAGCAGCCGAAAAAGGCAGTAGCAACAATAAGATTAACGCTTAAGTTTATTATAACGTATTTAAACATACACACCTACATACAAGAAGTAAAATTTATTACATCAGAAAAAACAGTAAAAGTAAGCAGCAGTTGTAACAAAAATAGGTTTTATAAGGATATGTGCTCGAAAAAAACAGTAGTAGTAGTTTATGGCATGTAATGTTGTGGCTTGTCATATTGTCGCTGGTATTATGGCAGTGCAGTAGTAGTAGTATTATGTTTATGTGTTTGTTTAAGAAAAAAACGTAAGTCTAAATGTGGGTAAAAGTGCAGTCTTTTCTTTTTGTGAGCATACACCGCAAAAAGTATATTCCCATTTGCATTTGTTTTATGGTTATTTTTTTTTTTTTAAAAAAACAAGGCAGTAAAAAATGTATGAATATACGGAAAAGGTCTTTTCACTAAAAGCTTGCGAAAAATTTTAAAACCACCATTTTTTACTAAAGCTTTGCGTGAAAATAAATTTGTTTAACAAACAACGTAAATTTTTGTGGGAAAAACACAATTTTTTAAGTTTTAATTTATAGTCCAATGAATAAAAACCTACATGTGGCAAAATAAGTTCAAGGATGAAACTCGTTGGATATATTTGCTTAAGTGGAATATTGGAGTATGCGTTAGTTGTAAGGAATCCACGTTACAGTAGTGCAGAAACAATTTTGATTATATGCACTTTATTTGCCTTCATATGAAAGCCGTCTTAAGCTTATACTTTTACCAACACTGTTTAGTCGAAAAATTATGCTAAATATAAATTTTTTAAATAAACCGTAATCCGACTCAATAAATTTTGAGTTGTTGCTAGGATTTATCAACTTTAATATTTGAAGAAAAGACTTGAGACACATTTGCTTCTTAAGACTTGACACTTGTTACTCTAACTACGCGCTTTTTGATCCATTTTGGTGCATACATTAGTAATGATTATAAAGGGTGATTTTTTAAGAACTTTCGGATTTGATTTAAAAAAGAAACACATAAAATTTAGAGAAACTTATGAAATCTTTATTTGAGTCGATAGAACGATCTACGATCTGTATATAATTCAATGTTTAAGGATGATTTCATGTAAATGTTGAACGCGGCTACGCCTCAAATGATTCATACGCTGGGTCCAATCTTGGCATACTCTCTCCAACATATCGGCCGGTATCTCACGAATACACTCTTCAATATTGGCTTCCAGTGCGTCAACCGTTGCGAGCTTGTTCCTATAGCTTTAACATAGCCCTACAAAAAATAGTCCAAAGACGTTAAATCGCACGATCTGGATCGGTCCCAAACGTGAAATAAACTGTTCACCGAACTCGCCTCTCAATTGGGCCATTGTTCCGCGTGCTGTATGGCATGTGGCACCGTCTTGTTGAAACCACATGTCAGACAAGTCCAGCTCTTCTATTATGGGCAAAAAAAAATTTGCAATCATCGCACGGTAGCGCTCGTCGTTCACAGTAACGTTTCCAATCGATAATTTACGGTTAGCAACAACACTGGGGGATACAGCTTTCCGCGCTCTACGTATGCGAGATGTAGGTTTAATGTCCAATAATGTAAATTTGGTGCGAAATTTAGTCACAAGATTCCGAAATGCCGTCTCAGAAGGTCGCCCAAACTGACCATAAAGTGGAATAAGTGCACGATGTACTCTCTTAACAAAGCATGCATTTTGATAATAAAATTCAATAATCTGCAAACGTTGTTCGTTTGTAAGTCGATTCATGGTTAAATTATAGACCAAACTGAACAAGTTTGACAGTTGACATGTTACAGGAAAATAGCTGAGCTGCCAAAAACACTGTTGCCAAAAAGAAAGTTGCTAAAAAATCACCCTTTAATTCCCCTTGTCTGCTTATTGTACTCATTGACTTTTGTAAGATTTTTCTTTTGCTTCTGCGGCACAGCCACTGGGCTTACTAGAAATTGTGATCGGAAATTGCTCGGCCCATAATTTTGTTCAAAGAATTAGTGCTGTCCCATTCACCGATCCATACGATAAACGAATGTTAACGTACGGTTTCGTCAAATGAAAGCAGAAGAGTTCGTAATAGGACACCGAGTCGGTACGTTGGACGTATGCAGCTCTAGCGCGGGTAGGTTGAACCGCAAGGACTGATCGTAGAAAAAATAAAAGTGACAGGAAGAAAAATCAAATGTCGTCTTCTCGTTGTGTCTAGTGACAGTTTTTCATTCATTTACACAAAAAGTATGAATGCCTTAAATTAAAAAATATATCAAATGCCTAATCTTTTTTTTTTTTTTTGCCAATTTTTAATTATTTTGTAAACTTTTCACTGAATAAACGCACAGGAACGAAACTACACCGAAAGAAATTCATAGAAACTTACTTCGTATTAAAAATGGCAAAAAGTTTTCACCGATGCATTGTATAATTAATTTCTCAAATTTTGAATAAAAAATCGTTCAAAATTTCTCGAAACTGAGTAATTTGTGAATTCTTATAAAAGAGAACTTAACATAATTGTTTAGCAGCTAAAAAGCAAAAATATTCTAACGAGCAACCAATTTAATTTATTTGATGATTTCCTTAACAACTTTGCGTTTTCCTTTGAGACATGCAAACTTTCCTAAAAGGATATCTCACTCTATTTACCAGATAAAAATAGACAAGAAAATTAAATCGCATAAATTACATAAAAATTTATTTACAGTGTAAATTATGTATTTAAGGAAGCACTAAATTTAGCAACCAAAACGGACCAAATCAAGGTCAATAGAACAATAAAAAACGCACAACAGAGAGGTTGATAAGTCACGCATGAGGTGACAAAAGAAAAAAGCAACTCACATTTGCACGACTCTAATGCTTGCGCATAAATTTTTACTATATTCAGTGGTGAAACACTTGAATAAAATGAATAAATTTTGTGTAAAAATAAAACATAAATAAAATGATGTGAAAATTAAACATCTCGTGACAAAATGACAACAAATTGTAAAATTAAACGAAACAAATGGCACACCAAGAAATTGCAGTAAGTACATTAGGGTGTTTCATTTTTTTTAAACTCGCACAATATATTTTTTCCTTTATAATTTTTTTTCATGACTTCTAAACTAAATTTTTTCTTGTCTAAATATTAAAGAATAATAATATCTTGGGGTTAGGTATCGAAAAAGTGTGAAAATTGGAAGAAATGGTCAAAAAATTGCCTAATATTTTTAAGTAAAAAAGCAAAAATTAGGCAAGTTTTTGTCCATTTCTTCCAATTTTCACACTTAGATAGGTAAAAACCTTTTTTTCGATACCTAACCCAAAGATATTATTATTCTTTAATATTTAGACAAGAAAAAATTTAGTTTAGAAGTCATGAATAAAAATTATAAAGGAAAAAATGTATTAAGCGAGTTTTTTTATTAAAATGGCGATTGGCGAGTGGCAAAAAACCTCAAAAAAATCTGAAAAAATTCATGAATTACTTTTTTTTTATAATAAATCGAATTTCGGTTTAAGGTTTGAATTTGGAGAACCTTTGAAAAAAAGTGAAACACCCTAAAGTACATGCCATTAAACTTACTTAGTTTTGCTGACACGAAAGCTCTTTAGAAAATTTTTATTTTGAAATCTGCACACAAGAAAATCATTTTAACCAAAGTTCCAGTTTCATATCGATTTCGAAAAAACTTTATTAAAAATATTTACTTCAACTGAAAATTATAGATGTTAGCTATTTCGGCCGTTAAATTACCTCCTTAATCAAGTAGATTTTGTGATTTTTTAAAAAAAAAATTTTAATAAATTTCTAAAACTCCTAAGAGAAAAATGTCAGGATATCCTATTAAATGTTTCAATAAAGTGCAATAAAAATTAATGAACTCGAACATTTTTCATGGGAGTTAAAACTTTCTGAATTGAATTTTTTAATGAACATTAAAAAGTTCAATGAATTAAAAACAAACGCAAAAAAAACCCAAACACAAGCAATTAACTTATTGAAATTTAATTAATTACAGATAAAATCATATAAAAGCATGTGTATAACTATCATTATTATTTTCTGAAAGAATTTTAAATTAATTAAAAGGCATTAAATGAATAAAAATTGTGGTATATGAACTTCTTCCAATGTTACTGAAGCAAACAGTGCAAATTGGGGTTGCCATATATACAGTATTAAGATAAAATAATTTAATTTTGTATATCGAGATTTGGTAGGAAAGAATATATTTCATAGAGGCAAAATAAATATTTGATATTAGTTAGCTTGCCACATTTGCTGCAAAATTGAATAATATTATTGATTTAATCAGATATTTGGTAATAATTATAAAATTATATTTAGCCAATTCTATTTAATGAATCATAGATTTTAAAATAATTATCATATCATATTTTGATTGAAACAAATATTTCCTTATCACAAACAATGACTTGTTAATAATAACCCAAACCATATATTTGACCGAAAAAAAAAATTTTTAATATTGTTCGAACAGAAAATAGTTTTTATATAGCTATTTTATATTTTAATATTGTTGAGTTAAAACTGATAGGCAAATATCGATTCCAAAATAAATCGATATTTTTCGTTTCGATAAAATCTTTTTACTAATATATACGATATATTTGACAATTGCTCTTAACGTTTCAATTTGTTTTAAATAACATTCGAAACAGATGAAATCATTTCATTTTTAGCTTCAAAATCTTCCGTGACTAAAGGAGACAATTGACTCAAAAGTATAGCGCTCGATATAGTTGGATTGCCGGTATTTTAAAACATGGTCCATATGTATTAAAGAGGTTAGTATGTCGAAAAATTTGGCTTTGTCTGAAGTAATAAGACTATTGATTAATAGACGTTATTAGATCCACGTTTACCTTGGATACCTTTGTAGTCTGCTATAACCTTTAAAACTTTGTTTCTTTCCTGAAGAAGCGTTGACTTGAGAGCGATCAAACTACATACATTATTTTTCAGTATATTTTCGCTTCAAATATCTAGCAATCACATTGCAACGTTTGAAATACATGACAAATAAAACTTTTTACGATGCATTAGACGAAAATGTTCTAATGCGCATGCAAACAACTTAATGAACTTTCAGTGTGTCAAGTTTGAGAGTGATAGCATGAAGTTCGTAGTTACAGTTCAATTAAAATGTACTTCACAAATTTGAATAAATTTGAGACTTACAATATTTTGGGAACAAATCTCTGCAAATAACATTTAAATGGCAAGCAGAGTGCAAACAGATGCTGCTATCACTGCTATTGCTACTGTTACATTACCAAAATCAACAGCAAAAGCGTAAATAAGCTTCAAATTTTAATTTCAATTTGGCAGAAAATGTTACAAATTGCAACATTGCATGCTTTTATGTTTCCCCCAAGTATCTTGTACGTAACTTGGGCAACAACGCGGTGGTTCAACATGGCGTATGATTGACATTAATTGAAGTCCATGCTTTGTTTACAAAATAACTTTTTTTTAGTGCATTACACAAAGGAGCTGTAAAAGTTCAATGTGGTAATTGCAAATTGAGAAAAATTAGATCATTAAAAAAAAGGAATAAAAAAGTTGGCATTTTGCGAGTAGTAAATTAATAATAATAAAAATTTAATTACTTAAAAAATAAAATATTCAAATCATAATATTAAATTTAATACTGCGCCGCATAGTGTTGATAAAATAAAATTAAATTTAAGAAAATAAAACATTTAAAGAAAGAAGCTACATTTTTAAAAATATATCCGATATAAGATTTTAACAACTTATTTATTCAAAAAAATGTAACAAAAAATTTTATTTTGTAATTTTTAAGTAATTTATTTCAACTTTAATTCATTATAACACGCATTTACTCCGCCGTTTATGCAACAGGTGCATCATAGATTCACACAAATGTGCAAATTATTCACTTGACTGCATAATGAAAGTGAGGCATTGTGCGTGTGTGCACATGTATTTTCAAATACATGTATGTATGGTATGTGTGAGATTTTTACTCCTAAAAGCATGCTGCACGTTTTATTTATTTATTTTTACGTATCTTTACATTTTCCTTTGCTACTTATGTTTTTTTCTCACAGAAACTCAACAAGCAGCGCTATGAAAGTCATCAACGACACCTAATAAAAATGAGAGTTAACTTATATTTGTGTATGTGTGCTTGCATTATGCGTATTTGTGTTTATGTGTCTTTAAATTGGTTTCCTTTCTAAAGCATCAGCTTGCTACATGCTGTTACAACTAATGTTAGTTGTTGAAGTAGTTAGGAAGTTAGTTCGCTGAAAAACGTACCGATTGTGAGAGGAAATTTGTTTTGCTGTATGTGAGAGTGTCATTTGTTGCTGTAATGTAATTTATTTCAATGTAATGTGGGAGTTGAATAGAAGCTTTTAGAATTTATATTAATAGCTTTTTAAATGTTGGTTGCTTCATATGAAAAGCGACAAATTAGATATTTATATTTTTAGAAATAATTTTAAGTATGAGAGACTTCAATTGAACACATCATTAAGCAATCAATCATGAGGGCTCAATCGAAAATATTCAGATTTAAAAAAAATGTAGTTCAAGTGAGTACGCTCTGTAACGTGATGTACCCAAGTAGCAAACGGAGAAGTTGCTAAGTCAAAAATCTAGCTTACAAAGCAGTAATGTTTTTAAATAGCTTGGTATTGTAATTATAAAGATACTTTGCATTTGTAGCGAAATTTTGGTTTTATAATATCTTGCTAGAGCAAGTTATAAAATCATAATAAAGAGAGACGTAAATATTACTTTAATTTTCATTTTTAAAGCTAATAATAAGCTGTGTTTTTATACTGCACACAGTAAAGTCACTTGAAAGACATGCCGTCTCATGTCTTTATTCTATCCAATTCTTGTCTTTTTAAGACGATTTACCAAGGCAAATGTGAGAAAAATATGATTCACCTTTAACGTATATTATAATATATAACAGTTAGCCTTGTGGATAGCCCACAGGATCGTTAGGAAATGCGTTCGAAAACAGCGTATAAAACGTAAGTAAAAATAAAATTTGTTAATAAAATAAAATTAAATATTCTTCATTCTTTTATACTTTCAAAGATATTTAAAAGAAAAATTTTTGTCACTAAGTCTCTTTGAAAAAAACGCTCTTTGTTTAAAGGTTTGAAAGATGTCTTTTAAAGACCACTGAAAAATATTTTACCGAAATATAATAAAGAGCGGAACTTCATACGCCAAATGACTCTTAAGTATATATAAGCCCTTATAAGTACTTAAATAACATAATATGTTGTATTTCTACTTGTCTTTAAAAGGCCTGTAAAAAAAGCTATTAAACTTTTTTATTTGTGGCATTAGCTTCAAAAGGGAAGACAGAAGATTGGGAATGTAATTAAACTGTAGAGCATCTGGTTTTTCAAAAGTTTTTTAATTATTTTACTGAGCTTCAATACAATTACAAAAACAAAAAAATCGGCTAAAGCTAGACATAAGTACTTGTTTCATTCATTGCTTCATTGAATCATCAGTGACCCCTGAGCCGATGATTAAGAATGATTCTTTTTCCTACAGTTTTGTTGAGAACTCAAGCAAAACGAAAGCTTTCTAGTCAATCTGATGTAACAATAAGCAGGATAGTGAACAGCACCAAATGGACTTTATAGCATTTCAATTGATCCAAGCATTGCTTTATGTGAGTAAAATATCTTCAAAATTTTAATGAACAAGCAGTGATTTTCATAACAAATTCTCACATATTTTTAAAGTAAAAAAATTCTGCATCAAAGTTCAAGACTTAGTTAATCACTTTTTTATTGCGTATTTCCTTAGACATTTAAGTACGGAATAATCAATTTGTTTCACTCTACAAAAAAGCCTATAAAACTTGACAAATGCCCAAAAGTCTTTGCTACCTTTTTGTGACATAAAGCAGCGCCTTTTATAGTGCATCCTTTAAATGTAGACATAACGAACCGTGTGGAAACTACACCGAAAAAAAGGATCATTTTAAAAAAAAAAGTAAAAAACGTAACGTTAAATTCTTTTGAATTGAACTAGCATAGACAGAAACTAGCTGACTCAACAGAGCTTTAACAGCGCATATTGAGTCCACCTGGTACACTGTTTAATTTGATAAGGCGAGACAATTCTATTTTGATCCGATCCGAATCTCCTTCAGTGTCGTATTAGCATTCTTCTGTTATTGCTCTGTTAAGTCAACTGGTTTGTGTCTTTGCTAGTTAAATACTAAAATTAACTTCACGCTATTAAAAATATATAGTTGGTAACATTACATGCGATATATACAACGTTTCAGTATTAAATTTAGCAAATATTTTTCTTCAACATTTTATTAAAAATGTGTCGCAATTTTTTATTGCATGTAGAACAAAATCACATTTTTATTATTGAAATCAAAAGTCAACAAAACAGTGAAATTTTATAAAAAAAATTTAAATATTTTATATTTGACTTGTATAAAAATGTTGTTTACTTTACGATAAACAATTCATAAAGAGTCTTATCATCCAGCTGATCTCGAGCAATTTTAAGATGAGATAAAAATAGTAGGTGCGCAAATATTTTGTAAAAAAAATTTTATGGGTTGATGCTTTTTTTTGAGATTTTCTCAAAACGAACAAACATACTGACGCAATGTTTTCTTTTATTAAGACTAAATATATATTTTGTGTTGTTTTGAAATACTTAAAGAGAATTGTAAATTATAATTCAAATAATTGAATAGACTCAATAGACGCCAACAATCTTACGGCTTGGTATTTGTAGAATTTATGGGAATTTCTAGCATCACCATCTTCACGTGATAGACATTAAGAAGGTAAGATTTGAGACGTATCGTAAGAATAAAAAGTAAATAATTGTCAGATAAAAATTTTTCTAACTAATTACTTTTTCTAGCCTTGTTTCGTTGTTTGACTAAGTTTTTTTTAGAAAGATTTTTTTTTATACCAAATTCAGTCATGTTTTTGTGTCAGTACGTTTTGCGTAGGTAGGCTATAAAGTAGCTACATTATTTTCGTTAGTTTAACAATTATAATAAATTTTTCAAATATAAAATTCAAATTGATAACCCTTTTTGTCAAGTGCAAAAACCTATGGAGAGCAAACAAAAAAGACGATTTTTGATGAAAACTCTTTTTTTTATCTATTTTTATTCAACTTTTAGAGTAGAAAGATTTTTGTTGCAGCATTTAATGGCACGTGTCTTGCTTAGTTCAAATCAATAATTGGCTCACTTAGAAATTTGTATCATTTTGCACGATATGCGTAGGAACCGTTTGAATAAAAGTAGGTAACTATAATAATTGTAGATTACTCATACGTCATGTTGTTCAGAAAGAAATTTTCAACAGCTTTAGCGCTCAATTACCCATTGGTATTTTTATAATTTTTTCTTCTTTTTTATAAATGGGTTTTTTCATATACAAACTACTTCTCTAGGGTATTTTCCTCACTAACAGCAAAAAAACACCAGTTGCTACACTTAATAGCAATTTACATTATAAAGGACGCACATAATTAGTTAACTATGTAGGTATGTAGTTGAAAATATGACGAGGAAAAATATAAAAAATAATTTTCTGCTTATGACTAACTAGTGGAAAATTATACTTTGTTGTTTGTTTATTAACCCATTTTATAGCCTTGTGGTTTAAGTAAAACTTTAAGTTAAAAATCTAGGACTAAATGGTGCAAAAAGTACTAGGAATCAAAAAATATAAATCAACTTAGACGGGCTTATAAAGCTTAAGTATCATTGGCTTTGTAACAGAGCCAGCAGCATAGAATTAGTTATACTGATAGCGGTCAAAAAATAATTTTCTTCGAAAAGTTTGCATTTTGAATGAAAACAAAAATCAAAAATAAAGCTGCATTTTCGTTCATAATTAACAAAATAAAAAATAGTCTCAAAACGAAAAATTGCCCTAGCAAAAAACTTGCTTTTGGCATATTTGGCAATTTTCCCAAACTACAAATGAAAACGTCGACAATGGCACTTGACATGAGATAAAAATATTAAAGTCGTGATACGTTCGTTATTTATTTAATGTTTTGCATTTTACATATCTTCGTAATAAACATTTTTTTTTTGATTTTTTTTCTGGTAGATCTCTTAGTGAATGAAATTTACATTTGTTGACAACAAAATAAATCATATGATTTCTGCTCAATTTTCATACGAATGTTTGTGTCAATTGTTATATGACGAATTGGTATCTAAAGCATTCAGACATATTGCTGCTAGAAGATATTTAAAGTTGCTAAAAAGAAAAATCAATAACAACTAATACAGTTATATGATAATTAATCAAAAACTGGTCTGATGAAGCTATGTATGTATGTACATATATGAATGTATGTATGTATGTGGTCGAAACTGAAACGTATATCACCAAGTGTCGAGTTAAACTGATTCATCTGATTGTTCTAAAAATTAGCATTGACACAAACATTGAGTTAAAAATAGTTTAATTTTATATAAAAATAGTCCAAATTATGACAGTTTTCTGACTGAAAAACTGGTTTAAGTACTATAATTTTAGCGTATGAACTTTATGGACGAGTTTGCTGTATTATGAAACACAAGCGCATTAATTAATTTGGCTTAAAGATTTATAAAAAATAGAAGATTCTTTAGTATAATATTTGAAAATTTACAAATTCATTTTTAGTGAATTTTTTTTGGTATCGAAAAATCCAAGTATAACAGGATTTTAAATTTTTTTTATACCAAAACTATTGCGAAAGCCTTTTGGAACTACATATAGTTAATATCTAGCGATTAAATGTTACTCATACGCACCGTAATACACTTAACAATATTTTCTTTTGAAACACATTTTTTTATGACATTTTTTTAGCATCAATCATCAACAATGGTTTAAGACTGCACTTACATATTTAAACGTTTACATATTTATAAATATGTGTTTCAGAGCGCAACAGTTAAATTGTTGCCTGTGATTGCAGCTCGTTATTGTTGCCAACATCCCTTGTGTGCATGTTACTGTTGATGTGTCAACATTTAAGTGAGAAGCAAATTACAAAAATCCTACTAAAAATTTTTGTTTGACGACAATTGACACTTGCGCTAACTGTGAGTGAATGTATGAGTTGACATTATAGTGTACATATTATGTATGCACGGGTAAGTGTGCGGGCATAAAGTAAGAGCATATGTTAGCTAATGCTTGTCAAGCGCTATTATTAACACATTCAAAAAAGAAAATGTTCACAGAATTTAAAATGTCATGATGGCATAACAACAAGTGTCCTTGACATTACACTGTTAACGTATAAGTGTATATGTGCACGAGAGTGTGCCGATGTGTGCACATATGTGCATGTGCGTTTAAATGTAAATAGACTTTATTGATTGTTTACATTTTATTTTGTTACTTCGCGCGCTATCTGATTTACATTGATTTTTGTGCTTTGCAGTTTTTCTCTCTCTCTCTCTCTATTTTCTTACATTTTTTTATTTATACAATAAAAATGTAATTATAGAAAAATCATGAGACTAAAGCAAGAGTTTGTAGTTATAGCATATCATGCCAGTGTGTCGTTAATATGAAAGGACAATTAACTAAATGAGTCATTTGAATTGTTGTGTTTGTTTGTTATTCCTTTATATGCTTGTTGTTATTTGTAATGAGTTTCTTTTGTTTTTGTTTTTTTTCGCTCTTTCTATTTTCGCTGGCATTGTTTTACTTAAATGCATTCTGGTGACGTGCTTTTCAATTGAATAGCTGTTGTTATATGTTTAAGCAAACTGACAACATTGAACATACTCAGCATTAGCTTAAGTTACATATGTGTATTGAAAACTTTATGAATGCAATATGCAGAGGAGCTTAAAACTTTTTTAACAAAATAAATTTTTCTATAGATTTTTCTTTAAATATAAATGCAATAGGTCATGGTCTATCGTTAATCTCAATGCCATTCTAATGTGTTCAGTTCGATTTTTCATAAAACGATCAACAGGTCATATTTTTTTCGAAAATTTAGATATTCATGAATCTTACAAAATTAAGAGTTGTAAGAATTGAAATCTTAAAGATGCCATTTTCCACAAAGCTTTAAATTAATTTTCAAAAAAAGAAAAATAAAACGGAACTTTATCGAGGAATATAATGGCCTAAATTCAGTATTTTTACAACATTTTTGAAAATAATTGACTTCTTCGAAAAATTATTACTTGAAGTTTGTAGTATCTTTTATAAAATCAACCGATATTCTGATTTTTGGATGCTTTAGACGTTTATGTTGAGTAATTTTTTTTTAAGTAAATGGCGAATACATTTTCAAAAAGAAATATATAAATGAGGCAATTATGGGAGCCTATAAAATGTTAAAAATTCTAACAATTTTATGTACAAATGACTACATTTCAGACGGACTGGCTACATATCAGATATTCGAGACTTCCGAAGTTTTTCATAAACTTCCAAGCTGCAATACAATAAAAAGGATGGGAATTGTATTTTTATTCTAGAAAGGCTACGCGTTTGATGATATATTTTTTTTATCTGAAAAAATCATGAGAGATACAAGAAGATATTTAATTAGTCCAGAAAATAATTTATCCCAAAATATAAAAGTTATGTAAAAATCAAAAAGTATAAAAATTTCCGCAGACACTGAATGAATCAGTTAGTATTGGTCGTTAGGTTTCTGGTGAAATTGTAATATCTGTGAAGTTTTAATTGAGCAACGTCGTGTAATGAGTAGAAGAAAGCATTTCCCAGTGTTCAAAGCCTTGTCCAAGCGAGTGCAGGGCAATCACAGACTTAGTGCTTACTCTAACTTTTTTCTATGTATTTTGGGGCGTAGATTTCAAAAATGCCAATAATTTTTTTTTTTTTTTAAGAATTGATTTCGAAATATCCTCAGAAAACCTGTTTTTTAGCACTTTCTTCAGTTATTTGCAGTGCCGAATGTATTTTTTTTTTTTTTAAGATTATGCGGTACCACGTCCACCAAAAGAGCGGCGTTATTGATTTTTGAGGAAAAATGTTTGCTTTAGTAGGCGGTGCTTCGCTCCTAACAGGAAAATGCATTTGATACAGAGACAGATTGAGCCCCGAGCAAAGGAATTTTTTAAGTGGGTAGTACCACGCTCACTCACTATGATGGTTGAATTTCAAGCAATAGGCGAACTTAAGTATCTATCTTCATCATAGCAAAGTAGTAACTCAATTTACGCACCAATTTTTTTAAGCAATTCTTGCAATGCTATGAAAAATTATTATATTATAAACATAATCTCTGCAGCTAAAATATAACCAGCCTACATTTGCCAAAGCCTATTAAATACTTTGAATGTAATAATATAATCTTTCAAATTTGTTTTTGAAAAATAAATATTACACTTTTTGTGCCGCTTCTTTCCTTAAAAAGGCTGTCACAGTTTTCGAGTAAGTCAACGCTAAATGAAACAATTATGTCCTTTGCAAGGCTTACACAGAGTCGGGTTGGCTACCCAGGTCATACAAATTTTTGGATCATTTAAAATTTTTTTTCGAGTGATTTTCCACCATTTTAGGTGTAGTTTCGAAAAAAAAATTTTAAGTTCAATCAATTTAAAAATAAAAAGAAAAAGTATAACTATAGTAAAATAAGATAAGATAATAAGAAAATTTACAAAAAATAGGCATCGAGTTGTATTTGAGTTATTGCCCCAAAATATATTTTTAAACAAAAGAATTAAAAATGTTGATAATGTCACATAAGATAAACGAAAGTTTATTGCTGATTCAAATAAACATTAACTACCTAAGTTAATATGATTGTTTATTAAAATCAACCAGCCCCATTGTTTTTGAGAATTATGTCAACATTTTTGCTTACTTTGCACTTAATGCACAAATTTATGTGGGAGTATCTGTGCATTGCTTATATGTTTTTGTATATTTTATGCATCTATGTGTGTGTTTGACGTTTTAATTACATTGTGTATCTTTTATGTTGGTGTTTATCCTACAGCCAACTGTTGTTTTCTCATATAAAATTCAATGTTTTTTTTTTTCTTTCATTTTATTTTAATTTTTTATTTTATTGTAATAAATAATTACTGCGTCATACTGTGTTATCAAAGTACCAACATTAGTTTAAAGTAATTAATGAATAAAATGAAGTGATACGAATAAAATTTAGAAAGCATAGTGTGCTGTGACAACAAAAAACATAAAATTAATAAGCTGCAATATCTAAAAAATACGGTTTCATTGTTTTTCATAAAAAAATTAATATTTTTCATATTCACTCGTCTTGAGAAAAATCAAATTTAGTTTTTATTTGTATTTGAAATATTTTTATTAAAGAAAAAGTTTTAATTAAAAAAATACTGCTACAATTAAATTTGTTATAAAAGTATAATAAAAAATGAGGAATAAAACAGAACCCACATCAGTTATAGACATTAAGGAAACCACAAATCACTTAACAATGGCTCTGACAAACTGATCCGCCTCTCGAAGGCCCAACATCCACCCAAATAATTGACAGTGTAGTGGCCAAGAGTTCTCAAAATATTATGGCTCAAATAAAATTTATGACTTTGGAATTACGACTGCATTTTCTGTTGCTGCTTCTTCACGAACAGGTTGGTTTCATGGACGTCGTTAGCAAATGCAAAGGCAACAGAGAACCACAACTCTGGCAACATGTGCGTTATATTGTCGCTGGCAGCATACAATGAAAAATATGCCAATTTACAGACACACTCGTAAATTGTCCAAATAGGAAATAGCGCTGGTAGTGATATAGCAAGCAAAATATAAAAAGTCGCTTTTTTAAGCACAAAATGTATACCCACTCAAATTTTTATTCAAGGGGTATCTCTTCAACCACCCTGCGAGCTGGCTGGTTTGACTAAATGTACCAAATGTTGCAGATAATAATATCTTACAATCAATACCTTTCAGCGAAGGTAATCGAAAAATATCAATTATTTTTGATTAAAATAGTTTAAATCAGCCATAGTGACATAATATAAAAATAACTAAATTGAAGATTATTTTTGGTTGCCAAAATAATCTTATTGATTAATTGCATGGACTACTTTTGAATGAAAAAAAAAAAAAAAGAAAATATAGTTAACTATACGAAAAAATTAAAATCGAACATAACGATTACTTTTTATCAAAAAAAAAAAAATATTAACGTAGCCTTTTTTTATTTTTTTTTTTTTCTGCGAAAGCAAACAATCTAAACTTTTTTGGTAGACCTACTGTCATTTGTGATTGCTCTCCACAATCACGAGCAATGCAAATTGAAAATGAGAGCGAGAGTAAAATTTGAATATTTCGTTGCTTATCTTCCATAAATATTCCATTGCATTGCCATGGAGAAAACAAAACGCACACACACACACACATGCTTGTTTCTTTTTGCGCAATTAATTTTCTTAAACAATTTTTAAGCTTTAATAATATGATATTTTATAGGAATTTCGTGACAGTTTTTTATTGCAACAACTTTTTTTTGCTATGACATACAGTGCAAGATCGTGGTCATAAATACAAGCAAATTAAAGTGCTAGGAATTTAAAAACTTTTGTAGACAATTGGCACATAATACTAATGAAAGAAAAAAAAAATATTAGAAATCTAAATTTTTTTCGGGTTTAGCGACACATTAGGCTCAAAGTTGAATTTTGAACACCAGAAATGTTCTATGGAATTTATTTTTCTTCTATTACTTCTATTCTATTCACATCCCACTTATGTACCTATGGGAGGTAGGCGTATACGTCTGCCTATCTTTTAATTTTTATATATTTTTAGATTTTAACCTAAAAAACATATGTATTAAACTTCAAGAGTCTAGCGCTATTATTACTATTTATGACCGACGTTCCATAACAATCCAACCACTGTGTGACGTCATGTTTTTTTTTATTATAAGTTTCACATTAAAATAAAAAAGTTATTTATTGTTCTTTTTGATCAATTTAAACTTTTAAACGCAAAAATTTTATGACGTCAAAGAAAAGAAATATAAATATTTTTCTGAATATTTTGACCAGATTCTAAGAACTTTGCACTCCCGCACGATTTTTTCTGAAACTAGATAATTTAGGAGAAAAAAGTGATATGAAGTGAAATTTTGACCAAAAACCTTATGACGTTCTGACAACACGATGAACAGACTAAAATATTCTGACGATAATGTTTATAAATTGAGAAAACTATCGAAAAAATATTTTAAGATTTCATGGCTTATGAAATGACTAAACTTAACTTTATTTGTTACCCCCCCGCGAAAATATAGGGTTAGTTGTGTACTAAAGTTATTGAGAGTTCAACACTGCATATATTTTATATGATTTAGTGATTAGTTATTGATCGCATGATATTTCGTCATCAAGTCATGACAATCTTCATAAGTCGTACAGTGGAACCTCTTTAAGTCGAACGTCGATAAGTCGAAAACCTCCCAAACTCGAAAAAATGTCGTGTTCCCTACCCTTCAAGCCCCGAGACCTCCATTGCTCGAAATCTGACCCCTCTATAAGTCGAAATAATTAGTGAGTGCCTACAAGTAAATTCAGTACATATTTTCCCTCTATAGCTCAAAAAATAAATTTGACCTCTGCATCTCGATGTTTGATTTTACAACCTTTACAAATCGATTATTTAGAACGAATTATCTTTATAGCTCGAAGAAAAATAAGATACCGACTTTAAGAATATGCCGACAATGTACACCTTTGTTTCTTAGAAATCAATATAAAGGTCTACTTATATGTAAAATAAACCAACAAATTCTATGAAATGATAGAGGAATAAATCTTAACCTCTACAAGTCGAACACTTCCCGACAAAATTCGCTTAAGTCGAAGTCCTCCATAAGTCGAAAACTCTATAACTCGAATTTTTTGGCGTCTCCCTTCAAGTTCGACATACAGAGGTTCTACTGTATAAGCAAATTGTGCCACAGCCTCAGGTAGTTCGCACTCTGCTTATTTATGTTAAGTCAGCAATATATTATTTTACTTTAGCAATTTTTAGCATTTGTTTCCTATTAGGGTCATTTTATGCAAACATAATATATACACATACAAATACATATATATTAGATAACATACATAAATTTGCACACACATTTTGTGTCTGTATTTGTTGGCTGCAATTCAAAATCAATATCTCCAGACTTAATGTACAGTTATATTTACAATATATGTCATTTCTCACAATGTCAGTAAAACAACAACAACAGTAACAACGATAAAAAACAATATGAACCTGTCATATGAGCAGCCATAACGCAACATTAAGCACCTAAGCACTGGTTAATAGACAAAGAAAAAAAAAAGAATAAAAAATAAACTAAACAACAAAGAAAAGGCGGAAGTAAAAGGATATAAAGAAAATTTCACAATGACAAGCAAAATGCAAATACCAAATTAAGTTTTTTATTCACACAAAATCTTAAGAGCAAAGTGAAACGTTCAAACAAAATCCTTTAAAAAATTAAGTTAAAGTAAAGTATAGCGTAAAAAAAAAAAGTTTATCCATCTCACGCTAGAAAATGAAACTATGTTTTATTAATGATCCCTCTTTGATAAATGCAAAATAAATCAGTAGTGAAGTGTAACGTAAGTCACGCATAAAATTTGCCACTACTGTTTGCATATATTGTGGAAAGACAAACAACATTTGTAAATGTCCAGAGCACTCAACGTACTGCATTTTACACAAGCTATTTGCTTTAAAAAAAAGCTTAACTTTAAAAAGTTGGAACCTTGCCATGGCTGGATGAATGTTGCCAAAGGAAGCAACAGTAACAAATGGCTCCTTGAACTCTATAATTTTGCACGTAGTGTTGTTGTTATTGTTGTCATAGTCAATGTCATTAATATTTATGTTTATGGAAATCGACACTTAAGAGGTTACTTTCGTTCCGTTTATGTTTTTTCTTTTATTTTACTTCATTTTTGAATGGCAGTAAAATAATTTATGTGTTACAGTTACCACTACTGCTGATGCTGCAACAATGTTGGTTGGTTTGTTGATGCTACTTCTCAAAAACATATGCAGCGTGCTATGAAATATGATTTTTCTGCTTCTTCTCTCTCTTCGTTTTTGTGATGAATGTCAGAATGAATGTAAGAATCAACACATACAGCATACATATGTGGCAATTTTGATAGATTGGTTTTCGTTCAATGTAATGGAAATGGATGTTCAATGAAAATTTCAAACATTTGACTTTGTAACTATTCGATTTCATGCTGAAAAATAACTTTTGATGTACGAGTATTTCATGTTGCAAAAATGTTGATGAATTCTGAAATTCTTTGTGATTACTATTTAAGTTGCTATGATTTTTGAAATAGAAAAATCTGTCAAAAATGTCAAACATAAAATGGTTATATGTTACAGTTGAAATGATTTAATCGCAAATATCAATGATTTATAGAGTAGGTAATAGTGCATTGAATTTTCACTGCACTATCGATTTATCTACCATTAAATAAAAAATTTTAAATAAAACATTAAGCTAAATTTTAGTAGTATTCAAACTGCCTTACCAATTGATTGCAGCAAAGTTTAAGCTACTTCCGCAACTGCCAGATTTGGGAATATATTTTTGAAAAAATAAATATGTACTTCGAAATCTAAGATCAAAAACAACGATAACAGATGATAGGGAATCCATTGCGATTACTAGGGCGTTGAATACCATGTTTGCAGAATCAATAATCGTCATAGTTGATTTAATATTGAGCTTAAAGAATTGTGGAGCTCCTAATACCGACCGCATGGTCCAAGGAAAGTACTTAGATTATAGCTATTGTACATATTACTTGGTTACCAAATTATTCACTTGCAGGACATTTTTGGTTACGCTATACGTTATTTTCTATAATTAAAGTCAAAAAAATCACAATGAAGGAAAAGTCGAAATGTGAGTTTGAGTATACAGATGAATTTTTTTGACGAGAAGCCTAGATATACATACATATGACATTGTTTTTAATTATGCGATTTTTATTTTAAAAATCAAAAATAATTGTTATATCGGATTTCTATTTTTTCGATCATAAATAATCGTTAATTTAAATTTCTATTTTTTTCGATAAAAAATAATCGTTATATTGAATTTTTATTTTTCGATTAAAAATAGTCGTTACATTAGATTTATATTCTTTTCGATCAAAAATAATCATTATTTTGGACTTCTCTTCATTTCGATAAGAAATAATCGTTATTTGGAGTTCTGTTTTTTTCGATCAAAAAATAATCGCTATTAAGAGATTTTAACATAAAGCAATATTTACGCAGTATAGCTAGCGTGTCGTGCTTTTCGTGATCGAAAAAAATAGAAATTAAAAATAATGATTATTTTTGATCGAAAAAAATAGAAATCTAAAATAGCGATTATTTCTGATCGAAATGATTATTTTTGATCGAAAAAAATAGAAATCTTAAATAACGATTATGTTTGATCGAAAAGAATAGAAATCTAATGTAACGATTATTTTTGTTCGAAAAAATAAAAATCCAAAATAACGACTATGTTTGATCGAAAAGAATAGAAATTCAAAATAACGATTATTTATGATGAAAAAAATTGAAATCCAGAATAACGATTATGCAGTGATTTCTATCATAAAATTCATAGTCATTACGGTCCCTGAAATAAATCATTCAAATTACCGACTGCTGCCAGCTGTGATTCGTTAAGCCGTAGTTTATTTTATAAAAAACAAAAGTTTACTTTTACATTGATAGTCAGGTGAACAGAATAAAGTTTTCCTATAGTGTGCGCCAAAGCATTGCAAAAATAACAATGAATTATAAGGAAGATCTGCAAACAAAGTAGGGAACTCTGTCAGATTCTCAATTCATGGAACCTTCAGTACCTCTTCAACATTAATAAGTACTTACTAACAGATAGGAAACTCTCTCAATAGTGGAAAAATGGAACAAAATATTTGATATTCTTAGCTCGGAGTAAATGTAGGCAGGGTTGGGAATCATATTTTAAGAATGGGTATAGTAACCAACGGCTGGTGCTGAAACTGTCATGAACTCGACGAAAAGAAGACTGTGAAATATCTAGTTTCTTTACTTAGCTCTACTTTTGCAATAAGTATGTAGATGAATACACATCGGTCAACCGTTTGAGATGTCCTTGAAGAATCTAACAAAAATCAACCCAACTGACAACATATACCTTCATATTGCACGACTACCACAATGAGTGAACCAGAATTTATTAATTAGACTGATGAAGAAAATACGTAGTATCATTACGAACCCCTGCAGTCTATGTGAGGCTTCAAGGCCTAAACTTACAACTAAAAATATTGATAATTAGAAAAAAAGATAACTACAATACTAATACACATTTAGTGGCAGTGCAATTTAAGCTCCGCTATCACTTAAGAATTTAGTGGAGATATTTTCCATCGGCAGAAGAAATATTTAGTGGAAAATTTAATTGACATTTTTATGCACAAAATTCTCTTAATTGCTTTTATTTATCAGCAAGAAAAGAAGCTGCTATTTGCTTTTGACAATTCCTTAAAAGTCCAATTCCAAAAACATTATTTTTATATTTTCCTTAAAAAAAACTTCTTTTTAAATTCTCCTTGAAAAAAATGTTTTTAATCCTGTCAATGTACAAAGTTTTAATTTCCCTAACGTTCTGAATTGCATGTTTTTTGACGCTTATAGCAAAATAGGCTTGTCATTGTCACACGTTGCAAGAAAATCAATAAAAAGTTTTCAACAAAAAAACTTTCAAATACATTAAGGCTACACGAAATATTGACAGACAGCATGTTGACAATAACAGCGATATTTACCATTTTTGTTATGGTTTTTCTTTCGCTTACCTTGACCACAGCAGCATAAAAAAAAAACAAACAAACAAATGACCACACGTGCACAAAGCCATATGTATATGTACGTACGATTACATAGTGTGGTTGCTTGTAGGTCGAAAGTCGATCTGTCGCTTTATCGCTTTGCAAACGCCTAAAAGTATGCAAAAATTCCAAGGCAATGCTTTTTCATTGCTGGATGATGGTTGTTATTTGATGTTTTTTGTTTTTAACAACTGGCAGTTTATTTTCAAATAGCGTGCACCCGCGCAAAATTTATGCCACATCCATACGTATGTAGGTATGAAGTTTTTACTGTTGTTATTTAAATGCTTGACTTTGAAGTTGTGTGTGTGTGGTTTTGAAGAAAAAACTTTACCTTAAGTCTCAAAGGTCACGTGTATTTATTGCGTATGTTAACAAGTGCTTACATGTGTGTGTGAGCACGCTGCAAGTTTATATTGTCATGTTGCTCCTGTTGACTTGTTTAAGTTTATGTCCTTTCTTGTGTTTTATGGAGTTTTTTTTTCATAATATTTTTATTTTATCTTTATTTTGAAGTTTTTCTTTTTTCTTTTTTTTTTGCTGTGCGTGTTAATGTGCTGTAACTTATTTGGGTGTTTGCTGCTATTTGTATTGTATTTGTTATGCAAAGTGAAGCCGTTAACATTAAAAATGCGTCATCAGACGATTGTCACAGAGTCACACGTGGGTTATCGTATCAAAAGTTGGATTGAAAAAGTTTTACCAGTATGGTATAAAAATAAAAAGAATTTAGTGTGGCATTAACTTTTTTTATGCAGACCGAAAATAAAAAACATTTGTTAATGTGAAACAAATTTAGATACTTTGTGGGTATAAAGATGTTGTTAGCAAACTTGTGTGGCTTATTTATATTTAATGCGTTTTTTATTGTCGTTGTTGTAAATCTTAAATTCATTATTAATGGCGATTGTGAGAATAAGTCAAATGCACTATATTTTATAAAGTTTATTTTGCTTTTTCTTCTAAATTTATGGGTATAGGCAAAATTATACAAAGTATTTTGCAAAAATTTAATTTTTTTTCATCAAAATATAATGTCCAAGAAATATTTCATTTACTCATCGTTTTTTCGTTTTGGTCAGTTTTTTCTAAAATAAAATGTCATTAAACTGAAAAGCGAAATTCACGCAAAAAATCGTACGTCTAGGAAAAGTTTTATTTTTGAAAAGCAAAGTTTCGAATTTATTTCGGTGACCGCCAAGAGAGAGTGGCGTAAAGCTTACATTTGCTTCCGTGCTTATACTTTTTTAGAAGCCCATATATTTTCTTTAGGTGCATTTATTTCTATTCATGAATTTTTTTTTTCGATCCTTTCATTTATGCTTAGTTCGAAATGTCGGAAGGGTTCGGATTTCAAGTTTCGCTTGAAATACTTCATATAACAATCTAAGAAAATCAATTGATTTTTAAGTTTTAAATTTAAATTTTTGCAAAGCCGACAGTCTTTTTCCCAACAAACGTTTATCACGCATGTTACCTTTACTTAAATTAAAACTAAATTCACTTTTTCGCTTCACATTGTAGGTACTAGTTATTTTTCTATTTTTTTTTTTTACACTTTTTAAAAAAAAGCATCAATAAATATTTTAGTTGATTGACTTTTTTTGCCCTTCTAAAAACCTTGCATAGTTTTAGCAAAAAAGAGAAAAAAATTTATGACGTGAAAGAATTTTATTGTGCGTATAATAAGTACCTTAACGCATACACAAAGCTTACATATCACACACACACACACACCCTTGAAGACACTTTTAAACGCATTCATGCAAAGGATTTCCATATAAAAGTCAACCTCAACTCAATATGAGTTTTATTACTCAACAATCTACCAGGATAATATTAAATGTTCACAAATTGAGTGGGTGACGACGACGACGTTTAGTCTTTCAGATATTTCTTAGAAAAAGTTGCAAGAAAGAGTCATTGATTCCTGTTTGAGGTGAGGAATGTAGCGAGCTCATAAAGATAAAGGGGTTTGCCAAAAGCTTTATGTTTTTAAGGATTGTAAGTGTTTACTTTTTTGAATAATGAACTGAAGTTGCAGAATTTAAGAGCTTGAAAGAATTTTAAAAAACAAGAAAACGAGAACGTGAAACGATAAGAAGCAGAAGCAAGCGGCAGTTTGCGGTAAGAAAGTATTTTAAAAAGTTTCAAGATACAACTCGAGCAAATTTCTACAAAAATTTCAAGCTAACACCTTGTGAACAAAGCTTCTTGATTGAAATATTTACTGGAAAATAAAATAAAGGAATAATTCCCCTTTTTCCAAGAGACATAATTTTTTTATTGCAAAATTTTGATTTGTTTCCGACTCCTTCAATTCCATGACAAAATAAATGAATACTTTGTAATTTTCAGTTCAGGAATATATTTCTACCCAGCTCTGATGCAACTTATTATTAGTACGATAGTCTTTCAATAATTCAAATTGTGTACAAAATAAACCAAATTTAATCTCAACTAACCCCTTAAGCGATGACAGGTACATGAACTTGAAGAACCATAACAAAGCATAACGTCTAAACTGGCAAAAAAGTGACGTCAGTAAAATAAAAATACATTGACACAAAAGCTGAAATGAAAACTCAATAGTCAAGATTACGAAACAAAGGCATTTCAAAGGGAAATGAAGTGTTATTCCAGGAAAGTATCTGTTTATATCAAGAAGCAACAGCAGCCGCTACTACATTTGCAGTTTTTCTTAACTATATTTTTCAGTTGCCTAGCTAAGAATGTGATATCACACAAACGATTACCAGTGATAATCGGAAACGATTTCTTAAAGCTCAAGTATAGTCGGTGCAGTAGCGGCAAAAATCATTTCACTTGGTAGCGAACCTTAAAGAAAAGTACATTAGTTAATTGCAAGATATTTAGAATACATGTTTCCAATTTTATGAAGCAATATGAACTCAAAAACCCTATAGATCAGCCATTTGTAATGGATAATTTTCCTTTAACTCATTTCAGTTTCAAGCTAAAATTTATTTTGTAATATTTTATTTAGTTGAATGATTCTGCTCAATTTAGTTATTCCAATTTATCTTTGAAACAGATATCGGAAATCAGTCAATTTAATCATATTGACATCTAATAAATGACGATATAATATCTCATTTTTAGTTCACAACTATTACGCCTTTAGCAGCAGCACTGTCATCGTCATCATTGTAACTGAAGAATTCAATTGGGTAAAAGAAAAAATAATGCGTTAGCATAAGCGGTAGCAGTGACAACAGCAGCCAAAGAAAAAAAAGAAAGAAAAATGGCACTAAATACTCTATTAAGAGTCCTAGAGATGTTCTTCTCGTACAAACTCCTTAAGAACTAAATCCGACTAAATACGCACTCAAGTATGACATTGAAAGTCGCGGCAACGATGATGTCTTTTCGCTGGCATCTCATCATAAACGTAGAAGAAAAGTTGAAGAAATAAAACGAAGAAAAAATGCTAAAGGAATCAACGATGCTAATCAATAAAAAAAAAAGAATAGAAAGAAAAATAAAATTTAACGAAATCGAGAGTTAAAGTGGCGTAGGTGCCAGCATACTGACAGACAACGCAGCTGTGAAGTAGAAAAATGTTCATTTTTAAAGGATGGGGATGAATATCTGAAAATGTAAAGTTTTTGTTTTAGCTTAGCGTACCTACGAGAAAAAAAAGTTTTGATTCATATTAAAAAGCAATTGACTAGAACTTTTGGTTCTTCATAGGATTTATTGTAGGAGAAAAAATTTTGTAGCAGAAGAAGCATTTTGCTTAAAACTTTATGAATTTTTTCTTGACGTCATTTTGAAAGGATTAATAATTTTAAGTATTTAATTACACAGTAGATTTAAAGGAATTTTAAACAATTTGCTACACAAAAAAAAAAAAGATTGGATTGGTTAAAATTTTATTAAAAGTAATTCTATGCATTGTCAAAGGAATAGTCAAAGTCAAAGCATTGAGCTGTGCTTAGTTTACAATTAACTTAACAATTTTCCTTACAAAACGTTAACAGCCATATAATAATTGAAAGCTGGAGAGAATAAAGAGCGGAACAAAACAGAATTGCTTAATACGATCAAGACAAGATATTCAGAGTGCACCAATTCCATTCAAACTGAATGGAACATAGAAAATATTTTGAAACGAAACAGCGAAATTCCAGTATCAAGCTTTTATGGATATTTCTGCGAAATATATATATATATATCTGGAAAAATCTGCGTTCGTTGAATATTAATTTATGTTTAGTTCACGCTGTGGTAGATAGAGTTCCTAGAATTGCATCTTTTTCTTAGGTTTTATTAATAACAATCGCTGATCGACAATGATCTGCTACTTAGGGTATTATTTTTTTTTTTCTTTTTTCACATTCGTTTGATTGCATATCGCACCTTATTTCGACTTCTTAATATTGAAGTATATATTTTCACAAGATTTAAATTCTAATTCTAAAAATACTACTTTGTTTTACAAAACTAGGTTAAGGTTGCACTTACAAATCTACGAGTAACTAGTAAATCAAGATTGCACCAACAGAATGTAATCAAATTAAATTTCTTTGAGCAAACGATAAGCATCAGTTTTTTTTTTTTTATGTTACTACGTTAACATTGCAAAATTAATTAAAAAATTCCAACTATCCGGACATAAATCTTCATTCAACCAAGCGCTGTTTATGTTACTCTACAGCCTTTGCATTTGGTACTTGAACCTCTAAAGAGCAACAAATTAATTTTTTTTTTTTTTCTATCACAAGGCAGCACTGCAGCTGTAAGAAGATGATGCAGTAAAAACATGACTGCTATCCATTATACTTTTAATATCCTGTTCAAAGGCACAAAACGCGTTGAACTTTTCTATGATAGTTGCATTAAGAAAAAACAGCAAATATAATGTAGGCAAAGATGCACAAGCAGTAACAAAAATTAATCGAAAAAGCAGAAAATTCAATTAGAATTCATTTTAAGCTATAAATCATAGCAAGCTTTTAGGCGATATAGCAAAGCGTCTGTATTGTGTGTAGTATAATGAGGCTTAATTTATGCGTGCATAACAAATTACAACAAATTATATGTAATAATATACACAAGAACGAAATACAGCAATAGACGTCTGTGAGATGTTATTAGCAAATTTAGTTGGAATAGCTTACAAACGTTTGAGAAAAATCGATTTTCTTAAATGTTATGCTTCTTGAAAGTTTTTGCATGAGCAGCGTCTTAATTAATATGTGTTAAGCTTTCAGTTATATGAATAGCTTCAACTGTAACCTAGACGATAAACTCAGTTTAGTTAACATTAGAATTGGATGTTTTACTACCTGCTGGAAGTTGTTCGTAACTGAGCATAATAATTAATGCAAATACTTACGTAATAGCAAAACATGCTCCTAGCCAGTTGTGCACTTAAACAATATAGTTTAAGTTTTTTGGCTAAATAAACTTTCTGTTAAGTATGAAATAGTTAACTGAGATTTTAAAAATATTTAAGATGTTATCTTTGGCAGATTACTTCTTGTGAAAAAAAACTTGCATAGTTACAACTTTGTTTGGAATATAGTTTTTTGTACTGAAAACAAAATTTTTTTTTTTTTTTTTTTTGCAATGGATGTCCCAAAATTCATGCAAGATTTCAATTTCGCGCCATTTGTGCAGTAAATTGTTGTCGTTGAATATAAAAAAAAAAACAGCGTGACAGCTGACAGTACAGAGTTATTAAAAACGGAGCGCCATACGAAAGAGCCACGCATTTTCATTGTTGAACAATATTTTAAGAATAATAAAGGTTTGGCAGCTACAGCTGCAAAATATTTTTAGTTTTTATCCTGAACTACAACTAAAAGAACTTGTCTTGTGGTTTTATTTAGTATCGACATGTGTCTGAAGTCAAAAAAATGGGATAAAAGTTAGTATATATAGTTAGTTAGTAGTTATATTGTTTTTTAAAGCACGCGCTAGCTATTCCTTCGTTTGTTCTTTTTTACATACGATGTCATTAAGTTTGAGAGCCTGTTATGCTCACTTACAAAATAATAGAACCCCTTACTGATATGGAAGGGAGAAAAGTAGCTCTGCCTCGTTTCATTTCCAAATAGATTGGAAAAAGTTACACCCGTTTTGCAAAATTTTTTAAAGAAAGGAGAAACAAATTCTTTTTATTAAAAAAAAAAAATATTTAGAAACCCAAAAGAAAGAACTATTCTTTTAAAGAAATTATGGATGGTCGTCGTGAATATAGAGTGTACGCTTGCAAGGTATCCCAACTACTTTGTTTAATTATAAATTTTGGTTAAAAGAAAGAGAATGTTTATTTAATGTTGACAATAATTTATGGAATACAATATCAGATAAATGTTCGCTTCTGCTAGCGACACAAATTTGGAGTCTTTGGAGCATATTTTTCATTAGATTTGTACACATTTCTTCCAATATTTCATTAATTTCATCACGAATATTTTCGTTGAAATGCTTAAAAATTTTCATAAGCCTTGGTCTGCAGATATATCCCCACAATAAAAAGTCCAGACCAGTCAAATTCGGTGACCGTGGAGGCCAATCAATAGTGTTAAATCACGTTTGCCTATCGAATAACTTTCCATAATAAATTTGGCACTCCACGACTGCCAAATATGAACTGTCAAAAGGGACCTCCATTAATTATGTGAGTCAAAACAGGGGCGAGGGGTTCGGCAAAATCTCACCAAATTTCACCGAGGGAGGGTGGGGAGGAGTCCCGTCAGATCTCACCAAGGGGAGGAAAAAACACCTCACGTAATAAATATACGGCCCCAAACTAGTATTTATCAAAATTGCGACAAGACAAAATAGTATAGTTCGGCGGATACCCTGTATATGGCAAGAGATTTATGACGGTAGGCGTGGAAGCCAACCATCCGGATCCCAAATAATTTTGCGGCGCTATTGAGTGAACGAACTGAAAGCTGACCGGGCAACGCTTATACAAAATGCTCCCAATATTGGATCTTAAGCTGACATTATGTCTGAAGGTGCCTGTTTTAAAGGCGATAATATAAATTTAGATGATAACACAGTAGAGTAAAAAAGATTGACAGAGATATAGTCCTTGGGCCCAGGAGTAAAAAAATTATTCATGACCACGCTGCTCAAACTTCATGTATGTGATATTCACGTCGAGACGGACCAATTTTGAACGTAGCCAAGTATGACGTTGGGGCGTTTTCCTTTCAAAGTCATGAATTTTACGACATAAATAAATTTATGACCTACATATATGTTATATTTTATTTTAATCAAGAGTTTTTTATACATAAAAAGCGTAAAAAATTTTGTCGGACAAAAATGTTGGGTCATTTAGCGCGTCCGACACGCCGACTATGCCAACTTTATAAAATCAAAAATTATTTCTGGTTTTTAAGATGTTCGTATTGAAAAGTGAATAACATTCCAAACTTTGAGTGAATTTAATTACCTTTCTAGAATATAAATTGTATTAGTTAGTCCTTGGGCCCAAGGGTAAAAAAATTATTCATGATTGTTCTCGGCCGCATTGAATTTCACGAAACCCTTGACATTAATGCGTCCGAGAACAATTCCCCCCCCCCCCTAAAGTTTGTCCGACAAGGTTGCCTCTTGATTTAAAATATTTTTTACAATAGACTTTGCCAAAAATGGCTCTAAGGTCATAAATTTTTTGATTTTATAAAGTTGGCATTGTCGGACGCGCTAAATGACCCAACATTTTTGTTCGACAAAATGTTTTACGCTTACATTCAAAATTTGTCCAACTCGACGTGAAAATCACATACAAAAATTGGAGCAGTGTGGTCATGAATAATTTTTTTAATCTTGGGCCCAAGGACTAATACAGTTTATATTCTAGAAAAGTAATTAAATTCACTCAAAGTTTGGAATTTTATTCACTTTTCAATATGAACATCTTAAAAACCAGAAAAAATAGAGCCAATCAGTGGAAAGATTCGAATTCAGCGCATCAAAATTTTTAGAAACATAATGGACACACCATAATATTATTGTTTGAGAAAGTTGATCAGCTAAAAATTGACTTTCAGAAAATATATAATTATCTCTGTCAATCAAAATTTTTTGCAAATATTTAGCTCTACAGTGTAATGAAAAATTTACATCTGTTAACGTCAAAAGCATCTTCATAGAAAATAGATTGACAGCAATTCAATATTTTAATTTTTCAAGCGAGCCCCTTTGATGTGCATACGTAGTCACAATGAAGGTTAAATAAGCAAACTTATGAATATTAGAACCATTGCAGCTCACGAGAGACTTAAATATATTTATCATTAAAGAAATAATAGCTTATTAGCTATTATTATTATTATTAACAAACCTCAGGAGATGCCGCAAGAAAATATAATAACTTCATTAAATGTTAAGCAAAGTAATTGACACTTAGACACACTTTCTTTGTAAATGAAAACAGGAGCACGGAAACATTAGCACTTCATATAGAGCTCATATACATAATTATGTATGTACATATGTATGTATATGGTATGTATATGCTCAAATTAATTTGTTTACAAAGTTAATATTTACTTTGGTTTTAATTACTTAAAGAGCAGACAGACATGACCGCACAAAAAAAAAATGGAAAAAAGAAAAGCACAAATACACGTGCAAAACAAATACCCCATATACACATACATACATAGATATTTGTACAAGTTCAGTAGAATAATTGAAGGGTGTTAGCGTACGAAACTGAGGTTTATAAAAGATAATGCCATTTACGGTATGTGGGTTTGTTTTGACACGTTGTGACTTTTGTGTCAAATAACATTAAGGATGCGTAGCAGAGCTTCGAATTTAATAGGTGTCAAAATAGTGAAGAGAACGCAGGATGTTTACCAGGTGTAATTGAATGAATTATTGAATGTAACATTTTGATTGAAAATGTCACACACGTAACATGAATAATTTATCATACTTAGCACAATTTCAATTCTGAATTTCTGCAATTAATGGTCAACTAAGATTATTATTTACAAAAATGTTTAATGACCAGGTGATAACTTTTACAAATTTTTGTAAAAGACTACTAAGTAGTAACTATGCGTTCGTATGTACAATATAGAATCTTTTTTATGGGAATAGCTGATGGTAAACCTAGTGGAATTCAATAGCATATAGATATGCATATAGTTATAGTTTACGAATGACCTACAGTTTATGGATAAGCTATTCAGTTGACTTGACTTGTGAGCAGTATCGACCAAATTTTTTCGTGCACAGCGAGCGGAGATTTTTATTTTTATTCCAGAAGTAAAAAAAAAATTGAGCTTTATGGAATAGCTATTGAAGAGCTACAGTTGATTTGACTTGTGAACAATATCGAACAAATTTTTTTTGTGCACAGTAAGAGGAAATTTTTATTTTCAGAGTAAAAAAAATTCAATTTCCATCTTTTTATTAAACTTTCAAATAAAAAGTTTTCACATGTAATTGTAATTATCGACTTAAAACCACAAAAGTAATCAGCAGCATTAAGTGCAAAAATTCTCAATCACTTTATTAAAAGTTAAACCGCAGAAGGCTCAAGCTTAGGTTAATTCATTTTATATGATTGCTTTCAATTATCACTAAAAAAAAGGCTGCAGAGAACGCGTGCAGTTGTAAAAATATGACTGTGACTTTTTTACAATTTCAATATTTTAATTGTGAAGATTTAAGCAGTTATTTTAACCCTGAAAACGTTACAAATTGTTCGCATTTTTAATTGGCTTTAATTGATTGCCCATAATTTGCGTATTTTATAACCTTCAGTATGTAACAATTGTTAAAAATACAATTGCACATATGATATTTTAATGGATTTCAGTTAACTAGTGCTTGTTATTTAAAATATCTTTAAATTTAAATGAAATTGTTAAAGTCAGCTTTTAAGTGTACTTTATCTGGATTTCCTATTAATTTTAACACAGCTCAGCGAAATAAATATAAGTTAATATTTTTTTAACCCAAAATAAAAATGGTATATGTGCATAAATAATTTAATTTCAACATTTAAAGAGCCTTAAATTTTGTACAATAAATTACGACAATAAACTTCAATCACATAAGGGTTTAACTACAAATGCTTTATGAAAGACAAACCTTTTTAGAAAATTACTCTACAAATCTATGGATAAAAGTTGCACAGAGCACTTTGAAATGTAACTCAACTAAGGATGCAAAAAAACAACAACTTTTAAGCAAACAACTTAAGGTTTTGTTTTAAAGTGCTTTCGAAAATTACGAGTAAGGTACAACATTTTAATTCACACACGAAGCTCTGTAGGTACATATAATCGTATAAATAGGTTTGTTTTTATTACTGCATTACAAATGGTCGATGGTCATCTTTTCAATGTAACACATTCACCAATGCGTCTTGTAATTCTAACTGTTTGTTCAAAATTTATATTCAGCAGGTGCTTTTAATCTGAAAAAATACAATTTCTTTGCTCCGATAGCCTAAATATCAACAATTTACAAAGCATATAAAATATCTGAGTTTATTGAATTTCCCGAGCCACAAATTACAATTTTTATAGACACACTCAGCAAAGAAATTGTCAGATTAAAAATTAAGTTAAGTTATTGATAAATTAAATATTGATCACTTAGGTTCAAGTAAATGTTCAATTGGATATTTTTTTTTTTTTGGTTTTGGCAACTTTTGTCCTTAAGCCCGGAGTAGACAACTCGCGCCATAGATTTTATAGATTTTTTTTAATATCAGCGATTCAAGTCGTTTTGGTGGTTCCAGGTAGTATCTCTTGGCTTATGTCCTGTTGCTATTCTAGGCACTGCATTCATTACTCCCTAGCAAAGTAATGGTGAAATGGTAAACATTCTAGCCAAATATTTAAAGTTTACCTACATAGCTGCTTGGGATAGTAGAAATAATTATTCAGGCTCGCGTTTACTTTTCAGTTCGACTCATATAGTCGCGCTACATAGAATCGAAGGCTTTTTCGTATTTAACGAGCAGCATATATAGCGGAGACAGCATTTCTTCGTTTGGTCAGTTATATTTCTCAAGTAAGTACTTAATTTGTTCAACATAGCATCGTCTTTTTATTCATATAATTCAGCCTTTTCCGACCATTAAAGTTTATCGATGTGAACAATAATTATTACTTCAAGAACAATTTTCATGAATAACCCCATAACCGGATGTCTGTCTAATTTTAATTTTTTTAAGTTTCTCAATTTGTTAGTTTTAGTTTAGTCATCCAGCTTGCTAGGTAATTTTCTTGTAACCAAATTTTTTCCAATAGTGGATGTAATAGCTCCACGAACAGGTTTAGCTTGGCTTTCAGTAGTTACTTTTGCAAGCATGTTGTCAACACTAGCTGTCACTCCATTATCTACGAAGGCCTTCCTTCATTGTCAGTACAACTTTACTTTTAGCTTATCAAGTGATATTAATTGGAAGAACTTTGAAAGCGTATTTTTATATCTTTCCCTAGCAAGTTCACTAGTTCTAGACACTCATAATTTATTTTATTTTAGTTAGTTATCCTATAAAGCTCTCTCATGCCGCCGCAACCAGGCATTTACAATGCAGTTTATCTTAAACTCTTTCATGGAATTTTATCATTTTGTGCAGGCTGACCCCTGAGGCATTTTTTCATTGCGTTCTATGATCTTTTCGAAAGAATTTTTTGTTTTTTTTTTTTGGCACAAATTTACCGACTTTTCAAAACATTTGTTGGGGACTATAGTTTTCTGGATTTTAATTGCATAAATTTAAATTTTGAGAGAAAGCTTTTCAGAAAATTATTATATCGGAGCGGAAAATAAAAATCTCGACTCACTGCTTCGCTCACTTTTCATAATAATGACTGTAACGATAACGAATAAATACAATTGTACAATCCTTACGGTCTATTATAAATTGGAAATACTTTTTTAATTTTGCTCTGATCTTACTCTTATATCGTCAGCTTCATATCTTGAAAGCTGTGCGCTAGATTTTTATATTTTTGAATTTATTTAGATTTTATAGATAATTTAAAAAAAATGTTGGCAGTATGCAAACAAAAAAAAAACAACAAATTTAGCTGAAAACGCAACATATATTTTGACTATTTGGATAATGCATTCCAATTGCCTTTGCAGTTTATTTATTTTAAGATCTTTATTACTTAAAATATTTAAGCAAATGCATACGCTATGGAAAAAACATTGCATTTTGCGCAAAAATAATATGTCAGCTGTCAAGTGTTTCCTTTACTTATCTTTCTTTTATATGGAATCTTGATTGCGGTAAAATGCTAAGTTTTCAGTCAACAAAAATACGACAAATTACACGACATTACAAATTTTCATAAAATTAATCAAAAAAAATTTTTTAATGCTGTTGCGATATAATCGCATTTACGCTAACTACAGGGATTCTCATAAAATGACTCAAATGAGTAATTAAATCAAAGTTATATCATTTAGTTAAACACATTACACAACATTAAAAAACTCATTTTCTTCTTTAACATTCAGAAAGAAATACATTGAAAACTTTTTAAGAATCAAAACAAACAAACGAACACACGTAAATTTACGAGTACTCAGTTCTGCGTTAAATAAATAAAAATACAATAAAAAAAAAATAATGCAATAATAAGATTCAGAATTTTTGTTTAGTTAATAAAAAAAATATTTAAAATGAATTTTTACTCACCATGCAAGGAACGGCGGCACCAATGAGAAGGAAGAATCACGTTACGTTTAAATCTTCTGAAAATGTTGAAATTCCAAAAATAATTTAAAACAGCTCAATCGTAGATTTTCTACGGCATGGGGGATCACTTGAAATGACAGGTACTGTGTTGTTTGTTTTTGTCTTCTTGCTCGTTTTGAAAATTCGATCGACAATCGATTTTATTTATTTTGAAGATTTTTTTTTTTTATTATTGTTTTTTCTGTTATTTTATTTATTTGTTAAATTAGTTTCACCTAATTTTATTAGAACTTTTATTTTATTACAAAACACACAAAGAAATGAATACATATTATAAATGTGAAAATTTTATTACAATACGTAAAATTGCTGATTCATTCATTGATACTAAAGATCACTACAATTTGTTGCAATGCGCGCCACACATGATCGATGTCTTACTCAACTAAAAACAAAATACGAAAAATCGCTCAAGTTTTTTATTTATTTATTTTTTAGTTTCATAAGCGACACCAAAACGCTCGTGTGAAAATCAACGAAATTGGAAAATGACCAACATATTGCAGAAAAATTTTATTTTAAATGAAAATTTGTTTATCCGTTCTTGCACGTTTTTAATGAGTTTTTTAATAGTTATAATTTTTTTTACATATTTTTTTCAGAGTTGCCAACTTTGTATATGACAGAATTAATTCGTTCAAGAAATTTTTCTTTGTTTAGTTTTATATTTTTTTTTTTATCTAAAATCTTATCTTATTTTTAAAAAAAGTTTTAAGGCGTTTTTCTGTAAGTCTACTAGTTTACGAACAATAAAATAAATACAAAAGTATTAAGTACCTTGTGACCATCTGCCCGAAAACGATTAATTTTGGTCTAGTACGACTATATTAACTCTTTTCAGATTGGATGGTCACCCAAAAAGCACTCCGCTAAAATTGCTAAAAATTGGCTAAATAGCTAAAAGTTTCAAACGATGTAGTGCACAAGTCAGTGCTTCGGTCTGAACCTCATCGAAAATGTATGGCCTTTGCTAAAAAAAGAAACGACTGGCACAATACGATAATCCTACAAAGAACTTAAATGATCTTGGTCCCAGACTCAAACTAAGTGGGCCATTATTTCGCACTAATTCATTGAGAAACTGGTTCAGAGCATGTCCAGACGAGTCAACAATATCATTAAAACCAAGAGCCTTGGAACGACATATTAAAAATATTATTCTGAACATTTACATAATTTTTGAACGTGCAAAAATGGATACATTGAGTTTTTTCCTTATGTATATGAATTAAAAGTAATTTTTTGCCTCCAAATTTGAAGGATGTTCTTTAATTTTTAAGATTAATAAAGAATTTAATTTAAAAAAATTTGGTTGTGATTGCTGTATGTATTTTAAAGGGATGTAGAGCTACCCAAAGTCAAATGTGATCAGGATGTATCGACATGTGCTCGCCACTGTACACACACGAAATCATAAACGATTCGAACACGATCCGTATGGTGTACGAAATTTTTTTTCATTATTCCGCGGTTATACACAAAAATACTTTTCGAAAAATCTTCATGTTTGTTAGCAAGAAGGACAAAACGAAAGGATCGAGTACAGAATTTGTTGTTGTTGTGTAAAAGCTGAACAAATTCATAAAATATAATAGACAAGAATTCCTCAGTTTAAGCCAGCTCTAAGTAATTCTAGATAACCTTCAACTGAGGCCAGGTGGATTATTAGTATTTTAAAATAAGCTTCCTGGAACGATGTTAGTCTCTATGTGCGGCAAACTCCACTCAGAGAATAAATCATATTCTAAAAGTCAATCCATTGAAAGGACACCAACGGTTTTGCCCTGGCAACCCATACATTCAAATTTCTTATAAAAGAATATTATAAGGGAACATTTGGCAAACGATTGTTTGACTCGTTGCGTATGGCAAAAGTTCGAAAATATTCGATCAGCTCGTTGCACAGCTTTAATAATTATCCTTTCATCACATTTATATGCCTATTACGTATTACTATACATCCAGGAGCGTCGCTTCACCAAAACCTTGGGGGGTCAAGATTTATAATTCCACCACTATTAGATGGTTTTATTGAATTATTGTATTGAATAAAATCTAGTATCAGATCCCTTGCGGGGGGGGCGGGCAGTGCCCTCCCCAGCCCTACCGAGTCAACGCAACTGTATACATCTCAACTTAAATGAATGTCAACTAAAAATTTTACACCGGGAAGTTTTTTAATTTATTTTGTCAATGTTGTGGTGGGAACACTGTTTCTCATTGTTATTGAAATCACTACTAATGAAGTTCAAGCACCCAAATAAATGAACTTAATTAGCGGCGGGGTGTCAGTGACGTAGCAGGGCCATGTTTTTGGCACAGTAAAAAACAGATGAGCAAAAATTTTTTTTATTTATTTTTAGTTTTTTTATGTTAGTTCTTAAATTATTTTTTGATAAGTGCTTTTTAATTGCAAAAAAAATTTTTAAAAATCACTAATTTTACGATAAAAAAATTCACAAATATTTTAAGCCTTTCCACGTTTTTTGTTTATATTATAAATGTAATTTAAATCAGTTTGAAAACAAACAAAAAGTGCGACGCAATAACATCAATAATAAAAATTGCATTTTAATACATAATTAATTAAAACAATAATTAATTTGTTTACACGACTGCAAAATGCAACCAGTTTTTTTTGTTCACAACCGCAATGAAAACCGAAACGTTTGCTTATCTGTCTGTCTGTCCCACAGTGCTGCGTCGCCGACGGAAATTGCAGTGTGTGCAAAAAAAAAATATAAAATTAATATATTTTACACAAAATTTTGCAGCAAAAGAGAAAAGCAAAAATTTCGTTTTATATTAAATATACAATTGCGCAAAAGTTCCATGAAAGTAAATATAAAAAAAAGTTTCAAATTTAATAAAAACAAAGATATTTCGAAGAAAAAAAAAACAAGTTACACACGCGTTAAAAGAACACGAGAGCAGCACCCTGCATCGAAAAGAGCGCTGAAGATCGGCGATCAACACTGCTTTAAAAGAACTACGGCCTTGCCATCAGAGAAAAAAAATCTTAAAAATCAGACGCAAATCATTTTGCATTTCTTTGCGCTTTATTTTTTTTTCACTCACTTTTATATATTAGACAAATATAAATGTTTTACGTTACACTCACTATAATTTACCTTTTGATAACTGTTTTTTTTTGTGTTAATTTAGCTTTTGCACTAAGAAAATTATTTGCAATTCAATCTCTTTTTATGTAAACACACAAATAGCGAAAGCCAGAGTACATGCGAACCAACGAACGAAAATACAACTTTACACGTTGAGCACGCTATTACAAATGATTTCGTTTCCTATTGGATTAAATTCATCTGCCGCAATTTTCGAAGCAGCTGCTTGTTCTACTTCTTTTCTCTTTGAATTTGCTACACGTTGTTTTGTTGTTGTTATTATTGCTTTTGTTGCAGTCTACTGGAGAAATTTTGTTTTGAATTGGACTTTTTCCTGTTTTTGCTGTATTTTTACAGCTGTTGATCTTTCTCTCACAGTCACGCTCGCTCTCTCTCTCTCTGCACAGCATGTGAGTTTTTATCAGATGACACCAGAATTATACATGGCACTTTCGCATCATTCTTTTTGGTATCATTAGGCCAATTTTTGATATAATTCGATATTCAACAAAAAAAACTGTTCGTTTTCTACAATAACTGGTGCTATTGTGAATGACTACATGTCAGTGTTAAATTTATTCATTAAAAGAATCATTTATTATAAGAAACAGTCAGAGTAATCAAGTACAAAATGGAATCTCAAAGGCATTCAAGTATTTATGTTTCAAGAAGTAGTTTTGTGGCACACAATTCTACACATTAAAATCTGTTTTATTTACGGATTAATTTTAAATCCAAATATAAAAAGTATACAATTATATAAACTAACTAAAGGTTGGTGACATGAGAGTAAAACTGTGAAATCCAGCTACGAATGAGGATAGCAGCTGACGTTAAATAAAAATAGGCGGCAAAAACACGGTAATGCTAGTGTGAAGCCATATTCTGTTTCCTTTTTGTTTATTAAATTGTTTTGTTACAAAATCTACTTCCGAAACTCTATTTTGTATGCTGCAGAATACTATCATATGACGCCATTAAGTGACAGCTTAATTGTCAAGTATATCAAGTATATCTGAAGACCTTTTTTGGCTTAGGCTAGCACTTATATGATTTGTTGACTGTGATATATTATTCGTAGAGTTATCTTTCTGTTCGTAGACTCAGGAGTTTTCCCAGACTGAGTTTTGCTAGCTTCTTGCTACGGTTTCGACCCTGCTCTTACTACTTATAAGAATAAATCATCAAACGGTTGTGAGTAAATGTTGTAAGTTAACAAACTGAATTGAATTGGAAATGAACGTTTGAACGAAAATTCGTTTTTGAGATTTTTCTAAACCAAATTATTTTACGAAACTACAAATTTCTGTTTTCGGGCAAACTTCCTTACTTTAAAGACTTTAAAAACTTTTCACTCTTTTAGAAAAAAATGTACATATATATAATATAATAAATGCATTATACTGCAAATTCCTTAAGTTGACTTCAATAATCTAAGTACACCAGTATCACAAATATAAAAATTCAAAGTATCAGATTTCAACGTACAGGACCAACGTATTTTACCTTTAAATTTACTCAAAAATCTGTCTACGTATTGAATTAGACTCGAATTTGTAAGAATTTTGAAAGATTGGTAGTCCATTTGCATTTCAACGTCATTTTGCAAAATTTCGTTTTTGTGAAGCTTTAAATTATAATTACTTATTGGAGCGTTCATGCGAAAGTAAAATTATTCTGACTGAAAAGTTTCACCAGTCTTAAAAAAATATAATATGGCATTTAAAAAGGGATAACGTTAGTGGTATCTGTTTCAAATTAGCGTTTATATAATTAATTTACTTTTCGCGGTAGATATTTTTAAAAACACGGATGTTTTACAAAAAAAAACACAGGTTTCTTTTGTTTATAATACTACCAACGAATATGTTTAATACACAACAATTTTTGCTAAAAATTACATTACTTCTTTAATTTATTGGATCGACGCAGCATTATTACTTAACATTATATTATTCAGAAAGATGCAATCTTTAAGTTTCAAATGATTAACGCAAACGAAGCACAACCACGAATTTAATCACTTTCTTGCACTATTTATAAGAGATAATCAAGCTTTCTGACAATGAAATATATTTTTTCACAACTCAGGAGAACAACTCATGAGCAATTCACGACAATATTACGCAAAGTCCGAAAAAGAACTGAATCGAATTTTATTTTAAAACACTGCGGCACTTCATCTTCGAATATTCAATTTTGAAGTTGTACATAATCTGAGAGAGTGAATTACTTAAGATAGTGCGCAAGTCCAGGATATGCCTAATAAAAACAATAGCAACAATGTGTTGAATATTTTTGAACTATAAAATCTGTTTTAACATAACAAAACAGGAAAACAAATCTAACAATAAAACAGAAAATCATGACGTTACGTATTAAGTCAATACAAGTCAATAAAACACTAGACAGCTATCAATTTCTTTAAAACTGAATATCGCTTAAAATGTATTCACCTCTATTCGTGAAATAAATTTATTATCCTCATTTTCATTTTCCTTTTAATATGAGCAAATTTTATGTATGTAAATATTTGGGAGAGTACATGATTCCCGAAGCACGTGCGTTTCTAAGCCGACTCGATGCCCTGACCTATCCTAAGTATAAACAACTTACTTGTTGTAAATTATATTAAGGAATAATCGATTAAATTCAAATTGGTATGTTAAGTCATGTGCCAATTGAATAAGCCGCAGACATGTAAAATAGACTCATATGTATATGTACGATATATATACATATAACTAAAACTAGGTCACACAGTCACGTGCTGCTATTTTTGTTTTAATTTCTACCACGTGTTACGTGACCTCTTTATTTGCCAGTTTTATATTTTGCACGCAATTATTTTTTACATTTAATTTAAAAATGAACATAAATCTGTTTTGTTTTACTATGTTAAAATAATACATTTCCTGAAGTTTTTTAAGAGATCATGATTACTAGTTAACACAGGAGTTTCAAGGCTTATGTAAAATAAAATGTAAAGCATTTACATTCTCATATATGTATTTATGTCTTCCACCATACATGTGTTAATTTAGTGACGTACCCACACATGTAGATTTTGAATGCAAGGCATGCGCAATATTTGCAGTTAGGAATATTTTCACTCTTTTGCTATCAAATATTGTTAGCACAGATAACTAATTGCTCAAGCGATTCTAGCATATTGCTTTAATCGTGAGTTTCCTGAAATTGGTCTGTTGATCGCGAACGAAGCTCACTTCATCATATCTTTGATATCTATAAGCAACTAAAATGCCAATATAATCTGCGATCTAGTTTTAGTGAGGAAGTTTATAAAGTACTAAAGTACGAGTATTATAGTGTCTACTAGTTAAGCGATCACGCAGCCAGTTTTATTATACGTACCCACTTGGCATGTAACGTTTTGGAAACCTTTCAGAAATCTTTCACATGAAATCTTACATAGTTTCAGATACGTTTCAGAAAGCTTTCATATTCACTTCAGAAAGCTTTCTGCAAAGTCTTAATTCCGCTTTTTTGCTTTTATTTGAAATACTTCTGAAATGTTACAGAGACATTTCATAATGTATTCTTGAAACGTTGAAGAAATATTTCAGCGTTGGTTCTAAAATATTTCAGAAACATTTTAGAAAATTGAAGCCGTATCAACAAAAGCTCTTTTTTCAAATCTTAAGCCAGACGTCAAAATTTTTAAAATAATGAAATCATTTGATGATGAGCAGCAGATTAGTAATTCATATGTGGCTACGTTGAGCAATCAAACCTTTTTAGTTAAATACAAAATGTTGTACTTAATCTAAATTTATCGGAATTCCCCTTCTAAGATATTGAAGTATATTTCACAACAGGAGCATCCCTGCTTTCTCTACAGTTTCCGCCGCAACGAAACGAACAAACCTAAAGTATACAGCGAATTAAATGGCATTGTGCGGCGATAAAGAAGAACGTAATAGAAAGAAAGAACGAAAATCAGAATTTCGCAATTTTGCGGCGTTTAAGTTTTTTCGTAAGTAAACAAATTATAAATTACGTTTAAATAAAATTTGCCACAAATTTTAAGAAAATAAATAAATAATAGTTAAATGCTTTCATTTAATTCAAGGAAAAAGTTAAAGAACGCTGCCAAAATTCAAACCCAGTAAAAATCAATAAAGTCGTAAAAAATAACAACGCCTTTGTATTGGGTCCTTTCAAAAAATTCCAATTCAAAAGCTTAATGTAAACTATATAAAGAAGTTCCGCTAAGCCCCTTATAAAATCCTCTAAATGTCTGATGAAGAAGATGAAATTCTCTCACCGGAAGAGGGTTTCTCCGCCAGCGAGGATGAATGGAAACCAACTAAAGAGATGCAAAGAGGTGGCGAATCGTCGGATGATGATGACAGTGATTTTGAGGACTTGCCAATTTTGGGTGGAGCTGTATTGAATTCTGCTAGTGCTGGAGCTGCAAAGCGAAGGCAAGTTTTAACGTCAATCTAAGTTGGGTCCCTGTAAGATTTTTGTTTCATTAAAAAAAAAAAAAATGAAGTGGACTTGTGTTAGATTAAAAAGAACATATAATAATAGGGTGTCGGTGGGATATGGTTTTGGAGATCTCTTTGAAGTTGCGTGTAAAATTTTTAATATTAAATAACATCCCTATCTGATAAAATCTCATTGGGACCTTAAATAGATTTCCTTCAAAGTTTTTTCCGTTCATAGAAATTTAAAGAGTTAATTTGTAATGTGCTTCAAAATAATTTTAGAGAACCCAAAGGACGTAGTGCTATCAAACAACAGGCGGTAAAAAAACGTAAATCCACCGGCCAATCGTTGCGCTCAAAACTATACAATAAATACAAGCCACCGCCAAAAACGTTTCCTACGCGTAGCGACAGTAACTCACCCTCAGCGTCAACGTCGTCCAAAGTTCAAAAGAAGGCTTCAAAAAACTCCAGAACGCCCAATGATGATAGTGACAATGATGACAACAACAGTTCCAGCGATTCCAGTGTCGACGACTATCTCGTCAATCCAGCAGAACTTGATCTGCGTTCAAGTTTTTTCGATGTAAGCACTAAAAAAACCGTCGCCGCAGATGCAGCGCCACAATTCGATTGTAATGCCGGTATGAATTTATCCGCTTCTGAATCAGAGGATAATGAGACCAGTGGTGATGAAGAAAAACCAACTACTACTGGCAAAGCATTTGACTTTCGTAATCTATTGGAAAAGGCAACAAGTCTGGAACGTGTTAAAGAAACCATAGCAAAACGAGCTGCTTCAACCAGCGCCATTAAAGAAAAGCGCAAATCACAGCATGATGCTGCTGCTATGGATGTCGAGTCATTGCTTGCATTGGGCGAAAATCAAACTGTAATCGGTGCCGCCGATGATACCAAAGGCGGACGTCAAAAACTACGACAAACGAAATCGACGCGACAAAAGCGTCATACAAAAACGCGACCAGCTTCAACTGTTATCGCTGCAGCAGGCGATTCAGAAAATTCCGATTGGGAAGAAGTTGCAGGTATGAAACGAAAGTAGCAAGTGAATTACGATGAAAAACTAACTCTTCATAAACACATTTAGAATTAACGTTATTATTTATAAAAAGAAAATGAATGTTTCTTTTGTTTTTGGTGGTTTTTGAGTGTAGTTTGGTTAAGGCTATGGTACAATCTGTCTATTGAGCTTCCAAAGACTGAGACTGTGTTGTTGCTGCTATACAATGATAATGGTTATGTTGACAAAAAATAATAACAACAACAAATATAGTTGCGCATGTTTAATATTTAGAGATAATATTAAAAAAAAGAACACTTAAAAAGTTGCTTTTAAAAGCTAATGAAATTATAAATTTAAATGGATGCTTAGAGACCTAAACTTAAATACTCAAATTAAAACTGATAAACTATGATTAAGGATTATTCACTTATATACATACATATATGTAGATATAATTTAAAACTCTAATCCCGTGAATTTTGTCTTCCTATGCTAAACCAAAATTATTTAAATTTTTTTAAATTTATGTTATATAAATATACTTTTCAAATGATAACTTTTTTGGATCCTATATTTCAAATTGTATGTTCCTATGACTAACAATTTAGACAAAAGAGTTGATTTCTAGTATGAATATGTGCATATCTGAGTTATAGCCCTTCAAAAACTTCATTCTTACTGATCAGTTATGATTCGTTCTTCTGTCGAAAAGATATTGATATTTTGTAGAGGTCTGATTTCTCTTAAGTATGACATCAAGATAGTGTTAAGATTCTATGTATTATCTTTATGTTTTCTAGAGCGAACGGTAACTTAGAGGTGGTACACACCTAAGGGATTGAATTTCAAAAAATTCTTCAGTAAATTATACACATCGTTCATGAATTGAAGGGCTTATTTTAAACATGGAAAAACAGGAAAATATAAGACGTTTTATGCGCTTTTTTTATATTACAACAATTCTCGACTTATCAACGAGATAAGTTATTTTTGCTCTATAAGACGAAGTTAAAATATCCTATTCTCACATGATTCTAACACTTTTATTAAAAGTATGTAGTTTTTCTTCCGTGAAAGATGCGACGTCTTGTCAAAATTCGCCCGCTTTTTGTCTGGTGCTAGTCCAAATCATTTCGTGTATTTGTGTGCATTTCCATTGCATTATCTCAAACAACTTCATTATGTGAGATGGTTATGATAATGCTTTAAAAGTTTTTCGTATTCGTATATTTTAAAAATGAGATTTTGTTTTTTTCTGTTTTATTGAACTGCTGGTTTAATTCCTACCATTATATAAGTAAAAATCAGTATACCTAAAAAAGCAAAATCAGCTTATTAAATGTAATCAAAATAAAATTTAAACGGTTTCCCCTAGGTAAACTAAAGTCGTTAAAAAAATCAAAAATATTGTCGCATAGTTATGGTTAAAGTTATGCAATAAAAAATTAAAGGTCAGAAAGCTATATGAGGAAAATTTTTAGCATGGATCTTAAATTTTATTCATAACTTTATAACTTTGCACCAAATATTCTAAAAACTAATGAATGTTATGACAAACAATGCAAAAAAAAATATATATTACATATATAAAATGTGAACAAATTTATTAAATATTTAAGAAGCTGCATTTCAAATTAAATATTCTATGAATGTTAAAAAATGCATTGCAAAATAAGAAGCATTTAAAAAAAAAAATATCAATTTATGTATGTTGTTGAAATATGTAGAATTTTCGGATCAAAAGCCGAATAACCAAAAAAAAATCAAGTAAAACTAGAGTTGGCGACTGAAAAAGTTGACGAATTTACTTTAACTTCAACAAAGTTTAATGCAAAAATCAAAAAAAAAATATTGTTACAAATATAATTAAATGTTATGAAGCTATAAAAAACCGTAGTTAAACACATAATAAGCTAATATTTAGAGCTACATATTTTAAAGTAGTTTAGTTCAATTAATAAAATATACTCGTACTAAATTTTAGCACAATAAACTAATAGCACGATAAAAAATAAAAATCCTAAAAAAAATAAATAAATGCAAATTGATTAGCAAATTTAAACACTTTTTATTGCTTGCTTCTTCTACTTAATTTAGTAAATTGGTATTTTTTATTATTAAAAAGTGCATATTTCAAATTAAAAGGTATTTATACTTTTTTTACGTTAACTATTCTGAAAGCTACAAGAAATTTAAATATTTTCAACAATTTGAATTTACCAAAAACTCGGAATTTAAATTTATAAATTCGAATCTATAAACTCAATTTAATTTCAAATTCAATCATAATAATTTTATCTTAAATTTATTTATTTACATGGAATCATCAGTGGGTGGAAATAGCCTTTGCTGTTTTTTTACTTTTCTTTTATTTAATTTTTCTGGTGTTCTCTCACACTGTACTGATCAGTCAGCTCAGTAAAATAATAATAAATTATTTCTCTTTCGATACAATTACCTTTCGGTGTGCTTACCCCAATGAAGTGCCTGTCAGAATATCAAATGAATTACAAAAACAAAGACATATAATAGAAAAAATAATTTTAGCTTTGCTTTCTTCCACTTTTTCCTTGGGTTCTCAACAAAACTTTGAAAAAAGGAAAACATAGCAAGCTTAGAAGTTCTCACTGCATCGGCTCAAAGGTCACTGATGATTCCATTTAGCAATAGATGAAACTAGTATGACTATTTTTTTTGAGTTGTCACACTGTACTGTACAGTAAGCTCAGTAAAATAATTATAAATTATTTTCTGTTCTGATACACCACAAAAAAAGAGCATCAATTATGTTTACTGTTTATAAAAAAACTAGTCAATTACGTGCCCCTATCGTGGTGGTTAGAAAAAATTGACTAGACTAGTCAATTTCAGTCAGCATGCACACATTACTTGTGTCGAATCGAGTTTTTTGAATACATATATGCACTTTTTTAAAAAAGACCAATTTTATATACAATTTTATTCTATGTCTGTGTGAGTGTGTGTTCATTTGTATTATGTAGCTTTACTAAATCCTTTTATTGTAGTTATGAAGCTTTACTGTTGCTGTCTTACAAAATATATCAACAAAATTTATAACGCCACAACCAACTTCAAATCAAACTTATTTGCAATACTAAATATTATTAATTTTGCTTGTCTCAAACGTTTCTCTTAACTCGTTTACGTTTTCAGATGACAACTCTGATGTTACTGATGCTGCGGAGGGTGCGCTGAAACTTAACCACAATGGAAATCTTGAGATACATGTTGAATTTCCAACAAAACAACGCAAAAAAACCCGTGATCAAATAGATCTTGAAAATGTACTCAAACGTAAATTGAATCGTGAAATTAAAGAGCGCCAGTTGCTGTTGCACAAGGCCAGCTTACTGTGTTTCTTTGCTAGAAGTTACTCTTACAATCGGCTGCTAAATGACACTGCACTAATGCGAGATGCACTCAAATTGCTGCCCAGCAGTGCATCTTATCCAACAGAACGTGGTACCGAATTAAAGTATTATAAATCATTAGTTACTTGGTTTAAGACCACCATAAAGCTTAAAAGTGATAAATTTTATGCTGAGAAAAGTCCTAAAAGTAAAGAGAAAATGAAACTACAATTCAGTGAGCAATTCAAGAAAAAAGAAGCCCGTTGCAAACAGGATATGGTTTGTATGTTTGTTATACTCGTACGTGGTATGGGACTACAGTGTCGTCTGGTGGTCAATATGCAGCCATTGGCGCTGAGACCATCACAATTAGATTTGTGCAAAATTAGACTAAAGAAAGATACTGAAGATGGCAAAAAAATTACAAATGCGACAAAGACAACTGATAAAAATGAAAAGCACATAAGTGAGAGTAAAAGTATGGAAAAAGCTAAGAAAAGTACAAAACAAAAAGATAATTTAAATAAAAGCAAAGAAAAAGAAAAAACTATGAAAAGTGCAGAACCACAAAGTCGCAAGTCTGTGGCATCAGAATTGAAAGATAACGCAAAAGAGTTAAGAGAAACAAAAGTTTATGAGACTACCGAGAAAGCTGTTGCTAAGAATATCAAAGCATCGGCAGAAAAACCAAAAGTAAACAAGGAAGTAAAGGAAGACGTATTAAAGCCCACAACAAAACCCGCACTAACTAAGCTTAAACGTAACCAAACCATTGGCCAAACAATTGAAATTAAAAAATCGAAATTAAATGAAGTAGGTGCTACACCTATAGCGAGACGCACACGATTAGCATCAAGGGATCAGCCGCCTCAACATCGAGTGGAAAAACAAGCTGCCTCAAAACGTACAAAATCACCAAAATCTATTATAGAAATTGTTATCAATGCTGATATTGCAACAGAGCAACAACAAAGTAAAGAATCCACCAGTGAAACTACGAAATCAAAGCAGAAAAATACCAAAAGCACTGCCGTAGCCGCTGAAAAACCCATCGCCACTAAACCCACACGTGACAAACGTTCTAGTAGCAAGTCTCCAAAATCGTATATTTCCCCTAATTTTCTACAAGATAATAAAGTTTTTAAAGAAAAGTTCTCCAGCAACATCGAGGAGCAGCAACAAAAAGCCCAACAGCGTACACGTTCAAAAAGTCCCAAAGATAAAAATGATAAAGTAAAAATTTCTACAGCGTTTCTTAAGGAACCACCACCTCAAATCACTCGTGCACTTCGTTCTGGTCAAAAATCAACAAATCAAGATACTAATACACTACAGATTCCTCAGTTAGATGGTGCTGACGATATTATAGACCTTGATAATGTTCCACTTAAAGACCGTCGAAGACGTCCACCGATATCAAAAAAAGAAAAAGAATTACGTAATAAAGAAGATTCATCAGATGATGAGGATTTTCAACCATCACCTTCAAAACGTCCCAAAGCAGCACCTGTGCTACCTAAAGCTGTGGCACAATTGCGAAAAGATCGTCGAGTGCTTTCCACTGATGATGAAATAATGAATACACGAAAATCCAATGCTGCTGACATGTGGATTGAAGTGTGGTCTGACGTAGAGGATCATTGGATTTGTGTAGATTTATTCAAGGGAGAATTAGATTCGGTGGATGCAATTAGGGTATGCTTAAGATATTACTTTAGAATTTCGCAAGAAATAAATGAGTAGTTTATTGTAAAGAAAACTATTTTCTGGTTTTCAAAAAAAAATGTTGACGTTGATATCTCACAGTTAGTATAATCTACGACTTTGACTGTACTCGTACTTCTTTTTTACTATCTAAAAAATGAAAACCATTAGAAGGTAGCTTTTATCAGTATGCCTGCTGGATCCACTCTACCAATATCCTACTTGGTAAGAGTCTGGTTTTCCTCCTGCAAGCTCCCATCAAAAATTGGAAGCAGTCAATTGTTAAAGAAGTTGGATGATAGTCGAGTTTTGACCCTTAAGTCTTCAATATTCTGCAAGTATGCTTTGCAGAGTGTTAAAAGTATCTTAATCTAGATTACCTCTTATAAAAAGCATATAGAGAGATTGTTTGCTTAAACATAAAGACATTGTCATGAGATGATACCTATTTTCTTTTATTTAGCTATTCAAAGATCACTTTAAAAATATTAATATTAACCTTGAAATAAAGTTAGGTTCTGATAAAAAAGGCAAATATATCAAGGCACCTTGACAAATTCATCTAGCTGACTTAAGTTAGTTTAACGCACTAGTACAGTCTTAAAGAGAACAACAATTAAACGTCAATTTATCTCTTAGCTGTTGACAGACATTCCTAGCGTATAGATTAATTAATTTTTTTCCATAACTTCCAAAATCTATTTAGAAAGCGGCATCCTCCAGTTTCGCTTATGTGTATGCTTTCCAAAATGATCTAAGTATTAAGGACATCACTGCACGTTATTGTCCTCATTGGACAACAACGGTTCGCAAGTCACGCGTCGAAAAGGGATGGCTTGATGAAGCTATATCTGCCTATTTGGGGCGACGTAACAAACGTGATATGTGTGAGGATATGGAATTGCGACGCATACACGAAGGGAAACCAATGCCAACGGCTATATCCGAATATAAAGATCATCCGCTGTATGCGTTGGAGCGACATTTGCTTAAATTTCAAGCGATCTATCCACCGGAGCCACCTACATTAGGTTTTGTGCGCGGTGAGGCAGTTTATGCGCGAGAATGCGTGCATACATTACATTCACGTGAAATTTGGCTCAAATCGGCGCGTACTGTGAAATTGGGTGAACAACCCTATAAGATTGTGAAAGCACGTCCCAAATGGGATAGGGTAAGATGTGGTTCATTGAATTTTATGTTTTATTACTGGAAAGCTTGTGTTTTCTTATTTTCAAGATGACGCAAACTGTCATCAAGGATCAGCCCCTAGAGATTTTTGGCTATTGGCAGACACAAGATTATGAACCGCCAACTGCTGAAAATGGTCTAGTGCCACGTAATGCTTATGGTAACGTTGAGCTATTCAAAGAATGCATGTTGCCAAAGAAGACAGTTCACTTGAAGTGTAAGTTTTCAAAAATATATTAGATATTCATAAGTAAATGAAGCGAGAGTGACACACCGGCACCCGGGTCAAAGTCGTTAAGTATCGCTCCAATTGATTTTTCTTGGTTATTTCTAAGTATCAATAGACGACTGATGTCAAATTAGGGTAGTTAAGTAGTCGCTAAGCTCGAATCAGATTTTAGCTTACTCATCAGCATTTTGAGATAACGGTAAACTAACCGGTAATTGACTGTTTTGATTTGCAGTCTGAGAGGTCTGAAACAACGTCCCTTATGAAAAGACAAACATTTTTTTCATTTGCACTACCCTACCGCACCACTCTTTAACCACTTTATAGAGCATTTTAGTCAAATTTTCTAAATAAATTTTCATACGAAACGAACGATTTGAAATTTTTTCATACGACCTTAAAAAATTTTATTAACAAAACTTCCTAAGGCTCATCGGTGTGGTAGTAAAATGGTTTAATCTATCTATAATTTTTGCGTGATGCGCGCATATCCACGGACCCAGCTATAATTTTGTTTATACAGATTTACATAGAAAATAAAATAAGCCTACAGGCAATGAATTTGAAAACATTTGTTTCCGGGAAATTACATTTTTGTTATGTGTTTTGAACCATTTTTAGGGAGAGGTTATCAAAATTCCTGAATGATCTATTTATGTCCGCCCTAATGTGTATGTAAATTTAGTTTTATGAAAAATATCTTCATAGATAAGCATCAATTGCATTTTATTTCCTTAATCAATGTATAATTTCTATTTTTGTCTAGTGAATGGCCTTAATCGTGTTTGCAGAAAACTTGGCATCGATTGTGCCAATGCTGTTATTGGCTTTGATTTTCATCAAGGGTCTTGCCATCCACTCTATGATGGTTTCATTATTTGTGAGGAATTCAAAGATGTCGTTACTGCAGCTTGGGAGGAGGATCAGGAGAATCAAGTCCGCAAAGAACAAGATAAATATGAGGCACGCGTTTATGGCAATTGGAAGAAGTTAATTCGCGGTCTTCTCATACGCGAGCGTCTAAAGAAAAAATATAATTTTTAAGCTCCAAAGTGGTGTGATTTCAAGTAAATGGCACGCCCGTTACATGTTAGGCTATTTAATCATTGTAAACGTTAATATTTTTTTGGAGAAAAGTAATAAGATTTCAACGTTCTTTATACGATATGTTTATGCAAAATAATAATATGAAATACTGTCAAAACTATATTTTTGTGTAGCGGGTGTAAAACTACAAATGGAATTACTGAAGGTGATTTTACAATAATTTCCGGCTTTTGCTGCGTTTTAGACAGTATTCCATCATCCGTGATTGTTTGTTTTTTGAGTTTTTTTTGCATTTTTGTTTGTTTTATTGTACATCTTAATACATATACTGTTTTGTAATATTTTTGTCAGTGTAATTTTTTTTTTTTGATTTTTCCATTGTTTTTGTTAGAGTACCTTACATACGATTAAAGAATTCAATACATATGTAATAGCTTATAAATTTTTTGTTTTATTGAATAATTTAAGGGTAAGATTTTAAATAAAAATGAATGAAATAGTTGGAATCTTACGGGACGTATGCTTTATAAAAGTAAAACTTCTGGAATAGAAGCTATTCTAAGATCAAATAACAAGGATCCTCGCATAGTCCCATCATAATACAGTGGATGAATGTAGATGACGATGGTCTTCGCAATTATGACATACAGGGCGCTTAAAGGCCGGACATTGAAACCGCACAATTATTAATTATAGGGCATTTGAATCGGTGACTGTTAAGTCTAAAACATTGAAAAAACAAAATCGACCGAAGGTATGTGGTAAGCAAACTGTAATTTTGTGAAATGGTTGCCAGGCTTATAATCAGCGTTTTAAAAGGGATTCCAGTCATTGCGTGGGGTCTCTTCTAATTCTTAATCGAAAATTATTGTTGATTCATATACTTGCTATACTTATATTTCCGATTTATCTATAGTCACAAATAAATCGAAGTACTAGTCTAAACTTGATGTTTATCGAGAGGTCTTCAAAATATTCTGTCGATGGATTAAGGATTCATGAAGAAAATTTCATACCGGATGCTGTGAAAGAACTCCCAACTGACCTGAATAAAATAAATACCAAACCATGTCAGTTTTCCCTTGATTACTGTCACTGTGCTGGAGACTTGAAAACATCAAAAGTACTCTCTGAGGAGGCACTCGTGCAACCCATGTGATATCTTTGGTCCTACAAACAGGCTGATAAGAAAGTGCGATAGAATCTACACGGTTCAAGAGATATGTGGAAAAACTCGAAGAAATTTCAAATCTGCGAATTAGTGGCCAAACAAATATTTGCTAAAAACTATCCGCGAACAAAGAAATGAAAGAAACCAATTCAACATTATTCTAAAAGCAAGAAGGCAAAAGAACTGACGATTTTAAAACAAATTATATAAATATATATGTATGCTCTACCTATAGCTTTTAATATGCTATGCTTTAATTGACATATCTTTCGCAAAAAAAAACTACCGAGACGATTGGAAATGGGTTTTGAAGAAAACTGGCTAGTTACGATGTCAAAAATGTAAAAAAATGTATGTCTCTAGTATAAATTCATGAAGTTGACGAAAAATTCAGTTTTTTTTACTTGTTTGGCCTCATGTCTCACAATCAAACCCAACTGAACAAAATAAAAGAAATTTTTACATTCAGCGGGCTAAATGTCTTCTAGAACGCACAAATTGTTCTCTTAATTTTTGCCATGTGTTATTAAAATATTCTGAATATAGAAATTAATTTTTCAATTTTTTTTTATTTTAATCTTGAAATATTTTAATACCATATATCTTAAAATATTTTATAATTTCTGCAATTCTCTTTTATAATTGATAAGGATAGGAAATCTAAAGATTATTATGTAATGTTTTTACAAGTTTGAAATCATTTTTTTTACAAATTTTAAGTAGCAAAAATCACAAATTAAAGTCAAAATTTTCATTCATATTTAAAAAAAAAAAACCAAGTTGAACTTATAAGCTACAAGGGTATAATAAATGCGGAATGTATCCGTTTTAAATGGTACTTAAAAGCACAAAAGCGAAAAGAAAAATGAATACATAGACTAGAATGTATAAAAACATGGAATACACATACATATTAAGTATAAAAAAAGTTTAAGGATTTTTAAATATAATTTCATAACACTTGCGTTTTCTAATCAGACTTTGTAATTTTTTGGTTTTAAACATTTTCGTCAACATAAAAATATTTTGTTAACAAATTAATTTTAATCATTGTCAAATATAAAAAATTCAAATAAATCTTATCTATAATTTAGATAAACACTATAGAACAATTTTAAAAAAAATTTTAATTGACAGAAAAATAAATATTTTCTGAAACATAAGTTTGAGCAGATCATTTCCTAAAAAAAATATTTGTCCATCACGTTACATTTTCTTCTTAAATATACTCAAAGTTTAGGATTTTCCATACAAAAATCTAATTGTAAGTAAATAAACTTTGAAAAGTTTAAAATGAAAGAAATTAAAGAATAATCAGTAGAGTGCGTTTCTGCATGTGCTGTATTCGAATCTGGTTGCCAACTAGCACCAAGACACATACGATTGCGACTCGAAAAACCATCGCTAAAATCAGTAAATTAAAGTTCGAATTGTTACATCCACTCTTTTCGCCAGACTTAGTAGCTACCCGACTTCTGGTTTTTCTCACGCTTCAAAACATTATTTCGGGGAAAAAGATTTGCACCAAACAAAGAGGTAATAGCTGCCGTAAAGGAGTATTTTTCAGATCATCCGGAAAACCACTATAGTGATGGGATCCATGAGGATCCATTAGAGGATCGTTGGAAGTGTATTAAAATTCAGGGAAATTAGTTATGTATTTTTAAAACTATTAATTTGATTTTTCGAACTTTTTGAACAACCTGGTTCATACATACATATGGAAATATGTACAATGATAGTTGATCAGCTCAAAGTTATCTTTTTAAAAATATACATTTTATCTCTGAGAATTTTTATGTTCTACTGTGTGATTATTTGTTATTGAAAATTTCTTTGGTGTTTAAAATTGAATTATTTTAAGTGAAGACTGTCCCAAAATAAAGTATTTTTTATCACTTTCCTTTAAGCTGCATCTGAACTGGAATCTTCATTTAAATTAGCTTACGTGAGTATGTCTATTAAAAAGTTAATAATAAAAATCGGTTTTACGATTTTGTCGTAGTGCTCGAATAACATTGCAAATTTTGCGTTGCTTCATTTGAATTATTTCTATTAACATCAGTATTGACATGAGGTGTCCCCTGCGCATGTTGCTGTATATGTTGATTATAAGCGGTTTGCGATTTTAGGTAATCAATGTACATACGTCTTGCTTGATTAAGCACACGTGTAACATCATGTTTACGTACCATCTTATCAAAATGCATTGCAATCTCATTGTAGTCCATGCCACTTTTTATAATCGTATTACGATGCTGCAGCAATAACGTGAGACAAAGGAACATAAGAAATGGATTACCACCACCAAATTCACTAGGTGGAGGCAGTGCTGGGGGTAAGGTAGCTAATGCAGTGCTATCAGCAGCGGTATTTACTTGAAGTGTTGATTTCGCAAAAGCAATTTCATCTGATGCATTTGTAGCCATTTCAATGGGTGAAGATGTGATGTTACTGCTGCCAATAAGTGGTGTCGAGATAATTGGTACAATAACTTCAGGCAAGCTATTGCTTGTTGGTATACCGATAGCTTGCAATTGTGTTTCCTTAAATAGATTTTCATCAAAAAATGGATTATGTTTTAGACCATCCAGTGAAGTTGTCATCAGTACGGGCGCTGAATTTATAGTGCTTTTATTTAGATTTTGATCGTTGGACATGTTAAATACTTTTGAATTAGGAATATTGCTTGCATTTGAAGTTATTTTTGTTTGTAGTGTGGCTTCCCAAATATATACATCCGATTTTTCGTTGCTACTCACATTACTTGTACGTCTTTCAAGCAAACTTTGTGCTTTAGCATCACGTTCTCGCTTGCGCACTATTAATTCGCTGATATCGGGACATATTATTATTTCATTTTCTTTCAGATCATCCACTAGGTCTAGCGAATCTTTATCTAACTTTTCATATTCAATCTCTGTGCCAGGTGGTACTGATAATTGTTCACCTTTAAGATCTCCAAACACTTGACGATCTAGATTTTCTGCTTCTAAGCGTAATTCACGTGTTATTGCTGTCGTCATTGGATAATAATCTTGATCTTGACTATCATCGGGAGTAAGACTGTTATCATGTGGTAGATTTTTGTTTAACGTTGTTTCAATAGCTGATTTACCTTCTATATTTTCAAATATTGGTGTTTTTTCAGGCGTTGTGTTACACAACGAATTCAATTCCAAGTGCAAACTATTATTACTTAAATTATTTGTTTGTTGTATAGCCGTTGCAGCAGTTGAACAACTCCATGTTGTTTCCGGCACAGATGAAGAATCTGAGTCATCAAGTGATGAGGCAAAGTTGCTTTTAGTTAACTGCATTAGTGGATGTAGTGCTGCCGTTGCTCCTGGTGAGAGCATTGTTGTCGTTGTTGCTGATTTTTGTATAACTGCAGCAGTTGGTGATGGTGTTTTCGATTTATCGTTTTCAAAATTTTTAGCTGCCACAGGTGTAGCTGAAGTTGTGTTCATAGTAAGTCTATCAGATATGCGATTTTTATTAATTGAGGCAAAATTGAGAAATTCATTGAAATTTTTCACTAACTTCTGTTGTGATTTTTCGTTAGTACTGTTGAAATCGTCAAAGTTCATACCTACGAAAAAAATTAGATAAATTAACTAATTGACTTTTGAGATAGTGTAAATTTGGAGGTGATCCATATCGGCACAGAGTATTAAAATTATTTGAGGTTTTCAGTGTTAAATACCCTTAATGGTTTTGCAGCTCTGTGAATCTAACCCAAGTGGCCTGGTTAACAAACAATCCCTCATGAATTTTACGTTTTTCGCATAGAACTCTCAGCGCCAAAAGTTTTTGAATCCATTCTAATAACATTTTAATTAAGTGTAACTTACCACGTTTACTTGTCGCTGCTATTTTCTCTTTTAAGTCCTTAAAATGTCCACCACCAGTACTTGCAGATTTTTTTGCAATATCAACACCAGACGCGGCATTTGCAATTTGCTTTGCTATTATATTGCTTACGGTATTATAATTAGAAATAATATTTTTATTATGAAGCTTCATTATGCTTCTGGGAACCACCTGTGATGGGTCACTTTCAACTTTAGAATCGCTGCTATCCGAAACAGAAGAGGAACTGCTCAAGAAAGCATTTGAAATATGTGTACATTTATCTTGAAAAGATACATCAGTGGCGTTATGTCGCCGAGATTTTTCCAGGATTTGCTTAGAATCTTTTTGAGCATCTTCAATGAAAGGATTCGTTGGATGGAAATTAAAATGACATGTGTCAGCGTTGTTGCCATCATCATTTGTAAAAACATCGTCATCCACCTCATCGGTGGCAGCAGACTCATTTAGTACATTCGTTGAATCAGTGTTGTTCGATTGTTGTTCATTTTGAGTAGTGGCAACAGAGGAAGATGAAGCGATAGTGGCTGTTTCTAGACCCTCCATGAGCATAAGCATTTTACTTTCATCAAGGCTTTGATGAGCTTTTGCAGAAGCATGTCGATTACGTCGTGTTGTATGTCGTGAAATATTATCATCTAAACTTTGATTAAGTCGTTTTGTCGAATCCAATTTAGATGAATTTAAAGCATTCGTACTTGTGCCAAACGATGAGCTAAGCGAACTTAAGGAAGCAGAAGAGCTTTGACGACGTAGTGCACAAACTTTTGTGTATGGATTTTCTCGAGGCTTTGCTTGCATATATGATGGGCTCATGGGTGGAGCACCAAATGAGCTCGATAGTGAACTTGAAGTGGTAGGTGCAGAATTTTCCAAAATTGGTGAATATTCCTTTAATATATACAAATAACTATATTAGATTTCTATTGAATTAAATATAATCTCCACGATATCAAATGCTTAGAAAATGTATAAAATATTAATTATGTTTTTACCTTTTCATATAACAACAGTTCCTTATCAGCATTTGATTCATATTTTAACGAGCTCCATTGTACTTCAAGCATACGCAAAGCATCTTCAAATGGAAATTCCCGCTTAAGCTCCAACAGCAGCCAACGATAGCAAAACAATAAATCATCTGCTTGTTGTGATTTTAAATACTCCCAAAATTCTGGATCATAAAAACTTAAAGCTTCTGTGAGATGTGCAAATTTTTGTGTCATTGATATACCATCCAACATAAAATTAACGCGTACACGTGACATAATAGCACAAAAGCAAATATATGCTTGTGCCTCATCATTCATTGTAACTAAAAGCGGAGATGCAATATCGGACATGCCTTGGCAATAACTCACTGATGGATGGTTAAGTGCATATGTTGTTAGGATATTGAAAAGTGAGGCAATATTTTGATTGTCATCACTACCAGCATAAAAAGAATGCAAACGATCTGTGCGAAGTACATCTTTTTTCACCATACTCGTGACATAAGAGAGTTCACCAACAATACAACCTTAAATTATGAAAAAACATATACACACATTACTTTGATTTTATCTCAAATAAATTTAGGAACCGCCATCAAAGATGTTCGAAATCCATGCATTAATGCTCAGGCACTCAAATAAAGTAAATAATAAAATGCTGTGTGAGTTCGTAAAGGTACATGAATCATTTCAGTGCAAGTAAATAAGTTTAGAAAGGCCGATTCAAGAGCTCTTATAACAGCTTAGCAATCTCATTATATGTTAATTGGTCTATTGGGTACAATAGTTGTACTCAACCAAGATGATACTCCTTCGATGGTTTTGACCTCTGACCGCGACACGCTGTAAAGCTCAGGCAATCTTGCAGCAACATTTATCTCAAGTTTTTTGGAGCAAATAAGGGAGGCTTTATATTCTAGTTCTCATACATTGCAGTGATGTTGTTCAAACGCGCTGTAAGGTTTCCATTCAATTTGCTATCTTGGATATATTTTCAGATGCTTTCCGATTTCAACATTCTCCTTTTTTAAATTTCATAAAATTCTATAAAATCATGAAATTTCAGACAACAGTTTATCTGCGGAACACATAACTTTTTCACGTTACACACGAAACTTTCAAAATTTACAAAAAATCAAAATTTGCACGACCGTTTCTTGTCAGAACAAGTAAATTGTATTGAAACAGCATTTCCCGAGATTTGAAAAATTTATCGGAGCTTTCAATTGTGTTTCAATCTAGCATTACAAACTACATATTTAAATAGCTAAGCTTATAGTCTTTGATACTTCACTATTTTCTTTTCTAGCAAAGTTTACCGGGATAGTTAATATAATGGTAGGTTTTAAAACTATTGAATATAATATGTACGAGCTCTTTTCGGCCTTGGGAATAGCTATAACTTTGGTCACTTTCCACACTCGGACATAAAGGAAAGATGACTAATCTTACGCAATCAAAACTTAACTATAATAGGGTTTTAACAGGCACTGAGGGTCGGTGTTTGAGGCTATATTCTTGAAACTATTCGACATCTAGGCTTGCTGCTAGAGTTGTACAGTTTTCAGGGAAGTAACTATCGATTTTATTAGACTCTATTTTGTCAATTTCTTGCAATTGCATGAATTACTATTGTCGGATCAAAGCTATTTTATTGACAACCCAATTATGTCTCATTATCTAATAAAAGATTTAAATAATCTATTTTGAAGATGGCCCCAGAGTAGCCGAGTTTAAAATAAAGTACTTAAAAATTTAAAGCTTTTAAAAAATTGTACGAAAATGAGTAACGATTTCTTGATGACTATTAAATGCACTTACCTTGTTTCACTGCCAACTTCCAAGTATCACGTAGCTTATAATAGTGATCTGATTTCCTACGCATATAATCCATACGTTGTTTGCCATTCATAGCGTGCGGATAAACATTTAAAATATGCTTCCAAACAACCCGTCGCAAACTTGGTTCAATACCACCAAAGAAAATCACTTTCCGCAATTCATCACATCGCTGTATTTGCCCCAATGAATCCAAAAATAAACGAAATTCCGTATCGGAAAGAGGAATACGCGGCGGCAAAGATGCCATGGTCTCTTCAGAAAGATTAAAAGCTTTTTGCACTATGGAAAATGTTTTCTCCATTTGATTCATAATTAGACCAGGTAATTTCGTTTGCATATGTTGTACGTATTTCTGCGAAACACCAAATGATTGCTGCAAAGGAGTCATTAGCTCTTTCGTACCTACAGCTGTGGTTGCAAACGATGCAGCGATATTTTGACCATTATTACTTCCAGTACTTGATGGCGTTTCTGCATCCCATTCTTTTACTTCGGTAAAAGGTTTGATATCGATTTGAAGTATAAGGCAAGGTTCCGATGACGTTTGTATGGAAAGATTATGTATGCGCAGGAAAGCAGCATCTAAATCCCAATCTGATAATACGGCCAAATAGATTTCGTTTCCAGCAGGATCAAACGCTTTATATTTAATAGAAAAATCTGATTTGATGTCAAATGCTTTTGCAAGCAGTGAGTAAAGCACTTCCAAGGAAGTGATTTGTGGATCAACGGAGAATTTTCGCCATTCCGGAGCAATGTTGGGTTCACATTTCTGTTCAGAAGACATAATTATTAACATTTTTGTTATGTTTCTACTGATATTGCCTCAAGGTTTACCTTCACTTTGACGCGTACAGCTTCTCGAGTGTGGGCATAAATATTGTTGGCCATGGTTTTGCTAAATTGGCCCAGTTGATTTATTTCTTCTTGAAAATTTGTGTTGATTTCAATTCACCTCGGTCTTCGTTATATGATTACGTATTGGTGCATCTTTTATTTATTCTCTAATTATGCACAATTTTTAAAAAGTTTGTTGCATTTGTTAATTATTGCAAAACTTTGCAAATTTTATTCCAGACAGACAGCGGCATGAAAAAAAATCTCACTTAAATGAGTAATTTATTTGTCAGTTGTCAGACAAAGGGCTGCCAACACTTGACTTTTGATGTAAATTTTATTTCGCACTGATGTTAAAGGCAATCGCATCTCATGAGAATGCGATTAGATTAGGTTACTCTCTAATGAAGAATTTTAATGTTATTTCAACGAATTGGAGTTTGGAATCTATCTTTTCCGTGGCATCTATATCAAAATTGTTTGAACCAATTGATATAGAAATGTGGAATTTCGGATAATTTACATCCACTGGTTTTATATTTTGTTAGTGGATATCGATTTTGTTCAAAATTTAAACGTTTCTATATCTAGTAGTCCAATTCCATTATAAAACCATAGATTAAACTCTCATTCAACCTCCTCCCAACATTTGTTTTTGAAAAAAGAACAGCTAAATACGCTTTTTCTTCAATTCCTTAAAAATATTAGATTTTTCTCGTTCTCAATGAAGTAGAAAAAATGCTGGGATGTGAAGCTTTATGTAGTTAACTTGGCACAGTTATGCAATTCACAGTTCACTGTAAAATTGAAATGTGACAAAATTACAATGTGTCAAATCATACAACTGTGAGCTGAAAAATTTATTGTTTACAAAGTTTGTTTTATCACTCTCTTTTCCCCATACGATTCTCTCACCAAAATTGAAAACGAATACAACTTTCAAAAAAATGTTTAAAGGCATGTTCGACTAGTTGTAATTAGCATTTATATGGGAAACAATAACAACACAAGTTACAACCTCGTAAAATATTGTAAAATTACAACATTGTAAATTCACCAGGCCAATTTACATTGAACTGTGAATTGCATAAGTATGTTAAAGAGAATGAAGCAATTTTTTTAAATTTCATATATATTTTTGCAATATATAACTGTGGCAACTCTGTGTTGAAACGATAATATAGCGGAAAGTACGGTATCTCATTTGCGTGGAAACGTTTAGAAACTGATTGACACATCCAGCTGTTTGTAGTTTCGTTTTTTTTTTTGAGTGCGCCTTATTGTTAAAATTATCTATGTTTTTTAACAAACAAAGATTATGGGGACAAAATGTGCTTAGTTTATTAGATAGTGCTATATTTATTTGTTCTTTACTCAAATACGACTTTAGACACAATTCGCACTAACCCTTCGATAGCTCAGTTGGTAGAGCGGTGGACTGTAGAGAAGTAAATTATTATGTAGAAATCCATAGGTCGCTGGTTCAAATCCGGCTCGAAGGAATATTGTTAAATTTTTTTTTATTTTTTATTATATTTTTTATTTTTGTTCATATTATTTTATTAAGTTTTTATATTTGTTAATAGTTCATTAGCTTCAATTATGGAATTCATATGAAATATTGAACTCGCAAGTTCTATTTTCAAAAGGTAAGACAGACGTGTGAGTATCTTATCACTTCCTGTCGATTAGGCTACTTTAGTAATAAATTTTCTCAGTGATACAAAAAAGAAATAATACAATTTTCAAAAAACAGGGTCCTGTAATATTTTCTTGCTATTAAAATAGAACTAACGTGATGAACTATTTTGAAACAAAAAGAAATTCAAAAGCACTACAGAAAATATTTAACATTTTATGTAATTTGAAGTACGCAGTACAAAGAGCAAAAAAAGTACTGTACTCTTAAAGAAGTACGGCTTCACGTTCGCTATACTTGTGAAACCGTTAACTATGTTTCGAAGAATAATTATTAACATAATTTATCATTTATTTATCAATAAGTACTGTAATTTATTTTTAAGACTTAAAAAAAATACAGCATTTGGAGTTTTTAAACTATAAATATATTTATAACGGCTTAATTTGTAAATTTTTTTATTTTTATACAAAATCTTAAGTTAATTTTATTAATTTTAAATAATATTACAATTATTTAAAATAAAATAACATACATACATGTTTTGATTTTATTTGTAAATATAAAATTAAGTGTAAAATTTCTTTATTTTTAAGAAAAATGACTATTTTGTGTTTTTTTACTAAAATTTTATAAATTTTTGTTAACTTTTTATTATTTGTGTCTTTTAGTTGTGATCTATTTTTTGCTATATTATTTTATTTAGTAGAGATAATATTTTCATATATTTTTTACATTGTGAAAACTTAAATATGTAAGAAAGATAAAATTAAAAAAAAAAAATTGTTTACTGTATTTATTTAATTTTTACATATTTAGTACTTAAAAAATTTAATCCTTTTATTCTTTTTATGCAAAAAAATGACTAAAATATTTTGCTGTTGTTGCTTACTGATCTTTGCATATAATTTTTACAAAAAAAAAAAAAATCGCCATGATGCTTTGTATTTTTATACCAAAGTTGCTATAATTAATCTTTTCATAAAAATATTTTTGTTATTTTTCTTATTGAGAGTTTAACGTCAAGAGCACGTTTTTGTTGTATGAGGTAAAGTTTGGTTTTGGAAACTAAAACGCAGGCACCTTATTTCTTTTACATAAAATTTATTATATTTATAGCAACTTTACTATAAAATTTGCATATTTGCATTTCTGAATAAAAATTTTGCATAAACAGCTGATTATTTCTTCTTAATTCACTTTCTCGCTCGAACACACCACTATATCAGCCTAATTCTTGGGATCCTTATTATAGTCCACATATACTCTTACAACTTCACCTGAATACTTGCGCTGCGATGGCATGAAATAAAAATCAGGCGTATCCGCACCACCATTCGAAGCGACTCGTGGATCTTCACGTGACACATCACGATGGTGTCTGTTGTCTCCATGACCGCCGTTTGTCTGTCGATGTGCACGACGATCCTGCGTATAATAACCTGAAGGTTGTACGCTACTTGCTTTTTGTTGTTGATGCTGCTGACGTGGCAGAGAATAAGCACGATCTGCATAAGTGCTACGCGCATATGGACCACCGACACTATCAGTGCTATGATTACGTTCGTATTGTGCATAACCGCCATTGCTATTACTGCTGACATTACGATGTTGCAGCTGTTGCTGTTGTTGTGGTTGTTGATTGCTGCGACCGTTGCTGCGATATTCTTGGGTCGCACCACCATTAGCACCACCATTATCATAGCGACTTGAACGTTGTTGTCCATTTACACCACCAACAGTAGAGTTGTTTTCATAGTATAGCTGAGATTTGCTTGTGGGCGAGTGAGACATTGGTAAAGTCGTCTGCTGACTGCTGTTCGATGAGCGATTACGTGATTTCTCTTTACCCGTTGGGGTCGCTGTTGTTGTAGTTGTAGTTGTTATTGTTTTCTCTTCAGTCTCACCATATGGATCGAAAGCATAGTTGGTATTGGATGCAAACTCTTTCCATGGTGAATTATGTATGAGTGTATCCTGAAAATGAAAGATTCCAAACGTTCATTGAGTATGGTATGCTTTATTTTGCAATTACAATAAAATCCTCAACCAGTCAGCATTTATCAATATCTTTAAAATATATATCTTTTTATTGGGTATTTCTGAATGTTAGTGTAAATTTTGATGTATTCATTACTTAAGTGCATCATTACTATTTTAAACATTGGAGAGCTCTGTATGTTTCCGGTTTACAGTTTTCATTGAAGATAACAAAAAATAAACGTTGATTTCGAAAGTAAAATTTAAATAAAAACCAGTCAAAGATTATTTTTGGCTATTTTTACTATAGAAATTATAGATACTTATTGTCTATGGAAGTTAAATACGAATGTGGTTAGAGTTATATTAGTAAGAAGTCGCAAAACAGTTTTATTTTTTTTAAATATTAACTTAAATCATTTGTTTAAATCGGAAAGACATCACATCTTCTAAGTTTCTTGCTCTTAAAACTTTATTTAAGTAACACTAACTTGTTTCCTTCTGCTCTCTCATCGGAATTTGCTTAGAAAATCCACTTAATCTCACTCTCTCAAAATTGCCTCAATTTCAGCTGCTCTCCCTAATAAATTCACCATATATATGTAATTACACCATGAAAAAACAAAAATAAAACGCACACTATCTTGGCATTCAACGGTTTATTATGCTTGCATGCTTGTTTTTATTTGCGCAAATAATTTTTTTTAAACAATTTTCAAACTTCAATAACTTGATATTAAAATAATAATATCGTGTAATAGTTTTTATTGGAGATTAAAACAAAGCATCTAAGGAATAAAACTATACAAATTTGATCAAAATCGATCAAGTAGTTTTTGCGTGATGCGCGGACATCGATGGACATAACATTTTTTGTAGCAGGACTAAGCTCTCATTTAAATATAAAGCAAAAGGCCAGGGTGCTTTTGATTGATTTACAAAAAATGTATAAAAAGTAGCGGTTTCCGCGGCTCTGCCCGTGAACTTCCCGTTTTACAACCCCGCAAGATCAAGATCGAATAAATTGTCAATCAAATCTGACAATGCAACATTATTATCTTGTGTCCGGAGATTCCAAATACATGATCCGTAAAATAGTACCTGGTCATTTACTCGTTTTATGGCCATTTTAAGGTAAGTGCTCAATGTTACCTACTATGAGATTTTCAAATTTTATGAATTAATCGATTTTCTTCAAAATTGCTTCTAAAAATTATAGTTATTCATATACCAACTTCTAAGTTCAGTATGATTTTAGTTAGTTTTTAGCTATCAATGTTGAAAAATATCCACAACCGAATTTCGAATAACAAAGGCATAATTTTCCTAAGAGCATGAACATTGAAAATTCGACAAAAAATTATGTGATTTGACCTAAGGGAATGTAGTCTAACTTTTCAGATTGAGATGTCTCTAAAATATAGTTATCTCTGGTTAAGTTATCTTAAATTAAAGGAACTTAAGAAATATTGATATTGTTATTTAAAAAAAAAAATATTTACAACTGAAGTGCAAAATTTAGAAAAAAAATCTAAGCTAATAATAAAAATAGCACAAAAAACAAACGCTGACTGGTTGATGTAAAGGAAATCAGAGGTAAGAAAAGATTTGTTAGAGGAAAAACAGAAAGTTAATGAATCCTCTTATTCTGATCAATTGACTGACATAGACATATGTCTATATACTTTATTCTGGGGAAACATGAACGATAGTAACATTTCTAATTTCGATGATATATTTATATTTTGTTTTTAAAATTTTCTAGTCAAACAATTGTTACTATCCGGCATTGACAGAATAAGGGGTATGCATGACAGAGAAGCAAAAAAAAAAGTATTTATTAAGGTTAATAACACACACAAAACAGTTCAAGATAGGATTAGGAAAAATGATGAAAAATTAATACGATATTTTATGAAAACATTAATAAAAAGATTGATAGGAATAGTAAAAACAAAAATGTTATATACACAAGGTTTCAAATTACCAATGGTAGAGTTTAGTTTTAATTTTCAAAGACGCGACCTCTGAGGATCCACATAAAAATTATTTTTTTTTACTTAAATTGAATATTTTGGTATTTGGCAGTTTTAATATTAAAAAATTTGTGTTTTATTTATTTATTTGATATTTTAGGTGTTTTCTTCGTATTTTTTTGTTTGTTTATTTAATTCTTTTTTTTTTAAAGATCACTAGAAGGTTGATAGTAGCGATGTTGCTGGCGCTGCTGATAGATCCTCCATTCATCGGGTATAACGTAAACAAGCTTTAAAAAGTTTTGTAATGATTGAAAGATTATTAAATGCTCAAAATGTTATGATATTTGCAAATATTACTAGTTGTATCATTGAACAGTATTATGTATTGTTGATAAAAATTGAGTTAATTGGATAATTTATTGTGAGCCATATATTTTGAACATATTACAACGCTGCTGTACTAAATATTTAAATAATTGACAAGTGTCCATGAAAAGATACTCGGCTTTTGAAATATACTTAGAAATTTTATTACATTCACTTACATATTTAGTTAATTTACAAGGTCTCATAAAGTCATAAGTTGTGCATCGTACACCGAAAAAAAAGACCGTACTAAATTTGAAGAACTACCTTCCTCCGATTTAGTATAGAAATTTTCCTTAATCTAAGTTATTTTTCCTCATATTGATGAAAATATCGTCTCATTTAGTAATTGAGTCCTTTGAAATGAGTTCATGTTTCATTAAAGCAAGTCAACGCTCTTCCTCAAATATAGAGTTTGTGGTTTTAGTAAAACTTTCCTTTGAAATAGTAAATTTTTCTTTGGGAAGAATTTTTGAGGATAACTTGTTCCTCATTTGAGTAAAAACTTCCTCAATCTAATGGAATGTTTTGTTTAAGGAAAATCGTATAAAATATGACATGTGTGAATATCATATCATAGTTCTAGCAAAGCTGCTAAAACTTTTTTCTCACTCTCTTTCTCCATACGATACTCTCAGTAGCATAAAAAAAATTGAATACAACACTCAAAAAACATACGATATGAGTTGTATTGTCTTATTCTATTTGCATGTGGAAACCAACAACAAAATTTTATAAATTACAAATATGGTAAAGTTATATGACAAACGGCTAATACGACATATTATGACACCTTGTGAATTCCCTTATTAAAGATTAAAATAATAAGATACTTTTGCTTATTTGTGACTTTTGGCAAATACAGTAACCAAATAAAAACTAAAATTTTGAAATTTGACAATTAGAAAATAAATAATTTATTTCAGAAACTATAAGCCTGTGGCTCTTTTCATTGACACTTTCGCGAATAGTATTGTTATAGGATGCTCCAACAGGACAAAGCTTACGATTAATAATTAATGAACAAATTCAGTTATCCCTATGACTTTTTTATGATTGTACAACGTTCGAACAGAGGATTATGGAAGCTAGGTGAATGCAGAAAAAATGTCTGCAAAGTTGATGGGAGTTCACCGAAACAACATACATATGTTGATCAAAAAATATCAGCAACATAAGAACAGTCACATGATATATTATGATAGAAAAACCTTTTTTGGTGCGAACATTTTCGAATAGTATATTTCATTTTCTGTTGGAGCCTCCTATCACTTAATACATTTTTGGAATAAAATTTTAGTATCAAAAACAAGTTCGCCAACTTGATTTATTTTATTACTTACCTTTTGATTTTTGCTTCGTCTAGATGTTTTATATATCGTACAAATTGCTTGTATTAGAGCTATAAAAACTAATGCTGCAATTAGACCCAAAACTATATAAAGGCGCACTTCCGAAAGTTCGAAGAATGACAATTTGGTTTCATCATCAGTGTTAACAGCTTTGACTAAAAATATTATGTTATTAAAAAAAATTATCAATAACTTCGCGACAATGAAACGTGAGTGACATATGAAAATCTATTCTTTCCGACTTTTTTTCTCTATTTTAATAATGGATTAACTTTCTGAATCCTATACAATTACAATTTAAAATATTTAAAAATATAATACAAAAATTCAACTACGTCACTTACGTTTCACTCTAATAGTTATATAGGATGTTCCACTTCGTATTTCTACATATTACTTACATGCCAGCGCTTCAAACTCTAAGTATTGTGGATCAACAGTCAAGGAGCCAACTTTTCCGGATGCTAATTTTTCGCTAATAGCAGCCTTAATAATATCACCACCTTCAGCTGCGGATTCGCTGTCGCTTTCAATGGCGTTTGTATTGAGTGCGTGACCCTTCTCATAGGCGGCCTTATCAAACATTGCGTGAAGTTTTGCGACCATTGCTGTGCCATCCCTGTGTAAAAGGATTAATCAAAATTAGAGTTTTCAATCGTAGTACAGAAAAGAAAAAAATGTTGACTTACTTTTCGAAACCTAATATTTCCGTTTTATAATAACCGGGTATATTACTGAGAATACCATTGAATGAATCTGATATCGTAGCTGCTAAATTATTAAATTCAACTGTACCCGGCTCAGGTGCTTGGAAGGATTCTGCCAAATTCATCAGTTTAACACCAACAGCATAAATCAAACGATTTGGTGCCGGTGTTGTTGGTCCATTATAAAGTTTTTCCAGTTCTATAAAAATGATAAGCGGTTATATTATAATTAGAATTTTTTGCAGTGGAACTTACCTTTGCCACATGATTTAATGCATACACGTGATGATGAAAGAGCTGGAACTTGTTCATGCTTGCGTATTTTTTTGTTCACAGCATTAAATGCACCGCCCAGCACAGGGAAGAATAGGTATAGACAGTGATCATCGGTGAATGATAAGTCCTGAGAATAATGAGAATTCATTAATACATTGATGTTTTTCTTTTACTTGACTTAAAGCTTAATAGCTAAGATAGTTAATGGCTATAGTAGCTAAATTCTATTATTATCTTATAATGGTAGGAAAAGTGTATTTCCATATATTAAAACTTACCTGCTCATCATTACTAATACGTTTGCGTGTAAATTCTAAGATAGTGACACCTTTCTCAATACGTCCCGATGCATTATAAACATCTTGGCGTTCATCCAATTTAGGCGATGAATAACCATTAATCCAAGTATCCATTAGGAATGGACGACCATTACGATCGACCCAACCGATAATTGAATCTGTTTGTGACATTTTATTATCATCACTAAAACCAATACCAGTCCAAGTTTGTGTATTGCTCGTTTCAATGTGCCAACGCATTTCATCACCACGTCCCACTGTCTCCCAGGAAGCATAATATTCACAAGTGTGTTCCTGAGGTACACATTTCTTTGGATATTTCCAATGACCATAGCAATCATTATCCAACATGTTGGCACTGACATCGATAACGCCTTCAGCTTCATCAGCGGTTTTCTCTTTTTCTATATAGAAAAATAGTACCCAGTTGATTTAAAAGTACTCAATTTTTGTTTAATAATATATATATGTATATATAGTATACATAAATATTTTTCAGTGCTAAAGATCTTTAAGGTCCTAAAACTTGTTGGGAATTAAATTTCTTAAAATTAGCTAACCTATTCGATTAAAACTTTTTTCGGAATTTTCTGAAAATCTCGAGTGTTAGGCTGCTTTTCCTTAAAATTTCCCAGACCTTTTTAAGGGTTGTCACTGACTTGCCCGACGCGAAATACTCTCAATTTATCTCAATCAATGTTATCAAAATAATCTTATTATATTCATTTTCCATAATGTCTACAGAGACGATAAATTTACGAGACAGATCGAGGAGATAAATAGCCACAGTAATTAAGGCAGTAAAAATGTAGAAATATAAGAAATTAAATAAGCGATATAATCCCCAAACTTACCAAAGAAGTTAATTTCCGCCACACCACGTTGCATTATATGACCATGATATTTGATTTCATCCTGTCCGTAAAAGTCCTTAACACTTGTTTTTCCTGTTTCTATACCAGATGGAGGCACATGTATATAATTGTTGGATTCCTGACCCTTTGCCCAGATGACGTGCGTTAAATCATCATCCAATGTATGATCAGTTGGATGTGTGGCAACTAATTTTTTACGGAAAATAATTGTTGTAACGCCGTTCTCTTCATAGCCGGTACCCAATGTTAGATCAGATTTGCCACCAAAAACTTCATCCATTTTTGGTGTAGAACGATCGCGTGTATAGTAATCTCCAACACGACTTGCCATACCACGTGCTTGACCGATGACAATATCAGTACAATCCATGGGACTGAAGTCAAAACGTGGTGAATAGGGGTTGAGCCTAGGTGCAGCTGAATTTTTAAAAGAAAATAGAATGAAAGAATTTAAAATGGCGCTTAAAATACAAAATGAATATTGAAATAACTACTATTTTTTTTACAGTTTGTTATTTGCTACTTTGACAGTTAATTTAAAATAAAGCTTAGAAATTCTCAGCAGCAACCTGTTTTTAAAGCTAAATCGCTTCAAAATTTGTTTCATTACCTGGTGCCTGCGCAAGTTTGGCCAACTTCCTGGGTACTATTTCGGAGTTTGATTGTGGTTCAGACTTTGGTTCTGGCTCTGATTTTGGTTCCGGTTCTGATTTTGGCTCGGGCTCAGATTTTGGTTCTGGTTCTGATTTTGGTTCTGGTTCCGATTTTGGTTCTGGCTCAGATTTTGGCTCTGGCTCAGATTTCGGTTCTGGCTCAGATTTTGATTCTGGTTCGGATTTTGGTTCTGGTTCAGATTTCGGTTCTGCTGCTAATTGAGACGCAGATTTTGGCGCTGGCTCAGACTTTGGTTCTGGCTCAGACTTCGGCTCTGGCTCAGACTTCGGCTCTGGCTCAGACTTCGGCTCTGGCTCGGATTTAGGTTCAGACTTTGGCTCTGATTGTGATTTTGGTTCCGGTTCTGATGCTGGCTCAGGTTCAGTAGTTGGCGTCGGCTCCGATTTTGGTTCAGATTGTGACTTCGGTTCAGTATTAGAAGATTCTGTACAAAATTAGTATAAAGAAGAAGAAAGAAAAATGTGTGGTTTTGTAGTGGGAATAAGGAGTGCATATATAAAACTAGGTTAATAGATCAAATAGAAATAAAAAAACTATTTTAAGCAAATTGAAGCCGGAAAATGTGTTTCCATAACCACAACAACTGGCTTGTTTTTGTTTTAGATCTGTGCCAATGTGTGCACTTTAAATGAAATATTTTACAATATTTCAAATACCCTAGAACCTTATGTATAAGCGTAGAGAATTGATAGCTTACCAGTAGTTTCGCGACGTCTACGTCCAGCCTTAGCGCTGACACGATACGATACACTTGTGGCCACAGATGTAACACCATCCATATCAGGCGTAACGGCAAGCTCTTGCTGTTTGGCAACACGTTTTGATGGCTCCGATTTAAGATCATCATCTCCATATTGCTCAGGATCTGCGGTGGGTTCGGTAGTAGGTTCTGGCTCTGATTTAGGTTCTGGTTCCGATTTGGGCTCTGGTTCAGATTTTGGCTCTGGTTCAGATTTTGGCTCCGGTTCGGATTTCGGCTCCGGTTCAGATTTTGGCTCCGGTTCAGATTTGGGTTCTGGTTCGGACTTGGGTTCTGGCTCGGACTTGGGTTCTGGCTCTGACTTGGGTTCTGGTTCAGATTTCGGTTCAGGCTCTGACTGTGGCTCTGGTTCAGAATTCGTTTCCGAGGCTGATATTTTTGCTAATTTTGGTTCTGGCTCTGAGCTTGGTTCTGGCTCTGACTTCGGTTCAGGTACAGCAATAGGTTCAGGTCCTTCCACAGTAGTAGTTAAATCACCAATATCACGTACTAAGGGGAAATTTCGGCATTCCTGCGTTAACCCACGTGGTCTCCAACCGAAACCAACCCACGATGAACTATTCACCTTGAGCACAACTTCAATTTCCTTTTGTTCCTGCAACAAACGCCAATACATACGATAATCGGGTGACAATTGCCGCATTGTGTATGGTGATAAATCTATATCGGTGCTTTTGAAAGGTGAACGTTTATTACAGTCAGGACCATACCAGCCATAGTTACAGAAACATTGACGCCGTGGCAATGAAGTGCCCTCGATATCGATACATTTGCCTTGTATGCCGCAATCACTATTGGCGGTACACTCTTCGTTGTACTGACATTTTGGTCCATAGAAATATTTTTCACACTTACAACGCGTTGCATAATATTTACCATTTCCAGAGCAGGACTCTTTATACTCCTTTCGTTGCTTAACATCTACATCGGCGCAGGACCAAAAGAGATAGCCACTTGACCATTCATCAGCTTGTCGCAAGAGACGTAGCGTACAATTGTGGCATTCAAAATCGTTTGGTATGCTAACTTGAAATGATTGGGCGCTGTAAGAGGAAGTAAGCGTTAGGGTTAGAGTTAGGGAATAAAGTTCAAAAAAGTTTAAAATTAACATACGTGAAGTCTGTGCTAACGAATCCAGAACCGTTAACATGTGGTGTTAGATCAAGCACAGGACGATCAAGTTGATCCAGTAGTTGTAATCGAAAGCCACCCTGTAAAATAAAAATGAGTTCACATTATTGTGGTGCATATAATAAGAATTTTCAATTTAAATTTATGTATAAAATAATTAATTTCCCTATGCATAATAAAACACAATTGTGTTGTCATCAAGTTCATAAACCTTAAGAAGTGGCAAATCTTCACGGATACACATAGCCTTGCATGTTTGGAAAGCCTCAAGAATCGTGTCGCAATTTAAGTTATTATATAATTAAAAAGCACAGCATACTTTGCTATGGGTAACACTCAATTTCAAAGATATTTCTAGTTCTCAGCTTAGGCAACAGTTAACTCGTAGATGACTTTAACACGTAAGCTAAGACGATGACGATGAAAAAAAAAGTTATTTCTTAATTTATACTTGCATTGCCTTAGTTTTTTATTAATTAAAACGAGCTGGTTGGTGTTTTATTTTCCTATATTTTACTAAAGTACCGTGCAAAATTCATGTTCTTAAAGTGATTTTAGAAGCGCGTCTTCGGTCGTGTTTGCTGTTCTTATTAGTTACTTATTTACGGTTTTTCGAAATGTCTACTACGCTCAAGTAAAAACTTCGTCAACAAGAAATAATGACAGCATAACACGTCATATTTTTCCTCTGTAAAATTCTCATAAATTGTTTCAAATTAGAGCTGCATTTAATTGTGAAGACAATGGGGGTTTATCGGGAAGTTTGCTTTATAATCGCTGTAAATATAAAGAGTGTTTTCGAATTATATGGATTATAAATTCTGTAAGACATTGCGAACTGCACAAAGGAACATTATCTAGGAAGAGGTAAAAATTCAAATTTCTATTCTTCTAAAAAATATCAGAAAACTTTTAAAGTTATGAGTTTGTAAAGTCTAGAGTTTTAAAAATCAATTTTGATTTATCTTGTCATTCCACATCAACGTTAGCGCAACCTTCAGAGCGAGTTTTGAACTAAAACCAAGTGAGTATTGTATGGCAGAATCAGCAGCAACATAATTCAGTAAAATCTCAATATTGGCAATATCGACGACATTGGCGTTCCTGAAAAATATGACTTACTCAGACAAGATATAAGCAGTGTTGTCTTTAAACTTTCCAGGGCTAAGTACTGGTAAGGGGTCCCATCCAAAAAAAAATTGTACGTTTAAAATAAAAAAGCCTTTGTTTAAAGAAGACGCAAATCACATTTCATACAGTGACCGACAAAAGTCTACATACACTCCCACTTTGTGCTAGATCGAGAAACCGAAACCATAATGATAAAATAATAATAATGCAGTTTTGCTTGAAAGTTTTTTTTTAGTGATAATGAGCAAAAATATATATATTTTCTTCAATATAAATTTAAAATGTTATCTGAAAAAAAAAAACACAAAAAAACTATTGACGTACATAAGTCAACATACACTACGCAATGTATGCCTAATAAATTTTTTATGAAAATAGTAAAGAACCGCTTCTTCAATTTTATATCTATAATATGAGTCAGAATTTGGTATAATGTACTAAGCTGTGATTTACACATGATATTTGATTGATTTAACGACTCAACGTATAGAAATTTCAAGTGATAAAAGAAATGTTGTTATCGATTTTGGAAAAGAAATTTAATACAGTGGTAAAATATAAAATACTGGACTTGAGTCTATCAACAGTTCACAGGATTATTGTAAATAATAAAGATATTGAATCCATTGAAATCAACAAGCGTAGCGGCCACCCAAAGGATCTATTTCGCAGAGAGATCAGCTCAAGAAGTGAACAAAAATCCTAAAGTCAGTGTCTCAAAATTGGCCGAATACATAGCTTATACATCAAATAAGAGTGTGCATTCATTCGTTAATTTTTAGGAACGAATAATGCTCACTTTTGTGCGCTCTTTCCAGACCTATGTATTTCATAGATACGTTAGATGGCAACGTATTCTTGACTTGACAGCAATGAGATGATATATTATACTGGCAGTTACAAATTAATGTCCACAGCAACCCAAAAATGTTCATGACTTTTTTCTATCAGTTAAAACTGTGGTCTCACTATTGAACAGTCAGTCCTCTACCGTGTGTTTGAGAACTGACAGACTCAATTATTGCAACTTTTTTTGATTCACCAAAACCTACATTTGTATATCTGACGCTCTGAAAATCTCATCTCAAGCTGTTGGTTAGCTCACTTAAAAGTAAGATAAAATATAATATCGGTATGGTTGCGCATATTAAACGCATCTTCTTTTAAATCAGCCGATGCTGGATTATACAAAAACCAAAAAATCTTGAGCAATCTTTACATCAACAGACTAAATCTTTTAAATATTTGAGTATCTTACACAAGAAGCTTATCGATATTTCTTTGCTACTCATTAACTGTCGTGTAGCAAGTGCATTTATGCCAATTTTCCGCTCTAGCTAGTTTGGTTAATTTAGTTCCAGTTGCGCTTTTCTAACTCTTTTAAATCATAGCGTTTATCATGGAATATAATGGTTTTTTATATATTAATTTTCTATATGTTTTTTAATATTTTTTATTGAAGTACCTTTCTGTTGCTATTTATTGATTTCAAACGCTTTGATTTTATTTGTGATAGTAGTGAATTCTTGACCATCTTAGTATACATATATTCGAGCTTAGTCGCTTCTAAGGTAAGAGTTATTTTTTTTAAATTATTATTTTGAGCGATACCTGTGGTTAACGGCTCGAATGAACTGGTTCTTGAACCAAACTATTACTTCAGAGAATCAGTAAGAACTGAGCTACGCGTAGCAAATTTTGATGGTTTGCAGCTCTCACTGGTTTCGGAGATAAATAGGCTGAAACACTTAGAGGTACTTTAAAAAAAAGCACCATTTTTCGCTTTTTTTTATAAATAATTTCTTTCATATGTTGGTCGTACTTGTGGCTAATATGTTCCACACAACCCCCGCGTGATCTGTCGTAAAATTGCTACTGAAGAAAGTAACTCTAAAGGCATCACCCATACATATGAGGATAAACATTTTGAAAATCTATTTTTGGTTAACTAACTATGTGCCACTTTGTGAACAATAAAATAAAATAAAAAAATTAAAAATTAAATAAAAAATTAATTAAATTTTCAAACCATTCACAAATCAAATGATCAATATGTACCATCAAATTGTTTGTGCAATCAAAGAAATGTTATCAATTAGAGCAAGGCTAAAGTGAGTCGTCCGTCACCTTTAAGAGTTCAAACATGTTTGAATGAATTTCTATCAACTAACGTATATTACTTTTAGTATATCTTTAAGCAATTATAAGATAAAATAAGAACTTTTGATTTAGATTAGCACCGTGAAACAATTCCTAAATCTAAATTGAAACAAATGTCGCTATGTTGTGTTTAGCTTTAAAAATCGATAACGCATCCCAAGAATATGAAATTAATAAAAACAGCTATTATCTTTTTCTAGCAAAACAAACGCAATAACGAAATTAATATACATTTTATACAATAGTGGGTATATCAATTTTGTATCAATTATGTTATCATCTATAAATTATAGGAATTAAATATTTCAGTGATTATCAGATAATAAAAAAGTTGGCAAAAGCGAACAAAGTAAGTAGTTTTATCTGATATTTGATTTACGTTGTTTCCATTATTGTTTGAAGACCAATTGATAATAATAATGATAGTTAGTAATAATCATGATAGTTTTTAGTATTTTGAATATATAGTCTTTCTACATAAAAAAAAAAACGTTCACAATGACTCATTCACAACCATACACAGTACGTCGCAATTTCAATTTATTAGATTATTTAAATCGTTAAATCGTTAGATTAATAAAAGCAATACAGTGCATTTTGTTTTTTTTTTTTGTGAAACAGCGTCGTAAATATCTAGACGCATTGCTTGTGTGTATGACTGATATTGGGGTAAGTACCTTAATTTATCATTTGATCAATAATTATTTTTGAACTTGGGTGACATTATTGTTTCGTAACAAATTTACGGCAATTTAATCAAGCCATATAAAATTCGGAAACTCTCAAATATAACAATAAAATAACGATAATTAAACTGTATGCAGTTAAATTGGAGAAAGATTGACTGATATCAATTTAGGGTGATTTGGGGGTCGCTGAGCTTAAATCTGATAACATATTTTGACCTGCATGTCAGCGTTCAAGTCTGAGAGGTTTGATTTCTGAGGCGAAGTTGTGTCTCATAAAAAGATTAAACTTTTTTTATATATATACCACCCACCTTACGCGCGTGTGTTCTTGTTCAGCTTGGTACACAATTTAGTTATAAATGATTGTGTAAACACCAACGGCATCCAATATAAGAATCGATTTATTTATGAATCGACATTTTAAGAATCGGTTTTTGCTTAAATCCATATTAATAAATGCATATGCTAGCGAAAATGCAATATTTCTACCGCCTAATACTTGATTTGGTGAATATTAACATGTGAATGTTTGCAGCAAAAAAAATTTGTTTCAACCAATTTGTAATTTTTACCAAACACATATTGGTATAAATATCGAAATAAATGTAAGTAATTATTACCAAATGTATGACTAATTCAATAATATTATTCGATTCGGTGGAATGTGTGATATGTTAACTTATATCAAATATTTATATCGCTCATATGAAATAAACAATTTTTTAATTGTTACTAAATCTCGATATAAATAAATTATGTTCCCAGAGCAGTGTACTTAAAACTTTTCGCTCAATAGCTGAAAAATTTTGAAAGATTGAAGGGCAGGAAATAGAATCGTACCAACCCGACTTTGCGTGGGAGAGCAAAACCAGTAACCTTCTAAAAAACAAATTTGCAACCAAATGAGATGCGTTGGGGGTGCAAATCCCTCTCTTGCCCATATGGTGTGTATGGGCCTGGTAGGAAATTCAGAGAATTTTGACTTTTACCTTTACTTTTAAATCAGTTTTGGTAGGGTATTGAATTTTTGATAAAGCCAAAGCCATAAAGCCTTAATAGTTATTTATATCTTTTAGAGTAGAATAAAATAATTTCTTTCAAGGTATCGTTTATTAAAATTAAGATGTTTTTTTATCAAAACAAATGTAGTATAATAAATTCAATGATGTTAGATAGTCATTATTTCAATGAACGATATATTGGAGAGGAAAAGGTCAAAAGCTAAAATTTAAAGCGGAAAAACACTACAGTCTGATATCTTAAACTGAAATCAACTAAAAGATTTTCTGTAAGTGTGAGATTACTTTGAATATGAGTGTGAATTTTAAGCAAGGATATCTCAGTATTCACCTGTTTGTGTTAAAGTAAAAATCACTGAGCGATAGAAGTTGTTATTTCCTTTTTTTGAAATTCCATATAATGTACTCATCTTCAATGAAATTTGAAATTCCATTTATTTATTACAATATCTTTTCATTTGACTTGTTTTATGACAAATGTGTTTATTCAAGTCATTGAAGTACCATCGAATATTATTTTAGAAGTGCCAATCACAAGTGGTTGAAGCTTTTAAGAAAAGTGTTAAAGTGCTTATATTTTTCAAAACAACATAAGTATTTTGAAAAAATTCACAATGACTATAATACTCAAAATATAATGGTGAGTATATATTTCAGTTCTCTGGTACCAACAAAAGTATGTAGCTCAAAAGAGCCCCCAACTAGCGTTAGATAAAATTAGTATGTATTTGCTAGGGGGGCAAGGGCCCGGATCTTGAGCTCAAATGGCTCCAACATGGGAAGATGTTGTGTGATTTCTGCTGGTTTTATGGGAAATTAATAAAGGACTTCTTTCCTGTTTTTCCACCTGGGCTTCGCAAAGTCTTAATCCGGCGTTAGCTAAACCTATCGATAGGCAATGGCAAAACAGTTTGCTCTCTTTTTAACTGCCATACTACAACTTAATCGCTTGATTTTTTATTTTTTTTTGGAAAGATTATGAAAAGGGGCAGTGCAGAATGTAATTTTTTTCTTATAGTAGACGCTGCCACGCCTCTAAACATAAAATTCGTTTCTACGGCAAAACTATTGCATCGATTCTGATTAAATTCGGTATAAAGATAGGTTTGGCTAGAAAGCTTGTTAAAACTCTGTAATTTTAAAGTGGGCGTGGCACCGCCCCTAATGGAAGAAAACGCTGTCACAGCTATGCTGTTACACCGATTTTGATAAAATTCGCTATGGCGGAAGATTGATTTCTGAATAAAGATATTTGTTTTTTAGTAGGCAGTGCCACTCCCCTAACAGGCAAATACGTTTTCACTACTAAACTAATGGACCGATTTTGATGAAATTTTATATGGAGAGAAATTAAATTAAACCCTGTGAAATGGTATTTGTTGTTAAGTGGGAAGTGCCACGCCCTTAACAGGAGAATATGTTTTCAGAGGTAAACTAATTAATCGATTTTGATGATATTTAGTATGAAGATATATTGAATAGTAAGGAAGAGATAGAGATTGGGCAACATGATTTTTATTTTTGGGTGCAAAGACATTTAATCAGGCAAAAATGTTATTAAACTGCTTTGTACTGTCACTATAATGGTTGAATTTCCAAAAGCCAAACTCTCGTATAGTTAAAATGGTAGTGCAACAAATGCAATATAAATATATAAAAATTAAGAAGTGCAATAATTTTTTTATTATTACAATTTTTTGTTTATTCACATAGAAATACTATAACTTCAGCTGTGATTTATTAATTAAAATCTGATAAAAATTTATTACTCAAATAATATTGCTTACAAACATTGAGATAGCTATGTAAGTACACAAAGAAAATAATGTAGCACAAACAATAATATATAGCGCCCCATTTCACTTTTTTGTGGCTCTAGCTGATCAAAAATCTATTTTGAAAATTTTAGTTTTTATTTTCTGGCTATAAACTGGCTATTAAAATAAAATTAGCACCTTTATCTAGTAGTTTCAAATAATAACTTTTAGAATTAAAAGATTCGATTACAAATTTTGGAATAGTTAGCAACTTCAGAAAAGTGCACTGTGCGGCGAGGTAGATTTCGACTAATGCTGGATTTTTCTTATGTGCTCGAGATATGTCTTGTATACTCGAGATATTTCTTGTACGCTAGAGAGATATTATATGTAAAGTGTTTACAAAAAGTATCAGATTACCAGAATGCCTTAAGGATATTAATGATAATGATACAAAAGTATTTTTTCAAGTGAGACTTGTACTTTGCTTTGTTTGAGCGAAACTATTTTTCAAGTTAAGTTGTATTGCCTTGTACAGACTTTATGGAAAAGTTATTGAAAAATAATAATAAAAAAAACTTTCCGTGTACAAATTCATTGTTTTGTAGAAAAATTTACAAATCTCAAATCAAATTGCAAGTAGGTATGTATGAATATTTGATTTGTTCTCAAAGATAACACAAGAATGATACTTCAAAAATGGTTAAGTGAAATACAAAATAATATATGGTATATGAAAAAAGATATTTTGATGATACTCAAAATGAAATACTTGAAGGTTTAATAAAACTAACAATTCAAGTGGAATAGAATTAAGGTTGACAATTTTAGCGGTCACAAAATGCATGAATGCAATAGTGAAAATTTAGTTATACATTTAAGTTCGAAGTGAATAGAAGTAAAGTTTTTGAAATAAAAAATTTATTTATAAAAATGTCCTGTATATTGAAATTATTTGCAACAATTTTTATTGTTAACACTTTGATATTAAGTGCAACCCATGCTGATACTTCTGTTAGTCCTTTGACGCCACGCAATTGCTTTAGTTGCACGGGTGCAAATTGTTATCGAACTTCGAAGACAGAGTTTAACACAACCTGTACGGATGTTTTGGATATTTGCGTAACCATTTTTGATGAGTGTAAGTAAAATGATATATTTGGTTTAAATTTTAATGGTACATATTTTTTTTTTGTGAAAATTTTTTTTTTTATGATATTTTTTTTTTGTGCTATCCAAAAGAATTTGAAACAAGTTTTGAGCATGTTTCATGTGAAAATTAGACAATATGTAAATAACAAAATTGCTTACAAATAATTTTGTGAAATATTGTTCGGTGTTTTTTGTTTTCTTTGTGACCAAATGAAAATGATATACTTGCAATAAAAAATGTATTTTCATGACCTTTGACCTTGACTAACATTTTTAGTGTAGAAAAATCTTACTTGCCTAAATTATTCCTCAACTTCCATGCTAATTTCTAACGTTAAAGTTTAAATTTTTTTTTTTGTAATTTCGGGGAGCTTTTAAGGCACTTCTTCGGTACTTCAGAGTAGTGCCCCATAAAAAAACTTCAGCTTTTGCTCAAAACATGGATTGCATAGGAGCTAACTGCATACTAATCTTTTTACACAACAGATTCGGCATAACATATCTTATTTTTTTCCAACCAAGTTATTACATTATACAGGGTAGGGACATATTCGGTATTGTGTTAAACAACGTACATTAGGTAAAGTGCAATTTGAGAAAAAACAAAGGCTATGGATCACACAAGTGCCATTTATTCTTTCCATTTCCTAATTTCTCCGATAAAACAATCACGCCTCCAAAGGGCGTATCAATTAATATATAAGCGGAGCACGAAACAAAAAGCAATCGCGTGCATTGGAATCAGAAGAAGAGCGAACATTGAAAAGTGAATCAGAAAGTTCACTAGCTACAAGATTGCGTGCATTGGAAACCGAAAAGCAACAATCTATATAATAATTAATGGGACGACGACAATGATAATCTCATTCTTTCGGCCGTTGAAAAAGCTGAAAGTTCTGCCAATATTGAAAGCATCGCAGAGGTGGCTCCAAAGGTTCCATGTAGTCCCAAGATCTTATGGGACGACGACGATGATGTTCTCATTCTTTCAGCCGTTGAAAAAGCTGAAAGTTTTGCCAATACTAACGCATTACAGGGATGGTTTTAATATATAAGACAACGACGATGATGATCTCATTCTTTAGAGTATAAAGGTACAAAATTTTGAATTTTTAAAAATAAAAAAACCAATTCATTTTTTATCAAAGGTATAAGGATAGGGATAGTTTACCGGCTCAGCTAGTTACATTATAAAGAAGTGAAGAAATAAAATATTAACTATACAAATACTTATTTGGCTTTTATCTTCACCTATAAAAAGTGATCCCGCTCACTCATCTAATTATGCATGCCAAATTATATACTCCAATTTATTATCTCTTTTATAATTACAGTTGCTGTCGTTGCCAAGGGCTGCTATCAGGATATCCCAGAAGATTTGCGACAAAAGTGCGATCAACGCAACAATCCTGAATGTTTTAAATGTTTTGGACAACTCTGCAATAATTTAGGACGAGCCGATTTTAAATGCATTGAATGCAATTCACAAGATGTTTGTTAATTTATATATTCAGAAAATTCCTATTAATTAATAAATTTCTTATCACTAGAATTCCAAATGCAGCACCGATACCACAGATATTAAAGCTTCACAATGCTCCATACCAACGGCACCCAATTCGTATTGTTATGTCAAACAGGGCGATAAAAATCAAATACAACGTGGCTGCCTAACACATGTAAAGGATCAATTGGAATGCCTTAAAGGCAGTGGCTGTTCTATGTGTCTGTCACAGGATGGTGAAGCATGTAATGCTTATAAGTTAGATACATCCGCTGTTTCGGGTGCTACGCCCAGTGTAGCGTTTAGTTTAAGTGCTATTTTGGCCATGATCGCTATGCATTTGTTGAGATAAACGAGTATGAGTACTTTATTTTTTAAACAAAGAAATTTTGTTAATTTTCATTTAGAAATACCATGAACAAATTGGTTTATTTTAAAGTTGCTATAAGTTGATTTGTAACATAATAAACAAACGATATCAGTGATAAGAAATTATCAACAAAAAGTAATCAATAAATAAATGACCATAGTTTGTTTTATGAGATTTTTGATAATGCTATAAGCATTCGAAGAGTTTTTTCTTTGGCCTTTTTAACAGTAAGTCATTTTACAATTAAATATTGGTATGGTATTGTATTATATTGATTATGACTATTGTAAAACAATATAAATTACACTGTTATTTATTGGTCCACTTTAGTTTGATCAGCAAAATCAGGCAATCAGCGAAATGGGCATTGGAGCTATAATGCACGCAGTTTAAATTAAAAAAAAAATGTTGCTCCATTGTTATATATGACAACTGATTGCTCCTTAAATAGTTTTCAAAAAATATCACAGCTGACAGACGGCACCTTAAAATTTTAGCATTCAAAAGTACCAACAATATGAAACTCAATGGAATCATTTTACCATTACCCTCAAAGCCAAAATATGAATGTATAGTAATTTTTCATTATCTAAAAAGGCTTTGTCAGTACTATAATTTTTGCAATGTAATTCATATCGATAGTCAGCCATTGAGGATCTTTGAATTCGAATAGCCAATTTCAAAGCGTTCATTTGAAGGAAAAATTGTACAGAAACAATTCTCGGCCTTTTAAAATAAAAAAAACTTTTTCCTCAAATGGAAAAAAAGTAAAGTTAAACAAAAACATAAAACCACGTCACAAAAATCGTCCAATTCTCGTCTATTTTAGAAATTTTTTAATTTCGATCCTACCCCCGGCTCTGAAATAAAATTCCGGGCTTGACTGCGTCAATCCAGGTCCCTTGGCTACCCTAGATGTGCAGCAGCGGCTAAAATTTTGCTATAAAAACGAGCCAGCAAAAACGAAACTAGTGTGAAAGCTATTACTAAAAATGTAGTACAAATATGTTATAAGTGAATAATGGACTTTGTTTTTACAAATGTATTCTTAATTAATTTTTTTCTTCGCAATTTCTCACCATTAAGATTTTAATCTATTTAGACGAATATTTTTCCAAATACAGTAGAACCTCTGTAAGTCGAACTTGAAGGGAGACGCCAAAAAATTCGAGTTATAGAGTTTTCGACTTATGGAGGACTTCGACTTCGACAATAAAGTAACTTCGCTAAAGTTCAAATGAAATCACGTGTTCATAAATTCCTCTATCATTTTACAGACATTGATTTCTAAGAAACAGTGATGAAAATTGTCGGCATATTCTTAAAGTCGGTATCTTATCTTTCTTCGTGCTATAGAGCTTATTCGTTTCAAATAATGGAGTTGTAAAGGTTGTAAAATCAAACATCGCTATGTTTGGTTAAATTTATTTTTTCGAGTTATAGAGGGAAAATATGTACTGAATTTACTTGTAGTGACTTACTAATTATTTCGACTTAAAGAGGAGTCAGGTTTCGAGCAATGGAGGCTTTGGGGCTTGAAGGGAAAGGAACACAACATTTTTTCGAGTTTGAGAGGTTTTCGACATATAGAGGTTCGACTTAAAGAGGTTCCACGGTATTATAAAAAAAAATCCTAAAAATAGTTAAGGTGATGTAAAAGCCTAGAGTTTTTATTTGAATAATTTTTTATTGAACTTTCATGTATATTCTGTTTCATAATCTTGTCCAGTGGTGCGCAGACAGCGAGCAGGCGCTCAAAGAGCGTAGAAATGAGAACGAGCAGGCGCTTAAGAGCATTGAAAAGCTTTAAAGTGTGTGTACGTATACAGAATCATCAACACATGCTTATCGTGTGAGCGCGTTAGCTTGTAGTAGTGAGCACCACTGATATTGTCGAACGCGTGATGGATATATTGTATAAAAAAAAAACCTTTAAGTGAAGGTGAAATTACATTGTTGACGACTCATTAGTTGTGACATCTCGGTTGACGCTAGTAAACAAAAGATGACGCGCCTTCATATCCGATTTGGGGCGGTAAGAGAATTTCCTTTGACATGGTTACCTCTTGGGGTCCCAGTTCTATTTGCTGTCATATTTCATGTAATAACATCTGTCGTTCCGTCGTTGATGTTTTCAAAGATATGGTAAATAACCTCATAAGCTCATGTTCGACAGCAACACTAGCCCTTTGGATGCTCGTACACATACTGATTGAGACCGCCAACTATAGGAAAACATACGTCTTTTGTAGCTGCCTAATATGAAGAAAAGACGGTACTGGCTGTTGCAGTTGGCCTTATGAAAATTAAGGTCATCAGCCGCCATGCTGTCATGCCATTGGCCCCTCAATGTAGTTGATCAGCCTTTAAATCATGGTATTTTGATCACTTTCTACTTTAAAGCTAAAATTTGAAAAAAATTTTATTTAACTACATCATACGTTAGTTTAAAATGATTTCTGTTTGATTTTATAGCTCCCCTAAGAAATGTTTGCACACAAAAAACTAACCATTAGCCAAATATCTGGTTAAAAAAACTGTTTTAGTTTTCCATCAATGTATAGACGAACATGTCCCAAGAAAATGTATATTGCGCATCAAGTGGCAGCACTGGTTAGTAGGTATTACGTCGCAGCGCCTGTGAGAATGAAATCGTATAGCACCAGAAATCAACAAAAAACACTTCTAGAAATAAACGATTCAGTTATCCATTACAATTTTAACGCTATACTATAGCTATACGACTATAACTACATATAGAGGCGGATTAGCATTATTTTAACTCTTTTTTGAACAACATTTTGACAAATAACGATTTTTTTTTAAATCATCAAGTACTTTAATCTATTTTTAACAATTTTTTCTAAAATCACTTGCTTAAAATATTTTACACAAGTAACAAAAACTATGCAGGAAAATAATTTACTTCAATGTCATTTTTGAATTAATCCAAGCACTGATTATTTTTTTTATCAATCAGATTAACGCAATTTCTTATCAATATATTTACCTACATTTGAAATCATTTCTAAGCTCTTTATTTTTATATAATTGATTAAGAAAAAAAAAATTTAAAGTTTGTAAAAGAATTAAGTTCAGGTTTGTGGGAAATAACAGGTAGTAGTCGGCATGCATACATACATATTGATAAGCTTTGGGATAAGGATAATACTTATCAGCCGACTTCTAATGCTAAATTTAATCCGTAACTTAATTGCTATGATATTGCTATAATATTAATATAATTTAATATATTTTTTAATATATTCAAAGGTCCATTTTGTTGACCACCCTCGAAGGTTCCATTTAAAAGAAGAAAAAAATGTCTTCTTAAATTTGTGCATACTTCAAACTATGAAATAGTAACTAAGTACTTTTGGGAAAATACTACACTCTAATGAAATTTTTTTATCAGTGATAATTTCTATTTTTTTTAGTGTTTTTTTGTTTTAACTTTTGCTTATCTGAACAATATCATTGCCAATAGTTATAAATATTTGCATTGTATTGTTTGCACTGAAAAACTCTTATTAATTGGTTGTTAGTTATTATCGAGTCAGATATTTGAAGTATCAATCAAGTTGTTTCCACGAAACAACAAAAACTCTAAAAGTTTATAAAAGATCGTAAAATTCTATAAAACCAATTGCAGTTGAATTTTAACAATCGATAGATGATAGCACATTGTGCAATATGTTATTAAATAGCAAATTTTTTATTCTTGGTATTATATCATTGATGTTGGCTAATTTTTGTTTAGCCAATGTTGCAAGGACATGCCATATTTGTGAAGGCATCAATTGTCTGCGTACCACTGCGCATGCAGAGCGACAATGTTTAGATCCGCTGGATATTTGTGTAACAATTTTCAATAAATGTGAGCAAGCTAGTGAAGTGAAATAACTTTCACCTTTTTATATATTCAGAGATTATTCTATAACTATTTCTTTCTTAGACAATGTCGTACGAAAAGGTTGCTTTCAGGAAATTCCTATAGAGTTACGTCAACGCTGTGATTCCAATTCTCCTGAATGTCATAAGTGTAATACTGACCGCTGTAACTATTTGGGTCAAGCGAATTTCAACTGCTTGCAATGTATTTCCACAAAGGTAAGAGGTGGTTAATATATTTAGAATAGCTGAGTTTTAAAATTTCTTTTCCTAGGACTCGCAATGCTTCACAAATCCATCAGCTATTGCGGCTACTAGATGTGCTACACCAACTGCACCAAATTCTTACTGTTACATCAAGTATCTGAATAATGTCACAGAGCGTGGATGTGCTACCACAGTTGCTGAACAGAAGAGTTGTTACGAGAGCAGCAATTGCATGCTTTGCTCACCCGATGATACAAAAAATTGCAATGGCGTAGATTTTACACCGGGAACTCGTGCCATGCGATTCTGAGTTAAGTCTTATGCAGTTTTTAATTATTAAATTGAAGAAAATTTATTTTTAGTTGAAATAAAATTAAAAATTATTATATATAAAAAATTGCTAGTGTATCATAAAATCAAATTTTATTTTTTTATATGAATAACACTGTGCTACAAAAAAAAAAGGTTTCTCCAAATTTTTTGATGAGTGTTGTGTAGTATTTGAGATTTTAGCGTGGTGAAATTGAATTCAGCGATTGATATTTAATTGAACTCTAAAAGTAGTTAGATTGAGAAAAAAAATCAAGTTACTCGGGGTTTACACACACAAATTCTTGCCGAAAAGTTTCCTCGTTTGTGGGCAAGAGGGGAAAAACCAAAGAGACGAGGTAAAAAATTTGTCGTATGTTGCAAATGCCAAACAAAAACCACAAAAGAGAATAGACAAGAATTTGTTTCACCGAATTTGCCTGTGTAAACACCGAGTAATAAATATCTGGCGTGTAGCTCAAAACGGGTACCAGAGTTGAATGGAGCGACCTAAAATCCAGTGTATGTAAGAATTTTTTAACCATTTAGTGAAGACAACAACCATCGAATAATTTTCAAACACCGCGCTTAGCAAATGAAAAAAAAGGAACAAACTTAGAAACACCCTGTTTTAAGTTGACAGTTGGTTGGTTCATAATCATCATAACATTGGAAAAAAATTTTCCGTGCATTTTAAAAATTTTTTTTAAAAATTAAAGAAAATCTCTTATTAATCGCTCTGTCCTCATTTTTCCCCATTTCAAAAAGCCTACCAAAATTTGATATTTTTGCAATTACAAAATAATTCAGACATCGATTTTTCTGAACTTACTATATCTCCTTTTGATTCTTAATCATTTTATGAAAATGAACTTTCTTGGCATTAAAGCCTTGCAATTGCTTCCGACTGTTTGCTCGAAAACTATGCGTTTTATTTTATTTAAAATTTTGCTATTGAGAAATACAAGCACTAACATTTTTAAGCGTTAATAGGTCTGTCTACGACATTTAGTTTTTTCCATTAATCAAATTTTTAAATATTTCTGCAGCTAAAAACAAATAGAATTATAGCTTTTTTTTCAATGAAAGACTTAAACTTATGAATTTGATCGTTCGATTCCGTTTGTAATTAAAAACATACTTTTGAATGCTTTAAAAATAACTGTTTTATTCATTGCTCAGAACAATTCGCAAGTTTAAGCACAGAAGGCTACGTAAAAACAATATAGAAGCCTTGAACAAAAATTTAAATATTATTTGCAATTAAGATTTATTTGAAATAAAAATATTAAAATTATTTTTTTTAATTTAAAAATATGAAAAAAAAATTTCGAAACTTTTAAAAAAAACTTAATATCTTCCTACGTTCACGTCGTTGCTTGCATGCTTGGTCAAGTCCAATTCAAGTCGGATTCACATCGAAGACAAGTCGAAATCAATTCCATGTCACGTATAAATCAAGTCGAAGCAGGGATCAATGTAACAAAATTTACTCATTTTTCTCATCCGAATAACTCTGCAAAAGTAAATGTTTTTAGGTGTAAAATAAATATAAAAATCCAGACCAAATCGAGTCTATGTAAAGTTCAAGTAAACAAGTGACCGAAAAAAAACTTACGCTCAATAACTCGGAGAGTAGAAAAATATATTAAGAGCCTTGTTATAGAGGAGATAAAAACACATCAGTTTCATACCCAAAAAATCTCCGTACGGCAAGATTTGATCCACCTTTAATAATTTTAAAATTACTAATAATTATGGCTATTTGACCTAAGGTTTTTAAAGTAACTTTACTCATTCAAATCTGAAAACCGCATTTTTCGCCCAAAATAACTATATAACGGCGAAGATGCCTTTTCGGCGATGTGCTTTTATCTCCTCAACAACATTGGTCCTTATATATCTTTCTACATGTGGCTTACTTTCCGAGTAATTGAGCGTAAGTCGTTTTTCAGGCTCTCACAATCAGTTCCACCATTAATACAACCGCTGACGCTTAGATTATCATATTGTTACCCGAAAAGAATAATTTAAATAGAACTCAAATGGCCTGAAATGATTATGCCATTTGCAACGCTGCCTCCTGGACTATTAAGACCTCGCGCAAGGAAAGAAAGCGCCATCCACAAAGAGAAGAGAAGTTTGACAAGGTAAGGAGACGTCCATTAATTACGTGAGTCAAAATAGGGCGAAAGGGGGTCCGGTAAAATCTCACCAAGGGGGAGGAAGGTGCCAAAGAAAACCTCACGTCAACTTCTTAATGCATAGAATTTTCATTAAAAATAATAATTTAAATCTCACGGGAAGGAGGGGAGGGGTCCCGCAAGATTTCACCAAGGGGAGGAGGGGGGGTCCGAACTTTCCAAAAAAAAACATCTCACGTAATTAATGGACGTCCCCTAATTTTTTTGAAAGAGCAAAATATCATAAAGAAATATTTCCGTGTGTAAATTAGGACTTAAACTATTTAAAAGAATTGGTTGAAAACAGAGCCAAGTATTAGGAAAAGCGAAATATGATAATAAAATTTAGTGATATAGTCGTAATGATATATTATCATAATGAAGAATGGGCCTCATAGGCCGTTGAGCAACCACAAGTCAGCACTGACTATAAAACATTTATTGATATTCACAAATCAACTGTATTTTCAGCAATACCCTGTAAGTGACTTTCATCAATAACAATTAAAAGTTTTAGCAGATAATTTTCTTACAATTATCAAACTTTGCGGCTTGTAATTTTAAGTGCACTGCTCATATTTGAAGTAGCATAATAACACTTGATAAATCGAAAAGTTTATATATAAATGCAATTTTGCAGTGATAAAAACTAGTCGAATGTTCAAAAGCCATAAATAAACAAAGTATGACAGGAAATTATAGATCATATCAAATAACAACTACAGTGTTGTTTGCATTTTTAGTCCTTGCGCAAGTAATCGGTACAACACATGCGCTGAGGAAATGTCATCAATGCAATGGCATTAATTGTCAACGTACAACTTATGCTAAGACCGAACAATGCGAGGATGATTTGGATATATGTGTTACCGTTTTTGAGGGTGGTAGGTTATATGATGTTGTTTAGATTGAGTAGTAATATAATTTATTCAATATTTAACTATTCTTTCTACTTTAAGACACCGTACAAGCACAGGGTTGTCTGTTACAATTAACACCGGAAATGCGCCACAAATGTAATGCAGCGGTTGTGGATGGCACTGCTGTGGAATGTCACCAATGTAGCAGTGATCTTTGCAACAATGTTGGCAAAAGCAATTATCAATGCATTCAATGTGATTCGGACACCGTGGGTTGTTGGTTGAATATTTTGTAGCCTTATTAAATTTATTTATTTTTTGGATAGGATATGAATTGTCGCAATAATTTCGATAAGTTGCTACCTACGCGTTGTCCTGTAGCAAGAACTACAAATTCTTATTGCCTGGTGAGTGATGATGGCAAGCGTACTGTTCGTGCTTGTGCAGAGACTTTGACTGTACAGAAGAATTGTCTTGGGCGCAGCGATTGTTTGTTGTGCTCGCCTAGCGAGTTGAGCGCCTGTAATAGTGTACAACTAAGAGCAGATGATTCAGGCTCGGGTTCCGGTGATGGTGGTTCGGGATCTGGCGATGGTGGTTCAGGTTCAGGATCAGGTTCTGGTGATGGTGGTTCCGGTTCAGGCTCAGGATCTGGTAATGGTGGTTCCGGTTCAGGCTCAGGGTCTGGTGATGGTGGTTCGGGCTCAGGTTCTGGTGATGGTGGTTCAGGTTCAGGGTCTGGTGATGGTGGTTCAGGGTCGGGCGATAGCGGTTCAGGGTCTGGTGATGGCGGTTCTGGTTCAGGCTCTGGCGATGGCGGTTCAGGGTCTGGCGATGAAGGCAATGGCTCCACCACATTAATTCAAATAAAATTAAGTATTTTAGCTTTAATTACTTCAATTGTATTTTTATTACGTATGTAAAATTTTTGGAATGAACAAAGCTTAAAATAATTTTATTTTATATTAAATATAAGTTGGATGCATGAAAGTACATAAATGATGGTATTTCTGTTTCTAGTTAATTCAGATATTTAGCTGAGAAAATGTTATAGAAGTTAATAGACTATTAGGAAAGATAGTGGCTATAGTAGGTTGAAGTAAGTTCCGATTCCGATCCATTTTTAAATTGACACCTATTGCAGCGAAACTATTTTTTAACTTTTATAAATATTGAAAAATATTGGTAGAATAAACGAGATTTACAGGGACTCTTTATACTCTTTTGCAACAATAAATCAAAGGGTAGCGGAATTTAACCAAGGTCATGTTAAAGAACGTCCAGGTCATACAACTTATGGCAACACATAAAAGTGGATGATAAAATCAACGATATGGATAATGAAAATGCGCTAGATTAGTGAAGCTGTCGTCTTCTCAATTTATTGAATGATCAACTGGATACACTTACAATGTAGGGTAGGAGAAATGTTATTATTCAGAAAAATGCTAAAGTTAGAAATCCTTTAGACTTATTGTATTAAGTTTAAATAAGACTGTATGAAATGAAATAAATTTTAGTAGGCAAAATTTTCCGACCAACAGATCGTTTGGATAAGTCATAAATCCTTATTATTTTATAATTAATGAATCAAAAATCTCCATCGATACCGTGTCAAGTTAGGGAAATCGAATTTCGCCCTTTTTTGCGAATTCTCTATTTATAGGATATCAGTTCTTTTAAGGTAAAAAATGTATTATTTGCAATTTGTTACAAAAAAATATGCATATAATTCTTTACGTTTCATGTTTTGTTATTAAAGTTTTGCCAATATCTCCGAAAATAGTAATTTGATTTTAATAACGACTTTGTTAAATGAGCGATTTTGTCCGACGGTTAGTATTTCGTTGTTTTTTCCTACTATTCGATGCTTACTCGTACTATATCGTCATTATTTGATACTTTTCGACTTTTAAAGACTTACTAGGCTGATTGAAAAGTCCCGGGTTTAACAAAGAAAAACACATTTTTTTTCGGAAAATTTGATTTTATTTTTCAATATAATCTCCTTTTAGCTCAATACAACGAGTATAGCGGGCCTCGAGCATTTTGATGCCTTTCTTGTGGCAGTTGCCATCAATATCCTCAAAATAGGCGTCCGTCTCGGTAATGACCTCTTCATTCGAGTGAAAGCGTTTACAAGCGAGCCATCTCTTCAAGTTTGGAAAAAGATAATAGTCGCTGGAGGCCAAGTCTGGAGAATACGGTGGGTGAGGCAGCAATTCGTATTGCGATTCGTTCAATTTTGCCATTGCTTTGAATCACCGACACCATGTTGCTTTTGACTAATTGACTAAACGCGGCACCCATCGCGCGCATATCTTTTTCATTTCAAAATGCTCATGCAAAATATTGAAAATACTACCGATCGTCAACTTCATTATGTCTGCTAGCTCTCTCTCTTTCACTTTGTGGTCTTTCAAAAGGATCAGATGGACTTTCTTGATATCTTCTGAAGTGGTAGCCTCATTTGGCCAGCCCGAAAGTGGTGCATCACTGGTGCTCGTACGACCCATTTTAAATTCAGCAAACCATCTGTAAACAGTTGTTTTCGACGGAGCGGATGTGCTGTGATGTTTTTAGAGCCATTTAAATGTTCGCTTCTCGTTTTTTCCGATCACAAAGCAAAGTTTTATCAAAATGCGAAATTCACTTTGTTCCATAGTTAAAAAAAACACTGAGGTGATGCACTTTTGACGGCTGTGAAAACCAAACTACTTGACAGATGATAATGAAATTTCATATGTAGCTTTTTGAAGGATAGGTGCTGTCAAAAATAATAAGGATTCGATATTTGTGGTGCCCTCTCTGTGTCAGGCTCTGGACTTTTCCATCATCCTAGTATTCAGTAGTTCCTTACTTGTTCGGAGTTTTGGACTTTTGTCGACTTTTTTGATATCTTTCGATACCCTTCAACTTTATTTGTGTATTTCGATATATTTTTACTTTTCAGTTGACTTACTATATTGAATTTATTTTTGGTGAATTCCTATTTTATTTTACTTCAATCGACTTCTTCTATTTTTCGATACTTTTTGAAACTTTTACTATTACCAGTATTATATATTTTATCGACTTTACGATGCTACTTACACGATACATTTCAAATTTCGTTGACTATATTTATGATTCTAGATGCTGATCGATACATTTCGATTTTTCAAATTTTTCGATATTATTCGAAGCTTTTCGACTATTAACGACTTATCGATTTTTAATGAATTTTTTATGTTTTTCGTTACTTTTAAACTTTTATTGGTTCTTTCGATACCAATAAACTTTAATAGATTTTTTTTAATGTATTCGTTATGTAACCGACTTCATTGATGTTTTTTATACTATTCCACTTATATCGATTTATTTGATATATTCCGTACTCTTTCTTATTATCGGTTCTATCTTTTTTATCGACATTTTCGATTATATACGAAACATTTTCATTTTCGTCGATTATTTTCCTCAATTACATTTTTTAGTGTACACAATCTCAACACTTGTCAGATATTATTCTAAGTTCCCAATTTTATTGATTTTTCTTTTAAATTTATTGCAGAAACCAAAGAAATTTTATGTAGCTCGAAGTGCAGAGATTTCCGAAGTTTTCGGAACGAAAAACACCAGTTGGCAGCTCTATCGGTAAAAAAAAACCAATCACTATGAATGGATAGGCGTCATTCATGAAATGTTGCTCATGCTATGAAAATAATATTAGAAAAAACTATGAAAAAATCAATAATTAAAGAATGTTGAGACTATGTATAAAAATAATTGATAATAAAAGAATAGATAGATAGATAAATATATCAAATGACGACATTACAAAAAGTCAGACGAGTACGAGGTACAAAATATGACGAACCAGAATAAGTGCACAATTAATTTTGTAGGCAAATAAAATATTATTTATTCAGAGTTACTGTTACGAATAAAATTTATAAGATTCTATAAAGTTAATATTGATTGTAATGAACTATGTAATGCAATACTTATTTTATGTGCTTCATAAATGCTTGATTGCTCTTAAGATAATAAGCTGAAATAGCGTTGTAATTTTTACAATATTTTACAAATAAATATGTAATTGAAATATATATTTGCATTTGTTTTTATTGATAAATAAAGTAACATTAGATAATAAAATATAATAGTGTAACATATCGATTTTTTAAGGAACTTTTGAAATATCTTATATGCAGTATGATATTTTGAGCAATTTTTTATTTTATTTTCAAATAATTTTTCATTTTTTAAAGATTCAAAAATGAATAGACAAAATTCGACATTTAAAATATGTCTGTGCAAATTGATGACTACAACTTGGCTATCTGTAATTTCTAGTAAATCAAAGCCATCAAATGATGATAAAAAAATTAAGTTTGCTATCGTGCAATCTCATTCGACAATATCTAATAGATATCAGCCTGTAGAGAGTTTTATCATTTTATGACATTTGACAACTAACAAATCGATTGTTAAAAGGGCAGACAGCATGTGTAGTCTGTCATGTGCGTATATCTGAAGTACCTATTTAATAGATATACAGACGACAATATCGTATTTTTATCAAAAGAAAAAAGTTCACTTATTAAAAAATAACCTATTTCGAATATTTAGTGTTCTATGTTCCTATACATTTTCATATGTAAGAGCAACGTCGACTTTGAGTTACCTCAAAATCTTAAAATTCAAAAATATTCTTATGATATTCGAGAAAAAAAAACAAAGTTATATTTGAATTTTTAAAATACAAATATAGCTCTAGTGTTCCCAACAATAAACCTATCAGGCTAACGCTATTAACCACAAGTACCAACAGGAACCCACGATAGTTTTGTTTCTATTGCCAATTCATTAGTGATAACGGCGAAGGCGTTGGTAATGTTGCTCGCTTTGTTTTTTAAAGCTTTTTTTGATTAATTTTTTTTTTCACTTATTGCTATAGATTAATGTGAAATCTAATCGGATAAATTATATATTAATATGATATGTAATAAATGTCGATATGTACCTACAAATGTTGCACTTGTGTGTTTAATCGTTAGCAATGTCCGAAATAATGCCCAAATAACCCTAACGCCTGCCATATATAAACATATACATACATAGGTGTTGTGAGTTGCTATATCGATAAACCGATACGACCAATACAAATATAATATATTTATCAATATAATCGTAGCCGTATCAAGCAGATTGTTGTCGTAAATATTTTTTCCTAACAAAAGTTTTCATGTTATCGCCGATTATCGTTGTCGTCGTCGTCTATTGTCGCATATATGCGAGTATATTATAAAACGTTTGAGATAAGGGCTTATTTTGGTCAAAATCTATAAAAGACGCCGGCACGTATTGCTAAAAAGCAGTTGCCGAGAAATTTTTTTTTGGTACGCGTACAGCGACAAAAACGCGGGCAATATGTTGCCTCAAAAAGTGAAAATAGGGACTGCTATTGGTCTCCTTTTATTGTGTTCTAGCGGATATTTCGGTAGGTGTAAAAAAATAAGTGTAATAGAATGTGAAGTAAAAAAGAAAAAAAAAAAAGATTTTAAGGATTAAAGGATACTCAGAAAAAATTTAAGAAAAAAAAATACTTATTTTTATTTAAAATAAGCACAACATTGGATTATATAAAAATAGTTTTTTTTATAAAAACTAAAAAGTGAATGACTTTTTAACAATATATAGTGAAAACTAGTGACAAAAGGATATAAAAAAAACTTGTGTAAAATATTTACAAAAAATCTGGAATTTCGAAAAAGGAATAAGTATTAGGCTTTACATATATGTATAATTGGTATATTACTAGAAGATCGAGGAATATTATCAAGTTACCCTAAATACATTTTATGAAAACTTTTTCGACTGGGGATACTTATGTACATACATAAAATGTTTTGGAAAAAGAAATCTTACTTAATTTTGAAAAATCGAAATGATCAAAAACATTAAAAGAAATATTTATAAGTTTAAGGAATTTCATTCCTAAAGAAATGTTTAGAAAAATTCAAACTACATACTACACTGCCGTGAGATTTTCGGGCGTGTTTCAAGGAGAAAAATAAATGAAAAAAAATGGATTAAACATACACTGAGGAAAGGATTTGTTCGATTACAACAAATGTATAGTTTATATAGAGCAATTGAATCAAACATATTACAGTGAAACCTGGTTAAGCGGGACCTGGATAAGTGGGAAACCTCTACTAGTGAGACTCACTTCAAGGTCCCATGAAAATACCTCTATTACTGGGATTATTAAACCTCTATATCTGAGATTTGATTTTTGAAGTTTTTGTGAGTTTTCTCCTCTATAACTGGGACACTTCAGATATAACCTCTATAAGTGGGAAACGTGTGTATAATTTGTTATTTTGAATTTGAATATGTACGTTTTATCCTCTTTAATTGAAACAAAAATTTTGGTCCCTTAGAGATCCCAGTTATCCAGTTTTCACTGTATATTTGAATCAAATAGTGGTATACGTTAGTTGAAGCATTTTACTGACTCAATCAAATAATTAATTGTTTATATCAAATATAATTTGCTATATTCAAAACAAATTTTTTTCTTAGTATCGATGTTCGGGATATAAGGATACTGATGCCTCATTATGATGATCAAAATCAGTCCACTAATTACGCACATATGTTGTTAAGCTTTAGTGGTTCTTTATTTTAGTTAGAACACCATTACCATATTGGGGACTTCAAACTGAAATTCTACTTTAGGCTCTATTAATTTGTCTTGTTTTACGGAGTACTGTTTTGGCACAAGGCTCTTTGAAAGAAATTGTACAAAAGGAGCTATAAGGTTGACAAGTTTTTACATTATTTTTCTACACTGTATGTATTACTGCACCTGTTACTGTTCAAAATTTATGGCAGCACAGTCATCAGACCAAAAGCTGCCTTGTTATGATCAGAGCAAAACTGCATAGGTTACAGGCGGATAATACATTAGTAGCCTGGCGACCAAGCTCTCTAAAATTGACTTCTTAAAATACGCCAAATTTGAGCTAAAATAAAAATTTTCTCTATTCCCATTCAGATCGCTCCTACCTTTAAGGGAGAACTTAATTCAAATCCACACCCATAGTTCAAAATTGAGAAATAAAGTAAGGAGTGATATATTCACGCTTGAGCAGAACTAACAGCTCTGTTTAAGTCCTTTGTAGTATCAACCTATTGCAGAGTCTTTCAAGCGACTAAAATGTTACGTTATTTCTTCAAGAAATGGTTGTATTTTATAGGCCATCGAAGAACCTTATATATAGTATTCTGATACGATATGGGTGGCAGGCATCCTCACTGGCTACTAGAGCTGAATAGTAATAATTCGATTTCAATTCAAGCTGGCAAATTTTTGATTTTTTATTATTTCTTTTAAAATGTATTGACAATCAATTCAAATATCTTTAAGTTAGGTTTTGTGGGAGTGGCAAGCAATCAGTTTAGGAACCGACTCACTTAGATCAAATATTGAACCATTGTCATATAACAGGGTAGTTAACTATACGCTCTCATTGAACTAACCAGATTTCGTAATAAAATTTAATAGCTGACCAACACTAACGTGTTAATCGTCTTTATTTAGTTGGAAATTCCAAGTTTTTGAAAGGATTTTCACCAACCACCTTTGGCCTTTGATCTCTTCTTTATTTTCTAATTTCATCACTCTATGGCAAAATCTCCAAAATCATAAAAATTTTTTTCCATTTCATTGTCAAAATATATTTAGTCACGTTAACCATAATCCATTCGGTTATTTAGCTTGGAGCTGTCCGTGTAGAAATGATTATGAGCCCATCTCCAAGGGAGATCCTTAAGCTATGTATTCTGTCGTCAATGAGATTATTGAAGCAGTATAGTGCAAGTTAAAGGGCACACAACTAGAAGCATAAAGTATAGTCGAGTGTGCTGTCCTAACTCCTTTAACAGACAAAAACTTTCCCTAAGTCTAATGGTAAGCAAATTGTCAGCCGCTTACTTAATAGCTCAAGGGGAACGAAATGAAATAGGGTGCCAAAGGCGTCAGTCACTGTAGTCTAGAGGGCAACACTGATAAACATGTATGCGGCTCTTTGAAACTTTTGCAATTATTTGTAATATGTAGATGATATTGTCTAACACATCACATCATATGTACTAAACGAAATACCATGAAAAATTACCAGGAATCATCAATATTATAACTTATATAACTTGAAAATTGTATCGAATTTTATAAAACTACAAATAATGAACCATTTCACAAGTCCACAAAAAAAGTGCTGAAAGTTATAAAAATGTTTGCACAAGTTTTATATACATTAATAAACAATGGAAATTTTGGTCATAGAGCATTATCTTAAAATCATTAATTGTATATTATATATTGTAGTTATGACTGATCTTTTATTGGCAATCTAGTGCTAGTTTGGTATTATCGTATTATTTATTTATGATAGCGATAATGTTAACATGTGCATAAATACATTGTTTTAAAAATTATATGGCCATAACGAATAGCTTTGCACACTACCTTATTGTTGATAGCAATGAACAATAAATAGCATTAAATATTTTTTTCAAACAGTTAACAATTGCCAGCAATAAACTTATTTATTTGGTCAAAGTAAATTTTATATATTTTTATGCGACAAATTGAAAATTATTATGCAATTTTTCTTATATCACAAACGATATCTGAAATTTATTAACTGGAATGATTGTATTATTCTTATAATTCGGTAATATGATAAAAAGGTTCAAACGGGTATAGTTTGTTTTAGAATTTTAAGAAAATGAAGAATTTGTCAAAACAATATATTTTCATAAAAATTTTTCCAGCATTAACTCAAAAAAGACTTATCCGAAATGCTTTTTTTGTTCAAACAAATGTAGGGTATTTATTTAATCTTCAATTTTACCTATGTATACATACATTTACTTCCACCAAAATTTAACTTCGAAGTATTTACGCGTTTATTATTTCACAACTACAATGACACCTTTTAATATACTTGAATACGTACTTTAGCTGAAAATAATTGTAGCTATATCTTAAAAGCTTATTAGAAATCTTTTTTTTCCTATAGATAAGACTTTATTTCAATGTTAAAAGCAAATATTTCCTGTAAAGCACCCAAAACATTAATTTTTGATCCAATGATAAGTAATGGTAACCAAAGGCCTGACGTAAGATTTCAAGATAACTGCTTGGTAAGTTCTAAAAATATGATATCTCACATATTTCATGGGCGAACATACCCCCACTTGCGAGATTTTTAATTAAATGTATTTGTAAAGACGCTTTTTTTTCAAGCGCTTTACTATATCCATGTCGGCGTTCAGCTCGTGGTGCCATCTTGTGCGGTATGCGTCGTTCACTTCGCAGATTTTGCAAAGGATGTTTCTCTCGAAAGCTTCCCATATCTTCTTTCACATCGTTGTGCGTCATCGTCCATGCTTTAACGCCGTACAACCGAGAGCTATACTTTGCAGGATATCCAGGCTGACATTTAAATCACTTTACCGCTAAGCATTTAGTGGAAGTGGAAATCAAATTCCACTAGTACTAAACGTTTAATAGAACTAGAACCCATTTAGCATTTAAACTGGAAATAGTTAATGTTTTTGCTGCCTATGAGATGCCACGCCTATTTTAATGATTTTTTATATGATTTTATGCCACAATTCATTATGTGTCCATTCAACAAATTTTGTATAGTTATTTGTTGGCATCGGTAAACGTGTTGTATTTTCCCAGTTCCGAAAATATTTGGGGGACAGCTATGTACAATGTAAATACATATATACTCGCCTTTAACTTATTATGAGTACATTAAAGAAGTTATAAAATTTAACTTTAGAATTCATATCAGTAGGCATAATTTCCTTCGAGTCATGTGAGCTTGCACTGATAAGGTAACTCACGTTTTTGCACCTTAAATTATAATCGGTAATTTTTATGGAAAAGACGATAATTCGTCTGTCATAAATTGAAACTGCAAACTAATAATCAATATGTTTTCGATCGACTTATCTAAAACCAAAAAAAAAAAACATTTTTATTTTCAGCTAGCGCCACAACTGTATTTCAACAAGGTCCATTAACTTGTTATACCTGTGATAGTTTAGAAGAGTGTGCACTCGGTAAAGGACTGCTAAGAAAGTGCGAAGATGAACTTTTAGTGCAAACATGCATGACCGTCTTCGATGAATCGGGCGTTGTAGAGAAACGTGGCTGCAGCGATGGTGTTTCCGATAGTTTCGGTGCCTATTGTGCAGCAAATCCTGGAAATTGTCCAAAATGTTCATCTATTGGTTGTAATGAGGCTACATCACTCGATGAGTTTGTCGATTGCTTAGCCTGTGATTCCTCAATTAATCCCAATTGTGTAATAAATCCTAGTGAAGTCACCACAAAGGATATGTGTATGGGTGAATGCATGACCGCATTATATCCAGTTGGTGATGCTAAAATTAAACATCATCTGGTACGATCTTGTTTAAGAGATAAAGATCTTGATGATCGTGTAAAATGTTTGAGCGGTGATGATCCACAGTGCAATGCCTGTTTGGGTGCCAATTGTAATGTTGCAAAACTACCTGATGTACGATCCAATTGTTATCATTGTAATGTGGAGGATGATAATTGCGATGATCCTGAACCTCATGAATGTATTGCCTTGGAAGATAATGATGAATGTTTTATACAATTTAATAGTGCTGATAATGATATAATAAGCATGGGCTGCCGCAGTGAATTCGACAGTGAGAGTGAAATTATCGATTTGATTAAAGAAAAGGTACTTTGGTTTTGTGCAGGCGACAATTGCAATGGCTATGAGAATTCTGCACAAAATTTTCCAATTAACAGTTGCGCGCAATGTAATTCAGGCTCGAATGAAATTTGTGCCACAAATGCAAATATTGTAGATCGTGGAAGTTGTCCATTACCTCCATATACGCAATGCTATGAACGCGCTGTTACCGACAATGGTAAGTCATATCGTTGATGATATATTTGAGAGAACTATTTTTTAACTGTTAGTTTTTGTTTTCAAAATAGGTGCTACGCTACGCGGTTGCCTCAAAGATCTGATGACCGAAGATTTTTATGCATGTTTGACAGGTACTGATCCCAATTGTAGAATTTGTCATGGAAATGGATGTAATGTACAGGTATGTAAACAAAGCATTTGATTATGAGATTATTACGTTTCGAAATAAATAAAAATACAATGTTCAAGGTTAAACAAACTCTCACTGGATATACATAGTCTTAAATACTTCCCCCTAAAATATTTGCTTAAGACTTAAAACAATATCAAAAACAATTATTTTTATATATATCATATAAATATTGATTTGGAAGCGGGCAGATGGTTTAACTCTAAACTTTCCGTGATTGCGTACCTGATTTGTTCAAATTTGCCTCGTTTTTTTCAAAAATATTTCTTGCATTTATCGATAGTAAGTGGTTGACTAGGATTTTTGAACCTGAACATAGCCGACTTGGATAATTTTTCCTAATAAAAATATTAAAATGAATCTGAACCTGAAAATAATTCAGGACCAGGATCCTCTTATGAAATTATTTTGTGCCGTTCTTCAAAAGATCGGAAATGACTTTCGGACATATGCAACTAGTGAGGTCTCAACTTCTCTTATGGTGGAGAGAATTTTTGGGAAAATTAGAGAAATTAATTTAAGATTCTAAACCTCCCCTAGAGAGTGTATGGGCCCTTTTTATCGAAAGAAATTTTATTGTAACTATTACTAAGAAAAATAGAATTATCGGGCTTAAATCGTGTCGAAAACTGTCCGTAAGTGGTCAAAAGTAGGGCATTTTCAAGCATCAGGACGTGCTTTAGTTGGTTGGTTATAATCTTATAAGCTCGACTTTTCTATAGCGAACTCTTGGACTATTTCGAGATTGTTTGCTACTCTTTGACATTATTAAATCTTTATAAACTTTTTTGCTACTATTCGACATTTTCGGTATTTTTAAATTTCTAATTTAATTTTCTTCTACTAACAGAACATACCTACAGAACGTGTTCAATGCTTACGTTGTGATTCAACTATTGACTCCACCTGTCATGCGAGACCCTCAGGCTTGAGTGCTTGCCCAAAATACGATGATAATGATTCATGCGTTTCCAACTACGTGAATGGCGTTACGAAGCGTGGTTGCCAGTCAGAATTCGCTTGTGATGTGAACTCAAAAAGTTGCCAAATTTGCAAAGGCAACGGCTGCAACGCATTGAATGTTAAGAAACGTACCGAAGAAATTTATGGCATCTTTCAAACGTTGCCACTTAATTGCAACACCTGCACTGGTGAAGAGTGCCAAGATGGCTTTAGTCATCTACACAAATGCGAAGGAAGTCTCTACCAAGATTGCATTTCAATCTTTAATGAAGAAGGCATTGTAGTACGACGCGGCTGTGAAGATCTTATTGAAGCTAACTATCTAACACATTGCGAAGAACATCCAGAACTATGCTTTAATTGTAAATCAAATGGTTGTAACACCGTTCTGGATTATAGCGTTTCCAAAGAATGTCTCTACTGTGATTCGGCAGTAGATGCAAATTGCATTTTTAACCCCGCGGCAGTAACTAATAAGCGCCGTTGCACTCAGGGTTGCATTACCTCTTTATATCCACGTAAAGGTAATGAGCAAGTATTTGATTTGGCACGTGCCTGTTTGGAAGATTTAGAGTTCGACGATCGTGATGGTTGCACTACAAGTAACTGTAAGCAATGTAATGCAGCTGATGGTTGCAATACTGACATTTTGCCAGAGAATACTCAGCGCTTGGCATGCAATCATTGCTCAGGCGATGACTGTGATGTACCTGTGTCGAGACAATGTGTTGGATACGCAGAGAATGATCAGTGTTATATTCAATTTGATAATGTCACTTATAGTGCCGTTGCTATGGGCTGTAAAAGTGAATTTACCGAATCAAAGATTTTGGCAGAAGCAAAGCAGTTCTATATTTGTGATGGAGAAAATTGTAATGATTATGCAAATTTAGATCCCGCACATATATGTATCGTATGTGATTCAGCTACAGATGTTAAATGTGCCATTGAGTCAACCGAAGTCACTACGCAAGCCAGATGTCAAATTAATCCCTACACCAGTTGCTATACACGCGTGAGAAGTGGTAAGTAGATTCATAACTCATTAACCATAGATAATATGAATCGTTTTTAGAAATAATATAATCACATTACAAAAATAAAATAAAATAATTTTACTCTACAGATGGACATACTGAACGCGGTTGTCTCTATAATCTGCCAATTGACAGCTTTTTAGATTGCCGTGACTCTAAAGATCCCAATTGTTACGTCTGCTCGGAGAAAAACTGCAATCAAGAGATTTTCCCTGTAGATCGCCAACAATGTTATCGTTGCAATTCAACATATTGGACAGATTGCGAAGCAACACCAAGCTTCGCCCAAGCCTGCCCCATCTACAAAGAAGAAGATAGCTGCATAACGAAAATAGACAACGGAGTCACACATCGTGGCTGTAGCTCTGAGCTGAGTTGTGAGGATGCTGGACGAAAAAAATGCCGCACATGCCGTGACAAGAATTGCAATACCATTAATTTAATCGATGAAGACATTGGTGATCCAGGACTATTTCAAACACTACCACTCAATTGTTACGATTGTGAAGGTAGCGACGATTGCAAGATACGTAAATGCGAAGGTAACAATAAACAAACGTGTACTACAGCCTTTGCCTCAAACGGCTCCATTGTCTCGCGTGGCTGTAGCGATCTGCTCGAAGATGTTTGTAGTAATGAAGACAATAACTGTTATGATTGTAAGTCAAGCGGTTGTAATACGGCAACAAGTGAAAGCGACTTTGTCGATTGTGTGTTCTGTGATGCACAGGAAAGTGACACGTGTACATTTGAGGTAGCAAGTATTACACGCTCACGCAAATGCCACAAAAGCTGCATGACCGCGTTGTACCCACGTACTGCCGATGTTAATCCCGTGTTGGAGCTGACACGCACTTGCCTCGATGATATGGACTTAGACGATCGTGCAGAATGCGCCGCCGGCAATTCAGCCAATTGTTTGGTCTGCAATGGTGCAAACTGTAATACCGTTGATCTTGGTGAACATAAGTCTTGCTATCAATGCTCTGGTGATGAATGTCAGAGTGCAAGTCCGAAAGTATGTCGTGCTTTTATGGAACACGAACAGTGCTATGTACAATACGATGAAGTGGGTGAAATTGTTGAATTAGGTTGCAAGAGTCAATACGATCCACCAGATGTGGACATATTATTGCGCGCGAAACGTTTATGGCTGTGTGATGAAGACAATTGCAATATCTTTGAAAATATTCCTGTTGCGCATGCCTGCACCATATGCAATTCAAGAACTGATACTTTGTGTGCAACATCACCGAATAGTGTGGCACAGAGTACTGTTTGCTCGCAAATACCATTTACGCAGTGCTATATGAGAGTGTTGGATGGTAAGTTAATAATGTAGTTAACTTTTGTCTTGAAGTCATTTATATTCCCATCTTCTAGGCGGATATACTGAACGTGGTTGTCTTTCGAGCTTGAATGGGGATCAATTCATAAATTGTTTGAATAATGTCAATGCCACTGAATGTCGGACTTGCGATGCAGCCGATTGCAATAAAGAGGTAAGTGCAACAGCATTAAAAATAAACAAACATTAAGTAGATTCCTATAATGAAGTTAGAAACATTAGTCCCCAAATTATGTGTAAATGACGGTTGACGCCCCTGTTTGTATGCCATGTAAATTTAATTCTTCCTAAATCATAATATTTCACTTATCCATTACAGATTCATCCAGCAGATCGTCTTTCCTGTAATACATGCAGTTCAGACACCAACGCAGCGTGTGAAACAACACCTCAGAGTTCTCAAGTCTGTCTCAAATACATTGCCGACCAACAATGTGTCTCCGAGCTAACACAATCTGGTATTACCAAACGTGGCTGTAGCTCAGAAGTTACTTGTGACCCCAACAGCACTGATTGTGTACTTTGCGAGGGTATAAATTGTAACACATCCAATCTTAAACGTAAAACCGATGGTAAACCAGGACAATGGCAAGAACTACCTCTTACATGCCATAGTTGCAGTGACGAACAGGATTGCGCTGTTAGCAGTAACACGCAAGTATGCCAGGAACATGAATACTGCATGGTGGTATTCGGTGATGATGACACTGTTATCAGTCGTGGCTGCAGTGATGAAGTAGAATCAATCCATGGAGATCATTGTGATTTAGATTCTGCCAAATGTTTCAATTGTAATTCAAATCAATGCAATAGCGCTAAACAGCTTGAAGATTATGTCGACTGTATTTATTGTGATGGAAAAACTAACAATGATTGTGTACTCAATGTGGACGCAGTACTAAGCAGACGCAAATGTCACAAAGCCTGTATGACTGCATTGTACCCGCGAGATGAGAATAGCACCATCTGGGAGTTGACACGTACTTGCTTGGATGATAAAGATATTCCGGATCAACTTTCCTGCAGCGGTGATCTTTGCAAATCTTGTGAGGGTGCTGCTTGCAATGTGGAAACATTGCCTGAAGATCGTAGATCTTGTTGGTCATGTAATGGAGTTGACTGTGAAGACCCCAACACCTCTGTGTGTCAATCATATAAAGAGAATGACAGATGTTTCTTATTGTTTGATGATGTGAGTGATATTGCACGTATGGGTTGTGAAAGTGATTTAGATGAGAGCTACTTGGAAGATAATATTCATATGCTGTTGCTCTGTGATGATGGTGATAATTGCAACTTTTTCGATAAGATACCATCACCGCAGTCATGCGCCGTTTGTAATTCCGTAGACGATCCAACATGCGCCGCCAGTCCAAATGGAGTTCCAACAGTGGCACAGTGCAGCGTTTTACCAAATACACAGTGTTATACAAAGGTTAATCGCGGTAAGTATTGTAGAGATAGTAGCATTATTTTAAATCAGTACAGGCGAAAATTGCTACAAACATAGCCTTGCGGAAAGTTATAAAACTAACTATATTTTTCGTTTCACTCAGATGGCTCAACAGCGCGTGGTTGTGTCAGCAGTCTGCCAAAGACAGAATTGCTAGCTTGTTTGAGTGGAGATTTAGCAGAATGTACAACTTGTCTTGGTGATAGATGCAACATTGATGTAAGTTTGTATATAGAACTAAGTGAATATTTACTGACTTCACTCACTTAGATCTTCCCTGCTGATCGTCGAATTTGCCACCGCTGCAATACCAAAGAAGATCCGCTTTGTGAAAGCTCTTCAGTATCTACAACAGCTTGCCCAGTCTATACTGCCGATGATTTCTGTACAGTGAAATATGTCAACGGTGGTACTTATCGCGGTTGTGGCTCCGAGTTTCAATGTGATGATAGCGACAAACGCTATTGCAGACAATGTTTCGATGCCGATAACTGCAATTTTGCCGATTTAGCTAGCTTGGATATTGGAACTCCGGGAAAATGGCAAGATTTACCAATTAATTGTCATACCTGCGTAGGTGAAAATTGTCAAGACGATTCGTATGGTCCAGTGGTAGAATGTGCAGATAACAATATGCAAACTTGTGGCGTAGTTTTTGCCAACAATGGTTCGGTTATACAACGTGGTTGCTCTGATCAAATTTTCAATGGTGACCACATACAGCAATGTGATGATGGCCATTGTAGATTCTGTAAATCCAGTATCTGTAATATTGCCACGAGCTTGGATGATTTCGTCGATTGTATTCATTGCGATAGCACAGAGAGCTCAAATTGTGTGATCGACGTTACTGGTGTGAGGAAAACACGCAGTTGTCATGGCAAATGTATGGTTGCTTTGTACCCACGTTCTGGAGATGACACAAATCCCATTCTTGACTTATCACGTAGCTGTCTTGATGATTTAGATCAAGACGATCGTTTAAATTGCGAAAATGGAGATAAGAATTATTGTAAATCATGTCAAGGTGATAGTTGTAATATCGATTCAGTCCCTGAATTCCGTTCGCGTTGTTATGTTTGCGAAGATGAAGCAGAATGTGCTACTTCATGGGTGCAGAGTCAAACTTGTGTGGGCTTCCGTGAAAATGATCAGTGCTTTACACTTTTCGATGAAGATAAAATACAACGTATGGGATGTGCCAGTAGTTTGGAAACACCGTATATACAAGCTAACAGACGCCAGCTATTTTTATGTGATGGAGATAATTGCAATAATCTGAACAATCATCCAACACCAACGTCTTGTAATTATTGCAACTCAACTACAGATGCCAATTGCCTCAGTGGTGAAAGTGTTTCTCTTTCTGTCGTCTGCGAATATTTGCCATATTCTGATTGTTTCACACGTATCAATGATGGTGAGTTAAAAAATAACAAAAACTCTAGTTTCAGTGATCTTTTTCAATCACAATGATAATCTAATAATAGGCCCAAATTGAAAAATTAGGTATCAAAAAATTATTGCTTCAGTTTATAAAGCGGAAATGCTGAGAAAAATGGCGTTTTGAAATTTCCAACACTTTTGGGCTGAAACTATGGTTTCTCGAAAGCCAGACCCGTTTTTCAGATTTAAAAAATTCCCAAAGTTATGTCTAATAATAGCCCAGAAGTATACGAAAGGAGCATTTATTTGTATTTAAACTCAATCGCGGTGCACTGTGCTCAATGAATGGGAAAGAAGGCCCAGAGGAACCTTTATTAAACCGTTAAAATTTAAATCTCTATTTTTTTTGATTTTAGCCGGTATTACAGTTCGTGGTTGCTTAAATGATCTTCCGGATAACATTTTTAACGATTGCCTCAGTGGAAATAGCAACACTTGTGCAATTTGCCGAACAAACAATTGCAATCAAGAAGTAAGTGAATTTAATTCTCATGTGAAAAATGAAATTTTAAAAATGATTTCCAATCTATAGATATATCCCGCTGGACGTCTAAGCTGTAACAGATGTAATTCTTTGGTTGACACGAATTGTGAGACTAATGCTGAGCAATATTCAGCCATTTGTCCAATCTACGAGGATAAGAATTCGTGTGTTACTGCGGTCGATGGTTCAAAAGTATTACGCGGATGTGCTAGCGAATTCACGTGCGATACCAATAACCGTGATAGATGTCGTTACTGCGAGACAGACAATTGTAACACTATCGATTTACTAGGAGCTTTTATTGGCGAGCCAGGCAAATGGCAAGAGTTACCACTTAATTGCTACCATTGTGAAGCAGAAGATTGTGCAACGGGCAATGGTCAACTAAAAAAATGTGAAGGAAATAACCAACAGACTTGCACAACTGTTTTCGCTGCCGACGATAGTGTCAGCAGTCGTGGTTGTAGCGATGTTGTTAGTACAAATCATGCCGACTATTGTGAGGAAAACAGCGATAAATGCATTGGTTGCAAATCGAATGGTTGTAACAACGCCGCCTCTTTGGATCAGTATGAGAATTGCTACTTCTGTGACTCGACAGATAGCAAAACCTGTTCTGTTAACTTTGATACTTCCACAAGGACTAGAAAGTGTCACAGCGGTTGTATGGTCGCTTTGTATCCGCGCACCAGCTCTGCTGATCCTGCTTATGAAATGTCACGATCCTGCTTAGATGATATGGACTTAGATGATCGCAGTGACTGCAAGGATGGTGCAATGGAATATTGTATTGCATGTGAAGGAGATCGTTGCAACACTGTTGATTTACCTGATGAGGAACGACATGAATGCTACTCATGTATTGGCGACGATTGTGAAGATGCGGAAGTTCGAACATGTAGTGCTTATCATCCGAATGATCAATGTTATACGCTGTATGATTTTGAGGGTTCCATTGCCGGTATGGGCTGTCGTAGTGAATTTGAAACTGAAGTTGCTACAGATTTGGTTAAACAGAAGCTTATAAGGTTGTGCGATGACAAGAACTGTAACGGCTTCGCCGCTGTACCAATGCCGAATGTATGTTCCACATGCAACTCAGACATAGATCCACGTTGTGCTACTAATCCAATTCTCGTAGCCAATACGACACGTTGCGCCGATTTACCCTATCCCGAATGTTACTCACATGTCAACTCTGATGGTCATACGCTGCGGGGTTGTCTTTCATCTTTGGACATGGAAACATTCTACTCTTGTTTGACTAACCCGGATGATAAACGTTGTGAAATTTGCACAGGTGATAAGTGCAATGAAATCGATGTCTTCCCAAGCGATCGTCTGCGTTGTCATCAGTGCAGTTCAAGCAGTGATGCAACATGCGGCGAATCACCCAATAGTAATACTGTTTGTCCAATTTACGATGAAGCGGACACATGCGTCACTAACTTACGCAACGGTGTAACTACACGCGGTTGCTCCTCAAGCTTGAAGTGCGATAATGCTGATGATAGGCGCAGCTGTCGTGTGTGCACCGGTTCCGGCTGCAACACTATCGATTTGACCAAAGTAAGCAACGACGGTGAACCAGGCAGATGGCAAGGACTTCCAATCAATTGCTACACTTGCGATGATGAAGAAGATTGTCAAGAAGTATATCGCTTGAGGCCATGTGAAAATAATATCTACCAGAATTGTATGGCCGTCTTTAACGCTGAGGGAAAAGTGATACAACGTGGTTGCAGCGATAAATTGGAAACTGCCCATGGCGAATACTGTGAAAATAATGCAGGAAGTTGCCCGCGTTGTAATTCGAATGGCTGCAATGTGGCCTACAGTTTGGAACAATACGTTGAATGTCTTTCGTGCGACACCGATAAAGATGGCAATTGCTTGCACGATGCGTCCGCAATAACGAATACACGTCGTTGTTTCCAACACTGCATGACTGCTTTGTATGTACGCGAAGAAGAAAATAATCCCGCCTATGGCTTGACTAGATCTTGCTGGGATGATATGGACCCTAGGGACCGCGAAGATTGTCAGTCCGGTAACAAGGAATACTGTGAGGTCTGCAATAGCGGTAAATGCAACACTGTGGCGATTCCAGAAGAGCGCTTGAGCTGCTATCATTGTCAAGATGATGACTGCCAAGATCCACAAGCGCAAATATGTGTCAACTATCGTCCTGGTGACAAATGTTACATACAGTATGATGAAAAGAGCAGCATTATTGCTATGGGCTGTCGCAGTGAGTACACCAATTCCGATGCTGATTATTTGCTGAAAGAGAAACGTCTCTTCACATGTGACCAGAATGATTGCAACACTTTCGCAGCGTTGCCAACACCTACAGCGTGCGCACTGTGTAACTCACGCACTGATGTCAAGTGTGCAGTACAACCACAACTAATGGGCTATACCACTTGCGCTGCATTACCCATCACACAGTGCTATTCACGTGTACTTTCCGATGGTTTGACAGAGCGTGGCTGTCTCTCTAATTTGCAGGATGATGAATTTTTAAGTTGCCTTAATGGCACTTCAAGCACCTGTGAAATGTGTGATAGTGCACTTTGCAATCGTCAAATCTTCCCAAGTGATCGCCGCTCCTGCCATATTTGCGATTCATCTGTTAATGCTAATTGTGAGGCTCAACCAAATAGTTTGAGCATTTGCCCGAAATATGACGCGGAGGACGTATGCGTTACTCAATTCCGCAACGATGTTACATATCGTGGTTGTAGCTCAAGCTTGTCTTGCGATGAAAACAATCCAAGATTATGTCAGAAATGTACTGATGACGGTTGTAATAAGATCAATTTGGCAAGAAGACAGGATGACAACTTCGGTAAATGGCAAGATTTGCCATTGAGCTGTTGGACTTGTGAGGGTGAAGCATGTCAGTCAGCGGAAACAACTGAGAGTGTAAAATGCGCTAACAATAATGAGCAAGATTGTGTAGTAGTGTTCGATGCCAGTGGCAGCGTTATTCGCCGTGGCTGCAGCGATGAAGTTGAATCCGAACATTCCGAATATTGTGATATTAGTGAAGAAAACTGCTATAACTGCAAGTCAAATGAATGCAATTCGGCTAGCAGTCGTACAGATTTCGTAGACTGCGTATACTGTGATTCGTACAAGGACTTGAACTGCATATGGGATCCGGAGAATTCAACACGACGAACACGCAAATGTGCTGGTGGTTGTATGACAGTGTTATATCCATCCGATAGTAATATCAATCCCTCGTACGAACTCATACGCACTTGTCTGAATGACAAGGAGGCAGCAAATCAAACTATTTGTGCAGGCGGCTTAGATTCAAATTGCACGTCTTGTACTGGTACAAGGTGTAACGTGATAGATTTTCCTGAGGATCGTTTGAGTTGCTATTATTGTAAAGGTGAGAGTTGTGATGATCCTGCACCGCTACATTGTCCACTCTATAAGCAGGATGACAAATGCTTCATCTGGGTTGATGAACAGAACAGCGTTAGCGAAATGGGTTGTATAAGTTCGTTCCGTAATCAAGAATTGGAGTCGATTCTGAAAACAAAACGTGTCCTGGTTTGTGATGGCAAGAATTGTAATTCCTTTGACAAACTGACACCGCCACAGAGGTGCGCTCTTTGTGATTCCAATGATAATGTTGCCTGCGCTACAGATGCACTTGAAGTTGGCACTTTCAATACTTGTAGTCAAATGCCATATACTAGTTGTTATAGCAAATTGGCAAATGGTAGGTTTGAACAAATATCCTGAGAATCAATTGGTTTCATTTTGCTCTTCCTTAGATGGTTCCACTGTACGTGGTTGCTTATACGATTTGCCGGCTGATGACTTTGTCGCTTGTTTATTGGGCGATGGTGAAAATTGTGGCACATGCGAAGGCGATGGCTGCAACAGAGAGGTATGTCTATGCACTATCCTTGGTGTGTGCTATTTATTGCTTAACAAATGCATTCGTTGACATATATAATAAAATAAATTCTTGATTTACAAAATTTTATTTCCTATTAATAACAACCGTCACTTTGTTGCATTTTCCCTATTTTGTAGATATTCCCCGCCGATCGTCTACAATGTTTTGCTTGTACCACCGCTGATGACAGTACTTGCGAGTCCTTCCCTAGCAGACACAGACCTTGTCCCAAGGTTGTTGACAGTGAAAGTTGTATATCTGCATATGGCAATAATGTAACTGTACGCGGTTGTAGTTCTCAAGTATTTTGCGATTCAACAGATAGAGAAACTTGTCGCCAATGCAAGGGCACTTCCTGTAACACCATTGATTTACGTAATAAAGTAGAAGATGACGGCTATCATGGTATCTGGCAATCACTACCACTTAGATGTCACAAATGTGAGGGTGATCACTGCAAAAATTCACTCGGTCCATATGTAACTTGCGATGAAGGTTACGAAGAAGATTGTATCACTGTTTTCGAAGCAAATGGTGATGTTAGGAGACGTGGTTGCTACTATGACGTTGAAACCTATGAAGATCAATACTGTAGGCAAAATCCAGAACGTTGTCAAAAATGCAAATCAAATGAATGTAACGTGGCTTGGAGCTTGGATGAATATGTTAGCTGTGCTTTCTGTAATTCCAGCACAAACGCCTCGTGTGTGACGAATCCAGAATATGCTGATTTTGCTAAACGTTCGTGCTACAAAGAATGTATGGTTGCTTTGAAGGAAGACGAAGTGGTACGTTCATGTTTGGATGATAAGGAACTGTTGGTGCAACATGTCTGTCGCACCGATGAAACTGGCAAAGAGTGCGCCACTTGTGAGGGTGAAAATTGTAATCAATTCAATTATCCTGTCGATCGTAAGAAGTGCCACATTTGCGCTGGTAGCTCATGTACAACTAGCGTAGCAGAGTATTGTGAGAAATACGATGAGAACGATTATTGTTTTGCCAAATATGAGAATGGACTGGTGGATATTATTGGATGTGCCAGTTCACAGAATGCCAGTGATATTGCTCAATGGATTGCACAAAAGAAATTCTTTAGTTGTGAGGGTAATGAGTGTAACGAATTGACCAAGCTACCCTCGTCTGGTGAGTGCTTGTCATGCGATTCGTCCAAGACACCACAATGTGCACAAAATCCAGCACAAGTGACAACGACTGAGATTTGCAGCGCACCGCGCAGTGAATGTTTGACCAGAATAGATTTGGGTATGACAAGTGGCATTTAAAATGAGTGCGTGAATTTTTATTGAATTTTTTTTTATTGCAATTCCAGCTGGTTTTACCTGGAGAGGCTGTGCTAATACGCTGTCAGACGAGCAAGAAGATAGCTGTATAGGCGCTGGTACTTGTGCCTTCTGTAGTGACAGTAAATGCAACTCAGAGGTAAGTGTTTGCTTTAGAGTCCACGAAACAAACATTCGGAACTTTTATAATTTATCTACTTTTTCTTAGAAATTCCCTGCCAACCGTCGCGAATGTTACATTTGCAACTCCGTTGCCGATAAGGGTTGTGACGCAGCTGGAGTAAATCCATTAATTTGCCCCATTTATATGTCTAATGATTCTTGTGTGGCTTATAAAGATGCTGATGGTGTTGTTATTCGTGGCTGTAGAACTGACCGCACATGTGATGAAAGTCAAGATGATTGTACAGTTTGCTCTACGAATCTATGTAATACCGTTGATCTGACGCTAGCAGCAGGATTTGTAACTAGTAGTCTGACATTGACTTTAATTTTAGCATTTGTTGCCATTTTTACAATTAACAATTAAATTTTACATCACGGTGTAATCGAAACTTCGATCGAACAAACTTAAGAAAAAAAAAAAAAATGGAGATCACTCATATAGGGAAACGAAACTAATGTATATTATTATATGTATTATATATATGTATACGCGTGTAAATAATTTATTTTATTAAGTATAAGTTGTAAAAAGCAGAGTAGTTTCACGAACGATTAAAAATATATATGTATACAATAAATATTTTATAAAAAAATTAAATGGAAATTTTAAACTGAATATCAACAGAAAGTTTAGGACTAGGAAAAAGAATGTCCTCGAACAAAAAGAGCACTGATCTTATGTGGGAGCATAGATTAGAGTAAAGCTATGCCTTCACAAAGAGCTGCTCTCATTAGTGGATTCAAGAGATAAGAAAACAAGTAGAGCTTAAAGATGAAAACTCGATAGCAAAATTATCTTTTGTTCATCAGCATTAATAGCAGACAAATCTTGTCCAATGCAGTAGTAGTAGAAATTTATTAATATTTTGGTTTGTATGGAATCTTTGATAAAACAATAGATATTACAAAAAAATGTTGTAATAAATTTTTTATCTTAACAAATTTTGAAATCAGTTATTTTCTTAAAAAAATTAAATAAAACTTACCCTATGTGCATACGCCAAATGCCAGGTAACATTAAATTTTGAACCCGATAGAATTGATGTACGTATTAAACCTGGAAATAAAGAAAGAAAAAGAGTGAACACATTAATTTACAAAATTACTAAAATTAACCAAAAGTGTAGATAAATGCATGCACATTAAAACCGCTTTAATTATGTGATACCGCATTTAACCTACAATATGGTATCGTAGTAGGATAGCGGCCAGCTCAAGTAAATAACCAGATAAAGTTTATGCGGCTAAAATGTTAATGGCAAATGGTGGTGAGCTATAACTGCCTGTGTAACCGATCACGATTGATTACATCTCAAATGTGCAATGCAGCGTAGATAAATTAAGGAAGGAATAAAACAAACAGATAAACAGCTGATTGTGAGATGATTCTACTTAATAAACTTGAATGCGAAGTGCACACAAGACAAGTCAATTAATTTAGTATCTAGAACGAATGCGCGGGGTCAGAGAGATGAGTAAATATATAAAAAAATATTGACTGAATTAAACAGAAAGAAATCAGTCGAATGCAATATGTACTCTCAATAATAGTCAGTTAGAGTTTATGAATAAATGAATAGAGTGCGGCATTTTCCGTGATGTTTACATTTATGGAAATGAAAAAATATGGTCAAAGTAGCCAAAAACATATAATTAAGGAAAAAAAGAAAAATTTTTCATTGATATTTTATGCAAAATAGGGTTTCGTTTTGTCTAGATTAGGTTATGTTTGATACAGAAAATAACCAGTTTGTCATCATTACCACTGAATCGGCACATTTTATAGCCGTTACTAATAGCTTAAAGTGGAACGTTAGTGAGTTCAAAGTAAAAGCTCTGAGAGTTGTATGTATCTCCACTACATTGGAATTTTGTCATGAATTCCATTCTAACACTGATACGACCAAAAAGTTGTTATATTCCACCATTCAGTGACGACACGTTCTTACTGACCGCTCTATAAGAATCATCGAACTCAAGAAATCGTCGCTCGCTAAATTTCAAAAGTGGGCACCGACGATTAGCATCATCCAGTTTTATTAAAATGCCACTCGTATTGTATATTGTAGTTTCACCATTCTTAAAATGAAAGAACCGGTGCACAGTGGATTTTTATGGCCATAAACAGGAAGATTTTGAAAGTGCTCGGGATTGAAAAATTTTTTAAGGCAATCGTCAGAGGACTATAAAAGTTTTAAATTTGTTTTGACTTTAGTGACACAGTGGGCTCAAAGTTGAACTTTGTAGACCATAAATGTTCTATGAAACTTTTTATAAAAGCAAGTGTTGTTTATAAAGCGCTCTAGTTAACATGTTTGAAACAAAATGCTATAATGTAGCATATTGCCGAAAAGTACATTGCACTTTATAAAAATCAATTTAATTTTCTTTTATCGCCTTTATATGAATTATACGGATTTTTCAAAAATCATATTGAAAAATGATAAAAGTGGAAAATTTGCATACTTTGACAGAAAAAAAAAGTATATCTCCGGATTTCGGAAATTTTTTTACATGTAATGTGAGAAAGTATGGTTAGCTAAAAGACAAAAATTCAGCTGCTTTTTTTCACAATTTTTTTTTTATCAAGTTTTTCCTAATGTAGTTTTAGAAGGAACAAAAAATACCAACTTTTATAAAATGCTCTTAATAATTTATTTGTATTGAAATATACCAATATTGTATATTGACATAAAGTTTGTGGATCATACTTTTCAAAAAAATGTTTGCTTGAGCTTTTGTATTCTATGTGTGAATTATGCTGATTTTTTTAAAATTAGGGCTGAAAAAGTCATAATTGAGAAAATTGGCAAACTTTGACAGGAAAAAAAAGTATATCTCCGGATTTTGGAAATTTTTTAATATGTAATGTGAGAAAGTAAACCAAATTCCAAGATTTCAGCTGCTTTTTTTCAGAACTTTTTTTATGATTATTTTTCTACTGCAACTTTTGAAGGAAAAAATATTTTTATTTCGTCACATTTTGCAATGCTTTACAATAATTTTATTCAGTGCAAAAGCTTACAGTGTGAAATAAGTTGCTTAAATTTTGAAAGAAGTTCCTTTAAGTAGAAGGGAACTGAAAAGGGCTATTTTTTCTCTATCTATCCCCCTTCGGGTTTGCCCTTTTTATACCTGAATATAACGTAGTGAAGGTATGGCAGATGCAGCATATGGGGCTTAAGTCCGATTATGAAAATTTTTATTATTATCATTGTTTTTTTTATTATTATTATTTTTATTATTCTAATAGTGGTCACCTTTTTGATTTTCTCTAATAACTTGAAAACTATAAAAGATATTGCAAAATTGGTAATTTTTTTGAAATCAGCATTGCCGAGTTGAAAGGAAATGATACCCATTTTGAAAAAATGTCTCAACCACATCCCAACTTTGTATGGGACGTAGGCGTGTTAATGAACCGATGTTTTTTTATGTTCATAAGTTTTTGTTGTCTTAACCCAAAAAACGCCTGTTTCAAGACTCTAGCGCTTTTACTACTGTTAATGATCACCTTTTTTGGTTTTTTTGTGATAACTTGAAAACTATAAAAGATATCGCAAAATTAGTAACATTTTTGAAATTAGCATTGACAAATTAAAGGGAATTGATACCCATTTTGATAAAAGGTCTCAACCACATCCCAATTTTATATTGGAGGTAGGCGTGTCCGTGGACCGATTTTACTCATATTCACAAATTTTTTATATTTTTGCATTTGAAACATCCTTACCAAATATCAATAGCAATTACTATTTATGGCCGCCGTTCCATACAAATCCATCCACTGTGCGGCGCTAAGGATTTAACTTTCTTAGAAGAGAAACTCGGAGGAAACAATAAAGAAAGCTATATTTCTGTAAATGGGCGTAAAAAAAAAAGAATTACTTTCAACTATCTATTATATTCTGGATATGCCGAAAAAAAACTTTAATGAGCAATCAAGTAATAAATCTATATAAAAGCTGAAACAAACGAACAAACTTTAGCAATCTGCTGTTCTGCCAACTTATCGCGAATTCTTAGAATATAACGTGGTTATGCTTTATTAATGTTTGAGCAATCAAGCATGCAAGAAAGAAGTCAATGAGTATAATAGATACGTAGCATGATACAAAACAACGCAGTTACATACCATTTTCAATGACTTTTGGAAAACAGCCAGATAAATATGTAAAGGTTTTTAAATGTTAAAAATCGAAACTACATATGTGTTACATGCCACCAAATGCATTTATATTATTTTACTAATCGTACTATTTAGTGCAGTAAGTGATAACACTCAAAAAAATTAAAACAAAAAAAAACAAAACAAAACAAAAAAACTAAGCTAAAGCTAATAATACTAATTTCATTCCTTGCTAAAGGGAATCATCAGTGACCTTTGAGTGAGAATTTCTATGATTAGCTTTTTCCATGGATTTATTGCGAACTAATAAAAAATTTGAAACAGAGCAAAACCAAAATTCATTCTTCTGCTGTGCCTTTGTTTTTGTAACTCATTTGATATGATTTGAATTGAGCGCACATGCAAGATGAGTGTAATATCAAATGAGTTACAAAAAAAAAGACACAAAAGAAAGAAAAAAGTGTCGGCTTTGCTTTTTTTTAACATTTTGTTTGGGTTCGCAACAAATCTATGCAGAAAGGAAAACACATCAGGCTTAGAATTTCTAAATCATCGGCACAACGGTCACTGATGATTTCATTTGACATTGAATGAAACTTTAACACGAGACTTTAAATTTTGATTTAAAAATTTTAAAATCCTGCTAAAAGCGCGGTACGTCTGGCAACGCTTACTGGTATGTACTCACATACGTATTATCCACTCGTACAGTAGCGAGCAAGCGAGTAAGCGTATAGCAGTGATTTAAATAATTAAATGTTTTACACATAAAGTATCACAAGTTCAACAAGTATTTGGCCAACAGTTTGCATTCGTGCATTTGATCTACATAATTGCATACACAAAGAATTTATTGTTGTATATTTTTTATGTTGTTTCTATTTTAATTCCCCTTTGTTAGATGCCTTGCACCTGCGTACCACATATTTGACGGCATTCGTGTAAAATGCATTTGCGTAAAGTGCCAATTCATATCTGGAGCAAAAATTCAAGTTTTATCTATTGGTATCATGTACGGGGTGGTCACTTAAGGACTAAGTGATATAAAGCAAAAATAACTTCGATAATATTTTGAATATATTTTTATTATTTCATTTGGATATATAATTAATAAATTTTTCTATTAACATGCATGGGAAATAATATCTCTAAAATGACCACCGTTTTCATGCTCATATACACACGTGATACCTTTCAATGATTTTTCCATAAATTTACGCAAACTTTCAAATCTTAGACTTGGAAATCGACAAGAATTCTTAAGTTATAAAATCTCTACAACTCTTTTCGGTAAGTTGCTGACTTTCACTGGAATAGATAAACCCGTCGCAGGACATATTACCAACACTGCCATTTAAATCTGCAAGAAAATTAAAAAGCTATAACTTTTTCAATCATTTAAATTTTTAAGTGACCACCCTGTACAATTAAAATCAATTAAGTTGTATTTTCTTAGTGTTTGACTACATTTGCAGATTGCAAGGTCAATAACGTCAGACTGCAGTCGTGATGTATTTTGTCACTTAAAGGTTTTTTAATTAAATTTCATACGTCTTTGGTTTTAAAAAATTTAAAGAAAAAACTTACGCTAAGTATTCTGATAATATCGGTATTAAATTTATTTTAGCTCAGTATAGCGAACATTACTAAAGAAGTGATGAAATGTTTATAATTAAAATTAAAAAACCGCCATTCCTCCATAGGAGTGATACTTTTTTAGTGTGTAAAATTTACATAAAATATGCTTATCAAAATAACGTTTGCATAAATCATTTGCCAAATTAATCTGATGAGGTTGACTTGTCATATCCCAAACTCAAACTATTGAAGTGCCAATAATAGCCTTAATGACAATTTTATCTACAACTTCACACTACGTACTTGTACTTCAAACAAAAGTAAAAGTAAATCATGAATCTTAATGTTTATGCTGATGATGGTGATGGTGATGATAGCAACAATTGCAATGCTGATGTCAATTTCGATGACCTACTAAAGCACAGCTGCAAATATTTCCAACGTCATTGCATTAAAGAATCATTATCGTCATCACCGTCATCATCATCATCATCATCACTGGCTATATCGTCAACATCAAGATCTCTATTGTCCCACTATGGAATGCTGTCCAAGTAAAACAACATTTTAACTTTATGACTCGTTACTTATTGTTAGTTGATGGACTGACAGATAACCTCACGACGCTTTGTGGTAAGAAATTCTCTGCAATAAATGCTGATGTAATGCTTGCTGTTGATAAATAGCTAGCTAGGTAGGTAAGTAGGTAGGTGGTTACTGTTTTCTATTTGGAAAACTGACGCCCAAATGGAGTTAATTTGCAATGCAAAGTGAAAATTATGTGACGCCTTTCGCTTTTCTTTTACCGATTTTATTGCTGATGAAATGTGAAGACAAATAAGTTGGTCAATTGTCTGAACGAAAAAAAATCTATGAATTGCATTTTAAAGTTTTTTAGCTTAATTGTATGTTGCTGTTGAAGAGTATTGAATACATTTTTTCTATAAAAAAAATTAAGTGTTTTTGATATTTTTTCGAAGAGGGTGTTACCTCTAGCCTCTACCCTACATCGTAATAACAGTAAATTTGCGCCTAAGCCACACTACGTGCTAACGTACCCACATTGAATTTGGCAACATTTACTTAAGTAAATGTGTTGCCACGCCCATTTTTTGTCTGATGCAAAACCAAACTATTTATGACATTTGTATCCAATTTAATTTCATAGCTTCTTAGTAGCTATCACATTTTGAATTGTTTGCTTGTATGGGAGGTGTTACGCCCTCTTGCCGAAATTTATCTAACTTTTATTCATAGTTCGTCGAAGTTATTCCTAGCATTCATATAGAATTTAACTGCATTACCTTTAATAATCCTTTACTAGAACGTTTTAAAGTTTTTAATCTTATTGTAGGTGCCACGCCCTCTATTCAAAATGTAATTACATTTTTTTGTGCTAAGCCGAAGCATTTCTAGCAATTTTGTGAGATTTGGTTGTATTACCTTGAATATTTCTCTCAATACAGTACTTTAAAGTTTTTGTTTCTTTAGGGAGTGCCACGCCTTTTTGTAAAAATTTGCCTAGATTATGATCAGGATTTTTTCGAATTATTTCTAATATCTGCCTTTAATAATTCTCTCAGTTTGATGTTTTGATGTTATTGTTTCTATAAAAGATGCCACGCCCTCTCGTTGAAATTTTTCTATTCTCTCAGTATAGCGTTTTAAAGTATTTGCTTGTATGGGAGGTGCCGCACTTTCTTGTCGTATTAGTAAGAAATTTGGTTACACTACATCAATTAACTCTTTCATTATAATGTCTGAAGTGTTTTATTTGTATGAACGTTAGGCGTATCCATCAACCGATTTTACCCATTTTCAATCTCAAGAGCTTTGTTTGAAGGTTTAGCCTATGTTATCTTGATTTCCACAGACAGACAGACGCACAGACATACAGACAGGCGTCTGTCAACGTACCGTATGGTTAAGATAGAGAATTTTCTTATGCTTTGTTAACAGCAGAGTTTTACTGAGAGAATTGTATGAAAAAAGAGAACAATTTTAATTTAACACAAAAGCTTTTATGTGAGGAACTTCGAAAGCTTTTTGCTTGATATTAGCTGCGTTCGAGCCGGATTTTGTAGTAAAAAATAAAAACTGTCGAATCGTGATCGAATCACCACAAGTTTTCAAGTTTAGCCACAAGATATTTGTCTGAAAAATTAAACTTTTTTTCTCATTTCTCTCTCAACCACCACATTTTTTCCGGCTCAAACGTTTTGTGTGGTAAAACTTTATAAATATTTACCTACATATATTTCCCGGATCGAACGGACCTATGTTGAAACCGAATACCTATAGTAAAATATGTTTGTACAAAAAAATATATATGTATTGCTATTACTACAATGCTTTTTATGAGAATAACAAAATATAATAATTGAAACAAATATGTATATCAATTGCTACAGCGGTGAGTTTTCTAACTGATTGTGAGATTGAATTAAGCTGTGAGTAGTTCTTAACAATAAATTGGCTATTTAATACTTTAGATTTTTAGTATTTCTGATGTTTTAATGTATCATTTCATTTAAATAAATTGATAGTTTTTAAAAACTAAAATCAGTTCGCATAGTTTCACATTTCTAAAGTGTAACTAATTGTTTTACTCTATTGAAAGAAAATAAAAGAAAAACAAAAAACAAACTAACTGTACTACCAAGCACAAACACGCCTCTTTCTGCTACAGTGTTACCGCCTATTTTTTTTAATTTATTTTTTTTGTAGATATACATACACATGTATTTTCGTATGAGTAGACTGTTAAAAACACGTAACAAATTAAATTTTACAAATGAAATTCATTCATATCGCTGGAAATCGCCGCAAATGATTTTTCGCATAATTCCGTAAATAGAGATTTTATCTTTTGTTTCACTTCTGTTGAGATTGTTGTTATTGCTATTGTTGTTGTTGTACATACGTAAATGCATTTTCAACTTAACCCAATTTGATCCGGTTCAACGACTTTATGGTGCAGTAGTTAACAGTGAAATAATTTCTTTCTTTTTTGTTTTTATTTCTTTATTGATTGGAATTTCCGCCCCAAAACTGTGATTGAAATGTGGCAAACAGGTGAGCTGATTTTTTTAAATTTTTTTTTTGCTATATTTGGTGGTGTTGCTTTCATTTTAAATTTATGTTCGTTAGTTATTCTGTTTTTTTTTTAATAATTTTTTTTTTTCTAAGCAACTTAAATTTTTCGCTTAAGTTAATTTATGCTCAAAATACTACCGCACATGCCTTCAGTGTAAAAACTTAATAAGAGCTACACACATCTTTTAATCTATAATTTTTGAAATAGCTGCTGCACTTTAATACAAAGTACCATGCAATTATTATGAAAAATGATCAAATTACAAGCGTAGTAAATTTGGAATCGCCCATTGAATCTTTCATTGCTGCCATGCCGTTTGAAAAATTAATGCTTATTGAATGCATAACAAATTGGAATTTAAGTTTTGCACAATTATGTAATTGTAATTTATTGCAATTGAATGTCAGCGTAGTCTAAAAGAATTTATGAAAAAAAAAACGTGTTAGTAATGAATGTTTATCGCTAGGTGCGCATAACGCATGCGCAACTGTTTTGTTTACACGTCAAGAAAACGCAGAAATTACGTTTTATAAAAAATAGTTTGGCATGGAGTCAGTGATGTAAAAAAGTCTTAATTTTTAATTTTTAAAAAAAATTTAGTCAACATATGATCTTCAACAAAATTATTGAAATCTTTTCTGATATTATCATATCATGTCGAATGACGCTCTCTGCTCTTATGTACTTGTCGATTATAAAGCAGCTGGTTTTATGCATAGATGTGCACATCCTTTTAAATTAAAGCCCAAACCAAAACGCAAAACTGACGATCATTGCACGAAAAGAAGTTAAACTGAAAATGGTTAATATCGGGGGTATGTACCCCCGATGTGATATCGCTTTTTCTTTTCAATATTGTGCTAGACAGAGCTAGAGATATGGTAAGGGGACGTCCATTAATTACGTGAGGCGTTTTTTTTTAAATTCGGACCCCCCTCCCGTTGGTGAGCTCTGTCGGGACCCCTCCCCTCCCTCCCGTTGGTGAGCTCTGGCGGGACCCCTCCCCTACCTTCCGTGAGATTTAAATTATAATTTTTAATGTAAATTCTATGCATTAAGAAGTTGACGTGAGATTTTTCTTGACCCCCTCCTCCCGCTTGGTGAGATTTTGCTGGAACCTCTCCCTTCCATTTTGACTCACGTAATTAATGGAAATGTTATTCAAAATAATGCCTGCGACCTTGACTATGCTCTTGACTCACATACATATATCTATTTCTCGTATAGTTTTTACATATTTTTGAATTATGTAAACGCTCGAAAATCATTTCAAAAAGTAATTTATATTTTATGTATTTAAATTAAAAAATTAACAAATATTATTGGAATATTATGAAACTGAAAGTCATTTGAAAGAAAATGAAAAAAAAAGAAGAAATAAACCAACATAAGAAATAATTATTATGAGCCACAATTAGGCAAATAGACGAGACGACGGGCTCGCTTCCGTAATTAAATATATCGTTTTTTTTTACATTTTTTGCTTTAAGCCATAAATCATAGCATGTTAAGAAAACTGTTAACGGAATTAGCCAGTTGTGTTCCTATTGCTTCCATAAAGTGTTAAACCAATTATTTATTATAATTAAATATGGGCAAATAGAGGACCAGGAAAAATGCCGATAGCATCAGGCAAATTTGTTTAGAGTTAATTTTTTGTTGGAATTTAAATTTTTTTTTTTTGTAATTTTATGCATAATGTTTTACGTGAAAGTGTTGATAATTAAAATATGAATATTTATGTTAAACAACAAACAGATAGACAGACAGACAATGTAGTCAATGATCGTGTTAAATCAATTACCCATAAGATCGGCAATATGCGCGCGCCTCATTTCTACTGTTTGCATGTAAGACTCAATACATTTCATAGAGAAGTCAGTTATTAGCTAGTAATTGTGATATTTTGTTACGAGTAGTTAACTTGAGCTTATGTTTAAGCATGAAAAATATTGCATGGTTTGCATTTTAAAGCAAATAATTCAAAAATAACATCCTTGATGTGAGTGCCCAAACGTTGACGCTGGCCCCACTACCGTTTTAAAGGGTGCGCTTTCAACGAAAAGATATTGTGTAGCATCAGTTATTTTAAACTTGCACTGAATTTTTTCGTCGATCATCGACACCTCACCAAACGATATAATAAGGAACTAGCTGGACAACGAAGTAAGCGGAAGGCTAATTAAGTTCAGACTACATATAATATAAATTAAGGAATTTAAAAAAAAATCCTCAATAATATAAAAAGAAAAATATTTATTACTTTTCTGACATAAAAATGCGAAAAATTTATTTCTGACATTTTTAATTTTAATAAATTTCTATGACAACCATATGTATATTTCTATCACAATGCAGTGCACTTCAAACTGCGATGAACACAAATTGACCGTAGCATAAGGTAAATGCTCATTTGTTATTTGTGAATATATCGCACATAACTTTTAAGTCGAATGACTGCATTACGACGAGTTGCATAAAATTAGCCAACTTCAGCAACATGGCCAATATTTAACAATATACACATGCAGTCAAAACCAGCTACCATAATAATGTTTCAACGATTGTGGCACTGCATTGAGCAATTTGTTAGCAGAAATGTTGCGGACCAACGACCAATGCTGCTGCTGTTTAATGGTTGGATTTCTTAGCTTAGAAGCTTAATGCCAAAATGGTAGTAAGCTACACTATGGATTTGTGCAAGAATGTAACTTCATTATGAGCAAAAAAAAAAAATACGAATATTGCAAAAATATATATATTACTCTGCTATAGTTGCAGGTGAAGAAAAACATCATGGTAGCATGGCTGGATGGCGTACATAATTTATTATAAGCTATAAATATTTATAGTAAATAAATTAGTCATTTATTGTTTAAATAATAAATGCAAATATTGCTGCTAACGACTATTGTTGTTGAAATATTTAAAAAGTCATTTGCGGAACAATTGCATGTAATGTATTTGTTTGCTTAGTTTTTATTAACCTTTGAAATGGTTTAGTAGTCTCATGGTTAAAGAAACATTTTCTTATATGTGTCATACATAGTTACAAAGTTGAAATAAAACATTTAATTGTGGTAAACTTAAGCGCTAGTTTCATTCATTGCTTAATGCAATCATCAGCGACTAGTGTAATATTAATAAGTTGTGAAAACAAAGACACAACAGAAAGAAAAAAAAATTGTATTTGCTTTGTTTTATTTTTTGTTTAGGTACAAAAAAGAAAAACATGTCAGTCCTAGAAAGTCTCCCTCATCGGCTCAAAGGTCACTGATGATTTCATTAAGCAATGAATGAAACAAGTATGACTAAATTCAAAGCACAATGATAAAACTACTCGTATTTTAACATTATGGAAAAGGTTTAATGTCATTAAATGCAAATATTTGTTGAATATTAGACAACATTTGATAAATTTTAAAGCCGTTGCCAGGTAGACAAGTATTAAGCTTCGATACTCGCAAGAATTTTAATTCATAATTTGTGACTATTTTTAATAATCACTTGCTTATGCAGTGCAATAAGGGTGGTGGCCAAGCAATGAGAGATGTTTAAGCGAAATAAAATCTATGAAAAAATCATCAAATAATGATGTAGAAAACAATTGCTCAATTCGAAGACAAGGCCCTAAAAGTTTGCTCCAAAGATGGAAATCAATCAAAAATTTGTGCAAGACTACTTTTGATCATAATTTATATGTCAATAAATAGTGTCAAATAATCAGTTTATCTATTAAAAAAAAGCTTCCTTATTACTTTGAATGTCTAATCAATTTTCTTTTATTAACTGTTGAAAAATCTGCAGCTTTGCTTAGTTTCCTTAATAAAATTTGTCTGGAAATTTTTTTTTTTTTTGTCTAAAATTTCGCCCCAACTTAATGCATGCAACCAGTTTTTCCACAAATTTTTATTTGCTGACTGACTTGTTTTCACAAAATCTGTTGTGATGCTGCTGCCAAATCAATGATGGTCAGCATTTTCTTTTGACTGTGCCTCTACTGCGTATACGCAATACCAGACAACAAATGCACTGCACCTCTAAATGCATGTACATATGTATGTGGTCACGATATTGTGACGTCGCGTCAAGACGCTATGCAATAACGCGTACCATTTCAAAGTGAAAATTTTACGCAAGCGCAAAATTGAAAATGAAATTTACCTCAAGGCGCATGCAACAGAGTTGCATAGTACATACATATGTATAAAACGAAATAAAAATGAAAAAAAAAAAAAATTATTTAAGAAAAATATAAATAACTTAATAAAAACAGAAACTTGTGGCAAGCTGTCAAACGGCATTGCAACATAAGGCAACGCAATGCAGCGTAAGGAAGGTGGCGAGTGCAACAAGATGCGGCAATGCAAAAAGAAAACTACAAGTGAAAAACTTTCACTTGAAGATGATGGAAGGAAAAAAACAGCAAGTGAGGATATGCAACATTAGTACACGTATTTATAGCTTAAACAGGTAGTTAAACCGCGTATCTTTGTATCACTGCACTACTATGTTATTGTGTTTGTGTGTGGCACAAATCAAAACTTTTAGCAGCGAAATAAGTGGGAAAAAAAACGCCAAAATATTTACCGCCTCATAAATATGGACATGTTGCAGACTGAGTTTAACAAAGATACCCGCGCAATTCATGAGATACTCGTTGTATATCTGCAAGTGATAAATTCATGCGCCACATACTACATAACAGTGTGTGAACCGCGAACTCTGTGTTTTTTTTTTGTGGTAAATTTTTTTTTATCTCTCTTTGTCTTTTTTTGACATAATTACGTATGCTATTAACAAGAATATCAAGTTGTACGAGATTTGAGTTCAAGTGGACCAACAATGAAAACAAAAAAAACAAAAAAAAGACCTAAAAAATCAAAATATTGACACATTAACAAATACACGGAAAAAGAGTTTTGTTTTGGATAAGAAAATACCTGCTGACGTTTGCAAAGTCTTATAATTTTAACATAAAAATGAAAGTATGATATTCTAACCAATCGTCATTTTGACGAACACACATATTTTTGTTGTTTTAGTATTTTTAATTTTTCTAAAATTAAATGGTTTTATTACTAACTTACACATAAGCTAATCATTCGTTAAAATGACGAGCAAGTAGCCCACATATATATCAAAACCCTTACCAACTGTGTATTACCACCATAAGCAAGCTGTCAATGACGCCTGAGTGGATGTGAGAGTACATATGTAGCTAGGAACAATAGTTAAATCGAGAGAGGTTAATATATGACTGATGTTCGTCAAAATGACGAAGGTTAGCTATCTAGGGATGAAAATAAGTTACATATCATTGAATGCAGCAACTATATATCATTGGCTATGAGTAGCATATCACTGATATTATCAGTGAAATTACCAGTGATATGTATTGCATTTTTATGGTTCATTTTTGTATTATATCTAACTTTTCATCAGCAGCCAAGGTCACAAGGCATATAAGAGGCTATATTGTTCGAATTCAACGAGTTACTTTTAACTACACTTTTGATAAAACTTATTTTAATAAAACTTATTGACGATAATTGAAAATTTTCACGTGATATTTTTCTTTCAATGAGCTCAGATTAATATATATAGACGCATTTCATGTCAAATGTACTAAGCTAAAAATCGAATATAGCCGATTGTCCTCAATCTTCAATTGGCCAATTGGTTAATTTTTCGATAATTTTAAAATTAAAATTTGATTTTTCAAAATCAAAATAAAATTTCACTTTTTTTGAAGATTGATGTCTGCTATTGATTTTTTTTTTTTTGATATTCTAGAAAGAAAGCTCAAGTTGATTCCCTTTAAATACGTTGAATTCAAGGGAGATTTTTTTAGTTTTCGAAGAACTACAAAATTCAATTAGCCAGACAAAGTCAATTAACCAGTATGTTCCCCATTTAGATGGATATTTGTAGTGCCATTACTTTTGCTCAAAAACCAATGTCATAGGTCTCGAACAAAAAGTGAGTGAGGTTAAAATAGGTCTTTTCGAAAGTCTCGGAATCGGTTTTCCATTTCAGATTTTTTTTTTGTGTACACGAAGCTGATATTAATTATTAAATAGGTACTGAAAAATATTTATTCACAAAAGCCACTTGTTGCTGCGGATACTTTGTGTCATTGTTGTTGCTACTCGTTGCTATGATTGTTGCTGTATGTACTTTTGTTGCATATGAAACATTAATTATTGATACATTAAATGCATCATGACAGCCGGACTGACGGATGAATGGCCTGACACACATACCACAGTAAGTGTGCATGTATCGCATACACTGACATACTGACATAATCTAAAAGTATTTAGCCAACATTAAAAAGTTGCAGTCACAGTTGTCTCTCGGTTTCAGTCAGTTTCTGTTATAATTTTATTGCATAAGATGTTTTTTTTTTATTATTTTGACGCATTGTGTGCTGTTGTTGCCGCTTTTACGATTGCAATAATCAAACCGCTTAGACCATCACATTAGCGGCTTACAAATGATGACGGTAATTTATATATTTTTTTTTGTGTCTATTTTTTACAACTTTTATTGTAATAATTTGATTTGATTTTTATGCCACTTTTTGTGCTTTCGAAAATAAATAGTAAGGTCAAGTTTTTCTTAAGTTTTTCCTATACAACATTGTTCTTGTATTAATAGTTTTCCCACGTAATATTAGCATAGTTTATTGATTTATTCAGTAATTACTATTTTAAGAAATTTTTTTTTTTAAATTATTCTCTATGATAAGAGGGCTCAGTCAAGCTATGAGTGAGCACTTTAAGTTTTTCTGTCTTTAATCTTTTTTGAGCTTAAGACATCATTATGTTTTTATTTTTACTTTAAGTAATTTTTTCATTCATTTCATTGATTTCATTCATTGCATTCATTTCATTCATTTCATTCATTTCATTCATTTCATTCATTTCATTCATTTCATTTATTTCATTCATTTCATTCATTTCATTCATTTTATTCATTGCATTCATTTCATTCATTTCATTAATTTCATTCATTTCATTCATTTCATTCATTTACGCATGCATGGTTACTTATGGCCATTTACGATAAGATATGAGCTTCCATAGGTTTTTCTTAACGGTATTGTTGTCCCTTTTACTTTGGCTTTTTAAACTCTTCATACTCTTCAAATGAGTAATGGTAGGATTATAATTTTCGACGCACGTAAGTAAAAATGGCGAAGGAACAGAATCCGTGCATCTCTTCCTTCACAAATGGCCTGCACAGTAAGTCATACCTCGGTGATAATTCCATGACGTGTTCCTTATACTCTAGACATCAGATGTCTGAATAAAATTTTTCTTGTAATTTTTTCTACAATTCATATTAAAGTAACATACTGAATTAAACAAATACTGAATATGTGAGAAATTGATTATTAAAATAAACTTGTTGTTGTTTAAGTGCTAAGAGCAATTTTTGACTGAAGTAAATTATTTTTAGACTTAAGCACTTACTTAGCTCCTAAGACTTCGAAGACCAAGCCTTTGTCGTTTTTTTTGTTTTTATTATAATCCACAAGCCAACAGCTATGGCTTAAGGTACAAATATTTGTTGGTTGTGCAATCAAAAATGCACACCTGGTCGAAGTATTTTCGTTTGACCTACAGCCAATATGTTTGTGTTTACTTAACTATTTTTTTAGAGAAATACCTTTGGTAATTGCAAATTTGTATAAAATAATAAAAGAAATATTTTCTTAAAAATACAATCATATGATTAGTAGGAATAATTGTACTGAAAGGCACATTTATAAGCTGAAATTTAAAAAGTTAAATGGAATATTTAAAAAAAAAATTTTTACTTTATTGTTATATATTATATATAAGATTTTTTTTTTTTTGGTTCAACTGCAATATAATTAAAGCTCAAATCAGAATTTCAACAGAAACCTATCACAGTAGTTTAATACTAAAAATGTTTCAACAATATAACCAAGCAATCATTTGCCTTAAATAAAATCGTCCAAAATTCTTAACTAAAAAACAAAACCTATTGATTGCCTCATAACTGGAGCAACAACACGACTAACGATTTTAAAACTTAAACTTGTCATACAAAAGTTGGCTTCATTAGACCTCACTACAAAACTATAAAAAAAAATAAAAATCGAGTAATGAACAAAACCTACACAAAAAACAATGCCAGCTACCGATTTGTTGCAATAACAAAACAACAAAAACAACAATAATCAAAATACTTTTGAAAAAAAGAAGTAAAAAGTCCATATCAACTCTAACCACAATTCCCACGAAGACTAGAAAACGTCTTAAAGATAAAGCACAAAGTACTAAACAGTCCGAAAAAGAAAAAAAAAATGTGTTGAAAATATCTAGTTCAATGCAAGTTGGATGCTGCAATATAAAGCAAAAAAAAAAGCAAAAAAATACAAAAACAAATCACCAAGACTTAAGCTTTGAATTGCTTTAAAAACCGTTGATATTATAATCCGTTTGTTACTAACAACTGTTGACTTTTTCTTAAACTACAAATTGGCATAAAGTGGAGTCGTGTGGACAACAAATGTTAAAAGCAGATAATACGGTGAAAAAAATGAATAAAATCTTGTTAGTTGGCAACATTGTATTTAATGTTCCCGTTACGTTCAATATTATTTACATAAATTCTGTTTATCGTTAAGCGAATTCTTTCCGTTTTTTTTTTTAGGCCACTAGTTTTGTCAAGTGCTTAAGCTTCGATTAACTCGATTTGTGTTTTACGGCTAATGGCATTGGAATATCTCAACATAACATCGCACTTCTGGTTATGGTAAATTAATGATTTGTTACGCCCAAGACTTAACGGTTACATTATGTTTATTTTGAGTTACAATGCGGCATAATTGGCACACCTCTATAGAAAATTGATTAAATAGTCAGCTTAAAATAGAGCAATTTTTAATTCCAACTTTTTTAGTAAAGGTTAGAGTTTGTAGTTCAAGATGGTATCACAAATATATCTGGCAAATTAAATTAATTAAACAATAATTAGCTGTGGGACACATCCTCTTCAAACACCACAATTCAATGGTTTTCTCAATCTAAATTAGCACATTTTTTAACATAAAGAGATTTTTCGATTTGAGCAAAATTGATTTAGTTTGTCAAGTGGCATTTTTCAGTCATATATGAAATCCGATATAGTGAAACGGAAGTATACGTATACCCACTCGGCATTGTTCGTTTTGTAAGCCTTTCAGAAATCTTTCATGTGAAATCTTACAAAGTTTCAGCTACGTTTCAGAAATCTTTCATTTACATTTCAGAAAGCTTTCAGCAATGTGTCAATGTCCACGTTTTGATTTAATTTCAAACGTCTCTGAAAGCATCTGGAATATTTCAGTAACTCTTCACAATGATTGCACATGAAAAATTACATTTGAAATGCATAAGAAAGATTTCTTTAACGTTTCGTTTGCAATATTTCCAATTTCTGAAATATTATATGACGTGTGGGTATAGCATAATATTGACAAATTGCTCCTAAGCTACTGCACTGATTTTAGCAAAGAAAGTGTCATTCTAGATGTATAACTAGGAAAACTAATAAAGGGCCATTAAAGCTTCAGTAATTTAAACATTCATAGATGCGTTGTATCCAAAAAAGAAGGTTCTTTCCTAAATATTTCTGCAATTAACTGTTGGATTTTATGAAATGTTGTTCACAGTTTTTTTACTCTTCGGTGCTTTTAGACTTTTTTAAATTTCCACAATATTTTTCAAGTTCACGAGATTTTATCTATACTTTCAATACACTTTCACTTTTATCGAAACATTAGTTTATCGACACTACTTGATACCTTTAGAGTTCTTTCGACTTTTTCGATATTTTTCAATACTAGACCTTTTGTGCTCTACTAATTTTTTTAAAGCTCTTGAATAGTATTATTACTCTCTTACTCTCTCTTTCTAGCTTTCGGCTTTTATCGACTACTTTTTAGCGTTTTCCGATGTTAATCGATACTTTTCCAACATATCGAATTTTATAGACCTTATGATATTATGCGATTTATTTCTATTATTATTATCAACTTTTCTGATATTTTGCATTATGCTCCGTCTCCAAATGACTTTTAAAGACATCGATTTCGAATCTATCTAATTTACGCTACATGTCAGACTTTTTTGATGTTCGATATCCACCTTTTTCGATATTGTTCGAATATAATTGTCCGTTTTAATGATTTTTGTTCATACTCAATACTTCTTTTCATTGATTGAAAAATTGTTGGGTGTTTTTAAAAAAGACATTTAGACATTTATATTAAAAAATCTTTGCATACCCCCCCCCCCCCTAAACTCAAAGAAACAGCTAAATCAATCGTGAGAAATTTACAAAATAAGCAATTTAAAATGAAAATTATTTACGAGGGCGCTTAAAGTATCAGCAGCAACTGTGAAGTGGAAGTGCGATTTAAAATTTTTGATATCAATAACACTTGGGGCAGCTTTTTTGTACAGAAAAAAAGTTTACTGCCCAAATAATAACACAACTACACGAGTACAACAGGTTATGTTAATGAAGACAGATAGTTTCAAACACTAGACGCCAGTAGGTACTTGCTACATAAATCCAAAAATGTAAAAAAGTTGTGCCAAATAAAAAATATTTTTTCATTATATAATCACATGTATTGACTTCGAATATAACTTACCTTTTGGCATGCCGCATGGTCCCTTCGTACGTGAATTATCCAAAAAATCCAAATCATATTGACGCGCAGGTGGATACGTCAGGGCCACGTGTGCCGTTGTATCTTTTAGTATTATACATAAATTTATTATTAATATAGCAAAAATTGCCAAACGCGGCGGAATTTGTAGATTTTTGATTATGGCCATTTTTTTGTAAAAAAAAAAAATAAAACTAAAATAAAACAAATTCTTTATTTTGTATTTACTTTACACTATGATTTTTTTCGTCAAGTATTTTAAATTTAATTATAATTTGCACTTAAATTTTATGGCTTTTCACTCGTTTTGCACTGGAATTTTTATCTAGTAGGAAAATAAGAAAACAATTTTTTTATTTTGTTAATTTTTTTTTAACTTTTTCAGTTAACAATTGCGCTCGCTCACTTTTATCAAAAGCTAACAAGCAATTGCAACAAAACTAACTTGTTGTTGAAACGTGATTTTTTCATTTTTATTCCCATGACACTTGTAAATTTAATAAAATTTTTTTAATTTTTTTTTTTATTTTATTAATTTACTTTACTTGTCTATTAAACTATTTGTCATATAATATGCTCATGAACTGAACTTCTTTTGTTATATAATATTTTTTTAAGATTTGATTTTTTTTTGCCGGAAGAGAACAGCAATCTGAAATGAAACAAAAAAAAAATTGATAACATTTTTAATGGAAAATAAAATTTTTATGGCTGAAAATATTTTGATCAATTTTAGAGACTTGGAGTTATAACAAACAATGCCTTCGCATTTTCCATTGGCTTTTAATTGAAAATTTTTAAAAGCCGTAGTTTTCACAAAAGTAAAGCATTTCAAAAATGCAATGCATAATAAAATTATTATAATAATATGATTTAAGAATATTGTTCATAAGTTTTTTATTATTAAATATATATATTTCTAGTTCAATCTTGAACATCTTAATATTTCTAAATTACCCACAAAAGTATTTTTTGAATTTTGTTTCAAAAACTTCAAGAAAAAATATACTTATAACTTGTATCTGTAAATATCAAAAACAATAAGTATGTATTCTGACTTTGATTTTATTAATTAAATTCAAACATAAAAGTGTATTTGATTGTAAAACGCAGAATAATAAAAAACAAGCAAAATAAAACCCACCCTAAGATAATACACACTTTTCGAAAAAGACAGTTTTTGCATCAATTGCTGAGGATAGGAAAGCTTAGGCAACTTCGGACTACGAAAAGGCCCATTTTGAATAAGCTCATTACATTTTTTTAAATAATTTTTTCTAACCCAAAACTAGTAGACCTATACAAAAATAGTTACATATCAGTACGTACAGTATCAGTACGTTTGTTTACATCGTCACAGAAATATATACCGGGTGATCTATTTTAATCTATCCAAGGCAATAATTCAAAAACTAAATAAGATAGTAATAAATCTTTGAATTTAATAGTGAGTCAAATAACAGTGACCTTGCCTTCGATCTTAAGACAAGGTCACTCCACCTTACAGTTTTTTGGCTTAAACATTTATTACTATCCATCTTAATTGTCGAGTATTAATAAGGATCACACTTTATATATACAAAAAGCTTTAACAACTCAACCAGGGTTGCTAAGACGAAAAGCAGAAATTCCTGGCCTTCCCAAAATAAAATAATTTTTTTTAAATGGTAAAAACTTAAATTTTTTGTGGGAAAAAGTAAAATTTTTTTTGAGAAAAAGTTAATCAACTTTTTTTTTTGTTTGGTTAGTTTTCTTAAAAAATAATTAAAAAACTTGAACCTTTTTTTTTTATTCGCCAACATTAAAAATGAATTTAAGTGCATGTAACAAAAATCATCCGATTCCCGGCGTTTTCAGAAAGTTTGCAATTCCCATCGAGCTGCTGGTAGTGACATGAAATTCCTGGCATGTTCAGGTCAAAATCGGTCAATTGGCAATCTTTAATTAAACTCAGGCAAGGATTGAAGGCAGCCGATCTTCCGAAAAGTCACCATTTCAATCTTTGGGCCCTTCAAAAGATCCACCGTTTTCGAACAAAATTATATTCAGCAATGATGTCCATTTCTTGCTTAAAGGCTACGTAGTTTAGTAAAATTGCCATATTTGAGCTGAAGAGCAACCTGAGGAGGTTCTAGAGCTGCAAGAAAAAGCAATGTTTTTGTGTGGTTTATGGGATGATGAAATCATTGATCCATATTCCTTCAAAATGATCCTTACCGGAACATAAACTGTAGATACCGGACTATTTGTAGCCAAAAACTGAGGTCCGTGATCTCGATGACATTTGGTTGCAACAAGACAGTGCTAATTGCTACACAGTCTGTGAAACCATGGCGTTATTTCGAAAACAATTCAGTGAACAATTAATTTCACGTTTTGGACTGGTGAATTGACCACCTAGGTAGATCAAGCGATATCATATTTCAAGACTTTTTTCTCTGTGGAAACGGATACAACTTGAATCGCTCGAACACGTCATCGAAAATTGGAATTTCAGAATGGGCCAAGTTAACCGCATCTTACATACATTTCAAAAATATTATCTTTATAAATTAAATGTAAAATTATTTTTTATGATAATAAAGATAACCCGATAAAATTTAATTATTTATTTTTTTGTATTTTTGAGCAAAATAACTTTAAATGAATCACCCGTAATGATCGAAACGTGTGATATATTTAAATGAAGATTTATATTAATGTAATTATGTAGTAAAGTTAATGAATGTGTTCTTAAATAAAACAAAAAGCTCTCAAAGCATAATTTAAGAAAGAATTAATTTAAATTTAAAAATTAGGAAAAAGTTTTAATAGAATTAATCATTCAAACAAAAACATCATTAAAAACTAACGCACAGTTAGAAGACCTTGTCATTAACTATTTATAAACAGATTGTGTTTAAGTCAGCAATAAGCAAATTATCATCTTGTTAATTAATCAATCTTTTCAAGGCGCAATTTAATGCAAATAATTATAGACTTGTAAATATCAAGAATTTTTTTTTGTATTTAATATGCCAACACAAAGCAAAGATGAGCTTCGAAAAAATAAAGAATATTCTTAAATTAATATAGTTACTTCAGGGTATCATTTATTACTTTTGGTAATACTTATATATGTAGCTAACAAAACATGTCGATGAGTAACATGACTTCCTTAGTGATAGATGCTCTACAGATTAACATATAGTATAACAACTTAAATGATAATTACTAACTTCAAAAGATAGAACTATTGTTGAGTAAATTTCTAACAAATGTTTGTATTCTTAATAGAAAAAAAAAACACATTTGTTTTAAAAAAGCCATACACACATACTATATATATATCACAACTCTTTGTTTATTGTTTAATCAACCCATGTTACATAATAATTACATTATTATGTGTTAATTTCACACATCATTCATTATAAGCAAAAAATATGCCAAACACTCAAAATATTCCCACAATTCTGCAAATAATTGCAGACAATAAGCAAAATAAACCAGTTTATATATCTAACAATAAGATGTTCACTGTTTCATTCATTCATGCTGAAAATATGTTGTTAATTTTTGGTGAAAAAAAAAATATGCAAAATAAATCGTAATAATAATAAAAAATTATTTTTTTGCATAAAATATGCGCATGTGTGTAGGTAGAAGCAATTACAATTTTTATTTTAAAGATAAAAATTTGTTGGCACATATTTTCGATGTAGATTTTTATGCTTTTAATTTAAAGCAGTAGTGTAATAAACATGAATACATTAGGAAGACAACTGAATGCGAATCGACATACGGCTGCTAAATGGACCTACATTTTGAAAGATATGTAAACCAGTATGCAAATATAAGTTATAATTTGTAGTGAAATGAAAGTGTTACCTGTATTCGCATATTATATGATGACAAAATTATTGATGTAACAGCAGCTATAAATGTTACATCAGTTTTTGTTGATTAGGTTTGACTTATAGAAATTGAAAAAGCACATGTTTTTCTTAGAAAAATTAATCTTTTAATACCTATGCATAGACACTCTAAGGTACTGACAGATCTATCAAGAAACTAAGGAAACACTTTTTTACTATATAATGACTATATTGGAGCAAATATGCTTAAGAGCACTTAGCTCGAAGCTTTTCTGAATTATTGAAATGAAAATCAAAACTGTACCATCTAAATTTTTGTGTTTTGTGCTTTTTGTATGATTTCAAGTCTCAACTTTTGTAATGGACTGGTTATATTTTATCTACAACGATCAGACACATTAAGTATCTAAGGAAAAGTTAAACTTTTTAGAAAAACGCTACAAGGGACTGAAATGCTTGTCAAAGGACTGATGGGCTAACCACGAAACTGAGGAAACAAATGATCCAAATCACTTTAGGATCACTTAGTACGAAGCTTTTCACATACATATATTGAAATGGAAATCACAAATTTTACTGAGCCGGAAGTGCACCATACATTTACAATATTTTACTTATGTTAGTAAATGCTTCATTTTTAGCTCCTAAGCTTCAAAAAGCTTATGCGAGTCAAAAACTTTCAATTGAAAAGGATTGAAAAATTCTAAAAATCTTCGAATGAATGTTCAAATGAAACGAAAAGTATAGAATAAGTCGATTATAAGCCAAAAGTATTGAAAAATTTACTTGATGTTACATTTATAATATTGAATGGCAAGAATGTCAAATAGAACACGGTTAGAAATCTTGGAATATATTTTAATACAAACGAAGTATTACAAATATTTTTAATACAATTTTGATTGCTTTTAATACTTTTGAATGGATTAAAAAATTTTGTAATAAATTTTGAAATAAATTTTAGTATCGTAATATTAAATTTAATTTTTAAATCATGCTGTATTATATTTTAATATTTTCTTTATTTAATTAAAAAAAAATTATGTCGTATCCACTGGGATTCGAACCTGGTTGCCTTTTAATACAATGGTTGCATGCGCAGTTTAAAGACATCAGCCAACGTTGTATTTTTTTTTTTTTTTGGTTAGTTAAAAGTATATTTATGTAAATTATCAATTGACAGCAACGTAAAATGAAAGTTCAATATTTCATTTTGAAAGGAAAAGTAATGAAGTCTTAGTCGGTCATAGGAATGATGGGCTACTGTCATCATTTGGTTAAGATGAGCATATTTGAACAGTGGCATAATGCAGCACGAGGACATAGGTTCAATTCTGATCGTTAACAGGTAAAAAATTTAAGTTTTCCTTTGAAGTATTAAAAACGCAATACAAATAAATTACAACAACAGCACCATTATAGACGAAGATATGGTAAAAAAAAATTTTTTAAATCTTTATAATAATCTTTTAAGTCTAAATAGTATTAAAAATGTATTTTATTATTATTAAATTTTAATACAATTCTGGTGTGGTTTATTCCACAATTTCTAATCGTGAATAGAAATGTGAAAATGTCAACACAATTTGAAGGATTGCTAAAAGATCAGGCTTAAATTAATTTAAGAAAATACATTTTAAAAACAACACTTAGACTTAGCAAATGTGGAAGTTATAAAACCGTGCCTGAGAGCAAAGAAATCAATTTTTTTTTGTGTTCAATATATCTCTGGCAACAAGGAAGGCTAAAGTCGATATGTGTTGACAAAATGAATCGGTAAAAGTTACATGCTCATACACAGCATGGCATGTGCAACCTCTAAATATTATCGAATCTCCTTGAAATTTGGCATATATATCTTTTACATCACTGAAATTCGGGGCGGGAGCAAAGTCAGCTAAAATTTTTCATTTTATTTTTTACCTTACAAAATGAAACACCCTAATGTATACCTTTCTTTTTTAAGCATTTTTAAGATTTAAATATGTGCTAATAAATTACCCAAAAACTAAAGAGAAATTTCAACCAGAACTAATGGAAAATTAGCTTTCAGTTCATTACAATTCAATGTGTTTGACTCAAGCTGTTATTTCTTTATGCCACAAAAATATTAGCGTAATTATTCAGATTCCTGCATAAATAAATATGTTATTAATGTTGAATAGAAGGAAGACTTAACACATATAATATTATAAATAAAACGTGTGTTAAGCTTTTAATAAAAAATATTATTAATTACACGTGTCTACAAAATTTTCAATTCAAATCAATTTTATTAATTGACCTATCTTAAGTTATATTGAAAAAACTTATAAACTGCTAATAAGCTACTTTGCGTAATACTCGCACTGCCAATAAAGCTTAAAATAATTTGAAATTAATTGTTTTTTCTTTAACATTTTGAACTGTCAGCTTTATTAAAGTAACTTTTGGCAAAATCAAAATAATTTTGCTAACACCGCCATAAACAACAAATCCAGCAAAATATTTAATTCATAAATCAAGTCAAAGGTGTAGAAAATGATTATTTAGTGCGGCAGCTACCGGATGAAGCAACAAGTACTATACACGCTAAGTAACAAAAAAAAAAAAAATTAAAAAAAACTCAGAAAAAATATCACATTAAGTCAAAACGTCAGACTAAATGACGGCATTAGGTGGCGCTGATGGGGCGTAAGCAAAAAGACAAGCAACAACAACAACATAAATTTAAATGAAACATATCGGTCGCTGTCGATGCCGAAAAAACATCGGCACAAAAGCATTTGAGACAAACGTGCGCGATAAAAAGTTGCCAATATACAACGACGATACAACAACATGGGGTGCTATAAAATTATGGCATGTTTTGTTTTTAGTGTTGCCCACCACCATAAGACATTAAATGAAAATAAAAACAAAAACAAAAATAAACACAACAACAACTGCAACAATTATTTATGGAAATTTGATATAAAAATTGTTAAGTTGGATTTGTTTTCATTTGCAATTTCGTCTTGCCGCTTCGTTGGTTAGTTGGCGTTTAAGTCAAGTTACTTGTTAGGCGCCGTAAGACATGCCAGTTGGACAGGTTAAGGCAGCAGCAGTAAATACAACCAACAACAAGAATAGTAGTGGCAAATTAAAATTCGCATATCTGTAGTATTGAAATTGAAAAATTCCAATTTCCATTGAAGAAATAAAGAAAAATGCAAACAAATGAAGTGGATTGGAATGATGGTGGTATGCCGCCGTTACTGACCTAATTTAACCTGTATTTTATTTATGACTTTTATGGTCATATGTTTGGCTTAAAGTGATTTTTAAGGAATAACATACATCTTTCACAATATGTCTATTAGACTGTTTGTTATTTTCCAAATTAATTTCATAAAGCGAAAAAAGTCGTGCAAGCACTTATTTTCAGTGTAAATTTATCACAGTTACAAAATTTTATCAAAGCTTTGAAATGTATCACAAATTTAAAAATCAATTTTAAGCCTAATTTTAAATTTTTGTCTCAAACGTCAGTTTGCTGCCATTTATTGAAGAGAGAGAAAAAAAAAACACTCTAATGGACGAGCCTTTCAACACGGACACAGTCATATCAAGCGCTTACAACTTAATACAAATATATGTGCACATATATAACAAATTTAATTTTTAATCAATTCAAAAACAACTAAACAAAGTAAATAAAATATAAATAAAAAAACCAGTTAGTCTACATTCTTGTTTATAAAATATTTGATTTTGTTGCCTGTTGTCTTTATTAACAACAGTCAGTGTAAAAGTTAAATGAAGCCAGTGATAACAACAACAACAACAAATAAAAAACATAAGTTTAATTTAATTAAAAATGAATTAAACATTTGTTTAAGTCTGCAATATATTGCTATTGCTCATTTTCAATTAATTAAGTTAAGTCGGTAAGTTAAGTAGCCAAGTTAATCCAGTTGGCCAATTCTGAAAAATTCTCTTAAACGCAATTTACACAGTCAGCTAAGCAGTCGAGCGCAATTTAGCTACTGGACTTTTTATTTATTGCGTGTTAAGCGCAGATTAAATTAAATGAAAATCATGAAAACTAAACTGTTTGTGTACCAAATTGAGAAATAATTTGTTCAAAGCAACGTTTATGGTATATTAGGTCCTAATTAGCTGTGATACAGCGATACTAATTGCAGAAAATTTTTATTAAGGTTTGATTATACACCAGATAACAAATCAAGAAAGTGGGGGGTTTCACTATTTTCTAGAGGGTGTTCCAAAATTCACGCGAGTCGCATGAATGTCGCGCCATTTGTGCGATAAAGTGTTATCGTTGAAAAACAGATAGCGGGACAGTTCAGGGGTATTAAAAATGGTGTTTTCATTGACAATGCAGAAATATGAATTCGAACATTTTGAGAAGCTTTTTACAGTGCATTTTCAGAAAAGACTTACATCTTTATGACAACAAAGTACAGTTGATTCAAAAACTGAAACCTACCGATAAGGGAAAGCCAAGAGTGTTCATTGGATTGATTATAGAAAAACATGAAGTAATTGCTGATTTGATATTCAGCGATGAGGCTCGTTCTCATCTTGATGGCTTCAATAATCGTTAAATTTGTACCATTTGGGTTCCAGGAAATCCACGAGTGATTGTTGAGAAACAAATGCATTCACAACATCACATCACATCATACATCATAAACATAATCCATTTTTTCCAATAAGATGATGCCACATGCCCAACAACTCGAGAAACAATTCATTTGCTTAATTTCCTGATCATGCAATTTCCCGTTTTTGTGATCAGAATTGGCCACCAAGATCAAGCGACTTAACGCCGCACAGTGGTAGGGTTTGTATGAAATGACGGTCATATATAGTAATTATTACGCTAGACTCTTGAAATTTGGTAGATATATTTGTAAAGTGAAAACAAAAATTTGTGAATATGGAAAAATCGTTTCACAGACACGCCTACCTCCTATTCAAAGTTGGGATGTGGTTGAGACCTTTTTATCAAAATGGGTACCAATTCCCTTTAACTTGACAATGCTGATTTCAAAAATGTTACTAATTTTGAGATATCTTTTATAGTTTTCAAGTTATTAGAGAAAAACCAAAAAAGGGTGGCCATTAACAGTTGTAATAGCGCTAGAGCCTTGAAATTTGGCACAGACGTTTTTTGGGTTAAAACAACAAAAACTTGTTAATATGAAAAGAGTCGGCCAATGGACACGCCTACCTCCCATACAAAGATGGGATGTGGTTGAGAGTTTATTACACAATTGGTATCAATTTCCATAAATTTGGCAATGCTGATTTCAAAAATGTTACAAACTTTGCAATATCTTTTATAGTTTTTTAGAGAAAAAAAGTTTTAATAGTTTATCTGTTAATTTTTTGAAAAGCATTGGAGTTTATATACACCTTACCTGTTCCCCTCTACTTAAGGGAACTTTTTTCCAAATTCAAGCAACTTCCTTCACACTGTGAGCTTTTACAATTGATAAAATTATTTTTAAACGATGCGAAATATGAGGAAATAAAAATATTTTTTCCTTCAAATGTTGCAGTAGAAAAATAATCATAACAAAAAAAGTTTTGTAAAAAAGCAGCTGAAACCTTGGATTTTGGTTAATCATAAAAGTCAGTGGTTTCATAAAAGTCAGTATTTTTTGTTCCTTCTAAAACTACATTAGGAAGAACTTGATAAAAAAAAAAATTCTGAAAAAAAGCAGCTGAATTTTTGTCTTTTAGCTAACCATACTTTCCCACATTACATATAAAAAAATTTCCGAAATCCGGGGATATACTTTTTTTTCTGTCAAAGTTTGCAAATTTTCCACTTTTATGATTTTTCAATATGATTTTTGAAAAATCCGTACAATTCAAATAAAGGCGATAAAAGAAAATTAAATTGATTTTTACAAAGTGAAAAAAATGTACTTTCTGCCGATATGCTACATTATTGCATTTTTTTTTTTCAAACAAGATAAAAAGTTTCATAGAACATTTTCGGTGTACAAAGTTCAAATTTGAGCTCACTGTGTCACTTAACTCAAAACAAATTAAAAACTTTTATAGTTTTTTTTTCATTCCCTACGTATTCTCTGACGATTTTCTTCAAAATTTTTTAAATCCCTAGCACTTTCAAATTCTTCCGATTTATGGCCACAAAAATCCACTGTGCGCCGTTGGACTTTTTTCTATGGGGTTTTTTAAGTTTAAGGACATTGAGCGCTTTATCAACGAAAATCAGCCACATTAATGAAAAATGGTTTAGGAAAATTTCGGAAAAAGAGTGGGTATATGCCAAGATATTAAATATTTCAATATTTAACTTGTGTACTAAGGAAGTCTTAGCATTTTATGTAACTTAAGTTTAATCCTGAATTTCATCGATTTTTTTGACTACACCGACTTTTTCGGTACTCTATGCGATTTTGCAACATTTCAAATACTAATCGACACTGTACTTATCGATATATATACGATTTGATACGTTGCGATATTTATCGGTATTATCAATTGAAAATTAATCGATTTCTCCTTCGACTTATCCACTTTTTCTAAAAACTACCAATTCTAAAAATTATCGAGGTCCATATGCGCCCTGCTAAGTTCCATAATTTTTGTCACCCATTCCTACCCAAGTTTCAACTGAGACGCATATTGTAACTGCAAAGTTTAATGTTCAAAACTTTCATTTAAAAATTTAATTTAACATTTGTTCTATTTTTTTAAGCAATTAAGTAGATTTTTTTTAAATAAAATAAATAAAAAACATTCTAAATACCAATTAATATAACGAAACACCTTTTTGAGCACGCTTTTAAGTTGTTAATAAAAAATCACGTTTTAACTTAAATAACTTTCTCTGTTTTTTGTTTTAATTAATTGTAAATGTCAGCCAGTTTGTTTTATTGACGCCAAAAACAGTTGTTACTGTTGAAGAATATATGGTTTTTTTTCTCGAATTGCAAACAACAATTTTTACATGTGACTGTTCATTGGACCGGTAGATGATAGTCGTACAACTGCGTGCCAGTCTTGACTCAACATGAGTTAAATCAAAAAATCACTTGTTTGGTAAGCAATTAAAACCCAGCCGCTACATAGCTGAGAGATATACTAAAGCTTTGCTCTAACGTTTGACGCGCTCGCTTACTCAAGTATCTCAAACGACCTTGTTGAGCAACAGAATTTTTTTTTATTGCAATGTTAAAAAGAAAAAAAAGCTCAACTCGTTTTTTTAGATCAATGTCACAAAACAAATAAGTCGTAACAGCGGCAGCGGCAAGAAACTTAACTAAATTAGGTTCAAAACAGAGAGAAAACCAGTCATAGGTCGGCCTTTTGTTAGTTAAGCTTAAAATTTAATTATAACCAAAAATAATAACGCTAAAATTGGCAACAAAGCAAAGTCGGTGTAGGCTAATTAAATTAATTTGAGCAGTTTCTCAAAAGTTAGACAAAAAAAAGTCGATAGTTGCGCAAATTTCCAAAATCAAATTTTTTTTTAGAATTTCATGGAGAACAAACTGGCTGCACCGAATTTAATTTTCATCCATTTTAAGAAATTACCGATTACGAGAACAATTTACACGCCCATTTATCTCATATAAATTCTCGCAATATGGGGTCTTGAGTAACGAATTTTTAATTTCTCAACTAATTGCAAGAGTTCTTAAAACTTTTTCACTAAAATCATAAATGAAAATTTATTTTTTTTTTAATGCGGATCTCTTTTTTTTCTTAAATAAAATTATATAATGATGAATGCAACAGTGTCTGATAACTACATACAACATACACTCCACATGATACAGTATACGACCATATAGTAAACAATAAAGGAAAAAATAAAAATTTCAATTCAATTCCACATTCATTCATTCATTTATTCACACTGTACGGCTAACAAGAGAATCGCCTTCAAAGTTCGTTGTCTACCAAAAACTGCTCAAGTGTGCGAGCGTCGTTTTGTATTGGAGCGCGCTTTTGCAGCAGCTAACAGTCAGAAGGTGAGAAGCGGATTTCATGGTGTTTGGCAGCAGCAATGGCAGTGGGTACAGCGCACAGTGACACAAAAGTGAAGAATATAAGGCAGAAAATCATGGATTATAAATCTTATGATAGTCGTTATATATGGATTTTTATTTTTTCGTTCCAAAGTAATCGTTATATTGATATTTATTTTCATATACCCTTTCTACTTTTTTCGTTTGATAATTATGAATTTCTATCCTTATATAGGGTGTTTTTTTTAGAGGTATAGAACTTTAAAATGGAATAAAACAAAGATGAATTTTTTAAATAGACATGAAAATTACTTTATTCGAAAGATAATCTTCTGGCATTATAATTTAAATATGACTTCTGGCATATGAACGCCACGGCTAGCTCGGACGTAGTCTAAAATGGAGGTCCAATTTTCAAGGTATATCGCGAATTACGCGAGTAATGTTGGCTTCGAAGTATTGAATCGTAGCTGGCTTATCGACGCATACTTTTGGCTTCACATAACCCCAAAAAAAAAAATTAAGGTGTGATATCACAAGATCTAGGCGGCCTTCTTGACTTCATAATTGCAAAAATCATGTGAATTTTGAGTGAAAATAAAGTTGAAATTTTAGTGACTATAATAAATTTGCACAATTTGGACGCGTTGTTCATGCGTCAACCTGTTCATGATGAAATGGCAAACCAAACTGAATATAAATGACATTAGAGTTGCCAGATTTGACCACAAAATCCCAGTTTTATCTCTATTCGAAAAACAAACCTCTAAAAAAAACACCCTTTACATAGGTCCAAAATAATCGAAATAATGGATTTAAATTTTTTTGAATACAAGTCAATACTGCTTTGATGTTTCGGATAATTTTTGACTTAAGTATATCGAAAGTTAAGTATTTCGAAAGTTTTTGATTGTCTTTAATTTTTTTGATGTTTTTCGATAAGTTTCAAAAAAAAAAAAATCGAAAATTCATGTGCCGAAAAACATCGAAAAGCACGATAAAAGTCGAAAGTTATCGAAAACTACCACTAAAAAACATCGAAACTTAACGAAAAACATCAAAACTTATTGAAAAACATTGCAAAGGTCCGGAAACTGTTGACAACAGTTTAAATATATCGATGAAGTCGAAAAAAAAAACGATAACAGTTCAAACCTATGAAAAAAGTCGAAACATTTTAAAAAAAAAATAAAATTTGCCGAATGGAAGCATATAACTATGCCACTGTGCAATGTCTCATTTTCACTTCAGTGATTACTTTGGCAATAAGTTATTTACAGTTTTTCTCATATAGCGAATAGGTCTAGGAAAACATGTGTTGTTGTTGTTGTTGTTGTTGTTGTTGTTGTAAGTGGATATACTTTTGGTTTGATTTTTTATTTTTTTTGTTTACTTTCATTGCAATTTTTATGTTTTTCGCTGCATTTGGTAGTTGTGTTAATTGACTTAGGGTAAACTATATGCATGCAATATTTCTTTAAGTTAAGAAATGAACATTATTAATATTTTTGAAGAATAAAAGACACCCTAATAAATATAAATACAGGCATATATTTACAACAGCTAATCAACAACAAATCAGAGCAACATGTGCAAATATTTGGCGTAGGTCGTTGAAGGCTTATAATTTGTTGAGTTTTCTTATAACAGACGCAACGAAAACAACAATTTTTTCTAAATTTCAACAATAAAATTCTTTTAATAAAACTTTGTTTTTTATTAATAACACGGTACTGCACTACAACCATTGATTGTTATGTCTTGGTACTTTTTTTCTCTTGTTGCTGCTGTTATTGCATTTTTTTATGTTTTGTATGGTTCACTTGCTGCTATTGACAGCTATGTCTGTTTTTTCCTTGATTATTTACTGCAAATTCCATTAAGCAAAAATGTCTGCAATTTGTGCAAAAACAACTACAATAACAACAACAACAACAACAGCAGCAGCAGCAGTTAATTCAAAGCAAAAGCATTCCATTTAGTATTATGTCATCAATTTGTTGAATGTTTTTGATTTGAATTTTTTTTTTTTTTTTGTTAAATGAATTTATTGATTTTTGATGGATAGCATGGATTTAACTGTACACAATTTAAATTTAATTTTTTTATTTGATTGCTTAATTCATTTTAGCACAAATAGCATTTTTATGAAAATGTAAGTTCGTTTCCTAAGTCTTTCGTTTCATTTTGTATGCAAAATAAATCGAAGTTCTAATTTTTATGCTTTTTGTCTTAATGTTCAATGAAATTTCAATTGAATACCTAACAACTGTGTAACTAAACTGATTATTTAAATCGAATTTGTTGCCTAAGTCTTTTGTTTTGCATTCAAACCTTCTCTTCAACTACGTATAGTCACTGCTACGCTGCCTGCATACGTAATAGAAACCATTTCATTAACTACAATTTTATAATTTTGTCCAAAACTTTTTTAATTTAACAATACGTCATACTTTTACTTTCATTGACTAAAATTTCATTAGTTCGTTGCTTAAGTCTTTCGTTTTTCGTTTAGTCGCACATTATTGCTTGCGAAACTATTTTAGTGCCAGCGCAAAACTGAAAACACAACTGTAAATAATATTTAAGTTGCTAATCAAATTTTTTGAATGTTTATCAACAAATGACAACAACAGTAACAACTTGATAATTTGATTAACATAAAATACATGTGTGCCGTACCGGTTACTTTCTAATCGCCCTTTAAAATATTGATAAACGAATAAAAGAAAAATAATATCTACTAGCAAAAAAAGAAAGTTTTTTTTTTCAAATTTTCTTTCACCATTAGTTGCTCTTTAAATTATTTTGTTAATTTTTTTATATTTAATTTCACTTTTGTAACTTGGCAACACTATTTGATGTTAACAATATTTTTTTTAGCAAATTGTTTGCTAATGTTTCTTAATTTTTGCTCAGAAAAAATGTTTATAATGCAAAGATCAGACATTGGTATTTAGATTGGTCTAATATTTGTGTAACATGAAGCTCAGCTGATTAAAGTAAACATTTGAACTCAGCAAACTGGTATAGTCTGAAAGCGAAATTTTTCATTGCTGAAATTGGGAGATTTTAAGACGATTCACTTTATAAAATTTCACAGTTGAAGAGTTGCAACAAAATTAGCAGCGATTGCAAAGGAATTAGTGTCAAACTGAAGTGAAGGTAGTGCGCCTCAGGCTCAATTCGATCCATCCACATGTATATTCAGCGGATTTTTAAATTTTTGAAAAATAAATAATATTATGTTAAAGTAATACTTTGGTTGGCATGCCTTTGAGAAATTTGACAAAATTTTTAAATAAAGCCACTTTAAGTCCATTCAGGCGTAATTTTTGAAAATGTTTGAAAACTTAAAAATGAAATAGGAAATTGTGAAATAGAAATATATGGGTACAACTAAGCCAATTTTAACAGCGAAATGTATTTTTTTTCTGGATCACTAAACAGATTCGTAAGGAGATCCGAATGCTTTTAAAATATTTTAATACATAAGGGGCACTGTTCAAACTTTTGAGCCGATTGAAAAAGCAGGATTTGATGTAAAAGTGCCAAAAAGCTTTTCATTGGTAGCACTGTATTCAAAATTAATACCTTTGTCTATGTCTTCAAAATTAACTATTAAATTTTAATTCAAATTTTGTGGTGGATAACCGTTTTATTCTATTCCCTTACTTTTTGATACTTTTAAGATTTTTCAATGTCGTTCGATTCCTATATACTGATGTTTACCTATTTAAAAGTTTTACTGTACTATTTCATATTTTTCATGATATGTATGGCCTTTTTGATATCTTTCTACTTATCGACTTTTTTGATACTTTTTAATAATATTCGATACTTTTCAACATTTCTAATATTCATTGATACCAGCCCATATTTTTAACTATTATTGACTTTTCTTATGTTTTATGATTATGTTCGACTTCTGTCGACTTTTTCGGCAAACTCAATACTTTACTTTCTATTACGACAATATTTGATACATTTTCGATGCTATACATTACCATTCGACTTTTTGAACTTTTTCAACATTATTGCTTTTTCAATGTTTTAAGATACATACTATTGATACTTCCCTACTTTCATGAACTTTTCCAATGTTATCCGATACTAATGGTTATATATACATATACAATTATCGACTTTTGACGACTTTTTCTTTACGATTCGATACATTTTGATATATTTCGACTGTATTCGATATGAGTTTCAAATACCTTCGCATGATTTCATAAAATTCAATACTTTAAAATTTTTTCGATAATTTTCGATGCCATATATTACTATTCGACTGTTATCGAATGTTTATCCGGTAATTTTCAACACTACTTGATTCTTTTCAACATTTTCGAACACTTTTTGTACATAATATACTACTATTTCAATTTCACAGACTTCATCAATATTTTCGATATACTTAGGCTTTTACAAGGCTTTTTGACAATTTTCTCGATGTCTTTTGATACTTTTCAACTTTTTTATCCGATGTTATTCGATACTAGTCGATATATTTTGATTTTCATCAACTTTTCCCCAAAATTTGGTACTTTTCGACATATTTCGATAGTATTTTCAATACGATTTTAACCGACTTTTTCGATGTTATAACATAACATTCGTTTGTCTTAAATTTTTTCAGTATGTTTCGATGGTATATGATACTTATCGGCGTTTCCAATACTGTTCGACTGTAATCGAAATCTTTAATGTGTTCACTACAGTTTTCGATACTTTTTGATTCTTTTTAACATTTCGATTTTGATCGATACTTTTCAAATTTTACAGACTTTTTCAATGTTTTTCGACATCTTCTGGTTTTATGATTTTTTTTATGTTATCGAATTGTTCGATAAGTTTATCAATAATATCGAAATTTCGATTTTAACTAATCAGCTTAGTATTTATTTGTAACTATGAGACTTTTAGCAATGTTTTATTAAGTAGGAAAGTAAACAAAATTCTAAAATTACGTGAATAATTTTTTATCTAGAATCAAGTGTTATGTTTCACACCATAAGGTTACATTTAAATCAAAGCTCTTATGATAGGATAGCTCATTTGATAAACAAGAACAATGCTGTCGAATAAACATTTTTCACATTTGTACTGAGTATTTTTGGAATGTTTTTTTTCGTTATATTCTTAAGATTATTCTTAATTGACTTTTTTATTTCACTTGAACTTTTTTGTAGGAATTTTGTTGTTCAAACCTATATGAATTCAAATAAAAATTACTTCATCAATTATAAATTTAAGTGCATAAAACGTTATATTGAAATATTTTCTTAGTAACTCCATAATTCAAATATTAACTATGTAAATTGCAAAATGTTCATGCATAACTACTGTGCCAAGGTACAAAATAAAATATGGACAAATAAAAAAATAAAAATAAAAACGAAATTTGTTAATTCACTACGCGTGCATCTTCAATCATTAATGCATTCACTCATTACTACATCACGGTCAATATTTGCGGCTAAAATATGAAGACACGCATACACAAATAATTTTTTTTATAATAAAGCTTAGAGGGGGCAAATTCATGAAATGTTTTATGAAGAATATATGCAATATTGTAGCACAATTTTTTAGCTAGAAAGAAAAATTAATTTTGAAACAAATTTTAAGAAATTTAGTCACATTAATATTTCAAGTAGCTAACTATTGTACATTTTAATGGATTTACCCCCATACTATGCTTAGTTTTTGATTTTTCACACTTCATCATATGGTTTTTTTTTTCTTCTTCATTTTTATATTTTCTTTTGATTTCTGTCGATTGTTGATTTTTTCTATTCGCGCTATTTGTTGACTGCCAGGTTGGTTTATTTATTTAATCACAACTATAGATGAACGTGTTAAATTAAAATAAAATAACGAAAAAAGAAAAAACTAAAAATAATAAATTGACGAAGAAATCAAATATGCATTAAAAAATACGTATTCATTTTTTCGTTTTTTTTTTTAATAAATAAATATTTGAGCGTATCGTATTTTTTTCGTATAGTCTTTTGCGCCATCTTCATTTTGAGTGAAAGTTAAATCCAAATTCAGTGCGTGCATTTGATGTTTGAGCAATGCGTGAGTTCATTTAACATTACTGTATTTATTTAATGATGTTTGTTTGATGGTCATTAGTAATTTGTTTAATTTGAAAAATTTTTAATTTTTTTTTTTCGATTCGATTGTTTTTTTTTTTGTAATTTCTGTTATGCGCTTCAGGCTGCCCTTCAGCACTTGACCGTTCGGGAAAAAACACTTCTATTGCGTCAAAGTGTTACGATTTTTTCTATTGAGCGCGTTAAGTTTACATTTATTTCATTTAAATTAAATTAATGCAAACTCATGCTCATTTTGTTGTGAGTTCTTTCTTTCAATATCTTGAATAATTTGGTGTAGTTAACAACGGAGTACACCTATATTTTTTTTTCTATTTAATCAGTTTATGAATGACAAAAGCAAAGTGGCAAAATGAAAGATCGGCATGAAAAAATTAAAACTCATTTTATAATAAATTTTAATAAAAAAAATTTTTATTTGAATTTAAACTAAATGATGATGGTTATTTGATAAATGTTGCTTATATTAAATTAGTGCCGGTTTATAAGTAAAATCAGCCAAAATATTAGTGAGAGAAAACTAATATTTGGTTGAAATGAAAATGAGTTAAGGGAACAGTACACCTTGGAAATGAAAAAAGAAAAATCTTTTCAAAATGCTTTATTTTTTATGAAAGAAAAGAGATATTGTAATAAAACTTTGCACATATATTACTTAGTTAAAATAGTACACAAAAATATTTTTTTCGGATTTTTCCGGCTTGTTTTTTGGCTGCAGCAGGTTTTTGAAAAAAGGACCAAAAAACCACGGCGGGCGTGATTGCGGTTCTCTGGATGGTCTAAAAAAAAAAAGAGGGTTTTAATCAGCATCAAAGTTGCTATAGAGTGAACTAAAAGGATTCAATTTGGACCAAAAAAAAAAACAAATTGCCGGCGTTTTTTCCAAATTGGACTATTTTTGGCGCAAAAAAACCCTTGTAAATCAAAAAATTTATGACCGATCGTTGTAATTCTATTTCACTCTATAGACTTACATACATATGTACAATAACATACTAAAATTTCAGAACGATCGGAATACTAGTTTTTTTTTAATCACGCCCGCCAACTCAAAAAAGGTTGTTTTGAGCAAAACCTGCTGCAGCCAAAAAAACAGGCCGGAAAAATCTGAAAAAAGTATTTTTGTATACTATTTTGACTAAGTAATATATGTGCAAAGTCTCATTACAATATCTCATTTTTTTCATAAAAAATAAAGCATTTTACAAAAATTTTTTGTTTTTCATTTCCAAGGTGTACTGTTCCCTTAATAAAAATGAAAATTCTTTAAGCCAAAACTTCAATTTATATGGAAGACGGCCGGAAGGACGCTTATGAATGTTTTTTTTTTTATATTTAAGGAAACTAAAAACATAAAATGTACTGTTCAAGCACTTATTTAGCGGCTATATTGTGTCGAAAGTGGATATAAAGTGACTCACAACCTATTTGATACAATACCTTTTTCAAAGTTCAAATCACTATATCTTCGAAACTAGAAAGGTTATTGAAATATTTTAAGCGCAACTTTAATAATTTATATATATATATATATATGTATATATTGAATATATAGCTTATATAAAATGAAGCCCAAAATTTTAACTTTTATTTTGTAACATTTCTTCAGCAGTAAATTATATTGATCCGCAATGAGGGCAATGAGTTCGTTCAAAGTTTCAACAAAATTTAAAAAGCAAACAATAATATTTACAATTACACAACTTAATTAAAGTTTTAATTAAACAACCAACATAAATGCAACTCAACAGCAAACGAAAAATAACAATTTGCATTACTCAACCTAATGCTAAAAGACCACAACCAATCACCAGAAACCCACATCAAAATCCAAAAAAAAAAAACCAATAAAAACCTAAAGCGACAAGTGAACTTGAGGTCGAATTTGAGTTAAAATAAAAAGAGGAAACAACGTCATAGCCTGCTGTCTTTTTAAAATTGACAATAACACTAATGGCTTAAAGTTGTGGCAGTAGCAGCAACAACAATAAAGTAGGCAGTGAATTCCTATAGTTTATTATCTTTCAAAACTTAAGAAATGTAGCTATTTATGAGTAAAAATCTTAGACAACATCATCAGCTCTAACGTCATAACATGATACTACTCGTATATAAATTTTTTCATTAGCTTTTTCCTTAGATTTTCTTTGATTAGCTGCATCTAACATCCAAGCAAAGTCACTGCACCCACAAGCTCAACTGAAAATGAAAATTCGATTTGAGTTTGGAAGGTAAAGGTTAACGAAATACACCTCTCATCTTAAATTGTCGTTCAATGTTTGCTCATTCATAAAACAAGTGAATGCCATGACCTTGTCTTATTTTATTTTTTTTTTCTTCTTGGTTATCAAATTAAATTTTTATTTTTTTGGGGTTAAATCAGCAGGCATATTTTTGTACTCATAGAGACTAATATGCAAGCAGCTACCTAGTACCTATGTACGTTGTTTATGTGTACATTTGTTTTGACCACTTTAATGGCTTGTTATGATTTATGTTATAAGCATCAAACATTAATGGGTAGTTCAGTTGTTAATTTCATTGCAGGTGTCTTATACATTTAAATTGATATGCTTGTACTTGAACTGTGGAATTTTTATTGATTATGTAAATGTTTTTAATTTTTTCATATGTGTAAAATGTTAGAGAAAAAAGCCACTTATTTTGTTTACGAAAATTCAGTTTAATTTTTTTGCCAACGAATTTCAGGTAGATAAAATTACCATATAACTAATTACTCAAAATCAATTCAATGACTTCGGATGAAATATGGATTTGAAATTATTTGGTTTTATGGTTAAAAAATTGTATAAGAAAGGTTTCTTAAAAAAATCTTTTACAAAGGAATTTTCGGTTGATTTTTTTTTTGGTTGTATAAGACACAAAAATTTATAACTCAATCACAATTTTTTCAATTATTTTTTCCGAACCTTTTTTCGTTTATGAGCAATTTAATTTTTTAAATAATAATAAATGAATATAATACAACCTAGTAGTGATATTAATTATTTTTCGAAATATTCTTAATTTTTTCAAAGAGATCCCCCCAAAGGGGTTGAGATAGGAGGTAAGTATGTTTGGAAAAAATGTAGAGAGGACCTGGTAACACATTTGACCCCTCTACGGGTCATTCCGGAAGAGCTATGAATTGTTTTTCGAAATTTTTTATGTTTTTTTGTAGGAGACCCCCAAAAATGTGGCAGATAGAGGGTAGGTACACTCGAGAAAAATATAAGAAAAGAAAATATAATAGAACCTGGTAATAGGGGGGAGCTATGAACTATTTTTCGCAATTTTTTGTGTTTTTGTAGGAGGACCCCCAAAAGCGTGGCTGATAGGGGGTAGCTGCGTTAAGAGAAAAGTTTACATTTTACCCCTCCAGAGGCGTCTGAGAAGAGTGGGGAGTCAATTTCATAATTTCACAAGAATGTAATTTTTGCAGGAGAGGCCTGCCAAGGGGTGGTGATAGGGGGTAAGTACGCTTAGAAAAAATGTTGGAAGAGAAGAAATAATAGGACCTTGTCATACATTCAATCCCTCTACGAGCTAGCTTCGGGGAGATATTGATGATTTTCGATAGATTAAGAACCATTTTCCAGTTCTCAAAACGGTTGCGGGTCCATCAAATATTTTCTGAAATGGACCAAATTTTAAGTGGTTCTTATTGGAAGCAATACAAAACTTTTGGTGCCCGGGGAATGAAGATCGTAGCAACTTTAATTTTTTCCATATATCTCTGAACCACCCTAATATGTACATTATAATTTTTCTAAAAAATTTCTGAAACAATTCTGAAAAGAGTGCTAGACAAACAAGAATATACGTTGGAGAACTCAACATAACAGCATAATTTTTAAGTTGTTCTTACTTTTGAGGCACAGTTCAGGCTTCAATAGAAATTTATTTTTAAAAATAAATATTTTAAGCCAAAAGTGAACAAACAAAATGAAATGAACATTTCTCGATTCTATCTCCATTTTTCTAATTTTTGTAGCACCATGTACCCGTTTTTTATAAATTTATTTTCCTAATATTTTTTAAACCAAAGTTGGATTGACAAAAACAAACACTGGACATATATGGACATACGATAAACAATTGAATGCATTTCTAGATTTTATTCTGTCTCAATTTTTCTAATTTTCATAACAACAACTCCTCGTCTTTGAGAATTTTATTTGCCTAATATTTTTTAAACCAAAGTTAGACACATAAAAACAAATACTGGATAAACATGAACATACGATAGACAATTAAATGCATTTATATATTTTTTTTGTTTCTCAATTTTTCTAGTTTTCGTAGCACCAAGTTCTCGTTATTTTTGAAATTTTATTTTCCCAATATTTTGTAAACCAAAGTTGGACAAAAATAAACACTGCACAAACATGAACATTCGATGGACAATTGAATGGCACTGCTTTGTTTTATAATTTTTCTATTTTTGTTGGGCTACGCTCACGTTTCTAAGACAATTTTTCAATTTTTTTGAGTTAAAGATGGTCAGAATGTGGTATAGTTTTTAATTTCTCCCTCTTAAGGAGCTATGTTCACGTTTTTTCTATAGATTTATTTTTTAAAAATCTTCAAAATCGAAGGTACAGGTTGTCCCCAAAGGTAGACTTTAATTTATTTTTAAAGCACAGCTGAACAAACGAAAAAGAAAATAAGTGGAAATATGGACATTTGTAAGATAACCCTAAGCAAAAGCTGATTTCTTCTTCTACTACATATGGTGGGCAACTTCATGCATTTCAGTTATGATGCGTATGTATAAAAGAAGGCATTTTGTGTAGACTTTTATGGGGTAAATTTTGATTTTAATTTTAAACGCATGTGCTTACATAGACATTTATAGTTGTTCCTATCAATATAAGCGCATATTTTTATATTATGAAATAAAATAACTTTTAGTTCTTTAGGAAAAATCATCAATAAATAAGCACTTTATTGAGAATTATTTTCTCCATTTTTTCCATATTATTTTTGTAACATTTTTACTTGCAAAAAAATTAAGAAAAATAAAATAACTCATATCAAGGTTAAAGCTTAAAAAATTGACCAAAAAGCTATTATTGCATAACTAATCATAAAAGCTAAAGTTTTATTGTTTAAAACCACAAATAATGGAAAAAAGATTTTGCAATAAAGTTAAAAATACTTTTAGTATTTTAAGCACAACTTTTTTTTTAATGAATTCTTGGCATACCTCACCTAATGACAGCTTGAAAAATTTATGCTTCAATTGAACGCCACAAAGACTACAAGTAAACAACACCACTAAGTAACCAAATTTACAGCCAACACAAAAACGCTGCCATCATGCAAATAGTAATGATATTGATGATAATGATGTTGTTGTCAATGGAAGTTTTGATGTATTGGTTATTGTAACAACTAAAAAAAAAAAAACAACAAAAAAGTTACAATAAAATAAAACGACCAGCCGTTTATGTGAAATTAATTGTAATGAACATAAAATTGCGTTGTTGTTTATGCACAGCAGCAGCGAAGAAGCGCTGCAGCTGCAGCTTACCCACACAAATTTATCAATACAAATAGTTAGCAACAATTAACAGCAAGAAAATTGCTTAAACTTACGTAATTTTGTAATTATTTCGTTTGATTTCTTGCATGGAATTTGAATTTGTTGCTTAAAACCTGACAAATTAACAGAATGGCATTGAATTGAAATTCAATTTTTAAGTAACTAACAAAAGCAAATTTATTTATGAGTAATTACATTTTGATGTCATATCGGTTAAGCGTAAGCTATTGAACTCCATGCAAAAAATATCAAATTAAATATTTTAAATAGCACCGCACTCTGTATAGCAATTACTTTCTAAAAATATTAACAGTCGTCTATAAATTAATGTATGTATGTATGTATGTATATATTTTTTCAATTTAATTTTATATTCTTCATAAATTTGGAAACAAAAAAATTTTAAACAAAAGACTTAAGCAACGAACGCGCATACGAAAGCAAACGAACTCGTTTAAACAAAAGACTTAAGAAAAGAACCTGTCAGTTTGTACGTACTCAACGACTTTCAAGTGTTTATTGAAGAATAAGAATATAAAACAGAAACTTGAAATTAAAATCAAATACAAAGAAACAAATTTTTTTTCTCTATAGCAGCAACAGCATCACAGTTACCAACAAAATATACACAGATATCTATCCTCATTTAAATGATAAATTGCTTTCCGCATGACTTCATTTTAAGAAGATGCTACTTTGCAAAAAAAATCAACAAACTTGTAACAACAACGTAAATGAAACACCATATATGCAGTAGAAATATATGAGGTATCTAATTTGCAATAACAACAGCAGTAGCAGCAGCAGCAGCAGCAGCAGCAAAAAATGCTGAACATTGCATGCAAATGTTTTGACACCTGACTTCAAGTAATTATTTACTCAAATCATATGTACATGAAGAAATCGTATAAATAAACAACATCTTAAATGTGCGGAATTTTTTTCTATAGCCGCAATTTTATTGAAGAACAAAAAATTCATGGACATACATAGCATCTACTTACTTACACAATTAATAATTTAGCTGCACACACGTTATACTGACGAATAAAGGTTAAATCGTTTCTAAAATTCAAGTATAAAATTGACCAAAATAATTGAGTAAAAAAAAAACACAAAAATAATCTGTCGAAAATGAAAGTTTTGCCGAAACTTAAACTTTAAGAAATAATTTCCTAAATAGCGGAAATTTTCAAATTTTATTGTCGTCAAAACGTCCTTTCACTATATGAAAAATGGCCCAAAACAATTGTTTTCGGTTGTGGTAGAGTGCTGCCTTAAAGTAAGAACTTTAGACCAAGATAGCTGTATAGTAATACTACAATGTCTGGAACGTTGAGTAACGTAGAAGGTATATTATTGTGAGCTATGTAATTCACATTTGATATGAGCGGATGGTATTGCAAAGTTCTTAAGAGATTTAAGGTCATTGCTATATAATTTGACAAAGTTGTTGAAAAATATTTTTTTCAATTGCTTAGAGGGATAGCTTGCCAAAGGCAGGACAGTGAAGATCTATTACTTTCTACAGTTTCTTTTTCTTCCTTGCCTTGAGCTTCCTTCTTAGCTCAAACCTGAAAATGGCGCGGAAAGAGTTTCTAAAACGTTAAACTTACTTACGAAAACGTTAAAAAAATCTGCCTTAGCTGTCAAGGTATAGCGCTTTAGGAATTTTTTTTTTATATGAGAGGCCACCCCCCTGTTGTCAAACCACGCCTACATTTTTCGTGTTGCTGTTGGGGCTCTTTATTTATTTATTTTTTTGAATTTGCGCTCCCAAAAGCCTATATTATAGAATCAGGCTTGAAGAAAATTCTCCAAAAATGTCAGCTTATTAGAACGGCACAAACAGACCTCTGTCAGCAATAGAAATATTTTCGTATTTCTAATTATAATATTTTCAAGTTTATTCCAAACATATGGCCCCAATTACTGTCAAGTATTTGTAATTTTTTTTGCCACTTTTTGGGTATTTCTGCTCACTAGACGCTGCTTTGCTGTCCATCTTTAACTACATTTAGCCAACTTTTAGCGGTTTTAGCAAATTGTTCAGGTTTACTTTAATTTTTTTGTTTAATAATTTATTTTGGTTATTTTTGGCGCATTTTTTTAATCATATTTTAAAACTTTACACGTTCTGACCGGTTTTCGTTAATCTTTTTCTTTTTTTTTTTTGTTTTGTGATAAGCTGAGTATAGTTTTGACTTCCAGTAAATACAATAATCTCCAAAACTATGATTCGCTATTGAAGTATGCTCAGTTTCAAAAGTGACCTTAAGCACAACTACTTAGTGTAATAAGTACATCACGTCCAAAAACAACAACTTACTAATTAACGTATTGAATATTTCTGCTTAATATTCGTGGCTTATGAATTTATAATAAGAATAAACAAAAAAAAAAAACACCTCCAAAGCTGCTAATAAAAATTTAATTTAACCAAAGAATATACACACAAAATACAACAAACAAAAAAAGTGGTAAATTCCACAAAGTTTTAAATAGCGTAGCTAAATAATATTGAAAAATCAATAATGCAATAAAAAAAAAGGCAAAAAAATAATTTAAATAAATAAATGATATAGAGAATTAAGAAAAAATAAATCTCAATTGCTAAAAACAGTGACTCAATCAAATGATCGAATAATATGTTTTAAAGGAGCTGTTTTCGAAAAACAGATAAAAGTTACAGCAACCCTGTGGGGATGAAAATCTGTGAATGAATGAATTAAAAAACAGCAAAGTATTCAAAAAAAAAAAAAAAAACAGCACAACTTACAGAACAAAATCTTTTAAAACAGCAGTTCAAACTAACCATTTCGTTGAGTCACTGTACATTTGCACAAAGCGCGCAGAACACTGCTACAACGCAGACATTATTTTGTTGTTGTTGATTTTATTTTTTGTTATTTTTGTTGTATCGAAAACCAGTATTGGAAAAAAATAAATACAGAAACTCGTCGTTGAGCATCTAATGCTTTAAAGTATCTGAATATCTTAAAATAAAACAAAAAAAAAAATGATCAGTAACGAAATAGACAAAAAAAAATTTAAAAAAAAAAATAAATTACAACAAAAACAAGCGCCTAACGTATTTACGTCTTCAATGCGATGGAACTTATAAAACTGGTTGAAAAAAATCCAAAGTGAACATAGCGAAACCTTGAGGCGTGCATCTTGACTCTTTGATGAAATCCATTAAAACCAACCAAAAAAAAACAAAGTTTTGCTGTTTTTTTTTTCTTTTGGTAACTACTTAGATTTAAATCAAAAAATTGTTATAAAAATATTTTAATTTGAAATTGCAGTCACTCAATCAAATTCTGCTGATATATTTGAGATGAGTTAATGAAGATTGAAAAAGAGCACAGAAGAGATTGGCACTAAGTTAGCAGCAATAGCTTTTTGGTAGCTATAATTTTACAAAAAATGCTAAGTATTAACAATGATTAATATTATTTAAATATTTGAAAAAAAAAAATTTTGAGTACAAAATATATTGAAACATATCAAGATAGAGCTTTTTTTTTAAGCACACGATATAATATTTGTGTAAAAGCACAAAAAAGGACCTCATACTAACTTATAAATTCTTAAGAAATCTGCGGTAATTTTCGGCATTAACCGATAGTCTTATTCGCGTTTGAGTGAAAGCTCAAAAAGCTCTTAAATTAGCTTGCAACTTTCATGTAAAGCGAATAACATATGTTGCATGAATTTAGGATATATTTTATGAAGAAGGGGTAAATTGGGTTCATGATATCAAATTCGTATAAACGTTGATACATGTATATCTATCACTAGCTTACCAACTTCGCGAAATTACCGCTTATCTGTTGTATTAAATCTGAACATCATTTACTAATAGTTGTGCTCGAGTGAAAGCTCTGTAAAACTTTATTTAATTCTTTAAGATTTTATTGCACTTTTTTAGAAAACATGAATACGTAAAAGGGGTCATGTAAAAGCACGAAAAAGCTCATCTAGCATTTTGCGAGCTTATCAGCTTCTTAATAAATCTACGTTCATCTGTTGTATGAAGTCTGATCGACAACTGATAGCTTTGAGATTATTCTCGAATGAAAGCTCAAAAAGCTCATAAGTTAACTAACAACGTTAACGTCATAAAAGCTTTATTTTATTAACTTACTTATCATTGCATGCATTGCCATGCAGAAGGGATATAGGAAATTATGAAATTCAAGCTTAGATACCTAAGGGGATGTCCATTAATTATGTGAGCCCGCCCCGCCACTCCCTTTGGTGAGATTTGGTGAGATCTGGCGGGACCACTCTTCTCCCTCCCGTGAGATTTAAGTTATAATTTTTAATGTAAATGTAAAAATTTGACGTGAGGTTTTCCTTGACCCCCTTGGTGAGATTTTGCCGGACCCCCTATTTTGACTCACGTAATTAATGGACGTCCTCTAATATCAGTTCCCGACCGATCAAAAATCGTATGGTTGCATTGGAACGAATTCGGCTGTTTCAAAATTTTAATTTTGTCCCAGCATCGGCATGTAAATATACTCATTGCTCAGCTTCGTAGTTAGTAATGAATATTACTAATTACTTGAAGACTGAAGCCTCCGGGATATAACTTACGCCAAAATATTGTAGGGAAAATGTAGGGTATTATTATTGGTAAAGGCACCTTCAGCATTCATTTTGCTTTAGAGAATTTTAATTGCAAAAACTTTTTTTTCGACTCCCCTTAAATATCTGCGAAAAGCACTTAAAATGTTTTCTTAAAGAATTGCAGTTTATATTCGCTTTATTATGACTTAAAATTCCAAAGTATACCTGTCATTTAAGAACTAACATCAAATTAACATTCCAAGCAAATCATCGTAGTTAGTCAAATAAAAAAAGAAAAAATTAAAAAAAATACCAATGACGTTGATGAGTAACTAAAAGTTTATTACCAATGTCAGATATAGCAGCGATTTGAGAAGAACAGAATTATTTCAACGAAATATCGATAAAAATCATATGTGCAAGAAGGCACATGAAAAAGGAGCAGCTTTATGCAGCTTAGAGAGACAATAACCATATCTTTAAACTCTAGAATGGTATCATGAACACGTTAAAATTATATGGCCAAGGCAAGATAAAAAAAAGAAAAGAAGCTATATAAAAGCACCGCTTGTATGAATCAGATACGGGGTTATTCAGATATTCTTCAGTTAAAGTGTTTTTTTTTTCTTTGCATTTGGTTTCTTAATTCGTTTTCTTTTCATTTGTTGTTTTGATTAATGAATTAGAATTGTTTTTTTTTTTTTTGGTTTTTTGGATTTTGTTTTCTGTATGTCTTTACAATATTCTTTCGATTTAATTTTTATATCATTTTGGTAAAATTTTGACCACAATGATGTCATTCAAATTCATTTATGTCTGAACCATTATAAATTAATTTTTTTTTTTTTGTAATTCAAATGTTTGAGCTAACTAACAATGGTTTGCAGTTGTGAAGTTGTTTTTTTTTAATCACTGTCTGTTTTCTTGCAAATCAAAAGCTTTTGTTTAGTCATTTATATTTTTTTAGAAAATACTAACTGTTAGATAAATTTATTGCTTTGAAACTTCATCCATTGAACTATTTCTGGTTCTGTTTTTGCATATTCAAGATACAAAAAAAAAAAGGAAGGAGGGCCAACATTTTTGCTTATTGCCATAGAGAGATTTCTAAAGAAAGTTGCTAATTTATGTATAATCAATTTAATATAACGATATATTGGGATAGTAAAAATTTACTGTATGAATAAACAACCTTTAGCGGCATGAAAACATCAGAGTTATATATGCACTTCTTTGAAGCGTATGCTCAAAAATACGTTCCACACCCTCGGAAAAAATTATTCAAGCAAAAAAATCCTCCAAAAAATATTACCCGCCCTTTGAGACATGAGGCATATTTAATTGACAAGCGAAAAGTCGCCCTCAGGACATACGGGAAACTTGATAAACAGAAAATAGTGACTGCCAATTAATGAGATATTACAACAATTCTATCAAATAAATTTTGTGCCCCCTGAAATCTGCCACAGTAAGTCCGGGCCTTCCTAGAGTGCGGATTTATTTTGCCATCTTAAAAGTGGGCTGCGCGTGTTTCTGATTAAAAATTGATAAAATATTCATAGGACTATCCTTTAATTGGAACTTAAGAGCTTAGTCAAACTTTCCATTTCCAGTATCACTATGAAAAAGATTTCTTATCTCGTAACTAATATTTTATGAATGCGATTGTCAAGCCTTATTCTGAGGCTTTTACTAATGGAACTTCTTACCGCTTCTTCTCCATTATTGTGCACAATCAATTCAATTAGGTCATGGAAAGAGTAGAATACTATTTGTCCCATCTGTCTGACTTCAGAAGGACTATTATAAAATTCACTTATTTGGTGGAAGCTTAAATGTAGTATAAATGAAGTTATGCCCTTTAAATCCTTATGCGATATATTCCGAGCATTTTCAAAAAATGGGATAGAGTTAACAAGTTTTCGCCTGTGCTTACGCAGGACAGTGGTAGAGCTATCCTTTTATATTTCTATTTCTATATAACATATGTTCTATCATGTGGAGATAAATCTGACGTATATAACTTCAATTTCTCCCTAGCTCCTTTTTCAGCACGAATTTGATTTGCTGTTTGTAGACAAATCCTTACCGGAGAGCTAATGTACCATCTCTTTAGTATGTTTCAGAGTCAACAGTATAAAAATAATTGAATGCACAGCTAATATATAATTTTGATGAATTCGTTTTGTGAAACTGCGGAATATAAAAAAATAGCTCGCACATGACGATTGTGAGGGGTCGGGGAAATTATAAAATTGAACCTCATCATTCAAAATCATGCTTCAGGATATGACTACGAGCGCTTCCTCTAGAGCATTTTAGACATGATTCATACAACTGACTTCATGGTGAATAAAATCCTCAACATTTGTATTTCCAAAGGTTTCTGAACTCTGAACGGATACAAAGTATAAATTGCTTTTACGCTTAAATTACTTTATAGTATTTTGATGCCCTACACTCAGGCTATAATCACTTTGTCATTCGGTTTGTAACGTCCAAAAGGGTGGTTTGTGTATATAGAAAAGTATATATATCCTTGATCAGCGTCGATATAGTCATGTCCTACTGTCTGTTTTTCTGTCCGTCTGTCTATATGTGGCAAACACGATTACGGGAAAAATAATTCACGATAGACGATTTAATTTTTGGTACACTGGTTACATCTTCAAAAATGGATGATATCGATTCACAAACACGCCTACCGCCAATACAAATTTATATTGTGAGAATAATTTCAGGTAACGGAAATACAATAACTAGTTCTGACAAGCTATTGATTTATATTCAGTAAAATTTGACATGAGGGCGTGGTAGTTTCCATATAAGCAAAAACCTCATAACACTTAATGAGGGAACTATTTGAGATATGTATTGTAACCAAATTTCATACAAACACTAACTAAAGGTTTTTCGAACTAGCAGCGGAGGGAAAATTTTTGACAAGAGGGCGTGGCAATTAGCATACAGTCAAAAGCCTTAAAGTCTTTTAGTGAGGAATGTATTAAAGATAAAACAATCAAACTTTACACAACTGTTTATCGCTAGATAAAAAGAAGACACATATTTACCAAAGGGCGTGGCAACGCACATAGAAAATATATTTATTTAAGAAAATATAAACAAATTTCATTCAAGTGCTGGGAATGCTCTAGACAAAAAACACCTACACAGTGCCCCTCCTACAAAAAATACGCTAATTCAAATTTAGGGCTTTTATGCGCACATTAACTGCTAAGCTGTGTAGGGTATATAACTTTTGGCTATGCCAAAGATAACACCTTTAAAATTTTTTTTATTATTTTTTACTACAAATATTTTCACTTTTTTTTGTAAAATTTTACCATTAAAAATCCGCAGAATTCATTAAAATTCTTGGCACAACCCCTAAAACGTTGAGGTAATTCAAAAAAATAAAATAAATCGTTGGATGGATGGATGTGCGAGTATGTTAACTATACATGGCTTGTCGCCAGAGACTTATGTACATAGTTTAAGAAGCTGACTGACTGACTTACCTCAAGTATTCACGGTTTGTCAGAAATTTATGATTGTAGGCGGCGGTAGTTTAATGGCAACAAAAGTAGCAGCGATAACACCATAAAGAACAAAGAAGAATATGAAATAGTGTAGCAGAAGCGGCAGCAGCGCAACACGCAAGTACGATAGTTAGCAAGAAGTTTCAAAAACCACACGGATCAACAAGTTTTTTGTTTTTTTTTTGTCTTTTTTTTTTTGATTTGTAGATTTACAACGTAGGTGCTGCTGCAGCGATCAAAGTCAATGCAGTAAACGCAATATAACGCGGCGGCGATTTGTTGCAATTGAATGTGATGCGGCGCATATGTTGATCACGTAATCGGATATACAACACAGTGTGTGTGTGTGTGTGTGTGTGTAAGCGTGAGTATATCTGCGAAACGTTGAGGTTTACGTTCTTACGGAATGTTGTCTTGTTGTTGCTGCAATTGCAATTATTTTGTTGTTGAGTTTTTTTTTTATTTTTTTGTTATTGTTGCTGCGTCAATTTTGCAATTTTAGGCAAACATGGTGCACTTACAAAATATCTTGCAGAGTTGGTTTTTTGTTTCTATTTTTATTTTGTGTTTTAAGTTTGTTTTTTATAATTTTTTTTTATATGTTTTTACTTTGTTTTTTATAATTTTTAAAAAAAATGGCTGATGCGATCAATGAACGCAACACGTTTTTTGTCAAGACGCTTACCGCACGCACATGAAATAAACGCTCACGCGAATAATTTACCAAAGGATGTAACTAAAACATTTATGGAGATAAGCATTAACTTATATTTTATTTCTTTTAAATCTTTCTAAAAACTTGGTATGTACTTAGATATATACTCTTTTTTTTAAAGTGCGGATCAAATTTTAATTTTATGCTGTTTTTAAATTTTTTTTTTTTTTTTTAAATGCTTAGTTAAAAGTTAGCGAAACGCTTAGTTAAAAAGCAAAGTCGCTTTCCAGGCACACTTATAAAACCTGTAGAAAATTGCTGGAATTGTTTGCAGCAGACCAAATGGTTATGGATTTTTTAAAGAATTTGTTTAACCATAAGTGATAAATGATCATAATTTCGCAAAAAAACAAATTAACAGATTAATCATTTGAGAAAAGATTCCATTAAATGCAGCAACTAGCAGGGAAGCGCTAAAATATTTTTAAGTCCTGCACATAACCTCAAACATAACCAAATAAAAAGCCATTTTCGGTTATTTATCGTGAAATATCTCACAATTCTGTTATGATGAAACAGTTATGAGACCAGATTCGAATTCTGCGAAAAATAATAATAATACGTCACAACTGACTCTCAACTACCCAACCACTTTTGCGGTTTCCTCATTTGCAGATCTTTGTTGTATATTACAAACATTTTATTTACAAAAGAATATATGAGAAGTGTAAATAAGCAGTGTTTTACTCAATTAGAAGAGAATGTAAGTGAATTTTAGTGAAAGAGTTAGTCAAAGTTTTGCAGAATTAAATATTCAACAACAAAGTTATTCGCGGCACTCACAAAGTATTATGAATCAGATTTTTTTTTCACGTGATTACATGCGGAACTTCACTTTAACAGTTCTACTGATTTAATGATTTATCAAATGCCGCCCGCCGCTACTTTAGTTCCCTTCCCTGACCCACAATATTTTTCCTCAAGCTATGCCATAAAAATTTGAACGATTAATATGAGGTAACTATGCATATGACTACACTTTATTTTTTATTATAGCTTGGAATCTACCCGGCGTATTGAAAAACAAAATTTTTCTACGTTTAATTTTCCAATAGGCTTAGTTATATAACTACACTGAGAAAACCATATGTTTGAATATAATAAACGCATATTTCATATAGAGCAATTAAATATTTATTTGAGCCAAACATATTGTATATGAATCAAATAGGGGTATGTGTTGGTTGAAGCATTTTATGTTTGACTCAATCAAATATCTAATTGCTCTATATGAAACATACGTTTGTTATATTCAAACATATTGTATTCTCAGTGTAATAACCTTCGAAAAATTGAGTCATCAACATTTTGAAATAATATTTCAAATAATATATTATATTATTCTTAGCCATATGTGAACGTTCAATGGGAAATGAATTCTCAAAACTGCGTTACTTTTTTATAAAAGACAATTCTGCTGAGCTGAATGGTGTTTTGAAAATATTTTTTAAATAATTTATTGAAAATTTTTGATTATTTTACCAAAAATCTTAAAACTCTATTCACCACATTTGTCAGCATCACCAAATGATTGTAAAGAATTTTTCATATAACCCTTTCTTTGAAAACAGTTGCAGTCATTTTTGTGAGGCTTCAGCAAGGGCGGAAATATGACGAGGCTTTAGGTATTTAATTGCGCCAGCCGAAATCTGTAATCGACATTATACTTAAAGATCTAAATAAAAATGTAAAGCTAAAGACATATAACGATATTTCGGCTAAAATTAATGTTCAATGGAACTTCAAAAAGTTAAAAATTATTAAAGGAATTATTTTCTGATGAAAACTCTTCCAAATTGTTGTCACTTTTATGAAAATTTTTGTTTGGCATATTTTTGCATCAGGTATTTTTAGAAAGTTAAAAATTAACAGCAAAGAATTGTGTCATTAAATAATATGGATCACCTTTATTTAAAGATATTCTCATAACTCTGAGCTAGATACTTTGTTAGGCAAATAATTGAAATTGAGTATAAATATTTCTGGCTTTTATTTTATAATATATTTACTTGAAAGATTTTCTTAGTGCTAACCACAAATCAAAACATGATATATTTTTATCGCATACACGTCTGTATGGAAATATATAGCTTATTTTTATATTGTTAAAAAATTCAGTTTTAATTAATGAATACTAAAAGACGGATGCTGATGTGCAATGTAATAACTTTTTAGAGCTATGTATATTGTTATTACTTTAAGTGAACATTACTGATATTTATCTTGTGTGAAAGGTGATGTTCGTACTGCATAAAGTTTTTTTTTTTTTTAAATAAACTCCAATTGAACAAAATATGTTTACAATTAAATTTTTCACTTTTAATAGCATGACGACATATTTAAAGCCATGGATTCTATTGAACTTCATTAATTGAATATTTATATTTGTTTGTAGTGCTAGGTATTACATATCTTTCAAACAAGATACTTATTGCTGTTGTTCAAAAAGCTATTAATATATAATCATGTACTGTATTTGGAAATATTCTGACATCAAGACTCTAACGTTCGGCACAGACATTTTTTTAACGAAAATTGTTGCTGTATAAAAAATTATGCATTTTAAATTAAATTCAATTACATCTTCAAAAATGGACGATATCGACTCACAGACACGCCTACCACCAATACAAATCAAACAGTTATATTATGAGAATTATTTAAGGTAATGCATATTATGAGCCTAGGATTTTAAAGGTCAGAGCAATTTCAAACAATCATTTTATTGGACAAAATAAAATCTACATTGAATTACTTTTTTGTTTCTTCAGGTTGCATTATTGTGTTGCCATGTGTTGGAAAAAATACCTTCGGAATTTCGATTATAACTTTTCTTAAGACCTTTATTTGTTAGGAGCCCCTACATCGATTTTATTGAAATTTCTAGCATTTGAAGAACAATTTAGAAAGCTGAAAAACATTGCTTTAAATTTGTGAAAACTTAGAATATTTCTTATAAGGGAGCAATTTTTAGCGATTATTAAATCGGTCATATCGTATTGCATTATAGAAAAAACTCTTAACCTTTTATATACAAATTCGTCAAAAAGATGTTATAAACCGTTTGAAGTCCTTAAGATGAGTATAAAGGTGAAGTTTCTTTAAAAAGTTAAAAACTGAAACAATTAAAACTTTTAATTGATTTATTTCTAGAAAAAGAAAAAATGGTTAATATTGAAGCTAAATACTTTTTCAAGTGGATTTCGATTATGCAAAATAAAAAACGGACTAGTCTGAATATTAAAAGCTTTTAGTCAATATAACCGATTGTAGCGTATCTACGTTGAAAATTATAGCTGAATTAATAAAATAGAACCGCTTTGCAGATTTGGATGGTTCAAGCGGTCTTAAAATAAATACATTAAAAATAATATTTTTTTGAAGGGCAACAAAATTCGCTTAGGTACCGAGCAAAGTTTGGACTTACGGACGTCCCAATACTAATTTGTTAATAATAGTTGTAATGGCAGAATTGAGATACAATAGCAAATTTCTTTGAAGAATCATTTCTTTTGTCCTTTTTTGCGGCCTTCAGAAAAATTCCTGTTCCTCACCAAGAATTCAAAAATATTACTTAAATAAGCTTTAAGAAAGCTTCATAATTCTATGCAATTTCGTGGTTTCAAGTCCAATTTAGATCAATTTTTTTACAAAATAATTTTAGAATTGCGCAGTAAATAAGAATCATCACTTAAAAGTTTTGGAAGCTGCACACAGATGGCGCCTTACTGCGCAATTTGAATAAGTTTTCTTGCATTGTTTTATCAAATTTATTTTCAGTTTGATTATTGTTAAAAAATTATTTGATATTTTTAGACACAAAATCGTTTTTTTCTAATTCATATTAATGAAAATCTCAAGAAATCTACACTTTTAGGTTTTTTTTTGTTTTAACTCGATGTTTTTTTATCATAAAAATCATTTAATTTCTTGAGCTACTTTCTTTTATACACCAAATATTTATTCATTTATTTCTTTTAATCAATCGATAGGCAAATCTGCATAATCGTTACATTAACAACGCGCACACAAATACCTACACAAGAAAACACACAAATTTTATTGCACTTTGGCGGAAGTTTTCTGATTTTTTTATCTTCACCTGACTGACGGTCAACCGTTGTTTTAACTTCAATTTATTTTGTTATTCGACTTGAAAAGCAACACAGCGTTGCACTGAACTGGACACTCGTACGTCTGAAAACCGACTGTAAGTTTGGCTTAAGCACGCGTGCTGAGAGCGCATACAGGTTTTCAAAGTTTTTAAGTTTTGATTGTAGGCGCTGTTTTGTGGTATTTTTGCATTTTCTGTTTTTTTGTTTGTTTTTGCTTTGCTTTGTTTTTACTTCATTAAGTTTTCTCAACACTGCGGAAAGTTGTTGCTGTTGATTTTGTTCGCTCTTGCTTGCTGTTTATGTTACTCAAGTGACTGTTAAGTAAATGTTAGGTGCAGAAGAAATAAATACTTATGTTATGGTGTATGTAAGTTACTGTTAGTTTCTATGTCAAAGTTTATTGTGCTTGTATTTTAAAGAAAAACAGAAGGTTGAAAGAGTTAAGGTAAAATCTTTCAAAAAAATAATCGGACAAAAAGTGCTATAAACAATCGGCCAAACCTTTTTTGGAAAATTAATTATAAGAAAAGTGTTCTGAAACTTAACATAATTATTTAAGTTTTTTGTTCAATTTTTTGCAGTTTTTTTTTAAGGGAAAATTGTCAAAATGTTTTAAGAGAAAGATCCGAATTTGTAAGTTATTGTCTTAAAAATAAATCGCTATTGGCTTAGAATTTTTGTACAGATTTTCATTTTATTTTAGCCAAAATTTCCAAAAGGTTTTTGGGCGACTATGTCTACGTCGAATATATATATTTCTAATATTTTATACTCACCCTCTCAGAAGTCATATTTCTACATATTCTAAACTAAGTGAGAGATCCAATATCCAAAGATGTTATTTATTGTGATAGCTTTTATATAGTGATTGGTGTGTGAGGCATTGCTTTCGGAGCCAACGTCAGTATTTTAGTTACACTCGGAAATTGTTCTAGCATCTTTCAAGTCGAATAATTGGAGTCCACGGTTGCCGACTTGAAATCAAGGGATTAACAACCTTCCTAAAATTACATTTATTTTCCTTAAAACCAAAAAAACTTAAATTTTTTTGGGTAATACTGACCTTTTTTTTAGTCGTAGTTAGAATATAAGTTTTCGGCATTGCCCGTTTAGCTATCGTGTGGGTCCAAAATTTGATGAACTTTTTTTCCTTCAAATAACGACGTCTTACGAAAAATCCTCCAATTAACGGCCCTTTCCCAAATATTTCAATTCCTACAAGGCCCGCGGCTTTGGCATGCAATTAACGGTCACTTGGCAATCCTGATTCTAGTACATACAACTAATATAAGACCGGAACCTTTTTGTGGACTTGAATGGTCGTCATTCGCTACAATCTTTAATAACTTGAATAAAAAAAGTCTTGCCTTTAAACAGGAGTAAAAACTCGACTCGCCAATTATTCCCAACATTTCTCCGATTCAGGCATTTCATGTGCTAGCGATCGTTTCTACGATGGCTTAAGACAGCCAAGTAATAATTATGAGAGCGTTTTCTTAAAAGAGGCTACGTATCGCCCTTATGTGTAGGGGAGTTTGGCAAATGTGACTGTTTGTGACTGGGTTTATATGACAGGTTGTAGCACAGGGGAGGTAAAAATAAGCGTTACGTAATAAATGAATGTCCTCTAACGTCACGAAAGATTCAAATGCTAAATGCAAGAGAACCAAAATGTAGAACCTTGCTCAAATCGACGAAGCTCATTGGTCATTTATGACTTTCAGCACAAGGGTCCCAAAGTTTTGAAAACATTGTCATGTGATTAATGGACACGCTATCTAAAATAAATGAAATGAAAATGGAATAAAGAGTCAGTCACGCTTTTGTATATTTACCATATTTGTGCATGGTGTATATTTACTTTAAAGGCATGAAACAACATATTCACCACTTTATTTGCTGCAGCATAAATATAGAATGAGTCACAAATGTAATATAACCTTCGATAGCTCAGTTGGTAGAGCGGTGGACTGTAGAACGAAATTAATTATGTAGAAATCCATAGGTCGCTGGTTCAAATCCGGCTCGAAGGAACTTTGATGTTTTTTTTTTGTTTGTAAACAAATGCATAACATATTTTTTAATACAAAATGGAAACATACAATATAAAAAAAATAGTATTTGTAGTAATAACTTAAGTTTTGAATACAATATTTATACGAAATTCATTTAATTCGCATTTACACATAGAAGATAATTAAATAATTTATTAAAAAAAAACCCTAGCCCACATTTAATAAAGCATTCCATGCATTAACATTTTGAGGATTTAAATGAATTGCACGCTGCACTAATTTAAGTGAACGCTGCTTATCAACTGGTCCAAGAGCGCGACTTGCAATTAAGAGAGATTTTGAGTCTTCTAAGCAGGAACTCCTTGAATTAAAATAAGAAATGTATGTTAGTAAGATATCCAATTATTTGCCTAGTACAAATAAATAAGTATGTATGCAAATTAAACGTACTTATGTTGTTTATTACTATGACCCATGATGACGGCGCTCAATGCTATTTGACTTGTTGCCACCTGATACTTGCGCATATGTGCAAAGTTTTCCAATAAATAATTCGCTAAAACCATGCGTAATTCCGCATAATTGGGAAAAATGTGAATACGTGAAATAAGATAAGTTAAGCCGCGTTGTGAATTTTGCTATAATAAAGAGCCAAGTTTATTTGATTAATGATGCAAATATGTAGTTATGTTTATGCTTACATTTGCCAAATAATACTGCGCTGTTATGTATGCAATATGTGCACAGTGCTCTATGGAATTCTCATATTTTTTCAATTCAGACAAAATCGTTTCAGAAAGTTGTCTGTCGTGATGTAAAATTCCAAGTGCACATGCTGAGTAAAGCGCTTGAATGGGTGAATTCTTTAGAAGTATGCTATAGGTTAGAAAATAAAGTTTAAAAATATTCAACATCAATTTTGCGAAATCATTCTAACCATTGGTATAAAATAGTTTTAGTATCAGCTTCACCCTGCGACGCATACACCATAGAAGCCATTGCTACCAAAATCATGGCAGCTTTGTCATCTTCTGTGTCAGCAACGCTCTTCAAAACTGAATTATATACCGAATATGCCTCTTGATTTTGACCGGCACGATAATATGCTAAAGCCAAACCAATAATAGGCTTAAAACTTGCATGAGATACAGAATTAAAAGTTTGAATAGCATTCTGAGGTTGATTAAGTTTTAAATAAAGGTAGCCTAAACTGGTATTGAGTATATCACGTTCAGCGCCAGCAGGTGATTTTTGTGTGGCATGCAAGTAGGAACGTACAGCGGATGTGTAAAGTTTTTGACGTTCACTCAGGAAACCTTCATAAGATAAGGCCGATACGGAAGCATTTTCCTCCTCTGTTCTTGTGTACCAATTAATTGCATCTAAAGCCACTATATCTGCATACATATTTTTTATTGCATGCCTATAGCGTGGCTGTTGACATTTCACCTCATCTGTGAGTATGCGGCATACCCAATGTGCATAACCCAACGAAGATTCTGGATGATATTCAAATTGTTGACAATGACGAAACAGATCCAGCGCTTCCTCCTCCTCACCAATGGCCTCAGCAATCATTGCTTGTCCAATCCAGGCATTTGGATAAATTGGACTTGATTGCTGTGCACGTTGAAAAGCCTGATTCGCCAGTTTGATGTCACCCAATTTAAGATACAGTACACCAAGATTTGTCCAGGTTGTATACGATTTACGTTCCAATTGCAGCGCTTGTATGAACGAATGTTGCGCCATTGAATGGTCATTGATGCCTTAAATAAATTAAGCATGATTAAAAGTTATTATTTTTAAAAAAATTACACTTACTTTCATGCATATTTATAACTCCCAATAAATTCCAATTGTGCCAACGATCATTTTGTTCCTCTATAGCCATTTGACAAGCTTTTAGCGCCAAATCTAAATGCGTTTTTGCTTCAGTTGGTAAATAATTTGCACGAAAATAGGAACATAGTGCCAGCTCGTACCACAAAAATGTATTTTGTTTTAATTTTAGCGCGCAGGTGTAAAATCTGGCATATACACAATACATTTAATTTGGTTAAAATTCATCGCAGTAAATAAAGTTTGGAATTACCTTGTGGCTAATTGGAAAAGATCTTTTCGATCTAAAATCTCAATATCTGTCATACGTTTTGCCAGCTTACCGGAAACTTCTAGGTTGGCCATGCTTTTTGGTAACTGTGCAACTTGCACAAACACATTAGCTGTGAGACGCCAAAGCCAAATCATTCTATGATTGTCTGGTGTGAGGAAAGCTCTAAGGAATATAAATTTCATTTAACTGAATAGTTATTTAAAAAGTATATCTGATTGATTACCTCTGTAAATGATTTGTTGCCAGCTGTAAATGATCTTTACAACGTCCGTAGCAATGCTCTATCTGTAAATTGTAAGCCAAACCGATATGTGCTTCGGCAGCTCCTTTAAGCCCAGGCAAGTAGTCGGGATGCTCTTGAAGCAATTTGTCGAAATCTTCAATTGCATCTGGATACATTCGTATCGTCTTGAATAGCATTTGCAATATAAAAAGCAACAATTAGGGGAAAAAGAAAGAATAAGGAACAAATTAATTTAAACTATTTAAAAATCACTTTTCTATTCTAAATGAAATCGATTTAGATATCTAACAGCTTCAAGAAAAATTTAAAAATACCTCACCATTTTTAGCGTAGCCATTTGTAACTTTGCGTATATATTCGCCGGATCCAATTCTAAAACTTTTTGGAAGACACGTATGGCAGAATTGTAAGAGCCACGCTCAGTATAAGCATCACCTAAAGATTCCCAATAGTTCATGCAAGTAATGTCAAATTTAATTGCAATTCGAAAAGATTGTATGGCCTAGAAATAAAAATTTTTCGTAAAACAAAAATTAACACATAAATAATAAAAAGAGTCTTACATCATCACAATTGTTAACACTTATGTAGTGAAGGCCCAACTTGTAATGAATATTTTTTGAATTTTCATTTTTCAAATATTTTAAAGTAGTCAGCAGCAGAGCTTCATTTAGGTTCTTAAAGAGAAAAGCTATGAGTACTTAAAATATAATCACATATATGTGTAACTAACTTCCTCGCCAAGTTGTTGATATATCGCGCTTAAATTAGTAATTGCATCTTCGCATACTGGATTCAAATTAACGCATTTTTCAAAACATTTGCGTGCACGCATTATATCCTGAGTATCATAATATATTTTACCTAAATAGTAAAAACAATCAGACCGATAAGGTCGCAGTCTAGTTGCTTTTAACATGCTGGTAAGTGCTTCTGTAGAATTGCCTGCTTTGAGTTGAAGTTTTCCAAGTAGTAACAAAGCATCAAATGTTTCTGCAAGCTCTGACGATTTTAGCATGTTGATAGATTCTTTTGATTCGCTTAAGGTATAAAATATTTAATTAGAATTATATTTTTGAATGTAAAATACAATTTAGCAGACTTACGTTAAGAATTCCGCTTCAGCTATAAATGGTAAAGATATTTCTTTCAGTTTATCCAACTGTCCCAATTTAAAATAACATCTAGAAGAAATAGTTTGCATATTTAATAGTAAAACTGATCAACCAGTTGCTTTCCACTTTCTTGGAAAACTGCGAATATTACACCACTGCAAAAGAAAAAAAAATAACGGGTCCTATGTCGAAAGCCTATTGCAATTTTTCCTACTTATACAAAATAATTGAAATATTAATGACGGCACAGCTATCCATGTTGAAAGACATAAGTTAGTCAATCGGAAGCACCATAGTACTACCTAATTGATGTTGGTCTTGATCGCTGATAATTGTAAGTCAATAAACAAAAAACAGCCGATTGTCCTTGTTTTACTAGACTTAAGTAAAGTTTCCGGTTCTATTAATCACAAAGTTTAAAGTTTCGCTATCTTTCGTAAACTTTCGTTTCCTTTTTAACATCGTTAGCAGTTTGTGTGTTATAGAAACTGATCTTTTAAGAATCTATAAGGAATTATTTCTTTTTTTACATCTTTATGGCTCACAATTGTTCGATGAAATGTGCCGCTTTGTCTACTGTATTTCTTTATTCACTACGGTGTCTATTAGGGTTGAATTGAATTGCTTTACTAAATTTAACTATTACTTTTTTAAGAGAGTTTCTTCAATAAAAAAATGCATTTTAAATAACAAGCTTTTAAAAAATACCTTGCTAAAGCATTTAAAACCGTGTCGTTTTGTATTAATTTTGGTAATAATTCAAGCGCTACATTCAGCTTCTCTTTATCATTTGAGTGTGACAAACATTCAGCGTAATCCTGATCATATTTGCGCAACTGTTGACATGATTGTAATGCTAACGAATAGGCTCCTAATTGCATTTGCGTGCGTATATTCAGCTCAAGTGCTGGCGCATAATTTGGTTGTATCGTTAGCACACGTTGTAGTTGATCACGTGCAGCAACAAATTGTTCCTGATTAAAAAATTGTATAGCGCCTATTAACAGAGCTAAGCCAGAGTTAGCATTAAGCTGTAATAATTCATTTGCATAAAAATCAATTGGATTTTTAAGAGCTGTCCACCAAGTTTCTGCTGCTGAATTATAGTTTTCACAATAAATTTTACATATCCATTCATAGGCGTAAACGTCACTCGGATAAAGTTCTATCAAGCAGCAGGCATGGTTTAGGCAGTTTTCTATATCTTTTTGTTTGAACAATAATTTTAAATAACGCTTATAACATTGCAAATGTAAAAAGAGTTTTTCGTCCTTAATAACTTCTTCTAATGCATCTTTGAGCTAAAAAATACAAAACGGTTTTAAAAAATTCATCAGCTGTGAGTTAATTATTTTTACCAACTGTTCGTCGCTTTCACTAACGGTCATTTCCTGACCAACCCAAATTTGTGCAAGGTATTTAAGTGCTGCCTTTTGACGGATCTCATTAGCGTTTTTTGATTCTTTTTTAAAAATGTCCACACAATTTTGTGTCACGGCGGCATTTGATGAAAGTACAAATAGCTTTTCATAGTAATCTTTATATTTTTCTCTAGAATTATATTAAAATAAGAGTTAAAAGTTAAGCTGGGCAACAAGTCGTCAAAATCACCGGGAAGTATACAAATTAAATATTAATTACATATGACTCCCCAGGCTATTTTTCCCACGCCAAACTTTTTTTGGAAAAAAATTCGTGCTTAAATTATTTCTACTAATTTGTATATAAAAAAAATTTAAATTGGAGTGCTTGAAATGGAAATCAACTTACGGCACCAGCTCTAAAAGCTGTTCATAAATTTTGGGTAGCTCCTGAACAGGGGCACAATTGGCTAAGCCTTGCAGTGCAACAGTTGGTGCTACCGGTGAGTATTCAACAGCTTTGCGTAAATGCTTTTCGGCCTAAAGTAAACGATATTAATCAGCTTTTGTCGTATTATAAATAAATGATTACCTCAGTCTTGTTGATATTTTGATATGCTGCGCCAAGTAACAAATGTACCATGTAGTTTTTTGAATCATCCTTTAAAAGATTCTGAAAAAGGAAGGATTTCTCTTAGCTGAATTTGCTTGCGAAAGCAATTTTTGTTTACCAAAATGTAACCTACCTCGCACTTTTTAATCGCTTCTTCATATTTTTCTGCTTTTATGGCTTCACGCACATCTTTTAAAATAGCTTTTGACATTATTTAGATTTAGCAAAATTATATTTATTTTACTAGATAACTTGAAATAATAAATAAACAAAAATAAAACCTCGAATGTGTTAAATTACAATATATCTGGAAAATCTTTAACTAGTGACCAGCTGTTTTTGACAATTTCGATATGTCTAAAAGTTTGTTCAGTTTTTGTGTAAAGGTTGCACCAGAATGAGCGCCGCTTTGAAGCATTGACAGCTCGAAACGATTTAATGAATATAATGCGAGTGGTCGTCTCAAGCGTCGTAGTGTCAACGCGTGTTGACGAAGATGCGAGCGTTTTCTCCACGCACGTTTTCACAAAGCATAACTCCAGCATTAATAAAACCAACGTGCGTTACAACGCGCGTTGAAAAAACGCTCGTGTGAAACGAGCCTCAGTAATCTGTTGTGCGACAGCTGATCAACTGATTATTTTGTAAATAATCTATCGATTGATGTTGGATACATAAATTTTTCGATTTGTATTCCTCATCTGTAATAATGCAGTAACTACATACATAATACATCGTACAAAATTATTCCAGACAGCGCTCAACTAGCTGCTTAGCCGCCGACGAAATTGGTCGTTACTGGTATACTAGACTATATGATTGGGGTCAATAGTCGTACAATAATTTAGTTGCAAGGATTTGTGCCTTCGTACTAACGTTGAGACCAACTGTACAACATATTGTGCTCTTTTGTACAAACAATGCGATTTCTCATACATTATCGTCTTCAGTCCGATCCACTCTTCGTCACAATCGACTCTTTTTATGAACACGTCTGTATCAAACAACAATTTGAAGAAACTAACAACGAAGCAAAATTGTACCAACGTACATACAAATGTTACGACAAGTCATACGAATCCTCAAAATATTTAAAATTTTTGGATTTTTCTTGCTCGCTGGTACAACGTGTGGTACCAACGTTATAATCTTTTGTACAATTCGAATAATCGTATAGGGCTGCACAAGCTGTTGTACGAGAGATTGCAACGTTCGTACGACACATAATACAATCAGCAGCCCTGATTGTTGCAGAAATGTCAACTGCCAAGCAGGTTTTGCAGACAAGATAAGATGACGAAAAGAAAAAGCGAACGAACGAGTTGGAAATGACGCCGGCTGCCGTGTTCTTCTCAAAAATACCGCGACCGACTGCAGTTCCACACGTGTTTCGTGTTTCGCAAAATTGTGCAAGTTTTAAGGTGATAAAACGTTGTATCGCCACCACAACAGGACGATTTGAATCAGCCACAAAAGTTTCACCAAGAATCCTTAGTAAAATGACCAAATATACAGCAGTGGAGAAGGGAACACCAAATTCCACCAATTTCAGCATTTATCTCAGTAAGTAAGAATGAGTATATGTGGGGTGCTTCGCTGACCAAACAGGTAGTGTTAGTTTTTTTTATTGGCGTTTAATTTATTCTTATCAGTTTGTTGGTTGAATTATGCAATTTATTTTTGATTGTTTTACTAGTTTCAAAGTAAATTGCTGCGAAACCGAAAAAAGCAATACGTGATGAACTTTGGCTTTGACGCAGAGCTGAAGGTTATGCTAGTGGTCATTTATTGCAGATGGTAGTTTTATTTGATGTTTATTGGTTTCTCAATGAATTTTAGTGGTTCTTCAATTTAGGATATTATTTTTTTGGGAACTTAGCATAATTTCTAAAGGCAAGTGCTTCTTGAAGTTTGAACATATTACCAACAAATTAACTTTGATTTGGTTAGTTGAACCTCTTGATAAGGAATTTGAAATAGACTCCAGCAGCTAGCTTATCAGCTAATTTAGTTTTATTTAAGATAAAAATATTCATAAACATTTGGAAAGTTTAATTTTTTGTTTGTTTTTTTATACACCTGGCATTTGCATTTTAAATTTATCATTTTGTTTTCCGCATAGTGTGGAATTTACGTATTGTTGTGGACAAAGTTACCTCCGGCACTGAATTGTTAACCAATTTTGATGTATTTGGGCTTAAAATGTAGGGAATAAAATATACTCTTAGATGTGACTACAACTCAAAAAGGTAGTGTTGAGAAATAGTTACCCGAAAAACTCCGTATGAACTCTTGTTCAATAAATATCTATACCTTTGTAGATATTTTCTGCTGAATAAAGAATAAGAAAACCTGTTCTTTACTTTTTTCAACAACTCTAATTATATTAGCATTTCTTCTCTAAAAATTTAGTCATTTTCTATTGTTTCCATATAAACATATCGCTCATTTACTTCAAGGCTGGTGATTTTTGAGTTAATGATGCAGCAATATTCACCATTTCATGTTTTATTTTGTGTGAAAAATCAGAAAAGTATCTCATAAACTTGCCTCAAGGTTGGTTAAGAACTGTGTGCTGGTGTTGGCACCAATGGCAACCAGGCCGAATTTTCCGTGATGCATCTTAATAGCACTAGCATAAACAAAAATTTGCGAATGTACCCATTACCAATTTGAAATATTGCAATGGTGTGTCATAGCGTTTAACAATATGTAAAATATTGGATTTCAGCATACCATAATCTTACTGCCTTATCTTAACGGTGCTATGCTTTCTATATTGGCTGACAACACAGCTATCTTAAGATTTTGTTTCAATAAAATTCAGCGTATTGACTTTTGTAGACTGGTCGATCTATTATGGTCTTCTTTTTTTACTGTAGTCTTAATTGATAAATAGTTCGAGAATAGAAACATCATCATCATCAAACATAACTAGGCCCTATCGCTGATAAATGATCGAAAATAGGCTTAGAATTATCAAGAGCATCATTAAGAATCATTCGGCCCTGAATTCAGTGTTTTTTCTCTATCAAACGCTAACGAAATGTTGAATTTCAGACATCTTAAGGGGCGCCCTTGGGTACAATTTGTTACCGATGTTGAAAGACTGAGGTGGCAACCGAAAATAATATTCCACATTTCTTCTTCCATTGATACAAAGAAAATAAATCCCATTGTCGAAAATCAGAAAAAACGTAAATTTTAACAAAGCCATACTTTTAACTAAAAAAAAATAGCGTGTTCCTAAAACTATGTCTTACAAAATATTTAAAACAGTAGCACCTTCTGCCAGTATTCGTTATGTTTTGTATTTGCATTGTACATTTCTAGCCACATACAGTTACTATGTATAATTAATTGAACTCTTGCGTTTTTATTCAATAACTTCTTGTACTTTTTTTATATAGAAAATGAAGCTGGCAACGCAATCTCACCCTTGCACGACATTCCCTTATATGCGAATCAAGACAAAACCATTTACAATATGGTTGTTGAAATACCACGTTGGACAAATGCAAAAATGGAGGTAAAGCAGCTCTTTATACAGAAAAAAATCGTTAATTTTCAAATTGCATGTTTACTTGTTACACTTCTAGATTAGTTTAAAATATCCACTGAACCCAATTAAACAAGACATCAAAAAGGGTAAATTGCGTTTTGTGGCCAATTGTTTCCCACACAAAGGATACATTTGGAATTATGGTGCATTTCCACAAACCTGGGAAAATCCTGATCATATTGAACCATCAACTGGTTGCAAGGGTGATAATGATCCAATTGATGTGCTGGAAATTGGTTATCGTGTAGCTAAACGTGGTGAAGTAGTGCAAGTAAAAGTTCTAGGCACCATTGCCTTAATCGATGAGGGTGAAACAGATTGGAAAATAATTGCTATCGATGTTAATGATCCAGTGGCTGAAAAAGTTAATGATATAACTGATGTGGACAAATGGTTCCCAGGATTGTTGCGGGCAACAGTTGAATGGTTCAAGGTAAATAAACACAATACATATATGAGATTTTGTGAAAGTATTAAATTTTGTTTCCTCTTATTAGATCTACAAAATCCCTGATGGCAAGCCGGAAAATCAATTTGCTTTCAATGGCGATGCTAAAAACGCAGCATTTGCCACTAACATCATATCGGAAACTAATAAATTCTGGGAAGGCTTAATAAGCAAATCACTTGATGGTGGAAGCATTTCATGGTAAGTTGCAGAAAAGCATACACAAATATTTTCACATATTTAATGCTAAATTAAAACTAAATTTTTTATAAATTTGTGAAAAGTATTTTGTTACACAGCGATTTTTTTTTATATGTTTAAATATGTCTAGCGTTAAAGTTGTTAATATGTTTATGTAAGAAGTTTTATTTTTCTAACTGTTATTAAAATGTATTTTTTAGCGCCACTACGACCCAATCTAACTCACCATTCCTAATTTCTCAAGAGGATGCTGACAAGATTGTAATCGAAGCTCCAAATGACGGTGATGTTGAAGATATCGAAGACACAGGTAAGATTGCATACATAAAACACCACTTGTAGACGACACAAATACACTTCCCAACTGCATGCTGAACTAACTATGCTTTCTTCATTCTTTGTAATTAGAAAATTCTTTTGTACAAATTTTAAAACCTTTTACCTATTCTCAAAATTTATACATTTCCTTATTTTTCCCATATGCTTTTTGTTAATACACTTAGTATTTACGCAATGACTTAACTTTTATATTGTGCCATTATAATAAAATCTGTGATTTTTTGACTAAACCAAATTTTTTTAATTTATTTACAGTTGATAAATGGCATTTCGTTCATTTGAAGTAAAGCGCAGCATTCATTCAGAATAAAGTTTTTCAAAAGAAATCATATCACCTAACAGAATGTTTGCAAAAATACCTTCTTTTTTTTTCTTCGGCTAAAGTAAAGTATATTTGTTTATTTGTAGCTAAGTTTATTTTTGAATTCTTGTTTTTTTTTTTATTGAGGTTTTCAACTCTTTTCCAGTACACTACATAATGTAATTGATATCTGTAAAATATAAAATGAACAAAATGTAAACTGATTTTTTTCCTGAAATTTAATTTTGAACAAAAACTTAATTTTTAATTTCTTAAACATTTTTATTGAGTAATCGCTTTGAATAAATTGATCCTTTCTTAGCATATTTGTTAAAAAACGCTTTCAAATAAATTGTGCGTCAAATAATTATCCGAACGAAAATTCTCCTGTAAGAAGTCCTGATCTTTCGATCTAGCTAACCGAAAATATTATTAACAATTAAATGACGTGAAAGTTTGGTAACTAAAGGAAACAATCGCATATCGAAGGAAAACATAATTCGAAAGCAACCTTTAAGGTTGCTTTCTCAATGTCCGCTAAGTTTTTTTTTTTACTAGCACTACAATACTGAATTTGAACCCACTTAGGTGCGATATAATCAAAAAGGCACTATAGTTTTTGTTTCCAATGTAATTTCTTTAGGCTGTTGAATGGTTCCGACATCTATCTTATATCTGTGATGCATTATTTCGTCCCACACTTCCCTCAGGATATGGCTGTATTTGGTATGATACTGCACTGAAAGTATTTCTAACAACATTTCGCGTGATTTGAGATTCACATTTGCTGAAATATTTATGATATTCGATCCACTTTTAGAAAAAACGTAAGCTTCCTTAGGTACAGCTTTTTAGTGCATCAGAATTTGCTACGATGTTATAGTTTTTTTGTCTAACACCTGGAGTTTTCCTGAAAGCCGCATTTAATTTTTCTTAGTATTCACTCAGTCTTGTAAAATATGGTACCCTTATAATTATTCCGATTGATGCATGATGCACCAAAACCAGAGGGGTACAAGTGTAGAACTCAAATTTTTACTAAAAACTTCTTAAATATTAAATTGAAAATGCCACCAACAAGTCATCAATGACGATAGACCAATTAAATGTAAGAACTGTCGTGCACACTACTCTTGTAGAGATATCCAGCGTGGGAGAGCTTCTCCTATCTATAGTGGGTGGAATTTTATTGAAATTTGTGTATATGGTCAAGGAATGAATGGTTTGTATCGACATCATCTGCGGGTTATTAAATAACCCTTTGTTAGAAGTATTTGATATATTGCTGCTCTTTAATTAAAAACGATTTATAAGAAGGTAAGTTGTTTTTTATGAAATCCCCTATAAATGCAAAACCAATTTCCGTACAGAAGCACTCAAAAAGTAATGTTTGTCATCGATGTTTTCTCTTGCAAATGGCAACAATACTCGTCATTAATTAAGACATAATAGCGACTTTGTATAAAATTTTTTTTCAATTTAAATTATTTATTTTTAAACTGCAACATTTTACAAATAGAATAATACCTATTTTGTCAAAATCGGTGCAGTAGAAGCCAAACAATTCCATTTTGAAAGCACTCGTAATTTCAGTGCACCAGCTGAAAAGTTGCTCCCAAAAGATGCAATCGTTTTTAGCAATTTGCGCTGTCAACCAATTTGAAAAAAAAATTGCAACATACTTTTGGGGGTATGCAAATATACGGTATGCTGCTGCTAGTTCATGATCGCCTGGTGTTTCGTTGATTTTTGGTAGTGCGTTTAACAACGAGGGAAGTTCCCAAAAGAAAAATATGAAAACAACTTCTTTCTACTGCACCGATTTTGATAAATGAGGAGTCATTCGCTTTGTAAGAAATTGTAGATTATTTTTTTAAGTATTGCTCATGCCCATTGCTCAAATTGTTTTTTTGTAATTGTTCTTGTTTCTAAAAAATAAAATATAAATAATAAAAATAAATAAAAATATTGATAAGAATTTATTGAGTAAGCTTTTCTGTTTTCCGGTAAAAAAGCGGTTAGTTAATATACAAAAGTTTACAACAAACAAAAACGACATCATTTTAAAGGGAAAAAATCAAGCTTTCTTAAGATTCTAAAAATGTTGTAAGTTATATAGACATTTTTGTAAAATATACCTTCATCTATATCTCGAAAACTATAGGTTAAATTTGAAAGATTTAAGTATTTACCATTATTGCAATTTAATGCACTCATATTTTTGATATTCGTTAAGGGCTTATTAACTTATAATAATTTTTCCAAAAGCTCTATTATCCATAAATTCCGATACTTACATCTTCAAAACCAGATCCAAGCGTCAATTTTTGTTAACATATTTATTTGTAGAATCAAAAGGCATATAAAATAGGTTTGGTTTAATAAAAATTGGTGAATGGGAGCTAAAGTCAACTTAGGCCGAACTAACATAACAAGCCATTTAAGCCATTCGCTTTATTTGGTGCACTCGGTGGATTTTTTACCATTAACATTTTGTTTTTGTTTGTCGAAACAGACAGTGTACTCGCGAGATGAGGACATGCCTTGATTTCAAAGCAACAGACTTTTAAGAATACAAACCCTATACAATTATAGATATAAAAATTGTACACGCATATTTATTTTATTATCGATATTACACCTAGTCGTTCAAGTTCGAACAATCTTATTTTACACATAACTAGCTTAAACTAAACTTAAATGGTATTTACAATAATATTTTTACAAAAATATGAACACTACAGGCTAAACATATATTTTATTATTAGGGGTTTTCACTTAGCTATATGTGAGCAATATACAAAAATAAAAGCATAAAATATATACGAATATTTTCACTAAAACTTTTGTTACTTTTTTGCTCTTATAATCTTTTGACGTTCGTTAAGAACAATTTGATAATTTTTTTTTCTCATATTGTACATAAAAAAATTATTTTTGCTTAATAACTAACATCACAAATAATAATTTATTATCAATACTGTTTTTTCTAAAAAAAATTTTTGAAGTTATATAGACAATTTGTTATTTTTTGTTTTGTGTACAATATTTATATAGAGGGAGTATTCAAACAATGAATTTTTACGTTAAACTCGAAGTTCGAATACCTCTAGTATTATATGTATGTGTTAGTAACTATAAGTGGAGTTTTCACATCAGCTGGTAAGCAAGTTTTTTTTTTATTTATGTGACTTGTCAACCGACGTAAGAATATTTAATGTAATTTTACACATACTATAAATGTTATAAAATTTACGGCACTGTTTTTTTTACTAATTTGTATTATAATCCGTTGTACTGTTTATAAAAAGAAAATTTAATAGAGGTATTCACAACAGTAGGTAAATGAAAAATTGTAATAAAAATTTAGTGCTGGCAAAACGTGATGGTAAGATAAATTATTGAAAATGCAATAACCTTTTTTTTCATACTAACGATTTGTATCAGTGATATTTTCAATATATATACTAACTGTCGTGAACACCCCATTTTATGAATTGTGGCGATCTTTACATAGTGTATGTAATTCCATTAATAAATGCAACAAGCTGTCGGTTCTATAAATTGTTTTGTATTTGAAATTTTTTATTACTTAGAAATAATATTTATTGCGAAATAGCGTAGTTTTCCCTTATCCCATAAAAAATTATATTTTTTTTGCTAAAAAATTAACAAAAAAATAAAAATATGAAGCTAAAAAAATCTATTTTTGGGGCTTAAAGGAAAACGGTGATTCTCGCGAAATAAATAATTTCTAAAAAAAATAATACTAATGGGTCTACTAAAAGAGCAACAAATGCAAATTTCAATACAAAATAAAAAATTGACTCGATAATCTATGACGTCTATTAATGAAATATACAAATGCAAAAATAAAATTTGTTATTTAAATTTAAAAATCCTACATTATTTATAAGAAAACTTATTATTATAAAAATCGTCTAAATTAAAATTGTTTGCTCTTATTAATTAAATGCAATTAAACTAATTAGGTCTTTGTTGTTGTTCTTGTGGTGGTTATGCTTCTGTTGCCATATTTTTCGACAATTGATAGTTTCTTCTGTTGGCAGTCAGTCATATCATGCTACCAAACATACGTTTACCACGTGTTAGCACTAGGCTAACAACCATCACCGTTAACAGGAAGAAAACCAAACTTAAAAAGCTCGTTATGTAACGACATCTTTGGCGGAATTTCTTCTCCTTTTCCATTTTAATGCGCAGTTGCTCAGCGCGCGGTAGATCTAAAGTGAAATCCGATTCGGGTCGTGATGAGGGCTGCAATAAAGAAACAGAGAGAAGAAACAGAAATAAATTTTCTTTCATAAAAAAATATGTAGTATATATGAATGTTACATGACAATGTATGCATATAAAAATCTTGTGTCACGGTGTTTGTCACAGGTAAACTTTGGAACTATTTAACCATTTTTTTTGAAATTTGGCATATATCTGTAATTTGGTCTAACTTAGGACATAGGATAGTTTTTATTACGATTAAATGAATTTTTAGGATGGCTCTCATACAAAAATATATTAAAAATAGCATTTTCACAAAGACCACTAAATCGATTCACATGGTATTTACACCACGTGTCCACTATGTTAAGAGGCATAGCTTCGGCTATAGAACTTTTATTTAAGGTGCATATTTAGGGTGGCCCTCATACAAACATATTTTTAAAATAGCACTATCACAAAGACCATTTAATTGATTTATTTGCAATTTACACGCTATATCTTTTATATTAAGAGTCATAGCTTAGGCTACAAAACTTTTGCTTAGGGTGCATATTTAGGGTGGCCCTCATACAAACATATTTTTAAAATAGCACTATCACAAAGACCATTTAATTGATTTATTTGCAATTTACACGCTATATCTTTTATATTAAGAGTCATAGCTTAGGCTACAAAACTTTTGCTTAGGGTGCATATTTAGGGTGGCCCTCATACAAACATATTTTTAAAATAGCACTATCACAAAGACCATTTAATTGATTTATTTGCAATTTACACGCTATATCTTTTATATTAAGAGTCATAGCTTAGGCTACAAGACTTTTGCTTAGGGTGCATATCTAGGGTGGCCCTCATACAAACATATTTTTAAAATATAATTTTCACAAAGACCACTTAATCGATTCACATGGAATTTACACCACGTCTCTTTTATATTAAGTGAAATAGCTTAGGCTGTAAAACTTTTATTTAGGGTGGTCCTCATATAAACATATTTTTAAAATATCATTTTCGATTGTCCGAATCGATTTACTTGGAGATTACACCACGTGTCTTTTATATTAAGAGGCATGGCTTAGGCTAGAAAACTTTTATTTAGGGTCCATATTTAGGGTGGCTCTTATACAAAATTAATTTTAAAATACCATTTTCACAAAGACCGATTAATCGATTCACACCGAATTTACACCACGTAGCTTTTATATCCAGAGGCATAGCTTAGGCTATTTATTTTCGATCAAAAGTAACTTTGTTTTAATTTTTTACATTTTCGAACAAAAACAACTACGACTTCTATTATTTCAAAAGTGTCCAAATTTTTGATTTTAAAACTACATTCGCTTTCACTTTTCTTCAATCCATAAAAGTTATAATTTTCTATTATTTATTTCTATTAAGAATAAACACTCACATACGGTTTTGATTCTATTTGATAAATATTATTTGTTCATAACATAGCCGTCAATTTTTTGGTTTTATTCATTGCCGATAAAAAAAAAAATCAAAACAAATTTATTATTATTTTTAATTAATAATAATAAATTATATCAGCTATGCATTATTTAAAAAAAAAAAAATCATAATCGTAAGACACACTGTTTGTTTTTTTTTTTCTTTCATCTAAAAATTTCACTTAATGTCAACATTTGCACTGTAGCGCAAAAAAAAACAAAAAAAAAAATAAAAGCAAAAACCTGCACGAGGCCCCACACATCGTGATGGTGTCTCGCAGCCAGCGCATCATTTGTTGGGAATGATAAATGATCACAGCTGTTAACAGTTGACTGGTAAAAGCACAGAGCTTCTTGAATTTGTTGCCAATTTAAAATGGATGTGGCAGCTTTGCTACAAATCGCCACTTGAAACAGTCACCAATGTAGCCTACGGATATTCGCTAGCAAATCAGATATGAGTGCCATATATGATATACAGCAACTATAGTTAATACTTGCACTTGTATAACAGTACGAATATGGTAAATCATGTCTGGTTAAGCTGGCGGCGGCGGCTGCATGTTTATTTTTTTTTCTTTTCTGTTTTGGTGAATCAGAAAAGAAGAGAGATATCTGTTAAGTGTACAAAGCTCACGACGACGACGACTGGTTGCATCCGTTTCAAAACCGGAGTTAACATTTTTTTTTGCCTTCTACCATAAGATTACTTTTGTTTTTAAGCAGGAGGTTCTCAAGGTCATACATGTTGATCATTTTTTTTTTGTGCAAAATATCGTTAAATAGCTGTTAAGTTGCATTTTTATCACAAGTGAAAAAAAAGTTGATAAGTAAATTTTTGCGCTTAATTTTTTTCGCGGCTGCAATACAACTTTCTCTGATCATGGATGGATTTTAAACAACATCTTTTGTCTTGGATTCAATGGTGAACCTTGCGATGAGTCAAGGACGTTACAAGATCAAGTATTGTTTTTCTTTGTAGTTTTTTTCTCGAGAGGTGGCATATGTGTTTATACTCTTGTATTAGGCATTTCCTTGCATATAGATACGCATATCCTTTTAAGCCTTATGTGGAACTTTAAAAAATTAATGCAGTAAAAAACCGTTATCAGAGTAAAAATATTTTTCTTCGTTTCGAAGTTGTTGATCGTATAGTGAAGTGAGCTCAGTTTAGCCAGTGCGAAATAATAGGGACACGAATATAAAGTAAGAAGAAACCTTGAGGGTTTTAAACATTTATAAGCTATAAAGGTATTGCATATGAGATGATCTAAAATTACAATTTGAAAAAATTAACCAAGTAATGTAAATTAGTGATTCAGAATGGGGAGAATTCGACATTACACCGTCCACCTTTGTAGAGACATACAAGACCTTCATGATAACAGATTTTCATAACAAAAAAATAGCCAGAACGTTAAATTACTCTAAAAGAATGGAAGAAAATGCAATAAAGTATACGCCACAGAAGTAAACGCGTGGACGAAAGTCAAAAATATCGCCAATTCCCGAGAGGACTATGCTGAGATTTGTGAGACAGAACCTCTATGCATCTTCTAATGAAGAAAGACCTTTCCATGGATGTCAGCACTTCGACTATTCGGAAAAGGCTAATTAATAATAATTTAAAAGCAAAGAGATCCAGAAAAGTACCTTTTCTGTCCAAACAGGACGTCAGTTAAAGGTTACTTTTCGCTGAGGAGCATGTCATTTGGCCAGTGAAGAAATGGCGCAATATCCTGTGGTCAGATGAGAAGAAATTTAATTTTTTTTACCAGCACATGTTGAGTACCACAATTAGGGTAAAATTTGGTTTAATCGATAAAATGTTCACGGTATCAATAAACCGTGACATGCCTTGAACAATATCCCTCCGGCGCCCCCTATTATTTGGATTCAAATTTACCAAATTTTAATGAATACCGATTACTATTTTGCCACTCCTCAAGCATTTGAGCTCGCGCGTTTTCCTCCTAGTTGCGTCATTGAAAATGAAAATATGGATATATTGTATGTAATGTTCTTTACTTAATGCAAAATCTCTAACTTTCTAAAACTTTTATTTAAGAGGTCAATTTCCTCCTGTCAGTTTTGCATTCACAACCTGAAGAAGAGCAGCATCGGAGAGAATAATATTAAGCGGTCAGGTTTGTATATGACTACAATAATGACATCCGTGAAACAACTTCACATATTTTTTGATAGATCAGTATATTAGAATAAAAACCATGCATCAATAAGAACCTATTCAGTTCTAGCTTATATGGATTAGTGCAAGCCATTAGCCAGTAGTACCCACTTTGCGTGCACACATTCTTGCCTTGTAACTGGAACTTCGCCAGCATAAAGCAAATGATCGGGAAGACAGGACCTTTACAATCCAAGAAAACGTTGAATTGATAAAAACTTTTCAGAACTTTTGATAGTTGGTAAAACCCCATAAGTAAAATGTTTTTGAAACTCCTTCGAAGGAAAATTATTTGACAGCTAAACTTGTTAGAGTACGAATGAGGTGCTTCAGTGGCAGAGGAGAATGAGCTTCAATTGATAAAAAATAGCCTTAAACGTTGACACACGCAGAAACAGTTTCTTAATATTCTCAAATATTAGAGTGATATGTAGGGGAAGGTGGGGTAAAGTGATATGCCTAACGGGTACATGAAGTTTTCACAAAAAAAAATTGTTTTCGCACAATTTAACATAAAAGTTATTAGTTCGATCTATATTGAATCTATTAAGGTAATAAGGCTCATTATGTTCTCAATAGAAGATGTTTATTATTACGATGCAAAAAAAAAGTACGTTTCTACCTATTTTCCCCTCGGGTGGGGTAAAGCGGTATACGAAGTGCAATACATAAAAAATTATATTTATACATTTGTTTTAAATCCTGTTTTTTTTTTTTGTGAAAAATTGGATAAAATGACGGAATTAAGTGATAAACACTACCGCTTTGCCTCTACCACTCTGCCCCTTTGACCTATGTAAACATACAGACTCGTAAAACAAAAACTTATCAACATAAACAAATCATTGTCAACAGAAATGAATGCCACTAAAATACGGAGTGTCCCATTTTAACTTGGGGGACGTCCATTAATTACGTGAGCTAAAATAGAGGGGGAGGGGGTCCGGCAAAATCTCACCAAGGGGGGGAGGGGTCAAGGAAAACCTCACGTCAACTTTTAAATGCATAGAATTTATATTAAAAATTAATATTTAAATCTCACGGGAGGAGGGGGGGGGGCGGTGGGAGGTGTCCCACCAGATCTCACCAAGGGGAGGAGGGGGGGTGTCAGAATTTTTGAAAAACACCTCACGTAATTAATGGATGTCCCCTTACACAGCTGAATAAGTCAAAAAATTGTAATTCATTCAAAAAATGTTTCAAATAAAAGTTGGTGGGTATCGAAGGGCTGATCCAGCCATGACCTTAACTATGACCTTGACCCACATTTTCAAGTTTATTTGAAGGTCAGCTTTAGTTTTTCAAATGGAAACCCCTATCTTTGACCTCGGATTCCGGAAGAGCACAAAATTCTACGTTCAGATAGGTATTCATGTTAGAGGTCAAAGTGACGCCTGAAGGTCATTTCAAGGTCGATTTTGCGCTTGATGTAGAAAAGCTGCAGCCAGTTAAGGCAAGATTGTGCAGCGGTCCAGCTAATGATTACTAGCTCTTCTGCACCAAGCGGGAGTTCGACCTTGAAATGACCTTCAGGGGTGACTTTGAACTCTAACTTGACTTTTGACTTATTCAGTTGTGTAAGCTAAAATGGGACACCTAGTGAACTACGACGTGATACTTTGCCTTTTTTTAAAGGATTCATATGAAATGAATTTATTTAAGTTGAAAATCCTCGAATTTTACATCGACTGCACATATTTTGATGAGCCTCGTGGTTCTCGAAAATGGAAGGTCGAAATGTCGCTATAACCTGGCAGCTTCAAGAGCACTACTCAAACAGAAATTCCTTCTAATTACATTAGATGGCGTTGCAATGCAAGGATAAATATACTATTTGTACTGCTTTGCCCCGTATACCGCTTTGCCCCGCCTTCCGATATGTGTGGTGGATGTCTCCAAAAACTTATTGAAATTGAAAATAACTAATCGTTATTTTGATTTTTTATATTTTTAGATCAATATAGGTAAATTGTAATTTTGGATTTCTGTTCTTTTAGATCTTTTGCTACTTTAATTTGAAGTTTTTCACGATTGAAGTAAATTTAAAAATGCTATTTTAAATACTTTTCAAATTCAAAATTAATTTAAAGTTCTTAAATAAAGTTTTCAAATTTGCAATGCGATTTTTCTCTAAGTGGATTAATGCTGTCTACGACTGTGCACTTTTGTATGTGGCAAACACAACTATGGAATAATACCAAATTCTTTTTGGAAATCTTGTAATCCTTAATATTTTTGAAAAAAACACATAATTGAAACGGAGCAAAGATAAAACATCTAAGCTGCTAATTATAGAATTTAACTGCAATACAAATTTATAATTAAATGCAATCATGCAAAAAAATATTGCACAATAAACGTGTGACACTTAGTATGATTGCGCAAAATCACACGAAGAAGCGAAAAAAAAACGCGAGTGCAAGAGCCACAACCTACTCGCTACGATTCACACACACCCACATACAAGAGCTCGCTGCATATTCGCTGTTGCCTATTAACTAGCGCTGAATTGGTGCCAATTAACATGCGGTTGATCTATGATTTTGAATACTCTTTCAAGATTTTTATCAAAGTGGCTAAAAAACACCTAACGATTATTATGACATTGATGGCAAATTAAAAGAAATGATGGTCTCTTACCAGCGCGTGTGTTTGCGCGCGTTGACTTGTTTTACAATTCGTTGATTAAAAATTTTAATTAATGTAAATTTTCATATGATATTTTTTTGTTTCTATTTTTGTCAAAACTCCAAATATTGTAGGTTGTGGTTGTCAGAAGCGTGCCCTTTAATTAAACAAGTCAACCGACGACCACACAAACTGGGAACTACGAAATAATTAAATGATATGCCAACGGTTTTGCTGTGAAGTTTATTAACACTTCAGTGGCGTATGATACAAAAATTTAAGGCGGCCGTTGAGCTGTCTAAGAGCTCACAATATATAAAAATTGTTTATATATTATACATACACATTATGGTTCTAAATAAAATCGGTGGTGAGATATGCAAAAAAAGTTTTTCGCTTGATGGAACGTATGATGAACCTCTAATTGAGTTGTTTAAGTTTTTTATAAATTTTTCTACACTATTTAGGCAGTCAAGGGTAAAATATTTTTTGACAATAAATAATAAAGATTTTTCTGCCATATTTTTGGCAACAACATTTCGCTATGGTTATGCAACCTTTGATTTTTTTCTATTTGTCTTTTGTATAAATAAATTATTTCTCAAAATCAATGATTTATTTAAGCACGTACATATGTGCAAAATTGTCATCTTCCCTATGTTATTTCATTGTTAATGCATGTTTATTCATCGATCATTTTTTTTTTTCGCTATTCATATAATTTATTAAAACGTGTGCTTAAACTTTTTGTTGATATTTTTATGTCGATTTTTAAAAACCTTGCAAGCAAATTTTCCTATCAAAGCATAAATGCGCGCAGGCGTGCAACAATTGTCTTGTTTTGACTTGTGACAGACACTTCACAACTTGCACAAGTCAAAACAAAAATAATCGAAGAGAAAAATGCATTTCGTGATCAACAACTTGAAAATGCATTGAAATATAAAATTTTATCTTTAGTTAGAGATGTAGAAACAGCATTTTTTTTTTTTGCAATACAAAACAATTCAATTGAACAAAATTAAAACACAGATCATCACGACAGTTGAGTGTCATATTTGTTAGTACGTCGGTTGTAGATGCTGTGATATATCACACTTTTGACGGCATGCGACACCCACACACTTTGTATGAAAAATTAATGAAATTCAGTTGAAATTTTTTTGTTGATTATTTTACTGAATATTAAAAAGACGTGTGCTCACATAAGATTGTAATATCCGTGATGGCGTTAGGTTCGTTTCAGTGATACATTTAGCATTCTTTTGTTTATGTACTTTTTGTTAGATGTAGTATTAAAATAATAAAAGATTAACAAGTTGAAAGGATCTTGCGGTTATTCATTTATGGAAGAATTTAGTTAGAAATTTTGTATGCCAACAACAAGAATATGCAGTTAAATACAAAGTTGCAACAACGCTTTTAGATTGGTGTCAAAAAATCGGCCAAAGAAGTATAATAAAATATTATAAAATTTTATTCGGCTTATTTCTGAAGCTAATAGAAATAACAGCTTGACCTAAGGCAAGTGAAGTTGAGACCCATTATCTATCTTCTTTGTGCAAAAATGAATGAGTAATTCCACTGATATTTGTTGCAGAATTGGTTTTAAATCCATTTGTCTTATGGGGGCAGGGGCAATCATAATTTTAGAGGCATCGCTTTTTTTTGTATTTTCTTAAAGTATAATACATATCTTTAAATTATATTCTGAAAATTTGAAGTCAATCCGACAATTACTTTTGGAGTTATTCGGCAATAACCAAAGGGCTATCGGTGGTAAGAGTACGGAGTGTAAAACTTTAAATCCGTTTTTCTCAAAACTATGTTTTCGGACTGGTGACCACTGTAACTCAAAAACCGCTCGATAAATTTCAATGAAATTTACACAAAAAGCTAGTCCCTGATCGAAGGATTTTTTTTTTTGTTTTTAAATATCAATTTTTTATGAACAATTAATTGTTGGTATCTTCCCGGAAATTCTGGAGATTAATTTACTGAATCCGACATTTTGTTGATTTAAAAAAAAAAACATCGATCAGGCACTAAATTATTTATTTAAATAACTAATTTTTCCTATCCGAATGATTTTAGATGATTTTCCAAGGATTTGTGATGGTCACCGCAAGGCACTCTGTATGGGACAGGGTCCAACACAGCCAGCGATAACTTTTTTTATTTAAATTTTTTTTTTTTAAACTTTCATCAAGTCAAGTTGAAACATAATGTAATGATGCCATATTATCGATTTTATTTAAAAATAAATTAATGCAAAAAAAAAAAAAAAATATTGAAAATGCTCACGCGTATGACTGCTGCTGCCCCCTTATGTTGACTTTAAATCTTTCACCACAGCATTGTTTATATTCGATCAGTCTTACGAACTTAAAAACTCATGTTTTTTGAGCTTCTGAAAACAATATAAATAACATATCTTTACGAAGCAAAAATTTTCTATTAAAATGATATTTAATTGCTATTTCATTTGCATTTTTTCAGTAAAATACCAATTTTTTCCTTGATTTAAGTTTTCCGTAAAAATTCGTTCCGTAATGCTACGTCTATTGTTGACTCGATCGAAGTGAAAAAAAAAAATAGATTAGAGAAGTCTGTGTACTATGCATGAACATTAGGGTGACGAGAAAAAATCAATTGATTAAAATGTTTCTTTTCTGGTTCTATAACTTCTTGAGTAAATCTCAGTAAAATTTCAGCCAATTCAGACTAAGAGGTCGATAGTTTAATATTGAATGTTTTAAAAAATGTTTATTGTCTTTTGATGCTTGTAAATTCAAGCGAAATATAGGATTACTTTCAAAATGCCCTCTAACAATTGTTTTTCATATATTTTGAGTCGTGAAATATGTAGGTTTTTTCCATTCTAAGAGGTTGGAACCGACCTTTTCTAAATTCGTGGTAAAAGGTTTTAATTATGTACTTTGTCTATTTTATTGAATTAAAATCAAAATTTGGAATTGAAAAAAAATTTGATCCTTTATGGATTTCCAGAAATGAATCTAATTGCCAATTTTTTTAAACCAAATGTTTGTCTGTGGAAGCTTTTAAATTATTTTGATCAACACAGGAAAATATTTTACAGCAATTAAAGAAAAATTATATATTACGGTTGCTGGTTATGGTCACTCTTTCCAAAGAATTATTTATGTACCAATCAATGTTAAAAGGCTGAAAATGTGCCATTGATTGGGGCAATTTTTTTCTGAATAATGATCACGATTGAGCTCTTTGAGTTCCCGTCAGCTGAATTTAATATATTATAATATTATCTTATGATTAAGCTAATTGTAAGTAAAATGAATGTATATAAACAAATCAAAAATATTATGAGTTTCATAACAAAACAGCATAAGGTCACTTTGCGAATTTTTTTTTAACATTTTAATGGTATTGAAAACTTTATTTCTAACGTAAACTTATCACGAAGAAAAAGATGTTTTGAAATTTTACAAATCCGCATTTATTTTGTACTTGAAATTACGATCTGAACATACACATATAATACATACACTTTAATAAAGATCTGGTATTTTTGCGTCGAATATTTCAAAGACCTAAAGTGATAAGGTAACTCCAATATCAGATTTAGATTCAACATACTTAAAATAATATATGTATGGTATGGATTGATCTACCATGCATCATACTTGTCATTTTGTGCCTGTGTAATAATTATGGTTAACAGGTCGTATGAATGGTGTTCATCATATTATGAATGAACTAAAAACGAGGATTCGCTTTTAATGCAATTACTGCTGGTACTGCTCGAAAAAGAGATAATTATTGTTGATTTTCAGATCTACGTCTTCCGAAATAGACTTGACGTCGGTGAGTTTTGCTTGCATGTCAGATTGCCAGCTGACTAGCAGTCATATGTTATCTACATAAGCGAGATCTTCCAGATGGTTACTGAAAAACTATTAATTGCCACGACTAGTAGATTCTAGAACTCTACTGAAGGAATCATACAGTACTATCGAAAACAATGTTTGTGGCAAAAGACATCCTTGTCGCATATTCGACACTGACTCAAATGTTCAATGCATGTTCATAAACATGTTGTTGTTGTTCAATGTTGATAAAATCGAAAATTGATACTGTAGTCGATGAATAATATTGTAAATAATTGCAAAAATGCCGTCAATGTAATATAAATGCATCACGATAATGCGAAAGGTAATTGATTTACCAATACAATGACTGTTCGGGCAGAGATCGTTCCAGAAGCAAGTAGTTTCCTAAAAATTTTCTTTCAATCTACCGGTTCTTTTGAGCGTTTTACAGCTAATTTTTTTTTAACGATTTCCTAGGTTATATCACTCATCCCAGATTTTTTGTGCCATGATATAAAGTGAAGTAAAATCTCAATCGTTTCGTTAAATTAAAACTGGATTGTTTTCCTTTGTTTTAAGCACATTAACCTAAATAATTAGTTCATATTATTGACATTTTTGCTTTTATATATAAATAATTAGATTATTAAATGCAAAAAATAAAACAATCCAATTATTTTCATATTGAAAAAAATCATTAAAAATCATAGCTCAATCCGCAGCTATCAAATCATAAATCAAATTCAACAATGGTCAGGCGCAGATTGAAGTGATTGCAATTAACAGCTAAAAATCATAAATAACCAAATTAAAATGATGGCAAATAAATAATTAAAATAAGAAAAAAAAAAAAAATATTGTAAACAATCAATTGAATAAAGAAAAAACCCAGATAAAAATTTCATAATTTCTCGCAAATATTTATTTGCAATTAATGCAGCATTAAACCATAAAAATATTTTGCATAACAAATTAAGTGGTCACTGCAGTAGTGGAAAATCACAGGATTGTTTTAAGGCGTGGTACACTGAATAAATTCAATTAATGACTCTTGTTGAAGTATCATAAATTTAAGTCAAAAATCAGGTGAATATACTACAACTATAACAACAAAAAATCCCCACAAAAACAACAACAAAACTATCAACAACAAACAAAGTTGACCCACTAAACGCATGCGAATCATAAACCATACCAGCTACACAAACATAAACAGGCTAACACGCATATACAAAAACCCACACACACACACACATCCACATGCAAGAAGAGAAGCCATTAACCTTGAAATATTCGTCAAAAAAGAAAAAAAAATAATAAAAATAAATTGTGTTATCTCGTCAACAGCCAGTCATTTTGTTGTTTATTATCAGATCACGTTTCAAGTTTCCCGCTCAAACAAAAAAGTTGCTGTTATATTTTGTTTTCTTCTTTCCGTTTTTTTTTTCCACTTTCTATTTCATTTCATTCATTCATTTGATGTTCTTTAAAAATTTCAAATACGCGAGAGTGAAATAAAAAGTTGAGAGCGCTTGCGAGCAACTTTTATTTTTTAATTGAGAGCACAATCTGGTGGCAACAAAGTTGTTGTTTGAATCAAACTAAATCGTAGTATGAGTTGCAATGAGGTTGTGTTGCACGAGCTGAGTATTGGTATGCGCATGCACAATCTGTTTAAGCCACTTAGCGCTTTTGTTCAGAAAAACAGTTTTTAGTCTAACTAAGGGAAATGAACTAGATACGTCTTTTGGAAATTTTCTGACGTAAGTATTTCAAAATATCCTTAATTATGTCAAACATGCGGGAAAGTATTAATTCATTGTCGTTTGCGGTATTACGTAAGTTCCCTTAAAAGTTTTTCTTGAGTTCCAAACTCTGACCGTGATTCACCAAAACGCAGCAACATACTTACATACGTTCGAGGGGATAGTATCGAGCAATAACTGTCAATATCAAGGAAGGTAACGATTATAAATTTTATGATGGAAATCACTTGTATTCTTTCAATCCAAAGTAATCGTTACTTTGGATTTCTATTTTTTTCCGGTAAAAAATAATTATAATTTTGGATTTTTATATTTTTATATCAAAATTAATCGTAATTTTGGTTTTCTATCCTTTTAAATCCAAAATAACCGACATTTTGGATTTTAATTTTTTCATCTATCGATTTTTTTGATAACTTTTGACTTTTATCGATGTACATATGTATTTCAAAAGCTTTTGATTGTCTTTGATTCTTCGATAGTTTGCGAACATTAGAACTTTTTCGATATTATTCGATAAGTTTTAAAAAAGAAAATTGAAAAAGATGATAAATGCCGAAAACAAGATAATCGAAAATTATCAAAAAAAGCTAAAAAGCATCAAAAGAATCTAATGTTATCGAAAAGGTCGTAAACTATGGAGAACACTTTAAAAACATCGATAAAGTTAAAATCCATCAAAAAATAGCGAAGAAAAACGATAACAGCCCAAACCTATGGAAAATTTCGAAAAATTCCAAATTTTTTTAAATAAATCAAGGTAACTCGAAACTTATCGAAATCATTTAACAAAAATCGATCTATGTTATCAAAAAGCATCGAAAAGTCGATAATAGTCGAAAACTATCAAGAATGTTGCAATCTATCGAAAAACTTCAAAAGTTCGATAAGAATCGAATAAGTCCAAATATATGGAAGTGTCAAGAAACTATGAATATAACGCAGAGTATCACCAGGCCCGGATTTAGAAATTTGTCGCCCTTAGTGAGAACCTTTCTTATTTTTGCTTGTCAATATTTTGTAGGTAATTTAGGGGGCGACATTCTAAGTATTCGCACTTTTTTAAAAAAATTTTCAAAATTCCCAATATTTGCCGCCCCTAAAATCTTGCCGCCCTAGGCACTGGCCTAGTGTGCCTCTAAGGTAAATCCGGGCCTGAGTATCACACAGCATCTTAAAACTTCCAAAGAGCACTGCAGAGTGAATGCAGAATACAATACATTTGATAGCTTAATAGATCGGTGCAAATAAAAAATATAAAGACCCAAAACTTATCCCGCTGATTGGAATAGAAAATTACTAGTATCTAATAATATGAAAAAATATTACTATAACGATTATTTTAGACTTAAAAAATACAAATTCTAAGTAACGATTATCTTTGATCGAAAAAACAAAAAAAAATTCAAAATAACGATTATTTTTAATCGAAAAAAAATAAAAGTCCAATATACGATTATTTTAAATTTTTATAATAAAAATCACAATATTAAACATTATTTCATATACGAGTATCTACGCTTTTCGTCAAAATAAACTCATTTGTATACCTAAACTCGTCTATTCCTTCATTGTGATTTTGAACTCAATTATTGAAATTATCGATTATTTACGATCATTGATCAATATTACGTATAAGAGTACATGAATCTAAGGACTTATGGCATTAACGACATCATGTAAAAGTTAAACAATTGCAATTGCTGCAAGAATTTCTTAGTTTCTTCAGTTTTTTTTTAAATTTTAATGTACTAATGATATTTATCTAAGGGGCTCTATAAATATTTTGAACATTCAAATTCAAAATTCAAGATTCCATAGTAGCTTGAAGATAATTAAATACTAAAAATTCTTTTCCCTGCTATAAAATGCAAATCGAAACCATAAATTGACGAATCAGCACCAGTTCGATGGAAAACAGCTCGCAACCCCTTCACGGAAGCAAAGATTGTACAATATTTCATTCCCATTAAAATTGAGTGACTGAATTTGTTTGAATATGAAAATGAAAAAGGACAACATCGGAGAGTACTACAAAGAACTTAGCGATAATATTTACATTTAATAATTTCACTGGATCCTTCTTGTTAATTATATTGGGATCCATCGATAAAATATAAGATCATTACCGTTATTTATACGGATATAGCCGACAAAAATAAAAAGTAAATAAAATACGGAAATTTTTCTTCAAAAAAATTTTAGAATCTCATTAGGTTCTGACAGCTGTTATTTCAAGTAAGCTTACCTCTAAAGTGAAACATAGAATTGTGTTAAACGGTTCTTAAATAAACCTAGCTTAAACTAAGATCGTACTCCTACTGAAAAACTTAGGCCTAAGGCATAAGTTCGATCAATTTTAAGCTACAAAGTAAATGTTTTACTCATACTTTTGTTTCGATGTTCTCATTTCCTCATTGCGGTACTCAGGCGCAGTGGTAGGTATTTTACCTTTATTTTCTAGTGGTTAATGGTGTTTTTTGTATTGCTTTGCTTCTTTTTTCTTCTTCTTTTCTATAATATTTCTTCAGATATGTAGATTTATTTAGATTTAGACATATACGAGTGCATTTAATTGCAATGCGTTATAACGTCTTATGTCTGTTGTTGTTAAAGATAAATCCACTCAATGATTGGTTTTTCTTAGTTGGAATATATTTCGCTCTGGACTTTAAACTCGAATTAATTTCTTTTGCTTTAATGCGTGCAGTTATAGGATTTTTTTTGCTTTGTACGAATGTAATTGTATGTATATGATAATTACACAAATTACAATTTAAATCTACATTAAGCGTATTGCAATAAAAACAGCAAAGATGAAAATTTTCTATTGGAAAAAGTTTTAATTTTATGATGGGAATATTTTTATTGCAGCAATATTTTTCATTTCAGCGAAATGCCGTATATTTTTTGAAGATATTAACTGGACACGCATGTCATCTGAAATGCTAATTTAAAATATTATTACATACACATAACTCAAAGTCCGATCTGAAATCCGGTAAGGTTTATATTACACAATTTTTTTTTTGCATTCAAGCTTAAATGCCAAAAAGGTTCTACATGGACAACATGTGTATTTTATATGCAGCATATTTGTCTCTGTTGAAAAAAAAAACTTTGCTTATCTATTAACTTCAAAAAAATTGTTAATTTAAAAGTTTTATCACGTTTCCAGTTCGGCACATTAAAATGTCTTTATTATGCTGCATTTATTGGCAGTATATTGAGTATGCAATACTATACCCCCACGATCAGTTTGGCCATGTTACTGTGTGTGTGTGTCTGTCTGTGTGGTATTACCTTCAAACCAAGAACATACAAAAGTTTAACTTTTTTTATCAATACGAATTACATGGCAGAAAATCTTTTACAAAAGTTTTTGCAATGGAATTTTGTATGCTGATTGCCAGATTGTCCTTTGTCAATTGTCAAAAGAATTGTTCGAGTTTGTTTTACTTTGTGCCATAGTTATGCAAGTGGTGCACTTTAAAGTAGTTTTTGTGCTTCTTTTGTGAATTTTTAAATTCATCAACTATATAATGGAATAAGCGCTTTATTAAAAATTTATTATATACTGAAATTTTCTTATAATTTAGGTTGACACTAAAACCAATTATTTTTAATGTACAACAATTTTAGTAGACATTAGATAACTTTAATGAAAGCTGCATACGATTTGCGCAATTTTTCCAATCGAATGCTTACAGTAAAAAAAAGTGTCAGCGACATTTATGACAATTTGACATAATACCATGAAATTGCAGTGCAATTTAAGCATTGGCATGCATATTGCAGGATGCTGCAAAGTGCATACGCTACAAAGCAACGCTTTCACACCCTTTATGGTGTATTGTGCACAATAAAATCCCAAACGAAAATCATCGACAATTCCTTGTTGTTATTGCTGCTGTCGTTGATTTTGCTATACCAAGCCATATGTAGCTCTTGATAAAGCAATAACAATTGCAGCAGATATTGGCATTTGTGTTAATGGAGCTAGAGATGATACAGTATAGAAGGTATATGCATATCGAATAGTTTTTAGGTTTGATATTTTGATGATTCAGCATTGAGCTTACTGTCTGAAGATCGAAAGAAATGTTTCAATGCCAGAAAATTCTATAAGTTCTCATTTGAGGCATTTTCTCTCCCTTTTCAAAAACGCTGGTAAGCAATCTAGAAATCATATGCAGCAGTTACAAGCCATCTGAAAGTAAGCCCACTTGATAGAAGCTGGTTGAGTTTGATAAGGAATAAAGTACAAGGAGCTCAAAGGAACTGATTCGACTACAGAACACATAAGTGCAACGCAACAATTTGTACTGATCCCTAATAAGTTTGTGATGCAACGGTTTTCGATGCATCATTTATTTTTTTTCTGACATCTCCAGCTCTTGCATCAATAGCATCAGTAACATCGCATTGTGTGCAAAAGTTCAACAGCAACAATGACGGCAACAAAACCAATAAGCCGGAAGGCAAATTTTTGTGAACACCGTAATAATTCCACAATAACAAAAACAACTAAAGCTGGTGTAAACGATATGTTAAGATGTGTACGTTTTGCCAAGATTTAGCATATAGACGGTGTGCTAATGGGGTATTCAAATGAAAGCAGCAGCAGCATTGTTTTTGATTTTGAAATGTGTTAGGAATTACTGCTTTTCATAAAAAGACGAATTTGATTGAAACATCAATATCAAAAACTTATTTTTATAATTTTTTTTTTTAATTGTCTTTGTGATTTGCACAGCGGAATTCGAATTTGTTATCTTTTTTTCTTTTATCAGTTGCAGTTTTCAAGATAAATGGGGCATTATTTTGACCACTTTTAATACAAATTAGCGTTTGTATTTTAAATTTTACTCTTACTTGATCTCAAAGGTATTCTTTATAATTTTTCAAAAAATAGGAATCTATTCCTTTCATTTGAGTCTTCAATTTGAACACCGTGTATAACATATGAAAAAACTACATTCGGTCGATATTGATGCGATTATATTTTCAACTGAACATTGGGAAAAAGGCCCTTTAATTAATATTTTTTTTTTTTATATTTAACCAATTGAAAATTTTAATTCAAATATAAAAAAACAACAACTCTAGTAAATTTTGTAAAACTATGGAGGGTCTTTACGAAGAAAAAAAAAAAAAAAAATGAAAATATACCAAGCGTACTTTTTCGAAGGTATTGCAAATGTTTGCGTAGCTGTTGTATGTAGGATGAGTTGCTTGCCATAGCTGAATATGGCAGCATCATCAAATAACATTTGAAATTAGTTTTTTATTGTTGAGCGTTGAAGTTTTTTTTTCTTATCAAATAACAATGCGGTGCAAATGCCGATCAATTGATCGAAGTACTCGTGCAAAAAAAGTTCATAAAAAGAGCAATTTATGTTAACAATAAGAAAGAAACCAATGTATATTTTAACTTCATTTTAAGTTGATATGAGATCACGGCAAAAAAATCTCAATATCTGCTGATTGCACTTTTTATTGCTGCTTTTGTGTTGTTATGTTATTTCTCTTCTGCTTTCACATACATACGGGGAGTACTTGTTATCTGTGTACTTTGTGTTAATGTTCAATATTTATTTTATTTATATGAATTGTTTTTTATCTGCAATTTCTTTTATCTCTGTGGGAGATAATTTTCAAAAAAACTTTCTCCTCAAATAAAATGTTAATAATTGTGCAGTTTTGTGTTTGTGTTTTTGATTTTTTTTAAATTGCAAGAAAATTTTAGGTTTTACTTTATAAAATTTATTTTAAATTTTTTGCTTGATGTAAGAAGAAGAAAATTATTTCTAAAATAATATTTGAAATTATATATTGAAACCATATGGCAGCTTTAAACAATATTGTCATTAATTAAAGATATATGAGCAAAGTATTTTAAAGTCGTTTCAAAATTCATGTTTACTAATCCAATATATCTGCTCAATAGAAAAGTTTTTGGGAAAAACTTTTTGCCGAAAATGATCAAAATTATGTTAAAATCAGTTCAAAGATTTTTGGCCATTATTTAGACTTTTCGAGTAGTTTTTTTTAATAATAAGAATTTTGTGAAACTTTTCTTCAAAAAAACAATTGCTAAAACAAAACCCGCAATTTCAAAAATCGGACATAGACAAAATGGCAAGAATAAATTCTACATCACTAATAGTTTTCCATAGTTTTTTCTAGTTTTGTTAGAGCGATGTAGTTAAGGTACTTTGTAGCTCTATATGTGGAAATATTCTACTCGTCTTAAGGTTCCAGTGCCATTTTATAACAGCTACCCAAATCCGCTTTTTAAAATTTTGCTTGTATGTATACCGGGTGTCCCATTTTAACTTACACAGCTGAATAAGTCAAAAAATTGCAAGTCTTTCAAAAAATGTTTCAAAGAAAAGTTGGTGGGTATCAAAGGGCTGATCCAGTCATGATCTTAAACATGACCTTGACCTACATTTTCAAGGTTATTTGAAGGTTAACTTTAGTTTTTCAAATGGAACCCCCTATTGACCTCGGATTCCGGAAGAGCACAAAATTCAGATAGGTAGTCATGTTAGAGGTCAAAGTATTCCTTGAAGGTCAATTCAGCGGTCCAGCCAATGATTACAAGCTTTTCTGCACCAAGCGTGAATTCGACCTTGAAATGACCTTCAGGGGTCACTTTGATCTCTATCTTGACATTTGACTTATACAGATGTGTAAGTTAAAATGGTACACTCTGTATATAAGAAGTGACACACGTTCTTCTAACAATAGTTTATGTCATTTAATATTGATGTAGGTACCGTTTTTGGGAACATTTACTTCAAAATATTTTTCAATGAAGCGTTTTAAGTAAAACTCCCTCTTGTATGATTTATCTGCTCACGAAGCACAGAGCCTCCACTAAACTCATTCAACGTGCACGTTCAGTACTGAAAGCTTTCAATTCTCTTAACATTTTCCTGATTCACATGACGATTTAGGATGTACCCTGATGGTACCACTTTAATGATGGCCGATAGATATTGTTTGTGCTTTCCACACTATGTACCTAACTCATTTCTACTTTCGCCGTTTCATATGAAAGAAAAAGGGATCATGACAGCATCTGGTAAGCAGTTCAACATTGTAAATGGTTTTAAGTTACCATATTTTGAGAAATCTCTTATCTTAAAATCCTGACGGAATGGAATGTTATTTTGTTCGGCAAAATTTTATCAAAACAAACTCTTCTTTCGAGATTATATAGCTTTTACACTATTAAAAAAAAAATCACTGTCACAGAGTGTCATTATTGATTTTGTTTTTAGCGATGATATTCGGGCAATAAGAAAGCAACTAATCTTTATGGCTATTTTTCCTTAATAAAAAAGATCTTTTATTGTCTTTATTGAAAAATTTCTAGAAGATTTTTTGTTATTTTGCCTCGAATTATCGCTTAGTGCTCGATGACATCAGAGCCGGCGGAAGACCTGTCACGTGTGTGTGTGGAGTAGTAATCACCTGAAAAATAAGAACTCTCAACGTGAAAATAATTTCACATTACACTCGAAAATCATCGTCAAAATACCTAATTACATTATCATTGCTAATGTTACACTAAAATTCAAATCAACCATTTCTCCTTGCTGCGAAAAACAGTTGTACTCATGACCTCGCTGGCGCTTTCCGTCCAACTCTATACGGGTTTATTGGTTAATCTGGTCGAGTATGAAAAAAGTAAGAGTGCAGTTCAAGAGTTTTAAATTGATGAACCACTTTTGCCTCTGCAGTTAATTTAAAATTTACGAAGTTTAGGGATATTTAAAGAGCAGTTTCGAAACTGATTCATCCCGGTTTTTCAGATCCTTGAAAAGCTTCAGAATACTGAATACTGATCTACCAAGGCTATTTGAAGAAGAAAGATTAGTCAACAACCGATTGGCGAAACGAAGCGAAAAAAAATTTGAGAGATGCGATAAACTTTTTACGAAAAAATCATTGGTGTATGTGGATCGTTTCGGAATACGCGATATTTGTTAGTTTTTAATGAAAATACCGAGATCCTCTTGTACCTACGAGAAAAGTTTATCGACTCTTAGCAGGTTGAAAAATTATGTAAGATATACTATGCCACGTCGCTCATACCCATATTATCAAAAAAAAAAGGAAGAGGGTGGGTAGGTTTCCCACCACCCAAGCTGTGCCTGTTTTGTCGGCCATGGATGATATGCCATACTGGGCGCGTCAAAATATATTTTTTTTAACAAAAATATACAAATACCGATCCATTAAGGTTTTTACATATAAAAATATTTTTGAGACCACTGAAGCCAACCCCAAAGCCCAACTAAAAACACAATTCCTTTTAACAACAAAATATTCGTAAATGTAAGCGCACTCTTTCATTCGGTTTTTTTAATTAGACAACACTGCAATAAAAAGTAATTTAATGTCTTGCTACACAAAATAAAAATTTCAAGTGCACAGCAAAACGTGTTGGAATTTCCAAGCGGCTTAAGGAAAAAACCAAAAAAAAAAAAAAAAAAATTGTGCAATTTTAAACGAAATTAAAGCTGCGCTTACAAAAAAGTTCAATTGTTAAAGGGCCCATTAATTGCAACATTTCCGCAATTACGTATGACTTGATAAACTAAATATTTATTTAAATTAAAATATACAAAACATATTAACAGCTGAGTATTAGCCTTAGAAGGTCTAAGTGCTGCTGCTACTATCTGCAATTGTACTTAAAGTAAAAAAAAAAAAAATACGATCGTGCAAAATTTCCACAAACATTTGGCAATTTGCCGGATATTGACACCGTAAGCTACGATATGAAATTTTTTTTTTGCATATATTCGCACAATAAATCAAGGTTAAGTCAACCTCCATTGGCTGATGATGATGATGGTGATGGTGATGGTGTTTACATGTGACAAGAATGTGTTAATAAATTTTGTATCGATTTGTATTTCGGTATTAAATATTTTTGATGCGTGGCGGCAGTGAAAAAAAAAAATTGTTTTACTGCAGTGAATTGTTTGTGAATAATAATGCTAAAGGTAGCGCTTTTGTGAATTTAAGTCTTTTATCGACTTTTTAATATTTTTGGAATTTTTTTTAACATTTTTTGACTTATGGGTATATCTTGCAACAACATTCCAATTTATAAAAAGTCGGTAAGTCAACAATGCCATCTTTTGGATTTTGAGCTACATAAGCTAAATCTGAAGCTGGAAAACGTTTACTTATTATGTGAGAACTTCGATATATGTATTTAACGATTAAGTGAAGAAAATGCCATTTTTGTACATGATCAGTATATCTTTAACGTGCAATAATCTAAATATTTCATAAATTTATATGAATTTTTCAATGCTAAACGCAAAACTAAGCGTAAAAATTTACTATCACGTCAGATACTTGAGGAACTCGCTCTAAAGTTGCTAGCTGCAAATAAATGGAAAATGAGATGTTTGGTACATAGCTATATCTTAAAAGTCTAATTTTCTCAATTTCCCTATGTTTTTAAATGTGCTTACTCTAACTCTGAACACAGAATAACTATAGCAATTCTGAATTTTGAGCTGTTTAAGCATATGTGACAAAAACGCCATTTTTGAATTTTTTTTCTTCCACAAGTGACTTCTGGATGGAACATCTAAAAACTCTGATCTGCTAAAAAAATCTTACTGATAACAATATCAGTAAGATTTTTTCTCTTAAGGATAAAATATTTCGAAGTGCTAAATGTCGAAAAATGGTATTTTCAGCACTTAAGTTTCATATACAGTGGCTCACAGCTTATTTGATGCAGTGCATACTTTTAACTTCAATGCTCTGTAACTTTGAAACTAAGTGGAATATGAATAAAATTTTGACATAATTTGAAAGAACAAAAACTGTAGTTTAAAAAAAATGTTTATGTATTGTAAAAAAGTATTACCTGGAATTTTTATAATAAAAAATCTAAATATACTACTAAATTTCATGTCACAGCTTATACTTGTTTAATACATGCCGCGAAGTATAGCTATACTAAACAGAAGTAAAATTGGTAAGTTGTAGGAAATTAGTGTTGCCGTTTGCTTACGTTTCTTTAAAATTTGCGCGTAAATAATATTGCCATATCTTGTTGAATTTCGAGTGAACCAACAAGCAAGGCACTACACATCCATCTCAATTTCGCATGAAAATTTAAGTTTGAACCCCTTTCTAGGGTTAGTAAAAGTGCGCTGGGGGGTGTTGGAAGGGCCGAACTTATTTTTTGTTATCATTTTCAGTTTTAGCACCCCAAAAAACATAGAAATGCATATCCATTTCAACTTTGTATGCCAATTTGAATTTTGACTCCCAAGGGGGTGGTAGTGGGAAAACTGGCAATTGAAACCAGTTTTGAAGGTCATTTACCGGAATCAGTGCTCTCGAAAATGTGGGTCTAGAGGGGTCTGGGTCACGAGACTTTTTTTTTTGGAGTGCCTGTATTATCAATATTTTTTTGTCATTTATGTATATTAGTTTTCTTTATTTGTGTAGGGCAATCTACGCCAAATCGGATACCACTTTGCTTATCTGATCTTTTTGAAAGTGTTTTTCTTTCGGTACTGATTGATACTAGCTAGGTGATCCAATGCGAGGTCCCTTTTCCAACTGGGTTGCTTTGACAGCTATCATGTGTCAAATGGCTTGTCCATATGACGTTTGTGTTCAGTATTCAAGACGACTCAATCAAGAATAGACTTACTCCTGAACAACGTTTATTAATTGTGGAAACTTACTACCAAAATCAGTTATCAGTTAGAGAATGTTATAATTGAGTGATCCAATAAGAGCTTCCTACTTTGTTTTCTAAATAAAATACATAAAAATCAATGTATTGATGCAAATCTTTATTTGGAATAATAGTTCGGTTCCTACATACAATTCAATGTTTAAAAATTATTTCATTCAAATGTTGCACACGACTAGTTCTTAAATGGTCCATTCTCTGGGTTGAGTATTCGACAACTCTTTCGAGCATATAGGCTGATATTCCTTGAATAACACGATTTATGTTGGTTTCCAAAGCGTCAATAGTTTCGGGTTTGTCGACATAAACAAGTGATTTAACGTATCCCCAAAGATCAACGTCAAATCACATGATCTTGGTGTTGGGAAGCTCTTATTGGATCACCCTTTATTTTTTCCAATTTTTTTTTCTCCAACTCTATCGACTTATTAGAAAATTATTAACAACTTTGAGATTTTTCAGCTTTAATTTATAGATTTGTACGAAGTTGTGCTTTTTTTTCGAAACATTTAATGAAGTTGTGTTATGTACAAAAACAAATTGTATTTACCAAAATAATTCCTGGTCTGACAGTCTACTGTTGAAAAGTTATCACTGTGACGCTTGTAGAAACTATACAAGAAAATTTTGTGAAGTACTCAAATATTAAAATCAAAACGCCATTGCATCTAGAACGAAAATGCTATTGCCTTCACTCGGTAACACTTTTTGTATGTTTTATATAAAATATATGAACTCACCAGCATAGTTGATGTAAATAGTTGAGAAACTCCGTACGCTACCGAAATCGATCACAAAACTTCACAACTACATAGCGTGACAACTAATGGCAATAGACTGATTTTAGAAAAAACGAAAGTTGAGTTAACACTTTGCTAATTTATTTCACCCTGATATGATATTTGGGTTTTTTTTTTGTTTAATATTTCTATAAAAATGTCAAGTTTAGGACTAAAACTTCAACTGATTTTAAAACAGATTTATGCACTTATCGCAAATATAAAAAAATCGATATATCAATAAAGTATATAGCATATTGTTGAGCGAATGTATTTTGATGGTTTGCTCTATTCGAAAAGGCATTGTTTTTGTGTAAAAAACTTAGTGAGCATAGTTTATTTTTACAATGTTACATTTTGATATATGTATTTTAGAAATTTAAATAAGAGCTATAAAGATATTTTTTTCAAATGATACTTAAGCCATTAAGCCACGTGCCATTAATATTTTTATCCAATTAATTTGAAAAACTTAACATAAATAATGAAAAATTATAAAAAATTTTAAACCAGAAATCTTTAAGATATTTTTTTTTTTTGTATTAATGGCATACGATATTTTTATAGACCTCATGCGAGTTTTTTTTTTAAATGATTTATAATTTTATTCATTATTGCTTCAAGTTGGCAAATAGTTTTAACCCATTTTTTACATGTATACAGCACTGATAGTGAAGAAAATTTACGCAGCTATTTCGATCCGTGATTCAGGATTTTATGCTGTGTCAGTGCGTTTCGATTTTTGACATATCAATTTCGATCAATCGGCGCCACATCGTTCTAAATCTTTCGCAGTATATATCGCCGTACGGGTTCAATCAGAGCATTGATCGAAAAGTTTCCCAGTTTGTTGAACACAATCATTGTCACCGTATTTTTATGTTTTCAATTAATATAGAAATATGTTTTGTAGAGGTAAAACATCGTGTGGGGTCACCAAATCAACAATAACCTTCTTTAGTAATAATTTATATAGTCACGTCCGTGTGCTTGTATGTATGTGAGACCATTATTCGTAAGCTTCAAACAACATTGATTGAATTTTCCTTTGTAGATACTCCTAAATGCATTTAAGTATTATAAACTAAGCTACAATGTGTTAAAGGTATACATATGAACTGTAAAGTATCACAGTTTAATTAGACCCACTTGTAAAAGTTGGCAAATGAAAAGTCCGGCACAACTAAGAAATGCATGTCAGCAAAAAAATGCAAAAGAAAATATATACAACATAAATATGGTAGAAAAGAAAATTCCAAAACAATTGAAAGCAGCATAGAAAATGGGAGCTAGTTACTTGCAACAACGGCAGTGGCAGTAAGTTAACAGACTTTGTGGTGGCCCGGTCATTATGATTATTATGCAATTAGAGACAGCAAAACCAATAACAAGACGCAGGAACAAAAAAAAAAAAAAAAAAAAACAAAAACTTCAAATAACAATAAAAAATACAACAAAATACAACATTTTAAAATGGTTGTTTTTATTTTTGTTTCCAGTGAATTTTTTTCTATAATTTTCGCATTTGCTTGCAAACGCGTTAAAATTCATTCAGGCATCAAAAGACGTACAGCACAGCGTAGAGCGCTAAAATCAACCAACAATGCGTTGGGTAGCTGCTTTTTGGTTCACTTTAATACCATGCCATAGCATAGTGGTGGTAGTAATTTGATAATGACAGAGTATCGATATTTTGCATATTAAATTTAATGATATTTCGAATGCTTCACGTTTGCGAAAGTATATTTTTTGACTCACAAAGTTAACATTTTTAAAAATAAAAATTATGTTTCGAGCCCAAAATAACAAGCAAATTTGGCTGCCAAGACTAAAGAAAAATTTTTAAAAAAAATTAAAAAAAACATCACTTTAATCGGTTGAGATATAGAACACAAAATGTTTGCTTTAAGTAGCTTATTTTTTTTATGTAAAAAATTATTTTTAAAAAAAAAATTAATTTTATTTTTCATAACGAATATATCGAATACTTGAGTCGACAAATGAGTTCAAATTTCTACACCATCTCTAGCGTCAACAAATGCATTGATTTTCCGTTTGCTGTTTTCACAATTGAAGGAAACATTTTGTAGCGCCTCCATTGCCGCTGTTAGCGTCTAAAAATTAATTGCAGCCTGCAGCCTAGACTTTAACCAGACAGTTAGACGCATTTGGCATGGACAGCGCAACGCCTCTGTTCAAGCAGGCGCTGAGGCATGCAGCTTGTGAGTCAGCCAGTCAGTCAATCAGTCAGCCAGTCGTTTGGTTGACTGGTGTTTTCAGTTTAATAAATAAAGTTTTTCGCTATTTGTAAAGTTTTTTTTATGGAAAATTTTAACTTATCAGCGGCTTTATAGTTAGGGAAATTTAAAAATAATATTAATATTTTTTTTTAGCTTTTCATTTTTATTTATATTTTTAAGTTGGCAGTTTGCGCGTGAAGATGATGCAGTTGAGATATTGTTTATATAACACAATATTGATTAAAAACTTTCTTTAAAGATTAATTTTAATTGCAAAGGTACATGATGTATAAAGTATTACGAGCCGTTTATTTTGGTAGCTATGTATATTTTTAATTTCAAGTTATCAAAGGGTTTGTGCTTCCATCGATGAATAAGACGTTGGAAAATTGTAATAATCACTTTTGGTGTCCAATTGAAATTTGTAATAATTTTTAAAACTATTTTTAATAATAGATATATAAAATTTACAATCATTTATTTTTGTCACAATATTAGTTTTTTAATCAATATTATTTTTTAACACACATGAGCACTGCAAAATCAATTGTGCATTTGACCAAATCCATTTCAAACCATGCAGTCGCACTAACTTCAAATCTCGGAATTGGTTTCCGATTATACATATATGTTAATTTTAAGAGGATATAAGGGGACACATATTCCTCCGATTTGATTAAAAAACATTTTTTACGAAATTATGCGTATTTAAAGTCAAAACTTGAAAAACCGCTGAAATTTTTTTTAAAATAATCGCATCTTCATCCAAATAAAAATAATTAATTTATGTCTTTTGATGCTAATAGAACTTCTGATTCTCTGTCAGAAACTTTAAACAATTTTGGAAATTGTTGAAAATTGGCGGAGTTATAGCGCTTTTTATGAAAAAAAATGGCTGATTTTCTCAAAAACCCCAGATGTTTTTTGCGCTGAAAATTTTATTGTGAATTTGTATTAATATGAGAGAGAAATGACATGAGTTTAATGCGCGTTAAAAGACATTTGAGGTCAGCAGATTTTTTTTCCAAAATCTAAATGCCAATTTTTTTTTTTTTTCATCATTGCCAAGCCAATCTACGGTACTATGTATTTTCAAAGCAAATAACAAAAGCAACATTCCAAATTGCTTTCTGCAAATCGTGCTTGCAATCTGCATGCTTTTGTTTTACCGTTATTTTCGTAATAACTTTTTATCATGAGAAATATATGAAAACATTGTACGCACATATAACTTTTTCGCTGCAAACAAAACATTCAAAAGCCACAGAAGTATAGTCAGCGAAAATGTTATATGTGCGTACAATATTTTTTTTTTGTGTTTTTTGACCAATTTTTAGAACTATTTACGCATAGCAATTTCTTATGAAGATTACTCAGACGAAAAAATTTATGACGTCATTTACGCAGTGTACTTTTTACTGAAAATTTATAGTTTAGGAGAAAAAAGTAAATCAAAGGTGAAGTTTTGACCAAAACTGTTTTTTTCATATAATTATATCGTTCATAAAAGACGTCGGCAGCAAGGTAGAGGCAGGAGTAGAGAGGGGATGTGTAAAAATGGGCAAAAGCGGTCAAATAGGAGGGGTTGGGGGTCCAGGCCTTTTCGGACGCCAATTTTTTTTTAATATGTTGTTCATAACAATCAAATAAAAACAAAAAGAAAAGGTAGTATATTCCTTTGTGGACGTTTTTTAGGGGACAGGTAACTTAATTCGGACAAAAGTGAACAACCACAGGGTAATGGGTTAAAATTAGCGGACGTCTTTTACGAATGGCTCCTTTTGTATTTCATGCACATAAGTATCTACGCAGCGAAATAGCGAATACTTAAAATATGAAAGGAAATGTGCACTTATTTGTTTCAATCGTTTCACTTTACATACAGAACACATTACATTCATATACGTATGTCATTAGGATCAATTGGTTACCCATAACAATACCAATAGCAAAAATGCAATACTGGGAAAAGCGATGAAGTTTTGATAAATAGTTTATAACAGCTTAACTCAGAGTATTGCAAAATGTAATCAAAGCATTGGCAGATTAATATTAAAACTAAACTTCTGGCAATCCAATACTAATTTTTTAGCTGGATAACTAGTAAAACTTAGCCGCTAGTATTTACTTATAACTGAAGTTATTACTAAATTCATTAATAGCCACAGATTGGAACAATTGCTCAATATGTATATATTTTACCTACAATTTAGACCACTTAAATTATTCAGATATTATTAGCCAATTAAATTTAATGTTTCGAGCAACAAAAATTTTTCCTTTGAATTTTCATAGGCCAAACAATTTTCGCATCAAATTGAAAAGTCAAACTCTACATGAGATGGCACCAGATTGAACCAGTGGCAATTTTAACCATGCTACACTTAATTGGCAACAGAGGCAATAGCTCAAAATCAACTCACAAAGATCACATCGTAAATATTTGTGCTCGTAAATGTAAAGTGTTGCAGAGATAACTTATCTGCGCGTTTGTACATATTAACCCAGTAGACAACACTTAGCGGCAGCGCTATCTAATGTATTTTATATGTTGCATATAAAATGTCGCTTGCACTTGAGAAAAATCATATAAAAAGCAAAAATAGTCTAAGTGATGCCAAAAGAGATTCATTGAGATTCGCTTTACACAATTGTTGGCATTTGGAGCACTATGCAAAGGTTGCCATAACAATATTTCAACATACCAAGTAACTTTTGAGGCTTCTAAAGTCAAAGCATTTAATTGTAAAGTTTTTTTTCGCGTTTTTTTTTTTATTTTGTATAGCCCAAACTGCAAGTCTTTTGTGCCCATGCTGGTCTAAAATTACGGACGCGACGTCTTTGCTGAAACATCAACGTAGCTTGGTTGCATGTTGCTGCTGCAGGCCTTTTTTTGAATGATTTAATTTTTTTTTTTTTTGGATTTTTTTTTGTTGCATTTAAATGTGGAACACGTTTTGTTGTTGTCTTGTTCTTTCAATGTAAACATCTGCATTCTTTAGCGCGAAACTTAAAAGGTACGAAGCAGCAGACTTGTGATGTCTGTAACACTTGGAAGTGGGCAGCAGCATTCGTATTTTTTTTTTTTGTTGTTGTCATAAAATGATTTTCATGTGATTGAACGTCCTTAAAGGTCATTTTGTAATGTTGGGTGTAAGAAAAAATTTAAAATATGCTGCTAAAACGTGATATTTAGTGGTGCCGTTTTGCACCGGTTTTATTTTTTTTTTTTTTTTGGTAAAATGAGATATGCGGTTTTAGTTGTTTTATTTAAGTAACATTTTTTTACTAGTTTCATTCATTGCTAAATGAAATCATCAGTGACTTTTGGGTTCTAAACAGTCTATGCAAAAAGAGAAACATGTCAGGCTTAGAAATTTTTACTAATCGGCTTAAATTACAATTCAAAAACAGTAGCTAATTTTAAAGAAAAACATAAGAAAATAGTGTTAAAAGAAATGGTTGGATAAAACGTGCCTAAGCATATAAAAAATTAACATTTTTGGACCTGCGTAATCAATATTACTCGTATTGAAATCTTTTGAAGTTAGTGGAATCAAACTTTGAACTTTTGAACATACATAGTATAATTTTCTTAAGCATTAATCTCAAGTAGTTGGTAATGACTTTAAGCTATTATCTCTTGCATATCTTGTTACCAATATTTAGTACAAGTTCTTTTTTTTTCAGAGTAAACTGGTCTTGTGGTATTTATCTCATGTTTTCTTATTGTGGATGTTGGTACCTACATACATACATATGTACGTACGATATCTTAACTTGATTTATCACATACTGCTGACGTGATACTTGCATTACTTGTAACGGAATTTAAAGGTCAACATGTGACTGATGATACGTCGCATATTGTAAATAGTTGGTAGGTACACATGTCTTACACCCAGTTATGGTTATCTTTTGTATTTTGGTGTAACACTGCTGACAGTTGCCAGTGGCTTAAGCGAGTTATTGCTACAAGCTGATTTTTCTCAATTGATACAGTTTTGTTTATGAATATTAAAATGAGCAATAAAAAAAATGCATTTTGAATGCCAAAAATCATATTAACATAAATCATTCTAATTGACATAATGCTTACTAATAGCAAATTATTGCAGTTAGTATTTGCAAAAAAAAAAAAATTCCATAAAACATTTTTCAAATTAAATTAAAAAAATTAATAAAATATTACTTAAGATTGACAGAAATATTATTTAATAAAATTTACTGTCAAGATAAACTGCACACGCCCGCCCGTTTGGCATCCGCTCCGATGACATAGTTTTGATAAGAAATAGTAATTGTTTTTTTTTTTTTTTTTGTTTGACTGTCATTGTTTAGTATCTCGTACAAGTGCTCAATGTACAATAAATTATTATTATATAAGCGTTTAATGTATAGAAATTAATGTACGACAAATTAGCCAATTAACATATGCGGCGTAGTCAATGAGTCAGCTCTTACCAACAGACCATAATAGACGATTTAGAAAAAGAGATAGAGAGAGAGAGAGAAACAAACGTAAAATTTTTCTCACATTAATACCATAACTGAAGCGATTAACACACGTTAATGAATCAGCCATTAATAACAATTGAATTAAATTGTTTTAATAAAAAAAAAGAAAAAGATTAAATGTTTTATAATTATATAAATGAGCATTTAATTCAATTCAAGTTTAATCTAAACAAACATGGCTATGATAGAGCAAAGAGTTAGGATTTTGTATATTGAATGCTATGCTATATGCAAATACATACTTACAATATTCATAAATATATATTATAATTCTTTGGCGCCGATTTCATAATTTGTAGAGATCACAAGAAAAAATTCGACAATTATTTTGCTTAATTTCATATGAAACTTTAAGATTAATTTTATCAAAAAAATTGGCAAATATTTTTAATTTGATTTCCAAATTACATTTCAATATATTTCACACAATATTTTGATTACGCTTATTATACTGAGCGTTGAACCGTAATGAAAGCTTTAACGAAATTCAATTGTTTTCTCCTCATTACTCTAATGCAACCAGTATTGGTAAAGTTAATTAGTTAACATTTTCATTACATTCCAATGGATAATACTACAGAAATATTTTAAAATTTAATTCATTAATTTTTTGTTTGTCTTGTGGTTTTGTGATTTTGTACCATTTAGCAAACTTGTGATGCGTTACGTTAGAGTTATCAGAAAGGACAACTGAAAGTTTTTATTGCTTTGGAAGTCACCACAAAAAATGTCAAAAAATTGAAAAAATATGCAAAATGCTGAAAAAAGTTGAATAAGTCAAAAAATTTTTAAAATTATTTAAGAAGATTGAAAAAGCCGAGAATTTTTTATGAATGCTGATAAAGTCGAAAAAAAAAATTAAAGAAGCCTTTGATTTAATAAATTTTATTCGTTATCGGCATCCGCATACCAAATTTGATCACAATAGCTTGTATAATTTCCGAGATATGCTGTAGTAAATCTTAAAATTTTGGGCCGTGAAACAGAAACCGCTTTTTATAAATATTATTCCAACATCAAATTTTAGATGCCCACTGAAGATATTACACCCGCTTTGGATTAAGATATATATACCTACAGAAAGTAAAATGTGCTATTCAACATTGAATAGCACATCTTTTAAAAGGACGTAAAAGGTGACCAGAAATTTAGAAAAATTATCATATCTTGAAAACAATAGCAAAACTTTCAAACTTTTATGAATTATTAGTTTAATAAATTATCTTTCGTTTGACATCCATGTTTGGAAATCAGTCAATAAATCGCAACTTATTATAATGATATCCTATCTATATATCTTCTTTATTCAAAATTAGATACGTCCCACAACTTTTGATTCTCTTAGTCTGCATGAATAGCCTCTTAAGATAATTAAAAAAGACGTTCCTAAATAAAACTTATGCTATAAAAAAATGTCAAATTACTTTTGTCACCAGAAAATGTTTAGATTTTATTATTTTGTCTGGTTGCAAACGAAGCGTAGAATTTTGTTGTTCTTCGAAAATTTTTTCATAAATTTTTTTGTCATAAATAAATCAAATGATGTTTTGTATTGAAATATGTTAATTTCTTTATTATAAAGTTCTTAAGGTGCTTATTAATTAAAGTAAATTTTGCGAAAACTTTAAAGGAATGAGATATCAGGCACGATTTCATACGAAAAAAAGGATTCTCTGTTAAATTGTCTGTTTGTACTCATAATAAATTCATATTTTTTTCGAACTTACTCGCAATATCAATTGAAATTAAAAATGCGTACAACGCTTATACATCGGATATTGCATAATCAAAAGTTCCAAATTGAAATGATGACGTTGCAAAAATTTTAAAATATCAAAATATTTGGCGCTCATAAAAAATGAAAGTTAAACTGAAATGGAAACGATTTAAATTGTGCTACGTGCCTTAGAATCTCTTGCCGCCTCGCATAATCTAAAAGTTAAAATGTTTGACCACATTTTTAGCATAAATAATCACTTCATTTCAGGCAAAAACAAAAAATTAAAAATAAACACTTGGTCAATAAACTTTGTCTAATGCATATGATATGAAGTAGTGTCTGGTAAGACCGGCAGCTGTTGGTGGCTAAAACACTCACTTCTAAGCGGCTTGCTGGCTGGCTGGCACAATAACTCAACTCGCTACTCCAATTTGATTCAATTACCGTTCTATACTGCAAATGAATGAGATCGTTAACAATTTTTTTTGTAGCCAAAACACCAAAAAGTTGACCACAAATTACAGTTATTGCAAATGTACAGTCAGTCTGTCAGCCAGCCGGTCGAGCGCAGGTTCAACGTATTTTTTGGCCATAAATGCGCGTGCTGACTAAATTCGTTGTATTTGCTTTAAGTATGTTTTTTTTTTTTGATTTGGTAACTTTTAAGCTATAGCAGTCAAAATGGCCTAAATTTTCAGTTTTTTCTGCTATTGCAAATTTTGGAAAAAACAAAAAAATTTATAAAGAGAACCAAAAAAAAATTCCAACCAAATTATGCAAGCCCACAATTTTTAGCAATTGTTTAGTTTGCCTTTTTTTTTGGGTTGGGTCTGCTTCGATTAAATGAGCAGACAAACAAAATTGAAAAAAAACCGATCATGCAAAAAATTTAAATAACTCAAATCAAAAATTTAATTTCGCTTTATTATTGCAAATTGCATTTTTAATTAAAGTTCTTTCGAAAAAAATATGAGTTTTAGCTTATGATTTTGTTGTACTAAGCGACTTTAAGTGATTGCAATACAAAAACATAACAAATATCAGTTTAGAATTTTAGTATCCAGAAATAAGCCTGAGGAAAAAGTTACCATACACAACTGAGGTTGGAGATACAGGAACTTAAATCATTTTAAGAAGCGATGATTTTGCTAACGTTTTTCCATTATGTGGCGATTGCGACACTTGAGATGACTAAGGACATAAATTTAAAAATTATTATGAACATTTTGTTGAACTTTAGTGGAGTGTATCATGACTTCCTAGTAAGAGAGCCGATGGCTGAAGTTTTTGTATGGTTTAATCATGTGGCCGAGGTTGAAAATCATGAAGTTCTTGGTAATATAAATAATATGAGCAATATCTGCCATTTGGTTGCCTCTGCGTTTTAACTTGAGAGCTCTTTAAAAATGTATAAAAATGGTTTTATAAACAATTTTATAGCGTCTGCCTTTTATTTTAAAAAATGTGTACATACAAAGAAACATATAAATGCTATAAGCAGTCATTTTTATTGCTGCGTCTATAAGTAATTGCATCTTTTTTCTAAATTTTTTGATATACTTATATGTAGGTACAAATTTAAGTAGTTTTGTCGTTAGGCAGTTCACAATAATTATAAAATATATATCATAAAATACGAGAAAAACTACATCTGCCACTCAGCTTCCAATTGCTGCATTTAAAAATTGCAATATTAAAAACATGTTAATAAAAAATTTAATAATAAATCATTTTATCGCGTCTGCCTTTTAGCTGACAGGTTATATTACTTATAAAAAACATAAAAACAAAGAAAGCAGGCGATTCCAGCGCTGATTTTTCAATGGCAGACTTTTAGAGCACTAAAAGAGCATACTATTGGGGACATATTTATATAAAATAAACCATCTGGCACTCAGCTATTGCTGTTAATAAAAAATTGAATAAAACATAAATCGTTTTATCGCGTCTGCCTGTTAACTGACTGATTCTATTACTTATAAAAACATAAAAATAAAGAAGGCAGACGTTTTCAGAGCTGGTTTGAGACACTCCACGTCAAACCAGACACTATTTTGCATCTCTAATTTTTCTTGAAAAACTTTTTTGTAGTACTGGTTGATTGAATTTTTTTCAATATTTTTTATTTTTGTTTCTCCAAAAAAATTTAAAAAGTTGAAATTCATTACACAAGTCTACACAAAGGTCTACATAAGTTTTAGTACAGCAGCATAACTGCAAAATTTAAATTTATGATATGTATCTCGGGGGAAAAAAATATCGATATACATATGGACCAAAACGCTGACTTTTACGTTACAGTCGTACGTACATTTTATCATAAATTGCTCTGAAAACACATGGAATTGAGTACTTTAAATATATTTGATCCATGCATCTAAAAGTATGATTCTGTAGTACCATTTTCTGTTTATATAAAAATTTTTGTATCCCTTGTTATTTCGGAGCTATGAACGTGTGAGCATGGACTGTTACATTACATAGTTTTGGAAGTAGATTTTGAAGTTGCCTCACATTATTGAAAAAGTCAGCTCTTTTGGTGGACTACTTTCAATTTGAAGTTTATAATTTCTAAGCTTTAGAATGAAAGTAATAAATTAAATTTTAATTACACTGAAAATTTTGTTTTTGAGTGCTGTAGAAGCAAAAATGTGCGGACTGTTACGTTACACGAAAAGACTGTTACGTTACCTTTGCGATCTATGTTCGCGTAAAAAGTAAAATAAAACATTAAAATGGCTTTAATTGTTTAATTTCGCAATAGATAGCATTTATTTAGTGGTCTAACGATTAGACGTCCCAAAAATTCCAAGTAGTTGACGTTGAATTTGAAGGAACCAACAACACTGTAACTGCACTGTGTGCAAAAATTATTTCTAAAATTTGGGGGTCACTGTGCTCGAATCTGCCATCAGATTTTGGTCAAGACTTCTGCGTTTTCAGATATCGGTAAACTAACTGGCAATTGACACAGTTAAACGCTCTTTACGGCTTTTTTAATTCAAGTCTAAGAGATTTGGTGTCTGAGGAAAAGTTGTTCCTCATGAACTTGCTTCATTTGCACTTAATCCCTCTATAGAGAATGTTATTGAAATTTTCTGAAAAAAATTTACATACGAGAGATATATACATTTAAAATTATAAAAAACATATCGCTCGTTTTCTGGAAGACTGTCACAACTCAAAAAACCTAAAGTTGGAGAAAAACGCATTTAAAGATGAAGATGAAAATAAATGAAAGTGTGTCTATATAAACTCTTGTCACAAGCCATTAGATACCTTTACGATTTTTCGAAAAAAGTTTTTTTTAGTTATAACGGTCTTCCAGTAAACGAGCGATATAAAGGAATTGAAAAATTTATTTTTGAATTTTACTACCATACAGATGAGCCTGAGGAAGTTGTTTTGTTAGTTTTTTATGAGGAATATTTTTTCCTAAGATCGTATGAAGAAATTCTCACTCGTTTGACCCGTATGTTAATTTTTTCAGAAAATTTGACTAAAATGTTCCATAAGGGGACTAAAGAGTGGTGCTGGAGGAATTATAAAAATGTAAAGCCTTGCTCAGCTTTTCACAAACATAAAATATATATACATTTAAGGTGAGAAAATCAACATAGCTCTTATAATATTTGATTATCGATTAAAAAAGACTGTTACGTTACAAATTGTTTTCGGCGCTGGACAGCCACATAAGTAAATGCACCGCTAATTTTTTATTTTCTTTAGAAAATATACTAAAACTGCTCGAAGAAAATGAGGTCTTTCTCTTTTGTTGACGTGCTATATTTTTCGCCAAAAAACTTTTTGGGATTTTGGACTGTTACGTTACATTAAAAAAGTGCGGTCGAATTCTGTTGATAACATTTTTTTCCTTCAAGTATTTTATTTAGTTACTTTCATTAGACTTAACACTAGCTCAGAAAAGCGGATAGCAAGTAAAAAATAACATATACTGAATACAACGTACCTTTTTGTTTCGTGTTGTATTTTTGTTAATTTTTATTTATCAAGAGGCAACCAAGAAACAAGTCTAAATTCTCGCAGAAAACAACAGATTTCGGGTTGAAATTTGTGTTTCTCGTTACCTAGGGATATGTATAGCCAGAAAATAATGAAGAACCCGCGTAATTTGAAAAAAAAAAAATTTTTCTCCGTAGTTTACTTTTTTGCGTTTAGATCCATATATGTAAATCAAGATGGGTTTTGAAGGAAAAACGTAAAGCTTATCAACTATGTACTATATCCATTTAAATATATTGCTAAAATAAATAAATAAATCTGACTAAAATAATCGAAGTCAAATCAAATAGTGCAACTAAATCGGCTCATATGTCGCTGATGATTCCATTTAGCAATTAATGGAACTAGTATAACAAGCTTAAGTCCCTTGTTTATTGTTTTTTTTTAGTAATTTTTTTGGTGTCATCACACACACTACTGAACAGTCGACTTAGTAAAATAATTGAAAATTAATATGGATTCGGCATACGTTGCGAAAATCATAAACTGAAGTCTGTTGGCAAGCATGGAGTGGAACCCTCAGGGTTGCAAAATACCTAACCCTAAGTCATCGTCGAATTGATTGCTAGAGCAAGAAAGAAATACATGAATCGGCGAAATGTTGGTGTGAATTGAAGGCAGTCGCTACTGATCGTGCAAGTCGAAAGAGCTTTTCAGAAGCCCTGTGCGGAGAAGCTAAGGGATACAAAAGCAACAAAAGTACAATTTTTCAATTTTTTCCTTTGGCAACTGCAGTGAATCTCAAAGTTGTTCAAGTGCAGCATTAAAGGCCAAACAATTTATTTCTAAAACTTAATTACATAAAGCAAAATAAACTGTTGAACCTTCAAAACCATGTAAATATTGCAACCATATTATAGAAAGATGACCTTTAACGAGCTAAAAGATTCTGTTAAATTAATTTGACTAAAATTCAATTAACGCACTATGAAGAGACAACATAAATCTAAAACTACTTTACGCCAACAAATCTGACTGACTTGCAACATAGTAAAACAAAATTTTTTTTTTCTCAATTAAACTTATACTTTTATGTTAACAATAAAAAAAAAATGCAACATATATTTGGTATAAAAAAAAAACAGCAAACAAACAATCACAACAATAAACAACAACTCATAGCGCACCTAACTGTAACTGATTGTTGCAACATTTTCAACATTGTCTATGGTCATACTCGTACCACGCACATGATAGATCTCATAAATTTTCATGGTGCTGACTTTTAGATTTCATCAAAGAGATTAAAATCTTACAACGGCCAACGGCCAATGGACAAATGACTCAAAATTGCAGCAGCCGCGGTCGTGGTCGTGGTCATAATATTTGTTAGACGTCGTGTTAATGACGTTGGTGCCCATTTCAACGCATCGGTAATTCAACTAATTGAAATAATATTCTTCAATGATAACAAAAATAAAGACATTCAACAATAATTGTAATGCCCAAGGTGGGCCTCAAGTTTAATTGTTTATCTTTGTTGTAGTCGCTTATTGTGTTTTTGTTGCTATTACAACTGTGCATCATTTGAGAAACTTTTGTTGAAAACTTTACAACAAAATTACATTTAATGCTTTAAACTTAATTGCTTAGTGTGCTGAACGCTACTTTTTGACCAATAATTTAACCCGAATGAATTGCGCCTGTCTGAGATTGAAGGTTTTTTTTTTCATGAGTAAGAAGTTTGTTGGAAATTATGTATTTGTTTTTGTTTAATACAAGATGTAACATGGTTGTTATGCTTCATAAATTTTTTAAATAATTTTGCTACTTTGATAAAACAGTAGCGTTTTGTTCAGATTGAAGTAAAAAAAAAAATTATATGCAATAAAAATGCAAAACAATTTCGTTGCATCATGGAACTAAATTTTACTTAAAAATGTCACCCGAATTTAAAAATTTGTATAACTATTTTATGTTCAATTATTTTACTGAGTTTGCTGTTCAGCACAGTGTGTGACAGCACAAAAAAAATTATAAAAAAAAACAACATAAAAGAGGCTAAGGCTTATCATACTAGTTTCATCGATTGCTAAATGGAATCATCAGTGACCTTTGAGCTGAATTTCGTTATTTAATTTGAACAGAAATTGCGGCATTTGGTAAGCAATTCAACTCGGCGAAGAGAATTATTGAATGCTTTTAAATGTTCTAAAAGCTCAAAAAATTATAGACCAAGAAATTTTATCATTTTATCATTATTCATTCAACTTTTTTATGCCTCAACTGAATTGTATTATAAATGACCTTAGCGATAGAATCGCAAGTACTCCTTGAAAATGCTCGTGAACTTTTACCAACTGTTTAAGCGAAATTTAACGCTTAGTAATAAAAAAAATATAAAAAGCGAAAAAGTAGCTTATTGCAAATTGAAAGTCCTATCAAGTAGCACTAAACAAAAAAAAATTCAATTAGTTTTCAGGTCACAATTTGACCTAAAGGCTTTCTACAAAATAATGTAACTCAATAGCGAAAACAAAAGTAATTCACTCGCAATGTTAAATAACAGATAGAGGGCGGAATCTATTATACCTACTACTAAGACGGAAGTACGAACTTATGTATGAGCAATTTCTTATACATAAAAAATAAATTACATAAAAAAAAATTTCATTATAATGGGCTAAAAATAAGCCAAGCTTAAAAATGTTCAAGATTATTGATGAATAGATATTTGAAGTCCTTATACGTAATGTGATCTGTGCTTATGCTCTGCTGCGGAGTGGAATGATCGTGACAGTGTAATTTGAAGGCAATAAAGCTTTAATCGCCAGCAAGTGTTGCCTTTTGAGTGCTGCAAATGGACACTTTGACAACAGCAAAAAGTTATAGCAAAGACGTGGTGGAGTGGTTTACCAAACAATAAAAGATCTTCAATAACACTCTGGTCTGCAGCCCTGGCTATCTTCACTAGCATCAACACTTTATTAGCGAACTCATAACTAAGTATGAGTGGATTTAACGAGTGTGTACTTGTGATAATCCCTATTTGCATATGCGGTACAATGATTTTGACCAAGGTATCGTTGATGCAACAATTGTTTTTTTATTGCTTAGCACAAAAATAAACTTTTCGTGAATATTTTTGATGATTATTGAGATATTTTTAAAATTTATTTAAGAAGTAGTATTGTACTCATATATAAATGAAAAATAAGCCAAAAAATCATAATCGCCAAAAAATATACGGACAACAAAAATTTTACTAAGTTCCACTGCGATCTTTTCGGCAGCTTATAATAAATGTGGGCAACAAAATTTTCAAAATTCGACAAAGACCGTGATTCTAGCATGGATGTCGTTATTAGTACCGTCATCAGGTTTTATGATGCTCCCATAATAAAACTACTGGTGACATTAGTTAAGGGGATAGACATGCTATTGTGATTTTGATTTTCAGAGCTATTTGTTCCGACAAGGGATTGACAACAGTGAGATTCATGATTCGTCGGCATAGCAAGATCTTTCAGATGTTAATTGGAAGTCAGAGACAGAATGTCAGAAGTCAGAATGCCACCATTTTTAGAGATTTACAGGGCTATTCTGGCAAAGACAGCTAAAAGTCTTACGAAAATATTTTGTAAGACATTTTCTAAGACTTAAGGTATTCTAGCACAAAAGTCTTTCAGATAAAGCTTTTCAATTCCCCACACAAAAGCTTTCGTGGTAAACTTGTCAAATTTTGATGTTTCAAATTTCAATTAATAAAATATCAAAAATATATTTTAAAAATTTCATGATGTTGCAAACTTATTTTTTTGATTTTAATTTTTTTATTCAAGTCATTGTAGTATTCTATCAAACATTCGACTACGACTACTCTTTATTCAATTTATAAAAATGAGAGTATGTTGCAATGCTAGAATAGATTTGGCAGCTTCTTAATACAACACCTCCCTTTGTTTACAACCATTTTGAGTCCCTTTTGTATACCGTTTCATCTTCAAGATGTATCCAGTCCGATCTGGGCCCATCGTGTGTATTTGTTACGGTTATCTTAACCCAGCCGTGTTGATTATGCTGATACCATGATACTTCGCGAATAGAGGACTGTATAAGCGATGTTGCAAAGGTGTTATCAACATATTGTAGTACGATCCATGGCCAAAAATAGCGTTCGAAATGGAATTTCGGATGACGTCAGCTTAAAGGTTTTTTGGAAGCCTATAATCCTTCCTGAAGGACTCCTCTACGACATTAAATAGATCGATTTCCATAAAATTGTCTTACCAAAGACAGAAAAGAGCTTTCAAGATAGCAGCCAGAATACCAAAACATCTTAAGTAAGACTTTTGTCTTACTAAAGACTCTGGTGAGTTCTAAGATAGTTGCCAGAATAGCCCTGTTAAAGAACATCGTCCAATACTATTAGAAACAAGATTTATGATAGCAGATTTTCATGGCACCAGAGTACTAGGGGACCGACCAAAGTTCGGTTTTATGTTTTGGGGTTAAAAAGTCGAAAAAATATGCTAAGTGTTGAAAAAGTCTAAAGAGGTTCAAAAACTTTGAAACAGTTGAAAATGGTTGAACAAATTTAAAAAATTTTAATGGGGTTAAAAAACTCGCAAAAAGTTGAATGAGTTTAAAAACGTCGAAAAAATTGCAATGAGGTTGAATAAGTCAATATAAATTAACAGAGGTTGAAAAGTCGAATAAATATAGAAAATGTTAAGAAAAGTTGAAAGAGGTTGTTACAACGGTTGATAGAGGTTAAATAATTTGAATGAGTTTGAAAAAGTAAAAAAAAGGAAAAAAGTTGAAAAATATGGAAAATGTTGTATAAAGTTGAAAGAGGTGAAAAAGGCAAATAAGTCTATAAAATATGGAAAAAGTTGAATAAGTCAAAAATATATGGAAAACATTGAAAAGAGTTGAAGAAGGAGGTTGTAAGTCGCAAAAATATGGAAAATATTGATAAATGCTGAAAAAGTTGGAAATTTTTGAAAAATACTGATAAAAGTTGAAAATCCGAAAAAAGTTGAGAAAGTAATATATAATGTTAAAAAAAGTTGAAGCACGTTGAAAAATATTGAAAGATTTGAAAAGGCTAAAAAAAGCGATTAAATATGAAAAATGATGTAAAAAGTTGAAAATAGTTGAAAGATGTTGAAACAGTTGAAAAAAACTATATCGATAGTATGTTGAAAAAAGTTGAAAGATATTGAAGATCTCTAAAAAAAATTGAAACAGGTTGAAAAAGTTGCATTGAGATGTTGAAAAACCTTGGAAAATTGAATGAAGTTGAAATGCGTTGAAATAGTTCGAAAGGAAAGGAGCAAAATGTTGAAAAAAGTTGAAATATGTAGTCAAAAAATATTAAAAAAGTCTGAAAATGCTACGCTTACAACTTTTTGTTAACTTGGAAGGTGCCACACCCACAGAGGCAATACCTTTAAATTCCATTTTATATCAAAGCTTATAGTAACCGACATTTCTACACCGAATTTTATTGTGATTACTCTGATAATATGTATAATATAACCTTAACCTGACTCTACCCATCAAAGTAGCCTCTTTTATTCCTTAACAGACAGTTTTAGTTTTGAAATATGTTTGCTGAAGAGAAGTTCAAAAACAAATTTCTCCAAAATATTACGCAAAATTGCACAATGAAATCTTTTTTGAAATGAGCACCATATACCGGTCGATTTTTTTCTAGGGATTGTCTTAAACTTAATGCAAAATCATTAACAAAATATTCACAAAGAAAAACTTTTTATTTTAATATTTTTCCAAATTCATCTACCTATACCAACTCAAAATTTTTTTTCTACAAGTTATTTAATTAGTAACTGAAAATGATTTGAATGCAGATTTTATATTTTTTACATTGAAAACCAGCATACTGACATATGAGACAGTTTGGAAAGCACTGTTGATATACTATCAACATATTACACTTTCTGAACGTGCCCTACTCTCTTAACACTGTCAATATCTCTATCTATAGAAATTGCAGACTAGTTTCGTTCAATGGATTTGCAACCGTGTCTGGGGGACATTGACGTTAGAAGATGTAATCCTTAGAAATTAAAGAGTTTAAAGATTTTTTTTTACTACAAACAAACAATGATAATTAAAACTTCTATAAAACTACCAAAACAATATATATATATTTTTTTTTTAAATAAAGAGTTAATTTACGAAATTGCACCATATGCGGGCGCAAATCAGTTTACATGAATTATATTCCTACTACATATTGCGTGATTCTAAGCACTTGCCAGCATTGTTGGCTAAACTTTCTTAAGACTTTTGATGTTAGATAGAAATTTCAGACTTACGCGCCCCCAAAGCCTACCAAGCAATTTAAGTTCATTGTCAGTAACATATGCGTAACTTTTATTAATATTCTTTAGAGATAAAAAGAAAAACCATAGACATATTTAGATGATGGAACAACGAATATACAACAACTTGATGTGATGCACAAGTTTTGAGCCAGCTTAACCAAGCGATTATCTAACATTGCGAAACTTAACGCTAATAAGCATCGGTTTATTAGATGTTGGCTGACAATGATGATGCGATGCTGGTTGTGGTGGTGGTGGTGGTGTTGTATGCATGGTTGAATAATCACCCTCAACCACCAAACTGACAAACAGCAACAACAATAAGCAACCAACAACAACAACAACAACTACAATTGAGCCAACAAGTAAGTAACGACATTAGCGACATATCACAGCCACAGCAAACGTTTTTTCGCGCATGCATGCTCATTCATCCATTCATTACGTTCGTTCGTTCGTTCGTTCGCTTACTACGTTTGGTCATCGCTTGCTTGCTCGGTCAAGGAAGTTGTTCATCCTCAATTTTATACGAACTATGAAATCTATGCTTACATGATAATGCATTTACAAAGTGGGAGTTAAAGCGTCATCAATGCGGACAGACGAATAGTTGTTACAGCGGCGCAATTGCAACTACTGACCTCAATTATTCCACCGACTGCAATTTGTGTGGAGAGCTGCTGTTAAGCGAGTGTATATTTTTTAATTTCGATTTAGTTAATATTAATTATTAAATAATAAATTTTGAAGAGATTATAATCGGTAGGTAAGGCATACAAAATTCCTTCCGATTTTTCTTCTTCGGAGAAATTATGAAAAGTCATAGCTGAGAAACAAAAACAAAACTATCAAGAAAGATTTTACTTTGAGAAACGGAATAATCACAAGCTGAATTACGAATCTTGAGCTCAATTTTCTATTGTCTACTATAATCCATTCTTACGTACAATTGAATACGAAATCTGAGTCCTTATTCAAAACTTAGATTTTTTTCTTAATTTTTTTATTTTCAACTTCTCCACAGAATTAGAATATTAAGAAGAAAATTTTAGGCCGTTTTCAATGAATAATTTGTGAAAGAAATATTATCAAATTAAATCATTTTAACATATGAAAAAGCAATTTTATTCGAAGCTAAATTTTTTCGTGCCATTTGTATTTTATTTTTTGTAATTTCATTCAAGTCAAATTTGCACTAACTACTGCCACATAAATCGGTTAACGCTGATTTATGACCAAAAATTGACTGTTACCATAGCTTTATATCTGAATGAGCTTCATGGCCATGGATAATCTCCTAAATATACGAATTCGGAAATTTCTTTGGAAGCTAACAAAAATTTTGTGTACTTTTACTGCCTTTTCCTCATTATAAACTTATTGCATATTATTTATATGTAAAGGAAATTCACATAGTTTGGAAAAATTCATTAGTGACTAACTAATAATTCATGAAAAAAACTATCGATCGTTTTTTGAACATATATATCCTTTTTTTATAAAATGATGTACTTTATTAAAAAGGATCTTTTAGTGAAGCAAGTTTTTCTCAAAGATCATTAACGCGATAGTTCAATATTCATACATACCCCAATATATAGATCAATTCTTCTTAATCTTTGAATTAAAACTATAACCTTGATTTCGATAATGTGTATATGGTTTAAATAATCATATGTTGTAGTATATTTCATACTGAAAAATTAATTAACTTTACCGAAAGTCAAATACCCTACGTGTCAAAATATGAGCTGCTAGGGACCAAAGTGGTAAAAGACATTTTAAATCATTTCTGGGAAATTGAATATTTACGCATCGGTAATATATTGCTATTCTAAAATTTTCGGAGCAAATTCACAAATAATTCAACGTTAAATTCGTAAAAGTTTGAATGATCTCTTGAAATGGTGACATCAATTAGTCGCCAAGATCGTATGACTTATCTCCTTTGTATTATTTCTTGTAGGAAAATATAATGAATTTGGCTGGTTTGCTGGTGAGCCACTAGTGATTGCTGCTCTGAAAGCAAGTACATTTCGAGTTATTGCTACTATTGTTTGAAAAAGTGAACAAAATTTGGACTTACAGCAAGCGCTTCGTGCGAAGTAAGTTATAGTCCAAAGGAAAAAATTTGTGGCTTTTTCATGCACCAAAACTCAATTACAGTTGGTCATATATTTTAAATGCGCTTTATTAAACAAAAATGTGTGCCATTTTGATATATGACCTTGTGATCTGGTAAAACCATTATGACACCACTGTAAGCTTCTGAGGCTACTGGACTAAAAACTGAAACAAATGAACTTCACAGGCCTCTAAGTCAGCTTAACAACATTAAGATAGAGAGCGAAACAAATCTCGATTTTTGATAACAAGGCCAAACAGTATATGTCATATGAATATACACATAGCTTATGTTGTTTCGCCTTGTCATCAAATATTGATTTTAGCTGTTATTCCATGTGGTCACAGAAATGATAGTCAAATGGGTCAAAATCTGGACTATACAATAGATGTATTAAAACTTTCTAGCTAAGCTCACTTAATTTTTACCGAGTCATGACATTGTCTGGTATTGTCATGATGCAAGATAACACCTTTCCAATTGTTCACTTCTAGCCGTTTTATCTCGATTGTGCGCTTTCAACGCATTATTTATTGACAGTGAAGAGTGGAATCTATCGTCTGCCCTGATTGGAACAGCTCATGATCCAAATCCACCAAACATAAAGTATTACTTTACAGGCCTTACCGCTGTTTGTGCAGTTTCATCCAAATTGAACCTCGTTCTTTTTCGTGCAATTTTTTCGTATGTAACCCACACCGAAAAAAAACTTACTCCGTTTAAGGAAAAATGCCTAAATGTAAGGAAAAAATGTCCCTTAATACGAGCTAAAGCCATGGGTTCCTCAAAATAAGTAAGTTGGATTCCTTAGTACAAGTAAATGTTTCTGTTTTGAAATAAGGAAAAGTTTACTCAATGTGAGGACAAGGTTATAAAACTGAGGAAAATTTTACTTTTTCTAAGGATGAAGGTATCCTTAAATGAAAGAAATTTACTTAAAATAAATTGGTTGATTTCAAAAAAAATTTGTTAATTTTCTATTTCCTTATTTGTTCGTTGGTTACTTATTGTCAGTCATTCTTATTTTAATTGTAATACGTTTTTAAAATTTCAAAGAAGAACTTAAGTTTTTTTTTACCGTTCACCCCCGATCAGAGAATTGAACCTGTGTTCTCAGCGCCATGCCACTGTTCAAAGATGCTCATCTTACCCAACACAATTTTTTGAAGAAACTAACTAAAACTGAGTACGATTTTCCTTAAACAAAACATTCCATTAGATTGAGGAAATTTTTACTCAACTGAGGAACAAGTTGTCCTCAAAAATTCTTCCCAAAGAAAAATTTTACTAAAACCACAAACACTATTTTTGAGGAAGAGCTTTGACTTGCTTTAATGAAACATGAACTCATTTCATCGATATGAGGAAAAATAACTTAGATTAAGGAAAATTTTTACACTAAATCGGAGGAAGGCAGTTCTTCAAATTTAGTACGGTTTTTTTTTCGGTGCACTTTTCGTAGATGCAGCGGCTAAGTGTTTTAAGTTATTTTATAAAAAAAACTTCAATGAATAATTTCAATACAAATTTTTAGCATACATTTAAAATGCCACCTTTTATTCTTGTTATTAATATCATAAGATATTAAAACTTTTCTAAGATGGCGCCACATGTTGTAGGTAGCAATTCTCGTAGCTCGTGCCGTATTATATTTTTATTTATTCATAAAATTTTGCTTTAATTTTTACGGTAAATATAACACTTTATTATTTTAATCATTTTGCATTTAATAAAATGCAGTGAGCAATAAAAAGAAAAATAAAAAAAAAAACGTCATCGTTAAGTCAACAGAATGAAGTTGCATTTATTGTTATGGTAGTAGTGGCAGTTGCTGCTATTCATTTTGTTGCTTTTTTTTTTATTTTGTTTTGCATGCAATATTTCATTAATTGCATCCTTGGCCGCATTTATTACCAATTTTGGTGGTAGTGTCTACACTGACGCTGCTGCAGTGTCTCAGTAATCGGGTGGGTGCTAAATACGCGAGCGCAAGCAATTGAACGATCAAATCGATTGTGGGTGATTGAGCGCATGTGCATAGTCGTCGTTGTCGTCGTCATTGTAAATTTCGATGCAGCACAGTGGGGAAATATTAGTAAATTAGGTAGCTTATTACGTTATTTATTAACTTTCTTTTACATAAAAATGATTTTAAGCTGCATACTGAACGTGCAGAATTTTTTGTGGAAAATTAATTATAATCCAATTATAATTATAATTTTGGTTTTTTTAAAATAGTAAATTTATCCACAGTGCTTTATCGATATTGCTGACATCGAACTTTTCGTTATTTAATTTTTTTATATTGGGTGCATCATATTCATAAATTTTCATCATCATTGTAGCTTTTGAGAAATTGTTGCTGCTACTGCGGTTGTTGTTGTTTGTGTTGCATGCTCGTTTATTTGTTTTTGTTATTGTTGCTTTTAGTGCGCTTTATTTATGCATTTAATGTACATTGACTGTGATTTTGATTTTTGTTGAATTGATTATTTTTTTTTTTTGTAATTTATTCCTCGTATTAAAAATATTTTTAATTCATTAACCGGCTACAAGTTTTTGTTCTTGGCTACATACTTTTTTCAACTCTTTCTGTATCGTTTTTATTTCTTCATTGTGTATTTAAGCATTTTGTTCATGAAATTATGAAATTTTGAATTAATATACATAGGTATTAAATATATATGATATCGCAACGATTATTTTTGATTTCTATACAGTTCTAGTGAAATTTGATTTAAAATTAGCCTGACAAATTGAAACAAAAATACGAATGAGTGCTACCATTTAAAGCATTGCTTGTAAAATTAATGGCGTTTCGAAATCGCAAAATTTGTTTAATCAGAGTTTTGTGTTGAACCTTTTCCACGCTGTCCAAAAGTAACAACCAATTGACATTTATTGAAAAATATATAGTACTGAAAAGTGAAAATATTTAAAAAAAAAATTGATAAAATTATAGGGTATTTTGACACTGATAACTCATTACCGCGCGAAGTATTGTCAGAAAGTCAGTATCATACGTCCGCGGAACGGAATGAAACTATTAACGTTTGATCAACGTGGAAAAATTCTTAATTCCAAAGTCAGTGATGTATATTCCAAATAGTTCGTGTTTTAAAAAACATATTTTTTAAGACTGGGACTCAAAAAACCCTCAAATGATCGTCGAGAAGACAATGCATCCGCAGAGAGTGATAGTTTGGTGCGAGTTGTAGTGTAGTGGCATCAATCTCACACTTTATTTCGAAAATGCTGTTGAAAATGCAGTTTCGGCCAAGAGTGAGTCTTACAGAGGCATGATAACCTTCTTCTTATGGACAGATAAATTGAGGAAATGAGCTTGGACGATCTTTGGAAACAACCACCAAGTTCGGTAATCGAGTAATCAGCAGTCTTGGTGATGTTAATTGGACATCTTGTAGCAGTGATTAAACGTCTTTGAAGTAATTTTTTGTTTGGTTACGTAAAAGATATGTAGATATTCTACGGACAGTCCACAAAAGATTCAGGCACTTAAGTTGAATATTGGCCGAGCTATTCGTCAGAGAGCCTGAAACTATCAACATGAGTGTATTTACTTATTTCAATGATAACAATGGGTAGTGCTACGCCTCCAAAATGTGAAAAGAATCATATGTACAAAATTGGAAGCGGGGCACCGCCCATTTTTTCATTGAATTTTAATTTTGCCTCTTTTTAGCATATACATACGTACCAAGTTTCATATATATGCGTCAAATAATTTATGAGATATAATGAATTTATGTTTTTTTTTATGTGGGAGGGCGTGGTATTGCCCATTTTTTTCCAAACCTAACAAAGCTTAGAACCTTGCACAAACTATAAGCAACATATATACCAAATATTATCCAACTGCGTCAACCAGTTGCTGAGATATAAAATATTTGAGGCGAGGCACCACCCATTTTTTCATTGAATCTTACTTTTGGCTCTACCTTTTATATATATATATACCAAGTTTTGTTTATTTGCGTCAAATAGTTGATAAGATATGATGAAATTTAATTTTCTTACACATGGCGGGGGTGTGGCATCGATTAAAAAAAAATCTGACGTGCTGGAGAAAGACCACGAGACACGTATATTTTTTTTTGGTGCCTATTTTTAGAATATGTTGAAATATCTCATGTGTACTACAAAAAGTTTGATTCTGTCGGACCGTATTATCAAAAAGTACCCCAAAAATAGCGAAAAAGTTTAAAGAACTTGTCAAAAAGTATCCAATAGTAACGAAAAATAATCAAAAAAGTTATTCATATCTAATAGTGTCCAAAAGTATAGATAACGTTTTCATCGAAAATATATGAAAAGATTATAGAAAGCGAAAGAAATTAAGTACCGCCAAAAAACAGAGAAAAAGTGCGAACAGTGAGACAAGGCAATTCATTTATTTTATTTCTAAGGACATATACAGCTATATCAACGTTATAAATAACATTTAATGTTTGAGTTTAAGCGTAAATAAGTTGATGTAAGAACCCAGTAATGCAACAAAAACATAGTCGAATTTTCAAAGAGCGTATTTTGAAAAAATATCAAAAATGGCACACACTGAATTCTTGAAAATTTTCAAACTTAAAGTTTAATTTTAAAGTTATTTTTGGATACTTTAACTCTTGCTCAATAACTAAAGTCACAGAATCCCATATAAGAGACTCAGAGGTCGAAATTTAAAAGGTCAAGCAAGAAATTTATTTATCATTCTCTAAGAATTTTTATGCCAAATCAAAATTTCCACGAATGCAACATTACAAATGATTATTCTCAAATGGTTTCAAAGTTTCCACACAAGATATTCTTCTTTCACATAGAAACTCTGTCATAAAGCAAAAAATCTTATCCCCTTGAAAAAAAGCAATTAAATTATACATCAAAAATACTAAATTTACTTTGACTGTCATTACTTTTAGACATTTTATAAATTACAAAACTTTAACGAACTGTTGTTAATTTTTAATTAAAAAAATTTTTAATTTAAAATCAATTTTGCAAATGAAATTGATTACATGGGTTGTTATTTTTTTCTTCTCTTCATAAATTCTAAGTTTGCAAAAAAGAATTGCGGCAATAAAAATACCTGCCATAATTATAACTCTATGCACCATCGAGACAATCAATATATTGCAAGACAAAAGTAAAATCGAAATGAAAAACATCATCCTTTCAAAGTTGCTGCCACAAAAATTGCGCAAAATTAAGAAAAAAAAAAAAATTTATTTCATGGTCAGTTTTGATTACAATTAACTGCAGCTTAGCAGCAGCGACTTAATAAACGCGATTGCGCAACTTAACTTTTCCGCAATTCTTTAGGTTTTTTTTTTCTTTGTCTTTTTGGCTTTTACAACGATACAGCATCGCCTGATTAAACGCCTCACATAACTTGGCTGGCTGGCTGGCTGGCGAGTAACCAATCAACCATTTAATATTGCAAATTTCAGTTAGTAACTAACTAACTAACTAAATAGCTAACGTGATATTACTATAAAGTTAAGCAAATATTTAATTTAAGAATTCCTAATGCAAAGCAAAACGTACTGGCGTACGTGAGTTCTTGGACATGTACCAAGACGGTAAATACATGTATAAACGTATTAGGGTGGCTCTACTAAAATGTAGAACTAAAAGAGCTTACATTAAACGTTTTTTGCTACATATGATTTAAGAAGAAGTGACCTGCCAACTCTGTAGTCAAGTATGAGGATCGCAAAATACAATAAAATCCAATTAGTGGAAGTATCATGTCTCCTAGCAGCACTTAAGTTAGATTAAGAATTTTTAAATTTTATCATTCTTACTTTGCACATTACAAGATTCTAATTAAAATTAGTGCCACTTTAATATATAAAGTAATAAATATTCACAATTCATAATATTGCCAACTGACAAGGTTAAAATTAACTTAACTCAACCGAGGTGCTGCTGCTGCTGCTGCTGTAACGCCAACAACTTAACATTGCCAGCTTAACATGATTTTTATTAATTGCAATTTGCCAAGATTTTTGTGCAATAACATTTAACACTTAAGTGTTGTTCTTGTGCTGATTTTGGTTGTGCAGTTGTTGTTTTTCTTTATAAAATAATTACAATTTTTTTTTTTGCATTTATTTATTTACCTACATATTTTTTTAATCGTTTATATTTTGTGAACACCTTGTAAGCATGTTAAAATATTAAGCAACAAGCAAAAGAAAAAAGAAAATTTGCATTATGGGCAATTCCAAATGTGACTTACTTTATTAAGAACAAAATGAGATTTTGACTCCCTACTAGTGATGGTATTTTCAGTAGGTGTATTTGTGTTGTGAAAAATATGCGTGAGCATAACAATAGCAACAAATTGCCTCTTGAACTTTGAACTTCCGTAAATTATTTTTCATATGCTGCTTAATAAATTTAATAATGCATAAGGATTTGCATATTAAGTGAGAACCAGAAATAGTTCTTGTTAGCACAACAACAACTAATTATATGTAATCAAATGTCAGTCAATGTTTTAGAAGAAACGAAATGAAAGTTATTGTTTCAAGATTAAATTAGCTTGTACGTTAAGTCAGACAGTTTACAGTGACATTGATTAGGAGCCTAATTTTAATACTGATTCTTTCAAATCTAAGTTAATACTACAGTTTTTGATCGGCAAGCCGCATATGATGTCAATCGATCTATTGTTTCTCACTGCAAATCAATTTGTAAAACCTTAATGATATAACATCTTTGCATATGGGAGAACGACCTCAAAGAACTAAAGGGTGATCCAATACGAGATCCTTATTCCATCTGGATTGTTTTGACAGCTATCATGTGGCAAATGGTTTGTCCATATGACGTTTGTGTTCAATATTCAATACGACTCAATCATGAATAGACTTACTCCTGAACAACGTTTATTAATTGTGGAAACTTACTACCAAAATCAGTCATTAATTAGAGAATATTATAGAGTTCCTCAACATCATTTTCGTCGTTATGAGCGTCCTACTGAGCGCATATGATAATCATCATTCAACCAGAGTGCACACAGTCCGTAATTTTGAGAATATTTCTGCAGTAGCAGAGAGTGTTCGTGAAAATCGTGAACAATCGATTCGTCGCCGATCTCAGGCTTTGGGCATCTCTTATGGATCATTGTGGCGTATCTTGAGGAGTGATTTTGGTCTGAAGGCCTATAAAATACAGCTCGTACAAGAATTGAAGCCGGCTGATATTGCTTCAAATTGATCCATTATTTTATCGAAAAGTTGTGTTTAGCAACGAAGCTCATTTCTGGTTGAACGGCTACGTTAACAAGCAAAATTGCCATATTTGAGCCGATGAACAACCAGAAGCAATCCAAGAGCTTTCAACGTATCCCGATAAATGTACTGTTTGGTGTGGTTTATGGGCAGGAGGCAACATAGGACCGTATTTCTGCAAAAATGCAGATCGAGCCTGTGCTACGATCAATGGTGCTCGCTACAGAGCAATGATCAATGAAGTTTTGTTGCCAAAAATTCAGGTTATTGGTGTAGCCGACCTTTGGTTTCAACAGGATGGCTCAACATGACATACAGCTGGAGAAATAATCGCTTTTTTGAGGGAAACGTTCAATGAAAACATCATCTCAGGAAATGGTCCTGTTAATTGGCCACCAAGATCGTGTGACTTAACGCCATTGGATAACTTTTTTTGGGATATGTTAAATCACTTGTTTATGTCGACAAACTCGAGCCTATTGCCGCATTGGAAACCAACATAACTCGTGTTATTCACGGAATACCGGCCGATATGCTCGAAAGATTTGTCGAATATTGGACCCACAGAATGGAAATTTTAAGAACTAGTCGTGTGCAGCATTTCAACGAAATATGTCCATATCAAAAAAAAAAAAAAAAATTAGAACTCGCCCTCTTAAAAGTACGTATCAACTTTAGATTCTGTACACTTCCACAAAACCCAGATACCATCACAACTACAACAATTTTAGTTGATCTGTGAAAAAATTTTTTTTTAAATTTTTTACACGACCACAAAATAAATTTTGAAGTTGAAAGTTGAGGTACCATATCGAAGTTAGAAATGCCAGGTCAGGTCAGAAGAGATATCCTCAAAATCTTCTTTTTTAAAAATCTGTTTTTTTTTGCATTTTTGGAATAGGATATCTCAAAAATCTGAAGTGATTTACCGATTCTGACCCCTCATTCGTTTTCAGCTCACAAAAAACCATACGATATGGTACATCTTCTTTTTTTGTTTTCTGTCCGTGTTAAAACTTAGTTCAATTTTAATTTATGTTTCAAAAATGTTTGAAGTAACATGCAAGATTATAGAGACCACTTTATCGTGGAATTGTCCACATACATATGTGTACAAGAAACAGTTGATATTTGGCGAGTCGCCTGATTAGCTAAGAAGTTGCTCTAAGAACACAGCGATTGTCAATCAAAATAATTACAAGTATTTGTATCTTTTTTTTGCTTGCTGGCAACTGATATCTCAATTATATTTCAGGCATGTTGTGCAATTTTTTTGTTACTAGGCCTCTGGATTTGTGTCTGTTGGTTTTAATTATATAATTGCTTTAACACTATTTTTAAATAAGTTTTTTTTAATATTTTCAGAATATCAGCCAGTTTATATATTATATATATATGAATTGCCATGGGTTAAGCTTTTAATAAAATAAAATTTTAAGCCAAAAAATAACATATCACATAAGATGTTTTCTTTATCACGAAATAATAGCTACATAAATAAAATAAGATTTAAGAAATCAACTCACATATGATAAAGCTGGCGTATTGGTATTCACGATCATACCACGTTTCCCCAGTAGCGACTGATTCATACGATTCGTACCATAGTACATCTCCCAAATGCTCGGCTTCTTTCGATGCCATTCCATGATAGAGTCCTTTTCACCTGAATCACCACCATTACCGCTACTTCTGCCACTATTCGTTAGCCCACTATCCGCACTACCATTTGGCCCAACTTGCGTATCTAAATTATTAAGGACCGGTTGAAGAAATGATAGATTACGTTGCATTTGCGTTTGACTGCCCACCGCCGCACCACGCACAATACGCTGCTGTTCTACGTCCCTAATATTTTCCACATAAAAATCCGCCGCGGGAAAAATTTCAGTCAATGATTTTCGTTTCATTTTAAAATTCGGATCACTCGCGCAACGTATTGACATTATCTGTTGTCGCACACCCGCCGACGTTGCGACAAGTTCACCGTTGCGTAAAGCTTCGTAAGCGGAAAAATCATAATCGGATTCGAGCGCACTAACACTTGCAATGGAGCGCCGCCGCTCGAAAGCCTTTTTCATTTTGACAATATGCTGATTTTTGACGAGACCACTACAAAGTTGCTGTATCTCAAGTTCGCTATGTTGATTCATACGCTGCAGATACGATTCTAATTCTAATTTTAAAGTCTTTATCATGCCATCGAGCTCTTTGGGCAATTCATCATCCGTTGGGTTCGTAATACCGCTACAAATACCACCTTGACTGCTTTCACTGCTCGAGCGTAGCTCAGTGCGAGATCGTGATATTAAGCGTATTTTATCGCGTACATCTTCAAGTAATTCGCGTGTATTTTGAAAATGAATTTGATCCTCATAGCGTTTCAGGTAATGCTCCATGGAGGCGGACTTTTGTGATGCAGTGCCACCAACAACAATATCACTTTCAACACGATACGCATCTTCGGGGCAGGAATTTATATATTTGGCACATTTGTAATTGTTCTCTTCCAACTCTTCGGCCATAAATGAGGGATTGTCGATGCCGCCGTCGCCGGGTAACGCTTTGGTTTTGCGTTTTCCCAGTGTACCTATTGGGTGAGATATAAAGGGATTAATTAGAGAGAGTAAAAGTTGATATAGAAAGAGTAAATGGTTGAAAACTAATGTTGGCTATAAATATCTATGGGAAAAGCTTGATTTCCCAAACTTCTCTCATTTTCACCAAAACTTTCACACTTACCTCGCTCATTTACTAGCAGAAAAGAGTCCAGATCAATATCCAACAGTGAATCATCTGCCATCTCAATGTCTTGCCAAGCACGTGGCGGTAGACTATTCACAGGATCATAACCTTCCATAATTGTAGGCAGCTGATGATGCGGATAGCCACGAAATCGCTCATCCATATAGCCAATATGATGATGCTGCTGCTGCTGTTGTCGTGCAACATGCACAAATGAGGTAATGCGATCCTGAGAGGTCAGACTTGGAAATGCTTTTAAATGGCGATCGAGATTCTCAATGCTCGTTTCGAGTACACGCAAATTTTCGCTAAAATGTGGCATTTGCATTGGTGGCAGCGGTAATGGTGGTGCTGGATTTCTTTTCAATGTACGTAATATGACCTGATTATCGAGCGCAACTACAACACGCTCCGCTACTTCCACATCGTCGTCATCATCATCGTCATCGTCGTCATCGTCATCATCATCACAATCTTCTGCTTCAGTTGTAGCTGCACCCAAACGATGATCACCGCTTTGGCGAACTACTCCGTTCATGATCTTCAATCGACTACTATTACTTTGTAGAGTTTCACTTTGATCCAGTGTTGTTGATTTGTTGTTGTTGCTGGCGTTACCGCTGCTGCTGCTGACTTTGCTATTGCCTGTAGTTAACACACTTTTACTTTTGCTATTCAAGTCTAGGACATCGATAACCGGCTCGCAATAGATGTGATCTTCAATGGAATATGTTGAGCAAACATTTGAGCTGTAGTAACCAGATGAACCACTTTTGTCAGTGGAATAATGCGACTGATGTGAACTAACGCGTTCACTTTGCTCTCCATGGGTGAATGTAGATGCCGCTGCTGCTGCTGCTGCAATCGCTGTTGGCCCAGTTGCTGCAGTAGTTTTGACCATTTTTGTTAGTTTGGTGGTATTGCCATTTGTTGGTAGAACTGCATTCTCACTAACAATGAGTTCCACACTTCTTGTTGACGATGTCGATGTTGCCAATGTTAATGTGGATGCTGTTGTTGTGGAACTTGCAGAGTTTTTCTTATTACGTACCAAAGTGGCCGATTTTCCTGGCTGCATGGAAATATGAAAACCAGTTCCAATTTCGTTGCTATTTAAGTGACTTTGTTGATTTTGTCTAATTTTGTTGGGACGAAACGTTGCCGCCACCATGCTGCTATTGTTGCTGCTGCCGTTAATGTTGATCGCATTGTTTTGTCTGTTGCTGTTGCTAATGTTGTTGGCATTTTGTAGACTCTTGGACGTTCCTGTATGCGTTGCTGCTGCTTGTGTTGCTGTTGCTGAGATGACGGCCAGTGGCATTGAATTTGAGCTGCCGACACCGCTGAAATGAAGAAACGACAACAACGAGTTGTTAAAAAAAGGGAAATTAATTTATTGCAACATGTGTATTTTGCGCCAAAGAAAAACTGGGTCAACTTTATGGTATGGTAACTTGTTTCGATGGTTTATGTCTTTGAGAAAAGTGAATTAAATGCACACGCTTGTACCTGAGAGCATATGGAAAATTTTATGATGCTGTAAGTTGTGAGTGACATTTATGTTGTTGAAAAAATGAGCGTATGACAGGGAATAAAAGCTGGTTTCCTTGAAGGATTTAAAAGAAGGTTTTGAACTTGAATTTGAAAATTTAATTATTTCTTAGTTTCGGTTAAGGCCCTTAGAGTACTTATAAAAAAAGTTACAGAATTCTTAGTACACTTTTCTAAATGATTACTATTTCTTTCAATCAAGTCTAGCCTTAAAGATATATATTTCAACGGATCGGTTTGAAGAAACAAGCAAAATTTAAAAACTTTTTATTTCCGTTGAAATTTTTTTTGTAAATATTAAGAGAATCTAAAAATTCTAAAATTATTCTAAAAATTATTCTACCAATAGAATGCTACACTATCTCTGAGTAACATAGGTTATATTTTATTTTGATCAAAATAAGGGGCGTGGCACCTTCAGTGCAACAAAAATACTTAAAAGGCTATATCTTGGTACCTATGTCAAGCACCTCGCAAAATATAGGCGGAGTTAGATAAGGGGGCGTGGCACCTTCTATGCAACAAAAAAACTTAAAGCACTATATCTTGGCTCCTATGACAGTAAAGGTTTTGAAATTTAGTGTTAGAATATTTATAGGTTATGTTAAGTACTTCACAACATATGGACAGGATTAGACAACGGGGCGTGGCACTTTCCATACAACAAAAACACTTGAAATACTATAGCTTCGTATCTCTGATAGCTAGAGTCTTAAAATTTAGTAATAGGATGGGAGTGGTCTATGCCAAACACTTCACAAAATATGGACAGGATTAGGCAACGGGGCGTGGCACTTTCAATATAACAAAAACACTTAAAATCCTATATCTTCGTAGCTATGACAGCTAGAGTCTTAAGATTTGGTAATAGGATTCAAGTGGTCTATGTCAAGCACCTCGCAAAATATAGTCGGAGTTAGATAAGGGGGCGTGGCACCTTCTATACAACAAAAACACTTAAAGCGCTATATCTTGGCTCCTATGATAGCAAAAGTTTTGAAATTTGGTGTTAGGACGTTTATAGGTTATGTTAATCACTTCACGAAATATGGACAGGATTAGGCAACGGGGAGTGGCACTTTCCATATAACAAAAACACTTAAAATACGATATCTTCGTAACTATGATAGCTAGAGTCTTAAAATTTTGTAATAGGATTCATATGGTTTATGCTAAGCACCAAGCAAAGTTTTAACGGGAATGAACCACGGGACGTGGCACCTTCCATGCGATAAAATACTGAATGCAGATAAATGGGACTTGATATAAAAAGTACGGGCAAAAGTAAGTTTCACTGGAAAAATGGGCTGTTTTGCTTATACATTCCAACGCGTGAGTTCATACAACATCCAGAACACCTACCGGAAAGTGCAGGAAAACGTCTGCCGGGACTGCTAGTTGTTTATATAATTAATAGCATTCATTGATCGGATTGACAAAATCTACGATAACGTACTAAAAAATATTGTTTTAAGACTTGTGTCAAAATTTCAGCCTGGTTGTTCTCAAGCTATATTGATCACCGATTTCAAAAACTTAGTTTTGAGGAAAATACATTTTAAGTTTCAAAATATGTTCATGAGTAGTAATTTTTCTTTACAAATATTCCTGTAATTTTGATAACACTTGTCGGATCACCATAAAATATTTTTTTGGTGTTCACAAGAATATCGTCGCTCTCGGGTAGAAAGGCCCTTACTCATGTTTTTGAAATTTCACAGAAGGAGAAAAAACTTTAAAACCTCATATAAAGAAGTTTCTTTAAAGGCGATTCCCAAATTTTTTAGTGGATCAGTTAGGAGAGGCTATGATGTAAACGTTAATGGTAAGAAATTCGCCAAATGTCATTTCCATCAATGATTTTTTGGCACTTGAACATATATTAAAAACGACAGCACTTACATCAAGTTTTGAATCCAATAATTAAAGCCCTTGTGATTATCTATAATATGACGTCATCAGTTTTGTTACAAAATTATGGACATAACTATAAACATGGATTTGCCACATCCATTATTTTCTTTATATACTCGTCTTCGTGGGGAATTTTTCCCATATATATTATTCTTCAATATACAAAAAAATGAAGAATGCTTAATGTAAATGCATTTAATATTTTTTGCAGTGTATTAAATGTAAGGCATTAATTTTATTGCATTTGCATAAAGCGAACGCTTTCAATTTCACAGAGAGTGAGAGCAAAACGGATATTTAAACTGAATAAACGAGTTCTATCTAAACAGGATTTGACGTTAACTAACTGTTGTTTATAAAAATAAATATTAGAAATCAGTTGTTTTTTTTTTTTCCTTTGCCATAAAAAGCAACTACCGACCCAAAAAAACAACTGCACTGCACTGGACAAATGCGAATTGGTAGCGTTTCGCTTTGAAAGTTGTTTTGCTGTTGTTGATAGCGGCGAAGAAATCGCAATGCGGTTGTTTTCGATTGACACTTTTTTTTGTGTTGTTTTGGAACTTATTATAACTACGTATGTATATCAATAAGCGATAGCTTTTTGTCAAAGATTTTATTTTGATTATATTAATTCTTGAAGTAATGACAAAAAGAAGTTTCAATTATTAAGCGCTGAAAATTCAACTAATTAATTCGGCTTAATTTAAAATCCTTTATTACCTGCCAGTTTTGTTTTTTTATTAAATATTTTAATCGTTAGAATTTTTAGATGCCAATGCTTTGTTTTTCATGCCAACTGTTTAAAAATTTTAAACCAAAATACTTTAGCTAGCTGGCGCCAATGTAATACATTATATCGTAGATAGTCAGCAGTGGCTTACAGTGTTAATTCAATTAGTTTGTGGTAGTTTGCTATAACTCTAAAAATAAGTTTGTTATCTCAACTTACAAGGTTGTTTTTAATTGATTTTTTTTTTTAACTATAAACATACAAATGTATGTTAATTACTTGTATGTATGTTACTATATATAAACAAGTGTACTATAAACTTTTTAATTTATTTTACAAGATATTAAATAATTTAAATGACATGCCACATTTAATTAATAGTGTAATAATTGTTTTGGAACTTTTTCAAACTTAATTACAAAATTATAAAAACAATGATGTATCGAATTACAATAACTTTTAGAACTTTTAATAAAAATTATGGAATTTTTTATTAAAATTATGTTTAATTCAATATAACTAATGCTTTAAGTTTTTACTTTATTACCATTGCATGTTACTCATACGACATGTTGGCAGTACAAAATCTGCGAAAACATTTAGCTCTTCAGGAGCCGAGTGCACAAATGAATTTAAGAGTTGTACATAACCTTGAAAAATGCTAAAGTATTGGTTAGGCACGGTATTTAGTTTCTAATAACATAAGCAACATACGCTGTTTTGAACCGCGAAATTTAAACAAGCCGATGTTACATTTTCGATCAGAAATAATCGTTATTTTTCATATCTATTTTTTTCGATAAAAAATAATCGTTTTTATGGACTTCATTATTTTCGATCAAAAATAATTGTTATAAGTGATTTCTAATTATTTCGATCAAAAATAATCGTTATTTTAAATTTCTATTTTTTTCGATCAAAAAATAATCGCTATTAAGAGATTTTATCATAAGGCAATTTTTACGCCGTGCCGTGCGTTTCTTGATCGAAAAAAATTTAAATTAAAAATAACGATTATTTTTGATCGAAAAAAATAGAAATCCAAAATAACGATTATTTTTGATCGAAAAAATAGAAATGCAAAATAGCGATTATTTCTGATCGAAAAGAATAAAAATCTAAGGTACGATTATTTTTGATCGAAACGAATAGAAATCTAATGTAACGATTATTTTTGATCGAAAAAATAAAAATCCAAAATAACCATTATTTTTGATGGAAAAAAATATAAATCTAAAATAACAAATATGTTTGATCGAAAAGAATAAAAATTCAAAATAACGATTATATATGATCGAAAAAAATTGAAATCCAGAATAAGGACTATGCAGTGATTTCTATAATAAAATTCATAATCGCAACGGTCCCTGTTTAAAAATATAGCTATAATACACTTTCAATTAAAGAATTTGGTAAAACGTTTTTATAAAAAAATGTGTTGATATGACAACTCTAGCAGAACATTTAGAATTACAATAAAAAAAAAACGTGATTATTAACGACAATTTGGCCTTAGAAGAAACTTCACTTAAAATTAAAAAAAAAAAGAAAAAAAATTTGAAATTTTTTTCTTACCACAAATAACAACAGCACAATATAAATTAAAAGAAAAACAAAATATAGATAAACAAACCCTGACCATACCAAAACATAATTTTAGTCAGGTTTGCCATTGACGAAAAACCAGCAGCAGCAGAAACATTTTTGCGAAAATTTTGCTTGACCTTGCATTCCATTGTATATTGTACATTGGTATTTTGAATGCCACAAAAAAAACAGATTTCTTGGGTACTTGGCATCTTGACCAAAATATCTTAAACAACAACAACAACAACAACAACAGCAGCAACGAGCTAAAGAAGATGCTACCAAAATATTCGAAGAAAAAAACAGAAGAAACATCAACTCAAGAAGTTTAAATCGTTAAAGACAAAAAAAAGCACTTTGTATAACGTAGCAGCAACAATGAGTGGCAACATGTTGTTGGCAACAACATTTGGAAGATCATAAAACCAGTTACATATGATGATGATGACTTGCTTAACTTAACATACTTTTGAGACAATTATAATCTAAGTAGCTATTTTTGTGAGTTATTCTATGAAGCAGTGTCACTTTATATTATGAAAATCAAAGATCTTTGTAGAAAATATCAATTTTTAGTTACATTTTAAATATGTGAAAAACATTTTTTAAAGTGAAAATATTTTAAATGTTGAAATATAGTATATCCCTTAGAACTTACTTGCTCACCTAAAAGAGAAAGAAACCCTTGAACATTAAAACATAAAACTTTCTGTCTAATGCCACTTATGTTTTAACTAAATTTTCGTTATATGCACAATAGCAGCATTTTTATGAAAGTCCTTCGCAAATATTCTTTTGAATTCATAGCGCAGTTGACTATGGAGTAAGTCACATGTGTGTGCACTTTTATTTATTTTTGTTAATTTTCATCAATTGCCTTAATAACTTACATCACAAAATTTGCGACAGCATTAAGACGAAGCTTAAAAGAATATCATATGCTGCCAACACAAGTGTATGGTGTTGCTGCTGCTGCTGGTAAATTTCCACCAATTAATAAATGTTGCAGCTGCTTAAAACTTGGCAGTGCCAGCAACGTAAAAGGAGGTTAAGGTTTTTGTGGCGGGCGCCAAAACATGCCAAGTGTTACCCGGGTTTTAAAGAGCCTTAAAATGTAGTTATACCGCTTGTCAAGCGTTTTACTGACTTGAACTTCAGTTCAGTTTGGAACAGAGCAAAGAAGCACTTTTTTTATCATCACATATCAATACACGATCATTACCAGAAGATAGCAAAAGTAACGCACAGTGGGATATGAAAAATGTATGCTAAATTATGTTTAAATTTAATACATAAACTTAGCTCATGGTTTAATTTGAGAGCTTTGAAGGTGAGAGCGCTTGTAGAATTGTTGTTAAAGAAATAATTTAAAGCTAAAAATCAATTGTTGAGAGAGTGATTATAAACTTAGTGGGGAATTGGGATTTCAAAATATTAAAATTTTATTTTTGATTAAAGACTGCAAATTTTCAAAGTTGCAAATAATTAAAATAACATTTTTTCCGATTATTTTTAACACAAACAAAACTTTAATTATACCCTACAGAGAGGGTATATTCACTTTGTCATTCCGTTTGTAACGCATAGAAAGGGGCGTGGCAGGTATAGAAAAGTATATATATTATTGATCAGCGTCACCACCTGAGTCGATATAGCTATGTCCGTCTGTCTGTCTGTCTGTTTGTCTGTTTGTCTGTTTGAATCACGTTTACGGGAAAACCAAGCAAGCTAATTTAATGAAATTTGACACACAGGTCACACCTTCTTGTAAGCTGCTAGCATATAAAAATTGGCGAAATCGGGTTAAGCCCACGCCTACCGCCCATACTCATTGTAAATATACCTCAGCCCACTTTGAAAAAAGATGCTGTGATTTTGATGAAACTTGGTGATTTGGTGAACAATATTAAGAATGGGCTAGGTTTTATAGTTGCAAAGGCTTTTAAAGGGGCGTGGCACATCCCTAAATTTTAACTTTTATAACGCCATAACTTGCAAGCCGTGCAAGGTATTGTGATGAAATTTGGTACACGGATACAAATCATATATATCTTGAATTGTGTTTGAAGTGGGCGGAATTGAAAAAGTGGGCGTGTAACTTTTTAACAATTAAAAACTTTGATTTCGTATAACTCAAAATTGGCACATACGATTTTCATAAAAAATTTAGGGATGATAGCACTAGGAGCAGTAGTCAATACAAACTTCACCAGTATACTGGATAAACTCGTTGAAGGGCGTGGCACAACCCGAAATAACAACGAACAACGTTATCGTAATAAAATTTAGTGTGGCAGATATACTTGCTGAAAGGGTTCTTCTTACGAAAATTTGGCACAATAGAACCGGTGGGCGTGGCACCTCCCATATAAGAAAAAAATGTTTAATGCTATAGATAGTGTGCAATGAGAGTAATCTTCATAAAATTTGGTGCACAGATATCATTTATTATAAGCTATAAAATTAAATAAATTTTGACGAGATTTTATCAGTGGGCGTGGCACCTCCCATATTGACATAAAGTTGGAAGTGATATTTCAAGAGAACTATTGCAGTAATTGGAATGAAATTTGATGTAAGTGGCTTACTTGCTATAAGGTATGTCAGCATGTAAAGCGGGGCGTGCACCTCCCATACAAGTAAAATACCTTAAGTGGCATATCTATCGAAATATATGAGTAGTTATACTGACATTTTATATTAAACGGTTGTTTATGGAAAGCTGTTTCTGAATTAAAATCAGTTACAATTGTATTAGTGAGTGTGTCACCGCCCTAAATTTTTAAGTTAATTAAGGCATATATCGCAAACTATACAAGCTATTTTGCTAAAATTTAGTAAGCGGATGTCAATGACGAATATAATTTATTGATCCAAAAGTAGGCGGAATTGGAGAAGTGGGCATGTCATATTTGGTTTTTTTTTTTCATTTCAATTCTATTTTTTTCAACATTTTCCAGATTCTTTTGACTTTTTCAACTTTTTAACTTTTCCCAAACTCAACTGTTTTCAACTGTTTCAACACTTTTCAACCTCTTTGAACCTTATTACATTATTTTCGACTTCTTCAACCTTTTCAACGTCTTTTTAACTTTTATTTGGAAAGTACTTTCAGTGCAGTGTAGGGTATGTGACTTTCGGCCTGGCCGAAGATAGCACCTTTACTGATTTCATTTTTCATTTGAAAAGTATTGAAAGTAACATTATTTAGCTTTACTTCAAACGTAGAGTATTTGTTGGATATTTTTTGAATCCAAATCAAAAATGTTTTCCTTCAATTTAAATATACTATCTCTTACTTTGAAGTAAAAATTAGATCTGATGCGTTAGAGATATATATTGCTTAGAAAAGTTTAGGAATATAAACGTTTTTGATATATATTGCTCACTACAATTCCACTGTATAACTACTGTACATACAATAAATACATTGTATGTACAAATGTCGAACTTGACAAATCACGCAATATGAACGCGAGAATCTTAACGTGGAGTTAAATATAAAAAAACAACACCATGTAATACAAAGCGTTAACGTGCAAAGAAGATCAAGTTCTTCATAAATCAGAAAAAAGACTCATTAAACATATTGATAAACTAATGAACGTTGGAAGCTTCTACTTCTCTTAATACGGAGTTGCCATCAATGTAAATTCATCGAATAAAACGCCAAAAAAAAGAAAAAAAGTTAAAAGAGTTAAACCTTAAGCAATTTTGCTAAGAAAAAGTTGCCATAAGAATGACGTGCAAATGTGGTGTGCTGTGTCATAGCAGCTTCTTGCCAATTTGTAGCCTTCCATTGTTGCCGCTTGCATGGTAATGACATAAATCGTGCATACTTTTTTTTTCTTTTTTTTTTCTGGTCAAATTGCAGTCTATTTTGTCTCGTACTTTATGGTATAAAATCAGTTGTTTTTTTTTGTTGTTGTTTCATTTAGTCAACATGGCTTGATTTTTGTTCTTTGTACTATAGTACACATCCGTTCGATTTACCAAGTGACATTCGCAGTCGATTAAGCTTGGTTTTGAGCGCGTCTCACTAATGAGTGGTGGTAATGATCTTCACTTGAATTTTTGCATATAGGTAGGCATTACTGCTAAGTCTTTAAGTTTTTTATGCTAAGGTAAACTTTTTTTTTTCAACTGCTCATTTAATTGAGACTGCAATGTTGATTAATGTGTTGTGATGGCGGTTATTTGTTTGTGTTTTTTTTTTGTTACTGTAATAAGCACTTTTTGTATCTTTTCAGTTGGAATGCTTTGTTTTAGTTAAATGTTGATTGAGTTTGAATAACTGCTCTGAAAGGTTTTGTACCTAGAAACGTTTGACTTTCCTTTAAATACTAGTATCTATTTTCAGCAGAACCTCATAAGTAACTATTAAGGGCAGGGACCGTAAATTATCGTTATTTTCTATAATTAAATTCAAAAAAATCACAGTGAAGGAAGATGTGAGTTTGCGTATACAAATGAATTTCTTTTGACGAGAAGCCAAGATATATGACATGATTTTTAAATATGCGTTTCTATTTTAAAAATCAATAATAATTGTTAAATCGGATTTCTATTTTTTTCGATCATAAATAACCGTTATTTGGAATTTCTATTCTTTTCGATCAAACATAATCGTTATTTTGGATTTTTAATTTTTCAATCATAAATAATCGTTATTTTTAATTTCTATTTTTTCGATCAAATATAATCGTTAAATTAGATTTCTATTCTTTTTGATCAAAAATAATCGCTATTAAGAGATTTTAACATAAAGTAAAGTTTTCCGCGGTATAGCTAGCGTGCCGTGAGTTTCGTGATCGAAAAAAAATAGAAATTAAAAATAACGATTATTTTTGATCAAAAAAAAAAAATAGAAATCCAAAATAACCATTATTTCTGATCGAAATGAATAGAAGTCCAAAATAACGACAATTTTTGATCGAAATAAATAGAAAAAAAATAACGATTAATTTTGAACGAAAAATTAAAAATCCAAAACAACGATTATTTTTGATCGAAAAAAATTGAAAATAAAAATAACGATTAATTTTGAACGAAAAATTAAAAATCCAAAATAACGATTATTTTTGATCGAAAAAAATTGAAATTAAAAATAACGATTATTTTTGATCGAAAAATTAAAAATCCAAAATAACGATTAATTTTGATCGAAAAAAATTTAAATCCAGAATAACGATTATGCAGTGATTTCTATCATAAAATTCATAATCGTTACGGACCCTGACTAAGGGCGGATCCTGAATTTTGTGGTTCGAAAAATTATATTTTTTTACTGTTTAAATCAATTTCTTAGGCATTCAAGAATAGATACACAAATTTATAGAGATCAATTCAAATTATTTCGGCCGGAGTCGAGCGCGTATCATCGTACAGATTAGATACAAATTGTGGTTTCTTCTGTTTTAACTAAAATGGATTGTAGGAAAAGTATTTTTAAGTGACTTTTAAGGCGTGTTGAAGTATTTTTTTTAATTGGATTTTTTTTTTTTGAATCTAAATTTTGAGTGATTTTTTTTTCTGTCTTTTTTTCAAAAAATATTTTTTTAAAAAGATCAATTGTTATTTTTTTCCAGGGTTTTCTTAGTACACCCAGAAGAAAATTATAGGAAAATTAAAAATCTGTTTCATTTTTTTGTTTCAGATAAAATATCGAGCTGTATCATTCCCGGCAATTGGATACTTTATGAAAAGAAGAAAAGAAGAAAAAGAAAAAAAAATCTGAAAATAAATTCGAAAGTCAAACAAAAATCACAGAATCTGACTGATACTGAAAAATTACCAAATACGGAAATTGAAAAATTGCAACAAAAAAAAAAAAAAAAAAATTAAAATCCTTTAAAAACGAAAAGGAAATTTTGGCTGAAACAAATAGAAAATTCACTAATTCGAATATTAAAAAAAGGGCAAAAAAGCTTAAATAATTCTCAAAAATTTTTGAGCCGTCTTCAAGATGAAGTCAGACCTAATAATGAAATTTTGAATGAAACTTTGCAATGATTTTTTTCGGGACTAAATTTTGTGTGATTTTTGCTGCATTCGGCATTATTTCACAAAATATTTGTACAAAGTTTCATGTTTCGTTAAACGATAATAATTGAATAATCTTTTTTTTTTTAATTTATGGTTAACAGTTTCAACAGTTTTACTATTCTCTATTAATCTCCAATGCTTGAAACAAAGTCGTCGTACCGAGATCATAAAACTTCAAGCGATATTGTCAAGTGGTTTTGGTAGATGCGCTTCAACGAACGGATGCAAATTAAATGTAATTTTTCTCTGTATGTAGTAATTTACATAAATTATTCTGTAAAAATTACAAACATTTACAAAAAAATAATAACAACAAATCACGAAAGTGACAAAAACATAATTGAAGTTCAATTGCCAAGTTGCGCTTAAGTTATTTATGGATTAAAATTTATCTTTTTTACTGAAGGTCAAAAGTGTGTTGCCTCGTTAATGTGGCGCTTTACGTGCGGTGTTGAAATTAAGATGACAGTTTATTGCGGCATCTTTAAAAATGAAACCGTGTCACTTGTTAAGTTTATTATTACAAGTGTACATTTAGGGTGTACATTGTCTTTTAAATGAAAAATTTGTGGAAGGAATTTCGTTTAAAAAATTTCTTTAAAAATTGACATGAAATGAACTGGAAAGACTCATTGTTACAATATTAAATATAGCGGAACAAGGACTTGACTAACAAACGTTTCATTTATAGAAATAAGTTTCAAAATAAATTTAATTTTAATTTTTGAGAGCTTACTGTTTAACTAAAGCTACTTTGAATAAAAAACAGGTGCATTTAGCCTGCCAAATCCTATACTGTTACGGAAATCAGAACCAGAACCAATGTAGACTCATGTAGATTGTTTTTGTAATTGGTAATAACCTTTTGGACAGCTCTTTTTGCAGAACCAATTTTTGTGCCACAGCCCATGCTTTTAATGCTAATTTTCCTGATAAGTGAAAAGTTGTCGATTGCAAGACATCAAGCGCATTTAAAGCGCCATCACCAAGTGTTATATTTTAATGTAAGCTTTACTTTATATAGAAAAAGTGACACCCTTATTTTGACCAATATGATGATCAGCTAAAGCACAATTTTAAAAAAAATAAGTAGTAAGTTTTTTCGTGGACTGCATTTAGTAGAATGGAGTTGAAATTTTCTTTTAAATCCTACTCTAACCATAAAGCCATTTTTCACTTATTATTTTTTACCTAAAATTTCAATAAAATTTGATGTGATCGATAAGTTCTGAGGTCAGATTCGAACTCTGTGCAAAAAAAAATTGCTTCAGAAATAGCCCGAAAGTTGGCCAACAACAATCGTGAGCACTTCAGGTGCAGATCTATGCAAGTACTGCTTTATCGAAGAAATTAGCAAAAAATAAAATATTTTTTTAATTTTAAAGAGAGATTAACTTCGTTAAAATTTAATATAAAATCTAAGCTACCAATTCCATAATTTTACCCAAATAAAATTAAATATCAAAAAAAAATCCAATCAGAGCAAATCATCTTTACTCAAGACAGATTTATCTATGGGCGAACTAAGCTGTGGCCTAAAGCAACCGATTTCAATTTGTGATCTATAGATTAGTTAAATAACCAAAAGTGAGTAGTTTGAAAACATTGGGATGGAAAAAATATTATCCTCAAAAATAACTTCACAAAAGAGCGCTATTTTTCTCATAGATTATAGCGGCAAAACTATAAGCCCGCTTTTGCTCTTACCATCATTAAGTCTCAATTTTAGCATTAAATAATTTTGAGCATAAAATAAAATTTACAACTGATTAATTTTATCATAAAGTGCATTCAATAAAAATAGATTGTACAAGATGTTCAAGAAAAAAAAAAAAAAAAAAAACACTTGATAGACTATAAATATTGATGTCGGCAGTTCTTTAATCACTAGACCTTGAAGTTTTATAGCCAATTAAATTGGAAATGTTATGAAAATGATAACACAGATTTGAGCAGAAAAAAAAATATTATACCATTTCATTTGAATTTCGTAAGAGTCTACTTTATGGCAAGAACATTATACATCATTGTAATCCACATACAAGTACAATCAAATGAAAATTTTACTATTTGACATTAAAATGCAATAAATGACGCATTAAAATGTTGTATAATTAATCATTGCATATGCGCACACATACACTCATGCAATATTTTCCCCACTGTGCAGAGTGACCGAATGACCAAACAATCGCCAACCAATCAACGCGCCGCACCGTTGAGTGACGGCTTAATGTTTGGGGGCAAAGTTAAGCGACCTTCACAATGCAGTGGCAGTAGCAGCATTAATTTTTTTTGTTGTTTTTGTTATTTTACAAAGGCTTTTTTTATTTAACTTCCTTTTGTGCTCTTAGTAAAATTAATCGCTTTTTAATGAACGTTGATATCTCTCTTTTAGGGATTTAAGCGTTATGGCAGTTTTATATTCTCATAAGTTCATACGTTTGTATAACCACCCCACGAAATAAGCTGAATTTAACAAGCAATTAACTGTGGCTTTAACGCTGCAATTAGCAATCGCTTAAGCAATGCATGCTCACCACATTATTCAGTTGATGTTTCATATATATATAAAATGCGTTCAACAGCTTTAGCAGATATTTTTATTTTTAAAAGATGATTATTTTTTCATTGACGCTATGTTTTGAAAAAATTGAAGAATTTTGACTTTATATGGCAATTTAAAGATTTTCGAGTAAATGCTTGAAAAAAAAATGAGTGCTGCCACCGTAACAATTTTTTTTTAATTTAAAAATTTTGCTTTATAAATTCTTTATAAAATTGTACCACCCATAACAATTGAAACGCTTAAAAACTCTAACATTCTTACCTTTGATATTTTAGCATAGCACGTGGCAGTAAAAAATTTCCTCCTTCTGATGCCTCCGCAAGACTTGGTGTTGACAGCTGTTGCAGCGCTGGTAACTCGCTAACCGCTTTGCTCGTTGTTGCCTTACTGACGACATCATCAACCGAACTCTGACTGCTACTGCTGTTACTCCGCGCACTGTTAACGCCAGCTGCTGACAAATGCTGCATATGCTGTTCTGCTGGCACTTCAGCAACAGTAGCAACAGGACGCTGTGCTGCATGTGATGAAAAAAAGTTACCAAGTCGTTGCAAATAACTAATTTTCATGCGTTCGTTTTGTAAAGAGCTGCTGCTTTCAGTACCGCTGCTGGTGGAGTTACTCAATTTTCGCGTCATCGTTGTTGTCGTCTGCTGCAGTCGACGATTACGATTGTTAGGACTCATCGATGGTGCTGGAGGTGTAGAAAAATTTTTAGCAGCGGTTTGATGTCGTATGTGATTGTTATCATCCGTTCCAACATCATCCTCTTCTCCAGTATCATATGGCAGCACCTCGATTGCATCGAAGTCATAAGAGTTAAAATAGGCCTGTTCGCGTGTTCGTTTCATTTTTGCCGCCTCAGAGGCGTGGTCATCGATTTCCACAGCACCTTTACTGCTGCTCGAATCTGGCAGTGTTTTATTACATATTGGCATTTTGCGGTGACGGTAAAATGATTGCGTTGCGGAGAGAGGGATAATAGGAAACGAGATTTAATTGAAGCGCGTTTGTTGCGGCGTTGCGTCAAACGATTGACTTTGTGCGGCGTTGCAGTGATTGCTTGGAAATCATTGATGTTATCGGCGTTGGCTGTAATTAAAGAAGCAAAAAAAAATTATGAATTTTTATTGCAATTTTTTTGCTGCATAGTGGAAAGAGTTTTAAAATATTATGACTGATGGAAATATTTGCGAGATAAGTCGATTTTGAATTTCAATTCTTTCGAACGAAAATGTAATTTTTCATTATAAATTTTGAATCCTGGAATGTAATCAACAAAAGAATTATCAATTTCTATTTCAATTTCGAATTCATTCCTACCCAGCACTGCCTGCTCGAGCATATTGATCATATGGCATACCTAATTGACCAAGTTAATCGACTGCACTAATTACACGATCACAGGCATAAATTAAAATAAAAATGATTGATAGATAAACAATATATCTATGTTTAGTAAATGTACATGTGCGTGTCGGTGTGCCCGTATGGCAGTTGCAAATTGGTGCAGCTGCCGTAAATGCAAATGCAAAATTCTGGTCTTAACAAAAATACTCATGTTATCTTTATACCAATAGCTGCAACTACCAATCAACACGTTAAAAACACGTTTCTATTACATGAATTAAAATTTAATTTCGGCTTCTTTTGCAGCGTTGTAAACGGATGTTTTTCAGACATTTCAATTTTTGCTGTAATGCAAACTTTCATTTCATTTGCCATACCTATTTAATGAAATGTTGTCAATAGCAAAACTAGTTCCTTGATGTTAGTTGACAGCTAAACTGAGAAATAATGTCGCAGTAAAGTGTATAAGAAATTATGTCTATTCAATTTCGTTTTGCAAGTCCCGAGCAAGTGGAAAAAAAATTTTTCAAATAATATTGATCCCTTAAAATAAGTCGAAAGCTAAGAAATTGTGGCACACTAAATGAGCTTTCATAAGATCACTAAGAGTAATCAACTCTGTCAAGAACTTAAGCCTATTGACCACAGACAGTGAAAAATGTTCGTTGAATGCATTATGGAACAACAAGTGAAGCGTTGACTTTTCGAACAAAATTATCTTCAGCGTTGAGAATCTTTTCATCTTGGCTATGTTAATTGTCAGTGTACGTAAAATAAGACCTTTATTGGCCAAGAACTGAAAATCCTATTATTATAGGGTCTTATCGTGCCCATTATGACTTCTATTCGGGATGTGAAATAATTAGTGTCAATTAAAAAAATTAGAGCCTTTGATTGAAATATCTTCCCCATACAGTTAGTGCGAGGTCATTTGAAAAAAATAAGAGTAAGGAATAATACAAAAAATTAAAAATATTGACATTTGTGTCTAATTTTGCTCAAAATATCATTAACATAAAAAAGAGATAAAAATTAAGTTTTTTTTTTTCAAAAACGCCAATTTCTAACATTTAATATTTTCACATCTTTTTTCGAAAGTTTCATATTTACAGAAATAACAATTATTTTAAAAATTAATGCCTCCACACAGGCTCGGACTTAGAGGTGCAGGGCCCTTAGGCACTGGAAACCATTCTATTTTCGTTTAGCAAATTAAAGGCACTAGTAGTGAACAAATAGTTTTCAATCGACTTTATTTACTTTAATAAACATCAGAAAGACGCAGTCTATGTTAATCTATTTTATTGAATCATACGGAAAGCTTTCTTCTGAGCAAAAGAACGAACGACGTCATCATAGTCAATTCACAGCATTATTTCTGACTCTATGCACATTACAGATAGTGAATTTAGCCACTATCAGGTTTCGGGCTCCTTCACTTATGTGTTTAGATTCCAAGTGATTTAGTTTCGTAAGAAAATCAAACTTTTAACTTAACTCTTTATAAGCAGATCCACGTCTCTGTAGTTCTACAATAAGCCTATCTATAATGACATTATAAATAGTAACTCTGAATCTGTCCTTTTCAGAAGCTTCGGTATCAATTTACTTGACTTCGTTGAACTGGACTTTACGTTTATGTTTCCTCTGCATGTCACATGCATAGTTATTTTCACTTGATTTTTCAACAGCTTTCGACTCATAAAGATCAAAAGTACTAGGCTCTTTTAAGCTTCTAATTACGTTACCAAAGATTGATACAGTTCAGCGATAGTACCCATGTCAATGTTGACAGATTGAAGAGACTTTTTCAATTTGTTGAACCTTTCCAAGAGTCTAAAGAATTCAGAAGACCTGAAGCTTCAGAGCGCGTAGATGGTTTTTCATTTGAATCACTGGCAATTATCTGAAGAGCTGCCTTGAGCTCATCCCAGCAAGAACATAGACTTCAGCAGCTCGAGTAGACCCGTCTTGTCTGAGAAATACTCTTAAAGACTGTTGAATTTGATTTCAGTTTCGATAACAAAATTTCCCATCTGAGTGTTGATGCCGAAAAAAAATTTTGATTGCAAAATTGACTGGGACCCCTAGGCTGGCTGGGCCCTTAGACCTAGGCGGAAATCCGGCACTGCTTCCACGTTTCATAACTTTTAAAAAATTATACCGCTACAAGGGTGCGACTTGTGAAAAAAAGATTAATAAATAGTACAGCCCTATCTGATCAAATACTACACACAACAGCAAAATCGGAGACTATGAAAGCTCCAACTCCACTCGTTTTGACTAGAAATGCCCAAGATAGATAGAAGTCCACACCAAAAAAGTTTTTTTAATTTAAATATTTAGGGTCCGCCCTAGGTCGATTAAGATTTTTCATACAAAAATCTATCACATTCATTTGCTACCTTTGTCTTGTTATAAAATAGCATTGATATATATTTAAATATTTACAGGAATATTGTTGGGCTTTACTAAATGACTGAAAGTTTGATGAAATAATGTAAAGTTATAATTTGTCATTACTTTTACATAAAATGAAGAATGATGGCCTTCAAAGTAAATCTTTTGCCCTAAATTGGTGGGAGTTGACTTATGTGGCCAAACGGTCTAACTGGAAAGAAAGTCTTTTAAAAAATGCTCTGACCAAAATTCTCAGGGCTTTACAATTACCGGTTAAGTTATGATGTAAGCAAGCGTCCTTTTTATCGTTAAATGGGCAATATTATTAATCCTTTCCTTTGTATTAAATCAATTTATGGTGATAAGGCCGCACTAATTTTTATTACGCTCAACAATGAGTGTCATAAACAAATTTAATTGGCATAGTCGAATGGTTCGGAAATTCAAGTAAGTGATAAATTCCAGGGTAGTTTCAGTCGTTCTTTTGTAAATAATAAAGCCGTGAGTATGGCATCTTTATTTTTTTTAAGTGGCTTTAACTAATTAGCCAACTAAAAAAAGTGGTTTATTTTTGCAAATTATTTCCATTTGCTTCGGCAAAGTTTTTGATATATCACGATGTTTATCAACTTTTTTAACCATTTCTCAATTTTTATAGATTTTTCGACATTATTCGATATTTTTTGAACTCTTCTATAATTTTCGATATTTTTCGTATTTAGTCTTCGGTTTTACTTGCTTATTTTAAACAAAAATTTTGATGCTTTTACACATTTTTGTATAATAAGAACACCAAATAATTTAATTCAGAAATTTCTTTTGGGGTTATATATTCTACTGTAAATATACTAACAAAATTTTCATGTGAGTTTTAATAAGAAAAATTCCAAAACAAAAAAAAAAAATCACGCATTTTATGTAATTACTAAGGAGGGGAGGGAGTTGCATTTGTTGAAGTCCTAATCTGATGTTAGCGCGTTATCATTCAATTTAACACTAAACCCTAATCACATGTAATACATTTTAACATGCAACATTGTTTTTGTTGCTGTTGTTGTCATTGTTATTGTTGCTGCTGATGCTGTTGACGATGCTCATCTCAACGATGACTGTGTTAATGTTGATGCTGCTGTTGTTGGCACAATTCAATTGTAATTACAACGATTGCTCATTCATAGTACCTGTTGTAGTTTGAGATACGTACGAGTATCTTGTTACGTGCACTTGTTAACTTACAACAGAAAAATCCCATATGTTGGTTATTCATTTTAGCGGGTTATTATGTCAGTGGAACAGTTATGAGGTTTTTTTTTCTTTTGTTTTATTAAGGGTTTTTTTTATTATTTTTCTTAAATGGTTTTATTTTCTTTTATTTAAATTTTGCGGAATTGTTTGTATATTTTTACATGAAATTTTGTTACATAGTTGTTGTTGGTATGTCAGTGCATACATAAATATATCACGTAAGTGCGAGAATTAATTTTTATTATTTTACTATTTATGTGTTGCAGTTAAACTTTAGTGGGAAATGTATAAAAATTTTAATTAAATGTTGAAATTTTATTACTTTGTAGCTTTGTTTGACCTTAGTAGCTTGGCCCTAAATATTAAACAATCGTTATAGCTCAATATGTTTGACCCAAAAAAAAATGCCACAAATTTTTAATTAGATATATTTTTTATCTAAGTAGTTTATATTTCAATACGATAATTGCAGTATTTTTTGTTTGTTGCAATTTGTGTCATGGCCAAAGGTTGTTGACAAATCGCATTTAAATGAAAATAATTCAATACACCCGTGATGTTAGGTATCGTGTTGTAATGAGAAAGAATTGGCACAAGTATCAAAATTTCAATTAATGCAAAGTATACTAACAAAATATGTTGGTAAAATATTAATGACACAAACCACAATATGTTTTAATTATGTAACGCTGAAGTATGTTGTCTAAGCCATAAAGATTTCTATCTAAAATAAACTTCAGTGAAACTGTGCTTTTTAATAAAATCTGTAATGACCGATTTAATTATAATATGATAGAGTTTCGCTACTGCAGCTATTACTCATTTTAGCTATTTAGCTTGAAACTTTAAGTCAAGCAAAAATAAATAAATTTTGTTAAGAAGTAATTATATTATCTATCGGCATAGCTAGGGGTGAGATAAGAGACCAAGCCTATTCAACAAAATAAATGAATAAATAACTGTTTTAAATTTCGATTTGTTCTGGGTGTTTTTCATGCAGAATGTGAAAACTTTTTTTTACTCGTTTCAAGTTTTTGGTTGCTGAATCAAAATATGGTACCCATTTTATACCTGTTTTAATTTACTTATCCTTAAACTAACTTACTATAAAATCGTAAGGACATCATCTTCATAACACTATACTGCCCTCAGAAGCGAAATATACATATCTCAAAAAAATTGATATTCGCGATTCTTATGGCATCGGATAGCTTAAGAAATTACTCATCTAATGAACTACGCCAAATGCCAGTATCTTAGTTCAAACCTATAAAAAATCTCCAAGATAATTTCCTGTATCGCAAATTTACATGTATTTCAACAAATTGACAAATTATCTCGAAACGCGTTTCGAAAATTTTTCTCTTTAAACAATTTTGATTAAGATGTATTTTTCTATTTAAGACGTTCATGCCATGGTCAAATAAATAGCACAATTTTTTTAGCTTACAAAATAATTTTTATTTAAAGATATTTATTTTCCCATGGACAAATAAAAAGCACAATTTTTATTTTTAAAAAAAAAAATTTTTTTTTCAAAGTAACTTATTTCCTCATTATCCAAAAAATAGCACATTTTTTTTTAGTTCACAAAAAATGTTTATTTCGAGAAACTGATTTTTAAATTATGACCAATGACCAGTTTAATATGTATTTTACAGAGATTTTATGTTCAGTAGTTTTAGTGCAAAAAACAACAAAAAATTACAATCGCAAAATGCATTAAAAGAAGAAAAAATGGACAACGAAATGCTTATACTAGTTTCCATGACGCTACGTCATTTCATCAGTAAGCTTTGACCAATTTAGTTAACAAAAAACATTTAAATATAAATTAAAAAATTTTAAATTATTAAAAAAATATGGCTCACATAGCCTTAGAATGAGTTGGTCATATAAATAGCACAAATACTAGAATTTGGATTTTCAAAGTTCACATAAAGTTTTGCCTTAACTTCACCCCATTAATTTTCTATGAGGTAAAAGTCTGTACTATGAGCTGGCCAGTCCAAAACTTTGGCTGAAACCAGTTTTTTATCATTTTTACCGTATGTTTCTGCTCATTACACGATTAGAAATCTTGGATTAAATTTTGATACAAGCGAAATATTACAACGATTTTTAATACAATTTTGATTAAATTTAATACTTATCAATAGATTACAAAATTTTGTAATCAATTTTGTATTAAATTTTAATAAATAAGTATTATATTTGATTTTTAAACCATCGCGTATTATATTTTAATACTTTAATATTGAACTTTAATTTTACGTTGTTGTCAATATAAATAGCCAACTAATAAATATCACTACGGTGGCTGATGTCGTTAAGCTGCGCGTGCAACACTTGAATTCACAGGCAACCCGGTTCGAATCCCATTCGAAATGAATTTTTTTTTTTTTAAATTTAATAAAAACGACTATTAAATTTTAATACAAAAAAGTAATTAAAATGAATTTTAATATTTTGCAGTATTAAATTTTAATACTATTCTGGTGTAGTCTTATATGTAAGCCCAAAAGTATTAAAATTTAATCCAAAATTTCTAACCGTGTACCTTGCATGATGGCCCATCACTTTGGAATCGAATCAATGACGTATGGCTCTATCATATTGGCTAGTATATTTAAATATTTGAACCGATCCATTTTGTCTTTTATTTCTACAACTGGTCCAACATCGTGCCATGAAAATGTGCTTCAAATCAAAATACTGTCTCCGCCTTCTGTTTCCCTGGTGTACATTGGGTTCAAAGCTCAATTTATTGGCTGACGAACAAATGCCGCTCATCTGGACGCAGTCAATTTACATATCTTTGTCACATCGATCCAAAAGATACTTTTCCAAAACGGGACATCTTTTCTTCGATGTCCTTTGGCAAAGGACCTTGGCTTCTTCGCATGCTTTTTGACTAAAGCGGCTTTTTCCTAGCAGTACGTCCAAACAGATTTGCTTCATTGAGTCGTCTTCCTATTACGTTCCGTGACACATTAAGCCCATATTCTTCGTAATTTTTTAGCTTTTTTGCTAATTTGTCGCGATGGATTAAATGGATCTGATTTGCATTTCAGAGCTTTTTCAACTTTAATGAGAATCTGCAGCATAGCAGTTGAAAGGAGTAGCATTCGAAAAAATTCAAAATTATTTGGAGAAAAAATATATTATGTAAATCAAGGAACTTTATGTGCTATTTATATGACTACAACCATGTGTTAAGTAAATTGACAAAAACTGAAAAAAAACGCCGATTGTATTCCAATTCATATTGGATTGTGCGTTCATTTATTCAAGCAAATGTCAGTGGCTTTGTGTTTAAAGATCAAAATCCTTTAAAATATATAATATGTTTCAGCTATTATATATCACTTTGAGCTAGGAATTGAGTCCAAGGATACATAATTCGGTCCCACTTCCGAACACCAGATCATGGCATTGTGTTTAGACGATCATGAACTACTTAAACTGGCATTATTAAAAAAAATCACAAATAGTCCAGGTTCTGTGACACAATTTCCTACAATATAATCTTAAACAAAGAGAAACTATAATCTTGATATAAAGAATAAATATCTCATTTGAAAGTTTTTTTTTAAATTACTTTAATTTTTGTTAATCAATCCTGGTATTTTAAATAGAAAATTTTATCTACGAAAAAAAACTGGGCTTGTAAATAAACGCATTCTTTCTTAATTTTCAAAGATATAACTAAAATATTTGGGGTTAATTTATGGAAAAAATTTATATTAAAGTCAAAAATAAAGTTATAAGAAAATTGCGAAAAATGTTCACATAAAATAGAGAGTATTTTGCCACTATATCACCAAAACATTAATTGCACTAAATAGGTTAAGGATGAGAGTGCTATTAAAATTAAAAACAAAAGAAGCGCATAAACTATGGCAACAATTTTAAGCAGACAGATAAATGTAGCTCATTAGAGTGTAATATTTTTTTTGTGTTTAATAGTAAATATTACGCCATTATAGACCAGCACATTTAAGATGAGACACCCAATTAGTTGCTGACTTTGTCAATTTATTTTATTTCCGTTTTAATGACAGCAGCAACAACAGCAATCGGTACTTGCACGTTTGTGCATCTGCACGATTTTTAAACAATGGCAGTAGATAGTTAAGCAAAACAAAATAAAAAAATTAAACAAAATTAAGCAAAAAAAAATAAAGAAACAAAATATAAAAAAAATATACAATAACAATCTGAACTATCAAACTTTAAGCAGCTGCAGCAACTGAATTGAGATGCTGCATTAAGATATGAGACAGCAGCATATCTTAGGTGAGCTCATCAATCACCGCTTTAAGTGTCAATGTTGCAACTTAAAAGTAGCTGTAGTAACCTTTTTAGAATACAAACATTTTTGGTAAACCGCATAGTGAGGCAGTGTGTAAGAATTTGATGTGAAAAAACTTCGTTTTGAAAGTCAAAACGAAAAAAAACGAATTTTCTCACGGAATTAAAAGCAGAATCAAACAAAGTAATTGCTTGCTTTCTAAATTTTGGATGGTTTGCTAATTTTGGAAGATTCTTGTACATTCAAAAGTAAAAATATGACAACAAACTTTGCTAAGATTAATCGTTTTTAGCAAAAATCATTTGTTCTAAAAACCATCACAGACAATTTGTGCAAAAAATCTGCACAAGTAGCTGTGATATATTTTACGCTACAACTGAAACGTAGTGCTAAGCTTTTAGTGTAATAAGATATTCGTTAAGTCTTTTAGATTTTTTTTTGGACCAGTAAAGATCTACATTTTTTTAAACAAAGTGACGTCTAAATATAATTCTAATAATTACAATAAATGTAACTAAATGAAGTGATTATGGGCGCTCCTTTTAATAAAAAATTAAATAAAAAAATAATAATAATAACAATAAGACAAAAAACATAAATATAAACAAAAGCAAAACAAATAAGCGCGCTGCTAATTATGACACCATAATGGGCTTAAACATATAAACTAGTTTATAACGGTGGTTTATAACTTGAGTTGCACGCTCCAAAGCATATGCGTATATGTATGACGTAGTAGAGTTTTTTGTTTACAAAATGAAATTTAATTTTGCTGATTTTGTTTTTGTTGCAACAGCAGCGTCAGAAAACAAAAGCAAACGAAAGCACGTGAATCAGCGCTTGTCAAGTCAATTGTCAATTTATTGTGTCACACGTCAGATAGTCGTAATGTGCGCGACAAGTCATGCTGTGGTTGCTTGTCACTGCAGCGTCCAACGTTGAATGAGGCATTTAAAAAAATTAAATTTTTTTAAATTTTGATAAAAAAAAACAACAACACTTAAATTACAACATTTTGTTAGGTTAATTAAAATCGTCACAATTGTTCAGTCGTTTGAACAGTGGAATTTCAATTTTAATCGCTTAATTTTTTTGCTATTTTTTATTTAATTAGTTATTTATAAAAAAATGTATACGAATTGCAGCAACATTTACTTGCAGTACATTTGACATTTTAATTTGATATTGTGCTGAGTTCACTTTATAAGATGAGTTTTATTTTAAATATCATTTTATATAAAGTCATCGTTGCTGTGGCGCAACATTTGAGAAGAATAATGACTGCCTTAAGAAAAGGCAGCATCATTTTGTACCTTTGGCAAGAGTTGCAAGTATTTGTTTTTTTTCCTCCTTTGATCTTTTTCGGTAAAATAGTTACAGCAAAAAAGTTGCTGGCTTAAGTCTTTTGTTTTTGTGTGAAGTAAGTAGACAAAAATACAAGCTTAATCCTAAACATTCTGTTAAATCAGATTTTTGGCATCATTGTAGGCGTTCTCTTTAACACCGGGAAAACACAAAAAAAAATTTTGCAGGTTTCTCAAGTCACTTTCTGCACAGTGCCACAAATAAACACAGAAAATTAACGATAATTTTTTTCTAACAAAAAATCGCTTTAAGTTCGAAAATAAAATCTTTTTGAAAATTTAAAGAGATTTTTGTGAACTTCCAGCACTGTAATTTTTGTCAACGACAGTAAGTTTTTAACCATTCGTCAATTTGATTCGAAGTTAATATTTCTTACAGATTTTATATTCCAGATATGTGCATTGTTTTTCTCTATCGGTTAAAAAATTTCAGATATCTAACCGATATCTTGTGTAAAAAGTAACCAGAATTTTTTATTAAATCGGAACAAAATTATTAATTTGTTAAAATTTCTTTAGTCGCTTTTCAGATAGGTCCCTTTGGTTGTAATGACAGCTATGGCAGCTCTTGATCCAGTGCTACATACATTTATCGTAGGATAATTGAGAAATAGCATTCAGCTTCTTGAGCGATTATGCTTTTATGGCTTCAAGCAACTCAAAACGTCTTTCTTTGAAATTTTTTATTTATGTAGCAGTGAAATTCCCCATAACCAGACACCCACCGTCGCAGTATTTTTGTCCAGTTATGGGAGAAAGGACAAAAAAATTTTTTTTTTTTAACTTCGGTTGGCTCAACTTCTAATGTTGGGCGTCAAGATGCGTCTCTACATTTTTCATGTGATAAAATGCTACAAACGGGCAACTTGCTTCAATGCCTCATCATATGAAGTTAAGGGGTCAGCCATTTTCTTATCAACTTCGTTTTCAGACTCGCTTATCTCTGGAGTGACGCTTTGATTTTCAAATTGTAGTTCAGTATTATTATATTCACAATCAGTAAATAAACTTTGATCGATTTTCGAAATTTCGTTAAAACCAGCGAATTAAAATGTTAAAAAAAAGTCTAACTCTACTCAACATTTTTGACATAAATGTGTAGGTACATTAGCATTATTAGGGGAACTACCAAATTCGTTGCTTTCAAAACAAAAACGTATAAGAATTTCTAATTAATTTATAATTAATTATATAATTCTTATATAATTCTGTTCGTTTAAAAGAGATATTTTGATCAAAATGATATAGAATATAGGATCCGCGTCCGGTTATTGGAGCGTCCGGATATCGGAATTAATTTTGTATGGAAAATTTAATGAAAAGTGAGTGTCGAGGAATTGTGTCCGGCTATGGGAGCTGTCCGGTTATGGGAGCTGAATTTCACTGTAGTACCTGCTAGAATTGGAAAGAAACGTGACAGTTGGAGCACTGCTCCATAGACGAAAAATAATTTCAATATGCTGTCACAATATTTTGTCTCCAATATGAAGCTTAAAGTCAGGTCTATTCACATTTTTTTTCGCAACGTACATACATATATGGAATAGTGGCTTTTGAGAAAATTTTTTATTTTTATACCCTACACTGAGGGTATATTCACTTTGTCATTCCGTTTGTAGCGCATAGAAGGTAGCGTGGCAGGTATAAAAAAGTATATTTATTATTGATCAGCGTCACCACCTGAGTCGATATAGCTATGTCCGTCTGTCTGTCTGTCTGTGTGTCAGTCTGTTGAAATCACGTTTACGGGAAAATTCAGCAAGCTACCATAATTCAATAAAATTTGGTACACAGGTTACACCTTCTTGCAAGCTGCTGGCATATAAAAATGGGCGAAATTGGGTCACGACCACGCCTACCGCCCATACTCTATGTAAATATACCTCAGTCCATTTTGAAAAAAGTTGCTACGATTTTGATGAAACTTGGTAATTTGGTGAACATGTGAACAAAATTAAAATTCGGATAGGTTTTTAATTTGCAAAGACTCTTAAAGGGGCGTGGCACAACCCTAAATTTTAACTTTTTGGAAAAGTGGGCGTGGCACTTTTTAACAAATAAAAATTTTGATTTCGTATAACTCAAAATTGGCACATTCGATTTTCATAAAAATTTTAGGGATGATACGATTTTCATAAAAATTTTAGGGATGATACTACTGAAAGCAGTCATCAATACAAGCTTGGTCAGTATACTGGAAAAGCTTTTTGATGGGCGTGGCACAGCCCACAATATTTATAAACGTCATTATTAGAGAACTAACAACGCTCTCGTTATGAAATTTAGTATTGCAGGTATACTTGCTAAAAGGTATCTTATTACGAAAATTTGGCATAATAGTACCAGTGGGCGTGGCACTTCCCATATAAGCAAAAAACTATTAATGTTATAGATAGTGTGCAGTTATAGTTATCTTCATAAAATTTGATCTATGGAAGTCAATTATTATAAGCTATAAAATTAAATGGATTTCGATGGGATTGTATCAGTAGGCGTGGCATCTCCCATATTAACATAAAGTTGGAAGTGATATTTTAAGAGAACTATTGCAGCAATTGGCATGAAATTTCTTGTAATTGGTTTACTTGCTATAAGGTATGTCAGCATCTAAAGCGGGTGAAATAGCATGACTGGACGTGGCACCTCCCATACAAGTAAAATACCTTAAGTGGCATATCTATTGAAATATATGAGCAATCATACTGAAATTTGGTATAGAGTTTTGTTTATGGAAAACTATTTCTGGATCAAAATCAGTCTCGATTGTAGCAGTGGGTGTGTCATCGCCCTAAATTTTAATTTTAATTAAGGCATATATCGCAAACTATAAAAGCTATTTTGCTAAAATTTAGTCAATGTCGAATATAATTTATTGAACCAAAAATAGGCGGAATTGGAGAAGTGGGCGTGGCATATTTGTTTTTCTGCATTTCAATTCTATTTTTTTCAACATTTTCCAGATTCTTTTGACTTTTTCAACTTTTTAACTTTTCCCAACATATTCCATGTGTATATTTTCCACTTTTTCAACCTCTTTCAACTTGATTCGACATTTTTTTTTTTATTTTTTCGACTTTTACATTAATTTTGAATTGTTTCAACATTTTTCAACTTCTTGCAACTATTTTGGAGTTTTTTAACCACTTTCAACATTTTCCACATTTTTTCGACTTTTTCAAATTCTTTTAACTTTCTGCAATGGTTTCCATATATTTTAGACTTTTTCAAATTTTTTGAACTGTTTCAACACTTTTCAACCTCTTTGAACTTTATTAGATTATTTTCGACTTGTTCAACCTTTTCAACGTCTTTTAAACATTTATTTAGAAAGTACTTTCAGTGCAGTGTAGCGTTTGCTGATTTTATTGCATAATGCAATATCGTGCTTATTTCGCATAATTCCAAACTGCGGCCGAAATAAATATAATTGCGAAATATTAACTCAAAAATGCTTTTAGTAATGGTACATTTTTAAGTTACTTAAGCTGCAAAGCGTTTTTAACTTAAGACAAAATGCAATAGTTCATAAGAAAATTATTACATTTTTCGCTTAGTTTCAAATGAATAGCATATATTGTGCAATATAAGCAATTTGTTGCAATTTTTAAACAGTTTTGGTAAAAGAAAAACTTAAGTCCAAGATAATTAAATCAATAATTGATGACTGTTTGACATGCGGACAGGAAAATAGAGAAAAGTACACGCACGAACATTTGAAGTTTAAATTACAAAAACGAAATCGCAAGTTTTCAATCCTTTGAAGTTCATTAGTTTTAGCAATAAAATATTTCCGCAAATTAAATAAAAATTTTGCAAACATTAAAGTCGCAGCTTTAGATTATGACATTAAATGGTTAGGAGCAACGCTAAAGAGCTGCTCTTAAGTGTCTTTTTAGTTTTTAAGCCAAAATGATATTTATAGTTTTTGTTTTTGTTTTCAAATAACAATATTTAATTTGCAGCTAAAAATGATTTTAAACGCTTATTGATAAGTATACTCGAGAAAATTTTTTGTTTTTTAGTTTTTATTAAACATTCCATTATTGTTGCTTGAGGTCGTTTTTATTATTTTATGGTTATTGTAGTTAATCAACTAATTGAATTATCAATTTTATAGCTTAGTCTCACAAAAAAAGTAGGTAGAGTTTTAAGTGTTTTCGACTCTATGGCATTATAGTAATTTTTAAGACAAACATTTTTTATGTGTAATGCTTAAATTTTTATTATTTTAGCATTATACTATGAGTATTTATTTTTGTTTCTCCAAGATTTTGAGTTTTTATGCAAATTCAAATTAAAGAATATTATCTCTTAAGCATTTTTATATTTCTTAAACATCCGTAATAAATATTTAAAAGAACGATAGAAACAAATGTAGCGTTGTTATTGGTTATTGGAACCCTGTACGTGTCACTCCGGGGGAGCTTTGAACTATTTTTCGAAAATTTTTGTATTTTTGTAGGGGGATCCCCAAGAGGGTGACAGATAGAGGGTAGGTATTTTCGGGAAAAATATTAGAAAAAAAAATATAATAGGACTTGGTGATACATATGAACTCTGTACGGGTCACTCCGGGGGAGCTATGAACTATTTTTCGAAATTTTCAGTGTTTTTGAAGGGGGACCTCCAAAAGGGTGGCAGATAGGGGGTAGGTGTCCCAAGAGATAAGTTTGGGAGAGTAAAAATAATAGAAAATGGTACAACATTTTATCCCTCCAGAGGCGTCTGAGAAGAGAGAGGAGCTAATTTCATAATTTCACAAGAATGTCTTTTTTGCAGGGGAGCCCTCCTAAGGGGTGGTGCTAGCTTTTTTAGTCAATTCAACCAATATGTGGGTTCCTGAAACAAATTAGCTATATATTCAAGATTTTAATAGAAAAGTACAGCGAATGGAAAATATGATGTGGGAAAGAGTAGTAGTCATAGAAAGAGTAGTAGCATATGTTTTGTTTTTATTATTAGATATGGAGCGCCAAGAAAATGATAGAGAAGTTAATTGATTAACTGGCCATGAGATTTTAGAGTTTTTGTAGTCTTCACGTTCATTATTTAAAGAAACTCGCAGTAAATAAGAAGGATAAAACGACTTGGATGAAAACATTTTGAATACTGAAACAGAATAATAATGATGTGGTTTTTGAAGAAAACTGCCATCCACTTTTCGAGAAGAAAATTTACCAAAGAGATGTCGTCTACAATCTTGGGACAAGAAAAAAAAATTGGTCAATTGCGGGCAGAGTTCAAACCACTGCAAACCCCATACGATTGTTTTTCATGACCGAGGAGTTCCCGACTTTTGTGCGGCCACTAGAAAGATATACAAACAAAATTTACCACTAATTCAGATCTAATGCGAAAGTTTTTTGGATTATTGTTTTTTAGTTATTTTATCGGTATCAAAATATACGGTCTTATTCCGGCAAACGCCGCGAAGCAATGCTAGCGCAGGCCCAGCGTAGATGGAGGACTGAAAAGAGTGTGTTCGTTTTAGTTAATTGACACACTCTGAAGATTATGATGGTAGTTTTAGGTTAGGTTAGTGAATTACAGGGTTAATGAAATGAAAAAAAAAGAAAAAAAATTAGGACACTCACTGGACATACTCGTAGTAAGAGAAAGAAATTTGGAGAACTGCGATAGCGCTGCACCGAATGTGAGAACCTGTTTGTAATTCCTAACAACGCAAATGATATTCTATACCTCAATGGAACTTATGGCAAACCTAGGGGGACGTCCATTAATTAAGTGAGTTAACATAGGGGGGAGGGGGTCCGGCAATATCTCATCAAATCTCACCAAGGGGGGGAAGGGGGTCAAGGAAAACCTCACGTCAACTTTTTAATGCATATAATTTACATTAAAAATTATAATTTAAATCTCACGGGAGGGAGGGGGTTGGGGGTTCTGCCAGATCTCACCAAATCTCACCAAGAGGAGGGCGGTCCGGATTTTCAAAAAAGCACCTCACGTAATTAACGGATGTCTCCTAAGAAGTCGGTGACTTTTCAGTTTTGGAACAGTACGAGCTAATAAAATCTCGTACTGCAAACTTTCATATGACAAAGAGCTTTCTGAGTGTAAGTTAGGTGCTGTACGACGAGGCTAGGTTCAGTAATTCGTTGTGAGTTGGCCAAAATTAACTGCTCAAAAATAGTATAATTAACATATCGTCGCCTGAATTCTCTTTTGTTCCATACGCCTAAAGGTGTATTCCGAGAAAATCGAAAAAGAAAGTTTGAGTCTTAAAAAAAGTGTCCAAAAAAGTACCATTGAAATTTGAATTAAACCGTATGTTGATAAATTAGGTAGTCCTGTGCTAAATTTTTAAAATGGAACCAAAGTACTTTTGGAGATATATGATATTTTATCAGATAAGCCATAGTGGACAGTTTGCTCCATAAAATACAAATCAATGACAAACTTATTTTTCTCAAGCAGTATATGGAGTAAATGTGCCTTTAGGAACTATTGCAATGGAGCAAATAATAACTGCTTGGTTTTTGACTAATTATATATATGGAAATGTTAATATATGTAGCAAATTAATTACAAAACAGTATGCGCTTTGCAAAGGATTTTGTCCAAGGAAACTCAATTTGGCACCACTGTGCGTCGTGCTGCAGCGCTTAATAAATGATTCTTATAAAAAATAATTAATATAATTAATTTTTATAATGTAATCTTTTTAAGAATGAACTTCGTTTCAGCTTACAAAGATTAATGAAAAGAACAAACATTAAAAAAATATAATACAAAAACTCTGAAGCTCTGAAAAAAATATTTAATAAAAAACTATTAATAAAATGTCATAATACTCACTTGCACCATCATTAGGTTTACCAATAAACTGAAAAAAAAATATAAATAAATTATTATAACTTGTAAAAAAAGAATTATGTATTTTATTAATAGAAATATAAACAAATTGTTTACTTAAAAAAATAATAATAACAATCAATTAGTTAATTCCAAAAAAGTATAAGAATGCAAATAGATAGGATCATAAATCAAATTTTTTTGGTAATTTAATTAAAACAAAGCAAAACCCTCTATGGTTACATTGTAAACAGCTTTAAGCCATGAAGAGCTGAAACGGCAAAAAAAAAAACGTTGTAACAAAAATGTAAATCAAGAGCATAGCGAAAAGCATTCAATATCATGGTACGATTAATGATTACAATGGCCGGTCATTTTGACGCCAAAATTGGGAAAAACAGCTGATTAAACAAACAAACAAAAAGAAAAAAAAAAGAAAAGAAAACGCCATAGACATTGAAGTGGCCCTACTGAAGGGTACGTCAAAAAAAAAAACCTTGTCCTTGACAGCACGACGCTGCGAACTGCTCAAGAAGCAACTGTAAAAATATGGCTAGACGTCAGCAGTTTTTTGGAATTTTATTTTTTTTTTTTGAAAGTGCGTAAAAAATTAATTTGTTGGAATTCAAAAAAAAAAAAATTCAAAACAAAAAAAAAAATCAAAACAAAAAACAACCTCAGCCCAATGGTAATGACTGAAGTTGTTACCAGAAGCATGTGTATTTACTAGAACCTATAGAAGAAAAACATTATTGGGTATGTTGGTAACGCTTCATCAACATAAGGCCATATGCAACAAAAAAAAAAAAAAAAAAAAAAACAATAATGAAATCAATTTTTTTTTGTCTTCAGAATGGTAAGTGGATGACGCTTCAAATTAATTCCGGTATAGATAAAGGTTTTTTTTCGATTTTTTTTCTAATTTTTTTTTTTGTTTATTTATTCTTTTTGTTATTTTGGTCTTCTTCACAAATATTTTATAGATCGAAAGTGATTGGTAATGTAAACAATAAATGAAGTTTTTCAGTTGACCTTGTTAATGGAGCATACACCAAATTATTTCAAGATGTCCTAGAGAAGATGATTCCATGTGAAACGCGCGTAGAGTAAAGTGCACTGTGAGCATTCGTTAATAAATTAAGCTACTACAGCTGTGATAAATTAAATCTTGTATCAGTTACAATCAAGATTTTTTACTTTTTTATGTAAAATGCAAATGCCCACATATTCATATCAAACACCATCGTCATGAACGCATTAAACTTAATTTAAATGATCTCGAAAATTAGCTCAACACCATAGCACAGCATGTTGTGATATATTTTAATAGCTGGCGCTGTAGGTGTGCCATTATTGCTGCTTTTTTTTTTTTTTTTTTTTTTGTTGCTGTGATATATTTCTCTTAATGCATTATTTTTGTTGAATAAATAAATAGAAAAAAAAATATTTGTTTTTATATATTTTTTTTATTTTACTTTATTTGGCTTCCTGCATAAATTATAAGACAATTGTTGTTTTTTTCTTCTGTTATTTATGAATTAAAATAAAAAAACAAATGAAACAAAAAATCTAAATCTACACTGAAATGATAAATTATACCCTTAGGCGTAGAGCAACACAGTGGCAGTTATTGTTGGTATTGTAGGTACACTGTTGCATCACTTTGATTAATAACACAGGAAAACGTTTTATATTTTTTTCTTAAATGAATTCATTATAGAAATATTGCATTGAATTAAATCGATGTTTATTTAAATGATTGATTTTTATAAAATCTAAAAAATATATATTCATAATATTTTGTTTTATTTTCTTAAATATATTATGCTTGAAAAGTTGACACATAGTTTTTGAAGAGATCTTAATAATAATAGAGTTTTGAGTTTAATTCCTGGCTAGAGCTAAACTGTTGCAAAGAAAATGTAAGAAGGGCACGTCACATTTGCTTTCTAAGCATATTTACCAATGGTCTCGAGACCATTTTAATTCGGCTGAGATTCTTTCGATATTCAGTGGTATTGAGCTGGATACCATAAAGTCTTTCAAAGTCTGTCTTTTGTCCTTCAGAAAAAAATGAGAGAAAATTAATTTCTTAACTAGACCAATAGACTAAGAGCCAGCAACGTATTTGGAGTTGTTGTCATGAAATTTTTACATATTATTCGCTACCGTGGTTTTGGTCAAAATATTAAATTTAATCACTTTTTTCCTTTAAACTATCAATTTTCAGTAAAAAGAACACTGAGCATAAAGTTCTTAAAAGTGGTCAAATAAAGAGCTATTTTCAAGTTGCGTGAACAGCGCAATATTTCAAATACCAACACAAATCAAAAACCTGTTTAGCAGATATTGCTTACAGAAATACTTCTTTAGTTGGCTCACAATATACTTGATATTTAAGCCATAAACCGTTGCTATTTCAATAGTAAGACCAATGATTGCCTTTAATAAAACTTTTACGATACAGCTAAAGAATCTTATTCAGGTAACATAAAGCTATCTATTAAAATGAAAATATAATATACCATAAATACAAATAAAGGTCAAGAGCTTTTTAATAAAAGAGAATAATGTAAGAAAATAAAAATAAAAATAAAAATTCATTATCAAAACAAAACACTGATGTCTATCAAATACTACTACGTTAGTTTGTGTATATAATAAAAGCATCGATAAAATCAATGCAATAAAAAAAGTGATAAAATTTTATATCGTTTTAATGTAAAATGCATCATATAATTAAAGTTTTATATTAAGTACTTTTTTTCATATGATTTCAAATAATTTGTTTAGTTGCTTTTCCAGCAAATAACTTTGTGGACTTATTTGATACAAAAAAGTAAGCTATGCGAACATCATATTTGCTGAGTGTAAACCCTATAGCTATTTTATGGCCTATAACAACTGTGATAAATTGATCTTAAATCATATCACATATTCGGTAGCAAATAACACTGTTGCCGAAATATGCTCCAAAGTTATTTCTGGATCGAAATTGAGCTGTATTGCTCGAATGGGTAGTCAAATTTTGTGACTAATTGCGGCATATCTCGAAAATTACTTATATAAGCTATTGTGGTAGAATTTTGCTAAGCGGAAGCCGATCACGATTATAATTTGTTGAGCGGAATTGGGAAAATGGGGACTTGACCTTTTCAACTTTTTTTCAACATTTTCTATATTTTTTTTTTTGAGTTTTTTAATTTTTTTCAATATTTCAATTTATTTTCAACTGATTTTCAACCTCTTTCCATTTTTTTCAACATTTTCCATATATTATCGAATTTTTCAACACCTTTCAACTTTCAACTTTCTTCATTATTTATCATATTTTTCGACTTTTTAAGAGACTTTCAACTGTTTCAGAAGAAGAAAAAACTCGTAAGACAACAATGGCATAATATTATCTCGAGAATTAAATAAAGAAGTTCGACCAGGACAGCTACTAGAAATGTCATTAAGTTCATGTTTTTTAACACTTTTCATCCTATGTAGCTGAAGAGGGTCATTTATCTTATTGAGCATATTTACTGACATAATTTTGTTTTGCTCTTTTCATATTTCGCATCTTAGAATTTTATTTTGGCGTACGAAGTTTTCACACTGGTATTGAAAGTAGGCAATTTTTTATTTATTTCGATTTTGTATAGCGTTTTTGGAAAATAGTTCTCATACTGTCACATTACACTTCATTTATTACCTATTGATCTTTTTGCAAAAGGAATAGCTTATAAAAAAATACTTAGGACATAAACATCTACACAGATGGCTCTAAAATGAATCTCAAACTGCAACACAAGCCAATCATTCAAACTACCGGAAGAACATTTTCCAAGCTGAAATTGCTGCGTTTTATAAATCTGCAATCTATTTACTTTAAAGAAACTACACTTAACAAAAAACTGTACATCTATGTAGACAGAATATATAAAATCAAAAACAGTCCTAGAATGTTTTGATGCTTTGTGTACACTAAGTGATGAAAATTCAGTAGTCCTTCAGTGGGTACCTGGGCATTGCAATATTGTAGGAGATGAAAAAGTTTAGATTTACTAGCAAAGCAAAGCGCTCAATCAAATTCACAACTCTTGAAAGTCTCTGTACGCTTTCAGCACTACTACCTACTAAAAGACAGAGAACTACTCTTAGAAGCCGAAGAGAGGTGGGTTTGCTCTACCACTAGCAATATTACCAAACATCTTTGGCCCCGTTTCCATAAAAGGGACACAAGATATCTATTATCCTTAACTCGGAGTGGATGCAGGCTATTAACCAGGGTTGTGGCCGGCCACTGCCTTATTGGGCATCGTATCCAACGACTGGTGTAGAAATTGTCTTGAACCGGATGAAGAGGAGACCATGGAACATCTTTTGTGCTCTTGCCCTGCTTTGGCAAGTTATAGACTAAAATACTTCGGGCATCCATTCTTTATATCCCTGAAAAAACTAAATAAAGTTCATCTGAGTGAAATCAAAAGATTCGGTGTAACAACAGGCACCTTCATGTTGAACGGACGGACATAATGAAAGGACCAGAATTTACTAATAAGACTGTAGCAGTGAGTTTGTGGTAACACTATGGACCCCTGTGATCTATGTGTAACTAAGGCCGCCACTAAAATCTAACCTAAGCTGGTCACATTTTTCGGACCATTGGCTATATTAAAAATTGCAAAGTTAATATGTTAAAGTTTAAGATGTTTTCTGCAATCTCAAAATTGTTAACTAAAACTTTTCTTTAATACAAAAATATTGACATCACTTTGAGATTTTATTTTGCATTTGCTCACTTTTTCCTTTTGTGTACTTTATTTCTATCAAAACATTAACATAAAAATAAATTTCTTATTAAAGTCGAAGAAGTTATGTAAAATGTGACTCCAATTTGACTTGAATGCAACCATTAAAATTTCTTATAACGAGCCGGCAAACAGCTTTGTTTTTTATGTAAAAATAAAAAAACAAAACTTCATAGTGCAACCACTATCTTATATTATTTCAATAAATTGTCACATTTAAAAGCATTTGAATTTTATGTAAAAATTTGAATCATAAAAGAAAACAAAATATTTAAAATTTTTTTAACACTATAAACCAATTTTGTATCAGCCCAATAAATTAAACATTTGAAAAAAAAAAAAATCATAAAATCATAAAAATGCTCTGATTTTTTTATTTCAACAAATGCACAGGTCATGTGACTTTTGTTGAAAACAATCGATGTTAATTTTATAAAATGAATGGAAAAATTTAAATCATAAAGAAAATTTAAATTTAATATTGAAGAAAAAATTTCAAACAAAAATATTTTTTATTGCAAAAATAACAAAAAAAAAAAAAAATAGTAATGAAAACTTTAAATTTTTAACCTTAATTAACTTACACAATGAACTACCATAACGTTTCAAACAAAAAAATAAAAAGAAAAACAAAACCAACCATTACAATAGATTTGCAACATGTTGCCAATGTTTGATTTGTCTGTCACAAATTGTGTCACATTTGACTGCGTTCGTTCGCTGCTGTCATATTTGACATTTGCATAAATAAACATTGAAATGATGAAGAAAGAGTCTTGGCGATGTTTAATTTTGGTAACACATTGTCATTTGGCTTGAAATTAAAAACGTGCTTGGAAAACAAAAACAAAAGCAACAAAAGAAGCAAAAACAAAAACCAAAAACTTTTCTTTTTCAATATCGTTGACCTTGAGATATTTTATGCTAAGTGCTACATTTCGTGTTAAGAAAAAAGAAAAAAAAAAACAAAAGGCGTAAAACAAAAAAAAAAACTCAACTTGAATTGTTTTAATTTCCAAACTATTTATTCAATAATCAGCAATTATGTCTGCTTCACTACTTTGGTATTCAATGGTATTTCAAGGGTTAAGGGCAGACAGCGCATTTATAGCGCTTAGCTCAAGAGCGCCATCTTCAGGGCATTCATTAAAATTGTCTGTTAATTGCACTTCAAGCTCAAATCGCTTAATGCTGTATGTTTTATTAATTAATTACGTGATTAATGATCACTTCAGGTATACAAACAAAAAATTACAAGCTTCATTTGCTTTAATTTAATTTAATTTTTATTTTTATTTATTTTTTCATTCAATAATTCAGCCATTACTACCCATTTGTATAAAGTAATTAAACGTAACTAATTTTTTTTTATTAATCTGCGCATTTTTATTGTTTATTTGGAAAAGTTTATACCCTTTCGCGGAACATAATAGCTCATAAAATGTTAATGTTTTTTCTTAAATGTTGCAACGGAAGCCACACTGATATGCTTCGATCAGTGTGCCACAGAGGTGCATCAAACGTTCGCACAGTAGATATACCCTACACAAGGTTTTGTACGCTACAAAGCAAAAAGGCTTTTCTGATCAAAATGTTGAAAACATGGTTCTTTGTGTTCATAAAAATAACTTGACAAACTTCTGTACCCTACATTCAGGGTATATTCACTTATCATTTCATTTGTAACACATAGAAGAGAGCGTGGCAGTTATAGAAAACTATATATATATCTTGATCAGCGTAACCACCAAAAAAAAACTTGAAATTTGGTGCACAGTGCGAAGTAGGTTCACAGGCACGTCTAACGCCCATACCAATAATATCCCAGCAGGCAATTGAACAAGGCCTTCCTCGAAGAAGGCTTGCTAGCACTGCTGCGATTGTATAAGGCCTTCTCAAAACTAAATTTTAATGCAAATAAAAATATGTGTACTCATGAAATGCCATATTATGCCTTCCCACAGCAGACGTGCTATCACGCCTGATATTAGAAGGCAAAGAAGAAGGACTCCATTTACTTTAAGGCTATTAATGTACTTTTTTATTTCATTTATTGCAATGTTTTATGATTCGAAATAACTTTTTTGTCATTTGCATTGTACATATACGACATCAAAAGTAGAAAATAAAGAACGGTGCGGATGTTGCCAGGATATGGTTTTCTGTTTCATGTTATGTTAAGGTGGGGTAGAGTGTTGTGTGTTCAATGTCAAATTATTAAATAAGAAAACGTCACAAAAAATAAACATTAAAAAAATCAACGCAAGGGGACGTCCATTAATTATGTGAGGTGCTTTTTTTTTAAATACGGGCCCCCCCACTCCCCTTGGTGAGATTTGGTGAGATCGTGCGGGACCCGGAGGAGGCCCTCCCTCCCGTAAGATTTAAATTACAATTTTCAATGTAAATGCTATGCATTAAAAAGTTGACGTGAGGTTTTCATTGACCCCCTCCCTCTATTGGTGAGATTTGGTGAGAATTTGCCGGACGCCCTCCCCCCCTATTTTGACTCACGTAATTAATGGACGTCCCTCAAGTGAGGTGACGCAGATAAAAAAAAAAACTCAGAGTCTCACGACATATTAAAATTTCCTTTTTTCTAAGTACTTCTCTGACCGCTGCTTCGACAAGCGCTCTTAGAAGGCTTGTTTTATCGGGACATTTCAAATAAAAAAAAAGTATGTTTTAAAAGAGGTGGCAAGACCTTAATCTTACCAAGGAAGCCTGCTAGAAGCACTGCTAACTCCTGCCCTTGCCTACTGAAATATCTAAAATGCTATACTTATTGGGAGAGTTATTTGATGTAACGCAACCGAATTTCACAGAAGTACATAATAAAAATATCTTGGAAATGCTCTGAATAAAAAGTTAGTGAATTCCGATAAGAGGGCGTGGCACCTCCCACTCAAGAAAAAACTATGTATGTATATTGAAAGAGTTCTTGGAAATGAAACCAAATTTCACACAAATAGTAGAAATGATACGTAGAAGCTCTGCACAAAAATTGGGCGAATTTCTACAAGTGGGCGTGTCACTCTTCATAGAAAAAAAAGTTATAAATGCTATACTGAGAGAATTATTTAAAGTAAGGAAACCAAACTTCACACAAATACAGGAAATGTTTCGATCTAGCAATAGACAAAAAGTTGGCAAATTTAAAAAAGACGGCGTGCCACGACCCATACAAGCATAAGCTTCAAAACGCTGCAAAGAGGGCTATTTACATAAATGCTACCATTCTATGTGGGTACGTTTAGTCAAACAAACCAGCACGTAGTGTGGTGAAAGAATTCAAAATTTAAGACCTTCGTGTACTTTTCTGTTAATGTAGGTGTAGGGTTCATAGTTTTGACGAGGTCAGTAACTAGTTTTTTTTTAAAACAAAGTCAAAGTAAAACTAATTTTTCGGAAAGTTTAAAAACTGCATAGATATATATATATATGCTCTCTTGAAATAACAAAAAGAGCCAAATATTGTGAAGCTAAGTAAGCAAAGTTTTCTATAGCTGTGTTAGTTCTTTGATTACTCTTTGACTTCAGATGCAAGGAGAAGATTTCAAAACTAAAGTATCCATCTGTTCAATCAACGATTCATTTGCATTTTAGACTGCTTGTCGGCGAAGAGGCAGATTTCATCTGTATGAGCAAGGTCTTCTAAATGCTTTCGGATTTTTTATCGATTGCATAATTTGGTAAGGTCTACAACTTTGCATAGTAAATGGTCTCAAACTATCAAAATTGAAAATATGGGTTTGAAAAATTTGAAGAATTCTGTATCTGAAGCCCATAAATTAATCACTGTTGAGGTAAATTATCTACGGTGCTGTATCAGATCTATTCAATGCATTCCACAAACATCAAAAATATTATGTATTATTTTCAAACTTTTTTTACTTATCAACAAAAGATAAGATACAATATAGAGACATTTTGTTCAGCAACATTCAAAGGAACAATTGAGCCCTATATTTCAAACGTGATGCAAGTACCACTTCGTTGAAAAGAAGAAAAAATAAGTAACTTGAAATGAACTGTATAAAATTAATTTAATTTTTTTTTTTTTTGCTCAACGAAGGGGAACTTGCAAAATAAAGGGCTCATATAATGCTGCATAAATGCATTGTTTTGCGGTATGAACTGTTACGAACCAACGTACAGAGTCAGAAATATCTGCATCTATTTATTTATATATTTGCATCTCTTTATCTATCTCCAAGCCTTGCAAAAAAAAAGGCTTTTTCGACTCCATGGTTAAATGTTTCTAAAAAGCTGCCAATCGAACTTTCATTCTTGTGTACTTACACAGCTTTTTTTTAATTTTTCGACCTCCTTAACGTTTTTTTTAGTTGACATATTAAATTTTCCTATTTACAATTTTTCCATATTTATCAACATTATGTTTTTCTTAAATTTTTTTTTTTAACTTTTTGACATTTTCTGCTCGAGCCTAACAAAACATGTGTAGAGGAGGGTTTTTCCTTTGTTTAATTTTGTGGGATACTATATTTTATAATTCAAATTTCCGAGTGAAAAGTACTTGCCTTTTTACTTCTCATAAATTCTTTTCACTTTTTTCAAGTTTTTATCATGCGTGATAGTAATCACTTCTATTTGTTTCCACCTTAATATGTTGCAATCAAACTTACATACATACATACATACATAAATTGCCGTACAACATTTGACTTTTGAATAGGCTGCATAAAACGCAATGACAATATTTGACAGTTTTATAAATATTTACACTGTTTTAAAGTTGACAAACGTGTAATGAAGGTTTTTTTTTTTCTTTTTGTGGTTTATGCAAAATGCGCAAAGAGTCTGTCATATGTTTGAGACAACTTGTTTGAAAAAAATTGACTAGTATGCTTAAACACCCAACAGGGAAACGATGACGTAGGATTAAGTGATTATTAATAAAAACATAAAATAAATTATTTTGAGGAAGTTGCCCATCTATATTTTTACCATATTTAAGGTGAATACAAATCTTAATGTTAATATTAAAAACCAAAAACTGATAAGCTCTATTTTTTGTTTAAGAGAAAAACGTCCCAAGTCTGATAAACAGAAAATTATTTTGGGGCTATTTTTCACTTATGATCACATTTATTTTAAAAGGTTTTTTTTATTAATATTTAATTTTTCTCTTTATTTTGAATTTTTTTTATTTGAGAGTAATTTTTTACCTTCATTTGAGCTTGATATGTTTGAGAAATTTTACAAAATTCTTTTTGATAAATAATTTTTATGCAGTGTTGACTAAAATTCAACTCCTTCAAAAATATTCCTACTGGGCATTCAACCGCAAGTGTTGCGCATCTTTTGAAGGTGTGCGCTTGACATAACTGCGAGTGTGCATATGCAACGCAGGACGCATTATCAGCATCATGATGATCATCATTATCAGTAGTTGTCAATGGTGAAAACATGAAAGCGAAAGTTGTGAAATTGTAAATGAAATAAATAACAACAACCAAAAAATGAGAGTGATAAATAAATAAGAAAGAGAAATAAACGACAATTACAAAAAAAAAAAAAAAAACATCCAACAATTAGTCAAAAATGCAAAAGAACTGAACGCTTCATATAGCAATTAAAAAATGCAGATAACCGGTTCGGCGGCAAAGGCAAAGCTAAGTCTACCACAGATGCAAAATTAAGTTTTACTGAATATTAAAAGTTTTAGTGAACAATGGGCAATGTATTTGTTTGTTTTTGAATAAAAATATTTGAATTTATTGTGCCCACAATCGGAGCAATGTAATGAATGCCTAGAATGCGTAGTATTACCTAGAAAAATTTTGCATTATTTTTTCGACTTTTGTATTTTTTTATGTAAAATTGTGATGAAAACTAAATTTTTGGTTATTTTCATGCAATCTACAGATATTTCATGAAAACAACTTTAATAAAATATAATTATAAATTGTACTCGTTCAAATGTTTTAGTGCTTATAAAAATTTGCTTGATTTTTTTTTGTTTTTAAATAACTACTAAGACACTTTCTATAAGCGCTATTTCCGATTTTTAATGATTATTTAATGAACTAAGTGAATTAATTGCAAAAAAAAAATATGTATCATACTGCGCTAAATACCAGAAACTGCAAATCATGTGCTATAAAAGTAGGGTAATAAAAAAGCAAAAAACATAAAAAAAAATAACAAATCACAAAATTACACTTGACCAGACAATGAACTTGCAAATTTTTAATAAATAAATTTTTGTTTAAAAAAATGAAACACATGTCAAAAAAAGTTCACTTACAAAAAACACAATAACTAATAATAAAAATTAAAAGTCATTGCAGTTATAAAAAAATGTTATGCAATTTGGGGAAATCTGAAAAAATGTTCAACGACTCAAAATCAACATCCGTATTTTTGTGACGAACGCTTGGAATTTTTTTTGCTTATTTAAAAATAAAAATATAAGAAAAAAAATCAAATTCGTAATTGAAAAAACTAAAGAAACATATCGAACAAATTATAATGAGCAGTTGATCGGGAGTTTAGGTGCTAACGCCGCTTAGTAGTTCTAAGGATAGCTTACAATACGAAAATAATTTATGTATTTATAATTTGGAAAAAAATCGGCTAACAAGCTACATTACAACAGTAGCTCACGATACAGAAAATAAGCAAAGTATACATGGACACGCCTACCGCATATATAAATGTAGACTCTCCTCAAAGTTATTATAAAATTAGAGTTTTGAATTCAATAAGCATGTTGATATATTTTCACCAATTTGAATATAGAGTGAAAATATTCATTACTATATAATACCAAAATAAATACAATCAAAATTGGTATAAATATTTAGAATAAGTGGGTTGGTGAAGCACTAAAAAGAAGTAAACGGATTTGCACAATTTCACTTAGTACCTTCCACAGGGGCGTCGCAACCGGAGGAGGGCAAGGGGGGCGAGCAGCTGCCACCCCAGAAATTTTGACAGAGAGGCAGTATATTCATTTTACCCCCCTACTCGGAAATAAGTCATAAGTCGATCAACATTTTTAGGACTCAGCAAATCTTCTTATTAATGTGATTATCTCACATCTTAAGTCTATTGATATGTGACAAAATGAACATTTAAAATAGAGTATATGAACTGAGTTTCTAGCAATCTTTCCATTAGTTTTTCAGTGTTAGTTATAGTCTCAAACAACGCATAAAGTTTAATTGACTCAGCAGATGTACATTGGCATATCGAGTCGAAAAATATCGATATGAATAGTACCGACCGATAATGATGATAATTCATTTGACCTTGATGCTTCAGAGTCGTTAGAAAATATACTTATGGATGCATACAAAGGAAATGTACCCACTGAAGAAATTTTTGAGTCAAAACTGGGCATTTTCTCAGATGATTTTGAACTGAGCAACCTCCGTCCGCAACTCCAAATATTGAAAAACATGCCTGGCAACAAACCAACGTGCTACGCTGAAATCGTTGACCAACTTCATTTGACACAACGAAACACCCCTGGATCAAGTTTATCGACTCGTCAATTTAATTATAACAGTGCCAGGTTTAGCAGCTTCTTGTGAAATGGTCATTTAGCGTTTTGCGACGGTTGAAGACCCAAAAACTTCTTACCCATACAACGCTCATTCATGTTTATAAGGAAAAAACTGAGTCCTTAGATTTGTGAAGGGTTATAAAAGAATTAATTTCGCAAAGAAATCGAAAAGCCAACTATGGAATCATTAGAACAAAACTTAATTTCTCTTTAATTATATAATAAATCCTTTCTCAGAAAAATTTATCGACCTTTTTTATTTGAGACCCTGACTTTCCATACAAGAAATATCTAAAACGCTCTATAATAAGAGCGCTTATTACAGGTTGCAGCATCTTTTAGACCGAAATTGCTGCATTACATTAAGTAAAGAGAAGACAATATTCCTTCAGTGGGTACCTACACATTACAAAATTACAGGAAAGCAAAAGGCAGATCTACTAGCTCATGGAAACCTCAACACTTATCTTAAATTTTTGCTTTGTTTTTTAGAATTTCTATTATTTAACATTTCGAAAACTTAATTTAAATCAATTGGTGAAAATAACCCGAAAAAGTGAACTTTTATAAAGTATTGTAGAGCCGAATTACTCATCATATTACAAAACATTTTTTTTGGATTATACAGTGGAATCTCTTTAAGTTGAACCTCAAAACCTCCCAAACTCGAAAACATTTTGTGTTCCCTTCCCTTCAAGCCCCAAAACGTCCATTTCTCGAAATAAGTAATTAGTGAGGCCATACAAGTAAATTCAGTACATAACTTCCCTCTATAACTCGAAAAAATAAATTTAACCTCTGCATCTCGATTATAGCAATGTTTGATTTTACAACCTTTACAACTCGATTATTCGATTATTTGAAACGAATAACCTTAAGGGAACAGTACACCTTGGAAATGAAAAACAAAAAATTTTTGTAAAATGCTTTATTTTTTATGAAAGAAAAGAGATTTTGTAATAAAACTTTCCAGAAAAAATTTTTTTTTCAAATTTTTCCGGCCTGTTTTTTGGCTGCAGCAGGTTTTTCTCAAAACAACCTTATTTGAGTTGGCGGGCGTTAAAAAAAAAAGAAGTTAATAGTCCGATCGTTCTGAAATTTTAGTATGTTATTGTATATATGTAAGTCTATAGAGTGAACTAGAATTACAACGATCGGTCATAAATTTTTTGACTTACAACGGTTTTTTTGCGCCAAAAGTAGTCGAACTTTGAAAAAACGCCGCCATTTTTTTTTGTTTTGGTCCAAATTAAATCCTTCTAGTTCACTCTATTGCAGCTTTGATGCTTTGAGTTATGCCACTCTTGAAGTAAATGAGCGATATATTATACTTTGGCCTCTTCCAGCTCTATCACTTGGCATACATTTCGAGCTGTAATTAAAACAACAAAAATGGCTAAATTTCGGGCATTTCGTGCATCGGGACAGGCTTTGGCAAGGCAATCCTGATTGGTTAGTGATGCTGTAATGCAAATTTATTTTTCATTTATATAATAGCCTTATACCATATTTTTAATAATTTTTTATATGGGAGGTGGGCGTAGGAGACGTCAGACCACGCCCATTTTTACATGATATCATATTCATATCTCCTGGAACTCATGACCTAAGTTTCAAACCGATATTTATTGTAGAACACTTTCTACCATATAACTATACTGTACTACTGTCGACCTTTAAGGTGTCTGGCAGATTATAATAACCATCGGAAGTGTCTGCCAACTGAAAAAAAAACATCTTTTGATAACTCCTCAAGTAACATATATAAAATTCAGCTTTTATAAAATGACGAAAGTTGCATGCAATTTTTTACACCTTTGCTACCTGTTATCTTCCAAAGTAACCGTTATCCAAACTTCATAGTCGGGGATCGTTGTTACCTCCATTAGTGACATACACAGAGAAACTTTCAGCTTTTATAAAATGACGAAGGTCTGTTCGTCGCTGGCTCTTGCTCTATTACAAACGAACTATTGGCTTTGCAGCATCTGAAAGCAATATTACCTTGTTAAAGTTTCCACTTGCGTTTCTTGAATGCAGGCCTTGAATATTGCCATACGTGCGCACACGTCGATTCAACACATAAACAAAACCATGTACGAGGACCCCTAACATAATGATTTTCAATGTAATATAAAACGTTGAGCCGCATAGTTTAGTCAAACTCACAAATTTAAAAAAAAAAACCAAATTTAAAAAGAGACAAAGTATTGCATACTTCTAGCAGCATATTCAAAGGATATTGGCATTTTCATTCGCCACTACCAGCCAGCTCTTTGATGATATGTATCTTAAATACAATTAATAAATTGCTTTCAATTAAAATTTTTAATGGCATAGAAATTATTTATGAACTCACGTGGAAAATTGCAATACGTTTTAAATACCGCGACAACAATAACAATAAGCAACAGCAACAACAATAAAACGTGCATTGATATCATGCAAATGGCTAGACAAACATCAAATTAAACAACATACGGTCGGTCGATCGGTCGGACAGACAGACAGACAAGACAGCAAACAACATAAATCGAATACTTTATTTAGTGTGAAAAATCAACACTCTTATGCAAATTTTCACGCGAATTTTCAATTAAACGTTGAATTTTTTTTTTCTTTCTCTCTCTTCTAAGTAAATATGAACACATAGAGAAGAAGCAGCAACATAAATAGATAGAAGAATTTTAATATATAAAAATAGTTATTAAAACAAATATGAGAAATAACTAAGCATAGTGATTAGCACATGCTACTTATAACTTGCAATTTGTTAAGTCAATTTGTGATGGGTAGTAACACACTCTTCATAAAGGTGTTGCAATAAAAAAAAAAACTTAAGGAATTTCTTGGTATTTGATTTTATCATAGACGTATACATATTTTTACAGTTCTGTGCTTATGATGATTTAGTGAATAAAGTACAATTTTTTAAAATAAAATATATGCAAATATTGCTACGCAAAAATATGCGCAGATATTTTATTTTAACTTATTCCAAAGCACGCCAACAGCATTATCAATAATATCATCAGCACGCTGTATCATCAACATCGTCATTGTCGTCAGTGATGTTTATTTTGTTTACGTGCAACGTGCGATTTAAATAACAATGCAACGTTAGCACTTGAAATTTTCTACATAACATAATAGTTACCCCAAAAAAAAAAATAAGGCATAGCATATTGGTTTATTTTTTAATTTTATTTTACTGCCACAATGCATTGCAGCATCGGTGGCTCGATGAGACATCATTGTGCTGCATTCATTGCACACGAAAATGTCACTTGAAATATGAAGCTGTCAAAAAAAGCCGCATTGAAGTGAAACGCAACATTGTTGTGGTTTTTTTTTTGTTTTTTTTTTTGTTGAAACTTGCAAAACCACCAATCTGTCAATTCTTTTTTTTTTCTCTCTATTTTTTGAAGTTAAAAAACCAACTATTATGTAACAATGCCCTCAGTGTAAGAGCGCTAAAACCAGTTTTGTTTTAAAAAAAAGTATAATGCACTGCGTTTAAGTCTACATATTGGCATTTCGATGCGTATATTAACAAAATGCGATGAAAATAAAAAAAATCATAATATCTGTTGCAAAAAGTTTTAACTCAAAGGATTTTAAGACAAAAGGAGCTTAGGTGTTTTTTCAATTATTTCTTGAACTAATCTAAATCAAATGAAATACTAGTCGTTCATGCATTATAGTCGACTTTTAAGCGATTCACATTGGCTTCGAAATTGGCACGATTTCTTTTTAGCCAAAATTCTGACGAATTCAGCTCTTTTTTCGTAAAAAATTCTTTCGCGTATAGATTTCATTTAAATCTACTTTTTTTTTGCTCGAAAATCGCATGTTCAATTTTTTTCTTTTATATCAAAAAGTTTGCAATAAAACAGCAACAAAGAAAAACTAAGCAGTCGGAAAAATACGCAAATATAAAATGAAATCTACAAGCGATGTTAACATTTTTGTGTTAAAGAGCAGTTTCAAGGTTACAGATTATTTTGAAACAAATCTCGCCAGACCAAAGGGACTCAGCTTATTTCAATCAGAAAGCTATTGACAGCATAGTCGCGCTGATGCCAGTGTAAAGCAATTTTTGTAATCGCTATACAAAATCGAAATAAATGAAATCCGTGCTGATTTCCATGCCATTGTGAATCAATTACACAGGTTTACAAAAAAAAAAAAGTTGCTGTCCATGTGACCAGACCATACTTTTCCTAGGTAATTTGATGCCCTGAACTCGAATTTGAGGTCCACATAGCTCTATCACGTCAAGATTAAGATCAATTCAAGGTCAAATTGAAAATAATTCAATATATACTACTGAAAAGTTTTTATGTTTTTAGGGTCACTCAATCCGAACCCGTGCTTTATTACAGCAGTTGTAGATGCCTTTAACCCAAATTACAGATTTGAAAGTCGTAACCATTATACTGGGACAACAAAGTGGTTCTACAAAATGTCCATGTTTTTTATGCGAATGGGACAGTAGGGCTCGTGAGGAGCATTATGAAAAAATCTTGACGTGATAGAGCTACGTAGACCTCAAATTCAAGTTCAGGGCATCAAATTACCTAGGAGAAATATGGTCTGGTCAAATGGACAGCAACTTTTTTTTTTTTTGTAAACCTGTGTTATTAGACCTTTTTCTCTTCAATTTTTTTTTCAATTGTTTTACTGAGGTTACTGTTCAGTACAGTATATAATAATATAAAAATATTAAAACAACAAAAATCAATACCTAAAAAGTGGGGTAAGGCTAGTCATACTAATTTAATTCATTGCTAAATGAAATCATCAGTAACCTTTGAGTCGATGCCTGAGAGTTTTCGGTGTTATCACACACTGTACTGAACTCAGTAAAATAATTAATATTGTCTTCTGTTCCGATATACCACAAAATATATATATTTTTTTTTCATTATACCGGGTGTCCCATTTTAACTTACACAGCTGAATAAGTCAAAAGTCAAGTTAGAGGTTTAAGTGACCACTGAAGGTCATTTCAAGATCGAATTCCCACTTGATACAGAAAAGCTAGTAATCATTGGCTGGACCGCTGCACAATCTTGCCTTAACTGGCTGCAGCTTTTCTGCACCAAGCGGGAATTCGAACTTGAAATGACCTTCAGGGGCCACTTTGACCTCTAACATGAATACCTATCTGTACGTAGAATTTTGTGCTCTACCGGAATCCGAGGTCAAAAATAGGGGTTTCCATTTCAAAAACTAAAGTTGACCTTCAAATAACCTTGAAATGTAGGTCAAGGTCATGGTCAAAGCCATGGCTGGATCAGCCCTTTGATAACCACTAATTTTTATTTGAAACATTTTTAGAATGACTTGCAATTTTTTGATTTATTCAGCTGTGTAAGTTAAAATTGGACACCCTGTATATTACATATATTCACCGTTGAGCTGTTGCTAACATTAAAAGTAAAATAGAAAATGAGTCGTTGTCAGAATTTAAATTCACATTTTTGTTGATATTTCATAAACAGCTAATATTTGCGTTCAGAGAGAGAAGCGGTTCTAGTGGGGTCTTAAGCGGCCCCTTAGACAATAATTTTACACTAGATATTATGAAAAATTTAGCGAATCATTGATTCTTGGGTAGATAGAAATGCCGAACTCAGTTCTCTCCTTTCAGATGACAGACAGGCCCATATCGTGTGAGGAGGCGAATGAGAAAATTGCTTCATGTCTCGTAACTTTAAAGGAAGCTCCACACATCTAGTTAGACCACGCAGTTTAAGAATTATATGTTTGTCTATATATGCTAGATATCTTTTGTATACGTACAAATTTTAGCAATGAAATTTAGTAAAATCTTTTCGAGTCGCATCTATTTAAAAAAATATTTTACTGAGCTTCTACTGAGAATCAACGTTTTCAGAATGATTTGAATGCGACGAGGAAGGGTTCTTCGCTAGGTCGGCTACGTGGTGTTAATGTTTTATTGAACAAAATTGAACAGTTAAAGTGAAATCGGAAAATTGATAAAAACCAAACTTATTTGAATCGATAAAAGTACAAAACAAATAAGTTACTAACTATTCATCAATGAATTTTTGGAGAACTCTGCTTATTTGCTGCTGTGATATTAAAAAATATCAAAATAAATTAGTAATACATTTTTGAGAACTCTAACACTGCGCAGGTTTTGGAGGTTTTTCATATTCCAAAAGTTTTTTCCTGAACGTAGGATTTTATTTTTTCCTATGAAAATACTATTTTTTAGACAATAAACTTAAAAAAAAAAACGATGTATTAAGTATTTTCATGCCTAATATTTCGTACAGAATTAATTTTTTTGTTGACATTTCTTACACGAATATGGTAAGTCTTGGCATTTGCTCTTTAATATATGAAGACCTTATAGTGACACTAATTTATGTCGCATCAAAAAATAAGATTTAAGACCACATAACAAATATATGACTAAGTTTCTACAGCATTTATATACAAAAAACTATTCTCACAACAAATTTAGTATATTTACCAAATTTTTGAAAGTTGTACCCATTAAATCAAAATTCACCCACTACAATCTAATCTGATCAAAATAAAAAGATAAATTAAAAAAAAAACCTTTTAGCTTAAAAAGTTAATTTAGAATCTATTGTAGATCCAATTATTCACAGCTGATGCTGTCTATAACAACACCACGATCCGGCGTTTTAAGTATTCAGCAAAGTGAAAGGGGCTGTTAAACCGGAATATTTTGCTTGTTGTCAACAGACACGAGCTTGTACGGAGAACTAAAACCTATCTAGATAATATTTTATATTTTAAAGTATAGGTTGCTTTTGATTTCTGCTAAGTAAACATTAACAATAAATTAAACATAATTTAAATAATTCTAAACATTCTAATAAACAAAAACAATAGATTCAAAAATAAAACAATAGCATTTTGTTGAAACGATTAATTTAAAATTTAAATTTTATCGTTTAGATGCCTAATTTTTATATTTATTTGCTATTGAAAATTCTTTTGTTTTTATTATTAAATTAGTTGTTTTTATGGCATTTTCACTTAAAAAAAATATAGTGGTTTGCTAATGTTTTGCTTTGTTTCGGTTAATAAAAACCGGTTACTTCAATTTAATTATAATACTATACTACAATTTTATTAAAAAAATTATTTAAATTTATTGCTGTATGTTTTAAAATTGAAACTATGTCGTTTTCTGTCTTATTGCTCTTAATCATATTGTTGGCGGTTATTTTTTTTATGAAGTTTTTTTTTTGTAATGACAGATTTTAAACATTTTAATTTTTAGCATAATATGTGCATATTTTCTTAAAATGTTTTTATTTGCATATAACAAAATTATAACACTTTACTTTCTTAAAAGGCAAGATCAAGTTTTTTTCTTTTAATGTGAGTATTTAAGTGGACATAATAAATAACTGACAACCTTCCATAATTAGCACATGCCAAATCAACGTAAAAAAGAGATAAATTTGTTTTTATTTTCAGCTAGGTTAGGTCAAAAAACTGATTTATTTAATATTAAAACACGTGTAAATAGATTGAAATATTTTGATATAAAAATTAAGAGCAAAACAACTGCATAAAATTCACGCCATGTGTTCCTTAATATATGAGCCGCTGAAAGAAAGAGTGGTATAGGTCACATTTATGTAGTTTTGAGAAAATTGAAATTTTACACTTTGACATCCCAAAAAAATCAGTTTATGTTAAAGTTTCCACACTTTTGGAAAGACATTGTTCAAAATTTCATGTGTTATAAAAATTACTATAATTCCGTTCAAAAATGTATGGTTCAGTTTGCCTCAAAATTAGTGTAAAAGAGTGGAGGAGCTAAAGGGCTATACGGAGAAGATTAATCTCCATTTTCGATAGTTAGGTTGAACTAGGTAGAAGTGACAGTCAGTCGACTATCTTAAACCAAATGTTAATCCATTGTGATATAACAGGGTATTAAACTATACGCTCTTATTGAACCAACCAGATTTTGATTTCAAAGAAGTTATGATTTTTGTTCTACATATTTTCAGACTATTTTGCCAATTAGGGCTAAAAGAAACTAGAAACTGTCAAAGATGAGGGTGTTGCGTATAACTCTTTTTTGGATAGCCGGTATGTGATAATTTTATTTATGATAGGATCTATGCTCACTTATTAATTAAGCTCGTCAGGTATTTATCTTTGGGAGGTACCAAACCTATTCGATTAATTCTTCTTTTTGTATCCAACTTTCACTGTATGCCTCTGGAAAATTCTCTAGTTAAATAGTATAACTTAAGTTTTCGCTTCTAAGTACCACGCCCATATTTACGTCTCGTTCAATTTTGATTTCAATGGTTTTTTGTTCAATTCTTCCTGAGTCTTCTAAAAAATAAGCAGAAAATACCTATTTTGTCCGGAACTGGTTAATTTTTGCTTATCTGCAAGGTACAGTTAATTTTTTAAAAATCTTTTCTAAACGGCTCATGTTTCTAGAAGACTTAATTTTGCTTGTGCGTTGGCCAAAGTAAATTATAGTTTCCTGAGCGGTACGACTTAGAGATTCGAATTTCAAAGGATATTTCATTAATTGATATTTAAATTGTATTAAATAATAAATTTTCGTTTTTCTGCAAGTTGCCATAACCATAAATTCGAATTTCAAAAAATTTTATTATAGTGAATATTAACACTGTAGTATAGTATATGGATTTCATAATCCCCAAGAAACCAAGAAAAACTTAAATTTTTTATTTTTCGAATTTATTTCATTAAGGGTCCTTATCAGATAAGCAACACAAATATTTCTTTATTTAGCTCTATCTTCAATCAAAAGAAGACAAGTACCATAAATATTAAGGTTTGAGTTTTATCTGAGTGTAATTAGCATTATGTCTATAGAAGAGTGATGAGTTTTACTATTCGCGCGTTCCGAATTTTTATTGAAAATAATAAGCCTCATTTTGTTATGGTTTTCGGTGAGTGAGGACCTTTTTTTTAGAAATTACAAAAAACAATACAAATAACTGGAGACCAAATCCATTTCAAACCATGCAGTCGGAGTGACTTCAAATTGCGGAATTGGTTGCCGATTAAATATGTTGTTTTTTAAAGTAATTAAGGGAACGTATTTTCCCCCGATTTGATTGAAAGTCATTTTTTACGAAGTTATGCCCATTTAAAATTTTAGTGTCAGAGCTTGAAAAACCGCTGAAAATTTTTTTAAAATAGTCGCATTTTCATTTAAATCATAATAATTATTTTTTGTCTTTTGATTCTAATAGAACTTCTGATTCTCTGTCAGAATCTTTAAGAAATTTTGAAAATAGGAAAATTTTATTGTCTATTTGTATTAATATCAGAGAAAAATAACATGAGTTTAATGCTTGTTAAAACATATTTGAGGTAAGAAGGTTTTTTTTTTCCAAAATTGAAATGTCAATTTTTTGTTTTCATCATTGCAAAGCTACTCTACGGTAATACTTTCAAAGAAAATAACAAAAACAACATTCCAAATTATTTTCTACAAATCCTACTTGCATTCTGCATACTTCTGTTTTATTGTTATTTTCGTAATAACTTTTTATCATGGGAAAGATATAAAATCATTATACGCATATTTAACTTTTTCGCTGACAAAGTCAAGCAAACAAAACATTCAAAGCCCACAGAAGTACAGTCAGCGAAAAAGCTGTATGTGCATACAATGTTTTCATATATTTCCCATGATAAAAAGTTATTACGAAAATAACGGTAAAACAAAAGTATGCAGAATGCAAGAACGATTTTGAAATAGTCAATATGTATATGATTTTCCATACATGATTTGCTACTGTTTTCGGGATTTGAAAGTGAGGACCTTTTTTTAGTACCTACATACAATTTTTTTGCAGTTAAAACAAAAGAATCTTAAAAAAAAATTCCTCAACTTTTTCCTGCTCCGCGTTTTGGTCAAAAATATCTGGTCACGTTAGGTTAAATCCATTAATCAAAGCAATATATTTGTAATTAAATTTCAAGATTTTATCCAATCAACACTATATCACACAAAAGTATTTACTTTAGGAAATTAATTTGTTTTCTCTCATCTACAACCTGTTTCTGACCTCTTTGAATGGTTTCCACAAAAGTTTTTTTAAATATATAAAACTTTTGCTAAAAAAGAGATATTTTGTGAAAACCAAAATGATCCAAGAAGCTGAGCTTAGAATTTTTTAATTGTCTTTTTTATAAAATATGTAATCTTATGCTTCATATTAAGTATTTTGATGCGGAAAAAACTTTCACATATTTCAAAATTTTATATTAAAAAAACATGTATAAAACAGCAACTAATTAAAAATATATCAATTTTGGCAAAAAAAAACAAACATTTTCTGATTAATTCGCACCGCGATTTTCAATCAAACGTACAAGTTATACCATGCTTTTGTAACGCCCGCATATGTTAATCCCACAGATTAAAAGCTGCAACTGTTTTCAGCTGTCAAAATCATTATAAATTTTAGGTGTAAACACAATCAATCAATTGAACGATCAGAGAGCGTGGCCAACGAGCAAATTGAAAGCAAAATGCCTTCGCTTTTATAATTTATTTTCTTTTAATGTGCGAAATTTTAAGCCAAAACGTTTATAATTTAGCTTTATTCATAAGTTTTTACAAAAAAAAATTTCACGCTATGGTCAGTAAAATAAGTAAACTGGTTTATTTTTGAAATGACACATATTCAAATTTTAACATGACCCAACCTAACCTAAAAAAACAAGTTCATCAAAGTTATATTTATTGAATAATATTTTTTATTTTATTAATCCATTGATTGACACTATCATATATTTATGGACTTAAGTGAAGAAAAAAAAAAAACAAAAACAAAAACAAAAACTTTATGTGAGAAAGATCATCGATCATTTTAAAATGCGAAATGTTTGTGGCATTTTGTTGTATTTGCGGCGTTATGGAAATTTGCACCACACCAAATGGCCATCGGTGGTATTTGTTACAAGAGATGAGCATTTTAATTTTTTTGTATTTTTTGGAAACATCACTAATCTCGGCGGCTTGACCTTTTGACTCGCGATCGCAACTTTATGTTAAAAATTTTTTGTTATGACTTATGTTTAAACATTTAAAAAAGTATATGTTGGTGTACTAAAAAATAATACTTAATAAAATAAAAACAAACAAAATATTTAACGCAAATGCCGAAGATGGGCATTATGTAAATTTTTACTATAGCATTAAATGCGTTAAATTGTTATGGCAATAGGGATGAATTTTATTAATTGTAAGCTAAAAATGTATGGCTTAAGGTTTTGTAAAACAAGCCAACAAAAATTAATTTAAATAAATTCTATGTCAAGGCTTTTCCTTATATTTCACGAATTTGTGTTAAAGTCTGGCAGAAGGTTCTTAATTTAACAAATTGCTTGTCTAAATCTTGTAAGAAAAAAACGTAAATATATATATAAATCAAAATGCAAATCAAACTGGCTGTTGGCTTTTTATGTGACCCACAGAGTTCTTAGTGCTTCAGGCATTGTTAAGGAATTACTTTATACAAAGTTAACACTTCAAAACGTTTGGATTATTCCAATTTTAATTTTTCAAAAGTTACAAAATTTATATAATAGCTGTTAAAATTAGCTATTGTAATTCTTTTAAATTTCTCAGAAGCGAAATGGGCGTATCTCGAGATAATTGATGTTTTGTTCATTACAAAAATTCTTTTAGAAGAACTTTTATAGGTTTGAACTAAGATACAGGCATTTTGACATAATTCGTTAGATGTATAATTTCTTAAGCTATCCGATGCCATAATAGTCGATGGGCCGTAGAGTAAAAAAATTATTTATGACCATACTGCTCAAACTTTTTTTATGTGATATTCACGTCGAGTCGGACAAATTTTGAACATAGCTAATAATGATGATGGGGCGTTTTCCTTTGAAGCCATCACAAAGTCATGAATTTTACGAGATAAATAAATTTATGACCTATATGTTACATTATACTTGTCGGACACAAATTTTGGGTCGTTTAGCGCGTCCAACACGACAACTATGCTAACTTTATAAAATCAAAAAATTTATGACCTAAGAACAATTCCCCCCGCCCCCCCTGAAAATTGTCCGACAAGGTTACCATTTGATTTTAAATATTTTTTACCATGGACTCTGCCAAAATTGACTCTTAGGTCATAAATTTTTTGATTTTATAAAGTTGGCATCGTTGGCGTGTCGGCCCATGGACTATAAGAATCACGATTATTTTCAGCTATTTTATAAATTTTTAAATTCCTACTTTGACATGACATTACCGGTCACTTAGCTACTTATCCGCATAACATGTTATAATAAACAATATCATAGTTTTTTTTCTATTAACAGTTAAAAAAAAAATGATGACTTAATTTAAAGTTTTTTGCTAAGCGATATACAAAGTTTTCCTATTACTTATGTATAATTAAAAAATGTTGAACATTAGCATAAATTCCTAAAAGTTTTAACTAATAAAATATAGTTTGCATTAAAACGAAACTAAACATTTTGATAATTTTGGAACTATTATTTATGAACGCAAGTTAAACAAGTTAAAGCAAATCTTTTAATATTCGACATAGCATATATGTTAATTCAAGTTTGCCAAAACTGATTGACCATCTTAAAATTATATGCAAATTAAAATAATATTTTTTAAGTTGAACGGAATTATATGATGCATGCTTAATTTAATTAAGAAAACACATAAATTTTAATACTTAAAAAGAGAACAAATGAAAAAAAGAAGACACCTACTCGCAAGAGTATATTCATAGTCTAATGAATAATGATAATATTTTAGTCAGTTCTCAAATGATGAAAGTCTTTGAATTCGTATCAGAAAGTTCAATCCAGAAAATTGTTATATATGAGTCGGAAAATTTTTTTAAACTGAGTTTTGATCTCTTCGGATTTTACACTAAGTCAAAAATTTTTGCCAAGTCTTAAATTGGCAAGAACTTTGCCAACTAAAGCCTTTTATTTATTGAATTACTAGCTTTCCCGGCAGACGTTGTCCTACCCTTTCCGGTAGTTGTTCCGGATGTTATATGAACTCATGCGATGGAATGTATAAGCGAAACAGCCCATTTTTCCAGTGAAACTTATTTTGCCAGGACTTTTTATATCAAGTCCCATTCATCTGCGTCCAGTACTTGATGAGATATGATTAATTTGATTTTGGAAGGTGCGTCACTGCCCATTTTTCTAAACCAAACTTTGCAAAAACCTTCCGTAGACCATTAGAAACATTTAAGAAATAATTATGAAATCTTCGTGAAAATTCTATTTAAAAAATACTTTTGTATGTGGGCCACCCTAAGTATGTGCCTCTAGATATAACAGCCACGTGGTGTAAATTCCATGAGAACCTATTAAGAGGTTTTCGAAATAATGATATTTTAAAAATATGTTTGTATGAGGACCACCCTAAATGTGCACCCTTAATGAAAGTTTTACAGCCAAAGCTATTCCTCATCACATAAAAGACACGTCGTGTAAATTACATGTGAATTTATTAAGTAGTCTTTGTGAAAATGTTATTTTAAAAATATTTTTGTGTGAGGACCACCCTAAATATAAGATTCGTAGGCTTAGCTATGTCTCATAATATAAAAGCTACGTAGTGTGAATTCGGTCTGAATCGGTAAACCGGACTTCGTTAAAATGATATTTTAAAATTTCTTTTTGTATGAGGGCCACCCTAAATATGTAACTTAAGTGAAAGTTTTGTAGCCTAAGCTATGCTCCTTAATACAAAAACTACGTGGTGTAAATTCCATGTGACTCTATTAAGTGGTCTTTCTGAAAATGCTATTTTAAAAATATTTTTGTATGAGAGCCACCCTAAATATGCACCCTAAATAAAAAAAACATGCCTATAACCTTTAGATGCACGCGCTCAATCACTGTGCAAAGTTTCAAGGCGATCCGTGCAGTAGTTTTGAAGTTATAGACGGACAACGAACAGAAATTGACTTTTATAGGTATAGATAGATAGATAGAAGATAGAAGATTTACTAAATCAGGAATACAAAAAATTTGAAATTTAATATATTTGGAAAACAACATTGGCAACATTTTAACTAAGACCTTCTTACTAACAAAGAAGAGGTATCATTTTTTTTTTTTTTTGTTTGTTTTTAAGTAAATCTCGTATGAGAGATTACAACAAAATGTTATATAATTTTAAAATCGCAAACAAAATAAACAAATAAATATTAAGTGATTGTAATCTTGATTGACTTTAATTTAAATTTCATTTATTTGATTTGTTTTTGTTTGTATTTTTTTTTTTTTTTTTTTGTTGGTTTTATTTATAACCAAACGATATATGAATTGGATTGGATTGGATTGTTTTTTTATCCTACGGCTTTGCCAAATTTAATCATCGGCCAGTTTTAAAACCTTAAGTAGGCTTTTATTATATTTTACTTCTTCATGATTTTTTACTTTTAGTTTTCATAAAAACTGAATAACTTCTCAAATTAGAGCGCTGGCTGTTAAAGTAACAATAACTATTAGAAGTTTAAAATTTTCTAATCTGTTATTTTTTGTCAAGAAAATTGCGACTTCAGCAAATTCTTGAATTTATTTTTGGCCTTAGGAACTGCCAGATTTTCAAAGGAACTTTCAGATTTCTGAAGTCTGTACATAAACATTTAAATTTTTGAGGGTCAAACTAATTCTATCAAATTTTCAACTTAATACAAATATAATAATCATAATATAGTAGCGTTGTTAGGTTGGAGCAATTTGTCTCAGATTTCACTCAATGGTGCTACTGGCTGTTGTTTCTCTAAAATTTTTGCCCATTATCAAAGTAAATGTTTATATATTCTTATCGTCATTACTTTTGTGCGGCATGAAAGTGGGAATTATTTGCTAAAATGAAAAGATATAGGTTTTAATTTCTCGAATTTTCAAAGTTTTGCTGCGCTACAATTTTTCCAAATTTATGAAAAATAAAAGAAGAAATTTCCAGGAAAAAAAGCCGGAAATCAGAATCTCGAAAATTAACTACTTTTGTTTTAGCAAAGTATGTTCAATATGTGCTTGATTTAATACAACAAATTTTAATTTGCCTGTTTGTGGGTATATGCAAGCGAACCGAGATGAAAAGATGAAATTTGGTACGTGGGTTACCCATTGAGCCTTATGAAGTCTACGGACATGCTTCTCTTCCTGAATTCCCCATTAGAAAAGTAGTCTTGATAACTCCTAAACAAACAAAAATTATAAAAAATGTGCTAAAAGATCAATTTGAGTAAATTAAGCCAAAGTGACCATTAAGTGATTCAGATACTCTCGGTATAAAGACAGGACTGGACTCCGCCTTTACAAGAGAAAATTATGAGTGTAAAAATCCTACTGCTACTGCTTAATATGGGATTTTTTTTTAAAATCCAAATAAAAAACTGTTTAAATTATAATATAATTTAAAAAACAAAACTACTTTAGAAATAGATGAAATTAAAATATTATTTTTATGTGAGATAATTTGATATAGAAATGTTTGTCTCATAAACACAAATTCTATATTTAGAAACTAATTTCATGACAAAACATTCCTAATTATGAATATTAAATTTTATTGTATTACACATAAAAATATTGGCGACGAAGCCTGTTTTCTTTTGTTTTGTCTTTTAATTGGGAGGAATATATTTTGAATTTGTTTGTTCCTTTATAGTTGCTGTTGCTACTTTAATAAGATAATAAAATATTTAATTATTTTGAAGAACCCAATATAAATAAAATATTTACTTTAGAACACATTCAACAGAAAAAAACTAGTTTTAAAAATCGTTCATAAGAAAGGGATTCATTAAAAGCCTCGTGTATATATTATGGATTGATTTATTTAGAGGTGCTTTTTTGAAAATTTATAAATAAATAATATATAAATAAATTTAATTTTATCTGTTAAACTTTACTATCATAAAAAAAAGTTATTTTCATTTATTTTTTAAAAGATAATTTCTTTAAAATGTTGACAGTAACTGCGTCCATTCTGAAGTTTCAGTTTTCGGCAAGTGACGCAAATAATGTTAGCATTCAATTCCTCATTCGTAGCCGTCTTATTGATGTCGACTTTGGCCTCAGAGTAGCCTCAGTGCGTGAAATGAACTCTTCACTGAATTGTTTTCTGAAAGCCATGGTTTCACAAGCTGTGCAGAAAATAGCGCCGTGTTATTGGAATCAAATGTCGTCGAGATCACGGCCTTCAATTTCAGGCAACTAATACTTAGTTATCATGGCTTAATAACGGACGCCATCTAAAGTTACGTTCCGGCCGGCCTTGTTTTTGAAGATATATGGATGAATCGATGATTTCACCAGCTCATAAGCCAAAATAAAACTGTTATTTTGTCTGAATCTCTTCGGGTTGATCTTCAGCCCAAATATGACAATTTTGCTTATTGACGTAGCCATTAAGGGGCTGTTCAAGTAACTCAATTTTTGAAGATTATTGACCCCCTCCCCCCTTTCCTTAAACGTTACGGTGTCACCCAAGTGACCATGTTTACCTAAAAGTCACAGTTATGTTTGCGCAATGTACCGGAATGTCATTTAAGCGACATTTGTTATGTTTTAGTCGCGTTTGCGATAATATAATAAGAAATTTTTAACTCACAGCGTAACGCGTTGTTCGAACCCCCCCCCCCCCCTCCTAAATGCGTTACGTAATACTTGAACGGTCCCTAAGCCAGAAATGGGACTCGTCGCTGATAACAAAATTTGCTCGTAAGCATTTGATTTTTTTGAAGCTTTTGAAGAGCCTAAAGACTTTTCAAAAGGTCGGCCACCTTCAATTCTTGCACGAGCTGAATTTACGTAAAATATGCCAAGTTGTTGCATATAACAAGCGAAGCTGTTGAGAACGGCACCGAATCGATTCATCGCAGTTATCGCTTACAATTTCAGCTACCGCTGCTATATTTTCTTTACTACATGCTGAATGAGGTTTATTTGATCGAGTATTATCCAATAATGAAAACTGGACGTCAAGTTTTTTGAGGGTATAACGATTATGAAAATTTTATCACAATGAACACCACGTTAATGTCTTCAGCTTGCATCATTTGCAATAATTCCATAGATTTTATTAAACATTGCGTAAGTGTGTTAATACAGCAGCTTAATAATCCTTATTCCATTTCATTTTCCATTGACTTTTTATTAAAACTTTCGCCAAAGATTTCCGCGTTCGTTTTGATTATGCAAAACGCAAGAGACTGAACATGCGATTCCAGAAATCTGTCATTACTCCATTGTCACTGGTGATAGTACTGTAAATTTTGCATATATGTAATTGAGAGTTTTTTACATTTGACGTAAATACAAATTGTCATAGATTTTCAGCTCTAATTTTTAAAAAGAAATACTTTTGTAGCAACATTTTTATATTAACGTGAAAGTATTTACTTGTTGGGTCAATTGTTTCAGTGCGCTTTTTTTAATGTGCAGACCAAATCCATCACAAACTATGCAGTCGAAGTGACTTCAAATAGCGGAATTGATTCCCGATTAAATATGTTGTTTTTTAAAGTAATTAAGGGAAAATATCATCCCCCGATTTGATTGAAAATCATTTCTTACGAAACTATGCCCATATGAAGTTTTAGCGTCAGAGCTTGAAAAACCACTGAAAATTGGTTTAAAATAGTTGCATTTTCATTAAAATTAGAATAATTAATTCTGTCAGAATCTTTAAACAATTTTAAAAATTGGCGGAGTTTTAGCGATATTTATGAAAAAAGAAAAGGCTGATATTCTCAAAAATCCCAATTTATGATGAGTTTAATGCTTGTTAAAACACAATTGAGGTCAGGAGATTTTTTTTCCCTCAAAATCAAAATGTCAATTTTTTTTTTTCATCATTGCCAAGCCACTCTACGGTACTATTTTCAAAGTAAATAACAACAACAACATTCCAAATTACTTTCCACAAATCGAGCTTGCATTGTGCATACTTCTTTTTACCGTTATTTTTGTAATAACATTTTCGCATAGGAAATATATAAAAACACTGTACGCACATATAGCTTTTTCGCCGACAAAGTCAAGGAAACAAAACATAGAATCCATAGAATTAAATGTAGTTTATTTTTTATGAGTTGCTAAGTTCATTAAATTTCTGCAATATATTATAGTTGGCTTATTTTAATTGAATTTTTTTTTCCTCATTTATTTCGTTAATCGATCGATCTGTAATTTGAGAGCAATGAACTGATCAAAGCCCAATTTGGTTTCGTCAACTGAGAAAAAATGGATACATCAATGTTTTTAAACTCAAATTAAAGTAGGATTAATTCAATTAATTCAATGATATATTTTCATATCATAAAGTTTCTCAATATTAATTACGCTATTGCACAAAAGATTTGGGCAATAAATACGGAAGTATCTCGCATATGACCCAGACAAATAAAAGTAAGTGAAATTGCAAGAACGCACATCAAAAATGTAGTTTTGTTATCTCTACTGAATATTGTGACAAAAAAAATTGGTTGATCCAAAATATTTTTCACTAATAAATGACAATAAATTTTAATGTCTTTAATTTGGTATTAAAAATATTACAATCGACTAATTGAAACTTGTGGAAATGAGTCAATAAGTGGGACCATATTTAAAAAATACCAAAATTGACAATATCTTAACCATAAGAACTGAAAAACATTTTTTTTTAAATTTTTGAATTCAGCTCTTCTATTTTTAGATTTTGTTGAGCAATGTTGTATATTCTTAAAATAATAGAAAAGTAAATATTCTACTTACAGCAAATCAGCAGCCTCTGTATTTATGCAGCAAATCAGTTTATTTTTTGTTGTACTTTTACATAGAAATTTTTAGGCAACGGAGTTATGAAAACGAATTGACTTTTTCAATTAAAATTTACGTTATATATTAATGTTGCAGAATGCTTTGAAATGCGTATTTATTATATTATATTATTTATTTGTTATATTATTTATTGATTATATTATATTTTTCAAAGAACACTAAAATGAAAAAAAAATAAAACAATTTTCTTTAGTTTTTTTTTCTTTGGTGTTTTCCTTTGCAAAAAAAAATTAATGTTGATTCATAAGTACGGAACACTTTTTTTATGTTAAAATAATTGCTTGAATATTTATAATTTGGAGCAATGAACTTGATGAATATAACACGTAAATTCAACGAAAAGCCGCAAAGGAAAAAACAGTCAAAACACAAAATCCAATAAATTTGTTAAAGTAAATCACTGAATTTGCAAAAAGGTAAACGTATATGAAATTTTCTTAAAAAATTAATTCCACAAAATATATAAAATTTTTTTGCCGGCAAATTCACAATAATGTTGTTAACGAGAAACATAAAATGATTACAATGATTATTGCAAAAAAAAAAAAAAGGCGAAATTGGAGCGACAGAGGAGCGCGATTAGTGTTAACGAGAAAGTGAGATGGAGAATAAGTGTGAAAAAAGCTGAAACGTGCAAAAATTATTATTATTATTATTAAAAAAAGTTATGCAATTTTTTTACTTAGCATTTTTTTTTATTTTTGTTTTACTGTCAATATTTTTTTTGTGATTTTTTTTTCTGAATTATGCTGTACTGTTGTCAGGGTTGCCATATCTGCTATTTATTCTTTAAACTTTATTTTTAAAACTTTTATTATTTTTGACAAAATCTGTAAAATTGTGCAGGAGTTGTTAGTTTATTGAGAAATATTGAAATTGTCTGGGTATCCATGGCATTTGCTAATTGGGAGCAGTTTTGACAAAATTTTCGCTCCTGTTCCAGATTCTATATTAAACTGATCGGAGCAAATTAGTGCATTATCTTCACCTGAAATAGTGCACGATTTTTAGATTTGATTGTTAACTAAAAACTGCACGAACCTATAGGAGCAAATCATCAGTGTAGGCTAATAACTTTTATCAATTCCCTGCCAAAGAAATTAGAAATTGGTGAGTTACGAAGACACACTATGAGGTATCCTTTGCTATATTTTTTTAGAGTCCCTATTCAGTTTGATACCAAATAACCCTGCTTCAGAGCATATATTTGATTCACCAAAAGATTCTGGCCACACTTTTGATGTCTTACAATGATAATATGACTTAGCTATTTCCTTGAATTTCCACTATTTAACAAATTTTCTTAAAAAAAATATAGGATACATAGTAACAAGTCCCACAAAAATTAATATTCATTATATAGAAAATGTTTTACCTTTTTCTGAATAATTTTTACCAGTTATTTTAACAATTTACTGTCCATTGGCAGCCCTGACTATGTTTTATGTCTCTCTTAAATTCGAACTTTAAACATTGCACCGCATGCCACTCCCCACTGTTTTACCGTGCGTATACTAAAGTATAAAGAGTCACAAAAATTGAGGTTATGTGTGCATAATGCGGTAATGGAGCATTACAGCAGTCGATAATAATAAAAACAAAAACAATAAAAAACGGATATAATTTCATAAAAAAAATGGAAGAAGATAAATTGATTTTATGATTTGTTTTTATGTTTTTGTTTTTGTTTGCATATTTTCTGCTTTGTGCATTTTACGCATTTTGCACTCCTGACCAAGATTTTCAATTTCCGAGTTTTGCCATATTTTTGCTTTTAAGTATCGTTTTGTGTTCGAAGTTTATTGCATAAAGAAAGAAAGAAACAACAAAAACATAATTTATGTTTAAATTTGCAATATATGGGAACTTTCTTATATGATTCTGAGAGGATATCTTAACATTAATTATTTTCGGATATGCTCAAATTTTCATTTGTGCCGGTAATATAAAACATTTTCCCAAAATGAAACTATAAACTTTTTTTTATATATGTAGGCTACGTAAAAGTGTCTGGTTTCTTGGAAAAAAAGTATTTTTTGTGCCTTAAAAAAATCTTTTAAACTTAATCAATTTGTGAAATATATACATATAACAAATCCGAATTGTCGGATAGAAAGCTGAGTTATAGCTATAGATTTTTTAAGTTTAAAAACTTAAAATTTTAGCCACAAGAAAAACGATTTTGGTTTTTGCTTTGAGCATACTTTTAATAATTTTTCTTCTGAGACGTATAACTTTAGTGCCTTTTCTGTTTTTTAGTATCCATTCAAAAGTTTTAAAAAAAATTTTTTTAGTGGGAATATGAAAAAATCGGCTATTTTTAAGAACAAATTTTTTGTTGAAATATTTCAAAACTAAAATTTATTTAAGAAAATTCAATGTAATTCTCGGAATCATTGGAGTAAAACTATCCTTAGAGCTGCGCAACTCTTAATTTTTTTTTTTTTTTTTTTGTAGAGCAGAGTAATCTACTGATTTCAGTTTCATGCTTTGTAATAGAATTTTAATAACAATTGAAGCTATGGGAGCACATTCCGCATATCAAATTAAAAATTTTGACATGGATTTTCTGGCTGATGACCGACATGAAATTCAGAAAAAATAAGAGCTATGCCACAACAAATGTTAGCATTTGATTTCAAGGATCATGTATGCAAATCTTGATCCACCAAGATTAAAAGCTCACATTTTAGCCTTCGCAAATATTCCAAGCAGGAGTCTTTAGACCTCTAGATTTTAGATTAAATATATGGCAAGGATTTTGATCTATTCACACTTGGATGGACAGAAAATTAAAAGGGAAAGAAGGTTTAGTCGAAGCAATAAGTCTACTCCGAGTGACAAGTAATATTTCCTCTTAAGATATCGATTTTTTAAGATTAACGCTTTAATTAAAATATGTGAATTTCGAGATACAAAAAATATGTCATCGTTGGTGTGTTTGCATAGCCGAAAACCTATAATTATTTCACAGAGATTTAGTAGTTCGATCCTTCAGAATTTTATATTACAAATATTTGGTTTCACTTGAAAATTCAAGAAATTCACAAAAAAAAAGACGAGTTAAAAAGTCATGTAGTACTTTCAGTCCTTCGAGGATATCGGATGTCTTTTTAACACCAATAACCATTGCAAAGGTCATTGGACTGTCTATATGACAGTGGTCTTGCTATAAGCTTTGAGATTGTCTATCCACAATTTCATAATAATCACAATATTGTATCTAGTTGATAATAACACAGGCCGACAAAAATAAAAAAAAGTCCAAAACCAGAACTAAAACCTTAAGGCTACAGAAAACCTTGATAACTTTTTTCTTGAAAAATATTTTTGTAGCCAAATGGAATGCATCAAAAAATATGGATCTCTTTCATATAAATTTGATTTTTTTTTCATTAATTTTGCTTGCTTTTTCTTCTTTCTTTCTTTCTTCTTGCACTTTTGCTGCTCTTCAACAAATTCGCACTCTCACTTTTCTTCTCAACATACGTTACTCCCACGCGTCGCTGCAACTCTCTTCACTTTCGTTGCGTTTTGCACCTTGCGCGCCGAAGAAGATTCACTTCGCTTTTTTCTTTTCTGTTTGTTGTTTTTATTTTATTTGCTGTGTTTGTTATTGTTGTTGTATTATTACCCGTTGAACTTAAGAAAAATCTTTGTTTTTTGCGCAACCGAGAGACCAAACACAAACGAGAGCGTCCGCGCGTTACGATCAACGAGAAAGAACTGCCGTAGCAGACCATCGATGGGGCTTTTGAAACTCCACAAACATTTCGGTTTTGTTCGAATCGGATCAGCGAACATGTTCGTTGTGGTGGTTGTTGTTGGCACAGTTGCAGTTGTTGCTTTGCCAAGTTGTTCGTTATTGAAGTTTTGTTCATGGAATGCAAGCGGCTGTGACTCTGACTGCTGTTGTGGGATTACTGCGGTACTTATTTGCACTATTAGAGTTTTTGTTATTTATTTCTTTTGCTTAAAGAGTTCAATTTGTTTAAGTTTTAAAAATAACTAACTAAGCCATGCAAATTTCGTGCTTTATTTATTTCCACAATTGGTTGGTAAATTTTCAATGCCAACATTTAGATTTAACACTTTTTGGGCTAATAATTTTGAAGAGTTACAGTAAAGTAAAGTTAATATTGTTAATGCAATTAACTTGCATGACGACCCCAGCTTAAGTGACTGTTCGAAATTTAACTATATTTGGCTCCAACAACATAAAGAACTAATCGGTAGTGTTTTTGTTTTTGTTTTTTTGCCCTTAGAGAAATTTCGTAATTCGAGAATTTGTAGGTCGCCAATGCCGATGATCGACGTTTTCATATAAAAATTTATGGGATCGTAATAACTTTTACTTAAAATTGGCAAAAACAGAGCCGCAGTTACCGGCATAAGGCAGCTGTTGATATCATGCCATATCAATGGTTATCAAAATATACATACATACGTAGCTCAGTAACACTTTTTTGTAAATAAAGCAGAAATCTTCAACGCATTGCAGCGAGCAATATCATTAAACGTAAATGTACAATTTATTGGCATTACTTTATCCTATTTCTATATGCACATATATTAACGTAATAGAATAACTAAATTCGGCAAACAAGAAAACATCAAATTGGCCAACAAATGTCGATTTGGAAGTTAGTCAAATTTTGACGTACAAAAATTTATATGACGTAAAGTCAAATTTCTGTGAAAGATGTTTAAATATAAGGCCTTTCAAATGGTCGCAATTATTTATCAAACATTTTTAAATTTCAACTTGATTTTTCAAAATTAAAAATAAACTAATTTTTCCTCGGAGATGGATACTATTTATTCTTTTAATATTCTAAAAAGAAAGCTACACTTTAAATACATTAAATTCCCGGAGGTGTTTTTTTAATATTCGCGAAACCAAACATTGCACAACGCAGTACTACTTTTGCCGGTGCAAAAGGTAATGATCAAAAGTCAAATTTTCGAAAACTAATCACGACCATTGAAAAGGCCATTTAAAAATTTTTGGAAAGCACTTAGACTAAGACTATTATACAGGGTGTCCCATTTTAACTTACACAGCTGAATAAGTCAAAAAATTGCAAGCCATTCAAAAAATGTTTCAAATAAAAGTTGGTGGGTATCAAAGGGCTGATCCAGCCATGACCTTAAACATGACCTTGGCCTACATTTTCAAGGTTATTCCAAGGTCAACTTTAGTTTTTCAAATGAAAACCCCTATTTTTGACCTCGGATTCCGGAAGAACAAAAAAATTCTACGTTCAGATAGGTATTCATGTTAGAGGTCAGAATGAACCCTGAAGGTCATTTCAAGGTCGAATTTCCGCTTGGTGCAGAAAAGCTGCAGCCAGTTAAGGCAAGATTGTGCTGCGGTCCAGCCAATGATTACTAGCTTTCCTGCACCAAGCGGGAATTCGACCTCTAAGTGACCTTCAGGGTTCACTTTGACCTCTAACTTGACTATTGACTTATTCAGCTGTGTAAGTTAAAGTGGGACACCCTGTAAATTAGCAAAAAATTTATCTACTCGATACAGTGGGTGTCAACCAAAATTCCAAATTATCATTCTTTACTTCAGCCAATTTTTGAAGAAGCAGAAATATATTTTGGGATATAATTATCATCTAATAGGACAACAATTTGCTCAAGTTTGAGGTCAATGTTCTATATTTGACTTAGCACATTTGACATTAAATGTGTCTTACTTTTATCGATATCTTCAACATTTTTCGACTGATGAACATTTTGGACTTTTTATCGTTTTTTTGACATTTTATGAAATATCAGAATTTTCTGAGAATTAATGGATATTCTTGACTTTTTCAACGTTTCTCAACTTTGGAAATTTATGGTCTTTTTGTTGAAGTAATAAGAGTTTTAGGACATGGAATAGATTTTCACAATTTATTATCATAGATTACTATGTTCTTATTATCAATTTTTTGGAAGCTTTTAGAAAAGAGACTGACAACTTTTAGGTCAGGGTAGTATAATTCCACTATGGAAATAAATTGCAGAATAGTTTTCGTAATAGGAAATTAAGGGCCAGAAATCTGAAATGAAGCCAAAGGAACATACACAAATATTTAAGTTCTTTTGATGGAACTATGAAACCAGCATGACAAACGCAGAAGCTGACACGGACAAAAATTGAAACAAACTGATTTTGGGAACTTTTTGATCTTTTCAGAGAATAGGGTATTTGCCAAAAACGATGATAGTTACAGAGACTTAAAACTAAACTCATTACCTTATTAAACTTATCACACTATCAAAATTTATTACACATACATATAAATGTATCTCCTATCAAATCTTTGGGCTTATAATTATATACAAATTAAATTTTTAACTGAGTTTTTTTCGAGTAAATTCCTTTTCTTGTCAATAAAATTACTTTGCTGATGTTACGCAAAAAATGTAGTCAAAATAAATAGCAGCAAATAACTTCATCGACGTAAAAACTAAAAAGGGAGAAGCTATGAAAGAAGTAATTTTTAGCCTTTTTTAGTGCTTAGGAAGGAAATTTAAGAAAATCGTGTTATACATTTTTCAAACATTTATTTACAAACTTACTAATTAAGTAACAAAATTCAGCATAATTTCAAACAAATGGCCTAAAAGTATGCTACAAAATAAAGTTCACAAATTGTGCGACCACAGTGGTGGTACGTAAAATTAAGCAAAACGCGCATAAAAAAGCTTAATTTTTTATTTGTTTTCAACAGAATAAACGAACGCAAATACATAAAGCGCCAACTAAAAACTTTAAGCAGGTTCGAATGTCATAAAAAGCGATGTATAGTCAAAAGTAATAAAAAGAAAAGTCACACAAACAAAAAAAAAATGGAAAAATGAAACTGATGCGTAAATCACTTTTTAGTGCATTTGGTTGTGTTCATATCATATCTAACGCGCCGAAAAAGCAAATTTTTACACCGAAATAGCGAAAAAAAAAAACAGAAAAAGAAATTGCGCAGAAAAAGAAAACAAACAACTGATATGAAAGGAAAATAATAAAAGCGGAAATATCAAATAGCGGTCGTTGCTGAAAGCTTCCACTTCCGTTTCCACACCACATTCACACACACAGTTAAAGCTAAAAATGATACGGCAACAATGGAATCATTTTGAAATGTCTAGCTTAGTAAAAAAAGTATCGATATTTGATGTAACGATATATTTAATGATTTTTATCATTTTCTATAATGTATGTAAATAGTCTTATCAATCAAAAAGTTTTAGTAAATAATGAAAAATTTCATCAAGACAGCGAAAGTCTGCTCATGGCAGACATCGCATAATATCGATGTTTCAACATCATAACTTAAAACAAATATGAACAGTTAAATTGTGATATATTATTTAAATTTTTAATTCTGAAATCAACGTGCTGTAGTTTAACATTTCCAAAGTATATCGTTATTTCATGCTAAATTTTTGCAGCATCACTGCCAAAAAATGTACCCAAAAGAAAAAGACAAAAATGTGGTCGCATTTTTCTTGAAGAGTGTGAAAAAGGCACAATCATAAAATTTAGCTGATAAAAAAATAAAAAAAATTGCACTCTCAAAAATACGCAAAAATCGCATACACAAAAACCCGTCAGAAAATGCCAAATGATATCGTTAAAATCAGTTAAGCGTGATGACGCTCACAGGCATGAAACAACGCGCGTTACTTTCTCTACTTAGTAACGATTTTCTTTTTCGCCCATTTACTTGATTTCTATTCTTTTATTCTGAACGCCGCCATGACGAGGGTCACTAAAATTTAAATTGTCCAAAAAAAATAAAAAGGACAAAACAACCGGGAAAACGGAAAATTCTAAAATTATTGCGTTAGGCATTAAAAATCGTACGTGGGTGAAACAAAAAAAACAGCGACGAGAAGATGTGGCTGTTTAATGCGGTAACAAGAAAGCTTATTTAACATTACAGGAAACATTAATTTTGTGACATTTTCTTTCCTTTTTTGCATTTTCAACGATTAAATTAAAAAAAAAAATTAACTGAAAGAATAGTTAAAGAGGTTTATGTGTATGAGGATTCATTGGATATAATAAAGAAATAAGAAGATTCTTACCATATATTTACTACAAATTTAGTGCCTTTTTCTGTTCCCGAAATGATAGATACGTTTTTTGTTTAAATGCGGAAAAATTGTTGTTGTCATTTTTTATATCTGAAAATAACTTAAATTGAGAACTTTAAGGGTCGCTTTATGTATCACGATTCGTCTCTAATTTTCAAGCCTGAAAATATGCCATTGTATTTGACATAAATGAAAACGATAAAATTTGGCCTGTGCTTAATGAATAGTATGTCGCAAATATAAGAATTGTACAAGCATACTTTTAGGCTTGAAAATTAAAGACGAAACTAGACGAATCGTGATACATAAAGAGGTTCTAAGTTATTTTCTATTACAGAGATTCCGTATTTATTACGGATATAACGAAGGATTATCTGGTGAAAAATGGAACTGGAATAAAATCAGCTAAAATTTTGGAATTCTAGGAAAGGTTTGATTGTACTTCAACTGCCACATTCATATATAGTTGGAACTTTTATGCATCAAGGTACGGTTGATGCATTGCCAAAAAGCGATACATAATATCAAAACTTAGTTTTGTTAGAAGTCTTGACTCTTTTACTTTAACTTTAAGGGCCTCTTTATGTACCACGATTCGTCTCGTTTCGTCGCTGATTTCCAAGCCTAAAAGTATGCTAGTACAATTCTTATACATATTTGCATTTAACTAATCATCAAACCAGATTTTTTGTTTTCATTTATGTAAAATTCAATTGCATATTTTCAGGCTTGAAAATTATAGACGAATCGAGACGAATCGTGATACATAAAGAGGCGCGAATTGTAAAATTTTTTTGATTAAATAATAATTTTCCAAGAAAATCAATACAAATTAAAACAGTGAATATATATATAGGATAAATAAATCCGATCTACATTAAACAGCTCCAAAAAGATATCGCAATTTTTACTTCCTGGCACTGAGTCAACCACTTACATAAAGTTTTAATCCTGATTTTAACAAACCTAAGCCTATTAGTCATTGGACAATGATCTAGAGTGGAAGAATTGGCTCATACAAAAATTTCAATTAAAAAGATTACACAAGCCAACTGATTTTGCCTTTGAGAGAACATCACCCTTTAACCTTGTAATCTCAAAAATGGCAGTGCGTAGACAACTTTTTTGTTGGACTTAACAGTTTACTTATCTTAACTCCTTTTAATTATAAAAATTATTTACATACGAGCTTTGTAGGTATAGGCTTTGATTTCATAAAGATCTAGTTTAACAATTTCACACCAATTAAGTGACACATTTTTTCTAAGGAAACAAAAGCTTTTAATAATACGTATTAACATTTTCATACCCTACACAGAGGGTATATTCACTTTTGTCATTCCGTTTGTAACGTATAGAAAGGGGCGTGGCAGGTATAGAAGAGTATATATATGATTGATCAGCGTCACCACCTGAGTCGATATAGCTATGTCAGTCTGTCTGTCTCTGTGTATGTCAATGAAAACAAAGGTCTAGCATATAAAAATGGGTGAATTCCGGTCACGACCACCAATAAGGGAGCTAACAACGTAAAAAAAATTTTAGCACAATAATACCAGTGGGCGTGGCATCTCCCATGTAAAAAAAAAATTTAATGTTATAGATATTGTGTCAGTTACTATAAGCTTTAAAATTAAATGGATTTCGACGGGATTACATCAGTAGGCGTGGTACCTCCCATATTAACATAAAATTGTAAACACTATTTTAAGTGAACTATTTCAGCAATTGGCATGAAATTTCTTGTAAGTGGTTTACATGCTATAATGCACATCTGAACCAAAAGCAACCGAAATAGCACCAAGGGCGTGTCACCTCCCATACAATTTAAATTCACTAAGTGGCATATCTATCAAAAGGTATCGAAAGCAATCATACTGAAATTTGGTGCAATAGGTTTGTTTATAGAAAGCTATTTCTGGATAAAAATCGGACTGGATTGTGCCAGTGGGTGTGTTACCGCCCTAAATTTTAAGACTAATTACGGCATATATCGCAATCTATATAAGCTACTGTGCTAAAATTTTTTATGCATATATCAATTGTGAATATAATTTTTTGATTATAAGCTAGGCGGAATTGGAAAAGTGGGCGTGGCATAGTTCTTCATTTCATTTCAACTTTTTGAATCTTTTTATTATCAATATTTCCGACTTGTTAAACTTCTTTAACCTCTTCAACGTAGTTTTAACATTAATTAAAAAGTACTTTCAATGCAGTGTAGGGTATGTGAGTTTCGGCCTGGCCGAAGATAACACCTTTTTGTTTGTTTTTTGTTAATTTAAAATTAAACTTCAATATTTAGCACCATAAATATCCTTAATCTCTTAATCATTTTGTAATGCAATGTGTCAGAAAACTTATAATGCTTCCTTCAAAGTACGTCTAATGTCAATGTTTTCAAACGACCTCGTATTTAGGTCACTTTTTTGTAAGACTTCTTTCAAAATGTGTACTTTCTCTCGCACTTTCATAATAATATTCAATATCACATTAACAGACTACAAAAAGGAAAAAATAAAAACACACATACAATAATACATACACACACATAATCGGTGATGTCCTTTTTGTACACAAACTGCATTTGATATGATATGAAAACCGAAAAAAAAAAGAAAAAACCTTTTCCCTTGACATTTTTTTTATAATTGAGTCGTAAGCCGCAAGAATTATGTCATCAGCAAATTAGAGAAAAAGAACAAAAAAGAAAGAAAAAATATCCTTAAAACAACAACAACAACCAACGTGTAGCTCATCTCATTAGCAAATAGTTTCACTTGACTGCTCTAATTTTGATGACGTCAACAAGGATTATACGCTAAAAAATGGAGCATTTTTGTATTTGCTTTGCTTTACATTTTTTTTGTTTTTTCTTCAAAATTAAATGAACTTTAAATGAATGAAAATTTAAATAGTACGAAGAAAAAAGCAAAAACAATGCAAGATAAAGAGAGAGAGAGAGAGAAACACAATGAAATTACAATTTTGAGTAAACATTTATATTTTGACAAAGTGATGTCATTTGTTAAGGGGTAAGCAGAGTTTTCGAATAAAAACCGCGCACATGCGCCTATATAGTCTGAATTCTCTTCTCTTGTAACTTTTCGTAGTTAATTTTTTTTTTTTATGGAATTGTTTTATGACGTCATTAGTTGTATATGTGTGTGTAGCATTTGAACTCTTCTTCAGTTAAAGGACACTCTGCGTTTTTAAGAAGAGAATTATGTTTCATGGTTTTTTGCATGCTACTCGAGTGTATTAATAACAGCTGCTGGAATAATTATGAAATTTCGTTCAAGTGTCTTACTTTTACTGGAGTTCATTGCACGTATATACAGCCATGATCATATAAATAGCACACATTTTCTTAAGTTTAAAAAAGTTAATTTTATTGGCAGGAACTTATTTTTCTAGAACTATGGAGATACATAAATTTAACTTAATGTATTACCAATTCAGCTAGCAAAAAAAATTGAAATCAAAATTAAAAAATTTTGAATTAATTAAAAGAAATGGCTCACATAGCCATTATGAGATGTTCATATAAATAGAACAATTACTAAAATTTGGAAACTTTTTTATTTTCAATGTTGAAATCTAAAAAAAATCTGCATGTAAATGATTAAGTATAGTTAATACTTTGTACCCTTATTTTGCATGAACGCCCCCCACAAGGCTTTGAGACCTCTCCTTAGAAATGAGCACCAAGTTTCTTGAGCTGCAGTCCACAAATCGTCAAAGTTTTTGATATTCTTATTTCATAGTTTTGCGTCTACATCACCCCATTAATTTTCTTCGGAATTATGGTCGGGACTTTGAACTGGCCAGTTCAAAAAACTTTTTTTCTCTCGCTGAAGCCAGGGTTTGATGATATTGGCCTTATGTTTCGGCTCATGAAGGTTCATTTTATTGGCATAGAATGCAGAATATGGGCTTAGCGTGTCACAGAACTTAATAGGAAGACGGCTCAAAGCAGCAAATCTGTATGGGCGTATTGCTAGAAAAAAGTCGCTCCTGTCAAAAAAAAAGCACGTGAAGAAGCGTTTGTCTTTTGCCAAAGAACATCGGAGAAAGGATGTCCAGTTTTGGAAAAATATACTTTGGGCTGAAGAGACAAAATTTAATCAACTGCGTACAGATGGACAGACATTTGCTAGTCGGCCGAAAAATCAGACCTTGAAACTAAGGTTCACCAGGAAAACAGTACCGATGTTCCTTGGTAAAGGACAAACGCGTCATCTCGTGCTTTTTTTTTGACAGAGCTATACAGTTTTATCGTCTCCCTCTTTGCAAAAGCGACATCTGTTATGGGCCAACATATCAATTCTATCAGCATGATAACCTTAAGGACAATAACTCTTACCAGAGTTCCACATGGACAAAAAATTTTAAGTTATTCTGCTCGAAATGATATTTACCCAATTCTGGGAGCCGTAGAGTGAGTAGACTTCTGCAAAGTGTAGTTAAATCGTTGAAAAGGAAGTGTTACGTTTAATGAGTCGCCTTCAAATAGCAACCCCATTTTTGTGTGCTATTTCATGGCCTTCAAGGCCACGGTGGCCAGGCACCCTGGAAAAAAATGTTTCACAGCTCATTTTTTTATTGAAAATTACTTTTGCCCGTACCGCTTATATATGTACGATTTGCATCAAACAATTGGTGATATACATATGTTGAATTTGATTTTTCTCTTATAAAAAGGGGCATGGCTCACCCATTTTTTGCAAACCAAATTATGCTAAGATTCTTACAGTGACCATAAGAAGCATATGTACCAGATATTATCCATCTGTGGCAAATAGTCGCTGAGATACAAACAATTCTGATTCTTCCCATATGAGAGGCGTAGCACCGCCCATCTTTTGATTGAAATTTACTTATGCTCGTACTTTTTACACATGTGTCATGTTTCATTCATCTGCGTCATATAGTTGATGCAATATGATCATCTGAATTTCTTTCTTATATAAAGGGGTGTGGCATCGCCTATTTTTTATAAACCAAACCATGCTCAAAACCTTCCACAGACTATAAGAAACGTTGGAAAAAAACTTATTAAAATCTGTTGAGTAGTTCGCGAGTTTATGTGCGGCAAACGAATGGCGTTTCAATTTTATATCTGTATATTGAGATGTGGTAAGGACAGTTAGTTCAAAGATTATGTGTATCAAATAGCACAGATGCATGCCTATTTTCTCTAATAAACCGAACACATTATTTGTCAGTTTTAGTTCCGGTTGAATCGATATGCTTTTACAGGAAAAAAAAAAACTAATCGGTCAGTTTGTTCGATATCAACAAAAAAAAATGATATAACTCACAGTATCGGTCAAATTGACTATGGAATACTGTTAGACTACAGTTTGATCGGTTGATTTACTACTGTACCGCTTCAGTAGAAATATTCTAACTATGACAATAAGCTAACTATGTATATCCACTATTAAAATAAAGTCCAACTGTTAGCTAACAGTCTCGTTGGTTAGCACTTCAAAAGGACTGTTAACTAACAGTTGAGTTTTCATAAATAAAAGAGGAATCCCATGCAACATAATTAATGATTTTGAATGAAATTTTTTCATTAATTTCATTAGCTATACCGATTCTGATTTTTGAAAATTTTCTCATAGTCCAAAAACTTTTTTTGTAACTGAGGAAAGGTCTCTTTACTGCATATCCTTTGGTATTTAATAGATGCCATTTTTTTAATGGGTTTTTTTTTTCATTTTAATTTTTAAATATATTTTATTTTTTTCGCTAGTTTTCTATGAGAATTTTAACACATTGTTGCTGATAATCGATTACTTTCACACACACATGCACGCACACAGCAATATTAAAAACATGCAATTATGAACTACAATCTTTCTTTTTGCAACCATGTTGCTAATGTTGCGCAAAAATCGCTTCAACTCTAAAGCAATTTTCGGAGTTTATATCAACTCACCCTCTTCTCACTATTAATGTTAAAAAATTTGATGCTCGTCTACTCGTTTCGTAATCAATGAAGTGAAAATATATGATATAAGAAAAAGAAAATAAAAAATAAGAAAAATGAACATAAAGCACACGCAGTATACACGTAAATAAATTGTGACACGCTCATGCATAACCAACGCACACACCCACTTGTCAGTCAAACGCACCCACTAAGTCTTAACAATTTTCTCTAGGATATGCTGCTAGTCGGCTCAAATTATTTGTTTAACATGATGCTGTGTTTTTTCTTCCTATTTGACTGAATTTTATCTATATTCTAAGGAAAGGATGAAGGCAAGATGCTTTTATGGTTAAGTGTTGTATAGCGAAAAAATATTAAGAGATTTTTCATTTTTGTTGTTCAGAAATACAAAAACAAAATCAAAAATCTTTAAAAAATAATAGGAAAATTACACACAAAACCGTTGCAAAATGATTACAAAATTTCGTGCGAGATTTACTGAATAAAATTTTCAAAAAAAAAACAAAGGTTAAACTTGAAATGACATGAATTTTTTAAGCAATTCTTCATAGAGAATTTTTGCAAATTAAATATTTTCCAACACTATAAGTATTTTGTTGCCAATATATTGTGCATGTTGTTGTTGTTGTTATTTATCCACTTACCAAGAGCTAAACTCGCATAACCATTAGCTATGCACATACAATCAGCCCATCACATGACACTCAAACAGACGGACAATTTTTTTCTCCATTACGCCACTATCGTTCTTTGAAATTCACATCATTCAAGTTTATTTTTAGATGAAAAATCTCAATTTATTATTGATTGAATTCAATAAAAATCACTTCCGAAAAATATAACAGTAGATAATAGGTATGTATGTGCTATATTTTTGTAGGTATGTGTTATATTTTGAAGTATCGCTTATTATAGCTGTTGTGTGGCAACGCTATTAGCTAACAAATGAAAGTTTGATGCGTTGCTATGCCAAAAAATTAAAAAACAAAAATTTTGTATATTTTGGTTCATTTCACAGCATAATTTTGCTAATAACAAATTACGCTATTTGTAAATTGATGAACGAAGATTTTTCATAACTACTGCCAAAAGAAATAAGTTCCTTGGAGAAATCATAATATTGAATTGAAAAATTTTAATTCTATTTCAAGAAATTGGAATGTCAATAAGCAAATGAAGAAAATATACATTTTATAATATATAATAATTCGAAAATAATGTAAATAAAAAGGATAAAAAAATTTGAAAGGTTGAAAAAATCTGAAAAAGTTTAAAAAATATGGAAACCATTGAAAAAAGTTGAAAGAATTGGAAAAAGTCGAAAATATATGGAAAATTCTACAAAATTGATGAAAAAGTCGAAAAAATTAATAAAATGCCGAATAAAGTTGAATGAGGTTTAAAAAAGTGGAAAAAATACATATAGAACATATTGGGAAAAGCTAAAATGTTGAAAAGTCAAAAGAATATGGAAAATATTGAAAAAAAATAGAATAGAAATGAAATAGACGAAATGTATCACGCCCACTTCTCAAATTCCGCCTACTTTGGGATCAAAAAATTATATTTGTAATTGACATACGCATACAAAATTTTTGCCCAATAGCTTCTATAGTTTGCGATATATGCCATAAATAGTATTAAACTTTAGGGCGATGACACACCCACTGACACAATCCAGTCCGATTTTTATCCAGAAATAGCATTCCATAAACAAACCTCATACACCAAATTTCAGTATGATTGCTCACATTTTTCGATAGATATGCCACTTAGTGAATTTAAATTGTATGGGAGGTGCCACGCCCAATGGTGCAATTTCGGCCGCTTTTGGTTCAGAAGTGGATTATAGCATGTAAACCACTTGCATGAGATTTCATACCAATTGCTGGAATTGTTCACTTAAGATAGCGCTTACGATTTTATGTAAATATGGGAGGTGTCACGCCTACTGTTGCAATCCCGTCGCGGAAACCATTTAATGTTAAAGCTTACAGTAACTGACTTATATCTATACACCAAATTATATGAATATTACTCCCATGGTACAATATCTATAGCACTAAATGTTTTTTGCTTACATGGGAGATGCCACGCCCCCCGGCACTATTGTGCTCAACTTTTTCAATAAGATATCTTTTAGCAAGTATATCTGCCATATTAAGTTTCATAACAATTACGTTGTTAGTTCTCTTATTAAAACTTTTATAAATTTTTTGGGCTGTACCACGCCCTACGACGAGTTTTTCCAGTATACTAACTTAGCTTATATTGATGACTGCTTACAGCGGTATCATCACTAAAATTTTCATGAACAATTTAAATGAAATCATACTTTGAACGCACGAAGTGTGTCAACTCGTGCATGATTTCCGATCGCTATTTAATTTCAAGACGATCTAAGCTGTCGCATAAGCGTAGTAATAAATCTATGTATATAAATAAGTTCCAGAACGGAACGATACTGTGGAGAAAACAAATTTCAATTTAATTCAAAGTAGGTTTTCAAAATACGAAAAATTTTGGTGTCCCAAAAATTGAAAAATGCGAAATTGATCTAAGTCGACGATTTGAATATAGACAGCCCCATATATTTTGAAAAAAAAAACAGAGATCTCTACGTCTACCTAGTGTATTTTCCGCCTCAAGGCAACCACATTCCAGAAAAAATTATTAAACTAAGTATATAATATAGGCTTTGTTTACATATTAACGACTTGTGCTATTAAAAGTGCAGCAGTGTGTCTGCCTTTCAGTGGCAGACGCAATAAAATATTTGGATAGAGATTCTTTCCAATCACAAAATTAATTTTTGACAAAAATCAGCACTATCTTCACTTTAATCTTAACTTTTGTAATTCCTATAAATGTGAACTGAATTGCGTTACATAAATACCAATGACAATGAAATCATATTCATTAGAAGCCATCTGATTGTTTCACTGGCAGCCCTGTATTTAAAATACAAACAAAAACAAAAGAAAAGAAAAACATACGATTAAAACACCTTACATCATTTTAAATGTTCACTTTATAAACCATATTAATCTCTTTTACATTATATTGTCATGTTTACAATGAAAAAACACAAAGAAAAAATAACATTAAAAACATGCCATTTTAATGTTTATATTATATCCTTAAGGATTTGCAAACATCTGATTTGTATTATGTTTGTAGTTGTTGTTTCGCTTCTTCTATGCATTTTGATTTAATTTTGTAACTTTGACTTATTTATTGCTTTTACAATACAAAAATCAACAGCAGTGGGAAGAAAAGAAAAAAAAACTTTTTCTCTACCGACATCTAGCTTAGCAAAGTTTAGGGTCCTTTTTTGTCCTGGTCTTGGTTTCATTGTGCGTAGTGCGTATCCTGTGGCGAAGGTTACAACTTTAGGTTAAATTTGTAATCATTATATTGTGGTAGCTGATTGTGTATGTGTGTGTGCGTGTGATTTTGTTATCCTTATCGCTGTTGTCGTTAACGTTGTTGTTCTTTAAAGCGTTAACCCGTAAAAGTTAATTTCTATTTCCTGCTGCTGCTCCTTCTGCTCTTAGTGGTATTTGTCTTTATTTCTGTTATTTGCTTAATTTAAAAACTTTTTAATGTTCACTCAAATTGTTTTTAAAGTCAGTTGTTGATTGCTATTTTTTTTTTTTTTTTTGAGTCTACACTGCTTTTACAGCGATTTATTTCGCTTGAAATTCAGTTTGTTTGATATGGTGTCAATATTATTTTATGTTCAAATCATTTCAAGGACTTCTTTGTTGTCTGTAGGGGTTATTACTTTTTCGTGTTATTTATCTATTAAACTTTGCTTGATTTTTCTTAGAAATTTTCTGTGTGTGTTTATATGGCAATTGATATGGAGGTTTTTTTTTCAGGTACTCTACAACGGGCATATATTCTTAGTTCAAAGAAAAAAATTAAATTCAATTTTAGATAAGGTTACAAAAAAGTCAACAAGTCTATCAGTCTGTTTTTTGATGAATAGTATTCATAATTCAATTGACAATTGTGTGCTAAGAGTCTTAAGAGGCAGCACTTTTTATCTCTTAATTCCCAGTAAGAATGTAGCTTAGAATATCCTCTCGGAAAAATAATAAACAATCTGCTTGGCTTTTGTATCAACGACTATAAATTAACGAGACTTCGCAATTTGAATAAAAATTTTCATTCCATGGAAACATTAGATCCCACTAAAAATTTTCAACAAGGATATATAAATTATTTGACGGAGGGTAAGGATGTTTCCGCGGAATTGATTTTTTAAGATTGGAAAGTCTCGTAATATTTATTGTCTCTGCTTAAATTTGGTTCGATTTTCCGTGAAAGATTGCTGTTTTGGACAAGAAATTTACTACTACATGGCTCAAAAAATCCTGGCAAAAATGATGAGAACACAAACTTTTTGATAAAAATCGATTTTATTCTTCAGCATAGTTCTCTTCGAGGGAAATACACTTCATCCAACGATCCTACAACATTTCGATACCTTTTTTTATAGTAGTTGACGTCGACGCTATCGAAAAGGCACCAGTTTCGAACTTGACCTTCTCAATTGAGTAAAATCTCTTTCCCTGGAGCCATCTTTTCATGTTCGGAAACAGATGATAGTCACTGAGGTCAAGTCTGGAGAATACGGTGGGTGGGGCAGCAATTCGTGTCGCAATTCGTTCAATTTTGCTATTGCAAAACACGATGTTGTTTTTGATGAATTGTCAGCAAACGCGGCACCCATCGCGCGCACATCTTTTTCATTTCCAAATGATGATGTAAAAAATTGAAAATACTGCCGATCGACAACTTCATTATGTCTGCTAGCTCTCTCACTTTCCACTTTGTGATCTTTCAAAAGGATCAGGTAGATTTTGTTGAAGTTTTCTGAAGTGGTAGCCTCATTTCGACGGCCCGAACGTGGTGCATCACTGGTGCTCGTACGACCCATTTTAAATTTAGCAAACCAACTGTAAACAGTTGTCTTCGCCGGAGCAGATATGCTGTGATGTTTTTGGAGCCATTTCAATGTTTGTTTCCCTTTTTTTTCCGATCATAAAGCAATGTTTTATCAAAATGCGAAATTCACTTTCTTCCATTATTTACGAAATACCAAAAGTAGCATCACTCATACAGCGATAACTTCAAAATGATTAGATGAAATCTCATCAAAATTTGATATTCCTCTTTGAAAAGTTACCACTTCCGAAAAATTATATCGATTTGAGAGTGGTGGTGACATTCCAACAAAATTCACGGGACTTTTTGAACCATGTAGTGTACAGAATTCAAATGAAGGACTGCGAACAGAAATTAACAACTCTTATTTTTCTGTTAGAAAATCATTAATAGTTACGTCCAGATCCAGGATCAGTAAAACTTGAAACCCTATCAACTTTTGAATAAATTAACTTATTTCTTAAGTACACGAATTTGCTCCCTTTTGAAGTTATCTCAGTCGATAGGCGCAGTCCACCCAGAAGCCGTGGTGTAGTTGCGGTAGCTGGTGAGCTCCAACATGGCTAGTTCCTCAAAACCAGCAAGGAACGCAGAACCAAAATATTTGGTTAGTTTCGTCATTAGTCCTGTATATTCGTAGAGTAAATGTTTAATCATCTTATCCTCACCATCTTCTTCACATCTACTGCAGAGGTCTATGAAGTGTTATCATATTTGACAGTCATGGGACCAATGCCATAATGTCTTGTTAGTACTCCTACAACAATTCTTAACTCTCCTCTACAGCACCTTAAGAGAGTTTCTGTTTTTTCTACGTTCAGTTCAGACCAAAAGTTTCGAAATGTTGTAGATCCCGTGGTAAAGTTCCACCAACTGTTCGTTTGTTCCTTGATTGTGTCCTTTATCTAATAGTGTTGTTTTGACAGCGGTATCCTATGTTTTATCATTTGTTGACTCTGCGACTCAACTAAATCGAGCGTTTAGTTCGTTGTGTTTGCTCACATCTCGTTATTTTGCTAATGCTTATGCCTACGCACACGTCATTCGAAAAAAAGAAATAAAATTTGTGGTGCATCGTGCAGTGGGAAAAAAGTCGAAATTCAAATAAACGAGTAGTTCGAAACGGACAATGAACGTACTGAACATGAGTTCAATCGAACGAATCGAGCTGTTCGAGTATGTTTTGTTGCACATAGCAAAAGTTCGAGCATTTTCCATAGAGTCGCTGCACAACCTTAAGCCTAAAATTAAATAGACGTGACGAGACGTAACAAGTAAATTCAAGAATATATAAAATAATATACATAACCAAAATGAACGTACGTTACTGATCGAAACGTTTTGACCAGACGTGTTGTTCCGTAAGGACCGAACTTCAAACCGTCACTATTTGTCATAACAGCTGTTTGGCCGCCACCAAACTAATGTGGCATTTTCGTAGATCAATGTGCCCAAAAGTTGCTAATATTAAAAGTTCCATAGAACATTTTTGTTGTTCAAAAATTCGACTTTGAGCCCACTGTGTCACTTAACCCAAAAAAAAAAAAATTTGAAATTTTATAGTTACCCCCCCCCCCCCCCCTATGTATTGGCTGACGATTGTATTAAAAAAATTTAAGTTTTAAGATTTTCTAAAATAAATTATTTTGAACTATTTTTAATACAATACAAAAATATTGTATTTAGGACTTCAATCTATGCACTTTTGTATCTAAATTAAAATTGTTCTTATATTTTTATATGCACACTGCTTAAAATTACACAAAAAGTGTATAAATTTAGCAAGGACTTGTTAAAATTTTGATCATAAAATGAAATGCAGACTTTAAGTGTTGTAACACATTAAAGTGACTGTAGCGTAAGTTACTCGCCATTTGCATAAGATTGTAGCCGCCAGCTGCAATATTGTTTACGTTTTCTTTTGTTTTGTCATCAAACTTTTGTACAAGTATCTAATAGTATTTTTTTCTAATATCCCAATAGCGATAAAACTTTATTGCTTTCCTTATAAATGAGCCAAATTGCATACTACTTGTATTATTATTACATATTGTTGTCATATTAACGCATCCTTGAGTTTTTTTTTTGTGTGCAATTTTAAATGGACTCAAGTTAGCAATATTTTTTTGTGACATAAAAATAGCTTTTTAAAATATAAATACAAAATTTTAACTAAATGACAAAGACAGAGATAAAAATCTCTCTTTGGTTTAATATAACAATATTTACATACAAAAGACTTTATAAATTTAAAGATCTAAAAAAATAAACCATTCATTTTCCTTTTAATTAATACCTAAAGTAATTATTGTTTTAGTATTTAAACGTTAACATAAACTATGAAATCTTAGCGTCCTTAAAGTGGCGCCATATTGTGTAGTTCATTATTTGCGGAACATTTTTTGTTTAATGTCCTTTTAATGTAGCATTCGCCCATAGTCATCTACTTTACAAAATATATGTACATTCTCAGTTGGCTCTCAATTTTACTTTGACTACTAAATGTTATGGCAAATTGCCAGCTAAAACTCCTAGCACTATACTCTGTCTCTTGCTGTGATTTTGATTAGTTCAATAATCGTTCACGTATTGTGTGTGCATATGTATGTACATATATGTGTGCGATTGACTGCAACGCCCCTTTGAGGCAATGTCGACAACAATGTTGATGACGTAATTTTCAAGACTTGCAATTATGTTTCTATACCGTAGAACTGTATGTTTGTAAGCTTTGCGGATATATGTATAATAAAATTGTACCAACGAACGAAATGACAATTTGCATACATGTATGTACCTTTAAAATTTTAGTTCAAAACTACTTCTCCCAGAAATGAATTACAATTTAAGTGGCCTAATATCTAAAAATATTTTCTGGAAGTGTATTTTGTATGTGTATTCTTAGGTTATTACTTAGGCTCTCTTTATGTATCACGATTCGTTTCGTTTCGTCTCTAATGTTTAAGCCTGAAAATATGCGATTGCATTTTACGTCAATGAAAATAAAAACATCAGGCCTGTGCTTAATGAAGAGTTAAGCACAAATATAAGAATTGTACAAGCATACTTTTAGGCTTGGAAATTAGAGACGAAACGAGATGAATTACGATACATAAGGAGGCCCTTAAAGAACCTTTCGAAGGTACATATGCTTTTAATAAAATGAAGCGGAAAAACACTCTAAGCCTAAAATTATGCAATAAAAATTATTCGAGACTTTGCCTGCTGTTTTCTAGCTAATTAGGCTGATAGCTGTAGTAGCTAAACTCTATTATTGTTATTATTATCCTATTAAAATTACTCAAGGCTTCGCCTACTAAATTTATTCAGACAAAACAATTTGCATTACAAGTGCTTATACTAAATAAAAAAAATGGATTATTTGCCGTCAGAATATAATCCTATATAACTTTAATTTAAAAATCTTTAAAGAAAATTATTTCGAAAAATTATAAATTTCATTGCAAAAATTTTGTGGCTATCGTCAGCAAGTAATCTCAATTTATGTCCTCTAGACGGTATACAGACAATAGCTTTGGTCATAAAATTATTGCGTATTATTCTTCAGCATAGCCTGCAGGCAAAATATTTCAATTGAAAATTTTTGAGTTAACTCAAGCAAAAAATTTACAGCATTTCTAGCTGCCGACACAAAAAGGACCGCCAAATGTACATCTACATACAAAAACGTTTTGGTCGAAGTGTTTGTGTCAGTATGCTGTTCATTGGGTATGTAAGCTAACAAACATTTGCATACACACACATGTTGTAGCAAGTGTAAAAAATGTGTGTAATGCATGTAACGATAGAAAAACAGCAGAAACAACAACAACTAAAGAAACCATAACAATAACAAAAATCATTTAACTATGTTAATCGCATTACTACGACAATGAAGACAGTAACGTAGTAAAATAAGGGGATGCAAAACAAAATCTGTTATATTTTTTTGAATTTTTTTGTGGGATATTGATTGGCTTCGACAAAATGCGTCCTACAAATTCGCTAAATGAGCTTAAGGGTATTCCTCAATCAAACTACGAAAAATATTTGGACGACTGAAACTAGCGCTGGCAAGCGGTAGGAAATAAATAATTTGCTTTGATTGAATTTAACATTTGCGGATAGTTTTGACACGGAATATATGATATACCCTTCTATTATGTGTCTGTTGAAAAAATTTAAGAATTGCAATTTCTTTGCATTGAGTAGAAAGTTTGTATAGTCCTAAATTTCATAAATAAATATGGCCATTAATGAAACCAATATAAATTAATGCTCTCATAAGTCGTAAGCTAAGGCTCTCAAGCACTGAAGTTTTCTAATGCATCGCGCCTAAAATATCGCGCAGTAAAATACTGTCCAATAATTACATTCTCCAATTAAATGTTACTCATACGCCATGTTTACCAAAGGAATGAAAATTTTACGAATACTACAAATGGTCTAAGACCATTTCATATATTAACTCAAACAGCTTAATGAATGATAAATTGACTACGTCTCTGTTGGATTAAAATTCAGCATTATGCAAATTAAATTGAAAAATTAATTTAAAAAAAAAAACGAAAAATTACGCTACAAACTTAAGAACAATGATGAATAAAATGTAGTCAAAATATAAAAGAGAGAGACCCCATATTATCGTTCTCTAACTCTCACTCTCTCTCTCTTAGCGCATGGGATGGTCACTGGAATGATGTAGGTCATAGCACGCATATGTTTTAATTTTATTTTTTTTACTTTTGGCTACATATCTCATCAATGACAACAACAAATAAGTAGCAACAATACAACAGAATATACAAAACATTACAACAACTGTTGGCAAATAGCATAGCACAACAAATACAAGTGTTTTTTTTTTCTTTTTATATTGCAACGTCATCAAATGACGCCATTATTTTGATTACGCTACGTTAGCCTCTTTTGTTATTTTCATGGCACAACTGCTGCTTCGTCATCGAGTTGTGTTGTGCTTGTGGAAAGTCAAGGTAGAGAAAATTGCAAAGTTGTTGTTGTTTTTGTTTATCTTTTTGGATTTGAATTTCGAAAATTTGCACGTGCTCTTTTTTTCTCACGCTCTCACCTTTTGGTAATTCTTTATGCCAGAAAGAGTACTTTTTGTGACGTCACTATTTGCTCAACTTTCATGCTGTATGAAAGATTTTGTGAGAGAAAATATTTAAGAGATTCATAGCATTGATAAGCAGTATCTTTGCGTACAAATTATGAGAGTTCAAACGTATGGAGCAGCTTTAGAATTTTGATATTAAAAATAAATTAAATTAAATTAAATCAAATAAAAAAAATTCATATCAAAGTAGGTTTGTGAGATATGGTAAATATGGTCATAAATACTTCTGGATCTGGTTGTAAAATTTACTATGGAAAAGCAACGTTATGTTTAAAAAAAATTAAAACTGTTGTCCGAGTGAACTGATTTTGTTAATCATCTGGTCTCTGAAATGAAGTTTCAGCCTTCTCCAATCTAATGACTGTGTATGTAATGATTTCTTGGCTATGGCGATTTCTTTCATTTGGCAATGTATTTTCAGCTTTTGAATGGTTGATTACACAGGCACAAAAAAAAATCTCGTGACTCTGAGGGTATACCCCTCTATTCCTACATTTTCAAGGTCGCTGAATCCGAATATGACCTTCAAATTGGCATACAATGTTAAAATCGATGTGCATTTCTACGTTTATTTGCATGCTAAAACTTAATTTTTCATGAAAAAAAATTGCACAGAAAAAATGGGCTTTGAAATATTATAAAAAAAAACTATTTCTGCATTTTTTGTGATTTTTAAAAATTAATTTTTTGTTACCATCATATCGTATAACTGGCCAACCTTATTCCACAATTTTAAAACTTAAGCCTATTTATTTAACTCAAAGGACTTTCATAAAAAAGTTCACAAAACGGCAACACTGTTTTCGAGAATTTCGCTCTCAGCTGAGAAAATGAAAACTTCGAACAGAATTAAATTTTTTTCGAAGACAACAGAATAAAAGCAAACGACGCAATGTAAAACGCTTTAGTTTTAGTTGAACAGCCGGCGGTAACGCGAGAAATAATAAATAAATAGCAAAACGAATACTTAAAACAAAAAAAAAAAAATAATTTTTATTAGAATAATAAAAAAATTATAAAAAAAATTCGCTGCAAGTTGAAAAAAAAAAAATGAATATGAAAAATTTCATAAAAATACGAAAGTACAAAAATTAACTGAAATTATTAAAAAAGTGGGAAAAATTATTTTTATAACAAAAATTAAATTCATAAAAAAAGAAAAAAAAAATTAAAATTCAAGCAGTATATAGGCTCTAAGCGTAAAGTTTCTGTATGTAAATTTTAATGTATGTTTTGTTAAAAATGAAAATTAATATGAAAATACTTTCAAAAGATAATGAAATACAAATTTATGGAAACTAAACAAAAACAAATTCTTTGTTAAGATTTACGATGTAAAACCCGTAAAACAGCAAAACGAAACAAAACTTTTTAATTTTGTAAAGCAACAACGCCGTCACGCTAAGCGCACTCCAGGCATTTGACTTAGACGCAAACGGATATCAGTGGAAGTTTTTCGCTAGAGAAAAAAAACACAAAAATCTAGAACACTTGAAGCAAAAATGCGTAAGGAAAAACAACAAGCAAACGTAGTCATGAATATTTAACATTTTTCGGCAAAAGATTTAAATCAAAAGAAAACTTGAAATTTGCGTAGCTGTTAGATACCGAATTGCGTACAAGAAACCATATGCTACAATTTGACACTGCAAAAAAAAAAATAGTCACAAGTGAGTGCTGCGGAAATAATATATATACTTTTCGCAAAAACTTGAAATCACAGAAAATAAATAAATATTAAATTGAAAAGAAGAAGAAAATTAATTCAATTCGTGGAAAGGATAAAACAAAATTAAACTAAAAATGTAAAAATAAATATAAAAAAATTATTTAAATAAATTCATAAAATAAACAAAAAATTCACAGAAAAAAAAGCAATTGATTAAACTACAACAAAAAAACACAACAACAACAACAACAAAGCAGCAGCAGCAGCATGCAATGACCCACAACAATTGACAGATACAATTAGTAGCTGAGAGTGTACAACAACAACAATAATAACAAAAGCCAAACAAAAAAAAAAAACATTTGTATTTTTAAGCAGCAACTAATTGCAGCTCATTTTTTTATAGAAAAAAAAAAGTTTCTGAAAAAAAAACTGTAATAAGCTACAACCAAACAAAACCAACCAAAACAAAAAAAAAACAGATAAATAATTTTAAATGAGACACCTCCTACTATTGTTGCATAGATTGTTCTATTAGATACATTTTTGTTGTTTGGCATTTTGCTGTGGATTCTGCTTTCTCTGCTTCTTTTTCTTCTTTTCAACGTAACGTAGTACATGTCAACAAAACGATAACAAACAAACACAAAAGGTATGTAGGTACTGTTGTATATGTAAATACAAGTAACTAAAATTTAATTAATATCTAATGAATACATTTTTATCTACTGTGTTATCAATATTTTGATTTTATTCGTCACTAATAGGCCACTTGAAGTTTTTTTTTTAACACTTACACAGTACAACAGTGTTTAGTTTTAGGCTGCAGTTACTTTGCAAAATTACAACTCTGTTGAAATCATCAATTTACTGTAAGCTTTTCAAGTTCTCTTCAAAATACCCAGCACTAAATTTGATCGCTTTTTGGTGAGAAATGAAGCGTTTAATTCGCACCAAAATATACGTTTTTGATCCTCCTCTATATAAATTTTTAGATTTCATGCGATTTCATGCACATTTACGCAAATAAATGGAGCCAGGTTCGAATTCTACTACAATCAACTGTCGTCATTACTTTACTAAAATAGTTTTATGATTTTTTTTTTTTTTAAATATTAATTTTTAACTTCAAATTAAGCCAACAAAAAATAGTATACTCAATTTGTCATGGGCACGCCAAGCTTGTTGAACCAATGCTTGCGCTACAAAAGCATTGTGCCGACGCATGTTGACACAATTGAGTAGAGAATTTGCTGCATGATGCAGATTTAACTGACGCTAAGTCAAATTTTAACATGACCAAGGGATAATATTGCTATAAAAAATTGTAAAAACGATTTTTTGAAACAAATGAAAATTGTTGGTCGTAGTAAAATGATAAAAAAAATTATGCGAATTTTACTTTGAATATTTTTCTATACAAAAGTATTTATATTAAGGCTTTTGAAAAAAAAAAAAGTCATTCTCGAATCGCATTGCTTAACGCAGAAGAGCCTCTGGTCTTCCAAATTGCATCTATATCGGCTGCTGATTAAATTTAAGGTACAGCTTACTGTAAAAAATTGAATGAAGGATTTTTTTTTTATTTAACCATTCGATCATTTGATCAAAACACCAATGAAATCAAAATAGAATTTTTATTTTCTTGATGAAACTTGGGTAAGGAAAATTGAAATTCAAATAAAATTTTTATTTTTCGATACATGACCAATAATACTTTCGTAATCGAAAAAAAAAACATTCCTACTTTGAATTCAGAACCTTCTTAAAAAACTCAAATGCCACCAGAAAATTTGAAAATCGATTCGAAAAAACATTTTTCATGCCTTCAATTCTCTCCAACATTTTACCATTTCACGTATTTTTGCTCTAGCGTACGTTTCCATAATTTTTAGGATGACCGTGTTTTCTACTCCTCTGAGGATTTTACTCCAATGCTCACCGACAGATTTCCGTTTGTGATTTCCACAATGTGTGCCTACTACGTTTGGATTGAATGGCAGTCTGGTTTTCGCCTGAAGCATAGCTGTGAGTCAAAACTGTAATCAAGGTAACCTCAAATGCACGTTTAGCTTTGGACAGTGACAATATTTGTATATTGGTCATGTTGGACTTCTCAAAATCATTTGACTGCATCGATCATGTATGCCTTTTAAGGAAGCTCAAACATGAATTCAAATTTTCCCTTACGTCATTGACGCTGATACGTAGCTACTTATGTGATAGGATGCTTACTATCTTCACTGACCTGAGTTTGTCTAGCCAAGTTTTAGCTAATTGAGGTGTGCCGCAGGGTTCGGTGATAGGCCCTCTATTATTTTCACTTTTTATTAATGATCTGCCCGAGGTTGTAATAAATTGTCACACTCATCTTTATGCTGACGATGTGCTTATATATTTATCCAGGCCCATAGGTCTTTTTGAAGACTGTGTAGCCAGATTAAACGAAGACTTATAACATTCAAACATGGTCAATCAGCAGCAAACTTAAGCTTAACCCTTCTAAGTGTGTAGGAATGATTTGTTCTAAGTACAATTTATGTGAAGAGAATTTTCCTCCTCTTGTTTTAAATGACATATCTATTCCGTACAAAAATAATTTAAAATACCTTGGATAAACCATTAATCCGTCGTTAAGTTTCTGTGACGCTACTACGGCAACTATTAAATATATATATGCAGGCCTTAGAAACCTTAAAGCTTCAGCTTGGTCCTTACATAGTAATATGAAAATGAATTTAGTAAAAAGTTTATTAGTGCCGTTTTTTTCACTTTTAATTGCTCGGTTTACCCTTGCGCTGATTTTGCTTGCAAACGTAAATTAAATGTTGCTTTCAATGATTGTATTAGATTTATTTTTAGTATAACTAGGTATAATAGTCTATCCCATCTCAAAAAACTATACTAGGCTTAGACCTTGAGCAATATTATAGATTTCGGAATATGCTTACAATGCACAACATTATTCATAGTAATTGCCCTGCATAGCTTCAGCTGCAGCTAAGTTGAGACGACCCCGCACTATTCGTATGGGAAAGGTTTTTTTTGTGATGCTGATCAAAAGAGTCAATGGGTTATTAGCTAATAAAGGACTCATTTTAAGTACATTTTACGGCCAAAACAACGATTTCTTAGCTATGAATGAATTTTTTTTTTTGGAAAATAAGTTATTATGATTTTTTGCATCAATAAATAAACTGATTCCATAAAAAGAAAGAATTACTAACAAAAAAAAAGTCATTGATAAAATGAGGCATTTATGAGCCAAAAAGTCCTGTCATTGAATTTAATCGTTATCGCATCACAAGAACAACCTATTTTCAAAATTTAATTTCGATTTTCCAAGCCGCGTTTCCCAATAAAAAAAATGTCTTCTGCATTAAAAGAATTTAGTTCTGGTATAATATTAAATGGTATACCATTTCGTTGAGTCACTTCAAACGAATTTATTTGGTCTGCCGCTTGTTTTCGATATTGTCTCAACAGTACTAATGCTGCTGCTAGTGTCATAATTATTTATTGTTAGCATTTTCTGCATCCAACCTTTTTATGTTTAAATCATATATCTGAGCTTCATGAAAGAAAGTATCACTGACGACATGCATAGTTGAAAATGGTGCTGACAAAGAGATAATTCTGAAAATCCATGCATTGTCAAAGTCGTTTGAGTATCCAACAAAGAAGCAAATTCATAACAGATTCGCAAGCTTCATGCGAAAGTTATCAAGCTTTCTTTAATTCGAAAAATTATTTTCCAAGAATATTTCAGAGTAAATATCGCACACAAGGAAATGAAACTCGTAACCAATTCAAGTGAAAAAGAAAACTGCTATTACTATAATGCACTTTAATAGTATTGCTTTCTTTGTGTATAAATTAAATTTGAAATTTTACTTTGAATATTTTTCTAAGATTAGGAAAAAAAGGAAAGTAGGAAAATACATTTTTAGTATACCAAAGGTCATTGCACTTTTGAGTTATTGTTGTACAAAAAAAAAATGCATTTGATGTTGAGCAGTGTTATTTTATTTACAACTTAGAAGCATTTTCTGTTATCTTTGATAGGCTTTGTTTGTTTTTGTTGTTGCTCTAAATTAAACACAACAACAACACTAACAACTACATACATACATAAACATCTGCGAAAAACCAAATGAATTAACATTCAACTGTTACACGTCATTTGTCGCAGTGGGGGATTGTGTCTAGCATTTTACAGTTATTATTATATTTTTTTTGTAATTGTTGTTGTTGTTGTATTGAACATATATTATTTAGAAGTTAAAATATTTTGTTGGGCTTTTTCTACTTTTTGAATAAAACTTACTCTGCGACTATTATTCTATAACTCTGTAAGGAGTGTATGGCCTGAACAAAGTTTCTTTAGCGATTTCGTGCACTGGCTCGTTGTTTCAAGCTCTGTCATTTGCTTTCATCTATCACTTTCTATCGTTCTGCGCCACGTTCTTTTGCATCTATCTACTTCCCTACGAATTTTTCCGTTGCGCTGATTAACAATTTTCTTTAGCGTCTTTTCTCATTATGTGACATATCAATTGACAGCTTCTTTTCATAATCATAATCTCAGTTGAGATGAAAGTATAACTGGCAGCCAAATAAAGTTCGTGATTTAAGATTGTGCGCGTCCACCAAATCATCAATATTCACCACAAGCATGAGCTTACAAAAGTTTGTATTCGTCGCGTCGGTACAATACGTTGAAAGAGCGCATAATAACATCTACACTGTGGAGTCTTTTTTTTTCTACAAGGCATTTAGTACTTATGCAATATAAATAATATTAGAGTTTTCATACTGACGTCTTACAAACAAAACACAATGAAAATAATTACATCACCATCAACATCAACATCAACGTAGAAAATACGCTGTTTACATGCAACGTCACTGTCAGCAAACAAATTACTGCAGCAATTTTCAGATTTATCTCTTCCAAAAGAGCGCCGAATATGGCGAGTTAAAATAAATAAATTATGTAAAAAAAAATTGGAAATAGGTAGCAAAACATGCAGTTGTATACAACTCATGAAATCGCGTGCGCACGTGAACATTTTATCAGCGAATTAAATTGCAATTTGGCATTAACCCGCTTATATTTTTTGCAATTTGATTTAGCTGCTGCAGTTGTTGCTTTGTATTATGCTTGTTACTCATACTAAAAAAGAGACAGTGTACTATAATAATTTTTATGAAAATTAAAAAAAATAAATGAAACTTGGTATAACGCAAAAAATTAATTTCTATATGTTGTTTAACGTGACGTATGAGTAACATTTTATTTTTATGTTTATCAAAATTCTAACTAAATTAAATGTTAAATTTTAATCCTATTTAGTACCTATGTAGTGTAAGATCTTAGCTATATATCGGCGAAAAATAAATCAAAATAGGTTCAATGATTTTCGTTTTTTCTAGATATCAACATATATATATTTTTCTGCCGCTTCAGAAATTTTGCAGTTTTTATATCAATAATTTATTGTTTTGAATTTCTAAAGCTAAGGCAAGGGCATTAGACACAAAATTTGTTTAAAAAAATATTTGAATACTAAAACTGAATCAGTAGCCAAAACTTTTCCAATAATTCAGGGCTCTGGGTTAGAATTTACCAACTGGGCCAATTTTAAAATAAAAATTTTATATTTTAATGAAATTTTGTTCTTTAGATTGTGGTATGTGCTAGAAATTAAAATGTAAAGTGATTTTTAGTTTTACTTTTTTTGTTGTTGTTATAGGTAATTGAAATTCGGGAACAAAATTTTTTCAAAAACTTATAACTTTTGAACAGATGCTACGATTTTTATAAATTTAACGGTGTTCGATTCGTATTGAAATAGAGTATACATTAGTGAAATTTTAAATAATGTATTTTTCAATGTTTAAAACATGTTTATTTATTAAATGTTAATAAAAAACAGCCTTCCCTGTCCGAACGAAAAACGAAAAAATTATATAAATTTTAAAAATATTAAAGTACAATATTCCGTTGAGAAAGAAAATGGATCGCTCTTGACGTAATTTTTATTTACATATTTGTAACTCTGCACATTGGGCTTAGAGTGGATTTTGTGAGTCGGAAAAAAACTTGAAAAATACAAATATTTAAAGCAGCAACCAGACCACCTCCACCCCCCCGTTTTCGAGGATGCTGAATACGATGGTGGTGCTTAAAACGCTTTTGGAGTAGACACCACCCCTAAAATAGCCAAAAATCGGCCCAAAATGGGGGAATCGCATACTCCGCGTCTTCCATCGGTAAAATATTTGCCATCTCCCATTTTCGAGGATGCTGAACACGATGGCGGTGCTTAGAATTTTTTTGGAACTGGCCCCATGCCCCTAAATGGCAAAAAATGGTAATTTGGGTTCGTTGGGGCGGTTTATGGCACATACCACTATCTACATAACAAAAATTTCATTAAAAAATAAAAATTTTTATTTTAAAAGTGGCCCAGTTGGTAAATTCTGACCCCTCTGTAATGTTCCCTGAAATTTCATGTTCAATACATCAGCAGTAAATCCTTATCGTTACATAAAACTAACATTTTAGAGATTTTTTCAATGCTAATTTTAATTGCAGTCATAGAATTTTACTCGATTCTGCATATATTCTATCCTGAAGCAACATTGTTTTGCTGAAGCGGCATAAAAGTACAAGCAAATAGCTGATGGAAGAAATATTTTGAGAATTTTGTAAGCAAAAATTGCATTAAACCAAATATTTCCAACGAAAAATGCAGTAGTTGAATATCAGTTAATCACGTCGTATGAGCAACATTTAATTACATTTTTAATGAACATTTAATTTTTATTAAATTAAATTGATCAATACGCATGAAAAGGACATTTTGCTAAAACTTTGATTTTATTTAAATAAAACTTTCATAAAAATCACTTTTTCGATATTAGAACTTTTCCGAACAAAGTTACAATCGAATACTTCTACATTCACACATCAATTCTATTGCAGAAAAAGTGCAAAATTAAATCATTTCATTAGACAGCATAGCCCATCAAGCTAAGTGATGAACTAACTAGCCGACAGACAAGCAGATAAGTCTGAGACAAGGTTGCGTTGATAACGTCTATGGAATTTTTTTCCTTCGCCTTAATTTTTTTTTTTTTTTTCTTCTTAGATTTCTTCATTATCTGCTCTAACATCACTTTTCATTCATGACAAGCAAACGTTTGGATTACGGTTAAGGAAAAAAAAAAATTATGAAAAAAAAATTCTGCGATTAATAGATAATGAAACAAAAAAAAAAAATATATAAAAATGTACGAAAACACCTACAAGTGCTCAACGTAAAAGCACAAAATGACATTTAATGAGAATTTAATGAAAGCAATTTACGGTAGAGCAGAAAAAATGCCAACCATTTCACATGCGAAAATAAAAAATTACATGAAAAATTAAAGCAGCAAACTTGCAAAGTTACTCCCACAGATTTTTTTTTGTGTTTTTCAATTTTTATTCTTCTTCTTCTTGTCGTTTCTTGCTACGCTCCTTACTTTCTAACTTATTTATTTTTGGTTTATCTGCGTCTTCTACTTACAATAATCGATTTTACAATATCGTCATCGTATTTTTGTGTCACACACAAATACATCTTCTGCTCTTAATGTTTTTGTTTGTGCTTCTTTTGTTGCCCCGCTGCCATCATCATACAGAGTTTATCATCTCCTTCCTTATGTCTTTCGGAAATTTCAAGCATTTGGGGGATAGTTTGGAAATTGATGTATCTCAAGTGTATTTCGAGCGTTTTGAAATTTAAGCTGTGCATTATTTTAAGAGGACGAGATATTTCACTGTTTTTCCTACTTTTTTTTTTGAAATCCTTTCTATTTTCTCCATTTAATTTAACGTTAGTTTTTTGTTTTCGTTTCTATTTATTTTACTATTAAAGTGTTATTGCAACGTGCTCTTCTGCTTAACAATGATGTGTTTGGAGTGTTGAAACTTTAAGTTTCCGTTAAAAATGGTTGCTTTTTCAGTAATAGCCAATAAATTAATAAATTTACTTTTGTCTTGTGAGCTAGATATTGTATTTTTCAAATTTCAACAATTTCAATTCCGTAAGGCACAATTGAGTAATAAAATATTTTTGACAAAAAGAAATGTTGAGTTTTGACTTTGTTAACTCCCGTTTACTAAGAAACCAATGAACCGATTTCGCTGAAAATGATGCTCAATTGTATTTGTAATCTTCAATTTCAATAAATACCTCATTAAATATGAACTCAATATATTTGTATGACATTAATTTGATTTTAATGTAGTGTTTACATAATTAAATGTTGCTCATACGTCATGTTGCTCACTGACGCAGTAAATAACTTTTTGTAAGCAAAGCACGATTTGTTATTATTTAAATCTTAATGAACTTTTCATATTATTTTAAATCAGGGACCCAAATAACTATTATTTGATTTTTTGTGATTGAAAAAATTGCCCAATTTTAGGGAATATGTGTTTTTAAAAAATTGTTTACGTCGATTCATAACTATTATGCATAATAAATTCTTTTTCCATTGTCAATTATTATTCAATGGAGGTCCAGAGTACCAAAAATGTCTGATTTTGGTCCAATTTTAGAAATTTTTTTATACACCAATCGATAGGGAGAGGTCGAAATTGGATTTTGGCCACCACCAGAATTGGTCCTGAGTCCCAAAAATGCCCGATTTTGGTCGAAAAAAAATGTTATGCACCAATCGATGGAAAGAGGTCGAAAATGGTTTTTGACCATCATCAGAGGTGGTTCCGAGTTCCAAAAATGCCCGATTTCGGTCCATTTTCGAAAAAAAAATGTTATGCTTCAATCGATGGAAAAAGGTCGAAAATGGATTTTGAACATCATTTGTAGTATCTCCGGACCCTAGAAAGTACCGATTTTGACCAATTTTTGGAAATTTTCTTTTTTTGCTCCACTTTGGTTCGCTCCGGACCCTGTAAAGTACCGTTTTCGACCCTTTTGGTGCTTTCCAAGGTACGGAGCCGCCCTAAGGTACGTATGTCTAAAAGCCATTGCCAACCATTTCTTATCGGTTGGAGCAAAAAAAATATTAGGGTGGTTCAAAATAAAATTTTTTTTTTTTGCACCAATCGATAGGGAATGGTCGAAAATACCCACATATATTTATTGAAAGAATTCGCGTATATGTAGATGTTTGCTTCTTGCGTTCAGAAATAGACCTATAGACCGCCTTTTTGCGTAAAAGTAAAAATTTTGGTGTTCACTATATCCAGACACGACTGTACTAACCTCAGAGTTTGTGCCTTAGATAAAAATAAAAATATCACCATTTTCACAAAAGTATTGATTTAAAATGACATCATTTGTTGAATGACCAAAATGACACATTTTTTAAAATGAACCTCCTTCGAGGTAGCAGATTTCGTTAACTTATTATATGAAACAATACACGGGCTAGGCGATTAAAATGTCTGTCTTCATCGAACTGCTGTAAGATTTGAACCGTAAGACTGAACGCACCAAAAATTGAAATTATTGAATCGAGCCTGAATAGAAATTCTCCAAGTTTCGTTCGTTGAAGCCTCGCTTCAGAGGGGACTTGGTTTGGTCTTGACATCTATGTAAGGGTATATGGCAATATGGAATGATGCATAAGAAAATTTGCAATAAACTGCTTTCAAATGAATGCAAGTGCATACAAATATGTTGAATACAAAAGAAGTTATTTCAATTTCTTTTACAACACATAAATTGCCTAAAATTCAGCATTAAGTTAAATGTGTAGTTTTTTGTCGAATAGTGTAAGAGTATAACATTATTGCTACAATGTTTGCATGCTAAGCTGCAATATTTTAGAATGCTTACAAGGTACATGCATTGGGCTTAACAACAGTTTAACAACAGCAACTGAAAAATTATTATTACTGCAAAACTTTAAGGCGGATGGGTCAAAATGGTCCTTTATTAATGCTTTTTTATAGAATGCAAAAAATTAGATATAATTTAAATATCAAATTAACTTATAAAACGAATTATGTATGAGCAACTTTTTAAATTTAAATTAAGCTGAATTTTACAAAATAAAGCATTAACAACAAACGAACTGTTAACAAAGTGAAAGCAATTCATTTTCAAAAACATTTTTCAAATTCAATTCAATTGAAATTTTTTTAAAATTTCTATTGATATTCAACACAATTTCATTCAATAAAAACAAAAGTATTTAAGTAACAAAGCTCACAAGCAAATGTAATTAACCCTCCTTTAACCTAAACAAACGCACAATCAAGATAGAGAACTCATTCTTTTTCGCACCAAATACACCAAAAGTATTAAGAAGAAGAAAAAAAAAATGTTGCTTGCATTTTAAAATATTCTCATATCTTAAATAAAGATTTTTTTTTAAAAAATCTTATCTGAAAGTAAACATCAGCAACAACAAAAACAACAACAACAATAAATTCTTGTCTGCATTCAGCTAACATAAGACAAATACAACAGCACGGCAAGAATAACGAATAAATATCAAACAAAAGAAAAGAACAACAACAACAAAAGCAACACTAATAATAAAAATGTAAATTTAGACAAGAAATATATAAAAAAAAATTATAGATAATCACAACAAAAATTAAAAGCAAAAAAAAAACGCACAACTTTTTTAAACAAATTGTCGCGATTTTATTAAGTTCAATATAGACACACATATACTATAAAAAAAAATTAAAATGCACAAACACACACACACACACATATCAATTTAAGACAAGCCATATGCAAAATATCGTTAAATCGCACAGTGGAGTGCTTAGATCTTTTTAATAAACAAAAAATATATTTTTAATTAATTTTAGACGAAATTTTTGAGCAATTTTATTTTTCAGTGTTGATATAATGTGCAATACATTGGCGCATAGCTATCGTTATAGCTACAGTGTTTGTAGTTAAAAAAAAAGGTTAAAAACTATGGGGCATTAAAATTGCTTCAGGGTAAGTTTCGCGATTTGTGCTCCAGTCATTTAGTTGCGCCCAGGTCTCGCTTCTTTCCACTCTGAACGTTCTCAGAAAATCCTGCAACTTCATTCCAGTTCCCTTTTGCTCTGCAGCATTATATCCATTACATGGTCAACGGAGCTCCAAATGTGTCATGTCTATGTAAGGATGCTCGTTCATTTTTCCACCGACTGCAGTTGAAAAAGGTCTGCGTCTGCGAACATTTTCAATAGCGGCTCCATATATACAGAAAGGGTGCTTTGTTTTGCCCATATAGTGTAGGTGTATATACTCAACGCACGATCAGTCTAACTGCCACCTGCCGCTGGCTCCCGAGTTATAACGCTCTTCCTCTTTGGTTTCCAGACCATTTTTGTTCTCAATTCAATGGGAATAACCTAACGTGACCAGATATTTTTCACCAAAACGCGGAACAAGAAAAAATTGATGAAACTTTTTTAAAGATTCCTTCGTTTTAACTGCAAAAGATTGTATGTACTAAAAATTAATTAATTAATAATAATAATAATAAAAAAGTTCCTCAATTTCACATCCCGAAAACCGTAGCAAAATTAGATAATTTCGAATTATTTTTAAGGAAAATCAGATATTTACTATTTCCAATTATTTGTATTTAATAAAAAAAAAACAGGTCCTCTTTTTCACCGAAAACCCTAGCAAAATGAGATTAATTATTGCCAATGAAAACGCGGACCGCACGGGGAGGTACAGCCGCTTCGTAGACTATGCGGTACGCACATGCAGCTCTGAGCGCAACAATACGTTTCGCTGACAGTAGCGTCTTTTATCGGCAGTTCGCATCGAGAGCTTGTTATCGCCATTAAAAGTTTACAATTGCTTTGCCTTATTCCGTGGTCATAATTGATTAGATATGAGTTTATTAGCTTTTGATAATTTTTTTATCCTGCAAATGTTGTAATTGCAGCATAAAGTAATATTTCATATTTTATTGCAGCCTAAAGAAAGTGAGGTGCAACACTGGTCTCCTGAGTATTGTGGCCTCTGCTCTGGTGTTCTTGTCATTCATGACGCACAAGTTTCTTGTGTCGAATATTGAGGTCACAACCACAATATTTGCACGTACTTAAATAACTTTTTCAAAGCCTGATGACGTAACAAATCACATGTAACATTGCGTGGATGTGTGATTTTTTTTTTTTTTTGGTAATATTTTTGGCTTATCTGCATGCGATGGCGGTAATGGTAGCGAAGGCATTACATTAGGGTAAGTATTTATATCAGTCGGTTCGTTTTGTTAGAGTTGAGCTGCTAAAATGCGCTTTATATATAAGGATCGGTTGTGGCGACATTAATAATAAAATTGTGATGGAAAATATGATGATTTGCTAAATCAGATAGACGTCTTGCGCATTCATCGCATAAGATGATATCCGCTTGAGGAAAGTATCGCAGTTAGCGTCACTTTAAGTACTTATGTCAGGATACAAATTGAGCAATACTATTTGGCTCTCCATTAGTGCTGGCGCGCGGTTTTATTTTCTATTCCAATTGTAGTTTGCGTTTCTTTTCTGTAGTGAGCCTGCACATGCAGCTTTAATTTTATCTTGCGCTCTAACGATGCCAGCATTTAGGAACTGGAATCATTTCACCTCAGCATGGTTTCATGAATGACGCACCAAGTCCTAAGCGACGATGAAGGAACATGGACATTTTACGCAGACATGCGGCTTGACGCCACTGCAGTTGCGCATGTGTTTTGTTAAATTAGTGTTTCGAGAGCAGCTATTACTATAAAAACAGGAAATGTAAAGAGGAGTGCGTACAATATATGCATCTTATAATCTGGGCAACAGCAGAGTTCTTTAAATCAAGGATGGTACTAGCATGTGACACGAAAGCTGCTTTCGGGCAGCTAACTAACTAACTATTGAGCTCATATGTTAATGTATTCTCTTTAAGAGAGCAAATAGGTTTAAGAAATGAATTTTTTTGTTATTCAATAAGTAGTCTATAAGACTATTCAAAACTATGTTCTTAAAGTTTTAAATAAACATTTAAACTTCTGCTAATGTTATGAGCGGTTAAGTGAACGACTAGCGATAGCTGCAGAAAATCATTAAAAAACCTTGGCTTTCACCCATTTCTCCCCTTAACGCAGTTGAGTTACAGTTCGATTTCAACAGCTGCGAAGAGAAAATTTGATTTTTTTTTTTTTGTGGTCTTGATTTTTTTTTATTCCAAAATTTATTTTTTTTGAAAAAAAAAAATATTTTGCCCACTGTATGGAATAAAAAACAAATCCAGCAGATTTTATTTGAAAAAAAAAAATGTGAAAAATTCAAATTTCTCACTTTGCATTATTATCTCAACTTGTTTATAATGCATACTTTTATTTCAGCTTTTCTGTCAACTTTTCAACTCTTTTGCCAATCGTAAATGTCATCAGATTTTAATAAAAATAAAAAAAAATATTTGAGATATGAGTAGCTGAAAATTAATGGGAAAATATTTTAAGTTTTATTTTGTCTATTTTATTTGTTGTTATTTTTATTTTATTTTTGTTACTAGACAGCATTTAAAATAAATCGTTCACATACGGCGCCCATATGGCTGCAATACAATGAATAAATAGAAAAATTGCTATATATATAAAAAAAAGAAACATTTAATGACAAATGTAATGAAAATAATCTTAAATTTCTAATTTTAAATACTTAAGGTGACTGAGGTGGTGCGAATAATATTAAAAAAGATTTATATTCTTGTTAGTAAATCTTAAAGTAATAAAGATAACACTAAAATTTTACTCTGCTGCAAACTTTTTTCTAACAAAAAAAAAAGCGCAATGTTAAATGATTTTTAGTGTGGAAAAAATCTTAATTAAAATAAACGCAAAATAAGGCATAACTTTTAAATTATTATGTTTAAAAACACAACCGCAGTTTTCTGTATTTTAGAAGCTCAACAATCAATTTTTTTTTTTTAAATAAAATCTTTAAAAGCGAATAACATTTATTTGATTATTTTCAATTATATAAGCTTTACTCCTGAATAAAATTAAAAAAAAAAAAAACAGGTGACAAAATCGTAAAAAACATGTATTGTCCTTAGTATGTTTTAAGACCATTTGCAATAAAAGTTGTGTACTATGATGCTAAAATTAACTTCTTTTGTCTGAAAATTCACATAGCTCGTATAAAATTTTTATTGTGATAAAAAGTTATGAAGTCTTAAGAAACTGCCAACATTTTATAACTGTCATTAAAGAAGGTTAAGCAGCAACAACTTTGAATTTGTTTTTAAGAAGGCATTTCTTATAAATACGTCATCGCGTACATGCTTAGAAAAATATTTAAGTTTTACAATTGAGATAAGAGAGCTCTGCAATTCATTTTATTGTCGGTCTTGTTATAAGAAAAAAAATTTAGTATTACTTATGTACTTATGTATGTATGTACAATGGTCATGAACAAAAAACTTAACCAATTTAAAAAAACTAAAAAATTCTTAGAGTAGAAAAAATGCATAGTAGAAACCAGAGCACGCTTAAGTATATCTGGTTATAAACTGTTTAAATGATGAAGAAACAATAAACATTTAAAAAAAAATTTGACTAACTACTCTTGAGCTCATTCTTAGATGATAAATATTTTTAATTTTCTTATCGTAAGCATATTATATACCATCATGTTCAGGCCCCGATTTACCATACAGGTAGAGTAGGCACGTGCTTAGGGCGGCAAGAAATAAAGGGCGGCAAATACTGGCGGAAACTTTGAAAAAAATTTTTCGTGGGAATTGAATTTCCCGCCTATTTCGTTGGCACGCCTACCAACATTATTATTGAAAACAGCCACTGTAACTGCACATTGGTGACGGATTATTAATGTCATTGTTAATTTATTATTATCAGGAGAGAGTCAATTTTTACAACTGCCTACTGGCGGTAAATTTCTAAATCCGGACCTGATCATGATTGTGCTAAAATACATGCATTCTGTTCCAGAATCAGTATTTTAAAGTTCTTCTAAATGCTTAAACTCAAACAGCTTCAAATTTTTAGATTCCTGAAAGTCAAGCTTAGCTTATAGTTTACATGTAATTGATATTTTTTGACTAAACGTTGGATGGAATCACAAAAATTTATGCAACAAATTTCAACTCTCAACTTTCAGGCTTAATGACTATTCGACCTGCTATGAAAATCAAATACAATACACTGAAAAAACACAATACACAATGTTTCAAGAAGAGTTCAAAGTAAAATGTCCTACAGGCTGCACTAAAGTGCTTAAATTTCTTTAAATACTTTTTTGGTTAAATAAGTGTTGTGCTCACAAAATAAAGAAATTTTTCTCAATAGCAAGATACCATAAAAGAAAGCAAACGCAAACTTTATTTGGGGAAAATCATGACTTTCTGAAGAAGATAAGAATTCGCTAAAAATCTAAAAGTTTTTTGTATATGTTTCAGTTTAAAATATTATCATGTCTAGAAATGCATAATGCATAAATAAACATTTCCTTTGTTTACTTAATGCAATATTATTATTAAAATGTATATAACTCTAATACGTTTCAACAAAGACGTCTTTTTTTTCATAGATTTATGATGATCACTCATACGACCTGTTGTACTTAATTATTATAAAGGAACAAAACAAAACATTCACATCAATACTTTGGGTATTAATTAAGTTGATTTTATGCCTGACAAAGTGTGCGATACACTTTGTAAATGGATATGGATAAGTAAACCACATTTACGGTATTTTTTGAAAAATCTGCAACAAATAAAATGATTTTAAAATTAAATTTTTTCTTTACTTTTGTGAGCGATATTTCTGAATTGAAAATATTGCTGGAAAAAATCGTACCCCTAAAAATATTGGACTTAATTATATAGGAGCATTCACACATCTAATATCTCTATCTCCATTACTTAGAACGTAATTAGATAGTCTTTGTTTGTAAATATTTTTCTAAAAGAAGTGTTGCCTACACGAAAGTGAGATTTATAGAAACTTCACTCCACACACTAGTGGGTAGTATTGAGAAATCCTTTGCAAATAAAGAATTCGCTCTGACGGCATTCCTAGATATTAAAGGAGCTTTTAAAATTATTATCCCAGGTATGATTACATTAGAACTGCAGAAACTGGGCATTAACAGTTCCCTAGTTGAGCTGATTAAAAGGTTACTAACAAACAGAAGCATTACAGTTCGTTTGCAGAGGAACGCCGCATGGAGCGGGGGGGGGGGGGTACTATCTCCTCTACTGTGGAATCTGCCAGTCAATAAGATGCTTATGTCACTAAAAGGCCACGGCTGTAGAGCTGTTGCCTATGCGGATGATGTAGCATTTGTGAAATTCTTCAGGATGCCTTAAACATACTCGTCTCATGGGCAGATGAGGCTGGTTTAGCTGTGAATCCGAACAAAACTGAACTAGTACTCTTTACTAGGAATCACAAACTTCCAATTTTGGAGCCACCTTCGTTAAATGGCACTAGATTAGCGTTTAAATGTAGTGCAAGGTATCTTGGTCTGGTATTGGATAGGAAATTAAGTTGGAAAATAAATCTTGAAGAAAGAGTTAGTAAGGCAACTGTAGCGCTATACTCTTGTAAAAAAGCGGTAGGTGGAAGATGGGGGCTATCACCACGCAATATTCACTGGCTCTACACAGCAGTCATTCGACCGATTCTGTTATATGGCATTATGGTATGGTGCCCTGTCTTAAACAAGGTCACCTATTACAAACAATTACAAAAGGGTTCAAAAGACAGCTTTCATGTGTATCACCGGTGCTTTGCGTACTACACCGACTGACGCCTTGGAGGTCCTCTTTCATCTCGTTCTTCTTGACCTGCTAGGTATACGGATGGCAGCTTGTGCTGCCATTAGACTCAGGGAAACTGTTTGCTGATCCGAGAGTAGAACAGGACACTCAGCTATCCTGTATAGCTTGAGTTCTGTACCCTCTAATTTGGGCTACATTGTTCCAGTAAACTGACATTCCATCTAGGGATGACTGGAAGGAGGACTCCCGAGAAGAAGAGGCCATATTAATTTCTACACAGATGGTTCCAAGCTAAATAACCAGGTGGGTTATGGTATTTAGTGTAAGCAACTGTAGATAAAAATTGCTGCGAGGTTACCATACCATTGTAGCGTTTTTCAGACAGAGGTCATAGCGATAGAAGTGATAGCATCCTGGCTGAGGATGAATGTTGTATCCAGGCAGGATATAAACATTTATTCAGATAGTCAGGCTGCTATCAAATCTCTAGAATCAGTCTTCTTCCCACTCACTAGTGACCCAACAATGACACTCGTCTCTAAGTGAGATGGCTCAGCATTTTAACATTTACCTCATCTGGGTTCCAGGGCTAGGAACATTGACGGCAATTGCAAAGCAGATGAACTTGCAAGGCAAGGGACTACTGCACAAATTCCACAGGACAAGGAAGGTGTTGGCATGCCACTTGCTACCTGCAAGTTACTGCTTAAAGAAGAAATGGAAAAAAATGCTAACAAAAGATGGACTAAAGTGTAAACTTGCTTTATAACTAGGCAGATCTAGCCGAAATGGGACGCTAAGCGTTCGTCAGAGCTGATTTCCCGTACTAAACATAGTGTCGCGTCAGTAGTTGCAGTCATTACTGGTCACTGCCTCATCGGAAGACATGCGAAGAGATTAGGTGTTAGGTCCTTTGACTTCTGTAGAAGTTGCGGAGATGTGGAAGAAGAGGAAAGCATTCTACATTTTCTCTGCTCCTGCCCCGCACTTGCTATAAAACGCCAAAAAACACTTGGTTCGTTTTTATTTGAAGACCTGGATGACCTTAGACATGTTAGTATAGGTCAGATATTTAGTTTTAATGCAAAATCTGGTTGGTTCAACGAGAGGATATAGTCAGACACCCTGTCGTAGCACAATGGATCACATTTGGTCCAAGCGAGTCGACTTCGTAACTGACAGCCACTCCTACCTAACCTAACCTAACCTAACCTAGGGGGTCTATCTTATATACAATTTTTTGCTCAAAATGATTTTTATCGATAAAACGAATTTGAAAGCAAAAGCAAAATTATTACAAATTTCCAAAAAGGACTAAACTTTATTTGAGTAAAAACGATTTCTCAGGCTCTGATCTAAACAAGACAGATTACATTGTCAGTTATTGTTGAACTTTTGATTTCATTTCAACTTTCATGCTACACGCTATAAGTAAAGGCTTTTTCTTAAACTCGCTATATTTTACTTTTCATGTAAGGCATAAAACATTATTACTGAGATCGAACTGTAAAAAGGACGAAGCCGCATAATGAAAAATTTAATACCCAAAAAATTTAAGAAATTGCTTTACAAAAAATTAGAAAAACTAGAAATTGTAGTGCATTTAACCGGAAAATATGAAGAAACTCTGATAATAATAAAAAGAACAAACCGATAGCAACAAAAGTTAAATGAAAATGTCAAGTGAAAATTTAATTTAAATTTATCTTAACAAAGATAAATGTGCGCTCGTGTTTTATCTACATTTGCTACTAATATCTCTAGTTCATTTAGAGCTCTCTGCGTACTGCTCATCGTCGTCGTCTTTAAGCAATAAGCTTTTGTAGCTGTAGCTGACAGAAACACATGTAGCAAAGCGTTAATGATGATGCTATGCGCGTATCTATGCGATACATGTGTTTTCAGTTTGTTTAACCTCCACAACGCATAGATATGCCATTTTTTACTGTTTAATTTTGTTCCATCTTTTACTTTTCTTTTTTGTTTTTATTTGTTTATATTTGTTTTTTTTTTTAGTTTTTGTTTTGACTTCGAAACAAACTTTTTCACAGCTACTTCTTGTTGTACTTCAACTTTATTGCGCTATTGTTCATTACAATGGCCAACTCTGAGATACGCAACTGGAAAAGTTGGGTTACTTTTTCACAAAAAAAAAATTGGAAAAGTTTGTCATAGTACAGCGTTGTATCTACGCGCAGATATATTAGAAGTTTGAAAATGAAGGTTGTTGTTTTTGTTGCTTATGTTTTGCGTATTGTTTTGCCTTCAACTTGAAGTTTAATTAAAAAAAAAAAAAGTTTTTAAGAAATTTTTCGAGTGATATCTCTGAGCAAGTGTTCTTTTTTTTCAAATAAATTTATATTTTATATAAAAAAAATCAAGTTTTTTAATAAAGTTATTTGTTTGAGTAAATAATATGTTTACTTTGCAAAGTATTTTTTATAACTAAATTAATATGGTTGTTTCTTTCTTTTACAGCAATGCCAAGTTTTCAATGACAACCTTTTGATGGCAAACATTTAAAAAGCATCTTACAGCAGCTATTAAACCGATGTTCTTCGACGCTAACAGATGCTTTGTTTAGTAACAACAAAACTTTACCAACACAACAAACGAAAGCTGTTAAATCAGCTACATTGAATTCTTTGTTACCAAATAACTCTTAACAAAGTTTTGCATTTAAAAACTCTGGTAAGTAGAAGCTATGCTTTGCGTTAAAATCAAAAGTCCATTTATAAATACTTTGTACAGTCAAAGAAACTTCTGAAAAACTTTAACATAAAAAAAAGTGCTGTTCGAGCTTGTAGTTTTTCAAACAATGCAAATTTTACTTTAAGTAAAATACCTGATCAAAATACACAATACTTGTGTCAAACGAAATTTCGTAGTGACAAAAGTTTTTTATAAAAATAAAATAAAAGACTGACACCAATTGACATGCTCTTTGAGTATTGCAATTCACCAACAGTAAAATTCTCATAAAAATTTTACTACACCACAACAAATGGAGCATTGCAATTTACAGTTTGAGAAATATCATTAAATTCAAAATATTGCATTTTATATAGTGTCTTGAAAACAACAAAAGTCCTTAAAGCCTTATCACTAGCGCATATGGGACAGTCTTTTACAAACCGAACGAATTTGGACAAAAATTGACCGACGCATTTTTGATTTGGCTGAAAATTGTTTTATGGGTTCTGTATCGAAAAAGCAGAGATACGTATTCGAGCATTTTGAAAAAAAAAATTTTATTTTTCAAAATAGAGCGAATTCAAATTTTGAGAATTTCGTGATTTTTGGCTTAGAAGCTCGCTTTCAAAAATTCATAACTCCGGTTGTGTTAAAGCTATAAAATTGAAATTAATTTCATTGTAAATAGATGAATTTAAATAAAATAATAATTTTTTAAAAATTTATTAACAAATTAATATTATATTATAAACAATTAAAATGTTTAAATTAATTTTAAACTATCGCTCCCACCCTGTATCAAATTTTTAATGTCAGAATCGTGTTTAACGTCAAATTTCCTATCGAAAACATTTTTTTTAATGTAAGAGAGAGGGAGAGGTTTTTTTTTATGGGGAAACTATGGAACAAGAAAATGAGGCGTGCAATAGAATCCGCGCGCCGATAAGATGTGCCGCACTACATAAACTATTTTTTCTCTAATAGTAACAATAGTTTCCCCATTAAAAAAAAACGTTTTCGATAGTAAATTTGACGTAAAACACGATTCTGACATTAAAAATTTGATACAGGGTAGGCGCAATTGTTTAAAAATGATTTAAACATTTAAATTGCTTATAACAATAATAATTTGTTAGAAATTTTTTAAAACATTATTTTTTTATTTAATTTCATATTTTTACCTTTACAATGAAATTAATTTCAATTTTATAGCTTTAACACAACCGTAGTTATGAATTTTTGAAAGTGAGTCTCCAAGCCAAATATCGAAAAATTCTCAAAATTTAAGAGAAACTAAAAAAAAAATACGTTTTCGATAGGAAATTTGACGTAGAATGGTCATATTAAAAATTTGATACAGGGTGGAGAAAATTCTTAAAAATCAATTTAAATTATTTAATTGTTTATAACAATATTAATTTGTTAATAATTTTTAGAAAACATATTTTTTTATAATATAATAAAATTATTATATAATTTTCTTAGCTTTAAAATGACATTAAAATCAATTTTCTAGCTTTAACAGAACCGGAGTAATGAATTTTTGAAAGTGAGCTTCCAAGCCAAAAATCACGAAATTTTCAAAATTTGAATTCGCTCTATTTTGAAAAAAAAAATTTTTTTTCAAAATCCTCGAATACTTATCTCTTCTTTTTCGATACAGAACCCATAAAAAAATTTTCAGCCAAATCAAAAATGCGTCGTCCAAAAAGTGTTCGGTTTGTAAAAGACAGTCCCATATTGAAAAGTGTTAGACGAATGTCCTTATAAATGTTTGATGGTTTTAAAATAAAAACTAATTAATATATATAAATTAATATATTTTTTTCTCTCTAAACGTAATTTAATTTTGAGCTTAAATACTTCAAGTACATTTACATTTATAAATGCAAGCCACAGTAATGATACTAGAATTAGTATTTCAATACCATGGTATTTGTGAATTTTTCAAGTAATAGTGTTTTACTTAAGTATTTGCAATTGAGCACCAGTATGTGCATGGGACATTTTTTCTTTCAAAACGAAAGAAACTTAGGCATAAGTTGGCCTTGTAAAGTAAAAACCTAATTGAAGTATTACCTCTGTTCCCTTCTATTTTTTTTAGAAAGGGTTCTCTTCCACCACACTACGTGCTGACTGATTTGAGTAAAAGTACCCACATTGAATTTGACAACATATACTTAAGAAATCTCTCTGTGTAGCGTTTTGAAACTTATGCTTTTAGGGTAGGTGTCACGCTTTCTTTTCAAAATAAATTTTCCAAAATTTTGTCTAAAGCTTGGCCAAACTAAGTATTTTCTGTATTTGTGTGAAATTTGGCTTCGTTACTTAAAATAATGCACTCAGTACAGCTTTTTGAAGTTTTTGCTTCAATAGGAAATGTCACGCCTTCTATTCAAAACTTACTACCTTTAAGCTAGGCCAAACATTTTTTTGTATTTCTGTGAAATTTGCTTCTCTTAACTTAAATAATTTTCTACATATGGCGTTTTGATGTTTTCGCTTGTATAGTAGGCGCCACGACCGCTTGTCTAAATTACTTAACTTTTTGTCTTGAGTTTGCTCAAGTTAATATTAATATTTCTATATATTAATAATGTTAATATTTGTGAGAAATTCAGTTACGTACACTGTCTCAATATAGCGTTTTAAATATTTTATTTATATGGGCGGTTGGCATGTCCGTCAGCCGATTTTGCCTATTTTCAATTCCAATAGCATTTTTGAAGGCGTAGGCTATGCAATTAATTTCATATTTTCCCGCAATCGTGATTACCACAGACAGATAAACGGAAAGGCGGACATTGCTTCATCGAGGTAGTGATGCTGATCTAGACACTGTACATAATTTTCTATTCCTGCCACGCCTCATTCAATGAGTCAACGCTTGAGTTCCAACCAAATCGGCATTCTTTAGCCTTTCGCCCCTACTGGGATCATACGTCCCAATGAATTCAGATATATATGGTAGTGCCAATAAACTTTTTAAGTGGGATTTCTTTGTCCCAATATAGCGATGTACATCCTTACAGAAGGGAAAAAGAACTAAATTCGATATGTGAGGTTGCAACTATGCCATGTTTTGCACCTTATCATGAATAAAATAAATGAATTTTGAAATTGACGAAATAAATTTTTATTTATTTTTCTTTATTGGGAGATTATGTCCCATCACAGAACCTTATTGGGACATTACATTCCAGAACAAAAGTAAGGATTAAGGACATTTCAAGTATGCCAAACATCTTTTTTTGTACATCTTGTTTAGTAATTTGCTAGCAGTTTGAAACAAACGCAACCAATTTAAAGAAAAAACACGGGGGAAAGGAATGAACTTTTTCTTCAAATTGTTATCCTCTATAAGAAGTAGCATTAAATTTTTAAACATGAAGAGCTCTATTGTTACTATGGCGAAATTATGTTTCATAAAGATTTTATGCAAATGCTTAAACCGTTTCATTTCATTACTTCAAAATATATTTTCTTTTTCTTAATTTGATTAATTTTACCTCATACTAACAATAGAATCTTATAAATATATCGACTTTATAGCATTATAAATCAATTAAATCTCATCATTAGAAGCTTTTTTACCAAAAATTAATTTGGTTTTTTCTTGTCTACAATATTGATTTTAATATATTTTTCTATTTAAAACGCACTTTTCGGGTAGATTGACAAAACTAAAAGTTATCATCGAATGTTCCTCAAATCAAAAAATAAAATTCAGTGAATTCAAGTATAGCGATTTAGAATCTTCAAAGTACCAAATTTCAGCTGATTTTATTTCACTTTAAGCAACAAAATGAATTTTATCCAACGATATTCAATTCGTTCCTCTCACTTTGCAATACTGTGCCGCTAGCTGAACGTTAAAACAACAGCATTCTGACGATCATGAATTAACTAAAAAGACAAATCTACACAACATCTTGTCATGTCAGGGATTCGTTAAGCTCGGGGTTCAAGTCCTACTTTGACTCATAATAAAAAATATCTGAAACCAAAGTTGGTTAAAGGCCCCTTTAAACTTGTGGTTATAGTCTCCTCTACCCCTATCTTAATACACCGCTGCAGTTAAGTTAATTTTTTATGACACTCTTTCCAGATAAGACTATTACAGTCATTAGTAAAGATCACTATTCTTGTAAATTTTCTAGTAGATCAATAGTTTTTCTTAAAAACATTATAGTACCGTAGTTTTTCTTTGATTTTTTTATTATTTTTATTTAAATTTATTTTAGTTTATATAAGCAGAGAAAATTACAATCTCCAGAAATTTCAAAATCCGAATATTTATAGATCACACAAGGCCGAAGAAGTTCTTCTTGTTAAAATCTATGGCAGCATCATCATCATTTTTGCTTAAAATGAGGAAATCAGAGGCCAGATTTCGAACATATGGCTACGGTTGGTATATGTATTTAGATAATTTATTGTTTTTAAAAAAATATCGTTCGACAAATTGCTCTAACACAATCAGTAACAACGTTACAAAGTAAATTTTTTCATCAAAAATTAGCAATCTAATAATTTTGTAACGTTTCAACTGCATACTTAACGCTTTGCATACTGTTCTAAGCTTTAAAATACGATATTTTTATAATTATGATATGAAAATGTGTTCATAGGAGTTTGGCTAATAATACATATTTCTATAGAAAAATAAGGCCCAGTATAAAGAAGCAACGTAGCATTGAAAATTTCAACAAAATACATAATCCCTATAACTTTAATTGAGATTTCACATTCATAGATCTCAAATTTGAAAAAAAAAAAAAAAATATGTTTGTTGGTATTTTATACTTTTTTTTTGCTTAGACTTGATCTTTGCAAAATTTTCGCCAAATTTTTAAAAAAATTAGGAAATTTTTCGCCCGAAAAAATAATTTTTTTGCTAATTTTTGTGATTTAAAATTCAAGAATTTCATTCTATATAAAATTCAGGAATAACTTATAAAGCAGGTAATATTATATTTCAATTTACTTAACTAATGAACTTCGATGCAACTTCACGTAGCCTACGCAAGAACAATAAGCCTCAGCATCCGCCTTAATTCTCCTATAACTATGCAATTAAATTATGTCAAAATTAATCAAAAATTTGTAATAAAAAACGAGATCAATAAACATTGTCATCTTCATGATAATGAAGTATTAAAAACAAAATATAGTAACCTATAAATAAGCGCCACTCATATAAAAATAGCACACACACACACACACACAACTAAGAGTATCAATGTATTTTTATTTAATTAATGAAACGTAACGTAACATAACTCACAAAGAAAAAAAAATTAACAACAACAACAGTGAGTGCAACAGTGAGAAGAAAAAAAACTCACAGCGTATCAGGGATGTCATTATAAAAAAAAAGTTGGCGATAACAACACTGCGGATTATATGATAAAGTAGAGGAAAATGATCAATAATACTAAACACATAGACAGGAGGAAAAATTCAATTATTTTATGTTTGATTCAACCGTAAACACTAATAATTTGGCGCCAAAGCCGAAGACGCTTAAATTGAAGTGAAACATTTTTAATATGAATTCAAATAGAATCCACATTGATTTAAAGTGGTTCATATTTAATTCAAAGTGACGAAAGTGACGAAATGTTGAATGTAAATTAAAAAAAACTATAATTTCAAATAATTTTGAAGTTAAAAATGTAATTTGAAGTTTTTTTACGATTGAAGTAAAGTTAAAAATTATTGAACTTATTTTACTGATCTTACTTTTCAGTATGTCTACACCAAAAAAAAATTACACTAAGCTAAGATAAATGAGGGAAAAAAGGGGCTTCAATTTATTCATTCAATTCCCACAATCATATTAGTTTCATTCGATGCTAAGCGGAATCATCAGTGACTTTTAAGCCGAAAAGTAGGAATTTCCATATCTGATATATTTGCCTTTTTGCGTAAATCTGCTGAAATCTGTTTCACTTTTTCCTTGGGTTCTCAACAGATCTATGCAACAAAAAAAGAAACAAATCAGGCTTAGTAATCCGCTTAAGGGTCACTGATGATTTCACTTAGCAACGGATGAAACTGGTATGCCTAGCTTAAGTCGTTTTTTCTTGAAGGAATTTGAAAATTCCAAGCAAATTCTTAAATCTTTTCTTATTTTTTTGCAACAAATTAATAACAAATAAATTTTTTTTGATGAAATTTGACCCGCATAAGTGTTGACATCCCTGCCATACACCCACGTAAAACACAAGACAAAAAAAAAAGGAAACAAAATATAATTATTTGCAATCACGTTTTACTTTCATGATATCAAAATAAAAAAATACAAACAAAAAAAAAAACGAGAGAAAAAAATTTGAAGGAAGGAAAATAATTAAGTGGACAACAAATTGTTGGTAATGAATAACGGTAAAGTGTGCACTCATAGACATACAGAAACACAAAGATGAGAAAATGGTAGATGTAAACACTTACCAGTCAACGAACATAAATACAAAACGTAAAAAGCGCAAAACTGTGCACAGCAACAAAACAAAGTGTAAAAAAAAAACGTTGAATGCAAAAAACCAAATAAATAAAATGAGAAAAAAATGTATATCCTTAACAAAGGATAAATAAGTACAACAACAAAGTAAAGGTAATTTAAACGTATTGAGAATGTTTTCATTAGTACGAGCATTTTGCTCTTTTTTATGCCTCTTTGCGTTGTGGTCTACGATGCTTAAAGAGAAAATATGGGAACACACACTAATTGGAGCTATAAAGGTGCACTTATTTTTAATCAACTTACAATGTTGCCTTTGATTAATGTAATAACGCGACAAATTTTATAATCTGCCAATGAAATTCTGTCAAATTGCTATTAACCGTAAAGATTTCACATTCTTCAAAACATTTGCTCTTGGGCGAAGGCTTATACGCTTACATGAAAAGTTGCACAAAAGCTTAAAGTTCAAAAACAAAAGGTAAACAATTGCAAAGTATAAACATTCTGTAAGAGAGTACTCATACCATACTGTGGCCAGTATTTTTTTGGACGAATTTGAAAAAAAAAATAATTCCAATGTCGTTTCTGTTTATTAAAACATCACGCCATACATTTAAGAAACTCCCAGCGGCCGAAGCCCTAACAATTGATAACGATAGAGATGTATTCAAAAATACAAAAGGCGTTTTATGCCTGTTTTAAAAAAAAAAAAAAAGTATAAAATAATTTTTTTCGCCGATCGATAAAGACTGCTTGAAAATAGCACCCTTATATGCGCCCACTTTTCGAAATTTTTGTTTGCATTAATCTATCAGGAAAATGAATCATCAGCACCAGTACCTCCCATGAGAAAGCGTCTAATATGAATTATCGAATGATATACTCAAAATGAGCCAAAGTAAAGCCGGGGCTATGTTCGATGTTGTCGACAATTTATTTTTGAATTTTTCTCTTCAGCTCTTCCGACCTATCCTTCCATAAATTGCTAAAAATTGAATGCGCTCTTGTAATAGGCACAAAATTGGAATAGATTTATTTATTTTCAGAGACGATCTTTTCCAATTTGATTTCAGTTTTGCATGGCGGAACTTTAAGATAAGTACAAGAAAATCGTATTTCACTTTCATCCTAAAAGCCTTAGTTCCGAAGACATTGTCCTGCAAGTACTAAAATTTTCGACACATAAACATGATTTATAAAATTCATTAAAAATCAGAAAGAGAAGCAGTTTTGCCACAATTTAAATAAGAAAAAATTAATAATAAAAAAATAATTCGCAGTTATCATATCATGCTAAGAAATTCTCTTTCATCAGCTCAAAGGTCACTGATGATTCTATTTAGCAATGAATGAAACTTGTATGACTAGTCTTAGTCTGGAATTTGTTTTCATACATCACAAAAAAGTAAAACAAAACTTGTTATACATTGTTTCGTTGCGTTCAAAGTAAGTCCGATTGTTTGATACTTTAGCTGTTTCTGCAAAATTGGTTTTATAGCTCCAATTTACTCATAGCGCCTTCTTCGAAGTGGTAATTTTAGCTATTGGAAGAAGAAAAAGCCAGACAGGGCCATATCAGTTAAATATAGTGCTTGCTTGGCTTATAACTTTTGCACTATGATGACTTAATGCGATGGTGCATTGTTGTGGTACAATATCAGTGAGTTATCCTTCAGAAATCTGGCTGTTTTTGGCGGAAATTCCAAGGCAAACGCTTCATGACGTCTAACTATTGCATAGTTTTTATTTTTCGTCCTTCTGGCATGAATTCAAAATACACAACACCGCGTTAATCAAAGAAAGCTGTCGTTTTTAAGGCGCCATTCCAAAAACTGTTGGCTGGTTCGCACATCGTACTTGCACATGTTTCTTCGTCAGTTGATGTGCGTTTCATGAAGGCGAGGTCCATAGTAGCTCGAGAAATCATGTCATCGGTGACCAGCATTTGATGCTCTTTTTGGGCAAAATTGAGCACTTGTGAGACAAGACGAGCGACGTCATGTTTTGCAGCCAAAATTTCAGTCAGAATATATGAAGCAAAATTAAATAAAATTCTTATCTCTTGATTCTAATCTCTAACATTTATATGATAATTTTGCTATTCCAATGATCTACCTTCATCGCTCGTAGATGTTGGAGATTGACGAAAACAAGGCAAATCTGCTTTCTTCTTTGAGTGGTTACGATTCATCGTAGGTCCTCTGTAACATTTGGAGTGTTTCGATACAGAAAATATCGTTTGATTTTAAGGCAAAGCCTTTGCTGATTTGATTTTTATATTATATAAATCACACAGCACTTAACAGTCTGAGTAAGAAAAACATTAGCTGTAGACACACTGAGTGAAAGATCGCGCTAAAATTCCACTTGGTTACTGCTAACATATATTATTATGATGATATCTCTGATGCGCTCTTTTTAAAATAATAAATTTCATATTGAAGTACATCGAATTTCTTGAGAGATCAATAGTTCATTTATAATATCCACCTCAGCTTAAAAGTAAAATCACCCATAACATTATAGCTGAAAATAAAACAACAAATAGCTAGAACAATTGTGTCTTAGAAATAAAGCAACGTCGTCTTAGCATGAATTTTTGCCTAAAATCAGCCAAAGTGATTGCTTCCAAAGGAATAACAGATTTTTCCTATCGAATATTATGACAGCAGACGTTACAGAGTATTTTCTTTTCAATCATATTGAGAATACATATACATTCTATTACATCGAGCATCTGATATAAAAGTTTTTTCAAAGTTCAAAGCCATTTCAGTGAAATCCCATTTCCGTTACCTGCAATACTTTGGATGATATTTATTTATCCTTTTTTTTTTGTTTTGCTTATCGATCAACACTGCCAGCTTGCTGCGAAACCCTTTAAGTCTTTTTTGTAATTACAAGAGTACAATGCTTGGCATGATATGCCATCATATGACGTGTGCCGTGACAAATGCCAGCAATTCATGTTGTTCTAGATGTTGGCGTTAGTGCTATTGCTATTATTGTCATTGTACGGGCTCTCTGTTTAAGGACAACCAAATTACAGAGAATATATAGAAAGCAATGAATAAAGCATGCATGAATGAATGAATGAATGAGTAAGTAAATAATATAAATAAAATAACAAAAAAAATTTGCAGCAAAACTTTTTGTTTGCATATCATTAATGTGAGCGGTGGGTCCTTAGAGAATATATTTATATTTAGAGATGGCATGTTATAAAAGGAATATTAAGTTAATATGTGAAAAGTATCGGCTATCAAAATGATAAATTTTTTTTCAAAAAACTTTACAAAAAATTCAGAAAAATGCCTCTGTAAACTGTGAAGTGTGTGATATTGGCAAATTTTTCGTGGAGAAATAATGAAAAGTCCTTAAAAACACTGCAAACAAAAAAATCAAAAAATCATTCAAAATAAAATATCTACTTAAATAAGCAAATTTTATCAAAAAAAAAATTTGAGTTGTACAAAAAGTGTCGCAATGTCTCATGTTTTTTAAAATACTTACTTCTAGGGTTTGCAATATTTTCATATCCCTTTGGTATCATTCTTTTGTGCAGCATTTTAATAGTTATCCTTAAGGATAATATATCAATAACGAATACTTTATGCAAACTAATGTATTAAGAAAACGTAGTGTAAAAATAATATCGAGTGTATTTGAGTGTCATTGTCTAATTGAGTGTCACCTTCATAAATTAATCGTAGCAACAAATATGCGTTTCCATTTCCGTTTCTTGTTATCCAACCAACCAACCTACATAAATTGCTGTTGTGCTACCACTGACTGTTGCTATTTATTTTCTCCACAGTTTATTTTGAATTTATTACGTCTTTTTCAACGTTATGTTCAATCAATATGTTGGACAATAATTAGCTTAGTTTTTTTTTTCTTTTTTTGCCTCATTTCAAATGCCATGTCCTTGTTAAAACGTTTATTATTGTCTTTGCTGTTGGTGTTGGTGGTAGGTATCGTAATACTCATTTAACATGACATGTGATTATTAAGCGCTTTTTTTTTGTCATTGTTAGTGAAGGAAATTGACATTTTGGTGTTAAACAGCACAATAAATATTTTTGAAACATTTTAATGAATAGAATTTAATTGAATACTTAGCAGAAAAACTAATTATGATTAAAACTAAATTTCGTTTGACGCCATTTTTTTGGCTATTTTAAAATTTAATTTATCAAAAATTTTTAAAATTTTTTTAACATTTTCCATTTTGTTCAACAATTTTCATATTTTTAAACATTTTTAAAGCTTTAAGCATTTACTTGATTTCTTTTTTAAGATTTTGCGAATTTTTAACATTTTCCAAATTTTCAATATTTTTCGAATTTATCAAAATTTTTTGAATCTTTCAAGATTTTATTACTTATTAACTTTTTCAAGATTTTGTTATGATTTTTCGACCTATCTAACGTGTTTCAACTTGATCAAAAACTTTCAAACTCTTAAACAGTTTTGAAACTTTTCTAAATTTTTTCCAAGTCTTGAACTTTATCAAAATTCTAGGACTTTTTCAAAGTTTTTCGAGTTTTTCAAATTTCATAATTTTTTCAATTTTCATATTTTTTTCCTATTTTAACTTACACAGCTGAATAAGTCAAAAAATTGCAAGTGATTCAAAAAAATTTTTCAAATAAAAGTTGGTGGGTATCAAAGGGCTGAACCATGACTTTGATACCTTACCCATGACCTTGACCTACATTTTCAAGGTTATTTGAAGGTCAACTTTAGTTTTTCAAATGGAAACCCCTATTTTTGACCTCGGATTCCGGAAGAGCATAAAAATTCTACGATCAGATAGGTATTCATGTTAGCGGTCATGGGGACCCCTGAAGGTCATTTCAAGGTCGAACTGCCGCTTGGTGCAGCAAAGCTGCAGCCAGTTAAAACAAGATTGTGCAGCGGTCCAGCCAATGATTACCTTGAAATGACCTTCAGAGTCACTTTGACCTCTAACTTGACTTTTGACTTATTCAGCTTTGTAAGTTAAAATGGTACACCCTGTATATAGGTAAAGGCAAAATCGTTACATTCCTTTTTAACTGCCATAAACAGCAAGTTTTTTACAAATGTTAGGAGGTGCCACGCCTCTAATAGGAAAATAAGTTTCTACGGCTAAGCTTATTGACCAATTTTGATGAAATTTAGTCCTTACCAAATTTTCGTAATAGATTGATTCACAGAGAAGAGTTCTTTTGTTCTTTTAGTAGGCGTGACGCTGCCTTAGTGAGAAAAACGCTGTTACGAATGAGCCGTTACACCGATTTTGATGAAATATGGCTTAGAGATCGATTGATTTTGGAGAAAGGATATTTGTTTTTGAATTGGATGTGCCACGGCTCTTACAGGAAAATACTTTTTCAGTGACTTTGATGAAATTTGATAAAGAAATAGATTAAATTTCGAAGAAATAGAAATCATTTTTGAAACTATATTTTAACAGCTTCAAAGCTAATTAAGCGATTTTGATGAAGTTCAGTATATAGATAGATTAATCCGTGAGGAAAAGGTATTTTTTTTAAGTGGATGATGAGACGCCCCTATTAGAATAATATCTTTTCACAGCTAAACTACATAATGTGAAAGCAATGATGGTAAGAAACTATGTGCGAATGAAGTATGGTAATTTTATTGGCATTAAAAATTTCATATCAATATGATGACACTTAATCAGGTAGAATAGTGCTGAATAGTTTTATATTGCCACTATGATAATTGAATTTTAACCACTGGGAGAACTCAATAACTTTTTATTCTTCAACATCTATGGACTTTGGCCACCTTTTTTTGACATTTGAATCAATTTTTCGACTTCTTCAACATATTTCGACCTTTTGAACATTTTTCAACATTCGCAAAATTTTTAAAAATTTTCGACTTTGTCAAAATTTTTCGATCATTGCAATATTTTTGTCTTCATATTTGTCGTCGGCCACCGCAACATTTCTCGACATCTTTAACATTTTGCAACTTCTGCGACATCTTGCAACTTTATCAACCACTTTAGAATTTTCAAACAGTGCTGGAACTTTTCAAAAAATTTTTGATTTTCTCAATATTTTTTGGCCTCAATATTTTCGCCATTTTATGACTTAAAGAAAATATTTGGGCTATTTCAACATTTTTTAGTTTTTTTTTTTACATTTTTCGGCTCCTTCAACACTTATCGGCATTTTCAGCAATTTTGACATTAAAGCAAAGAAAAAACGACAGTTGCTAAGAATGACACTACACAAAATGTAACTACACTGCACACACAGTCATTGACAGAAGGCGTTTAAGTTTTTGTTTTTCAAGTGTTGTTTTTTGAACATTTTCTTCAACTATGCGGCTTTTTTTTGTGCAGCATAAAAGCAAAAATAACAAACTTAACAAAGTGAAAGAAAGAGAAAGAACGAAAAAAAGAAAACATTCAAGTAAAGTGAATAGGATTGAATAAGGATAAGAGAAGCCGTCGTAGTCGTCATAGTCAGAGTTATATGCTCGCATCAGAAACAATAGTCATAGTTGACAGTTGCTAGGATATCCTTTTCTTTTTATTGTTAGCGTTTAAATGTTGCTGCTGCTACCATCCTGCTTGCTCATGTCAAAGCATTTTAATGGTGTTTTCTTTACTTTTTTTATTTAGATATTTTCTACAAAAGCATTCCTTAACTTAAGCTAGCCATGGGCGATAACTTAATTTAAAAAAATTTAAAGCAAAGCGTAAACAAAACACATAATATAAAGAGTTGCAAAGTTGTGAAATTAGAAAAACTCTTATGAAGACAAATATTTTATTTGTAGATAATTAATATGAGATTTTATGTTAAGCAGTTTTACAACAATGTTGCTCTAGATGAAAATGTATAAAATTTCGAATTATGGTTTCAAAGGACACAATACTAACGTAATCCAAAATTAGAAAAAAAGAACGGTAACTTAAAAATTAACGAAAAAATCTGCTCAAATTATTATTCAGCTAAGAGTTGTTTCGAAATTCATGCGTTATCTAAAAAAAAAAATTGAGTCACAGTAAAAAAAATATCCGCAAAAGCACAATCTAGCACAATCTACCAAAATTTTTTGTATTTTTCTATAAATTCGTTTGAAATTCTTTTTCTGCAACGGAAATTTAAATTTTTTTCCTTCCGGCCCAACCCACTTTCAACTGTTTGTGGTCAATGAAATTAATTTAAAATTCTGTCACGTTTTAAGTAAAACATAATGTCACGTTCGAAATTTCATTATTGTAAAATATTTCAAATTGTGCTGTGTGAGAATAATTGAAATTCCTTGGAAAATTTCATATTCCTACCCACATAGCTTTAACTGTTATGGAGTATCCTTAAAAAAAAGTAGCGTTTCTTATTTAATTTTATTAAAAGCTTTTCAATTAATTCAGAGCAGCGACAACACGAAAATTAACTTACAACAACACAATTAATTGTCAACAACATAAATTTTCAGCAACATCGATATTCGGCAACAACACAAAAATTAACATTCGTTTGTTTATCCTGTTTGTTGTTTATTTTTGTTTTATATCAAAGTTGACGGATATGCAGCTAAATTTGGCAATACTTCTTCTTTGCTAATACGCCCTTAAGTATGCAAGTTTATTTTGCTTTTGCTTAGCTAACAAATATTTATTTATTAATTTTTTTTTCTTCTGCTGCTGCTGCTGCTCGCGCTCATTAATGCAAACGAACACAAATGGGTCAAATATTTGGTTTAGATTACAATTAATTTGTTTATCATTAAAATTTTGTTGTCGTCATTATTTTTGTTTTTTTTTGCTGCTGCTATTTTTGTAACTGTTTTCATGATATTTAATACACTTGAACTAAATATCAAACAAACTGACGTATAATAAATTTTGTTTGTACGTTGTTGATAAATAGATTAAAACTTAACATGAATTTTTGGAAGCATAATTGTGTGGGATGCTCTAAATATTTATAATGATGATATTGCAAAAAATTTATAGGTTTTTTATTTTGCAAATATTTTTACATTACTGCGCATAATATTGGTAAAATTAATTTGCGAAATTTACAAATTCATTGAATCTACTGCTTATTACAATGATTGCGCTGCACAAATTGCAGCAAAACTCATTAAAATTCATGAAAACGTTTCAAAAATCAATACTTCACTAATTGTTGCTGATTGCAATATACAACTAGAATTTATGCTACAGCAGCAAAAACACAATTATTTTTTTTTTTTTTAAATTTGCAACAAAAATCAACTGTAAATTGTTGTTTCAAAATATAAAAAACAAAACAATATACAATCAATGTATTGCTATAAAATTGAATTGTTTTTCGCTTTTGTTAATTTTCAAAGGAAATATCATCAGATTTTTTTTAGGAAATTTATTTCAATTTCATGCAAATGCAAATTTTTTATTTAGTTTTATAAATTTCCACTGAATTTTGTTAAAGTTTTTGTAATTTGTGAATAATTTTCATGCAACAACTTTCAATATTTCACTAATTTAATGTTTCTACTCAGAATACGATTATTTCAATTTTGATAATTTGTGTAGCATACTTTTCAGTGCTCATGCTAGGATATCAAATATTTTCATTAAAAAATTTATATTCCATATGTATATTAGTTTGTTATATAACTGAGAAAAAAATTGAAGTACCCAAAAACTTCATGTCGATTGCATGCATTCCTAACATTAATAAGCATTTCCTCGGAATTTTACCCAAATCTTTTTAAGGTATGTGAGCGTTTCGAGATAATTAAATGGAAAATTTGAAGATATTGGAAATATTTTGGTATAGCTGACTGAACATACTACATCCGATTAATCGATTACTTTTGATTGCAAAATTTGGTTTGTAGAAGAAAAAAAAATCTGTTATGAAAAATTCCTAAAACGCCAAGTCAAAAGCCAACGCTTTTCACAGCTAATTTCTACAATTTCTACAACTTAAAAAAAAACAGCCTTATTCTTATGAATTTGTTATCCTGTTGATACAATTTTTTAGCCAATTCTAATTGCACTGCATTATTAAAGTATTTTATTAATTTTTTATTAGTTGGATCGGTTGCTTGAGGAAGGTAAAAAGACTCTCAAATTAAATTGTCAAAAAAAAGACTTCCTTCCATACATAAATTCGTATGTAACTGCAATTTTGACTGACTTGATGACTCACATGGGTGATATTAATGGCGCTTATAATACGTTGTAAGAGTTTAGCAAATAAGTAGCTTCTAGTCCATGGCAAATTAATTCTCAGTGAACTTGTTGCCCTCTTCATACTTGTAAGTTGAGTATGGAAATTATGTAGAAAACCCAAACACATTCGAATTAAAACTTTATTTAAACGTGTTTTAGCAAACTTTTTGCAAGGAATTAATAAAAAATTTTATAAAATAATTATCAAGGGATTCGGCATAGCTATTCTGCTTCAAACTTTGAATCGAGATAATGTTAATTGTGTGGACAAATGTTTAACGCTGTTGTTGCGCTGCTCATCAGAACTGTTTTGTTATCACTTATAAATTTAAAGGGCAATATATTTTGAAATATGCCGATAGCGATTTCTAACCTTATCTCGTTATGATTTTGTAGTTTCTAGCTACACATAAAAAAAAATGCTTCTTCTTCCTTAGTGTGAGCTTTAAATCAACATATGCGTATCATCAGGTATATATGAAGTGTATTATGACATCCCAAATACAGTGCGCTTGCCGCAACAATATTTGATTTTTCCTACTTTGACATGCGTACAGAACAACGAGAAATATATACTCGCTGTACAGAAGAAAAGAAAAGTAACGAGTAGCGTTCAGAACCAATCAAAATAGTATTACAGTGAAACGTGGATAACTGGGATCTCCAAAGAACTAAAATTTTTTTGTCTTAATTAAAGAGGTTCTCATTTACACAGTTTGACAAATAACCAGGTTTAAAATTGAGTTGTCCCATTTAAAGAGGGTAACGCTAAGAGATATCAAGATGAACCTTTTTTAATTTAAAGTGGAAAATCTCTGCCTACTGAAGTCAATAATTCGATGAAATTTTATTTAAACAACCATTTCACAGCCTACTCAGACCGATAAAACGTCACTTTCAAATTCAAAATAACAAATTATACAACCATAAATGAAGAGCTGAGATTCAAAACCAGCTAAGTCAATGTTTTGCGTAAGGAGAAAAACGCAAAAATTGTATACCACTTAATTTAACTACAGTAAAAACTGATTGATTGATCCATTGAAATAGTTGTCAAAAGCTATTAATCCTGATTTTTCATTACATTTTATGACCTAATTTATAAGGACTATTATAAAAAAACTTTTGGACGTGGCGGGTTTTGAAATAAAAAATGTGGACTTGGTGGGTTTTGAAATTAAAAATCTGAACTAGGCGGGTTTTGAAACCTTGGGACTCGACGGATTTTGAAAAATAATAATAGTAATTTGTATTTATGAGAGCCGGATCTTTTTCAATGAAAAATTGGACTTTGCGAGTTTTGACTTTCAGAAATGTGGACTCAGCGGGTTTCGAAAATAGAATTTATCAGAAACTTTTGCAATCAAAAGTTTGTGAAGGGAACATTTTTTTTTACAATTTAGAGTATGTGGGCTTGTAGATAAAAACTTTTTCCGTACCCTCCTACAATATTACACATTTTCATTTATTGAACTTGGCGGGTTTTGAATCTCAGCTCTTCAAATATTATTTCCCACTTATAGAGGTTATTTCTAAACGGTCCCAATTATAAAGGGAAAAGCCCATGTTATAGAGGCGAAAACGCACAAAAACTTCGAAAATCATATCCCAGCAATAGAGGTATTTTGATGCAAAAGTGCTGGGACCTTGAAGTGAGCCTCACCAGTAGAGGTTTCCCACTTATCCAAGTACCGCTTAGCTAGGTTGTTCTGTATATGTTTCTGTACACAAGTTTAGGGAGATGTATTATATTCAACTCGTTGTTTTTTAAATGCAGTTCACTTTGATTTAAAGTACACAGTGAATTGTTTTCAAAAATAAGTTTTTAATAAGTATTTATCAAATTATATAAGGAATTCAAATTTAAGGTATCTATTTAAATTTCAAATAAAAGACATAAATTGGGTGAAATCTGTATTTATTTTTGTTGGAAATCAAAGTATTTCAAGTTACCTCTTATACTAGCTCGGTAGGCTGTCAATCTTTTACCAAAATTTTGAATAACTTTTTCGCATAATGATGATTCAATTAGTGATATTCTCTCGATGATGTTGTCTCTGAGGTGTTAAACAGTTTGAAGATTATCCACATAAACTTTACTCTTCAAGAAATCCCTTCACAAGCTATCCAATGGGTTTAAATCGCATGACCATGGTTGCCTATTCCTTTTTATTTCTTGAGATATTTTTCGATTATTAAACTTCTCTTTCAAAGCATCGATTGATTTCGTTGCTGTGTGACATGTTGCACTATCCAATTAGTGACAACATATTCTGCACATCAATATCTTTACAAAATTACAAAATTTGTAAAATATTGAACAAAGTTGTTGGTTTGATGTTAAATTACTGTAGACGACGATGAATTGATGTCCTTGGCTCTTCAGCAACACTTGTGGTAACAGTAGCAAGATTTTCTTATGAACGAACACTGCGGTGATAAATTATGTTTCTCTAATCTTGAACTGCACCAGTTTCTTCCCGTATTTTGAACGAAATTTTCTTCCAACATATGAATAACTTTCACCATATTTAAATAAAAAATCAAACTATTTTTTTTTTAAATAGATGAATTGCTTTAAAGAATAAAAATTAAAATTAGAAATTTGTCAGATCAAAAGAAAAACAGTTTTTTAAGCAAAAACATTAAATGACGTTTAGAGAAACTTGTGAAATAACATACTGTCTAATACATGAGCATTTGCAGAAAATTTGTTTGGCAGTTGTTTTAGAATAATTCTGCATGTCTCCATATAAAAGTTCAGGAACATTGCGCCATTTTATCAATGAAGTTTGCATAAAGTTTTTTAGGCTAAAATATTTTATTTATAATTCTCTGCAATAACTTTTTTTTGTACTTTTGCCAAGTTTTTGTCTTCAAGTTAAGATTGAAATGCAAAACTTTGATTTTGCTATGCTTTAAAAATGTTCAAGGCACACTTTGCTTGCTATTCTTGGCGCCATTTTAACAACTCTCCCTAAGAGACCATGGCAGTCATGTAATGCAGTGGCTATTAAAATAGTTTTTCCGCCATTTTAACGACTGCACTGTAATGAAAATTCATTAAGAACGTGGCCAAAAAAAAAAAAAAAAAAGAAATAAAATCAAATTAATAAAACAAAAGCGATACAATGACTTATGCGCTAGGATACAGTCCAATGAAAGCGCAATCCATTAAATTAAATTACAAATATAATCCATTTAAGCTTCGTTTGAAGTAAATCCAGCAACAGCAAAGGACGCTGAAGCAGAAGAAGCAATGAAATTTTCTGCTAATTGAGTGTTAAATGCGATAACCTATAGCGTGACACGCAAGTTGTGTTGGTGGTCATGCGGGAGATTCATTATGGAATCGAATGCCTAAAGATATTTTTTTTTTATTTTTTGCCTTACAGCATTTTAGATTAAGCAGCAAAATTTCTTTAGCTTTTTTTCTTTCATTGGTCAAAGTTTTTCTTTTATAGCCGAGAGAATAAAAGTTGCCTTACAAAACAGTACAAGCAAAAGAAATAAAGCAATACGTTTACTCCTCATAAAGCACACAATTTTTATAAATTTTATGGTCGCTGTTGGTTTTTAATATTAAGATGATGTACATTTTTATTTTGTTTTTTATATTTTTATTTTATTTTATTTGTGCAGCTTTTTTTTATTTTATTTTGGAGCCCAAAGCAAATACAGTTGATAAAATTATTATTATTATTATTGTGAGTACATACGAATAAGTCATGGCCTATCGTCCAAATACTCGCTTATATCCTTAAAGTATGCACAAAATATTTGCGACATTTTTATATGCCGTTCTTGTCGTTGGTTTTATTTTGTTTTTTTTTATGATCGCAAATGGACATGTATGATATTTTTATTGAAATTATTTCGAATCCTTGTGGTATCATAAATATTATGTGTGGGTTGATGTGACCATAACTGGGTGCGTTGCTACTTTGGATTCATATTCATTTTAGCAACTGCTGCTGCTGCTAATAAAGTGCAATTTTTTTTATGGGATATTGTCGCATGTTGAATACTCAATTTGCTGTTACTTGAAATACTGCCAGATGGCCACATCATTTCTATATGCTGTTTTTATTCACTTGACTTTCAAATTGAAAGGTTATTTTAAGGTTATGACATGTACATATGTTTATTATTCAAGATTAATCCATAGAGACAAAATGAAATTGTATGGTTTATTTTAAAAAGCCACATAATAAGCCATAATCATTCCACTCTATTGGGTAAAGGTATATTTATCGACATTGCAAAGTGTGTTGCTTTTGTGGGAAAATTGTGTTTAAAACACATTAAAATTTTTTTTTTTTTTATTTTTTTATGGACGCAATCTAGGGCCAGGATTCTTAATTTGTAAAAATGCCACATGGCATTGTAAAGTAATTTTTTCAAGAAAAATTTTAAGCCCAGTAACACATTTGCAATTGAATAACTGTAATGTTCGAATGGGTAGGTCCACTTGACCAAAGATGGCCCATAGGTACATATATAAAGATCATTGTTGTGTAAACTCATACGATGGAATGTTAAAGCGTAATCGCCCATTTTTCCGATGAAATTTTCTTTGCTTCTAACATTTTAAATAAATTAGGATCAAATTAAATGCTGAGATATAAGATATTTTAGTTTTTCTTAAATGGAAGGCGTGGCACCGTTCATATTTTTCATTGAAACTTACTTTTGCTCATACCTTTAATATTAGTATCAAGTCTCATTCATTTTAATCAAATAGTTGTTGAGATAAAATGAATTTAATTTTTTTCTTATATTGAGAGGCGTGGTATTGCCCATTTTTTCTAAGCCAAACTATGCTAAGAACCTTACAGAGACCATAAGAAGCATTTGTAGCAAATATTATTCATCTGTGTCAATTATTTGCTGAAAAACAAAAAATTCCGATTTTTCTCATATGAGAGGCGTGGTGCCGTCTATTTTGCAATGAAGTGTACTATTTTCAGTTGATGAGATATGATGAATTCGAGTCTTTTCTTATATGGAGAGTCATGGCAACGCCTATTTTTTTCAAACTAAACCAAGCTAAGAACCTTTCACAGACAAAAAGAAACGATTTATATAAAATTGCTTAAATAGAAATTGTTTGTAACGCTTTGTCGCCAAATATACATAGCGGATTTTAACAATTTTTTTTTTAAAACAACACACTTGAGCTAAAAAAGGTTATAGCATACTTATTATTTTTATTTTTTTAAAATTAAATAAAATTTCTTTCATTAAGTTTATAAAACTAAGCAAAAGATCAAATATAATGCATAAGTGCCCCACTAAAAGTGTCTGCAAACTTGTTTTACATGCCGAACTAACCACAACTGTTACCAGTTAGTCGAATGTTTAACATTTTCCACAAGAGAACAAGTTGCATTTTTTATGCCGTCAGCAAATATTTAACGTTACAAAACTACAAGTGAATTTGAAAAGAACAAAAACTAAAAAAATTAAAAATAAAAAAAATGATGCATGCATCAATACATCTTACTTTTTTAGCACAAAAAAAGTTAAGTTTCAACTAACATTTTTTACTATAAAAATACTAAAATACTAAAAATACTCCACAATGAACGTGAAGGATGTATTTCATTTTCTTTTATATTGTTTTAAGAAGAAGCACGAAAACTATAGCAAAAACACAAGTTAAAGCACTTACGACAATGTGTATGTGACATCATGGCGTATGCGTAAGTTGCAACTGCTACCACGTAGTATATTTACGTACTACATGCTGAGTTCATAGTTGGCTTTTTGTGTTGCTGGTCTTTGTGGGTGTGCAGGATATTTCCTTTTTTTTTTAAGTTCCACGTACGAAAATAACTGCTAATAGACTGGACTAGAGAGAGAGAGAGTAATGATAAAACTAATACTTTGATAAATGCATATATAAAAACAAAACGCGTGCTCTCTATAAAATTGTTAAAACAGTTAAAAAAAATGTTTAACTCAAATGGTAGCTTAAGACAAAAGCTTTCAAAAGTCATGTGCTTAGTTTAAAGATTTTCTTTTAAGTGAAATCAAAATGGGTTTAGCTTGACTAAGGAAAACTCATCAAAAAATTTAAAAAAACGTTACAAAAAGTCCTGCTGTTGAAGTCTAAGCACCTTAAATGCCTTGAAATACATTTGAAGAAAAATAATTCTTGAAAAATCGTGTGTTTTCCATCCGCTTTGCAAGGAAGTTTGATGACACATAAGCGGATTGTGATCAATCATTAACTCCACAGAGACCACGGAGACCTACTCATGTTTTTTATACGGATAGTTTCAAAACTTCTTTTGGTACGGGAATCCGGGTGGAATCTCGACGACGAGCGTATGTATACATTTCATCTAAGAGAGATGGCAACGGTTTTTCTAACGAAAGTCTTTGCCATTTTGAATGTGGCTTGTCTTTGCGTCAAAAAAATGTTACGTGGGAAGTGCATAGATGACAGTCAAGCTTTGCTAAAGGATCTTGCTATCCCGGTCAGATATTCGAAGATCTTAGGCGAGTGTAGGGCGGAAATGAGTTGAGTCTGGTATGACAGGGAATGATTTAGTGGATGAATTGACTCACCGCAGTCATTCAACGAAATCAGTTATGCGGAAATCACTCGTTGAATCAATGGCCTTCTGGACACTGCACATACGAGGAGGTTCTCTGATGTTGATTACTGCAAAATAGCAAAGTGTTTCTTGAGAGAATCGTCTTGAAAAGTGGCGAAGTTTCTTCTTGGGAAGATGAAAAATTCTTGAAGGGTTAATAACGGGACATACTTGTCTAACAGCACTTGTCTAACTTTACAGTGTCATCACCAATCCAATATGTCAAACCTGCCCTGAGAATGACGATACTACCTCTCTAGTTGTCAAACTTTCGCAAGATGCAGGCAGATGCAGTTCTTGGGCACCGATGTCTTGGGTATAAGTTCTACTAATTCTCTTCCTCACCCGATGCTTTGAAATTTCTTAAGGAAACGAAAAAGTTTGAGGAAGATTCAACTCTACTCTATTTCTACCAGTTGCCATTCTATCTTCTTTTCTATTTCTGTTCACCTCCAATTTGTCTATCTTTAAGTCTCTTTCCAGCCCATCCACAACCTTAAACTCTTAAGGTAGCAGAAAACGAGGCCATCTCAAATCATCTAGGAACGATGTTGAAGAGAAATCAAAGAAATCTCTATTAGTCGTGCACATTGAAAGAGTTTTGTGGAAGCCACATGCTTCGTAAGAAGCGTAAAAAGTCCTGCATAATTTTTTTTTTTTTTTTTTTGTTTAAATTATTCATTGGAAGAATTGCTTATATATTTGAAATCTTAAAAATTTGGACCTTTGAAATTATGGAAAATTGCATAGCCAAAAACTGAACACAGTAAATAACGAAGTGTCAAATTTTAGTATTCGAGTAAATGAATCACAAAATCAAGTAAAAATTTTGCTTTGAAAAAAATTTCTTTTTATAATGTTTCTTAAGCAGAACTATATACAAACTGTTTTTGTTTATTATACATTTTTCGTCTATAAAAATAAGAAATTATTTATGCCTTTTAGCAAAGTAAATATAGCGAAAATTTATATATATAGCTTTTTTATGCAAAAAAGAACACTAAAAAAACCCATGACCTTTCCTGTATCTTAATTTGTAAACATCAATTGTTTTAAACATCACTATCAAAATAGAAATCCAGTGTTTAAAAAAATCAACAAAAAAAAATTTAAAAAAAAAAAACTGACAAATAGAGCGACGACCACCATGTGAAATACGCACAATAGTCAGTCACCTTGACTTTTAATAGTTGGCCTTTTATTATGTTTGTTGTTGTATAAAGGATTGTCTAGCTGTGTGTGTGTTTGCATGTAAGTTTTTTGACGTCAGCAAAAGCAGCACACACATGTACGTTCATTGATTAGTAGCAAATGCTGCTGCCACCCAAAATACGTACGCAATGTGCCAAATTTTAGAGTTGAAAAAAAAAATAAAAAACTTTTATTACAAAGAAGATGGATTTTTCCAGCAGTAATTTAAAACTGAACACTAGTAGACACAATAATAGTTAATAGGAATTTTCCTGCGTTATGTATGACTTAATGCATGATTTTATTTAAGCATTTCTCTGTGCTCAAATTAGAAATAAACTCAAATGCATTTTAAGTGCCATAAATGAAATTTAAAGTCTTCAGTACTTACCTTACCCAAATTATTTCCTTTACAACATATATATAGTATTTGATTTATGACCAAAGCTCGACACTTATAAGCGATCAAAAATGTCAACAGAAACGAATATACCATCTTGTTTCTCGTAGTCCAAAGGCTCCTGCAGGAAAATATCGTTTTTCCGTGTTACTAACATATCTAGCTAGTACTCTCTCTCTCTCTGTAAGCTTTTTAGAATACCTCCGTGAAGGCCCTGCGTAAAGGTGCAGGTTCCGTCCACTTCGAGATGCGATAAAAAACATAAAAAATAATGTCGTATTTCCTTGCTTTGATCGAGGAAACAGTCCGGCAAAATCAGCACAAAACATGGTTCCTTGGGAATTGTCGTTAGCATCACCTTAGCCAATGTTTGTTGGTTCATTTTGAATCGCTGACATGAATTGCAAGGCGGATGTAGCATAGGAGACCAGTGCTTGGGCTGTCGTGGTTTTCTTGCATCACTCGCTTGCGCAATGGTGTTGGTAGACGGTCCACCAACGCTGTATGCGCTATATTGAGAGAGTTATTTGCTATTTTGTAGCCAAGTTCTGTACATAAAATAATAATAAGGTCAACACCCCCTAAAAGAAAAGTAAGCGAATTTCGTTAAGAAGGCATGGCTCGTTCCAAACAAGCATTAGCTTCAAAACGCTACACAGAGAGCTATTTAAGTAAATTTTAAGAAATTCAGAGTTAGTATACTTAGTCGAACCAGCATATAGTGTGGGGGAATGGGGGAATAGCCTCTTAATAAAAATTTAAAACTTACGAGCGCTTTTACTGCTAACGCAGTGTAGGCTATTTAATTTTTGGCGAGACCGATCCCAATTTTTACTTTCCAGGACCTCCCCTAAATAACTACATTCTCAGATATAGTCATAAATTCTGATCTTTTGGTTCACTAACAAAAATCCTCCATTTCCCGGCTGTTTCAGAAATTTTACGATTCCTACCACACCCTCAGCTTTCACATGAAATTCCAGGTCCTGTTTTCAACAGAACAAAATTTCAATTATCATTTTTTTTTTTGTCGGCCAGTGTAAATTTCCATTCGCCGCACTATATTCTAAACCAAAAAATCAATCAAATTGAATGACTTGCCGCCAACAACGCTCATCCATACTGTGTGTGTGTGTAAGTACAGTGCGATGATTAACCTCTGTCTGACTGTATAGTATGTAGATGCTGTTGGTGGTGCAAAGAGCCACACAAAGTAAAAGTGATCACGTCAACAACTAAATCAGCACAATTTACGTAGATATTGGCCAACAAGTAAATTGGCCGAAATTTAAATTTGAAGCAAAACGAAAAATAAAACTAAAAATAAATTTCCACACAAAATTGAAAATGAATAACAAATAAAAATTGAACACGGCTGTCTGAGGCCAACAGTAATGATAACTGGATTGTTGCCTGCTAGTTTTATGTATGAACGCAATTCATCAATACAACAACCATTCATGCAGCATTGATCTTGTGAGCTGCTTGCCTGGCTATCTATCTGTCTGTCTTTCTGTTTGTTTAATCGATCGCTCGAACATTGAATGGACTATTTGTCTAACAGCCAATTTGTTTGTCTGTATTTATAATAAAAGTTCTATGAGAATATTGTGGATATTTCCATGTGTAACTTAACACTGCATTTGAGAAAAACGCCATCAAAAATTTAATGAGTGCATTAAAGTGCGTTCGCAAGTACTTTCTTTTTAACACATAAAATCTGCTTAAAATAAAGATATATACTAAATTTTTTTTATGCCCAAGACTTCAAAGAAGATAAACGTGACTTTCATTACAATTGGCAACAGAAGTCATAAGTGAAGCACACTTTTTATTATCTTCTCATTTGTCATAAAAAACTATAACAATTTTCTTTAGATGATGTTTGAGGCAGCGGTATGTTCTATTAAATTAATAGTTTAGCTGCTTTCTACACGGCATTAGATGCTTAAGTGTTGAAGCCATTGCTGATGTTAGGAATCTTTACGCTTTTCTTAGATGTGAAATTGACAAATTTTTAGAACAGAAAAAGTACATCAATTTGTTTGTTCTACATTCCTATATATTTATTCCTTTCAAAGATCAGTAAACTCAAGAAATCGACATTCTCTGGGTAAAGAAAAATAGCTTAGTTTTCAATTCAAATGAAACGAAGCTAAAGTTGTACATGCGAAGATACAAAGCCCACAACGGCATTGAATTTTCTCCTATTAACGCATTGTAGTGCACTATGAATTCCTTTAAGAGGCCTGTCTGATGAAATTTTTAAGGACCAATAAAAAACTTAAATATAAGTTCCAACTGTCACCTTATAGCTGAAAATGTATGATGCTCCCATAACATTTTACATCGAGAAGCTTCACCAATCTTGAATGATCTTTAGATATGCGAAGTTCTTAGAATTCGTCGAAATATCCATGAAAATAATTTTTTTTTATTGTACCTTTTTTTTATTATGACGCCATAAATTTTTTTCATCTTTATGATTTTTATAAAAATTTACTGGAGCAAAAACTTTTTAAAATTGGTCAAAAAACACAAGAGAAAAATTTTTTTTTATTTTGACACTTCTTTTAAATAAAAGCAATTCATGACGTCATAGAAAAACATTTTTTTTTTTCGAAAATAAAATTATTATTCTTAATATTTTGATTAAATCTAGGAAATTTTTATTCAGTGCAATTTTTTCTAAAAATTTATAGTTTAGAAGAAAAAATTGATATAATGTGAAACTTGGCGCATTTGGATACTTAAACTTAAATGAATTTGATACTCTGAAAGTTATTAATCTTATAGGAAAAAAATTAACCCTTCTTATAAAATTGTTTAACACTTAGCGACACTACTTCAATTCTACGACAATCTGCTACATTGGGGTCTTTCACCACACCAACTTTAAAAAAATGTTATAAAAAACGAGTTTTCAATTTTAAACTTCCTAACTGTGAACGAAGAGATGACTTTTCTCTATGAAATTTAATGATTATTAGGGGCCGTCCATTAATCACGTGAGATGTTTTTTTGAAAATTCGGAACCACTCCCCCCTCCCCATGGTGAGATTTTGTGAGATGTGGCGGGACCCCACCCTTCGCTCCCATTAGATTTAAATTATAATTTTTAAATAATTGATATGATATAATCTGTTATCTGCTATACGATGCTGATTGAAAAGTCCCGGGCCTAACAAGGAAAAACACATTTTTTTCGGAAAATTTGATTCTATTCTTCAATATAATCTTCCTTTAGCGGGCCTCGAGCATTTTGATGCCTTTCTTGTAGCAGTTGCCATCAAGTTCCTCAAAATAGGCGTCCGTCTCGGCAATGACCTCTTCATTCGAGTGAAAGCGTTTACAAGCGAGCCATCTTTTCAAGTTTGGAAAAAGATAATAGTCGCTTGGGGGCCTAGTTTGAAGAATACGGTGGGTGGGGCAGCACTTCGTATTGCAATTCGTTCAATTTTGCCATTGCTTTGAATCACCGACACGATGGTGCTTTTGATCAATTGTCAGCAAACGCGGCACCCATCTTTTTCATTTCGAAATGCTCATACAAAATATTGAAAATACTGCCGATTGACCACCTCATTATGTCTGCTAGCTCTCTCTCTCTCTTTCACTTTGTGGTCTTTCAAAAGGATTAGATGGATTTTTCTTAATCTTTTCTGAAGTGGTAGCCTCATTTGGCCGGTCCGAATGTGGTGCATCACTGGTGCTCGTACGACCCATTTTATATTCAGCAAACCATCTGTAAACAGACGTTTTCGACGGAGCAGATGTGCTGTGATGCTTTTAGAGCCATTTATTTTAGAGCCATTTAAATGTTCGGTTCTCGTTTTTATCAAAATGCGAAATTCGCTTTGTTCCATAGTTAAAAAAACACAGAGGTGATGCACTTTGGACAGTTGTGAAAACCAAACTACTTGACAGATGTTAATGAAATTTCACATGTAGCCTTTTGAAAGATAGGATTCGATATTTGTGTCGCCCTCTCTGTGTCAGGCTCGGAACTTTTCAATCAGCCTAGTAATAATGTAAATTCCCTGCATTAAACAGTTGGCGTGAGGTTTTCCTTGATCCCTCCTCCTCCTTAATGAGATTTGGTGAGATTTTGCCGGAACACCTCCCCCCGCCCCCCCTATTTTGACTCACGTAATTAATGGACGGCCCCTTAGGATTGTTTTTTCAAAAACTGATACATGAGGCTAAACTTGGGTTATTGAAAAAAATCTAATTTTTTCATAAATGCCGTGGAGTCTTTCACGACCTCATGGTGCCACTATGGGTAAAATAAAAAAAGTACTCAACTTTAAAAAAAAAAAAAAAAAATTTATTTTTGATTTTCGAAATGGGAACTCAAAATTTTTTTAGTAATCATTACACATTGAAACTCATCTAATAGGACAACAATTTGCACAATATTCAGGTCTTTCGGATAATTTTTTTTTTTTGCCTGCGACGTTTGCGCCATATGTAAATATTAGCAGAAATTTTTTTCTAGTAACATCCTCTCTTTAGATGTTCTATTTGTAGTTTTGTATTCAACAAAAACATTCCAATTGATCAAAAGCACAAAATTCATATCGATGGCAAACAACCAACCATTAAAACACTTATGAAAACTTTTTATTACAAACAATCAGTGATAGATCAATAAACAAATAAAAAACAAAAATAACACAATAATCCAAAAGAAAGAAATTAAAATTCCTGATAAATTACATTTTGTTCCGCCAGGTGTATTAAATGCAACACTGGCATTAACAAGCGAAAAAAAATTTTCTTTTGATTGTAACATAAACGATGTTGCGAGCGAAGGCGGTGTGTAACAGCTGTTTTTGCTTAATCGTGTGAAATAGCCATCAGAAAAAAGAAAATTTTATTTTTAGCGCGATCACAAAATAAATCCATCGATACAACAAGCAAATCCAACATCAACTGCAAAGCCAATTTAAATTTTTATTTGACTTAATTATGAGTGCAGTTGAATGACGTAAAAGTTGGTGTGTGTGCGCAAATTGAGATAAAAATTTTAGTATCATATTGATTGACTTATAAATTTTGAGTTTTAAATTGCTGGCAGAAGTGTTTTTTTTTATTGAGTCGTTTGGATTAAAATCACACTTGACTACTACGAAATAATTTAAAACTTTTTATGGATAAATATTGATTAATTAGCATTGAACAGAAAACTTTTTACAAAAAAAATCCTTATTGCATCGCGCTGAGATTTGATAAGTCCAAAATTTTCTATTTTCTATAGATGCTATAATTTTCGGTATTTTCTACCTACCGAAAGTACTGACATATCTCTGCTTAAAGCGCAAAATCACTCTGTTTCTGAAGCATGTCTGAGGTTACCTCACATGAACATCATGTAAAACGAATCAAAATTCTTCTTTAAATTATCTTAAAACCTATACATCCTATAGTCTATGCAATTTTAGTAAGAAAAAATCCAACAACAATTCATCCTTTTCATTTTAACAATTTTCTCATCGAATATTTACAAAAAAAAAAAACATTAAAAAATCCATACACATAAAAATCGCTAATAAAAATTTCTTAATATTTTATTACTACAAATAAAAAATAGAAATTATTGTTTGTGTTATTACAAATCACACAAAATCATCATCATCATATGAAGCCAATAAACAAACACAAATACAATATATACAACGGTAGAACGCACACGATTACATACACAAACAAATAGGGGATAAATTAAACACCTCAAACGATAAAGTACACGTAAAGTCATAAGCAGGAAACGCACACACTGAATTCATAAATACACGCGCGTACACCGTCGTACAATACAAAAGAGGTAGCCAGATTAATGATATTTACAAAAAACAAAAAAAAAAAAAAAGGAAACAGCAGCAGATAAAAATATTATATTTTGATTGTGAATTTGATTTGATGATTTTATGGCTTTGATGAATGTTTAACCAAATAGATTTTTCTGTTTTTATTAACGAACTCACGTTGCGTTTTCATAAAGGAGCCGACAAATAACCAAACGAAACAAGATTTATAATTTTTCGATTTTATCATTAAAAATTGGTAGTAAAAACAGCAGTTTATTAACACAAAATGTTAAGAATTTGCATTTTGTTTACATGGAATTTTTCTAAATTCATAAAAATTCTAGATTTTCAATAAAACGAGTTTCAGTAATATTGTGTTAAAATCAATTTAATAATGATGATTCTTGGAAATTTTAATACAAATATTGAACAGAATTATTTAGGAGCAATAACTAAGTTGGCTTTAATTGACTTGTTGCGTTGACTCTCTCTAAAAGGATATATATATAAGCCATAAACAATTTTTGGTAAATACGTTAGTAGGTGAAAGGTATAATACCCTTTTGGATTCGGATGTAACATTTAATTATTTTATTATATTTTTCTAACTCAAAGTTGACTAATATAAAAATGAGCTCTTAAAATTTCTCAACATATAAAATTAAGTAATACTGAAATACCTACTTTTTTCAGGAACTTGAAGTATTTAAGTATGAAAGGATAACTACTTCGAAATCTAATATAAGGATGCCAGAAAATAGTAATATATTAATTTTCTCTCATAATTCGGCATTGTTAAAACTCACATTTTTGTTTACTAAGTCCATTAACCCAAATGTATACAACATTGAAGTAATTACTCCGCCCAAAGCATGGCTTGGTAATTTTTAACAATTAAATAAATTTGTAAGAGCAATATTTGTTTAGCCAAAATATGATTTAGTTAAAATTATTGATCATGAAAAGTTCATTTATTTCGAAATTCGCCAACTTTTTGTCTGATGAATGGCCAAATTATTTATTGTATTTGAATGAAATTTGGTTTTAATAATTCTCTAAGTGTGGTGTTGTACGTTTTCTGTTTCAATGGAGAGTGCAAAGCCCATTATTTTCATCAACTTCTTGTGCAAAGTTTTTCGATTCATTTTTACTATTTGATTCCATTTCCTTAAATAATTCATGTGGTATAGCATTTGGAAGATTTCGGTTGCATGGAAAATGCAGCACTCTATCGTTGAAATTATTTCTTTTTAAAGCTTGTCAAAGCTTTTTCTAGTATTCGGAAAAATTTGGCTACAACTCTCTCAATATAGCGTATTTAATATAAAACTTGTATGGGCCGTAGGCGTATGTATGTGCCGATTAGGCCTATTTTTAATCTCAAGAGGCTTGTTATAGGATGCGCCTAGTGTGAAAATAACCTGCTTGGTTTTCTCTTAAACTCGATTTCCAGAGACAGATGTGAAAAAGTGTATGTTGTAGGATTTAAAATATGCACTTCGTATACATTTTTGAAGGAGTATGTTCAATTTAGAAGGGCACACACTACTTTAGATTGTGCTACAATTTTGACATAATAATGTGGACTATCGGCTTTTATTTTTGGTTTTTTTTTTTTCCTTAAATCCAGCAAAATTAATTTATTTTCAATACCGTGAACGTATTTTCAAACCATCGTTACCTCCACAAAATCAATTTCGATAATTTATATCTTTAAATCTTTAAAATAAACAATAAATCAAAGCATACAATATAAGTTTTACTAAAAGTTTTTTTTATTTAGCACAGTTAAGAAAAGCGAAAATTTCTTTGATGTCAAATTTCTTAAAATAAAATTTTGCATTTAATGTCATTTTTTAATGATTGCAGGCTATTTAAGATATACTTTATGTCATCGACTAATAACGACTAAGTATTTTTTTATATATTTTACTTACTTTTCATTTATTTTACTATAGTTTTTATTTTAATATTTATTACTTGATTTCAGATTTATTGGGCAGAAGCCTATGTAATGCTTTTGTTCATTGACAACTTTATCATTATAATGTTTTTTAGATTTTATCTGATTTGAAATAAGTTAATGACCCAGCCCTAAATATATAATATATTATATATATAATATATTTTATACTTTTCGAGTTAGTAAAAGATTATAAACGAAACGGAGAATTTTCTACATTAAAATAGCTGAGTTTGATAATATTATTGGAAAGCATTTTCAAAAACTTTCGAATAACTCAATTTTTAAAAGTTTCGCAGAAGTAAGTGGTGCTAATTTTCTGTTAATTACTAAACTTTTTTCTTACAATTTACATGGCTTTTTTTAACAAAATTGTGTTTTTGTTTTCTTCACAATTTATCATAATTAATAAAAACAAAACAACGTAGCACACCTATAACCTACAGCTTTACGCAAACACCGATATTCATGTAAATTTACAAATCGATCATTGTTTCTGCTAAAGCAACAATGACAAGACAACAGATGGTTCAATTTAGTATGGCAATCTGTGACATGTCCTTCGACTTTTATCACATATTCATACAAGTAAATTCAAATACATACATATAAACATGGTCACATCTGACCAGTATTGGTTAATTTGAACTCCGGCCACTCCATGCATTATATTACAGCAACTACGCCAACACTTGAGATATTACTTAGGTGCGTGACCTTCAGCTGTACAAAGTACAATTTTTCATTACGCACAATGCATCAGCTGCTATGGTGATATTTTTTTCAATTTCTTTTTTTTTTCTTTCATAGGGTAAATGTTGTTTTGATGGCTTAGCTTGAAAATTGGCGAAAACTCTAATTTCAGTATTTAGGTGCTACATTGATTTGGATATCATTTATTTCATGTAAATTATTTATTTTGTAATTTGTGCAGGAAATGATTAAAAAGAAGAGCTGCAATGGCATATCAACATCATCAACGCTTTCTGTGTTTTTGAAAAACTTTTTCTTTTATTAAAAATTTTCAGTAATTTTGAGAAATTGAAGGTATCACGATAACACAGTTAAATATTTTTTTCTTTTTTTACAAATTTCAAAATGAAACAAACAGAAAATGTATGAATTCCGCATACATAAAATACATAACATAAAACAAATAACACACCCACTTCTTAAATGATAATGACTTAAATGCAATATTTAAATGTAATGGAAATTATTCAAGTAATAAATTTAAAACTTTATTATGATTAAAATTAAATGAAAAAAAAAACAATTTTAAAAATTTGAAAAACTTTTAATGTTCTTCTCAAATTTTGTATAAATCTTCTATTAAAATCTGTTGGTATGTACGTACCATACATACATATGTATATTAATGCCGACACGTAAAAATAAATACAAATTTATTCATAGGTTTTGCAAAAAGACATAAAAACACAAAATTGATGATCATATGATTTTTAATTGTTGCTTTTTAGAAAAATTTTTCACATTTTAAAATCACAATAAATTTCTACCTTGGCTATAAATAAAAATAGCAATAGTATGAAAATAAAACATAAATAGCCGAGTCACATTATTTGCGGAGAGAGAAAAACTTAAAATAAAAATTTACCAAAAAAAAAACAAAAACATTTTTTTATTCTTTGTCGTCATAAGCACAAACAGCCATTACAAAAAAAAAAAAAAAAAATGTGGGCGTTCTTTTAGCTCACTAACGTTTCGCTCTCATGTCACGTATTCGTATGCGAATATTTTTACGCTACCCGTTCGTTCAATTGTCAGTCAGTCGAGCATTCGCTCAGTCAATGAGTTCGCCTCGCAGCCTTTTTGTTCGCTAACTCATATGTATGTATGTTTGTATGTCTAAACAGACGCAACATTCAAAAAACCATTCATCATTCATAATTATGATGATGACGCTGATGACGTGATGAACACTTGAAGAGCAAGCAAGTGAACGAGCCTTTCTAGCACTAAGGCGGCAGCAACGACAGCGCAATTATAACAGCAAATGCTTGAAGCTTACTTAACTTTCCCCTACTTTTCCATATACACAATATTAATTTCTATGGTAATTTGTGCACAGTGGTTTGAATTGGCTTAAATTGCATAGAGCATGCTCTTCTAACAATAAGCATTTTAACTTTTTGGCGGGAGTAGTCCTATTAAATGAACGAGTTGCAACAGAAATTGAACTCACAGAAATTCAAGAAATTATTTTAGAAAAACCTGATAATGGAGTCAGTAACACGTAATACATTAAGTGAATTAATTTGGTTTTAAACGAAATATCGTGGCCGTAGTGATATAACATTTTTCTATAAGTCGAATTAATTACTGTTTGATGTCTTATCTGATGAGCTCCAACTACTTATTATTTCTAGTTGATATATTAGCAGAAAGTTTAGTTGAGGCAGTAGTAAAATACTCGCTCTTTAGTGCCTCTTTTAATTATAAAAGTTTTGCATATTAATATCACGCTATAAGTTAATATATTTTTATTAGTCGAATACTTGTAATTTTGAAAATAACTTATTTTCTCATATATATTTAAAGTTCTCCGGACTTCCTCATATTCACACTGAGAATAGAGAATATTTCCTACAAATAAATGTATTTGGATGATAGATTTTAAAATATTTTTAAACTATCAACAACATTTGGTAGATATTTCTATGCCTTTAATCGGAAGTTACGATGCTGCTTATTAAGCCAAATATGGATTGTGTAAATACCAATGGTATCCAATATAAGTATGTGAAGATGAAGGAAAATATTGATATATTTATGAATCGATATAGATCTATATTGACAAAATATTAATTTATTTATGAATCGATATTTTAAAATATCGATTTTTTGTTTCTATCTAAATACGTTAGTGACAAAACTATGTATATTCCTTCCGCCAAATGAATGACTTTGTGATTATTATCATGTTATTGTTTGCAACAAGAAAATATCTGTTTCAGCCACTTTTTTATTAATAATTATTATAAAATTATCCAATTGTAATTATTACCAAATGTATGATTAATTTAAAAATATTATTCAATTCGGTGGAATGTGTGATATTTAAATTATATCAAATATTTGTTACACCTATTACAAATATATTATATGTTAATTATTACCAAATCTCGATATAAACAAAAAAATCGTTTTCTCTGTGAAGGTTTAAAGTTTGACAATCCACTAAAGTTTCTTAATCGTTTGCAAGAAGCTTGATCTTATAAAAATGTCACCAGTAGAATAATACTTTTGTTACGAACAGCCCAAAAAAAAAGTGTATAGAATATGCTGTTAGACATCACTTATGGCTAAGATAGCACCACAAACCGAAAATATTTCAAATCATGACTTTAAATTACGTAATTGGTTGCCGTTAAAATATGTTATTTTTCAGAGCAAATAAGAGAACACGTATTCTCCCGATTCGAATGAAAAACATTTTTTACGAAGTTATGCGCATTTAAATTTTAAATGTCGAAAATCAATAAACCACTGAAATTTTTATTAAAAAAGCGACAATGCCATCCAATTCAAAATAATTTATTTATCTCTTTTGAGTCTAATTAGACTGCTCACTCTATCTTTTAGAATCTTGAAGAAATTTGAATTTGAATTTGAATTTTAGGGTAGATTTCTATAAAAACATTAAATTTCGACTTTGAGAAAAAAAATGTACTTGAGCTCAAATATCATTTGGCCTGCATTGAACTCGTGCTATTTTTTCTTTATATTGCTAGAAATCTATCGTAAGATTTTAAGGCGAAAAAATGTAGGTCGTCATAATCAACTTATCTTTTTTCTGATGGTTATTGAAAGTTTTATCATTGACAAATTTTTTAAATTTTTTGGACTGTCTTCGGCTATTGCAATGTTTTGTATTACTTTTCAACTTTTTCGATGTTGTTCAATATGAATCGTTACTTTTACCTTCCCTCGAATGCTTAGATGTTTCCCGATACTACTCTATATATTATTTTCGATACACGTTACAATTCGATTTTTATCATTTTATTGCAGTTTTGCGATAATTTTGTGTATCGATACTATTCAATGCTCTCGGCTTTCCGGATGTTTTCGAACTATTCGAAACTGCCAGACTTCTGTTGGCATTTTAATTTTTGGTCCATATCTTTTTGACTTCTTAGATATATTACGTTATTTATCAAATCATGTCGATAATTTTTAATCTTATCGAATTTTATCGTGTTTTTTTTTTTAAATAAATTATTTAATATTATTCTATTGTCATTTCCGGTGGAAGCTCCTATCACTCTGTTTCTTTTTCTTTTCGCTAGAGAGACTGTTAAGGCATTTAGAAGTTCAATAAATAAAATAAAATAATAATAAGCCAGAGCTGCATCCCCCTATTTTTTTGCTCTTTATAATTATACTTATTTTTCCATTTCAATGTAATTTTTTTCTTATTCCTTAGGACATTAAAGTAATACGACATTGTCATGTAAACTTTTTACTGTTGTTGTCTTCGAACACATAGTTGTCACTTAATATGACATTTTACCTAATTCGTGTGATAATTAGCTGTGATGAATGTCTTTTTTTCTCTGTAACTTCTTTACCAATGTAATATATTATATTTTGTGTGCAAAATAAGAAATAATTCCTTTAAAATTTATATCAAGTAACTCGATTTCAACAAAATATATTTAAAATTTTTTATTTTTTTTTTTACTTTCAGGTACAATGACCGCAGCATCGCATAAATGGGACAAATTGTCACCACGAGAATTTCAGCATTTGCAGGAATTGGCCTCGTGTAAGTTACTTTTTTTTAATATTTTTTTTCTAATTATAATAATTAGCTCAAAAATGTGAAATTGCTATTTTTTGTTTATGTTTTTTGCAACTTCTTACATTGAATTTTTTATGATTTAAAATTAAATTCTATCATTTGTATTTAAAGATATTTGGTTATTTTTCTATGTTCCTTTAAGGTCTTAAAATACAAGGGGATTATGAAATTATTTTATAGTAATTTATTTGCAAAGCCAACTTCAAACTTACAGAACTCAACCTAATGTAGAGATATCTACTGAGGTATTGACGATATCGCTTAAAATAAAAAAATTCCCACCAACTTCGTCACCAAGCTTTATTTTAAACTTCAATAAATGAAAGAATGTCCTTAATGGAATTAAAATACGGATTGTCATTAAAAACATTTTTAAATTTAATGTGCTAATATTTGAACGATTTAATTAATATAGTATAATGCTTCGCGACAGCATTGCACTTAAATCAATACATATAAAAATACAAACTCACACATTCAAATGCAACGTATCACAATGATAAATCAATTGAATTTTCGAAATTACCGTCATTTTAAATGCCAAACTTTGAACAAATTAAATGTTTCAGCTGCAACAAAAAAAAAACGACAGCAACAATAAATAGTTGAAATGGCAACAGAACAAATACAACAAGAACAAAAACAAAAAACTGCAAACGATTAAAAGTGGCTGCTGCTGCATTAACCAGACGCACACACAATCAACTTAAGAGCCGTCGAAAGCATCACTGGTGGCGCATTCACTTAAATGCTCGTACTACAAACACAATACAGGGTGTTTTGTTGCACACGGCTTTTGTTTTGTTTGAATATGCAACTCTTTGTTGTTGTTTTTGTTTTTGTTGTTGTTGTTGTTGTTGGTTGTTTGGTTATTGTAACTGGCAATTGCAACCAATTAAACGGTTGTTTCTTTCTATTTTTGCTCATTGTTGTCATCGTTGTGCTGCCGCTTTAAGGATTTAAATTTCATTCTCCTTAGTCGCATTGCGAGTAAAATTTTTTCATTCAAAGTTCCTTTGCTCCTTCTTATGGTTAACCATCCATTCAAAATAGGATTAGTAGTGCGTGCGATACTTATGAAACTTAAGTATTAAACGTTGAATACTTTAAGACTGGCTCAAAGGTAGGATTCTATCAATTCCGTCAAAGGTCTTAATAAAAATCTTTCTCACCAGAGTCAGTGAGACCCTACATATAATAGAAAATTCGCTTTCTTCATGCCTACTTGACGCAGATCAATGAGACATAGTGCAAAGATACTGACCAAAGAAAATATCAACCTCAAAGTATGCTCTAAGTTTTTCTAATTACATTTTTTAATATTAGACAGGCCCATTTTTGAAGACATACATCTAAATTTAAAGGATTTCAGTAGACTTAGAATTATTAAGCTCAATTGAACTCACTTGCCAGCTACTGCTGAGTAATTTTTGCGCTGTGGCGTCAGTATACTGGTCTTTTTTGAAACCATACCCATATATATGTATGTGCCCTACGCAAAAAAAAATATTTACGCTCTACTGCCTGAGTATGTGTCTTTGTCTGTGTCAAAGTGTAAGTGTTTGTGTTGGCATAATAATTTTTAACGATGATAAATGGCAGCAGCAACAATACCAACATCAATACCTCTACTACATCGACAAAGATATATCGACCATGGCAATCAATTCAATGCCCGGAGCAGCAACAATCGTTGTCGCGCAGAGAAAAAGAAAAAACAAACCACCAATCGTAATACCAACAACATTTCTAAAAACAACAACAAACAGCACCACTTGTTGGCGCCAATAATGGCAACATTACCATCTTTTTTCCATTTTGTTTTTTTTTTATATAAATTTTTTTTAAATTCTCTATGTGTGTAGGTGTTTTGTTGTCGCAGAAGTTTAAATAACCAACGTAGCCGTAAAACAACTGAGCGATCCATAGAATCAATGAATTAAATGAAAATGTTCTATCGGAGACAACTTCGCGTACACAGTTTCCTTTCCGCATGAGAATGTAATTAACTAATGGAAATAGTAGTGCACTTATGCTGCAAGAATGGGGCAAATGTACATGTCAATCCTGGCACTAAAAATAGAAAAAGCAATAAGTGACAAAATGAAACTCAATAAAAAAGGAAAAAAAGGAAAAGCATGTCGGTGATATAATGAAAAACAAATTGGATTGGATACTTCTGTGTAAATTAAAATATTATCCTTTTTATGTAGTATAATCGAGTTGAATACTTAAATGAAAGCAAACATTTTGATAAAAATTGAATTAATTTTATAAAAACGGAAAGATTAGCCAATTAGCTTCATACTCGCTTCATATAAAATGTGTTTGAAATTCAAATTTGTGAGTACGAGTTTCATTTTAGTTTTTGAATAATTTTTCAATAGAAATTATGGCCAAGAGAGTTCAATTCTTGTTTGGCTTAAGGATTAGACGACTGTTTAGTTAGGAAGCTGGTTAGCAATTTTGGTATAGGATTTTAACGTGATATTTAAGGTAGTTCACATTCATGCAAATTGGAAAAACTGATAGTAAAATGAAGATAATACTGATTTCTTCAAAAAATTAATTTTGAAATTGCAAAAAAAAAACTCAATTAAATTATTTTATCTGCCGCTGATATATTGTAGTAAGGGTATGCTACAGATAACGAAAATATATGGCAGACGTCAGCAATACTGCATTTTTAATAACAAAAATTGTTAATTTGTTAAAAAAAAATCTATTAAATAATTTTATTGTTTTTTTTTCAAAATTTCGCTATCTTTCCCTAGAAGCTGAAAATGCAATAGGCTGATGTGTAGATCACTGCTTTTTCAAAGCAATCGTCAATTTAGGTCAACTTCGTATAATTTTTTATAATGCACCTAAAATGCTCAAAAACGTCTTCCTCCAAAAAATCAGTGCTGGAATCGTCTGCCTTCTCTATTTTCATAATTTTTATTAGGAAAAAAAGTAACAGTCAGGCAAGAGGCAGACGTGATAAAATGGCTTAGTACTAAATGGTTTATTTGCAAGTTTATAATATTGCAATTTTTAAATGCAACAATAACAAAGTGGCAGACGTTATATCTCTCGCTTTTTATGACACAATCTTTAAAATTATCGCAATCTGCCTAACGATAAAATCACTCAAGCTTGTATACTTATTTCAAAAATTTAAAAAAAAAAAATAATATTAAAATCACCATCAAAAACGTCTGCCTCCTGCAACTATCTGTTTTTGTGATTAAACACATTTTTTAAAAGAGAAGGCAGACGCGATGAAATTGTTATGTTCCTTTTTTACAGTTTTGAAGAGTTCTTAATTAATAAGGCAGAGATAAGCCAATGGCAGAGGTAGTTCATATTATTTACATATATTACTTAGAACTTCATTAACCTAAACATCTGCCGGACAATAAAATCGTATAGAAATTTCGACCACCGGCTTTGTAACTATTTCATTGGGCACTTGAAGTTATTCTTAGCTTTGTACGAAATCTTTTGAGTTGGTTGTTACTGGGACTGTACTAATATACTAAAAATATCACTCACAATAAATTTTTTATAAAAGCATTATTTTTAAAATTTCTAAATTTTGCTTAATACTTTTTATCAGCATAAATAAATAAAATAAACATTCTATTTATTGCTTTCATTATAGATTCCACACGCAAACTGCAAGATGTCCTACAGGAATTTTGTGCCCCACAGGCTACATCTAAATTCAATCCAGATGGGGTATGTACCTGTGTTGTCGTATCTATGTTTCTTATGGGAGCATTTTATTTTTAGTATCATCAAATTCTTGTTCTACCTTTGCCGTAACACGTTCGTTTCGGTGTTTTTTTAATTGACACTTAAGGCTGCATTGCTGAATGTTGAATGTGGTTGGTTGATAACCAAGTCAAAGCAATCAAGTACAAGTTCAGCATCAGTGCCACGTATACACTACGATAACAGCGTGTTGTTACTTTGATAGCCTTGGCAGCGTAAAGAGCATACTGTTTTTTTAATTTATTATTGGTATATAGGATGTTTTGAATGTGATATTTAGAATGTCATGTCCCTAAATGCGTCAATTTATTACGCCTTACTTGTTCTAAGGCGGGCTAGCTTGTGGTAACCAATGCCGAAAATAATAGAATGCTTTTTGATGTGTGAACATCTTTACTGGCGTATATGAGAGAACAGGTATGAAGGCGAGACTATATTGCTGTGAATTGACTCAAATATGGCAGTGAAGCATCACATATCACGTTGGTGTTTTATTTTTGGCTTTTGAACATTATAAATGCACAGTAGACAGTTACTTTTTGCCGATACAATATGTAGCTGCTCTTAGAGTACCTGTGAGTTTAATCTCTTAAAGCGTGAAACGTGACCACCAGTTTTCACCTCATCACATTGTTTGCTAGTTAAAGGGTTCGTCATGATATATGGCCAACCTTTAAGTAAGCATATCCCAATTTGAATAATATATACATTAATCAGCTGCTTGCAAATTTCAAAGCGATGAACTGGATAGCCCTTTGCGATTTTGCAAATAGTCGGTGTATAAATTTAGACTAAGTTTAATGCAATAACCGAATACGAATTTCTATCAGGCAAGCTCTACCATAATAAGCTTCGGATCTGGCTACGAATGGCGGACACTTATACGGAATCTAAAAGGTGAAAACTTATTAAGGAATTCTCGTTCAGGTATAAGAAAGACTAGCCATATTGAAACCCTACCAAGAAAGCCCTATGAAATTTCGTCCAAACCTGTTCAGTTTTGCCAAATTATGAACAGAACTGAACTGTTGTGAGAAGGACCGGAGCTGGCTAGCCTCATTAATCCCTTTTATAAAAAAAAAAAAATTTATTCAACCCTGATCAGCTTAACCAAATCAAGAATAAGTCAGGCTAGTCAAATCATATATGGGATAGTTCAAACATATTGCAGTCTTATCAGGGAAACCCCTATGAAATTTCATCAAGTCCTGATCAGTTTTGCCAAATCATTAAAGGACCAATTCTGGTAGGGACCGGAGCTGACTATCCTCATTTATGTTCTTTTATGGAAAACCCTATAAAAACTTATACAACCCTGACAAAATTAACCAAATATTTTCGCTTTAGAGAGGTAGCTACTTTAAAAATTTATAAGGCTGGGCTTGATCCAATTTCGCAAGTCCGGCCCATATCTCTAACAGGGGCAACCGTAGGCGATCGGGACAAAAATTTTAGCTCGGGCTTTGCCGTATCAGACATCCTGATCATTGTCATATCAGATTTACTTGGTCTGCTTAGCCTGGCTTCATGTGTTACCAAAACTATCTAAGTCTGATCCGATGACTGAAGTTGGGATCTCCTGCAGGACTTCCAAGACGAAAATTTCTTGCCGCATTTTTACTTACTATGATTGTTAAATATGTTTAGCTAAAAGCCTAAATTTTAAATTTTCTTAAAGATACATATGTGCAAGAATCTAACTTTTTATGAAAAATCACAATATTGCAAAAATTTAACAAAACCTTTTGGGAATATACTATTTAGACAATTTTTATAAAATTTAAAATTAAATAACGACCATAGGAATTTACGAATTATGATATTTATTACCAATTTTGAAGCAGTATTTGATCAATTTCAAGTAAAAAATATTGTGGTAAATTAATCAAGATGGCGATGGAATTTCAGGCCATGGTTTTTCTAAAAATAAGAGTTTCAACAAGTTGAAAAGGTAAATGTTATAATTCTACTTATGCAGCCGACATAAGCACCTCTAATTTCCACGCCTAAAAATATGCGATTGTATTGTATTTTACATGAATAGTTAATTACAAATATAAGAATTGTACTAGCATACTTTTAGGCTTCGAAATGAGAGACAAAAAACGAGACGAATCGTGATACATAAAGAGGCCCTAAGACTTTTATTTTCATAAGGAGGACCCAATAATATATGAATTGAGTTATATGCATATGTAGAGTTTTTAACTAAGCCAAAATTTCATTTCATTTGGTTCAAAATTTTATTTTTATTGATACTTTCTTGGGATGCAAATAACTCCACATTTCAAGAAAACTGAACTAAAAATTATTAAGTAATAAGTAACTTTGAAATTATATGTCAAACGCTGAACAATAAAATTTTTCACAATACTTTAGAAAGTCTGCCTATGACTTTATATGACTATAACCTTAGTTGCTTTATTACGTAAACTGTTTGCTTTCAATCTAAACTGACACACAAAATCGTTATTAAATTTTCCCATACCTAAGAATATTATTTATGCAATACAACATTTCTTGCTTAACAAATTTACGCATAAAATCCCTTAAGTGGCTTTTATAGAAAAAATAATTTAATTCCTTTTTTTTTAAATATAATAAAAATCTAATAAATCATGATTATAATTTAAACCTTAATACAAAATAGACTAATCTTTTCGTCCTTTGTCTTTTACTAGCACAATTTCCTTACGATACACATTCCATTCGTATGTATCAGAGTGTACATTTTATGCCAAGTTTCTCTAATCAACAAGCTCGGAAAGCTTATGTTTTTTATCTAAAAGAAATTAAATTTTTGACATTAAAAGTTTTTTATTTTAGCCCAGTAAAGCGTAAATTTTTCATTTTATTTTTTACGTGAAAAATTTTTTTTTTCTATATATTATGAGCTTTCAAAATTAAAATTACTGCTCTTTTCATATTATATGTAGTACCAGAATACTGACCATAGTTCGGTTGTTCGTTTTGAGCTTGAAAAAGTTGAAAAAATATGCAAAATGTTGAAAAAAGTTGAATGAGAAAAAATACAGAAAATATTTAAAAAGTTGACTAAGTTTGAAAAAATCGAAAAAGTTGAAAACGGTTGGAAATTGTGAGAAAGGCTGAAAAATAAAAATATATGGAAATGGTTGTAAAAAATCAAATGAAGATAAAAAAGATTAGAAAGAGAAGAAAAAGCCGAAATATGTTGATAAAGTCAAAAAATGAAAAAAGTAGGCAAAAGTTGAGAGAGTTTGAAAAATGTTAAAACAGTTGGCAGAGAATATAAAAAACTCGAAAAAAGTTGAAACCGGTTGAAAAAGTTGTGTTGAAATGTTGAAAAATTTTGGTAAATCTAATGAAAGAAGTTGAAAAAGTCAAACTTATGCCTTTTGAAATGGTTTTTAGACTGCAATAAAGCAAAACATGTAAAATCTAACCCTCCCAAAAATTTTCAATTTGAGAAATAACGTACACCTTAATATGTATATAGAGTACTTAAAAATTCATAGTAAACGTAAATTAAGCATGATTTCAACAAAATAAAATGTGACCCATGTCAATGCAGCACACGTGTGATGTGTAAGAAATTCAAAAAAAAAAATAAAAAACTTTCAACCAACAGCAAAAAGAAAATAAAACCAGATAAAAAGGAAAAAAATCTTCACTTCTTTTTCTACAAAAAAAAAGTTTTAAAAGTGATTCGTTAATATGCATGAGATGTCGTCAGCAAATAACATATGAATGAAAACCGCATAAGATTCGAAAAGAAAAAAAGTTTTCTACACAAAAATTGTTGTTATTGCTTTCAAGTTAATGCCAATGAACTGTATAGAATTTTCAAAAAAAAAAAAAATAAAAATCATGAATATTTTCCTTTAAAGAAATTACCCAATTCAACTTGGGATTTAACTTTCTTCAATTTATAATGAAATCAAATTTTGCTACGCATATACCAATTATATCGCTACCTTTACAATATACTTATGTGCAAATGTTTACATTTTATTATAATGCTCAAGTTAAGCCTGCATTTATTAAGCATAAATTGGAACAGAAAAAAAAAAATGTGTCCCATTGGATTTTATAACTGAAATTACTTTGAATTTGTTCCTATGGCAAAGTTTTACATAAAATATTCATATTGTCATATTAAAATCAGGCTGCTTAAAGGTTTCACTGTTTTTTATCTTTTGGGACACACACACACACATAATTGTTCATACGTATGATGAGGTTGTCATTTTATACAAATTGTACTTAAAGGTAAATCCAATTATCTTTTCATTTCCTTTTCATTTTATTTGCCATATCCAAAAAAGCTCTTTGAGGTTAAGTGCAGAACTATCAATATGCATTGCTTGAATAAATAATCACACAGATAGTTCATACATATATTGTGTATGTGTACAACATTAAGCACACACAAATTTTCGAATACATGGTAAATTGTTCAAGCACCCCGCTAGGAAAATTATTTAATTTAAAAAAGAATTAATGTCAAAAATTGGCTACCATTTTGGGACTCCAATTTTTCGAAATTGTAAAACTCAAAAATTAGAGAAATTTAAAGAGGTGTCGAAATGTTTTAGAGATAAAATCGAGTAAAATCAAAAGTATATCAATTGGGTAAGTCCGATTGTAGATATCAATAAAAGCAAATTTTGATAGTAAACTAGTGTTTCAACTTATGGGCCTTTTGTATTTCTGATGTCATAAATGGTATTTTTTTAGACTGTCGCAGCTTTGAATTAAAATAAAACACATAAAGTTGTCAAAAAGATCTGATTTTTGGATCTATTAGCGATATTTTTATATCTAATAATTTTCATTTTAATGCAATAAAATTTTTGAAAGAAAAAATTCTGCCACTTTTCACGTCGCTCCGTTTTTTTCAAGTCTGACATATAAAGGGTGTATCAACAAGAGGTGTAGAATTTGTTATTAGAATAAAATAAATAATTGTTTGGATGTCTCTGGAATGTTCATTACATTATAAAGTAGATACATGGAGATTATGTCTGAAGCACAATATCTTTGCTTGCAGACCTTCATCCTTATCTCAAAATTTTTGATCACTCTTTCGCATAATTTCGGCGATTGTGACTTCAATGTTCGCTGCAAAAATTAGAATTGCTTACAGATGTTTAGCGTAGACAGGCCCGTACCTATGATAGAGGCAAGTGGGGCTTTGCTCCCCCACGCGTCTCATTCGGTTGCAAATTTGTTTTTTCGGAAGGAGAAAAATAAAAAATTATGCTATTGGAATTGCCCCACGTAAAGTTGGGTTGGTACGAGCCTGAGCGTAGAGCTGACTTTTAATAAAATTCAAAAACAAGAATTCCAACGGTGTTAAATCGTAAGATATTGGTGGCCAATTGGTATCTCCAAAACGCAAAAATACGCAAGCAGGGAAATTCGTGCGCAATAACTCGATTTTTTCGGAATTTGTATGGCATGTAGCAGAGGTAGTCCGTGTTCATATATTTCATTTTCGGTCAAAAAAACTTATTTATCATGCATCTTTAGAGCGCTCCATTGACTGTAGTGGTGCTTCCGTCGTCATTTTCGAAAAACTACGGCCACACATTGGATTGCTTTGAAATACTCATGGGTTTGCGGCTTCCCAAATGCGGCAATTTGGCCTTTTAACGTAAACGCCCATGTAAAAATGAGTGTTATCAGAAATTGTCTTTTTTTGTCATCATTCATGTTTTCCAAGACGTAATCAGTGGACGTACGGCGCTGTTGGTATTCCGCCTGCAACAGTTCTTGAGTCAATTGGACCTTGTTTGCATGCAGAGTCAAATCAATATTTGTCAATATTTGCTGCAGTGTTGATGTGGAAAGGTCGAGTTCTTTTGAGCAGTGAGTGATGAATTCAGCTGTTTGGGTCATTTTCAATACTTTCCTTTACAGCAACGATATTTTCGATTGAATTTCTGGGGCGAAGTCGTTTCGATGTCACACCTTGAACTAAGTCAGTCTTTGGGAATTATTTGAAAAGGTTGTGCACACACGCCTTAGATGACACATGATTAAGATCAAAATTTGCTTGAATACTTATATATATCGTAATTTCCATAATAAAATTCAACGATTTGTATTTTTTTTTTTTCTTTTCTTTCACCGTGTAACGTTTCATGGTAAATTTCCTACGTTTATAGATGACAAATGGCAACAAGCGGCGACTATCAGGCGACCACCTGTCCAAAAATAGCTATTTTTAACCATAAACCTCTTGTAGTTATCACAAGTATTTAGTTCAGAGAGGGCAGTATAGAATAGAAAATATCAATTCAGTTGTACTTCTTTCAGCTTATTCACGCTTTGAAAAAATGAACTGCATTAGACTGATTTTATGTCTACTCACAGAATTTTCTATACAATTTGGTGATAGATTTTTTTTAATATTTTATATTGACTATATTGTTATACAAGCAATTTTATACAAATAATTGCATTATTTCCAATAAATTTTCGAAATAGTATATACTTTTTTATACATATGTATATCCAAAAACTACATTCCGACTTTAAGTCTGGTACAAGTGCACAAATTCCAAATGCTGTAACAAATTAAGATCATATTTCTCAGCTGATAAGTTTAAGAATATAATGTGTTTAATTTATCAACTTTTCGACACCCCCTTATTTAAAAATCGGTTCTTAATCTCACAAAACTGCATACTCAAATATTACTGTCACTGTTGTTAAACTTTGGGCTCAATGGGATTATCCGTGACCAGCTCGATATGCTTGCATACATAGATTAACCTATACATGCAAGTTAAATGATGATAACTGCTTGCAAGTTTATGCACACAGGTGCCCTTTGAAGGTGTTGAACCAAAGTTGGTAAAACAACATTTGAGTAAAACTAGAAAGATACATACACAGCGATACTCACATATACATATGAATATTAGTTTCAACTGATTTCAGTCTGCAGCATTGAAATTTTGTATACAAAAGGATAAAATTAAATTCAAGTTCGTACATTCAATGTTTAAAATGAACACATTGAGCAATACAAATAAACGAAATATAAAATATTTCAACTTAAATGCCAAAAATATATGGACTTTGAACTTAACTTAATATTCTTAAGCATAGCCTGACTTTAGCAAATTAGCATTTAATAGCAACATGCACAAACGATTTTCTTTTAATTTTTATGAATAAATTTCCAATATTTGCAAAATTTTTGATTTAAATTATTTAAATAAAAATCAACAAAAAATATATATCAATTACACGCCTCAGTTGATGATCTGTATTAAAATTTTTATCCCACAGATTGCCCATAATAAATAAATATTCAATTTCTTTCAATTCGCATTCAACCGTAAACTTGAAAATTTTCAGATTTATTACATAAGCCGATTTACTCTTTAACAACTTCCTTAAAACGCTATCTACACACAAACATATGAAAAGGGTTCAATCGTTGTCAATGCACATAATTCAGTTTTCATCAAATATGCTTGGTATCTTGACTATCTCAATTTGTAGCTAATAAAAAATTCATTTTCACAGCTGATAAACTTTATAAGTAGTTATTCAGCTTAATTCTAAACGGGTTTTTCATTGAAGTGCTGTTTGTGGGGAAAAATATTGAAATTGGCAATATATTATGTTTAGCTTTTAGAAATAAACAAATAATTAATAATTTACTTCAAGATTTATGATTCAAGTTTGAGTTCAATTTAACTTCTTTTTTTTTAATAAAAAGATTATTTTATGAAATTTATTGTTAAAAATAGTTTCCAGCACATATTCACCACGAATAGCTGTTTTAAGTTATAATTAAGTTTTAAACAATATTTACCACTACAACAAAAACAAGATAAGTTATTTTAGGTACAAAAGAAAATATTGGTGTTTTAAGCGTACATTTTAATTATGTATATATAATTTTCAATGAAGACACTGGCTTATGCTGATGAATTGACGCTTTGAAAATCAACATAACTTTTAAAATTTTTAAAATATGGTCTCAAGGTCGATATATGCCGAAAACTACTTTTAAGCATCTTGAAATGTAATACCACTGCAATCAATTTTGTATATTAAATTTCAAATTTATGGCACAATTTCTACTAACAAAATATTGTAAGTACGAATTCTTGTGTTCAACATGTCGTATGAGTAATATTTTTATATTTGCTCACCTTGTGTGTGAAATGCTGTGAGCGTCAAAATAAAATCGTAATAATATGTTCTTCGCTTACCAGTCTGAAAATAAAAATATTAATTATTTTATAATAATTATATACAAAAAATATTAATAAAAATATTATCAAAAAAGACACTAGTCAATAAGTTTCGAAAAAAAAATGCTCCTTCCGCAACCAAAGCCTCCAGTTTTTGAACTATCAAAATCACTACAGAAAATCTGGTTTTCGCTAGTTCATTCCATAATTAAATTCACGTTTTTCCTAAAAATAAAATTATGCAAGCCAGCTGGATTGTTTGCTAGTATAGAAAAACCTTGCACCACATAGCGAAAATGAAGATTGGATATTTTAAAAAAAACATCTATATTTCGCAAATATATTACAGAATCCTTATGTGTTATGTATACAAAATTTTCTTGAATCGACCAGCTCTGACCTTTGAATAAAAAATTTGTTGTGTTATGGAAGAAAATGAAGATTTTATGTGAACATTCTATATATAAAATTTAGAAAATCCCTTTTTAAATTCTCGGTTGTGCTGAAACACTGTGCAGTCTTGCTTATATTGTTTGTCGTCGTAAGCTTATTTTCATTTATTTTGAAAATAACCACTTTTTAATACCAAAAAATTATTGCTTATCTAGAAAAAATTTACAAAAAAAAACTAATAATTTCAAAATTTTTGCCAAAAAATAAGCAAACAATTTCATTAACCATACAATACAACGAAGTTTTTGCTCAAAGATCAGATGAGGTAGGTCCGAGAGATTTGTGTGTACTGAACACCTCAAGATTTAAGGTATACAATAACTAAGCCTTGCTATTTTGGAAAAAACCTAAAAGAAAGTTGTGCTGAATTATAATAAATATAGAGTGCTGCATTTAAAAAATGTTTCATCATCAATATGAAGAAATTGTTACACCAATAAAAATTTTAGAAGTAGTAGTTGGCCTCGCCGTCATTGAAAAAATAAAATGTTGTATTAAATTATGGTAGAGTTATTTGGCGGGACAAAAATATATTTTCTTTAAATTCATCTTTATTTCTTTTTATTTGGTCAAGTTTAGTATTTATAGGTTTACTAATTTTTAGGGGTCTGTGGAGATACTCCGATTAAGTCTTAAGCTATTCGCTAAATCAGGAATCTATGGAAATGTTCTAATTTACTAGAGGCCGAGTTGCCTCTTCATTTATTTACACAAAATAAGTGTTTCATAAAATTCTTAATGATAAGAGTAGTAAAAGTTACCATTCATATCCTCAGAGCCGGATTTAAATTTTTTGTGCCATAGGTTTTTAAAGAAAATAATGACCTAATTTTTCATTTTATATTGATTTTTATTTGAAGTAAAAAAAATTGGTTACAATTTTTAATGTATACTTTATTGGCCGATATACTGTTTTCCTGACTTTTTAATAGTAAAATCCTTGTTAATATCGTCAAAATCGATTTCACGTAGTAGATCACTTTCAATGGAAATTATTGATAATGCATGCAATCTATCCTGCTTCATCACAGTACGACAAGGATTTTTCAATCTCTTTAGTCGTGAGAATGATCTTCCTGCCGTACAATTTGTAACCATCAAACTCAAGAATCTTCGTAAAGCAATATCTACGTTTGAAAAAGCTGATGTTAATTTATCTTCCCACATTATTTTATATAAAATAGCTAGTTCACTTAAAATAACAAAAAAAAAATATATTGCGAATATCGACAACATACAAATTTACGGATCGCTAAGTTTTGAAAAAAAATATTATATTATACTTTTTTTTTTTTTTTGAATCTGAATGCATTTATTGCATTCGTAATAGTGAGGGATTCATTTTTATTTTAGTTGACTAGTAACATGCTATTTTTTTTGTTCATGATAAAAGATATAATTTGATATCAGAATTTAAATATCAGGTGCCCTCTCCGCGCTGATGCCCTAGATCAGTGCCTAGTGTGGCTACCTATAAATCCAGCACTGCATATCCTCGTCTATTAATCAATCACTTTGGTCAAATAGATAAGTTAAATGAGAAACTCTAACAACATATTATTTCTTTTGGAAAAAGGTAAGAAACTACTTACAAAATGTGGCTCAAAAAGCTAAGAAGGAGTATAGGATACTTTGCATGAAACATAAATTTTTTCTAAGGACTTATATACCAAGGACAACTTTTCAGAGTTTTTCTAAGTACACAGAAATATTTAAAGATTTTTTAAAGGAAACTAGTTGGTACGCCGCACCAGTAGAGATTCTGCCTGTATTGTCTCTATTGAGTACAATATACATTCGTGCATTAAATTATACAACTATGGTTGTCATAGTTGCCAAGATATAACATTTTCAGTGTTTTTTCTGACGTATGAGAAGTGGGAGGTGCCTCGCTAGTTTTTTCTCTAACTCCTGAACTCCTTCTCTAAACAACTTTGCATAGTACTTGTGAGCTCCTCTAAAGACTCAAAGATGTACATACAAATATCCTTGAATGTAAGATCGGATGGAGATTCTGAAGACATATTAAGTATCAAGGACAAATGGAGAGGTAGTCACACATATTGCAATCAATTTTGTGCAATCGAGATTGAGTAACATATAACTTTTGGTTATAGCAAATTTTTAATGTAGAAATAGAAGGCAACATACTATTTAAATTATGTGGACAACCTTTTTTACGACTCTTGTTCAGGTTAAATTTCTATCGGAACATATCGGACCAAACAAAAGTAAAAAATTAGCAAATAAACTACTATATGTTAATTTAGACCTTAAATATCTAGCATGATTTTACTTAGTTTGGTGTAATACAAGCTATTTTACTAAGCTTCAATACTATCCTGAGAGTTTCATGCCTTAATTCGATTTTGAATACTTTCTACTGTCACCATGTTTTCATCAATTAACTTTGCTTTTCGAGATATACTATGAGAGTAAATATAATAATAAATACATTTTCGGCGCATATTCATAGATGTTTACTTAGAAACAACTCTGATTTTTAGCTCTATCTAACATGTGTAGGTTTGGTGCTGTTTAAAATTTCAAGCTCGAGTCTTTAAATGACTGTCAATGTGCGCTAATGTGTTCAAAACTATAGGATTATATAGCAAGTCTGTCTTTCCCACTTAAATTAAAAAGCACATAGAATAATAACTTGGACAATATATATCCACAACTCTTCATAGGTATTGAAAATGTTGACAATTTATGATAATTAAAGCAAAAGCATTCACAAACATCGGTTGATTCCAAAATAAATGCAAATTTTTGACATCCTTAACTTCATATATTTATTTCAAAAACTATGATCAACTGCGAAAAATTATGGATATGGTATGCATAGCAGCTAAGTATACTGAACTATAAAGGTTTTAAATTCTTTTGTTTTCTTTGATTAACTTGCAATCTGCATCGCAATTTGCACAGCTGTCAAGCACATGCATAGAATTTACAACTCAACATACAAAAAAAACGCAAATATTTTCAACATTTATCTGCACAAAAATAATAAATTGTTAATTGCATTGCACAAAGAAGCAGCTAAAAACAACAAAAGCTGTCAAAAGAATATGCAAAGCCACATATGCGTCTGAAGCAGAGTGGGGATTACGGCATTAAATTTCACACAAAACTGTTTTAAATGGTAACAGTATCAAACTCTTTTAGTGACAGTGAAATTCATACTCCACTACCGTCATTGAAAATTTATTGTTCATATTTTCAAATGCCACTTCATATCTGCATTACATTCCAAAAATTATATGCTGAAAATTTTTAATGAAAGTGAATTTTCATTAAAGAAAAAAATGGTTTGAATTTATTGGAAATTGAAAATGTCAGCACTAAAGTTTTTAGCTGCAGTAGAATATAAAATATTATACCACCAAACAATGGTAGCGTATTGTCCAACAAAACTTAAGAAATTTACTGTAGTCAACAGAAAAAAAAAAGCATTGAAAATTCAAAGCGCTAGTTCCCACTTTGGTCTTAAGTGTAAAATATTGCATGCCATAAATTTTGTCCAAAAAGTTTTCATTAGAATTACACGAAGGTGTTGCACACGGAATACACACACACGCTACACATTTGACAAATTACAGCCACATACACCAAAAACATGCAAAAAGAGAAAAAGAGAAAAAGAGATTTGCATAACAAAAGTCGTGCACTTTCCTATGCATTTTAAGGGGAGAGGGGTGTGTCAGAAGAAAATCTGCATATGAGCAGCTTTAAGAAACCAGTGAAGCGCATTACCACAACACAAGCGAGCACTTGAAAGAGATTTGCTTTACTGTAAGCTATTCTGATTGTTGTTTTTGTTGAATTGTTAGATTGTTACGCTTGATTAAAAGGACCTCAATCACACACACACACACACGCATGCATCACGTGCTTACACAAATAACACGAGATGGCTATGTGTCGTTATCAGTTTACTTTTTGTTATCGCCAAAGTGCTGGTAATGAATTTTGTTTGTAAATTGAATTTTTATCTTTTGTGTAATTGAATTTTTTATATTCAAACGGAAATACTGGTTTTGCTTTCAAGTTAAATTTGTGCTCTGTTATGCTTAATATATTAATTGAATGCATGAGCGCACGAAGGAAACATTCAAAAGATTTTCATTTTTTGGCAATCGTGCAATTTTGCTTAAAATATAAAAGAAATATATGACGGCAAAGGTTGCATTACAAAAGTAAGAAACATAAAGGCTGCAAATTTTTTATAACGTTGCACACCTAAAATAATTTTTTTTTAAATTATAATTTCTAAGTTGACTTAAAGTTTCTAAAAGTCAGAGATATGATTTACTGAATTTTAACACACAATCTGACAATGACAAATAGTGCAGCGTGTTTCATTAGTTACCTATACGTATGTACAAAATTAAAATTTTAAATTTTAAAATAAGGAGCACTCTAATTAATGTACTATATAATTAAGTTATTTCATATAACCCCGATAATGAAAAGAAATTCGCTACGAAAAAAACACTAATGGAGTTAACAAATATTCAAAAAAAAAATATGTGCAGAGCACTATAATATGTACGAGAGTATATATAGACATACCGTCACAATGACACTAAAAATACACTGTCAACACACTCAAGTTGCAAATATAAACACAACAGCCATGCTATAATACTCGTAAAAAGCAGGAAATGTTATAAAATAAGACAAGAGCTTTATTTATGATACGGCATTGTGTTGGCCATTTTAACCACGTTGAAAGTTTTTTTATTTTATACGTTCTTTATTTTACTCATTGTCATTTGGTTTTTATTAAAATAATGAGAATTTTATGCAAATTTAAAAAAGAAAAAATGTATAAAAAATTTTACTATTATTTGCATGTATTTATTTAAAGAATATTTTTAAAGCGGATGGTAAACACTTGATTGAGGCTTAATTTGTTAGCATTTTTATTTATATCTTTGTTAGGGAATGCTATTGCATCGTCAGTAACAACACTCTAAATAGGGAATGCATATAAAGTGTTTTCGTTCGAAAATTAGGTTTGCGTACTGAGTTCATAATTAGTTTAATATGAAACATTCAAGATTATTTCGAGAAGACGTTGAATCAATATCATGAAAAATTATTGGTGCATTTTATACCCAATTGCCGATTTTTTAATACAACGAAACTCACTTTTTGCATTTATAACCGATGAGTTTAGAAATTTACTTAAGATCTTTATAAAAATTTTTTAAAAAGTTAGTGTTATGGCAGTTTTATATACTAAGTACTAGCAAATCCCAGTGCGCGTTTCTACGCCTAAACAAATAAAATGTAGTGTTTTTTTTTTTAGTTGGACTAAATAGAAAAAAGTTTTTTTTATTGAAACTTTATCTTAATGCGAGTGGATAAAAATGTTTTTGGTTTTTCCATTTGGTGCATAAATGGACAACTAATGGTGGGAATCATTGGAATGCGTGAAATCAGCACCTTTGAATGAGTTTAATTTGGTTATAGTCCTTGTCTTCTATATACATATGTACAGAGTCTCATTCATCTGTGTCAAAAAGTTGCAGAGATATAAAAAATTATCTCATTTTGGAGGCGTGGAATTAGCCATTTTTCATTGAATCTTACTTCTTTCTTTCTTCTCCAAGTTTCATTTCTCTGCGTCACATAGTTTATGAGATATGATGAATTTAATTGTTCTCTTATATGGGAGGGCGTGGCATTGCCCAGTTTTCCAAACCAAACTATGCTAAGAAAATATTACAAACTGTAATAAACATATGTACCAAATCTCATTCATCTGCGTCAAATAGTCGCTGAGATGTAAAAGAGTGGATTTTTTCTCATATGTTGGTGTGGCACCGCCCACTTTTTCATTAAATCTTATTTATGTCTCTACTTTTTAAATATGTACCAAGTTTCATTTATGTGCATCAAATAGTTTATAAGATATGATGAATTTAATTGTTCTCTTATATGGGAGGGCGTGGCATTGCCCACTTTTTCCAAACAAAACTATGCTCAGAACATTACACAAACTATAATAAACATATGTTCCAAATTTTATTCATTTGCGTCAAAGAGTAACTGAGATGTAAAAAAAGTTGAATTTTTTCTCATATGGAAGCGTGGCACCGCCCATTTTTTCATTAAATCTTACTTTTTAATCTCTTTTATATATACACACCATAACTATACTTATAAACTTAAAATGTTATTGTTGCTTTTTATACAGAATGTTTGTGAGTCCGAAAGACTCACTTCAGTACTTTGTGTTCGTAATTTCACCCAGTACTAATAGGGTTAAAATAATACTTGAAATATGTGCCTCACTTGACACTCTTACACTATTCACTTTTAAACATGTAGCAATGTAAAATATTTTTAAAATTCAAAAAAGTTCAAAAACTTCAAGTTCTTCTTAAATGTAATAAATCATACTCTTTATGGGCTCACAGGTAAAATGTCTTTTTAAAAACTGACAAGAAAGTCTAAGGCGTTAAATTGTTATTTGGGCATAAAAGTGCGAATTCACAATTGTCATGACATTTATGGGAGCTTTGCAATTTATTTGTGACAATTTATATGTATGTGTGTGTGTGTGACATGTGCGTTGATAAAGGTGTCCTTTATTTTTCAGACTTTTATGTTCTTTGCTGCGGGATTACTTTACCAAAAAGATATTGTTTTTATAGCAACAAATTTTTGGATATATGAGAAATCACCCTAAATGTGGTAATAAAACAAAAGCAATTATATATAAAAATATTGAAAACAAAAAAAAACGGTGAAATATTAGCCATCAATTTGATCTTTTTGAAAAAGTTCTTAAAATTTTAAATAATAATTAATACAGAATAATGGCTTTCACTGGAAATTTACCAAAAATTTCAGCAAAAGTGATACCGATGTATTGTTATTCAAATTTATATAGTTGTTTTTTTACAATGGAGAGCACAGCTTCGCTCCTCTGCTCCAACTCAATAGATTTCATGAGCAATGAAATTAATTCATTAATTCATCCCATATATAATTTCTGCACTTTTTCTTCATAAATATTGCAGACGCGTAGCGTGCATTTATGGCGCTTGGCATGCCGTTCCGTTAAGTACCAAAACAAAAAAAAAAGGATCCTCAGCTTCCACCTTCAAGCGTTTCGTTCCTAAAAAAAAAGGTCATAGCATGATGATACTATTCAGTTCAGTGTATCATAACACCAAAACAATTACAACAACAACAAAATAACAGAAAAACCGGTCTAAGGCTAATAAGGCGAGTAAGGATTTCTAAGCACTTTCTTTCATTTCTGAGATATGCTTTACTTTGCTTATGCTCCCAACCAATCTATGCGGAAGGGGATATATATCAGGCTTAGAAATTCTCATTCATCGGCACAAAGGTCACTGATGATTGCATTTAGCAAAGAATGAAACTAGTATGACTAGTTTTTCCTCTTCTCTATTTTTGTTGTTGTAATTTGTTGACATTATTAAACACTGTACAAAGCGCAATAAAATAATCTCAAACTTAATTCAGTTTAATCATATAACATTCATTTGAAGTTTTGACAAAAAATTTTGAAACAAATCGTTGATTGAACCAAATTTCTAATGAATTTAATTTGGTTATGTATCAGTTTGGTGCCCATTTTGCCCACCAATATTAGATTTTTTTTTTATATTTTAAAACTGTGAAAATTAGCAAAATTTATTTAATGAAAATTGTTTTCTATACACATGCTAATTAACACAAAAGCAAAGTTTTTCTTTCTGTTTGTAACCGCTCTTACATTTACTCCAATTCATTTTATAAAACTAAGCTGTTATTTTTATGGTCACCTTAAACTCAACAAATACGCATAAATATGAAGACAAATAAAATATAAAATTTTCAACAACAATAACAACAAGTGTAAAATGCCTTCGAATGCCCACTTATAAGGAAACAAAACAAACATGCAACACCCACACATTGACAGAAATTGAGCAGCTCATAGGCAGACAGATACAAGTAGACAAACAAATAGACCGAAATAACAACTTGACAGCTGTCAACGAGACGCACGTTTTCAAATTGTGTATGTGTTTGCTTATGTGCAAAGGTATTTTTGTATGTATATTTGTATGTGTATTGCTATTTGTAGTGTAGGGATTTTGTAATCAAATTGTGAGATATAAAATTGTGTAGGTATATGACTTTTATGTGGGTTTCGATTTTATTTATTTATTTTATTCTTTCTTGGGTAGAAAATAAGTCAAGCATTGTATTATGATGGAAAATTTTGAAGTTATTTGAAGAAATCGCTTTACTTTCCGACACAAAATTGTCAGCAATCAATTAGATTCTATCGTTACTTATAAAATAATAAGAAATATTTGTACGTTTCTATGGAAAAAACTGTTAAATTAAATCTCTTTTAAAAAGAATATAAACGCGCCACTGAAGCACTAATTGGATCTGCTGGTAATGAATTCATAAGTAGCATGTGTCTAGTATTTTTTTTATTTGGAAATGATTACCAAAATAATCGAATTGTGCTATTGTAGCGGTAATTGCATCTGAAGCAGACTCATAAAAGTTACATAGCATAGTTCTCACATTCAAAATTTATATGCCAACTCATAACGTTGTAATCTACGCATAAAGTTATGCAACAAAATAAGCTACAATCGCTTAAGTAACTGCGACATATACAAGTTGTTTCTAAAGTTTCTGTTATATTCGCTGTCAATCTTTTTGTTGTTCTCGGTTTATTTTCATTGTTTTATGACTGTTGTCATTGTTACAGTAGTTGTATAAAACATGCCAAACTGTTCATAAATTTCACAATTGCAAATATGCGCGAAGTGCTTAAATTTGCATTTGTTAGCTTGCAAACGATGTGTATATATTAGTGAGTATCGTAGTACGTGCCTAGTAGGCAAAGGCAGGAGCAAGAAATGATATTACAATGCTATTCTTGGGAAGTGGCAGGCTTTTACAATTCCTTACAAACTTACTTTTATATATGAAATGGCCAAAAATAGACCTATCGTGGAACGGATAGTAGTAGGCATATTTTGATTATGCTTTAAAATAAAGCAGAAGATATGGTATGTTCATGAATTTTTATGAAAAAGTTTGAGAGTATGTGAGAGGACAATGATACATTAAATATTGATATTTAAAAATGTCGATACATTTGAATGCCGATATTTTTCTATATCTCACATTCTGTATCGCATCAAGAATATAGTAAATATTCAGATTTGGATTCAGCGCATCAAAAACCTTCGGAAATATATAGTCTGGTTTCTGGGTCTGAGATGCTGTCGGCCTGTGTAATTTTAGAAGACCATGCATGCACAGTATATTCGTCACAAAATTTCGAAAAACTTATTGGCAACTTAGAAAAAACAAATCATTAGATTAAAAATTGAGAGCTTCTAGTTAAAACTCTGTTAGCAGACCTACTATTGTAGGGTACAAAAGCATGCATAAAAGATCTCCAAAAAAGGTAAGAGTTTTGTTCATTGGAAGGCATACATATTTTAATGAAAAGCTGATTTAGAAAGGTCGTATAGAAGCGCTTACATATGCAGCAATATTTGTATGTGTATTGTCATTGTAGTGCTAACAAAGCCTTGCTCATTTTACTACTGGGTGCGTGTATGACAAGTTTTATGTATGTTTATGATACGGTGGTTTTATTCTGACACGCAATTTGTGGTTCTGTATTTTGTTTCTCTTGGTATGACACCATGTATTTACTTGTATGCGCTGCGATGCGCGTAATTAACATACGGCAGCACTTGCTCATACATTGAATTGCTGGTTACGTATACGACATGTTGTACGCATGTTAAAGATATTACAATATTAAAGTCTTAATGTAAAATTATTAAGTTGCAGTGCTTATATATTACTAAAATTAACTGCTATGTACTTTTGGGACACTGAGAAAAAAGTTTGATATGTCGTTTAATTTTCAAAGTCTGAGTTGAAGCCTAACACAAGTAAATAATTATTTGGCTATGTAAAATAATTGATCGTTACATATAATCAAATCCTCTCAAAGTATTGAACATATGCAAGGAATATAAGTGACTGTGGTGTTTGTTGTTCATTATTATTTTTAAATGTATGAGGCATAATTTATGTCGATAACAATTCTGTTTTTTGTTTGGGTGATTAAGTTGCTAAGAAATTATTTTTTTCTTTTTGTTAATTTAATTCAATTTTGTATAAAGTAAATCCTTTAGAAAAACAAAACGAAAATATTACCCCGAATAGTATTCAGAAATTTACTATATAAAATAAAGAAAGCTTGTTTCGCAGATGGCTCCAATATAAAAAAAAAGGAGTTGAGGCAGCTATATATGTAATAAGGAAAAAAAACTCTTTTTGAAAGCTTGGACTTTTTGTTTAAAGCCGAATTGAATAATGCCTCAGATAATATGTAGATAGATAAAAAAAGGGCTTTAATATTCCCAAGAACAGTATGTTAAATCACTACGAAATTTCTTAGTTTAAAATTTACTTTGGCTGCTTTTAGAGTAAGTTATTCAAAACAAATTCTATATTGTTTGGCTGGCAAAAGAAAAATCAACCAATGAATTCAATAAAATTGCTAAGGCTTTCGTGCCAACTGCTTCTATCGTTAGGCAGAAAATGTATCAATGTAGTGAAAACTTTTCTAATTGGACATTATATGGTTCAAAGCACTTATTAGTACTAGCACACTAGAGAAACCATATAATAAATTTCGTAAAATATTGCAGCAAAGCATATATTGCGTAGAAGGTTGGTTTTATTTGAATCCAACTGCATAGCTTAGGCAATGACTCAAAGAAAATTTTGGTAAACTAACTTGCACAAAGTTTTGACATAAATTCAATAAAATGTTCAGTTAGTAAAGAAAATTTGTATATTATTTTTGGAAAATATTTCCGACGCAGCTTTAATACCATATGTCCATGTATAGCTTGGAATATCCAAAAAACAAATAATTTATTGTGAAAATTTAATGCATTCCCAAAGAGCAGCAGCATAGTTTTTAGCAAATTGACATAAATGTTGTTTACACACATATACAAACATACGTAAATACACACACAAATGCAGCAGCACGACTAACAAAACAACACTGATTTATGATAAGACTGGTATCCTCCGCCTACTCTGCTCCTTTAGCAATGAAGCAGAAATGCAAACAACACCAACAGCAACACACAACAGTAGCAATGCGGAATAGTAAAAGCCATAAAAATGAATATCATATAATACCATGTAACTTAGATGCTCACAAACTACAACAACAACAACATCAGTAATAACAACAACAACTTCAACAAAGTTAATTTCCGCGAATTTTGTTACGAAATAAATTTTCTTCACACTTTTTGGCTAAAAAGGATCTTTGATTTCATTTTCTAAATGGTGTATGTGTATGGCTGTATTTTTATATTGTATGTGCTGTTATTATTATTATATTTGTTGTTGTTTCGGTTTAATTTTTCACTTGTGAGTGAAGATGGTGTTGCTGGTAGGCAGTAGTAGTCTGATGAAAATAAATTTCACTTTCGCACGAATAAATTATTATTTATATTATTTTTATTTTTGGCAGTGGGGAATTTTCAAGATAAATTGACTTATTTTAGGGAAGTTGTTTTAAAAAAAAAAATGCTTATTCTTCTTAAAATGGAAATATAATGCTCTAAAATTTTGTGCGTAAGAAATGTTTTCAATGAAGGAAAATTTCCAGAAAAAAAAACGTCATAAATGATATATGGAATATTATATAAGAAATCGGGTGTAAGAAATATTATTCGTAAATTAATTAAATTTTTTTTTTAAAAGCTATTCAGTCCTCAGATATTTAAAAACATTTCTAGTTACATTCAGTCACATTTTCAAAAGCACTAATGCCAACTTGAATACAGAAATTGTATGAAAACCATACCAAAAATCCTATAAGTCTCGAAAATTAAATACTAGAAAAAAGAGTTTAAAACGACAAAACAGCTACCTAAAACTCCAAGCACTAAGAAAAAAAAAATTTGAAACTCTACAAATGTTTCTCAAAAAGTTATTGAAAATCTTTAATCGTCCTTTTAGGCAATTATATGTTCATGTTTACTGAACATTGTTAATTTCTATCTGCTAAGTTAACCTACTTTCTAATATGTATATTCGGAAACACTGTCACGGAATTTCGTTAAAAAATTGCCAAAATATTGTAAAAATTTCGACCAAAATATAGAAGATAGTTGTTCCAAAATAAAAGAAAAAATAGCAAAAAAAAATCTTTTGTTTTACGCTTTAAAGTGATGTTATTTTCAGATATGGATAAGATCGTTTAATTTTTAAAATTACACAATCTAATAAAAATCCAAAACTGTACAAAAAGTCAACTCACAAAATTCGGAAATTAAATGAAAAATATTATTCTTAAAACGACACTTACAACATTCTTAAACTCAAATATACTGCCACAAATTTTCAAAGCTACAAATAAATTCAATTCTTATTTTTAAAATATCAGATAAATAGTTATTCTCTTTTTAGTTTTACTTTTTTCTCTTATATACAACAGCAAAAACCATACCGAAAACCTACAAATGTCGTAAATTAAATCACTTGAACTAAATCTCACAACAATAGAAATATTTTCAAAAACTCAGTTAAATCACCGTTACTCTTAAAAGCTACACATTGATATATTCTAGGAATTGTTAAGACTAAAAGAAAATTCAAACTCTACAAATGTTCCTAAGTATATTGATAAAATGGAAAAGGAAATTCTTGCATTTGCGCAACCACACATCCAGTTTGAAGCTCAATCCAATGCAGTTGCATCCGCTGTAGCCTAACTTTAACCAGTGAAACCTCTTATAAAAACCAAACCAGACTTTGCATTAGCCTCAGTTTTTTTTCTTCAAATGTTGATATGTTCGGAAATGAACAAAATTGCCAAAAACCTTTAATGAATCAATAAAAGCTAAATTGTTGGGAAAAGACATGTGGCGGCTTAACCTAAAAAAATATAGGATTCAAAATTTGGTAGTATTTCTGTATGCATGCAAAGAATAATGGTCTATGGAAAATAATTCTAAAGTACACAGAAAAGGAAGAAAATTATACAAAAATATCTTTATATTTAAGGTGATTTATCTTCAGCAAAAGTGGCTTCAAAAATGTTTAAGGAAATATGTCCGAAAAGCTTGCCTACTTTCAGCCGATTTTCTTACCCTTGAAGGATCTAATAAAAATTCACTTAAGTGAAATCAAAAGATGCTCTATAAAAACAGGCACCCTCAGAATGAACGAGTAACGCAAAGAAAGGACCAGAATTTACTTAAAAGACTAGGCAGTAGAAACTTTATGGTATCACTATGGATCTCTGTTATCTATGTGAGGCAATGTGGCCGATACTAAAACCTAATCTAAGTATGTCAAAAAAAAGTCTTCGTAAAAAAATTGAGATGATTTCTTCTTCATTCTTATCAGTTTCTTCTTCAAAAGTAAAACAATTTTTACATAAACTTCGGATGAAATTTGCTTTGGGACTCAGAGCAATTTTTCATTCCGAAATTTTTTTTTCAATTTTTTTTTTTTTTGCACCACTAAACATCCTCATCACTAACAAAGTAGATATGAAATTACATTACGATGGCAGTGACTGCTGAATTATATGTTCGGGTTTTATTTCATTTGCATGAGCACAAGCTCGTGCTGATGCTTCATCTTATGCTGCTGCTGTGGCAACACAAAACCAGCGATTTTTGTTTCGTATGATATACCCACACGTATATTAGCAACTATGTAGCATCATCATTATTATCATCATCAGAGCTATGCTTTAGCTATTAGAGTCAAGTGTGGCACACATATAACCAATGCGCATTATTTCGTTACCCACACAAAGCAAAGTTGGTTGGCGCGCGCGAGTATTTTTGCGTGAAATTTCATCAAATTAAATTGCAATTTTGAGTAACAGTTTTAGTTTCAGGTTTTCAATTTGCACTTTTTACTTAGTTACTGCAAGCTGTCGCTCAAGTTATTTGCTTTAGTGTTGAAAGTGGACGCGCTTTTAATTTCATTTGAAGTATGGGAATATGCTGCTCGTAACGTGATCGCTAATTTGCATGATAGCAAAATTTAATTGGGGAAAATAATTGTTTTATAGCGAAATTTTCGCAATGGAAAATGCTCTTAAAACTACTTAATATCTCGAGCGCCATATAAAAAAATCTATTCATAAGAGTCCTGAATATCTTTCAGTAAAATAGAAATTTTGAAAGAGTCATAAATATGAGCATTTTCTAGTTTTTGCCATGAAAAGTATCGGTAATAAGATATCGTAAGGCGTCGTTCATATAAATGGAAGACGATTCAGAGTCCCATACGTACCAGATCTAACAAAGCCCAATCTAAGTCATTTCATATCTTGTACGAAATTAAATTATATTTAAATATCCGACTATTTGTCTCACAATTAAATCAGCTTAAATTTACAATTTATCATTTCATAAAGAATGTTAAGTGAATAAAAATTGCTCACAATAAATCATTCATATTTATTTAATATTCCCTGAACTCTTGCTACCGACTGTACGTTTATAATAAATTAATAGTCTCCTGATAGAACTTAAATTTTTGTGTAATAACTTCCGCTGACTAAATTTATGTTTCCTTTCTTTCATTCACTCTATTTCAGGACATCGATTACGATGGATTTCATCGTTTTTTGGATGCCTTTCTCGATTGTGAGACTCCTGAGGATTTAACCAAACATTTATTTGTATCTTTTCTCAAGCCAAATGTAACACAATCGCAGCTGCATGGCAAAGCGCTCAATCAAATGGCAGCTATTAGCAGTACAGCTGCATGTGCGCCGGTTACATCGCATACAAAGGGTAAGCACTAGTAATATATGTATAATGAAAGAAGAAGAAAAAAACAGTAACTGTCGGCAATGCTTAAATTTTATTGCATAGTTTTGTGCTTGTAAAAAATTTTTTTGAATAAAAATACTATTTTTAGGCACTGTTGCTTGAAGGAAGGCATAAAAAAAATCTTTTGGGCGGTTTGGCTCTATGAGAAAACAAAAATAAAATCAGAACATGAATTATGAAAGCCATTTTAAGTAATAGTTTTTGCAAAGCCTACAAAATTTATATTGAACTATGCAATAAATAAATTCATAACTTTTAAAAGATAGAACGCAAAATTGCTAAAAATATATATTGATAATTTTAGACACATTTTTAATGCACTTATGCTATTTTCTAAATCAGCGAGAATATTTGAAAATATATTACCAACTACTTAATGCCTAAAAATATGCAGCATATTTTAAAGCCTTTTTGCTGGGGCCTAAGCAACATTGCACCTAATAGTACGACGAGCCGCTTAAATTTTTCATAAGAAACAAATTGCAATGTACATATCTTTGAGCTTTTGAAATATCCTCGTCGAAGAAGAAAAAATAGCATTTGTTCAAGTTTTCATGAAATCATAAAAAGCTTAATATATTAATAATAAAATTATTGTAGCATACTTTTGAGCTTATGCTAATTTTCCTAAAAAAAAAAGAGTACAAATTCAAAATTTGAATTTTGTATATTTTATCGCTTGCTTTTTTTTTTGCTTGCAATCGCTTAGGGTCAATACCGAATATCAACAACATCTCTGAAATACCACCAACACTATTGCACCAGAGTGAACCGCGCATCAGTTTCGTTGAGAAAATTCAAGGTATCACCGATAAGCTGCATTCACTGGGTGGACATCTGACGCATGATCCTAGCAAAACTGGTAAGTCAAGCGCACAGTTAGTCAATTGCTCAAATGCTTTACTTTTCCTGCTTAACTTTATCGAGCTAGCTTTACTCATAAACATTTATAGACATAAGTTCATAGCTATACATATACCAACATACATACATGTGTTCTGTTAACTTCATGTGTTGTTATTGTCTTTTTTGTGTCTTCTTCTTTTTTCTCCACTCTCACAGGCAGCGTTCATCCCATGGTCACTGTCACACCAAGTCCATTGGCTGGCGGCCCAAGCATTTTTCAAACATCATCTGCTGCGCGTCGTTCCATTGATTCGAGTCCATCGCATTCACAAACAAATCATTCGCAAATGTCACGCAATTCATCGAAAAAGAGCAACAATTCAGTCAATTGCAAAATTGATGGTGAGTAGTTTTTTTTGTTTGCGAAAATTTCACTAACAAAATTGATGTATGTAAGTAAGTTGGACAAAAGCTTTAATTAAGCAAATAGCGCCTTAAGGTATGCAACCCTTTGGCAACTTTCATATTTTCTAATGCATATTTATAGCCAATTACATTTCAACAACTTAGCAAAAATTAAAAAAAATAAATTTACATTTTTTCTCAAATTTTTTGCTTAAAGTTTAAATCTTTTCTAAACTAAGTTTCGTAAAACCTCCAAAAAAAAAGAACTGAAAAATAATCATTCTACAACAGCAGTAAACCATTTATTATGTCAAAAGTTTAAACTGAAAAACAAAAAAAAATCTTGCTTTATTCCAAGAAAGACGACTTGAAGCAAAAATATAGGGTACTGATAATTAATTTTTGCACATGACACAACACGAAGTGACAAAGATAAAAAGAGTGCAAATGAGAAAAATAAAATAAGTGGACTAGTGTTGATATAAAATTGTGAAATAATTTAAGCCAATTAACAAGCAGTGAACATTAATCCAAATAACTAGGAGATGATGCAATGGCAAGTATAATGAAAAACATTTTTTTTTTTTAAAACCAACAAGAAGAACAAGGAATAATGAATGAATTCCATGGCATGTAACGATGATAGTCATACGCATGCCAGCAAAAGATGCTTCAAAGATACTCGATACTTTTAGATTTTGATATTTTTCATTAATAGATTTTAAGAAAATATCACACAAATTCTCAACAACCGAGCAAATCAGCCATTCAGGTTGTAATGAAAAATTTTGAATATTTTCATACACTGGATGTTAAAGTAGCCTCTTATTTATCCATATAAAATTCAATTGACACAACGGCTGCAGTAAAATAACCACGATTGGCGGAGAGATTGGAGAGCTGATGCCTTACAGCTCGGTATAGACCAGAGAACTGTATTGAGTAGCTCACTGAGGGTCTTGAGCCACTTACAAAAATATGAGACGTGAGTGTGCGCATTACATGCAATAATGAGTGTGAATCTGAGTTGCACTCACTATTAGTGAATGCGTTGGTAGCATGCTGCTCATGAATGGTGAGCGTGTAAGTAGCTCTGGTCTCATGAATGTGAATTCAGCATTCATGAAGTAGTGAATGGTTTGAGCCACTTGCGATGAACTGTAGTAAAGAAAAACTGTTTTTTTCCTCCAATCGATGGGGAAAGGTCGAAAAAAGATTTTGGACATCATTTAGGGTGGCACCATACCCTAAAACGGACCATTTTCGACCCATTTTCGGAAAAAAATTTTTTGTTCCAATCGATAAGAAAAGGTCGAAAATGGATTTAAGGAGGCTCGGGACCCTGGAAAGAACCGTTTTTGATCCTAAAGTAGGTTCCCGGACCATGGTGCCCGTTTTTGACCCATTTTGATAACTTTTCTTCTTGATCCAATCGCTGGAGAAAGTTTGAAAATGGATTTTAAACATCACTCGGAGTAACTCCGTACCCTGGAAGAGACCGTTTAGACCATTCCTGATCGATTAGAGCAAAAAAAAAATTTAGGGTGGTTCAAAATAAAGTTTATTTTTGCACTAGTTGATAGATTAAGCTCGGAAATGGCTATTTTCGACCCCTCCCTATCGATTTGTGCAAAATAAAATTTTATTTTGAACCACCCTAAATCGATAAGGAATGGTTGACAATGGAATTTGAACATACCTTAAGGTGGCTCCGGACCTTGGAAAGCAATCGATTGGATCAAAACCAAAATTTCCGAAACTGGGTCAAAAACGGACCTTTACAGGGTCCATGGATACTACAAGTGAAGTCCAAAATCTGTTTTCGACCTTGCCGAAAATGGGTCAAAAAATGTTCTTTGCCGGGTCCGGAGATACTCCAAATGATGTTCATAATCCAAAGGAAAAGGAAAGGAAAGGTCGAACCCCATCGATTGGAGAAAAAAAACATTCCGAAAATAGGACAAAACGATACTTTCCAGGAACCGGAGATACTCCAAGTGATGTCCAAAATCCATATTCGACCTTTCCCCATATTTTAAAAAACTTACACAAATTTTTTTATAAAATCGTGTTTCATGAGTAGCTCACGCAACACTCATATATGTACATACACATGCGAACGGAAACGAAATGAAACTTCATTCAATAAAAGTGAGTGTGTATCAATCAAACTCGCATTCACAGAGACATGAGACGGAATGGTAGCTCGTTTCACAAAATTTTCTGTGAGCGTGAATCTATGTGAATTAGCTGAAAGTTTCAACAGATTCATGAGTGCCAAAAATTATGAGTGGCTCACTGCAGTTCTCTGGTATAGACGACCACCATATTTGGCTAAAAAAAGTCACATTGATAAAAATGTAACTTCATCTAAGAAAACAAAATCACTCAGTTACAAAAGTATTTTCCTAGTTTTAATATCGCCAAGCAAAATTCAAAATATTGATACATTTTACACGATACCATATCCTTCCTTGCTGCTGACGTATGACGCGCGCGCCATAAAAAAAAAACAACGACGACAGTAGCGCACAACACATCACTGGATACTCTCTGCCATTAATCATTCACTCGCATTTCAGGCGCACAAAGCAAAAAACGAAAATTAAATGAAATTCTGTAGAAGCGAAAAATTCAAAAGAAGGAAGAAGTTGTTGGTAAAGAAGAAAAAAAAAATAAAAGCTAAATGAAAGATATAAATAGTGAGCGTTAAAAGAAAAAAAATTGGACTTAAAGAAATAAAAATAACTAAAGTTGGCAGTAGCGCAGAGCAGTGAAGGATGCTGTCGCCGTCATCATCGTCGTCGTCGTCGTCGTAGCTAATGAATGCATTGTAACCAAAATTGTGTGGCATAATGAGTATAACGGCACCGAAATTGCTATTTTATCGCCATAATTGTAAATTTTTAATGTACCATAATCTTTTTCAATTTTTCAATTTATAATTTGCTTCCTTTACTTACAAACCAAAAGCGGAGAGCGCGGCGCGTAATAAATTTTATTTATCATTTGTTTTATGTAATGACACAGTCAGCGTACTATACGCGCACAGAATGTCTTAAAATTCAATTTTGTAGAAAATTTTAATAGATATTATAAATTTTATATTACATTTAGTTTGTCAACAGCGTGGTTGAAATTTTTTTACGAGCGTATTTAATGTTCTAATGCACCAAAAAGTATGAGATATTTTTTTTTTTTTGTTTGAATAAAATTTACTGTGATTTTTATACCACGCCACGCCCTTTCGCTTTCGTTATCGTATGATAATGAATTTTCACATACAAAATATGGACTATATCGACAAAGTAAGTGAAGAAGTGTTCAAGAGTTTCCAGTTTATCCTGATAATTTTGTAAACGTAGTTTTAGTATAAGCTAAGGATATTTGCTAAAGTATTGAAAATTGAAAATTATTAAATTTGAAAAATTCAATATTAGAAACTTTCCTCTCATAATGAAGACAATAAAATTTCGTATTTGATTTTGAAGTAACAGCTACTACGAAAACAATTAAGATAGCATTTCAAATGGATCATATTTGCCACACATATGCAATTTTGTAGCATAGGACAAGTGATACAATTCGGTTTTATAACACATGACATATAAAATAATATTCCCATGCATGTGAGTGTATGTGAGTGTATTCGACTGTAATTGGGAAATGCTAACATATTTATGTAAATATATGTGTGTGTATGGCGTGTGGGCTTAAGTGTATTTGTCACATTGAATTAACAGACATAATATCATATTATATATACAGACATGAATAGAATTCTTTATTTACATTTATACTCCACACACACACACACAGTTGCAAAGCGAAATTAATATACAAAATGCAAAAGCACAAAAATTCACTAAAAATATTCCATTTCCACTTTTACTGTCTATAACTATGTGCAAATGACGTAAGTGTTACGTGATAATCGTAGCACTTTGTTTATATAACATAAGTGTAGCAGCAGTAGTGGCAGCATTTTATACTGAAGTATTTATTAATCTACCAAAGAAAAATTAAGAATGGAACCAAAAATATCCTAGCAATAATTTGTCGTATGATATTTTTTTTTAATGATAAAATTATTTTTTCTTTTTTCTAAATATGCATATATATTTCTATTTATCGTATAGCATGTCAATCAGAATTAATATTTTTTGGGAAAAATTCGTTCACTTCGAAAAATTATACTTCAGGCTTATGGTAAGTGATGTATAACTTTGGTTCCTGAGTAAAGTTAAAACACTTAAAAACAACTTTCAAATGAGTTATATGTCACAGGTGCCACCAGTGATATATCACAGACTGTTAGTGATAAAAGACTGATGTTTAGGGGACGTCCATTGATTACGTGAGTCAAAATAGGGCGAGGGGGTCCGGCAAAATCTCACCAATGGGGAGAAGGGGGTCAAGGAAAACCTCACGTCAACTTCTTAATTCATAGAATTTACATTAAAAAATATAATTTAAATCTCACGGGGGGAAGAGGGGGGGGGTCCGAATTTTCAAAAAAACACCTCACGTAATTAATGGACGTCCCCTTATATAATCACAGACTGATTGTTATATATCACAGACTGATGGTGTTGTATCACAGACTGATTGTTATATATCACAGACTGATGGTGTTGTATCACAGGCTGATAGTCATATATCACAGACTGATGCTGATACATTACAAACTGATGATAATATATCACAAACTGATGGTATATATCACAGACTGATGGTGATAAATCACAAACTTATGGTGAACCATCACAGGCTAATAGTGATATATCACAGACTGATGGTGATATATTGCAAACTGATGATAATATATCACAGACTGATGATATATATAACAGACAGATGGTGATATATCACAGACAGATGATATATATTATTGAATGATGGTGATATATCACAGACTGATGGCGATGTGTCAGAGACTGATGTTGATATATTACAGACTGGTCGCGATGTATCACAGACTGATGGCATCATAGTCTGTAGGTGATATATCACAGACTTGAGGTATATAATACAGATTTATGGTGATATATCACAGAATAATGGCGATGTGCCTGAGACTGATGATGATATATTACAGACTGATGGTGATGTATCACAGACTGATGGTAATATATCACAAACTGATAGTATATGTATATCATAGACTGATAATAATATATCAGAGAGATATGAAGATATATCACACACTGATAATATGCATCATAGACTGTAGGTGATATATCACAGATTTGTGGTATATAATACAGATTTATGGAGATATATCACAGAATAATGGCGATGTACCTGAGACTGATGATGATATATTACAGACTGATGGTGATGTATTACAGACTGATGGTAATATATCACAAACTGATAGTATATGTATATCATATACTGATAGAGAGAGAGATATGAAGATATATCACACACTGATTGTATGTATCACAGACTGTAGGTGATATATCACAGACTTGTGGTATATAATGCAGATTTATGGTGATATATCACAGAAAGATGGCGATGTATCAGTGACTCATGGTGATATATCACAAATCGATGGTGATGGTGTTATATCAGAGTCTTATGATGATATATTATAGACTGATAGTGATATATAAGAGACTGAAAGAGATAGATGATATTGATCATATACACGTTATTTTAAAGGGATTTCTTAATACCGTAACTTTTTTTGAAACTTAAGTTACAAGTTGAATACCTAAAGGTAAATGTTTCTTTACTCAGTTTTACTTTACTAGAGCGAATGATAATTATATTGTAGGAATAGAGGAGACTACCCTCTGGGTCACGAGACTTTTTTTTGTGTGCCTGTGTAATTGGTGTATATATATTGACGAAAATCAAATTAAAAATAGTTAAGATATAAAAACACTTATTCTTAAGTAATAAAGGGAATTTCAACAAAAATTTTTCTCCAAATAATTGAACAAAAACAAACAGAAAAAATATTAAAAAAATTGATAAAATTAAGAAACATCAAATAATAACTGATTGCAAAAAAAAATAGAACAAAATATGCCAAAATACGAGTATGTCAAAATTAACAAAATAATTATAATTAAAATCTTTTATTACGACAAAAATGTGAAAATCGGATACAAAAATGTGCTAAAACAAAAACAAAATTAATGAAAAATAAGTTTCAGCACAAGAAATTAATTTAAATTGGACGAAAAACGAATAAAGGATGGATAGAGTTTTTAACTAGGAATTAAATTAAAGTTACTATTTTTCCATCTGGTCACCTTCACTTCATTTTACGCAATAACTATACCTTCTTCCACTTACATGTTACAACATAGTAGCCATGGTTTTATCAAATACTCTTGCTAATTCTATGTGCTTTGCCTTTGAAATAAGGCTTCCATGGAATTTTATGCTTTTTCTTATATGTATGTTAATTTGTTAGTTTTCTTATGTGTGGGTTTAACTGTGCGAGTATGTGTATATGCCTACACATACTACATATAATATGTTAAAGTATCTCTCATACGACAAAATTCTTGTAATTTATTTGCATTGAAAATTTTATTTGCCTAACATTAAGTAGGTATCATGTATCATGTTCTCATTGTCTTCTTCTTATTTCTTATGTTTTATTTAATTTGTATCACATGCTAACACTCATGGTGATGATTTCTTATTTTAATTGGCATAAATTAATTTATTTGTAAGGACATAATGATTGGAAAATGTTATTTGAAGTGTTTTTGTAAGTGACTTAGTTTTAATTTATTTACTCGTTATTTAGATATTAAATTGATTCTCTAAAAAGTTACAGCTTGTTTACCTGTAGCCAAAAAACCAAAATTATAATTTGAACTGAGAAAGCTCAGCAACATAAAAAACTATAAGAAGAAGACTATAAGAACAGCACATAAAAATGAAGTATGACAGGTCGTATGAGTAACCTCTAAACCTAATCAATAATGGCATTTTTCCAAACAGCTATAGCTTTTGCAAACATAAGAGTATTGACATCCTATATGAAATGGTTCTTATAGGTTTTTTACAAAATTCTCACATTGCATTAACAAAAAAAAAGATTAATTTGATAGAAACAATATATCAAGTCAGTTACCAGGTGACTGACGCTTATAATGGCATAAATAAAAGCTTCGTTAACTATCGAATAAAATAAACAAAAAATATGAAACTAACAACCTTCCGTTGAATGTGAAAGAATAAAACTTATATGCATTTGTAGATCTATTTTAATGAAATGCGTCACAGGGGACTGACGTATAATGTTTATGCAGCATTAAGATAAATACTACTATATTGCTTGATATAAATAAATTAAAAAAAAAATAAAAGCAAAGAAACTGACGTAGCCTTCCATTGTACACATAATAAAGAACACAAACACTAAATTTAATGTTTAATTCCTTCCAAGGGACTGATGAACATGAACATTTAGCTTTGACTTAGTATTTAAACTAAAAATCTGTAACAAATGCAAACAATTGCTACTGTAGGTACTTTGTATCAAAAATTAAAGAAAACTCAACATATTGTTTACACATGAATTTGCACAAGAGCATTGAAGTTGTAATGGCTTCCCTTTCCGTTATACGCTTCTTTATTTAACTTAAACTTCTGCTTATTTATTTATAAATAAAATTGTACTCCGTTTGTTTTTGCTGCAGTCCTTTGTCGCTTTTGGGATTTGGGTTTTGTTTTCTTTCATATTTTTCTGATTTACTTTATTTTTTTACGCTACATATCAACCTTTGTACTGACTGCACTATGCTCATGTTATGTCATGTCCTGTCAGTCTTTGTATATCCTATGTAGTTGAAATCCTCTATGGTACACTATTTAATCCCTAGTGGAATTAAGACAACTGCATGACAATCACAGCCATAGAGTTGTCGAAATTATTGCTGAAATCATCACCAACAGAAAAGACTTAACGTGTGAGTGGCATTGGTGTTAAATGACTGAGAGTGTGTGTGTATGTGTATGTTGTATGGTGATGATTTCCGTTGTAGCTTACGATATTTCCGTTGACTTGACTTTGTATTTCCTTTAATTTCTCTGTGTGCTGATGTATGTGTTATTGATATTGTTGTCGTTGTCGTTGTTGTTGTTTCTTGATTACATTTGCAAGCTTTTGTTTGCACACGAAATGAAACATTAATTTTTGACTCGTCGGCTTTTGGTGGATCTACGCTTGAAGTTGAGCAGCAAAACGATGAGCCCTTAGGGATATACTGAACAGGGTGAATAATAAAGTCAAGAAACTTCAGAAAAGCTGAGATTTTTGATTGTTGAAATAAGTGACGGTGCTGCCATGTGAATGATTTTTTTGCTAAAGTTGCATTGAATTGGGACTAATGAGACTATTGAGAGGTTTATTTCATTATAAGATCAACCCTGTATCAGATTCATTTCATAGGCAAATCGAAGTTAAATTGGAATTAAGTGTATATTAAGTCAGTGGAAGAGAGACAGTTCAGTTTTAGATGAAGTGAGATCTGAAACTCAGATCTGAAAATAAGTAAAGTTTGAAGTTTTTTGTCATTGAGACCGATATTATCGTGAAAAAAATTATTTTTTTTCGAAAAAGATTAACTGATTTTACTTATTGTATATCTGGCTTGTGGTACCCGCGGCTTTGCACGCGCACGTACTGATGTTTTTTTGATAATGATGTTACTCTCTTAACATTTCATTCTATATTTTCTCTTCAAAAGTAACAAAATAAAAACAGTTGAGGTTTTTTAAAAGTTTATTCCTATAAAAACAACAAATAAATAAAAAAATAAGTATGCAATAGTCTTCTTTAGCACAAATATGATTTTTTAAAAAAAAATTATTAAAATCAGTTCAGTATATTTTTCGCCAAAGCGTTATAAACCATCTTCATAAAAACTATTTTATATAAAATGAGCGATGAGCGATGCTAGGCCCCTCCATATAATCATCATCAACTATTTGTCGCCGAAACTAGTCGTTCGATTTTCATGAGACTATGACAGAAGGTTGATGTGCCACCTCAACAACATCATTCGTTAGTCAACATATAGTGCCACCATGAACGACGTGAAAATATTCGCCCGTTTATTTGAAGGACATACTGTGTATATACTTATGTAGATATCCTGATTTGGTTTCTGTTTTTTTGAAAAAATCAATTACTGCACTTCGAAATAGTTCCGTTGAAAATTGTTAATTTTAACAACAGACACTGGACTATCCATCGTTAGTAAAAGGTTATAAATTAATTTTGAACATCTCGAGAGAAATTCTCTATACTCCTCTAACAGATTAACTTAGTCTTTTTTTTCGAAAACAATTTTATTTCAATAAAAAATGGAGATATGTTGATAGTAGCTTTTGCACATTATCTGAAACCCACAGACGGATTAGCATTAAGTAATTAACGCATTATTAAAGAATTCCAGAGAAAAAAATAATCTGGCCACACTGCTACAATTTTGCCATGAGAATATGTAACATTATTATTATTTTCTCATTTTGTAGTTTTTTTCTTCTACTTCTTCTTTTCACATTGATTGCTTTCTTGTTTGCAATCGACTGTGTTGTTTGTGCATATGTGAGTGCATGTACATATGTACATGTTTCTCAAAAATGTATTAGTTTATACAGAAACAACTACACGTGTATATGTTAATACTTCTTGTCTTTTTTGTTATATTTATTACAATACCAAGCTTTATGCGGTGATTATGTGATTACTTTCTTCACTTCATCTTAATGCCTCTTTACTTTCTCTGAATGGCCCACAGAGGGCAAGTCTTATAATAACGTCGTCGTCTGGCATTTGTGCCTCTGTTGGTGTGTGTGTGTGTGTGTGTGTTTGTGTTAGTTTCTTAGTATGTTATTAAGTGTTGAGTGCTTGAAATTTTCCATAATTTATATGTTAATTCGTTGTGATGATGATGAAAATCGCAACACAACACTAAATTAATAAAAAATGCGATTTATGAAATTTATCACTTACGCACACTGCGATAGATATGCATGTTTATGTATTTGTTTATATGGCATTCTACTACAAATCGGACATCATTTAGTTTTTGCATCTCTAATTTTTTCGAAAATTGTTATTTCATTTTGTGCTTGTTGAGAGTATCCTTAATGATTTTTTTAATTTATTCTTACAATTTTTTTTTAATTTTTGTTTTAAAACTTTTAAAAAATAATCGGAAAAAAAATTATTTTTTAAAATTATTCAGCATATGGATTGTAAAAAGAATTTGCAAATATCATAGTAATATCATTTTAAAAAAATAGAAGTGTACTTTTCCAAAAATGCATAACTCTTAAGCAATTCAGTGATGCAAAAGCAAAATGGTGTCCTCTTGTGCATGGAAATATCATGAAAACAACTTTAATTTATGGCACCAATAAAATTTTGCTTATGAATTTTAGGTGAAGTATTCAAGACAAATGAAACGACTCCATAATGGTTATATCAAAACAATTGTGTCTGCCAAAACATGAATGGTTTGTTTGCTTTTTGAAATCCAGCAGTGTAATGAGTCTACCAACGTTTCAACGTAAAGAAATAGAACGTACTTTAGGTCTATATGTCAGAGATAAGCTATTCAAGGTAGCTGAGGGTTTCCCCTCTCCTGTTTACTAACGTTAGTAGTAGTATTTATTTTGAATATTTTTTTGAAATTTAGTTCCTTGCAGATTTTCTGAATAAGAAACTCATTGGAAATTCTTATTTACAGTCTTTTTCAACACTAGTACAAAGATACTCATTAGCTTATTGCTGTAAGTTCTGGGATGAACAAGGCGATAACAAGAAAAATATTTTTTTGGATGCATGAAATGACGATTTCATCTAGTTATAGGCCGCAATTTTGAAAAGAATCCTAATTTGCATCAACTTTGGCCATGGGAATCTTTTAGTCGGTAACTAATGTATCCAGGGAAGTTATCAAGACAAAAAAATCCAGCTTATAAAGAAGTGATGTCTTTAAAATAGCTTGGTATCGTAATTAAAAAGAAACTTTGTCTTTGTAGCGATATTTTGGCTTTATGCTATCCAGCTTCAGCAAGACATAAAACCATAATAAAGAGAAATGTAAAGATGTATTTAATATGTATTTTTAAAGTTCGTAATAAAAAGCTGCTCATAAAAACATTAGGTGGCATGTCTCGTATTTGTCACTATACTGTTCAGTATAAAAACACACACGAGACATGGCGTCTCATGTCTTTATCAGCATTTGATTACGTATAGTATAATAAGATATACGGACATGTCATTTCAAGTCTCGTTATTACAAAGTATTTATAATGATCTTAGTTTGCATAATAAAAAGTTGATAAAGACATGAGGTGGCATATTCCGTGTGTCTCTTAATACTGTAGACTTAAAAGTTACTTGAAAGTGGCATGTGCCATTACTTTGCATATTTTGTCTTTTTAAGGCACTTTACCAAGACAAAAAACGTAGAATAATATGATTCACTTTCAACGTATAATATAGTTTATCACATATAACCTAGTACTTAGCGTGCCGGGCTATTGATCGTTGGGACATGGGTTTGAAAACGACGTACAAGACGTAATAAAAATTTAATTCGATAATAATATAAAACTATACTCTATACTTAACTCTTTTTGAAGTCTTTGTAAAGTGTCTGTTTAAGACCCCAAAAAGGTACTTAGGTCTCTTCAAAAAAAACACGGAGGAGAACATGTCTTTATACTTAATGGGTCAAATGACTCTTATAAGCTACTTTAACGAATTTATAAATATTATATTTTGTTTTCTAACTTGTCTTTAAAAGAAGCTGTAAAACTTTTTATTGCCACTACGGTGAGCCAATGTTGATTCAGTTTATTTTCGACTGCTAAAATCTTCAATTGCTGATATACCAAAATATAAAAAGCCAAAAAGTTAATTAAATATTTGTTCATTCATTTAACATGTCCTGTGCCAGAGCATGGATAGCCTATACTCTTCAAAGAACCCTTTTAAGTCGTCCGCTAATGGACGATTCTCGGCAAATGACATCACTCCCATATGCTAAATTAATTAATAATTTCAATTTAAGTACCACAAATATATCAATTGCCATTTTATTTTTAATTACTTTTGCATTACTAAGTAATTCAAATCATTGTGAGACTAATGGAATATGCCCAACTTAGATTTATGAAGACTATTTTATTTTCTTCTTTTAATCTGCATTTTCTTCATAATTTCTTATACATCAACTACCTACGCCTACTCTACTCCCCCTAACTGCAGTTAAATTAACTCAGAAAATGCTTAAGAAACTTTTTGATTTTTCCACACAGAAATTGTAATTTATGCGCTGCAATTTCAATTTAAGCTATGCTGATGAGAGCTGTCAGCGTTAAATTAAAAACTTTGCAAAAACATTGACGTTAAAGTTTTATATTCTTGTAATAGTGGCGAGGGATTAAGTTAAAAAGTGAAATGAATATCAAAATAAAAATCGTATAAAAAGAACATATTTTTACTGCATTTCTCATTGCATTCACTGTTTCCCAACGTTTGTATACATTTTTTACTGCTTATCTACTTAAGAATTTTTATTTCCGTTTGCTACCCATTCGTCTGCTTTGTAATAAAATATAAATTTTCTGATTTTCTTTTCTCAATATTTACTTTATTTTCATATGTACTTTCAGCTGATGTTAAGCTTTTGGCACGAAAACTTTCACATTTTGATCCGCTAACACTGAAAGTTCCACTCAAAGATGTCGTCTGTTATTTGTCATTGCTTGAAGCAGGACGTCCTGAGGATAAACTCGAATGTAAGTACATACAATAAAAAATGCAACTCATGTAACGAAAACTGCATTAAATGAAACGTAACGATGAATTGAATGATGGAGTTGAATCGAATTGAAAGTGAGTAAGCATGAAAAAAAGAATTCATAATTCCAAATGCAATTTTTTTATTTCGATTTTTGGTCGTGAAGAAAAATCAACATTTCAAAACAAACATTTCAATTCAATTTGGATTGTACAATACAAAGACATCTTTTATGTGTTGTTTACATTGTATACTTTTTGGTGCCGTCATTAAAAATCGCATATTGGCATTTCTCCATCTTTTAGTTATGTTTCGCTTATACGATACTGATGGCAATGGTGTGCTGGATACTGCTGAGATGGATGCAATCGTTAATCAAATGATGGCTGTTGCCGAATATTTGGGTTGGGATGTCAGCGAATTGAGACCGGTAAGTTTTGCATTGAAGTTAGAGTTTATTTAGTTTTTAAAAGTACTCGCGTGTAACTATTATGTTAATGAGCAATTTAGTTGCACAATGCGGAAAGCTCTGATAAAAAATATTATCGAGATTATAAAATCTTCATAGCGGTTAGTATTACAATTTAAGACGTGGCTGACTTTTCGAAGCTCTAGAATGTAAGCAATACGGCTCCCCTTTTTGTGTAGGATCAACACTTTTTGCTATTAGTACGGTTTGTAGAGTATGAACTGAATAAAAGAATTCTCTCATTTTGATCGATTCCCAGCTATGTAGTCCTTAGCAGTTTTCTAGTGGTTTTTGATTCGTAGAACTTTTTTTTTTTTTCACCCGGCTGCCGTGAGTTCTATATTTTCAGGGTCCATGCACTTGATGTGTCCGAGCCAATGCAGTCGACGAGCTTTCACTGTCTGAACAACATTCCTATCATTATACAGGTCATAGATCTCCATAAACCGTCCACGCATATAGCACTAAATATATAATGTAACATCATTTCACCAGAGAACCAAGGATTTGATTTGCTACCCTGCAAGATTAATGTGTTCAACAGGATTAAGTTGATCTTTAGACGGATATTGAGCCTAACACTATCGATAATCCAAAAATGAACCTTTAACATATGGGCAGGGATCGTAAAGATTATAAATTTTATGAAAGCAATTACTGCATAATCGTGATTTGGAATGAATGGATTTTTATTTTTCAAACAAAAATAATCGTTATTTTGAAATTTTTTTTTTCGATTAGATATAATTGTTATTTGGATTTGTAGTTTTTTCGACTAAAAATAATTGTTATTTTGGATTATTATTTTTATCGATAAAATAATCATAGATTTAAATTTTTTTTATCAAAAATAATCGTTATTTGGACTATATTTTTTTCGCTTCAAAATAATCGTTGATTTGGATTTCTATTTTTTTTTTTTGTATATAAAATAATCGTAGTTTTGATTTTGGTTTTTTTTTCGAACAAAAAAAATCAATTTTTGGATTTGTATTTTTGTTTTTTCGATTATTAGAAATAATCGTTATTTTGGATTTCTATTTTTTTTTTTCGATCAAAATTTATCTTAATTTTCGATATGTTTTTCATTCAATCCAAAGTAATTATAAAATTGGATTTTATATTTTTTTGATCATAAATAATCGTTATTTTAGATTTTAATTTTTTTCGCTCAAAAATAAACGTTATTATGGATTTTTATGTTTTTAGATCAAAATTAATCGTAACTTTAAATTTTTACCCTTTCATATCGAAATAACTGATATTTTGGATTTTCAGTTTTTCCAAACATTTTCGATACTTTTTTGATAGCTTGAGACTTTTATCGATATATTTCGAAAGCTTTAAAATTACTTTGATTTTGTCGATAGTTTGCGCCAGTTATTTCATCATCATTTTTAGAATTTTTTCTGATTTTTTGCCATAGTAAGTTCAATACCTTATTTCTAAGAGCAGATACTACTAAACTACACTGAACCGATTGTAAGGGTACAAGTGAAATAAACTTAGAATATATCATTTTAACGCCATAACTTGCCAAATCTACGAAATTAAAAGGGCAACCAACTTGGCATACCAAATTTTATGTTGATCTTAATCAAAATTGCTTTCCTCGTTGCACTTTTGCATCTACAAGACGGGGGCCTCAATAAAAAATATATATATTATGTAAATTAAAAAAAGGCAGCAAATTAATTAAAGTTGCTGTCCTCTTGTAAAACTTTAACGCAATTTGGCACACACACAAAATAATCCAGCACGTTGATTTACATTGGAATTTTTCCATAGAATTCCATTTCGTTTTTTTTAACCTTTTTTTTATTTGACTGTAAAATAATTTTGAATTCATGTTCTTGTAGCAAGAATTAAATTCTAGACAGAAAATAACGTAAAAGAATTTTTTTTTTTTTCTTGTTTCTCCATCCAGTCAGTGTGTTTAGCCCTTAAGTTAAATAGGCAAAATTCCAGCAAGAAAAACAATCAGCAACAAAATGCAAATGAATGCTTTTGAAAAGAGCTGGTTTTATTTATTTTTTGTTTTTGTATTCCACTCATTCGTTATGGAGTTTTATAGAGTAAACACTAGAAGCAATATATCGTTACCTTAATATAGAAAGGCCCTAACTAACATTTTTTTCAAAATCGACTTTTTTTTGTAGATGTCGGTAGGCCACCCACTAATACACTATTGATAAAAGTGTGTGTGCTACGATTGAAAATAAAGCATTTACAACCAAATTAAAAAAAAAAAACATTCACTTCAATACTACAAAACATAAATTAAAATTAAGTTTTTTCGTTCTCCCTTAAAGAAACAAAAATGTTAGTTAGGGCCTTTCTATATTAAGGTAACGATATGCATTTGCATTTTATTTTTTATAAATGGTGATTTTTTAGAAGGATAGAATTTCAGATTCATCTAGAATACACATTGTGTTTTTAAAAAAAGAATTTAATAAATCGCATTCGATTTTTGAACCACTTGAGACCATATTTCCTTATATGTTATGATGTGCCAATTTATGCTAAAATAAAATTGTTAACTATTTCTGGGCCCGAAAATTATAGTCTTTTTTATACTTTTCTTATTAATTTTTGCACGCTGAACCCGAAATCGCAATAAAAATTTTCTTAAAAAAATTTTGACTTTTTTCTCGACTCTTTCGGTAATATTTCATATAATTCGATATATCATATCTCTGGATCAAAAAAACAAGGAGCATTTTTTAAACAGAAGTATTTTTGCTAGGATTAAAGCACTAATATTTTATAATGTGGCCATATATCGGACTTTATGCTAAAGCAATTAATTTCATAAAATATTCTTTTGAGTGCAAAAAAAAAATTAATTTAATTTATATCACTCTCTACGTCAGACTCATTGCAACTGAGTGGGTAGCTAATTCCACATTCATTTCCATTTCAATCGAAAAGTCAAAGGACAACAAAAAAATAAGAGATGGGCAACTTTGTGGTAACACCGCATTTAATTGGAAAAGTTTCATTAGAACTGACCAAATGATGATGCGGTTGATAAGCCTACATTCATAGCAGACATTTAACCACAAATAATAACATGTGAACATGATGTGAAAAAAAAATACATATTTATAGAATATGACATATCCATATTACTTTAATGGAATAAACATTTAACAACATAAATTAAGGAAATTTGGTGAAGCACATTTCTTAACAAAAGAACTAAAAATTTATTAAAAATCGAGCAGTTGAAAATACATTTCTTAACAAGAGAACTAAAAATTTATTAAAAATCGAACATCGAAATATATCGAAAATTTTTAAATCGTATCGAATATCATTGAAAAGAATCAAAATGTCAACAAATTTCTATAAAATCGTAAGGTACCAAAGGATTATCATTCAGCAGTCTCAATCACACATTTTTTAATAAAGATCTGCTCATAACGTTTCTTTTTGTGCACAAAATTTGTTCAATTTCAGATGTTTTTTTTTAATATCGGCACTTCATTTGGCTGGTGGTCTTTTTTCTTTTACTAGAGCTCACCCAGCAGTTAAAATTCAACAAAAGTGACGAAACAAAAAAAACTTTTTGATATTAAAAAACTGATATAAAAAAGAGCTATTTTTGCTATTTTTAATCACTTCCTAAAAAAATTCACGGTTTATTTCTCCGTGTATCTATTCCTTCCTTAGAGTTCAATATATATACATGTCTCCATAACCAAATTTGATCTAAACCAGTCAATTAGTTTAGATAAGAAAACATATTTACCAGTTAGGGGTGTGATGCCACCCACTTTAAAACAAATATTTTTTTCTCGGAGTTCAATATATCTCTGTACCAAATTTCATCAAAATCGGTCCCTTAGTCAAGCAGCGAAAAAGGTTTTATCCTGTTAGGGGTAGTGCCACACCCACTTAACGAATTAAGAGTTCTTAGAAACCTCTTTTAGGGTTGAATCCATCTCTGTACAAAATTTCATCAAAATCAGCCCATTTTTTTAGCAACTAAAACGTTTTTTCATGTAAGGGTCGTGGCATCGCCCCATTAAATCAAATATCTTTCCTCAGGAATCAGTCTATCGTCCTACCAAATTCTATCAAAATCGGCGTGACGACTCAGCAATGACAGCGTCTTTTCCCATTAGAGGCGGTTCCACGCCCACTTGAAGAATTAAGTGTCTCCAATAACCTGCCTTATAGTTCAATCTATCTCCAAATCAAATTCCACTAAAATCGGTGAATTAGTTTAGCCGTTGAAATGTATTTTCATGTTAGAAGCGTGGAACCGCCTACTATTGGAAAGAAAATTATATGGCAGTTAAAAACGGGTCCGTCGTTCAATTTATGATATGGTGAACAACAAGATCGGGAAAGAACAACATTTCCGACTGGGTGGATTATATTAGAAAACCGTGTAGCGTTTTTAAGTTTTTTCTTGTATGAGAGGTGGCAAGCCCTCTTATCAAAATCCGGTTACTTTTTAGCTAGTGCTTACCAAATAATTCCAATTACATATTTTTGAAAAACTTAGTTGCATTACCTCACAGTGAAATATTTAAAGATTTTTTTTTTTGTTTTATTGGAGTAAACACGCCCTCTTCGCCCATTTTTTCTATTTGTTTATGCGAACAATTATTTATACTTTTACGAAATTTTTTTGCTTTGCACTAACCGTTTTTACATTTTGTGCTTACAGTGATGGTGGCACGCCCATTCATTAAATTCCCCCCCTTTTTTGTATAGTACTTGTCCAAACCATTTCCAGCATCCGCTTTAAATTTGGTTGCATTGCCAATAGTTTGAAAAAAGAAATTGAAAAAAATAATGGAGGCTATTCACAACCTCCATGCAAAAGCAAAATGTTGTCCGATTTGGCGTCATATATATTTTAAGTTATTTATTTGATTTTTTTCAATATTTTGCTATTTATGCATTTCATACTAAATTTCACTAAACTGCGCAAAAAGAAACACAGTTCCCTACACTTCATAACACTACGTTAGCAATTTGTGACCCTTTCTATTTAAGTACTACTCCCCGTGACAATGCTTCGCTTCCTCTGTAAGGCTTTTTCTCAGTATTCCGCACTCCATTGAATACTCAAATATGCTAAAGTAGGAATTTTCATATTTTTCAACTCATTGTTTATAATTAGGCTGCCGTCTTTTTGAATATTTTTCTATGAATTTTTCTCTTTCATTTATTTCACTTCATTTTTGTAAGGTTACGAGTATGATATAAAATCATTTAGGGTAAATGATACAACATTGGAACATGAAATGTTGATCTCAAAAAATTTGTTTGTCAGAGATAACTTATTTTCTTTTGAACTGAGTTTAAATTCACTTGGATTAATATTTGCATATCAGCTTTTTCAAGATATAGTATATATATATATAAAATAAAAACAAGAAAGTAGAGTACTAAGTAAGCACTTTGTTTTAAAAACATAAGTTCTTGAAAACTGTGTCCTTCTTTGATCTACATGAGAGATGTTTCAGGTAAAATTTTCAGATTAAAACTTTGATCCCAGCCGTTCCATTCTTAGCTTTTTCATATTTTTTTAGAGCTTTTTCCAGATTATGAGAAATTGAATTATATTCTTGTACTGTACCATTTAAAATCTATCAAAATAGTTATAATACTATATGTATAACGGCTTGAAATCGCTCAAACTTCTAAAAGAAAACTTTCATTTAGATGTGCAAATTTGCCAATTTACCCTATAAAATTTGCCTTCTTTTTCAAATGAATTCCTTTATAATGTGATATTTTTCCCCTATTTTCCATTGAATATGGCATGAAAATATTTTAGGCATGTTTCATTTTAGTTAAATATGCGAAAAAGAAATTTTTGAAATTTATGAGAAAAAAAACATAAGGAATCAAGCATAGAAATCATGAAATTTTTAAATTAAGTACGTGACCACGTGCATTGCAATACTTTTGTGGATTTTAATCAAAACCACATTTATCTTATTTTATCAAAGAAAATATTTGAATAGTACATTTCTTGAAATTAAAGCTTAATAGATACTTAGAATATTTAATATTTTTTTGCAAAATTAAATGAAAATATCACGCATAACTTAGTGAATTTTAAAGAATACAAGCCTAGAGCTTAAAACTATTAAAAGTAACAATACCTTGGCATTTTTCTTAACAAAATAACTCTAGATAAATAAATGTATTTCTTTTGGGGGCAAAAAAAAAGCACGAAATAAATTCATTTGAAGAGCGCTGGCACTGAAAATATATTTCAATTTACATACTTTATTGTTTATGTAACTCAAAGTTTTATTGGAATTTTCACTATGATGAATTCGTTAAAAAAAATATGTAAACGTTTGCATTTTTTCAAGCGCTGCAGAAACCATAAGACAAATAAAATTATTTCCTTGGAATTTTCGTTGTTAAAATACCAGCAACGACACTCAATGAATGCATGCCAAAAAATATGCTACACTGAGAGGAAAATTTATCGAAATCATTTTTACAAAAATCGGAATATCGCTGTTTTGAAGCCAAGCTAAAATATTGTTATTTTAACATTTTTATATTATATTGTTATTAAAATATTATATATATATATATGTTATATATGTTTATTAAAATTTTATTTCAGTTATAATTGAGGAAGTTAGAAATATTTGCTCATGGTGGGGATTAATTCCATAACCTCTACATCTCTAGTTGAATTAAAGTTTTCCTTTATTGATTTTACAATTTTCGCTTCAATAATATTTTCATATAAAAAATCAAACAGGAATTCACTAATTTTTCCCTAAGTGTACACAAATTCTAGGAGGTGAATATATTTGGGTGAAATGTTGTGGTTGGAAAATAATTGAAAATATTACTTCTCTAGTTTGGAAGTTAATATACTGAAAATTTCAAGAAAATTTTAAAAACTTTACGGAGGAGCCGTAAATGATAGGGAGTAGGTATATTTATGGAAAATGTAAGAGGTGAAAAGTTAATTGTAGTCTGTCATAAATTTAAGAGCCTAAGGAACAAATTTCATGAAATATTTCCATTGTACCGGAGCCCCCCTAAGGAGTGAAGATAGAGGTAAAGTGTGCTTCGGTTATATGTGGATGAAGGAATATTAAATGGGGTCAGTCTTACATTTAACGCATCTAGGAGAAGGTCCTGGACAACTGTGGAGTTATTTATCGAATTCAGTCCTATTTTTTCACATTTGACCTTGATAAAGTGCCATTTACCCTACTACTCTGATATTTTGGCTCATACATCTTTTTATGGAATTTCCCAGAATCAAATCTCGTCACTATTACACAGATTATGTAGACACAAGTACACTTGCGAAACAAGTTCTTGTGTTATCTGACACCCCTAGTAAATAGCTTAATATCAAGCAATTTGAGGGCGGCCTCACTGAGCTCAGATCCCGAGGCTGCAACCCCCTCGAAGCGGTGTTCAATTAGTTAAAATTGGTGGTTTTCATATATTTGAAGCAAGGCCGTAGCCAACCATAGTGCTCGTAGGGCTCGAGCCTCCCCCCCCCTTCCGAGATTTTGAGAAACCCGCATAATTCCTGATTCCATAAATTGCTATAGTTTTGAAATTATGTACCGAGCCATCCCGCCTCCAAAGAAAATGGCGGGATGCAATCCTGATTTGACCACATTTATCTCTAAGACCACACGTGATACAAAAAATTAACATAAAATTCATATTTTGTGTCACTTATTTCATAGCAAATAGTAAAAAAATAAATTTTTAAAATCAACATATCAATAATTCGTATTTTTTAAAAAAGTGCCAATAGTAAAATCTAAAATTTTAAAGGTCCGTAATTTGAACGTTATACCTAACATTTTACAAAAAAAAAAGCTACTCCTATTTCCTCCATTTAAGTCCTTCACTTAACACCGTTCACTGATGATACACCATAGCTAATGCCGTAGTCTTTACCAACGCCACATCCGCATACACATCCGATGTTCACCTGCTTCGATCAAATTGACTTTGATTAAATTTATCGGATATACATACGTACATATACGTACAGTATGTAAAAGAGTATAACACCTATGGTAGTAGTACCTTTAGTTTAGTTGTTGCCATCTAATAATATTTTCATCGTAGTTCCATTTTATTTCAATTTTCTTTTTTTTTCTCTCTTATTTTCTTGCAGATACTTCAAGAGATGATGGTTGAAATCGACTTTGATGCTGATGGTACCGTATCCTTGGAAGAATGGCAACGTGGTGGCTTAACGACTATACCGCTGCTGGTGCTATTGGGTAAGTTGCAAGTTGTTGTTGTTGTTGTTGCTGCTGCTGCAGTCATAATAAAATCGTTTATATCTGCTGCAGTACTGCGCGTAATTTTCACATCACTTTGCATATTCAATTCGAGTATGAGGTTTTGCATTTTTTCTTTTCGTTTCCTTGAAAATTTTCAAGTTTCTGCAGCGATTTTCAGTTTTATCTTTAGTTTTGTGCTACCTTAACTGCAAGGAAATTTTCAGTTCACTGATATATTCATATTGTTACGTAACTGATGATATAGGAAGACGTAAATTTTTGCTTTTGACCCGGTGCGAATAACGATAAAGCTTCAAAGGATATGATAAAATAATATTTTGAGTGCACTTGAAACGACCATCAAGCCACTTGCCACGATTGCGAATCCATCGAGCCTTTTGTGCATGAAAACCACAAATCAAATCAAAACAAATCGAAAAACCAAGCAAGAGAGATAAATGTTCTACGAGTTCAAGCACTCGTTACTTTGTTCGACTTGAGCAACGTTGACATTGAAATACGAGTCAGAGTACAAACGAAGTCAAGTCGTGTGATTGTTCTGTTTATTTTGGGTCTATTGATGATTCGCAAAATGTTAAGAGAACCATGTACTCGACAACAAGTTGACTCAGCAAGCGCACTCGTGCAGACCTCTACTTCATGTTTAGTCTTAATGAGGTTAATGACTTTGGGAGCCGCACCAGATGGAATTGGAGTCACTGCTATCAAAAGTGGTACTGTACTCGATGAATAGTAAGTGTAATGAAGCTTTCCAATCACTTATCTGCTCCACGATAATGCAAATGTAATTTCATCTATTCTGGGCAAAACCTGTCCGTTGTTTTCGGACAAAATGTTCTATTGCTTCGCTGACTTTGGTGATTTTTTGCCAAGAACTTTATCGGAATTGACAGTATCATGATGTCACTGTATTTTTGACATACTGATAAGTCCCACTTAAGCCTAAACCAAAATATACGTGATGAGACGTAACGAGTAAATTCGAGTATATGGAAACCAATGTTCATAATCAAAATACACGTACTTAACTGGTACGCGAAAGTGAACGAAACATTTTGACGAGACGTGTTGTTTCGTAAGAACCGAACTTGAAATCGTCACCACTCGTCATAACAGCTGCTTGGATTCGTTGGTTATCGTGACATTTTGGGTTAAATGTTAAAACAGACGTAACGAGTGCAAACTTTCGTTTAGTTGCTATCGTCTCGTCACGTCTATTTTGGTTAAGGCTTTACGTGGGATTTTCATTAATGTTCGTAGGATTCACTCCATAGGTATTCGTTTTTCTTTCGAAATTTGACTAAGGACGATAGGATACCTTAGTTCAGCGGTGAACTCTGTGGAAACTTTATTATTTTTAAGAGGTTTTGTAGCCGGACATGAGGCCAGCCGTTGCGGTCTTCCTTAAGGATGAGGAATATAGCGAGTGCTTACGAGTGGACATGGATCGTCTCCGAGAAATATTTTTCCCAAAGGATTAACTGATCATCTATTACTGGCTAATAATGGCTTCATTTTTACTTTTAATTGTCTAGTTTTGCCTCAATTTGTTGCCTGTCAACTTGTGTGTTATTTTGTAAGCAAAATTTCTCTCCGCTCAATATTTTTTAGTTTAACTATTCCCAATGGGTTGTTGTTTCGCTCATGTCTTCACTTTTTATTGCTGCATTTTCTTACGCTTACTAATTTTTACTCAATATTTTCATTTTTTTTTTTTATTCTTCTTTTTAGGCGTTGACAACACAGCTCTTAAAGAAGATGGTATTCATATGTGGCGACTGAAGCATTTCAGTAAACCAGCATACTGCAATCTTTGCCTGAATATGTTGGTAGGACTTGGAAAAAAAGGACTCTGCTGTGTTTGTAAGTTTTATTTAAATTTGTGTGTGTCAATGTCTGTACTTCATCTTTTCTTTCGTCGACATAAAAAGCACCAAAAACAAATGTTATCTTTACTTCTTAAATTACTATACAGGTGAAACATAATCGAAAGTTATGGAAAAATTGAGTAACAGATTTATCTTAGGATAAATCATAAAAAGTTTTTTCAAGGAGTCACTTCAAAGTTTTTAAAAAAAATTTCGAATAGTCAGAAACTCACAAATTAAGTCTGTTTTTAGAATATCGAAATAAATTTATTAAAACAAAATTTTTCCACAAGTTTTGGCATTTCACTAAACGGCACCAGTAGCTTATAGCGATGTATAGAAACAACCATTCTTACACATATGCTTGTGAGCACTCATTTCCGGTTCATGTACATGAATGAATAGGAAATTTAAAATGTTATGCAAAGTTATGATTAAATTGAATTGAATGTCACATACATATTTCTGAATGTCTTTACAACAACAAAAATGTCAATAAGATGTTAAAGTTTCTGAAAGACGTTTTTGGTAGGAAACTTTAAAATAGAAAATAATCTTCAATAGAATTCTCGAATTTAAAGTGTAATGCAACTTTGAAATGAAATGTAAGTAACTAAGTTGAAATAAGAACAAGCAATAGAAATGTTTTTAAAGCGGAATATACTCCTCCAATAGCATGTAATGCGTATAGTAAAACTTTGCTTTTTTGTCTCGAATGTCACTGCCCCTAAAAGTCAACTACTTACATTGCAATTTTGTATTTGATGTCCTTTTTTCAATTGATTTTTTTTTTTTTTTTTCTTACGATTTTTAGTGTGTAAGTACACGGTACACGAACGCTGCGTACAACATGCACCTGCCTCCTGTATAACAACCTACGTAAAATCGAAAAAATCAAAGGGTGGTGGTGATTTGCTGCATCATTGGGTCGAAGGCAACTGTTATGGACGATGTTCAAAATGCAAAAAACGAATTAAAGCGTATCATGGTATAACTGGTTTAACATGTCGTTGGTGTCATATGATGGTAAGTAAGTGCAGAAGAGTTGGGTTAATAGTACTATAAGCTATGTACATATTATCTTAAAGTATTTTGAAATGACAATAAATTTTTGGCAAGTCCTTACCATAAGTGTGTAATGAACCTTTGTCTTGCGATAAGCTTTTTACATGGCTTGAAGCTATAAGCTAAATAGCTAATGATTATTACTTGTTTCTAACTTATTTCTCCACAAAAAAGACCTTATATATGAGATGTTCTTTGCCAAAACAATAAGAATTGAAGCTTGAAATCTGCGATTTATGGTATATATTTTAAAATAATAGCTGTAGCTGTCAACTTTATAGATTACAGAAAAAAAATCCTTTGTTTTACGAAACTTTGATAATTTTTTTTAATTCTGAGATATGTGACTTTTGAAGATTTTTCTTTTTTTGGGGAATATTTGGGTTCAATTTCACTGATACTAATATGCCAAATGAAAAAATTTCAGGGTAAGCACAAGAACCTCTGAAAATTCTATTTTTTTTGAAAAATTCACAACAATATTCATTTATTCTATCTTCTCTCTTCATAAGTTTACAAAAGAAAGTAGAGAGTTTGTCCTTTGAACTTCGAACAAATGAGAAGAAAATAACGACAATAACAACACAAAGTACAAGATGCAGCATAAGCGACGACAAAGCAAAACGACAATTTTTTATGAGGTTTTGCAAAAAGTTAAGCCTAAAAAAAAAATAATATATAACATTAAAAAAAATAAAAAAAATAAGTATGCCATAACCTTCTTTAGCACAAATATGTGGTTTTAAAAAAGAAATTATTTAAAATGGTTCAGTATATTTAGCGTCAAAGCGTTACAAAACATTTCCATGTATGAAATTTTATATAAATAGTACAAATGAGATATTAAGCAACTGAGCTTTAGCGCTCCAACAATAATATTACAAATTAAAAAAAAAATTATCTAGAAATTTCAACATTAATATGCAAGCAGATGTTTTATACATCGCAATAAATGAATAATATTAATTTAAACTTTGTGTATTTTATAACAAGTTTTGGTATTCTTACAATGGAAAAATATGAATGAACAACAAAATCACACTTAAAACAATAGAAAATTGAATTTCAAAAATGAAATCAAAATTACCAGTCATAAATTCAAAGAAAATGGATGTTTAATGACGCAAACCCTTACACTTTCCCCTCGCTCTCTATTGTACTGCAGTTATTTTGCAGCAAATCGAAGACAGATAAATACAAATCCAATTCGTATAATTTTTGCTGTATATCCTCTTTACTTGTTGTACTGCAATCCTGTCCTGTCTGCAGTTTTGTCTTTCAATTCACCAATATTGTATTCGATGTGGTTTATATGGTGGCATTTGTTACGTTGACTGCCTGCATCTGCTGTTGCTGCTTATTGGTCGCTGTTGTTGTTGTTGTTGCTATTGCTGCTGTCAGCAACGGTATTGAATATCCTGTCACGTCTTTTCTTTGTATTGAATGCAAGACAATGAAACCGCTTTAGCTATAAAAAAAACACAAAATACTATTGCAATTGCAACAACAACAATAAAAAGAAGAAATGTAGTAACCTTAACAAACAAGGAAAATAACAGAAAACGTTGATAATAACAACAACAACAACAGCAACACTGAAAAAGAAAGCAATGCGCGTAGCAAGCAAGTGACAGCATTGGAAATGTGTCAACTAAACTGCAACTGCAACAATTTGAGTAGCAAACACTACAAGAACATAAAATTTAATTTCAACTTTAAAAAACAAAACAAAGGATTTCTTGTATATTTTATGTAAATTTTCAAATATGACTGCAGGTATTTTGAGCAGCCATAATTGTCAAAGCGCAAACTTTTTAAAGCATATTAGATTGATTGGATTTGTATTTTAACGCTTCATCTCTGATTTGCTTGAATTTTCTACTTTTGTAAATATGTAGATTTCTTTTGAAAGTACAAGCACTGAATTTCAGATAGCAGATTCTATTTTTTGTACAAAAGATTTTGAATATAACACCAACTCAAATATAGCTCAAAGGTGCACAATGATGCCATAAATATTGTTGTTTTAATTGTAAGATGCTGTCATTAAAGACATTGGTGTGAGTAGCAAAGCTTTTTTATGCCTAAGTTCTTGTTGAAGGAATAGTATTAAAACAAAGAAATTATCACAAAAAATTAAAATTGTTTTCTATCAAAATTTTAATTATTTTACATTGATTTTGAATAGGGTTTCTCTCCCGAGATTTCTCGTTCCCGATCTCCCGGGAAATCCACAAAAATATATATTCCCGATTTCCTGAGAAAAAAATTTAATTCCTGGAAAATAAATACATATTTCAAAACTACTTGTGGTTACTGTTGTTGCAGTTATTGCAACTGAATCGATCTTAGTATGAGCCTGAGGTTCAACCATTAATATTCGTATGCAATATAAAAACTGTGCTAAACAGCACTATTTTTTAAAAATTGTCGTTTTGATTTTAGTAAATTTAGCTGAAATATGTATTAAAGTCTGCAATAAACTTTGCTGGCCTGCTTAGTTGAGTAAAAGCTGAACTTTTTTTTTAATAAAAAAGTTAAAATTTAAGTAACTTTTTGATGTTAATGACGAAAAAGCACGTTCGTCATCTAATAAGTATATTACAAGTACCAATTCAGTACATTTCCACAAAATCCAAATGCCATCACTGGATTGTACCCTGCAGAAAATTGAAAATATTTACGTTGACTGTAATGTGCATAACCAGATAAATTTTTGATTTTTAATCCGACGGTATATGCTTTGCTAGTAGCCTTAACAGCGTATTTTTCTTGCCAGGGCATAACAAGATCCCATGAGATATTCTAATGTCTCCTATTTCTCAAATAAATTATATTTTGTACACCATCGGATACTATAACCATTCTCAAAGCATGATGCCCAATAAACAAGTGACCAGTCACAACCCTGTTCAATAAATTTCAATCATAGAAATATAATATATTTAGGCGCTTGGAATTTTTTTTTTAATTTTTGATTACAAAACACATATCATCAATATGGCATTAATTTTTTTTATTTTCACTTGCTCCACAAATTCGGTCCCTTGACATGAAGAAAATTTTTATCTCAAAAAATATCTTTTGCGAATGATTTAATTTAAGCAATTAAAAGATCAAACCTAAGGGAGCTTAATGTTATAATCAACTTAACAGCAAAATTTAAATTTTTCACCTTAAACGAAGAAACATTTTTCTTTATCGATTTTTTAACGTTTTTCATTTTTTTTTTTTTTGTTGTAAAATTACACGTAATTTTTTGCACACGATAGATTTTCTAAGGACTTCAATAAATTTCAATTATTTTATCCCTATACTTTGTAAATTTCTCTTCAACATTAAATTTAAGTGCTAATTAATTAGATTAGGTGACGTTGAACGCTGCTGTAATTATAGCGATAATGGTTTTTATCAAGAGAACGACTCAAGTTCTCAAATTAATTGGCAAGCAAGTGCTTGTTCGAAAAATTTCAAAATTAAGTTTTATTTTTAATGAAAATCAATGAAAAATGTGTTAAAAGCTATTAGGCTATTAATGAAAGCATATTATGCTATTAATGATAACTTGAAACAAGTTATTTTAGGTTGTGATAAGAGAAAGTATCACATGATGTAATATTTCGATTAAGGAGCTTTACATCATGCTTTACAATTTATTTTTATGTTTTTTTTATTTACAGCTCCATAATCGTTGTGCATCTTCAGTGAAAAAAGAATGTCTGCTGGGCGAACATGCCGAATTGATTGTGCCACCAACAGCCATTTGCCCGGCGGTATTGGATCGTCAACGATCTGTGAATCAAGCCAACAAAGTATGTACAAGCAGACTATGTTATAATTTTTTTTTTTTTTTTTTAAATTACTAATTTATTAAATAAAAAAACTAAATAAAATACTAAAGCACACAAATCACGTCATGCTGTTAAGCTAAATTCATGTAGATAACTAATAATACTTAAAAAATTACGAAAGTTATAACAAAGAAAACGACTAAAAATTATTGAAAAATTTTTTAATTTTTTTTGTTTTATATTTTTAAAAAATCAATAGTTTGTACAAAAAATTCTCTAATAATTTTTTTTTTGTAATTCAACACTTCCATTAATTTTTTTGTCACAAAATAAAACCACCCTACATATGCTTTCCTGCTGTACTAACAAATATCACTTGCAACATATTATCCTGCAACATTACGCTGTGGTTGTTGTTATTGTCATCACCGTAATTGTTCTCATTTTGTTGTCAACAAATTTGTATATAAAATTGCCAAAACTAAGAAATCTCAAACACATCAGGCAACACATTTTCAAATTACACCACCCGGTGGTAGCAGCTGTCCGTTATTGGTTTTTGTCAATCCAAAAAGTGGTGGACGTCAAGGTGATCGAATATTACGCAAATTTCAATATATGTTGAATCCACGTCAAGTCTACAATTTATCCAAAGGTGGACCAAAAGAAGGTGAGTAATTTTTTTTGCTATTATTGCATATTTTTACAGATTCATAAATGGTGCTTAGTTGTAGCCACATGATAGTAAATTATTCAATGTACTCTTTGAAGATTTTTCCAAAAGTAAAATTTTATATCATGACGCAGTGTGACTGGAGTGTATGCATATTTGCTGAGAGAAATATTTCATCCAAAAAGTTAATTCAAATATAAAGCATGATCAAATCACCCTATAAATTATGTGTCCTTATTACATAGGGCGGTAAAATTGATGACAAAAAAATATGAAGTAAATAAAAATCTTTTTTAATGCTAGCATCCAATCCAAACCAATTGATTGCTTATTAGTTAACACACTTCATATCTAAGCTGCCAACAAAACAAATTTTTTTCATGCAAGTTTCGAACAGCAATCAACATTCAAAACATCAAAAATTGCACTCATACGCCATGTTGTACAAATTAGTAAAGTTGCATTGTTAAAACAAAATTTGTATTACTACAAAATGAAGCTGCTGGTCATTAGATCCATAAGCATTAGCTAAAAGTTTAGATGCCACACTTTTGTGATATAATTTGATATTAAACTGCTTAAACAGAAATACTAAGCGGAAAACTTTTTGCCAGCCATAAGAAATTTCATTATTTGATTTTAATTTTAAAATTTTCCAATTGCAAGCCAGAAAAATGTGGCTTACACTAAGACCCCCAGCACCAACAGTGTCAACAGTTTAAGCCAACAGCTTAATTTTAATTTTAATTCTTTATTTTTCTCTTGGTATTTGTTCGATTTCTTGCTTTCTACGCTTTCCGTACTTCATTTGGTTACTAATACCCTAACGTGCACAACTACATAGGACTCACGCTGTTTAAGGATTTGCCCAACTTTAAAGTTATCTGCTGCGGTGGTGATGGTACCGTCGGTTGGGTGCTTGAAGCTATGGGTAAGTTAAGCGCTGATACTGAATGTATTTTCTATTTTTATGCTACAACATTGTTTTTTTTTTTTTTGCGCGGATTTTTTTTTTCGGATTTGCGCTTCACACCAACTGTGGCGAGAGAAAAACTGTGCGCAAAGTTTAATTGTGTTTTTTTGTCTTTTCATTCATTTAGATTCTATTGAGTTGGCAACGCAGCCAGCAATTGGCGTAATTCCTTTGGGCACTGGCAACGATTTAGCGCGTTGTTTACGCTGGGGCGGTGGCTATGAGGGTGAAAATATACCAAAACTAATGGATAAAATTAAACGTTCTTCATTGGTTATGCTGGATCGTTGGAGTATTGAGGTGACGAATACCGTACCAATGGAGGTTATATTGAAGCCAAAGGTAATTTTTGCTTGAAAGAATAATTAAGTTAAGTTAAAATCGAATCACAATCTTGCAATAAGCTACAATCAGCAAATTTACAGTACATAGCTAAGGATTTTTTAATTAAATGTCACTCATACGACATGTTAACGAAAACTTTACGTTTGTAATTAAATTTAGAAAAATGCTTTGGGTTGCTTTATTTTGGTATTAGATTCCGATTTCAATTAAATTGAAATGGTTTTTGGTCGTGAATTTTAGTGACATTTTACTTTATAATGTAAGCGGCCGGTATTAAGATTTTTATTTATTAGAGAGTACCGCAAAGTTAAACATATTCACACTGGAATATGTGATCTAGGTTATATCGAAGCTAAATTATTGTTCTCTGAAATTAGAGAAAATATATGTAACACAATATCGGTTTTATTAGCATCTGATTTACGCAGCATGGCTCTGTTGTGTCATAGTTTGTAGTAGTACATATTTGGATGATATGAAAACATTTGTTTTTTTGTGCCACTATTTTTCAGCAGCATATAAGCGGCCAGTATAAAGAACTTTATTTTATTACAGAGCACTACAAATCGTACTAAAATTACTGTAATATATCAGACTTAGATAGTCTCGAAACAGAGTTACCGATGATTGAAATAATAGGCATTTCATTTCAATTATACAGTATAGAAAATTAGTATTTATTTTTTTAATTGTACGTTAGTATGTAAAATTTATCGTAAGTGTCAGGAAAGCTAAATTTATTCGACTTTAAAATCTTTAATATTTCCATTTACTAAATGTATCAATCAAATCTGATTGCCAAAAAAATTAAAAATAGAGCTGATTGTTTCCATGAAATTTCTGTTGCATCTTTAAAACCTGGAACTCTCTATGAATTCAAATATTTTAGCTTAACATTTTCAAAAACTAAATTTTTGATCAAGTTTTAGAATCTGCAAAGCCTTTAAGTCTACCACAATTTGAGTAAATCTACCATTTCAAATAAATTTTTGAATGACAATGCAAGTCAAAATCAATTTTCAAACGATTAAAGATGTTAAATCCTAATATGAATGAGAATTTCTAAGCCTGATAAGTTTACCTTTTTACTTAAGCTTGTTACGAACCAAAACAAATCTCAACAACTTAAAGGTCACTGATGATTCGATTTAGCAATGGATGAAACTAGTATGACTAACTTAAACCGTTTTTACTGTTGATTTGCTTCTGTTTTATGTAGTTTTTTTAGTGTTATCACAGTAACTTTATTTGAATAATTATAGATTTAAATATAATTATAGATATAAATTTACTTGTTTTCCTTAGTAACATTTAATCATAAAACATACCGAATTTAATTCAGTTATCACAATTTTTAACTCGAATTTTTCAATCCCGAAGGACATTCCAAATGATTGTTAAAAACTTTTCTAACTTCATAGAGCTCTTTAAGTACAAAAAAAAATATAGCCGCTCAGTAGCGACACTTTAAAATCACGTTCAACACTTGTGAGTCAATTTGTATTGTTTATTGATAAAATAAACAAATATAAAGAAGTTCTGCAGTAAAAGCTGAGTAAGGGCTGCATAATAGTGGCTCGCGAGTATTCAGTGAAAGACTTTAATTTCCATCTAGATATATACTAAATCAATTTTATGAATTCAAAATAAATCGGTTCTTATCTAAGTAATGCTTTTTGAAGCATTGACATTTGACAGCATGAAACATTACATCAAAGATAATGAAATTTTTTTCCGATTTTCACTTTTCTTCTATGCCATAGGTTACGCTACACTCGAATATGCAAAAAGTGATTGAATTGTCACAAAGTGTTGTTGTTGAAAAATCAATAATTGAGGAATTTGAAAAATTTCATCGTAACAACAGTAGCGGCAGCAATGAACATAATTTTGCAATGTCGTCCGCAAAAGAAACAACAAGCAACAGCAACAATAATATTGCGGCATCAATGTCATCGATGAGCTCATCAATTACAACAGCAAGTACAGCCGCAAATGAATATACAACGAAAGATTGTCGAACGACAAAAAGCATTTCGATGTCAACATTTGAAACGCATCGACGACAGCAGAAATTAACAACGTCAACAACAGCAACAACCTTAAAAAGTTGCAGTAACAGCAGTAAAAATGAGAGCAACAATAGTACAAGTACAATTATGCAAGAGCAGCAGCAGCAACAGCAAGAACAAGAACGAGCAGTTGAGCAGCAATTGCTGCCTGAAACAAATGAAAATACTACAAATCAAATGGAAAGTGATGATTGTCGATTTATAGATGATGGTAACAGCAAAATATTGGTACAACAGGCTGCAACAATACCAACAACACCACCGACGAGTCCAGCAAAAGTTGAACAAATTGTAATCATAACAACAGATGCTGGCAATTTTATTGATGTAGTAGCAACACCAAAGCCAATTAAGGCAACAATTGCTCACATAACTGAATTAGCGGATATTGATGATAATACTGTTAATTTGGATGCAATAGCTGATGACCACGACATTGGCGTTAGCGAAGTTTGCAATTCTGATATTGCAAATGCTATGGTTGGTGATTCAAATGGTACCATAGATGTTAATATAACATTGTCTGATGCAGCAACTGCAGATGAGTGCAAAATTATAAACATTCCATTAGAGCAGCAACAACATTTACAGCCGCAACCACAGCCACATCCACTGCCGCTGCTGAAGCCAATTAAAGTGCAGCCGGAAAAGGTTTGCAGCGTGCCGTACAACATTATTAACAATTATTTTTCGGTTGGCGTGGTGAGTATGCAAATTTTGTTTTTTTTTCTATTACGATAGCAGCATAGTTTTTAAAATGATTTAATTTAAAAAAATTATTACATTATTAACATAAGATATTTTTAAGGAACTATATGAAAACATGCAGCTTGTTACAATTTATCTATTTTTAACAGCACACCTTAATACATCTTCATGTATTACGTACTTATAATTATTAGATTTTTCACACAACATCAAATAACATCTATGTAATTTATAGATGAAAATGGTCACTTCAAATCCTTAGTGTTTATACATGTTGTTGTAATTTGTTTGCTTGTAAACCATAAGAAAACTTAAAAGCTTTAAGTCAACATGGCTGGCTTTACGCATTGTGTGCGAGGAAAAGAGCTTAAACATGTCATGTGAAAATCAAAAAAGCTTATCAGCTAATGCTCAACAAAAAATGTTGACAATCCTTTGACACTTTTACTAAGCTTCTCAAAGTAAAAAAAAAAATTAACGTTTTCTACAAAATGATTGTTAAAAACAGCAAAGTGACAATATGCCTACATAGCCAAATGTAAACGATGCCCACTTATGACTTGGTTAAAGGGATAGGCTTTTAAATCTGTTAACTTAAGCATCTATGTGTATTGAGCTAATCAGCTTTACCATCAGGAATATATTCTAATTAACTAGTAACAAATGAAAAAAAAACTGCAAAATTCGTATTTCAAAGAGATATAGCAACAGATTTTGTTTTAGTTTCTTCGCTTTTTCGTGCGAATTCTATGATTTCCTTGAAATCATGTTCTGGGTGCGAACTATAGCATGATAACTTCAGTAAAATTCATGGCTATAATATACCTCACTTGGTTTCTGCTTGTCGTATTTGGCTCTGGGTAAGCGTATTTTCTTAGGAAATGCTTATGGAATATGAAAGATAACCACTGCTCTCTCTGAGCTTAATTGTGTCAAATATACGAATATATGACTGCAACAAGCAGATGCTCCAAGATGTCATCTGTAACCCATAATGCCATACTCATAATGATATAAGTAGAATAGTGTTTAACTTCAAAAATAAACTTCTACTTAAATCCAAAACCGACAAATACAGTAGAACCTCGATTATCCGTCAGGCACGGGGATGACCGCATGACTGATAATCGAAAAGACGGTTAATAGAAAATACATAAGTTTCAGATCTGATATCCTCTTATTGTCAATATGTATATGGGACGTTCAATGTCAACCGGATCAGTGCTGTGTCCAAAATTTGGAGTGACCAAAAAAATCGCCTGAGGGCTCATTTTGAAGCTTAAGACATCTGCTTTCAGATTTCGTGCGCACCTTTGAAAAATTCAAATTGGCGGATCCAATATGGCGGCCGGAAGCCAGATAAAAATCGAGTGTCCTTGTAAAAATAAAAATTCACAACCGATTGGGTCGTTTCTTGGCTCAAATTGTAGCTCCTAAAAAGCTTTCGTGCTAGGTTGACAGATTCCAAATATCAATATGGTGGAAAAATTTTGGAAAGTCAACCGATTTGCACCAAATTTGGTATACGAGAGTCTTGGAAGTCACTGATTACGAATCCGAAGTCAAATTTTACAAAATCAAGATGGCGGATCCAAGATTGCTTACGTATTTTTTAAAAATCAACCGATTTATTCCAAATTTGCTATACAGGGGTTTCTAAGGTCGCCGATTACGAATCTGAAGCTATATTTTAAAAATTTTCAAACTCAAAATGACGGATTCAATAAGGCGGATGTATTGTTTAAAAATCAACCGATTAGCACCAAATTGGGTACACTGTGAATGTCTTCAAAACCAACAGTTGAATTAGTTAATCGTAATGAAGAATCTGGACATTGTGATGAAGGCGATGAAAGTGATACAGAAAGCTATAATAGCAAAGCATTTGATAGCGCGGATTTCGATAGTTCTGATAGTGAGGACACAAAAAAGATTTGTTTTTAAATGAACCGCGATGCTTAACTGAGTTGACGGATAATAAGGAAACGAATAATCGAGGTTCTACTGTAGATGCTAAACTCAAGAAAGGTCATAAAATCAAATCAAATAATACTTGGAACCTCTTTCAATCAATATAAATTAAAAGAAAAAGACTTTAAGGAAATCGAAAAGGTTGTCTAAAATTTCGCCCAAGTTTTATGACAATCCAAATAAATATTCATAATTTCACATAAGTTATGCCGATGGTAACACTGGCATAAGCATTAAAGCCTACATCTTAGATTAAGGTTAAGTTGAGTAGGCTATTGTCATGTGTCTTCTTAAACATTTATATAAATATTTTCATTTCTTGTTGTGTGACATATGGGAAATATCTATTGCTTTCTTTTGGTTTCCTTGATCTTTTTCTTTCCTTTGCTTCCTTTGGTTTTGTTACGTATTTGCATTTATATTGTTGTAGCTTCACCTTTTCTTTTTCTCTTTGTTTCTTTAAAAAGTTCCAACTTGACATTAACTGCAGGCATGGGATATTCCAAATGCTACCATCACTTGAATGCGTAACGTGATTTGATTGTAGAATAAGCTGGACCTTATTACAAATTAATAATAAAACCAACTCATTAAACACAATGAATTGTTAAGGTTTCAGCTATGATTTTTTTTATATTTTTCCAAGTTCCAAATTTTTTGCGCAATTTTTTACTGATATTGGCGAATTCCTCTATTCACAATTTTTTCTCCTAAAGTGCTTGAAAATTTAACGCATCCATAAGAGAAGCAGAGGTGCCCATTTGAATGATACTCCTTTTAGAACATAATAACATCGATTGTGCTTGAAAATTAAATAAAATCGTTATCTCTATTTTTTTCGATTTTACTTTATTTAAAAATAAAAAAAATCATATCACTATTATTGGAGAGCCTTTCATGTAATGCTCACCCTAAATCCATTTTTATCTGTGTGGCATTAAATGCATGTAATGCCTGTTGTTGTTCTTCCCATTGTTGTTTTTTCCACCAAGGATCATTTACGCAACCATAAATCCTTATTTGATACGACATAGTGCTGAATTCGTTGATTGTTATCCAAGAGTTTTAAATGGCAAAGCGTGGCTAAATGCATGAATTTATATGTTTGTTAAAATGAGGGACTAAATGCTTAAAGGCTGTTTGTGTATGTGTGTGCGTGTGTGGAATTTACTATAATGGAATCGGCATGGTAAACTAGTGTTTATGGCAATTGTACGCATGGGGCATTTTTAAGTGCTGGATTTGAACTCTCTTTTAGAGTTAAACTTGTGGCAAATGCTTTTAGTTTTTGGACAAACATAAAAAAAAAGTCGAATAAAATTAAGCTCAATATTTTATAAATAATATAGATATACGAGGCAGTAACTAGTGAAAGTAGCAACTTTTTATAATAAAGCTTATTCAGTTTTTATGTGTTCGGTTCTATAAATAAAGTACAAACAAATGCGTTTGCAAAGTTATGGTAAAAGCAGATGTCAATGAATTCATAGTTTAATAATAAAACAATGAGGGAGTTAATAAATGAACAATATTATATTATTAAATGAATGAAAAAATAAATAAATTTAAGAATAAACCTTTCAATGAATTAAGAATGAATATCACGAGTTCAAAAAACCACAATTTTTTTATGGCGCACAAGTTTAAATACAAAGACAAAGTTTGAATTCTTTCAAAAATAATACAAATGAAACAAAAACTTTTTTAATTAAATTATTTTTTTAGTTGCGTAAAATCATTTTCCAACTTAATGAACTTTTTGTGCAAGCAATGATTGAACTATTTCAGTAATAAATAAAATTTGCGCACAATTTACATATGAAAAATATTTATTTTTCATTGAAAAATTTATTGCTATAAACTTTGTCAGAAGTGATTTATGTGTATGTAGGCTGAATATTTGTTGTCAGCAAAAATTCGTTACAAAAAAAAACAGCAGGCAAGGCTTATCGCAAAAAAAAATCGAAACTGCAGCATATTTTTAGGCATTCATTAATAACGCTTCACTTGTAGTTTGTGAAATATTTCATGTAATCAAGCATGTAATATTACATAAAAATAAATCATAACTGCTGACACAAGCTTAGCAACGCAACTAAGTATGCAATAAAAAATTTAAATGTCAAAATGTCAAACTTTTCTGCAAAATTTAAATCATGTCATGTTAATTTATATAGTATTTTATACGACAGTAAACAACTCTTAATTAGCTTAATTAGCATAATGTGCGGAACAAATTAAAACTTTTTCTTTTGTTATGCCCTTATTAACGTTTTAATTTTTTTGTTTTTTTCTTACTTTTGTAAAGCACAAACCACTTTCAAATTTACAAGCAACGCCATTTTACAAAAATAAACTCATAAAAACTTTTTTATAATTGCATAATTACCTAAGCATTTTACGCCTAAAAAGCTGCAACAAAAGAAACTTAACACACAAAAACTAAATTAAAGCCACAACACGTGCTTTACGTTTTTATTTTGTATGTAAGTGTTTGTCAAACGGTGCTAAATATGTGCGTGCTACAACAACAACAACAAACAGCAGCAACTATAATCAACACCTTTGTATGTATACAGTATATATGTATGTATATAGAGCGTTAACAACCGCAGCAAATATAACGAGAAAAACATCTTAATTATCGTTAACACTTGTGCATATGTTTGCGTATAAAAAATAATGATTATTACACTGTTAGAAACAATAAGTTCAATGTGGGGTCAAGGTTTTTGGTAAAAAAAAATAGAAGTGCTAAAATAAAATTAACAGTTGGCTAAATATAATTACTCTGACATTAAAAATAATTCCTTTTGTATTTTGTTTTCAAAAAATAGATATCGCACTATCATTATTGCATTTTATGTATAAAGCTAATCTGTACTATTCAAATTCCGTATCGAAATTTGCTTCGGATACGAAACTGAAATTGGAAGTTTATTTCAGGACCATCAAAAAAAGGGATATCCGTCAAATTAACTAACGCAACGGCACCGGTCGCCGACCGAGTTCATATATCCGACCGCTTTAAAAAACTCTATAAAAGTCAATCAATTTCCCGTGCAAAGTTTACGAAAGTGAACGCATTTCATTCTTTCAATATCGATACGTCAACTGTCAAAAAATCATTTTAAAGCTTCAACGGATTTTTTGTCAGTTGAGTCTAAACTACGCAGCGGTGCAGTTCGATGGTTTCGCGAGTGTAAAAAAAGATAAAAAAGGAGTTTAAAGTTTATCGAATTTTCAGCAGAAATAAACTGAGCTATAAATATTTTAATATTTTATTGTGTGCATATAAATATGTTTATCATAATTACAAAGTAATTACCACTTTTTAATTTAATTTAAAACATTTGTGAAGTGATTAAAAACGGGTGGAATGTGGTTACGTAAAAATTTCCTACGTTCCTCATTCCGACTATTTGTCCGGTAACAGGGTTTTTAAGCTTCGTAAAACAAGATAGTTTTTGTGTCTAGTTAGACTAAAAACGTATAATTTTTGTTAGATTATTCAATCTATACATTATTCTACGATGTCGAACGTGTATACGTCCTAGTTTAAATTAATAAGATTTGCCATAATTTGACATGAAACTTTTACGTTTTTACCTTATTTTCCTGTTTGCACACATACTCTATATGCTCTATTGATTTAGGTTTTAAATTTACATTAACATGCCTAATAGTACGGGAGGCAGCGTTACATATTTGAAGGTCATTTCCTCCCGCTTATTTTTTCGCAATTGTTAATTTAAGTAAGGCTGATAATGGAAATAAGCGTCAGTCGCCGGAATCGTGGTGACTCTGGTTGTGAGAGGCCGACGAAAAAAGTTTAGCTCAATAACTCGGAAAGTAAGCCACAAGTAAGAAATTATGTTCAGACCAGTATTGTAAAGCAGATGAAAATACGTCGATTTCATTTCCGTAAAATCTTCATACGATAAGATTTGACCCACCTTTCAACGTTTTAATGTTTCTAATAAATACTAAAATTTTGAGCAGAAATAGCTATTTTGGGCGAAAAATATGATTTTCAGATCTGAAGGAGAAATGTTAATTTCAAACTTTCAATAAAAACCTTATTTTTTCGAAAATGGAGATGGTCGTTAAAAATTTCAAAACTATGAAAAATGGATCAGATCTGGTCAAATCGAAATTTTTCTGATATATATAGGTATTTAAACTTAGAAGTTAACTTTGTTTGTTTAAAATTAAAAGATTTTGATCAAAATTATAATTTACATTTAAGTTTTACGTTTATAATAAATGTTATCTGAAATACTATAGCTTTTTCTTATTGGACATTAATGGTCGGAATTAGGTGCTTCAGTGGACGGAAACAGACAAAATAATCACAGGCCGGTCGGTAAATGGTGAACGTTGTGTTTTTTTGTATCAATTTTTTAAAAACAAAATTTAGTAATAAAAACTTTCATTTAAATTATGTTAACTTATTTTTCCCACGGTAAACATCTATAACAATAAATAGGTTAATTTTAGTGAAATTACATGACATATTTATGTATCTTTTAGAAGATTCAAACTGACGCACCGATAAGTGGTCGTTAAGTGGTGCCTTTGCGTTAAGCCATGTATATTAGCTCAAGTTGAAATATATTAAATATCATATAAATGTGATGTAATAAAACGACTGCTTAAATGCGAACCTATGAGCTAGGAAATATAATCTTTACTTTATAATCTTTCGATTGAACTTCCATTAACTTCTAACCTTTGCAGTGAATCATTTTCAAATCAACTACTTTCGCAAACAATGGTTTTTTTTTTAGCTGAATTTATATGTATGTAAGTGCAACAAAAACGTATTTGTAATATTGAGTACTTTATTATGCCAATAAAGTTGCACTTTAAGTAATTTCAAGCTACTATGATTGCTTATTTTCTTTTCTTTCATTCTATCATTACAGGATGCTGCAATTTGTGTAAAATTTCATTTGGAGCGTGAGAAGAATCCGCATAAATTCAATAGTCGTATGAAAAATAAACTCTGGTACTTTGAGTATGCGACGTCGGAAACATTTGCTGCATCGTGTAAAAATCTGCATGAACATATTGAAATTGTTGTAAGTATAAGAAATATGTGGGTGTATTAGTTTATTAGACTGTCCATTATTTGCTAAGTTCTATTAAACGAAGAGAATAATTTTGGTTAAAAAAAGACTATATTTGTGATCCAATAATTGTTTTATCTTAGCCCAGTATAGCGTGCACTTTACGTTTTTTTATTAAATTATTTCTTAACTATATTAATAGAGAGCCTATAGTAAAATTTTTTAAGATTTTTTGCTTATTTTATGAGAAATAATTAAATATATGTACAGTGGAATCTCGATAAAAGCAACCAAAATGTCCCAGGGGTTGTTGAAAACATCGAAAAGTTGCAATTAATGGACGGATTTAAAAAATCAAAGCCAATCTATTTTTGTGCACACCCACTATCAATTTTTTTAAGATTTCTACTTTTTTATACAAATCTAATCTGATTTGCTTATGTTTTTAATTGAAATCGACATTTAACAAGCGAAATAAGAAATCAATATCACACAAATCACAATACAGAATAAATTCACAAGAAACAACTACGCTGTATACAATCATTGCACAGAGTTCCTGGAAAGTTCAAAAAATTTGCCAAAATTCTTTGAAAAACGCTCAAAAAATTTTTAAGCTCTATAATTGCAACCAAAATTTACTTTTATAGAGCTTTTATGGTAGCTTTGAAGAGGTTGCGTTTATGGGAAAATTGCTTTTATCGGAGTTGCTTTTATCGAGATTCTACTGTAATACACTAAATAAAAACACAGTCAACGATTTTTTTAATAGTGCATATTTTTAGTGTATTTTATTTTATCTTAAAATATTACAAGAGTATACAAAACCGTTCAACCATTTTTTATATAATTCAACTATTTGTTGCGCAAGAAATAAAATAACAAACATTAGGTTTTCGGTAGCACACTTTACTGGGATAAATAAAATCTTTTTTTTTTGATTAAAAATTTTTTTTTTTTTTCAAACAAAATGATAAGTGTGTTGAACTTCCGGATTATCTAAAAACAACGGACAGTCTACTTCGTTTCACTATCCGTTATTTGCCAAGTATCTTTAATCGATGAGCACATTGTTTAAAAAAGATATAATTTTAACAACAAAAAATGTATTTATGCCAGGATAGCGTGCCGCGAATTACTTCAATTTCTTTTGCTATTTATTTCATTAGTCAAAAAATAGCACATATACAGAAATTATGTTAAAGAGTATTCGGGAAAACAATGGTATATAACAAAACCTTCAACTACTCGGTGAGTAGTTGAGCTTTATATTTATTTTTTTTTAACCAAAACCTGGCGTATTAATAAGCAAAGTGAGTGCTCTTATTCAATCACTTGCTTTACAAGCTTTCAAAATTAATTTTTGGTCACAAATCTGCATTAACTGATGTATGTTGTATGTGACCATACGATTGATCTACGTAACTAGCAACCAAACATTTTAAAAAGTATTGTAAGGAAAAATAGTTTTCTAAAAAAAGTTTTCAAACTTGCATACATATTAGGGTTGTTCAGAAAAAAAATTTTCTTCGAATTTTTTGATGATACTTTGGAATCACTTTCTACATCATGGAAGAACATCACATGAATTTTTTCAGATTTTTAAATGCATTTTTTAAGGTGTCTCAAAGCAAAGATATATTTTTATTATTATTATTGTTAGCATTAATTATAAAATGTTGTCAAACCATTTGAAAAAGTTGTTCTATAGTAACTTAAAAACATTAATTTTGTTTGTTTTTTAATAAAGTTTAAAACCTACGTTCTAATATTGACAAAAAAAATGTTAACCCTCTTAAATAACGAAAAACTGCTTCAAAAAGGCGAAATTAAACGGTTTCTTAAAGAAAAAAGTCATCGTGCTTTAAACAAAATTAAATTTTTTTAATGTACAAGATCTCATTCGAAAGAGCTCTCAAAAACCTTTACAACAAGGCATGGTAAGACTTATTTGGTCCAACAGGCTCAATGAAATAACGTTTGAAACATAGTGATGAAGCTTTTTTTTCAAAACGAGCGGATCGGTTATAGTTTTAATCGACCCCTGATGTGTGTTGTGTTTCATATTCATCTTTAAATGAATACTTACCTTATAGCTGACATTAAAATCTACAATTTAAGATTTCGTAGAACCTTTTAGGCCATTTCGCAACAAATGTACAGCAGTTTTAAGTTTGAGAAAAATTTCAAGTATGAAAATTAGACCATGAAAAATAAAACATAATAAATAACAATCTGGTGGCTTTAGGCCACCTTTAAAAATCTGAAAAAATTCATGTGATGTTCTTCCCTGATGTAGAACGTGATTCCAAAGTATCATCAAGAAATTCGAAAAAAAATTTTTTTCTGAACAACCCTAATACATATGTATGTATGTATGTATGTGAGATCAATGGTTCTCGGGATATAGAAGTTTTAAAATATTTGTTTGGACGAGACACAAACATTTTAAATGAGAAATTTTAAAGGTAATACCTTGGAATTGTTTGGTTATCTGCAGAGCTCATCAGCTGATTTGAAGCTATAACTCAGGAAATCATATCAAAGTGCATTATAAGCGTTTGTTGCTTTGCCAGAACCTCAAAACTTTTCCGAGCGCCATCTGGCTGTGAATGCCCTTAGCTTAATTTTAAATATTAGAAAGCACTCAGTGTGGCAATATCATGTGATTTGACACCACTGAACTCTTTTATGTGGGATCACTGCTACATTTAAAATAACGTTCGCAAATTATAAAAAAAAAACAAGAATTCAGTACTGTAAGGCTTCCGATCTTGGGTACCTTAACGAATAGTAGCTAGGGGAGGAAAGAGCAAGGTGTAGTTGCCTCGGGCGCAATGACTTGGGGGCGGAAAATTTGCTATCCGTGTTATAAGTTTTTATTTTTGCATCAAAATTTTAAACTTTTTTCCACGGAATTGCGGCTAAATGTTTCTTTTGCGACGGGTGCCAATATTCCTTGGTCGGCCACTGGTATAATGCATCGCCAAAAAATCCATGTATCTCAAAAAAATACCTTATTGTATTGTCTAAAATAAGCTTAGTGCTGAAAATTTATTAACCTATTCAAAGCGGAAAAGAGTACTTTAAGCTTTATAGGTATAAATTATAGCCAAATTTTTACACTTACCGAGTAGCACCTTTAGTTTCCACCAAATAGTTGAAAAAGCTCTGTCTTTAGAGAATCATCTCAAAAGCACTGTATGCCATTTGAAAAAAACTATGGACCTTTGGCAGCAACTGCAATGCACTAACACTATAAACCGATTTTTTATCAATAAAATATTTCCAAAATTTTGAAAAAATAGAATTAAATTGAAAATACTTGCTGCTTTGTTAGGCAAATAAAACACAATTTACATTACATTTTAAATTAATTGATTAATAAAAATTTGCAATAAAACACCGCACTTGCAGCTTTGCCGGCAGCTCTGCCGACGAAGCAGCTTCAAATCAGATTTCGTATTAAAACATTTTAATGATTTTATCACTCAAGAAAACACAAATTTCAACTTTTTTTTAGTATTGGCACTAATTTTAATAACAAATATGCAAAATTTAACTAACGAAATAAACACGTGCTACGCAATTAAAATTTAAACTAAATACCGTGTGACAGCTACATAAGAAGCGTTGCCACCTGATTCTTTTGAATTAAATGTTATATGAATGTAAACTTTTTTTGATGGAAAGGGAATTTTGAGAATTGTATTGAAATATTTTTGAATGTGACTTTTTTTATGAGGACATACTTCTTCTTTTAGTAATTGGTTTTTATTCAATCCATTTATATTCTTATCTATATTAGAATTACCTACTTTTCATAGAATTAAAATTGACACTAAAAGCTTAAGTGATAAATTAAAACAAGCTGATAGGAAATATAGTACTGAACCGTCGACCGGCTTGGTAAAATAAAAATTAATGCGTTGACCGGAATACGGACGGTCAACGACTATCCGCTGTCAAAATAATACCCATCGGAAAAGCGTTCGAGTAAACACAATTGCGTCAGACAACGGGCGACAGTAAATACCATTTTGTTTTCACTGACATTAAAAAATTGACTCAATCCGATTCGAAATGCAACACTGATCATCGCCCGCCGACGGTGATAATAGAATTAAATTTAAATCGGTGAGTACCGGTCGGCAGGTTTGCAGTCGTCCGCCGCAAACCTGTTCCATTATTTGACAGTGGATAATCGTTGACGATTTTCCGGCACCCGTCCGTATTCTGCTTAACGCACAAATCTAAGTTAAATGTCAACGTTAGCGGTTCTTCCGTCGTCCGCTGGAATTCGGTTCCATTTCATTCAGTCAAGTGTGTTGTAATTTTGATAACGGCTAGCCGCTGGCGTTTTTTTTCGTTGTCCGTCGGTATTGTGTTAGCCATTATAATCTATACCAGGGGTCGGCAAAGCAATAATACTTTCTCTTTCTCTCTTGTTGTATACGTATACAAGAAAATTAGCTCTGCTACTCATGAGTAGCAGCGCGCCGATACCTGATCTATACATAAAAACACAGTTGGTAAACGGAGACGAGGGGACATGTATACTTTTTTAAGAGAAAGTGGTGCCACGCCCCTAACAGGAAAAAGCATTTCCACTGCTAAACTATTGTGTTAAGTAGGCGGTGTCACGCCCCTCATAGGAAAAAACGTTTTTACTGCTAAACTAATGGACCGATTTTTGATGAAATTTGGTACAGAAATTGATTGAATTGATTGATTGATTTTGATTACCACTACGCCCTTAACAGGAAAATATGTTTTCTTAGCTAAACTGCTAAGATATACGGGTAGAGCAACATGAGACCATAATATTTATTTTTGGAAGCGTTGACAAAAAAAGTGCTGTTTCTAATATTAAATACCAAAAAGTTGGTTGAATTTCAACCAGTGGGCGAATTCTAGTTTAATATTAATTCCCTCTACCAAGTTACCTAAGATGGTTTTCTTCCAACCCAATTTACGTGCAAACAAAATCAATTTTGACTATCGTTTTTAAAAAATACTTTGAAAAGCAACAATTTGATACTGCTCTAGCATCACGCTTCGACACTTTTAAAATATTTTATTTGTAGACAATTGTTCAACAGGATTTCACCTTGATATTATGCCATTTTTTCCAGTGGCTGTTAGATGCAGTGCACTTGAGCATAACTATGTTTCAATCAATGTTTGCTAGTAAAATTTCGACCTTGTAAAATTTGCAAAACAGCTCAGGAAGCCTTGACAAGCGTAGTTCATGTTACTGTATATTTTATTTGCAACTACACTAGCAATTTTCTTATGAGCAGAAAATTTTGTTCGTTTATTAAATAAATGAAATGATCAGGAAATGTCCATAAGATAAGACACGACAGAATAGCGAAAGCATTTTTATTTTAATAAAGTTTTAAGCTCTGAAAAGCTTAGCGTTTATGCCACATTTTTTTATTCAAATTGTAAATAAAATCAACTGAAACACTTGAACGCATTCATCTACACACCCATCCTTTTAGAAGTTTATCTCAATAGCATTGCTAGGGTGGATGTTACACTTATCATTTAAGGCTATGGAATATAAAAAAAAGTTTAATTTTGTTGTTCACATGTTGAACCTTAAAGTTTTATATAGAAATTATTATTCAATAACGTTATTGATTATCCAAGCTATATCAATCAGGACGAATAAGCGGAGTTCTATGAATTAGTTTTTAAATTTCAAAATACTTTGTAAATAAAATTTTGTAAATAAAATGTAATTATTTTCCAATTTTTTTTTTTCATCTTAACAGTGTGATGGCGTTTCATTGGATCTTGCTAATGGACCACATCTGCAGGGTGTCGCTCTACTAAACATTCCCTATACACATGGTGGCTCAAATTTATGGGGCGAACATCTATCACAAAAACGTATACGTAAGAGTGCTGGACCATTTCGTAAGGGTAAAAAGTTGAAATCTTCCGATAAGGAATTGTCTGCAACCAGCTTTACTTCTGTAGATTTATCAGTGGCAACACAAGGTATTCATACTACAAACAAAAAAAAATATCACAACAGTGCACTATGTGTCTAAATCCACTTTTAGCTTGATAAAAAATATGAAACTTAACTATTATAATTACCATTAAGTTTTTAAGTCTGTCAAGCGATTGAATCAAAATTTTTCGGCACATGTCAGTTTGGATGGTTCGATGGTTAAAAGAAACTAGGAATAACTGTCTCAGACCACCTCGTAGCTCAAAGTTGCTTAGTACAATGCAGATAACTGTAGCTAAGACAAAATTTTAAAAATTAATTTATGTTTATTATTTTCAGATTTCGGTGATCGTCTTATTGAAGTTATTGGCCTGGAAAACTGTTTACACATGGGTCAGGTGCGTACGGGATTACGAGCGTCAGGGCGACGACTAGCACAATGTAGTGATGTGATAATTAAAACTAAAAAAACATTTCCAATGCAAATCGATGGTGAACCATGGATGCAGGTGCCATGCACGGTAAATTTATGCTCAGAGTTGCCAAGTGGCCGTTTTTGACACGACCAAGCCTGGAATTGCATGTCAAAGCCCGGGCCTTGTACTCAAATATTTAACAAGAAAAATAATTCAACTGTTCCCAAAAAAAATTACATTTTCTCACAAAAGAAAACATTTAACTTTTTACCATTTTGAAATTTTTTTTATTTTGGGAAGGCCTGTTTTTCCACTTGGCAACCCTATGCTCAACTTGTATATCAGATTCGTTACTATGAAGTTATATAGTGGATTTTTCAATAATTTACCCTTCTTTTTGTCAGTATTATTTAACATAATATAAACGTAAAAAAAATTACATTTCTGTGGGAAAGTCGTGACATTTTTTTATGCTCATTAAAAAAAAATTTAAGGAAATGTAACAAAAATCATCCAATTCCCTGCTTTTTCAGAAATTTTTCAATTCCTACCGAGTCCCCCGGCTTTGGCATTAAATTCCGGGCTTGGCCGGGTCAAACTCTGTTTACACATCAGACTGCAACTGATTGCACTTACTTGCTTTTTTATATTCATCTTTAATTTGTGATATCAAAGCAAAAACTTTATAAAAAACCTTAAAAATTCATATATTTATATATACATACATACGTATTAAAAAATAAATATTCATATTTCAGATAAAAGTTACACATAAAAACCAAGTACCCATGTTAATGGCACCACGTTCCGAAAAAGGTAAAGGATTTTTTAATTTACTCTGCAGCTGATTTCGGGACCGTTTACATTTACGTCGCAATTCTAGTCCGTCACAGCTTAGTACCAACCAGCAACAACATAACCAAACCACCGTCCAACATTTAGAATAAAAAAATTTGCAAAAAATAAAAATAGTTTACAAACCGACATACATATTTAAGAAATAGAACAATTTTTAATTAAAATAAGCTTTAATTTAATAAGAGTAAAAATAGTAAACTTAAATGAATGTTAACATATGAAAAGCTTTATAAGATAAAATATATTTATTTTTTATTTAATATATATTTTGCATACACAAACAAATATGTTAGTAAATAGTTATTAATAGTTGTAATATTTATTGTATACATATGTATATATTGTACACAATTATGAAAAATGTTTAATCGTTTGTAAAGTTTTAAGTAAAAACTTGAAAAAATATGAGACCAAATATTTAATGAATCCTTTCCGTCACTATAGGAAATTAGTAAACTTAAAGTTGGTTGAATTTTCTTTTAAATTTTGAGAATTTTAAAAATCACTGTGGAAAAATTACAAGTGAGAAAAAAAATTGTAAATAGTTAGTACCTCGTACGACGATTGAGATTTACAAGAATCAAAAGTAGCTTTCACACTGGCATTATCGCGTTTTTAATGACATTAGCTTTTTGTTTGATGTAAAAAATTCATATTTTGTGTGTACAGAAGTGAAAAATTTATATATTAGAAAATGAATGAAACACACTTGATTGCATTTCGCTCATTTGAAAGATAATTTCTGCCACTAAAATGAGGTGTCGCTGTGACGGGGGTAGTTGACGGGCCGAGAGCCCGCTGTAGAAAAGTCGAGTGTATGAGATTACAGGATGGGATGTACAGGAAAGATAGTCATGCATTTTGGTGAAAGTAACCACTCAGGGTTGCCCTTCCAAAGCCCATCCCGATTTCAGAATTTTACCCAATTTCGTTGTTTTAACTAAAAGTATATAATATAGCAGCTCGAAATGTACACCAAAAGATAGAACTCGAAGAGGCTTATGTATAAAATGTGGGGTTGCGTTGTCGAAACCTGTCCCAAAAATGGGTTGCCGCCGATTTTTTGGGTCAATTTCAATTAATGTACATACATTAATGCTTGAAATGTGTGCCACAAAAACCTATCGGATCTACTAGCTAATATAATCACTTGGTTTCGACAGAAATTATTTTTTAACAGCCTTTGAAAGCGACATGTAAAATCAATAATAGATCACGTTTACATTGACTAAAAGTCTACAAACCAGTATATAAGTTCATAACTACAAAGTAAATTAAATTCGAATTCAGCCAAACTTTAAGTAAAGAAAATCGTTAAAAAATAAAATTGTATATGATGTTAGATAAAAAACAAAAATAAAAAATGTACAATTATTTGTAAAAATATAAAATCGGTATATATAAAACTAATACTGAAGTATATCAAAATGGTAAAGCTTTAAGAAAAATTAAAATAAAAACCAAATTCAACAAAACGAATGGAAAAAAATTTAATGTTTCTAGAATTAAAAGTTCATCATTGACTATTTTTAGAAGTATGTATGTGAAAACTAATGTAAACTTACAACTATGATTTTAATAATACAAACAAATAAATGATGAGATGAGTGAATGAAAGTACCATGTTACATTTTTCTCAATTTGCGTCTTATACTACGAATGTCTATGTGGACGCAATGTCTAGAAGCATCACAGGAAATGTCAAAACCGCGCAATTTTATATTAAAAATTTATAATATATGCGCACAAAAATATTATGCTGTAAAATTTTGATAGTACTATATATCATAGCACTTTTATCCACTCATGTTTTCAATTGAAAATTTGCTTTTAGTTTTAAATTTTTAAAATATAAATTAATATTAAACTTATGTACATATATTGTAGTATAGAAAAATAATCAGCACAGTTTTTCCAAAGTAAAAATATTTTTCTAAAAAAATTCTATATGTCGCCCACTTATAGTTGACCAGCAAGCAGTTAAAGAAACAAACAAATTAGTTAGAAATTCATTAAAGTAATGTAACCGTATGTACTATAAATAAAACAATTTAGAAATTACATTAGAAAAATATAATTCAATTAAATGTATGTACGTATGTAAACTGCATATATTTAGTTTTTAGCATTCATTTCAAATATAAAATTTTTTTCAAAATATTTCATATGCATGCATAATTTTTAAAATGAAATAAAAATTATAAATGCTATGAAGTAGCTACACCACAGTAGGAGTTAACATTAAATATACGAAGAAAAATAATACTAAATGATACATATACATACATACATATATATATTCGACAGAAATTTAATAAAATATATACAGATTATACTAGTAAAATGCATATCTATAGGGGTATGTCTTATTAAATACATAGATATACATATAGTAGCAATTAGTTAGATACACTCACAATATTTGTAGTAAAAGGCTTATAATTAGTAGAAATTTTGCAGCTACAAAAAAATGTGTACATTTTCAAGTTGTTAAATAAATTTTTCTTTCTTTTTCTTTAAATAGTCAAAATCAACTTCATTTAGGGAAAAATATTTGCTTTTCCCATTGCCGCACAGTAGCTGTTACACGTATGTTATTAAGTAACAACTTGTACGATAATTACACTAAATAATGCAGTTTTATTCTGTATTCTCTTGCGCTTACATAGGGGAATGCTAGTTTTTGTAACTTTTGCCAGTCTATGAAAACATATATGTAATTTAACGTGATTGCACGCAGTGTTATCCAATTCGCGCTTTAGAAAGTAAAATGAATGAAAATTGGCTTAAAATATAGAAGTTGAATTAACTTTTATTTTATTATATTGTTTAGACCTTGTCATTATGCATGATATACATCATTTAAATTTACGCCATGTGACCTCTTGCAGGAGTCAATTCTTTTAAGATAATTTTCGATGGCTTTTCTGCACAATTCTAGCTGTAACTTAGCGAATGTTGGTTTATAATTGATCTAGCTTTGGAGTATATTTTATGCAACTATACAACAACAAAAAGTCCTACCGCGTCAAATCACATGTTCCTGGCAGCCACTTAGTATTACCAAATCTCGAATTTACGTGTACTGCAAAACTTTCTCAAATAACGTAGCCACGAGGCCTCCATAAGGACGCGAATTCACCATAAACTGACGAAATTTGGAGTCAACTCCCGCTAGCCACTCTGGCTGATATGCCATCATCGCACCCTAAAGCTTTGTTTGTGTTGAGGTTTGCAAGATTTCTTACACAAATGTTTTTGTCATAAGCCAAATACGAGTTTTGACTAAAATTTTATACTTTCCTACAGATATGTACTTAATTTGACAATTCCAACATTTTGTTTCTTTCCAAGGTGTCAACTTATTTAAAATTTTACAAAATTTCAATTTCGAATTGAAAGCTTGGATATGTACATAAAATTAAAAAAAAATCCATAACTTTAAACCAAAATATTTGCTATATTAATGAAAAAAAACCGATATTTGATTAAAGTTTAGACGGCTCACATGAAAATGTATTATTTTGCTATTAAATTGGATGCTTTTCTCTAATTGTTAATTAAAATTGTATTTAAATGCTTCAGAATTTTGAAAAGTAAGTAGATAGGTCAAAAAAAACGCAATTATGTGATGTTAGAGAAAACCCCTCATATTGTATAATACGTACATATGTAGTAAAAATTATATATATGAAAAAATAATGCTTTTAAGATATATAGCGCAAATTTTAAAGTAATTTATGAATAGCTGAAATTTAACTAATCACAATTAAATTAAAAAAAAAAAATCAAAAGAAAATTATAAAAGTCAGCTTAGCTTATATTAAACATTTTCAGTCTGGCAGTAAATTTCAAAAGTACATATATGCAATTAGTTTGACTTTTGCACGGCTGCTCAGTGGTGATTTGCATATATGTAATTGCTTTTTTACCAATACATACTATTAGCTACTGAGCTCTAATATAAAACTGTAACTATTTTATGCATTTTTTTTTAATGTCTAATTAAACTTTATTAAATTTATAATACTTTATGTCCATTAGCTATAAATTAATATATGATTTTATTAGTTTTACTTATTGTTGTAATGTATAGAATAAATAAATTATCTTTTTGAAGAAACTAAAATATATAACAATTTTTAAAATATAAATAGTTTTATTTTGTCTCCAAGCCATATTCATTACGCAACTGTAATTGCACATATGGCCCCATTATGCTGATAAATGTCAACACTTGATTGTTGCTGCTACTGCTCTGCGCCAACAATTCAGCGGTACGACATGGATGTAAGCTTAAAAATGGTTTAAATAAAACTGGATGATCAGCTTGTGTCAGTATTGTCAGCATATCAGAGCGTGTTTTAGCATCATCAATTGTATTATCATTTTTTGATGATGCTGGTGTAAAAGTACGAAAAAGTTTCCAAGCTTCTTCTAGCTGCAAGAGGCTGCCATCTGGGGGTGACAAAAAAAGGTTACTTTAAGCCATAATATATGTACATAAATAGTTGAAAATCCTACTCTGTGTGGTTTAGAAACGAAGTTAAGTATAAATGGTCTTAATTATGTGAGAAAATATTGTAATAAATGTCACGAGACCTGCAATAATTTCCCAGAAACCAAGACCCAGAACCCCGAAAACTTTTTTCTCCCAAATTTTTAAAGGATTTACTTTTCACCGTCAGTTTTTTTGAAACTTTTAAAAAGTGAACCTTAGAAAAAATAAATACTGAAATCTATTAACTTCCCAACAAAATTTTAAGCATTAAGGTTGTTTTGGCATCCTACGCTAGTCTCATTAACTAGGTGCTAAGGACAAGTCTGAGATACAAAGGTTTAAATACATAAGCCCATAAAAACTAACAAAATAATAAAATAGATTTTAAGCTCATATGTACATACATATGTAATGGTGAATCTGCCTGTTTTAATGGTACAAGCATCCCCGTAAATTATTCTCATTGAAGAAGTGTGATGTCACGACCAAAAAGGGCTTTTAAAGCGGATTTTTGTCGATTTCTTTCTTTATGACTTAAGAACAATTTTATCAAAAAAAGTAGCATTAATTTTTTTTCAACTGATATTACCCTTCCAATGTATAATGGATATGGTAATAAGCAGTGATATTATTTGAAGTTGATGACTTTGAAATATGTTTTAAATAAGTATTTGAAAAGAATCTAAAGACATATAAATATAAGACAGATTTTCATTGGTCTTTTTTGATATGATCTGAACTTATTACATTATGATTTACAAAAAATGCGTATTTTCTAGTCAATGCCGTCCCCTAGTAAGTATAATAATTTTAATAACTCACCACTTTTATGCGCTTGAAAGTATAGAACTGGAACCTGATATGAAATACTGTACACTATATGATATTCAACTTGCAGATAATCACTCGAACTATTGCTTGCTGCTGCAAATGCTAAAGGATCACTTGTCTGGCAAATATCCGATGCACTGTCTGCAAAGGAAATCTCCTCCACTTTGCTTTTATTAGGAAATGAAAGTTTTTGTTTGTAAATTAAAAAGCTGTTAGCCTCGTTTTCATCCTGTTCGGAATAAATTTAAAAATATTAACGTTCATTAAGATGAAAATTTTTTAGTTTAAATAAATAAATATACACGTAACCTTCACTTGCCAGGACCAGCTATCGCCAAGTTTGTGTGATAATTTTAAAAATTCTTGGGCTGATTTTAAAAACTCCTGCCATGTTAATGTAATTTGAGACATTTTATAATTTTATTTCATTCAAAGTAAGTACCTATTAAAAATATTTATAAAAAATTTTATTTTTTTCTTCTGACTGATGAGTTGTCTTACAAACACACGCATTATACATCAGGGTTCTATATGTATATATATATATTTTTTTTTTTTTTTTTTCAATTGCATGAGAACACAACTTAACTGACAGAAGCTTAAACTTTTTATAGGAAAATCGAAGGAAATTCTTGTGTTTGAAAATCCTTTCACCATTTGTTTTTTAGGGTATAACATCGCTCTACTTTCTGTATATGGTGTAAAAGCTAAAAAAGTCAAAGCCTACATCATTAAGTAATGAAAATTTGAAATGTCACTTTGTCACTCAAATATTAAAGCTCACAAATATTAAATTTTTTTATCATGAACCAATTCGGCAGCTTATTATATCTTATTGTTTTTACTAATGCACCGTATTTGGAAGATATTTTTAATTCTTCAAATAAACCCCTGCAGGTTCAAAAAAGAAACATAAAATTCAATTATATTTTACACTATACATGATTTCCGACTTAAGTCATTCGATCAAGTTCAATCACTAAGAATGATATTTTAAATGAGTAGTGAGTGAACAGTACAGCACATGTCCATGGTCGGTCATTTTGAGTTTATTGATGGAATCGTGTTCATTACACTAAACTTCATAAAATTCAGTCTCAGACACTTCAAAAATTCAAAAAGGCACTAGATGTCATACTTTTCTGATTGCAAAGTGAAAGATTTTTCCTCTGATCAGTTGAGAGGCATAAGCAAATGAGGTATATATCGTTGGTAGAAAGATATTTGACAAACTGGGCTCGCCAGCCAAACTCTAAAATTTATGTTGTGGAAAATTTACATAACAAGATGGCATTTGAAAATTACATTAAAAAATTATATACATAGGCTTTGGCGCTAACCCTTAATCTTTTATGTGCCTTCAATAAGATTTATTTAGAACTTTACGGTTTACGGTTTCTTTCATTAACTGAATGATCACTAGAGCGATGCTATCCCATCCCAGCCTTTTAGTCGCCTTGTACGACAAGCAGGCAATACTGTGAGTATATTCTTTTTATAGCCCATACTCACTGGGACTTTCTGTACAGCGTTTATGCAGTAAAGTGTAAAGCTTCGAAGGACTATTTCAAACAAAGCCGTCACTAAGTTTCATTTTGGGAGGTTTTAAGGCAAAACAAAATTATTTCCACGGGAAAAGCTCGAAATTTGATTTGGGACTTCAGGATCTATGCACGAAAAGAGTAAAAAATTGATTTTGAACCAGTAGCCGTGTGATATAAGACACTATGTATAGTGTGTGGAAATATGTCATTTTGCTAGAACAAAATATTGAACTCACTACTGAAGTATAGGAAATGTTCCGTTTTGAAAAATTTACTACATGATTTTAAACGTTATGATGTAAATGTTCCCTTTTATAAGAATTCAACGATTTGATGTACACTTTTTGAGAGTAAATGTTGTTTTATTTAAGATTTAAATGTGTCTCATCTGAAGTATCAGTAAGTAATGCTCTACTACACATAGAGTAGTAGAGCATTATGTATTATTTTAAAATGTTTTCACTTACCATTGAATCTTTAAGTTCGCATTTAAAAAAAGAAATAATAATTTTATTTTTGTAAACATTTTTATTAATTTAAAATTTTTATATTTTTCACATACGAACAGTACTTACAACTAAATTCTTATGTATTTTAAAATAAATAGTTATATTTATAGTGGCTTAACAAATAATTAAAAGAAAACATTTTTAATTACAAAGGCATAAGCTGAAATTTTTTGTTTGATTTTTTTGTAAATGCAATTTTACATAAAATACACTCGTACTATATAAGTAATATTTTAGTTAATTTTTAAGAGATCACAAGATTTAAAATATGTATTATCAGTGCTTTAAGCTCTCGGAGTTGAACATATTTCTGCTGTACCTACATTATATTAATCAATATTTCATATATCTCAACATCAACTGAGAGATTTTTTCTAAATAATAGATATCGCATTCGAAAAAGCTTTTGTGTTATATATATCGCTTGTTCCATATGTGAATATATTATATAAAAAAGTATAAAGATATTCAACAAAGCTGAAACAAGACAAAGCAAAAATTTATTTAACAATCATATTAAAAATTGTTTATATCTTGATATGGAGGTCTTTCGACTTTCTTATCGCAGTTCGACCCGGGATAATGAATCAGCAGGTGTCAGACCAGATGGCGTTGATTTACTAATTCAACAAGATTATGTTATTGATTAAAGAAACAGCAGGTGTCAGACGGGATGGCGTTGATTTATTAATTCAACAAGGTTATGTTATTGATTAAAGAAAAACAGATGTTGACGGTGGTTCCCCCGAGATATTATAACTGGAAATCTCCAGAGAAAGGTGAAGCTATAAAATTCACATGTAACGATGATGCTAGGCAAGAAAGGTTGTAAGATCCTGCAATATGCAATATTAGAATACCTTTTGACAGAACAGATGAAGCCCAAGTTTGGGTAAACAATGACGCTTTTGGATTATCCGAATCATATCGACATGAAGATAATCATGAATTACGTTCGGGAGATAGAAGTATCTCAGAAGCGGGTAGGTCTAGACGATATATAGAGAGAAGCAACGCTAATGAAGGATGCATAATATCCCATAACATCCTACACTCCGGGTTAGGGATAAGATTTGGTTACATATCAGATGCTTACGGTTTCTGTACAAATAGAACATCAATTATAAAACATTATAATTGTGGAGGTAGAGTAGTAACACTTGGAATAACGATTTTACATGGTAAAAATATGGGTTGGAATGTTTATAAAGGCAAACAGAATGCTAAAATTATAGATATGGTAAAATCAGTTAAAGTATATTTTTCGTATGCTGTAAGAGTTGAATCAGAAATGAGGCGATGGGTTAGTGAAGATCCATCAAGTAGAAAATACATTGTTATTTTATGTAAAGATCATCGTTTCAGATATCCGTATCTAGACTATCACTATTATAGAAGAGTATATGGATCAACATGGCATATACCTTCAGCTTTGGCTTCTTTGAATGATTGTATGAATGATCCACAATGGTGGGAAATACATGGTCATACATGTTCAAATGAAATAAAAGGAGATGTTTGTTTAATGCATTATGACGATCATAATCCAGCTTTATTCACATTTAGAATTCCAGCTATGAGTGTAAGCCCTTCAATCGATAGGAAATTGATTAATATGTATTTTATAAGAGAAAAATATTTATGATCATTTGAATTAAGAGGATATGAAGATGATAAGAATGTAATAATCGACCCAGACGCAATAGCCTCAGGTTCAGATTCTTTGGCAAGAACATGATTTGGTTAGCTGTTCAGCGTAGCCCTTAGTTAGGAGACCTTCTACGGAACAGTCATAAAATATTATGTTTTATGCAAATTCATTTGGACTGTAAGTAAGAATAATGGCTATTAAATGAATAAGAACCCTACTCTGTAATTCGAAACAAAATTGTTATCGCAATTGAATAAATTGTATTCTAAAGTGCATTGAATTGCATTGGCACTTGAATCGTATTACAAAGTAAGACGCCTGTTTCCGAATTGTATTTTTACAAATCAAATAACTCCCTCCGCACGTATGAAATTAAAAAAAAAATATGGAGATTCATGCTCTATAGTTATGGACATACGCTATTATTTAAACTCATGAACTCTGTCAATGTTGAAATTTTATCTGAACAGCGCAAAAAACACGATGTCGGTAGCTTAAAGCACTTAATACACTCCCAAAAATATTTTATACACTGGGAAAAAGTTTAAAAAATATATGAATTTATAAATTTATCTGGAGCAAAAGCAGTTTTAACTATCATAATGCACATATCTTAAGTATTTAAAAGCTTCGTCATTGATAATGATTTTTGTTTTTAATTCAGTTAAAGAATTTAAAGCGTATATATCAATCTTAATTACGTATAATTAAACATTTGTTTGTATTCAGTTGAAATAAATTTTATATGATACAATTTATTATTTAATGTAGTCTAAGATTTTATATATAAATATTTATTTTTACCAAGCATAAGCATGTTATTTTTTAAATAAAATATATAAACAGATAAAATTTAATTTCAAAATTAAAACATCTGTTATTTAGTACTGATTTTTTACTTAAGATTTAATTTTGCATTTTGGCTAATTTAACGTACTTAGAGTTATACATTACTTGCTGTAGATATGAAGATTTGTTTTTAATTGTAATACCAAAAAAAAACCCATTTGCTGTAATAAATAAAGAAAACTGATTCGTTCACCAATCAATAAAATTTACTATGCAAATTAACAGTATGAGATGAAATTTTTTATTCCAACCTTTTTAATTACATTTACATATTTACAGAATCATACCCATAAAATTAAGATGTCATCAATTAAAAATTACCTTTATTCTATTCTATCACCCGCTCTCATATCAAGTATTTACTTAAAAAAATGTAGATAGTAAAAAAATTAAAGTTTTCATATTTTGCTTTTAATAGCTCAACTATTCCCTAAACCAATCGATGATAATTCAATGTTCAATGGACATTAGAACAAGCTAGAGCTCCCAATGTAAGTGCTATAATCGACTTAGCTGAAAGTATTCTTAAGTATTCTCATATGAGAATATTCATGCGATTCATTAAGGGATCTGATTTAATTCTTTTAAATAAGATCTTTTAAGTTTTAGTTCATGGGGCTAATCGATAGTTCGAAACCCTTATTAGTAACAAAATATAAAAACTCTGTACTGACTGGTGTTATTGTGACAATAACAATCCATTGTAGATTCGTGATTAACGAGCCACCCCAGAGAGCGACGAATTTACGGCCTATTTAGTACAACTCCCCTAAATAGGACTCCAGTATTGTCATCTTCAGAATACAAAATTTTTGTTTATATGTATAAAAATTAAGTTTTAGGCCTATTTAATAGGTATGCTGTTAACTGGGGCGGGGTAACCATGCACCCTGGTTACAGCTTAGTTTAGTTAAAGAATTTATTTTACGGCGTTGGAGTATTCGCATTAATACAAGTGGGAACAGTGAACGTGTAATACGGAACATACCATAAGAACGTAAAGTATTACTCTAGAACTAAGGTACCTGCGGTGTTTAAAGATTTTCTATTGCCTTTTCCATTTGCGGAATAGGATGGAAGGGTAGGGTTAAAATCCGGGGCTTCGGCTAGGTACATGGTTACATTAAATTGGACAATTCGCACATGTATTTTTATTACTACATTCCCAAAAGTTTGGTTAAGTTACAATTGTGAGATTGTTTTGAATAATATAAATTCCTTAAAAAATTTTCGAGATACAGTTAATATCATGGATGCTAAGAAAGAATGTATTCCTGAGACTACTCAGAACCATCCCATAGCGGGATATTATCGTTTGCGCAGATTAATTGGGGAAGAAACTGTTCCCCAGTATCGGGTAATTCCGAATTTTAGGTCAAATTATCGCGAATTGGACTACAAATGGAGTGACCAATCAATAGTAACTGTAAAGTGGGATAAAGTTGGTACAGTTGACATTCGAGATATTGAGTTGCCAAGCGGTTACTATCGCATGTCTACTCGTGTTGTGGCTGACGGTAATTGCCACGTGACGTTAAATATGTACCATGCTGCTCGTGTCCCTATAACTGATATCATAGCGTCTTTCCTTATGCAACAAATGTGTCTGCTGATACAAGGATTACCGTTTCGGAACCGAAAGCAACAATATCTGTAGTAGCTGGCTACGTTGGTAAAGGTGGAAAAGATATTAGTGGTGCTTTAGTAATGTCCCTTGCCCAACGGCAAGAGGAGGCACCCCTTGACACGAAGGTTGGCCATATAGCGGCTATTGATAAAGTTGGTGTTGTAGGAACACTGGAAAAGATAACAAGATGAGTTATACATTATTGAGGTCTATATTTGCTTCCAGTCATTTTGAAGCCATAGGATTGATCTGTGGCCATAAAATCCATGATTTGTACTTTTCAATGAGTACACCTCCTGTTCCAGTATGTCAATATCCTGATCTTGCTAATGTAGGAACTCAATTGGCTTTCTTCGAATCACATCGTAGAAGTGGTCGTGGAGAGGACGAATATCGTGCGTACGATAAAACGTGAGATAACTAAATTGGAAATTTTGGATAATTTTGTAGACGTTATTGAGAAAGATGAGGCCTCTGTTAAGTTGCGTATTCATATTTTGAAGAATTACTCTGTTGGATTTTTGTATTTAACTTCAGGTGATGATGTTTTTGAGGTGGTGAAACCTAGCAAACGAGCCTTTAAGAGAGGTTATAGTAAACCTATATATTATGTATGTGAAGAGTTTAGTGCATTTTTAGCAAAAATGTTCCCATGGTATAAGTTGGAAATAGCTGAAAAATGTAAGCAACTCGATGAAGCTTATTTGGATAGGTGCTACTTCAGTGTAAGAAGGCATTTACTCTTAAATAAAAAATTAAAGATTGAAAATGAAAGTACACCAACAGAACATATACCTGTACCCGACGAAGGCCGTAGGCGAAGATTCCGGGGCAGTGTTTTTCATATTGGTAGTTTAAAAGGTAAGCAGTACAATTTGGATGGAGTAGGCGTAGTCAGATTAGAAGGCAAATTTATAGAAGGTAAAGTGTTTGCTTCAAAATCTCTGTACCCTATAGGTACTCCTGTATATAATAGAGTTAATGATAAAACTATCATAACGCATGTGACCCGTAAGTATAATAATAATGAAAAATGGTATTACTATGTTTTGATTCACAATTGCGGAGATACTAATTCCAATGTGCGTAATTACCATACAGTTATGATAGATGACAAAGAGATGTCTTATGATAATATGTGGGTTAAGAACGAAGAAGGTCTAATTAAAAGGTTAGATGGCAGCATAGGTTGCCACCATGTAACCAGTAAACCAGACAAATGTTTTGATTTTGGCAATTGGTGGTGTACCCATCGCAGTGACATTAGTAAGAAGGTGGAATCAGATGTTAGAGTCAGTAATTACGTTGATGGATGTCATAGACTATCTGGTAATGGTTATGTCCCTTTAGGAGAAGGAAAGTTCATAAATGGAAAAATTCTAAGAACAGATAGGAATTATAAGTCTGGTAGCCCTGTCTATAACAGTAATGGGTTACAGTCAATTATAAGTGATTCTTATGTTGAAGTTACCAACAATAAAAGGATATACAATTATGTCCTTACTGACATTGACTCTGTTGTTGCAGAAAAGATACACAAAGGAATGGTAGTAATAAATTGTAAACATTCCAACGAAGGTACTAGAAGTAAAATGACTAGTAAAGTTGCTGAGGCAACCATACAAACTTCTGTGTTAACAGGTCAAATTAGCAGTATAACTAAGCAAATGCAGGCTATGAATGTTATAGCAAATCAAGCTTATCAAAGTCAGATGACAACTGCTAAATTAACTAGCAATTACCAACCCAGAAAACAAGTGATTAAGAAGAAAAGAAACAAAAATCCTAGAGGAACAGTGTCGAAGGTAGTTGATGCTGTTAAAAATACGGTTATGATCGTGACAATTATGTTATTGGTAACTGGTGGCATGGCTGGTCCTGTAAACAATGAAAAAGCATCAGAATTAGAAAATATGAAACAAGCAGTATCTACTGAGTGCGCAAATTTGAATTCAGATGATATTTACAAAGAAAAGAGTGATTGCTACAAAAATTGTAAGCCAGGATTTAGGCAACAAATAGTAGGTAGTGAGTATGATTGGGCTGGTGACACTTGCCTATTGAACGATAGAGTTGCAACACGCATCGATATTTGCGTAAGTCATGGCAAGTATAACACATTCAATAACATTTACACTAGATTGACGTCAAAACCAGTAACTGTAGTTGAAGTTAGATACCATGGTATAGGCTTTGAATCTAGCGAGAGTTTCAGCATTGACTGGACTAAAACATCCAATATCTATCTTTGATATTGTGACACCAAATAGCTATTGGCCAACCATAGTTAGTGAAAGGTTGGGAGCTTTTCTTTGTGCGTACCATTATGTGGAAACAAGTGGGTTATGCAGTTCTAGTGATTTGTATAAACCATTTGACATAGATGTTAATTGCTTAAATATTAAAAAGAGTTGGAATCGCTTGCACAGTGGTTACAAAGTTGATATAGCCAATGCAGACTTTGAATCAAGAGTTTTACAAGAATTTGTTTCTTGTGGAGAGAAAGACGTTATAGTTAGTAATGGAACAACATTGACTTATTACAATGATGTTGTTTGGGCTAGAGATGGGCGCGTGTCGTGTTTTTCGTCCTGACACGAACACGCACGACGTGTACGTGTTAGAAAATTTGAATTCGTGCGTGCTTGTGCGTGTTTCGTGTTGAACAAATTGACACGACTAGCACGACCCAATACATTAAGTATTTTGTTAAACACAAACAGTTTATCAACGCTACAAACAAAAAAAACAGTTTAGAAAATTTTTTTCTAATTGAATGCGATGGCAAACGCATGGATTTCGTTTGCTGCAAAAAGTGCAAGGTGGTACTTTCATATTTGGCTAAAACTGGAACTGGCATTTTGAATCGTCATAAATGTACTTTGCCTTTGTTGGATTCTAAGAAACAACCCACATTAAATACATTTGTACAACAAAAGGTTCCTCATCAAGTTTTGAAAGATCTAGCGCTCAAGCAGCTGGGCTTTGTTGCCAAAGACTTGCAGCCACTGAGTGTTACCGAAGGTGAGTTGAAATTTAGCTGAGTGTCCAATACAAGTAAATGTACATACAGTGTTGAAAAAAATAATAGGGACAAACGCGTCAAAATATTTGTTATTCGCATAATTTTTTCAGCTAACATCTGTTTTCATGGAATTGACTGTAAAGTCACGTTATCTAAAGGAACTTAATTTAGCAATATTATTCAAGTAGGAAAGCGCACTCATTTTCCAAGGAACCGCTGTTGAATGTGCACAGGTCGTTTTTGGCTGGAAAAAATAATAGGGACAAAAGTCATTATTCAAATAAATGAATACAGTTTTTACAGTATAAAAAATTTGTAAGCAATATTTAAAAAACTGTATTTATTTATTTGTGATGTTGTGCATTTTAATATTAAACTTTAACATTTTAATTGTTGTATATTTGGTTGTATTGACATTCAATTCTTGGACATTATATTCAACTACTCAACAAGATTTAGTTCATAATATATTAATTTAATTAAATTAATTTTGTCTTGGTATAAAAGAGAAAAGAAAGAAGACCCTACGAATTGTAAATGGTCATTTACTTTTGCAGATAGCTTACCAGATCACCAAAATAATGTGGTTAGTGAAGTAAGAATGTATTTTGGAAACAACGTTAATTTGGTTATACCAAAAGAATTCAGAAGTATGTGTGCTGGTCTACAACAGATGGCACGTATCATCTGACGCAAAATACCAAAGGTGAAAAATGCGTAGTAACAGCAGAACATTGTGTTGGAAGACAAACAGATAGAGATCAAACAGTTAAAATTGGTGATCCCATTCATGAATATCCTACTTTTTCAACAGGAAATGAATCAGGATTATGTAGATCAACTGCTGATGGAGTATGTGGTTATCCAGTTCAATGACAGCAATTGGAAGAATTATTATGCTATCCATCATTGATTCTAAATTATGTACCATTGCCAAAAGTGGGACCATCTTGATTGATGGATCTTGGATTCTGATAATTCTGATAATATAATTCGCACTTGAACTCCTTTGACGGAAGAAGAAAAAGACGTTGCAAGATATGTCGTGGGATATACCTTAAGAGCAAAGCTATCCAAAAAAATCAAATGTGCTTTGCGTAAAGAAAACTTACGACTTGTCATTGGATTCCGAATGTTTTATTCACATGAAGAACTAATATTGTGACAATCGTCCTTGTCTTCATAATCCTTCAAATGTGTGCATTTGAAATATGTAAAAAAGATATCTACTATACTTAAACGATTTAAAATTGTATGTAAGTATGTATGTTTATAAATATGTAAATTTATAAAATCATGTTTGACAAACCTTTGTCATTTGTGATGGCAGTGTTTAGGTAAATTCTTTTATTCGATAATTTACGTACTTTGCGAACACACTAAATCTGTGCTGTGTCCACTAAACAAATGTTTTGCTTAGCAATTTCAATATTGGCCACTTCATTGCAATCGGCCATTTCCGTTTTTGTCCGTCTGGAAGCACACATCGTCAGCTAATATTGAAGTAAGTAAATTTTTAGTTTTTGTAAGCCATCCTAAAACTTTGAATACATCACCGCCATTTAATGCAGCTGATGTTTAAGTTTATTCTATTTTTGCTTAACGCAACTTGTTTCAGATATTAAAAAAAAACTTAAATATTTAGGAAACTATTCGAAAACTAGTTAATAAGCCATCCACTTGATCATTGATTTAAACTGATCCAAGAATTGGATCAAAAGATCTAAAATCGAATTTTTCCAAAGTAATCATACAGACTACAGCCGATATGGCGCAAAATAATTATTATAATAATAGGCGTGGAATACCTGCCAACTCGCAACAACGCTCGCAAAATGAGCAACAACCACAACAATTCAGAAAGCCACGTGATCAGAAACGTGATGCAGGGAGGATGTACTCTTACAATAAAGAGGCAAACACACGGTGGGCTGACGATCAAGAGATTGAAGATCGTTACACAGATAGGATATCCAACATACGAAGACCACCTCCCCAAAGACAAAGGCCACCAAACAATAGAGGAGCACCGCCGAAGCCAACAACAGTGGAGTCAGCTCCAAAGGATGAACCAGACTACGAGGGTCCATGCCTCGCGACTGTCCCTACGTCGATGGAGTACGGGCAGAATTTGGATTATTCATCCTATATTGAATTTATTACCGCCGTCTGGCGATGTGCCGTCTCTCAAGATGGTAGAATTGAAAAGCAAGTGCCTTTCCCCATGTTCCAACATGTTTGTGTTGGACTCCTTCACATGCGCATCTTTCTTCACCAGCGCTTTACAAATGGTGACTTGATATTAAACGGCCTTTTTGATAATGACGCAGTATTTGGTGGAAAGGAATACCAAGTGCCGAAGATCATAAAAGAGTACTTAGACTCTTTATGCGCAGGAATCACCCCAACAGGCGAAAGGGTGAAAATTAATTTTCCAAAAATTTCTCTTCCCTCAGGACCAATTCCTGACACTACGGTCGATAATATTATATACGGAGCCGCAGAATCAGGTACTTTTGGCGTACCTACAGCCGCAAATCACAATGTATACGAGTGCTATCCTTCTCCTTACGTAAGCATGAAGTATATTCAACGTTCCGCCGCTAATAACGAGAACGGAGATTGGGACCCATTTCCAGCCAACTGGATCCCTCAGTTAGGTGTCGTAAATGAGAACTGTTTAGGATACCATAAATTAGTTCGCCTCCATCCTGATGCAGCATCTAAGCTAAATCAGTGCACATTTCAAGACGACGATACGTTTCTAGGGCGTATTAATTATTCAGCGTATGCGTCTAGTCAAGTTATGATGTATTTTAATCAAGTAAAAGGCTTTGAAATGGTAAAACTTGATTTTAAAGATAGACAAAGTACGTCTATATTTGCTTTTAAAGAGACGAGCTCTGACGTTGAAGTGGACGTGCCACTCTACCAAGTCAATGCTGATATCCGGTGCCCGTATGCACTTAGTCAGCCTCTTGCGAATAAATCGCACTACTTCGGATTCAAGAGAAAGAGAACGGCCGAAGGTTCAGGCATATTCTTAAATGCCGACCCAGTTGGTTGGGCTGGTGAGTAAAATTTCACTCTGCGGAATGGTTGGGACAGGGAGCAGACGAAGCAACAACAACATCAAGATGCTTCGGGTTGTGTTGAGTATTGGTTGAAGTTTTGGTTCTTCTTTTTTATCACTACGATTTTTTTTATTAGATTTTTGCCATTTCCTTCCCATTAATTTAATTCTGTCCAGAGGTTATTGAACTCTGCTGTTGTAAACCACAATAGAAATGAAACAATATACAGAGTGCATGAGTATATTTTTTTATGTAGCTTGGTTTTATGTAAAATTTTTATTGGCTAGCAAGATCCCACCCTATCCGACGAGCTTAGACCAGGCATAAAACTAGCATGCACTATAGTTAGCCAATCGGTAGAACCAGGTCCATTACACATTAAAGAAACATTAAGGAAAGGATTATGGATGCATGCATCAAGCAATCCAATCTGGATTATTCAAGTTGGTTTTACAAGTCCGATCAGTGTCACGAACATCGGTGCGTCAACTTGGACACTTGATTTCGGTATAGTCGCACCGAAATTCAAAATGGTTGCTAGAGAAGAAAAAAGCTGAAAGCGCGGAATTGAAACGCAATAAAAGTAAACAAAAAAAAACAATACAAAAATGAAAAGGCTTTGCAAAGAGTGAAGAAGCCTTCTTATTTTTTTTCGCATTGTTCTGTACTTTCTACAGTTTTTTCGCAAATGTCTGTGGTCATACAGAATTTGTTCAAACAACCGATTATATAAAAATACCTAATGTGCCTCAGACTGGTTGATTACAACCCTTTTGCACGCCATGTGTGATTACAGTGGATTATTCACCAAGAATTTTGGATTTGAAAAAAAAATCACTTCACTTTTGTTACAATAATAATTAAAATCGCATTAGGAATAAATATAGTAATTACTACTACAGTAATCTTGCTAATAATACCTTAGAAACCGGCGAGACAAGACCTCGACGAAAGATTCGTTACAATATCAATCAAAATCAGATAAGAAATAAATATAGTACTGATTATATCAGTAATCTTGCTAATAAGACACCAGGGAGACAAGTTCTCGGCGATAGATTCGTTACATTATCAATCATAATCGCATTATGAACAAATATAGTATGTACTGATTATTTCAGTAATTTTGCTAATAATACCTTAGAAACTGGCGAGACAAGACCTCGGCGAAAGGTTCGTTACAATATCAATCAAATTCGCATAAGAAATAAATATAGTACTGATTATTTCAGTAATCTTGCTAATAGTACCTTGGACACCAGCGAGACAAGACCTCGGCGAAAGATTCGTTACAATATCAATCAAAATCGCATAAGGAACAAATATAGTACTAATTTCTTAATGGCAAACTGCTCAAAAATCTATATTTTTAAAAAAGCTGTAGAGCACTTAAAAAGAAGCGATGAAAAGGGTGACATTTGCGAGGCAGGATGGATCTTTAGTTACAAAAAAATGAAACGCGATCAGCAAGATCTTGCGCGTCGAAATGATATAGAGCAGCAAAATAGTGGAGTTGATATACTGGATTTAAGTACTTCACTATCAGATAATTGTTGGGTGTCTTCAACTTCGCTTACAATATACTCAGGAATGTCCATTTTAACGGTACCGCGAAGGAAAGTCATTTCAGTAGATTTTACAATACCCGTATCATCCTTGACCACGTAATCGACAGTTTCTGTTGTATAAATGTTATCATCGTCATCGGAAAATGTAATTTTACGCTTTTTCGAACTTGTACGTACTGTACTGTATTGTATTGGCTGCTGTCGCGGTGGTTATAACATTACTAGATACATATTGAGTAACACTTTTTTTACATATTTTGCGTTATTTTGTTAAAATATTTTTAATCTTTTTATGGTAAATTACACTTTATTTATTGACCGTCATAATTTTGTGTCAATTTTCGTGAAAAAAAAAATTTATGTGTTCGTTTGCTTCTGTCAAACAATCCAAACTGACTATCGTGTGTGCTATGCCACATGAAGAATATGAAGAACTAACTTATGACTAAGATTTTCTTAATATTTAAAAGAATGTAAAGAAAGTGTGGTGATCGCATTCCTAATGAATAGTAAAATCTTCCTTCCTACCAATAAGATTTAATGGAATTACCGATGAAATATCAACGTTTTCTTTAGGAGACACTGTGTGCAAATGTATAGGAAAATCCAGAAAATATAACGATATTTTTCTATTCCTAATTTAAAATCTTTTTCCGTTAATTGTCTATATAATTATACGCTGAAAAAATTAAAACGACCGTATAATTATTTTGACAGCAAGACAGTTAGACACAATACATTAATTATAAATTTTTGTAGTTGCCATGCAACATTGGAATTTTTTCCAATTGTGAATATTAATTTTATAGATATACTATTGAGGATATAAGTTATAGAGTCAGCACCAAGCTACACAATCCACCCCTGTATATAACGCACGAGTGCGATTCTACACAAAATGTAGAATTTAATTATAATTTCAGTTTTAGTGGATTTTTATCTGAAAATTCATTTGATGCAAAATGTTGTCGAGAATTGGAACATGATGTTTTATGTTAAAATTATGTTACATATGTTTTATATCGTACTAAAGGAAAATCATATTATATCGTTAGTAAGTTTGAGAAGTAGTGCGTGGAAACATCCTTCGTTAAATTCAGTCATAGTATTTCTGTTTCATTTGTTTGAATGTTGTCCATTCAATTTTTCAAATCATTTGTCTGATAATACCGACGTTGAAGACATAGAAATTCAAATTTATGGCCAGCATATTTACAATCAGATTTAGCTTATAGAAAAAATAGCTTTGTTTGCTTAGCTGAAAACATTATAAAGACTTAGGGTAATGGTCTTTCAATTATCGATGCAGTTCCAATTTTAGAACATATTATCGAGCAATAAATCTCCTGAAATACATTAAAAAATCGGATTAACATTTTTAATATTTCCGATGAGTTCACAAATCTTCTATCTTCGTCAGAAATTGCACCTTCCGTGTCGACATTGGGTTGTGTAGTGCGTTAAGCGTAGGTTACTACTTGTGATTTCAAGGTTATCCGGAAACGGATCAACGTAATTCTAAATTGTTACAAAAGTGTAAATGATAGAACCATTTAGCTATGGCGATAGCACCAGCGAAGACGAGCTTGTCATTGCTCCATTCATACCTCGTAAACCCACTGGCGGTTGTGGGAAACAGGTATCTGTCCTTAGAGAATATAACAACGTCTCCAGACACGACGAGCCACCACGCGTACAAAAAGACAACACAGATGTCTTGGAATACTGGCACTCGCCTTTATATTGTGTCGGTGGAGTCTTCGCTAGAGCCATCAAGCAGTGTTTCCGGACAAGGTTGCCACGAACTATCTATGACCGGAGCCAGCCAGATCCTCCTGAATACAGTACCACTAGTAGACCAGCGGTATCTAAGGAACCACAGGATGATTTACACCCTGGGTCTACTGAAACCAACCCGTCCCGAAGGCCTTATTTGTTCAGGAGAGGTGGTCTGCGATCCAGCAGGCAGCCCTTCGATGTATAAGTACACGTTGAAAGCGAACGAATACGTAGCCAAAAGATTGGCCGACATGTTTTTTTTCTCTAAGGGCAAGTCTATGTCTAAAGAACTGTACCAATCAAATGTATATATAAACGCTCAATCAGTCCTTGCTAAGTACCCTTGGATGTGCTCAGCTTTAACCAGATACACAAAGTACACAATTCCTGATTTAGTTCACTCTCTAGCAATGTGGCCCACAACACCTTCCACAAATGGGCAAGGCGATCAAACTAGCCACACAAAATATTCAGTTGCAGCCTTTTATTCAAATGTTCTTAAATTGGAACAGATAAACGGTAGGAGCATCTACGACGTTTGCTCATTCTCACTACACACAGAAGATCCCGGTGGAAGTCAAGCGTCATCCGTTCCGGAAGACGATCAGATTTTCTCAGACATTTTTGCCGTGACATGCGCGATGCCAGTTCAACACATTGACGCATCATGTACGCTAACGAAGTATGAGGAAGAGTTTGGTTATCCAGACTCGCACCTCGGAAACGTTTTAAAAACCAGACTTACAGATCAGTCCGCAACCGGAGCATTGGGAGCGATAAAACATTTCCCAAATATACTGGATGGCGCATCGGTCCCAACAATGGAACACGCAGCTCTGACCGAGGCCGGAACAACAATGGATGTTCTACCTATGGTCAGGCTCTATTGCATTTATTTAAGTGCAGAGATCGCAAACTACTCTATGGACCCAACAACTGTCATCGCATGGACAGCAGGCATTTACGGCGAAAATGTTATAAGTGAAACCTTCCGAATGCGAAACATAGACATTGAATGGACGTAGGTGCCAATGAGGTCGGACATGCTGGCGAACAGGGGGTTGGTCCCGTACATCCTCAGCTTTATGAGTTCTGACTTATGGTTCTGTAGGTATTCAATTACATCATCTTATTCAGTAGACGGCGTGAATGAGAATATTAAAGTGGAGGCCATCCCCACTTCTTGTACAAACTATATTCCAGGATGTAATAACATCATCATCCTGATGATTGACACCGTAAACAAGACAACATCGTCAATAAACATCTTAAGGACAGCAGTCCCTGTTTGGAACAAATCTTTTGCAACAGGAACAAGTCCTGTGGATTTATTTCCAACTTTCACAACCTATTTAAGTGAAGTGAAAAATCGGTGAAGGGTTAATACCCTGTAGATAAAAAACAAAATAATCATCAATTGATAAAAAAACTGTCAAACACTAGTATTACGGAAAACAATTCAGAAATTTCCAGCCAATCTGATAGTTTCTTAAATGTAGTTCACAGCACGACCAGTACAGTATATGAACAATGTGAATCTGATAGTAGCGGAGATAGTGTATGTTTTGACGCTGATAGTGACATAAGTGAATCAATATCTGATATTAGCAACAACGTATTGTCACCTACCAGTGAAACAACAGTGACTACGATGGATATAATGTCAGAAACATCAATAAAACAAAGTAATAACCCTCGATATAACATCCCAGAAAATTATCACATCGTAAAAGTTATTGGCGATGGTAAATGATTACGATATTAGATTTTCAGATTTATATGATAGAATATTAGAAACACCATATAAATGTTCTTTATTTAATGTCACATAATTTTAATTGTTGGAATAAGTTGTATAGAAAGACCGATTAAAATTTGATCGTTGGAATAAATATACTAGAAATACCAATTAAAATTATATAAAACTAATTTATTTTGTTTGAAAATTGTGTATATTTATATCACACGATATTCTTCCGGTATGACCTTGGCGTGTTTTAATTTAGAAATGAATAATTTCTAATATGAATATGGATTTTGGTTGTGTGGTATAATGTTCCATATCGTTTAGTTGTGATTTAATTCACTGTATGATATTTAATATTATGCAAAAATAATTTAATTTTCTAGTCATGTTTTAGAATGTTAATTATTTTGAAGAACGACTTAGCGTTATATAGTCTGATGTGTGTAGCCCACGTAACACCGCTTAACAATGTACAATTACGTATGACGACTACAACGTGTAAATCCCAACATTGATTTGGACCCTATTCCTTCAGGACAAAGGAAGATGTGAAAATTTTTACGCATCTTTAAATAAATGTAAAGTATGTATATAATAATAGTATTAAATTTATAATGCTTAAATAACTCCTCAATATACACTCAGGGAAGAATATTGACAAAAGTAAGTGTTTAAGTGCTAACTAAACTACTACGCCTAGAAAATGCTAGTGGATATATTTGTGTTTGATTTGATATATCGGCGGTAGTATCTATTGAGTCTGAGAAACTCAAGATGGTAATTGGGGAAATATAACGGTTGCGTTTAGTTAGATTTTATATTATTTGTTATACATCTATATATTGTGCTGTCGCGAGCAATATGTAGTATTGAATTTTGAAGCAATTCATAAAAGAGGTATATGCATATAGTGCAATGTCTCTTGATATTAATAATAGTATTACAGTTGAAGTACCATGTTATATACCATCTAATTTATTATTATTACAGAAACCTAATTTTAGTAAAACTTCTGATATTTTACATTTCTTTTTAGGACGTCTGGATGTTATAATGCCTGTATATACAGCAAATGATACGTATAGATTGCATATACATTATTCTCTTGCTGATGATTTTGATGAATCTTGTTTTGTTGGATTTCCTCCAATGATACCTATGTATAAGTTGAGTCCTGCAAATTTATCGTTATCAAGTTCTATCGAAGATTTATCTAATGATAATCAAGCTGAAATGGTAGATGAGACAAATATTGTAATAGATAAAGATAGTGTGATAGTTACACAAGCTCAACCAAATATGTTTACAAGAGTTAAAAATAGTATATTTGATAAAGCGAGTACTATATTTGAAAAACGTTCAATTGAAAGAGCAAGATTATCATTAAATTTAGCACCAACTGAAGATTTGACATGGTGGCAATTAGTAAAAGATGCTGCAGTTAAATTTGGTGATAATAATAAACATATTATAATTTCAGTTGTATTTCAAGTATTGCAATGCGTATCAAATCCAACTATACCAACATTTGCAATCTCTATAATGAGTTTGTTAATTCATTTGGGTGTTGAATGTATATGGTATTTAAAAGACTTTACAAAATGGTTATGGAATTTGTTTCCAAAGTTTTCAAATCAGCCCGAAGCAGACGATGATAAAGCGGAAAAATCGTCAATAGAAGATACTAAAACCTATCAGGTCATTTGTAGGAGTGAGTGCTTCGTTGTATGAAAATAAGTAATTGGAAAAGTTTTTTTTTTTTCATTATATAATATTAAATTCACAGATGCCATAAAAACTGGGTCTGTATATAAATATAATAATATTTATGATAGTGCGACTAGTTTTTTAAAGCGTAATATTAAACGACATAGTAATAGATCAATATATGTTGCAGCAATGGATAAAAGAGCTGTTGAAGAAACATGTAATTGGGTCTATAATAAAATAGATTATACAAATGCTTCAATATTAGCATGTGAATCTATGTTCTTAAATTCACACGCTTTAGGAAATGATTATTATACCAATCTTAGAGATAGAGTTCTACGATTTTGGTATAGTAAAAATATTAAAATAAATATACCCACTTGGAAAGACGTAGATTGGCGAATTTTCGATGGTTATTAGGTTAGTTTTATCTTATATAAATATTTGTATTGTCCTTATATAACATAAGCTGCGTGTGTTCCACCCCTTATTTAGATGCTCGTTGAACTAAGCCTATGTGTTATTTAGTAGGACTTTTTATTTTATTTTATACAAAAAATAAATTTTTTAATAATCAATATATGTATATTAACTAGATAGCATAAGACTTGCACTCATCAGCGGAAGACTGTGTTTCCGCTGAGCTTGAACTGGCTAAAAGGTCAGTCTATGGGTCTGCTAATATAGCTCGTTCATTGGCAGCTTCCGTTTACACATCCTGGAGACCTGGCTGTTATGACGACGGTGACTCCAACTTGAAAGGTTGTTTTGTTTTTTTTTTTTCCTGAATCCGCCCAAGAGTGGTATCCATTAGGTGGTACCGAATACAAAATGCGCAACTTAGGATATGGAACAAATGCCGACCTAGAACTAGAAACAGCTGTTCACGCATACAACATCTACCAATGCCAATGCCTTCATGAAATTATCAATTCTAAATGATTGTTCAGTTACCTCATGCGATGTCGAAAGATTATTTTGTTTATTCGTTTTTTTTTTACCGAGAAAAAATCATTTTTTATTTACTACTGTTCTGTACCATAAGCAAAAAATCAATATTATAATTATTATATGTAATTAATGTTTGTCTAAGGTACAACACTTTTTTTTGTTTCTGTGTAATAATTATGTACAACAGATCATATTGTAATTGGTGGTGAGCGATCTCGTCATTTTTGTTATTCGTTACAGTGTTCGGCACGCGTACAAAATAAAAATTTCTGATCCATAAAACTTCAATTCAATTATTCAAAATACGTTTTAAAAGTTATTTTTTTTATTTCTGGCTATCGTCCCGGAAACAAAAGCTTGTGGTATTTAAATTGTTGGATAAATAGTTGGATAAATAGTTGGATAAATTTCATAGTAGGGGAAACAAATAAATTTCTAAAACATCTAGCATTATCATCACACTTTGCAATGAAGTTTTTTTACACACAAAGAAATAATATAATGGAAACCAAACAATTAAGTAAGTACGTTAAAAACAAAATTAATTCTTCATATATTCAGCAAGGTGTATTAAATTTTAGATGGGGGCGTGAGTGATTTTGACTCATATTCAGTGATACTTTTGATGCTTTTGTTTAATTTCCTTAATCATTTTTTTAAATGCCTGAAGCTAACGCCACAAAACATCGTTATACATCACAAATCACTTAAATAGATATTCGTAAATAAATTAAAACTTAATACATTTATATACAACTTTACTGCTTTGCAGTACGATTCCAACTTGTCTAAATGAAGATAATATACTATAAAATGTACATACTTTGAGGATGTATCGTATTCAGCCTGTGCAACACAACAATTTAAGCACCTTCATCTTGTAAATTTTTTGTGCGGCGTATTTGCACTACCGTTACCATTTCTGCTTTATCATCAAATTTACACGTCACTGTAACTTCGCTAAGCTGGAATGTAAATATCTGCGAGCCATATTTTGTACGTAAGTATACTGATCGTGGATCGGCTTCCAAAATATCAATGATGCATTGCTTTTGTACTTCCCGTAACTCACGCAATTGTGCTTCGGCACGTTCATTAAATGTTACTGCCAAACGATGTTGTGCCACCACCCAATTTGGTACTTTAACAGATGTCACTGGTGTAGCGAGATGATTTGAAATATTTCCGGAGTTTGAAATACCACTGGCAGCACCCAATAACTCTAACTCAGATTCTTCACCATCGGGTTCTTGTCGTGAATTATAGAAATCAACGGAGTCTGCAGGACCAACTGATAAACGACCTGTATCTATTGTACCACCTGGAGCATCATAAAACGGAATATATGGTTTGATATCAAGAACAGGCGTATTATCAACCATATCAGTTCCATAAAAGCTAATTTTAGCACCTTCAACTTTATCAATTTCTACAAGTGATAGGCCCAACGGACATGGACGATGTGGAGACCTAGTTGAGAAAACACCAACACGCTCGCCAAATAAACGTGGTGGTGCCACCTTGGCTTTGGGATGTGCGTTATTTTTATGAAAATGATAAATTATCCATAGGTGTGAATATTCCGACAATCCTTCAATTGAATGTTCCGGATTTGTGAATAAGTCTTTGTTTAATTCAATAACGCCACGTAGTCGCCCGCCAACACTGGATTGGCGTGGTACAGCACGCTTTTCTGCAAAGGCTGTTCTTATTATTCCAATACTGAGAAAGTGTTGTGGTTGCGGGGTGCTCTCCTTTGCTGACTCTAAGTTAGTGTCCTGTTAAAAAAAAATACATTGAGGGTAGGACCAATTATTCTATATGAAAAATATAAATTGTAAATACATATATGTATATATAACTTAGAAGTAGGTTTACGTAAATTGGCCCTAGATATAATAATATGGATAAAAAAAAGCCTAAAATTCATAAAATATTTTAATGGCTACAGAAAACTCCCCATACAAGAAAGATATAGAGATATTTTTTCAGTAAGGATTTTATTACAGTTCACGCGTGAATCGTGTCAAAGTGTCATGGTATGGTTCAGTATTGTTTGACATTTCATCACGGAAAGACTTAGCGCGGCACAACTTCTGCAAATTATTCAGCTATATTACGAAAATCTACGTTTGACGAAGAATTCGCTATACCATCCAATTTACCCAATTTTCAGTATTCGATAATACGCGACCAAATAGACCACATCCAGCACGTAGTGAAGAAAATATAGCACCGGTAACTGAGAGTATACGCGATGACCGTGTAGAATACAAAATTAAACTCGTGCAAGAATTGAAGGCGGCCGACTTTCGAAACTGCACCGTCTGCCTTTGGGCTTTGGAAAATCTTGAAGAAGATTCACAGCTATCAACCAAAATTTTGTTCAGCGATGAGGGTCATTTTTGTCTTACTAGCTACGTCCAAAATTGCGATTTGGTGATGGTATCATCGGTCCATATTTCTTCAAAAACGAGGCCGGCTATGATCTCGACATTTGGTTCCAACAAGACGGCTCTACTTGCCACACAGTCCGTTAAACCATGGTTTTATTGCGAGAACAACTCGGTGAACAGTTAATTTCTCCATGTTAGCCGCAGTTACGGTAAATATTTGAAAGAAATTATCTTAAAAAAATAAATGTAAACGGTGCTTTTGTTTGATATGATGATAAATATTACCCGATAAAATTAAACTTTTATTTTTGAAAATAGTACATACATCAATATGTAAACTGTTATAGAGCACAAAACAAATATGTGAATCGGGGAATTGTTTGGATAGAATAGAACACTCACTATTGATTTTGCACTTGGAAGAGTACTGAGGAGGCCATATGTTCCAAAGATAAATTAAACATTTAGATGTACTCTCTTTTTTTATATATGTAGGCATGATCTAAGTAAATGAAAAAAATGAATATCTATTTTAGGACTATTTACGCCTCCTAGACTATTAAGACATGGTTCTATCGTATAGAACACAATAAAAAAATGTTTTGAAGACTAGTGAAGGACAGCAAATAATGGCAGCCATTTTGAAGAATATCATTAGAAGACATCTTAGAATTTTGCGTGTTTTTGTTTATAGGCATGAACCTATGTACATACAATATGTGCAAGGTTTCCGTGTCAAATAAGCAAATGAATAGATTCCCAAAGAAGACTCTGCTGGACATTGTTTTTGTCAAGTGAAACATATAGCGCATTCCTTATGTATGGTGAAATGAGATACGCAATTAAAAAGTAAAAGTTTTGATGCAGAGTGGTTTTACTTAAATAAATAAACATTTGTCTGTGAATACCAGTGCAGAAACAAAATAACTAATTGTAAGATATTTAATGACATTTGTTTATGCTGATTTGCACATTTCTTTGGTATTTGGCTTGACAACAGCCAGTAGACTCTCCATAAAGTTACGTGAAAGAAAAAAATTAACAATATTACTTTAGGGCCATGCTCCAATTTTTTTTTTTTTTTTAGAAACATGAAGTTTTACCCCCTTAAACCGAATCTGGAAAAAAAAAGTCGGTCTCTTATGGCTTCCGAGATAAAATTGGTCAAAGTTTCCAAGTAACCCCCCCCCCCCTTGTGTAAATAAGATGTGTAAAAATTTTTTTATGAATTTTTTATTTTTTTTTCGATAAAACACGTCAAAATAAATCGAAAATGTTAAATCGATACCACGTTTGGTTTTCGAAATATCGATATTAAAAAATCCTATAGTTAGTATGTCCAACACCGTATTCGGTAGCCACAGTAATTATAAATCAAAAGTAGGGTACCACCGGCTTCGCGGCGGTCTTCGGCCGCGGATCAGTCTATAAAATATCCAACACCTTTTAGCCACAGTAATTTTTCAGTCACACTTACGTGTAGGTTGGAGCAAAATGTGAATTTTCGAAACTTTGAACCGCTGTAACTTCTAAACCATTTGAGATAAACATTTTTTTGTCGCCATTGCATTTAGGGCTCCTAAATACATAATAAACGCATTTTGAAGTGGAAATTTTCGTGAAAATAAATCTGAATTTTTGAAACTTTAAACGGTTGTATCTTCTAAACCATTCGAGACCGACAATTTTTTTTTAGCACCATAGGGATCAGCGCCCCAAAATACATAATACAAAATTAATATTTTAGTTTTCGGGCTATTGGCCCTTAAGTAAAATTATGCCGAAAAAAATATCTGATACATGCTACATTCCTTTTTGAAAATCTTTTGTACTCCAAAAATATCTACGTACTATACAGATATTTAATTGCAAATCAATGTACATAAGTTCTTACTTGTGCCAGCATTGCAGTCTCATTACGATTCCGTGTGTTTTCTTCATTTTGTCGACAACTTTCGCAACGAAAATCACGGAGCACCCGGTTTATGCCTTCGAAGTCTTTGCGTTGTACATGCTGGAGGTTTTTGATCTGCTGTCTGCATGGAATTTCAATATAAAATTTGAATTCTGTATTTTTATTGCTTTACTTACCGCAGTTTATTTATTTCATTTCTGGCGACACTTAATTGATTTCGCAGTGTTTCCACCTCATTTTGCAGCATTTTGTTTAAATTAAATTCTATCAAAATAAATTTTACAACATAAGCCTCCACTCAAAAAATAAGTAGAGATGAGTGTCTTATGCGACAGCCCAGTCGGCAGAGAATGAAAAAATTAAGAAAAAAGATTCGTTTAAATAGTGTTGCCATATGTTGTTAATAAGTACGTTGATAAAACGCGCGTTAATATGTTGCCAACTGTAAATAATTTTGTAGGATGCCGAAACGTGTGTTAGCTTAGGTTCGGCTCACATGAGCTTTTTTACAACGCGCATTAACTAACGCGCGTTTCTGCATAACACAAAAGTATAGCGGTATTCACGATCTGTAGTACTTTTAGTATTTTTTGTAAATATTTACAATTTTTACTACAGATTGTGAGCGTCCTAAAATATTTTTTTTTATTTTACTGAATAATTTGAAAAGTATTTAAGAAATTATGATATGGTAGCTTCGATTGACATGTTTTCTTTATTTTACTATGGTAACTTCGATTGATAAATGCACAAATACTATACAAAAGTTACAATAGGATTTTGTCATTGTATTTTTGATATTTAGAGTATTTGAAAAAAGCAAGTGTTTTGTTTTTGTTACGATTTCAAATTTACTACTGTGAATAGAAATAAATCAAAGCTTTACGAGAGAACTTAAAAAAAATTTGATTAGAATAATTCAAAATTTTTCTGCAAACGTAGGTTGACATGTTGAATCAAGGTTTGTGTGACATTTACTGGTGAAGCTCTCAGTATTGCATACGGGCGTTTTTTCAACGCGCGTCTTAGCATAACTCCAGTGTTAATAACACTTTGAATAACACCAACGTGCGTTTCAATAAGCGTTGATGGTGTGGGTAATTGCATATAATTTTTTGTTATACTGAAACACGCGTTGAATTGAATTGTATCATGATGCAGCCAAAGGAGTTTATAAATACAGCTTTATATGCGTTAAACAAAATACGGACCTACGATGGAAAATCGGCAACGATGTCAAAGTAAAACCCGTCAGGAAATCGTCTGAATAAACACAATTACGACGGACAAAATTCATTGAGATTTCGCCAGCCGACGGTGAAAATAGAATTAAAGTCCAAATCGGCAGGTAGTTTATCACATTATTCTTAATTCCGCGGGAATTTCATAGAAAACCTGTTTACAAATATTAAAAAACAAATATATTATTTGTATATAAAAATTTAACATTTTTTTTTTGTATGAATTCTGGAGTGCCGGAAATATACAATAAAAGACGGATAAACAAAAAAACCGCATAAATATGTTTTATTTGTTGAAGTAGATAAACATGAAACAAATATCAATTATTTTTAAGTTCAAAATTTTCTAAATACTTAGTAATTTCGTTTCCAAAGGAAACGCTTACTGAAGTAAACTTACAATAAAGATATTTCCAAGCATTTTAGCCTAAATATATTTTAAAAACTTGAATGAGAGATTTATGAAAAAATAATGCGGACTGTTTGTTATATTAAATTTTATTTTTTTTTTTTTTAAATTACATTTATATGTTATAATTAATTATTTAATGAAATACATATTTTGTGTTTTTATTATCGAAAACAAAAAAAAAAAAAAAAACAAATAAACTATATGTATATATCATTCCAAGTATATGAACTCCTATATTAAGTTTTAAGATACTCGTAGCTTAAAAAACTTGTCTTTGCAAATTATATAAATTAAAAAAAAAAACGAAAGGAACATAAAAAATTTAAAAACCCAATATTCGTGTATTTCTTTCGTTTTGATATAAAAAATTTATAATTATAAATTTTAATTTATAATGCGTTTATTTGTTTTATTATATTTATTACTTTTTTGTTTTTTCTTTATTTTCTTCAATACTACGTTTATATCTTTACGCATTCCTTCTTCGAGTTTATATTTTGATGACAAGTTTTAAATTTTAAATTCACAACAATTCGAATTTTAACAATTGTTGCAAAATAGTTCTTTACAATTTAATAATATGTAGTTAAAATTCGGCGCTTTATTTAGAATTTTCTTCTTTTTAAGTTTACATTGAATAACTTTTACGTAGTTAATTTTTTTTAAGCTCCGCTTATGCAACATAGTTATATTGATTCTGATTATCCTTATCACGTTCCATGTAATCCCTATCGATAAGCGACTCGATACGTTTTTTCAGATCAGCAGGCTAAATCATTTGAAATATATATATATATTTACTATTGTATATTTATAAAAGCTTTATTAAAAAAATAAGTATACCTTAACTGGAAACGTTAGTTGATTAAATAGTTCACCTATTAACAGATTGTGACTTAACGTTTTACGCATTTTCATTATTCGAACTATAGCAGCATCAATTTGATACTGCCGGTCTTGGAATACACGCTCTTCGGTAGCTTTTTGTTCCTCCGTCTGTTAAAAAATTTGTAATAAAAATTATTCACTAGTTTTTTTTTTTTCATTTACTTTAGTGCACGAAAAATGGCCATTAAATCCTTAACGCGCTCAACTAAACAACAAAAAAATGGGGAACTCGGCGGCATTTCAAAGCAGTTTAATATTTTATTTTCATTAAATTTTTAAGCTTTTCGGCAACAAAGGGTTTACTAGAGGTGTACGGCCACTTTTTGTTTAACGCTAAACCAAACTATTCCTTATATTTTTGTGCAATTTGGTTTCGAAATTGATCTGATTTTATCCAGATCTTGTACGGACTATTCCTAGTGTTAGTGTTGAATTTGGTAGCACTACCTTAAATACCTCCTTCAGTACAACGCTTAAAGTTTTTACTCATATCGACCCAAATATTGATGCAAATTTCTTCTATACCCCAAAACGCATCACGTGGTAAAATATTGTTGCTGAAATCTCTTTAGTTTCGCCAAATATTGCATATAGTTTGGATTAGAAAAAACGGTCTCTCTCTCTCTCTCTCTAAAATTTAGTTTTTGGCACATACAATAATTTCGCGCATAGGGATATGGTAGGTGCTACGACCCCTATTTTTTGCAAACAAAAAATAGGCCGACGCATCAAATATTAACAATTTTAGTTTTCGCGCTGTATTATTTTTAAAAACGAGCAAGTATACTTATGTTAATTTATCACTTACCGTTTCTTTCATTTGAATTTGATTTATTTTAATTCTAAAAAGTTTATTTGTGAATTCGTTATTGAAATGAAACTGATCCTTGTCTTCAATTTCACGACCTTTTGGTGTCTTCACTATAACACGTGCTTTACCGCATGCAAGTGACTGTAAAGTTCTACGCAGTTCACCATCCTGAAGAGAAAAAAAAACGTTAGCAGTCATATACGTGAATCGAAAAATTTCTTTTAGAAAAGTTATGAATTGATATATTAACAATATTCGGAAAGTTTCAGCTCAACTGGTCTTATTTGTAATTCGAAATCATTATATTTTTAATTTTTCATTATTTAAACTTAATTTTTTCAATATTTTTGTTTTTTTAATTTTTTTTATGATTTGCTTAGTTTTTAACTAAAGCTCTTTTGAAAATTAGCCTTTATTTCAATTACTGACAAAAATTACTCTAGATGCGAATCGTACTCTGACGAACTTGTCTGTTGCATCTGCACTTCAAGCATTTCTCAACTGCGTGGAAATGCCACATAAATTTTAAAATGTTCACTATATCCTAATTACTTATTTCGAGTAATTTTGTTAGAGAGTCGGCCCAAATGTGGTGGAATTAGGATGGTTGGATTTTTCGAATCTATCACATCAATGTAATCTTATCATTAAAATTTAATGTTAGCACTTTGAATTTTCGAAAATCATGCTCTAATGCAGTCGAATTTTAAATTTTATTGATTTTACAAATGTCTGGATTTTGTAATCAAACGAAATAAATAAAAACTCTAATGGTTAAGTTTTGATTTGAAACCATACTGTAGTGTAAACTTTTACGATATATTTTGCCAAAGTCCACAAAGTTTTAGATGGTCTTAAAGTGGAGAAATAAAGTCGAAGGATACGATTGGCAGATATAAGCCATCTAGAATAAAATCGAATGAACGAATGTAGCTAATGAAAAACTTTTGCATATTAGAAATTTATTTCCTTTAGGCCCTTAAGAAGTTATCTAGTTCCAGAAATAAGTCGAGATAATTTCGCAAACCAATAAAAGAGACTTAAGTCGCTAGTTCGGATAGCCAGAGATATGCATTAAATTTTAAAACTTACCTCAATATTAGTGGCTGCAAAGATTTCCTCGAAAGTAAGGGTATTTTTGTCATTAAATAGCAGAAGAACCAGCGCTTGAAACAGCGAAACCAACAGATCTTTTGGACCCTATATTATTATACAATGAATAAATAATGTTAATGATCAAAAGATAAAATGAAATAAAAACATTTAAAAAGATATGTCAAAAAAATAAAGGTGTTGAAAAATTGGAGTAGGAAGAACACAAACTATTGCTATAATTTTTAAATAAGTTAAGTATATCTACGCGATTTTAAAGTCTAGGTAGAGGCAATAAATACATACAAAATAAAATTGTTAAGCCCGTTTAGATTTTTAATTGAAATACATAAGTTATCATCAAATGTTAGTGTTAAGTACTATCCCTAAGTAAAAAATGTATGTAAGAAAAACGATATTGCAAAAAACAAAATGTTGCAGAAAAAAAAATGTGTCCAAAACAACCGAAAGATTACAAAAACAAAAAAAAATGGTTTATCCAAAATTAATGGCAAAATTGTCCAAACATTTTTTTTTGTGAAATTCAAATCAAATTATGGGCGAATTTTCTTGAGTAAATTTAAATGAAAAATTAATTTTTGAAAACATTCTTAACACACCCCTTCGAAACGCGCTTTCAGCACACAATTTCCAAGTGTTGGTTGCCATTGCAATTTTCTTCCACTATGTTTGGCCAAGTAAAATTTATTAAAGACTTGTTGAGGTTTAACGAGTTGTGGCGGCATTGTAACTTCTGTCAGAGGATACGTTGGCCAATAGCCCATTGTAAGGATGCTAACTGTCAAATCTATATTTGTTACTTCACGATCCAAATTTGCTACATATTGCCTAAATGCAATATTAATGTCGCGGCTTAATTCCATGTCCTTAAACATGCCTTCAAGTTTAGAAGTAAAGCCTCCACCGCATTCCTGCTTCAGCTTTGAAAGCATACTCTTTTCAGCATCTACAGAAGCAGATTTGCCAACCAGCAAACGTTTAGCCAAATCCTATTAAAAAATAAAAATTATATTGACGATACATAACGTTTAAACTAGATTGTAAATACCTTCTTATAAAAGGCTTCAAAAACATCTTTGCCGTGTATAAAACGAAATACAACCATAATTTTATCCAATATTTGTTCAAGTTCTTCCTCAGTTGCTTCCTTGTTACCGGCGCGTAGTTTCATATCCACATATTTTGCTATATAAATAATAAATTTTGTTTATGAATAACACAGGCAATGGACACACAAAAATATTTGTTGTTAAAATTATCTCTATTTCGATATATTTTTTAGAAATTGTACGAAGTAAAGTCAATTTCACAGTTTTGGGTTGAGGGAAGTTCTAAATACGCAAGGAAATAAGTTCATATTGAAGTGCTTCCATCGAAAAAAAAATTTGAACGTAGTTTTGATATTATTATTGATGCCGATAAAATTAAATAAGTAAAAATTTAAGAATAACTTTCAATAATTCTCAGGAAATAAAAATAAGAGTTAAGTAACACAAAAAAGGATAGTCTTATATTGAAATATATTTAACTTACCAATTAACTCGGCTGGTTTATTTACACGTTGATTAACAAAGAATTCAAACGCTTCACGCAAAGAGTTCATAAACTTGTCATTATGATCAAAGCAAGTACGAACGATAACATCCATTTTGTCCTTAAAATCAAGCAAATCTTGTACCATACTTTTATCCTTCTCTGGATCAATAACAATGGTACGACCTTTTTTCTATTAAAAAATGTAAATGCACAAGATTAATAACTCGACACGAAGATAAATTTAACTGTCAAAAATTTAAACCATAGCAAATTGTGAATGTTCCTGAAAAAACTCAGATATTTATCATAGTTTTTTTTAAATATTAAGTTACTTGTTTTAATTTTTGTATTCTTAGTGCGTGTAAAAATCTTAATTGAATTTATAAACTGTATTTGAGACATCCTATATTATTGGGTCAAAAATACCTAAGCCCGACTTTGGGTTCATTTTCTTCTGAAGATTTAAGAGTTTTCGAAAAAATATATGTATTCATTTTGATATGTTACACGAAAAAAAGTGTAATTTTTTTCGCTAAGATTTATCGGTACAATTTAATAATTCAAATTTATAGAATTACATACTAATAATCTTTAATTATAAATTTTGCGTTTCTTAAAACCAAATTGAACCGCTTTTCTCACTCATTGCACATAGATCGCAAAACCAAAATAGATTAATGATAATATATGTAAATAGTAATAATTTGTCACAATTTTTTAGAAATTTCACGTACCTTAATAAAACCATTAAAGTTTCCGCACAATTCAGCAGTGCCGTTTTTAACGCGACTCAATAAACTGTATAACAATGTTAAATCATTCAGTCTATTTTCCTCTAAAAGCGTATCGAGACCCTTTTGTAGAATCTGAGTTAAATGTTCAGCAAGCAATTCTTTTTCTACAGTGTAAATAAGTGGATGTCTGTAAAATGTAAGATTATATATATAAAAAAAACTTGAACATATATACAACATAAAAGAGAGGAAGTTAGTAGCAGAGGCGGACACTATTTTTTTTTTTAATTGATATAAATGTTGTTCTTTGCCAATTTATGTGCCAGGAATCAAACGGATATATGTATAATAAAAAAATCAAATTCGGGTCAAAAGCGGTTTTGCAGTTATTACAAAACGGGACTTTTTTACTGTAATCAGTATAGCAGTAATGCCATCCGATGGATTCTGATCTATTTAAACCGGAATCTGCAGTTTAAATATTTCCATCACGCCACGATTTTCAGATATTTAACCGAATAAGTTTAATAAGTGTCAAAAATAACATTTTCTGCCCATGATTAGAAAATTTTAGTCCATAGGATTACATAACTTGCATCCCAATTAGGGACAGAAGGCGGAAAGTAAGTTATAAAATCTGACACATCTTTACGAGTTATAGAAGGGGACAAAGCCAAAGTTTTGACTTGTGTTTTCTTATGAACAGCAGCTATTACTCAAAATTCTTTTACTAATCATATTTTACTAACTAAACTAAACTAACTAAAAAGAATACACAAAAAATCAATTATTGAGTTTCGGTGGACCGTTTTGCCACATCCGAAAATTTACTTTTACTCTAAATAAAATAAAATCCAGATATTCGCCTCTGTTACTAACCTCCTCAAGTAGAGTACGCACTTAGTATTTGAATCTAAGTAATGTAAAAGACGCTCATTTTCTTCAGCCAAACGTTTATCGACGTGTTGCAAATATTCTGGAACATCAAGTTCTTGCATTTTACGCTGTCCTTCTGCTTGATATAATTGTTTCGTGGCAATGAGGAACTTATCTTCGAATGCGCTTACATAAATATTTAAATCACACAGCATACGAACAAGACTTTTAAGCAATGCACGATCAACAGCATCGCCATTACGTTCTTTTTCGATTAACATTAAGAGTCCCTCGACTGTGCGTTTTTGCACTAAAGTATTTAGCGCTATATGCGTACAAAAGAGATCCAGTCCCATGTCCCTAAAAAAATATATCTATAAAGCTTAATAGTTCGGAAAGGAAAAATGTAAGCGCACAAACCATATTGAATGCACTGTTGGATTTTGTAGTACATATGTACGATCCAAATATAAAAATATACTACGCATCATAATCATTTGCTGACAGAATGATAACCACCAGCCATTTATTTTTTTTAAAAATACCTGCAATAAATATTTATTTAGAAATATGTACATACTTTTAGTAAAATTAAAAACAATTTAATATTACCAATTTGTCCATGCTACCACCAGTGAATGAATCAACATTTCGTTTAACATGAGCCTCAGTTAATTCGGTTAGTTTTGTGTAAAGTTGTGCATCCATTTTATGACTGCACATATTTTCAACTGCTTGATAGAGTTCTTCTAATGAGTACTTAATTGGCTTTGACAGCTGTATAGCAACAACAGCTTCCTGAAGTTTATCGCAAGTATTTTCCGAATAATTATCGGGCAATGTAGGTTTGGCTAAAAGATATAAAATTAAGAACATATATGCATACAATATGGAGTATTCTTTGCCAAAACATGTAATAGAATATTAAAACAGCGTTTACGTTTTTAAGCAAACAATTTCTGTTCTCAGTTGGTACCGAAAATAACTACACATTATTGATCTTTTTTTGATTGAAAAAATCAAGGAAAATTGTTTTAAATTATCTTTAAAATGTATTATAAAATATATTTTTGAAAAAAATTTTAGTGTCCGTCAATCAACTAACTGAAACGAGTTCCCTATGCAAGTCAAATTTAATATATATAGCTCTAATTGCAGGCATAGCGATTGCATTTGAATTTTCTTACTTCATATCATCTACATATATGTACCATATATGTACATATTAAAAATGCGAAAATACGGAATAATTTTTCAAGCCCAACTTGCAGCTGATCAATTTTTTGTGTCAATTTTAGGTTTTTTAGTTATTTGCAAAACCCGTTTTTGAAATCTTTTCATCACATAAAATTTATTCTGCATACTTTTAAGTTAAATTAGAAGCTGTGGCTTAACAAGCTTATACCAAAGTTATTTGGCCCACTTCCTTATGTTTTCTTTGTTTCGTATTTTTTCAGTACTATATGTATAATACCCACATTTGAAGGTCTTAGAAAAAAAAAGGAAACGATTGAAAATTTTGGAAAAAAGTATATGTATGTATAAGATTTTACGATTATACATATAATCAAAAACGTTCAGAGAAAAATAGTACTCCTAAAAAAATCTCAAAATAAACGTTGCCTTCAAATAAATGCTCAAAAATAACAGCTGTTTATGGTTTGTAATGCAAAAAAAATGTGTGGAACTCTCGTCTGCAAACAAAAAAAAAGTTACAAAAAAAACTGATCTGGCTAAAAAACGTTGACCATGAACATTAACATAAAATTTCGAAAGTACAAATAAGTACATTGTCATATAAGGGAAGGCGGGGCAAAGCGGTACAAAGGGTATATTTATCCTTGCATTACAACGCCATCTAATGTAATTATAAGGAATTTTGTGTTTGAGTAGTGCTTTTGTAACTGCCAGATTATAGCGACATTTCGACCTTCCGTTTTCGAGAACCACGAGGATCATCAAAATGAGTGCAGTCGATGTAAGATTCGAGGATTTTCGACTTAAGTAAATTCATTTCATATAAATCATTTAAAAAACGTCGTAGTATATATTAGTGACATTCATTTTTATTGACAACGATTTGTTTATGTTGATAAATTTTTGTTTCGCGAGTCTGTATGCTTACATAGGTCATGGCGGCAGAGAGGTTTTGGACTTCGTAATAATAAACATCTTCCGTTGAGAAAATAATGAGCCTAATTACCTTAATAGATTCAATATAGATCGAACTTACATGTTTAATTGTGCGAAAAAAATTTTCTGTTTTGTGAAAACTTCGGTTTCCCGTTAGGCATACCACTTTTCCACTCCTTCCCTTATGTATGTAATTGAAAACAATTAAATTATAGATAGTAAGCGATATTCCCGCAAAATTTAACAAACCGATTCAATGCTTGCTTTTTTATAAATATACATGATGATAAAGAACAACAACATGGTATTGTTTGACACAGTGTTTGGCCCATAACTCATAAGAAACTTTTTAATTTTGACGTCCTAGTTAAACAATGTAAAACCAAAAGTTTTTACAAATGACAATTTATTACTACGAAATTTGCTTCTTAAAATGATAGTCTTCGCCGTTAAAGAGTTCAACCTTAAGATTGTGATGCAATCGAAAACAAAATTTATTTATTTACAAAAAAATATTTGCATTTTAATCTTTTAAGTAAATAAGTACAGTCAACCAAAATCAACGAAGGTCGCGGATATCTACATTGAAAAGTCGCCAGTTCATAACATGTAAAAGCAGTTTGTGGCAGAGCTAATGCAACACTTCTCATATAACCCAAATTTCGTATTTAAAACAATTGAAGTTTTGTAGTTACAATGTATAGATGACGTACTTGGTGCTCAACTTAAACAAAAGTGTGGATTTCGCGTTGATTTTAGTTTTGCTTTTCAACACCGCAACTATACCGGAAATTTTAGCGCGTTATTTTTAATCGGAAGACAGATATCAGATTTTGAGCGTTACTTTCTATTAAAAATAGGCCAGTCTCTTTTGTAGAATTTATTATGTCAATTTACTTTCTAACTTTTAGACAGCCTATAATAAATCTTTCTAGTTTTCCTTCTCACCGCGTTCAAAGGGCGATAGTTCAGAAGTTTTCAGATAGTTCACGTTTTCAAGTTTTTCCTTTTGTATTGTTTTGTTGCAAGGCATAGCCAAAATTCTTTTCCTGTTATCTTTGTTTTTGAAACTTATTTGATATTACACTTTTTTTGCAGGCGCAGAAGGGGAAGCATATCAGGCTTATAAATTTTTCATTGCATTGGCCCAAAGGTCATTGATGAATCTTTTAAGCAATGGATGAAACTAGTATGACTAGTTTTTGCCGTTTTTTATTGTTTTGTCTTTGTTTGTGTAATTTTTTGGTGTTATCACACACCGCACTGATTATTAAAAGCATTCTTCACTTGACAGTCATGGGTATGAGTCTCAAACACCCAGTGTAATAGACGGCCACATTAATTTCCTAGGCTCCCTATATTATCCTAAGGAACATTAAATTTGACTCTTGTTTTAAGATTTTTAGACAAATTTTTGCGTCGAATATTTGGGGAAAATATAGACAATATAATAAAAAATATAGAAATTACTGTGCTCGAACAATACTCTGTCTCAATTTCAGTACAACTACGATTAGATAGATTCCAATTCCAAAAAAAAACAATCGATGCAACAGCTCTTCGTAATACAAAGTTTTACACAACGGTTTTCAGAACAATCATTTTATTAGTTACTTACCTTTGAAATTTTTTATGACAATCTTCTTAACATCTCCCGGTTTCGATGCATTGTTTATGCTCATTTTATTTGAAAAGGCCGACGATGAGGTCGACGAACGATGTTCATTCATATGTGCAGCATCTAGCATTGAAAAATTAGGACGGCGTTCACCGTTTGTGGTACCATTACCACCGGTGCCGAAAGGTAACTGAGATTGCGATGAATTCATACTCTGTTGGCCAAGTGTGTGTGTACGTGACGTAGACGATGCTGTTGCGTTATTGCCGTTAAAAAAGTAAACCGATCTTCTTAATTTCAAATTTTCAGTATCTTGCAGTTCAGCTGTTTCCATAGGCTTGTATTTTTTGGAGGCGCTCATAGTTTTTGTTGTTACTACTGCTGCTGCTGCTGCTGCTGGTGCTTAGCACCTTCACCTGCGCTTCCAACCAGCTGTATGCCAGAGGTAAAAGTCAGAACGCACCAAATGGAGAATCCTTAAGAAAGTTATGCTTTTGATTGTCGGCAAATAGGGGGCGCTGCAAGATCACAATGGAACAGCAGCTGGTCTGCTAGAGCCAAATGGCATGGGTAGTTGGGTGAATGCAATATCTTAAATTCTCTAGAAAACATATGAAAAATTATTTGAAGTTAATATTTTAGGTAACTTATATATTTGCGGAAGTTGGCAAAATAATTCGTTGCCTTCATCTTTTAATAGAATTTAATCGTCGCTCCTGCCGCTTGCACCCGTTTTTTAATTTTTTACTTACATTACGTTTTTGGACTTGACTTTTTCTGCCAGTTACCCGATATTTTATCAATTTTCAAAGGTAAATTTTACTTTTAACTGCTACTGTGTATTGTTGCGCACACTTTTGTTGTATTTATTAGTATTTTACTTAAATATTTTAAACAAATATTTGTTAAAATATATTATACTTTTATTTTTTGCTAAACAAAACAGTCGATTACTGCTGCCATTTGTAGAACGTTTGTACAGGGTGATTTTTTTTCACTCTTTTGACTCGTTGCCGTTGCGAAAAATTTGACAGCTAAAAGTAATGCCAAGTTTTAAGAAAATGCTGCCATGCAAAAACGTGTTGATAGATGAATTAGGGTAGAGCCACAATTCAATTAAGATGGAGCTATATCAAATGCGCTCATTTTACGAATGCTACGTACATATGTATTGCGAAATCAGCTGTTTGAGCAAAATAGTCCAGGAGGCAGCGTTACATTTTTCATTTCATCATTTCTTATTGTTAGTTTAAGTATAGCTGATGATCGTAATAAGCGTTAGTCGTCAAAATTAGGGTAGTTGCGAGTCCCACGAATAAAATGTGGCTCAATAACTCGGAAAGTAAGCCATATGTAGAAAAATATATTAAGACATTGTTTTTTCAACGTTGTTTTTAGCATAGAACCAGCGTCAACGCGCGTTAAGAAATCGCGCGTCATTGCATTTAATATTGTGTTATGGTGAAACGCTCATGTGAACCGGGCCTTAACTCGAATTAATACAAAACAATAACTCGGAAATCATACTTCGGCGCCCAAATTGGAATCCGTTTACGATATTTCTTATCGAAAATTTCGTCAAAAAATGAAAATATCAATTTCCATGATATCGAATTTTAAAGAAAATAATGGCTGAATAATATCACTAATGCCAGATCAGGAGCACTAATGCCAGACTGAGGAGTTCCATTTTTCTTTAAAAATTAAAAAAGTTTCCAAACCGTATATCCCGTATATAAGAGATTTTTAATTTTTGCATTTATTTTGACATGAAAATTCATTCGGCCTCCCATTTCTACTCGAACCTGGCTGTTTTAAATGAAAAATTGCTCCTAACTAGAGAGCTGACCACTAACCCCGGTTCAAAAATATCAACCCTATTTTCAGGCATCAATCCAGAATGACTTAATTTTTGTTACCTAAAACGGAAAGGTTGGTGCGGATCCCTTCGGCCGTTTCAAGTGCACTTGCGCAGACCTCTATTGCGGAAACCCAGCGGCTAGCATATTTGTTTATTCTTAAGGTGGATCGCGATTTGAACTCCACCATTTCATTGTGTTCTGTAAAATTAAAATGGACTCAACAGATTGGCGGTGAGAAAAAACTGCGGCAAAATATTATTAAGGGCTAGAGGACCAAAATTTGTTTGTACAAAATCAAATGTACACACATACATCCTTACATACATACATATGTATGTTTTTTGCAAGGCGACCTAGAAATGTAGTTTCTTTTTTTCAGTTTTCACATTATTTTATTTATTCCTTTGTAATAGTTTCATATGTATAATAAATTAATAGTAATACATTGGCATTTTATAAACCTAAGTTGATTTTTATTGGTTTTAACAAAGGAAGGAAAGCAACTTATATGTACATACATACATATATGTATGTACATATGTATTTACTTTCGATATAAAATGAGTCACAATAAAAACAAGGAATTTGTTGCTTCATCACAAAACGTTTCATACAAATTATAAAAAGTGCTATTAAAATAAGATATAAAAATGAAACAAAACTACAATACATAGTTTAAAAATATGTTGGCTGATAGTGCCTTACTTTATGTTAAAATACTGATACTATTAAGGAGGAAAAAAAAATTCACAACAATTCTGAAGATACATCATTTGTAAAAGAAGGGGTACCCTTCTATACTATATGCTGATAGAAAGAAAAATCTCCATTATCTTTTATGCATTTAAAGACCATGTACGATTCTTTTGTAAAGCATAATATATGTACGTTTATATATTTTCAATTATAACTTTCAATATTTCTTTGCACAACACTGAAATAACTTTGATATATAGATTTTCTTTGCATTCATTTCTTATTTGCCAACCTTTTTTTTTTTTTTTTTTTGTTTTTGTCATCTCTTCATCAAAATTTATAATTTTATTGATTTTTCTTATTGCTCATTTAATATATTGTTTCTAATTTTTTCATAAATTTTAATATGAACGACTGTGTCGTCGCAATGATTATGGCAGCTTATTACTTAAAAAAATGTTAAAAAAAATAATTTATGTATATATTAATAAATAATATGTTATAATGTCAACAACTGTTTTTATTATTGTAGGTAGATAATGCATATTTTACAGAAACTTTAGACAAATAATACTTTTATGTGATACAGTTTTCAACTAATGCATACTAAATATTGATTTGTGATTTTTTTTATTTTTTCAAGTGATTTTTGTATAAGCTTAACAACAAAATATTTTACAATTATGAGTACAAATTTTGTTACATCTAGTAATAAAAAAAAGAAAACATAATTATTTGAATATAAATTAAAGTAAAAATTTGTTAATTACAATTTACTTATAAAGTTTAGTTGTTTAGTTTATAAACTCTAATTATAAAACATAGCATCAAGTAAAATAATCAATTGAAGAAAAACATCATAGGTTTAAAAAAAACTTTTCTTATTTTTTCTTTGTCTCGTGGATAAACGAACGTATTTTCGTTTCACTTTTTCTAACTGTTACCTCCAACCTTTAATCCGGCAGCATATGAACAAAACTAACTGGAAACATTCCGCGTCTTGCAGGTTCACTCTCAATTATGCCCTCCATCCAATTTTCATCATCTGTTCTATCATTGAGCACAATTAATATTTCCCCTTCTTTAAATTCGAGCTCATCATCGTTGTCAGCAGCACAATCGTATAGAGCACGGCAACGCCGATGTCCGTTCTTGAAATTAAAAAAACATACATATTATGTGATACAATCGCAATGACTGTTTAGTTTATAATTCTTCCGTTTCTTATTATAATATAATATTATATGTGGTTATATAAAAGCTGCCTGAAGATGTATTTGAATACCTCAAACAATATCAATATGAAGGATGTTGATAAAAACCACAGCGAAAGCGAATGCTCACAAAAATAGCTAAGAAGGCTATAATAGCTAAGCTCTATTATTATTATTACAGAGCTGGTAACAACTTAAACATTTTCCTTGCTTATTTTTTAATTTGACAAAGCTGCTGCTCAAAAACCTTAAGATGTCCTAAAACTATCTAGCAAAAACAAGAGAGAGAGAGAGATGTGGCGTGGTTTAAGTAAATTGAACCAACCTAACAAAACTCGCCGAAAACTACCGAAGAGTTAGAAAAAGTTTATCAAATGAAATGGGCCTTGATTAAAACGTGAAATTTGCTAGGAATAAATCTTTAAAGAATTAATTTTTGGGGGTTTTCGAGACTGATGAAGCGTCTGCCATATTCAAATTATTCTTTATTTATTCTTAGTCCTTGCAACAGATTTCAAGTTTAAATATTGAATTAATTTAATGTTAAAGACGGTGAAATTGAGACTTTGTTATGTTAGTTTGTGCACTGATTTTACTCCATTTTATAAAGAAGGATTCATGCTTAATAAAATTGTTTTAAAATAATTATTACTCACAAAATTTAAATGCTTTGCATTGCTGCTTTTTGTTTGTTGATTGTCTGGAGATGAGTTTATGCGATCATTGTCGCTTGATGAAACATTTGATTCAGCCGAATGATCTAGGCCTCCACCTGAAGAATCCATATCTGTGTTCCATGATTCGTACTCAGAAAAATTTGTTGACTGATTCATCAGCTGCGTGCATTTAAAATATTCAATTAAATGTTTTTATTAGAAGAACATTTACAAAATAAATTCAAAGCAATGTTACAAAAAAAAATAAATAATAAAAAAAAACAAATAGCTTTTTGTGTTATTTTCATTATAAATCCAGCAAAATTAGAACAAATAATAACAATAAGAGAATAACTGTTTAATAGCTTATCAATTGAATTTTAATTTAAATCATATCTTCTTATGGTTTTTATAAAAAAGTCTTAGTCAATGAAGCCGAAAAATAAATCAACGGATTTTTATAAAATTTGGTAAATATGTTTTTAAATAAATAATAGAGGTGGAAATGATAAAAAACCAAATTCCCACTCCATTCTTATAAAAACCTAGTGCAATGCCTTTAATAAGTGTCTAATAAAACTTCATATCATTTACAGCACTTATTATTGCCTAATTTCAGGCATCGGTAGGAAATACACAGCTTTTTATGTTGGGAGCCTCCACAACGGTTTCAAAAATATGGATCATATGCAAGATAAGTGTTAATGATAGACGAAACTTTGGAACTAAATTCATAGTTTTCGAAATTTGAATATAGCACATTTTCCGAATGAAAATATTAATTTCAAATTTAAGAAATATACGAAAATATGTATTTTATTTTAAGGTTAATTTTCATCTGTAGTATATTTGAAAACTTATCGAAATACAATATATGATTATTCATTTTTCAACGAAAACACATTACAGAATTCTCCCAGTTGTAGTAACTTTTAGCTCTTCTCATGTTTTAAGAATACTATACATATATGTGTGAAATTTTAACAGTTAACGTTTTTTTATATCCTATTTTACTGGACTATATACATACACATTACAAATTCAAAAATTAAATAAATTTTAAATGAAATTTCTAGGCAAACTTTTGCAATCATGTAAATGTTTTAAAGGACAGCACAATATTATGATAGGATGTACAATAAAGAAAACATATGCTGATTTTTTATATATGTAATTAGAGTAAGATTATATTTTTTTAAGGGTCAAACTAATTTTTTTCGGTTATCTCAAATTTTATTAGTTTAACTCGACAGTTTATAAAATTAAAATTGCAGTTTATTGAATTTGCTTGCGATACTAGTCGCAATATAAATAAAGTGAATTGCATTGAAATTTTGGCAGTATACCCGAAAATTGAGTGTATCATTATAAGTATAGACATTTATGTACCAATACTATTAACATTAAGTTTTCAATGAATCAGAAAATTGTACAATAATGACATTTTACTCGGTAGAAAATTAAGTTAACAATAATAATATTTAGACGCAACATCCCATATAGGTTCTCGACCTGGTTTTTGTTAATTTTTACAGAATGGCGTTGAGTGCGAGTTCCGAATAGCGATATCTGAAAAAGCTTTTCATGGTAAAATATGCCATCAAAACATTTATTCACTTGGCAGCTGTAGGATTCGTACCGCGAGCCAAAAAGCACACACGCTAACTACTAGGCTACCCTAGAAAAAAAACTTACATATGCTTTCTTTTGTGAGTTATTTTCAAGGCGCAGCAAAAATTTTTTGTTATTTTAAAAAAATTGTTGATATTTTGTGACCTCTTGTTTTAAATTAGAAATATTTATGGACTGCGAGTCAGAAAATAAATTAAATGTTTTTTTTTTTTTCAATTACAATTAGTTTTATTTTAATCAATATATAGACTTCCTTTGGAAGTAATTTTCATGGTTCCTAAGCGTACGTTAATTTAAATGCAACGTGGCCACTGAAAAACTGAAGAGTTTGGAAAAGTCATAATTTATAAGTTAAAAATCTTATCTTTTTTTTGTAGGCTATAGAGCGTAGAAAGATAGGCATACCAGATGACCAAGAAATAAATCATAGACGTTCAGGAAAATTTCTGGAAGCTGCAACCTGTTTTCTTTTCCAATGCTGATAGGTAAAAAAAGCTCCTCATTTTTCTATCTAAATCAAGGATATTTATCTTAGATATGACGTTCTGTAACCATTTAAACTCATTGGTAACATTTTAATATCTAAAGCAGCAGACTTTAGGGTACTGATATTTTCCGATAATTACATCAGCATCAATTGCATTTCAAAAAAATGCACTGTTAAGTTATTATTTTCAGTGACCACAAAAACATATACATATATGTGTAATATAATACAAACTTAATATTTAGCAAGCAAAAAAAACTTTCAATATTTAATTAAACTGAAAAATTCGAATATAAAACTACACCAAAGAGAACAAATATTGCTCATCCGATAAAAGTTGAAGGAAAAAAGTTTATAAATACTCAAGGACAACGGAAGCCCAAAAATCTTACATAAGATAACAGAATCAACGTTGACAATTTCATAAAAATCTCTATAATGCGTTTAAAGGGATTTTTCAAAAATATACTTTTTAACAAATATAAAATAGCATATAAGATTAATAGGGAAGATAAAAATGACAAATCAAATATAATTTATCACATATCGTCCAAAAGTGACGGATTTAAAATATGCTACAAAGTACATGTTAGAACAACTAAAACAAAATTACAGACAAAAGCTGGAGCACATAAATCTGACCGAAAATCACTGCAGCATAAATGGACATATCGATTTTTGACAAAGTAAGAATATTCTAATAAGCACTAGAGATAGATACACCGACACAACATAGTCATGGCTACAAAAAAGACACGAACAACTGTGCGAGCATTTGTTAAAATCAAAAAAGATCAAAAACAAAAATTTAGTTGCTGATTATTAAGATTAAACCGTAGACAACCAAAAGGCTAAGTATAGTAAAATAATAATATAATATGCAATATTTTTTCGCTTTCTCGTCAGGGGACTTTTATTTTAAATGATTTCTTAATTTATTTAAATATTGGTCGTTTTTTTTAACGTCTATTATAATAGTATGTTTGTATTTAAATTATTGCATTTTTAAAAACGTTAAAGATTATGACTTCCGAAAGAAGGTTAAAGAATATTGGTTGAAATATAACAAATTAGAAATTAATTAACAATTTTGAATCACCTGACATGCAGTCTATAAATATTCCTAATTTATTTACAAAACTATGAAAAATTGAACGTTTATTTTATGATATTTAAAATTATTTTGTTATATTTTGCAAATACAAATACGACAGTACAAAATTTTTTTTATTAGTTAGATCAGCAAATAAATTTAATGCATAAAATGTAAATCCAACATCGATTACCGTTTCTTCACTTGCATGTAATAGCTTCAAAACTTTTGAATTTTTGCGCTGTAAATCACAATTTTTAGAAATATTTCATTCATACTTTTGTTTAAAAAAGGAAATTCTTATGCTTTTTTCATTGTTTAATTGAACTTGTTAATGTTGCTAAGTTCTAAATTATTATTATTGTATTAATTTAATTAAATAAACCATTGTGTGCCTACCTTCCTAGGCGGTGCTATAGGACCTTCATCTAACGAACTGATACTCTCATTTGATTGTCCATTTGAAATTTCAGCATTACGTTCTGTAAAAATTTAAAAAGAATTTTCTAACACATTGCGTGGAATAAATTTTTCTTTTCAAATTTTACCTGCAGGTGGCGGTCCAGGTGGTGGAATTTTTGGACGTGATATTAGTGATTTGTCGACATGTTTGAGCGTTGGAATTTCACCAGCTGGCGGTAACACCAATTTGGCACCAGCTAAATGAAAATTTCGATTTAGAGACTCTCCACTGGGTGAACGTTTATGACCAAAAGTTGTCATTGGCACTATATTACCACCACCAGAATCTTGAGCACTTTTTTCGAAACGGTCGTAATAACCATGACCGCCACCGCCACCGCCGCCAATCATACGTGGACTGCTATCGACAGAACGTAAATGAGGTAACGTGCCATATACTACGTCAATCGATTGATTTTTATGATTTATTGTGCGTATATCGTTTGTATCATAGGTTTGTGAGTGCCTTGGTGGATGTGGTAGTGTGCCATAGAAGGAATTTGTAGCTGTTGGTGGTGGCGCCGGTGCAGCACGTTTCTTAAGCGAGTTGACATTTGCTTCAATTAAAATAAATACATTATACATAAAATAAATAGTAAAAAATGTTAGCTAAATTAAAACTATAGGTATGTAAAATTAATATATATGTATGTATGTATAGGTATTAATCTCAAATGAACATTACCTGCTGATGATGATTTCCTAGCACCAGTTATATGTGTAACATCACCACCTGCGACATTACGTACTGCTCCTCTTCCACTCTGGCTTGATGAAGAAATAGGACTTGAACCACCACCACAGCCGCTACTATTAGTACTTCCCAAATACTGACCAGCACTAACACCACCTGTCAGATGTTGTTTTGGCGAAGTACCTGCCGATTGATTGTATGATGGTGGATTTGATGTTAACGTAAATTGCCGATTAGGACAATTGGCAATAGGACTAGATCCACTTTGTATTGAATCACAAGTTGAGGAACGTGAACGTAGTACTGGAGAGTCACCACCAGCAAAGCTGGGTGGACGCGATCGTGATTTCTATAACAAAAAAAAAAATTATAATGAACATTTTAGTTGACCAGTAAATGGAATTGAAATGCGGCGAAACTTCGGAGCCCAAAAATATTAACCAATTTTGGTTTAGTGTGTGATATCAAAGAGTCGTCAACTTAAAAGATAATATGCGAGATAAAAATTTCCGCAGACTTTTTTTTGTTATTTACGCTATGGTCATCGATAAGTCGATGGAAGTTTGAAAAATTATTGGGGCATTATAGATCCGATGAAGGGTCTGTAGCGGGAACCCATGGTCTGACCTGTTGGCTATCATTTAATTTGATATTTTTTTAGCGTTTAGAACAGTGTAAGCGAGCAACAGCGATAGAACTCAAGCAGAGACTGCGTGTACGCTGCGAAATACGCTGCATGAATCGATTACGGTCGGCGCACACATTGGCATACATCTGTGTTGGTTTACCTTACACTGGTTTAGACGTACTGTAATGATCATGTTACATTGTTCGAAATCAAAAACATAGCATAATTTTTTTGACCCAAAATTAAGCAACTTCAACTAAAACGGCTACAGGCTACATCACCCTAGCTGAAACATTAAGAATCAAGCCAACATTAATGACGAAACTAACTTTTTCAAATACAATGGTCAAGCTGGGTTGCTTGATCACAAACATTTTTTGAAAAAAACTACTATGTTTTTTTGCAGAGATTATTAATGGGAAGATTGTAATGTTAATTTTGATAAAGATATTTGCTTCACGACTGCAAAAATAACTCTTTTTAGTGAGTTACTCTGCTGACAGGTTGACTTCATATCGCTATAACTCAGATCATTTTAAAAATATTTGTATGAAGAAACACACAATTACTCATAAGCATAAATTCTAGCTGGTGTTAACTCTTTACTAAAAACATGTTATATTATATCTCTTCTACCTTTTTGTTGCTTTTGGCAACTAAAACACTTGCTGTAGAAATCGATATTCAATTCAAAATTCATTAAATTTTAACGCTTTAATAATTAAAAAAAAGTTGTGTAATAGATAATCTGGGCTTTTCTCTTACTCGTTCATCAATGACAGTATCATCATCAGAAAAATCAGTTGATCCATCGTCATTTGGTAGATTCCAATCGGTGTTTATGTGATCAAAAGCACTTTTTTCACGTTTCATGGCACATTCAATCTAAAACACATACATATAAAATGTGAAAGTTAAAGAAACAACACATGGCTCTTCTAAAAATTTTGCACATACCAACTCCTTACAGTTACTATGTCCCATTTCTTTGGCAATATCAAGTGCTGTTTTATTTTGCGAATTACGCAATTCATAATCGGCGCCAGAACGTAACAACAATTTCATACACTCTCGGCGATCATGTAGAGCACACAAATGCAATGCTGTATTTTTACCGGTTACATCTATCATACCCGGTGGATTGGTAGCCTTATTAAGACCCTTTGGTGGCATATTTTGAATTAGGAAATCGACAATGTGCAACGTTGAACCCATCTCACGTAGCACAGCCAAATGTAATGCAGTCTCCCCAGCATCTGATGAAGGGAGACAGCAGGTGAGATCAGCGCCTTCAGCCCAAACTTGTAACAGTTGACTCATGTCAGCATTAACTATTGCCTGTTCGAGATCACAACGTAAGTCATTGTCGTCGGCGCAAGTGCGCATAACATAACGTTTGGCTACGTATTTGGCGCGTATAAAATCGTAACGCTCTTCCCTAAAATAAGATTAAATTTAGACACATAAAAGTATTACTACAATCTATTCATTTAAATAAAAAAATTAATATTTGAACAGTTTCTTACATTGTACTTTCGGGTGCGAGTTTACCCTTGCCCAAAGTGGCTTCCATAATATCATTTAACATGTTATTGCCCATAGCTCGTGCAATTAATAAATTTGCTGTTGTTAGATTATCAAGTGTTAAGCTTTGTATTCTGGAATGGTGAACTCCCAAATCTCGATGTACACCGGAGCACTGTATGCATACAAGAACACCAAAATTAAGACTTATCCAAGTAACGTCATTCCGTGAGCCACAGTCACAGCATTGATCATTACCAGGCAGCATTTGGACGTATCTAGAAATGAATATAATAGCAAAAATAGCATTAAATTTTTTAGTATATAAATTATAAATAATTTTAATTAAAAAAGGTGTTCCATTTGCATTATACTTGCCTTATAACAGTCTTTTGTAGCTCAACTAAACTAGGACTCATTTGTGGATTTGCATGCTGGAATGCTTTGGTTAAAGCTTTTTCCTTGCAATTAACTAAAACAGCCATCCAAGCTTTTTGATCGGCTTCATCTTCGGCTTGGAAATGATATGGACGATTGTCTGGAAATAAGGCAGAAGAAAAAATATTTAATTGTAATTCAATAATCTAGTCACACAAGTTTTACGCGAAGAGGTTGAATTCAGTGTGTCTGAAATTTATTTTTTTTTCTCGCTCGATTCTGTTTTCATCAGGTATTACTAATTTAATATGTATCAGGTATTAATAATCGTCGTCAGGTATTACTAATTTAATATCTACTTTAAAATTCAGCATTTCGACTTTTGTGATACTATGTTAGAGAAGATTAATTTAAGATACTAAGCAAATTTTGAAAAATATAGTCCGCAGAAACATCAAACTCCGTTTCCCTCTATCATGTCACATCCTTTTTTTAATTTTGAGTAATTTTCCCGCAGAATGGAATTTTTTTTTGAAATTGCAAAGTCTATAGTCACACATATATGTATATATATGTACGTACGTTCAAATATACCACAAAATATCGTTTTCTGCACTATGACAACGGATCCGTGTTTAACGCACAAACATCCTTAGCACGTACCCAACCTGACCTTTGAATTGGACTAAAAATTGTTTTATGTGACTGTGTAAAACTGTGTTATCAGTTTTCACATCAATAAAATTATAAATATAAAAATAATTAAAAATATAAAAATAATTATAATCTGCCTTACGATTATTATTTTATCCAAAATTAGCCAATACTTACAACTGATTAAATCAAAGCCTCTTTTATCATCTGGTACCGGTTTAATTTGGCATGTCAACAAATTAACTCTTGTCGGTGGTTTTGTTTCATCAGCATGACAAATATCAAGAAATCCATCACTGGTAACACGACAGCGACGCTTCTGCCACACACGACGCACCTTCCCTTCACTTTTCTTGAGCAAATGTCCCGAACGAGTTACACCATGATGTTTATCACCCTGCAACTGGTGCAAAGAATATCCAGCTCCACCTTTTTCAATTGGCACATTCTCAACACGTCCATCAAAGTCAGGCGTACTACGCAACAATGTTCGCAAATCCAACAAGTTGCGACGATCTTCATCTTGCTTCTGTTTAATCATTTGTAACTTATCGCTCAAGTCGCCTATGTAAGTGCCAAAGTGTTCGATCGTTTGTAAGCCATCTTTAAAATAACTGCACAGAAGAATAAAAAAGATGACGTTGAACAAAAGTATAAGTAGCAGCATTAAGAAGAATTAAAACAAATTAAAATTGATATGCAAACCATGTTCAACATTCAATTCAAAGTTAGAGTTTCATGAACTTACTTATTTAATGCATGATAATACTCGATGAAGTGTTGCAATAGCTCGATGCCGGTTTTTGTTTTGATTTCCTTGTATTTTAATAAATACTGAAAAGAAATAATTCTATTTTTAAATCAATTCAAATGAAACAGTTATTCATTTATTTATGAAATTCCAGTGTACACAAGAATTATGTCTTTTTGATACTGATCAAAGGTTGGTTACATGTCCCTGTAGAAGGGACAACAGATTTTAGTCATTGTCTCAAAAATCGCTCAATATTTTATGTTCTTTTTTCTAAAATCCATCATTATAACACATGGGACAATAAGTCCCGGGACTAACATAGAGATAACGCCACCTCCTAATTTTTCTCCACCTTACAGTGTAGCTCTGGTCTCTAATTGACATGAGTCAAAATTTAATGAAATTTTGGCGTTTAGATTAAAAGTTACAGTGGTTTTAATGAATCATCGTTTTTTGACGCTTTAAACTACTTTCACCGGCTGCTCTGCCGTCAGAAGCGAATTAGGCGTATCTCAAAAAAACTCGTTGCGAGATAATTGATGATTTGTTTATGTCAATTTGTTGAAATACATGTAAAATTGAGAAATAGGTCATTTTCTTTCTTATTTTTTATAGGTTTGAACTAAGATGCCGGCATTAGACGCAGTTCATTAGATTCGTAATTTCTTAAGCTGTTGAATTCAGGCGACCTGAGCGTTCACCGTTATTTGTGTCTGCGAGACCGCGTTTGAAGTCCATACCACCTTTTAACCGTTGATGTCGATAAAGCAGAATCCGAATAATATTTATCGAGCCATTGCTTTGCTTGAACATTTTTTTTTTCATCAAAAAGCAATGTGAAATCAGCACTTGAATTATTTTTCATCCATTCTTTATAAGCAGACAAAAGGAGCTTCAATAAAACTACTGTAACTTTTAATCGAAACGCCAAATTTTCATCAAATTTTTACACATATCATCTGAAAGCCAAGGCTATAAAAAAAGGTGAAGAAAAATTAGGAGGTGGCGTTATCTCCATGTTAGTCCCGGTACTCATTAACCCACGTGTTATTCAAGTTTATTTGAGAGAATTACATTGATATTTCATACGTGAGGTATGAATCATCGCTTATAATTCATTGCAATACATATATGCAAATATAAACATACTTCACATGTTTGTAACTGATACAACCGTCGTTCCTTTTCCATTTCATCAGCTACAACTGCGGCTTCGATTTCTGTACGAACCATACCAGCTTCTTTTGCCTGTGCTTTTTTTTCTTTTTCAATTTTCATAAATTTAGCTTCATAATCTTTTGCAGCTTTATCAAATGGACGTTTCATTTCACCTTTAACACCACGTAATTCACTTTTAAGCATAGAATCGACAGGAAACATTATAATGTTGTTGATGTTTTGCATCTGGAAAGATTTAATGATTGATGATATTACAGTGTTAAAAAACTTCAAGCGATAAAAAATTTTGTACTTACGAGCGTTTTCATTAATGCGCTTAGCTCCTTAGTTACTACTGAGAATTTTAGAAATGCAGCTCCAATATCTGGCTCGTCCTGATCAATTATTTTGCCGCCAAGCCGTTCTAACGCGCGTACCAAAAACATTTCGTTGTCAACATGAGCTGAAAATGAAAAGCGCTTGGCTATAGTAATTACGACTTTTAAATAGAAATTTAATTAATTTACTGTTGCCCGAATTATGTATTGCCTTCACAGCCTTTTTTAGTTTCGTTAAGCCTTCTCGATCGAATTCCAGTCGCTAGAAATAAATATATTACTTTATTAGTTAAAATTGGTACTATTATTATATTGGTAATTTTGAAAAGGGAGATTTCAAAATATTGAACTTTGAATGGACATCGCTTTTATTATACCGAAAAAAAAGTAGGGACTTACTATAATTGAAAGAGATGGCTTTTGGTTTTGGCATAGTAAATTTGTCATTGTAAGGAAAACAAAATTTTTAAAAACACTCTTATTAATTTAAGTAAATATTTCATTAAACTAAGTGAATATTTTGTTTCAAAAAAACAAACAGAATTTGGGTTTTCAATGAACGTTTTTTTGGGGTAAGGGAACACAATATCTAATGCTATTAACAGATTAATAATTGCCTATCTATGTGTCTCTACATTTTTTTCGGAAACGGTTCTAAAGATTTGTGTGATTTTAGGCAAGTTAACATACACAATTTGGCTAGTAAGGTAATCGTTTAATAAAACAGATCTACGTGCAATAAGATATCGCCAAACGAAAAGTAGTTGAAATAGTAATAGTTAGTGGGATAAGCAAAAAACCTTAAGTGTTATATTTATTGGTGTGATCTTAATAAAGTAGCATGAGTGGACGTGGCGCCTCCCACATACATAAAAAAATTTTAAATCGTGATTTTAACTGAATTGTTGCAGCAATTATTATGAAATTTACTAAGGAGGTATACTCGCTATAAGATATCTCTGAAGTAAATGTTGGAAAAATAGCATCAATTTCTAATGCAAGTAAAATACCTTAGTTAAATATTATATTTAGTTAGCTATGTCAGCAATTATAGTGAAATTTGGTTGCAATAGCTTCTAAATTTTATTATAAAATATTGACCCCGAGAAGGGCTCGTTCCCCGGTACTAGTCAATTTTATGTGACTTACAGGAACAGAGCTATTACCACGCTTAATAAATTGTATTTTAAACAAAAAAATGTATTGTACACTATCATTTAAACCAATTGATGATGTCAACGGCTGAAAGTAGTTTTTTTAAAATTTTATTATTTTGTTTATCTATGACAAGCAAGGCGAAAAAAACAGCAGTGTAATGCATAATTTGCTGGGAAGTAAATTATTTTGTCTATATATAAATCTGAACGATTGTATGTTAAGTCAATGAAAATCCCAATCAGTAAACGAAAACGTATGACGAACTTTTAGATTGTTTTTATAATTTCCTTATTTAATTTAAAATATTAAATGGGTATTTATACAATACATATTTACGATATAAAACGATATAAGCGTCCATTGACGTATTAACAATGTTGGCTATCGCCCATTTAATGATGCTTAAGTGAATTTAAAATCCAAGCACATCGTTTCTTTTTTTTTCTTTCTTTTCGTTATAGTTAGTCTATAAAAATTTACTGATCTTGTTGGCGTCATAAGAAATTAATTATACTTTTTTGTCATTACATAATTACTTTTTTGAGGCGACTAATTTCAAAGGAATTTTTTCGAAATAGTTAGGCTTTAGTCTTTGGGTCAAATGCAAATAAAAATGTTTTTTTATCAGTACACGCAGCTTATCAGCTTGATCACACAGTTATATCTTACTGTAGGTACAAACGTTTTTTTAACTAAAAATCGATTTTTTTTGAACACCATTATTTAAGACTATATATTATTTTGATATTTGAAACCAGAAAATTTTTAATATATTTCGTAAAATCGAAAACGTACATATATGTATACATACATACGTACAGATATACTTCACTTAATTATAATCAAAGGAAATAAATATTAAAAATATAATTCCAATAAAATGTGTGTGTTTACATTTAAAGCAATAATAATAAAATCATTAACCCAAAAATACAAGCAACAATTATTCATATCCGGCACACGCATGCAGCTCATAAGTGAAGGAGTTGACTCCGAGAAACTGCAAGCAATCGTCAAATAATTGCTGCACTTGGAAAACCCCCTACAGCTACTACATATATCGCAATCAGTCCTTATCGTTTTAGCTTTACGCATGAGCATACATACTAGATAAGAATAAATAAAAGAGATATTTTGTGCACGCTATGTAAGGCAGCGTACTCTGGGTCTTTTGCCACAACTTTCAGAAAAAAGTTTCTCAGAAACTACTTGTTGCAACATTATTTTAAAACTTAATCACCCTTATTTTGTAAGTCGTCTTCGTCTTCGCTTTTTGTCGTCTCTCATAAGTTGGCATCGACTTAGTCGACTTTCGATATCTATCGAAATTTTCGCTTATTTTTCGTATTTATGAAGTCGCGTTTTGACGAAAGCGGTTCTCGCTTTCGTTGATTAAATGTCGCCCAAGTTTTAGGAGACGACACATTTTCGTTCGTGTTAATTTTAATTTTTTGTGCAAATTTTATATTTTGAGTACAATAAAAATTTAAATGCAACTCAACCCAGACCAGTTTGACAAGTTGTTGGAGCTAATAAAGGCAAAAATTGATCCATAGGCGGAGAGCCCGCTGTAGAAAAGTCGAGTGTATAAGATAACAGGATGGGATGTACAGGATAGTGATGCGTTTTGGTGAAACTAACCAACCAGAATTGCCTTGCCAAAGCCCGTCCCGATGCCTGAAAATCTTCGATATTTAGTTAATTTTGTTATTTTAATTAAAAGTGTATAAGATTACATCTTGAATCATATTCTAAATGAAAGCACTGAAAGAGCCCAAATAGAATATATAAGGTTGCACTGTTGAATCCTATCCCAAACATGGGTTGCCACCAGTTTTTTGGGTCAATTTTTGTTAATAAAGACTACAGCTTGAATTGTGTGCCAAATGATAGAACTCGAAGAGTCTAATTAGAATATATGGGATTTTGGAGTGATTGGCAGGGAATCATCTACTACGGCAAATAGGAGAGGAATTGTATTCCATCAGGACAACGCCAGGCCACGCTCATCGGGTAATTGTTCTAATGCGTCCACCTTATAGTCCGGACCTGCCACCAAGGGATTACTACCTGTGCCTGTCCATGGCGAATAATTTTGGTGGTAAAAAATTTACCTCAAGAGAGAGACTTGTGAAATCGACTGTTCCAGATTTTTTGCCAATACGGCAAGGGCTTTCATCAAAGAGGCGTAATGGAATTACATACTTTCAAAATGGCAACAAGTTATCGAACAAAATGGCGAATATTTGACCTAAATCGGATCATTGAAATTATGCTAAATAAAGCCTTCAATTTCAGGCAAACGAGTTTCGCAGGCTTCTGCGCTCTATCTCAGTATTTGGCCATCACTCCTTGAAGAAAAATCAAACTTCAATTGAATCCATATTTGTTTTTATTTAAATTTTAATTATTTCAATTATTTGACGTTAACAAAATTAAAGATGATATTTTTTTCAATTCAAGTTATTGATTTTTTTTCTGAGTCGTCTCGCTTTTGCTGCACGATACCAAAACTGAGACGAAGCGAAGACGACAGCAAATCAAGACGAGAGTCTTGATCCAAATGGTTTAAACGCTCAGGCACACATTAAAAAAGTGGCGTCCTATGTCTCTAAAACTGGCTATAGGATGGATTTGATTCCATTGAAAATTTTGATCAGAAACCACATAAATACTACTGAAAGAGAATTTTTTCCATACAAAATGAGCGGAATGTTTTTTTTTGTATGTATGTATATATCCCCAGTCGATAATAAAAACTTGAAAATAAATTTTAGCCAGCCTTAGATAGCTCCAAAACCTCAGAAAGATTATTCGCTCTTTTTTTTACAAAGATAGACTTTATTGCGTCCTTATTCATTATGACCAAAATCTATTTTCAACCTTTCTTAATCAATTAGTAATTAAATTTTTTCTAAGTGATATTTATTGTAAATATTGAATGTAATTTAAGATCAAAATTTCATTTGAATGTGTTCCACCCGCAATAATAATAATTTTATATTACTCGTACGAGTAGATACTCTGTACCGGTACTAAAACTGCACGATTAATTTAGACTGCAAATTGTTTTCCAACATTCTACAGAGGAAGCCGACGAAAATGCTGGTGCATGCTGAATCGAAGAAAAGGCTGCAAAAACTCATTAAAACTTTCAAATGCACACTCATAATAACGAAATTTGCTACTTATTCGAAACAAGAACGCTCGCTACTCATCAAAATAAACAAGTATTTCAAAAAATAATAATAATATTTTTACGATATGATATTGTTTTTGTTGTTGCGGGCTGTATGTTTTATTAAAATAGGTTATTAAGCTTAATAACTGCAACGACCTTGTGTCGCATTTGATTTAGTTTAATTTACAAAATGTCTGTGCTCTCTCATGTTGCATGTGGCGCGCAAGTAGTCGCTGATTAAAAAATAAAAACAGTTTTACATTGGATGGAAATAATGTACCCGCACTGCTTATATTCATCAATTATGTCATATACGGATATCAACGTATACAATATCTTATATGTATGTCAATAATATTATAAATAGAAAAACATTTTGGCTATAATGTGCACATTAAATAATAAATAAAAAATTCTATCGGAAACATTGATGATGTGGGTCCAAAATGAAAACAGTTGATATCAACTTAGCACGTTCATTCATTTTGTATGCAATTAATTTGATCATATTACGCTTCAGACATTTCCTATAGAAATGTGCAACCGATAATTTAAATTGTTTAAAATTAAAAGAAAGATAATACTAATACTTATGAGCAGAGTGGGGATTAGTGTACAAAACTTCACACTCAGTTATAGCTTGCAACTACCAAACGTTCATTGGAGTACAAATTGAGTATTTAGCGGTAACGTTCTTTTACAAACCGAATGAATTTTGACAAAAATTGGCCGACACATTTTTAATTTGGCTGAAATTTTTTTTTTATGAAAAAGAAAAAGAAGATATACGTGTTCGAGGATTTTTTTGAAAAAAAAAAAAAACGTTTTCGATAGGAAATTTGACGTAGAATACGATGGTGACATTAAAAATTTATATAGGGTGGGGGCAGTTGTTAAAAATCAATTTAAACATTTAAATGGTTTATAACAATATTAATTTGTTAATAATTTTTTAAGTTATAATTTTTTTATTAAAGTTAATTTTCTTAGCTTTAAAATTAATTAATTAATAATTTAAAGTTTCTAACTGTAACAGATCCGGAGTTATGAATTTTTGAATGTGAGTCTTCAAGCCAAAAATCACAAAATTCTCAAAATTTAAATTCGCTCTATTTTGAAAAAAGAAAATTTTTTCAAAAAAATCTTCGAACACGTATCTCTTTTTTTTCTATACAGAAACCATAAAATTATTGCAGCCAAATCAAAAATGGGTTGTCAGAAAAGTGTACGGTTTGTAAAATAACGTCCCATATGTTTAATCGAAAAGTCAGCAAACATATAGCGAAGTGGTAGCACAGTATATATTTTAGATTAAATTAAAAATTACAATAAAAATTAAACTTCAGAACACGAAAAAGGGCTAAGGAATAGGGAAACCTTTTAGCAAGAAATATTAAAGATAGCCACCACACCAAATTGACTAGAGATAACGCAAAAAAAAGATAAGATTAGATAGACCAGAAAATGGAATAATGAAACAAACAAGTGGTAAATTTAACCAGTTTCAGTGCCAGTTTTGTTTGGAATGCTCTGAAAGATACAACAAAGAGCTTTTGTGAAAATAATTGGCAAGTTCATAGAAATTTATATTGAGATAAAGGTAAAAAATTACATAAAGTTTACGAATAATCATGGTAATTGCCATTTGTAATTTCTAAAATAAAAGTTTCGGATACTTTACGTAATTTTCAAATTGAAGCTTGAATTGTCGGGTCTTTTTGAATGGCGAAGAACAATAACTTATTTCTTGTGTACATATTGGATATTTTTTATAAATTTATTTGATATTATAAATATCAGAAATGCAACGAGGATTTGTGGAAAATTTAGCGTCCTAGTCATAGTTACACATAAGAAGCCATAACCCATTTTATTACTTAATCTAATACGTATGCATATGTATTGGGCAAGAATGTGAAATGATTTCGCCTTCAAACCAAAATATCTTTAGTACAAAACTTTAACTAACTACACTTATACATAATAATCAGAAATGTTATTATCATTTTTGAAAACCATACAATAACTATAATTTATTTTGCCATTAATATGAGTAAGCTTTTATATCGTACTGATAAAGCGAGCAAAAAAAGCGATTAGATTTCTTTTTTTGTCGCAGCGACGCAATTGACTCACATTGTTTCAGATCAAATCGATTATCCATTAAAGCCAGTGCAAGAAATAAGTATTGAATTTTTTTTTTGCATACTCGTTTTCATATTTTAAATATCTTTTTATCTTACAGTATCAAAGATTCCAGGTACATAAAAGAAACAAAAATTCTCAGAAAAAAATTAATAGAAATCAAAACAAATGTATTAAAATGTAATTCCTAATTATTTATTGTAGTAGCTATTAATAAAAATGACTAAGAAGTGGTTCTACACAGCAATAGTGTGCTGCACCATATTTGTGGCTTTCGCTCTAGCTGAAGACGATAAAGCCCAAAAATCGAATCCATTGGATGATAAAACAACTGTACCACCAGTGACAACAGCAAAGGTATAGTTGCTCAAAAGTTATGTTAAATAATAAGTAAATTACATTTAGAACTCAAATCGTGCTCCTGTATTTCTCGCATATCCTGTGGCTGCCCGGACTAACATTTACCTTTTTTATTTTCAGAGAAAATCCCTCACTTTTGGGGGTAAATTTTAATGCTCTTTCATTCTATAGGACCAAACTTTCGAAATTGTTTCGCACATACTTTTGCCCAAATTGAAAACTTATGTCTTTTTTCACACACATCTCACACTTACGAATTTCTCGAAAACAAGTAAAATGAACTCAGTCTGGACAGACACATACTACTTATGGATTGAAAATAACGTCTTGTATACTTAATTCGTTGAGATGACTGAAAAACAATTAGACATTGAGGTTAAGAATTACAATTTGCTAACAAGAGTTTGTTACATAATCAGACTTGAGAGGTTTTTCGTAAGACGTCACCTTAACCTTTGAACAAAAAATTTAATTCTAAATAGCGTATTAATTCGTATCATATTCCATGTGGGGCTGATAATTGAAATATGTCAAATTTTTATTGTTTTAATGATCAATCAAGTCAAAAGCAAAAATATTTAATATAATTTTTTAGAAATGGGGCTCCATTGGGTCGATAGCATCGACTTCCCTGAATCTTAATCTCCACTGCTTAAATAGTGGATTTCCTGTCGGCTCTGCTTTAAGTTCGGCTCTATTTCGAATTATAAGTTTTGATAAATATGAATTCCTATGGTTTCAAAATTTAAACTAACTCCATTGATTCGAATAGCTTTCATAGTTCAGATAATTTGTAATTGATAAAATTAATCTTTCCATGGTATATTTGTAAGAATTATAATTATAATTACTGCCATGCCTAAATATCACAATTTATCAAATGGTTTGCAATTTTAGCCTACAGTAGATGTCATTAATAGCGCCCTCTGTAAAAAATGCAGCTGTGATAAAGATAACAAGCAACTTGATTGCAGTAACAAATCATTGAAAATCTGGTTCAACGACGAAGAATGGAATATACTACAAAATGGTGATTTAACTTTTGAAATAATCAATTTGGAGCATAACCAGCTAACGGAAATCCCTCAGCTGCGCACATATCCTGTTAAGCATCTTTACTTAGGTTTCAATCAAATCACTAATATTAGTATTGGCGCTTTTAGAAATTTAACTGAGCTAACCAATCTTGATTTATCTCACAACAAACTCACCTCAAAAGTTATGGTGCCTGATGTGTTTCAAGGACAATATGCAACAACAGTCTACTTGCCATTAGGGAAGATGCGCGAACTCAATTTGGGCTACAATGAATTGCACAATCTGCATTCGGATCTGTTTGAGCATCTTCCCCAATTAGAGGTGCTAATTCTTTGCAAAAATATCTTTCAGGTCATTGATCACTTGTCGGAAATTGCCATTGCGAGCTTAACTTCTTTAAAGGTAGAACTTGAATGGCTTACATTGAGTTGGAAATAAAATTAAAAATAAAAATATTTTGCAGACTCTCGATCTGTCATATATGGAATTGGAGGATCTGCCGGATAATTTGTTGCATGGGCCACGAGATTTGGAAACGCTCATTCTGACTGGCAACTTGTTTAAAGAAATTCCTGACAACATGGAATTAGGCATAAATTTAAAACGATTAGTATTTGATGAAAACCCAATAGAGCTATTTTCGAAGGATAAGTAAGCAATGATTTTACTTAAATGTACCGAGAGATTTATTTATTGAATTTTTGCTGTTAAGTGTGTTTCCAGCATTTAGAAGTCTACAATACCTCAGCATTTCGTACCTGCCTGAATTAAAGCATATTGGCAAGGGTGCACTAAGCAATTTACAAAGTAAGTTTATTGAAAAATGCGTTTTCTGTGTTGACATACATTCTTTTCCAAGATCTTACCGAACTGGTTATCATAAACAATCCTAAGTTGTCTTCGATCGATGCGTTTGCTTTTGCCAAGTCCACCGACAATCCTGAAATTTTCGACTACCCACCATTGGAGAAGGTAATATTATGAACAGAAAAAAATAATTTCACAAATTCACAGTACTTTTTTAAAGCTTTATCTTCACAATAACAACCTCACAATACTTGAGCACGACTTGCTGATGCGTTGGGATAAAATAAAAGTAATAGATTTGCGCAACAATCTTTGGGATTGTGACTGTACAAATAGCTGGCTTATACATACGCTACTGACGCAAATCAATGCCACAATGCCGATTCTTACAAAAGGGGTCAACTGCAATTCACCAGCAGCTTGGAAGAATGTTCCATTAATGGATCTAAACTCTAACAAAAAGCAGTTGATCTGTAACAATGGCAGTCATCCTGAAAGTGACAGTTTAATATTAGTGGGCTTATTAGTCGGAATTCTCGTAGGTATTCCATTAACATTAGGTACCCTAATTTTGTATCGACGCGGCTGCTTCGGACTGTCCAAACGTAGCAACACTGCTGGTAGCAGAGCTTTATATAATCGTGCCAGTTTCACAGATGATTTTCATATATAGATTTTATAAAATTATAATCAATATTAAAGCTTTTTACAAACTAATAAAGAACATAATTTTTTTTACAGCACTAAATTATGGCATAGGTTAAATTTAGTTTTGCTAAAAATTTTCATGTATGCTTTGCTAGCTTCTTATTAAGCTAGCAAAAATCTTGATTTTTTTTAAAAATTATGAAGCACTAAATTTTCCTTTAAACATTAAATTAGCACTTACTAAGTACAAAATTATGGCATAGATTAAGTTGCATTTTGCTAACGTTTTCTAACGTATCTTAACTTTTCATGTAGCTAGCAAAATCAAAAAACCGTGATTTTCTCAAAAATTCGTACAGCACAAAATTTTTTTTACAGCACTAAATTAGCACTTAATAAACACTAAATTATGGCATTGATTAGGTTGAATTTTACCAACTTCGCTTTGCTAAATTAAAGGGTCTGAAGAGCTTTATATAATTGTGCCAGTATTACAGATGATTTTCATATATCTAATATGTATATAAAATTCTCGTGTCACAGTGTTAGATACAAAACTCCGCCGAAACGGCTTGACCGATTCTTATGAAAATTTGTGTGTATATTCAGTAGGTCTAAGAATAGGAGGTAAACTATTTTTCATACGTCTATATGGGTAATTTAGGGTGACCCTCATACAAACATATACCGGTCAATCGATTCACATGGAATGTACACCACGTGGCTTTTATATTTAGAGGCTATAAAACTTGTATTTAGGGTGGCCCTTATACAAACATATTTTTAAAATATCATTTTCTCGAAGACCGCTTAATCGATTCCCATGGAATTTACACCACGTGGGAAGTTCGGGCAAAATAAGTTTCACTGAAAAAATGGGCTGTTTCGCTTATACATTCTATCGCATGAGTTCATGCAACATCCGGAATACCTACGGGATAGGGCAGGACAACGTCTGCCGGCACCGCTAGTAGATTTTATAAAATTTTAATCAATATTAAAGATTTTAACAAGCTAATAAAGAACATAATTTTACATAAGCTAAATATGTAGTTCGAAATTTCATGCATCTAAATGGTATACTTCAATCTTCAATCGCTTAAAGTGCGAGCTCAAAATATATTCGAGCAAAATGCGACGTTATTACCACTTTCGCAAAAAAAAAGGTACAGGTTTTTTCACTGAGAAATTTTTTTTTTTCTAAAGAAATTCGTATTTTTAGAGTGAAAGATTAGTTCTAACTAGCTTAAGATTTTATCCACTTAAAAATTAGGTTAAAGCTTTCATTAAAGACCAAATTTATTCGAAACAGCTACACAGATTTCTATAATTTAACGTGCAGTATGAAAGCTTTAAAAAATCTTAAAATCTGGAATAATAATAAAAAATTAAGCTGAAGAAAAATTATTATTAAAAATCGTGCAGTTTTCATTCATATGATCGACGCTCATATTTTATTTGAAATTGAAATATATCAATTAGTTAGTTTTGTTTTATAACAAAAGAAAATATGAAATTTAATGATACAATTCATCTCGCTTTGATTTTTAGCATAGACAATTTAAAGATTGGAATGAAAAAGTTATTCTCACGTGATGTAATTGCTAAGGGGACGTCCATTAATTACGTGAGTCAAAATAGGGGGGAGGGGGTCCGGCAAAATCTCATCAAATCTCACCAAAGGGGAGGAGGGGGTCAAGGAACACCTCTCGTCAACTTCTTAATGCATAGAATTTACATTAAAAATTATAATTTAAATTTCACGGGAGGGAGGGGAGACGTCCCGCCAGATCTCACTAAATCTCACCAAGCGGAGGGGGGGGTCCAAATTTTCAAAAAAACACCTCACGTTATTAATGGACGTCCCCTAAAATACTCAACATAAGTATGTCATACCACCATTTTAAAGAGCACTTTTGAAATTTTTTAAAAAAAATCGATGCATATATCTGATTTTCCAAATGGCTATATTTTCGAAACTAGATCCGAGAGACATATTTTGATGATATATTAAGACCCATTAACTCAGCAAAGCAAAGTTAGCAAAATCAAATTTAACTTATGCCATTATTTAGTGCTTATTAAGTGCTAATTTAGTGCTGTAAAAAAAAATTTAGTGCTGTACGAATTCTTGAAAAAATTAAGGTTTTTGCTAGCTGAATGAGAAGCTAGCAAAGCATATCCGAAAATTTTTAGCAAAATCAAATTTAAACTATGCCATAATTTAGTGCTTATTAAGTGCTAATTTAGTGCTGGAAGAAAAAATTTAGTGCTGCACGAATTCTTGAAAAAATCAGGGTTTTTGCTAGCTGAATGAGAAGCTAGCAAAGCATATATGAAAATTTTTAGCAAAATCAAATTTTACCTATGCCATAATTTAGTGCTTATTAAGTGCTAATTTAGTGCTGTAAAAAAAAATTTAGTGCTGCACTAATTTTTGAGAAAATCCTATTTTTTTGATTTTGCTAGCTGCATGAGAAAGGTTAAGGTGAGGTACGTTAGAAATAGTTAGCAAAATCAAATTTAACCTATGCCATAATTTAGTGCTTAGTAAGTGCTAATTTAGTGCTGCAAGGAAAAATTTAGTGCTGCATGATTTTTAAAAAAAATCAAGGTGTTTGCTAGCTGAATGAGAAGCTAGCAAAGCATATGTGAAAATTTTTAGCAAAATCAAATTTTTCCTATGCCATAATTTAGTGCTTATTAAGTGCTAATTTAGTGCTGTAAAAAAAAATTTAGTGCTGCACTAATTTTTGAGAAAATCCTATTTTTTTGATTTTGCTAGCTGCATGAGAAAGGTTAAGGTGAGGTACGTTAGAAATAGTTAGCAAAATCAAATTTAACCTATGCCATAATTTAGTGCTTAGTAAGTGCTAATTTAGTGCTGCAAGGAAAAATTTAGTGCTGCATGATTTTTAAAAAAAATCAAGGTGTTTGCTAGCTGAATGAGAAGCTAGCAAAGCATATGTGAAAATTTTTAGCAAAATCAAATTTTTCCTATGCCATAATTTAGTGCTTATTAAGTGCTAATTTAGTGCTGTAAAAAAAAATTTAGTGCTGCACTAATTTTTGAGAAAATCCTATTTTTTTGATTTTGCTAGCTGCATGAGAAAGGTTAAGGTGAGGTACGTTAGAAATATCAAATATAATTTAACCTATGCCATAATTTAGTGCTTATTAAGTGCTAATTTAGTGCTGAAAGAAAAAATTTAGTGCTGCACGAATTCTTGAAAAAATCAGGGTTTTTGCTAGCCGAATGAGAAGCTAGCAAAGCATTTATGAAAATTTTTAGAAAAATCAAATTTTTCCTATGCCATAATTTAGTGCTTATTAAGTGCTAATTTAGTGCTGTAAAAAAAAATTTAGTGCTGCACTAATTTTTGAGAAAATCCTATTTTTTTGATTTTGCTAGCTGCATGAGAAAGGTTAAGGTGAGGTACGTTAGAAATAGTTAGCAAAATCAAATTTAACCTATGCCATAATTTAGTGCTTAGTAAGTGCTAATTTTGTGCTGCAAGGAAAAATTTAGTGCTGCATGATTTTTAAAAAAAATCAAGGTGTTTGCTAGCTGAATGAGAAGCTAGCAAAGCATATGTGAAAATTTTTAGCAAAAGCAAATTTTTCCTATGCCATAATTTAGTGCTTATTAAGTGCTAATTTAGTGCTGTAAAAAAAAATTTAGTGCTGCACTAATTTTTGAGAAAATCCTATTTTTTTGATTTTGCTAGCTGAATGAGAAAGGTTAAGGTGAGGTACGTTAGAAATAGTTAGCAAAATCAAATTTAACCTATGCCATAATTTAGTGCTTAGTAAGTGCTAATTTAGTGCTGCAAGGAAAAATTTAGTGCTGCATGATTTTTAAAAAAAATCAAGGTGTTTGCTAGCTGAATGAGAAGCTAGCAAAGCATATATGAAAATTTTTAGCAAAATCAAATTTTACCTATGCCATAATTTAGTGCTTAGTAAGTGCTAATTTTGTGCTACAAGGAAAAATTTAGTGCTGCATGATTTTTAAAAAAAATCAAGGTGTTTGCTAGCTGAATGAGAAGCTAGCAAAGCATATGTGAAAATTTTTAGCAAAATCAAATTTTTCCTATGCCATAATTTAGTGCTTATTAAGTGCTAATTTAGTGCTGTAAAAAAAAATTTAGTGCTGCACTAATTTTTGAGAAAATCCTATTTTTTTGATTTTGCTAGCTGCATGAGAAAGGTTAAGGTGAGGTACGTTAGAAATAGTTAGCAAAATCAAATTTAACCTATGCCATAATTTAGTGCTTAGTAAGTGCTAATTTAGTGCTGCAAGGAAAAATTTAGTGCTGCATGATTTTTAAAAAAAATCAAGGTGTTTGCTAGCTGAATGGGAAGCTAGCAAAGCATATATGAAAATTTTTAGCAAAATCAAATTTTTCCTATGCCATAATTTAGTGCTTATTAAGTGCTAATTTAGTGCTGTAAAAAAAAATTTAGTGCTGCACTAATTTTTGAGAAAATCCTATTTTTTTGATTTTGCTAGCTGCATGAGAAAGGTTAAGGCGAGGTACGTTAGAAATAGTTAGCAAAATCAAATTAAACCTATGCCATAATTTAGTGCTTAGTAAGTGCTAATTAAGTGCTGCAAGGAAAAATTTAGTGCTGCATGATTTTTAAAAAAAATCAAGGTGTTTGCTAGCTGAATGAGAAGCTAGCAAAGCATATGTGAAAATTTTTAGCAAAATCAAATTTTTCCTATGCCATAATTTAGTGCTTATTAAGTGCTAATTTAGTGCTGTAAAAAAAAATTTTGTGCTGCACTAATTTTTGAGAAAATCCTATTTTTTTGATTTTGCTAGCTGCATGAGAAAGGTTAAGGTGAGGTACGTTAGAAATAGTTAGCAAAATCAAATTTAACCTATGCCATAATTTAGTGCTTAGTAAGTGCTAATTTAGTGCTGCAAGGAAAAATTTAGTGCTGCATGATTTTAAAAAAAAATCAAGGTGTTTGCTAGCTGAATGAGAAGCTAGCAAAGCATATGTGAAAATTTTTAGCAAAATCAAATTTTTCCTATGCCATAATTTAGTGCTTATTAAGTGCTAATTTAGTGCTGTAAAAAGAAATTTAGTGCTGCACTAATTTTTGAGAAAATCCTATTTTTTTGATTTTGCTAGCTGAATGAGAAAGGTTAAGGTAAGGTACGTTAGAAATAGTTAGCAAAATCAAATTTAACCTATGCCATAATTTAGTGCTTAGTAAGTGCTAATTTAGTGCTGCAAGGAAAAATTTAGTGCTGCATGATTTTTAAAAAAAATCAAGGTGTTTGCTAGCTGAATGAGAAGCTAGCAAAGCATATGTGAAAATTTTTAGCAAAATCAAATTTTTCCTATGCCATAATTTAGTGCTTATTAAGTGCTAATTTAGTGCTGTAAAAAAAATTTAGTGCTGCTCTAATTTTTGAGAAAATCCTATTTTTTTGATTTTGCTAGCTGCATGAGAAAGGTTAAGGTGAGGTACGTTAGAAATATCAAATCAAATTTAACCTATGCCATAATTTAGTGCTTATTAAGTGCTAATTTAGTGCTGAAAGAAAAAATTTAGTGCTGCACGAATTCTTGAAAAAATCAGGGTTTTTGCTAGCCGAATGAGAAGCTAGCAAAGCATTTATGAAAATTTTTAGAAAAATCAAATTTTTCCTATGCCATAATTTAGTGCTTATTAAGTGCTAATTTAGTGCTGTAAAAAAAAATTTAGTGCTGCACTAATTTTTGAGAAAATCCTATTTTTTTGATTTTGCTAGCTGCATGAGAAAGGTTAAGGTGAGGTACGTTAGAAATAGTTAGCAAAATCAAATTTAACCTATGCCATAATTTAGTGCTTAGTAAGTGCTAATTTTGTGCTGCAAGGAAAAATTTAGTGCTGCATGATTTTTAAAAAAAATCAAGGTGTTTGCTAGCTGAATGAGAAGCTAGCAAAGCATATGTGAAAGTTTTTAGCAAAATCAAATTTTTCCTATGCCATAATTTAGTGCTTATTAAGTGCTAATTTAGTTCTGTAAAAAAAAATTTAGTGCTGCACTACTTTTTGAGAAAATCCTATTTTTTCGATTTTGCTAGCTGCATTTAAGGTGAGGTACGTTAGAAATAGTTAGCAAAATCAAATTTAACCTATGCCATAATTTAGTGCTTAGTAAGTGCTAATTTAGTGCTGCAAGGAAAAATTTAGTGCTGCATGATTTTTAAAAAAAATCAAGGTGTTCTAGCTGAATGAGAAGCTAGCAAAGCATATGTGAAAATTTTTAGCAAAATTAAATTTTTCCTATGCCATAATTTAGTGCTTATTAAGTGCTAATTTAGTGCTGTAAAAAAAAAATTTAGTGCTGCACTAATTTTTGAGAAAATCCTATTTTTTTGATTTTGCTAGCTGCATGAGAAAGGTTAAGGTGAGGTACGTTAGAAATAGTTAGCAAAATCAAATTTAACCTATGCCATAATTTAGTGCTTAGTAAGTGCTAATTTTGTGCTGCAAGGAAAAATTTAGTGCTGCATGATTTTTAAAAAAAATCAAGGTGTTTGCTAGCTGAATGAGAAGCTAGCAAAGCATATGTGAAAGTTTTTAGCAAAATCAAATTTTTCCTATGCCATAATTTAGTGCTTATTAAGTGCTAATTTAGTTCTGTAAAAAAAAATTTAGTGCTGCACTACTTTTTGAGAAAATCCTATTTTTTCGATTTTGCTAGCTGCATTTAAGGTGAGGTACGTTAGAAATAGTTAGCAAAATCAAATTTAACCTATGCCATAATTTAGTGCTTAGTAAGTGCTAATTTAGTGCTGCAAGGAAAAATTTAGTGCTGCATGATTTTTAAAAAAAATCAAGGTGTTTGCTAGCTGAATGGGAAGCTAGCAAAGCATATATGAAAATTTTTAGCAAAATCAAATTTTTCCTATGCCATAATTTAGTGCTTATTAAGTGCTAATTTAGTGCTGTAAAAAAAAATTTAGTGCTGCACTAATTTTTGAGAAAATCCTATTTTTTTGATTTTGCTAGCTGCATGAGAAAGGTTAAGGTGAGGTACGTTAGAAATAGTTAGCAAAATCAAATTTAACCTATTCCATAATTTAGCACTAAACCTTTCTCATGCAGCTAGCAAAATCAAAAAAATAGGATTTTCTCAAAAATTAGTGCAGCACTAAATTTTTTTTTACAACACTAAATTAGCACTTAATAAGCACTAAATTATGGCATAGGTAAAATTTGATTTTGCTAAAAATTTTCATATATGCTTTGCTAGCTTCTCATTCAGCTAGCAAACACCTTGATTTTTTTTAAAAATCATGCAGCACTAAATTTTTCCTTGCAGCACTAAATTAGCACTTACTAAGCACTAAATTATGGCATAGGTTAAATTTGATTTTGCTAACTATTTCTAACGTACCTCACCTTAACCTTAACTATTTCTAACGTACCTCACCTTAACCTTTCTCATGCAGCTAGCAAAATTAAAAAAATAGGATTTTCTCAAAAATTAGTGCAGCACTAAATTTTTTTTTTACAGCACTAAATTAGCACTTAATAAGCACTAAATTATGGCATAGGAAAAATTTGATTTTGCTAAAAATTTTCACATATGCTTTGCTAGCTTCTCATTCAGCTAGCAAACACCTTGATTTTTTTTAAAAATCATGCAGCACTAAATTTTTCCTTGCAGCACTAAATTAGCACTTACTAAGCACTAAATTATGGCATAGGTTAAATTTGATTTTGCTAACTATTTCTAACGTACCTCACCTTAAATGCAGCTAGCAAAATCAAAAAAATAGGATTTTCTCAAAAATTAGTGCAGCACTAAATTTTTTTTTACAGCACTAAATTAGCACTTAATAAGCACTAAATTATGGCATAGGTAAAATTTGATTTTGCTAAAAATTTTCATATATGCTTTGCTAGCTTCTCATTCAGCTAGCAAACACCTTGATTTTTTTTAAAAATCATGCAGCACTAAATTTTTCCTTGCAGCACTAAATTAGCACTTACTTAGCACTAAATTATGGCATAGGTTAAATTTGATTTTGCTAACTATTTCTAACGTACCTCACCTTAACCTTTCTCATGCAGCTAGCAAAATCAAAAAAATAGGATTTTCTCAAAAATTAGTGCAGCACTAAATTTTTTTTTACAGCACTAAATTAGCACTTAATAAGCACTAAAATATGGCATAGTTTAAATTTGATTTTGCTAAAAATTTTCGGATATGCTTTGCTAGCTTCTCATTCAGCTAGCAAAAACCCTGATTTTTTCAAGAATTCGTGCAGCACTAAATTTTTTCTTTCAGCACTAAATTAGCACTTAATAAGCACTAAATTATGGCATAGTTTAAATTAGATTTTGCTAAAAATTTTCGGATATGCTTTGCTAGCTTCTCATTCAGCATTCAGCTAGCAAAAACCTTAATTTTCTCAAGAATTCGTGCAGCACTAAATTTTTTTTACAACACTAAATTAGCACTTAATAAGCACTAAATTATGGCATAAGTTAAATTTGATTTTGCTAACTTTGCTTTGCTGAGTGAAAGGGTCTTTCTTTGGGAGTTTCAACACACATTCTCTTAAAAACTATACGCGATGGACAACTTTTGAACCCAAATTCATATTCAGCGTGCAAAAATCTTTCGAAAACACATAGTCACTTCTCATTAGCAAAACCCTTGTAAACCAGTGTTGTTGTTGGAAATTAAATATATTATGTAAATTAATTCATTTACGTAAACAATTTACATTTATATTGCGTTGACAGTTCTATACACATACAATGTATGTATGTACTTCCTATTATAATAAATACGTACAACTAATTAAACAAATCTTGTAATTTAAAAATAAACATCAACAAAAAAAACTGTTTAGTTATTTAAAATGCAATAAATAGAATGAGTCATTTTCATGGTATTCTGTAAACTTATCAACTGTCTGTGCAATTTCACAGAAATGCTAAATAGTAATTGCGTTTTTTTTATTATTTTATGTGCTGTTGTTTGTATTTTTAATTCTTTAAATTGTAAATAAACTAACCAGTTATGAACAGAATTCATATTATAGGCTAGGTGGGAAAAAATCGCCACTTAGAAATTTTATTAAACAAGAGTTATTTGTGGGTTTTACCAAAAAAAAAATATACAAACTTAGTTATTGTAAATAAAGCGACAACAAAATTTATACCTACTTAGTATTTATTTCTATAAACTCCGTTTGCCCTAGTAGGAATTCCTATCAGGCAAGCCACACCATAGTCAGCTCCGGAGATGGCTAAGAATGCTATGTGTGAATTTTATCAGGCTAAGTTTTCTATTACAAGTCCAACATCCAGTACTGGGAGTTATTTGCTTAATATGTCCACGCTTTTCTTTGATTTTTCCTATGTCATGTGACCTGAACATAGATTAGGAGCGTGAAACAAAAACCGATAAATCGCATTTCACTTTTTTTTTGTTAATGATGTCAATTGGTTGTTTTCCTACATATCTTTCTTTATTGTCAATGTAACCTGGTCGAAAACTAATAAATCTGCTCCAAATCCTTCCGCGAAATACCCGGATCTGAACATAAACCGATAAATACGCCAATCGTACCAATCGAAGATTTTAATTTAAGTTGAATAGCTATAATTGCTTAAGCTTTTAGTTTATGCTTTTAAAATACCTAAGAGAATTATACTACAACAACATCAATTCTGATAAAAAAAAACAAAAATATTTTGGAAAATAATTCGTAGTATTGAAAAATATTTTGCGAAAAAGTTCCAAGTATTTTTGAACATTTTTAAATAGCTGCGGCAAGCTAATTGCACGTAAACAAAAAGAAAAATCTCAAGCTCAAGGAGCAAATGAATTGAAAGCAAAATCACACAAACAATAAAGTGCGTTGAAGGCAAAACTACAAAAACAAAAACCATGCAACGATAGCGAACCAAAATTAATTAACCTGAGTAACGGCATGAGCTCAACGAGTCGATGAGTTGAGGAAAAAATTACACGAACAAAATACATGTGGTGATTACGGACCAAAATGATTTAGCTCAAATAACGGAGTGAGCTCGAAGTGAGCTGAATATTTTTTGTTATTGTTGTAAGAGCTGGAAGATCCAAACGAGCTATGGGCTGCGCATACTTGATCTAATCTACCGATATATCCTGCAGTGTTTTATAAAAAACCGATATGTCCATTTTGTTTTTTTGCATATCTCAACAAGTACCGTGCACACGAATGCAGAATTTAGGTTTCCAAATACTGATTCCAACATCAATAAATTGATAGACTTCGTTCAATTCAGACCCTTTCACTCAGCAAAGCAAAGTTAGCAAAATCAAATATAACTTATGCCATAATTTAGTGCTTATTAAGTGCTAATTTAGTGTTGTAAAAAAAATTTAGTGCTGCACGAATTCTTGAGAAAATTAAGGTTTTTGCTAGCTGAATGCTGAATGAGAAGCTAGCAAAGCATATACGAAAATTTTTAGCAAAATCAAATTTAACCTATGCCATAATTTAGTGCTTATTAAGTGCTAATTTAGTGCTGAAAGTTTTTTTAATTTTGCTAGCTGTATGAGAAAGGTTAAGGTGAGATACGCACAGTGTTGCGACTAGAACAAGCTAGCTGGACAAAAGTATTTTTTACGTTTTTGTATTTGTTGGATCGAAACAAAAAAAAAAATTGTATGGGAGGCCTGGTCGCAAACGACCCCCTAGGCCAGTAAGGGTTAATTTATGGACGCGAAAACTATCTGGCAAATGTTGATGAAATTTTTACAGTATATTACTATCGATCAAGCGGCTGTCATAAAATATGAAACTTTTATTTAGGGTGCATATTTGTGGCCCCCATACAAAAATATTTTTAAAATATAATTTTCACAAAGACCACTCAATCGATTCACATGGAATTTACACCAAGTGTCTTTTATATTAAAAGGCATAGCTTAGGCTATAAGACTTTTATTAAGGGTGCATATTTAGGGTGGCCCTCATACAAATATATTTTTAATCGATTCACACCGAATTTAAACCACTTTGTTTTTATATTAAAAGCTTTTGTCGTTTTTCGCGGATTTTTCCCATTCCTGGTATAACTCACATTTTTTTGATAGAAAATATGTACTCTAAAAAATAACAAAAAAAATATATATGTGCAAAAGTTTGCAGAAAGATATTGTTTTCAGAAGAAGCTTTCATTAAAAAAAAAAAGTGGCTGTATACACGTGAATACAAATCTTTTCTACTCTCCCAAAGTTAGGAAACTAAATTTATTATTTATCTCTATTAAGACATCTATTTGTTGTTGTTTTCAATCAAAAATTATAATATTATTTTTCGCTTTGAAATCCATTAAAAAAAACTTTTCTTTAATATTGAAAAATAGCAAAATTAATATTTTTCCACGACGACTCAATCACAATTTTTCAAAAATTAAAAGTTGAAGAAAACAACTTCACTCACTTCAACCGTCTGAAACTGTAAATTTACTTACAGAAAACAAAAATATTTGTTGGTTTCCTAGCTTTGAGAGTATTTGTTGTAAGACTATACCGTTATTTTTTTTAAACGAGAGATTCACTTTTGTCCAGCTAGCATACACTAGACGCAACACTGTGGTACGTTAGAAATAGTTAGCAAAATCAAATTTCACCTATGCCATAATTTAGTGCTTAGTAAGTGCTAGTTAAGCGCTGCAAGGAAAAATTTAGTGCTGCATGGTTTCTAAAAAAAATCAAGGTGTTTGCTAGATGAATGAGAAGCTAGCAAATCATATATGAAAATTTTTAGCAAAATCAAATTTAACCTATGCCATAATTTAGTGCTTATTAAGTGCTAATTTATTGCTGTAAAAAAAAAATTTAGTGCTGCACTAATTTTTGAGAAAATCACTGTTTTCGTATATGCTTTGCTAGCTTTTCATTCAGCTAGCAAAAACCTTAATTTTCTCAAGAAATCGTGCAGCACTAAATTTTTTTTTTCAGCACTAAATTAGCACATAATAAGCACTAAATTATGGCATAAGTTAAATTTGATTTTGCTAACTTTGCTTTGCTGAGTTAATGGGTCTGATATATTAACTCTTTGAATAAATAACCCAAGCAAAATAAAATTAAAAAAAGTCAATTCTTCAAATATTATTGGCCCACAAAAAAGGTACGAACAAAAATGCCATATGCAACACTGTTTTGGCGGTTTTGCTATCACTAACTAATTGTTTCATGACAATAAGTGACAGTGGAGTTTTTAATATCCAAAACTAATACTTTCACGTTTAGTGTTTGTGGAAATGATAATTCATTGATTATTCAATGCAAAAGTCCCTCTCTCTGCTTATCAGTTGGTTTGAGTTCAAAATTTTATGAGTAAAATTAAAAATTTAAGATATCAAAAGCAAGAACAATTAAACTTATAATTTCACAATTGGTTATAAAATTTTGTCCAAAAATAAAAAGTAGTCAAATATAAAATGGTATATAGCAAGAAGGCTCTGCGGTGCATAATTTAAGAAACTCATTTTGATGATGAGTCCCTACATTACTATCAAAGAATGTCTATCTCTTAATGTTCAAAATAAATATTTGATATTTCTCCATTAAATGGTTTAAACTTTAGTTTTTGAAAAACGAGCGATTCCATTCATTTCACCAATTAGTTGGGGCTTAAACAACTGCTAGTTACAGTTTATTTTTATGGCGCATTTTTGTCTTACATGAAAAGAATTAAAAAAGTCTGAAAAACTAGAAAATTTCAATGTGAAATTTATTTTATGTAAAAACTTTAGAACTGTGCAAAAAAACTAAATAAGCGGCCTAAAAATTAATTAAGTAGTGAAGAAACTAATAATGCGTTGAGTACACCTTCCACAAAATTATTGACATCATTCGGCAGATGTTTCAAACTCTGCCCACGGTTTGTTTACTGAACTACCTACATTAACTATTATAAAAATTATTTAAATTATCGAAGTAATACTGTACAACTTTTTTTAATTGAAAAGACATACACATATATATATCATATTGAAGTAGAAACCAGAAAAAATAAATAAATAGATCAGTTAAAGGTGAGTAACGAAAACCGGAGAAACGAAAGTTTCTTAAGAATTAACACGTAAATTTAAATAAAAATAACTTGAAACACTGACGCGTAACGAAAACTCAAACATTAAGGTTTTGTTTTTGTTTTTTGGATTAAAAAAAATATTATTAATCTTAATTAAGGCTTCGAGCCGGGGTCCAGTATTATTAAAATTTTAGCCAAATATTACTTTAAAAATTTCAGTTACAAAATTTCAAGCAAAAGAAAAATTTATATTCGTTTTCAACCTAAAAAAGCTTAAATTTGTATTTCTTTTTTGGAAATAGTTAGTTGTATAATTTAGGCGTAGGTATCCGTTAATCCATTTCGAAATATTATAATGCACTAATTTCATTCACTTACAAAATTTGCTTGTGGCTTACAAAAAGAAACCAATGTATGACCCACCTTTTATCACAAAAAAAAAAAAACAATAATCAGGGCATATTGATTTTCTAGTAAAACTTTCATTTATATTAATAAGAAAACTGTTATTGAAAACAAAAAGCCACAGAAAATCGTTAACTGCTACTTAATTATCTTTGAACACAACAAACAAAAGGTAAATATGTAATACAATATAAATATGCTTATTTTTGGCACAATTCTAACTTTTAACCTTTTGAATTTGTAAGAGCTTGACATATTTTTTTTAAGACAAAAGAATGAACATTTCATTTGATTATAGTTTTCAACCTAAAAAACGACAAAGAAAAGAAATACGAAAAAAATAATGTGTTGACGACTCTGCTTTAATAACTTCGGCGAAAAGTTCATGGTCAATATCAAAACGACTTACATGAATTACCCAGATGGTGTGCAGTGATTAAACAGTGGTTGGTGGTAGACACACCTTCATTGCTTAACATGCAAGCCTTTTCTTTTTTGATTTGGCATAAAAGCAATTAACAAGATTAAATATGAAAATTATTAGTTTTGTACACACACACACACAATATAATTGAATAAACAATGAGAAAAATATTTTCCAATTTAGAACCCACACGCACGCTCAAAATATTTTTAGTTTATTAAATAAAATTTCATTTCATTTCATTCAGCTAAAAAATTATTTTAAAATGCTTCCAATATTTCTCCTCTTGATTCTTCAGGGGTTGATTGATTTAAAAAGAAATGAACAATAACTATTAGACCAAATCCATTTCAAACCATGCAGTCGGACTAACTTCAAATCTCGGAATTGGTTGCCGATTATATATGTTGTTTTTCAGAGGATATAAGGGGACACATATTCCCACGATTTGATTAAAAGACATTTTTTACGAAGTTATGCCCATATAATGTTTTAGTCTCAAAACTTGAAAAACCGCTGAAAATTTTTTCAAAATAGTCACATTTTCATTCAAATCAAAATAATTAATTTTTGTCTTTTGATTCTAATAGAACTTCTGATTCTCTGTCAGAATCTTTAAAATGCACATATAGATTTTTCGCTGACAAAGTCAAGCAAACAAAACATTCAAACCCCACAGAAGTACAGTGCGTACAATGTTTTTATATATTATCAATGATAAAAAGTTATTACGAAAATAACGGTAAAACAAAAGTATGCACAATGCATGCACGATTTGCAGAAAGTAATTTTGAATGTTGCTTTTGTTATTTGCTTTGAAAATAGTACCGTAGAGTGGCTTGGCAATGATGAAAAAAAATTGAAATTTCGATTTTGGAAAAAAAAATCTCCAGACCTAAAATGTCTTTTGGCGCGCATTAAACTCATGGCATTTCTCTCTCATATTAATACAAATTTACAATGAAATTTCAAGCGCAAAAACATCTAGGGTTTTTGAGAAAATCAGCCTTGTTTTTTTGTCATAAAAAGCGTTACACACTTGTGCTCACTACATTAAGTCATTCGTATGCTACGTACCTTTTTTGTTAAAATTTATTTATTAATTTTTTTTCTGATTCTGATATTATTAGTTTTTATAATCCTGCTATGTAAGCATCAATTTACGGCAAAAAATCTAAATAAATGTTTTAGGTTTATCCCGAAAAATGCAAAAACGTCAATAAAGGTCATATACAATATACTGTACTCATATAATTAAGTAATCTGAAAGAAAGTAATTGAAATTGTTGAATTTTTGGTGTGAGTCCTATTTTTTTTTATTAGTTTAGTTTAATAATGAGTAGGAGAACCTTTTTGTTTCATAAATGTTGAGAATCGGTTTGGCATGTTGCCTACCAGGCGCACACATTGGTCTGGAGTAATTTCATGCCAATTCTCTTGATTACCTTGCCACAAGCTGCTTTTCTTGCGGGTTTTCGTGCTGCTACGACTCGTTTGATTACGCCTCATAAGTTCTCTATAGAATTTAAGTCGGAACTTTGAGATGGCCACTTCAGAATATTGGTGGATTGTGTGTCCAGCCAAGATTTGACAAGTGGAGATCAATGTTTTGGGCCATTATCAAGTTGGAAAATCCATCACAGCGGAAAATTTTTGGTGTAATCGGTGGCCAAATGTTCCCTTAGTATATTCCTGTGTAAAAAAAAATTTAATGTATGGGTTGCCAGGCAAAAACCGTATGTGTGCTCGAAAAACATCAACAAAAGTCGTCGGTTCGCTAACGGAACACTTTTTCAAAGGACTGACTTTTAGAATATGATTTATTCTTTGCGTGAAGTATGTTGCACATAGAGACTAACATCGTTCCCAAATACGTTGAAATTGGATTGATCGCTTTAAATGATCATACTCCAAAAATTCATAAAAATTTATGAAAACACAATTTATTCTGTTTTCTTTGAAGAAACATCAGAACAGGCTTTATTTGCCTCTCTATATTTGAAACTGAACGCAGCGGTTCATTTTTTTCTCTTTCACAAGAGAGCGATTTTCTCCCTAACATTTTTCCTGTTCAACCGAAAATATTAGTTTGAAATGGAGCTGATAATGTCTGCATTTTTATTGCTTTTCTTACTCCTTATTTTGCATGGTCGTATTATCGTCTTGGTATCTAAGTAAAGGCTTTAGAACATTAAAAATTATTGTTGTACATTGTAGGTTTGTCACGCTTTGTATGTTTAATTTTTTCTACTTTGTTAAAACTATTAAGCTCATTTGTTTTTGTTTGCTTTATCAAAATAGAAAATAATTTATAATATTTCACTGAACTTACTGTTCAGCACTCGCACTAAAACAAAAGTTTAAACTTTTTCTTATATTGTAGCTTGGCACGACTTGCACTTTTTAGTTGCCGGCCGGCTATTTATTTAAGTAAAAATATTATATAACTATATTTACTTTTATAAATTTATTTATTTTATTATTGTCAATTTTAAAATAGCAAAATATAAAGTGCATATAGAATTTAAACAGAAATGAATTACTCGTACATGTTACGAGTATCTGCCAATAAGTGATTGTTTTCCAATAACTAGAGATGGTAGGCAAGTTTTTGGCTCATATAAATACTAATGGTGCCGAATAGTTTCGTATCGCACACAGACTGACTAACATTTCAGATTTCTTAGGAAAAATTTCGAACGCCGCAGAGTGTGGAATTTACGTACTGTTTTGAACAAAATAAACTGAATTCTTAAGAGGAGGCTATCAAGAATTTTTTATATTTTGGACTGAGAAATAGTTTACAAAAAAGCAACCCTCATCTGGAAATGGCACCCCTAAAATGTAAATCATAATCATAAAAAGCAGTTTTTCGTATTAAGAATGCTTGTATTAAACATTGTTGTGTTGAAAAATAGTTACCCGAAAAACTCCGAATGAACTTTTGTGCAATAAATATATAGTTAGATATTTTCTATTGAATAAAGGCATTCAGTACTTAACTATAAAAAAAACGGTTCTTTACTTGTTTTTCAACCATAATTTAATAATTTTCTGTTGCTTATTATTCATCTTCATTAATTGGCTTGGATGTGGAGGAAAAATTTATGAAACATTTTGAAACCAAAAAAGTTTTCATAGATAACTTTCAGGCAGTTCTTAGCATTTTTAATACAGAATTTGCTTTTTAAGAGTAGCTAGCTAAATCAATTCGAAAAAAATTTCGCTTCATAAGACAATCATATTACGATCCTATTGCACACATAAGAGAATACATATGTGCTGAATACATTTGTTAATATTTTTTTTTTCAATAAGTAACTATATGAAGTTGCATTATAATTTTGAAAAACTTTGCTCATTATTTGCTCATCGCTTGTTAAAATTTGAAGGTTAAAAGTTGATTGCACTTGTAACTATAGCACAATCACAACTTTCCCTACACAATGTGTTGTTTAAACGTTAACCTACTAAGCTCGCACGCTTAAGTTATTACTTTTATAAAATATCACTTAATTAACGTCGTCGTGTTTTTGAAGTTCAAATGTTGCCACTTAGCAAACTCCAACTAATCAACATCTAAAATATCAAGTTGTTATATTAATAAACATTGAATTAATTAATAGTTGCACTCTTATTTAATTTTTAATTTTGAAAAAGTGTTTATAAATATGTAAATAGTACATATGGAAGTTTCTCTCGACAAAACACATGCTGTTAGGCCTTTACTCAGCAAATGAAATCGATATCATCAATGTGTTTCTGCATAGTTATACCTACATTACTATGTAATTACTCATAAATTATTTCTTGTAAACAATAAAAACAAAATTTGTACAATACGAAGCACAAGCACAAACTTATTCAATTGCAATTAGGTTATTAAAATTAAATATGTACCTGCAATAAGCGACTTATTTGTATGCTATAATAGTAGGGTGCTTAAAAATAAATATGTCGTACGTTTCACGTCAACCAGATCACCGCTCTGCACATAATTCACCGGCAATGAATTATAAAAAGTTATTAAGATCCACCTCAAGAAAAATGGTTTACTTTTAAAAAAAAAAAGCTAAAAAGCTATGACTACTTAGTCATATGTAATTTTGAATTGCAGAATTCCATTTTTGATGTAACTACATAACTAAGAATATGCCAAGGAAAATGTAGCCAAAATTTATATAAGTAGTTAGATAGTTATGTATGTTTTTAAAATATGTTTCTAAAGCTTTTAATTGAAAAATACCAAAATTCGTAATTGCTCAAAATGTAGATTACAGTAATCGTAACTAAAGAAATTTTAATTGCGATTGTATAACGTAATCGTAATTGAAAATATTATTATCACGATTACATTATCTATAGAATTTTTTTATTAAATATGTTCTCAAATACCTAATACAAATTAATGAAATACATAATACTATATTTACAGAATTTTGGTGTAAGTCAACTATTAGCTGTGGTCAAAGACCTTCGACTTACTCAAATTTTAATCAATCCACTGACTATTTTGTGTTATATGGAAAAATGGAAGTTGTAAAAGAAATGATTAAAAAAAAATACAGGCCAATATTTAAGTTATCTACTCGTACAATCTTCGAACTTTTTAAAAGAATTGCCAAGGACAAATTATCGTTTGCAAGTAAAATCATAATATCACCTTAAAGGAACAAAAAATTGGCAACTAGCTGCTTATACTAGTTTCAACCACCGTTACGTGTTCTCATTAGTAAGCTTTGTTAGCCGACATTTAAGCATGCTTTATTTTACTTTATGCATTGACCAGTTAAGAATCATAGCCAAAAAATATAAAAATAGTGCGCCAAAGTTCTACATTTTTTCCCCTTTATATGCAATTGGGTCACAATTGGAATATATTTGTTTCATTTGATATCCGTTCTACGCTTCTCATGTGAAAAGTTTTGAATAAACTTAGGGAAAGTTTTTAACTTTTTTGAACACGTTCGTTCTTATTATTTACGTTGCTTACTCCTCAATTTAGAACATTTGTAAAAAGGCCTCAGTTCGAAAAAAAAATGAAATTCGGATATTCGGAAATAGTTCAAGGTTTCCAGAAAATGCTCGAAAATAACTCGAAATTACCGTTTTGAAAGTTTTATTCTGAAGCGTTCTGGTTTATTTCTGCTAAGATATACCTAGTACCTTTTTTTTTCAGCAAAAATTCGAACTTTTCGGTAAAATCAAGTTTTCTGAAATTTTTTTTCACAAACAAATACATCGAATTCATTTGAATATTCTGGAATATTAATCAAAGATACATAGTTTAAAAAGTGTTTTTCCTCCAGCAAATTACTCGATATTAGTGTGATTTGCTGTAGTTCTTCGTTGCTTCCTGATAAGATATACTTCATAAGCTGTAAAAGAAATTTCCGAAAAATGGAAAATTTTTAGAACAGCTCGAAAATAGCTTGAAGTTCTAGTTTTTATATCTAAAATATCTCATCTATTTACTGTTATTTGTCGGTATAATTGATGCTTATTTTATACATTTCAACTTTCGTTTCTATGTGCCTCCCATCAAAAATTCTACGATATTCACCGAAATAAAAGTAAATATTTACACACACGGTGTGGCGCTAATTTTTAAGGGTGATTGTGAAAAGAACAGCTGCAGAATAAGCTCTTTCCTATACAAGATATCGGTGAGAATAATTTCGATAGCTTCAAAGGACTTTAAAAAAATCGTTATAAAAATTAGAACGATTCACGGGAAGTTTATTTACTATCCAGTTATAACCGGTAACATTTTTAACCCGGAAAGACGGCGTTCTGATTCAGATTCCCTACTATACACAAACATAGTTTTCTTTTATTTTGTTTTAAACTTAAAATAAATAAATCTGGAGTAACTATTTCATTTCCATGTCTTTCTGCTTTCAACAGCTTCTAAATATAGACCGTATATTTTCTTTATCTATTTTTAATTCAAACCACCTTGCAGTTAAGAATATTCCTTTTGAAAAAGAGGGGAAAATTGTTTAATGTGTGCTATATAGTAAATATGAGCTAAGTATGTTAAATTATTTTTGGCATGCTGCCATATGTGCAGTTTTTATTTTCATAAAAGGATCTAAATAACAAAATGCTCATTCAATTTACTTTGATTTTGCTTGAAAATTTATTTTAAGTTTTCAAGACGCATCAATATCTGAAATCTGTTCACCAAATCATTTTAGCTCTTAAATCAGTTTGATATCGTAAAAATACGATTTTTTAGAAAAGTTTTGAAAGCTTTTCGAAGAAATTTTTTCTTAAATATTAACATCAAATATATGTATGTATTACAGACAATCAGGGCCGAATTAAGGCTTTATGCCGCCCGTACGCCATTAAAATTTTGCCGCCCCCAAAATATAAAAAAGATTATAAGTAAATTTTTAGTAGTACAAACGCCTGACAACAAAAGTAACCTTAGGAATTTATTAGTTATGTACATATATGCCATTCAAGTGAACCCCAGTAACCTCAGTAACCTTAAGCTTTTTTTTTTAACTTTGAAACCGCAAACGAAAGTAACCGAAACGACTCAGCTCGTGCAATTTTTTGGTTTCTGAATATGCAATCCTAAATAATCGAATCAACCCAGCTCGTGCATTTTTTATATCTTGGAGGTTGCACTCGCAAATAACCAAAGCGACCCAGCTGAAGCTATTTTTTTGAACTTTGAAACTGCAAACGAAAGTAACCGAATCGACCCAACTGGTACAATTTTTCGGAGCGAACCGTCTCTTTCAACTTTGAATAAGCAATAGTGGATGTTGAAAAATCAATAAAAACTGCACCAGCTAGGTCGATTCGGTTAAAGGTAAGAAATTGTCAATTTGGCGATAATTTTTGGATTTAAAAAAAAAATGTTTTCCCAATTTTGCCGCCACCGTGGCCTTGCCGCCCATACGCCATGTCGTCGGTGGCGTATGCGGTAATACGGTCCTGCAGACAATAATTTTTCTAACGATTCTTTTTTAAAATTGCCTTCTAAATCAAATGCCAATTCCTAGTTTTAGGAAATATTTAAAACTAAGCAGACTACTGCTACCAGCAAGTGAATGTTTAAGATTTTTTTTCAACATTTTTCACAACTAATTTTGCAAATCTTATCTTAAATTAATCTGCAATTTGCGTTATTTTTCAACATTTTTTCACAATTAACTTCGCAAATCTTATCTTTAATTAATCTGGAATTTATGTAGATAAATTAAAAAAAAAATCTTTTTTAGAGTCCTTTTTTTGATATGATTTTTTGATATGATACACAACCACAAATGAAAAGGGCTGAAACTGAATTAAAAACTTGCATTTCGCTTTGAAACAATACCAACATCTATACATAATTCTCTATGATAGAATTTGTAGTGACGTAAAAGTAGTGATAATAAAACTTCATTAATTAGTAAGAAGTATGGACGCTAAAAGCGTTTTTTCATGCCTGAGGTGCTAAAATATTATTTAAAGTCTTAATTGGAATAGTTAAGCTTAAAAAAATTACTCAGATTAGGTCATTAGATATTTTAAGACTATGAAAAGTGGGTCAAATCTTGTCATATGTACAGAAATTTTGTCGGGCATCAAATCGAAGTGTTTTCATCTCCTCTACAACATTGCTCTGAATATAATTTTCTATTTATGGCTTACTTTCCGAGTTATTGAGCGATTTTTTTTTTCGGCCTCTCACAACAACGATTTTGACGATTGAAGCTTATTTCGATTATCAGTCGTAACTACTTAAACTATCAATTGCAAAAAAAATTAGAGAGAGGACATGACTTTGAAAAATGCAACTACACATAACATTTGTTTCTCCAATTTTACTCGTACCCAACATTTTTTTGGCAACAAATAAAGAATGTTATATATATCGATAAGTATGTATCGCTATTGGAAACACAATATCGTATTCTTACACACATGTACCTTGTTTACATAGACAGTAATTATTTTCGTAAATTGACCTTGAAATGGAGGAAGAACTTAAAGTAAACATACAGTTTTCTGCACATAAGTAAATAGAATGTATAAAAAATAAAGAAAACAACCCTTCGTTTATATTTTCTTACCTCTTCAAGCACTGAAATTGTTTGGCGGCAATCTGGCATTCTCGATGCAAATGTCGATGTCGTTGGTGAATTGTAATCATCGCGAGTTTCTTCAACAAACTCAGCGATGCCAATCAATGCGGCTGGAGGCATTTTAAAAATGTTTTATTCTGATGCTCTGAAAGTTTTACAATTTTTTGTCCTGTCCTGTTTTAAGACTTCAACACTGAAACTGGCAGCCTGCAACAGCTGAATGACAGAAAGGAAAAGTTCGGCAACTGAGCCCACAGGATAAAACTACTGGCATACACAAAACAAACGCTTACAACAAATACAAGCACGTACGATTGACACTTTTTCTCACAATCAGAGAGATAATAAATGCACGATGAGTATTTTTAGTAACTTTTTTTGTTTACTACGGGAGTATTTTCTGTCGCTTTTATAAATTTACGCATTGATTTTTTATTAGCCGTTTATTTATTCCTATAACAAATTTCTCCAATTATCACAAATTTTAACCAATAGATTTAACTTGTTTTTTAATTTATCAAAAAAAATTGTAATCCATTCACGATACAATGGAGAATAGAGAAAACGAGAGCAAATCGTCAGAGTTGACACCCATTTTTCTTGCCTAGACTTCTCTTGATACTTTTTTTTTTTATTTATCAGATAAATTTTATATTATTTTGTGTACTTTTATTTATTTCACTGCACTCAGCAATTTAGTTTTTTAATAACTCAACTTCTAATTTTGGCAGAGCAGCGGCAGCGTCACACGAAAACGACGTAGACAGCGCCTGCCTGCCTTTATTACTTTTTCCACAACTTTTTTCTTTCTAAATTTGCAAACGTCGACACACACACGAGCACAACTACGCATTCAATTATTTATTTTCAATTCTTCTGCTTCGTTTAAATTTAATTTTGTTAATCTTTGTGAAATTTACATTTTTAATTAAAAGGTTAGTGACTTTTAGTTTTAAAATTTTCTTCGCAATGAAAACTGAACTGAATTGAAACGAGATCGAGCCAACAATATTTTTGCTGGTGGCGGGTACACGAAAATCTTTGCAACGTAAATAGCGAGCAAGTCAGGCGACGAGTACAAGTAACAAGAAATGCACGCGCCAGCGAAAGCAAAAGTCAAAGATGACAGCAAACGTCATATGCAAGCACAAAGTCACTATATATCCCCTCAAACATTTTTTTTGGTTGGACTAATTAACATTTTGTTGTCGATTTAGTAAAAATAGTATCCGTCATAGGGCCCATACACGTTCAGATTTTTCATACTGTCTACCGTACGACCGAGTCGTACGTTCGCGTCATATGATAGGATTTTTTCGTTCGATTTGCCCTCAGACGTTCAGATTTTGACAGGTCTGCTGAAAAAACTGAACATGTATGGGCCCTATCAGCTTTAGCAGAGAACACATAAGTCATAGAAGAGGGAAAGTGAGATGCAGGATTTAATTATATAGGCTGAAGCATTTCAGAACTTGAAAATATTATTTTCTTCGTGGAGATTACATATATCCGTGGTGGTGCGATTTGACGATGTTTTCCGATAAAACACGTCAAAATAAATCGAAGAAAGCTTTAAATAAAAAAAATCGTTATCTTGCTAAGTTTTCTTATGTAAAATTACTGTGGCTAGCTACTGTGGCTTATGTATAAATACTGTAGCTAGCGAAACCGGTGTTGGATATACTATTAGATGTAAACATATTTAGTATCGATATTTTGAAAACTAAACGAGTTATCGATTTTTCTTATTTAACATTTTTGATTTATTTCGAGCTGTTCTCTTGAAAACCATCCTTAAATTTTGGCGCCATTAAAATCGTAATTCTAATGGTTATTATCAAAATCAAATGTTTAAGTATCGATAACTTGAAAACTAAACGATTTTTTTTGTCTAACATTTTCTATTTATTTTGACATAATTTATCGAAAAACATCGTCAAATCGCGGCGTCACGGATATCGTAATCGTGCCTTTTCTTCATCATCAAATGTCAAAATCGAGTAGGACAAAACTTATCATGGTAGCAGCAATTCTAAGTGACTGTTATTCGTCTTTATTTTTGTGCCGGCTTACATTTTTTGTTCTTCTTAATTTTTTGTCAAAAGAGCTTGTTTTGCTTGTTTTTGTTTTATCTCTTCACAATTAAAAACGCACGCTGGTCATTCCGAAAGGCATATAACACTGTACGGGAAAGGACCACCATAAACTCGAGGTTTTCCTTGTAGTTCTTAACGTTGAAATATATATATATTTGAAATGAAAAACTTCTTGTTGTTGAAGCCAGCAGAGAAATCAACATAATTTGAAATCCATCCAACATGTGTGCCATGCGTCAGTTTCTAGAGTTCACATGATTAAACATTGAGGTTAGTCAAGCACAATGGACGCCTATATAATTGTGTTTAAGAAAAAATAAAGCTGACTCTAGTGTTTTACCCAAAAAATGTGGGTTCTAGTGTCACGGATGTTTAATATGTCAACGAAATGTCAATACACGCTGTCAATTTTTGCACCTCAACACTGGAATATCGTTCAAGTGGATTTATTGCTCTGCAACGAGGAAATTTTAGAAAATTTTTCATTTGACATTAAATTGCTGAGGCTAACTTCAAACGCTTTAAAAAGGTAGATTAAAAAACAATGACACATTGATTGAGTATTTTATAAATTTTTAACTATACCATTTATATGATTCAAAGCAACAACGATTAATGATGGATGAGAAAGTATCCAACAAAATAAATTGTGAAACTGCTCCCAGTTTGTACGGTTCTGAACCTAACAACATGGTTGGTGCTACCGTTGCCGCCGACGTTGCATCTGTTATCATTAACTCTAACAGATCCGTAACAACGGATGATAATACATGTGTTGTGTGTTTTAAAGATGTGAACATTTACTCAATTGGAGAATGTGACCATCCTGTTTGCTATGAATGTTCGACACGCATGAGGGTGCTATGCCAACAGAACGAATGTCCGATTTGTAGACAAGTTTTGTCCAAGGTAAGTGTTTACAAATGTAACCGGAAGTTGCATGCAAGTGTTTGTATGTGAAATTTGTTCTATGTGCTTAGTATTTCAATAATTTTCACTAAGGTCATCTTTACCTATGACAAATTGACATATCGTGAATTGGAAGCCAAGAATCGTTCTGAGTTTTACAATAAAAAATATAAAATCGGTTTTTACACAAAGAAGATACAGAATGCCTTTTACGATTTATTAGATCATCAATGTCCCAAGTAAGTAGTATAGTTTTGAAGCTTATTCATTGCTATAGTTAAATTTTGTTTGCTCCATTTAATCTGTGTCAAAAATTTACCCATATTTTAAATTTTTATTTTTTTGAACCCTAATATAAATTGTATTGCAGCAAAGGATAAGGATAATTCATTGATAATTGATTTGTAAATAAAAATATTATATGAATAATTCTTCTGAGAGAAAGTATTTATATTGAAAATTAATAAAATATATTTCTATGCTTGTGTAATTCGCATCAGATGTAAAACATTTGCGAAAAGTCACTTATGTCGCCATTTTTCACACATGGTATCGTTAACGGCAACGCTGCAAGGCCGAAAGGTTGGATTATTACCGTGGCTTAGTAAATATGGTGAATATAACCGAGAGACTATCGGGTTGTAATGGCCTAGTTGCCGAACACCTCAACTCCTAAATTTCTCTTTGATTCTCATTTTCCTGAAAATCCAGGAGTTGAGTCTGAGTATTACTCAGACTTATCACATTTCACACCCGAAGGCTGAAAATTTTGTATTGCCTTAAAAACATTTTACCGGTGAAAAAGCCAAGTGCGCAATTAATTCTTTCTCACAATCAAATCCTTGCCTAATGTTTCAAATTTGAATACCTAATATCTCGAGAACAAAATATATTCTAACGAAATTCTGTGAATAGGTAGAATAAACTTGAACGCCACTTTATGAGATCTTGCAATAAAAAACTCATTCTAATCTTCGTTTCGTCGCTTAGCGACTTCTGTTTTAAATTTATCTCTTAAATTATTTGGTACATTAACTTTTATGTTGTTTTCTTTGATTTACTTTATAACAAATGTGTCTTTATTTAAGATGTAATGCCCTACCATACCGTAACTTCATTGAATTGAAAAATCATGTACGCAAAGTACACGATCTTCACTATTGTGACCTTTGTGTTGAAAACTTAAAAATTTTCACGTTTGAAAGACGTTGCTACACACAAGCTGAATTGGGTTTGCATCGTGTAAAGGGTGATGTTGATAATAAATCACACCGTGGGCATCCACTTTGTGAATATTGTAATTGCCGTTACTTGGATCGCGATGAGCTTTTTAGACATTTACGTCGTGAACATTACTTTTGTCATTTTTGTGATGCAGATGGCTACAATGATTTTTATAGGTTTGTTGATAACACATTTAATTGTTTAAATTAGTATTTATAAACATTTCTTATTGTTTATTTAAGAGATTATGACGCTTTAGCTGAGCACTTTCGACAGGATCACTTCCTCTGTGAGGAAGGTAAATGTGCTACAGAACAATTTACAGGTGCTTTCCGCACAGAAATCGATTATAAAGCTCATGTTTCAAAAGTTCATGGTAAATCTCTAAATAAGCAACAAGTTAAACAAGCTCGAACGCTACAGCTGGAAATAACCTTAGGAAGGCGCGGACGTTCTGGGCAAGCAGAACAGGATATAGCGAATGTGCGATCAGCAAGAGGGTAGGTACAGTTTTGTTATGTAGTATTGTGTTCAAAAGACAAATATTATAATTATGAGTTAATAATTTACTATCAAAAGGGGTATATTGTAATATTTTAAATATGTACTGAAATACATAGTATATGAGATATTTTTTTGATAATCAGCACTGAGGAAGCTATAGATGAGCCTCTAGACAGTATGTTTACACAACAAACCCAACGAACGTCTACAATTGATGCACGTAATGAGCAAGACTTTCCATTATTAAGTGGCGCTAGTGGTCCAGCAGTATCGTTAACACGCCCATTGCCAATATCGATGCTAAATCCATCCAGCACACGTGGTCTTGCCCGAACAAAAGAAAACTTCCCAGCTCTGGGAGGTGGTGGCGTTGGTACTGGGAGTAAGTTCTGCAACGAAGCATTCTAAAACATCGTCATGTTTTGTATATATTTTTTTCTAGACGCGAGCATATCTGTGAGTCAACAGCGACAACCTCCTCCCATATCAAATATATTAAAGAAGACACCATCTGCCTCTACCGGCGCAATTGCGCGCACATCCAATACAGCAAATAATAATAACGCTGCAAATTCTACTGGTATGGTTATTCATGTGTCCAATCGCCCAGCATCGAATACTTCCAGTGGTAGTAAAAAATCAAGTGCACACGACTTTCCGGCTTTACCAAGTGGAAAATCTAAAAAAAATTCTTCATCCACTATAAATCGTGCTCTTGATGAAGATATGCCACCATCTGGTAGTAATCTACCAATGGGCAATGTTTCAGCAAAGCATCGTACACTAGTGGATGATTATGTTTCCGTTGCAAATCCGATCACGTTTCAAAAATTTCAATTAGTACAAAAGGAAGAGCAGGAGGCAAAAGCTAGAAAAACTACTGCTGAAATGAATGCACCGAAATTAACTGTACAGGATTTTCCATCACTTGGTGGTGTCAGCAGCGGTGGTAATAATGCAACAAACTCATGGGTTAAAGTGCCGTCCGAGAAAAAACTACGTGAGGCAGAAAATCGTAAGTCTAAGGTTGCACCACCACCGATTTTACCAAAACAACAAAATAAGCTTTCCTCACTAACTACTACAACTGCAACTAACAACAATGTAGCTGCAGAAAAGAAAGATAAGAAGCATAAAGAGAAAAAGCAAAATTCACCGCCGATAGAATCAAATTCGAGACCAAATACTAAATCTAACAAAGAGAAAAACAATAATAATTATGAAAATAAACCAGATAATGCTAATTTAACTCTACCTCAGAATGACAATGATACGAACAAAACACAAATGAATTTGACGTCGTCAACGCGTCCTCCTCCAGGTTTTAGTACAAGCAATAATGGTGACAGCCGTACTCATATTAAGAAACCACCACCAGGATTTCAAACTAATGTTACTGTTAATTCAGTAGCTAAGTCTCCAAATAATTTAACTTTCACCAGCTCACTTGGCGAGAGTTACAACATTGTGCCCACGCATGCGTATATACAGCCACCAGAATCAATTACCAGAAATCAGGTTAAATATAACTTACTTGAGCATAATTTTTCCAATGATATTTTGAGAATAGCGTGTAATAATTTTTTTTTTTTTTTAGAAACTCGTTGGTTATTTCAAAGAAACATTAGATACACCTGAAGCTCTTGATGAATTTCGCCACATTTCAAATAAATTTAGAGAAGGTGTGTACAAAGCATCAGCTTACTATGAACATTGCCAAGCAGCATTAAAGGATAAATTTGATCAGATATTTCCAGAATTGTTAGCACTTTTACCAGACATAAGTAAACAACAGGTAACTATAATTGAATATAGGAAGAACCGCGAAATTTACCTAAGAAGTCATACCGAAGCTATATAGTAAGAACGTTGAATGTTGAAGCCTTCCAACACTGTATAATATACATAATTATAATGAATACAGGTCCTTGTTCATCAAATTTTTAAAACGACTTATAAATATTCATAAACGCTTTGCAAAATTAAAAAAATTTAATGCAATAAAATTGTATTATACAAACAAATTTATAATCACCCTAGGCTTATAACAGATTTATAAACAATCCCTCGAATTTTTCCCAAGTTGAAACATATTTTCTTTTTTGTGAGTAGCTATAATTTTTTTAATATCAATACAAACTATCGAAAATATCTCAGTGTTTAATTCTGAATAAAAAGACAATTTTATTTTTCTTCGTTTGAGATAAATTTTCTGATAATGACTTAAATTTAATGAATTTAAATTAAATGACTTAATTTTAACTCTCCTTTTAATATAGGCTCTACACTTAGTTCATTCACAACGTCTAAAAAGCTTACCAACAGAGAAACGCGCAACACTACCAAGTTTAGAAGTTTGTTCAACATGCAAGCAAGTGCTGCTCACTAGCGACTTGGGCAACCATAAAAAATTACATAATTTAAAAGATAATTTTCCAACACTTAGTTCTGGTGCTGGCAAATTAACTACAGGAAATCGCAAGTGAACATCCGTACTTTCTTCTCTATTATTTTATGTTTAATTAGCAAATCAAATATTGTGCCCCTGGCAAAGAGATATTTACCGACTTGTAAATTAAAATGAATTTAATTTCTTATCATTTTTTTAACTTTAAAAATATGTTTTTCTTATTTTACAACCAGTCGAAAATTCGGTAATTTGTTATCATTAACAAAAAACTAAACAGTTTTTAAGAATACATACACTTAAAAACAAACTAGTTATTATAAAGTGAAACAATGCATAGTGTGTCTATACTTTTTTAAAAAAAAAGTTTTTATTATTTTGCATGGCTGTTCTTTTTTTTTTCTGTAAAAACTTTATAAATAAAAAAAATATGTATATTATATAAGAAAAAATGGAGTGAAATAAGTAAAATACATATATATTTTTCATTAGTCTATTCAAATAAAACGTTTATTGCGGAATTTTGTTCTGAAGCAGTTATCAACACCAAGCTTTATGAATTTTTTTATTCATATTCAAAGACCAATCGGGCGTCTAGAAAAAGTACATAATTGGTATCACCATAAACAGCTCCTTTTTCAAAGGATCGATGTCGTTTCTAAAAACTTTAAAGTTATGTTCCAAACGATTGATTGCTTCGTAGCAGAATCCCGCAATTTTGCCTCTTTAACGACTTATTTGTCTAGCCTATTAAAGCAATTTTTAAAAAAAAGATAACGTAAATTTATGTTTTTAACAAAACAAACTAAGATACTTGTGAAATTAAATCGTACAATTATGTTATGTAAAAACTAATCGTTGTTATATGTATATCAAAAATGAAATATACTTTGTACGAAACACCAAAATTTATTTTTGTTTGAAATTCTAGATCGCTTGCACTATGCAAAGTATGAAGTTGATTTCTAATAGTTCTGTGACAGATTGTTCTCTTTACTCCTTACTTTTGCACTGTTCATATGTATATGAGTGGTATCAAAACAAAATCGGTAATCGTCGATATTTAAAATTTTACATTAATCAAAAAAAATTATTTACTCTAACTGCAAGTGAACAACCATATTGCTTTGAAGGCACTTATAGTAGACTTAAATGAAATATAGGGGTGAACTAATTTTAATAAAAAATTGTCCAAAACCTTCAAAACACATGATTAGAATTGCAGAAATCCAATGGCATAATAGCGATCCTGTGGCAAACTTCGATATTTAGGATCTGGATCTAGATTCCTCTGATTCTCCTCGGCATCAATTTACACGTGTTTATCTAGATAATGAATTTGCTGAAAAAGATTTAGACTATTTAAATGTTACAAAATTTTGACAGAGCCTTGCATTTTGAGTAGGACAAGATTTTTTTTATGTTTCAATTTTATACCCACATCCAGCGCCATCTAAGAAATTTAGTACATCATTCTACTAAATAGCAAATACACATTTCAGATGCACGGAAAAGGTTTTTCTTAAACCATTGTTAAAAAAATTTCGAATCGTTGGTGGCAACATTAGCTGTAAGTAGTGTTTACTTTTGTAGTACAGTTTTTGGTTAAGTCCGATGTTAAATAATTTGAGAGAGCGAGGGGAATTGTCCACAGAGAGAACTTTAACTAAAAAGTAAAGGGACATGTACTAGTTTGTGAACACTTATTTTAGCCGTAAGGCTAATAGGCTGTAAACTCTATGCTCTGCTCTCCCCTCCTTTGGTGAGATTTTGCCAGACCCTCTCCACCCTATTTTAACTCACTCACAACTAATGGAACTCCGCTTCAAACCGTCATTACTCGTCAAACCAGCTGTTTGGCTCAACATTTTGGATTAAATGTCAGAAAAGAAGTAACGAAAGCAAACGTTCGTTCAGCTATCGTCTCAGCTTTAGCTCAAATTTGGATAAACGTTTATAAAAAATATATTTTATAAAAATATACACATATGTACTTAACTATCTCGTGTTTACATCAAAAATATTTAACTGTTTCAATACTTTTTACTGAGCTTCCATTGCGCATCTTGCTCCAACATATAGAACAAATCATGTTATCTCGTTTTGTGTTTTTCTCGCAATCGTATCTCGTTCCAATTGTGTTTAGAACTTAAGTTGGCCCTTAAAGCATCTGACAGACTTTTCGATTAGTTTTGACAGTAATTTAAGCTAATCTATCTCGGCGTCTACACAGGCAAATTCGATGAAACAAATTCTTCTCAATTCTCTTTTGTGGTTTTTCTTTGGCATTTGCAACATACGACAAATTTTGTACCTCGTCTCTTTGGTATTTCCCCTCTTGCCCACAAACAAGGAAACTTTTCTGGAAGAATTTGTGTGTATAAACGCCGAGTTACTCTTTTCCCATACTCGGCGTTTACACACAAAAATTTTTGCCGAAAAGTTTCCTTGTTTGTGGGCAAGGGGGGAAAAGCCAAAGAGACGAGATACAAAATTTGTCGTATGTTGCAAATGCCAAGCAAAACCCACAAAAGAGAATAGACAAGAATTTGTTTCACCGAATTTGCCTGTGTAAACACCGAGATACGATTTCTGTCAATAAAAATGACAAAACATATGAAAGATATACTTTTTTTTAATATATAATTTGGCTTCAAATGTTTTATGAACTTTTTGAAAGAACAATTGTAAAAAAATATTTTTTATTTTCCCGATTAAAAGAAACGAAAAAAAGCACAAACCTAAAGAGCCCACTCCGCGCCATCTGCTTTGCAGCTTTTGCATTGCTTGTAACCCAACTTTCATACTGCGCATAAACTTGGTAAAATACCAAGTGTAGACACGAAACTTGTTTTTTTCACCCAAGCCATGATCCACCATCTTGTCATCTTATAGTACGTGAAGTATGAAATTTAAGATTTATTTTTTTGTTTATGGAAAAAGTGAGTTTTATTTTTGCCAATAAAGTTTGTTAAGGAGAAAAAAACTGCATGAAAATAAGCTAAGAAAAATTGAAAACTTAAATTCGGTGAAAAAGTAAAGACAAATTATAAAAATGTCACAATTGCAAAGTGAATTAAAACAAAAGAAAATCTGTCGCTTTTGTCTGACTCAAAAAATTAATGAATTGGCGAGCGTTTATTCGCGGGATACTCGTGTGAAGTCGTCAGCTCCGCTGCCTGTGCAAGTTATGGCAATTGCATCCATAGAGGTAAGTTATTGAACATTTTGCATTGCAATTTAACTTCTGCTTGCTTCTTTCTGATTTCTTATTAAAGATAGTTGCAAAATAAAAGCTGACGTCTCCGTCGTAAATGTCACGTCAGCTGCTGTGTTGGTTGAACCTCTGCTAAGCAAAGAACATTCAGTAGATTTGGCGGTTTGTTTCCAATTACGCTTAGCCGTATTAGAGTAGCGGGGACGGTGGTAACGTTTGGTCTTTTAGCCAATACACAAAATAGCTCAATAAAGTTGTAAAAAAATATTCCGTCAAGAACTTTATACCTGAAAAATTCATGTAAAATTTGTTCAGGTGATTATGTATTTTCTTATGGCCATTTAATAATTTCTCAATTTTCATCCCATTAAATGAAAATAAATACCTATGCTCAAGTATTATGGCACAGATTCGCAAAGGAAAATATTTTTGTTTGCAGTGTAGCCGCTTGGATGAACAGACGGTTTCCAACTAAGGGGTAACACCCGATGGTTTCATTTGCTCTTGATTTGCTAAATTCTTTCATTGTAATAACATTAATTTTGCTCATCAAAATTTAACATGGCCTTAGAAACAGATTGTGTTCAAATTCTAATAAAAAATAAAATTTTCCATTGTTCAAATGAAAAAGTGGGCCTTCTTTCATCAAACTAAAGATGTCTGGAACAAAACAGGTACTGAGAACTCAAAAAAAAAATTACTTCAGACATATTTCATATAAGTTTTGACTCCTTAATCCAAACCGGCTATTAAAATTGCTTCATGTAAGATATATAGCCCTTAGGTGATAAAAATTTAATTTTTGCCTATGATCAGTTAACTTGTTACCTTTACGATCCAATCGAAAGTTATATTTATCTCGCGAAACGGAAAAACAGTTAAAGTCGACTTAATACAAATGGATTTATTGTTATTGGTGAAATTTGTTCTCCGTTTTGGGAATTAGGTATAAAGTTTTACAATTCCTAAATTTTCAAAACTACCTCTGGACTATAACGAAGACACAGACATTTGAAAATCACTAAAGTTGTTTAACTTAACAACCATTAAACCAACAGTATTTCTCAGCAAGTACACATCAAAACGTACACCAGGTGCTAAGAAAGTACATTTTATTAAAATGCATTTGCATTATTGGTTTCATTTGTAAAAAAGTGGATGTTACCTTTGTTTCTATACCCTCAATTGTTTAAGCACGCTGCTCTAAAGTTAGAAGCTTATAATTAAATTTAAAAAAAATTAATTATCAACCAATTTTAACTTAAGACAAACATAAATTAAAAAAAAAAAAATCTTTTACTTAATTAAATTTTAGGTTTTTTCAAACGATGGTATGCCATCATATGTATGCAGTTACTGTCGTTTGTTGTTTGAACATTCGTATCGCTTCAAGCAAATGTGCAAGCGTGCAGACACTCTATTACGACAATATGAACTTACTGGTCAATGGCCAAATCCATTGCCAAAGCCAAAAATCCCCGAACAGCTAATACAACTTTCAATCCAGCGTAAGAATACTGCAAACTCAACTTTAACGACAACAACAACAAATTCATCCACATCATTTGCGGCTGATGCCAACACCAGCATTTCTATAAGTACTACATCCATTGCGTCAAACAAACCTAAGCCTTCAGAAGTTCTGCCAAAGAAGATATTAAACTCAAACCCTGTTGATTCACCTGAACCACCGGTTCCGATGCGCTTGAAAAAAGAGAGACTTGATGATGAGACAATAATCTTTCTTGACAAAATGGAAAACAATGAAGAACTTTCTATGGACGATGTGCAACGTTTAATTGCTGCCCAAGATGAGAACCCAATGGAATTTTTAGATGAAGATCCATCTACTCACACGAATTCATCTGCAAAAGTAGAAACGCCACCACCAATCAAAGCAAAACCTAAATTGCTAAATAAATCCTCAATACGTATTCTAAATAAAAATGCTGAGGTCATTATCGAACCACGTTTAAGTGCGCCAACTTTAAAACGTGATCATGATGGTAATGTTGCCATGGTAACTGAAATACTTGACCCAAGTATACCATACGAAGCCGAAAATGAACCTGATCCCATAAAAAGCGCCGCACCAGTAGAAACTGATTGTTTTCCGTGTTCATATTGTGACCGTTCTTTTCCCTTACGTCAATTGCGTGACATTCACATGGTTAATCATTCACGCGAGCGCAGCTTTCAATGTCCAGAGTGTGACAAATCTTTCTTTTCTAAATACGATCTACAAAAACACAATCTTGTTCACACTGGGGATCGTCCATACAAATGCATTATTTGTAATAAGGCATTTACGCGTGCTACTCTACTACATCGGCACGAGAAAACGCATACCGACATTCCTAAGTTCATTTGTATTTATTGTGAAAAACCATTTATCTCAAAGGAGCAAATGGAACAGCACACCAAAAAACATCTTAAAAATCGTCCATATCAATGCAAAGTTTGCGACAAATCCTTTGCTTTTAAACAGGGCGTTGAACGACATGAGGTGACACATTTACGTGAACAACCCTTCCCATGTCAATATTGTAAGCAGAGTTTCTCGACTCCCAGCAAACTTGCACGACATCTTACAGCACATGCTGGCAATCGTCCCTATCCATGTAAATTCTGCTCAAAATCATATTTACTTTCGCACCATCTAACACGTCACATGCGTTCGCATAAAAATGGTGATGCATCATTTTTGTGTGGTGCATGTGATAAGGTATTTAAGACAAGGGATGATCTCATCTTCCACTCAGCATTACATGCAGCAAAGACGCTTATTTGTCCACTTTGCAAGGAGGGTTTTGAAGATTTACAAAGTGTCACACAACACATTAAAGAACACGCTGAAGGCGAAGCGTTTGCTTGTGAATTCTGTGATTTACTTTTTATGTCAGCTAATCGTTTGTTGGAACACACGTTTAATAATCATGCAGAAGATATGCTTGCATATCCAAATTATTCCAATAGTGAAACTCAACAGCAGGATGATCAGGAGGGAGATGCTGAAGCCGAATTTTGTAATGCAGGTAATATGAAAGTCTTGGAGCAAACTATAGAGGATAATATGAAAGTCTTGGAGGAAACTATAGAGGAGTTTTTGGTAGATGAACTACCTGATGAACCTGAGATTAATGAAAATCGAAAGAAGTCGCCACAAATGAAGCAGGAAATTCAATTAAGTGAGTTATTTAACATTTTCTCTAAACTGAGTTATTGACGTATAAAAAAGAATTGCTGAACACGATATTTTCAGAATGACTCTTGCTAAATTTACTGCAAATTTATGAAGTTTTGCATTTTTCGATTATTTTTCGTTAATAACAGTCAATGTTCCCTTACTTTTAACTTAAATTTTTGGTTAAATCCTTAAAGAGATAACTTAATTCACTAAAATAAATGCCTTGCATAAAATTTTTTAACTATTAGCTGCGTTCCCATAAAGTTACCTTCACGTATCTTTTGTTACCTAAAGTTACAAAATCTTCAATACGTACCCCAAAACTTAGTCAGAAGAGAGACCACCTTCTCTCCAAAAAATTTGTTATCAAATTTTAACTAAAATATTTCTTAAAATATGCCAATCATTCCGAAAGGCATATATCTTAACCTAGGGAAAGGACTACCGAAACACGAAGTTTTTATTGAGTCCTTATCGTAGTTGTGATTGTTAACCACTAAATACCCTGAGCGCCTTTTAAAAGGCTAAAAATGATATCCCACTGGGATTGAAACCGTTCTTATCCTACACGTTTCACCGCTTTGAAAAAAGCATGTGGAACGGGTCAGACACTAAGACCCACACGGACGATTACACACAAAATATTTCTTTAGGTTAAAATTTTTGAGCATCAAAAAATGACAGCTGACAAAATGACGAGGAAAACAATGTGAGAATCGTAATTTTACTGAGTTCACTGTTCAAATACGAAAAACAAACATAAAAACGGCTATGGCTAGTCATACTAGTTTCATCCACTGCTAAATGGAATCATCAGTGACCTTTGATTCGATTAATGATTTCATATACTAATAGCTTACTAAACTGTCTTTCATATGACACTCCAAAAGTAAGTCCCTTTGCAACTTTTAATCGCACTTTTATAATAATAAATTGGAAGTCTTTCCTTTACTACAACTTTACGCGCGAATATGTGTCTGCTTATAACCTCCGATTCAGCTGCAAAGCGCAGTACATACAAATTATAGCATTTGCGCAATAGTTCACACTGCAAAATAAACATTACAGTCGATCGCTTCAAATGTTCGAGAGGTTGAGCTAAACAACCGCCTAAGCAGAAGAATAGATTGTTTTACTCAGTTCCCACCATGTCAGTCGGTTAACTATCCGGAACATTAAAAATAATTCAATTCAGCAGAAAAAATGTTTAATCTGCTACAACAAAAATAACTCCATCCACCTGGAACTACTTCCGACCCACTTTTTAAAAGCATTGCTTAGAGCAAACGAAGATAAAATATTATATATCTCTGTATTATAAATATAATAAATTTAGTTTTGAATCTCATCGACACCCCTCATCTCTAATTTTAACCCAATTTGAAGTTTAAAAACATATCCTCAATTTCTATTTGCAGCTGTTCAATGCGACCAACCAAAAATTCTGAATCAAATCATATTTCAATCTAACTTGAACACCAGTGATGAGGAAAATTTGTTAAAGCTTGATGAAAGCAATATAGTTGTTGCCAATGAACCTATTGATGCCGATAACAGTGATGATAATCAACAACCTGCGAAAGTATCCAAAGTAGTATTCCCCTTTTCAAAGGAAGTAGTAAATGTTTTAAACCAAGTATCAAGCTTAAAAACTTCAAGAGAACCACGCCGAAAAGTTCCTTCTAAGTCAAAACGATTAACTTCTGCACAAAATATTTCAACGATGGAAGTTGAAACCAAAAAGAACGAAACCATTACACAGGTGCCACCAATCAAGAAAAGCATACAGCCAACAATTACTTCTGTATTAAACTCGTTGCCAAAAGGAGTATCAATACGTCGTAGCACGCCAGGAAATCAAAAAAAAATCAACACGACACAAAGCCCTACATTAAATTCAGCAAACGATAATATTGATATACCGAAAGAAGAAACTACAATTTCAGCTGTAAAGACGCCATCAATTAAAAGACATGTAACTCGACGATCCAATGAAGCTGTAGCAACACCAATTTCAAATAAAGTTGAACCTAAACAAGCTACTGGAAGTGTTATTTTAAAGAGTAGACCTCTTAATAAGTCACCAGCTGCAGCTACAGGCACCACTCTAGGAGCAGCAACTCTTACAAAACCAGTCAATCAACAGGTTGTACGGAAGTCTCCAGCAGCAACTTTTACAAAACCAGTCAATCAGCAGGTTGCTCGGAAGTCTCCAGCAGCATCGGAGGCAACTATAAATTTACCATTGCAGAATACGGGTGTCAAAACAATGAAGATGATGTTAGGTGACAAAAAGGTCAAAGTTCAGAAGATCACTGTTACCAAGGCAGAAGCAGCTGCAATGGCTAAGGATGGTCGCATTCACATAAAGGATGGAGCAATGATTTTAACAAAGTCTACTACCAAATAAATTGCATGTACTTGTATACATAAAATAAAATGTATGTGCGTAGTTATAAGATATTAAAGGTTAGAGAATAAAATTACTTCTAAAAAAGAAAAAATTTTGTGAAAACAGTAAGGATTAAAAATATTTCAACTCCAGTATAGAAATCGTATAGAAAATTCGTAAGCAACAAGATCAATCCCACCCGGCACAAAGTCCCACTGTTGTATTCTGATATAATAATTTGCGAATAAACCTATCGTACTCGAAACCGTGAACGATTCAAAAATTATCCGTTTGGCGTACTTATTAAGCCTATCAAAAGCGAAGGTTAATTTATGACTGATTGAGTGCCACTGTGACCTCTCCATAAGAACTTGCATAAATACTTTTAATATTTTACATTAAAAGTTACCAATTGCACTCATTCGGACAACTATTTAGTGGTAATTATGCGCAGGTCCTCAAAGCGCAATTTATTTGCAAAGGATTTTACAGGTGCAATCGTGACTTCGCTGTTTAAAATATGTGAACCATTATGACATTAAGGAAGCGCTTCCGCCGCTAGGGCTCCGGATATGGTTTAGGGAAAGACTTATGACGACAATATATTAATTTTAAACAAAAAGCATTATTCATTCCTTTATCCTCTAAACTTTACAATTCTACCTAGATCTTTGCTTATGCTCCCAGTGAGTTTTACTTGTCAGCTAAAGCGCTGTTCAAGACATTCTATTCTTTGCAGGACAATACTTCACAGTATTGTTTATCGTCTTACAGTACTTACTTTTTCTGTATTGAGTATTGTCATAACTTCTAGTCAAGAATGATAGAAAATTATAATCTTTGTGTAATCAATCTCAGTGTGATTTAGTAGAAAAATTTTACAATGCAGTTTTTATCGGTGCAATTTATGTAAACGTACATACCTAGGACACCAAGATATTTGATTAATAAGTAGTTCATTCTAGTTTTTTTGCATTCACGCATATTTTAATTTTCTAAAATTGCATTTGAGTTCCACAATTTTTATATTTTGTTGAATAGAAACACAAAACTACAATGAAATGCATTTTTTTTTTTAATATTTAATCTTGTTTTGTAATGTTCAGCTGGTAGAATGTTACACCAAGTTCTTGCGACACGTCCATCCACTTCATTTTATCATGTCCTTACCTATGCTTATTGACTAATGCTCATAGCCGTCGGGTAATGGGTTGACATGGGGATTGTGGAACAAGCTCTTGGTACCATCACCCCATGGGAAACGCTTCTCGCGTCTACGTAGGTAATCATATTTAACGAATGGCTGGCGTGGTTGGTCGTGTTCCTCCTGATGTTTTAAATATGCATTCAACATGCACAAGCCAACTGATGGAAGTGCAACTAAGAAACTCAAACGTTTCCAGAGCTTATAACCACCTGAAATAAAAAGGTTGATACAAAATTACATAACCTCGTTAACCCTACTTCGAGAATTCTTTCAGAAAAATTTGCAATTTATTACCTGAATGTTCTCCAGCAGTAGCAGCTGTTCCAGCTGAGTTTTTAATTGCAGCAGTTGCAATTTGTCGACGAATCGCATGATTAAGAATTGCAGCCATTTTCACCAATTGATTTCGTTTGATAAATGAAAAACTTTTAATAGCAGGAAGAAAAATTAACTTGATATTTATGACAGCAGCTGTCAAATGTATTGAATCGATTACCAGCTCTAACCAAGTTGTCACAAAATTCACCTCAACATTAATTAATAAGGGTAGTCACATGATCCCTCATTTAGGACATTACTTGATATCAATTCTTCTTAAGGGAACGCTAGAAACATCAGCTTGACACCCATGCTGTGTGGATTTCAAAACGTTTTGATTTTTCTGCTGGCTTGTCAATAGTATTGTACAAATAGTATTTGTACAGCCTGCACGAATTCCTTCAAAACAAAATAAAGCAACTAGACAAAAAAGTGGATCGAAGTGAAAGCATCTGTATAAGTAACTAATCCGAAAGTTTTTTACCATTCCCAGTAACAAAATCTAGATTCTTGCAAGTCAGTTGCAAATAAAAGCTCTTATAAAAGTGTTGTTCATGTGTTTAAAGTTTTCCCATTCGAAGTTATGGGAAAAGTTCCAATCTTTTTGTTTCGAACAATCAGTATTAATTCCACTATTCATCGTAATGTTTTGTTCGCGTTAGAGTTTCGAAATGCTTAAAATTACCTCTCAGTGAAAAGTTGCTTATAACGCTTCTAAAAAAGTTGAAGTTGCCAGAACTTGCCAAATAATCAAAAAATCAATATGTCAAAATAAAAAAAAACAAAACGATTAAGAGGATGTGTTTATGCGAGGCTTATGCGTTGACAGAATTGGGACGGGGTCGAGAAAGCGGCAACGATCAAAAATTATAACACGTAGAAATTGAACAGAGTTGCTGCGTACGTCTTGTAACCTGCCGACGGGTACCTGTCTATTTAGACTTAATTCTAATTTTTTTGGACAGCAACTAATCGTTGCCGCTTTCCGGACTCCGTCCCAATTCTGTTCAATGCATAAAGAGCTAAAAAGAATTGGGACGTGCAATATCGTCCAGATTTTCCTATACGTTTGTAGTGAGTAGAAAATTGATACTAGCAAAATTGTCGCAGAGAAATAGAACAAATTCTATTTTTTGGTGCGATTTGTCACAGGAGTTAAATCGCACGTCCCAACTGTGTTTAGCTATTTGTGAGAAATTTTTCTAATTACTTCAGCTTTGTCATAACACCATGGCCAACAAGAAATTTCTCGAAACGCTGAACGAGACTCGAACTCGCGGGGTTTAGAGAAATGTCAGCAATGTCAAAAAGTCACCAACAACAACAACAACAATAATCAACGTGAAAAAAGACGAAACACGTCGAGGAAAAAATCGAGTTAACACATTTCATTTCCACTTTCTTTAACCAAGTAAAATATTTTTATTTCGTAAACTTAAACGTAATAAAATTAACTAAAAATTTATTTAGGAAAACCAAACAAATTTCAAGTAAAATAAAACTACAACATGGAAGACGATTGGGGTGAGTCCAAACCAGCATATATGCGTGTGTAAGCGAGTGGCTAATTCGCCAAAATGGAAAATTCGCCAATTGCATTTTTTTTAGAAACTTCAAATGCGTTGCGTTACTATTAGAATTATAAATTTTTAATGTATAATTTTAATATATTTATATTTTCCCTTACAGAGGCTGATGCAGAGAAAGAGGTCATACGCCCAAAGCCCATACCAAATATAAATAAATGGAAAGGCGAGGACGAAGACGATGACGTGAAGGTAAGTAATAGCATTAGTAATGACTTCAAACAAATATTTCTTTCGAATTTCATTAAAAAGTAGTTGGAATTGATTTCTCTATCAAAATGCAATAGCACTATAATTCTGTCTGATTTATTTTTGTACCTTTGTTTTGTTTAACTTTGAGCTCGACTATGTATGTATAGCTGGTGTCCACGTGTAAATTTTACATTGCACTTTTTTGGTATTTTGTATGAATTAATTTAAATGACATAATTTTTTTTCAATGTGTGTGTAAGATGTATGGTTGTTTAGGGGGTTGGTGAAGAGAATACTAAATAGTGCCATAGATAAAATATGGAGATTTGAAATAACTTCAAAGCATTGTATAATTCCTTTGGTTGTTGTTTAATGACATTGACTCATGGTCAGTCAGTCTTGCCTCTCTGTGAAAGTGGAATCTATTATTTCGAATTTCACGCAGCTGTAGTTCAGCGTTGGGTGATTCAAATTTTTTACTTTTTGTTTTTTCTAGGGTGCTGTTGCTTAAAAAGTAAGTTTATGATATGAAGAAAACGTTCACGAAAATTCAGCCCTGTACCTCAATTTTATAAGGTGGCGCCGAAGCCTGTTAGTTTTACATGTATTGTATGGAAAAATTATTTTTTATTAAAATGGTGCTAAATGTTTTTGTTTTAAAGTAATTTTTGCGCTGAATCCGAAATTTGCCTAAGAATCGACCCATCATGTCAGAATTCTGAAATATTTGAGGTTAAGTATGTACCTAAAACATAGTAGTAGTATAGAATTCAAAAAAATTTCTTCAGCTTATTTTTAACAAAGGCATTATTTAGTACCGTTCTTGCCCTTTAAAATGAGCTTCCAAGTGGTGATTTGTGATATTTCCTTGCAAAGTTACAGCCATTTCAAGGTGACATGAATTTGAAACCCGTTAGTTAATATTGTTGGGTTGCAACCCTTTGTAGAGGATCAAATTCATGTCACACAAAATGTACCTCATTTTCTTAATACAACTGTTTTTATCCAGATACTATGGTCATAAATTGAGCGACCCGTCCGCTGCTAACCAAAGTATTCAACACCATATTTTTCAGAAAACAATACATACAGTCATTTGAACAAAATTTTATTTGAACTTATGGTCATTCTCGTAATATGTAATTGGACAATATTTTATTGGCCAACTTCACGCAAAATTTTATGAATTCGCTGCTCAAAAGGCGCAAAGGAAAATTTCTAATACCAAAATTCTTTCGCATATGTGTCATTCTTTTACAAACCCCACGGATTTCAGGAAAAAAAGTAATTTGACTTCTTCAAATGCGATAAAATATTTTTCTACATGATGTGGTAAGCGAAATATTCAAAATCACAATGATGAATAACATACTGTCAAATAGATACATGTAAAACAACAGACAATATGGTCAAATGGTTACGGTTGTGAGCTCATAACTCAGTGCGTGAGTTCGATTCTTGGTCAGCCAGTTTCTTTATATCGATGAAAAGTTTATAGTTATACACTACTCCTATGTAACCGCCGTGTTACTATTGACTACTGGTCGAAACTCGACCGTACCCACCAAGTTGTAACTTTGGAAGAATCTGGCCGACCTATGACGAACAAAACGTCTTTGTCCATGGACCATGATCTTATTTAATTTCACTTTTCGCCTCACCTCATCTCACCTTGCCTGTACCTCATGCAGCCATGAACGTGATCAAAATGCGTTGGTTAAAACGTTTTGTATGGGCGAATCATGCGCGTATGTTTTCTTTATTTTACAAACCTTAACGGCACATATTACACATTATTTTTATTTTGTGCACATCTATGAAACAGTACCTTTCAAAGATATAAGTTTTATTCCCCTTTCTTTATAATAAATACTGCAAAAGTGTACCATAAGTTTCGATGTTCACGTATTAATATATAGGTGACGAATATCTGCTGGGATCTTTCACAAATTTAGTTGACACGTATATATACATACATACATACTACATACGTCATATAAATAAATGTACATCGTATGTCAGGTTTTTTCTAAAAAATCTTTTTTTTTTTGAAAATAATCATATTTGAATTTTCGATAATTTGCTAGATATTCTCCAATAGTTACAGGTGTATGAAAGAAAAATGCTGGAATTACATGGGAAGAAGACTTTGCTATACAGCTCCGTCTATACATATCTCGTGAAAGACAAATTTTGCATGAACAGGTTTAAGGGGCCATCCATTAATTAAGTAGTCAAAATAGGGGGTCCGGGAAAATCTCACCAAGAGGGGGGGGGGGGTCAATGGAAATCTCACGTCAACTTTTTAATGCAGAGAGTATACATTACTATAGCCGGAACACAATAAAATCGGCTTAAGACAGAAATACATAAAAAGCATGCACGCATCGTGCATCTGTGCTATTGAGAAGTGAGCAGCAAACTGGTTTTATGCCTCCATCTTATCCGATTCTCCAAGTGAGCAGAGAACCGACTGTGCCCGGAGCCGGACGATCACAATAGGAGTTCTCCTTGCACCAGAATTTTTCTCTCATGAATATGTTCTATAAAATGTAAATTGCAAGATTTTTTTAAAAATCTAATTCCAGTATGAACACAAATTTCAATTTTATGTACATAGTATATTCAATGTTATGAAGTTCGTGTCAAAATTAATCATTTGCGGAATAATGCATTTAAGATTTCACAATTTTTGAATAAATGTATATGTTTTATCTAATTTGTAACTATTTTACTACAGGATAGCTGGGATATTGAGGAGGAGAAAAAAGATGAAGAAAAAATAGAGAAAAAAACAGAGCCAGCTAAAACAAAACCTAATAGGGCTCTTAGAGAAAAGCTGGCTGCACAAGAGGTATTTTTAGTAAATATCATTTTATTATTTTTCTGTACCATAGTACTTTGTCTTTTAAGCGCCTTGCCGAGGAAGAAGAAGCGAATCGCTTAGAAGATTTGTCAGTTGAGGAAAAATTAGCCGAAAAATTACGTCTTCAAAAGATCCAAGAAGAATCTGATTTAAAGAGTGCTTTAGAAACATTTGGTGTCACTAATGTCTCCAGCGGTCTAGATACATTTGATCCACAAAGTAAAGAAGAGTTTAAAGAATTTGGTGCGACGATTAGTTGGAAACTTGCACAATACAAAGAATCACCACATTTTCCCCAATTTGTTGAGGACTTAGTGCGTAGTATATGTTGTAACTGTAAATATCGAATTTTGTTTTTTTAACAATTGCGTTATTGTTAATTAATTTTTTTTTTCATTCATTCAAGTGTCATCTGCTGATATGAAAAAAGTAAAAATTAGCATGGAAAGTTTGCATACTGAAAAATTGAAAATGGAAAAACAAAATGCTAAAAAACCTGCCGGCAAGGGAAAAGGCAAAGCAACGCTGCGTACAGAGAGAGAGAACAATGTCAGTACATATAAATTAAAAAATGTTTGCCTTCATGTTTTTTATATTTTCTTTATAGGACATTGAGGTATATCAGAAGTACGCCGGTAATGATTTTACTGATGAATACGATGATTTTATGTAAATAAACGTTGCGCACAGTGAACGAACCAACTTGTTCCGTTTGCTCTTTTATTTTTTGTTAAAGGATCCATAATAGTTATTTATTGTACTCAACTCTAAAATAAAAAAGAAATGAAATTGGTTTTAAAATTATAGGTTTTTTTTTCAACATATTTATGTATATTTTTCATAATTTCGCTTGTGAATTAATTTTGTACTAAAACGATATTAAAAATAAAACACAGACATTTAGAATACCTATTATCAAGTAAATTATTGTTTTGCAAAAACAGTAACAGAACAGCAAAAAATGGTTTTCGACTTAATTTATTAAGGTTTTATTATTTATTACATCTACGTACATAGTCATTTTATATTAAAGCAACAATTAAAAATGTTAAAATATTTTTATGCAAATGGTATAAAACTAAATATATATATACATAGAAATATGTACATTTAAAATTTATAACTTGTACAGAATAAATAAACATCAGCAAAAACGTAGCGTTAAGTTTATAATTTGCTAATGGTTGCATGCAATGCAGTTTCTTGTTCTGCAGGGTGAAGCTTAAAAATGTTATACTGGAAGTGCTATTTAGATGAATGTTATCTAATTCAAAACCTAAAATACTACATACATTGAGGAAGCTATTGAAGTTCATTGGCACATTTTTTGACTATAGATAGATGCGGTCAAATACGGTTACAAATTAAGTAAACGGGAAGTAGTGACACGAAAACGAACGGTCATCTTATTGTATTACAGCAAACCAAAGATTATCCTTTAATAATCTTTTTAGCAGACTACCTCCAACCTCATCACACATAACCGGAAAAAGTATAGGGTAAACCATAATCGAATAATTTTTCCTGTCATGAATATTCGGTGGAAATCGATTCTTTCGGATTTTGTTTCTTTCCTGAGAACAAAATTTTGCAATTTTTAAAAATTGAGTAATGGAAAACTTTGTTTCCAGTTAGTGCTACCGAAATATTTCCAATTATGTACTTCCGATCAGCCAATAATGCAACTGCGATTTGCATATTTGACATTAGCTTATCTGTCAGTTGAGCAAGTTTATAAGCAAAATAAAGTTAAATGCAAAATAATAGATTGACACAAAATATGTGCTGAAAAATTCTGTGATTTTATTTATAAAATGAAGTGCAAAAGAATAAATTCATATATGTATTTCTATACACTATGCTAAAAATTGTTTAATTTTATTAACACTCCAGAGTTTAGGTATAATTTTTGCACACAGTGTAATCCGTTGATAAAAAACATATGTGGACAAAAAAGCAAATAAAAAAATATGGCAACATTGTTTTTAGCGAATTTTGACAACCAATGCATGTGAGTAAAAAATTTTGGTGCAAAAAACGTTTCACATCTTATAATCTTTGATCAAACTTGTTGATCTCACAAAATTACAATGCCGAAAACGAATAATTTCAATGGTATGTTAAGTCTTATTTTTAAAATCAGTATTATTTTAAATAAGTATTTCAGATACAGTTGATTCACCAGAAACTAGGTCTGAAGAGAACGAGGAAAGTTTTATTCCGGACGATATCTGCACCAACTACGAAATTGAACAAAGTTTTCAACAAAAATACAAAATCATCGACGAAACTGCAGCGACGTTGAAAAAGGATTACATACTTAGCCTATGTAGCGATAGGTTTGATATATATATTTTTTTGCTGTACTAAGCTTAGCGATAGTCATACATATTTTTATAAAGTTCTATTTTCTTTCAATACCTACTTCTAGTTCATTTTCTTGCGTAGCAGCTGGACTCTCCAATGGCCACATTGAAATATTTAATATAAATGTAGAACGTGGTTTTACGCACGTCAGTTTAACAGATAACAGTTTAATTGCTGCCAACAATGAGCCGGTTACGGTTTGTGGCTTACGCTTTTTAGATAATACACCAAATTCGTTACTAATAGGTACTACCAATGGTGTTGTACGCCTTTTTGATTTACGCACTAATAATGAGCAGGCCCGATTTGTAGATAAATCTGAAGCTATTGCTAAGCCTATAACAACTTTCGATCGCAATGCAAATAGTCGTGTCCTTTGTGCTGGTACTGAACTAACAGAAAAAAGTGAGGTTTATTTATTATTCTATGATGTGCGTCAACGTGAACTAATGGGTGGCTATTCTGATAGTCATCACGACGATGTGACTTCTGTGCGTTTTCATGAAACAAATCCGGATATAATATGCACAGGCTCAGTCGATGGCTTAATAAATATTTTCAATATTGCAGAGGAAACAGAAGATGATGCACTCACGACAACCATCAATACAGAGAGTAGTGTATACAAGCTAAACTGGTAAAAATATGAAATATGTATGTATTATTTTTACTAAGAGTTAGTGGTCAATATTGATTAGGTATAGGTTAGATCTTAGTAACCAGAGCTCTGTGGACACTGGTTTTGAGCTCATGGATCGTGCTACTTTTTATTTTTGCTACAATAGTAGTACTCTTTTTTCGGATGTTCATACATACATATGCATGTGACGTATTCCATATCAAATGTTCTAAGCCAAAAAATCGAACATAACCGGACAAAGCGTTGTCATACTAGATGGACTGTGAAAACCCTAGTCCAAGTGCTTTCGATAGATTTTTTAATGGCCTTTGGAATGGTTATGATTATTTTTCGAAAATTTAATAATTTGTCCATGACTTTTCAAAAAGAAATATTATTAAGTTTTTTTTTTTTTGAAGATGGACACTTGATTTTTTTATTGATATTCTAGAAGAGGATTTTTCACTTTAAATACGTTAAACTCCATTGAATATCGCAGCATACTTTTGCCAGTGTAAACTAATGGCGAAAAAACTAATTTTCGAAAAATAATTACGACCAATTATTCCGCCTACTTCAGTCAGTTTTTGCAGAAACAAAAATATTTTGAGATATAATTACCATCCAATAAGACAACACTTTGCCCAAGTTTGGGGTCAATCTGTTATGTTCGATTTTTGGCTTAGAACATTTTACCTGAAATCCAGAGGTGGGCAAGATGAGAATAACTTTTCCAAAATCGTAATTCTATTCCAAGGAATCGGAATTCAAAATCGACCCAACCGGTTCCAACGTATGTATGTATATCGTGCTAAGTGACAAAAAGTGTCAAGTGATCAATTATTGACTTGAAACTGAGCGACATTCGTGCTATTGAACACTAAAACACAAATTTTAAAATATTTTCTAGCTTAAAAGTTTAGAAAATAGTTGTCATCCGTTTTCCTCGCCGTGTAAAGTTGTGTTTTTGCATTTAGCACGATATATATGTAAAAGTATTAGGAATTGTTAAACAAAACGAAACTAAATTATTTATCAAAATTTTTTGAAAGAATTTGGAATTAGGAATCGATTTTTTCAATTCCATGACAAAAGGAATTAATTCATTTCTGATTCAAGTAATCAAAAAAGGAATTCAGTTATTTTTGAATCAATTTCTTGGAATTCCAAAGAATTGTAATAAAGAATTTGATTATTAACGGAATTGGAAAAACGAATTCAAATACTTATCAAACTAATCAAAAATAATTGCTCGCTTAAATTTCATTCAATACCACGATTTGTAGAGTTTAAGCTCTGCTGCCCGGTACTATCACAAAGCCGATGAACAGTGAATGTAATAAAGCCTGTCACTAATTTTATTTATTTGATTATTGCACGATTTGTTCGGACGAAAACCTACCTGTTATTTTCGGATAAGTGTTTTTTTTTTTTTTTTTTTTGCTGACTGGTGTACATTTTTGTCAAAACCTTGGATCATATGGAAATTAAAAAAAAAAAAAAATTAGTGTCGATCAAATAAATCTTAACATATTTTTACTTTTAGGCATAGAAATGTTTATGAAAAGGATATAATTTCATGTATAACACATTCTAATGATTTCCATGTATATGAGCGCGAAGAAGGCGATCTTGTTGCTGAATTTGATAGAGTAAAAATAACAGAAGCCATAAAATGCAAAACCCCTGAAAATTCCAATTTGGTGGATTGTCATAATGAGGAAGATGGTAGCGTGTTTTTGTTGGCAGGTACAAACTTCAATAAAGGGTATGTAAAATTTTTAAATTATATATTGTAAAAAAATTTAAGTGTCATGAAACTTTTTACTTTGGATATGTATAACACAAATTACAGCGCTCTAAATAAAATTTTTGCTCAGTACCTTTTAAAAGTTGACTATTTTAATCAATCAATATTTCAATCGAGGGTTGTATTTAAAATTGTATCCCGTGATTCACAAAACTATATCATTATACAGTAGGCTTGAGTGGCGGCCTCACGTAGACCACAGGGGTCCATAGTAATATATACAGTAAAATTTAATAAAAACTTTTTAACTCGCAATCAGTTTTAAATGGTAGTTTGAAAATACAACATAAAAGAAATACATGAAGAATAAACCAGACATTTTTAGGTAAAAATAATAGTGGGAGAGCTGACAGCCACGTTCTTAAGAAAGTTTCATCAAAATCATTTGTTTTCTTTCATTTCGTTCGGAAAGGCAGAAGTTCATCCCAGCTTTCTAGTACAATTAATTCAACATGCGATAGGTCCCATAGATCATTCGAATAATTTAGCTCAGTACAAGAGGCCCCATAATGCATAAAAGTACTATTTTACCAGTCTTTTAATAAGGGATAACTCCACGTAAATGGCATCTTATATAATTATTCTAAACGATAATTTATTCTCTAAGATAATTTGAATTTTTAAATTCTTATTTATTTGTTATTAGTGATACAATGCGTTCACTACGTTGGCAAAATAAGCAATTACTACCACTGGCAAATTTCGATGGTAACAAACAAATTGTTCGAGCAAGTATTTTCAACTCTAAGGTAAGTAGCACAACACTTTATAAAATTTGAATGATTTCAATTCTTAATATTTTAAAACAACAGTCAAATGCATTAATCACTGCCGGTGAAAGTGGTATTGTCACTCTTTGGACACCAATGCCTACGGAACAACAAATTAATACCAGCAGCAGCAGCTTAAAGTTAAAACTAAAGAAAAAATCAAACAAAAGCACGCCATACTAAATAAAAGGTTTTTTATATTATTTTTAAATATTTAAGCAGTTTTATATTTAAAACAACTGAGCACAAGTTTTTTATTTGACTACATTATGAAAATGTGATAATAAAAGCAGAAAAAACACACAAATTTAAATTATTGCAGGGTATTAGGGTGCTGTACATTTTTTTGTTAATGCCACCCTGTTTGTTTTCAATATAACAAAATCTGTGCGAAATTCCAACCCGATTGAGAAATACTACATATTAACAAGTATGTATAAGTAATTAATCAAAATAATAACTTATTTTCCGGTTCTTCGAATTTTGCGTAAAGAACTATTACGGAAATCAACCCTAGTTTCCCAACAGACCTGGCACATGCAGTTATTGCCACATATCAATGTTAATCAATCGGACTGTGATTTTGCACAATTTTTTTACATTGGAACCATATTGGGAGGTGGCGTAAATAGGAGTCGAAATAAAACTCGTCTTCTTCTTCTAACACCCTAAAAGCTATACACAGGCCAAATAAAATGTAAGGCTTTTATTTTAAAAGCATTAAGTTTAAACAGAGTACGAGTAAATTATTTAAAAGTTACAAATGAAAATCACTTTTTACGTATGTTCAAAATAATTCTGTGGCCACAAGGAATAACAGCTAAACTCGATATTTGATGACAAGGCGAAACAGTATAAGTCATTTGAATATACATATAACTTATGTTGTTTCGCCTTGTCATCAAATATCGAGTTTAGCTGTTATTCCTTGTAGCCACAGAATGTTACTTATAGCAGCATCATTAGACAATAAATTATTGGCAATACAATATTGCGTACTTACAATTTTTTTTTAAATGGATTCCTTAAATACTCAAAAGCTTATTGATAGATACAAAATAACATAATTTCGACTATCAAGTTACATATATACAATATTTCCAATGAAAAATATGGAATGTCATAAGTTTAAAACAATAATACAGCATTAATTTTTTGCTTAAATTTTGTTTTTTTAGTTACATTAATTTTATTTAACAGCCAATCTAAAGTAATTCCCCTACTTTTTAAGGCAAAGTATGCAAATCATATAGTGTGTATAAGTTTTCTGTACGATCGTATACATATTTTGTAATTTTTAACATTTCCGGAAGGGTTTCGATGGCCCGCGGTACATTAATGCACACGCGCTTGAGCAATTCTCCTTGTGTTGGCAGCGCATACATGGCAACAAGTGCTCCTTTGCGTATTACCCATGGATGATGTTTAGCCAGAGTATCGTTGTAGGCGTTTTTACAGCATGCATGTATTTTATCACATTCGCTGAGATCCGATAGACGATTTAAGAATTCATACACGAATTCTAATTCAAAGAAGAAAAGAGAAGTAAGAAGGTTTTATAATTCTTGAAGTGTTCAATGATTTTTAAAGAACATAAATTAAATAATTTATAGGAAGTATACGTTAGTACGATTTAATTTTTTTTATTGCAAAATTACATTTCATAACTAATAAATATCCTCTGAAAAAGTCGACAAGAAATTGACGAAATTTAATAGTATTAAAAACATTTTTAAGCTACAATAAACTTTGTAAAGAAGACAAGAGCAAGTGTTCCATATGCATTTTGATCCGCTGATAGACTTTACTCGAGTATGGCAAGATTTTCAAATGTTTGGAAATAACAACTATTTTGCTGTTTTGCACTTTTCCCCACTGCCAGGTTTACGATGAAATTTCTAAAGGTTCTAAATTAGTACAAAAATTCGATGACAGAGTTTAAATTCTGCATCCGAAAATTCATAACCCTGCAAATTTATGTCATGGCCAAGAACTTTATTTTTGTTCGCATTTATTTAAAATTATTGATCAGGTGGCAATTTTAAATGGAGTTTTAGATTCAGTCAGCCAAAATATATACAGTGCAGTCGCGGTAACGTGCCCACCGTCTAACGTGAACAACGCGGTAACGTGAACAAAATAAATTTTGCATTGACTACCTTGTAGCAAGATAAATTACGCAAAAGGTTGTTTATGTATTTTTATTTTCATTTTTTTATAGTTTGTGAAGAAGTTCTTTGTTTCTTTTGAAGTTTTTGTTGCTACAAATGATATGAAGAATAAAAATTTGATGCGAAATATGTTGCAGTTCACGTAACCGCGACTGCATTGTATATGTAGAAGGTTTAAGTGATAGAACTTTAAATTGAAATAAAACTTATAAATTTATTAAGTTATTGATAAATTTCGAACAAAATTTACTCTCATATTTATTTCTTATACATATTTGTTATTTCTTGACTTGAACCACCTTCATGCTGCCTTAGCTAAGTTTTTTCAAAATGTATAACGTATAAGTTTTTCGAGCGTTTAAGTGGGGGTATGGTGATATTTTGTTTTGTGTCTGTTAACTTTTTTGTCTCAGTATACGTAAATTTCTGATATTAAAACTTATTTTATATAATAAAAAAAAAATTAATTCAAACTATAAGCTCTAAAAAATTGCCCGTTAAAAGAACACAAAAAATCAAGTTTTTTGGTATTGGAAAATTTATAAATAAACTGCTTGTGAAACGATTGATCGTAGCAAAATAAAAACACAATACATATGCTATTTCCTTGAATTGTACTCTTGTTACGAACATTTTTTTGTTTTTAAACTTATCAGTTTGACTTGTTATTATTGATTGCTGCCAGATAAGATAGCTTGCTTAAATAGTTGAATATTTAAGCTAGTTTTTCTTTTATATAATTGACGAACAATTAATTAAATAGTTGGTTGCCAAATCAAAGAAAAATAGATAAACGCCTAATGGAAATAAATATTTTATATAGCCCATAACATTGAGAATTTGCGGAATTGCTTGGATAAGGAGATGACAAAAATAAAGTGATAGATTAGTTTCAATCTAATTAGTTTTTCAACTGCTACACAACTATTTAGTGGACGACAATTTTAAATTTTTTAATTGTAAGCATGCACACTCTGATAAGGCTTAATACCTTATAAAAATTGGACAACTATTTAATTACAAGTATGATCTTATCCTTAGTCATAACATTTTTTTTTTTGTTTTTTAACTAAACGACACTTCAAAATTATTACAATATTATTTTTTGGCTTTTCAATAATATCTTTTTGCCTATTGTGCTGTAAGGAAAATGCGACAAGTCTTTTTTTTTAAATTTTGTATTTTATGCAGTATATGACCGACGTGACACATTGTCATATCGTAAGCTTACTTGAATTTTGGTAATTGCAAAAAACCACATAATTTGTGATCCTTTTTTACGTTTACCCAAGAACATTTTAACTATAAACTTTAATTGAAAAATAGTTCATTATATTTTTTACCTCATATTAAATGTTTGTGTCTATGTATACAAATATTTTGTATGTCGGTCATTTTACCTTAAATTTATCCTAATCTTTTTTGAATAAATCCAATAAAACTGTAAAATACGAGAGAGTATAAAAACTGCACCTGCCAACACTTTTTTAAGTCCGCCACTGCTCATACGTTATGGCGCTTTGTTTTCCTGTGCCCGAAACTTCTTTCGACGGCACTGCAAATTAAATATGTGGCCAACAGAAAATAATTTGGTTCAACAAATGATTTATTGATTAGAATTTGCACCTGTAAATTATCCCAGGCGCCCTTTGCACAAACCCACTTAGTACTTACCTAAACCACGATGCAGTCGCAACAGTGTTCGACATCCTGACACATAATGTAAATCTTTTAATAAATCTGCATTTTTTTCATAATCCATCATTGACTTTATTGTTATAAAATTTTCTTTGTCTTCATCTTTCTTTCGGAAATCCTGCAAAATGTCGATTTTAGAGCGCACATCACTGCTAACAAAACTAAAAACACTCCCCATTAACTGGAAAAATCTAAAAAATGTTTGCAAAAATGAATATCAATGATGTTGACTATGACTCAATGTAACTTACTTGTTAATCTCTTCGAAAGCTAATAGATATTCGTCCATGAGCACATCGTCCTCGTCCTTTAAGCTACCTTGATAAATTTGAGTCACTTTTTCAATGTCGAAACGTTCAGCAGCAGACATTTTTCCTTGAAATGCGCAATTTAGATTTTGATTTGCTATACGTGCTTAAAAGTTAGTTTCTAAAGTGTATTTGAAATATTTTATTTCCTTAAAAATACTTATATATAAATCAAAAGCAGTAACAAAACTGCAGTTGAACTATCACCAAGAAATAAAAAAGAAAAATACGTCGACGTATGAGTGTGACATTTCATAGGGGCATTTTCTATTTCTATCATAATTGTCAAAATCAAAAAAAAAACGTAAACGCTCTTTTACTTTTTGTATTGGGTTTTGACAATTATGAAGCCAATAAAAGAGAATACTACACACCATGATTTAACCATGCTACATGATTATACCATGTTACACACTGAAAAGTATACCCTCTAATTAAGTATAAGTTGCTGTCACATGATAAAGTTCTGTTCGCTTGTAAGTTTTTGTATGTTCATCCATAAATTAGGTAGAGTCCATGAGCTACATGCCTTTCTTAAAAGCGGGATTCAGTAAAAAGCTACGTAGAACCGTTTGGAGGAGAAAGGTCCGAGCACGTATTCAGTGGCTTTTTCCACTTAAATAAAATCTGACGATAATGCACACAAATTTCTGATGTTTCATGTAACCGTCTGACGAACTTGAAATTGGTCGCTTCAAGGCCATATTGCCGTTTACAGGGCTGCCAAGTCGCCATTATTGACGCGGCCAGGCCGTTGATTGGATACCAAAGCCGTAGGCCGAGTAAAAGGCCGCTAAGCTGTTAATTGAAGGTAAAAGCCGTTAATTGGAGATACAAATATTTTTATACAAAGGTTATACATTACTCCTCAAAAGTAAAATACTATATGGTAGAAATTATTTGATATTGCTGATCAAAAAAAAGTTATATTTTCGAAAAATATTTTTGCATTTAAAAAATTTTTTTTTCTCTTTGGAAAGTCGTTAATTACTCATTTTCAACTTGGCAGCCCTGGCCGTTGCACTGTATGAAGCAGTGTTGGACAATAAACGCAAGTGGCAAGGCAAGGCAAGGCAAGGCAAGTGGCTAGTATGTTTCCAATTAGATACGATTGAAATAACACGTGTAGCAGGTAATATGTTAGCTGAATTGCAGTCCTTAGCATGATAAATTTGTGATAATTTAATATAAAGAATATTTAAGTGCAACAGTTTATAAAGCACATCGAACTAGCTTTTTCTCACCGCCTTTCTACTTTGTTCACTTAGATTTTATATGCCGGTGGGGGCCAACAGCCAACAGCAATAGGCCAATGAATGCAACGCTAATTTTATGAACTGTCAAATGAATTGCGCCCCAGTAGGTTTTCGTGATGTATATACATATATATATTAACGGCAAAACAAAAAAACGGAAATACATCCACATTTTTCATTTCCCATAAAATATGGTAGGGACACCCTGTAGCAAATGAGAAGAAAATGCTTTTACTATTTTGCTGGTAGCATTTTAAGTCTTCAATAAAATGATTCTCCACTTGGCAGCTGTGGTCACCTGGTCCACCTACCAAAAATTTAGAAGCCCATTACTGATTTATTGTTCACAGTAAATGATTGTGTTATACAGAAATCATTGCTATTTATTGTGATGGTACCTCAAACTGAACTGCTACTATGGTCACCTTTGCCACTGCTGCAACAAAATTCAATTCACCAACAACACACCAACAGCCATCAGAGCCGACGCCATTTTGATTGGTGTAAATTCAAATGCAGCAACTGAACGAATGAATGAAACAAAGGCAGACGTTACCTCTCGACGGTGCACAATACATAGGAAGTAGTCAAGTGGTTTCTCAATCGTGGCTCAAGCGAATTTCAGTTGCTGTCATTCGCAAACCGACGTTGACTGTGTAAAGTTGTTCTGTTTCGTATTGTGTTGCCGTATCTGTGTAATAAACGCTATTTTATTCTCAACGACTTGGCTCAAAGTGTCTGTGTGTTTGAAAAGTTTAAAGGAGAGAGAACAAGAAAAGCTAAAAAGTAGCTGAGCTAAGTTAAGTCGCGTATTTTAAGACTGATCAGCATCCAAATGCAAGTTGAATAGAAAGAGAAGAAGCTACAAACGTAAAGGTTTTAATTTTTCAAACTGAGATCAGAGAAGTGAATTTTTTTTTGGCTTGAATTGCCTGTACGACACAAAAACAGCAACAACAATAGAAAATATTTTTAATCATTTGGGTGTGGTGCAAAAATAATTTAAGGTTTTCCAACAAAATTAAAGAAAATTTTAAAAGAAATTCGAAAAATATCTAATAAAACAGTCGATATATCAAAATAAAACGAATATATAAATCTATTGTGATATTTTTGTAATGTTTACAACAAATAGAGTTAATAAAATTAAAATGCCAACAACATCTACTCTAATGCATCTCATTTGCATGATCATCGCAGTGATCCTACTTCCTGCGTCGACGTACGCGCAACGCACACCAACAATTTCGTACATCACACAGGAGCAGATTAAGGATATTGGCGGTACTGTCGAATTCGATTGTTCCGTACAGTACGCCAAAGAGTATTCAATACTTTGGATCAAAACTGATGTAGATCCCGTATTCCTTTCTACTGGTTCTACGCTGGTTATTAAAGACTCTCGTTTTGCTCTACGTTACGATCCTAATTCTTCCACATATAAACTACAAATTAAGGACATCCAAGAAACAGATGCTGGTACATACACCTGTCAAGTGGTTATATCGGTGGTACATAAGGTTACAGCAAATGTAAAACTTTCGGTTCGTCGTCCACCCGTCATTTCTGATAATTCAACGCAATCAATAGTAGCCAGTGAGGGTAATGAAGTGCAGATGGAATGCTATGCTGGCGGTTTTCCAACACCAACAATTACCTGGCGTCGTGAGAACAACGCCATTTTACCAACAGGTAAGCGATCGTCGAACTTAAAGAGGAAATTTTCTTCTCCCATTTTTTATTCATATGATATTTTTATCTATATATTTTCCTTGCTCTTTTTACCAAGGGCATTACACAAGAAAGTCACACCGTGCAATGAGAAAATTTAAAAGTTTGTACTTTACGTGAATGATCTGATCATCACTGTGGGGTAGGGGGATCGCGTCTTATTGGCTGAGTCAGTAATGCGCTGTATGTGGTTAGCTTACGAGTTGTTATGTTGTGTTTTTTGATGAGTTCGAAAAATTTGGATTTCTTGGTAAAAAATTTGTATTTAATTTTGGCCAAACGTATGTTTTATTTATTTTTATAGTTAATCATAATTAATAACTATAAAATTATTGTGAGTCTCCACTTGTATCACACGAATCGCATTTGATTTGGGTTAAATAACGCAGTTAGTCGTTTAGCAAAATATAATAGAAATTAACTGGTTTCTAGGTAAATGTGTTAGTAATCGCGGAACAGGTTTAATGTACTGTAATTCGCTTTTTTTATTTTTCTGGGGAAGTGATATATTTAGTGACAACACTGAGAATGTAAACAAAAGGATCGCACGGATATTCATTATAAATCCCAGGTTTATATTTAATAGTAAAGGTGTCACTGATCAAATTTTAATTTAAATATGTACGTTCAAAATCGGGTTAAGCCTACTATGATTATGTCAGCTTTTGATTCTGTGACCCACAGTTTGCTATGTAACAAATTAAAATGATATTTCAAATTCAGTGACAAAGCAGTTCTGTTGTTAGCTAATCACTAAGCTATAGCGGGTTAAAGTAGTAAATCCATTTTCATGTTTCAAGACAGTAAATGCAGGACTCCCGCAAGGATCCATGTTAGGTCCATCGATATTTTACATTCTTATTAATGATATTTTTCCGTTTGCAAATATGTTACAGTTCATGGCTACGCTGATGATATTATGTTGACTCTATATTTTTAGTCCTATTGTACTTGTTGAAGAGCTAACTTACAGATAAACCTATAGCTAAAAGCGAGCTTAATGTACTAGAAATTTTACCTTTATTTATTGGCTCTGTACATACAGTTAGAGTTTGTACTTATAAAAGGTACGAAGTCTTGGTATTGTTTCGAATACTGATCACAGCAATAAAATATTAGTACAGATATACGGAATCTTAAGGTACAGTGACAGTATTTGTATACATTATATGTATATAGCATAGGTCAAGCTAAGATTCATTTGGAACTCCACAATTTTATGGTTTCTTCGCTTTGTCTTACTTTTTTTTCTTACAAATTTAAGACTTAAGATTTTTTTACAATAAAATCATAAATTTTCGTATGTACACTTGTGCTAACACATGTTTTGCGCATTTATTTTATGGAAAATCCTGAAAAAATGCATTTTATTTGAATAAGATACCATAAATAATGTTTCCAAAAATAAAAACATTCTACCTGTAATTTCATTGTAAAAATGATTTTTGTTTGACAGGTGTTTCTTTCTTTACATCAATAATAACATACTGTTCCATTACCTGTCAGCAGTAATATCCTTTGTATATATATAAAGAGGTATAAATTGTTGAGATTCAACTTAATTACTTAAAGTTAATCCTGTTTGTACAATGAACTTCAAGGCTAAAAGAAATTACGGGACTATAATTAAAATTGCTAATCATTAGGATAGCAACTACCACTGCATATCTACTTGTAGATAGGTAGCAGCGTTAAGCTATATAGAAAGTAGTTAAGTATACATATGTATATACATACATGAAGTTTGGATTTTTAGGTGTGTTTTGTGGATTTTCAAAAAATACAAAATGTATTTATTTGTACGGAGTTTGTCGTAGTTTTAGGGTTGCAATGTAATATTGTAACAATGATAAGTTTAAGTTCAATTAGGTGACATTTGTTGATGCTGATAAGACATCAAATGTTTTAGTTTTAATTTTTCAACTTTAATTTAAAATTTATTTTAAACTGTATAATAGTATTTAGATAAACTTTTGCAAATTTAAAAAATTTTAATGCTCATACATAAATGCTCGATATGCATTTCTTAGCGTTTCTAAATATAACCAAATCTTTGTTACCAAAATATTTTCGAGCCGACACCAAATAGAGGCTACGAATAAAAAGAAAACGGAGAAGTTCTCACAAGAAGATAACAATAAAAATAAAATTTACAGAAATAATTTTTTTGAATTTTTATGACATCGCTTAGAAGGTGTGTTTTGCTGTATCCTCGTACAGATTTTAAAATGTACTCAAATGACTGATAGTGGTTCAGATAGAGGCTGAGTTCCCAACTCAGAAATTTGGAAAAATCTTTATAATTGGGGCAAAAAGACTAAAGCGTGACTTGTAGCAAAAGCTCTTGATTTTAACAGAGTCTCTGTTAATTAACAAAGAAATCGTTGTACTTTTGAATACGAAAATTACTCAAATTATTGAGTTATAACCGAATTTAAAACTTAAGCGGTTTTCCCAACGAGAGAATTCAACTTCGTAGAACTAATATTCAAACAAGCTGTTTTTCTAAAATAAATATAATTTGAATTTCGCCACATGAGTTGTTATTCCAAATAACAATAAATATTGCAGTCAATGGATTTCCCAATGCAGTTTCCTGATACAGGCGAATCCAGCATATATGAGGATAATGAGATATTGACTAGTTTCCATCCATGTCGGAAATGGAAATGGCGATCAGCTTTGGAGCAGTACTCTTTAGGGTGCCAGGAAAAAAAAAAAATACGTGAATCGGGGAACTGTTGAAGCGAATTAAAGGCATTCGCTAGTGACTGTGCATAATGGAAAAGTTTTGTGTAAGACACAGAAGAAGATTTTATTTTCAGTTACATATGTTTTCTTCATTCCTTCTTTATAACGTTGGTAGCATTTTTCTTATGCCATTATTATCATCATTTGTCAATTTACTTTTGTAAGATTAAGTAGGTTAGTTTAAAACGTCGCTTGCAAATGGCGAATTTCACTCGGGTGCAGTTTGCCCATTGTGATACCTTAAATTTATATAATCCCCTTCCTCTCCTGAAATTAACTTACTCAATGGGCGTTAACCACCCAGAAGCCTTGGTGAAGTTGATGTTGATGGTGAGCTCTAACTCGGCTAGTTCCTCAAGACCACCAAAAAACACAAAACTAAAATATTGATCCAACTGTCTCATCCTCTTCTTCGTCTCCACAACTCCTGCAGAAATTTCTGAATGGGCACCATATCTGATGACCATAGCACAATGACACAGTTCTCTGTCAATACTCCTACAACAGTTCTTAAGTCTCGTATGCTGAACCTTAAGAGAGTTTGTATCCTCCCTAGGTTCGTTTAAGAAAAATTTTAAATTCTTAACACAATTGACTTTAAACCCCATGAATGTAATATAATATAAATTGATGAGATGAAAAATAAAATAGGTTCTCCACTTTTCAATGTCTAAATCGAAGACATTAACAGGTTTTTAAGGACGCGAAACCATCTGATGATGCTTCATCAATTCGGGGACATACCGAAATGAAGGAAGTTTTGCAATCCTAGGCTTAAGCTGACTAAAGCTCTGACTTAACATAGAAAAGCTGTATTTTGCGATGACGCCGTCAACACTTTAAGCTTTATCATCACATCACACGTTTTACACTTTAATGAAGCTTTTTGCTCTGATAAGATGCAATCAACCCTTTAGATGTAAAATAGCACTGAAAGTTGTTTCCGGAAATACGTAACCTCCTTAAGGGGGGCGCGAATGTGTGCGCGCTCGTATACGCATGCGATTTATGGGCGCAGAGGAAAGCCATCGCACACAATAGAAAATGAAAACAAAACAAATGAGGAAACGCTTTGCAACTAAATGTAAACAAAACCCAAACAAATCCAGAGCCGCAACGAATGCTTCTTTATAATTCCATGAGAAGAGAAACAAAAAACAGCAAACGAAAAGAAAAAAAAATCGGCAGCTCATTATTTTAAAAAAAAAAGTGAAAAAATACTCCTATAAATTAAAGACAAACGCTACCAAAATAAACAAACATGAATATAAAGAAACCCCCGAGCGTTGTAACAAAAGCCACTGCGCGCTCTTATAGCAAAATAGGTAAGAGGGTAAAATCAGGAATATATCTACAAGGGTTCAGTGTCAAAAGCCAGGATGCGCCCAAATTATAACACGTTGCGTTTTTATTTTGTTACATACATATATTTGTAATTGGAATTTGAACTTGCATGGCCACATCATTTGGCAAAATATGGACTTCGGGCATATGGAACTCAATTTGTTATTGTTGCATATTAATTTGAATTCTTTGGGTTATTTGTATTACACAAGGTAACACAATTCTTTGCGCGAAGAACTTTCTTGACAAAGAATTAAATTTACTGAGTTGGACGTAAAGCGTTACATGGAGCCATACTTGATTCATTCAATTCATATACCAGGGCAATGTGCAGGAGCAGACATTATCACGATAATAAACAAAGTGCAAAACATAATTTTGGACTTTAGTATTCAAGTGACTTTATCGTGTTTTTCGAGAATTTTGCTCATCATAAAGCACCATTCCGAATTTTGTTGCCTGAGTTAATTTTGAAGCCGAAAACTTGATGAAACCCATCACACTGCGGTCGGCAATGACTGTAGCAGCAAAGAGACCTTAGACAACCCGACAATATTACTGGTTGGCTGATTGCATGTCAAAGTCATAAGCCACCACCACTAGAGCTAGTAAGGTATCATTCGAGAAAAGTTCTTCAAAAATTCCAATTCCAATCGATTGAAATTTATCTGGAATGAACATTTCCAATTCGATGGCAAAATTTATCGATTCATTTGTCCATTCAAGCAATCAAAACTTGAATTTGTAAAATATTAAGTAATTCCATTCCAAAGAATTGAAATTCGGATTTGACTTTTTTAATTCGATGGCAAATAGAATTGATAAATTTGAATTCCATTCAAGGAACCAAAATATAAATTGAATTATTTTTTGAAAATTTAAATTCTATTTCAAAGAATCGTAATAGGGAATTGTCGACTTTTTCTATAGGCAATTCCATGGAAAAAGCAATTAATTTAATTTTGATCCCAATCAAAGAATCAAATTAAGAATTGCATTTTATTTGATAACATTCAAGGGAAGAACACTTAAATACTTCGCACGGAGATTCGTTGACAATTTTCACCGTTTGAGCTATTTCTTCAAAACTTTAACGAACAATGCATACTTTAGAAATAAACAATTTTAACTCAAAAACTTTGCTGTTCTGTGTAATAATTATACCACAACAGTTGTTATGGTATGTTTTGATTATGGTATGATATGTTATTCTTCCTATACTCATTCGCGTATATAAATAGCAAAGTCTTCAAGGTAATTCAACGAACATTAGCTGAAATAACAAAATTAACATGGGTTGCATCAGGGCCGGGCCAGTCATCGATCGTTTACAAAATGCAGCTGGCCCAAAAGAGTTATCATACATATGTATGGATGTGCATGCAAATATTGTTATTATTATTTTTGATGGTTTTGTTGTTGCCTTGCTATATGCGTTGTGAAATTTTAATTTTTAAATTTAAAATAGTGTAACTTCAGCAGTTACGTATGCAAAAAATAGTCTACCCTTTTCTCTGGATATTCATTCATGTAAATGGCATGCAAGTAGGAAATTATTTTTACACTTGGTATTATCGCTTGTTTACTCACAGCGGGTTTCAGGTTACCAATCTGGATGTGAACAAATGATTTGTTCGACATTTTTTTGCATTTAGAATGTTTTCATGGACTGAGTAAAATTCAATTATTATTCACATTTGTCATTTGTTAAGTGGTTTTGAAACGCCACATGACGTCATGTTGATTGTGAAGTTTATAAAACTTTTTTATTCAAATTATAAATTAAATCCAAAGAACAAAAATTGAAACAAAACAGAAATGTTTTTTTGCATAGTCGTGTAAGAAAGTTTTCAAAAACCATTGTTTCCAAGTAAGGGGCCGTTCAAGTATTACGTAACGCAGTTTTTGAAGATATTTGAACCCCTCCCCCTCTCCTTAAACGTTACGGTATCACCCAAGTGACCATGTTTACCTAAAAGTCATAATTATGTTGCGCAATGTACCGGAAAGTCGTTTTAGCGACTTTTGTTATGTTTTAGTCGCGTTTGCGATAGTAATAAATAAAACAAGAGACTTTTAACTCGCAGCGTAATATTAAAAATTATAGCTCAAGGCCGGTACGTGAATAGTGGGAGCGATATATTTGCCTTCGCCTCAATCACCAACATTGAAGAAAACATATGTAGCTCACAACCCCGGTTGCGGATAAATAAGCACTTAATGGTTTTTTTTAATATATCTTTTGTATTTATATTACGACAGTGTTAGTTAGAGGTTAAGTTAAACTAACTCAAAATTGACTTTACTTTATAAAAATGTATGGGAGGAGAAGCATCATAATTTTGGCCTAAAATGAGAAAAACAGAGTCGTATTTGTAAGTATAAAGCTACAGTTGATAGAATTTTTTAGAAAGTTTATTGCTCTTGAATTGTGTCACTAATCGATTCGCTCTAGCTCAAACACTTTCAAAGTTATAGGTCTTCAATTTTTCGTCACAAATCAGCATTAATTTAATTGTATAGTTAAACGGTTGACGTAATCGAAAAAAAAAAAATTTAATTACCACTTTTAAGGAAATTAAATGCTGTAACAAAAGGAGTCCTCAGAATCAAACGTGTTAGTTATGGTTCCCAAGATACTCAAGTTATATCACATAAGTGCACTTGAGGAATATAGAAGTTATATTCAATACTACTAGCTGTACTCGCGGCACTGCACGCGATATCCCCGTTGTACAACCCCGCCTACATTTTACGCAGTTTTTACTGAATACAATTGGGTCGACATAACCAATATCACAACTATCAAGGTCCAGTCCCGTTCACATTTTGCAAGTAGCTTGGCACAAACAATGTACATCCATGTTTTACAACTATAGCTGCCACAGTTGCCAAGATACAGCGTTAAAATGTTTTTGTTGTATAAGAGGTGTCACGACCCGTTGTCTAATACCGTTCATATTTCGTAAGGTAGCATAGACAATATACCTCCTAGCACCAAATCTCAAAACTTCTGCTATCATAGGTGTCCAGATATTGCGTTGTAAGTGTCGTATAAAGGGTGCCACGCCCCGTTATCTAATTCCACCTTGGTGATTAGCTTAAGAATATAATAGTATTTATTATAAACTTTACTTAAGAAAATGTGTTTTCAGCCCAACCTTTTGTATAATTCAAGCTATTTAAATTAACAAATAAACATTTTATAAACGTACATATCTTGCAAATGTATTCGTGCTTGCAACAAAGAAATTATTAACTTACTATATTACTTAGTGAGTCACTAAGTTCAGTATACGTATGTACACAAGCGTGTGCATTAAAATGATGAACTTATAATAGAACTTGAAAAAGAAAAATTTATGAAAGTTTTATCATAACGAAAACACTTCGTCCTTCAATATCAATAATAGACGTGGGAGTAAGCGTAAAGTGGGTGCGTTCCTCATGTCTCAAGAGGTTGTTATACGCTCTAACTCATTGAGGAATGCAATGTGGCCATACGGCAACGAAGAAAAGTGCATAAGTATGCAATTTGCAATGAAAAATAACAACACATTCGAGTACATACATACATACAAATCATGGAGCATGCACGACCACAGTGTTAAAATTCATATTACAAGCAAGCGAATAATAATGACGATGAACCAAGAAAAGAACAAGCACAAGGCCTCTTTAACATACCAAAAGCGTCGATTCTGACATACCTACCTCGCGTTATAGAAAGAAAAGAAAAATCAATTTTGTACAAAGCTGAAGTTTAAAAAGTGAAAAGTTCCTAGCAGAACCACAACGGGACGCAATTTTAATTTGATTTATGTATGTAAAATTATTTAGACATGGTTGTTTACAGGCAACACCAGTATAACCGACAAACCGCGCCCGCCTGCCTGCCGAAAAGGGGCAGCGTATCAGCGGTACTGGTTCATATGACTACAAAGCGTCATTAACCGTTTTATGATGAGTCACATCACATCATATGAGTAGATGTGTATTAAAATCAACGTCATGATCATTAAGGCACATAACGCGCGCTCTGTTAACCCGTGTGTTTGTTAAAATGGTTCCCCAGTTGTTTCGAATGCGCTCATTGAGTGCGTCAACGTGTGGAAGTTTTCGTTTTTACTTTTTTAAGATTCTTCTGTGACTTTTTTTGTTATGCAAAGAAGCGTATAAAATGAAAAAAAAAAAGAGTTCGTGATAGAAAAAGACCGACCGTTGCAGGAAAGAATATGGCCTCGGGCTAAACAGGAAACAGCACGAAATGCCAAGGATTGCAAAAAGTTTAAAATTAATTTTATGCTTTTTGATTGAAAACAGCAATCAGGATGTTTATTACATACATAACGGAATGCTGCACTTAATGTAAAGCGTGAAGGAGGTTTTTATACGCGCATTGTACAGCTACCAATGTCAAGAACCGAATGTTTTTTCTTTAATTTTGCTTGAAATATTTAGAACTTTTTTTGTGAAAAATATTTACGTACGTTTTGCAATAATTTCGTTAGCCTGACACGTGTGCATTTCATCCAGCCTAAAAAAATGAAACGAGCTCGAGAAGTGCTCGATATTTTTTGTTATTGTTGTAAGTGATAGAAGAGGTAAACGAGCTGTGCAAACTTGCTTTAAATAACTTGTATGGTGAAAGCTAAGGCTACTGATGATTTCGCTCTTTTTGACGAAACTTTCTGATTACGAAACCTTCTTGATAATTTTTCAAAATTTTAGGGTATATTAAAGACGATGCTTAAAAGGCATCTACAATATGTAATATTATATATCAGAGGAAGTTGCGTAACAAAGAAGCTGCTTCTGAGGTAACAGGTGCATATGGCCTGCCATTCTTCGAATTTACTGGGCACATGTCCCTTCTTCGGTGACGCATAATATTCGTGTTCAGGTAGCTGCTTAAAATCTGCTTTAACGTAAGTTTCGTCGTCAGGTACCTGGTACTTTTTGAACTATATGGGCTATTATCACGAAATGGGTGATTTTTAGAACTCATGAACAAAAAAAAAAGTCATCGTAGCAACTTTTAGATTTTTTTATTTATTTCGTTTTCAAGTTATTTTAACATATTTATCACTGGATCTACAGTAAGAGTACTCAAAAGGTAGTTTGCTGCAAAATACACTAACTCAGAGCTTCGGAGGCGACAAACATTTTATTGATTACGGAGGCGACTTTTCACTGAAATATGCGTCTTGGATCTGAGAGAAGAGACGAAACACATTTTCCGGACAAATCGTCACATTACAAATGAAAGTGAAATGTCAAAAGTGAAATTTCAAACCTTTGAAAATATTCATAGCATGATACGCAAAAACTGGCAGGTTACGGTAGCGACACTCTTTTTTTCTTATCGTTTTTACGAACTCTTGTCGTGTGGTAATGAAATTTGACTGTTTTAATATCTACAATCCCCATCCGATTTTGTAGTATTATGTTCGGACACTTGCTCCTTGCAATTATTAGCCCACAAAAATTGTTTATCGTCTTGTTTATTCAGGATATATCACATACATATTTATACATAGAAAAATCGATAGAAAAGTTTCAAACCTGTAGCGCGGGAGTGGGAGGATTTTTTTAAACTCATACTCCGCGGCAATTAGGTGCGCCAGCATACTACTACTATTTTATAAATTCCGCGCTCGAGCAGACCGTTAGTGTATTGAAATGGGAAACGGACAGGTTACGGAGGCGATATCTCTGTAGATTCTCGCCCTATAACTTTTTATTAGAGCAATTTAATATCGATGCGTTTGATGGAAAATAAAGTACCTTATCTTGTGAATAATTTGGAAAGAAAAAAAAATTGTTGAGCCTTTGCATCTGACCAAACTATACACAGACATCCATTACACCCATTTCGTGATAATAGCCCATATATGTATGTCTTCAGCTTACTTTTCTCGTTTATCCTTTGTACAGTAGATTTTGACGTAATGCTCTAGCCGTCATATCTCGCGGTGAGGTATTGGGATTCTGCCTAAAAAGACGCTTCACCTTCGCCGCTACTTTTGGGTAAGAAAATTCTGGTTTTCTTCCCGCACCACTTTTTCGTGAAACAGTTAGACCCTTCTTATATTTAAAAATAACCGTAAAGAGAGTTTTATCTGATGCACGAACTATTTTTGCTACAGCTGAATATTTTAACTTTGGATTTTGCAGTTATGTGGACAAAATCAGTTCGCGGACTTATTTTTGCTTGCTAGACATCTTTGTCGTTAGAAGTGCTATCTTCAAGTATTATACATCATATCAAACGTTACTATATAATGAACAAATTTTGTGTCTTTTTAGACCTAAAAGATTATCAGCTAGAGTATAACCTTGAAATATAAAAATGTAAGTTTTTTCTGGGACTATCCTTATTTACTCTCTAATAATATAGCTTGTATAACTCTATATTTGCAATGCTGGAATATTTTTATCTTATCATATCCCACATAAATATCACTTAGCTTAACAGCTCTAAGTTCTATAAATTATGCGTACTTAACCCAAGCTTACGCCACGAAGTTATAAACTATTAAAAAACAATAATTAGGCTTAAAAATACTTTAAAAAAATAAGAGAACTGACAGTACGACTATAACGACTATCCTAAATAAATATAAGCAAAAGCTAAAGAGTAAATAAAATAATCTATGTAGTTTCACGAATAATACTCAAAAGGACCCTTTTTCAGAAATTGTACGAAATCAAAAAGAATGGGAAAAAGGTAAAAATCAAACGACGCCGTTCGTTGCCATATTTAAGAGGGGAGTTGGTAGATTTATTGTTTTTTTTATATACGTTTGTGAAATTGTACGTGTTAAAACAAACAAAATGGCAACATGTCTAGGAAAATATACCTTTTAGATGAGCATTAGATGGTTTTTTAGTAAAAAGTGTTTTTCAATGTTTTCTCTTGAGTTTTGTGTTTTTTGTTTTTATATTAAAACGTTTTTAATGTTAGCAACAGAGAGTTTAAAATGAGTTGCACAAGTCTTTCTGCAACATTTGTCAACTTTTTCGAGCGGAAGAAAAAAGATGGAAAACAAAAACAAATGTGCTTTCAATGTTTCTCAAAATACTTCAAACGCGAGAGTTGTTTGAAAAATGAACTTAACGCACATTTCACGTCAAAGTAAAAGTCGGGCCGGGTCACTATGTATGATGTACGTACGTTAAATGTTGTCCATAGACTTGCCTTGGGGAAACAGAAAAAACCGAATTTATTTTAATTTTTGCGAAAATTCAAATTTTCGTAATATTTTAACTGGTTGCATTGTTTTAAATTTAACTTTGTGCGTTTTTGAAAAAACGAAATATTCTTTGTGCTTATTGAAAAAACGTCGGCCAAAATGTGAAGATTTCAGATTTCACTTTAATTTTATTTTTCTGAAATATAAAATTTTAATACCTTTCTAACGATATATGAAACTCTAGCAATGTCAGAGCTATGACAATTGATATAAAGATATTTTTTGGTTTTCTAGTACAAAATTGAAGTCGATTGGCGCTAGCTGAATAATGGGCCTTAGGAGTGACGTTAAGCTTCCAAAAGTTTTTTTTTTTTCTATTTAGAGGTCATTTCCGCTGTTTGACTTCTGTAGCTGGGATAGTTCTTCTGCAAAAATTGTTCAAAGTATGCCACTGAAAGCAATGAAACTTCTGAATATCTTATTCGTAAGATAATAAAAGGTTTACATTAGCTCCCAATCGCCAAGATTTTTTTTATAGAGATAATAGTTGATTTAGAGCAAAATAGTATCGAATCTGTCTTATTTCGGAAATATAACTATCGGAAGTTATGCATATAGCTTTTCAAAAACTATGTTTAAGTTGGGAACTTCTGGATTGATTTCCAAAATATGGGTTTCAAAGTGAAAGTTTGATATACCGCTCATTTACTTCAAGACTGGCATAACTCAAAAAACATAAAGTGGAAGAAAAACTTTGATATTTATTTTTAATTAAAATAAAAGGAAAATAGTTTTCATGTAAACATAAGGATAGTGAAGAGTCATAACTTCCTAAGTTTCCTTCTGCCCGTCACTGATTGTCATTGATGTTTTACTGACTGACTGTGGTCTTGCTAAATGTGGCAACATGGCAAGGTAGGATTTTCTTCGGTTCAGCACACTACACTTATTTAACTCTCTAAGGTTTCTGCCATATGTACTTTTACTTCTTATTCGACTCCTTTGTACCTGTTCTCTATGGAACGATATCCACTTGTTCGGTTTCATGAATTTCTTTAGAAGTTATTCTTTCGTCGTACTCTTTTACTACTTGTACGAATTTCATCTTCCCCAATCTTTTATGCAGTTGTATCCACAAGAATCTTTATAGGTAAGCTAAGAGCTATAGGAGTTTACCGCGTAAGGAGCCAGTTGGCAAAATGAAAAAAGAAAACAACAAAAACTTTTGGACTTTTTTCACTGTTTCGTCATGTTGCTATCGTAACATGAAAGCAAACAAGTTCTTTGACGTTTTTTCTGTTATTATTTTTGTTTTATTCCTCTTTGTCTTTTTATATTTTACCATAACTTTAAGCGATTAACCCTCTTTTGCTTGTCTTTGCTTCTTTTCGCATGCCTTTAAGGTTTAATTACATATAAATATTATGAAATGTTGTTGTTTTTTTCGTAATATTTGAGGGAGGTTATAGGGGATTTGCATGCTCGTTTTTCTTTTCATTTTTTTTAACGACACTGTCTAGACCAACAGTTACTTTTTTTTAAATATTGATTTTCACCTTTGTGAAAAAGTCTTAGTGAACTACTGCTTTTACGAACTTACGTAAACAGTAATGCTGAGGGAAGGTTTAGATAAAGCGAATGATCCATGATGACTAAAATTGAATTGGAAGTTTAATAGGAAATGAACAACATCGTACAATAAATATAAAAATAATTGGGTTTTAATGCGATCATTTGGCGAATCTTCTATAAGATTATTTTGATTCCACAGGAGTATCATTGATTTTATGCTGTTATGATTCGGAACCCAAGCCACTTTTTCTTTTTAAAGCATAAGCCAACGCTCAGAAAATGTCCCCTATAGATGCTATGCACCGTGTTGGCTTCAAGAAAAGGAGAAAAGTTACAGGGAAGGGGGATAGATGGAGTAGTATTGGTGAACATTCATTTTGAATTTACCGATGTCACAGTGGCCGATAAAGACATTCGCAGGCAGACACCCTACGTTACGACGGTGGTGAAGGGAATCAATGGAGGGGACGACTTTCATCGCCTATTAATTTCATCACATGCCGCTGAAATCGATCTAACAGTACCAAAGTGTTTTTTGGAGTCTTGGACTAAATATGTCATTTGTACTCAAGTTTGGGTCTAATATAAGTGAAATACACAGTCCTAAGGTCAACTGGAGTAAAATATTTATTACAACGTTTCCAAAAACCCATACACTTGGCCGCATCTTTCGACACATCGAACACATGGTCTGTCTACCTCTGGTCCGCTTGAACACGATATGCTCAGAACGTCAAGAGTTATGGACCTCGTAATATCTAAGCCAGCCATATTAATCCATTTGTCTGAGAGACAACACACAACACTGGGTTTTAATAGCATTAAAATTGACTCAGCACGACTCCACTCGTAGATTGTGTTCAGGTCGTAACCGAGTGTATCATTCATATGCCGCCTTTTACTCTCAACCTTGACAGAGCTTGGGCGCTTTTTGAAGCAATACGAATGACAAATGTTGCTGTCGTCCGCAAAGGAATGGATTGGGTTCGGAGTCGATGACGGAAGGTCTTCGATAACAATCAGGAAGAGGGTCGAAGATAGCACAGAACCCTGGCGCCAAAGGAAAGGAAACTCTAAAGGAGAATTCCCTATGGATCTCCTCTGCGGAAATTGTTAATTCATTATATTCATGTAATTCATCAGTCTTTACAATCGTTTTGCTTCCTAGAGGCTCCGCAAAAACTTTCACTTTAAAAACGGAATAATACCAGACTTTGCTTTAGGTTCGTTACATTTAACAGCTAGTAATAAATTATACCTGTTAAACAAAACCATACAAAATAATTTAATTTGTGATACAAATAATTCTTCAACATAATGATGCCCTTTTTTTTTTTGCTGCCCTTAATAAATTTTGTATTTCCTATTGAAATTTTCACAACCGTTTTGCCTGTTGTTTCATTCAAGCATGAATGTATTCCTTTTATAAATATTATTTCCCATACAGAAACAGGTTCGACAAATTGTTTCACTTTTTATGATATTTATTATCTTTTTTTAAAATCATCGTCGTCGTTCTGCTTGCTTGCATTTGTTTCACAAATTCTCTGTTTTTCATATTTATGCATTTTTCTTAGATATTGTTTCAAAAACATTACAGTTGCCATCATCATCATACCCTTTTCTTTGTACTTTTATAGATTGCCAGGTACAGCATGACGCCGAAGATGTTCTGTTTTGGCATTTGGACTACTAAATTTGTTCTCTAACAATTTGTCTATGAAATGATTTTCTGCATTTTAACATTATTGTTTGTTAACTCTGAAAAAGACAGGCAGATACAGATGAACAGGTTCTTTCTCTTCAGATGCGCATTCTATTTAATGAATGTTTTCTTTTCTGCAACGTACTTTTTTTAGAATTTCTGTCAAGTCATAATTGTGAGTTCAACATGGTGTAAAGTGTTTTGCTCGGATAGCAACAAGCAAAAGATATTTAAAGTTCGATTGTCTTCATTTCCGTATATTATTCAATTGTAAATTTTCATTGTAGATCAGTTTAGAGCGGATATTACTGTATTCATATCTATATGAAAGTATTTGTCAAGTCATAAACATAAAATTTTAATTATATTTTGAAACTAAAGTCTCTCGAAAATTGTTGGTAATGCTTTATATGTATGTATAAGGAGTTTAGAAAATTTTCAAACATTTTTTAAATACATCAAACAAAATTAGTTTCCATATAATGCAGACAGACGTTTTTTTTCTTCTTCTATTCCAAATTCGTCATTAATAAATTTAACCTAAAAGTCACACCAGTATATAGTATATATTCATAAATTAAGTGCACCAAGACGGGCTGGCTTCTGGTTTTACTTCTTCTTTTCACATACGAGTAAGTGCTGATCTTTCAACATATAAAGACGATGAGTATCGAAAGACTGACTGTTGTACTGAATATTTAATTAACGTAAATTAACTTGTGTACTCTTTGCCCGAGCCCACTCCCTAATTTTGTTCACTTAAAAACTATACGTCTACATATGCGTATTTAGTACACGCATATACAATACATTTATACGTGTATAGTTTCAATTTAGACTGCTATTTGTACATTGTGGCCAAGTCCAAGTAGTAGTCATGGTAAGTTTGCAAGTTATAAACAAAAACATTTTTAACAGCTGCTTTCTTCAAACGCGATCCGTTTAAAAACTAATGCACGTTTGAGCAAAAAAAAAAAAAAAAAAAAAATAGTATGCACAATAACAACGCGTACAATGGGAATAATGACTTAAACTATGTACATTTATATCATTAATTATATATTCATGCAATAACATAAAGTTACAGTCATATCAAATTCCTAAAGTAACAAATTTCCATAAATTCTACATAAGGTAAACTTCTGACGCATTCATTCAGGTGTTTGATCGAATGTTTTTTTGATGTGAGAACATTTTTATTGACGAGTATGACTGAAAATTTACATTTTCATTTCATTTCTTTTAACTATCATCGCATATTTAGTCAAATTTTATTTTGCATTAGAACCCGAACAGCGGGCTTTTAAGCATCCCAGATAAAGATCTTCCAATTTTGTCCACTTTACATTTTAAAACTTTTGTCACAACAAGAAAAGTGATCAGAACTGGAGTTAGCGTTTCTCATTTTGTGAACATTGAACAGACTGCTTTACCAGGTTTTGTTAAAGCAAATGAATTAATGCCTGGGTTTTCGAATAGAGAGGGAGCTTCCTATTGATAGTTTTCGTGTACTGCAGAAATCTACCAAAATGTCCCTATTATCCTTTAGCTAGGTTACGTAGCAGCCTTAATTATCTGAAAAGGACACAATTAGTACTAGTGTGTCGTTTTGATCGAGATATAAATTTACTCAATTTACTGTACGCGAAGGTTTTAGAAACTTCGTAAGCGTTTCAGGTAAAGTATTACCTGAACACATTTTCCGTTTAAATGGCCAAAATTCAAGGGTTAAAAATTGCCATTAGTGGTTTTATATTCTGGCTGCTGATCGAGAAAAGTGTTATAGAACTTATGTTTCTTTTTTGCTTCCGTAACTTCTGTCAGGGCATTTGGATGTTCTCAATAGCTAATAGCTATTTAGCTATTACAATATTGCAATGAAAATCCCTCATTTTATTCTATATGAAATTAAGTTTCTGATATGCATATCACGAATATTGATTGAAGAGCTTAATATGCCATTTAAAAAATGAATAAACTTCAATTACTATATAAAATTATAAATAAAAAAACTTGTTGATTATATTATTTGACAAAATTTATATTAAGTTTCAATTCAATGTTCCTCTTTTTGCTCAAAAATATTCCCCCAAAAATAAAAGTAATCTGAAATAGGCAAATGTTTCTCAACGGCGGGTGTTACAATTTTTATATAAATACAAGCGTACAGACAATCATTCATTAATGCAATAACCGTTAATTGCATTATTTGAACGCTAAAGTATAAATGTCAAAACATACATACATATAAAGATGAGTACTATACAAAGCCCGCATTTTAGAAAAAGAAAAACGTTTCAGTTACAAGTAATTGCATCCTCAATTCCAATGTATGAGTATTGACTTCGACCTCATCAGCTTAAGTCACAAATTGAAGAGAAAAACTACAGAAAAAAAAAAAAAAAAATTGCACATTTTTCATTCATGAATTGAAATCGCATTGTTTGCGCCTCGTGTGGTTCATTGCTTGCTAAAGTGGCTGATTCAACAACGTTGATGAATCGGCAGTTGCCACCCTCAACGGTGATGATTCTGCTACTGCTGCTGAGTAGCTACTATTTATATTGTGCCAATATAACATACTACAGCACAGTGGGAGTTACATTATTTTTTTCGCAGCAAAACATACACGCAGCCTCTGCTTGAGTTCTGCCGTAGTTGCCCGCGGGAGGCAGAATGTCTTACACTGATTTAGAGGAAGAACGTAGCTTCCGGATGGGCAGTACGAATCTCCTCTTTTTCTATTAAATTTCAAGCAGCCTCATTTGGCTAAAAATAAAGTTTAATTTCTGATAGAAAATACACTAGCTGGTATTTTCGGGAATTGTATTTCTATAATAATACAAATTTATCCATGGTGTAAACCTTCTGGCATCTGAAGAGCAGTATCAAGGGCGAACTATGTGATATTGTTAAATAAATGAACATCACTAGAAATAATAATGAATCTGCGTAGACATTGTTATGTGACCATTACAAAAATCATCATGATCTTGAAAACTAAAGATAGAAAAGGAAAATTGCGATGCTATAAGAGCTTTTATAAACTTGTCCTCTATCGCATTCAAAGCAAACTCGAGAGATAACGGCGCAAACAAAAAATTGGCTTCCGTACAAATCGCTTATGCACGAATCATATTGACACTCTCCGTATTATCCAAGAGTAATCTCTCAACGCCAATCAAGCCAAATACTGTGGTCAAACTATTCACATTGCGAAGCATCGGATTCTATGAGACTTTTGGGGTTATCTTGAAAAATTGACAATTCCAACGATATCGCGCTCCAGTCACCCAGATCGCCCAATGTGCGAACCAATCTTACTTTAGCGATCAGACAGCCTGTTGAACTTCGTATCAATTTTGCGAAAAGCGAAGCAACATCAATAAGAACACTTTCCTCACATTTCAACCTGAATGAAAACAACATTAGCAACAAGACATCGTTCTGCTTGGCAGCGTTGTAACTACTAAAGGCGGCAGCACGACAGACGTCACAGCAAGAACGAATAAAGCAAGAGGTGTCACTGCTCCATAAATGAAAAGATAATGGCAATGAATAGGTCATACTATCAGAAAAGATGCTACTTAGAAAAACTTGTTAATTAACGCTTTGGTTAGAGCCTCCGGGGAGGAGGGGACATTCTTCGTGGCGAAGAAAATTAGAAAATTATGTCATAAATCGAAACGAAACCACACAGCATAGAGCAACGAACCAGATATCGAAATAGTTATGGAACCTAACGGTTTGAAAGAACACAAAGCTGAAAGAAACGCTGATAAGGAAAACACCTGTGTTGAAAAAAAAATGCATAATAGCTACAAGAATATTGCAGAATCGCATAAGTAATAATTAAACAATTTCACCTACTGTCAACGGAAAATTTCCGTCACACAAGTTTCAAATCTGCATACTTGTAACTGGCATAAGAGGCGTTCATGAAAGGGTCAAAAACGAAAGCCAAAATCACCACTCATTGACGAGAGTTACGGAGCAGAGAATGACCTTTGTAGGGTAACCATCATTTGTTGGTTACCGACAAACTGCCGCAAAATGACACACTGAAACTTTAACTCACTGAAAACTTTAGCTAATTACACTATAAGACATCTTCTCTGAAACCCAACCCATAGGCGGTTATCGCTTTTACTAAAGAAGACTTTTTTAGCCAAAGGAACTGGAGTCAACAATTATCAGAATGAAGTTTCTTCTTAAACCTGTAGGTTTTGGATCCACGGTTCTTTTTACTGGCGCGCTGTCTTCTCTATTTCTCATGATGTTGTATATAGAAAAACAGTCAAATTCAAAGTAACAAAACTCGCAAAATGTCCACTGTCCACAATATACCTTCAAGGCGAACCTAATGGTGCGCGCGATATACAAACTTGCACTTTATGCATCAATAATTTTGCAAAATTAACCCGTGAACGGGGATGGAGCAGGTTTACCAACATCAACTTCACCCAACAGAGTAAAGAGTCTATTAAAATTAAGAAGTGCAAAAAACGCTACTAACAGCCCAACAAGAGTGATGTTAATGCGAACTTTACAACAATACCAACAACAACAATTAAAACTACAACATGACTTAGCATACGTTTAATAATGTAATGCAGATGCGTTCTACACAGCAGTCAACAGTGGATGTTTTTTTAAAAATAGGAAAAAATATTAAAAGTAGGTATGCGCCATTCAAAAAAGGTCATTAACGCCGTAACGTACTCGTAATGGGTATACCTTGTGCTGTCAAGCGACGCATAACAGCATTTTGAAAGTCATAAATATACTACCGGTAGTTTGTATATACCACCGATGTACTACCGGTAGTACGGACACTATATACAATAGAAGCTTGAGAGCATAACTCATAGATACATTAAACGAGATTGTAACAATTCATTAAAACGAGTTAATGAATGAAGTCACACACTTGAGCTTGTATGCCTGTAGGTTGTCAGTTGTTCTGACTGTCAGTCAGTCCCATGGGTATAAACTTGGGTGGTTGGGTTGTAAACAAATGTGGCAATAAATAATGAGCACCGTTTTATTTATTTTTTTTTTTAATGTGACAACATGAAAGCAACCCAATAGCACTAACACTTCCTCATCCTCTTCACCCAGCACCAATTCAAGTGAGTGTGTGATGTTGGTGATGTTACGCTTGGTCACAATCAAATGCTTATCAAGTGCATTTTAAATGGTTTATCTTACACTTGAATGGACAAACTACAAAAATAAGTCTTGATTTTACCATTTTAATTGTGTTTCTTGTATTTGACCAATGGACTTAGGTTCGCAATATTAATGCTGACTGACTGACCCAATTGAAGTTTTGTTTCTTTATTTCTATTACAAATATATTTTCCATTGTTGAATTAGCACAACTGTTAGGAAATTTTTACATGACAATTTATTTAGTAAGCACGGGTGCGCTACAACTTATTATGATAGGTTTTGTCAAACCATATAGCGATCGATTTGCTCAATTGGCGCAGTCTTTCTCTGAATCACCGACGTGGTCTCAAAGTTTGCGAGATCAGGTCTTAATGGTCTGGGCCTTGGAGTGGAACCTCCAGGGTAGCAAAAAACGCAGCCGTCTTAAATCATCATGAAATCGATTGTGCATGTGTTTAATTTATTGACAAGTTGCTTCGTCCGCGTTAAGGTTGGGGCTTATGATTATGATATCAACCCCCGTATTATGTAAGGCGAAACAAGTGAGTGACTGATTTTCGTCTTCCTATATCTTTAAAATGTAAACTTGAATTGAAACTTTTTTATAAAACTATGCATGTTACTTTAGTTCAAATTAACATAAAAGTCGGAACAAGTCCTTAATTAGAAGTTTCAAACGTCTGCTGTGAGTGTGTCATTATCAATCACTCATTTGTTTCGCCTTACAAAACACGAGGGTTAATGTGAACATTCTTTGTTTATTTATAAATATTTGGTATCTTTTTATCAACAAATAAATAATAGTTGATAACCTTTGAAATTGAAATACATATTGTCTCAATTATTGGACGTAAATTAGAATATTCCAAGAAAAATAAAAATATTTGCAAGCTAATTCCCTTTATTTTAATTTCAAAAATTGTGAAATATTTTTTTATGCTTGTACTAGAGCTCTATAAGCAATTGAAGTCGTAAGGGTAGAAAGGTAAAGTAACTAAGCTGACATTGCCAAGCAATTACAGTATTACTATGTCTCCCAGCCCCATGTCATGTACGAAATTCATGTTCCTAAAATAAATATTAGATCTACACATGTATTTCCCAAATATCTTATATAAATGTACTTTATTAATTTTTTTTTTGCAGATAGTGCCACTTATGTGGGCAACATACTGAAGATTAAATCGGTCAAAAAGGAAGATCGTGGCACCTATTACTGCGTCGCTGATAATGGTGTTAGCAAAGGTGATCGGCGCAACATTAATGTGGAGGTTGAGTTTTCACCAGTAATCACAGTGCCACGACCACGTTTAGGTCAGGCATTGCAATACGATATGGATTTGGAATGTCACATTGAAGCATATCCACCACCGGCAATTGTCTGGCTTAAGGATGATATTCAGCTTTCGAATAATCAGCATTATAGCATTTCACACTTTGCCACCGCTGATGAATACACCGATTCTACATTGCGTGTCATTACCATAGAGAAGCGTCAATATGGTGATTACATTTGTAAGGCTGTCAATAAGTTAGGTCAGGCTGAGTCACGTGTTAATCTTTTCGAAACCATTATACCCGTATGTCCGCCAGCTTGTGGGCAGGCATATTATGGAGATGCGCAATATGTTACAGCGGCAACAAATGCTCTAGTCGGTATTGTGCTGGCAGCGTTATTTGCCAGATAAGCGGAATAAATCCAAATTGCATATTCATAGAAAGGATATTGAGTGATGTCATGAAACAATAGCGATATAAAAAACCCAATAGATACCTACATAAATATACACATAATAGAAACGAACCGGACCCAATATAAAACGATAACGATAATAACAATTTAACGAAAATTTTAAATTCGAAACAAATACAGAGAAGACAAAAATTAGAAACAAAAACAATTTAGTCGATAAGGCGTTTTGTAAAAAAAAATAAATTTTTTCGTGTGATCTTATGGGTCAGTTTAGATGATTAATTGTTGTTGACACTGAGGTTTTCTGACCAGAACTTTTAAATTGCAAAATTAATTAAAACATTAAAATTTTCAATTTTTTACCGGGTATAAAAAAACATTTTTATACCCTGAAGATGTCACCAAAAAAGTGACGAAACGTCGGTAAAAAATTGAAAATTTTAATGTTTTAATTAATTTTGCAATTTAAAAGTTCTGGTCAGAAAACCTCAGTGTCAACAACAATAAATTTTTTCTTTTACTTAAGCAAAATAAGTATAAAAAAGTCAGTGAAAGATTACGTAAAAAAAAATCGTCCAACTCTTTTAGTTTTAAGTTAAAATATTGCATTCCGATTTCTGTAATTTACAAAAGGTGGACATTTTTCATGTGTGTAATGATATTAAAATGAAAATAATTAAAAGGAAGGCGTCTAAATTGATGCGTATAAGCGAAATTACTCGCGAGTATCTGCACTGCCGACGCTTCCCATCTATGTCTTACACGCGCGCTAAAATTTCTACCAAAATCTTCCCCGTCCAAAAATTAAAGTTGTATTTATTTTTAATTGTAATTGCATTTTTACAAATGCTCTGAAATGAATCTCTTCCTTTTTCGTCACATTCCAAAATAAACATCACAAATAAATTTATATTATTTGTAAAATTTAAATCAACAAAAATAATTTATATTTATCAAATATTAATAAAATCTCGTTTTCTTTAGTCAACACCTATTGTGTTGTCGCTCGTATCAATTTCAGAGAAATAGTAACGCAGGAATGCCTCAAACTATGCAACGCAATATCTTTTTCTATTATCTCGTACCAATCTTATAATTTTACATATGTAATTTGTTTTGCATAGTTTTTGGCATTTATTGTCATCACTGCTACAAATGATACGTACTCCAAAATAATAGTGTAAATTCGAGTGTCAGTCACACCTTAATTTTCCCACTGAAACATATATGTATGTATCTCAAAAACTAAGAACTTTGGCAAAAACATAATATGTACATATGTATGTATTTAACGAAAGTGAAAACTTTATGTACGTTTTTGAGGCGTTGAATTAATAAAGTTGGGACATACCGTTTAAATGATGCATGTATTTTCTTTCCATTTCCATAAAACTTTTTAAATTGCAAATGGAAAAACTTATAGATAATGAAAAGTATAACGCATTAAAAATATGGTAATACATTTAAAAGAATTGACGCAATACTCACTGTTTGGTACTAAGAAAATTCTTAATAATAATTTAAAAACTAAACAACTAAAAAAAAAATATAATGACAAAAACGCGCTAATTATTGTAGATTAATAGTAACTTGAAAAATTTTATATAAATTAAATTCGTATACACGCATTCATAAAACCTTTTTATACAGTTAAAAGAAAAATCAATTTGGCAAAATATGTTATAAAATAAGATGAAAAAGAAAAAAAAAAGTAAAAGATTTTGTAATGTATGTATAGCATAAGTATTTTGTATTTTAAGAAATAATAAAAAAAGAGAAAACCCATTTTATTGGGTGTAAATACATTAAATTGTAAAATCAATTAAAAACGTGAAATAAAAAAATCTAAAAAAGCCAAAATTTATATTTTTGTTGAGTACTATACTCCATACAGTTAAGCTGGGAAGCCCTCTTAAAAAGTAACTAGAGTTACTGCAAAATCATCATACATCTCAATGAATTGGGATATACATATAGTCCCAATAAACTTTTTTAAGTGGGATTTACATATTTGTCCCAATATAGCGATGTACATCCTTACAGAAGGGAAAAGGAACTAAATTCGTTATCTCTGGTTGCATCAATGCCTTATGCTACCCATGTTTTGCACCTTATCATGAATAAAATAAATGAATTTTGAAACTGACAAAATAAATTTTTTTATTTATTTCCCTTTATTGGGAGATTATGTCCCATTCACAGAATCTTATTGGGACATTACATCCCAGGACAAAGGTAAGGATATTTCTCAAGTATGCCAAACATATTTTTTCTATCTTGTTTAGTAATTTGCAGCAGTTTTGAAACGAACCCATCCAACTTTGAGAAAAAACTCAGAGGCGAAAGGGTTAAGTGCCTCAATCGTTGCTGGATGGTTAACGTAACACTTATCTTTAATGGCTCTTCACACATGATAGTCCAACGGATTCAAATCGCAGCTGCGCGGTGGCTACTTCATATCACCTAAACGGCTAATAACGCGATTTCCAAACTTCCCAAGCAAAAGGTCGATGGTTGCATGGCTTGTGTGACACGGCGCGCCATCCTGTTGAAACAAAATGTTGTCCAAGTCGATATCTTCGAAAATAGGTCACAATTAAACAGTTATCATTGCGCGGTAGCGCTTACCACTCACTAAAAGGCATCTTCATTCTTCGTCTTTAAAGGTCTGAGCAACAACAGCACTGTTTTCTGCTGTGTGCACTGAACTAGTACGAGAACGTATTGTTTTATCCAATAAAGATCCAGTATCATGCACATGTCTCACAAATTGCGTGAAAAGCGCTGCATTTCTACTGAATCTGTGACGTTCTTACAGTTTCGGTAGAAGACTCACCACTTGCATGTGAATTTTTATTATCTCCCAACGTCGTTCAAGCGTATATCGACCAATTACCTTAACCGGCTGAGTTCGGGCGTTATCGCATCGTTATCGTTCGGGATTTTAACTTTGCTTCTCTTATCGATTAAAAAGGATATTTTTGACATCAAATCCGATAGCGGTACTGCTGGCATTGCATTTCAATTCCTTCAGATTCGCCTATACATATATAGTTGATGTCATCTGGCGGCCTGAAGTTCGGGTGTGTCAATGCTGTCAATAAAACCGTTTAAAACTCATGGCCACTGAAAGAAACACTGGATTAATGGCCACTGAAAGACTGCATTAAATTCATCGTCGCATTAGTAGAGTGCACGGTCCTGTTGGAATCATACCATACCCATAGCCCGTTGATTCTTTTTGGCTGGCCTTCATCATTTTTAAAGAAATAGAAGTCAATAACTGTTTCAGCCATAACACAGCACCAAAAATGTATGTTTGGGGATACAATTGATGTTGACGTAATTCCCTGGGATTCTCAGTACAACAATATCTGCTGTTTTATCGTTATCGTATCTCTGAATTTGAATAATTTATCTACACACTCTCTTATTTTACACAGTTAAAATTTTTTTAAAGTTTTAATTACCGGTTAGACCCTAGCAACCGACAGTATGGATGCGTCATTGATGTTTCATCAGTACTCTTGTATTAATAATCGATAATATTTCGCAAAAACGCTTATACATATATCTTATTTACATTACATGTCATATGAAAGCATCGATGCTTTGCGCAAAATATTATTGAAAAAATTAATGTTACGATTGTTACCAAAGCATATGTGGAAATTAATATCAATTCCACACAAAGAGTACAGATATTTATTTTGTGATATACTTAAATATAGTATGTATTTATCCTTTTATGATATTATATTTATAATATATATTATTATATTATTATTATATTTTGAGTGAATATGAATGGGTGCTTAGTTTTCAGATTAAAGGTTTTAAAACATATGGTCATAAAATTTAATTTTTAGTGAATATGAATGCGTGCTTAAAACGTTTGCAAATTAAGTTCCTCTAGACCTACAAAAAATTAACACCGATTGGTAGTCTTTAGTATTCCTTATCGTTTGAATTTCAGCTGTATTAAATAGTTTGAGCTACTATTGTTTTAATTTTTCAAGATTTTTTAGTTTTTGAGAAAAAAAAACCTTATTTGGTCGAATATCTCAAGAACTATTTAAGGTTAATGACGAAAAAGGGTCAATATCACACCACATTTTGTTACAACCAATTTTATCAAACTTATACGGCTATGGATATATTTATTTATATGTATATAAGAAACAAAATTTAATAAAAACAGTAGGTAAAAAACTTATCTTAGCTTTGATGTAATATTATTTAAACTTGTCGGCCACTGTTGCCATGCGATAGTACATTGTAAACTCTGACTCGAAGTCCATGTACGTTAAATCCTTGAAAAGTCTTTTGGGCGGTATATAATTTCGCAATGGATTCTCTATGATGAACTCGAACAGTTTGTTGGCATTCTTATAAGTGTGATTCAAATTAACTATGGAAAACTCAATTTTATCTAACAGTTCAGAGTTTTTATCACTTTGTTGCTTAATTTTGTATTCGAGTTCTTTACTCTTGACTGAAAATAAAAGAACATTAATATTGTAACTACACTTTATTAAATAATAGTTACCCAAAGTTAAATCAATATCATGTTTGGCATCGCTGGGAATGTCTTCAATGGCCTTGGCTAATTGTATGCGATTGCACACCTCCAACAAAGCACCATATGCTGTTAAAAGTACACCAGGTGATAATTGTAAAACAGTCATGCTTTCGCGTGGACTCATAATCACAGGATTTGGTGCAAGGTAAAAGGAACTAGAAGAAAATAAAAACAGTCTAGGTTTACACATACACACTCAATCATTAACACACCATTCTTTAGACAGTCTATTAAATTTCTCAAATGGTATTCCAGCGAATGTAGATAGTTCCGTCGAATGTGGCGGCAACATGTGAAGCCTACCAGACGGTCCACAACCAGCGGCTTGTATTTTTGTCGTATTTCTGACACTCATATTCATGCTACCTCCTAATGTTGGTGACTTATTCATTGATTGCATCATGATTGAATCCAAGTCATACGCTGTACTGCAAAATATATTATCACTATTATTTTTAGCGTTGATATAAAGTGAGCCATCGACCGCGCTAGCGGTAGCAGCGCCACCATCAATGCTTTCATAATCGCCACCACCTCCAATAAAGGAAACATTTTCTCCCAACTTTAGTTTTGTAGACAGGAAATTTGATTTTGTGCTGTTTGCAACAGAATTTGAGGTCTGTAAGTCGTTTAACATATGTTGCAACATATTCTTTGAATAAACGATTTTGTCTTTGATTTGACCCAACATAATCATTTCATATCGAATGCGATTTATAGAAGTGCTTATTTCGGTGTAGACTTGTTTAATTGAGCTTAATAGCACCTAAAATTGAAACGAAACTTTCAAAATCTATTTTCTAATAAAATTGGAAATATCGTGGCTACTGAAAACTTACCTCATGATCTTCTAGTTGACGTGCACCAGTATCCAAGTGAGCCTTATATAATTGTATCTGTTGTGTTAAGAAATCGTTCTGTGCCTTCCGAAAACTACGCATATTTAATTGTAAAATGTAATTTGAGATTTGTTCACCCACATGATCTAAATCTTCTTCAGTCCCTTCAGTTCCAACATAAAAATTATTAAATTTTTTCTGAAATTGGCTTACAAATGGTAAGTAAGTGGTTGGAAAACGTTCATCTGTTAGAGCACACTCATGGCGCGCAGCCAAATATTTTGCGACAATACCAAGTAGCTCTGCTTTAGTTTTCATTAATTTTAATTCAAACGTGGAGAGTGGTTCTCGTCCACTAGTGGAATGGCCTGATGTGCGTGTAAGCGATTCATCAATGTTAGATTTGTTAAGTGAAATTAAATGTTGCACTTGACCCTCTTTAAATCGCACAATTGAATTAAAGATTAAAAAATTTGGTATATTATTAAAAGCTATACGTAGTTTCTTCCACAGGTCCTTTTTAGCATCCTGCATATTATGTGCTTATTGAAAGAGAAAAAAAATTGGTTTTTAATATAGCAAATGTTAACTTTTTGAATTCAAATTACAATTTATATTGTTTATGTAGAAATTATAGAATTCATCCAACTCCTTAAGGGCAGAGTCCACTGCAGCAATAGCAGTAGTTTCACAAGCATTCTTTGCATTCAATTTAACAGGCATCGCATGTATTAGACGCTCTTTATTTTGCTGTTCATTTGCAATATTTTTGTCCAATGCATGTGATTTTAAATAAAAAACGTTCACTTTAGATTCTAAAGTGTTATGTTCATGTTGTGCTCTCATAATTTGAATATCTGAAATGAAATTTTAGAATTCCATGTATAAGAATTATAAGTTAAAAAATTGATTTACTTATCAGTTTCAAGGAATTGTATTGATTTAAGTCTTGTAAATATTACAGGACAAAGCAGAAAATGTTGGTACCCCTTTACGTATTTGACCAAATGTAAGAAATTGTAGGGACAAATATCTGTGGACACTTAACAAAACTACATCTTTTGATCTACGGTAATAATTCAATACAGCATACTCTTTGCTTCAACGCAAGACTTACGCTATATTGAATTATTACCGTAGATTGAAAGAGGTCGTCTTGTCAAATGTCCACAGATATGTATCTTATATTCCATTATTTCATTGATTTTCTTTGCATATATGTTTTACATATATTTTCATACAAAATTATACACTGCTGTAACCAAATATTTATTTTTTATACAGGCAAGATAAAGATTAAAAAACATAAAAGGCTATTAAAATGACTATAACTCACGAACTATCAATCGTACTGCCTTATATTGTTGCCATCGGGTAGTCTTGGTTTACAAAAGCTAAATTTGTGGATAAGTGCATAGTAAGAATTACTTAAAAGTTTGGTGAACTGAGTAGTGGATAAAGTGTGGTACAAAATCCTGAAATTTCTTTTGTAACATTTTGGAACTTTTTCCTTTAGTATGTACATATTTGGATTTATTTCGAAGTTTCTGATATTGATTTTGTAGCTCATTAAATTACCTACCAATTGGTGTATTATTATACATTTATTGTGCAAAAAAACGTAATAAGGGTCGTCCATGGTTGTCCACTTTTGTTCGCAAACAATTTTTTTTTAATATTCTGTTTCACAATTTCCACACTCCCATTCGAGGAGAATATTCTATATGCCAATTCTCCTCCCCTCACTCAATACCAATGTTTTAAATGACTTTTTCATTTGCTTACTTCTTGTTTTGATCGTTTGCGCCAGCAATTCGTGTTCCTTATTATGTTCGGCAATACGATCTGCTAGCCTGGATTTTTCTTGTTTTAAATCTTGGACCTTTAGAAAAATTTGTTTTTCTTTGGGTAAAAAACTGCGACTACATTGCTGCAAATAGAGAACATAAAGTTTTGATCGTTTTATTTTTTTTTACTTTAAATTACTCACCGGCACCAATTGACCATCAATTTTTTTTAGTTTTTTAATTAAAATGTTTTCCCGAATTTCTGTTACTTCCTGGCGTGGCTTTACTCGTTCTATTAATTTACTGAATAAATCACGTTGTCGAGATTTAAAAATACTACAAAATATATAAAACTTTTAATAAAAGGAAAAATTTTAACATATACATATTTTTACATACGATTTGAGCGAGTCATCATTTGGCATATCCGCCATTGGAAAGCCTAATTTTGTTGCCCATAACTTAAACGAACTTAAATCCTCTTCCAAAGGCATGATTTTTGATTTAATTAATTGTAAAAACTTTTGGTGAAAATAAAATGAAGCAAAGAAAACAAGAATACGACACACAAACTCCGTTGGCATTCTATTTTACAAAATTAAATTTCGCGGTTGCAATTATTGTCAGGTTTTGTGCTGCCAGATTGACAATTTTTAAGTACCCGCTAGCATTGCAAATTGTGTTGGATACAAAGCCAGAGGGATACAAGTGTATCCAAAATACTTCTCGCTAAAGTTCTAAACACAGTTGGAACGAACAACAAAACGAGACAACAAAAATTTTTCTATATGTTAGAGCAAGATGCGCAATGTTTTTCCTCGCTATCGCATCTCGTACCAACTGTGTTTAGAAATTGAAATAAGGTTAAAGTTTTTTTTACTAGTAGTAGTACTAGTTACATATTTTTTTGACGCGGTTACCCGCTAAAAAAAAATTTTGTATGAGAATGACAGTTTATTTATTTCTCATACAAAATTTATTTTTTAAGCGGGTAGCCGTGTCAAAAAAAAAAGCATGGCTATTGTTAAAGATAAATTTTATGCCAATGCTACACTTGCGGTTCGAGCTCAAAAAGCAAATATTAGATCTATTATGTGCGAAATTCAGCCACTGATTTGAGAAAATCTGATGAAAAACTTGACTCGAACACAAATATTACACTTTTGACAAAAATATTACCTTTTCTAATGATTTAAATTTTAAAATGACAAGTCTTGTTGGATATATAAATCCGCTACACGAACGCGGCAGCGGGCGGATTAGATTCTTATATTAACGTTAACGCTTCATGTTTCATGTGTATAAATAACAATATTGTTTATTAAAATCGAAAAATTTTTTAAGTACGGCAACAATTTGATAGGCTTCGGGTTGAACACATCCTTTTGACATTTGCGCGCGATTTATGCAACTGTCATAATTGGTGCTTGTTGTTGTTGTTGTGTTTTCATTCAAAACTCTGCAGGAGATCTGCGAAAGAAATGTTGGACTATTTTAAACAAATAATATAATTAACTTAAATAATTAGAAATAAAGTAAAATAGGTGCTAAAATGAATAGACTTCAGAAGTTTTTCAATTCACAATATGGAATTTGTAAGTTGAACGCATTAAAAATTAAACTGTTGCAACTGAAGTATTGGCGGCTGTTGCTGATAAATAATTCGCTCCAAAATGTCACCACTTCGCGGGAAAATAAAGCGCCAAAAAAGGGTTGACTTTCAATGGGGTTTTTCTGATTGGGCGTAACCCCATTTAAGCCAGTGAAGTGAAAAGTAAAAGATACCCTTTTAAAAATGAAATAATATGCTGAAACAGCACTTTTGGGAAAATACTATGAATACATAAGAGTAAAAGAATTTAATTTATTTTTTATTTTCACTTTTAGCAAGTGACTACACTTATGATTTTGCACTGCGACGACTCTGCGTAGCCAAGGAGGATAGTTGGCGTGGCATCTTGCCATCTAATTATAGTTCAGACTATAATCCGGAGCCTCCAATATTTTCTGCAAAATTTGCTAACTGTCATGGATATCAACATATGCTGGCGATTGCCAACGAAGATGGCAAAATAGCGTTGCAAGACACAACGCAACGGAACTATGACTCTGAGGAAAGGGCATTGAATGCGCCGCAATGCCACTATAATGCTGTCTTTGATTTAGAATGGGCGCCAGGACAAATGAAATTTGTATCAGCATCAGGTGCGTGTTGGTTTGGTTAGGAAGACAATAATTTTTGAGCACCAAGTGTGATTTTTTTAGATTTAATATGAGGGGTATACAATTTTACTTTGTTCTGTTTTATAAGTATATTATTCTTTTCTATTTTATTAGTATAAGGACCAAATAATACTTATTTCGGGTAGTGTGTTGTCGATAAACTTCAAAATGGTCAAACTAAACTTCAAGAATTCATAAATCCCGTAATTTTAAAATCCCGTAATATGTATGTACGTGATCGCTTATTTTGTATGGAAAATAATGTAACGTCAGTTTGAAGTCTACGAAAACCAAAGGGTACGGGCATCGTATGATTTGAGATGGTTTCAGACGACAGAATAGTTAAAAAAAGTTTTAACCAATGTTCAAGGTTCAACTTCTTTTGATTTCTCAAATTTTGACAAATTTGAATGTTTTCGTTTAGGCAAATGATCCATGAGGCATTATTTCCGAAAAGATCATCTCAAAAAATCGATTGAGATGAAAGTTTGGTTGAATGGTTGTTTAAATAGCAAAAATTATTTGATTTGGTAAAATATTTTTGAAGTTATAGAGTTTTGAAAACTTCAACATTTTTACAAATGCAATATTTAAGTTCACGATGTTATACAACAGATAATTTATTAAATATTACTTATGATAATCTTTTATATGAACTTTTGCGCTAGTTTTGATCTTTTTTGTAAATATCTAAGTTTTGACCTTGTCAAATTGTAAATTGGCCTATCAACCAAAATTTTCAATTTTTGTTTCGAAAGTTAACATAAAATTTTACATTTTTTATAAGATGTTTTCAAGGAAATATGGTTTAAACAAAAATGCTTGTCGCCCAAAATTTTGTTCTCGCCTTTTTGTCTTGGGTTCGTGCTATTTTGTTTAATTCTATTTTTCACAGTTTCAGGGTACAGAAAACAATTAAAATGCATATATTATATATTTAATGTTAGAACAATAGTCCTTAGGGTGCTCATTTCTGGCATTTCCCTATCGAATGATTTAATTTTTTTCCTCTTCAAGATTTAGTTCAGAAACGCATAAAACGATTTCAGAATACATATGTATGTATGTAAATTCAAAAACCTAAAAATTAATTTTAGAAAGCTTAAATCAATTCCATATAAAGGAGAATAGTCATGCCGGTACCCACGACCAATAGTAATGAAATGGTGTAGATTATTTCTGCGACGGCTAATCATAGAAAAACTTCAGTTTCGAGTTAAAGGCTGTTAAATGTGGTTTTGAATTTAAGTTTTCTGAATTTGAATTTGTATTTTCTGAAGATTCTTATGTTTTATAATTAAAACTGATTTTTTATTTCTAAGATTGCTTTCACGCTTTCCTATAATTACGAAATTATTTTTACACTTTCTGAATTTAATCTTAAAAATATGATGCTCTATTGATAACTAATTTTAGAACTATTTATATACTTTTAGGTGATCACACTGCACGCCTTTGGGAGATTACAGGCTCTGAAATACGTAGTGTCCGTGCATTCAGTGGACACACACGTTCCGTTAAAACAGCTGCTTTTCGGAAGAGTGACTCGTCGGTCTTTGCTACAGGTGGTCGTGACGGTGCCATTATAATATGGGACACTCGCGCAAATTTAAATTTAGATTTAACACCACGTGCTGATAATTGCATATATAGTGGGCATGTTGGAGGACCAGGAACGCCTGTTTCACAAAAGAAACGCACAAGAACACCAAAATTAACACCAAATACAACATCGAGCAGCATTACAGGCTTAGTTTTTCAGGTATGTGGTTTTGTAAAAAGAGTTGTATATAAAACAAAAATCAAATGCGAAACCTAAAAGTTAAGATATAAAAATGATAGTAGATATGTATTTAAACGCAAAACAAAACCATAAAATTACTACAGTACAATTAAGACTTAAATCATTTTAAGCAATTCATATGAACATTTCGAGTTCTTGACGACTTAAATTCTAATCAGATGTCGAATTCTGTGCGTAATAACAGGTGTTTTATTCTTGTTTTTATCACTGAACTTTTCTGTTTTTTAATTGGATATATCTTAATACCTTAGTTCATCTTTGTGTACTACGAAATTTTTTTTGGCTATGTCTAGTTAGTAAAAGATTATTGATAAAAAGTGTTTTTCACTCGAACATTGCAATGAGATTTAATTAAATGTTTATTAATATCGTTTCTTTTAGGACACCAATACGCTTATATCTTGCGGAGCTGGAGATGGTATTATCAAAGTATGGGATTTGCGTCGCAATTACACCGCATACAAGAAGGAACCCCATCCCAAATATAGTCTACCCTATGCAGGGACATCAACGTTTAAGGGCTTTACAAATTTACTCATAGACGAGGCGGGCGCTAAGCTGTTTGCCAATTGCATGGATAATACAATATACTGTTATAATCTTTTTTCGTATTCAGCAAAACCTTTGGCCAAGTATAAAGGTTTATTAAATAGTACATTTTATATAAAATCATGTCTTAGTCCTGATGGAAAATATCTACTTAGTGGTAGTAGCGATGAAAAGGCATATATCTGGAATTTAAATTATCCCCAAGAGCCATTAGTTTCGCTTTCAGGACATGCCGTTGAGGTGACATGTGTTGCTTGGGGTGCTACACATGATCAGCCTATAGTTACATGTAGTGATGATGCACGTCATAAGGTTTGGCGTATTGGTCCAGAGTTGATTTCCGAATCAGATAAGTGTGATTTCTATCGCGGTCATGCTGAATTTGTACGAAGTTTTGATAGAAAAGCAGTGAACAGTGCATCAACGCACAAATACAATTTACGTGAATTAGAGTCAACACCACGCTCACTGAAGCGTTTGGTAGAGCAAAATGAACGTACACCAAGCTCAATTGAAAAAGTTTCTGCCAAGCGTTCTTTTCTCGAAATGTTGGGCGCAGCACCAGGTGTAGATATTATAGATGAGCACGAAATAAAACGACCCAAAACTCTAGAATCAAGAGGTAATTTGAAATTAGGAATAAATAATGCAACTTAAATTTCATTATCACTCAAATTTCCAAAATAATACCCTTTATACAATATTTTTATAAAAGTTAATACCAAAATGGGACCATATCATTTCCCATGCTACAGAAGAATAACTATATTGCAAGACAAGCATCGTGATTTTAATAAGGATGAAATGAAATTACTGTACCTGTTTTATAAATATTTTAAATTTTTTTTTACTTTCAATGAAATTTTGCATGGATAATTAAAATTTTTGTTCATTGTTGGTTAATATTTAATAGAAAAAGAACAATAGGGTAAATATTTTAACAATTTCTTTGTAGGTCGCCGCCTTTTCAGTCCGTCCACTTCAAATACAACAACTGTCTCCTGTAGTAGTTCCTCGCCACCAATACGCTGTCTTAACATACATCTCTCAACTATATCTGAAGAACGCCTACCCTCCAACACAATAACTACAAGCCCGTTGAGTCGCAATCAAACTTCTAATGACAGCAATCAAGAGAATGCAACTTTACCCAGCGCGGAGGTGTCACCTCTTCCCAGCGTTTCAACAAAACTTGTAAATGGCACAACGCTGTTAAATCACAATTGTATCACAACACCGTCTCCGTTAAGTGAGCGTGCTATAGAAAGTCTTAATCAAATTTATACATCGCCACCGACTACAATCAGTACTTACTCGCCAGCGTCGTCAGTGATGGCTTCAACATCCAATACTGCCTCTAATTCTTTAACGCCACTTCACTTGTCTGACCAACAACAGTCTGTCAATAACGTGATTAACTCACCTACAACGAATTTGCCTAATTTTGTTTTAGATGGCGATGCGCCACACTTAGCCATTATGTCACCTAAACGTAAGCTAAGAGACAAAGTTGACTGGCTGACAAAAATACGTAAACAGAAGCTAATGTCCACATGTAGGGGTTCTACACTAACTGACAAAATCGCGGAAGAACGCATTCAAGAAATTGCCACTACATTAACCAATGGCCATTGCACTGTCAGCATTGCAGGGACAACACCGGCGGCGGCATCGCCTCGGTTGCAGAGCTTACGCGGTTCCGAAGGTTCGACAAGTCCGCGGGCCACTCACTCGATACCACGTCGTCGAACTTCACGATCTGGTTCCCATTATAATGAATCGTCATCACCATCTCATCACCATAATCATCATCCAAAGACGCCAACATCGAGCAGGCGCAATAGTGAAGCCACAATATTGCGTTTTTTTAGTGTTCAACAGCAGGAACAAAGAAGTGAATTTATTACTGATATGGGGCAAACTCTAACAGAAACAAGCACCGCTACTGCTGCTTCCGCAACACCTACAACATGCACTGAGTGATCTTTAGTTTCAAGGTAGGCTTAACGTATTGCATTAGGATAAATTAGATTATTAATTCCTCGAAATTAATACAAATTGTTTATGCTACAAATAATAAGTAGCAGTTTTAAAGATAACAATTTAGGGTTACATTTAGAGCTATTTTATATATAAATTTTTAAGCTGAAACAAAATGATGGACTTTTTCATAGAGATATATTCAAATTTTGTTGTTTTATAAGTTGATAGTTAATTAATTTTTTTTGTTAACTATTCAATAATTTAAACTTAAAGACTACTACTACAAGTTAAAATTAATAAAATAAGTACTCCTTATATATTTTACAAACGAAATATAAAAGATGACTGAAACTGTAATCTTGTTGACATTGCTTTTTAACATTCTATTGCTTCGCTATTGTAGTAGATGGGTAAAGTTAAAAAAAAAAACATCAAAAACTCCATCTTACATGGAATGACTGTTAAAAAATTGGATTGAGTTCTGTGTCAAAGTTTTTTTTAAGGCATTAAAAATCCCAAAAAAAGGTCCAAGGTGTTGACGAAATCCTTCTTGCCAGAATTAACAAAAAAAGCGCTACTTATTCGAAAACAACAAGCAAGTTTTAGCCGGAGCAGATCGGTTATTGAACAAATTAATTCCCTTTGCTTTAGCGTGGGGCAAATAAATGATTAATAGGTATGCGCGAATGTTGTGATTTGTCACCAATCTTGGCATTGAATGGACTTTCAGCGACCATCTGGAAGATTATACTTATGCCGATGACATATTGTATGTATGCCTATAAGCCACCAAGCAGTCAAACATGCTAGAAAAACTCATTGCCGTCAGATATTCGGAAGGACTGGGTCTACATTTAATTTGAAATTATTCGTTCAATAAAAATTTCTCGCATGAGGCTGTCCATCGTCGCCTTGGCAGTTGTATTAGCTTCATTTTGTTGGAACTACACCTCTTGATTATCTTCGACCGCATAAGTTCAAGCTCTGTCCTCATTTTCAAATAAATAAGGGCCGATAACTCGAATGAATGGTTTACTGCAGATGCTGTTAAGTGTCTTGGTGGTATTATTATTAGCATCGGTCGACATGGAGTCTTTCAATGTCAAATGTATCTAACCGAATCTTTGTTTTATAAAGGCTTAATGTTAGCTGAACACGAATTCGTTGCAGATTTTACTTACCATCATTTGCCTCCCTTTCTTCTGCCTATTTTGATAAAATATATATATTCATTAAATTTTGTAAAACATTTTATTCCTATTTATTTCAGTCCTAGATTTTTAGAATACAATTAACACGCCTTTGTCTTTGATGTTTTTGTCATTTCTTTGCCTTTTGTTGTTATTTTTTGTTGTGTGTCCTGTTCTTGTAAATTTTTTACAGCTTTACTTTGTCCCATTGTCTTAAGCATATTACCACCGACACCAACAAGCAAAATCAAATGACAAACATGCAGCATTGCGCTCGAAAAATTTGTACTCGGATATGTGTTCCACGAGAATTCGATTAAACCGAGTATGAGGAAACGTAAACCCAAACTAAAATTAGTGGACCATATCAGATAAGGCAGCGAATGGAAGTACCAAACATAAAACTGGTAGTGGAGTGACCGTGCACAAAGTATACCAATAAAATTGCACAGAAAGAGCGGTAATAACGCAAGCTGTGTGCATTGCTCGAAATGAATTGAAACTTCGGTTGGCGCTGGGCTGTTATCTTCAGATTCGTCTTTTCTTACAGGTAGTGTTGGCGCTTTAAGACCTGATGATTTCTTCAGGCTGTTTTCAAAAGAATTCAAAAATTGATGCTGTTCAGTCGTAAGCGTTTCATTTTCATCTTCATCTTCTTTTGTTTCAGTTGATTTTTTAGGTTTTTTGCTGCTAGTACTATTTCTTATTTCTTGATTCTTGCGCTGAATTTGTGGTTGTAGCTGAGCTTGAAGCTCACGTAAGCGCACATAATTTCTAAAGAAAATATATGCAGGTTTAAGAAATGCACACAACAACAATAAATGCAACGCTAAGAGCGTTAAATGAAAACCTTTATTTTCGAAGAGTGAGCGGCTCAAAAAGCGATAGTTTACAGTCCATTTATGCTCAAAAATGCGCCCTAAGTCAAAGCTTCCTTTTAAGTATTCAAACGGATAACTGAGTAAAAATGGAATACCCAGCAATAGTTGCACCGTACCGCAAATTACAAGTTGTACAAGCGTGCGCCAATAGCCGAGGTTACTGATGTAGAATAAGAGTAGTGCCGGTGCGAAAAGAAGGATATTCATTTTTACACCTACTCCCAAACTAAAACATATACTGCCAAGTGTCCAACGTTGATCCAAAAAGAGATTTAATGCAGCATAAAGGAAAAGGACGGCGACAGGATCATTAAACAATCGCAGCACATAAATCGAATGTATTCGATATGAAGTAAAGGCACTTATGACCAAAACATATGGCGGCACCTTACGGCTCTTTGTGTACAGCCGTAGTACTAGCCACATTTGTAGGAGGTAGATTGCGATGAAAATGTATTGCGCCAGGCGTATGTTTAGTCCATGCGAAGTAATGAAGTAAAGTGCGGAGTAAATGTAGACGAATGCTGCGGGATAAACGAGGGGTCCAGTGTCTCCTGAAAAATAGAAATATAAATATAAAATATTTTCCTACAACAGTTTATCTAATAGTAATGGTCTACTTTTATCTGGAGACGAATGGCTTTATGAACTTTCATTTTACGTGGTTTTCTTATTAACCTACCGTGATTTTTAATATTCTCGCATAAAATTTTGAAATTTTACAACTGCTTCGCAAAATCGAAGGGTGGACGAACTCTAAAAAAATAACCAAATAATCAACTGCACCCTAAGATTTCTTGTATTCAAATGATTGTGTGGTAAATAATAGTGTCTGTCTGAGGCGCGAAAATTCTATTAAATTTTATATATGTAATAATCTTGCTGCAACTACAAAAACATGGCATACCAGCGCACCTTTATAATGCCGCGTTTCCAAAAGATGGTTCAAAAATAAACGCGTGCATGTTTTCACACCCCACTCCCCGATTTTGCGTTAACCTAATTTTTAAAATGTCTAAAAATACCTCGTAGCTGTGCATAGTTTGTGGTTCCATTTAAAAATCCTTCGCATTCCTGCATGTAGGCGACCCAGTCAATTTCTGTGTAGGGCACCCTACATATCACCAGCACATTTAATACCAATTCTGCAATAATAATCAGTACTGAGACGATCGGAAGCGCTGCTGGATCAAAAATTAGAAATTTAACGAATTCTGAATTTAAATATTTGTGGCGTATATGCTTTAGCACCCCACTAGTGGATGATTGTATCTGTGGTTTTCGTTGTTTTAGCTTTGGTGGCGCCATTAAGGATGATTTTACTGCTCAAAGCTTCTCTCTTATTTCTGTTCAATCGAAGCCACCACCGGCAGGTCGCTACGCTTTTGTAAACGTCAAAATTTGAGCAAAATCCTGCTATTAAAAATTGACAAGGTTCTGTTTTCTTAATATCAGCTGTTTTGAAGATGACATGTGGAGGGTGTGATCACTAAAATGCTGAAATATGTAGAGAAAGTTTGTATATAGTTGCCATTCAGAAGTATAAACGAAAACAAACTCTTTTATAACCTTTAGCTATCGATGATACATATTTTCCCGGACGGAGAGTAGATTTTGGTGCATTTGCGTTGTGAAAAATATGCGTCAGTACATTCAACAAATTTTTAATACATTCGATACAATGGAGGAATTTTCGGTACACTTGGCATATTTTCAGTATATTTTCGGTACATTTGCACTATTTATAATAACAACATTTATTTTTGTTTTTTGGTAAAGTTTGCTGAAATTTGCGTAGAACTTTTTTTTTTTTAGTAAACTTTGTTGAAATATGCATAAGGAAAATTGGTTGATAATTTTTTTTTGTTTTTTAGTAAACTTTTCCAAAATTTTAGTAAATTTTAGGAATTTTTGATTGACAGTAAAAAGTACATTCGCCCTCTAAAAAGTACACTCCACCAAGTCTCGATTCAGTAAATTTAAACATTATCCAAATGCCATCACTGACTTCAATGCAGCCAGGGCTACTAAGTCGTACAATTAAAAAAATATCAAGTCACAATTCCCGGTTTTCTAAAAATTTTTTCCCTCAAATGGTAAAAGGTTAAACTTTTTTTGGAAAAAATTTACGTTTTTTTGTTCGTTTCACAAAAGTTTGAAGCCCAAGTCGCACAAATCGAAAAATCGTCCTCTTTCTAGCTATTTCAGAAATTCCTTCCAGGTCCCTGGCTAAGCCGGGTCAATCCGGGTCACTTGATAACCCTCTTGATGCAGCTGTTTAAGAGCTATGTTATGTTTGTGTATTGCCAAATATTCTGATCAGCTGTTGCATTGACAATTTCTACACAAAAATGACGTGCACCAATTTGGTGCTTATAGTGTGCAGCAACACTGCTAAACCAAATTGGCCATCAAGTTGAAGTGTCTAGTTCGCGCTTAAATTTTCATTTAATAGCGCGCGTTTTATTTGCCCCGTTAAATTTTGCATATTTTGCAATAATTCATTAATAATAAAATTATTAAAAGTGGTGAAATCTATTTACATATTTATAAGTTTCGAGTGATAAAGCCATAAAATGTTTCAATAAATTTACGTCAAAATGAAAAATTGCATTAAAACGGTGCCGTCGGCAGAACAGCCAGTGAGACTCTGTCTTTAGTTGTTTTTGTTGTAAATTGAAAAGTGGTTTTATTAAAAATATTTTCATTTGCTCACAAAAAATGCAACGTTGCTTAAATTAAATTTAATTCTTTCGGAAGAATGTTTGTTTTATTTATAGAAAATAATTTATTAGAAATCCTTAAGTGGCGTGAGTGTATTGGTTGTTGCTAAAATGCAATGCAGTTGCTGCCTAAATATGACATCCGCTATGGTTCTATTTGAAGCTATATATATTTCAGTACTTCCAAAATGTATTGAAAATTGATTTTTAGCAGTGGTCTTTCAATTGTGTAAGTCGCAATCGGTAAGTGATTTCTGGTTTGTTTTTCTATAATTTATTTAAATATTCTTTTTTTTATTGATACAAATATTTGACCTCCTAATTTATAAAAGCGACTTTTAGGAACTTTTCAAATGGACCAAGAGCAGATAAATTCGAGCACTTGGGTTATGAAAACCATTCTGGTATAAACCGTAAATATACCTAGATATTATGAAGACATGACTGAAACGATGATGATATTTTATCCAATTTCTTTTAATAGTTATCATTGTTCTCTTCCTGCGAATAAAACAAAGCCACAATTGTTAGTAGAAATATTTACCAATTCTTACATTATCCAAATAAGACGTAGAAATGTAATGAAAAACCTAAACGCTAAGCTAATCTTAACTTAATGCTAAAAATGCTGACATCACATGCCCAGCGTTGTGATGCAGCAGACAGGCGTTGAGTGGCAAAACACTATTGGTTTTGTCTGAGTGCCATATATCGATGAAAAGGTGTTGATGAAATTATGTAGTTGTTTTTATCCAAGATTAGTCTTTGTAAAAGTATTTTTGGTCTATTATGGCTTTGATACATTCCGATCAGTATGGTTTGGAGAGGCTCAGACGTTGACAAAATACACTTAACAGAAAAAATTCCCGATAGTTTTTTCAGGTCATTGGTTCGCCTTTTATGCGGTTGGAACAAATTGAACTTATAATCCAGTCGTTAGGCAATCATATTTTTCTCCAGATTTGGTTAATACACCTTTTCAAAATATCATCTTTATCTTCAGCTACATCTTCTAAACTTGGTGAAACTTTCTCGTTTTGGAGGTTGGATTTGGCTGATGTTTAGTATCTTGTTGCTTGAGCAGCTGTTGAAAATTATGCTGTAATATACGTACCATTTCCTATGGAATCGTGACCAGATTGAATGAATTATCACTGCTTGATTTTTTTTCGTTCTTCCATTGAACTTTGTTTATTACGCTAAATTATTTGTGCATAGGATATAAGACACAATAGTTTGATTTTATTAGAAACTAACAGTTTCAGATGGTTTGGAAAATACTTCCATTTGGAACAATTTATATCTGTACTGTACACTGTATATTTGTATTATTCTTATTCTCTCGCAGGCTTAATCCTATAGATGTCCTTTTTGTGACGCCGTTCCGTTTCATGAGTTTCAAATCACCCCGTGCCTAAAGAAGTTTGACTTCGAAATTGACAAATAAATGCATTTATGTAGTTTTGATTTTGCAGCTTTAATGTAATACTGATATTTTACAGCTTCCTGTCGCAGCAAAAATGTAAAAATTTATAATTGGGCAGCACAGCATTAAATATGTATTATAAAAACCAAAGACTATTATGCCGTCCCCTAGGTACGCTACTGTATAGGCTTAATATTAAGATATTTTGTTGCTCTTAGGCTTTTTCATCATTATTCGACTTTTACAAACATTTTTCGACTTTTTAATAATTTTTAGACATATTCGAACTTTTTCAATATTTGTCGATTGTCAACATTTTTGCCATTTTAATAATTTTTCGACTTTTTTAGTCACGAGCGCTTGCACTCACTTGCTTTTTTTTATAATCAACCGTATCAACCACACTCACAGTTATGAAGTGCAGACTTTGAATTTCTTAACTTGTTGCAATAGTTGAATATTAAAAATCTAAGCACAAATCCTCATTCACATGATGATGGCGCCAGTGTTGCAATGTGGTCGAAACTAAACCACGGCCTAGTGATGCTGAAAATTTTCCCACCATTGATTTGCACAAGTATTCACGCAAGTGTCCACCTAATAACAAAGCAAAAAATATACACACATACATATGTATGTACAAAGCTATATTTACGTGAATACTAGTTCCAGTAACTACTGCGGCTGCATCATATAACCCATTAAATATGTATATATGTATGGATGTATGTATGTATGTATTAAACTAGACATTCAATTAAAACAAAATTCAAAAAAAAACGACTAACTCTCGAGTTGACAATCCAAAGTAGATGTGTCGCGACGCTGTTGGTTTGATCACCAAATAAGTGTTGTCACTTGGGATGGAGGGAGATAAACGAAAGTAGCAACAACAATAAAAACTTGCTCAGTATCAATCACGTCATTGCTAACAACGGGATAAGTTGGAGCAAAAGAAAAACATTACGACAACAAATAGCAAATGAGCTTAATAATATGAAAAACAATAACAACAACAAATATAACAACCCAACTAATAATTTTTAAAGTGTGCTTTTTGCAACCTTTTTCTGTTTCTTTTTTACAAAACATTGGTGGTTATTACTGTCGTTGATACTGATAATTTAACATACCTCAAGTATTCAGTAATCGGATTTTATTCATTCTAATGACAATGTACGAGTAAAAAGCATTTTTTATTAAAAAAAGAAAAACTTTTTTAAACCGGTTACTGAATGAATTTTATTTATTTGTTGGTTATCATAAAGAAATAAAGTTTGAAAATTAACAGATTTTGCAGAGCAAGGGTGTCTAAACTTTCAGCTTCCTTCCCTGTGCTATATAAAGGGTATTCAAACTTGAGGTAACTTTTTAAATTTTTAAAGGTACTAGATTAATTACACCAATGTTTTTTATGTATGAAGTAAATACATTCCGGTAAGTTAAAATGGAACGCTACACTAGTAAACCACGAGTTTTCATTATTGAAACTTATTTTAAGCATGGTGAAAGTTATTCAGAAGTTGGAAGAAAATATCGTTCAAAATACAGTAAAGGCAGTGCTTCGATAAAACTGTGCTATTAAACTTATCATTGATAAATTTAAGAAACTGGTTCAGCTCAAGATAAACGAAAAAAATCTGAAAGAATTCCTTGAAAAGCCAATGAAACCAAAAAAAGTTACTGTATGGTGTGGTAATTGGTTCATATGGTTCCGAAAATCAAAATGACTATGGAATTGCTTTGAATCGATATCGAGAGCTGATTAGAAACTTTTTGTGGAGTTAATTGGCAGATATTGATGTGCAGAATATGTGATTTCAACAGAATGCTGCAAAAATGCCACACAGCAACGGAATCATGCGAAGTTTAATAATTGAAAAATTTATCTAAAAACAGACGTGAATTAGTCACCAAGATCATGCGATTTAACACCATTGGATTTCTTTTTATGGCATTTTCTTTAAGACTAAAGTTTCTGCGGATAGTCCTCAAACTGTTCAATACCTCAAAGACAAGCAAATATCACTAATTGGAAAAAAAGGAACAAGCCACAATAGGACCAAGTCCTATTTCATTATTAACTGATTACATACAATTTTCATGTCATATATTCAAAAAGATACCTCAAATTTGAGCACACTTTTAAGTGTAGTTACACTTTAATTGCTTTAACCAAACCTATACTCACATATTCGTATTCAGAAGTGGAGATTTCTAAACGAGCTGTAGTACAAGCGCTGTATGATAACTTTTATGTACCATAATGAGCACCTAAAAGCCTCTAAATATTTATAGCTTGGTTAATCTTATTTTGTCAGAAAAAAGAGTATTCCACTACAGTTGTAGCAGAAAAACAAAAAACATAAAACACGTTGCAGAGATAAGACGAGATAACGCCACATGCAGCATAATTACCAACCTAAATAATTTTTTCTCTGTTTGGTCTTGGTTGTTTCTAGTAGAAGTTATTTGATTCTATATATATAATATATAAGAGTCTTTACGTTGAGTTTTTTGCTACTTTCACTTACGTATACTGGAATTAACTGTCCGTTCCGGCTTTGCTCGGGTGGTAAGCAGTAAAAAGAAGTGGACTTTTATAAAGTGTCTCTTGTGGAAAGAAGTGATAAAACTAGTGACCTCGCGTACTTCGCAATTTTATAAAGAGTCTGACCCAATTAGAGCTGTGTAATCAAATCACGAACAAAAACCACCTAAGGGCAGTACGAAGCACAAATTTCCTAGTTCAAAACTATATTTTTTTAAAGATAGTGGTAGCAGGCTTATCGCCGAACTAGTGGACCTGGACTAATCACATATGTATTTCTTCCAAAATATAAAGAATTTAAAAATATAAAATTATACCTCATGGGCCCGATAATCGATGACGCCATTTACTATAAAAGAGGTTAGATGAATAAGTAACTGGAACGCTCATACCCTCTTCCAATGCGACTATTTCATTAGAATTTCAGTGCATAAAGGAAGACAACTTGGGGCTCAGTGAATTAAAATTCAGGACATAGCAACCTTCGCATTAGAGGCTTATGATTTCTCCTGAATAAGGAAGCGTCACAATAACTGATAGAATGGCAGCCGATCTGTCGCATCTTTCTCAACAATCTCTCACCGCCAATCGAACCAAATACAGGGGTTCAGCAGCATTTGTTGAAATACCCTCTATTATTTCTAATTGTGCTGCATGGCGTGCTAAGTCGAATTTTTACTGAGAGTTGTGAGATCAATGGAGCGTCATTTGTAAGAACTCGCTTATGCCGACAATATCGCACGCTTAAGATCGAACGAGATTGTGAAAACACGATGGTTATGCCAGATGATCAGAAAGAAACTAGGGAAACTTGTCGATCAGAGCTTAGATGGAACACATAGAAGGACATGCAAATGAAGACCAAATGATAGAAAGTAGAAAAACACAGCCACTAAGTTTCCATTAGACACCATTTGATTTCAGCAGTCGCTGGTAGCTGCTATAGTGACTAACAAGTCAGTGCGACCAAATTACCGACTTCGATATATCGCTCATCTCTACTGTACTACACGACAACTGTGGCATATGAGAGGCATTGAATATAACAGATAGTTCTATCATAACTAATTAAGTCAGGGAAGGTGCAACCCAGAATAATTTCTGAAACGTGGGACCTCTTTGCGCAGCCAGTCGGTTGCTAGATTTGAAATACTTTTCGTAAAAGATTTGTGGCGTCCATCGTGGCAGTGTGTTATCGCTGTGGTTTTCTTTATATAGTACATTCGCATCAAACCATCAGAAACGTTGTATCAAATATATTACAAAAGATTTAATAGAAACCATGAGTACAGCATAATATTGAATTGTCACAAAAGCATTTTGTTTTTTGCTCCATTAAAATATTTAATTATAAAATCTTAAAAGCTTTAAAATTTATGATACGACCCAGTCTTCAACATATGTTACAACATACATAGATAGATCATACAATGTATGGTATTATCAATTATTTTTATATATATATTTTTTTTAATTTCTAACTCAGTTCTATAAACCGCATGTTGTAAATTTTGAAAATATAATAATCACAACATTTGTTAAATCACAAAGGTAAACATTTCGTTTTGTTTACACAAAATCACTGCAGTCGCTCACTTACTCGCTAGTCGTGTTTACTTAACATCAAACTGTCAAGTCAGCACTCGGGAATTCTACAATCTTCACCTATGAGTAGCAACAAACAAACGCACGCATACAAAGGTGCATTAAGTTTTAATATCAGCGCGACACTAATAGTATCTATTAGATAGTTTATCACACGTATATGCGGAATCTATCAACATTTAATCGGGAATGCATTTTATGAGCGCGGTTGGTGGTTGGTTGCTTGGTTCGTTGATTGGTGGGCACAATTTTATGACACGACTAGACATCAGATAAAAAAAATCCTGTTTTCTTTTTGATGGCCATACTTTATCTGTTTTTTATTTTTTTAATAATTTATGATAATAAATTATTTTTTTTTTCTCTCTGAACTAATGAAACATTATAAATTACTATTATATATGACTCTACAAATGAACTTACTGGTCGAAATGACAGGTTGTAAATAATTTAGAAAAAAACCGAAATTGTAGCAATAAGCACTTTAAATGCTTGGAAATAAGTCGGTTTAGCCATGGCTGTCTGTCTGCCTGTATGTTTATCTATCTAGCTATGTGTCTATCTGTCTGTGTAAATCAGGATTACGGAAAACCGAGCAAGATTAGTAAATGAAGTTCTGTACACAGGCTACACCTTCAAACAAGCTTCTGGGGTTTGAAAATGGGCAAAATCGGTTCTAGGACACGCCTACCGCGCGTACAAATAAAATATTTTAAAAACTATATTGAGAGAGTTATTTGATGTAGTGTAACATTCGGTCAAGCTCTGGAAGAAGAGTTAACGAATTTCGACATGAAGGCGTAGCACCTCCTACACAATCGAAAACTTCAAAACCGCTATATTGAGGGAATTATTTAAGGTAATGAAACCAAATTTCATGCAAACAGTAGGAATGATTCGAAAAAGCTGTGGACAAAAACTTTAAAACGCGGTACTGAGAAAATTATTTAAGGTAATACCTACAACAAATTTCACATAAATACTAGAAATGCTGCAACCTAACATCAGAAAAAAGTGTACACGTTTTGAATCGTAGGCGTGGCGCCAACCTTATGACTAAAAACTTTAAAACATTGCACTGAAGGAGTTACTATAAAAAGTGCTACAACATTCTACACTACCACTAGGAATAGTTTGGTACAAAATTAGATAAATTTCGACAGGAGGGCGTGGTACCTCTCATGCAAGTAAACATTCCAAAATGTTATACTAAGCAGTTACGAAACAAAATTGCACATAAATATAATTGTTCGGTCTAGCATCAGACATAAAGTATATCAAGTATACAAGCCTAAGCTCCAAAACGCCATATGGGCACTTTAAGTCAAACCGGCCAGTATATAGCATGGCGGGAGAAAAGGCCCTTTAATAAATTAATTTACTGTTAATGCGATGTAGTTAAGTTTTGGCGAGGCCAAAGATAACATCCTCAATAGTTTCATTTATGTGCTTCATTTGAAAGCAGTGTCTAAGATTTTTATCAGAATAACTGAAACTAAAATTTTTCAAAGTATCAAATACGAAAGAAATTATTTCTTATAAACACTGCGGTGTCTTTTGTTTCTCAAGCTTACTTTCACAAAATACCTAACTTCTAAACAAACGAGATGAAAATAAACACACAAACATATGTACATATGTATGTGCTATATTATAACTTCACTATGCTGAAACAAAAGCAACATTATGTTTTTCATATCCGCATTAGCAAAAACATATGCATCCTCTGATATACCCTTCCCAATGTTCTTTATTACAAGTTATGGCAACGGTATCATTTAATCCATATCAAAGCTATTATATAAATATAATAGTCATCCATTGTTGTCCCATTTTATAGTGAAACCAATTAACACCTAACGAAAATGCATTCATCCTGAGAAGCACTCAGGGATTTGTATTACGAAGTAAAAATATGTTAATTACATGCGAGAGTATCAGAAATATTTAAGCTTACTGCTTTGTACATACTATTTCGGTGTAAGAAAGAAGAATTCCAATAAGATGCAAAGAAACACTAATCCAGATTATCTGTACGTTTATGTGGTAAGAAAGCATTAATTGATAAAAATGTGCGCTTGCACTCATTTATTTGGTCTCATACATCCGTATGTAATTGCTTAGGTTGTTGGCCTGTAGTTGTTCTTCGTATTATTTGTTTTCAATTCATTTTGGGTTAGCTGAAACGTTTTGACCATCAAAATTCCTTTTTTGCGTCCAGCGGCCCAATATTTTATTCAGTTTTAACGCAATAAAACCCGACTCGAAGTCATTTTCCTATAGAGTAAGACTACAAATTGTAGTCGTAGTCGTTTTTTAAAAAATTTTTGATTTTAATATTTAATTTTAGAATCCGTAAGGAATAATTTGCATACTTATTATCGTTTATTGTATTTTCTAATGATTTTTTTTTTAAATTATTCGTTCCACCTTAACATATGCTCCCCTCGCGTCATAGCCTAATCTATCAAACAATGTATGTATGTGTGTGTGCAACTCGGAGTGAGCAACACGTTTCAGTTCACGAAAGTCTACAATCGGTCAAACTCTAATCAGCTGTTTCTTCGTTCCCCTTGCTCTCCACTGGCAGCAACAACTTGCTGTGTTGTTGTCTATATACTAGTTAGTGTTTACTGCTTCTGATAATAAAACATGTCGTTGTTGTTGTTTTTGTTGTTGAATTTACTGTTGCTACGTACACTGCAGTAAAGGCAATGACTACAAACACAACTGCGACTACAACTACAACTTCGACTACAGCTCAAACAGCAGCTACAACTCAAACATGTTGCAGCAACATATTGTTAAGCCTTTTTAGTAGATTAAATTTGTTTATTGCCATATTTTTGTCGTTTTTGTAGTTAATTCTTCGTGACAGTGTTGTTTTTTTATCAAAGCGACGGACGGCGAGTGTCACGTTGAGTGTGCTAATAGTTATCGTTGCAACAACAAGTAGTGTAACAGCAGCATCAACATATGGAGCAACTTTGTAGAAGAATACAACAATGATAGATAAAACAACAACAACAATCCGACCGACCTGCGATATAAACATTAAGAACCGGCAACAGAGATTAGAAAATAAATAGAAAAAATAAAGAAAAATAAAATGTACAAATATAAAGCAGAAGCGTACAGTGGGAACCTTTGGCCAAAATAACCAAAGTAATAAAATACAAATCTCTGAAAAACATTATGAAAATGAAAAGTATAATTGGAAAAGAAATTATTAGATAAATAAAAGAACTCCGGTCAAGAGTTCTATTCAAAGTGTCACATGGTACAGTTTACGAAATGTCAAAAATGTTGGGTGATAACACCGTGCCGCAATTTTGAGCTTTTTGTGTTGAGAATTATGATATGGATTGAAAAGAATTTTTACCCTAGGCCAGCATTATCTGGGTCAAAGAACACGTTTCTATTTCTTTTTCAAAAAATAAAAAACGTATTAAGTGAATGATATGATATGAGCCATTTATAACTCTTTAAAAACTTAATTAAATGCACAATTGCAATCAATACAAAAACTACAAGTATAGCTATCGATGGTTAAGCAACAAATGTTGTACGTAGAGGCGAATAAAAAGTTGAAAAGTTTGAAATGTAATAACACTTTCTATATAGAGTTTTAAACTTTTTACTTCTCTGAAAATACTAAACCACTTTTTTCCTATGCCTGTTCGAATTTGGTTTCACAACTCCAAATAACTTCGACCAAAATTTCGAAGTACATATTAGCTTGGGGTTTTTCTTTCTAGAAATTGTCTAAGCTACACATTTCCTGAATTTTTGTGAAATTTTGTTGCATTATCTTAAAGAGCTTCCTCAATATAGCAATTTAGCTGACACGTCCTCTTCTCGAAATCCGTATAACTTTTGTCTGGTACTAGAATTTGTGTGATATTTAATCTCATTACCTCAAATAACGCTCTCAGTATATCGTTTTAAAGGTTTTATTTGTATGGGCGAAGGCATTGTTCACTAACTAATTTAGCTTGCTAATGTCTTCAATGCTCTTATAAATCATGTATGATTTTGTATTTTTTGTGTATTATATTAACAGCTAGGGCAGACCTCTGCTTAATTCGGCACTTACTGCCAGCTATCTATCGCAAGAAACGATATTAGTACGGAAAAGCAACAACAAAATCGCACATTTAGCGTGTAAAATTATAGCTGCAATAAGTGCCAGCGCCATTCAGCAGGTTTATATTTTGTTTACTGTGAACTTTAAAATGAAAAGAAGAACTATTTCGCGAAAAAATAACTGTTTAAAATGTTTGGCGGTGAAAAGTAGTACATAATTTGAAAGTAACTTAAGATATACATATGAATATAGCTGACTTAGCAGTTCAGAAGGCTTAGCAGTCTGTGCAGCTTTGTAGTTTTATTCGCACATATGTAGAATGGAACGCTGCTGGTCTCAGGTTTGATAGTTCCATGTGATATGTACGCTATTAGGCGTTACCTAAACATTCATAGTCGGAGAGCTGGCAGCCACTTTGCGCAACCTACTAGATACAAAGCTAAAATTTTGTCTGTGCTTGATTTAGTACTAGTAAAATAGGAAAATCAAAATCTGGCAGCGTTGGCGCGGTCGCCAAGGTACACCCTAAAATTTTCAAAATGCAAACTATTCATAAAAAAACATACACTCACAACTAAAATTTTGTGTATATTTACTTTAAGATAAGAAAATCAATATCTGGCAGAATTGGCGCGATCGCGAAGGTACACCCTAAACGTTTCAAAATGCAAAATATTTTTTAAAAAATCATTATAACTGGAGAACGGCTGAAGGGATTTCCAAAATATAGATGTCATATGAAAGAAAATTTAATAAGCTATATTATTTGTTCACAAAATTTTGAAAATTTTAAGGTGTACCTTGGAAAATTTTAGGGTATACCTCCGCGACCGCGCCAAGGCTGCCAGACTTTGATTTTCTTATTTTACTAGTACTAAATCAAACACAGACAAAATTTTAGCTTTGTATCTAGTAGGTTGCTCAAAGTGGTTGCCAGCTCTTAGACTACCAGCATCAGCAGATAATTTTGCATTACACGACACTATTAGTTTGATTTTGTGCCACTGTCACTACTGCTACATCTAGAATCTTGTTGATTATACCTACAAATTTATACCTACATATATGTATGTTTGTATGTGACTATGATTTTATATGAACTCCTATATTTATTTAATATGTTTGTATGTAGGTATAGTTTTTATAATTTAGCTCAATGTGTGACCGTCAATATGACTGAACAAAGAGAAGACTGAACGACTGACTTTAGTTGTGTGGTTTTGTTGCGTTGGTTCGTTCATTCGGTGCGGGTTGGTTCGTTTGCTGTTTTAGTTCGTATCATATTGTTGTTGTTGGTGTTCGTTGGGGCTATGAATACGGCTTGTTGTCGTTATCGCTGTCGCTGTTGTCATCGCAGCTGTAGTCGTTGTTTGTTGGAGCACCAGATATTTCACTGCTCGCAATCGAACGACACGAGAATTTGAAATCAGTTGAAGTTTGCCAACGGTGTCGCGAGGAGTAAAACATTTTTTTAAATAATCTAATTTTTTTATAGAAATTTTCCTATTTTTATTTTATCCTTTGTAACTACGATAACAAGCAATGTGAATTTCTTTGGAAAATTTGTCATTAATTTTTTTTTTGTTTAATTTTTGTATACAGATGATATGTAAATTTAAAAAAAATTTGTTGAAATTTTTTGAAAATTAGATTTGCTTTACTTTAATGAAAATATTTCAGTTGAAATTCTTGTTGAACTTTTAATTTTTGTGATAATTTTTGAGACCAAATAGAACAATCAATATGTTTTTACATAAAAAACCTCGCGCCAAATCTTTGCCGGTTTTTCGTGCTTCAGCAATTTTTTTTTGAGTAACAACAACAGAAACAATTTATTCGCTGTAATTTAAAAAAAAAACAACTTTTTTTGCTGTTGTCAGTGGATTACTTGTTATTGTTGGCAATTTTTTTAACATAAAAATTATTTTTCTTTGCAGCATGTCGTTATAATTAAACGAAAAAAAATTATGTAGTTAAAAAATAAAAAAAATTAAAAATTCAAACTTTTATTTTCATGTGTTTTTTGTGCATGTGTGCGTCACTGTGTTTTTTTTAAACAAAAAAAAAATAAAAAAATATTTTCCTAATCAAAAAATGTGTGAGATTTTTTTCTAAATTTCGTTCACACACGCATAAATTTAAATTTTTAATTCGCTTAAAAATACGCATAGTACGAAAATAAAAATAAAAACAACAAAAATTGAATACATACAACATAACGGAACATTCGAAATATCTTATAAAAACAAAATAAAGTGTTTCAAAGTATTCGGGAAAAAAGTGAAAAAAGCTGATTAAGGATATTTAAAAAAAATCCTTAGATTAGTTTCTCATCTTACTCAACTTGCGCCTGCTTGCTCTACATTGTTTTATGTTATCAACACTGTTTCAACTTTATTAGTTTTTCCGCGCCTATCAACAGTGTTGTCTTCCGTTTCTCTGCTTCAGTCACCTAACGGTAAGTTTTTTGACATTTCATCATCACAATAACAGCAGCAACAACAACAACAGCAGCCGCATAGAATAGAACTTCCTTGTGGCTGTTGCATGCACGTGTGTATGTTTTTGAGATTTTCTTTTGTTGTTGTTGTCTTAAAAGCGGGTTAAAATATCAACAGCAATAGCATTAACACCAACATGATTAACAGCGTTAAGAGAGCGAAAGTGTAAAGTTTTTTTAATTTTGTGCCTTCACATTCGTATGCATACATACATATATATACTGATTCGTATGTTTTTTATTTTATTCTCTTCGTTTTATTTTAGTGTTGCCAGGCAATTAAACGGAATTTAGTTTACAGCACCATATAAATAGTTAAGCCTTTAAACATTATGCTATTTATACGTTTTATATGGTTGTTTTTTTGAATTCTTATCTCTTGAAATTTACATGATAACTTTTTAGTACGCAACCTTAAATTCATCCACACAAAAATCTCCGAACTCAAATATTTAAAGATCGCCCAAGGCCGGTGAAGCCTTTTCAATTTTAAAATTTATAGGAGTATCATAATTTTTGCATTTTGAGGAAAGTAATGTCAAAATTTCCGAGTTAAGGCATGATTTAGTTCTATTAGTCACGACTTGCAGGGATATTTATTTGTTATCTGTGCATAATTTAAAAATTATGACTCAATAGATCTCGGTTAAACACAGCCCGCTTCCAGTATGAAAGACATCTAATTGCTATTTCTGCTTGTAAATAGCTAGTTCACTCACGGTTGTACATATTACATAGACTTTAGGCATCTTTTAACAGCTTGTGTTTCATCTTTAAGATTTTACGGCCTTTTTAGCAATGTTAGACACACTTATAAATGGAATTTACCACTCTTTTAGGAATATTCAAATATATTTTCGTGGATTTAAGTTCCCTATCATTGTTACTTGATTTTTATGTATGAATTTTTGTATGATGTCCTGAACTGCTGATCGACTTAATTGAAAAATTTTTGTTATATGACGCTGACTACCCATTTTTAAAATGTTTCAGATGGTGTTTGGTCTTCTTTTGTCTTATGAAGCATAAGATGGTGGCTGGAGCCACTGTAAATATATAAAACTTCTCGGGAGAGTGCACTCGAAAATATATGTTAGTTTAGAAAAAGTAAAAAAATTCCCAGTGATATCCACTTTTTGCAATAAGTCTCCTCAAGAATTCATTGAAATCAAAAAATTTAATTGAAAATCATAGTTCGGTCCTTTTATTGCATTTTACGTAAAGTGTAGAAAATGAAATCTGTTAAGTTTCATGAATAGTATTCCAATGTTTCATTGTATTTTGTATCACTTTTTGCACTGTGACTGACTAGTGCAATTCGCGCAATTTTCGCTCATCGCCCAAGACGATGTCGTCCTGCGCAGTCCACATCTCTAATGTTTCCATAGCGTTCAAATTTATCCACTATAGCACGAATAGTGGGAGCTAATGATAAACTTTACAAAGTTGCAGGACAACTACTGACCAACCAGACGTATCGTTCGCTATTTTATTATATTAAAATATGCACTGAATTGTTATCATTTCTTCAAAACGGAAAGGTTTTTCGCTCATCCTGTTTGCTATTATAAAAAGATTGCAGACATTAAGTTATAAATTAACATTTTACTAACATCTGGCAACAGTGGTAACTATTTTTTTGTTGTTGTTTCATATTTTAATTTGATGTTGTTGTTGTTGGATTATTTGCCTCTACATACTTTGTTGTTCTTTAATTTCTTTAATGCCACTCTCCTCTTCTCCGCCACTGCTTACATTTTCTGTTATTTTCATTGTTTTTTTGTTGTCGTCGCTGTCGTTTTATCTGCAGAGGTCGCGTCGTTCATCGTTAGTCAAGTCAAATCAATACAAATGATTTGACACAACAGCAACACGTGTTTTTTTAATTCCTCCATTGTTGTTGTATTTATTAGTGTTGTTGCTCTTGTAATTGTTGCTGATCTGTCAGTTTCTCTGCTGTTATTGTTTATAGCAAATTTGACAGTTTTGATGTTTATGGTATTTCTTATTTTATTTCCCTGTAGAGACTTTAGGGCAATTTCCATAAAATTATTGCCATATTGCAATCGAGAAAAAGTACTTGTGAATTAACTGTTCAATAGTTAGCTATAGCTGAACAAGCTTTTAGTGGCTTATATACTTAAGGATGTACTTTTTTAAGAAGGCCTTAGTTTCGAATTGAGATGAAATACAAAAAACTTGTCGGAATGTCCCAAATGTTGGCTTTATTCGGTAGATAATACGATTTTGGCACATGAGCACCGCGATTGGCCTTAATCAAGTGCAGTCTGGAGGTCCAATTATCGACCACTTTTTTGAAAAAAATTAGTCTACAACTTTTGTCTAACTAAATTAGTATCAGATCAACAGAAATCAAAATAATGGCATTAATTTAATAGGTATTTTGAAATTTTAACAACGAAACTTTTCAACATTAAGAGAGTTCTATAGAGCAGTGTCCATAGAGCGGCCTTCCTTAAGAGCGCGGGAAAAATTATTTCTATCCTGAGAATTCAATGTATTCAAAGAATATACCGCTACGTCTGCTATCTTGATTTCCCCTGTATTCAACGGTACAGTGCAAATCATTACTTAGAGGTCTCATTGGGGACAGTTTTTTCAAAAAAAAGTATGACACCAGACTTATTTTAAACTTAAATAAAATTTTTTTTAACTATATATTTTTATATGTATGTCGGAAACTATTTTTATATAATAAAATAATTTTTTAAATTAAAACAGAAAAAGTTGTATTCAAACTTAATTTGTATACGTTTTATTTCAATTTAAAATCCTATCGGTCTAAAAAAACTACCCTTTACAAGCAAACGTATGTGGCAATAAATTTTCTTTTGTTTATGTGCTTGAATTCGCAAGGTCATAATTTAAAAGAATTTTAATTAAATTGTCTATAATGAGGCTTCACTTGTTTTTTTAAAAATTGTATTTATTTTCTCTTAATTTTTTTATGAACAGAAACATTTTCTTCTTTTTGCCAGCAATGAGAATTCAAAAGCAAATTATTAACAGAATCTTACTTTTACTCCTATATGTATAAGTCAGGTTCCCTCACATTTGTCCACAATCGTTGTGACCTTAACAGATAAGCAAGGTTTATGCAAAATGCGCACGTCACAGGCAAGAGAATTTTTTTTTTTGTTTTAATTAAATCAGTTTTATTAAATATTTGTTATTTTATTGAAATTATTCAGAATATAAATTTTTTGCATTATCAGTAAATTTATTTTGTGTTAAAGACGGAAGAAATCTTATAAACATGTTTATAATTTGTTATTTTTGAAACATTTTATATATTGCAGAAATGTATGCATATTTGTATGTATGTAGGTATGAGGGGTATATAGAAACAAAGTTGAAAATCTTAATTTTTTCAAATTTTACAGAAATTGAGAAAAACATATTTCTCAAAAAAGTGTATGTGATCAGAATTTCTTATTGCAACAAATTTTGCCTTCTTGAAATTTAGAAAAAGACTAAATAGACTTAGACAAAATAGACGTGCTGAGGCATAAATTCGAGTTTATGTAAATCAATGATGATAAACAAAATGAACGTACGTAACTGATCGAAAGTGAATGAAACATTTTGACGCGACGTGTTATTCCGTAAGAACTGAAATTCAAACCATCACTACTCTTCGATTCGTTGGCTAGCGTAACATTTTGGGTTTGGTGTCAAAACAGACGTACGAGTATAAACGTTCGTTTAATTGCCAGCGTCTCGTCAAGGTTTAGACTTATGTTTAACCCGAATCTGAGTACAAAACAAAAATACTCTTTGCTAACTTTTAAGGCATAGCTTTCGAAAAGAAAAACCGTTTACATTTTCGAGAACTTTTAAGCCGTTCGGGTTAATAAGTTTTAACGAAACTACTGCGTCATCCAAGTGGGAAACATTTTGAAAATCTACATGCTATAATCCATTGAATCGCGTTAAAGCTGCTATAATGCATTCATTTTGAATCTTTTGGATTGCAAAAAATTAAAAATTTACTTTGCATTAAAAAAAAAACCAAATACATTTACCTATATAATAAATCAACAAATAATAATCTTACCAACAACGAAATTAAATGAATAAAATAATAAAGTTCAACATTTTCGTAAATCTTAAAAAGTTCAGCTTCAAGGTTAAAAAAGGTCTTTCTGTTCAACAGTAAACCAACCCATTTAAATGCTAACACAATCATAACATCGTCGTTTGTAAGCATTAACTTGGCTCAAAAGAAATATAAACGAAAAAAAAACACGTACGGAACTCCTTTACAACGACGATGACGTAAGCAAAGAAAGATTTTATCGTGTAAGCGTAAATGAAATGCGAAACTTAGGCGAAAAGTGAAGTCTAACAACACACACGTACAAGATATATAATATATACCTGACGTCAAGTTTATTATTTTTACAATATGAGTATACAGAATTTGGCTTAAAATATTACTACCATTTAAGCGTGAGAAATCTCAATTGTACTAATCAATCGAAGTTCAATAAATAGAGTTCGAAGTTTTATTAGCATAGAAGAAATGTTTCGGTATATCACATGGTAATGTTAGACTCGGGTTTTAAGTTCAAATGCCATTGCTAAATTTAGACTCAGCTCTCTAAAAAGAACTGCCAATATGCGCCATTAAATCTATGCTTCGACTTAGCCAAGAGGCACCGTCGTTAATCTTTTGATAGCAAATTTACCACATGCATTCAAGACTGCTTACCCTTCAAGCAAATTGATGAAAAATAAAAGAAAAGTAAGCTAAGTGAAAAGAATAGGATAGTAAGAAAAGTAGTGGTCTCAACAAAAACAAAAAATTTATAAAACTATATGAGTAGAAAAATAAAGAATAGATAATAGAATGAAGAAAAAAAGTTAACAATTGAAGGACAGAAGGACAAAATAAATCATGCGCTTAAATTTGTTCTCTTAACTATAAAGGGTTGGCATTTCACAGAGTTAACTTGGCTGCCATTGCACTATTAATTACACAGTAACGACAACAACAACAACAACAAGAAAGTAAATCGCTGTTAGCAACAGCAGCAGCATGTATGCGGAAAGTCATGCGGAAATGCAATACATGAAACTTACGTGTCTTTTTTATAACGTATCTTTTTTTTTATTTCTGTTAAATTTTTAACGTAGTTATTACTTACATCAGGGTGTTTTTTTTTATCGAAAACTTTATTTTGTGAAATTCACTTTATTTTTAAGAATATATAATAGAAGTATCCACTCCCAAACAAATTTCCGAATTCCATTATTTAGAGGTCAGCTAAGACCGACGAGGTTTTACCATATAAAAGTGTGTTCAGATTTGCTTAAAAGAAGGAAATCACTGTCAAATTTTCAGGTATGAGGCCACCATTGGTAACATAATTCATACAATTCATTGTTATTTAAAAGTGTCAACAGAAAAATTGCTCTAACTCAAGTAATATCTAATTGGAAACTAAAAATTTTAGACACAATGTTGAAAGTAATTAAATTCTTAAAAAAAAACACAGATCAGTGGTTTTGAAGGTATTTAAATTTTATCACATAAGTGCAATTATAGAAGAGATATTGTACATTTCATAATGAGACAAACAATCATACTGCTGATTTTCATTAAATTAAATATCTACTTTCCATACAACCGCCACTTAAGCACTTAAGCTATACCTATATGCTTGAGCAATTTCTTAAAAAATTTAATTATATTTTCTTGTTGTTTTACGCTGTTATTGAAACAGTATACCTTTACTCGAACAGAAGAGTGTTTTTAAGATTATTCCTCAATACTTCTCGTAAGGGTTGTAAACCCATTCAAATTGTTTTTAATCTTCTTTTACAAAAATCCTTTAAGCATTTTCCTGTTAAAAAATAAAGAAATATTTTACTTTCACCTTCTGAACCTAACAACCCGCCTAGTAACACGCAACAAAAAAAAAACATAAAGGAAAAACCAATTTCACTTTATTTTCATATTAAAATACTTTTTGTCTCTTCTAATCCATTTAATTTTAACTCTGTAACATAAGACCATGCAAATATGCCACAAAATAGGGATTTAAAAAACATAAACGGAGGAAGGAGGGTGTTCAAAACAGAAAAGCAAAAAAAAAAAAAAAAAAATGGAAAAGAATTTCAAGTACACTCACTCTGTGTGTCCCTGTCACATTGTAACACTGAGCAGCAGCAAAAGTGTTGTCAACGCATGGAATGAAAAAAAAAAAAAATTGTTCACAAGAAACAACAACAAAAACAATAACAACATAATAAAACGCAACCACATCAAATCAAAGTCATGCAAAATCAAGCAAAGCCAGAACAAGTGAAGTGAACCCAATTGAATTGAATTAAAATTCAGTGAAGGAGCGATGTATGATAGAATTTCATATGCGGTCGATTTCAATTAAAATGAAATTTTTTATTTTCACATGGTAACAGTGTGTACAAAGTAGAAACTATTTTTTTCTTTCTTTGAGTTTTTTAATAAAAATATTAATTAAAATATAATATAGAGATACATCAACGTATCGGATATTTTGCTAATAGTACTTTGAAGTAGATTTATTTTGCCGAAAGCTACAACATATGCTTTTGGTGAAATTTATTTGGTTTATGTATAAGAGTACGCAACCAAAAAGTATGTAGCCAAAGAGTACGCACTCAAAGATTATGCACCCGAAACGCAAAAAAGTATGCAACCAAAGTGTACGCATTGTAAAGGTATGAACCCAAAGAGTATGAACAAAACAAAAATATTTATAGAGAAAAAATTTTATTACATATGTACCTAAGATTGTTCACTAAATGATCGTTCCCGAAATTAATTAAAAATTAAATTAAAAAAAGTTCTGTTCTTAATATAAAATATTTTTAATCATACTCTTAGTCTTTGCATGCGTACTCTTAGGGTATTTTGTCTATCGCATGCGCGTTCTTTGCCTACAAACTGTAGAGCTTCTAGAAGTATCGATAATTCCAACGTGCACGATTAGTAGCAAGTGCCTTCAATTTTCTCCAAAATTTCACCGATTCACGTAGTTCCTAGCTTTAGCAATCGTATTCATAATGATTTAGGATAGCCAAAAGCGTTTGGTTAAACAACAAAAGCTTATGATAAATTCCAAAATTAAGTGAAATCAAGGTGTATTTGTTGATAGAAAACGTAACTTAAATTAAGATATTTTTTAGTACCAATAAAATGGTAATTTTTTAAAGTAAACAAAAATTAAAAAAACAAAATTTAAATGCAATTTAAATGAATTTTTAATTTCTTGGCAACAAAATCAGTTTTTGATTGCTTCCATAAAATGCTATAGTAAAGTTTATTTATTTTCTAAAATATTCTCAATTTTATCGATTAAAGCATATTTTGTAGAAACTTTTGCTAAGCAATACTAATGACTGAAGTATACATTATATATTATATATGCACATATGTATGACTACAATATAAATAAGGCATAATCTAAAAAAAATTATGAAATATCGTTTGCAATAATAATTTCATTACGGTGCGTATGAGTAACATTTAATTCGTAGTCAACATATCCTCTCGTAGCTATGAAAATAGCTAATTTTTTGTTAAATCTGGTGTTGGTTTTGTAAGCGGACTCTAGAATGATAAGAAACACGAAGCAAGAGAATCTCAAAATTGCTTGATCGATCTTTAAAATTTTGAAAAATTAGCATGTTAAGTACATTGTATCATTGAGAAATCATCAACTGAACTGTAAAGATTTGGCATTTGAAAAAAAATTTACTTCGATTGTAGCATTCCAGCTCCGATGTATACAAAATATTCTGAACATTAGACATTTCTATATATTTTTTACTTTCTATAATTCTATACCGAATTAATTAATGGCTGCATACAATTTTTAATACTGTTTCATAACAAACTAATTATTTTTATAAAATAAGAAAAAAAAACTTAAAACTAAAAATTGTTTTAATATAACATAAAAATCAAAAATTTATGATTCAAGTAAAAAAATTATTTACCTCACCGACACAAACAAATAGCTGATCAAACAGAAAATAGACCCAATCACATAAATCACAAAAGAAAAAGTTCAATTTTAATTTATTCTAATTTGACAAAGAACAAATGCTACACTTGACCTACCGCACTTGTGTTTCAATTAACTTTGCTTTGAATTAAATGATGTACCTTAAAAAAGTGATGCCATGACAATCAAAAAAAAAAAAAAGAAAAAATAAAGCAACAATAATTTAATTGTTAGCATTGTTGTAAGGAAGTATATACCTACGAAAATGAAAAGAAACAAATGAAAACTTTTTACAAAAAAAATAAAAAAAAACTGAAAAAAATACAAAAATAGCACAGCTAAAAGTTTTCCCCAATGTTTTGCATAACTTTATGCTGTGTTGCTTTTTCTTCTACTTAACGCTAGCGGGGCGGTGCTGAGCGACGAAATGCGACCTCAAATTAACATTAATTTAGTGTTTTGACATTGACATAAATTTTGAGTTTTTAAGGGAGGTAATGAAAATGAAAAAAATTCATTGAAGAGTACAAAAATAAAAATAAAACTTTTGCAATTCATAAAGTGGGCGACGACGCTTGACAACAAAAGGAGCACGTTGCTACAGTTGCATTTTGCATTTTTTGTTTTTTTTTTGTTTTTTGGATTATATTTAGTATTCCTTTGTAAAATTTCTAGAGTTTGCTTATTATTAATATTTATAGCAAACAATAAATTTATGAATATAATGAGGTAAACAAAAATTTAATAAATTTAACTTTGAACAAAAAAAAAAAAAAAAAACTCTCTTTCGTTTTGTTTTTCTCATGTCAAAAACCGGTGCAATAAAGTTATATTTATGAATTATTTTGTATAACTGAATATGCTAAGGAAATACATATAATATATGCAAATTATTAACGCGTGTTTCTATTGGCTTTATTTGGTAATATACTATATCTGCAGTTTTGCTTTTGTTTTGAGAAAACAAAAAAGTTATTCAGAAAACTAAGGTCATGCGAAACTTTGCGGAGGAGCAATATTTATTGCATGCAACAAATGAGCGTTAAGCCGTTGATTTACATAGCGTTCTACTTATTTGGGCTGATACTTTCATCGTCATTTTGATAAGCATCGAATTTGACACGTCCGCTTGAGAACTTAAAAAAATTGTTATTTGCATACTACAAGGCGCGTCCAATTAGATGATAGTAAAAGTTTATCGTTATTATTATTTCTTAAGTTGTAAAATAGTTTAAGTTTGTAAATTTTTGATCTAGGTCATATTGACCGCGTTGCGTTGGATAAACATTTGGCTTTTCTATCCCTAAATTCAATTGCTCAGTCTAAAGAACTCTTTTAAGATCCTCTATTGCCCAAAATCTATGGGCTTTGAGCACTTTCGATCACGATTCTTCCTATTGGTTGCTCTAGTATCTTAACTACTTCAAGCCTATTAAGGCATGCTTCTCTCGAAATCTTGCGCTGTTTTTCTCTTGTTCCGCTTGCCGTTTGTTTTATAGATTGTATCCTGTCTGTTAGTTGTAGTTCTTGGTCTTTACAATATCTGTTATCTTACAATAGCGCTGATGTGTATAAATATTTTTATCTTAGTAAGTAGAACAGATTTTTTATCTCAACTTTTCAGTTGCTTGCGTGCAAAATTTGATGTAACTTGCAATAGTAAAAGTAATCTATAATTTTTTACTCTTGCAAATTCTAATACATTGGTTGTTTTCCTACTGTGGCTTTTAAAAAAACACTTATTGAAATTTAATTATTTCATGTGTACACCATGTTGTATGAAGGACTTGTAATTTTTTTAAAGCCCCATGCAACTTGAAGCACCAGTCTCTATATGATTTTTTAGTTTTTTTTTTTATTTTATAATATGAAGATAATGTAAATATCAATCTGCCTTAATACAAAGTTCAAAATATATCTCAGTTTTGAACATATTTCTCTAGTATGATCTCTATTTAGTTGGCTTGTTTGATCATGGCTTATAAGCAACTTTTCATTATAATGTATACAAATGTTCTCGTTTTTTCTTAAAATGTGTATGCCTACAACTCAAGGCTAATGGAACTTAGATTTATGTATCGTATGTAGTATGAGCAACTTTTGAACAAAATATAATACAGGTAGTCCCCGACTTTCGACCGAGATAGGTTCCTAGTCATCGGTCGTAAGTCGATTAAGTCGTAAGTCGAGTTTCATAAAAAATAACTAAAGAAAAATATTACATACATACTGTACTACTAACTTTTAGGGTCAGGAGAAATGAAACTACCCAAAATTCATATAGTTCAAACTTTATTTAAAATAATAATATTTAATAATAATAATAACTCTGCTTCCATTTTTCCTATTTAAAACAACGGAAAATATACATATTTTAGGGATTCCCCGAAACTATTTTAAGCATTTTCTATGAAAAAAATTGAAAAAAAAATTGGTCGTAAGTGCGAATAGTCGTTAGTCGAACGGTCGTAAGTCGGGGACTACCTGTAGTTTGTTTTTTTCGAACCCATGTTATTTAAAGCACTTTTATTTCAGTACTTTATCTCAACATTTGCATGTGTAAAATAATATTTTTATTTAATAAGTAGCTGCCATCTTTTGATCATTTGTGATTTTATATTCACCATGTCGTATGAGTAACATTGAATATAAGTTATAGTCCTTTTGCTTGCTTAATATTTTAACTTAAATAATATATGCAAGATATCACAGGAAATACAAATTCATTTACCGGAAATTGTTAAACTATATTATTGTTCTGGCATACAAGTTAAAATACACGATCAAAGTATAGCATACTCCGTACTTATTGGCGTCAAGTATATACTTTACTTAAAACAATATTAAAATACAGTGTAATAATAGATTAACTAAGCAGTGAAAAAATTTAATAAACCAATGTATTATGATAGAACGTAATGCACTTTCAGTCGCATCCAATTGCTCAGACTTTAAAAGCTGAAGTTGTGTTGCAAGTGAAGCTGCAGTATTTATCTATTTATATACTTTTTCATAACATTTATTGTACATTTTTTTCTGTAAAAATTTTCACATAAACTTTTACAGCAAGCTTAAAAAAGAATTGAAATAAGCCTAATTGGTTTTGATAAACGCGTCGTATGAGTAACGATGAATAATTTTTTAACAATAATTTTTTACAAACTATATGTCTTAAGCATTTCTGTCTATTTTCTGTATTTTTAAAATAAAAACAAACTTTAATTTATGGCCGCTTAACGTAGTATGAAAATTTTCTATACAGAGACAAAATACAAACTATTAGGGAACATTTTTTCAGCTATAAAAAATATTGCTTTACTGCCATCACCTTATATGTATTACATATGCAACAAGCAGGAAGAAGTTACAAATTTCGTTTGCATAGCAACAGCAATATGTTGTCGCCACACCTAATTGAAAAGAAAAGAAAACAAAAAAAAAATATGAATTTTTAAATTGTTACAGCTCATTACAGCTTTCGCACAACATCAGCTGCATCTAGCCTGTCAATTGCACTATTCAGTGTATGTAGCACCGCACTTTTTTGTATTATTTTCCATACATGACAGCAGCAATTGCAATTATTGCTCTCGCTGCTGTTGCTGCATACACATAATAAATCACCATGCTGGCGAAAGTGTTGCTTTTGCAAAAGCTGAGCCATTGGGGCGTGCAAGAAAAAAATTGCCAACGGCATCAAGCAAAAAAAAAAAGGTGTAGCTAATAATTTGTGTTTCATTGCGGCAGCAGCAGCAAGAGCAATTTTCATGACACTCCATTGCAAGAGCAATTGTAGAGGCAGCAACAGTAGCAGTTTTAGTTTTTTTTTATTACAATATTTGATGCTTTATAATTTTAATGTTGCACTTCAAACGAAACTAACGATATCATCATCATTATGATTACACACAAAAAAAAAAAAAAACAAAACACCATCATTATCATGGGCTGAACAATCGGCAACATTCAAATCAACTAGGCAGCACCAGCACCATGCGCGCGTTTGTTGCTAAGCGTACTTTTCATTATGCTGCTGCTGCTGCTGCTACCACTTTTACGGCCTGCTACTGTTTTACTTTTTTCTGTTTATTTTACTTGTTAATTTTTTTCTCTTATTTTTTTTTTGTTGTATTTGTATGTGATGTTGTTAATATTGTTGATGTTGTTGTTTCATACATATACGGTAGCAATTGCTTAACATGTTGACTACATCAAAGTTAAATAAAATTAACAAGAAAAGGCTTCTTCGTAAATTAAAAACTGTGTAACTACAAAAAAAAAAAAGAAAAAAAAAATTTTATAAAAATTTAATTGCTGTTTATTTATATAGCGAACAACAATTCTTTGTTTTTAATTGTTTTCTAATATCTTGCAAAACATTTTGGTTATGTTTACTCACATGTAATTGAAAAATCTAAACTTGGTTTGCTTCAAAATGTTAAAAGATTGACAGCCTGCTGAGCTAGCAGCAAGCGTAACTTGAACGACATTCTTTTTCATTATTAGCCGGAACCAATGTACTTTAATTTTCAATAAAAATAAAAAAAGATTTTACACAATTTATGTCTTTTATTTAAAATTTAAAAAGATACCTAAAATTTGAACACTCTTTATATTTCAAAGTGATAAAATCTTTAATATAAAATTAAACTGAATAATTGAAAGTTTCAAAGTTAAAAAAATGTTATTTTCAATATTTTTCAAATTCAAAATGAAGTTGTTTGTGTTAAAAATAAAAAGAAAAAATGTTATTTTAACTATTTTCAATTTCAAAATTTGCGGTTTGAAATCAAAAATAAAACTTTTAAATTTGCAATGCCATGTTTCTTTCAGTGTATGAGATTTTATATCAATTTATTACTAAAATTTCAAATTTTGGTATCTTTACGGTATAAAAAAAAAGTTAAATTGAACTCTTTTTTATGCTTTTTGCTATAAATGATGTGAGCTTTTTTTGTTGTTTGTTTCCTTCTTCAACTGCTGCTGCTGCTTAAAGTGCACTGCTGATGCGAGTTGACTGACTGACTAACGCGCATTGCATGCATATGCTGATTGCACACGTGTGTGTGTGTGTTTGTATGTTGCGTGCCTTTGTATGCGTACATTTTACCCACATCTGTTGAATCTTGATAAAAAGTTTTTATATATTTTTTTTTCTTGTTGTCGTAAACTTGTAATTATCTTTGACGTGTTGCGTTCGTTCGTTCGTTCGCTTTTTCATACGTACGTACGTAAGTTTTCACGTTTTGCTTTTGTTGCTATGCGACATGTTGTGATTTTAGTTTTTCGCATGCATTTTAGTTATTGCAGCTTACGGCTGCTGCTGTTATTTTTGTTGTTGTTGTTGTTGTTGTTGTATTGCACTCATGCAAAAATAACGTTGCACTCACGTGATTTAGCTGAACGTTTTCATCGAATGTGAGTGAGCGGTAGAAAAAAGAAAAACAACAAATGCTACAACAACACAATGTTGCTCATAATTGGGTGAAATTTAAATTGCGAATTTCAACGTTCTACAGCAAAATAAAAAAATGTTTTAATTTTGTTGGTGTTGTTGTTGTTGCTGCTGTTGCATTTTGTATTTTGACATTTTCACAAATTGTTATTTGCTGTCCATTGTTATGCCGCAGCACACGTTTCTAATTATACCAGATATAAGTAACAAAAGTTCACATTAAAGTTGCCATTTATGCCCTTATATACATATGTATATGTTATACGAATGATTAATTAATGTTGGAAAATTCAAACACTCCCCTTAATTAAATAATGAATATAAAACAGAAGCTGTAGTTCAATCTCAGCTAGTGATGAAACAATTAAAAATAACGATCTTTAGAAAATGTTATGATCTGTACATTCGCAACAGCAAAAATAGAAAAATTTAGTCGTATACCATGCAGCATGAATCGCATTTTACGAGACGATTATACGACGGTTTATCCCGAACGAATTCTATTCCGCGACCACTCATTTTTCAGTAGGTGCTACAAAGCTGCCACGACGATGCCAAGTCGTGTGCGAACTTCTAACGACGACGTAACGACTCGTGTGCTAAAGGTCTTATTTGCACAAAATCGTATATCCGCACTCTTATCAAAATTATTAAGAAAACCCTACTTGTTCCGCTTTATGAGTTTAAAGATGACATCTTTTCAATTTTTGCTGATTCACAAGCATAGTTTTAATAAGCTTTTTTACTTGATTAAAGCTTCAAGCTTAATAGCTAAGAATACTAATAGCTGTAGTAGCTAAACTCTATTATTATTAAGTCAGTACTGTTCTAAAACAAAACCCTGACATAAAATTAAAAAGCACAAAAAATACATGCGGTATAATCGTTTTACCAAAGATCAAAAGTCTTATGGTAATTAAAAATTATGGTTCTAGACAAAATACATGCAACAAAACTCTATGAAATTGATATAAACCGTACGATAAATAACGTTAAAATGGTGAACTGTTACTTTCATCTACGGGTCAGAAATGTAAAATTTAGGATGAGGCAGAAACTCAATAACCTAATCCACCATATTGGGTCCACCACTTGATTTTGTAAAATCTGACTTCGGATTCATATTCAGCGACCCCAAAAAACCCCCGTATACAAAATTTGGTGCTAATCGGTTGATTTTTAAACAATACGTCCGCCATTTTAAATCCGCCATTTTGAATTTGAAGATTTTTAAAATATAGCCAAAACAAAATTAAAGACTCCCATAAAGGACGAAACAGAAGATTCAGGTGTTGCATCAACGAATTTTTTTTTGCTGACATCTTTAAGTATAAGTACCGATATAGTTCATACAAATTTTTGCGAGTAAAGACTTAAAATTGTCCATTTTTGCTACTCTACAATTCGAAATTTTCACACATCGATATCTTCCTGAAATTACAAAAAATTTAAATTTTGTAAAAGATGACCCTTTGGCTCAAAATAATAAAGGTAAGGGCGAAAGTGCGTACAGTGAGACAATTTTATGAAGCGAAAATGCCGTAGGTGTGCTATAGTATGTGTAGAATTTTCGCTCGCGTTTGAAATAGTGAAACGAAAATAAATGGTAAGAGTGCATTTAAACAAATAAAGGCATACAGCATCTAAACGACTAGACTAAATTTAAGAAATTAAGCGTCTTCTTGTTGGTAAATAAGATCTAAAGCTTTAAAAATCTATTCGCTATAAATAAAAAATCTGCATAGCTCCTGAGTTGATTTTGACAAATCACTTTACTTCTTTTTATATTTTATTAAAAAATATAATACGGTGATATTAAAGCAACAAAAATTTTCTTTCCACTAGACTTAAAATAATTACTTTGTCAATATCTCTGAAACTAACTGTTGCGCTTCCATTAAACTTTATACGAACTTTTAATTATAAATACAAGCCACAATATTTTTTATACATTTTTTTATGTGAGACTGTTCACGATACTCTCATAAAAATTTTGGTTGTGAAATACTGTCGAACAAAATAATGCCATTTCTACGAAAATAACTAAAATATCAAAAAAAAAAAAAAGAAAAAAATAGTTTTTAGCAATTATCTCGTACAGAAATTCAATCCAAGTAAAAGTTATAATTCAAAAATTTTCCACAATAAAAGTTAAATAAATTAATCACGTTAGCTCAACCATTTTGATGATGTTACTTAACTTAGGTTCAGGTTATTGATTAAAGGTTAATTAACTCTTGAGCCACACTATGATACCAAAATTTTATGTCAAATTTAATGACAGCAATATAAAGTTAACAAAACCAAAGACCTACAAAGCTTCAGGCCTTATTAGGAAAATTTATACGCTTATTAGCACAAAATAACAGCATTGTAAGACAAAAAAAAGAGAAACTCAAAATGATTTCTTTATTATTACACTAACAATAAAACCAACAAAAGCAAAAAAAAAAAAAAACAAAGTGGCAATCATAGCGAAGCATAAGAGACAACAACAACAACAGCAACAGCAGAAAAAAAAATACAAAATAAAAGAAAATGCAAATCACAAATCAAATCAAAGCAAATCGGCCCAATTTTCAATTTTCCAAAAAGTGCAACAAAAACTGCACAGCAACGGGGAAATGTTTAGGAAAACACAAAAAAAAAAAAAACAATGATGTGGGGAGAAAGCAAAACAACAACAACAGCAACTTGGCCATTAAACAGCATTAACAACACAAAAAAAAAAAAAAGAAAAATAAACCATTCGCTACATTTGTTGCTCCACTCCAAAGCAGAGTGAGTGCTGCTGCTGCTGCGGCAAAGAAGTGTGCAGCAACTGCATCACCATGCAGCGCGGTTCAACAAGTTCACTCACCTCATTCAGTCATTTGCTGTGCTGTGCTGCGCTGCGATGGCTGTGTATTGCGTGCTTGCTGCTACTGCTGCTGCTACGCTGCGCCGCTGCCGCTTTTGTTGCTGTTTCTTCTTTTTGGAGTTGGAGGCTACGGTTTTTGTTTGTTATACACTGAAAAAAAAATATGACAGTAAAAACTTCTATATGTTTTTCGAGTTTATATGATGAGGTGATTTCATTATATCAAATACAGGGTTATTCAATAAGGATGGCTAGATTAAAATTTGAAATTGAATAAAACAAGTTGTGTGTGAGATATCAACGAATTTTTTGTTTTATTTGAAAAGCCCTATTGTTGACATTTTGTGTGGTATATGAAATCGTTCGGATAGCCACCGCGTCTTCGCTGGGTGTCGTGCATACAAGAGGTTCAATTATCGATGACACTGACTCATAGATAAGGCTGAATTTGAGCGAAAGTATGGGCTATGTTGACCGTTCGTTTGCGGCTTATTGGCAAAGACCTGCAACTTAAGGGGAAACTCCACAAGGATTGGGTCGAATCGCCACTTTTTATGAAAAAGGTTTACTATTCTATAATATAATTTTTCTCAACAACTTATGAAACATATTTTCATAAGTTATTTTCTCAGTGTTATTCCTATAACTTTTTTTTTTTTTGAACATATGATTTTTTAATTTTTTTTCTCTCATTTTAACTCGTTATTTCGATACGTTGTTGTCGAAAGCTCTGGTTTTGTGCAAACTATACAGTGCTATTGCCATTGCTGTTACCTTATTGCAGTGTTGCTGCAATTTATGCATGTTTGCAGTGTTGCCTCTTTGGGTTACTTTGCATGCATTAACAACACGTTGTGCTTTTTATTTTTTTCAGCTTTTGCGATTTTTTATTTTTTATTTTTGTGGTTTTCAGTACGGTGTTCTGCCACTGTGATAATTACAAAATTAAAATATAAACAAAAAATATAAAAATCTGAATGTAAAGAACCCATAAAAAAGCAGCTATTAGTGACAAAAACACGGCAAAAGGCCACAGCGGTCACTAATAAAAGTGATAGCTGGATTTGAGTTGTTTTGCCTTGAACTTAGTTTAGATTTTTATTTCTAGATACAGTCAAAGTTGATACATTTGATGCGTATTTTCATACCAATATTCTTAATTTTTTTTTTAATAAAATACTTTGGAAGATGCCACGCCCAGTATTTAGTTAATTACATAATCAACAGAATTTCGTAAATCTCAGTAGTTTACTGAAATAAATCTCCATTAAATCAATTATATATAAATGACCTCTTTAAATTCTAAAAATATACATATGATGCTGATTATATAAAAGCAATAGTAATGTAAGAGAAACTGTAAGAAAAAAAAAACAGCTACGGTCGAAATACTGCCCCAATCAGTTGGGTATTCGGTTATTTTATAGATCTTTTTATCTATAATTTTATGTGAATGGACTATAAATATGCGATAAAATCAAGAACAACAACAATAAATACGACAGATTAAAGCATCGTAAAATTTAAGATATGCAGATTAGACTGACACAAAAAACCAGTTTCCTTATGATTTTTTCACCTACAAAATAGGAAGTTTTAGAACTACATCCTTTTCAAAATATTAATATTTAGAGCTTGCGATTTAGTCAATTTTCAAGCCGTTTTAGTAAGTTATGCAGCTCAGCAATTTGGTAATATTCATGCGTGGTGATCGGCACTATTTTAAGAGCTATAGGTACCGGATATAGATTTTTTAAAACTTGGGAACCACTGAACTGAACAAAACAAAATCGATATAAAAGGAGAGATTATCTAATAAGCCTTAGAACTTTCACCTATGTATTTGAAATTATTATATTATATTTTAAATTTGATTTTTCTCTTATATAGGGGGCTTGGCATCGCCTATTTTTTCCCAACCAAACTATGCTATGAATCTTCCACAGACCATAAGAACATTTATAAAGAAAATATGACTATTCTTTGTGAGATATGTTTTAAGAAATTTTGGTGTTTTTCATATGGGAGGCGTGAAGCCGCCCATTTTTTATAGAAAATATTGTCTGTACCTTTAAACTGTTTTCTTTGGGGTTATGTTAAATCTTTGGCTTAAGTTGATGAGTCGGCTGTAAGACCTCGGATTGCTTGAAACAGTGGTTGAAAATTGGATGAACAAAATTCGCTTTGTCAGAAATAGTTTTCAAACATTAATGCCATTGAATAGGAATTAAAGACTTTCGAATTATCTTAATTGATTGTTTTTTTATTTGAATTCAAAGTTTGTACACTCTAAAAAAATTCCCAATTATATAGATAAAACGGCCTGGGCTATCTGTCAAAATTAATTTTTGTCTTAATTTTTATTTCTTGATTTTTAAACAAAAGCGACCTCTAAATATTAAAGTTTTGACTGGAAATTTTTACTTGATATTTCTAATATACTACTAGATCTTTCTAATCTGTGAGCGAAAAAGTCGAGAAGCGTCGTTTTTTTTTTGTCACAGTCTAATGTGTGCGAAAATATACATATTTACATATCCACATATGTATGTCTATACATAAATATATTTATACGGGTGTCCCATAGTGTTTTTCTTTGAAAATAATTAATTATGTGAAATGGCTTATGTTCAATAGTGTATAACTCCAAAACTATAAATATGGTGCAAAACTTACAAGACCAAAGTTATACAAAATATTGTTGTCTATAAAAAATGTTCAAACATTTTAGCTGTATGAAGTGGACTAGGAAATTTTCATTACAAAAGTGATCGATAAGTTGTCTATACTAAGATTTTAAATTATTCCAAAAGCAAACTATGTACATAGGTATAAAATATGTATCGCATTTGAAAGTTAATTTCTGGTACTAAAAGTAATTCTTACAAAATGTCATAATTTGAATATTGAATATTTTTACCATTTTTCTAGCTGTCAGAAAATACAAAATATATATTCGTTTCAAACAAAATTACAAAATTTGAATCTGTCTTCAATATGATACTCCCTAAAATATTATGCGCAAATAGTCGCATTTTTTTTTGTAGGCCATAATTTTTACTTTCTTAAGTTTATGATTTTTTTATCGTTTTAATGTATCTTAATATATTTTTTTTTGTGCTCTCCAACCAATTTAATATTTTTATTATGTTAAAATATTCCTCATACCATGCTGTCATTCTCATATTTTGTACAAAAAAATTTAAATTTGACGTTTTTTTCTTATGTATTATGTATATAGCGTATTTTTTATTATTTTCCATCTGTTAGATATTCGCAAGCCAAAGTATTGAACGAATAGACAGACAACGAACGTAACTGACAACGACGTGCGACGCTCAAGTTGGATACATTTGACAAAATTTTTTTTGCACCACTTTGTCTACTTCGTCCCGCTTTGTTGTTTGCTTGCATAATGCGTTACCAATTTGGATAAAATTAAAAAAAAAAAATCATTAATTTAAGCAGCAGCAGCAGCATCATCATGTTTTGTCATCTTTGTCTCTTGCTATTGCTATCTCTTTTGTGTGATGTGATTTTTTTCTTTTTTTAATGTCTTGATATTTTTTTTGTGGTTTCTCTAAAAAATTCTACTCGACGTGTGTTCTTTTTGATTTTAATGTTGTTTACTTCTTGTTGTGCTGTTGCTTTAATTGTTGCTTTTGTTTTTTTTTGTAGTTTCTTTGAGAATGAGGTGACATCTGTTGATATCAAGATTTGTTTTTTGCTTTTTATTGTTGTTATTGTTGACACTTATGCTAGATATCTTGCTCATGTTGTTGCCTTAGTTTCTTGTAATTAATACAACTATGAAGTTAACTATCAACTATCAAGTTAATTATTAGAAATTCTATGAAAAAGCATCAAGATTTTTGTATCAAACAGCTGAAAGCCGGAACATGTTGCTATGTTTTTTTTTTATTCAATTTTCTTAATTGGTCTTATTTGCAGGAAATTGTGGACAATATCCTGCATTCTGCATTAAAAAAATTTTGCAAAATCTGGGAAAAGGACAATGTCTTAATATCGTCTGTTTATGAAACTCGTGTAGTGGTAGTGACAGATATTTGACTTTGATGATGAGCAATTTTATGTTAACATTTTTTTTATTAAAATTAATTTTTTCCAAAAATCGTGTAGAAAATGTTGGCGTTCAGAAGTTAACTTATACAATGCCCAGGCATTTTATTTTAAAATATTTGATGCGAAAGAAGTTAACGTTTCATAATGCTGCAGTTTTCAATCTGACAGCAATTTATCTCTTTTATTGTCGCATTACTTGCGATACTTTTTCAGGGAAGTTACTAAACTTAAGGTGTGTTCAAATTTGAAGTATCTTTTTAAGCTTCAAATGAAAAATATAAATTGTATAAAATCCTTATTTATTTTTATTGAAAATTAAATTACATTAATTCTGGTTAATAAAAGTGTTTAAATAACTTTTTCGCATAATGATTGTTCCATTAGTGATATTTGCTCGATGAAGTTGTCTTTGAGGTATTGAAGAGTTTGAGGACTTTCCGCATAAACTTTATTCTTAAAGAAACCCCATAAAAAGAAATCCAACGGTGTTAAATCACATGATCTTGTTGGACAATTCAAATAATTTGCTTGAAAAAATTTTTATATCTATGGCTCAATTAACGCATATTTTAATAATTAAAACTCGTTATTCACTCGTGCCAACTAATCGGTATGTATTTCCATTGTAATTAAAAAAAACATTAGTGTGATACAGTACCTATAAAAAAAATCGACGGCATATTTAAAAAGATACCTCAAATTTGAACACCCTTTAGTTTCGAATGATCTTTGTTTTTTAAATCCGCTGTCATGCTAACTATTAAATGAACATAACAATAACTTCAGAAATTCTATACTGTTGTACTTTTCCTTTGAGCTTTAGTTATTACCGCCTCAAATATTTTCGCAAAAAATTTGTAATAATTAGTAAAAAATTAGAATACAATGAAATCCACTTATAAGCAGCAATGTATGTAGATAGAGGAAAAAACCTTAAGAAAAATAAACAATGAAAATAAAAATTAAAAAAAAGTAAAAAGAAACAAAAGCACAAGGCCGCTGGAGAAAAAAAAAGGAAAAAACACAAATTTAAAGAAAACAAAATTAAAATATAAGTAAAATAAAAAAAAGTTCATATAAAAAGAACGTAACAATAACAAAGTTGTTTACGAAATATTTTGATTTACTTTTTTTTCTTTTCGTTTTCATTTCATTTTACTTTTACACTTCCACTTTTTGTGTTTTTACTTTTTATTTTAGTGATTTTTGTTCTGTTTTACCTATTTTTATTCTCTTATTTGCTTTAAAATCATTTATCGATTTTATTTAATTTTTTTTTGTGTACATCACTTCAACTTTTTTGTTGTTGCTACCACACACGCGTACAATTCAAAGCCGATAACAATTTGTCTAGCCCAAAAAAAGCAGTAACAAGTATTGTTGTTTTTGTATTGTTTTATTTGGCTTTGCAAAAAAAAAAGTTTGCTTTTAATAACAACATTTAACAATATGACTCACGTGCCGGGCAAAAAAAAAAGCATGTATATATATGAAAGAGCTTGAAAAATTAATAGCAATTTTATCGATTATTGTTTTTTTTTTCTTTCTATAAATTCCTTTTAAATGAAGCGAATATACTTATCAGTAATATATTTTATATTACCATATGTGTGTATTTATACGAAACTTTTTTTTCTATAAATTAAGTTTTATTTGCTAGTGCTTGCATTTGTTATCGATAAATAATTAGACGCACGCTTAGCAACTAATAGTTAATAAAAATGAAAAAAATAAAAAACAGCTATAAAATAATCTCGCGATAGTGCTGAGCACCATCAAAACACAAATATGTAGTTAAATATGAAAAATTTAAAAAAAAAACTATAAAACTCGTAATTAAATTAAGCGCTTGCTCACTTGAATTGGCGTAATCTATAAACTTTTTAATGAAATTGAAACAATTTATTTTTTTACATTTTTTTTAACAAAACTTTTAGCATCTATTATTAAATTAAATTTATAATTTTTAAAGGTTATTATTGAAGCTCGTTTGTTAGCATTATGATTAATTTAAAATTTTTATTTATTTACTTAATCTACTGTACTATGTCCTTAAAGCATTTTGTATTTAATTTCACTGTATGTGGAAATAATACAACTTTGTCTTTAATCGATATCTGTTATCAATAAAATCTAATTGATAAGCGAAGTGAGAGAGAGGCATTTTGAAATTGGCTCTTTATATGGAACAAATTTCACTCTGGTAGAGCTCTTGCTCTAACGTGAAATTTCAATAATTCTAGCAAATCAGGACAGTATATTTTGAAATCTAAAAAAATTTGTATGAAAAGAATACCTTGGACACTGCAACTTTCAGATGGATAGCCTTTGCATACATAGCAATTAGGGCGAGTTTTGTATCATAAGGAAACATGTGACGTAAAGTAAATGGCTTATTACAGATTTGTAGTATGTACTCCAAACTATTTATACTTTAGTACTCAAGAAGTGATCGGAATCAAACATAAATAGACTGAACTCTGTGGAAAGAACTAAAATATATACATATAATATGGGCAGTGGAAAAGGTTATTTCATTAATATTCTGTCGTTCATTCAGCACTAGGAAATAAGTGCATCTATATCAGTCTGAAATTAACCCAATCAAATAAAAATTTTTATATTATCATATGCTTAAAAATAAAAGATACTTTATTTATAAATAAAACAAACAACAGAGAGCCCAGCAGGGCTACCAAGTGACCGGGGTTGACTTGACCGGGAATTTTATGTCAAAGTCAGGGGTCTGGTAGGTATTAAACATTTCTGAAATAATTGTTAATTTGACGATTTTTGTGAAATGAACTTGCAGTCTGTTCTTCAGCGAGCAAAAAAACAAGGTACAAATATTTTTTTTTGAGAAGGCCAGAAAATGCTTCTGTACGACGTTGTAGCCCTAAACTCTGGCTTTTGAGGCATCGAATTCTTTAGAAAAATTTTCATTCACTTTCAAAACCTATTTTCTTTTATGTATATAAATAGATACTTGGAAATAAGAAGTTCATGGTCTAAGCCATATATAGGCATCATTCTGGAAGCAAGAGCCACAACATTTCAAGAATCCTTTGTAGAAAGATTTATATTTGGCCTCAAAATAGGCTGCGGTTTTGGCAATTCCTTCTTCATTGGACCCAAATCTCTTTCCCTTGTGCATTCTTTTAAGGTCTGCATACAAGTAGTAGTCGCTGGAAGCCAGATCTGGAGAATACGGTCCATGAGAGAACAATTCAAAATGCACGTCGTGTAATTTTTGGCATTTATGTTGGTGAAAGAGCACTTTTTGCTTCTACATTTGGGGCCGTTTTTTGGAAATTTTTTCCTTCAGATACATTTCTTTCTATTAGCTGCTGATGTTTCTTCTATGTGTTCTCAAGGTAATTGATGCAACAAATATTTGCGTTTTTGCTCGCTTTGAGTGGCTTTTTTTGGTTGCTATCCACTCAGCTGACTGTCGATTTGACTCTAAAGTATAGTGATGAATCCATGTTTCATCCACTTTCACATACCGCATGAAAAAATCCTTTTTATTGAAGTAAAACAACTGCTAAAAAGTAATGCTTTATCAACACTCGAAATTTAGATTTCTCCATTATTTTGAAAATTAAAAAATTAGCGCCACTACTGTAACTTGTGAGCTAAACATTAGATTGTTATGGAATTTTTGCATTGTATTATTAGAAGGTTAGTATGTACTTCCTAAAAATCATATGGCTTTCTCAATTATATATGTATATGAAATTATCGTTGTTTTATATGAAAATTATTCCATAATGTATCAATATCTTTTACTAATAATGTTTTTATTGAAATGCAAAGATTGCGCTTGTTTCTTTTTACAATCTCCTCTTCAAAAAAAATCAAACTACAAAAAAAATCAGCTAAAAAATCATTAATAAGACGCGTGGTTAAAAAACAAAATTGTTTATTTTACGGCCCAAAAGTGTACCACTTTAAATTTATTTTTGTGATGTTTTTTTCTTCTGTCAATAATTTATCTGATTTTATTTCATATATGAACGTATAGGGATTAGTCTTGTATACTTAACTTTTACTTTTTATTTTTTTCATTTGACGTTTCTGACAAGTTCAAGTTTTTGCTTTCGTTTTTACATTTAATGTTTTATTTTTAGTACCATTTGACGTCAAAAGAAAATTCGCTATCTTGTTTGCTTTAATATTTCAGTGCAAAATATATTTTTTTTTTTTTTGCTCAAAGCTAAACTATATACAATTTTTGTTTAGTCATCCATGAAAAAGATGATTTAGTCGTTTGCTAAATATTTGTTTTTATTGAAAGGAAAATAAAAAAAAAATTTTAAAAATAATTGTGTTAAAATATTTGCCAAAATCATCTAGTTTTTCAATTTAAACATATTGACGTTGGTATGCATTTGGCTTTGGCAACAAATTTTTCTTTGTTAATATTATTATTAACATTTTCTTTATTTATAAACAAAAAAAAAAAAAAAATTGCTGAAATATTTAACTTGTACCAATAGGTGAAGGTCATTTGTATCGATAAACTTTCTGTTATTTTAATTGGAAAATCAAATGTTTAGATATATGTAAAAATAATTAAAAAAAGATGAGAAGAAGTTACTGTGAAAAACTTTTCTTTGGAAAGGATACCCATTGAATCTTTAGTTCAGCGGCCATCAAGTCGGTATACAGCGCTGGCTGTATTTAATTTTTACCTCACCGAAATCTTTTACTTTCACTATGCTCTTTTCACTTACCTTCAGATGAAATTTTACTTAGACCAAATATACCAAATGCCCATTTATAAAATTAAGTAAAGCCCAAATTTGTATGCATTTTTTTTGCCACATTTTAGAAAATTTCAACAGTTGGCAAGTGTTATATTAAAATGAATAACACTTTGCATTTATGTTCTTCATTTCTTATACCAAATTTAACTCAACTTTAGAAACAACCCATGATGATTATAATTTTTAATTCTATGCTTTATAAACTCGACATCGAATATGTCAACGACAATGATGATGATGATGATGATAATGATAATTTCCCTAAAAGTACTCACACAAATGATAACTCAAACTTTTTACCTTACAAAAATCAAACATAACATGCAATTGCAATTAAATTATACAAACATGGCAACACTAGAAAAAGTAATACTAATTTGTCTACTTGTTGTTGTTATTGTTGCCACTTAAATGCAATTTTCGAATTAGTTTTTTTCTTTCTAGGAATCCATTTTTTTTAATGTTTCTTTCTTGTGCGATGCTTAATTCCCTTTTCCTAGTTATTTTCTATTTAATTATTTAAGTATTTGAACTTTTACCACACAGCACTTAACTAACGGTGGTTGGACTAACTTTAAAGACAAAAAACAAGCGCTTACAGTCATGGTCAAAAGTATTGGGAACCGCTATCAAATAAACATTTGTAGAAATGCTAAAGGAAAGGAAATGCTAAAGGCAGCAATTGAATGTATATAAAAAGAGTGGTTTAAATTTTCCCAAAATATATATAGCATAATGGGGGAAGAAAAGTCTACTAAATATTATTTTTTTTTTAATAAAATAGTTTATTATAAAAATATTTTTAAAAATTTTCTGAATTGTACTAACAGAATTAAAATAAAAATGTAGGTGTGCCTAATACTTTTGACGATGACTGTCACACACACACATACATGTGTAGACCATACTGCAGTCATGCCAGACACAGTGGAGCTTCAAATTCGTAGAAGCGCGTCAATGTAATCAAACGAACTAAATACAAACTCTATTGTGAATTTCTACGAAACGAATTGCAATTGACACAGCAACTCGCATGCAACTTTAAATTGCAAGCAAGTGAGCAGCAACCAACTCGAAAAAAAAGACAAAAGAGAGGGGCAATAACAATAACAATAACAAACAAGTACAAAAGAAATGCTAACAATAATATCAACAACAAATGTATTGACAGACAAATCTACATACGTTGCTGCTGCTGCTGTTGTTGCACTGTTGACGCTGTTGATTTGATAACAGCAATGGCAATAAAAATAATATCAATAACAACCAACAATCATTAAATAAAGGCAAAAATTACAAAAAAAAAAATCAATTTCTTTGCGTTTAGAAAATAAGTAGAAAAATATTAAATTAAAAATAAAAAAACCTTTTGTTGTGGCCTAATTTTGTTAAGTGTTTTTGTTTCTATTGCTGTTACCGTTGCTGTTATTATCATTGAAAAGTTGAACTTTCGACTATAGAGTTTACTCCAATCAAAAAAAAAAAAAAAGAGAAAAAAGAAAAAAATTGAAAAAAAGATTGACTATATGGTAATAAAAATTCATGATAATAATAAATGATAATGACAAACTGATGAACTGACAATCAACCGACGACGACGACGACGACTATACATTCGTATCTGTAAAGCTAAAAAGACCTTTTACCAGCTACAAATCAAAGTAAACAATTTCTTATATCAATTTGCAAGCAGTATGTAGTTTACACTGTCAGAAAAAAAAATTTATAAAAAGTTGTTTATTAGGAAACGCCGAAAAAAAATTAATGGCGACAAAAATTTTCTGTTAGTCATAAGGAGCAGCAAAAATTTTAAGCAACAACGCTACGTAACAATGTTTGCAACAATGTTTATCAACAATATTAGTGGCAATGCTTATTAAGAATGTTAAGCAACAATTTTTAGTAACGATACATAGCAATAAAAGGAATTTTAGTCCCCTCCCCCACCCAGTTGTCCATTTTGGTCTGATTCCACTTCCCCTTCCTTCCACTCTCAACAATTATGCTACCCTCCTTTTGGTTTTTCGAGTTTTATGAACAAAAATAAGCGGAAAAATTCAAGAGTGACTTTCAAAAAAATGGACGTCCGAAAAAGTTTCGAACTCCCCTGCTTGTCCGCTTTTACGATCACCCCCTTCCCCTTCTGTGGACATCTTTTTAGATGACCCTTTACGTGTGCAACAGTTCCTAGATACAATTCATAGCAATTGCATTGAATTGAAATGAATGAATGAGTTGAATTGAATTAAATTGAAATTAAATTGATTTGAATCAGTACTTAGCAACAATATTTAGCAACAATGTTTTCAAAACAATGTTTATTAACAAGTTTTGTGTATTAAAATTAATTAAACTTAACTTCTTTCGAAATTTTCACAGTGTACCTCTTATCGTTAAGCAAATAATACACTTAAGTCAAATATTATAATGAATATGTTTCACTTTTCATTTGAAACAAACAATTAATAAATCAATTGTTATATGTACCCATCATTTAAATGACAGCTTTTTTGTTGCTTCTCTACGCGTATGTACTATATATCAACTGGAGGCAGTGCAGAACAATTTTAGCAAGTTAGTGAACTAAATAAATTAAGTTATCAATAAGAAACGACATGAAATCAATAACAACGCAGCTGTCATTTACCAACTATGGTATCGTTATGATTTTTTAATACTGTAATCAAAAATATAATTATGGCAATAAAACTATAAATATAATAGAAAGATTATATCAAAGCTTATATATGCAAAGCGTATATTAGCTTCATTTATTGAGGGATTTGATGAAAGTCGATTATCAATAATTTATAGCTTAATTATGAATTAATGTTAATAATAAATTTCAGTGTGCTATTTTTTGTGTCCAACGCTGTGCTGCTGATATTGAGTTTTTAAATTGACTTTGACTGTGTGTGTGTGTTTTTTTTAATCAAACTGTTGACTCATGTTACGCTTCATTTGCCTTACTAAACAAATATTAACAATTAATTCAGTGGCTTTAGGTTAAGCTTCCAGTCTTAGCACTTAAATCCAGTGAAACTAAAATAAATATTTTCTATAAAATTGGCTTATTAAGCAGCAAAAACAAAATAATAACAAAACTGATAAATGGAAACGGGCGAATGATCACAAATAAGAGAAAGAAAAATAAAAAAAACTAGTAAGAGTATTAACTTGGCCTCACCGAAATATAAATACAGTACGCTGCATTAACAGTAAAAGTGCGAGTAAGTCTTAAAATTTTATTAAAAGTTATTTCTTCCACCAAAAATACGTGTTAGCTGGTTTGACTAAACGTATCCACTTTGAATAAAAAACATTTACTTAAACATATGGGAGGTGCCACGCCCTCTTTTCGAAATTCGCCAACTTTTTGCCTGATGTAAAATTTGGTTTCGTTACTTTAAATAATGAGAGAATTTTAGCGGCTTGAAGTTTTCGCTTGCATGGGAGATGATGCCACGCCTTCTTGTCGAAATTCACTAAATTTTTGTACAGAGCTTGTCTGAGTTATTCCTAGTATTTGTGAGAAACTTAATTACACTACATTCAATAACTGTCACAATATATATAGTGTTTTCAATATTTTATTTGTATGGGCGGTAAGCGTGTTCTTGAATCCATTTTACCCATTTTCCATCCCAAGAAGCTTATTTAATGGTGTAGCCTGTGTACCAAACTTTATTCACTTATGTATATCGCTTGATTTTGAAGACAGATAGACAAATATACAGACGAACATGGCTAAATCGACTCATGTGGTTATGCGGATAAGGAGCATATATAGTCACTTATGACACGCCCCCTTTTATGTGTTACAAATGGAATGAGAATGTGAATATACCCTGAGTGTAGGGTGCAATGATAATCTTACGTTGAACATAGATTAAATCACTGTACTTTCAAGCCAACTTATGTGGAATTTAAAGTTCACACAACAACAACAGTATCATATAGACTTTACAGTACCTCAACATTAACTCAACAGTAACTGCACAGTAACTCATTGAAGTACTGCAATGTGCGAAAAACTTGTAACATTTTCATATAGATTTTCAGGAATTTTAACATGAACTTTAGAGTAAATAGCATGAAATCAACAGTATTGCATTAACAGTACCAGACCAGATTTTAAAATTAAATTGAGTTAAACTTGGTGAAAGAACAATATAGTTAAATTGTTCAAACAATTTTTTAATTTTAATTTTATTTCTGTTTATTTCTTTATTCAGAAAGAAATCTACATATTCGATATATGAACCTTAAAAGAATGATGAGTAAATTCTGAAGAATGATGAGTAAACTCTGAAGCTTCATATGTCGTAAATTATTAATTTCAGAAACATATATTTCATTGAAATATTTCGAACACTGCTTGCTCAGCATAATCTTTTTAGGGTACTATGTTAGTTTATTTTTATATCGAAATTTAATTAAATTTTAACCAATTTGTGTGCAGCCTTGTTCAAAATTTGTTCCTTAACAAAAACAGAAGCGTGAAGAAAAACATTCTACTCAAAACATTGTACTTATACATACAAACATAAATATAGAACATGCTTTCTGAACCAAAAGAGAAAAACAATACTCAAAATAAATATAATATCTGTTTATTTATACAAATATTGATTAAGTAAATAAAACATTTTTATTGTAAAGATATATTTTTATTAATCTACAGTCTTCTCTCTCTCTCTATTTATTTGCAGATTTTTGGAATTTCCCAAAATAATATCATCTAAATATTTTTGAAGGTAAGTTAGTGACTAAATAAGAAACTTCAAGTTAAAATTGTTTTTGGCTTTATTATACATACGAGTAAATATTAAAAAACAAAAATTTTTGCTTATAAATTGAGAAAATTAACATGAAAAAGTAGTCTAGTGGTAATTTGATTTACATAACTCAGAAAACTAAGCTAAGCGAAACACTGTTAACATACTGTTAGCAGACTGTTAAGTCTTTTGATTTTGCATTTTTGAAGTAAAATTCATTTTATTTTATAATTAACTTTATAGCGTAACTAAAATTTATTTCGTTAAATTTTTTACATAGTTTTTCACAGCTTTAGACATTTTTTCAAAAACTTTAACATTTAGCTGTTAACTCGCTGCTAAGCAATTGCTAAAGTGCAGTTAAATTATTTTTTAAAAAATATATATATATACGTCACTGTTAAGTTTTCCCTTGCTACTATGTTAAGATTTCACCAACAATGTATGTAATACAAATTGCTAAGCGTCACTGTTAACTCACTATAAGGCAATTTTGTTTGTGAGCTGATTAGTCATTTTTAAAAAAATGTTTCATACGCTTTCAACTATATGTACATATGTACTTTTGTTTTGTCATACAGAATTTAATTACATATTATTTTCTCTATTTTTACTTAAAAATTATACACAATTTGAAATGCACATTAGTTAATGTTTCGAAACGGCCTTACCTTTAATTTATTTTTGTCAAATGAAAATATTTTGAAAAAGACTGACCTTGCATACCGCAGCCCTTGCTCGCCTCCCTTTTATTGCTACTATTTCTACTAAATACCTTATTTCTGAATGAAACACGTGCCGGCTTTTATTTATTTTTTAATTTTTGTCTATTCTTTTATCTATTTTTTTTTTACAGACAACAAATATGTGGGGTATATGGGTATATATTTTTGTGTGGTTGTTATAATTTATTTTATTTAAACGACAAATTATATAACATCAATAATGTAAACAAACAAACAACAACAGTAGCAGCAGCAGAGACTACAACACGGTAGGCATAGTTAAATTGACGAAAATTGCTTTAAATGTAATAAATTAAAAAAACAAATTAAATCGCAAATTCATGTGACAGAAAAATTAAAATAAAACACTCTACCGTAAAATTAAGAAAATGTTGGTAAAAAAGTGTTTGCAGACTTCTGAAAGTGAAAAATCGCTAATTGAGCTCGAATCGTGTGCAGTGCTACTTTTTTTGTTACAAAACTCTTGTATGGGAAGTGCCACACCTTCTTTTCGAAGTTAGCCAACTATTTGTCTGATGCTTGGCCGAATCATTTTTTTATATTTGTGTGAAAATTTAGTTTCATTGCTTTAAAAAACTTTCTCAAAGTAGCTCCTTATAGTTTTTATTATTATGGAGGATGCCAAGCCCAGCAAGTTCACCAAGCTCACCTCTTATTTGTGTGAAATTTGGTTCCATTACCTTAAAGAGTTCTCACAGCATAGCATTTTAAAATTTTCGCTTGCATGGGGAGTGTTACGCCCCCTCACTGAAATTCGCCAACTTGTTTTTCAGAGCTTGTCTAAGTTTTTCCTCGTTGGGTATAAAAATGTAAAAAAACTTATACTGTAGTCAACTGAACGATCAAACTTAGCTTTATATTATATATATATACATATGTATTCAAATATACATATATGTATGTATGTATATGCTGACATCAGTTGATTTCTAATATGATTTTTCTCTCAACATACAACTATTTATGTTGAATAAAAACAACAAACAAAAATTTGTTTTTTCTGTTCGACCAAACAACTAAAAAAAAATGTTTATGTTTAATTTATATAAAAATAAATAAATTCCAAAAAGTGGAAACAAAAAGCATAGAAATGTTGAGGAATTGAATTTTGTGCCATTACCATTAAATTTTATGTAGAAATTAGCAAAGCTCTAGCAGCAACAGCAACAGCAACACCTACGGTAGCAACAATAGCGCAGAAATATTTTTAAAATGTTTCAGAGAATACATACCATAAAAGTAGTAGCAACAAATTATTTTTTATTTGTTTTTACTAAATATTTAAATATTTGTATTTGCTTAAAGATTTAACTGTATTGTATTTATATGGCTATCCCCTTTTTCGCACATTTTTTTTGCTTTTGTTGGGCACGCACCATACCATAGTTACTGCCTTTATTTACGCCTGGTCTGTCTGTTTGTCTGTCTGTCTGCCTCTTCATTTGTTCTTTTGTTTCTCATGCAAATATTTGTTTACACCCAAAATGAAAGATAAACGAAAAGTTTCTTTTTTTTTATGGATTATTTTTGCTCATTTTTGCACGATGTCATATATTTATTTTATTTGTTTGTTTGCTTTTATGCCGGTTTATCCCTATAATGTCTGCTGCTACTTTTATTAATTAACATTTCTGTTAAAAAAGAAGAAAAAAAAAAAATGAAACGACGAATAAGTATTTATTTAAACAAACATTTTATTTGAATTAAAAAAATATTAATTTTTTTCGTAAATAACTTTTGAGTGAAACTCAAAGATAAATAAAATAGTGCTGTCTGCTTTGAATCATTGCTTAGATATACAATAATTAACTATCATACTTCTGTTAATTGTTAAAAGTAATTTTAGCTTAATAAAGTCGGCTGTTGTTTGCAAACGGTACTCCAACATTCTGTTGTTTTGCATTGAATTGAAAAAATAAGTAAGTACAGTAGACTTCCAATATAACGTATAACGATATAACGAATTTCCATTTTAATGAACAGTTTTTCAAATTGAGACTTTTCCATTGATGTCTCTAAATTAAGAGCGCTAAAAATGTTTTCCGTTCCTAATAACGAACATTGTTTAATTAAAAAATAACTGTTGAACTGAAATAACTTTTTTTACCAGTAAAGGTGGTCGCCAGTAAGAAAAGCATTGCAAAATCTAATTTAACGTTTATACGAGTTAATATATGTTATAATAAAAGCCAGTTTCTTTAATAAAAAAACAGTTCGATATAACGAATTTTACGATATTAAGACTGTCCCGTGAATTAATTAGTTCGTTATATTGGACGTCTACTGTACTTTAATTTCTGCTCTCAAATCTAACATAACAGTCAATGTTATTCTTAGATTTTTAACTTATTCAACTAAGTACTTTGACATTATCTGACCCCTAAAAATAAACCAAAAAAAAAAAAATGAAAAACAAAGGCACAAATCTACAGTGCTTTACTAATAAATAATTTAATCAATGATTTAAATAAAAGACAATAAAATACCCGTATAATAAATAATAGTTAACACGACAAGTTGAATTAATTTAATAACAGTTAATTTGCTCAACCGCAACTACAATATAGTCGCCGCTTTACTTGAAAATCTTCTAACTCATGACTCCGCCCGTGACTGTAAATCAATTGACATTTCGTGATCGCATGACAGTTGGCAACAAAGAATAACAAATGATATAGAGCAAGAAAAAAGATTGTAAATGAAATATGTACCAAGTTACACAGAAAAAAAGTTTGGAGAAAAAAATATATCTACAGAAATTAATATGAGTAAACAGTTTTATTGGTAGCAGACGAATTTGACACTTTTTTTTTATATACGCGTATCTTGGAAAAGTATAAAACAACAAAAAAAGGGCTAATCTGTTGCTAAATGGAATCATCAGTGACCTTTGAGTCGATTAGTGAGAATTTCTAAGCCTGATATGTTTAATTTTTTGCATAGATTTCTTGAGAGCCATATTAAAAAGCGAAAGAAAAAAGAACAAATAATTTTTGCTGTTGTAACTATGGTTGCTTTTTGTTATGGTTCTCAACAGATCTATGCAAAAGGGAAACCTATCATACTCAAAGTTCACTGATGATTCCATTTAGCAATGGATGAAACTAGTATGACTTAAAAGTACCGAAATTAAAAGCATGCAGCGATTGCGTACCGAAATGACTAGCTCGAATAACAGAAATAGATCGAGTAGAGCCAGATATTTTTTGCTATTGTTTTTAGAGCTGAACGAGCTTCTAGCTGTGCATTCTTGCAATAAACCATCATTTAGTTTAAATAAGTTGGAACTCAAACTGACTGCCCCCATCAGCAAATCTAACCCCGATACATATCATTCTCGAAATTTTAGGAATCTCTCATGTTATTTTTTTTATATTTATTTTGAACAAAATTAAAATAAAAATTAGAGTTAAAGGTAACAAACGCTCGTTACACATGAACTGTATATATCGCTAATATTTTTAGTGTGCGTAAAAATAAAAAGTAAAAAAAAAACACAAAAAAGATAAAGTGATAACACATGTGCAAAAAAAAAATAAATAAAAACAAAATAATAACAACGAAAAAACAATTAAATATTTGTCACACATTTTTGTTTTTGTGACTATGTACAATTTACCATGAAAATGCCTATTTTTGTTCTTCTTCTTCTTCATCCCCGAATCGTATAACCTTTAAAATAACCTACACCAATAAGCAAAAGAAAACCATATGATATTTTTGTTTTTGTAATTTTACCACGAGCCGTTTTTTTACCCTCATAATTCCTCTAACACCTTAAATGAGTTTAGATTTCATTATCAACTTTTATTTACTTTTTTGTTTTTTATTTTTTGTTTTTGTTTTATTATATGGGTTTGTGCTTTTTCTTTTCTTTACTATTCTTTTTTTTAATTATTTTATTTTGCTTTGCTTTGTTGTTTATTCTGTTGATAATCTGCTATTAAGCGCAAAAATCCAGTCAGTCAACAACAGTGGGAACAACAACAACAACAGCAACTTTGACTTATTGCATGAGAGACGAGAGAATATTGCGGGTGTGTGTGCAGTGTGTTTGTATAGAGGGGTTAGTTGGTGTTTAAGAGTTCATACGTTTATTTGACAGTGGGTGTTACTTTTTTTTTTTTTGGACAAAAAACTGAAATTATCGCATGTTCCATTTACGTGCTTCGATTAGTTGTTGTTGTTGTTGTTGCTATTGTTGTTACTGTTTTAAGGTGCTATAAAGTTACGTTAAAAAACCCATCATAAATTATATTTTATTTTCTTTTATCTGCAGTCCAAGTTGATTTTATTTAAATACATTGAGATATTTATTGTATTTTTTATATTTTCACTGTTAAATTTCTGTTAACTTAATTAATAATGTTAAATTAATGCTATAGCGCTGTTAAACTATTGACAGTATAGCCTTGAGGAGAATTTCGAGTGCTGGTGACAGCAAGTAAAGCGTTTTTATATTCAAGAAGCGTACCCTCAAAGTATTGGTTGTTACTATTTATTTTGCTATTGGAAGGGGAGAGTATACTGCGTGTCCCATTTATCTTGAAGCTAAGTAATAACTCGAAAAAAAAAATTATTTTACAAAACAAAATTTTTTAACCAAAACCTTTCTTAAACTTATTATTATATATATTAGATTTTTCAAGGCCATTTCAGGGTCAGTTTATCATTTTAATAGAATACTATTATTGAGAACCAAATAACATATTAAAAAAACAAGTCAAATTTAGGCTTCTGGGAGACTAAAAACTCTCATTATAGTCTCCTAGAAGATGGCGACAATGAACGCAAACGTCGGAGAGTAAAAATTAAAAATTAAAAAATTCTTAAAAATTATTATTATTCGACCAAAAAGTCCAAAAACAAACACACATCAAATTCAACAATTAGTCCAAGCTCTATATACCCATATAAAATAATTCAAGTTATAAATAGTTCACGAAAAGTCTATTTCTGTTAAATGGAATCATCAGTGAACTTTTAGCCGAAGTAATGATGAGTATAGGCCTGATATGAACCTGTTGTTTCCCCCTTTGCATATACATATGCATGTGTTTGGAATCCCAGCAAAAACTGAAATAAAGCCAAATCTTCATTGCAAAGACTCGAAGGTCGCTGATGATTCCATTTCATAGCTAGTATGACTAGCTTTAGCTCCTCTTTTGTTCTTTATTTTGTGTAATTTTGTTTGTTGGTGTTGGCACACTTCGTACTGAACATTAAGCTATGTAAATAAATTTTAAATTATTTTCTGTTCCAGTATACCATACAGACCGTCTTAGTTTTGTTGCAAATTCTTTTTTGTAAGATAAGTTTTTTTTTCGCAATTTAATTGTAATTCATTGCTTATTTAAATTTTCTCACTGTACACAACCACATATTTTTTAACTTCCTATTTTTTTCATTTGCCTTAAAACTTTTGTGAGCAACTTCCACAAAATTTTAGCCGATGACATTTTAATCTGGGACTTAAGTTGCAGTTTCGAACTCATTTTAACCATAAACAAAAAAGCTTAAACTTTTATTGTTTTTTTTTTAGGTGGTTGCAAATTGTTGCTAAAGCTACTTTTGCCATTTTAGGTAACGAGCCTGGGTGCAACATCTACAAAGAAAAAACAAATTTTCAACTAACTTGGCTAAAACGACATCAAAAAAAGTTTTTAAAAAAATAAAAAAAGTTATCGCACACAAATTGAATAATAAAATTTATTGCTTTTAAATTTGCTATTTTTATTAAAAATTTGACAAAAAAAAAAAATGAAGAAATTTTGTCGAAACTGTCAAATATGGTTAAAGTGTTGACAGCGACAATTTTATGAGCGCGAAAATTTGTTGTTGCTAAATAATAAAATAAAATTGCTTTTTAACAAACTATTCGTCTTTATGTTAGTTTTTATTTCAATTAAATTTTAATCTTATAAAAAAGATCCTATATTTAAAAATAGATTAGATATGGTTTATTGTTGAGTCTGTTAATGACGCTTTTGCGTTAATCATCGCTTAGTTACTGCTACTCGTATGATGTTACGAACTTTCTGCAAAAGCTATTTGGGAATAATGTTCAAGTTTTAAATCATATTTGTACTATGCTATACAATATATTACGAGTACATAAAGTAAAGTGACTGTTAAGTGGCTGTTAAACAGCTGCTTGGTTATTACCAATAACAGTTAGTGTTATCACTGACTTTGAATTTGTCACTTTCACTTGACATTACTTAATATATGCGCTGCCGTTATTTGACCGCTGTAATGTGTTCTTTTTTTTGACGAATGCTGTTACTTTATTTTTAAGTTGTTGTAACACATATCATAGTTAGTGACACTGTTACAATCACTCATCTCAAAAGCAAAAAATCACTTTAGTTTTTTAAAAGTTTTTTTTAGTGAAAAATTAATTTAATTACTTTTGAGTAAGCTTATATTTAGCAGGAAAATTATAAAAAAACAGAAAAATAGTATACATAATACTTTTCAGTAATTCAACTTTTAATAATACCTATGTTAAATCACTGTTGAGTAAATATCAAGTGTAAAACTAAAGTTTTCGTTTGATGTATCGGGAGGGCAGAAAATACAAGAAAGACAAAAGACTTTTCTGCAATAAAAATGTAATAACAAATGAGTTACAAAAACAAAGGCACTACAGAAAAAATAATTTTGGTTTTGCTTTGTTTCACTTTTTGCTTTGGTTCCCAATAAGTCTATTCAAAAAGGAATACATTTCGCGTTTAGAAATGCTCACTCATCGGCATAAAGGTTACTGATGATTCCATTTAGCAATGGATGAAAATAGTATGACTGGCTTTAGCCCCGTTTTGTCAAGTAAAGCAGCCACATTTCTGCTCTGTACAAAAACTTTATTGGGCAGTGCAATTCACAAAGATTATATATCGATCATTTACTTCAAGAGTGGCATAACTCAAAAAACACAAAGTGGGAGAAAAACGCATTTAAAGTTTTCTTGTCACAAGGCGAGTTTATAAGATATCTTTCTGACACAAAATAAAACATGAAATGTTGAATATTTTTGCATCATTAACTTAAAAATCACGTTTTTTGAGTTATGCCACTCTTGAAGTAAATGTTCATAAATCCTTATTGTCTGACCAGCCACATTTTCAAAGAAGAATACTCCAATGTGAAGAATTACTCATGTATTCTCTGAACCCCAAATGCTAATATTTTGACAAACCAACAAAGCTATCAAGATTAAAATGAGCCCCATCGCTTAAGATAACTTTGTTCAAACTGCAGATTCGAACCTTCATAATTTTTAAAATATTGTTCAACAATGAAAATGCGTTATTTGCGTGCAGCACTTCATTTTTAACAACCTTTTACCGCACTCCCTTTAAATCCTTTATGAGCTGTTATTGCTAGTTGTCAAGTACGCCTTAGTGATGATTTTTTTTTAAATTAACATAGAGAAAAAGATTTTATTATAAAAAACAATTTATTACGTATTTTCTAAACTGATTTTATACTTAACATTGACTTAAGAGTGTCCTAACAGTCACCTAACAGTGACCTAACAGTGACTTAACATAAATTTCGCCTACCCACAGTGCAAGCGCTTTGTATATAAGAAAATAAGTTTAATAATTAACTTTAAAGCCCCAGTTTATGATTTCATTACTGCGTTTTTTAATTTTTGTGCTATAATTTCCATAGTAAGACCACCATAGAAAACTGTTAAGTAAAAAAAAAACAATCAAAACCTTTTAAACACTTCAGCGCAGTATAGTAAGCAAATTTAAAAATTAAATATTATTGGCAAATATTTTTATTATTTTTATTAAACTTGACTGATATTAAATATTGTTTTAAATATTGTTTTTAACTCTTATAGATTGTGCAAATATAACACTCCTTGTAGACTATCTCATAGCTCTATTATTAAAGTTGCATCATCGTCAAAGTCAACAAACAGCACACCACATATCTTACACTTATTGTCAATCTGATAAAAATCTTTTATTTCTTAAGTTCTTTTATTTATTTATTTATTTTGCTTCTTTGCTTTATTCAGTTAAGAATTACAAAAGTTGTTAAACAACGTTTTTATTTAAATTGTTGACTGATGACTCAGCCGCGCCCCGTATTGCAACACGCCCTAAATTTAGACATGATTTCTAGCTAAATAAATAACACTAAATAAACTAAATACGTAAAGTAAAAGAGTACACTCGGAGAATGTGATGCGACGCACAATTCTTTAAATGTTTTTTAATTTAGTCAAAACTAAAAATATATATATAAATAGAATAGAAAAAACAACAAAATTTCGATAGTGTGCCAAAAAAAAAAAAGTTTCTAAATATTTTGTTTTTTGTCTTAAATTTTATTTAAATGACGAACGCTGTTGATCTGATCCCAGATGTCAAATCCACCATTGTTGCTAATTAATTAAGTATGCGAATACGCAGGCCTCGCTGCTGTTAATGTATGGTGCGCTGCTGCGGTGGTAAAATGCGGGTGTTTTTACGTAAAAAAGGGCAAACATCTGGTATTTTTTTTTTTTTGATTTCATTTTGTTTTCTTCTTTTTGTTTTTTCGAATAACAAAAATTAGATTGCTTAACATTTGCAGTTTAAATTGACATCGCGTGACATCGCTGTGATCGAGAAATAGTTGAGATCTTTGCAAGTTGCGTGACATTTCGATTTTTCATTAAAAGGCAGAAAAAAAAAAAAATAAAACTAAATAAATTGCTATTAATTCACTTTAACTTGAGTACTCTATTGTAAGTAATTCTTGTTTAATTGAAATTGATGGCTGATCTAGTAAAATATGTCTAGGAAAATTGACAATGTTTTTTGTGAGGTATATGTTTTGGGATTTGATCGAGCTATGAAAATATCATTGCATTGAAATATTAATGTGTCTTAGCATTAATTTATGTTATATCTATCCGAAACGATTTTGGTCATCTAAGGATGAATTGTGACAAGGAACCTTACCACTTTTTTTGGGTTTTTGAGGCTCTGTTAATCTGTTTAGCTAAATGAAACATTTTTTTTGTGCATAGTGATCGAAAAAATTAATATGGAAACATAATCCACTTCGTACATCGATTTCTTAATTTGGAAAAAATTTTTGAAAGAAATCGCAAAATCAAAAAGAAAAAAATTAAAACGAAATTTAAAAATAAAGTATCTGTAAGTAAATTTTTAAATATACCCTTGTAGTTTGCTTCATACCACTAGTACTGATGTCTTCTGCCCACTCGGTATGTAACGTTTCAGAAATGTTTCATTTAAAATATTGCAAACGGAACGTTTCCGAAATCTTTTATATACACATATTTATAACGAAATTTTTCAAATGCAATATTTCTGAACCTTTTAAATGCTAGTTTTCTAGTACATTATAAATGAAATGTTTCACATGTAATCACATGTAAGCTTGCGGATTTGATGTTTACTGAACTTTTCTAATTAAATCTAGTAAAAATAAAAAAAGTAACATTTCAGAAACGCTTTATGTAAAATCACATTGTAGAAATCTTTCTGAAATGGAAATGAAAGATTTCTGAAACTTAACTGAAATTTTTCAGTGAAAGATTTAAAAATGTTTATGAAACGTTACGTGTCGAGAGGGTACGCACAACATTTTTTCTATGAATTAAGAAGAGAAAAATGATACTGATACTGTTTAACAATTTTAATTAAATTATAAATAACAATTTTAATTAAATTTATAAAGTTAAAAAAAAGCTGGCGCACCACCTTCTATAATTCTTTATTCACTTCAAGTGTTCATTCCTCTGTTTCCTCTATCGTAATGATTGAACACTTGACATCCATATCTTATGGTAGTATAGGAAGACAATCATTAGATGTGCATATGTATGTATCTACATCGTCCTTGCGCAGCCACCCACTCCAGTCTATCGTTGACGGCTCACAGCACAGCAGCTTTTACAATTCGTATGCTAAGCGGCATGCCGACAAGGCGAAACAAACGTGCCAGCAAGGATTAGTTTTGTGATACAAAATGTTATCTGTTACAATAGATTATGCTCTCTAAAAACTTGACTTGAGATTTTCATTGACCCCTCTTCCCTGTTTGTGAGATTTTTCTGAATTCGCTCCACCCCCTATTTGGATCTCACGTAATTACACTACTCGACAAATTTTAGCAAAATATTATTGCGGCAAATAATTCCTATAGGAAAATTTCCCGCTGAATCCGAAAATTATAGTGGTTTTGCTGCATCAAGGCTGGTTTTCGAGATAAAGGGCAAAAACCAAAAACATGCACTGTCTCGGGAGGTAACGCCATATAGGCTCGATTAAAAACGTTATTTTACATGATACTCATTTTTTTGTTTTCTAAAAGTAGTGATCACGACAAAAATTTTGGAGTGATATATATCAAAACAGCACCACTAGTTTGGTCGCTACGGCTAAAAACAGATCAACAAAAATGCAATTTTTTACAATTTTTCAAAAAAAATTCAACTTTGGCACCTTATAACTCGAAAAAAATCTTTTGAACTCAAACAGTTAGCTACCCTATCTTGTAGTACGTTGAAATATAAAAATTTTAAGCATATGTTTATATTTTGGCTTCATTTCATAAAACAATAGTGGTTTTTATTTGCCGCAATTTTTCTTATCGAGTAGTGTTAATGGACATCCCTCTTAAGATGAATTTTGAAAATATATAAACAATAATAAAATTATTTTCAAAAATATTATGAGTATTTTCAAAATTTTAGTCAAGAATTTTTTGAAACACAATATCTAGAAAACTGTGCGGAATTGAATAAAAAACTTAACATTAAAGTTAATTTTGTTCTAGCGCAATAATTATGTATAACAGATCGTATGAGTAGCCATCATAGATCTACTATAATTAAACGATTTGCATTAATTGCTTTGCAGTTTTGGCAGAATGATAGGAAGACAACCATGCAAGTCGTAACAATATTTTCGAATGCGGCGAAGAATAGTCTAGAATAGTCGTGCTTATTACTGTCTTTATTAGCATTAGCTTCATAAAAAAAATTTCCAAAAAGTGTAACAAATGACGTGAGCGATTGATTTCACATTCGCACGTCACAATTGAAACTTTATTTATAGCACTATCAATACTACTCGTATCAATAATTTTTGATAAAATATGACACATGTCTGTAGAGTAGCCATAATGTTTTTCTAAAAAGTTGCCTATGATTTTAATTTTTTTTTTTTTTTTTTGTGTTTGCAAATTTCTAATCTTATTTACGTTACGAGTAGTTTCTTATTTACGCTATGTAGTTTCATTTTTTTTACTTTTATTTTCGTTCTTATTAATTTTTTGTTTCTTTTTAGTTTTGTTTTTTAATTTAATTAATTTGTTTACCACAGCAAGAACGCCTGAAATTTTTCGTTTTTTTTTTTTTATTTCAAGTTTTTTTGTTCCAAGTTTCACCATGTGTTTATATTTTTTTTTATTTAAAGCAAAGAAAAACTATTAATATATTGTATTTAAATGAAAACAGCCATAATATATTTTAATGCTTATCATTAAATAAAAAAACACGTTATCATGACAATTAAAGCTGTTATCGCTATGATTTTCAAAATAGTTCATAGATTTACGACTGTTTACAGTAATGAATTTATATGAAATTTATTACAGCGTACAAATGAAATTGTAAATAACATGACTAACTGAAATTTCTTTTGCAATACGATATAGAAATTTCAACAGTTTTGCCTTTTTTTTGAGATTGAGTTTTTTTTTCCCCCCTAAAATTGTTGACTTACAATTTTTGTTTTCGGACTTATTTTTTTGATAGTGGTGTGTTTATTTAATCGCGCCACTCAGCAGCAACAAAATGAATGAGAAAAAAAACAAAACCTACAAAATAACAAATAAATCCAAATTAAAACTAAAGAAGAATAAAAAAAACTAAAAATTCCATTTCAAATTCATGCATAGAAAATAAATATCACTGCTGTTAAAAATTAAAAAAAAAAAAAAAAAATATGGTGCTTTTGCTGATGGCTGATGCTCTCAATGGAAAATTTTGTGCTGAACATGATTTGTTGTAAATATCAAAATGAAACTCGTGATCGTAAATCTTTTCACAAATATATACATATCTACATATAGATTTGTATTTCTTTTAAAATGTCAATTTTTTTGAAATTGAATGAAAATTTAAACATTTTTGAATACATTTCAAAGTGCTTTATAGCGAAGGTTAGCACCAGCACAACTTGTTTTTAGTAATTTTAATAATGTGATATGTATTTCTTGGAACAAAAAAAAAAAAAATTATTTCTCCAAAAATACTTTACGTACACTAATTTCCTAAGCGCCGCTCATCGCTACATATGATCTCAACAACTTTGAAAAACTGTCTGTCAATCTGTCAAAATTCTATCTATGAATTGTGTGTGCTCTGTTGTAAGTCTATGGTATGGTATAGTATGGTACGGTTTGTTCGAAAACAAAAGGGTGATCGATGCTGTATGTTGTCGGTGGTGATGGTGGTGTTGCTGGTGCTTTCAATAAGCGTTCGCAACAACATAAATATTAATGGATATTTCTTGCTTTCAAGTGTCTTCCACTTTTGTTGATATCTTCTTTAAGTATCGCGTGCATATTATTAAAAAATCATTTTATTTTGTATATTCGTATCCGCACGTAAGGGTTAATGATATGCTGTTGAGTGATTTGTTTAAGCATGAACGGTTGCATGTGGCTTTATTGGGGTTAGTTTTTTTTTTTGGTTTTTTTTTGCTATTAGCTATTAATTGGGGGGAAAAACAAATCGTTGCTTGTTGATTGTTTTTTTATTTGTAATTTTTCACTTACATTATTGCTTATTTGTATTTAACAAGATTTGGTAATTATTAATAAAGTTTAATGATTGTTGCTTTGATTTAGTTAGGTGATTGTTGGAAAGCTGAAACTTGAATCAAACGAGCTATAATTTATTCTTTATGAATATGATTTTATATAATATAAGGAATTACTCAAAAAATTCCATAAATATACAATAATTTTGTTTTTAATTAGTTCGAAAATGAATTTTGGATATTACCCGTGGCGGTTCAGCGTCTTCAAAGTGTCCGATTCTGGACTATATTTGAAGAAATATTTTTGCATCAATTGATTGAGAAATACTGAAACTGAATTTTGGATTTAGGTCCGCCCCTAAAATTTTTTTTTATTTAGAATAAATGTTTCCAATAAACGATTTCTTAGAAATCAATGTACATATCTTCATACCAAATTTCAGCAAAATCGTTGGATTAGTTTAGATGTGAAAACATATTTTCCTATTGTGGGAACCTTGCTTCAATGTTCAATATATTTTTGTTTCAACTTTAATCAAAATCGGATCATTAGTTAAGATTGGGTTAGATTAGGTAGGAGTGACAGCCAGTTGCTAACTGACTCACTTAGATTAAATGTGATCCATTGCGATACCACAGGGTGTCTAACCATACCCTCTCGTTGAGCCAACCAAATTTCGTAATAAAATTAGATAGCTGACCTATACCAACATGTCTTAGGTCATCCACATCATCAAATAAAAATAAATCAAGTGTTTTGTGGCGTTTTCAAGCTAGTGCGGGGCAGGAGCAGAGAAAATGTTTTATGTTTTCTTTCTCCTCCAGATCTCTACAACTTCTGCAGAAGTCAAAAGACCTAACACCTAATCTCTCCGCATGCCTGCCGATGAGGCAGTGTCCAGTTATTACTGCAACAACTGACGAGACACTATGTCTAGTGCAAGAAATCGGTTCTGACGAACGCTTAGCAACCCATTTCGGCCAGATCTGCTTAGTTATATTGCAAGTTGACTCTTGAGTCCATCCAGCATTTAGCATTTTTTACCATTTTTTCTCTAAGCAGTAATTTGCAGGTAGCAAGTGGCATGCCAACACTTTTCTTGTCCTGAGGAATATGTGCAGTATTCCCTTGCCTAGCAAGTTTATCAGCTTTGCAATTGCCGTCAATTATCCTATGCCCTAGCACCCAGATGAGGTGAATATTAAAATGCCGAGCCATCTCATTTAGAGACGAGCGGCATTGTTGGGCCACTAGTGAGTTTAGGAAGACTGATTCTAGATATTTGATACCAGCCTGACTATCTGAATAAATATTTACATCCTTTCCGGATACAACATTCATCCTTAGCCAGGATGCTATCTCTTCTATCGCTATAACCTCTGCCTGAAAACGCTACAATGGTCTGGTAACCTCGCAGCAATACTTATCTTCAGTTCCTTAGAGTAAATACCAAAGCTCACCTGGATATTTAGCTTGGAGCCATCTGTGTAGAAATTAATAAGGCCTCTTCTCCTCGGGAGTCCTCCCTCCCTGTCATCCCTAGATGGAATGTGAGTTACGTAATCCTTATTGAATGAGATTACTGGAACAATATAGTCCAAATTAGTGGGTAAAGAACTCAAGCTATGAAGGACAGTTGCGTGTCCTGTTCTACCCTCCGACCAGCAAACAGTTTTCCTGAGTCTAATGGCAGCACAAGCTGCCATCCGTTTACCTAGCAGATCAAGAGGAACGAGATCATTAGTTTTTCTTGTTAGGGGCGTAGCACCACCCACTTAAAACAAATATCATCACTCAATATTTAGTCTATACTAAAACGAAATTTCATCAAAATCGGTGTAGCGGTTCAGCCGTACCAAAGTTTTTTTATCATTAAGGGCGGTGCTACGCCCCTATAAGGAACATACAATTTTTCATTAACTTGGAAACGTATTTTTCCTGTTAAAGGCGTTACACTGCCTGCTATTAGAAAAAAAATTACATTCTGCACTGCCGCTCTTAAAAAAAAAAAATTTTTCGGTGTGTTATGTTCTAAATTAATTTTTTCGTACAGCGATTTCAATAAGCGCAGGTGATCGTGACAAAAAAAAATATTTCTTCCGCCCAACACATGATTTGTTGATTATCAATATGTGCATGTTGTCGACAATGGAATATTTTTTATAATCAAAATATGATTTGGAAGTTACTGCCAAACATATAATTCCATATTTATCATATGTACATACCATCTGCAAACTATTACTAAATTTTGGTAAAAATTTGCATAATTTCCTGTACTACATAGCGCATTGGACATAAATTTATCATATTGCAGTACTCAAAAACATGCTGTCAAGTAGTTTAATTTTCATGTTTCTATGGTAAACAATAAAAACATCCCACATGAAGGCAAAATTACTACATTGCAAAAACAACACAGTATATACCGTGAACCACCCTTTTATTATTCTCAAAACCCATCAGACACAAAATTTTAAGTTTTTGCTTCGAACAAAAAAAAATATTTCTCAGAATTTCGTATGAAATAATTTATTTTAAAAACCTTACAAATTCTTTATTTCGTAAACTGATAAATTTATATTTTTTTGAATTTGCTTAGTGCATGTACTCATTTACACAAATAGACACAAAAAGCAAAAAACACAAATACAGAAATGCAAGTGAAATTCGTGTGAAATAAATTTCTGTTTGGACAGATGTTTGGATTTTTTCGTTGCAGCAACAAAATGCCTGCACATTTTATGTTATAAAAAAACGCGTTGTTCTAAATAAAAAAAAACAACTAAAAAAAAACAGAGATATTTAAATTCCGCTAATCGTAAGATCATGCAGTTTGGTGCACCAATTGCTGCTACTGTTTGTTGCTGTTGCTTTAGCTGATTCAATTGCCATTTGCCAATTCCCAGTGCACTGCCCTGCCATGGCTTTGTAGATGAAATTTCAATGTAAATCGTAAGAAATCTGCGTTGAAATGCGTGAAAAAAATTCAAAAAAATAAAACAGTGTTGAAAATAAGGTGGAAAAATAACGAAAGAACATAAAAATATTTGCTTTAAGCCTTATGGCGAAAAATAAATACTTAATTTTTGATTTTCCTCAGTGACCTTTGAGCCGGTGAGTCAGAATTTCTATGTTTTTCGTATTGCATAGCTTTTTGCAAAGCTTTTTCTTTGTTTGGATTCTCAAAAAATCTACACAAAAAAAAAAAAAAAATAGAAATTCTCGCTCATCAATTCAAAGGTCACTGATGATTCCATTTAGCAATCAATGAAACTTGTGTGTAAAACTTTGTGTACATTTCAAAAATAAATGTGATGCGATAGCGATAAATATTATTTGGTAAAGTTGTTTACCACAAAATTATCTTTCCAAAAAAATATACATTTTATCTCCATAAAATTTTGTTTTATTTGTTCTATGCTACTGTGTAATTATGTCAAAAATCTCAATAAAAGCACTAACTACAATTCATTTCCACTTCAGCTTACGTCAATGTGATATCCACTTGATATCGCAAGTATTACGCATTTACATGTAGCAAGTCTTCAATTTTGTTCCTGCTAAAAGTCAATAAAGTGCAAATTCTAAAATTTGTGCCAAATCTATAAAAAAGTCATTAAAAAAAAACTATCCGAAGAAACAACACTATAAAAATAAATAAATTTCCCAGCGTTTAAAAATTTTGAAAAGACGAAATAAATCCCACTTCTTAAAATACGCTGAGGTAAGAAAATTCAAACAGAAAATCAAACACAAAAAAAAAGAAAAAACAGAATAAACGCAACTGCTTTGTTGAATATACCATATCTATAAATTTCGTTTTATCTAAAAGATTATTTTTTTTTTCGATTTAAATTTTTTTATTTTTTATTTTGTTGCATGCAGTTGTGCGGTGTCAAACTGTCTAACGGTGTTTGCAAATCCAACAACAACAACAATACTAGATTTAGCTACTCGTGCCACAAAAAAAAAAAAATCGAAAAAAAAACAAATCTAAAAAAAAGTTAAATTTAATAAAAAAAACTCAGCTCGATGGTAAAAGATTGGTGACTGACATGCATGTCGCTTTGTACATTTGTAGTCGTATGAAAATGACCGAGTAGGAAAAAAGAGTTTTTGCATAGCACAGTAACTCGATGAGTCATGGTCTTTATAAAATTTGACAAAAAATTATATGATATTGGAATTATTTAACAATATTTTTGAAATTGAATAGTTTCAGTAGTTTTCAGCAATATCGAGAAAAGCTATATCGGCTTGGTTAGAGTTGAAACTTAAAAAAGGTTATTATTTTCAAACCTAAGGAAAAGGGTCGAGGTATTGGTAAAAAAAATTCTGTTAAATCTTTGCTTTTACATATGCTTCCAAAAAAATGAAGGTTTTAGTTCGATCGGACTTAATAGCGCTGAGTAAGAAGCCTGAAGAAAGGCCTATGAGGAGATGCCACGCCCTTTCATCATATAGCCCTTACTGTTTTCAGTCTGAAGTAATAAAAAAATGCCACGACCTCTTCTACTACTATATAAAACTTAATGAAACACGTATGTATGTAAGCCTACGTGCCTCTTTCTTTACAAGTTTCTAGAATCATTATCTGATCTTATACGCATGGATATTTGTATGTACATCCACCGGTCTTCAACGGAGATCAGAAGTAGAGGTTTGAGAGTTAAAGACAAATAGATGAGGCACCTCCTAACTCCTATGTATACTAGCTATCGAATAGTGAAGAATTTTTCGATTTCGATACGCTGGAACCATTTATTTTGTGAGGTTTGATAAAAAAATGCGTGAGCCAAAAAATTAAGAGGATGGAAGGGGGGTAAATGGCGTCTCATCAAGGTCAAAGTTTAAAAATTTGGAGATTTTCATACAAATTAGCCCACAGCTGCTCAGGAGTAGCCCATAGAGCGATAGGTTGTATGACCGACTCTCAATAATATTGCATGCTCACCACACTTTCAAACACACTTATCCCCTCTCTCCACCCCTTTAGGGGGTTTCCATATAAAAGTGGTGGTTTATGAAATGTACTCCCAACGTTCCCAATGCTACCACGGTAGCCCTAGAAAGTTCAAGTATATGCCAAACCCCCCTTAATTTATTCTTCCCAACATTTCTTCAGAATATACTAACCCCCTAGCTCAACCCCTTAAAGGGTTCCCCATACAAAATTGAATTTCTTACGGAATTTTGCTATTTCCAACCCACTAAGGCGCCACTAAATGTTGGATTTAATTATCAAGTCCCATTAATTTTACACCCCTATAATTTTTTTAGCAATCTACCCCTTTCTGCTCCCCTTAAAGGTTTCCTAAACCTAATGTTCCTAATGTTGAGCATTTAATATTATTGAGCGTCGGTCATACAACCTATCGCTCTATGGGCTACTCCGGAGCAGCTGTGGGCTAATTTGTGTGAAAATCTCCAAATTTTTAAACTTTGACCTTGATGAGACGCCATTTACCCCCCTCCCATACCCTTAATGGGTTTGGACAATGGGGCATGTGCGGGGTAATAGCTGGTACGTTATAAAATTAAGTACAAAATCAATATACCACCCAGTTTGTTGGGTAAACTAATTAAAAAAGATTGAGGAAATCTCTGACAAATCGCAGCATAAAGCTCAAAAATGATTTTAGAGTGCGCAAATAACAACAGCTAACTATGATTTTCCTACTTGGCCACCTTGAAAGCTACTGTGCCGCGGTGTTTATTTTTTTTCTATGTTATTTTGCAATTGTTTTTTTTGTTAAAATATTTTGTTGTTGTTATCTAGATATGATCATGCATGCGATTTTTGTATATTTTTCCAAATATATTTATTATTATTATTTTTTTCTTTTTCTATACATTTCAATGCCCGTATGGTATTATATGTTGCATAGTGGTTGTTGTATCTGATTCGATTTAGAGTTCATTCACTTACAGTTTATTTGTGGTGTGCGTGCAATGGATGAAAAACGTGTGCGTGAGTGCTCGTCACATGTGCAAAGTTTTTATAATCAAAGATTGCACATGCGTTCATAGGATTTTTATTATAGTTGATCACATGACTTGTAAGAGGCGATCTTTTAAGCGCTGTTTGCTGCATTAAAATTTAGTTTAATTTAATTAATACTCAGCGCTTGATTAAGGTAGAACTAGTGTGGGCTATAGCCACGCGCTTAATTTAAAAAATGACTTGAGAAATTAAAAAAAGGAAATTAAAATATGAATTTTAAAATATTCGAAAATATACTGAATCATTGCATCACTTTGTAGTCACATGCATTAAATAAAATATTCTTTGAAATATTTATTTATAACTCATTTAATTTACTTTGTCATTTCTAAGAATTTTCCGTCGACAAAAAGTCTACGGCGGGAGCAACAATTTGTCAAAGACCAAATTGTCGTATTAAGCCAAATGCAACAAAATTCAAATGAAATTTGCCACACTGCAACTCTTTGAAATTTTGTATTCTTAGCCGCTTTGTTTATTTCTTGGATTATTTGTTTTGTTTTTTGTGTGCTTAACAATTTTTAGCCATACAAAATTAATGCAATCAACGATGCATTCAAATGACGAACGAAAAAAAATTGTCGGTTCAACCACTCAACCGTTCAACTGTTCGTATACATTCAGTCATGCAACAACCAAGAATTCACAGATGCTCGAATAATCATCTGTAAATCAAATGTGATTTTTGCTATTTTGTACGTAAGTAGCTTTGTTTTGTTGTTGACAAAATTTTGCATCTGTGCCTTTTTTTTTTTGAAAAAAAAGCAATTTTTTAATTTAAAAAATAGTCAACAACAAAGCAAGTACGTACTCACTCACCGCTCGAGTGAAATGTAACAGCAATTTATCACAGAAATTGCATCAGTTTTTATTTTAAGTTGTTTTTCTCAACTGTTGCTGCAATTGTTTTGCAATTTTTAGCCTTAGTGCCCTATAAGAAAAATTGAATCCGATTTTTGTTTAAAAAAAGTTTAAATTTGATTCTTTAAGTCAGCTTAATTAAGCTGTAGTAATTAAAGCTTTTGTTTATTAAATTTGTTAAGATTTAATTATATGAAACTTTGTCTACGAAACTTGTGACCTAGTAGAGATCATATTGTTTTATTTGCAAGCTGATCTACAATAGTTTTCTTTTTGAAAAAAATATCTGTTCGTTAGTTTGTTTAAGATAAATTCAATATATATATATTGCAAAATCGCCATATAACATCATAAGTAATTAATTAGCTTTTTGAGGTTATTTTTCCAACATGGTTTTTAAGAAATTTTCCTAAGAATGAACTACAATTTTTTCATTACTTTTTTGGCGAAGTTTTCTTTTCTAAATTAAAATTTTTTTTGTTCTTATTTAAGCTAAATATTTCTTAAATATTTTTCGAGATATTTGCAACTCTGCAGCACATTTAATATTTCCTAATGGGTCACTCACATCGCATGTGTTAAATTGTTGATTTTTTAGTTACAATTTCTTTTTTGTGACGCATTTTGCACTGCTGCAAAGTGCAATGTTATACGACATTTTCAACATGTAGTAAAAAGGGGGTTACAGAGAGAGAGAGAAAAAAAGAGAGAGCGAATGAAAGAAAGAGTAAAGATTAAATCGCGCTAAACCGTTAAAAGCAAAATTAATTAGCGTTACCTATAATCAGTGTGGGAACTCTGCGCCTAGTGATCGGATCTGATTGAATTGAATATTTTTTTCACATTAGTTTGTTGCATTTGCGTTAATAGCACTGCTGCATGTTGGTTGTATTGCAAGCGATAATGCTGCACACATTTCCATTATAATTTAAAAGAGATACGCACGCAATGTTTTCGTTGTCGTCGTTGTCGCCGTTGTGTTCTTTTTGATTGACCGTGGTCAGTTTACTGCATTTGCGGTGTCTGTGCTCTGGCTGACTGGTTTTGTTAATGACAAACGACAACTTTTATTAACTGGTTTCTCATTTTTTTTTTTGGTTTTTTTTCAACAGCCAACACATGAAACTTTTTTTTTGTTTTGATATTCTAATTAAATGAAATAAATTGCGTTGTTTTTCTTTCGTAAATGTACCATAAATAACTTTGGTATCGGAAGTGATTATTTTTTGACTTGAGATGTCAAATTGTGGGAATCCACAAAAAAAAAACATCATGTAAGTTCCAGTTTTTTTTTCTTTTTTTTTTTTAATGTTTATTTATCTAATTGTAGTTTTTTTTTGAGATATTTGAATGAGCGTGAGAAAATTTTTTAAAAGATACATAAGTATATTGTTGTTCGTTGTTGGTGAAAAATGTATTTTTAAATTTATTAAATATTTGAATTGTTAATACGAAAAATTTTTGTTTGATTAAGAAATAATTAAAAAAATTGGTAACAAAATTAATTTCACCCTCATTATAATATACACTCTCTCACTTCCTTTACTTTTTTTAGGAAGAAGCAAAAATTGATTTTCAGCTCGAACAGCTTAACAAGCTTAACAATTTTTTTTTATTAATTTCAATGAATATATTTACTTATGTTACGAAAGAAAGTGGTTATGATATGAGCTAATTTTTTTAAACAGTTATAGAAAAATATCGATCATTTAATTTTGATTTTTTATCAGAAATTCTAATGTTTTTGTACATTCCTGCGATTAAAAATATCATTCGTGCCAAGAAACAGCAATAATTTTTAATGTTATTTTTCGATCAAAAATTAAAGTTATTTTGTATATTTTTTTTTGCAGTTAGAAGTATCAATCGGTTTTTAATTTTATTTTTTGAGTAGTGTCATTTATGTATTCTAAACATTTTTTTTATATAAAGGAATATATAATTTTTTGAATATGCCAAAATGTATTTTGATATTTTTAAAATTATTTAAAAATTAAGTTTTTATTTCTCGAGTATGAAAATTACTTTTGTTTCTATAATTAATTTGTTACATGTTATTTTGATAGAAATATTCTGAATTTGACATGTTTTTATTAAAAGTGTTCATCATTCTCGATCGAAAAACTTAACTGCTAACTCAAAAATTATTAATATTGATATGTACAGTTGTGCTCATGAAAATAGTAGTGTTGCAGGACATGATTTTGAAATCTATTTTCTAAAATATTTTACCTTACAAATTGAACACCTTTGTAAAATTTTCGTAGGACTGAATAAAAAGAACAGAAAAGATAAAAATTCCAATTACTTTTGTTTCGTGTTGTCTTGTTTGTGATGCATTTACATATTTGCACAAAAAATCTGCTGTCATTAAAATAGTAGTGCTTTTCGTAATTAGTTGAAAAAAATTAAAAATTCTAGAATACCGCCATAAGTAAGTGTAATTAAGTAATACAATAATTTGCTTCTATGAATTTATTGCAATCGGGTTACTCTTCAGTTTTTTAGTGTGCAGAGAACAGAGATAAGAAAAGATAGAACCAATAGTTAGGCTAAGGAATCAGGGCAAGACCTTCAAGGAAATTGAAAATATGGTTGGATGCACTGCCCTTGATATTTAATGCTATTAACTATTGTAAGTAAGCGCAAAATTTCGTTATTAGACGACAAACGAAGTGTACGATATTGCAAGACTAAGCCCACGGCGTCCACAAAAATGATTAAAAATCAGCTGAATCTGTCGACCAGTGCTGTGACAATTCATCGTCGACTAATGGAAAATAATTTGAATGCAAAAAGTTACAGAAATGTATACCTTTAGCACGTCGTTGCAAGAATAAAATTTGCAAAAGATTTTATGAAATGGAATGCCGAAGAGGGGCGTAACGTATTATAGTCAGATGAGTGTAAAGTATTTTTTTTTTGTGGTACAGGCTCCCGACAGTTCGCCGTCAACCAAACACAAAATACCACCCCAAATACACTACCAAGACGGTTAAACATCGTGAACTGACCATTATAGTATGGGTATACTTTTGCTAGACTGTCGTTGGACCTATCCATTTGATCAAAGGTATTATGGACAAAGCAGTGTACATTAATTTATTGAAAGATGTTATGCTACCGTATGCCAGTCGGAAAATCCCTTTAAAATAGACGATTCAACAGGATAATTACCCTAAACACACTAGTAAACTAGCTTATGAATGTTTGTGATCAGCTCAGGCGAGCTCAGTCTCTGGACCTTAATCCGATAGAAAATTTGTGAGGAAGATATCAAACGAATCGTAACAAAAGCAAAGCCCTCCAATAGAACACAGCTTTGACAACTGTTTAAAGGGACATGGGCTGAAATTCCTGTGAAGTGTTGTAAGGACCTTAGTGACAATAAAGCCTTTATCATAAGATATTAGCCCCAAAGAAATATGTATAACATGTAACATGTAGTTTAAATTAAGTTGTTTCGTTTTTTTTTTTTAATTTTAGTAACCACTACTATTTTCGTGAACATCATTATTTTTGAATTTTATTTTGATTAAGCCATTGCGTTAAAGTAAATAAAAGTTTATAACAAATGAAACTGTAAATATTCTCGAAAATTAATATACATTACTTTATATGAAAATTGTACTCATCATTTAATTTGATAGTAAAATACCCAGGACCCAACGGCACTACTATTTTTATGAACACAGCTGTTCATAGCTACCAAAATGTTAAATTTTTCATAGTTGGATCTACATTCTCTTATGTTCTTATACTTTTCATTGGATTTCAAATCTCAAATAAACACATTTTTTTGTACTGGTTATAAATTCGATTCCTTCAAATGAATTAATGTAAATTTATTTCAAATCTGTCAAATGTTATTAAATTAATTACAAACACGAGCCAAACGACATGTTAATTAATATTGATTTAATTAAACTGAATAATCAAAGTAATATAATTAAGTTAAAATTAAAATTACAAACATTCAGTCAGCCATTGGCAGTTGCTGTTGTTGCTTTTTTGTTTTAATTAAAGCAAATAAACAGCTGCAAATAACAATGCAATAATTTAAATATTTTTTGTATTTTTAGTGAATCAATTACTTAAGCAAAATATTGTAACACAAAAGTGCGCTGCAACATGATGTCGGCCAATGAGAGCCTACAGCTCTTTAAACTGTTTTTATTTTAAAAAATAAATTTTATATATTTTGGCGATAGTGAAAAATTTCTCAAACATATTTCAAAAAAGTTGATGTTTTCAAATTTATCGCCATAAATAAAGGATCTTAGAATTTTTATAGTATGGCGAAAAGTTCGAATATTAAGCAACTCGCAAAAGTTTCGCTTTCTTGTTGAGTGCGCAATATTGAATGAACATCTGTTTCTGCTAAAAAAAAAAATATTCCAATAAAGAAATAAATAAATACAGAAACATTCCTTCATACTGCTTTACAGCAGTAACAATATCAAAGAAAAAAAAAACAACAGCTCTCAAAACAAAAACTAAAATGACAATGACAACAATCGATAACTTTGATAAAATCATTGAAGCGCGCCCAATTTGATCGCACACGATCAGCATATTTTTTTCTTTTTTTTTTTATTAAATTTAATTTAAGTTTTCATATTTATTTAAGTTTTTAGCGCGTTATTTATTTAGCACCCCACAAACAATGATGTGTATTTGTGAAGCTATTTAGTTTTACATCTGCTAAATTTTGCATTTACATTCGATATTTTTTATGTTATTTCCATTGTACGCTTTAAATATAGCGTTTAACTGTTTGTTCGTTCAATTTGATGCCAAGAAACTATTAAATCAAATTTAATGAGATTTCCAATGTATGGTAGGAATCCTTTGAATATTTAAATAGTAGATGCACTTAAAAAAATTTTACTGAAATATTCGCTTGCTATGTAAATAAATGTTGCTCATACGCACTGTTGAGCTTTATAAATTTTACTTAAGTGTATGCTTTCTATACTCTCTAAGAAATTTTCGCAGACTACTTATTATTCTCAGCTTTGAGCGGGTGTAAAATGTCACCGAATGACAGAGAGCGATTGGTCATATATAACACTTTACTAAAACGTATTGGTCACACGCTATCTTCGATATTCTCGATTTGTAGCTACAATTTAGCTATCATTAATAGCAGTGGTCAAAATGTACTGAAACAAAATGTACTGAACTTAAATTGCCTTTTGCTTCTCTCTAGAAATGGAAGCTAATTTTAATAACATTTATTTTTAATATTTTTATAGCTACGACCAATATAATACGGCTGACAACGCTTGCTTATCTGTGTCTTAATCCCATTCCAAAGTTTCTTAATTGTATTAAGGACCAGTGATTGAAGGAGTCACTGCAAAATATTAAAATTATTTAATTCAAAAAAACCGTTACATTAATTCCGGCATAATGCTTAGCATCGTTATTTTGCTGGAAACATCCTTTCGGATACTTTCTTTGAACTACGCTATGGCGATAATAAAAACATTTCCATTTAGATAAGAGATGTAATGACATTTTGCATTGAGGAGGCGAGACACATAATCCAAAGTACAAAACCTATTGTCAAGCATGAGAGAAGAGCTGTGATGCTCAGATGTTGTCTTTCGTGATCTGTCTTGGACCAGATTAATTTTAAAAAGGACAGAACTCCTAAAGAGGCTTTCATAGATATACCCATATCTATTTACATCATGAGCCTCTACAAAAATTACATTTTAACCCAAGCATTCGTCAAAATTAGACTGAGAAGTTGATGCAGTGCAGTGATTTTCTAATGCTAAATCTCAATTTATTTGAGAATCTTTAAAATGGTGGCCTAGAGCTCACACTTTAAACAAACAAATTTTCGAACTTTGACCGTGAAACTCATCAATAAGGATTGCCATGCTAAAGCCCGTCCGATAATTGAATTTTGGACAATTTTTATTTTTAATTAAAACTCAAGCTATAATCGTAATTAAAAAATATTGACTTTCTTTCTTTTTTGTACATCTAATTATGTAACCTTATACACTCGACTTTTTTACAGCAAACTTTTATGCTGTAGCAGTCAAAACCTTAAAATTTGAATTTTTAAAAATTTTGTTTTGAGTAGATCATGATTAATATACCAAGATTTCGCTTGAACCCAAAACTGAAGGAAAACAAAAAAAAATCATATGGGTTCTACCAAATACTCTCCGGGTTCATTAGCCGTTCGAAACTAAATTTCATATATGTATGTCATTTTACATGTGAAAGAAAATTTTGTGGTCAATTTGGAAAGAATTAATCGAAAAACAATATTATAGTTCGGTAATGACACAAAAATTTAATATTCGTGTAATTTGAAATTGTTCGCTTTCAAACGGCCAAATTGGATCGAACACCTTTTTAATCAAAAAAAAATTGTAATGTTCAGATTTCAAAAATCTTTGGAAGCATCAAACATTTTGAGCTAGGAAAAAAATTGTGTCCAAGGCTACTAAAATGAGTAGCAGAAATACAAATATTAGAAAATTGCGCAAATGGTATATTCTTTATATCTCTAAAAAAAAAAAAATTCCGAAAAGACTACAAATTACAAAAAATCACTCAATATTAATTTTGTCAATATTAATTTAGCTTCATTTCGCAGTTGAGTTAACGATTAGTTTGCGGCAAAATTCATCTTCGCTCGTCCGTTTCTTTCTGCACTGCTGATCAAACGATCAGTGTGGCCACAATTCCACTGTCGTGCAACACCTTCGCTATATATTCCTCTCTCCCTCCCCCTGGGTTGCTATTCTGTAACTCATTTTCCCCCCATCAAATTGCTATTATTTGTTTTTTTTTTTTTGTTTGTTTTGTCGTTCTTTTGAGCAGGGCACGGTTTTTAGCTTCAATTTGTTTAATAATTTTGCATGTTCTTTCTTTGGTTGGCGTTTCCCTCAAGTTATTCAAAGATATTAATATTTGTTCACAATTCATAATTGTTGTTGTTGTTGTTGTTGGCATTTGAAGGCCATTTAATTTGTGCTTATATACTTTTGTAAATATTTGCCTAAAACTCGTCTTTGAAACTTTCTGTTTTGTAATTGAGTAGATAGATGATGTTTTTCGTTTGTTGTTTTTTTTTTTTTTTTTTTTTGCTTTAAGAAGCCCTTTGTCGTTATCATGACATCAACATCAAAAAAGAAGAACCATAAGCATTAGAACAAACAACGTGCCTTTAAAAGTCACACTGTATATTTACACTGAAATAAAAATTTATAGTGAAATTGTTGAAAATTATTATAGTACTTAATTTGATAGCAGATATAATGAGAAGTAAGGGATATTGACAAAATCGCCCTTTTGTGCTGTAAAATCGAAACGAACGCAATAGAGTCATGGGGAGAAATAAATTGCCATATGTTTTTAATCTCTTTCTATTCCAAAGTAACATTCCATAATAATTTAAGTTTTATTTTTTTTTTCAAGTGTAATTTTCAATTATTTTGCTTCTTCACCTTGAATACTGTAGCCTGTTGCCAATGCTAATGTTTCCTCCATATTAAGTTGATTTGGCTCATACGCTTAAGGCCCGTTGGACAAATTAATTGGCTAAATCACTAACTGGCTGACTGACTGACTGACTGGGCAACTTATGGCCTGCGTAAGTTATTGTGTTTTTTTTTTTTTTTGGCTTTAATTTGTGCTTCATTATTCGCTTCACTTGAAATTTGTTATGACTGGCATGAGTATGCTAATTAAACAGCAGCAGCAAAAATAAAAGGCTTACAACAACAACATTAACAATAACATTTACAAACAGCTGTTTAAAATAATTTTACATTTTTTTATCTCGCTATGTTGTTGCATTTTTTTTTTGTAGTAATTATTTCCTAATTATTTATTTACTTTGATTAATAATTTGTTTATTTTACGCCACATTTTTCTGCTTTTGATCGTTCGTTCAGTAATTTTTTTGTTAAAGGCGTTAATTTAATTTACAAATTATATAATAAATTAAATTAAAAAAATTTCACACATGATTTATAATTGGCGTACTCAGCTCATTTCAAAAATTATTCACAAAAAAAAAGTCATATAATAAAAGAACACTTTATTTGATTATTATTGTTACTAAGCGGATTATATGACTGATATTTAGCAGTTTAGCTGCATTGTTTAATGTAAACAAGTCGGCACGTGTGATGTGTACTTTATTTGGTGAAACTATTTATTCAAATATTTCATTCAGTTCTTTTAAAGATATACTCTATAATAACGATATAAAGCATTTAAAGAAGGTAGTCACGTGATTTTCGAATTTCCTCGTTATGGTCGAATTTCAGTGGCTACGAGAACATACGAAATCAACGATATCAAAAAGTCGGTATTTCAAAATTGTCGCATGACTGAAAAAGAAAGAGTCTGGAAAAGAGCTTAAACTTTCATAATTTATTTTCGGCATAAAGAGGGTCGCCACTTGAATAGTGTTTAAAGTGTTAAGTCTTCATCCAAAAAGAACATCGAAAGCAAATTACCGAAAATGTGTTTCCACGAACCCCATCCAAAGGCGTAGCGTGAAAATCCCCACAAATGACTTGTGTTCCACCAAACAACAAAACTTATTTTTATTAAGCGAAAGAAAAAACTGAGGTCATCATATTAAACATCACAAAAATCGCTAAAAAATTAATTAATTCTTTAAATGAAAAACGAATGAGTGAACCCTCTTTCTCACCGAAGCCTACACATTTCCTAAAAAAAAACAAAAAAAAAAAAATATTCCATCGAATTTTTTAATTAAAATTAGAAGTTATTAATCAAAATCAAGTTAAAATTTTATAGTACAAGGACCATTTTACCGTCCTTCAAGCTACGCCACTGACCGCCAACTTCATGTAACGCATAATAACTGGCGATGTCATATGAGTTTAGGGGTATAACATGAAAACTAACCAATAATCTTCAAAATGGTGCCGAAATCCAAAAAACAAACCTATAAAAAATATTTGAAGGACTGGCTCAACCACTGACGTAGTTGCATTGCAAGCAGAGGCGCCTACTTTAAAAACGATATACTAAATTTTTATGAATACAGAATTTTATTTAAATAGGGGGCTCCAACCCCCAAGTTCGCTTTACTCAGCAATTCCCAGGCTAGTAGGCTCTGGACCCGCACAAAACCGTTTCCTTTAATGTGCTCTTTTTGCATAAGAAATATAACATAGATTTCAGTTTAGTTTGAAAGGTTTTACTGTAATACTTCTTCAAGCAAGTGTGTATAGTTGTTTCAAGTAAAAAATTGTTTAAAATTCTTCAGTTTAAAGATTTCAAGGAAACAATAGGTATTAATAATTCTCTTCAAACATTTTGTTTATGTTGTGCCGATTTGAAATTTAATTTTCAAGAATTCATAGAAAACAAATTAATATAATTACGAAATAGAAATAACATTTAAATTTTTAATGCCTCAATACAAAATAAAAACAAAAACTATAAATTTTAAATTACAAAAAAAAATTTCTATTTTATTTTACAGATAATACTACCAACAGAAACAACCACAGCGTGAGCCTTGATTCCGGTAAAACAAAAAAAAAAAAAAAAAAACTGGATGTTAAAAATAAGTGGAATATTTTAATACAAAATAAACGCAACAAGCCATAAAAAGATTTTTCAAAGAAACAAATAATTAAGAAATAAAAATTTTGACGAGGAAACGAAAAGATTTGAACTGCAAAGCACAAACAGAGAATTTAAAGCTGCCTAAAGCAAAAGCAAATAAGAATCCTCCTCCCCCTCCTAGCAAAAGAGTGCAAACGCAACGTTAACAAAATTGCAAATTTTTTTTGTTGATCCCTTAAACCAATGCATAGCAAAAATTTAATCGCAACAGCAACAGCAACAACAAAAAACAATCAACAACAAACCGCAACATTTGCAACAATAAAACTTTATTTTTTTATTATAAAACGTAAAAACTACTCATTTAAGCGTTTAAATCATAATCCATATTGTTGCAGTAGAACAAATAGTTGGTTATAACAGCCAAAGCTGCCAACAGCAGTACTTGAAGTAGCAACATTTGCGAAAGCAACAAAGAACAACAACAAGTAAAGAACTAAGTAGAACTCAAGAGTCAAGAAGACAACAACAATACAAAGAGAAAAAAAGAAAAATAAAAACAAAAAAGTTAAAGACAAAAGAACAAAGTCAATAACAACAATAACTTGTAATAGCAGCAACATTTGCAGCAACAGCAACAGCAACAGCAATAGCAACATTGAAACTCGTTTGTCTTTTATTGTTGACATCTTTGCGTTCATTGGCCAAAACTAACGACCAAACGACCGACTTATCGTTTGTGTTTTTTGGTACCATAAAAGGGGGATCGAACCCCGCCTGCGCCACCGCACACTTTTTTTTTGTATTAAAGCTAAAGGTAAAGCAACACAGGCCAAGAAGCCAAGAAAAATATATTACAAAAAAAAAAAGAAAAGAAACAAAGCAACATTAACAACAAAAAAAAAACAACAACAATAATAAACAACTAAAAAACAGACTTAAAAGTTGAACTTAAAACAAAAAAAAAAAAAAATAGCTACTACAACAAAAAGAGCTAAATTTACAACAACCAAAGCGCATCCAATAAATTTTCTTATAAATTTTCTTGTCTTGGCTGGCTGGTTTTTGCCTTCGTTTGTTTTTTTGTATTTGTGTTTTTTTTTTTTGATTGTTTTTTTTTTTTATTATTTTGTTTGTTTCTTTTTCGTGTCTTACCATTAAAGACCAGTTTTAACTTGGCTTAAAGTGAAACTAAGCCAAATCAAGATAAAGTTGCGTTGTTGATGTCTTTTTGAACCAATTTTTTTTTTGCAGCGCGCGCGCATGTCTTAAACGTCAGCAGCCAAGAGCAGCAACACAACACAAAAAACAAAACAAAATAACACCCACCGAAAAGTGTCCGTCCTGCAACAACAGAAAACAAGTTGAACTCCAACTACGGTACAACAAAAAGACGCCTTTAAGAACGACCGTTAAGCTAAGCTTTTGGCAGCGTTTGTCGTCGTCGAATTCAAAGTAAAGGTTGTAACAGAACAGCCTTTTTTTAGAATAACAACAAATACTTATTTTCACCAGTACCAACAGCCGCAGCAATAAGGGCGTGGTAGCGTGGAAGTAACAAAGTGACGTTAAGAAATAAAACCAAAAATTTCTTTCAAATAAAAGTTAAGAAAGCTAAGCGTTATACGGTGCGTGATAAAGAGCTTAAGAAATTGAGAAAGTGCAGCCATAATATCCAAAACAAAACAAAGCAGCGAGCACGAATCTTTACATCTAGAAGTTGCTGCAATTCGTTAGCAGTTTGCTCATTTGAGCTCAAAACTTTTGTTCATCATTTTGTTAACATCACTCGATGTACTCGATGGTTGATTACTATTCAGATATGGGACAAATCGGTCAAGATGTAAGTGCACTTTAATTATTTTTTCTTTAAAATTTATAATTTCGAATCTTTATAGTAAATATTTTATATTTAAGTTTTATGTTGCCAGAAATAATTTTAAAATAATTAAAAAAACTTTTTTCCCCAAAAACATTTTAAGTAAATCGAAAAGTAACTTTAGAATTATAGTACATGAGTTTGTTTTGAGTGATACCTCTTTTTCCGCCACTGATTCTGAATATGAACGCAACTTCTCTCAATCAGTTCAAGAAAATCAATTTAGATATCTTCGTCATAACATCTTCGTATATCTTGAGAAATTTTGATATTCGTATTGTTTTCTTATAAAAAAAATCTTTACCCATTGGTTTGGCATTCAAACAAATAACACTCTTGGACATTTTTCAAGTGAAAAATATCTAAATACTGGAAATTTTATAAAATAAAAGAACTAAAAGCTCTAACAACAAAACAAAAATACACACAGTAAACTGATTGAATTGCCTTAAGTAGAGAGGAAAAATTTATATGAATAGTTAAATACATAAAGACCGTCCATCCAACTGACAGAGTTAAATAGACAAACAAATAAAAATGCAGAAAAACAGACAGACACAAACTAATTTGACAGTGTGAATCTTGATCGGCACGTTCATTAGCCGCATTCTTCAAAAAAAAAAAAAAAAAAATAAAAACAAAAAAGCCAACAACAAAATGATTGCAACGACGATGACAATCAACAACTGTTGACCATTGCCAACAGCAGTAACCAGAGCTGCAGTTACAATTTGAGTTAAAAAAAAAACATTTATCTATTTCTTTATTTCTGCCTTTTCTATAAAATTATGCTTATTTTTAATTCTTTTATTAACACTATAAAAAGCAACGATTATTTGTTGTGAATTTTTTTTCTTGTTGTTTTTAGCAGATACACAGTCTTCTTATGCAAATGCAAATGATATGAAAATGAGCACGAAATCATGATTAGACATGACGAACTTTGTTGCTGAGCACTGGGGGACAGTTTTTACTCGCTTAAATTTATCATTAAAGGGGTAGCTTTTTGTTTGTTTGTTTTTTTTTTGCAGTCGAACTAGGATTTTATATAAATATTGTCAATTTAAATTTGTAATAAGCAAAACTGCGCAGCATAGAAAGTAATCGGTTTTGCTGGTTATTTATTGTTTAACCTATCTTTATTGAACTGATAGACTGAAAAACAAGTCACACCAATTAAGAAAATCAATTAACTTCACTTGGAAAACCAGTTACTCACATTCAAAAAACCGATTACTTAAATTTAGAAAAACAGTAACTCATATTACACAAATTAATTCACATGTCTAAAAACTGATTGCTAATAAGTATTCACAAAACTAATTATGTGTTCACATTTAAAGAACCGATTACCCATTTCATAAAACTTTGTAACATAATTTTGAGCATTTTAGGATTGCTCGAAGCCTCGTAGGCTTTATTTAGCTGACAGCTAAAATCTGTAAGTTAACTGCTGCAAAAAAGGTTTGTCTAAATATGCAACGTTTGCCACGGTTATCTTAGCGGCAAAACTGCTTATAGCCTTAGACCGGTTAACCTAAAACAGCTGACAGAAACAAAAGATATTTAAATAAGAAATAGCGTAAAGATCTTTAGCTTCCACTAATGGTATCCAATCCATAAATATACATATCTTATGCACTATTATCCGTTCGAGAATGATTTCAACTGTGGTTAACACGTTGGAATTCAAAATTATATCCCAGGCTCAGATCACAATTTTATTTAAAATATTTTAAATTATATTTGAAAAAGACTTATGCCTATATGATTGAAACAATTACACTTCTTATGGCCAAAAATCTGTCTTCGCAGATTGATCAGAAATTTTGTCTCATTAAAATATGTGAACTACACAAATTTCAAAATCGATTACATGCGCTAAAAAAAATCTTTTACCCAGAGTGGAAAAACCAACTACCCATAGTAAAAAAAACCGATTACTCTGTGAAAAAAATCAACTATTCATGTTGAGAAACTGATTGTCTATGGTAAAAAACTAAAAACCGTTGCTTAAAAAACCGGTTACTATGAAAAGAAACTACTTCATGCGAGTACATTTTTTATAAAACTATTGTACTATTGCATGTTCTCACTCTCGCTGGAAAAACCGATTATCTATATTCGAAAAACTGAAAACCGTTGCTTAAAAAACCGATTACTATGAAAATAAGCTACTTTTTTATAATGTAACTATTGCTAGTTTTCTTCGAGTACAAACATAAAGCGCTAAAAACCCATTGCTTTCAATTAAGTTTATTGCTTGAAAACAACAACAAAAATAGCAAAAATCACACAAAAACCGTATAGACGAATTGAAGCTAATTGAGTGGCTGACTGACTGACTAGGCTGCTTGGCCGACTGAGCACCGTTGAATTGAAATCATTTAATTTCTTTATAAAATTTTAAACTTTTTTTTTTCGTTTCATTTTCAATTTGCTATGCGCACGCATTCAGCGCACCACAATTTAAATTGTATTTTTTTTTAAAAAAATATTTTTTTTCTTTACAAAAATATAGTTGTTTTTTTTTTATCTTCTCTCTGCTCGATATTTATATTAAATATAATTTAAATGCGAAAACACGTATTTACTGCGTGTGCTGTTGATGTTGCTGCTGCTGCTGCTGTTGCTCACTGTTGTTGATATTGTAATTAATATTTGTTGCATATACAAGTTCTTATTGATGTTGTTGCTATTTAGTGCTTGATGTGTTTGATTTTTATTTTTTTGTTGTCTGTGATTGTGTTGTAGCTACTGTAGTATTAATTTAATATGCATATCAGGGTGTGTTTTCATTACAAAATTTACATTTTTAAAAGTTTAGAAATTAAAAAATAAATTTTTTCCCTAAAAATGTGTTCCAAAATATAATTGAAATTTTTAATAACTTCCTTGTTAAGAGACTTAATTTGAGCAAATGGCAAAAATTAAAACGAAATGGCCATTAATAATAAAAAAAATTAATACCAAAAATATGAAGCACAAAAAATGCTCTCAATTTTAATCCCTTAAGGACATTAAAAAATCTTTCAATTTATTTTTATATTGTATATTTCATTTTGTGTGCTTATTCTTAAGTGAATTCAATTAATTTATTAGGCTCATTAAATAAGTAATTAGAAATTGTAGCAACAATAAAGTATTTATTTGATTTAAGCTTAATATTTGAGTTGAAGGTAAAATAAAGTTCAATGAAGACCATAACAATTTCAAGTTTATTTTTGTAAAATTTCAATTATTTTATAGACCCTTAAAGTAGTACAACAACAATTACTTAAACAAACAAACACAAATAGTAGATAAACAGAGAGAAAGACAGACAGACAGACAGACAGACCGTTAGGCAAACAAACTGGTAAAGCAACCCACATCAATTGTAAATCCGCCTTATCGATTATCTTTCAACAAACAAAAGTGGCAGCAGCAGCAACAACAGCAACAACAACAGTAATAGCAAAACAACTAACAATATCGTCAGTATGAAACCCTACAAATGCTGCCTTAGCGGACGGACAGTAAGTAGTGAGTACAGTTTAGTTTAACATTATAAAAATTATTTTCTATTATCTCAACTTATTTTAAAATTTCGTTTATTTTTTTTTTGGTATATTTTTTCAAATAAAAAAACAAACAAATTGATATTCATTTTATTATCAAACAAAAAAGCACTAAAATAGATTAGCAAATATTGCCTAATTTATTAAATAGAAAATTGAAAGCGACCATGCCATGAAAAAAGCGCTAGTAAAATTTCAAGATCCCAGACTGTGTGTACTCGTTGTATTAAATAATTTTAGTGGTTTGCGATTAGATAAGCTGCCGGCTTGATATTACTAGTAAACAGATAATGGCTGATTATTTTTTGTTATCTGTGAAAGAAAAAAACAAATTTTTGTTGATGGATAGTTTTATAGGGCAAAAAAACGGCTGTCATCCCCTTTTTAAAATGCTGATTAGGCAAAGAAACCTTTGCAAAAGCAACTAAGTGTTGCCACGCACAGATAGCAGGGGGTTATTGCACGCAAATGGACTTACTATAGTGACAAAAGTTAAATTTTAAAATTTTCCATGATGTAGGGGTAGTGAGAAATTTTTTTTTAAAAGATTTTAGATGTTTAATTTAATAGAAAATCATAAAAATACAGTACAGTCGCGTTAATCCGGACACTCGCTAATACGGACTTCCCAGTAATCCGGACATCTCCACGATTCGGACTTTTTTGAAATTTTGCCTCTACAATTCGGACAAAACTAATTCAAAGTATATTTTGGTTAGCAAATAGACTGTGGCTGGCACAAACATGTCAACTTTGATTTTTTTAAATTTATTTCGCTAAGTTACGGGGCTCTTTTTGAGTACAGGTTCATTCATACTCGAGAGTTTTTGCAGGCACGTTGTTTATTTAAAATTTGTTGATTTTTTTCAGTCATTTTATTCCTTACTCATATGATTACAATTTCTTTATAAAAACGTTAAAAAGTGAATAAAAGACAATCATATACGCCTCAAATATGCATTCTATACATAATTTATATAATAATTATTGAGCTTTCTGTATTCCGGACAAATCCAGTTATCCGGACATACCCCGAAACTATATGTGTCCGGATTAGCGCGACAGTACTGTATGTGGGAAAATTGTCATAATTTTTTTATAAATTTTTTTTTCAAACAAAATTGCACAAAAATTAAAATTAAAAAATTATTCAACAAAAATTCAATAGCTTCTAATGTAATATATTTATATGGTGTATGAATAGGGGGCTTACGTGAGAAAGCAAGTTTTCGAGAAAATAGCTGTTAAAGGTATACAACTCGTTTTTTCTATCCGAATCGGCAAAAAATTGCAAATGATTTTTGACCCCCTTTTCATAGATCAGGTCACATATAGTCCAGTCAGTGGAGATTTTTTATATGCAACAGGAACGAGACACTTGCTGTATTTTTACAAATCTTATTTAGATTGAAATGCTTAAGAAAACTTAAGTTTTTAAACTTATGGAAAGTTTGCCCACCTCCGCAAAAGAAGTAAATTTTCATTGCATACTTTTAGTTGTTGAAAAAAGGTTAAAATAGGAGACGTTCTTTAATTACGTAAGGTGTTTTTTTGAAAATTCGGAGACCCCCCCTCCCCTTGGTGAGATCTGGCGGGACCCCTCCCCTTCCTCCCGTGAGATTTAAATTATAATTTTTAATGTAAATTCTATGCATTAAAAAGTTGATGTGAGGTTTTCCTTGATCCCCTCTCCCCCTTGGTGAAATCTGGTGAAATTTTGCCGGACCCCCTCCCACCCTATTTTAACTCACATAATTAATTAAGTTGTCAAATATAAGAATAAAACAAAAATTCTGAAAAGTAAAGCGAAGTGTGTGGAGGCCGAGTGTTGGTGAGCAAAGCAAACGGGGGACGGAGCCCCTTTGTTAACTAGTAAAGCAGTTGCTTGTGTTAATGTACTAAAGGAAAATGCCATTCGATTCTTTAATGTTTTTCGATACTAAACATACAATTTTCTTCGACTTTTGTCAACTATTTCGATACTATTCCACCCTCTTCGACTTGTATCGATTTTAGTAAGAAATTTTTCTTATTTTGTTTGGAGAAATCAAAATCAAAACAATCAATCGTAATAACTTGTCATTTTTTGAGTAGTTTTAGTTACAACAAATAGCACAGTCCTTTTGGGACACCCTGAAACTGAATTAGAATTACTCTATCACGTAAAGTTTTTGAGATATTCTAACCTCTAACATTTTTTGATACATTTGAGGTTATGTAGCACCTTGCGGTTTCCTTCTTATTTTTCATTGGGTGTGTATGCCTGCAGCCAACAATGTAACTATCTGTTGCCATAAAAAAAAAACAAAAAAAAATTTAACTCTATTAACTAAATGAATTAATGTTGTTAACACAATAAATTTACTGATTTTTGACGTTGATTGTTAATCGTTGTTTGATGTAGAGCTGTAGCCGCTGTTCTGTTGTTACTGCTGCTGCGGTGTGTGCTAATTAATCTGTACATTGTCGAAACAACAACAACAACAAAAACAACAGCAACCCCAATGAAACAATCTTTTTGTTTTATTACATGTAATTATTTTATAATTTGTGTTAATCACAGCGAAGAAACTAACATGTGGGATATAGAGCTGTGTTGCGATTTTTTGTGCTACACATTAAGTTATCTCGGCTATGAATAAATAAACCAAAAAAAAGAACCATTAATTTCTTAAATTAATTTCATTAAAAAATAAAGTATAATGGAAAAGTTTATGCATAAATTACTAGAAAATAATTTTAAGTTGATGTATTTTTGCCTTTGTATATATTAGGGTGACTCTCAAAAAAATATATTTGAAAAAAAAGAACTTGAAAAAATTCAGGTTTTGCCTGGCAAAGTTTATTATCTTCCATTTAAAATGGTCAAACTTATGTACAGTGGTGGCGGACTATCTAAGAACGCTTAAGCCTTATTTCTGTTTCTTGTTCTAATTCTTTAAATAAACGAAATTTTTGAATTTTTGTTTTTTGTTTTTAACAATTTATTTACTCAATGAAATCCAATATCATCAATAGAAATATTTCTTAAATCAAAAGTAATTTATTACTTATAAACAAGGTTGGCGAAGTAATTAGGAACGATTACGCAAATTGTTAATTACTTTACGAAAACTTAAAGTTTTGCTTTAAAGTTTGTTAAAAAATCTTAATTTGGTCTTACAGCTACGCACCGCTTTGTCGTAGAAGAAATAATTTTTTTAGAATTTCTCTGAGTTTGCTTTTTCCAGGCGTCCTTTGCCACCCAGGCTTACTCCTCCAGATATGAGATTTTTCGTTTTAAATGTTCATTTTTAGTTGGTGTCATATATTTTCAATATGATTAGGATCAATGCCATAAAAAATTTTAAGTAAACTTATTCGACAAATAACGTTCCCAGACCTCAACGTCCAAGGAAAACGGATGAAATAACCGGCCTGAAGATCATTTTTGGAGCAAAATACAATTGTTTTTTTTGACTACCAAGAAAATACGAAAGATTATGTTTAAAGATGATACGAATCCGCTATTACCGCGATCAATTCGAAAGAGATTCTGCGCGAATCAACTTTTTGGAAGAACAATACGTCAAAAGCCGCTGCTAGTCAGACTAAACAATTTTATAAAAGCTCGTTTTAGTGAACCACATATTACTGAAATTGCTATAAAATTTGGCTTCTAGTACCTCCTGCTACTAAATATAAAAATGTATATAAAAACTATAGTCAGCTGCCTCTAATGTCTGGCAGCTTTAGCATTTAAATTTTTACGCTCAAAACAAAAATTACAGAAGTATGTCACTTATGCTATTAAATTTATTTTTAAATGCCTATAAACCAAAGTAACTTAACTATTTACTACGATTCTCAATTATAAATGTTCTCAAGTAGCTGACAGTCTCCAACAAACTTAAACCATAAAATATAGCACTTACACCTCAATATCAGGACTCGCCTTAAAACAAAATATAAAACATACTGTACCTTGACATAAATGAAAATCAAAGGACGTTAAGGTTGTAAAACTTATCAGTTACGATGACGACGATGGCATAAAAAACTGCATAAATGCAATGCAAATGAAAGGCAACAGCAATCGGAGCTGCAACAAGAGCCATAACAAGTGCAATTACAACGAGTACAACAGCAACACAGCAGCAATAAAAAAGTGCAATAAAAAGTTTAAAAGAAAAACAGAACAACAACAATAACAAAATACAACAAGTTGTTAATCTATCTAAATATTTTGAGTGTTTCATTATTGTTGCTGTTGCTCTCGATGTCGATGTCGATGTCGAATTTTGCTGTTGTTATTGGCTAATGCAAAAATTATTGTGTAAGGCCCAAATAGCAAAATGTTGCTGGGGCGGAATAATTGCAGACAAAACAATCGTAAAAATAAAATTAATTCTTTTTTTTTTTAATTTTAATGACTTTTAGACATTTATTTTTGCATTATATTTAGATGTTATTCCATAGCTGTTGCTGCTACAAATTGCAATGCAAAGACCGCACTTAATATTGTGTCCTCAACAAATGCAACAGCGCGTATATTACATTCTTATGAGCAACATTTAAGCCATAAAAATTCTTATTTTTAATAATAAAAATTAAGTTTTTGTAGTAACTTGGCATTAAAAATTTAACCCATATGTGACCATGAGTTTGATTTTGTAACATTTTTTATATTGTTGTTGGGATTTATTACCTGCTCATTTTAAATGCGCAAAATTTATGTACTTTGTTGCAATGAAAAATAAAGGGAGGCAGGGGGAAATGTGTATAGTTGGAGGTTGTGACCTGTGTTGCTTTTTATATAATTAAAATTGTGTAAAACATAAAAAAACATTACAAAAAAAACGCAATAATATTTTTCAAGTTTTTGTGTCTTTCATATCTAGGCTTATTTTCAAATATTTTATTCTATTCTATTAAACGGAATCATCAGTGACCTTTGAGTCGATGAGTGAAAGTTTCTGAGCTTGTTATGTTTTCTTTTTTTGTATAGACTTATTGAGAACCCAAGCAATGGTAAAACAAAGAAAAAGTTTCTCAACAAATCTATGCAAAAAGCTCTAAAATTCTCACTCATCGGCTGAAGGGTCACTGATGATTCCGTTTAATAATTAAAATTAATTTAAAATACAACGATTTTCTCTGATTGCAGTCTACGACAATTTGTTTCGTCAAGGGTTTCACGTTAAATTCTCTTCAAGGGTTTCTTTAAATTCTCTTTCGCAGATATGAATTTCAAAACAGACATTTGTATGCATGCAATATAAAAGAAGGATTATAATAATCATTTAATTTTTAAAAACTTCAGCGATATAGCAAACTAAAATATACGCTTCCCATTCATCATGAGCACCCAAAGGCTACAGCAGCTTTTCAAATATGAATAGAAAAGAATACAAATCAAAGAAAAGAAAATTCCAGCGTATAATTTATTATTGAAAAAAAAAAAAACTGATTTTCTCAATTGATTCATTGAAAATCAGCATATTTTTCCACCAAAAAAAAAAAAAAAAAGTACAAAATCCCATTGACGTTGCTGCTGCTGTGCTGATCAATGAATCGCTCAACATTTGCGATGCGCGCACTTAAAATTTCAATTGGCGCCAGGGTAGCGCACGTAAATACAACAATTGCCAAAAATTCAATTGAATGAAATGGAATGGAATTGAAATGAATTGAATGGAGTATAGGTTGGAATAATAGGAAAAAAAAAAAAACAAAACGCTAAAAATAGGCAAACATAACTTATTTTTATTTTTTTACTTTATTGTTTTTAACATCTTGACAAAAAATAAACAAAAAAAAAGTGGTGAGGCGATGATAACAGATGGGCGGTTAGTTGGTGTAAAAAGATTTGCTGCGCTGCTATGTAGAGGAAAACAAATTTATAACATTCGACAATTCAATCAATCAACACAATAACAACCAAAACAAAAATAAAACGGTGTAGCAGAAAGAAAAAAAAAGAGCAAAAAATTTGGTAATGTTAAATGGTTGATGTGAATGGCAACGGCAATAAGAAAAAAAAAAAAATTGCTATTGCTGCTCAGTTGTTGACAACATAAAATTTTTTTCTATTTATTTTACAATTTTAAGCTGCTTGTGTTTTCACTTTTTTTTTCTCTTCTTCATTTTTCATTAACACTTTTAGTTTCGTTCAAGGTTCTGCTATAACTTTTAGTACCTTCCTCACTTTTTTTATTACATATAAAGGCATTTTAAGTACTTTTTTTTAAGTACTACGCTACTACCATTGTGACTATCATATTAATTTGATAATTTTCGCTTTTGACTATTAAAAACAGCACAACTATATTAAACCCTTTTTTTACGATCTTTTTAGTAGCAATAATTTAAGGCAATAACAAAATTTTGTAATTTCTTTGAAACGCCTAATAGTTAGAGCTGTGGACATAAAACCTACTACTGTTGTAGTTGAGAATATGTGGTCTTGCTGACGGTAGTAAAGTTCTACAGCATTTTATAGTAAATAAACAGCGTTTATCTATTTGTAGATCTTTTCCATTTTACTACTACTGTTTGCTATGAGTTTTGCGCCGCCTTAAATTTTCTGTTGAAATTTTGATGAATTTCCTGTAGGAATGCTCGTTGAGTTGCGATAACAGTACAGGGTGTGCAACATGTTTCAATATAAAATTTATTGAAAAGGAACTTACGAATTTAAATTTTTATTGAAAACGAAGTTTTTTCAATTTTAAAAGAAATACAATTTCTTCTACTTTGTCAGACTTGTGATAGTTCCTGCACCCAACCGCTGAATACTCTAAACTAAGTTCTTAATAAGTTTTTAATTATATAATTGTGATACCTGATAACTATTAACTATGTGACTGTGCCATTAATCTCACATGCGTTATCGTATGTCAGCCACAATTTTTTCTTTTTCGTTTTTGTAAGGTAATAAACTTCAGCATTTTATAGCCCAATAAGCAAAAAGGATACAAATTTAACATTTTGACAAAAAAAAAACTAAATGATAAAAATTAAGAAAATAAAAAAAAAACATTAAATGTTATTGTTTTTTTTTAAATCAACAGAGCAACAATAAAAATATCTGGCAGCAACAGTCAGGAAAACCATTTAAAATGAAACACATTAAGTCAAAGATGGCATCGATGGATGTGCAAAAAATAAAATTGGCAGCAATCAAAATTTTGCCTTGAACTCCATTTCAAGCTTTTTAAAAAAAAATACATACAGCAACAATCAACAAAATAATTGCTGTTGATCAAAAGATTTATGAGACAGCAGCAGCAGCAACGAAATATTTGGCATATGACAATAAATAAGATAAAAAGAATTGCAGTTCTGCGTACGATTCGTTTATGGTAGCAAAGAAAATGTTAAAAAATTCAAAAAATTTTGGCAAAGTCATAAAAGTCCTGAAAGGTTGAAAAAGTGAAAACATGTTGAAGAAGTTAAAAGCTTTTAAAGAAGTCGAATAATATGAAAAACTTTGAAATATATCAAAAAATTTGGAAAAATCCGAAAAAATGTTGAAAAATATGGAAAAATATTGAAAAAGCCGAAAATGAAATGTATCAAAAAATTTTGAAAAAATTCGAAAAAATGTTGAAGTAATCGAGAAATATAGAAAAATGTCGAAAAATATTGAAAAAGTTGAAAAATATTTAGGAAGCAAAAAAATGTTGAAAAGGTTGAAATATCTATGTCAAATTAATTGAAAAAACTTGAGAAATGATGAGAAATGCAAAAAACTTCATAAAATGTCGAAAAATCGAATTATATGAAAAACGTCGAATAAAATCAAAAATTTTTTCAAAATCGAAAAATTTTGACAATTCGAGATATATGTATGTATATTGAAAAAGTCATAAAAAAATATAGAAGAAATCAAAATGTGTTGAATGAACCGAAAAATGCTGAGAATTGATGAGAAAATCATAAAATGTCGAAAAGTCGAACAATTTTAAAAAGTTGAAATATATCAAAAAAATTTTTAAAAATCGAAAAATGTTGAAATAGTTGATATACTTATGTACATGTATCAAGTAAACCAAAATGGCGAAAAACCAAATAGTTTCTAAAACGTCGAAAAATATCAGAAAATCTTGAAAAAGTCGAAAAATTTTGAAGTTAGGTTAGGTTTAAAGGGTTGCTTCTTTATAGTAAAACTCACTCTGAGGCAGTTTGCCCATGGCCCTACATACAAATGTATAGTCTCCTCCCTTCTCCTAAAATTCTCCTACTCAATAGGCGCGAACAATCCAAAAGCCTTGTTGAAGTTGAGTATGCTGGTGTGCTCCAACTCGTCTAGTTCTTCAAGTCCACTAAAGAACGCAGAGCCATAATATTTGGTTCGTTTCCTCATTAGCTCTGAGCATTTGCAAAGTTGATGTTTAATCGTCTCATACACCTCTTCGTCTTCACAACTCCTATAAATTCTTTGACACAATCACAACAGTCAGCTCTAAGCTCTTCCCTGGTAAGACTTAAGAGAGTTTGTATGCTTCCTAGGTGTAGTTTTGGCCACATATTCCGAGACATTCTGCATCTGGCGATATGGTTACACCTTCTATTCATTTGTTTCTTGATTATGCGCTCTATCCGATATTGTAGTATTGAAGAATATGTTGTGAAAGCCGAAAAAAGTCCAAAGAGAGTTTAAAACCCAACAGAAAAATCAGCTCTTGTTTAGCCAATATATCGGCGGCTATGTCATTTATTTAATTTTTGAAAGTTTTATTGAGGATTTTTGTTTTTTTTTAAACTTTTTGACTTATATATTAAATGATAAAAATTCAATATTTTGCTACAAAATCAGCGCTGCACGAATGCTCAAAATACCGCTCATTGAAATAGCTGCCTTTACCAAGAATTTAATATCAACGATATGAGAAACAAAATTTTTGAAAAGACAAAACTCCACAAAAGCCAAAATATTTTCCTGTCAATGTTGGCTACTTCTTCTTTTATATTTTTTTTCCACAGAGACACTGACACTTGTTGTTGTTGTTGTTGTTGTTTTTATTGAGCTTGCCGTTTACAACAATTGGCACACATTAGTGGTGATTGTATTTGTTTTTGTTGTTCTTGTTGTTGCTACTGTGTTGAAAGCAATAAAAACCTGCGAGAAATGTTGCTTTAATGATCTCATTTAATTTAATTATGTCAAAAGGGAAAAAATTATAAAAAAAAACAAGAATTTGTAGCATATTTTCGGGGCATAATAATAAGAATGGTGCAATTTTATGATACATAGGACTCGAAAATGAATATAACGAGAGTAAGAATAAAAAAAGAAAAGCTAAAAAAAAGAAATATAAATAAAATTCCGAAAATCTCTGCTTTTACTGGCTGACGCCTGAAAATGGACAACAGATTTTTTTTTTTTAATGATAAATTACGTATATAATTTATGGGAAAATTAAAACAATTAAACGTACAACGTAAATATTGAACGAAACGCACATTTAAATATAACCACAAATTAACACGCCCATAAACTTAAATTTAAACATAAAATGTAGTATTTTACAGCAGTCCTTCGACAGATTGCAAGCGTTATATATTGGCAGTACAGATACGTCTAAAAAAAAAAGTTTTAAAAATTTAGCCCGCTGTTTCCGTCATTGAGACCTCCTGCCTGCTATGTATATTCATAAGCGTATAACTCAATTTTACAACCTGTTAAGCCTTCGCATTGCAAAGCAATACACAAATTATCAGTGATAAATTTTTAACGAGCGTTACAGCCTCAAGCACAGTGTTTAATGATACTTAATAAATATATTAATATAAGTATGTCTGACGAAAAAAAGATGGCAAGCAGTAAACGATGTTGATGTATCTGTTAATGTTACAGCAACAGCAATTGCGTTATGCTGTTTGCCACCTTCTTATCACATTTTAATCAACGTATGCTATATATGTGCTACTTTTTAACTTGACCTATGACAATGCGTTCAAACTTGTGACAATGCTTTCACATTTAAAAATTAGGTTTTAATTGTAAATTTTTATGATCAATTGTGTACGATTGTGATTGATCTTGTATGCAAGATATTATGTCCCACTTTAATATTTAAGTGCTACCATAAATGTTGGCAAAATATTTTGACAAATGCTGTATGTTGGTATAAGACTTTTTGATTTATGCTTTATTTTATTAAGCTGTCGGTAGACAAATATGCAAAAAATTAGTGATTTATATTTATTTTTAATCTTTTAAAATTTACAATTTTATGTTGCAAAAGCTAATTGTGCAAAATCATAAAGTAAAATAGTTTAAGGTGCCAATATCTTGCTGTAGTATAATGTGTTATTTGTTAAGCAACAACTCAACATATTTTTGCTAGTAAAATGTTGGAAATTAAATAATAAAAATAACAGCATATTTTTTTTTATTAAAAAAATCCACCAAATCCATTTCAAATCATGCAGTCGGACTAAATTCAAATCTCGGAATTGGTTGACGATTATATATGTTGTTGTTTTTCAAAGGATATAAGGGGACATATATTCCATGGATTTGATTAAAAAACATTTTTTACGAAATTATGCCCATTTAAACTTTTAGTGTCAGAGCTCGAAAAACCGCTGAAAATTGATTCAAAATAATCGCATTTTCATCCAAATCAAAATACTTAATTTATATGTTTTGATTCTAATAGAACTTCTGATTATCTGTCAGAATCTTTAAGAAATTTTGAAAATTGTTGAAAATTGGCGGAGTTATAGCGCTTTTTATGAAAAAAAAACACAGCTTAATTTCTCGAAAACCCCAACGGTTTTTAAGCTTAAAATTTTACTGTGGATGTGAATTAATATGAGAGAGAAATGACATGAGTTTGATGCTTGTTAAAACACATTTGAGATCAGGAGATTTTTTTTCCAAAATCGAAATTTTTTTTCATCATAGCCAAGTCACTCTACGGTACTATTTTCAAAGAAAATAACAAAAGTAAAATTCCAAATTACTTTCTGCAAATCGTGCTTGCATTCTGCATACTTTTGTTTTACTGTTATTTTCGTAATATCTTCTTATCATGTTAAATATGATATATAAAAACATTATACGCACATATAACTTTTTCGCTGACAAAGTCAAGCAAACAAAATATTCAAAGCCCACAGAAGTAGTCAGCGAAAAAGCTATATGTGCGTACAATGTTTTTATATATTTCCCATTATAAAAAATTATTACGAAAATAACGGCAAAACAAAAATTCCAAGATGATTAACTTCATCAAGACTAAATATGAAGGTTTAAAAATAATCCTTTAATATTCAAAACTTAAGGATCCTTTTGAGCTCATTTCGAGTGTGCGTCAAGGTTGTCTGCTATCACCAATCTCGCCAGCAGTAGTTTCATGACATTCAAATCTACCATAGAAGATGTGAATAAATTGACTTATTTGTAGCTAAACATTTAATTTAACGACCCTTTCTAATATATACAGTGCGGCAATTATGTTCTGGGACTGAAGCTATATCACAGCAACTAGATGCGGCATCTATTAGAAATATAAAAGTTTAATAAAAAATCAAGACTTTTCTCCGATAGCAAGGGTATCTTAACACCGCGAATTTGTCCCAAGTGGTCACACAGCTACTGATACTTTTTATTTGGAAGTTCTTCACTATTTGCTTATCAGAATTCGTGAATTGGCACACTGTGTATCGTCAACATTTTTTTGGACCATTTGTCATGAATTACAAATTAACATAAAATTTTGTTGAGAAATTAGTTTTATGTTTCATTACAACGATTAATCGCCGATTTCAGGCAAAAGACATAATAAAATTTATGAAGCTTAGCTACTGCAGCTATAAGAATACTTAGCTATCTAGCGAAAAGATCAAAATCATGTTAACACTTTAATACCGACAAATGTTAGATTTTAACTATGAATTTACATGTGTCAATAGCAATACATTTTGTATTTAAAATAAAAATTTATTTAAAAAATTAAATACTTAGCATATCGTTAGCAGCAGCAGCAACAACAACAATTAAAAAAAAAACAACAATAACAATAATAAATAATAAGTAGGCCAGCTAATTTAATGGACGCAACAAATGTTAATGATTTTTTTTCTCTCGCATTTTATTATTATTTTTTTAATTGTACTTGTTTTCATTGTTGTTGGTTGTTTGTTTGTTACTGCTTGCTGGCATTGTTGCTTTAATTTACACTTGCTATCAAAACTAAACTAAGCAAATCTTTTATTATATTTTTTTCTACTCTTATTATTTGTTGCTATTGTAATCTGAGTGTCAAAATAGCCAGATGGTGCTGCTGCTGTGGTTCTTGGTTGTTTATGGTTGTTGCTGCAGTTGTTATTGTTGTTGTTTTTTTTTATAGCTGCTGATATACGATAATTTTTTTAAGCAAATTTTTAGCCTGATATAATTGAGCATATGCTGTTGTTGTTGTTATTGTAGTATTTTAAATAAACAACAATAAAATACCACAGAACATGGCATCAGGCCGCATTTGAATTCTACAAACTTTGTTGTTGTTCTTAATCAAATTAAATGAAAACAACGCGCGAACTAATAAAATGTCAAAAAAAAAACGATTAAAAAAATTTATTAAAAAAAGTTTTTAAAAAAAATAGTTTAATTTTTTGCATAAAAATTTGGAATTCCTTCACAGAACATTTTTTTTGTTGTTTTGGATTGAAATATGCGTAGTCAAAACATTTCCTTTAGAAAAATATTTACTGATTATTGAAAAAAAAAAAAAATAAAAAAAATAAGAGCATTGGCGTAGAAAAATATTGTTTTTGCGGCAGCATTTTTTACATATTTCACATTTGGCCAAAATATACAACTAAATTTTTAGCTATAAAATGACAAAAATTCTTCTGTTAAAAAAATTTTCTTCAAATGTTAAATGAGTTTAAATACTTTATTAACAATTAGAATTAATAACAATTTTTCAAAATTTTTTAAATCAAATTCGATGCAACACATTGCCTAACGGTCTGAGGTACTTTAACCCATTTCTAAGCTGGTCACAATAAAATGTTAATCTAATTGATGGCTGCCTAAGAGCTATGCAAAAATATGCCTAATTAATGAGGTTTACAAAATGCAAACAATTTTTACTAACCATGTAGTATGAGTAACTTTTAATTAGCACGCTACAATATCACTATGAAATAAGTCGTTGATTTCCAAAACGCAAACCTAAATGTTAAGCGAAATTTGTCAGTATTATTTTGGAACAAAATAATCTTTGTACTTTTGAATCATTTTTTGAGGTATTTGTGCTGGGTTTGGAACAAAATTACCTGCACAGTTGAATTTCTGGAGTGATTTACATAAAGAATTTGTAGTAAACTCAATTTCATAAGAAATCGATTCTATATGACTAAACGATATTCTGTAGTTTTTAATTCAGTTGCTCTTTGAAGGTTCGTTTTTGGCTTATTGCCTAATTCTTGGACTATATTTTGTGCAAAATTTTGAATTACATTTTTGTGAATTTTTTATTTTGTTGAAGATTTTTTTTTAAAAATTTTTCGACTATGCTTTTCATCATAAAATATTAAATGTTTGCAATTTAATGTGAGCTATATTAAAAGCTGCTGAAATATTAAACTAAAGCTTTCTCACTTTAAAGCAATAATTTCCAAGAAAAGCCAAAATAATTTACTTGTGATACATGTCGTGTGTGTAATGCATAACTAAATCATAAAGACTTCAAAGTTCCGATTTTAGTATGTATTTCAAACTCGATGCAACGTAGAAACTAAATATCTGCACTTTTATAATAATAATTTAATTGAATTTAAGAAAGCTCAAGTTTAAAACTTGGCTGCTAAAAGGTGCTGATATTATTTGGCACCAAATTTAAAAAAAAAGTATTTTCATCCAATCTTTTTCTCTCTTAAAATCTTAAAATTAAAGTTAAATGAGTCACTTCATGTCACTATTTGCTTTTATTTTGCATTTCTGCTCAACATGTAAAAATTCTTTCTTATGAAAATAAAAAAAACATAACTTTTTATTGGCCACTACTATTTTATAGTTTTTATGCGCAACAGCAATAGCAGTCAGTATAATAAAATAAATATTTTATTTTAATTTTGACCCAAATAGCAGAGCAAAACTGGTACATTAAGTGCAACAACAACATCGAGTGCATAACTAAAGGAAATTGTTACAAAATCACTTAATACAAATTATAAACAAAGGCATAAATACTTATGTTAAAATTAACATTTAAATGGAGCAATGAAAACTTGGTCAAATACAGTTGCAACAACAATGCAATAAAAATAATGGAAAAACTATAAAATAAATTTCAATTTAGATTTTTCAATTTCATTTTTAGAATTTTGCTTACAGCAATAATGGTTGCAACAATAAAATTCACACATTTCCGCATACGAAAATAGAAAATGCAAACAACATAATAATAATAATAATAATAAAATTAAAATTTATTTTTGAAAAATAAAAATTAATTTCTCTTTATTTTTAAGATTTTGTTTACTAATCAAAATGTATGCGCAATAATTGTGTAGAAGAGGAGCAACAAATCCTCAAATCTAGGGGCAGGAGGTAGGCGGTTAGTGTTTTTTTTTTTTTTTTGTGTTATGGTCTCACGCGGCTCCTGAGTGCATTTGCATGTTACACTTGAGATGTCAACATAAATGTCAACATTTTCTTTTTATATACTACATTTTTAATAATAAAAACTTTCAATGCGGAAAAATAATTTTATTACAGCATTTTCTTTTGTTTTTTTTTGTTGTTGTTTATTCTTGTCAAGAAAGAGTCTTAACTGTTGACAAATTTCGGCAACAGTTTTTTAATATGATTTATTAAATAGAAAGCATATGCTGTTCATACTATATTTTTAACCAAAACTTTCTGAATGTTTTATTTTAGTTTAATTGACATTAAATATTTCATAAAAAGTTAAGTATTTCAACTTTGTCGTTATGTCGGGCGATGTAAATATTTTGACCACACATTTTTAATTGATAATTTTTATTACTTTTTTGGCGCTAAATGTTTTTATAGTTAATTAAATAATAAATAAAAATATCAAAGTAAAATGGGTTGTAAATTACATTGAATTCGTTTATATTTTTGCCTCACATGACGTATGAGTTACATTAATTTATGGTAAACATTTTTTGAGTTTCAAAAAACAAAATTAAAACATCCACACATCATTAACTCAATTTTTTTAATACAAACTTATGTCTTATGTCAGCACATTTTTTTTAGACATAAAAAAATTTTGCAGCTGATTTATCCGTAAAAAAAAAATTTATATATGTTTAACAGAGCCGAACTACTTTGTAATATTTTATATTTTTGAGCGGCCACCATTTGAACTTGATATAATTTCAGAGCATGATTATTACTCAAAACCAGCAAAGCAATATGAAGTCGTAGTTATATCGGAGTTTAAATTCTAAGCAGAAGTTGTATACATGATACATTTATTAGCTTAAGTCTCTCATATGTTGCATTGCCCGGGTAGCTTAAATGACTCCTTCAGTTTGAGTAGATCCCAGAACCTGTTTCGCAATTTATCTTCAAACTTTCAATGAATATTGAAAATTTATTCTTGCTGTACTGGCAAAAATCAAAATTGAGATGCCCAAGACTACTTGATGTAGTATTGAACGTAACCGTTTGTGGCCTAAGCATGTTTTTAGCCTTAAGTGTGGCTTTTGTAGTCAAGTTCAATATTAAAATATCTAATAGTGCCATGTCATCCCTAAACAGGCTTATCTTTGCAGTTTGTTTAATATGTTGAGATAGAACCTCTTATGAGTTTCTTTCCACCACACTAGGGCTTTGTTGGCTAATATAAGCTGGACCACTGCTTTAAACATCGAGTAGATCGCATGCGGTTGAAGGCTATACCGCTTTCTTCAGAGTTTCTCTTTCAAGAAAATTTAAGATTCGAAGCCTAAGTCGTTGTTTTTATTTGAAATCTAAGTGTTTCAATTCAATTTAAAAATGGTGATACTGGAAATGTACCTGGTTTAAAAAAAAAATTAAATTTGGATTGTATCTAATCAATCCTCAAATAATTCCAAATTTTGAAAGAAAATTTGTATGACGGGTCGTATGGGTGATTTTTAATTAATCTTGCATTTTTTTTTTTAATATTTCATTATTCCTTTAGCAGCCATTTATAATATTAAAAAAATTTTTAGAGTATCCTCAATTCCTCAAAATTATGCAGCAGTATGCGCTCAGTGGCACATCGGTAAACAAGGTCCATATAGTTGATATGAACTCAGAAATGAATTTTCTTTCTGAAAAAACAAACTTGGAGCTTATTACATACATATGTAAATGAACGTATAATTATTTTTTTTTTACTAATCACGACTTATCATTTCCATATCCATGTTGTATGATAAAATTCCTAAAAATATGCAAACATTTTTACAAATAATATGAGCTCTATGTTGTAGCTATATAACGTAATAAATTAATTAATGCGTTATAGTTAATATCAAAGATCCTTTCAAAATGATACAAATGATTTTGAATTTCATACAACCGAGAAATTTTTAATAAATTCAGTCAATATCTCTAATAAGTGATATAATGAGCCTTTGTTATTCAATTTTTGAAACATGCAAATATCAGGCTAGATACGCAGAAAAATTGTGTAATATTTTTTCTTGAACTTAACGACATTTTCGTTAAATATTTTGCTAAACTTTATGAGGCTATTCACTAAAAGTTCATACCAAGGATACGATTTTATATACATCAAAATCATTTGAAACAATTTTATTATTTTCATAGAATAATATCCGTCACAATGCAAAAAAAAAACACAAACGATTTTTTGGCATATAAACTTGAAATTTTTTTGCACGTACAGCACGTGATACGCTTCAATAATTTCAATCGCAATTTGTGATCAAAACATAAGAAACCACCAGGTTGAAAAACATCAACCAAAATAGACCATAATCAAATTTGAAATGTTGTTTTCATGCCACACTTGTGTCGTATATAATGAAACGTTCATGTCCTAATTGCCCGAATTTGCCGCGTACAATCGTAGCAATTAATTTGCTGTACCAGTAATTTTAGCTACTTGAAATTGCTTTCATGAATTGTAGTTTTGTGAAATTAAAGCAAATAATTTTATATTTAAAATAATAATGCAGTTATAAATATTTATACATAATATTTATTTTTAAATAATTTTTGCAAAATTAAAATATTTTTATGGATGATAATGCAAAATATAAAATAACAAAAACAAAACTATAAATAATGAAATAAGTCAAAAACTAAAAATTTTACTATATTTTTTTGCTTATTAACGATAAGTATTTGTTTTGAGAAAAAAAAAATTAAAAATTTTTATATTTCGTTTCCATAAAAATGCGTTGAATTAACTGCGACCAAAAGAATTTTAATGTTTTTAAACATTGGAGGAATTAAAATGGCGATTACGCTGCGTATTATGGTGGTGACATCTGTTGACATATTGAGGTACTTAGCTTGTTTTTGCATATATTTTTTTTTATTTTAATTACTTGCGTCTAGACAAAAATCTTTGCTGATATAGATAGTTTGCTTTAAGTTTGTTTATTCTAAAGCTTTGAAGTTTTAATTTAATTGTTTATGATATTCCTGCGACTTGTGGCTTAAGTGGCTAAGTGGCTTGGAAATAAAAATCTTTACCTTGAGTTAACTTACAATAAATAACTTAAAACTTTGCTATGGTATAACAAGAATTGTTATGGCTTTTATATTTGGAAAGAAATAAAAATCTCCTACGTTTTCTAGCGGCCGCTAATAAAATTTATAATTTTTATAGAACATGCTAGACTATTTATAAATGTCATATTAATGTCAAGTCTAAACTACATCGAAGCTTAGGTTTTTAAACTTATAAGTATCACATTTAAGTGCATATCGCTTAATGTCTGCAAAATTTTTCACATTTTATTTTTTCTTTAATAAATTTCTTCAATTTTATTATCACATGCATTAAATTTATTCGTTATTGAATAAATGATGTCGACAGTGCGTATGACTAACATTTAACTAAATTTCATACAATAAATAATTAAATGTTACACATACGCAGCGTTGTCTGTTAGTAATTATGTATTTAATGTTATTTTAAGGCTGAGTGGCGTTTAATTTTTAATAAGTGTTAATAATAAATAAATAAATAAAAAAGTTGCGTATTCTTAGCTTTTTTTTGTAATAATAATAAAAATAAAATAATAACATTTTAGTCAATCAAATTTAATACAGTACACTCTCGATTATATATACCTAATCAATCCGAGGGTTATAGCCAAGGGTGTCCTTACATTCAACTTAACTCAATTTTAGAAATAAGACAGTCTTAGGGGGGACGTCCATTAATTACGTGAGTTAAAATAGGGGGGAATCCGGTCCGGCAAAACCTCACCAAGGGGAGGGATCATGTCAACTTTTTAATGCATAGAATTAACATTAAAAATTATAAATTAAATCTCACGGGAATGAGGGGGGGTCCCGCCAGGTCCGAATTTTCAATAAATCACCACTCGTAATTAATGGACGTGCACTTATCCATTCCAATGATTGCTACTGCCAAATTTCAATGAATGCATTATTCTTTACATCAAATAAATGACGTCATATAAAATAAAAAATTTTTAAATGCTCTTCCTAGTTGCTATTTAAAGTATTTTATAAGTACTTGCGTAAATTAAATTTTTATTGAGGAAATTCTTTGATTTTTTTGACAGCATAGAAAATTGAAATATATCAGCCACTAAAGCTTTCTTATACAATATTTTTAATTTTATTATAAAATTACATTTATTTATTTATTTATAGACTACATGCAAAAGGTATAGACATTTTATTTCACAACACAACAGAACGTATGAGTAATATTTTATTGCTATGCAAAATTAAGTGTCTAAAAGTTAAATTAAATTTCTAACACAATTTCAATGAAATTTTTAAACTAAATAAAATTTTGAATTTAAGCAGCTTCTTTGTTAAATACACTGCGGCATCAATTTTTTTACAAATTTGGCGCAGTAGATTTTGAATTTACTTTTGACCAAAAAAGTTACAAATTTTTACAAAATTTAATTTTATACAAATACTTTTGTATATGTAAGTACGGAGATCTTAGGCGGGGAGGGGATATAGAAGTAGCAAAACCCATATACTAATCCACAATGCGTATTTTATACGCTATAAATTTTTTTTAACCCCTTTTTTTTGGACTTTGATGCCACCATAATTTATAATCAAAATACAAACATTTTCCAAATTCAAAATTCTTTAGCTTACACAACATTAACATTTATGTATGTATGTATTATAAATTGAAATGTTTAACTTATTGGCATTTATGATATTTAAACTTACGTTATTTACACAGTTTATTTTTAATTTTAATTTTATTATATTTTTTCTTTGATTTATTTTATTACTGAATTTTATATTTTTTCTTAAAAATTTTATTTACTTTCTAAATATATTGCCGTTAGCAACACATTAACACGTGCTTTAGTTGCCTTGCTCTACTTTTTTAATATCATCATTTCATTTCAATAGCAAAACAATAACATATTACTAAAGTATACATTTAGGCACATAAACTAGCAATAAATGTTTTTTGGTTGAAAAAGTAAAAAAAAAATCAAATACTTTTGTGTTGAAATACTTTTGTGCTTTAAGCAAATGAGAATATTCGGCAAATTTCTTAATATTGGAAAAATATATAAAAGCAAAGACCTTAGCTAACATGAGATTTCTTTATTAAGATTTATTAATAGCAAGGACGATTTCAAGTAACCTGAGTAATAGTTGCAATATGTCAAAAACACGCTTCATAAGATTGGATTTTTTTGGTTTTGGTTTTTCTCTTTATTTTTGTGCCAATTTAATCTTTCGATTTTTTTTTTGTTATTCGAAAGAAAAACTTTTTCAAATCTCTATTAATCTTTATCAGCAAGGCAAAGCTATAATTAGCAAGAAAGAAAAAAAGCCAAATAAAAACTTTATGACTTTATCTTTTCTTTGCTTAATAAGCAACTTTTTTTTAAATTGTTATTGTCATTTCTAAATTTTTCTTCATAACATGCAATACTTATGTATGTGTGTGTGTGTGCAATTGCATATGTGCGCCATGGCATCGCTCCAAAAGTTCATTCGCCTTTGCTGTGGCTGCGTTTAAGCAGCAACTACAACAACAGCAATAACAACTAGTCAACAATACTCTAGCAACAATTAGGTCTACTAACTTTACAAAAACAAATTGCGATAACAAGAAAACAGACGAAGTACATACTTAGTACTGAAATGCGATAAATTTCAATATAAACTTTGAAAAGACGATGAAAAAAAAACAAGAAATTTCTTTCAATTGTTTAATTTTTATTTATTTTTTTTTTTAATTAAATTAAGAAACACTTGTTGTCACACACATGCAAATATTTATTTTTAATATGTATGCGACTAGTTTTTATTTGTTTGTATTTATGCGCTACAATAATAATTATGTCTTACTCTATTGTTTTTGTTAATGTTACTTGGCTTTTCTTATCTTTTTTTTATGTGACAAAGTCCTTTTGAAAGTATATTTGCCTAGTCTGCAAACAGTGCTGGCGATAAGAATATAATAATTTTTGAAAAACAAATTTTTTAATGTAATTTTTTTTTTTGAAAAGATTAAAAATACGGCTATACGTGCAAAAGTATAAAATAATTTAAATCACAAAACTATTAAAAAGTTGTTGTAACAAAAGTTAAAATATTAAACTAAGCATAGTTGAAAATTTTGCTTGATAAGATTGGTCTAGCAAATAGCATTGGCGAAATGGTTGAATAAAAAGTCGGCAGCAAATTGCATACTTTTGATCGTTTTCCAATTTTTCCTTTGGGTGATTTTTCCTATAAAAAAAGGTACAACGAATAATCTTCTAATGTGAACTGAACCGAGCAATTTTGTAAATTGCGCTAAAATTAAAAAAAAAATAAAAATTGAAGTGATGATTGAAATTTTCTGTTAAAGTGATAAAAGGATCAATGCAAAATTGGAAACTCTTTCACAGAGTGAAGTTTATTTTGGGACCCGATTTTTGTTAGAAATATTCGTTTTGATGATTTTGCTTCAAATGAAAATGATGATGATTGGACGTAATTGAAAAAAATTATAATCGATCAAAAAGGTTAAAAAAAAGTTAAAAATTAATTTCCTATCAAAGTTAATGAAAAAATAGCTCAAAAATTTTAAAAAGAGAACCAAAATCACAAAAAAATATACTCAAAATCAAATTTAAAGCCTTATTTGAAAACATACACCATATCTGCAATCATACTTTGATAAGTGGGACTCCAAGGGATCGTTAACATATTCCCACGAATAGATTTATCTCATTTATCGAGTTTCCACTTAGTCAGGTCAAAATACACGATGTCTGAAGAAGTTGTTGTTTAATTTTCGCTGTGACATTTTAAATAATTTGTCACTAAATATCGATTCAAATAATTCGAATCTGATTAAATAATCTCAGTAAACGAAGTAATAGTCTTTGGGCCCAGGAGTAAAAAAAATTATTTATGACCACACTGCTCAAACTTTTTGTATGTGATATTCACGTCAAGTTGGACAAATTTTGAACGTAGCCAAGTATGATAGTGAGACGTTTTCCTTTCAAGCCATCACAAAGTCATGAACTTTACGAGACAAATAAATTTATCACCTATATGTTATATTTTATTTTGATCAAGAGTTTTTAATACATTAAAAGCGTAAAACATTTTGTCGGACAAAAATGTTAGGTCGTTTAGCGCGTCCGACACGCCGACTATGCCAACTTTATAAAATCAAAAAATGTATGACCTATGAGCCAATTTTGGCAGAGTCCATTGTAAAAAATATTTAAAATCAAGTGGTAGCCTTGTAGGACAATTTTCTGGGGGGGGGGGGGGGTGGATTGTTCTCGGACGCATTGAAGTCAAGGGTTTCGTACAATTTAATGCGTTCGAGAACAATTACCTCCCCTGAAAATTGTCCGGTCATGAATAATTTTTTTACTCCTGGGCCCAAGAACTATACTGTACAACGTTGTCTCAGTTATAGAGATAAATGTGAAAATTATTTTACCAAATTGAATCCCTGTTATAGAGTTAAAATTTTCCTATTTCAAGAAGTTTTTGTACGCAAAAACGTTGGAACGATGGAAAATATTTTCAGTAATAGAGTTTTCTCAGCTATCCAAAGTCCCACTTATGCAGGTATATGCATTTACAGTAGTATTTTTATGAAAAATTTGTTTGTTTTTCTACAGAAAAAATGGCCATATTAGATTTGTATATTTTTCTATAAATATTTATATATAAAAATTTGTATAAATATTTTTTTTTTTTAAGGTTGAGTACATTTTGTTGTTGTTGATATGTTTGCTTATCTTCTTACACTATCACATTTTACTGCTTTTAAGTTTATTTTTTGCCTTACACTTAAGGCTTTAAGTTCTTATCAGACATTAAGGCGACAAGCTCGTATGCAGACAAAATGTTACTTGATAAGTAATCAGTTGAAAGTATCAACAGTATAAGTGATATTCAAAGTAAACATCTAGTTAGCTGACTTGCTTTTAGCCCAATGGAAAAAAAGCTATTTTTCCTACATACATATATTTTTAATAAAAGGTTTTCAAATTTGAGGTATGTTCTTAAACTTTAAATAAAAGACATAAATTGTATGAAATCGTTATATAGTTTTATAGAAAATTTAACTACATTAGTTCCGCTTAATATTGATATAGAACGTCCTTCAAGTGACCTCCTCAGCCAGCTTGGCAGGCTGTCAACCTTTTAACAACAATTTGAATAACTTTTTCGCAGAACGATGGTTCAATTAGTGAAATTTGCTCGATGTTGTTGTTTTTGAGTTGTTGAACAGTTTGAGAATTATACGCATGAGCTTTACTCTTAAAAAATCCCCATAAAAATAGTCCGATGGTGTTAAATCTCGACCGATTCTAATAATTTCCTTCAAAAAATTTTCATTTTATTCTTGTTTTTATATGGTCCAATTAACATATTGCCAATACTATTTTAATAATGAGAAGACGTTGTTCACACCTCTAGCAACCCAATTTAATTAACCGGAAAGTATTTACTTTATATTTGAAAAAAAAACATTGGTGTAATCTAGCATCTGTAAAAAAATGGCGGTAAACTTAAAAAGATACCTTAAATTTAAACACCCAACAGGTCGTATGAGTGATTTTTATAACTTTATTTTTATATATTGAAGTATTATACGCGTCATGTGCAGTATAAATGAGAAATTTCTGATACTTGAAAAGTGGGTGAGTGCCCATTTGATAGGAGGGGATAACTGCTGTAAAAATAATAGCTTATGCAGAAATTTTTAGTTTTTAAATAAATTTTAAAAATTTGTGCTTAAGCAAAAATTAATCTTCTGTTTTTAATTATTTTCATATTACGTGCGTCACTCGTGTTTCGCTTTCATTGAAATAGCAGCAAATTTTAATTTTACCAATAAAAAAAAAGTGGTCACAGAAAAACAATTTTTTATTTGTAGCCTTTTTTTTTTTTGTTTTATGAGTCACTCGTGTTTCAATCTTGCGAAATTTACTATTTACGCGAAAAGTTTTTTATGAAAAATATTTCGATTTTATTTTCTAAAATACGACATTTTAATTTTTTTACAAAATTTATTTTCTTGCCATGCCATTTCTTATTAAAATACTCCGGCCCATTTAAAATTAATTAAAAATGACAGCACAAGCCAAAACAAATACAACAAACTAGCAAAATAATAATGAAAATTAATTGTGATTGGTTGCTATAGTTTTGACACACGTCCAAGGAAATGTCAATTTTATAAAAAATCATTTCTCTTATTAGTTAAGCTCTCGTTTGCTTTGGTTCGTCAACACCATTTTTTTTTTTTTAATTGATTTTTATTTTTCAACTGCCATTTAGTATATTTTATTTATTTATTTGATTGTATCTCATTTAGTTTATGCGAAAATATGATATATATATAATGATATATAATAAATATTTTTTGGCAAAATTTTTTTTAAATTCACATTTATTCAGTTCCAGTAACTTCACTAGATCTGCCTATGAACAATTCGAACTCATGTCTAATAGTTTTTTGTTTCAGAATTCCATTTCCAAAACCAAAACATGTTTAGCCGCTTAAAAAGTTGTTAAATTGAAATTATGAATTAATTTGAAATAAATTTGTCAAATTATGCCATTTAATAGATAGATAAATAGATAGATAAATAGACAGATTTAATAGATAAATATTTAATTTTTCAACTTGAAAAATATAATAAAAATTAATAGTGACATAATTTCATATTAAAATTCTTAACTTATTGAAAATCAATTGACTACTGTCGACAAGAACAAAAAAAATAGCAGCAACAACACAAGCGCTACAGCGACTAGAAAAACGAGAATTTAGAAAAAAAAAAAAAAAACGAAAACCTTGAACACTGTTCAACAGAAAATACTTAGTTTTTATGCCACACTCTGCCATACCACTATGAGGGGTTGTAGTGATTGAATTCATTTCATTTAACTATGGTAGACGAAGTTTATTCGCCTACTGAACTTGAATTTCAATTAAATAACAAAATCACATACACAACAAATAATAAAAACAAAAAAAAAAAAAAAAAAAAATAGTTAGACTTTACACAAAAAAATAAAATTAAATTGCGGCAAAATACAAATTGAAATTCATTTAAATTCAATGCAAAATAAATATAAAAAAATAAAAAAAACACATTAAATTATTGTGTGAAATAATTTTTTTGCTTTTTATTTAATTTAACACTTTAAATTAGTTTTGACATTTGCTCAATGAAACAATATGATTTTGCGTGCATATTTAGTCTTTATACATAAAGGCGTGTTTTGTTTTGCAAAACGTGCCAAGTTTTTAAGTGATGATAATACGTGTAGCACGTAGTTTAAATCAATTTGTAAAAAAAGGAAATTGTTTTATTCGGAAATAATTTCCAAAAAAAAAAAAAAAATTAAAATCTGACAAAGGTCACATTTTAAAAAAAAATGGCTTAAACTCTGAAAGTAAAAATTAACATAAGTTAAGTCAGGCTTTTAGCATCAAAAATATGAATAGATGAAATTTTCATATATGTACCAATATCTCGAGAGTTATATAAGATATTAATCAAAATTTCTGGCAAAAGTGATAATATTTCTAAAGGTTCAAATAACAGTGACTTTGCTTTTGACTATGAAACCAATTTTCAAGGTCGATTCGTGTACCAATGCGATTTTTTAAATAAACACCTATTTTTTTATAGCAAATTTATATTCTATGAGAAAAATATATGTTTTCTATAAAAAGTTTTTCTCTCTGACTTAAATTTATTAAAGATCATGTAAATTTAAGGGGGCAGGGGCAGTCAGAGTCGTGAAAAATAGAGCATTTTCAATAATTTTTTTTTTGGTATTAATTTAATTTATTTAATAAAAGTGATAATATGGCATCATTACATTATGTTTCAACTTGACTTGACGAAAGTTTAAAAAAAAAAAAAATTAAAAATAAAAAAAGTTATAGCTGGCTGTGTTGGATGGACCCTGTCCCATACAGAGTGCTTTGAGGTGACCATCACAAATCCTTGGAAAATCATCTAAAATCAAATGGATAAGAAAAATTAGTTATTTAAATAAATAATCTAGTGCCTGATCGATGTTTTTTTTTTTAAATCAACAAAATGGCGGCCTTAGGAAATTTACCTCCAGATTGTCTGTACTCTTACTACCGAGAGCCCTTTGGTTATTGTCGAATAACTCAAAAAGTAATTGTCGGATTGACTTCAAATTTTCATTCTGATTGCCCCTGGCCCCCTTAAAAACTTACAGTTTTTAACTTGCAATTGGTTTTAAGCTCAAAGACAAGATCACTGTTATATGTAACCCTAGAAACTTTATAAATTTTGCATAGAACATTTATCACTATCTTTCTCTGTTTTCAAGTTATTGCCCTGGGGAAATTAAAATTGAGCACTCAATATATATCGTCTTATGGGACTTTTCTTATAAAATAGTTTTTATTCAGCCGTAATGGTCGCAAGCAGTGTGCCAAGGCCCTTAAGAGCTTAAATTTTAAACGGCCTCAGTCAAATACCAATCATCTAAGCAATTTTTGAATTTATACTTCACTAGACAGCTTACTATTCAGTATGTTCCTCAAATTTTGCTGTTAATAAAATATCCTACCCCTTATTGTTTATCATATGCAAACTCCAATTCATAATGCTTTCTATCTTTGAAAAAATATATAATTGAAACATGCCTTGTTAGTGCTACATTTTTTACTTACAAATATCTATCGTTACTATGCGATACTAAAAATGTCACCCTTTAAATGAGTAACATATCATTGGGCTCAACTACATGGCCTGTAATTGGCTTAAGGTGTAAATACGATTTTTTTTTGGTTTAAAATGGTTAATTTTTCATCCATCAAATAAGATTACATTACAATTGCTATAGGGGACATCCATTAATTACGTGAGTTAAAATATGGGGGTTTGGCAAAATCTTACCAAATCTTACCAAGGGGAGGGAGGGGGTCAAGAAAAACCTCACGTCAACTTTTGAATGCATAGAAATTGCAGTAAAAATTATAATTTAAATCTCATGGGAGGGAGGGGGGAAGGGGTTCCGCCAGATCTCACCAAATCTCACCAAGGGGAGGGGGGACCGAATTTTCAAAACAACACCTCACATAGTCAATGGATGTCCCCATACAACACAATGATTTTAATTTAACTAAAAACTCAATGAAAAGACTACTATATTAAAATATGCGTTTATGGCATTTATAAATGTAAGGTTTCTAGTTTATTGTTAGTAATAATTTAACTGTAATTTTTTTTCACTATGTATATTTTTATAAAATTTATTAACAAAAATTTTTTCTCTTATTTTCAGGTAAGTCAATTTGGAAATTTCAAAAAAAATTAAATTTAAATTTTTGGTAAGACAATTTATACATATTACGTTCTACGTTTTTAAAAGGAATGATTTATTTTTCATCATTGAGATTGAATGTGCCTTCCTTGCACATTTAACTTTCCTTCCTTGTTTTCACAGAATTTTGAGACCAATCAATCAATAACAATAACTTTAACAATCTTTCAATATAACACAACTTTATACGCACAACTTATTGTCTACAGAAGCTATGTGACAGAATTGCGAGTGGCTAATTTTTTTTGTTTGTTTTACTCATAAAGTGTACAAATTAAATAGTTTTTTGCTTATTTTCCTATAGTATACTTGACTCATCAGTGCCAAGTTTTCAACGGTTAGTGATACATCACAAATTCTATCAGTGACATGATGAATGATGAAAAAAAATTTTGTAAATCGAACTATTTTCAAAAAAGTGCTATTTCTTTGTCCACAGCTGTATGTACCTCATTCTAGCACTACTACTAAAGATATATAGCACACTCAAGAGTTCCTTTAGACTTTTTTGGAACAAAGTGAATTAAAATTTATTTCAAAATTATGTTATCGAAAGAACTTGTTTTTTCCACATAATTTTTTTTTTTCTATTTCAATTCCGCCTCCGTTTTTGTTTTCGAAAAAAATGAAAAAGTCCTTACATGGCTTTTTTTTTCTATGCTTTTGAAAAAATCCTATTGTTTATACTTTGTAAATATATTTAACTCAAATATTGCATAGAGTTTCAATAGTTTTGATATTAAAATGAAGTTGGAAAGATTTTTTTTCAGAAATTATAATCTGTATTTATGATCATTAAAAAAAAACTTCTTCTATGAAGATCAGAAATCACAGATATGCATAAAACTGCAAATATATCGAAAAATTGAAATTCAAAATCGATCGCGAACCGAATCAATGTGTCACGTGTACGTCAAAATACGTGCAAAAATTGCCATATTGGAGACCGTTGTTTATTTCGTAATTTATTGATTAAAAAATCAATAAAGTTTATTCATGGTAAAGCTAATGATATTACGCTTAAAATAGTATTTTTTTGTATCTTTTGGAATTTATATACATAAATAGAGGTACTCAAAAAATACATACCCTAGAAATACTTTATCGTACCATAGTTAAGTCCTCACACTAAATCTTGTAATTCTTCTTGGAGCCGTTGTTGAGTAGTAAGAGTTTAAAATTAGGGAAAGGACAAATTCATCATAGGTGTCCTGATTCGGTATAGAAATAAATATTTTCCATTAATTTAACAAAAAACAAAAATATCATTTGGAGTGATTTATTATAAAAAAAATATGTAAGCCAACTAGCATCTGAGTAAATGATGGCTATAAACATTAACGTTTTAAGAAAAACTCTGAACAAGAAATACCGGTATGCTTTTTTTTCATACAGAATAACATACATATATAATATTTCAAAAAGAATTCGACGAGGTCAGGTTTTTAAATTGGAAATTTCGTCTCAATACATCAAATATTATAATCGTGTGAAATAGAAAAAAAAAAATATGTAGTAAAACTCAAATAATATGCATCAAAGTGTATTGTAAAAATGCACTTAAAATCGTCTAGACTCTTGTCATTTTTATTTTGCGCACATGCTTATCTCTCATTTCCATTACTAGAGTATTATTATTGTTATTATTATTATAATAATAATCATCACATTTAGCTTGGCTGCATGCTTTGTACTGGAAGTTAACAGTCATGAGCTGTTAATAAGCGCTGATAGACAGACGCTGACATTTAAAACAGAGAAAAAAAATAGCAAAAAAAAAAAGAGGTTTGTCACTTTAGAATACAACAGCAACAGCACCAACAATAACAACAACGTATAGTTAATGTAAAGTGTAAAATAAATAGTGACAACTTTTAATACGCCGTCCGTCGATTCCGCTGTTGTTGTTCATTCAATGTAAATAAAGTTCTAGTATTTTGAAATTTTTGTTCGAGACGCAGATGTCAGTTGTTGACAATCAAGTAACTTTGTATGTATGTACATATGTTTGTATGTTAGTATGCTATCGAATAAATCCGATGTATGTAAATATATTTGCATATGTTTTGTTTGCTTTGTCACGTATATATATTATTATTTACATTTAAAATTTTGTTATATTCAAATGTTAAAATTTGCAATATTTTATATCAAGAATAACACATACAACAATGTAATATCGTATCATATGTAAACAATTGTTGTAATGAAACAATAAAAATAATATTAGCCACAATAACAATAGAGATTGATAATATATATTGTATATTGTAATATGATTACTAACATCGTATAACCAACTGAGTGTGACAAATAAATCAAATAAATTTTATTTACATTTTCTATCTGTAGACTTTGTCTTCTATCACAGTGATAATAAGCGCATTTCTTTTCATTTTGTATCACTGTCGCTTTTGTTGTTTAAGTTGCAATTTGCTTCGCTATTGATAACACTCACAACTGTTAAGTTGTATATTCTGATTAGTTATTTTTATTTGATTTGCAACAATGTTTTAAGTACATTTTGTTACAATTAGCTTTTAAGAGTTTAACGGTGATGTCACTTATTTAGTAATAATTTTTTTGTAGGCAGCAGATCTTTATAAAGACAGAAAGACACTGATGCCAATGAGTAGCTCGGAATCCATTGGAGTAGCTGCTGAATCTTGATTTGCCAATTCAATCAGTTAGTTCATTCCTTATAGCACCACAGTGTCCGAGAACTCAAATTAGACTCAGCTCATTGTGCCTTGCTACACAATTGAGTTTCTACACTATTAGACACTTAAGCCACATTCATAATGGCAAATACCTCCGTTTGGAAAACCATTGCCATCTCTCTTGTAGCAAAACAATACCTAATCTACCACCCGGAATCTATTCCAAAAGAAGTTTTCGAACCTTCCGTGTAAAAGTTAGACTTCGAATTATTAACTCTGAAGTTAACCATTGATTACGATCTAGATATGTCACATGATACTTTCTCTAGAAGAAGATCGAAGACACACTATTATCCATTGGCATCAGGAATAGTGGACACTGCTTTTATAATGGATGTTGTTTTTGTCTGGTCCCTACAATAACTTCATCGGGTCAGACTTCATTAAACTTGTGCATGGGCGTACCTTTCACAGCCTTCTTTGGAACTTAGAGTTCCAAAGTTTAATGAAGTCTGACACGATGAAGTTGTTGTAGGGACCAGACAAACATAGTGTGAAAGCAAATCAACTAAAGTATTTAGAGCGTCAACTAATGTGGTACTCATAGTACCAGTGATACCCAAACACACACTTCTTTGCCTGTCACAATGGGTTTATCCAGAATTCTACGCCAACAGTCTGATTAGAGCAATATATCGCCAGTATATTACTGCCGGGTTCAAATCTCCAGACCGCGGTCTTATGTACATAATTCTAAATTAAACGATTTCGATTTTCGATTGTTTTAAATATATATATACGAATATTTATTCACATTAATTGTGATTATTTTGGGATTGCTTGGGAAGCATTGCTAAGTCATTACTGATTGTTTTTGATAACTTCTTTGGTTCTTTGTTGGCCTCAATTATGATTATTTTGTGGTTCAATCAGTAGCATAGAGGAGCCATTAATTACTCTCCTCACAATTTTTTTTTTCTGTGCGAATCATTCAGTATTCATTCCACACAACTCTTTTGGTTGTTAACATAAAATCGTCGTTACAAAATAATTTTTTTGATTTATGCAAACCATCGAAACATCTGTGTGACATGCACTGTAGGACAAAGTATCAGTGATAGAACATAAATTTTGCATCGACGAGAAAGTGAAATTTTATAATTCAAAAAAAAAAAAATTTAATTACAGAATTTCATTTCTCATCTCTCATTTTTCATCTCAGAATTGCAGAACATAAAGAGCATAGTTTATCAAATGATGGCAGTGACACGCCCTCTTTGCGCTCAAAGTAATAATTAAAGTAGTTAAACTTTTCTTATTTGGTTTCTACATTGAAATATAAAAGATTGAAGCAAAATCGTTTCACATCGAAAGAACTCCTCAGTTGCGCGTTTTTTTGTTTATTAAGAAAATGGAGGCAATTAACGCCATTTTGAGTCTTCATTTTTTATTGAGTTAATTTTTAATAAATTACTTACCTTCTGTAAAAATATGAAACCAAAATCACAACGCCTTCTAATTTAAAATATTATTTTTTTTTTTAAATAACGTTTTACCTGATTTTTTAAATGAATTACGTCTTGGAGATGGAACAAACAAACAAAAAAAAAATCTCAAACATAAAATAAAAACAAAAAAAAATTAGCGCTGAATACTTATGAGATTACAATCAACAAAAACATTTAGAACTGTAACGCTCTAGCGTTTCATACTTCATTTAAATAAATAAATCAAAACAAAACTTTCGATATGCCCATTAGTTATGTAAAAATATTGAAAAGATTACAAATTAAATGTATAAATAAACAAAAAACACATTAGGAAAAGTTATAGCGAAATCAAAAATTAAAAAAAAAACTGCTAAGGCAAGGTAACGAACAAACGTCTGTACCAAGAAATCATATGCGTTTGGTTTCTACTGGGTTAAAAGCCGCTAAAAAAAAGTCCATCATGTTCATTTTTGCTATATAATTTTAAGGTAGGTCTTGTAAGCTTATTTTATTATTTTTTTTAAGTGCGTTAATTTATTTTTTTTTTGTTTCTTATTTTATTATTATTTTGTTTGTCTATTGTTGACTTTTATTTCAGTTAACTTACACGTTAGCTATAGGCGTCACTGTTGTTGCTTTTCTCCATATTACATTTTTTTCTGAAATCCTAAAAAATATAAAAATCCTACACAAAGCTCTAGGTGCGAAATTAAAAACCGTAGCGAATATAGAAGTAGTTAGTGTTAGCAAGCACGCTGTTATGTAGGCAACAACGAAAAGCATATGAAGACATTACAGCGCTTAAGTAAATGCTAAAAGACTAAATGATAAATTTTGAAGTTGGAAAAAAATGTGTCTTTTAATGCCCCTAAATTATCCCAATATTTTTAAGTGCTTAAATATTGTGAAAGATAGATGAAAATGCACTAAATCCATTGATATAGAGCTATTTCTCATACTAATTGATTTGTTGCATGCACCGTATAATATATCGTTTACATAGCATTTTAAATATGTTGCCCATCATAAGACGAAAATTTAACACTGTGCAACCAATATACATATGTATATAATGCTAAAGCATAATAAAGCTGACTTCAAAAAATGCAATTCGCTTTGCAAATTTAATTTTTTTTAAACGCAGCTGTAATTACAATTTGTTCCGTTCCGTTCAGTTCAGTTATGCTTGCAATTTCCATTCTCATGCATTTTATTACTTTTAAATGCTAAAACAACAAAAACAACTTGATTGCGATTATCAGTAGTTAAAAATTTAATAAATTTCAAATAACATGGGCTTGACAAAAATATATATTTCAGATATTTTTAGAACTGCGTAAGCTGAATCGAAAGCCAGAACTTTTTCATTACGCCATAAATGTATTTTGTGTTCATGTCCATGTAAATTCCTGGCCATTCAATAACCTGAACAAAATTTCTTATTTCTTAGAAATCTTTAAATGTTGTAGCCAAATTTGGTTGTTAAATACTAAATAAATAAAAAATAAAAAAATATTTGATGTTGCTTTGATGTTGATTAAATTTAGAAAAATTAATAAAATCAAAATGTTACTTAGTTTTGGCCAATTTTAAAATTTTTTTTTATTTTTTATAAAACATCCATTGGTGAATTTATTTTATAGCAATATAGTAACTTAATACTAGTAAACTATTGTATTTGATTTTAACTTAATTTAATACTGTTTTAAAATTACAAAATACTTATCCTATGATATTCATTTCGATTTCAACAATTTTCCATTTCGGTCGCTATTTTAATTTTCATATAAACATAAATATAAAATAAAAATAAACATAAATTACTGAAAATATTTATTTTTTCCAAGACCTTTGCTCAGTTTTCAATCTATCACCAAACCAAATATTATAAAAATCGTGCTATTAGTAAAGCTGTAAAAATATATTTTCTGCTTAGGGGCGTGTCACTACCTATTGCACAAACAAATTTCCTCAGGACTTAATACATCTCCATATTAAATTTCATCAAAATCAATATATCTCCTTGCCATATTTCATCAAAATCGGTGTAGCGGCTCAGCTGTGTATTTTTTTTTTTAACTAGTGCCATAACCAATATAATAACACAAAGCTTTTAATTCCCTTCCTAAGGGTTCAATCTACCGAATCTATCAAAATCGGTCCATTAGTTTATTCCTGGAAACGTATTTCCATAAAGCTCCGGTTCCTTTCGTTTTGACTTGTAGTGTTTCACAAATGGGTCTTGGACAATTTAAGTATTAAGTATTATTAAATAGTAGTACCTAGTGGTACACTCAGAGAAAAAATTAATGATTCAACCACAATCGTCTCTGACTTAGCGTCTAATCCGAAAAAGTTTAAATTAAAAAGAAACATTTTTGATTTGGATTTAAAAAATATATATATTGATTTAAAATGATTTCATATGTGAGGCGTCCAGTTGCAAAATCGGCCAAGTGCCTTTTTTATACTTTTGGAAAAACAACGAAAAACGTTTATCTTCGTTTATATTCATTGAAAAAATAAAATGTATTTCCCACATGATAGCTCATAAAATTTCTTACTCAAAACACGTCAGACTTGGCGGGTTTTGATCCATGGAACATGGACTTGGACGGTTTTGACAAAGTATTCAACAAATTTTGTTTAAAAAAAAGTGGACTTGGCCGGTTTTGATTTCAAGGCGTTGGACTTGACTGATTTTGAATACAATTCAATTGAAATAATACGATCGGTGAACCTTTCTGTGGAAATACCCATATTTGGTTAATTTCAAAAGAATTCCAATTGTGACAAAATCGTAGCTCCATTAAACAGAATTTACAAAAAAAATAGAGCAAATTCATGAACTAGGACGGTTTTGAAAGCAAGTCCTTGGAGTTGGCCGGTTTTGAATACTTTGTCAAAACATAGTAGAACGATAAAGCATGGTCCAGATTTTGATATATGAGAATATCTCAAAATTTTATTTTTTTGAACTTGGCCGGTTTTGCAACTGGACGCCTCATATGGTTCAAAGTGACAAAATGTTCAATGCTAACTAAAAAAATATCTTAAATACCTTGCAACTTCACTATGCAATATGAAATTATTTATGTTTGAATTAAAATTAAAAATTTTTTTTTTAATGCTTTTTAAATTCACAAATTAATTTAAAGTTGTTTGTGTTAAAAATTAACAGAAATAATGTTATTTTTACAATTTTCAACTTCAAAAATTTGCGCGTTGAAATCTAAAATAAAATTTTCAAATCTGCAATTTCATTTTTCTTTGAGTGTATGAATTTGTTCACATGTAATACAAGAAATTGTTGTTTTTATTTTAATTTTATCATGTAAGTTTTTAATTTTCGAAGAGAAAAAATGTAAATAATAACACGTACAGCCAGCATGATTTTGAGCTTGTTTTGCTCATACAAGAAAATAATTTTTTCAATGTTTAACTATTGTTGTTGCTATTGTAACTATTTGTATTTTTTGTTATTAGACTTGTTGTTGTTTTTTTTTTTTTTACTTTATTACCTTTTGGCAAGGTAAAACTTTAGCTTTAGGAGTTACAAGAGCACTAACAACAACAACAACACCAATAGCAATAGCAATAGCAATAAAAAAAAAAGGTTCTCATTGTTCTTAAGCGGAAGCCATAAAATAATGGTTCCACACCATTGTAATAATTAAAGTATTTAACACTACACTGGTTCTTTGGAGCAAAAAAAAATAAAAAAATTACTGTAAAAATAACAACAAAAACTATGCGGGCTTCAACTGTCTCTAATTTTGTAATTTAGTAATTTCCTTTCTTTTTTTTTATTTATTCTTTGAGACCTCTTTAAAACTTTGCGGTAAATCAGGTTTTTTAGTTGTTAAGTTTTTTGTTAAATTTTGGTCAAAAGTTACCCGTAGGTACTTTTAATGATCTTTTTGGTTTAATTTTTTTTTGTTATTTTTGCTGTAAATATTTTTACAAATATAATTGTTATTTGAATTGCTAATGTTGAATACAGTAGACGTCCAATATAACGAACTAATTAATGCACGGGTCAGTCGTAATATCGTAAAATTCGTTATATCGAAGTGTTTTTTTATTCAAGAAACTGGCTTTTATTTACGCCATATTTACTTGCGATCACTTATACTGGCATTCTTTTCTTACCTTCTTCAATTATATTAACATTATCACTTAACGTAAGGCTCTTACGTTGAAGCGGCATGAATTAAATAGCGTTCATAATTTAGAATAGTGAAAATTTTCGTTATTTAGAGACATCAATGAAAAAATTCCAATTTGAAAAACCGTTCATTAAAATGGAAATTCGTTATAAATAAAATAACATATATCATTTTTATTTTTAGTGGCTTAATTACTGTAATAAAGAACTAATAGCAGACATATTCTGCAATACTAAAGATTTTAAATCGAGACCAAAATAGTGAATCTCATATGTTTTATTTGAGCGATTAAAAAAAAAAAAAAAACAGGTTAAATATTATAAATTTATGAAAACTCCATGCAAAAACCTTCGCTTAAATTGGCTGTCACTTAAAGCAAAATTCTTTATGAACATATGACTATTTATGTCTACACTTAGTAGTTATAAGTTGCTGAAAGTCATATATTCAATTTTTGATCCTTTTTATATATAAAACATTTATTTATTAGACTTGTGTCTGCATAAAATTTTAATCAGAATATTATTAGCTACAACATACTAAATAGAATCAGTAAGATACTTTTTCTTGCTTTTGAAATTGGCCTTTCGGTCAAATTGACTAAAATTTTAGTTTGATGAAAGATATATCGTTTTGTTCAAAAGTCTACACAGTTTGAAAAATGAATAGTAAAAAAGAATATGTCAAATCGAAAATTGGATACATCGCTTATGTAAACCTCCTGTTATTCTATAATATAATCTGGAAAACTTTTACTTTGTGCCGCTATAGTGTTTTAATCGATACAACGTACTAAAATTTTAGCAAATTTGATCGAAAGAACTAAAACTCTACTTTATTGAAATCGTCTTATACGCTTACTCTTCACATTCTACTTCTACTGTAAGATCGACTTAATCTAAGGGCACTCATTTAAAAAATTGCGCTAAACCTTGACTGATTTAACTATACCAACTACTAACCTTGACTTTAATATGGTAAAATGGCAATGAATGCGGTTCAGAAGATCTGAAATATTAAGCTCATAAATCTCTTCAACTTTTCTGTTCGGTCTTTTGGCTGCTTATCATCATTGTGATATCAGCAATTGAACAAAATTGCAGCCACTTAAAGATGACAATGAACACAGCATTTTTGTTGTTGTTGTTGTGCTCAAAATGAGCTGTTAAATTGCGAGTAAAATTAAATTGGATCGCATGCATTTTGGTGCATAAAATTACATGGAAAGAATAATTTTGTTAAAAAAAAAAAGATTTTTTGTACAGCCAAAAAATTCAGAAATTTGTATTTGTTCTTTTTTTTGTGCTTTTTTTTTGCCAAAGTATTTTTTGAATATTATCTATTTAGTAGACCTAATATCTTGATTTTTATGACAAATATCTTGTTCTGCTGTTAAAAGTGGCTTTCTTTGGTCTGATAGACAAAAATATTGGAAAAGTCATATGCAGTTATTCTAACAAGCAACGAATGAAAAAGAATGAGCTGAAAATTGCTGAAATTTCAAAGATTCGATGTTTTACCAAATAAAAAATTGGTTAATTTCAGAATTGTGCGAGAATGTTGGAAAGTTTTGTATAAGCCAGCTGATAAGCTGATATAAAAATTAGTCTGTATGTAGTACAAAGGAAGTCAATTGAAGTTTTAATGTGTACTGTTTAACATCATACATTATTCAAACTCTAAGTATTTTATATAAAATGAGCTATTTTTGTAAAGAATTAAACTTTTTCGGAGTGAAGCATTTAATTTTGTTATTTCAAATAGTGAATTTTGTTTACGTCACACAAAAAAAAAAATCTATCAAAATATTTTGTAACACCCTTTCATATTATTATTTTTCAACTTGATTTATCGTGTCAATTTGACTTGAATTTTATTTATTAATAACAAAAAGATGCTAAATTCAAAATTGAGCTAGAAAAATAATTTTTAATTTTACATTCAAATATACGCAAATCTAGTTAAATTTACATTTTTACAGGTTAAATTAACATGATAACTGGCAATAAATAAATAATAAATCTTTTCACGTCAAAATTGTGTTTATGTTAATTTTTTGAAAACTTTTTTTTTGGTTTTTCTGACAAGTTTTGTGCATTTAATTTTAGCTACACTGAAAAATGAATATGTTTCCTACAAACCAATATTTTTGGTTGAAACATTTTAAAAATTCTTAAACGAATTTTCGAAAATATTAATTATATTAACTTAAAATGTTTTTTTATTGTTATGATATTTGTTTGAGTGAATTTAGGAGATTTGTTTGGTTGAAATATATATTTGGTAGCTCGTAATTGGTAACTTATATACTTCTTTACATCTACACTACTTAAATAACTTGAGCTTAGTAAACAATTTAGAGTTTATGATGATATAAATACCAACAACATGCAATATAGTGTTATGACGATACACGAAAGATTTCGATTTATTTATGAAAATACATTTTTAAACTTTGGTTTTTTGCCAATAGACTTTTAGCTAACTTTATATTGCGCCAACATGTTTTGAAAATTAGTTGCAAATGAATGTCTGTGACAACTAATAAATGATTAGGTAATTATAATAATTAAATAATTGAACTACAGCCAATTTAGCAGCGATCAACATTCATGTAAATTTACAAGTAATTATCAACAAATATCTAATTGAACTAGTTCAAAAGCAATTTGGTAATTGTTAGCAAATATATGGTAAATGCAATCATGTAATTCAATTTTGTGAAATATTTTATTTGTTAAGAAAAATCAATAATTTATTTCGTTCATTTGTTAAATATTGTCAAACCTAAACCATAAAATTAAAAGATTTTCTCTGTGTAGAATGTTGTTAGTTACTTAAGGTTAAAATTTCTCTAAGTGTAAATACAAAAAAAATAATTATATTACAACTTTTTTTCTACATGTGCCAAAATAAAATAAGGATAATAATCAACTTCAGCGTAGTAAGAAAGGGAACAACAACAGGGTCTGTAGCAATAAAATTGGAGGCCAAAAAAAAAACGAACCACAAAAAAATTCAACAAAAAATTGTAACATTCTTTATAAAATTAATTTTTTTTTCTTACGATATTTATTAAGATTATAGTTGTTTGTTATTATTAAATTTCAAAAATAGGGTGCTCTTACAGATGAAGTTGTTGCTGTTGCTGTTGTTGTTACTTCAAGTTGCTCAAGTCAATTTGTGGGTCTTTTTTTTTATAGGAAAAATTTAAATGTATTTCACTCTTGCCATCGTGTTATGCCTGTTCTTGTTGTTGTTGTTGTTGCTTTTGTTGTAGTTGTTGCTCTGCTGCTTTACTCGCAAAAATAGGGTCATAATTTATTTATGTTGCCCTACTGTTGTTGTTGTTATTGTTGTGTGGTTTCAAAATTCATCGATTCGTTTCCGCAGCCAGCTCAGGTATCTGAGCTTTGTATAAAGCAAAACTTGTAGAAGGGCCCCCAAGGGCCGGCCGTCTTTTTTTTTTTTTTCAATGCTGTTGCTTTTTTGTATGACTACATTTTTTATTATAATTTCAAAGCTTAAATCGTCTTCCCTCACTTTTATTTCATTTATTAAAATTTGTTTTTCCTTTTACGTTCAAAATAATAACAGCAACGATACGACAACAACAAGATAAACGAAATTTGACAACAACAACAACAACAGCAGCAATACATTTAAAGAATAAATGAAGGTCAAGCTTATAAGACCACTTTAAGCCATTGCTAGTTGTTGTTGTGGTATTTGTTGTTGTTGTTGCATTGCCATCCATAACTTAGGCGCGCGATACGAAATTAAACGCGAAGCGAGTGAGTGAGCAAAGTCGTCTTAAAGGGTGTGCGTAGAAGTAACAAAAAAACAACAGCGTTAACCAAAAATATTAATAATAACAACAACAAAATCTTGAAATATCCCAGTGAGAAATTTTTAAGTTGAGTGTTGGTTGGAAAAAAAAAAATATAATAACATTTGAGTTACAGTCATTGAAATATGGGGATTAACGTTGTAACCAATTTGTACTCCACTGGATTTAAATATTATTTGCGTAAATACACTCAGAGCAGAAAAAAAAGATGATTTTATATTTGATTCAACCATAAACGCCTATGATTTATTAGCTCCAAAGCCAAAAATGTTAAAATTGAATTTTGATTTGAATTCTAAAAGAATCGACATTGATTTAAAGTCATTTCCTATATGATTTAAAGTGACAAAATGTTTAGTGTAAAATAAAAAAATAAATTTAAAATTTTGAAGTTTCTTACGATTGAATCAAAGTTAAAAAATATTATTTTTAATACTTTTCAAACTCAAAATGAACTTAAAATAAACGGAAAAAATGTTAAATTTACTATATTCAACTTTAAATTTTGCTGTTTTAAATCTGTAAGAAAACTTTAAAATTTTTAATGTAATTTTTTTCTGAGTGCACGCTTTTTCAAAACGTCTCTCAAGAAAAAGTTCAACTGTATTAAATCGCATGATCATGAAGGCCAATTAACATAACCAAATGTCCTGAGAGATTTTCTTGCAATAAAGTCAAAATAGCTAGTATTATATGGCTAGTAGCTATGGAATTTCGATTTCGATACGCTGGGACCTTTATTTTGTGAGATTTGTTAAAAAATGCGTGAGCCAAAAAATTAAGGGGATAGGAGGGGGGTAAATGGCGTCTCATCAAGGTCAAAGTTTAAAAATTTGGAGACTTTCATACAAATTAGCCCAAAGCTGCTCAGGAGTAGCCCATAGAGCGATAGGTTGTATGACCGAAAGGGTTAAATTGATAAAAAATATTATAGGGGTGTAAAATTAATGGGGATTGATAATTAAATCCAACATTTAGTAGCGCTTTGGTGGTTTGGAAATATACAAATTCCGTAAGAAATTCAATTTTGTATGGGGAACCCCTTAAGGGGTTGAGATGGGGGGTTAGTATATTCTGATGAAATGTTTGGAAGAATAAATAAAGGGGGTTGAGCATATACTTGAACCTTCTAGGGCCACCCTGGTAGCATTGGGAACGTTGCGAGTACATTTCATAAAAATACCACTTTTGTATGGAAACCCCCTAAAGGGGTGGAGAGAAGGGATAAGTGAGTTTGAAAAAAATGTTGAGCTTGCAATATTATTGAGGGTCGGTCATACAACCTATCACTGGGCTACTCCTGAGCAGCTGTGGGCTAATTTGTATGAAAACCTCCAAATTTTTAAACTTTGACCTTTATGAGACGCCATTTACCGCCCTCCCATCCCCTTAATTTTTTGGCTCACGCATTTTTTTTTATCAAAATTCACAAAATAAATGGTCGCAGCATTTTGAAATACAAATATTAAAAATCTCCATATGTCACTATTCCATAGCTAATGCCTAGTGATATCGTCTTCAAAATCTTCTAATGCAACCCAGTGGCATCATCTTCAAAATCTTCTAAATATGACCCAAATAAATCAGTAATGAAGCGGCCATAACACTCAGATGGTAGGTGGCACTCCTTCATAATATTCAAAAAAATATGAGCCAGTGACGTTATCAGGTCATAAAGCCTATCACAAAGCTATTTTTTGTGAATAAAATAGCATATTTTCAGCGTCGCATATATGGAAATTTTACATTCTCACTTATTAGGTATTTCACGTTAAAGAAAATTTTCTCCGCAAAACACCATTCAATGAATGTTATTCCAGTATCTAATAGGCCATGTTTGTCAGGTTTGACATGAGTCGAGCTTTATATGTATGCAGATCGAAATGCAAGCTTTGCAAGATAGGCCCATAGAATCAATAAATTTGCGACTTTAGCCAATGTTCACTGAAGGCACCAATATTTTATAGAGCGTGTGTTATAAACATAAACTCCTAAGGTAATTTTTGTAAAAAATCTTAACTACATAGTCTACATAGGTTTTACAAAAGAATAACGAAGGCATAATTCTGAAAGAGGAAGTTTTCCTGATAAATTTTTCCGAATAAAGTTTTAGTTCAGCAGATCCTGGCTTTTTTATCTACATTGAAAAGTTAAAAAAGTCATAAAAGGTTAAATTTTCATAACTCTTTTTTGGTTTTAATTTGTAATTATAAGCGTAAATAAATTTTTTTTTTCAAGTAGGCGTGATACCTCCCATACAAGTATGCGTTTCTTTTCAATTTATATATAAATTTAAATTTCAGTTTCAATTTCAATATTAATAATCTAGGATTATAAAGTGTAACCGAACAACATTCGTTCGGTCTCCAAGGTGCTAGAAATGTAATGTAATATAATAATAAAAACTGTATTTAAATGTGAAAAGAAAACGCAACGCCGCAACTGAAAATCAAAATTAATTACAGACAACAAAAAATTGTTACTGCTGCGGCTGCGTGCCACAAAACGTGAAACGCGCTATTATTGTTGATACCGCTGTTGATTGCTTAGTGCTGCCACCCGTTTTTTTCTTCTTCTTCTTAATTAATTCACAAAATTTTTTTCTTTTTCTGACGATTAATTTTCATATGTTTTTTCTTACTTCTTTCATTTTCTTTATATTTATTAAAAATTTGTTCACATTGCATGTAAAACATTTTGTATTTCCCTTGCTGTCCGTTGTTGTTGTTACTGTTGCCATTCCGCTTAATGTTGTTGTTGCTTTTTTGACCCTAAATCGCTACCAATGGTAGCGGCGCGTAAAGGCGGCACGATTTTGTACAGAAAAAAAAAAGATTCCAAAGACTAATTCCCCATGCTAAAAATAAGACGTGCGTGAATTTAAATAAATTTTTATATTTCAAATAATTTTTTTTTTTTTTTGCCCTAGAAGATTAAGAAATTTACCTTACAAATGAAATAAAATGTTAAGGTATTTCGTTTTTAATTTTTATTTTTTTTAATGGAATTTTTTTCTTCTGAAATTTATTTTTTTTTTTTACATTCAGTTAGATATGCGGTTTGGTAATTTAATGCAGTGGGGCCTGAATGATGTGCTGTTTCTGTTGTGGCTTCCGTTGTTTTACAATGCTTGTAATTAATACACGCATTAATAAGCATAAAAGCAAAAAAAACATACATAAATTTCAACTTCTTTAAGTGATTTAAAACGTATAAAAAAAAAACTTTAAATAAATTTTCGAAAAAACAATATTTTTAAGTATAGCAAAATATATAGGACCTTAATGAGATTAATAGCCAAATTATAGATGAACAAAACTGAAGACAATGCATTAGTGCATAAATTCATTATTGTGAAAGAGTTTTTATTCCAAAAACATTTAACGTATATCATCGACCAAGCACAGTACTCAGCTGGCGCGCTACTCTATAATGATATTCGAAACAAAATCGTATCGCATTTGAATAATTTGTACTCTGCCCTTATGACTCATACTGACTTATTTTGTTTCCGAAGCTAAAATTGTCCACTTCTAGAAAGTCCGCTCTGAGTCGAGTTGAGCAAATTTGCTGAAGTAGCTGCAGGCTTTTCCACAAACAACCTACGAGTAATGATATATGGGGAACTGGATTAAAAACTGGCGTAGCTATATTCCAATCGATAGTGCCTACCTTGAAGGCGACAAAATAAATAATTTGTTTGCGTTTTATTTAACAATATTGTTTAATTTAATCAATTTTTTACATAAAAAAAGCAAAAATTTATTTTTATCAATTTTGAATACCTTCCGTGGAATCGGCCCATTGTTTAGCTTGCACTTTTTTTAACTCTTGTATAATCTTTGACGTCAACTTCCATTTAATGGTATTAAAAGAAAACCGGGCCAAATTAAAATGTCAAAAATAAAATGCAAACGAAGTCATCAAACTGAAAACAATAAGAAAATTTCGTAGTAATTTTTGGCAAAACACCGTAAATCGCATTTGACAACCGCGCGTGTAGCTAATTTGTCTATTACGCCTCATCTTTCATTGTTGTTTTGTTGTTTTTCTCACTGTTGTTCTCTTCGGTTTTCAAATTCAACGACTGCTCATCCTACTCTCTAGCCAGCACTAAATGGCATTTCATTAGTTTCAAGCATTAATTAATGTCAATTAAAAATTTTGCTTTTCAACATTTTTCGATTCATTAATTAAAGTGTTATGATGAGAGTTTTTAGCATTTTTTTTTTCTTTAAAATTTTCGTTTATCATTTTTTTTTTTATCATGTTAATCATTTATCACATTTTTTGATTGAACCACGAATTAGTTTTAGACAACTTTATGAATTAATTTAAATTTTTATTTTTTTAGCATTTTTCACTGCTGTCAGTTTGGTTTTAATGGCGGTTAATTGGTTTTATCAATCATTCAGTTGCTAAGAGTTGAATGCACGAAAATTGACATACATACATCTTGGTTGTATGTGTTAAATTAATGTGTTATGCGAGTTAGCAACAGTTTAAATTTGTAGTGAACATATTGTTTTTTTTTTGTAAATCAGTAGCAAATGAAAATTTTTAATTTTTTATCACAATAAATTATTTCACAAAATAAAATTTCAAATTTTTTTTTTCTTTTCCTTAAAAAAAATGTCTATTAGTTTTCTAAAATCTTTCTCATAAGGTGAACATTTTATTACAACTAAATTTTTCAGAAATTTCAAAATTTCATCACAGGTCTAAAATAGAAGAAAATATAAATTTCAATGATATATTACAATCTTGAAAATATATCATTAAGTACTGCAAACTCTTAGTTCTAAGGCTGAAGTAAAAGAAAATTATCACATACCCAAATACCGCAGAATTGTACGCATAACAAGTAAGAGCCACATAGCTGCCCTCATTTCTTTTGTGAAACAAAGCAGCCAATACATTGCCGATAGCATTAAGCAGGGATTGGTTTATAATGCCGTAACTTATGCAGACGATGTAGTGCTGGCTTCTTAAGCTTTTCTCAACTATGGAAGGTATTCGACCTAATTTTGTGTTCCTAAAAATTTTTATTCATAAAAAGCATATCAGACATAATTAGCTGAGTTTTGTCGTTCTTTCCAATAGAGCCTAAATGTCAAAAGTTCTTTAAAATCTGGCTGGTGTCGACACAGTAAGATTCCCTATTTTTTTTCAACAAATAGTTGATAACGCAACAACGTTTGCAAATTGTAGAAATTTTTTGAACTTCCAAAAATGTCATGTTTTGAATAGGATGGAACAAGGTTACTCTATATATTCTGTTGAGACTCATTGAGTTCTATTATTTAGCACATATTTCATGCTGGAATCTTATATAATACATCTGAATTATTTTTAGGCTCATCGAAGTCTATCCTTTATTTCACATTCCAGCTTGATTCTTATATCATACACTATTTATTAAAAAAGTTGTCCAAAAAACGGGTGGCAGCCCATATGTGAGATAGGATTCAACAAGACAACCCTATATATTATATTCAGGCTCTTCGGAGTATAGACCTTCACTTGACACACATTTAAAGCTGTCTTATATCATAATCTTTTTATTAAAAAATCGTGCCCAAAAAATGGGTGGTAACCTTTGTTGTGGATAGGATGGAAGAAAGCAACCTTATAGTTGATGTTTAGGCTCAGTATTTGTCATACATTTCAAATTGTAATTGTTTAAAAACTTATTAAAAAATAAAAATCGGCCAAAGGTTGGGATTTTTTGGTCATCGTGACGGGCTTTAGCAAGTCGGTCGTCCTGGTCGGTTAATTTCAACGAAACGCATTACCTTCTATTCTGTATATCTTAAGTATACTGTAATCTCAAAAACTTGACCTTTTTACAGCGGGCTCTTGGGCTATAAAATATAGCTACTTGACTCTTAGGGATTATTTTTTGTAGATATTTATATCAAGTTTTTATGCTTTTTAGATCATCTTACATACTAAATAATTTGGAAGCTAACGTTCGACATATTGCTGTCAAAATACGGCCTCTGTCGCTTGAAAAATGTGTTCGAAAAATGGTACTCCATACTGCGTTATTGGAGTCAGTTGCTTCACTCATAAGCCTGAAATCATATACAAAAACTTAATGGCATATATGTGTATTTTACTAAGCTTTTCTGTTCAGTACTTGTAGTGCAAATGGCATAATAATATCTACAGAACCAACTGAAATTCAGTGCATTTAGAAAACTTTTTTGTATTTCTTTTAAATTCAAAACTAGGACACTCTAAACATTCAGCCATAAAATAAGCAACAAACACTCCCTGCTAGTATATTTCTGGTGAGATATACATATATTAGATCTTCCAACTGTACAATATATATTCCACTCGAAGAACTTGTGGTGATTGTGTTGAAGAGAAGTACCATCAGTCAAAAGACATTAAATGCTTTTAAAGTAAATGCAACAATTTCATCACTCACTAACTAAAACCGCAATGCTCAAAATAATATTATACTTTGGATATGTAGGTACTATATATAAATGAAAATTTTCCAACAATTGACAAAATGATTTTAAATATTTACCACACTCTTTGTTAAATTATCAGAAATTTATCACTGTTTAGCAAACAAGTCTTTCAGCGCAATACAAGTCAAAAGAATCCTCTGCAAAATAGTCAACAGAGAGATCAAAATATTCAAATTTTTCTAATTTAAGTTAATTAATCATTTTCTAATACAATTAGTGCAACATGACGTATAAGTGATAATTGAAACGAAACAAAAATTAACACTAAATTAATATAATCATGCAAAATTATTTATTGATAAATTTTGTGACAGTGAAAACATGAACAATAAATAAAATGAAAAAAAAGCTATAGCAGTATAAAATGTAATCAAACCAAATAAAAGACTTATAGCATTACTAATTAAAGTCAAACAAAATATGAAAGTTTTTCGTACTCACTCAATACTTAACAACTTTTTTCAAAAAAAAAAAAACTAAAACTTAACTAAAAAATAAAAGATGAATTCAAACTGCTAGTGCTATACGTAGATAGAGCTGAAAAAAAAAACCAAAAATTATGCTAACATAAAAACTTTGCATTTTTTAACCAATTTTTTTTTTTTGTTTTTTATTTTTAACTAAATTTTAACTGACTTTGTCAACTGCTCATTAATGCTGGCGCCATTTAAACAGCATGATAGCAACAACAACATTAAGCAAATACAAAAATAACAAAAATCAACGAAGCAATAAGAACAACAATGCCAATAGCAACTAACTTTTTAATATGCAAATTGAAAAAGTTTTGTTTTTTTTTTCTAAAAAATCAACAGCAACAAAAAATGCAAAAATAAAAAAAAAACCAATAAAATCGTTAACAACAAAACTCATTTGGTTACTCATTTATAAAGCAACAGTTAAAAGTGACAGTCAACAAAAAAAAACTGAACTGTTGAAATTAAGTAGTGATTAGTGATTAATTTTTTTTTTTGGTTCCTCATCATATCGCATTATATATATTGCTTTGATTAAATGACTTTAAGCTGAAAGTCAGTATGAACTTTAAATTTTTGTTTTTGTTTTTTCCATAGCAACAAGTTAGTAACGAATTTCGAGTGATTAATCTCTTTTTTTTTTTGAGTTTGTATTTTTTTTTTTTGTATTAATTCTGTTAACTATTTGGCATAATTTGATTTTAGTTGATGATTTATTTTGGCTTATCTTTTAGGCCTGTGTCAGCTTAAATATTTTAAGCTTTGTTTTGATTTATTAGCATAATATTTTAATTATTACAAGCTTTATGTTTATTGAGATTATGCATGATTTTTTACATAGTCTTACAACAGCCATAAAAAAAAGTTCAAATTCTTTTAGAAAACACAGAAATCATGAGTGTGAACTATAATTTGGATATCTTAGTAACATCGGTGCTTAGGTATTCAATTTCGAATTTGTCATTAAATTTTAAATTTGTCATTAAATTCCAAATTGTCTTAAATATTATTGTTTTCCAATTCAAAGCATTTCTTTTATGAGAACTCACATCATAACTTTAAAGCAGCCATTAATGAAATTGAAAATAATCACAGAATATACAGATATTAGAAATTTTAAAGCAAGTTAGATCTTCATAGTTGCATCTGAGTTGGGTTATGGAAGTTTATATTTAAAGGAGATATGCAAGAAAATTAAAATGTATTAGCTTTTCCTTAAATTATATTGTAAACGTTTTGTGTATGGTGTTATTAAATTTTGAATTATTTTAGGTATAGCTATGCTCGAAAGCTTTACTGTAAAAAAAGAAATAAATAAAAAATATGGAAATCATTTATAATGAAAGCAATGTCCGCTCAAGTATTTTAAAGCTAATCTTAATCTCTAATTGAACCCCAAAATAAGTTAATAAAATAAGAATAAAATCCATGATTATATATAACAATCAGTATATACTCATGTATTAGGTGAAAGGCGGTACAGATATTTAAATTCGATAAAATAGTTCTCTTCAATATTGTGACATTTCTATAAACACAATCACCGATTCTTTAAATTTTTCATAAGCTTACATATTATATTTTCTTTATAGCGGCTATTTATTAAATTTTCTGTTTTAAACGGAACTTAAAGCTGCAAATAATAACCAAAGTTGTAGTTTACAAGCTAAATCAAACCAAATCTGTAAAAGCTAAAAGTCACATACCTATAGAAAAAAAATTTATATGTATTGAAAATACATTGGAAATTGAAATTGATATTGGATATGAAAATATTGCCACAATTTTTACAGAATCAATGTTCTTTATAAGCCTGCTGTGTTACCTTACTGTAGCCATAATTCAAATTACACATTATTTTAAAATATGTGAAGCTACTGTATATTGACATAAATTACTGCTACTAAGTTGCATCGAAATTCAGTTAAAAAAGTTAGTTTATGCATTTATTGCAGTTAGAAGTTTCAATAACAACTAAACAAATGTTACTCATACGCCATATTAAGCAAAATAAGAAAAAGAATTAAGAAAAATACCACAGCTTTGTATATAAAAATTTTATATTTTGATTACATTACATCAACATAGCGATAAGAATTAGGGCTGCTAAGCAATAAAAAATTACTGTAAAAATAGAACTGTAACAAATTATCACCTACACAAAGCTTTTTGAAATTGAAATAAATTACTAGTATCAAATTTAATTTTATAATTTTGTAAAAGCGTGTTACTGACATAAATTCACTTAATATGAACGCATGTAGCCAACATATTTTCGTGACTTAAGTTTGTAACTAATTTACAAAAATGTTGCTAACAGAATTTTAAAAAAATCATATATAAAAAATAAAAGAAAACCATAAATCAAATATGGAATATTATTAAATAAAAATGGCATGAAAAAATTAAAAATAAAAATTTAATGCAGTTGAACGCGCTTCAGACACATCGCTACTGTCTGTCAATTTAAAATCTGGCTAAAATCGTTGTTAGTTTTTTAACTTACTTTTTTTGTCTAACAATTCATGTGAGTGACTTGAAAATAAAGTCAAGTGCTGATATGATGACACGTTACGTTAAGCCATAATAATATTTGTTGTTGTTGTTGAGCTGTCTACGTTACCACATTGGTCAAAATGTTGACAATGAGTGGCAGTAGGAACTGTAATATTTAAAAACTTTAAAAAAAACTTTTTATTATAAAAATTACAAAAAATTTATGTTTTTTTGTGAGGCTTAATATTTTGTATGGCACTTAAAAGCAAAAATTTTTAAAATAAATTTTCAGCTCTAATTTCCGTCGAAACAAAGAAATCGATATTTTAGTTGAAAAATCATATGGGAAAAATACTAAAAGTTGTTTTTTTAGTGAGCGAAGCCTAAAACCCTTCGCAAAATATGTTAACCCTCAACTATTTGATGAGCTAGAAAAATATTTAAATTTTCTTTAACAATAATTTAACTGCAGTGAATATTTTTATTTGTTTGTTTTTCTTATACTGCGCTTATGTTATTTTAAACCGTTAAATTTCGGCAGCCATCAAACACACTTGAGATTACTACAGCGAACCCTCAAGTCATTAATTTTGACAACAGCTATGTATTGCAAGCTATATCGCATAAGAAAGTTTTTAGTTTCTTTTAAAATTTATTTTTATTTATTTATTATTATTATTTTTATTGTTGTTTTTTTTATTTATTTATAAATAACTGTAACATTCGAATCTTGATAGCAGACTAGCCAGTTGACTAGTCTCAAGTGTCTCTTCTTATGCCAATGCATTAAAAAACTTTTTACATATTACAGCTTTTACAGGCCATATTTTGTAAAAGTGTTAAATCTAAACTTGTAACGTACATGATGCGCTGCGTTGTAACATAATCTGTGTAAAAAATAATAAAAAAATATATTTCATTACATTTTTTATTAACATAAAATTATGGCAAAAGCAATGCAAACGATTTTCATTTGATTTCGTATGCGTGCCGCCCGCCACAATGCAATGAAATTTTTTATTTATTTTTTCATTTTTTATTTTATTACTTTTTTTTATTATTATTTTATTCTTTGCTACAGCTATAGCGCCAAATATGTAAATTTTATTATTTTTTTTTTTAACAACAAAGGCAAGCAACAACTTTTTTTATCATTGCTATAGTTAAGCTAAAATAACATTTTTTTTATTCTTTAAAAATTTTGTTAACAGTGCACGTTTAAATTTTTAAATATTTTATTTTTAAATTTTTTTTTATATTTTTTATGACTTTTGGCCTTAAATTGACAGCTGACTATTAGACGTTATTGTTGGCGTGTAGGAAAAAAATTAATAAAAACTGTTATTAAATTATTCATTAAATTAATTTTTTTATTCAAAGGCGTAAATAATTTGTTAACTGCATAAATTATAAAAAAAATATCACTTATCATACGCCTTGTTAAACTATATTTAATTTTTACTATCAATGTTTTTAATTTTTGTTTGCTCTTCGTTAAATTTTTTTTTGAATTACTCTTTAATTTATGTTGGTAATTTTTAATATTTATTTGCATAATTTGTCAAGTGGCATAAAAGTTGAAATCGTTATTACTTAGAAAACAAAAGTGTTAATTAACGATGTAGCAAAACTGAGAAAAATTATTGCTGATTTATGTGCCATTATTTAATTAACATAGTTAACATCATTAAATAGACAAAAATAATCACTCAGACGCCTACGTTCCATTTACATTTGTGATATTTGTGATGTACGAAAGCCTCGTGTCGATAGTGTAGCTTATGCCCTCACTCTTCATTTTGATTGTTACACTGAATTTTTGAAGGCAAACATAACACCCACTTGTACATTTACATATAGTAAGCAGCATATAAACACCCATATGCTAATGTTAATATTGAAATTAAAAAAAGTATCACTTACAATGTGTGTTTATTTAAAAAATTTATGAAATCTTACTTATTTTGGTTAAAATCAACATTAGAATATTTAAAAATACAGCATTTTGCTTTCAGGAAATTTGTTTAATGGATATTTACAAAAAATGTTGCGTAGTACTTTGGAAACTTGTTTTTATATATTTGGTTAAAACACCTTAAACAAAGTGCTTCACTTAATAATATTTATAAATTTGAAATCAAATGTGTGTGTAAAATTTCATAACAGTATAAATTACAACAATTAAAAAAAAAAAAAAAATATTTCAAGGTTTCGACGCAACTTTATAGTTAAATATATATGCCAGTTTCTTAGCACTTTGATGTTCTATAAAAATTTTCTTGTTTCATTTGTGGCCGCTTGAAATTAATATTCAAAACTGTAAATAAATTAATAAAAATAACTTTTCACAACAAGGCGTATGAGTAATATTTAATGCAGCTAATAGCTGAAGCACTTACACCACACGCGCAAAAGCACTTTACAAATATAATATGTAATTTCCTTTCTATAATAAAATTTTAATTTTGTAACAAAAATAAAATTAAATATACATTTGCTATGCTACGAATGTCTTAATTATATTGTAGCTATAAACGCTAATGCTCAATTGTGGTACAACATGACGTATGAATTACATAAATTTGTATTTCAAACCATTATGAGCACATAGTAGTCATAAATAAGCCTAAAATATATGAATAAAATGTTTGGAACGAAAAAAAAAACCTTAAATATTCTTAACAACTACAATAAAATGCAAAAATTAAGCTATGCCTCAGCAGCTAAAGCTGCATATTAAAATACTTAAACGCTACAAAATAAAAGGAAAATCAACATAAAAGCAATTTTGCGTGTACCAAAAAAAATGAAGAAGAAGAAAATAATGGGGGAAATATGCCAACACAATCAAAATCTAAGCATTACGCATTACAACACAGCACAACTTACATTACTTACAATATAGAGGCTGCATAATATTTCTAATAGACCCAATAAAAAATTATAAGCAGCATATGAGTACCCCTTAAAAAATAAATAAAGCATTACATGAACACTGAGGTGGACCTATTTTTTTTTTTTTGAAATAGTAATTTATAAAGTTAAAGCGTAATTATTCTAAGTTTTCCTTTTCTAATTTTTTTAACAACTTTAAATTAAACTGCTATACCTACAAATATAAATTAGGTTCATTGTGTACAACATGACGTATGATTAATGTTAAATTTTTCATTAGACTGCATGCAATTTTTTAATTTTCCTTACATTCTGAAGATCGATATTACTTAAAAACAAAATTTAAAAAAAATTCAACCGTTTTTAGGGTGTTCTATTAAAAAGTGATGGCTACAGTAAAATAAACGTTTATTTTCTTAGAAGAAATAGTCTTCAAAATAGTTAAAACCTATTTTAGCATTGCAAAAAATTAGATTTTCTTTGAAATTTAAAATCAAGGTCTACCTTCTTTAATGCAAAAAAAAAAGAAAGAAAATATCCGAAAAAAAAGTACAACAAATATAATGAAAACATATAAACACGAATCTAGAACGGATGAATTTCTTTTATAGGTTTCCCTTTAACGATTTGTGGAAGTAGTAAATTTTTATGTTACCCTTTAACGAGCTGCCATTGCTGTTGCTCTCACAGTAGGAATATAATAAAAACCACACACAAAAACAGAGACATTAATAGATCTCCTTGAAGAGTAAACACCAACAATCACCCACCCTTGCTGGCACACAAATTAATGCAAAACCATTTTATTGCGCCCAACAACTATGTACTGTACAGCAAATTTTTATCAACATTTCATTTTAAGTACAAGAAAATATGCCTAAGCACACAGCAGGGTCCCTTTACCAAAAACTTGGGTGCAATCATTGGCATAAAATAAAGTAGGCTTAACATATTTATTTTTATGTATTTTTTTTTTTTGAAAATAAAATGTATAGCGAAATAAATAGCGTATCCCTATAAAGAAAAAATATTGACGTAAGTCCCTTTAAATATTTATGTAAAAAAATTTGTTTGTCCTGTCTATTTTTGAAGGGTTATGTTAATATCTTCTAAAAAGTATAAATTTAATAACAGCAATGATAAAAGCATTACTTCATTATTTAAGATTTAAAGTGTGTAATTATGCCATTAAGTAATTTTATAGGAAACATTTTGACACAATGTGTAAGAACCTTTTAATAAGACAATAAACTTTCGTGGAATTGGAATATATTTCATTTCTTAAGTGACAATGGCAAATGATTATGAGACTAAGTTGAAATTGATATTTGTTCGACGCAAACTCCTTGTTTTATTCCTACATACGTCAATTTATATGATTTCGATTGCTTTCTGATCTTATACTACATCTTCTACGTGAACTCATGTTTGACTCAAACATAAACGCATATGATTTAGTCAGTTGTCACCAGTAAAAAGGATAAAAATATACTAAAAAAATAGGAAGTCAGTCGGATGTTCTTTACTTATGGAAGTGTATTCATCATACTAACATTTAATCCCAATTAATATCGAGCAGCATTCAACCACTCCCCAAGCCTTTGCTTCAGGAGTGAAGGTGCCCTTACTCCCCTCCACCCCTTCTAGTTACGTTTCTGAAATGTTTGATTAAATTTAAAGATGTTTTTGATTTGGATTCAAAAATAATCTACATTGATTCAAAGTGATATCATATTGATTCAAAGTGGTACACTGTTTCATATAAAGTTAAAAACGAGAAATTTTAAAAATGCAATTTGAAGTTTTTTACGATTGAATTAAAATTAACAAATTTTATTTTTAAATCTTTTAAAATTCAAAATTAATTTAAAGTTGTTTGTATTTAAAATAAACGAAAATAATATTATTTTTACTATTTTCAACTTGCGGCCTTATACCAAAAATAAAATTTGCAATGCCTACCCATCTGGTACTAGTTCCGCCCATACGATTCTGATGACCTGCAATTGATCCAAAATGATCAACAAAAAAAATTTCAACCTTATACCTCTGCAGACTGCTGAGACATTTACTGGGTACTTTTTAACCCATTGGGCCGTCGTGGTTACAATTTTTTTTTGTTTTTAGTTAAATTTTTAGATTTACATAACTTAGTGACGAAGAATACTTTGATGACAATTTTATGAATCTCAATCAAAATAACGAAATTTTTTTGTCTAGGGCTGATCCAATTTATGATTTCCATATTTTCTACGCCATATTTTCCACAAACCAAAAATTCGCATTCTTTGGCGATACATAACTCGAGGAAAATGACGAAATCTTGAGAAGGTCTCTACTTGGCTAAGGTAGCTACATCTTTTAGCTAACCAACCATGTTAAAAATTTCACGATATCTTTTACACAAATTTTTTGGCGATTTTTTTAAGTAAAACTATATTCATGGGTAAATTTTTACCCGTTAGACGTTAATGGGCTAATGTATGTATATATTATTACAAAGTTATAGTTAATTGTTAGTAGTTAATGTTGTAGTTTTCTGTAATCTCTCTGTTGCGGTATGATGAGTGCATTATGTACACTGAAGCAGTGATATATAAAAGAGATAAAAAAAACTACGTAAAACGTCCTTAAACTCTTTGCAATCCCACGTAGTTCAACTAAACATTTTCGCGAATGAAATGTTGTTTAAGTATGCTTCCTTTAAATAATATTTTATCAAATAGACATTTCAGCCTATCAATACTTATTAGATGAATATTTACTTCAGGAGTGTGATATGTAGATGGTATTCTTTGCCAAAATGATAATAGTTGAACCTAAGTTATTGCTAAACTTTTTTTGGTAGCTACCTAGCATTTAGTATTCGTTTGCTCTACAACATTGGTCTTAACACAATTTTCTACTTGTAACTTATTTTTCGAGTTATTGAGCGAAACTTTTTTCGTTGGCCTCTCACAACCAGACCCACCATGATGATGCTGGCGACTGACGCTTATTTCCATTATCAGCCTTACTTAAACTATCAATTGCAAAAAAAAGTTTAGTAGGAAGAAATGACCATGAAAAATACAACGTTGCCTCCTGGACTATTATTTCGTTTTACTTACAATGCTTTCATATGACTAGTTTGCTTGGAAAATTAAGTTCAAAAAAAAACTTTTAAGTAAGAAATTTGCATTAAAAACCATCGTTTTTGAATAGTTAATTACATATAATATTCTTTTTTTATCCTTTACACCGTAATTTTTAAACTGATGCACCGTGTATTTTACTTCAAAACACGGTATTTCAACACTAGCAACACGGTAATTTGAAATTTGCAGTTGGAAACACTGCTTCTATAGCTATATTTTCTATTTTTGTAATACTTTTCATTATTATCTTACAGATAAGGCATAAATATTTAATTTATTAAGTTTATTTTCCAAGTTGCTTAAGTTTGAATTGCATGATAACTTACTGTCAAAGCTCTTTCATATAATTATTTTCAAAGTTTTAAAAGACTCTATTATAATGTTGTTATCTGCTCTGTTGCTTAATTTGTCATTAAGTTGCCTACCTTTATTATATGGAACTCATTAACAAAATCAATTATAATTAAACAAATGTTTTCAATTCAACACATTTTACTGTGTGTGTGTGTTTTATCTCTTTTATCGCCACCTTCAACAGCCATTTGTAATTTCTTAATATTTTAATTAAATATCAGAAATAATTTTTTTTTTTTAATTTTTCTATAAATTCTTTCATTTTATTTTTCACTTTCTAGCTAAATTGCTTTGTTTGCGCAAATATGCCAAAATTAGGCCAACTCTGATTAAGCGTTCATTGACCTAATCTATTGCGTTTTTCTTTGTACGCTTGCTTGGTTTCAGCGTTTAGTCTGAAAAAAAAAAACTAAATTAAATAACTTTTGATTTCATTGCTATTTATATGAATTTTTTTTTTTATTTTTAGTTCCGCCAGCGCGTAGTTTAATTAAATTAATATGTTGCCATAAGAGAAAAAATTGTTTACATTTTTTAACATTCTTTAAGTCTTATCTAACACCAACCAGCTACAGTGGCACAACATGGCGTATGCTCAACATTATTTACAATAATTGAATATTTAATTAACATAATAAATCTGTAATATCTGTAATGCCCAAGGTTCTTATTGAACTGTTAATAAGATTTTATACAATAATTTACATTAATTGAAGAAAAGTTGTGTTGTAATAACTGGCTAAGATTTGCAGCAAATAAATTAAATAAAGTTATTTAACAAATTACATATGTAAGTGGTTTCTTGTAAGCCCAATAAGCAACTTAATTAATAAGCAACAAGTTTTGTTTTTTTAATTTGCTGAATAGAAAAACCATTAGTCACAAAGCTATAGAAATGACAAACAAATCAATGAATGACAAATTTATATTTTTACTTTTTGCATATTAATATTATAAAAGTATTAAAAGCATTTTGAAATAACTTGCAATAATTTAACTTACAGTGGTTTGTTTGTTGGTTTAATTGCTTGCAACATAACATAACAATGTTTTTCCAAATACTCGTTTTATGTAAAACAATATGAAAGTTTTTTTTTTGACTCCACGATCATATTTTCCAAAATTTCAACATAATCAATTCAGTGCTCTCTAAACTATAAATGAAAAAAATTCTAACAAATACACAAATTTCAATTTTGTGCAACAGAACGTGTGATTAAAGTATAGTATTTTTAATAAAATAGCATAACATAATAGATGAAACATTGTTGCTATTAACGATATGAATTTCCTTTTCCGCTTATACTGAAGCAAAAAAAAAACAGTAAAAGAAAACCCAGCGGAGGATATAAACACAAAGTGCAAAATATTGCAACGACAACAACATAAAATTATTGTTTAATCGTTCATGCAACATAATAATGATAAAGTCAATATTGCCATCATTATTCATATTGCCGTTGCCGCTGGTGTTACAGATATTATCATTGCAACAGCTGTTGTTATTGCTATCTCAACTCGTTATAGTTGCTGTCGTCGTTCGTTGTCATTTTATTGTTATTACCAATATATGTCGTTAGTGATAAGGCAGCAACATTTTTTTTTTTATTATTTTTTTTCTTTACTATCAATTTAATGTCATTTCTACATTGCACATTGCTGCAATATAAAAACTGCTGCTGCTGTTACGCTTTTGTTGATAATATCGTTGTTATTGTTTTTATCATTGCGCTGCACTTTAAATGTTGCAATTTCTTTGTTGTTGCTTTTTATTACCGTCCCTGCTGTTGTCAATATTTTTTGAGTGTTCGTTCAGCTTGTTGTTGCGCTGTTACCTCTGCTGTTCACAGCGCAGATGAATCAGTCAAAACAACAACAACAACAAAATATCATAATTGTCACTTTCAGTTAAACAAGCAGGCCATGTGTTGCACTGCACAGTGAAATGTGTTTTATAGATAAAGCAGACAAAAAAAATTAAATCTGCCATTTTCACATAAGTAGTTCCTTAGATTTATAGGAAACTTCACTCTAAATTTGCAAAAAAAAAAATATTTAAAACAATTTGCTTCTACGAGAGTTTGTAATAATTCGTTTTTTGTCGTCTGCCGATGAATTTTTTTCTTCTTTCATAGTTAATGACAATGGTTACACCTTTAAATTTTCCAGCAGCTAAATATGCCGTCATCTTTAGAAAAACAATTTTGTTTGCCGTCTGTTTTGAAAATAATTTATATTTTCGCCATCTGCCATCTATTTACTATTGCTGAGTTTGTCTGCCTAAGCATTCTTTTTTCTATTTTTAAATATTGATAATACTTACAGATTTAAAACTTCGAGCAGCTGAATATGCTATGCACAGTATGTTGGCATCCTTCGCAAATAATTTTGTTTACCATCTGCCGTGGAGTTTTTCTGATTTTTTAAAGTAAATTTATTTGCATATTTTCAGTCAAATGATATTTTAAGCAGTCGGCTTTTTTAGATTTTGGTATTTAAAACGTCTGCCTAAGAAAATTATCGAAATTAAATTGATCTTTTACACATACTAATCAAAGTTTTTTTGCTACTACTAATTAATGTTAAACAGTATAACATGGCTATGTAGGATTTTTATGCTCGTGTGTGCAACTTTTTTATAGTTATCTATTAGATTTTACCCGAAATTGACATTAATAAATGACACATCTGCTTTCAGTATATGTACATATACACAGTAAAAACAATTAAAGGAGCTTATAATGCGCCACATATGTTTAAAAACTATTTAAATAAATACGTCTGCCACATGAAAAAGTTATCTAAATTATTTGAAATTTTAAATTCTTTAAAATTTATGTTTAAAGACATAAAAAGAAAGTTTTCTTAAAAAAAGTATAATATAGTAGTAGGTATATCAAATATTGTGCTTTAATTACTATAAAAAATATATTACGAAAGATCTGCCACTAAAATTTTGCTTTTTTAGAAAGTTGAAAACCTTAATCTTTCAATGTCTGCATTTAAATTTCGTTTACCATTTAAATGATTAGAAAAATAACGTCTGCCATATGTAAGCATTTATTAAAAAAAGATCTGCAACGCTAGCCTTCTCAGCGATGAAAAAGATAAAGTCTGCCATTAAAACTGGTGTTTAAAATGCAGCTAAATATTTGAAATAGAATTTTTTTTATTAACATTTTTTAAAACTTGTCAAACTGTATGCTTTCATCTGTTGCTCTTCCTCTGTACTTTAAAAGTTTCATTAATTTTATAGATATTGCTGCAATGAAGCCAAGCATGCAACTGGCTACAGTTAAGAACATAACAATTTTTCCCACATGTTCATAAAAAAAAAAAAAAAAAAATTATTACGACAGTGTTGTCATTCGATTAGAAAATCATAAATAAAAATAAAATACACTACAAAGTATTTTATGAAGTGTGAAATAAAAAGAAAGGAAAATAATAATAGTGGCAAAAGAAAAGAAAAGAGTTTACTACTCTTAATGGGGAAAAGAAAAAAAAGTAGTAAAAACTTTTTTTCTTTTTTGTAGGAGTGTTGCTATCATATTTGTTGTTGCTTTGATTGGCATTATAGTTATTTATAGTTGACAATAACAATATTACAGACGCAGCAATAGCAACAACAACAATAGCGATAACAACTCGTTGAACTCGTGCTAATCTTCTTTTACAGCTTTCTGCTATTGTTAAAACGCCCTTTTTTATGCAATACTTTTTTTTTTCTTCCGTTTTCTTTGCATTATGAAATTTGTTTTGTTGCGATTTTTATTAACTATTTGCTTACTCATTTGTTTGTAGATTTTTGTTTTTGTATTTTTTTTGAATTTTTCCAATTTTGTTGTTGTTGGTTGGCAACTTTTTTTTTTTTGCAACAAATATGCTGTTCAATTTTTATCGTTTATTTGTTTACTTTTTTCTTTTAGTTTTTATCAACTACTGAGCTATTATTAATACCATTACTACAATCATCTATTGTTTTTTTTTTGTTGTTGTTGTTCAATATTTTGTTGACAAACAAAAACTCTTTACACTTTACTCAAATTGACAAAGAAAATTCGTTTAGAAAATATATGAATACAAGTTAATGCAATAGTTGTGTTGTTCAAAACCGGTTACTTTTTATTCACTTCAAAAACTTTTAAGTTTAGTCGAATAATATTTCGATAATTCTTACTAATATTGTAAATGTGAAAGCTGGGATGTTCCTTTCCCAATCACGCCTTTACACCTGAACAGACTTGAGTGTATCTTGGTGAATAGTTTGTTTATCTCTTGCTTAAGAACATAGATTACATTTTATGCCGAAAATTTTCTTGTCCTTGTAAGTTATGCCGCATGAACGTTATTTCGGAGCAGATCTTCTGGTACGGATTAAAGTCGGGGTTGTGGATTGTAGCTAGTTATGAATATATGCGCAGAATTACTTTTCCTTTCATTCTTACGAATTCTTTAAAAATTAGTCACAACTGCTTTAAGCAATCGGTTCACTGTCAAAAATTTTTAAAATATCAATAGCAGTAACAAAATAAGCGACTCATTGTGTAGCGCAAAAATTTTCCGTTGTTTTTTTTTTTGCTTTTTTTTTAGAACCAAATAAAAGTGAATTGAATTGGAAAACTTTTTAATTTGTTCTTCTTTTAGTTTTTGTTTTTTGTTTAAGACTTCACTTCTTTCAATCTCCTCAACTATTTATGATTTTAATTTATTAAGGTCACTTTGTGTCAGCACCAAAGTTCTAAATTAAAAAAAAAAAAAACGAAAAACGAAAAAAAAAATATTATTAGGGTGACCAGGTGTAATGAATTGAACAATATTTTATATAAAAATACTTTTTTGTTTTCAAAATTCTAAGTTTAAACATAAAGTTATAGTTCATAGCCAGGTTTGCCAAGTTAAAAAGAAGCAATTCCCGTCCTAATCAAAATAAAAATAAACCAACTTTTTATAATAAATTGTAATTTTAGTTAACATATCATTATAAACTAATCATGTTCCTTCTTTCATTCTCTTTGCAGTGCTCCCTCAGAGAATATAATATGGAAGATCTTGAGCTGGATCAAGTCACACAAGTGATTGGTTATCATCCACGTTTTCTGGATCATTTTCTGAGGACACAACGTTTTATAATGAACGGCGATGGACCGCTACCCTATGATTACAGATACTATTTAGCGATAATTGTAAGTGAATATTTAATTTATTTTAATATATTGTCAATTTATTTCAAAAACAAAAAAACATTAATGGCAACACTGTGCGTTATTTATGTTGGGTTATGTTATTGCAATTTTTAATATTTGTTACATTTGAACGCTTGCAATGCCAGGAACGCAGCGCATAAAAAACAACAATAATACGATGGTAATAGCCATGAAAATTAATACTTTTGTTCTGCTTAAAATTTTTTGCAACAAAATTATTTTCAATGAAGGCGTTGCATTTTTCCGGCAGCAACTTTTTCTAAAAATTTTTATTTAATTTTTTTTTTCATTCTAATGCGCTTGCAATGACTATGTTTTATGTTGTTGTTACTATTTATTAAAATTACACTGAGTGTAAGTAAATTTCATGCCTAAGAAAATAAAAATTCTTAATAAAAGTATTTTGTAAAATGAATTTTTTCGGGATCATTTTTGCTCAAAAATTTTTTATAACTTTTTATATGAAATTTGTTAGTCAATGATATTTCACATTTTTTTCTCTCTGTGTTTTGTTGTTTTTATTGTTATTGTAAATTATACATTTTGGCGCATTTAATTGGAAATTTTCATTTAATATGCGCTTACATTTGAATTGCAAATTGTTATGGCTGCTGCTGCTGCTGCTGTTGTTGTTCATGCGGTTTTACTACCGATGTTGTTGATGCTACTGCTTCTGGAGCGCATCTCCGAAACAACAATAATAACAACTTCCACACAAAAGTACACAAAATAAATTAAAATAAATGATGAAAAAAAAAACAATTAATTTATGCAACCCACAAACAAATGTAGTAAAAGTATAACAATAGCAGAATTCTTAAAATTAAACAAACAACTTTGTCTGTCGAATATGTGTGGGCATTCACAATTATTGTAGCGCATTCGTTATAATGAATGTAATTTGATTTAAGAAACTTTGCTGACTTTTCCGGAATTTCAACTCGAGACTAATTAACAGCACAAAATAAAGCGATTGAAGAAATTTAAGCTCAGGTATACAGATTTGAACTACTGGACAAATTAATTTCTTTCTTCTTTCTCAATATGTAATTACATTTTTTTATATGATACAATACCAACATTATTTTGAAATTTTAATTTTTTCAATCAGGTATAAAGAGCTGTCGATTTGAGCCATTTGGGCCTGTTTTTCGAAAAAAAAAACGCTTTCTTACCAATCAATATAGACCGAATGAAAATGAATTTTGAATACCATATTAAGGGTTACCGGCACCGTACGGGTTCACTTTCTGTCCGGTATTCGATGGGTTTTTTTTTTGCATCAATCAAAAATGTCGAAGTGAATTTTGGATATCACTGGAAGTGATTCCACGAATCCCTAAAGTTCAGTCGAAAATTTTACTTTTTTTTACTAGGAGCGTTCCTATCCCACCTGATTTTGACAATATTTTGAGAAAGTTTTGTTTATGCAGAAATTTTGAATTTTAATTTTGAACGCCCGCTCCATACCTTCATCGTTTGGTGTAGAAATATTTTTTTCGAAAGTCTCTACTCAGCGTTGACTAGTGGGAATTGTTCACATATAGCTGACTGATAACTTTTGAAAGGTTATATATCAGTTTTAAAGATCTTTTCGGTTGCTCACTTTTGAATTTTAATTCTACTAAGCAAATACAAGTTTGCGAATTAATATCGTTTGCTTATGATTCCATAGGTGTATCACACTAATATGTTAATATTGACATTTGATACAGCTACTAGCATTCAATGTTTATAAAATAATCACCTCTTTTAGAATAGCAATAATGCCATAAAATCAAAATGCGACCTTTCGAAAGTTATTTAATGATATATGCATTTACCTTTTAACACATCACCCAACGCTGCAATGGTGATTAAGAGACAAAGTGGAAGTGTCATGTGCATTCCCAATTAGTTGCATCGCAAAACGCTGATTATAGCGAATTACGAAAACAATTCGACCCACTCTATTCGCATTCCATTCAAATTTTTCTAATTAAGGAAACAAACATTGGCGCTAAAAATGTTCTACCATGCATTTTATTTAGGTGTCATCTGTTGTACGTTGAATTTATTAATTAAATGTTACGCATACGACATGTGATACCATAATAAAGTATATGAAACATAATTTTTGAACAGCTGTAAATTATGCAAAAATAATGACAAAATAATTTCTTAAGCGCCATGTTGAAGAAAATACATTAAAATTTAAGAAAATATATTAATATTTAAAAAATTATGTTAGATTTGTGAAAAAATAAAATAAAACAACAAATTAAAAGTTTCGCAAAATTCTTAGGTTTTCAGCCTGTAGTAAAACGAAAATTTGTTACTCAGTGTAATTTTTTTTTTAAATATAGCAAGCTGTTATCATCAACATCATCATCATCATCATCAGTATCATCATTATTATGATTAAATTATTTCCACCTCTCTAAACTTGTTCAAAACAATTGCCAAGATACACTGTGATGCGATCTGATGCGATGTGTGATGCATTGTTCTCGTTTAGTACAACGTATCTTTAGACTATGTCTATGTTTGTATGTATGTAATTTTGTATAAAACACAATGAACTGCGTTGTGATAAACAACAAAATCATGTCATTGCAGTGTGATCAAACGGCAGCAATGCAAGGCAAAACCCGAGTGTATAACATTGGGCAGTGGGTGCTTAGTTTAAAAATGTGGTGTAGTGGGTGGATGGGTTGTATGACAACGATTTTAGTTGTGTGTAGTAGTTAAGATGTCCCATACAAAAAGACAAAAAAAAAACTTATAAGCAAATCACATTTTATTAAAACTATAATTAAGCAGTATTTATCATTAAATCATTTATCATTACCTATCATTAAAGATAGTAACAACTTTTAAACAAAAAAAAAAAAAAAGTAATAAATATAATAGCAATATATATAAAATTATACATACAGTGTATTACACAGTCTGGGTGAATTAATATACAATTACAAAGCAAAAAAAAATAATGGAATTCCTTTGGAGAAACCATGTCCGTAACTAAAACAGTTGCGATTTGATTTAGAATTCGAGTTATTTTTTTCTTGTGTATTCAGAACTATTTTTTTAGTCATGCTTTAAGATTAATTTTCCAGAGGACATTTTTTTTTTTTTCTTAATTGTTGTTGCACACAAGTTCAAGCACCTTTTGAGTAGATTATAATGAGCTATTGTTGCTGTTCACCTTAATTACACTTGACTGATTCGTAGTGCATGTATGTAGTTGTTGCTGCTTTGAACCAAAAAAGCGAGATGCGAGGAATGTATTGTAACGCTGTGTTTAATGAACTGTAAAATGCTTATGTTTTAAAATTAATATCAATAAAATTGATGATAAGTCACTGCATTTAAATTGCAATTTATAATAATGAGAGAATAAAGCAAATTATAATGAAATTTGAATGGAAATATTTATAAATTTTTATAAAAAAGTTAACACTAAAACGAACAAAAAGGTTTTGTGTAAAATGTCTCTTTCTGTCTGACAGTAAAAGAAATTTTCATTTAAAAAGATCACGACTTAATATTACTACTCAGGCACAGGATTTGAACATACTACAAAAATTCGATTCCAAAAATTTATTATTTTGTTCACCAACTATTTAGAAAACTATGCTTCGTATATACGTATACATTTATTTACAACATTTGCTACATATGGATATAAAATAAACTGCAAGTGCGCACTCCCAGTTTTTATTGCTGTATTTTTAATTAAAATAAATATTATTTCATCGCGCTTCCAGTATCAATTTATTTTTTAGATTTATTGCAGCCAACAGTAGCCATAATTATTATTTTATAGCTACAGCCCAATATACGCGTATCTAAAAAGATATAATTTTATCTAAATGTATATTAATGAACTTTCACTCCCAATGCACATTTTGATAGCGCAAAATAACATAAAATTTTAAGCTTTCATCGGCGCCCATCATCATAAGCGCTCTATGATAAATGTTATATTTACGTATACAATTTCTATATTATATAGTATCGTAGATACGTTTCTTTACAATGCACGTATCTATGAAATTCATAATAATTTAAAGCCGCCTTTTTCGTTTGCAACGTGTATTGTGTTGTTGTTGTTGATGTTGATGTTGATGATGATGATGATGATGACGGGCGCTGTTGTGTGTTCTATTAAATGTGCCTGCAATTAATTATATTCTGGTTTTGTTGTTGTTGTTGCTGTTGTTGTTGACTTGTTGCATAAATTGCTGTTTGCTGCCAACAACAATGTCGTTGTATCTTTTAATCGGTATTGAAATGAAATTAATTTGTTACGATAAATCGCATCATAAGCGGAAAAGTTTCGCTTCGTTGGATCGTATGGTTACATATCCAAGTCGATGTGTTGATGTCTCAAAATCGTGGTTTTCTTTTGAGTAAATGACTTCATGTACTGCTGACAAGCGTATCCTTCACTTGTGAAAACTTCCGAAGGTTAATCACGACTCAGCCGTTGGATTGATTGAATGATTGTATTAATTAAATGATTTTTCAAAATTGAAGTCAATATTTTTTAAATAGCTGCTTTTATTTATTACAATTGATATTAACATTGAAATTACATTAATCCGTTGCTAATGAATCTTGAATGTAAACAAGTAATACAGACAAAGTGGTAATTCTTTTGACATTTTTTGCTAGCAAAAGACTGATGTATATAGTACTTAGACTGATTTATTTAATATTTCCGCATCGCAGAAAATTGAAAGATTCAAAAAATCTGTAAGAAATAATGATAACTTGAATCAGAAATGCTATTTTTGACAGTTATGGGTTAAATTTCTTAAAGCTCTAACGTGACTGAAAAATGCTGACCACAGATTTTGTTTTAAAAGTTCAAAGTCTGAACTTAACATTGTCGCAATTTTGTGAGCTCATTTTAGAGTAATTGCAAAACCCTTTACAGTATGAAACAAATTTAATTCTGCCTGATGAAACAGATGCATAATATTATTTTTGGAAAAAGTGTGGCCCTTCAATTGAGGGGTCAACAATTCAAAAATAAATCCTGTAAACACAAAAAGTTATTTTATTGAGAAATAATCGTAAAAATTTGCTGGCATAAAAAAGCAACTGCAGCGCTTAATGGGTTAAGTTACTTTACGCACATAACTTAAATATTTTTTCAAACAATAGCCCATTGAAATATTCGATAAAAAAATTTAACTATTAAAATTTTTAACATTTTTAAATGCAGTGAGTAAACAATAATAATGATAAAAAAATAACACAAACCGACAAAATATTACATTTTAATTTCCCCAGACCAATATCTAGAGAGCTAAGTAATATGGTGATAAATCTTTTGGGCAAAAGTTATAAGGATTCTAAGGAGTCAAATAACAGTGACCTTCAGACTAATTTTGAAGTTCATTTCGAGGTGATTTTTTTTCCATACAAACCTATATTTTTTATAGCAGATTTGTATTTCATGGAAAAAAAAAAGAAATGTTTTTTATGAAAACTTTTTCTCCACGATTTTTGGTTTTTACTTTGGTGATAAAAATAGTTTTGGTCAAAATTTTAAATTTTTTATCATTTCTTAACTAGACACTGTATGACGTCATATTTTTTTTTTTTTTTTTATTGTAACAGTAAAAAAAATAATTTAGTTTTTTAATATACCGGATGTCCCATTTTAACTTACACAGCTGAATAGGTAAGTCAAAAAATTGCAAGTCATTCAAAAAATGTTTCAAATAAAAATTGGGCTGATCCAGCCATGACCTTAACCATGACCTTGACCTAAATTTTCAAGGTTATTTGAAGGTCAACTTTAGTTTTTCAAATGGAAACCCCTATTTTTGACCTCGGATTCCGGAAGAGCACAAAATTCTTCGTTCAGATTGGTATTCATGTTAGAGGTCAAAGTGGCCCCTGAAGGTTATTTCAAGGTTGAATTCCTGCTTGGTACAGAAAAGCTGCAGCCAGTTAAGGAAAGATTGCGCAGCGGTCCAACCAATGATTACTAGCTTTTCTGCACCAAGCGGGAATTCCACCTTGCAATGACCTTCAGGGGTCACTTTGACCTCTAACTTAAATATATAAATATATAAAATATATAAAAAAAATTTATTTTTGCTGAATATTTTGACCAATTTTAAGAACTTTTTACTTACTCAATGTTTTACTTAAAATCAATAGTTTAGGAGAAAAACGTATAACTTTTGTAGAAATTATTGATCACTATTTGACTTACTTAGTTCTCGAGATGTTATTCTGTGAAAATAAAATGGAACACACTGCTTAACTTGTTTTACGGTGTTTCAATGTAGAACTTTTGTTAAAATGTGTTTATTTTTTAAAAAATTATATGAATAACATTCAGACCAAGGATGTGCTCTTTCGCTCTTTTTGATTAGAATATTTCGAAAATCTGACATTAATTCTGACATAAATCTGAGGTCCTAAGCGCATAAAAATTGTTTAAGAAATATATCTGAGTTTCTGGCTTAGAAGGTCACTTGTATATTGTCGGCATGTGTAATTGTAACAACGAGCTATTGTCATGAGAAACTAATTAAATTCGTAATAAGCGATAAATGAATAAAAAAAACTATAGCTGTGAGAATGAATTGTTTTTCTTTTCCGCATATTTTTATATTTTATTACAAAATTATCATAAGTGCATTCTTTCAACGCAGACAGAAGAGAAGATAAAAAAAGCTTTATTTCACTATTGTTTAATAAATAACTGTAGTGTTGTAAAACAGTGTGAAAATTCTCTTTAACTAACAATAAGAACAATATTTTTATTGAAAGAAAATATTAGATTTATTTTGTAAACAAAAAAAAAAGATTTTTTCCTATGAAATACTTAAGTTTTTAACTTTTAGTCTCACGCACTTGTATAGTATACCTGGATTGTGTAAAGTAAAAACTAGCTGTTTCTCCATGCCTTCATGCTCCAAAAAGGAAAACACATTTATATTTTACTACACTGAAAATAGATTTTATTGTTGCATAAATTCTTCGCTTGTTTTTTATATTGTATTTTAATGATTTCTCATATATTTTTCGAAAACAAGAAAATCGGAATATATACGAGTTTATTTTGAGTTTTATGCGTTCATTACTCTTGGCAACACATTTAACAAATTTAAAAATACTACAATAATAAAATGTTTTTTTTTTTTGGTTTTTTTAGCTTTTTGGATACCTGGCCCGAATGGTCTTTTATTGATTTTTTTTTGTTTGTTTTTAATGGGTTTCTAGTTTTCTTTTCATTATTGTACTTCTTGTACGATTTTCTCTTATTATTATTAAGTTTCCTTTTACCTTTTGGCACCCTGTATGTAAAAATAAAAAAAATAAGTAAATACATGCAAGCTAAGCCAAATAGCCAAACTGTCTCGCAATTTTAAAAGCCAATAATAACGAAAATAAAATCGACAGAAAAAAAACGCACAACTTAAATTTTATTTTTAAAATTTTACGTTAAAACTCAAATGTTGTAAGTGCGTGCAAAAACAAAAACAACAATACTTTTTACAAAAAACAAAAAAAAAAAACAAATTCTTTAAAAAATAGCCCACAAAAACATCTAATGCCAAAAAAAAAAAAATTTGAAAATGTGTGACATATCTTTTGGATGCGATGTTGAAATGTTGCCATTGTGGCTGTTGCTGCTGCTTTTGATGCGCAATGTAACTGCAGATGTTGGCTCACATACTGAAATAACAATTACAACAACAAAAACAATATCAATCCAATAATAGAAATCTGAAGAAAAAAAATCAGCGCGGAAAACAAGTGAAAGAGGTTTTTTTTGTTTTTTTTGTTGTTGTTCATTTGGCTTAAGATTTTTTTATTCTTTTTTTTTATATCTTTAAATCGTAAATTTTAATCTAAAATGAGTTGTTTTTGTGTTTATTTGGGGAAACAATAATAATAAAATAAAACCATAATATAACACATTTCAAATACAATGAAAAAATCTTATCAATGTGAACTTTTAATTTAAAAATAAAAATATAAAATATGTATGTGTTAAATAGAAAAAAAATTTAACCCATTATATGCCAATACCACATTAACTATCTTTAAATTTAATGTTTAGTAAAAGAAAATAAAACTTCTGTGCTTAAGCAAAAAACTTTTCATAATGAAAGAAGTTCTAACTTTTGGTACTCACTGTATGAAAGTCTTTTAACCTATTATCATTTTATTTATTCAAAATATGTTTAGAAAACATAAGGAAAATATTCGAAACGATTACGTTCATTTTACTACGAAATAATAAATAAAACTTAGGCAGTGGTTCAGATGAACATTCTTGTATATTCCGTGTAGGCACTCTTTCGATCTAGAAGACCGGTACTGTTCGATTTGGTAATTTATGATGATGTCCGCTTTAGAATGTCTATTATTTCCAAGATTAAGGTGCTCATTAAAATAATGTTTTTGTCAAAAAAAAAAACTAGTAAAAGCGTAATCGTTGGTGAGTCCGCAGCTTACATACCCTGCACTGCCACGCTTACTAGTAGAAATTTGTCTAGTTTTTTGTCCAGTTCTTTTCTGAATCATTCCAAATACTTATGATAAATTTAATTTCATTATATTACGTTATTTTATTTTCTAAGTATAGGGCTTTGCAGTTTTTGATAGGGTGGTCCCACGCCATCTTCTCAAAATTCGTCCAGTGTTTGTCCAAGCTATTCCTAATATTTTTTTAAGAAATTCGATTACACTACATCAATACGAAACGTTTTAAATGTTTTATTTGTAGCCCATTTTCAATCGAAGTGTAGTGTGTCTAAAATGTCGTCGTGATTTCCACAATGAACATATCTTAATTTTGTGTGTAGTTTGGGTGCTATTATTACATCAAAATATAGATAACATAAGAAAATCTAATATCCAAAATCTAATATCCCCCTAACAAGATCTCTTTTTTGAGCAATTCTTATATTTTCCCAAATTTTTTTATGATTTATTCTTTCGACTAAAGGTGTTTTGAAGCGCCGATCTAACTTAGTTATCGGTGGAAGAGAGAAATATTCTTTTTCTAAAGAAATCTTTTGGATTTGGTCAAGCCAAAAATTTTAACTTTTCTCATCAAACAATGATGTTTTCTTAACAATTTTTTTGAAATAGCTTTGAGGTTGCGCCATATATTCATATTCAAAATTCATGTTCAATAATGGATTATGTAAAAATATTTTGTTCGAAAAATGTCTCGAATTCCGAGGTCCCTCCAATCATGCTCAAAATGCATTTACGATACTTCCCCTTCAATAAATGAAATATAAAATTCTTGATAAAAATAGTCAAAAATTACTCTTCAAGGAGGTTGGAGTCACTTTATGTTCTATCTTCCCACATTAGAGGTGAGAGGGTTTTGCAAAGTGCCTTAAGTACCTAATCGCTTTAAAAGTTGAAAAAAATATATCGCTTTTTGAACATTGTTATTTCTGATAAAGACAAAACAGGGTAAATCAAGTCATATAAATGTTGGGGTCTCGCAATGTCATAAAGCTATTTTTTTTGATTTTGAGGCCGCCAGAACTTCTAAACGTTGGTTTCATATTTGAAATACCCGCCCTAAGCTTCCTCTGCATACGTAAAATTTATTCTATCTAAGTTGTTTGGAGATACCAAAATAATTGATAAACTTAAGTCTTCTCGTCTCCTTACCTCCCCAGTAATTGTAACTTAGAATCAGATTAGAGTGGTGGCTTAGCAAACAAGCTTGAAGTCTTAAGTTGCACTAATTGTGCCGTTTTTATAAATTGTAACTTAAATTTGAATAGTTTACAGCTACACTTTTTCTTTTTTTTTTTTTTTTTTTGATGGAAAATTTTAAGTCAAACTTTTAGCATTGAAAATAAAAACAGTAATATAGCATTTGAAAAAACATACGTCTGCTCATTTTCTCAACGTACACCATAAACCCAGGCCCGGATATATCTTACAGGCACACTAGGCAAGCGCCTAGGGTGGCAAGAATTTAGGGGCGGCAAATATTGGGAACTTTAAAAATTTTTTTAACTGTGGTAATGCATTATAATGCATTGGTGATGGTGAGAGTTATACAGGGGAAAAAAATGCGAATACTTGGAATGTCGTCCTCTAAACCAGAGATGCGCACAAAGATTTTTTCGCGAGCTGGTTACAACAACATCAATTCTGCTAAAAAAACTCAAAAAAATTTTGGATAAAGTTCGTAGAATTGAAAAATATTTTGCGAAAAAATTCCTAGTATTTATGAAAATTTTTAAATAGCTGCGGCAAACTAATTGCATGGAAACAAAAACAAAAATCTCAAGCTCAAGAAGCAAATTAACTGAAAACAAAATCACACAAATAATAAAGTGCGTTGAAGACAAAACTGCAAAAACAAAAACCATACAACGATAGCGAACCGAAATTATTTCACTTGAGTAACGGCATGAGCTGAACGAGTCGATGCGTTGAAGAAAAAATTACAGGAATAAAATACATGCGATGATTGCGGTCCAAAAACATTTAGCTCAAATAACGGAGTGAGCTCGAAATGAGCTGAATATTTTTTGTTATTGTTGTAAGAGCTGGAAGAGCCAAACGAGCTATGGGCTGCGCATCCTTGCCCTAAACTACCAACTACCTAAAAAAATGTTGACAAGCAAAAAAAAAAAAAAAAATTGTTTTTGTGAACGGCCTAAGTGCGGCAAATTTCTAAACCCGTACAATTGTCTAAGAAAAAATACAAAGCGCTGAAGACCAAACCGTCGTTAATTATATATCATCCTTATACATAAGTTATGCTTTTTTTTACTGTATCTTCAAACAGCAATGTCATAAAAGCGAAACATTTAGTAGCTACGTAGCTATCACTTAATGCAATAAATTCTTCTCTTAAATTGCATTATGGCAGCAATTCTAAAAACGCTGTTCAACCACTTGGTAAGAAATGGGTTAAGTGCGTACAATAAAATCTAAATTTGAAATAGAATAAATTAGAAATTATAATGACTTTGCATAAACTGCGACTATAAGTTGAGCAAATAACTAAAACTTCAACAGATGTCGATAAGATTGCATGAATCTGCTGAATTTAAATTCATCTGCTGTTGTTGTTGTTGTTGCAGTTTTTGTTGCTGCTGCTTTATAACATCAGATTTTGCAAAAATGGTGCATTTAATTTACACAGAACGTTTAACTCATTGCGCTGCAGTAGCAGCGGCAGCGGGCGGTAGAAAGATTATTTTTGAAAGGCATTAAAAAAATATTTGAAGAGTTGCCAAGTCAAGAAGACTTCATAATTTTTTTTTTTTGCAATTTTTTTGTTGTTGTTGTTGTTAAAGTGCGGAAAATTCAGTTAAAATTGAATTATTAACAACATTAATTGTAAGTAATGTCACACAGAGATTCTGAAAGTTTAAGGACCTTAATTAAGCAAAAATATGATTCAGAGCTGTTGAACTGGATGATTTCAAACATGAACGAACGCATTTAATAAAGGAAAATGTGCGCTGCCATCAGGATAACAATGCGGTGCTATGACAAAATGATAACATCATCCATCAAACTTAACTCCCTGCAACTATAAGCTGTTTCCAAACTTGAAGAAATGGCGTGGTGTAAAGAGATTTGGGGTCGAATAAGTAAGGAAACATATTCTGAGAATCTCAACGAAACTTTCTATGCGGAAGGCAACAAAAAATTTAAAATCATTAAACGATGTGTATCGAACCAAAAAGGAAACTAAGATGAACTTTAAAAATTTTATCGAATCAAAATACTTCAAAACAGAAAATATCGAAAACTCGAGATTTTTGTAGAAAAAAAATTACCCATATGAGTTAATTTTTAGGGTTGAAAAATCGTTTTCTATTCATCGTTTCGCATGACTTATGTGGAAAAATTTTGCTTTTATAACTAATGCATAATGATAACCTAATGATCTCTATTATTATTATTTTTTTGCTTTAAACAAAAGACTTTTTCAAATTTTAAAATATATATTCTTAAAAAAAAAGAACAACAGCTGTTTTTGTACACAATTTTTTGAACAAAGAAAAGCTCATTACGTTTCATTGAAATTAAAACAAATAAATTAAAATGTTTTTGTTGGTGTTTTCCGCCATGCTATGGCGGTTTTTTTTTACTTCAATTAAAAGTCAACGAAAGAAAAAACACTTAAATGTAGAACAAAGAGATTTATTTATGAATATTAATAATTTTTTTTTTTTTTTAATTTTTGTACCCTTCATTTATTTGGAATATTATAATGAAAATATTGAAATATTATTTTTTTATAAATTTAGCGCTTGTTTTGGCTAGAGATACTTAAGTACTTGCACTTATCGCTGCTGTAATGTAGAGTGATGTCATTTTTGTTTTTGTTGTAATTTTAACAGCTGCAATATTTTCTCTAATCAAAGGATGATTTTGTTATTACGCATTCGATGTGAGTGAGCAATTTATATTGTAAATATTTAACAATTTGTTTGGCACTGACAATTTAAGCATGTAATATATTTTATTTTCTTTTTATTAATTACATAAGTGATTATTTTAATTAGTAATGCAACCAACACACTTCATTTAAAATGACTGCATATTTTATTTAATAAAAAAAAAAAACAATAATATAAATATAAATTGTTACATGTGTGCAATAATGCATAGGGAGCGTCATTTAATTGACGTGCATATTTTGCAATATATCATGAATTGCTCATTTCTCAGCTACCCATAGCTTATGTCAGTAGTATTCACAGCAATAAATTAAAGGAGAAAGTTTTTTATAAAAAAATCATCTGAGCATCTTATATTGAAGCGTTATTCTTCAAATGAATTACTATATTTTTATGTTAGGGGCGTTCATTAATTACGTGAGTCAAAATAGGGGGGGGGAGGGGAAAATCTCACCAAATCTCAGCCAGGGGGAGGAGTGGGTCAAGGAAAACCTCACGTCAACTTCTTAATGCATAGAATTTACATTAAAAATTATAATTTAAATCTCACGGGAGGGAGGGGAGGGGTCCCGCCAGATCTCACCAAATCTCACCATGGGGAGGGGGGAGCATCCGAATTTTCAAAAAAACACCTTACGTAATTAATGGACGTCAATTATTTAAGTTTTCAGAATTGTATATGAAAATTAACTATATGACCGCATAGTGCATCAGTGCCGGAAAAGTGGAAAGGGGCCCCTTATAACTAAACATAAAAATTTTCAATTTCAAAATGTGAAACATAAATATATAATAAAAATACAAAACTGGAACAAAAAAAAAAAATTCGTTTTCTCCAATGCAAGTCACAAAATCCTAATTAGGTAGCTTTTTTGTGAAATAAGGAATGGTGTGCCAAAAAAAAAAGAAAAGATTTTTCTTTTTCGTTTATCACAAAACATCTACCAATTCAGACAAGCTCTTGTCATGTTGCGGGGAGAGCGAAAAGGGCCGTCTTCCCACGCGCAACGGATTTATATGATTAAATTTGATGTGCTTTACATGTGACAATTAAGTGATTTAATTTTATAAACCTAAAATTTTTTTTCTTTTTTTCAAAGTAAGGGGCGCCAGATTGGCTCTTCGCCCCGAACATCAAATGTTCAAGGTACTGGTTGGGGGCACCTTGAGCTTAGAGTCTGGGTTCTAGTTCAATCTGTATCACTAGGAAATAACATAATTCAGCGTTGGCTTGGAGCACTCTTGAGCTCTAGGCCCGGGGCTATAACCCCCCTAGCTCTACTTTAATAATACAACGCTGTAGTGGATGCTTGCCGTTTCAGATATGAAATGGAAAGAACTTTAAAAATATATTATCAATACCCTCTATTGGAATTTTCTGTGTTAGCGAAGTGTCAATATTTTAAATATCAAAATTATATTCCTTTTTATTTTCAAAGAAAAACACGATTTTTTATGTATTTTTTTCTAATTGTCTCATCTTGCCATATGTTGCGCTCTTCTTTTCAACTATTTGAAATGATAAATCAAAATTAAATAAAAGATTTATAATAAGATAAAATGCATTAATTTAAAATAAAAGTCGCTTGAATGAAACGCATTAGTTATATAACAAAAACTTTGAACAAACGATCAACTCAATAGGCAGAACCATCAAATCTTTAATTGAAAGTCATAAAACTTACAAACTGTGCCTACCGCATATGCGTTGTTGGGCATCCAACGCCACACGCATAGAAAGAGAAATCTAGGGAACAACATTCACAAACTCATCACCTTGAAAATTCCTTCAATTGCCTAGCCAATTGGAGGAATGCTTATTAACACTTATACAAATAAGCTAATGCACAGAGAGAAATTAGTGTTACGAAAATATACAAAACTACTTGAGGTAGAGTTTCTAGAAAACAAAAAAAAAACAAACGACGTTTCTAGAAATGCCCTCAGTTTTTCAATATGAATCCCCAAATTGTATTGTGAACATTACGAAGTGTCTCTGAAAAATTACTTGTTTTAAGTAAATTATGGTTTGTGAACAATTGTTTTAGGACTTGTGAATTACTTTGCAAAGTAAATTGGCAGTGTGTTTCTGTGTACAAAACAACACAGTAATCAAATTCGCAGAGCAAATTGTGTGGACTTGGAGTGTTTGGCTCATTTGTTAGAATGTAAATAATAAAAAATACCCATCACTAAAATCCATACAAAAAAAAAAAACGCACAGTGTACCCCATATAAGAAATGAAATTTACTGATGCCCCCCATATGCATTACATTGTTGTTGCCGTTGATTACACAAATAAATTTTTAAGGCTAAACAAAGATCTGCTTGTTGTTTTTGTGCAGTATGTTCCGAATTTTTATTGTAATATTTGTATACTGGTTCATACAGTTGTTGTTTTTGATATATTTTATTTTTATTTTTTTTTTTTTTGCTTCATTACTAATGGGGCGACACTGCCATGTCACGGTGCAATAAATTCAGTCACAACAACATGTTCGTACATGAAAAAAAAGCACACAAAAATTGGGTCCCCGAAAGAACCACCAACAATATGAACAAAACCATAGCATCATTATATGTAGCATATACAAAGTCGTATACCTAAAGCTCGCCCCCAATTTGTATCATGAGTAATGAGTTAATTATTGCGCATTGCGTGAAAAAGACCTCAATCCGAAAGACCAACAAACCATCTAACGTCAAACAATGCAATAGACGAGACGAAACAAAGAAAATTTCGACGAAAAAAAAGTTTAAATATGGCAACAACAACAATAAATTACAACAATGTTGAGTTGTTGCTGATAGTAGACCTATTTATTTCGATGCGTTATAATGCAATTTTTGACAGCATTCATTTTTACATTACAATTTAACATTTTGATATTTGCAATGCAATTTTTGGATGCCTATAAGGTACTAGGGTGGCTTTGGGTATTAGAGCTCTTTCCAAAAAATTTTTTTAACTTTAACAAGCTATGTCTTTCACTTTCTATTTTATATGAATAGTCCGTTTGCCAAACTTTATTTATTGCAATGAAAATTCACCTTAACATCCTGCTTTGCCTTAAAACTGTCATCACTTTATTTCACTGTTGGAAGAGAGCGCATTCATTCATGACCCAAGTTTTCCGATGACACTCAATGTGATATAATGGAAATTGTGGGTGACGTTGATATTTATCTGGTGAAGTTGTCTATGCCACATTACCCAATAGCAGCCAACCAACCACATCGAAGTCTCATGTGATACTGTAGTTTTTGTTGTGATATATAGAGCTTTACATAATTTCGCCTTTGATAAGCATATTCGGGCTTTCAGTTAATATTCAAGATTATGACAAAAACAAATTGAGATAGGGAAGCACATAAGATCCTGACAAGATACAGGACAGGTTAGCTAGCACCTGAGTTCAATGATAGAAATAACTTTGTTTCCGTAAGAGACACCAAATGATATGATCAGCGATACATTTGGAATGGCTGTGGATATTGCCAAGTTACATTAAAATCATAAGTCTAAAATTATCAAATTCAAATAAAATTATTGCAATAATGAGGCTTTCTAGACAGCATACATATGGCTCATTCCATGCCCATTTTGCTTATTGTTTTTTAATTTTTGTATGCTTTGTACCTCTCAATCGATTTTTTTTTTCATAATTATGAACTCTCAAGTGATGCCAGAACGGGTACGTCGAAAACGACAGATATAGCTAAGTTTGCCAAACACTTAAGTCTTTAATATGTAAATATATTGAAAAGTAAAATGCCTTGGATGGATGAAATGAATGAAAAGTTTGTGAATCATTCTGTTAGACTTGTGAACTATTTTGAATAATGAATAAAGTAGATATATATATTTTAAACATTTCAATACAATCCAGTGGTCTAACTTGTAGAAAATAAAGTTTGTTAATTTGTAGACTAAATTAATCAATAATTTTGAGAAAAAGCGTGCCACCATTTCACGTCAGAGGAAAAGCTCGCACTCCCCACCATGTAGGATTTTTGGTAAGTATTGTCTATAAATTGGCCTTGGAGAAAGACAGAAAAAACAGCATTTTTTTTTTGTTCATTCCACCTGTTTTTTGTGTAATTTTTTTTCAAGTAAGAGCCCATGTCAACACCATCTCAACCATTTCCTTAAAAACTCATGCCATGCTCGACCTATGGCCCCCAATGTAAAGGTAATTTTTGATTTCTGGTGTAGTTCCAAAACATAAGACAAAATCCTTACAGTCTTCAAGAATGTTATGGTCTGGATATGACTAAAGCCAACAACATTACTGATCAGAACAGTTGACTTTTAAAAATTTGGCCACCATATTTTATATTTGACTGCCATATTGGATCCGCCATCTTGGATTCTGTCAACTTACCATGAGAGCTTTTTAGGAGCTACAATTTAAGCCAAGTAATGACCCGATCGGTTGTGAATTTTTACAAGCTTTCATTGTTGGACACTCGATTTTTCTCCGGCTTCTGGCCGTCATATTAGATCCGCCATTTTGAATTTCTGAACGGGCCACTCGCCTTTTAGAAGCCTTTCTTAAAACGAACATTTTAAGACCTCGTACGTCTTGATCGGTCAAGCCAATTTTTGGCCATTTAGGTGATCCGCTTGACGTGAAACGTCCCATATATATATCTACTTAGATCATTAGGGCCATTAAGGCAGAAATAACGAATTAAGTCTTGGAGAAAAAACTAAAGGTTAGAATATAAAATGACTTTCAAATATGATACATAATGTTTTATAATAACTCAGAATCTTGTTCAAGCTCATTTTCGACCTACCTTCCATTAAAAATTTTACTGATTTTCTCGCATTCTGAGTTCTAAAAAAATGATATCAGGTAACAAAACTTTTGACAATAAGTTAGTTCAGATAACTTCTTGTAAAATAATCGTGTAAAAAGTAATATTTGGTATTGCACTTTTTAACAACCTCATTGCCCAAATGTACTCTACATAAAAAATTTAATAATAAAACAATTTTTTGGTTGCAATTAGGCACAGTTTATATTTTTTAATTACAAAATAAAATATTTGTAAAAATAACTGACAGTCAAACAAACCGATGTAAAACATAATTATAAAATGTAGAGATGTATTTTTATGTCGAATCTCAAAAGTGTTTTTTGAACAATCACATCTATACAAAATAGAAAAATGCATTTTCAAAAATTAACCCAAATAAATGAAAACAATAAATCAATTTTAATTACAAACATTTTTTCGGTTGCTTAAAAATTCGAGCCTCATCTGGTTTCTTTGGGCTGTGTGCGTTCGCAGCGCTTTAGCATGCAATTTCAACAATTTGAGTGTAAAATACATTGAGTTTTCGAATTTATTTCGAAATATTCTTTTTATTGTTAAATTAATTTATGATATGCTATTAATGCATTTGGGCATTTCTTTGATATCGAGAGCACAGATTTCGCTTGGAATGGGTTTTGTAATAAATTATAGCGATATTGCATATGCTGTTAATGAAAATTCATTAAAATATAATTTTCCCAAAGTATGACAGTTCTTAGAAATATTTAGTTATTAAGAATAAATAAATTCTTCAATTTAATACTGAGTTAAAGCTCCTCAAACTTTCGATTTTATATATCAACTCATATTAAATAATTTTTTTATTTAAAATTTTCTGTTTAATTTTCTTACAGGCCGCTGCCCGCCATCAATGTACCTATCTGGTGAAAATGTACGAAAAAGAATTTATAAATCAAGGTGGTAATCCAGAATGGCTTAATGGCTTAGAACACATCCCATCCAAATTACGTGCCATATATGATATCAATAAAATTTTAGCTCACCGACCATGGCTTTTACGCAAGGAACACATTGAGGTGAGTTTTCCTGCACATCCAATCCATAGTGCCAGTTTTTCTAAATTCTTTTCCATATTACAGTGCCTTACCAAGGGAAAAAACAGTTGGTCACTGTCTGAGGTTGTTCATGCTATGGTATTGCTTTCACATTTTCATTCACTCTCATCGTTTGTCTTCTCCTGCGGTCTAACTCAAAAACTCGATGGTCTATCTAGTCCAAAGTTGAAATCACCACCATCGATACAAAAAACGGTGCTTGGCGACATAACCATAACGAACAATAATAATGTGATGGATCATAATAATCAACTTTTGGCTGTAAATGGTGGTGGACAAATGACCTACAATAATAATACAGCTGGACATGTTGTTGGACATGCGGCTGAAGGTGGTGGCATTGTTGGTGGGTTACTAAATGGTATTGGCAATAATGGAATTGCGAAACCACAACAACAGCAACTGCAGGGACCACAGGGTGTTAGCGTTGAAGCGTTAATGGAACGTATGAAGGTCCTATCACAAAAACAAGCTGAATGCAGTGAAGCTGAACTGAGTAATCGTTTTAAAAGTGTTGAAATGCAAACTGCAGAACTACCGTCTGCAACGCTTCAGGCGGTTATTGATGTACCACCGATAATATCACATTATATTGATGATCCCACCTTTACCTATCAGGATTTTGCCCGCCGCGGTGCTGAGGCGATTCCAAATACATTTCGTATACAGGATTACTCATGGGATGATCATGGTTACTCGTTAGTGAATGGGTGAGTAAAATTATTGCTGGAATCGTATAATGATTTATGAAAATAAGGCTAGAACCTTGATGTCAAATCTGAATCTTATACTAAATTATTTAATATTTTCAGTTTATACAATGATGTTGGCACCCTGTTAGATGAAAAATTTATTGCCGCATATAATTTGACATATTTCACTATGGGTGGCATCAAAAATGTGGACACATCAAAATTTAGACGCGCCATATGGAATTATATACAATGCATCTATGGTATACGCCACGATGATTATGATTACGGTGAAGTTAATCAGGTTAGTGTGAGTGTAAAACATTAAATCATTAATTTATAATTTAAAAAAAAAAAAAAAAATTATTTGTTTTCAGCTGCTCGATCGTCCATTAAAATTATTTATAAAGACAGCATGCTGTTTCCCAGAACGCATTACAAAAAAGGACTACGACAGCATTCTTGTTGAGCTGCAGGACAGTGAAAAGGTAAGCGCTTACCACCATTTTAAAATATCCGAAAGTTCAATTTAAGATCCGCTCTCATGTATTTATTGTTGTGTTAATATTTTGCATATCTTTTCCATTCAACAGGTTCACGTTAATCTTATGATTATGGAGGCCAGAAATCAGGCGGAACTGCTTTATGCACTGCGCGAAATAATGCGTTACATGACATGATCTCATTTCTCAATTTTTAAAATTGATAAAATTCTATAAATAAAACTATAACAACAAAAACAAAATTCTAAAAAAAACAAAAACAAATCATTTATATTATTATAACTTTTATGATTATTCTTACAAATATTATAATTATTATTATTATTATTATTATCTATTATGTTATTGCTATAGATATGATTAATGTTATTAATGGTTTTACAAAAGCAGCCAATTAAAAAATAGCGAAAACTCAACGTTTTTATAAAAAGAAAATATAACCAAACATTTATAAAAATGTCTCTTAGAAAGCGATCAGTAAAAACCCAAATTTTAAAACTTATGTACGTGTACTTCTGTAAATCACTGTAAAATTTGATAAAAGCCTTGCATACTTCTAAGTAAAGGCAACAACCCAAAGAGTACGTCAAGTCCGTTGCGTATATAACATACAACATAAAGTGTGGCCAAATTAGAACCTAACCGTCACAGCAACAGGTGAAGTTGGGCGCGCAATTTTTGACTTTTGACGTACTTTGCATACTTTGACAGCTGTCCGTTTGTGTGAAACAAAAAAAGATAAGGAAATTAAACTTGTTTTTATATATAAAAGATATATAAATGCCGAAACTGAACATCAAATTACGAAATTTAATGCAATACAAAATTGATTTTCTGTTTGATTATTTGAATGGATTGTTAGTTGTATACTTTGACGCAACAAACTCTGTGGTGCCTTTAGCAATGGCTTGCGTATAGCACATCTACAACAGCTTTTTGTGCTTTCGTACAAATAAAATATCAAGTATGTACACAGCTAAAACTTTCAGTTGATGTTGCAACGTGATGCGAGCATGTACTATACGTCGTTGCTTTCTTTCAGACTTTTAAATAAAAAAAAATCATGTTTAAAAAATTGTTATATTATTTAGATTTGCTGACTAAATTATATTTTTCTGTTTTAATGGAAAAAAAATTAAAGTTAACTGTGCAATGAAAGGCTTTTTATAAACGTTTGATATTTTGATTCACTAAAATTTAAATAAAAACAAATTGGTCCATGGTCCATGGATGATTACCAAAACATGAAACTATTTTTTTTTAATTTTTGTAAAAAACTAAAAATTGTCAAAAAACTAAACTAAATGTAACCCTATATAAATTTAGAAATTTTCAAATTGACGACTGACTTTGATTAATGTTTTTTATTTTTGTTTTTAATATATTTTTTTTTTTTAACCAATTAATTGTTTTTCTAGTTTTTTAAGTGGAACAAAATTATATTAAGAATTTTACATAAATATTATTTTTTTTTTTAACTGAAAAAAAAAATCGTAAATTTTTTAAAGTATACAAAAAAGTTGCTGCAATTAAGAGAAATACTCTTACTAAAACTTTTTTTGTACATTTTATTTCTTTTTCATCATGCCCTACAAATACGGAAAATAATTGTTATTGATTAATTAATTCTTAAAAATTTTGGTTACCATTAGTAATTTGTTAGTTAGTTGAAAAAAAGAAAAAAATTGTTTTCTAAAATTAAAAAAAAACGTAAATTAAAACGAAAAACAAAAAATGTTTCATATAAATTTCATAAAGTTGACAACTGCGACAAACCGTTTTGTAAAAAATTAAGAAAAAAAAAATAGCAAACTAATTCAAGAAAACAACAAAATTCGTTAAAGCAAAATAAAAACAAAATTTACTATAAAGATCTTTTTAAATTTAAACTACCTAGGCGAAATAACAAATTTCTTTACTTTATATGTATTTTATAAATGTTTATACCAATATACGATATATATATATATATAAAAATTATTATAAATACGATATGCAAAAAACAAAAAATACTAATGAAATAAATTGTGCATGGCAAGCAGGCGATTGCCGGGGGATACTTTTTAAGTGAAGTTCCTCAGTGCAGCAAACTATAGAAATTTAAAACTAAAAAAAGAAATAAAATCACCGAAAAAAAAAACTAATAAAATATATATATATTGGAAAAATTCAGTAAACTCTGTTTTTAATTATTTCAATGTATTGCTTCCTATTCCACATTTGTCTTTTCAGAGCTTTTGTCGTGTTTGTCCATAGCTTTTTCATTAAAATTTTATGTTTGGAAACAGTCGGAAACTGCACGGTAATATGTCCAGGTGCTGGAGATTTTTTTTGGACTTCTAAGTGCGGAAAAAACTATTCAAATGGAGGACTTAAATAAAAGAAACAGTAAAATTTGGATTCCCATCATTGAATCTATTTTTCTCAAATGGACGAATTTGCTTAGAACATCACTTCTTAATATATAACATATTTTTACAATTTTTTTATCATTCCCATCAAAAGAGTCGAAAATTTTTGTGTACTTGTACCAAGGACACCAAGTGCTTTGGAGCATTTTTGAGAACTCAAAAATTAAGTTGTGAACTTTTTCTTTAAAATCGAATTGCCATTTTTAGCTTGTTCTTAAAATTATGGCTACGCGTATATGAATAAAGTAATTTTTTTCTACCAAAATAGAAATCGAGAACTCAATTAAAATTCTTTGAAAAATCGAAGTCAAGTCAAGCGCAGACTTGGGTTTTGCCCTCTTCGATCTTCGCTTCGGTCTATTTATTCTATTTTTCACAGTTTCAGTGTACAGAAAACCTAAAAATAAATATATTTTAGAAAACATTTGTTGTACTCAATATATACCCAATTTTAAGGAGTTTTTCTGAAGCAATAGCTCGAAACAATCTACTATAATCATTAAAAAAAAAACAGTACCGGGGAAAGAAGAAAAGATTTTAAAAAAAAGTGATATCAATATGATTAAAATGATAGCTGTTTTCGATGTTAACGCACGCATCACGCAATCAATCATTAGATCAATTTTGACAAAATATACTTGGTTTTATACATTAGTCGCTTGGACTAAATCTTCAATAAAAACGATCACGATATTCCTAATGTCTAGATATTAAAGTATTATAATTGTTTAAAGAAATTAATTGCCCAAAAAGAAAAAGCAAAGTCGTTTAATAGCCATATTTATTTTTACTTATTTATATTTCACCAAAATTTACAAAAAGTCTTTTAAAATTTACTTAAGAAAGTAAAATATCGAACCCGTAATGCTTTACAAAAAATCTACAACTTCTTACAAAGCGAATGACACCTGATTTATTAAAATCGGTGCAGTAGAAGTAGTTTTCACATTTTGGGAACTTCCCTCGTTGTTAAACGCACTACCAAAAATCAACGAAACACCAGGCGATCATGAACTAGCAGCAGCATACCGTATATTTACATATCCCCTAAAGTATGCTGCTTATTTTTTGGGCATTGTTTGACAGCACAAATTGACAAAAAACGTTTGCATCTTTTGGGGGCAACTTTTCTGCTGGTGCAATGAAATTATGTACGAGTGCTTTCAAAATGGAATTGTGTCGCTTCTAGTGCACCGATTATGACAAAATAAGTATCATTTTATTTGTTAAATATTGCAGTTTTATAATAAATAATTTAAAATGAAAAAAATTGTTATTAAAAGTCGCTGTTAAGTCTAAAGTAGTGACAAGAATTGCTACCATTTGTAAGAGTAAACATTGATGACAAATATTACAATTTGAGTACTCCTGTATGGAAATTGATTTTGCCATTATAGGGGATCTCATAAGAAACACCTTACCTTCTTATAACTCGTTTTTAATTAAGTTAGCAGCAATATATTAAATGCTTCTAGCAAATTTTTATGTATGCTTTAATTACTCGCAGATGATGTCGATAAAAACCATTCCTTGACCACATACACAAATTTCACTAAAATTGCATCCACTATAGATAGGAAAAGCTCTCCTCCGCTGCACTTCAATACAAAGGAGTTGTGGGCACGACCGTTTTTACTTCTGTTAGTCAGTGACTAGCTTATGGTGATTTGCGTTGAATTTGATATAACTATCAATACATATTTGTGTCTTAAATTCGACTTTTGTATTGCAGATTCAGGGACTGAAATTTTTAAAACAAAACTGTATAATATATTTGACGGACTTAGTACCAGAAGGGTACATTGCTGGAAAAGTACTTTTCAGTAAAATTAGATGGAAGTTTATTTTTTCAGCAGTAGTAGTACTAATTAGTTAGTTTTTTTTCTCCAGAGCAGAAATAGTACATTTAATTGGTCTTTCGCCATTGATAACTTTGAGCTTCCTATCTCAAACCTATAAGCGGCGCAGACAGAGTTTGTGCGCAATTTCGTTAAAATTTTACGAAAAAACCGACTTAATAAAACGTTGAAAAAGTCTGCCTTAGGTGCCAAAATATAGCGTTTTAGGTAATTTAGTTGTATGTGAGATGCCACCCACGGTTGTCACTGTTTTTCTCGGGACATTCAAGAAAGAAGTGGTTCACTATGTATTAACAATCACAGTCGCAATTACTGGCGGAACAAAATCAATGAAACCTCTGATATTCATGTTTCCAAAATTTAAGGATTGATTCTTAAATTTGCAAAAATTTCTCATTCCATCAAGAAATATCATATCATATATTTCTAGTAAAATTAGTCATAGCTGAATAAAACAAACATTGATATAACTTTAAACTTAAACTTGAGTATAATTTTTCTACTAAGTCGTGTATTCAAAAATTTTTATTAGTTTATACTTTTCATAAAAAGCAATGGTTATATTAAAGGGTTAAGCATTGGTAATATTAAAAGGTTTTAATTTACAAGATACATTTGATTTACTTACTATAAATGTAAAAATTTTTTTAAGAACTTTGTTTTTTTTCTAATGCAAGTGCCTGTATAAATGTTTGCATTTTGGTCCAATACAAGTGTTTTTAAAGCGTTTATTTTATTGATAACTATTTATTTACCTTTTCTTTTAATACATAATAGAGACTCAGAAAAAATTTGATTTTCAGCGGCAAATAATGTATTTACATCAGAAATTGCAAAGAAAAATTAGAAAACATGATATGTTATACATTTTATGTGTTGTTATTCTCATGGTTTTCATTAGAAAACTGTAGCTTTAAACTACGAATCAGCTGCTAAAGTGAAAAACTTCGTAGCTTCTTTCTGAATTTCAAAAATTTTCATTGATGATTTGATCATTTTGATTGATTTTTCTCAGGCTCAAGAACGCGATTTTAACTTTACATTCACAGATTTTTTTAAGCTGGCTACTTTTCTTGAGAAAAATCAATTTATTTTTTGGAATTTTTATGTGGTAGAACATTTCATTAAAAAAATAAGCCAGGATTTGAAATAAAGTTTTTATAAGTTGTTGCTAAAGGACTTCTACTTTTCAACTATTGTCCGGACACACTTAAGCTTTTTTCCGGATCTTAATCTAACACTAAATTTCAGCGCAATCTAAAAATATTTTAAGATCATCAAATTGTTTTTCAAATCGATAATTCGCAATTTTCAATTAGTAATTGCGATTTGTAATTAGTTGATAACATTCATTGAGTTCCTAATCTTTTTTTTCTAAAAAATGTTGGTTTTTTTCTTTGAAAACGCAGGTTGTTTTTTTAATTTATTTATTAAACTGTAAGCATGATAATATTTCATAAAGCCTAGTTTATTTCTTCTTATTAAGTATACAATTTTGCACGATTTTTCTATAGATTTTTGATCGGGCTGAAATTTGGAAACTAAACTATGAGATTCGGAAAAATTTTTCAGGGTATACGGCTGAAAAAATAAAAAGAAACGTCATCTGTTTTTTCGTTATACTAATATGCAAACAACCACTTTATTTATGATTTCTTGTCTTTAAGTTCAATGAATTGATTTTCAAATTTAGTTAGTCTCTGGTAAAATTTTATTTAAAAAGCCATCAAAAATACAGAGATAATATAATTAGAATTCTTATTTATTATTTACAATAAATTCAAGAAAATCGTAACAAATTCTCATACTTTAAAATGAGAAATGGGAATTTCTTGTTGTTTTTTATTTTAATAAAATGTCTTCATTTTTTTTTGCAAATTTGTATAATCTTTTATTTTTTGCTTACATTAATAGCTACACCAATTTCTATCTTTTTTTTTGAATAACGATACCTTAACGATAATTTTTCTTGGTTACGATAATTTGCTGTGAGGTATCGATAATATAATACAGTAATTGCGTACTTAGTTAGATTTTTAAATTTTTTGTATAAATTAAAAAAAAAAGGAAAAATTGGAAACATTTAAAATATTTTTTTTAAAATAATAATGATGTAAAGAAAAAAAATGTTAGTAGTTAATATAATTACAAATTACAATAATGGGAAAAATGTTCAACATTTAGGCACAAAAATATTGCTTTTGTATGTTAACAAATAATAAGTTATAGCATTGAAATTTTATAATTGCTGCATAAATAAAATATAAAAATATAATTTAATGCAACTACAGCTATAACTTTTTTGCTTAAATAGGAATCATTGATTTCATTAATTTAAAAAAAATAAATAAAAATTCAAAAGCGATATGCGCTCTTTTTAGTGGACTTTAATTAAAGCTATATATTATGCCTGTTCCCGTACAATAATGCATTGGTCAAAATTTACAGGATTTCATTAAATTTTGTACAGATTTTTCGAATATGCACACGCCTTTCGAACCATATCCTGTAAATTGAACAAATACATTATTATACGGGAGCGCAGCTATTATTGTTGAGCACTTATAAATAAACTGAAATGAACAAGACATATAGAATCTCTGTAACATTAACAATAATATACTTTATAGAGTGATGCTCCAGTTATGGCTTTTGCTCCAGTAAGTAACCTTTGCAAGTTTTAAATATATTAATATGATTTTATCAAGATGCGTCAATAATTTATTAACTAGCATCAAAACAAAGCCAAGAACTGGGTGCCATTAGATTCTTTAAAACGAATTACAAATAAACTAAAGATATTTTTCATTATTCTTAAAATAAATCAAATAATCTGGTATCAAATTTTTTATTTTTTCGAGTGCCATTCTGGGGCCAGTTTTTTTTCAAACTATTTGTACTTTTTTCATGGGATAAATTTTTTTTTTTTTGATAAAGTATATAATATATTTAATTTTAACAGACTTTGAAATTTAAAAAAATGAACAATGCATAGATGAAATTGCTTTGTTCCTTAACGATTTCATCATTACAACGGCATAAATATTCGAAAAAATCAGCCCCAATAATGTGCTTTAAAATATTTTAGCACCGTGTTATTTGATTTACAAAATAATAAAAATAAACTAATGTAATTCACTCATACTATATCGTATACTATATATGAGTAATCTCTACAAAATAGTCTATTGTAATTTTAGTCTTCAATATCTCAATATCGATGCAACTGAGCAACGATATGTCTTGAACAGCTGTCTTACTTTTATTTGTTCCACAATAGCATAAAGGTTTAATTAATGGCCGCTTATAAAAATACAGCATTTCTTCCTCTTTATGATGAGACAACACGCCTTGGAGATGATGTCAAAACTTTTTCTTTGGCCCTCTCTTGTTCATCTTGGAAGAATATTTTTGTGATAACAATATCACCGGTACTGAGCGTTTGTGATGCAGCATCAACCAATTTGATGGTAATTTTTTTATCACCACGTGATGTTGGTGTTATGCTGCGCTCACCATGGCAACTGCAGTTCTTTAAGCTGCATAAGAGAGGAAACAAGTTGTTTAAAAAAATAAATTTGATTTTAAAATACAAAAACAATTTATGTACTTTTTCGATTTTTCACGTATTATTTGCAAATTATCTGTTGTTGCAATACTTGAACCCAATTGATCTTGCATATTATTGGAAGTTATGATCTGAGAATTAAAAATTTTAATATTAACCCTATGCGACAGTATAAATCTTCAGTTAGTACTCACTTGATCACTTGGCAGCAACGTTGCTGCTGATAATATGGCTTCTAGCTTATCAATTTTAGCTAGACGATCCATCGATTGATCCGATAGTATCTCATCCATCATTTGCATTGATTCAGTCAAACTCGGTGGCTCTGAGCTAAAACGTGGTGAGAATGTTCCAGTCAGCGAGTTATCTGATGGCACTGAGTCGAGACTTGGAAAATTATCATTTTCGTTTGGCTCTTGTTCGTCTTCGGAATCGCTTTGATCTCTGTTTGTGTCAAAAAAAAAATATGCAAATTAAGTAAAGATATTGTCGACTGTTTATTCATTAGCCATTACCTGTTCTGATTGCCAACTGATTCCATTTTCTCCAGTTTTTTAGCAACCTTATAGAAACCTTTTAAACGTTCCTTTTCATCTTCAGTCAAATCCATATACCTGGCATAAAAAAATAAATAAGAAAAATTAATTTGCTGCAATACAACATTTCATTGTTTGCATCACAAGCTCACCTTAGAAGTCGTATCTCACGATTTGAGAGCACAATACTTTTATTTGTTTGCCCTAACTTATGTTTAAGATCAGAGACCTCAGTGCTAATTTTACGTTGCTTTTTACGTATTTTCACTTCATTTGGTTTAATTTGCATGAGAATTTGTTCGGTGCAAAGTTCTGCAAATAGTTGTCGATTTTCTGGTTTAATTTGTCTATAAGAAAATTAAATAAAAATTAGTAACATAATAATTAACTTGAAAAGAATCATACATACCTTGCCAAATTACCATAAAGCTGATCATTAATTAACACCAAAACGTCACCAGCAGCATAAAGTAGCATCTCACGACTAAGTGGGCGATTTGCCCAATATTTTTGATCACGTTTATAGATATGTTTCAATTGTTCCTTAATGGGATTGAGAGGTGCACTGTATTGCTCACATAGCGAGTTAAGCGAAATATATTTCGCTTTATAGACCTGCTTCCCGCTATCTTGATACTGTACAATGGCATGTGCTGCCTGCAATGGTGGAAGAGAATAATAAATTAATATGGAGGTGATTGGAACAGAGTATTTTAGCGCATTCAGCTTATATTAAGTTGCATTGTAAGGAGCGATCCGATCCTTAAGTTATGAAAATATCAAGTGCTTGAAATATCAAAAACATATTTAGAGTTGCGGACGATATCATAAGAAAATTGAAAGTTGTCCAATAAACGAAAAGAAAAATGGGCCAAACATGACTTATGAAAATGTTAAACCAGGTTTTTAAAGTTCATCGTTATCATTGAATTTGTATGTTAAAACTGCCACAAAAATGAACAACAAAAATGTTTAAATTAACTTGCGATTACTAGGGATCTAGAACATTAATTAGTGTTTGAAAACTATTGCGTTGTGTCTACAAAAACAAAATAATGATAGAAATATGACCACAAAGATCACGCGATAAAAAACCGGTTAACATTGCCCTCGCTGTTCTAACAATATCGATCGTTTTACGTGTGATTGATATCATTTAATTCTTATATTAAATTTGCTATAAAAACAAACAATTAAATTAAAGTTTATATACAGTAAAACCTTCTTTATCCCGCCTTCGATAAACCGAGTCTCCGCGTTATGAGAGGCAATAGAGAAAATTCCTGTTTTGGAAGAATGGATTCATGGTGAAGATTGTGAACAGGAACTTACTGACGATGAACTCAACCATCTCGTGAATTCTCGTTAAGGAATCGCGGACGATGTTAAAGATTAATCTAAGTTCGTTAGTTCAGTCTTTCCATTTCAACTAAAAATAATGATTAAAATTTTCGAATTTTTTATTTCTTCCATGTTAACCAATTTCTCGCTTATCTAAGGTATCTTCTCTCTACACTACTTCGGATAGGCGAGGTTTTACTGTAGTACATAGAATTTCGCAAATATTAAATGCTTTCGGCTTCTATAGTTTCCTCAATTCTTAAGATTTCTTGATCAACAAAAACATGAGAGAAAATAATGGAACAAAATTAACTGAAGGTTAAAAAAAGATAATGGCATAAAAACATCAATCACTGACCTGTGTATCAAACACGTTACGCAGCAATATACCAAATTGCAAGTACAAATTTGCTGAATCGTTGCGACAATCATGTATCACCTTGATGACATTCTCATGTTCTAGAAGTGCTTTAAGACCACCATCTGTTACCATTTCGGGACAAGTCAGCACATCAAAAATAAAGGCCTCACCACGCGTTGTACCAATTTCAATAAGCGTTATCTCACCCTTAAGTCCTAAATTGATACCCTCACAATCGACTGAGATGACAATACTTTGATTCTGTTGGGCAAACTTTAGCATAGCATCTGTAACGAAATGACTCTGCTTGATGTTGGCAATAACGCTGGTATTTTGTAAGACTTTTATTTTCCAAGTATCACCAACAAAGTAATTGTGACTAGGTGAGGTATTTGCCGCCGTAAAAGCGGTGACATTTGAGTTCGAATGTACAGGACTGGAGTGTGTTGAATTTTGTGGATTATAGCCAACCGATGAGGATGTAGCATTGCCGCCTGCTGTAGCATTTTGTTGATTGGCTAGCGTTTGCTTGTCTTTTTCATAATTTTCGGCCAATGTGCGTATGACCAAATTATTAATACGTTGTTTTAATGTTTGATTAGCGCTACTAATGCGCTCAGTTGGCGGTTGTAATGGTAGCGCCACATGATTTGTCTGCTGCTGCTGCTGTGAGATAACCGGAATTTGTTGTTGCGCTCCATAAGATGAGCAAGTACTAGGACTTGGACAATTGCGTTCGCAGAGATTCTCCAATTTCATCTCTGACATTGGCACATAGCTATCGAAACCAGAATTTGGTTCTGAACCAACAGCTGGTCCAGAACTTGTACCGACCATATTAGAAACGGGCGCGTTTAACTTAAAATTAGGCGAAGTAATATTGTTATTGTTGTTGTTAGTAAAATTATTGTTGTTGCTTTGCTGTAAAGTGTTATTATTATTGGGACTACTGTTGAAGTTCGCATTATTGCGATAAACCGGTGAATGCAAACGTTGCTGCACGGTGCTTAGCTGCGGTTGTTGCAACTGCAGTTGCACACCACCGCCAGTAGCTGCGACAGTCTTGTTGTTGTTGTTGTGCATGGCATTATACTGCTCACGTGATTTATCTTGTGATTGCTGTATATGTGAGTCGCTTAGTTTTGGCTTTTGCAACAACGTGACTAGATTTGCTTGTATGTGAAAGCAATCGGAAAATAATCTCAAAAACGTGGTTAAGTCGCCGGGTGTTTTGAACATGCGTACCCATTGCTCTTGAGGAAATTTCGTGGTGACCAGATGAAAAAGTTGATCGACCACAATGGGACCTTTAATTTCAATGCATTGCGCAAAAAAGTCCAACATTTGTTGGGTTCCCTTAGTATCGATAATTGTTTGTGGCAAATGCAATCGTTCTGAGGCAGGCAATTCTGTCATATTCTCACAGCCGACAAGTACAACATGATCATCCATTACTTTAAATGTATCCGGATGTTTGGTTAGAAAGTCAGTAAACTCTTTGATATGTTGACCTAATAGATAGTAGAAGAAGAATGAAGTTAGTACGTATAAAATATAAGGCGGCCACAAAGCAAACTAAGATATTACTGTGGAAATTTTTTAATTCAAAATTATGACTGCAACGTATGGTAAGTTGTATCGAACTGGAGATATTGGAACCTGAAGTACTAGAATCACATGGTTGCTTTTCTCGCAAATGTTACTCATACGCCATGGTTAACATAATCATCAAATCACCTATATATCACAGTGTCGATGCAACTTTAAACCTTTATTCGCAGTAAATTGTTTTACCATTTTCTCTTTCAACATAATTATTTAGTTTCATTACTGGCCATGAAAAAAATCATCACACCTGATATGTGCCGCACTTGTGGCGATGCTTGACTGCGATGCCCTAACAAACTTTTGACCGGCACCTCAACAGTAATGCCATACTGTAACATTTTATTTTTAAAGTAGTCTTTAGCCTCTTTAATGTAATCACGTTTTCCGCCATAGCTGCCATCATCAGATGCTGCATGTTGGTAAGAATTAACTTGCACGTAATCGCCATCCACAAGGAAAATTGATGGGTATTGAGCAAGAAATTTCTTCAAGCCTGTAAGAGAAATTAAAACGTTGATTTATTTTATTAAGAAGAAACAATGAAAAATAATTTTTATGTATGTTATCATATTGATCCAATTCATTATTATATTAATTAGGTTTATCATATTTCAGTAATATTTTTTTCGATTTAATGAATAACTATTAGAAATCAAATGAATGCCAAAATACCAAACAAAAAACTACTTTGTTTTCTATGAAATATTTAATTTACTTACATATGTAGTTATATCAATATGTAAAGGAAAATAATCGATTTTTGTGATTTGCCAACTTTCGCAAAATGTTTATTGTAACTTTCGTCGTTTTGGCCACTTGCGTTAACGAACGTAAAATTAGTTAAGCAAACAACAACAAATACAGACAAAATCATAATAATATTAATATTAATACAATAGTAATAAAAATATAAGGTGCCGCCATATAGCTGCCATATTTGGTAGAAAGCAGCAACTCTGCCTTTGGATCACGCGCTGCACCTCCTACACAAATCATACAATTGATTCGTTTGTCACTGCCAACCTCCTCAACGTTGCTGCATTTTAATTTGTAACCTAGGCTTGAGACTGATTTGGTTTTGGCACGTCTTTATGTTGTAATTAATTTTAGAAATCATATTAAGTAAGTAATGGAAATGTGTTATTTATTGTGGAATCTTATAAGCAATCAAATAACGTCGATATTTATCCCATTTTAAAGTAAAACAAATGAAATGTACATACTAACTAATTACAGTTTGTATAATAGTTATAATTAAAATTGATTATTTTCATGTAGAATTTAACACTTGCACCTTTTTCGCAGAAACAATAATTAAATGATTAATAATAATAATGGCTTGCGAAAGTTGTTACCAATTGACTAAGTGGTAAGCTTATGGTTACGCTTTTGTGTAGTTAATGCATGCTCGCTTCTTAATGCTTCACTGCAAATGTTCTAGTTATTCTCGCATCTGAATAAATTAAATTCTGATTTTAGACTTCAAAAAATAAAAGAAAAACAAACACAGACTTCTTGTTATGCGCTTTGTAGGCTTTGAAATTTTTGATTGGGTGTGTTTTGTAAATTTCTTAATAGGCACCAAATTGAACAAATTGTAAACTTCCAAATTTAAAAATTGAAAATAATAGCTGATGACTTCTTGTAAAAGCTTTTGCTTCATAATGTTTCCGGTTGTATTCGAATTTATATAAATTTATTTTTGTAGTAACTAGTCTATTCTGAGGAACACGGGGAGACCATTTAACTCTGCAAAGCAAAGTTAGCAAAATACAATTTTATCTATGCCAATATTTAGTGCTAAATAAATGCTTATTTAGTGCTGATAAGAAAAATTTCATGCTACACAATTTTTTCAAAAAATCTTGAAACATTTTCTTTAAATTATGTGTCTTTTTCCATTAATTTGGCATAGCTGATTACAAAAATGTTACAAATTGTGCGATATCTTTTATAGTTTTCAAGAAATTAAGAGTAAAACCAAAAACGGTAGCCATTAATACAGTGGTCGGCATATATATTTTGGCAAATATGTGCGTTTTAGTGTTCTTTCTGCAATGGTTAACTGGCAATGCTAACGATACTAAATACTTATGTAAAAACAATAACACATGCTAGGCGTCGAAAATAACAAAATAGATCGGTATTTTTTTTGTTGATTTAAGTGCTGCAGTATATTTAAAAGATAAAAAACATTTTATGGGTGGCATAAGTATTTTGACAATTTTTATGGCATAAATTTACTTTGGGAGTGCCCTTCCTATTTTAATAAAATCCTACTTTCTTACGAGGCTTTCAATACTGAACACGAATATGGAATCAAAAGTTGGGTGACGCATATAGTTTCGGAGATATAGCTATCAGAAGTCGGGGATATAGCTTTTAATGAAATCATTGTCATAATTTGAGAACCCGTGGATCGACTTTCAAAATATGGATGTCATATGAAAGATAATTTAAAAAAAAGTTTGAAATTTCAGCTATAATTTTTGAAAATTTTTGAGATATTACAATTTATCTAAGTTCCTGGTTAACTTTTTTTTAAAAAAAACCGTTATTTTTTTGAAAAAATTTGTATTTAGCAAACATTTGAATTAATACATAAGAATGTGCATTTTATGTCCTTTCAAATGGTGTGCTATTCTAAGCTGGTTTTCTTAGGCGACCGGATATTTTAAGGAAGAAAAGTGAACGAGCTCTAGAAATTAACTTGAAATATTGGATCACTTAATTTTTTATTAAAATTTTTAGTTTTTTTTGTGAAAAATACCACCGCAAACAAAAATGTTATTTTTTTTATTGTTGTTATTGTTGTTATTGTTGATATTATTGCTGAAGTTGTTCTTTTGTTGTTGTTGGTATTCTTGCTTTTGATTTTTTAACAAATCCCAAAATTTGCACTGTAGTAATTAGTTATAGTGCTAGATTCTATAAATTTGATACAGATGTTTTTGGATTAAACAACAGAAATTTGTGAAGATGAAAAAAAGTCCGCACATCCACACACCTACCTCCCATGGGATGTGGTTAAGGTGTTTTCTTCAAAATGGGTATCAATTTCAATAACAATATCAATCAATTTCAATTACAACAAGAAAATATTGGGGGAAAAAATTAAGAAAAACTATAGCTGAAACTTTGAATTTTGGCTAACCATACTTTCCACACTCGTATATTAAAAATAATTAGGAAACCAGGGGATACTTAAGTATATAGTTATTCTATTTTCTTCTGTCAAAGTTTGCCAGTTTTACCATTTTTCATTCTTATTTTTGAAAATTCCATACAATTCATATAAAAGCGATAGAATAAAAATAAATTTTTTTTTTTATAAAGTGAAAACAATGTACTTTCCGTCAATACATATGTCATTTTATCGCCTTTTGTTTAAAACTTCTAGAGCGCTCTATCCAACAGTTACTTTTAAAAAAAGTTACGTGGAACATTTTTGTTCTTTAAAGTTCAGCTTTGAGCCCACTGTGTCACTAAACACCAAAAAATTTAGAACCTTATAGTTTTTTTTCTTATCCTAAGTATTATCTGACAATTGTTTTGAAAAATTTTTAAGTCCCTGATATTGATAGGAATAATTGTTTGTGGTATTTTAAAAAAAAAAACACTAAATTTTTTTTAGTGTAGTGTAAGCCACATATCGAATTGTGATGTAATAAATTTCAATTGTTTTGAAGGGAGAGAGAGGTGGCTATCGAACCTAATTTGCAGTCATGAAATTTTGAAATATTTACAAATATAAGACCACCATCTGCATATATAACTGACTCATCTCAAAAAGCTGTCTCCTTAAGTCTAATACAAATTGAATCTTTATGTGAATAGTGAAATACTGACATATATTTTGCAACATCACAATCCCAAATTTTTCTGTATTTTCAATCTCATAAATAAAAAAAAGGATTCCTAAAATTACTAAATGGCAAATGGAAATACATAAATATCAATAATACTTCATTGATATTAGTTATTTTTGGAAATAATCCTACAAAGCAACATAAACAAAAATTTGTAGCATACATTTCAAAGCTTTACGACTTAAAATGTCGTTGCAGCGCTTATTTTTTTGTATACATAAACATTAAAAGAGTTAGGTTAAAAAAGAAAAACAATAATCACAAGGACATTTCCGCTTCCACCTACTTTCGGTGTCTAAGCAGACCAAACTCCTATCCACATTTGCGTGTCACAGTGTGTGCGTGTTTCGGGTTTAACTTTTTAACTTTCTCAACTTTCGGTGGTTATCGCTAAAGGAAAACTTTTCTCCATATCATAATTTTGTAAAACTTTTGTTTTTGAATTTTATTTCAGTTTTCATTCAGCGTTTTGTATCGCCTTATTCTTTTAATTGAATCTCTACGTATACACCAGCTGACGCCGGTTTTTTTTTAATCTACGCCAGTTCCATAAAGTTTATGTTAACGCTAAAAAGTAGGCACACGTTATTTATTTATTGCTAATTATCAACAGTTATTAACTCAGTCAGTTATTGTTGCAACTTTTTAGCGGGCTGTATTTTTTATTATTATTATTTGCTTACTTTAGAGAACTTTTGTAATTTTAAAGTGTATTATTTAAAACAGCGTTGGGTGAACCATAGTTCATTTGGCTGGGTTTGGCTTTATAGCATGGATGGGCAAAATTTTTTAAGCAAGAGCCAGTTATAACAAAATAACAGTTGCCAAAGGAAAAATCCCACCATAGCATTGATCTTTATAGCAGAGTTTTGAATATTTTTCTTAAGAAAAACGACGTGTTTGTGTATAATGAGCCACAAATGGCTCATTTTTCATATTTTGCCCATAGCTGCTTTAAAGAACAAACTACTAGATGACTATTGTCATTGGCAATAGATATCTAATAGTTTGTCACCAATAATATGCAAGAGATCAATAAGATAAATGGTGGTGTTTAATTCATAAAGCTCGAAACAAGTCTCCTTGTCCAACTTTATTTGGCTCAATAAAAACACAACAAAAAACATGTATAATTTATTCGGACCAGAATATATGGTTATTACAATTATGGATTTTTTTGTATTAATTTAAGAAATGAAATCGTTGTTCTATAATTCTATAATTTTTGAAAGGCTAAACCACGATTAGAGGGCGGTACGCCCTTAGAATTTTAATCTTTGAAAATTTTTTCTAATGTATAGGAAGAGATAAAGGACTTTTTCGACATTAAATATAAAAAGAAAATTATAAAATTGGCCATTTCCCGGCATCATAGAATCTAAGTAAAGTAATAAATATGTACTGATAAATACTACAAAGAAGCATTCCAATACATTTGTAAAAGTACTGTGTCTTCACTGACGATTGTAATACCTGTGATCGATATTATAACATAAAGCACTCATAAAAACGTCTCACTTGGTAATGAAAATTTACATAGACACTAAATATTCATCGAAACATAAAAATGTTAACTTATATGGAATCTTTCCAAATGTATTACATCACAGAGACAAATGAGCTGCCTACCGATATTTATTTTAAACCATTTGACATTTTTACAGCCTTCCCTTAAGAAACAACTTGCTCATACATAATGTTTAGAGACAGCGAATGTTCACTTGCAATTTAACTCATAAATTACAAGAAAAGCCAGAACCAGATGAAGAAGCTTTAAAACAACATTCGCTTGCAAAGAAACCGAAGGAAATCCAAAAAAGAAAAAGTCTAACAAACCTCTAGAGGTTTGTGGAGGATGGGTGGGGTGGGTGTTGTGTGCTACCCTCAATCGCCACACCTCTACTAATAAATGATACAAAATGAAAATCCGTTACAATACACACACACACACACACTAAAGCCCGGTAAAGTAGAGAGTCTATAATTCAATTTAATGCTTAAAATATAAAATATGAAAAACTCACAGTCAGGTTTAACTGACTGACTACTCGTCGAGGAGTGCGCTGTTTAGTCGGTCGGAGGTGAAACAGTCATAAATATCGTGTTAGTATGATGGCATCATATTGCGTCTTCCTCCTAAAGATTGTGTCATAAAAAATGCAAATGTGGGCGGTTAGGTCGCGGTCGAGGTCGACCAAGAAAAAGCAGTGGCACTTCATAAAAGCACCGCTGCTTTCTTTTGCTGCCACAATTGCTTACAGAAGCCAAATAAAAATTGGCCAAAAAAGGTAAATATTTGCAATTGGTAAATATTTGCCAGCGCATGGTGTTCGCTGGCTGGCGGCTTGTTCTCATTTTCATTCATTGTGCTTTTTATTTTCTTGGCTGCTTTCTTCGATTTCTTTGCTGCTGCTGCTGCTGTTGCCGCTTATAATACTGATTTTACTGTTTGTTGTAAGGAATTTTGTATTTCAATATTGAGATTGTTGACTATTAAAGTGCTTTCGTGTGCATTTCTTCAGTAGTAACATTTGAATAAATTTATGATTTTAATACTGCTGCCTTCTATGGGAAATTGGAATACCAAATATTTGTTTTAATATTTGGGTTATAGGTTTAAAAATATGAAAAGAACTTGAAATATTATCTAGCAACAACAAATAATGGAATATAAATAAAAGGTTATTTATAAATAATTGATTTAATCCTTTTAGTCTCTAATAAACATCACATCAAATGTCTTCTTATACTTGCATGTTCTTATACCTTTGACTTCATTACAAAGATTTTATGAAACGTTACACTCGTTTTAAACTTTTAATCTTGGGATTTTTTTCAAAGAATTTTTATACATTATATTAGAAATAATTATTTAATGAAATTAAGAGTTGCCATCAAAAACATACTTTTTGATGCTTAAAAAATAAAAGTCTTATTCACTAATCGAAATAGTTCCCAAGTTCTTAAAAAATAGTTACTTTAATACATATAATCACGACTCAAAGTTAGGAATTGTTTTGTGGCTTATTGGTATATACTTGTGGCATTAAAAAATCTCAAAGAAAATAGTCATATTGTGCCAAATCACACGATTTCCGTGGCCAATTGGGATACACATTTCTTGTGATAACACGACCTGACTCAGTTACAACGCGCGAGGTGTCATCTTGCTGGAACCACATTACTTCAATATGCAAATCAATCTATACTTCCCGAAAAACTATTCAGTTATCATTCACAGTATCCGCATATTCAAAGAAATACGGCCTAGTCACTTTACCAGCCAAAAAAATCCCATCACAGACTGGAGTGGGATGGATACATTGACATTTCGTCAAGAGTGCTTGGGTTCTCCACACTCCAAATTTAATAATTATTCTTATTAACGTATCCAATGAGTTAAAAATTAATAGGCTTTAACGCTAAATTGGTTTTATCGTGTAATGTCTCATATGCACTAATCAGAAAATTGACAGATAACGTATTTAGCTATCAAACTTATAGCCCAAAAATGAAGTCCAAAACTGAAGCTATTATTAATTAGCCTTTATTAATTAGTCTTTGCTTTTATACTGATCACACGAACTAACAAAAATCATATATCTTTCCAAATTCTATATTAGCTTAATACAAAATTTGTTAGCTCGGCTTCTACAATATGTTTTGTACAGTGGAACCTCTTTAAGTCAAACCTCGATAAGTCGAAAACCTACCAAACTCGAAAAAATTTTGTGTTCCCTTCCCTTCAAGCCAAAAAACCTCCATGGCTCGAAATAAGTCGAAATAATTAGTGAGCCCCTACAAGTAAATTCAGTACATATTTTCCCTCTATAACTCGAAAAAATAAATTTGACCTCTGCATCTCGAACATAGCATTGTTTGATATTACAATGTCTGCAAGTCGAACATTTCCTGACAAAATTCGCTTAAGTCGAAGTTCTATAACTCGAATTTTTTAGCGTCTCCATTCAAGTTCGACTTCCAGAGGTTCTACAGTAGAACAAAATGTTCCAATAAAGCCCATCTTCAACCGGATATACGCCGCAGGAAAATCTACTATACAAGATACCAATTTTAGTTTATTAAAACGCCGTCACATGTGATGTGATGCAAGAGTTATAAAGAAATAGTGTATCGTGCACATAATAGTAAAAATTTTGAAAATTTATGAAAAATGCCAGACAAAGTTACAAAATTTCTATTGTCTTCTATTATTTTATATGGTATAAACAAATCAATTAATCAAAGTTCATTTACACTATGAGTATAATGAAATTGAATGAACTCATGTTATTTTTTAGTGAGCTGTAGCAGCAACCCAGTCACAACAGAGCACAATACCGACATCCGAGACATTGTTTTGTTGCACGCAACATCAACATTACTGATGCAGATTACGTTAGAATTATCAACTTACTCGTGAGACGTTAGACGACAAAGTCGAGTTATATTAAAAATAACGTAAATGACGTCGGTTGTGAAAGATAGCGTTGATTGACGACCTGTTTCTGATTTAACCACCCTACCAGCAAAGCTACCAGTTATACGAAAAATACATATGATACATAATAGATGGAGTTGTAAAAGTTCCCATCAGCATACTACCGGGAAAATTATGTATGTGATATCATATACATACGTCATATACAAAACGAAAGTGTTAATATTATAGTGAACCCATTTAACCCATTCTTAACTTCAGCATTTGTAGGTATGTACTTCAGTATTTTGTACTTAACTACTATAGTGACAATAAGACCGAAATGCTATGCAATAAATGTTACCAAACTTGGTATAATGAGGTAGTAAAATGTTGCGAGCAAATAACGAATAATATGTGGGTGATCTTGGGCAAGTAGGCGTGGTACTTCTAATCAAGAGAAATATTGAAAAAGTCGTTAAATCAGATCTAATTTTCAGCCTTCGAAAGAACACGGTCCACATAATAATAAATTCATAATTCCAATTTATAATTTTCAGTAATATGTATCGAAGATTGTTTCCGATAATTTTTGGTGGCGGTATGGGAAGAGCTGACGTCAAACCAAAAAAAGTCAGTTAAAACGCAATAATGCCAATGTGAAAGCTATTTTTAAAAACGCGATAGAAAAATGGGCTGTTTTTGATGCCAATGTGAAAGCCTTACAAGAATAATAATAGCGGTTAATAATGGGTTAATCTGCAAGCAATAAAGAAGCATGAAACTAAAATATCAAAATATGAAATAGAAATGCTGTTTCTGTAGTTTTTGCTTTATTGCTAAAAGCATACAAAACTTTTTCTTTCGTCTTGAAAAAGAAAACAATAGCAAATATATGTATATAGTTAGAAGTTTTATGAAAGATCATAAATTTACATACAACGTGTGTTGTGTTCGTGTAAAGTTGCAACTTGTAGTTGTCATTGTTGTAATATTTTGCGCACGGAAGTTTGCTTTCATTTAAAGAAATTGATTTTCATATCATTTGTATACAATCAACAAAACGCAAAAGTTTCTTTGACTTTATTCATCTTTTGTAGAAAAGGGTTCCCATTCAGCCTTCTTAGTTTAACTAGTACTCTGATACATACTTTCTTCAGAAAAATATCAAATATCTTGAAAGGCAAGGAAATGAAAGAGATTATATGTATGGATTTGCAAACATAAAACAATCCAAAGAGAAGAATATAAACTTTCATGCCGAATCTTTACTTATCCCTAATCAAAATGTCATTCGAATTAAATTAAATTATTAATCGAACTTACAGTCATTCAGCAAAGACCAATATTATTGTAAATTTTTACTAATTGATTAATGCTAATATTCGATTAATAATGTTTAATTATAATAAATAATCAGTCGCTAAAATCTAAAAATTAATTTAAAATTGTTACAATATTTTGGAACGAATATTCGCTTTTTTTTAAAAAACAATTTTGGATTGAGTGGAAAGGTTGCATCTTAATGAGCCAATAATTTTTCATATACGCTTCATATTATGATGAAGAAAATGGCAGCAAAAAGTCATTGAAAACTAAAGGGTGATTTTTTGATTTAAAAAAAAAAAACACATAAAATTTAGAGAAACGTATGAAATCTTTATTTGAGTCGATAGAACGATCTATATAATTCAATGTTTAAAGATGATTTCATGTAAATGTTGACCGCGGCTACACCTCAAATGATTCATACGCTGGGTCCAATCTTGGCATACGCTCTCCAACATATCGGCCGGTATCTCACGAACAAATTCTTCAATATTGGCTTCCAGTGCTTCAACAGTTGCGGGCTTGTCCCTATAGACACGAGGCATGAGACATGAGACAGAGGCGTTAAATCGCACGATCTAGGCGGCCAAAGGACCGGCCCCAAACGTGAAACAAACTGTTCACCGAACTCGCCTCTCAATTGGGACATTGTTTCGCGTGCTGTGTAGCATGTGGCACCGTCTTGTTGAAACCACATGTCAGATAAGTCCTGATTTTCCATTCTGGGCAAAAAAAATTTGTAATCGTCGCACGGTAGCGCTCGCCATTCACAGTAACGTTCCGAATCGATAATTCACGGTCAACAACACTGGCGGATACAGTTGCGATATTTTCCTCTGTCCGCACTCTACGTATGCGTGTGGGTGGTTTAATGTATAATAATGAAAATTTGGTGCGAAATTTAGTCACAAGATTGCGAATAGCCGCCTCAGAAGGTCGCCCAAACTGACCATAAAGTGGAATAAGTGCACGATGCTCTTTACCGAGCATTAATTTTGATAATAAAATTCAATAATCTGCAAACGTTGTGCGTTTGTAAGTCGATTCATGGTTAAATTATAGACCAAACTGAACAAGTTTGACGGTTGACATGTTACAGGAAAACAGCTGAGCTGCCAAAAACAGTGTTGCCAAAAAGAAAGTTGTTAAAAAATCACCCTTTACAAGCCTTCATGTGAATTCAAATCCGTGAAATTTGTGGGCAATTTTAGAATTAAGACAAAATGCTTAATATTGATCGCAAACTTATGGCTCACGACTCTGTGATAGTTTTAATGATGATGGCTGTAATATCGACTGTGTCATTTGTGCTGAAAATTGTTCTAGCGGCATTCAAGCTGAACTTTATCGGGAATATGATTAGAAATTTTTCTGCAAATGAAATCAGCATATTTATTAGAGAAGTGATACACCATTTGCTGTAGCTTCGTCTCGGCACAAAACATTTCTTTGTCAGCTTTTATTCTTCCTTTACCTAAACTATGCCTAATGGCATTTTTTGTCAAATTCTGTTCGATTATTTTTTTTTAGTCTGATTTTTATATATAGTGGAAAATAAAGTGACAAGCAAAAAGATGTAGAAAATTTTGCATCTTATTTTGTACTAAATTTAATTTAACATTTTGATCACGTAATTTTTGCATTTTCGTTTGTTGTAATCCCCTTGAGATGTGTTGTAACTTTATAGATTTATACATGTTAACATGAAGACATCAAGGGATAGGTATCATTTGAGTGTGCTATAATAGAAAAATAAGCAAATGTATTTGGGGGAATAACACACCGATTATAAAGTCTTGACCAACTGACTCCTGAGGCTTAACGGTCTTGATAACTTTCACAAGAGATTTAACTTCATTGCAAGGGTTTTAAGGGAGTGCGTGTGTAAACACGAGTATGTTATTATGACATTATATACACCTTTGAATGTTATTTTCTTATTTTTTTGCAAATTCACCTTTTTATATAGAAATTGTGTGATATTCTTTTATTTTTGCAAGTAAAGAAGTTAAGACCAACTAATGCTTTTGATAATTTGTTATAACAGCAGTACAATAGTAAAGGGCAGGCATTGTGTTGATATTAATACCAAAGGTATTATAAAGTTAAATTGCTGTATTAGAAGATACAGAAGATGTGTGGTAGTTTTCAGTGCATGACCCATTTGTAAATATATAATATGGCACATTCGTATGTTGAACTGACAGTGAGATTTTCTAGTAAAGATGGAAAAATAACAAGCAAATATTTGTAGACCACTTCATTTACGTACTTAGTTACAAGTGTGTGCTCATTTTTTGCATAATTTATTTTTAATGATTTGCAGATTTTTTTTTTTTTTTTACAGTCATTTTCACTTTCCTTGGACTAACCGTAGAATTTATTTATACGACCCTGACATTTTTTTTTTATTATTAAAATTTTAGCACTTCCTTCTAATGAGGAACTAAGTGTGACACATGTATGTAGGCACATCATCATAGTCATTTGCACGCATGTTAGATGTTGTTGGATGGTGTGAATCGTTTGTCGATGTTTTGCGTGCTTGTTGGCATTTCACGCTTTTAAGAACTGATTTTGTTTTAATGAGATTTCGCTTGGAAACTTTAAAACGAAATATGTAGACATCTGGAAGTTGTTGCAACAAGCTAGCAGAGTGACTGCATTGTAGTAGGAATCGCTGCCATTTAGATTATTAAATGTTTCAAAATGATAGCACTTTCTACGGCCTTATTTATTATTTTATTTATTTAAAATGTTTAGGGAGTTTTTATGAACCAAACTACAACTTTTTTTAGAGTGCTTACTTTGATAGCTCTTTCAGCATAGTAATTTTTTACATGTAAATATTGGAGGTATCATAACACTTTCCTGTTCAAGGTATGTATATTATGTACCAAAACATTTTGAAATAAAAATAAACATTTTATTGTAATGTTGTAAAGCTTAGGACCTCTTACGGCAAAACTTTACAACAGCGTATAGTATAAAAGTTTTCGACTCCCAGCATAAGTTTTGCTCAGTACATGGTTTTCCAAAGAAGTATAATTAGAATTTTTTATCATTAGTTATCATCAAAATTTTATTTTGGGGTCGTTGTTGATTTTGTCTTAATATGTTACCATGTGATTTAACTGATCTATTTGAAAATAAAAAATAAATTATCACGTGCATGTTAACACTTCCATAGCATACTATTCACGAGTATTGCAATGTGAAGTTAATGCAATTAAAATGCGCTAAAAGTCGGTTAATCGCTTCAATTTGATGAGTTTTGTCGACAATTGCGTGATTTTCTGCTGTTACTCATATGGGCGGCGGGAATGTTTAAAGCAGCACACAGACCGGCAGACAAATATACAGATATTCAACATTGCAGACTAACCGCCATTTATTGTGTCAGTCAGTTAGTCAGTCAAGCGAGAAAATAACCTACAGCCGCATTTTGTTCACTTGTATGTAATTACAATTACTTTTATGTACATTACAATTTGTTAGTGTCGCACATATGTATAAGCAAAATAAAAAAAAAAAAAAAAACAGATACTGGGAAGGGGTAACATAATAGTAAGTGAGCGTTTAATTGTTGCCAATTAAAGTTCAGTGTTGTTCGAAGGCAAACACGTTGCTTACAATTTTTGTAGCTCATTCATGAAAATTAAAGCCGCAAAAGTTTATACCCCAATCGAGTAAGATCCAGCGACGGCCAAACTAATGCCAGCATTCTTTATATCTGTTTGGAAGATTGCAGACATAATGAAGTTGATGCTTTGTTGATTCTATCATGGTTGTCCTTATTGGTACCGAAATCAGATGTTATTACGCTGCCCAATTAAGCTCATTTAGATGCTCGCTGAAAGTCCATTAAATGCCACGATTTGTAAAGTATAGAGCTCTGTTGAGAACATCGTTCAGTACTATCAGAAAAAAAATTGGTGAAAGCAGGCAACTTTGGCGCACACTTGAGACGGACCCAAAAGAATGAGACGTAGATGTGACCGATGCTATCAAAAGCGGAGCTTACGAAGCTTACCAGTCATTTCTCTGCTCCACAATAATGAGAAGGGTATTAATTTGATTAATACGCATTATGTAATCGACCCTACAAGTCGAAGTCTGCTAAACTTTTTAAGGCAAAATGATTGTTTTCCAACATCTCATATATATCCAACGGGAAGCTTTGTACGCGCTTCGAATGTACTTCAAGAGAAGAAGGAGGTAGCTGCTTCTAATGCACTTCTCACTGTTATCTTTTTTAACATATACTTTAAAGTATACTTCTATAGAAGCACATCATTGGAAGCACGTAAAATACGCTTCCATGGATATTGAGTAGAAACTCATTTTTGGAACCATATACAAAAAAATACGCCAGATATGTTCAAAGAAGCTTGATACTGAAAAAGAAACTTAATTAATTTTTTTATTTGTCATCGACCAGATTTGGACTTTACTGCGTTATGCCAGTGGTTTGAGATGCGCGAATCTTAACCAACTGAGCTTATCTTATTATTAATTTCGGTGAGACATTAGTTTTCTGTCAAAATGAAAAGTTGAGTTTTCGATTTCTATAGTAGCCACTTGATAATTCATATAATATACTTTTAGGCAACCAAAAATATCAATAGGCATGGCTTATGTCGTTAAATAGCGCATGTAACAACACGGAATACCCAGGTTCAAACCCCAGTGGATAAGGAGAAATTTTTTTTTGTTTTTTGTTTCTTAAATTAAATAGAATTTTGAATTAAATGCATCCGTAAAAGCACATCTGACGTGCTCTCTTTGGAAGTTGCTTCGAAGTTCGCCGTTGGGTACATACATACATAAATTTACTTTACGATTTGGGCCCGGAATTAAATTGAAAATTTCAATACGATGTTCACGATATAAATTCAAAAGAAACGCCGGTAATTGATATGCTGATTATTGAAAGAAATGGTACATATAGGTATATAATCCTTAAAACGACGAAGTGTTATATGAAACCTTATTTGATTTTAAACAAAACTACAAAAAAAAATAGTCCAAGTCAAAAGAACCTACAGACTGTGACAAAACCAACAAAGTGATTCAAAACGTAGAAATGAGAAAAAAATTGTAAACACAATAATGCATAAAACAAAACAAAACGAGGCTCTTAAAATCAGAATGAAAATAAAATTCTTTTATTTTCTATATTGATTTCCATGTAAAAACGGCAGCACTAAAATCTGTTGCTTATGCTGACACAGCATGGAATTTTAATAGAACAGCAAATGTTATGCTGCGTTCAAGTTTTTGTTGTTGCCCATTACCACCACCACCATCGCCACGTTATTTATTGTACATAGTTCAAACGTTTGTGTTTGTTTGGTTTGTCAAAATTCAACTAAATGGTTGTTGTTGTTGTTGTTAGATGGTTGTTGCGCCAAGTGCATCTAATGGAATGCACACAAATACATAGAAATGCACTCTCGCAAGCAGACACCTGAGCCTGCGTGTTGGTGTTTTATGGTTTTTTTTTCTAGTATTTATTGTTGCTTAGTTGCACAGATCAATTCGATAGTGTTTTGATAGAACAGCTTAAAATGCTCTGTGATCACAAGGCAAAACCGCATTAATATGTTTATGTATAAGAAATGAATTTATGCTGTATTGCATTGTAAGCACAGATCAACTTTAGATATTCTGTCAAAATGCCAGAGAACTCATTTATGATTTTTATTTTTGATTTGCTATTGATAATGTTGTTGTTATAAAAAAAATACATGTTGCTTATGAAATTGTATATATCTTGTTGTTGTTGTGAGTTTTTTGTTCATGCAGCACTGACAGTGGCAATGACACGTTACACTTGCCGCCGTTGTCGTTGCCTTTAGCAGAAAGCCTGCCCTTTTAAATATTGTTCAAGACCAAAACGGAAATTTAACAACAACAATTATTGCTATACCAAAAACAACAACAACAACAATAATACAACAAGCAATAGTGATCATAACAAGAGCAGTATGAGTACATCTGTCTATATTTTTGAAATTAAATTACTGAAATGTGGAAAGAGTAAATTCAATTGAATCCATTTTTTAATTTTGATTTATTTGCCAGGTGACAGACAAGTAATTTTTAGGGGAAATATGTTCTCGTGAAATGCCTCATTTTAACCTTATTAATGGAGACGGTTGGCGCAACTACGAAAGTGTAAACGAAAGTGCTTCTGAAGCGATTTTTGGCAATTACTCTTGAGCAGTTTATTTTTGTATTTTGGAGGTGAGCAAAATTTTTGTAGCCCAGTAAAACTCTAAAAAATAAAGTTAGATAAATTTCTCCGTTTTCATATGAAATGTATAAAAATGTTTGGTGTATTGAGAAAGAGCGAAAAAGCTAAGAAGAAATTATAAAAAAAAAAATAACAAAATATCAATCATAATTTTTTCATTTTCATTTATTTTTAAAAAACTTTTTACTTGATTTAAAGCTGTAGTAGCTAAACTCTATTATTATTATCATTATGTAAAAGTTCGCCTAGGCAGAAAATACGTAAATTGGGAAAATATTGGAGTGAATTGAAAATACTCGCTACTTATCGTGTAGGTTAGAGGTGCTCTATGAGGTGGAGGTGGAAACTCTATAGTCCGTGAGAAAATAAAGGAGAAACTGAATACTATACACTGAACCTATAACAAAATATTCAGGAAGATTTTGGCAAACCGTCAATTAGGCTGATTATTTCAATATATTTATATATTAATGCAAAATAATCACTTCCAAGGTCATCAATCTTGGTACATAAAGTGAAGTTGTTCCAATATTCATTTAAAATGCACATAGATATTTTGAAAGAAACTTGTGATTCATTTAAAGACACCTTTTTCAGCAGGGATTTTATGTCAGATCACCTGTGAGTCGTGTGAAACTGTAGTGGTATTTTTGTTTGACATTTCCTCATGAATAGACTTACGCCACAACAATGTATGAAAATGGTTTCAAGATTTTTTGTTTATTATTTTTTAAGTTTTAAAGAAAAAAAATTTTTAAAAAAAATAAAATTTAAAAAAGTTCATGATTTTTTCACGTGAATTTTTTCCTAGATATTAAAATCGGACCACTACCAAAAAAAACTAAAGCTAAGAAATGACAACCAATAGGATTAATATTATAAATCAAACTTTCAATTTCTTACACAATATAAAATGTATTTTTATTTTCTACCAATCATGCTTACCCGATTGACTACCACCAGCAATTTGTCGCATTTCCTTGGTAAATTCTTTAGCGCCAAATTGACAGGACAAATCGTGAACAGTGCGTGGTTCACCTTTGTCCAGGAGACGTTCCAAAAAGAAAAGCAACGTCATGTTGCGCGCCATTTCATATTCCATAGATTCCATGTTGTTAATTATTTCGAGATGTTTCCGTTTTTTTAATTAATTTGTTGAATTATTTTGGTCGGTTTTTTTTTGAATTAAAATTTAAATAAAATTTTTCTTTGCAAATATTCACAACCGTTTTTAAAAATTCGCTCCAAGGAGGAAGCACGTTTTAAAAGGCAGTAATTTGGGAAACACTGTTTCAATTAGCTTACACAAAATGCACACGTTGATTGTTCGTGTGAGTAGTTTGTGCTTAAATTTGAGAGATAGCAACAATAATAATCTATAAAATTTGTTTTGCTTTTCTTTCTTATTTTACTATTTTTTATGTATTTTTTGCTTAATTATTTTTATCTGCTTAAATTACTTTGTGTTGTGTTGCTGTTTAATATTTCTTGCTTCTTATCTGCAATAAAAGAAAAGAAAATTTTCAAAAACTTAATATTTGATAAAAAAAAAAATAAAACAGTAAAATGAAATAGAAAAATTATGTAATTGCATTAAATGCAAATTGAAATCCTCGCACGGTTTCCTATTTTCACTTTATTTTTATTTTGTCTGCAAAATGTTTGCAATTTTCGTCAATTCCGCTCACGTATTTTGCATTCTTATGAATTATTAAATGGCGGTAAAAACGGCAACATCCGCTGTAAATAACTGACGAGCGTATCCTTCTAACAAAAACGGAAGTTGAATTTAAACTGAATTTAATTTTACGTTGCCAGGAAACTGTAGGCAAGCAGGACAAATTTCGTTCTTCATGGAAAAATATAAAAACAGAGAGAAAACATGAGAGACTCAATGCGCAGCAGCAAAAATAAAATAAAATAATAATGAAAACACCGCAACAAAATGTTGTCAAAATCAGCTGATTTACCTTTTCAAAGTTTTGATATGCGGCAAATTTTTTATGCATTTTCACTGCTCTTAAATTTAGAGATGTGATGCCAGACTTTTAATTTTTATATTTTTTAAAAAAAAAGAGAGCAAAAATTTTAATCTTTTTAAATTAAAAATGCTCAATGACTTGAAAAGGCACTTTGACAAAAGCAATTACGACTTAAAAAAACTCCAAAATCATTGTCAATTGATATTTCTATTTAAAAATAAAACCTAATTTCATTTTTTCGATCAAAAATGTATTTTTTTTTATTAAATGTAACCGCCTTTTTTGTTAATTTTTTTATTTTTTTCTATAAAAAAAATAAACGTTAGTTTTCATTTATATTTTTGTTTTTTATTTTGATCAATAGAAAAAAATCACCGTCAATTCTGGTTAAATTTTTTTCTGATCAATTTTTAACTTTTTGATAAAAAAAAATAATGTCATATTTAATTTTTCGATTAAAAATATAACTAATTTTCATTTTATGTCTTGATATATATTTGATTTTTAATCAAAATTACTTGTCATTCTATATATTGATCTCTAAACAATGAAGCACTTAAGAAGATAACGTGCAAGAAAGATCGTAACTAGTAGAAGATTAAAAGAGAGATTGTATATTAAAAGAAAATCGTTGCATTCTGGAAAGTAGTTCTTGAGCGAATTTTGGGACGATTTCGATAGTTAGCAACAAATTGCTCTGCGTGTCATTTATTTTAACATTTTTGTATCACATTATTTACAAAAAATCGAAAGAGACGCGAATAATGTAGACTAGAATATAATTTCCATGTTTTAACGTCATTTGTTCTGTACCCACGAAATAATTTCAATGAAAATTTCGCTACAGCTCCAAAAACTGATTTTTTCTAAAAATTTTGTTTTTTCGCTCAAAAATACATTAATTTTTGTCCAAATACAAATTTGCTTCGTCTCCGAACTGGATATTGTTAAAGTTAACAAGGAACGTATCAAAAGTTAAGATCGTTTAGCAAAGTTGTAATTGAGAAAACGAGTTATCCGCGAACCCTTTCAGGAGACTTTTATGGGATTTCTTAAAAAAAGGTTCAAAACAGCCTACATACAAAATTTATAAATCTTATCCTAAAGAGAATATCGTTAATTATTGCTGGCTGAGATTCCTTAATTTGTTATACGAAGCCATAGCACCGCACCAAAAAGTGCACTTTTGAATCTACGACCTTTTTCCAATTGCTGGCTGAGATTCCTTACTTTGTAATACGACGTTCAGCCATAGCACCGCACCAAATAGTGCACTTTTGAGTCTACGACCTTTTCCCGGAAGATTACCCACTGATTCATTTCTTCAAGTAAGTTCCGAATCATGTTATAGCTACGGGATATTCTGACATTAAAGTGTTTGAATAATTAATCTTTATTTGGACTAGAAAAAGTCAATGAGTTATACTCGTTCGTTCAATTCACACGAAGCTATTTTAATCTACAATGAATAGTTAGTTGCTATTTAATCTACAAAAAACAAAGGAAAGATTGAAAACGAACAAATTTTGACATTTTCAAGCCTTAGATTTTCAGTGACCGTAAGATCTATTTTCCTGTCCATTCCTTAGCCGTTTTGGGGGAGAAAGACTTAATATTTTCAAACATAAAGATTATCATAGTAAACAGTATGGTCAGATATTATTAAAGGTTTTTCATTTTTTTTTTTTTTGTTCAGCCTTATTCCCAGTCTTTTGTCTGTCCTTTTAAGGAAAACGCACAACGTAATAAACAGTTTAGTACAAATTAATTATCTTTTTCTTTCAGTGACTTGAAAACAGTCTTTAAAAGATTTTCTTTTAGCAAACCAGTATTTCTGCAAGTCAGACATTTTTTAGTTTTGTTGACTGATTGAAATGATTATTTCTTTTTACGATTTTCAATATAAATCAAGAGGAATTTGAGTGCAAAGCAAAAACAAAAATGTGCGGGAAAAGAAGAGCTAAAAACACGATCAAAGTGAATCATAACATTAAAGAGCACAAACAGGTGAGTTAATGAAAGAATTACGATGCAAACCAAGAAGACTAAAAACTAAAGTAATCAAAAGCGAAACGATCGTCAATGGACGTGGACATTCAAATGACAACCCAGAAAATTTTTAAACAAATATGGATTTTGCTATGTTTGCATTGCTATGTTTACAACATAATTAATATGTATGTGAAAAGATAATACGTAAACTCCAAATGTTTATCTTTTTAGTAGAATATTTGTTGTGAGCAGGTCAGCTTCGATTGAAATTTAGCTGGCAAAAACAAAAAAAAAATACTTTCTTTATTTATAACTCAAAAGTACATAGAATTAATTCCCAATAGAAATGTGTTTTCTAAGGCTTTTGCTAATAAAAACTCAAATTTATAAAACTCCCAGAACAACATGATTACACAGGTTTTCAAATAAAAAAAAAAAACAGTTTTTCGTCAAACCCAGAGGACAGACTTGGTTGATCTAAAAGATTAATTACTCGTATAAATAACAATAAGTATTTAATAGCAAGTTTTGCGAAATAATAAAATGTTCACAAATATGTCAAAAAAAAAACAAATCAAATATGGAAATTCGGCACATATTTTTAACCAGCTAAAATTTAATTTGACTCCACAGTGCAGCGTGAAGTAAGGTGAAAAGTGTTTCGATATAACATGAAAAAACTTGCTGTACTACATAAAGAAAAACAAGCATAATTTCTGATTGAATTTTTTTTTGTAGTTTATATGAAATCATAGCGTTTGCTGCTTTGTTTTTTTTTTGTACTGTCTGTCCTTTGATAAAAAAAAGTAAAAATAGTTGTGGTAAAAACTTGTTTTGGTTCCCCTTTGCCACTTTTGTTTTCTTTCATAAATCCCGTAATTTTATTAATTATAAGAGGTAAGGCTAAAAAAAATCGTTGCGGTTATAGGAAAATTCTAAAAGTTGGTTGTGAGAGGCGATTTTTGTGCTCACAAACATAAATAATCTTTACATAATTTTTCAAGCTATAAATTAAATTTTGGTTATATAAAAAAAAAATGGATAGGAAGCGTGCCAAACTGCTCTCGTATAAGGGGACGTCCATTAATTACGTGAGCTGAAATAGGGGGGAGGGGGTCCGGCATAATCTCACCCAATCTCACCAAGGGGGGAGGGGTCAAGGAAAACCTAGAATTTACATTAAAAATTATAATTTAAATCTCACGGGAGGGGGAGAGGGGTCCCGCCAGATCTCACCAAGGGGAGGGGGGTCCGAATTTTCAAAAAAACACCTCACGTAATTAATGGACGATCCCTAACGATAGAAAAATTATATGAAGATTCTTCCAATAACATATATGTACATAAGTGTAGAAAAAGTGATAAAACTTTTAAATTCTTCTCGCGGAAATAACAAAAGCAGCTTATTACAAAAACAAATCAATAACTAATTAGTTTTTATAATATAATTTTAAGTTAATTTACATTCATATATTTTCGAACAAAGAAATGTGCAAAAAAATAGCTACAGTGACAGTACTTAGTAAGGCTACTTGTCTGAATACGTAAGTTTCCTATTTGTGAAAATGAGTAAAAATTAATGTCAAAATTAAAAAATAAAAATGGCGTAAGCGATGTATCAATACTAGAATTCTTCGGAAATATGATGAATTTATTTTATTGCAACGATTTGTAATTTTGCAGATAAGCAAAGTAAAAATAGAGGAATATGCTCTGCATTTTAGAAATGCAATATATTTTTTTAATATTAACTATACAAAATTGACAGAGTTTTTTAAAATTTGCATAGTTATAAACTATAAAAAACTGATTGAATAAAATATGAAAATATTTCGAAAGTTTAAATTAAAATGCAAGAAAATTGTTAACAACACATAACAAAAACAGTTGAGACAAACTTTGAAGTTAAAATAGAGTAATGACCGCGCTAATAGCGTGAGAAAAAAAATTGACAGAGCAGGTTAAACAAATTTTAAAAGACAAAAAAGGAAAAATGACTTAACTAACAACACAAGATTTAATACAAGAGCGAAAACTTAAAAGGTGAAGATATCAATACAACGGTGGAAATAAACAAATAATAAAACCATGTATGTTGACTCAATTGAGTACTAGATTAGTTAAACCAAGATTTAGTTAAGGAGCTGAATTGTCAAAATAAAAATTTAGAGCGAACTTGCATGAACCTGATAGGTCGCTATTAGGTGTCTGAAAATTCAAAAAAAAATTTTAAATTTAATATTAAGACAAACAAAATCAAAAATGTATAACTATGTAGGTACATATCGCACACATTCTGCTAAAGAGGAAAAACTCAAAGTTTATCATTTTCGAGTTTTCTCGTCAAAAATGTCCATCCAACACTTATCTACCAGGATAAAGGAGATGAGTTAATTTTTTGTTGTACTTTGCTATCCAAAAAGAACTGTGTCTTTCTTCATGTTGCAAAGGAATTTAAGCTGCAAGATGCCAAAGTGGCCTATTTTTAGTTGTTTCGCAGAGTTAAAGCTGTGATCGCTACGATCAAACCATATTATGCTAGTACCTTCTTCTAAATAATCCACACTTTATTTCTGATAAATAGGTTACGAGCTTCAAAACAGTTTTTTGCGTTTTCTGAAAGTTTAAAAATTTTGAGTGGTGCCTCTTTAGTAGAATGTGTGTGATATGTATGTAGATATATAGCCAACTAATCTATGAGCTCAAAGAGGATAGCAAACCAAAAGAAGAAAAGATGCTCAAGGTAAAAAAGAAAACGCAGTTCTACCCAAAAAGAACTCGATGCAGTCGACAACACAGACCCACAAAAAAAAGTCTAGAAGTTGGAAGATGACGTAACATACCGTTTGTTTTTTGGTGCGCTGAAAACGAATCAGTGGTCAGAATTTTTTCATTACGTCAGGTTTTGGTGATATTCCAACGTAAAAATGCAAAAAAAAGGTTTTTCAAAAGTCAAAAAAAAAATTTGTTGTTAAACCATACCTCATGTTTTTGGAATGCTTAAAACGAATCCGGGGTCAGATTTGCTCGATCACGTGATTCTTGACATTTATATCTCGAAAACCTGAGACAACAAAATACAGTTAATATGTACTAGAATTAAAGCCAACTGACCACACAGTACGTCGGCAATTCGTTAATTGGGTCATAGAAAAAGAAGAATATGTAATTTTTTCATAGAAATTATCTTCACCGAAGAAGATTTTATTATGAAATTGGCAGCGAAGTCAAATAACAAAACTGTCACATTTGAGCTGAAGAAAGTTCTAGAGAATGAAACCAAAAAAAAAACTAACTAACTACTGCATGGTGTGGATTTTAGTGTGATGGCGTGATTGGTTCATAATTTTTTCGACTATCAAAATGCTAATGCAATTACTGTGAATGGAGCTCGATATCGAGAAATGATTATAAACTATTTGTGGAGTCAATTAGAAGATATTGATTGGTTTCAACAGGATGGTGCAACTTGACAGACAGCCACGGAATCAATCAACCTTTTGAAAGAGAAGTTTAATAATCGAATAGTTTGTCGAAGAACAGACGTAAATTGGCAACCATGATCATGCGATTGAACAGAATTGAATTTCTTTTTATAGGATTTCTTTAAGAGTAAAGTTTATACAGATAGTCCTCAAACTGTTTAACAGCTCAAAGGCAATATCATCGAGCAAATATCACTAACTAAACCATCATTATGCGAAAAAGTTATGCAAAATTTTGGTAAAAGATTCACTGCTTACCGAGCTATCAGAGGAGGTCACACGAACGACATTCTTTTTTATTATTAACCGGAACCAATGTACTTCAATTTCCAATAAAAATAAATTCAGATTTCGCACAGTTTATGTGTGTTCTTCTTACTTTCTAATAAAACTCTCAGACGATGCATCTGATACTACCAGCCGTACGACCGGTACGTATGAAAATATGTATCAAAACATTTAATTTGATTTTTTCTTACGACTTGCCCTCAGACGCTACAACTTGGCTAAGTCGCTAGAAAAATCGTATCATCTAATGGCACTATACAAGTAACTATTTGGAGATTTGAAGTGAGAAAAATAGAGACGGATCGAAAAAAACTGGCAACCCTGGCGACAACCAAGAATTAAACAAAAGAAAATACCTAAAGACCGATCAAGCCAAAAGGAAACTGAGGAAAGAGCATAGAAACGTTTATAACCAAAATTAAAATTATAAAGCTTAATAAAAAAGTTTTGATATTTAATGGGATTGATTTTAATAATTTATTTACCTTTTGAATTTTATATAAATATTTTAGTTTATTTTTAGAAATTGCATAAGGAACACGGTGGATTGATTTCTGCTCTCAATGACTTTTCATTCGAATATTTTTTTTTATTAACACGATACTGATCCTCGTGTTAGGGATTTGGCAATAATTGAAAATATGCACTAGATTTTCATTACAAATCTTTTCACCATTTTTTTCCTGGTGCATAGAATTTCATTTTTATTTGCTTTTTCCACTTAATTGTTATTCAAGGCAACGACGAAACTACGACACCGAATGAGCGAAAAAGAAAAAATTAATTTTTTTTTCGCAAAAAGAAACGACGAAGTTTTCGTGGTTCTTCGTCTCCGCGATGACAAATTTTTATTTCTCTAGCGCTACGTCAAATAAATGCATTAAGTTTTTTGTTGAATCTTAAAATACCGTATGTTTATCACTTGTTTTGCATAATTTAGTGTTGTTTTTAATATTTTTTTGTAATTTTTTACTTAAATTACACGCATACACAACCAAATCTTCTAAAATGAAAGAAGAAAAATCCACACCGCGACCAACAACGACCCAATAAAAGAGCGCAAATAGGTTAAACAACGCAACACACGATGACTACGCAACGAAAGCAAAGCAACAACTGAAATTCGTAAAAAATTGCTGCGAAAGCAAAATTTGTAACAAGTCCCGTTCAGTGTTGCCACTTTTTCATAAACACTCACATGAATGGAGGAAGGGAGTTTTCATTTCAGCTCAGAGCTAACGGAGCTGATGTTAAAAACTTAGGTGTAAGAATTATAATTAAGGAGCAGCATTTGGCATTGTTGAAGAAATGTTGACTGAAACATGAATGCGAGAAAAACACAACGTATTCTATACGTTATAGAAAAATCATGTTATCTCGTTTTTTGTTTTCTCGCACTCGCATCCATTCTGTTTTGCAGTTAAGAATGGCATTTTGGCTGGTGGAATAGGGGCGTTCAAATTATCCTTCATGCTGTCCAACATGGCTTGACAAACCAACTAACTGTAAATTTCGTTTTGCGTTCACATTATGAAACATGCTTGCCAAACATCATTTGCAGAAAAATTTCGAGGTGAACACATCTCTCGCATGACTCAGTTCAATTCTTTGTTTTTTATTTTTCGGAGGTGTAATAATAAAAAAAATTGTTTTCAACTCCCTACAATGAGATGGTGTCCCTAAAAAAACCTAAATCATGCCAAAACTTTTTATTATTCACGAAACCCACCGATGTGCACTCTATGAAATCTTATTTGAAAAATTTCTTGTTGTTGTTGTTGACGCCAGCAGAGAAATCAAAATATCTAGAAATCCATCAAACATGAGTGTCAAGCGGCAGTATCGAGCGTTCACATTATCAAACATCGAGGTTTGTCAAGCATGATGAACAGCATGAAGGATAATGTGAACGCCCCTAATGAGACTTTGGTTAATGCACTTGCTAATTACAAATGTTGCCAGATTAACAGTTTACTGTTAAAAAGGATATATTTTGGCTACAGAGTTTAACGCTACAATTTATTCTAAAAAAGTCAGCTTAACTTTAAACTTTAAAGCAGGGGTCGGCAAAGCAATAATACTTTCTCTTTCTCTCTTGTTGTATACGCATACAAGAAAATTAGCTCTGCTACTCATGAGAGCCATTGAACTAGGTGAATATCTTAATTACTTCCTTTACTTGGTGTATGCAAATTTTACTGTCGTGGACAAGTTTATTTATGCAATATCAATTGCAGCTGCTTCGTTGCTGGGTTTTGTAAAATTTGCAAAATGAATAGAAAATTTTTAGATTTCAATTTATATTTTCAATAAAAAATCAAGTACGTCTTTATATGAATATGAACATTAGACTTAATTTATAACTTGGCGCATTTTTAAATAAAATAAAAATATAAAAAGATAGAATACATTAGACTGTAGCAGCAACAAAAAACACACAAACACATTTTCTATATAAAATAACTATTATTTCTCAAAGGAATGTACAAAGAGTACTCCCATTGGAACAATAAAATATTATTCCAAAAGTATTTGAGAGACATATGATTGCTTCAAGATTGCTCCAGGGATCATCCTTTTTTCAATTGGGATCTTGCACATTTTATAAGTATTTAATAATATATTATAACATAATGCAGGGTGGCACAAAATGATTTTTATGGTTTGAATTCGCTATTTTTTCTATTTTTTTAAATTTTTTTAGGATTTTGCAAATTGAATTTTATTTCCAATCGGTCAATTCAGAAGCTGGCCGAAATAAAAATTTGGGAAATGTCATGGAAATTGTTTATTGTAATAAAAAAAATTATGGCGAATTCAAACAAAGCTCATTCTATGTCACCATGTAAATTTTTGACCATATTGATATGGTTACTTATTCATCGAGTTTTGTCCATTTTTCACTAGCAGCCCATAGTAACTTAGCCATGGCCTCATCTTTAGCAGCTGGAGCAACTTCCTTAAAGTTACAGTCACTAAAATACATGCCGGAAATTTTCTCCAGATCAGGATCTAATGCAGCATAAAGAGTTGTTTGAGCACCATTCTTAGGAGTTTTCATTAAAGTCCATAATAGTGGTCTCAAAATAAGACTGAAATTCATATTGTTTAACTAAATATATACGGATTACAACCCTTATTTAGTTTACTCACCTGGCGTAATAGTTATGTCTTAAAAGCTCAGTATCCACGACACCAGGATGTAGAGCATTAACGGTGACCCCTGTCCCTGAAAATTATAAATAGAATATTTTAATAAAAAGTGCTACATTATTTAAGTTTCTCTTTACCTTCTAAGCGTTTCGCCAACTCCCTTGTGAATAATATATTTGCAAGTTTGCTCTGACTATAAGCTCCACCTTCACTATATGACTTTTCACTATTCAAATCAGTGATATTAATTTTCCCGCGAGTATGTGCTAAGCTTGAAACGACTACAATACGACTTGGGGCCGATTTCTGAAAATAATTAAACGTTAATAAACTTTAAAAATGTAAACTATTTCAAAATGTAAAAAAAACCTTAAGCAAATCCAACAGTAAATTAGTTAAGAGGAAATGTCCCATATGATTAACGCCTAATTGCGTTTCAAATCCATCCTTCGTCAGCGTTCGTGGACAGCGCATAACGCCGGCGTTATTTATAAGTACATCCAATTTGTTTTCCTCTTTTTTAAATCTGTAAGAAGTGAAATAAAATAAAGTGATATCTATTAATAAAAGGGATTGGATTAACATTAAGTTAGTTAACTGACGTTTCGACAAAATTTCTTATCGATTCCATGGAAGATAAATCACAATAGCGACAGTGAACATTTTTATTGCTGGTTTCCAAAACAATTTCCTCGCGTGCCTGCAAGACAATAAAATCAAAGTTAAAATTTTTCAATTTTAAGAAAGTTGATTTTAGCGACTGATTATTTTATAATTAAACATTATTTAATCGAACTTACAGTCATTAAGCAAAGACCAATATTGTAAATTTTTACTTACTTTTACTTAATTTTTCAATTTTTCAAGAAATTAATAAGTTTTTTATTATCTACATTTGTATAAATAAAATGTTAGCTGGATTATTTTTTTTTTTTCAGTAAGAACTTGATAAAAATTCAAGAATATTATAACCGGTGATTTTCATGTTAAGAGCAGTTCTTTTTGAATTCGAATTCGTAAAATAGCTAAAGCATATTTGATTTTACAGACAATAAGATCATAAAATCAAAATGTTGTGAAGAACTGTAGTTGGTTCTCCTCTAGATATTAGTCACTTTAGCTTACCTCTTCACATTTTTTCATATCTCTACAAACCATGTAGACCTTTGCACCTCGTTTTGCCAATTCAAGTACCGTCTCTTTACCGATGCCTGTATTGGCTCCAGTGACTATTATCACTTTGTCTTTTGCTGACACATCCTTAGTAAATTTGCCACCTTGCATTAGATCTCTAATGGATAACAATTTACAAAAAACATTATATACCTTTGTTGATTTAAATTTCAATAAAAATTACTTTATAACGCATGCAAGACCAACTGTGGTGCCGGTTATTCCTGCCCAGATTACTGGACGACTTTGTAAAATCCCATATAGAAAGCTCATTTTGATGCGGTGCTAAAGATATTTCTTTTTTTAACTTGTATTCTGGTGCTATGATAATTCATACTGATAATTTTTAGCAAATCATTTAAAGCATAGATTAGTCATTTAAAGTACACAGTAGTACAGGAATTTTGAAATAAAAGTAAACTTTGTGTCAAAGTCAGCTGACTTGAAATTATGAGTTTTGTATAAATTATCTTGATGACATATTAACTCTTTATTTTAGTGGCGGATCTAGAATTTTTGATTGGGGGCCACGAGTTTTCAAGTGCTTCCTCTTCCCTTTTTTACCAACATTCAAACCTGCACCACATTCGGTTTCGCTCGCCATGTATACAGGCTTTACTAATCGCCTTGATTCTACACCTAACCCCCGTTTTACACGCTATTTTTTAAACCTTTTTTTTTTTTTAAATAAAAAATTTTATTTAAATATTGGTCAAAATGAACATTTATTAAAAAAAAAATTCTAGGGTTGATACCAAAGCTGCAAAATTTGCATTTTTGGGGATTTGAGTAAAAATATGAAAAAAATTAGACTTTTTTCTTATATAAAATTTTGAATTTTTTTCTTTTTTTTTTCAATTTTCCATATGCACAAATAAATAAGAAAGTATCGGAATAAAATTTACCGCTATTTCTTAAGCCTATATATAACGAAAAAATGTATCGCTATTAAAGAACAGATGGCGCACATTGCAATTAGATGTAGACACAAACCTAAAATAATCAAATATATATTCAAAGCTTTATTTCAGTGCTTCCAAAATATATTGAAATTAAATTTTTAGCAATAGTCTTTCATTTGTGCAAGTCGCTGGGCCGCAATCGGTAAGTGAGTTCTTCTTTGTTTTTCTATAACTCATTTAAATATTCTTCTAATTATCTTCAATCTCCTAATTTATAAAATTGACTTTCTATGTACACCAGGGCCCCGCTTTGCGTCGCTAACTGGCTCCACCAGTAGAGACGCAAACTGAATTTTGACGCAAAGCGAACAAGTTATATTACACAAAAAACTTCAATTTCAATTTCTTATATTTAATAAAAATGTGAAAAAAAGGAAGCATACAACACAATCGCATATCTAAGAAAGCTTTAATCGAAAGATAAAAAAAATTAAGTTAAATTTTCAATAAAAAATCTAATACGATATCTTTAAGTATGAAAATGTTCATATATATTGATGTAATCTCATAACTTAACGCATACTTAAATTAAGTGAATATATAATAAGATGGTAAGTTTAAGTAAAATGAAACAAAATTATAAGTTGAGAATTTTCAAAAACAGGTAGCACATCTCAGAAAGAAATCAGTAGACTAATTAAGTTATGTTGGGATAATAAACGAGCATGTTTTTTTTATAGTTTTGAATACATATTTCATGTTTTCGAATCTCCGTAAAATCAATTTATTTAAAAAAAAAAGAAACTATAAGCTATAAAGGAGCGTACAAAAAGCACATAATGATAAACAATGTTAAAGGAAGTACAAAATACATGGAATTCGGAAAAAGAGAATTGCTCTAAGATAACTCCATCCTCTGGGATCTTGCAAGTCTTATGTTAAATAATAAAAATATAATGACCTACTATATTTTTGTTTACGTTGATATGGTTATTTACTCATTGAGTCTTGTCCATTTTTCACTAACAGCCCATAACCACTTAGCCATGGTATCATCCTTAGCAACTGGAGCAACTTCCTTGAAGTCACAGTCACTAAAATACATACCGGAAACTTTTTCCAGATCAGGGTCTAATGCAGCATAAAGTGTGGTTTGTGCACCATTCTTAGCAGTCTTTATAAAAGGCCAAAATAGCGGTTTGAAAATAAGACTAAAATTCATATTATTAAACTCAATATATACAACTCTTATTCACAGTTTACTCACTTGGCGAAAAAGTTACTAAAGAAACCCATATGTCTAAAAAGTTCAGTGTCCACGACACCAGGATGTAGAGCATTAACGGTGACACCAGTCCCTGGAAGTTATAAATAGAATATTTTAATAAAAATTGCTACATTATTTAAGTTTTTCTTTACCTTCTAAGCGTTTTGCCAACTCCTTTGTGAACAAAATATTTGCAAGTTTGCTCTGATTATAAGCTCCACCTTCGCTATATGATTTTTCACTATTTAAATCAGTGACATTGATTTCACCACGTGTATGAGCTAAGCTTGAAAGGACCACAACACGACTAGGGGCTGATTTCTGAAAATATGTAAAGTCAAAATACTTTAATATTGTAAATTGTTTCATAATGTAAAAACCTTAAGTAAATCCAACAGATTATTAGTTAATAAAAAATGTCCCATATGATTAACACCTAACTGCATTTCAAATCCATCCTTTGTCAGCGTTCGTGGACAGCGCATAACGCCGGCATTATTTATAAGTATATCTAATTGTGTTTGCTCATTTTTAAATCTGTAAGAAATAAGATTAAATAGTGTGACTTTTGTAAGTAAAATGGATTGAAATTATCAATAAATTAAGGTATAACTAACGTTTCAACAAATTTTCTTATTGATTCCATGGAAGCTAAATCACATTTGCGACAGTAGACATTTTTATTGTAGGATTCCAAAACAATTTCCTCTCGTGCCTGTAAAACATTGAAATCAAAAATTAAAGTTCATATATTAAGCTTGGGTCCACACCTAGAAATCAATAGCTTGATACCCAAGAACGGGGACTGAAGAATTTCGCAGCATGGAATTGCTTAAATTAAATCGAAATACCCATAATAAGGTTCGATTACACGCCAATTGACATTACATAGCTCAATATTGTATATGAGAGGTCTGAAAAAATGTTGCAATTACATATAATTATGAGCTAGCTTAAGAATAGCATAAGAATTTGAAGAAAATTCAAGATTTTCACAAACTATTTACTTTTAAAATGTGCCTAAATTGTAGTATTGAGGAGCCCAAAATTGCATGAGCAGCTTTTTTTTAAATATTTCATAATAATATAATCCTGTTTAGTCAAAAGCATACTTTTATTTTATGATAGTTCAGAAACACAATACGGTGAAAGACTGCAGATGGTTTTCTTTTAACTTATGGTCTTTACGATAAGATAATAAAGCCCGCGCAAGACCAGTAGTGAGCTCCGCTGAGACACATTTTCTGTTATATCAACATTAGTATCCGATTACGAAATTAAAACGCCCTAATTGAGAAAATGTCCAATGGAAAAGCTAAGTCTATGTCAACTGCTAGTGATAGTTTTTATAAAATTCAAATGCAGCTATTTAAAATGAGATGATCAATTAATCACTCAACGCAAATCCCACTCATAATGCTTTATTCAAAATGAAACAAGTCCAAATCCTTTTTAGCATACCTCTTCACATTTTTTCATGTCTCTGCAAACCATGTAGACCTTCGCACCACGTTTTGCCAATTCACGTGCAGTTTCCTTCCCGATGCCTGTATTGGCTCCAGTAACAATCACCACTTTGTCCTTTGCTGAAACCTTTTTAGTAAAACTGGCACCTTTCATCAGATCTCTAATGGAAAAAAATTTACAATGCAAATTGAACATTGAATTTCAATAAAAAATATACTTTATAAAGCATGCAATTCCAATTGTGGTGCCGGTTACACTTGCCCAAAAAATTGGGCGATTTTTTAAAAACGTAAATAAAAAGTCCATTTTGTGCCGGTCCCTTTATTTAGACAAAAATTAATTAAATAATCTTCGCTAAAGATTTTGTTAATGGAAGTAAATGAAATGTCTATATCAGCTGTTGTGAACTTTTGTGGTTATGTGATCGCCCTGTGCAACTAGCCATAATTTTGACATTTAATACGTATATTTCACTTCAGAGAGGAGTTTGACAGCTTGTAGGAAATATTGAAGTTGGACGTAAGGTTGGACGATGTCATTGTACGGTCTTTCGTTTCGTCCGTTAATAAGTATAGACGTGTTTTCGGGTGTAGTCGTTCGCGTGGGTCTTAAGGCTCCGGTATATAGACAGCAGCGCATCAGATGCGAATAGCGCGTAATGGTGTCACATAGAACGTGCGCTTTAGTTTTTTATACAAACTGTCACCCACACGAGTCGTCATATCATCGTAGCGTACACCGAGCGTATGTTGCGCGTATGCAAGTCTGAACACAACCAGTCATCGTCGCGTCATGGTCATTGTACGTATTCGGCATAAAGACAGGCGTACAGTTGTGGCGGCTTTGATGCAGTAAGCACTCGTATAATTCTATATCTACAGGTAAAACGTGTTGTTCTGAAGTGCAAAATGAGTGAGCGTAGTAGTATTGAATTTGTTCAATATATTGAAAAGTACCCTTGTTTATACAATAACACTTTAAGTGAATATTCAAGAACAGACTTCACAGAAAAGGCATGGACAGAGATAGCAAAAAAAATGAACGGGTCGACAGGTTGGTAAAAATGTTTTATTCCTTTCATAGCACTGTCAAAGTAGAAAAGTGCACATATTTATTATACCTATGTACATTTGCTTAACCTATCGTAATTAATCGTTAGCTATGCAATGATTTTTATTAATCTTTATTTGAGCTTAAAACAATGGCTACATTGCCAAGACAACAATTAGATTTTTAGGAGTAATTAGCCAAGTAGTCACGTATTTGAAAGGCTGATGATGTCTCGTTATTCGAAATTATGATTCTTGGCGGAATTGAAGATCTGTATGAAATATGTACATACTTTCCTTTTCACGCAAATATTCATATGTACATATGTACATTAGGGTGGTCCTTAAAAAAAAGTTCGAAATAGGATAAAAAAGTTTTAGGAATTTTTTCAAATATTTATCTTTAACCCATACTGACCTTATTTCATATATCAACAATAATTGTCGCTCGTATCTAGTTTTCGAGATACTGTCATGGAAAGTTGCGGATATAGCTTTTCTAAAAGTCAGTATAAATTTGGAATTCTTTATAGATTTTAAATATTTTGATGTCATAAGGCAGGTAAATTTACAGTCTTTAAAATTAGTTCCATATATTTTGTGATATGGTTGTTTTTAAAAATTTGTTACCATTTTTTTTTTAAATAACCGTTATTTTCTCTAAAAATTGTATAAATAGCTTGTAATTTTTTTTACGGTACAAAGAAAGCCCAATTAATTGCCTTTAATTCAATATGTTATTTGTTACTAATTTTTTATTTTCTAAGCGTATTATATACAAAAATAATGAACAAACTGATGTCTTAGGCCAAATTTCACATTGAAATAGGGTAAGTAAGGGTTAAAGATAAAAATTTTAAATAAATTTTTTTAATTTGTTTGAGGGCGTCGCATTTGATCTTCGATTAAATCAAATTTCATTTTGAAATAGGGTCAGTAAAGCAATCCTGTATATGTACATATAAACATACATACATATTTCCATTCTTGCTTTGTAGGTATTTGCATGTATGGTACATAATATGTACTATGTATGTAGTATGTTGCAAAGTATCCCAATAGTTTTAGTAGTATTTCTGAAATTGTTGTATTTTCTCGAGCCTTTTGCAAGTTATCTAAAAAGCAAAAAACCATTTTAGTTGCAGATTGTAAAGAAAAATGGCGCAATATAAGGAACGGTTTTGTAAGAAGTTTAAAAGCACCTCCAAGAGGTTCCTCATCGAAAACAAAGAAACCCTATTATTTACACGACGTAATGAAATTTGTTATGCCTTATGTCAAACCTGTGAAACAGAATCTCAAAAATGTAAACAAAGATATAGAGAGATCAGAATCAATCAAGATCGAAGAAACAAATAATATTGAGACAGTCTTACAACATTTGGTTGATGATGACATATATGATATAGAGAGATCAGAATCAATCAAGATCGAAGAAACAAATAATATTGAGACAGTCTTACAACATTTGGTTGATGATGACACTGAAACTAATCTAATGCCTTTTGCCACCAGCACTGCACATGTAGAAAAACAATCAACAATGAGCAGTCAAAAAATATATGAATACGCATCCGATGATGTCGAACAAACATTTACAAAAAAGGAAAAAACTGATGTATTAGTTGAAAATCCACGAAAAATGTTTCTGCTTAGTTTATTGCCAGATGTTGAGGGACTATCAGATAACAACATGAGACTTTTGAAAATGGAAATGATGACATTAGTTCACAAGTATAATGTCAGTCAGCAAAATAAAATGAATAAATAAATCTAATATTCTCAATCTTCAGTAAGGTAATCACCTCGACGAGTTGTGATATGTGCAACGTCGTCGATTGACAACTTTTAAACCAAAAACATCCAAATCAATTCGTCAGACCAGCATTCATAAGAGGTATTATCAAAAAATAATATGCAGGAATGAAGCACAACCAATCAGATGGCTCCTGAATCATCCACTTATGAAATTTTGCAAACTCTCTAAACGCTGTACTATATTGTAATAAAACAACTTATGAGTAAACATTTTACTTGCCTCACTGTAATTATAATCCTTTCTTCTGGATTTACAGCTTCACGCATATTTGTAAGTTTGCTTTGAAATATGAGGAACTTGGAAATTTGAAGTATCTTTTTAAATATGCAGCCATTTTTTTTACAGGTACAATGTTATTAAGTATTATTTTATTAAACTTTTACTTACTAACAACTCCACCAAAAAACCAAAAAACAAATATTTCTTACATTTATTACCTTATCTCTTGTTTTTAATTGCACTGACAACAAAATAATAATACAATTTAATTAACAAAAGTAAAGAATAACAATTAATAAGTCATATTCCAATGTAAATTAATGAGTTGTGTGTCTGTATTTCACTTAAGAAAAAAGTGGGTCATTAGGGAACAACATGTGACGATAACTAATTATTGTAAAAAACCGGGTTTTCAATAAAAACAATTAACATGTTTACAAAATCTCACAAAAGAAAACAAATGTCATCAATTTCAATATTTTTACAAAACCATTTGAATAATATGATCATCATTTCTTGGTATATTAATAAAAAGAGTTTTTTTAATTGCTTATAAAATCGAGTTTTATATTCTTTGCAAAAATAAGTTAAGAAAAAAAAACTGCTTAATGCATTTCTGACAGAAAATGGAACATAAAAAGGTGTTCATAAAATTTTATAAAAATTTGCATAACATGATATCATTTCACTTTATCGATTGTATTGACTATATCTATAAATTTGATATCCGTTTTTGAATTAATTGCTGGGCTAAAGTGCAACCATCATATGTACCTATGTAACATAAGTGACAGTGTATATGAAAAGTGCCCATATGTTGTCGCATGGTTTCCCAGCTAATTGAGGTTTTATAGACTTTGCAGTCAGAAAAAAATTATTTTCGACTCATCGTATTAGTTTAACATAAATATTATTTTATATATAAAACCCCTGAATCTCAATCGAATCCAAATGACAAAATATCAAGTCTTCATTGATAACAGCGAGTGAGTTTATACTTGGCTTTACTCCACGGAACAGAAAACCCTGGATAAGTGACGCTACGATCCATCTTCGTTTCAGAGTTCAGGAGACCATCGGAAGAGCTCACTCGGGATAGAGCAAGATGAAATCTTTTATATTTCAGGTCACGGCCCTATATAAATTGGTAGTCGAATAAAATGAAGTTACCAGAAGAGATGGCTTATGAGAGCTGCCCGCTATGACCCACTTTCTGGACTTAAAAATACTTAGCGGAACTCATTTCCCAACTGAGTAGATTACTGTCTAGGGACCCCAGTGAGCTCTTTTCTTCCTTTTAAGGTGAAAATTTCATCTTTCCAGTAATTTTTCAGGAAGGCTTTCAGTACTGCCAATACTTGTTAGAATGACCAATCTTACAAACCAGTTAAATTGACAAAGACGGATATTTTAGTCAATAGACATATCAAAAGAGGAATACGTGGAGCAAAACTTTTTTATGCACATAAAGCTGCTATAAATCCGACGCCTATATCATCCATGCTTTTATCCCTAGGATGTTTAGCTACCTAGGAGGTGGCAAGTGAATGGGCTGGGCCCATATGCCATGACCCATGTGTATTATATTATTTGTCTATAAATTAGAAGCATTATCATCTATGCTTTTAAGTACGTAGTTGGTTATTTGATCAAATTTTATCAAATATTAGAGTACAATTAGTATGCCATCGAACCAGCGCCGGGTTAAGGTAGGACTGGAGGGCCTCAAGTTCTGATGACCCAATCTGCTTCAGATTTTGCATTAAACTCATCATCTCAAAACTATAACTGAGTTGCCCTTATGTCACCAAAAACCAGATGTCAGGGCATGAAAATACCTATGGAAACGAAATGGCCGATACTCGAGCAAAGAAAGTAGGCACCAATAAGCGGAGTTTCCATTAGTATCGCTAAATATGGCATTTGGGAATAAATGCATTGATCCTCAATGATTTTCACTGCGGAGTTGAAAGGCACCTCTATGCATCTACTAAGCCAATTGTGCATGATGTGAGACGAAGATATAGGGACATTAGGAGTGTATAAAACATTGCTGTCCAATTCTGACAAGCGTCCTCTTCAAAACTTTGTAAGAAACTTCCCAAAAACATCCAATATTTTCTTAATGAAATCCGTCATTTACGAGGATGTCACAATCAGACAACCGCGACCGCAGTGACTTGATGGCAAGCTCACAACACCCTCTTCAATTTTAAATAATCGAAGGCTTGAAACAATATTTAAATAAAACGATTAAATTATTTTTTATTAAAGTTTATTTTTCTTAAAACTTTTTCTTACAAAAATCTTTAATAGTCTGGTGAAAGCTTATCACACGAAAATGTTATGGTATAATCAAATATGTACTTTTCAACTTTAAAATGTAATATAAGAACTTAAAAATACGAGTTTTATTTTTACATTAAATAAAATAAAATAAATAATTTAAAACTATGAAAAATGATAAAATTATGCAATCAAAAACTAAAAATCATTTTCAAAATAGAAACTAAGGAATTATTTGTGTTGATATATTAAACTTAAAATGAAAAAGAAAATCGTTAGCCAACACTAAAACAAATATAAGAAGAAAAAAATAATGGTTTTCAGAAAAATGAGCGTATCTCCTAAACTTAATGCAATAAAGCTACAAGATAATCACTAACACGACATGACACACCCAGCACATAATCAACAAAAACATACACACAAAATTAAAAAAAAAAACACAAAATTTACTTTTTTCAAATATTAATTCATTGATTTAATGAAAAATATTGGACGAGCTCTTTTCCGTATCTTAGCACTCTCTCAGAGAGCGTATTTTGTCGATTTACAGCTGCCCTCTACCATAATAGTAACCACTTAATGTGGAAAATTGGAGGGGCTGACTGACTGATGGGGCTTGAAATTGACGTCGCAAGCGCAATTGTTGTTGTTGTGTTGGCGATTGTTGTAACGGTGGCTGTAATTGCTGCTGTAATGCCAATGTTGCGAGATGTTGTTGCTTCAAAGCACTAATTGTCGCAATTTTCCGATGTTTATTTTGGTGACCATTTCCGTTGTTGTTGTTTGCTATTGCTATTGCTGGCAGTGTTACCATTGCTACCAACCAAACGATATTCCTCTAGATCATCATCGCGTGGCAGCGGTCTGTGTTGATCTTCTTCCACTGGTGTACCATCTGGACGTACACGGAATACGAGTGGACCAGTCAGGTAGGTTTGATGTTGTTGCTGCGTTGTTGTGGCAGTATTGCCACTTGTAGCTGGCACTTGTTGTTGTTGCGGTCGTAAATTATAACCAAAGGTATCGATTTGTGGATTAGCAGCCAATGCTGGATATCCATAGGCAGTGTCCATATCCATGGCATATTGATGCTTATGCGCACCAGCCGTATCAAACATTGGGTTCATGCCGTAATGATGTTGCGTGTTGGCTGTGTCCTGCGGAAGTTGCTGAGATTGGTGTGGATGCTGATGTTTGTTGTGCTTTGTTGATCGGTTGCTGATGTGTCAGTATGATAATCGAGGATGCGGGTGGAGTAGGTAAAGGTTTGCGTGTTGTTATCAAATTGGCACTTGAATGATCGCGCATTATTGATGCCCAAACTGGAAATAGAGAAAATAAAAGAGGGAATTTGTAGTTAGTTGCTTTAAGTAGGGATATTAGTTATTTCTATAATATTAGGATAGATATGTAAATGAAATAAAATAAATCGACAAGGAAGTTCGCTTTGAAAAATAAATAATGGAAAATAAATAAGGACTTTGACCTTTATTTTCAAGGTCAAATAGTGGCAACATAATAAGATTGTTTTTTCTCATATTACAATATTAATTAATTAATTTAAAATTTCAACAAAAATGTAATCAAAAAACGAACACTGTGAAGCGCTTAGAATTATTAAACTCTACGAAGCCCACAGAATTAATTTCAGTACAAAATCAAAAAGTAATGCATAAACATTTGTTTAATCATCAGTAGCATGTTCCTTCTATTTTAAGAATATCTTTGAAATAAATGTAATTTATTGTTCACATTAAAAAATTAAATTACCATTAATGGCGATCTATTAATTTTAGTGTAACGTAACTGAACTTGAAACTTAATGATGTAAATAAGTATTACATACAAACTTATTTACATCCGCGTACATTGAAACAAATTAAAAAGTCTACTACTATAATATCTACAAAAGAATATCAGTTGAATCGGTATAGAATGTATAATCATTGGAGGACTTGAAATTATATATTTAAAATCTTGTCAACAAATTGAGTACTAACAAATTGAGGTTTTTTTTGCCCCGCTTCAATGATTCCTTTTACGCAAATTCAATTCAACTACTGCAAGATAATCAAAATTAAGGTGTGTGAAATCAACGGAGTATCCAACAACGTGTATGTCAACTAAGTAAAACATTACGGAAATACTGAAAATATGTAAATTAGGATGGACTGAAAAACACCCTTTTATAGGATATATAAGTTTTAAAACGCCACAAACTTTTATTAGATGTATAAAAATAAAAATAAAAGCATTTTTTGGAACACTACACAATTTTTCTAAATACCAATGGTTTATTCCTCTGAGTACCGCTTATGATAGCATCGATCGCAATTGCATCTGGGATGCGTTGGTTTTGATGTCCTCAGCAGTTATCTGGAAGACTTCACTTATGCAGATGACGTATGCTTCCACACATACAAGCAAAGCTAACTGACATCAGATTTATTTTGGAAGAGGTATTCTGCCCTCAGGAGCGAAATGGGTGTATCTCAAAAAAATTAATAATCGGGATTCTTATGGCATCAGATAGCTTATGGAATTACGCATTTAATGAACTATGCCAAATGCCGGTATCTTAGTTCAAACTTATAAAAATTTTCCTAAGAGATTTTCCTCTATCTCAATTTTACATGTATTTCAACAAATTGACATAAACAAAACATCAATTATCTCGAAACGCGTTTTTTTGAGATACATACGTCTATTTCGCTTCTGCGGGCAGTATTGTAGAGTTAAATAACTCTACTTAATTGAGCAGCGTCATAACACCTTAATACGGAGGTTTTCTTCACAACTCAAATGTCATTTTCATCATCATCATTGTTTCCTTTAACCTCAAGCGGGGCATAGGGCAGAAAGAAGTCTCTACAACGTTTTTCTTTAACGACTGTGAATGATGGAAATGTTTTGAGAAAGCTCTTTGCTTCGCAAGAAGTAAGAAGACACAAGAAGAAGATATGTTTTAGAAAGTAAACATTTTCACGTTCTCAAGGATTTGGGAAAAGGCGAATTTTTTGATTTTTCCTTCTTTTGAAAAATGAAATCACTGATATTTAAAATGTTTTGTTTTTTTACAATACTCAGATATAACAGAGCCAATCAATATTCTAGAACGCCAAGATGTGGGGTTGAACAAATTTCTTGTGTGTCTTGTTTGCAGTTACTCTTACTTTGATGTATTTTTATTTAATTGCGTGGTACATCCATATTAATTGTAAATCAGTCATGGAACTAATTGAACTAGCCATTTGATTATTTTAGTTAGTTATTAAAAATATGCTAATTTTATTTATTTTTACTTAAAACGAAATCAAATCGGATTTTGATTAGTCAGGTTATTTCCCCGAACAAATGTGTAGACTTGAAAGCTTTGTCTAAATTAATCATAGTAATTTTAATTGTCTTTAATTTGATATCTAATTTATTATAATCATCATAATTGGAATTTATTGAATGTATCATTAAGATAAAATAAGAGCTAAAATTTAATTTGTTGATATCTCAAAAGCAATATGTATGTAAGAAAATTATTTAATGTGTTTTCGGAATCAACGTTCCATTCTTCATAAGATTTGATTATGTACATATGTATGTATGTAGTTCAGTAACTATTGGTTGGACGGCAAAATCAGTGTTGAATTTCGATTCAAATACACTATATGTATAGATAGGATTGGTGCTATAATAACATAGTTTGCATTACAATCACATTTTAGAACCGTGTTTGGTTGAATTATCCTAATCCCGTGTATTGGGCACTTTATACCCCACATGGCAATTGCATACTTTTTCAGTGTTTTCTCTTATTTATCGAAAGACTAATTACATTTTTTTGGAAATATGTAGTTGAAATAATTTTATTTGTACATATTTACATATGTATGTTTATTATTATATGTGTATTCAAGCAATGAAATGTACACGTTTGTAAAATGAATTCTCTTTTGTAAATCGTTTGGGGTCTCCAGTACCCCAAACACGGTTCTAAGGTTAAAGTAAGAAATCTGCGGTGTTGATGTTCTATGACTTGATAGACCTATGTATATCACTTATGGTTTTACAAAAAGTAAGTGCTCAGTAAGACCTGTTCTGCCCTCAGAAACGGAAAGGGCGTGTCTCAAAAAAATTCGTATTCGTGATTCTTATGGCATCGGATAGCTTAAGAAATTACGCACCTAATGAGCTATGCCAGCATCTTAGTTGAAACCTATAAAAAATCTCCTAAGAAAATGTCGTCTATCCCAATTTTACATGTATTTCAACAAATTGACATAAACAAAACTTTAATTATTTCGAAATGCGGTTTTTTGAGATACGCCCTTTCCGCTTCTGAGGGTAGTATATTATGTAAGCAAAATATTCTTGCGTTTGATCATTTATAGTGATAAAGTAAAATCTAACAACCTGTAGGGCTTCTTTTACACTAGCTACGACCTTAACCTCTGAACAAAACTGAAGTATAGTGTCATCTAACAAGAGCTTTTCGCGTCATTTTTGAATTGTCAATGTCAATATAATATGAATTTTGAAAAGTAAAATTTCGGAGGTTATGAAATATGGCACGACTCCATCTCCGAGTTACAAATGGAATGACAAAGTGAATATACATTCTGTGTAGCGTATAAAAAAAATGTTTTCGAGCCAGCCTACAAAACAAAAATTTCTGATGTGTGTAATATATTAAATGTAAACAACTGATAGCGCCTGTAGAAGAAGACAAAGATGTTAATTTCAATTATGATCACGTTTTGACAAATAACTAAAGACTGAGGTAACACCAACAATTACAAAAACAACAAAGCGTAAATGAACTCACGCTTAGAAAAAGTTTTTAATCGGAAGTCGAAAAAATTTCAAAATGTGGTGTTTGAAATTTTCACTTAGCCGAGTTTTTGGGTTAGTAAATAAGGTTGTTTAACGATATTGTTTTTGGCAGCGATATCACGACGTAAATATTGCGAGAGACAAAAGCAAAATGACGTAATTAGGCGACAACGTAAGATCGATTGAGGCTTGATGAATAAAAAAACGCGTTATTTTGCTTATACAATTCGAATATATGAAACAGTAAAAATTTTATATAAAATAGATATCGAAAAAAAAAACAGCTTTTTCGTCTATTTATTGTTTATCTATCTACTCTGATAATATGTAAATAATATTTGCTTATTTCTATAAAATGCAAATATCCAAACTTAAAAAAAATACATATAACAAACTTACTCAATTCACTTGCGCCTCGTTGATATGGATCGTATGTATCTAACTGTGTATCGGAGAACGTCTGTAGCTTCTCATACCCATAGGCGAGTAGATTCCGCTTGCATTGATTAACGGGTAACGTTGATGTTGCCGCAGTAGCTTTGCAATGCACGCTGACGAGTTGTGCAAATGTGGAATATAAATACGACATCTGCAAAATAGAAATGAAAAAAAAAAAAAGTTGTATATTATATATAGAACTATAATGTATGTAGATACATATGGAATTATTTGCTGTTGTTCTAACTAACATACAGACGGATGTCACAGAATGAAAAGGTAAAACAATATGCATAGGCGGCGAGTATGGGGAGGCAAAGCACTTTTTGCCCCCTCAAAAAATATTTTGAGGGTCCTCGCCCCTCCAATATTTAAGAGAGCAAAATGTTTTCTCACGTAGATGCCATCACTGCCATTCAAAATAAACAATTTCATTTTGGTAATATTAAAATACTGATCGAAAATTTAAGCGAAACTATTGCAAGCTTGAGAGATAAATTCGCAGTGATTTGGAGTGAAATTGATAAAGAAAGAGTTTTCGTAGGCATTGAACTACCACAAGAAAAACGCAACAGAAAAGTTCCAAGATTCGAATAATAATGCTAAAGATTGTATCACTTGAAAAATTTTTTTTAAGTTTTGCCCCCCCAATATTTATTAGAACTTTCCGCCTCTGACAATATGTATAATACATATGGATGATATAAAGAAATTTCATGGAAAACTAGTTTAAATTTCTCGTTTTTGAAAAAACCAGCATTCCACTTTTTTTTTTTTAATATTTTAAGTCCAGTTTGTCTGTTGTCACGTAGCTCTTGTTCGTAACACGAAACATCGAAAGCATTTCTTTCATTGTGTTACTGTGGCATTTTATATTCATCTCTGGTTCAATGTGGCAATTTATTTCGTGCTGCAATTCTTTTTGTTTTTAAGCCGTATCTTCTTTTACTGTCTTTACAGTTAAGTCAATTTGTGCCATGTTGTGAGTTTATTGTTATGAATGTGACATAAATAAATTCAATCTTAAATCTGTCTAAAGGTTTTTTTACTTCGTGATAATAATTATGTGTAAACATTTTATTGTAATATATACAGGATATGCTACCAGGAGGACACATCCTCCAGAGTACTTCGGGCTCACCACCGGAATGTTAAGATTCTTAACATATAATTTTCAAAAGATTCAATACCGCAGCTTACTGTATTCCGATTTATTTTTTTGGCCGTATATTTTTGAATTCTTCCACACTGTGCGCCGATACTGATAGCAATTAAATATAAGATAGAAAATTCTTAAAATATTTCATTTTTGGCAGGGAACCTAATTGAAAAAAAAACGTGTTGTCTGTAAGAATTTATCACGCTCCACATATGCCAGGCCAACGACTATTAAGTTATTATACATAAGCAAAAACAATGAAAAAATGATCTTAATAGCAAATTCATGGGGAAATCCATGTCACTTTACTTCATCTTCTTAAACCTATTTGCAATAATTTATTCAACACTCTGAAGCGTAGAAAATGATTACAAAAACATAGAATAGGCGAACGCCTCGACTATAAAATATTTTTTTCCATCTGATCTAGTTGCGCCGTTGGGTTCTTGCATTGCTGACTTCAATTTCAATTCAGTAGCTTGCGTCGTACTTCTCAATCTAATTACGTATTCTTATGGGCAGCGTAGCGTGTTATTTACGTTAATTTTGTTTTAATTTGTTCAACGCAATGTAGCATCATCAGCAGTAGCTAGAGATACTATGTACATAATATGCATAAGGGAATTCAATCCCGGAAGGTTTCGACAAAATTTACGGGATTAAAATGAATTGCTTAAGACGAGAGCAAGGAACATAAGCAAGTTAGATACAAGTGCCGCTCATGTGTACCACCGAAAATAAAGAGACCTATTTTTTGCGAAACAACTTTGGAAAATTTGTTAATTATCTGAGCTGCTTGTAGTAGTAGTTCGCGTAGTTTTTTTTTTTGACTTCTAAGCTTTTTACAAGTGATCTCGAAAGTTCCGGGTTATGGAATTGAATTCCCTGGTATGCGTGCCAGAAATATGAATTCATCTAATATAGCATTCGTTAATAGTTTTATTTCTGGTATGATGACACATTTCATTTTTGTTGCTTTTTTTGTAACCTTTGCTGATTTTGGGAATTACTCACTTTATATTGGTGACGCGTTTTCTTTTTTGTTTGTTTGCCTTATTTATTACCATTTTATTGCTAAATATTTAACTTATTGTTGTGGATATTACCTTTTTTGCTTTGTTGGTATTATAGAAAGTTTATCTATGCGCTTGTTTGGTTAGCAAGATGATTACAGTTTTTGAATTTTTTCACGTTCTCAATACTAGAATGATCTAGTTTGAGTCATGAGCACAATAGTTTTTAGGTTAACAGATTCATATGTAGACCATAATAAAATTGTAACAATTATGTATATGTATTTGGTCACACGAAATAATAGCCTATATATATTAATTTTCAGCTGAATAAAAAGTTGAATTAATTATTACCGATATTATCGAACATTAGCTCACGTATTTTAGCTTCGGATATCAGCTTAACTTATTTGAAAGTCAATGGCAGCTTTCACACATTTTTACGAACGACATTTTGGGTGCGAATTAATTAGTTATAGCTTGTCATATTAAAGCAGAGATAAATTGTGTTAGCAGTTACCGAAGCAAGTATATTGGGAGAAATCTCCAGTAATAATCCTAGTATTAATTCCTATCAGACAAGCCCTACCATAGTCAGCTACGGATCACGCTAGGAATGGCGGACCCTATTGAGGGCAGCCATGTGTAAATCTTATCATGATCTAAAAGGTGGAAACGTATAAAGGAATTCTGGATCACGTATGGGAAAGCATGCAGCCCTATCAGGGAAAGCTTTATAAAATTTCGTACTATTCCGATCAGGACATCGTATGCAAACCGGACAAAAATTTTTACTCGGTCTGATCAGCGCCGCATCTGACACACTGATCATAATCGTATCAGGTTTCCTTGGTCCGGTGATCCTGGCTCCATGCGCTATCAAACCTATACAGGCCTGATCCGATTGCCTAAGTCCAGACCAGATCTCTATTAGAGCCAGCCGTATACGTAAACGTTTTGATAGGAGAGTATTGCTTCTAAATACAACAGCAGGCAACGAATTTTGATTCAATGTTCGCCTTTCCTATGGAAAAGTATTTACTTCCCTATAAAAAATATTACGTTGATAATATCCAAAAGTAAAAAGATTCAAGGGTCACATGAAAATTCTTGCTCTTCAGAAATTTTGAATTTCTCATTCATGACAGAAGAGCATAGAGAAATATCTTATTCTACCTTTAAGAAAGTTAATGGACTTTGCACACCATTGGATCAAAAGTAGAAGATGATATGACGGAAGCAGGAGCATAACGACCTAGACTCTGAAAAGTCTTCCTATGGGTAAATTGCTGACCATCAACCAGTCAAAAATCTATGTCATTGAGATAAATTTGACGTAAAAGTTATGCTCGGAAACTTTAATGCAAAAATCTTTGGTATATTTGTAAGAGGATTAGCCTATACATACGACAACGATTTTGAATGAATGATGAATGAAGCTTATCTTCCAAACGAAAAAAATACGCCCTACCCAATAAAAGAAATATTATGTTGTTAATATCAGCCAGTGTTTATATTCCAGTCAGTTTGGTAACTACAAAAAACTATTCAAATCTGTTCTAAAAAATGCCACAAGACTAGCCGCAATTTGCGGATATGGAAAAGCTTGTAGAGTAAATCCATAAGAAATTTCTCGTCATATTTCTGTTTTGTATTTGAGGACGTTATATCAATATATCGATTAAGCTTACGAGCTGTAAGATAATGTGGTGTTAGTTAAAAAAAGAAGAAAATCTGTCGACTACCACATCGGACGGATAAGTGCATCTTCAATTCAGATACAGCAGCTTCGCGAAGAAAAGCGAGCTTGAACCATCATTCCTTAGTTCTGATAAGCGTTAACACCAGATCGAGGAAGATTATAGCTTGCATTAATTGGATCATGGTAATGAATTTAAAAATAGTTCGATATATATCTACAATTTGGGTAACCTTATCAAAATAATAAAATGCATTTGCGTGACACCGAAAGAAGTGAATTTATTCTTATTTTTGTTGTACCATTGACAAAATTAAAGAAAATCCTTGGTTTTTAAAGTTTATTGCAAAATCGCTCGGTGTTTTGAAAGTAAACAAACTACAAGTAAAACTTTGTTGGTACATTGCTTTAAAATTGCCAATTGAACAATTTTCCGCTACTCGAATAGTAATGAGTGTGAACAAATAATAAATTGTAAATAAAAATTAAATATTTATGCAAAAGAGTAAAATAACAATAACTGTGCTCAAAAAAATGCAATATAACAAATGCTGTTGTTTTTGTCTTTTTGTTTTGAACAAAACTAAAATGGAAACCATCAAACTTTATTCAGGCTCCACACAAAGGTAAAACGTGCCTAAACTGCGAAAAAGAGTAAGTAATATCAGGCCCGGATTAAGCTTAGAGGCACACTAGGCCAGTGCCTAGGGCGGCGCGATTTTAGGGGCGGCAAATATTGGAAACTTTGAAATTTTTTTTTGTTATTTATTTACACAGGGGGATTGTGGGCACTAAATTACCTACAAATGTTAACAAGCAAAAAAAAAAAAAAAAAAGGTATATAAATATGCAAAAATTACAAAATTTTTTTTTTCTTATATTTACTAGTGAAGAGGGGCGGCATTTTATGACTGGCCTAAGGGCGGCAGATTTCTTAATCCGGGCCTGTAAGTAATTGAATATATATATATATATATATGCATTGGCAACACTGTGAACTATTGAAAGAACAGTTGCAGTTTTCGAACATTACATCATATCGTTAGATTCATATCTTTGAAATAATATTGAAAAAGTATCAGTACTTTAAAGCACCGTATCGCAAAATTGAGCGATTCGCAGGCCAAAACTTTTCGGAAAGCTCGCCTTTTACGCAAGGCTGCCAAGTATAACAGCCCAATAAGAAACGCAATGCAAAGGAATGCGATTTGCACTTGCCCACATTTTGTCTTAGGGTGGATGTATAGCATCAGTAGCTTGGGAGTGGTAGCCTTTATCTGAGGCTGTATGGTCTGGCAAAAAATATAAAACTTAAATGGATAATCATCTTCTATGCGTTGCAAACAAAGAAAAAAAGGTGAATATACCCTGACTGTAGGGCATATTAAGCGCCAATGCATAAAAAAAGAAATTTCACAATATTTCCATAACTTAATTGCCTACCCATGTACACAACAAAGATATTTCACTTAACTACTCACATAGACCCTAATGTCGCGTAGTAATTGAAGTGCGATAATTTTTATATTTAAATACGAAAAAGTCTGAAATGAACTGCTAACATTAAGTGAATTTATTTTATGTGCAATATTTACTATAATATTTAGTATGTTGATCTTGTTAAACAAAAATAAAAAAGTTTTATTAGTTTAGGGTGAGGTATTTTTATTATGGGTTTTGTATAAAATTTAAATTGCAACGTGCCATCCGTCCCTGACCAAATTAACTTGCGGCATGTCAACAATTACAGATTTTTATTTATCTACAAATAAACATTAAATTTTTTCTTATGGTTTTTATGATTGGCTGAGTCAGTTCATGAGAATTTTTTCGAAGATATATGACTTAAGATAAGTTCATAATAAAATATCATCATGTGTGTCCTTTCTTGGCTAAAAAAAAAACATAAAAATTTCATGCTGACAAGTTCATAAAATATTTTATTAAATTTTTATCTCTTAATTGTAATTTTTTATATCCATTTAACCTTCTGTGTTAGTCAAATTTTATTGTCAACTTTCACTTTTTCGCATTTCTATCAATTTTGTGCAAGTTTTCTATGCGAATATCTGTACATGAAACATTACTACTGTCACAATAAGTTGACAGCTACCGTTGTCAAGTGTTCATTACACTTGAATACATTAAACATCACACGTTACCGCCATTCGGCTAAACTTTTGCATGAAGTAAAACGTGATTATTAAATATATTATTTATTGAAATATTAAATGAAGTTATGGATTTAAACAGTGCGGTGCGCAGGATTTGCTCGTGGAGGGCTTATCACATTTCATATAAAAAGATGGTATACAAAGAAATCTATCAAAAAATGGTTGTAAACAGAATATGATCATTGTTCCTGCTTGATTTATGGATATAGTATATATATAGATATAGTAAACATAGGTTTATACTTCACAGTTTACTTTAGACTGAACTCGAATGCTCACTAGTTTCAATTAACAATGTATATCGACTCCAACAGTTTAATACAGTCGATCTGTAAAGTCGTTAGGTAAAACGAAAGAAAAAGTCAAAGCACTCTAACCCAACGTTACCGCATGTTTTGCCTCAGTCGACCCATGATGTAGTAACCATAAGTTGATTCACTCAATGGAAGATTTCAATCAGCAGCACTACCGACTGATGGTAGTCATTTCAAATGATCTCTGATCATCTGATCATCATCTCATGTTGAATCAAGATTAATAAAGCTTAAATAAAGATGAAAATTTTTAAAATTGTTGTTTAAGACACTCCTAGGGGTTCGAGCCCCCAACATCTCTCCGTGCTCACGCGCCTGGATTTACTGATCGTAGCCACTTCTTTTGTTTTTTAACTATACTTGCCCTCTCATTAAATAAAATAATAATGTTTAAACTTTCCATAAGATCTTCTTTTTCAATATTTTTCGACTGTTTCATTATTTTAGAATGGTTTTCTTAAAATTTTTCAACATATTTCGACTACATATCTCCACATTTTTTGATTCATTCAAAATTTTTCGGCATTCTCAACATTTTTCGAACATTTCAATATATGTATTCTGATTTCATTAACACTTATGACCTTTTTAACATCGTTTCAAATTTTTTAAAAACTTTCCGACTTTTTTCACTTTTTTTCAATATTTTTCGACTTTTTGAAACTTTAGACCTGTCCAAACATTTTTCGGTTATATCTAAAATTTTGTAAATATTGCGCATTTTTTGACTCATTCAACATTTTCCCGATTTTTTAACATTTTCTAATCCTTTCAACATTGCTTCGACTTTTTCTATACTTTTTAACATTTTTGCGACTTTTTCAATTATCGAATTTTCAACATTTTTTCACCATTTTTTAATATTTATCGACTTTTTCAACATATTTCATAATCCACGCCCCTGCTTGATCCAGTTCTTCATACATTTTTCCTAGACTGATTAAGTAATAGCCTCCAGTTCCTTCAGCGAATAAATACGCATCCCATATACTCAGGACCAGAAACATTTGGTTTTCTTTTTAGTGATTTTGGGTCGTTATGTCCGTCATATTTTTTGAATTATCGAATTTTTGTTATGCTTTTAATAGAGATATAAGATTTCTTAATATTTATTATTGTTTTGATTTGCTACAACCCAACTAATTGTAAGTTTTAGATCGCTTAGTTTGAATCCTGTAGCTGCTGGTAGCCTTATAATTAGCACAAATCTTGCTGATTTTTAAAATATGAACTTGAAATGACACATTCCTAAGTTAGACCTCAATTAATTATAATCACATGAACGATAAAATGTTAAATTTTTTACCTAAGATGCATAACTACATATATTAAATTCTAAAGTACTAACGAATAACAATATTTTTTTCGGACAAAACTTAAACACGCAATTTTTAATCAACACAGAAAATATCAAAAAAAAAAAAAAAAAAAATAAACAAAGTGAACATGGCGAATTCTAGTCCCAAATACGAGTACGAAAAAACCTTCTAGCTCTTGATCAAATGTGATCATCACTGATCAAATCTTTTAAAATGGGGAACTTTTCGCTTAATTAAATAACAAAAAATTTAGCACTTCACATCATCACCATTAATGAGATGGCTGGCTGGCAGCATCACTATTACAATTATTTATAGAAAACATTTTTTTGCAATTGTATTAAGAAAGGAAAAAACAATTTTTTTTTAAGAGCACACACAAATTGTTAAGAACTACTCATAGAAACGTCGTTAAGAATATGATGAGCTTGAGAATACAATAGATCGTCGTTTTACAATGATGAAGCAAGAATTTTATTTTAGAAAAAAAAAAACTGCGTAAGAAATTATATGGAAATAGTCAGTAAATTTGTTTTTAATTGCAAAAATTTGTGTTGCTTTTTTTTTTTTTTTTGAATAGCTACGATCTAGAATTCTTTATAAAAAGGTTCATAATGATTAAATAATGCGTACTTAAAAGCAAATCAATTTCCTATGAACTTTCAATTAGATTTTTTGTTGGCATAGGATGAGATTTGATGGATTGCTTTATTTCCAATTACATAAGCATATTGAATTACATTAAGATATACGTTATTTTCCGAATTGAATTTATCGATTTCTTACTTGCCTAAGGGGTCGTTCACATATTACGTAACGTGACTAACCAAGAGAGTAGGAAGTTGGCCTCGAATTTTTTTGCAAGATGTGACTTGGATATTGAGGAAGTTCAAATATGTACTCAAATTTGTATCTACAAAGCCTGATAGAGAATCAGCGCTCCTACCAAATTCTTTGTCTCAGAAATACTATATTTGGAATATACATACATATATAAATATATACATCTTATTTATGATATATTTATATGGAAAATTCAGGTCATCTGGCACAGAGGTCTGCCCAAGAGTGAGCGCAGCGGAAAAACGTTTTTAAGGTCTCAAAATGTTCATTTGCTCAAGAGCTTTCATATAAGAACGGGTGTTTTCGAATTCAATAAGGCGGCCGGAAACCGGAGAAAAATCAAAAGTCTAGCAAAAAAAGCTTCTAAAAATAAAAATTCGCACCCGATCGGGTCATATCTTGGCTCAAATTGTAACTGATGCGGATGCCACTAAAAATCTGGTGTGCTATGGCCGGTCAAAAATTCAATATGGTGGCCGAATTTTCGACAGTCAACCGATTTTCACCATATTTGGTATACGGTGGTCTTGGAAGTCACTGATCACGAATCCGAGGTCGAATTTGCCGAACTCAAGATGGCGGATCCAAGATGACGGTTATTGGTATTTATACCAAATACGGGTATATGGGCGTTTTTGAGGTCGCCAATCACGAATCTTAGGTTATATTTCCAAAACTTTGAAATTCAAGATGGCTGATTTAATATGGCGTATGACGTATTGCTTAAAAATTTGGAAGAATTTGGAAGATTTTCAAAATCCGAGATGGCGGACCCAATATAGTGGTAATATGATGACACTTATACCATCGATACGAAAAATGGGTAGGTTTGAAATATTAAAGTAACGTCTCCAGTAGAAATGTGAGGATATAGTGCAACAAAGAAGTTGTCGATTTCAAAATGTTCGCAAATCGAGTTACGTATTATGTATATGAACGACCTCTATTAAGAATAATTTTTGCATGGAAATATAATATTTAAAATTTTTTTTCGAAATAATTTATGTTTTTCATTATATTAGCAATATTATCAAAAAAATAAAAGCAAAAATAAATTTTCCGTTTGAAGATCGAATGTCAATTGCCAATAAACTTGATTCTATTGAATTTTTGCAATTTAGCGTCAGTATCAATGTTATCGTGTTTCTCGCACGATCAACACACACACACACACACATACAGTCATCTAATACAAACTTATTTTTCCTCAACACTAAACGCATCTATAGCATTTTAAGTCTAATTTGCAAGATAACAAACTGACTATTTTATCTCGACTAGAAATTTAAAGTTGTCTGTATTTATATACAAGGGTACCGGCTAGGCCGGTATTGATGCAAGTGTGAACGGTTAGTTACCGTTCACCCTGTAGCATCATAAAATGATTTTAAATCAATTTATGGTCATTATTAGTGAGAAAACTTTTAAAAAAAATGCTAATTATACAACGGCTTTTTGCTCACGTCAATGTATAAACAAGATTTTTGACAATTGATAACAATCGACGAACGTCATTAGTATTACCATAGGCGTGGAAAGATAAATCTGGTTATTTGTTATTATGAATAAAAATTTTAAATAAGATACTTAATTTGTTGTTTATAATTATATTTGCAAGTCGATGCAATTTCTATTTGGGAAATAATTTTTAATCCAATGGGGCAAACAAAGCTTTTTGTAGTAGACTTCTATGTATTTATTAAATGCGAACTATTTAAAATCAAAAATTTTTTGGAAAGGTAATATTTAAGAATAAGGTTGGATTTGGAGATTTTTGAAGTTATTCCAAGATATCGATATGATACTAATATTTGAAAAAATAACGTCAGAGAAGGAAACAATATCATATCAATATTGCTACTCAATTTCAAAGTATCATAACTCAAAATCAAACTATTATAAAAATATGTTAAATTTATGTTCATATCTTTAGATAAAATTCTTAAGTATCCAATATCGTATGTTTCAAAGATTTTATTAAAATTTTAAAAAATGCATGTCAAGGGAATGTTGTGGCCGAACTGTAACAATAGCAATAGTAGCCGGTGTCAATTGTGGTTCATTAAAATTCTCAAGAGTTCACAATAAATCAGGGTAAAATGCAAATTTTACGCCTAAAGAAGCCACTACAATGTATTTCTTTTATCAATTCAAAATGTTGTTAATGCCATAACTAAATGCTTAACAATTTAAAATATAACAAAAAAAAAAAAAAAAAATATGATAATATGGATTGAAAAAAAAACAACCGTTAAAAGTTAAAAAATCAAAAAAAAAAAAAAAAGTGTTGAATGAAAAACAAAAACAGTTTGCCATTGAACTGGAAAAAATGAACTTATCTTGAAAAACAATAAGGAAAAAAGTAAAAAAAAAATACTACGAAAGCCGTATATGTAGTTGCTGTTTTTATTCATAAAATCGAAGATTTAAGTTATTGTTTATGCACGTGAATTAACAATAAAAACCAATGCCAAGGTTTTCATTTCAATACAAAACACATAGAATATTCAGTGAAAAAATCACCTTTTTTTTAATTTAAAAAAAAAAAAATAATTTTTTTCGAAATCCAACTGCGTTTTTAATTATTTTTACTGCAAAAGAATCGATTAAAGTTGTAAAAACAATAATTGAGTTTAACAATTCACAAATTTATGGTATGTTTCAGACACTTAACGCAGTTTTACTTAGGTAAATTTATTTTTTTTAACATGGAGACGAAATTTAAGTGTTTGTTGCCCCTATTTCATTGCTTTTGAAAATTGAATTTCATATAGAAAACTTTGTAGTATAATCAGGCCCGGAATTAACATAAAACCACAGTAGGCACGTGCCTAGGGCGGCAAGAATTGGCAAAAACTTTGAAAAATTGTTTTATTCTTGGGAATTTAATTTCCCGTCTAGGCGGAAATCCGGCATTCATGCTACTGACTGTAATAAAATAAAATATTTGCTCTGAGAAAGGTGCATTTTATTGATTGAAAAACTTTTCGTACCACACTTATTCCACAATTAAAGAAATTTTGATGGGAGGGGGGCCGGCCATTTTTGCAACTGCCTAGGGGCGGTAAATTTCTAAATCCGGGCCTGAGTATTGTTATACTTTCCTACCTAAGAATAAATGGCTGAGCACACATTCGTTGAATTAGATTTCAAAGATCATTGGCATAAAGCCATAAGGGCTTTTCCAGCTAGATTCGTAGAGGATTACCGAATTTGAGTTCTCACAGGATAAACTGCAGAATAATTTTGGACAAGCCGAATTACAGCATGTTCGTTATTTTTTGACAAACAAAGTAGTTATGTTGCCTCAGCCACCGCATTCGCATGGACATGGCCATTTGCGAATACATACTTTCTATTTCTGAAGCTGAAGAAAGGATGACATTTTGCCACCAATGATGAGATAAAAACAGAATCGCTGAATAAGCTTCAGGCCATCCAGAAGTGTTTCCAAGATAACTATACGTAACATGTAGTGGATTATGCGACTAACACCAATTTTTTTCAGCCGAATATCTCTAGAACTATTAGTCCTACGGAAATTTTGTTCAGGACCTTTTTTGTGTAAAATTATCTAAAAAACTAATTTTATATACCAAAAATGGCCGTTAAATCAATAGTTTATCAGATATTTGCAACTATCGACCTTAAATATCTTTTTTAACGCACGCGATATCGATGGGGACTTTTTGCACGTTAATTATGAAGCCAAACTAAAGGACCATGCAAAAATGCAGCTTGCCCAAAACTAATCCACAGACATCTTCGAACTCTTCTTGGGCGTAGAGGGAAGTTTCTTAGAGACAAAGTGTGTTCTCCAGCCGCCATTTCTTCGTCTACACAACTCGTACTGTACTAGTCTCATATTGAAGAGTAAAATTATAGAGCTTGTCATTTAATAAGTAAACATGATGCAATTGCCAGTTTCGCATCAGATTGTTTAGGTTTTTGTCTCTTTTTTTTCTGATCCAGACCAGATGAAATTATTCTTAAAAGAGCAAAATTAATAAACCTTTTCATTAATCAGATCCAGAATTAAATGCTATAATCAAATTAGGGAAATATTAATTAATCGTCCCACATCAGACCACAAAAGTTCACCATACATAGCAGTAATGGCAATTTTCGCGAATATACTGAATTTAAAGTGGGAGTGTAATTTTTGTATGTCGAGCATAATTCTTCTGAATTTTTGCGGAAATTAGCAAAAAAAAAAGGACTAACTTCCATCAATCTAAGTAAAACAGTGCAATTATTTATGGGACATTGTTTATGTTGGACATCCCTACCCAAAACGAAAAGAGCTGGATCTTGAGGTCTTCGATTTTGCTGATATTTGTTTACATAGTTGATAATTTACCATGAATTATTTTGCAATAAGTTCATCACTACACTGAAGTGACAATTACTTATTGCTTTCAGACACTGCATATTTCATGAGAAATGCATTAACTGATATAGGGGCTGATTTTATTTTGAGGCTATAAGGAAAAAAGTTATTTTAATCTTCCATAAAAACTTAGATGCGATTAAATTGAAATTATCAGCATGTTAAACAAAAAAAAAAAAAAAACAAAATTCAATATATACTAACTAAAATTTCCACTTGGGTGCTTAAAAACAAATGCCAACAAAAGTCGACAGAAGTGCAACAACAGCAAACAAATAGCAGCAATCAACATAATTTACCATATAAAAAAACACTGATCCATGCAATTTTCAGCAACCATGCATGACAACTATGGTAGTTTTCTAGATCTCAGTGCACATAGGCGTAGCAAAACGTTTCTTTTTTCCTCATACAAACATCCCGTGGTGTTGGTAGGGAAGAACTGGAGTTGGTTGGTATGCGAGAGCAGCACCATTTAAGGGATGACATCCAATGGAAAAATATATAGATTTTGCTAGGATTTTTCGTAATAGGCGTAGTAGTTTCCCCTGAGAAGGAAAATAATATTCTAGTCATTCTATTTCGTTTCCTTGTCATGTTGGGGGCCCTAGCTCTAACTAGCGAATATCTTAATACCTACAGTGATTTTTGGGGACCGAACCAAGGGAGCTATAGTCCCTCTAGCAATTCGTAATTAATGCCTCACAATGAGCGCATGTGCAAGTAAAAGCCATGGTTCTGACATTGCAAGAATTTTACAAATTTTAACAATAGTTCCGATAAGAAAAGGTATTCAAAAACATTTTGTTACCTCTTGTGATCTTAAACTTTTGCAAGGCGGGGCAAGTATAACAATAGGTGTCATAATTCATACCTATGTATGCATGATTGCTATATAATTCATTTTTAAATTTTTTTTTACATAATTGGTGTAAATTTCCATTAAAATCTCGTTTGAATTGCACTTTAAAACGTATCATTAAACAAAGCCGCCAATGCAATGCAATACATTTTTGTTAAATTTTACAATAAATATTTATTTTTTCCGTACCTATTTTTAACGCTTTGTAAATAATAACAATATGAGATGTAATTTTTTTTTTGTACAAAAACTTCATTCTTAACTCGAGCGTTACTTGGTTTTAACTTCAGCTCAAGTAATAAAGCGGTGATAATTGCTTTTTAAGTGCGAATTGCATGTTTTGTCAATTGAGCAGTTAATGAACTTTTATACGATCGTTAGATGCACGACTTTGTGTATAACGAAAGAAAGTAATAAAATATTTCGTAATTCAATATCCATTATGAAAGACATTTTAAGTGTAATTAATTGACATATTTAAATGATACAACTGAAAAGATAAAGCAAACAGAGACGAGTTATTTTGAGTTGATCACTTAAGTTGAAAAAAATCTTAAATTTTTAAGTGTTCGCTCGTGATATACACGTGTGGGAGTTAGCGTGTGTGCGACGCAAATCAGCGAAAGTTTGTATTTAAAACATATACATACATAAATTAAAGCGACTCTAATAAACTGAAAAATTTTTTTTAAATTTTTTTCTAAAAAAAATGTCAGCTGATTCAAATTCACCAATCAAAAATCCATAGAAATGCTGCTTTGGTTTGGATCAGCGGTGGGCATGGAAATCTAGCAAAAAGGCGCAACAACAAAATCAAGCAACAAAAACGAAATTTTAAAGTTTCCAAATTCGCTAACAGCACAAAAAAAAAACCAAATTGAACTACAAACAAAAACAATTGCTACATTCGTCGAGACACAATGCGGCACCGTCACTAATGCCTTTGTGTGTTGTTTTTGTTTTCATTTGAACTCATGTCAACGCTGTGCGTCGATAGCGTTGAAATTGTGCGAATTGTTTTTAGGTTGTTTTTGCATCGAATAACGGATCGGGCCATGAGGGCGGATAGTGCCACTACGTGTCCATCGCAGGTTTGGATAAAAACAAACAACAAAAACCAGTGGTATCGAGCAAGATCAGTGACATAGAAAATTCGCTTTCTAGTGCAGAGCACTTCCCCATGGTTAAATTCTAGATTCGTTACTATTTTCAACTTAAAGAATTTTCAATTCATAGAGCAAAGTTAAATTTTAAAGCTCAACTCATCAGCTGACGAAATACCACGCCTGGGAACGCTGAAGATCAAAGGCGGTAATAGTTCAGAAAGTGACTGCCATTGAATTGATTGGCGTGATTTTAGCTTTTATTTATTTAAAATAACAACATACATATCTGTTCAACTAAAACCGTTAGCATTTACATTATTTCCAAATCATAAGCTATACACCACCCTAACGTAACGCCTTATCCCATAACCGCTACTTCATAATTTTATTTAAAAATTTATACCATAAACGCGTATATTAGGTTATTATGTTATTGAATTACTTTTATTTTTACGTAAAGTCATAAGATAAGAAACATGAAAAATTAAAAATAAAAAAAGTCAAATAGAGCACAAAAAAAGTCCGCTTTCGCTGTATATAATTAGCGACATCTGATTTTCTGTTATTTTACTGTTCGTATTATCCGAATATTCGTTATTTTTGATTAAATAATTAATTACAACTCTCGCATATCGACGACTATGTTGGTGTTGCTGTTTTGGGTAGTCACCAGGTTAATGACCGAACGATTTGACTGTCTGATTATTACACTGAGACCGCATTTTTTTTTTAATTAACCATAACTTTTTATCCCAGAGCGTTACATTCGATTATGCATGTGATCTCGATTAATAAAAGAGCTGTTGATGGCGGTGTTGGTGGCGCTTCTTATGGGAAAGTGATACAATTAATTTATGCCAAAATGTTAATTTTTAATGAAACGAATATATCTGCTATGCTATGTTTAGTTGTATTATTAATTAGCTGTTGTTGCATTGTAGTTATGGTAACTTGCGTCATTGGTGGTGGTGCGTCTTCTTTTGCCGATGTCTCATCTTTATTTGCATTTTTTTTTTTTTCTTCAATAGAATTTCTTAATCATTGTGTCTGCTATCTACGCGCAGCCATCTTTATAGTCTCTAATGTAAATTCGTATTTCGAAGACGTAATAAAAGATCAATAAATATGTTAATATTTCCTTGAATGATTTTATCATATGATTTGAGTTTTAGTTTTATATTTTGTTTTTAATTTATTGATGTGTTTATTCTTTGAACAACTTGAATTACTTAGCCACCAACTCAGCAGTAGATAAGGTGATAATATCCGACAAGTGATAAAGTGGCTAGAGCTTATGCATAGTTAATGACTAGCTGCCTAACTGTGTAGCAGCTCATTGGATTCATTTGGGATTTTTGTTATTTCAAGATTTTTTTTTTTTTTAATAATCTCTTATACTTTTGTTATGCAAATGTGAATATCAATAAAATGTTGGTTAATTCTAAAAATAATATGATATTTGTGAAATTCTCTTGTAAAAACCAGAACAAGAACTAACAAAACAAAAAAAAATTTGTATACGGAATTTCGTACGGAGAAATGAACCGGATTTGAAAAATCTTAACAAAACAAAACTTAAAGTCGTAAACTTTTGAAGATGAAGAAATAAAATAACTAGTGAGGGTGTTGTCTTTGGTCAGATAAATAAAATTAAATACCTTTTAGAGTGTTTCTCTGCACTCAGCGTATATTAATTTTGTCATTCATTCATGGAACGGATATAAAGAGGCGTGGCTGGTATATAAAAGCACTTAGTTTTTTCAGACAGACAGAAATTCGAACATTGCTATATTGACTCAAGAGGTCACGCTGGCCAAGAATATATATTGATTTTTACTCCTGCCACGCCCCCTTAAATGCGTTACAAAGGAGTGAACAAAGTTAAAACACCCTGTGAAATAGCACAGGTTTACAAAAACATAAAATACGGGATGCTGGTAAGACAGATCTATGGTTTTTAGCAGCTGAAATCGAATCTGAGGCAAGAACTTTTCATCACGTCAGCACTTTAATTGCTAAAAAAGCATTTTTACTAAAGAGATAATAGAATAGATTTTTCAATACTAAATTACAATATAGTCATAGAATATTACTTGCACATCAGAACTTCGATGTATTCTGTCCGAAAGTCATTTATGGACAAATCATAAATTGAATTTTCGGTACATATGATTTGCGTACCTCAAAATCATGCCATGACAGAAAGGTAGATCAAACGATATTTTGATATTTGAACTTGGCGATAATAAATTCGGCCATGCAACCACTCTTTCACATCAACATTTTGAGGTATTTAAACAATATGTACCAGAAAACCTCAAAGTTTTGACGCGCTAGATATACTCTGCCGCTAGATTCAGATTAAACACTAAAAGAATTATAGATCATATCAAATAGATATGATAAATTTTATTCAGGTTATTCAGGTTATTCTAGTGATTATCTTATCATGAACAAAAATGGCACTTTATGCACTTAAGGGTTAAATATCTCAAAATATCTCCGGTCTAATATGAGTTGGCGCAAAGGAGAATGTTCTTAAAAGCCATATGAAAATGGGAACCGTGCAAGCAGTTTGGAAAATAAATTTTTTTTGAAATACGAACGTGTGAGTTCAAGCGAAATTTCCAGATGTACTTAAAAATTGTGATATTAATTTCAAAAAAAAAAAAAATATCCAATATCCACGGCAATCGTTATAAAACTTTTTTTGAGCATTGAAAACCGTAAACCATATTCTTCAGAATACATGGGAAAGGTGTTCTCTACTACATATGTATATTCTAATGATGATTCATTTCATATAAAAACATGTGTACAATTCTTTAAAAACATGTTTTATTGCAATTACTACAAAGTAATTAATAATATAATTTGAATGATATGTATATTAAAAAAACATCATTGATTACAATCACAAAGAAAAGATGATGCTACTTAAGGCCAACTTTACGCTGAAAGTTATTTATAGCTTGTAAAAAATTCATTAACTCTCACGAAGCAATTTATTATGCATCAAAACAATATCTATAAATATAATTCAATTATTTTTATTAAAATATTGTGATTAAAATCTCAAACATCTGCTTATTGTAAATATCATTAAGTTTATATAATTATCTAATGTTCTAGGAAATATTGAAAATTTAATGCCGCGAAATCAGACAGAATCATTTGCGAATAAGTGCACAGATCTTAACAATTGCAAATTATAGGTTTCTAACTTTTAATGATGTTTAGATTTAGTTCCGATAACTTTTCAATTAAGTAAGATACAGGTATGGACATATAAATAGCAAATTTTTGTTAAATTTTCTTTCTTATGCTTTAATTTAATTCTTTAATTTAGTTTTTGCTTCTAAGGTCTTTGACTTTAAGAACCACCAGATCTACAACATGAATTAAAAAATTAAAAGTAAAATCAAATAAAGTGTATTGGAGCCGTTGCCCAACATCTCGAAGGAGTTCGTCATATGGTACAATTTATTTCGTTCTTCTTATCATTTAAATAGTAAAACACAGCGCTTTTATAGTGGGAAAACTTATGTACAGTGAAACCTGGATAACTGGGTTCTCCTAGGGACCAACATTTTTGTCTCAATTAAAGAGGTTTTCCATTTACGCAGTTTTCCAAATAACCATACTCATACCGATAAAACGTGCATATTCAAATTCAAAATAACAAATTATACACACATAAATATTATTTCCAACTTATAGAGGTTATTTCTAAACGATCCCAGTTATAGAGGGAAAAGCCCATGTTATAGAGGCGAAAATGCACAAAAACTTCGAAAAACAAATCCCAGATATAGAGGTTTAATAATCCCAGTAATAGAGGTATTTTGATGCAAAAGTGTTGGGACCTTGAAGTGAGTCTCACTAGTAGAGGTTTCCCACTTATCCAGATCCCGCTTAACCAGGTTTTACTGTATGTTAAAAAACCCACTTTAATTTATTTATTAAGCTACTTTTCACATGCACATTTCTCTAAGCTCTACTGTTGTCTTTTTATGTAGTTTTACAGTGGTATCGATTTCGTTATAAAAAGCATAGAATTTTAATCGGCCATATTTCGACGTGATTCAAGTTAGCTGTATTTCTGGTGGCTCTCGATCTTAAATAAAATATGACCCATGCGTTGTTCATCGGAATGAGCAAAGCTCAATTAAATTTTATAACTTTAGCGGAATAAAATATAGGCGCATTTCCAACTGATATGTACATATCTCACAGGTAAAATGAATAGCAATAATAAAATAAAGTAAGAGAGTAGTAACGGTATTATTCCAACTATCATTCAATTAGAGATCATTTTATTATTACTGACTCTAAATACCGAAGATATGACGAAAAATTTAATAAGGCGACCCCTACTTTCGGTATAAAAACTTTAAAAGTACATAGTTCTAATGGAATAATAGAAATTCTTCAGTTGGTAAAATTTAATGATTTTTTGCAAGAACTGAGATCTGGTGGGTAAGTTCAAGAACGGGGTACTTGATGTCAATGATCTTTGGATCAAAAAGTTGGTCTACTCAAGGCAAGAACATTGCTATATATTATTTTTTAAGATCGAACTGTAAATGCCGAAAATATGATGAAAAACTTAAATGCGCGACATCTATTTTCGGCCAAAAAAAAAAAATTTATTTCGAAATTTCCTTGCAAAAATCCCTCGGCTTTGCTGGTGTCCGCAGAATTTTTTTTTTCTCGTACGGTCTAATGTAGATACATGTAAGACTCAACTGTCAATGAAAGCTTAACAAATTACAAATTTTTGAACAACAATATGCAATATAACATTCATTTTTGATAATGTGGCTTAAGGCCTGAATGAGCACACATTCTTTTAACATTATATTCCTGATCGACAAAAAATCGATGATATTCGAATTAATTTGATATAATATGCATATGTTGTATTCAATCAAATATATTTTTGATTGTACCAAATGTATTCATCATACAAAATTTTAAAAATGTAGCCTTTTTTAGGATTAACTAGACTTGAATATAGTCAAATAGCTGGCTGGACTTCTTTGTACTCTTTGTTACTTGGAATTTCAACAAATAATGAGATGGCATATTTAAAAACTAAAATCTATTTATATTATTTCATCTGTTTATATTAATCTCACAAATAAATTTTCTTCTCTGTCTGATTTTGCTCTATATTTTAAATGAAGTTTTAAATAGAAAATAATGAAAAAATTTTAATTACACACCAACTAACTGGTTTTGATTAAATAATTAACATTTTTTGACACAAAGACAAATAAGATAACAACAGCAAAAGATACCGATAAAATAAAATGAAAAAGAAAAAAAGCAAAAGAAAATAACTCACCTTTTCGTTACGTGTTAAAAATTCCCAAATCGGTATCGCTGAGCCGCAACACAATTGCATCGATATGGCCAAGATGAGTGATGTTGCAATTACTTTCGCTGTGACCGCTGCCATGTTGTTCGAGGGAAATATCTTTTGCAGTGGACTGGGTAATAAAAGAGAAGAGGAGGGGCGGCGCAAGTTTACCACAAAAAACTCAAAACAAAATTAAAGTTAACAAAAATGTGGCAGCACAAAAATGTTAAATATTTTAAGGCAGGTTAACACGTTATACGCGTGTAATTATGAAAACCGCAAAAAAGGGTGACTATTGTTATGTTATTGTTGTTGCTGTTGTTGTATAACACAAAACTTAAAAGTGTTGAACTTTTTGTTTTTTTTTTATGAAATTTCACTTAAAAACTTTCTTTTTATGTTAAAAGTTTTATTTGTTTTTTTTTTTGCTATTTTAATGTTTTTATGAGCTAAAGCTTTTTATTTTCACTTTGTACCTGCAAGATACTAAAAAGTATCTATTAATATTTAGTGGTATTTTATTGCACAAATGCTCGCTAAACGTAAGACTTTATCTTCAACTTTTTTTTTTGTTTTTATCGTACTCGATGTCGGTATATCTCGAAAATACTTTTATGTTTTAACTACAAAGTATTTTGTATTTAAACGTATTTTTCTCTAAAATTTCGAGTAACTTCCAATATTTATTTTTTAGTTTGTTTCAATCGTTTTACTGCCAGTTTCTATTAACTTGGCTTACATATGCAAACACACACGCGTACGCTTTTTTTTTCTTTGAGTAGAAAAGAGAAATTCGCTATAATTTTTATTTATTTCTTTTTGTTAAAAAAAACACAACAAATTTTTGCTTAATTTGTACTGCAGCGCTTAAAGATTCGTTTTGAAATGAAACTCATCCAGAGTAGATGCTTCTATTTTATATGCATGCGCTCCTCAGTCACACAAATACAATCGCATTCACAACGAAATTATACTCCAACATCTATGGCGCATCTCTGCTCTCACTCACTGTGTGTGCGCTCATCAAATGCCGGGCCTTAAAGGCTGTAGGCAAATGCGGTTGTGATTTGGACCCTTATGATTTGCAATGTATTTTCAAAGTGCGCTAAAAGCATACAATTCTTTTTCGCCATAACGCCAGTTTTATTAATTTAAGAAAAGGGACGCCCATTGATTACGTGAGCTAAAATAGGGGGTGGGGGGGTTCCGGCAAAATCTCACCGAGGGGGGAGGGGGGTCAAGGAAAACTTCACGTTAACTTTTTAATGCATAGAATTTACATTAAAAATTATAATTTAAATCTCACGGGAGGGGGGGAGCGTGGGACCCGCCATATCTCACCAAATTTTACCAAGGGGAGGGGGGCCCGAATTTTCAGAAAAACACCTCACGTAATTAATGGACGTCCTCAAAGTTCTTAAATTTTAGTAAAAAACAATTTTTTTTTAAATTTTGACCGATTTTAAGTATGTTTTTATTAACTGCAATTTTACTGAAAATTGATAGCTTAGGAGAAAAATAAAGGTGAAACATTGACCAAAACTGCTTTTATCATTAATGATAAGCTAAAAATCTTAGAGCGAAAACAATAAAATATAAAACATGTCTTTTTTCACCATAGAATACAATTCTGCCATAAAAAATACCGGTTTGTACTAAAAAAATCACAGTAATCCTGGATTTGACCTTGAAAACTGGTTAGACGGGAAAGGCAATGTCAATTTTATATGACCCCCTGAAAACTTTATAACTTTTGCTTAAAACTTAAAAATTTATCACCTGCACTTACAGGTTAACTCTTGGTTTGATCTCTGTGAGAGTCCTAACACCTCTCCAAATAAAATAAGTACATTTTAGAAATGAGTTGAGACTTAGTGATATACACAAAACCTTTTAAAAAACTTTTCTAATAAAATCAATAGAAAAAAGTTATAGTCCTTAAATGATATTTTTCTCAAAAATTTTAGTCTATATTATATTACATATAACCTTTTCATTTTCTATTTTACGATAAGAAGTGTCTAGATGTCTAATGAACTACTCATACGTGCAAAAGAGGTATATCAGTGGAAGTGAATTTTAACAAAATGTATGTTTTATTAATGTCGTATTCTTGAAAGATATCTAAAATTGAGATAGAGGAAATTCTCTTAGGAGATTTTTTATATGTTTGAACTAAGATATCAGCATTTGGCGTAGTTTATTAGACGCGTAATTTCTTAAGCTATCAATGCCATAAGAATCAAGAATATGCACTGTTGTGAGATACCGCTTTTGCGCTTCTGAGGGCAGCACAGTAGTTCTACACTGATGTAGGATTCCAATTTTCAAGTTCAAAAAAAATTTGAAAGAGGTGTTTCTGAGCCCATCTTGTATATATCTTTGGTCAGCAACTCTACAGCATACTAAAATTTCAAAAAAATCGAATAGGTGACCCTATTTATAAAATGAGTTTTTCAACAACAAAACCATTGGAACGATAAATAGTAAGTGAGGCATTATATTGCAATTTTTTAGAGGAACAATTTTGTACCGAAAACTTTTTTTCATATCCCTCATCGTTTTCGAGAAAAACTTGAAACTTAGAATGACAATGGTTAGGATTTTGGTTTTCATCAAAAAATAGTTGTGATGTGGGATGTCTCCCAGTTACAAAATCAAGAAAAACATCCGACTTTTGAGTTGAAGTCACTTCCGACGAGACATGAATAGCTTTCATAGATTGTGAAATTTCAGAACACTAGGCAAAATTGCAATCTTGATACTTAATATCCAAATTCAAAGCCAATCCGTAGAAACAAATTTATATCTTCGAATTCAACGACCCCAAAAAACCCCAAATAAACTGTCGTTTCTTTCATTGTTCGACATGACTTAGTACTTTTTTGTTTTGACAAGATTTAACAAAATTTACAAAAATTGGTTTTAAAAGATAAAATCAATATAAACTCATTATAAAATATTTGTTCTCTTTATAAATTTAAGCGTGGGCTAAATATTTTCCTTATTAAGTCAACACCTTTGTTTTCTTCTATTATAGAAATATTTAGCTTTCGTTGTATACTTTTTCGTTTTTTTGTAATTGTTGCTAAAGTGACAGAGCGAGCACATCTTCTCACAAAAGAGCGCATTGAGTATGAGGGAGTTTTAAAATTTACAAAGAGTTCGTTATAGAAAATCGTTCTGCTTACTATCAGAATCAGCAGGAAAACAAAACTTGATTTACAGTAACAGAAAATAGAAGAAAATGCACAAAACGCATAATTGCAAATGCACATTGATATGTAGTCTCTGGTTGTATGTAGTTGTTACCTGCTAAGAGAGCTGCATAATCCAAAGTCAAGTTTATATATTTGACCAGAAAGTGGTTTTACTTCACCCAGACCTAAGATAAGCACTTCATGATTGAGTGTAGCATTTGTGTTGCTGTTTGTTTGCAATTAAGTTTGCTAAACTTCTAGTGGTCTTTTAGGAATCATTGTTTTGACGGAAGGTGTCTAGCAAAAGCTACCCATTTATATGTCTGTACTGAATCTGATGAACTCAAAACAACCACTCAAGATCAAGTCTTTAATCTAATGACTAAGATAGATGTAATACTATTTTTAATTGTATTCACACTAGCACTTTATCTATTGGAAAACCAATTGAAACTTAAACTTTTGAGGTGATAGGACGACGTGAGAGATTATTGAATGTGTAGTGCTTCCTTCAAACAATCAAGCGATTCAGAACTAACATAAGTATTTGCAGCATAATTATTCTCTTTTCGCTTAAAAATAATACTGGATACCGACATCTGGTATGAGTATTATAATGCATTCATCATTGCAATGAATATAGTGTTTCATATGTTTTTGCACGATTTATGATAATTATGCGACATAAAGTCCATTTTGCTCTTTTGAAGTAACTAGGAGGATTAGGCCCCACGAATCAGGTCAAAGCTTCTTCTTGAAATATTTATCGGTAATACATTATATATAATATACATATGTATATGTATATGCATAATACTAATCTAATCATAATACATCACAAGGGATAAGCCGCCCAAAAAAACTACAGGTTACGTCATTGAGTACAAAGTCAGATGAAAGAATAAGGTGAAACTACACTGTTGAAATAAAATGAATGAGAATGCCCAACTGAAGGCTATCAAAGGCACACAACGGATATCGTAAATGAAATCAATGATCAACTGTCTGGTCCATCTTTCAGATAGACAAACTAATGCAGCTTACGATGTCCTGTTTCCTTTTATCCATAAATCATCAGAAAAGTTTTAAAAATATATTTCAAACGATATCCAGGTATTATTGCAGACATCACCTTATTCCAAGTTTTTTTTCATTTTAGGGGCCACATGAAAGGCTCAAGCAACATTCGATTCCCCTGCCAGACTTATCACATGAGGTATGTGTCCACTGTCTCCTTAACTAATTGCAAGACAGATCAAGTTCTGAGTTTATAGTCAGGTTTTGTTAAATAAGCCAACAAAAAGATAATATCCAACAGTTTGTATGAACTAGAATCTAAAAATATATTCTATGGCATACTGATCAGTCCTTTGAAACTAATTGTTACCTAATCAAATTTTAGGGAAAAACCGTCGAATTTAAAACCAACATGCTGTCATTAAGCTCACCAGCCAGTTTACCTTGAGATAACTCGCTTCGCTGTTAGCTGTTTTTCTCCAAGTCTTATATGATCGGTGAAAAGAATGAGTTTTCTCGCAATGCTGCTATCATTTTTACTTTAAATTGGCCTATCTCCGCCAAACGAGAATCAACTGGGGTCATTCCTTTACAAAATGATGATTCATCAAATTAGGCATAATATGATGTTGAAATTATTTATTTTGCCTTCTAATTTTATGACTTTGAATATTAAAGCACATAGAATATGAAATCAGATTTTAAATTAAGGAATTCAAGTAACAGATATAAAACTTCAAATTAGGTTAATATATTAAAATTTCGATGCATGCAAATTTTTTAAGTATTTAGTGTTGACAAAAAGAAATTCGCTAAGCTCTTGAGCTCAAATTAAGCCCAATGAAGAAATTTTCAACCTGTAGAACTATATTGAATTGAGAAACAGGTGTGGCCTATGTGTTAAACATTCATAAAACTTTGAAATGAACAAATAAATCTGTTTCAAAATTCAATAATAAAAGTCAATAATATATTATAAATTTGACTAGGCAAAGCTAATGGTTTTGTTTTTGGTTTTATTGAAATAATAAAATTCAACCGGATCTGTCTGTTTTTGTAATCTTGTCAAACGCTAATAACCTTTAGAATCAATGGTCTAAAATCGCGAACTTAATATTTAATTAGTTTTGTTAGAATTCCCCGACTAAAGAATAAAACAGAAAAAGGAACACTTAAAATTAATTTCTAGCGCCATAATGAAATTTATGTTAATTTGTTAAAACAAAATTTCAAAAAAACCAAAAATTTATGCTAAGAAAAAAAACGTTTGAAATTCGATATGATACGGTCCATTTGTCCTTCTGGCGCCATATTACATAAAAATAGCAAAATGAACTATAGACGTTATGAAGTGAATGCTAATGAAATGAGCTGTTTTTGAAGTTTTTGAGCGTTGATCGGATCAACCACATATATGAACATGAATACATTGTACGCAAATATAACATTTTCGCTGACAAAGTCAAGCAAACAAGACATTCAAAAACCACAGAAGTACAGTCAGCGAAAGAGCTATATGTGCTTATATATTTCCCGTGATAAAAAGTAATTACGAAAATAACGGTAAAACAAAAGTATGCAGAATGCAAGCACAATTTGCAGAAAGTAATCTAGAATGTTGCTACTGTTATTTGCTTTGAAAATAGTACCGTAGAGTGGCTTGGTAATGATGAAGAAAAAATTGACATTTCGATTTTTGAAAAAAAAAAATCTCCTGACCTCAAATGTCTTTTAACGCGCATTAAACTCATGTCATTTCTCTCTCTTATTAATACAAATTATTAAAGCGTAAAAACATCTGGTATTTTTGAGAAAATCAGCCTTTTTTTCATAAAAATCACTATAACTCCGCCCATTTTCAACAATTTTCAAAATTTCATAAAGATTCCGACAGAATCAGAAGTTCTATTAGAATATAAAGACAAAAATTAATTATTTTGATTTGGATGAAAATGCGACTATTTTGAAAAAGTTTTCAGCGGTTTTTCAAGTTTTGACACTAAGACTTTAAATGGGCATAACTTCGTAAAAAATGTTATTTAATCAAATCGGGGGAATATGTGTCCCCTTATATCCTCTGAAAAAAACATATAAATATAATCGGCAACCAATTCCGAGATTTAAAGTTAGTCCGACTGTATGGTTTGAGATGGTTTTGGTCTGTAGTAATTTCATTCGTAGCATTCTTATTTTTTTATTAATAGTGTATTAGTGGGTGACCTACCGAAATCTACAAAAAACTCGATTCTGAAAAAAATTTTAGTTAGGGCCTTTCTATATTAAGGTAACGATATATCTCGTGATTTTAAAATCCTTTCTTTTTTTTAACAATCATTGGCTTAAATCTGCGACTTTGAAAATAAAGCCTTAAATATTTATTCAATGTTTTTTTCCGAGCTAAACCTTAAACGTTCACAAAAATAAATTTTTTTCAGTTGAGAAATCAAATTTGAGATTCAATGTGTTAGGAATCAGATTCTAAACAAAAATGCACATAGCTTGTAATTTCAATAAAACCTAACTAATTTTCACATCACCCAAAGTATAATAATATACCGCTCAACAAAATACTAGGGATGTAAGTTAAAAAAAAATTATATATATGAAACAAAAAAAAATTAATTAGAAGATATGGCAAGAAAATGCCAAGAGAAATTTATATTTGTGTCGCAAATATTGAACAGGTTTATCTTTTCGTGTTAAAAATAAAAAATACCTAAATTTTTTTAATTCTTTTGCCAGAAGTTGTTTCACAGGTAGCTTAAAAAGTTTTTTTTATTATTTTTTTTTTTTGTTGGCTTTTTGCATTTTTAATTTATAAGTTTATCTTTAAAGAAAACAAAGTCGAAAAAAGAACGTTCGTGATTTAAGTCGTTTGTTTTTATTTGAATTAAGTTTTTTCTCAACTTAATATGACGGGAATTCCAAAACACATACATATATTTGATCACTAATTTGTATAACAATTAACATAATGGTGTGAATCACGTTTGCCAATTTTTGTAAAAATCATTAAAATATTTAACAATAAGTAAAATAATTTACTTTCTTTGATGAAAAATATAATATAATATAATTGATACTGACTGATTGATTAATTTTCTTTTCGGTCAAAAATTATTATAAATTGCTTATTTTTAACATAACGATTAGGAATGCCGATTTTGTATTTGTGTTTATTTCATTTTTTACTAACTAATAGGCGAATTTTTAGATAAAATTTCGATGAGTACATGATACATCAATTATGCCTTGGCTCTGGAAGCTGAATCAAAAGAGCCTTTTAATACTTTGCCAAAAGGAAAAGCGATCGTCCGAAATCATCGTGGAAATGTTCGGAAATAAATAAATCAGAGAAATGTTTTAGAGAATTAATGGCTATTGATCGTACACGGTGGAAGAGTTTTATGAAGGCTCTATGACTATGTTTTGTGAGAAGAGAGAGATTTTTGTTCGTTTTTGTATTGTACCACTTAAAATTCAACCAATTCTTGTTTGAAAAATTTTGAAAAAAATAAAAAAAGTTAAATACAATTAAGGTAATTTTAGACACCAACCTAATTTACATATATTAAAACTAAACCAACTAAAAGCCAAATTAGCTGAAGTTTAAATAAACTCGTTAATATTATCGCCTGTCATACAGAAGCTGAGACAAATCCTTCTCACTTAAAAGTGTTTTTTCTTTTTAAATATGTCAACCGTAAACAAATTGCGCCACTCCTGTAAAATGCATTTATTCTGCGTGTTGCGAATGCCATAATGCATTCAAAAGAGTTCATTGCACTGTACATATTGTATTTTAAAAATACAAATCATTTTAAATCACAAAGAAGAGGAAAACTTTGGAATTCTCTTGCCATAAAGCGAAGTTTATATCAATTCGCTTTCCGTCTGGCTCACATTGATTGGTTTTCGACCCAAAATGACTTTCTCTCGCTTATATTGATAATTGAATTTCTTCCATAAGCTTATAAGTGCTAAAAATGTTCAACGCCTTTAACATGAACTCGATAACTTTAACGAAAAAATGTTATCTATGTATTTTCCATTAGTATAAAATTCTCTTAGATTGTTTTTTCTTTTTCTGAAAAATTAACGATTAACTGAAATTGAGAAGTATCGCTTATTGCCTGAAATGCTAATTGTAAATAAAATAAATTAACTCGTTAGTCCTATAAAAGTTAACTTATGCCCTTCTCACTTAAGAGTTTTTAAAATATGTCAATCATAATTAAACTGCGACACTTCTATAAAATGCATTAATTCTGCGTATTGTTAATACCATGCCGGTTAAAAGGTTTACAAATTAAAACGAAAAATCAATTCAATTCACAAAAAGAATAAAATGTTTGCCATAAAGCAAAAGAAAAAAAAGTTTTACGAAAAAAAAAACTTGGAGATGCCGGGGATCGAACCCGGGGCCTTTCACATGCAAAGCGAACGCTCTACCACTGAGCTACATCCCCTTCCAATGAAATTGTGGCAAATTGCTAAGTTAAGGCTTTTTACTTATTAATATATTTAATTTGAAATGTTCTGATCCCTTACATTTTACCAGGGTTGCATCAAAAAATGTATTATCTATTAATATGCCACGTTATCTTGTTTACTGAGGCGACATATCACTACGGCTCTATAGTTCATTGTTATTCAAACGCGCTATGGCAAGGCTTTGGTGATTAATCAAAGCATAGCTTAAAAAATTGAATAAATAGGAAAACTTTCCAAGCTTATACCTCAGCTTTTGGTTAACTGATCTCGAAGCTGATAGTTTTCCGGCACTCTGCTCTGCTCGCATTAGGCTCGGTTCACACGAGTATTTTTTCAACGCTCGTTTGCTAAAGGGTCAACATTGCCTTACGCTGCTGGTTAAAAATCTCTTGCTTTATTTATTATTATCGCAGACGTGACTAAAACATAACAAAAGTCGCTAAAATTACTTTCCGGTACATTGCGCAACACAATTGTAACTTTTAGGTAAACACGGTCACTTGGGTGATACCGTAACGTTTAAGGAGAGGGAGGCAGGGGGACAAAAATCTTCAAAAATTGCGTTACGTAATACGACCCCTAACACGCGTTTCAGCATAGCCCAAAGATATATACAATAAGACACACCATCATGTGTGGCTCATTCCTATTGTCTTGGTATGCTGAAACGCATGTTGCAAAAGCGCTCATGTGAACCGAGCCAAATGCGAGTTTTTTCAACGTTCGTGGGAACGCACGTTGGTTTTGAGCCTTAGGCTCGGTTCACACGAGCATTGAAAAAACGTGCGTTGCAACGCGCGTTGGTTTTGTCAACGCCGGAGTTATTCTAAAACGCGCGTTGATGGTGTGGTTCATTACATATACTTCTGTGTTATGCTGAAACATGCGTTTGCTAACGCGCGTTGAAAAACGCTGGTGCGATCCTAGCCTTAGCAAATGTAAATTGTACTCGCATTCGTAAAATTTTTGGAAATAAATGGCCACATCAACAGTTTATAAAAAATTTATTACAATTTATAAATTTCATTTATTGTTAATATGGCAACATATGTTTTGTGGCGCGTGAACCGAACATCTGTTTGACTGTTGTAAACAAAATAACAAATAGTACACAATTAATATTAATTTAAGTTTGCATATAATAAAAACATGCCAGTAGAACTCAGTGAAACCGTACAAGTGCGACGTTTTTTAAAAGAACGACTGCAGCGTGACTACACAACATTCCGTGGCCACGAAGCAGAGCGTCAAAATGTACGAGATCTGTTGCAGCGCACATCGGAATTGGGAGAATCAAATTCTCTTTTGCTAATAGGACAAAGAGGTGTAGGAAAAACAACGGTCAGTTGAAAAATAAAGTAAATTTTAATATAAATATAATTAAAAAAAAATTACAGCTGGTTAACTCAGTGCTATCCGAATTGTTACCCAATGCAGCATTCGAGCAGAACACTTTGATTGTGCATCTCGATGGTAACCTGCATACAGATGATCGCTTAGCGCTTAAAGCAGCGACAGTGCAGATGCAGCTGGAGAATGCGGCAGATGGTAAAGTTTTTGGTTCATTCGCAGAGAACTTGGCATTTTTGCTTGCATGTTTAAAAACGGGTGGCAAGAAATCAAAGAGCGTCATCTTTATTTTGGAAGAATTTGATTTATTTTGTGCCCACCATAATCAAACGTTGCTCTACAATCTACTTGATGTTTCACAATCAGCACAAGCACCCATTTGTGTACTGGGCATCACTTGTCGATTAGATGTGATTGAACTACTAGAGAAACGGGTCAAATCTCGATTCTCTCATCGGTAAGAACTTTGTGAAATTTATTTGTAGATATATGAAATACCCAAAAAATGAACGGATAAGTTGGACATTAAAAGAATGCTTTAACTCAAAAATATAAAAATAATTGAAGATTGAGGGTGAAATAGGCCTTAAATAAAGTTTCAGAAGTCTCCGATTTTGGATTTCATAAAATGCCTACTCAAAATCGGTTTAAGACTAAAATCGGTGTCGATACATTTATGAGACGTAATCTCAAAATTTATTTCGAGAATACATCAGACCCCGTTCGAGTGGGTCCAAAGTTTCTGCGGAATGATTTTTTCTTAATAATACAAAAATAAAAACTATACTACTAGCTATTTTCTTATATTTTGCAGACAAATTTTTCTGATTCCAAATGGAGATAATTTTCCAGAGCGCATAAAACTTTTTCGCGAACTACTCAGTATACCCAACGAAAAGGAACTAAAAGAAATCAGCACAAGAATAGCTACGCTTAAAGTTCCAGATTGCACGGAACTCGCATTTCATCGCAATCATTTTCAGCCTGCCAAGTATAAATTTACCAAAAAATTCTGCGTTTCTTGGAATAAACATATTACAGGGATTTCTACCGAGAAGTCAGTGCAGTCAGCGTTGCAGTCACTTTACGATTTTGACGTTAGTGAATCTATTTTTAAGCTATTTTTATTTCGTTTGATAGCTGCAATAAATGAAGGCCCTTGCAAACAACTCACCGCAGAACATGTAACCCAAATGGTTGCCTCTTTTGAAATCGATGACAAAGTTGAGCTACTCACTGGACTCTCAGTTCTGGAACTATGTTTGGTTATAGCTATTAAACACCATTCGGAAATCTATGACCGGGATCCATTTAATTTTGAAATAATTTTTTCACGCTTCTCTAAATATGCTAAAGTCTCTACAACCATGCAAGGCATCGAACGCGCTGTGGTGTTAAAGGCTTTTGAACATTTACGTAATCTCGAATTTATACTGCCGTTGACAACGGCTGCCTGTAAGGTGCAGAAAGAATTTGAAATGCACAAAATGGCACTGACCTCTAAACAAATCAATCAAGCAGTGCAAAAATATCAGGCTCTTCCCACTGAGGTGTCGCAGTGGGCGCAGAGCTCACTTATATAATAAGAGAGAATTTTGTTTATATAAAAATAATAGGTTTTTAAAACGACAAATGCTAACAAGCTAAATTTTATGTTGATCGCTTGCGAAAAATTTAGCTTGTTAGATTATAAGCCGTATCTTGTACTAGTTATTAAGTATGTATTTAAGAATTAACATTGCAAATAATTTAAAAACAATTAAATAGCTAAGATTAGGAATCAAAATAAACTTTTAATTTATATATCATACATATTTGCTTTATAGATTTTGGGTTGCCAAGTTCAAATTCAAATTATATAATTCGTTTATATAATTTTAATTATAATGTTATAATGTTTCAAATTCGTTTTGTTTATTTCCAAAACGTGACCTGAAAGTTTTGGTAATTTGTATTTCTCAAAACACACTGAATTCGGAATAAAATAACCTGCGCCATTGGCGTGGTTTGCATAAAGAATTTGTTGTTTAATTTAGTAAAAAATCGATCAGATCGCATTTTGGATACAAATGTCTCAATTACGATACTTCGAGTAAATTGTTAAATACTGAAAAAATGCCGATTTCAAACTACGAATTCAAATGGACATATGACCCAATCTAAGCTTTAGATAACATATTATTTTCTCTATAAATTTAATTACAATATTATTAGACGTACCTTTCGAGTGAATAATTTTGGTCCAAGCATAATCAATTCGATCTTACTAGTACGGGAGGCAGCGTTACATTTTTGAACGTCATTTCCTCCCCCTTAATTTTATTGGAATTGCTAGTTTAAGGAAGGCTTATAATGGAAATAAACGTCAGTCGTCAGAATCGTGGTGGGTCTGGTTGTGAGAGGTCAAATCGAAATTTTTCGAGCATGAAATCGACATGCTTTCATCTGCTCTACAACATTGGTCTTAACATAATTATTTACTTGTGGCTTACTTTCCGAGTTATTGAGCGAAACTTTTTTCGTCAGCCTCTCACAACCAGATCCACCACGATTCTAGCAACTAACGTTTATTTCTATTATCAGCCTTATGTACTAAACAGAATTCCGGCGTAAATGCCGCTACCGCTGATGATAGAATTATTTTAATTTTACTGTCGCGGTAGAGAGAGTAAAGAGTTGCACTCTCTACTCCCATACGATTTTCTCAGCAAAAATTTTACGCTGCCACTATTTACAACGTACGCCGGAATTCTGTTTAATGCATTACTTAAACTAACAATTGCAAAAAAAATAAGCGGGAGGAAATGACCTTCAAAAATGCATCGCTGCCTCCTGTACTATTCCGCCAGGCGTCAGAAACAACGCTCAGACTACAAACACTTTCTCCATATTTTGATTGCTCATAAAGTAAACTGAAATGTGTTTGAAAGAGTCAAATGGTAGTTTTCATGGCAGCAAAACTTTAGTTAATACTTACAATTAGTAATAAAAATGCTTTTTTGTATGTAACGACTTGGTTTTCTATTTCACTTGCTCTAGCAAGGCTTTATGGAAAATTTTATTTATTTATTGCTTCATTAATGCGATTTAATCCATTCTAAGGGATGTCTGCGTCCCACACGGCAAAATGGAGAACACTTGTTGGAGCCGCATGTCTCACATGGATACCAGCACCCAGGACAATTGGGAAACTCGCAGTCACATTTATCTTTAATTGTCTGCCGTCTTCTCTTGCGTGGCGATTTCTCAGGAATAGCATTTAATACAAAGTCCTTTACGTTAAATGGTTTGCTCATATTTTTAAATTTTTACACTTTAAAGTTTAAACAAATTATAGTAGTCGTTCCAATTTAAATCCTTTAATATTCGTGCACAGTGTTGCCAAAAAACGCAAATTTATGTAATTTGGTGCTGCCAGCTACGAAATTGTTAAAATAAAATTGTAAGAGATTAAAGTAAGGAAATGTGTAACCATAAAAATTTGGTAATCTATTGAAACAAAAAACCGAGATTCTAGTTAAGAGTCGTATAGGCAACAACAAGTACAAATTTAATATTAAGGAATAAGGGCTTCTTAGGATTTTTTTTTGATGATCCAGGAAGAAGGGACAATACAATCAGCAGTCTTTATTGGGCGTTGGCTCCGCTAACGAACTAACTCTCATAACATTTGCAATTCATGCATAGATATCCCATCCCTATCAATGCGATCTACGGGATAGTTGGAACAAGGTTGATTTATTAACTGGCCAGACTATGCAAACGTCACAGTTACACCATCGCTGTCAAGAAAAAACAAAAGAAAAGAAAACAAAAGTTCAAATAACGCGAACTTTTAGTTATGAGTATGTAATTTGAAAATGTCGATGCCTAATCTAAGCTAATTTTGACAAGTCATGGAGAACTTAAAATAAAGAAGAAGAGCTGCCAACTAAAATTGCTGCTACGGTGATAATTGTACCATGGTTGAATGTATTAAAAAAGAGTGGAATAAAATTTGCAAAAAAATTTATTTTAAAGCTTAGTTGATGTATGCCATTTAGAATAAAAGCCGTTATAAGTTCAATTAATTAAATATTAATTTTTTTTAAATAAAATAGCTTACAAACAAATCACGAATTGTATTTTCTTCATTTTCTGAGTGGTACTACCAGAATTGAAAAAAAAATTAGGGGTGCCTAATAGTTTTGACCACGACTGTATGACGCACATGCTAGTTTTTGTTTGTTATTATTTCGTGGTATAGTTCAAATATAAAGGGCGATGAACTCCTATCTTGCCTTGCTCTAAAAAACAAGTTCTGCATATAAGCGACAAATTTGCAAAAAGAACAGCAATATAAGCCAGGGCCGGACTTATGCGTTTCTGAAATGTGAGGCCAAAAACATATTGTAACCTTCTTGGGGGTAAGCTGATCCAAAGGCTAACTTATTTTTAGTTCTCAAAAAAAAAAAAAAATACTGATAGCTTTTTTTAACTTTTTCGGATCATTTCGAGTTTCCCGATTTCTTGTTGACAGTTCTTTTTCCGTCCAATAATTTTTCACGAACACTCTTAGCTAGAGTTTTTCACTCGATCATCGAAAAACTAACTTTTCAGTGTACATTTCTAAATATAAGATCCACATAAGAAGGTGGCAACACTAATCAGCTGTCATTCGTTTAATGTGAATTTAATTTTTATTGTGCGCGTTTTTCTCAAGTTAAATTTGGTCAAATTTATTAAAAACAAACTTAAAATATAGTGAAAGCAATTTCTTCGCGAGGTTTTTGTGATAAATTCGATAAAAAATGTTTATAAAATTGCATGAAAATGCAAAATCTTTTATGAAGCGGCGCCGTCGGTAGAACCGCAAGTGCGAGTGGTAGTGCAGTGTTTTATTGTTTTATTGAAAATTTTATTGAAATTTATTGAAATTTTCTTATAAAAAGAAACAATTGCTTAAAGTTAAATTCTCTTTTTTTCAAAAATTATATTAGTGTTTGTTTCCTTTGTTTAAAATTCGTTGCAAACTGCTTTAGTGTAAGTGCATTCAGTCGCTGTTAAGGGTCAGCGGCCATTGCTTTTTATCAGTGCTTTTAAAAGATTTTGTAACGGATTATGGACAGTGCTGTTTCAGTTCTCTGAAGAAATTTAAGGTCGCACTTGGTAAGTTATTTTTTTAAGTTTTTCTTATGGATTGAATTTACATATATCAGCGCTATTTTATTAAATTTTAAGTGGTTTTTTATACTGTTTTAAGCGATGCTTAAATTCGTGAGCGACACATCGTTACAGTTTGAGCGATCTTTTTTGAATTTTGACAGCAAAAAAGTTGCTAATACCGTGTTAAAATTGATTGAGCAATGCTACTGTGTTCAATTTCAAGTGTTAAAAGAGATATTGAGGTGCATTCTGTTCAATTTCGAACGCTCTAAAAACTAATTTTAGTGGGGAATTGCGAGCAAGGCTTTTGATCAAGTAAAACCAATTTAATGAACAACATTTTAAAGATATCGAAAAAATGTGACTAACCGTAGTCGTATATATATAGACGTGGCTCTGTCTTCTACATTTTAACCAAAAATAGTAATGGTTCCATATATTTTAATATGAAAAAGCTTCATCAATCTTTACGACATCGATTTAATAAATTGTGCGGAGGTTGAATTTCATTTATATATAATTATTAAAATAGATCATCTTAATGATCATGTGTATTTAAAAAAACTTTCTGATAAATAACACCCTTATGCTTCAGTTTGTCATGTCATGTCACAATACATCTGCAGTAAAGTCTGGGATAATGCGTAGGCCTTAAATTCTATAGTTTGTCAAAAAGCTTAACCAGCGACTCAAGCCCTACACTGCTTCTGCTTCATTTATTTTACTTGTTTGACCGCTCTAACTGTTTTCACCACGCAATTTAATTTTTTCACCGCTGAAGTAATTTTTCCACCACTCAAAAAAATGTTTTTCCACCGGAACTTATCAAATTAATTTTTCATCGCAAGAATAAGGTTTAAAAAACTGGGACTACTGAAAAATCGATTGCAATAGGAAAAGCAGAAAGCGCATTTTCGGTAGCCAATGATGTGCTGCTACAATGACTGCCTGAAATTCGAGAGCATATCGGTATCAAATGCTTTAACTTCTAAAAATGTGCTTTAGCTATTGCTTTTAAATTTTCGATAGTCACAGTAACAGCACATTATTATTTACCATAAAAGTTACTTTTGATATTGTTGTCGATTACTTAGTAGTCACATAAATAGCAAATCATTGGTTTCCGCAAATTTGCTTATGCTTTTACTGTAAACGGTGTTGCCAAGCAATTTATTTTCTTTTTTCCAAATTTTTCTGATGAATTCTACATTTTATAAATGAAATGTGCCATTCTTTCAGGTGCAATCAATGAATATTTAGTGAGTAGTTTTTTAACAAACGAGAATAACTGTATCAACAAATAACTGTTTAAATTTTGCCTTTGTAGGCCTTGGCCTATTCGGCTGTGCCCCTAATTCGACCGGCCCTGCCATAACGAAAATCAATCGATAATGCAAATTTTTATATCTACTTGATAACAATTTATAAACATACGGGTAGAAACTTTTGGCAAACATTGTACTTTCTTTATGGTGATAAATACGATCTAGAAAAAGAATGCAAAGTACAATGTGTTATACTTACGCTAACATTGCAAAACTGCAGGTTGATCATTACCACTGTTTTGATGAAATTGTTTTTGATATAAAACTGCTTTCAGTGGACAATAAAGCTAGTTAACTTTGAACCGTAAGACAATTAGTTTTGAATTAACGAAGTAACTACTCCAATTTTTTCAAATATAAAGTTGTGTGAGTCAAAATAAAATGCATTTGACGCTTTTCTCAACTCTACTGATTTTATCGGCACTTTTGATATCATGCAGAACTGATGAAAGTCCTGGTTTCTTTTTGAAAATAACTAAAAATGTACCACGTCTCGGACGCAGATCTGACAAGGAATATGAGAGCTATTTTCTAAAAAATGCCAAGAACGTACCGCGAATCGGAAGAAGAGATGAAAATGTAAGTCATATCTGAAAGATGAATTAATTGTTGTAATTATTTTTTCTTAAATTTTTCAATTAATGCAGTTCATACCGAGTGGAAGTCTAATGTCTTGGTTTAATGAGATACCACAGCCTGATAAGCGCGTCCTAATGCATCCTGCAGTAGCTGCAGCAGCTGCTGAACATGAGTATAGCATGGTGCAACCGGTCAATACGAATACACTTATGGAGCTAATAGAAAGAGATGCCATAAAAAGTGAAAATGTTAAATTTGTTCATTGGAAGGATTTTGATCGTGCCTTGCAAATGGATGTGGACTTATATAGCAAAGTAATATCGTTGGGACGCATGCCAGATCAACGCTTGAAGGAAGATTTAGGTTTTTCGAAGAATACGCCGTCATATGGTAATTTTAATGATGACACCGACTTTGTTTTTTACAATCGAGCCGAAAATGAAATGTATCCATCGAAATATGATCGTGAAATGTTGCAGTATAATAACCTGAAAAAGTAATTTAAACCAAATCATAGATATTTATATACATACTATTATCCGGAAATGTAGAATTTTATATTAAATTCATCAAATGGGCTGTTCTAGTCGTATTATATATCAGCAACTTTGTATTATATACCATTAATACATATTATGTATTATTAATACAATATTATACTTATGATCAAACTTTATCTGTTTAATTTGGTAGTTGCATGAAAGTAAATCTCAATTTAAGGCATATAACTGAAAAAAATATTGGTTTTTAATGATTTATTGCGTCTTCCTTCTAAATTATCTTTTAATTATCTTTAAAGTACTTACGTATTGTGGAGAGTAGATGAGCAAGCAATTGTTGTTGTTTATATAACGATATATGTACAGTGGTCGGCATATATATTTTGACAAATATGTACGTTTTTGTGTTCTTTCTGCAATGGCTAATTGTCAATGCCAGCGGTACTTTATACTTATGTAAAAGAAATAACACATGCTAGGTGTCAAAAAGAAGAAAAAAGCTGCGTATTTTCTCTGCTGATTTAAGTGCTGCAGTATATTTAAAAGATAAAAAACCATTTTGTGGGTGGCATAAGTATTTTGACAATTTTTATGGCATAACTTTACTTTGGGAGTACAGCCCATATTTTAATAAAATCCTACTTTCTTACGAGGCTTTCAATACTGAACACGAATATGGAATCAAAAGTTTGGTGACGCATCTATTTTCGGAGATATAGCCATCAGATGTCGGGGATATAGCTTTTAATGAAATCATTGTCATAATTTGGGAACCCCTGGATCAACTTTCAAAATATGGATGTCATATGAAAGATAATTTAATGAACTATAATATAAACTCATAAAAATTTTAAATTTCAGCTATAGTTTTTGAAAATTTTCGAGATATTACAATTTATTTAAGTTTATGGTCAATTTATTTTGTTAAAAAGCGTTGTTTTTTTGGAAAAGTTTTTATTCAGTAAAAATTTGAATTAATACATAAGAAAACGCATTTTGTGTCCTTTCAAATGGTGTGCTATTCCAAGCTGGTTTTCTTGGATTTCCGGATTTTTTAAGGAAGGAAAGTGAACAATCTCTAGAAATTTACTTGAAATTTTGGGATTTGTTGAAAAAACAAAAGCAAAAACACCAACAACAATAAAAGTGCAACTTCAGCATTAGTATCAACAATAACAACAATAAAAACAATAGCACATTTGTTTGCGGTGTTTTTCAAAAAAAAACTAAAAATTTTAATAAAAAATTAAGCGATCCAATATTTCAAGTAAATTTCTAGAGCTCGTTCATTTTCCTTCCTTAAAAAATTCGGAAATCCAAGAAAATTAGCTTGGAATAGCACACCATTTGAAAGGACACAAAATGCGCTTTCTTATGTATTAATTCAAATTTTTACTGAATAAAAACTTTTCCAAAAAAACAACGCTTTTTAACAAAATAAATTGACCATAAACTTAAATAAATTGTAATATCTCGAACATTTTCAAAAACTATAGCTGAATATTAAAATTTTTATGAGTTTATATTATAGTTCATTAAATTATCTTTCATATGACATCCATATTTTTTAAGTTGATCCAGGGGTTCCCAAATTATGACAATGATTTCATAAAAAGCTATATCCCCGACATCTGATGGCTATATCTCCGAAAATAGATGCGTCACACAACTTTAGTTAAGTAAAGTTATGCCATAAAAATTGTCAAAATACTTATGCCACCCACAAAATGGTTTTTTATCTTTAAATATACTGCAGCACTTAAATCAGCAGAGAAAATACGCAGCTTTTTTGTTCTTTTTGACACCTAGCATGTGTTATTTCTTTTACATAAGTATAAAGTACCGCTGGCATTGACAATTAGCCATTGCAGAAAGAACACTAAAATGTACATATTTGTCAAAATATATATGCCGACCACTGTAGGTCTATATTATTCTTATTCTATATTGCATATGTCGTGTGCTATGTATATTGGTTAGTTATGAATTTGTTGGCCAACATAAAACGAAAACTTAGTTTAAATTTTTTCTATATACTCAGGATTTTAGAATATTTAACCCGTAAGTGCCTAAATAGCAACTTTTATCCATGATCGGTGGATTTTCACACCTTCGACAATCTGACTGAATTTTACCTTTTTTTCCTAAATTTTTCAATCCCAACCCAAATATGAATGTAGCTATTTCTAGCATTACAAGATTTCGAGGTAATATTTCCTAATGCCGTAGTAGAAAAAATTTTTAGAGTGACATTATTTGAAAAAATGGCTTATTCACATACATATATCAATATCCAGACGTGATAGCAGCTTTCTTGGTCTATAAAACTGAAAGAATTTCTACTGAAAACGAGCGATATTAAAAATTGCGATATTTAAGGCTAAGAAAATGAATGATCGGTATCCACAGTTATAAGTGCTTGTACTGTACAAAAAATAGCCAGAAAACTTTTGCGACAAAAGTTAAACTAAACGCCTTACTTACTTAATGTACAGTCGCTAAGAGTACAATTTGTCTAACAAGATCAAGGAAAAAGCATTCTTGATCGCTCTGATATTTGGTTAAATGTGGCTGAAAATCGCACCACGCATAAAATGTATTTATTTAAATTTACTAACACAAGAGGCTGTTCATATTTTATGTAACGCTCTCAAAGCGGTTCAGGAAATATGACGCCTGTTAAAGTTTTAGTTCGGAATTATATGGCAGGTTGTGACACAGGGAAGAGATGGAGTCAAAAATGTCGAAAAACAGCGCTATGTAATATATGAACACATCCTTAAAGGTCTTACTAAGTGTCGTCGATTTTCAAAAATCCATTAAATTTCGTCATGTTCAATATGATGAAGAAACTGAAATATACATTGCATCGGTCTCCACCATGCTCACTTGAGTATTACTCCCTTTTTAATGAACAACTCGTGCCCTGGTTTCTATCATTTTCCCAAGGAAAAAAAACTCCTGAATACTATCAAACGTTCGCCTTAGCAACGCTACTGGTCCTTCTATCTGAGTAACAGAAATGTAGCCTTTCATTCTTTGCTATATCAAGAGGATTGCACTAAGCTAAACTACGATGTTCTATGAGAAACTAATTATTTTTCTAATTCTGTTATTGATGGTTCACTGTTTTGCACTCACTAAACAAAGCAGAGACATCAACCATTATCGACTTACACAGAAATGCCGACAAAATTGATAAAGCAGTGCGTTTGAAACTAAAGACTTAAGATACAAACCTTACATTGTGCAATCGTTACAACAATTTACCACATACTTTCAACGGATGAATGTCTAGTGATACCAAGCAGACTACTGGGAGGGTCACCTCTTTTAAAACTCAAAGCATTTAGAGAGTTACTTAAATAAAAAAAAGCTTCGGTTTGCTTAGTGATAAAAGATTCCATGCTGGCAATGGAAATTTAGTTCTCGGTCGACTTGACTTAAACTTTAGATAGTATTTTGGTGAACTCTCTCTTCAGAAAATCTTCTCCAAGGCTTTCGTTTCAAATAACATTCATACGGTAACTCCTTCTAAGGAGGAAGTTTTTTAGAGTTTATCAAGAAAAGTCAGAGAAATAATTTTAAAAGGGTGTTATTGATATAACTTTTTTGTAGAAAATTAAGCATACTTAATTGCTGTAATATATGAATAATAATGTAAAAGTTTTTTCGCAATGACTTTGCGGAAATTCCGTATGTTTTTCTATCACAAGCATAAATAACTAAGGCATGACTGACATATTCACTTACGTTTTCTCATTATTGAATTTTATATGAACGCTTGTCAGTCAGATAAGCAGCTGGTTCAATATCGGTGAACTACATGTTACTGGAATTAATTAATATTTAAACCATAGCTATATCTGGCTGTAGTAATGATTTTTTAAAACTTGCATAAGTTAAATTAATTATTTTAGCAAATTATTTAATATGTATATACTGAATTTATGTATGATAAAATTGCCGAAAGTTACTGTTTGACATTATTTTTCTCTATGCCACTTTTACGCAACACAATAAAAAAATTGTCCAAAATAATAATAATTCAAAAATCTCCTGTCAAAGGCTATGCAGATTAGGGACATTATTTACCAAGAAAAAAAAAACACATCTAAAGTGTAATGCCACTTTAACAAATCTAAAAGAAGCCTAAATAAAAATAAAAAGTCACTCAAAATTTAAAAAGATACTATGTTATACAAAAGCACGATTTCGTCTCCATCATTTCTATAGAAAAAACTAAAATACTGAGCTCAATAACTTATCACTCAAAAAGGTCTTGTCGTTTATATACTAAGTTTATATCCAATTTATTTTATTTTATTTTATAACATTTATCGCTTAAAAATATTTTCCGTAATATGTCCACAATGACATAGTTATAATAAATTATATTCATTAACTATTTAAATTTTTGACCATCTTTTAAGGCAATTGATATCTAATTTTTAGAAACAACACGTATTTTTCAACAAATCAACAAATACCAATAACTTTACATATTCCCAAAAAAATAATCATTTGATATCAACATTTCAAGCAAATTTAACATTTTGGTGAGTGAATATTTTCATTATCTCAATGCATTGTTGCCAATTTGTCAAACCTTACTAACAACAAATGTCATAAGAGATACCAAATTTTTGCAATGCATCTACCGAAATTGCTGCTAGTCTAAAGAAATCATCATTCCCAAATTATTTGTTAGAGGAGAATAGTTTTTTTTTGGGCCAAACTAGTTCATTTGAAGCGTATGAGATCCAACTTTTCTGTCTTCAAAATCGTACAATTGTTTTGTATCAGACTCTTTGAATTTCACATCGACCATTTTGTCGTTACAACTTTTGTGCCGTCCAACTTTTATTTCCATCAACTCTTTTGTCTCCAACTTTTTACCATCCAACTTTTTTGTCGTCCAACTTTTTTTTCATTATAGCTATTTGTCCGACCTTTTCTAACTATTGGCTTAATAAAATAACTTTTTACGAAATATGGGCCCAAAATGGTACTTCAGGGGAGGGGGGGGGGGGCTTACTTATGACCAACTTTTATTTTCGACCTTTTTCCATGGAATAAAACATATCCAATATTTTATATTTTAAAATTTTTTTTGAGCGCTCCCTTTAGATTTTCATTCGATGACGGAACTTCAACTAAAAAGAATTTGAATTTATAAAAACTATTTAATCCTTGACCAAACTATTTAGTCTGCCCGGAAAATTTGATAGTTTTTTGAAAGCATTTCTATCAGTTGTGTACATATTAGCATTTTCTCGAAAACTAATAGGCTGATGATTCACGTCATCATCAACGTCACCATGATGAACATAAAAATTTTCCGTTGCATTGGATTACACACTCAAATCAGTTAATTACTCGTGTGAACTGCACGCGTTTTCACAACAAATCACCACGAATCATGATAAACTGTAATAAATTAATTGATAAAAAAAACCACACTCAGTCAGTTAACTAAATGGACAAGACACAGCCAAGTCATGATAAATGAACAAGTGATGAGTTTGTAAAAAAAAAATTTATATTAATAGAAATTTACATTGGACGTAACATTTTATTTTTGCTACAACTTTTACTTAAATACTGGCGCTGTTCATTAATGTAAACAACAAACTCATACAGACCCGGCACTAGCTGGTTAATTATGTGAGTTTAAAATATGGCAAAAAATATCATGTTGTTGCATATACCATACGTTTGATAATTAAAAATGCAATGTCACTGTCATGCAGAAGATTTTCATTCATTCAAAGTAGAAGTGAAGTTGATATTTTAATGACGATTTTAAAATTCGTAAAAAATTTAAAGTAAAAACAATAAAAAAAAATTTGCTTTAGCAGCCAATTAGTTACAATTTATATGGCATTTAAGTTTTAGAGCATTTTGAGTAGTTAAAAGCGTTAAAATAATTTCGAAGAAGTAAACATTAGAATAGTGACTGACATAGTTAAGTCATTATCTCGCCTACAACTTATATTGTTAATTTTGATCGAAAACTAAGCAGTTTTGTTTTGCAATAAAAATTTTGCAACAGTTTATGTATAAATCTGCATATGCACTCAGAAATATATTAGGTTGAAATGAACAAATTTTTTTGAAGTTTCGTAAACGTGTATGTGCATATGTTGACCCTATATTTCGACAAAAAATAGTTGATCTATTAAAAAATCTTAACTTTTTAGCTTATACATACATAAAAAATTGCTGGATTTTGGGCCGAAGATATCCACAACTGAGATCGATGCCAATTTATGATACTTTGTACTTCATAATATGAGTTTTAAGTAGGGGTTGTTAGTAAGAAATTTTACACACAAAATTTGAAAGACAACTTTTACAATAACAACTTTTGTCCAGAGGTTGAAATTACTGCAACCAGAAATTCGGTTATGATTTATTATACTACATGATTCAAAAAATCCCGGGAAAAATTATGAAAACACAAACTTTTTGATAAAAATCTATTTTATTCACTTGGAGGGAGATATATTTCATCTAACGATCCTCTAACATTTCGATACCTTTTTTTTATAGAAGTCGACGTGAAGGCTATCAAAATAGGCATCAGTTTTGAACTCGCCCTCCTCATTTGAGTAAAATCTCTTTCCCTGGAGCCATCTATTCAAATTTGGAAACAGATAATAGTCGCTGGGGGCCAAGTCTAAAGAATACGGTGGGTGGGGATAGCAATTCGTATCGCAATTCCTACAATTTTGCCATTGCTTTGAATCACCGGCAGGATGTTGCTTTTGATCAATTGTTAGCAAACGTGGCACCCATCGTTTTCATTTCGAAATGCTCATGCAAAATATTGAAAATACTACCGATTAGCAACTTCATTATGTCTGCTAGCTCTCTCACTTTCACTTTTGTGATCTTTGAAAACGATCAGATGGATTTTTTTGATGATTTCTGAAGTGGTAGCCTCATTTGGCCGGCCCGAACGTGGTGCATCACTGGTGCTCGTACGACCCATTTTAAATTCAGCAAACCATTTGTTAACAGTTGTTTTCGACGGAGCAGATTTGCTGTGATTTTTTTTGGAGCCATTCCAATGTTTCCTTCTCGTTTTTCCCGATCACAAAGCAATGTTTTATCAAAATGCAAAGTTCACTTTCTTCTATTGTTTATGAAATACCAAAAGTAGCGTCACTCATACAGCGATAACTTCATAACTACTATATAGTTGAAATATCATCAAAATTTGACATTCTTCTTTAAAAAATTGCCACTTCCGAAAAATTATATCGATTTGAGAGTGGTGGTGCCATTCCACCAAAATTTCCGGGACTTTTTGAACCATGTAGTATTTCATGCTCTGGATCGTTGCTTTGTTTGTTAATGAGCCCGTTCAAATGAAAATGAACCTCGGCGCTACCCAAAGCTTCAAAATGAAATATTTAATATATCGAGAACTATAAGAGATATTGTTCAAAATATCGTGGCTATACCATTGAAGTTGGCTGGCAAAAAAAAGGCGATATAGAATAAGTACGTCTGGCACCTTTTCTACATAAACTTTAGGATGTATTGAAGCTATCACTCCTGCTTAAGCAATCAAAAGCTCTGCAACGATACTTAACATCAAAGCTTGTATAGTTCTCTGGTAATGATGTACTATATGAGGCGTTTAGTTGCAAAACCGGCCAAGTGCCTTTTTCATACTTTTGAAAAAACAACGAAAAACGTTTATCTTCATCTATGTTCATTGAAAAATTAAAATGTATTTCCCACATAATAGCTTATAAAATTTCTTACTCAAAACACGTCAGATCAGACTTTTATAGTTTCATCTGCCGATGTTTTTGAGGAAACAATTTTGCACTTGGCCGGTTTTGATCCATGGAACATGCACTTGGCCGGTTTTGATACAGTATTCAACAAGATTTGTTTGAAAAAAAGTGGACTTGGTTTTGATACCAAAGTACTGGACTTGGCCGGTTTTGAAACCTAATCATCAAAATAAATTTAAAAAATTTTATATATCTGTCAAAAAATTTTTTTTTAACCAAAAAACATAGTAGAACGATAAAGCATGATCCAGATTTTGATATATGAGAATATCTCAAAATTTTATTTTTTTGCACTTGGCCGGTTTTGCAACTGGATAAGTGCCATATTTTTGATGGGCGATAATACGCCCCTTTATGAGATCTTGCAAGATAAAAAACCAATTCTAATTTTCTTATTGTCTTTTGGCGACTTCTAATTTAAATTTAATTTATTTAATTTTAAAATGATTTTTAGGACTTTAATGAACTCCTTTCCACAAAAATCACGCCTAATTATTCAACTTTCAATGGTGGTATCTAACTAACTTAGACTGCATTTCATAACAATATCTATAACATTTCTCAAGATATTAGCCATTCAAATTTGAATTTTTAAGTGATACCATCCCCTGAGATATTGGCCTGTGGAAATTAGAATGCAGCGTCTTATATAAAGAGTTAAAAAATTTACGACTTTTTACACTTTAAGAAGTATTTTTTTTTATGGAGGAAAAATTTTCCTGAACATACATCAAGTCGAGATTCCTGCGTGTACCATGCGTTTACATTTTTCAGTTTTGAATGGCTAATTTTCCAATAGGTTTAAGTCTGCGATCATTTTGAAGACACAAATTAAAACTTAATAGGACATAATTTTCCTAAATACGTTCTTACTTCTCCAAAAAAAAAAAAACACAGTTGTTTAACTCTTAATGGGAACCTTCGTCAAAACGACGACGGTGTTTTTTTTTTTTTTTTGCAATAACTTTTGAACTATCCGTTTTATATGCTGCGTGCTTTCAACAAGATCTGGAGCCCTACCCCGTAATACGATTCGCATCAGAATCATGCGGCAATTGAATCAGTGGTACTCTAAAATGCATTGAAGCGCGTTACGTTACGTCACGTTAGACTGACATTTTTTCAGCATAGTAAAAAAGATTTAACGTAAATTTTGTGAATTCGGGTCATCAAATAGATGAAAGTTTGTTAATAAAGTGTTAATATCCAGCTGAAATGCTCATAGTGCAGCTGAATGGATTTGGGATTTTTAGCATTTTCATTATTTTTGTAGTAAAATTTCTAATTTGTATTTATTTTTTGACTGCAGCAGCAGCAGCAGCAGCAACAACAGTGTAATCTGCTGAAAACGCCCACATTTTCATAGTTATTTTTTGTTTTTCTAAAATATTGCTATGCAATGGCAGTTTGTTTTCTTTATGCAGCAGGTTCCTGAAGTGCAAATGCTGCATGTGGTATGTTGTTGTTGGTATAACGTCATGCAGAAATGCAAGTGTGACTAAAGCGATTTGTCAAAAATGAATTTACTGCTATACCCTTAGGCCATTGGAATGCACTTGAGTGATGCACTTGTCTGAATGCCGTTTGACTACCTAGTACGGCTGCAGCACAAGTTGTCGTAAAGGTCAATGTGAAAAATTCTATTTTTATTTAGTTAGAAATTAATGCCAACTACGTGACATAAAGGAAAATATAATTTAAATAACAAAAAAAGCAGCAAAATTACTTAAATTGTGAAATTTTCCAAAAAAAAAAACAATTTTTTTTTTATATTGATTTTATCGAAATTGTACATCCTTATCTATTAAAGTGCTGTTAACAATTTTGCTTTAACGTTTGTTTTTTTTTTTCTCTATAAATCTTTTGTTTAATGATTTTGCCTAAGCTCATATGATGGGAATTTTTATAAAGTTGTTGGCGTTCGCATTTATCTTCTTTTTTTTTTCAAAGCAATTAAACGGTGGCAAGCAATTTTTTTTTTTACAATTTCATTGTTGATTTTTTTTGCTTGTAATGCTTTTTGTATTAAATGAGTTTGATCTTTAAAAAAATTATTTCTGTTATTATTTATATTGTTTATTTTTTTTTGGCTGAAGAAAATTTTTTAACTTTCGAAGGAATGTACTATTTCGTGCCGATTCGAATTTCTGCTAAATGCAATTTTCTTGAATTTTTTCAAAGTGTCGCCAAAGCTTTTGCACTTGAAATTGTGAAAACTAATGTTTTTGGGCAGCAGGCGCCGCTAGAAAGTTTTTCTCAAAAAATGTATGTGAAGAAAGCAATTTGACTCTGATGTTTCTGCGAAACGAATTTCAATATATGATCTCTGATTGTACATAGAAACTTTATTATGTAATGAAAAACAATAATAATTTTCACTATGCGTAATGTTTTCGGACACATTTTGTACAGAGAAATACATGTTGTGTAATAGAAGATCTGCGGGAAATACAAACCAGTGTTACTTTATGTTATATCATCATCATAGTCAATATGAGTTACCGATAAATCAATCAAATAATTGGCATTGGTTACACTTGATACTACTCGGATCAACCTCATAGCTATACTATGTACTTTTAACAACAATAATAATAAGCACTAATGATTTCTAGTAAATTTACATCAGTCAATATTTGACCCAGTTACCTTGATCCCTTGATTGCGAAATGCTGCAACAATCACAACAGCTTTGTCATATGAATGTGTTTGTTTGAACCAGAGATAGAATCAGCTACAGAGTCGAATTCCGTGTAGAATGCAACTTATTAAAATAATTAGAATTTTTTGTGTTGTACAAAAACAAAATTGTTTTCAAATGTAATTTCGAAATAAAAAAAAAAGAAACGATTCATATAATTGCGCAACAATTGTGTTTTTGATAAAGTACAACAATAAAATAAATATGAAAAAAAATACAGCACAACAAATGTTTAACAATTCTACATTTGTCATAACAGTGCAAGCAAATAAATGCAATAACATTAACAAGATTTTAAATTATTGCTGTTGTATTAAAATTGTTGTACGTACCGCACGCTGCACGTTATGGGGAAATTGAAACTTGTGGGGACAAAATTGTACGCTAATTTTACAAAAAATGTTAGTGAGAGTTAGCAAGATTCAGTGTTTTATAAATTTAATTTATCACTGTTAGTTAATAGTCGAAAAGTGACGAATGGTTTAGAAAAGTGTCGAACAATTTTTTAATGTGGAATCAAATTTTATAGAAAAATATTGCCATATTTATCATAAGTACTCAAAGTATCAAAATTCGATATAAGTAAGTGATAAAGTACCAAAAGGCAACAAAAAGCGGATAAGAGTCGAATGGTGTCGAAAGATATAGAAAATCGAAAAAAGGCGAAGTAAACAGTCGATCTGTATGGTCTTATTTGTCTGCGGTGTAACAGCCTGGCTTTACATTAGCTGATGCTGATTCTTAAAAAACACTCAAACATTCTTGTGCAATCTTTAAATTTCAAGATTTTCTCAACTGTCAATGCTAATCTCGTCACATGTTGTTAATTAGATTCTCGATCTTTTATTTGACAAATACAAGTCATTTCGCTTTTACATTGGCATTCGCGTGTACCAGTACTATTCCCTCCGAAGTTAGCAGTAGTATGAAGGGGTAGTATGTTCGTGACAATGCTATCCATTTTTTCTATCAGGGTCTCTCACCAATCCCTTTTTTCGTTACGTCTACGTCGATAGAGTCTACGCTGATCAGAGCATCGGATTACAGAGACAATGTATCCTTTCCCGAAAGTTTAGAGTTGGGAAATTTAGGGCACCAACGTTAATCTATTTATCATCCTTCCAAGTACTCTTTGTCATTGACCAACTCCTTGCTTTGCATACATCTCTCTGCTTTTAAGAGGAATCAGCTATCTTTCTTGTTTCAGTGAACGTAACATCAGCTTTCTTGTGCAATCCCATCGCTTTGGAAGCCTAGTGGGCTCACCTATAAATTAAATACCGCTAGACAATAACTTATTTGCTAATATATCCTCCTCAAGATTGCTATTCTATTGAGAGTCAATTCCAGAAGCTTACAAGCCTTACAACGCAGGTCTTTATTTCACTATTTGATTTGAGTTCTACGAAGGGGCTGGAGCACTGAACATGTCCATTAAAAACAGACAGTAAGTGTAGCCTATAAAGAATTTACAGTATCGTCTAAGCCTTTTCCATTATAAAGCAGATCTCCACCTGTCAGTACCTTTTGAAAATATATGCCGATAGTTGAACTCCGCTAATTGTGGTCCAAACGCTATCTTACCTTCAGCAATCTCCAGTTAGTAAACGACCAATTTCGATTCTCTCCGATAATAGCCGAAATTATGAGCTTTTTGATAGTTCTAGACTTTCATCAACTTCTTATTATTTTTCAAACTGCGGTTGGTTTTTAAGACCTGAGAGATCAAAGTTTATGATATTATTGCCTTTCTTTTAATCATATCAAATACTGTGCAATGTCGATCATCAATAGCGTCAACGGTTTTGCATGCCAATCAATTTAAGCAAAACTTCAAGCGCAATTACATGCAGCATCTGCTCATGCTTTTATATGAAATCAGTTGGAGAAGCACAGGTTAGGGCTAATAGGGGTATTCATATTTGCCGTTTTTGTTTTTTTTTTAATTTTCTCATATAATGAATTGAAAAATTGCAATTTAGTCTTCGCTAGACTGGCGGCAAATTGAAGCCAATTGATGAATATACTAAACAGCAAGAAAGAGAGACAGAGAGAGAGAGATAAGAAAAACAAAGATAAACTGCATTACCTATAGCAAGGAGATTGTGCTCATTATGTGGGTCATTAGAGGCTGACAAATTTATTTGTTAAAGCAGGCATGCGAACCATTATATTTCTGTGTTCATAATTTTTATTGCAATTTTGAAATCAAGTGCATACAATAATCTCACTACAAAGTTGCACACACACACATTTAAGTAGTGCCATTAATAATCAGTGTCCACCCTTACACAACGCACACTTAACAATGATTTAATTTCCTAAATATTTGGTGTCATAAATTTTAATTTAAAATTAAAAACTCTAACTTTTCGTAGTTTAGGCCACTCTAACAAATGCTGCATAAAATGAAAAAAATTGAAAAGACATAAATTTTTTATTGCTATGGAAACAATGAAAAAAAAGTGCTGCTGTCGTCCCTACAAAGGACCTACCACCAATTTTATGTAATACATTTTTATGTCTAAGGCTCTATGCTCACTTTACGCCTTGACCGCAAAACCGCAGCTCATTTGTTTTCTACACAATGTTAGTTCATAAACTCATAACTTAGTTCAGGATTATACAACAGACCATAAAACTGTCCACCTTCTTCTATTTCTCCACAATCAGGACTTTGTTCGCCGTTTGTTCTCTGCTTCTTTTGTATTTCTATTGTGTAACATTTATGATGTGACAAAAAGGATATTTTTACCCAAATTAAAAATATGACACAGCCACACTTATAGATATGCACTGTTGCCTACGATGATCCTTTTTAAGCGGATTTCATAGTCTCATGTATTGAATTGAAAATGGGATTTTTTTTTTAATTTAAAAATTATTTTTCTATGCCTAAAAAAATATGTGCGATTTTGCATGCTCTTTGAAATTGAATTATATTTATTATTGATTTATTATTGGTAATCAGGCTATGCGAATCAAATTTATTTTAAAATTTAAACTCTAAATATCAAAGGATGTGATTATAAAGCAACAGGTGGGTTAGAATCGGAGAAGAGCAATTTCATAAAAAAAAGGATGTGTAAAATATGATATTTAGCTGTTTAAGAGTACCAGTGGCAATTCGATAGGGCTGGGGAGGGAATTTCCCCCCCCCCCCCCCAAGGATCTGATACTAGGTATTATTCAATACAACAATTCAATAAAACCATCTAATAGTGGTGGAATTATATTTCTTACGCCCCACCCAAGTTTTTAGTGAAGTGACACTACTGAAGAGTACTAAACATATACTAAAAAATATCGTTTTAAGGCCCATTTAATACTTTTCCCTTTAAAAAGTAGTATTTGTAAACCTTAATTTACCAGCCCGGGTGGTACCAATGAGGGGTGATACCAAATGAAATCATTTATATGTGGTATATCGGAACAGAAAATAATTTTGTAAATATTTTACTCAGCTTACTGTTCAGTACAGTGTGTGAAACACCAAACAAAAAAATACAAAAGACAAATATGTAGTAAAAAAACGGCTAAAGCTAGTCATACTACACTGAGAAAAAAATCAACTAGGACCTGGTTAATTCAACTAGGAAACGTAATGTTTTGGTGCCAAGATAAAATCTAGTTAATTTAATCAGAAATTTGATTGAAAATAATAAAAATGAATCTAGTTAATTCAAAGCTATGTATGGTTAAACTCAATTGAGGCTTATTAATAATATTAACCAGGCTTCTATTTAAATTGACCAGGAATCTATTTAAATTGACTAGGAAATTGCAAAACACTTTTTTTTATTTTACTGGCCGTTACTGTGACCATTCCCAATTCCTAGAACCGATCGCTTGACACCTCTCTCTTGTCCAGATCGGGCCAACTTTAGTTTCCACTATAAATGCTTCTTCATATGGAATATTCACTTTTTCTGCAGCTCGGCTTACTCATTTTATTTATTGGCCACGTTTCTATGACCGTTACTAGGACCAATCATCATCGGATTGGACACAAACTTTGATTTCCCATATTTGCTCTATATTCCTTTATCAGCCTGCGTTAGTGCGCCACACACAGGCTCCAGGGAGCCAGCCTGTCAGCCTGTTCACAGATCTTTACTATGTATTCACATTTGATGTCGTATATATACAATTCTGAAAGCAAAAAAGTATTAACGAATCATAAAACATTATTTAGTTTTCAAAAAAAATATATGCAATGAAATCTAAAAAGGAGACCACCAGGTTGGGGCATCACCGATTTGGCTAAAATTTTTAGCTAGTTTAACTGGTGGTCTCCTTTTTAAATTTCATTGTAAACAAAGTTCTATGATTCGTTATTACTATTTTGCTTTCGAAATTGTATACATATATACCACATCAAATTTAGGTAAATTTCTATAAAAAACTTAATGTTTACCAGCGTTGTAGTTATTTCCTGTTAAATTTATAAATTTCCTTGTTAAAAATACTGAAACACAAAAAAATCAACACGTGAGACCCTGAAATTCACACTTATTGGCTCAAAGGTCGCTGATGATTGCATTTAGAAATGAATGAAACTAGTGTGACTGGCTGTACCCGTTCTTTTTGCTATGTTTAAGTTTTTTGCAATTTTTTTGTTTTTTCACATACTGTACTCAAAAGTATGCTCAGGAAAATAACTAGAAATCATTTCTAACTTTGAAGGAGTTTAAATAAAATTAAGGTATGAAGTAGTCGTTCACCAAAGGACTACAAGCGATGTATTGATTTTTTCAAAATTTTCTGATATGAGAAAATTAATATTTTTTTGGTATCAAATTGAAAACGACGAAACGATCCAACGGCTCGAAAAATTTAGCTTCGTTTCTGCCCTAGGTGCCATCAGCGTTAAGGGCGTTGCTGATAAGAACACACACTTGAAGTGAAACTTGATTTCAAACTTTATGTTTTCAAATGCTTAGTGGCATACGAGCTTTAAGCTTTCAGAGTGCGATAAATGCTAAAAATTTTCTAATAAGTTGTATATATGAAATACTTTTGAACCTTGCAAAAATTTTCGGTTCGGGAAATAAGGAACACACCAATATAAACAAATGTGAAGCAAAGACCAATGTTCCCGCAACGACTTAATGTATGAAAAGATCAGGAGCATAACACATGACGAAATGTTGCCAAAATTCTCGAGAATACTTCTAATATGCATAGTGAAATGTTTCCGTTTCCTAGGGGGTATACACAAAGGAAACATTTGGGCAATTTAACGAAAATTAAGAGAAAATTTAATCATTAAACCATATAAAATGCGTGCAACCTGTCACATCCGTTAAATCATTTTAATTTCTATTTTATTTGCTTAATGTAGCAAAGATCTTTTGCTAATAAAAGCAGCAATAAAATCTTAATAATTTAACAACAATAATTATAATTAATTTGAATTCCAAAAGATGCCGCACAAACTGAAAAAAAAAACACTAAACACAAAAAAGGTAATACGGAAAACCGCACAAATTTGACCCTCGAACCGTTTTGTTTTTTTTTCCTATCATGTCTTCTTCCAATCTCACGCAATGTGACCAAGTTGAAAAAATTAAAAAAAAAATATAAATCTATAAAATACAAAAATTTAAAACGCCATCATAGTTGGAAAATTTAGTAGATAAGAAAATAGGGAGGGTTTTCATAACTTGATTTCATTTCATGTTGTGTCCCATGACAGAAAAGAAATTCAGGCGCTACCTGTTGCTCCGCAAGAAATATAAAAAAAATTAAAAAAAAAAATAAAAAAAAATTATAAAAACGGAAGATCGCGTTTTCTGCGACTGTCGATGCGATGGATGATTCTACTCCCAGTAAACCTGGCGCTGGCGTCACCACTCACTTTATGTCGTTACGAATAAAACGCAGCTTCTGCTGCTGTTGCTGCTGCTGATGTTGGTACCGGAGTTGCGTTTGCGCTTTGTTTTGGTGTCGGCAAAGTGGCCCCTATTATTATGGCTGTCGTCTTAGTAACTTTGTGTTGTAAAACCCCATAAGACATGAAATCACGCTTGCATGTGCTGCTGCTGCTGGCTGGCTCAGCAAATAAACAAACTTTTGAATTTAATTGATGAATGACTTCCGGTTGGTTTTTTTTTTTGTATTTCAGTATCTTTTTGTAGGTAGCAACAACTTTTTTTTTGAGATTTTTCAAATTTTAAATTTTTATTTTTCTAATGGACTCGTTTAGGAATATTTATTTTATTGTTTTAAGCAAATTTTTATATATTTGTTGTAGTTTTTATTTTTAAATATTCTTATATTGGAAAGCTGGCATAAATGGAGAATCATTTCCATTCTCAAATTACTCATCAATATCTGATAGCAGACCACATCGAAAATGTATCTAGATGGCTTGACATGTTAAAAGAGATTGTTTTCTTAAAAGTTTTTCGAAAAAGTTTTTATTTATCAATTGATAACTGAGTGTCTCCAATTCTCTTGTTTTAGTTTTCAAAAATGTGTTCAGTGATCAAAATTAAAAAAAGAAAATTAGTTTGCTAAAAATTATCTTGTAGCAAAATATATTTCATTAAAGTTGCTTGCAACATTGTAACATTACATGCCATTGTAGCATAAGAAGGTGTTTTGCTGCCACTAGTTTTTTTTTTCACAAGCGGACGTTGATCTCATAAGCTGAGCGCGCTAAGTATGCCAACTGCCAATACCACGGCCGTCACTAACCCCCTAACTGTCAGATTCACTTAGGCTTAGCAAATCTCCACTCCATGGCCTACCACTTATGGGTATGAGTGCAATTTGCACGCAGTTTGTTGCCTTGGAAAATGCACACAGCACAGCGCACTTTCATATGAGTGAGAATTTGCATATGGCTAATGAGTTTTGAATTTTCTTTTCTGTTCAACTGCTGCAGTGCGACCGACGGTAAATGCCAAATGGTTTATTTTTTTCATAAGAGTTGGTATAAACTTTTTTATGCGTTGTTACAAGTGCATAATAATGCAAGTTTTTCCTAAGTTTTTTTGTTGTTCAGATTTTCCAGTTGCAGCAATAAATTGCAAAACAAAACGAGCACCTGTTTTCAAATGTTTCATTAAAATTTTATAAGCACAAGAAAACAATGAGAACGAGCAAAGTGTTGCGCACCTTTAAGTTAGATATGAAATGTTGAGATATTTTTAAATTTAAATAAAAAAGTTATATATTTTATTCTGTACTTAGTCAGCCATTGTTTTGATAAATGCTGGTATTTCCACCGCCAGCTCCTATTATCATAAGATATAATTCTTATATTTTTTTTTTCATAAGATCTATAATAAACTTAATTCAATACAGGCATTTGAGAAAAGAATTAACGATCTTATGTTTGATTCAATCATAAACACTTTTGATTTAGCGCCAAAGCTGAAAACTTTTAAATTAAAAAGAAATATTTTTGATTTGGATTCAAGAGAATCCTCATTGATTTAAAGTGATTTCAAATAGGTTTCAAAGTGTCAAACTTTAGTGTCAAATAAAAAAGAGTAAATAAATAAAAACCTCGTGTTTCGGTAGTCCTTCCCCCGTATATATGTATATGCATTTCGGAATGACTGGCATATTGTAAGGAGAAGAAGAAGAAAAAAGAGTAAATTCACAAACTTTTACCATTGAAGTAAAATTAAAAAAATATTCTATTTAATATTTTTCAAATTTAGAATGAGCTTAAAGTTGTTTGTGTTAAAAATAAAGGGAAAAAGGTTATTTACTATTTTCAACTTCAAAATTTGCGGCTTGAGCGTCCCCACTCTCTTTTGAACTCTTCAACCAAATTTTTGATTAATGCATACCATACAATTCAATGGCCATTATGGCCAGAGTGTTCATATGGTCTTGAGTCTTTAAGGATCTAATACAGTTTTCTTATCAGTTTCAACTTGTTAGGCAACCAGTAGTAAGACGTACTGAGCATTAACATTAACAATAAACTGATACTTCTAAGTTTGGTTTGGTGTTTGAATTGAATGAATTTTTGTCTACAAAAGCATTCATGATTGTTACTTTTTGAAATGCTCTGCATTGTGATTTTGAAGACTCGCATGCATATTAGAAGTTTTATTAGTACCCCCAAATTTAGAAAACACCGGATTCTTTAATGGTCCTGAAGCTGAAATTTTCTTATAATTTTTTGAAGAACTTAAATTTCCTTAAATCTCTAAATTTAATTGAATTTTGGAAAAGTTTTTAGGTCTCGACAGTCTTTGATATCTTAAGAGGCAACGAGTTCTATGATTTTAAAGGCTCTGATGCTTTTCATTAGTTCTTAATCACTTAATCTAAAATTGTCCAAAGCGTTGAATGGCTCTCAAGCTTCAAAGGTGTTAATCACTTTTGAGGCTTTGAGTCTTTATAAGACCTAAGAGTTTCTATAATGCCCTCAAATTCTTGAACTTAACTAAGCTCTAAAGTAAGCTTATGTGCTATTCTACTCTTCTTGTGTTCTTCATCTCTTTACGGAGTATAGCGCCTATACATAACTTTTCCAACATTCGCGATCAGTAGCGAGCGCTTTCAATTCTCTCCAACAGTTCGCGTATTCAATTATTTCCTCAGGCCCGTACTAACCCGACTTTGCGTGGGGGCGCAAACGCAATTCCAATAGCATGATTTCTTATTTTTCTCCTTCAAAAAAATAACAAATTTGCAACCGAATAAGACGCGTGGGGGCGCAAAGCTCCCCCCCCTTGCTCCTATGGTTGCTTTAGTCTTAGACTTTAAATAAAGATGAGGTCGGTAACGCTCTTCAGATGGCTTAAAATATTTTCACTTAGACGTCAGCGACATTAGTACAAGTTAAAGAGAACTTCTTTTAACTCAGAACATCAAATTGAAAAATCAAAGGAAAAAATAATTATAAATTTTAAACATAAAAAAATATGTTAAAAACAAAAAAAAATTCAACTTCTCTCTTCTCTCTTCGCAATACATTCATCTTGGCTAAATTCTAAATTCAAACAACATACTTAGATAAGTGATCATAATAATTAAAAAGCAACAAAATACACATTATTATAGATAAAAAATATCAATTAGCTACCGGATTTACACACGCATCCAACGCAATATAACCACAGAGAGGAACGAAAACTTATCCAGCAAAGAAGAAACGCCACTAAAAGCTTCAATTTGTAATACCAACGATTTATTATGTAGACACATTTTTATCTGACGTTACCAATCACGGGGTAGAAACTTCCAAGCAAATATTAAAATATCATAACTTTTAAACCAAGAAAAAAAAAGAGCCCATATATGACGAAGGGATTTTCATAGTAATAAAATCATATTTAATCAATGGATTCGTACATAATCAAGCAACAACTATGGCGACGAACTTATCAAGCGGCCACAATCTCAACGGAAGTCCAATTCAATTTATTGGTGAAATTATCTCAGAAAAATATTCGTAACGATCTTTTCAACTTTCATGATTCGCTTAGTTGTCGAAATAAATGGGCACCAGCTTTGTTGTTGTTGTTGATGCCGCTGCGGCTTGAAAACAAAGTCATAACTACGATTTGCACGATCACTACGGATACGCAATGTACGAGTATGTATATGTATGAGTTTGTGATAAAGGAAACCATTGACCATGTTAAGCCATAGTCGCCAAATCATAAGATCAACTATATATAAGAAAATTTATAAAAGATCACTAAAAATCATGAATGAATGGCTGAGATAGGATGCCCAGACAGTTTCGCCAGATCGGTCAGATCACATTGGAATGGAACGTAACAATTGGAGTGATCTTATTTTCTCACCTGTTTGCACGTCTCAGGCGTCATCATCGCCGTCGTCGTAGTGCTACAATGTCAGGTTGAACAACAATAACAACAGTAAGACAACAAGTGTGCAAGTTCATTTATCGATCGTACTGACGTTGTGATCTTTAATAGTCATACGATTTAATTGCTAAGACTGCGTCAGCAAAAAAACAAAAAATCCCCTCCATGGCTATTGCTGCTGATGTTCCTATTTCGGGTGCTTATACGTGAAGGCAGTCAGTAATAGTGTTGATCATTCTCTGTTGAGCGGCGCTCTATATTGAACGAATGATCGCGCGCATACAAAATGCTGATCCATTCGTTCTGTTCACTTTTAATGTTAATCATAATAATAAGATTTTTTCCCTCTTTGTTAGCCTGGCAACTGGTTGCACTCTACAAGTTCTTTTTAGCGCTATTGTTTTGCCATTTGATCGCGGCAGTGTCAGTCCGACCGACCGATCGATCGACTGACTCTTTGAGAGAGTTACCAACTTAGCGCTTAAGGGGTTGAACTTTTTTTTTAAATATTTTTTGATTTGCTGACAATGGCATTGTTGTAATTTGTTTGGCCGATTTTGAATTGTTCCCTGTTTTTATTTTTATTTTTTTCAATTTGTTGGTTCGATCATATTTTGTGTTGTTGGCGTTGAAAGGCGTTTCATCCTTTGATGATTGAAAAGTTGATGACGCGTGATTCTTAAATTTGAGTTAAGGAGCGTCATTGCCTTATTGCACTTCATATTGTGTTATGTATTTAATTTGGAAAGTTGAGTTTTGTTAATTTTTGTGAAAGGATGTCAAAAGATTTTTTGCCAATAATGCCGCCGACAATCTCAAGTGGTCAATTTTTTTCTTGTTTTGTCTGGGAAAGCTTGGAAAAAAATATTGTATAAAACTTAAAATTTATAAAATTCAAGATCTTTGAAATTATTATTGAGAGTGTAATTTGACTCAGCTTTTGCTTATAACTCTAGAAGCACCTTCATGGAATGCATAAGAACTGGCAATGAGGCATGGATTTTGCTTTTTACTTGAATTAAAGTTTAAAGCCAAATAGCTAAATAGGGTCATAGCCGTAGTAGCTAAACTTTATTATATCAAAAAATGCACCAAATATCAATAAAACTTTCGAAAAGATCTTGTGCGACCTCTAAATCTTAATCGATTTCGCTCCCCAAGTGTCAATATCATTCAAAATATTAGTTTTTGGAACCACTCTAATAAGAGCAGTTACCTCCATTCGCTTAATTGAGAAGATTTGGTGAACTCCAAGTCTATGATAGTTGAATTCAGTGAACAATTTGATGGGTATACTAGGAGTATGCTTTGGCAAAGAAATCTCTAATGGTATTCCTTATTATTTTAACATAAAAAACGAGAATCATGTCACCTATTCCTATGGCCACAATTGCATATTTTGCCTGAAGCTATGAATTTTTGCCAAACAACCGAAAATATTTTGATAAACTGTTAGTGACCTACAAATTGAATTAAAAAGTCTGCAGAAAAATAAAGAATTCATTATCAAGCTGCGTGAAATAGATCACGAACGGTGTTTTCTATAGCAGCCACAGGTTTTTATTTGATAGAGGTTAAGTATGAGGAGAAAATCATATCAAATCAGACAATCATTAATTAAAATAAATTTCCAATGCGTTTATTGTTTTTTCTTTTTTGTTGTTGTCAGTTTCTATGCCTCATATGAACGGACCGCATTTTGCGCTAAAACAGTTTCAAGCAAAAGTTAAGAAAAACAAAAAAAAAAAAAACGCGCGTACCATACTCGAAATAGTCATGGTATCCAAATAGCACCCAACTATAGCGGCAACTGTAAAGAAGCCAACAAAACATCCTTGGGCGTTATCAGCGCTATGAAATACGCTGAAGATCACAAAATTGGCAAATTGGCTGCAAGGCGGTGGAACTTGAAACGTTTTTGGCCTAAAGACAAACACTAAAATAAAATGATATTAAGAAGAAAACTGAAAAAGAAAAAAAAAAACGATCGAAAACGCTAATGTTGAGCACATGCTAAAAACTATTAAAACCAGAAAAGAAGAGGCAGAAATAACAAAACGATTTTTTGTTTTTCTTGAAATTCGTGCCATTTTGCTTGGGGGTCGAAAAAATCATAAAAATGTGTTTAAGCTTTTTTTTTACCAACATTTTTTCAGTTTCATTTATTATTTTCAGTTAAAACAAATGATGAACTGTTATATGTAGCTGACAGATGACTACTATCGTAGAAGAGTTCGTGTCAAATATCAAATGTCAGATTGCGGAACTGCAGCTGTCAGAGTTATGTCGGTATAGAGATAGAGAATGCATGAGAAAATGCAACGTTTTGAATCTCATGAGCGATATTGAAAAATTTGGTATTTATCGTTATCACTTAAAGATACACTGTCATCAAATGTATGTGTTTCACTGGAATAAAAAAATTCAATGAGTCTCTACTCTGCGCTGGGTAAATCCAGCAAAAACCGACCTGATGTTGTACATCACAAAATCCAAAATACCACCATTCAATCCACCCCGGCTTGAAGGACAGACGTTTTCACTTTCTAAAAAGCTAATTACCTAGGGGTCATACTAGATCCAAAACTCAATTGGAAAGATAACATCGAACAGAGAACAAAAAAAGCGTGTATAGGGTGCAAAAAACCTTTAGTAAAATATGTGGACTTTAACCAAGAATGTTACTTTGAATGTACACAGCCGTAGTGCGCCCGATCCTCAGCTATGGCTGCTTAGTATGGTGGCCAGCCATTAGCAAAGAATTGTTTGTGTAGGTGTGACGGGGCCAATGAGATCTTGCCCCACGGAAGCCCTCAACGTCCTCCTACACCTGGTACCTCCTAAAACCTTCATCAAAGCAACAGCGTCCTGTAGTGCGATCCGACTTAGAGAAACTGGTAGTTGGGTACCGAAGCAATACGTGCATTACTCTATCCTCGACAAACTGCCAAAAGAACTGACTAATCTTCTAACAACAACTTACACCTGCCCTACATTCAATTTCCAGAAAAACTTTCAGGTGAAGATTCCTGAGAGGGTTCAATAAGAGGAGGGCACAAACGACTTAAATTTTGAAACCGCCTTATGCACCGATGGGTGTAAGATGGACTGCGGTGTAGGTGCGGTGGTCTACTCAAAAGATCCAGTAATTTCTGAATCTTTTCGCTTACCCTTAGCCAGGCCGCCATTAAGGCTCTAAACTCGGAGATGATATAATCTAAATTAGGGGACGTCCATTAATTACGTGAGTCAAAAATGAATCTTTACGCTTACCCTTAGCCAGGCCGCCATTAAGGCTCTAAACTCGGAGATGATAAAATCTAAATTAGGGGACGTCCATTAATTACGTTGAGTCAAAAGGGGAGGGGGTTCGGCAAAATCTCACCAAGGGGAGGAGGGGGTCAAAGAAAACCTCACGTTAACTTCTTAATGCATAGCATTTACATTAAAAATTAATAATAGTAATAATTTAAATTTAACGGAGAGAGGGGAGAGGTCCCGCCAGATCTCACCAAATCTTACCAAGGGGAGGGGGGGGGGGAGCGTCCGAATTTTCAAAAAAACACCTCACGTCATTAATGGACGTCCCCTTAGCAGTACTATGCAGGAAGGAATTAGCTAGGCTACATTGAGGGTAATGAAAGTGCTGACGAATTAGCAAGACACGGTTCCTCCCTTGATGAAACTAGAGCCTCAGATTTCGTGCACACTGTTCTTAGTTTTCAAACCCTTCAGTCTTTCAGAGCCACTTTATATTAACAAATTTAAATGAATTAAAGCAGTTTATGCTTTCTAGCTTGAAATTCTCTTAAAAACTCATGTCATTTTCTTTTAGTTCTAGCTCGATGCTTTTTTTTCAATACGAGCCACAACCATAAAAAAATGTTGCAACTACATAAACACCATAAGCAGCAACATTTCAACATCTCTTGCTGCTAAAACAGGATTAAGTCCTTTAAACTCTAATCCATGGCATCCTTGGCAAGTGTTGGCGCCAGCTATTGTACATCTTTTGGTTCTTAATAAGATCAGCTGCGTCTGCATTGAGATTTACGATCTTACCTGAGTCATGATTTTAATTTGCAAAACCTAAGGAGCATACAACAATGCGAATACAAAGAATAAGGGGTAGGACTTTGTTTATTTTTGCAAAAGGGTTTAGCTACGCTTCATCATGGTTTGCGCCTCGTTTGACGTGTTAAACTGTTTTTCTTGACCATTGTCTTCAAGTTGACCTTCTTTTATATTCGTCTTGTAATTGTTTGTCTTGCGCACTATATGCATTAGGTTTTGCTATCTTTGGAATGCTATGAAGTTACTATGCTGCAAGCTATTCAGATTTTGCACTCTACCTAGGGGTGCTATATCAAATATATTTACATTTATGAAAATGTTTTTCTTATTTTATGGTACATATTTGTTTTATTTTAAAAGCACCAATCAATGTCAAATACAGCCTATAGAGAAGTATTTGTTTTTGACACCCTGTCATGTCTTCAAATCTGAACATTGTCCAGCGTTCCAATGATAATGCCAATCGATGTAAATTCTTCCGATTCAAAAAGGACTTACTAGACTACTATCATTCTTATTGTTCCGCCAGAGTTATTAAAAATTAGTCTTTCATCGTTTTCGAAGCTATGTAACACACCACGTGTCAAAGGTTTATTCCCTGAAGTGTTAGTTTTTATAAAAAAATGTTTGTTTCATTAACAAGAAGTGATAGTTTGAGTAGAAAGCTTTGCATCCATTTACTGACCTATAAATAGTTTTGCCAGCAGATTCCGAAAAAGGTTTAAGGAGTAAGAATAGTGGAGATTAAGTACACCTAACTGTTAATCAACATTATGAAAAATTACATGGGTGCGTCTTAAGCAGCCGCTAGTGAGATCCCACTAAAAACAACAGCAACAGCAACAGCAGTAATAGCAACCGTTATTTAGCACAACGCCGATCCTAAAACTGCAACATGAAAAATTATCATCAAGTGCAGCAGCAACATACAGTAGCAACAACAATAACAATATTGCTGCATCAACAGCCCTGATTGTGACCAACATATGCAAATTATCAACAGTAACAACAGCTGCAACAACAACAACAACAACAACAATTGGTCTATTCAACTATGCAAACTATAACGCATTATTGCTGCTGCTCAAATGTTGCCTGTTGCAAGTTTGCATTCTGTGTAAATTTGCTAGATTCCTGTGAAAGTTTAACCGGTAGCAAAATAAGATATGCAAGTAACGATTAGAGTTACCAGCTTTATAGTTAAAAAATAAATAAAAAGGTTTGGTAAATAAAGCACTCAATCTGATAACTCTTTTACGTTGGATTTTTAAAAGTATCCTTTTTTTCAATTAATTTTGGTTAAATTTTATTCTTAATTTATTTGGGCGATGCATTAAATAATTTTTGGCCCACTTTTCTTATTTGATTAATAATGTTTTTTTTTTTGGATAATAATACTTTGGTTGATTTCGTTCTCCACTTAACGTAGAACAAACATTATTTTATATGGCAACACTATGTAGTAGCAGCAACAACCCAAATAAAGAAAAACGCCCATGCAACAACATTCATCGCTCATCTATCAACAAGCAACAGCAGCAGCAGCAACAACCTGCAGCCTACTACTGCCAGTCAAATGAAGGCGCATTAAAGTGCGCTGCATTTGCTACCAGTTAAATACAGATTACGTCGTTATGTTACCTTCCTAGAGGAGAACAGCAGCGTCATAGTGGCGACTCTAAGCGAAATGGCTTCAATTAAAATAAAAAAACAAAAAAAAAAAGTTGTTTCCAACATGTTGTTGTTGTGTACTTTTTTTTCTCCTTAAAGCCCCTCTGGGGAGGACCTTTTTCTAACCTGCATGGAGTTTGCCAAAACCCTCTGATTCTATCCCTCCACACCCTCATGCAGCATCATTAAAATGCACTTCAAAAGTTACTGCTGCTGCTGCTGCACATCTACAGGAGCGCACCTGATGTTGTTATTGCTGTTGCTGTAACAATTTTTTTTTCTTCTTAAAAACAACAACAAAGAATCAATTTTTTATTTTATTTTTTTTTTGTATGTGGTAGCAACCATTGCTACGATATTTTTTTTTGCTGTTGCCGTTGTACGCTTATAATTACCGCATCCATGTCGTTGCGTTGCTACTTCATAAATTAGCATGCCATGTGCTCATTTGATGTTGTTGTTGTTGTTCAAATATGCATCGTGTTGCACAGTGCTGCAGAAGTGTACTGTTTACGACAAGTGACTGTACAAGGCGGCAAATGCTAGTGTTTTCTCATGATGGACATGATTTTGCATGAATTGCTTAACGCTTGTGTTACGTTAAAAAATAAGGCTATTTATATCAACCACGCCCCAATATCAAATACTTATGTCACATAAAAATGCTTAAATAAGTAAAAATAATTTCCGAAACACTACAAATGTCCATAAGCAAATACAAGGAGAAACGGCCTTAGGCTGTAAAATTAAAATTTCCTGAAAGAAAAACTTCTCACACTGCCAAGTAGTTATCCCAACTATCGTCACCGTCACGTTTATTAAAAACATTTTATGAATTACAATCCTCTAGCGCCTTAAAGAGTTAAATAATTTCGAAAGCTCTACAAATGTTCTTAGTCAAATATAAGAACAACTGCAAATAAAAACTATGTAAGATCAATAAAAATGTAAAGTTATAATATATTTATTATTAATAATGTTATTATTGCATCCTTCCTGTAGGCTACGAATTTGTATCAAGTTTATCGCCGTTTATTCGTCCGTCACGAAAACGGCACTTGTAGAATAAGAAGCACTCCAATAGAAAGGTATCAAAAGCAACAGACCTATCAAATCATTCTTGCCAGGGGTTTTTCCAAAGCTAACAATGTAAGAAACTAGGACGATCATTGTTTGTAGCCATTTCCAGAAAACAATGAATATTAGCTACATAGGAAAAATTATTCCAACCGTTTCTTAAGGAAGCTTATGATAAATTATGCAAGTAAGAACGTGCTAACATCGATATATCTAATGTATATTTCTCCTTTCGAATCAGAAGGTGTCGCTAAAAGCCCATGTTGCATTCGAAAAATGAGTTCCTGCTAAAAACTCTTTCCTAGATTGTTGAAACAGTTTTAGTAATTGTTTAAAATCAAATCACTGTGCATCATTTCAACGCATCTAGTTTGTGGACAGCTTTGCTTTCGGCGCTGCTGCTGTTAATTCTTGGCAAACTAACTGCTTTTTTTTTTGTTGTTTTGAGGTGCTGTTTATACTTCAAGTTCCAAGGAACCACACAAACAGACTCGAAACCAAATCGTTAGTCCAGTTCGCAAATGCATTTATTTCCATTTAGAGTTTAAGTAGGAAATCGCTACTTTAGACTCAAGGAAAAATAAAAAAAAGCCAACCAGAATAACCGCAGCAGCCCAACTCAAAAAAAAAACCAAGTCAGTTTTTCCTTTTTGCTAACATACAGTTGGTGGGATCAGCCAGCCTCCCATTCATGCCACCACATTGATCCAAGTAGGTATGCATGCAACCCAGTTTGAGAGCAGCTCGCGCACCCCTAGAGGCGCAAAAACCGCGCGCTCTGTTTTTGCGTGTTTGTACAAAGTAGCAGCTTCTTGCAATCGTCGTCATCATTATCATCATAGTCGTTGTTGTGATTGTGGTTTTCTTGAAAACGGTTCCTGACTTAAATAATGCCCCACGCCCTCTTCTGTGCCAGTGCTTAAGAAACTTTTTAGCGGTTACTCTCTTATTTTATACAGATTGTTACTCTTAAGGCGGTAGACGCCTTCATCGACGTCTTTCATTTTTAGTCCTTTTTTTGTTTTATTTTTTTTTGTTTTTGGTTTTTCTATATGGCTACTTTTATTTTTGTCTCTTTTAAATTTGTTTTTTTATTGTACCTATTCTTCTTTTGGAGACTGTTGTCTCCATGGTGAATGATTGAAAAAAAAAAAAAAATATTTCAACCCTTCGTATTGAAAGAGTTGATGCTTGTGGTTGTTGTTGTTGTTGCTGTTGCGTGTCTCAAGGTTTTCGAGTTTTCGCAGTCAGCTTGAGTTGTGCCATGTTTCTTGAAATCAATCTTGGTGTCATTATACAAAAAACTGATATTCAGTAGTGGTTTATTATTTTATTATTTAATATAAAATTTTGTCTTAGTTCTGTTTAACGAATCATTTGCAGAATTTGCCCAAACTAGTAAATGTTGCTGTCGAGACACCGGCTTCCCAGTAGATAAAGACAGACGAAAGAAATATTATTCGATAGTTTTCCTTGGGAAGAAGAAGTAATATGTCCAGCTAAAGTAGTTCGTCTTAAGGATACCTGCCATAAATCATCCTTCATCAGGTCACTTTATATCACTTGCTTCATATAAATAGATGAAGTAGACAGCCTACTCAACTGCATTACTGTCAGCACAATTTCAATACTTTTTTGTTTTGCAAAATGGTCCCCATAGTGCCGCCAAACTGTTGATATTATACTGTTTCAGCAAAATAAAAATTTTTATTTAAAATTTACTGGTGTTTTAACTGACATACTGGAGATGTTATTGTCACACTTCAAAGGAAAAGATTTCTTATCATCACAATTCAAGGTTAAATGACAAACACACCTACCATACATTGTATGCCAACTAACGACAAATGCTAAAATTGCAGGAACTGAATTGCCTAGAAACACCCCATACATATAGCCGCAGAGCATAAACGTCAATGCGGCACTAACTACAAACTAAAATGTAGAAGCGATATTTCGTTATGAGCTGAATGAAAAATTAGCATAACTTCAACACGCAGAGCCACTCGTCTCAGTGGCACCAGTAATACTAAGCATCAACATCATCAGTATCAGGATTGGTATCCGCAGCAAGTAAGCAGTAACAGTGTACAGTGCATATCCGTAATTTAACTCCGCACCCAACAATGAATTTAATGGCTGCTCTTCACCAGCATTCGGCACAATTCCAATGCTAAATGTAAATAAAATATCACCAGATACGCAGTGAGTTAGTGATTTCAAACTCAATTATGCCGTGCCAAAGAATCGATAGTACCATTAGTATCTACATGCTTGAGTACTATTGCTGATAAGTGGTGGCAGATCTCAGGGTGATCATGATGTTTAAATGACCATGAAAACGATTTGCTGAAAAAAAAACTATACAATAAAAATAAAAGTGTAATATTTTAAAATATTTTTTATCTTAAAAAAAAATTTTGTGTTGTGAATTTTTTTTTTTAAATTTTTTTATTCAATATACAAAAAATATATCTACATATCCCAGCCGTAATATATCTATCTCAAAACCTTCCATTTTTTATGAAGTTTTGGAAATTTTTTAATAGAAATAACATTTTTGAAAAATTTGAAGGAATTGCATTCCCATTTGATTCCTTTCTTTAACAATTTTTTATGCAGATTTAATGTTTTTTTAACTCAGAACAGATTTTGCAATCAAAGGCTATCAGGCCGCAGAAATCGGGATAAAAGAACAAACAGATAGTTCCAGAGGCGGGGAGTTCTAATAAATATTGGGGGGGCGAAACTTAAAAAAAATTTTCAAGTCATACAATCTTTAGCATTATTATTCGAATCATCTAACTTGGAACTTTTCTGTTGCGTTTTTCTTGTGGTAGTTCAATGCCTACGAAAACTCTTTCTTTATCAATTTCACTCCAAATCACTGCGAATTTATCTCTTAAGCTTGCAATAGTTTCGCTTAAATTTTCGATCAGTATTTTAATATTACCAAAATGAAATTGTTTATTTTGAATGGCAGTGATGGCATCTACGTGAGAAAACATTTTGCTCTCTAAAATATTGGGGGGGCGAGGCCCCTCAAAATATTTTTTGAGGGGGCAAAAAGTGCTTTGCCCCCCATACTCGCCGCCTATGGATAGTTCATTGATCGTATTTACCATAACCTCAACAATTAACATCGGTCTGGCTTCATCTATGTACATAGATCATAAAGGCATTAGTATCCCAATCATAATTTATTTATTCACCCTTATTTTATCTAACTGCTCGTGAAAGTGTAAAAAATGGTGACTTATCATTATGCAAAACTAAAGGCATATCATGGAATTACTAGTCCTATCAAAGCAATATAACTAAGCGTTCAAGTGAAATGGTGCATAGCGAGAATGTAAGAAAGAAACAACTTATAACAAATGAAAGAGCCAAAAACTAGCGAACTAGATATTTGAAGAGACTTACATCGGTACATTTCAAGATTGCACGAAAATGCTCTAGAGTTTTGTATTAATTAACATTGGCTATTATGAGAGAAGATGTGTTTAATAAAGTGCGAATGATCACCTTTCCATAGTGCATTAAATAATTTTACAAAGGTCATGACATATTTTTGAGCTTCAAATAGAGCAGTTCATTTAAGTAAAGGTCTGTGCATAAATACGACTAAATAGTTGTGCGGTTGTATGGTTCCTGGTAAATTTCAATGGATATTATAAAAATAGCGTTTGAGTATTCAATGGAAAGATGAACTATTTAGTTGTATATTCTTAAATGTGCATTTAATTTGCATCAACTGAAGAGGTTAATTGGTAAACCAAATAATGTAACAATACACTAGTACTCGCATGCATTTCGAATGGTTATTGAACTATTGGACGGAATGTCACCAAACCCCATGTCATGACAGCTTCAGATTTATGAATTTTGATTATACTTTGGAAATACTGACGGAATTTATAAGGATGGATTGTAAATTATTCACTTAGAACAATTTTAACATCAGGCATCATAATAGGCCTCTCTAGTCACTGAGTTTACTGAATTAACCTTGAACTGTTGTGATGAGAGAATGCGATTCTTACATTCTATCGTCTGGAGTGTAAACTTGAAAAGCATCATTTATAAATATCGATATTTTTTGAGAATCGTAAATTCACTAAAGAGACTTTAATACATATCCCAACATCATTAACCGCAAGAGCAAAGATGTGATAGTCTCAAGGAAACAAAAATAAAAAAAGTAAAACGCAACCGTAGTTTAGCATTTCGTGTTCGTATATGTCTGCTGCATTTGTCCCCAGGCCAATCTCTGCTCTTCTTCTACCAGTTTACACCCAGTTTTTCAAACAAATGCCAAAATGTTGCTGTTGCTGCTGCTGTGGTATAAATCCACAAGTGTACAACACTCTCGCTTCAAGGCAGCATCTCGTAAGCATTTTTGAAGACCTCCAATGTAGCACGCGATTTGTTTCAACTGAAAATGGTACCAGTAAAACTAAAAAAAGAATAACAATAATACGGTCACGAAACGAAACAATACAATATTTTAGTATACAAATCCATTTAAAAAATAAAATTAATTTCAAAGCCACCAAAAATATGGCCCGGATGGCTGACAATGGAATTTAAAAAAAAAACAAACAACACACCGAAAAATCTTTGAGTATGATATGATATTCTTACTCTTTCAAAGTTTGCAGCAAAAACCGCTTTTATGTTTTTGCCAAATTTGACTACATTACCATGGGGTTATTATGCGAGTTATGTGTATTGATCGCGCCTTGCAGATTTTCTTGAAAGCTTGAAACATCTTTGCTTCGGGGTGTAAGTATGTGTGGTTGTTTCTTCTGTCATTAAGGATTTCCTTTGAGTTTGTTTGAAAAGTGTAACAGAGAGAGAACACTCCACTTGTCCGATTTTATATTATAGTTTTTTCTTAAATATTGTAAATGTATAAGTATTGGAGTGAATTTTTTTTTTTGCCGAAGAGAGTTATACCCAAAAAGTTCCAATTCTCACCACAAGTAGTCAGATTCCCTCCAGATCCAATTAAGGCACAATTCAGAAGCCACAGTAAGCTTTACGATACTCCTAAGTAAGTAACAAATAATATCTCGGTTGATGTGGTTTCAAAGCTACTTGTCCAAAGACCGCTCATGTTGAAGTCGTCTACAGAGCTTGGTAGCAGACTACGTAGGCAATCCTGTAAAAGACCAGTCTCAACAAAAGTGCAAAGCCTTTAGTTCACAATCCATTAGTAACAATATTCTTCGTGACAAAATGGTCTTTTGATTGGGAGTGGAAAACCTGGGCACTGAAAATAAAATTGAAGTGCGCCGTGAGCTGTCTTACGAATCCTTTGTTGAAAGGAGCACGCATAGTCCACTGATGCCCTTATAGCTCCAAAGTATAGCAACAAAATTGGAGGAAAGGCAGAGATGATGCTCAGCCTATCTGTCCGTAGATGGGAATTTCAATAAAAATCGACCTTTTTTACTTTCTATACATCCTCGAGGTCAGAGCTGCATAGGCCCGTGACTAAAGACGGCATGGATCAAATTCAGATGTGACCTGTTTCGGGTGCCAGAATATGGTAACTGCTCCTGCAAGAAATGGAGTTGTAAGTCAACTTACTGGATCGCAATATTAATGCAGGATTTCTTTGAGTAATCTGAAAATCTACACTGAAAAAACGATTTCTTTGCATATGTATAACAAATTTATATTTCATATAGAGCAATTAAATATTTGATTGAGTCAAACATAAAATGCTACAACCACCTTATACCACTCTATTCGATCCAAATATAATATGTTTGACTCAAATAAATATTTGATTGTTCTATATGAAATATAAAAATCTGTCGAGCATTTTCTCTGTAACTGTCCGGCCCTTGCCAGAAGCAGGCTCAGATATATAGGACAAGCCTTCTTCAACAACCTCAGCGATTTGGCCGAAAATGACATCAGATCGCTGCTTAAATACCTGAACAGGACTAACTGGATATAGCTTTAATCGCTGCTAAGGCTATATAGATTCCTTTGACAACCCAATTTACCAGTCCTTGTGGGTCATGTATGTGGTATTAAAACGGCACATCGAGTGCTACTTAAGGCTTCTAGCATGCTTGTCAGGCCGCCACTTTGACCTAACCTAAGCCATATGAAATATACATTTGCCATATTCAAAGAAATCAGTTTACCTGGTAAAGAAAATTTTCACGCAACAGACAGGTTGAAACATTAACGTACGTCACGAATTACCCGAAAGAGATCGAAGCAATTGCAGAGTTTCAACAGAAATTGTATTCGACAGTCTTCTTAGCTGGTCAGAACGTGAGTAAGAAGAACCTTTTGACCATATGATTAGTACAGAATGAGAAACACAGGATCCTGACAATAGCAGACTTCATTACATAGGATCTCACTTCTAAGCTTCAGAGGAAGATTTATTGAATTCAAAGCTAAAGAGTTCTTTTTTTTACTTAAACCAATATAAACTATGGAAAGTCCTAAGACAAAAAATTGATAAAATAACAATTTTCCAACACTCGCTATTTTTTTTACAGTAGCGTAGAAATTTTCTTTTGAATGCCAACACCAATATCCAGACAGCAAATTTAAATTTGCAGCAACCATAGCTGAGGGCATTACATATTCAAAAGAATACAAAAGCAACACGGGATCACTCAAAATTCAGAGTGGCTCCAAACAAATCAGCACTCAGCGTACAAAGTAACAATGCAGCTTGCGTTTTAACGTATGGGTCCTATGTATCGTAAGAGTCAATGAAATAAAAAAAAAAAAAAACAAAGATTTTGATGGTGAAGACAGCAAAATGAAATTCATTTTGACGTTTGATATAACTTCAAGTCATGTTCTATAATGACATATTTCAAACATCAGTTGTTGGTGCAGTTGCTGTTGTTGTTGTAGTTGTTATATATAGAGCTAAGAAGGTGGAGATGGCGAACAATTCAAGGCTGCATTTTAGATTGATTTGACATGAATGCAAGAAAACCCTATATAGACATAAATGATGGAGTAGCAGAATAAAGTCTTCTGACAAATGGATATAAGTTGAAGTTGTAGTCAATAATGTTGTGACTTTTTTAAAACAAAATTTTATTTTAAAATGAAATCAGTCATCATTTTCTAATGAATGACGCACATCAAACTTTGTATTATTTGGTGATTATCTGTTAATACACCTTCACAAAGAAAAATTTCCCTCCAAATATAACGTTTTTTATTGCAAAATTTTATCGCCAAATGTTTCCCACCGCAAACAAATATGAAAATATGTCTCTAAAGTGGGTTTCTAGTACTCGATGATTACAACCGTTAAAAACGTGCGCAAATGAAAGGAAAGCGTAGGTTTCCAATGACGATTATAGGCCCTCATATGTCAACTTCCAAGCCATTCATCATAACAATACGATGTCGTTCACTGACCAAAAAAACAAAAAGCAACAGATGAAGAAATAAAAGCCAACCAAACACTTATGTGCACGCATCCAAATGCTGATGAGCTGAAATCTCTGTCAGCTGCAGAAGCAGATGAAGATGAAGATTTTTAAAGATCTTTATCGTCGCCAAATACAACTAGAGTTATACTACCTATAGGCACCAAAGTTACATATGTGAGCTGTACGTAGTCGTATGGCAATATGTATTGGACAACGTTCTTCAGGAGACAGACATCGAGTTGTTGCTTGATGACTTAATTTTCATTTCAAAAAAAAAAAAAAAAAAATCTCAAAATAGAAAAATCTCTAAATTTAACATAAAGCATAGTTAAGGGGTAGAATGGTTTAGAAAATAATATTTTTTAAGAGGCAGCAACAAGATTTTGAAATTATTAAATAAATATATTTCCGGATATTTCTCATAGCAAACATTTTTTTTGATGATTCGGGAGATTTTCTATTTACATTCAGATCCAATTAAAAAGCAGGAAAAATCATCATCTTCACGGAAAGACTTCGACCCTAGATAATATCGTTATCGGATCCGTGCACCATAATGACAACGATATTTATCGGTTCTTGGTGAAGCAGTACGAGATACTAAAAGAAAAAACTAAAAATGTGTAAAATTTCCATATGGGGTATACAGCACCCCAATATACGGGATTAGGATAATTTAAACATATACGATTCTAAGATTAAATTTGTCAACCAAGACTCGTCCACATAGAGACATATAGGCTACAGAAGTTCATCAGAGGTCCGGCACAGGACAGCCTCGTGGCGAACACCTACAGCCCACAACGAGTACAGACGCACGGGATTGATTTGGGCAAGTGGATGCTGGATGAAAAGCCTTTTTAGTGGAAAAATAAGTGAATTGTGCTTGTGGGATTGAGAAAATTCAAGTTCAACAGTTGCTCAGGAAGTTTGAAATGGGCTGTCATCCCGGGACAAATGCTTGGGGAGAGCAAAAATGGTCCTCGGTATTCATTGGGATTTGCAAAGGACCTCTTTTTGCTTAGCACAATTTAATTTTTCTTTATAAAATAAGGGGGCCACAGAGTGTTCTTCAAGGTACGCCAATATTTTCGATGTGCCGAAATCGAACAGATATAATTTTCATCGAAAAATTCGAACTAATAATGTTTTGAATTCGTAGCACACAAAGCTGCATGTCCCCTTAATGAATTAAGAAGTTATAAGTACTCATATCAGAGAGAAAATCATGTTACCAATAATAAATCTTGGTTTTTTTTTCATATGATGAATATCAAGTGTACGAGATGCCACCAGACACTCTCGGATACACTCAAGGAAATGCCAATGGGAAACAAGTGGAAAGTGGTAGATGAATGGATGGATGAATGTAACTTTGTAAAGCTGAAAGCATTAAGTACAAAAACAACAACAACAAATACAAAATATATATATACATGTTAGCTTGTTGGTTCACAAACTAATCATAAGTTTTGAAGAACCATCGAATGGTGTGACGAAGCAAATAAATGTTTAGGATTAACAGCAACAAAATCCATCGAATTAAACAAGCGTGTTCTGTCTTTATTTTGTTCAGCATTCACCATATTGTTGTATGTATCTTCAAGTGCAGTAGTCAATCGTGAGTTATCGTGAGTAGATATTTATTTTATGGATGCTTTTTTTTTTTTGTAGATTTTAAAGCCTTTTAAAGGATGATAATGATGATGATGATATATTTTATTGCTATCGTTGTTGATATTCGGTAGTTGTTTAATGGCCCCTTTTTTTATTGGATTTCGTTGTATAATGTAAACGTTATCTTCGATTTGTTTCAATTAAAAATGCATTAATCAGTAGCCAAAATATTAGTTTGGATTTTTTATTCTACTTCTTAATTATAAATGCAATTTAATTAGTTTTGATAGCAGTATCATGGGCTTAAAATTGCTGGCATTAAAATTGAAAAACAAACATTAACTACTCTGACTGCAGGGATTTTAAGATCCCTAAGCAAATTGATGAAATAATTATGCTTTCGTTAGACTTAACTTCGATTAGCTTGTATAGCTACTGTTTATTGCGTCCTACTTTAATGTTTTATAAAAAAAGTTATCTAAGTTATGATATATTAGAGCTTCAAAATAAGATTTTGATTTAAAGTAGACTTTATAACCCAATCAACTTAATTGGCTTTGATTTGGTCAGATATATGAAGAATTCAGTTTGTACAGAGTAGCAACGCCAATGTTTAACATTGGTTTCCGCAAGCAAAGTCTTATAATACAATCAGAGATGAATTATTTACGAAATATTGGAAACTGTATAAAATTTTCACTGCGCAGAAATATCAGACTCCGTTAGAAACTAAACTCAAAAAATGTATGTGATTTGAGGGCAAATATTTCCACGGAGTTATAATAATTTTTTAAGATTTTGTTAAGTCTCGTAAATTTGTCCTTTCAAATCAAATATAAATTGAGAGATGAGAGCTAATCTGCATAATCTGAATTCAAATGACTTCAAAGCAATTATTTTGATATTATAGTAGCTATGCTATTTGTGTTATTAATAACAACTTACCAGGCCCGTACCTACTCGACTTTGCTTGGGGGGGACCAACATATTTTACTATACAGTATTGGCCAAAACTTAAGCACGCTCTTGGTATATTTTTTTTTTTCAAATCATAATTTTTTTGTACCTTTATTATTGACAAACAAAAATTTTAAAAATTCAGTATCTCATAAATAAAAAGTTTTTATCAAAGGAACACTTAAGCCAGAAAACTTAACGGACAAAACTAAAGCACCTCCTTTTTTATGGAAAATACAAATTTTTAAAATTAATACTTAGTTGCAAACCCTTTATTCTGGACGACACAAGCACATCTCTTTGGGATAGAGGAAACTACATTATTAATGATATCCTTCGATATCCCTTCCTAGGATATTTTCAAGGATTGAAACAGATCTGCCGTGGTTTTGCAATTTTCAATCTTGGTTTTCATGTTAACGATCTCCTACAAGTCCTCAATAGGATTCAGATCAGGGCAGGTCAACTAAGGAATTCAATTCTATTGCTCTGAAGCCTTAAAAACTTAAGAGGTGATTTTGAATCATTGTCTTGTTAGAACCTCCACTTAAGTGGCATCTTTTCATCGGCATATGGCAGCAAAACATCTTTAAGTATGTCATTTTGTAATTAATCGAAACTCATTGGGTTGGCCATTTACGTGCTTCAAAATCCATCTTTGAAAACTATATGCATATTATGAATACTTTGCATCAAATAATCGGTGAACGATTCGATTGTGATGACCAGTCGGTTTTTCACGCGTGATGGCATCGTTGGAATTTGTCTTCGCATTAGTGTTTATGAAGGACTTATTGCAAGCGATTGAACCAGTAAGGACTTATTGCAAGCGATTGAACCAGTAACGAAAGCGATACAAGGCGGAGCGATTGGATACAAAGATGTTCTGCCACTCATTAGAGCTGTTTATACGATGCTTGAAAAAATTCGATCACAAAATAGTTTCGATAAATACTATTTTCAAAAGATAGATCTGTTGGTAAAATTTAAGCCCACAGAACCAGCTCACGCCTCAAATCGTCCAATTCGGAATAGGCAGCAGTCAAAAATGCTGAAAGAGGCTGTTGTTGAAGAAACACTGGGTGAACGAAGCGAATCGGCCATCATGCTGAAATCAACAATCGATATTGTAATAATTGAAATGACCAACCGTTTTGTTACAAACAATGGCATTCTCACAGCTATCGATACAGCTCCCTATGGAAGGTACAGGCCTGCAACTTACTCTAAGGTTATCAAGCAAAACTTTGAACGACAAAGTCTGTCCTTTGCTAGGCCAAGATCGTGCTATAGCTTTGAAGGAACTAATTGTAGAAGTATTAAGTTGCTCAAAAAGATAAATAAATAATGTATGTAAATAGACAACCAAATAAGAACAAGAATAACTATTTTACTAAACTTACTGTTTAGTACAGTGTTTGATAATACCAATAAAAAAGCTAATGATATTAGTCTCGTCCATTACTAAATGGAATAATCAGTGACTTTCAAGCTGATTAGTAAGAATTTTTAAGATTTATCTGTTTTGTTTCAATTATTGCTTGGGTTCTCAACAAATCTATGCAAAAAGGGAAACATATCAGGCTTAGAAACTCTTAGTCACTTATGATTCTATTTGCGGCTCAAAAAGTTACGATATTTTTGTGGTGTTTCATCGAATCGTCATCTGAAACAGCTGCTGTGTATACGCAATGTTGAATTATGGTGACCTCGTACCTCGAGCAGCTCAAGGGGATCAAAAGATGAATACAGGTTATGTGGATGTTTTGCGCTGAACGAAACAGGCGGACCTGCTTTTTTTTTTGTCAATTTACAAAGCTTCCTGGGGACCTCAGATTGATATTTTGCAGTAGAGAAAAACATTATTTGATTTTCATTACATAATTTCATATTTTAATTGCATTTTTCGGGGAAATAAAAATTATATTTTTAATTTGAAATTTTTTTATGATTAGCTATAAGAAGCCGCTTTCCAATCTTTTGCCCTGAGTTACGCAAATTCTTAAACTGGCTCTGTGTATAAGTGTATTTTTCAAACAAAAACAGCTTCTTCTCGGCTTTGTAGGTATAATAGCTACGAGTATTAGATATGTTTTAGTAATGTTTATATACATACAGTGCTTTCACATTAAGAATTTCAAATGTGAATTTTGGAATGATCTTAATAAGTGTTATCAATATCATGATCAATATACATACCAGTTCTCAGTATGCACTCCATTTTACTCATTGAAAGTACTCTCAAATAAGTTCTGTGACAATTTCATTCTTAAGATTAACTTAATTTTTATTTTCAAATCTAAATACTTCCTGATCCTTTCCGCAAAGTTACTTAAAAATACTCTAAAATTAAATTAAAGCATACAACAAACGTACAGCCTATGTGAAAAACAAATGAGTCTTAATCCTGGCGCTAACTTCTATGCAGTATAACCTTCATTTGTATATTATACGCTTCCTTAATTTATCACTTGGACAAATCGAAAGGATAAGCCGAAATTTTATTACCCATAACCTTTCGTGTCTCTTTGTTTTTATGCGATACGGTATGATCAATCTTGTTCTCGAGCTGTACACTACTGAACTTACAATGGATCAGACAAAGGATGACGACGACGACGACGGTGAGCCATACTAACGTACAATATACGGAAATTAGAGCACTGGGATCATTAACAAATGAGAGAACAATAATACAATGGCTATGGTGGCACAGCGGGGTGCTGCTTGTTAACAACAGGTAACATAAAGCGAGAATGCACGACACGCATCCTTTGATTTTATTCGATCGATGGCGATCGAGTATCACACAATCAACTACGTACAGTGTGAACAGCGCAGAGGGAGCCGTCTTTGGTCGAAGGTGTTTATTTGAATAATGTCATTAACGCCAAGTAAAGAAAGGAATGAGTTAATGGGTGCTCATGTATTTTTTTAAAAAAAGGGTAGCCGCTACGTAAATTTTTAAGGAAACGCTTGGTAGTTTTAGTTCAAAACATGGCTTTGGTGATTTGCTACACTTGGGGTGCTTAGATCTTTGACATTCTTTAGTTACACTTGCGAATTTAATTTTATAAGTTATTTGCATAAATTACGATTTGAAGGTATAAATATTAATTTTTCTCAAATTTTAAATTATTTTAATTTTAACCACAAAATTGGTACCCCCAAATACAAACAACGAAACTTGCTGACTTCTTTTGTTTTTTTTTTGTTCTTTGTTTTGTTTTGTTTTGCTTTGATTTGTTTTTTTATTTTTTGTGGTTAAATTTGCCCCTCATCACATCAAAATAAAACATATAAAGGTTTCAGACTTAAAAGATGCCGCCAATGGCGCCAAAACGCCGAAAGACGAAATAAATCATATCATTCATTTTTTCAAGTTCGAGTTTTTTTTTGTGTGTTAAATTTTCAGAAAAGGTGTTTGGCTGTTAAGGGTCTCAATTTTATGAAGTGTCTTTGGTAGAATTTTGTGGCAGTCCGAATGAAGGTATATCTTTACAATATATAAATGTGGATATGTTCTTTATTTTTTTGTTAGACTCATGTGAGAAGCTTAGTTGTTAAATATTCTCTATATTACAAAAAAAAACATATATAAATAAAATATATGTGTAAAAGATTGTTCAGAAACAAAAACTGAATTGTTTTATAAAATGAAACAAAATTATTTAATCATCAAAATTAATTTTGTCACCTTCAAAGTGGATCTATCTCATCGCTTGCAAAACAATACGCCAGCGCTTGGTTCAGTTCTCCATACATTTTTCGTAAGCCTGCAGTAGCTTCAGTCAATTTGATTTTATGACTTTAACTGACCCAAAGGGCCTTGTTTGAAATGAGAATTTTAGTGTCGGGAACGAGAAAAAGTCAGATGGGGTTATATGGTGGGTTATCAATGGCATTCGTAGAATTTTTGGCTGGAAGCTATGATGGGCTTATGCGATAGTGAATTGTCGTGGAGCAAAATTGACACGCTCAGGGTGGGCAGCTTCCCTCTTCTAATTTTTTTTTTTTTAATTTAAACGCAAAACCTCATACGAAAAGAATTTCGATTTTTATAATTTCCCAAAGGCCCCTACGCACCCTAGGCACTGAAGAGCCCTTTTTTTTACAACCAACAAACAAGCTCTGTTTTGGACACCTTCCAGATGCAGAGTCTCGCAAATTCATCAATGTTGATGACATGACCTTTATGGTTTAATATATACCAAAATTCTCATTCCAAGCAACCGTTGATGTTTTGGTTATTTTTCTTAAGAAAAACCTCGTGTTTGTTGTAAAGAGCTAAAATTGGCTCTTTTTTCTTTTGCCCATCGCTGCTATAGACGAAATAAGTTGCCTAACGCCTTATGCTGTAACATGGCCTCACATAATTCAATTTGAATGCTGCACAAATAAATCTTCTACTAGATCTCATAAAGTCTTAACTTTCGTGCGGGTTATTAACTTGATGGAGGAGAGCGCAGTCTTAAACAAATAGCTAAGTCGACAACGGAACTATCCAACTCAACCCATAAACTGAAAACTCTCACAGTTTTTTTTTTTGAATTTTTTCATTTTTTATTGAGGCCAAATTTTTCCTGGACAACTTTGTTCACAAACGCTCTCGACAAAAAGAGTAATGGATCAGTTAATGTATACAAATTAGAGTTTCTCTTAAATCTATTCAAAACATTATTGCAAATTTTCAATTTATATTATTTCCTCTTTTGAATTCTTAATTTCATTTAAAGTCCTTTGAGTCATTTTGAAATTAATAAACAATAATTCACCCAATAAGCCCAAAGTTTATAAATCAAATTAAACATAAAACCACAAACAGTGGCAGACTGAATACCACCGGCGAGTAGATTTTGTGATGATGACGACTTTGTTTCGCATTGGCAAACAAGCGAAAAATGACAGCGTCGCTAATTAGCTAAAGGAATTCTGTGAAACAAAAAACCAATTTGTTTAAGCCATGTTAAACATTTGAACGCGCTACGATTTCAGGAATGATGAAGAAGTGTGCGATGCAACAACGTGCGTCTTCCGCGTCGCGTTTTTTTTTATCAATAAACTTAAGAGCAATTTGAAAGCTTCTAACAGTGAGCATAGTAATCTACCGACAGATGCTCAAGCTGTAACTATTGAAAAATTATTAAACGCCTGACATTGGCATCTACTTGCTACGTGAGTAACATTAGCTATTTCTCTGTAAAATGCTTTACTACCGCTTACCAAATAGGCAAAAAAATAATGAATGAACCAACCAACCAACCAACCAACCAACAATGAAGAATGAATCGATGCACGTTTGCTACCACCAACTGAATGAGCGGCAAATCAATTTATCTTAACTTGGCCAAGTTATTTTTATTGTGTTTAAGCTTTGCTGCTGCATCGCAGCGCCAATTAAAATAAATTGGAAGCAGTGATAATGGCGGCGGCGGCGGCGGTGGTGGCGGCTATATGCAGTAAATGCTGCGGCTACTTGAAGCGATTTGTGAATGAAGACGTCGTCGTTGTTGTTGTTGTTGTTGTGACCCGTCGTCATCTATATCATAAAAATGATTTATGCCAAATAAAAAGCGTTAACATTATGCTGCGGGAGGTCTTCACAAGAAACTGCTGTTGTCCTTAACGCATTTTTACAATTGTTGCTTTTTAATCACTTTGACTTCAATATTTGGATATCGTTCATATGAGTTCTCAAGATAGCTAAGATTTATCCTGGAGGAAAAGATCGGATCGAATCCGAGGATTATAAACAAATAGTTTACGTCAGAAAATGGAGTAGCCGACATTAATCGACTTTCACTCGTTAATTAACACCTCACTTACCTCTATTGACAGAAGTTACGACAACAATGTGTGAGTCCTAAAAGAGTTCTTAGTATGAGCATTTTCTGAACGTTCATCAAAGTAGTTCAAAAAAGATCCTTTTGTATATTATTATATATATGGTATATTACTATATTCAGAGTCGGTTTCAGAAGCATACAGGCACAGGTCCGTTGTTTTCATATACAAACAACAACAAAATCAGAAACAAGCAGCTGCAAAATCAAGCCTTTAGCTCCTGGGCAATATGTTATACTGGAGCAGCCATATAGCTAAATGTCACGTACAGTATACATAGGTGATCTCCAAAATAGCATAGCTTATCTTCGGCATGATAAAGTTGACGCCTGCTAGGATCGTGAGCCAAAAATCCTTTTTTTTTTGTGTCTTCTATTTCGGTAGAAAAAGAGGATATTTCCTACTAATCACTTTTTATACCTATACTGCCGTTAGAAGCGAAATAGGCGTATCTCAAAAAAATTAATATTCAAGATTCTTATAGCATCGAATAGTTTAAGAAATTACACGTCTAATGAACTAAGCCAAACAACGATATTTTAGTTCAAACATATAAAAAATCTCCTAAAAGAATTTCCTTTATCTCAATTTTACATGTATTTTAACAAATTGACTTAAACAAAACATCAATTATCTCGAAACGAGTTTTTTTGAGATACGCCTAATTCACTTCTGACGGCAGTATAGCTGTAAGAAAGAAATTACCAGTTTGGTGTAGCAGGCGAATTTTAAAAAATTAATTTATATTCGAGCAGTGAAGTAACCAGGGGAGGTGGATGGGTGCTGTCACCCCAGGCGCAACTGCATGGAGTGACAAAATTACACTTGTAATTCAATCTGATTTGAAAATAATATTATTTTGAACTTTAATGTTCAAATGCGAAAAGCATTATTCTCCAGTACTTGCAACTGAAACAAGCTAAGTACATATGTGAAACCATAGAGCACATCCTGTTCCTTAGAAAGTATAAAGGAAAATGTGGTGATCATATCGTTAAATATATCTCAATTTGTTAGGGTTCTTGAAAATCAAAAGTAAGCACGTTTTTTTAGTAAATATAATATTAGCAAACTGGAATTGGTTGGGTAGAGATTTTGGAATTTAAAGGAAAATATATTTTATTTTGCTAGGGTTTCTCGAAGTTAAAAGTGAAGACCTTTTGTTTTTTTTTTTTGATTAAATTTGTAACCAAAAAACACAAAAATTTCTAAGGTAGTATCCTAAGTATTCTATGTTAGTATCCTGGTTAAGTATCCTAAGAATAATTTCGTTAAGGCTTGTGAATTATTTTGAACAATGAATAAAGCAACTATTTTGAAAACATTAAAAAGTGTGGTTTTGATTGTAACTTTATTTTTTGATTAAATTTGTGTACATAGAATTATGTCAATAGACATTGGTAACCTTTCATTTTTATTTTTTAACTATTTTCAATGTTAATTTCAATGAAAGTTTGCAGTCAGTCAGTAATTTCAATTTATTCTATATTCAGAGTACATATGGTACTTACGTAGTGATAAGACTGTTGTGAGATCATAACTTGATAGCCATTGTGTCAAAAATTTAAATTTTATTGAAGAAAAAAATTCATAGCTGATGAAGCTATGTTATATAAAATCTTTCCAAAATGGGTTAATACCACAACAGGATAAAAATAAAAGTCCAATATAAGCGGAAACAAATAGTAACCAAACATAATTAGCAGCATGCATGCATAAAAAAGAACACCACAGGATGTGAAAAAATTAAATTTATGACACCCATGTTAATAAAACTTTTGTTTTTTTTGGCCTAAAAACCGCTGAACTCATTTTGAACAAATTAAGCCGAAAAAAAAGTTCAAAAGGTGAAAAATGCGTTGAGCTTTAAATTATTTTTTTTTAGCGATCTTAAATTACTGACCTAAAGCTCTGTTACGACCGCTGCTGCTGCTGCTGTTTTGTTTACTTCGTAAGCAAATTTTTGCACTCAAATTTTCTAGGCTAATACCGGTATTTGGCATAGAAAGAGTAAAGAATTCGCCTTTAGCCATTTGTGCGTTATGTGTAGAATTACTCGTGTTGTTAGCACAGTTATTAGCTCTGCTGACATGATAATCAAATTGTCGTGTCTCTTTGGTCAAGTGAAATTAAGTTAAGACTTTGCAAAAATAAATTTAAATAAAATAAAAAATAAATAAAAAATTCCATCATTATAAGTTCAAGTGTTTTAAATTTTATGGTTTTTAGCCTGGCGTCTAACAAAATGCCCTAGTCCTTAGCATTAAAAAATATGTTTTCAATGTAAAAAATCATTGTAATCTAATACCTTTGAGGAAGGATATTCACCATCAAAAAGTTTAGTACGCAAAAAGCGCTCATTATGATAAATTTTTTTGAAGATCTCCAATTCCAATATAAATCAATTTACGGAATATTGAAAACAGAATTGGCCTACATATTAAAGCGCTCAAAATTTAAATCAATTGCCTTAACGACAAAAAATAAAACAAAAGACTTAAGAAACGAACCTGACATAGAACTTTAGCTAAAAGTAAATTTGGCGTAAATAAATATGGAAAATTTTAAAAAAATTTTTATTATTTCAACAAAGTTGACTTTTTTTCAAACTCCGAAAAAGATTTTTAAATAATAAAACTTTCATTGAAACAACATCAAATTATTACCTACCTATACAACAATAGTAAAATAATTGCTGTCAACACAAAATTCAACAGCAACGAAGAAAAAAATTTTGCTGTCGCGTATTGTTGACACAGTGTGCGCGCGTAAATCACCAACAAATGTTGACACAAATTTAAATATTTTTCATTTCCCGCCCAATGTGTTAGCAAGTAATCATCATCATCAACCATATTGCTGTTGTTGTTGTCGTTGTTGTTGTGATGTTTTGTTGCCCAACTTTAATTAAATTGTTCAAACACTTAACGAGCTTTCAAGCGACAACGACAGCAATTGCTCTAGCAATATATAGTGAAAAATTAAACGAACTAACTAACTAACAACAACAATTAATTGAGGCAAAACCCTGCCTGCCGTCACAACAATAAACAATACTGCACAGTGGAGCATATAACAACATTGGGAAAAGTCAAACAAAAAAAAAAACATGCGGACAGAGAAGGACGCCAGCGAACAGTCATTGGGTTTGTTTTCTTAACCGAGTTAACAAAAAATATTCCAAATGGTAAATTAAATGCTGCTACTATTTTTGTTGTTGTTGCTGTCGTTGTTGCTGTTAATAAAAGTACAACATAATTTAAAATGAATTAAATTGTTATTAGAAAAAATATACCTTTGAAAACTCACTGAAGTTACGCATAACAAATTATGAGTAACACAGTGTTATGTGTGTAAATGGTGTAGGATGTAGCGCCCCTTTGATGACTATGATGAATTGAGAATGATATATTGGACAACAAAGTTTATTGTTAGAAAATTATTACAGATATTTGAAGGGAAAGTTGAACACAACTGGAAGAAACTTAAGGCTATAACTTTTAAGCCTTAAAATGTAAATGTCCTTGGCGGCGCTCCTTCAAATGAAACTGGTACCTCACCAGAGAATAGCTTAAAAATAAAGAAAAATGCTTTGCTTAGCAACTCGCAGCAGCTTAACATGATGAAATGAATATCTATAAATTTCCAGATTCAAAAAACGTAAATCGGCCCTGTTCGGCATAAAAGTATTTCACCAATAATTGACATTTGAGCTTAGAAGACTTTCTATAAGGTGTGACCAAAAGAGTGCGTGATACTTTCTTATTTAAAAAAAAAAATTTCCACTACGCTTATAAATTTCGACAAAAAACTTAAAAAATTTGTTACCCTGTGTAATCGAACATCTTTACCATACGCAACAAGTTAATTTTCCATATCCCAAAACAAAAAAAAAAAAAAAAACAAAATCTAAAACTCATCCATTTGAAAAATGTAAAGCATCAAAAAATTATGAGTTGTAAAAACGTGTCACTTTTTTATAAAAAAAATTACTCCCCCCAAATAATTTCGGCGATGCTTTTGGGTAATTTAAGGTGATAATTGCTTTTTAATGTGACACAACTAAATTTCCATTTTTACTATTTTTTTTTTTTTTTTATTCAGCGGTAGGTAATGTATTTTAAATTTTATCTAACACATTGTTGTTGTTGTTGCTGTCGGTCGTCGCCGGAAGTGAAGGTGTTGTTCATGTGCATTCAGTTTTAACTGTCAAAAGGCAACGATTATTTTCTAATTTTTACTAACAATAAGTTTTTTATTTTCACCAAAAAAACATATAAAAAAAAAACAGAAATTACTTTGGCCCTTGTATTTAAATTTGAGTTTTTTTTATGGCAACCCCTAAGGCCACTTGTTGCTCAGCGGCTGACACTTGCTTGCGATTACGCTTGCGCGCGCACTAACTGTATGAAAAAGGAGCAAACAGGTACATTCTATAAGATAAATATTTAGTTGTTACAGAAATAAAAAGCCTCACTTATAAAAATAATAGATTTGTAATTAACGTTTACCATTCATTCGAACTTTTTTGTTTTCGCTTCAAAATTCAGTCAATGGAAATTATTGTGTTGTGTTAATGAAAACAAGCCGCGGCGCGCTTTTTAACATGAAAACTCATATAATTATATAATGGAAAACTTAGAAATATGAAAAATCGAATTATATTTTACATAGGTTGAGCCTTAAATCTTCTGCTGGATACGTATTTCTTAAAGACCGATTAAGCATGGGCCTTGAGTTACAAATTTTAGGGGTAGAAAATTTTCTACTGGCGGATAATTTTTTATCATAGATGACGTCCATTAATTACGCAAGTTAAAATAGGGGGGAGAGGGTTCGGCAAAATTTCACCAAACCTCACCAAGGGGGGGAGGGGGTCAAGGAAAACCTCACGTCAACTTTTTAATGCATAGAATTTACATTAAAAATTATAATTTAAATCTAACGAGAGGGAGAGGAGGTGTTCTGCCAGATCTCACCAAATCTAACCAAGGGGAAGAGGTCCGAATTATCAAAAAAACACCTCACGTTATTAATAGACGTCCCAATATAATAAGAAAGAATGTTGTTTTTTTTGGATTTGGAAACTTTGGGATATATGACAATGAAAAGTAATTGTTTGGGTTTTCTTTGTTATTCAATTTGAAGATGATAGCAAGGAAAACAGGCTCTAATAAAAATTGCATTCATTCTTAATACAAATAAAACCGCCCCTGATATTATTATAAACGAGTACTTCCCATACATGGTCGTCTTAAGACTTTGCGGGGCCCGGGCCAAAAACTAAAAAGAGTGCTCTTCGATAAAAAAATTAATGAGACCCTTAATAGTAGTCTAAACCTACCTTAATACATTAAATTAACTCTGCTCGGGGCCACCCTTTGAGGTTTGGAAGGCTTGGGTCCGAGCTCTATTGACCCTTGACTAAAGACAGGCCCGGATTTACCATACAGGCAGAGTAGGCACGTACCTAGGGCGGCAAGAATTAAAGGGCGGAAAATATTAGCGGAAACTTTGAAAAATTTTTTTATTCGTAAAGATTGGCGTCATATCAAAATGATCATAAATTTATAAAAAAAAATATATATTGCATTGAAATATAAATTTAGCTCTTACGCAGAAATCATTATAAAAATCTCAAAAATACCAAAAATATTGTATTGTGCTCTAGAAAAATAAGTAAAAAATCAATAAAAGGTGCATTTTATTGATTGTAAAACTTTTCGTACAAAATTATTTCACCATTGATGAAGTTTTGAGGGCAAATTTCTAAATCGCAAGGAAAACAGGCTCTAATAGATATAAATCCGCCCCTGATATTGTAAGCGAGTACTTCCCATACATGGTCATCTTTAAACTTTGCGGGGACCGGGCCCAGTTTTTTGCCCTTAGAAAAAAATTTAGGAGTCTATCCCTACCTTAATACATTAAATTAACTCTGGTTCGGGCCGCCCTTTGGAGTTTGGTAGGTCGGTCCTTGACTACAAACGGCACTGTTCCCATAGACAGGTTTTTTGATTTTTTTTTAATTAAAATTCTCCCTGGTCCGATGGCATCGTGCCGACTGAATTCTAGATCTAAATGAAGTTATTGGTGCCGTGGTTAAAAGTTATATTATTAAGTTGTCGAAATCTGGAATGATATTTTGAAATGGTAAAAAGTAAAACTTTTTTTGTGAAAAAGTTAATAACCTTTTTGGCTTAGTGGCCAATATTACCAAATAAGAAAAATCAACCAATTAATGGCTTTTTTCGAAATTTTTGAATTCCTACAAGGCATGTGCCTATAATAAGGGTTGATCCATTGTGACTTTCTCGCACTGTCTTGTGAATACAGTCGAAGGATCATTCATTTTTATTCACATTGGTTGCTTTTCTTAACATTAGGGGGATATTTAATGTGTCAAACCAGCCGCTATACATTCCGATCAAAGTGTCCATAAATATGTCACTTCAGAACAGGAATGTTACCTCAAGTCAACTGTGTCCCGAGTAAACAGGACATTCGTGGAGGCTGGCCTAAAGATGATATGCTAACCTCTAACCTCGTCTGTGCATCTAATGTCCAATATATTGATAATTTAACTGAAGGGAAGTCATAACTTTTGCAAACGAACGATGTCAAAAATCTCCCTCAGTTTTGGGAGACTGAATATAAAAGTTTTTCCCAGGACTCGGGGTTTTTTTTTTTCACTGTAGGCTATGTTTGGTAACATATTGACTTAGTTGTTGGACAGATGATGGTTTGCTGCCAGATAGCATATACCTTATTTTGTCTTAAAAAAGTTGCATTTGCCACACACTTTCGGTGTTCCTGCATAGACATATAGCTATGATTTTAAGGTAGTTGGTGAGCTTAGAGTCCTTGGAGTTAACGTTAAATTCACGAGTAACATCTTGGTGGAGATTTATTCAAGGGTTACATAGAAAGGGTTATAAAGAAATTTTCAATTCAGTGCCATTTCATTGCAGATTTCAAGTGATCTCTGATATAGCAAGGTCAAGGAAGACGTAGCCAAATAACTAAATAAGATATGAGCAGTTTTGTATAATGTGTCCAGTTATCATTTCATATAATATAAAATAACCTGTTATCAGTTTATTATCAAACAAAGCATAATGTGCAGCTATAATAATAGACTGTTGCAAAAAAGCAAAAAAAAAAAAAAAATTAATGCAATAAAAATGCAACTTTATTACATAAATTTCCGCTTGCGTTTCTCAAGTCAGACCCGAACAGTTTTCATATTTTTACAACTTTATTCAACATGTGGCGCCCATGACATAGACGGTGATATTAGTAATGGTCACTGTGGAATAAACGGAATGGTGGTGGATACATTCAATGCGATTAACAGTCACCACAACCACTAGCACTGGGTGCGCGCGCGCAATTCTAAATTGTCGCTGGAGGGTCTTGGCAACATTTTGAATTGTTGTTGTCATGAATATTTTGTCCAAAGGCTACTCATAGTAACAGCAGCAAAAGCGTAGTAGCGTCATTAAGATTTAAGAGCATTTCACATGCGCATCGTTAAAAAGTGTAAAGACTTAGGGAATTGCGCGCATCGAGTGGGCTATAAAAGTGCGGCATAAATATTAGAAAGTGAACTGGACTCTACAAAGTGTTCACATAAACTGGAGTGCAGTTGGGGAAAAAAACTTTGTGCAAACTTTTTTTCTACACTGAAAAGTAGACAGTGATTGATTTTTGCGGAAAAAAATTCTTTAAAAAGAGTAAAGAATTTTTCAAATATTATGTTAAAAACTTTTTGAAAAGTCAGAAAAGTTATCATATCAAAGGGAATATTCTACGAGTTTCTAAACAATGAAGATATTTTTGAGAAAATTATTATCTAAAATGAGGAAATTTATTTAAAATTGGAATTGTTTGATTGTTTGAATTAAAACTTCTTTTTTTTTTCTTTTTTTTTATTAACCATTGGAATACAATGTATGAATTTTATTGCATTTTTTCAGTGTTATGTTTTATGGAAAACCACTGTATGCTGTTGATAACCAACTGTGGCTGCAATTTTTTCTCTTTTTAAATAACGACTTTTAAACAAAACCTGCATTAATCACCAACTAGCCGAGCTACTGTTTAAAAGCGCCATTCGCTAAGTTATGATGCTGCGAAATTTTTTGCATCTAAACAGTTTTCTAATGCAAATTCGCTGCATTCGGTAAATACATAAACCCATTCGCTTTATTTTTATGTCTCTGGTGTTAGCGATGTTGCCATAAATTTCTTTAACACTCGTAAATATCGAATATCAAGTGCTACTGTAGACAGCAGTAATAAAATCAGTTGCTGTCGTAAATCAACTTACAAATTGATGAAAAAAAAATGTATTATGTTACTTTATGAGGATATTATAAGGTTAATGGAAGGGACTATAATTATACTTTCTCTAAACTAATTTTCAATTAATTAACTTTTTCTTTTCCAGATTTATTTATAAGGAAACGTTGTTCATTAAGTAACTGTCGTTTTAGTATAACAGCTATATACATATATTAATTTAAGTTTTAATTTGACTTTCAGTTATTTTATTATTTTCTTATTTAAAAATTTTAATGCTATAGTGAATAGAATTTCGTTTAAGTTCGTTAGACATTGCTGTTTTGCGGATTTCAACAGCCACGCCGCTTGTACATGAATAAGTCCAGCGGTTTACCCAATTGAATGTACCAATTTTTTATTATGATCAGGACCGGATTAAGAAATCTGCCGCCCTTAGGCCAGTCAGAAATTGCCGCCCCTCTTCACTAGTAAATATTGAAAAAAATTTTTGTAATATCAAAAGTGAGGACCTTTTATTTTTGTTTGCTTGTTAACATTTTTAGGTAATTTAATGCACACAATCCCAGTATTTGCACTTTCCCCCCCCCCCCCTGTGTAAATAAATTAAAAAAAAAAATAAAATTTCAAAGTTCCCAATATTTGGCGCCCCTACAATCGTGCCGCCCTAGGCACTGGCCTAGTGTGCCTCTAAGGTTAATCCGGGCCTGATTATGATAGTCAAATCTCAGATATATGATGCTTAAGCTGGTACTACTCAATTTTGCCACAGACATGAAGAAGTTCTGTGGTAGAAATCAAAACATTAAAACTGTTTGCTCGCCCAATTATTGGCCAGTTATTGGGCATTTTAAATGCTTGAAAAAAATGTCCAAAAAATGCCGATTTCTTAGTTTCGTTGTAAATTTCAATTCTACCTTTGAACAGTTTATGCTCAAGAAATGGCCATTTTATCGCCAGTTATTCATGAACAGTTTTTGACCAAATATTGAACATTTAAAATGCTTCAAGGAAAAAGCCGAAAAAATGCTTGAAAACTGTTGAAAAAATGTCAAGAAACCGATTTAAAAATGTCCGAAAAATGTCCAAAAAATTGCCAATAAATGTTTAAAAAATGCCCAAAAATTTTCGAATTTTTTAACCCATCTTTGCCTAACCGGTAATTTCGCTTACCACTTCTTTAATCAAACATACAGTCTCACTTATTTCACATATATTCTTTATTGTGATTAAATATTGATTAATGGTCTGTTTGCAAAAAACAATTAGAGGAAAATGTTTCTAGCTCCTCTCACTTACCTGTCAGGTGGGTTTACGTGAACGTCTACAAATTATCAAATTTTCAAAAAAAAGTAAAAATATTTATAAATTTTTTTTTTATAATTCTTTATATGATTCTGAATGCCCTTGATGCAAGCTTTCAAATATATATCTATGTGATAGTACAGGTAGCTCCATGCGTGATCCATACGGATGAAAAGTCAGGTGGTAAGTTTACTTACCAGTAGGCCGATATATAGGGTGTTTTTTTTAGAGGTATAGAACTTTAAAATGGAATAAAACAAAGATGAATTTTTTAAATAGACATGAAAATTACTTTATTCGAAAGATAATCTTCTGGCATTATAATTTAAATATGACTTCTGGCATATGAACGCCACGGCTAGCTCGGACGTAGTCTAAAATGGAGGTCCAATTTTCAAGGTATATCGCGAACTACGCGAGTAATGTTGGCTTCGAAGTATTGAATCGTAGCTGGCTTCACATAACCCCAAAAAAAAAAATTAAGGTGTGATATCACAAGATCTAGGCGGCCTTCTTGACTTCATAATTGCAAAAATCATGTGAATTTTGAGTGAAAATAAAGTTGAAATTTTAGTGACTATAATAAATTTGCACAATTTGGACGCGTTGTTCATGCGTCAACCTGTTCATGATGAAATGGCAAACCAAACTGAATATAAATGACATTAGAGTTGCCAGATTTGACCACAAAATCCCAGTTTTATCTCTATTCGAAAAACAAACCTCTAAAAAAAACACCCTTTATTAAGTCATTTCGTAGAATGCGAACTGTCAACATGCCATGAATTGACAAATAAACGTTGGAAACGGTTCGAAGGAGATACTTTAACACCAATCAATGAACTAGATATAGAATTTATTGACGATATAATTATAATACATGTACAAATATTTATAAATAAAAATACTGGCCATTAAATGCCTAGTTTTCGGATATTTTTAAAACATTTTTCGAGAATTTTTAGTACATTTTTCGAGCATTTTCTACGAATTTATTGGCCATTTTTAATAGTTACATATTTAATGACCAGTTTTAGAGCATTTTTCCGGCATTAAATGGCCATTTCCTATTTTCGTTTTACTGGCCATTAAATGCTCGAAAAAGGTTAGAAAAACCGTTTCGTAAATGCCATAAAACTGGCCAGTTTTAATGGCCATTTCTTGGCCAGTGAACATTTTTAATGCCCAGTCTTTGGCCTATAAATGCTTATGATTTCTATCAGGGTTGTTAAAATTTTAATCGACTCATAAAATTTCTATTTGTCAACGTAAGAATAAAGTTGAAAAATTTTATGTAGCTCAAACTTTCAAAAAGTAACATGCCAAGTATAAGCTTAAGTTAGTAAATTTCTCACTTCAGAAAGTCTTAGCCACCATTGATAGCTAACAAAATAGAAAAAAACTGAACTTACAATTAGAGAAAGTTCTTGATAAAGCGAATCAAATTGTACGCTATGATTAATCGAAATTAAGTTCTGCTTTCAAATAAATAATGTTACATTAAATCGACTCGTGTCCAAACTTTTTCACCTCCCTATTCACTCTTCCTTTCATTACGATTTTGATTTTAATGATAAAGAGTAAATCACCTATAAACAGAAAAAGAAATAAAGTCATTAAAACATCATTACAAGGTGTTAAATTAAAATCTTCCTTTATTGAGCAGACCAAAACTAAAAGCCAAAATATCAAAATGCAACTCCAAAATCAAATTAACCATAACCTGCATCAATGACTACAAATTGATGATGACTGCCAGCCAGTTGACCGGTAATTTGAACAACCGTTACCACAAGTCATAAATTAAATTTTGATTTCTGACTTTAAGAGTGAGCGCGCGCGCGTTTGCGTCCGTCCAGCCCCACATAAAGTTAAATCGACGAATCTAAATCCAAATCGACAAATTCAAAACTCAATGATGCAGGTTCAATTTTTTCGTAGATTCCCTCCCAATTCCGCTCTGTACGAACTCGAGTAATTTGTCTCAATTTTGAAAATGAAAATGTACCCCGATTTTTGTTTGCACTACAATTCGCTGTGGTTGATTTGTAATTCTATTTGGATTTTAATTTCTATTCGCAGCTTTGACCCAGTCCAGACGTACGTACGTCCTCGTGCTTTATAGTTTACTTTTGGCGCGGACGTTGTTGCTGCTTTGTTTTTTTTTTTTTGTTGGTTTGGTAGCACTTGTTTTAACTTGAAACCATCGCCGCCGTTGTTGCTGTTGCGCTCATTAAAATGTAATTTGACCAAGTTTTAGTTTGCTTTTTTCCACCCCCTCCAAATTCGTCCCCACTTACCGTTGCTTGCTCAGTTTAATTTTATTTCATTCACGAATTTCCATTTAATTCAGAGTCATGTAGTCAAGTGTAACTTTAGTCGGACATCATCAGCGTCATCAACGTTGCTAGGGTTTTACTTTTACCTTGCGACTTTTACCTCTTGTCCCACTTTAATGGACAAGTTGGCTGTGTACTGTGTACCTGGGTCTCATAATTCATCAAGGTTGATTGATTTATTTTCGCTTTTTTTTCTGTTTTGTTTTTGTTGTTGTTTCCTTTGCTCATTTGTCCATTTATTCATTTATTTGTTCGTCAATTTTATCATTCGTCTGTGTTGTAGAGTTTGACGTTCGTCATTTGTGTGTGTGTGTGTTGCATTATTATGAACGTGATAAATTATGTTCTTTTGGGGGGTTGTCGTTGCTGTATTTTGTTTTTCCCTGATGTCCTTAACTTTTCTGTATCTTTATATATATTTTGTATTTGTACCTTCATTTTAGTCTCGAGGGGTGTTTCCGTTTTTCCCCATTTTCGTTTTTATTTTTTAATTTTTTTTTGTGTGGGTGTTCCATGTTGTCTACTGCCGCAGTATTGTGTTGGACACTCAAATTTCCTATTTATTTAGGAAACATTTCATTTCATTTCGATATTGCTTTCTTTGATTCTCCCACAGAAAATTTTGTATTTTTTTTTTATCGGTCGGGGTCAAAACCTTTGGAAATTAATAGTTCTCAACTGCTTTCATTGTAAGTGTAATGAAAAATAGTTAAAATAAAATCGATTAGGCTTCCGTATATGATACCATAATCATTATGTAACCGTTTTCAGTTTATATGCCGAACAGTAAGGGTATGTGAAGTAAAAATATGCGCTTACTTTGAATAATTTTAGTAATGGAGTGTATTTCATCTAAATAAGTAAAAATATATAGTTTTGTATTGTACTAAAAGTCTTTAGAGTTGGATTTGCAAAATTCCTGAAGATGCAATCGCTTATCAATGACCATACATGACAATCTTGATAAAAACCATCCGGGTATGGTTGCAGTTTCCACAGAGATCTGTAAAGTTCCTCTGCGTTCTGTTCCGTGGTATTGTCAGTGAGAGTATCTACTTGTTGGGACTAAAGCAGATTTTGTTTCAAAAAAAAAGAAAGAAACAGTTGACGTTGAGGTTACATTTCTCCCAAGGTGATTAGATTCTCTGACATTCCCATTCCCAAAAAAATATTAGCGCCAAAGTCATTATCCTTGGCAAATTAATACGTGTACACCATGATGTTGTCTTAGAAAAATTTGAGAGATTATTTCTGAAGCACTGTTTAATCCATGTGCAACACATAACTTAAATTCAGGTCCGTCTTTGAAGTTTGCTAGGCTGAAAACTGGATAGGGGTACCATCTAAAAAAAATTATGATTAAAATAATAAAGTTCGTTATATTAAAAATACATGCAAATGATTGAATGATGAGCCAAACAAAAATAAAATTCTTCTGTTCCCAAGGTCGGGGTCCTTGCCTAAAGAAGGGCTGCAGAATAAATTTATTCCTTGACATTTTTCCCTTGCTACACGTTTTTTTATATTTTACTAAGCAAACATTTCAACCGTTTTAACGATGTTCTGATCAAAGGCATGTTCATCTGTCAGGCGATAGTTTCGAGTGAGTGAAGCGGTCCATTGGCAGTGGCTCGCCATAGCTTCAAACGATTGATTTTTGGGAATTATTAATAACAAATGCTTACAAATATAATACTTAACATGAAAAACCACCCCGGTAACATTGACAACGCTTTTCGCTTCTAACCATAATCAGGCCCGGATTTACCTTAGAGGCACACTAGGCCAGTGCCTAGGGTGGCAAAATTTTAGGGACGGCAAATATTGGGAACTTTGGAACTCTTTTTTTAATTTTTTTAAGTGGTAATGCATTGGTGATGGTGAGAAATGTTGACAAGCAAAAAACAAAAGGATTTTTTTTCCATATTCACCAGAGAAGAAGGGCGGCAATTTGTGAGCGGTCTAAGGGCGGCAAATTTCTAAATCCGGGCCTGACCATAATTTTACTCTTGATGTATTTAGTAAATACTATTTACGAAAAAGTTGCATTAAATCATATTACATTGATATATAAAAGATTTGAAAAATGCCAAAAAGTACGCAAGATAAATTTGTTAATTTGAATTAAATGCTTCTAGAAAGAAGAGTTAGATATTAAAGGCCTAGAAAATGCAAGACTCAATAATCTTCACAATGTTGACTGGGCATGCTACCGTCTTCACTCATTCGAGCTCACGGCAAATAAATATATCATTTTAAAAGACGCGAAGGTTAGGTTAGGTTACGTGGGTCAAAATAAGGGGGAAAGGGCCGGCAAAATCTCACCAAATCTCACCGAGACGGAGGAGGGGGTCAAGAAAAACCTCACGTTAACTTTTTAATGCAGTGAATTTACATTATTATAGCATATCAATTGATAATGATTGTATCATATCAATTATTTAAAAATTTTAATTTAAATCTCACGGGAGGCAGGGGAGGAGTCCCGCCAGATCTCACCAAGGGGAGGGGAATGAATGGACGGCCCCTTAGCCGATACCCGTTGCTTATATTGCTTTAATGTGACGTAATATAAAAACTAAATCCCTCATCCTACCCATGACAGACTTTGTCGCATAGACTCATCTCCGCCCCGTAGCCACATATCGTTATATGTGAATGATCACTAATAGAAGAGTCGTTTTTTTGAAATTGCATTGGATTTTGAGATATATGAACCGAAACATTCAAAAATGTTATTTCAAATCCAAAATTGAATCCAAAAATTTCCAAATTTAAGGGGTCAGGTCAAAGGGATTTTTCAAAAAAAAAAATGAATCAAGCTTTTTTTAAGGTCTTCACTAACAAAAATTTGGCTCATAAACTTAGCAATGTTATCAACTAGAGGTCTGCATGGTTGCACATGAAACGTCCATCAATCCACTCGCCACGTTGCGAGTTCATCGAGCTATTGTGCACAAACACCACAAATCGAATCAAATCAAAACAAATCGAAACACTAAGTAGGAGAGGTGAGTGCTGCACTTGCAAAAAAATCACTAATAAAATGTTCCAAAAGTTCAAGCACTCGATGTTTATTGCATTCGGAAGTTTATTTGATGGTCATTTCGAGTGCACTCATGCAGTCCTCTATTATCAACAGAAAGAACAGTTACCAATACTTTAGATCTTGAAGATCATATAGCTTATAGCGAACAGCGACGGTACCAAAAGCTTTGTTCATCCAAAGGAAAGAAAAATGTCCAGTTTTTTTAGAGGAGAAACACAATCGTACAATGGAAGTTGATTGAGTTATGATGTTTTGAAGTTGATTTTAACAACAGAGAGACACGAAATCATAAAGCGCAGAAAGCGCCAAGAGGGCTTAACTCAACGCTGAATGGCTAAAGTTTCTATACTAAACTAAGTATGTACCTACTTATGTATGCTACATACATCAATAAATTACTGAGCAATGCATACATATTTCCGTCGCATAATTAACTCAAGGTTTTAAAGATAATTTTTTTCAAAAAAAAAAAAACAAATAAAAAAGTTAATTCATTCAAAATTCGAGAACAATTTTATGGTCGACTCTATTAATTTTTAGAACTTTTTTCTTCTTGCTATCAAATGTTATCTGGAGTAAATGAAAAAAAAAAACCAAGTACAGGGACATTTGCAAGCGCTTTGGTGGCTATGGATTAAAATAGATTGACTGACTGACTTTCATTGTATTTACAACCTTGATCAAATTATTTGCTTATTTAACACCAATTAATTTGCCGTCAAAAGTATTTAAATTTGAAATGAAACAAGAACTTTTTTTTTGCGATTTTTTTCTCTCTCAATTTATTACAAGTTTTATATGAATGTAAGTTGTTGTACAACAATTTAATAACTGATACAAATAGTTTTTGTCGTGTTTTTAACTTGTTTTCATTTTATTGGTATTATCTATGTTTTTGTTTTGTTTTTTTTTTTCAATTAACTTTATTGCCGGTTTTTATTGCCGTTGTTATTAAGTTTTTTTTTTACAGTTTATTAATAAAACACAAAAGTTGCTACTGCTTTTGTTGTTGTCTTATTTGTTGTCTTATTTAACATTAATTTTCATAAATTTTCAATAAAAAAAAACCGAAACGAAATTTTTGCTTTGATAGGAAAAAAACAAACCATCAACAACTTTGATAGAGCAATAGCCAGAAAAAAAAAACAGAGTCGCCGTACACCAACAGAAAACAAAGTTGTCGACCGTTTGTGCGCCGTAAAATCGAGTTCGAGTAGCGGAAACGGCACAAATGCTTTGAAGTTGATTTGAAACCGAGTTAGACCAAGTTGTTGTTGCTGTAGCTGAATTTTTACACAACTTTTTATGTGACTTTACAACAATGTCTAATTTTTTTTCTACTCCTGGTTGTGTTGCTCAGAAAAATTTTGCTGGCGCTCAAGCAATAAAGAAATATTTTTTTTCTTTTTGGAAAATATAAAACTGCGCTCAACGAAGCACAAAAGAATGAATGGCCGGTTGCTAAGTTGGCTGACTGGATTGTGGCAGCGGCCAACTGGTCTGTGTGTGTCGTTACAGCATGTCCTCGCTACACGTAGAAAAATAATGAAAAAATAAAACATATCAATATGTGAGTATTGTGAATAAATATGACAATATACATATTCATGTATCATGACTTCAATATATCAATTTATCCATATCTCAATACTTTAATATCTCAATATGCATATGAATAATTCATTAATCAATACATTATTATATCAATACATCATTACATCAGCATATCAATGTAAACATACAACAATCCATCATTATATCAATATACTCATACAATATGACATAAACTCAACATTAAAAGTTTCAGTGTAACAATGTGGCAGAAGCAGCAGCAGCAGCAGCAGCAACAAAAACACCCCCTCCCAACTACTCTATGTCATGCCACAACAAAGCCGCAGCATAGTGCGCTGGGCCACAACAACAACAACAACAACAACAACAACAATGGCTTGGTTTTCCAATATGTCAGTGCGCAACAATTTTACAACAGCAACAATATTGGACGCCATTTTTTTTTTTTTTGCAAAGCAGCATAGCACATCATAGAGTTGTTGTCTCTTTTGCTGTTGCTATTACTGCTTTTGCCAATCTGTGGTCTTTCTCTATTGCTTTTGTAGCATGGAATTGTGGAATATAGGCGTGCTCTGAAAACGTCATTTTTTTTTGCTGCTCACCGTCGACAATGTCTTCGTGTTGGAAGTCACTTTGGTTAACCTGTCGTTGAAACAGGTTTATTCTTTTGCTGCTTTCCCATATTCTCACTGTAGCCTTCACTGCCTTTACGTTACCATCCTTGCAGTTATTGTGTCGCTATACAGCTTCCAATATGAGGCGTTAGTTTGCCCAGGATCCTCCCATTTTTTACATTTTTTTTCTCTCTACCTACAGGTAAAAATTTTACTGCTCACTTTTTACAGGTAGATTTTTGCAGTTGGCGCCTTTTTACCCGCTAAATTTTATTAACATGTTAAGCATGTAGATGGCGTTAGCTGTACCAAAATTAAGTTGTTGGTATTAAAGTTTTGATGAAAGTACATAATTTAAACAGTTTATTTTGAATATTTTAAGTTTTTTATTGAGTTACATTAAACTGTTGATGCTGCTATAGAATTTTCAAAAGACTTAAGTGACAAACTTAGTTCTAATTAATTATTTTTATTTGGCCCTTTCTTATTAACGAAATCAGAGGAAGTTTTGCTCTCTTTTTGGCTCTAGCGCTTTACAGCCTGTATAGTTCTAACGTCATGAAATGTATTAAATTTGTGACACCCAAGCCTTAGCAGTGCTCAGTTGGTTTTATGCCACTAAACTATTCCTGCTGACGTAGGAAAAATCTAAAGATGGTATTCATTTGTTTAGAAAGAAGCTGTTTATTGTCTTTTTCCCCGCCATTTTACCAAAAAAATTAATTAGTTGTATTGCACCCCCCCCCCCCCCAAGATCTGATACTAGTAGTTATTCAATACATTAATTCAATAAAACCATCTAAGAGTGGTGGAATTATAATTCTCGTACCCCTCAAGGTTTTGGTGAAGTGACGCCACTGCATTTTAGGAATTAATTTTTGACCAAATAGAAAAAAATGTCATCTTTCATTTCGTTAAAGCTACTTTTATTTGTTTTCAGAAGGCCGTGAATACCTTCTACGACTTTGTAACCCTGTTCACTTCTCTTCCAACGAAGTAAGGAGTTAGCAAAAGGCTGCACTATTTACTTTACCGAACTAACTTGACTGCACAAAAATTATGCTGCCCGATAAAGTTGTCACTTGCCCCAAATTATGTCGAATTTGCAACCAGCTCGTGTCAATCCTTCAGCAACTCGTAGATCTGGCATTTTATATGGATATTTATTCTTAATTTATTACATATTTACAAAAAGAGTTGCTGCACTTTTCGGACTTTATTCAAGCACGTTTAATGTAATCTTTTAATTTAATACAGGAGCGTCACTTCACCAAAACCTTGGGGGGAACCAAAATTATAATTCCACCACCATTAGATGGTTTTATTGAATTGTTGTATTGATCCTTGGGGGGGGGGGCAAATGCCCTCCCCAGCCCTACCGAATTGACGCCACTGATTTAATATAATTTGTAAATAGGTACACACTTCAATGAATACCAAGAACTATTTTTCTGCCCCCAACCATTGCGCACGAGGCAACTGCCCCCTTTGGCCCCCCCATAGCTCCGATACTATTCCTCCCCCTTCCGCTCAATAAACTGAGTGAATTTCTTCAAACGAAAAGGGAGACATAAACGGACCTGCATATATGTATCATTTTTATTGTTGTTTGTTAGTGCTTGGTAATTTTTAATTTTGCGGTTAGAAAAATTATAGATCGAATTTATATGTATCTATACCTTATACAGGGTCGCACTACCGCCCACGTCAACAGCTAGGCCCGGATTAACCTTAGAGGCACACTAGGCCAGTGCCTAGGGCGGCACGATTTTGGAGGCGGCAAATATTGGGAACTTTGAAATTTTTTTTTGTAATTTATTTACACAGGGGGAAAAAAGTACAAAATAAAATATTACAAAATTTTTTTACTATATTTACTAGTGAAGAGGGGCGGCAATTTCTGACTGGCCTAAGGGCGGCAGATTTCTTAAACCGGACCTGTCAATAGCGGCAGTTTGATTAGAGAAAAGATAAATTTTATATAATTCATTAATTAATTGTAAGCTTCAGATCAAAAAAAAAAAAAATCATGCATTACATACCTACTTGGGTGTATGAGCTTGTCGAATTTGCGGGAAGCAGAATGAACAAATTGTTGCTCCAGTTGATCGTACATGACCTAAAATTTTGAAGTCGCGGCAATCTTACTTTAGGTGCTAATGACTCTTGATAAAATGCTAGAAAAACGATTTTTACTAATATCTGATATCAAATTTTTTCCATAATGACCACTGGGCACTGCCTAAACATGGCCATGGTTAAGCATACGCTATATAAGCTTCAGCTTAAGGGTCCGCGCCACAAAGAGGGGCCAGCACAAAAAAATTGATAACCTTTTTTTTTGTTTTCCTTTGCTGTTCAAAAATTCTTGTTTACATATTTTAATTAACAATCTCTCCCGGTAGGGCCCGCACCACATGTTTGGCCTAAGGACCCGCCGATCCTGGACACGGTCCTGTGCCTAAGAGCAAAACAAAATGGGCAAACAATTATTTTTGGAAATCCGGACGCAAAGTCTGTTCCGCTTTAATAAGTTCTCTTCACCGACATTATCATCGTTGTTTGTCCATATTAATGATTATTATCATCACAATTTTACGTACGGTTTGCACTTGATCACTTCTAACTTCATAGAAAAGATTCCTTATGGGATTTCTCTAGTCTAACCTTCGATTTACTGACGTTTTATTTATCGCATATGAAAATCACTGTTTCAAAGGGATCTAATATTGACGAAGTCCTTATTGCGGTTATTGTGCAAATCGCTTTTTACATAGGAATATTCTTTACAAAATTTCTTAAGAATGTCTCAAGCCAATCAGTTCATGAGCTGTTCTTCTTTTAATGTATGTTGTTTGTAGTTTGAGTTTCGACGAGGATATTCTTCAAATAACATTTTCACTTTATGACATTATTAATTTTCTCTCTTGAGTCTGTCGCCATTTCCACTTGCACTTGTCTTTTCATCTTTTGTTTCGACTTTGCTGCCATTCCTTTTCATTATAAATTTCATTCTGACATTATCAACTACATAATTATCATTGTTGAAATTAAGCTAAACTGTTGCAACGTTAAATGTAGCAAATTTGTTGATCAAGTCATTAAGTTATTGTCCTTAATAACTGTCTTCTTGAATGGAGAAATATCCCGAACTTTCAGCAAGTGAAACATTTTTAAATAGGCATAGGTACATACATATGTAACTATTCCTAAGAGAGGTTGAAGTTTTTAGTATATCTCCATAAAACCGAGGTATCATCTCGACTAAATTAGAAACTAAGCATTGACTTTGTCGGGTAGATCTGTTTTCTTGTATTCTATTCGATGCGATCTTAATTTTTTAATCTGACAGTTATGTACCGAGAACACAATATTTTGCTGGTTTCCACTCCAGATTTTTTTCAGTGATAAAGCTTTACATTCTTCTTTGATTTTTTTAACTGAGCTAATGCTATAATATTGTGGATAATAGTTATTTCACTCTTTGCATAAATTCTTCCAATGGAATTTTTCAACATCATGCAATAAATTTTAAATAGACACAAAAAGAAGCATGCGAACTGAACCTCAAATGAAAAATCAATCAAGAATGCCAAGGATTTGCAGAGCAACAGAAAATGAAACTCTCATACAAAGTGTGATGAAATGTCAAAATATGCACGATTGTCACTTTAGCTCAAAAACAAACGAAACTACGAAAATTCTCCCCGCTATCACCCAACGTTGCCCACAACTCACGGCAAAAACAATACAACAGCTCATGACAGCTGGTTGTCAGTGTGAGAAAACAAGTTTGAGTTCCAGACAACATCAAGAAACCAACAACATGCAGAGAATATGAAGCGCAGAAAAATATTGCGAGGCATGACAGTGAAAAAAGAGCAGCAGCAAACAAGTGTATCAAGCAACTAACTCCGCCTTATTGAAATAAGCTAACATGAGCCAATATTACAAAATAGAAATATGTATAATAAAAATGTTTATATACGAACAAACATTTAGAAAAAATGTCCATTGATAAAAATCTGATAAGAACGAGAGCAAATGCTGTGCACAAAACAAGAAATGGCCGTATGAGAGAGCGAAAGAAATAGCAATGGCTCAGCAGAGCTTCGCGTGAGTGTGAAAGCATTTGTAGTGTTAAGAACCGGTTGCATGGCACCGAACTTCCAATTGAATCGCACACAGCTATAGTCACGCTGCTCTAACATATTTATTCGCCCTCTTAAAATCACAAAAAAAATGAGAGAAAACTTTGGAGCATTTTGAGCAAGAGAGTGTTGCTTGTTGACACGCCTTTCAGTAGATACGCAACAAAAGCGTCACACATCATATTCATGTATGCCCTGGAAAACTGGTTTTTCCAGTCTTATTACAGCACTCATTCACACTTATGCTAAGGCATCTTTTCTCTCTGTTGCACACGCGACAGCTACACGTCAAGCGACACAACATTCGCTTGCCGCAAGTCGTTGCCGCCGCTGTTCTGTTGTTGTTAGCAATTGACGAGCAGCACAAATGATCACATAATCACCTCGTACCTAGTCGTTCACGCACTTTGTTCGTGGTTGGTCGCGCAGTAGTTCGTTTTTTCGTTGTTACTCACGTGCCGCTGCTGTTTCGTTCGGTCGTCCAAACGTTGTTTATTCGTACGTTTGCCGTTGTCTTTTTTTTCGCGAGCTACGTTGTCGCAATTGTGCATGGAAACTTTGAAAAATAAAACCACGAAAATTTCCGCCGCCAATGTTATTGGGCACAAATTTCGGTGTTGCAACATTGCACCGTGTGTGTGATGGAAAAGCGTAGTTGAAAGCTGTGCAAAGAATTCGGACGCGGTTTCGCGCGAAAAATTAGAAACTTAAGAAACCTTCGCGTAATCAATAATTTTATGTGGCAATTGAAATTTCAATAAACAGTGGAGCAAATATGCTGAAAAAGTGATAACGCTAATTAAGCGAAAAAATGTTCCATTCCATGAAAATTTCCCATAACTGAAAAAAAAAAAAAAATTAAATTAAAGTTACTCATAACTGGAGTGTCAATACAAAACTTGCTATTAAATTATAAGTATCGTTGTTTACTCAACACTGGACGTCGTGGTGTTTAGTGTTGACAGATTTTTGTCAAAGCCATAATTAAAAATTTTGCGCGCGCGTTTCAAAGTAGATAAAAGTTTAACAACAACAAAAAAAAAGTTTAATTGCATACAATAAAACCATGTGCGTGTATTGGTAATTGATAAGAAATAAAGTTAAGCGCCAATTACCGTTAGTTGCAATTAAAAATACTAAACGTACTAATTAGCAGTAATAGCAACAACAATTACAACAGAACACCAACAGAAACAAAATCACGTGCTTTTAAAAAAAAACAAATATTTTTGTTTTAATTTTAACAACAAAACAAAAAAGTGTGCAAGTTTTATTTAGAAACTTTATCTCACTGTATACTGTACTCCGTAATTCGTTCTCTTTTTCTGGATAAAGCGTCGCTGCCTTTCTTCCTTTAGCGCTTAAAAAAAAACTAAATTAATTTTTTTTTTCCTGCCGCGTTTTATAAAAAAGCCGCCAAAATTTTAGATAAAGTGGCCTCATTAGGCGGCAACACGCTTAATTTCACTGATCTAGGGAGCCCCTACGAGGGGCCCCCCAGTACACCACAATCCGGCATGGATGCACCGGATGCGCCGCATACACCCAAATATATGGACGGGGGTACAACGTCTACAACACCAGGTATCAATATACCTGGCAAATCTGCGTTTGTGGAGCTGCAACAACACGCCGCTGCTGGGTAAGTTGAAAAAAAGGAATAGAGAAATGGAAGTTTGAGTTAAAAGTTAAAAAAGTTGCCTAATAGGTAATTTATGGAGCGTTTTTAACCTTCGCGCTTCGAAAATATCTATGGATATTATAAAGTTTAAGGAAGATCGTTCCAAATAAACGTCATCAATGTCCTTTTATCTTTAGATAAAGCAATTAACTTTGTCTAAAAATCTGAGTGAGAAAAGCAGATTGTCGTACGACGCTCAAGGAGTGCGTATTTGAAAAATCGAGAAATTTTTTTAAACATTTTTTTTTTTTTGCTCAACTCAACCGCAACTCTGAATCTGAATGAATGATGAGGCTGGTGCGCCCAGCTCATTACTCAATACTCTGGCAAACGAACTGGCTAACTTTTTAGTAGATTATATCAATCCCATAGTCAGGCCCGGATTAAGAAACTTGCCGCCCTTAGGCCGTTCACGAAATGCCGCTCCTCTTCACTGGTGAATATGGAAAAAAAAATTTTAATATCAAATGTTAGGACCTTTTTTTTTTTTGCTTACCAACATTTTGTTAGGTATATTCCCACTTTTTTCTCCCTGTGTAACTCTCACTCACCAATGCATTACCACTTAAAAAAATTTTCAAAGTTCCCAATATTTGCCGCCCCTAAATTCTTGCCGCCCTAGGCACTGGCCTAGTGTGCCTGTAAGGTAAATTTGGGCCTGCCCATAGTCGTACTTTGGCACTGGATCTCGAGTTTTCTTGAACCTTTCAGTATGAGCGTATGCTCATTGGTAGTAAGGCTGGGATTTTTTGCTCCTTGAATACCAATTCAAGCATAGTCCTAAATCTTTTTAGTATTTATCAAAAACTCTTTGAAAATCTTCATTGGATATAGAACGGACCCACAAGCGGCTTAATTTATTAAGATAGTAAAATCATCTCCTGACCCTAAACCTAAATCAACTTTTTCCATAGCAGTGACTATAAATTCACGAAACTTTTTAATTTTATCAAGAGGAATTGGGGACATTTTGAAATTGCAAAATTTCTTAATTTTATAGCCTCTGTTCGTATTCAGCTTTGAGAAAACTATCAGTTAAAGTACATACACGTGAATTGAACAAAAAAATCTTGAAATATGCCAACGTCCTCCCCAACTCGATTCAGTAAGCGTCTTTCTGGTAGATTTTTTAGCAATCATTTCAGATATTCAGACCGTACAAAAAAATATCAACATTGAACTCGATAATCATAAATTAAAAGTTATAAGAAATTTGTAGAAGAAAGTAATCAGGTGAATGCGCCAGAATTCTATCAATTGCAAATGTAAGTACCATTAGAGATAGCTAAAAAAATAATTTTTTTCACTTCTTATATAAATAGAGAAAGCTAACACAGGTCACCTGACTTTTGATAAGCACCTTAAAAAGATATCTCACTCAGTCCATTTTGAAGCAGCCGGGAATAAAAATGAATCACTTGAGCTTTTTTTGGTTCCAAACTACCGGAATAGAAAATTTGGATATATTCAGGCCTGTTCTGATTCTATTTCGAATTTGCTTCGAAAACAAAATTGAAATTCGAAGTTTATTTCAGGATCGTACAAGACAGGGTAATCCATTAAATTATCGGAACAAAAACAGCTCAAATTCGAAGTTAAAAAAAATTACATAAAAAATTCCGATCATTAAGAGCTAAACACAATTGGGAAATGCAATATCGTCCAGATTTTTCCTATACGTTTGTAGAGAGTACAAAATTGACACTAGAAAATTTATCGCAGAGAAATAGAAGAAATTCGATTTTTTGGTGCGATTTGACACAGAAGATAAAACGCACGTCCCAGTTGTGTTTTTAGCTTAAGTCTTACAAGAGCTATTGATATTTAATTTCATACTTCAATTCCACTTCCGAACTAAATCGGAATCACAGCAAGCTTTATTGTTAGAAAAGTATTCAAAATCACTACATTCACCTGATCTAATCTTGCGTCGCGGAAGTACTCAAGAATGCTGAATGGTGCTCAGGCCCGGATTTAGAAATTTGCCGCCCCTAGGCAGTTGAAAAAATTGCCGCCTCCTCCCCCCTCAAAACTTTTTGAATGGTGAAATAATTTTGTACAAAAGGTTTTTCAATCAATAAAATGCACTTTTTATTGATTTCCAACTAAGTTCATAGGTTTTTACAGCCCAATACAATATTTTTGGTATTTTTGAGATTTTTTAATGATTTCTGCGTAAGAGCTACAAACATAGATTTATATTTCAATGCAATATATATTTTTTATTATAAATTTATGATCATTTTGATAAGACGCCAATCTATACGAATAAAGTAATGTTTCAAAGTTTCCGCCAGTATTTGCTGCCCTTTAATTCTTGCCGCCCTTGGTACGTGCCTACTCTGCCTGTATGATAAATCCGGGCATACCAAAAGAACCTCAATACGTGAAACTTATTTGACGAACTCTACTAGTTACTCTGTATAAGTCCAGTTGGATGGCACTCTGTAGTTGATAAAAAGATAGTGACTTGAAATTTGTTATTTTTTTATAGAAATTGCCTTAGTGAAAATACATATTTAGTCCTTAGTCGATACCCTAACGGTGAAACTCACATTTATACAATACGATCAATGTGGCTTAGAGAGACTTCAGACGTTCAAATGGTACATACCTAGATGGAGCAAATAGAACTGATAGTTCAGTCGTAAGCAAGTTTTCATCTCCTAATTTGAGCAATATTTTGAAGCATGCACCCTATCGAGACATCACCCACCATGAAAAAATTCGAACGAAACAGCTTTTTAGTTTCTTTTCCTCTAAGTTTCACTCTTCCAGGCTGGGTGTTTTGTCAGTCTAATGGTTTGTTGTCCGCTAAAGAGCTGTTGAACATGCTACTTATATCCAGAGTTCGAAGAGCTAACTGTCTTTTTTGTAAAGGCTCCGGACATATTTACATCCATGAGATTCTTTCTCTGAGTTGGTTATAGAAATTCAAGAGCTTTGCTTCATGAAAATTTATTTTTATTTCAATCGACTGCTTTTTTAGTTCAATTGCAATTGTCTCGATGAGGTTATCTGAATGGTAAAAACTGTTGCGTGTAGGTGGGTATATTTACTTATTAGGGCGGTTAAAAAAATATAACATTCATTCTAATTAGGTTAGCTTATGCTAAATAGTTAATACTTGTGTGTTCAAAAACAAAGATTAACATTTAAAAGTGGCTCAAGACAAACAATTTTCTTAGTATGAACTAAAATTTTTAATACATAGCTGTAGCATATATGCATATATATATGTAAACTCGGTAGCGATAAGTTACTTTTCTTCCATGAAATATGTGGAAAATGGGCCATTATCTGCTATTTAAATTGAATTCATTTGATATTTTTGTATTATTCAATAAGGGTATTCCTCTAAACGCGAAAACTCGAAAGCATGGAAACCTCGAAAGTTTTCGAGCTTGTTTAAGGGAACACCCCAATCTATGCAAACGTGCAAACGAATGAGAAACGCCTTTTGTTGCCTAAAACTGCCTAACTCGTGTGAGAGAAATCAACATGTGTCTTAGCTGTCAATCAAAAAAATTAAATAAAAAAACTTTAATTTGTTAAAAAAATCATTTTTTTGGATTAATTTTAAACCATTCTTCTTGATTATAGATGGACCGATTTGAAACTTTTTCACACTAATATTATAGCTTAATAAATTACTTATCAACTGATACCTATGTTGTTTAAATAGAAACATAAAATTGCTTAACTGAATCAAAATAAAAAGTTTGTAGCGAATTCAAATTTGTTTTGAAAATCGAAAATCGAAATTCGAAAATCGTCATAATTTAATTTTCGTTTTTGACACTTTTTTATCTTTTTGAGAACAATTGCGCTCTTCTTGCTCAAATTATTCATTTTCCAACTTTCGAGGCTACTTTCGCATCAAATTTGCCTCGAAAGTTTTCGAGAGTTGCGTAAACTTTTTTTCATACAAATTATTTTCGAGGCTCGTAAATGTTTTCGAGTTTTCGAGGCTTTTCGAGTTTTCAGGAATACCCTTAATATAATAATTGCGGTCGAATTATTTTTTTGAAAAAGTTGTAGGGAACAACAATCAAAACAGAGTTTTTTTTAACTTCCTTCCGATAAATATACGATTGGAACTGTATGATTCTTTCAAAGGCCAAATCGACCAACTGCTCTTTCGAACTTTCTTCATATTTTTTGCTCATTTTTTGTCACCGAACCGATTAGTGCTTCGCATTTATTACAAATTATAAAAATAATTATACTATATAAATATTCCTTAATATATTTTTGTATATACCAGTGCAATGTATTTATTATATTTACATACAATCTCGACCAGGCCTGGAATTACCTTAGAGGCACGATTTTTGGGGCGGCAAATATTGGGAACTTTGAAAATTTTTTTTAAATTCTATAACACAGCGGATGTGGGAATACTTGGAATGTCGCCCCCTAAATTACCTAAAAAAAGGTCCTCACTTTTGATATTAGAAAATTTTTTCTATAGTTATTCACCAGTGAAGAAGGGCGGCAAATTTCTAAATCTTTATGTTTTTTGGACTTAATCGAATTTGACAGCGACGGCCCATTGAGCTCCAATTCCGGAACTTTAGCCCTACCTTAATACCTAACTCCAGCGCGGAATTAGGGACCCTTTAAGGCCCCTTAAAGCACTACCTTAAACCAACGTTCTGTTCGAGCCCTCTGCATGATAATTCTGTCTGGTAAAGTTTCACGATTTTACTTATACTAAAAGTAACTAACATTTGTTTTAAAAACTAAGTATGTAGGTATGTACTTGAATGAACGAAATTTTTTGAAAGAGACAAAAACAATTTTTAAAGTTGAAGCAAAACAATTTGACAAGCGGAGACATTTAGATCCAACGTCAAAAATCTTGTTAGGTCAACCAATAGGAATGTTAATTTAACTAGATTTTAGTGTTAATCGATCTATGCATAGTTCAATTTTTGTTAGTTAGTAGTATGAAAATTTGAAATTACGAGACCGTGGCATAAATTAAAAGCAAGTCCTCGCGCTACACAAACTTCGATATGGTGTATAACCTTATAGGGATAACACATGACTAAGAGACAAATCGAAAGCGTTGAGGAAACTAAAAATTTTGCGCTTTTGACTGAATAAATTTTTGTACCTGAAACCCGTTTTTTAAAATTGATTAACAACATAATAAGTATTAATTTTTAGTGTCTAGGTCGAGGACTTTGGAAAATGAACTTCCATCGGGAACATACACAGCAAAAGACGTATATGTATTTATCTAAGTACATAGTACACTCATGGTAAAATTTCATTGCAAATTTGAAAATTTTTTTTTTTTAAATTAAGGCCGCAAATTTTCAAGTTGAAATTAATAAAAATAACATTTTTCCCTTTATTTTTAGCACAAACAACTTAAAGCTCATTTTGAATATGTAAAGTATGGAAAAAAAAACATTTTTCAACTTTACTTTAATCGTAAAAAACTTCAAATTGCATTTTGAAGTTGCAAAGTATTTGAAATTATTCTTTTTTACTTTAAATTCACTTTTAGTCAATGTGTATTCTTTTTGAATCCAAATCAAAAATCATTAAACATTATTTAATCTTATTTCCAAACTAAAAATGTTTTTCTTCAATTTAAACATTTTCGACTTTAGCGCTAAGTCACAAGCGTTTATGATTGAATCAAACATTAAACCATTGATTCCGGGGTGTTGGCAAAATCCAAAATACAAAAGAGGAAATTTAATTCAGAAATAATGGAAAAATTATCACATGATCTTATGCGAAAATGACCCGAAACCGATCTCTCTGTTATATGATATTTTTTCCGACGTTTTATAATTTTTTTTTATTCAAGAAGTTTTATGAAGTTCATGCGAAGTTCTAAGATTTTTGACTTTTTTGGGAATTTTGAATACAAGATCTAAGCCAATCACATCATTTATTTGATGTAGGCAATATCGTCACAGAGTTTGAGAAAAAGTTGCCTAAAAAAATTCAAAACAAAAAAAAAATTCACACAAAATGAATGGAATTGCCCGAAAATCTTCTGCAAAGAAATATCTAATTTTGCGCTTTATTTTGTAAGAAAAGCAAAAGATTTTTCGAGCGATTTTTTGTTTTTTAATTCCAGTGCCATTTTTGGCGCATACCAATTCGGTTTTACATGGAGGCTGCCCGAGTGTCTCTGCTGAAACTCTTTTGCTCCATCATTAATCAACATAAAAATATGAAATCAATTGAAAATTTTCCGCCTGCAAAAGGCGACATTTAATTTATCAAATTACGACATCGAGCCCAAAGCAACATACGACAACGAGTAGCGGCTAAAGCGAGTGCTCTCACTATATACGAGTGCTATAGCAATATATCGCACAATTGGACAGACAGGCGGGTCGCACTTTTAAGCTACAAGCATAAGTAAAAGTTTGTAAAAAATCTCTGCCGACCAGCATAAAACTAAAATAAAATTTATAACAAATGTTCATGACTTCCGGTGACAGAGAAGCGACGGTGTTCGCTAAACAAATCAGCCAAATAGACGATTCGCCTAACATACTGTAAGTCAGTCAGTCAGTCAGTCAGTAAAATACGTCAGATACTGTGTAGGTATTGTAAGACGAACGTTGCTGCACACGCCAAATGTAAATAATGCGAAATAAAGAAAGGGAGTAGATTTTTTTATTGATATCCAGAAACAACGAATTTTATTGAAACAGAACTTTTATTGTTTTCATAAATCCATTGACAATGAACGCGTCGGTATTTCATGTCATTGAAAAATTGCAATGGCAGCCCTGGCAATAGTGGTGGTAGCTCTAGCGTCATTTATGGGTGTGTTCAGTGTGCTTAGCTTTTGCGTTTAAGCTTAATGCTGCTGCTGATTTCAAGCTGATAAGCTTTGCACATAAAAAAATGAAATGAAAAAAATTTACAAAAATTTTTCACGGGATTGTCGCTTGAAATTGTAGAGCTAAATGTTGCCAATGCTATAGTATTTTTTTTTTTTACTTTTTCCATTTTTCACAATTTATTTCCTTTGACATTTTCACATTATTATTGTTATTATTTTTTCATATGTTTGTATATTTTTTTTTTTTTTTGATGAAATTATAGCGATAAGTTATATTTTTTAGTCACCATTTGGTGCTTTTTTATGGTGACACTGCAGAAATTAAAATAAAAAACAATAAAAGATACTCTGGCAGTTAGATTGCATGCAAGTGACAGATATACATTTTTTATGTCTGTTGCTGTCCAATGTCTTCTAAGCTATTGCTGACGCCATTTTTTTTATTTGTAATTTTTTTATATTTTTTTACAGTTAATAACGGTGTGCCAGGCATAATTTTGCTTAAAAAAAGTTTCAATCTGCAACCAAAATTTAATTTCTGATCATAATAAATTGGTTTTCTTCTTTGGCGTGTCTCAAAACAAAAATAAAAAAAATTAAATCGAGAGTCCTTTTTTTCAAAGCCTTAAGGATAACTAAACAAAAAAATAATCTTAACTTGAAATGATATTTATTGGTAACAAAGTGCTTACTTTAGAAGCTTATTTTATGGGCTTTATTTAAGCCCCATTATCATCAATACGATATATGTAATAGCCTATAAAGTTCACAATAAGCGAATAATACCGAAACCCTATGGAATGTTTTCCCAAAATGTGGTGCTTAATATGTTTTTATAATATGTCTTTTACCTTTAGGTAGTCTTTGCTGACAAGCTACTATACCAAATAGTACACAAAAGGTTTCACTGTTAAGATGTGTCACTTTGATATAAAGACAACTCTGACCAAACCCAGGGCCGGACTTATAGTGGCAGTTTTTAGATGGCGGAAAATTTTTGATCGATTTAACATATGACCATTTGCGTCTGGATTGGCCAATACGTTCTAAACTTACTAATTTTTGTTCATGATATTTATTCAATGTAAGGAAAAATTCCACTCGAGGGCCGAGAAATATTTTACTTTATTTAATTTTTGATTTAAAGCCGCAAATTTTAAAGTTGGAAATGGTAAATATAATATTTTTTCCGTTTTTTTTTTTTTAACACAAACGTCTTTAAGTTCATTTTGAATTTGAAAAGTGTTGAAAATAAAATTTTTTAAGTTTAAATTACACTTTGAAGTTGCAAAGTATTTGAAACTATTCATTTTTATTTTACATTAAACACTTTGTCGCTTTGAGTCTGATATGATGATATGAAATCATTCTTTTTGAATCCAATTCAAAAATTGTTTCTCTTCAATTTAAACATTATCGACATTGCCGCTAAATCATAAGCGTTCACAATCAAACATAAAATAACGAAAAAATAATTTGCTTCTGGAAATAGTCAGAACATGGGAAAATTTTATAAAACTTTTTTAAATTTATTTTCTATTCAGTTCAATTTGGGTATTGCTTAATTTTTCTTCTATGAGAGTAACTACCTACTTACCAACAATTTTACATTTTCAGTTTTTATCGTTAATCTGCTGAAACTCATAGCCTATCATAGCTCACATTGTGCAAGAGAACATTCAAACCAGAAGCCCTATTCGGGTCTGGTGAAAGATCAAGATTGAGAAAAAATTAGTTGACAATTTTAATTTTGGCCAAAAGAGAATGTGTACTTACAATAATTCTACCTTTCTCGTTTCTTATTTTGATCCAGCATAGACCTTCAAAATGAAGGCAAACAACTTTTGCATAAAAATTTTCTGCCTGCGGCGTTAAGGGCTTAAAGCCTCCCAAAATCATGTAATAATTTTGCAAATTGTAGAATGAGATTTTCCCAACCCAAGTATAGTTAGATGGCAATCTGGAGTACAAGCCCTAGTTCTCTAGTAAAGCCAATGTCACTATGTTTCAAACATTGAAGAACTTTTTCCTAAATTATTTCACGTTATAACTACTCATGAAGAACTAAAAAAAAAAACGTTCTTCGAGAGATTTTTTTTTTATTAAAGAAAACTATATATAGAAAATCTCAGGTGAATTTTCAATTTAAAGCCCCTATGCTATAAGGTTTGTTTGAAATCACATTGTCTTCAGTATTTTGTACTAAAAACTGAAATATCCGTTTGACATTTATTTTTTATTCTCATTTTGTTATTTTACGGTATGATTAATCTCTAGAGTTTTCCTAACTCGAAAACCATAAACTCTATTAACTTGAAAACAATTACAATTACTGAAAAAGTGGCCTTAAGATTTTTTGTTTGTTATTTTATTAACTTTTTTTAAAAAAAATGTCTTTCGTGATTTTTTCATAATTTTTTAAGAAAAGTTACCATTTGATTAAAATTAAAAAAAAATATAAATCTTTTCAAATATTTTTAATGAAATTCTATTTCAGCAATGAACATTTAGTTAGTGCAAATAATTTATTTTGTAGTACATTATTTTGAGTAATTTATCAATTTTAAAGAAAAACGAAAGGAGTAGTGTTTTAACATGAAAATTTTCTCCAGAAATATAGTACCCTATTTGTATAAGTTCATACAAACATCAAAAAATAAATTAAAAACTAATTAATTTCAGTTCTTTTCTTAGTCGAACTTAAAAAAGATCGGGGCAGATTTGAGGAGGCGACAAAACCTTTTTGATTTTTTGTTCGTAAAAATTACCGTAGCTATGCACGAACATATTTTTGAAGAAATAGACTTTTTGACCTCATCAAGTTCAGTGCCGGTTGAAATTGAGGTCATTAAGTTTTTTTAAATGTTATTGTATGTACTTCCTGAACAACACTTTCTAAACTAATTTATTTTTTTGATGCTGTGGAAGATTTTCGAATTATTGGGTAATTTCAAATCGAAAATATTGTATGCACCTAATTTATTCGTTGTTTTTGAGTAAAGTGCAATGATATCGATGGTCAAAATTTCAGTTAATAATATGTGAACCAGTGGCGTCACTTCATCAAAACCTTGGGGCGAGCGAGAATTATAATTTCACCACTATTAGATGGTTTTATTGAATTGATGTATGGAATAATAACTAGTAACAGATCCTTGGGGGGGGGGGGACCAATGCCCTCCCCAGCCCTACCGAGTTGACCCCACTGATGTGAACTAGTGAAAAATGCATCGCTTCGATCGTCTAACAGCTTGAGCTTGCTTATGCCTTCGAGTAAGTGAATGAAGAGCTTAAATTCGTAGCAAGAAGACTAACTCCGCTTGCCCGTTAGCTGTGTTTTTTTTGGCAGAGTTGAACTGGGTGTTCCTGGATTTGCGATTTTGGACAGCTTGTATTGTATGAGAAAAATATTGCCCATATTTTATAAAAGATATGCTGACTTCACTGTCTCCCGGGCGGGGCCGGATTGCAGAAATTTCCGCCCTCACACCCCCCACGCCCAAACACCTAATGCCGCCCCCCTAATTACCATTTTGACGACCGTAAAGAAAGGTCCTCACTTCTCACTTTCAAAAACTCTAGCCAAATTAAATATATTTCTCTATAACTTCCAAAATTTCCATCTATCTTTCATTCACTAAAAAAAAGGTCCTCTATTTTGAGTTTCAAAAACCCTAGCAAATGAAGATATATTTCACGACCATTTTGCCGACCCTTGGATGCTGCCGCCCCCTTGAATGCTGCCGTCCTACGGCTCGGCGTTGTTGGCGCAGGCGGTAATCCGGCCCTGCCCCCGGCTATATAGTATGTAGTTAAAACGCTTGGGTTTATAGACGCTTGGGTTAACAAAAAGAAGCTCACTCTCAGGGAAAAAAATATCGGAGCCCTTATTGATTATGCGCTAAGATGGTGCTGTTCATGCTTACCGCGCACATGCGAAATTTATTCTCGAGCGGGTGCACTAGCGTACACTTCGAAAAGTTGTAAATCCGGCCTTGGTTGCTTAAAAACTGTTTTTTTTTTTGCTACAATTCCAAAAACTAGCAAATTCAAGAATTTTTTTTTTTTATTAAATATAATAAAAAACATTTTTTTATTTAACAATTTAACGGATACTTTGTGGTTTTTGTGATTGGTTATTTTAAAGTTTTTTTTTTTTGCGTAACTCACATGCGTGCGTGTGTTGCGGCAGTGTGTGGCCGCTTCCGTTTCCGTGTTAGACCGCGCTGTTGTTGTTTTTATTCTTTTTATGTAGAAGCATAATATGCTAAAGGCCATAAGGTATCTTGAAAACTATCTATTGAATAGCTCATAAATAAGAACACGCAATAAAAATATAATATATATGTACATATATCTACACATATTTATAGTATATATTTTTTATAAATTTTTCTTTTTGCGGTTAAAATAAAATGAAATATGGGAACGTTAGACTCGTACGTTGCATTGTTACTGCCCACTAAGAGAACGGATATCGGGCGGACAGCCAATGTTGACAGTTGATGGCCATAGTCTTTTTTTTATGACATTTATAAATTATAGAATACCTTATGCATTGAGGGTGATTCCATGCGAAATGGTAGCTGCAGTGATAAACTTAATAAATGTAATGATATGTAAACTATTGAATTGAAGTATTATGTTGTTTTTGATAAGAATAAGTCTAACAATAATGGTAAAGTAATGTTTTTACTTCGTTAGCGACGAAAATATATTTCTGAAAAAACAGCATACACAAATTTAAAAATATCATTTGAATAGCGGCCTCTTACAGCGGCGAATACGATCAGTTCAGTTTTCAATACTTTTATTCAACAAATCATACCTTTTTTCTCGAATTCAATTTGAATTTTGCAATGTTCGCTGGCTTAATGGCATAGACCAAAATCTTTACATAATCCAACTTCTATTGGAAAACCCCTTTATTTTTCTTAAGCTCTGTTTATGAAATTGCTCATACCTATAAATATAAATAACTAGTTAAATATTTTAAAGAATTCAGCTTCGCTACTGAGCAGACAGAGAGTTATAGAAAAAGGTATTTAAATGAAAAAAAATTTAATTTTTCAATATTTTGTAGGCGTTCACTGAAAAATTAATTTGAGCGGAAAATTAAAATGCGACAGGGAGTTGTGGACAAAAGTGTTAAAATAATATTTATGTTCCATATTATTTTACACACTTTCATTGAATTTTCCAGCTAAGTATATAATTAAAGTTTGACGTGTCTGTATTTTATTGATTTATTTAATTTTATTTTCTGTTGCTTTGCCTATATAGTGTATGTACGTAACCATATAAAATGATTTTTTCACATTTCTTGTTTTGTTCCCTTTAATAAAGCGAAAAAAAAAATAGTTTTGATTTTATTTTTTTTCTGTAACAATAAAACGTAAAAACTTTGCCATAAAACAATTTGCTACCATTTGGTTTCGCATTTGAAATGGAAATTTTATTTGTTTTTTTTTTTTTATTTATTTATTATATTTTTCAAAGTTTTCGCACACGCAAACATGTTTTTTTTTTCGTGTGAATATATTTATACAGTTTTTTCCATGACTTTTTTAATGTTTTTATTACTATTGCCTGTATATCACAATGTTGGCTACTACATCCTGTTGATTTGCTGGTTGACTGTAATTTGTGATTGTATTTCTTCCGATAACTAAGATTTCAATTAAGACTGATGAAGAAAATTTATTAAAAAATTTCTTATATATCATTTTTACGTTTATTTTGTAATAATAAAGAGTTTCATTATTTTAAAAATAATCTTTGAGAAATGAATTGATTTTTTAAAATATTCAAACTCACAATACAAATTCATTAGAAATCGATATATCGAAACATCAATGACATTTTTTTTAAATAACGTGATATAATAATATATTCATAAAAAATTAATAATTTATTCTCAACTTCATAGAAATAGTTGCTCAATTTTGTTATCCAAATTAACTCATCACAACTAATAATTTTTTTCCTTATATTTTCAGTTACGGTGGCATACGCGGCGGCTATCAACATTTTGGACCACAAGGTGGACAAGATTCTGGTTTTCCAAGTCCGCGCAGTGCACTCGGTTATCCATTCCCGCCCATGCATCAGAATTCATATTCAGGATATCATTTAGGTAGCTATGCGCCGCCATGTGCGAGTCCACCAAAAGATGGTGAGTAGAATTGAAAAACTACAAAAACCACAACAATCCATTAAATAATTTACAAAAAAAAACAAATGGCTACTCTATAGCTAAATGTCACTTATGTCAAAAACTATCAAGACAGAGAACAACAACAATTGTAACACCAAAAAAATGAAACTATTGACCTTTTGTGCATCGGCTTCGAACTCAATTCACGATTGTGACATTAATGAGTTATCATTGGTAAAAATCTGTCATTGTTACATTTGTTGTTGTTGTTATTTTTAGTCTGATGTCTTTTGAATTTAAATGTAGTCACGTGATACATTCGTTTTTTTTTTGTTTTGTTTTGTGTATGCTTAAGAAGATTTTTATCATTAAGCAGCTCTTCTACTTTGTTTTTTTTTTTTGGGGCAGGACATATTTCGATGTGTAAATATGTTGTCGTTTTGTGCGTGTGCTTATGTTCAAAATTGTCACAGCGGGATATCATGTTGACATTTTTATTTTTTTCGTTGTTGTTGTTGCTCTTTTTGGGTTTTTCATATATACCAATAAATATGGCACTTCAAATAAAGGGATGTTTTATCAGTTTTGTATACCAAATATGGCTCTTAAAAATGATAAAAATTTCGTCCAAAGTCCTTAGTGTAAGTTTATTTACTTACTTGAGCGCTGCATCTCCAATGTTTATATTACGTACAAAAAGATTAAAGGTGGAATTGATTGAAATTCCTACAATTTTGCGACTTTTTTTTGTGTAAAAATGGCTTAATATTTTTGTGATTAATTAAAAAATTCTGGTAATTTTTCGATTTAAATTTTTTGAACAATTTCATTATTTTTTTTAAGGATAAAAAAAATTTACCATATAAATCTTCTGTGCGTGAAATATTAAATTTTAAGGATTACATTTCTATACCAAAAAATAATTTTTGGTGTCAGAAAATTTTCGTTTAGTGAAAGAAGAGAGATAAAAGAACAAAATAAATTTTTAGAAGAAAACAAAAATTTCATTGCATACTTTTTATTGAAAGAAAGAAGAAAGATAAAAATTCATTGCATACTTTTAGTTGTTAAAGAAAGGTAAAATTAAGTTGTCAAATGTAATGTAAGAACAAATCAAAAACTCTGAGGACAGCAGGTCAACGAAGTGTGCGAAAGCGGGGGTTTGGTGACCGAAGCGAGCGGGGGATGGAGCCCCCTAGTTTGTTGATACAAATTGGCCCGAAGTAGGTATTATATACTTTATCAGAAGATTTATGAGTGTTTTTTCCTTCAGTTGGACAAAACATTTTCAACGTCAAAACATGTTCGCTAGTAAGAAAATAAACCTCATCCGAAGACCCCATATTTTAAGTTAGCTGTAAGTCTTTGCCACTTTACCACTTAATTCTGCAACAGTTGACACCGGAATATATAGATATTGTGCGTTTCTTTTGAAGAGATTTGGTTTACTTAGGTTATACTCTTTATATTATGAAACTTTTTATTATTTAAAGACAGGACGTGGGCTTAGAGTTTCTTTAGAGGAATCATAATTTGTCTTTTAATGAAATTAAAGAACATTATGCATTTTAAAATGGCACAAGTTTACGTATTTCAATGTCAAATGAAGCTGAGGTTGTTAGTCTTGTGTATGCAAACCCTGAATTTATGTTTTTTCGGACTATCCATGCAACAGGAACTAAGTTTCTCGCTCGAAATCAACGAAAAACTTTATTTACCAATCAACACCTTTTCTTTACCATTCCAGAAATCACGTTTAAAACGTAACAGAACGTACCTACGTGGCATACCTTGAACTTATCCCCTAAAACCCTTGCCGTACCTTGGATTAATGGTCATTCGGACTTTCCTTACACACATGTTTCAACAAATATTGAAAAATTTCACATTAAAATTCAATCTTAATGAATATCGGGGAACATTTTTACGTTCCCCACGCCTTTGAGCCCAGGGCGACGTCTCCTTTCCCTCTTCCCCTAATTTCATCACTGCTTGAGGTCCCACGAAATATTTCCAGCTGTGAAGGCTAGCGTAAGGGTAGAAATAGTAACATAAGACTCCAAAGGTTTTCAAAACAAAAATTGTCCAGTTGTTCAAAATTCAGAGGAAGTCCTTAAAAAGAGAGCTAACCTCAAACTGATTTTACAAACATCATCTTTATGGCGGAAAAGTTCTTCTGAGGTAGTTAGTGATTTATTATTCATTCCATGAGAAGCTGATTTTACTTTTAAACTTTTTACAATTGATGACCAAGCATCTAGCAGTACCTACACCAAAACTTGCCGAAACTGACGTTTAAGGTGCTGCATGAAAATTAAACCCAGGGTCTGGCCTTTTTAGAGCAATGAAAAACCTTGGGAGCAGAACTAAAGATTGACAAAACTGTTGACGCTGCTTTTCAGAAAGGAGAATCATGGAAGTGGAACGATATTCTTTATTGTCTATTAGATACCACTATGCACTTAGCGAAAAAACTGAAAAGAAATATAAAACTTACTATTTCTAGAGCGGTTGAGGTTCACTCTGTGTCTTTAAAGAGCATTGAGTTAGAAATGAACAGTCTGTGTCGAAGGCAAAAGTTTTGATTATAGTTTTTTAGCTTTCAGTTGTATTTATTTGACTCAAATATTTGTTTATTTTACTTCTTGTTAGTGTAGAAAGTAGAAACTATTCATGACATAAAAAGAAATACTACAGGATATATTTTGTTTACTTCTCACCTGATGTGTCTAATCAACCCCAAGTGAGTAAGGTAGCCGATCCATCCACATCGTATCCAGAAAATAATTTCAGGTGGCGTCGAAATATTATTCAATGCCAAAAAGATATTCCTTCTATAGCAGACATTTTACATAGACTTTATTGTTAACTTCTTTTTTTTAATTCCCGTTGTTTTTATTTCTGACATTTTATTTATTGCAAAATTTATATCATTTCAAGTACATCAAGGTTAATTGTTTTTCGATTGTCACAGTGTTGTGATGATGCGCTGCCGCATAGTGTTGGCGTTGACTTTTATTGTACTCGTATGGTATTGAGTACGGGCTATAAAAACAATAACAAGAGCTTTAACAAAACAATACAAAAACAATGCATTGACTTAAATGTAGATCGATAAAACTCACAACTGCTCAACCATAGAAGCAACAATTTTTTTTTCGTGTTTTTTTTTTTCTAAAATGTACAATAAATAGTAAACACAACAACAATTAGATAAAAATGTCACAGTCAAGCGCGCAATTATGTCGACAAAGATGAACTGTTGATGAACAAATTCACAATGTAAACGCGAACGCGATCTTTCTACATGAAAAAACAACAGCAGTAGGTAGTATCCCACCCGGCATAAAATCCGATTTGAGTATCGAAAGCGAAGGTTTTTCGTAAACAGTTTTGAAAGCAAAAAACTATCGTTCTTGTAAATGTACTGTTTGATAATCAAATTCCTCAAAATGTACTAGTCCATGGAATTCGATTCGATTTTTCGATTCAATGACAAATACAAAGAATTCAGGATGTGCTTAAAAATTCTCACTCATCGTCTCAAAGGTCACTGATGGTTTCATTTAGGAATGGATTGATTTTATTTTATGTAATGTGTTTTGATGATCACTTCCTGTACTGAACAGTAAGCTCAGTAAAGTAATTACTTTACTTAAGTTACTTTCTATTCCAATACACCACAAAAAAAGAGCTCTCGTTTCAGAAATTCAACATCTTTAGAGTTCCAACAGAATCGAAATTCTCCTTCAGCATCACGGAAATAATATTACTGTAAAAAAAATGTTTTCAAAGTTGTACAAGCTTACTTGAAATATAAAGGTAATGTTAAAAAGCTCATCAAATTTTGCGCCATAGTGTTGCCAATGCATTGCATTTTTGTTGAATATTTATTTCAATACTATCTTCGATAAAAACTTTAAAGTTGTTGATATATACATAATAACATAATATAATAAAAGAGAAAAAAGGAAGAGGAAGCAAAATATGATGAAAAAAATAAAATAAAATAAAAATTAAGAAAACAACCATTGAGTTTGGAGTGCAATAAAAAAGTGTGAATTTGGCAACAATCAACGAGCAACAAGCGCAGCCAACTTCATTCAAGTGCTGGTTTTTTCTTTGCTTTTCTCAAGTTGAAGATGATGATCATGACGCTGACGACGAATGGAACGGATGAATGATAGAAGTTGAAGTAAAACAAACTTCAGTGAAGTGCAAGACTGAAGTGGTGTAGGAGTGGATGTTTTTTTTTATAATTTAATAATAATAATAATAATAAAAGAATTGAATAAAAGAATTATTAATATGGTAGATAAACGAAATTGTTGATCAACAACTTTTAAAATGTAGCTGTCAAATTGTTGTTTTTTTCTTTATCAAGTCAAACATATAGCAGTAGCGTTGCTGATAGCCAAGCCGATAATTTGGGTGTAACTTTAAAAGTTACAAGGTTTTTCGGAAAAAATCATAATCGTAAATTAAAAGAAAAGGTTATTTTTTTTTTTAATTGGAAAAACTCTTGAAAGCGGTAGATGTGCCGTTCATATGTGCAGAGTTGTATGATGTATCATGGCGCCAAGGATCTAGGGGCGTCAAATTTAAAAAAATTGGACATTTATGAGCACATCAATTAAATAATAATAAAACTGGAAAACAACTCCATCGGGTGCGATCTTCTAATTGGTGTCACCAGGGAAGGGTCGCCCTACCTTGACAAATTGTTAGAACGAAAAATGGGTTTTCTCTTTTAACGCTAAACCTTTATGACGCAATCTCACATCGCATGTTCTTCTACATTTAAAATGAACTAAAAATTTGCCAAATTTTTTACGAAATCATATTAAAATCTTTAATTCTTGATTGAAATACTTTTCCTAAGAATCTTAAAATTGCAAAATAAATTAACGTAAAATTCATTAAAACATTTCCTGTGCGCAAGGAAATGAAGACTTTACAAAACTCTCGTAGTTCAACATATTTTTATAAAACGACTCTTTTTGCATCGCATATCCCGCATTTCAAAATACATACATACATACATTATGTTCGATGATTTCTAAATTAACCATTTTATGTTTTTATTATATTTTACGTTATTTCTAATACTTTGTTGACAGTCACCCGCTGTGCCACTCCATAGGGGGTAAACCACAATGATATGGCAACACTTTATAACTATGTATCTAGCACTACCTACTAATAAGCGCACGTTAACTACCCAGTAGACATAAATCGAGCACAAAAATAAAAAAGAAAAAGAAAAGAAAACAAACACTAACACTGCCATTAAAGAAAACTTATTGAAAGTCATAAATAATTTTGAATTACAATCCAACAAACGTGCAAATGTGACAAGGAATTTAGTGACAGTGACACATAATAAAAAATAAAAACACCCACTAATTAAAAAACTTAAATGAAATATTGAATGAAACTGTAAAATCTATACATACTTACATACATATTTATGACTATTAGCATGAGTACGAACAATATTTCATATGGCGTGCAAAAGAAAAAAAAAAAAAATACAAATAAACGCATTTTAAGAAACTAATGGCAGATTAATGATAATGATGGCAAAATCATATAAATTGTGCTATGCGGGTTAAAGGGAAACTGCAAACAAAATATGAGTTTGTTTATTTTAATTGGCGTTTCAATAAATTATTGTTTTCTAAAAAAAAAATATAAATAAATTCATTTAAAGTAACAATAAATTCTTAGCTTAAATGTTGGCGCTTATTTAAACTATGGTTAATTGATGACTTAATTATTGCTTACTAAGATTTATTGTTAATTTAAAAGTGCTGTTTTATGCTTAAAACAACTTGATATATTTTTAAGATTTTACACTGAGAAAATTGTATGTATTTTTGTACATGTAAATGATCTTATGTTTATTCAATAATTAACGAACGCTTTTAATTTAGCGTCAAAATCAAAACGGTTTTGATTGAAGTGAAAAATTTTTGATTTTGATTCAAACAAAATCCACATTGACTTAAAATGATTTCAAATTGATTCAAAGTGTAAAATAAAATAGATAATATCAAATACTTTACAACCTCAAAATACAATTTGAAGTTTTCTACGATTGAAGTAAAGTTGAAAAATGCCATTTTCAATAATTTATAAATACAAAATCTATTTTACAAAAATAAACAGAAAAAATTATATTATTACTAGTTTCTACTAAAATTTTCAAACTTCCAATACAATTTTTCCTGAGTGTATTGTTTACTGTTTTCTTCACAAACATAAAAACCATAATAGTTTTGTATAGAGAAAACTTTTCGAATTCATAGAGAACATTTTTTTGAAAATTTAAGTGTTTACTGATCATAGTAAGTCCGAGCTTACAAATGAACGCAATTGCCAGCAAAAAATTCTGGAAAGGAGAACGCTTCAAGTCTCTATCGAATCAAATAAGTGGTTTTTCAAATCACTTCAATATTTTTTATACCGGAAAAAAACTAATTTTTCCTACGCTAGGTAACTTCCGTGCCTGAAAGTATGCAATAACATTTTAAAGCAGTATTTCTGTAACTAGCGAACTTGGGGCTTAGACATACCAAATCGTGACGCAAGACCGCCACTTACCTCAACTTTTATACAGAAGTGCTGTGGTAAGCAAAATAAGACAGTAAAAATTTTTCAATATCATTGCTTGCTCTGTAAGTGGACGGCCCTTTGCCTATACATAGTGTGGCCCACCCCGGGTTCGCAAGCTACAATAATTCTGCATAAAAAATGAGGGTGGCCTTCGCACGCGGATGACAGTTTATGTAGTGAGTATGTCCAACACCGGCATCATCAGCCGCACTTCTTTTGCTTTAAAATTTCATTGCATACCCTAAGGCATACAATTTCACTAGTTTTGCCTAGGAAGAACTAGTTTTGCATTAAAACTAGTTATTAAGATTTAATGTTGCATACAAACTAGTTTAGCCGTAAGCAACCTTACAACCTTATACAGTGGAACCTCTTTAAGTCGAACCTCGATAAGTCGAAAACCTCCCAAACTCGAAAAAATTTTGTGATCCCTTCCCTTCAAGCCCCAAAACCTCCATTGTTCGAAATCTGATCCCTCTATAAGTCGAATAATTAGTGAATCCCTACAAGTAAATTCAGTACATATGTACGTATTTTCCCTCTATAACTCGAAAAAATAAATTTGACCTTTGCATCTCGAACATAGCAATGTTTGATCTTATAACCTTTACAACTCGATCATTTGAAACGAATTACCTCTATAGCTCGAAGAAAGATAAGATTCATTTCATTTTCATTCATTTCATTTATTATTTAAATAAATTTGTACAAAATGCTACAAGATCTTATATCTTATAAAAAGCATAAAAAATATTGAACAATTTTTGTATATGGATATCAACAAACGAAATTCAGATTAATAAGTCTTATCTTCTATATGGTATAGTATATGCCTAAACTGTGCAGGTGACCTTATCACTTCCAAATCGTGAGGAAGATTATTCCACAAATGAATTGCAGTGATGAAAAATGAGCGTTGCTGGACTAAACTTCAATGCCTAGGTACAATTAATGTTAATCCTCTACCGATTTTAAGAATATGCCGTCAATGTACATCATTAGTTGGAATAAATCGTAACCTCTACAAGTCGAACATTTCATGACAAAATTCGCTTAAGTCGAAGTCCTCCATAAGTCAAAAACGCTATAGCTCGAATTTTTTGGTGTCTCCCTTCAAGTTCGACTTACAGAGGTTCTACTGTATAAGCTAATACATATAAATAAAGTTAAATAAAAAAAATTTTTTGAATTTTTTTAAATAATATTTTTGTGGTGTATCGGAAAAGAAAAGTATAATATCAAATGAGTTACAAGAACATAGGCACAACAGAAAAAATAATTCTGCTTTGCTTTGTTTGACTTGTTGCTTGGGTTCTCAACAAATCTATGCAAAAATTGAAACTTATCAGGGGCTTTGAAATTATTACTAATCGGCTTAAAAGTCACTGATTATTCCGCTCAGCAGCGAATGAAAGTAGTATGGCTAGCTTGAGCCCTTTTTTGTAGTTTTGCAGTATTGAATTTGTAATTTTCTTGGTTTTATTCCGCACTGTACTGAACAGTTAGTTGAGTGAAATATTGATTAATTATGTATTTTATGTTCCAATAAATCACAAAAAACTCTGATTTTCTTTATATCTATCTCAGTTTAAAAGTTTAAAAAATACTCAAACATCAAACTTTCACTTAAATGACTTTTTTATTTCAATAAGTAAAAGTAATGTTTTTATTAGCTGAACATTTTATAAAAAGTTTTATGTTCATTCAAAATAGTTATTTAAGTGCACAGTCTTCTCACAATGAATTCCACAGTGAATTCTTTTTAAGCCACAGGCAACTTTGATAGTCCTTTAATTAACTTAAATTATTTCAATCGATTTTATTTCCCTTGCTGCTCTCACAGTTTTTGTGAATTTTGTGTTAGCCCACTTAATGCTAAATTGTTGTTAATATAATTACAATGATTAATACAAAGTTCAAAGCTCTCAGAGGACAGCACAATAGCACGCATGCACACATAGAAATCTCAAATATTGCAAATTATTCCATTATGAAAACGAGACTTGAGACCAGAGCAGAGGCTAAAAACCGGCATATTGCACACCCGATTTTTTTGCCTTCTTTTTCTTTTTTTGTTTTTGTTTAATTGTTATTACGCTGTTATTAACAATTGTGTTGACTGCTGCTGCTAGACTTTTTATTGTTGTTTTTAGTTACTCTTATACCAAAGGCAGCACAACCGACATACATACATACAGCGCACAAAACGCACCAACAAAAACTACATTTAGTTAATATGAAAAAAATACCAGGGATGATAGTAAAAATAGAAAAAGGACTGAAATACTTACAACGACGCCATGAAAGAGCAAAATAATTAATTACGCCAAACGAAAGTGTAATTATGGCAATTATAATTACACACAGTAGCCATTTATTATCATTATATGTACGAGTAGCATATTGGTAGGTATGTACGCGTATCTGGATAGGTTGGCTCACATGTGAGTTATACCAAAACTCATGTAATACTACAAACAAACATACACATGTTAACAAATGTATGTCTACCGTTGAGACCAAATGTATGGTAATATGGGCATATAAGTAGAAAGAAAACAGTTTGTCATGTGACTTGAAAAAATATGGCAGAGAAGTTTTGGCGCCTTAAGTGAATCTTCAATTATTTATAAATAATTTTTATTTGGAAGGTTTTAGCTGGCAACACTTTTTTTATACTTTGCGTGGAAGATTGCACTGAAAGATCAACAACGCTGTTAAATTATAATTTTTAATTTTATGCAAAGAACCTGAAACTGGCGGTACTTAATAGCCTTCAAATAAAACAAGCCGCAATAAAAAGCTCCAAAGAAATAATGCCCATAAACATAAAATAGTTAGCCTCCTTAACAACGTGACAATTTCTTCCTGGTACCTTCACAGCCACCGCGTGCCTTAAATATGATAAATAGGCAAACTTCTCTAATGTTGAATTTGCACAAGTTGGCGAATGTTCTGTCACCGACGTAAGAATAATATTTGCTTTGGAGTAGAAATTATGCCCAAAGAAGGTGCCTTACCGATTTTACTTTCATCTCATTTTCTACAAATTTCGGTAAACCGAACCTTCATGCTAATGTTCCAATTACACAGTTGTCCATTAGAACCACAGTCAGAATAAGGATCATGTTAATAAAAGATTTGTGGATCTTTTTTCTATTGGTTCAAGATTTGACAAAACGATTGAGAGACCTTGCATCTACTCTTAATGAAAGACACTTTTGCGATTGTATATTGTGTATAGAATCTCAGAGATTCAATCTCTGTAGTGGCGCACTTACTTTCGTCATCATGCGCTCTACTGGAGTCTCTGATCTTCTACGTGCAAGCTCGTTATCTTGTTCGTTGTACATAATGCCATAATGACGAGGCACTCCACAGAGCATGATTTGATATGATAAAATGAAATCCTAGCACCTTAATTGCAGTCAGACTGTCAACACATACTATGTGTGGTCAGCTAAATAGCACGCCGAATCGGTAGTGTAGTTTAAAGAAGTGGTTCAACATTAGTGCTAATTTAGCGACCAAGTTCGATATGAAAATGTATAGCGATGGCAAATAGATTATTGTCTTAAGACTAGTTCGCTTTATGGAGGATCTGATTTCACATGATATGTATTCCCAAACGGGCTTGTTATTGCACCTTCTTGGGAGGGGCGAGAAACAATCTCTTATGAGCTGTTTTCCAATATACTAAGGCTTTGTCGTTATATGTATGTAAGTCAAAAAACTGCTGTGTACATTCGGTGGAATTCATGTTCACTTTTTCTGGACACCCATTTGCAAATGGAGCATTCATCGCCCTTATCATCATTTCCTCCAAGTTTCTCCAAAAAAACTTAGAGTCCGTTCCATTCATTCAGAGTGAAATTTTTGTTAACATTGTACGCACATATAGCTTTTTCGCTGACTGCACTTCTGTGGGTTTTGAATGTTTTGTTTGCTTGACTTGGCCAACGAAAAAGTTATATGTGCATACAATGTTTTTATATATATATACTTTTTTATTTTATGTATGATAAAAAGTTATTACGAAAGTAACGGTAAAACAAAAGTATGCAGAATGCAAGCACGATTTGCAGAAAGTAATTTGGAGTGTTGCTTTTGTTATTTGCTTTGAAAATAGTACCGTAGAGTGGCTTGGCAATGATGAAAGAAAAAATTGACATTTTGATTTTGGGGAAAAAAATCTCCTGACCTCAAATGTGTTTTAACAAGCATTAAACTCATGTCATATCTCTCTCATATTAATGCAAATCCACAGTAAAATTTTAAGCGTAAAAAATGGGGTTTTTGAGAAAATCAGCCTTGTTTTTTTTTCACAAAAAACGCTATAACTCCGCCAGATTTCAACAATTTTCAAATATTCTTAAAGATTCTAACAGAGAAAAACGTGTTCCCTTATTTTCTTTGAAAAACAACATATTTAATCGGCAACCAAATCCGCAATTTGAAGTCAGTCTTACTGCATGGTTTGAAATGGATTTAGTATCTGGAAAATCGGCTTATTTAAAACCCTCATGGCTTAGAGCTTTCTCTATTGTGTCCACACTCTCATGTAATGATGTATCAAATCACGCATTGCTGACGTTTTCAATATTCAGTGTAATCAGCCTTCGAGGTTGTGTGGTTTGATGAATAAATATCAACTTTTTCGTTCTTCCATTCATTGGTAGAATCACTTTTTTAATGTTAGATCAAGTTTCGATCGTAGAAACCAAACATGTGTTAACTTAAAAATGTGAACTCATTTAAAAAAGCCATTTTTTACTTAACCTTTTGAATGCAGAAATTGCTGCATTACAAATCAGTAATGTGTACCTACCTTTAAAACTTAAGGCCTCCCTCCTTATACGCTTTAAGGGTAATTAAATGCTTGTTTGTCATGTTAATGTTACAACTGTATCAAATACTAAATTGCAAAAAAAGCACGTAAAATCATTATTAATACACCATTATAAATATTCATAATGAGAATATTTCTCTACCTATATACGAGTACTTAGTAGCAAATAGGAAAATCCAAACCAAGTTCACCTATAAAAGGTTAAGAATATGCAATACCATTACTAGCTACAATGTTTTATTGTTTCGCTTTTTAATTGACACAATATGATATTTAACGTGTAAGCACATCTCATTAAAATTCAAAATAAAATATTTGATATTAATACTTAATTTATGCATTTTAATATCCCTTATAAATATTACGTTCCAAAGAAAAATTAAAGCAAAAAATTTAAAAAATTCATCCATTCTCTTTTCAGATTTTTCAATTTCAGATAAATGCGAAGATTCTGGATTACGCGTAAATGGCAAGGGTAAAAAAATGCGAAAACCTCGCACTATTTATAGTTCACTGCAGTTACAACAATTAAATCGTCGATTTCAAAGGACTCAATACTTGGCGCTACCAGAACGTGCCGAGTTAGCGGCGAGTCTGGGTTTAACGCAAACGCAAGTAAGTGACGCGCAGTTTTTTTTTTTTTTTTGCTTTTTTTCAATTATTCATTAGCTGTTAATACTAATAAGGATTTGCAATATGTATTTTATAAGCGTCACTTACAACTTTGTTGTTATGTTTATATGGGTGGGATATAAAAAGAATATTGAACTTATATCGGATTTCTTTCCAATTATCATTTAATAAATATAAAATGAAGTGAGGCAAGAATAAATTTTCTTTATTTCAATTTATATGTGCTGCTGATTGATTTTTAAGTGCTGAATTTAAATTGAACGCCTGTTTTGCATACTATTTGTGAGGCCATTTAAAAAACATTAAAAGGATTTTTAATAAAACTTGCACGAAAAAATTTGCACCTAAATAAAAAAATTAAGTAAAATAATGAAATTCTCTGAAAGTCACTGGAAAAGCGTTCTCAAAATTCAACTGGTAAAGTTGTTATCTTCGGCCAGGCTGGAACTTATATACACTACACTGCCACACGCACTTATTGAAATTTGGTTGGTTTTTGTCCACATCCTTTCCGAATCACTCTTACTGTTTGCTTGAAATTTGGTTGCATTACCTTAAATCAGCGATGCGCACGTAGTAGCACTTTCCACCCTCATGGCCCGAACCTTTATCCGACGCACAAGCAACCAAAAAACAATTCGCAGAATTTCAACGCTATCGACGCACAGCGTTGACTTGAGTTCAAATGAAAACAAAAACAACAAAGGTATTAGCGACGGTGCCGCATTAAGTCTCGACGAATTTTTTTGTTGCTGTTGGCGAATTTGGAAATGAAAGCAAAAAAACTTTAAAATTTCGTTTTTTTGTCGCTGGATTTTGTTGTTGCGCCCTTTTGCTAGATTTCCATGCCCACCGCTGCCTTAAATAATTCTCTCAGTATAGCGGTGCCACACTCTTTTTGTTGAGAGCTTGTCCTAGTTTTTGCATGGGTTTGCGGGAATTTTGGTTAGACTAAATAAAGAAACAAATATCAGGTGTTGCCTGATAAATTGATTCCTGAGTAAAAATATTTGCTGTTTATAGGGTGGTGTCACGCCTCTTATAGGAAAATATATTTTCACAGCTAAACTAATGAACCGATTTTGATGAAATTTTGTATGGAGATAGATTGATTCCTAAAAAAGGGGTAGAGACAGGGGTAGAGATGAGGCAACATGATACCATGATTTTAATATTTGGGAGCGATGATATTTATTCGGGTAAAGTAGTACTGAGCTGTTTTGAGAATATTCACGTGACACAAACGCAAGTGGCTCTCTAAATTTTTTTTGTTTGTGGAGAGATTCGCTCATTTATTATATACATACCAGTATTTCGTACGTAAGTAATAGTAAATCATCATCAGCTATTTATGACATGAACGGAGGGCGTGTAGATTTTCTACAATGAATCTGCAGATATTCAGAGAGCGTATTGCCTTACTAATAACCTTCTTCTTGTGTTTGTTCCAGAAGAGTTTTCTGTCTAATACCATGCCTTGAAATGTTATATCATCTGAATCTAAATAGAAATAAGCTAAGTTAAGCTACATAATTTATAAATGTATTTATTTCACTTATAAAATTATGTTTTCAATAGACCGTGAGTAGTTGTATCCAAAACCAGCGTCAGTTTATTTTGACTTAAATATCCTTGCATGTTCATACTTACAAAGTTTGTAATACAAACTATGAAATCCTTAAGACAATGCCATCTACTGCAAAGCAACTTAATCGATTTTTATGCTTAAAGCAAAATACTGACCTCATAATTGATTTTCGCAATACAGTAGGAATATCAAAAATAGATTTAACCTGAGTCAACATTAGTCTAAGCGGCCACCGTCAGAGCGAAGGCCAAATTTTAGAAAAAAAAAGGAAATCTTAGCAGAACCTCTTAATATTTGCATAACATTAACTTACTCTCATAGCAACTAAAACAACAACAACAACAACAGCAACAACAAAAAACAATTACAGCAACTTCACCACAATGGACGGACAAATGAACTCTGTCTGTCCACATTTATGTTGAACGTACCTACTGAACTCAGATACTTACTACTGGGGTCGTACGTTCAATAAACAACTTCCGCTAGTTGCTTAAGTTAGTAGGCGGATTTAATTAGTTCAAAAAGCGCCCTCTATTTTCTTTTGGCTTAAATCTACAAAAGTTACCACTGAGCACGGAAAGTGTTGTGTTGGAACAGAAGAAGAATTGCAATAAAAAAAAAAAATACAAAAACAAAAACAATGTTCCCAAAGTTGTTAGTGTTGCCGTTATTTTATTACTTTATTTACAAGCACAACAACAACAACAACAACAACAGCAACATAAACACAATAAATTATCAGCAAACGCACGTGTATTTAAACAATTTACACCATCTCGAGTCGAAAATTACAACAACAACACGCCGATAATATTAGTAGCCGGAGTAAAAGAAAAATTTTATAGTTTGTTGTTGTTGTTACACCCTATTTATTTATGCACAAAAACACTCATAAATTACTTTGGCCGCCGCTTGCATTTAACCCTTTCAAGACTTTAAGGCTGCCGCTATAACAAAATTTAGCGAAGATAAACGACAGTGCTGCCAATATGACAGTGCCGGTACAAAAATGATTCATTGTAACGTGGTGTTGCCAAGTAAATTAAATGTTTAACTGAAGATGAGGATGTTATCTTTAACGCTGTCAAAAACTAAATACCCTACACTGTATTAATAGTGAAAGTCTTAAGTTTTTGTTTTATTAAGATGGCATTCTTTCAGTGGAAGAAGCGAGATTGCTCTGCTGTGCTTTATATAAACGCATTCATCACTAAATGCCATCATTGATATGATGATTCTCTAGATTTGGAAGTGTTTCTCGAAAACATAGTTTTAATAGAACCTTCAGACGATACGACTTCTCATACTACCGGTCGTACGACGAGGTTGTATCAAAATTTCAAAATAGTTTGGTTTAGATTTATATGACGTTGCTAAGTCGTAACGTCTAAGAGCACTATAAGATCTTGTTTTCGTAAAAATCCCACGCCCTTAATTAAAAATCAACCACTTTTTTCTGGCACTAGTTTGTATCATGTAATATATTTTGTAACATTTACTTCAATAGCATTCTTTAATGTAAAATTTTTTTATATCCCACAATCTGGATATATTCAGCATCACCGCTTGAGTCTGACTCGATTTCGCCTTATTTGTCTATGATTCTGTCTGTCTGTGTGTCCGTCTGTCCGTGGAAATCACGATTACGGGAGAAGATAGCAAGATTAGTGAATGAAATTCGGTATACAGGTTAAACCTTCAAACAAGGTTATTGGGAGAGGGGCGAAATCGGTTCATGGACACGCCTACCGCCCTTTGCCAGTATGACATGTTAAACGTTATATTGAGATAGTTTTAAGGAGTAGCGTTACCACATATCTCATAATCAAAAGGAATTACTAGGAGACGCTCCAGTGGCGTCACTTCACCAAAACCTTGAGGTGGGGGCCAGAATTATAATTCCACCACTATTAGATGGTTTTATTGAATGGATGCAATAAATAATAACTAGTAACATATCCTTGGGGGGAGGGGGGCAAATTCTCTCCACAGCCCTACCGAATTGACGCCACTGAGATGGTCTGAACAAAAAGTTCGCAATAATTTCAAAACGCTATACTGAGAGAAACCAAATTAAACAAAACCTTTTAAACACTGTACTGGGAGAATTTTTTAAGGTATTAATTAATACCAAATTTCGCAAAATACTAGAAATATTTCGGCCTATCATCAGAAAAAGTAGAAACATTTGAATAGAGGGTGTGGCAACTATCACAGGAGCAAAAATTTTGAAAAAATTATACTAAAAGAAGTATTAGTTCGGATAAGGGGCGTCCATTAATTATGTGAATAGGAGGAAGGGGTCCAGCAAAATCTCACCAAATCTCACCAAGGGGGAGGAGGGGGGCAAGGAAAACCTTGCCATATAAATTTAAAAATATAAATATAAAAATAATTAATTTATTAAAAATTATAATTTAAATCTCACTGGAGGGTGGGGAGGGGTCACACTAGAACTCACCAAGGAGAGAGGGGGGTTCGAATTTTCAAAAAAAAAACATCTCACGTGATTAATGGACGGACAAATTTCGACGAGAGAGTGTGACACCTCCCATACAAGCAAACAAACTTTATACTCTGAAGTTCTGAATCCGCATTGTACGCAAATATAGCTTCACACAAAAAGTGGGCGTGGCACCTCTGAAACAAACAATAGCTTCAAATGTCAAATTTAATGTGGGGAAGGCAAAAAATTGACAAAAACTTTCGTGGCGAAGTGAACCTCCGCTGCGCTTTGCTGTTTAGCGCTGTCAACGCAAGAACTTCACATGAAAACTCTTCTGATTTCTTTTTGGTACGCTCGTAAAAAAGCTTTACTGCTTCGTTATGTTCGTAGCTTAACTCATTTAAGTTATTTATGATATCTGGTTACTTTTGCTATTTTTTTTTTACGTGAATACAGAATTGTTCTCTCCTTAAAAGCAAAAACGTATAAACATAATTGAGTAGATTTCCCTTAAAACTCTCAAAAAATGAATCTTCATTTTTAGAAGATTTGCGCTTACTGATTAAAATGTATTAAAAAAACATACCTAAATTACAAAAACAAACGATAGACATTTGGAAAATTTACCTTTTCACCATATTTCCTGTTTGACGTCAGAGAGTTTTTTCGATTAAAAATAATTAAATTTGAGTGGCTAACATATGTATGTAGTTGCATTATATACGCGTTATGTAAAAGCCGGTATATTTATCACCATGAAATACTGAAATCATTTCTCATAAAAAATTTTTTCTAAGCGGATATACGCGTCAAAAGAAACGCAGCTATTATTGCAATTGCATTTTATGTGATATTTTTCTCTTTCTGTACAATTTATTTCCTTCCTCATGCGCCCAGTTAACTTTTGTTGATTTTTTCCAATTGATTTTATTAAGATTTTTCTATTAGGAACTGCTAGAGCAACATAGTTAAAAAAAGGGGTGTGTCAAAATTGCTGTTGTTGCATGTCTTAATATTGCAAAAGTGTTGCAAAGTATTGCCAAATGTTGTTGTTTCTATTTTTTATGTTTATGTTTATGTCTGTCTGTCTGTCTATCTGCATTTGTATTTTTACTGCTAACCGAAAAGTAAATTTGTGTTTAGACCACGATTGACAGCTGCCACTTTGAGTCTTAGACAGTTGTTGTTAACATTTTATTTTTTTTTTTTCATTTTTCAGTTTCTGGCATTTTGCTGTTGTTGCATTTTTTTTAACATAATTTTGCGCCTGCGGTAATGCAGACATGCAAATAAATTTTGTGCAAAACGGTTTTTGGAAAAAAAATGAGAGAGCCGATAAAAATAAACGGAAACAAAAAATAAAAATCGCATGTTAATACACTTAAGACAGGGTGATTTGAGGAAGCAGTAAGATTCTTCTGTGCATTAAGTCCTTTGGAAATAGATAAAGAAGAGAAGGCAGGAGTTGAGTAGAATTGAATGGACTTGAGTTGAGACGTGTTCGATAGAGTTATGTTGAGTTAAGTTGAATTAAAATGAGTTGATTTAAGTTAAGATGATTAATTTAGATAGATTAGCTATGAGTAGAGATGAGTTAAGAAGAGCGCAGGCAGAGGTATATAAACAATGTTTCGTAAGGAAGGTTTGACTGTATCCGAATGACATTTTTGTCAAATAAAAGCCACTTCCAGTGTTCTCAGTTGCATATTTCTGGAATCTCAAAAATTTTTTTTTCAGTTTTCCCCTAAAAAAGTTTCTCGTTTATTTAATTTTTTAGTGAATACAACATAATTCTATGATTCGAACGATTTTTTTTGGAGAAAATTGAAAAAAAGGTTAAGAGAAAACTATCTGAGAACATCAAATATAAATTGCCTCCAATAGTGACGACCTAATGAACTCACAATTCTAACGATAAATAAAAATACAATTCTTAAAAATTCCATTACTTCATATCGACATTAAATACCAATAAAAAAGCAATTAATTAAAATACATAAAATACAAAAACCCTGCCGCCTTAATTACTGCACCCTGTACTCGTACATGGAACATAACAGTTTACAACTGTCGACCAACAATAAAAATAATCAACAATGTTTTTTTTTCTCCAGAATTAAGACCCTAAGCAATATGGAGTGTTGCAAAAAAAAAACAAAAAAAAAAATGCTTCGTAGTAAAACAAAAATCATGCCCTGCAAACGTACGAGTATTTAGAAAGTAACACACAACGAGCAGACAGACATTCAGTTAGTTGGCGATGTTAACTGAATCGCCGATGATGGCATCGAGTCTCTATTACAACTAGGGGGAGTTATTTTACAACGCCACCCTGACATATTACGAGCGTTACAGAGTAGACAACGACGACGACGACGACGACGCCAAGTTCCTCTAACACCCACATGGGCAAAACGAGTTTAAGACTCAACTCAACTCAGCTCAACTTGAAGCCCCGATACAAATCGACTCACGTTTGTGACTGCAAATTGTGGAGACAAACCAACAATTGCCAGGCAAATAAACAGAGAAACAGACAAACAAACAAACAAACGAACATGCGAACTCTATGGATATACGTACGTACAAACATGAGTATCGTCGTCGTCGTTGTTGTTGTTGTGGCTGGCATAATTCAATTAGGAAGCCCACGCCCACTATCAATAAATTTGAACAAAAAACAAGCCTCAGTTGTGTCTTGGGGTTTCTTCGCCTTATTTTTATTTTTTTTTTTTTTTTGAGTAGGTAATGTTTTTTGTTTTCTTTTCTTTTTATGACACGAGGGAATTTCATATGTGACTTATGCAAAATTTGTAAAATTTTTTTACTTTTTTATATTATATTAAGTAATTAAATAAATTCGATCTCTTTTATTTAAATTCGTATGTGCTTTTGAATGACCTTTTAGTGAGTTTTTGCACTGAATAGTTTCGACGTCGGTCATTCTTTATTGTTGTTGTTGACTGTCTTAGCTATTTTATGAAAAATCATTCGTCGGCACGATATCATGAATTTTGCTGACCAATTTTTAAGTCGTAACCTCATGTAGGCATCTTATCGACACAAAATCGTTTGTCCTCCAATTGTGATATTTTTTACTTTTTATACCCTACACTCAGGGTTATTCACATTGTCATTTCCTTTGTAGCTAGGGTTGCCAGATGGTTTGGATTCGTCTGGATTCTCCTGATTTTTAATCCCTAGTCCAGAGTCCAGACATTCACACATATGTCCAGATAAAATTCGAACAAAGAAATAAAAAGACTAGGTATAAAAACATCATGGGAAATATATAAAAACATTTTACTCAAATAAATCTATTTCGCTGACTGTACTTCTGTGGGTTTTGAATGTTTTGTTGGCTTGACTTGCTCAGCGAAAAAGCTATATGTGCATACAATGTTTTTATATATTTCCTATGATAATATTAATATTATTATGAAAATAACGGTAAAAAAAAGTATGTAGAATGCAAGCAGGATTTGCAGAAAGTAATTTGGAATATGCTGTTGTTATTTGCTTTGAAAATAGTACCGTAGAGTGGCTTGGCAATGATGAAAAACAAAAAGTTGGCATTTCGATTTTGGAAAAAAAATCTCCTGACCTCAAATGTGTTTTAACAAGCATTAAATTCATGTTATTTCTGTCTTATATTAATACAAATCCACAGTAAAATTTTAAGCGTTAAAAAAAATTGGGGATTTTGAGAAAATCAGACTTGATATTTTTTCATAAAAAGCGCTATAATTCCGTCAATTTTCAACAACTTTCAACAGAGGCAGCAGAAGTTCTATTAGAATCAAAAAACAAGAATTAATTATTTCGATTTGGATGAAAATGCGACTCTTTTGAACCAATTTTCAGCGGTTTTTCAAGCTCTGACACTAAAACTTTAAATGGGCACTACTTCGTGAAAAATGATTTTCAATCAGCTACTCTAATTTTGAATGTTATTTATTTGACTTGTTGAAAGAAAAAAATTATAACCCAAATATTTTCTTATGTGCTTTTGAATTCTCAGAATGAATATGGAATCAAAAAGTGACGCTCGGATCTAGTTTCGGAGATACAGTCTTCGGAAGTTGCGGATATAGTTTTTCTAAAAATCTATATAAGTCAGAAACGACTGCATTGATTTCCAAAATCGATCATTTCATATGAAAAGTAATATAATAAGCTACAATATTGCTTGCAAAATTTTTGAAATCCGGCTCGTAGTTTTCGAGATATTATGACTTTACCGGAATTTGGACCGATTTTTTTTTCAAAAAACCACTACTTTTCCAAATAAAATCTTTATAAGTCTACAGTCTTATTAACATATTTATAAAGCTCAATTTATCTCCTTTAAAATGATATAACATTTAAACAAACATTTTTGACATTAACCCTTTCTAACCGAAAATTTTTTTTTTTGTTTGAGAATTTTGTGCTCTAACTTGACGATCGATCCATCGATTGGTGCAGTGAAAACTTTTCTACAAGTGCTCTTATTTGCTCCCAACCCATAGATATTGCCTTTTCAAACTTTGTAAAAAGTAACGAAATTTCATTATTTTCCTGATAATGATTATCATATAATATGTGCCTTATCCATTATTTTAATTGTAATGACCAATGCATTTTTTTTGCGTTTTGAATTATTTTTTGTTACATCTATGCACTACTTTTCTATTCATAATTTCACAACTCTATGGAATTGCCCACAATATTTTTTTTACTTGTAACTTACAATAATTATTTTTCAACTTGCATACAAACAAACATAGTAATTCACTGTCTTAAGTATTTTGTCTTTTAGTTGCGGTTGTTGTCGTCATTTTTATTGTTATTGTTTGCTATGGCTATTGTTGTTGCTATTTTGTATTGTATATCTTCTCAATGTATCTTTGGTATTGTGAACGTATTGACAGTGCCATACAGTATCTACATCTTAATTGTCTATGTTCGCTTTTTTTTTTTGCAACTATCCTGCATATTGTCATTTGGATAGTGAAAATCCAACTACTAAATGGTAGAAAACAACATGCAGCCAATTGCATGTCAATACATATTTCAATCAGCAACACATCAATTCGTCAATGTCCTCGTTGCCGCTGTCACATCGCTTGTCATTTGTTTATGGGTCTCTTGCTGCATATAGTACATATACCACGTACGTATTGTGCTGTACAAAATGTCAGACATGATTAGTGACATTGTCGAAATAACGTAATTGAGAAGTGTTGAGTAAACAGCTGTTTACTTTTTTTTTATAGGTGACCATGAAAAAGGAATATTTTTAGAATTTCAAAATAAAGAAATTGGAAAAAATTAACAGGAAAAAGTTCCAAAATAAAATTTCTATAAAATTCATTTAAAAAAAAGGCTCAAAATGAGGTAGTAACTGTGCAAAAAAATTTCTTCACATTTTTATAAAAATCGACCAATTTAATTTTGCTGGTTTTTTTATTTTATACCGCATCAATTTTAATGCGAAATTTTATTTGAAATTTTGCTTTTTGGATCATATTTTAGTTTTTTTTTTTTTGGGCTCTTTTTCCCCAGAATCTTTTCTTAAGAATTACAGTGAAAAATTTTATATACTTTTTGCAACAACTAATGTTTTTTTATAGTTTAAAAAAATATTAATTTAAAAAAAAAATTAGTCAAACTAATAACTTCACACTTAGCTCCAATTACGGTATGTTACGCCGCCGAATGCACAAAAATGCTATCATGCCGCTTGCATGTCACATTAGCAGTAACAATAATTGCAACAACAAATAAACTATGTACTGTCGTGGTACCTCATGCCGGCAATGCGCAGCATGCAATAGCAACACTTGCGAAATTTTGCCTTTATCCAATCAAAAGTAAAAAAAAAAAAACAAAATAAATGAAATAAAAACAGTAAAAAAAATAAATATAATATTAAATACATAAAATTAAATAAAACCAAGAGTTGCAAAGAAAAACAACAAAAAAAAGTTCCACTAATCTGCCAACAAAATCAAAGATAATGAAAACAATCGCGCAATGATGAAAAATTAAAAAAAACGCCAGCAACAAAAACTTGTTATCCATTGGTAGAGTAACAACATCATGGTCATAATTTTAATTTTAGTTGATGTTTTTTGTTGTTGTTGTTGTTTTAGTTTTTTGTAATATGAAATTTTGTATTACACTCGCGCACTCGTGTTGCAACATTTTTGTCATAATTTAGTCGCAAATTTACAAGTTGTTGCTGAAAATGTTACTGCTGCTATCGCTACTGTACTGACGCATTGCCACACGGCTGTGATGTGACATTAAAGCAAAATTAGTGCATTTTAAAAATTTTATTCGATGTCATATTTTATCTCAAGTTAATAAATCGTACACGCTAATCAAAATTGTGTGTTTTTTTTTTTCATTCAGTAAAGAATGAATAATATAAATAAATTATTCAATATAAATAGAAATTAAAATAAATAAATAAATGAATCAATAAAACTAGAAATTAAAATATAAAAATAAAAAATGTTCCAAGAAAATTCTTCGACAGTAAAAGAAATATAAATTTCAATTACAATTTTATTTTTTTCTAATTAAACTTAAATTTTCTAGTTTTTCACAGCAAGTACTAAAAAAATTATAATTTCCTTAAGGTAATTAATGGAAATCTATTATATTTATAAAAAATGACTTACATGGAAATAGATAAATTTGTAAAAATTAATAAGTAAATAAAAATAATAATGAAAAATATTTTTTTAAGAAAAAAAAAAACAAGTGAATAAAAATGACAGTTCATCATATATAAATATGTAACAAAGTTTTTTGCATTGATATGAAAAAAATTAGAAAAAAATAAATAAAACTTAAATAAAAATAAATTGTTTAACAAATAAACAAATAGGTAATACAAATAAATAAAAAATTAATAAGTAGTTGCAATTAAATGTAGCGCAAAAAAAAAATCAACTGATAAAAACTAAAATAATTAAATTGAATTAAAAAAAATAGTTTAACAAATTAAAATTTATAAAACAACAGATTAAAACAAATATCTAAATAAAAAAATATATGAATATAGTTAGGGTGTTATCTTTAGCTTCGACAAAAATTGAATACCATACACCGCGTTAACATTAAAAGTGCGCTTAGACCCTAAATTTATATTAAGGGGGCAGGCATTTTCAATAAGTTTTTTTTGATATTAATTTAATTTATTTAATAAAAGTGATAATGTGGAATTATTACATTATTTTTCAACTTGTTTTGACGAAAGTTTAAAAAAAAATATTAAAAATAAAAAAAGTTATAACTGGTTGTGTTGGACCCTGTCCCATACATAGTGTCTTGCGGTGACCATCACAAATCCTTGGAAACTCATTTAAAATCAATCGGATAAGAAAAATTAGTTAGTTAAATAAATAATCTAGTGCCTGATCGAAGGTAATTTTATTTTTTTTTTTACATCAACAAAATGGTGGCTTCAGGAACATTTAGCTCCAGATTTTCGGTAAAAAACCAACAGTTAATTGTTCATAGAAAATCGATTTAAAAAAAAAAAAAAACCTTCGATCAGGCACTAGATTTTTATGCTTTTCAAAGACTGTGTAAATTTCATTGAAATCTATCGAGCGGTTTTCGAGTTACAGTGGTCACCGGTTCCGACAACATAGTTCGGTACTCTTACCACCGACAGCCCTTTGGTTATTGCCGAATAACTCGAAAAGTAATTTTCGGTTTGACTTCAAATTTTCAGGATATATTTTTAAGATAATATACTTTAAGAAAATGCAAAAAAAAAATTTTGATTTCTCAAAAATTATGACTGGACCTGTTTGCCCCCTTAAAAAGGTATCCGACTGATTTGACTAAACGTACCCACATTGAATTTGGCAACAGTTACTAAAATAGCACTCTGTGTAGCGTTTTGAAGTTTATGCATGTACGGGAGGTGCCACGCCCTCTTTTAAAAAATTGCCAACAATTTTTTTGATGCTTGACCTAACTATTTGATGTTTGTGTATGAAATTTGGTGTCATTGCCTTATATAATTCCCTCAGTATAGCGCTTCAAATTCTAGTTTCTGTGAAGGATGCCACGCCTACTCGTAAAATTTGGCTTAGTTTTTGTTCTGAGCTTTCCATTACCTTAAATAATTCTGCAACAGGTGTAGTGTTTTGAAGCTTTCGCCTATGTGGGTGGTGTCACGCCCTCTTTTTCAAAATTCACCAATTTTTTGTCTTATACAATCCCGAACGATTTCTTGTATTTTTGTAAAATTTGATTACATTGCCTTAAATAATGCTCTCAGTAAAGCGTTTTAAAGTTTTCGCTTGCAGCGCAGTGTCACGCCTTTTCATAGAAACTCGCCAAATCGGACGTGGGACTTTTGGTGTGGAATACCCGAAGAACTTTTGCAGTGTAGGTTGCTCTCAACACTTTTTGTTCTTAAGGTCTTAAGGGCAAGCAATAATTTTTTAGCAAAGTGGAACTTTTATTTTTTTGCTTGTTTTCCGAAAACGTTTTTTGGGCTTAAGAAAAAATCCACATACTAAAGTAAATTGACTAAAAAGTTTTTTGACTTGCTTTCAGCAATGGCGCTGCACAGAAAAAAACTAAAGTAGTAAAGCAGACCTTCCAAATAAGATATTGATGGCGAAATCATAGAATAGATTTGCTTACGATTATGGTTTACAAATATGGTTTACGATCTGGTGTTAACGGTATGACCTTAATTTTAGAGTTAAGGCTATAGCATTAAAAAAAATTTGAAATGATGCATACATATTTTACAGGTTTTTCACATTTTTTAGGATTTGTAAAAAGGCCTTCCTTCTTTGGTTTTTCAATTTTTTTTTTTTCAAAAATAGCCTGGCTATTTTCTGAATTTTTATTTTATCATGCTTAAGAGAATTAACTGAATAATTCTCCATAAAAATTTTGCAAACACCAAAACTTGAGGTTTAAACATTTTCTCACGTTTAATTATGATAAAAAGCTTGGAAAAGTTGTTATAAGTAACAAGAAACATATTCAGACATTATGGCTGAATTTTCTTTTTGAATCATTTTTGCTTCTCTTTCAAATGACTTTTCAAAAAAAGTTAAAATGAAAATTAACCTGAAAACATTCATTAAATTTTTTCAAGGGCTGAAAATACTTTTATTATATATTGAAAAAATATTTACTACGAGATTTTCTAAAATAATGCTAGTTTATTTTTAACACCATTTGCAAAGTTCACTTACACTGTTGACCTTCTCTATGACATGAGCCCCCTAAGCGCTAAGCGTAACTAAAACGTTGAATTCATAGCGCTCATACGAATAAATCATAAAATGCGGGCTTATAGCTCATATCATTCTATGTAATGATATTTCGTCGTTTAGATCACAGTGAGTTAGCAACACTTAAATGTTGCATTTTATTAGTCACAGGCATTAATTCAACCTTATTAAGTTAGTGTCGATTGCTATCTAGCACTACACTACAGATGCATACATACATACGTATACAGTTACTAGTATACTCGCAAGTGTTAGTGAGGAGCGTGTCTCCATCGTACATCTATCTATCTATGATGAATTTGCTAAAGTATCTCACTCACAGTTTCAATTAAACTGTAGCTATTTTTTTTTTCCTCTTCTATGGACACTATTTCTAAAAGTGCATCCGGTACTTGGCATCATTTAGTTGGTTGACAAAGTTAAGTTTTGTGCTTTTTCAAAAAAATATGCGGGAGTGTCTTCGCTAGTATTGCAGTTATTTGTTAAATAAAAAAAATAAAAAAAAAACAAAAACAAAAAGTTTTAAGAAGCATAAGTGTACAGTAGAAAAATATAAAACTAAATGTGAAATAGCTACAGAAAATTCAAAAGGCTTAGTAGCTAAGATTTTTAACCCTAGTGGGACGGCTGGTGGTACAGGTGTATATTTTGACAATTTGGAATCAAATATCTCAGAGTTTTTTCAAGTTGGAAGTCTGGTTCTTTCGGCCCATCATTTCTACGCGTTTTTAAGCTATATGCATTAGTTTACCTATTTACTGCTCCGGTTTTTGGGGTCGCCGATTGCGAATTTGGAGTAAGATTTGAAAAAATCTCGAATTCAAGTTGGCGGATTCAACATGGCGGACATATTTTTTGAAAATCTACCGATTTGTACCAAATTAGGTATACGGAGGCTTGGGGTCACTAATCACGAATCCGAAGTCAGATTATAAAAATTCAAGATGGTGGACACAATACAGTGGATTGGGTATTGAAAAAATATGTCCGCCATGTTAGATCCGACATCTTGAATTTAAGAATTTTGGAAATTTAACTCCAGATGCGCAATCGGTGACCCCAAAAACATCTGTTTAACAAATTTGGTACATATCGGTATATATTCGAAAATTTTGTCCGTCATCTTGATTTTGTAAAATCTGATTTCGGGTTCGCCCCGCATACCAATTTTGGTGCAAATCGGTTTACTTTTAAAAATTCGGCCACCATATTGGATTTTTGACTGTCATATTGAATTTTTGTCCGAATAATACATGGTGGTACCACTACTGGCCGTCCATATATGATTATATTTTTTCCCGTCCCACTAGGGTTAAATTGGCTTTCAAAATATAATAATGAAAAATTTGAGAAATATCATTAAATGCGTGATTTGCTTATATCGGTTATTGAAGGAACACTAAAACTATCAAAAATTTATCGAATCGATCAGAACTACCATTAACTTTGGCGAAGTTTTATTTCGGGATGGCTTCGATTTTCAATAAAATTTCGTTTTCCACGAAATTCGTTGCCTCCTAACACAGAAAAAGATTTGAAAAGAAAATAATTCAAATTGCAAAGGCTCAAATAAGGGGTTTTCGGAGTCGCTGAATCCGAATCTAAAGTCAGAATTACAAAATTCGAAAAATTAAAAAAAAAAAAAAATTATTCGTGTTTGGAATTAAATTTTTTTTCTGAAATTCTATTTAATCTTTTAACTTTACCAATCCGTAGAATACTAATTGCATGTCGCAATTAGAGTTCTCTTGAAACTATACATGACACGAGATTCCGAAATATTGAAACATTACTCAAATTAAGTGTAATATATTTGAACATTTATTTTGTAAAACTTTAATCTCTATTTTTTGGGCCAACAATACTTTCATGGATTTTGCTTCCAACTGAAACTTTTCAGCAATTTCTGAGGCAAACAGCTCTCATTTTGTAATTGATAACGCCAAACAACACTTGTTGGTTAATAATTTAATAACATATGGCAAACTGACTACTGGTCATAACACCAAAAAACCAAATCGAGCTAAGCCAAAACAAACAACAACCTGTTAGGAAGGCGAAAATTATATACATTAAAATATTAAAAATACCCCTAGCCTACCAAGCCCAGCAAAATGCCAGGGATTGCGCAGACATATGCGTATAAAAAAGAAAAAAAAAACACAGAGTGTGGCATAAGCCTTTATTAACAATCAATTAGAGAAACTACTGAAAAATAAAAGTGCAACCAAGTTGCTTGAATCAGGCTGAAAATTGCAATGAACGCGCGTTGAAAGTGATCCTAATTGAATAATTACAGCGCGCCACAAAAATGATGGCAATACCGGCGCAACAACAGCAACAGCGGTGACGACGACGAAACTGCATGATCGGTAAAGTGCGCGCCATAGCAAAAAACCGCACACATTCTCATAGCTCTCAACATCATGTGAATTATTAATATATATCTACGTAGTATGCATCTTTTAGGGATCACATAATTTTAGTGTACCGTGTGAACTTTTTAGCAAAATTTTTTTTTTTAACCACATCAAAAGATTGAAAACTTTAAAATATTAACTCAAAAAATACGATCAAACAGAGTGTTTATGAGTTATTATCGCTTAGTTTTGATCTCATTTATGTTGCAAAAAAAAAAAAAAAACTACAATAATTTTTTTTTTACAAAGAAGATTTTATTTTAAGGAAGAGCTACAGCAGCCCAAACAAAAACACACGCAAAATCTTTGCAGTAAAAATATTCATGCGGTTCATATAGTATAGAGAGCGTGCTGCTTTTGCGTAAATGTAGACAGGATCTTGCCAACAAGATCAGTAAAAATACAAAATGTGGGCTGCAACCAACCGCTCAGTTGAAATTTCTTATGTTTGAATATGAAACCGCGCGCGTTGCAATCTGCTTTCTGCGTCGTACTCACAGTGAGATGTTGACGTCCCTGTGCTGTTGCCTGATTTAAAGCGGCACGAACGGATCAACTGCCAAACTATTGCCATGTTAAATGAAGGTGGTGGTGGTTGTACAGTGGGTTAAAATTAAAGTGAAATTAGATTTTTATTGAAAATAAAATGAAGTGCGATTTTTTCATAAAAAAAGGCTCAAAGCCGCCTATTCATTTTGGAATTGATTTTTTCGATGATATCTCTTTGGACCATTTTTGTTCTATTTTCATATATAGCTGATCTGGCAGACGTTGCGCTGCTCTTAATTTAATTATAGTCTCTAATTTGGTTATAGTTCTTGCACAGTGGCACCTCTTTAAGCCGAACCTCGATAAGTCGAAAACCTCCCAAGCTCGAAAAAATATTGTGTTACCTTCCCTTCAAGCCGCAAAACCTCCATTGCTCGAAATGTGACCCATCTATAAGTCGAAATAATTAGTGAGTTCCTACAAGTAAATTCAGTACATATTTTCCCTCTATAATTCGAAAAAATAGATTTGACCTCTGCATCTCGAACATAGCAATGTTTGATTTTACAACCTCTACAACCTCGATAATTTGAAACGAATTACCGCTATTGCTCGAAGTTGGAATAAATCTTAACCTCTAAAAGTCGAACACTTCCTGACAAAATTCGCTTAAGTCGAAGTCCTCCATAAGTCGAAAACTCTTTAGCTCGGTACCTCCCTGCAAGTTCGACTTACAGAGGTCCTACTGTATAAAAAAGTTTGGACAGAAGCTTGTTGTTTAAAATTGAACATTGGTAAAGACAATTTAAACTTAAAGTCTGTACATTGAATTTTGAAAATAAAATCTTGGATTTCAGTATGAGACAGTATAAAAAATATCGGCTCATTCTCATATCGGAGGCGTGGCACCACCCATTTTATTTTATTGAAACTTGCTTTTGTCCGTAACTATAATACATGTTCCGAGTTTCATTCATCTGCGTCAAATAGTTGATAATATATGATCAATTCTAATTTTCTATTATAAGGGGGGGCGTGGCATGTCCCATTTTTTCCAGACCAAAACTAGGAACCTTTCACGTAACGCAAGAAACATATGCTCCAATCTTTTTCTTCTGCGTCTTTCTGAGATATAAAAAATATTGGTTTTTTTCTAATATAGAAGGCGTGGTACTGCCCATTTTTATCATGAGAACTTCCTCTTTCAGGTACCGTTTATATGTGAACCTAGTCTCTTTCAGCTGCGTCAAATAGTTGATGAGATATGATCAATGATGTGCACTTATATGCACGCAAATTTCGTTTCCATGTAGTGGTACAACAACCATATGGAGTTCAACTTCTGCTGAAGTAGGACTGAATCGTTGTTGTGCTCTCAAATTTGTAACGTATACAGAAATGCTCTCTCGTTACTCTCAATTACGCTCTCGTTAGAACTTGCAGAAGAACTTGTGCCCATCCATGGATATGATTAATCTTATTTTTCTCAAGTATGGAAGGGCATGACCCATTTTTTCCAAACCAAACTAAGCTAAGAGCATTGCTGCTCCAAGGCTCTTAATTTTTTGGACAATTTTTACAAAAGCATGATCCACTGTGCGGCGCTATAGTAAAAGAGTAAAAGAATGAAATGTTAAAAAATAAGAACAATATGCGAAATGGTTTAGGCACGCAGACGCGTATCGCCCACGGTTAACACCCGCGAAAAATATACAAAAAATAAAATAAAGAACTACGTGTACCAAAAACATAACTTATAATACAATACTGAAAAATCCCTTAAATTTAAAGATTTTTAAAAGCAGAAAGCCGAGAAAGGTCATGGTCTTTATTTGTTTTGCAGAAAAATAAGTACCTACTTGCGCTATTGTTAAAAAATCAGAAAAAAAATCAACAATTTAATTATAAAAATAAAAGTAGCACAACTTGATTTAAATATGAAACGTACATCTCATATAGGCAGCAAGTCTGACAAGTACGAAAGTAATAAAACTTGCTGACCGCATTTAAATGATCAACAACACAACAACAACAACAACAGCAGCAGCAGCAGCATGATCATTTACGACAGTAAAATCACAGCTTTTTTTTAATATACAAGATCAAAATGATGTGATGATCTTTATCACACTTGCTACTAAAACTTGAGTTTACACATAGTCAATTCGTTATGGAGATATATACAATATACTCGTATGTATGTATGTATGTATGTATGTGAACTGCACATACAAGTCTACTGTGAAGGCAAATGCAATGTCAATGAAATTATGGGTCAAATGACCACTTTAATGTTCTTATGAATATTATGTTTGCTGTACAAAGAAATGAAACTGATATACCTAAGTGTCAATTTGTTTATAGAACTTACAGAACACTGCACATCTACAGAATGAAAGTTACGTACCATACAAGGGGAAACTCTAAAGCAAGAAGTAGTGTTGGGAAATAGCTATAGCGTTATTTTTACGATTTTGGAACATGATGGCTTAAAAAAAATATCTATATAAAGACTTATGTTCCACATAAAGAAACAACTTTTTTCGTTAATATCAATATTAAGTCAAACCATAGTTTCGTTTCCTGCTAAATAGTTTCTTCAGTGATCTTGAACTGAAAGAGTTAAGAATTGTCAAATGAGCTTTATTTAGCCTTTCGCGTAAACGTGTAAAGAATTATAGAAAAACAGATAACTGCAAAGGTTTTTAGTACGTTCATAAAATGCCAAGACAATGCTAAGAGAGCAAAAATCTTTCTCAACTACCAAATCTGATTTCTGGATTCAAGAACTCTAACAATTTGCTAACATAAAATATATTGACCAAATCCATTTCAAACCATGTAGTCGAACTAACTTCAAATCTCGGAATTGGTTGCCGATTAAATATGTTGTTTTTCAAAGAAAATAAGGGAACACGTTTTCTCCCGATTTGATTGAAAAACATTTTTTACGAAGTTATGCCCATTTAAACTTGTAGAAATGCTGAAAATTTTTTCAAAATAGTCGCATTTTCATCGAAATAAAAATAATTAATTTTTGTCTTTTGATTCTAATAGATCTATTGATTCTCTGTCAGAATCTTTAAGAAAATTTTGAAAATCGTTGAAAATTGGCGGAGTTATAGCGCTTTTTATGAAAAAAAAAACAAAGCTGATTTGCTCAGAAAACCCAGATGCTTTTACGCTTAAAATTTAATTGTAGATTTATATTAATATGAGAAAGAAATGACATGAGTAAAATGCGCGTTAAAAGACATTTGAGGTCAGGAGATTTTTTTTTTCAAAATCGAAATGTTTTTTTTTTCTTTTCAACATTGCCAAGCCACTCTACGGTATTATTTTCAAAGCAAATAGCAAAAGCTACATTCCAAATTACTTTCTGCAAATCCTGTTTGCATTCTACATACTTTTTTTTACCGTTATTTTCGAAATAACTTTTTATCATGAGAAATATATAAAAACATTGTACGCACATATAGCTTTTTCGCTGACTGTACTTCTGTGGTTTTTGAATGTTTTGTTTGTTTGAATTTTTCAGCGAAAAAGTTATATAGGCGTACAATGTTTTTATATATTTCTCATGATAAAAAGTTACCACGAAAATAATGGTGAAACAAACGTATGCCTGCCTCTTATATCCTCTAAAAACTATAATCGGCAACTAGTTTTGAAATTTGAAGTTAGTCCGACTGCATGGTTTGAAATGGATTTGGTCTATTTTAAATTTTTTTTTGGTATGCTCGGCTTTTAAGAAAAAAGTGTATTTTATTTGAAAAATGCCATTAATATGATTTTAAATTTTACTGCTACTCAATTTGGACGCTATTTCTGACTATTTAGAAAAAAAATGTGTTCCTGTTCATATTTGTTGTTTCTATCATTTTAGCCATCTACACACACAATGCAAATGCAATGACCTTGTGTTTGGGCTAGGTAAATCAAAACCACAAAAATTAAATTGTGAATGAATGAGTAACATCTTCAAATTTGACGCTTAATGAAAATCATTTAAAAAAAAAAAAAGTTTTAAATAAATACTAACAGCATATTCTAGCTAGTAGTCAACATCTCGAAAACTTGATTTGAAAGCCTGACCATATTTGTCGTAATGCATCCTGCTGTGAAAAAGTTGCTCTTGTTGTTTGCTGGCTATAAGTTTTTTTCTCGCAAAATATTTATTTTTTTTATCATAAAATTTTGCTTAATAACTTTTTAATATTAAATAAACAAGCGAAAAAAATCATTCACTCACAATCTCTGACAGAGTTGAGCTTTTTTTCAACGCAGCTTTGTTTTTTTTGACGTTGTAATACAGAGCCCGACTTGTATTTTGTAATTTCCTCTTTGGCAGATTTTTATCTATTGCACACACACACACACAAACGCACACATTTCCAGTTTTTTCCTCTTTTTTTTTTTTGTTACAACGGCGGATGAATGGACAGATTGTGACTTTACTATATCCGAGTGAGTCAAGTTGAGCTAAATGTATGAAGATGGATGATAGATAGTCAACAGTCTCAGTCAGTTAGAGCTGCATATAGGCTAGAGAACTGGCTCTGTGTGAGAGATGTGAAATAAATTTGATTATGCAGTGAATTATGTCAATTTAATCATGATATCATATGAGCGTATTTAAAAGATGAAAATGAAACTATAAGTTATATGTTCCGAATGAGGGTTATTAGGAATGAAAAGGAAAGTTTAACTAACCATAAACTACGATAGTACACTGTATGCCAGAATTATGTTACGAATGTATACTCATAAGAACTTTTTAATGAAATCGATGTTCTAAGCTCTACTGGTCATTTGTAGAATCCTTTTTCAAACAGGTTAATTACAAATGATTTTAAGGTTTATTTTTAAAGTTTTGTGCTTTTTTTTCCATAAGAACGAATCCTCAAAACCGAAATACAAACTAAACAAATATAATGACTAAAAGGGTGTTTCAAAAATATATATATTAAATTCTCCATACTAGTGAAAACTTAGTGCTCATAACTAAATACAGTGGATCCCACTTAAGTGCCTCCCCGCTTAAGTACACACTTTTTTTGGGACTCTAAATTTTCACACCAAATCTCATACAAATTTCCCCTTTTAATTACTTCCCGCTTAAGTTTCCCAACTTTTTATATCTCAATTATGATTTTACCCAAAATTTTCCCCTTTTAAGTGCATTTTATTAAAAAGGGGGAAAAATTTCAAAACATGACAACGTACCGTGAACGATTATTTACACACATCCGCATGTATAGCCAGAGAGCCCGCTGTAAAAAAGTCGAGTTTCTAAGTGTGGCATTTTCGGGCATCGGGACGGGCTTTGGTAAGGCAACCCTGGTTCTTTAATTTCACCAAACGTATTAAAGGATATGATATCTTTCTCGTATATCTTATCCTGTAATCCTTTTGGTTAAAGCCCTGCAATTCTAGTTCGTTAATTTCACCAATTTTCATTAATGAAGATAACAGCTTTAAATGTGTATATATTCTTTTAGTCTCTTCGAGCTCTATCGTTTGGCACACATTTCAAGCATTAATATACATATATTAATAAAAATGATCCAAAAAACCACTGGTAACCCATTTTTGGGACAGGTTTTGACAATGCAATCCCGTATATTATATTTAGGCCTCTTCGAGTTCTATCATTTGGCATATATCCGATAATTTTCGAGCATCGAGACGGGTTAGTTTCACCAATAATTGCCTTGAAGTACTTAAACGAGACCTGCTTAAGTACCTCAAAAAGTTGACATTTTGGTTGAGATACTTAAGCGGGATTTACTATATAGTCAAACCAAATTAACTATCTAACCGAGGTACAAAAATGATAAAAATCAATCTAAATTCGAACAATTATGATATATAAATTATAAAAAAAATATTGGATTTGGTTAAAGAAAGAATGGATATTAAAGAAAGAATGTCAAAAAACGGAGGAAATATTAATAAAACACAAAAAATGACATTGCGCGTCCTTTAAATCTCCATCGATTTCGCACTGCTAGTGCCATATTCATTATTACAGTAATAATAAACTTTAAAGATATAGTTCTTTGGAACTATTTTGTCTACAACAATAGAAAATCTTGGGTTGAATAATCTGTGGTTTTTTTTTTGGAATAACAACTTGTTTTTTTTTTTTTTTTTTTGTAAAAAGTGCAACAACATTATAATTGGCATCAAATAAATCAAAAGCACAAATTTGAGTGACTGAAAAAAAAACACAGTACTACGCTCAGGCTCGGATTTAGAAATTTGCCGCCCTTAGGCCGTTCACAAATTGCCGCCCTTCTTCACTGGTGAATATGGAAAAAAAAATTTTTTAATATCAAAAGTGAGAACCATTTTTTTCTTTTGCTTGTCAACATTTTTTAGGTAATTTAGGAGGCGACATTCCACGTATTCGCTGTTTTCCGACCACCCCCCCCCCCCTGTGTAACTCTCACCATCATCAATGCATTATAATACATTACCACTTAAAAAAATTTTCAAAGCCCCCAATATTTGCCGCCCTAGGCACTGGCCTAGTGTGCCGGTAAGGTAAATCCAGGCCTGACTACACTACTGGTAACATCAAATTTCACAAGGCATTAAACAGATACAACAAACACAACAACTGCAACCATAGACAACATTTTTATAACAACATCATCAATACTGTGACAACAAAAACAACAACAGCAACAATAAATGTTGTTGAATTTGATACATTTTTGAGCCAATTAAAATTTGAACTCGAGCATATTCGAGTTACTTATGTCTGTGCAAAAAAAAAAAAAAAACAAGGAAAATCAAGGATCAAAAAATGGGGGTTAATTTAACATTTCACTTTTATGCACTTCATCTCAAGTTTAGCAGCTGATAAATTTTCACATATGAGCAAATTTCATTGGACAAGGGTTAAGTTTACGCTTAAATTTAAATGCAAAACATATTAATTATATCAGTTTTGTTAGTTTGGGGGTAAACATTTCTAAAAGATTTAGCTACCACAGTGCCAGAGTTTTATGTACGATCATATTACAACATTTTTATTATCCTTAAAAGAATACATATGTTGTTGTCTTGATGCTGCTATTTAAATAATAAAAATTTTGGTTGAGTTCTTAGCCCATTCTTTCAAGAATATATTTTTGTAATTGATTTTCATAAATCTACATAAGTAAATTTTGAAACTTTTTTCAGAAAATTTCACCAAAATGTTTCATAAGAGGGTTAAGGAGTTCTGCTGGAGGGGTAGTAAAAATGAAAGAAATTTTTTTCTTTTCATGTGGAACAACTTTGCCTCAGACACTGAACCTCTCAGACTTGAAATAAAAAAGTCGTAGAAGAATATAACGCATTGAAAAAGTTAGGTGAAAAACTTCAAGGATTTTTTCGAAAGTCTGACTGACTCATGACATAGTTTACAAAGGGCATAGCTGCTGAGATCAAAATAAAATAACTTGCCAAAATCAACTTGGCAGTGGTAGGTACTACCGCGCGTGTGCAGTACCGTACTGATTATTTTTTTTTTCTTTTGTGTTTTCTTTAATTTTGCCTCTAAGTGAATATAAACTGGCTGTAAACTCCTTTTTAATTCTTTTTTTTATCACATTTTTGCTGATTTTTTCATCTACGTTATTCTTGTTCGCCCACAAAAATCATCGATTAAAAATGCATCATTGTGTGGCAGACAGACAAACGTCGACAGACAAGAAAGGGAGCAGAAATCAGCATTGCATTGAGTTAAAGGAGGTGGCTGCGCTGCAAGGCCTCCAGTGTAGTTTTTAACGCTGTTTGTCGCTTTTATTTCGATTTTTATTGCAATTCTGTTGTCTTATTTTTTTTATTAATAATAAGTAAAAAAATTATAATTATTGTTATTATCGCGTAACAGAATCTCATCGCACGTTTTTTACTTGGCTTCCCCGTAGTATACCAGACTTGCAACGAACATGCAAAAACAAAAAGGAGTAGGCTGTGTTTTAGCGTTACGCCCCCTTTTCTTTGTCAGCCGCGCATGTATGCGTGTGTCTTGCAATGTTAAGAGCATCATATGCAATGATAAAATTCGTCAGTATTTTGTTGACTAAAATTGAGTTTATTTCTCTTTGTTGTTATGGGCATTTTCTGCGCATGCATACGAAACATGAGTGACATATTTTCGTATTTAGTTTATGTATATCTTCTTAATGTAAGAAAACACAATCTGTTGCTTACAATGAGGTCCAAAAGAACCTCATACTCAAAATCAATAAAATCTTAAAATATTAAATATTTGAAATTTAATACTTAAGGGGGCAGGGGCAGTCATACGCGTGAAAAATAGAGCATTTTCAATCATTTTTTTTTTTTGGTATTAATTTAATTTATTTAATAAAAGTGATAATATGGCATCATTACATTATGTTTCAACTTGACTTGACGAAAGTTTAAAAAAAAAAAATTAAAAATAAAAAAACTTATAGCTGGCTGTATTGTACCCTGTCCTATACAGAGTGCCTTGCGTTGACTATCACAAATCCCTGGAAAATCATCTAAAATCAATTGGACAGGAAAAATTTGTTATTTAAATAAATAATCTAGTGCCTGATCGAAGGTTTTTTTTTTAAATCAACAAAATGGCGGGCTCAGGAAATTTACCTACAGATTTTCGGTAAAAAACCAACTGTTAATTGTTCATAAAAAATCGATTTTTAAAAAAAAAATCCTTCGATCAGGCACTAGATTTTTATGTTTTTCTAAAACTGTGTAAATTTCATTGAAATTTATCGAGCGGTTTTCGAGTTACAGTGGTCACCAGTTCCGAAAACATATGTTAGTTTTGAGAAAAACACATTTAAAGTTTTACACTCCGAACTCTTACTACCGAGAGCCCTTTGGTTATTGCCGAATAACTCCGAAAGTAATTGTCGGATTGGATTAAAATTTTCAGGATATATTTTTAAGATATTGTACTTATCGATTTTTCTATAATTATGACTGCCCCTGCCCCCTTAAGATATAACCATAATTGGAGCTGTTTGACACCAGTAACGCCGCTAGCCACTAAATACAATCAAATTCCAAAAACATCTCTTATTTCTGCCGTGTTCATTTTGATGAAAAGGTTCAGCAGCCTCTTTTTTGTCTCAGGATGGCACTAATATGATTTGTCGTCACATTGATTGTGATGCCCCATCTCGGAAGACCGCTATTTTGCTATCTCTGAGGACTTTTTATTTTATTTGTTGGCACAGAATAGCAGGTAGGTATATGACATAATTTACCGCTCTTCTGAGAGTGCTTACTTCCCGTTATACAACTCCGCCCACATTTCACGGAATTTTTACTACAGACAATTAGGTCCATGTTCCCTAATTTTCATAACATGGTTTAAGCACCAAGGATTGATGCTTGAGAGGTGCCACTCTTCGTTGTCTAATCCAACAACGAGAAGTTTTCGATCCTTCCAAAATTATAATGGCCATTGACAGGCCCGGATTTAGAAATTTGCCCCCCTAGGCAGTTGAAAAATTGCCGCCCCTCCCCTGAAAACTTCTTCAATGGTGAAATAATTTTGTACGAAAAGTTTTTCAATCAATAAAATGCACCTTTTATTGATTTCCTTCTTATGTTTCTAGAGCACAAAACAATATTTTTGGTATTTTTAAGATTTTTTTAATGATTTCTCCGTAAGAGCTAGATTTATATTTCAATGCAATATATATATTTTTTGTTATAAATTTATAATCATTTTGATATGACGCCAATCTATACGAATAAAAAAATTTTTCAAAGTTTCCGCCAATATTTGCCGCCTTTTAATTCTTGCCGCCCTAGGCACGTGCCTACTCTGCCTGTATGGTAAATCCGGGCCTGGCTATTGATGAGTTTCATGAAAGTTTGCAATAAATATTTGAACACTTTGAACTTTAAAAAACTTAAATTCTTCGTTTTCAGAATCAGTAGGCTGAAATAACATATTAAAAAGGACTTCGACTGTACAATTCAAGTCAATGTTCTTTAAGGGGACTACAGCCACGAGTTCAAGAGGCTCCAAAACCAGCGTTAGATTAAGGTATTTGCTAACTGAATAAGTAGGGCTAAAGCTCGGACCCCGAGCTTAAGGGGCCCCCAACATTACAAGAGGCTGGAGTGGATGTGTCGATGGGTACTTTTCAGTATTCTGCCCTTGGCCCCGCAGTCTTAAGTCGCTGTTGTTAACAAAGTTGTCTACAAAACAAAAATATTTCGAAAAACAAATTATGTAGACTTCTTCATGCATTTTTTTTAAACAAAATGTAAAGCTTGAACATATGAATAAATTTTCATGGGGAATTTTACTTTAATTTTTATTTGAAATTTTAACACAGGCTTGTACAAGTATTTTCTTGATTTTTCTGAAACAAAACTTACTCTCAACTAAGTATGAATTCTAGCGCTTCTAGCGGATGTTCGTCATGCATATCCGTTGTATTGAGTGACTGACTGACTGTTAAGACTGAAGAGTGACTAGAATAACGACATGACTGACTGACAGAATGTCTGTCATTTTTATTATTTCTTACTGTGCCGGTTTTGAAGGTTTTTATTTTTCATAAAAAAATTCGCATAATGAATTGTAGTTTTATTTATTTTGTGCCTGCAGCTACATATACCCCATGCATACGGAAATTATTCCCAGACCTTCAACATTTTCACGCGTTGCACACACAGACAGATTTGTCAATGAAATTATAAAAAAAAAAATTATTTTTTAATGTTTTGTTTTTTTTTTTTTTTTTGCATTTGGCGAAACCATTAAAATTTTTCCAAAGATTTTCCATCAAGATTTTTATCAGCGCGCAAAATTTATAGCAACAACAATAATCAAACAAAAACAAATAACAATGATATAAATTGCAGCAGCAGCAGCAGCAACATGCAAACTGAACGTCAGTTGATTCACCTGGGTGAAGTTTATTGTATACCGCGTGTATGTGATTGTTCTTTTTGTTGTTGTTGTTAAAATTTCACAACAACAAAAAAAAAAATCACAAATTCAAATATAAAACCTTGAATCATTAAAATTGCTTTTATTTTAATGTGATTCAGATGAAAAACAACGCAACTAACACTGGGCAACAGGAAATTAAATGTATTGAAAAAAAAGCATTTTGAAAATGTCTCAGCCGTAATAAGTTCTTTAACTTTTGTAAACTTTAAATTTTCTAAGACTGGATCATAAAGAACAATAGGCGAAAATTATTCTCATGGCATTACCTCTGAAATTAATAGAAGATTTTAAAGAAATTTTGTAAAAAGTTATCAGTATCAATGTTTATGTCTATGATTTGTCATTTCTGGATGTAAGAGCACTTTTTTAATGTCTTTTCATAATCAGACCTGTTATGATTCCGATTTAGTTTGGAAGTGAAATTGAAGTATCAAGTTGAGCTATTGAAGTCTATGTTAATTTGACGGATTTTCTTATTTATGTTTCTGTTTGATCCTGAAATACACTTCATCAAGTTCTATCATTTGACATACATTTCAAGCTGAAATCTTAAACCATAAATATTTTTCTGAAAAAAGTTTGCCTAAAAAACAGGTGGCCACCCACATTTGAGAAGGGATTGGACAAGATTACTCGAAGTATTTTTCTTAAGTTTCGTCAATATCTATCATTTGACCTGCTGAAATCTTAATCCATAAACATTTTTCTGAAAAACTTGGGCCAAAAAACTGGTGGCAACCCATGTTTGGGACGGGATTCGGCATGGCAACCCTATATATTATATTTAGGCTCTTCAAGCTCTATCATTTGACATACATTTTAAGCTGGAATCTTAAACCATATACTTTTGGCCCAAAAAACAGGTGGCAACCCATGTATATATGATATATTATATTTAGGCACTTTGAGCTCTATCATCTGACATACATTTCAAGCTGTAATCTTATACAATCGACTTTCTACTGCCGGCTCTTGGGCTACTACGTATGTATGTATGTACATTGAATTTAATCGATAATTGTTGCCATTTATCGATAGTATTCGACTTTCGTCAATCTCTTCAATATTTTTCAGATTTTTGGTACTTTTGACTTGTATCGACTTTTCGAATCTATTTTACCTTTATCGATGTATACAATTATGATCAATACCGATATCGAATTTTTCGATACCTTTTATATTTTCCGACTTTTGATGACTTTTTTTTTTAATATCTGATATCCAATGCTATTTTTTAATAGGTTTTCTTCTTTTACTTCTAAACTAAAATTTAGATAAATTTTGTTTTTCAAATTTTCATATCTATGAAAATGACTTTGCTGATATAAAAGTCAATCAAGACTTTTTTTTAATATTTTACGGGTTAGACAATCAGCATATCATATCATTTTCCATTAAAGCACATAATTAAATTGAAAAAAAAAACTTTTATATTATGCGCAATAAACTTTTGCTTTGTTATCCAGTGTAATCAGCAATACTTGCTGCCTGACTGACTGATAGACGAGATCAACACAAAATGTTGCTGCTGCTGCTGCTGCTGCACTGACTGACTGACTCACAAAATAATTCGCTTGGCTTTGTTGTTTTTGTAATTGCAGAAAAACTGAATTGAATTGGCGGCAACATTTGATCAGCAACAACACTACACATAACAACAACAACAACAACAATTGTCAAGGTGAAATTCTAATACAAAATCTATGTATTTATCTCGTCGCACCTGTTGCGCTTTATTTTTTTGTTACCATTGTTGTTGTTGTTGTTGTTGTTCTTGTTGTTGCAGTTGTATTAAATTTGTACTAAGTTGCTACTATAGTTGCTACATTTTTGCTTTTGTTAATTTGAAATTTTTTATACAAATTTTTTTTCTCATTCTGCCACTGTTTTTAGTTGTTGCATTGTGGTTTTTTTTTTTTCTGAGTAAAAATGCAACTAAGCTATATTATGCAATCCGTATAGAATTTAAAAAATTTTTTAATTTGGCAACATTTAGTCAGCCATGGAATTTGTTAGTAAATTAAAGACAAAATACAATTTTTTCTTAGCATTTCAGTGTATACAGTAGAGGAAATTGTTTAAGTTCAATAATATGGACATTACTGTATTGAGGCAGCTAAGTGTGAACACACAACTTTAGAAGGAAATTTTCTTAATTGTAACTTTTTGTAATTACATACTTTTCTATTGATGCCTTAATTTTATTTTTAACCTTCTTGAATCGCTTTTTGAAAAAAAAAGTTTTGTTTGAAAAGTACATAAAGGTGCAACCCTGGTTATTTTCTTAATTGATTTTTGAACTTTTGCTCTCAATTTATGATATCAAAATTTTTTCGAATAAATGACTAGATAGCCTTTTAAAATAGTTAAGGGTTCGACTTCACAAAGGAAAAATAGGACTAGTTCAACTCGATACGTCTATATTTTAGCGTAAAGTTCCGGAGCCCGGGACAAAGAATTTATTTGCCGCCCATACCTAAAGAATTTTTCGTGTTTTTTGCCAAAAACTTCATTCGCCTTACCAACAACAAAAAAAAACAAAATTCCTCCGCTATTGACTTTCAAAATTTGACGACCATTTTGCCGCCCCCGAGGCGATGGCCAACTCGGCCACCCTAGGTAAACTACTGAAGGTCATATGATAAGATATGATTTTGCCATTCAATGAATGACTAAGATTTCGAGCCTAGTATTAGTAAAGATACCTGATCGTTAGCAGCTTCCATCAAGTTGGAAAAATTTCTCTACATATCATGCTAATCTGGCGAATTCTGAATTTTCTCATCAGAAATGTAAATAACTTGCTCATCCACCAGACGTTGTCCTGCCTTTTTCGGTAGGTGTTTCGGATGTTGTATGAACTCATGCGATGGAATGTATGAGCGAAACAGCCCATTTTTCCAGTAAAACTTACTTTTGTCGGTACATTTTATATCAAGTCCCATTCATCTGCGTCCAGTACTTGATGAGATAAGATTAATTTGATTTTGGAGGGAGTGTCACTGCCCATGTTTCTAAACCAACTTTGAAAAACCTTCCATAGACCATTAGAAACATTTCAAAAACAATTATGAAATTTCCTGAAATTTTTTTTTTGAAAAATACATTTGTATGAGGGCCACCCTAAGTATGTGCCTTTAAATATAACAGCCACGTGGTGTAAATTCCATAGGAATCGATTAAGCGGTCTTCGAAAAAATTATATTTAAAAAATATGTTTGTATGAGGGCCACTCTAAATAAAAGTTTTATAGCCGAAGCTATGACTCTTAATATAAAAGTCACGCGGTGTTAATGCCAAATTAATCGATTGACTGGTCTTTGTGGTAGTGCTATTTTAAAAATATGTTTGTATGAGTGCCACCCTAAATATGCACCCAAAATAAAAGTTTTACAGCCTAAGCAATGCTTCATAATATTAAAGCCACGTGGCGTAAATTCCATGTAAATCGATTGATCGGTCTTTCTGAAAATGCTTTTTTAATAATATGTTTGTATGAGGACCACCCTAAATATGCACTCTAACCAAAAGTTTTGCATCTTAAGATCTTAATATAAAAGACACACGGTGTAAATTCCATGTGAATCTATTAACTGATAAATATTATTATATGAGGGCTACCCTAAATATGGAAATAGAAACTATCCTATGTCCTAAGTTAGACCAAATTATGGACATTAGCTAAATTTTATACAAATTGGTTGAATAGTTCCAGAGTTTACCGCGGACAAACACCGTGACACAAGATTTTTATATATTAAGATGTGCATAGCAGAATCGTTTTTCTACTTGAAAATTTGATCTGAACAAGTATTGTTGTTTAGAAGGCCTTCAGGATATTTAGTACTCAATTTCTCTCCGATGAAATATTCATAGCGCCTAAGTCCTAGTGATAGTAGTATAAGATCCGAATGTTACTAGTTTGGGTTTGTGTCTCGCCGAAGAATTTTAATTAAAGTTACTCAACAGACTAAACAAATTTTCCTAAATCGGACTATTCGAGGACATTTTCTGGATAATAATGGAACATTCTACTAACATTCAGTACTTCTCATCATTTCGATTTTCTTTGCAACTGTTTTAAGATATTGCTTACACCCACATAAAACACATGCTTTTAACCCTTAAGTGTTTTTTTCTTATAAGACATAAGAAGAATGAATATTTTTGTTACTTTTACAAAGAATATTATGTGTTTTGTTTGAATTAATAAGAGATAATTTCATAAATAATAATTATTTTAATCTTTGATTTCATAACTATTTAGCCACATATAATAATTTAACAAAATATTTGGGGTCTATGTTGTCCCCATGCGTCCACTTAAGTAAAATCTTTGTACGCCTACTTAAGGGTTAAGAATCTCATTTGGTGAACGAGATTTTGTAATTTAAAGTTCTTTTATGCAGTATTTTTATAGTTAGAGAAAACTAAAAAGCAACAAATTGGATTCGTTTTATATAAAAATTAAAAAAAAAGAAAAAGAAAAAGAAAATACTTTGCTTAATACAGGTAGTCGAATCCAAGTGATCTGACGATCCATTTGAATGATCATCGTCGCTGACAGAGTTGTTCGTTGCTCGCAAGTAACTACGAGTAACACGTTACTTAGTGCTGCCGTAGCTGCTGCTTTATGCTTATCTCTAAAATCTACGCGCATGCGCTCATATTCATACAAGCGCGCTAGATCTACGTAGTACAAGAGTTTGTACGTAATTTATGCAACGAAAAAAATTATTATCGTATATTCGCATATATAAAAATTTTGATTTATGATCTTGTCTCTTAAAGTTGTTCATCATCGGCTTTAGCAACAGACGTACAGCAACAGTAACAGCAGCAGCAGCAACATCAGCCAGAAAGAAGACTTGTTGGCAGCTCTACAAGTCCACTTTTATGTCAGTACAGCTGACAGTCACTCGAACTGTCAGTCAATATGTCTGTCATATTGTCCATCGGTCTGTTGGTCAGTTTGCTTTTTGTACGTTCATCTCTCTCTGCTATTTGTTTGCTCGTAAGTCAAGTGTTTTCAGCTGACATTTGCACGATCGCTTCGAGCAGTTGTTGTTATTGTTTCTTCAAGTCTTGTACAACGTTTTTGCATGTTGTTGATATTTTTATTTTCCCATTTTTTTTTTATGTCTTTTAGAAAACTTTTTGCGCCACTGTTCATAATTTGAACTTCTTTCCCCACAGATGACTTCTTTCACTAAAAGTTTTGCCATGCGCCATTCATAAAAAAACATTTTCGCTTAGAGTAAAGTTGGCGGCAGTTGCTTACACTTTTTTGTGTTTTGCAACTTTTACAGCAGCAACAGCAACAGCAGCTTACAAGAAAAAACGAAAACTAACTCATGTTTATGTCAAAAATAACAAGATTTTTATCAGTCAAATGTATGATTTTTACCTTTTTTGTTGTTGGTTAAGTTTACGCGTTTTATTAAAAAAAAATAAAAAACGTTGGTTTCATACGCGCTTGACTAAAGCTTAGATTTATGCGTTGATAACCTCATTTTTCATTTCGGCTAGAAAATGATATATTGACCGTTATTTGTGGCTAAAAACTGCGTGTGGCATTTTTTTTACATTTTTTTTTTAAATTCCATCGATTTACTGAACGAAATGTAGAAATAAAGTTTTTTTGAATTTTTGTAAAATATTTGTGCCCGTCCAAAATTAATTTGTCACCTGAAAGTCAAAAATTTAAATGTTTTGATTTAATAATAAGTTAAATTTTTTGTGCATGAATTTATGATGAGTGCCAGAAGCTTCGTTATTTCTAAAGACAGGAAATTCACAATAATTCAAGAAAATCACAAAATTTTATGACAGGTGAGTCTTTCGCCTGAAATTCCCATTTAAAAAATTCAATGTTAAACTTTCAGGTTTTTAGATACATATATGTAGGTATTTAAGGGATTAGTAACTCTTGGACTGTCACTTCTAATGGGGTATTAAAAAAAAAGGTTTAAACACTTCTACTCAGATGTCTTATCGATTATTGAACGCACTAAATTATATACAGTTTATTCCAAAAGTATTGATATGATTTTAAATCTGGACATCAGCTTTTTTATTAACAAATTCAAAGAAAAATTGTATTGTATCTTTATATTTCATATTAAAAATAGAAAATAATACTTTCAAGATAACCAAAATTTTTTTTTCCATTATGGGATCCAATCTTCCAATCTTTTGATGAAATTTTCCATCACTTTTTTATGAGTTAGCGACCTCAAGTTCAATACCTTTTAAGTTCTGCAAGAGTAAGGATTATTCCCCTAATACCTGTCTTTCACACAATTCTATAGAAAGAAGTCTGGAAAGCAAGCCGTCCGATCAGTGTCTCCATTTTTGTAGCTTATTCTGCCAGGGAACATTTCCGGAAGGATAGTCATCGTATCACTGATATTATGGACTGTAGCGCCGTCTTGTTGAAATCACATACATTGCTCGTTGTACTCATTCCCATTCTGGAACTTTATCTGCCCTTTTAAAGAAACAAAGCTTTAAGACCTTTTCAGTCGAAATACCACGCCAAAGAGTAACTAGAGGACTTTTCTGCCCCTTAAACGGAAATTTTGTTTGTTAAAGAATAATTTGTGATGGGGGTAATGAACTTTTTCTGACAATCAATTTCTCCAAAAAATAACGATCTTGATGTTGTTTTTCAAGCACTTACGGCCTGAACAAAGGCTCTAAAACAAAGAATGTTTTAGAAAATTCAATTAAAAAGCTTTGGAAACATAAAGAAAAATATGGTTTTCAGAACTAATAGAAACTCAAATATCGAAATGTCTGAAAAGTTTTTTAATAATGGCCAGTTTTGTTGATCTTTATTCCTCAGCTTCAATATTCCCTGGGTGACTAAGAATTGTTTTTGGGTTCGCGTTTTAGTAATACATTAACAAATTTTTTCTTTGAAAACCTGCAAATACAAATTGATGTATTGGAGATTTAGTAAGTATTCTTATAATATTTAGGAATTAATATGCTACTATTTGCACTAACATATGTTATATGAAAATATGTAAGACAAATTAAAAAGCGCAGAAGTATTATACTTCCTGAACGTATCCTACTTTTTAAACGTAACCCACTTTCCGAACGTATCCCACTTTCTGAACGTATCTTACTTTCTGAACGTATTCATCTTTCTGAACGTTGTTATTTAAATTACTACATTGCGTGTATGTACTATGAGAAGTACTAAGCTCTCGTCAATTGACAAGTTCTGCTGCATAGATTTTCGCTTGTTTCATTTCAAATCGTTTGTTTGTATACTATTGCTGAACCATGGGGAATACTTTGGCTAGAGAATAAAATGGTTTGTTACATCGTTTTCACGGATAATTAAAATTGTATCACATATTACAATGATGAACGAAAATATTCGTTTTTAAGGCAAAAGAAGAAAAATTTTCGTGAAGAAGGAAGATTTTCGCTAGTGTTGATCTTATCCAAAATGCTTATTACTAAGATTACTTTTAGTATTCCTTAGGGCTTTGTTTAGACTTTATCTTATATACGAAGTCAACATGTCTTTGTTTGTTTTTCATTGAAAACTGAGACTCTCTTTACTTGTAATATGTTTATAAATCAACTGCTGATCTTCGTGGACTATTTTTCGTGGCTGAGAGGTTGTAGTCAGGCTTACCAAGTAAGCAATAAAATTAACTTAAAACTTTTTGTTAACGACCAAAAAAAAGGTCATAAATTTTCCCACAAAAATTTTTTCTTTTTACAATTTTAGGTAAATCATTTTTTTTTTAGATGGCCTTAAATTGCTACTGTACGACTTGGTAACCCTGGTTGGAATTAATTAAGATATTACCTAAAAATTAAAATAAATGCGTACTAAAAGCATGCGCACTTGGCTTCACAAGATCGAGGCATTGCGATATTTCTTCCCAATCAGGGCTCTGGGTGATTTTAATTTAATTTGAAATTCATTAAAAGAAGAGCTATTAATTTTCATATACATTTTTGCTGAATCAACAAAAATTAAAAATGCTCAGTTTTGCTTTTTTGACGCATACACTGTATTGCACTTTGCACTATCATCGCTTGGTTGGGTTACTCAGACATATTTCTGCATTAATGAGATTATGGTATTACCCATAAAGTGATAAAATATAGTTGCAAAAATCGTTTCAGTTTTTAAAAATCTTCGTTAGGAACACAAAAAACAAAACTTCCCTTTTATTTTTTATTCCTCACCATATAATGTGGTAGTAAAATTATGTTGCAATAAAACAAGTTAAAGAAATTTTTCCTACTATTTTTACAAGATCAAAAAATTTTGATAAAATTTTTTAACAAGCATCGTATCAAGTGTGCCATAATAAAAGCAAGCAGTGCACTCCACAAAATTGGCATGAAAAATGTGTGACGAACCATGAACTATTTGCAATAAAACCTTAATTGTAATTGGTGTGTTCCATTATTACCACCACATTAGCTGTTGGTCGCACTGGGAGCTGGGAAAATGATAAGTCACTAAGAAGGCAAAAGCATAGTGCAGGCAAAAGATCGTGCAGATTTGATAAGCTTTTGGTGATGATGATCATTGAGGGAGGCATATATGGAAGTTGAAGAATTTCAGAAATTTATTAACAAATATATATGTATGCTTTGATGTTAAATAAAATGATTTATTTATAAATTTGTGCTATACAATAAAAAAGTAAATTAATTTCCGATTTAAAGAATTCTATTAGATTTTACTGCAAGATACAATCAATCAATGAGCTACAGTAATGCCCATTTAAAGTTTATCCCGCTATAGGGAACTACTTAATAAACAATAAATATTCAATTATCGGAACAAACGACAACCCGATATGTGTGGAATTACTTGTTGGACATGAGAGATATTACACTTTTTTTTTCATTCCTAACACTACTTACTTACTTCCCTAACGGCAGTGGATGCAATGATGAAAAAAAAGAAAGAAAAAAAAGGAACCTGTCAATATTGCTCGCAATAAAAATCAACTAACCAACATTGACAAACAATATCCAAACTTGCTCAATCTCGGGCACTAATCAATGAAGACACTAACGGCTGCAGAACAAAAAAAAAAATCGTTTGTGCACACAATAACGCATAATAATAAGTTAACAGAGATATTGATCTTTTCATTTTCATAGCAATCAAGATCGAAATGATTGCTTAATCGTGAGCCAATAACAAGTAATGTTTAAACAATATTTTCATACATGTAGTAGGTACATATATCTTTGAGGAGAAAATAAAAACTTTTTGTTTGTAAATTCAGCAAGAAAAAAAAAACAACTGCTACCAATAATTAATTGCAAGCTACAAGTTTATAGCGCCAAAACAACGTGCGTTGTGCGATGATCGTAGGCTGCGCGATCAGCACGCATTTCTTTTGTAGCCACAACAGCAACAGCTGCTGCAATTGCAGCAACCATAACTTTGTATATTGTAAGCATGTATCGGCAACATTATTTTGCCATATTTAGAGCAGTAGCAACTTTTGCTAATGTTGTCTGCGAAACGATCTTTACTAATGCTCAGTTTCATGTTATTGCTGCAATTTCTGCAGAACTGTTGCTAAAGCAGCTAACCATAAAGCGGCATTTTTATTGGCTTCTTTTTTCTTGCAGCGAGAAAAAAAAAGAAAAGTTTTATAAAATCACATAGGTATTGAAAAGCAAATATGTATTGCGAACAAAAGGCATCTAAATGATTGTTGTTTGTTGATCTTGTTAGTATAGTAAACTGCTATATTTAGCCATTTAAAGTTTAAGATTAGTGGTGTAATAAAAATTAAATAAAAATCATTAGCTTTGAGCGTAATTCTTGCGTGAAAAATTCTTACTTTCTGCAAAACTATTCAAACTTTAACTCGTATATGACTCAAATTAATTGTAGACCTTAAAAAAAATGAGTTCTACGAGAAAAATTAAGCTCATTTATTATACACAAAACAGTTAAGCCCAATGTACTATGTAAACGTTTGAAGCTTTTTTGCACCACACAAATCGCACGGTGTCAATGTGGCTTTCTTCCTAACAGAACGACTGAGTAAGGTTGAAAAAAGTTGAAATAGTTGAAAATACTGAAAAAGTCGATTAACCCTTAACTTCAATTTTGTAACAATCCGGCACATTGGGGTATTTCACAAACCCACATTGAAAAAAAGTTATATACATATTAGCGAATTTTCAATTTTAAACTTCATGACTGTGAACGAGTATTGGCAATGACTCAATTCCAGCGATGGGCACGTAGTGGCACTTTCCGTCCCTCATGACCCGAACCGTTATTCGACGCAGAAGCAACCAAAAAACAAATTCGCAGAATTTCAACGCTATTGACGCACAGCGTTGACTTGAGTTCAAATTAAAACAAAAACAACAAACACAGGCGTAAGCGAGGTTGCCGCATTTTGTTTTGACGAATGTAGCAGTTGTTTTTGTTTGTAGTGCAATTTGGATTTTTTTTTGTGCTGTTGCATAATTTGGAAATAGAAGCCAAAAATTTTAAAATATCGTTTTTTGTTTTTGTGCCCTTCTGCTAAGGTATCCCATGCCCACCGCTGCTCTACTCTATGAAATTCAATTATCATTAGAGCTTTCTTTCAATAACTTTTTGTGCTACATGAGGCTTAAATTGGGTCAATTCGAAATATTTAATTTTTTCAAAAATGCCGTGAGCTCGTTCACGAACCAATGGTGCCGCTAAGGGTTAAATATGGAAAATGTTGAAGAAAGTTGAAAGAGGTTTGAAAATGTTGCATCAGTTGTAAGTCGTTGAAAAAGTTGAAAAAATAAGGAAAATGTTGAAAAAAGTTGAATAAGTCAAATAAATTGGAAAAAATTGAAAAATGCTGTCGAAAAAAGCTGTAAATCTGCAAAATATGGGAAATAATGAAGGAAAACTGAAAAATTGAAAGAGGTCCAAATATGTTGAAAGAGGTTTAAAAATATTGAAACAGTTGAAAATCGCTGATATAGTCGAAAAAGTTGAAAGAGGCTGAAACAGTTGAAAAAGGATGGAAAAGTCGATGAAATATGGAAAATGTTGAAAAATGTTTCGGGTTGCGAAACTCGAAAAAGTTGAAAAAGACTGAAAAAATCTATAAAATATGGAGAATTGAATGAGGTTAAAAAATGCGAATAAAGCTGAATAAAGTTGAAAGAGCTTGAAAAATGTTGAACAGTTGAAAATCGCTGAAATGTCAAAAATATGGAATCTAATGAAGAATGAGGTTGAAAAAGTTGAAGAAACATGGAAAATATTGATAAAGTTGAAAAAAGTATTGAAAAAGTCGGAAAATTTTGAATAACAACGCAGAAGGTTGAAAATGTCAAAAAAAGTTGAAATGTCGAAAAATAATGTAAATTGTTGAAAAAAGTTGAGTGAGGTTGAAAAATGCCGAAACAGTTGGAGATGGCAGAGAAGCTCGAAAATGGTGACAGAGGTTAAAAAACTCAAAAAAAAAAAATGTAATATGAAAATTAAAGAAAGTTAAAGTTTTCCAAACTTGTTAGCCAAACAGCACTGCTGTACATTATTTCGAAACATCGAATTATATTATATATGATATCCGCTATATCATACTTTTATCGCACTGATTAAGATTTGTTTATGGGGATAATATTTTGCAATATTCCGATACAACCAGATGACAGGTTAACACTAAGGAATCAGCTTAAGAAAAAACCACCACGGTCAATAGATTTAATGGATATTAAATTAAACGAAGACATTGTTATTCGTATGACTTTAAAGCACTTGATGGACTTTAGAGTGCTGTGAACTCTACTGCTGCTGGCTGAGCGCTCACGTGACGTTACACTTGCTGCACTTGTGGCAAACAAAATAAACGTCATAATACAATGACAGCAAAAAAAAAATGCATAAATGTCAATGTTCAGCTGGGCATAAAACCAAAACAATTAAGTTTTTCAAATATACTCCGATACGAGCGGCAGTAAAAAAAAAAAATGGTCATAACTTTTATTATTTTCACTGGTTTGTTGAACAACAAATTTTTAAGGAGTAGTGATTTTTGTTTTTGTGAAAAATCGTTTTTTTTTATCTGTTATTTTGTAACTTTGTTAGCGGTTGTTGTAATATATTAAATGCTTCACGTGACATCATAACCACAAAATAAAAATCATAAATACGAGTAATAATCTTTTATGGGGAAAATGTATGTAATATTAAAAGACCATTTCAAAATGAAGTAAAAGTTTTTGGTACACGTACTTTTGTTCATTGTTTGTGGTAAAACAATGTTAGTGTTGCGCGTAATTGCGTCGTTTATGTGAACATAAATTTTAAACGCGGGAAAAATTCGACCAACAATACAACAAACAAATAAGAGACAACAACACAGAGAGGGGGACACTTTTACAAAGGTCAACTGTTAGATGAAAAAAAAAAAAACAAAAAAACAAAATAGACACGCTCAGTTCATGACTAGTAATTTTTTTTGAGTTTTTTTTTCCATTTTTGGTTCATTATTTGACAGCGGATGTCAACCGAAGATCATGATAAAAAAAAAAAACAGCAACTGTTTAAATGTTTAAATATATTTTGGAAAATTAACCAAGCGTTAAGCAACAAATAAAATAAAAATTTGTATGTACTCTGTTGGCTACGACGGAGTTTTCTAAGCCTTAAGTTTTTTTTTATTATATATTTTAGAAATGTTGCATAACAGTTAGTGAGGTCTTAGATTATTGTGGGGTAATGAAATCATTTAGGAAAGTCATGTTACTTTGTTTTTTTTTTTAGCTATTAAGAATATTCGACAATTACTTTGGTCTCAGTTAGTGGCAAATGTTTCTTCGGCCGAGTTGGCCAGCATACATAGTATGGAAAGCTACAGTGAGCGAAATTTTTATTAAACTTAGAACAAGCCTTACCATGCCCTACAACGTTTAAAAGAAAACAAAAAGAAAACTTAATAGAATAAAGTCAAATGCAGCTTTTAGTTTTACTGAAAGTTGTGTATGTAAGGTCTTACTTAGCTCCCAAAACATATATAGAAATAAAATTCGAAGTCAGACTTTTGTCAGTTTTTTAAAATTTTTAAGATTTTTTCGACTTTTTCAAATTTTTTTAGAATATATCGCATTTCCTATACCAACATAAGTAAACGTTTTTAAGTTCTCAAATTAAACACAAATTTTGTAGCCGGTGATACTCTCATATATTTCTTCAAGTTCTTCATGATTATTTTGATGTTTCTTAGAAGTTCAATTATATTTACTACATTCTGTTTTAGTTATTTTTATATAATCATCGTTATACAATGTACTACTGTTTTATTAAATTATTTCATTTCTTTATTTTCAGGTAAGTTTTGGCATTCTGTTTTATTGCAAGATGTAAGTAATAATGGGACTAAGCTCTAATATATAGCCAGATTAGTCGTTTTTTCACCGAAAAATAAATGATTTATCCTTTGAAAAAATATCCGAAAATATAATTTTCACCCAAATACGAGAAAAAACACAAAAGTGCCACAAAAAAAAAGTTATAAAAACTTCTAAAGGGTGATTTTTTAAGAGCTTTCGGATTTGATTTAAAAAAAAAAAACACATAAAATTTAGAGAAACGTATGAAATTTTTATTTGAGTCGATAGAATGATCTATATAATTCAATGTTTAAAGATGATTTCATGTAAATGTTGAACGCGGCTACGCCTCAAATGATTCATACGCTGGGCCAATGGACCGGCCTCAAACGTGAAAAAAACTGTTCACCTAACTCGCGTCTCAATTGGGTCATTGTTTCGCGTGCTGTGTGGCATGTGGCACCACCGTCTTGTTGAAACCTGGACAGGACAAAAAAAATTTGTAATCATGGCACGGTAGCGCTCGCCATTCACAGTAACGTTCCGAATCGATAATTCATGGTCAGCAACAACAGTGGCGGATACAGCAGCGATATTTTCCTCTGTCCTCTACGTATGCGTGTGGGTGGTTTAATGTACAATAATGTAAATTTGGTGCGAAATTTATTCACAAGATTGCGAATAGTCGCACCTCTCTTTACCGAGCATGAATTTTGATAATAAAATTCAATAATCTGCAAACGTTGTTCGTTTGTAAGTCGATTCATGGTTAAATTATAGACCAAACTGAACAAGTTTGACATTTGACATGTTACAGGAAAACAGTTGAGCTGCCAAAAACAGCGTTGCCAAAATTAAAGTTGCTAAAAAATCACCCTTTATATATGTACATACATATGTATATCTATACTACATCTACATCTATAGATGCATAAGTGCACTGTGCGTAAATTTCGAAATTTCCCACTTGGACAGGCAGATTCTGATGTGAAATGAATTGAATTTTGTGAACATTTGAGGGAATATTTTTGGGAACTTGATGAGAAAAAGGTGGCCTCTAAAATTACGGAATTTGAAGGGGTAGTGATTTTGTGATTATCTCATTTGAACTGAATGCTAGTATGGCTGATCTACTGTTCATATAGGCCTGATACAAAATTGAATCGCATGCACTTCAAAGTAACGTATCTCATGTTTATTTAAAGAAGCTTTCTAGACCATTCGTCTTTCTTGGACACTGAAGCAATTTTCTGTACATTTTGCGCAAATTTGCTCCGAATTGCACTTTTCTCAGAATGAAAAGTGCATAGAGTAATATTTTGGTTGACAATGAAAGTGAGCATAAAGTTTTTATAGCTTATTATCTGTTCTTCTTGTAAGTAGTGAATGGTTTTAGGATCTTTTGTCTCTTAAAGTAAGGTAAAAAGATTCAACATGTCTCATATGCATGATGCAAAGGCGCAGTGATAAAAAGAGACACCATTTATTGCGTATTTTTTCCCAAAAAAGTTATTTTCGATTAATTCCATATTATACAAAAATTTTAAATTTTCAACAACAACAATGCTTGACAACAATTTTCATACACATAATTTAGAAAAAATGCTTAAGACAATGTTTAGGAATAATGTTCACAAAGTTATGTACAAAAGTAACTCTCAGGTACAGTACCTACCCTATGAACTGTTAAAGATTTGGCATGCTTCATACCAGAATTTCAAATTGGAAATAATATTGATGCGAAATTAATACTTTCAAAAATACATCGCCATATATTTTTATTTAGTCTCACATTTTTTTTTAGTCTCAGATTTTTTTTAGTCTCAGTTTTTGAGAAATAATTCGTTAACGACAATTCATTGATGAAAATTAGTTTAAATCAATTTAGTAGAACAAAAACTTCTCAACGAATTACTTGAAATATTTTGTTGAAGAATGAAAAAGTGATGTGCGCCAGCTGACTACACAAGAGGTAAAGTTCCCAGCACTTTTTTGTAATCTGTTTGGTATCCTTTTTCAGCCCAATCTGCACTTATCATAAAATAATCTCTTTTCGGAGATTTCTGTCTAGGTCAGGATGTCACATATCTTCGTCATTGTCCAGTTTTTAACTGATTTCAACTTCGTCTGGTTAATCCACATTATCTGAATTCGGATAGCTATGCAACCATGTTTGAATCTGATGATATGTTCTCAAAGAATATAAATTTATTTTGTTGGTGGCACATCGGACAAGTTAACTCTGTTTCGAGTTGCTAATTTGATAAATTGTGTGAAGCGAAAACTATTTTTTGATTGTTCTTGGCTGGTATCTCCGTACAAAGAAATGAAAAATTGTTTTCAATATTGGGCGATCTTATCTAGATCAATATTTGCTTCTTTAAAGATTTCAACAGCCTGCAGTTAAGCATGTAAAATGTTGAGTAGAGCAAAGTTTATGAAACACATGAAATGTTTTCATGTAACCATGTAGGTCTCTTGTGGTCTTGGATTCATTTTAGAATATATCTATGTATATAGATGTAGCTATAAGAAACAAAAACAACAGATACTTAATGTTGGTGTAGTTAAATGAAATGAATGATACTTCTATATTCCCTACACTGTCGACTGTAAGCTATTAACTTTACATAAATATTTTGTAAAAGAAACTATTATGTTCTACAGAATTTGTTATACCTAAATATTTTTTTAGGGCGATATACATAATTCCAAAAACATTGGTTTGGTCATGTAAAGAAGCGAATTTTATACTCTACAAAAATATCCTTTTCAAGTTTGATCGATAGTACCTATAGACAATTTCGAGATATTTGATAAAATAGTTTTTTTCAAAATGATGTCAAACGCTTATCCTCTCCAGCTGTGCCATTTTATATTGAAACTAAAAGAGTATTCCCAAGCAAAAATTCAAAAATTTCGTGTGCATTATAAACCCTTAAAAAAACTTCTTGACTTAAATTGCGAAACAATAAAATTAATTCTTTAAACATAAACTTGAGCAACCACAACACTCCATTGCCACTTGTTCCCTTTAAGCACCAACCACGTTGCAATTCGAAAAATTCCGATGCGTGAGCAAATCAACAGTGAAAGATTCACTTCACTGCCAAAGACACTGGCGATGACGAAGACGAAGACGGACCTAAAAAGCAACATGAAACAACAATTTTTAAAAGAAAAACTATTTTTCCCTAAGTTATTGTTATTTGATTGTTGCTATTTTGTTGTTGTTGCATTTTTTTTTATTCATCAACATTTTCTTGATTGCCATGGTTGACGGCTTACGCAACTTTTGTGAGCGATCACGGAATTTCACATAGTTTTTCTATTGCTGTTGTTGTTGTTGTTGTTTTCTTATTGTAATTGTTTTTTTTTTGTTGTTGTATGAAAACCGCATGGAAAAATTTATTATTACATGCAATATTTTTTATAATTCTCTTTTTTTTTTTTAAGAAACAAAAAAAAAATTTGTTTATAGTTATTTACAAAAAATGTAGTTTTACATTGTGTATTGTAGTAGTAGGAGTTGAAGAAGGTGTAGTAGGGTTTGTTAAAAAAAATACTTTGGAAAACAATAGCTTGTTTTATTGTAATTGTTGTTGTTATTAGTGTTGCCGCTGGGAATGCGTTACCAGAGTTGGGAGTTTTTCATTTTCGCTTCCAACTACTTTGCATGGCGTGCGTTTTGGTACGCTGTAACTTTTTAGTTGTTGGCTATGTTGGATCTTTGCGGTGGGGTAGGAGTCTACATAATGTCTGTACTTGATGTTTCTTATTATTTTTTTTTTTTTTTGTTTTGAAACATTTTGAACATGAAAATGGTTTTAATCTTTGTTGGTTTCGAAAAAATTGTTTCTCGATTAATTTATTCGCTTTATTTAAGGACTTTTTTCTATCAAAATTGGTAATATTTTTATCTTATTTATCGACGAGCCTTTATTTCTATTAAGTACGAATTTTTTGATAGATTTTTGATAAAGCTTTCTAGGTGATTTTGTTTTTGCTGGGTAATGATAAGTCTAGGGGCTTGGGAGGACACCCATTAGATTGAAGAACTTTTGTTTTTTTGGTTACACCATTCAATATGAATGATCATTTTTTTTTTTGACATTCGTCTAAGGAAGCCCACTGTTTTGGCTGATTTTTTCATTAATTTTTGAAACTTTTTTTCATTTGGAGCCTACCAAACTCTGTATCTTTTCGGGTCCGAGAACAACGCCTCCGTTTTTGTTGGTTAAATAAAAATTCGTGATTTCAAGATTTTGTGCATTTGTTGGTGTATGTTAAGTGCCAAAAGAGTTTAATGAATTAAGACATTTTTCGAGTATACTTATAAAACATAAATCGTAACATACATACCTTCCTTTGTAATTTACAGTGAATACTGCAATAATTTAAACTTAATAATCACAAAATTAATAACCACAAGCAACGGTAAAAATCTGTGATCTTTTCTTCACCAATTCCATAAAAAAAACCCAAAAAAAAAAAATAAAACCTGAAAACCACCTTTAAAAAATATTATGAATATTTAACAGGAAAACAAAAAATGTGAAGGCTTGCTGTAGGTAACGCCTTCCTTAAACTACAAGAGTATAACAAACCAACAATCCCAAAAAAAAGCAACAACACATAAAAAAAAATTTAAAAAACCAGCGAAATCCCTCAAAGGCTTCAAGGCCACACGGCGGCGGTAGCATAAACATCCAATACACAAGACAAGACAAGACAAGCCAAGTCAAAAAAACGTCAGCCTTCCATGCCAGATTCAATGATCTTGCCAACATTACGAAATACGTGGTGGACTGGTGCCCCAAGTACGTGAAAAGATCATAAAAATCCATAGATATAACACAAACCATATACGCGCGCGTACTAACGTGAACGATCAACACATTAACGCTTTACTAAATACAGCAATAACAGAAATTGAAAAAAAACTGACTCTTTTATTTTTGTTTTTTTTTTGTTAAAGAAAATCTATTAATTGAAATGAAGTTTTCATATGCACTCTATATCCCACAAATTGCTTAAGGGTTAAAAATGCGCTTTTAACATGGTCAAAATCGAGAACGCAACCACAATGATGCTGCTGCTGATGATGATGATATAAGCCAACATAACAAGTAACTGGTGATGATCGCGTAAGTGATCGTATGTTATGCTTTTTCTTAAGTACCTACTAAAGTAATGTAACTGACCGTAAAAAAAAAAACGAAAAATCTTCATTTGTACCCTTTGGGATGTGCGCTGTGTGCCCATATTCTCCCCACATTTTGTCAGATTTGTGCGGCTTAAACTGCTCGATATGATATTTCTATAATTATTTATCGAACGCACGTGTCGACTTTTGCTACCATTAAAAAAGCATCATGATGCCCAACCAACATGAGCGTTTGGTGGCAAGTCCCCTATAACCTCAACAACGTTACCAATGATGCTAGACGCTGCTCGCTACTCGCTGCTGGTGAATGCTGTTGCTGATGATCGTAGAATGTTGACGTGTTAAATGTTTTTCCATTTATTTTTCTTCATTGATTGTAAACAAAAGCATTGCAATGGATTTTTATGGTATTTCTTCTAAACTCTGCGCAGAAGTTTTTAAAGTTTTCTTTAATTTTTCTTGGCGTTGCCTTAGGGTTTTATTTTTTTTTTTTTTTTCATTTTACTGTTCTTGATCCTCATAATGCTGAGGTTAAGTTCAATGTATGCGCTTGCGTTTTTTTCTCTCTATACTTTGGAAGTCAAACTCATAGCTCGCTCCTTCTTTTGTTTGCGCATTCGCAGTGATGTGTTGTGCTGTTGTGCTTCCTAGTTGAGAGTTCCCTTATAATTTTTATCGATCGTTAATTTGTTCATTTATAGGTGTTAAGCGCTACCATTAATGAACTGTTAAAAAATGGTAAAACGTGTGTTTATTGCAAATCAAGACAAAAATGGCTTACTTTAGAAATTGAAATTGAAAGGCTGCTTGACTTTGATTTGTGTTCATAAATAAAGTTCTTTAACATACAAAAATTATTTAAAAAAATATATATGCCTCAGACATCGGACAGGCGAGGGAAATGTAAAAAAAAGGTAGGCGTTGATTGACAGGATTTTTAACATTTACTTTTTGTTTTCTCTTTTAAAATGGTCTGACCTTAGATAGCAGTTTGATCCCATTTATATAATGAGTTTTTTTGTAATTCGTTTAAATATTTTGAGTTCACGTATTGATAAACCAAAGCGTTATTTATTTCGGTTAAATATGAAATAATCGATTTCGAAGGAAATACTAACACGTCTAAAAGTTTCCCTTAAATGTGATTCTCACCGGCATCAACATCAGCACGATTTGCATTTATCTCGATTTAGAATCAAGATCAAGCTCTTTTTTGCATACAAATTGTACTGTCAAAAAACGTTTTGGCTTTAAATCGCATACTATTGTGAATCGTTAGGGCTGTTCAATTTCCCCACCTAAGTTAATATAAAATTAAATGTTAAAGCGAGTATTTTGTAGTTTTATTTAATAAAACGTAATAGATTTGCGGATTAGTTTCAAACAAAAAGGAATCAGCCAATTTCAAACAGAAAGCTTATGTCAGCAAAAATCGAGCAATATAAAATATGTAGAGTCAAGCAACTTCCAAAAGAAACGACAACAAAACCGCGCTAATGCCGCATAGTGGATGGGTTTGTATGAAACGGCGGCCATATAAGTATAGTAATAATTGCACTGGACTCTTGAAATTTGGAACAGATGTTTTTAAGATGTTTTTTTCATATTAAATTTTTGAACATGAAATGCCTTCTTCAAAATGGGTATCAATTTCCATTAACTTAACATTAATGCTGATTTCAAAAATGTTACAAATTTTGCGATATCTTTTATAGTTTTCAGGTTATTAGAGTAAAAACCAAAAACGATGGCCATAAATAGTAATAATAGCACTAGAGTGTTTTAGGTTAAACCAACAAAAATTTGTGCATTTGAAAAAAGATCGGTCCACGGGCACGCCTACTTCCCATGCAAAGGTGGGATGTGTTTGAGACATTTTTTTTAAAATGGGTATCAATTTCTATTAACTTAGCAATGCTGATTTCAAAAATGCTAAAAATTGTGTGATATCTTTTACAGTTTACAAGTTATTGGAGAAGATTGGAGTTTCGAAGGTTTATCCCTTCTGCTATTGCAAAGCATTTGAATTCATATCTTTTATCCCAAGGGGAATAAAAAGGCCAAAAATTACCCTTACCTGCTTCCCTTCCTTGAAACTCGAAACTCTCTTTCGAATTTAAGCATCTCCCCTCACGCTGTAAGCTTTAACAACTAATATTATTATTATAAAGGATTGCAAAATGCGAAGAAATGAAAAAATCTTTTCCTTCACATGTTGCAGTAGAAAAATAATCATAAAAAAAAGTTCTGAAAAAAAGCAGCTGAATGAAACCATAAATTGTTACATAATATATAAAAAAACTTAGAATATGGGATATGTATTTTTTGTTTGCTACTTTTTTTTTCTGTTCAATTTTGCAAATTTCCCACTTTTATCATTTTTCATTATAGTTTTTGAAGAATCCATACAATTCATTTAAAGGCGATAAAAGAAAATTATGTAAATTGATTTTTACAAAGTGGAAATAAAGTACCGTCAATATGCTACATTATTGCATTTTATTTCAAACAAGTTAACTAGAGCGCCCTATCTAACACAATCGCTTTTATAAAAAGTTTCATATAACATTTTTGGTGTACAAAGTTCAACTTTGAGCCCACTGTGTCACGAAACTCAAAACAAATTTAAAACACTTATAGTTTTTTTTTTCATTCTCTAAGTATACTCTGACGATGGTCTTAAAAAATTTTGCAATCCCTAGCACTTTAATTTTCTTTCAATTTATGGCCACAAAAATCCACTGTGCAGCGCCGCGATCTGGCAATGTTTTCGTGATATCAATACTTAAAAATGGTTGCTTAATATGTCAGTATACGTAACTTGAGAGCAATAACTCATAATCCTGTGATAAGGTTTTGTTGTGCACGTTGAGACTGTTGTTCATAATGCCAATAACTTGACCTCTGCAAAAAGTTGTTGAATTTCAATGAAACCACTTTCCCATACAAATAGTGGGGGCCATTTATTAAAAAAAAAAAAAAATTAAAAAAAAAGATATAAAATTATAATTATATTAATTGAAGGAAATTTTTAATGATCCAGTAGAAAATTATGGCTGATCTTATGTATATATTGATCAAATATGAATGATCGTCTTTATATCTAAGTAAACTTGATTTTGATAAAAAAGCTTAACTCAAAATTACGTTTATTTTAAATCAAAGCAATAAAAAAAATATGTAAATTATTTTTGTGCAAAATAATTTATATGCAAAAAATAATGATTATGCAGTGATTTTTATTCTTAAAATCATAAATTAAAGACTCAAGCTTAGATAGCATCAGTTGTTGACTCAAACCGTAAGTTATGAGTTTCATTTCATAAGTCACCTGCTGCAAAAAATGCCGGGACGGGCGTTTGTTTTTTTTTTGCATATTTTCTATCTGTGATTTCTTTCAGTAACCCCACAATTTCTTCATTTCCTGCTGACATAAATTTTATGGCTAATAAGCGCCACATTGGCAATAAATCATGCAACGTGGTGCTGCTGCCAACAACCACAAGTCTATCGCGTACATTGACAACTTTTCGCTACGAAAGTGACAGCATGTTAGGGATGCCAACATTTTACTAACGAAACTATAATTTTTTTTGCTGCTTCATAAAATTTTTGGTTTTCGTTTTTTCAACGATTTCATTGCCATTTTTAACTATTTCTTGTTGTTTTCACATATATGTATGTAGTATAGTCTGACCAAAGTAAGATAAATATTTGCTTAACTCAAAGGAAAAACCAACGCCCAGCATATCAGAGTAGCGTACATGTTGCTATTGTGATTGCAATAGCAACAACCATTAAAAAAATAGTAACATAGGATTTTTGTTAAATGTTTTTTTTTATTTTTTTTTATTTTATTGTTTGGAAAAAAATTTCCTACTTAAGAAGCGTTAAGTTTACTTTTGCGGAAAAAAAATGCAAATAGTTGCAGGCAAAAAAATACTGCGGAAGAAATAGCAAATTTTGTTAATAAATTTATTACCCTAACGTTCTATGTTCGGGCATCTGTCTATTAAATACCAAAATGAAGTCACTGTTTGAACCGCTTTTAACGAGCGCGGCTGCTGGCTGTGGCAATCATTTTGTTGTTGTTGTTGTTGTTGTTGCTGCTGCTGCTGTTGCCCATTGTAGGTAAAATAACATCTACTAACTTGTTCCGTATTTCATTCATAAATTCCTTTAACGCTTGCAAACTTTGTGTTGCTTTTTAATCTTCTAGGTTAACTATTCCTTGTTAACCTTTATAGACACAAGAACTGTTCAAATTCTGTTGCGGAAACAATGTATGAATGGAAAATTGTTTTAAGTTAGAGTGTTCTTTATACATAGGCCTATAAGCAGCATTGGGTAATTCATTTGAGTAACAAAAATATGGTCGATACACTTGAGAATAATATGGCTGAGTGTATTTCCAAATATTTTATGTATAGCCGCAATATACGAGTACATATATTTGAAGAGTTTGGTTTTTGAAAATTGAAAAAAGAACAGAAAATTTTAAAAAGTGAATGAAATATTTACTTCGAGTGATTCATTTACCTTTTAAAAATTATTTCATGTAAATGTTGACCGCGGTTACGCCTGAGGTGGTTTATCCTTCCAACTTTTTCCAGCATTTTGTCCGCTATCTCACCAATCGCAGCTGTAATGTTGCCTTCCAGGGCTGCAATTGTGGCTGGCTTGTCCCTGTACACGAGCGACTTCACATAGTCTCACAAAAAATTGTCTAGTGAGATCAAATCGCATGATTTTGACGGCCGATGGACTGCTCCGAAAAGTGAGATTAATTGCTTACCAAACTCGCCTATCAATAGGTCCATGATATCACGTGACGTTTGCCATGTGGCACCGTCTTGTTAAAACCACATGTCCACCAAATCCAACTCTTCCATTCGGGGCAAAAAAAAAAAAGTCGGAAATCATTGCACGTTACCTTGCTCCATTGACTGTAACATTGCGATTTTCGATGGTGCCGGCCCACAAAGCGCATCAAATAGTACTGTTTTCAGGGTGCATAGGCAGCTCTTGAACTGCCTCTGGCTGCACTTGCACTTAATGAGTCTGTAATGGAACAAATCTATTTGTTGCAAACATCTAGGAGTTGCATTTATCAAAGGTTGCGTTAACCGAGGCCTCACTGGATGTTATTTTCTGCTTAAAAATAATGATCATGATTTTGAATTAAAAATATTTTTTTTTGTTGGTACTTTTGTTTTTTATCCAGTTAAAGAATCGAATTTTAAAATTTGTAAATTTTTTCAATTAAAAAAAAAATAGATCAAATATGATTTTTTACTTTTTCGTAAAAGTTAATCATAGTCTGTTAGTACGTACTCATTTTTAAATTCTTTTGTCACCGACTTCCTGGTGGTCTGGACCCATATCTTACCACAAATGCACTTTTGACATGTCAGCAACAATATTAGCTCACTACTTTCAGTTGTTATCTGCGTGTTCATTTATTTGTATGCAGGTCCGGATTTAGAAATTTGCCGCCCTTAGGCCGTTCACAAATTGCCGTCCTTCTTCACTGGTGAATATGGAAAAAAATTTTTTTAATATCAAATGTGAAGACCTTTTTTTAGTTTTTTAGGTAGTTTAGGGGATAATATTCCAAGTATTCGCACTCTTACCATCACCAATATACCACCACTTAAAAAAATTTAAAAAAAATTTCAAAGTTCCCAATATTTGCCACCCCTAAATTCTTGCTGCCCTAGGCACTGGCCTAGTGTGCCTCTTAGGTAAATCCGGGCCCGTTTGTATGACTATATTCTTACGGGTTTAAAGTAAGATAGCTCTTTCTTTTGACTTAAATTCTTCATCAAATATCTTTGGTTTAATTTTCTCAAATATTTAATGCACTGAAGCCTTTTTCCAAGTATGTAGTTGGGGAGGATTTAATTTTTCACATGATTTTTCGATTTTCTTTAATTAAAAGCTTCCCACGTCATAAATGTGCATGCAGCACTGCCACTTATTCATTCAGTCAGTCAGTCAGCAATGTTTTAAACGTAATTTTAATTAATGTTTGTAGCCAACTATATCGAACACCTTCGCACCTTTCCGCTGCTCCAATGACACCTGCACATTAGTAAGTCGATTTATTTATTCATTGCTATGCGTAGTTGTGTAAATTGCTCATTTTTGCTGTAATCGCAAAGTGCTTGCGCATGCGTTGTTGCAGCAGTAACCGAAAACAACAACAACAGTTACTTTGGGTTGCGTTGTTTTACACAGCGCAACATTTTATCATTTGCCGCCAAATGAATGGCAATGCATTGCATGCTGTCAGCATCGATAACATTTGTCATCTGTGCAATGCATTAAAATATCAACACATAGGTTATATCTAATTTAAGTCGAAATAGATTTTTATTGTGATTTTGTTCTTTTTATCAAAAGCGATGTGTAATTAAACAATATATTTCTTGAAAATTGCCCCAAGTAAATTCATTAATATTTTTGTTAATATTAAGTGGTTACTCCATCCGGTGGGCAAGTTAACAATGTATTGGAGCCGACGTTATTGTTCTCTTTTCAGCTTGTGTCTTAATTGGTTCCTCTTTAAACAATTTTTTCGAGACTTGTGAATTATTGTCTATAATAAATAAAGCAGTTACTTTTTAAACATTGAAAAGTGTGTTTTTAGTTGTACCATAGCACAGTGATTGTCTTCATAGTAAACAAAGCGAAGAAGCTATATGTGCGTACAATGTTTTTATATATTTCTCATGATAAAAAGTTATTACGAAAATAACGGTAAAAATATGAATGTTGCTTTTAATATTTGCTTTGAAAATAGTACCGTAGATTGCAGTGGCGTAGCTAAGAGTTGAGGGGCCCACCTTGAGGCCCCCTTGAAACACTTTTTTTTTCTTCGATGAGTAAACACCGAATTGACCCAGCTCGTGCAGTTTTTAAATAATTACAAATTATGCAAACCTAAGAATCAACTCAGCTCAAACTATTTATTGATGGTTGAATCTGTAAACCCAAGTAACCGAAACGACCCAACTCGTGACATTCTTGCAATCCTAAGTAACCGAATCAACCCAGCTGGTACAATTGATTTGATCGTTGAATCTGCAAGCATAAGAAACCGAGTTGATCCAACTGGTGCAGTTTGAGAGACAATAGGACCCCCTGCAAAATCATTTATGAGCCCCCTCCCCAAGACTGACTTCAGCGGTATTAGGGTATTATTATATTATCAGCTACTTTTTCAGCACTTTTTATCCACGAAGATAATTTCTGAGATGATTTTTAAGCATCCTCAACCCTTGATTTTTTTTCTTTTCTTTTCTGAGCACCACTTAGGTATGAGCATTTCATTTCACAGTGCATTACTTGACAAAACTGAAAAAATAGAAAATCTTTCCACGCTTATTTCTCAGCTTTTGGCTACCTTATCTCAAAGCTGATAGTTATAGCATACTCTGCTCGATGAGTACTTTAATTTGATACTGAATTTATTGCTGTATCTATTTTAGATCCCAATTAAAAAAACAAGCGTTTAAAATTTTGCGTTATAAATTTTTCAAATGACTCCCACTAAAGAAGTTTTACTTCAAAAATTTGTACAAGCTGGGTCGATTCGGTTACTTGAGTTTGCAGATTTAATTATTTAACATTCATATTTCTTCGCGGTAGCTCGCGGGGCCCCCTGCACCGCTGGGTTTGCGGACGCTCAGCTACGCCGCTGGTAGAGTGGCTTGGCAATGATGAAAAAAATTGACATTTCGATTTTGGGAAAAAAAAATCTCCGGACCTCAAATGTCTTTTAACGTGCATTAAACTCATGTCATTTCTCTCTTATATTAATACAAATCCACAGTAAAATTTTAAGCGCAAGCACTTTTGGGGTTTTTGAGAAAATCAGCTTTGTTTTTTTTTCATAAATAGCGTTATAACTCCTCCAATTTTCAACAATTTACAAAATTTCTTTAATATTCTGAGAGAGGATCAGAAGTTCTATTAAGTAGAATCAAGGCAACCAATTCCGGGATCTGAAGTTAGTCCCACTGCATGGTTTGAAATGGATTTGGTTTGTATTATTTTAATTTATTTTCTGCTTTCAGACTGTGAACAGTTTTTCAAAGGCGCTTGCCTCAGAACATTTGTACTCTTTTAGTAGAAAGTTGCTGATACTGTGTGACAACTTGTAAACTTATGATCACCACTCTTCTTATAAACAATCAATATATCGTCAAACTTTTAAATTGGCGATATTTCTTACTTTATTCCACTGTGCTAAATAAGACACAAAAACAATGTAACCAACACAATAACAACACGCTCCCCTTTTAGTTTATCATGGCTAAGTGCAAAACTGCGCGAGTAGCGTGTGTTAACAAAATGTTGTTTAATCGAGCAGAACGAAGTTTTCACAAAAGCAGAAGCGACTTTTGATACAAAACAAAAAAAATCAATTAATGTAGAATGAATTATAAAAAAAAAACCAAAAAAAAAAATAAAAAACTGAATTTCAATTTCATTTTCTACAACAACGAACGACGACAACGATAAAACGATAGTAAAAGTGAAATATAAAAACTGTCATGCGACACAAAGTAACGCAGCTAAATGTCAGCCTTATGTCATTTTTTGTTTTTGCAAAATGTCAATTTGTCAGCTAGTTGATCTCGCGCTGTTAAGCAAACTTTGACAGTTGCTACAAAAACAAACAAAAAACACAAAAAAACAGTGATATAAGCGAACGTAGAACGACAAGATATTGACTCGAATTGCTTTGACTGAATTTGCATGTCAGTGTGTCAGCTTTTCTACCAGACATCATGTTGTTTTATTTTACTTCACTTTCGTTGCTTTTTATGGCTACACATTTCCGATGGACTGCCTGTTTTTGTTTAATTGCTTTGCCTATAAAAAATATGTTCATATCATCGATATCCTTGTAACCTATTTCTTCAGTTCGTGCGCAAGTACTTAAAATAACATGTTCCGATACATTGTATATAATCATGTTTTTCCTTATTAATTCCCTGTTTTCTCGCACGTCCTCAACAACAATCGCAGTTCCTCGATCACTGCTGTTTTACCACTCACTTCCGTAATCTGTCACAGCATGTTGTCATGTCTGGTTATCTCTTTGGCGTCGCGTTGTTTTACTGTTGCTGCTGCGCTGATCTTGCCATACGGATTATAGCCACATTTATGACAAGTTTTAAAACAACAACAACAACAACAACAATCACCTGAAGATCATCACAGTAAGTCTACACTTGAAATAGTCATCATCATCATTATCATTATGGGGACACATTAGACAGTCATCATGTTGTAGTATGTGCTGTTGGTTTAGAGAAACTCTTAACTACTATGTCCTCTTGTAGATAGTTAAAGTGCGCTTCATCTACTATTGTTCATCATGTGGAATGTCAACTTGATTTGCTTTTTTTATGCTGCTGCTGCTGCTGATCGTTACTTTGCCTAGCACTTGAAAAAGTTGTAATCACTTGGTACGTGCATTTTTTTCTTTCTGTGTTGCAGTAATCAAAAGTTTTATAAAAAAAATTCCCGTTTTTTTTTATAGATTTTTGCATTTTTATTTTATTAATAATTTATGATCTTGTCAGAATGTTTAAAACGATCAATCAATTGGTAGTATGATTGTTCAGTCTATTCTGTTTGTCATTTGTAGTCAAGTGACCAAAGAACTTCATTACAGCTGCTTAGATTTAATAGCGGTGATATTATTTTTTTTTTAGAGAAGCTTCATAGATATAAGAGACAGTTGTGATGGTATCTTTATATCTAAACTCAGACACTTAACTCTTGCGCATGGCAGTGGCGTTTCAATTTCAAAGTAAATGCTTTGACTAATGCTCCTTCTTCAAACATGATTTGTATAATAGTTTTTTACCATGAGTATTAGATTCATGTCACTTGGTTTAAGACCAATATTTTTCAGAAATTTCAAGCATGAAATGTTATCCTGCCAAAAGTATCTTTTCAAAGCGAAAATAATTTGATTATTTATTTAAAAATTAAATTTAATCTCTCACGCTAACGCCATAATTGTTTAAAGATTTAATTTTTTAAAGATATCAAATTCAATTTTTATTGAAAAGTCGTTTGAAAGCTGGCTTCTTACGTTGTTGTCACAAGTTGCATATCGCAAATATCGCATAATAAATGGCTATTGAAACAACGTGCGCTGTATTCGTGCTTAGTCTAAGAAAGGATGAATGCCTTCTACTAAATATACAAAATTAAAATAATAAAAAAAAAATTGTAGTTGACAGCGTCATATTGAAATGTCAATTTCATTGTCAAATTTGTTAAGTGGAGCAGAAGAGTTGACAGCACTGAAGGCATACAAACATTGTAATAGTATATATCGTGAGCAAGCATTTTATTTAAATAAAGTTAATAGCAGCATTCACACGCGCATTAGTTTAGTTGTTGAAGTTATAAGATAGAAGATTTCATTATAAAAATAAGTTACTTTGTTAAGTAGTCGATACATATTTTGATATTAGAAACTTAAAATACTGAGAAAATAAAACTTCCTAATTGCTGGTTGGGTATATACTAACCAACTATACTATAAATAATATTCCGTTTGGACTACTTATAACCATGTTTTCGAAGAAAAACGGTCCAATCGCTCTACCAGCCCAGATACCTAAATCAAGCAGTGACGCAATGTTGGTGTATGCTATGGCTTTTTGTGAATAAATCTTGGATGCTCTGTACCCCAAATTTGAGAATTTTGTTTAATTACATAACCATAATTTCTAATAATTTTCTGAGCAAAATTATAGTTCAATAGCTGTTGTTCGTTCCATCAATCTTTTCACTCAAACCTCGAAAAGTTTTTTTCAAAAAATTATTCTTGAATTAATATGTAATCGATATTTGGAATTCAGAATAGTTGATATCAGCTGTCCCGCCAGATCTCACCAAGGAGAGGGGAGGGGGTCCGAATTTTCAAAAAAAAAAAACACCTCCCCTAATTAATGGACGTCCCCTTATTTAAGCTATAAATTTAGTAACTTTTCAGCGTATAAGAACCAGCTATACGGACAGTTATTGATGTATAAAATACTTTATAAAAATGTTAGTTTTGGTTGTATTTACTTGAATAGCTCTCTATGTAACTATAGCGCTTTTAAAGTTTTGCTTTTATGCGAAGTATCAAGCTTACTAATCCAAGAATGTCTCTTTTTTTCACTGCTAGATTAAGCTTTTTCAAGTAGTTGTGCCCAGGCCTGGATTTAGAAATTTGCCGCCCTTAGGCCATTCACAAATTGCTGCCCTTCTTCACTGGTGAATATGGAAAAAAATTTTTCTAATATCAAAAGTGAGAACTTTTTTTTTGCTCGTCAACATTTTTTAGGTAATTTAGGGGGCGGCATTGCAAGTATTCGCAAATATTTGCTGCCCCTAAAATCGTACCGCCCTAGGCACTGGCCTAATGTGCCTCTAAGGTAAATCCGGGCCTGCTTGTGCCAATTTGATTGTATTTGCTTTTATATTTTCATTAATATTGAATTTTTCATTTGTGTCTTTTATTATATTGAGATAAAAATATAATGACTTAAAAATGCCTTCTAATGAACTCAAATACATTTACCTTGGTAATTCCAGAGGTAACCTCGAGTAAAGTTTCGATTCGTAGAGATGGTAGGCATGCATGTTTCATCATTTTCTGTAAGGTGCTGTTTAAAATGAATCCTTCTTGTGAACGACGATGTCTCTGGGTTTTCAGTACTTTGCCATACTGCGGCTTTATTTCCAATTGAGCGTTTGCGAACGAGGATGACCTACTGTCCTATTATCCTATGCAATGTTTTGTCAAAATAATCTATATTTTTATAATGACTTGCTACATTAAAAACGCGTTGCGCTCTCGTGTAATCGCAACATTGATCGATGTTATACATAAAATTTTTAGAGCTGAAAATTTTTTTTAAAAAAAGGGCGCGAAATTTATATCGCTCTATAGCAACACTGTCAGTTACTTTTTTGCCACGAACTTCCGACGAAACTAAAGTTATGAAACATTTTATTTACTTGCTTGTCTTAGGATTATAACGCCTATAAATTATAGGCTATAATTGACGAAAACTACTATTGGCAAAAGGGACCAGCTTACCATAGATTGTAAGGCTTAGCGACTCACTATAATTTCGTTTGATACAGAAAAATCTCGGTTTATCTTAAAATTAAAATCAGTCAAGCTGAAAATAAATAGAAAAAAAGAGTGCGTTTAGCTAAATAAAAATTTCAAAAAAAAAAAAACAGCTGACTTTGACAATGAAATGTTTTTTTTTTATGGTTTGTAATTAATTTTTTTTTTCCAAATGCAAAAAAACTAAAAAAAAAAATCAGAAATATAAAAAACTTTTGTCTGAGCAACTAATTGAAAATAAATAAAATAAAAAACAAATCCAATTCGCATCTAATGAAAAGCAAAGCCATGGCTACGTGTAGCAGAATGAGCGCCAAAAGTACCGACTTTTTTTTTGTTTGAGGAGATGCGATTTTTTTGTTCGAATAACTTTTTTTTTTCTCTGTTTTGTGACTTACGTTACGCAAGAGCTACCAAGCGAAAAATATGCGCTCAATGATAAAATTTTGTTGAGGTTGTAGTTTTTTTTTACCCCTCTTTCTGTTGTTGTTTATGCAAAAAAAAAAAAAAAGTTTAGAAAAAATTTATTATTACAGAGTTTGATTGATGGTAGTCTATAATTATGCGGATTGTCACAAATAAAAAAAGAAAAAACAATAAAAGTGGAAAAATTTCTTGAAAAAAACTTTAAACCGCAAATTAAATAAAAAAAAAAAATACGAAATTAAAATTTTCACACGGTTTTTCTTTATTAAATTGAAAGCTAATAAAATATTGAAATATATCTATAAACCAACAACGTCAATAGCCATAAGTCTTAACTTGAGTTTATTGCTCACAGCTGTCATAATCTCAATAAAATACAGGGTGTCAAGCGGGCAGGAGTGTCAGCTGCTATTACTTGGATGCAGTTTGCATTAATTGCGAATTTTAATTGATTGTGAAAAACTCGTTTGCACGCATTACAGTCGAACTTGGAGGCAATGTGGGGTATCTCTAAGTTGAATTTATTTATTGATTTAAATGCGTTTAGCTTAGAAAAAAATAATTTATTAAAGTTAAAAAATTTATTGTAGGTATATAAATGTTGTTATACATGCGTAAAAAGTATATTTATGTCAAAATAAAACTTTTTCAAACTACTTACGAGTATGTAAATGTCAAAAGCATAAATTTTCTTGTATAGTAAATTTACATCAATTAAAAGATCATTTAAATTTATGTTTAGTGAAATACGCAATAAAATTGAGGGTGCATTAATAATCGTTTAAATATATTTTAAATAATTTCATAGATACCAGCGTACAGTGGAACAATTTGAGATTCATGCAGGAATAAAGTTTTATTTGTGTGAAATTGATCTGAACCAATTTTGGCAAAAAAAAAAAAACTCCTTCCATATGGACTCAAATTGTTTTGTCATGTGACATCCATAATGAATGGTAACGTATTTTGCTCTTGGTAATTATTGATAAAATTATTTAATCCTTCAAAGTAAATGCCCCACCCCCACCACTTGCAATTGAAATGCTTCAACGCTTGATCCACTACTCCATAGACTTTTCGTAGTCTAATTGAGAAATAGGCTTCAGCTTTTTCCACGAATTTGCTTTTATGGCCTTAAGCGAAGCAAGGTACCTTTCTCGAGCTGGTAAGACAGGGCCATATCAGATGAACAAGGTGCTTGGTCATTGACATTCGTTGAATTTTTGGCATAGTCGTGATGAAAAATTCATTAAATGTACTTCCAAAATTTTGGTCGCATTCCGTACATAATCTGAATAATATTCCTCATTTCTCGTATATACTTCTGGAAGGTACTCAGAAGCTCAGAAAACTCAATTTCAATTGCTTTTTACATAGAATATAATTGTTAATATGCTATATATTTAAAGATAATTATTAAACGAAACAAACACATTATTGTTAAAAACTTAAATTTTGATGCAAAGAATTATAAAAATCCAATTAACCCTTTCACGTCCAATGTTGCCTATAGGCAACATTGTCTTCTCATGCCAAAATCACCGTTAGATATTTTTTTAGCGATTGGTTTTGCTCTTGTCTTATTAGCTGTTTTGTGTATTCAGGTGTATACACAATTTAGTTAGCTGCTATGGGTTTTTAGTATTGGCGTCACTTACGTCGTAACGTCATTTTAAACACAAGTGCCGAAAAGTTTAAGAAAAAAGGTCCTTATGCTTTTAATTAAATTATGTGAAATAAATTACTCGGACTTACAAAAAATTGTACTTCAATTGGTTCAAAATAGGTTAATTAATAGATAAAAACATAATTTGTAAACAAAAATTGTTGAAGGAAATGCTCTCTACAGGCCGTAAGGACGAACAAAAATACGTAGGACTTTGAAATTGATGTCAGTTAGTCTTTATAATCGTATTAATAAAAATATGAGCTCAAATATTTTTTAAATCCTCGCACTTTAATTCAGGCATGAAAGGGTTAATATATTGCAACTCTTGGAAAGATCTTTACATTTATCATATATTTATATAGATTCTGAAATATATATTTTTTTAATGTACACAAATTAATGGCATTACTTAATGAACTTTTATTACTAATTTAATCATAGTAAACGTAACAAAACTACATAATAAACTACACAAAATTAACTCGTACTCGTAAAACATTGTAATAAAATTTTATACAATTGAATTTCAAACACTTTTAAGAATTCACATAAGCAGCATTAGATTATACTACGGCAAGCCAATAAAATTAGTTTTTACTTGTGGAAAAAAAAAAACCCAGATATTTTTTCTTTAGAACTTATGAATATCTTAGCATCACGTCAAATGCGAATGTTTTCCAATCAATCAGTTGTTTTTTTTTTTAACTATGCAACTAAAAGAAAAACAGTGGCGTTTTTTTAAAATGAATTTACTTGGATTTTAGATACCTACTAAAAATGAAGACCTCGAACTTTTACTTTTCTCAATTACGTTTCGGTATACTGCAGGTTTTAAGAAATACAAAATTTTTTCAATAGTCAATTTTTTAACTTGGATTTTTAAGAGTTCATCGTGAAACCTTCACTGTTTTAGCAAACCTGTTGTAATGATATGATATTCATAAAATGAAGTTCCGTCACCGGATGGTTATTCTAAGCAATATTTCAGATTATTGATTTGTCTAACGACTTGTTTAGTGCGGATATAAAAATTTTAAAGCTTTATAAATATATTGTCGGAATTATTATATTCAAATAAAAAAAATGCAATATACCTCAAGATGTACGTATATAATTTTAAAACCATATGAAAAAAACCAAATGTAAAATGACATTAATCCAACTGAGAGATGCACTCAGCTTAATTCTTTGTAGATTGATAGACTTTGTTTCGATTCAAATTTATTTCGATTAGTTTAAGTATAAAAAAGATTTTTTTAGTTTTTTACAATTCGAAAAGTTTTTCAATTTCAAATTAAAAACAAATTCAACAACATTCTCACATCCATTAGCGTATCAAAGTTCTTATTATTCATTGAAAAAACAAAACTTTAAAGCTTTAAGTTTTGATCGAACAAATATCTATGTGTATGTTAAATATAGAATTCATATTTTTGATCACGGCAATAATCTAAAGACAGAATTTTCTCGTTACGTCAGCATTTTGAGAGACTTAACCCTTAAGTGTCAATATTATCGTTGACTAGTAAATCCTTAGTGCTTTGACGATCTAAACGAAATTTGTATTTGTTCTGTATTTTTCCATATAATTTTTATATTTTAAATACTTATGATAGTGAAAAAAAAAATTTAAGAATTGCGGTTTGGTGCATATAGTACAAATATCTCAAAAACCTAATGTTAATAGAAAAGGTGGTCCACGTGCACATTTGGATTTAACAATGAAAGTTCACTGTGAATTTATAATTTTTAGGCAGCTTAGTGATAGGTTACGGATAAACTTGGTATGAACACAAATTGAATTTTCAGCATTTTAGCGTTAGATACCTCAAAGCTCTGCTGTGTCGGAAAAATTTCATCTTCAAATGCGATTTTTATAGCTATAATTCATATAAATTAATTACTGGCATTTTTGATACTGCTGTATTTCCTTAGGATTCGCAGTACTCCTAAATATGCAATTTTACCATTATCGCTAGAAAATACGTTGACATTAAGGGGACAGGATTAATCGGAATTTTAAAGAAATCATTTTTTTTGCATTTCAAAGTATGGTGTTATAAAAATATATCCTGAAAATTTGAAGTCAATCCGACAATTACTTTTGGAGTTATTTGGCAATAACAAAAGGGCCCTTGGTAGTAAGAGTACGGAAATTCATGTGTTTCTCTTCGTTTTTCTCAAAACTATGTTTTCGGAACTGGTGACCACTGTAACTCGTAAACCGCTCGACAGATTACAATGAAATTTACACAGTTTTTGAAAAACATAAGAAGCTAGTCCCTGATTGAAGGGTTTTTTTTTTTTTTTTTAATATCGATTTTTTATGAACAATTAATTGTACATTTTTGTCCCAAAAATCTGAAGGTAAATTTCCTGAGGCCGCCATTTTGTTGATTTAAAAAAAAAAACATCGATCAGGCACCAGATTATTTATTTAAATAACTAATTCTTCTTATCCGATTGATTTCCGATAATTTTCCAAGGATTTGTGATGGTCACCGCAAGGCATTCTGTATGGGACAGAGTCCAACATAGCCAGCTATAACTTTTTTTATTTTTAATATTTTTTTTTAAACTTTCGTCAAGTCAAGGTAATGATACCATATTATCACTTTTTTTGAATAAATTAAATTAATACCAAAAAAAAAAAAATTATTGAAAATGCTCTATTTTTCATGCCTCTGACTGCCCCTGCCCCCTTAAAGTATTGACGGTATTTTGTCTGAGTTTGAATAATTGAGCTTTTTCTGCAAAATAAATACTAAGTTTTACTCGTTGCTGGACATTACACCTACAAAAACAAAATATTAGAAAAGTTTGAGAGCGAACAATTTCTGACAATCCAAATGCTTCATATTTTCAGTGGTCACCTTTATTTGTACGCCTTCGTCACTTGCCGCCTAAAATATTTTTATATAGAAAGTCATGAATAATGCCATGGATATAAAACAGGTTGTTTTGGCTTTGCTTGATGACCTTGCATATCAGTTTTAATGTTTCTGCTTTGCTATACATCTCTTCTAAAATTGAATGTCCCGAAGAGCTCTAAATTTTCACAGTTTGGATCCAAAATTAAATTGCAAGATACTGAAACTCCTGTAAAATAATCTATGCAATTACTAAATATGGCGCTGATAAGCCTAAATGGAATTAGTAGCTGCGTTGGTAGGTCACATAGCAATAATATCAAAATAAAAAGTACGTAAAGTCGTTTTTTTGGCGAAAATACCCTATTAACCTTTTGTTTTTTTTTTTTCACTTTACCATCTGTCGAAAATGGCTCGAAATTTTTGTTTACAGAGCTTTGAAGGTTTCTATTTGATCGCGCATAATTTTTCAAACAAAAACATTTTTCAATGTTCAAAAAATTTTGAATTGTAGTAAGTATTTCCGCACTTATCAGCTGTTAAATGAACCTTCAAAGTAATTGATCGCCAGTGAAATCTATATGAAATATAAAATTTTGCATTGCAAATGGTATGTAACCGTTATAGCATGGTTTGATATAGCTTGCTTTCAGAAAGTAGTAATGCCAAACTGATGTAGGTATTTAAGTATGTACTATAACCAAAAGCTATATGATTTCAATATATCATCTGTCATTAATATCAGTACTTACGAGATATAGTTATGGCTATACTCAAATTAATTTTTGTAATAAAAATCTTTTACTTAAAACAACAGCAAGTGCTTCTGGTAAAAGTTCAACACATTTATTATGAAATCCCTCATTGTCGTCAGAGGCCTATAAAAAAAAACACTGTACACACATGTGAATATGTATGTAGCTACTTTCGCTTAGACTCAACAGTCGCTTAAAAACTACTTTCAATATTTATGAGTCTAGTTAACGGTTTGTTTGGTTATAAAATGAGCAAAAAACGAAAAGTATTTTTACAATCCATCAAAAAAGCATCCATCAGATAGTTACGCGCGGCAAGCTAAAGTCGACAAAAAATAAAAAATAAAAAACTGAACTGTACCAAGAGTGAACGTGTTACGAAAAAAAGCAAACACTCTTAATTTCATTTGTAACACTTTTTTTTTTTTTTTGCCATACTGACAACTCAGTTAAGAGGATTTTTTTTTCTTCATATTTTTGCAACGACTCGTGCTGAAAGTTTGTACAAAAGATACAAACTACAAAAAACTGATACTCGCGCAGTTTGCAGCTCGCCCTCATAAAATTTGAATTAATTTCATCATGTTACTTGTTGCTGTCTGTTTTTTTTTTTTTTTTGTTTGTTAATGTAATTTATTTATAAAATATAGTAGTAGCTTGAATATATATGTTTTTATTTATTTTTTTACTCACTTCATTAAGTGTATCTTGTGGATACGTGTTGCTTTTTTTGTTATAACACATTTTGTAGAACAAATTGTGCGCTTCACAATATTTTTTGCAAAGCCCACACATGGTAAAGCTCAACGTAAGCGCTGGCTGTTGATTTTTTTCCAAGCTTTAACTCATAACGTATCTCTCTGCATATATTATATTTGTATCTATAAGATAACATTATAAAACAATGCGTATCTAATGTTATTCGTTGGCATTTTTTTTTTTAAATTTAATATTAGTAAAAAGCAACGAAGGTCATTTTTTTTTGTTGTTGCTCAATGAGACTGTAGTTTTTTTTTGCATTCATCAGAATTTTTATTGAAATTATGTACTACAGCTGCGCAGTTGCATTTTGTCTTTTAATATGAAAATTAATGTATTAAAAGTAAGGGTTTTTTCTTGGTGTGTCTCAAATAAAAAAAAAAAAACTGTTGCGAAATTTATTATTTTTCCTTTTGGTTCCTATTGCATTAACCAGTAATCAATGTATGAGTTAAGTTAAAATGATAAATCGCACAAAACCGAATTGAAAATTTTGCCAAAGTAAAGATGGAAAAAAATTGACAAAATATTAAATTAAAATATAGAACTAAAAAATTTAACTTAGAAGGAAAACACGCTATTGTTTCAAAATCATAACAAGCCTTTGTTAATTTAGTTTCGAAATTATTGCTGAAGTTTAGTAAAAAAGTTCAAATTTTTGTTTGTAGTGACTTTAATTAACTTTTTCATGTTTATGACGAAAAAGTACATTCGCCATCTAAAAAATATGTACATTCGAAATCTCGATACAGTACATTCAAGAAAACCCGAATGTCATCGTTGACAGAATCTTGTGACGTTTACCTGAACAACTTCCTCTGTATAGAATTTTAAATACTTATATTGCTTGTATGGTAGATGGAATGCCAATTAGTCTGTACTGGCCTAACTTTTGTTTGGTCTTACCAAACATTTCCTTATTAGATCTGGCAAGATTTACTCAAATCGCTTGTAGTATAGTTAGCATTTAAGAGTTTTTGCTTTTATGAGAAGTGTCACGCTCTACATTTTGTGTGATGATTTCCGAAGTCAGTCGCAGTATTCATGTGAACTTTGGTTGCATAACCTCAAATATTGTGTTTAGTAAAGCGTTTTAAAGTTTTTGTTTGCTTGTCAAAGCCCTGTTGTCAAACTCCACTTACTCTTTGCATAGTGCATGTCCTAAACATTCTTCAATTTTGCTAAGAAACTCTTAAAAAAAGGTTGAAAACAGATTGGCGGATGTTATTTTCCCGATGGAAGGATATAGCATAAAGTTATATTAAACATTGCAAAGCAAAAATATTGCTCCAAAAATTAGATAAATTATAAAGGACCACAAATGAGGAGTTCAGAAATGTTGTCAGGTAATTGTCATTTGTGTAATGATAATGTTTCGCTCAGAACTCAAGACAGGCCTCATAATCGGCCATTCATATCAGGAATTGAGATTTTTTAAATTATTCATATAATCATATAATATAATAAAAGCCTTTTCAGCTCCTTTCTACTCGTTGCATTGTTATATATTAGTTGTTCTCTTCAAAATGCGTTGTTATGGCCATCATTATTTATGCACTTTAACCTATTTATTTTATAGAAAATTTCTTAACTGTTGTCATCATTTGAGCCAAAGTTCAAGAATTAAATATTCATTACTTTATTATTGTTTGTGGAAAAAACCCTGTAATAGTTGACTAAAGTTTTCTATTTTTTTTTTTTTTTTTGAATAGAGTAAATTTCAGTAATTTTGAAACTTTGATATTTTGGTACACTCTTTCAGCATTAATGCAAATGGCGGTTACAAATTTAAAAAAAAAAAAAAAATAAACTCCATTATTAGCTTTAGTTCATAAACCAAAAAAAAAAAAAAAAATTCTTTGGTCGTAAACACCAGGCATTTGTTTTTTCGAATATAGGACCTCAATTAGTCCAAAATTTTTTTTTTTTAAAATGCTATTTATTTCAGCCACCTATTCATAGAGATTATATGCTGTTAATTACTTTGAAGCAATAAATGTCTTAAAATATTATTTTAAGCAAAACAATAGTTCGGACTTAATTTACATGATTTATTTCTTTTTAAATTGCAATCACTCTGAAGCAATTCTTTATACATAATATATTTTTAAAAGCTCTGTTAACAATAGCTTTTAACGTTAAAGTTTGCAGAAAGTTAAAAATTATCTTCAAATATTTTTATTAAATATATTTATTATTCAATGTCTTTCACTTGAATTATTTTCATACCAAAAAATTTAATTTTTTCAATTCAATTGTAAAAACAGAATATTAATGGCAATGACTATATCTATTAGTCTTCTATGCAATAAATAAATATTTCAAATAACAAATAAATTGTTTATTTATTGAGTGTCTCATTTCTGCCAGAAGATCCACTTATAATTTTAACACCTTAGCTAGCAAAAGGTTCACATAATAATAATCATCGTCATCATCATCATCATCATCATCATAATAAATGTCTAAATTAATTTAAATTAATGTGGAATTTCATTAATTTGTTATAATTTTTCAACAAAATTAGACAACAAAAAAGGAATTACAACAACAACAACAGCAGCAGCACTATAACATAGTGCCAGTATACCCATTATAACTGACAATACATAAGAGTAGTAGTTAATAATGGAATTTAATAAAGTTAATAATAGAATAAAAAGGAAAAGAGAGAGAGAGAGAGAGAGGGGGGGAGAACGAAAACAAAAAATAATTGATAATGTTTACACTTAATTTTAGTTAATTTTGTGGTTTGTAGTAAATTATATTGTTATTGTTTTTTATTTTTTTTTTTAATTCATTCATCACTTTCAAAAGAGTGATTAATAGGATGAAAAGCGAAAGACAAAATTGAGCAGAAACTTTAAATGACTCCCTATAAAAATTAGGTATTAATTATAATTAAATTTGTTTTAATTGAAGTAACAGTTATATATATAAAATTCATTCATAAATATTTGAATAAGTAAAAAGTGTTGTTGTTTTTAATGAAATAGAAATTTGTAAATAACTTATTTACTAAGCCAACGCCGGTGAAGGTAAATTAACGGACCACGTTTTACATTCGGTAAGGCATTCTACGCGTTTTTCGTGTATCATCCTTTTGAGAGCGCTCTACGCGTCACGTTAGTTACATATCACGTGCTAGATGTCAAACAGCAAGCTAACATCAGCAAAATTGCGATAATGCCAGTGTGAAAGCAATTTTTTAAATCGCGATACGAAATCGAGATAAATCGGGCTGATTTCGATGCCAGTGTGAATCGATTTTGTTTTAAAGGAATATAATCTCAAGCTAGCTTAAAGGGCTCATTCGGTAGAAAGTTCTCACAGAGGTATAATTACAAATTAAAAATGCTATCAGTCCAAAACTTTAACTTTATCATTGTAAAGACGAATATTGAATGGAAATAGAGTAAACTATAGTACAGTACTTTGATATATAAAATTAAGATAATGCCAGAAGTAGCAGTTATACTTTAAGCTAAGATAACTTTTATATGTTATAGTACTTTAGTTCAAGTCTTGCATTACTAATTATTTTTATTATTGATTTTCTTGCAGGTAAAAATTTGGTTTCAAAATCGTCGTTCAAAGTACAAAAAAATGATGAAAGCGGCTCAAGGTCCTGGTACTGGCAGCGGCATGCCATTAGGTGGCGTTGGTCCGAATCCTGGTCAACATAGTCCAAATCAAAATATGCACGGTGGTAAGTTGAAAATCACATAGTAAAAATTTTTGTGCAGTAAAAAAATTTGAGAAAAATTTAAAGTGATCAAAAAAATATTAAGGCGATAGAAAACTGAAGAAAAAATCCGGCCCAAATAAAAAAAAAAAAAAAAAAAAAAAAAAAAAAATGCCGCTCTAAAATAAATAGATGAAATAAAAATTAAAAAATTTGGTGCTATAGATTTTGAACAATATTTCTTAAGAAAAAGTTGACGAAAGAAAGATCTCTCACAAAAATCGTAGTAGTTCATATAAAGTAAGGTTTCAAGGATTCGAAAATGTTCTTATTTATTTTGCCTACACCCTAAGTGTTTTTTTATTGAAAAAAATTTAATTTACAAAAAAACGTTACAAAGTTATATGCTCTACATTTAGAGAAATTGAAGTACAATTTAAAAAATATAATTTCTTACTTTCAGGTGGTAACAACGGCGGCGGCTCAAATAGCGGCTCCCCATCACACTATCTACCTCCCGGACATAGTCCGACGCCATCAAGTACGCCTGTGTCTGAGTTATCACCCGGTATGTTTAAACATTATTTATTTTTTTCGCCGTGAGCAAAATAATAAAATTTATTAATAATTTTTAGAAAATATAAATGGCTTCTGACTAATAAAATGTTTCCTTTTTTTTCCTTTTCAAAATTTTACAGAGTTCCCACCAACTGGTTTAAGCCCGCCAACGCAAGTACCGTGGGATCAAAAACCGCATTGGATCGATCATAAACCGCCACAGATGACGCCGCAGCCACCACCACATCATCCCTCGCATCATCAGCATCATCATAATCCGCCACCGCCACAAATGGGCGGTTATGTACCTCAGTACTGGTATCAACCGGAGACAAATCCGTCGTTATTAACGTAGGTAAAGCCGTTGAGCTTAAAATACTTTTTTTTTTATTTTAGACTTTTATTCGTAATAGTTTCGAGTTTAAAGCGTTAAAAATTAAGAATTTACCCCCATAAATTCGTACGCTTATGAAATATTCATAGGTGTATATTGGTAATACGACAACTTAGTCCTTCGTTGCCTTGTTTTTGGCAAATTACTCGAATATGAAACGTATGGCCCAATAGCTCAAGCATTAGAGCGGCCACCTTAAAATAGCATAACAGGCGTTTTTTTTTTAAATTTGGACCCCCCTTTTCCTTGGTGAGATCGGACGAGATCTCTCCCCCCCCTGTGGTTAGATTTACGGACATTGACACATTGTGGAAAGATTACTGAAATGGAAATGAAAGATTTCTGAAAGAAAGAAATCTTAGTAAGATTTCATGTGAACGATTTCTAAAAGGCTTATATCGAGTGGATGTGCACTTAGTTTTTCTGTGAAATAAACATTTCTTTAATTTTGGTTCGAATAACTGATTGCTCAGAGAAGTTATTATACCTAAAATAAATCAAAATATTTCGGGATTGCTCCAGGGCCTCTAGAATACAGCAAACTAAATAAGTTCAAATGTAATTTCCTTTATAATGAGGCCTGATGACAAGTTTTCTGGATGTAACTGAGATTTTGATATTTTGCTTTATATAAAGCATTGTATTGTTTTTGTATTTACGCGAACTGCTCAGCACTCCAAAATTCACCAGCTCTGAACTATTCTAGTTCACACTTACATTCTTTGGCTATACTATTTTCTGTGATAGTATAATAATATTTAAGGTTACACCCCGGTATTTAGAGTTGTTTGGGGCCATCATTGTTACAATTTAAGCCGAATATTATAATTTTATTAACTCTTAATTCTATTTTGATTTTTTTAATGCAATAATCTCATAAATATATTTACGTTTCAGGGTATGGCCAGCGGTTTAACACCACCAACAACACCCACACCAACATATACAACAACAACAACAACAACACCAAACCGATCCTATTTTCATAGATAATTCAAATGCGTATTTCTAGTTACAATAAAATAAATTAAAATTATGAAAAAAGAATCCACAAAGTGAAAATACTTTTGCAAAATTCTAGTAAAAAAACAAATAACAGAAAAATGTTAGAAAAAATTACGTGTACTTTTGACTAAAGCTACAAGCAGAAGAAAACACGCAAGAGTTACACGCATGCGCGCCTGCAAAATTTTTGGAAAGATATGGATGGATGAAAGATGAACAAACGCTGTAATTAAATTTTAAATTAAAATTAATAATTAATTTTAGTCGTTAGTTTTTTAAGTTCTTTAAAATGGAATAAAAGAAAGAAACAAACAACAAATAGTAAAGCTGTAAAATGTAGTTAAATAAATAATAAAAATAAACATTAAAATTCTTTTTTTTTAAATTATTATTTTTTGTACAAAAGATTTTTACAATATAAAAATAATAAAAAATAAACAACTCTTATCAAGTTCACAGAATTTTTAGTTAAAATTTATAAAAATTTCATATAAATGTTTTGTTTTTTTTTTTTTTAAATTAAAGCACCCTACAATATCCGATCTCAGTTAAAAAAAATATAAAACAAAAATAAATTTTTTTATAAAAAAAAATTGAAAATATTCCTAAACTTAATTTTATGTGCAATATTACTTTTAATTTGCCGCATAAAAAATGAAAAAGAGCTAAAAAAAATTGTTTTTGATACTTTTCTTAAATCACAAAAAAAAAAAAAATAACGAAAATAAATTAAAATTCAAACAAAAATTTTGTAAACATTTTTAAACAGCTGTAATATCTTTGAATTCGCACACCTACAATAAATAGTTGGCTTAAAACACAAAACCCCTTACTAAACATTGTACATTTCTGTATAAATTTTTAAGAACTATTAATATTTAAATAATAATAATTGAAAAAAATAAAAAAACAAATTTTTATAAACTTGTGTAAAATATATTTAATATAAAAAGTTGCTTAAGTAATGGTAATTAGTTTTGTAGCTTTAAATTGACAAATAGCAAAAAAATCAGTATATAAAAAAAATACAAAAACAAACAATACCTACACTAGTTTATTTAAAAAAAAAAATAATATTATTATTTGCTTATACTTTGTAAACTATATAAATAAATTCATAACAAATTTATAGCATTTTAAATATTTTCTATGATTTTCACTTTAATTACAAAAAGTTGTCTTTTTTTGTGTGTTTTTTTTTTTTAAAGAGTTATCCATAAGATTAGCATATAATAAATTAATAGTAAAATAAAAAAATACTGTTAAAAAGGTAATGAATATAAATATTAATAATTATAATATTTAACTAAATTAACAATAATTGTCGTATGTAATAAATAAAAAATTTAAATATATCGCAATAAACAAAATGAGAAAATAATGAAAAAATTTAAATAACTTGACTTTTATTGCCCTCTAAGGGGCGTTTGCTCCAAGTGAAATCAATAAATATTCGTAAGCAAATATTGTGGCATGACAGCACATTTAGGATCAAGGCTTCTAGAACTTTGTTTTATTATAACATCTAAAGTTGTATCTGAAAATAAAGAGCATTTTAAGTATTTGGAATAGTGTCTCGCATGTTGTGTGTTTTATTTTGAAATTGGCTATAACTCATACGTTACATTTTTAACGTTTAGGCGATCTTATGCAAAGAGAGCGTTAAAAAAATATTCAAATAATTTTTCTTGTTAAATAAAAGTCGCAGCTTATGCTTGTATTGCAGGTGCCACGCCCTATTTTAGAAATTTGCCAACTTTTAGTCTGATGCTTGATCGTACCATTTTTTCTATTTGTGTAAAATTTGGCTTAATTATTTTGGAAAAACTGAGCGATATCAAAATATATTAATACATTTGAAAAAAAGCTGAATATAATGCTAAAGCCCAGAAAATCGAAGCTTTTTGAATAGCTGACGAACTACTCTAGAAAGGGTTTGCAATCAAATTTGTGAAATCGCGTTAAAATTACACCTAGCGTTCTTTAGAAAACGGCAGAAAATTCTTAAAACTGCCAAAAGTGCCATCTGGTGGCGATTTTCAGAACTTTAGAGTTTGGCATTCTCTTCCTCAACTTATGCACAATAAAATGACGTTTATTTCATTCAAATCGGTTCATTAGTTCTGAAGTTATTCAAGTTTAAGCAAATTGTTTAACACAACTTATCCTTGCTGCTGTTTCTGTTTGCCTGGTTGTTTTGTAAAATTTTCAAAATGAAACTTCAGTTTATGAAGTTATTGTGAATACCCTTTTGGTTGTTAAATGTCTTTGTTTAAACTTGAATATCTCCAAAACTACTGCATCGATTTGAATAAAAAAAACGTCATTTTATTGTAAATGAGTTAAGGAAGAGAATGCAACACTCAAAAGTTCTGAAAACTGCCAACAGATGGCACTTTTGGCAATTTTAATCATTTTATGTCGTTTTCTATAGAACTGAAGCTTTTAATTTTAACGCAATTTCACATATTTGATTTTAAACCCTTTTTAGAGTAGCTTATCAGCTATTCAAAAACTCAGAAGTTCTGAAAACTGCCAACAGATGGCACTTTTGGCAATTTTAATCATTTTATGTCGTTTTCTATAGAACTGAAGCTTGTAATTTTAGCGCAATTTCACATATTTGATTTTAAACCCTTTTTAGAGTAGCTTATCAGCTATTCAATAACTCAAAAGTTCTGAAAATTGCCACCAGATGGCACTTTTGGCAATTTAAATCATTTTCTGTCAGAAGTTTTAATTTTGATGCAAATTCTCAATTTTTGATTGTAAATGAGTTGAGGAAGAAAATAAGAAAATCTAGGGGATATTCGAACAGCCACTGATTGACGCTTTTAGCCGTTTTAATAGTTTCTTATGGTTGTCAATTTTCAACATTTTTTTGAAAATGAGTTAAATGATCCGAGAACGCACTACCTTAATCGAAAACTTGTATATATAAACAAAAGATATTATTGTGACAAATACAGTGCGAACTTTTTCAGGGACCTATCTTACATTTTAGTAACTGCACATCAATCCGTTTTATTCCACACAAATGTAATGAGTTTTGCGGTTTATACCTCAGAAACCAAAGAAGTTTCAAATGTTTGTATGGTTTTGATAAACCATTTTTCTAAGTCAAACCTGATAACTTATCTGCTTACTGAATAAAACAACATAATGTGGATACGTTTTAAACCATGTTTAATTTTTACCAATTCTTTATTTAGTAATAAATATGTATATTCCATTTTTTTTATAATTATATTTAGTTATTTTAATATTAATTCAAAATGACTCATTCTTTTCAATTTTCTTAATTTAAACCGTCAAGTTCATATACAAAAATGTTTCTGTCTGGTGTTCGAAACTGTTCAGGAACTCTTGTAGTGATATTTCATCTTGCACCCGGAGTCGATAATATTCTTTGCCGTAGTATTCTATTTTTGATGCTCTCATTAAAATATTTATTCCAAAATGAGCACATTTTAATTTTATTTACTCTATAAATAGATTGATGACTTCGAGCACTGTAAAACCGGCCATTAATTTAGACTTATGACGATAGGCAGGTTCAATTTTATAATTCGCTGTGCGCAGATTCGATTAGGTTGCAATAGAGTCGATTTGCAAATTATTATCAACGTCCTTCTTAAAATCGAATGGTGTTATGCGGAAATTTAGTTCATCAGGCGTCTGTAAGAATCTTAATCAACTTCGGTATCGTTATAGTTATTGGCAGCTGCAGTGGAGCCTTTTCTTGATTTCGATTTGTACAGCAGAATGTGGTTTAAATTCGGATTCCTGAAAAAAAAGAGGAAAACATCGTTTAATTTAATTGAAAAACTGAAATTATTCTTTTTTCTTCGATTATATATTGATATAGTATGTATTACTCAACTAAAGAACTTCATCGAATTGGTAACGTTTAACTAATTGTAGACATTTGCATTTACAAGCAAAGCGATCGATTCAGACTTTTTTGCTACAAGTTCTTATGATGGCATATACTATAAGTAGTTGGCGCCGCTATTGACAAATCTATATAAATCTTAGGAAGTAGTCTTACTTCGAAATATGCTAATTGTAAGATTGTTTAAAAAATTCGTAAATGTTGAAGAGTTCGGAAAGTCGAATGTTGAAAAGTTCGAAAAAAGATTGATAAGATCGACGAAAGTTCTAAGGAATCGACAAAAATCTTGAATGCTATTGGCATCACAGTCACGTCATTGTCACATTTCAGCCAATTCACTACAAAATAGAATTTCTTTCATACCCGCCAATAAAGATTAAAGATCAAACTATTATCATAGAGGAGGGCCATGTCTAGGATCCGCACTAAGCTGAACATGTGATGCGGGCCCTACCGGTAGGCGATTTTGGCAAAAAGATGTAGATAAATTTGTTTGTGCAGCAAAGAAAAAAAAATTCAATCTAATTGTATTATAATATTGCTGACCAAAAGAAAAAAGGCATCAATTTTATGGTGCGGGCCTCTAGACTGCAGCCTATGATTTAAGACGGCTCTGCATAAAGTAAAAATGAGATTCGTTCGAAATCGAGAAGCTGACTATGTCCTGGAATAAAATCGTGCATCATATTTTATTATATTTTATTTTTTTATGCTTAAGACAAGCTGACTGATATTTTACAAAGATATCAAGGAATGGTAATTACTCTATTGATATATTTAATTTTTTAATTTGTGTTGAACTCTTTAACACCGATTTAGTACAAACCAACAATTTTGAATTATTAAATTAACGATGATGTAAATTTTCTTGTTAGCCACTCTACTGCCTACACGCATATACATAAGTATACCCTTCCAAAGTCTTTTCTAACACTTAAAAAGTTAAGTGTTTTATGGCAAGCTAAGGGGTGCTATTCGCTATATTTTTCTCAATCAACGGTTGCATATCTGTCTGTCTGTCTGTCTGTCTGTCTGTCGTTGAAAGCTACTGTACAGGAAGCGGAAGGAAACATAAAATCTGTTCCATTAATTTTGAAGAATGCACACAAACCAAAGCCAGAGACAAAGAATTGGTCCATTATGTGCTCGAATGCTTTTTTAGCTGTTGTGTCTTCATTTCATTTTTTCACTCGTCTAAGGTTTGAAACAATAAACGTATGTGTGTGTATGTATGAGTGTTGATAAGTGAGCGACTATATTAAAAAGTGTTGCATCAAATCTGAAGGGTGGTAATGCCATGAGAAAGGTACTACACTATTTGGTTGCTTTGTCCCTGTTTATGAAGCTACCGCTAACAACTGAAGTGTAATTGAAAAAAAAAAAAAGAATTGCAAGACTTAAGCACTAATGGTGTTGTTTCAATGTTGGCATAGATAAGTGGCCACAATAATAATCTTATGAAATTAAATCAATTCAATGCTTCAATGCAAGCTAAAGTCAATTACGTTTGCTTCTATTTTCGGATATGCCGTTTTGCATTGACTTTTAGATGGCTGCTTTGGTTCGGTTTGGTTTTCATATTCCTATCACATCTCAATGCCTTAATTAATTAGTGATAATTTCTATGTACGTTGTAACCCATATTAAACTCTTGTCTACTTTTTTATTGCATTCTTATTACCATAAAGACAAGTGTCCTTTTCTGGTGTAGCAAGAACAAATCAAATTTTACAGGCAGACAAATGATAAGAAGTCAGACACGTGCTGCGCCATCAAGTCGAACGTAAATGGCTTGGAATTTTAACCATAATCAGCAATTAGTAAAAATAATGTTGTTAGTTCTTTGAAATATGGTATTTACCATATTCAGAAGTTATTGTAAACTCAAAAAAACATAGAACGTACTTATGTAGTCCTGTGTCTTAGGATCTTTATAATTCTAAAATTTGAATTATCGCATCTAAATAAATAAGTTGTGCTAAATGATTGGTAATCAAAAAATGCATTATTATGACGTAGTCAGGTATTACATATACAGTTCTAGTTTTTTTCTGCTTGTTTTTTTATAAAAATATACTTAAGAAAAATATTTTTTTTTTTTAAATCAGAAAAACACTTAATGAAATAAAATTGTATATCTCGAAAAAATTCTAAAACCATAGGGAACAAAAATTGAAATATTCGCTTTTCCATGAACCTGTCAATCACATGATACAAAATCTTTGTAAGACAGATCAATATTGGCAAAAGCAAAGGCAAAAACAAATGAAGGATAAAAACACTTTTTTTTTTTTGCTCATTAAGTCAACACCTGAATATCATTGCCGAATGTGGCAAAATCATGTCTTTATATAGAAAACGCGCAGACATATTGAAATGCGACAGCTGAATGGATATATTGAAAAAAAAGTGATGCAACCAAATCAGTGACAAAACTGTGCCCAAAATAAGAAACTGAAAAAGAAAAATATAAAATCAAATATGTTGACCAAAAGTGGCTTTGAGGGTGCTAAAGAAATCGTTTGGATTTGGTTTTTATTTTAATTTTAAATCTGAGCGAAGTAGCTGATAAAAGAAAAGGATAAATGATGCAGATCAGGTAATATCAGCACATATTATGAGATGAGATAAGATAAGATGAGATGAGATGAGATGAGATGAGATGAGATGAGATGAGATGAGATGAGATGAGATGAGATGAGATAAGATAAGATAAGATAAGATGAGATGAGATGAGATGAGATGAGATGAGATGAGATGAGATGAGATGAAATGAGATGAGATGAGATGAGATGAGATGAGATGAGATGAGATGAGATGAGATGAGATGAGATGAGATGAGATGAGATGAGATGAGATGAGATGAGATGAAATGAGATGAGATGAGATGAGATGAGATGAGATGAAATGAGATGAAATGAGATGAGATGAGATGAGATGAGATGAGATAAGTTGCGATGAGTTAAGATGAGATGAAATGAGATGAGATGAGATGAGATGAGATCAGATCAGATCAAAAAAGATCAGATCAGATCAGATCAGATCAGAAAAGATCAGATCAGATCAGATCAAAAAAGATCAGATCAGATCAGAAAAGATCAGATCAGATCAGATCAAAAAAGATCAGATCAGATCAGATCAGAAAAGATCAGATCAGATCAGATCAAAAAAGATCAGATCAGATCAGATCAGAAAAGATCAGATCAGATCAGATCAGATGAGATGCAATGAGATACGAAGAGTTGAGATGAGATGAGATAGATGTATTTGTATGAGTTAAAAACATGGTATCCCTAATATGCTATTATTTTTGCGAAGAAAACATCTTATTGTAAAGATCGTAGGAAGAAATTGGTTTTGAAAGATCATTGCTTACTGATATCGAAAACCTAAATACAAGCATAAAGTTACTATAGATATGACCTTAAACCATTCTTTATGCTATATTATGCAAGTATAGCTCATATCCTTTGTAATAGAAAATAAGAGTCCTTACACATTCTGATCATAAGAAATCGGATACAAATCAGTATATCAGATTAGTGCTTGTAAGGCTATATATGATCGGACAAAATCATTTCGTATAGAACCAAACTAACTTAGTTAAAGTAATTTTAATGCAAAATATCATAAAACTGAATTCAAATTCACTATTATCATTTGCTTAGCTTCGAAATGGCTTAACAACTTCATCAATAACAACAATACAAAATTGACAATGTTGCCGGTGAATCTGTAATTCCAATGATCCGTCAAATATTGCAGCAATAGTAGGTAGACAACAACAATAGCATACAAACAGAAAAAGAGTTCCATGGCTACCGCTTTTTTTTTCGAGGCCGCTTCACAATAAAGTGAATCGCTTGCATACCGCTGCATGTTAAAATGCAGCTTCCGCGCAACGCAATGCAAAATTTTGCAATCGCGCGACCGAGTTTAGCTCCATTTTTGCAATTGTTGTTGTTCGCACACACAAAACAATGGAACATTTGTCTTTTGACATCAGCAGCAACAGCAACAGCAACAGAAATATCAACAAAAAACAACGACAAAGGGTGACAATGACCGCGAAACCGCTGTTGTTGCTTTGAACAATAAACACGCAGGCGCGCATGCGTCCGTCAGTTGTTGATCTCACAGTTGGAAAACAAAAGTCATACTCGTTCGCGTACAAGAAATGCGAAATTCCCAGTGTAATTCTTTTGATGGAATTCTTTCAAATTCCTGCAATTTTTGCGATTGTTTTCGGCAAAACAGACAAAGCAAAATATACGAGTACAATACAATGATACAAGTTGGTGGTAGGAGAGAAAGAATTATTGGCATATAAAAGAAAAAAATCAAACTCAGCAAATACTGAGTTAAGAATTGAAAACAAAAAACTCTTGTCAAAATGTGAAATAATTAATATTAATATAAGATTAAGTTTTTGTCCCAAATAAATGTGTCAATGTTGCAATGATCTTGAATTCAGTTTGAGTTAAAAGAGCAATTTTCATTTCCATTGACGAATCATTTGAGCTGGAGTAGAAATGCGACTAAATTCAATTGAATTAATAAAAGATTAGACCAATTTTAGTCAGTTTTTTCCTTATGTTTAGAAATGTGCTTTTAAGGATGAAAAAAAGTGGCTTAAGCAACTTTGGGTTATAGCAAAAAAAAAGTGCTCTGAGCTTAGTGCTTATCTCCAGCAAGACAGTTCTTCTGTTGAGTCCTTAAGAATTTTAGAGTAGCCTTCCTTCCGACTGTGTAGATCCTTGTTAATACAAATTTAGTTTCATGCCGGTAACGAACAGTGCCAAAGTGCTGATTTCTCCGACGCACAGAAGAGGATGTGGACCCTTGATATTTAATCTGTTGATTTTAAGGTTAAAACGATAAAAATGTGTGAATATGAATATCATCGGCCAACGGACACGCCTACCTCCTGGCCCGGATTTACCTTACAGCCAGTGCCTAGGGGGGCAAGAATTAAACATTTTTTTTTGTCCATATTCACCAGTGAAGAAGGGCGGCAATTTGTGAACGGCCTAAGGGCGGCAAATTTCTAAATCTGGGCCTGCCTACCTCCCATACAAAAGTTGGAAGTGGTTGAAGCATTTTACTCAAAATGGGTATCAAGTACCATTAATTTGACAATGCTGATTTCAAAAATGCTAAAAATTGTGCGATGTCTTTCATAGCATTAAAGTTATTAGAGATAAATTGTTTTGAAGGCGTATCCCTTTCTAGTTTTGAAAAGAACTCAATTTTATATCTTTTTTCCCATAAAGGATCTTCATACTGAATTCAAGCAACCCCCTTCACACTATAAGTTTTTACATTTGATAAAACTTGATAATAGTATTGTAAGTGCTGTATTGAAATAAAAATATTTTTTTTAAAAACATAAAAAAAAAATCATGAAGAAAAGCTTCGTAGAAGAACTGTGAGCTTAAAGGTCACTGATGATTCCATTTAGCAATGCATGAAACTAGAATGACTAGCTATAGCTCATTTTTTGCTGTATACAGTTTTGTTAGGTGTAATTTTTTTGATGTTGAAACACATTGTACTGAACAGTAAGCTCAGTAAAATAATAAAAATAGGAATATTTTAATTTCAGGGGATTTTTTCTTAGAAAATTAAGCTTAAATTTAACATTTATACGTTTTACAAATGTTATTTAAGTTTATTAACATTTTTTCCACTATTTCATTTCCATAAAATTTGGCACGAGCAATATGTTCTTTTCCATTTCGTTATATCTCCATATATAATTTATTTTCTTTTAACAAAATATCCTTACAGAACTGCAAAAAAAAGGCATCTAGGAATAACTAACAAAAAAAAATGAGTTGGCAGCAGCTCCGTTCAAAAATTGTTTAATCCGTTGTTTGGACAATGACAAAATATCCAAATTTGTAAATGCACACAAAAATCGAACAAGTTATTTTACTTTTCATCCATATGATGTTACCAAAGGTAGAGCAGTGAAGACCTTAAAATACCATAGTTACAAAAAATATAAAAAAAAAATAAACCGCAGTGACAAACCGTACTAAACGAATCCCGCTTAACAAAAGAGTTATTCCAAAACTGTCGAAGGATTCTCGAAAGGTAAGAATTTCCTCGTAAAAATGACGCATTCCAACTGAGAGCAGAGCAAACGATTGAACGAACGAACGAACGAACAAACGAACGGTGAACCAACAACGTTCAAGAAACGTTGCAGCAGAAGCGTGTTGTCATTCCAAATTGGTTGTCAGGACAAAACTGACTATCTTCTCTTTAGATTTTTTTTTCTTTATGGACTTTTTATTTTCTGCTTTTGCAAACTAAAAAAGACCGGTAGCAAAAATAAATTTAAGTTATTTGTAAAATTCATCCATCAAGCCATCACCAAGCAGTCGTCGCTGCTACTTTTGAATCAGGAATACCATACTCTTGAAAGTCTTTCAAGTTATTTGTTCTTATAACCCTCTATACCCTACATGCTGTAGAGTAAGACTTAGAGATAAATTACGTTTTTTGAAATTTGAAGATAACACGAGAGATACCATTGGGAGAGTCTACACAAAATCGGGTGTCCAAAACTTAACAGATCGATGCCTGGAATTCAAAAATGATAGACCGAAATAAGTTTTCTGAATTCAAATAAATTATTTTTTTAAGTTTTACAATCATTATTGAATGTTCCTGAAAAGTGTTAATAACAATGCAAGTGCTTGGACGGCGTTCTCTTTATTGTGACACTACACATAAATCTTATAAAATTATATTAAAACAGTTGAAAGTCGAATTGAACCGATTGAAGTTTTCTCATTTGCTCTTTTTTTTGTCTTACTTGTGTCCAGGCTTAAACTCTTACGCCGTACTCTACACTCTGCTTAGCGGCGGAATGATGAACGATGTGTCGCTGATGACCTGATCAATATGGAGCATCTGCACGCATATCGATTGCAGTAGTTAAGCGAGTGGTGGTACCTAGTGGATGTGTGCAACTTCAGTTGGTCAATTGTGCTTTAGATCAATTTTTAAGTCCCTTTGATGGCATTTCTACTAAAATATCTTTGTTTATTCAGTTTTTTGTTTGAACGAGAAAAACTGAAATTAATTTTTACTTGTAATCCTTACTACACTGCATTTATTGTATTATTTCTTTTTATTATTTTTTTAATCCTTGTGCTCATATAAAGGGGCACAGCTTAAGCTACAGAACTTTTGCTTAGGATGCATATTTAGGGTGGCCCTCATGCAAACATATTTTTAAAATAGCATTATCACAAAGACATTTTAATCGATTCATTTGGAATTTACACCGCGTGTCTTTTATATTAAAAGGCAGAGCTTAGGCTACAAAAACTTTTATTTTGGGTGGCCCTCATATAAACATATTTTTAAAATAGCATTTTCACAAAGACCACTTACTCGATTCATATGGAACTTACACTACGTGGCTTCTATATTAAGAATAATAGCTTAGGCAATAAGACTTTTATTTAGGGTGGCCCCCATACAAACATACATATATTTAAAGTGTTATTTTAATGAAGACCGGTCAATCGATTCACATGGAATTTACACCACGTTTCTTTTATATTAAGTGAAAAAGTTTAGGCTATAAAACTTCAATGCAAGGTGCATATTTAGGTTGGCCCTCATAAATATAAAGATATTTTTAAAATATCATTTTATCGAAGACCGCTTTATCGATTCCCATGGGATATACATCACGTGGCTGTTATATTTAGAGGCACATACTTAGGGTGGCCCTCATAAAAATTATTTTTGAATAGAGTTTTCACGAAGATTTCATAATTGTTTTTTAAATGTTTCTAATGGTCTATGGAAGTGTTTTGCAAACTTTGGTTTAGAAAAATGAGCAGTGACACGCCCTCCAAAATCCAATTAATCATATCTCATCAAGTTCTGGACGTAGATGAAGGGAACTTGACATAAAAAGTACGGCAAGACTAAGTTTCGCTTGAGTTCATACAACATTCGGAATACCTACCGGAAAGGGCAGGACAACGTCTGCCGGGACAGCGAGTATGGTATGTTTTTAAGAAATGATGATGATCAAAACTAGAAAAAATTTTATATTGTTAACACCCTGGAAGGATGGTGTAACCATTAAAGAAGAGTAAGCTTACCTCTATCACCTATAAATACTCGAAAATCTACAAAACACGTGCTCTTGAAACATTTATTCGCGAAAAACACATAAAAGGATCATATTTTGCTGGGTGGTTTCACGGATTAATTGAAGGATCTCTTCTCAATTATGGAGCTTTTGCCGATTTTTAATAATTTAACACTAGAAATAGTGTTCACGTACTAAAATGTGAGCCCCATAATATAAAGCACCTGATGATTTACTTTAACCTAAACTTCATATAGTATTAATTTTAAGATAAAGTTCAACTGTCACATAAATAATGCAAAACTATAAAACTCTGACATCAACTGTCCAAGCAAGTTCAAGAAAATTTTAACACATCAACGGCACAAAAACAGCACATAAAAATAAAAATGGGACAAATTTTAAGTTGAGTTTTTTTTCTCTTTTAAGCTCTATGTCTAACTGACGTTTGACGAAAGTCAAAGCCATAAGACAAGAATATGAAAAAAAAAAGGAACATTAAAACAGATAGGTAGGTAGGTAGGTACTCTTTCAAGAATCAATGCTCAAAAGTGATGACAGCACAAAGAGGCTGTGCGAAAAAACCTAACAATTGGACATCATATATTTTATGATCTGTCAGAAAGGGTGTTAAAAGTGAATTAATTTTGTTGGATTTATTTTTGAGTAGAAAGACACAAGATCTTGTAAAATCACAGATCTGTTTGATAGTGAATCAAAATAAATTAAACATCAGGTTACATGAAAAAAAACATATGCAGCGCACGCGCGCCTGCGTATGTAATATGAAACTTCTAATTAAAAGCGATATGCTTTTTATAGCGAGAGCTGATGCAAGATTACGACAAGGTACAATTGCCAACACCCTTAATTGGCCGAAACAGCCTGAGGTTTATTTTTTACAATACAGTGGTATTTTTTTTTTTTTGGGTTGGTAAAAATGTAGGAGTTACTTTTTAAAATTTTTGCAGCACGTGACAAATTAAGGGATTTTTTAAAGGTCAATTTACTGCAGCTGGCAGTGGTGTTGCATATTTTTGGCGGTAAAAATGAGAAGATATTTTTTTGGTAGCTAATAAGGACAATTCGTTTCGTGAAGCCATGAATTGATAAAATCAAGTACAAGTCAAATGCAATATGAAAAGAACTCCTTTACTTCATTCAATAAGTTTCATATAAACTATTTGAGGCAAAACTTACTTCAGTCGTAAATCCAAGTTAAGTAAAACGAATTTATGTGAAAACTTGTAGAGCATTTAAATAAACAAAGAAAGATTCCAAAAAAAGCCCAATAACTTATGTAATCTACCAATAAATAAAAATGTTAGATGATAACAATGTTAACGCAAATGATGATGTCCTATGCATTTACGGAAGCGGCTTACAAAACGACTACAATTGAGAGCATGTTAGTGAAATTCCGTGGCGAATAGCTCCACGACGACAACGATGTATGCGAAGGATAGCAGAATCTTCTGCAGTTGGCGGCTGCATTCTTTGACATCATCAAAACAAGCCGCCGATTGAGGAAACAAGCATGGAAAGCAAGCTTTTATATAAAGAAACAAGTGATATATTTTAGATATTCCATGCTGTCAGTATCGATACTTTATTTCATAAGTATCGCATAGCGATTATTATAAAGATTATGTCATGAGAAACAAGATAAACAACCTCTGCCACTTAGTTATTGCTGCATTTAAAAATTGCAAAATTACAAACATGAAAAAATTGAGTACTTAATCATTTTATTGCGTCTGCCTTTTGGCTGACTGGGTCCTTTACTTATAAAAACCATAAATATAGAGAAGGCAGACGATTTGAACGCCGCTTTTTCGAAAGCAGACGTTTCTGAGTACGTTCATCTTATTAAGGATTTATCTACACTCACGGTCAAAAAAAAACACCGATTTGAATTTTGCAAGAAGTTTTAAATTTTGATGCGTAAAATAATATCTACTCTGGTTTAACGGTTTTAAGTTTGTTAGATACTGTTGCTAGGGAAAAGTTTTGAGTATTTTTAAAACTGTTCACCTAGCAATAATAAATTCTAGGAACCTTTTCCAAATAAACACATAATTGCTGGTTTTATAATCAGAAATTACAACTTATTTATATGAAAAAATACATTGATTTTTGTAGTTTTTTTTACACATTTTTAATTTCTCATACATATATTCTTTAATTATTTATTATTTATTTATATCAAATAATACGATAAAATTGATTTTAATACCGCGTAGGACCTATTTTTGTCTTGATGACGCTTTCCATTCGAGAAGGCATGCTCTCATAGAGTTTCCGTATTAATTCCATTAAAATATCATTGTACCAAGTTGATTCAATTATTTCCGCTAGCTTTGGAATATTATTAGGATTTTGTTGGCACACTTTGTGTTTTAAAATGGCCCAAACATTCACAATGGGATTGAGGTCAGGACTGTTACCGGGCCAGGGACTGACTCAATTCCCAAAAAGTCCTTATATTCCTTTACCTATGCAAAATTAAATAGTTCATTATTGTAAATCTATCAAAAAAAAAATGTAAAAATAATTATTGTGAGTGGGACACTTACCGATTTCGACCGATGACAAGGTGCAGAATCGGTTTGAAATATGACTTTTGCTACGTGCTCGCTGAGTCGGTCGATCTAGGTAAAACGCCGTTTTTTACGATATCAATATAAGCTGCGGAGTTCACATAACCTTCCGGTAAAGTAAAATAATTTTTGAAAGCATTGAACGAATAAATGAATAAATATTAAAAATAATATTAGTAATAATATAAATAATATTAATATTAAAATACCCGCAAGGGTATCACCCGCACTGATGACGATGCACGCACTGATGCAGTGATGACGGGCTTGGCGATCCCGCGAGCCCTAGTTCGGGACTCTGGATGGCGAATTAAGATCTTTCGCGTGCCAGGAAGTAGGACAAAAGAGACAAATTGCTCTCAGAAATTCCCGTTAAGCTTAAGGAAAACTTTAGACCAAACCACAAGGCATTTCTTTAGAGAAGTAACGAGGTATGGCAACCTCACGGTCCCAAGTCAACCGTTGGACAAGACTAACCACCTACCGACGAGAAAAATGGTTGCTGAAAATATAAACCAAGCCTCGGACGAGCGTCGTCACGATCGGGAATGACACGGGAATGCACAGCCCTATCATGATACCGACCTAGATAATGAAACACAACCAGCCCAACCAACCAATTTGGACTGGACAACCAGCAACCACAAAAGCAGGCAAGCCCAGACAACGCATGATATGGACAGATGATATGAACAAAGCTGTCATGAAATGCTATTACAAAAGCTCGAAAATTGGAACAATATAATCAGGATATAGCGAAAAAATGTTGGAACTATTTCTTCAAAAATATTTCAAAATCTACAACAATAATATATAAAAAAAATAGTGCCGATACGAAAATGTTCACTGGCTCCCTATTTACTAGAAAGTATCGTGAAACCGAGAGCTCAATAGTTATCTGCAGAAGTTCAAACTCTCTTGGGGTTTGTACACCACACCAGATCAGATCAAGTAAATATAAGTGAAATTTGAAAATCCACCGATCTAAATTGCATCTATGAATCTCGCGACTTAGAGTCTCAATACCTCTTAAAACAATCAAGTCTTAGTTTCAAAGCCAATCTGACCTTTTATTCGACTATGGAGTCATTTACTAACAAAAGTAAAAACTATTTAAGCTATAGTTCCGTTCTATTCACATTTGTTGCTTTGCTTTGGTTTTGCCTGGGAGTCTTAACAGAGCTTATCTTCATAAATTAATTCTGCTAATTTATTTGGAACTAGCAGAAATTGTAGCATGCTTTCCGGGGGCATATTTTGTATGCTAGGCTTTCATGAATCTGTGCTTCAAAGTATATTTATCCAAGCCAAACCGAACTCTTCATTGCATTCGATCAAGTTAGGCATTTCAATTTCCACATTTGACCCAAAAAAGCCTTCTTCCAAGCACAACTCCCTTTTCATTTAAATCAAAGCAACTTCCTACAAAAATATCAAAAAATATAAAGTACTTTTAGAATCCACTAACGATACTGCAATTCACCTACTGTGAAAAAAAAAAATCTCAACATACTGTTGGTCTGTGGAACTTGCGCTTGACAACTAAATAACACGTTAATGTGTTTATTGGCCAAAGCCATTGTCCCCTGGGTAAGAATATAATAAAAACTAAAAGAAGCATATCTGGAAGTATAAGTTAAGTTGAACATCTTAAGCGTAATCCCAAAAGGATACAAATAGTAACAGCAGCAGCAGCAACAAAAAAAAAAAAAAATTACAACAATAGCAATAAAAGCGCAGTAGCACAAGAACAATAGCATTAGGTGTCAAAACAATTGACTTGCAGTGCACAAATCGAACAGCCTCTCACTTCGATCTCTTTGGTTTCGTTCGGACTTAACCGATCGCGTTGACTTAACATGCGCATAAAACATGAGAAAACATGAAGATCTGTTGCGTTTGACAGCAACGCAATAGATTCACGCCTGAAAATCGCTTGGGAACAAAATGCGGGAAAAATTCTGTTTTTTTTTTTTCTTTTCGTTTGCCATTAAATTTGCGCCATCTATCTCGAATGGCAAACTCTATACTTCTACGTCATCTTGTAACTTTTCATATTATTTTTTCAACAGAAATTTATAGTCCAATATACGCATTTGCTTAGAGTATCGCAATGTGTGTGGAGGAGCATTTGTACTTTGCCATCAATGCTACAGTGCACAAGCGAATTCAATCCAATGCAATTCAATTGATTCAATACGAAACGACATTTATAAATAAAACATTAAATGACCGCAAAATGATACAAAGTGCAAAATATGCCTCAGAAAACTTGACAAAATACATTAAGTTCTAATAAAATACAGGGTTAGCATCGAACATTGTAAATATTTATTGATTGAGATTATTTTTTGAGGATCTTAGAAGTTTAAAAATTTCTTGAAATGTCATCTGAAGGTCTTAAATGAAATTTTCAGTTTGAGGATTTATTCAACTCTTGAACTCGGACACAGCTGCCTCAGCTTTGAACTTTTCATTTCATAAGTCATTTCTTCAGACTGGGGAAGAGCAAACAACTACATTCATCTAAAAGTGCATAAAAGCTGGACACAATATGCTGTTTTCAATGGCATTTTCTATTTTTTGTTATTAAAATATTGCTATCAATTGCTAAATCAGGATTTTTAAGACAAGTTTTAAAATTTCCGATATGGTAAAAGTCTTATCTGCAACATTCGGTATGATATATTTATTGGAAATGTGCTGCAAATTCCCTATATACCTTATAGGGTTAGAATTTACCAACTGGGTCACTTTTTATAAAAAATTTTTATTTTTTAATGAACTTTTGTTATTTAGGTAGTGGTATGTACTAGAAATTAAAATGTGGAATGATTTTAATTTTTTATTTTTTTGTTGTTGTTATACTGCCGTCAAAAGCAAAAAAGACGTATCTCAAAAAAACTCGTTTCCAGATAATTGATGTTTTGTTTATGTCAATTTGTTGAAATACATGTAAAATTGAGAAATAGGTAATTTTCTCAGGTGATTTTTTATAGGTTTGAACTAAGATATCGGCATTAGACGCAGTTCATTAGATGCGTAATTTCTTAAGCTATTCGTTGCAATAAGAATATCGAATATGAAGTTTTTTGAGATACGCCTATTTCGCTTTTGACGGCAGTATAGGCAATTTTTTCAAAAGCTTATAACTTTTGAACGGATGCGACGATTTTTATAAATTTAACGGTGTTCGATTCGTATTGAAATAGATTATAATTTTAATCAATTTTAAATAATGTATTTTTCAATGTTTAAAACATGTTTATTTATTAAATTTTAATGAAAATTAGCCTTCCCTGTCCGATCGAAAAACGATAAAAATTATATAAATGTTAAAAATATTAAAAATATTAAAGTACTATATTCCGTTGAGAAAAAAAATGAATCGCTCTTGAAGTAATTTTTATTTATATTTTTGTAACTCTGCACAGTGGGCTTATAGTGGATTCTGTGAGTCGGAAAAAAAAACTTTTCGAGGGTGCTGAACACGATGGTGGTGTTTAAAATTCTTTTGGAGTTGACACAACCCCTAAAATGGCAAAAAACCGCCCCAAAATAGAGGAATCGCATATTCCGCGTCTTCCATCGGCGGTGTTTAGAATTTTTTGGAACTGGCCCCATGCCCCTAAAAAGCTAAAAATTGGTAATTTGGATCCATTGGGGCGGTTTTTGGCCACTTTGGGGGGTGGGACCAGTTCCAAAAAAGTACGAATCAACAAAAAAAAATAAAAAAATAAAAATCATTTCACATTTTAATTTCTAGCAAATGTTTATATTTTTAAGTACAAAAATAATAAAAATTTACGGTTAACACCATCAGATAGAGGAGGAAAAATTGAATTATTCAAAATAATAAAAGCAAAAAAATCCAAAAATTTAGACTTGATTTTTCATTTTTCATTTTGAATTTTTGACAAAATTTCATGATTATTTTCAGTTTTTACCACTGAAGGCAACAACATAATTAAAAAATAATGAGAAATTCGAATTCCCCATTCAAAACTACTCCGAATGTAAGACTGAATTAAAAAAAAAGTTCACCTCAGCGATAACCACCATCGTTTTTAGGTTGTTGGTGCACTTTTTTTTTGTGCGAAAGTTTCAAGAGTAATATTGAAATCACTAATCAGGACTGCAATATTTATAAAAACTTTTTTACACAGCTCACTCGGGACACTTATGGGAATAGGGATCTGCCGGTGCCTCTAAATTGTTTTTTTTTGAACCGGTCTAATGATGCAGCACTTGATTTTATTAGCCAAAGTGTAAAGGCTTAAATACAGTTTAGCTCACAATCGAAATTGATTATAAACCATATAATTTATTATGTACTTTTGAACTCTAAGAATAAATATGGAATCAAAAAGTGTCGCTCGGATCTGGTTTCGGAGATATAGTCATCGAAAGTAGCGGATATAGCTTTTCTAAAAATTAATATAATTTAGAGAATTGAATTCCAAAATGTCATATGAAAGGTAATTTAATAAGCTACAATATTGGTCAAACAATTTCTGAAATCCGGCTAGTATTTTTCGAGATATTACGACTTTTCTGATATTTGGAGCAATTTTTTTTCCAAAAAATCCGTTATTGACCTACAGTTTTATTAACATATTTACAAAGCTCAATTCTTTCCCTTTAAAATGATGTATCATTTAAACAAAAAGTTTTGATATTAAAAATCATTTTGATGAATTTTGGGAAGTTTTTTAAATTTTTTTGATATGATGTGTTCTATTTGACAATATGAATATTAAAATATATTTTAATCGTTAATATCTTGTATATATATGGTCCAGTTTAATGCTGTCTTCAATCTTCACAACATGCAATCTGCAATATTAAGAAAAAAATGCATTCTTTGTTTCAGTGCTACACCCTGTATAAACTGTAAGTGCTGACAAGTAATGCGCATAATCTAAGTGTTTTCTAAGTGCGCATTTTTTGCTTTTTTACTTTTATTTACTAAGAATTTGCGTCGATGTAACGCGTTTGTGGCAAAAGGTGTTTTTTCCTATTTAATCTTTAAATTGCAACCTTAGAGCAAAGGAAAAAAAAGTAACAGTCCGTAAGGCTGGTGCTGTTGGCATGAGTTTGCTTGACAATCAAAGTTGTAACGCAGTGATGCAGGATACTTTTAAGTTGAACTATGCAGACATATGGTGAAACAAGCGAATGGAGCTCATGAATTTATTTATATATGTAAGAGGCAAAATAAATTTTAGAGTAAAATTTACAGAAAAATGTGTGTTTTTTTTGTCGAACATTTAAATGCACAAACACTGATTGACGCGTCAAAGATTTCAAATCGAACAGAAGCAAATGATATTTATATGAAGTTTAGACAAAAAATATGTTAACGAACATATGGGGAACAACTTTTATCATTTAAAGGTTTTACTTGATATCTTAGATATATAAATAGATTAAGCTTTAAGTACGACTTATGACTTATATTCTGATAAAAAATACTTTAATTATTGTTAAGCTTCACATTTGAGTAAAATTTTCAAACTGTAAAAAAAAGTTTATGATAAAATAAGTAGAGTTTCAACATTTAACACACAAGGTGTTACAATTGATTACACGGCCAAAGTAGTACAAAAGAAAATCAATTAATATATGTATGGAATCAATGATCATCAAAAGAAAAATTAATTGATATTGATTAAATTTTATTTGTAAACTATAACTTGTTGAGTTGCTTTGATTTCACACCATGTTGATCAATTGAAAATGACCAATTTTTATTTTACAGTATCTTGAAAGCTGTGAAGATTTTGTCTTACTTCAGTGCCGCTGCTTATGTAGTTTAAGAGATTCGATATTAAAGAATTTTTATTATGAATTTTCTACACTTTATTAAAATCACAGCGAAAGTGTTTTGAAAACAAAACATGTTACTCCTGCTGCTTCAGCGACCACACCCAAGCATCAGCAACATCTTCACAATTTTAATCAACAGCAAAGTTAAATAAAACAAAATCTCTTTACCGGTATTCCGCTAATATCCAGTCATAGCACAGCACAGCGAAAAGATCAATCAAAGTAGCGAACGTCATCATCAATGCAGAGAGACGTCAGTTTGAGCGCGATTTTCATCGATATTGTAAACATGCGTAACAAATGACGATCATCCGGTGAAAATATTAGAGACAATCATATCTAGATATCAGAGCTGTAAAACGGTGATGTGGAAAAGAAATTTTATTGCTTAGTGTAATAATGACACTTTATGATTGAAACAATAAATTTTGAGCTTTTTTAATTGTTCAAACTATAGTTATATCGGTTTTCTGCTCACTAAGTCAGTAGTAAAAGTAAGCGCTGCATTATGTTGGAAAAACTTTGTTGGTAAGGCATTTTATGTCATAGAAAGTAGAGAGAAACTATATTTTTTTCCAATAGCATAACATAACACTGTGGAACAATTTTTTTTTTTTGCAAAAGTCTACTCGGATCTGACGCTGCGTGGTGAAAATATAGGACAAAACAAGAAACCATTTGGCTCAGTTTGTTCAAATTGGCTCAAATTTTCGAAAAATGAACATTTGAATTTTGCACCTAGACTCATGTCGCTTTTTCGATATATCTCGTAAACTGAGTTTTATTGCATCTGATGCTGGGGTTTGGTTCACTTCTTCAATACCTACAATCCTCACCAACAAACCACATCTTTTGGATGCATTTTCGGCAAGTTAGAGCACACAAATTTCAAACAAAGTAACATTTTTTCAGTTAGAAAGGGATAATGTCAAAAATTTTTGTTTAAATGTTAAAGTGGATAAATTGAGCTTTATAAATACGTTAATAAAACTTCGAGTAGCTGAAAGTAGCTAAAGGAACAAATACAGTTTAGCACTTTATTGAAATTGATTATAAGCCAAATATTTTCTTCTGGACCGAAATTACTCTATCGACACGGCTACATAAAGCTTTGATTGAACCCATCATGTCCACAAAAGATAGAAGTCTTAAAAAGGTGAATTGACCATGAATTAGTTGCGTAAAGAATAGTTGAGAGCTTAAGAGAAAAATAAACATTATTGAGTGCATGAGTCAGCTTAACTTAAAATCATCGTTCTATCTTAAAGTTACAATGTACTAAATGATTACACTATCCCATCGACCTTGAAAATTTCCACTGTAATATCGGAATGAACTGCTGCCTACATCATTTAACTACCATATATATAGTATCATACTTCACGGGGGATACGGATGAGGCGTACGAATAAAACAAAGAATTTGATATGATTTATAGGTACGGTGACCATCCGTGCCGTATTACCCGGGACAGTTCTGTATTTCAGTGTGCTGTCCTGGATTTTTTATCCCAGATTTTGATATATTTTCCTGTCAGTTCGAAATGAGTTTTTCCAATAAAGAGCAGGTAATCTATTTTTATACTAAGTTCCTAATAAAAAAAATTGCGTTTTCTACTTTGTTAAGCAAGGCTCTGTGGTATATAAACCAATTGGGACCGCTGTCTATCTATCTATCTATCAATAGTTCTAATGCTGGAGTGCTTTGTGATAGAATAAACAACCAAAAAAGTAGCTGATTTAGCATCCTTTTTGGGAAGTTAAGGTCTACAAGGAATAGTTAGTTTAATTACAACACATGTTGAAAGTGACTATCATACATATATGTAGATATTGTCAGAAATTTTCCAAATTTAGAATCGATGTTGTCTACACGGACACGGACAAAAAAAAAGATCATCAATTTTGTGGTTCAGGTCCTCTTTGTAACGCGAGCCTCTAGGCTGCAGCCTATGCTTAAACACGACTCTGCCTCTTTTACTTAAAAATCCTTTAACTAAATCTTTCTATTTAACAATGAAGAACGATATTGAGAAAGAAAAATATATTAAATTTAAAATGAATGCAATCTTTTGCAGTTCAGCTTGATACTCCACAGTGATCCCGTATGTTATCTCAGCTAAATATTGCGCAGTACAAACAACGACGCACGGTAAACAATGAAAATTATAGAAATTAATCAATGATCAGAAAAGTCAGTGAGCAGCGCACAAGATCGAGGCGCATTCATATCTACATTGTAGCTTTTGTTGTTGTTATTGCTGCTGTTGTAATGATCAACGCGACTCACCGAAAGTGGTAATTAACCAGAAGCCAAGCATTAAATTACAAAATAGATTCAACTTCAAATGGCGACTACTGGCACTGGTAGTTGGTTGGTGTCAAGCAGGTTTCGAACTTGACTCGATCACTCAGTAGTTTGGTTGACGGGGGGCATCATCATCATCATGTGACCATGCACTGTGCAGTGTGCACCAAACACCACGTATCTATCCAAACTATACTAAAACTCTATATAATTCTATGCAATCCAATTGAGTTTAATTTTTAATCAATTATGTTGATTCGAATGAATGGAGGGCTAGATGTAAAAAAATCAAAGCTTAACCACGGGAATTTTTGTTAAATGAAGATTTGTTTCGGTTTTAATGTTGATTTTGTTGTTGTGCTTGATCTTGATAAGTTGATTGCAGATCAGTGATGGATTTTTGAACTGATCGTGAATGTACTGAATTTAGAGGCAAAATGTACTTTATGGAAGTTGAGAGTACTTTGATTCAATTCTTGTGAATATTAGAAAAAAAAAAAAACACATTCCAGCAAGGAACGTAAATAATCGTTATTTTCTATATTAAAGTCAAAAAAATTACAATGACAATGACAATGACATGTATTTTAATTATGCGATTTTATTTTAAAAATTAAAAATAATTTTTATATCGGATTTCTATTTTTTCGATCATCGTTATTTTGGCTTTCTATTTTTTTTTCGATCAAAAATAATCGTTATATTGGATTTTTATTTTTTCGATCATACAAAATCGTTACATTAGATTTCTATTCTTTTCGATCAAAAATAATCGTTATTTTAGATTTCTATTTTTTTCGATCAAAAAGTATCGTCACATTAGATTTCCATTTTTTTCGATCAAAAATAATCGATATTTTGCATTTCTATTTTTTCGATCAAAAATAATCGTTACATTAAATTTCTATTATTTTCGATCAAATATAATCTTTATTTTGGACTTCTATTCATTTCGATCAGAAATAATTGTTATTTTAGATTTTTATTTTTTTCAATCAAAAATAATCGTTATTTTTAATTTCTATTTTATGGACAAGTCATTTAGAAAAATTAAAGACTTGAGGACAGAGCTATTAAAACATTTGTATCACAAATTATATTGAAAATGTACTGAAAATGCTCTGAATCAAACGAAGAAGAACTTGCGTACTTTTTAAAGCGCGCATGTACTGATAAAAAAGTACAATTGTGTGTATATATGCTGCAGCGTAGGGATTTAACTTTGTTGCTACGTATTGGCGTTTTTATCTGAGGCTACCAATATCATAAATACGTATGTACGGTACGTTAAAATCGAAAAGCGGAATTAGTTCAATTGCAGAGGAGGAACTTGGCACCACAGGTTGTTGATAACTCATGTTGTGCAGCACTGATGAGTTATAGATTTTTGACAAAAGATTTTTTATTACAGCACTACATTGATCAATGATGATTTGTGATACATATGAGTTGAGAAAAAAAATTAATAACTAACATTTCTGAGAAAAGTTTTTAAAACCTTTTTATAAAGCTCTTGGTTCTTGACAAATATTTAAGGCTTTCTAATGTCATAATGCACAAACAAGCAATCAGTCACACAATACCAAAATCAGTATATACCGGGTCTAAAAAAAGGTTCGGGATCACAAGATTCTAACTTACTTTCATAACTGAAGGCTGTACACAAGCTATGATTCATAAGAAATGCTTTTACTCGACTGCCGACTCGAATTTTCTCCATTTAAATTTTAGAAAAAATCAATTTTCCCTTTATTGCATCACGTCGTTCTAATTATTCCATTCAAAATTTAAAAAAAAAAACTAAATTTATTCCCACTCTTGATAAAATACTTTTTGAAATATTGTAATCCGCTTTCTCAACAATGAACTTAATACTCATGTTTACACATTGCAAAAATGCATTATCCTAGTTAACGCCCATTCCATCAATGATGCGCTGCAGCAATGATATCCTGCTGAGCATTGAAATCGTAACTGACACAAAAGAGCATTCGAATACACAACAATCGATCGATCGAATATTGAAAATAAATTGAAGAGCCTTTTCACATACCTATAATGAATGTCCTTAACAAATCCTCTTCACGATCTTCACAGCACATTGCTTTATCTAAAGTGCTCAATAAGGATAAAGCAGATTAGCAGAAAGAGAGAGAGAGAGAGAGAGAAAAGACAACTCAACACAAATTGATATCGAAGTGCGGTGGGTGTGACATGTAACAAAATCCCACAGTACAACAAAACAACAGTAAGTACAGCATAGTATCCTTGTTGTCACTATACACTGTGTTTTCGGTGCAATATCATGCTGTGCGATTAAAATGTTTGCAAAAATTCACAACATGCATTTTTGTTGCTGCTGCTGCACAGTTTTTGTTGCATGCTGTAGCCAACCAGCCAGCATGTGTTTATGTTTATTTATTTTGCGGGTTATAATGAAATTCAAAATTTAATCCTTTTTGATAACTTACCATTATTAAATGTGATTTTCTGTCGATACTCATTATTCGCATGTTCAATGCGGTATGGCAACTTTTTTTCTGTTTTCATTTCCGCAATGCCAAACTTGCCACAACTGTCTACCACAACATGCGGCATTTCCGTTCCGTTCACATTGTAATCCGTGCTGTTCAATTTATTTGTTGTTTGCCATATTAAACTTTAATATATATATGAAAATTTGTTTTTGTGTTTCAAACTTTTGTGGTTGCATTTTGGTTAGTGGTCTGCCGCGACATGGCATAATTTTTTGAAATGCACGCTATGTGGAAAAACTTATTTTATAAGTAGAATATTTGGTTTTAATTTAAGAATATTTTTAATGTGATGATTGAAGTAAATTTTAGCTCTATTTCTTTTGAACGTTTGTTGGGAAATGCAATAAGGGAACGTAAAATATCATAAATTAAAATGTTTCGCAAATATAAGCTTCTTATCTAACAATTTTTGTTGCGCCTAAAAAATATTAGTTTTCAACTAGGTACAGTTTTGGCAACGAGTAAAATACAGATTACACTAAAGAGTAAAGAAGATTTGACAGATGCAGGAATTTCTGAAATTTGTTGTGTCCAATTGGCCACAGAACAAGATAGCTTTCAAGCAAATTTGGAATGAGGGACGAAGCTAATTTTTATTTAGACTTTTTTCTATCGATAGGCTATTTCTTCTGTCCAGTCGATGTGATATGCAGTTTTTTATAGAAAAAATTAAATTACTGAGAAAAAAATAAACGAATCTACCGCCCCCGCCTTGAGCAAAATTTCTGATCAATACAAGTTTTTAAGAATATGAATGATTACAATGAAACTTTGGTGAGATGCTACGCGTACGCTCAGAAAGGTTTCTGAATTAAAAAAATTGGGCGTGAACATCTTTTATCTTGATATAATGAAGAAAATTAGTATATATTTGTAATCATGAGAGGAAGAAATATTCAATCCATACGTTGGTTGGGAGCTCGAGAAGTTTTATGTATTTTCTGGTTAATAGCATAACTTAGCTTGGAAAAGTGGGCGTAACCATGCCCCCACACAAGCGATAAATCAAATTCATCATATCTCATCAACTATTTGACGAAAATGAATGAGAGTTGGCACATACAGTCGTGGACACCTAATTAGAAACAGTTTGTCCTCTTAGCTTCTACGACATTTAAAAAAAAACTGTTTTCATGGAACGGTTGTTTTTTGTTGTTGTTGTTGTTGTTGTTGTTATATAAGCGCCCTCTTGCATTTTATGTGTTTGTTGTTGACTTTATTGAAGAAGTGACCTTTGGCTGATGTGAAAATCAAGAGAAGTGCATAATTTGACTGGCTATCTAATTAGAAACAATAAGTTGTGTTCAAGTCAGTAGCAAATTTCTGGACCTTGATTTTATTTTACTGGTATTAATCAGACAAAAACCTCAGTTGTGGAGATACTCTTGTTCAGACACTCTTGAAATGAGAAAAGCACGAAGTTGTGAGATAGCAACCCGAAAAGCGATTGCCAAAATTTTTAACCTCAAAATGTCATATCGAGCTATTGCCACTCACTTTGGTTGCTCAGTTAAGAAAGTTTATGGTGCTATTAAACATTTCACCACTTTTAAATCGGCAGAAAACTTGCCAACAAAAAAAACGACCTTGTAAAACAACGGAAAAAACGGATGCAAAAATTTCTTGAATGGCTATATTAGACGCCGAAATAGCCCCAAGAGGGATTAAACGATTGATTAAGCTGATACCATGATATCCACTCGTACTGTAAGGAGACGTTTGGTGGAATCTGGGCTTCGTGGAAGAGTTTCACTCAAGAAGACAAAAACAAAGAAAAAGATGGATTGAGTTTGCAAAGGTTTACCTTGCAAACTCAATCCTTCTTTTTATCTGTTTTACGTCACTAGAGGCTTCTTGCGTCAAGCTTTTTCGTGAAGCCCAGATTCAACCAAACGTCTGCGAATGTTTGGTTCGATTACTTTCAATAACTTCCTTAGGTTAGGTTAGGTAGGAGTGGCAGTCAGTTGCGAACTGACTCACTAAGACCAAATGTGATCCATTGTGATACCACAGGGTGTCTGGCTATATCCTCTCGTTGAACCAACCAGATTTCGTAATAAAATTAGATATCTGACCTATACCAACACGTTGGCAATAACTTCCTTAGTAGAAGGCTTTATAGGAAGTTGCACGGCTTCTTTTCAGAATCAGCAAATGCTTCTGTACGCAAAATACCACCTACTCATCATAAAGTTAGATCTATGGAAACAGCCAAAGTTTACCTACTACACTTTATTAGACATTGAAATAACAAAATGTCAAAAGACCTGGGAAAGTTCTGTTTATGATCTGTGAAACCTGGTTAATCAGGGATACTCTTTTTTTTATATTAACAAGCAGTGTAAGACAATGTATCCAGCAATTAAAGCTCTAAGGATGCTATCGATGTATATATGTAAATACATACAATACAGTTCAATAAAAAGTAGCCACACTTATGAAAAGTACAGTATATCCTCTAGAAAAAATCATAAGAATAAAACGAGAAAAAATTGTAAATTAACCGAATTAAGACACATGGACAACATTTGCAACAGCGCAGCGCAGCGCAGGGCAAAAGCCAGCATAATCTGCATAGCACTAACATGATCCTATTTAAGATTTAATTTCAAAACAACAACAAATGCCAATGCAAAAATTTATTCACAAAATATGAATTGAATGAGGGCAGACAAACAAAACAAAGTGACCAAGTACCACACTGGCGCGTTAAGAACAAAAGTCATTCAAACTTTAAACGGGAGTTACTACCGAAGAAGAAGAAGAAGAGAATGCGGTTTTGTCTTTTGGAAAAAGTTCCCAGACTACAATTTACTTGCACAGTATATGATAGGTCATATAACAGAGCGCAGTAGAATGTCATAAATTGATCGCTCAATGAAAACTGAAGAGTTCGCATAAGTGATGTGACGGGATCTGGTTATGAATGTGAGACGAAGAAATTCAACTCATACACATACAGTACAGTATGTTGGGGACTGATTTATGATGTTTGTAAATAATTAAGACAAACATCATGTCGACGACGATGACAAAAACCAGTAAATTTACAAATTCAATTAGTTCAATTAATGTTGGGTTCCCCTTAATGCGCCCTTTTGTCGGTAGTGCGCTGCGTACTCCTTCACAATATTTATTGCGTACAATTAATTTGTTCATTGCGTTTCATTTGTTTTCTTCAATAAGATTTCGTTTAATTTCTTGATAGATTCATTTTGCTATGGTGCTCTTTAAACATTTTGACCTCTAGAGGTCAATTAAATTGTCTACTGTGTGTGTGTGTGGATTGTTTGTTTTTTTTTTCTTTTAGCATAATAAATTCGGTTTGTATTCGCTTTTCTTTTCTTTTATTAGAATCACTGAGCGGTGATGAAATCGTTGAAACAATTTGATTAACCCTACCGAACTCTTGAGTCAATAAAGTCAACGGAGACATCAGCAACAGTGACAGCGACAATTTGGCGCTCTGTTGACGTTAACATCAGTGAAGTCATGTGAATTTTGTAGTGCAAAGAGAGTGTCGTTTATTATGACTTTTAATAAAAATCTTAATAATATTTTTATAGCACCTTAAGACTTATGGAGTAACGCAGTTGAGTGTGCAGAAAATGCACCAAATGATTAATAAATTAATACATAAGTACTTGCAGTCAAAGATCACTAGATATAAAGGGTATTTTGCTTGAACTTTGGCAGTTAATTTTCGTGCTTTGTTACAGATATCTGTTAATTTTTGGGAAAAAACGTTTCGCCAACGTTTTGAAGAAGTGACAGTTTTTTAAATTAAAAAAAAAAACGCAATTTAAAATTCACCATAATTCACATGATTTTATGAATTGGTGAAAACAACTGGCAACTGATATCGTGCAATTGAATTTTCGTAGAGTTTTTTTTTAGGAGCTTTGCTAAATCCATACTTTATGACAATAAGTCAGTAAAGGTTAACGACCTGGAGAGTAAAAACACTAGACCTCTCCTAAAATCCAGCGCGATTTATGCAGAATTGGGTTTATCACATCAATTTCAGCGAACTAAGCTGCAGAGGGCATTTGAAGGACATACTTGACATCAAACATTTTTTTTTACTGAAATACAAATAGTCTGAAAATTAAACAATTTCTTCATATAGTGGGTAGAGCTAGAGAGGGCCATAGCCACGAGCTCAAGGGGTTCCAAAGTAGCGCAAAATTAAGCTTTTTACATTTATACACATCACAAAAGCCTACACCGAAAAAAAAACTTACTCCGTTTAAGGAAAAATGCCTAAACGTAAGGAAAAAATGTCCTTCAATACGAGCTAAAGCCATGGGTTCCTCAAAATAAGTAAGTTGGATTCCTTAGTACAAATAAATGTTGCTGCTTTGAAATAAGGAAAAGTTTACTCAATGTGAGGACAAGGTTATAAAACTGAGGAAAATTTTACTTTTTCTAAGGATGAAGGTATCCTTAAATGAAAGAAATTTACTTAAAATAAATTCGTTGATTTCAAAAAACATTTGTTAATTTTCTATTTTCTTATTTGTTGGTTACTTATTGTCAGTCATTCTTATTTTAATTTTAATACGTTTTTAAAAACTTCAAAGAAGAACTTACATTTTTTTTACCTGTCACTCGATCAGAGAATTGAACCTGTGTTCTGCGCCATGCCACTGTTCAAAGATGCTCATCTTACCCAACTCAGCCACCGACATCATTTTTAAGACATACTAAAATGATGTTGTTAAACTGCGCATGTAACAACCATTGTCTGATCAGGGAAGCTTCGGTTCAAATCCCGGCGACGACAAAAATTTTTTTTTTTATTTAAAAAACAAGTAGAGAACTATAAATATATAGGCGAAAACAGAATACTTACGAGAAGAATAGATATTAATTTCAGCGAGCAAAGCAGCGAGTGTTGCCACTCATTTATTAAGGAAAATTTTCCTACGTTATAGTAAATTTTTTGAAGAAAAAAACTAAAACTGAGTACGATTTTCCTTAAACAAAACATTCCATTAGATTAAGGAAGTTTTTACTCAAATGAGGAACAAGTTGTCCTCAAAAATTCTTCCCAAAGAAAAATTTACTATTTCAAAGGAAAGTTTTACTAAAACCACAAACTCTATATTTGAGGAAGAGCGTTGACGTGCTTTAATGAAACATGAACTCATTTCAAAGGACTCAATTACTAAATGTGACGATATTTTCATCAATATGAGGAAAAATAACTTAGATTAAGGAAAATTTTTTCACTAAATCGGAGGAAGGCAGTTCTTCAAATTTAGTACGGTCTTTTTTTTCGGTGTAGTGGAGGTCCCTTTCACAGTTTTTGTGCGTTGCAGCAGAAAAGTTAATTTTGTTCGGAATGATCTTTCTTTTAGCCTTCAATGTGGAATATATTTAAAATTTAAAAATTTTTTTTTTAATTGGGTTAATTTCTATGTTTCAGCACCGGGCCTCGCAAAGTCTTAAGGGGGCAGGGGCAGTCAGAGGCGTGAAAAATAGCGCATTCTAAATAATTTTTTTTTTTGTATTAATTTAATTTATTTAATTAAAGTGATAATATGGGATCATTACATTATGTTTCAACTTGACTTGACGAAAGTTTAAAAAAAAAAAAAAAAAATTAAAAATAAAAAAAGTTATAGCTGGCTGGACCCTGTCCCAAACAGAGCGCCTTGCGGTGACCATCACAAATCCTTGGCAAATCATCTAACATCAATCGGATAAGAAAAATTAATTATTTAAATAAATAATCTAGTGCTTGATCGATGTTTTTTTTTTAAATCAACAAAATGGCGGCCTTTGGAAATTTACCTCCAGATTTTCGGGAAAATACCAAGAATTAATTGCTCATAAGAAAACGATATTTAAAAAAAAAATCCTTCAATCAGAGACTAGCTTTTTATGCTTTTCAAAAACTGTGTAAATTTCATTGAGATCTATCGAGCGGTTTTCGAATTACAGTGGTTGCCAGTTCCGAAAACATAGTTTTGAGAAAAACGACGAGAAACACATGAATTTCCGTACTCTTACTACCGAGAGCCCTTTGGTTATTGCCGAATAAATCCAAAAGTATTTGTTGGATATACTTCAGGTTATATTTTTAAGATATTATACTTCAAGAAAATGCAAAAAAAAAATCGATTTCTTTTAAATTCTGTCTGCCCCTACCCCCTTAATCCGCCGCAAGGCATTGGTCCCATAAGGATTTGCAGTCGTTTTAAGTAAAGAGTTATTTATGGTGTTTTAGGTAATCTTTTTCTAAGTCATCGCTTAATTATAAGCAAACACTTAAACTTTTTACAAAAATGCCACTGAAAATTTATAAATATATCACACATCCACTCATCAATTCAAGTTAAAAGCTCACTAATATCTTATTCAATAACTATGTTTACTGCACTTGTCAATCTATTAGCAAGCAATGTCTTATAATAATAACTTTATATATTTGCATTAAATATTATTATTAAATACATTTGTTATAAATACAGATCATTCCATTTAATGAACATATCCTTATACGAGCAGCATATATTAATCAACATTATAACTGTTTAATACAAAGCAGCAAACAGGATTAACTCATTGAACATTCATTTAATAGATCCCCTCTTCAAGATATGCAGCCATGCAGACTACAAACATTCGTTTATGAGTGGGTAATCTTAGAAGTTCCGGAAATCCCTTTAAAAAAACGCAGTAAACGCCCAATTTTAAGCGACAAAAACGTGCGCGAGAACAAGGACAATTGCATCAGAGTGAACAAATAAATGAGTGCCAGATGAAAAATGAAAACTTGAACAAAAAAAAAAAAAAACGAAAAAATCATAACAAAAGGACCAACAAGGACAAAAGGTACGACATACGAATCAAGCGCTTGTGTGGAAAGCAAGCACCCTGAGCGGCTGTAATTAGACACCTTACAAATGTGTGTGTGTGTGTGTGTGTGTCGTAAAATGCTTTGTTGAGGTACCGAGTTAGTGTTTTTTAAGAGTTTATATTTTTTATTATTATTTAACTAGATGTATGTTGTTTTTGTAGTTGCTAAGCAGATATTGTTGGTATTTAAAATGCTTTGTTCGGCTACTACCATTCGTTGTGTAAGACACCTTGAAGCGAATTTTATTGCAGACATTTAGTGTCAACTACGCGTAGTAGGGTACACCTTATCGGATATTGGAAACAAAAAAAAAAATATAAAGCTAGAAGGAAGTATTGTGTAATGAGATCGATGTATTGATATTTCTGTGACCACGAGGAATAACAGCTAAACTCGATATTTGATAACAAGGCGAAACAACATAAGCTATGTGTATATTTATATTATATTATATATCAAAAGAAAGAAGAGCTTAATACCTTTCCAACGACTTTAAGTTGATTTAAACCCCAAACGAAATACATTTTTGGTTTGAACAAAAAAATGTATATAAAAATGCCCAAAAAGCCTGCATGAAACAAAGCGAACAAAAAGAAGCTATAACTACGATGCATTCCTACAAGCAGATATATATCTAGATCAACCGCTATATTTTTTATTTTAAGTTGATGATTTTCTATCAAAGACATTTTTTACATTAAGGACTGTATTTATATTGACTCATTAAAAAAAAAAAAAAAAAAAAAAATAAGGCCCACCCAGCTAAGTGCGCTCGATGCCATCGAAATTATTACTTTGAAGTGTGTTAAATACTTAACGACAATGATGACATCGATTATGATTATATACCATACATATCTATCAATTAGAATGTGATTTCAAGACCAGAATTATTGTTTATTGCGCTGTTAAATGATGTTGTTATAGCAGTAAGTGTCAGGCTGTCAGCATTAAATTAACTTCTTGACTCTTTCCATGATGCCACAAAAATGTTTTTGTTTTATTTTTTAACTTTTTTTTTTGTACAATATGTATCATGGAATGTATCAGCCATTTCTTCATCAACCACTTATTTAATTCGCTTTTGTGTTCATCATCAACAAATTCAAGGTCGCCAGACAGAAAGAACCTCATTAAAAAATGTTGGAGAAAATTTCATGTTCTGCAATATGAAAATTACTATGTTCAACGAAGAAATTTCATTTCATATTGCAATTATGTAATTATGTAGCGCATTTTCGGTTCGATCGATATTTTTTGTTGGCATCATGTGCCAAATTGTTTGATGTTTTTTTTGTTCATGTTGGACTGTTTTTTGGTTAAATGCCAGTAGAAAATTAATAGGATTTTGGAATTTAAGATGAAAAAAGTGTTATAATGAATTTTTTTCTCAATATAAAAAAGGATTAACTTTGCAAACCTCATGATATATTTTTAATATAAAATGAGCAAAAAGGAATAATAGCTTAAGTCGACTTAAAACAAATGAATTTGAGAAATATTTTCTATTTCGTCTTATTGAAATTTGCTGTTTTTGGGCATTATTTAAGTCTAGCAGGCTGCTAGAAAATTATCCAAAATTTAAGCAGAAATTTCACACAGAGTTAACTCATCTTACTTCGTTTGTCTTATGTCGACTTAAACTGTTTTTTCTGTATATGTACTCTCGTGACTTAGGTAAAGAAAACCCGTAAATAAAAATATTATTCAAAACGTAATAGGACACGGCATCACTGGGATCTTCGGGTTACAATCTACACTAAATTCTTTTGGATATTTTCAAAAGAGGTAAGGTCCCCTACCTACCCTTTACCTTTTTTTTTGGAAAATATATGTGCACATTTACCGACGTAAATATTTTTTTTCTGAAAACAAACAAAAAAAAAAACACAAAAATATAACATAAGGGGACGTCGATTAATTACGTGAGGTGTTTTTTTGAAAACTCGGACTCCCCCTTCCCTTGGTGAGATTTGGTGAGATCTGGCGGGACCCCTCTGTTATCTGCGATAATAATGTAAATTCTCTGCATTGAAAAGTTGATGTGAGGTTTTCCTTGACCCCCTCCTCCCCCTATTTTGACTCACGTAATTAATGGACATCCCCTAAGAACAAATCAAAGCAAAATGTGTGGTTATTCACAGAAAAATTAAACAACAAATTGCGCCTCACGAAATATATGGGTGGGATTTGGTAACGGGGCTTTAAATTATTGTTCTTGAAACTTGTACCATGTTGTGAAATTACGTACATACTTGAACCCAATTGTATGCAGTATGGGCTGCGTAAATGGTAAACGTGGTTGTACAATGGTGATTACACGAGCAAAGCCGCAGGTCCAGCAAGTAAGAAATGTATGAATGTTAACAACAATAATAGAAAAAACTCAGCGAGAACGATACAGATTCCAAATGTCTCGTACGATGACGAATACCAGTACTAGACGATAAAGTAGCTTGGCGCCACTACTAGCACCATACGATAAATTTTGAATAACCTTCCGGAAATCCTAGAAGAGACGGTTTAGGCAACGTCCACATCAAATATCTGACTTTCAAAAAACTGAATGAGTGTTTTTTAATTGCCTCTGAAAGTCAAAAGGGCTGTATTCCTCATAACCCATCTATAACAAAAATAGGAATATAAAAATTCGAAATAGGGTATGTCTCAGACTTGATATTAAAGTTTATTAATTAGAGTTTTTGAAAATCTGATATATTTTTTTTGAATCAAAATAATACCAATAACACTATGCTGCGGGTGCTGGGCTGTCCGTAAATTCTCGACCACTTAAGAATTCTGCATTAATTGTCGACCGGGTTGACTGTTAAACTCGTATCGAGTTGGATGAAAAGCGCGGTACAACTGCTTTTCGCAGAAGGGGTAAGTTTTTGATTAGAATTTTAGTATAAGGGGACGTCCATTAATTACGTGAGGTGTTTTTTTGAAAATTCTTACCCCCCCTCCCCTTGGTGAGATCCGGCGGGACCCCTCCCCTCCCTCTCCCGTGAGATTTAAATATTAATTTTTAATGTAAATTCTATGCATTAAAAAGTTGACGTGAGGTTTTACTTGACCCCCTCCCCCCCTATTTTAGCTCACGTAATTAATGGACGTTCCCTAACATAAGCAATGATAATATGATTTTGGACTTTGGCAAAAGTTTTCGGGTAAAAAACGAAATAATTCTCACATCGAGAATTCAACATCCGTCTTCCGACTTCCAGCACAAATATTTTCATTTAGTCGATAAAATAGGAAAATATGTTCAAAAAAATAAAACAAAATTGAAAAATGTTCCGAGGCACCACAAAGAAATTGAGCAAATTTTTTTTTTCAAGCATTTCAAAACGTCCGTTGCTTTTGAGAATCACCCTTTAACTTCAATCAATGATAAATTAATTTTATATTTAATTCACCTTTCGCTTTAAAATATGTGAACAAAAACTATAAATATGTGACATTATTAAGAGGACACTTTGTGACGTAGTGTAACACGGGGGAGGTCGAAAGGCCGAATATCGCCTTATACAAAATATGAACAAAGTATGAAAAGTAAAAACAAAAGATGTGTTTGTAGAAAGTTTAAAAAATATTATTGCATATGATTCTTTTCCTTTTTTAAATTTATTTTTACCCAAAACACGCATACGGCATGCCAAAAGAGGCCGACTTTGTGCTCACTAGAATGCAACATATTCCAAAGTGGAGAGTTCCGCCTTCCGTTTTTTGTTTGAAAAAGGATTTTTTTGCATTTCATTTGGGCGCTCTATTTTTCTGTTTCTTCTACGGTTCGCTGATGTCTTAAGATCTGCATTATTTCCTCTTTAATTTTTTTTTCTGTACACAACGAAACAAAGGATTTTATTGTTGCACAATGTCCTTGTTTGAAGTGTACGACGACTATGTTTGTATGCAATTCATTTTTTTCGTAAATCCTTTGTTGCATTGTTGACGCGATTTCAAGCGGAATTTTACATTGTAGTGCTGCTGTGCATGTGTGTGTGTGTGTGTGTGTATTGTTGAAGTCCATAGCACCAACACAATTTAGTCGTCAGGGTGCAAAAGTACTGTTATACGTTACATTAACAGTATGCTGAAAAGTTATTTTTTATAGCATACAACTGCGCGGGGCGTGACAACATACAGCAGTGGAGGATTGTTTGATGCGTTTTTTTTTTTAATTTTTTTTATTTAAGAATTTCGATATTTTATTGCCATTTGATGTGATGTCAAGGTGTTAGCGAATTTTTTAATCTTTTTATTTGGAATTTTTTTTTTTTTTTTTTTTTTTGAGATATTTTTTAAGGAATGGGTTAGATTGCGGAATCTTTAAGCAGCTGCTAATTTTTTTTGACGTTGTGGAGGAAAATGTAAGGAAATATAACTTTTCAGTAATTTGAGGGGTATGGTAGAAAATCTAAGCTGGATAAAAATTGATGGTTAAGTCGTTTTACCGACTGTTTCAACATTTTTCCAACAGCTTAAGAACATTTTTCGATATTGTCAACTTTGTTAACATTTTTCGATTCTTTCTTTAGTTCAAAAAACACTCCACAAATGCTTGATTTGATCTATTTGTATTCTAAAGATGCTCTAATTTTACTTTTGATTTCAATAAAAGTCCCAATTTAATGTCACAATCACAAAACTAAGTCAATTTTTTTAAATTGAAGCCAACCTACACCAGACATGTAATTTTTTATTTTTTTTTTTACGTCCTACAACAAATTTTAGCTATTTACAAAACTCATCCTGCGGCCAATGCTTAAAAAAAAATAGAAAAGGCCATTTCTAATGGTAATTTTTCTTTTTTTCTTTTGTATTTTTAACACAACATCTAGTTCAACATTTTAGAATTCATACCAACAGCAACAACAACAACAACAACAATAAAATACAGTATGTCAGCGCAACGAAGCGAAAAGTTCTGGGCGTCATAAAAGAACGCGCGTCAACCTTGTCATTAGTGGTCATTAGGTTCTGATCTGGTTATTTTGTATGAATGCTTTTCCGATGCAGGCGAAAGTTTGTGTTGTCCTGACTAAAAATTGTATTGAATGTAAAAAATCCTGTCATGCTAGATGGAACAATAGAAGAACCAAAAGGAGACAAAAAAAAACGAAATGAACTAAAAAAGAAATAAGAGAAGAGTTGATATTTTAGAAAAAATAATGGGAACAAATAGTCGTGTGTGCCACAAACACAGTTTTCCAACAATTGCTAGGTACATAAATAGACTTTTTCTCTTATTGGTTGACAAATTTTACTTGTGACGGATAACGCCAGTGGCCAGTTAATAAAGATTTTTTTTTTTTCAAAAATTTATTGGAAATGAAGTTACGCTGTGCCTTAATATATTGTGTAAAAACTTAAAAAAAAAAGTTATTGAAACTTTTTCAGCCAAAAATCATTTTATTTGTCAAAATAACTTTCTTTAGCTGAATATTCTTCGTCCAATAATTCTTCAATTTATGTTGCACTGAGAGCATTAGCAAAAGCCATTTAAAATATTAAGCTTCCTTGCTTCAGTGAAAGAACATTAATATCCTGCTGCATAAAAGTTCGTATTCCATAATAATAAGACCAACATATTTTGACACCCATTCGCACGCATTGCAGCCATAACCATAACATTCTTGCACTCATAAACTACTATCAAATTGTAGGTACGAATATGTGCCTACCTACTCTTTTCGATACTTCTAAAGTGTGATGAAATATTCAATTCAATAACTTGACTGGAGAGTTAAGTAAGTCTGAAAGGCAGCAAGCTATCGACACCAAATACTGGCCATTACACTCTATATAAGACTTCACTCAACCTGATGCGATTCCATGTACTCTACACAAGCGAGCGAGCGAGCGCATTTGTAATCATAATAACTCCAATTAAGCCACCGCTGACGACCATCACCACCAACAACACATCACAGCTATAGCCATCATCATCTACATCAACATCACGGTAATCGCCATTACCCACTATACCTTATCGCTCGCTCAGGTAAAAGGAGTCATCCTCGTCATAGTCATCAACGGCGTCAGCGTCATCATTGGACGGAAACTGAGTTGGTCTAACATGGCAGCAGCCATGTTTAATCAAATACGTGACTTGATTTCAATTTCGGTTGCAACACATTGAATTGCCGTGCAAAAACGTTTTATGTCTACGATGACAGCGGCGGTGTAGACAACTTCAAACTGTTGTTGTTCTTGTTGTTGTTGTTCATGATGCTATTATTTTATATAGTTCACTTTACTTTTTTAAAAATATTAATGAAGATCTTTTTTGTACACTGAAATGCGTTTATTTATATATGTATAGTATGTACTTACTAATCGTAATATAAATATGTATAAATGAAAAAAAATAATAATATTGTAGGTTAAGTTAAGCAGGCAGCTTTCCGATTAGATGGTAGGAGCAGAAGCAATTGTAATGCTTGAAAGTGTGTTAAGTCTCGTTGTCATGTTTTTTACTGTGGTGATCGAAGTCACTTCGAGTTTCAAATGAATTTTGTCAGTTCCTTTAATGGTGCATTTGATACTATGCTCTAATTTTCAAAATTTCTATCACTGAGATAACAATGACATTTGATTTGAAATGCGAGACGTTTACACTGGAGATGTTACAATTATTCTATTTTTTTGTCTCACCTGATATTTCTAGTGGGGTTAATCTTTCTCCAGCTATCCAGAATGTCCCGTGAAAACCCCTGTAAGATTGCGGTTCATACTATTGGGTAAAACGTAAAGATCCTTGCACTTTTACTAGTTCAAATACGGCTATAATGACATGTGGACTCTATATTTGAGCTAAGGGAACCACTATGATAGATAAGGTCCTTTGCTTGTTTATCTTGTAAAAAATAGAGAACTCCTTTAGTGGCGTGCTTGTATGTATGTGAATTGTTAGTTGTTTAGGGACTCTATAGATAAAATTGTTGTTGATTCATTGGTTTGCGCTATCGTTGGTGCCAATGTTCACTATAGTAGTTGTGAATTCATATTATTAAATGCTCAGCTTCTCTTGCATCTATATAGGCGGATAGTATAAATCCTAATGGCTAAAAGCTTTCTCTATTTCGCCGAACATCACATGCATCGCTGTGATAACCATTCATCTTTAGCGATGAATTTATTGAGCATTGCTCATGTTGTCGACATAGAATGTGTTCTTAACATGTAGATCGACAAGTCGCTTCAGGATTTTCAGAAGGAACATTGATCAGCTAATCAGCTAGAAGCTCTTTGAAACTATGTTGCTCGATTTGCCTGCCTTAGGGATAAAACTCACTTTTATCTCATTGCATTTTTTTTTGGAGGAATGACTATGATTAGGAAGTAAAGGAACTATATATGATTTTGGCATTCATTGGATTTCTCAATATGTTCATATATTTGTAAGGATAATTCCAAAAACTCTGGAAAGGTTCGGTTACTCTTATAAAAATTAAGGTTTTTATATTAAACCGTGAAAGAAAGTAGAATACGTGGCATCGGATAACTAAACTCCAATGGAATATGATAAAAAAATCAAAAAAAAAAAAAATTATTCAGCGATTTTTCAACTCAAAAGGACTGCATATGGCGGTATAGTTCAAACAATTTGATAAGTCTTGCAAATTCATTTCAGCAGTGAATAAAGTCACCATAAAAAGTGTGTTTTTGAGCAACTCAATCAATTGATTGAGCTTGTGACAAATATGTAGATGAAGTTTCATTTGAGAACCAAATATGTTTATGATATTATGGTTAAGGCTACACTCTAAGAAAAAAAGTCTGGAATTTACTACAATTATTGCTGGCAACAGGTTACCAACAATTACATAGGTTTCCAAAAAAAAAATTGCTGTCTCTTTGACCAGATCGTATTTTTCTAGGTAATTTGATGCCCTGAACTTGAATTTGGGGTCTACATACCTCTATCACATCAAGGTTAAGGTCATTTCAAAGTTAAATTGAGAATAATGCAATATAAGTATGTATACAACGGAAAGTTTATATACGTTTTTAGGGTCACTCAATCCGAACCCGTGATTTATTACAGCAGTTGTAGATGCCTTTAACCCAAATTACAAATTTGAAAGTCGTATCCATTATACTGGGACAACTAAGTGGTTTTACAAAATTTCCATGTTTCCTATACGCATGAGACAGTAGGACTCGTGGGGAGCATTATGAAAAAAATCTTGACGTGATAGAGCTATGTAGGCCTCAAATTCGAGTTTAGGGCATCAAATTACCTAGGAAAAATATGTGGTCTGGTCAAATGGACATCAACTTTTTTTTTTAAACCTGTGTTATTGTAGTAAAATCTCACAGCATAAAAATCGAAATATTTCACACAACAAATGCATGAATCCTCTCACCAAATATTCTCTCTCTCTCCGCTCTATATCTCTCTCTTCTGTGTGAAATGTGCAGCTAATAAAGCTTTATTTTATACTTTCTTCGCGTGAATGTAGTATTATTAGGAGGTCTTAACGCGGAGAAGAGGCATAAAGCTGTGGTACAAGTGTAACTGTTTTTAGCAATCCTTGTATTAATATTTCTAGACATATAATTAGCCCCAAAATATATAATTCATCATGTAGAAATACGAACTTAAGCAGCATATTTTAATCCACTTTTACTTAAAAGTGTTAACTATGCTATCCATTTTATCAAAACGACCAACTCAACTGGGTAAATAATATTGTCTACACATTTCTGATGCTTATTTCACGCATCCACATAGAACATAGCAGCTGAATTAGTCAAATTAAATTATAAGTTGTCGCAGAACAAAACTACTTATCACCTATCTATGTTTTAGTTTAGGTCAGCTTTGGCTAATTGCAAGCGTTTTTTTATTTTTTTTTTGCATTCTTTTATTTATTGGATCTCTTTAAATTGTAAAGACTAACATTTGTAATAGTGTTAATTAGAATTAAGAGCTTACAACTTATTGTTAGTCTTTACAATGTAATGAGATCAAAAAAAAAAAAAAAAAATTGCAAGCGTGACGAGATATATTTCCACGCAAAATTTGGCAAAAAACAAAGAAAAGAAAAAAGTTGCAAAACTTATATTGCTTTATGTAACCCCTCCTTAAACGCTCATTTTATTTATCTTAAAAAGTTCAAAATTTAATACTCTTCTTTGGTGAAATTTTTAAATTCAACAAAAAAAACACGCTACTTCCACCTTAAATAAAGGATACATGAAAAACCTCTCATAATAAAAATTCACTTGTCGCTGTTCTGTTTCATTCAAAATTCCTTGCATTTTATTTTCTGCAGGTTTTTTTCATTATTATAATATGGCTTTCAAAATGGCGCATACTGCAGGTCATGCTCCTGTGAGCCATGCAAAGTCAGTTACTAGTCGGTTGCAAATGAAGGAAGCCCCCACCAAAAGGGCTGCTTTTTATGCAAACGTGTTTATTTGATATGCAGTGTATTTACTATTTTATATACATGTTTAAGCAACTTACATATATACAAATGTATATAAAGTCTCTCATATAGCAACACTGCAGCGGTGTTGCTCCGCATACACTGTACGACGACGACGTATACGTGCCTGTCCGCTTGACTTTGCACTATGTAGCTCTGGTCTGACTTTTTCTTTTAGCATTTTGTACGCAGCGCAGCGGATTCGGTTCGCCTGATTTTGCTTGTAGCATATTTTCCATTACCATTTCTTCCTTATGCATCAAATAAAAAAGCAACGTGCTATCCACCATCAAAATCGACAGCAACATCGTCATCGACATCGACATCTACAACGTAGTCGTGGCACCGTAGACGCCCCAATGTGCGCACATAGCCAGCCATGGTATTTGTACATTGCTTTCTTCCTGCTGATCTTTATCCCGATACGGAACCCAAAGGCTAAAGTTATTTCGGTTTTAAATATAAAGAGTTGGTTGGCTTTTGAAATGGCAATGGCGCTGCGCAACTGGAGTGGGCAACTTTAATGAAATGTTATATTTTCAATAATAGTATAGGCAAAGAATTTTAAATTAACAGTTTTTACGCTGCACGGGTATATTATAAGACGATTGCAAGTAAAAATCACCTCGAACGAAAATAGTTATGTCACCCAGAAAATGAAATAAAAAACATTATTTTGGGGCTTTTTTGTGCGGAGGGAAATCGGGGACACCAACAAAAAAAACTAATTAACTATTACAACAGACAAATTGAGTGTATTTAAACACAATTTACTTTGAACGCATAAAAGGGGGCGTGGCAGGTATAGAAATCTATATATTTTTAATCAGCGTCACCAACTGAGTTAGTTTGAGCTGTCTGTCTGTTTGTCTCTGGAAATCACAATTACGGGAAAAACAAGCAAGATACTCACAATTCAATGAAAGTCGGCAGACTGGCTACACCTTACAACAAGTTTCTTTGAATTAAAAATGGGCGAAATCGGGCACGCCGACCGCCCATACAAGTAAAACAAAAACGCTTTATTGTGAAATTTATAACCAAAATTCTCAAAAATTCTAAAAAAAAACTTAGTCATGCTCTGGACAAAAAGATAGCAAATATCGACGATAGGTCGTGGTACTTCCCATGCAAGCGAAAACTGAGAGAATAATATATAGTAATAAACCAAATTTCACACAAACAGTAAAAATGACGCGGAAATGCTCTAGAAAAGAACTAGACAAATTTCATTGAGTGGGCGTAGCACTTCCCATGCAAGCGAAAACATTAGAATGCTATACTGAGAGAATTATTTATGTTAATGAAACCAAATTTCACTGAAATGCAATAACTGGCTTGGTTTGGCATCATACAAAAAGTTGTAAAATTTCGAAATGAGGGCGTGACACCTTACATCCATGCATTGGCTTCAAAGAGCTACATTGAAGCTATCAAAGTAGATGTTACCAATTTCAATGTGGGTATGTATAGTGAAACCAGTCAGCATGTACCAAGGTAAAAGAGATACCACTTCAATTAGAACCTAGAACTTAAGCGCACTTTTACTGGCAACGCGGTGTAGGGTATTGAATTTTCGGCGACCAAAAAAAAAACATCATTATATGTTTTAAACTCAACGTTTACGAACACATATTTTTAGATTTTGTTAAAAATATTAATGTATTTGATATATTTTTCGGTAAATTACTCTCTTCTTAGATAATGTGATATTTACAGTCTGCGACTTAATGCTTTGAAGTTTATCCCGGGCTGCCTTGGAGGAATCACCTGCTTGGACAAGTTATGATTTTCAGTAAGAAAAGCTATGCAAAAATTTAAACATTTCGGAATAATCTCTGATAGCACCTCAGATAGCTATGCATTGATCAAATTCATAAAAAAAACACCATTTGTTGAAAAGAGTTAAAAATGTCGAAAAAACTGGAAAAGCCAGACAAATTTGGAAATGTTTGAACAAGTCGAAAGAAGTAGAAAAAGTTTGAAAAACCTGAAAATAATTATAAAGTTGAAGAAATTTCTAAAATGTACAAGTCGATAAAATCAGAATATTTCAAAAGGATAAAATAACAAAAAAAAAAATTAAATAAGCAAGACAAAAGTTTTAAAAAGTTCGAAAAAGTTCTGAGAAAGACGAAGAACTTAAAATTTGGTAAAAGTCGTTGCATCATATATCACATGTTACTGTTAACATTAAATTTTTGCCAATTCACTCCAGTAGAGATCGTCTTCTATACCCCCAAATAAAATGCTGCCAAATCAAATAATATTTATTTAAAAAAAGATTGATTTAAAATAAATATTTGCTTCCGTTAACTATGTACTCGAAGCAATGTCTCTTAAGAAATTTTCCGGAAGTAAAAGTTTTTATTTATAAACGATCATATCAGGATGCAAGAACTAACAAAAATATATACATCATAGAAAATTCCGTGGCAAATTGTTAGCAAATGCCAAGATATTATTAGCGGCCGCTTGTTATGTTTGACATCCGTATGATGATGCTCGCCAAGAACACTATTAACCACCTGCGGTCAGCATTAATTAATTAATAGATCATCAAGTGCCGTTTTTCCAATGATTTCCTATAACGTGTAATCTGATCTTTCATCCACTTAATTATAACGCGTGCTAATATGCAAATATTAAGAAGAACAACACGCTGCATAAAACTCTTCCTTCCTTCCGTTTATTGACAGCTTCTTTTTATGGATTCTAATGATATGTTGACAGCTTGCAAATAATGCAGCTTTCCTTTAGTAATGTGTGTGTGATATTATTAAGCGATACTTTTAGTAAAGTTTTTTATATAGTTTTGATATTTTACGGGAGTGTAATACATTCGATATTATTTAAAAAAAAATTTATGAGAACTGGACAATATCAAACTGCGCATGATACGTTTATAGAAAATTAATTCCACAACAAGCTAAAATTATTTCAAAAAAATTCTATATAATCACAAGACCAAACTAAAAAGCCATCCTTAGACGGAATTCAGCATAAAATTAATAAAAAAGTGAAGAAGAATTTGGAAGATAAAATCTCTCAAAAAAGTTTTTTCCAAGAAAACTCTGCTGTAAGAGTTATAGCAGATTTTGCGACTTTTTGTGCTTATTAGAAATTGCCCAAAACTGCCTTATATATCCTTTTACTGAAGACTTATTTAAGCGATTTTTTGTTTCGGCTTTGTGTTCAATTTTTTTTTTTCTTTTTTTCTATATAAAAGAACTCCTATCTAATAAAATAAAAATGCCAAAATCAAAAAATTTTACTGAAATTTCAAGAACTTTGATATCTTCAACCGTTCTAACGATATTTTAATATAAACGATACAACTCCTTTGATATTACATTCTTACACTAAGGCTCCCACCTGGCGCTTTGATCTTATCCCCAACATTATGTCGTATTGTGAATAGGTAAAAAAAAAACAATCAAAGATAAAAATTACAATTAATTTAAATGAAAGCGTGTACATTAGCGGAAGTTATCACTATTGTTGTGTTTGTTGTTTAATTCATAGTTAGCGCGGTCTCATCCTGCGTGTGTGCCGATATTTAAATGTGTGGCCCGCGCTGCAACGGTGTGCTGCTGTACATGAAAAGTGTGGATATCCTGCTATATTTTAATAGCAAATTTTTCCCTCTTATTATTATTAATCGACAATTCAGATAATGATAAAATTATTTTGACCATTTTTTTTTTCTATTCATATAATAAGGTTATTAATATATCTAATATTAAAATAATGAAATGTTTAATATAATATAATTTTAACGGTTACTAACTCTAATAATGTTCACATTCATAATGTTTTAATAATTCAATGTGTCCGCTCTTCCGTTTAATCAGGATATATTGAATTATGAAAATAGCTTAATCAGAAAAGTATTAACTTGATATTATATCGGTGCTTTGAACTTTGTTTCTATGGCGTTTTTCTACATATGAATGGGTAATTTACTATTGTAGAATTTAATATAAAAAATAGGGATATGGACAAAGCAGCCCAGAAAAATTTGGGATAAAAATAGCACTTAATTATTAGGCTTTAATAAAAAAAATAAAAAACTTATTTAATTCAAATTTTCAGATTTTCATCGATATATCAGTTTTTACTACTCCAAACTTTACTCATTCAATATAAAAAAATATTCTTGATAATTTTTGGCCCAAAATTGTTTAGACAACTTCTCCTAAGGACTTGTTTGAACTGTTGAGTAAAAAAAAATGTTAAAAATCCATTTATAAGATGCATGCCAAATTTTGAGCATTATTTTCCAGTATTACTCGGAAACTTGTATACTTTTTGATAAAATTTTAGTCTCTTCACTTTTTCCATTTTTTTTAAAGCAAAATCATTCTTGAATTTTGATTAATTTCGGTATATGAGCCATTTATTTTGAAAGTGGTACAAGGACCTATTCTTTCAGAATATACAGTTAAATACCTTGATGTGAGCTGAATAAAATATATATCATTTTTTTTTTCTTAATGAAGAGGGACTTGCCCCAATTTCAAATTAAACGGCCACCCTTCTAAAGCTTTTTTTATGAATCTTCGGTAGATCGATTACCTATGCTCTGGCGCAAATTAAAAAAATGGGTTCATCAACTTCATGAGTTGAATAATTTAATTTCAGAAAAAAACTAGTCATTCAATAGTAAATATTTCGGGATAATACTTATGTATTGTATAGATTATAATGTCAAAGAAATTGGCCAACAAAAAGCATAAACATCAATTTATATGGGCTCCGGTGTATTCAGAAGCATATAAAAAGTCACCAAGAGTTTGGATGGCATTTCTACTACAATTTTAGAGATAAATAAATGAACTAGTAATTATGTGAAGAAAATATTCAAAAGTACAGGGGTATGTGCAAAAAATATATTCTACTGGCAATCTCTGTAAGCCTGCTATATCTAGGCTTACTCTTAGTTGATGCAGATCACTAACTCTAGCACTTTTGCAAGAATCAACTTACGAGAATTAGTTTTCGAAACATTTATATATGTGAGCTATGAATATTTAATATATCTGTGTAATGTGAAAGTTGCTTTCATTGCATTTACGAATTATACGAATAAATTCAATTAAATTTCTTTTAATAATAAATGAAAGTTTATAACATTTCACAGATTAATTGCAATTTTATTTATTCAAATAATTTAGTTTAAAATGCATTAAGTAATTAAAATCTTATAAAGAATTATATACAAAGTAATTGAAAAAAAAAACATATTGAGTACATTATTAAGACAAATGAAAACTGTCTCATTGAATAAATTAATATATGAACATTTATGAATAAACATATCAATGACTAATTGAATATTAATAATCGATTCTCATTCATATCAATACCTACATATAAGTTCAATTAATTTTCAAATAATTTCTTAAAAGTTATTGCAAAAAAAAGAGTGAAAATTACAGTATCAAATTATAAATTATATACAATGCATGCACATACTGGCTAATTAAAATTAATGCAAAGAAATAAATTTTATGAATTGCTTGCAGTTTCAGAAAAATAAATTTTACGAAAAAAAGAAAAAAAAAACACTTCTGTCAAGCGTAATAATTATTTGGTTACATGGAATACATTCTCACGCAATCTTAAATTCTTTGTGCATCTTCATCGAACTTTCTTTGATTGGTAAACTTTAAAAAACTTGTTAAACAAATTTTTATTTTGGAAGTATTTTGTAACGCAAATGTTCGGATAAACTGCATATTTCTATAAAAAGAATATGGGAATTTTCCCAAAAAAGTAGAGTTCAGGCCCTACCCTATCCTTGCAGCTCAACGTAGTTTTTACAAATGGTATAAAAAAGCAGCGAAAAAGTCTATATATATAACGAATAACACCATTGGAGTCGAATAATAATGAAAATTTACCAGAAATCGAAAATAATAATATTCAAAAATACAGACTTGTTATGAGTGGGTGGTATACAAAAAATGAACTGTACTGGAATATGATAAAAATTATAAAAAAATCGATAAAATTCGAAAGTCGGTTTGAGTTCATTCGTACTAAAACATTAGCTTAGACTCGAAATTTATCGAAATGTTAATAAAATCGAAAGTATCGAAAAAGTTGAAAGGCATCTAATGAATGTTGCATCCAGACCCAAATGTCAAATCCATTGAATAGTATCATATATAACGAAAAATTCGGTAGAGTACGTAATTTATCCTAAAAGTCGAAATAAACCGAAGAGAAACAAATACAATGTACCCATATAAATGGAAATAGACTTTATAGATTATTTATGAAAATATCAAAAATTATCGCATAATATTGATAAGTTGAAATAATATCAATAAAAGTTGAAAGCATTGAATTTTATTATAAAATAACGCACAAATAGTGACAAGTATCGAAAGAGAAAAACGGTATTAGGCGAGAATTGTCAAATTGTAACGAAAAAATCGAACAGTGTCAAAAAAATGAAAAGACATCACGCTCTACAAAAATAAATTTTGTATATGTTTATTTCCCTATATCAGAAAACATAGCTGAATTAAGGGTACTGCCGAGAGTCCTGGGCCTGCAGCAGCATATTTTAAAATGCACTGGATTTTGAATAGAATTGACTTATTTTCGTTCATAATTTATACAACAATTTGTCTGGACAGGTTAGCACATTACATGTTTAGCACTATTACAATAAAGCATTAAAGAAAATCTACAAGCAGAGCAAAATTTCGGAAGTCATCGAAAAAAGTTATAAGGTATGAATACCTAAAATTTTTACTCGATTTCTTACCATAAAATTCAATATTCCAAGGTTTTTTTTTTTAAATTATTAATGCTTGATAATTTTAGTAAATTTTTAAAATAAATTCCATTTTTGTATACGGAATTTTATGTTACGTGGCGTATGAGTAACATCTAATTATTTTGTATGGCAACTTAAAGTTTATCACTTTTGGCGGGACGCATAGATCGTTAGGTTAAAAATTTAAAGCTACACGTTCAATTTTTATCAACTTCAATCACTTTTTATAGCTATAATTCATTTTTTCACAGCTACACGTCAAAAAATTCTTAACCTTAATCTGTTACAGATTTTGCTGCACAGAAATAACAACAGCATTTTACTGAAGTTTTTACCAAGAGAGGATACAAAAATAATTTTTCTAGCACTGTATTGGAATGATTATTTTCGCAAATGAAATTGAAGTGATCTCAATGGCATAGTAAGGGAGCCGTCCCCCCGGGCGCAAGGGCTTGGGGGTGACAAAAATGTCCTCGTAATATTAAATTAAAATTTGCTTTTATTTTCAATTTGACGAACCTTTTTTCGTAACTTTAAATATCTTGTGTTTATTTAAAATTAAATTTACAAAAGAAAAGGTCAAGAATTTCTTAAGATTTCAATAAAATGTAAATTTGTTAGGGGTTTTGTGAGGTTAAAACTGATGAGGTTTTTTTTTGTCCCGTAGTGACGACCCATTTGGCTTCTTATTTTTGAAATAACATGAGCTATGTAGGTTGATTTTCAAAGCGGCTTAAAGCATTAACCAGTGATTTCATATAACCCAAAAATACGCACTTCAACGACTTTCTTCATTTCAATTTTGAGAGATTTAGTGTCTAATGCAAAGTGTTCCTCATGAAAATACGAAATTTTTTTTTTTCATTTACACTATCTCTCCAGCACCATTAATGCAGCATTTTAGTCAAACTTCCTGAAAAAATTAACATACAGGACAAAACGACTGAGAAGAACGACCGGAAGAAAAGTCCATAAAGAACAAATGGAAAATTTGCCCTGATTCCATATGTCTTAAGTCGACAATCGTTGTTTTTAATTTTTATAACATATATTGTACAATATATGAATTGTAAAGTTCTTAAAGTAATTCAAAATTCGTATGTTTTTTTTGCCCACCACTGTATATGTGTTGTTTATATAACTCCAAGGTAAATATTATGACAAAAAAAAAGAGCGCAAACAACACAGCAAGATATCAAAAATCAACAGGAAAGTAAAAAAACAAAAGCAAAAAAGCATTATAGCAACCCCCACTGACCAATATGAAACCATATTAATAAACAGAAAAAGAAAAAAAAGTATCCCCAAAATGCCAGCCAGAAATTTGCGCATGTTTCTTATCCGTTCTGCTGGATTTGCAGAACGTTGCTTGTGCTCGTACGTTGTTGGAGTTATTTTTTTCCTTTTTTTCGTACTTTAAGCACATGGCAGAAATATGGTGGAAAAATATAAAATATTTTTTTATGAGCTCCAGTCATGCAAAATGAAACGAATCATAGCTGTTCGTGCATGGAATGCGAATAAGAAATCGATGAGGTTGTTTATTTTTTCATGCCGCTCTTATTGGGTTTGGCTCCATTTTGATTCTTTAGAGATATTTTTTTGTAACTGGAATGAGATAAGAAATTCTTTTCGTGATGGCGTTCATCAAATTTTGTGTTTTTTTCGTTTTAATATTTTCTTATTTATAAACAGAGGATATATGCACCAAGCAATAATTGGTTAGCTTTTTTTGTTTAAAAAAAATTGTGAGGAATAAAAAAAATCTTCAAAGCATCGAGAATATTGATGTGAAACGTAAAGAATGGCAGTTTTTTGTTAGGAAAAAAAGTATTTGATCGTTATCTTAAAGTTTTCTTAAGCACTGGCTATTTATTTTGTGTTGTGTCGGTCGGTTCGTTTCAATTTTTGGCATATCATTTTATTTCATTCCGTGCAATGATATGCGGCTTTCACTACAGCACTGATCGATAAATTTCCCTAGCATCTATCCTGATCATTTTGTCCATGTGTTTTCATCATTTTTTCATAATCTTAAACAGTGATGGTATTTAGGTTTTGTGAAAATCTGCTGAATCGAAACTTGAAACGTACTTTATATATTGAAAGTGGACCGAATGTGATGAAAACTTGTGAATATATTGACGACGATTTTTCTCGACGCGAATGTACTAAATAAATTACAAGTGTACCGAAAATACCATCACTGATCTCAATTGAGATGGTTAGTATTCAAATAAAATTCGTGATTCGAGATCGTGTGGGGTCACGATATATATCCTTATATAAATAGGCGAAAGCAAACATCTCTTTTTGATACTATAACACCACATAATCGCTTTGATTGTTTTTTCATTTAAGACGTTGTGAAGAGGCGCAAGTACAGAATATAATTATTTTTCCAATAATAGGCGGTGCCACACCTCTTAAGAGGAAATATGTTTTCACGGCTAAACTACTAGACCGATTTAAATGAAATTTGGTATGAAGATTAATTGATTTTTGAGGAAGATATTTTTTTGGTGAGCTGCGCCACGCCTCTAAGTAGTGCGTCATTAGAAATTAGAGCACACATTTTTGCTTATAACTTCTTTCGAAAAACACAATTTCAACTATTTTGATCTGGTTAGCTTAGAAAATCATGTCAATTACTATTTCATATGACTTTGCATTACTCATCTATTAATTTGCGAAGACATGAGCAGTGAAATAGAAGTGCGTGAAAAAATTATAAATATTTTTTAAACTACCCGCAATATACCTTCAAAAGGATTGCAAGGGATGCTAAAGTTAGCATAAATTCTGTATAACGGGTAATAAAAAATTTTAGAGCAAACGTTAGCGTAAATCAAAAGCAGAAATCGTGCTGGAAAAAATATTGTGGTGACCGTAATAACGCAAAAAAGTCGTAACCATGTTGAAGAATAGTTCCAACCTTTCAAGAAGAAAAACCGTTCCGCTAGCAGATTCCTTGGAGTCATTTGTACGAAGAATGAAAGGAGAGGCTAGGCTGAGACCTACGAAGTTCAGAAAGTGCCGGATCGGAATGCTGAAAAGAATTCCGAAGCAAAAATACGCGCTCAAAAACTAAGTAAAGATTTTGGGTCAAAATTTGAGTGTTGCATTATGGATGACGAAACGTACGTTCATTCCGACATTTTTCAGTTTTCTGGCTGTTAACGCTAGAGGACATGTACCGGAAAGTTTAACACACAAAAAAAAATTAAAATTTTCCCAGAAAATTTCTTGTTTGGCAGGCAATCCAAAATTACTTGGCCACAGGCACAATCAACATCGAAATCTACATCATGGAAAGCTTCAAAAGAGATTTCGACAATTCGTAAGAGATCATTAGGTATGCATCTTCATTTTTTTGGCCTGATCTTGCTTTGTGTCACTACATTAAAGCGGCTCTTGAGTTGTACCAGCAAAATGGCATTATTTTCGTTCCTGGAAAAGCGAATCCACCCAATTGCCATGAACTCCGCTTAATCGAGAGATATTGGGTTCTAGTGAAGGTGCAGTTAAGGGCAACCAAAAGGACATGTAAGGACTTAACAGACTTTAGACGCAAGTGGTGCGCTTCAAGCCAAAAGATCCAAAAAAAATACCATCAAAGCACTAATGAGAGCTGTTCCAGAGAAAGTAAAAAAATCAACCGATTTTAGTAAATTTTGGTACAGAAATAGATTGAATCCTGTGGAAAGGTATTAATTTTTTATGAACGATGCCACGCCTCTAACCAGAAAATATATTTTTAAGATTGAAATAGCACTATGGGTTAGTAGCTTTCATATACATATACCAAACCTCTTGTCATGTTTCCCTTAGAAATCCAGTGCTATTCATTTACGAATGTGTGACGCAGTTGGAGATATGGTTGAGATTATTTCCCAATATATTGTCAGCCATAGAGTTATTAACCACTAGCTATAGATATTTATTTTATGATATTTATCGTGGCATAACTCGCAAAAAAAAAATACTTATGAAACGGCTATGATTAAATTTTAATTAAAAATTATATGAACATATTAAAAGTAATAGTTTTTTTTTCTAAACTTCACAATATAGCATACATATGAACTCTTGCTGTACCTTTGCACCTAGGTGGCAAGGTAATAACACAAAACTGCTCAACTTAACATCAATCCAATCCAAATAACAAAAAGTATAAATTAAAAAGTTAAAAGAGTAGAAAAATACACGGCGCAATGTCATGTTAGATTGCAATTCCGAACTTAATTGTAGATTTGCATACCTCACCGAATTGACTGACGCACTAGTGATACCAACAACAACAAACATGGCGCTTTTTTCTACGGCACAGTCGTTTGTTTTCTTTTCAAAAAAGGCGAATGCATTTTTTTTTTTGGGTGGGGTCCTGGTTGAGTTGTTAGTTTGGGAAGTAAGAAGAATTATACATCAATTTGCAAAAAAAAAAAATTGAATCTACAAACATACACTTAGAGAATGTTCTAAATGCTTGAATGTGTTCACCTGTTTGTCTGTATTCTTCTTTAGAGATTCAAAAGTTAGGACATTTTTTGATCATTAATATGAAATGTTAAGAAATAACATGTAACAGGTTCTCCATTTATCTCTAAACTATCTGGTAACCTTACTTTAAATCATTTGATATATCATTCTCTCAGTGTAGATGTTCAATTTTTCTTTTTTTTTTCCACTGCGACAATATGGCTACACATATTGTTGTTGTTGTTTTTGTTATATCACAAACTTGTAGTTTCACTAAAATGCAAAATTAGTAGGCACATTGTTGTATGGCAAATCGAACAGCATATTGCAGCGTTTGGTGAGAAATGCTTTTAAAAACAACATGACTGCATGGCATTTGTGATTTTGTTTTTGTTAAGAAGACATTTTTTTTTTCTAATTGATCCACGCGTCACCCTGTGCTGCATCAAAATTTCCAGACATTACCACGGGAACTGATTAAAAGAGCTACAAATTGATCTGAAACTGACAAAATGAGCCAATGTTTAAATTTTTAAAGGAAAGTTTGAAGAACAAGCGAATAACAGCAACAAAAATACAATGTTTTACAATAATGCTTTGATTTGTTGCTATGTAGAGATCTATTGCAGGATTTTCCTCCTATTGGTTGCTATTTTGGTCAACGCATAAAAAACGGAAAGCAGAAGTCACACTACACTAAACGTAAAACAAATGAAACATACATGAAGAAACTATAACTGACAATTGAAGATCTGAGTGGAGTGAAGTGAGGGTGATATGATACAAAATGAAAATTTTATTGAGATGAACATCTAAGTTTTCATATTTCATACCCTTACTAAGGCTGATGATCTAAATTGATTATTATTAAGTTTTTATAACAGCTCGTTATATTTACATGGGAGCTAAATGAATAAATTTTTACTCCACCTGGGCATATATGATCTATTCAATAGAAAAAGCAAAAACAACAACAACAAACTATGCTGTTACACATTCATTTCTATAGAAATCTGCGAAAAATTATATGTTTTGTTTCACATTGACGATATTACAAACATATTATTCATACCTCCCTTGTAACTGCTTCACTTGCAACGAGATTTTAAAAAAAGAAACATTTAAGGTGCATTCCTTAAGAGTACCTAAGATCTTCTGCTAGATTTTTGCCAGTAAAAAATAAGTACAGCAGTACATTCGCGATGTTGAAAAAATACGTCGGTATATTGGACTCATTTCTACTACATTCGGTACCATCGACAAGATTTCAGATTTGGGGGATTTTCAGAACATATGCAATATATTTCCATGTATTTATGAGCAACCTCCTCAGGAAGTATTCCCAATAAGTTAAAAAAATCTTTTTGTCTATATGGGAGGCAGGGTTTCCAAAAGGCCACTTTTGACGCGGCCAGACGTTAAAACAAATAGAAAGTCATCAACTTTTCCGAAAAAGTTTTTGTATTTTCACAAATTTTTTGTCTTTTAGGAATGTTTTAACTCAAATATATAATTGTGCATACTCAAATCTTTTTTTAAAATTCGACGTAATGTGGCTCTTGAGTGGTTTAATTTCTGCGGTCGATGACGAGTTGATGAGCTTGGGCTCTCGGCCATGCTTTTACGGGGACTGTAGTAATATTTTCAGCTGAACAGCCTAAGCAAAGTTTTTTTTTAACCTACGCACCACATTCAAAGTTGTACGCTCACATAGGCGGCTACTATGAGGGCGCACGGCACTTTTTTCCCCTCCAAAAAATATTTTGAGGGACATTGCCCCCCCAATATTTGAAAAATCTGAATGTAAAAAACAGTTGCCCGGGGGCACAGTCCTCTTGAAGCACCGGCAAGTTTTATAAAAATGTGCCCGAAAACTAATTATGTGGAAATGTTCTAAATGTTTTCAGAATTAAGTCCTGCTAAACCTTGAAATCGTACCAGATCCTGTTCTTGAAAAATATACTTATACCTTTATATGCATATCTGTGCATTAGGCTGGTTTAAAATCGTATGGAAAAATTAAATGCAGTCAAAATTCTGGTGCTCATGCCTGAAAATATACCTTGAGCCTATGAAGCCCTTGTGCCAAAATTTCACTCGAATCGGACCATGAGAAGGCGTGTCAGTGGGCCGATTTGTGTGATTATTTCTTTTACTTATAAAAAATATCAACTTCGAGGTATATTCGTGGTTGTTATTTTTTACGGACTCAGTATGATGTGAAATATATGTGAAAATTATAAATCAGAAAATCATCGCAAATTTGAGTATTGATTCATTGATACGAATGTGAAAAATGCTAAAAAACCGAAATACGTTCACTTTGCTCGTCCGAAACCATAACTACTTTATATTTTTCGGGCACGGTACTATGCGCAATCGATTGGGAATCTTTTCTTACACAGAAAACGATTTATCAAAAATTGTTTGTACCAACAATGAGATCTGGAGAACAATTTGATTAATAAAAGGCAGCATTTTTGACATAAGAAAATAAAGATTTTTAGTTTATTTTTGTTCAAGAAACGCTAATATTTCGCATTTGTCCATTTTGTAGATTTTTTACATTTACTTGGCTGCCGAAAACCGAAAAAAATCTACAAAATGGACAAATGCGAAATATTAGTGTTTTTTGAACAAAAATAAACTAAAAAACTTTATTTTCTAGATTGTTTTCGACCTTAAGAAGAAGAAAAATTCAAGTTAACTTATTTAAAGAGTAATTTGACCCAAACTCAGCTTAAATTTTTTTACATTCCGACTATGCATTGAATGTAGATAGATCGTGGAAGAATACATTGAACAGTGTAAAATTGGACGTAAGACATTTTAATTTTTTTTCGATGATTATGACTCTACATCCTTCCTACACACAAAATGTTACTTAGAAAATTTTGAAAGTTGTGCCCCACACGTCGATAAAAATTGGTGGGAAAGTTTTTTGACACGCTGAATACGAATCTGAGGTCAGCATTTCTCTGATGATTTCGGTTTTTGAGATATTCTAACCTAATGTAACGAAAATCACGGTTTTTCGATATAGCGAGTTACCATATATTACAACGAAATGTAATTTTTTTATGAAACCATTAATGTGGTCCAAGAGATTTACTCTTTCTCTTCATAATTCACTTTAAATTATATCAAGATCTATTTTTTTCTCCAAAATATTGTAAATCGTTTGTAAATAAAATACTTCCTATGTAAATCGGTCATTCTTTTAATAAACGCGCACTTTATTGTTATTGACGTTTTTGAGCATTTTTTGAAACGAAATATCTCAAAAACTATAGGAGATAGGATAAAAAATCATATAAACATTTTTGCTAAGAAATACTCTAACTGTATAAAAAAAATTAAAAAGATTTAAATAAATTTGTTCAAACACTATTTTTTTTTAATTAAATATAAAACAAAAAAAAAAGTTTATGTCTAATTTTATGTTGAAAAAACATGGTGCGCGTCATCAGTAAAAAAATCCATACTTTCCAAAGTTATGGCGTCAATTTCGATATGGAAGCATACGCTTTCATAGAATTGATTGAGGAATAACATAAAAAAATCAAAAAAAAAAAACAAAAGGTTTTATATTGAAAATAATTTGAGAAAAATTTTTTATTTAAAAAAGTTTGTGTTTCAACAAATTTATTTAAATCTTTTTAATTTTTTTTATAAAGTTATAGTAACTTTTTCTAACAAAAAAACAAAACTATTTTTTATCGTATCTCTTATAGTTTTCGAGATATGTATTTCGTTTCAAAAAATGATCAAAAACGTCAAAAAAAACAAAGTGTGCGTTTATGAAAAGAATGACCGAAATACTTTGTGCTTGGCATACCATTTAGGCATTTACGATGGTGTAAATGCCAACAAACTCTAATATAAGAATGTCGCGATACTCGAAAACGTTGATGTTTCAATGCATTGATACTTCCAAATATCGATTTTTTTGTTTATCGATTTTCTTCAAATCGATATTAATAAATTTATATGTTTGCAAAAATATATTTATTTCGCACAATACAAGATTTAATAATTATTAGCATGTGAATCTTTGCTTTAGACAAATATTGATTTCAATAGAAATGGATATGTTAATTATTATCAAATATTTGATTGTACTAATAACATTGTTCAAATATGATGTTGAATTATATCAAATCTTTAAATTCTTAATAGATATATAAAGTCAAAACATTCTCTGTGCATCTCCAAACGATGGGCGAGTTGGAGCATCACATTGATAGCTACAGTTATGCATGATCGCAACGTTTTTCTCTCATTTAGATATTATTTTCTTCTCTAAAGCGATGTTACTTAACCTAACCAGATTTTGTGATAACAAAAAGCTACAATGTATGTACTATACATACATATATAAGTGAGTTTGTAAGTACATATGTACATAGGTGTATGTTGAAACTTACCTTTGTAATTTTCACATTGAAAACACTTTTGCTACTGCTGTTCTGCTGTTGCTGATGCCGTTGTGTTGTCGATAAAAGTGTGGTGAACATGTAACCATAAAAATGAACACTCCAAGAAGTTGCCGCCGCTGCCGCCATATTTAATAACACACCTTCCGTCAGTTGCAAGAGCTATTTTTTTTTTTTTTTTTCATATTGCTGTTGCATTCCATGGTTACTTATTTTGCCACTAGGTGTGCTTCCACACGCAGTTCCAAGACCAAGAGTGAATTTGCGAATGGATGATTTTTGTTTTTTTTTTTTGAATGCGCAAAATGAAAGAAAAACATTTTTTTCCAAGACAACTTTGTTGCTTAAGAGCTTTCTCTATGGCGTTTCTGCGAAATATATGGGCAACTCCACGATTGAGTTTTCTGAAAGAACAATTTAAATGTTTAAAGGCATTAAAATCGATCCTCTAAAATTTAAAAGAAATAGCTTTCGATGCGGATTTGAAAAGAGTTGTTTTGATAGCCTTAATGTCAGATAGCCTTTGAAAAAAAAAGAAGTTATACCTTAAGGTTCTCGCTTTTAGTAATTTTTTTTTTGTGGTAGTATTTGGCTTTTTAATCATTCATCATAAATTATTTTGGCATAAAAAGAGAGGAATTATTTTCAAAAAATAAAACTTTTGAACAATTTGCTCTTTTATTGCTTTTATTTTTTATGGGGTTTATAATATTTTGTCTCATATTCCAAAGTAATAATTCAGTACTTTAAATTTTGATGGATTTATTCCTTAGGAGTTGTCCATATGAGACGTCCACGAAATTTCTGATTTCTGTCCACTTTTGTCCAATTTTGATACGGTATCCCCTCTCGACCCCCTTTAATGAATGTCACAAAGTGCCCCCTCCTTTTTTTGTAATTAACAATTGTTTTTCATGAACAAAAAAGCACATTTGGCATCCGAAAAAGCCTCGACACCTGATATTGCTTGACCGCATTTTTGCGTTATCACCCACCGTGTTGTGTGACCCCCCCATTCTCTCTTACTACAAAATAATTAAATGATTAGTTATTAAAATATAACGAAAAAGTTTGTCTATCGAAACAAAGATATTTTGAGTTAAATTTAAAAATTCTTCAATATTTTAGAAGTAATTTTATTTTGGTTTCTTAGACAGTTTTTTCCTATATAATTTTTGACACTTTTTTCTTAGGAAGCGAAATTCATGAAAAAATTCAAAATTGAAAATATTTTTTTTTAATTTTTTGAACTAAATTTCTTTTTCAGTTTAAATTTCTGCAATTTTTCTTAAGACAGTATCACCCACTAATCCATAAATACATAGCTTGATCAATTATTTAAAATCTACGATCTTTTCGAATATCAAGGAACTTTCAAATTTTATGGTTATTTTTTCAAAGATTTTCAATTTGAGTTTTCTATTAAAATTTTGGACAACTTTTTATGATATTTGCGTATTTGAGCGATGTTTCTGGCTATACTGGATATATTAAGACCACGGCTTTGATTTATTGAAGGTTATAATAAAGATTTTCATGTTCGATATGCACATTGAATAGTAATTTGCAGCAAATCCGACAGTGGATTACTTTAAACGAGTATTCTCTAAATAAGGAGCTGTCATTAATCTACAGGTTTTCAAAATACTGGTTTATAATTTTCGTAAGCAGCAGATGGAGTTGTCCGTGGATAAGAGATTTTTTTCATACATCAAATATTTACTTTTTGTAATATTGCTTGTAAAAATGCAAACGTAAAAAAAATGCACGTTGGAAAAAAATGTAAAATGCAATTCCAAAACTTTTTCTGCATTTTACTATATGAATAATTTGAAGGCTCTGATCCGACTCTGACTCTGCATGGGAGTAACGAAACGTAATGCAACGAAACGCATGACATGAATAAAAAATGCATGAAATAAATAAAAAAAAAAAAAAAAATATGAAAACATGGCATCGTATGCGTTTTCCACATGCGGCGGAAAACATTTTGCAAGCAGCGATGGCGTTCGTCGTGAATGTTTTTTAATATTTTCAATGTATAAATTTTTTTTTTGTCTTATAGGCCAAGCAAAAACTAACACGCCTTCAATGACTCGGTTGAGAAAGAAAAAAAAACTTCCAGGGTGTTGCATGAAGCTTTCACTCACAACGTTTGCTTTGATGCATGACTATTAATGCGAAACTAAAACTTTTGAAACGTATCACATGTTATTTATTGAAAACACAAGAAAAGAAACATAAGAAAAGAGATATTACCCTACACTGCATTCGCAGTAGACGAAAATAAATGTAGTTTTCAAATTTTATTAAAAGGGGTATTCTTTCTGATTTTCTGGGAGGAGCGTCGTGCTATATATAAAAGCACACATTACTACTTTATTTCACTTTCTGTTGTATTTTTTTCAATTATCAATCATATTTTTATAATTCATATATTTTTCGAAAATATTTTTCTTTTTTTTAGCAAAATTTTTATTTTTAGCTTTGGACAATTTTTCATTTGCTTTAAGCGATATTTCTCAAAACTTTTAAGTGATAATTTCTCATCAAATTTTGTAATACAAAAGGTAGTCATATTGTCGAAGCTTCTTCTAAGAAAAATTTTATTGAATTTTTATATAATTTCCGGTTAATTGAAAACTAAAATTAACAACGCCACGAAGTCGTTGCAAAACAAATTAAAAGTTGTATTGAAAAAACAAAAAAAAAAACATCGATAATATTCACAATATCGATATGTGGAAAATAAACAACAAAAATATTTGTGTTCATTCCATAACAGCAACAAATAAGAAAGAAAAAAAACAAACACCTGATGAAGTATTTCAATTAAAAATTATTATTTTTGCCTATCACACCTACGACATCGGCGCATAAGTAACAATTTTAACAACAATAAATAATAACTAGTGACGACGACGACGACGACAACAACGGCAACAATAGCAAAAACAACAATGACGAACGTGCTACCACCAGTGAAGAAGGGGCGTGACGCGGCAGTTGAATTACTTACTATTCAATTAGCTGGAATCCAAAAATGCCGGACTCTAATTAAAATCAGTTAGTAAGCAATTTACTTATTAGTTATATTAAAATGCCAGCAACAACAAATCTTTTTACAAATACTAATTAAGACACCATCAATATACCTACATACATAACTACACTATATGTTATGTGCATGTGAGCAATTACAAAATATATTAATAATTTTGCATTAAAGTATTAATATGTATATATATTTATTTCTCTCTGGAACAAATATTGATATGTTCCTAGAGGTACTCAGAAACAGAATTTCAAAATGTGCACAAAATTGCCATTTTCTGCCATCATTTTAACTGGGCGAAGCGTACAAAAGTTGTAGAGAAGGCAACTCTTCATAAGAGAAGTTGGGTGCATAAATCACGAAAGCTCAACCATTTTTAAGATATTTACGATCTGATTTTAGAAATGGCAATTTTCTAATTTTAAAATGGCAATGCTCTCACATCTATATGCTGTTTAGAGACTTTGATTGAGTTTAAAGGATCTGAACATCTATTTCCTCAGAACTTCTTGACAATAAAACTACTGAACATTTTCTATTGATATGAAGTTTTGACTTACATTAACCACAGATATATTTTATGATATTATGACTGAATCGTCTGTAACTAAAGCTGTTTCTTTCAGCCTGGTTTAGTGTGAGCGCAGTTTTATGGGCAGCTCTCTTTACGAACAGGTAGAGAGGCAGCATATGTAATATCATGTTTAGCAACTCTGATGTTGTTTCAAGAGCATCTGTGATACTAAATCACATGGGTCGTTGAAGTATATGTTGTTGTTTCAGTGAAGACTTATTTGGAAGAGCTTGCCACCAGAATAAAACATCATAAAGTAAGATTGGTCTAATTATGGAGCTGTATCCAGTCAGTCACCCAAGGTGCCAGATCTTAAATGGGACCAAACATATTATTGCAAGCATAAGAGGCGTTGTTCGCTTTTGCAACGTGATCCTAAAGGTTAAGTTTCCAGTTTAATTTCGAGTCTAAAATTACCCCAAGAAATTTCAGTGTCTAGAGACGTTTTCGTTGAGTCCTCTAATGCGGAAGCACCTGCAAATAAGTATTTTATACTTTATTGTAAAGGATAGTCTTGGTTTTAATATGGTATTTATTCCTAGACCTTTTTTATAACACCAATTGTCCGCAAAGTTTAAGGATTTGAGTACCATGTTCCTATTCTTCTTGAAAAGTTTACTGTTGATCATTTTGCGACTACAAGTGGTTAGTGGCTCGCTTAGACCAAATGTGATCCATTATGATACCACAGGATGTCCGACTATACCCTCTCGTTGAACCAACCAGATTTCGTAATAAAATTAGATAGCTGGCCTATACCAACATGTTCTAGGTCATCCAGGTCATCAAATAAAAACGAACCAAGTGGTTTGTGGCGTTTTCTAGCAAGCACGAGGCAGGGACAATGTTTTGATGTTTTCTTCCTCCTCCACATCTCCACAACTTCTGCAGAAAACAAAGGACCTAAGACCTAATCTCTCAGCATGTCTGCCGTTGAGGTAGTGTCCAGTTGTTACTGCAACAGCTGACGAGACACTATGTCTAATGTGGGAAATCAGCTCTGACGAGCACTTGGCATCCCATTTTGGCCAGATTTGCATAATTATATTGCAAGTTGACCCTTGAGTACATCTATTTTTAGCATTTTTTACCATTTATTTTTTAAGCAGTAACTTGCAGGTAGCAAGTGGCATGCCAACACCTTCCCTGTCTTGAGGAATTTGTGCAGTAATCCCTTGCCTAGCAAGTTCATTAGCTTTGCAATTGCCATCAATGTTCCTATGCCCTGGCACCCAGATGAGGTGAATTTTAAAATGCTGAGCTATCTCATTTAAAGACGAGCGGCATTCTTGGGCCACTAGTGAGTTTAGGAAGACTGATTCTAGAGATTTGACCTAACTTAACCTAACATAACCTAGATACAAGTGCTGCGGCTTTAGGTTGACAATATTAGAACGAATCTGAGATAAAGATTGCTAAATCCTCAGCATACTCTTGTACTCATGCCATTAGTACTCAGTAAGTCATTACTACTACAGTAGTAGTCAATGAAAATGAAATGAAAATAAAATTAGGATAGAGGAAATTCTCTTAGGAGAATTTTTATAGGTTTGAACTACGATACCGGCATTTGGCGTAGTTCATTAGGTGCGTAATTTCTTAAGCTATCCGATGCCATAAGAAGCACGAATCTGAATTTTTTTGAGAGACGCCAATTTGCCTTCTGAGGGAAGTATAGTAATGGAAAAGAAATACTTGGGAGTAGCTTTTACAGAGAGAACTTTAAATATTGGGATCATCCGGATCTATAGGCATATGATCATGATAGTTATTCTTTTTGGAGATGCATCTTACAATTGCTTCTTTCTTATTCCAGGCGATAATTCTCAGTGGAAAACTGAACTTGCATTTGTTCTGTTCGGAACCGAAACCTCCTCAACAAAGGATAACTCAGAATTCTGATGTACGAGTATGTTATCGTGTCAAACAAACAAAGGCCTTCACAGCTTACCTAGTCCAATCTTTGGATAAAAATTTTTGTACTAGCATCATTTCCTATAAATAGGTGAAATCGAATTTTCCATATTTACATAATAGAGATGCAAGGCATAATATGAGTTCTCGAATCCTCATTATATAGATGATAGATAGATGCGAAGATCCCTTGTATACAGCGCTGGAAGCATATGTAAGTGATGCAGCTTTTACTATGGTTAGAAAGTTTTCTTTGCCTCTGATGTCTTGTGTTACTTCAGTGGGAGAAGAATTTTCTTCTTATTTCCTAAGGAAATGCGTTATGTTGCTATAGGATAGCCGGCAGAAATTTTTTGATTTTACTTGCATATGAGACACTCTTCACCACATACCTTAATAGAAAAGATTCCAACTGAAAAGATGGTCGGGAGATCCCAATCATAGTGGAAACGATCGCTAGAATAGGACATAAGTGAATCGGGGAAATGTTAGAGAAAATGTAAGGCAATCGCTATTGATAGTGCACGTAGGATGAGTTTTGTGGAGACGCTATGCCCCGAGTGGAAATAAGGTACATAAGAATGATTTTCAAATCTCGATGATAACAGTTTTTTTCAAAATTCTGATACTTTGTGTTAGGTCATGACTCATGAGATATGTTTGCATTTGTCATCAGAAAAACGGTGGCCATCTGAGGGATGTTGTTTTTTACGCATAGTACTGAAAACAAAAATTCTTTAATTTTATTTTCAAATAAAATAATAAAAATTCGATTGAAAAAAAAAAACAACAAATCAAACAAACTTCAATATTGTAGGTGATTTCAGTACCGAACACCTTTTTTTGTTTTTATTTTCAGTATGGGAAATGATTTTCCCATAACCAGAAATGTAGGAATTTTATTAATAGTGATGCATTTATAGTAGTTGTGTATATAACGCCAGGACATATTTGTACACGCCCAAATTGTACAAGTTGCATGTCAAACAATAACAAAAGCAACAAAAACTTGTGTAATACAAACAAAAATGACAGCCCCAGTAGGCATAAACGCAAAGGGAAGAAAGCTTGAAAAAAGGCCTCTAGAAACTAAAAACAAAAAATAAATAAATAAAAAATCCTTTAACCGCAATGCGACGACCGCAATGGTGAAAGGCGACAATGCTCTGTGGAGCATAACCTTATATACCTGCAACAACAACAACAACAACTCAATATTATATATAGATATAGTTGTAAAATTCAACTACCAACATGCATAATACATAACCGCTACCAAAAAAAAGGACATTTTCATTTTTTATTGCGTCCTCTCGCTCTTACTGTGTTTTTCTTTTTTCATTTTTGTGTTTTCTTTAACGGAAGTAGCAAAAGGCAGGAAAATAAGGATTCCGGGGTCAGCGCGTACACAATGGTACGTGTTAACTGAACTCGACGTACGTGCAGACGTTGACTTAGTTGGTTAAAATGAGGGTTGCAAATGCTTTGTAAGTAAACCATTGAGTTGGCCATTATGTTGTGTGCGTATGTGGTTATATTTGTGTGTGCTATATGTTGGTGTAGGTAGTTGGTAAACATACCACACACTTTGTAAGTCCTTGTTGCTGCGTCTTATGTTAGTTTTCCCACTTTTCTTTAGCGTTTATAAAGTTTTACTATGGTTTGATTTGGAAGTTCTCAAGAAAATGGCATTTGTCACAACGAAAAACAGGGTTTGTTTAAAAAAAAAAACAAAATTAATAATATATAGCCATAATAATCTATGAATAAATGTGGACAGATTATGAAAGTTAAAGTAGGAGTAAAAGCTTAATTTACTTCAGTATTATATTTAAAAGAACAAAAATAAAATCCGAAATTGTCCTTCGGATCTAACAAAGTAGAAATTTTTTTCCAAATCAATTCAAAAATTGCTTAAAGATAATGGTAGAATTGGTTAAAAATTGCACAAATAACTGACAAACCAATTGTTAAGTAGATAGGCGTTAGAATTATCACTCAAAGTATTATCCAACAAAATCCAAATGAAAAAACGTAGGAGTAGTGGAGCGTAATACTCCATAGATTCCCAGAGAAGCTGCTCTTATAGTATGGGAGCCAATGATATTTGTAAGTGGGGTATCTCATACCGCTAGATATGGAACAAGTTTACTCTATTAATTGGCTGTCACAAACAAAAAAAAATCGAGCACTACAAATTTGATTCACCTTTTATCTCTTCTTTGAGTAGAAAGAGAAATTTTGATAGATTAGACCAGATTAGATAGATTGGATTAGACCCAGGCCCGGATTTAGAAATTTGCCACTCTTAGGCCGTTCACAAATTGCCGCCCTTCTTCACTGGTGAATATGGCAAGAAAAAATTTTTAATATCAAAAGTGAAACCTTTTTCTTTGCTTGCCAACATTTTTTATGTAGTTTAGGGGGCGACATTCCAAGTATTCACATTCTTTTCCCCCTGTGTAACTCTCACCATCACCAATGCATTACAAATTCAAAAACAGTTTTCAAAGTTCCCAATATCTGCCGCCCGTAAATTCTTGCCGCCCTAGGCACTGATTAGACCTGTTGCATCTAAGCTTCTAAGTAATATAACATATCTTTTGCTTAATTCAACCCGAAAATTGCGTTTTTTATTGAAATTTTTAAAACGATGAAAGGTGGGTCAAATCTAATCGAACGGAGGTCTTTTGAGCAAGACATCAATGTTTTTTTTATCTCCTCCACAACTTTGGATGTAATAGATTTTCCTACACTGAGGAAAAGGAATGTTTCCTTCAAATGAATATATTTGGTTGAAAAATTTTAAAATAGCAACAAATTTCGGTAGATCTTACTATTTCCCTTAATTGGAAGTTGAAGTGTTGTTTATTGGGCCAAACATTATATATATTTGAGTCAATTGAATATATTATTATTTTTTTATTTGTTGACAGTATAATTTTTTTTTTTAATTTACTACGAAAGCTAACGTTATAGGCTATTAAATAAAAAATTTTTCGACGTTGATCGGATCAGTACAACTGGAGATAATAGACTTCAAGTATGAGTAGTTTTGAAAAAATCGAGCTAATTATCGAAAATTCATATGTATGTGGATATTTTCGAAAAAAAAAATTTGTTCAGCAAAATCTAAAAATATGGGTCATGTAATTTTATGTACATATGTATATAAGCTGTAAAAAAAATTTCGGGCGATTCTAAAATATCAAGTAAAAGAATGACCGATATATGATTTTGTTAATACCAACGGCATCCAATATTTTGATGTGACGATAAGACAAGATATAGATCTATTTAGTAATTGTTATTTGAAAATATCGGTTCTTTACTTATCGGCTTTTGCCTAAATCTTCATTAATAATGTGAGCGCTAGCGACAAAACCAATATTTTTTCTGCCAAATTCATGATATGGTGATTATTAACATGTGAATGTTTGCAGCAAAGAAGTTTTTGTTTCAACCAAATATAACTAGGTTATTATTTCCAAGTGTATGATTAATTCAATAATTATTCAATTCAGTGGAATGTGTAACATGTTAATTTACATCAAATATTTATTTTGCCTATATCAAAAATATAACTTGTTAATTATTAGTAAATCTCGATACATAAAAATCAACCATTTTCTCTGTGAAGTTGTTGCTTAAGGATATTGCTTTCTAGATATTGTGCAAAACCCCTTTTTTTCTATCACAAAAATCGGTTGTATCTAGGTTTTTTTTACCATAAAAGCGCTAGCAACGTTCGAAGTTTTTTGTATTTAAAAACCAATTAGTCCAATAAGTATTAAATGAATCCGAGCCTGCGTTCTCTTTATTTGATGACTTGGATGATCAAGACATGTTGATATAGGTCAGCTATTTAATTTTAATGCAAAACCTGGTTGGTTCAACGAGAGGGGACACCCTATGGTATCACAATGGATCACATTTGGTCTAAGTGAGGCAACTCGCAACTAGCTGCCACTCTTACCTAATCTAATCTACGTTCTAAAACTCAAAAGATCACAAAAAAAAATTATTTAAAAAGTATTAATTGATTTTTTTTTTTGATTGTTGGACTGGCTTTCAATATGACCGCAATGAGAGTAAAAATTTTAACGCAACACCCTGTTTGCAAAGGAACTACTCAGAGCATGCTTCAGAAGTTTCTTTCTATAGAGGAAAACTTTTTACCATACACAGCAAATGGATTTCCTTCGTCTTCATCAGCAAGTCATTCAAAAGATATAGAAAAAACAACTACACTTCAACTCATGCTTTGGCAGAGCCAATTTGACTTACGTGGACAAATACAGTATATGGTATATTTGTGCTATTTGCATTATTTATGTAATTTTGTCATTTCTAAAGTAATAGATTTACCAAAAAAAGAAAGAAAAAAATCTTTCAAGTTGGTTGTACAATAACTTGCAATGAAAAACTTAATAAACCACATTGAAAAACTTTGTCAACCACTAAAAAGTAAGCTTCCAAAAGAATTAAATTAAACTTAAGCAATTAAGTGACATATAGTAAAAGAAATAACTTATTTTTACAAGTTTTTCCAATGAGAAAAAATCACAAATTTGGATATCAACTTTAACAAAATATGATAGAATTTGATTTCGATTTTGAATATTCTGAATTAAACAATTTAATCCAAGAGATTTTGAGATATGTGGAGCTACGAAGTATTCATATACCTAAAAGTTTTTTTAAACGAAATCTTTTTGACATTAAAGCCTAAAGAACAATATCATTAAATTACCGCTACAGCGAAAACGCCTCAACAATTCGCTAGTGAGCGCGCGAGTCATATTGTCACGCAATACCACACGCAACTCAAGCGACTTCCTTTTATGTTTTTTTTTTTTTTTTTTGCATTCGAAATATATTTCTGACTTCAATATTGAATACAACTCGCAACAAATTTCCGAGTTAACAAATGAATTGAATTGAAATCTCTTTACAAAATCATCAAAATCCCATTAGTCCACATTCAGAGGCGCTCAAGTGTAAAACAATCAGCAAACGAGGCAGAGCGCATCCATACATGAGATACTACGAAATGTTTCAATTCTGTTGTGGGGTTGATGATGGGAGACTGATTGAACTCTGTTGTGGGTCCAGCGTCATAAAGTCAACAATATAAAATAACTGCGAAATGTAACACAAATTCATATATGAAAATGCGACAATTTCGAAATTTTCCACATGTTGTTCTTCCTGGAATGAAATTTTCTTTCATTCATTCAAATTCTATAGAAATATTTTTCACAAAGCATTGGTGATTTTTCGCAATTCATTTGGGATGTTGGTTGTGTATCAAGTTCATTGAATTTGAATTGAAATGTACGGTAATGTGTTCAATTTGCAGCAAATCTAAGGCACTTGTCCAGTAACAAATTAGCATTTGTTGTAGGTCTATTTACGTTCGATTACATGTCTATCCTGGAGTTCATGAATTTGCTAATGTATCTAATATTGTTAAAATTTTGAATGCTATTCAAGTGATTGAAAAGGTTGTCAATTTTATATTCTCACAAAAGTGGTGTGAACTTCTTTCATAAGTGGATTGGATCATTTAGTTTATTAGTTCGTTTATTTTTGGAAAATAAGTTAGACATTGATTATATGGCGCTACTATCTCAAAATCTCTAACTTAAGACTAAGTTTTTAAACCAAAGCGCAGCAGGCCTCAAAAAGCTTGACAGCAAAATGTACCAAATTAAAACTTTAACCTAAATAAAGTAAAAGCTCCAATTTTTGTGAATGCAAACGGTCAAGTCATTTGTTTCTAAAAACTTTAAATAAAACAATTCATTCAAAAATTTCTCAACATAAATAAGCTAATATTGCTGTTATTGAATTGCAAATTAACATTTTTTTTTTGTAAGAAACAACAAAGATTTCGAGCACGTGCTCCAGATTACACGTCTCAATGACTTCTATAACAACTAAGTGAAACATTTTTCCAGTCTGCCATCTAACGAGCCATGATTCTTCAATTTGTGGCTATTGTCGTTTAATTAAGTTAACGCCACAGTCTCACATTCAAAACATACGGTTTTCTTTTTTTTTGTGACTTCAACTTCTTTCAATTGTACGTTGGCTTCTGATTTCAATCAAACCCTTGTTGACGGTGGTGCACATCACACGCACCACAGGGTGCGTTATGTTGTGTTGTTGTAAATGAAGAAGGGATGCAAAAATATTCGCAGTTTCATCATCAGCAAACTATTCATAGAGTGATGATGCGCGCGTATAAAAATGGCACAAATCAATTGGCTAAAGAACTTAAAAGAGCACTCACATTTTTTTGTTGTTGTTGTTGACATTAATTGGTGTTTGTTTGGACAGAAAAAAAAAACAACAATCAAAAGGTCAATTTTTTTAACTAAAAACTGATTGCTGACTATATACAGCAGTGAGAAAGAAGTTCATTATCTTGGAAAATGTGTAAGCATAAACTATATTGCCTTAACTTCAAAGAAAAATGCAAGTTTTCAAAAACGTTGCCAATACAATGGGTGTGCAACATTAAATTTGATTGCTTAGCAATAATATTCATTAACAATATCTATTAATATTTAAGGCATAAATGGAAATAATTTCTTAATTAATATTTGGCAACAATGACAACCAATGAATGACAAAGTAATGCTCAGATATAAAGAGTTCTTCGAGATAGACAGCCTTTCAAAATAGTTTGCGGTAGTCCGCAAGAATCACCGCGTCCTAAGCTGAACACTAGGCAGTCGGCAATCATGCTGAAAGTTTGATCATCCTATTCAATTCTTCTTGGCACAGCTGCTTGAATGAATCACTAAAGCATTTTCTTTGCAATTGTTCAGCCTTCGCCAGAACCAGACTAAGTTGTCTTGGAAAACCATTCTTCAAACACATTTCCTGAAGTTGAAATCGGCGCGCTGCTCAACTGCCTTAATAATGCTAACTGCCTATCGCCAGATAGTCTCAGTTGGCATTACTCCTAGAAGTTCTGGAAGTTAGTTAAGTTTGTTTCACTTAAGATTTTTGGCACCATCGGATTAAGGTAGGAGCTATGGGGAATGTAGCTGTAGACCACAAGTTTTGATGATCTTCTTTTTTTAATTACGCCGTTATTATATGTATGTATATCAGAAAAGAAACTAATTGAAAGTGGCCTCTTTGATATCACGTTGCAAAAACAAACCCTTGGAATAATGAATTTTTTTGTTTTCAGTCACCAAAGCAATTTAGTAAATTTTAAAAAAAGTTCTGTTCTTAACCTCGTACCCCGCAAACTCTTAATCCGGCGCTACTTGTTAGAAGTTACTTCTAGAATATAGTATCGCTCACAGGAGAATGTAAAATTTTTCGAATGGTTTCCAAGTGTTAAAGTCTTGTATTAACGGAATTGATGGATAAGATGCATCTTGAAATACTGAACTTTAGTCTCAGTTAGTTAATGTTGTCGATCAAGAATATGGCGTCTGCTTATTCTAGACAGCAGAATCATTAATTTTCTCTGGATCTGCGTTCATATTCAATATAACATTAAGACGTACTATAGCATCAATTGGTGTAGCCTAGGCGGAAAAATCGACTCCATAGCGATTCAATTTTGTTGCATCTACTTCAGGTATCTAAGAGCCAGTCTTAAGGTATCAACGATTTTGTTGGGGGCCAGATTTCTATATAACAATGGATTTGTGGCTCAGGCGTGCAAAGGCTGCTTTTGTCAATATACTAGCCGAGGCTTGGCTTTGATCTAACAAACAAACGGTGACATAAACGGTTAATGATAAAACGGCCTTAATGATAAAAATTATATTAAACCAATTCATCTAAGCCAGGACTTTAATTGGGGTTTGCGACAAGACTAAATTAACAAAACGGTAGGCTTCTGATTGTTTCTGGCTCCATTTAGGTACATATCCTTTCTGCGGAACTTTCCGGCATGTATTGTTATACCTTTTAATTTTTTTTTTTTAACTTATTATATTATTTTTTCCGAGTTTTTGAAATTTCCCCTGAGAACTTTTTTTTTTAATTTTATTGGTAGGTATCGTCCATATTGTGAGCAATTTTTTTTTTTTTTTGACGAGCGAAGTGAAGCCTTTCGTCAATCATATTAGGAGACAGATGTTGAACTTTTCTCAAATGCGATGTCAATCTACTCCACAGCATATGGGGAAGCTCTAATAATGTCTACGAGGACTTACTCAAAAGCATATTTATGAAGATATTCTAGTGATATTGTAGACGGCTTCGTCATGGATAGTTGAAGTATACACCGAAAAAAAAACTTACTCCGTTTATGGAAAAATGCCTAAATGTAAGGAAAAAATGTCCTTCAATACGAGCTAAAGCCATGGGTTCCTCAAAATAAGTAAGTTAGATTCCTTAGTACAAGTAAATGTTGTTGCTTTGAAATAAGGAAAAGTTTACTCAATGTGAAGACAAGGTTATAAAACTGAGGAAAGTTTTACTTTTTCTAAGGATGAAGGTATCCTTAAATGAAAGAAATTTACTTAAAATAAATTCGTTGATTTCAAAAAAATTTGTTAATTTTCTATTTCCTCTATTTTCTTATTTGTTGGTTACTTTTTTTTGTCAGTCATTCTTATTTTAATTGTAATACGTTTTTAAAACTTCAAAGAAGAACTTAAATTTTTTTTTACCTGTCACCCGATCAGAGAATTGAACCTGTGACCTGTGTTCTGCGCCATGCCACTGTTCAAAGATGCTCATCTTACCCAACTCAGCCACCGACAGCATTTGTAAGACATACTAAAATGATGTTGTTAAACTGTGCATGTAACAACCATTGTCTGATCAGGAAAGCTTCGGTTCAAATCCCGGCAACGACATAATTTTTTTATTTTTAAATTTTTTATTTTTTTATTTTAAAAACAAGTAGAGAACTATAAATATATAGGCAAAAACAGAATACTTACGAGAAGAATAGATATTAATTTCAGCGAGTAAAGCAGCGAGTGTTGCCAGTCATTTATTAAGGAAAATTTTCCTACGTTATAGTAAATTTTTTGAAGAAACTAACTAAAACTGAGTACGATTTTCCTTAAACAAAACATTCCATTAGATTGAGGAAATTTTTACTCAAATTAGGAACAAGTTGTCCTCAAAAATTCTTCCCAAAGAAAAATTTACTATTTCAAAGGAACATTTAACTAAAACCACAAACTCTATATTTGAGGAAGAGCTTTGACTTGCTTTGATGAAACATGAACTCATTTCAAAGGACTCAATTACTAAATGAAACGATATTTTCATCAATATGAGGAAAAATAACTTAGATTGAGGAAAATTTTTACACTAAATCGGAGGAAGGCAGTTCTTCAAATTTAGTACGGCCTTTTTTTTCGGTGTATTGAAGATGACATCAATATGTTGTTTTGAATATTTTACGATTTTTTCGAATACTTCTCAATAATATATCGAAAAACTGACCATTGATCATGTTTTAACGATTTATCGTAAGTAACTTTTTCGATATTTAATCAAAAATACGACCCTAGAATTCAAAGGGACATTAAATTGCCTAAACTGATCGATAGCAACCCGATTGAACGCTTATAGACTTTTGGCTCAACTGAGAAATTTTGTTGGGGAACTACACGCTGCTTTTCCGATGGATGGTCACATATTATGTTTTGGAACTGCTCGAAGACTGCTTACTAAATTTAAACGATGGCTACTACAAAATAAAGATTTCTTCCATCTCCTCCTAAAAAGTTTCTCTTAGCTAGACAATTCATTAATCTTAAGAGTAAAGAGTAAACAAAGTCATTATGATTTAGAAAATCCTAACACAAATTTTACAAATATTTCAAATATTAAAGTGAAACACTTAGTCTCGCTTGTAAAGGTGCCGACAAATACGTTGCGCATGTGAAAAACGTAAAAGCTGGAGCAAAGTTTCAAAGCAACATGAAATAATGAACAACGTGTATTTCCGTGCTGTGAACGTGTTAAACCGCTTAGCACGCTGTGTCTGTGCAACAAAATATTTTGAAAAAGAAAAGAAAAGTGACTTCTAATTTACAATGGAGCAGCACAAAAGTTTTGCATGATACGCAACAAAAGTTGGAAGTCGTCTTGTAGATTCTCACAATGGTAAAGCAACATTGGATTTACGAGATGGCTTAAAAAGCTTAATAAGCCGCTAACGCAGCTATGCACATAAATTCTGCGCAGCTGTGGTATTTCCAGTTCAGAGGATGCCAAGTTGTTTGGCTACTGCAAGAGAGTTAAAGCGCATAGCATACAAACGCTTGACATTAGATGCAACGCAAAGACATCGCGAATGACTTGACAGTCTTGACAAACAAATAATTTGGGCAACTGCGCACGATTAACTATTTGCGATCATTCATTGAGAAGCTTACTAGCGTGGACAATGATGCACTTAGAGTTGCCAGATGTTGAGTGAGTTTTTTTTTAATTTTCTTTATTGCTTTTTCCCAATCCTATCCAACATTCATCCAACTTTTTTAACGTTGTTCAACATTTTACGCCTTTTTTGCAATTTATTTTGATTTATTCGACTTTTTTCAACTTCTCAATCTTCCCAACTGTTTTCAACTTCTTCAATATTATCCAACTTTTTTCAGCACTCATCAACTTTCTCCAACTTTTTCAGACATGTTCAACTTATTGTGGCACATCTAACTTTTTCGACAGAAACGAAAAGTTTTTTATTATTACTCCGCGGACAAATTACTGGCTTGGCGTACCAATAATACCGTTCAGCGAAAGATTCCTCATTATTAATTTTGCTTAAAAGCAGTAAATTTGGCAGCCCTATATCCAACTATTTCTTACAACCATCCACTCATCCATCTCACTAGTGAATCCAATCAAAAGTGTCAGTCGTTCAAAGCTCACCGACGACGACGACGACTCAGCTTCAGTGATGAGAAAAACAATTCATAGTTGAATTCGCAGTTGGGGAATTGTGGGAATTTCCTTTCGTTAATCCACCATCCATCCATCCACCAGTCAGCCAACGAACCAACCAACCAACCAACTATGCAACAACAACCGCTGCAGCTGCTGCTCAAAGTCAAAGCCGTTCGTCAATCGTGTCAACATGCGGTATGCGCAATGCTACTCTATGCGGGAACAACATCTTACAAACATGATCCACCACTAAAAGAAGTCATTTCGGAACTCATGAGTTTATGTTGACGATTCAACCGCTGATCCCTTTCTTATGCATTTGCACTCGCTCTTGCAAAGAAATGGCCAACATCATTGGCTATCGTTTTGTTTGACAACAACGACAACGACACTTCTTTGATGAAAGCGGCGGCAGCAGCAGCAGCATACGTTGCACATCAAAGGCGCTCTCCGCCAGACGTAGTGTCCATCCAGTGCTATGACCATGATCGGTATGATAAGAATTTGGGACCGGTGCGTTTGCGCACTTGGTCGCTTGTTTGTTAGCGGTTTGTACGAATTGTGACGACAATGGAATATTTGTTGGTTGCTTTCCATTGCCCAGCTAGTTGAACATTGAAATTGCTAAGTTGCAGCGTGCAAATTCCTTAAGAAAGAGAAAGATAGCAAGATTGGTGAAGGCACAAAAGTTGTAATATCTAATACTCGTCGGATATTTAGGGTAAACTCAGCATTTGCTAGTAACTTGTGAGGAAAGTTCGATTCATAACAAGGGTGTAAAGTGTCATTGACATCAATCGATCAGCTGCTGAGTTCGAATTCATTTATGAAAGGCTTAATGAACTTTAAATTCTTCTAGCTTAAGAACAAAGCAACTATTTAAAAGCTATTGCTAAAATTTTAGTTCCAATTCAAAGAAAAGATTTTTGAAATATAAATCAAAATTTCAGATTAAAAATTGATATACAAAAAAATAAATGGACTAATCGATGCTAAATGACATTTTTGGCATATGTCAAAATTTATGCAAATTTATAGAGCATCAACATTATCATTATTAAAAAAATAAATGCATTAATTTGTCATATTTCTCACACCCACTCACATTTTCAATTGTCCCTCTATTTTGCTTGCTTAACCTAATGCCCAAGCTAGAACAATGTAGTCAGCTTATCGGTGCATAAATCGTGTTGCGTTGGTAAAGTAAATTAAGTGCAAGTTTAAGCCAAATGAACTCCAAAATTTAGTGAAAAGCACCCACAACATTAAAACCCAACAAAAACATTTGGGCACTAGGCATGTAATTATAATTTAATTCTTATCAATATGCGAGTACGATGTTATTCCCTTCTGCTCGGTCATTTGTATTATGAACAAATACTCGCACTCGTACCATTTTCAGCCTTATTAGGTAAATGCAGATAATTACGCACCTTGACGCTTGCCACAATGCAGCAGAAGCTAGAGCGGGCATGCATGCGATGACCAAGTTGCCGAATTTTGTTGAAGTTAGATGAACTATCAACCCAGCTGGAAATCTTAGTAAACATGTGTGGAGGAAAAAACAACGGCAAATGGAAAATTTTGTGTAAAATGCTCAAAAAAATTGTGGCAGAATAGAAACGATAAATCATTTGAGAACAAAAATTAAATAAAAATACTTAACTTTCTTAAAAAATTTACCTTTGATCCCCAAATATTATTAAAATGACGCGTATTCACTTTCAATATTTTTCATTACAAATCGATCTTTGAACTTGAGCTCCAACGGCAGAAATGTTCATGGCATACGTAAAGTTATCCCGTGAAATGATGTCGTCATAACTTAAGCCGCTTATGGGCCTATTGTATGCCCAATCAGGATATACACGTTGGTCGGTTTCTGTCACTCTTCTTGTATTGGAGTCATGGTCTTTTACTAAGAAATGGATTAGCCCCAGTCGCCATGAAATAATAATCATAAGTCGATTCACTCAATGGAAGATTTCAATCAGCAGCGTTACCGACCAATCGACTGCAATCTTTTTCAAATGACAATAGTGTCGTTTGAAATAACAAACCATCAAGATCAAGATGAATTAAGCTTGAATCAAGAAGCTTCAAAACTTTTCCAGATCAGGGAAAGTTCATAATATTATAAAAATTTTAGTGGGGTTTGAACCCCCAAATTCTTTACCATGCGCATGGGGCCTTGCCTTATGGAAAACAGCGTTGATTGTTAAAAAAAAAAACCTCATTGAATTCTTGATAAGCAACAGCGTGGAGTTAAGACTGTGATAGGTCTTTGGGGTTATTAAAAAAAATGGTTGCAAAGTGTACCCGCAAGCTCAATAAATTGGTATTTTTATTGAAAAATTAGTAATATTTTAATCCAAATTTATAGACTTCAATGAACCCAAATTCAGCATAATATGATCTTTCACACAGTGCTAAGTTGACAAAGAGCTTTTGTTTATTTAAGGAGTAATTTGGATTTGATAAGGTTTCAACCAAAACTTTTAATGACTGCCTGGCTATCAATTTAAATAATCACTCACTTATTTTTAAGTAAAAAATTTTATGAAAATGACATAGTCTGAAAACCCCTAGAGTTATCTGTACGTTTTTTTGCCTTTTTTCTGGAAAAATATTAATTAATCGAATCAAATATGAAATAAAAGCCGAAGGTCTTAGTTTCTAGTCCTTTTCTTGCTTGTACAGTAAATATTAAGTGTGCATAATCACACAGTATTTTTTGAGTGATTTTTCCTAAAAGTTTGTCAATGAATGAAAATTATTTTAATTTTCGCCATCCCATACATTGCATCATTGCCATCTTGCAGTTAATTCCTACCGATCATATTTATGTTCGTATGCAAACTAAGTATAAAACAAAAATAGGAAATTCCTAGCTAGTGCCCTCACATACATATACTAGGTATAGTACTACTCATCATTGAAATATAGAAACCTACACTCACGCAGTTAATTATTATAATTACGTACGAGTATCTGACGGATGCATGAATGGCTCAACAGACACACAAAATAGATTGTTGACTATGTGAATCAAAAGATGGATGGATGGATGGATGAATAGAACGGCTCTGCTTGAGTGCATTAGATGCAAGCCATCCAACCAACCAACCAACTGTCCATACTTTTAACTGTTTGTGGTGTCTCTTTGAATATTGCAATATCCTACCTACAACGCTAGAGCACACGGCACATCCTACCCAACACACACGTTTGGTAGGCGTTGATATTCGACAACCAAATGTGACTTCAAACTGACAGTAATTACATGTCGCTGCCATTGCAACTGCAGTGTAGTGCAGCAGCACTACTGGTCAAGGATGCATGTGAGACATGTGCATCTTAGACTTAGTCAAGTTATAGGAACCTTTTGTTTCTGTTTTTTTTTTTTTTGTCTTGGCTCCTCACTTCTTAGCGGAAGTTAAAAAGAAAATTTTCTGCTTCATCTGAGCAGTTGTGGCAGAAAATAATTGAGGTCGCATTAAGCGAGGAGGGAAATGAAAATAAATTAATTGCTTAAATTCATTGATGATGCAAAATGTACGGTATTGTTATCAAGGCCACCTAGTAGATAATAATGCTATCGAAGATTTAAGTGAAACAAAGAAAGAAGCCGAAAGTGCTTCTGACATGGAATCAATGAAACCAATAGTGTTAGGTCTATTACACAAAAAAAGTCGAAGGGAAGTCTAGAAAATAAAATGATCATTTACAAGGCAATTTGCATTATGTTCATTTTCGATTCATTTATTTTATTGTATTTCATTTATTCATCTTAAAATTAGTACAATAAAAAAATATTTCATAATTTTATTACTGAGCTAACTGTTCCGTACAATGAGTGATAACAATTACAAAGACAAAAAAACGGACAGCGCTAATGATACTAGTTTCATCCATTGCTAATTGCTAATTCATCAGTGACCTTTGAGGCTATGAGTGAAAATTTCTAAGCCTGATATGTTGTCTTTCTTGCACAGATTCGTTGAGAGCTCAAGCCAAAAGTGAAACAAAGTAAAATTGTGTCCATATGCAAAAAGGAAATCATATTAGGTTTAGAAATTCTTACTTGTTGGCTCAAAAGTCACTGATGATTCCATTTGGCTTGTGTTGTTATTTGTTTTTGTAATTTTCTTGGTAAGAACGTAAAGTACGAGATAAGGACTCAATTTTTTATAGATGTCTATCATCTGTGAATGTCGTTTACTCTTCAAACAATATGCTCTTTTAGTTCAGATATTATTCTTCTCGCGGGCAAGGCGTTGTGACATCAGCCATATTATTTTTTGTGCACCACCACTAGAGTTAAGAGTATTAGAGAAGTTAAATGTCTTTTAGAGAAGAGTAGAGTAAAGTAGAGTAGAAAAGCACGGTGGGCTTTAACCAACTTTTAATAAAAGTGTGCGTTACTATAAAAACTTTAATTGGGGATTATTTGGGATGTAGTTTGGAGTCGAAGTATGAAAAACATAAGCTCCGTAGAGCTTTTTTTTAAAATCCAAATTTACAATTTTTCAATGATATTATATATGTAAAACATACGTATAAAATTTAAAAAGTTTCTGATTTTGTTCAACAGGTGAAAGGACTTTATTAGATAGCACCAGAGTCCAAATTTCAACTCTCTAGGTGGTCGGAGTCCTGAGAAAGAGCCATATTTTGGCCTGAAAATAGCCGTATTTGGACCGTTTTAAAAATTTTAGTTCTAAAAGCCCGCAAATCTAAGTTTTAAGTTATGGATATCTTTTTTTTTTATTATATACTATACACAAAAAATAATTTTAAGCTTCTAGACCTTAAGACCTTAATTTGCGACCTGATTAAGTTAAAAGGGCCTTAATTAGTAAAATATGACAACTTTGTAAATGGTGCCCTATATCAAGATCTTACTTAATATACATACTTAAATTATATTTTGCATTGTTAACATTTTTATACACTTCAAAATGAGATATCACACAGTGAAAATGGTTGACCAGGTTTAGAGATATTCGAAATTGAATTCGGCTGTTTTCGCAAAAATTGCGTTTTTTTTCAAACTTTGAGCTAACACTTCTCTGAACTCCGACTATCTAGGGAGCTGAAATTTGTGTTGTAAAGCTATCTTTTAGGGTTCTTTGACGTGTCAAAATTGGTTTTTAAATTTCATACGTGAGTTGCACGTATTTCATACGTATGTATGTAATATTACTAAAAAACAGTATATATGGAATTAAAAAAAAATGCTCTAAGAATTTTTTCCTTTTGATGTATATTGACTAGAAATAACATCCCAAATAATTCCCCATTAAAATTTTTGTAGTAACTCAACTTGTCATTTAAACTTGGTAAAAGCCCACCGTGAAAGAATATACCTAGTAGAGACTTTGAGTAGACAAGAATAGAGTTAAAATAAATGAGGAAAATAAATGCGGAGAATTAAAGGTTAGAGTAGTGAAGAAATGTGTTGAGGTGAGTTGAGTAGATTAGATTAGAGAAGAGTAAAAAAGAGTATAATCTCTCATTAAATTCACTCTGAAGTTTTCGAAAACAGGTAATTTTTAGAGTTTTCCGATTTCATAGCTAGACCAGGATTTGTGTTTATAGTTTTACAAAACTCAGGAAAGATAACATAGTCAACCCCAATTAATTATTTCTCACAAAAGGGTTAAATCTGGAGCGCATTTAAAGATAAGTAGTGCAGAGTAAATTTGAAATAGATCAGATAAAGTAAATGTTGAAAACATTAAGTTTTTATTTTTTGACTTGAATTTCTAATCTCTTCAACTAATGAAAGAGTCAACTCAGGCTAGGATACCTTTAGCTAAGATTATTTTTGCATATTAAGTTCTGAAAACTAGTTTACTTTACTCGATATATGTAGGAGTTGAATATCCTAATACAATTTTCATAGACCAGGTAATTCAAATTTTGCAAGCATGATCAAGCAAATGTTACCACATTTTCAAATTGACCAAAAAGACAGTGTATTTATATTTCTTTTTATGATGAAGTTATGACTAACGCAGTAAAAAATAACAAAAACAATCACTGCCATAGTGGAAATACGTTACTTCCAGAAGTAATGTCAATTAATTGCGAACATATAGCCATAATCTTAAGAAAACAATAAATTTGAACCTATTAAGAATTAGTTTTTTTATCATACAGCCAAAGTGTTTGCCACTTCAGTTAAGTTTTTCTTCCTGTTGGCTTTTGTAACTGATAAGAATACAAAATGATAATTAAAAAAACAGCGCACTCTATTGCTAAAGATATAGTCAATTAATAGATAATAAAAGTCTAACACTGGTCTACAAAGTTTTGTTCTTTTATATGAGTTATACTTTAGTCAACTAATTTGAGGTCGTTGAGCACAAATATGTAATCAAAATACATATATAGGGCTTTATGTGTCGAAATCATCGATTTTGACCAATTTTGCATATCTATTTTAGGAACACCAAATTTCTTCGTATATATTTAACTATACTAGAGTTCATTCACTGGTTCAGTACCATTTTATCTGATTAAATGTTATCGTTCCCAAAAATTAAGATCATAGTATCATATTCTCCTATCTCTATATTTATTCCTTTCTTAAGGTTCAGTCTATCTCTCTTCAAATCTGATCAAAGTCGAAAATTTATTGTCCCTAAAATGAATATGCGAAATTGACTAAAATTGATGATTTAATAAAACCCCATATGCCTCATAAATAAGAGCAAATTTTCGTGCTCAGCGATCTCGAATTAATAAGTTGGCATATTGTTTGAAATATACAAAAAAAAAAAATTGTTTTGTAGACCAGTGTAATTAACTTGATGATTTTACAAATTAAGTGTCAACAGCAGATATACCATATGGTGTTAACAAAATTTACAATGAGCCATCAGTTATAAAAGTTCCAGTTACAATTAAAACAAGCTATAGTTGTTATTAAACCATCAAAGGGTCTACAACAGTTTCAAGAAAAAAAAAAAAAATATTAAAAATGAAAGTATTGCTCTCCGTTCTTTGCTTGGTGGCCTTCGTCACTTTGGCCAACACTTCTAGTAGCACATGGGGTAGACGCAACTCTTCAGACTATCTTCTGCTGCGTGAAATCGTTGGTCGTAATGCGCAGTATAACAATTACTGGAGCGTTAATGTGGAGTTTCCAAAACCTGTAAGTTTCATTGATTCGTACTAACTAAGGTATTAATGACATTTTCTATATATATATTTTTCAATGCATAGGGCCAAGGTAATACCAGAACTATAACCGCTATCTATGTTATCGATCGCTTTACCAATAGCTCAGGCGCTGCAGGAAGTTTGTGGAGCGGCGGTCCTGGCTATAGATATGCTACAATCAATCTCAAGAGTCAGTATGGACGCGGTATTAACTCTACGGTGGAAATTTATGGAAAATAGTTTGGTTTTGAAAACTTGAATGTGCTGTGAAATTTATTATATAATATGAACTTCCTGATAAAAAAAAAGTTTAGATTCTAGAGTCTGCTTTTATTATAATCTTTGCAGTGAAATGTACAGTAAAATGCTGGACATATTTCATTTTTTTTTATTAAAGTGAAAAATAATAGCAATAATGAAATCTTTTATAAGTAAGTTAACCGTGTCGAAATTTAATTTCTGTTTAAGAACTAAAAGGACCAAATTTCATGCATTTTCGATTTTCAGGGAGAAGGTTTAACTTATGATAGGTAACCCTATGTTTGATTTTTTTTTACTTGATGTGCAATTAATGTAATTAATTTTTCATTTATTTTATTATTTTTTTTAATCATTAGTCGTTATTAATTTGGCAATACTTATTTATCCAGATATCCAGCTTTTCTTGATAAGCTCTTACTGTTTTAAAATCTTATAAAACCAACGACTTTTTTCGAATTAGACCAAATGTCTTAATTGTTGAACACAATCTTGCGATTTCTCAAACAATTTTTTCATTATTTCCCACCAAAATGCATTTCTCACACTTCCACACAATTAAATGCGTTAATTGAATTATTAAGTAGATATGTAAGTGACAGCAACAACCATCAAATAAATCTGTGCAAGTCCCACTAACTAAACTGTCAACACCGCACAACCTCAACATCAGATTAAGTTAATAACTGTAGATTGCTTTAGTTAAACGCATGTAACGGCATTTAAATCATAACTTAAATTGTAATTTAGCCAATTACAACATTGACAGCAACAACAAAAACAACTAACTATCAGACTCAACGATTATTGCAATTTATGTAGCCACAGATTGTTGGCAACACCAATATTTACGCATCAGACTTCAAAATTAATTTGGGTTCCAAAAATGATTTTAAGATCGGAAAAGTTAAAATGGGCACCTTATATCTTAGATATAGCCCAGTGGCGTCAATTCGGTAGGGCTGGGGAGGGAATTGACCCCCCAAGGATCTGATACTAGGTATTATACAATTCAATAAAACCATCTTATAGTGGTGGAATTATAATTCTTGCCCCCCCCCCAAGGTTTTGGTGAAGTGACGCTCCTGATATTGCCATCAAAATCCCGGACATATCTTTACTAGAATCATAAACTTAGAAGCTCCGAATCGATTTCAGAAATTTGAGGTGAAAGATAATTCAAAAATCGTGCAAAAAATATTTGAAAATAAGCTCACAGTTTTTGAGATATGAAAATTTGACTGAAATTTGAAATAAGTTTTTTCAAAAAACTGCTATATACATATTCCAAAAATTTTATTATTCACCTGCAATTTTGATAGTTTTGTTTCCATTTAATTAATACGTTCTTGTTCTTTATTTTTCTTTATATACCCAAAAAATAAATCGATCAAAGTTTAAGAAAATTGTCATATCTCAAGAACTATGAGTCTTATTTAAAATTTTCCGCAACATTAGTTTTTTGATTTGTCTTTAATATGACACTCCTATTTTTGAAATCGATTTTAGAATTCTAGCGATATTTATAAAAATTATATCCATTTAAAAAATTTCTGAAAATTATCTAAAATCGATATTTTATAATCGATATCACTCCAAAAATGTATCGATATTTTAATCATATCCCTAAGTGCGTGGTAGTCTATGAAATTATTGTATTAATTTGTCAAACAAATAATCGCAAGGTAAACTTATGCCACACTAATTTATCGCTAATTAGGTTATCATCGGTAACTTTAAGCGCCGCACTGCACAATTGAGAAGGTGACGTCGATGACGCTTAGCAGTGAACAATCAATTACAACAACACCGGTGGCAGCAGCAGCAACAGCAAGAGAAAATAAAACAACGGCAAATAATTGCAGCCATAATTTGCGCTTAACCAATTAGTTGAAGTTGAGATACAATTTATAGGCAACATGTTGCTATTTGCTGTCGTGTTGACAGTTCAAAGCTTTAGGCGCATTAACCATTGTTGCCGCCACATTATTATTGAAGCAGCAAGCAAAGGAGTAGTTACACAAGTAACACATTGCGTTTTGGATCATTTACTGGAATATGTACTTTAATGAATTGTCTTAAAAGAAAATTTTTTTTGTTTCGGTACATATTGGTGCAAGGCCAAGGCTCAGGAAACTGTCTGAAATGTTAGAGACACTCGAACACATCTCCATCAAATGATGTATAAGAAGCCCCATAATTTGAGTGTTAAGGCACTACTGGTAGATATATACCTTACTACTAGGTACTACTGAGAGAGATAAATTTATTTGATTACTAGATTTTTGCTTTCGGTTCAAGTTTTTGAGGTTTTGGATCAAAAATCTTGTCGGAAATGAAGAATTTTTATTTATTTATTTTTTTTTTTTTTAATAAATTAATAAATTTAATAAATAAAAAATAAAAAAAAAAGAATTTTTTGTTTTTAAAATTAAAATCAACCGAATTTCCAACAAATCGCCGTATTTTTATATTAAGCTAAAAAAATTTGTTTATTTATTTTTGGCTTAAAACATTGTTTTATAAATTCGGGCTTCGATTATTTGTTGGAATTTCGGTAGGCGATCATTAAAAAAAAACAATTGTTCATTACCGACCAGATTTACGCTCTCTCAGTGGCTGCAATTTGGTAGGGCCGGGGAGGGCATTGGCCCTCTCCCCCTCCCCCCAATGATCTGATATTAGTTATTATTCGATACATCAATTCAATAAAAACATCAAATAGTGGTGGAATTATAATTCTCGTCCCCCCACCCCAAGGTTTTGGTGAAGTAACGCCACTGTGCTCTTTAGCCACTTTTGATGCTTAAAAAATATTTAAAAATTTTTTTTTTTTGGTCCTTAACTTAATATGTACATATAATAAAAAAACGAATAATAAATAACTAACTTTTTTTTCCAAAATTCTGGCTCCAACGATATGTTGAGTTTCCATTCCCGACACGTTTGGTTTTTTACAACAAATAAAATGGATTTGGGACCACTGTGCACCGTGCGCCGTTAGAAAAAAAGTTTTTTTTAACTTTGATTTTTTCTTGTGCGATTATTTATTCGGTGATTTAACCGCAGAATCTTACTAATCCCTAACGTTGTTTCTTATGTATGATTTTTCAATTCAATTGTCCACTTACTTTTATTTATTATTGTTGAAACACAACACTTTTTAAGCACACAAACAAACTTCATTGTTTTTTTCTTTCTTCCTTTTATTCAGACTGTGCTCGTTTGCCACGGTACATGCTGCGCCATCTAGCGTCAAGTAGTATTGCGTGCGTACAATGCAAGTCGATAAAGCAGTACAACAAACAGTGTTTCGTATAAAAATGTGAACATTAGCCAATTTTCAAAAGTAGTATGATATATGAAATGGCTAACAAAAAAAGAAACCCTTAAAAGGTGGCTTTGTGTTCCTTTTGTTTTATTCTCCACCCCAACCCATTACACCAGCCCATATTTCATTACCTTTATTCGACAACCTAGCGAGAAGCAGTCGCGCGCTGCATGTCAGCCCAATTTACATTGTTGCGTGTCCTTTTGAACCCTGGCGCGCTTCCGCCATTATGAATTATATAAACAGGAAAATTAACTAAACGTGGCAGCACCGAATGTGGCCACAAATATCGCCACAGAATGTAGAGTGTCGTTTATGACATGCAACATTTAACATTTTGATTGTCGTACCAAAAACATGCATTGAATGTTTATTTCAATTTTACGAGATGCTAACATTTTCTTATTCACAGATGCCGGTGTTGTCCATGCAAAAATTCACAAATGGTAAAGAAAAAAATTTTTATGGCAAAATTATGCCTATCAACCTGAATGAAGCAGAAAATGTATAGCAAATATTTCCAGCTTCATTTAAAGTTTTTTTTTAAGATTCCCACCCTGCACTTACATAGATTATATTGAGAACATTCGTTTTGACGTGAGCATTAAGAACCACAGACCAATCGTTTTCAAATCGTTTATGATTTGAAAAGTCGATATCGATATGCTTCTAAATTATTCGATAACTCTTCCGATTTTGATATTAAAGTCAAGACTTTGTGCCAGCGAAAATTCAGATCAAAGCCTGAACCTTCAATATAGTGAACGGACAATTTGTCTAGTGCATATCGATTGAAGCGACTCCGCGGGAAAAGCTCTGCATAAGGTGGGTCTGAGAATTTTTATTTTTTGCTCGTCACATTGACCAATTTGGGAAAGAAATGAGGTATTGCGTTAGGAATTGTTTGCTTGAATAACAAGTAGAATTTTGTAGAGGTTTTCAAAGAAAAAAAAAAAACTGCAATACTTAACCTCAGGTCCCAAACTTTGATTGTACAGCCCTGAATAGGTCCAGTAATTTATTTTTTATGAACAAAAATGTTTAAATAAAAGTCGCTTGCAAGTTAGACGCAATTTTCCTTAATAAAAGTATAAAATATCTTAGAAATGGGACAAAAGGATAAGTACGTTTTCACAAAATTTGATTGAATCGAGACTAAAAGCTAAATCGGTCAAATATTTTAAGAAAATAATGTTTTTTCTTTTTGGGTGAAACGCGGAAAATCGGTTGATTGAAAAATCACCCAAGATAAGTATTATTGGTCTCGTATTATATTCGGATAATATTGCAAGGGCATCTCTATGAATAGAGATGATTGAATTACACTGTGGAACAAAATTTTTTTTGCAAAAGTTTACTCGAATCTGACGCTGCGGGGTGAAAATATAGGCCAAAACAAGAAACCATTTGGCTCAGTTTGTTCAAGTTGGCTCAAATTTTCGAGAAATTAACATTTGCATTTTGCACCTAGATTCATGTGGTTTTTTTGATATATCTCGTAAGAAAACTGAGTTTTATTGCGTCTGGTGCTGAGGTTTAGTTCGTCTCTTTAATATCAAGAACTTTCACCAACAAATCAGACCTTTTGAATGCATTTTCGGTAAGTTAGCGCACAAAATTCCCAAATAAAGTAAAATGCGATAAGAAAGGGTTAATGTCAAAAATGTTTGTTTAAATAATATATCATCTTAAAGGGGATAAATTGAGCTTTATAAATATGTTAATAAGACTGTAGAATAATAACGAATATTTTTGGAAAAATAACGGTTTTTTGAAAAAAAATTGGTCCAAATTCCAGAAAAGTGGTAATATCTCGAAAACTATGATCCGGATTTCAAAAATTTTTGGATCAATATTGTAGCTTATTATATTACCTTTCATATGACAGTCATATTTTAGAAATCAATGCAAGCGTTTCTGACTTATATAGATTTTTAGGAAAACTATATCCGCAACTTTCGAAGGCTATATCTCCGAAACCAGATCCGAGCGTTACTTTTTGATTCCATATTCATTCTGAGAATTCAAAAGCACATAAGAGGCTTATAATTTGTTTCTTTCATCAAGAAAAATAAATACCATTCAAAATTAGAGTAGCTGACAGTAGCTAAAGGAACAAATAAAGTTGAGCACACAATCTATATTTTTTTCAGATTTTCAACCTATTTCAACATTGTCCATATTTTATCGAAGATATCAGCCTTTTTGAACTATTTCAACCTCTTTCAAACTTTTCAACCTTATGCAACTTTTTCCGTCATTTTCCATATTTTATCGATTTTTTAGCCTTTTACAACTGTTTCAACATTTTCGAACCTGAATTAACATTTCAAAAATATTCCTTCTTTTTTACGATTTTTTCAACCTATCGCAACTTATTTTGGTATTCAACCTTTTTCAATATATTTCAGAAATTTCCGAAATTTTCAACATTTTCCATTTTTTCAATATTTTACATATTTTTTCGACTTATTCAACCTCCTTCAACTTCTTCCAATATTTTTCGACTTTTCTACTTTCTTGATTAGTTTCACAATTTTCCGACTTTTTTAGTGATTTGACCACCATTTCAATCTCAATCAACTTTTTTATCGACCTTATCAGCCTCTTTCAACTGTTTTAATCTCATTAAATTTTTTTCTACGTGTACGATATTTTTTTAGACTTCTCAATCGCTTTCGATTTTTTCAACCTCATTCAACTTTTTCGAGACTTTCAACTTTTCCGAGTTTTTCAACTTATATCGAGACTTTACATATTTTATCGACTTTATCAACTCTTTTAATCTCATTCAACTTTTTTAAACATTTCCATTTTTTTATCTACTTTTCCAACATTTCTCGGCTGTTTCAACCTCAATACGAAATATCGAACTATGGTAAATCTCCTGGTACTGGAACAATGGAAACGCTCAGAAGTTGTTTCATTGACTCTTTTTTTTCAACTTTTATTTCATTAATATCTAAAATTTTCATTAAAATATTGATAGCAATATTGATAAGCTTTCGAAAAAGTCCTTGAGAATTTCAAATGTATCATTCTTTCGAGCATTTGCATTGTATGCGCTCCAATTATGTCCCGTGTGTGACAGTTTTCAGGTTTGTAAGTTTCTTGTCCGCACTTTACGTAAATATGAGAAATGAAAGCCAATTATCGTAAAATATGAAAGGTGAAACGTTGGACAACCACAACAGCAAAAAAAAAAAATAAACAAATGAATGCAGCAATGGCGTCGCACATACAAAAAGGATAACAGCACCAATACATGTGTACATGTTTTTGTCACAAACAACAACAATACATCATGCCACTACGTACATTTATTTATTTAGGCCTGAAGCCGTCGGAAAACCCCTTCAATTATTCAAAACAAACGTTCGTTGAATGAGACAAATTATATGAATACTACGTCAGATATTTTCGATAGCATATGACATTCCAAAGAATTTCTTATAAATAAATTATAAATAGTTGGGCTAAGTATGGGGCAAATGGGGGTTGGGGGTGACAGTATACGGTTTGCCTGACTTGATGTAATTGAAGTCACTTGGTACGGCCGACGCCGTCGATAGTTAGAGAAAGGATTAATCTACGGTGCTGCGTGCATTTCGTAATGAAATATTTAATTGGGTGAAAATTAAAACTCATTTCAATATCGATACAAACAATTCAGTGCCATGTTGCGTCGTCCTTTTTGTACAATTCATAATTTGTTTTGATTACCAAAATTAACCGTATAGTGAAGAATAACAAATATTTTCATAATAAATTGTTAGTTAATTATAATAATTCGATAATAACATGCAGTGTATAGACGTCTATGTCCTAGCTACTTTATGTTTAGCTCTTAAGGATATTGGCATTTTGTTATTGAAAAGAAAAAAACTATCGTATAAATATACTCTTTTCCAATTAATTTGATTGAAATTAAGTTTTAGACAAATGAAATTATGCTTTCAGCATATAGACTTGTTGAAAAATTACCAATATTTTGCCTACATGAAGATGCGATCAATTGCTATGATCGTCTTCGTCTTCTAAAACATCAAAATTAATAGCATGCCTGTGAGATCACACAGATTATGATGTATGCTGAAATTTGTGTTAAGAGTTCAAAAGAATTTTTACAAATGTTGAAGGAAATTTTTTACAAAAATTTTGGTATATACATACATACAATCACTCAATCAAAAGTCAAGCAAAAATAAATAAATGTAGGATTTTCAAATATCAAATATTAATGACTTCAGATACCTATGTAGTAGTTGTCTTCCATATGAATAAAAGTTTCTCAAACGAAACCAAACTAAATCACTGAGTATACAACACTTCATAACTAAACAATACTACTTGTAATAACTTTTCAATGGCAATATCATGTATAAGCCACTTATACGGTATACAGTAGGGGTATGACTTTTTTGGCACCACGTTATGAGAAATAATCAAAAAACTATGGAAAAGTTTGATTTGGTTTTATTTAACAAAAAAAAAGTTCCCGCATGAAGCCAATTAAAAAAATGTATATGTCTTCAAATAATAAGAATAAGAGGAAAAATTAATTATTAAAAATCGAGGATTTCGTTGAAGAATACATTTTATTTATTATTATATTAGAAGAAATAAATTAAGGATTTAATGTTCACTCAGTTTTACATTTAGGATACATTTCTTGTATAACTTTAATGGCTCGTTCTGCACATACAATTAGATCGCTTTAAATTTAAAATGACAGAATCTTCCTTAATCCAGTGTTTAAGTAAACATTTATGAACATTTTTATAGGGTTTGATTGATACATATTTTCAAATTTTTAAAATTGTTGCTACGAAAAGAATGAGAACAGAGAACCACAGGTCAGTCATGCCAAGCACTGCATATAAATTTACAAATCGGCAAAAGTTTTATCCTGTGTTAAAAGCAAAATATTGCAAAAACTTTACAGAAAAAACAACAACACAAGACTGGATTTGAAACGTTCATTTTAAAAACAATACAAGTCACATAAATATGTATAATTATATAGGAAACAATAAAAACTTAATGATATGCTAATTATAAGAAATGTGCTATTTTTTATCTATTTTATTCAGTCGCTTTGTTTATGCACCAGCTTGTAAATATTATAGTTTCAACATGAAATTTATAAAAAAAAACATTTACGTAAAGTTTTTACACGATGTTTTTTCTGCAGTTTCTGAGGAGAGCAATATTTGTTGCCGGCGTTATATGTTGAGCAAACACTTACGCTGCTAATATACAATATGAGCCTCTACATATGAGCCGCTGAAAGCAAAAGTGGTATAACTCAAAATTTTCGAAAAATGAGTTATACCCGTTTTCTAACTTGTTACGTCAGTAATTATCATTAGACAAAATTCTAAAAGTTTAGTTGGCGATATGGCCGCTAGAGAGCATCGTTAAGCTTTGGCTTTTTGTTTTAGAATTTTTTGGACGAAAAAAAATTTTTTTTTTTTTATTAAAAATGATTTATGAAATTGATACTTTAATTTAATTAACATATTCAAAGGAGTATAGGAATGAATAGTTAAGTGGTTATTAGGTTGCGCTGTGCTTTAAAGTCCAAAATTTTTAATGAAAAGTGGTATAACTCACTGACTTATACCACTTTGTCGATAATTTCTTTGAAATAAAATTTGGAAAAATGGTATTCTAGTTTGAAGCTTAATTTAAGCTACTTACCTTTTCAAAAGTTATCATAATTTTTACAAATAATTAAATATTGAACAATTGACTTTCCAAAAGTGTAGAAACTTTGACAAAAACAAATGCACTGATTTTTTGCTATACCAAAACGCAAACCTCCAATTTTCTCAAAACTACATAAATGTGACTTATGTCACTGTTGCTTTCAGCGGCTCATATGTACATACATTAGACTGATCCAAAAAAATTTAAAGTGCTCGGATTTTCGGTGCTCTCGATTTTTTTTGAGTCTATGATGTCTTGTGATCATTTTCTAATATTTAGAAAAAATAAATATTAACCCTTTATACTCCCAGGTCGGCCGTTTTAAAAAAAAAATAAGTTTAAAAAAATTTAATTTTTTGAGGCATTGTATATAAAATTTTACACTGAAGCAGTTTCTTAATCTTTTGGGCTCGCTGAATAAGATACAATAATTTTTTTTGCTTTGTATACGGTATTTGTTCCTTTTTTAGGTTTTTTTACCAAAATGGCAGAAAAAATGGATAATTTTGTCAAAAAATGGCCGATAAATGTGACTGAACATTTTTTTTTTATTTAAAGCTTACAACTTTTTATAGCATGTAAAAATCTATAAAAATGATACTTTCAAAACATTTTCACCTGTATTTTCATGGAAGATAAGCAGAAATTCAAAGAAGAGACATGGAGAAAAAATCGCAATTTCACGTACAGGTGTTCCTAGAAACATCTTTTTTCCACTGTTTCTCAGTATGCAGTCCTTTAGTTTATATACATTAGTATAATAATTGAAGATTAGTATCGCATTCAAGCCTATACTTTGTGAAAATAGTCTGAAAAATGCATGAACCAATAGAGAAATAGCAGACATTTTTTATTAAAAAAGCCGAAGGCTTTTGACACGTTAAGTTCAAATCCGAGCTCAGAATTGCTACATGACCTATGGTTTTAGAGATATCCTAACCTAAAACTGCAAAAATTACTGTTTTTTGGTATTTTGGAGGTTATCCCTCTAATGCGCAAGAAAACGAAACTCAAAAAATTGCATGGAACTGATAGAAATAGTCAAGAAAGCAAAGTTTTGTTCTAGCAATTTGTCTAATTTTTCGCTTTAAGGATGAGGAGACAAAAGATCCTTTGATGCATATTTTTATCAATGTGCATTTAGCCAATAAAACTTTTGAATTCGAAATTGAATTTTATATCGTTACAACGAACATAGTTTTTAGTATTAAAAAAAAAAATATAAATTTGTAAATGATAGTGTAATTAATGATAATGACAGTGTGAGCAAAGTATAGCAAACCCAGGTTTTCTCTGAACATGAAAATCTTATATAAAGCAATTTCAAATGTGTATAATTTTTATTTTCAATTATAACGACACTTCAGCGGCTGAAAGAAAGACCCATACAACATCGTAAAAATGATATGATGAGCCGTTACATATTAACGTATTCAGCATTTTGACCTAGAGAACGAAATTCAGTATAATTCAAATTTGCATCATGGCGCACTAGAGGGTTATGATTGATTTTTCATAACAAAACTTTTAGCAGTATCTGAGTCTTTCCATTCAAAATTAATTTTTGATTGTTCCGATCCGACTTTTGTTTCTCGAAATATATCAATTTCAACCTCTAGTATTTCATAATTGTTAGGCAACCTAGCCCAAATCGGCTGTGTTAAACTTTAACCTAACCTAGAGAAGACTATAGCCCCGAGCCAGCTCAGGATTCAGGTATTTGTTAGTGGTAAAAGTAGGAATACCGAGCTTAAGGTGCCTCCAACATGACAAGAGGTTAAGTTGCTTTCTGAATGTACTGGAAGAGCTTTTTTTTGTAATTTCCAATTTTTTTGCCCAGGGCTTCGCAAATTATCAATCCTGCGCTGCTTAAGGTGACCACAGTGTTAAATAGCATTTTGAAAATATGTGAACTTGTATTGTTTTTGAAAATAACAATTCATTCATAATATCGTACAAAAAGTGAAAGTGAAAATAACTTCGGAGAGTAAAAATAAAACAAAATATAAGTCTAAATGTCACAAACATATCCAGTATTAAAACGATAAGTAAAGTTTTGCGCCAATAATTTTCAAGTGTCATTATTTCTATCAGTTTGCTGTAAATCCACCATTACTGTGTTATTCACTTTGAAAATTATAAGCGTTACTGGAGTTATTGTAACAATTAAGACAAACCCGAACTCTGCCATAATTTCATTACCAACGACAGCAATACCAATTTTGGTAACAAAGTTGTTGTACAGAAATAGTTAAAAACTATAACAATCGCAGCAAAGCGATGATTGTGATAAAGTGTGCCATATGTTGCGCGGCTTCTCTGCTCAATTCTGTAATGATTCTCAAACTGCTTATGCAGTATTGAAGCTACAGACAGCAGCGAGTGCATCGCATGTAATGAAAGCTGATTTTAAGCGTCTTGCGTTCATGGTATGTTAATCTTTATATTTATGAATTTTCTGTCTTAAGAACTAAATGATAAATATGTGTCGAAGCAATTCTCATAGATATCACTGTTTACAGAATGCATATATCAAATCCACAAAGTGACATTAAAAAAAAATCAAGTTTTTTGAACTAAAACAATAAAAAGAAATAATGGTTATGAGGAACTTTTAAAGCGGATAATAATTTCTATAGAAAAATGTAGGTAGTAATTTTTACGCATTGTAGATTTTCTTCCAGCAATGCTCAATTCCTTTCTATGGCTCAGTTAGGTCTGACTTTTAAACTTATTCCCCATTTACACACAGAAATTATTTTCGAGTTTTTTAGCGAGAGCAGAAAAACGAAAGCGACGAGATTTTCATGTGTTAATTCAAAACAAATTCACAGAAGAGATTAGACAAGAATTATTTTCACATAATTTCTGAGTGTAAAGCGGGACTTATTCTATGATGACCAACAAATTCTGCATGCTCGGTATTAGTTGCCAATTTAAAAAAAAAACTTCACCCTCCAGTAAGCCAATGTGATTCATCTGGTAATACGCTCTAGTTTTAGCTTTCCCATATAACTCAAATGTTCGGTTGATCCGAATGTTCAGCAATTTCATGCTGAAACTATGTATTGTGTTTGTATTGTATATTGGCATAAGTCACAATTTCCCCTCTTCTCGTTTTTTTTTTTTTTTTGATTTGCCAACATGCGTGCACGCATTTTATATATTTAAACACCCGTACAATGACCATCCGTCAATATGATCAGCGTGTAACCAAAAACGCATAACATCGCACCAGCTAACAACTTAATGACATAATTTCCTAAATAGTTGCTACGGCCATTTAAAGGTGCACTTAAAAAATACTACTAAATAACAAATTATTTGGTTTTCATTTATTTATTTGTTTATCTCATTGTTGTTGTTATTGTTTGGTTTTATATTTTTATTTTTCTTTAACTTGGTTTTTGTAATTTGGTTTTGTGTTGGGGTCTGAAGTGGTCTCTCATGATTGCTACTTTTTTACTCTATAAGGCGAAAAGTGCGATTTTGAGTAATGAAATTTTCAATAATATTGAACTTATGGTGTGAGGTTGTTTTCAAAGTGGGTTTTATAAACACAGTTAAATTTTATGATTAACTGAAATGAAATGGGTGTTAACTACTCGCCAATACACTTTGCGAGTCGAGCAGTTTATTCGCGCCAATTTTGAACAAATGTAGTTTTTATGATTGAAAATCGTTTAGTTTAGAGCAAAAACAAAGTATAAAATAACTGGGAGCAAAAACGAAATTGCAATTTAACTCGCATTTGCCGCAGCAAGAATTAACTCGCTGTTGGTCTTACATTAAATCTATCTCATTTCAACTCATACTTATGTTTTGAATCATTTTTGCTCACATTTTTTTTATCAACTTTGAGAAAACTGAGCGTAAAAATAAGGTTAGTGTTTTTTTCGTTGTTCCTCCAGTAATTTTTATCCAATTTGCATTATATATTTTCACAGATGATTACTAACTCACTTTTGCTCTCAGCGTGTCACTACAGAGATGCACACAAAAATCTGCTTCAGGAGCTGGTTACAACAACATCAGTTTGGGTAAAAAACACAAAAATATTTTGTGAAAAAAAAACTAGTATAGTATAGGTAAGTCGAATGTATTGTCTTCCATTAGCAGTCATTTTTTGATATCAATTGACCAAGAAAGGTATCTTACTTTGTTTCTGATCTTCCCTCTGCTTCGAAATATCACTGAGGAGAGCCATATTCTAATTCTCTACTCTTCCTTAAAATAGCTATAACACTGAAACTTCGCACAAATCAACATGCGTCAAAATATGCGATACGTACAATAAATCAATAAATTTCCATAAAAACATAAGGAACACCGAAAATATTTTTGAATTAATAATACATCACCCTACTAACCAAAGGGCACGATCACTACGAGTGTAAGTGATAAAGCGATTCCAACGAAACCATCATATCAATCAATCAACAGGACCCTTAACCAAAACACCCAAAAAAATTTTAAAGAAGAAGATCTAAAAAGACGTCATCAAGGATGAAAAATTCAACCCACGTTAAAATTTCTTCATCGTTCGATTGCTTTCTAGTGATCACACAATTTTTTATGCGGGAAGATGTAGCAAAAATTTTGATTTATTATAAATTGAAGTTGATTTTAATCGAGTGTTTGCCAAAGTCCACACGCTCAAGAATTCAAGTCAATAACTTTGCAATTTGATGAATGGCTGCCATCCTAGCAGCTGTACCAAGTGATCGTAGCGCTTGCTGACCAACGATCGATCGATTGATTGTTGGGCGTCTGCCATAACTTTTTCGTTCTTACTTAGCCTATGCAAAATTTATGACAAAACATATGAAAGCCGTTTATCAGCTGGAGGTGATCGTGTCGTAGCTGCTTTTTGGAATATTAATTAGGAATTGTGCTGAAACAAACGTGTAAGATCAGGCGACATAAAGTGACTTTGCATTGCAAAAAAAAGTGTTTTCCATTTAAATTGATTCTCGGGCTTGTTGCTGTGCTGATGAAACACTTGGACCAGCGTTGCTTGCATTTTCGATTAAGGAATTATTGTTCATTATTTTATTATAATGTGATTATTTATACTAGCGTGAAGTTTTTGCAAGCAGAACTACCAGACATCCAAGTCAAGAACTTACATTGTACAGCTAGCGAGAGAGAGGGAGAGTTAGTTGACTGCGTTGGTTAGTTGGATCACCAATGGATAGCTTCACTAGATGGATTGCTGTCTCTCAAGTGATTGTCATATACCCCCGCCGCCGCCACCGCCACCGATCTTCTGCTGATCGTCAATATTCATGTCGATGACGACAACATTAAAGTTTGATGAATCTGTTTGCCTGGGCGCTTGCGTATTGAATTGATTTCGAAAATTACAGTAATTTTCACAATTTTCTAATTATCTAATCGATTATTGATTTTTGATGTGCGCTAAATGGTGCACTTAACTCTCCTGGCTGCCACAGCGTCTGGAGGTGCGTGAGAAATTGATGTGAAATCATTTTGCGATCAATTGACGACGAGGTGATGATTTGCTGAGGCTAAATGGAGCAACCAATTCAATGTATGTATGTGTGTGTGTGTGTGTGTATGGTGATATGATATAGTGGCGATCAAACGATCAAGAACGATTGATTGTGTAAGCGTGGATTTAATGAAGATCACACATTTTTCATTCAATACAACGCTCTTCTATGTAGCCAATTGTTGATCGGAGGCGCAATTTTCTGCACCACAAAGTGTGATCAATTTACACTATCGTGTTGATTATAGAGATCAGCTGAGGATCAGCATCGACATCAATAGCAGCATCATCAGCATCTGTGCAGTTTCCTTTTCCATAAGTACGTAAATAAATGTAATTGTGATTATCAATGGTTGATTTTGTAGATAATGTGGCGACATAATTACGGCTATTAGAATATGGATCGAACGTGCCATTGGATTGAGGTTTTTGTTCAAAAATCAAGGTGTTTATTTGAAAAGAACCAAGATAAATTTATTTAAGTATGTATATAATTTTGAAATTATTGAGGATTACTGCCACTAGATTCTATATTTTGTAATAAATAGCGTTCGATTCAATACAACACCTTCAGAGCCATTGTTGCTCAGTTCTAAAGTAATCAAATTTTTATTTGTAAACTGTATTGAAAATAAAATCAACCCGAAATTGAGTTTTAATTTAGGATTTAAATGAATTGCAAAATTTTATGTTTGTATGGAAAGTTAGCCGTCTACTCAAGGCCGAAACCACACAAAACAATTTTGGAGTAGATCCAATCGGTTCGAAACAGGATAAACAAATTTAAAAAATTTATTTAAAATTTTTATCCTTAACCCTTAGCCTATTTCAATGTGAAATTTGACTTAAGCAGCCATTTTTTAAACTAACTTTTCTCAAGTGGCTTTGAGAAAGAATATTTTCAAAAAAAAGTATCGTACGGATCTAGATTTCGAGATATAGTCTTGTGAAGTTGAGGATATTGCTTTTCTAAAAATCATTATAAGTTGGGAACTCTTAAATAGATCTTATATACATATATTAAAGTCATATCAAAGTAATTCTTTTCGCTATGACAAGGCTTTGGTAGTTGATCAGTGCCCGCAGCTGATAATTTCAGTACCCTCTGCTCGATGACTACTTTAATTTGATATATATTTTATTGCTGTAGCTATTTTAGAGTTAGTATTTGATTTTCACTTAAATCAAATTTCATTTTGAATAGGCCGAGTAAGGGTTAAAGATAAAAGTTTTAGATAAATTTTTTAAATGTTTCTATCCTGTTTCGAACCGTTTTGGGGGCGTCGCATTTGATTTTCGCTTGAGTCAAATTCCAAATTGAAATAGGGTCAGTAAGGATTAAAGATAAAAATTTCAAATTAACTTTCTAAACTTTTTTATCTTGTTTCGAAGCGATTGGGAGGGCTCGAATTTGATTTTCACTTAAGTCAAATTTCATTTTGAAATCGGCCGAGTAAGGAACAAAGATAAAAATTTTAAATAAATTTTTTAAATGCTTTTATCTTATTTCGAATGATTTGGGGGGCGTCGCATTTGATTTTCGAAAAAAAACAAATAAGAACCACCCTAATCAAAGAAAGGGGAATTCTCTAACTAAATTTCTAAAAAAAAAGCTTTTTTTCAATCGTGCTAAATCGAAAGAAATCGTGTAAAAATGAAATCAATTTTTTATTTCTAGACCATGTTAAATCAAAACCGTGTCAAAAAAGGTCGTATAAAAACAAAATTGTGATAACAAAACCTGGCGGATATGAAGTCAAGATGATACATTCTAGCCAATGCACTCGACGGGTTTTTGTTTTTCGAACTACATCTAGATCATTGTATCTAAGACCTTTAAAAACTTCATAACAAAACAAGTGAGAAATGGACTTTTTTTGATGCTAGTCTAAAAGCGCTACAGCTGTTTTAAAAAAGCGATGCCAAAACGAGATCAATGGGTTGTTTTTGATGCCAGTATGAAAGCGTTCTAGCGTCGAAAACAAAACGGCATCAAAGTTTAAAAAATTCTTGGCTGACGATTTGTCGGAATCAGTTCAGTGGGTAAGAAGTTCTTTCGGCTAGGTTGTAAAGTAATCCGAAAATTAAAACTTTTTTCATAGCTTTCTCCCAAATTCAGGTATCACTCAGTACTTCTCTGAAGCAAAATAAATAATAAATAAACACGGTTATTGTGTGACCATAATAAAATTAATTTTTAAAATATAAACCTTGATCTGAATCAAATAATATTAGGTCTCTTAAATGGCACCAATCAACGCCATACAATTCTGATTTAATTGAAATATTAATCGTGTCAATGCTGGCGACACGAAAATATTGCAGCGGCAATAGAAAATCCTTTGAAGCGTCATTTGAAAAAAAAAGTATTTTCGTGTTTTCTTGTCGTTGCTTTTGCCACCGACCGACCCACCGACATATTGATGTCGTGACATTTGAACATCAAAAAAAGCAACAAGCGAACAAAAAAAAAAATGGTGGAAAAATAAAAAATAAATCAAAACTTTGCCTCATGCAATAATTTGAATAAATTCCAATAAAACAAGCAAACAACGCCATCTAGTGTTGCTGTTGAAGAAGAAGAAAAAGAAAAGAACCCACTGCCAGTGTTGATTGAAATTCATGACTCATGACGCGATCGTCAGCGGTCTTATTCAACCAACCAGCCAACCATTCAATATCTCAACGTTATATCGTTAGAGTTATCTTGACACGAATGCAATGACGAATCTCTTTGAGTTCCAATAGCGCGCACAAAAGAGATACAAAGTGTCGAGCTCCGTACGCCATATGCAAAATAGTTCCAACAACAACAAATTGAAAAATGGCTTAAAGCCAAAATAAATGAACTGACTGTCGAACAATCGATCGATCGATGGCCGCATGAACGAATGAATCGATCAATCGGTACGGCATTGATGCAATTCGATTGAAAGTGAGATTTCGTGTGTTGCATGCTGCAAAAAAAAAAACTTCAAATACAGAATATATAAAAAAATTTGCATATTCAACATAAAATACACGATTTTTATGCAAAACGATAATTTTTTTATTTTTCGCTGACAACAACCAACACGATTAGCAGCAGTGCAGCGAGACTTTTCTTCTTTGTCTTGATCCGATCCGATCCGATTTGATCCATTGAAACGGATCGCTTCGGGGTTATACCGACATTAAAAAATCACTTACCCACTCGTTGCAGAAAATTAATGTTTTTTCCGTTGAATTTTCCAACACCGTACATCATGATTTCCCGCTTAAATATCGGCGTATAGAGACAAACGATCAGACAGACAGACAGTCGTATGAACGGGATTGACAGACAGACGTACAGACATAAGGGCAAGACAGCCAATGAGAAAATTACAGGGTTCACTTTAAAATGCACACAACGTTGTTTTAGCGAAACAACAAAAAGTGTTTACAACAACAAAACAAGAAACAACGACACGATCGGAGCCAAACAAAAACAAAGCACACAAAACAAAAATACAAAATTTCCAACAGATCGAAATGAGTCGTGATGTGATTTACTGTTGATATGGTGTAGTATACATAGTACCCCAACCACCTTTAATATTCTTACGAAAGAACAAAAAAAAAGTTTTTTAAAAATGAATTTATTGTCTTTAAAATTCAAAGGACGTTCGTCCACATATTAGTCATCGCTACTAGAGGGAGGGTCCACGAATTTACGATGAAGTGTGATGTAGCAAGGGAGGGTTCAACTGTTATGGTTGGTAATGAAAACTCATTGAATATTACACTGAGGCAAATTTTGAGCTTTGTCCTTATTTCTATCGTTATTCTTTAGTAGGTATTATGGGTTTGCGCTAACGGTTATTTTATGAGAAAGCTTTCTAGTAGCAAAAAAATATTTTATATCTTCTTTTAAAGGCATTTTAAAGACAAAGAGAAAGACAACATATTGTATTTATAAATTCTTTATAGTGCCATTTGGCGTATGAAGTATAAAGACAAGTTCCCCTCTTAAATGAATGGCAACCCATTTATGGGACAAGATTTGATAAGACGACCCTATATATTCTATTCAAGCTCTTCGAGCTCAACCATTTGACACTTTTAATTAAAATAACAAAACTGGCCAAAATTCGGGAATGAACTTCGGTAAGGAAACCCTGTTTGTTTAGTTTCACTAAAACGCATCGCTATCTTTTCTGTAATCTTAATCTTTCCACAGTGGGCTCTCCGTCGAGTGCTCTTTTGAACAATATTTACAGCTTTGGGTGCATTTGGAAAGTGCCACGCTTTAATGTTTGTAAAAATACGTCGAATTTTTGTATGATGCTAATGTGAACTATTTGGAGTATTCGTGGGAAATAAAAATAAATGAAATTCAGTTGAATTGCCTTAAATATTTTTCTCAGTGTAACGCTTTGAAGTTTATTGCTTCGTGGGGTGATGCCACGCCCTCTAGAAGAGGGCGTTTTGTCTATTGCTAGTTCCAACCGTTTTGCGTAGTTATGTAAAATTTGGAAATAGTTCTTTGAGTAAAGCATTTTGTAGTTTTTGCTTGGGAGGTGCCATGCTCTCTCGACCAAAATTCCATACTTTTTATCTGGCACCATGCCCAACATTTTTATGTATTTGTTTAAAACTCGTGCCACAAAAATAATTCTCTCCATATAATGTTTTTGAGTTTTTGCTTCTATGGAGGTACCACGCCCTTTTGTTGAAATTCACCCAAATTTTGTTTGGTGTTTGTTCACACAATTCGTAGTAGTCGTTAGAAATTTAGTTGCAGTACCATATATAACACTCTCATGTTTTATTTGTACGGGCGGTAGCCGTGCTCGGCAACCGATTTCACTAACTATAAGTCTCACGAACTATGTTCAGAATCTTCAGCAAATTATGTCGCATAGTTTTTCTATTGTCGTTATTTCTAGGAGAAGACTGACAGACGGACGTGGCTTAAACGACTCAAATGGTGACGCTAATTAAGAATTGTTCTCAAGTGGATCGTCCATCGATGTTTTTTATATGAAAAGACCTAACCGGGCTTAAAATTTTTGTTGAAACAATAACTTCAAAATTTGGTGTTGCGTTCTTACAAAATACAAAATGGCGGCTGAAAATTACGCACACCTTCGAAAACTTTGTTTTTGCGTTAGGGATAAGAACAATTTTGGCCAAATATTTCACCTTTTATCACACTTTTCTCCTAAACTATCAATTTACAGTAAATTTCGAACTGAGTAAAATGTTCTTAAAATTGGTCAAAATATTCGGAAATATTCTTTTTTTTCTTCATTTAAACAATGTTTTTATTTCTATGACGTCATAGTTTTTTAAAAGAAAATGTCGCCATAAAATGAAAAAAAAAAATGATTTTTTGTGTTTTTCGATCAATTTTTGGAACTTTTTTCGTCAGAGAATTTTTTCTTAAAATTATTCATTTAGACAAAAAAATGTATAAGCCCTTTCTTGTGACAAAATCGCGCACGAAATTGTGTGTTTTTCAGTGTATTTTCTTATTTTCTGAAAAGACCGTAAAATAATAAAAAATATTCCGCAAATCTCGATTAGGGAAACTTTCGAAATAACAAACACCCTACTACTAAAAATATGTTTTGAAAAACAAGATCATGCATATTGTACGTTGCATAACAACGATGTTATACTTCAAAATAAAAATAAAATTTAGCCAAAACCTCAAGCTGTCCATCAACTTGTGGTTTGGCTTTTTGTGCAATCAGGCGTTTCAAAAAGAATTGCAGCCTTTGGGCTTAAAACTCTTTAGTTTCATATGATAAGTAGTGCCATTGGCTTCTCTTATGCATACCAGTAGCGTTGTTTTACCAGCGTCAAGTCATAGGGTAAAAAACCCCCAATAAAATTGTCATGCCATGACAAACAACTCGCATGTGAGAAATATGCGGTTTTACCGTAGGTCTGTTTGTTTGTCTAATTTTATGTTGTTAGCAATTGTTGCAATAGTTTTTATTTGCAAATACCGCAAAGTCGGCAATATTCAAGTCCAAAAATTCCTTAAATTGTCTACAGTAGTTTACAAAATAATTTTTTGTTTTCATGTACCTTTGTTGAGAGGTGACTTTTCTGTTTTTTTCCATGAATTTGAATTCAAGAAAAATTGAGTGAAAACTCATGTTTGGAACAGGAATCAACAATGCATTCTTATATATTGTATATAGGCTCTTCGAATTTCATGCTGTGGCTTACATTTCAAACTATAATAATAATATAATAACAAAATTAACCAGAATTTGGGCATTTTCGGGCATCGGAACGAGCTTTGGCAAGGCAACTCTGCTTGGTTAGTTTTACCAAATCGCAACACTATCTTTCCTGAACATACCATCCTGTAATCCTAGTATGCTCTGGGATTTCATACAATCGTCAAATTTTAGTGTGTTAGCATAAGATATAACATTTTATCTCATATATTTCTAAATATGCTGGATCTGGAATAAAAATAATGCACTCCTATGTTTTTGGAGCTGCTTAAGTCGAAACTTAAGTTTATCATTTCATGTTTTAAGATATTTAACCCTTAATTGCCAAACATTTACATTTTGTCTAGGGGGAAGTCCGTTAATTACGTAAGTCAAAATAGGGAGGAGGAGGTCCGGCAAAATCTCCCCTATTCTCACCAAGAGGGAGGAGGGGGTCAAGGAAAACCTCACGTCAACTTCTTAATGTATAGAATTTACATTAAAAATTATAATTTAAATCTCTCCAGATCTCACCAAATCTCACCAAGGGGAGGGAGGGAGTCCGAATTTTCAAAAAAAGACCACACGTAATTAATGGACGTCCCCTAGGACTATTGAATCTTAAGCGCTTCGCACATTTTCGGAAATTTTTGTATATTTCTTTTTAAAAACCCAGCACATTGGCCACCTTACACGGTATAGATGCAACGTTTAAAGCATACAATGTGACCGCCAAAAAACGTAACGTCAAATTCAATACCATCAACAACAACAACAATATGAATAATATGTCAGTAAAACAACAACAACCACAAAAGTAACATATAAAAATGGCGTCGATGCATGAGATGCCCAAGTTGAAGACAACAAACACAATGTGAAACTTTCAAGAAAAAAAAATATAAAATAAAGAAGAAAAAGCGCAAAAGAAACATGGCAAAATTTTACAGCTCCCACGCCTTCAAAAAAACTTAGCAACAATGAGAGAAAAAAAAGTAAAAAAACTGAAGTACAGAGAACTCATGAAAAAGTTAAAATGAAAAAAAAAAAACACCAACTGACATAAGATATAAAGAAAAAAAGACAAGAAACATCCACTTCAATCCATGAAATGCAATGCAAAAATACGCTAACCGATGTTGCCAACAATTGTTGTTGTTGTTGTTGTTGTTGTTGTTGATCTTGCTGTTACCATAAAGTTGGGGTTACCGCGATTGCAACTCAAGGGCCAAATCGAAAATAACGAACGACGAACGTGCAAAGATTTCAACAGACGATAGTGCACCAACGAAAAACAGCAACAACAACAGCAACAACAACAACAGCATCCAATATGGTTGCCTTCCCAAAATAATGCTGCTGCCAGCCAGCCATCCAACATACGAATAAACTATGGCTGGCATCGGTAACAGCAACATTGGATTGGCTTATCAGATATATGGGGGAGAATTAGTCGGTCACATAGCCGATTGGAGTTGCAGCAAATATCAGATATTCGAATGCGACGCGATCGCATCGATCACGCCAACAGCCAACAGCAACAACAACAACAGGAGGAACATTAAAGGGAACAGCAACAGTCATTTTTCATTTTGAAAAGTACACTAGTATACAATGATTTTGGCATTCATTACATTAGCACTTTCAAACTTTTTACTGTAAAACAGATTAAACTGAGATGATTTTTATATTTTTGAGAGGTCTTGTTCTTTTGTTTTCAAATGCAAAAAAAGGTTCTCACTGTTCATTGTCTAACAAATAGACCAAGAATTCATCTAATCAAGCGCAAGTACTCTCGAGAGCCTATTTTATATCCCAACATATTGAAATTGATGCCCAACTCGGCATGATCCAGATCATGCGTATTATTACTGGTAACTTCTAAAACGTTCGCATCGGATAAGACAAAAAAACAATAGAGTGTCATCGAAACGGCGAATAATATCCAAGCTATCAAATTAAGCCAAAACATTTTCGTCGATTTTGAAAAGCCAACAGACAATCAGGCAGTCATTTATTTGCAGACTTCTTGAGTTACATCATATTTTAGGGAAGTATTTTTCTCAGTCTGTGAACAGTTATACAAAGGCTTGTGAATTATTGTAATCAGTAGATAAGCAATTATTTTTAGAACAATAAAAAGTGTTTTTTTAAGCTGAATGCTGTTAAGAACTAAATTACAAAACAGTATTTTAAAGTAAAACTGCTAATATTTTTATTTCAAACACAAATAAAACATACGATTTCCACTTCATAAATTCAAATTTTGCTATAGAGTGTCATACGCTTTTTATGCGATATGCTCCTCCAATTGAAGCTCACGTTTTTTCACTGACATGCGTTGCAAGCCTTTGCTATGTTCACATCCTCCCTTCCTGTCCGCTTACACAATGGCTTACCTTGACTTCACTTCTAAGAAATCCACTGATATATGACAGCGATCGATGTCAGGACTATGGTAGAGACAGACAAGGATTCACATTCGCCGACGCAATTAAAACTTAACTACATGGCAGAGGTAGTAGTCTGAGCAGCAACCAACGTAGGGTTTTACGGGATATTTAATGTATTTGATGCAACAAATCTGACAAATGTTGTTACTCTTCTTGCTGCACATGAGCACAGACACACGCATATATGTATGTGTGTCTTTATGTATGTGATGTACCGTCAACATCCTCCATTATCATTTTTTGTGCGCTTTTATCTTGATTTAAGACACGTCTTCGTTTGTAGTTTTTTTTTATGATATTTTTTTGTTTTTTTCTGGATTTGAAGTCTGATTTTACTTATTTAGTTTTTTCTTTTAAGTGACTTGTTGAATTGTATGGTTTTCTGGGTAAACAACCCAGAACCAAAATCTTTGATTTTAGAATATTAATGGCTGCTTTGGAATATTTATTTGTTGCAATAGTTTTGTTTTTAAACTTGTAGGTACTAGTTACATCAGTACTATTCTTGTGACAATTGTAACAAGCGATTAATGACAATGAAGTTTTCCTTTTATAGCTGCTCACTGTGACTTCAATTTCAAAAATAAATTTCCCGAAATGTTAATTGATCCAACATAGAGTTCATTAAGTATTTGATTTCCTGTTAAATTGCGCAATAAAGGTCATTACCACTGAAATTTTTAGCGTTGGTGCTGATAAATCCTTACATCTGGATAAAATGTTGCAGCTTAGGAATTCAGGCATTCGCCTATGCTGCTGCAATTTCTATGCACTCACATCGCGCCTTAAGAGATTTTGTTCAAGTTCAAGCCCGGAAAACAGACCAGCGATAATCTTATAGACTCAGAGCCATTAAATTAAGTGAAAACTATGTCGCATGAGTAAAGTATATGTAAGGAGGGGGCGGCGGAAATCCGGCTAATACCTTTAATGACCAATAAGCGACAGTGCGAATTGTCGCAAAAAAGGCAGGGATTTACTTTGAATACAATAAGGTAATCTTATTAATGTGAAAACTTGCTCAGATTTAATTTTAGAGCTATAGCCATTTTAAATTTACTCGGACAAGGCCTTTATAATATATCCTATGTTGAAAAATCTGTGCCAAAGTTTTTGCTTGAGAGATAATTTATCAAATGTATAAAAATTTAAGAAAAAACTTTGTTTCGGAGGTAAAGCAAAGTTTTGAAGGGCGATATCGTTTTTTACATACATGTGCATATTCTACAAAATTGTTTCTTAATTCACGATTTTGTATGTACATATCTCGAATTTGTGTCGCCATTTTGTATGTACCTGAATCTAGATAAGTGAAAATCGTGGAGACTTTGATGTCAGTGTGAAAATAAGTTTAAACGCAAATAGAAATTTAACGACGCAACTTTGAAAAAAAGATTTTCACAACGCATTTCGAAAATCGCATACCGGGACGATGCAAATCGAGGCCCTAGTGTAAATCGTAAAATTTACATGTTGTTAAGTTATTTGATACGGGTATGAACAATGTTCGTGCTTCATATGAAATTCAACAATTTGGATATTGATTTAATGATTTTAATTTAATTTTCGCATCATTGATTTTCACGTGTATAGAAACAGGATTTTTTTTTCTTTTCGTTTGCATGCTGGCTGAGCTATTGTCTAGAAACAGGTGCAATCTGTAAGCTACTCCATGACATATTCTCATTTTTTTTAAGGACAAAAATAATAAGATTTATTTTTTAAAAACTTGTATAACTCACATTACGTGTTAAGACCTTGTTTCATGCAATTATATCCGCTGATTTTTTAAGGTATCATACTTTCCAGTAGGGATTGAATATCAAAAATTTCATCAAATCTGAACACGTCTGAAGTCTTTACTTAGGAAAAACCTCTAAGACTCGAAGATCATTCGAAGGTCTTCGACTTCTATGAAGAAATAATGGACTTCACTAAGACCAACGACAATACTAAGTAATGTAAGCGTTTTAAAATTGTGAAAAACATTATTAAATGTTCGCTAGGTCCAGCCAGGTCTGTACCCATCATAGGGGCCAGGGGGGGCTTTGCGTCCCCCCGCGCATCTCATTCGGTTGCAAATTGTTTTTTTTTTTTTGAAGGAGAATTGCATTTCTCCCCCCCCCCCACACAAAGTCAGGTTGGTACGAGCCTGGCCTGGAGAGGCACTGAGGTAGAAATTAACAAAAGAAGTTTCGTTGTTTTGAGATGCTCTGGAAACAAGTCACTAAACTTGGTAATCGGTTAAAAAATAGCGGTACTATGAATTTGTTAAATTTCGCAAAGCCAAATGGAAGAAATGAAAAAAAAATTAAGTCCGGTTTTTTTATCTCTTGAAGACAAGCGTACGGACAAAATTTAGCAAAAATACTGAGCGAAGCCGAATTTCCCATTGCTGTGAAATGGGCGATTTGCCCAAATTCATTAAATAAATTGATTTTGCTATGCTGCATGATGTTCTGCATATATTTTTATAGGATTAGGATTAGATCCAGAGTATGCTCATCAATATGATTGTTTTGTGAGTGTTATCTGTGCTTTGCATAATTAGCCTATGAAATACCCTAATGTTGGTGTGCTTTATTCAAAAATTGTTATTTTGCACATTATGTCTATTGATTCCTTAGTAGCCCAACAAAAAAGAAGTGAATAAATTTAATATGAAGTAATGTCCGAGCTGTTAATTGCACTTTAGAATACGAACCCAATACTTTTACAAAGAGCTGTCATTGGTGGTAACAAGTTTCTTTAACATGCCGTCGGTTAAAGTGTAATGTACTCGCAGGAAAAATCAATAGAATTTCAAAAGAGATTTCAATGTAGTTTAGTACCCAGCAGAGCAAAAGGATATCACAAGATTGGCATACTGATTAAGGAGCAAACGTTATGGTAACCAATTACTAAATATTTTACCGTAAAATTGTCAAAATATGACTTTATCTTCTTATTGTTAGTAAAAATTGTAGCATTACAAAAAATAAAAATAATGAATTTATGAAGAGCTGAAAAATGTAAATAAATCATGTGTTTCAATTTTGGGTATTGGGTCTTTCAAAAATATCGATTTTGCTGCATCAAAACAACTCAATTTAGTAGCTTGAAAGAAAGTTTTATAAGAAATACCTATCGGATTATTACTATACATTCACTACAAATTTATAACTAAACACAATATATTTATTGCAACAAAGTGGCATTGCTATTATTCTCAGCGATAATTCTCACTATTAATTGAAAAGAAAATAGATTACATGTTAACACCTTTAATTCACATCCAAGCATTTTCAGTTAGATATTAAGCGAACCTAAGTTATTGGCTGAAGAGAAGCTTAACATCGGATGGTTAAGTAAAAAAGTAACTACACCTTTCATTCACATGTTTACCTATGAAGGTATTACAGGGGTAACCCTTAACAATAACTAGCAGCCACTAATTTTATTATCAACAAAGCAATTAAATGTTTTGTAAAAATTCGCAGCATATTTGAATTTCAATATACCCAAGCTCCGGCACGATCACCTATTGGTACACATTGGCCCACAGCAACCCAACTACCAGCGACCAACCATCAGAGCGCTAAAGGCAAAAATTGCATGTTAAAATGAAGTTAACCGCAAATGTAAAACCATAACTTTTTTCTAGCAAAATGCAAAAGTGAACAAAAAAAAAAAATTACATTTTAGAATGCATTAAATGGACGAGCGGACAGACGGACGACGACTCTATGACGATAAACAACTGAAAACAAAAAAGTAAATAGTTAAACTAGAAACTCTGAAAATATGAGTTTGAGTTTGAGCGGACCCCACCATCTCACACCTTTTAACAAGAGAAATGTGTTGCAATTTCGTTGAAGTCTTTGTATGTTGTTACCATTACCATATAGATTGTAGCAAATGCCGGAAATACAAATTTTTTGGCATCCTTCTGTGTTGGAGCATTATTTAGATACCCTACAGCATTTGTAATGTATAAAAGTTTAAATATCAGTAGCAACGGCGGACTTAGAGCTCGTGGGGTTAGTGGGCGCTTTTCTAGAAGTTTCCAAAATTTTTCATAATCTGGGACTTTCTCGCTTCATAATAGATTTCAGCAGTCATTGTACATTGACTTATTATCAAAGTAAATATCAGATATTCTATATCAAAGTCGGTCTTGACCGCTTATAACACATATGATGTTGTTTTACATATCAACAACCCACAACAAACTTAATAAAAAAAATGCAAAAACGAGAAGAAAAGAAAATTTGCAATAAACCTAAGAAAACTTTTTTGCAATTGGTGCAACTTTTTTTTTGTTTGAAATGTGAGAAACCAATTTGGAGTGGAAATGCAGATGGGCTGAAAACACGCAAACCTAATGCAATGAACGAATAAGTTTGTCAGACGGATGCTTAAAACAGAATTTATAGCTTACAAAGTATGGTGGAATATATTAGAAGCACCACAAAATACAAAACTCTACCCAATTTAAAACTACGCCAATTAAAAGTATCAATATGTGGCTAAATAAAACAAAAAAGAAAAAAACCAAAGTTACCGAGTTGGCACTAAATCAAGCACAAATAATTGCTTTATATCACAAAATCTATAGCATACATACATATTCTATAGACTTATAGTGTACATCACATATTTTTGCATCCCTATCATTAGTTCAAAACTCTGACAGGCAGACGATTGATAGCATTTTACGTGCTCAACGTTAAGGAATTGGCAAAGATCTTGGCCACATTTGATTCAATAAATATTCATGCAATATCCATATTTGCAACAATATTTTTATTGATCGATTTAGGGTTATCCCTATAGTGTAAGCATCAAACCAATTATTATTATACTCGCAACTTGTAGGAAACTCATATATCACAGTGGAATTCCGTCACGTATCAATCTGTAAATTATATGAAAAGGTATCATCAATGTTCATCAATGATCGTGTTGAGCTGGAACCTTTTTTTTTTTTGATTTTGTGCTTTGCATATGAATGAATATTCATATTATTTTATGATTGATACGATCACCCAGGAACTACTTGAAACTATGAAAATATTAGAGGATGCATAAATCAGTTGTGAAATAAATCAATATACGCATTTGTTTGAGTTCAAATGGATCAATATGATATATGACTGATTTGATGCATTAAATTATTATTATCTAAAAATGAAACGTAGTTTTTGAATGTAGCAGGTCAATGATAATAAAAGAAATTTCCAACCCAAAGACTATTTTTCCATTTTTTTACATATGTACTTCAGACACCAATTTTGTTAGGGCATTTCTGAGTACACAGAAATTAAGAAAAACATCACTGATTTTTTTATATTTCTCGGTCTCAGTTTTAATAAGATTACACATCACACTATATCAATAAAAAATCAGAAATTGTTTTCAAGAGTCCCACTAACGTTTCAAATTCCATCGGAGTGAAAGAAGATGAGGTTGACGCATTCAAAAACCATGTTTTGGAGTTACCTCAATCGGTATGATAAAAGTGCCATGGAAATTGGTCGAACCGTACGTAAAAGTGTACCAAACATCGTGAAAAATACTTTGAAAAAATAAAGCCATTTTTGAAAACCCCTATAACTGGGATTCGTTTTGACGAAATCGTTGCCTCATTAATCACTATAACTAAGATAACATTGCGCATTACTTCGGTAAGTGAAATGATTTAACCAGGATCTTAGAAAATGCGGTATGTAATGTCATATTTTTAATCGAAAACATAGTGTTCACAGTTTAGTTTTGTCAACGCGCTTAATTGGTAAATTACTTATATACAAAATACTAGGCTGATTGAAAAGTCCCTGGTCTAAGACAGAGAGGGCGCTACAAATATCGAATCCTTATTATTTTTGACAGCACTTATTCTTCATGTAGACTACATGTGAAATTTCATTAACATCTGTCAAGTAGTTTGGTTTTCACAGCTGTCCAAAGTGCATCACCTCTGTGTTTTTTTTAGCTATGAAACAAAGTGAATTTCGCATTTTGATAAAACATTGCTTTGTGATCGGAAAAAACGAGAAGCGAACATTTAAATGGCTCTAAAAACATCACAGCAGGTTTGCTACGTCGAAAACAACTGTTTACAGATGATTTGCTGAATTTAAAATGGGTCGTACGAGCACCAGTGCTACATCACGTTCGGGTCGGCCAAATGAGGCTACCACTTTAGAAAAGATCAAGAAAATCCATCTGATCCTTTTGAAAGACCACAAAGTGAAAGTGAGAGAGCTAGCAGACATAATAAAGTTGTCGATTGGTAGTATTTTCAATATTTTGCATGAGCGGAAATTATACAACGCTATCTCCGTAGATGAGACATCGGCTATTTCGACCTGTCTAGGTGAGAAACTCGGTATGTGAAATAGTTCTATAAGTGGGAATAAGTTAAAGGTTTTTCCGCTTATTCAGGTTTGTAGTTGCAATGCAACCGAGTTCCATTTATCAAAGAAAAGCAGAACATTGTGAAATTAAGCTATTTCGGCAGGAGTTCACGTTAAACACCATAGTCATTTCCCGTAATTCTATACACGAAGGAAAATAATGCGGCTAGTAAAGACCCGAAATTCGCATATATGTCCTAGAAAATAGTTTAAGTTAAAGTTGATTTCATTCTTTCAACTATCTGGAAACGACCAGTGACAAAATAAATAAAAAATAATAAGTCCTCAGAAGACTGATAATCTTTTCTATATATCTCTAAAAAATGATAAAACAGCGTTAAATTAAAATAATAAATGAGTTATATGTATACCACAGAGCAAAATATTCTCAACACATGCAGCTACAAAATATTTAAAATATTTTTTATGAAAATGCTTACCAGAGTACTGATATGTTGACTGGACAAAACACGAACACGGTACAGCCTCGAACTAAGTAAAATCTTGAAATATTATAATTCTTGTATGTATACACTTTAACGAATTGTTGTGGCGAGCGGAACATGAATTTGGAATACTTTCAATGTTTTTTTGATATGGCAGGTGAATGATGAAAAGAAATCTGAAAGACAAAATTGAAGAGGTTGTATCTTAAATGAAATATAGAGTAATTTAATGATTATGATTATTTGAGACAACTATTACTGCAATTTAAGTTTCCCTTTGCATACCTAGAAACATTACTTATTTAATCTATTGACTTTCACTTTCAAGAAGAGACATACCAGAAGACTGAAAATTTTACGTTTTAAATCATATTTTTTGTAAAATATATATTTCGAAATGGAACTATTTTGAGGATCAAACCAGACACAATTTAAGTTTACAATTTTCATTTGGAAAACATTTATTTTTTTCTATATTAATATATGAAATAAGCCATATTTACAACTTACGTATTACAAATACATAAATATCGGTCAATCATGCTCTGAGAAAAGTATTGTGAAAATTTATTTCGCATAGTGCATCGTCCTAACATTAAAAAGGGATGGTTCTTCAATCATACCTCATATTCTACTCCACTCATTCAAAACATATTTTCTAACAAAAACACAAAAAATGTCAGAAGACTGTAAAATTTCTTTAATTTTGAATCATTGGAATTTTTTTGTAAACTACACCATGATTAGCTTAACTACTTAATTATTGAATTTATTAAAAATTTTCCTTAACGAAAAGTCCTGCAGTTAGCTAATGAGCTTAACCTAAAATCAAGCGAAACATATGCGAAACAAAGTCACTAGAAGCCCCATATTCGATAATAAAATAACAGTCGGTCTACTTTTGGTCAAAGACAATAAAAAAACTCTAGCAATTAATTTATTCATTTGAGCAAAAACAAAACAATTCACTAATGAACTGTCAAGCTAAAATGTGATCAGACCAAAAAAGAAAAAAACCTAAAGAGTTTGGAATGGCATTTGCCACACGTAAAATGAAAATATTAATTAATCATGCAATTCACCTTTTTCGTATGTGAGAGTTCCGCTTTTACCCAAAGCGATATAAAAATACATATTTTGCAAAAACAACAAAATAAACAAAACAACAACTTAAAATTTAGAAAAAAAAAAAAAATAGGAAGAGCTGCCCTTAAGCACAACAAGTTCGGTTATCTGAGCCAAAACTTTGAAATGTGGCTACAAGCGCTATTAACTGATTATTATTAGCTGCTCTTTGGCACTTTTAATTGTCGATTATTTGCCATAGTTTTACGGTTCGTTTCATTTGTCATGTCATTCATTCAGAGAGATAACAAAAACAAAATATTTTTTTTTAATTAGTGAAAAAAAATAATTTTAAAAAACAAAAAAATATAGTCTACTTCTAAGCGCCAAAGCAACGCGGTTTTTTTTTTTTTTTTTTGATTATTCATTTAGAAAACGTTACCGCTCGGCGGTCATTTAGTCGTACTGTCCAACTGACGTACTAACTGTTTTTGTGCTGTTTGCTGTCCACCTGTAATTAAGTCAAGACAGGTGCTGCCTCTCCAATGGGGTTATATTAATTAAGCCAACTAACTGAACTCGCTAAACATTTTGTATGCGAATACCTTGCGACCTTTGCATAAGATACTACAATATCTTTTAGAAAAAAAATTGTTTTTTTTTTAATTCCATTGTCTTTCACTTTGGTCATTTTCATATTCATTGACAAATGATGCTTTTGACATGACTACTTTTCCTACTTTTGCGCTCTTTTTGGCTTAAGCTTCAATTCCGATTCATAACATGTATTTCCTGTCAGGTTAATGACATTTCATATGATATATAAAGCAATATTGTTAATAGCTTCCATTAATAATATTTAGCATAAGTTATAATTTATTGTTTAAAAATAGTAATTAATACCACAATGATACTCTTGGGTTAAAAAGTTATAAAATATTTTTTAACAACAAACTACCAATGTGTGTACTATGTATTTTGGTAATAAAATTATTTCTCATAAAATCAAGCGTTGAAAAATTAAATTATAGTTTTTACATTAAATTGCACACTTTAGCCAAAAATTATGTAGTAGGTGTGAAAAAGTATTTTCACACTTCAGGTTTTTCTCTAGGAATTGAGGTAGGTTTCATTTCAACACTGATTTCACGCGCATTCGCAGATAATTTTACTAATTTTAAAGTTTTACACAAATTAAGTTAATAATTAGCTTAAACTTAAGAAGTTAAATAACATCAATTATTTATTAAAATTAAAGATTTGAGTATAAAATATATCATTTAGCGAAAGCGCGTGAGGAGTGATCAACCTTTTTTGGAGTTGGCATATCTTTGAAAACTTTTCAATGCAATTTTTTCTAATTATTTATAAGCATTTTTAGCTAAATTATTATCGAAAAAATTATAGTGGATAAACCCTAATTAAAGTAAAGCACTGAGGGCGAACAGTGAGACAATACAAATATGTTGATATTAACAAAACTTGAAAAATTTGTATTTGATATAATAATGTAACAAAATAAACGATTTTTAATTAAGTTATTCACTCAGGAAAAGTTAGCACTGATAAATTGAAAATATTATTTTGACTTAATGCCGCAAATTTTTAAGTTGAAAGTAATAAAAATACAATTTTTTCTATTTACTTTTAACACAAATTACTTTCACCCTGGAACGTTATACTTATTTTACATACGTTAACGTTATACTTCGTCGGATCGACGAACTTTTTTTTTCAAAAAATTATTATGGGTAAACTTTTAAAATTTAAAATTTCAGAAACAAAAAAAATAAATAAAACTAATAGATAAATTTTTTTTTATTGGCTTTTAATTCAATAGTATTTTTACTAGCCTTTTTGGTTATATTTTTTTAAGGGAACTTTTTCATAATACGAAAAATTAGAAAACAAAAAAAAATTTGACTTAGTACACATGCAGTCTTACAATATTACATATTAAAAAATATAAAAAAAGGAAAAATCCATCATTAAGCTTATTTTGAGCAGGACTTACAAAACTGAAATTTGTGTTTTAACGATGCTGTACCGCTGAATTTGACGTTTTGTAGCTGTTTACGCGGCGAACGTCCGTTTACGACAAGCTCTCGACATCAGTGTTGGCGTGTGACATGGATTTTCAGGTTTACGACAGTCACACGTCGTAAGCTGTCGTAAATGTCACAAATGTCGCAAACTCCAGATCAACGTCGATTTCACAACACTGAAATTGTTTATTAAACAATTTGACCAACAAAACAATATACTATGGAACTTGAACATGTTTGACAAACAATTTTATGATCTGAACCCCCCTTACAGGTAATCGTGAAATGTCATTGAAAATTCAAATGCAAGAAATTCCGTTTATTTGTCGTAAACTTAAGGTTTGTCACAAAGGCTCGACCTACAGTCGTAAACGTCGTAAATGTCGTAAGTGTCGCGCGACATTTGTGACATGCCAACACTGCTCGACATAGATTAACATTGTTAAAAAAATGAAAGCATAATATGCGGTATAAACAAATTTAATGGACAAAGAGTGAGAGGGCGTCGTCGATTCGACGAAGTATAACGTTCCAGGGTTAAGCTCATGGGGTCAACTCTTTTATTTGGTAGGTCTAAAAGTGAGAGGCACAGTAGGGACCAATTTTCGTAATTTTAAAAATTAAAAAGCCCTTTATTTTTAATCTTTCTTGTCAAGTATAGGAGCTTGCTTCAATGACAGTGTTTTTGAAAAATTGGAACACATTTTTTAACTTTTTACAAAATCAATATTTTGGTCGACAAATATGAAGTCTGTTTTTGTGTGGCATTCGGTACAGTTTTAGCTGTAATTTTTTTACTTAGAATTATTCTATTTCAATGCCAAATGCTATTCAAGAATTTGAAGTTGATAAGCCAATTCTTTTTTGGCAGCGAAAAAGTCTCAAAACGCCTAAACTCAGGCGGTGGCATCATCATCATCAATTTCAAACTCCCGCAGAATTTTTCAGAAAAATTTATTTTGAAATTTACGAACAAATTTTTGGAACTTTAGAGAACCGTTTTTAAATTGATAGGTCAAACTTTTTATGTCCTTGGAAAGCTTTGTAATCGGTCAATATACTGTTAGTTAATTTCTACTAAGGAGTTGTCCATTAATTACGTGAGCTAAAATAAGGGGGAGGGGGTCCGGCAAAATCTCACCAAGGGGGGGAGGGGGTCAAGAAAAACCTCACGTCAACTTTTGAATGCATAGAATTTACATTAAAAATGGCAATTTAAATCTCACGGGAGAGAGGGGAGGGGTCCCGCCAGATCTCACCAAAAATCACCAAGGGGACGGGGGGGGAGTCCGAATTTTCAAAAAAAAAACACCTCACGTAATTAATGGACGTCCCCTAAGACGATTTTGAAGAGGATGGATTAGTCGACGATCGAGCTATGTTTATAAATTTGGTAATTGAAAGACATGCTAAACTTTTTACGAGAAAGTCATTGGTGCATAGGAATCGTTTCGGATTATTTGAGATTTGTTAGACTTTTAATGATAAACCGAGATCCTCTTATACCAAAGAAAGAAATTTTTCTACTTTTCGCCGGTTTTAAAAACTACCATGTTACAAAGTCTTTAAATCAGGTCACTAATCCGATTTTTGTTCAAATTAAGCGTCAAAATTTTAAATGAAATGAACACACCATGAAATCTGCCGAGAAACCTTGAAGAAGAGCTCTCAGAGTATCAAGAAACGTGGTATTCTTAAACCATTCTGCAAACAATTACTAGACATTCATGAACTGAAGAGGTCTTAGAGAGATTTTAAGTCACTTGATGGAAAAGATTTGTGGAAGTCTTTTGTTTAGGCAGAAAATAAGGCATACTAGATAGGTAGAATTATAATTCCCAGAAATATATTAGAAGACTTTTTTTTTTATACTGTAATGAATGGAATGGGAATGTTCGTTTTAAAATTCCTATATTCTGGATTAGAATATGTACTTATTTTTTGGAAATGAAATGCAATTGATACGACCCAGCTCTGAAAAATACCAATTCAATTTCTATAATAAAGGGTATTCTAAAATTCATGAATGATTTAAATTTCATGACACTTGTGCGGTAAAGTATTGTTGTTGAAAAACAAAAAAAACAGCGTGACAGATGATAGTTCAGCGTTATTAAAGCTTGAGCGCTACACGAATGGACAACGCGTTTCCATTGCTGATGAAAATTTTAAAAATACTGGTAGCTACAGTTTGCAATTTTTGTACCAAATATAGTCTGAATAGTGATTTAACTTCGTCACAGAATTGACCACCCAGCTCATGCGATCTAACAGCGTTCGACTTTTTTCTTTAGGATTTTTTGAAGTCTAGGCCTTTTGCCAACAAGCCCGCGAACCCAAATCTTAAAGAAAAATATTTAGCGATGTATCAATGAAATTCAGTCACATTTCTTCGGAAATGTCATGGAAAATTTCGAAAAAGAGTGCGTATGTGCCAGCAAAGCCGTGTAATCTATTAACGCGATATGCTACGCTACCCTTGAAAATATATTTCTATAGCATGAACAATTCTTGATTTTGTGTCAAAAAATCGCCGCTTCTGAATCCCAATCCAATTGAATAAAGAATTGTAGCAGAGAAAAAATTACGAAAAATACATATATATGATATATATGTAACAACTAATTCTATTAAAATTATTATAAGAAAACTTCATAGATTTTCTTTTGATTACTAAAAACATTTAATAATTAAAAACCATAAAAAGCGCAGTAAACTGCTTAAGCAGCCTGTCACCGGATATAGCTCTATTAACGCATAGCAATGGGTCATAACAAATGTTGACACTGAAATGACATTGATTGCAGGTGCGGGTCTTGAACAAAACAAACGATAGCCAATAAAGTATTGCACAAATCACTTGCTATATAATACATATATAAACTTGATCAGTACAATTATATAGAAAATAAATCATTTGCGCACATTAAAATGCAAATTCAATAGGAGCAACACTTCAAATCACGTACGCCGCTAACAAGCCATATCGTTAAAAAAAATATTAATAAGCAACGGCAGCCGCAGCGGAAGTTGATTGAACCGCAATGAGTAACGATAACTCATTGGAGGAAAAAATAAAAACTTGAATTGCAAATAGCAAATTTTGCTAATGATGCAACTATCGTACAACCAACGATTAAGGATATGTTCGCGCACAGAAGTTGCTGCTGCAAGTGCATATTAACTAATATCGACATTAGCTAATGCCTTTTTATGGTATGGCAATAGCAACAATCAGACTATGCGGTTTCTAACAGGAATTTCATCAGTTACCATGGTAGTTAGTAGACTTGGCTTAGCCCATAAAAATGTACGCCCCTTGTTAACTCTATCATTCTATCGCATTTTGAATGTCTACGTTTTCAGCATCAAAAAAGTGACTTCCTTAACATCAATCTGTTTGTCTGTCTGTCTGCCTGTTTGTCTGAGTCTGTCAATTTTTCTTGACGTGATGGTTTTACGTATGGTCATGTCATGACGCTCCTACAGACAAACGTCATCGTCCATCAGCATCAACATTAGATGTACAACACGCAATTCCCATTCGTTCTTTGCAATCAACATCCGCTAATTTTCTTGTAGGCGCTAAGAACTCTCTTATGCTGCGTTGTGTTGTCTTCTAGCTTGGGCTATGTGGAGGCTTTTAAGTAAATTGTTTATATTGCTCTAAACTTTACTTTTCTGGATTTTGGATGTAACGACTATTTGGTTACTGTCAGTTATTTTTTTAGGCTGAAAAATGTAATTTTCTGATACAGTAATTGCTGCATCTAAAATCAAACAAATACAAAACTATGGCTTATACACCATATGTGGCAAAATGCATGTCAAGCGAGCACGGAAGAAATGTTTTGTTTCACCAAATTTTCAGGATATGTTTGAGAATACATAATTTATAGGTATTAATTGTTACGTACACGACATGTTGATTTTTTTTAATTTTTTACAGCTGTAAATTCTACAAATAATGGAAAATTTACCATTTACCTGTGTAATTTTAGAAAATTTACATAAAATTAGAAATTATATTTTTGTGATTGAGAAATAAAACAAAATATAAAAAGTCGAGGAAAATTTCCATATTTTCAAATTTTCAATTCACCCTGTATATGAATTTTTGGAAGTTTTTATGTTGCCATATTTTTAATCACATCTAATAAGTCTCTCAAAAAATGTATTTGCCAAAAAATAATTTTTTCTCAATGTGGTCAAATTTGGGCCGTTCTACTTCAAAGTGTATTTTTTAGCTCAGAGTCTGAAATTCGATCTGGCAATCGGGAAATTGATTTTTTGATAAAATAAATTTTGGGTCAGTCCCTTTATTTAGAGAAATTAATTTAAAAAGCTTCCAAAAAAAAAAACTTTTCTTCTCGATATTTTATACGAAATTTTGGTAAATTTCTTTCAAAAATCAATTAAAACATATGTTTATAATAACAATTTTTCGGGGAAATCTGTGACTGAAAAATAGGCTGATAAAAATCATATTAGGTACTTATTATAGACTATGAGTACATGCTCCGAAATCTGATAATCAAAACTTTAGGAAAAAGTTATAATGGCCTAAGAGAACAACTGAGGCACATCCTACTCCCGTACAAAAATAAAAGTATATTTTGGCACCTATAGCATTGCCAGTCGTAAAATCTGATATGTAAATGTACAGCCAATTCTGTTTTTGGACGGTCTTTTTTTACACGGTTTTAATTTAACACGGTCTAGAAAAAAAAAATTGATTCCGTTCTTACACGATTTCAAAAATTAAAAAATCGACAAATGTATTATCGGTCAAATCTAATGCAAAATCTATAAATTATAGCATAGAAAAATTGCCGAATGCCTTCCACAGTTGAATTTTTAGGTAATTTATCTTTAACTTTTTTGAGCATTTTTTTTTTTCAACAAAAAATTACTCAGATGTTTTCTTGATTTTTTGTGATCAGCAAAAGCCTGATGTCTTTTACAGAGCATTTTTTTGGTGACTTTTTTTTTCTCCCACCTATGCTTCGCAAAAATTAATTTTTGTTTTTGGTTTATTATTTTTTAAAGTAGGCGTGGCACCAATGAAACAAAATATTTAAATTGCTGTGCAGAGAGAATTACTTAAAGTAATACAATCAAGAATGCGAGCAATGCTTTCAACTTGCACCAGAAAGACATTAATATACATATATTAAACGGAGGTCGTGGCACTTACTATATATATAATTAGAAACTTTAAAACCTTATACTGAAGAGGTTGTTTAAGATAGTGCAACCAAGCTCTACACTATTACTGGAAATGATTCGGACAAGCTCTTTGCGAAAATTGAATAAATTTTGACAAGTGGGCTTGTCAACTCTTATACATACAAGCAAACAATTCAAAATGTAATGCTAAGAAATTATGAATTATGTATATATGTATGTATAAGAAATAGTTCGATTTAGCATTAGACAAAAAGTAGGCGTGAATCCTACCATGCAAGTATAAATTTGAAAACGCCTTACAGAGAACTATTTAAGTAAATATTGCCAAATTCAATGTGGGTACGTTAAGTCAAACCAGAAGAAGAGGAAGAAATATCCTTTTAATAAAAATTGTATGCTTACGCGCATTTTTGTTGTTACTGCGGTGTAGGATAATTAATTTTTGGCGACGCCAAAGATAACACCCTTACTATGTAGTTTTTAGTTCAATAACTGATATTTTTGTCCTAGCACGAGACTCAGTTTTTGGTTAGCTGAATATTGAATAAAATATATTAACCTTTTTTTTCTGTGTTCCAAGAAATATTAATATAATTTTTTATTTGATTTTTACCATTCAATTCAATCTAAGCCTAAACCAAACAGCCGTTATGCCCTTAAGAGATATCCTTCAAAATCAAAAAACATACAGAACCAAAATAAATTCCTTATAAATAGACGCTAAAATTATAGGTATAGGTACTTTCTTCAAATGAATAAAACAAAAGCGAAAACTTTTCCTTGGAATAACACAAGCCTTGGAACATAACTTTCGTTACTTCGAACCAAAAAAAAAAAAAAACGAAAAAACAAAAAGTAAAACTTCTAAAGTCTTTTACAAATGGCAGACCATTTCGTTTTATATCATGCCATACCAAAAAGCAGCACCACCGCCGCCACCGCCGCCGCCGCCACTCACTCACTCGCTTAGTAGTAGACACGTCAGTTTGCAGTTCCTCACGCGAAACTTGTGGTTGCCTCACATTTCGCATCGCCAATTAGAACGCCTCTAGCCACCAATTATGTGCGCAAGTTCTGGCGAGGTGGGTTCGGCCCTAAAGGCAGCAAAAACTGAATTTTGCACGAAAAATAAAGTAACTCATGTTCCATGTTTATGGCGCATTTCGTCATGAAGTACATACACGTTCTTAAGACTTTGAAATGTCGGAGGAAGAGCGACAAGCGGACAAACGGACAAACAGAAGGACAGACGTACACAAGACACATTAGGACGAATATTTTAAGACGCCATGCGAAATATATGAAGCCTGTGCAGGTCAGCGGCGGCAGTTTTCATGTTTTGTATATCCTTTTAGTAGAGTTTTCCTCTTGTGCTGTTGCTGCCGCTTCTTGATACAACAGCGCGTAGAACGAAGCATAAATGTCTAAGGTTGAACAAAAGAATGAAAAAAATTGAAACATCAAATCAAATATAAATGTAGCAGCTAGGCCAAAAGTTAACGCTAGCCACAATCGTGGCTCCCTTTTTCCATGGCAATCTTGGGTTGCTTTCATAAGCCTATCTTTAATAAAAACCTTAAGCCACTAAACATCGTCTAATCGCCGCTAGCATTAACGGAAATGATCTGCGATTCATCCTCGCACACACAAAAGCATCCAACCGTCGGTCAATTTCGAGTTGCCCCTTTTAGTAATTAAGCACGTAGGGTCAGTTTTGGATACTTTTTTGAAGCTTAAAAAACAACATAAATGTGCACAATAATTAATCATCTGAAAATCATGGCGTTATAATTTGCCGACAACATTTAGTCGCAACGAAATCTGTTGATTACCAAAAACTTAAGTTTTACTTAAGATTTATTTTTTATTTTTTTTAATAAATACAACAAAAGCAATAAGAATCTATAGCAGGAGATAAAAGTGCAGTTAAAATCAAATTGGTGGCTTTTGGTATTTCAACAGTCCGCTTATGTTGGCGTTTGCGTAGTACGTGCGGCGCACGAGCCACTATTAACCTGAAGAAAGTTTTGATCCGCTTTTGATTGACAGGTAAGCGCTGACGTTTTGAATTTTTTAGAACCTTTTCAATTTTTAAATTTTGAGATTTATAGCTATCAGTTTACTGTGCACATTTAATTTATGATATGATTACCATTAGCTGCATAGGTTACTTAAAGAACTTTCGGTAGGTTGGCTCGAGTTTTAAATCTTTGCTACACAAATAAAATCCAACAAAACAAATGCATTTCGAAAAGTATGTTTTCATCTATGAATACATATCTTAAAAACGTTGTGGAAGGAAAGTTTTCAAATACAACAAAACAACTTTATAAATCATCGTTGACTACGAATACTTCTAAAAAAATTACTTCATAAAGGAAGAAGTCTCACCATATCAGAATATGTACACTTTCAACATGCACTAGAGCATAGATGGTTAAAATTTTGGAAGCAGAAGCTATCTACAACAAAGGCAACAAAAACAACAATTACAACAACAGAAAAAAACTCCACCATAAATTTGATCTCGATACCAAAAGAAAAAATTCTGCAATTAACCAAAACCCAATTTCCGTAGCAGTGGATGTGTATGTTGTTTTGGTTATTTTAAAGAGCTAAAATTGGCTCATTTTTTGTATTTTACCCATCGTTGCAGTAGAGCAAGGATACACAGCTTGAAGCTCGTTCAGCTCTTAGAGCAATAACAAAAAATTACCCTGTTCTTCTCTTGATCTTTCTGTTATTCGAGTTAAATCAATTTGGTTTGCAAGCACCGTGTGCTTTTTGTTTGCAAGAATTTTGTTTTCTACACACTTACTTAACCCTTTCGATCCGGCTTTCTCATGGTAATGCAAGAATTAAATCTTTGTATGTAAGTGGTTGATTGGACGTTTTGAAAGTATTCTGACTTAAAAATTTGTTTGCAATTTTTAGAGATGTTTTATTTTTCATTGGTACATATGGTGTACCATCCGAGTCGAAAGGGTTAATTTGAACATGCTTTTTGTTTGTGTAGTTTTTGTCTCGAAGGCGCCAACTCGTTCAGCTTTCTTCTTCATTACTAAAAGTAAATACTTTCTATTCGCAATTGCTGCGTGCTTTTTGTTTGTATGAATCCATTTTCAAGTCACATGCCCCTTCAGCTCTTGCTTTTTGTTTTTTATTATTTTTGTTTGTATGGAGTTAGCTTGCCGCAGTTAATCGAAAATTTTTCGTCAAAACTATTTTTTTTTATTGTAAAGTATTTTAGAACTTTTTATCAAAACTGATGTTTTTGTATCCAGCTCCCATAGCAGATTTTGGTGTGCATTTCTGCACTAGAGCAATGCAGTCCTTAAAATAAGCAATCAAACAGATAGATATGGTATGGATACTTTTACCAGTGCTGGATTAAGGCAGCGCTAAATGAATAGAGGGGCATATAGCTCTGGTCTGAAGAGGGCACCCACACAGCACTAGATTAAGCCATTTACTAGTGCTTTTGGCTGCGCATTAAGGGTCTGGACTCCAACATTAGAGGACCCAAGCTGACAACAGGAGAACCTTTGATTTTGTGAATTGTGGAGTACAACAATATTATTTTATGAATGAATTGTTTTTTTTTTGTTCTTCAATATTCAGTTACATATATACATACCTACATATTCAGAATAATTTTAGGGAAAAATTATTTGTTTTTTTATTTTAAAAATGGAATTTAATTAGTTTTAAAAAATACGCTTGTATAGAAAATGACACGCCTTCTTGTTTAAATTCACCATATTTCAATAACTAATACTGCCCACCCTCAGAAGCGTAAAAGACGTATCTCAAAAAAATGCGTTTCGCGATAATTGATGTTTGGTTTATGTAAATTTGTTGAAATACGTGTAAAATTGAGATAGAAGAAATTCCCTAACGGAATTTTTTATAGGTTTGAAACTAAGATACCGGCATTTGGCGTAGTTCATTAGATGCGTAATTTCTTAAGCTATCCGATGTCAAAAGAATCACGAATATGAATTTTTTTGAGATACGTCCTTTCCGCTTCTGAGGGCAGTATAGCATTTTAAAGTTTTTGCATATATGGCAGACGTTACGCCTTCGTACAAAATTCGCATAAGCTTTGTTTAGAGTTTATCTAAGCTATATCTTTAATTTGTATCGACCAGCGATGGGCACGTAGAGGCACTTTCCGCCCTCATGGCCCGCACCGTTATTCGACGCACAAGCAACCAAAAAATATTTCGCAGAATTTCAATGCTATCGACGCACAGCGTTGATTTGAGTTCAAATGAAAACAAAAACAACACACAAAGGCATTAGCGACGGTGCCGCATTTTGTCTCGACGGTTGTAGCAATTGTTTTTGTTTATATGAACGGTAGGCGTACTTATGGATTTTCGAAACAACGTTAATTTTCAGTGAATAAAGTTTTGAGTTTTGTCATTAGAAATTCAAAGAAAAAAAATCATTCAAATTCATACACTATAGCTGGGTTCTGAGGTATAAACCTAATTGCATTGTACTCCGTTCCAGGTTTCAGCTCCGGGCTTTACTTTTTTTACTTAGTATGTTTCTGCCACAATTCATATTATAATATGTAATTACAATTGACGCATTTTTAACACAAATGCCAGCTTACAAATGAAACAGTTTTTGGTTTCACTGCACGTAAAACTATTAAGCAAAAATTTTAAAAACACAATTAACATATAACAAAAACAATGTTATGTACATACATCCAAATCAAATACATAAACATTAAGTTTTGTTTACAAAAACAAAATTGAGGTGCGAAAATTAAATAATCTTTGCACAACACAGCGCCAGTTATCTTTTCATAAACACGCGATTGTCAAATATTAGACAGCAGGAAGCGTTCGATAATGATAAGAGCATTGAGTTAAGCAACACCTCCAAAATATAAATATTAAAAAATTACTAAAATAAATTGCCGAAACCCGGGATTGAACCGGGGACATTTAGATCTTCAGTCTAACGCTCTCCCAACTGAGCTATTTCGGCACATGATATACAATACTAAGCTCCATAAGATAAGCTGATAGAAATATATAATATTTTTAAACATAAACACAATTGCTTATATATGTACTAAATATTCTTGTTTTGATAACATAATTTTTGATTAAATAAAACATAACAATTCCACTATGAAAACAAAAAATCGCAAATAGCTTTGTCAAGGTCAAAATGTCCGCTCTAATTTAAGTCATTTACTAATGAAGAACAATTAAATCAAAGCTTAGCGAAAAATTGCATATCTTAAGTGAATGCTAATGCCGTTGGCTATAGGTGCAATTTAGTGAATAAGATGGAAAAAATAAACCCCTACTTCCTTTGAGTTTGTTGCTGTTATAGTTTTTCATACGCATTACTGAAAGAATTAAAAGTTTTACTGTCTAATAAAGCAAATGTTGCATGGTCAAAAGGACAGACAGACCGACCGACCACTACTCCAGTTCAGACACTTGCAGGCAATTAAATCAATTATATTCGTCTGTGGCTGCTGCTGCTTTCAAATTTGCAGTCCACAAAAACTGCACGACACAGAAAAAGTTGAAAGAAGACATAAATGCATGAACGAAACGCAATATTTTGTTAAAAAGTATAAAGAGCAATTCCACGTTAAAGTTCACTTCATTATAATGATGAAGAAATTGTTCTTACTAAACATGGCTATTCAAAAGATTCATACTGTGATTAAGGCAGAGGCTATTCAAATCTTGTAGCTACTTTTGATCTCTGTTCTGTTATCTTTGATGTCCTATGTGTTAAGTAGCTCTGCATCATCAGATTATCTGCATCAAAGCCATATATAACTTCTACCTGTCTAACAAAATGCAAGTTACGCATGGATATACCTTTATTGCTGATGTTGCCTTTAAGTTTCAAAGCTTTCTTTCTTGAGGTTTTCTCTGGAAAGTAACGCCCATTAGCGACATACAACGAACTTCATTCATTTCCTAAAAGGCCCATACTCTATAAGCAACATACATTTCGACTAGAAACGCATTTCGGATTGTCGGCGTTATATGACTACTGCAAAACCTGTAATTATTAAATTATTATTGAGCGCCAACTGCGTAGAGAGTCTCCAAAAGCAGCAACAACAACAACAACAACAAATTATAAAACGCAAACATCTTTTATATCTTTTATAGCAGCGACAGACTTTTTATAGGATGCTGTGGCGGTCACTTAAGCCTTGAGGACAGGAAGTTGTGTTTTGTTACAAAAAAAAAAAAATAAATAAAAGATATCTACTAACAAAAGTTTCAATTTTTTGATTTTATTTTATAAATTCGTATAGAAACTTTACTTAAGCAGTTTACCCTGCGTGTTGGCATGATTTTTTTTTTCAAAAACTAACGCACAGTGCTTCGATAGATATAAATTAATAATAACGAAATTATTTGGTACACTCGTATCTGATACAAGAACATCTCGGGCATTTGCAATAAATTTTTTTCAGTGTATTTTTATTTTATTTTTAAAATCCAATTATGAGGTTGAAAAGGCCAATAAATGAAGTATAAAAACCAGTGGTTAATTCATTTTACCTGACTTTTTTTAAACTGAATTATGACATTTGAAGTATTAAACCAGTGTTGCCATTCTAAAAATATTTTGTTTCTGTGTCGAGGACATGTTCAAGTACAACATATTTAAATATCTGAAATTGGAAATTTAAACCTCATTTCGCATGGCCGCTTCGCGTGAAATGGCCGATCTGTGAAAGGGCCCTAGAAATTGGCCGTGATACAAGAAACACTCGTGGATTCTTCAAAACGATACGATATCTCGTACTACCAGTCCTACGACCAGGCCGTATGCTCGGAAATTGGCCACATCTTTCCGACCTAAAAGAAAAATTCTCCAAAGTGTTTTTTTTTTAATTCAATATGAAAAATATCACGCACATCGATGACGTCATTCCGGGCCGATTTTCCATTTAACGTAAAACGAGCGAAGTATGTATATAAAATTATTAGGGGTATTCGAACAACGCTGTATGCATACAGCTTCGTAGAATTTATCGCTAACGGTATTGATATGCATGTAGAGAGTTATACATGGTTTTGAAATCGTACACCTCGTTCTACTTCATAATACGCATTTATAATTTTCTAGCCAAAATTATAGTTTTGAACCATTCAAAACGATACAGAGAACCTACAGAGAGCCCCGACATATGATTGGTAAAACGGATTCAAGAACGAACGTGAAATAATTGAATACTTGCTCCATACTGGATGTCCTTTAATACTCAGAAAAGTCAAAAAATAGATATAGAGTTGCCAAGTTGAAAATGAGTAATTAAAGACCTAAAATATAAAGACAAAAAAGTTTTTAAAATGCTAAAATTTTTTTCAAGAACAGCTGATAAACTTTTCCTTTTTTTTCTTTTTCTTTTTGGTCAGCAACATTAAATAATTTGTACAATGTAGTACTTTATTTTTGAAGAGAAATGTATAACTCTTTTTTTTTTCTTGTAAAAAAAAATTCGTATTTCCAACTAGCGGCCATTACCTCTAATTAACGGCATAACAGCTTAACGGCCTCCTACGCGGCCTGCAGCTTTGACATCCAATTAACGGCCACTTGGCAACCCTGTATAGATCTGTCAATCAGATTGTGATCAATATTCACGAGTCACACCGCAGTTAGTCCCTCGATCCTCAATTTATTTCAATTTTAACCGTATTGTTTGTGACTTTTTGTTCACTTACTCAAACAAAATCAGCGACTAAGCATATCGAATAGATATGGTACTAATTTCATGTTCCCCAAACTTCAAATGTACATGGAAAACATAAAGACAAATGATTTAATAGTAAATAGCAGTGTATTTTATTTTTGGCAAAGCCAAACATAAGACTATTATATGTTATAATTTGATTCTACCACAGCACTGATGGACATGGTTTGCTAGCATCCTAAATATTTTGGCCTGAGGGGAGTATTAGAAAAAATGGTGAAACCTTTTTTTCTGAATTCATCGTGATCGAGATTAATAGCTACTTTTTATGTATTCAATTCAAAAAATAAATCAATTGCTCTTATTGTGACGACCTTTGCAATCCTTAGAGTAACCTCATCCATAACTACTTACTATTCACTCAAACTGGTAGCAGTTAAAACCGACAAAACAAAAAAAAAAAAATTAAAAAATCTGATCGACAACTTAACAAATGCTGATGTTTTAATTGTTGGCGTGATGTTTACAACAGTACGGCCTTAACATGCAATATAAATTTTGGAGTTTTTATTGCTGAACTAAAACCAAGCTACAACCAAATGAACCAAACCCGAGCTTGTTGTACTAAATATTAAAAACAAGCGTACCGCAGTACCAAAGCCGTGACACCAAGGCGTAGACGGCCGTTGGCAAAGACGAATTCATGATAAGATTTTGTTTGCTTTTGAAATTTTTAAAAACTTCCACTCTGCAGAAGCTTAAAATTTTATATAGTCTACATACTCGTACATATATGACCTTAGGTAGGGTTTCTTTAGAATTAAAAAAAAAAAGAAATGAAAAAAAAAAACCGTCATCAACTTGTACAATGTACTACATGCATTCACTTTTTCTTTCTTCCAACTTATCTACTGAGAAATATCTGTAGCTGTCTATCTCGCTGTCTGTCTACCGTAGTGTCTTTGGGGCTTCTTTTTTGCTTTAGCGTGTCCAGAAATTATTCAGTAACATGGTAGCGAAGTTACTAAGTATCAACTTATTTGTAATTCAATTTTTGTACCCTAAAGTGTTTTTTACCATATTTTATTACAACAGCAACGCCTTTTAAAAACGCATAAATTGGGGTTGCTTTGTGATGCAGTTGTAAGTTAGTTAGATTCTTGACTACCTTCTTTTTTTTTATATATAGTAAGAAATTGTAGTTAGAAGCAAAAGGAAGCAGTAAAATAAACTTGGTATACTTTTAATTAAGATATTATAACAAAAAGAGTTCAGGATTTATATAGTAAGGTTAAGTTAAGTAGGAGTGACAGTAAGTTTAAGAGCCTTGGATGGAATGATTGTTTTACCACAGGCTTTTTTGCTAAGTCCACTCAAATAACTATTCAGATTTCGTAATGGAACTTAGTAGCTGACTTACATTAACAAGTCAGCAAATAAGAATGCAACAAATATTCTTCGTCGTCTTTCACATGAATTTGATTGTTAAAGTGCTAAGCCATTGAGAGACGTCATTTCGCGACCGATTCTAAATATATTTTAAGCCAGAATGCATATTCATTTATATTATCTGCGTGAAAAACGCTGTACTAGTCTGATACCCTTGTCATAATTTTTAACTTCAGTTCTTAAAAGCTATTCGTGAAGAAAGTACGACAGTGCCTTATTTTCTTGATGACTCTCTTTCAGTCATCTCTAGGCGGAATATGAGTCTTGTAATCCCTATGTAAGTGAATTGGAGTCCTGTAATATTGGAACAGCATAGTCCAGATTAGAGGGAAAAAAGTTCTGAATTTTTTAATATTACTAGCGAAAAGTTTCCTAAGTGCAATGACAGAACATGCCATTTGCATGACTATGTCTAAAACAGCCCAACAACGCACCATAATATTTTTTAATAGAATCGGTGGAGTGATAACTGTGTACAGTTAGTTTAAAATACGACATAAAAGCCACGTCTTCCATCAGAAACTTTTTGGCATGAGTATACGGCAAAAGTGGTAGAATCTTACTTGTTTTGGAGCTACCAAATTCAAGGCTAATTTTATGTTTATCAGTAACTTCAATCAATTCTACTAAGAAACTGTTAGTGCTCAGCGCAGTACTGAGTTAACGTTATCCTTCTATATCCAACAATGCAATCAATCTGATGTTCTTATTTGTAGGACAAAGAACCATTTTTAAACTACAGTCATAGTAAGATTCTATGCTTTTATTTGGAGAATCTGCAATTTCGGCGACTTTCAATACCTTTTGATATATTTAATTCGAAGCACTTCTAATAACCTCTAAAAGATGAATTTCACGGAAGTTTTAGAAGCACGACTTCGTACGAGTACCACTTGCAGAGGAAACTATTCCTGAAAAGTAGCTTATGATTAGCTATATTCAAAACTTCTTTTAAACACTGAATAAAATAAAAATAATAGCATTTGTTTTCATTTTACATTTCCACTTCCGTTAGTGAAGGCGTCTACTGCTGTCATAATGTAAAAAGCAAATAGCCGCCAGCGCACATAATTCATAACGGAATTTTCTAAAAAGGATCAAATGTACAAAAGCAGACAAAGCAAAAAAAAAATAAAACGGTAAAGGAAGAAAAATGCAAATGCAATAAATTGCATAAATATTCAAAGGTTTTTTTTGCTGTACTAAATAAAAGCAGCAGCAGTTAAAACCAACGCCTTTTCATTTGTTTTGTTTTAAGGATAACATCCGAAAAATCGCCACAAGTATTTCTGCTAAGGATATTTATATTTTTCGCCAATGTTATAAAGCGAATATATTAAATAAACAACTGTCTAGATAACAAAAGATAACAACACTTACAAAATGAGCTTGAAATGAGCTTGAGTTGTTTGCGATCAGCGTAATCTATAGATAAATGTAAATTAAATAGGCCGGCCTGGTATTCGATTTCTAATTAAGACATGCTAATTAATACTGATTCTTCAAAGAGAATAATACTGCTGTACTGCACCCAATTTAAGCACCTCAACTTGCCACAGACCTTTGCAACTGAATAAACGTATTAGACGCACAGTTCTGAGCAAAATTAATTCTATGCAGATCTATTGTATAAAGAAGTAGGTAAGCATTCTTAGGAATGAATATCGATGATTGATAAACATCAATGACACTTGTTATTGTTGTTGTTGTACTTGTTGTAGCAGTGTTATAAACTCCAATATTTATTCCTTCGGATTTATCAGTTCGAGTCCCCAAAAATGGGCTGAGTCGATGGATCGAGTTCAAAGTTTTGCTTGTATAAGGTCGGTTAATCGTAACTGTTTAATATTTGTCCTTGTTGTATCGGCCACTGGCGAAAGTCGGTCGTTTAATATGATATTGTTTCGTGGACTTCCTGTCGCCGGTAACACATTTCTCTACATGGATCGAACATAATTGAGCTGGTCATTAATGGTGCTATATCTGTTGATGCTGGAAGGGTTACTGCGGATGATGCCGCTATGGCTGCTGCTGTTGTTTTTGTAATGATGTTTGTTGCCGTTGGTATTGACAGCATGTATTCGTTCGGTAGCAATATGACCTTAGTTTGAAACAGAAACTAAAGTGGCATTAAGCTTTCATGCATTGTAGCTGACCGAGACTATGTTGCGTTGGATAACTGCTTTACATACTAAGCATTGCCGTTTATGAGAGCCTGTAATCCATTCTACACAGAACACGAGTCAGTAAGATGCAAAGCAAGCAGTCAAATGTTGTCCGCTCCGATGTCGAAAATCAGACATCACAGTTCTTCTTGGTGTTGATAGTCTTTAACCGTAAGAATTCTCAGGTCATTGTTCGAATAATGCATCGATTTCTCGGGCTGCTGGACTCTACGTTTTGTTTTTGTTTCTATGTGTACGCATATTTGGAAGCATGAATTTAATTTAAAAAATTTCAATATCCAGATGCTCAGTATCGAATTTCGACTTTTACAAAATGTATTTAAAAGCTCCTTAGGCATAACCAGGACTGCCGAGAGAGAAGTTTATATGGCATTTTCTCTCAAACCCTTAATTTCAAAGATGATCTGTATTTTAAGTCAAAACTTATTTCAATTATTATATATGCAGATATTAAATATTACTATTCATTTCAGAACCCATGAAGAAAAAACGTCGTCACTTGCACTAGTAGTCTGAACATCTGACTACGCCTGTACATGTCCATTTTACTTTGTGGGCATTACATACTCTTTCACTGGTATCGTAACTGTTTTAGAAAGTTTAAGTTATAATATAAAGTAGTTATAGGCTGATTTGTATTCCGCATTCTCTCTCTCTCAGTGGCCCTGCTTATAACGAAGAACCTTATATTCTTTATCGACTAACAGAAATTTTGAGCGAAACACAGAGATTCGAGCTGTCTTATAAAGTTATTATGTTTGGTCTTCAACTCACTTGTGTCCACCTAATTGCATACTACTTCATGGTTAATGACTAAGTTTTTCACTAATTGATTTCACTTTTCAACAGTTGAGTTAATTTTCTATAATCAACTCGCATGCAATTATGTAACCAAAGTGCTAAAGAGTTTTTCCGCGAGATGGCGAAAGCGTCATATGTAGACGTTGTAACAGTGAGAAAAATTAATTACAAAAAAAATAAGAAAGAACGAGTGCCTGGTGAGTTTGTGATACATATGTACGTTAATAGTTAATAGCACATGCCTTAAGGCAAATATTTATTCCAAGCAATAGCAGTTGTAGAGTGCATCAAATTGATGTAGCATTTCGTAATAATTTAGTAAAAAAAAAATAAGTATTTGTATGAGAACAATGTATGTACTAAATGTTTATTTTTCTTTTAAAATTCTTGATGCAATAGATCAGGAAGTATTTGATTTATTTCCTTCAATGCAGTAGACAAAAGCTATTTAACAAATGACCAATTGGCACTTGCCAATTGTTGTTTATTGTTGTAGACCTAATAATAAAATGTTTTACAAGTTCGGCAGAATGAAACAGACTTATTCAATCTGACGAAATATATCCACATTTCAGACATACATACATAGATACCAGCTCAATATCTAAACCAGTTCAGAACAAAAATAAAAATAAAATTGATGAAATATTCAAATTCATAATAATTTAACAAATTATCACATTTGCGCATGAACATACAAATTGCTTTGCTTAAAAAAGAATTTCACAAGTATCCTTAACATCGGTGATCATATGTAACGATTAAGCAAAATATTCGGTTTTAAGGTTTTTTGCAAATTTCATCAAAGTTACTCTATACGGGCAAAAAAAATCAAATCAAACTCAAAACTGTATGGAGCTAAAGTGTACGAAAACTCTCTTTAAATCAAAATTAGCCATGTCGTCCTTAAGAGCAACGTTAGAAGCAAAATATAAAAAAAAAAATTCTCCAGGTACTGCAAAGTGACAAAATTTTAGCGTATAACAAAGAGAACGTCCATTAATTACGTGAGTTATTTTGAAAATTCAGACCCCCTCCCCCCACCTCCTCTTGGTGAGATCTGGCGAGACCCTTCTCTTCCATCCCGTGAGATTTAAACTATAGTTTTTAATGTAAATTCTATGCATTAAGAAGTTGACGTGAGGTTTTGCTTGACCCCTCCCCCCTGTTTTGACTCACGTAATTAATGGAAGTCCTCTTGGGGACCACCGAATCATGGTAGTTACTTCCAGTTTAAGTTTACAGTGGTGCAAAAAATTAATTTCAACATTTTTATCAGGAAAGTTCTCGTACAACAAAAATGACTCAAATGTTCTGAAAATAGTTAAGTTGTATTGACATAATCGACCAGCATATGGTGGAAGTTTTCCAAAAAATACTAAACAAATTTACTTCGATCGCATTCTTTGTCAAAAAGGTCATTCATAAGGCCATAAACTTAAATTTATCATGAAGGTTCCATTCATATGTCAAATTGAACTTTCCAAGAAAAATGCTTCTTTAATGGAATTTTCAAAAAATGCAAGTTACTCAAATTCTAAAGTCCTCATGATCCACACCGCAAACTGTTCTTGCAACGAATACTCTATCTGTGACCATTGGAAATTTTTATACCAAACTTTGGCGTATAGTCACATATGGTGGGATCTTCATCAATACTATCACAATAATACCAAAGGCACACAAATTTTAACTGTGACTTTATGTTACCAGTAAAAGTGTCTGATCAGTCCTGTAAAATATCTACCTATCCACAAAAGGAAAAAACCGGTGCACAGGCGTCAGCATTGGCAGGGATCCACTCGTGCTCGCTAATAATAAACGGGTCGTTTAAGCTACGCAGCCAATATAGCTTCAGTCGGAGATTCATGTTATTGAAATGTCCGCACATAAGATTGCAGTGACCTTCTAATAAAATCATATTTGTTGAATAACCTACAGGCAATCTGGAAGAATGTACCGACGATCTTGCTCGGAGACAATTTTAGATGCGATTAGGGCAATTCTTGAAAAGTTCGGTTTACCCTACCGACATCACGATTGATTTGAAATCCATAACAGACATCATCATTTACATCGATGACAGAACGATTGACATTTTGGGCATGATAGAAAAGTGTTTCAGAACAGATTCATTCAAAGCTCGGTGTGATTTCGATCATCACATGATGAAATATAAAATGCGGACACTTCAAGACATCGTTATGAGTATTTGATATTCCCGAATATTTTTGCGATTCGATGATCGGCAAGCTGCTTATTTAACCTAATTTGACATTGTTACGCGATTATGGCCACTAGATACTGAGTTTTAAATTTTTAACTGCAAAGTATGCAGGTGGCCAAAAAGACGTACTGTACTCCCAAAAAAAGTACAGTGGGTCATGTCCAAGTCAGTCACAATCAAAGTGAGACAATCTAACCTAATAACAATCAATGTCAGTCACAGCTAAGTCGTTCAAAGCCAAAAACAATCAGAGTCAAAATCATTTTTAGCTAAAACCAATCATTTTTGGAGAGGAGGTTGAGTTATAGAATTAAGAAGTATTACCTAAGCATTTTTCAGAGAGCAACTAATTTTTTAAAAAATCGGTTTCTTTTAAAACGTCTTAACGTTTTTGGACATCACTAACTCAAATCTTTATAAGGATGATCACAAAAATCAGCAAAAAATGGCGATTAAATAAAAAAAACTGCGTGCCAAAGCGTGCGTTGATTTATGCGCAAATGCAATGATATTTTCTCCTTCATAATAAATTAAGATGGCAAAAAAAAAAGTGCAAAATTTAGAGTGAATCGAAAAGGAAAGAGCAAGAATTGTAAGGAATGCACAATAAAAAACGTAGATCACTTTGCATAGATCTGGGCGCATTCGATGCATTCGTACATTTTAATGGCAGCAATCAATTTTAGTAAATTGCAGTGCAGTGCAATCAAATAAAGCCATGAATATGGTCACAACAACAACAACAACAACTACAACAACGACAATACGAACGCCAACAAAAATCTTTGATTTTATGCTCGAGGATAAAATATCATACTCATGCTCTGTTTGTTCATACGTACGAGTACATAGCTAGATGAATTGGCGCGCATGCGCAAAAGTTCAATTTAAAGAGATCTACAAGCGATCAGTGAGAATACCATGAAACCTATTTGAGTTTTAAGTTTCAAGGTTTCTTGTCACAACAACAACAACAAGTACTATACAATCGACATGATGGCATTTTTCATTCATGACTTGACGTTTCGATTGATTTCGCATTTTCAAAATGATGGAAAAATATATAACAATTTGGTATATCAACGATCTACATACATCTGCAATTCAACGCTATCGTATTGTTGCAGTGCATCTTTGCTTTGGCATAGATGTACTATTGATTGCTATGACCTAAAAACTTTGACATTCAGTTCCGTTCCATTTTAATCCGCACCTTTGAAGTGGAATTACATTTTATATTTACACAGAGGTCTCTTTGGGGTTTGATTTAATTGAGAGCAATAACAATTTTTTGAATTTATTTGGTCACAAGCTCTAACCAAATAAAATGAAATTGGCTTAATAAAATGTCAGTTGACCACTGAAAACTATACACCAAGTTGCACCAAATAACTTTCAAGTTAAATGGATAATTGACGATGATGCAACGTCTTGATACATAATTTGAGAAAATACAACTTTTTAGGGTTCATGGCACCACTTTCAGATATTGCAAGATTTACATACACTGAGAAAACGATTTGTCTGAATATAATATAATAACATAGTATAATGTTAACATATTATGTATATTTGATAGAGAACAATCAAATATTTATTTGAGTGTAACATATTGTATTTGGATCAAATAGTGGTAGATGTTGGTTTTTTATGTTTAAGTCAATCGAATATTTAATTGCTCTATATCAAATATAATTTGTTATATTCAAACAAATCGTTTTCTCACTGTAGAAATGAAAATAAATAAGGCGTGACCCAAATACGTAATAAAATAAAACGATGTTTCAATATAAGGATCGATATTGTCTAAGTCAAATTCAATTGCCTTGTCAATTCCGATTCCAGAAAAAGAGTTGTTAATCTTGGCACTCTTGTCTGGGGTGAGCAGCAGCGATGAGTAATGTCCACAGCTAAAATGGAGGAAAACAAGACCTTAAGTTCGCTCCCTAAATGTGCTTCAAATAAGTAACTTCAGTCGCTAATTCTTGAGTCACGTCGTCATCATATATATTCACAAAACTGGCCCCAAATATTTTCATCGTACTTCTTTTCTACAAAAATAAGTTTTTTAAAGTTCTTCTGAAAATGTACGGTCGCATGAGGAATCTTCACGGTGATTGGCGATTTCCAGCTCCCTTACTCAGCTCATCTGGCCATGCCTGATTTAGATAGTTAGTGAGCTGATACTTTTGATTTTGAACGAACAGAAGGTTTGTGTATCGGATAATAATACAGATGGTGGAAAAAACTTTGGAGACGCTTCAAGAGAGTTTGCAGAAGCAATGATCCTATAAAACTGAAAATGTCTACATGTTTTCGCTCCTCCACGAAATGATGATACTGGCATACATTAATTACAAAACACTATGAGTGTGGTCGAAAAAAAAACCTAACCTCATCAGAAATGATAGATAGAAAGAAAATTTACATGATGTATTGAAAATATAACTCATTTTCAATCTTCATAAGATTTAAAATGCGAAGTTGCGAAACTGAGAATAATTACCGAATTGAGCAGTACGTAAAGAAACTAAATTATCGGGTCTAGTTGTTAAAACAATGATGGCCACTTCTGAAACCGAACTATGAAGTTAATGCGACGGTGTATTGTACTCGTAAATCAGTTTCATACCCGTGAAATGCTTTGATGAATAGGATACTTCAGCACTTAAATTGCAGAACATCAACGCTTTCATAGGACTCGGTAATAAGAATCAAAGATCATAAATTAATTTACTCAAAACTATCCGTACCCCACAAAAAAATGGACTCAAAAACCGGTCATAACCCGTGTTTGGGATAGGTTTCAGCAATGCAATCCTATATATTCTATTTAGGCTCTTCGAGTTCTATCATTCGGCATACATTTCAAGCTATATTCTAATACACTTTCGGGCATCGAGACGGGCTTTGACAAGGCAACCCTGGTTGGTTAGTTTTCACTATCTTCTACAGTAGGCACTCAGTCTACTAGATATATTTCATTTTGAGCTGGGAAATTAGTTGTGCCTAAGGATCCTCAACTCGTTCCTACTGTATGCGTCTGTGACGACAACTGAGCGGCAAACCGACAGCATTATGTTCACACGATCATGAAACTAAATAGGATTTTTAGAAAATTGCGCAAATGGACTAAAATGTACAAAGTATTTGGGGAAAAGTTCATGAAGGAAGGTGATAAAGATTGCAGCCCCAGCACTCAAACGGTGCTACTATCCCACCAATAGAGATAGGTATCTGGACAACGCATTGATACAATTTCAAAACTATTAATTTTTGTAGTAGGTGTAGTACACATACGAAAAATCTATAATTGTCATCTGGAAAATAGACCAAAATATTAAACTGACTATAACCCAAACTAAAAACATTTTATTTTTCAAATTTATTCGGCTAAAATAAATTGATTTTTCTATCAAGGTTTTACCTTTACAATTTTTGTTTTTGAGTAAGATCTTCTTAAAAAACAAAAAAAAAAAAAGGAATCCCAAATAAATTCGTTCATCATCAAACATATAATTTTCATATCCCAACAAGATCTTTACATTATGTCCTGGCACGCAAGGGAGACGAATGTGTTCCAGGAATGATTTGAAATACAACATGATCTTTAGTCTCAACCTTGCTGATTCTTCCAGTTGTTTCTTTTTTTTATCTTTTAATGCCAATGCTTTAGCAAACGCATTCACGATATCAGAACTTTTCGTTTTTTTTTCTGTTTTTCAAATCAAAAAAGAAAAAACGCATGTTCATTTTAAATTGGCGTAATTATCCTGTTTCTGAAGTTTGGTAATTTCTGCTGTTGCGGCTCTGTAATTACGCAACGCATTTTCTCATTTCATTTTGTTGTTTGCTGCATTCAAGAGCAAAAAATTTGCAACAAAAATAGGAAAAAAACGTACATTTTGAACTTGACCTACAGCTTGTGAGAAATTTTTTCTTGACAGAGAAAATTATCCGCATTAAAAAAATTAAAATTCGTGTGCGCATGCGTGCAGTTTAAAGCTCACGAAAATTATTGGCAACAGCTTGGGTTAGATAGACATGAATTTCGGGGTAGTGCAAAAATGTTAACATTGTTGCATGTTCAAATTCTAATGCATAAATTATATGCGAAATTATATGTTTTAAACTATTTTTTTCCAAAATCACAAACGGAAATATTTTGTTGTTAGCATTGAAACGACTAACGACTGTGTGTTGAGGCTTTTTTTTGCAAGATTTTTACTTATCGAAATTTAATTGTATGACATATGAGTTTTGGCCAATATGGTTTTGGATATCCCTTATGTTGCTGTTTATCTGACCTTACTCTATTTGACCACCTTTGAGTAAAGGCAACTGATGACACCTTCTTTTTATTTTGTTATATATTGGTCATAGGAGACGTCCATTAATTACGTGAGGTGTTTTTTTGAAAATTCGGACTTCCCCCCTTCCCTTGGTGAAATTTGGTGAGATCTGGCGGGACCCCTCATCTCCCTCCCGTGAAATTTAAATTATAATTTTTAATGTAAATTCTATGCATTAAGAAGTTTACGTGAGGTTTTCCTTGACCCCTTTCTACCCCTTGGTGAGATTTTTCTAGAACCCTTTCCCCCTTATTTTGACTTACGTAATTAATGGACGTCCCCATATGTTTGTTATTTATAAGTAAGACAGTGTCGAAAGCTTTAAAAAAAATAAATTTAAACTTAACAATTTTTTCTATTCACCCTGTAAGAACTACCAAAATCAATAGTTCATTGCAATAGTCCGAGAGGCATCGTTGCATTTCTCTTAGTCGTTTCCTCCCGCTTAGTTTTTTTGCAATTGAGAGTTAAAGTATGGCTGATAATCAATACATAAAAAAACATCTACGTAGACCACTTTAGTTCATTTATTTATTAAACGTTCCCCTAACTTACCTGACGATGCTTTCGAACAGTACGTAGGTATATTCAAATTCTCACTCAAAATATTTTTAAATCTAGGAACAAGCAAGAATATTGCAAAAAAATCAAAAATACTATGCAAACACCGCATAAAAGTGAGCACTATAAATTTACCGCCACTTTCCGGCACTCCCTTATCGACTTCGTTCATAATAGCGAGTAACGACAAAAGTAACGATAAAGTCAGGATTTAGCACGTACACAAACATCTGTAAATATGTCGGTTAATAAGTTCATATACAAAGGGTAGGATTCGTGTCACGGCTAGCCGTTAAACTGTTTATCGACTGCTCACCTCCACACGGAAATCGCACTGAACTATCAAAAACAGCTGTTGTTGACAGCGACAATATGAAATAAATAAAAAAAAATAACTCTTTAACAACGATTGCGCAGTTTTACCCCAATTTTGTGACAACAGAAATTTCGGGAGCTACGCGTTTTTAGCGAGAAAAAAACTGCAAAATCAGCTTACTTGGATTATAAACAAAAAGCATTAAAACGCCTGAAATTCAACGAAAATAAAAGAAGTGAACAGTTCAAGAACTAAGATGGGTACGGCACGTGATATTCAAGCGCAGATTCGCCAAAATGCTGATCTATTGAAAACCACACTAAGTGATCTGTACAGCTGGGAGAAGCAAATGAAGGAGCAGGAAAAGAAAATAACACAACAATCTAACACACAAAAGGAAACAACAACTGTAGGTATCAAATAGTATTATTGAAAATTATATTCAACATTATATTTAACTTTGTAGGAGCAACCTGTGCGTAGCCATGCTGGAAAAGAATTGGCTCTTGACAAACAAAAACCAAATGCTGCTGGCATTGCATCTGCATCAACTGCTATTGATAAGGAAAAACTCAAGAAAGCTGATGGTGAGTTCTTAACATGGAAGGGCATAAGTTTACTTGAATGCTAATTGTCAGATTTTTTTAAAGAGATTAATCACGCGCGCAAATTTAAATAACAAATTTTCAATAGCTCCAGGGGCTTCCAACTTATACAGCTTTTTAGATAAGCTACATATGTCTGCAATTTTCGATAGCTATATCTCCAAAATCTAGATTCGAATGACACTTTTTGATTACATACATATTGCTTGTAATTAAAAACCTCGTAAATAGCACAGAGGTACTTTTTAATGTACTGAAAAATAAGTCTCTAGTAAAAAACAATTATAGGGCGTATTTAGGTCAAATACATTAGCGTTTTTGGAGTTCCCTTTTACTCAACTCTCAATATAAAACTATTGCAGTTTTGCTCTATCTACTACTTCCGGCAAGTTTCCAAAGCACTAAGATGCTAGTAGACTACATTAATGACCCAGAAATTAACAGTAAAAGTCGACAAACTATGTATATGTGCATTTCCATGGGTCAAACGGGACCGTCGAACACATTTAAAGTAAAAAAAGGTTAAAATAAAATGTATTTTTATTTTGACAATAGGCTTAACTAGCTCTATAATTGGTGCTAAAGTTGCTTTTGGGAAATTTTTCGTTTTCAAGATAATTGCAAAAAACCAAGGCGTTCTCACGAGACAAAAACATCACTTTTCGTCGAAATGCCCATATAAAAATTCCCTTTTTTTTCAAACCGGTTTAACAATTGCAGGTACAGGAAAGAAAAATTAATAAAAAATATGCACGAAAAATGCTCAAAAATAGCCCGATTGTAAAAATCTGGGAACGTACCTTTAATCACCTTCATTAAATTATGCAAATCTGATAAGATATATTCTTAGGTCAAAAATTTCTGTTAGACAGTGTATTTATTGCGGGATGTTGAATTGTGTTCTTTGTAATTGTACTAGATATCAACTTTAACTTTTTTTAATAAACCAACATAGGGAACTTCTATAAAACAAAGCCTTCAATTTAAACCTCTTTTGATCCTCTCCTTCCTCTCACGTAGCTCAAACTATTTTTTTTTCTTTAACACTCCTCCCCACCGATGCTTCGTAGTTATATTTTTTTTTTGTGACCAAGTTGAACGATAAGTCGAAACCTCTTTGCGCTTGTAGACCAATTTCAAGTTTACGGACAGATGGATAAAAAATTAACGGCGTACATGACTCCACAGCATAAATTTCTATGCATTTTTGTCAGTTGGAATGTTGATGGAAAGCAAAAAAGAAAAACTACGAAGCTAAGGTCCCGATGCGCCCCATTCCCCACATAGCTAAACGGTACAATTTACCGAGGTCTAAGAAAAGCGTGTGGCTTATGGACGCTCCCTACTGTTACACTAAACTCTTATATTTTAGTGGAAACCCCTACTGAAAAATGTGAAATACCAATAGATCCGAATGAAGAGAAACGTAAGCAGGCAAAAGTATTTAAAGACCGTGGAAATCAGCATGTAAAATGTGCTGAATATGAAAAAGCAATTGAACAATATACCTTAGCTATTGATGTCTTTGCCGAGGATCCCATTTTCTATTCTAATCGAGCACTATGCTTCTTAAAATTGGAGAGGTAATTAAGAATAAAGCAATTAATCTAAATAAAATTCTAAAATAAATTTTGTTTACTACAGTTTCGATGAATGCATTGAAGACTGTGAACGCGCGATTGAAATTGACAAGCTGGCAGTAAAGGCTTATTATAGACGCATGCAGGCAAATGAAAGTCTCGGTAACAACATGGATGCATTAAAAGATTGTACAACAATTTTGATGATTGATCCAAAAAACGTTGAAGCCAAAAAAAGCTTAGAACGCATCAATCAAGGGCTACGAAAAAATTGTAGGTATCTAAAAAAAAAAAAAATGCTCAAGTTCTTATCTCTATGTATGTATTTGTATAAAATTTTACAGCAACCTCAGCTACGGGACCAAATTTCTCCCCAATGCGCAAAGACATGAAACCAATAACACCAATTGATAAGCCGCCACATGCACGATCAAAAAAACCGCTACGGCGTGTGGCAATTACAGATGTGATCGGTCCAAAAGATACAAAAAATGTTGAAAATTCTAATATTCAAATATCTGACGAAGTCATTGATAAACTTTTTAACAGCGATTGTGGTCCATTTGTAGAAGTCAAGAAACCAATACGTTCGGCACCAGCTCCGCCAACTTCGCAAACCGCACCAACTACACCAACAGGTACAGCTGCGCCAACAATAATGACAGCAACAGAAAAAGTTAATGATGCTAAGAAGATGAAGAAGTCTGTCTCTGTACCAGAAATTAAATCAAAAGTAGACAGTAATAAAATTAATTCTACGATGAAAGAAAAACCAGTTGCAGTGCCACAGAAACAAGTAGCAGAACTTTTAAAAGTTTCAAATGTAAATATGCAAATAATATTGATATATAGTAACAGTTTCTTAATGAGTTTTTTCTTCTACTATAGCGACCTCTGCCACCTGCACCAACCTCCACTGCACAGTTTTACTCTAACTGGAAAGAGCTAGAAACCGCACAAAAATATCAGTATTTAAAAGTAAGCAAATTTGAAGTAAAAATTAATTTTAGTTAATATTTAAATAATATTTGCTCAATTTTCAGTCCATTGAAGTTCCGCAACTATGTAAAATTCTTGGAGCTGGCTTCGATTCGGACACTCTTACTGATATAATTCAAATTTTGCGTGACTTTTATTTACCTCATAAAGAGCCAACTATTGCAGCTACACTGCTAGAAGTGAGCAAAAATAATCAAGTTGGTATCTTGTCATTGCTTATGTCAACAGAAGATCGCAAAGGTTGGTTTTAGAAAATATTTTCTTGCAATATATTTACAAAACGTATTTATTTATTTTTGCTTTTAATTGCAGCCATATCTGAAATTCTAAACTCTGTAAAAGAAAATGCGACAACTGTGTCGACAGCAACAATAATCGCAAGGAATTTCAATTTACATTAAATGCGAAGCTTTGCATACATATCTTTTAAAAATCAATTTTTATTTTTTGTTTGTTTTTTTAAAAATACATATGCATATTTCAATTGAAACAATATACAATAGCATTTTTTTTTCTTTAACAATAAATATAAAAACGATATGTTGTGTTTAGAAAAGATGTTGTATGTATTTTAATACAATATATGCATGGTTCGGCTGCAAACGAAATAATAGAAGAAAATGTTGCACCTGAGTTTTCTTAGTTTGTAGTTACTACATGTTAAATAAATAGCTAAATGAAAAAACCGACTTTTATTATAATAGAACGCAATTCCAGAGATAGCTCCAAAAAACCATTTTTACTGAACTTTTCAAAGTTAGGCGACTCTATATATTTTCGATACTAATAATATGTACATTATATTTGAAAAGGCCAAGGGTCACAAAAACAGTTTTCGCTCTTATCTCGCTTTTTATTAACCGGACAGAAATGCAACCTTAACAAAAGTTATAGATAAGACAAGTTCATAAGTAATGTAATTTCAATAGCTTTTATGGCGTTCAATGGCAAAGTTTGAAAATGTAGTTTTTTTTTGCAGATTTAATGTAAATCTGGTAAAAGTTGTAGATTAATGATTTTCAATAACTTAATGCTGATATGTTACCAAAAATTGACTTTAAAAACCTGTAACCTTAAGTTAAAGCAATTTGATCGTGACTTTTTAAAATTTAAATTTTGAATCCAGCGGCAGCATATTGGGCTTCGCTCTTTTTAAGCAAAAATTATGGTGCTCTCATTTCTTTTATATGGTAAAGGTTCATTGACATTCCTAAAACTGATTTAGAAGATTTGGGTCTGAACAAATGCTCTATTATTATTTCGATCTCTGGCTCATTATTATATGCTGTTCCAATTTTTCAAATATCATTTTCCACTATTCCTCACCACATAGTTTGGGTCTTCCTCATCTATCATACTAGGGGTTACACCAGAGCGCTGATCGGTAAGTCTCTCTAACATATTTTCTAATACTATTGACAAAGCATTTTAAAAATCCCTGAAATAGATAGAAGTATGTTGATTAACAACCATTGATCTTGGTTGACCTCTAAGTATTCGAATTTAGCAAATTTCCTAATGAAGGATATTTCCTTTTATTTTTACTAAGAACTATGTGAATTTAATAAAAATTACAAAAGAACACCCTGATGTATACACGAGTATGTAACTTGATATTACCACTGGTACCTTGTTATTAAAGTCATATCAAATAGCTACCATTCTTTGTTACGCAGTTAAAACTGTTTTCAATATCTAAAAGCTGTTGGTAAATATAATTCAATTCTAAATTGAGTATCGTTTCCTTCTTATTGTTTCTGCTTTCGAGAAAACCTGTTGAGTTGTTTAGGAAGCCATTAGTGCCTGGCACCAGACAAATTTTTAACTTAAGTTAAAAACTTATGTTTGTTTTTGGTAATAACTTTCGCTAATATGTATTTTATGACGATTTCAAGAGAGACTACCAAGGGTGTTATCTTTGGCATTGCCAAATATTAAATACCCCCTGCATCGTATTAACACTAAGAAATGCGTCAAAAGATGGCTGGCTTCACCAAATGTTCTCAATTTGAATTTGGCAACATTTACTTAAATGGCTCTTAGTAGAGTGATTTTAAAATTAGTAGAGTGAACTGAAAAGTCTTGACTTGTGAGGGAGCTGTCGTGTCCTCTTGCTAAAATTTCTCAACTTTTGGGCTAAGGCTAGTTGTATTCGTTCTGTTTATTTATGCAAAATTTGGTTGCATTGTCTTTAATAATTTCCTCAGTATAGAGTGTTGAAGTTCTAGTTTATATGGGAGCTGCTAAACCCTCTTTTAAAAATTTGCCCTATCTTTGTAAAGAGCTTATCCGAACTGTTAAGAAAAAGTATAGACTTCTATAACCTATAGACACCCTCCTTTAAGCGTTACGAAAGCAATGACAAAATTAATATACCGAGTGTAGGGTATACAAATTCACTGATTTTCATTTTTGTTTGTTTTAATGATTTTTATATTGTATGCTGTTTTAGCATAGTTGTAACACAACATTCTGTAACGGATGAGAACAGTAGTGATATATTTTGCCTGGCATAAATTTATTGAAAATTACCCTAAAAAACCAGATTTTAGCATCTTAAGATGAATTGAGAAAACTTACATTTGCTACATCAAGGTTTTACAATAATGTTAATTCGCGTTCTGACGATTGTCTTAAAGTTCTTAGCTAAGTCTGTAAATTTTTAAATGTCAAGTTTCATCATTCATTTAAAATCAATCTATTAAATGTGCCACACAGCAATATTGATAAACTGCATCTGCTTTGATCGAAAATTACATTAATTATGCAAATGCTATAAGAACAAATTGACTAAATATAACTCGCCAAAAGAATATGATTAAAATTCATATTGTAAAATATAAGTCGGTAGAGATTAATTAAGACAATATTCAAATGATTTAACTCATAAGAAGTGACCCCAAATAAAATCATTTCTTTTCTTCTATTTAATGTCTTTTTTTTTCTGTTTTCTAACTCAGAGGTTCCAAAAAAAATTTACTTCCCATATCAATAAAAAAAGACCCTCTTTCCAATATGGCCGCTTGAATTCGAACGAAAATCGAAGTTTTCCAGTCAATTTATTTGAATACTCGACCTTAAACCAAAAAGAAGCTATATAAGATCGAACTTTTTTTATCAAAAAATCTGCAGTGAATTTGAATTCAGCGATAATTAAATAAAATTTTAACTAGCTACGTTTATATTGAGCTTGGAAATGAATTTTGTTCAAGGAAACTAAATTTAGCAAGACTTAATGGAATTCACCCGGGATAAAATTTTTGAACTATCTCCAGAATAATAAAAAAATTCGGGAATTTTTGGAGCAATTAAGGAAATCAAGAAAAAAAAAGTTTGATATACACATATATGTACATCCAAGGTTGCCAAGTGACCGAGATTTACCAGGCCTGGTGGGAATTCAAAAATTTCTGAAATATCTGGGAGTCGAACGATTTTTGTGAAATAGACTTCAAAGTTTCATTGAACATAAAAATTATTGACAAGTTTTCTTTTTGTTATTTGAAAAGATGACTCTAGAAAAGCATATTTAGAACATAACTCCACCAAAAAAACCTCTTGAACTATTTTTATAAAAGCATTACTGCTCAAAAACGGCTTTTCTGAGCTTAAACCCTGTTGGATAAAACGTCGATCTTTTGCAAGAGATAAATTTTAGAGATCCGAAGAAGTTTAAAAAAATCACTGTTTTTTACAAATCGTCTAATTTTAGTCAAGTCAAACACAATATATATTCTGAATACATTTTTCTATTTAATTAGATATTATGTTTGCTGTTTGACCTCAATCAGAATAGATATTGTCAACCGAATCTAACACATCAATCTTAATTAACTCTTAATTAGGGTGTCATTATCAAAACAATGCCCACAACAGAGACTCTCGCTCTCACTTCACTTAATGCATCTCAAGTCATGTCATACTAGATTATGTAGGGTCTCGAAAAATTTAAAGTAAATTCAATTAACTTACAATCAGCTCGTCCCGCCGTCATCGTACGCATAAATCACAACAACTCCAAATGTGATCGTTATAATAAGTGTGATTATGTTGTTATTGATATTGTCGCTAGTACTCGTACTGTTGTTGTTGTTGTTGTCGTTGCTGTTTTGTTGCTTTTTGGTATGCGTTATTATTGTTATTGTTGTGCTCATTGTTACTCTTCATATTATGATGGGGGTGTTTCGTATAGTCCACACGATGAACTTCATCGTTTCAGCTTACAAATATGAAAATTAAAAAAAAAAAGAAAAATTAAAATTTGCTACAAAAGTTTTAATTTCGCATTATTTGTACATTAAAAGCACATGTTTTATATTTGCAATTTTATCATTTTCATTTCTGCTAAGGTAATCAAGAGTAAAACGGACAAGTATCTATGTATGTAAAAGAACATTTTGTATATTAAAATGGTTAAGACAATTTTCGCTAATATCAGTACTCAGGGGTTAAAACATCTCTAAAGAGGGCGCCAGTGGTCATGTTCAAACATTTTTTGCGATATTGCGCCATTAGTCAGGAGTTAAAAAACCCCTTTATCTATCGATTATTGCAATAAAAATTGTCATTATGAATGTGATCATAACATCCATATCAAGGTGTCTCTGGTCATGTCCAAAAAATTTTGGATCTCTACACATCTCTCAGCATTTTACGTGTTAGCGTTAAAATTTTCTGTTTTAACCGCAAGCAATGAAAAAAGTTTTTATTTATTTACAACATCCGCTATCACCCAACATTGCCCTATACTTGTTATGCGACGCAATTTACATACATAGAAATGAAAAGGTTGGGAAATGAAAAAAAATAGCGAAATTTCGTTGAGAATGAAAAATCCAACAATCTGACCAGCTCCTATGTGGCGTTGATATCGATGGACATTGGTGAATGTCGTGTGCTATTGACGGCAATCTTCGTCGATCAGCAGCAGCGATCAACAATTTTACAACTACAGCCGATTGACGACGATGACGATCAACGTAGCCGATAGTCAACTGTGGACAGAGGCGGCTCTAATCAGATTTAAGTTAAGAATTCCACAGTTTTTGGGCCCCTGCCCTACTTTTTAACCAAATTTTTATGAAAATAATATAAGATCCAGTTAAAAAACATTAATGGAGATCCAAATGGGAGACTTTCTTAAGGTAAAAACTTTTTTAGAGAATTTTTTTTTTACTCATGCTGATTTAGATCGGGACTATGAGGGAAAGATTAGGTACAATTATTTGTCCGTATTGGAAGCTTTATAAAATTCTAACTCTTCTAATCTAATATTTCTTATACCATCTCTCCAAGTTTCATCAAAATCAATCAATCTATTTTGAAAATAAGTTTTTCTTTTATTGAGTACAGACTACTGGACTATATGAAAAAGTTATTGGTTGCTGAACTTTGTGCGATCACTTAAATATTTTTGGAGAAATTTTTAATTTTCATCACCCAAAGGTGATACAAAAATGACCCAAAGTATTAAAAAGAAACAAACAACATCGATACTTTTTTTAGTGGTTTTTCCTGGACCAGAAATTACTATATTAACTTTCTAAAAAATAAAAGAAAGTGGATGAAAAGATTGCGTCACTGAATATAATGAAAAAAATGCTTCAAAATTTATACACTAATTTTGGCGCCCATGCTGATCCGCTACCTAAAGCAACTGATCATTTCGCAATTAACTGGACCGGCACTGACAATGCTTACGATGTTGGTAACTTTTGCTGGTTGATCGCGCACACTATCACCAGCGACCAGTGAGTGATCGAGCGATCAAGCGAGTGAACGTACGAATGAACGGCGAACAAACGCATGAGGGGGAGTGAAGTGCGAACGAACAAACCAGTCGACCAGTTGCTGTCAATACGCCATCGTAGTTGGATATCTTTTGGATACTCGCGCTTGGAACGCTGTCGCAAAAGTTAAAAGAAAAAAGTATCAAAATAAAAATAAAAGCACGGAACGCGCTTGAATTTTCTAAATATTTGAAGTTAATCGGAAAATTGATAAATTGTGGAAAAACTCAACGTTAATACATGAAAAGTGTACAAAAATCAATATGCAATATATGATCGTGCAATAAAAATTCCAAAAGTTATCTATGCAAAGTTGGAAAAAAGATGAAAAAAAATGAAATTGAAAGCTTAAATACAAATACAAAGAACGAATAAATTCGTAGATAAAAGAAATAAACCAGATTTAATACAGAAATTGCTAAAAGGTACTTGTTTTGACACTGCGAAAAAATTTACATGGATATAAAAATCTTCCTCTTTCAAACTGAAAATACTACTGCCACAGTTGTTTGAGATATTTTATCTATTACCAGAAATTATATAATTTTTAAAAATTCCCCAAAACATTAATAAATTTCAAGATAAATGTAAAACAAAAGCTCTCTTATCGTTTTCTGCGCAAGAAATTTCTCACAGTGCACGATAAAACAAAATACTTCTATCTCAACAACTACACACACTCTCCTCCTAGTTAGATCTCAGCTTTTCAGACTCTTCCACACAGCACACAGTTATTTCAATTTTTTTTGTTGTTCTTGTTATTTTGTTATTGTAGCTGATCAGCGATCACCGTCGTCATATATTTTTGCGCGATCACATCTTTAAGCTCGGGTTTGCATAGTAGTAGCCCCATGCTACTCTTGTTGTTGCGACCTCTCTTCTCTGATCACGATCTTTCGCACTCGCACTCGCTCTCTTACTGCGGCATCCTCTGCACCGTCCCCCTTTTAATCATGCACATGACCTGACATACCACTGAGACGACTAAAGTAATCGTTGTGATTTTTGCCTTTGTTGTTTTCGTGCAAATCAACGTGTCGCATACTTTAACTAACCAATAAACAACCGGTTCGTTTGGTTTAACTTCAGCAACAACAACAACAACACTAACAACAACAATGGCAAAATACCAGCAACAACATTTTTGTAAGATATAAAAATAAGAAAAAATTAATCCGAAGAATTTAAGAGCCATATGTAGCTCTCTATTGAGTGAGAAAACTAATTTTAATTCAAGTCTATTATTTGAAAGGTACAATGATAATGTTGTTATTTTTGTTTTTTACAGTGATCTAGTTTTTTTTGTTTATCCATTCTGGTTTTGTGGATTATATACATTTTATAAAAAAAAACACCTTTATTTGAAAGATAGGTGATTTTCGATTATAAACAGTTTAATTACTTTCTAACAATAAGCCGCTGTACCACCGGCTACATCGAGTAAATGTTCGTTTTTCGTCCTTTTGTAATACCCTAAAAAGTGGGCGTGGATTTTTTGGTCTCTGTATCAATGTAACCAGAGTCGATTAAGCTCAGCTTATCTACCTACATTTGTTCCTATAAATCTTATTGCCTACTTAAATGCAATTTTATGTTTCCATTATCTATTTGACTAAATACTTCGATATTGAAAATGAGCGAAAGCACAGTAGAGTGTATCAAAAAAAACCCAAATTGAGAGTTCGATCTCAGCGGAATGTTGAAAAGTTGTATATCACCCCGATTGGATAATATTTACTATTCTCGCTGCATGCTTGAAGTTTCGAAAAGTTTCAAAATTTGCACTGAAATAAAAAAAAATTGGTAATTATTTACTTAAATATCGTCGCTCCCGATTTTCTTGAAATTTTAGTATGTTGTGCAGCTCAGCAGGCTGATCAAGAATATATGTGAAATGTGTATGTTGGGCATGGAAACGCCTCCTTTTTTTTGAGATTTATAATTCTTTTCTATAGTAAATATATCCAACATCGGCGTCGTCAGCCACATAAAAAGTAGGGTAAGTGGAAGTCCTTTGGCCGCGGCTAAGGTCTTACATCCTCCAATATCTCCAAAAACGGTTTCGGTCGAAAGCCGCCTACTTTTCTGTTGAATAACTGTGGCCAGCAAAGTCAGTGTTGGATATATGTACTTCGAAGAAGACCATCCTAATGGATTTTCAGTCCCTGATAGGTTTGGGATTGGTTTTTACCCATCAAGTCAGTTTTGTTTTTATTCAGGAAAAACACGTTATACATTCAGATTTCGAAGACACTTGCATTCATTACACGATTTTCTTGAATTAAATAAAAACCCGACTCCGGTTCAGAATCATGTGGTCTGATATTCCCGCGGTATTCCGATCAAATTCAAAAATATAACAATTGTTATATATCCAGTATTTTGAATATAAAGTTATCTCAAGGAAGTGAAGTGAAATTCGTGCTAAAAGTACTTGATAACGTAGGAATAGCAGATCAGCAATCAGTATCGCTTCGAAAAAAATGAAGTTCAGCATATATATAAGTAGTTGCCCAACTTTCAAAAATGCATTCAGCCTAATGGGAGTGCATTATTTAAATCAAATAGGTGACAAACTTATAAATTGAAAGAATTACTTAATATATTCTAAGTTTTTTTTTTCATATTCAATTCCATTATTTCAATAATTGCAGAAATTTTTATTTTTTTTTGTAGATATACAAACATATACATATATTAATCATGAAAAACTTAAAATTATTGCAATCAGGAACAACCATTTAATTGGTCGCCAACTTTTTAGTTGGTCACAAAATACATATTTAATTAGCGTTAAGTCGCAGGCTCACTAAATATTTTTATCGCCGTCCAATAGTCGGCCAACTATTTAATTGCTTGATGCGCTGGTCCTACAAGAGTCTCGTTCGATTCATTCAGAAGAGTTTTCTTGCAGTTGCTAGCTAGACGATTGATATATAATTTTAACCTTAGAATACTAAAGTACGCAAACGAAACAATAATTTTCACTAGATGCATTCGTGCGCTCGTAGTGCTTTTTTCAATTATTTTGCTTCAGACTTTGCCATTTCACTGGTGAAGCTTAAAATATGCGTAGTGGATAGCAATGAAAGTATAAAACTCTTGTGAGTAAATCTTACTCATGATAAGTACATACTAACGATGTTTTTTTTAATCACATGAACTTCGTTTTATATAGGCAACAACATATCATCGGTCGAAGGCTTTTTGAGAACTAGGAACCGTTGCTAAAAAATTACATTTTTTCTGAGATTAGCTCACCTAACGTCTAGGCTCTATGCCTGTTGATTTTAGAAGGTGTTTTATGAGAGTTCTCATTGCAATCCGCGCAAGAGATCAATTTCTTTTTCTAAACTTAGCAGTATTATGGTACTCAAGGGTAAATGACTCTAGCCAATAAAACTATTATTGTTTATATCTAACTATTTCGATAGGAGTAGCTATGATTCTCATTGTAGAAATAAAATGCTCTCTATATTTTTCATTTACTCATTTTACTGTCAATTGTATTAAGCGAGTTTACTCTCCGAGATTTTGTGAAAATAACAACAAACAATTTATACTGATCGTAGGCGGGCGCGATTTTCCCCTATTCAGTTCAAGTCAGTTTGATAGTGTAAGTTGAAGCTGAAATAATTAGCTTAAATATTTTATACAGAAAATTTTTTAACTTTAATAGATGAATTAACTTATTTGAGAAAACAAAACAGATGGAAAACAAACAAAAATGAAAACATAATTTAGACTTCAATTCAAAAATATTTAATATGACTAAAAAATTAACAAGTTTCATTTCGAAAAAGATTAAGCCTCGCGTGATGTTTGGCAAAGAATATAAATTCGAAAAGAAACAAATAATGACATTACACTAGTATGTAGGTATTTGAAAAAAGTTAGCAATATTTAATTAAGTGAATAAAATTAACACGCGCATAACAAAAGCTGTTGAAGGCGTCAAAAACTCTTGGTAACAGGTTCAAAGTGTTTTGGAAAAAACGAAAAATAATAGTAAAAAGGTAACATAAATAATTCAAATATAAAACTCAAGGATGTTTTCGAGAAAGAGATTTATAAAAAAAGATATAAATAATATAAATTATTAATAATAATATGAGAAGAAGAAATTAACATGAAACAAGCTTCCGGTTTTTAAAAATTACGTAGTTTCAGTGACGGGGGCCGTCGTTTCGGGCGCAAAAGCTTGAGAGCGGCAAAATAGTCATCGGTATTCATTCAGATTTGTAAATTATATTAAAATAAAAATTTGTATTGAACAGAACTTGATAATTTTATTAAAATTTAATTTGATGATACAGTTTTTTACAATTTTGAATATTTCATTAATAGTCATAAGTGAATGAAAGTTTATGTTTATTAAGTAGAAAATAAAACGTTACAAAAATAAGTTATCGCACAATTTACAGATATATGGTAGGAAGGAAAATACTACTATAAAAAAACCTTCGCTAGTGATAAGTGGCTGAAAGAGTAGTGCTGGAGGAATAGTGTAAATATGAATAGGTTTGTCTTTTAATGAGGAACAACTTTGACTCATACACCAAGCTCCATAGACATGAAATAAATAGAAAACGTAGAAAAGCGTTTGTAACCGTGTCAATAACCGGTTAATTTACGATTATCGCGAAACGCTAACGTGTAAGCCAAATCTGATGGAAGCTTCGACCATAGTGAATCGAAATTACCCTGAAATGATATTAAACGATGTTTCTCCAGAACTTAGGTCTCATTAACATTATTTTTAATTGAACTTAGTCATTAGCATATAATGGTATTAATGAGAACAGTATTATACGATACCATAATATATGTTTATATATTCTTACTGCAAATTAAGGAGCGTATGGCTATAAACGAAAGACTACACAGCTGAAAATATGTTTTAACGAAGTTATTTGTTTCCGACTTCAGTTTTGAAGAAATATCGGCCTTGCAATACAAATTTAGAAATTTCTCCTGGGGGGCTAAGCTTAAGCTTATTATTATGTTAGCTTAATCTTTCTGGAGAAGCCTATGGCCTGATCTGTTCTGGTTGGCTTAGCGCACCTGCTTCCCCCGATTTTTCAAGTTTTGACGTCTATTCAAACATAAAAAGCTTTCTTTAAAATGAAAAAAATTAATTTTTGAAAAACATATTATTATTTACTCCTCATTCTATAAATCACAAGTATTGCGCATAAATTTATCCCATATGCAAAAATAATGTCACAACTTCACATTTTTATTTATTTATTTAATTTAGTTAGTTACACTCCTAATTTATTTGTTTTTTTTTTTCAAATTTAATATCTCCTAAATATGCGACATCTATCGTACTTGTAGTACAAATTGGCACGGGTATGCGCGTGTATTTTCTTTGGTTTGTGTGTGATTTGCCCATTAGGGTGTGTACAGAAAATACAATTTTTTTTTCGAAATTCTACCCAAGAACAGACTAAAGATTTTTCAAGTTATAGTGATTTATGTAATGTTATTAAGAAGATAAAATAAAAAAAAGGATATAGCTACCTATATTCATTATAAAAATGTGGAAAGGTTCAGCGAAACAATGCGCAAATTTCCTACAATTTTCAGTGGAAATATTGCTCAAAATTGAACATCAGTTGAAGAGAAAATGAACTAGTTCGATTGTAGAACAACCAAGAACACCAAGATCGTGTCAGTTGAACCTATACGACTTCTTCTTTGGAGCTTTTTGAATTCACACCAATAAATCACAAACAATTCCTGACCTTAAGATCAAGATCCAACGTGTTATTGCTACAATCGAGCCACAATTATGTCATCGAAAATTGCAGCAAAAGAATAAAAGTTTGTCAGCAGAGCCGTGAAATAAATTTGGATGACATTTCGTTCCATAATTAATGGCAACATTTGTAGTTTAAAAAATAAATAAAAATATTGTCTCTTTTCAAATAAATAATCGCTTATTTCAATATCTAAATTTTTCGATTTTTTCGGGACACTTTTTATATGAACTCAACTCAGTAGAGCTATAAATTCAAATACATTATTTGTAAAACTAATTTCTAAGATTCAGAAACAATTTTTATTTTTTTGTCTCACCCTAATATTCATGTGTGAAAGTCTAAATTGACAAGCGTTCGTTCAGTTCGCAACTTCTTTGTTATTTTCAATTAAGGCGGTCTAAGAAGCATTCTGTATATCTTATTTGTTTGTTTATTATATTTGTTATTGTTATTGTTATTAGTACTCGCTTCATACTTCACTGCCTTGACGTACATATATTAGTTATGTGCACTATAGACTTAAGTCTTCTAGTAACTACTAACATAGCAGATACCTACAATAAGAATTGAGTTAGTTTAGATGTTCGTACGAGATAATGCCCTGCATGAAATTCCCACAAATCTCAGCTTTGTTAAAATGCTAAAGCACTGCAGCAGCTGCCAGTGCCGTTACAAGTGCAAGTTATTTGACATGTGAGATTTTCTTGAGAGATACTTTCATAGATTTACTCAATTTTGCTAGCACTGTGAGTAAAACACTAAGAAAAATTGAAAAAAAAAAACAGTTTAATAACACTAGCCTGAAAAAAAATATATATGTATGTACATTTTATATGGATAAGATCAAATCTGTTCTTTAGTCATAATGTAGATGGGAAAACTACATATATTACGATAAAAGTTAAAAAATTAAAAAAATAATAATATAATATATAGACATATAATGATGCTAACTTAAATATCTAGGATTCTACATCGTTAAAAATTTATTAAATCGACTTAAGTCACAGTTTGAGGTAAATTGATCGAATGGGTATGTCAGCTCTTTAGGGGCTCTACATCTGCATTCAGGGAAAATAAGTGAAACATATGCAAATTCCTCATGCCTTTTAGGGGCGTAAAAAGCTTAAGGCCATTAGTTGCTATAGCTGTTAAATTCTTAAATGATTTGTAAATTTATTTTATGATTCTTATTAATAAAAAAACAAAAATTCACCTGAGCATCAGCATAATTGCATCACCTCTCTAATTTGAATTTTTTATTCTAAATTTTCATTTAAGCTATAACTTTTTTAGAAATTCATATTCATTGCTTGTGAAACAATTAAAAATTATGAGTGACAATAAATTAAAAAATAGTCTGAAAATATATGCAGATATGACTTTGTTTATTTGTTTTCATTTTATTTTCATATATCACAGATTAACAACTAGACATGTAAACAATAAAATATTCGCAATGCAGAAATGTGCATTGACTCGCTTTTTTAACTTGTTTTCATGGGTGTATCTGTACAACAAAATTAATGCGAACTTTGAACAGTTTTCCATCAATGTGCTGATAAGAGAACTTCCAAAATAAGAATGTTTTGTTTTTTAAATAATTTTAAAATGAGTCATTTCTAAGGAAAAAAAGAGTGTCAACAATTTTTTAGCAACATTTGAAAAAAAAGGCATTCACTTTGTGTTAAATAAAATTCATTAGCACATTTTCTGAGTAACAAACATTTTTATTAATATAGTAATATGCAAGGAAAGTCCGCTGAATGACATGTATCGATAAGAGATGTCACACTTTTACACTTTCGGCATACCTATGACCCAAAGTTTATGATGATAAGATATGTTAACGTCAGAAGTCTTGTCGCTACTATATTCTTTATAAAACACTGTACGACAAAAATAAACTTTTTGCAAAACTATAAGGTTCTAGAACATGAAGCTGGTGGATGAACGAAAATAAAGATAGTCCTGTTGGTGTTTCTTGTTCTTGGCGACCCCTCGTGAAATCTTCTGGAAAACATTTATGAATATTATTTTTCAGAGGACTCTTATGGTTTTTTCGGAAATGGATCAAATAGATCTGTAAAGGTGGAGTAAATAGGCAAAAATGTTTTAAGAAAACATTCTTTGAGAAATTTCACAATATACTATTGTCATTAAGACAAAAATCATCTTTAATTGAGATTAACACATTTTTTTAATATCATTTTATTTAATTTTTGACAAGAGTATGGAAATTTGAACTCATTTATGCAATTCACAATTACAATGTGTCAAATCATACAACTGTGAGCTCAAAATTTATTGTTTACAAATTATGTTTTTGTCACTCTCTTTTCCCATACGATTCTCTCACCGAAATATCAAATTTTGCTTTTTGTCACTCTCTTTTCCCATACGTTTCTCTCACCAAAATTGAAAACGCATACAACTTTCAAAAAACATGCTTAAAGGCATATTCAAATTTATCGAATAATTGTAATTAGCATTTATATGGGAAACAATAACAACACAAGTTATAACCTCGTACAATATTGTAAAATTAGAACATTGTAAATTCACCAGCTCAATTTACAATGAACTGTGAATTGCATAATTGTAAAAATATTTGTAAAGTTGTAAGCTTTTAAACGTCACTTACATAAATTTTTTATAATCGTTTCTCCACCAGAATCAAGTGCCAGCGCCTTGATATTTGTGTTGTACAGTGTAATAAATGAAATGGGAAAACTTTATAAAAATCAATTGTATATTTTAGAAGCATTACTATAACCTCAAATCTGATTTCATTTATTTAATTTTTTCAGAATCCCTTACAGCACGCAGAATTCAGAAGGATGTACCAAAATAAACAAAAATTATATTTTCGCCGACTCTGTAGATATGGACTTCCTTACTGATCCTATATTCTCGGATTTAGGTAAGTTAAAAATGATATGACATAACTACATACGTTATGACATTGCTCAGTTGGTAAGAATTTTATCAATGTATTGCATGATTTCTCTAAGAAATTTGTACACGAGTGGGCAAACAGCGCAAGTCGTGTAATAAATTGGTGAGCTCACCCAAAATTAATTTTTTAAGGATCTGCTACTTTCTTTGGATTTGCCAAGAAAGCTTACAACGAAACGCCAGCATAAAAAGTTTAATATGAAATGAGTTACAAGAACAAAGGCACATAGCAGAAAAACTAATTTTCGCTTTGCTTTGTTTTCACTTTTTACTTCGTTCTCAACAAATCTATGCAAAAAGAGAAACTTATCAGGCTTCGAAATTCTCACACATCGGCTTAAAGGTCACTGATGATTCCATTCAGCAATAAATGAAACTAAGTAGCTTTAGCCGTTTTTTGTTGTTCTGTTTTTGTAATTTTTTTGGTGTTATAACACACTGTACTGAACAGTAAGCTCAGTAAAATAATTACATATTTGATTCGATCAGGGCTTGAACCTGTCTACTTTTTCGTATGGTTTGCTGTCGACTCTGTTCATTAGTTAGCTAAGCTGCAGTAAATTGATTCGAATCAAAGCTAAATTGAATGGTTAAACAAAAATGAACGTTTAAGAACTATACAAGAAAATCCATTAAGGTAATTTTTTTCAACTGGGATGTTATCTTGCCCATACCCAAGAAAGCTACGCCAAAATTCTTAATGCTTAAAATAGGACATTGAATACAAAAAGAGTTTGCTTCTAAGCAACAGTTTTTGTCAACGACATTTTACTTGATGAGCAACATAAAACTTTTATACTTTCTTTTTTTTTTTTTGGATCACGATATTTGCATAAATATTAAGTTTGTATAAATATACAATAGGGTTTACCTTATGTTAAATGTTTTGATACATAAATAAGTGTGGTACACTGTTAAAAATTATGCGTTTACTTGTAATGTAATAAATAAGGTCTCATTGTGACCAGTATTTAACGCATTAGACTTTGAATAAAGTGTGAACTAATCAATTTCGCAGTTTTCCGGGTCACTTTATGAGCTGAGCCAATAATAGCTCAGCCAATCATGCCATAGGTCTCATCTTTGCGTCTATTTTACGCTTAATACTTTTGACCACGACTGTAAGTGCATGCATAGAGCATATTTTATCAGGTATCTTCATTGCAACTATCATAGTATTTTTATCAATAACTTTTACTAAATGCCAAATTAATTTCCAAAAATGTAATTTTTCAGTCAGGGTTACCAGTTCTCATAAAGCCCTGGACCTTTGTTTCGTATTTTCAGGAACGTAGTAATTTACCCCTTCCCAAACAGATTAACTTAATTTAGTAGTCCCTTAGATTAAAAGAAGAAAACTAGTGAAATTTCAAGACCAAAGTGTAACTAAAATGAAACTTTAAGGAATGTAGCAAAATTCTGCATGCGATAATTAATTGTTAGAATAATCCCAAAACCAGCATGACTTATTGGTTCACATATAATTCGTTGTGCCTTCATTGAAAACCAAAACAAACGAATTTTGTTCTATGAAAGGTCCAACCCAATATATATGAAATCGCATGAAAGGGTTTACATTTTGTCAAACAAACATTTCAGCTCGTTCCGACCATTGTTTGATCAATAAATGTGTGAAAAATTCACATTTTTTGCGCTGTAAAATATTTCATCAGTCGAATTTTTCGTCGCCTTTAACGTGGAAACCGGCCTACAGAATTTTTAAAATACCAACATTTTATTTAAAAATCAGAGATAAAAAAAACATTCTCAAATTAAAAAAAAAAAAATAAATAAATAATTAGTAAAATATTGTTTGTTTGCATGAAGTCTGTTTTATAACAATTGTGAAAATACGCGAGTTGCTTAAGCTGGAATAGCTGCTATATGTACACAGTTAGATACAGAGATACTCGTACTACCTGAGAGCAAATTGTTATTGTAATACGAATCCGATAATCGATTTAATTGGGTTGGGAATTTCTTTGGCTCAAAATTTAGATTCAATTGTATGATAAAATAACAATTTATTGTTGTATATTTTTATGTTGGATTTTTTCAAACAGATAATGTAATAAAGTTTATTTACTTTTATTTTTTTACTATAGTGATTTTTTTGCATTGTTTTATTAAATTGTAATTTGTAAATTTTCTTTCATTTGTTTATTTTTTTATTAAAAGAGTATGCATTGTTTTTATTTCTTGTATTGTTTGTGTTATTGGTTCAATTATAAAATGTTTAGTTTTGCTTTATAATGTGTTAAGTTTTAACTACATACCAACACGATAGCAGTGCAAAATGTTTTGTTATTACTTGCATTATTATTAGCATTATGTTTTTATTTTTATTTTAGTAAAAAAAGTGTTTTTTTTTTCCTCATCTTTTCACTGGTGATCATTCGGTTGTGAAGTGCATCAACCGTCAGTTCGTTGGTTCGTTCATTCATTAGATAATTAATTATCTAGATGCAATAATGATGCTGTTCAATGCATTCAATTCATCTATGATATTCGATAAACTTGGCTAGAAACGTCGAACAAAATAAACTTCTGCAGTTGCAATTGAAATTCGTTAACTCCAAGTTGTATTACAAAAAAATGTACATAAAAAACAAAATAATTTGTATAAAATCGGTACTATAAAATCAAAAATATATATACATAAAATATAATAACATATTTCAAAATCAAAACACAAGTGTTTTAAGAATCTGGTGAAAATAACATTATCATGGAATATCCAAAAACTATACATGGTAAAGTGTGTTAATTTTACGTTTTTGGTTTTTGTATACGAAATGATTACCCCACAGCGAACGTATTATATTCCACTATATAATTTTGTCGTGCAATTGTTATTGATCAAACACAACATTATTTGTCACATTTTGTTGGGTGCCTAATGCAAAAATGTTTATGAACAAATATTGCTTGGAAGTTTCATGTATGTAAATACTTATTTGCTAATTTGATATCTAACTATAGCCCAATTAAGTTTTCTTATTTGCGACTGTTAGTCAGACCCTTAATTTACCCCTTTCCAAACAATTTAACTTAATTTAATAGTCCCTTAGATTAAAAGAAGAAAATTAGTGAAATTTCAAGACCAAAGTGTAACTAAAATGAAACTTTATGGAATGTAGCAAAATTCTACATGCGATAATGAATTAAATTTGTTATTTGAAAAATAAATATTATTATTCTTAATTTTCAAGCGGATATGGATGACTTTGGGTCCTGGATACTATGCTAGTTTTTATACCGAAACGCCCGTAGGACGAAAACACTTAAAACGCTACATACATATGTCTTGGTACTTATAGTAGCTATAGTCATTAGCTTATCTAGGGGACCGAGGGGGCAGTAGCCCCGGGCATAAAGGCTTGGGGAGCGGTAAAATGGTCCTCGTAGTATTAAAGTAAAATTTTGTTTTTAGCATAATTAACAAATTTTATAAAATTTTGTAGACCTCTGTGTCAGTTTTTGCTACGGTTTTTGGTATGCGAAAAGTAGTGAAATTTTGTTTTTCTATTTTTAAAAAAACTTTGATAGGTAGGCGGCAAATTACCTTTTTGCCCTGGGCGCCAAATGTCCACAGTACGCCACTGGCTATAGTACAAGCGCGTCTACAGTGGTTGGATTTTAAAGGGGACATGTACCACTATTAAATTTTTATTAAAATTTGGTGAAGAAGAAGAGGAAAAGTAAAGGCATGACCTCTACGAGTGAAGCAAAATAATGGGTCTGTGTACGCATCTGCTATAGTTGTAAACTTTGACGCAGAAATGCATATTGTTTTTGTTAGGCATTTTGCAAAATGTGGGCTGGATTAGACAACGGTTTGTGGTACCTGCCATATAACAAAAGTATATAAAACGCTATACCTTGGTAATTATACCAGCTATAGTTGTAAAAATTTATATATGGATGTACATTGTTTGTGGCAAGTTTGATAGCGTATATTCCTTACAACTACATAAATAAGGATATTTTGTGGGCTATGCTTGTAAGCAACAATTATTTTTTCCTAAAACAGGAGCTTAGTGTAAAGAAAAAAGAGTTCTCCTTGGCTCACATTTTGACTGTTCAATTAAAGTTAAAACTATATTTCTATACTTTGAGAAAACTCGCTCGCAAATACACTTTCTTATTTTCTTTTTTTTGGTTCTCGGATCGAAAAGTTGAAAAAATAATTGGACAAGAAAAAAATGGAATACAAAAAGTTTGACGAGAATAAAGTTGGGTGAGAATAAGAATTGAACAAAAAAGCTTCACGGCAAAAAATTTATGTGGCGAAAAGTTGCACGACAAAAAGTTTGATGTTAAAAAAGTTGGACGACAAAAAAGTTGATGGACAAAGAAGTTGGTTGAGTTAAAACTGAAGTCAAAAAAGCGAAACGGCATAAAAGTTGAATGATTAGTTTTCCAACATGAACGTATTTCATTTAACTGCACTATCCTTTCAAATAAATCATGCTTTCTTTTATGCTGAAAAATTATATACATAGCCGCAAAATTTTTAAAAGGTCAAAAAAAAAGTTGAAAAAAAGTTTTAAAAAATCGAAAAGTAACACAAGCGTCAAATTTAGCATAGCGGCTAGCATGTCGGTTAGCATGATGCGTTAGGCGTTAACTTTCAGTCAATTTAGTGCTTCATATTCGCCAGTAAATTTGTTCAATTTAATATACTCCAGTAAATTTTCACACATAAAAGATTTTTCAATAACTTATTTGTTTCCCGACTCTGCCCATACCCTAATTTTCGTCTTATACACATCGATCCTGGGGCCAATCTAATAATCCTCTTAGATTCGACTGCAATTCACTATTGTTTTCTTCATATAAAATTTTTATTTAATGTTATTAATTCTACTTTATCTCAATCCAAACAGGTCGCTCTGATTTTATTGGTGGCATTGACAATGAAGCATTGGATTTTGGTCACTTAGATCAGTTTATGCAAGTAGCAGCCTCGGTTGCTACTCCAGGTAGTAATGTCGCTGAAGCGAATAGCAACACCACCAGCAACAACAATATCGCCTGTGCTATAAAATCCGAGGCAACACCTATAACTTCAACGATTTCAAACTCAAATCGTCCAATAGCAACTGTATCTGCTCGTGTCAGCTTAACACCAGTATCGACACCTATAGCAACACCATTAGTAGCAAACAATAGCATAAATAACACAACACACACTCATTTACCGGAAAGTCCACCCGATTCTGGTTCAGAGCCACCATACAGTCCATTGCAGGATGTGCACGGATTAACGCTAACTTCTCGAGAACTTGTTGCAAATAGTGGCGATTTATACCATGGATTGTCAGCTGGTATACGACAAACGTCAGTGCAGCAAGAAAGCGTCACAAATACGGGATTACAGCCCAACCCACATTCATTGGCGGCACAAACTCCGTTACACTTGTCACCACAATTTACGCCACCGCATCATCATCAACATCACCAGAACACAACGCTCTACCATATTAATCAACCTGCCCAACAATACCTGAACAATTCGCATCATATTCCTACAGAGCATGCTGGTGAAATCCGCATAAAACATGAGGCTGGACTCATTATGAACGCCACCAACTTAGGTACGCAACATCCTAGCTCCAGTGAGAGTCACATCGAGCTACCATCCGAGCATCCAATGTTATACACCGCCAATAGTGTTGGTATCCATTATGAGCAGGATGCTAATGGTATATATTCTGGGCCCGATTACTCAAATCTCTCAAATAATGTCGGTGTTCTAGGCCAAGCACCTATCTGTATGTTAAATGTTGATACGGAAAGAGTACATGTAGTGGGCACACCAAGTACACCACAACCAACTCGTTCTTCAGCACCTTCTACTCCTATACATCAGTCAACACGTAAACGAAAGATGTCCACCCAATTAGACTGCACCGAATTTACTGCTTTGAAGGCTGATCCAGGACTAAGGAAGAGTCCAGCTGCTAAGAGTAGCTGTAATGCTACACAGTACCCATTTGCAACTGAATCTCAAAAACTTAGCCCCACCTCTCCAGTTAGTATAAGTTTACCTACGCCCATGAGCGACTTAACCACGCCTGCACTTTCGACTGCTTCTTTATCGCCGGCACTATCAACAATTAACTCAAATCAGGAAAACAGCATGGATGGATCGGTAGCTGCAAGTGGCAGTGGTGAGAATTCAGATGCTAATGCACTAACGCCCTGCATACGCTTTAGTCCTTTTCAGCCACAAAATTGGCATAAGCTCTGCGATCAAAGTTTACAAGAGCTATCAGTGGTTTACTATCGTGTTGATGCTGATAAGGGCTTTAATTTTTCCGTCTCCGATGATGCTTTCGTTTGTCAGAAAAAGAATCATTTTCAAGTAACTTGCCATGCTCGCCTTCAGGGTGAAGCTAAATTTGTAAAAACACCGTCCGGTCTTGAAAAAATAAAAGCCTTCCATTTGCATTTCTATGGCGTCAAACTGGAATCGCCAAATCAAACCATACGCGTAGAACAAAGTCAATCGGATCGCTCCAAGAAACCATTTTATCCCGTTCCGTAAGTAAAATTAGTATTTTTTGAATAGGTTGCTCTGAGCAAATCAGACTTTATTATAAATACTACAGTAATTTCACTTTTAATTTCACTTCATTTCAGAATTGATCTCCAAAGTCACATTGTGAGTAAAATCACAGTAGGGCGTTTACATTTTTCTGAAACTACTAACAACAACATGCGTAAAAAGGGCCGTCCTAATCCAGAACAACGCTATTTTCAACTGGTCGTTGGTCTGCATGTGCACACCATGTCTGGAAATTTCCCTGTCATCAGTCAAGGTAGCGAACGTATTATAGTGCGTGCCTCTAATCCTGGACAATTTGAATCAGATGTCGATCTCTGCTGGCAACGTGGCATCACACAGGATTCGATCTTTCATGCTGGGCGAGTTGGCATTAATACCGATCGTCCCGATGAGAGTCTTGTCGTTCACGGTAACCTCAAAGTTTCCGGTCACATTGTACAACCAAGCGATAGTCGTGCCAAACAGGAAATCGGTGAGCTGGATACATCAGTGCAGCTGCGTAACTTACTCAAGATACGTGTAGTACGATATCGTTACGAACCTGAATTTGCGATACATTCAGGTCTAAGACGCGCAAGCGCAAGTGATAGTGAGGAGATTATAGATACCGGTGTAATTGCACAAGAAGTACAAAAAGTTATACCGGATGCAGTAAAAGAGGCTGGTAGTATAACACTGCCAAATGGCACTGTGATTGAGAAGTTCTTACTTGTAAATAAGGTTGGTATTGGTGATGAAAAATTAAATTTACAAAGCGGAGTTTCATTGACTATCCTTGGTAAATGGTTAAAAATTGAAGGGCTTCTTCCCTTATGATCCCACTTTCTCCCCAATAGTTTCTTTTCATTTTATGGAGATTATTTGAATCATACTTAAAGTAGCGCAACATACATAAATCTTTCCAGCTGTTATTGAAAGAACACTTTAGAACAATTGCTTATGAGCATTATTTTCATGTTTTCTTATCTAACCTAACCGAACCTAACCTAACTAAACCTAACTTAACCTTAACATCGACCATCTTTACACATTAATGTACTGCAGCCTACTCCATCTATATTTCCCCTACCTCTTCTTCCACTTCAAGGATCGCATATTAATGGAGAATATTGGCGCTGTAAAGGAACTTTGCAACATCACAGGCACACTGGAATCACGTATTCAAAATCTTGAACAAATGAACCATCGTTTGTTGCGTTCTAAAGAATACGAACAAAGGAACATACTGGATCGGGAAAGTAATCGGCATATAACTCCAAGGAATAAAGAACTTTGCTCGAATAGAAATTTACAGATTATCATTATTTTTTTGGTCATTGTAATGGCTGCATGGTAAGTTATATATCTGGCATAAACATAGAACAATAAAAAATGTTCACACTAACTTTTCATGGCAATCTCCTTTATCTTCCAGCTTGACTGCAGTTTCTACGCTCTACTTTGTTGAGCATAACAAACAAAGCTACAATCACAAGCATTTAGAGCGACTTCAGCAGCCACACCATGGAAATGGCCAACATGACTCAATGCTGATAAGCGAACAGGAACGACAACTTATGCATTTGCGTAATATTCTACATTCCGGTGCGAACAAAACGCATGCGACTTGGCCGGGTTACTTATTCGGCATAACCACACCGCGAACAACAACATTAACAGCATCGTCAATGTCACCGGTGAAAAATAACACTAAGTTAGGACAGGAAATTTCTTATAACGAAAGTGGTGAATACTATGCTTCTAACGGACGTACTGATGAGTTAGCTGTGGTTATGGAAAAACCAGTGGTGAATTTACAACCACTGCAGTCACTACGAGAGCAACATCGAATATCGACGTCAGCGCCTTCTACACGTAATAACAAGACAATAAGTAGCAAACACAAAATTAAATGGCCTCTGCCACAGGTTGTGCTCCGGGTTGCAGCGCAACCTTCGCAAAAACTGACATCAAGCCATACTAATACTAACGGCATAGCTAATGTGGCAGGCATAACTTCGAATGCGAACATTGCAGTACCACCGATTTCAACTGGAATTATACGCAACTCAGCGTTTGAAGAGCCACTTAATGTTAGCGAAACTTCTTCGGAGAAAGTTGGTGAAACTATACCGCATGATTTCGAAAATAATTCCATTGATATTGATGCACGTCAATCAACAAAAAAATTAACGGTCATCAATAAAATTACGGAACATGCATCACCATCAGCAGCGGCATCTGCAGCTTCATCGTCTTCTTCAAATAGCGCTTCACATGAGTCCTCTTTAAATACAGAAAATGTCGGTTCGGATATCAATTTAAATATTGCCGCAAATCAAAATGTTCACATAGTCGCCAGTACTTCAAGTAGTAACAACATCGGTGCACCCGATGCAACAGCAACTGCAAATGTTCTCAAATCAAATAATGTCGGTGGAGGTGGAGAGTCCTTGATTTATAATGTTTATAAAACTGTCTCACCTCCGACAACAACAACAACTGGTTTTACCGCAAGCGTAAATGGTCACAATGCTAATGACAGCTACTCTCTGGATACACCTTCGCTATCAAACAAGAGTCAGGGTGTACTGGAGACACTTGTTGATACTGCGGATGCATTGGACTTGCAGAATCTCAGTAGCAATAATGAATCGGTTGATAACCATCCAGAGGCAGCTTTTTTTGGCTACGAATTCCCAACACATGATTCAGTATTGGGTCGTAGATCAACAGTTGAATATCGTGGTAGTGCGGTGACTAATTTACAAAGAAAAATTGTTGAGGTTGTTGGAACACCAGTGCAATGCAGGCAGCCAAGAAAGCGTGATAATGTGTCTAATTGCCAGGTAGGAGAAAATGATCCTTTCATATAGTTTTAAGTATAATAAGTAAGCTTAGATTCTTTGCAAGATAGTGTTGGCAAAAATTAGGCTTCACTAGAAGTCAGCTATGTATGTAGGGCTTTATTTGTATAGCTTACTAGGCGATCGGCGATACCGTCTAGAAACAAAGCCTATATCATTAAGTCATTATTGAGCTATTAATTTATCACGTAAGTTCTATATAACTTGAACATTTATCTCGTTTTAGTCTGTTTGCTTTGAGGACTCCAATCAGTTGTCATCACCTCGTCAACGTGCACGTGCGCCTAGTGCTAATGAGAAAAACGATGTTCATTTGCATCATACACAAAATGTTGACTCCGTCGAAGTTGAAGAAGTAGATGTTGCTGATGTTGTCGATAGTTTAGATGAGGAAGCTATAATACATTCTAATGATACCACATATATTGCGCCAGGCAAGATATCCCATGCTACAGAAGCTATAGCAAAACAAATTTCAGCTGAACATCAATCTGCGGATAGTGCGGACACATTAGAGATTTTACCCGAATCATCTCAATCAGTGAGTGATGAAAATTTATATAAAATTCCAAACGGTGAAGGAGGAGCAAGCGTAGAAGCAGCAGAAAAAAACACGGATACCACAGCAAGCATATCGATTGATGCAAATCGTCCACCGACGCTAGATTGCTGGAAAATCACTAACTATATTTTAGCTGATAATTTAAATTATACATATAGTGCGGAAGATTTCTGTCCAAACATTGGAAAATCATTAAATTCGACTTATATCATACCGCTGTCCAGATATTTTAAAGAACCAAGTCTTGAATTACATTTTAGGTAAAAATTGGTTATCGGAAAATCGCTTTAGTTTTCTGATTTATGTATATAAATATTGTTTCAACAACTTCAGTACTAATTTATTTCAATTTTAAAACAAACAATTTTAGCTCCTCAATACCTTTACTATGGACTTTGTGTCACGATAATGATCACAGCAAACGTGATGCTAAATTACTAACACCACCGGCACATAGTAGAAATTTGCATAGAGAACCAAGTTCATCTACGTCATATCTTGAACTTAGCATTCCAAATCATGGTTATTTCATCAGGGATGTAGTGTTGCGTACCAGCAATGATTTAACTAAGGTAATATAAATCATAGTCTTACATTTCTTTCGCTAGTACAATTCGGACATAGCATTAGCACAAAGGAACAGAACAAGCATTTTGGTCGAAAAGTCAAATATTACAGATTTCTCAGTAATAACGTCAGTGGCGTCACTTTACCAAAATCTTAGGGGGGGAGGGGGGAGAGGCGAGAATTACAATTCCACCACTATTAGATGAATTTATTGAAATGATGTTTTAATAGTATCAGATCCTTGGGCGGGCCAATGCCCTTTCCAGCCCTACCGAATTGACGCCACTGAAAAAAATACTATCTGACAATGTGGCATAATTTTGCATAAAACCGGAACATCCGTTTGGAAAGGTAGTAATTTTAACTGCAACAAAAATGTCAACGAAAACGAACAACGCCACCCTGTTTCTCATAATCAAGTAACTATTTTCTGCTTTTCAAACTCAATGATAAAAACTCATTCCGGAATCTAACAAAGTTCTGCAATATCTTCTGACTGATCGATCAATGAATAATTAAAAGAATTTTTTCCAAATTGAACTAAATAATAAGGAAGTTTTACTTCTACACGCCGGATCAAATTTCGCCGTTGCAAATGAGCGGCGAGTTTGCTGTCTCGAGAATGTTTTACTTTGCAAGCGATTGGCAATTTAAGACACAACATTTTGTAAGCCGGGGTTGTTTGACTTTAATGTTAAGTATATGTCGCACCGCTAAGAGCTAGGAAATGATAATCTTAAAATAAAAATTACCTCAATTACAGCTGCCATTTAATTTTATAGTAAAATTTTACAAATTGTGCGTGCTGTGGGAGTATAATCATCTATGTATATGGTTAATGCTCGTTTTTCGTAAAAAGTCTGTAAAAAATAATAGAAAAAGAAATTACTGAAAGAAATATATTCGTTTGTATGAAATCATTAAGTCAAGATTAAATAAATAAATAAATCAATAAAATACATATAGATACTGTATCACAAACTCCATTTTTATCTTTACAGGAAAATCTTTGCCAGCAACAAGCAAATGAAGCAAACACTTTACTTCAGTACAATATTAGAATTTTAAGAGATTGTGATTAGTGTTTACATTTATGTATATTTTCTGGTGAAATATGTATAAATTATGTTATGCCTTAAATTAAATACTTTTTAAGTATAAGAAAAAATATATAAACTCCACTCAACAAAAACTATATACATAAATGTGTATGTATTTGGCAAACAAAGAATGTACTGTATATAAAAATGTAATGAATTCTAAAATATAAACATTTTATCAAAACCCGTTTAGTTAAAAAAAAAGATCCTATACATTACCTACTATACTTCATATACGTATTTAACGAAATTAGTTGATATTATCAGTAAAACTACTCAAAACTCCTTACTCGAAATAGTGTCAGGCATTTATGACTGACAAAATATGTATGTGAAAAATTATATTGTTTATTAACTTTAAAAAATTATATTTATTGATTTCTATATCGTTTTTTTTTTTCTATTATTAATAGCTTTTATCGAAATATTACAAAAAAGTAAGAAAATGAAAGACAAATTGTATTCAAGCAAAAATGCACATAAAATTAAATGAAAATAAATTAGTAAAATTTATCTTAATTCAAAAAAAAGGTTGGTAGTTCTAGTTTCATTTAAAAAAAAATTGTGTATAACAAAAGTGTGCAATAGTGTCACAGTTATTGGCTGAAAAGTGTACGGAATTGTAAAAGTAAGTGTGGTAATTTTTAACAATCAAAAATTTGATTCATTATTGCCAGTAAATGGCTCCATCGATTTTTATAAAAGCTTTGAAGATGATTTCCTTAAAATAGTTTATGTTTTACATAAGCTGAGCTTCAATCCTTGCAAAACTCGTTGAAACGTGTAGCGTAGCTGAGAATAAATTAATGTATGTACATTAAAAAATTTAATATGGTAAATTCTCATGCTTTGAGGCATTTGTTCACCAAAAGTGAACGAAACAACAAAAAGAAAGTGTAACATTCACTGAAGGGTTTAAATATCACCTCTCATGTCATCTCTGAACTATCACCTCACGTACAAGTAAAAAAAAATTATTTACTGTACGAAAATTGTGTATGATGATTTTACATGGAGACGAAAAAAACTTTAATCAAATCAGTTGTGCCTTAAAGGGTTAATCCACTGTTAATTTTTTTTTAGAAATCAATTTTTTTTCTGGCTTGAAAAATAATAAATTATTTAATTTACTACACCACGATGAAAGTCATTTACCTGCATAAGTTGGTTTTTGGAGTGATACAGGCCCAGATTTTAACGCAATGCACAACATGTATAATATAGTATAGATGCTGTGAACTTTCATTTAAATAGCAATTTTGGCTCATATCAAAAAATTTACTTTCACAATGGATCGCTGAAATATAACGCATGATTTTGCTGTCTGACCAAATAGTGGAAACACTAATTATTTTTTTATCTATAAATTTTTTTATTAAAGACTAACTATAACAATACACTTTCATTTATTCACATCAAACCGCAAATGGCTGATCTTTACCATCCTCATGGTATTTAATATACGTCTCGCCATGCGTAAAATCTTTTGTGCCTTCCAGACGTCCACGTGGTGGTGCTTTCTCATAATCGAATGCATTTTCTGATTTGCCAAATAGACGATTTGCCTCCTCAATTTGATCACGATATTTCCCAGCAACTACCTTCTTACCGGTTAGGGGGCATGTTACGTCACCCAATTGATAAACGACTTTGTCCACTTTATGTGTTATGAGGGTGGTCAGTTTCGACGGTAGTTCACTTATAAGAACAATATCGCCAGTTTTACATATTTTTTCAGGATCATGTGCAAACAGAAATTCATCTTTTTTGAAATACTAAAATAAGAAATTGTTTATAACTTTGGTGGAGTAATAATTATATGTGCTTCAACACTCACCATATTCAAATTGGTGTCCAATACCATGCGGCGTATGCGTATTTTTGATGCATTATTCTTTAAACAGGGCATACATTGACCTAAAAGTATTAAATTGCGTGCAGACATTGCTTGATTTTATATTGTTTTTATTTACAATATATAAATTTGGTCAGTTGTTGCGACAGCACACAAAATTTGTTTTTTTACGAAAATTTCAAGAGAATTTTACATCAGCTGTTTAGCTTTGTTCGATTTTTTTATTATAAACAGGGCTGTAATAAACACAAATTGTAGATTATGGTACCAATAAGAAGGGAACTCACGAGTGGTCATGAAGTTTTCAATTGTAAGGGCGCGTCCATTACTTACGTGAGATAGAATAGAGGGGGAAAGGGTCCGGCAAAATCTTAGAAATAGGAGGACTTGACCCCCTGGTCAAGGACTTGACCCCCTGGTCAAGGAAAACCTCTCGTCAACCTTTTAATGCATAGAATTTACATTAAAAATTATAATTTAAATCTCACGGGAGGGGGGGAGAAGGGGTTCCGCTAGATCTCACCAAGGGGAGGAGTGGTCCGAATTTTCAAAAAAAAACCTCACGTAATTAATGGACGTCCCCTAAACGCAATTTCGAGTACAATAAGGTGGTCATCCATAAAAAAACATCTGCAGCAGGGAGGAGAGTTGTAATAAGTAGACTAGCAGAGGAAGGGTCAAAGCATTTATGAAAGTCTATTTTGTCAATATCACTCCTGAATTTTTCTCTTGTTTTGTTCATAAAAAACAAATAAAAATTTATAAAAATGAGTAGGGTGGTGAATGTCCTTTAAGGGGTGGACGTTAGTGAAATTAGACATAGCCAGAGGGGTAGGGTTTAAAATACCAAAATTTTTGCAGACATTTCTTATGGATGAACCCGTGGAATGTGTTTTCAATGAATGAGGCAGTTGTATCTACTAAGCCAAGTTGGTACAACTGAAGTTAACTTACCCAAGTTGATATAACTAACCGCATGAATATTAAAATGTTTAAATTTTTGTTCGATTGTATCAACAATTCGTACAATGTATGCGGTTGCTGTACAACTTTGTTTAGTCTTGCTGTGACTGTGGTTGACAAGACATGGCTTTTCAGGTATCTGATTTAATCATCGTCAATTTTATTATGTTATACAGCTCACATGTGAATCAGAAAAACTTAAAACATAGAAAGCGATTATTTCTTTTAAAAATGCCTCTGATATATTGTGCTAAGGACAGAGTATTGAAAACGAAATTATGAGAGGCAGACGACTATATTGCTGCATTTTTAATAAGTACAATTCTTAATATGTAGAAACACAACTAAATAATATATCGTTTTTTGCAGAATTTTGTTGTCTTCAATATTGCCCTTATGAGCTTAAATTACAGAAGGAATTTAAGTTATTTGTTCTTATTTTCTGCTTTCTCTTCCATAATTTCATTAATGTTAATCATTTTATTGAAAAGTGAATGGCAAAGAGTGCTATATATAGTACAATTAAGTTGTCCGACAAATTATATTGTGTATGTGCAACCGATATATCATCTACGACCTTCGTCGAAGATTGACAGCTGTGGTTATGGGCCTGTTTGATATATTTGTTTGTTTGTTTTATTTGTTTGTTTGGGTGGGTTATTTCAACGACGTCATACTTTGACAGCAAAACAGCTGATCAGAATAAATCAAAGTTTAGTTTTGTACCATTCAATTAATTAACAAAACTAAAACGTTGCACTCATAAATTAAGCTTAAATTAATTCAAATTTTGAAATTGTCGAAGTTTTAAATACAAAGTGCAACTGAATGTGCAAGTGTCGGCACAGCGTCTCGTAAACGCGCAAAAACTATGGTACGCCTAGTAGGAAACCTTAGGAATTCTTTAAATAAACTTAAATCAAAACAAAAAACACCTTATGATACTGGATTCTTGCTTTCTTTCAGAACTTCGAAGAGGAAGACTATCATGTGGATTCATTTCCAAAAGATTTCGGTTATGGCGCATTCGATCATGATGGCATTGATGCACAGGGCGTCAGCAATGGAGAAACAAAACCGCGCATTTTGTTAATGGGGCTACGGCGTTCCGGGAAAAGCTCTATACAAAAGGTGGTCTTCCATAAAATGTCCCCAAATGAAACCTTATTCCTTGAATCCACCAGTAAAATTGTCAAGGACGATATTAACAATTCAAGTTTTGTTCAATTTCAAATTTGGGACTTTCCGGGTCAAATTGATTTCATTGATCCCACTTTTGATTCTGATATGATATTCGGTGGGTGTGGTGCCCTAGTATTTGTGATCGATGCCAAGGATGATTACAATGAGGCGTTGACCAAGTTCAAAAATACTGTCATCAAAGCGTATAAAGTAAATCCGCGCATCAAGTTTGAGGTTTTCATACATAAGGTAAGTGTAATTTCTCGGTTGTTTGTTTGTGGGAAAGGAGGACAGTGAGAGAAGTGTAGGCGTTCGCGTTTCTCTTATCAGTTGTGTGAAGTTATTTGGTATTTAATCGGCAAGAGCGTGTGGAAAACAACAGCTGTATATTGAATTCATAATAAGTGAATAAACGAGAGATAAGAATTTTCCTCAACAACAGATGCGATATATGTATATTTTTTCAAATTAAGCAAAGAAAACAAGCTTTTTTGCTATAATTTTTGAGTTGGTAGTTTTGGAATTTTCTGAAACAATATGTTCGAAGGAACATACTCGGCTAAAAAAAGTACCTAAAGTGTACTTTTTCCAATATTTCTGCCTTCTTTTTGAAAAAGATATAAGATATTGTTTCAGCAATATGTAAATCTATGTATGTATTTGCAAAGAAACAATTTTGCTAAAAGTTGTTAAAAAGAAACTCGACAAAAGTTGGAAATCTCAAAAAAAGTTGAATGCGGTTAAAAAGGAAAAAAATTAAAGAGGTTAAAAAAAGTCGAAAAATATCTAGAACATGTTGAATAATATTGAAGGGGGTCGATTAGTTTAAAAATGATGATAAAGTCGATAAAATATGGAAAATGTTGAAATTGGAAAATGTTATATGTATAAAGTTGAAATAGGTTGAAAAATGTTGAAACCGTTGAAAATGGCTTAAAAAATTTTAAAATTAATGGAAAATGAGTTGGATAAGTTTGAAAAGTCGAAAAAAAAATGAGAGAGCTTGAGTTTAGAAAGTATAAAAATGCTGATAACGCCGATAAAATATAAGAAATGTTGAGAAAATTGAAAAAGATTGAAAATATCGAAAAATTATTGAAAATGGTGATAAACTAAAATGTTGAAATAAGTTGAAACAGATTGAAAGATGTTGAAACAGTTGATAAAGCCTAAAAAATGGATATAGAAAATACTGAAAAAAGTTGAAAAGTCGCATTAATATTTTGTATTTTTCAGGTTGATGGCATTAGCGATGATTCTAAAATGGAATCTCAACGCGACATACATCAACGTGCCTCAGATGACTTAAGTGATGCTGGGCTTAATCAGATACATTTGAGTTTTCACTTAACTTCCATTTATGATCACTCAATATTTGAAGCATTTTCGAAAGTTGTGCAAAAATTAATACCACAATTACCAACGCTGGAGAATCTGTTGAATATATTTATATCGGTAAAACATATGTCATTTCATATGTGACATAAAAATCCCTAATTCACTTTACTTTTATTCCAGAACTCTGGTATTGAGAAAGCATTTCTGTTCGATGTAGTTTCAAAAATATATATTGCAACTGATTGTTCACCGGTAGATATGCAGGGTTATGAATTATGCTGTGATATGATCGACGTTGTAATAGATCTATCAAGCATTTATAGGTGAATCTAAAATACTTTCTAACTTTTATCTATTACTATTTATATTGTGTGCATTTTGTAGCTCTGAAGAAACGGCGTTTGACAATGAAAGCTCTAGTCTTATCAAATTGAATAATAATACAATTCTTTACCTGCGCGAGGTTAACAAGTTCCTGGCATTGGTATGCATACTGCGCGAGGAGAATTTCAATCGACAGGGTGTGATCGATTACAATTTTCTATGTTTTCGTGAGGCCATAAGTGGAGTTTTTGAATTGCGTATGAAAAATCAGAAACTTGAAACATTAGATGAACAAACTGAACATGAGGATGACGACGAAGAAGAAGATGATAAAAGCTTAAGGATGTCATCGAAGATAGTTTAGAGAAGATATAAGCCTTCGATTTTGTAATTACTACATATACCTACATATATTTTGTTTAACTTTGTATACATGAACGTAAATTTACACACGAAATTTTTATTTTTTATGTAATTTTATAATTAAATCCAAGACTTTTGATATAACATTGTTAATTGGTTAAAAAATGCTCGATGTTTTTTCTTTTTTGTTTTTTCTTTGCTTTCCAAAGTTTTATTTTATTTAAATTTGTGCCTTTATTTTACATATTGCTTTTGTCTTCATTTTAAGAAAAATATTCATAAGAGTTCTTCCGAAGTTAGAACAGTTGTTTTTATAAAATTTTATAGCTCAGTCTAAATATTATTTAAAAATGCTTTGAAATCTAAAGATAAACATTTCTTTTCACAAGCGTCCAACGAAAACTTGCTAACAAGAAATATTTATGAAAAATGAGCTATAATTGAAATTCGCAATTTGCTTGTTCCTTAAAATTAAAATTGTCATTAGTTGATAAATTACATTAATACTTTATAAAACTCAAAGTCAATAAACATACTTATATTTGTAATTGTTTTAATTTGACTTCAAATTTAAAAAAGAAATCCTAGCTTAAATGTCCGGTTTCAGTCGTTTAACCTCTATTTAAATTATCATATGATAATGCTTTTACTAAACAACGAGATCATTGCTTCACTAGCCTGCAAGCGAAAACTTCTCAAAAAACTGAAGTTGATGTAATGAGGTATATGTGTTTAGTTTTCATGGTGAAAAATAAATTGAGATATACGTACATACCAGTAGATACATATGTAGTATGTATTTTGTCCTGTCGAATATCTCAAAAAGGATTGATTATATTGCTTCATTTGCAGTGCCAAATTAAGGTAATACTAGTGGAGGAACTATAGCCAAAGGGGCCCCAATACTACGGAGTACCTACTATAGCTATAGGACAAGGGCCTTGTGATGTTTTTAGAAGAAACGAAATAAGACTATTTTGGTCACACCAGTAAAAAGAGCCTCGGAAAAATTTATTTGTATTTTGGAATTTCACCAGTATGTAATTTATGTTTTATTCATACATTTGTGGGAAGCATAATTCTACTTTTTAGCCCCGTGCCCCGTAAAGTCTTGATCCGCCGCGGTTAGTTTAATATATATTTATATGGTTTGTCGAATACTTAAAAGTTTTTTTTTATAGTCAGTCTTAGAATTTTATATTTTTCAGCTCTTCGAGCTTCTTTCGAAAAAGTGATTTATAATATGTAATTTCAGACTATGCGAATGTAAAACAAAACTTCATACTCACATTTTTCATTGGCTTTGAAACTTGCAGAAGCCGGTGTACCCTGTCAAAAACAACGATAAAAGAACTTTTTCAGTTTAATGTGAAGCCGAAAGTACGTAACATAGTTAACCAACAACCATTGCTACACAATTTACATTTTTTTAACACAACACTTATGTTTAACGAGTTCTGAACATTTGATTTCAAGATCCGATTTCAATTAATATCACACAACGGAAATGGCAAGGACTGAACATACCTTACCGACAAGCATCAAGAGCGCTTCCGTTCAAAGATGTATGGTCACACTAGAGGTAAATATCTACCAAAATGCTCACACGCACGTGAGACAAGAAAAGTCCACAAAATTAGTAGGAATCTACCGAAATGCTGTTCGTGTGAACAGGGGCAAACGATCGCGAAATATAGACATCGCGGAATAAAGAATGTTTTTTTGACACGGTTAACCACTTAAGAGATACATTAGTCGGCGATAAGTATCACCGACTAAATTAACTGTCATTCTCATACAATAATTTTTTTTTTTTAGCGGGTAACCGCGTCAAAAAAACACGGCTATTATGGACTAATCCGCGGCCGAAGGCCTCCGCGAAGTCTAGGATTTTTGGGAGTTTTAAATCCTGAGTTCCAAGCCACTTACCTTAGTTTTTATGTATAATTACTGTGGCTAGCGAAACAGGTGTTGGACATGCTATAGGATGTAAACATTTTTTGGTATCGATATTTCGAAAACCAAATGAGATCGATTTTTTTAACATTTTCGATTTATTTTGAGCTGTTTTACTGAAAACCATCCTTAAATTGCGGTACCATTGAAATTTTAATTCTAACGATTCAGATTTAAGATTTTTAAGTATCGATTACTCGAAAACTAAACAAGATATCGATTTTTTTATTTAAAATTTTCAATTTCAAGGATGTTACGTCGCTTGCAAGCCGATAAATTTTCTATCCTGAGCTTAATATTCTTCAGCTCCAGCTGATCCCCAACTATGTAAACAGAAAGCAATTCTTTTGAAACCTCCCCAAAAAAGAAAAGAAGACAAAATGTAAAAATGACAATACGAAACAAACAAGCAAAGAACAAAACAAACGAAAGCAGCAGCAGAAAAAAACCGTCGTCGTCATCGCTGTCAAACGAAAATGATGGAAAAACAAATGTCAGTTGCAAAGTGAAGTCGGATCGAAAATCATTTGTTATCATCGCAATTTGTGGAACGTCTCGGTGTAAATGTGTGTTGCGCGGTGGTGCTTATTTGTTTAAATAATTAAATTAAAAATTTAAATAAATCAATAGAAAAGTTTATAATTTTAAGGAAAAAATTGCATATGCTAAACAGGAGCCATTAATTTTTGTTTTTTGTGATGAGAAAATCCATTGAGAAAAAGAGAAATTGAAAAAAAAAAAAAAAAAAAAACAGTGTTCCAAAACCTGTCCTCCCAGAAAAAGCCGAAGAACCTGATGCCTGCTGCCATCGTTGCTGTTAATTACCACTGATGTTAGCCACACCATTTTCAACAACAACAACTGCATTTGATTTTCCCCTGGATTATCAGTCATCGATAAAATTTTAATTTGTGAAAATTGCAACGGTAAGTTTTTTTGCAGCAAAAAAGTAAGAGCTCAAAGTGAAAGAGCAGATGAAGAATGTGAAATATTTTTGTAAATACTATGCATTAATTAATTGGTTTTTTAAGTCTTTTTATTAACAATTTCTTATTTATTTATCACGAACAATGGAAACACAAATGAGTGAAAGGTGTCAGTCGTCAATTGTTATTAACAAATTTCTTTGTTTTTTTCTTTTTGATTTGGGTAATCTTTTGCACGTTTTGTTTGTACCATTTGTTGAAAAAATAAAAAAAATCATCACAGCTTTGTAAATAATGCAAATTTAATGGCTAGCAACAAATTAAAGCACAAGCACTTTTGTATAAATTATGCACTTTTTCATTTGTTTATTTATTCAAATGTATCAAATCCGATTTATTAAACGTTTTTTTCAATAACTGCTGCTTACATACAGAACGCAATAACAAAGGAATAAATACTATCCACAAAACTTTGCGAGTTATTGTTTATCTCAAAAAATATCTATTTATTCAACAATATTTATAAGATCTCCCCAAAAGGTCCTCAAATTTTGTTATAGCCTTGAGCTGAGAACTTTGTTCTTTATAAATCTCTTCATGTTTGTGTATAGGTAGTATACAGAAATACGTAGGGGAGATGAAGTTGCAGTAGAATCGCTTCAAATTTTACATTAAAACTCTGTAGATTTACGTGTCAGTTCTTTTAATTCTTCTTAATAGCAATATCTGACGAAAATCCATAGCAACCCAACAAATTTTCATTCTGAATAATCGGTGATTTAATAATAAAACACGATTTTTCAAAAGCATTGCTTTTAATATACGGATTCATGCTCAATTTGAAAGTAAAAAACTTAGCATCTTGACTAGAATCAACCAATTTAATAATAACCTGTCGTTTTAAAAAAAGTCCATCCCAAATTTTGAAATTTTATTAGAAATACACGAAACCGTCTTTCGTCAGTGTTACATTTACTAAAGATTCACAATAATATTACCTTTTTTTAGCAAGATGAACTCCAATTTTTTACAATTGGTTTTACGAAAGAACTTTTTGTAAACTGGTTGAACAGATATATTCCTTAAAAACCAATTAGCAAACTTTAATCAAATTTTTATTAAATATTCTATTATCATGTTCAGTCGGATACTCACACTGTCACATTCAGATCGCTCATTTAACTTCTGTCACATAACCAACATTCAAAATAAAATTGGAAGACTACTAGACTAGATAGTTTTTCCATCCGTAGGGTCCTTAATGCGTACGAAAAAAGGGAGATCTACGAAAAAATCTGCAGAGTCGGCATCGCTGTTGAAGCATAACTTTTTCACCATACGTGCACGAACAAGTAGTGGTGCAATTTACTCGAGTTGTTTTGCAATAAACTTGTTTCAACTGAACTTGTTTGATTTTTTTTCGGTATTAGTCCTTCAGGATGCTTTCTGATAATTGGAAAGGTTCACACTGAGAAAAATGCAATGCAACGCAGTAATAGAAATGGATAACGGTCAATGCACCGCTCACAGTTGAATTTACTCTTTTTTATGATTTTGTTAGCTAATTTTTGCGCGTGGCGATATAGAAAAATTCATATCTAGAGAGCCACGACTCCGCCCACTTTAAACTAAATTGGAACCAAGGAATTTGGTACTAAACCATATTGAAAAGTGCCAAGTGTCTGCGTCATCTGTGAAGATTTCCACTTATAATCTGAATGGAACCTCAGCAAATTAGATATCAGTATAAACTGATCAGCACCAAATACCGCTTATTCAAAATTAATAGTTACTGTTTCTTACTAATTTTTCGTGGTTAAAATGTAAATGAATTTGTGCATTTCGAGGAACTTCTAAGACGCATTTCTCACATCTTCGGTACTGTATGTATATACAATGTCTTATGCTGCTTTTGCTTACAGCTTTCAATTGATATACTTGCATATTGTTTGTATTGATCATCAATCTCCGTCTTAGTACTAGCTAAATTGGACAACCACTTAGTTAAACTTGAATAAGTCGGAGCTGTGTTGATACTCTTGTATCTGGGGTATCTTGACGTTGTTAGTTATTTGCTTGCTTCATTGTTGGCTGTCGAAATCGTTACGTGTTTCGGTGCGTTTGGCGATTTTTGTTTCGAAAATAATGAAACAAATGCTTATACTTCACTGCTTGATCGTAAATATTTAACCGAAAATAATATCGTTATGATAGCTCAGCCTCCATATTCTCGGAGTTTTCCTACTACCGAACGGAATCATTTATAATATCGATTGACTGGATTTAGAATAAAAGATTTAATTACTGTGAAGTAACATAACTTTGGTATTATTTTTACGTTTACAATATTCCAAAAAAAACATTTCGAAAATTCATAGGAAATAAATTTTGAGTTTCATTTAAAATCTTCAGTAGTTAATTACATATAATAGTGTAGAATTTAAGCCTAGTTATTCATAATTTTCTTTGCTTTTAATTCAATTTTTATAAAAATGTTGTCTCTACTTTTTGCTACAACTGGACAGTGCCAGTGAAGAGCGAATGACAGCAACGGTGATGGTGGTGGCAACGACAGTTTCGTCATGTCGTCGCTCCATTGTTGATTCATCTGCATTTAATCGTTTTATTCACTTGTTTGCGGAAATGATTTCATAAAGAAAACGTGACATGACGAATTTTATTTGACATTTTTTCTTTTACCTTAGATTCCTTTTTTTCGCATTCCGCACAATTTATTTTTTTGTAGATCCCTATTTACGGGCCATTTACCATACGCTGTCTCAATTGTCGGCTTTTTGTAAGGTTCAATTTGCTTTCGTTTTGTCGACAAATGTCATGGACTCGTGTTATGGTTACCATGCATTCGGATGGCGTGACATTTCATTGCTGCAACTATGAAATACAAGTAACGAAAGCTGTTTCATTTTCATTTAATTCGCTTGGCAACAGCAGGGTTACATTAAGTTTTGGGTGTGGATTTTTCTTCTTTGTTGTTTTCCATTGATTTTCGTTGAGTGTAAAATGGCCAAAAAAAAATTGATTTTTCACAAATTATAATGATTCATAAAGTTACGTTTTTTTCCATAAGCAAAAATTATATTAGCTAAAAAAAAGTAACCGAGTAAGCAAAACTAAAAGTATATAAACACCAATACCATTTAATTACCTCATTTAAAAGGCCGATTTTGTAGCACAACTTGTGCTTAGGCATTATGGTAATAAATTTCATACCAGAACATTTTTAGGTTGACATATAAAAAAGTATAAAAATATAAATAAGTGCTATTATATGCAGATTTTACTTTAATTGAAAAAAACAAATTATATTTTTGCTATTCATGAATGATATGTACATCGTTGACCTAACCAGACGTAGAAGTAATCTAATAGGATTTTACTTCCTGGCACTAAATCAAAAATTTTTTGACAAAGTGTTATTATTATGCCTGTCGTTTTTGCGACTAATTAGCTCTCTTTCAAGTGCTTTTAAAGAGCTCTAGATGCAGTAAGAAAAAAGCGCTTGTTTGAAATGAGATGACAATGTAAAAAATGCGCAAAAATTCCTGAGGAATTTGTGCAGTAGTCCCTTGCCTAGCAAGATGAACGTTGCAATTGCCGTCAATGTTCCTATGTCACATACATAAATGATTTTTTTATTTATTTATTTATTACGATCTTAGAGATCTAGATAATAATAAAATTTCTATTTCACAATATTAAATAAAATATTATAGATATGTATTAACATATACTGAACTAATTCCAAGTGTATAATATTGGCAAAATTCATCTTAATTATATCTATCTAATTGCTACAGATATCTTACAATAGTCGAACAACTTCTTCAGAAGTAGTAATGTAGTCCCTTTTCAATGGGTTACCTATGTCCGATATCCAGTGTGAGTCAAACTGTGTGGGCTAAATTTATTGATTGAAATTTTACCCATTTCCCGCTATCCAATTGACATGAAAACTTACATACTAACTGATTCTGATAGTATACAATGTAGTCTAACTATATCATATTGTTCCAAAACTAAAGCCCCAAGATGATGATAATGTTAAAAAAGCGCTAGTTATTCGAAACGACAGCAAATCTTATTCTACACTTTGTCTATTTTGGTAACAATGCAGTAAAACTCATCTTTGTTAAGTAGGTCAAACTATTTTTAATCTACTCGTAACAATAAGGCATTTAATCTTGAAGTTAAAAAAAAGTAACACCAAGTTTTCTATTTTCATAACGAGATTCATTTTTTATGTTATCATATCACATTCGACATTTACACATTTTCTCCTCGTTCTGTTTACCAAGAGACCAACACTAAAAATTTGCTATTAGCACGTGTTCATAAACATGCGCTGTTTGTTTGCTGATGGCGGTGGCGGTGATGAATTTGACGATGTCGGTGGTTTTGCCGCTCAACCATGCGACTTCATGCAGGCAGCATAAATTAAATACGGTATGCAGTCGCTGTTGCAAACAATTAATTTAATTTTAAAAGAAATAATAAGTACCAGGCTATAATATCGACAAGATTTCTTGACGCGGAGTCGTGTATCAAACATGTACACCATTGCAAGTCGAAAGTTTTAAATGTTTCGACATATATACGAGGTGGCGCCTCTTCCACCCTATAATTGAGTCAATATTTTTGACAATAATCGGTAGGTGGTTTTGGCTTAAAGTGAATTTCGTCGTCGTTTTCCTGCCATATCGCCGCTGGCCTTGAGAAGACTGGCTGAATATTAGCTAAATTTTTTTGTGGCCGGTGTTGACATCACTGTTTGTCTTGTGAGCGCTATATAACCAACGTTTTTCGGTCACGTTATCTCTCGTTCTAGCAAATTGCACTGGACCCTAAGATCGGCTGATTTGACTATTCTGGACATCATTATTTGGGGTTTCATGATGACATTAGTCTAGCTGACCCTTTTCAATGAGTTACCTGTGTCCGATATCCAGTGTGAGTCAAACTGTGTGGGCTAAATTTATTAATTGAAATTTTACCCATTTCCCGCTATCCAATTGACATGAAAATTTACATACTAACTGATTCTGATAGTATACAATGCAGTCTAACTATATCATATTGTTCTAAAACTAAAGCCCCAAGATGGTGGCATACAATAGAATTAGAAGACTTATCGTCAGAAGTTTTGAGAAATCAATATAGTTAGTAATAATCAAGTAACTTCTTATTAACAAACAGTTCCACAGAAAATCCAGTGTAGACGTTTGCGTCATCTTGTATAAGTGTCACTTGTATTATGATGTAAAACACTTGATCGAAATCCATAGTTTATAAGAATATTCCTATCCCAAATTCAAGTCGTAGAATTCCTCTAAAATATAATAATTTTGTGATGTTCTAAACTAAAAATGCCAGTGGATAACGATTACATAATTTTTACCGTTTAAATGCCGATTTTTCAATATCCAGTAAAACTTCAATCTGTTATAGTTCTAGTCAAGACTTAATTGGATATTGAAAGAACTACAACTTTTCAGTTCCTCGTGAGTTCGATGTGTCCAGGTACTTATGTGTCATGGTTGTGTGCTGTTATCAATCTTATTTTTGATAGAGTTGGTGTTGATTGAGGGCTCTAATCCACAATTAATAAAACAGAAAGCATTTCCATTCCACCTAATAAAATCATACCATCTAAAAAATAAAAATCATAAAATGGGGTTATTTTTCATCGAATTAAAAAATTTAATTATAAAACTATGAAAATTATTATTAATTCAAAAAAGTTCGAAATCGAAAATATTGGCTATTCTATAACGAAAATTAAAATAAAAATCAACCAATAACGATTATCGTGGCTTGACTGTATTAATTTAAATTAAACAAGGGCGGGTCATTTTTCACCATACAGATTCTGCTGTAAATATTGTAAAATATTTTGGTAGACAATTAAAGAGTTATCATGGCGTGAAGCAAGCTATTATAGCATACATATGTAATGGCTTTCGTTGTTGTTGTTGCTGTTACTGTGCAGAGGGGCACCTGCTTAACTCTTTTGTTCTGTTTTGTTAGTGCAAGCATTTAAAGGTTTTCTTTTTTTTTTGTCTAATTTAAATTTTTTTTATATGAGTATTAATTTTCATTAAGGGTATTCCTGAAAACTCGAAAAGCCTCGGAAACATTTTCGAGTCTCGAAAATAATTTGTATGAAAAAAGGCTTACGCAACTCTCGAAAACTTTCGAGGCAAATTTGATGCGAAAGTAGCCTCGAAAGTTGGAAAATGAATAATATGAGCGAGAAGAGCGCAATTGTTCTCAAAAAAATAAAAAAGTGTCAAAAACAAAAATTAAATTATGATGATTTTTCGATTTTCAAAACAAATTTTAATTCGCTACAAACTTTTTATTTTGATTCAGATAAGCAATTTTATGTTTCTATTTAAACAATATAGGTATCAGTTGATAAGTAATTTATGAAGCTATAATATTAGTGTGAACAATTTTCAAATCGGTCCATCTATAATCAAGAAGAATGGTTTAAAATTAATCTAAAAAACTTATTTTTTTTAACAAATTAAAGTTTTTTTATTTAATTTTTTTGATTGACAACTAAGACACATGTTGATTTCTCTCGTACGTTTGGAAGTAAAAAGACACGAGTTAGGCAGTTTGAGGCAACAAAAGGCGTTTCTCATTCGTTTGCACGTTTGCATAGATTAGGGTGTTCCCTTAAACAAACTCGAAAACTTTCGAGGTTTCCATGCCTTCGAGTTTTCGTGTTTAGAGGAATACCCTTATTGTTTTTTTTATATTTATAGCTGTAGTTTTCCATATAAAAATATCAAAATTAACGAAAACAGTTGATTTTGTTATTTAAAACGGTCATGAAATAGTGAGAAAAATAAGCACAGCTGCTAAAATGTAAAAAATGGGCACAAAAAATATCGCTTACAAATGAGCACAGAAAATGAAAGCTGTATAGTAACTCATATTAATTTATAACTCATTTAATTGTTCGTTTTTTATTTACTTTGAACCATACACCCAGTACCAAGTGCACTTCACTCGTGTTTCATTTCTCCTTTAAATTATAAGGTAAAACGTGACAGTTTCGTCATATTTTAAATTTTTCTTCTTTCAACCTTCAAAAATCTTTATCTATGGCCTTAGCACAAAATAAAGGGGGAGTCTTCAATAAAAAATTCCATATAAAAAAACAACATTTTCATAACAAATTTGTTTCTGAACTTTTTTATTTAAATAAATATTGGTCTATTGAAATGAAACTGTCAGTCTGAAAAAATGGGAGAAAATGAAAATGTGAAAGATATCGAAACAAAGGTGAAAATATTTTAAATGTTGTTTGATAGATAACAATGAAGAGCTAAGGTATCCCAAGTTTGCACTTTGCAAATATTTACTTTATGTCGGGAGCTTTCTGTGACAACTTATGCAATCCATTTTCTTCAAAATAATTAGCTGACAAACAGCTGTCAGTGAAATGCGTCAAACAGCTGTCAGTGAGTAATATGCGATCAAAAACAGCTGATAGGCGAAAATTTTCTGTTGTAGAGTTTCAATACGTTGAGGTAGTGGATTTGTTTTTGTAGTGATGTAACATTTTCTGTGGATTGCTTTTATTAAGACTTCGTATAAAATGTAATAAGACATGTAATAAAAATATTGGAAAAAATGCCACCTATTAATAAAATATTAGGGTAATTTTTTTTTTGGCACTGTACCCAAATAACTAAAAACTATTCACTTATGTGAAATTGAAATTTTAAAAAGCTATTTAAAGTAAAACCGTAGAGGACAATTATCAGAAATTGACCACGCAACATTTTTCAACATGTAGCCAAGCTATAATTAAATTATTACTGCAACTATTTTATTATTAGCTAGTTACAATTTATTAGCTCAATAATTAAAGAGTCGCTATCATTTCCCAAAATCATATCGCGTGTTTATTTTTAAAAGCCAACTTTGGCGCCATTTGCTACTAGCTGCCCATCGGTGATCACACCATATATACGTCATAAAAATAGATTGACAGGACAAGTGCATCTTTCTTTATTTTCTTTTTCAAGATTACTTGTAAAATCTTGGTTTTTGCTTAGTTCACCTTATATCTGTAATGAATCTACTTTTTTTTTTTACAAGATAAACTCATTTCTCTAGAAAATTCCAAACTGTAATTATCTTCTGTCTTTATGTGATGCAGCCAACTTCACTTGATATCAAAGTGTTGTTGGATCAATTTATAAATCAATAAATTAAACTTTTTGCACACAATTTATATACTTGTTCCTATTTGTTTTTTTATTTTGTGTCGGCACAAGGTAATTTTTGTCCATTAGTTGTTTGTTACCAACAACGTTTTTAATAACATTCCTCACTCTTGATGTTCTGGTGCTCTTAACTCGTGTAGTGACAGGAAAACGGAAGTGAAACCACTACAAATGTAAATTGGTTTGCGTGACATTCTGTTTTTTTTTTTTTTAGTTAATGAACATGTTGTATTTTTGTTATGTTGGCATAATTATTTTTTCTCTTTTTGCAGAATTTTTTTTTTTTGTAACCACATAAAGAATATGTAGTCATACATGAGTTTATATTATAGCTGTAAATGTATTAAATATTAAGTTATGTATTCTGGGTTTTAACATCAATAAAAATATTAAGGAGCTATGTCATCATATGTAAAAAACTTCGTTTGTAGTTAAAGGGTCTTTGCTTATTTACTTGAATTTACTTGGCTTAAATCAAAGCCATATGATGTTTTGGTCAATATTGTTCCATGCTCGAGTCAAATACCACCATAGCCGATCTCCTTGAAACGTTTGACGGTACGGTTGATGAAAGCATCGATCAATTTCGCTTTCGGCAGCTGACGACTTATCTCGACGTGGTTTTTGACTTCCGAATGAAGACGAATCACCAAATTCCTTTTCTTTTTGTTTCCAAAACGTACATCTTGAAAACGTTTTCAGTTACAACAAAATGCTTCTGTACAGACAATACTTATGTTAAAAAGTTACCATGTTGAATTTGAGCGTAGTGCGATGAAAGATTTGGAAAGGACAGCTGTGTGAACATATTCTTTCATTTCAATTGCCTGACCTGGTATTTGCCCGTTAACTGCCGAATATGCCATTTTTGTCCATGAACAATAAATATTTACAACTATGAGATTAATGATTTTTTATTGGTTAATACAAATTTTATATAAGAAGAATGTCTCCAAACTATGTAGTGCTAAAAAATTCTACGGCTGGATTTGCATTCATCATTGAAAAATCAACAAAAAGTAATAACTATCATTAAAATTGTTGAGGGGCTAAAAATTTAATAGTCATCGACATAATTGGTACTTTTTGTCAATGAATTAAGTACTTATCTAAAAAATAAAATATCCACTAGCAACATTGAAAGTTCATTTACATCTAGGGGCTACTTTTAAACTTTACATGGAAACACAATAAAGACAATTGCTTTGCAATATAGAAATATTTTGATTTAAACTTCTTATGTGCAAATTTGTCTGATCTATTCCGTATTTTGCGTAAATGTATTATACAAAATGATGTAGCGCAGGCTAATCATCATAAAATATTTATATATTATTGTTTCTTCAACTCTTCAAGTTCTGTAAAAATATCTCCCAAATGAGATCCGAAAAACTTTTAAAATCCATCCGATGAAAATATGTCTGGTAAAGTGAAAAAAAAAAATTATGAAGTTATTGATTCTCTAACTACATTAGCTACTGCTTACTTGCCATAATAACATTGTTGCCAAGTAAAGCTCGTTTAACATTTAACTAACTGACTGCAGCCCAATGCTCTAGTCGTGTTAAAGATCAACCAGGTGAAACGACTAAATGTCATTTGAAATTGTTGCTTTACCGTTGTTGAATACTGAAAAATGTAATAGATATGTGGTGTGTTAATAACTACCGGGTGTTAAAGTTGTTTCTCTCCGAATTAAATACCTTATTTCATGCAATAATAATAAACGAAATATCGCATTTGAATTGAAACGCCACAGTTCAATCAACTTGCTATAATTTATATATTAAAGCCACTTGCAAAGTATTTTTTTTTTTGTTATTATTTAAATCACGTTTTTCTTCCAAACATTCGCAGCAATTAGATGCTTTTGTGTTGCCATGGCCTCTTATGCACAGATTGTATAAAGCATCGCTAAGTCTGGCGATTTTCTTTCTGCTTATCTGTAGAGATGACTAATAAAACAAATGCCAGTTTTTACTTTAATAAATAAATGCTCGCTCACTTTAGTGTTGTCGAACGTGTGTGCAATTTAAAAACCGGTTTTTTGATCCACTCAAATAGAGTTTTTACTACAGTTAGACAAACAACTAATTATAGTTAGTATGTTGCATTCAAAAACTTTTACCCATCTTGGAAATATTTGTCAAATACTTACACAATTCCGATAGCAGGGTAGGTACTCTAGCCATATAACAGCATATGACTTCAGACCTATAATTTCTGTTAAAAACCTTGTCATTAGTTTATGGAATATCCAATAATAATCTTGCATATATGAAAAAGAAATCAACAGCTACAGCTTTATATGATGCGGTAATTGTTATTGAAAAATCTCCTTTTCATAAAGAATTTACTCCTGCTACCTTTATATAGAAGGAACGCTCAACAATATTCTTCATAGCGCCATGATTACGACACTAAGCCGAATTGCCACGGAAGGATGTGTCCAATGAGCTGTTAAGAACATACTCCTGATTTGAACAATCGGAATTAGGAGAAAGTTTCCTTATGGACCTGTATCAATGGGAACACCACAGGGTGGGTTATATCCCCATTACTTTGGAGGCTTCTTGTTGACGATTTGCTACGAATTCATTAGTCGACAAGGTGTTAAAGTCGTAGCGTACGCTGATGATGTTTTGTGTGATATTATGTCCCAAATCCTCAAAAACATAAATTTATGGACTATAAAAGTCAAACTTGGCAGTAACGTCCAGAAAACGGATCTGCAGTCTTTACAAATAAGCTTAAAATTTCAGGTTTTAGACTTTGAATTCTTAACATTTGTTTACTTCCTCAAAAAACTGCTTTGTATTTGGGCCCAATCCTTGACAGAAAGTTGCCTTAGCAGGCATAGCATACAATGTTCAACAAATGTTGGGGCCTTAAGTCAGAAATAGTTATGTACATAGGTGCATTTATAAAGCCATCATCAGCCTACTTAATTCTGATATATGTATGAAATTCTTGTATGGTGGAGGGCTTAGACAAGCAAACTTACTTGGCAATATGTATAAATATCTCATTTCATTTAAAGAATGACAGCAATTAGAGTAAGCGGAGTAGTAGATACTGTCCCGTTTGTCGCTCTTGACACGTTACTTCATTTAGAACCTGTTGACATTTTCAGTAAAAGAGTTGCAGCAAAAAAGTGGGTATGGGTTTTTTGAAACCAAAACCCTACGGCCCTTCGTATTAGTGTCATCCACTCTTATGTTCTCAACCAACTATCAAGTGAAAATTCCTGAAAAAATGTTAGACTTCTGTTTCGAATTCCAAAGAAATATACATACACTGACGGATCGAAAATGGATTCTGGTACGGGGACGGGACTTAAACATGAGTGAATCTTTAACTTTACCTAGTTACTGTAGTGTATTTCAAACGGGAATTTTAGATGGAAGGAAGGATGGAAGGAAGGAAGGATGGATGGAAGGCATACGAGACTTTAATTAAACGCAATTGCATTACAAATGCTTATATCCAGTTTGCCGAAAAGGTATTAGTTTTCGACTTGAATCCAATTGTAAGTTTAGCATTTCATGTTAGAGTAACGTAACCATGTGATCCGCGTTTTTGATTTCCTGCTCTTTTGCTTTGTGGAACTTTTTTTTTTGACATACAAATAATTGAAGATAGTATAGTAAACATATGATTTTCGGGATGTGAAAGTTAGGACCTTTTTTTTAGTATATAAAATTATTTTCATCAACTTTTTCCTGCTCCGCGTTTTAGTGAAAAATATCTGGTCACGTTATATTAGAGGGTCAGACTAGTTGGTTCCTTTGAGTGATGAAAACATGATAAATATAAAAAAAAACGTTAAGTTAGATTTAACAAATAAAAAAAAAACTTGATATTAATAAACGATTACTTTGGCTACATATGTATGAATTCGGTATCAACTGCTAAAATTTATGTGACACTACCATACGCTAAACATTACGTTTACGTACACTCTTTATTTTTCTTCTTTTAAACCAAATTTGTATCGTACGATATTCACTGTTATACGTGGTGTAAACTCGTCATAATGACCTACTCGACCTAGTCAACAACCTTATTATCGTGCTTTGCTTAACTGACGCAGACGCCTTTTCTTTCTTTTTATATTGGACTTTTATTTTTCGCGATTTACTTCGATCGCGTAAGCTTTTTTAACATTTGCTTAAGCAGCTTTTTTTTTTTGGCGCGCTATTTAAAAGCTCTATAATTTTTCAAACTAATTATTTAAAGAGAGCGAAAAAAAAGTTTTGTTTTTAGAGGAACTTTGCCTTTTGTTTATAAAATTGTGCTTTTAGTTACTACATATTAATAAACTTTAATACAATATGAAGCTTTTTATAACGAAGCTTTTAAAAATTACACTGTAAATTTAAAAGCACTTAAAAGTTTTAAAGTAAATAAACCATAGATATTTACTAAATAAATATCAATTGGTCGGAAAATCGTATGATAACGAAAAATTTTATAGTAGTTCATATAATGCTTCTTTAATAGTGCAAGATCAAGAGAGGGAATTAGAAGTGCAAAGTAAAGATCATGGGGGTGCTTTTTTGAAATTGTAAATGACATGAACTGTGGTGCTAGCACCCTCAGAATTCTCTCAAAAATTTACACAAATAATATTGGTATATTAAAGAGACCAAATGGTACAGTTAGAGTATTTCAGGTGAAACTTATATTTTTTTTAAATCTTGACTCCTTTCGATTATTTTGAGTTTATTGTTTTTTTTTTTTTTTGCTGTTTAATAGTAGTCTTGAACTTCGAAAACTGAGTTAAATTTCAGAAAAATTGGACTTGAATTTTTTGTTTTTCAGAAAAAAATGCACTGCAAAAAATACTGTACTCGTTGTTTTAATTTTTTTTTAAAAGAATGATTTTTGCGAAAAGAACGTATATTCTATATTTTTATGAATATTTATTTATTTTTTAAATTGTGACATCAAAATTAAATTGTGATGTTTTTTTCTTATCAAAGAGTTGCAGGCTTTTCAAATTCAAAACTTAATAATCATCTTAAAAGTGTAAAAATTGTCTTTTGAAAAGTATTTTTTTCTGTTTTTTTTTTTTATTCTTAATTCATGAAAAAAAAACAAAAATGCTTAGCACCACTTTTTCCGTAAAAAAAAACATTGTTGCTATTCTTCATCAAAATCTTAAGAAAATGTCTTGAAGTATGTATGGTTAACTAAGTTATTGTTAAATATCGTAAATTCTAATGAAGTATCTTTAACTTATTTATTGTTAAATATCATAAATTCTATTCTATGGTTAACTAAGTTATCGTTAAATATTATAAATTTCATTAAGAGTTTTTTCAAAAATTGTACCCTTCGTTTCTGCATTGAGTATTTAAAGTTTATCAAAGTAAAAAAAAAAAATCATTCTGCGTTTTAGAAACACACTTGTTATTGTTGATAAAATAACACGGAAATACATAATGCAACTACTTATGTATGTATTGTTATTATCGTTCTGCAGCAAAACGTAAACAAATTGTATAATCCCACAGATATGCGTTGCAAGTGTAAACAAGTCGTTGTAATGCACGAGTAAAATGTAACCCAAAACGAAAAGATAAAATCTAATGAAAAACAATTTGTATCTGGCAATTGAGCGGACACACCTCCTACATACCTATACACTCTTCTAGACATTAGACGCATTCAATTTTAAAAACAATAACAAAGTAATTAAAAGAACTTAATTATTTGTGCACATTATCGTTTGTGCATTCCGCTACACTAAAAAAAAAAACCCTACAGAGTTGGGTTATTTTTGGTTTTTAAAATGCGACCTTTTTTTTCAAACAATTCCGCGCTTACAAACATTTGGAAAAAATTAGTTTTCGCAGATAAAAAAAATATTGTTTGATTTTCAAATCAATTAAATGGAAGTTCGAACACACTCAAACACCCAATTTTTAGTCAAAAAATAAATTTTAAAACGCTCAAACACAAAAAACGTTCGTTACACCAAAAATCCCATTTAATTTTCATAGAACTCATCAGGTTTAATGGTATGTATTTTACTCCAAAATGTAAAAACTTTGGAAGGGTTAAATACAAATTGCCTAAGTTAAACTGACCGCTGAAAAAATATCTGTTTTATGAGGCTTTCACTTTATATAGTATTGAAAATAGTACGGTTTTCATTTATCTTGTTTTTAAAAAATTCAAACGTCAGATAAAAATTTTTCTTCGGACCTCGTTTTTCTACAAAAATCATTATTTTTATTCACAAAAACCTTGACTAAATTGTCAAGATTGTTACATTTTTTTGTACCTATGTGAACAAATCATTATCAGAAAGCTGTTAGAACAAAGAAATACAAAGTAAACAAATACAAAATGGAACCTCATAGTTAGCGTCAAAACGCAATAATGCTAGTATGAACGCTAAAACGCGATACAAAAACGAAATGGGGGGAGGAGCAAAACGGTCCTTTTAATGATGAACCTTTTTTTTTAGTAAATAAAAATTGTAAATAGTGAAATATGTACTAACTATGTGCAGGGTAATTTGAAGTAAAGTTTCATTTTTCTAAGGTTTTTGGGATGTGAAAAGTGCAGATCTCTTTTTTTAAGTACTTAAATAAAATTTGTTTGGTACACTGTAAAAAAAAAACATTTTGTATAGGTAGAGGATGACTAATTACGTCTTCATCCCGGGCGAAAAATGTCCACGGTACGCCACAGGTGTCATGCTCTCTCATACACTTAATTATTCTATATGTGATCGACATTCGCCAACCAATTTTCATCAATAAATCTTGCAAGGTTGGTGAAATATAATGAATTAAAGTTATAAATTTAGGGTGTTTCCACACCCCTTTTATTAAACTATAAATTTACCCAAATTTTAATTTTGTTTTTATATGCATCAACTCTCCAAACTTAAAACTGTTTGCAGTCATTTTCGAAATAAGTCTAGCCATATATGTAAATATTTCATAGTTATTTATTCACATACAATTGTAGCGCTTTTAAGAGAAGTACAATGTAGATGCAGCTCTTGTATTTACATTTGCGTATTACTACTGCATACTTTTGTTTTATTACCAACTCTATCATTTCAAAGTCATAAAATATCTCTTTATTTATTTTGTTTTTCTCCTAATACCTGCATAACAAATTATGGAAAAATTCTTCAATAACAACTAAAAAACAATAACACACGTGTTTAAGAGTTGTGTTATTGTCATTTTATTATGATTAGCTCTGCTATTCGGTTGGTTATTATTATTATTTTTGTATGACAAACAAAATTCTTGACTTGTTTACAAAATGCGAACCAACCACCATCGCAATCGCAATTAAAACAACAACAGCGAAAACCACATTTTAGACCGTGAAATAACAAAACGCGCATTCTATGCAAATACATTAAATATGTAAGTGTGCATTTTAAAAACAAAAAAAAAAAAAAAAACAACGAAAACAATTTATTTTTGCAACAAACACTTGGCTAACTAAATAATATTGAAGAAAAAAAATCAATCTAAGGCGTCTTTAGCCTGTCTCTATGTCTCAGATCGACGAGCCCACGAAATGCAACCAATCACAAAAACCTGTTGATTGCGGAAGCAAAAAAAAAACTTTTTCTTATGAAATCTTGTTTTGTTTTATTTTATTTTTAATTTATTTTTCTTATAAAAATATGTACTCTTACTTCAGATGTTATTTTGTTCAAACAACCAAGTCAGAAAAACTTTGTATGTGAGAGTGTAAGGGTATGATCTGGCTACAGAACGAAAACAACTTGATATCACCCAGATGTTTCGTCACAATTCGCGTCAGAGTTAAATATTGCGCAATATGTTTGAATTGTAATCAAATAGAAACAACAACAAAGAAAGCTATTTACAGTATGTTAAAAAATATAACAACTGACTTCTAATACGGTATAATGTGCCCTGAGCTTGCGCCGATCATCGACAGATTTTTGCACCTCTAATGGAGAAGAAAGTTAACCACTTTCTTATTCAGATATATGATGTTCAAATAAGTGCTGGATAGGAATAATTACTTTTTGACTCAAATTCCAGAAAAGTCCCAGGTATTGATTCTCACTTTGCTTAGTGGAAATAATTTTTTCAAAAATCTGTATCAACACAGACTTTACCAAGATTAGGGCTAACTTTGCCGTTGTTCAAAATTCATTTACAATCTTTTCGCAGCGATTGAAAAACCATTAATTTTCAAACTTAACTCATCAAATGGTGCATTTCCTACCCATTTCATAGACAATTCCTGAAAAAATCAAATTCCAAATATATAATGCAATTCCTATTTGAATTCCTCAAATGAAATCAAAATTGACTTAATATTTTTTTCGAAAAGGAATCAAAATCGAATTCTAATTCAAACTACTTGGAATGAAATTAAAATTTTTCAGTTCCATTCAAGAATTCAAAACCTCTTTAACCGTGAAATTTGAAAAATTGATTCTGACTTCCAATTCAGACTACTAAAAACTTAAATATTTGAAGTATTTTATTCCCAAAACAATGATTACTACCCAGTTCCGTTTTGATCTTAAGTTTGGTGCGCTCTACTGTATTATAAAATTATGAGTCGTATGATCAAACGTCACGTCACGTAGACGTAGACTCGTGTTTCCATTAAAAGAAATTCTCATAAGTAAGTACACATGGCGTAGATCACGCAATTCTTTTCTGAAACAGAACCAGTTGGGATTAAATAAATAGCGTGTTTTTTGATGTACTTTGCAGTGCACGCAAATTTGATGATTTAATTCTTTATAGCATTTTTTATTTTTTTTTTATGATGATAAAGTTTTCCTCAAAAGCTTTTTTATGTTGAACAAATAATTAGGCCTCAAACACAAACAGCTTTTTATAATTTGGGTCAAATGATTTCGGAACGATGTGTTTTTTTTTTCCTTTCTTTATAGTACAGCTCACAATTATTACATCTGTTCTATAAAAGATCGCACGATTTTAAACAGCAAGAGAGGTCAACCTTATCATATGAAATAAGCAAATGTTTTATATTTTACCTTCACAATAGGTGGCTACAATTTGGAATTTTTTTGCTGATGGCTACCTTGGTGTAATATGACTAAATATTTTCTTCACGTTCATAATATGATAATGACGGTTGATGTTCATATTAAATTATATAAACGTTAAACATTTTTTTTTAAATAATTTTCAATGAAAAGGTAAAGACAAACAAGTAGAAATAAAATAAAAATAAGTGTGAAAATTTTCTTCGATCCCGCACCGACACTTTGTCATTAATTATATTATCCTATTTTAACTACCAAGCTGTTTTATTTTTAGGAACTTTTTCCCATGAAATCGTATTCTTCAATTGGTTCTGAAAAATTAGAGTTGGAGTTTTTCTTTACCAAATAAATGAAATGAAAATGAAACTTACAGATTACTTACACCTTTCTAACTGAATTGTTTTTTTAAATATTTATGCATGCCCAAATATATAATGCTTTGTGGTATTATATTGAGAATGCAATATAAGTAAATATAGGCAAGCACGATGTGTGGGCTTAAGCTAGCACAAATCAGAAAGTGAACTGGATTGAATGAGTAGGAGTGGCAGCTCCTTCTCTGCTTCTACATCTTGACAGCGCAACATCGTGTGAAAGAATTTTATATTTAAATAAATTAAAAACGCGCTTTTCAAAATGTTTGTTTTCTTTTTATACATATTTATTTTGTTTTGTTATCCTTGATTTGAACCACTTTCAACTAAAAGTATGCAATGAAATTTGCTTTGCTTAGATCTTTTATCTTTCTGATTTAATAATAAGCAAATTTTCTGACACCGATAACTGTATTTTATATGTAATATAAAGTTTTTATTTTAATTGTATGTCATTCAATCCAATCCTTCGACATAATGATATTCTATTAAATCTAAACTAAACTGAAACTTAATCACATAATTCTAATACAGTCTCTGTAACGCGAGTTACCACGAAGTTACCCATACAAATATTTTGAAAAGTAAATTAAAAGAAAAAATTCAAAATAAAATAAATAGAATAGAAAGATAAGAAAATGATGACAAGAAATAATAATAAAATAAAAAAAAATTTTGAAAAAATTCAATATAAAAAAATATAAAAAAAAAAATTAAAAAAAAATTAAAAGTAAATTAAAAATGTTAAAAAAGAATTTAAAAAAAATAAAAAAATTAAAAAACCATTTAAAAAAAAATTAAAAAAAAAATTTAAAAAAATTTAAAAAAAAAATCAAAATTAATTAAAAATTACACAAAACTCTACAAATTTGACTACGTTTTCTTGTACAACTACCTTAGAAACCCCCACCAAATACCTTATTTGCAAAAGTTTAGAAAAATCAATTGGTTTCCTTTTAAACCGGACACCTATCTAAATCCTCTTTCCGGATCTACTGTAGAAAAGATTCTAATCTCAAATTGCGCCAGGCGAATTTCCATCCTTGGGTTAAAAAACTTTCGTGAAAATTTTCCAAAAATCTCAGAAGTGTCATATACATATCGCTCAATTACTTCAAGACTAGCATAACTCAAATACAAAAATATCTGCCATTTCATGTTTTATTTTGTGTGAAAAAATCACAAAAACTTGCCTTGTGAGAAGTGTTTATTATGTAAACATCATAACATCATTTTCATATAAAAAGTAAATTATTGAAAATTTTAAATGCGTTTTTCTCCCACTTTATGTTTTTGAGAGTTATGCCAATCTTGAAGTAAATGAGCAATATATAAAACAGTTTTATAGAAATAGTTTTGACCAAAGCAGTTTTAAAAAAATTTTCCATAAAAAGACAATAAACTCATTTAATTTTTAGTGCCACTCAATGACTGCAGGAACATGTTTAAAAAAAAAAACAAGTAACTTGTTTATTTACTTGTTGAAAATGACCTTAACAAATAAATATTTTCAAACAGAAAAAAGCATAGAGTTTATTAAACTCAAATATTAAAAAATACATAAATTGAACAGTGTATAGTACAAATAACTTAGCTTTAAAACATAAATATTTATGATCAGAAGGTTGCGACGTTCTATTAGTACTCTCAGCGAAAATCTAATATGATAATAATCGCAAAATAAATATATCAAATGCGAATAAATGAAGTGCGTACACGCCTTTGTCAAATCGTCATTGACCTTCAAAAGCGAACAAGTTTCTAAAAATGCTTTGCCAAAAAAAAAAAAAAAAAAACCTTAGAATCACTTGATAATCAGAAGAGACATATCAACAAGTTTTCGGGCCTCTGAAAAAAACTTAAGGCTGTACTGCAAATTTTTTTTTTAATTCGCTCTAACTATTTGAATTTTGCAAATAATTGCAAATTTACGTTCTCTCTTGTTGTGTACGTACGTTCTCTATTCCCCAAAAGCTTTTTTGTTGCAAAAAAATTTGCTCACGGTAATGCACGAAAAAAAGACTTCCGCATATCATGCCATAAATTTTGAATACGATTTTATTGTATATTTAACACGCGGATAGCGTAAAATAAAAGGCCTGACCGACTGACTGACAGGGCGAGTGTCTTTTTGTTCAACTGCGTCGTATGTTGTACGAATACTATGTTGGCCTATTTGCAGCGCGTGGACCCCCTTGAATTCTTATCAAATTGGCACATATAAGAAATGTTTCTTGCTTATGCAATTTTATTTATATTTTTTAATTCCTCACGCGCAAATATTAGCTATGGGTTAAAAACGACCTTGAATATTTTGCCGGTAGATCGTATGTTTAGACGTTCATTTGTACTTAAAGCGTGTGATTTAAGTTTTTGTTTTTCTGGTTTTGATAGATAATCGCTCACATACATACATACATACAATTTACAATAGAAAGAAGGGGCTCGTTCTGAACGCTTACCATATGTAATATTGTAAAACATGTTTTAGCTTTATGGTGATTTATTCAAATAATTCACATAAATGAGTGTTATTCAATATTGTTTTTTGAATGAAAAAAAAAAGAATGTTTTTATTGTTTTGACCAGCGATAAAATTGTGATATTTTAAGATAAAGTTTTTAAGTTAATTTTTTATACCTAATTACTATTAAGAAAAATTTTAATAATTGCTGGTTTGTATTATTTCTGAATAAATATGGCTATTATCCATATGAAATAATATCCCCAATAAGAGTTGTTTTCAAATGCAATTTAAAAAATGTTCAATGAAACAGTCACCAATTTTGGTGTTTTTTTTTTTGTATCAATCGAATGGTCTCAACAAGATTTTCGATACCAATAAGTACGCTGCTGGGTTTCTTAAGTCCCCGATTTTCTGGAATTTTCTTTTTTGCACTAATCGTTGTGGATAGGTCGAAAATCAGTCTTGGACATAAAGCGGGGCGAGTATGTGTCCTCGATGTTTTCGACTACGGACCAATTAAAAAAAAAGTAGGCTACGACTTGATAGAGAAAGGTCGAAAATGAATTCTGAACTTCACCAAAGTCGGTTCTGGGATTCCCAAATACCCGATTTCTGCAAATGTTCGTAAATTTTTTTTGTTCCACCTATCGATTGGGAAAGTTTGAAAATAAATATTGGACATTTTTAAGAGCCGTCGAAGTATTCGACTTCGGCCTATTTATGTAAAAAAAAATTTGCAGCCTACTATGCTTTGAATCGCGATGCTAAAGAGTTTCTCTTTCAGCACTTTGGACCGGAATATTTGCATAAATTTGTTGAGCTGGTGGAACAATTTCCATTTGTTTCAATAATAACGCACGTATACTTAATAACAATTTTAACAATTGTCTGTCATTTCAACGTTGTATTATAAAAAAAATTAAATTTTTCAAAATATTTTCGTACAGTGTAGTTTGTTCAATCCAACGTGTTAGTAATACGTTATTCGTTTCATTGCAAAACATTTCCTTTCAATATACAATCGTACAAACTTCTTTATTCTTAATAATTTTTTTTAGACATCCTAACTAACTACTAATGAGGAAAAAATCACGTTTCTGTTATCTGTTTGTCGCATTAAACCAGTCTTGAAAATGAAAGTCATAAACTATACATAGTAAGCTTTGAATAGATTCACGTTCACGTTTTTTATAATTTGTTATAGTCATGTACTGATACGATATTTTTGATGTGATTCTCGCTTTTGTGTACTATTTTGGTTTTTAACACTAGAATCGCTACCGTACCAACTTGGTCCTGCCGGCGACTTTAATTATGTCTTATAGTTTAGATAATAGCTTAAGAATACATCTACCATTTGCGCACTTTTTAATTAAATTTTTAAAAAGAGAAAAATGATTGGCCTAGAACTTACACAGTTCAAAATTTAAGTATAATTTTTCAAATTTTTAAGTTGACATATACATTCTTTCCAAAAAAGTTGAATTTTTCGTCTTATTTAGGTTGAAAACGTTATACATAAGGCATTTTCAACTTTATTCGTTGAAAATTCAAACTTTGTCGGTTGAAAATGTGAAAAATTAGTTTACTTTTTCATCCGAAATGTTTGAAAAAGTTGCACAGAAGGTTGAAAATAAATAAAACTCGTGGTCGGTGGGTGGTTTGCACGGCTCGGTTCTAGTGTTAATTTATGTATCCATCGCTTGAATTGAGTTTCTGTTGTCAGAAGACCTGTTTTTTTTTTTGCATCAAATGTTTTATTGGATATGGCAGATCAAGTTTCAATATTATTTTACAAATACATACAAATTTGCATATAGCAAAAAGTTGTATTTGGAACACTAAATTAAAACACAAAACTAAATAGTTAATTTGTTATAAAAAATTTTTAAGAATTTCTATGTTTAGTTTTCAATCGAAACGGAATTATTTTTATTTGAGTCTTTTTAGAGTCGAAGATGAAGATCGCTCGCTGAATATATATTTACGAAACTAGATCAGAGACACCCTTTTTGATAAAATATTTCCACTTACAATAAATAACACTAAGACCAAATCCATCTTAAACCATGCAGTCGGAGTGAATTCAAATTGCGGAATCGATTGCTGATTAAATATGTGGTTTTTCAAAGTAATTAAGGAAATATACCGTCCCCCGATTTGATTGAAAATTATTTTTTATGAAGTTATGCCCATTTAAAGTTTTAGTGTCATAGCTTGAAAAAACGCTAAAAATTGGTTAAAAATAGTCGCATTTTCATCCAAATCAAAATTCTAAAAACGTTTTTGGCCCAAAAAAAATTGCCGACCCGGGGCAAAAAGCCCCTTTAATCCACCATCTTGGCGGCCCTGATCATATTACATAGTGAAAAACTACATAGAACACTGACAAGCTTTTTAACATACATTGCGTTTCTGACTATTTGCTTACTATCAGCCAGTGAGTTTGATAGACGGGTCATGGTCGTGTCTATAAAAAAGTCATATTCTTTAAAAACTTTAAGATATGTTCAGAACGCCTGAGACCGAAAACAACAAGATTGTGCTCTCTAGCAATTTTTTATCCAAAAAACTCGATTTGGGACCAGTGTGGGGCGGTCTGATACGAAGAGTACCAAATACGTAGAGTACCTGATAGGAGGTACATTGAAGATTGATTGAATCGAAATGTGAATACTAATAGCCCGCTGTAGAAAAGTCGAGTGTATAAAATTACAGGATAAAATATACGGGAAAGATAGTAATGCATTTTGGTGAAAAAAACCAATCACAGTTGCCATGCCAAAGCCCGTGCCGATTCCCGAAAATTACCAAATTTTGCTCAATTTTATTGTTTTAATTATTGCACAATTATTACAGCTCAAAATGTATGCCAAACGATAGAACTCGAAGAGACCTAAATATAATACATATATGGTGTTGCATTGTCGAAACCTGTCCCAAATATGGGTTGCCCATGGTTTTTTGGGTCATTTTTTATTAATGAAGACAGCAGCTTGAAATGTGTGCCAAACGATAGAGCTTGAAGAACCTAAAAAAAATATATATAGTCGAATCATGTCTTAAACATGGGTTTCCACCCGTTCTTAGGGCCAATTTTTCTTAAATGAGCGGCAACCAATGTTTGGGACAGGACAGCTCTCCGCCTATGAGATGTTTTTCTTTAAAAGTAATCCGATTATAATGTCGCTATCATATGACTTTAAAAATTAAGGTCAAAGTAAGGTCTTCTAGCTTTTTAGTGACTTTTCGCATCTATGAAGTAGGTATACCATAGTTAATTTTTTGTTAACCTTGTAATTTTTATAGCATTTAAGATGGGCAAATTGAACAGCGATTATCCAGTATATCCTCTTTGACTTTAATGCTATATTAAGCAGCATCTTAAAACTGCTGAACAGCTTAGATAAAATATATTAAAATTGCTGCTAACAGCGGTCTAAAACAGCTTTCGAAATTTCATTCTTAAAGTTGTATTACTTGCTTTAGAAAACAAGAAAATTATTATATCATTGAAAAATTTCTTAAAATTGATTCATTGAAATTATCAAAACAAATTGTCATTTATTTTTTTGGTTTTTACTAAACAAAAAATTTAATGTGTACAAAATTGCAACAAAATTTTCAAGTGTTTTAAAAACTCGAAACTTTTTGGTGTTGGGAATTAACATTAAACAAAAGAAAATAAAGAAAAAGTGTAAAATTTGTAAATAAATATTTGTGTGTGCCGTCGAAATCAATTAAATTTATCAAGGATTATCAAGGTGGTTGGATATAAAAGAAAAGTTCAAATTATTCCAAGATCAATATCAAGTACATTCATACGTATAGTAAGTAAAAATAGATCTTATCATAAAGTAAATAGTTCAAACTAATCAAAGTCAAAGTAATAATTGATTGCGAAACAGGATGGGAAAGAAAACTCCATTGATTGTAACACTCCTTATGTAGAGTTTGACAATTTACACCCGCATTAATCTACATTAAACTACAAAAACAAAAACAAATATTTCAATTCGACTTTATCTACAAGTACAAAATCGTCGTAAAGTCAAGTTTAGATAGGCAATTTTTATTCTTGCACACGTTCGCAAGAGCTAAACTTCTGATGACGTACTATGTAAATGCATTACGATTATTAGACTGAGCTCAAATGTTTACATCCGGTTTTTTATTAAGTGCTTAATGGTAAAATGTATGTAGTTCAGTAATTTTGTTTCTGAACGAAATAGAGTTTCTTCAGCAGCTGATCAACGTCAATTGTTATGGAGTGCGCTTTTTGTGAAGTATTTAAGAAATAAATATGAATGAGCACGTCTTTACATATTCAACAACATTACATATAGCATATGTGGTGGAAATATATGACATTTACAATCGGTATTTTTCGCTTTAAAAAGCTGCTTTTCTTGTCTTGTCTTGATGTGTAAACTTTTTGCAGACGGGTATGAAATATGACAGTGACGCTTAACACATCAAGCTAGTGTCGGTTCTATAGACCGTTTACTATAAGTTTTAAACTTTCGACATTACTCGACTTTTTCTATATATATATTTCGCCATTTTGATCATTTTTTCCGAATTCTTTAACATTTTTTCCGACTTATTGACCTGTCCAACATACATATGTTATTTGGGCGTTTTCAACACTTTTCGACTTCAACATTATTCGACTTTTTGAACATTTTTATATTGTTCCAACATTTTTCGATTTATGCACAGTTAAAGCCGTAACGAGACGATAGCAACTAAACGAACGTTTACAGACTTTACGTCCGCTTTGACTTTTTAACGAAAATGCTACGTTAACTTGGTGACGGCAAGCATCTGTTATGATGAGTAGTGACGGTTTGAAGTTCAGTTCTTACGGAATAACACATCTCGTCAAAATGTTTCGTTCACATTCGATCAGTTACATACGTTCATTTTGGTTATAAACATTAGTTTACATATACTGAAATTTAATCGTTACGTCTCGTCACGTCTATTTTGGTTTAAGCTTTCGACTTTTCACCACTACTCGCCATTTTTAACATTTTTCGAATTTTAAGCTTATTCTAACGATTTCAGATTTACGACTTTTTAAGCATTTCCAACTATGTAAATATTTTTTAACATTTTGAACATTTTTTTTTTCGTTTATTCTCTCATCTCTCGGATTTCTACAACATTTTTCGACTTCTTCAAAATTTTTCGACTTCTTGAAGATTTTTCGACTGTTTCAATGTTTTTGGACCTTTTAAACATTATTTCGATTTTCACCAGAATTCGACTTATTCAAAATATTCAGACGTTTGTAGCATTATTCGACTTCTTCCGTTTTATTCAAAATATTCTATACTATACCACCGAGTTACCAGACTAATTGCTAGAAACCCTAGCCTGTTAGCTCCCAATATGAAAACTACTTGGGTCCATAAAATGTAAGTTTTAGTTGTACGTTAGGTGAATCCTATATACATAGAAAAGACACAGTCTACAGAATATTGGCCTATATCCATTTTCCATATCCAAATTTCTCTTAAATTATATACTTTCGTCACATTTAGACCAAAAACAGACGAAACAGTAAAACCCCTTTAACGCAACTATTTCATACTTAATCACACAGCCCAAAACAAAAAAAAAAATTTAAAACTTTTAAAAATCATGTCACCAAATAATACGGCCTTTGTTTTCAAAAACCGCTCATTATGTGCCATCACTTCAACGCTCATATGCATATTTTCTGCATTTATCGTCTGCCTAATTGTTTAATTTCATATTTGTCAAATAAATTCAACAAAAACTCTGACATCTTTTAAAAAATATATAGATATTGCATATTTTGCAATTTTTAAAGCATATTATATGCGCATACCTATATATTTTTGATATTTCCCAATTCAATTGTAACTATCAAATTCACATTAAAGTTAAACTTTCACTTAAAGATTTTTATCACATCATTCCATTCCATTTCCAATCTGCTGGTACAATTGGCACATTCTGCACTTTTTGTCCATACATTTCAGTGTTCTTGCAGCGCTGTTCGTGGCAGCGTGCGTTGTTTCGTTCAATTTGACGTTACGTTTGTCACATTTTTAACTACGCACGATTAGAATTTGAACGAAACGAAAAAGTGAATACAGCGGCGGCGGCGGCGACGAACTGACAACGAACGAACTAACCAAAAAAAAAAAACTTTTTATCAGGCTTGCAAATGTGAAATCTTATCTTGAAAACCAAAGAGACTCACGATAAGAATTCATGGAACGACTGCGCTGAATTGAAAAATTACAACGACAACAACGATATTAATTTAATAAGTCCGGAAAGAAAGCAACTTTTCTGTGTCTCCACTAAATGTGGAAAAGTATTGTGAAAATTGATATTAAACCCGGTTCAATTACATAGAAAAGTGAGTAAATTGGCTCAAGTAATTATTACTTTGACTTTGTGGTGTTGGTTGATTGGTTAAATAGAAATAATTAAAAGAAAAATATATTTAAATAAACATAACCTTAAAAAAAAATACACACTATCATAACAAATACACAAACAAATCACGGTAATTGTTTTACTGACTCTACGGTATATAGTTAATTCGTGTCTTACTAATAATAAATTTGTAGTTTCAGTTCATAGCAAATAGTTTAAGTGTAATATATTCAATAGCATTGAAATAATTTTAAAAGAGGTGTATTATATTTTTATGAAAAATTACTCATAGCATTGTTAATATTTTTTTTTGTTTTCTTTTTATTTTATATACTTATAATATAAACGTCGAATCCTATAAGATAAGATTAACCATAATAATAAAATTAGTTCCAATTTCCAGTGTGTTTTCTCTAAATAAACAAATATCAAATTCAATAAAGATTTTTAAGTGCTTTTCGAGACTTCCTTTAGAAAATTGTAGGTAAATGTTTTATACTTTGTTGTATCGCAGTATAGCATTGTTAAATGTGCATTTACTCTTTTCAAAATACTAGAGTGCGCCAACTGGCTGAAATTCTACCATTATAGTGACAATACAAAACAAATCAGTTAATTTTTACGTGAGTCAATGTCATCGGTCTGAAAATTAAAAATCTTGGTATCATGTTGTCCAATACCTATATCCTTCTTAGGGTTCAATCTATCACCATACCAAATTTTAGCAAAATCGGTTCATTAATTTAGCTTTGAAAACATATTTTTCTCGTATGGAGTGTGGCACCGCCCAATTAAATATCTTTCCTCAGGATACAGTCCATATTTATACCAAATTTTATTAAAATCTTTCAATAAGTAAAATTGTGTAAAACATATTTTCTAGTAAGGGGCGTGGCACCGCCCGTTAAAAACACATGTATTTTCTCAGGAATTTATCTATCTTTTTATCATATGTTTTCAAAATTAGTGTAGCGGCTCAACCGTGACAGTGTTTATCCCCATTAGAGGTGGTGCCACGCCCACTAAAAATACCTTTTCTTAAAGTTATATACATCTCCAAAACAAATATCATCAAAATCGGTCCAAATTGGTAGTTTAGCCATGGAAACATACTTTCCTGTTAAAGGCATAGCATCGCCTACTATTAAAAAAAGGGCACTGCCCCTTTTCACAATCTTTCAAACGAAAAAAGAATCACTAACATGATGAGAATTTTTCCATTGTTATACCCTTAAAAAAACGGATATCACCGCTACGATGTGTTATGTCTAGCGAGCTCGTTAGCGTTGAAAGGAAGTTTTTAGTACAACAATTTTTACTGAGAAGCTGATGCTGCTAAATGTGTACCAGCGGTTCCAGTGATCGATGTACCAAAATATCACCCTGTTTTAGATTGTAAATGGATTAAAAAACTCGTATATTGTTGATCATTTCTTGACGTCCTAAGAATACCGCAACGAAACTCAGTATGCTTGCTCCGGTAGACTATTCCATGATACTTTTCTAGCTTCTCCATAGTTTGCAAGATATCATAGATCCATGTACATTTGACTATAGAATTAAATTCAATTAAACATTTATAAAAATTATTATTATAGAAAAATTCTTTCATCATCTAACACTTAACATCAATAATAAAAATATTTTTGGAAATGGTTAACTAATAATAACAATGCTATGCAATTAAAACTATTTGAAATGGGCTGATTGATAACACCACACAAAAAGATAAAATTATTTTACAAATATGTACTATGACTAACACTAAACATCAAAACCTGTACCTGTACAAAAGTCAATTAAAAATGTTTTTACAAAAAAATTAAATTTTTATCAAACCTTTTCTTTTCCGACTACCTACTCTCTACAACAGATATGCCACTCTTTGCAAAAAAGGCACCGAAACCGCCGCTTCCCGATGCAATTCCCGAAAGCGAAAATAACAACAAAAATGGTAAACTTAACGGCGGATCCACCGCCGATATGACGGGTGTCACAAAACCACAATTGGTCTTTCACTGTCAATTGGCACATGGTAGCCCGACCGGACTTATAACAGGATTCGCCAGCGTGCGTGAACTCTATAAGAAAATCGCCGAATGTTATGATATTTCCGTTGAAGAGATACTCTTCTGCACACTCAATTCGCATAAAGTCGACATGACAAAATTGCTGGGTGGTCAAATCGGACTGGATGACTTTATATTTGCGCATCGAAAGGGCCGACCGAAAGAAATCGAAATTATCAAATCCGAAGCAGCGCTTGGACTCACAATCACAGACAACGGCTCGGGTTATGCCTTCATTAAACGTATTAAAGATGATTCGGTTATTGATCGAGTCGGACACATTGCCATTGGAGATCATATTGAGAAATTGAATGATGTTAGCATGGTCGGAAAACGCCATTATGAGGTGGCACGCCTACTCAAAGACATACCTACTGGTGCCACATTTACAATACGACTTGTAGAGCCAATGAAGAGTGGCTTTCAGGGTATTGGGCCGCGTACTCAATCGAAAGCACCCGCAGGACGTGGTTATGGCAGCGGCAAGGAGACGTTGCGATTTAAGGCCAATGGTAATGTTGAGATCGAAGAAAAACCAGATGATATAACACAATTGGGCATTGAAGCGATAAATAATCTATTGGAGTCATTTATGGGCATCAATGATGCTGAATTGGCAACGCAAATTTGGGATTTGGGTGGGAATAAAACGAACTCAATGGACTTTGCTGAGGCCATTGATAATTCCGATTTGGAATCATTTGGATTTACAGATGATTTTATAATTGAACTTTGGGGTGCTATAACGGATGCAAGACGTCGTAAGACGGCGAAAAACTAAATCCTATATTTTATACAAGACGAAACAAAATTGTTAACCAACTTAAGATAAGAAATGTTTGATAGAGAAAATAAATAAGAGGCGCTGACAAAGCAAAAATATTTATTGCAACTTTTTTTTAAAAAGAATTATATTTAAAATAATATATTAAAATTTATATAGATTGTTGCAAAATTGAATATAACAGAGAAAATAAATTACTTTATAGATATAAAACTTTTAATATTTTGATTTGCCAATATTTTAGTTATTCCTGAAAATATAATTTTTTTTTTCTTTGCATTTTAACTTTATAAATTTTATTAGTTGTAAATTATATATATTAAAAGAATTTCAAAAAAAAAAATAAGAAAATAAATTATTTTGTTTATTTTGAATTGGTCACTGTGTTTTTTGTTTCATTCATTGTGGTTTTGTTGTTTTGGAAATTTTATTTTGTTTTTCGGTAAGTTGATCCATGAGCTATATATTTTTGTTTACCATTAATGTGCTTTAGATATTTTGTTTTTTTTTTTTTTGTTTCAAACTAAAATTTATTTATTCACGTACTTCGGACTTTTATTTATTTATTCAGTTGTTTTGTATATTTTTAGTAGTTTTTGTTTAAAAAAAATTTAGTAAGGGTATTCAAACAAAGCTGTTAGCTTAAAACAACGTAAAATTAATAGAAGGGTATTGCTCTTAATGCGTTTAAATATTTAATTTTTCATATCAACTTAGTTTCACAATACCATTTACTGAACACGAAAATATAAGTGCAAATGGAAAAGTTTATTTTAACAATTTATTTTTGTTTATTTGACTCATTTTGCTCATTATACAGTATACCAAAAATCGTAAAAATTATGGAGGGAGGCATATAGACAAGTGACTTAAACGGTGAAAATTATACTGTTGTTCCATAGAAGAAAGTTGATCCGATTTCAATGTCATGATAAAGTCAGGTCCACTATAATTTTTTTGATATTAATATTTGTCTTAAAAACTCTTATGAGGTGCCATCCGATATCCAATTCCAATGATATAAAAAATATCATTTTCAAAAAAAACAATGAGATATCTACCACGAAACAACAATAACAACCGCATCTAAAGAAAACCGCAAAATATGCGAGTTTACCTGATTTTGACCAAATGATAGTGACATCGCCATCGGGCCATTTCTTCTCTATAAAGTAAAACTTCTTCTCATGCTCTTTCACTTATCTTACTTTGTGTCTCTTATCAAGAGTAGGTACTACGATTTAGGCACTGTAACGTTTATGAATTTTATGATATAAATGGATTTGTATTTTTTTCGATCCCAATTATCGTTATATTGGAGTCTCATAGATATCCATCCAAAATAATTGTTAATTTGGATTTATATTTTTTTGTATCAAAAATAATTGATATTATGAATTTCTATGTTGTTAAATCAAAAATAATTTTAATTAAATTTTTTTTTTTTTGATAACTTGATTTCTATCGATGTATTTCGAAAGTTTTTGACTTTATTTCATTTTTTCTATGTTCTTCGATAAGCTTAAACTTTTTAATAGTTTTCCATAAGTTTCGATTTTTTCAATAGTTTTTGAATATTTTCGATTTTTTCAATATAATTCAATAAGATTTGATTGTTTTCGATAGTTTTCGACTTTCGACAATTATTGACATTTTCGATCGAATATCAAAAAAAAAAAACAATATCAGTCCAAACCTATAGAAAAATTTGATAGTATCAGAAAATTTTCGGAGAAATCAAAGTAGATCGAAACTTAACGAAAATCAAAAAAAAATTGATTCATCTTAAAACTTATCAAAAAAGTTGAAATATGTTTATCGAAAAACTTCGAAAAGTTAAAAAGCATCGAATAATTACAAAAATATCGAATTGTATTGAAGAACATCAAAAAAAAATGCAAAAGTCAAAGTGCGTCGCATAGTATCTTAAGACTTCGCATAAACCAAAGAGCAGTGCAGAGTGAGTGCCAAACAAAATCATTGTTGTAAGAAATAGAAAATGACGGTTATATTTGATCTAAAAATATATATAATTCCTTAAGTATGATTTTTTTAACTAGCTAAAACAAAAAATCCAATATATCGATTATTTTTGATCGAAACAATAAAAAAACAAAATTACGATTATTTTCATCTAAAAAATTAAAAGTCCAAAATAATGATTATTTTTGATTAGCCAATTCACTGTGAAGCAAATATTAGTTTCTTCGAATACCCTTAATATTTTACTTACGCATAAGCGTAACAAAATATCTACCAACAAAGTGTTTTTGTCATGTGAAAAATATCATATAAATAGGAAATGACCATTCATTGTCTAACGTCTGGCGTGCTTATGTAGTATATAAAATATACACGGACATATTATGCATAGGTTCTTATTAATTTTTTTGCGTGCCAAAAATTCGTCAAGCAAAAAGAAATGCTCATCCATACCTTGCTGTCGAAATATCATTATGATAATAAAATCTTAAAAATTTTCCACTACTCAACTACAGCTGTCATTTATTTGCAAAAAAACAAACTTAAAGTGGAACAAGGTACAAAGTTTTCGTGAATCTATAATACACGTACAAAAATTTGTAGGTATAATGAACTATTTATTTTCTAAATTTAAATTGATAATTTCCAGAATTGTGATAAATTTTTATACTTTCGAATAGAAATTTCTATTTCGTAAGATAAAATATAATCAAATTGAGATTTTTTTATTCAAATTTTGTTGCATGCTCTACACTTCGTTTAGGGAATTTATTTATATAAATATATAGTATATGGTGGCTTCCTGTAGTGTGCTTTAAACTTACGAAAGCTTAGAATTTTTCAACTAAAATTTATGAAAATGTTATTGAGAGTTAAGATTTTGCCATTTCCGGTTTAACCCGACCGGGCTTGAAGAGACTTTCCGTATGCCAAATTCAAGGTTTCAAGTCTTTTCAAAATTCAGCTCCGTTATCTCAGAAATCATTAGTTTTTCGAAAGAGTTGTTTATATCGAAAGCGTAGCTTATAAAATATTCTACAAAAACTCTCTTACGATTATATTAATAAAGGAAACCATTCATCAAAAAATTGAGAAAAGCAGATGGTCCCGGAAGTCCCTAAAATTCTTAAAAGGCCGGGCTTCAAAAAAAAAAAAGCAATTTGAAATAAATAAAGTTGAATGAACAACAACGAGTGCTCGTATAAACAGCGAGTAGAAAACATTGCAACTTGGTAGTTTTTTGGCACCTATTTAGCAACTTGGCGAATAAACCGTAGCTACTATATCATGTGAAAATAATTTTTTGTTTTTCTTTAATTTCAAAGCCTTGTCTTGAAAACGGTGTTCAAAAAAAGTTGACTAGTTATTTTTTTTGCAGTAGTAATAGCTGTTTTAAAATTATCACCCATATATAAAAATATCACATGACGTATACATAACATTTAATTAATAAATTCAATGGAAAACATTTTTGTCTGACTTTTTATAAAAAAAGTACAAAAAAGTATAATTGGCAAAGTTTCTATATTTGCGTCATTATTCTTTTGTATTTGCAATAATTGTCAATTTAATCTTGATGACAACTCAAATAAAATAAAATTTTTTTTTCTAATCCTTATCGAGCTATATTCCGTAATCCCAATGTCATGAACATAAAAGGAGTTAGCTTAATCGTATTTGCTTGTAAAAGGAAAAACCGTCATCGAAAACCCAATAGGGTTAATAATCAATAAAATATTGCTTCTCCCCCTTAAGTTAATTAAAAATTTTACAATTGTAAATCATAAGTTATCTATCAAATAAATTGAATTTTCAAAACAATTAACCTATCTCGGAAAAATTTACCCATGTTTCTCTTTTTTACTTTTGCATTGTTTTTTTAGGTGCAAACAAAAACGTAAAATAAAAATACATTTTTGTAGGGCAATGTTAATACATTTTAATAGACATGCGATCGCGAATATAAAGTTGCTATTATACAAAATACAGCAACAATAAAAATAGATAGCAACAGTTACAACCACAGGAGAAGCCAATGGAAATAACAAAACAGCTGCTTACAATCAACAGCTGATAAGAGCATGTAAGCGATACGTTTATTATTATTCTTGTTTTTCTGTAATAAAATATAATGAAAAAAGCGCTTAATTAATGACTATCCCAGTAAAAAATGATTTTTTTAGAATGGAAAATAATATATTTTAAAAGTGATCGATCGGTATATTTGTTTTCGCAGAAACTGTTGTTAAAATTTTCCATTAATTTTTCTTTTAATTTTTGAGAAATTATGATTTATAAAAATGAAAACGATTGATATGTTGAAATTTTTGATGAGGCGTTGGCCATAAGAGTTTTTTTTTTGTATTCGAAAGAAGACAGTCTTTGCAAAACTTGAGCTCGATTATCGATTTTTTGCAGATTAATTAATCTAATTTTTATTGTTTTTTGTGTAACTAATTAAAATGATTTAATCTCTTGACTTTCCATCTAAACATTTGTTTAATACTTGGTGGCCACTGGAAAACTAATGACTTTGAAATAGTCACAATTTTTTTGTTTTCAATCTTTTTTATTTTGTCGGCTATAGAACAATTTTTTGGGGATCAAAATGGCTTTATGGCATTATGTATATGAGTAAAACTCATTGTGTTTTTTATTCCAGTAAAAGATAGATTCTTTTTACTCACAGAAAATAAGATATGTATGTTCGTATGATTCGGAACCTATTCACGCAGTTTGAAAAAAGTCAACCTATCGTCGATCTTCTGGAAAAATTCCTAGGCGCACTGACGCTTCAATAGAAGCTGTATGGCAGAGCATTCTGGAGGATTAAGATAGAAAATTAAATTTTTCTTCACAATCCCAATGACATGGATTGGAATTTATTATTTGACTGAGCTTACTGTTAAAAAAAAAAATATAAAAAAATAAAAATCGGTTAAATGAAATCCTCAGTGTCCTTTGAGCCGATAAGTAAAACTTTCTAATCCTGATGTCTTTTACTTACAACAGAGAAAATAATTTTGACTTAGCTTTCTTTCAGTTTTTGTTTCGATCCTCAACAAATTTATGCAAAAAGGAAAGCATATCAGGCACTGATGATTCCATTTAACAATAAATGAAACTAATATGACTAGCTTTAGCCATTTTTCTTGTTATATTGTTTTATGTAAATTATTTTGGTGTTACAGTACAGTGTGTACTAAACAGTTAGCTCAGTATATTAATTACTTTTTAAATTTTGTTTAATCTTTTCTACATTTTTTTGATATCTTCTACATTTTCCTTTTATGATTTGTGACTTCTTTATATTTTTCCAATTTTTCAACGTTTTTCGACTTATTCAATTTTCTTTGATTGCTTCAACCTCTATCAACTTTTTTCGATTTTTTCAACATTTTTGGGCATTTTCAACTACATTTCATTTTCTACATTTTTCGACATTTTCATAAATATTGACATTTGGTGACGTTTTCAACATTTTTCAATCTATTTTCGACATTTTGCAGCTAACTTCATTAAATTCCCACATCACGGCATATGTGCTTGCACTCAACTGTTATTTTATTCTAGCAGTTTTGCATTGAACTGTGAGAAAAGTGCTAACACTGAAGTGAAAACGACATAAGCAAAAGATATATAGCAACAAAAAACATAAATCAGTATCGTATGAAAAGGTTAAAGCAGCAAAATGCAGCACATTAAGCAAAAAAAAAAAACAAATTAAATACTAGATTATTAACTAGTTTAAATAGAACACAAATAAATGAAATACAAATAACAACAAAAATAATGACTTAACTTAAAAAAAGTAGAAAAAAGAGCATAAGATCGTTAACTAAAAAAAGTAAAAAAAAAGAGCATAAGATCATTTTTGTTGTTTCCATAAGAGAGCAGAAAAGTCTAGTGTTTGCCGCTGAGAAAAGAAACGACAACAATTTTGTTGTAGATCTTGCAATATTTTTTCAAAATTCTTTTACTTTGCTGGGGAGACGTTGAAAAGCTCTTTCTACTTTTAGCTCCCAAAAGCTCCCACACAACAACAATTTGTGAGAAATATAAAGGTTTGTGTGTATTGTTTTTAATTCGATTAGAGACAGCGGTTATATGACTTGGAGCGCATTAACAACAGAATCAGTGTGAAACTCGCACTTGTCGGAGCAACTACAAAACCGCAAATATCACAGAAACTGTAAACGGAAAATTGTAGACAAGAAAATTCGCTTAAAGAACAATAAAGACAAGTTAATAATAAAGGGAAAAGTTAAAAGCAAAAAGATTCACAAGCAAATTAAGACTGTGCAATTGTTTAATAAAATGAAGAACTTCAAAATATTGAAAAGAATTAAAAAATTAAAATAAGTTTTCAATATTAAGTAAAGCAAAAGTAAAAGAAATAGAGTGAACTAAACGAAAAATTCACTAGTTTTTCGTGTTTTAAAAGAAGAAAAAAAAAAAACAAATCAAACAACGATACATATAAAGTGATAATATTTTAAACATAAAGCAAAGAAAAGGTAAAGTTACTACACTGTAAAAAAAAATTAAGCTTTTAACATTTTGTTGTTTCACCTGAACTTTGAACAAAAGTACAAAATTTAACAACCCAAAACAAGAAAATATACAAAAAATCGTATGAGACTTTGTCTATTTTCAACCAACTGATTCACTGTGTGTGCTCCAAAATCATGAAATTCTGGCAAAATACTAACAAACTAAACGCTCATAACATAAACTTCTGCTTCGCAATACTCTCATGCAAAAAAATGAGATCCATAAACATTGGACTTTGGATATACAACGTTACTCAGTCATTCACACGCTGTCCGCTCTCAGGGTGTTCAGTTGGTCTGTTGTTGATCGCTGACTAAACCAAATATAGCAGAAAAGCAACAAAAAAAAAGCGGATATCTTATGAAATGCTGGTACTGGTCTAGTGCAATTACATTTTAGCCAAAGGCCTAGCAACAGTTTTTCAAAAATGAAAAGTGAATCTTTGCTGTTTTTCGTGTGTAGTTACATACAGTATAACAGAGAGGGGGGCGCCGGATGCAAAATTGGGGTTTTGCCTTAACAACAGCATTATGCAGTACAGTGCAGCAGCAGCAGCTGCTGCTGTTGTGTTTTCATTTTGTTTGGCGTCATTGTTGTTGTGGTTTTGTTTTGTTTTTATATAATCTGGCATTTTATAAAGTGCATTTTCAGCATTTTAGTTGTTTTTTCTTTTGATTTTGCTTAAGATGGTACCTTCTCTTTTAAAAATAAATGTGACAGCAACCATATGTGATATTTCCTTTATTTTCCTGTATTTTAATTTTATTTAATTTCAAGGTTAATCATTGCATTGGTCATGCAATTTGTCCATTTTTGTTTTGTCATGCATTTTTCCTTGCTAATCGCTTCATTTTAGTATTACGTTTTCAAACAATTCAGTTGTATATTTCAAATCTGTTGAAGATATTAATTTATTGTGTGACTACAGAAAGTTTGTTCAGTTTTTAAAAATTTCATTCAATAAAAAGCTGCTCCACAGTGCGCTAGAATTATATAAAAGATATATGTAGTTATGCTGGGATTTGTTTCCGAAAGCTAGAACGAAATGTACTGGGTTTCACATTCACGGCCTCACTCTCGATTTTCTTGAAATTTTATTTATATTTACTATCAGCATACTGATCAAGAATATATAAGTGCACTGAGCAAAAAATTTGTTTGAATATAACTAATTATATTTGATATAGAGCAATTAAATATTTGATTGAGTCAAACATGAAATGCTTCAACCAACATATACCACTATTTGATCTAAATACAAACAAATATTTGATTGCTCTATATGAAATATACATTTGTTTATATTCAAACCAATAATTTTGTCAGTTTGTATATGCTGGGCGTGGAAACGCCTCCTATTTTTAACTTGCAAATCACATTCTTCACTATGGTAAAAGTTGGTTCGATCGCGGTTCACTATAATATGTCCAAGGCCGGTGTGTTAGCGAAGCTCAAGAAAGATCAACACGCCAAAGCTTATGTGTTTAAAATGCCTCCCACTCGGTTTCTGGTTCATATTACTCTCTAAATTTTAATTTTTTCCGGAAAAATGATTTTAAAAAAATTTTGAACGAAAAACGTATTATGTTAGAACACTAAAATATCTTTGTTTTAAAAAGCAAAAATTTAAATTCCCGGCCTTGTGGTGCGGTAGTATCGTATACTGCGCTTATAACTTTGGGTTCGATTATTGGTTAGCTCAGGCATATTTATACACATCATATATCATATTTTCCCTTTATTTTTAATTATTTCCCTCTCCCTTTTTTTTGAAATTAATTATAAGTTAGCTCCACTTTCAGTTTTCCAGTTTAGAAAGATTAGGAGCTAATTCGACAAACAATAATTATAGTGATATACAAGGGTATTGCTAATAGGAAGTGACTAATAAAAAGCATGCTAAACATGAGTCTGTGTTTTAAAGTTGTCCACCACGTATAGTTTTTAAGAAAATGGGGTTGGAACCCCCAAAAATCGCGATTTGATACATTTTTAAATAAACCTAGGCACTAAACCCGTAGTCCTCGAACCTTCCACAATAACTCAAATTGAAGTCAGTCACTTCATCTTTTGATCGCAATAAACCAAAAATTATTCGCAGCTGACCTTGAAGCCCTGCGCTTCTCTAAGCGTAGCCACGTCAATGACCGTTACTCTGAGTGAGAGAGTACAGAAAATTTATCCGTTTTCAGTTATGAATCCATCGAAATGGTTAAATCTAACACTTTTTTAAAAGTCGCATATTTCACATTTCGAATAATCAAACAAAAGAATATTTGATTTTTTATTAAGCACCAAATTTGTATAAAAAATTCTCCCGGGTACCTTTGTGTTTAAGTGGAAATAATTAATTTTAAACAAGAAATTACATTTATTTTGTTGTTTACCTTATTTAAAATTTTTATTTTAAATATGTAGTATAGGATATACATGAGTAGATAAATATAGACGCGTATTTTTTTCTACGTGCTATTGGAAAATAAACTGCTAAATATAAATTAGCAATCAAGTTGTAGGAAAAACAAAGAAAAAGACAATATATGGGGGCATTACAAAACACAATGAAAGCAACTGGACCTTGAGATCTCAGACTTTGCTGATTATTTTTGTTCTTGTGGATTGTGCTTGACTATTGAATGATGGGTCAAAAATTATTTCGCAATGAGTCAAGTCATTATTGCGCTACGATTTCATAAAATTTATTAAAAAAATAAATGAATTCTTAAAATATTGGTTATGTCTGTAAATAATAACACTATCAAAAAGAATTTGTGAATCAGGTTGGTCTTTTTAAATAATATTTCAAGTTAACCTGAAAATTGGCAAAAATTCAAAAATAGTTGTCTGGTAGGGTTGATATTTACAGAAAGAAAAAATATTTTATTAAATCCAGTCCAGTTAATTTTACTGCAAAATTTTTCTGTGTGTAAAAAAAACTCATACAAAAAACTTAAAACCAATATAACAAAGTACATTAATTTTATTTTTGAAATAACTTTCCATAATGTACACAAGCTGTTAATTAAATAAATAGTTCGCTAATATTTCTTTTTTTGTTTTTATAATAATTGCAGTAATTTTATTTAATTTTTAAAATATAACTCATTAATTATTTACTTGTTATCTAACATAATTGAGTTCTCAACAGTTCATTTTATAAATTTTAATGAAGTGAATTATGTATTTTAGTGAAAGTTCAGTATTTTTCTGCCTTTTGAATTTTGTTACGTACAACTTCTTTCATGTTTTTTTTTTCTTTCTTATTTTTATTTACTTTTTTAACATATGGCGTGATTTTGGTTACTTGAAGGCAACTTGTAACTAATGCAACATACGATACCAAAAAAAAAAATAAACTTTAACTGCATTGCTTTTTTTTGGCCTAACAAGCGCTCTGTAGACTGGAAACTCAAAAAACCAGATTTAACGTTTCTTTCTGAAGCGTCACACATTTTTTTTATGCTCTTTTAAGTTTGCGTTTTAGTGGCGTGAGAAACTATGAGTAGTTGGTTTTTTGATCTTATTTAAGCGAAAATCGGTTATTGCCTTAAAATATTAAACATACAATTTTTATTTTAGACTAAGGAAAAAACAAAGGAAATAGTGTTTGGAATGGAATAGGTACCTAATACTTAAAATCACTACTTCTATGCAACAAATAATGAAAGTAGCTTTTATTGTCCGCCTTTTATCTCATTCGTTCAAATAATTACAGAGAGATAAATGTATTCATTTTTCTATAGACGTTTAATATCTACATTAGTATTCCATAATAGGGTTTCTACTACTACAAATTGTTTTAAAGATGTTAAAGATTCACTCATACGAATAGTCATGACTGCATTCATCCGATTGTTTTAATGCACATCTCTTAATTTCACCATTTTTATAGCCTACACTAAGGGCTTATTCATTTTGTCATTCCGTTTCTAACGCATAGAAGGGGGCGCGGTAGGTATATGAAAGTGCATACCTTCTTGATCAGCGTTACCATCTGATTCGCTATAGCCATCTCAGTCCGTCTGTCTGTGGAAATCGCGATTACGGTAAAATCAAGTGAGATAATTGAATGAAATTTAGTACACCTTCAAGCAAGATTCTTGAGATTGAAAGTGAGCAAAATTAATTAACAATTAAAACGCTATATTTAAAGAGTTATTTGATATTGTGTAACTAAATTTCTAACAAATACATACTGGGAATAGCTTGAACATGCCTTGGACAAAAAGAATTTAGATAAATTTCTACAAAAAGGCGTGGCACTTCTCTTTTAAGCATACAAATCAAAACTTCAAAACGTTATACAAAGAAATAATGAAACCAAATTTCATAAAACTATAAGAAATAGTTCAGTCTAGTATCAGACAAAAAATGGCCGCTTTTTCTCAAGAAGGCGTGGCACCTCTCAAGCTTCAAAACGCTACACAGAGAGTTATATAAGTAAATTTTACGCGCGTTTTTGCTGTCAAGGCGGTGTATTTAATTTTTGTAGAGCTCAAAGATAACACCCTTACTAAGTATATAGTTATATTTAAGTACAGTGGTATTCCATATTTGGCCAATATCAACATAGTGCTATTTAAATCTTTATTACTCTTAACTTTAACGTAATTTTGTTTTAAATAATACCAATCTAGCCCTAAATTTTCAAATGGATTTTTCACTATAGTCTCAACTGAGAATGAGTATTCAAGTAGTTGCTATTAATTCCGCTTCTAAACTCTGTTGATTAAAAATACATTTTTTTTTTGTTTAAAGATTTCATCTCTCATTTAAGAGTACAGCTTGCTATTCTTTCAAAATTAGAATTTCCATCACGACCGAAACCCTTATGTATAAAAGCGACATAACATCGTCACTTAAAATAGCTCTAGGCAACAATGAAAAAATAACCGGCTTCACTGAAAATTATAAGTCATTTGTATTTAAATGTGACTTTAAGTCTGCTTTATTGGTAAATCATTTAAACAAAAGAAGAAAAAAAACGGTTATTTTTACACGTTTTTAATTGATTACTTTATTTTTTTTTTCTCTCTATTATATTTTTAATAAATATTATAACTAACTAATTCGACTTAAAATTTTTTGCATGAAATTTTAGTTTTTTTTTTATTTTTCTATTCTTCGTTTCATTTTTTATAGTTTCAAGTCACGCAATGCTAAACTTTTTTGTACATTGAACTTTGCAGCTAGGCGTAGTGTTACGATTTGTTCGTTCTTTTTTTTTTTTGTTAACTCGTTAACTTTTTATGGTATTGCAATATTTGTGTTGGCCAGTGATCGCGCGATCTTGTCAATGATATAATTTATTTACTATTTATTAACAATATTGTAGCCAATACAAAAAAAAAACATAATTGAAGGTTTTACAATCAAGAAGGCTGTGAATTATTTTATTATTTTTTTTTTTTCACTATCTGATCAATTTTTTCTGCAGAGAAAGTCTTTTAATGGAAATCTTCTCTATTTGTCTTGAAATTGTAAACGAAGATCTAAACAAATCGTTTTTCTTAGAGACAGTGGTCTTTAAAAAAAAAAAATCATCCATCGTCGTTGAAAGGAATTAATGACTGAAAAATTGAGACGTTTTGTTGCAAAACGGACCAAGTTTTTTTCATACTTTTGGAAAAGCAACGAAAAACGTGATCCATTGAACATCATGGACTTTTGGCAGATTTTGACATAGTAATCCACAAATTTTGTTAGAAAAAAAGTGAACTTGGCCGGTTTTGATATCAATGTACTGGCCGATTTTGAAAGCAATTTCATAGACTTGGCCGGTTTTGAAATCTATGCATCAAAAATAAATTTAAAAAATGTAATATGTATTGCTGTCAAAAATTTTTTTTTATTCCAAAAACATATTAGAAAACTAGATTTTGATATACGAGAATATCTCAAAATTTGATTTTTTTGAATTGGGCTGGTTTTACAACTGGACACCTCAATTCTTCTCTTAATTGAACTTATAGCTTCGATTGATTTTCCATATATGTACATAGAAATTATGACCAAAATCTGCCCATGTTTTTGTTGACGTCTCTTGGTATACGTTAGCCCGATTTTCTTCGACAGGTTTTTTTAAAATATTTTAAGTTGTCATGTGGCGTTTGGTAAAACTATTTTTTATCTAATGTAAACTTGAGTATGTTAAATGATATCATATCGTATGACACTTTTTTAATCATGCGATATTCTTTTATCACGCGTTTTCTGTTTTTTTGCTGAACTTACGATAGTTGTAGTATTTATCGAAAAAAAAATGGATTTTCACTATCCGACAATCATTAAGTTACTTGTGTTTTTCCAATATTTCAGTGTGTACATACAATATAAAAAAAATGATTAATATATTATTTATGAAAGTCATAAAAATAAAGTTATTTATTTTTCTTTATTTACTTAATAAATTATTATGGTCATCGGAAACATCTGATGATAATGAATATAACCAAATTTAAAAATCTACAATTACAAAAAAAGCGCAAGTAGTAATATTGCTGATATAAAATTTGCAATCATGCCATATAATAACGTAAATGGTTTGAATTTTACGCGATTATTTTTTTCTTATCATGTGTATGTACATATGTTATTGCTAGTGCGTATGTTGATAACTTTGTAGTACTTAAAAAATAAGAAATATAATAATATCAAATTATTAAACTGCAAAAAATTAATATAATTTCGAAAAAAAAACGTTTGCAAAATATGTAATACGTAAGTCAAACGTACAATTTGGCGCGCTCACAACTGAACGTGTTTTTCTGATCTTTTGTATTTCGACTTATTACCAACATATGTAAAAACTAACTTGAACGATATATAACGATGTAAGGTAACGTCATTAATGTAAACTTGTATGGATATTTTTAGTAGGTGCTTTGGCGATAAGCATATATAGGAAGCTAAAAAGTTCGCAGGGGCTTGTTTGTTTTTATACAAATACATAATTTGTAATAATAATAATTTTTAATTTACAATCATTTTAAAGCGTATTTTCTTATGCCAATCAAGATCATAATTTTTTTGTAAAATAAAACTTGCAAAATTAATCTAAAAATTGTGACAAAGTAAAACTTTAAAATCACCCAAAAAATGCTAGTAGAATTTCGGTCAAAATAAAATTATTTATGAATCTAAATTTGTTACCCATTACAATGAAATTAAAAATTTATTCCCTACCATTTGAGTTGCTTTTAAAACCGCCATAGTGACAATTTCCCACAGGAGGTTAAGCAATTAACTCTTACGTACTAACGTCATTAAATAATAACATTTCTAGTTCACCTTAAAGTGAATTAACATAAATTCTACATATAAATGCACTCTTTTCAGAGCTTGTTACGAGCAGGTGCATTTACTTAACAGTTTTATTATTGCCGCCGCCCATTTTTCTCAATCTCTTAAATTGCAACAGGAAACGTTGATTGTTTGCAATAGTATTTAATATCTGAAAAGTTTGCGACACATGCAGCTGACGTAGAGTATAACAATGATAAACGCATGTACTTGTCGCAACACATGTCGTATTTGTTGTTGCAACTGATACCCAATGAAATTAAATCCACTTGTGCCTTAAGTAGTAATACGAGTATTTTTTAAGTGCAATGCACTCATGGCTTAAAGTTTTTATTTTGCATAAAACCTAAAGGAAGTTCTTTGTTGTCATATAGGTCTACCCATAGCTATAGCTTTTTTTATAATTTGATTTTTTTCTTTTAATTTTTATTGATTTAGTTGACTTACCTATTGTTTTTGTTTATGATAGCCCCTATTTAATCATTAATAATGTCTACATTTTTGCCACAATGACTGGTGGTTTTATTTGTTTTCTTTGTTCTAAACCTTATCACTAAAAGTTTAATTTTTTTATTCGATTTTACGCGAAAACTTTGAACTTTTAACCATGAAAAAGTTTTTATCAAAATAAATTACAATTATACAATTTTTTTATAATACTCATGCTACATTCCTTTGAATTGGTTTGATTGATCTTTTTTGTTTTGTTTAGTCACGTGTTCTCTTAACAAATTATAGCAGATGCTACCATATTACTTTTCCTAAATGAGCAGCTAACTAATCAAAACGTGATTGGTCCAGAAGGTTGGAAACGAAAAAAATGCGTAAAATATTTTAGCCAGCATTAAGTTTTCTAAAGTTCATGTGATAAAATATTGTATCATTTCATATTAACTCATTTTGAATAAAAAAATTTCTCTCCTCATACAAAATTTTTTTGTTCTAGCCATGTTTCTAAGGAATAACCCATAACGAAGTGCTACAGCAAAAATAGTTTATTACAGAAACTTAACGCCTGATTATGTATATCGATTTGTATCGCTTCGTCTCTAATTTGCACGCCTAAAAATATGCTAGTACTCATAACTTTTTTAAATATGTAATTAATTATTCATTAAGCTCTGTCTAGATATTTTTGTTTTCATTTAAAATACTCTATTATACGAGTATTTTCTTGCTTGAAAATTAGAGACGAAACGTGACAAATCGAGATACTTAATAATGAGGCGTTAAGTTTATGTGATAAATTTATTTTTGCTGTAGCGGATGGGTTATTCCGCCTTAGAAAAATGAATGGAAAATTATAAAGTTTTTAAAACTAATGTAAAAATGCTTTTGGATAGCTGATAAAAAGTTCGCTGTTACCAGTTTTTCGAAACCTCACATTTAAAAACCGCTGTTATTTCGATAATATTGATTTAGGAGAAAAATGTGTTGTATATAAAAGGTAAAGAATTGTATGCTCTTCAAAAAAGCTTGTGACAACTTATTTCGTAAGTGCCAGCTACATTTTACCGAGATTTTTTATAAAAAAAACATTTTTCAAAATACCGGATGTAGTGCAGCCCCTACCGCCAAATTAAACGTCAATTATAGTTTTACCGTTTACGACAGCTGTCATGCAGTCTGATCGCATACGTTAGGCTTCATTTCTTATACCACACGCTTGCATCAGATTAGTGGGGGAGAGGGGGCAGCCTGACTTGCTGGCAGACGACCAATATTCGTCATCTTCGCAACATGTGTCTCGACTCGACTGTTGCTAGGGACCAACGCGCGGTTTTTTCCTATATCTGCTTTACCACACTTTTCTATTGAGGTTTTTGTTGCATGCACTTGTCCAACTTACACGTTGTACTACATGTGATTAAAGTCTGTTTGTTGTTCATTAGCAAACGACGTCAATGCAATGTAATTACATTTTTATTGATTAACTCATAATAAAAGAAAAAAAGTTTAAGTCTGAAATTAGAATGCTTTGTTAACCATGATTAATTTTGAAAACAAAAGACTTCTGATCTATTCTAGATGCATTGGTATAAAACCTACTCTAAATGGAAAATTTTTAAAAGAATTGTTGGGGTATATACTTTTGAAATATGTTGCCAAAAAAGTATATGCATAGTATATTTCAAAAAGTCATGAAAAAAAACAAAAAAATATTTTGGCAACGTTTTGTTTTTTTTTTTTGTTTTGTTAAATATTTTAAACAAACAAATCAAATAACATTATTTTTATTTTTTTACTCGCCATAATCCTTCTTTACCTTTGTATTAACATTGAAATTTTAAATTTTGTTTGTATTCTTTCTATTCTTTGGCATTTGTTTATTTAAACATTTGTAATGGGTGATTTTTTTTAAGTTATAGCAATTTTGTCAAAAACAGCTGTTATTTGAGTGATGGTGTATAAAATTTGACTTAACATTTGTGCTTATTAAGGCTGGCTTAATTAATATAGAAAAAATTTCAACAATTGGTTATTAAGATCGTGTGATTTGACAACTTTACATTATTTTTTGAAGCCGTAGGTGAAGTCTCCACTAGCAATTGAACCAGCAACAATTGACGCTTTGGAAATCAAATAAAGCCTCAATTGTTTGAAAAAAAATATCCAAAATTGAGCTAATTTTTAAATATTTAATGTAAAGTAATAACTATTTGGAATAAAAAATTAAATTTTGATTCAAATATAATTGTAAAATATTTTTTCAATTTAATTTTAAGTTCTACCATCCAAAAAAATCACCCTATACTTATTTTATAATATATAAGTTTATTTTGAAAAGTTTGGCAAAAAAAAAAACAAAACGTTAAAACGGAAATTTCTAATTTGCCAAATAGAAATAACAAAAAAAAAAACAAAAACATTCTAAGGCTTATGATTTATGTCGTTCACATAAGACTGTCAACGTTTTTGGTACTTTGCTGTCGTACACACATAAATTTCATTTTAAAATCCTATTTGAATTTACAAATTTAATATTAATTTTCTCATACTGTAGTTTATTTGCTCATATTTACCTTGGCATTGGATTTTTCTTTGAAATATTTGCCATTGTTCGATTCACTGCCGAGCTACAAGTTTACACTCACATATTTGAGGTTACTGTAATGAGCTGTTTGATTTTTTAAATTTAAATTTTCGAATATTTTCGTTTTGAAAAATTTACTTTCTTCCATATAATAGGTATCAAGAAAGGGAAAGTAGAAATGAACCAAAAATAAAGCCAAAAATCTATAAAAATGTTAGACTTTAGACCTGAAAAACCGAAAACAGAAATGAATGTAAAACTATAGTCACCGATTTTTGACGATTATTCAGTCATTTAGCTATTTTTTCGTTCAAGCTGTTAAATTAGAAAAAGAAAAGCTTAAAAAAGCACAAAATGGATATGAATTTTAGAAAGGAAGGAGTTGATGCACAAAGTCTAATATTCCTATTAGAAAGAATTTTGTGCACGCCACCTAATTGCTTCTTTTGAAAAACTTCAGAAAATTTAAAGTCATTATCAAGATTCGTAAGTTTTTTGGAAGACCTCCTTGGAAAACTACGCAAAAATAAATAATAGAGTGACTCAAAAACAAATCTGCTGCAAAAAAAATATGAAATTTTGGCCAAATCTTTTCAGAAAATAAAGTTTAAAATCTAATATTTTTTGTATAAGATTTTTTGAACCGATATTTTCTATACTTTTTAAAAATTATAATAACATGTAAATCACGAAAACGAAAAAGAGAATCAGATATATTCAAAAACCTTAGTAAAAAGGTTACGACTCAGATAAAGAATGGTTACAATAAAGAGCCTTGACCCCTCGTAAGGGTTGCCAAGCTGAAAGAAGGAATCCCCGGCCCGCCGGTAAAAAGTAACATTTTTTTGCAAAAAAACTTCAACTATTTTTTTTTTTTTGGTCAGCAATTTTAAAAATAACTAATTTAACCGTCTGAAACTTGATTTTCGTGTGGAAAAAATTAAACCACCAATTTTTTTAGATACTAATATTAAAAAAATAGTATTTTTGAATGGGAAAATCTTGATGGCCAAGTCACCCGACTTTGGCCTGCAATTCCAGGCTTGGCCGGGTCAAAAACCGCCACTTTCCAACCCTTCATCTCATTTACAAGCAAAAATCATTAAACCTAATTTTAAGTATATGAATTTAGAAAAAAAAGAGGTGTGACATCTATAATACAACGAAAATCTTTACCACGTTTCTCTAACAGAACTATTTATATAGGTGTCCACTAAACACTCAAAATTTGCTGTATATTCCCCGCACTGCCAATGCGCAGAAGTTTGCGATATCTTTCTTCGTTTGTAAATGTGCAGCAAATTTGTCGTCGATCAAAAGCCACATTTCGCTTGCAAAGAGCTGTTTATCGTTGATAGCAAATCAACTGAATTTGCGTTTCTTATTTGCTAATATTAAAGATTTTTTTGTCAAAAATATATATAGGTCGACGCTTATAAGTAAAAACTTACGTTCGATCTTACATATCTTATCTTAAAAACCATAATCAACTCTCCACATATTCATTTCATTAACTAAAATATGAGGGCACGTTTATTTTCTATATTTTTTTTTTAACAAATCAATAAACATTAAAATTTTTCAACTTATCTTCAATTAGCTCTAAACAACTACTTATAAATTTATTTGCGTTTTTTCTTTTCTTCTAACAGAGATAAGCTTTAGCAAAACTTCAAAGCACACGCCCCATCGTTTTGCTAAAAACCACGACAGGAGCTAAATAAGAAAAAACCGTCAATAAAATGACTAGCAATGCGTAGTACATTCTTTTCATATTAACAACTACAAGCAACGCTATATACAACTACTTACTAACTAACTAGATATCATAAACTATATTAACACCGTATCGACAACAATAAATTGATAAGAAACACGCCATTTACACCAGCAGCAACAGCACATTAATCTATCAACATATACACCATTGAGGACGTTTAGTCTATATTTGAAAGACGTGCACAAAAATTAGATCAGACCTTCCCAGACCATAGCGGAAGCAGCAGCAACATGAACAGCTTGGTTAAAGTATTTAGTAATTTTAAGGAATTCTATAGTGAAATCAATGGAGCTACGCTGACAGGTGCCATTGATGTAATTGTGGTAGAGCAACCGGATGGTGAATTTCAATGTTCGCCATTTCATGTGAGATTTGGTAAATTGGGTGTTTTACGCAGTCGTGAGAAAGTCGTAAGTTTTTAAAAAATAATGATAGATTAAGCAGAAATTTACTTTATTATGTTTAATTTTTTAGGTTGATATCGAAGTTAATGGCGAACCTGTGGATATTCACATGAAATTGGGTGAATCTGGTGAAGCTTTCTTTGTCGAAGAATGCCCCGAAGAAGATGTAGAGGAATTACCCGATAACTTGGCTACATCTCCAATACCATCAAATTATTTTCCAAATAAATTTGTTGACGATGAAGAACCCATTGATAATGAAAGTGGCAAGGCAAAGTAAGTAAATCTTAAAATGCAGTTGGTCAAAAAATGCAGTAGAAATATTTCATTAAATAGTTATATATTGTACTCAAAAAAAAATTTTATCAATGGTACTTGTACATTTAGCTTTAGTTTTTGAAAAATTTAAATTTTCGACGTTCAATTCAATTGGTTGTAATTAAAGCTTAAGCTGTAGTTTTAACTTGTATTCAAATAGCTATGTGCCATTTTTTTTCTTGCTGAATATTTTCATAAACATTTTTTTTTTCTGTATGGCTATTTACTTTGTTTCTTTAAGTTAATTTTGATTTTATTTTTCATTTTCTTTTCTTATCTTTTCTTTTCTGTTTTCTTTTTATTTAGAATTGCTAGTGAAGAGATTCCGCTGCCTTTGCCATTGCCCAGACGCAATTCGATAGATTTTTCCAAAGAATTCGCTAAGGAGGAAACTGAGCCTACTTTTGAGAACCAAGTTTCTGATTTTAGCCACAGAAGGTAGAGTGTTTCTCTCTTTTTTTGTACTATACAAATTATTATTTGATTATCATTTGGAATCCACTAGTTTAGTATATAGAATATTTTTATTGGTAAAAAATTTTATTTTAATTTTTGTCTTGCCATGAAAACTAAGTTTTTTATTTAATCAGATTTTTGATTTCTTTTGATTTCTGTAAATTAGGGTAAAAAAATTACAACTATAATATTTAAAATATAAGTCTATGCTACAATTAAGGAAGCACCCACCTATGCGTTACAAAATACCACAATTTTACCACAATAAAAACACGTCGCGACAAAATGTAATCGATGAATTCTGTGAAGAAGACTAATAGGAAGCCAAATTCCAATGTGATACTAGAAATTAAATTGTTTTTCTTTAGAGAAATCAAAGCAAAACTTAGCATGTAATATTTAAAATTGCATGATTCGTGTAAAACTAGGAAATATTCTGGATTTGAGATGATATTTTAATTTCGTCAAATACTATAATATATAATATACCCTTTTGTGATTATTAAAGCTGACTTTTTAATTTTTATTATTTGTAGGCATACTGACAACATCTTAGAGCGACGCAATCTTAGCGTAAAACTCGCTGAATATACTACTCAAAAGTTGCGCCAAGAATGGGCAGAACATGAGGAAATATTTCAATTTGATGCCATTGAAAAGGATAAGGTAACTTATTAGTTGTCACTTTTTCTTCAGTGACACAAAAATTTAATCAATTCTTCTACATTTCACAGGATTGGAGTAATAGCACACAGACTGAGGGTAAAAAAGAACAGCAAGATGCTACTACATCTACACAGCCAGAAGCAGCAGAGCAAACTATGACAGTTGTTACAAACACAACAGAAACTACAATAGTTAATGTTACTCAAATTGCAGCTCAAACTATGCTGTCAAATAATAACAGCTCCGCCGTAATTGATGAAAATTCCATTAACAATAGTATTAAAGAAGAATCTAAAGGTAAAAAGAAACGTCGCAAGAAGTCACAAATGAAAAAGAAAAATGCACAACGTAAATCTTCTTCGAGCAGCTCTGTTGGCAGTAATGCTACACAAGATCCAACCGGTGCCCATATCGCAGATGGTGATGGCGATACGATCTCTATTTCAAATAATACAAATTCTTCTAATGATGAATCAGTTGCAACTGCAACTAAATCAGCTGAGCAAGTTTCTGCCCCTTTGGTTAGTGCTATCGCTGGCGATGAAAGCCCTATGAGCGATTGTCAAACATCACCCCTAACACCATTGGCGGCAGCACAACGTATACCTGATTTGGATATACATTTCTTCAGTGATACCGAAGTAACATCATCTGGACCATCTATTGGACGTGGTGGCGCTGGACGCCCATCAACGCCCATACAAAGCGATAGTGAGCTGGAAATTTCAATGCGTGAAAAAGACGTTGATGTTGAGTTAATGAATAATTCAGCGTCATGGAAATGGGGTGAATTGCCCACGCCCGAGTTGGTTGGTGAGGCAAAAGATGGTGCAGCTGGACAAGCGCAAGCACAACGTAATTCAATGTTGAGTGGTATGTTTAATTTTATGAAAAAGACAAATAAAATGCGTAAGCAAGCCAACGATGGTGGACTCTATTTGTCTGAATTGGATGCTGAGGGTATGGATCCCGAAATGGCGGCTATGTATTTTCCAACATCAACGCTGCCAAAAGATGTTTCACCTTCAGCACTACATGGCAATGATGATGATCGTGAGAGTGGTAATGGTACTAGCTTACCACATTCACCTAGCTCTATGGAAGGACAAAAGAGTGTCGACTCTGACTATGAAGATGGTGGCAAGCAACAGGATGCAAAGTTAGTTTAGTTTTTATATCGAAGAGAACATACAAATCTAGCTAAAAATTTAATGTTTAATTGCAGATACTTAGATTTTGTTGCCATGTCATTATGTGGTGGCACCGAAAAAGGTGATCCCTCTGATGAGGAATTTGACCGTCATATGATTAAATATTCAGATGTAAGTTGGCATATGCCCAATGTATTGTGTTCAAGCTTAACTTAAAATTCTTTGAATAGCAACTTTATTTGTTCGATTCGCTATGCGCATGTTAGAACCAAATGCTGTTACTAAGCAAATTTTACGCTACATTTACAAATCATTTGCACTGTCATAAAAAAACACATTTCTCGTTTATTTTACACTAATTATTGTTAGTTTTTCACTTGCAAAATATAATAAGACTGCAAGCGTGTGAGTTCAGAAATCATTTTTGTACCTTTGCTTACTGCATGTTTAGTGTTTACAAGTCTAATGACTAACTTTTTCGAAATAGAATAAACGGTTGTTCCTTTTTATAGCAGCCTTGAGCATAATTTTTAGATCTATTAATTTAAATACTATCCACTATTAGTTACGTGCTAAAACTAATAGATGCAAAAATGTGAAAACGTTGAGCACGGTAATAACTTACCATGTTTTGTTTTGTTTTTGAGATTCTTATCTTGCTAAATTGTTTTGGAGGAACTTTTAAACAAACATTTTTTGTTCAATTTTTTTCGTTCATTGAAATCTATTACTTTTAATGCTAAAAGCATTAATAAAATTTTAAAGATTTGATGAAGTTTGATCAAGTTGTCAAATTGAATGCTTGTTTAAAATATTTAATAAGAAGTATTCCCTCCATCACGCTCTTTCCCATTCAAATAGTGGTTCAAGTAAAAAATTTGAATATCCTCAATAGAGTCCGTTTTTGGCTAACTTTAATATTGCACTTTTTTAGATCGAAAGCTCTAAATTAGTTATTATTGATCGATTAACATCTTAGAGTAATAAAAAATTGATTGAGCTACAGTTTTAAAAGTCAATTTCAGATTTTAGTCTTAAATCAATTTTCATGTGATATTGAGCTTGTAAGTGATCTTATTATGTGCGATAAATTAACTCAATTTAAAATTTTTCCATTTTTTAAATTCAACTCTAGAAATGTGCTTTTCGAAATAGTTTCTTTCTTTTTTTACATTTGAAGTTAAGCGTTGCACAAAATCAGAATCTTTTGTGCAAATTTTATAAACTAATTATTTTTACATACATGCTCTAAAAACAAAATTAGGTGTGTGAAAATCCAAGTCTATTCGCTTCGCCAAATTTAGTTGTACGTTTAAACGGCAAATACTTCAGCTGGGCCGCTGCATGTCCAATTGTCATGACCATAATAACATTCCAGAAGCCCTTATCTAATGTAAGTTAAACTAATGTCTAACAGTTTGCTATCATTTATTATAATTATTTGTAAATTTATCACCGTTTAAAAAAACGAATCTATGAAGAAATTACGTGTATGAAACGTAAGTGACATTTTAAAATATGTTTTTAATTTAAAATACTTTGGCTCTAATGAAATAGCACAGGTTTAGTAAAAACTTCTATGGCATTATAGAAGAAAAATAACTCATACGGATTTACTGACCCATAAAAATTAATTAATAAAATAGTGTAGTAGCCATGTGACGATGCAAAACAGTTACCAGAATCCAACTCAGTAATCTAAAATTACTAAGGATGTCATAAGCTGCCCCGAGTAAACAGAAAAATTTGTCTTCATGTGCTATTACAAAAAAAAAAAAAAATAATATATGAAAAAACAAAAAATACCAACCCCATATTTTTTACGTCACTCGCGTTTCATATCTACGTTCATAACTTACATTACATATTTTTAATTAAAACTTTTTTTTTAAAATAGGATGCCATTGAGCAACTCATGACTAATGCCAAACATGAAGCTGCTGCAGTAGCTGCTGGCGCTAAAAATGAAGTTGAAGGTAATGTACCAGCTGTTGGTGCTGCAGGACAAACTAAACGTTCTTGGTGGTACTGGCGCCGTTCGCAAGCTGTTGCTAACCAATCGGTATCAAAGTCTTCTAAAACCGATGATGACAAAAGTGCGTATCAAAAAATCATTTCATTTCAAATAAATTGCTTATAACCTTATTTATACTTACAGTGGCACTAACTGATGCCGATCAAAATGCAGTTGCCACACAGACAACTCGACCCAATTCACCTGATGTTAGCGATAATACTCTAAGCAAAACTGATTCCACATTAAATGCTGAAAATACTTCTGCTATGGTAGAAAATCTGGAAGATCTCTCACTCGCTTCTTCTACAAAGAGCGATGAACATAATAAATATGAGCGTTTCAAGAAAAGTTTACGTCTAAGCTCAGAGGCAATTGTAAGTATACTTTAATCGCTATTTAAAGTTTAATAAATTAATGTGAACAATTTCTTTTCGCAGAAAAAGTTGCCACTGAAAGATGGCATGAACGAAATTGAATTTAGTGTAACTACGGCTTATCAAGGTACCACACGTTGCAAGTGTTATTTGTTCCGTTGGAAACATAATGATAAAGTCGTTATTTCTGATATTGATGGCACTATCACAAAATCCGATGTATTAGGACATCTCTTACCAATGGTTGGCAAGGATTGGGCTCAATTAGGTGTAGCGCAATTATTTTCAAAAATCGAAGAAAATGGTTATAAATTGCTGTATTTATCTGCGCGTGCTATTGGGCAATCGCGCGCTACACGCGAATACTTGCGTTCCATAAGACAGGGTGATGTTAAGTTGCCTGATGGGCCACTTCTATTAAATCCTACATCTTTAATTTCTGCTTTTCATCGTGAAGTCATTGAACGTAAACCAGAGCAGTTTAAAATTGCCTGTTTGTCCGATATACGTGATTTGTTCCCTGACAAGCAACCTTTTTATGCTGGCTATGGCAATCGTATAAACGTATGTAAATTAGTATTCTTGAAGGCGAAATAGTTTATCAATTGATTTTTTTTTTTTCATTTTCTTTTTAGGATGTATGGGCCTATCGTGCTGTTGGCATACCTATTATGCGTATATTCACAATTAATACCAAAGGAGAGCTGAAACATGAACTCACACAAACATTCCAATCATCGTAAGTAAAAATGAAGTTATTAAAATCATGTCATATGAAAAATCAAAAATCGACAAAAGAAATTGTTATTAGTCATGGTGTATTGTCATAAGTAAGGTCAAATGTACTAAATTGCTTGAATTATTTACTCATAAAAAAAAATACGATCACCTACGTAAAGGTTATGGCAGTGACTTTATATTTAAGAGAATTTCCACTTGCAGCAGTGCAGTCTGGCGGAAAGAGCAAATCACATACAAGAAGCAACGAGTTTGTTCTGATCTTTACGTCAATACTGAAAATGCAAGGTGTATTGAATATAAAGTCTCTGGTTATGATAAAATTTTTTCAGGACAACTTCCTAGATCCACGAACGCCACTGAAATATATAAGTTTTCTCTTTATACGTTTGGTATAGTACAGTAGCATATACCATAATTTAAACTCTTTAATTCAATTTGATGTGGTCACTATAAAACACATACGATAATGCTACGTCTGTATGTACTCGTATGTAGTGTGCCCTTCAAATAGTTAAATGCTTTCTTTTATTTAATTTTTAATTAAAGTAAAGTTATTTAATAGAGTTTGAAATAAAGAAAAATAGTAAACATAATAAATTATCATCAGAAATATGCAATGAATTCATATAAATTTCATAAATGTATGAAATATCCAATCACTGTATGGAAGCTTTTTAATTATATTAACCCAATTTTCCTACACTATGTAATCCATGTATGTATCATGAATGTATATCCTAACGTATTCCTTTATCTACGCACAAGTTTCATTAAAAATACAAATAATGCAATTATACAAAATAAAGAAGTAACACTGACTGTTAGATATGCGCTAAAATTCTATATCAAAAATCTTAAAATCCCTTGTTTAGCGGTTACATCAATCAATCGCTAGAAGTTGATGAATATTTCCCAGTATTGGAAATGGATTTAGATGAATATAAAACGGATATACTTGATGATGACGAAGAGGTTGACGAATTAAAATTCAGTGAAACTGATGATAGTATGTTAAACGATGATGACAACAACAGCAGTAGTGATGAAGAGGTTTTCAGCGATGAGTATGCGGACGATGGTATAGGTGTTGATGAGGGCGATGGACTGCTTATTGATGCTCATAATTTCTCAATTAACCAAACAAAAAGTGACAATATTGAAATTATTAATAATGGTCAAAGATGGATGCAAAATACATCAAAAGCGTGAATTGAAAGAGATTTATGAAGTTAGCTTTGACAAAATAGACAAAACAGCAAAGCAAGAAAAAACAAGCTAGAATGAACAAGTAATAAGAAAGTATGTTATATAATCCTTATATTAATAAGAATTTAATGTATCAATTGTAAACGAAATGTGATATTAAAGTGAAGCAATTGACAACTATAGAATATAGTTGTATTTAATTAATTGTTCTTATACTACATTTATAAAAATATAAATCTAGTTGGAAATAAGTGAATTAATAATGTTGAGCATTGACAACAAGTACTGGTAATTTGAAGTATTTATACATTTAAGCTCTTGAAATTATTCTTATATTAATTTATAGTTTTTAAGAGAAACATTGTTATACATACATATGTAAGTGTTATTAATATTTTTAAGAAAATAAAAATATAATCATGCGTTACGTAAAGTACCTAGTAAAAAACGAAGTACTCAATGCAATGCAATAAGTATATTGTAATAACTTAAAAAGAAATAAATTTTCCTATAAAATATTTACTTTGTATCCTTCATATTGCGCCTAAATATATTAACATTAGCATTTTATCTAGATTAACCATGAACTGGATTAAAATTTTTGTTTACTAGTAATTTCAATGCCCAAATTTGGTAATGAGAGCAAATACTAGTTAAGTTGTAACATTTGTTAGTTAATTTGTATTCTCTTGTTGGCAGATTATGAAATATATACCCTACTGCAGCCCAAAAAATTGAGCATACATTTTTTTTGGTTTTAACCGCTGAAAGGTTAGTTTATGTTGAAAAACATTTTTTTAAAATAAAGAAATTATAAGAAAATTGTTTAGTTAGAGATAATAGTTTATAAGTAAACGCTAACTTTTTAGAGGATAAAACCAAAGAAATTATGTTTTTTTTTGACACCTTTATATGGCGCACTTGTAATGAAATTATATAAAATCAAACAACGCTTCTGTGCTGAAAACAAGAGAATACATATTTGAAATAAACTTGAGCATACATACTACAAACGTACATAAATTAGAGGTCTGCAGGAGTGCACTCGAAACGATCATAAAATAAACTTCCGAATGCAATAAACTTTGAGTGCTTGAACTTGTAGAACATTTTAATTGCGATTTATTTGCAATTGCAGCACTCACCTCTTCTGCTTAATATTCCGATTTGTTTTGATTTGATTTGTAGTTTTTGTGCACAAGGTACTCGATGGACTCGCAACGTGGCGAGTGCTCTGATGGCCGTTTCAAGTGCACTCATGCAGACTTCTATTAGCAAAATTTTATTATGCGAAATTATTTACAAACTTTTTATAACAAACAATTTTGAGACGTTTTATAGAGAAAAAATTAATTTTATTACAACAGAATGTTTGAAAATGATTTGTTAGAAATGATCAATGGAAGCAAAATTTAACAATTTATTAAAATTATTAGAAAATTATTTAAATCGTTTTTAAAACTGAAAATAAAATGTATATACATTAGGTCTTTTTGTTGTTTTATTCTTGCCAATTTCCACATGCGCATGATATTTTATTAAATTTTATGCTATGAAATAAATAAATATTTTTTTTTGTGTATTTGAATTTCTGCACCTTTTTAAATGCATCAAGATGATGTTGTTTATCCAAATAAAATTTTATTAATCATTACATAACCTTGACCTTTGAAAGAATAGTGCTAGAAAATTATATTTAGTCAACATATACCTACTTAAACTGATAATGCCCTTGACCCTCATATAATTATTATATTATTCAATTTTACAAATTCTGTACGTTACAAAAAAATTTTAAAAGCGCCGGAAAGTATGCAATGTAAAATGCGTTTATGTAGCAATCTAATAGTTTCTGTATTGCATACTTTTAGGCATTAAGTTAAATTAAATATACCAGAACTTACAGAATTTGTTTCAAATAATTGTTTTTAATAAATTACATAAATAATAATAACTCTTTTTCTTACAGCTACTGCAGCATGACTTACATTGTCGATCAACTATTTCCACCAATAAAAGCAGATGAAGGTTCCATTGAATTTTCTAACTTTAATTATTGGCGTGATCCTATACCAGAATTAGAGCTTGAATTAGATGTTTGTACAGAAGCAACAGCAGTAAATCTTTCCAAAAATTCAAATAATTTAAATTCATCGCTAACCAAAGCTTTAGTTACCATTCCAGAGAATTAAATTCAAATTAAATAACAACTATTTTACTTTATATACTATGTATTCAAGGAGCTACTGCTACACTCATAGACAAAATATGGCACATCAAAAACTATTTATTTATTAACTTATAGATTTATTTAGGAGCTAAACAAATTTTGCATTAAATGTAAAAAATACAAGAAAAAGAAAAATCAAAATGATACAACAACACCATTATACCAAAAATTACTACTATTACTACTTACACAAATTACATACACATACTATAAAACGTATTAAAATAAATATATTTAAAGAGAAAAAAAACACAAAAAACGAGCAAATCTAAATTATTAAGAACATTTTCTTGCCAATGCAAAAGAGAAAAACAAAATAAATGCATATACTCGACTTAGTAATATTAGTAAGCAAGAATTTGAGCATTTATTTTTATTGTCGTCTTGGCAATGCATTGAAATCAAATAAATATATGAGCCTAAGAACATGCAATATAAGCTGCGCTTCTTGATAAACAAATTTGATTTTAATCCTTATGTTTTTATATATTGAACATTGCATATTTTCAGGCTCTCCTAAGTTTTCAGCGATTGCACAGAATAATTTGTGTTACAAAAACAACTGAGTCCAATTACATACTAACGTTCAGATCTAATGAGAAACTTTGATCTCCTTGAATAAAAAAATTAACACGACAACAATTAAATTATTTTTATGATTTCGCTGTGAGTAAAAAATCTCAATTTGATATGATTGAGCTGCGCATTTATTTAATAACAATATATAATGTATTACAAGTATATATAAGTTGACATCAGATTATTATACAAATTGTAATTTATTTTTTAGCTTTAAAATTTTTTTAATCTTTCACAATACCAATTATTTGCAATGGAAATAAAAAAATGAAAAGTTCCAGACAGTTTTGGGCTCACAAATAAATTTAATTTTGCATAAAACCTGTCTTCGATGCATATATACACTTTGCTTGAGAATAAATTATTTTCAAATATGTATACCATTTGATTCCATATAAGGAACTCTTAATATCGACTTAATCCAAATTAACTTTTAGCTTAAAGTTTAATGCCCACTAAGGTTCTACGCACGGCACAAAATTTAAGTTCATTTGAAATGCTTGTACTTGAAGGCTTAAGCAATATTTTTACATTTTTAAGAAAATATCAGTATCATTTCGAGAAAAGGATGTAAGCATATACATAGTACTTGTTGGCGTGTTCAACGAGGTCTCTTAATACGAGCGCTTACAAATCCTTTTTTGCTTTACAACTCGAGTCCTAACCGCCAAATTGGCATCAGTGCTATTGAGCTCTTTATTTCAATTAGTGTAATCATTGAGCACTCATCTACTGACACAATTTCAAAATGCGAAAGCTTACAATTTCATTAAGAAAAACTTTTTGACAAGAACACGTCGCAAAGATGGAAAAATAATGATTTTTGAAATACATCATGGCTTGCACGAATTTCTATTATTTCTGAAAATGTTTCGTGAAAAACTTTCGGGGACAAATTTATTTTTCAAGCAGTTCGAAACTATCAACTTTCAAAAACTGAATTTCGTTCAGTACTATTCTTTTAGAAAAATATTTTTCAATCTCCTAAAAGTTTAAATTTTTAATAACCAACTTATTCATATAAAATTTAAAATTTGCCAATGCTTGGGTGGAAAATCTGAAAAATATATATGTTAAATGAAGCTCAAAATTAGTTAATATAGCATTGACGTTAATACAACACTCCAATGCAATTTTTCAATAGCAACACCTAATACTAATTAATTTGTTTCCTAATCTCGAAAAAATGAAAACGAGTTTTACAGATTGTAGTAGATACTCAAATTGGCATCTGTCATAATGTAAAATTTGCAGGTATTACTTACTTTCCTTAAGATTTCTAATCGAAATATATTTTTATGTGACTACATTATTTAAAAAATACTACTTACTTATTGTTAGCTTTAATTTTAGCGACAAAAAAATTTATATTATTAACTACTATATGAAAAAAAAAGTTATTTCCGTGAAGACTTAAGATGTTACAAAAAATTATTATTAAAAGGAATGATGTTTCATACTATACCAAAACTTGCAACACATAGTATAGAATTATTTATTCTACATTACATACGTACGTGATATGATTTGCATTTCATTGTCAAGTTTAAAAATAATTCTTTTATTTACATAAGCTAATCACTTCATAATAAATATATGTAATTTGATGTTTTGATTCAACTCTTATCGTAAAAAACAAACACAAATTAAATAAATACATAAGTTAAAAATATAAAAAAAAATATATTATAGCTAGATGATTAGTTTTGGTTAATGTTTTAGCTTAAAATTAAGTTCGCTTTAATAAGTTATTAATGTAACTGAGATATGTATAGAGGGTAGTCATTTTGATTAGCTAAATGCACACAACTCTTTTTTACAAGCTAGTTACGTTTCTCGAAAAACTATATAAAAAAACTATTCAAAAGAGATATGAATCCTATCGTAACAAGAGGCATGGGTTTTATATTTTCCCAAAACTGTGTTATATGAAACAAAAATCTTTATTTAATGCAAAAAAAAAACCCATTTACGACAGGTTTGGAAATTCATCTGTATAATTTATCAGATATTATTATGCTAACAGTGATGGATCTTGGGAGGCTCTGGGGACTAAAACTTCCCGATGGGCAATAATTACACTATATATTATGAAAAATACTGAATATAATATTCTACTACTACTTCACTTCTTCTAACTTCAGAACCTCCCTATGACTGAATCCCAGATTCGCGGTTGTATACTAAGAAGGCTCGGTTTTTAAATCAATTTCGACTACCCGTAAAAAAGATTAAACTTCATTCAATGCCAAGAAAAAGTTTTATAGGGGCTGTAGCTGTACTTAAGTGAAATTTTAAATCATACCCCCTTTTATTTTGGCAATTGGAATTTATGTCTGTAACTTTACGCATTCGTTTAGATTTTGTGCTAAAATTTAAATGAACTTGGGTGTCGAGGAGTTAAAATACCACTTACAGTCATGAATCATGAATTGATGATTTTTTCTTAGAATTTAATGTTTTTTTATTCAAGGTAGCTGAGGTCGAGTAAACTTCTACACAATTTATCCCACCCTATTGTATAAATAACATTTGCATCAAATTCTTTTGTATTATATTAAATTGAAATAAAATGAACGAGTCATTTTAATTTTAATTTAATTTAATTTCATTCTGGCTGAACAATAAGACTTAGTCTTTTATAGTACAATAATAAATGCTTAACTAATTACAGCTAAACAAAATTCAATAAAAAATAAATAATAAAAAATCTTCAAAAGACTCAGTTAAAATTATTGTAATTAGGGATTACTGTGTTATAGTTTGATTCTCACAATTATTAACTTAAATATAATTTACTAAGATTAAAAAAAAATAATTGAATTTAAGAGAAGTGAAATCAGGGAAACAGAACGCAAAGTATGAAGCATAGAGAGAAAGAAAAATGAAAAAAAATATCGAAAGTAAAATTAGTTATAATTTGAGCTGCTTAAATATATATGGGTAATGAATTCGAAATTCTAATGGTGCTAATAAAAAAGAACCTATTGCCATTCAGGTAGTTGCACCTAGGTAAAATTAGACTTAGCTGTGTAACCGAAAATTCCATTTTGTCATATAGATAGCCAGGAATTTGATTATGAATGAAACCATGTAAGAATAAAATATTGCGTATATTAAATTATTCCAACAAGCCACAATCAAGAATACCTTTACAATATTAAAAAAAATGTTCTCTCAATGGGGATGAAGTCAGAAGGAGTGCAAGTTGATTTGGATTTCAATATAAAGTCAAGATTTTTTACCTTATTCACAATATCCAACTAGGCATTTCCAATAAATTAGGAATGAATTAGGTCGAGAAAGATAGAGTTGGATGTTCTTATTACAAAATAAAAATTTTAAAATTAATATTAAGTGAAATTGATGTCGTCACTAGAAAGACCTACCACACCCGCTATGATTAAGTGCTTTGAAAATTGCTTTCGTTAATTGACACTTAAAAAATAAAATGATGCAATATGTACTTGAAAGCTAATAAATTACTTGCAATCAACTTTCTATTATGTATACAAAGAGCTTGGCTTTGGTCAAATAAATTTTTGCTTCTAAGTATTCCATGAAATCTGTCGGTAGAAAAACATTTTTTTCGAATTTGCGTCGAAGTAGATCAACCGTGTAAAAAAAGAGTTTGGGGGTACATGATAAAAAGTACGGTAGATTTTAAAAAAATTTGTTATTTTTCGTAACACTCGCAAAATTCTGAAAAAATTGCGGATGGTACGAAAAGAGCGTAAACTTTTTAAAAACTGCCATGAAGTGTAAAATGATTATCTCAAGTTGACTTGTTTGTTCTTTTATTTTATTTGTTTTTTACTATGCTTGCTAAGCATAGTAAAAAAAAACAAATATGTATTAAGTAAAGTAAGAAAATATGTCTTCGATAAGATCAGTTGTTATAATAAATTTAAAAAAAATATCTATATTTATAATATATGTTTCAACTACATATTTAGTTTCTAAAATGTTTACCTATTTGGTATTGATTTTTAATGAAAATCCTTACATGACAGTTCATAAAGCGGGTGTTTTGTTTTTAATTATAAAACTTAATTAGTTATGGCTAGTTAAAATTAATTTAATTTACATATATCTTAATTTGTGATAATTTTAATTTTGGTTCAATGAATTTTATTTATAAAAACTTAAGTTTTTGTTATAATAAGAAGTATGTATGTATAATTAAATTATTAATTTCCAATTTCGTTTATGCCTCTATTATTGAAGATTAAGAACTGTACTGAGTTCAGTTATTTTCGAGTCAACAAAACTCTAACAAAAAATTTTCATTTTCAGATTATAATATGTAACCTTAAATATTAAGATAATCATGTTAAGAATTTCATAATTTCACACCCTTTAACTTATAATGGAGGCGTAAAATTCATTTTTATATATTTTGTGATATTTTATTTAATTTCGGTGATCATAACTTTTGCATACATACATACATACCTACCTACATATATTTTTAACTAAGTTAGTCTGATTTTCATTAGTTATGTTTATACATATGTGGCTATATGGTATATGAATTAAATTGCATTAATCAAAATACATACTACACACACACACTATCTTAAAACTAAATTAAATTTCGTAACTATAATGAATGTGTCGTTCCATGCTATTTATAATAAATATAAAGTAAACTGTTTTAATTAATATGCTACTATTCACAAAATACATATTGAAAAAATTAGTAATAATCCAATATAAATAAACAATAAGCTTGTGTTACTTTCATTGAGTGTTTTAATTTTTTTTTTTGAAATTTTGAACTTGATTTATTAACGGTTGTGTATATGCCTTGTGTAGGGCAATTACACTTAAAAATACGCGGACTGCTCGAAATTGCACTCAGTAACTTTCAGTAATGTACGGTGTACTGCAGATAAGTCAGAATCAACTTGAGATCCAAAAAGCAATCAGGAAAACATTTTCTAGCAATTGGCACACCTCTTTTTTATATATAATCAATTAGGCATTCAAAGCAAACTTTCAACTAAAAAATCTTTTTATTTTATCATTAAAAAATTATAAATATTTTCAGTTTAATAAAAAAATTAAATAGGAGAAGTATTAAAGTGTGCTTATAAAACCCTAGTAAATCAGATATAATCATGTTGAAAATAAAGACCCGATGTTTGATGATGATTGACGACTTATTGAATTTACATATTTTCTCAATTTAAATAATATCTATGTTGACATCAAATTAATCATTAAAAAAACATTTTTGTTGAATTTATCAAACTCAACAAAATGTACAGTTTTTTTTATGTTGAGTCATTTTGCAAAATGACTGCATACCGATTTATTTAATTATACCATTCATTAGCTAACTTACACTTTTACAATGCTAGAAAGTTCTGTAAATTAAAACGAAATAATGCGCATTTTCTTTATTAATTTTTTTTTTTCTAAGGCCACTTTGTTGATAATTTCATTAGGATTTAGCTTGTTTTCACAGGTCAATAATCAAAGAAACTTTGTAAACTTTCTCAAGACAGTTGCTATCTTAGACGATTTTATTTTAAATTGCTATACAAAATACCCTGGCTAAATGTTCGGCCGAACGTTTTAACTCATATATTTAACCCGTGCGTTGCTCGGATTTTTCCGAACAGTACTTTAGTCTATACGAAACTTTATGTAGAAAGACGTAAGCACTTTAGGCATTCCAGAATCAGTGTGTTGCGCGCGTTTGTAATTAAACATCTAGTAAAATAAATACTGATAACAGTTTAATATCATATGATTGAATAAATACTCTGAAGGATAATAAATCCTTGATACAGAAAACATCGATTCCTGTAACATTGCAAATGACTGCAATACATAGGTTTTTTCGGAGTAAGAGAGTTCCAACACTGATTCGGAAAAGATGCGAACATTGTGCTAGGAAAAGGTACTGTGTCAAAAACTTTAAAGACACGCAGTACTTTGGTGTTCAAAAATCAAAAATTTTGTAGTCACGAAAATGGTATTAAAAGAAAATGCTTTTCATTATATAAAAGAAAAAAATAAAATTTAATTTTTAATAAAAATAGTAAAAGTGTGGTTCAAAGTATAAAAAATGATACACTTAATCAGTCAAAAACTTCCAACATGGGCTGAGTTCCGGAATCATATAACTAAATATGAAAAGATTGTTTGATAATGATCTTTCAGAATCTGTAAAAAACTTCACAGAATTTTTCAGATTCTTTGAGAAATTCAATTTTGTTTCTCTCTTTTTTTGTTAAACCCTACTATTCTTACAAGGCTTTAATACTGACAACGACTATAGAATCAAAAGTTGGGGGACGCATCGGAGTTATAGACATCGGAAGTCGGAAACATAACTTACAATAAAATCATTATAAGTTGGAAACCCTTCAGATGATTTCCAAAATATGAATGTCATATATTCCTGGAATTTGGAGCTTATCGACAATAACAACAACAATGAAATATATGTAAGTTTGCGATGGTATTTTTCATAAAAAATTAAAACAAAAATTATAAAATTTGTTTTTTTCAAAAGATTTTGTTTGCAAAGAACAACCAACATTGAATAAGATATCATTTAAAAGAACATAAGAAGTGCTCTTTTAATGTATAAATAAAAATGTTCTTAAAAAAATTGATCAAAAATTAAGAAAAATTATCATATCCCGAAAACTATAGCAAAAATTTATGAACAAATATTATGGCTTATTAAATTACCTTTCATATGATATCAAAAGTATGTATATAATTTTTTTTGTTTTTGTATCGGAAATTTTGTTGAGTACAAATGTTTTCATAACTTCCATTCTTATACATTTGAAGTAAAAAACAAAAATCTGTGTTTTTTGCATGTTAAAATACGTATGTCGACTAGTGTGCGTGTATCGTCAAGAAATAAGTAAAATAATATGCACTTACCATCATAATTGAACCAGAATCTACAAAGAGGTGCCGAAAATCAAAATATCGAAATCTACAATTAAATTTATTAAAAAACGAAAAATTGTCCATCAATATATTCAAGTGGTCAGATCATTCGCCAGTTTCACGCATATATCCGTATTCTTTTCCCATAATATTAATTGAAGTTTTTCGTAATAATTTTGATATCATCATGTGTGTTTTATCTATTGACTTTTCTGACCATGAATCCCATTTCAGTGCTTCAGTATTAACCTAAGTAAGCTACTATCGCTGAATAGTCTGGGGGTATTTTTTGTGGGTCTTTGTAATGCAATGTACTTACTATACACTACGTTAATATGTATGACTGCATTCGCTTATTTCTTTGTTTGTGGAATTATGTTATCGTAATCTTTAAAAATTATTCACTCTACTTAGACTCATAATTTAAACTAAAAAATTTTCATCGTACTCGTTTATAGGCACTAACTACTTATATACTTAAATACAAAACATTTTATCGGTACATACGATAGATCTAGAAACTTCAATTTGATTAAGTCTCAGCTTGAACTCTCGGCAACAACACATAATATTTTTTTTCAGACAGAGCCGGACTTAGGTTACCGCCGATTAGGTTCAGGCCAGATGATTAGGACATAAAGATAAAGCGACTCAAATTGTTAAATATTTAAGAGTAAACATATGTAATCTCTCTCTAAACTCTCCTACGAAAGATGACAACCTTGGGTGTTAAGCCCCAAGTTTCTTAGTTACGCCAATGTGTTATTATGTTGAAAATATAGAGAGCCATATTTTTGTTCAGCAAATTCACCATATGCTTGAAAAATTTATTTTTAAAAGGGCGCCAAATTTTTTTAGGCCAACTCTTATGTGTAAGTTCGACCCTGCTTTCAGAGCGGTCAAGTGCCTACTCCACGAACAATAGAAAAATGAAATGACAAGTCGCCAGTAAATGAACAAACAATAACAAACAATTTGTATAGAGATAAATAAAAAAAGATACCAGAGTATGAAAACAAAAACATTACATATAAACTTGTGGATTAGGTACATATATACAAAGCTACATACTCGTTTCCTAGCGCAGCAAACACGGAATAATCTCAGATTTAGTATGTGGAAAACTACTGTGCGTTAATAAAATCAATTGAATCAGATTTTACTGGAACAAAAACACAAGCGCTCATCTGACTATCGTCAAGTTGTTTTCGCCTCTCGTATTATTGTTTGCTTATTCATGCGATTCCATTCCATCATCAATTTGAGATTTACACAAAATATACAAAAAAAAGTGTCGTTTTGATACCTCAAACCGTGTATATGTATGTTATTTCAAGTTCATGAAACACCTTTCTATAATATAACTTTCAGTTTATTGATTTGATTTACACCTATTTTATTGTTTTTGTTTATCAAAACGTAAGTACGATCACAATAACAAATGATCATACGCATAGGTTCATTAGGGTGTTTCCAAAGGATATGCATGCGTCGAAAATATCAAGGTGCTCTCAGCGGTATTATTCCTTTCGGTTAGTTAAATAAAACTATAGCAAGCATTTTTCAGATCACAGTCGTTCGAGCAAAAGAAAAAACAACATTCGATTTATTACTTGATATCAAGCAGTACCTTCACGTTGGCCTATTTAAATCAAATTTGAAAATGTGAAAACAAATTTACAAACAAGTGGTCGGAAACTGAACTTCTTATCTTAATCGATTTTTGAACAATAAAATTTTAATAACTTGGAAATTTTTCATAGAATGTTAATTTTTTTTATGACTAAGCACATCATTTGTGCTATTGTATTGGGCGAATCATTGCATTAAGAATGGAATGATCAAAAACAGTTGTATAGCGAATTAAACAGCGCATATTGTAAATAATTTTTTTTTTAACTTTATATTCTTCTTTTCAACTTGAAGGACGTCGAAAGAGTTCCAAGCATAAACTTTTTGGAAATTTTGTTATTTTTTTTTTCTTAATTAGCTAAAAGGAAAAATAATAGAGCGCCCCATGATTATTTTGACTTTTTTTTTCTACGATACATATGAATGTGAAACGCTCTAGATCTACATTATAAACTGATTCATTGAGTGATTTGATTAAGCATACATTTTAATAACTATTAAAACCATATAATTTATACGCTGCGTTGAGAAAGCAGAAGTTGAAAGAAAAGTTAAAAATTTAATAAATATTTTTAAAGAGGGCACTGTTAATTCAAAAGGGAAAATTTTAAATCAACTATGTAGTATGTAGTTACATGAAAATAAATAAATATACGTAATCTATATATATTTATAGAAACAAATTCAAATTTGAGCTTTGTACTTGAAAGTGATGAAAATATAATGTACTGGTGTGCTTCTGGGGCGTAATGGCAATCTGAAGGTACCGAGTTCGTTATCCAGCTTGATTTTTTTTTTTTTTTTTGTATATAAGCTTAAATTTTAATATTTTTAATTTGTAATGGCTAAAATAATCATATGAAACACACATTCAGGGTTGAATTAACAATACTAGATAATTAATTACTATGGCCTAAATATAATATATTAGGTTCCAAATATGGGTAGCCATCGGTATTTTGGGTCAATTTTCATTAATAAAACCTGATAAAACCGGTGAAAACCAATGTTCGGGATTCAACAATGCAACATCATTTGTTATATTTAGGCCTCTTCGAGCTAGTTCTATCATTTGGCATACATTTCGAGCTATAATAAACTACAATTTTAATTAAAACAACAAAATTGGCTGAAATTCGGGCATTTTCGGGCATCGGGGCATGCTTTGGCAAGGCAACCCTGGTTGGCCTGATTGGTTAGTTTACCAAAATGCATTACTATCATTCCCGTCAATCTTATACACTCGACTTTTCTACATTGGGTTCTTGGACTATATTTCCATCCTATAAACCAAAGCTTAATTTCGTGGTTTTTTAATTAATCTTACTATTAGTGATTATTATTAAAGTGAAAAATGAAAGAAACTAAAAAATTATTGCAAAGACCTAAAGAAAATTGTTAACATTAAAAAAATACTAAGGGTTTCCAAAGGACTCAAAGCCATAATATTTTACACTAAGAAAACGATTTGTTTGAATACAACAAATTATATTTGATATAGAGCAATTAAATATTGGATTGAGTCAATCATAAAATGCTTCAACAAACATATTATGAATTAATTTTAGTGATATGATAGTATCATTAACATCGTTAGTCTCTTTAGAAAATCTCCCGTTTTCCTAGTTACATTCAAGCCTAAAAAAAATAACGTAACTGTTAGTAGAAGCAACCATGCAAACAGTGGCAAAAGTTCTTACTTTGCACATCTCGAAAATCCTAGGAAAATGACATATGTTTCACAACAAATTACAAAATCACCTAACAAAAAAAAAACGGTCCACAACATTTACAAAATTTCGTAGTTATGCTAATGACAACATTTTAATTTCATATTACGATGACCATTCTGCCGCCCCCAAACAGTTGCGCCCGAGGCTGGTCATTCTCACAGGACCAAATATTCGAAAGCTAGAGTGGTATTGAATTTACAGAATCAACGGAAAATTTTAATTTCAGTAAAACTTTCTAATGTTTTTTTTTTTAATTTAGTTGTTTACACAAATAAATGCCAATATTTAAGCTAAAGTAAACAATTTAATTTGCCGAAATATAGCTCATAATTCTTAACCACACATGAGACACATTAAGTGTCAACTAAATAGGAATCAAATTTTAATTTAGCAAATAAATGTAGAAGTTTTGGTCATTGGTATTTGTTAAATTTAAACAAAATGATGCTTTCAGTTTTTCATAGATTTTTGACCTTATGTCTTTAATCAGCCAATGTCAATTTAACAAGTTTTGTTTGTATTTCCTTAAAGTGCATCTTAAAATAGTGAAAAAATTAAGTGAAACGTAAATAACCTTTTTCATAGTAAATTAAACTTTTAATTAATTAAGTTACAGTGACCGTATTTGAGTGAATCGATTAATTGTTGCTTACACAAGAGGGTTCGGTGTATGACCATTGCGGATAGAACAAAAATTTTTTTTTAAAATTAATTGACGGTAAAAGCTTAGTATGCAGTCAATATGCGCTCTTTTGCATTCGTAACCCAATGACTCGTCGCCAGTTATTATGTAGCTCATGAAGCTAGGATCTGTAGAAAACATGCAAGCCAGTCAACGGTCATAGGGGTGGCGTCTCAAACATGAGCTGATATCAAAAAAAAGTAAGCGAATCCCTGGTGGAGCTGAAGGCTATTCCTCAAACAACTTTGAGACGGATTTAGGTTTTGGCTCATTTTTGAGACGCCATTCCAAAAAATTGTTGGAATCAAGGGCACGGGAAGACCTGTTACGTGAGTTGAGAACTCCACATGCGTGAGACTTCCCCATGTGAAATTTAACAAGGGAAATTTTAATTCAAAACTTGAATTCCCAAGCGTATTGATTCCAATTCAAAAGTAGAAAATTAAGTATATACATATTTCAGACTCCAGAAGATTTGTATAGAAAAATTTACTATGATATGTACGACCAAGTTCTTTCGTCGCTGAGAATCTGATTTGGGACAGATTCAGCAAAGTTTCCAGATATCTTGAAGCTCTTGTACTTGGCAAAGATTGTGATGTTGATAAAATATTCAGTTTTTATAAAGATGGTTTCAAAAAAGATAATTAACTTAATGATCGAAACATGTTTGGTGAGCAGAAATGAAACTAAATTGAAAAGCTTATGAGATGTAGTATATTTTTTTTACAGAAACATCTATGGTATAAGGACCTCATTCCAGAATTCGGTTGATTCGTGAAATTGTTAATGACTATACATATATGCATCATTTTGCATTAATGAGAGGAGTTTTTCGACTCTTAAGAAGCTGAAATTGTAGGTGCGTTCAACGTTGGGCCAAAAACGTTTAAATCATGTTCCGCTTTTACACATGAACCACGAGTTGGCTGTTATAATGGATCAAGAAAGAATGAAGAGTTTCTGATAAAATAAACATTTTTTATTACACAGTGAGAGCTTTATTGTAGACTTCCTACATTACTTCTTCATAATCATGATTCTGTCAATTTAAAAATTTCATCCTTTTCGAACCCCCCCCCCTCCCAGTGGCGTCACTACACTAAAACCTTGGCGGGGGACGAGAATTATATTTCCACCACTATTAAATGGTTTTATTGAATTGATGTATTGAATAATAACTAGTATCAGATCCTTGGGGGCCAATGTCCTCCTCAGCCCTACCGAATTGACGCCACTGCCTCCTCCCCACGCGTTTCAACAAATTCCACACCCGCTTTTAGAACGTTATGGCGCCCCTGGTTGTATTGCATGCGCTTGGGTCTAATTTGAAGGTGAAAAATTTTGATAGTAAAAAAAGTTATGTTCAACACGATAGATTTTGAAATTTGTTGATAGTAAACTGAATTGAAACAAGTTGATAGTTTATTATATTACAGTTTTAATCAGATCAGAGATCTCCTAACATATAAGTATGAAGGCCTTCATCATTCAAATGGCTATAACAACTAAAACTTACGAGTTGCCAAAATTCGGTTAAGGCTACCCGATGATCCAGTTACTAGTGTAGAGTAGGTAACTACTTTGTAATATTATATCAATAATTATAATAATTAAAGTATAATAATTCCCTAAGGATCGGTTTGTGTCGTAAAAAAGAAGCATCGTGAAAGATTTAAGCTTGATTGGCGGCTTTTCATTATCGCAAGTTTATCTTAAACTTTCATATTAATTTGAGAAAAAAATATAGTCATACTGACTGATTGAATTTTAATTGATTTTTAATAAATTGTTACAAATAATTAGATATTAGGGTTAGTACAATTTTACCATATGAACCTATGTACAATTTTTACAACCGGAAACCTGTATAATTAAAAAACATTTAGTGCTAGACAATGGATATGTTCTTATATATATGTATGTACATATGTACACATATGTATACAATTAAATACCAGTCGAAAATAATTAGGTAAACTCAATTATTAAGTTGAAATACAAAATTTGGCGCAGTAAGTAGTAAAAAATTTCGAAAAAATAAAAAAAAACTTCCACTTCAAGTGACTATTAAATATTCAGAGTAGACAACAACTAAGAAATTACTTTAGTTTTACTCACTGTGCGTTAATCCACTCGACATCTTCTTAATCGTTTTATTCAATTACTTTTGATTATCTGGCATATGCTTTACATAGATGCACACACACACATGTGCGCACATATGTGAATGTTCTGATGAACAAAAACAGAACAGCAAAGTGCACTCAACGACTTGCTGGACCCCACCAACACCCTAAACAATCATCGTTTAATTTGAAGCCTCACTCAGTCAGCAATGGCTCGACGCAGCGGCTATAAAAGCCAAACATTTTTCTAAAACGGTATCAGTCAAATTTGAGAGCTACTTGTAAGCGTTATATTGAAGTAAATTGATTAATAAATCCCCACCAAAAAAAAATCAACAGGATGAAATATTTGATCGCAGTGCTGTTTGCGTTAATCGCCTTGGTGAGTATCTGGAAAGATAAAATTCAATCTCAGTTAAAAAAGGAAAAATACAAAAATGATTCCCTTCGAATATTTTGATTCAAAAATTTTCAGATTTTTGAATATTCTTCAAATTTAGTTTTAATTATTTATTTATTATTATGATTCTTTTTTTCAGACTACCGCTGAAGACTTCAAACTACGCAATCATGAAGACCTCTTGAAGGCACGCAAGGAATGCGTTGAAGCCAAAAAGGTGCCCGCCGAACATATTGAGAAATACAAGAAATTCGATTTCCCCGATGATGAAACAACACGTTGTTACATTCAGTGCATCTTTGAGAAATTCCAATTGTTCAATGCCAAGGATGGTTTCAAAACCGATAATCTAGTAGCACAATTGGGACATGGCAAACCAAATAAGGACGAAGTCAAAACTGAAATTGAAAAGTGCGTCGACAAGAATGAACAAAAAACTGACTCATGTACATGGGCATTCCGTGGATTCAAGTGCTTCATTAGCAAGAACTTGTCATTGGTACAGGACAGTCTAAACAAGGCTAACAAGAATTAAATCGTTAATTGTGTGCGGCTATATCAGTATTGACAGTTGTTGTTTGCTTCCTCAATCATCGTCATTCCAATTGCTGCAGCTACTGCCATACTGCCATTTAACAACTTCCAACAACTATGGCGATTTTTTTTTTTATTTTGAATAGTGATCATGAAAATGTAACATTTTATTTAATTTTTTTATTTTTGTTTTGCTATCATAATTAGTATGGTTGAATCATCTGAAACGTCCTGTTAGTAATTTTGCATTTGATTAATTTTTTAACTATTTTCTCAAACTTGACGATTGCATTAATAAAACAAATTGGTATAGTGCAATATGTGAAAATTTTGTGAGTTTTATTTTTACTGTGATTGTGAGATTTAAAAAAAGAACAGGGTGCCGCAAAATGGTCTTAATGGTTTAAGTTCGTGTTTAATATTTCAAAGAAAATTGAAATTTGAAATATTACTCTGGTATCCTTTATCACCTCACGAAGCATAGGACATCCAAAAAACTCTTGCCTTCAATTCTTTCCTTTTACGTGATTCACGCATTTCATATTTTAATAACCGTTTCCACTATGACTTACGACGGCTGTTTTCCTACTACTCTGAAGGTAGTGCTGTTCCTGGAGCTAAAAACTGAAAACGGACCCCTTTTTATAATATAATATTCAATTTTTATAACAAATAAAAATGTAGAAATTTGATATACAGCAGCGGCCTTTGACGTACTGATCTTCTAAAAAGTTGATCAATCTCTTTCGAATTGATCGCGGTCATAGCGGATTGGAGCCATCTTTAAATACAATCCTTTGTATTTCCATGGAAGTCAAAAAATAATTGTACTATTATACTTCACAAATGATACTCAGGTCGGTTATTTCATCCGTTTTCGATGGACGTTGGGGTCTGGGAACATTATTTGTTGATTTAGTTTTCTTAAAATATCTTATGGCATTGATCTAAATCCTATTGAAAATTTTTGGCACCAACAAAAATTAACATTTGAAAGGAAAAATTTCATATCTGGAGGTGTTAGACCGAGTGTCAAAGGTTCTTAATTAGTCCGCCAACACTATATATTGACGATGAGACTGAAAAAAAGGTTCTCATTTGCTGTCTCCCACAAAACGTGATTTGGTTCCCTTATTGGCTATCAGTGCCCGGGGTAGTAAATCTGCCTAGCCATACCTTGATACAGCATTGAACTGAAATCGGATCTTAACGGCATTTTTTGGGCAATTTGACGTTGGAGCTGGTCCTGAAACAACAAATTTTCAGAACTCGCCGAAGTCGATTGTTGGTGAACAAAGCGCTGGTGGTTAACTACGTATCACAGCCGTACAAAAGAACGCGATATTAAATTTGACACAAAGATTTTGATCTTCGTTGTCGTTGACAGGATCGAAGATTTCAAGATATCAGGTGTTAATACCCTGCACAAAAAAGTTATCTACCTCGCGTATTACTACTGGCACTGGTTGGACGGGATAAAAATGTTATTTATTATGTATATTAAAATGGATTTTCAAACCAACCTCTTCCGAAATGGTTGTGATATCAGTTATTTCTGATTTCATGTCGGTATAGTTGGCATATATCATCTGCATAAGCGGGGTCTTACAGTATTTTTTCATTCGTCGTGTTATCCTTAAACTATTTAATATTTTTTTCATACCGCCTAAGTATTTTTGAAACAATCCACAATGGATTGTCTTTAAAGATAATTTAATTTTTGGAATTTTTCACATTTAATTATACATACATATAATATTTAAATATGTTTGTGAAACATTTTGTTTGAAACGAGCTCCTTCTAGCTGCGAATTCTGTTTTTTGTAGATGTCATTACACTTGCATACAATGTGGTTTGAATAATGAAATCTAGATCTATAATTCATTGAGTTATCAACATCGTTACTTGTACCAGAAAATGTTATGTTAAATTACACGGCGTCTACTAAATAACCGGACTTTTCCCGTCGTTTGTCGTGGCGCAGAAGGTAGCTGTTTGCCTTTTATCAAAATCTTATCAAAGTCAACCGACTTGCTCCTCAAATTTGATTTAAAATCATAACTCATAAATGCTGCTACGATCATTAAAACTTACCACTTTTGCTGTTAGAAAACGGAATAACAAATTCATATTTCAACAACTTATCACAACTTCCAAAAATAAAACACACATTTGTACTTTTCATAATATTTTAATTAAATTATTTTCCAAGTTGTTTTTAGCATCTAATTTTTTTAAATAAATGTGTTTTTCTATGTGGTTTTTATCTTTTCATTAAAACATAATTTTATCATATATTATTTTTTAAATAATTATTTTTTCCATTCTGCCTTTTCTTCTTTTAAACTGTTGTTGGTTTTTTTCTTCTTGGGTTTTTTATCTTTTCTCAATATCTTTCTTTCCGTTTTTATTTTCCTTTTTTAATATATTTTTTCAATATTTTTTTCTCTTATAATTCTTTTTTGTTTTCCTTTTTTCTTGTATTCATTTTTTGCAAAGTCCCATATTTTGTTCTTCTTTTAATTTTTATTTTATATTTTTGTTTAGCTCTTTCAAAGTTGTTGTTGGAAAATAAAAGTGTTTAAAGGGGGATGTTTTGGTGTATCATTCAAAAAACATTATAGCCAACAGAAAATTAGTTCAACGTCGAGATGGAGGAGGGTTAGCTTTCCTTTTTTATATATATTTTTTCCAATGTTTTTTTTTCCTTTTGAGTATATCTTTATTATTTTCACTTTTCATTGGATTTTTTCTCATGCTTAATAACATTTGTATCTTTTTAGTTGTTTTATTTTACATATTTTTTTCAATTTTTTTAAAAGAGGATGGCATTTATATAATGTTTTTTGAAATCATTATATATTTGTAAAAAAATCTGAAATCAAATTAAGTAGATTAAAATAAAATAATTTTTTTTACACTAAAAATAAAAACAAATAAAAGCATGCCTTAATTTAATATTTTGTGTTCATTACATTGGAATGCATTTGAATATTTAAATTTAAACGAGGCTAAGCGAGCATAAAACCACTTTTTTTTTTTAAAAAATGCAAAAAAACAAACATATACCCTTTACACGTAAAGAGATAAAGCAAAAATTCTGTAGTAAATATAACTCGCTTACTTAAAGCTTAAGAACTTACATGCGTCCATTATTCTTAAAAATGAGTGCTGTAAATATTTTTTTTTTTTATATTACAAGAAAAAGAAAATATCGATTGGATACATAACTAAATGAAAAATAAAATATTTAATTATTTATTAAAAATGCGTTTTTCTCCAAATTATTTTTTCACAGTGCCTAAGCGTTCACAATCTTCATATAATTTAAGCATCTGCAGTCATATGCGTAACTATTAATTCATGTCAATAATTTCATGAGAGATAACTTTTAAACCGCTATAACTTATGTTAAACTAATGTCGAATTACCTTTCTAAGCACCTTTTTAATGATGAAGATTTGAAATTAAAAAAAAATGCATGTATCTTTACAGATTAAATTACAGCGGCTAAGGTATAGAAAAAATTAAGGAGTCGGGTAAAATTTAAGGCTTTGGAATTTTAATACACCTTTTACATAACTTTTGAAGTTTTTGTTTGTGCCATATTGCTATAATCTCTCAAAGGACGATGTCCTGCAGAGCTCTAGACTCTACAAATCGTGGCATTTAATGGACTTTCAGTAAGCATTTGGAAGACCTCGCTTACGCCGAGAAAAACTCACTGCCGTCAAATCTTCTTCGGAAGTGGGTCTGAAAATAAACATAATAAAACAAAAGGCATGTCCATTCGCACAACCGGTACCAGCGATAACTTCATGATAGGCAAATCCAGCATAGTAGAAGTGGATCACTTTACTTAGGCAGTGTAATAACACCTGATGGCGATAGCAATAAGGACATTCATACTAGAATCAACAAAGTTGAAAGCTTCGAATGTCTGGCAATCTTTGTTCGTGTCGGTTTCTGAAAATTTGGTGGCCTGGGACCATCTCTAATGTTAAATTGCTTACCAGATGCAGTCAAGAGCCGATTCCATTCAAATCAAACAGCGAAAATGGATTGGATACACGTTGCGGAAATCCGTCAAGCATTGGAATGGAATCGTCAGGATAGCAGAAATCGCGGACGTCCTAAATCATCGTAGAAATGATAGCTAGAACAGGAAATACGTGAATATTGGATAGAATTGAAAGCACTCGGTACTGATTGTGCACGTTGGAAGAGTTTTGTGGAGGCTCCGTGAGGAGATAAAGGACACAAGAGAAAACACATTTTTTTATGGTCTTCTTTGAATTTTACAGAGCCAAATTTTTGACGAAAGTTTTAAATATTTACGCATCATTAGAGCCCCCGAACGTTATTTTTTATTGTGCTGAGTTTTTTTAGGCAGCGAGGTGATGCGTAAAACGTCCCATATTCACAAATATACGCATTATAAGAATATTTTCTAATTTGGCAGACATATTATCACTAAAATTAGAATTCAAATTCAGACAGTATAGCAGCATTTTTTATTTATAGCTATTACAAATTAATTGCATTTTTATTAAAAGTTTAATGTAAAACAAAATTTCTTTCACTTACGAGATCAATAAATAATTTCCAATCGATATTTTGTTTTTTCTTTCAATATACTAAAAAAAAGGTTACGTCCTTTGCAACACCCTAAGTTTTAATCATAAAGGACTTAGATATGTAAATCTCGTAAAACATGTACATATGTATGTATATTACTTGTATGGATGAATGTATTTGGTTTATTTGGTTGCTTTTTTTTTCTATTTGTATTTACGAATTTTTCAAGATTTGGTCTGGATTCAAAAAATATTTAATTTTCGACAGCAATGTAAAAAAACTGTTTATATGAATTGTTGATTTTTTGCGGGTTTGGCAAGTCCAAGCGCATGTCAAAGTGCAGCATTTAAAGGTTATTAATATCTGATTTCATAAAATGAAATTAACTCAAAACTGCGTTTTTCGTACATTTAAGCATGGATACCTCAAAATCGCGACGTGTAGGACAAACTAAATATGTTTTCTTAAGTACACAAATCATTAGATCAAATATCTGGGTAAAAAATGCGTGCATCTGTGCACTAGCCGTAATTTTAATCCAAACCTTTTGCTTTCGACCAAATCTTTTGACAAACCGTGCCCAAATTTCAAATTAACTTCTTTAATAAACAAAGCCAACAAGGTTTTGAACTGGGTTACAGGACTAGCTCTATGACATTCCTACTTGGGCCATACGGAGCATCCTAACAAGTTCCAATTGATGCAAAAACTGAAGCAGAAGAGCTCAAAAGGAAGTCTTCCTAGGGCTGTGAATTTAAATATTTGGCGCATTGTGCGCGTATTTAACAGATAACCAATCAAAACAATTCTTTTCAGCAAAGCAAAAAGTACGATAGAAAGCTAAATAGTTACACTTTAGAGTAAAAATCATGGGAACTCGTTCTTTTTTCTAGCGATATTATTAGGCGTTCAAGAGATGATAAGTCCGTCTCATACACCATTTTATTGTTTTACTGTCCAAAAGGTCGACGCCAACCATGTGATGATTGTATTCGTTTATAATTGCTGGGCACTTAAATGCAATCGATTTACATTCTCGAAAGTTTTTAGCGGTAAGTAGTTATGTCGGAAGTTCTGGAGTTTTATTTTCAGTTACATCTCTAGTATCCAAGTCGTCTATTAACTCCATAATGTTTTCGTCGAGAATGTGCTCAAAGTCATCATGTGCTTTTCTATCAAAATTTCATCTTCGGAGCTGTCTAACTTGTCCTCACTTGCACTGGAATCAATCAAAATACGAAGGATTTCTTACTCCAATAATTCCTATACATACGCTCAAATTTAATTTTTTTTCACTTCTTTGCGCACTGATGCAAATTTGCATCAAACACTTTTTTATTCATAACGAGCTACTGACCAGAAAAAAACAAAGTGTAATACTTTATTTCGATAAAAAAAGAGTATTTTTTATGTAAAAATCATGGCTTTTGGCTTAAATTAATGATAACGATAGTGTATTTTATTAAAACAAAGCCTGGTTTCCTCTGAACATATCAAACTTATATGAAGCAATTTCAAATGTGTATAATTTTTATTTTCAATTACAACGACGCTTCAGCGGCTGAAAGAAGTACCCACGTATTCAGAATTTTGACCTAGAGAACGAAATTCAGTGTGATTCAAATATGCATCATGGCGCACTAGAGGGTTAAGCAAAGACTTTGACACGGGTACACGTAGCTTTATAACCATTTCTATCACCTTCACTATGGCATCATAATCTACATAACACCACCATTTTAGTGCCGCATTTAAATGGCAAAAATTTTTAATTTCAAATTAAACTCCTGTAGAATTGACAGTGACTGGCATTATTGATCAATGTAAATAGGTCGACTACTTTCTCGTTAGCAGTTCATTCCTTTGAATACAAAAAAAAATGTCATATAACGCATTTAACCCACTAAAAGAGGAATAAGTTACTTTTCTTATAGCTGTTTTTAATTCAAATCGAATCCAATTTCGAATCATGTCTTCTTTTAGTATCCAAACAAAAAATTTAAAGTTTCTATTGAATATACTTAGATAACATTTTCGTATAGTTTGATTGTCTGGTGTCTGATTAAAATCAAATATTGTAATAACTTCTTCTATTAGCATCGATTACAAAAAATAAGAAAATTTAAAAAAATTATGGTATGGTTAAATGTACAAGCAGCTAATAGAAATATTGTTCATTAGTTGAACATTTTTTTCAAAATAACAAATTATTATTATTGCCAATAATCTGCATAAAAAAATAAATAAAATAAAAGTGCTATTAAATAAGGAAATTACCCCACGAATTATGTATGGTAAAACAAGTGATGACTGATTTTCGTCTATCTATGTATATCTTTAAAATGTTAAACTGAATTGAATTAATTTTTTTATTTTCAAGTTCAAAGGAGCATAAAAGTCGGAACAAGTCCTTGATTGAAAGTTTCAAATGCGTAATTTTTAGTCACTCACTTGTTTCGCCATACATATAAAACAGGGATAGAACTCAGATTTTATGCATTTTCGCTTTGTATTGATGTGAAGAATAATGCCTCAAAGGCCTTCGCCTGTACCGTATGCAGAACTTTTTACAACGTCAAAGGGTCAAAAAAAATTAGTCATGACCCTGTAAAAAGTTATATAAACAAACTACAGGAAATATTGAGGTATTATTCTAGACATCAAATTAAAGCAAAATTGTAAAAATCGTCTTGTTGGGAATTTTTAGAAATTCAGAAACTTCTTTGTTTCATTTTCCTTGGTCATCATTTTCCTCGTGGTTTGTTTTATAAGCATGCAAAAAAATATTAGATTCTAAATACAATATGTGAAGTTTTCTATTCCGTTTTTGTACTCTATCTACAAGAACTATGTAAGTGGAGAATTTCGCAAAAATTAGAAATTTAAAGTTCCTATTTTTAAAATTTTAAATCGAAAAATATGTTCAGTTCCAACGATCATTCAAAATTATGTACTGAAATTTAGCTTGACTGTTAATAAATTTCCGCACGTTTTAAAGAATTATTACAATTTGCAAAAAAAATCCTTAAAAATTTAAATGCTACCACTAATTTGGCACATTTCAATGTCCGTCATCATGACGGAATATTAGTGTTATAAATACCATTTGAATTTTTGGAAACCAGGTCTATAGACATTTCACTGACACAATTAAAAATTGTTTTTTTTTCTTTGATTATTAGAACCAAACATATGTAAGCCCTAGTAGTTTGAGGTGTCGTCTATTGGCATTTTTGTTTTTGTAACTTTTTTTGGTGTTTACACATAATACACTACAATAAGCTCATTAGAACAACTAATAAAAAGTAGTGTCTTCGTTTCAGACGAATACAGAAAAATTGAGTTACTTTTGTTTAATTTTTCAACACATGCAAGCAAAAGAATATATGTACATCTACTATACTGTCATACAAAAAGTTTTAATTTAATGTTTATTTATATAAGGTTTCTGTAATGAAAATTTAGAACTTTTTTTAAGAGAAAAAAATCAAAATTAAGACTGACTTTTTTTCTCAAAACGAATGTTAGTAGTAGAGGTGAATGACCTTAAATGCAAACTAATAATTCTTCTAGCAATATAAAGTATGATTATATATTTCTTTTGTAATATGTAAGTGAAGAAAAGATCCTAAGCAAAAATAAAGAAACTTACAAATAAGAGCAACTAAAAGAAACTATAATCTAAAAACAAACACAAAAGGAACGGAAAAAGAATGCAAACTGAACTTACCTTAAAAATAAGGGAAAAGCAATAATCAGTAAGGTGCATAGTAATTAGCCCTGCCACGGTAACCCCTTCTGAAACCAAAAACAATAAAGGTTTAGAAAATTCTGTTCAAAAAAATACAGCCAACTTTTATTTCTTAATAATTACATTGGGCGACGTGAACCACGGAAAGTAGTATGACAGCAGGCGCGTGAAATGCGGGCACCTCGGCCGCGGAAACTGCCGCGAGCAAAGCGATTCGTTGTCGAAAGACCGGGCCGATTGGTGCGCTTGGACATGACCTGTAAAAAAAATAATGAAAATAAAAAGCGTTAATATTATTTATTTTTAATCTTAGAAGTTTTGGTGACATAAAAAAAAATCGCACTGGGCGCCCGACGAAGTAAGAAAAACAAATTAGGGAACCCAATAGCTAGTTTGTACGCTTATTGCAATTACACAGTTTTCACAATTTCACCTGTGGTGAAGCTTCTCCATTGTGTTAATATTAAATGCACACTAATAATGGCGTTGAGAAAAAGCTACGGGTGTTATACGTATATTCACTTAAATCTTAACATTATTATTTAGAGCAAAAATTATATCCATCAGCAGGGCGATATGGATTATGTCAAAATAACTGCTTGCAATGTTTTAATTTCGTCAAATAGTCTGGGCGATACCCCGGAAAAGTTTCCTTTATCTTTAGTAAATAATTTTAAAGTTATTGGTCTTTTTTATTCGTATTTTATAACGAACTAGTTTTCCAGACATACGTTGTTCTGCCCTCCCTGTCCCTATCTCCTATATCGGTTTTTTCACGATTTTCCTTTCAAATTCTTTCACATTTTTTTTTGCTAAAGGCCTTCTACAGACAATAACGAACATAATAAAAAAAAAATTAAGCAAATAAATTTGTCACGACTGACTCGAACGGATGGCATTTCATTTTTATAAGGAAAATCAAATAAACGGTGAACATTAATTCTGAAAAAAGACCATAAAGTGAAAAAAATAGTAATCAAAATTAAAAACCAAATGAATTTTTTTTTTTGCAAAAATGGGTTTAAAAAATAAAACTCTGGCACAAACGATATACAAATTGAAAGTTTGTATATAAATTGTGCTTTTTAAATACGAAGAGCTGAGATGCAAAACCCGCCAAGTCCAAATTGTAAAAAAACTTTTGGTTGCAAAAGTTTCCGATAAATTTTTTATCAGCTTTCATAAATACAAATTACTATTATTTTTCAAAATTTGCCAAGTCCCAAGGTTTCAGTTTCAAAACCCGCCAAGTCCACGTTTTCAATTTCAAAACCCGCCAAGTCCACATTTTTTGTGAAGTCCAAACGATTTTTTATAATAGTCCTTATAGATTAGGTCATAAAATGTAATGAAAAATCAGGATTTTAATAGCTTTTGACAACTATTTCAATGGATCAATCAATCAGTTTTTACTATAGTTAAATTCAGTTGTATATATTTTTTGTGATTTTCTCCATACGCAAAATATGGACTTGGCGAGTTTTGAATCTCAGTTATTCATATGCTAATAACAATACATGTCAATATATTCTTTTTACAAAATTTAAAAAAAAAAAAATGTCAGAAACTTAGAAAAATTGTAATATCACTACGGTGACTATACGTCCCGTTCTGTATTATAACATGCTGTCCCGGTTTTTTTTTTAAGAAATACGGGACGTGCAAATGTCACGTATTTAATTTTTCCCGTATTTGTCCCGTAGTTGCATATTAATTTTCTCCTTTAAATGATACCTGAATATTTTATTATTTTAAAAAATTCGTAATTTCTTACTACCAAGATTACTTCAAGCAGTTGAAATTTGGGCAATTCTTCGTAATGTACCTTCCTGGCCAGATGTCGAGCAAGTATAGCCTTTGTGAAAGAAAAGCGAAGCGACACAAAAACTGATAACTCCCAGATGTTTGATGAGTTTAATTGCTTAAAATCTTTCTTAAACTTATTGTTAGATAAAATTAGAGTTGGACAACAAAATAAATAGTTGGTGAAAAATGGGTAGGAATGTTTACCCATTTCTCAGAAAAAAAGCATTTCTTTCGCAAATTGTGGTGTATAATAATCTAAAGAGTACTGAAGGATAGCCCTTACTCACCTTAATTTGACGACCTCGAAACAAGGTTTCATTCATGGCTAGAGCAGTTTCGACATATTCCTTTGAACCAAACTCAATGTAGGCAAAACCCTTCGGATGACCATCAGCCTTGTTGCAAAGTATGGTTACACGATTAATGGTACCACAACCATGAAAATGTGATTCTAATTCTTCGGCAGAGGCGCCATAATCTACATTGCCGACATAAACGGAACGTGTATCGATCTCTTGTTTCTCCTCAATTGAGAGCGGCACCGTTGCGATGCCCGTAGTGGAACCGGCCATTTGTTTGTCCACTTCCGATTGCATTTGTTTGATTTTTTCGGCTTCCTCTTCCATTTCCTTAACTCGTGCCTTAATTGCTTCTAATTCTGGATCAATTTGCATATTGGATTCGTCCTTTGTAATCAGATGGAGTGAAAGAAGAAATAAATAAAAATTACAAAAATAGAAATTGTTTTTCGCGTCTGATTTTGCTACACCAATAAACACACACGCCCAACTTTCAATGAAAATGGCGAAATCGAAAGATTGAAAATATTTTCGCTATACTACCGAAACTTTTGATTCTTTTTTGGTGTTTTTTTAAGTTTAATTATTTTTAAAACTGGTTTTTATTATTTTTGCGCCACTTACCTCGTTTTCATTCATCAGTTCCGCTTCGGTTTCGCCATTGGCATCATCCAAATTCTCCAAAAGTTGATCTTCGTTCAATGTTAAATCTTCGTCTGCCATTTTAATCGATAATTTTTTCTTCCTCTACTTCTTCGGGCTATATCTTTTCGCTGTTGACGTTTTTTACTCGATAGTGATGACGACAGCACCAACGCTTTTATTACGTTTTCTTTTCAACGCTGTTTTGACCGAAAGGAAACGAGACAACGACGTCAACGTAAAGCTTCTTCTACTTATTTTTCTCCTACTCCTGGGCAAAAGGTGCTTGACAACGTTGACGTTTCTTTCCCAACGATTTTTTTGCAGGGGAAATTTAACGAAGTTAAAATAGTATCAAAATGGTGGCAATAACACCAAAGAAAAGGGGAAAAACCTGCGCCAAGAAGTCAAGCTTTCAATTTCAACTTGCTGGCAAAATTCAAGATTTTCGTTATTACCGCGGTAAGTTATCTTTATTTATTTTAATAATTTTAAGCACTAATACAGGCACGTTTGTAAAGTTTTTATGTTGTTTTTATTAGTTTTCTAGTTAGTGTTTAAGATTTGTTAAATCAGCAGCAGATGTTGGCGGATTTTATTTCTTTTTTTTTTTTTTTTTGTACTTAGCAAATCCCCTTCGTTAGAGAACTATTCACACATACAAACTGTCGTAATTTTTTCCGGTTGATTTAGGTCTTCGTTAAGATTTGACATTTCTAGCAGCGAAACCGGGTAAAACAAATATGGCGGATATTTTAATGTTGCGTCTTCATTGTGAAGTTTAGCGCAAGCGGTCCACTGCGTCCATTTTCAATTAATTGTGGTATCAAGTGTGACAGCCATAAAATTAAATAGTTGACAAATGTTCATGTCGAAACACATTACAATATTCCTTTCAAGTTTTCTTAACATGATAATATTTTTTACTGTCATCCTTAAAGTAGCGTTACTTATGATGGAATAGCGTTACTAATGACGGGGAGTCGCTCTATCGCGTCAAGAATTTTTAAGGGAATAAGTGATTCATCTGAACTACCGTCAAACGCTGCTCATTGCATATATTTTTGTGTTATGCTGAAATGCGCGTTGAAAAAACGCAGTTCAAGAGCTAAACACTGTTGGGACGTCGTCAAAATTTTTCCTCTACAAAATTGAAACTGTTGGTGCGATTTGACACAGAAGATAAATCGCACGTCCCAGTTGTGTTTTTGCCTCATACCGAGATTTAGTTGTAAGTTGAAAAGTATGACTCGACTTGAACTTAAAATACCAGCAGCAAAGTAAACAAATAATCAGTGCTGTCGTTCCAAAAAAAAAATTTTGTGTCTGACGTTCATTTTCATATATGAGTTCGACAGAATGACCAACGCTCACGATTTAATTAAATAGGTTGGAAGCCATGGTACAATTATATATGATAGAACTATCTTGTCAAACTCAAGTTATGCAACCGTGAAAATGCCTATCATAATTATCAAAAGTAAACAAAACATAATAGGGCCCTCAGACGTTCAGATTTTTCATCAGACCTGTCAAAATCTGATGAAAAATCTGAACGTATGGGCCTATAAGAAAAATTCTGGCAAGAGTATGTTTTTTAATTGTGAAGAGATCAAACAAAACAAGCTCGTTTGACAGAAAAGGCAGGCATAAAAATAAAGAAGAATAACTGTCACTTAGAATTGCTGCTACCATGATAATTGTACCATGGGCAGAACTTAAAATATAGAAAAACTAACACTGAGAATTGCTGCTACCATAATAAATTGTACCATGCATACACCTACTCTTGCGATAATAATAAATTATTTATTAATTAGTATTTAATACTTGTACTTATAGATTTACAAATATATATGTAACTATCATTTCCGATTTCCACATTCCCTTCAGAAAGTGCACAAAAACCTGTTGCGTAATTAAAATATCGCTTGAATCTTCTGATCGGAACTGATGTCAAACGTGGCTCGTTCAGAAAATGCAACTGTTTCGTAATCGCTGCCATTTGACATTTAACATAAACAAAAAGTTAAAACGCGCTAATGAAAGCAATTTTAATTTATTTATATTTTAAGTAACATTTGTATTAAATTAGTGAAGCATCAAAAATGAGTGACTCTGAATATGAAGAAGAAGAAATTCTTGTCTTTGCTGATTTCAAAAACCAATTAATGGAACACGAAATTAGTGACCAGAAGGCAGCAATTAAAATAATTGGCATTGAAACCGAAAATCCAATTGCAGAAATTAATGGCAGCGTTTTTAAAGGTAATATACAAAATTTTCTCAAAAATAAATATGTATTAATGGCATATTTGCTTTAAATACAGGTACTTACGACTATGCCATGGGTACAAATGTCTTCTTCGAAAAAGACCAGAATGCTCCACCCAGTGACCCATTGTTTGAACCAACATGCAAACAAAAATATAAATTCTTTGCAAAAACTACAAAAGTGATAAATTTTCAACGTATTTTTGTAGAGAAGGTAGAAGACACTGAGAAAGAGACTGAGACACCAACTGAAGGGCTAGACGCTCCAAAGACCGATAAAAATGAGGATGAAAATCTAAAAACAGATTTAACTTATGAAGAAGCAATTAAACTGATGCCGGCTAAAGAGGATGCACAATGGAAAGAAAAAGTTGTCAAAAGTTGAGAATGTGCACACATGTATTTCATAATATAAATTTCTATTTAAGTTTCTACTAGAAGTAAAAAATTAAAAACTACATTTTTATTTTTTTACTCCGGATTTATAAAATTTCTTTCATTATGTTCAGAATTGTGGCATTAAATACCTAAAACTATGCCGCTAAACTCACTACTGCTAATAATTTTCTATAACCCTGTTAAAAGCATAGGGCCTGAGCTAAATTTTTATAGCATATCATTTCTATCCTTCGGTTTCACGATGTTCTGGGCCTTCTATTTCTATCCACGTGCGAGTTCCCCTTGATGGACAAGTTTCCCTAGCGTCTTTTCTGAATGTGTGTCGAAATCAACATAAGATATTAATATGTTTAGCATTTATCTTCTCGTTAGTTTGTCAACAATTTCATTTTGTACCGATTTTTACCGATTAAAAATTATATATTTTTCAGATCTCTAACTCAATTGTATTTTGTCACAAAAATGGAGGAAATTATTGGAGATGAGGCGCGGCCACTCGTTTGTCTACGCACACTACTAGAAGATTTCCAGAAACTGCTCAAAAATGAACACAAAGTACAATCAAATGAAGATATAGCAAGCGCCATGAAATTGCAAGATAATCCTGTACGATTTAAGGAACTTGAAGAAAATTGTTCACTTAGTCATCTGCAACAGGACGATGATGTTCGCATATCTGCCTACATACCCGGTGTTACTGAGTTAAATCGACGTGTTATAATTCAAATTCCAAAAGATGCTTTTAAACTGCAAACTTTTAAAACTTTAGTGAATACTAAAAAAAATGAAAGTTTCAAATACCAGAATCCATTTGTCCGCACCAGGCATTCTTTCCGAGCTTGTCAATTACCAAACTTACAAAGGCCTTATGATAACTTTACTGAATCCTGCACGGATTTATTGATTTATGTACGTATTTATCGGCAGGCGCGTGCTACACATGCTGGACAGTGTCTGGAGAAACCTGTATTTGCCGAAGAATTTCAGTGCTTAGGTTCCAATTTACTAACGGAATTGCGTGATAAAATCTCATGCGTTTGCAATGGCAAACGTTTTTTTGAAATAAGTGAAAATCCTACCGTTGAACCAATTACAAAGACCACAGATCCGGCTTTCTTTTTCATTACAGACACATTTTACAATGATAAACGCAATAGTGAAAATCCTGATTATTCTGAAGTCATACGTGATTGGGCTAAAAAAGCCGACGGCTTGCAGCAACTAAATTTCAAAGTGGCTAAAATGGAGGAAACTCGCTTTATTGATCTCACTATTAGTTTGGGTTTTCCACAACTGTATCAGCATCATGGTAATTGCGAACATGCCTTTGTTTTCTCACAGATTGAAGTCATTGGACAAAGTGTGGCGACAACCATGCCTTCGCTTGAACACTATCCATTACTAACATCATTTAGTTCATTCAATAATCGCATGTGCAACATGTGTGGTCAGCGTTCGTATGTATTCATTGTTGAGCAGAGTGATCGTCAGTTACACGATCCGGCATATCTTTGCAATAAATGTTTTATTGGATTTCACTATGTGGATGGTAAAAAAATTGGACAATTCAAGGCCTATAAAGTTAATGATTATGATGATGAGGAGACTGGGGCTGAATGTGATGAAGAGGTAGAAGGCGAAAAATGTATTTCAGAGAAGTCAACTTCTGAGGCAGAATGCTCTAAGCCACAACCAAGCGAAAGCATTGATCTTGATGAAGAATTTAATATGGAAATCGAAATAGACGAAGTAAAGTCAGAAAGGGAGGATATGCAATTTTAATCAGTGAAATATTTTTTATATTTCTATTGGTTCGCGTATGTAGTTTGAAATCTAGATGAAATGTTAAATAGAATACCGTTTTTCTGATATCTTGTTCTGCCTTCATATCAGATAGCTGAAATAAAATACCTGAAAATCAATTGCCGCTGATTTTTTCTCTGGAAAGGCACAGGAACCTACTTTGTCATTATACCAATTGTGTAACACATGACAACAACTAAATCAGCAGGTATATTTTAGTCATTTCAGACAAGTTTTAGTTGCGGTTGTTTTTTGATAACCTAAAACCCCTAAAACGTTTAATAAGAAATATATAAGCAAAATCTATGTACATATATTAATAAACTGCTTCAAAGAGTAGACGTTACCCTCCCTCAAATCTCATATATTTATTGTTTAAATGAAATTTCGGTTGGGGCCTATGCAGGGTTGCCAGCCTCAACCCGAGCTCTATAACTTAAAAAGTTATGAGATATTCTTGGCTTGTAACTAATACTCTGGAACTGATTTAGCTTATTCTAAAGGGAGCAGCTAATAGGGTATTTCAGATAGACCTGCCGATCATACAATTTTATGCTCATAATGAACCAGAGAACCTAATCTTTTTAAGAATTCACATAGCAACCGCATCACCCTGTATAATATATGCTAGATTTTTCTACTAAAAAAAGCTCAATCTTACAATAACTCACACCATTTCAACTGTCAAATATTTTGACATTATGTTGTAATGTCAATTTTCTGTAGGTTCCTTGTATTTAATTTTTGCTTTCGTCGACAAGTGGAAGATTTTGTACGGAATTCGGTTTTTTTTTTGCAAAATACCGGTGAAGAATTAAGTAAAAATTATTTGATACAAATCGACCATAACTTTTGTGAAAATTAGACATAATATTGTTATTAAAATATGCAATAGAATGATATGTGAAATAATTAAAGGAACTTGAACAAATTGTGTGAAAAGAAACGGAAAAGCAATGGATGTCGATGAAACTTTTTATGGTAAGCGCATAAAGATGGTGAACGTGAATGCAGTCTAGCCCTTCATTTCACAAATATGTTGTTTTTTCATCATGTCTGCATGTTAAAAGTGGTATCGTGTTAAAAACTGATGTAGTAATTTACTTGAATGGAAAAATACAATCTCCGATTATGAAATAATTTGTATCTACATTTTTTCAATTTATTTGTTTTTACTCTTTTTTTATTTTGAATAAATTAGTTTTTAATGTAAGCATTCTTGTTTGATGTTTCATTCTACTATTTTGTTAATTTAAATTACAATATTGAAGAACAAAAGCATGCGTATTTAAAAACCAGTTTTAATTTCTTCATATTGCTACTACGGCAGCAGTGGCTATGCCGTATACTTAGTTGCCGTGTTGTTAGTCAACCTTCTAATCTGTGTCACTTTCTGTACTCCTCCGCTCTTTTCACCCATGTTTTGTTTTATTTTCAATCACTGATTGCTGCACGGTTTTGCTTTTACTCTGAAAGTATATTGTTTTTACTATTATAATAGAATGTCATTAGTTGGCGCATCTTGATAAGCATAAAGACCATATTGAAAGCATAATACAGCTGCATTCATTAGTTTTTTAAATAACTTTTTGCTAGTATATACCTATGTATATGCTTCTTTGTTTTTGTTGGTACTTAAGCTGGACATATATTATTTCAATTAAATGCGTAGTTCAGCAATATGATATTAAAAACCACGTTGACTATTTGAATCTTATGCTCTTGAACGTTTTTTGCCAAGCGGAGTTGTAAAAGTACGCATTCCTTAATTTATAAACGATTCCATTCTTTCCTTATATATCTCCCCAGCAATGGTTACTGAAGCCTTCATTTCTTAACGATGCCAGGTAAAACCAAACAACCTGATAAACTAAGCAAATTACACCTCTAACTTCCACGGCAAAAGGAATGCATTAATTTCAAAAAATCAAAGAATTTCGTATATTTTCATTTTATTTAAATTTTAGCAAAACGGAGACGTGAATTTACTAGCAAAATATGCCAAATAAAAAGAAACATTAAGTATAATGTGGTATATGCGAAAAAAAGTTTCTTATTTTCATCTGAAAACCGCCCACATGATATGATTAAAGCAAAAATGGTCTTTATCAACTTTGATCTGCTTTCCGTCGGTATTAATTGCTTAAAATACTATTTAAAAATTGTTTGTTTTTTGTTTTAATATTTCTTGTAAACTAACCTTAATACATATTTATTAATATACATATTTGTACATATAACTAATTCTCTTTTTCGTTTTTCCATTTAGATGATTTCTCATCATTTATACCGTCACCTGATGACTATAATCTCGATGAACTGGACGAGATACTGCGTTCTACTGACAATCACCTCAATGCTTCTCTTGATATGAGTACTTTTGTTCCACAAGATGCTCAATGTTTTGAAAACGTAGTGCAAAACAGTGAACCAAAAAATGAATATAAATTCAGTTTCAACACGTATCCCTCACCAGCGACAACTGCAAAATCATCTCTTTCACCACCATACGATTCAGAACGCACCTCTTCAACGTCATCCTCAACGGATGAAGATAACAACTTTAATCCAGATGATTTTATAAATTTTCTTACAGATGATGATCTTAAAATGGAACATTCGCCATCAGATTCTGGACATGAAACCAATCATCGTGGAACTCCATCTCCAACGGGAAGCTGCACAAGTTCTATTGGTAGTGCAACCAGCGGCATACAAAGTGATGATTCATCGATAGCATCGACGTCACGGAATTTTTCAAACGAGGTATCGTTTGGACAAGATATAAAATTCGAAGCTAATGATATTGATTGTGTAATGGAAACACCAATATTTTCTCGAGAGGCACCACTACCAACTGTCTATACACAACAGCAACAATCCACCGTTACCATACCATCAACAGTGTTACCCATTACAGTACCAGTATTGCCGGTCACAAATGCTTCTTTGCCCCCAATACATTCACCTATTATACAAACAATGCCGGCACAAGTGCAATCTACTAGTTTCAACTTGCTACAGGGTACTTTAATTCCTGTCAAAACAATGCCTTTAACGGCGGTTACTGCAATGACAAGTATTAAAGCCCCAATGCCTGTTAAAATTGAACCAAAATTGGCACCTAAAGTAACAGCAATCACAGCAAAACCTACAGGGACACTTACAGCTGCAAATGCCATAAAATCATCGACAACTGCAGCATCTGGTCCTACAAGTTCTAAACCAAAAACAATTTTTCTCTCATCAAATGATTTTAAAGCTTTGATGGCAAAACTGAATACAAATGGAAAAGGTGCTAAAATAAGCCGTAACATTAATGGACAGTTGCCTAAAATTGTAATGAAAACAGCAAATGGTCAAATTATAAGTAATGGTAATAAAATAATCACACAAAATGGCAAAGTTACCTCACAATTTGTACCAAAAATTGTTAAGACCACAGCGCCTTTGATTATCAAACAAGAACCAGTTAAATCGGGAGCAACTATGAAGGCAACACATTTACCACGCACAACATCTACCTGCTCGTCCGTATCCGCGTCGGTAAGACCGCCCGATATTAATATATATAAAGGCATCGTAGATGAGAAAACCATGAAGAAGCAACAACGTATGATTAAAAATCGTGAATCTGCTTCACTATCGCGTAAGAAAAAGAAGGAGTACGTTGTGTCATTGGAATCGCGCATAAGTGATCTCGAAAAAGAAAATATAACGCTTAAAGGGGTGAGTGCTTTTTATGCCATGTGGTTTCATTCAATGTTGATGTTTTGAAATCAATCTACGAGTGTGCTTATCAGTTGTAAATTGTTATTATGTTTATCTTATCATTGGTGACTGGGTTTCATTTTTGTTTTTTTTTTAAATATTTATTATTTCGTTAGAATAACGTGGTATTGCTTTTATTCCAAGATTTTTAATTACAAAATTTCATGCGTATGGTTATCGACTAGACAAAAACAATTCGCCTTGAAAGTTTATTATTACATTAATAGAATCAAATTATAAAATATAACCAATTCTTAAATCATAATAAAACCAAATATTTTAAAAAACAATAAGTATAGAGGACTGAAAGCTCTAATTTGTTTCATTGTAAAACTAAAATCAAATGGAAGAGCCTTTAAAATCTTCAAAGAGATTAAAGTTTTCTTTTTGTTTTACTGTCCGGCAATTTCGAGTAGTTTTAGGGGACGTCCATTAATTAAATGAGGTGTTTTTTTGAAAATTCTGAGCCCCCCTCCCCTTGGTGAGATTTGGTGAGATCTGGCGGGACCCCTCCCCCCTTCCGTGAGATTTAAATATTAATTTTTAATGTAAATTCTATGCATTAAAAAGTTGACGTGAGGTTTTCCTTGACCACCTCCCCCCCCTGGTGAGATTTTGCCGGACCCCCTCCGCCCTATTTTAGCTCACGCAATTAATGGACGTCCCCTTAAGTAGATCGATTCTTTTAAACGTAATGCGAATAAAAGGCGTCCATCGATTTATTTTCAATGTTAAACACTATAAATCTGTAAGTTAGTTAAGTATTTTTGATGTTTCGGTTTCAATTTAAACTGTGTCATCACAGTTTAGAATTTATAACACTTTATTTCGCTTTGTTTTATTGAGTCTTAGTATTCAATTTTCTAAGGAAACTTGTACAAACACGCCCAATGTTCGTCTGGATAGTGCAAGTCAATAAAATTACCTTAGGTTGCTTTTAAAAATTTGTTTCACGCTTGATTTGATGCCAGACATCCATGTGTATCAGAATATATTAATAGTAAAAAATGTAATCATTTTGAGTGGTCTAAAAATGAGTATTGGATTGAATGTGATTAACAACCAAGTATTTATAAAAGAAAAATTTTTAGCACTTAAGAAAAAAACGTACAAGCATAATTTTTAGTTGTGCAAAGTAAAGAATTAATTTTATTTGCATTATATTGTTTTGTTCAGTATAATTAACAATTTTTTTGTACTAAATAAACGAAAAAATAAAAAACAAAACATATTTTTTAAAAACAGAAAAATGCTTTCTATATCATAGCGTCACAAAATAACCGCTTTTATGCAAAAATTTGCCATGAGTAATCGCTATAGCTATAAATAAATGCAGAAAAAGAAATGTTCGTATTCTCTCTATTTTATGATCAACAAAATCAGCGCAAGCGTTACTTAAGAAATTAACGTCGAAATGTTGTATAACAAATAAGTGTATTGCTTTTCATAGTTAAATCTTTTACTAGTCGTTTTGTAGCATTATAAATTATTTAATTACCGCTGCATACTTTTTGGCTTTTTTTTATTTATTATTGATTTTATATTATGGTTCATCAATTGATATTTAATTTTGTTTTTAGGAAAATGCGTCCTTACGTTCTCAACTGGTTGCATTCGCTCAATCGTGCCAGTGTAAAAACAGCAATGTCAGTGATTTTATACTCAATTCACTGAGTATTAATGCAAACGATGGTGGCATCACTTGCATAAATTCCCATAATCAACATGTTCGCATTGCACCAAAGCCTTCACATAAAAGCATTAAGCAACGCATCATATCTACCAGCGTTAAGAAAAATGTAGCTGTGTTGTTTGCTATGGCTTTTATGGTCACTCTAAATGTTGGTACTTTTCAAAATTTTTTCTCACGCAATTCAGCAATCGAAAATTCTGCTGAATCCGCTGATGAGGCTGTTGCTGCAAGTTCCTCTGTTGTTGCCGCTGGACGGCGCAGCTTACTCTGGGTTGAGAGTGAAACAGAATTTAATGGAAAATTGAACCGCACCAAGCGTGAGACTGAATTGCAGGTGCCACCATTACATTTTTTGCGTCCAAATCGTACTGAGTCGACGCTATCTACAGGTGAGCAGCAAAGACCAACAAGTGGCGGGAGTGGCAGTAAATGTCTAATGAGTTCAAATCAAACGGAAAACTTACGCTTGGCTAGCAGTTTACGTAAATGGATTGGTGTCAATGATTATCTTAACTTGAGTATGCATGAAAAATTTACAAGTGGATTTGAAAATCATATGGGTTTTAAATTGCGACCATCAAATTTTATTGACTTGAAAACATACGATTTACCATTGCAAGCACCAGGACCAACGAGCGCACAACTACATCATCAGCAGCAGCAAAAACGTAAACACCAACAATATTTTCGAGGGACGGATTTATATGGTAGCAAACAAAGGAAAATGGAATTAACGACAACTGACAATGGCAAAAACTCTTTGGAACTGTTCAAACCGAAAATAAGCGATGAATATATGCGTCTTTTTAAAGGCATCAAACGACAAGATGATACATTTTATGTGCTTTCTTTCAACACCGATCATATTTTACTACCCGCTTCGGCATATAATAAAAGTACACGTCCTAAAATGGCTTTGATGTTGCCAGCTGGTGATCCATCTCTAAATGGTGATATTGTTTTGATGCAAATCGATTGTGAGGTTGTCAATACCACAGAGTTGCAACTAAAATCTCACATGATACCAGAGAAGTTACGCCCAGTTAAATTAAGTACTGCACCCAATGCTAATGATGTAGCTAACAATGACACAGGATCACACAATAATGGTCATGTTCATGTTAATAGATCAGTTAAGTCAGAACATGTTAAAGACAACAATGCAACCGCATCGAAACCTTTCATTGTGTTTGTGGGACCCAAGCAACAACAAAATGCATACGAAAAGTTTGGAGAAAAGCAACAAAAACGCGCTTCGAATGAAAGTGAAAATAAAAGCGAGTTTTTGCAAAAGTATGAATCAAAGAATTCAACCTTGTTGGAAAAAATGCGTGACACAGTCGAATTTTTGCCGTAGTGCAGGCAGTAAAGTTGTCAAGACATTTCTGAAAACAACAATTGCCTATGTAACAAAATGAGTGGGCTAGCTAAAATATTTTAGGTTATGTTTGTAGTTAAACAGGTTTTTTGTAACTTATTTTTTCACCCTTTAATTGGTTTTATAGCTATTTTGTACAAGTTTCTTACTAAATATTTGTTTTGTTTTCAATTTTATATGGTAAGATGATTCAATAGTAATTCATGATATCATGATATGATATGAAAATTAGATTACATACTTTATAAATTAGTACTAAGACCCATATATTTTTGTCAGAAACTTTTAATTTCCATAAAATTGTTAAAAAATAAAGACGTGCTCAATGTTAAACTCGAACAATCTGTACTGAATTCAGAATTATTAGAATTTTACTATCAGCAAAAATGTAAATTAATTTAAAAATCTTTAATAATTTTGTAAGATTTACGTAAAAAAAGTAAGAAGCTCTTAAATAATAAAATTAAATTTGAGTTAACATTTCTCAAATTAATTTTTATCAACAATACTTATAGAAAAGTTTATACAACTTTCTATCAATATTTATCCAAAATTTTGGGTAAACATCGAAAACAACTTTTCATCAAGATTTATGTAACCCAAATGATAACACTGATTTCTACTATAGATCATTATTGCAATGTACGTATGATGTAAATAAAGATATATTTTAGGAATCGAGCTATAGCAACATAATTGAAAAAAATTTGAGATACTTACAAAAGAACTAGCTAAGAATAAAAAATTATGCTTGATTACAATCAGGAATAAAAAATAAGTTGTAAAATTCAAAAAATAACAGCAGAATAATGCATGGCATTTTTTTGAAATTCCTATGTCACAATTGATTCGCTTATTTTCAAAACGCGACCTAAACGTCTAGGGTAATTTGTCAGAAAACGTGAACAACGAACAACAAAAACGAAGCGTTTTGGAAAGAATTGTACTATTCAAACCACTTTTTAAGGCATTTGTGCTGGGTTTTGAACAAAATAACCTGTACATTGAATTTCTGGGGTGATATACATAAAGAATTTGTAGTAACTTTAATTTCGTAAAAAATCGATCAGATCGGGTTTTGGAAATAAGCGAAATATTTATATGGTTCACCTTATACTCTTTTAAATTTATGTTTTATTAAACAGATCAAATTCAGATCTCAAACTTCAAATCTGTAAACGACTTGCAGCCGTCGGATTTTCTGCATGAATCTGAGTCTGAAGCAATTTTTTGGAATACGGCCAGCTTCAAATTTAAACAAGCTCATTTTTTAATTTAAAAATTGAATTGTGATAATTTCAGTATTTGTCTATATTAAAACTTTTATTTGCTTGAAACTATAGAAATATTTTTAGTTCATCATATTCTCATAAATCATCATTAAAATTATTTACATAAGTTTTTTGAACAGATTTTTCAACCAAATTAAGCCAATTTTTAATACATATTTTTAAACGGTTCGCTCACATGATTACTTTTATACATTTTTTCAAATTCTGAAATCTTATCTCTAATATGTGAATATTTGTAGTTAAATTACGTGGGAAGTAATTTTTAAATAGCTATAACTTTCGTAAAAATGCTGAATTAATTTAAAAGCATTTTAAAGATAAAACTTTATAATAAAATAGTATGAGTGAACAGTAAATGAATATGAAAAATCCGCTTAATACGGTTAAAAATAAATTTTATAAAAGAATTCGAAAGTAATTCTACATCTTTCTCTAGACCTAATTAAGGGACGATTCATATATTGTCTTTACAAAATTTGTCAAAAAAAAGTTGAAAATTAAAAGATATGAATGTTTTAACATAGACAAAAACTGCAACTTACGATTTTCTTGAGTTTGAAGTGCTGTTTTCAGTGCTTCGAACGTTCCAAAAAGGTTTAAATTTGTTATTAAAAGAAAAAAATTATTGAATTAAAATTGTAATTCCAAAATTGCCATAAGTCGGAAAATCCTTTAGATTCAGGTTCCTACAGATATGACACTTTTTAGTAAAAGATACGTTTTACATACATATTTCAAAAGATGATATTTCAGCTCCATGGGCTTAGTTTGATATGGTATGATATACACACATATTTAGCAAAACAGAAATTTAAAAATATCAAAACGACCCATATAAAAGTAGTGTGCTTTCATTTCTAAGAAAAGTGGAATAAAAAAATGTATGTCAACGATTTATAAAAACAGTTGTATTTTATTAATTTTTATAGCTTTAATTTATATTTACATTCTAAGAAATAAATGAGGTATTAAAATAATAATAGGTCTTATCATGTATAATTAGATTTATAACACAAGCACGCATACAAATATATATGCGAGTATATAATTTGCATTTAAAATTATTAATATTAATTTTCTTACAAAATTAAAAAAAATTTCAATATTTGTGCAATACTTTTGATTTAATTTTTTTTTAATAAATACTTAAATTTTACAATATATTACTTGAAATTTATTGCAATCATTTGATAGAGCAAACCTTTTAATTAAATAAAATATAAAACCAAAAAAAAAAAAAATTATGTTTCCTAATTTATTTTAAATTGCTACAATATATGAAATATGTTATTAATAATAACTTATTATATTTATTTTAATATTTATCGATGATGTAGCTTGAATGCCTTCCGTATTTATTCTTGACCTTGCTCGTGCAGATTTGAAACAATTCCGTTTTCAAACATTGTTCGACATACGTGAATTAATTTTATTGTGTTCACTGAAACTCTTTCATGGCATTATAGTACAGTGAAATCCCGATAATTCGTACCCCGTTAATTCGAAAATCTCAATAATTCGTAACAAACTGTTGGTCCCTTCAAAAAATCGCTCTAATTCGTAAAAATTCCATACATTTTGGTCCCCTCGATAATTCGTATTTTTTTTTTCAATATACGTTCTGTTTAACCTCTTATAAATCGTAATTGGATTTGACAACCTCTTATAATTCGTAATGAAAACCAAAATTCTACGGAATTATGGTTTGAATAAAAAGTCAATCATAGTAGAAAGCTACGGTTACGTTTACGGTTCACTTTTTTTTTGGAATTTTGGTGTTTTTCGTGGTCAGTTTGTTCGTCATACCAGAGATGTGTGAAAGAAGAGAGTGTACGAGTGAATTAGTACATATCGCTCATTGACGTGATTTTTGAGTTAATGACGCAGAAATATTCACCATTTTATGTTTTATTTTGTGTGAAAAAATAAGAAAAGTATCTTTTAAATTTGTCTTGTGAGAAGAGTTTATGTTGACATACTTTTCATTATTTTCATATAAAAAGTAACTTATTGAAAACTTTAAATGCGTTTTTCTCCCACTTTATGTCTTTTGAGTTATGCCAGTCTTGAAGTAAATGAGCGATATGTATATATTGCAGCCAAATAAAGAATTGTTTTGGTTTTTTCTTGTTATTAAATAAATTTAAAAAAAACCCCGATATTTTGTATTTTTATTATTTTAACCTCGCTAAATCGAAACCTCGTTAAATCTAAAACCCCTGTTATTCGTAAAAAATTGCCGGTCCCTTGCGATTACAAATTATCGGGATTCTACTGTACATATAACTATAGCGGTAAACACTATCATACGCGGCAAAAAAAAAATTGGTGGTAATGACTTGAGGCTCATTGATTTTTCACAAGGTTTGCTGATATCAAGCACACAAAAGATTAAAATTGCTCAAATGGATTTTTTTGGGTGATAGCTTATTTATAATTTGTTGGTAATTGTTCTTAAAATAAAACTTTCCAAATACCAAAATGAAATTAGAAACACATGGTTTCTAAATCGTGGAAATCGGTAAAAGCCGAATAATTTTTAGGGAATTTAATCTGGTCGTGATGGTCATTGAAAATATTTGATTCAAAATGTACTGGACGATGTTCTCAGGAGAGATTTAGGCTCTACAAATCAGCGTTCATCTAGAAGACCTTCCTTATGCCATATTCCGTGATGAGAAAAATATGAAAATGAGGAATCTTCGGGATTTACTCAGTCTGACCTCTGTTACTTCTTTAGGATATACACACACCAGTTTAAAAATCACATCTCTCTAAATGAAACTTCATTTACTTAAGTAACTTTACTTAATTTAATTTAAAATAACAGCCGTCACTATTAATTATAAATATTTCTTCAATATTATTATCAGCTCGCAAGTGCTTGCGAATTTATAATTATTGTTGGTTTTTTACAATGTTGCGCAATTTTATTACTGTAGCGAAAGGATGCATTTACAAGATCTAGTTAATTATAAATTCAAATTAAATCAGAGATAATTCTAAAAGGCAATGCAATTGTAACATATGTCAAAAATCTATTCAATTTATTTAAATTCGAAAAATATTGCATGAAACTATTAAGAGTGGTGTGCTGAGCTGTGGTGTAACAACAAGTTATCACACCTTTTTTGTAACAAGTTGGGGGAAAAAACTAGGTTTGCCACATACTGCCGTGCCGATGCTGATTAATTCAAATAACTGCACACACAAACATTAATTTGACACCAGAGGGCGACAATTGCATTGCATTGCAGCACATGTGTAATACTCGTATGCATTTAGAAGAGCGTAATATCTATTACACAAATTAATATAAGATGTTTTTAATAGAACATTAAAAAAAAGATATACTTATTTGCATACAAAAAATGCAAATACCTGCATACTCGTATATTGCATAAAGATTACTCAAAACAAAGTGCTGAATTGACTAATCAGTGAATCGGATTTACTTTTGTTTAATTAAGGCGTTTGTTGAATTGGCATTTATTACAAAAATGTTAAGAATTTGTAATTGATTTTAATTAATGCTGCGCATGCGCTTTAGTAAACATTGTTTTCTTCAATTAAAAACGTTTATATCATTTCAAATTATTTTACAAAATTATATTGAATGGATCATTCATATTTTTTATGCGCTTTAATTTTGCGCAGGTTTGAATTTAATTTTTTTTCTTCTTTCAAATTTAATGTATCGTTGCTTTTGCGCAGTTTGTCAAAAATCTGTGTGTTCTTATTACACATGGTAACAAATATAATGGACGGATTTAATCTACCGTAAAATATTTAAAATTTTAATTGAAGAAAAAAAACCGAAACTCTTAAAAAAAGATTCGGGTACCAGTTTCTTCCTGTGTGAAATCATAAGCACCCTTTCTCATGATGAATGGTTATTCTGAAAGACCCAAAACGAGGTGTTACAGCTACTTAGTTTCAGGAAAGGAACTGTGCTTTGACCCATAATAATAAATTTTCCATTTATTTCATTCGGCAACCTTTAAAAAATTAATTATGTCCTGAAATTAAATTCATTATGCGAATGAGTTTATCGCATAAAAAAATCCTGCTGATGTCAATGAAATAGAAGTCTGCTAATGAAGCTCTTTAAATCAGGGAGTGATGTTTTGGTAGAGCACATGCATCGAATTTTTACTTCAACTTACATAGTCAAATGATTGCTTGACGACTGGAGTATAAAAGTCTGAATATGGATGGGTATAGAAAAATTTCCCAAAATATTTTGGCCTTTGACCTTTTGACCAAAATATGTACAAAAAAAAAATTTAAAAATAATAGAAAAATCTGTTCATATCCGATTTTTGGGTGAAATTTATTAAGAAAAATCACTTCAAATAAAGGATATGAAATTGAGTTGTATGTATATATTGAAAATCGATCAAAAAATATATACTTTGTGGTTTATTTCATACTAGAGTTCGCCAAGTAGTTGAAATTTAATTAATATAGTGACAATACAAATCTGCTCAGTATAATTTTACCTGATAAAATGCCATCATATCTTAATGAATTTTTTTTATTCCAATAAATTTAGCATACTTTGTCTTTCAAAGCTTCTTAACTGAATGGTATCACATTTCTTTATCCCTATTAGTTAGTTATCAATGTATATCCATACTAAATTTCATAAAAATCGGTCTATTAGTTTTCACAAGATTCAATTTATCTCCATATCAAATTTCATTGGATTCGGTCCATTACTTAAGCTGTGTATTTTCTGGTTAGAGGTGTGACACTGCCCATTAAAAACAAATATATTTCCAAAGAGTTCAATGTATATCTGATTAGCGGTGAAAAAGTATTTTGCTGTTAGGGCACCACTCACTAAAAGAATACTTTACTTATTTCCTCACGAATCAATCTGTCTTCGTACCAAATTTCATCAAAATTGGTGAAGCGGCTGAGCAGTGACAGTGTCTTTCCGTTTGTTCGTATAGGGACGGTGTCACGCCCACTATACGAACAAGAACTTGGCTAAATTTTATAGGACCATACAAAAGCGCTTGTAAGAATATACACAATTTTGGTTACCTAATGTTATACATATTTGTCACTATTCTTATTCTGTTTTACATACTTATATTATTTGCGCAATTAATTTGCTCAAGCTACCTTCTTAAAGTTTGTTTAAGAAAACAATGAGGCTTAGTTTGAGATCTTGATGCGCATGCGCAATCGCAACTGTGATACCTTCTTAATCTCAACAAAGCACGTAATTATTTATGTATTTTGATGATTTTTTTCTTATTAAATTTATTATTTTATTGTAGCTGCTGTTCATTAATAAATATTTTAAACAGCAGCTGCTGCTCGTGGGTGTCGAATGTGTTCTCGCTGCTGTTATTTCTAAAGGAATTTCGCGTGTATTTTTCTTTTTGGCATCAAATTATTTTCGCGGCCCTCATCAATGTCGTTAATTTTATTGTTGTAGTAAACATTAAAAAGACATGTTAATTTTACAGAGATATAACAAAACAATGTCAGAATTTTGCACTAATGGATTTGACTTGTGCTCCAAGTTCGAATCGGTGCTATGACTGATGTTGCGGCGGCTGGGCGGCAGCTGTTGCGCATGTGTAATATTCTTGCGAGTATTGTTTAATTTTTTTCTTTTAACTATTTTTATTATTTTAAATTTATTTTTTATTTACGTTACTCATATGGAGCCGACAAATTGAAGGTCATGCAAAGGCATGTGTAGAAATTTAAATTCTAATGACTGTAGAACGAGCCTTAGGAATTCAAAATGAATTGAGAATGAAGCTAATTAAAATTGAAGTCTGCTATGTTTAACTCCAAAAAATATAAATAAAACTCATATTCACCATAATTCCAAGTATTCTATAAGTTATATTTAGGAAACTCATTAGTTTTGCTTGAAAATTTATGCAATATTCGATTTGTCATGTTCCGTATTTCATTTTTTTGAAGATGAAATCGCTACAAAACTCCCAAATTATTAGTTGTGTTCCCGTACAATAATACATGAAACCAAATATGCAGGATTTGGTCAGATTTAATCCGAAAAACTTTTATTTGCACAGAGTACCTACCTTTCGGACTAAATCCTGTAATTTGGACGGGAACGCAGCTATTGTTTAAAATTTTGTTCAGAAGTTTATGAATGCAATATTACGAATTATGTCTTTAAATTTGAAAACATGGGAGAACTTTATTTAGCTATATACTAAAATACGTACATACTTTACATATGGGACGTTCTTTTACAAACCGGACGAATTTTGACAAATATTAACCGACAACTTTTTGATTTAGCTGAATTTTTTTTTATGAGATCTGTATCGAATAAGAAGAGATACGTTTTCGAAAATTTTTTTGAATAAATTTTTTTTTCAAAATAGAGTGAATTTAAATTTTGATAATTTCGTCATTTTTGGCTTGAAGACTCACTTTCAAAAATTCATAACTCCGGTTCTGTTAAAGGTAGAAAATTATAATTAATTTCATTTTAGACATAAGCAAATGAACTTTGATAAAAAAAATATTTCTTAAAAAATTATTAACAAGTTAATATTGTTAAAAGCAATTTAAATGTTTAAATTGATTTTCAACAATTGCCCCCACCCAGTTTCACATTTTTAATGTCACCATCGTATTCTACGTCAAATTTCCTATCGAAAACGCTTTATTTTTAATATAGGGATATGCGGCGTTCAATTTCGTTAACTGTCAACTCATAAGTTGGCCAATAGTTGTACAATTATGGACAGCTTTTTGGCCAGTTATTCAATTTCTTATATGTGCGGTCTCGTATCAAAAGTGGTGTAAATAATCAAGCACTGACCTGAATTAAATAAATTTGATATGACATTTATATTTATGCCTTAGTGATAAATTGTGCAATTAGTAGTGATAAGGAAACATTATTTTAGTTCCTACTTATGAATTTACGAATTCAATGATATTTCTTTAATAATTTTATGTGACAAAAGTTAGTAATATTGATAACATAATTAGAAGCCATAAACCATGTCAGCTTACATATAAGAAGGCGTAGATATGTACGAGTATATTATAGATATTAGAAAACATTTGTTATCAGTATCAGCTCGGAAGTTATGCAGCACTTACAATTGTTCGTATGTATAAAATTTATCAGTAAAACTTTAGTGTTTTGCAATAAATCATCAATTACATTAGAAGAAATTCAAAAAGATTTATAGGGTATTTAGCTCCGATTTAATAATGAAATGTAGAAACATATTAAAATTTGGACATTTAGGTGAACCCTATCGATATTTGTGTAATGTAATCAATATCAATTCAGTTTACATATAACTACTATACAGCTGTTTGAAAAAAAGAAAAATCCGCCACTCATTTTTATATGGAAAATTCTAATCGCTTGGTGGCACCATAAAATGTGATATTATCTGGCTGTCTTACCTTGAAAATATTTAATGAAATTCGAAAGACACACTGTTCAAAACAAAATAGACAAACTCGACAATAAAACAAAGTTAGTTACTTAGGTGCCAAAAACAATAGGAGTCCTCACATGTGGTGTTGTTTTTTCGTTAGGGTGTTAAATTGCTAAAAACCAATATTAAACCTTACGTCAATCTTTAGTAGTTTTCCACCTCAACCCTATTATAGTATAGCCTTCTTAAAATTGGTCACATTCCTACCTCGCTTTGCTAAGAAACTATTACCTTTTCCACGTAATATTATCTTGTAAGGACTTTCGACTTGCTTTCAGCCATTTAAAACTTACTATAAATCGTAAAAGTGTGCTTTCACGTCAACTTCACACTTTAGCAAGGGTTACTGTATAGTACAGCCTCGAATTTGATGAGGTTGCCATCAGAGGCTTTTGGATTCTCGAAAATATATAAATGATCTTGGCTAAGATACGGAAAATAACAATCTTTTTTTTTTTAACGTTGCTAAAGAAACTAAGTTTCATTCGAGAACTTTATAGTTAATCGAAGTAAAAACTTGAAATATTTCTGAACATTTTTCTCGTGCTTTGGTAACTACTTCAATGTAATAGTAAGACAACGTGTGAAGACCCCTAAAGCTGCTTCAAGTGTAGTGGTAACGAAGACAACATTAAAACAAAAAATCGCTATCTCAAACATACAGTCATGAAATTCTATTAATAAAAAAATGAGTGTTCAGCAGCAAAATGGACATCAGTTCTGGTAAAAGGAAGATCTTATACAGGATATGTACTCTAAAGGTAATAAATACTCACAAAAATGAAGCTTCTATAAAGAATTTTTCATTAATATATAGGTTTGGTGGATATAAGCACGCAGATGACGATTAAACATTCAAAGCATTCGGAAGCTTTAAGGATTATTAATCGTACTACTGAGCTGTTGTACCTTTAATGACAACGTCACACCAGCGATTAATTATTTACAACAGTTGCAAAATTTGAATTAATTCAATTGATCTGAAGCTATCCACTCTGGATCAGAAGTTTCCTGGCATCTACGGGGTCATTAATTTCATAATCTCTCTCCAAAGAGATGCCCTTTTGGGTGAAGTGCTGCATCTATTGGGTATTTAGATGACGCCAGTTACTCGCCATTTTGCTTCGAGAATCATTGAAATTCAGAGTTAAAGAGGAAACCGATGCCAATCGGAAACCCTCCGAGACTCTCCTTTCGAAATCGCTAATTGTCCGCAACTGTTTAAGCAGCTACTCCACATATCTACGCAGCGTAGCATAATCCGCAATCTACGCTGTGCCCGTTAGCACTCAGCTATGTTCACTGTATAGCAGAGAACAAATCATATAATAACAAATTATAAAAGTATATGCTTTATTCTCCACACGCATTGTTTTAAATTTTCGGTAATTTTCACAAGGCCCACTTTTATATTTGATTTGTGCGCTGTCCTTTTAATGCGTAAAGTAGAGAAATAACCTTTTGTGTACCCTATTTAAACTAACGGTAGTAAAAACAAAATTAGCAAATAAGCAACTAAAACAATTTGTTAGTAATAATATGTAATCTTAACCTTAACTAATTTGGGTGTTTATTTTAAAATTTGCGACAAAATTAGCAAATTCCATAGTAATTTACCTTAAATGATGACGAAAAGGTGCTTCAACTCTTGCACTTTAATGTGCTTAATATACGATATAATAAAAAAAAATATTTATTTAAGTTAACAATGGAAGTATTTTTCAAAATTATAATACCATAATTTTGCGTAATTTCAATAGTTTATGTACACATTTATTTATTTTTTTCTTTTTACTATTTGTCATTTAATTTACAAAAAAGGTTTCCTGGCAGGTGAAAAAACTTAACAAATGTCATGCCGTAAATGTCGACGCACTTTATTTTAAACTAAACTTGAACTTGTCACATGAATGCTATTGTTGTTGTACAAAGTAGTAGTTGTCATCGTCGTATTTTGTTGAGTCAACTAATTTGGCAAAATATTTTTTAAAAAAAAAAATATTAAAAAATGCTTTATACCCAAAAGGAAATCATTGGAGTGACGAAGTTGCCAGTATAATGGGAGCAAAATATTCTCATCCGTTGAAGTAAAAAAAATGTATGTATATGTATGTACATATTTGCTTCTGGCAACCATATAAACTTCTTCGGCACAATTAATATCTCTTGCCAAATAATACAATTACATCGCTTAAGATCATAACCCATTTTTGTTTTACTTGTAAAAGTTTTGCAATACAACATTTCATTTATTGCCTTAACAATTAGACCTCTAATCCCGACATTTCATTTCCACAAACATTTAAAAATAAAAAAAAAATGTAGCAACAATTTCCTAAATCATCCTTGAGTGGTTTTTATTGTTATGATTATTATTTCAGCTTTATCTCGCACATTTGGCAAACATGTAATTAACAAAACGTTTTAACAAGCCACAAAATCTGTAAGCGCACGAACATGTGTTGTGTATGGCTCATATGACATGCTTTGAGCACTTTATTAAAGCTATGATTTAGCACACAAAAGAGCTTAAAATGATCGCCTCTAATGCAATGCATTCCATAAATTCCAAGCTGTCCATGTGCGATTGCTTGGGTTATATCACCATATGACCTAATGAATCTCACTAATGGGTCGGTCTGAATCTTTGTAGTTGCTTCAATTGAAAAGTGACTAAATATGACCCAAAAACAATGTAAAGTATGTAGTTATTGTTGGAAATATGCGTTTGTTTTTTTCTCCTCAACATTTGCCACAAAATGTTTACTACGACGATAAAAACACTTAAGCAACCGCACCACGCTCAGTCAGCCGTCTAATTATTAATTTTGATTGACGTCCATTGTGATAATAATCTGAATAATAAAAAAATAATGTTTTTACAATTGCAGTGAGCCGCTCTGTTGCAGGAAGTGTTTGCTATAAGTCGATTGATTCGAATCAAATATCATAGCTTGGAAAGAAACTGAGTCGTGTCGCAAAAACAAAAGAAAGGTTTTGTGAAATTACCAAACCTAGTTGGTCTTAATTTACGAACAATATTCCATTTTTTATATTTTATGTTTTAAAAGTATCCAAAATTAGAAAATTTAAAAGAATTATATAAAATTTGATAAGTCACAACTAAAACATAACTATGCATATATTCTTCATAGATGGGCACTTTGCAGTACCAGTAAAATTGCAGTAAAATAAATTATTACTGATATTGCAATTTAATTTGCATTACCAGTAAAGTTTAACTGATTACTGGAAAAAATAGCAGTAAACAGTTAATTTTTACTGATAATGAGATTTCATTTGCATTACCAGTTTATTACTGAAAAAAATTGCAGTAAAAATAAATTTTTACTGATTACTGATAAAATTGCAGTAAAAATAAATTTTTACCAAGTACGAAAATACAAGTGGAAATACAGCTTCATAATGAAGCTGTCACAGTCGCAGGATGCCTGACATCAGAACTCTTCAATGCTGGAGGCAATGTTTTGGTATAGTACATGCATTTAATTTTAATTTAGCTACTATTTTTTACTTGCCTAGTGATTAGAATATCAGTTCCAATTTTCCAATATACATACATATATAAAAATGTCCTGCAGGAACTAATATCAACGACTGTGTGAACTGTTGACGTCAATAAACTGGTAGGATCTCTTCTATGTAGGTTAAAAAATAGCGCAAAACCTGAAAAATATCAACGAGTTCCAAATAATGTATACGCTCTACGTTTTTGTCGGTTTTTAATATGTAGATCTAAAATATTCGTCATACCTAGTGGGACTGGGCACCATTATTCACTGGCTACTGGCGAGGACAAAGCTAAGTACATGCTGACGAGTAACAAACCACTGTTTGGAATAAAATGTTAGTATAGATAGTTATAGTTTTGAGGATTTAAGTTTACCTTTTGTTTATAAACTGCAGAAATGAAATCTTGATGGATAAACGAAAAAGGATCCTAACTTTCAACAATGTTTGCAGTGTTCACAGACTGTTTTATTTTTAGCAATTTTGGGAAACATTTCAATGCGAAAGCTTTTGGTTTGCAATGTATTGGGAAATTTCAAGGGAAAAATTGCTACTTTCTCAACAGTACCAAATAATATGCAGAAAAGCTCAATGATTCGAGAACTCGCGCATTTTCAAATTCACAATAATTCACCAACAAAAAACAGTAAAAAACCTTCAAGGAAACTAAATATCTACATAAATAAATTAAATAGATATGATAAACTTCTAAAGAAATAAAATATAAAGGATAAACTTTACCAGAAAATGAAATGCAGAAATAAAGGACTAAAGTTAAGTGAAGCATCGTGAAATTGAAAAAAGTAAAAACTAATACAAAAATTATCGATGTTAAAAGAAAAGTGATTTTTTTAAAGTGAAAAACAAAATTTGTTGAAAAGTGCTAGCACAGAGCAAATTGAAGGGAAGCCATTATCATAACCAAAGGCGGAAAAGCGTCGCACCTACTTTGAGTAGGGAGATCACCCGTAGCAGCAGCGCAACGGCAAATTTACTGCACATTTCAACAATTATCAGGTAATTTAATTAAATTTTAACCCTTCCTTTCTCTGATGCAGCAAAACGTTCATGTCCTATAAGACTCACCTAACTTAAATCAGGGCATATTTCGAAATTAATTTAATAAGCTATATAAATGGTATTAATCCATGAGGCAGCATTCATTTTTCCTCCAACTTATTTTTTTTTTGCAATTGATATTTTAAATAAGGCTGATAATGGAAATAAGCGTCAGCCGCCAGGGTCTGGTTGTGAGAGGCCGATGTAAAAAGTTCCGCTCGGAAGCCACATGTAGAAAAATATGTTAAGACCAGTGTTCATGTTGCAGATGAAAACATCGATTTCATGTCGATAATTGCAGAAGCTAAAATTAATAAGCAATCTGAAATACATTCCATAGTTTTCGAGATATGACGATTTTTCTAAAAATTGGAGCCACTGTTAGATCCGATTGTACAGATTTTAAACAAAAGTTTTTGTTCAAAAGTTAATACTAAAATCTTACCCTAAATAGGTATAATAAATAAATCCCTAAGAAAATCCACTTTCATTAAAATCGGAAAAGTTTGTACACTAGGGTGGTTAAAAACTGTTTTTTGTTTCAAACAGGTTTAATAGTTGCAGGTACATAATAGAAAAAATCTGGTTCAAAAAGAACTTAAAATATTAATATTTAGTTACTGGTGCCTCTTTGAACTTTTTAGTTCGCCATAGGAATGACATGGGAAACTATGCCTCACTTGACAATTTCTTCTATATAACGTAAAACAAAATGTTACAAGATCGCCACCAAGCCCATTGGAAAGAGCGTAAACTTTAGTTTACGAGTTGTGTCAGTATATCTTGCGCTAAGTTTTCAATCAATTTTAACTTAAATTTTTTAAGCTATTATTAGAAAATATCCCACTAAACAAAAATGCTTTAAATACATTCAAATTTTCTTTGTCTGTCAATCAAAATAATTTGTTACAATCAAAAAACAGAACATGAAACGCTAGAATGTAGTCTCATTTCCTCTGTTCTTAAGAATATTTTCGGAAAAATTCTAATTAAAAGCCCCGAGTGCAACGTACACTGATGCTGCACTTAAATGAGCGCACAACATGCAACCAATTACAACAAAACTTCCCAAAGATAACTAAAATACCCGTACTAATAAACTGAATGAGAAACAATTACATATTTCATTTCTTATCTTCAAAAATAGGTTTCATTACTTTTGAAAATGAAAAGACAAACGAACATTAAAATTTTACATTATCAACCCAAAAAAATAAAACAAACTTAGCATTAACTTCATTTTAATGAACCCAGAACCATTAAACTTGAAATGCATGCAGCAGAAAAACAAAATATAAAAGCAACATATTTTGAGGGGGTCGGTCATAAACCCATCATTAGTTTAATACGATCGATAAGCATATGAAGAATAAAGAATCAAATTAAAATGTGAACGCCCCTACGCACAAGCAGAATGCATTTGACACCCAGTTTAGTTTGGATTGTTGCGTTCTTGTAATTTGATGCCACCACCTAAACAACAACACTATCGTCATCACGAACAACCACATCAGCTTAAGGCCCACACTTTCAGATGACGATGATGTTGTTGAACATTTATTTAGAAGCTACATTAAAAGCCATAAAAACATCAGTTAAATTCTTTTAAAAGAACCTTAATATTTGAGATTTAATGCATTCCGCTCGATGCCACTCAAATTGGTTCAGAACAAGGCCGTCAAAGTTCTAATGTTGGTGCTGCAGCAGTTGCAACTGAAATTCATATTGAAGCCCTTTTTTTTACAACAATCAAATCAGTTTCATTTGATATTAATTCTTGTTAGGATTTACATTAATATTTGATTTTATGTAAATACACTGTGCGATAGAATATTTTTTACTGCAAAGCGTTGCATTATCTTAAAGGCACACCGTCTTAAAATGAGTTTCAACGTGTTAGTAGCCATGATCTCACTTGAAAGAAATCTTCTGTTTCAAGACTTCAAAGTTCGAAATGCAACATGGAATTAAAAGTGGAGTATGATACAAAATTTCTCAAATTGGGACAGCAAATCTTGTAGAAACACTTTGATGTCAAAGTTTGAAAATCTAGCATGTATTCAAATCAAAGTTCTGAGCGCCAATAAACCAATCTAGAAATTATGACAACAGAAGCAGTAATGATAATATCACATTGTAAATTTGCATTATGCCACAGACAATATGATATCGCTGAAATTGACGATGAATTTTATACCCCACTGGTAGCGTGATATTTCTTTGAAAACTTTTAACGTTTTCGAGCTATCACTCGTATATTGCAGTGGGAAAATTTAATATTTACTCCTGTCCATTAGTGTTTGAGTTGAAGTATGATACTGCAAAAGGAAAATTGATCATAAAATTCTAATTTATGCTATGTGTCCAATACTCCAGAATAAACTGATTAGCTGTAGCGAACGTACACTCATTCGGATGCGCGGATTGTGCATCTTTTACTTCTACTACGCAGCATTTTCACCTTGGTTAAGTCGGTTGCTTAGTGTTTTTTTTTTCTATTATAGTGGGAATTAATTTCCTGTCAGATATGCATCTTTGATTTTGTTATAAAAAGCGATTTAAACTCATTTTGTGTGGAATTTTAAGAACCTTTCTTACTGCAACTATTACTACTGCTGTTGGATATCTACCTACATTTCTTCCCACCAACAATACCAATAAGAATAATAAAACCTGTTACCAACTACAAATAGGCTTAAAAGTAGAGAACCACTTTTTTACCGGCAAATCGTAGAGTAAAAATGAATTAATTACCATGTTATGGAAGCATAAGTAAAAAAAGAGTGAAAAATAACTCCACAGAATATTTTATGAAGTGTGGAAAATATTAAGAAAAGGTTTTTCTTTTCACAAAAACATTAGAATCTTCTTTTCTTTTCGACTTGCTTTAAATTAAAAGAAAATCGAGACTTTTGCCTAACGATGTGGAAACATGTTATGTGAAAAAAAAAAAAAAAATTAAAATTATAGCACCGGCAAAAGACAAGGTCAATAATCTTATTACTTCATTATAATCTCAAATGGTATCGTCATCATCAAGCAATCAACCAATCTACCCCCTATGCTGTTACTCCAGGAAAGCGAAACCTGCGTTTTCGTCGTTGTTGCCATTGTTTTTTTCTAACGTTAATGTTGTCTTAACGTATTTTGTTTTCTTTATTCTCAGTTTGCAATTAAGTTCGTTAATTAATTATGCGCTTCCTCAAGGTCTTACTTTCATCGCTAACACGCAATTTTATTGTTATTTTCTTTCAAGATCTTGAGCTCTTTTCCTTTGGGGTCAAAAATGACCCTAACCTTCATGCAACGTTGCGCAATTCTCACACGTCCAAATGTATAGTTTCTGTTTGTTGCTATTTGTTTCGTATGTAAATTTTTGGAAGACCTGCAATATTGCCGTTCAATGTTGCATATCTCTTAGCCATTTGTTTAGTTATACCATCGTCTTGCTTGAGTCTAAGTTGAGTTAAAAGGTTTTTACTTCCCACAAATTAGTGGTAAGTTAATTTTGCTGTGTATGTAATTAAAAAATTCAAAGTTTAAGGTAAATAAGAAACCAAAGGCCTAGACATTAATTTGTTGATACCATATGTCATGTGGTTGACAAAAGAAAAATATAATATAGGTTGTCCATTCAAAAACTGAAGGGGTTGAAAAGTCATAACTTGTTTGTTTTTAATATTTTCTATTGTTGTGGATTGTAAAGCAACCACGGAAATTAAAATGACTACGTATATTGTCTGATAACTAGTAAAACTCATTGAGTTTTTTCCAATTCCAGTGAAACATCAATTATTTAAACTCAGCGAAAATACCGTCAACATTTTAAAGTCAAAGTATCACCGAGCTTTAACGATAAAACTACAGACTTTGAGGAACTGTATGTGTCAGGGAATTACCTAAGCATCCGTTGCATTCCTAAAAATGCATTGTTTGGTTCGGTATTATAGCTGAAAGTCATCAGCTCATCATCGGGGCGATCATCGGCTTTCGAAAATGAAAGGAGGTCAGCTGGAAATAATAAGCGGGACGCTGTATAGGAAACCAAGGTTTTGTTGTTGTTTGAAAGTGTGGCCTATGAGCCGAATTTCATTCAAGTAGCTTGCTTGGTTTCCCGTAATCGTAATTTCCACAGACAGACACACAGATAGACAGGCGAATATGGCTAAATCAACTCGGAGTGACGCTGATCAAAAACATTTAAACATTTCTATACCTTCTACGCTCCTTTCTATGAGTTACAAACGAAATGACAAAGCTAATAAACCCTCTGTGTTAGGTATAAAAATAGGAGAGAACTCAAGGAACGCTTTTTAACGCCTATGTTTGGAACCCGTTGTGAAGTCTTCATAGCATAAATGCAGGCTCGTTTCCATTCGCTGGTCTGCCCTCCCTAATACAGTTGATACTTTAGGGTTATGTCAAATTCGAAAAACGGCCTACATTTGGGACCCCAAAAATCAGCAAACCAGTCGTCATATCTACAAGGAGAATATACTCGTATTGAATTTTTGTACATAAATGCTACTTGATTGACGTAAAAAATGTCAGAGATATTACATATGTAGGATATGTAATGCCGGAAATTGAACTAATAATAAGCTTTTAAGCCTCAATAGCCTTACGTAATAATATTTGTTTTTTTAGAAGCTACTTGTATAACAATTGATATAACGATGTTTTTTTTTCTTTCTTTAACACGGCAGCGTAGCGCCACCCATTAATTTCATGAACTTCAAGAAGACAGTTTCTCTAATACCACAATAGCTGCAGAAGGTAAAAATGAAACCCTCTTCAACAACAGTACTTTGCACAGTGGTCAGAAAAGTGATTTTAGTTATGAAATTTTTCGCTTATATAAAACTATATCTGAATATAAGTAAGAGATTCTTTTAAAAAAATACATTCAAGTCATATACAGTTTGTGATAAAACAAAACAAAAAACTACACAAAAAAGACAAAACAACAACAAATAGCAATAGCTAGTCATACTAGTTTAATACATTGCTTAATGGAATCATCAGTGGCCTTTTAGCCGATGCAGTAAATAATTCCTAAGCCCAATTATAGATTTTTTAAGAACCCAAGCAAAAAAATACAAAAAAAAATTGCATTTCGGTGAGCTCCACTAAGCGTTTGCTATTTCGTTTTGGCTCGCCAAGAATGCTTGAGACAAAGCGCTCACACTGGCATCGAAATCAGCACGAATTTCATTTATCTTGATTTGGTATTGCGATTTAAAAAATTGCTTTCACACTGGCACTATCGCGATTTTGCTGACATTAGTTTTCTGTTTGAAGTTACTTGACTCTTTTTATTTTATTTTAAATTACTTGACTTTTGCTGATATTACTTTTCTGTTTGACATTAGTTCACTCCTTTTCTAAAAACTTTTCAGTAATAAAAGTCATTATTGACATTCATACAGAAAAATGTTTTAAAAACTTTTATTTCCATGACTTTTTGAGTAAAAGTATTCCTTTTTCAACATATTTTAAATTTTTCAACTTTTTTTCGGAATTCATTGACTTATTCGCTATTCTATACGAAGCCTCATTCAGTTAACACATCACCGCGAGTGCTTCCACTCAACTGCTTTCTTTTTTTTCTCAAGCAAACATTTTCTTAACATCAAGCCCACTGTGCGACATGACTGGATGCGTTGTCCAGTCATAGTGTTTTTGTTGTTATGTTTAATTAGTGTTTTTGACAAAAGACGTCATGTTTATTATACGATCAAAGAAAATAAAATATAATTAATATACTTGTACGTATAGGTAAGTACATAGGTAAAGAAACCTTGAGTACTATAAGTGTACGTAGTACTATAATGAATAAACATGAAGTTGAGGTAGGCAACGAACGTAGTGACGCATCGGCAAGCAAAAACGTAGATAAACTTAATATGGAAAAAACATGATAAAAATTTATTAAAACATGAAATCTATAAAGCATTAAATTTTTATAACGATGAGTACATACAACAACAAAAATAATATTAAATGATAACAACTAACAAGTACCTGGGTATAGTAAGAGTACAACAAGCTACGGTTAATAAACGTAAGGTCGATTCTTCTTCATTCATAGTGGCGAGGTGCGATCACTTATAGAATTGTATATAACAAACGAAAAATTTGTTCGACTGTCCGTCCATTTACATATGTATACGCAAAGGCAAATTAGCAAATATTTATGTTTCGCTTCTTTAATTCCATGGACGATTACTGAGCAATAAAAATATTTACCTTGTTTGTTTTTTTTTTTTTTTGTTGTTTCGAAAAACCTTACAAATTTCGATTATGTTTTCTTAAGAGCACACAACAATTTCGCACACCTTGGCGAAAAGCAAACACAAATAACGATAGCAATATATTTTTATGATCCACCCTAAACAAGCATAATATGCGGAATATCACAAACTTTGTTATCCTTTTAGCGTGTAAACAGCACAAGGATTTCATATTTGACTGCCAATGGCTTTAACGTCGTTGGTGCAAATGTTTATGCAACATGTTGCCATAGCAGATGTATTTGCGCATGCGTAGCATTGATTACACACTGCGCCAGTTGGTTTATCTGTCTGTATCGCATTTGTTTGTTCGTTTGCTTGTCTGTTCATTAGTTGGATATCGAAAGTGTTGATCTCCATTTACACTTGCATCAATTAAACTTGATCTCAACTTCCTGATTTTTTTGTTTTATTTTGTTGCTCAATTTTTTGATTTTGCTCATCAGGTTTTAAATTCCGCAGGTGTGTCAGCGTCGCTGTTGCTGCTGAAATACGAAGCTTCATATATTTTAACACGCTTTTGCATTACTGCTGTTGCAGTTTGCTGTTGTCATTACTAATTATGTCATTACCAACCAAATGCTTTTGATATGTACATATGTGCCTGTAATTACGTAATTGGATTTTGATGTCTTCATTAATAAAAATATATTTCTTATGTTCGAGTGTAAATAAATTTTGAATGCGGTAGCGTGCAATTAAAACTGAGATTAAGTACCCAATTAACTTTATGTGTCAGACGGATATTATATGTAAGTTAGTAGGGTTCTAAGCTATAAGAAATGAAAAAATAATAGAAATAGAAACATTTTCATTTAAAAGAAAAAAACTTTGGCATAAGTTAAAAAGTCATTGAAATTCGAAAAACTCACAGTCTCTCCTTACCCTTTAAAAAATGTCATGTCATTTTCACTTCTATGTCCACTCGCATGGTCGTAAAGTATAGTTAAGGGTAACTACATTTTATAAAAACTGTTTTTTAGTAGTTTCTGGGGTATGAAAAACTATACATACTTTTAGGAGTTGACATGACTCTACATTTAATTCATATACCTATTCATTAATTCTTTTCTTATCGAGATGCCGCGCCTTCTTCAGCTTCAGCTTTCATGTCAATCATCAAATGTAAACTCTGTGTAAAAATTCCATTTTGATTCCCCTGCACACATATGCCCTGACTTTATACATTGACTTTTCCTATCCTCCACGTGTCGCTTATACAAAATAAATTTTCCCACTTTAAAGATTATAAAAACTTTTTTAAAGTCAACCAAAAATTTGAAAAACTGTCCTGTCGCGTCATATATAAATTTTTTTAAAATATTGCATATAAATAACTCTTTGTTATCTATTCTTAAATGCCTTAAAATTCACACGTGATTTCACACTTTGTTAGTCATTCTTTGAATGTCCACATGCAACACACATCCACATCTTTTTTAAAAATTCCCATACATAACTTTGAAACTCAGCTGTCAACTATGAAAAGGAAGTCCTTGACAGCAATATATTTTGAAACTGTAAAAGAAAATATTATTTTAGGTTAACAAAACAAAAAAAAAACATTTGAAAGGATTTAGAAATTTTCCAAAATTTTTCACGCAATAAAAATAAACAAAAAAATTTTGTGTATTTATTTCCTTTTTAACAAATCTCTCAGACAAAGCAACGGTTATAAAAATGGATAGTTTTCTTTGATAAACCTTTCTTCTACGAAATTTTCACACATTGCATGAAGTCCTTTGAAAGGCATAGCATTGCTGTATAAACTTACATAATAATTACGTAACACTGTGTTGCGTGACGAATTCTTACCTGTCGCTCTGCTACAAACAAACAAAAGCTTTAATTTTCATGTGAATTCATGTGATTCAGAGCTCATTTTTGTGTACGGTCACCGTAAAGAATTGTACAGATTTTTTGAACAAAAATATTAAAAAATAGAAATACGCTTATGATGCCATCAAAGCTAGTGATACATTTAAGACTCCTTGATATTTTTTGATGTTTTTAACGCTATTCGAATTTTAAACATTTTTAGACTTTTAAATGTTTTTCAACTTTTTCAATAAAACAACTTCGACTTTTTTAATACTTTTTACTTTTTATTTAATGTTTTTTCTTGGGCTCAATGGTCCTTAACTCTTTTTTTTTTTACTTTGTTAACATTTTTGAATTTTTTTGAATTTACAAGATTTTTAGACTTTTCAATGTTATTCAACATTTTAAAGATTTTTCCACTGCCATGCCTTTTTGTCAAAAATCGTGAAATTTTCATCCAGTTCTTGTCCGCACCATTCAATTTGGTTGCATAACCTTAAAAAACGCTGTCAGTATGCTTAAAAGTTTTTGTTGTAAGGTGCCACGCTCTCTTAGATAAATTTGACAAGTTTTGTAAAAACTTGTTCAGACTCTTAGTATGGAGTTTTGAAAATTTTTCTAATTTGGGAGAACTCTTGTTGAAATCTTGTTGTTGTATGAAATTACGTAAACAATTCTCCCATTGCCACACCCCATTTAAAATACTCCCAATTTTTGACTAAAGACAGTTAAAACTATTAACCTTAAAAATCTCTCTCAGGATGGCCTTTTAAATGTTTTATTTGCTTAGGCTAAAGTTCAACAAGCTGAATGGCTGGTAACAAATTCAGATAAAATCGGCCAAGTCAAAAATAAAAACGGGAGCTTATTGACAACTACAAATAACCAGCTAATCCGTTGGAAAGAAAATTTTTCAGAGACCATCAAACGTCCTCCTCTCCCGATAGCAACCGTTATATGCTCCTCCCGGAGGGAAGGGGCTCGTTCATTAGCGGAGATAAAAGCTATCAAATCTCTCAAAAACAACAGATCGTATAGTTACCGAAATGTTGAAAGCTTCCCCAGAGTTTACCCAGCTCTTATTCAAAATTTGGGAAGAAGAACGAATACCTTAAGGCTGGCTCATAGGGACCTTAGTGAAAATCTCAATAAATGGGGACTTATCATTATGTATGCCAGCACTATATGGGCATCATGATACTGTCAGTTCCGTCCAAGGTCTTAACGAAAATTTCCCTCACTAGAGTTAGCGGAAGAATAAAACCACTTATCCGAAAACAACAGGCTGGCTTTCTTCCGAACAGATCGTGTATTGATAAAATTAATACCCTTCGCATTATCGTGGAGCAGATAAATGAGTGGCAAGCTTCGTTACATCTTATTTTTATTGCCTACAGTACTGCTTTTGATAACATCGACCGAAATTGCATCTGGGATGCATTAAACAGACGAGGTGCAGCACCCAGGACTATTAACCTCATGAAGGCTCAATACGAAGATTTCCAATGTAGAGTATTACATGACGGAAAAGTTTATCACCCTTTTGAGTCCTTATCAGCAGTGCGCCAAGGTTGTTTGCGAAAACGAAAAGGTACCTTTGCCCATCTTCATAATGTCTGGTAATCTTCGTTCCTATCAACGACAACGAAACTCAAAGTTTTTGAGTCAAAGCGCTCTGCTACAGAATTCACAAGTGTTCACCAACAATTGTCTTCGCCGAATGCTAGAAATTTGGTAGCATAGGACCATCTCTAATGTCGAATTGCTCACCTCATAAAACGCCGAAAATGGAAATGGAAAACCATCAACTGAAGTCTGTCGGCAAGCACTAGAGTGTAATCCTCGGGGTAGTAGAAACGCGGCCGACTTAACAGGAACAGGAAATACGTGTATCAGGAAAATGTTGAAGATAATAGAAAACACTCGCTGCAAATTGTGCACGTTGGAAGAGTTTTGGAGATGCTCTATGCTCCGTGAAGAGATATAGGGCACAAGAAGAAGAATTTGTGTAGACGGTAGGCACCTTCGCCTTTTCAATCCGACAAGCTATAGACAAGCAGATAGTCATGGCCGCAATACCGCTTATGGTAGTAGTAACGGCGTGTCGTAGGGGTGACAGTTTTATGAATGAAAAACAAAAAGCCATAAAAAATAATGTGCTTGCCGTAGGGGCGGCAAAAACCGTATTGACTCAGATACATAAAAAAGCCACAAGAACCACACAAAGTTCAAAATAATAACGAAATCCTATAACTTTCAGTCGAAGAAGTCGGCCTCAAAACTCCAAAAGTAAGATTTTCGAATAAGCACAGATTTACAAGTACTAAAATGTAGGTGTGACACAAATTTCTCAATATATTTTGAGTCGCGGGTGCATGTGAAAAACCATGAAAATCTTTACCTGATTAATTGCGACTTTGTCGATATTTTTTTCAAATATTTAATTTTTAACATTCTTCTTTTTGCGCTAAGGGCTTGAGAACATTACTAACCTTCAGCATTTCTTATACTAAATAAATATTTAAAAATTTTAAATTAATTAAATATAAAGTTTTACTTAAATTAAAACTTTATTTCAGAAATTTATATTTAATAATCTTCATTTTTCATATCTTAACATTATCATGCTCAAAAATGTTTAAATAAAATTATATATGAAATTTTAAAATTCGCATTGTTAAGGATACACAACGTAATCCTTTCTTTTTTTTGTATTATTCTTGACAATATTGTCTCGAATGACACAGCAGCACACGCAAAACAAACAAAGGAAACACTTCAGCCAAAATTCACGCTTCTAAAAGCCGATACCACAAATTCATGAGACAGAGGTTGTATGAAAATGCAGCGAGCTGATGCTGCTGCTGCTGCTGCTGCATTGTGTTAATCAATTTATCAATCAATGCTTAAGTTCCGAGAAATTCGAACTGGTTTCCATGGATCAAATTATCAGGCAGCTCATTTACAACAACAAACAAAATTTATCAAAAAAAAAAACTTTAAAACATGAACACAAAAAATTCCTTAAATATCTGTTACAATGCAGTAAGAAGTGCAACAACAAAAAGGACACAAAATCTTAATGAAGAATTAAGTGACTGCTGAGACTGAGACTGAGGGAGGCCGTCGTTGAGTTTCTTCAACGATTACAACCAACCGATAATTGTGACTATGATAATGATGACGACAACGATAGCAACAGCAATGCAACTTCACAGCAGTTGCTTGCTGTTGGCACTTTGTTGCTATTGTTCTGGCTATAGCCATCGTCAGTGTTGTTGTTGTTGTTGTTGTTGTTACTGTTGTGCGTCCATCAACAAACTCTCCATGGCTGGTGATTATGATGATTATTAATAAATGTTGCCTGATAAGCAGCAACGCAATTTACCATATCGATTAGAGTGTCCTTTATTGTGTATTTTAAAAAGTCATGTGACATGTAGAGTAAGTTCTCGGAAATGTAACACTGTAAAAGGTAACACTCTAAAATGTAACACTGTAACATGGAACGCTTTTTGAACACACAGAAGATATCCAAAAAATCTTTTGGAAATAAATATGATATGAAATTTTTATCGAATTTTCCTTATCGAACTTTCCCTTATACAGCAGATATTTTTACTCATTTTTAATTTTCGGACCATTCGCTCTTCGGTATAAATGTCCTTTAACCAAAATGGAAAAATGTCACGTAAATGTCATGAACAATATAGACCCGAGAGCCTTCACTGAAATTTCGTTGAAATTCTTTGGGGTCCTCATGCTTTGTCTAATTTTCCTATTGAGTACAGCGAGATTCTGTGCGATATCTTCAAAATGTGGTGTTTATGTTCACTCTTCTATTTTCCAATTGACACTTTGAACTTAAGACAGCAAAACATAAAATTATAGGATCTTTTATATGGCTGTGTGAGTTTTTGAAAATATTTCAATTTAAAATAGCTAATATAAAGTACACCTTAATATCGCTCATGTTGTTGATTTTCCAATTTTGTATTTGACTGCTTCTTTTACTTGTATTTCATAAATTTACGCCTTAATAATTTCTTTTTTACAAAATTCTACAGATTGCACAGGTAGAATTCCGATCCTGCGCCTGTACTAAACTCATGAATTTATTGGTTACATTTTTGTTGTTGCTCCTCATCGCTAAGGCAGCAGAATTTTTAGTTCCTTTTTATGTTGCCACATCAATTAACTTGCGCCTTCAGTCGTAAAGTCATAAACAGGTAATAAAAATCACTCTGTAAATGTAAAGTCTAATTATGCGCCAGAATTCTTTCTCTGTGCCATGAAACTAAGGCAGCGGATTAGTTTTCAAGTTTTTAGCCATACTTTGTCTGTTTTAGGAAAATTTGTATTGAATTACCAAAACTTAGGAAAATTTTAATGACAATGACAACGCGACAGCATGCATTAACAGATGGAATCTTATCTCTTAATTTATAATGGGAAAAGACTTAAATTTTCCATTAAAGATTAGGAAATTTGCGTTTGTCTGCCATATGGAATGCCACAGTTTAAAATACCATTTAATAAATTTTGTTTGTAAATATAAAATCCCATCAAACAGTTTCATCTTCAGAGGCTATAGGTTTAAAAACAAGAAATTAAAAGAGCTAAAATTTTCTCGATTTTTCGATTTACATTTCTTTTTCAATCGAAGTACGGAAAATGTCATGAGGTTATCAGTATTTGATAACCAGCTGCGATGTTAGCACACATAACATCTATCTGAGGTTCATAGTTTTTTAGGAACCAGACTCTGAAACAATAAGTTTTTAGAGAACTATTTGCAGACATGCGACCTGCACAGGGATTTTTCCCCGTTTAAATACATCGCGTATCGCTAGTGAAATAAAGCATGAACGTAAAAATCTTTTCATCAGATAAGTCATTTTAAATTCAAAACAATTGAACTTCAGTCAGGATTTTCCGGGACTCAGGATGTATTTTATGATATGCTTATTATATATATTAATTAAGGCTATTATAAATCCAGTTATTTTATATAGAATTAAGGTTATAGTGCCATGGCTTGCTACTACATGATATGTTCTCTGCTTTACGGAGAGCACAGCTGAGTGCTACCGGATGCGTCACAGTTTAAACTCCGTAGATAGGGGTCGTTCAAGCATAACATAACCCAATTTTAGATGATTTTTTAACCCCCCCTGCCCCCCACTCCTTAAACGTTACGGTATCACCCAAATGACCATGTTTACCTAAAAGTCACAATTATGTTGCGCAATGTACCGGAAAGTAATTTTAGCGACTTTTGTTATGTTTTAGTCGCGTTTGCGATAATAATAAATAAAGCGAGATTTTAAACTCGCAGTGTAACGCGTTGTTCGAAAAAAGTGCGTTACGTAACGGCCCCATATGCGAAGTAGCTACTTTGGTAGTCATGGACAATCAGCGATTTCGAGTGGAGAGTATCAGAGGGTTGCCGATTGGCATCGGTCACTTCTCAAATTCTAAATATCAATGGTCCTCGAAGTGTCAATGCACTAGCACTTCACTCGAAAGTGACAACTCTTGTAAAGAGTTTTCGGGATTAATGACCCCGGAGACCCTAATGAATACAGAAAGCGTCTAATCCAGAGTAGGCAGATTCTGGGTCAGCGTCTGTTCCACATTGGGCAGTTCAGATATAAATTCCACAGCTGTTAGCGTATATATATTGTCAAAGTAAGCGGTATCCCAGATCAAAGGCGGCCTGAATAAAAGTGCATCTACTCACCAAAAATTACCCCACCTACCAGAATCATCTCTAGGGTTACGACCTATCGCATGAAACAGCGCAAAAGTTTTTTCCGCAACTATCATGAATTCCAAATGATAATACCATACCGGTAAATCCAACTGCTTTGGCAGCATGCAAATCGGATTTGGTGGTGCAAAATTCATGTTTATTTGCAGTAGGATTAAAGGTAATAGAAAATCAGTATTTTTGTGGAGGCCCAATGCTCCGTGAGGCGATACAAGCCAAACTGATGACCGCGTAACATATGCTTGCTGTTCCAACAGGGCAATCAAGCCACATGCCATAACTGTCAACCAATTTAAAAAAAAATAGGAAATCAACTTAATGCAAGCCCAAAGTGAAAACACGAAACAAAATATTGAAAGATAGATAAAACAGAAAAATTGAGAGTGAGAGAAATATAACTCCAATTGGGAAAACATGCGTATGTAAACCGATACAATTTGAATCTTTAAGATAAAAAATTTAAAAATAAACTGTAAAATACTAAACATACAAGGGAATAAGTACAGGCCGCAGAACATTTAGCTGAAATAAGAATTAAACTTACAAGCGTATGAGCAAAAGAAAAGAACGAAAGAAGTTCGAGAATAATTCGAAAAAAATCGAATTAATAAAAATAATAAAATATAATTGGGGCTTATCTTATCTTAAACGCAATGTAGATGACGATGAAGCGTAACGAATTCAACAGCACATGAGAATATGAATGAATTTAAGCGAAGACGAATACAAATGAGAATTAAGAAATAAAGAGAGAATGAAAGAATATAAACGGCCTAAAATAATAAAACAAATGATAATAAAAATAAATGTTATGATGAGACAGATGACGCATAGTACAACAGTGACTTTTTTTCGAAAAATCTAAACAAAAAGACTGCAGAAGAAATTGAAGTTGACGGAGAAAGTGTAAAATATAGAGATAATCTAAGTTGCGGAGAATGTGAGCGCTAGATAATTTGAGAGAGAGAGCGAAGTGCTTGAATTCAAACAAAATTTTAGCTTTTAATTAGAGAGCAGCGTACACACCTGTAGCAAATACACCTGAACGTGCTGTGTCATACACCTTTATATGCTAAGCAGCTGTACACTGAACGTACCCCAGTAGCAATGTAATCGAATGTTTAATTGTTGCACACATAGATACACACGGCTTTGTATTGAAGTTTTTGAATTTCAAAAAAACGGGTGCGCATGTGTTTTTAATTTGAGAGTGAGTTGGAGACACACTTACACACACAAAACAGTGGTAAAATGCTTAGCGAGCGCTTTAAATGATCATCTCAAAAGAGCACAAAAGATCTTTTTTGTATATTTGTGTTTGTGCGGCTTGTATCTATGTGCTTGGCGGCATGTATTTGTGCGATTGCCTTCTGTGTTGCATAGAAATATCTAAATGAAAGAAATACTTCGAAACCGTAGTTGTCTTGAAAGAGCCGAACCTCTTGGATGTGTGTAACGTGCGAGGCAGTGCACAATGATAGATTTTTTTTTTTTGCTAACAATAACAATATAAACAAAAAATTAACTTTTGGTTTATAACTTACAAAAAAAAAACTTAAATTTCGTTACTAAAGTAGCATAATAAATCGTTGATTATATTAAAAATTCTTAACTTTAGTGTGTGCTAACTATTTTACGGAGATACAGCTAAAACTACGCGTACTTTAGCTGCAGTTTCAAGTGCGTGCAAAGTTTAAATTAAAGAAACATAAAATTCCGTCATAGATCGTTCTAAATTAACGTATATGATAAACAACCAATAAAACGAATTGCAATCGATTAAGTGCTGAACGAAAGGTTTCTAAGAAACTTAAGATAAAAGATTAATAAAAATTCATGTAATAAAAATACTGTGCTCCAAACTCGAGTTAAAAGTCGCTAAATTTGGCAATGATATAAAAGTAGCTTCAAACAAACAAGTTTTCTCAAAAGTAAGCCTTAATTAATGTGCTTAAAATATAAAATCAGCTTCGAAGAACATATAATAAGCTTAGATATAGAAGTAACTTAAATGTGCTATGCGCAAATTTTATAGAAAGCCTTAAAATGCAAAGTAAATATAATGAAAAGTAAACAAGTTTGCTAAGATAAAAAAGTATTATTTAATAAAAAAAGTATTTGCAAGATTTTTCTAAAACAAAAATAGTTTTCATAAATTTTAATAAAAGTTATTACAATAAGCAAAGCTACAAAATTAACTACAAAATTCTGAACTAAAGAGCATCCACATATTTTTTATAAAATCTTGAAGAAAGTCAACAAATTTGGCAAATATACAAAAGTATCGTTTAACAAAAAATATAACTGAGATTTTTTTTCATTAAAATAAGCTATAAAAGTAAATACGAAATTTTTATAAAAAGTCAAAGCAATACGCTGTGCTACAAAAGTAGTAACTCAAAAGTCTTAAGCTGAAAATCTCGTCTAGAAATTTTCGCTGCCAACAAACTGTCAACGTTTCGTAAGTTTGCACATAAACAAATGACAGCTGTTTTATCTCAAATCATTTAACGTTCTAAGCTGTGGCAACCTTTCCAATTTGTATCTGTAAGATACTTATGTTATTTTTTATGCAATGCAGCTAGCTGTGACAGACTTTAGCATGTAAAATAGATTTCATTCAAATAACTTAAAAAGGCGAATAATGAAAAGATTAAAAAATTAAGTCGCTATAGTGTTGCCAGCTCTAAATAAATTTCTTGATAAAAGTGCCATTACAATAAATTTTTTTTTTTTTACAAAATTAAATTTTTTTTTATTCTATAACTGCTATCGGTTAAACTCCACTAATTATTTTTTTAAATAAAAAAATTATTTTTAAATTTTGTGTCTTTGTATTTTTGCCAACGTTTTTCATTTGTAGTCATCGTACGTTTTACTCGATCGTTTCATTTGCTTTGCTTTGTTTTGTCGTAGTCGTCGTCGTCGTTATTGTTGCTGTCCGTCGTCTCAAGACCAGTTTTTAAACTTTTAGATTTTTGCTGTTGTATTTTTGCCACTTAACCACGTTCACTTTGGAATTTAGCTAAAAAAAAAAATAATAAAATAAAGAAAACAGCGCATTCGTTTGCTCTTTTGTGCGTCTCGAAATGTGCTTTAAAAATTAACAGCAATAAAATAAAAAACTTCACAAAACTTATCACACATTGTCAATATTTCAAGCTATAATTTTAAGTTTATTTTTTAACATCTCATATCTGCTTATTATGTATGTTTAATAATAGTTTGTCTTAACGAATTAATATCAAAGAAAATTTGCATAATTTTTTCTAGTGCCAAAAATTCAAATTGATTAGTCGTTATTACACTCCAGCGATAAAAAGTGGAAATTGAAAAAAAAATAAACGATATAACAAAAACAAAACAAAAATTACCTTTTCCAGTGTAGCGGCTTCGTATGCGTGTTGCAACCACCACCAACCTGTTGTTAAACTGCAGTTGTCATTTGCATATTAATTTCATTTCGATTTTTGTGTAAAAAAACAAAAAAAAAAATTTACATTTTTTATCGACATAACTCAAATATTTTGTTTCGACCTAAAAACAAAAACTCAAACTTAAATTGTTAATAATTTAATAACGAGTTTCTTTGGGAATTTAATAAAAAAAATCAAAACAACAAATTTTGGATTATATGTGTTGCTGTATTTTAGCGTTAACTTTGAACACTAAAGGTACGTTTCAAAATTATAAATAACTTAAGATTTCATATATCCTCAAAGAATTTAAATTTGCAAATTTTCAGAAATGTTTTTATAATAAGTTATTTATTTGTTACTCATTTCAGAAGTTTTGTTTCCAATAAATTTTTCCCTTGTCGAAGCACTTTTGAAATTGATTTTTATATCTTGATTATCTTGTATGAAACTTGAATAATTCAAAAATATGCTCCACATTATTTCTTTAGAAGAAAGACCTTTGTCTCGAACTCGTCTATGAAGCTTTTTCCACTTAAAAACTTGCGCAAGTCAGATTACGTTTAGCAAAACCCCTTTGAATGTATTAGGAAGGCTCTAAAACTATCATAATTAATATAAATAAAATTAATAATTATAAGACCACTAGCCTTAATAAGGTCAAAATTGATTCAAAATGTATAAATTTTACTAATATGAGAGGGTCCAACATGGCAACATGTTGTACGTCGAGAGCAATTTGATCATATTATGATGTTAATAGAAAGCGAAAAGTGATCTCATTTGACAAGCAAATACTGAGAATCTTTATTGGTGTCATTACAGCATATTATATTATAGGCAAACACGGCTCAAGCTTCAGGCGTGAGAGATCTTTGTAAATGTTGTAAAGTTTCTTACGCCAAAGAGTGTGTCTCTGCAATATTGGTTTTTCAAGGTATACGAATGTCACTTCTTCGACTCTCTTGAAGACATCGTTCAAATGTGACATAAATCCATTTCGAAATTTATAAAAATTTGCTTAATTTGATAACGAAGGTATATAATGTCGACCTAAGTTGTGATGACAATTGTCATCTACCGCGCTAACCTAACCAAAAACCCTATTGTATTTTTTGTACAAAACTACACACCTTCGTAGTGTGCTTTTGTTGTCCGGGTTACCATGTTTCACCGTAAGCACTACACTATCTGGCAGCATTTCTTCACCTAAACGCTAAAACTTCTACATACTCGTCAGTCCAAGGAACTCTACTTCTGTCTTGGATTGATGCTTTTTATTGAATTCTAAACGTTACTTCCTATTGGCCCGCCGAAACAATGGTTTTGGTACTACTGCATAGCCAAAAAGTTCAGCTTTTCTCAAACAGTTCTTACTGTATCAACCGAAATATTATTGTACCGCTTCATATTACATATTTTCAATGTGGATTCCCGATGCTGTTTTTCTTCTGTTCCGCTTGTTGATTATTCTGACGAGTGTCAGAAGTAAAAACGGTTCATCAAAAATCGAAGTAAATTGATGAAGTAATAAAATGAAATGAAAAATATTATTATAAAAGTTGTTTAGGAGAGCATTAAGAAAACTTTAAATTTAAATGCCTAATATCCCCTAATATCTCGAAAACTATGAAAGATATTTTTGCGAAATTTAGTGGATAGGTAGAAAACACCAATGACACTAGCTGGTAAAAAATAGACAAAGGTAGACATGGCAAAAAATTAAACAAGCTCGTTCTCAAAAATTGCTTTGAAATTTATAAAAAAAGAAATTCAAAAGATTTTATAAAAGGGCGTATTTCCGCCCATAAAATAATTATATAAAACTATACAAGTTATTATATCAAAATCGATGCACAATTTTTAAGTTATCGTTAGCTTCAACTGGGCATGGTACGTCCCTTACAGTGCGAAAATTTTTCAACCAAACTTTCCTCATAAGACCGAAATAATTCAAAATTTTTAAAATGTAATTCTCGAACTTTAATACCGAAGCTTAGTCTCAAAACTTTTAGTTTAACGATATCGTGAGATTTAGTCTTCGATAACATAAATTCTGAACGAAACTTTTCGCCCACTTTTACTCGTACCTTTGTTGTAAAAAATAATTATTGCTGAGCGTACGAATAAAGATCTTAACACGGACAAAGTTCCAGTTATCCCACCTTACTGAAACTTATGTGAATCTGTATATAAACCTTTGTATTTAATTGCAGTTAGCGTTATATTGGAGAAAAAAAAGATATCGATATAATTCAAAGTAGATTTTGAAGAGGAAGAGTAGTTCTTGCAGAAAAAAAGTTTCCTTTCGAGGTAACAAAATCTCAAATATCTCGAAAAAACATGAATTATGCACTTTTAGATTAGAATATTTCAAAAACCGGGGCCATCAGAGAAATTATGTTTCTTCAGAAACGTATATTCTGGTTACTGGGTAAGAGGTTTGGCAAAATTTTGTCGGTCTTTGTAATTGATCTTTTACTGAAATAGAAAAACCTAATGAGCATTGCGCGTTGCTGCACATGCTACTTAGCAATTCTGATCCATAAGAGATGTTCTATAACCTTCAAAAAACCAGAAAATAAAAAGAGCAGCTCTTTTTTCGGCAAAGTTTTTTTAAAACATTTTTTATTCAATTTCCTAAGAATTATATAACATGCAACAGCTAACAAAAATGTTAAGATTGACCGTTTTCTAAATGAAAGTAGAGCTACAATGTTTTATGAAATTTATCGAAAAGTTGTTACTCAAAAGTAGATATTCATAATTCGCTGTTATTTTGTTTACTTGTATTCATAATTAAATTTAAGTTAAAAGTTGGACAAGAGGCGACAGCTCAACACCCCAAAAATAAATAAGGGCATTGTAAATATTATTTTTTCAGTATACATACATAGTTACTAATACTTCATATTTATATTTGTACGATAATATACTTACTAAAAACCAATAAAATATAAATACAATTTATTTTTTACGAACAATTTTAAATAAATTAAATGATTAACATCTTAAATGCTAAAAAGACTTTACGAAACATTGGCATATTTATGATTCGGCATGCCTGTGTGCACTTGTTGCAAGCAACATCTACTGCAAGTTACTATTTTTATGGTTATTGCCAATAAAATTGGCTTTGCTCATCATCATCATAGTCATCATAGTCGTTGCTGTTTATTTGCTCATTTCATCGATTGGATTGAATTTTTTTTTAGCCTAAGTAACTCGTTTTCATTCATTAAAATTCATTTCAGCGCTTCTTGGTTTTTGCAATGCAGCAGCAGTAGCAACAGCAGCAGAATAGACTCTCCCCAAACTCAAACGCCTGCTATTTTCAAACTCACACGTTAATATCGTGCTTGAAATTGCATTAAAATTCACATGTACGCGTACATATGCACCTCAAGTCATATAAAAATAAAAATATATTTCTTGGAAATTGGTATTTATAATACCATATACATACTTATATAAATATGTATATATGTATTATAGTTGTTGCTACTGCTGCTTCTTGCAGTCGTTACAATCGCAGACGCTTGACGACAATACTTTGCTGATTGCTCGCATTTGTGTTTTTGCATTCTGTATCTGTGTGTATATCTCAATCTGTATCTGCAATATACTTCGTATTGCATTTGGTTTTTCCTTTCAATTGTTGAACAATTTTTATTTTTTTTAGTTTGTTAGCTACTGTTATTGTCTTTGTTGTTATTATTATTATTGCATTTGTAATTTTGATGTATTTTTGCTGAAAAGTGAAAAACTTCAACAACTAATGCGGTTGGCTCTGTGCTTTCTCTGTTCGTATGCAATAACACATATCCGTACGTGTATCTATGAGCTATTGAATTTTTGCTGATTCTTTGTGTAATACACAAATGACACACGTTTTTTTTTTTGTAGTTGCAGTTTGTTGAATTTGAAATTGATTATCAAGTAATAAATTTCGTTGAATCTTTTTTTTTTCTACCAACCTTATCGCTGTCAAATGGTTAATTAGATTCAATTTTCGCCGTTTTCTTTTTTAAATTTTCAAATAATTTGATTCAGATTCTAAAGCGAAAGCATTACCAAATATTTCTTTTTGTTTTTGGAATATTCTCATATTTTACAATCAGCTGCAATTAATTAAACATTTAATTGTGACAGCATTTGCTGTCGAAAAGAATTAAAATTTTGGTCACAGCCAAGAAGCAGGTGAAACAGCAGCGCTAAAAGTTTTCTAGTTACCATTGGGCTCAGTTACTTTCTAACTTAAAAACTTGCACACGTATGAGCAGCTTAAGCGTTTGTAAGAATACTCATCATTAAATGCTTAAAATATGTCATACATTGATTTTAAGTGAACTCAAATTTTGGTCCCGAAGAAAGTAGGTTGCATTGAAAAGTATACAAAATTTACTTAATATGGAAAAATGTATTCAATGAAACTATTTTTAATGGGCTGTTATTTGCAAAAATAAATATCGTAGTACTAAAAGTGCGTAAACTTTTGTTAAGCATACTTGTCAAATCCTATCCAGTTTTTTGTCCAATAAATTCTTTTGCTGTCAAATGTTACCGCCAAATGTTGCCGCCCCAGTAAAATTTAGCATAATGTTTCAAAGTTTTAACTCGTATGGGCGTTGCCACACCCACTTGTTGAACTTCAGTTCTTTCTTTTATCACCAAATAACTCCTTACCAATCTATGTAAAATTTGCTAAAAGTACTTCAAACAAAAGTTATTTGGTTTTATGGGAATTGCCACGACAACTTGTTAAAACCTCTTACTTTTTGTACTGTACCTGTAGCTAGGGAGCCGGTTTTGCTTCTGCCATACGTATATTAATTCTAGGGACACCAGATTTTTTCGAATATACTTAACTATATACAGTGCAGTCGCGGTAACTTGACCACCGTCTAACGTGAACAACGCGGTAACGTGAACGAAATAAATTTTGCATTTTGTTTATGGAATGCCCCATATACACAGGCAGAAAAAATTTAAAAAAAAGTATTACAAATGACCGAAAAAATAGAATAGTACATTTTGGATAGCAAAATTTGCATGGTATTAGATGCTTACCTAAGTGTTCAAAAACGTCTGCCTTCAAAAAAGCAGCACTGGAGTCGTCTGCCTATCTATATTTCTGTTTCTTATAAGTTAAGGAAACCGTCCGCCAAGTGGCAGATGCGATAAAATGATTTTGTACTCAATTTTTCATTGGCATGTTTGTAATATTGCAATTTTTAAATGCCGCAATAACTAAGTGGCAGAGGTAGTTTCATTCATTTCTTATGGCATAATCTTTATAATAAACGCAATCTGCCAGCCGATAAAATCACTTAAGTTTGTATATATCATAAAATTTAAAAAAAATGTAATTACTCTTAGACGCGTCAACAAAAACGTCTGCCTCTTGCATTTATGTGTATAAACATATTTTTTTACTATGAAAGACAGACGCGATAAAATTGTTTATGGTACCTACTTTTTTCACAGTTTCAAAGGGCTCTCAATTAATAACGCGTAGGCAACGCAATGGCAGAGATTGTTTATATTATTTATATTACTTGGAACTTCATGATTTTCAAGGTCTGCCGCACGATAAAGTCATATAGAAATGTAGGACAACGGCTCTCTAGCTATTGCTTGTGTTATATTGTATGTTGGTAGTTTTCGCCAAAGTTTTTGCCGGTAAATGAGGTACCACGCCTACTTATTTAATACCATCCAATTTTTGTCCGACAAACACTTTGTTTCCCCAAAGATTGCCTTATAGAGTTCAATAAAACTTGCATGAACTGTTTTCCTAGCATAAAGTTACAATGTTTTTGCTTGTATGGGCTGTGTCACACCCACTTTTTTCATTCCGCTCACTACCTACATATCTTGTACAACAATCTTTGGTAATTGTGAAATAGGTGAAATTTTCTTAAGTAATTCCTTCAGTATAGCGCTTTAAAGTTTATATATATAGGGGAGGTGCCACGCCCTCTAGTTCAAGTCCTCTTAACTTTTTTCGATTTCGAGAACATTTGTGAAATTTGGGAGCAATTGCGATATTAGAGCAACTCGTATAACATTTTGTATTTGTTGCTAGTTGAGGACGTGCCACGCCCTTTTAATATAATAAAATATATTGAAATTACCTTTACGGCAAATTTCGTATGCTTTCCTAGCGGTGGTTCTGAGATAACCTCTTACTTAGAAAAAATCTTCAAGATAGTTGAGATTTGTGTGTACAGTAGGCGCGTCATTTAGCTGAGTGATTTTATTGGGACACCAAATGTTTTCAGAATTGCTATAAAGATTAAATGTGACTTCGGAAAAACCCTATAAAAACTCACATGTATTTTTATCACCTCAATCCATTTGTGTGAAATGCCTAACCCAACGGATGCTGTTACTTAAAACTTCACATGTGTAACTCATCAGGATTATAAAGTTACACTTGAAATACTTTTTTTTTTATTTTTAGAAAACACTGTCACTTTAACAAAGAAGATACTTCAGAGTACAGCGAACGCATCTTTAAGATACAAAAGTATCTGCAGTGTTAAAACAACGCTGTAGACATTTAAAAAAAGGAAGCTAAAATTAAATTTTGTAAAGTACAAATACCAACAATAAAAAAAAACAACAACAACAACATCAGAATAGCTCATGTTGCACAAAGCCAAGTTGCTGCTGTATCCATGGCTGTTGTTACCATATGCTGTTGCTATGATTGCTGCTTACTTAGGGGCGTGTTAATTTTGTTGTTGCTGTTGCAGTTTGTTTGTTTAAATGCATTACGCGGCGTCTTGTTGTATTTTTAGCAGCAACAAATATGGCAGCCTTAAAGCAACAACAACAAAAACACTAATAAATGCAGGAGCAGCAGCAGCAGCAGCAATAAAAACATGAAAGCAAAAGCAGCACAACAACCAGCAACTGCTGCAATATTTAGCACTGAAGTTTAAAGAAATAAAAATTAATTTCTTTGGATAAGTTGGTTGTGCTTAAAAGTGAAAAATTTCAACATCCACATTTGACAGCAGCAGCAACAATCCAGCAATGCATACAACGTTGTTTTGGAGGGGAGCAAAAACTACAAAAAAAAAACAAAAGAAAACTCCATCATCATCATTTGGCACCCCAAAATGTTGCATTTGCTGCTAGTTGAAGCTGCAACAAAAAAATAAATTTTTCTTGTCTCATCCATTCAAGTAGACGATGACAACGCAGACGAGTACCAAATTATAGCTACACTGAGCAAAATATTTGCTAATTTCACATTTACAACAGTAAATAAAAACTCGGAAACCCTGCACAAAACCGGGTGTTGACAAATTCAAAGAGGCTCAAAAGATTCAATACAAGTCTGCGCCTGGCACTTAGTATTTTCATTCAGAGCTGATAAAAAAAAATTGTTCATAAAATTCAGAAAAATCAAAATCCACTTGAAAAATAATCGACCAAAAAATGTTTATTAATATTAAATGAATAACTTTTTAAAGTCATTTTATCTGAAGAAGAATGGAACCAAGAACTAAAAATAAAAAATTAATTAAAAAACCTTCGGCTAAATTAATGATAAGTTTTGGACGAGTTTTCTTAATAAATAATGCCCAAAACTATTATTATAACTTCAGCTTTTTTGGGTCCTTTTACAATTTAGATTTTTGGATTATTTTTTTTAAAAAAAATTGTTAAAAGTCAGTGAAGTAACTCCCAAACGAATTCAGGTGTAACTCCAAAAACCTGGTGTTCCTTTTACAGAACTGTTTTTCTCTGGGTGTATCTGCCTCAACGAGACCATATCGATATATTATAAAATTGAGTTTACTACAAATTCTTTATGTTTATCATTCCAGGATCCTTGGTTTAGGTAATTTTGTTCAAAAGCCTTAAAAAGTGGTTTGAAAAGTAAATTTATTTCCAAAACCCACCCATTTTTTGTTGTTCGATTTTCGCGTTTTCTGACAAATGACGCGTATTGGAAATAAGAGCCACAAATATCAGTGGCCTCCTTTGAACTTGAAACTTGAAGGCATATTAGGCAAAAATTATGAAAAAATAATTAAGGGGAAATTACAGAAAGTAGGCGTGGCTACTCCCATACATACAAATAATTTAAAACGCTATACTGAAAAGATGATACACAAGCGAATGGTGTGTAAAAAATTATGCAAGTTAGAACAAGTGGGTGTGTTACCTCTCATACAAACAAAAACTTAAATGCTGTTTCAGGAAAAAAATTAAAGGAAATTCTACTCAACTTGATACGGGCGTGGCACATCCTATAATAGAAAAAAAACTTGAACGACTAAGTGCTGAAAAAAGCTTCAGGTTAAAAACAAACAAATTTTACACAAAAATGGAAAAGAATGAAACTTACAGATAGACAATTCACAGTTCACTGTAAAATTGAATTGTGACAAAATTACTATATGTCAAATCACACAACTGTGAGCTCATAAATTTATTGTTTACAAATTATGTTTTTGTCACGCTCTTTTCCCATACGATTCTCTCACCAAAATAACAAAAATTTATTGTTTAAAAATTTCACTTTTTGTCGCTCTCTTTTCCCATACGATTCTCTCTCCAAAATTGAATATGAATACAACTTTCGAAAAAAATGCTTAAAGGTATGTTCAAATTTATCGATTAGTTGTAATTAGCATTTATATGGGAAACAATAACAACACAAGTTACAACCTCGTAAATTATTGTAAAATTACAAGACTGTAAATTCCCCAGCCCAATTTACAATGAACTGTGAATTGCATAACAGCTTCTCTATTCAACGTCAAAAGAACGCTTTTAATTAAAAATTTAAGGCTTTCACTGACACTTCTGCTGTTGCTTTTTCTTTCTATCGAAATATTTCTCTATGTATAGATACCATAAGTGTCTGCGTTGTCGTATCTGCGTAGTTTGTAAATTTTTTTTAGTTTCGCAGCGCATTGCGTTTGGTGCGTTTCTACTGCTGTTACTGTGTTGTGTTGTAATTAAAACTTGAATTTCTTGAAAAAACAGATTCTCTTATACCAGAAATAGCAAAAAAAATTAACTATAAAAACAACAACAAATCAAAAGTCTAAAGAGACACCACCAAATGTTGCTGTTGCTAAAAATTGCTGTTGCTGTTGCTGCTGTCAATGTTGCATTTGACACCATTTGTCGTTTGTCTATCGTCTTCATAATTTGGTGCTTCCGCTGCAGCATGACAAATACGACACTCATACAAACAAAAAAAGTGTTGACCCAACGGGAAATAGAGGGCGCTGCCAAAATACTTTTAATGCACTTTCAAAGAAGCTGACAGCTACTTAATACGGCATAACATTTAACACATCACATAAGTTTTTAAAGAAATTTCAATAAAATGCCGTAAAGCACCTATAATTATTTCCCGTTGGGTAGTTACTCCCATAACTTTATAGAAATTGTTTGTATTGCAGCCAAATAAATCAAGATTTTTCTTTTTCAACTTGAAATTTTAGTTTTTTCCTACAACTTTGTAATAAAAATGAAAACTTCGCGCTTTTATTTTTTATTTTTTTGATTTTACGTGTCTGCATTTTTGTGTATTTGTGTTAGATGTGTATGTATGTGTGTACCTATTTGTTGATGCGTATATATTGGTTTCTAGATATGCGCTGCTGTTTTAGTTAAAAGTGAAATTAATTTTTAATGAGGCGATTTTTTTTCTTTCAATTAATCATTTTACCATGAATCATTTAATTGCAGCGATGTTTTGTTTTTTCTTTAGAATTTCTTCAATAAAGAAAATAATCACATGGTCAGTCAATACAACATTTGATGAGTCTATACAGGGTCAATATTCGCCAGACATTTTGCGGTAAATTATAATTTTTAATTTATTAGCTCAGTATATCATCTATTTAAACTCGAATCAAAGCAGAAAAAAATTGTGCTGACTTACTGAAATTAATAAAAATTGATAAATTTTTTATAATAAATGAAATGACCTGAAGAAAAAAAAAATCGTGCTAGTGGCACTTGCGGCGAGTTGTGTAAACTTAGTAATGTTGAAAGATTTCGAAATAGTCAACTAATAAAAAAAACAGTCAAAAATGTTAATAAAGAAAAAAATTCTGAAGTAATAAAAATCTGAAAAAAAAAATTTTAAAAAGTCGAAAAATGTTCATTAATTCAAAAAATGTTAATTTGAAAAATTTTGAAAAAATATAAAAACTTTAAGGACGTCAGAAAATGTTTAAAAAAATCAAATATGTTTAAAAAGTTAGAAGAAAACTTTGAAAAAGTGAAATCTTAAAAATTCGTCAAAATATATCCAAAAATGGGTTTTCATTTACTAATAATATTGTTAATTGGATAGTATTGCAAACTTATTTTTGATATTTAGAACTATAGAAGCCCACAGGCTCAACATATGATTTTTGACTTCTAAGTAAATGTTTCAGCATGGTAAAATGAGGTATATATTATTTGCGTTGAGGTCATAATTTTCATATCCTCAATCTTAAAGCTTCAATGTATAGGTAATTTCAAACTTTTAAGGACTATTTCGAAAACTTCTCAAATGAAAATATAAAAAATTACTGATTTACGTTCGAGATACACGTAGCCTATGTTTCTGAACACCTATGTTCTAATTTAGAACATCTATTATCTGTCCACCAAGTTTCATCCAAATCCATTCTGCCATGAAGGCGTGATGGGGGAAGGAACATCCATACTTTCGCATTTATAATACTAGCGGTTCATCGCTCGTGGTCCTTGAAATTTCTTTCTTACCGGGAGACATGGTCTGAAACTAGGCGCACATAAAGAATCTGTTGTTTTTCCCTCCCATAAATGTTTGACTGCATTGCAATAATAATAATTTAGCACATTTTTTCGAGAAATACAAATATAAGGGAACGTTCATTTGTGAGTTGTTTTTTTGAAAATTCGGACCTTTGCACTCCTCTTGGTGAAATTTGGTGAGATCTGGCCGTGAGATTTAAATTATGATTTTTAATGTAAATTGTATGCATTCAAAAGTTGACGTGAGGTTTTCCTTGACCCCCTCCCCCCCTTGGTGTGTTTTGGCGAGATTTTGCCGGGCTCCCTTCCCCCTATTTTAACTCACGTAATTAATGGACGTCCCCTAAGCACTTACATTCAAACTATAAAACTATTTAACATAATGGTGCCTGGTGCATGGCAGTTTGAGTGGTGATCGTCAACTTTAGAAATCTGAAATCAATAAAAATTTAATTTCTCTATAGTGCAAAATAAACTCCAAAGATAACGATTAGATCTGCTCACTTCACTATTAGGTAAAACACAAACCCTTTCTAAGCGAAATTATTTCCACTATACAAAAAAAAAATGAAATGCTAAAAATTTTCCAGCCCAAAACTCATTGACCCATATCTCTAATAACACATAGGTAGGTACTTTCAAATTAAGCCAAATTATACAACACTTAACCCAAATGATTTTGCGCTGTGCCGCACCATGGACCACGATCCACACTAATTGTATTGTAATTTTCAGTAGGCATTATGCGCTCCGACTCTTCAAAACTGATTTAGTTTTTCTTTGTATTTTATTCCATTGAAATGCGAAAATAATCAACAGCCAACATCATCAGCAGCAACAACATCATTATCGACATCGACAACAAAACATTAGCATGAAAATCATTACTGACTGACTGACCGAAACGCCAAACTAACTGATTGCCTGACTGACTAAGTGTACAACCCACCCAGCATTACCATGGTAATGGGTATTTGTAGCGATCGCTTGCGATCCGATACACTTTGATTCGATTCGAAACAAAGTAATGTGGACGACGACGACAACGCTGCTGCGGTGCAGGTACAAAACCACAACAATTTTAAATGCATGACGCATTCGCAATTTGTTTGGTCCGATATGAAACATGTTAGCGTACATGTATATATATACATATATAACTAGTTATCGGCCAATAAGAGCAATAACAGCAACAACAACAACAGCAGTAACAACCTGGATAATATCGCCAGCAATAACGACAACAAGTAGATTCAATAAGTTGAGATCACTTTTCATGGAAAGGGAGGAGAGTGGAAAATGAAAAACTTGAACGCGGCGTAACTGATGTAAAAGGTTCAACTAAAGAGTGCAAAATGATATAGAAGAAGAAATCAATAACAACAACAACAATAACAGCAACATTTTCAAGTTGCTTATAAACGCAATGAAGAGCTCGTAAAAAACTTTAAGCGTGAAGTGGCAACAAAAAAAATCTTTGGCGTCTTCGCTGTCGCTGTCGTTGTTGTCGTCGTCGTCGTCTATGGACCCAGTTTAAATGTTCTGACCAACATGAAGCACGTTTTGCACGTTAAGAAGTTATAGAGCAAAAATCTCTATAGGCAAAAAAAGAAGAATAAAGAAATATCGTTTTATAGAACTAATGTTGTTGGCCACTTCATCGTAACAAATGTTTGTGTATCAGAACTTGTAGAATCAAAAAACCAGAACAAACATGCAATCAAAGTATAGTGATCGTGTTGATCATCATCGATGAAGATGACGATGATGAGACGTCGCAACGTCGTCGTTCTGCATGATATTGAAGTTGATGTCGATGATGACTTTGTAGCTTTTAGTGTTATCTTGTAGTGGTACTTAGATGCCTATTAAAATTGGTTTAGGATGTTGATTTGATTCTTGGTTTTTTTTGTTTTTTGCTTTCCGATATTGATGATATTTCAATTCGCAAATAATTGAGATCATTTGTGTATGCATTTTGTGCACAAAAAATATTCTTGGGTTTTATTTTTTTTTTTTTTTTCATTTATGCGTAATGACTTTATTTTAAAATAACCATATGAAGTGGGTTTTTTTTTCATAAATGAATTTTAGAGACGACAATAAGATATTATATAAGTCATGTAAGATATTGTTCTGATGAATGTAATATCTGTGTCCTTTATCTTTTTCTGATTTAAGGGCTTAAAATAACCAAAACTTCAAAATTTAACTACTTTTCTTTATACTTTAATTGTTCTGAGGTAATTTTGGGGCCAGGTTTACGTTTTTTCTTAAAACTGTTTTTCCAATATCTCTTGAGCCAAATGTAAACTAACGAAAATGTACAATGTACAAACAAGGACATTCGAATGCTACATAATTGTTCCCTACTTTTAGGTGCCAAGTTCCGTTTTTTGGTTATTTGCTTTTTTAGTGAATCAAAGAAACATTTAGTGGACAGTCAAATGGATTGGAAATTTTTATTTTTAGGGGCAAAACACTTTGATCAGAAATTTTATTTTATATCTTTTGAGCTAAAGGTGCACAAATTTTCCTAAGAAACATGCGTCAAAAATTCAATAGAAATGTGTTTCCAAAAACCAACTTTTGTTTCAAATTATGGGGATTGTTTTTTGAATGAAAATCGTTCAGGCGTGGCACCTCCCATACAAGCAAGATCTTTAAAACGCTATAATAAGAAATTTATTTAAAGTAATGGAACCAAATTGCACACAAATAGTAGGAATGATTCAAAATGCCGAATTTCTACAAGTGGGCATGGCATCATCCATAAAAACGAAAACTTTAAAATACTTTACTGAGAGAATTATTTAAAGTAATAGAACCACATTTCATACAAATAAAAGAAATGGTTCGGTCTAGCATCACATAAAAAGTAGACATATTTTCAAAAGAGGGCATAAGCATAAGTCTCAAAATGATACACAGAGAGCTATTTAAGTAAGTGGCTGCAATATCCTTTTAATAAAAATATAAAGCTTATTTGCACTTTTTACTATTAATGTCGGTTTTGGGTATTTAATTTTTGGCGAGCCCAAAGATTATTAGTTTGCTTGGGGGACGTCCATTATTTACGTGAGCTAAAATAGGGGGGATGGGGTCCGGCAAAATCTCACTAAGGGGAGTAGGGGGTCAAGAAAAACCTCACGTCAACTTTTTAATGCATAGAATTTACATTACAAATTATAGTTTAAATCTCACTTCCCCGCCAGATCTCACCAATAGGAGAGGGGCATGGGTCCGAATATTCAAAAAAACACCTCACGAAATTAATGGACCCCTTACGAGTTTTTTTAATTAATTTGGATTATTTTTAGTAAATTTGCCTTAGATCAGTTACATACATTCAAATTTGTAGTTAACTCTATATGTAGTTGTATGAAGAATCAATATATCTATTACCAATTGGGAATGATCCAAATCTATTATAAACATTGAAAACAGTATTAACTCATTAAAATCAAGATCAGTCATTTCAGCTGAAGCTTAAAATTTTTAATTAAATTTTAATGGAAAAAAATCTTCCGAATCAATTTGTCACTGTTAAAAGAAAAATCACTTTTAATAATTTTCCTTTCTATCTGATCTGAATGCGGTTTCCACACATTTCATTAACTTCTTCTTCTTCACATATGAAAAACCCCCACATAGAAAAGTAGGATGACAATAACATGAGGGTATATCAGCAGGAATAATATAAAGCCAAAAAGAGATAGCAATAGATGCTAGCCTTGAGGACAAGTTGTTGTTTTCAACGCGATCGCGTCTTAACAAAATAGAATCTTCCACTTGAACGCGCACGCACTAAAGTTTAATTCGATTTCTACGTTCAGCGCATTACGTACAAAGTAAACGAGAATATGATTAAGAAAAATCTTAAAAAAAAAGAATAAAATTAATATTTATGTCTATGCAGGAAGAGTAGCTAGTGAACGTAACGATCGTCAGCTTAACAGCATCGGCCGGAGATGAGGAAGAGACGACGACACACGTTTTTTACACCACTTGTTTAAATGGAGTTGATTTGAGCGTCGTCGTCGTTTCAAGTGTTGATCGTGGTAATGTTACTGGATGGGAATATTGGTATTGGTACGATCAGAGAAGGTTAAGTGCTTATCAATATCAACTACATAAACAACAACAATAACAATAATAATAACAAGCATCTCCCAACCCCAAACCAATCCAATCGAATTTATTTCAAGTGGCAAATAACACAACTTCAAAGACGACCAAGTGTCTCCAATCTACTTTTACATATGCATGCATTCTAGGGACTCTCGATCATTCTGTTGCGGCGGCTGCTGCTGCTGGTTCTCCTTCGTATAATAATAAATGCAATATATTTTATGATTTTTCATTATCATTATTATTTATAATTTATTTCCTTACTTGTCGTTGATTTTTCTTATTGGCTTTGTGGTTTGAAGCGCTAAAAGCCGCCATAACGCATTTGTTTCTTCTTCTAGCTGCTAGCGGCGCAGCATCTTTTTTCAGGCGGCATTGATCGATAGCGTGTTTAATAGAAGGCACAAGTTGTTATTGTCGTTTTCCTTTAGTTGAGCGATATTTTTGCGCACAGCAATGAATGTTCCATGTGCATTCGGATTGGATTATATTGGTTTGGAGGATTGAAAAATTATCGTTTAAATTAATGAAATTGTTTAGATTTATTTATATGAAGTTGACGATAAATCGAAAACGTGATAAATGTATTAATTTGCGTATGATGGCATTGTTGAGAAATTGTTTAATTTATATGCAATAGTTGGAAATTGCATGAGCGGAAAAGTTTCATTCGCAATTATTCAAATAAAAACTATGGGGATATGGGTTCATCATGATGATGTGCGCTAAGAAAATAGTTTGGCTATATTTACCAAGTTTTGTTAATAGTAAACAAATGAATTCAAGCTAGAGTACATTTTATTGAAAAGGGGGATAATAGCTACACTTAAAGTAGCTGTGGCTTCAGAAGTCCTATTTCGTATGGTCCTTAGATCGTTAGAAGACTTACTTTGAAGTCTTGTTAAGAGATTCTAAGTAACTTACCAAAACAGTGACCTAATATATGTTGCGCTGTCTTTATAACTTCGACACACTTTGAACCACTCGCCTTCCATATAAAATGGCGCTCTTCAACCCTACAGTGTTCATTTAGAAACTCTGTGACGATTCGATCACTTTGCGGAAATTACTAGCATGGACGATAACACCTTTCTTCAATCTTCAATTTCTCTCCTAACAGCTTTACAGACAGAGTTTGAGATTATTTTAATAGATAATAAGTAGCCGATGCTGGCTTCTACGAAACTCCTCAAACATTCTACCGATATTTCAATTGTAAAAATTTCAAAACTGCTGCACCTTAAAAAATGACTTCTAGAGCTTTCTGGAAGCGATTTGAAATATATTTAATAAATATTTTAGATTCTTTCCCCATATAGTTTTTAGTAGTCAATATATAAAAATCGACGAATCACAAAATTCTTACCATATGAATGCTGATAGCCAATTTAAAATAAAACGAAATTTTATTGAGTATTTTTTTTTTTGCAATTTCACATATCATCTCGCCGCTTCATTTATCATTTGTTACAAATAATATTATACGTGTGTTGCTGGCTCAGTTTGTCTAGTTGCAATCAAGATTTTAAGTTGCCAACATGCATATCTCTCGTATAAATGCAGATGCAACAGACAGCGTTTGTGGCAACATCAATTGACTACACGCACACGCAACGTTCTGTCCATGTCGTTCCGTTCATAACGACGAGTACACAACACAAATTATAAAGTTTTCTTGATGATGCACTTGCAACCGCAACTGCGGAATTGGTGAATTGACCATTCTGAAGGCTAAAGGATATGACTTGAAGGGCAATTGCATTGCGCGTTTAATGCCGCTGCACGCGTGCGCAGTTTAACTTGAAAACGTATTTCCGTTCTGATTTTCATTGGCGCAAGGTAGCACAGCACCAAGTGGACAGACATTTCTTATTGCGAGAATATGTTTGCAAATATACATAGAAGATATCGTTGAATTAATGAAAAATATCGGAAAAGAGTAAGAACTCGCATGAGTTGAAGACTTCTCAAGTTTACTGCTTAAAGTTCTAACAAGTTCCAAGGCTTTGAATAGTGCCAAACTTGATTTTGTAAGTTTCAAGCTTTCGACATTTGAAGAAATTGTTAGCGGTGATATAAGTTGCTACCATCTCTGGATCTTAATATACAAAAAAAATCAATTAAAGCATTGGACAGACTCAGTTCAAATCAATGCCGAAAACAAACTGAGGTAGTTACACTGTTTCAGTTACCACTAGACAATCTTGAGCCGAACACGTCAGCTGTATCAGATGAGTTAGCTGGAGTCCTTTCCAAAGGAGCCGCCCTTTCATATACATATTTTCTATATGGGTTTTCAAAATATCTAAAATGTTATTTAGTCAAGTTGCTATCTATGTATATGAACAATCCATTCTTTCACATCGCAATTTTCCATATTTTCAATGTCGCATCATGTCAGACAGCGCTTAACACCATCAAAGCATCGATACAAAAAATATCAAGTAACTTGCGAACGGTATCAAGTACATAATAAAATTATTCCAATCTCAATCTCAATGTAAATGTGATTACCCTAGTAAAAAACGCATAATACGTTCAAAAGATCCCATGTTTGACAGTCAGTCGGTCTGTAGATTCGTCTACCTGTTCATTCACTGCCCTCTCACTCACTGTGTTAACTCCGTGCGCAAAAAGGCACGAAAATTGTGGTGTTGCCACATCGCGTAGGTACACGTCGTATAATCAACTAAAGTAGAATTAAATGCAAAAGTTGGCATTTTTAATGCCTCCACCGTCATTGATGTTGATCACCACCGAGTTGCTGCCGCGTACGATATGTAGATATGCTGCCAGAGTTTAGCCCCGGTTTTTAGGCAGCAACAACGACCAAAGCAACAACATAATTATAGGATACATTTGCGCGCACAGCAAGCAAAAATTGTTGCAACATGGTAAAAGGAAGTCACTCGCCATTGCTGTTGTTGCTTGGGTTGTTAAGTACAAATACAACAACAACAACAACAAAGTACTCGCGCGTACAAGTTTTTAAAGCTTGTTCGACATTGAATTGATTAAGTTAAATTCCGATTATTATATTTATTAAGCTTTCTATGCATAAGAGCTAATAAGAGAAAAAAAATAAATGGCGGTAAAGCAGATATGCCGTTTAAGTTCTGTTTGGGGAGGCAGATTAGAGTTGTTGGCTTTAGCGCTCGTCGCAAAACAGGAAATTTTTAATTATGTTGACAACATAAGATATGCACTTTAAATGCGATAAGTATTATAATAAAAAAAATTATTCATAAATTAAATATAACAAGAATTATGTTAACGGCAAGGTTGATTATTTATAAAATGCTCGCAACATGAGCTCATTACAATTGCTCTACAAAGTTGCATATTACTAAGTTCACTTTCGTGAGTGATTTTAGCCCACTGACCACCGAGAATGATCAACATTTTTCGACAGACCAGACGAGTAAAAATCTGATTTATGACGATTTTGATAAAAATTGATATATGTATATATTTTTTTTGATATTTTTATTTTCCGAAAAATCTCGTTAAAAATTACAAATTTTTTCATGTCGAAAATTCCAAAATTGCCAATCCCTAACTGTCACTGGCTATTGTATATTTTCCCACAAACTTGAAATACTTTAATGGCCAATTTCTATTTACGAGTACAACACACGAGTACATGACAAGTACGCCTGTCCCCTTCTTCGAAATTGTAAGACCAACGGCGACAATTGAGCAAATATTTCATAATCGAAAGTGAAAACGAATCCCACCCAAGATATCGAAACAAAAAAAAAAAAAAAATAACAAAAAAAAACTAAAAAGATACCAACTGAAATCGAAAGCGCTAAAATAACATAAGAATAACACAAACAACAAAAATTGAAAATAAAAACGAGTATTTCATAATTTCATGATAAAAATGCATTTTATGGTGGTATTTCTACAGGTTTTTCTTTTTTTCATTTCATTTCATGTACATTTTTGATGGGTTTGCATAGCATTTTTTTTTTTTTTTTTTTTTTTTGTATTTTTATGACAACAAAACTTCATAGCGCATTTTTACAAGAAGCAGCAACAAATATAAGAACGTCGCTATAAAATGAAAAAATGAAATAGTTGCCAAGTTACTGGGCAGTCAGCAGACTGAAAACGCCGACGATAAACGCAAGTGATGTACTTTGACATCAGAGACAATAGAATGCAGACCAGCAGCGTTGTAACAGTGTTGCCATTTATAAAAAAAAGTTATTGAACTACATTAGTAAAGGTAGGACTGTTTTGTTCCATACTGCTAAATATGTACATATATTATTTTTCATATTTGAAGTGAAAGATTTATATGACAACCTCAAGAACAAGATGAGCTTTTTGTCTTTCTTACAAAAAATATCCTAAACCTTAAATCCTTTTCTAGCCCGAGAGATAGCGTCAAAAAACATGCAATCGTAAAAGTATGTCTTATGAAGAGGAGGAATTTTTTCGGAAAAAAATAAGTTTTTTACAATTTTTTAACTAACTTTTGCTTCGTTTCATTTATTTAAAATAAGTATTTAGTAAAAAACATTTATTTTGTATTAGTGGTACCAACGGCCTCGCATGCGCACTTCCCGTTGTTTTTTTTTGTTTTGATAATCACATTACTCTCTTAACATTTCAAAAAAGAGAAAGAAAGTTTATCCTTTAAATAAGGATATCTAACTATAAAAAATAGTAAAAATAAGTATGCAATAGCCTTCCCGAGCACAAATATGTTGTTTTAAAAAATAAATTATTAAAATCGCTTTATTATATTTTGCGCCAAAGCGTTACAAGCCATTTCCATATAAGGAATTTTGTATAAATAGTATAGACATAACTGAGTATTTGATATTTTGTATTTCATTTGTACTGCTTTTCAGTTCGCCGTGTGCTTTTTATTCCACCAAAATAGTTGGCCACGTAAGGTATGACCCTTTGTAAGAAATTCTTTAAAGCGAATTTTAATTTTTAAGTGAAACTTCTTTGCTTTCGGTTATCACTTAGTATATCCGTTGACCATCCTATAATTTTCAACATAATTCGATTCAACCGATAAGTTTGCGTTATAATCTAATTTCGCACACTATGTGGTTTGTCACACATCTCCCCATATGTTTGCACATTTCGCCCATAGTTGCACGTTTTTGAGTTTACACCCTTTTTGCGTATGCATACGCGTGGTTTGCATTTTCGCAATTTTTAACGCATTTATTTCGTACGTTTATTATATACCTGCATTTTTTGCATAAACAAATCTTCGAGCGTTATCAGCAAATTTTCGTGTTATCGCATGATTTTAAGCGTATACACGCACTTATGCCTAATTAACGTTTTGCGCATTCGTGCTTTTTAGCGAATTTTTGTGCCTCTTTAGCGTATATGCGCAACTTTTTTTTTCTGGCAATTATTATTTTGGTTGGAAAAAATATATATGTATAAAAATTTAATTCAATATATGTTGGATAGCAAAAATTATCGCTATAGGTAACTTAATTTATAAAACAAAGCGTCCTTAATATTTATATGTACAGTGTTGGCAACACTGAATAGTTGCTTGAAAAAAAAAAAAAAAAGGCAATATCGTAGCAACCCTATGGTTGACGACAACGCGTCATAAGTCAAGAGAAGTCAAGTCATCATTATTACCGTCGAGTCAAGTCGAACGCAGCAGCGTAAGTCAAGTCTGCTTGAAGTTGAGCGCTTTTATAGTGAACAGCACGCCATAAAAGTCAAAGTAACAGACATACAACCAGGCGGACAGACAGACAATAATTTTCTTGGTCGTCTCTCTTTAGGTTTTTTCTTCTCCAAGTAGCAACAATAACAACAATAAAATTGCTGTTTGTCGAACTAGTTTAGCCAAGTTTACAAGCCCAACGGCAGCGGCGGCGGCGGCACAAATTGAAAAACCATTTTTGACCATTTTTGAAAATAAAATGAGTAACTTATATTGTAGTAGCATAACAAGTGTTGCTTACAAATACATTTAAAAGTGATTTACAAACCTAAGCTCAGCTCACTGTAAGTATATCTGTGCATTTATGTAGTCCATATGCTCTGATTGAAAGAGACACAATCAAAAACCAAGGCTAACGACAATTTTTTTACTGTTGTCGGGTTTTTAAGCAAATTGTTGCCAAAATCATTTCATAGAATTAAATGGAAAAAGCTTAGCCAATATTTGCACATCAACTAATGTTTTGTTAAAAGACCTTTGAACTGCTTTAGCTAAGCTTTTGATTAGATGTAGTAGGTAACATTCTTTAAAATGTCATATGCGAAAAGTTAAATATTTCATCTTAAAATTGTGTTGTTCTGAATAAACCAGATATTGGTGTATTTTAGTATTGTTTTTGCCACATTTTATTTTTTTAGTGATTTATAATTAAAGCACGTTCAGGTATTACAAATTACTAATCGATTATTTTCTTTTTCTTTACAGGTAAACTTAAATACAATAACTGATTATAGTTGGCTGCAGTAAATGCAAGTATTCAGTGTAAAGATCAAAAATTATGTTAATACTTTTGAGAGTAACCTAGTATTTTGTGATACTAAATCTAAATTTTTTATCAAAAATGCACCATTTCAAGCTTTAAGAAATATCAAAATGATGGAAACGTCTACTGAAATGTCAATGAAGACATGTTTCATGGCGGCTATTGAGTTTCATCTGGATCTGACTATACCTCACATTGAATTTAAGTATGAAGCCTAACAAGCTATTATCGGAATGAGCTCTGAGCATGTAAGAAAGCGGAGTTTTGTACAATATTAGAATCACTTACCAATGAAGTGTCCGCTCTAGCATTTCGAGAAAAGGAGCATCCGCACTAGGCGTAGGTCCAGAACCCTGCTTTGGTGTCGGACCAGATAAAATCTATAGTTCATTACTAAAAGTAAAACGTAAGAAAATAAAAGCTCGATAAAATACCAAAACTAAGGCAGGCAAGAATAACACTAAAAGAATCAAGGCATACATCATTGAAGGAAATATTGATAGGCCACTTCAAATTGAACTAACATTTGTTACCTGCAATTGAAGGCGAGAAGTCATCCGTGCATATTTTTGCTAAATGTGGTGCTCTTGCGTGCGTTAGAATGAAGTTTCATAGTAGTAATTAGAAAATAAAACTTTAAGTAAATTTTAGATATTCTGAATAGTCTTGGAATACTCTGCGTTTTATAACTGAGACTTACACAGTTAATCAGGTGGGGTACAGTAATTATGTTAGACTGATATCAGGCCACTATTACTTAGAAAGTAATCATATGACTGAGAATACTTCAGATGGGAATCCTAAGTAAGGCTCTGAGTCCCTGAATATTCAGTACTATTGAGAAAATAATCCTAAGTTAGGTTTATCTTAGATTTCATAATCAGCCTTTATTGAGAATATTTCGGGCTTTTCAGACAAAGTGCATATGCCTTTACTTAAGCTAATTTAGATCTGACTTCTGCATGGAAACTTAGTAATATGTAACTCAGACTAACTTAATCAAAAAGGGGGAGGGGGGTACAATAAACTATAAAAGTCTCAAAATTTCATTTTTCATAGTAATAAAAGGTTCAAAGGTGCCACTTTTCAAATGACTCAATTTACATGAAATTTTCTGTACGATCTTTTTTGTTTGTTTCAAATAGTTTGTGTGATTTTGATTGCAATGATTTTTAAATTTTTTATGGGAAATTTTTCTTATGTTTAATTTTTTGCGATTTTACTTAAGAAAAATGATCATAACATGACATGAGAGATATTTCGAACTCCGAATGCTTCGAGCTCAAAATATATTAAAAATTTTCCAAAATACTCAAATGATTTCATTACATTAAAACGCGGTTATAAAATGAATATTAAATAAAGCTAAGCTAAACTTAACTAACCTTACCTAACCTCTATAACTTTGACGGAAGTATAAGTACAAAAAAATTATAGGTATTACAACTTCTAAGTATAGGTTTATTTAAAGTTGCTATAAAAATCCATGACAACTTAATAAAGTCTTAACATACAAGTAGTTTTCTGTTATTTAGTGGGTACTTTACAACACTTTAGGGTTAATAATATTTGCCATAAACAACACAAATTGTATTGTTTACGATATTAGAACTTATTGTGCTTATTTTGTTTCTGTTGTTGTTGTTGTCGTTGTAACTATTATTGTTGACTTGCACTCACTTACATGCTCTGCTTTGAACAGAAATTTGCGATCAAATTGCATATAAAAAAAAAAATAAAAAAAAAATCAACGAGTCAAACGATACGACAAATGCGAAAAAAGTGGTCTACTTCACTATACTCTGGCAAACTCTACAATCAAGCTTATCGCTGTTTTGGCGGAAGCAGTCATTGGAGTACCCGGACAAGTCGATAGATACTGTCAATGTGAAGACAAAGAAGAAGATGAAGTGAAATAGTGGAAGAAGCGCAGAAGACGACGCAGTTAAAGAAGCCATCAAATCAGCTGCAGCATAAAGTAAACAACGTTTATCGCATATTGGGCTAGAAAATATAAACATGAACGACGATATCTTAAAGTTTGCATTTTGCAAATCAAAGTTGGACGTTTAACTTAAGATTTTCTGCGTAGAAGATGTGTATGCTTTTTTTGTTATTTTGTTTTTCATAGTTTCAGAACTATGCTATCAGTAGTTAAATATTATTTTTATATTTAGTGCAGTAGTTAATTTTATTTGTTTACGATAGTGGTGATTGTATCTTTCTAGAACTCAATAGAAGTACTTTATGTAGCTTTAAGTAAATAATTTGTAAGTGCTTAGAGCGATATTAAAAAAATAAAATGTTCATGTTTTTCCAACCTTACGGTTACGGCTACACGTACAATTTATTTGAATTTTTTTTTTTAGAAAATCGTGTTATCTAAATAACACTTACGCACAAAAGTCATTGTCCAACCATTTAAAGAGTGATTTGATATCAAAAAAACAATTAAAATTAAGCAAAACTTATGAGGAAAAAAAAAACAAAATATTTTTTATTGTTGTTTACTTTGTAGTGTCGATGAAAAATATTAGAATTTTGAATGAACTTTAAATTGTTTACTTTTTTTGTGAAAATCGATAAAGTCGTTTACTTCGACTATTCATACTCAATTTTCTAATTTGCTTTCTATGTAGGCAGAAGTTCAGAAAAATAGTTATAATAATAACCCTTAAATTTGTGAAATATTTTTGAGCGATTTTTCTTTAGAAATAATTTTCATTCACTCAAACTTTTTGGAACCCAAGAATATGCGATTTCTCTTTTCTCTTTTTTCAGTCAATTTTTAATCGAAAAATAGCTGTGCGACAACTCAGCTACTAATTCAAGAACAATTTTTGCAGTGTTGGCACTTTTAGGTTGAAGTCATTTCCGACGAACTGTGAAGTGTTTTCTTCATACGGTTATCGAAACATTGAAAATTTCTTGCTGCATAGTTTTGGAAAAGGAGTATGCTAAAAATACATAATATCTGAAAATAAATATACCTACATATATTGCATTCCACTTAAGATTTCAATTTCCTCATTTTTAAGAGTGAGACAGACCTCCGCCAAGAATGTTCTTAAAAAATAAAAAAAAAAACAGAGTAGTAAAGTGTCTTTCCTAATAGAACTACATACTATATATGTACTGCATTTGCTATACAATATTTATTCAGGCTATGCAACCACAACTTGACTGCATTGTTTTTAGAGTACCAACCACAATTATAAAAAGTTTACTTTTAAACTACAAAAAGGTGCTAATTTAACTATAACGCCGTTGCTGATTTGTTATTTATGGATTTGTTTGCTTGTATGTCTATGTACTGACTGTTTAAGTAAACAAAATAGAAAAAAGGTGGTGAAACAAAAATAAAAATAATTTATTAATATTATTTGCATTTTCAATTATTTTCATATCCTAAGCCGAATTTAATTCTTCAAAGCAAAGTCAGCTAGCGTGGTTGGTTTCTCAGTATAAAGGAACATTTTTGAAGCAAAATAAATTATATTAGTAGTAATTCGAAGAAATTTAATGAGAAAGTTTTTCTCTAGGATTTTTAGTTTTTGCGTCAGTCTTATATACAAATTTTTCTGCTGAACTATCAATTTTCAGCAAAAATAACGCTGGGTAAAATTTTCAGAAAAATTTTTCAAATATTTCCGATCAAAGTTCTACTTACAGTTATGATCGCTTGACTTATCTTTAGAATTAAATATGGTTTCCTTCTTTGTGATAGTTGAGATCTAACAAATTTCATTCATACAATTTAACTCACACTAATATAATAATATATGTGTATAATATGTTCATTTGTATGTATATTCCAATGAATATTTCTAGAAGCGTATGCCGCAAAAAAGTTTTTGGCAATGTTACGAAAGAAGAAGGCGGCTTTGCCAAATGATTTCTGTTCTGATAAGGATTTTTATTTTGTTAGTTTTCGAGGGACCACACCTTTGTTTTTGAAAATAAAAACAATTATAAAAATATTATAAATTTTATAATATTATTTGATGATTTTATTAATTTGCATTTATTATTTTATGATATTTGACCGTCGCAAAAAAGTAAACAACAATACAGGAAGTGCGTTTTTAGCAATTTTTGTGTTAGACGAATATCAACTAATGGAAATATTAAATTTATTCAAAATTTTTGTTTTGTTTTTATGAATTTGAGGTACCTAATTAAAGAAATAAAGTTTGAATTTTCCTATTCTCAAAGTTTCTGTAGAGAAATTTTTTTTTTGTTCTCTGACCTTTTCTGAAGAATCAATCCCAATCAAAATCTACTGAACGCCAAGACGTTAGATCTGAATAATGTTTTTGAAGCGCCGCATTTTAAGTTTTTTTTTTTTAAGTTCTACTTAAGAAATAAATTCAAAAATACTTAACAAGTTATTTATAATCAAAGTCAAATTAAAGTGTGTTTATTGATTTTAAAATTGAAAAAACAAATAAAGAATTACAAAATTAGCGTAGAAAAATTTGCCATAATAATAAATTATTAGAAAAGAAGAATAACAATGCTCAATGTATTCGTTGTATAAATGAACAACAAATTTATTGCCTATTTACTTTGCACATTATTAGCACAAAACATTCGTTTCAATTTGGAATTGAAATCAGAATTGGATGTGGATACGTTGAATGCGCACATTTCTCACTTATGACTTTTTGTTTGTTTACAATTTACGGGTATTTGTTATAATCGCGAGTGGATACTATGAAATACCAGTTAATCAGTACAAACCTATAATATACATACATAGAGACAAATACTTGTCAAGGTCCTTTCGTAGCATTCAATTCGTAATTGTTATTATTAATGTGGTTTTGTCTTGTCATTTAACCGTAAAACTATAAGTAGACAGCCACTATATACATATACTCAATTAATGTTGACGTTCGTTCATCAGCCAATGATGATGATGATGATGATGATTGAGTTTTATTAAACCGGTCAATGGAATATCTGTAGAATTTATTTGCATTGGATTGGAATTTTTTTTTATTAGGTATTGAATTTATATATGGTAGCTCATGTAAGTTGTGATATTTCTTATTTGTTTTGTTATTTTGAATTGATTTTTCACAACTTTAAGGCCGTTCCCTTATTTTTGTCGCATTGATTTTGTTTTCATATGCAAATGAGAGAGTGATGATGTTTAAATTTGTAGCTGGTGGAGTATCAGATGTTAGAAAGTTTAAATTAAGAATATACTCTTTTTGTGAGGTGCGCCAATTTAAAACAGACGTCATGGTATTTTACCTTTTTTAAACCAATTTTATTATTAAATAAGAATCGTTAATTAGTACTAAATAGAATTTGAAGTTGAAACCGGGCAAAAAAAAAAAAAACCCAGATAGCTCCAGCTTTTATCTATCTGTCAATACTTTTTGTTTGTTGAAAATAATATCTGAATGTATATAAAATTGCTTATATGGAAATGGCTTGTAACGCTTTGGCGCAAAATATACTGAGCCGCTTTTAATAATTTATTTTTTAAAACAAAGGCAATTAGTTAAAACAAAATTTGATGACATAAATGATGGAAAAAATTTTTTTAGTTTATAGAAATTTTAATATATAAAAAAAAAATTCTAATAATTCCAAAATTTTGAAGACAAACAACATGAGCCTTATCTGACTGTAATTTGTAGACATCATTTATGATATATAAAATTTTCTATAAAGTTATGACTGTAATTTGATCTGACTGTAATTTGTAGAAATCACTGGTAATATATCAAATTTTCTATAAAATTATGACTATACGAATATAATCCACACGTATTTTTTAGTTTCAATAAAATAAATAAATCTTTTTTTATACCAAACATAAATACATTTCAAGTTCATACAACGATATAAATCAAAAAAGGTTTCCCAATAAAAATCAATTACGCCATTGACCCGATTCCAAGAAAATAAAACTTCATACAAGCGCTCCTATTTAAAAGCATCTTAAATGCTAAATTTCGTTTATTTATCAGCACAACTTCTTAACAGCAAAGGCCAAATTTAGGTGACCCCAAAAACGAAAAAGAAAAACTTTTATCGTTTTAGTAATTAGGATAAAAATCAACATGGCTGGAAATGCACATATCGCGCGCATTATCGCATATTTTGTATCTTTGTACGCAATCCATTTTGGTAATGCGAGTAACCGCATAATTTGCGTATCCAAAATTATAAACTGCACCCAAGCTAAAAATTTAAATGGAAAGATACCAAATTGAAGAAGAAAAGAATATGGCCAAAGGAAGTGCTAATTTAAGATAATAAATGTATTTTACTTAAAAAAAAATAATACTTTTGTAACAATCAAATTCTTTATTTAGTAACTGCAGTGGTGATTTCTTTTTATCTCTTAACCTCAAATTGACAAAGAGTTTTGAAAGTTTTTCGACAAAACTTTTTTTTTGCGAAAGATATGTAAATTTTTGGGGCAACCCTTAACCCTTTTTGATTAATAGTAAAATTTTTCATTTATATGATTTAATTTAATATTTTTAGAGAGTTTTTCATGTAGCTTATTTACGGATACCGAAAATGCTTGTTGCTTGAATATGAAAAGACACTTCTCTTTGAGAGCTGCCACGCCTAGATTTTTAACACTCCCACTTTTCGCTCAAAAGTTGCTTGTGCCACTTAATGTCTTCCTTTATAACAGCATTTTAGAAAACTTTACTAATGTGATAGCTTTAAATTTTTGCGCTCATATCTCAGCGGTGGGCATGAAAATATAGCAAAAAGACGCTACAACAAAATCAAGCAAAAAAAAAAACGAAATTTTAAAGTTCTTTTGCTTTCATTTCCAAATTTGCCAAAAGCACAAAAAAAATTAAATTACACAACAAACAAAAACAATTGCTACATTCGTCGAGACACAATGCGGCACCGTCGCTAATGCCTTTGTATGTTGTTTTTGTTTTCATTTGAACTCAAGTCATCGCTATGCGTCGATAGCGTAGAAATTCTGCGAATTGTTTTTTGGTTGCTTGTGCGTCGAATAACGATTCGGGTCATGAGGGCGGAAAGTGCCACTATGTGCCCACCGCTGCTCCAAATGATATTAATACTCCTGAACTATATGAAATTAAGTACATTTTAGTCTATATCTTTCGAGGCGCTTAGTCAGAAAATGTTTTTATAATTCCTACTCAGAACTTCAAATCGATTAGGCGACATATGCTTGCATATTGTAACAACTCTGCTTGTTACACTTGTATTGATGCCAAATGGGTTAAGGTGGCAATATAAAAAAAAATTCCCAACAAATTGCCAAAAAAGTTTCATATTTGTCCGCCAAGTTTTACTTGCCTACCACGACAATTCGTAATCCATTAAAGACAAAAATGCGTTGATATTTTTTTTTGCGTGCTGTTTTGTCATTATTTCTATCTGCCAGAACGTAAGTGCGTTTGGCGTCAGACAAAATTATCGCAAAGATAAATAATGCTTACTTATTCAGTTTTTTCGAAAGAATTCAGCAAAAACATTTTACCTTTTTTTTTTTGAAAGGGAATAAATGTTAACCAAATATTTACGCTGTTATTTTTTCCCAAAAAATTTGCATGCGTTTGTATAACGTAAATCAATTTTGTATACCTTTTTTTTGCGGTGCGGTTAGTGTTATGCTTTTTTTTATTTTTTATATTTGGGTATATTGACACTCCTTTATTTCAGCCAGTTGGATGTACGCAGTTGTTGCTTCAATTTCACGAGAACAATTCATCTTTTTGTGAGTTATGTTATGATTTTAAAGCTCATCGTCGTCAAGATGCTGATTTTGTGCACAGGAACGCGGAATTTGATGCTTTTGGTTCTTAATTTGTCAAGGTTTTATGAAGCGTTAATTTTTTTCTTTTGTGGTTGTTTGAGTATAATTTGTATTCAAAGATTTATTTTCCACTCAAGTTAAAGTTATATTATTAATGTGGCTTTCAAAGGTGTTATTTTCACAAAAATGCGACTACAGAATTTATCATTTTGCCATAAAATGGCAATGATTCATGCTGAAGATATTACTCTATATATTATAAAAATTTCAGCTTTCCTTCACGTGGTAGCCCATATCTGGAATTTTGCATTTTTACTGCCATTAAGTCATATTAATAAAGTTACTTATAATGCCCTAATTAACTTCACTTTGAAATAGCTACACGCGGTTTTTATCATACAATGGCAACATCAGGGTTGGACTTGCATGTTTTTGAAGTGTAGGGCCCAAGAAGATGAAAAATATTTTAAAAATTAATTCTCTTCTATATTGTCAACTTTGAAAAATTGTAGCGCAACGAAGATATGACTTATGCTGAAATAATTTCTATTAAATCATCAACAGCTGGTCAAGGACTACTCTCAAAATAAAATCAGCAAAATTTTAGAGCCCAATATATAAATTTGTTTTTGTTTTGGAAGATAATGTCCAATACATTGTGCACATCTTTTGGAAGAAAAAGGCTGATGCCAAAAGTGTTTTGAAATCTTAGCTTTTCGGCAAATAGCTATGTGAAAGAAGTTCAGAAGCCAATATTTGATCGAGGTAATAAGTCAATATAATGTGATCATTAAATTTAATAAATTTTGTTCTGTAGGACAAGAGAGGTTTTCTAAAATGTTTCAATATATCACTTAGTTAAATTTTATTTTGTTCAATTTTCCTGTACTAAGAACCTATCAATCGATTTTTTACCCACCCATTATCTTTTGCAAAAATAAGTTTTGCATCCTGCGAAATATGAAGTACATATTGTGCAAAAAATATGTTGCTCTTGGCGTTAAGGAAAGCGTTTGAAACATATAATATGGCTAATCTTAGTGAAGTAATTATCTATGCATGTATATCATGAGCAAAAACTAAAGACCCTTTATGGTATATGTGAAACATAATTTGAAATATAGTAAACTGTTTTGATAGAAATGTTGAGCATAAAATCAAGGCCTAAAAAAAGGCAATTCTATGCAAATAATCTAAAATTTGCCGCCCCCCTAAAAGCTGTAGGGCTACTTTCGTTACTGTACCCTAAATTCGGTCATGGTAAAATCATTTTTGTTATGAGTATTACTCAGCTTATCATTTAAAAATTTGTAACAATTCAGTTTATTTCACATTTGTTTTATTGAATTAATTTTTTTTCTTAGACTTTATACAAATATATGTCACTTAAATGGGTTGTTATCTACATTGCTATATCGTTTTTGTACTGCCTTATCTTTAATAATATAGCACGTACATATATGTATGTATATATAAGAATATGTATATATATAAGAATATGTATATATATAAGAATATGTATATATGTACCTAGCATAAACTTGGTATTTCCTTTTCTTATTAATTTTCTATGGTGTTGATAAGCAACGACCTTCTCAAGTACACTCCTGGTTTCGTGGCCAAATCTTTGTTGTTTTATAAAATTTTATTTTTCTTAGTTTATTTGCAAATAAACGTAATTTAAATGGCGATTAAGTTTTATTTTATATTCATATATATTATATGTATACTATACACATAGGTACATTGACTTTGATAAAAACTGTACAGTTTTTAGGCACGTGTTTACTTTTGTGCATAAATTGGTCGCAATTGTGCGTAAAATCTAAAATTCGGATTGCTTTTGCGATAACAATATTTCTTATCAAGTCTAAGTATGATATCTAAGCTAAAATCTGTATATTCCGAGAATAACGTCAGGTATTTCGCATTATGAACACATTCGGACCAGCTTATTCCTTAATACGATCATCTGATCAGTGCCTGATCATGGTACAGCACAGTATTCTTTAATACGGTCATCAAATGAGTTCCTCTTCAGAATATTATACTAAAAACCTTACTACAGTCCCGGTACGTTGTTTGAGTCAGGATCGTATCTAATATTCTGAACTAAATCTTAATATGAATTTAAATTTTTTTTCTGGTCCGTTTCTCATCACAACATAATTTACTTTTCTGATCCTTAATAGATTATTGTGTGACTTTTCTATGTTTTGTTTTTGTTTTGTTTTGTTCATTAATATCACCATACTGCCCTCAATAGCGTAAAAATCGTATCTCAAAAAACTGCATATTCTGGATTCTTAGGAAATTATGCATCTAATTAACTACGCCAAATGCCAGTATCTTAGTTCAAACCTATAAAAAATCTCCAAAGAGAATTTCCTCTATCTCAATTTTAAAAGTACTTGAACAAATTGATATAAAGAAAACATAAATTGTGAAAAATTGTAGCGCAACAAATTAGTCGGCTAGTGCCAAAATTATACAAAATAATCAAATATGTACAATCAAAAAAAAAAAAAAAAAAAACATCAAAGAATGTTGCCAAAAATACCCCATATTTAAGTTTTTATTTAGGTTAGTAAAGGTTTTTAACATGTGAATTCTTTTCTTTTCAGGAACCTACATATATTTACTGTTAAAACTTTCTGCAACATAATAATTTCTGCAGTATAATCAAATATGTATGTATTTGAAATAAAAATTCAATGATTATATTGCAGAAATTATTATGTTGCAGAAAGTTTTAACAGTAAGTTGCGATATTTCTTCCAACACCATTTAAACTATTCCTGGCTACTGTAAACACGCCCATATAAATTTACACCTCCAACCATTTTTCGTTTTGGTTTTGTTTTGTAAAAACGCTCTTCAAGGCGATACAAGCCACGAGGCACAGTTGATGGAAATTTTATGTCCTTAAAATTTACGTCCTTAACCCAATAGTTACCCTGAATCATAAGAAAGTTGTTGTAAATAAATGTAAAATAGAACTTTTACTTTTTATCAAAATTAACATAAGCGACACTTTGCGAACATAACAATTTTGGATATATTTTCTATACAGAACCTTACACTACTCGTAGATACAGTCCGCGACAAAACGATAGCACACCTAGATTTTCGGTGTTTTAAAAGATTTACAAAAATTATTAAAAATTTATTATTATGTTATGTACTCTTAAAGGTAAGGACAAAAACTTCAATCTTCTAGGATGGCCAGCGCGTATTTTCTTTGAAAATACGTTAAAAAGCTATTTAAATCCTTACAAAAGCGAATAACTAAAGTGGTAGAGAATATAGGAGGATCCACCCATTATTAAAATAATGTTTTACTTTTATTTTTTTAAAACAGTTTGAACGAATTTAAGTTACAAAAATTGTGTGCTATCGTTTTGTCGCACCTTAAAATTAAGATTTTTGGTTTAATTCAAAAATGCATTAATTTTTTTAACAAATTCTTTACAAGTTATTTATTTCCTAATTGTTGTAAATCCTTTAAAACACCGAAAATTTAGTTGTGCTATCGTTTTGTCGCGGACTGTATACTCAAACGACATTTTTTCCATTACGTTAATTTTGCTAAAACGACCAACACATAAATTGCAACTCACCTTTGGTATTGGACATATTCCCTCCGGCGGTAATGTGGGGAAATTTGTTTTGCCAATAAAATGTCGTTCTACATATTGTCTGTATGAGGTGTTGTAATATTCACACATTGGCACTAATGGTAAACGAAAAGGTAATTTCTGATATCTACTACTACCCTTAGGACTGTAGTAACATTCCATGCCACGCTATAAAAAAATGCTTATTATGGCAGCTAGACTTAATATAAAGTACACAAATTTTACCAAAAATGTATTATCCATATCCTCGGTGAAACTGTAGTTTCCAGTCAGCGTTTGTGTACGTTTTATGTTTTTGAAATTCCAAACTGAATAATTAGCTATGGTTTCATCTTCACCAGGTATGCTTTCATAATACAATGGTACTCCTGTTACAAATGGATCGACTGGCTATGTTTTATAGTATATCAATATATAAATTCATTAAGGAGTTTTACCACGAAGTATTTAATGAAATAACTAACCAAACCAATGCCATATGTATTAGTAATAATTTGGCCATAGAAATAGCCCCAATAGCTGTAGAGAATTATATATAAAAACTTTGTTTGTAAATCCATTGGATGAACTACTACTGCAACCGATTTAAGTTAAATTTGATTTATTTATACTTTTCAAATTTAATTAAAAATACAATGAATTGAAACATTTTAGTTTATATGTACATGATATTTGCATGTTTTCTTTATCTCCGCTATTGTAATTATATTATCATGATTTAAATTACAATTTAACCCATGAGTAGAGTACAGCAAATTTTATAATACAAACCAAATTAACATATATGTGCTCAAATCAGCACAATACCACGTATAAATGAAAATAAACAATTAAATATTTATATTTGTGATAAAAAAATATAGTTTGTCATACTTGTTTCATACATTGCTTAATGGAGTCATCAGTGACCTTTAAGCCGATGCGTGAAAATTTCTGAGCTACTGAGCACCTACGAGAAAAGTGTAATATCAAAGGAGTTACAGAAACAAAGACACAACAGAAAAATAACTTTGGGTTCGTAACAAATCTTCTCACTCATCTGCTCAAAGGTCACTGATGATTCCATTTAGCAATGGATGAAAGCAGTATGACTTGCTTTAGTCTGGTTTTTCTGTTTATATTTTTTTTTTATTACTGTAATTTTTTTTGATGTTTGAGTAAAATAATTTAAAATATTTTCTGTTACGATACACTACTGTTATTTGCTTGAGGCGATCATCTTTTTGAGCCTCTATTTAAGTAATAAAGATTAAAAAATTTGTGGAGAAATTAATGCTACCACTGACCAAGAAAAAGCCATATCCAGGCTTAAACTCTTAACCTAAAATTAATTGTATGTACTTTCATATATTTTACCATACTTTCTGCAACGCTTGTATAGCAAGCTTAACTTATTACTAACACACATCGTAGCACGCATACTGCCTGCTGTACGAACGTTTTGTGATCAAATTATTATTATCAAAAACACAAGTCAAATGCTAATCACCATCATTGGAGTCATCAGTGGCAACAGCAAGCAACATTTCTTCAATGGAGGACTAAACTCTTAGTTATTTTCTTCTTCTAAATCTTAAGCCATAGCATCACTCACACATTTTGTCAGTCACTCAGTCAGTTAGTCAACAGCTGATTGTATTGTGCGCGTCTTAGCACATAGCGGTATTGTTTGGTCTAAGGACTGGCAACTGCAATCGATCAAGATTAATGATGGCTCATGGCAATCAATAGATTGTCAGTTTTTTTTTTTTTTGCTATCGAAAGTTTGGTGATTATTTTTTGCATAATTTTTTTTTTTTTTTGACTACGTAGTTGCAACGAACAACAATTATTTTGTTGTAACTTATAAATATGTTGTTAAAGAAAAAGCATTTAGTGATAGCAACATTTTAAAATTGTAAATTAAGTTTTGTTTTGTTGTTGTATTTGTCTCATTATTATTGTTTTTTCTTTTGTTGGAATTTGTATTTTGTGTGTTGAAAGAAAAAAAAAATGATTTTTAAATAAATAAAATGTAAAAAATTTGCAATAATTATATATTTTTTTGCTGATTAAGCTTCGCTCAAAGAGATTTATTGAAATTCTACAACTTTTATTTTTTTTTTTTTATATATTTTTTATACCTATAATGATCATGTAGCTGCTGTAGTCTATAATTAACTCTTCTTTTTTTTCTGTTACCAATTTCAGTTTATTTAACTTAAGCGAAGTTAAGCAGCAGCTGCTTATTTGTTGTAACTCTTTGCAACTCTCTGATCTTGCAAACATTGCAATAATTAATGATTGTTAAAATGTGATATTATTTTTTTTTATGGGTTTTAACAAAATAAATTACTGTTTGAGAAAGTATTGAAAATTATATATCGTATATCTAACTATTTGAAAAAAAAAAAAAAAAGTTGGCAAATGTATTGTTGGCATTTCATATCATTCATCATGTAGTTCATACGTGCAGAAGCATAGAAAGTGAAATTGACGGGCATTTTCACTTGTTTTGGGCTTTAGCGAAAGATATAAAATATAAAGCAATTAACTCTAAAGGTCAAACACCATTGTGAGTTTAAGATTTATGACATCGTCATACAAGTTAATCTATTTTTATATAAAAAAAAAAAAATAGTTAACTTGGTTTCTTTGAATTTTTAGTACTTAATTTTTATTTAAATTTTTGTTTTAAATTTTATATGCAAAATAGATTTGATTAATTTTTTTAGCTTTATTTAGCAATAATTTTGGTTGTTTCTTTGTCCAAACATTTGAACTACCATTTTTCATACTACGCTAAGGAAATTTATTTTGACTGAATTTTTTTTTTTTTTTGTTCGAGTGCTACATCAATTTTTAATTCACATAATCGTTTTCAAACAACAAAAATAATCATTTTCAATTTCATAATTTTTTCGATTAATTACACCGAAAACAAAAAACATCGCATGAGATATGAAAGTTTTTATTATTTTATTTTTAATATAAATTCATTTAAAAAATGCACGTGTTAGCAATTTGCTTGGATTTGTAGATTTAAATACGATAATGTAAAACATGATTTTGTACTCAATTTTCTCCCATATCATTTAAAGCGTATTTTAATAGGTACAATTTATAATAATTGTAATAGTTTCATTTATCATTACATTTCCTGTTTAATGTCATATTCGAAAAGTAATGTTAGTTTAATGATTAAACTTTAATCCATAGCTATTTTTTGTTATGAATTGTTCTATAGATTAGTAACCTAGAAAATAAATATTTTGGGATTTCATCAAATTTTGTTAGAGAGAGGGAGTGCTAAAAATTTGTAACTTTATGCTCTCCCTGTTTAGTTTAGCTTAGTTTTTTTTTTTGTTTTAATTTTACCATGAACTTTAATAATTAATTATATACATACATATATCGTTAATTTTCTGGAAGACCGTCATACCTCAAAAAAAATATTTTCAAATTAATTATGCCAAAATAACCACCGTCATGTCGTGTATTATTTTTTGAGAAAGGAGTATATGTCGACATATCTACTTTTATTTATTTGCACGTAAAAAATTATTTATTGATATCTTTAAATGCGTTTTTCTTCAATGCGATATACAGTAGAACCTCTGTAAGTCGAACTTGAAGGCAGACGTCAAAAATTCGAGTAATAGAGTTTTCGACTTATGGAGGACTTCGACTTCGACAGTAAAGTAACTTCTCTAAAGTTCAAATGAAATCACGTGTTCATAAATTCCTCTATCATTTCATAGAATTGGTTTATTGTACATCTAAGTAGTCTTTTACACTGATTTCTAAAAAACAATGATGTACATTGTCGGCATATTCTTAAAGTCGGTATCTTATTTTTCTTCGAGCTATAGAGGTAATTCGTTTCAAATAATCGAGTTGTGAAGGTTGTAAAATCAAACATTACTGTGTTCGAGATACAGAGGTCAAATTTATTTTTTCGAGCTATAGAGGGAAAATATGTACTGAATTTTCTTGTAGGGACTCACTAATTATTTGGACTGATAGAGGGGTCAGATTTCGAGCAATGGACGTTTTGGATCTTGAAGGGAAGGGAACACAACATTATTTCGAGTTTGGGAGGTTTTCGACTTATCCAGATTCGACTTAAAGATGTTCCACTGCACATATATTATTAATTTTTAAAGCTCACAGTCAAATTATAACAAAGCAACTTGGATATAAAATACATATCAATTAAAAACACGACCCGTTAAGTATTCTTTTTTTAAAATATATTTTGAAAAATCGCATTGGGCGTAAAGACGGCGCCTCTATGCTATTTTGTTAGCAGCATACAAGGATGCCACAAGAGGAAACTTGACTTGACGTCTTTAAAATTTAATATCATGAGCAGGGTTACCAAGCCGTACAGAAGAAGCACTATCCGGGCTTCTATTAAAGAATTAATTCAAGAAATGCCAAAAAATTTAAAGTTTTTCTTTGGAAAAAAATTTGATGCCCTTTATTTGGCTGTTTTTTCTATTCCTGTCTTTGACATGTTAATCCCGGTTACTTAACACTTACCCTGATCATGAAAATAATAAAAAAAAAAATATCTGTAGAAACTCCAGGAAAAGTTTAACTTTTTTCAAAATATTTTTGAAAAAATTAATCTCCATATTCGCGTAAAAACAAAATTTATTGAAAATTTTTAAAAATTCCAAAGCATGTGAATAAATCTGTAAACTTTTTTTTTGTATTTTCGTTAATATTATGTTATTTTTGATTTTTATTTTTTCGGTTAAGAAGTCTGTGCAAAAATGAGATCTAAATGCTCGATGAACATCGACTGATATACACTTGGGGTAATTTGGGGTCGTTGAGCTCAGCGTATCGATATATGTATCAGCAAATGAACCTAATTTTGACACGGTCACAAGCGCTCTTCTAAGACTTCTTTTATATTTCAAGCTTGCGGAGTTTGATGTCTGAAGCAAAGTTGATCCTCATATAATGATAAAAATCTTTTCTATTTACAGTACCAATCATGTCTTGCTTTAATGTTTTATCTCGTGCAGTTTGATAAGCGATAAAAAGCTTCTTTTCCTATTTTGAGCGAATATTTTTTATCTAATTGTGCTACAGCTTATCAAGTAGTAGACTGAATGATGAGATAAAGGAACATGCTTCATGATAAAAGTTTTAAAATTAAGCAAAAATTTTTGCACTTTTTCTAGTGAAAACCAATCTTTCTCAGTTATTTGAAATTGAGTTCATTCAGTTGTAACGTAAGGTGTCGTAAGAATTAGTGTCAAACGGAAGCAGGGAGAAAGAGAACATAATAAAGCTATCCAAATCACTCTTGATCCATTAATAACGTGAAGTGTTTTTTTGAAATTTCGGACCCTCCCTCCCCTTGATGAGATTTTGTGAGATTTGGCGGGACCCCCTCCCCCCTTCCCTCCCGTTAGATTTAAATAATAATATTTAATGTAAATTCAATGCATTAAAAAGTTGACGTGAGGTTTTCCTTGATCTCCCCTCCCCTTGGTGAGATTTTTCCGGACCCCTGCCCCCTATTTTAACTCACGTAATTAATTGACGTCCCCTTAGTTTTCCATTATAGGGTCATGGTCTTGTTAAATGTATTGATTTTGGTCATAACCATAATGGCAGTATCAGTCTTAAAACTGCAACTTAACAACGCCTTTGTTTTTCTCAAAATGTGCACACGGTGGGAATTCTAGGTCGTGAAGAAAATTAATAATTGAAATGTCAAAGTATTTTGTTAAAAACTCAAAACTTTCTGCAGAGAAGATCATGTTAGTATTGCTATAAAGATGCTCGTTAGCAAAATTAACACTTACAAAGCCTTTAGGGTCATACTGGAGACCTTTGCTATACAATGTGTGTGCTTACATTGAAAGAGAGAACTGCAGATTGGTCGTCTTTTTTGGAAATGTGATGAGAATCCTTAGAGTCATTACTTAATAAGTTTATCATCAAGAAACTTTGTGCAATTTAATTAAATCCCGATCCCATCACTTCATACGAAGTGAGCCTGTGCTCTGGTCAATAAAGAAAAGAACTGAATGGCCTTTTCATTATTTTTCCTTATGGTTTATAATAAACAATATTTAATTAAAAAAAGAGCTTATCTTATAAGTAATGTGTGCTTAGTATTATTTGAAACTTACAAAACATAAAAAATAACTTTCTAAAACTTAAATCTGGTCACTCTATAAACAATCAAAAACTTAAGCAAATAATACAAGCAACCAAATGCACACACCCAATGTCCATATGTAGCAACAATGAAAAAAAAAAAAAAATTGCACCAACTAACAGTAAATAAAGATAAAAACAAAGTAACTGCAACATAATAAACAACAACAGCAGCAGCTACAAAATATTGCATTTAACAAAATAAATCATGTGCATGTGTAGAGGAAATGCACTGCTTGCTGTTCCTGCTGCTGCAACTGCAATGTTGAAAATTGTTCAATTCACTTGCAACATCAAGTGGCAGCAGCAAATTGCACACTTGAATGGCTGTAGCAGCAACATCAACAGCAACAGCCGGTTTGACCGGCATAAGTTTGCAAATTTCTTTAAGTGCAACATAATTCTGGTTGCTCCAAACTGCGCATTTCCCGCTTCTTGCAACTTTTATTTGAAGTTCGTCTGTCTGTCTGTCTCAGGGGAAAAAGCGGTAAATTCGCATTGTCTATCGCATGCAGTTTGGTTTTTTTTCATCATCAACAACTTGCTATATTGAAAGTGAGTTTCATTTCTTTGGTTGCTGTTGTTGTTGTTGTTGTTGTTGTTGCTGCTGCAGCTTGTGCAATGTCATCCACGCATAGCTTTTTGATGCCTTCTTCTTGCGCACAAAAAAACCTTACGCGGGCAATGCCATTTTAAATGAGAAATTACCCAAAATTTGATATTCTTTTTACGGAAGGTGTTTTTTGATATTTTTCAATTTTGATTTTTTGGACCACAATATTTTTTATTAAAAATTGCACATGAATCAGAATCGAAAATTGACATCAATTAAATATAAATAATCGAAGAAAACTTTGGACGTTGCCTAGAACACAAAAATAGACATGCGAGAGAATATAATTTGACGTTAAATTTCTTGGCTACAAATCGAGATCAATAAAAATCGTTCTAAATACTTTACTGAGTTAACTGTTCAGTACAGCGCATCATAACGCTAAAAAAAATTACATGAAGAATAAAATAAAGAAACGGCTAAAGCTAGTCATACTAGTTTCATCCATTGCTAAATGAAATCATTAGCGACCTTTGAGCCGATGAGTGACAATTTCTAAACCTGATGTGTTACCTTTTTTACATAGATTTGTTAAGAACCGAATCAACCTTTTTAGCCTATGAAATATTACTCGCTTTAATAATCTCCTAAAATTTTAAGCCATTTATCTTTTGGCAGTTTGCATACTTTTTTTTTTTTTTTGAGTGATTTCTAAGTCACTGCTGGAATTGCCCCATACTACACGTTCCTATAACTATATGTATGTGCGTCAATTTGCGCTATCATCACTAGAGATTTGTGGCGTTGATGATGACGATGACGCGGATGAGTTGATGCGACGTGACGTGACGCCGACAAACGTGATTCGTTTGGGGGATTTTATATGACTTTGTATGGGCAGTGCGCATATTGCTTATGTATGTATGTATGTATGTATGTATATTTATATTGTTGCTATGCTGCGCATGAGCAACTTAAAACAATTTTTTTCCCACTTATTGCATTTGTCAATTTTTTTCGCATTTTTAAATTTGACATTTGATTTGATGTCTACAAGTTGACAGCTAAGATTGTTTGCAGTTTGCTGTTTTCTGTTGTTGTTGTTGTTGTTGCTGCTGCTGTAATTTCGTTGACAGTAAATTGCAATGATTGCGCGCAAATTTATGTGCATGTGTTGGCAGTGCAATTCATTGAACCTGCTTTAAAGTCTTTGAGATACTTACTCGCATATGATGATTCATTCCAAAAAATGAGACATAACAAAAAATAACTAAATTTTAATTTATTTTTAATCGTAGAATACGTGGGGCTGACAAAATCACATGAAGTCATGTTTAAAATAGGCGACAAAACAAGTTTCATACTTCTTGTTATATTGTGCAAGAAAGTTGTTTTAAATACTCAGATTAGTGTCAAAAGACTACTGAAAAAACTTAAGACTTGTTAGATTTGTCTTAATTGTAATCATTATTTATATTAATTTATTTTAAAATTTGATCATTTATTAAAAATAACATATGGAATCATTTCAATTGAATGCATTTACAAAAAAAAATAAATTAAAAAATTTATGGTGACAAGATCATAGCTTTCATTTATTAAATAATGGGTTGATATTACCTCATTCTGTTTTTTCTTCATTTGCACCAGTTTAAGAATATACAACATTGGAGCATGTTTTTGGATTTTTGAGCTTATTAAAATTATATATTCGCATTTTACCCATTCGCTCCTACCCATTCGGCTATCCAGCTAAACTATCACAGGTACCTATTTGTATCCATTGTAAGAATACATTTGTATTCTTTTGATGAATCCCTTAACCTTAACCCTCTTCTGGTTCACAGTCAGCCATATACATTTAGAAAACCTATATTGGGACGTGGCGAACCATCCCCTCTAACACCACCTCTTAACCACTCTCTGGAAAATTTTATATGGAAAAACGACTGAGAATTTTTTCATATGGTCTTAAGAAAAATAATCCATAGGAGGATTAAGGCGTGGTGCTGGAAGGGTAGTGGAAATGAAAAAAATGTTTGACTTTTCATGAAAAACTACTTTGTCTCAGACATCAAATCTCTCAGACACCAAATCTCTTAGACTTGAAGTAGAAAAGTTGTAGAAGAGCGTTTATAACCGTGCCCAAATCAGGTTTCAATTTCTGGTTCAATTTTGGCTACAATACGAGACAAACGAAAATCGTTCTAATAATAATTACTGAGCTTTCAATTCACTATAGTGTGATAAGGGTTAAAGCTAATCATACTAGTTGCTAAATGAAATCATCAGTGACCTTTGAGCTGATAGATGAGAATTTTATGCCTGATATGTTTTCGTTTTTGCATAGAAATTTTTTTACGACACAGTTTCGGTTTATATTCATGACAACTTTGAAAACTTTGATATATATTTTAGGCACGATATCTGTAACTATATAGTACATACATATATCAATAAATGGATAATAAATCATATGAGTAAAAAATGCCGAATTGCATAGTTTATCCTTGCGCTCCACTATTTTTCTTACACTTAACTAAGCAACGGACATCAATCTAAACTGCCACCAATATAATAATCTATCTATCAGTATTCACCTGAGGTTAATTTATTAAAAATTTTTGAATGGAACTGAAAGAAAATCACCTTTTGTTGCACGTGTCTGGCTATTGAATTACCTTGAACAATTCTGTGGCAAGTGTGCAACAACTTCCTTGTCGTCGTCTTTATCATAGCCGCCGTTGTATAACACATGATGTGGATGATGAGCATCAGCTGCAACAACAGCAATTTGCCTTCACTTGTTATAGAAAACGGTAAAAAATTCTGCACAATTTAAAATTAATTTTTGTTGCATTTTTTCGAACTTTCTACCATTTTTTTCTTTTAGACAAATTTGTGATGTTGCATCATCGTGTTGTGCTGCTGCAACTTTTGGTAGTCATTGGACAGCAAGCAGTGTCGGTAGCGGGTTTTTCCACTTTTCATGCGAATTTTTTTAAAGTTTTTTTTTTCTTTCTTCTGCAGTTTTAAGCCATATAAGAATTTTATTTTTTAGAATCTTAAATTCTGACTGACTCAAGCAGCAGTTGTGAAATGAATAGCTTCTTATGGTAATAACATTAAAGCCGGTATAGCGAGTATTAGCCGAAACTACTACTGTTGCTATGTGATGTTGCAAGCAACATTTGCTGAAAATGTTTTTATTTACATTTTAACAAAATTTTCAAAAAATTCAACACTTTCCCACAGAAATTAAAAAAAAAAAAAATATATAAAAATTATGTTATTAAAGTATTTCATAATTAATTTAATTAAATAACTTGCTACCTGTGTAAGACCACATAGCACTATATTGAATGCTCTAATGTTTTTTTTCATTCTTCCACTGCAAAGGACACCTGTGGCTCTGTGTTGCAATCAAAACTTCATAGAAAACAAATCAAATCGACCCATTCGACCAGTTTTGCTTTCAAATTTTTATTGCAATCCACTTAATGTTGGCAATGATTTTATTAAGTTTTCTTTAATGCCCTGCAGGTGGTGCCGGTATGTAGTGGCCACCATTATATGAATCCTGCTGATTTTGTTAGCAGTCACTCCAAAGATTTGCTTGTATCAAACATTGATATTTATATGCATTCTTAACAGCCAAATGCTGCTGCTGTTCAGTTCATAAAAATCTATGAAAACTAAATTTATTCAATAGTTCGCAGCCACCTGAACTTGCGAAAATGCTATAAACTTTATGGTATAAAGTCAACAGTATCAGATTTTACAGCGTTGCTAAATAGTTTTAAGATATTAAATATTCTAACATGTTGGTACTTATCATTTATTGCTTAAATTTATATTTAGATAATGAACAAATTAGCGCTTTAAAATTATTAAATAAATTAAATTTTTTATTAGTCGAGCTAAAAGTTTAATTAAGATTGTATTAGAAGGCCTATTATTTTAATTGCATATTAGCACCTTTTAAGTAATTTGCATAGCTATATGATAATAAAAAAAAATTATAGCTTATTGATCGTCCGACTTGAGATGCTGCACCAGATAGTCAGATATTATATTTGAATGTTGCAAAACAGCATATATACAGTGCGGCAATTATATTCCGGAACTGAGGCGATATATATCTCAGAAACTAGAAGCGATACTTATTGCAGTTATTTGTCATATTTAAGCTTGGAATTTTCTGAACAAATCTTATTTTTTGAAATCGGCTTACATATGCCAATTTTATGACATTTCGTTCATGTGCATCAATGAGTTCACGTGTTGAAATATAATAATGAATGTTTCACAGAAAATTCAGCACAACAGCCACAGAAACGTTTAAAAGTATGCAAAAAATTAATGCGTGGTCACTGATCACGAATCCGAAGTCAGATTTTTATAATTCAAGATGTTGGGCCCAATCCTATAATGGTTTGGGTTACTAAGCTTCCACCATATTGGTCTCACCACCTTGAATTTTAAAACTTTGACCTCGTATTCGTGAACAGTGACCTCCAAAAACCGCTGTTAACAAAATTTAGTTCGAATCGGTTGATTTTTAAAAAATACGTCTGTCATATTGGATCCGCCATCTTGAATTTAAAAATTTTGGAAACTTAATGACAGATTCGTCATCGATAACCCCAAAAATCCTCGTGTAAAAAATTTGGTACAAATCGGATCATATTTAAAAAATTCGTACGCCGTCTTGGATTCGTCGTCTTGAATCTCGGAATCATGATAAGTGACCCCCGAAACCCCCGTAACCTAATTTTGGTGCTAATCGGTTGATTTTCAAAAATTCGGTTACCATATTGGTTTTTTGACCGCCATATTTTATCCGCCATGTTGGATTTTGTGAACCTACCACGCCAGCTTTTAAGGGGCGTCCATCAGCTACAATTTAAATTTTTATTTTTACAAGCATTTTTTGCTGAACACTCGATTTTCTCCGGCTTCCGACCGCCATATTGGAGCCGGCATATTGAATTTTCCAAAGGCGCACTCGGCATAGGAAAGAAAACGTTCCAAGCTTTAAAATGAGCTCTCCGTCGTTTTTTTGGTTGCTCCTAATTTTGGTCGTACCTACCTATGATCCCGTTGAAGCGTTTCGTCCCATATGTATATATCGGTCATTCCATAAATAACTGCACACTCTTTTGACTTTCTTCTTCGAAATTTTTTTAGGACTTTTATATTATTTAGTAGTGCTTAACTTAATGTTAAATTGAAATTTCAAAAAAAATTATGAGTATTTCAAAATTTGACTCAAAACTTTTTAAACGCCATATCTCAAAAACTATGGGGAATAGAATAAAAAAACTTATTGGATCACTAATATGAAATTAATAACCATATATCCTTGGCAGAAGTTGTAGTACTAAATAATGACCTTTTAAGGATAATCAGTGGTAAATAAATGGTGTCTCCCGATTTCGGATATTGAGTTCAAGAAATGAGAGAATTTACGCCACTGTGTTGAAAATCACCGAACAGTACATTGGGCGAATCCGCAGAGTGTGCGTTTTGGCGGGTTTGTGGGACCGTTTGCAAACAAAAAGGCGCAATTTACTAAAAAAAGACTGCCACGCCCACTTCGTTTTTTTTTGCAGTGTATGTAGATAATATGATTTTATATTTGGCCAAAGATAATTTCTTTTTAAGTTTTCATAAAAAATTTATTTCATTTCTAATTTCATTTATATTTTTTTTTTATTTTCAGATAAATCAAACTGTGACTTTTGTTGGTTTCACAATAACATGCTAAGCCGTAAGTAAAATTTATATGTAGTATGTGAATTAGTTTTATTGAAATAAAATTTATAAAATTTTTATAGCATAAAATTTTAAAAATTCCTCAATTTTTTTATGGCAACTTGTTATTTCAAAATGTATGAATTCAAGCTTAAAAATAATATTTTATTAAATAAGAGTCACTCAGAAGCCTCGCTTTTACAATAAAATGCCATAATTGTATTTTTATATACCCATATCAAAAAGCTATAAAATATTTATTTCAACGTTGTGATTTCTTTTAACATTTTATTGTATTTCCTTAAATGTGTTCGACATGATGTTGGCAAATTCCTAGACTTATGCGATAATGAATATGAATTCCCATAAAATTTTACTAATTATAAGTTTTCCGTATTGAACACGCTCGTACCAAAAGTGAAATCACACTTAACAAAACAATTAAAATTCCGATTTCCTGTATAAACTAAATGCATCCATAATGTACAATGTACACTACTGCCCAATGACAAAGCCAAAAAGTGTTAGCTGACATAAAAATCCATATGGATAGATATTTTTTTTTTGTATTTTAAATATCGCTATAAAAATGTTAAATTTTATAATTCACTTCTGTCATTCATTGTTTGTTATATGTCATTTGTTATGCGTTTTAGTGTTGTAAATTTACGCACGTATTGATTTCACTACCGTACGCACGCCAGTCAATGTAAACGAATTGTAAGCGGCGGCTAAGTGTTCAAAATTAAATCTTTCTGGGTTGCTGTCCAAAAGCAGCGCTACGCGTTTGCGCGTAGAAAGTGCATTTCCTATAATAAATACATGTGGCATGACAAAGTATCGTTGTCGTCGTAGTTAGTTGAGTCAAATAGCAAAAATGTTAAAAATGCGCGTAAAATTCACAGTAAAACCAGGCGGCAGTCCTACAAATAAATCCCACAAAAATATGCAAATAAACAAAATACGTTAATAAAAAAACGTGTTAAAAAAAAAATTAATAATTCAAATTTTAAGTAAACAGCACAACAACAATAAAACAGTGAATGAAAACCTGTTGTTGCTACTGCTCTGTCTCAGATGTTGGGGAATTTTGTCGATTTCTTTTAAACATTTCAGTTGGTGTGTTTTGTTGGGTTGATGAGATATCTTTGAATTCCAGTGAAATTATTGGTTTTAGGTTAAAATTTTTCATCAGTTTTATTTAATTAAATTTTTTTTCTAAACCGGTGTTTTGATATTTTTTTTTTTATTAGTTTTAGCTTTAATTTTAAAATGTGATGTAATCTAACATTTTTAGTTTAACTTTAACAAATAGCTTAGAAAAAACTTTTTAATTATGAAAAGTGTTATTGTTCGTATCACAAAGAGTATTGAGAAATAATTTTCAACTATCCTAACTTATTAATTAACTTGCTGTTCAGTGTAACTTATAAGAAATCAGTTACCTAGAGCTTTTGCGTGAACGTGTTAAGAACCATAAAGAAAGTCAAAAACAAAGAATTTCCACGAATCATCTCTCGACGTACGATTTCTTACTGAGTAAGAACAAAGTAGCAAACGCTAAAAAATTTATGATTCAAGATGGCATAAAAGTCATTATGCTATCAAAAGATGACATAAGTCTCATATCATTACGACATTGACAATTATGCAATATGGCAATTATAAAGCTATCCGTAGTAGAATATTCTTAGAAAAACCATGAGTCACTATACTCCTCAAGAACGCCAAATCTTTGACAAATAATCGGTCGGAGGTTTTCGCTCAACGTAAACTTTTTCGTTGATTCCCTTATCATGTGCCATCGACTGGGTAAAGACTAGCACAACACGGGACGGTTAATGACGTGTCCAGGCGGCATATATCTCTGAGAACTTTCAAAAATCAATCAGAATACGGGCCACGCAATAAGGTACCTATCAGTGGATATTTTTTACAGGGATTTTTAATGAATGGCTTGAATTTGGCATCATTGTTCAATCGTTTACAATAAAATGGCCCGTAAGGGGCTGTTCATATAATACGCAACGCTGTTTTTCGACATTTTTGACCCATCCCACCTTTTGTCGCAACCTGTCATATGACCAGACATTCAAAAACTTCTCAGGCATATGAAATTTCATAGGCTTTCAAATTTCCCGATCCACCCCTAGGACCGTTACGTTATGTATGAATAACCCCTAATTAACGAACCATAGATCCTGGGTTCTTAAACGTTAACGATATCAACATTTTTTTTTAGTAAGCTGTTACTACGATTTCGCCAGTTAGACGAATACTTTTACCATAAACCAAACAATTAATACTGATTAAATCTTGAGAGATGTGGTATCACTATGGACCATAGTGTCTATGTGGGGCTTCCAATCCACCACTATAACCGAGAATAATGCCCCATAACCACGATTTATTTATTTTTTATATTAAATCGGTCTGTTGTCAGTTTTTAACTCCGGGCCCCGCAAAATTATAACTAAGCGCTGCTATTAGCTATCTAGTTGAAGTTTTAAAATGTAACTATATAAAATAAATTTCTTGATTAAAAAGTGCCATCTGTTACTATCCAAGAGGAGTCCGAAGTCTCCGCGGAGGACAGATAATATTATTTCTCAAACATTTGTCACTCTTTTCAGTAACTTTTGATAAAATTCGTTATCCCGTTGGGTAGGTCTTCTGCTGAGATGCCTGGTACAAATTTTTGATATTCCTTTCGAGAGAGAGAAAAAAAATTCAAAAGTGAATGTAAAAAAGTTGCCTCCTGTGGATCTGAGCATGTTTAGTTAACCCTTAGCGGCACCACGGGGTCGTGAACATTTGTGAAAATTAACCCTAATAATCATATTGAAGTTGTGCCGCTAAGGGTTAATGCGTCAGCAAATTGCTTGCAGATTTGCATTATTTTGCATGACATCGCTTATTGGAAACTAATGAAATTTCTCCAACAAATCTGGCAATACCACTTCAATATGTCAATGTTGCTGCCATGATTTCATTCAATGTTTGACCAAACAAACCGCAATAAATCCGCCATTTCGCTATAACGGTTTTATATTGACAAATAAAGAGTTTGATGGTTTGACAGCGTGCTGAATAAACAAAAAGCTAGAATAAAGCATATGAACGAGAGAGAGAAAGAGAGATAGAGAAAAGAAGATTGTTGTCAAAGCGCGGGAAAAAGAGTAGAAAAGGAAAGACGCATTACAAAAGAAAACAGATAGGGCGTAGTGGAGTAAGAGAGCAAAACAAAACCTTTGTTTATTTGCGTGAATAAAAAAAAAAATATAAAACAAAAACAAATAAATACAATTTAAGTTAGGAAAGGTAAAGAAAAAACAACAATAACGCCGCCAACAACAATTGAGAAAATAAAGTTTTTTTTTACGCGGTCTTTTTTTCTTTTTAGGTGACTGGGCCAGCCATACAAACGAATTAAACTGCAGACAGGCACTTGGGCTTAAATGACGCGCACTTGTCATTTATTTATTACAGACTTTTTTTAATTCGTCTTTATTTTTTATTATTATGTTTCTTTAACTCGATAAAAATTAAAATTAATTTCAATTAAGTTTTTAACACAAATATTTTTTTCTTGCTCTCAAATCTCTGTTATTTAAATTTTTTAACCCTGAATTGAATGGCATAAAATATGGCTTAATTGCAATTGAAAAAAATAAATAAATAAAACAATTAGTTTGAAGATGGCGCTGCCTTTTTTTAGTTTATTTTTTATGGGTGGGTTGTTTTTTTTTTTGCGGAGGAGGTGCATGCCGTACATGTTTTACAATTGGCATTGAAATTGGCTTTATCATTTATTTTTTGCATTATTTTTAATGTTGTTTTTGTGCTGCCTTTTTTGGCCAGTTATGCGTGTTTTTACGCCACTATTAATTCCCACAGTATTTAATGATTTAAATTATGTTTTAATTATGATTTTAACTTTGCTTTTGCACTATTTAGGTAATGCGTCCATGAAGTAATTAGCAGAAATTTTCATTAAAGCGTTAATTTCCTCTTTCTATATGTAGCCATTTATTATAATAATTATTGCTTAAGCTTTACTAGTCTTATATTAATTTTATCACCAGACATATTAAATGTTAAATTAATTTCGCGAAAAAATTATACTTCTGGTTTGTTTCAGTTTTAAAATCACACTCGCGCTATGCAAAAAAATTGCAGCTTTGATAATATTTGTCATATATTTTTTTTTGCATATTTTTCTCATTCCATTGCTCAGATCTTATCTCAAAACAAATGATTTTGTTGATAAATTATTTACTGTAGAAGGTGTTAAATTAGTATATTTCATGAAATTGAAGGTTGAAATTATTATTATGTTTTCGAAATAATAAATTAAAAAATGATTATTCGTTTTAATGCCAAAAGTTGCTGAGGTATAGCTTTCACAATTTTGAGAAGTTTTCACAAAAGAGGATTAAGAAACTTAGACTATCGGTTCATTTAATTTTGCTCTAACGGTACAATTTTTACTTTCCATCAAATTTCCTTTATGAAACGATAATCCTTGCAGACACTACCATTTCTCGGTATCCACGACAAACGTTGTATTTTACCCCAAAATTCGTGTTGTCCAACATATAAGTTTATATGTGTTTTCGTTTCGTATGGTACCTTAATTGCATCTTCGTTCTATAAGTACCTTATTCGCGTTTTCGTTCAATTAAGTTTGTTGTTAGTGCTTGCGTTCAATAAAGTACTTTATACGCGATTTCGTTCATTATTCGTGTTCATTAATGTAACTTATTTGCGTTTGCGCTCAACAAGATACCTCAGTCATGTTTTCGTTCAACAAGGTACCTTATTCACGTTTGCTTTCTAATAAGGTTCCTTTGTCGTATTTTCATTCAATAATGTCCCTTATTCGTGTTTTCGTTAAATAAGTTACCTTTCATTCAATAAGGTACCGCATTCGCGATTGGGTGCAATAATATGCCGTATTTGTGTTTCGTTCAAAAGAATATCTTATTAGCGTTTGCGTTCATTATGGTACCTAATTCGCGTTTCCTTACAGTACCTCAATAGCGTTTGAGTTCAATAAGGTACCTTATTTGCATACAATAAGGTACCTTTTTTGCATTTTCGTTCTATAAAGTACTTGATTTGCGTTTGCTTTGAATAAAGTTCCTTATACGCGAGTTCTTTCAATAAGGTACCTTATTCAAGTTTGCGTTCAAAAAGGTGCTTTATTCGTGATTTGTTCAATAAGGTACTTTATGCACACTTGCATTCAACTAAGGTACCCTATTCGTGTTTCATTCAATGAGGCACCTTATTTGAATTTTCATTTAATAAGGTGCCTTCTTTGTCTTTTCGTTCAATAATGTACCTTATTCGCAATTTATGTATACTGTTTACAAGTTATTGAGAGCAGATAGCAGAGAATACTCTACTGAGATAAATTTGTAGCTACCAACATTTTAATCGCGAAAAAGATCAAAAGACTTTTTCAAAGTATTCTCAGGCTATGATCGGTGCGTTTCAGCTTCTAAACGTTAATTGTTATAGATCAGCCACATCAAGGGTATCTATCTAGCTCACTTCCATAAAATGCAGCTTTTCTTAATTGCCGTAACCTGTACTAAACAACAGAGAATGGCTCATATTGAGCTCTCAGCAAAACTCTATAGCTCTTTTGCTTTTGATCTACTTGCTAAGTGTGCTGATCGCTGTATGCGCTCTATTGGTTGTAGCTCTCGATCGAGCTTTATCTTCACGACACTTCAAGACACTGGATCATATACTTTGTCAGTGGCTAGCTTTGGACATACAAAAATAATCTCCATAAATAAGATGTTGTTGTGGTCTTAAGTTTATGACCGATAGCTTAGGTAAAAGTTGCATCCCTTTATAAATTGTTAAAAGAAAAATGAAAACTAATTTCGAAAGTAAAGACCTTTACTACGTCTTTTCACAACCGATGAGCCCGATTTGCATTTTATTCTGTTCAGTATCTTAAAATTAAAACATGGAATCAATAAATTCACAGACAAAATCAATTTCATAACACACAATGCAGTCCAAGGCAGCAAAGTGCATTCGAAATGATAATAACTAAAATAAAAAATTAAATTATTTAAATTTAAAAGCATTTTTGTACAAAAATCCATTAAAATTCCAGTAAAAAAATATTTAGACAATCAATGCAACAACACCTTCATTCAAACGCCCCCCATGCAAAAATGTGCACTGACAGACAGACAGCATTTTTACGCGCAGCCCACTGATGCGTGTACGATCATTGGCAGTACATAAAATTTTAGAAACTAAAATTTGAAGTAAAGCGGGAGGAGGATGACAGCCGCCAAAACCTACCTTAATGTGCAGCGAAGCTTTTATTGTCAGTGGCGCTAATTACAGTGCGGGCAATAATAATAAACCAAAAAACATCATTGCGCAGGCGCACACGAATTTACGTGCGCCAGCTAAACGTGAGTGCGCAATAAATTTTCATAGTCAATAAAAAAGTTGGTGTGGTAGTAGGAAAATAAAATAAAAAAATAAAAATAATAAAAAAATATAAAGTAATATCTCTAGTGCATAATTAAATCACGCAGTCAGCGATAGTAGCGGCGTGATGGCTTAGCGCTTCATGATGCGGAAAAGTTGAAATATTTGAAATGAAAAAAAAAAAAAAAATAAAAATTTTAATTTTTCACTTCATTTTTTTAATTCCAAACAATAGCTCTCCATAACCATGTGAGTGAGTGAGTTGCAAGTTGTCATGCGTCAGGCAATAAAATTAGCAATTTTACTTGCAACTTCTCTTACATAGTACATATGTATGAATTTTTTTTTTGTCTGCAGAGCGCCAATTTTTGCACGATTTATGTTAATTTTTTAATTATGAGAATTTAAAAAGATATAAAAAACTACTATACTACTTCATAAGTATAATTGTAGCCAGGAGTTTATTTGTATCATATGTAGTCTCATAAAAACCACAGGAAATTTTTGTTTGAATTACTAAATTGTGTTGTTTTCGTCATTAAAATTAGAAAATGTGTCGGTAGCGTGTTTGTTTTTCTATTTGCTGAAAGTTTGCCTATAGCATAATATGTTATGAAGCGATTTGGTACTGGTTTTTAGAGTAAGTTTTGGAATGTCTTCAACAAGATATGTTCTGAAAATCTTTTTTTTTTTAACGAGCGCTTTCTACGCTATGTTAATTTTAGTGATATAATTCAATATGATTGTGGAGATAAACAAATTTTAGCTTAAAAATTTCTGGTTAAAAGTCTATGATTTAAAAAAATCAGTTAAGTGCAGACACTCGCGAAGTGATATGTAAACGCAAACTCATATTCATGGAAAAATAGTTTTAATTCTCGGAAAAGTACTTTTTGTTTTTATTGATGAATTTTGAGTTTAATAATTTTTTGTGTAGCCATGCGATGCTTTCGCAGTTTATTTATTTATTTACATCAGTGATGCACGAATTTCTACTGGGTAATGTTTTCTTCTTTTTTTTTCGTTGGAATTCCTACACACATTTATACACATACTAGCGCGAAATTTTTGTTGTAAACGTCAGCGCGCTGTTGACTTTTGGGTACCTCAGTTGGACATCTCTACTGTAGAGGGTGGTTTTTGGCCGTTTTGGAGGTAGTGTCAACTCCAAATTTTAAACACCACCATCGTGCTCAGCATCCTCGAAAACGGGGGGTGACAAATATTTTACCGATGGAAGACGCGGAATATGCGATTCCCCAATTTTGGGGGCGGGTTTGGGGCAATTTGGAGGGTGGGGCCAACTCCAAAAGAATTTTTAACACAATCATCGTGTAAACATCCTCGAAAACGGGAGAGGGAGGTGCTGTGGTTGCTGCTTAAAATATTTGTATTAATCGAGGTTTTCTCCGACTCACAGAATCCACTAAGTTGAAAATAGTAAAAATAACATTTTCTCCATTATTTTTAATTTTGAATTTTGAAAGTATTGAAAATAACGTTTTTTAACTTTACGTAGACTGTGAAAAATCTCAAATTGCATATTGAAGTTGGAAAATATTTGAAATTATTCTTTATTATTTTACATTAAGCAGTTTCGTCACTTTGAATGATGTATGAATTCACTATCAATGTGGGCTCTTTTTGAATCATAATCGTTTATAGTTAAATCAAATATAAAATCATTAATTTTTTTTTCTGAGTGTAGACTTGCTTCCATAACCGCCTGTATATTGCAGCTAAATTTATTAAGAAACTAATGCACTTTTAAAAGTTCAATCGCTCACCAGATTTGCATTTTTATGCGAAATTCTCTTTTCTCTAATGAATTCAAATTCAAATTGATTTAGAATACCAAATGAAGTTTCAGCAAATTGCTGTGCGTCAAATGTCGCATTTACGCTGTCACAGTTGCAAAGAATTCCGCCATTTTTCATGTTACATACGTTTTCGATCTAAACTAATAAAGTTTTCACGTTAATGCCGTCATATTTATTTATTGCTGTAGTTGCTGTAATTGTTGTTATTGTTGTTGTTGTTATTTTTGTTGTTGTTATTGTTATTGTTGTTATTGTTGATTGTTGCTGCTGTGCATTTAAGATTAGACTTAATGTATCGTATGTTATGCTTATTGTATAATAAATATTGTCAGGGATATAGATTTATTTTCGATCCTTGATTGTTGATTTATTATTATAATGACATTTTTGCGCTATGCCTTTAATACAGTCAACTGCCGGTATAACGAAACTTTTTTCAAATTTAAAGAGTTGAAATCAAAAGTCTTAACTTATTTACTTTAGAGTATTTTGCGGAGGTCTCAAAATTCGCATTCGAATGAAACTCTTACTAAAGATATTAAAAAATATTCTAGTATCCAGGCCCGGATTTAGAAATTTGCCGCCCGTAGGCCTTTCGCAAATTGCCGGCCTTCTTCACTGGTGAATATGGACAAAAATATTTTTTTAATATGAAAAGTGAGGACCTTTTTTTTTTTTTCTTCTCAAAATTTTTTTAGGTAGTTTAGGGGGCGACATTCCAAATATTTGCATTTTTTCCCCCCTCATAATGCATTACAGTTAAAAAAATTAAAAAAAAATTTTCAAAGTTCTCAATATTTGCCGCCCCTAAATTCTTGCCGCCCTAGGCACTGGTCTAGTGTGCCTGTAAGGTAAATCCGGGCCTGCTAGTAGGGTCGGTAAGACCCAAAATAGTCTATTGTTTCACAAACAATCTGTCTCTCCCATCTCTCTATATATAATGAATAAAGCAATATCAGTACCACTTGACGTTCTGGATATATGAATTTAATCAGATCTGAGATGAATTTATCATATGTCCATAGAAACCACCAGTACCACCTAAAACGGTGTACGAAATAATTCCTTCGCATCATCTGAACTCCACTCTATCTGTTCAGCTTCCTAAGGCTCAAAATGCGCATTAAATAATATCAACCAAATAAGTTTATTTAAGATGCTCTTAGTTTAGACTTGAAACATTTATGGTAACATTAATTTTGAATTGAGGAACTATTTCTACCTACTTACAATGTACATAACATACATACGTATACCATATATCTACATAGTTATTACTCAAGCATTAGTAACTGCAATATAACTAACAAAAATCTAAACAAACTAAGAAAAATATTCGACCTCCAGCAGCAGCAGCAGCAGCGCCACTTGCAACCAATCTATGCAACCACAATTTACACAAGAAACTATGATTCGCTATGGGTACCAGTGGTTTGGGCTTTTGCTACTGCTGCTTATTTTCAAATTCCTGCTTTGTAACTCCCTGAATTTGCTGCCATTATGTTGGTGCCTGAGGCAACTGTCAAGTGATTGTCAGCAATGGAATATTATGCTGCTGCTGCTGCTGTTGCTGTTACTGCAATAGAGGAAAAGAGGGTCAAACGTTAGAAATTAACTTAAGATTTGCAATTTTTATTTCATTCATTTTATGCGGTGATTGTTTGCCAGGTGCTGCTGTTCTTGTTTTTTGTATTATTGTTGTTGCTAATTTTTATTATTGTTGCTGCATTATTAATATACAATTTTTTTATGTTATTTTTTATTGTAATTGTTGTTGTTTTTGTATAATTTTTTTTGTATTTCATTTTCCACATCAGTTAACACGAAATTAAGTAGGTAGGTACCTACAATACATGGCCTAAGTTTGCCACTTTGCTTGACTTGTTGCTTACCTCGTATGTACTATATATAATGTTAAGAGTTAGGTTAGGTTAGTTAAGGTTTTCATTTTCATTTTTGTGTTGTTTTTGCTTTTATTTTCGTGTCATGACTTGATTTTTATTGTTGCTGTTGTTGTTGTTTTTTCTCTTATATGAATAGTTACTTTTATTAGATTTTTGCTATTCGTGTTACAAAGTTGTGTTGCTACTGTCAAAGGTGATGGCTTTTCTATTAACATTTTTCTCAATGAACATTCGATACGATAGTGCTTAATTTTTAACTCTTTAGTGCTAAGTGATGGAAATATCTAGATTTATATTATATTAAGTGGCTAACGTTTGAGTTACGTTTGAAAAAGTTAGTTAGTAGGCAGTTGAAACAATCTGACAGTATTTTTTTTTTTTATTAAAAATGTAGTGTTTTTCAGCAAGTCAAAAATGTAATTTAGGTAATAAAGGGTTAATCTACCTCTGCACATATGTGTTGATTAGCTTAACCAAACGTCACTTGCAACTGCAGTTAAAACAACAAGCAACGACGGCTTTAGACTGAGACTTTAGTCTAGCGACAGTAAAACAATGGACAGACAAAGATTCAGTCCTATGGGCAGAATCTGTTTTGAGGCTTTCTGTTTTTCGCTTACAATTTTGTATAGTTTAACAAGAGCTTGGAGTGTGTCATGAGTGTAATTCCATATATTGCACACATACATACATATTAGAGTGTATGTTTTTTTCTCAAGTTTCTTAAATTGAGTAGCTTGGTATATTAATACTACTGCTAAAAATAATACAATTTTTGATATTATAAAAAAATTTTGATTTCAACAAAAAAGTGTATTTTTGAATATTTTACAATTATAAGAATCAGCTTTTTTAAAAAATATTTTTCAGAATCTGAGTGCCTACACGGAAAAAACACCAACTCGAAATTATTGTAAATCTTAATGAAAATTTAAGAAAATTTGTAGGTAATTTAGTAATTTAGAAACGGTTCGAGTGTCTATTAAAAATTACTAAGCGTAATATAAAAATTGCATCAAGCAGGCATTAATTTTTCGAATGCAAGTTTTTAATTTTTACAAAGTAGATTTTAAAATTTCTGCAATTATTTATTATATTTTAAAAGGACTGTACTATTTTTTAAAAAGTACATTATAAAGTTTTTATGATGAAATAATAATAACTGAAATTTATTTTTAAATTTTTTGGTGTGTTGAACAAAATTAGGGCAGCCAGCGAGTTTCCGTTGCCGCTTTCCCGACCCCGTCCCAATTCTGTTCAACACATTACTTCAAAGCCAATTAGTAAGAGTTTGGCAAGCCTTATATATTTATTTTTTTGCATGAACATGTTGAGAACTCAAACAGAGTACAAATTAAACACAAAAGAGAAATAAAATTCAATATAATAAAAATTAATAATCTTGAAATAATTTTTCTATAACTACTTTTTAAAAATTATAAAGCGGGAATCATATATTACAATATGAAATATATAAAAATTCTAATGTGGCAATTTATTAAAATTTAATAAATTCTTTGTAAAATTTCAAAGTTTTTAGGTGATAATTAAAATGAAGAAATTAATTTTTAATATGCACTTATTAAAAAATGTAAAATGAAAATATTTACAAACTAGAATAGAATTTTTAATAAGGATTTTCTATTTATTACTATAAAAAAGTAATATTTGTTTTCAGATTTTAATTTTTATAATCTCCTATTAATTTTTAATAAAATTTGAGTTGGTGTTTTTTCCGTGTACTTTACCTAACCTTCCAAGAAAATCTTCAATTTGGGAAATAACAGACACTCTAAAACATATGTACCTATGCACATTTCTTTGGAATTGTTGCAATTTTTCTTCTGAATTTTTCTATGCAAGTAATTTATCTACTGCCAAGCGCTAAATCGCTTTATCTCTGCCATAATCTCTTTGATAGATTTCAACGTTGAAATTTCACTGGAAACGATACCAGAAATTGTTGTGTAGTTGCATGAAAGCGTATGTTAAACAAATTGAATTATTGCCTTGCAGCAAGTGTTGAAATCTGCCAACTCGTTTATATAAAAATTGCTTTTTAAGTAGGTAGTAGTTATTTAAGTATAGCTTGAAAAATTCCGAATTGAAAGAAATCATAATATTTCTATTGAAATACGAAGAACGTACGATCGATTGCATATATGTACATAGTTCAAGAAGATCTTACCATCTGAACTAATGCTTATATCAAAACTAAATATTCACACAATTTTTGTCAATGATGAGCAAACCGAAGATCAAGATCATAGCAGGCTTGGTTTAGAGCAGTTGGCATTGGTATTGATATTGGTCTCGCTCTCTTGGTTGGTCTTGCAATCAAAGGGGACGTCCATTAATTACGTGAGGTATTTTTTTGAAAATTCGGACCCCCCTCCCCTTGGTGAGATCTGGCGGGGCACCACCCCCCCTCTCGTGATATTTAAATTATGATTATTAAATAATTGATATGAAACAATCTGTTATCTGCTATAATAATGTAAATTCTTTGCATTAAAAAGTTGACGTGAGGTTTTCCTTGACTCCTCCTTCCCCTAAGTGAGATTTGGTGAGATTTTGCCGGACCCCCTCCACACCTATTTTCACTCACGTAATTAATGAACGTCCCCAAAGCAGTATCTTGGTGTTGCAAAATGTGTAAGACCTAGACTGATTAGCCTTAGACTAGTCTCGGAGCAATAGTTTTAAAGTGGGTCTGTCTCGAACAGAAATTTTTCGATTTTGTTCAAATTTTTTTTTAAATTTCTAAACATTCCACGACGTTTTTCGAGTTTTTTATATACATATTTTTCCAAGTTTTTCGACTTGTTCCTTATAGTTTTTTAACTTCATCATTTTTAGTCTTTTTCATCGCTTTGAAAATTTTTCGACGTTCTTCGACTAAATCAACATTTGCCAACATTTTTCGACTTTTACAACACTTTTTACTGCAGTTAGTGAAGCTCATTGACTTCAGTTTGAAGTCTAAGTTTTCACTTAGGAATTTTCCTGGATTAAGTGCTCTCTGAAGTTGTTACTTCTTTGGAGCCCGAAAGGCACACTGAGAACAAGTACTGAAAACTCTAAGCATATATTTTTCAACGATAATTTTCAGTGTAACCTATTTATTTTCCAGAATATATACACATGTATATTAGGGTGGTTCAGACATATATGAAAAAAATTAAAGTTGCTCCGAACTTCGCTCCCCGGGCACCAAAATTGTTTTTCGAAATTGTCTTCATTTTTTGTGTTTTTGTAGGGGGCCCCTAAAAGGGTGGCAGATAGAGGGTAAGTATGTTGGGAAAAAATATTGAAGAGGAAAATATAATAGGAGCTGGTGATACATATAAACCCTCTACAGGTCACTCCGGGGGAGCTATGAATTACTTTTCGAAAGTTTAGAAATTTTCAAAATTTTTTGTGTTTTTTGTAAGGGGACCTTCAAAACTGTCGGCAGATAGGGGGTAGGTGTGTCAAGAGAAAAGTTTAGGAAAGTAATAATAATGGGAGTTGGTCTTGCATTTTACCCCTCCAGAGGCATCTGAGAAGAGTGGGAATTCAATGTCATAATTTCACAAGAATTTCAGTTTTGCAGGGAAGCCTCTTAAGGGGTGCTAATAGGGGGTGAGTATGCTCAGAAAAATGTTGGATGGAAAAAATAATGGGACCTTGTCATACATTTGATTCCTCTATTCGTTTTATCCGTACAAATACATAATCCTATGTAAATCAAATATACCATATATAACCAGCGAAAAGCGACTGATCTTGCAAAAGGAAAAACAGGAGAGAGCGCGAGTCATTTAAGTTGAATGATGAATGACACCGCAACATGACAGTGCCAAAGTTCATGACACTTCAAAGCAGTTTGCGCGCGCGCGCGAAAAATGAAGCGCTAAATTAACAAAAGCTACATGAAAATGCAAAAAAGAAAAATTATAATTTTAAAAGGGTAATAGAAATGAGACAATATAACCAAACATAAATAAAATGAAATTAGAAAATATGGAAAAACAAAATTTTTAACAGTAAAAAAACGAATGTCTTAGGTCAAGTGTACCTAGTCTCCAGCAAAAGGTAGTAGTCGTCAGCCACAGCAGGCAGTAAAAGAAAGAAAGATCTCTCTCTCTGGTCATTGGTCTCTGGTCTTATCGACATTCCATAATTTTTATTTTCTTAATTTGGATTTTGTTTTTGTTGTCATCATTTGATTAGTCATCAATTTTTTCTTTTCTACTGCCAAATATCATTAACTGTTTTGCATAGTAGCTTCAACGAAAAAAAAAAAAAACAAAAATTAAATTTATGAACATATCCAAGCTGTTGCTCACAGTGGTGGTTAGGAAGAAGCAAATAAAACTGTCAAAATTGGCAACGCTAACGATGTCGCGTAATAAAATATGAATTTATGTCAAAAATCATAGATAATTTTTTTTTTTTTTTAAGTGTTTGCTTATTATGAAAGGAAGGGTTCATTGAATTTTAGATAGCGGAATTTTTGCGAGAAAATTTGCTATATTCGAGCGTATACAATGAAAATCATAATAAAAATTAAACTTTTTATTTTTTTTTGATAATAAATCGTAATTGTTTTGTAATAAAGTTTTAGCTCAATAATTTTTTTTATTGACAAGAAAGCGCGTTGTTGTCGTATCGTATCGCCACATCGAACTGCCTGCATTGTTGTAAAAGAAGTTTATTTTCCTTCCTTTTCATCTCATTTGAGCCAAGTTTTTTATTTTCAATTTTCTTATAGACAGCAGCAACAACAGCAGCAGCATGGCTTGATGGCCCTCTGGCGTTTGCAAACAGCGTAATATATTGTCTATATAACGGAAATATGCAATTATTACCGTTACATACAGTTAATTTGTTGTGGTTATTGTTTTTCATTTGATGTTTGGTCATTAAATATTGGTTATTTTGCGTAGAAAAAGATTGTTTTCCTTTTGATTGCCAACAAAAGAAAACAAAAAAATGGAGGGAAAACACTTTGTCATTTGACTAAGAAGTTACACGTAGATAATTGACTTTATCTTACTTTATTTTTTGTCTAAAGCTTCAATTTATTTTACTTCTTTTTTTCGTAAAATTAACTAATTGACTTGTTACTATGATTAGCAGTAATTAATTGACTTACAATATGCCGTTTCATCGCTTATCTTGCAGATTAATAGCTTGATAACCGTTATTTGATATTGATTTATGAAACACCAGTGTTAGCAGCCGCAAAATTGACATTTTATTTCATACATTTGACATTTGATATCGCGCTAAAGTTGTATATAAAATATATAGCAAAACTATACTTCGATAAGGGCTGAGGTGATTTCGATGAAACTTAAAAAAGAGTTGCTGCATACAAAAAAATAGTTTAAGCTAAATTTTCAATTTACAATTGCTCTCTTAGGAGCGTGACACTACTCTAAATATAAAAATTAATATATCATATTCTGCAAACCATGATATCTTATTAAAATTTGGTAGGCAAATACCGTTCACAAATATTTTGTTGTATGCTAAAAGTGGGCGGAATAGAAAAACTGGGCGTTACTCTTTTCAAAATTCGCAAAAATTTCATTCAATATTGCTTAGAGAAACTGAAGCTATGATTTCAAAAAAAAAATTGCGGACATTCCTCTTTATTGACAAAACTCGTTGGAAGGCGTAGTACCGCCCACAAAATTTTAATATTTTATTATAAGAAAACGAAAGAACTAACTTGTCATTATGATATTTAATATGGAAGATCTACGTGCCTAAGGATATCTCCAAATTAATAATAAACTTTAAATGAAATTTGATACGAAATATCGATTACTATTACCTTCTATGAGTAATGGCACCTCTCATCTAAGAAAAGCAGCACCTCCCATATCCATAAAAAAAATTATAATCGTTATTTTAAACGAACTTGCTACAGCAATTACTATAATTTTCATATAGGTGATGCACATTTTGTAAGATACATATCTGAACTAAAAATGGGCGTGACATCTATTATATGAACAAAACTAAAAAATATATTTTGTGAACATTTAAAAAACCTTATTGAAATTTGGGAGGATGTTAATTAAATACTTTAAACTTATACAGGATCAAGAGTAAATGGAATTGCAACAGTAGGCGTGACACCACCCTTGTAGATAAAAAATTTTGAACGTAATATTAGAAGACCAATACTAGCAATTGCTTTAAAATTTAATACAAAAAGTAAACTCGCTGTTAAGGCCACCCGGTGTGATCAAGAGTTTTAGACAAATCGATTTTTTTTTTAATATTTCGAAAGTAAAATCTTTTGAGAATAGTATACAGTTAAATTTTTGTAATGATATTGACAGTATTTTAGTTTATACAGCCTTTATAGCAGGTAGCGAACGGTTGGCCCGCGTACGAAAATAATCATACGTAAAACTTTAAACTCATTTATCTCGAAACTACTTTTTTCTGCTCGGCGGGATAAAAATAAAAAAAACTCATTCATCTCAAATTCAAATATGTTATTCAGAACTTCAGTGGCTATGGCCGAAGCCTCTAAAAGTTTTTTAAATTAATAACTTCTTATTTTGTACGTAAAAAAACTTTTGATATTTAAATTTTAAGAAGAAGCCATTTTGTCAGAAACTTTTCTTTTTCAGCTCTGGAGGCTGGAGCCATAGCCACACTCTTATAGATTAATAATTTCCTTACTTTTTATTTTTCAGATAAGTGACAGAGCTAATATTTTACCCGCCGCACAGGTACCTTTTTTTGAAGAGGTTATATTCTGCGCCAATTTTTATATAGTTAATATTGTTTTTTGATTATTATAAAAATGTTGTTGTATGCTCCTTGAGTGATATAATATACCTACAAAGTTTTATTAACGTTGTTCATTATCTTCACCTTCAAAAAAAATTTTGAAAATGACTTAAATTTACGGATGCTAGACCACCGGGTGGCCTTAAGTATCTCTGAACCAAAAGTAGAAGAAATTATAGCAGTAGGCGTGGCAACTCCCATACAAATATAAAAATCATATATGTTAGTAAGTGTAACACCATTCTTAAGTGCCAATAATCGTTTTAAAATTTGAATGCCAATTTAAGTCATCGGATGATAACGAAAAAAATCCCATATATTCTCATGCCTTATCCTTTGCAAAAAAAAAACTATTCAAATTTCCGCTCGAAATTTTGCACAATTCCAAAAAAGGCAACATTTTTTTGTCGCACAATTTTATTTTCTCTATTTTTTCTATCTTAAAAATGTTAACTTTATTTAATTAAGAAGATATCAAAAAGCAAACTACTGCGTCTTTCAGCTAATTAAAATATTATCTAAAAATCTCTAACTTTTCAATAACAACTAGCAAGTTCCTAGGTATATGTTCTGACTACGTAATTATTTTAAGTACAATGGATTATAACAAACAACAACTTCAGCAAAGCATAGATGATTGACAGCGCATTGTAAAAAAAATATAAAATTAATGCAAATGGGCATATACTTCAGACTATAAATTGTACGTGCTACTGTTGCCATTTCGCTTGGAGACTAAAATCTCCTGAGTATAAATTATTTATGGAATACTTAAACTGCGCAGTTGCAATACAAAATTAAGACATTATGAAAAATAAAACCAAAAAAAAAAAAAAAAAAAACAATGCGGAAAAAATTGAAAACAAAATCTAAAACCAATTTTAATAAACCATGTCAAATGCGCATACTTTGAGGTTCTATTGTCTTGTATTGTTAGGTATGTACTTGTGAACAGGTAGGTTAAGTTTCAAGCAGGTTTTTGCGTCAAATCATATGATTTCATTAGGCTTATGTTGATTATGTTCTATTGGAATGAGACAAATGAAAATAAATAATTGCGCTCATTTTTCATTATTATATTTGAAATTGTATACAAAACAATAATGATAATTTGTTAAATTATGTAATAACTTTATTTTTAAAGAAAACGAAAATATTTATTACTGAACTCTTGCGAAAACTAATTAGCAACTGTACTGTAATACACACATGGTACTATATTTCACTCGTTGCAGTGACACTTAAAATATTTTTGCCTCCTTTCTAAACCTTCATATATAATATATATAACTCACATAATAAAAACTATTTTTTTCATCTTTCCCATAAATAAAAATTATGGCATTATCTTACTCTATCCCTTACCAAAATCGATTCATTAGCTTAGCTATAAAAACATATTTTCCTGTTAGGGGCGTGGCATCACCCGCATAAAAGTAAATACCTTTCCTTAGGGTTCAATCTATCTCCGTACCGAATTTCAAAAAATCGGTTCATTAGTTTAGTTGTTAAAGCATATTTTATGGTTAGAGGCCATTAAAAATAAATATCTTTTTTAGGCTTCAATCTATCTCTAAATCAAATGGGATTTCCTTACTTAGGAATCAGTTTATCTCCATACCAAATCTCATCAAAATTAGTGCAGGAACTTGGCCGTGGCAGCGCTTTTTCTATTAGTTGCGGGGACACACCCACTTAAAGAACTTAGAGTATTTAATAATTTCCTTAGGATTCAATTTATCTTTAAACAAATTTTCATTAAAAGCGGTCTATTAGTTTAGCTTTGAAAACGTATTTTCTTGTTTCTACCACAAAAAAAAAAAAAAAATTAAGCGATTATATTGTGTCTTGACATTTAAAAAGGGATGGATCCGCCTATTCATATATACGATAGATTCCGTCTGAGCCCAGTTCTATTTTGTTATAGGAAATGTTTCATTTTGAAATGTTAATTGAACCACTTTAGGATTTTTCATGGAAATGTGTCTTTTTGAAAGGACCCAACGATTTGGCAACCGATTTTTGATAGGTATATAAACATGTATGTACATATAATTTAGTGTTGTTAGTCAAAAATAATCAAAAAAAAAAAAAAAATGCAATATGGAAATGTTACGTTTTGATCGTCCACTACTTAAAATGGTATACGATTCATTTGCATATAAAAAGTTTAATATATAAATAACATATCAAACTCTAACAATTTAAACAGCTCGCCTTAATAAACCAAAGTTTAGAACAATTTAAAATTTTATTCATAAATATTAATTTTTTTTTCGCAGTGTACTCCATTGCAATAAACAAACATACGCCTGAAATTCGCATTGTATTGCTATTGACTTCAATACGATTGTTGATTCTTTTGTAATTTTGTTTTTGTTGTTGTTGTTTTCTTTATGAATTTATTGCTTTGAGTAGCAATTTTTTTTTATTATTATTATTGTTGTTGCAATACATTGTGCGATGCACTTTCTGTGCACTCAGGTGTATCATAGAAACAACGCAGTTTCTATCTAATTAACAATTTCGCCAGAGTTTAAATGTAGGCAGCGTAGTGCAGTGCAGTTTTTTTTTTTGTCTGCAAGAAGTATCTCTCTATTTCGTTGTATATGAAATTAGGAGTTTGCTTTTTATAAGCAAGTTGTAAATGCACATAAATTAGAGAAATGCAGAATTATTCAAGGCGATACAATAGCAGTTGCAATTGCAATTGCAATTTTGTTCAATGACACAAATTTCACTTTAGACTGCATGACGATCAAGGCAAACACATCATGTGCAGTATGACGACAAACAAAAAAAAAAAAAGTGCAGTCAGTGATGCACCAGCAAAAACTCTTAATAGAATTGTGCTCATATAAACGGGAACACATTTGAGGGTCACATGCTCGGTGGTCTTCTATGTCAATTGACAGCAGTCACAAACATCTGCTTGCCATACAATAAATGTTGCATTTTGTATGGGGTAAGGAAGAGGTAACCCCTCATTGAATGCACATTGGTAATTATATTTGATATAAAACTTGTTTACACAACTGTTTAATTGCACAGTTATTTATGTGGTTAAATTGTGCAATAATAAAATAATTAGAAAAAATTGCAATAAAATTTAATTTCTGTAAAGAATTCTTTTACTTAGACTGTGGAAGTATCATGCAATTAAATGTTACCTAGACACAATTTTTAGAGCAAAACACTTAAGCAGCGCTGTTGGTGTGCTTGCTAGAAATTGGCTAGTGATACTTTTATATTGCATAATGGCAAATGTTTATTGTAGCATATAATTTTTAATAAAAAACAAAACAGTTTTAAAAATTAAATGCTCTCAATTGCGTCTATTGATTATAAGAACAAAGCTCATGCTGATTATTTTGCTAAATGATACGGTATTCAAATGGAGGACTTTAATGAAAAAGTCAGAAAAAACTTTTATAATTTTTTTATGGGAAAATGTAGTTTTTCCTTCAGTTGAATTGTTTGTTGTCAGGATATTTTAAGTCCACATGGACTTGATTCGAAACGCAACATACATTCAGTTCTGAATTTAATTAGATTAGATCTGATAAAACCTTAACATTTAATTTAATTTAATAAACATAATAAATTAAATTTAATTTAATTCACTTTAATATTTTTTATATAATATTTTATTAATTATGGTTTTCAAATTTTAATAAAACATTTCCGTTTTTTTTCTTCAGGTGATTACACAAACGATGAACACTAACTTCACAGTTATACTGCAGCACTAAGGTAAGCTTGTTATAATAATTGCTTGTTTCATTTACTAACCCATATAAATGTAGTTAAAAACAAAAACATAAATTTTAATTATAAAAGGTTCAAAGAGAGTTAATATTAATTAGCAACGCTAAATTAAAGTAACAAAAAAATAAACCAGTTAACACCCAAATACCTTGACTTAGACAAAAAACCCAATTAAACAAAAAAACGTTTTTTAAATAATTTTGCAAAAAAGTAGGTCAATTCGAACCAATTAATTATTGCATAATAATCGGCAACATAACAATTTAAGTTAAAATCAAATTAGTATTAATTATGCAATTTCATGCTGATATGCCTCAAAACATTGATCTCTTTACTGAGAAAATAACACCATAAGGCAGGCAAACATAGCTTAAATGCATAAAGTGAGTTAACAAAAAAAAAAAAAAAAAATAAATGCTAATTTAATAGCGATTTAACACGCTCACACCCTGCGCTATTTTGTTTTTTTGTTTTTTTTTTTAGCTGAAAATATACAATTGGCAGCTATTTAGTTGGTCAAATATGCAAGTACATATCGACATATAACAACCGAAAATAAACACATTTTTATTCGGTTAACAAGCAATATACTCGCTCATAAGTACGAGCTGCGATTATAGAAATAGAAATGTTAAGAAATATTAAATACATTCGAAATAAAAACAAATTGCAATTATTAGTAGAGCACTTTAAGATCAGCTTGCTTTTAATTATACCCATACGATTAAACTCTCATGAGAATTTTCACAGTTTCAGCAAAATATATTGTATTGAAATATCAGTCCGAAAAAGTCAGCCGGTGATGCATCGATTTGGCAAGTTGGCAAGTTTTTTTTTAGATTTATGCCGGGCATTTTTTCATTGATTTGTGTCAAATTCTTTATAATGTCTGAGTACATTTACTAACACGTATCACATAAAATATATGCTCGAGTGCAGCGCTAGGGGGCTATAGCCCCAGGACTCGACCTTAAGGCTACCCCCAACTAGCGTTGGATTAAGGTATTTGCTAGGAGTTTTGGTATTGCTAAGCATCGGACCCTACGCTTAAAGAGCCCAAAATGACAAGAAGTCCTCTTCTTTTTTGGGCACGTTGAGATACAAGGCGTACTAAGGGCTCAATATGAGATTTTGTTGTGAGTAGCAGTGGCGAAAAACATTATTAATTTATGTATGAATGGCTTCGCACGCAAATAACCGTTGTTTTTTTCATAAAGAAATTACTCTCTTAATATCACATATACTATATTCTCTCTTCAAAAGTAAAAAAAAAATTGAAAGAGAGTTTGTTCTTTATACTTCGAAGCCAACTACAAATGAGAAGAAAAAAAACAACAATTAACACAGAATTCAAGAAGCAGTATAAGCATAAGCTACAAAAAATCAAAACAACAATTTTTGTGCTAGGATTTGCAAAAATTTATACAAAAAAAAAAAGTTTTTAACTTTCAAAAATAAAAAAAAAAAATATCCAATAAACTTCTTTAGCATAAATATGTTGTTTAAAAAAGAAAATTATTAATATCGGCTCAGTATATTTTGTGCCAAAGTGTTTCAAACCATTTCCATATAAGCAATTTCATATTAATATTATAAATAATCTTTTTTTTTTGTTTCCATAATATATGTATGTTTTTTTATTTTGAAATTTTCGTACGTTTAGTTATGAAAGGCTTCGTTCCAGTTTTAGACCACCCCGCAGCCGAAAAATCTTAATCCGGCGCTGCTCGAGTGGATTAGCGGAAAAGTAATGCTTTCGCTCATTGCAATGCTAATGTTACATTTTAGACTTCTATCAACTTCTTAAAGAATTTGTCTACCTTTTTAACATTTTGCCGACTTTTTCAATATGTGTTTCAAATGTTCATTTTCTACTTTTTCAAAATTTTTCAATTTATTTAATATTTTTTAACATTCTTTTCCACAAATTAATTTTAAATTTTGAAATATAGAATCATTTAACTAAAGGTTTTATTTGAAATGAATATTTTTTGTGAAAAAGTATATTTTCAATTATTTTACTGAGCTTACTGTTCAGAACAGCATTTGACAACATCAGAAAAAAAATTACACAAAACAAAGAACAAACAAACAAAAAACGACTAAAGCTGGCCATACTTGTTTCATTCATTACTAAATTAAATCATCAGCGACCTTTGAGCCGATGAGAGAGAATTTCTAAGCCTGATGATTTTCCCCATTTGCATAAAGTTGTTGAGAACCCAAGCAGAACCTCAAAGGTCACTGATGATTCCATTTAGCAAGAATGAAACTAGTGTGGCGTTTATTTGTTGATTTGTGCTTTGTTTTGTGTAATTTTTTTTTGAAAATTGTCAGTAAAGTTAGCATGAATAATTTTCTGTTTCAAAATACTCCACAATAATATTTGTATTCCAATCTAAAGTAAAAACTCTAAAGGTTAGTAATGAAATACAATATCTGGAAAATGTGCGCCTCAATACCGCCTACAAATGAGCATTTTATTTATAAGATTTTTTATTACATTTTGACATAATTACGGCTATATTTCAAACGAATAACAGCTTTGATATTTACGTTAAGTGCTTGAATTGTAGGTGTAGTATTGGCATAAACTTTATCTATAACATTAAAGCGTCAAAGCAAAAAGTCTAATAGTATTAGATCGCACAATTCTCGGCGGCTTATTGAAAGTCTTGATTTCAAAAAATCAGACGTACAGGAAATTTTTAGTGCACTTTCACTATTTCAACATGTGCGATCCATATTTAATAGCATCCTAAATTTTACTTAGCAAGAGCAATTTCAATAATAGTTGATAGTGATGGTGTGAAATTGAAAATGACTACGAGCCATTACATATGTATATGTACTTCAGTTTATGGTTCAGTATTCTATTTAGAGCAGCAATATGCGAGCTGTATGAAATCAAGCATCAATGAAATAAAACTGATTTTAAATGCAATTTCAATATAAAATGCAACTTAAAAATTTAGCTAACTTTCTTTAATCGGTGGGGTTTGTTTCTGACAAAAAACTTTACTTGCACTGGCTGTGTTTCTTTGTGTGTTATCAGAGTTAATTTAGTGTTCAGGTGTCGTGTACATTTTTCCTCAATAAATTACAACTCATCTAACATAACCATAATTTTTAGTTAAACTACCTTTATGTCTGAATGGTAAGCATTAATCATAACCCACATTTAGTCTCGTGGTTATAAATTATTTGTTAAAAATTCAAATAATTATAGCTATGCTAATAATTAGCAAGACATTCAATAACTATTTCAATTAGCATTTTTCAATGAATGCTAAACACAGCAACACAAGTGTAAGTGGGTGGATTTTTCTTAAAAGCAAAATGCTAGACAAGGTCATTTGTAAGACATACTTACATGCATTCACTTGAATGAATGCAAAACAGATATGCAGAATAGAACAAGCCTCTTAATGATTGAACAATATAACAAATTGTTAGAGGACTGCCAACATGTTGTTGAGCTGCTGTTAGTGAAATTACAGCAACAGCAAAAAACCTGCAAAATTAATATGAGCAGGCCTAATTGCTATGCAAATGAATGCAACGATCAAATGGTGGATTTTTTTTTCTCTCAAATTACAAAGTTAAATATGAAAACAACAAAGTTTAGTTGAAATTCATGCAAGTTTTTGTTTTTAATTTTATGTGACGACAACAGCATAATTAACAGCTCTTGTTGTAATTTTTCATATTTTAGTCACTGAACTGTTAAATATCTGCAATAAATATGTGTGTTTTTTTAATGCTCTTGTTAATGGTATAACGAGTAGCTGTTGGTTTTTTTCAATATTATAATTATGCAGTTTAAGCATTAATATTTTGTTTATAAATTTTACTGTATTTTGTTTTTGCGTCTGACAATTTTTACGCTAAAAGGCAGTGTTCACAACTTTGTTTATGCAACAAATTTATCAGTTACTCAAATTACTAAATTTAATAAGAAAGATAAGCGCTTAAGAAAACATATGTCGTTTACTTAAAACTTTACTTTATGGAAAATGGTAGTAATTTGAAACTCTGTCCAAATAATTAATATTATAGTCAAAGTCCAGACTGTGTGCTTTTGTTTTTTTTTTTTTTTTGAATGATTTTATAAAAAGTACAAAAGTGTAGATCCAAAGTATGCAGCAGGTTCAGTTGCTATTATTGATTTGATGTTTTTAAAGTTGTATATCTCCGTTCTAAGCGATATATTTAAAGTAAAAATGTTTTGTAATGAAAATTATAAATAAAATAAAAAATATTTTTTTTAACATTAAACTCAAACACTAATATTTAGTTGGTGATCCCGCCAGGAGGTGTTGTAAAACACAAAAAGAAAAAATTTTAAGTAGTAATGGACTACTTAAAAAAAAAGTCAAAATCATCTACAGATTAAACCATCCAAAAATAATTTTAAATTAAACGAATGAAAATAAAAAAGTACTGAAAAATATCCTGATTCAAATAGCGAAGTCATCAATGTCATCGCTGGTATCAAAATAACTGGTGAAAAGTTTGAATCTGATTAGTTATCCAGAGATCATGGAAATTTTTACAACAACCTTGATGAAAAATTAACATCAAAAGAAGATTTTACTTATATATATCTTAATGACAACTACTTATACTGAAGTTAAATGAAAAAGTTTTGCTCATCATAGATTCTGAAAAAGAAAATTGTTAATTAAGCGAAAATAAAATTGCGTATGCTAAGTAAGTAAAATATCAAAAAATATATCTTATATCTTACCTAACCCATTATATTTAGTTACAGATGAAATACATCAGAAACTATGGTAGACGAAACAAATATAACCAAATTCAAAGTCATACAAAATAAGAATTATATAATTTGTTGTATGAAATACCCAATTATAAACAAACTACGTAAATTTCTTGAAGTAATGGCTAAAAGTCAAAATAATTCAAAATTAATAATAATTCAACAGATAATTAAACGTAATAAAAAACATAAAAATGTTAAGAATTGAAAAAAAAAATTGAGTACAACTTTTTGTCAACTAAATAAAGAAGAAACTTGCCTACACTGAGAAAACGATTTGTTTTTATACAGCAAATGTGTATTTTATTATATATTTATTAATGTCAAACTTTTTTTTTATGGAACAAATTGTGGCAAGTCTTGTTAGAAACATAAGCCGTGTTTTTTTTGACGTGGTTATCCGCTAAAAAAAAATATTGTATGAGAATGACAGTTAATTTAGTTTAATTTCTCATACAAAATTTATTTTTAAGCGGGTGACCATGTCAAAAAAAAAAAACACGGCTATTATGCGTTTGAATCAGGTTAATATTTATATACTCTTTATCAAATATATATTCGTTATGTTCAAGCAAATCATTTTCTCAGTGTAGAACCATTATTAAATAATAGTATATATTTATGTAGCAACATTAGAGAAGACTATTAAAATATTAAAGTCGAAGTATCGCTGATAAGCGGTTATCATACTCTAAATAATGTTATGATGAAATAAAGTTACCAACGAAACATAATTCAATTCTAAGAATGTCATATTTTATTATATAAAGAATTGAACTGAAAAATATTTACTTTGAAAATTGTAAATCTATTAGTAATAAAAAATGATTGTTGAAAGGATTTATAAACTATGTATAATAACTTAAATTTTAATAGCACATATTTGCTTAAATTACTAATTAATTTAAAGCAAAACATTTTTATATTCAAAATTAAAAGTTAAATTAATATCGTAATAAATTTTTAGTAATCGAAACTCTTTCTTATTCCCAATAGTAATTTTAAATTAAGCATTTTATAAAATAAAGTCGAACAAAAACGTTAATGAGAGTAAATAAAAAAATATTGTACTCTCATGAGATTTTTCCCAATAGTGACTTCAATAAAAATTAATTCGAAAAAAGTAGTTTTTTATAAAATAAAAAAGTACTAAAATACTTAACTAGAACTAAATTAAATTCTCATGAGATTTTAAAAAAATTCGTTGTACATGTACACTAGGGTTGCTCAGAAAAATTTTTTTTTCGAATTTCTTGATGTTACTTTGGAATCACGTTCTCGATCATGGAAGAACATCACATGAATTTTTTCAGATTTTTGAATGCATTTTTTAAGGTGTCTCAAAGCAAAAATATATTTTTATTATTATTATTGTTAGCATTAATTATAAAATGTTGTCAAACCATTTGAAAAAGTTGTTCTGGAGTAACTTAAAAACATTCATTTTGTTTGTTTTTTAATAAACTTTAAAACTTACGTTCTAATATTGACAAAAAAAAAATTTTAACCCTTTTAAATAACGAAAAACTGCTTTAAAAAGGCGAAATTTAACGGTTTTTTTTAAAGAAAAAAGTCATCGTGCTTTAAATAAAATTAACTTTTTTTAATATACAAGATCTCATTCGAAAGAGCTCTCAAAAACCTTTAAAACAAGACATGGTAAGACTTTTTTGGTCCAACAGGCTCGATGATATAACGTTTGAAACATAGTGATGAAGCTTTTTTTTTTCAAAACGAGCGGGTCGGTTATAGATTTAATCGACCCCTGATGTGTGTCGTGTTTCATTTTTATCTTTTATTGAATACTTACCTTATAGCTGACATTAAAATCTACAATTTAAGATTTTGTAGAACCTTTTAGGCCATTTCGCAACAAATTTACAGCAGTTTTAAGTTTGAGAAAAATATCAAGTATGAAAATTAGACCATGAAAAATAGAACATAATAAGTAACAATTTGGTGGCTTAAAAATGCATTTAAAAATCTGAAAAAATTCATGTGGTGTTCTTTCATGATGTAGAACGTCAAATGTAGAATGCCAAAGTATCAGTAAGAAATTCGAAAAAAAATTTTTTCTGAACAACCCTAATGTACACTTTTGCTTTTTGTTTTGTTTTTTTTGAAACGAAATATCACAAAAACTATGGGAGAAGTATAAAAAATATATGATCATTTAAGAAATATGATTTTTTTTATTAAAACCTTAATTGTATGACTTATATATTTTCGAAAATTTCGCTTTGTAGCTGCTGTATATTCTTAGGATTAATTGAAGAACAACAGATAAAAAAAAAAAAAAAACATTTTTGTTAAAGATATTTTGAGAAGAACTTATATGAATAAAAAAATTAATGATTAAACAAATTTATTCAAATTTCCTAAATTTTTCCTTTATTAAAAAGCTTTTTTTATTCTATTCCTTATACTTTTTGAGATATTTCATTTCATTTCTAATGAAGTTCTCTATTCTCAATCGATATTGAAAAAAAATTTCATTAGAGTTCCATACTTTGTTTGTATATAAACGTTGTTGTTCGACTTTATTTTTAAAGCAGAACTAAATTCTCTATCACGATTGGGGAAAAATCGCATGAAAAAATTCATTAGTTTAATAACATTTTTTTCTCAATGTACTCAATGTTGCAGACTTTTTATATAAAAATATTCGAAAATTAACGTTTTCAATAGCTAATCGTATAAATTTAAATATGAGCGACTTTTTGCGGCTGAAGTTGCCATTAGCCAGATTGAGATGGCGCACCTTTTATCGTCCCTATTAGAAATCTATATATGTTATACATACATCGTCTTGATGGTATTTTAAATGTCAATTAATATAATAATGTCCTTTGTTTTTTATATACTGTTGACAGTTTGTTTTTATTGTCTTAAGCAAATTTAAATTTAATTTCTTGAACAAAAATACTATCAGCAATGTTGTGTGATAAAATCAGTTATTTTAATCACATTAACTTTTATTATCATGTTATATAAATTATTTAAGCAAATAAAAATACGAAATTATTAAATTAAAAATCCAACGTGTTTATCCAGTTAGCAGCGTAAAAGCTCTAATCGGCATAGCTGCAGTAAATCTAGTAATAAATTAGGCGGAAATTAATGTGACGCTAAAAAAGACAAACATTTAAATTTAAAAAAATAATAAAAAAAACACAAACAAGAAAGCCGAAAATTATTAATAAAAAATATATGACTGAAAATAAAAAAATCCACCAAAAGAGATAAAAGTGGTAACTATCTTTTCGTTTTTTCTGTGACATAATCTAAATTTGCATGTTGTTGTTAATTTAATACCCGTAACTACAAGTTTTATGTATTTTGTTGCATAACAAAAATAAATTTGTGCGTATCAATGAACATATCAAATACATAGGTTTTTTTCTGTAAAAAAAATGCGAATAATAATACAGGGTGTGCAAGAAATATAACTTTCATTAAGTTAAAAAGTATTTAAAAAACAACATTTAAGAAAATAAATTGAATGAATGTGTTCACCTTGCAACGACCTTGATGATTTAAATACCCTATAGTTAAATATCAATAGTGCAAATTAAAATTAATAAATATTATTTCTGCAAATATCTAAGAAAAATAATGAACACAAAAATTATGCGGAAATGCTGTCAAATAAATTTTGTCGCTACCTAACTAATAATCGTTTTGCTTCATTTCGGTAATATCTATGAATGTTGTTGGTTTGTACATTTTTTGAAGCTTCCGAGCAGACAAACCGGCTCATCAGCGAGTGAAGTTGTATTGTTACATTTTCAGTTTCGATAACCTCATAGCTGCATGTCACCGATATAATCGAGTCACAAGTTTTGAGTCAAAACTTGTCATGCGTGATTTTCAGACTTGGCTTAGAATAGTAGTTTATTGCAAAATGATTTAATATTCAGCGCGTGTTTCAGACCTAAAGAATTTGTCAAAGTAAAAAATAACAAAATAAACTAAAACTGAACAAAATAAACTAAAAAAATCAGCTGAACAACAGCACAATTGCAAGACGAACACAAAGTATTCGTAACAATAAACAAAGGCATGCAACAAAAGACTTGGAACTTAAAGTTCGAATTAGAAAGATGTTGCTTAAGAATTTCATAAGATTTTTTGTAAAGGTTTTTTTTTTTTGTTACTAATCTTTAATTTATGGGTTCATTCATTTTAGTTTTTCAATTTGTAGATTTATCTTACATAACGTTTTAAAAGATACATGTTTTTTGATTTCTTACCTTGTTGGCCATCAATTCTAACTTGATGGTATAGTGAACACGGCGGGCTGGATGTATGTTTGCTTGTAGGTTTAAGTGCTACAAAAATTTCAACGAAAATATAATGTTTTCTTTTTCTATATCTTTTTCTTCACAGACAATGAAAAAGTTTTAACCCCAACAATTTTTGCGTTTTCTTAACACATGCGGGAGTGGTTGTCTGAAAAGTATCCGACCTAACAAAGGATATAGGCATTTGATTCTCAAATTTATTTTTGTTTTTCAACAAAGTCTCCTTGTAGGTTTATACACTTCTCCTAGCGATGGTCTCAACTCTTTAACCCGTTCAAATAGTACTAAACGTTTTTCTCTACAAAAAAGTTGTTTACGAAAATGATGTCCTCTTCATTCGACGAGCACAAATTTTAGCCCAGGGAACAGAGAAAAAAGTCACTTGTGGCCAGGGCCGGATTACCGCCTACGTCAACAACGCCGTGCCGTAGGGCGGCAAAATGGTCGTGAAATATATCTTAATTTGTTAGGGTTTCTAAGACTGAGGACCTTTTGTTTTTTTTTTGAGTGAATGAAAGTAAATTTATGTAGGAAATTTGAATGTAGAGAGTTTTAGGGAAATATATTTAATTTTCTTATAGTTTTTCAAGGTGAGAAGTGAGGACCTTTTTTCTTTTGATCCTCAAAATTATTTTGGTAATTATAAAGATAATTCAGCTTATAAGGGGCGACATTAGATGTTTGGCGTGGGGGTGGCAATTTTCGTAATCCGAAAAAAGGGTGGTCAAGCAGTTCAAACCGCAGTCCTTATACTTTCGCCATGGCAATCGCTTAGGTGTGAAACGTGTGTCTTTGTGAAACCAAAAAGTCTTTTCTCTGAATATGTTACCGAGTGGGGTGAAATATATTGGTACGAAATTTTGGTGGGTAGGTCGAAAAAAAAAACCATTGAAATATATTTTTCAATAACAAAATCTCATAAATGAGCGTATATTGAAAATATAGTCCATCATATCGAAAAAAATTGCAAAAGTTCAGAAGCAGTTAAAATTCAGCGTCATGCTTTTGGGGGAAACCCAATAATCCATAAATTGTTGATCCCATAGTTAGTCAACCAATTAAAGGGAAATTCTATGTAAGGAATTTTGAGGCTTTAAGAACTTACTGGCGTAATGTCCACAAAAAATTCTAACATTTTATGTTCGAAAGGTGCCACGCGTATTGTTCCGACTACGCGCCCCCTTATTCGTCAGCAAAGTTTTGTAGAAAAAATTTTTTTTATTCAAATATTGAGTTTTCAAATTTAAGTCTTTAGGTGAAGTCAGTCCTCCAAAAACTATTTTTAAATCATATTTTTTTATATCATATCATGTTACTAATTTTTCAAACACAATCCCCTCGAGTCTCATCAGAAGTCATTTTGGTAAAAAGAACTTTTAATTCATCGGGACTTAAAACATTTTCTCATACTTTTGGCTATAAGAAACTAGATGGCGTGTCCGTTGTTGTTTACATTTTAGGTACATTTAAAGTTTTTTCTAACAGGCCTCAAAATTTTTCTGAGGCTTATTTTTAAAAGTACACCAAAGAGTACTCCTCTTTATCTGAAAACTTACCCCTTACTGATTTTCGTCGTGATGAATGTGTCACTTTCAGTCACTCACTTGTTTCGCCTTACATAATACGGCGGTTAGCTACCTTAGAATGAACTTAAGTTTATCTGCCATCAGTTTAAGAAACCACTGCTATTTCACTTTACTCTGTGTAATATCTTCAAAATTATCATAAAATACTCTAAGCTTTAACTTAGCTATATAAAATATGTATCTAGAAAGTTATCAAAAACAAATGTTTGCATTAAGCATACAAATCAATTAAAGACATTTAAATTTGACCACAGACGATAAAGATTTGTATCAGCGTTTAAAAATATTCACCCACTTTTGCATATATTTCACAACTATGGTGGTCAAGATTTCGTATTTTATTTGTTTAAAATTCTATTCTAATAAAAATGATTAATGATAAACACTTGCAGATGAAATTTTTTCACTATAAACTGCGTAATTTTATAGCCTAAAGAATTTATTTTTATTCAAAATCTGATATGTATTGATGATCTTCTGTCAGCATAGACTTTGACCTAAATTTTAATTTATGCAAAAGTTCAGTTTTCGTATTAAAATCATAAATTAAAAAATAAATTGTTTCTGATAAATGATTTCTTTAACAATAAATATTTCATTCAAGCTTAACCTTTAGGTATTAGGCTTAAGCCTTAGCTGAGAGCGTTTTATAAAATAACCTAGTAAAGAATTAATTGATTAAAGTTGATAATTAGTTGAAATTTGAGATATAAAAATATAACTCGAAACATGACATGATGGCATCTTTAGCACAATTGATTTTGTATGAAAAAGACTGATTTTTAAAAAATTTGAAAGAAGAAACTTTTTATTATTAAAAGCAGTGTCTCTATCCAAGTCATTTAATAAAAATGGTTATAATTAAAAAATATTATTGATTTTTCTTATCATACCTATTGTTCACACAATTTCTTTTATTACCAAAGAGGTTTTATCTTGGTAATATAAAAAACGTATTAATAATAGGGTCCACTTCATATCGTGACTCATATAAATAACTGATTAATGTTAGACTTTAAAATAATAATAAAAAATACAAAGTTTTTTTTCCCCTACTAATTTATAAAAAATTAACATGCGATGGGTTGAAAACTTTTGAAAAAAGCACTTCATCTTCATCTAGACAGTTCTTTTGCTCAGGAACACTACAGCGTATTATGAAAGCCATGACGTGATGTTTCGCTCAACTTCATATTTTAACATCTCACCTTAAAAATCAATTAGTAAAACTGCATCGCATGATACACAAAACTGGAAAAATTTTAGAAAAATCTATAAAAGTTTTTAGTGTCCTGAAAAACTACGCAAGTTCTGTTGAACACGAAAAGTGTGTTTTTGTTTTTGATATATATACCAAATTTCACTTGATTAAATCGGTTTGTTTTTAATTATATAATCGGTTAACATGAAAGACGCATTAATCTCCCTAAAAACCAGACAAGGTAACAGCACCAGCTACAAAAACAACAACAAGAACTGCATGTAACGATGTAAGCTCAAAGCTATAGCTATTTAGCATGTGTAGCGCCTTTTAAAATATGCAACATACACTTGGAAAAAACTTTTGTTAATTTTAAATTTTCGACTCTCTTTGTATTAAGATCGAACCACAAAACAATGGAATCCTTTTTCTCGTAATTTACTAAATAAATATTTGCGCAGCTGAAACTGCCAGATAAGCTAACAAAATATTGATTCATTAATCCTTCGTCCAGAAGGGGTTCAATCCCCCATGATATCTCTTTTGGCTGTAGCACCATTGAACCGAAAAAGCCTGTTTTCGAAATCTATAATATTTATATGAAATTGCTTATGTTGAAATGGCTTGTAACGCTTTGGCGCAAAATATACTGAACCGATTTTAATCATTTCTATTTTAAAACAACATATTTGTGCTAAAGAAAATCATTGTATACTTATTTTTTTGAAGTTATTCATACTTTTTTTTAAGCTTAAGTTTTTGCAACACTTCTCACAAAAAACTGTCGTTTGATTTTTCGTTGCTGCAACGATTTATATTTTAATTTTTCTGTGTGTAGCAGACACTCACAGTGTGGCTGCTCCACAACGTCACAATTAACGGCGCACCAATATTTTTCAGTTAACGCTTTTGTAGCGGTGCACTGCGATGATGTTGCTGGTTACATTTATTTAAAAGCTGCGCGTGCGCAAAGAGTTCAAAAAATGCTTAGAGTCAGAAAATGCCGTGGTCACCATAACGTAAATAGGAGCAGTAGGTACGCGGCATACGCGAACTTGTTAAGCAGCTGCACCGGCTGCTGGTGGCGGCGCTGCCGACATTTTTTCTTTCTTCAAACTTAGGTTATTCAGTTAAATTTTTATGATTTAAATGAATTTTGTTGTTGTTTTTTTTTTTCATTTTTAGCGTCATTGAATATGCCGCTAGAGTCATAAAGGTTTTTTTCCATAGTAACATGGTAACAAGTTTTACATGTTTTTCGAGCTTTTTCAATTTGAATATTTTTCGTTCTGTTTTTAATTTTTAATTAAATTTTCATCAAATTTATGAAAAAAAAAGTGTTCTATTTATAGAGCCAAATTCGTGTTAGTTTTTATTAAAAATGTTCGGCTTAATTTTTTTTTTCTTTTTTTTGGAAAAATTTCATTAGGCATTATGTTTAAAAAACATATAAAATGTTGTCAAAAATATCTATTTTAATGATGGGTAGTTGTCAGCAACATCATTTGGAGTTCTTCAAAAAAAATAAATTTAATGTCTTAATGTTAATTTTATGCAGTCGTTAAATTTCTTAGCGCTAATCTTAAGAATAAATACTTTTCTATTTTTTAATGAGTTTTCATCTCTTAAGATACAAAATTAACTATGGTAATAAGAAAATAAATGTTCATTAGCTAAATTCCTAAGAGTAAAAATTCAATATAAAATCATTTCTAAGTGTGGAATTTGCATAAAAATTTTATGGTTTTAGGAGTAGGTATATAAATTTAAGTTTACGATAAAAATCGCGTAAAACTTTTTTGTTTTTATTTCATGCTAAACTAATGTGTAAAGACTTTTCGAACAAAATGCAGAACGCTTTGAAAGCCTAAAAACATAAGACATTTCAAGTGAAATGCGGAACAGAAAAAAAAAAAATTTTTAAATTTCATTTCACTCGGTGATAGCAAAAATGAAATAAATTAAAAAAAAAAATCAATTAAAATAATGACTTGATTGAAAGTAGTTACAAATGGCTGACGAATTTATTACACAGGAACCACGTTGAATATGAATCCGAGGTCAGAATTACTACTTTTCCCCTTGACACCGCATTTGGATTTGTCCAGATATCTTCTTCATATTTGAGAAATCGTTCATTGATATAATGTATCACTTTGAGCTGGTTTTGCTGGTGTTACGCTCTGTACTACTATGCTTTTTCAAAGATGAAAAAATATATCCGGACAAATCTCTATGCGTTTTGAAGAGGAAAATCAGTACTTTCGGATCCTATTCATAATTTCATAAAAAAATTGCTTTTCGATGTAAAAAATTTCTCAAATATCTTGAAAAACTGTGATATTGGGACTTTTTGGTTCGATCTCGAAATCGGAGCCATCAGAGAAATATAAAAAAACTCTTCTAACTTGGGCAAAATCCATCTAGGACATTTAACAAATTCAGCAGAGTACGTGAGGAACCGTTTCTATACTATTTATATTAAATTGCTTATATGAAAATGGTTTGTAACGCTTTGGAGCATAATATACTAAACCGATTTTAATAATTTCTTTTTCAAAATAACATATTTGTGCTATAAAAGATTAATGCATACTTATATTTTTAAAGTTAAATATTCTTTTTTTAGGATTAAGTTTTTGCAAAAACTCACTCAAAAATTTTCGTTTAATTTTTCGTTGCTGCTTCTTGAGTTTTGTGTTGTTATTGTTTTTTTTTTTCTTTCTCTCATTTGCACCGTTCATATTTGGCTTTGAAGTTCAAAGGACAAACTCGCTTACAAATGTTTTTTTTTTTGTTACTTTTGAAGGGTGAACATACGTAGAATAAGATAACAGGGGAGTAATTTCATTTTGAAAAAAGAGGGGGGGGGGGAACCGAGTATATAAGCCAGTAAACTTGATCTTATGATGTTGGTGGAACTTATTAACTAATTCTTAAGTTTTTGATCACCCACTTATGGCTTAAGTTTGCAGCTAAAATTTTTAAGCCGACACAATACACACACTGTCAATAGCAATTCCTTAGAACTCTTGATAATCAACTTAAAAAAATAAATGAACAATATAACTTTTTAAAAGATTTGACACCCACATTAAATCAAATACCATAAAAAAGTCAAAGGATTTAAGAATAAACAAATAAAATTACATTGACCAATGCAAATTTGAAACAAAACAAAATATCACCTCAGTTCAATGGAGTTTGTTTCAGCGGCTTTAGAGAAAAAAAAAAAAAAATGGCAACATAAATCGCCCAAAGCCAAGCAAATGCTGTTAATTACAGATTGATTGATTTCTCTAAAAGTTTAACGAGCATTATAAAAATTTTTGTAAGAACTTCAGATGAATCATCACAAGGTGTGCTCCGGATTAATATGCCGTAACCATTTGTGCGGCACAATCCAAACAAACGTTCAACTGATTGTTTTAGTCACAGTTATTGTTTCTTCTTATGTTTAAACATATGGATGTTTAAGCAACAGACTGCTGCCAGTGTTGCCGTTACATACATATATTAAGCTTTGTTTTTTCCCCGCTTTTGATATGTTATTTTAATATTAACAATAATTAATTATTACCCATTTGACTGTTGTGTGTCTGATATTCTTGTTTAATTTATTCAAATTCAAATGCTTATTGAAAGAACCTTTAGCTTAGAGTTTTGACTAAGACTGCTATTAAGCCTTTTGAAGCTTTTACATTAAAGCTATTTATTTTGATATTTTTGTAAATATTAACATGCACGTTTAGCAAGTTTTCATGTTTCATTAGCAAATGAGACATGTGTACAATGTTTTATAAAAAACTTTTTTAAACGGTCTTACATGTATTTGTCTTTATTAAAAATGCAGACTTTTTTTACTTTTTTGTTTGCTAAGTTCTTAGTGGCTTAAGTTTTTTTCCTTTTTAATTAAACCACAATTTGTTAAAATTAGTGACGGTTAATCGGCTTAACTGAAGGTAATAAAGTAGCTAAGGTTTTTGTAAACCTACTTCTTAACTAAAGACTGAATAACTTTGAGTACTACACTACTTTTTTTTTTTCAATCGCCACTGACTTCTAGCATATTATATATATTTTTTGAACAAAATCTTTATATCATACAAAGTTAAAACCTCGACGTACATTCGAAAAGTGGTTTTATCTTCCGCTTTCTCGAAACTGTGCTCTTCTTATAGAAAATAACCTGCTTAACACTGTGAAGTATTCTAATTTCTTTCTTTTTGTACAATAGATCAATTTGTTGCCAAACCATTTACATTTTTAAAATTTTTTGCTATTATCCCGATAATCCTTAGTTAAAAAAATTAACCATTGACTATGATTCTTTGATTTTTTAAGCTAACCCAAAAAAAGGAAAATTAGAGTTCAAAGTCTTTGCCTGTATTGATTGTGGCCTAATGATTTTGAAGACGCATTGTTAGGCCCGAATTTAGAAATCTGCCGCCCTTAGGCCAGTCAGAAATTGCCGCCCCTCTTCACTAGTAAATATAGAAAGAAATTTGTAATTTCAAATTTTTTTTTTTTTTTGCTTGTTAACATTTTTTGGTAATGTAGTGCACACAATCCCAGTATTTGCACTTTTTTTCCCCCTGTGTAAATAAATTTAAAAATTAAAAAAAAAAAAATTTTCAAAGTTCCCAATATTTGCCGCCCCTAAAATCGTGCCGCCCTAGGCACTGGCCTAGTGTGCCTCTAAGGTAAATCCGAGCCTGCGCATTTTCTAGTCTATCGACATCGCTTAGAGACATTCCCATTCCCACTCGCAAATAAAATGTTCGACGAGTTCAATCTCTCATAGTTATGTAATTGCATTCGGCACCGAGTGATTTGTATCTCATAGTGCTTTTGCTCAGACAACAGATTCTCCATGCCGTGTTGCTTTGCGCTGTTAATTTCAACAACAACAACAACAATTTGAATGACGCCTGCCGCTAAAAGACGAACGAAAAATTAAGTGATAACATGTAATCTCCAACGTCGCTTTTTTGGCGACGCATTGATTTAAGAGTTAACTCGCTGCATTCATTGCTTTTTCTCATATTCGGTGTTGTACATGTTTCAACGTTAACAACGAAATACTAGTCATAGTACAAACGAAGCCAAGTCATATCGTGTGATCGTTCTGTTTTCTGCGAGTCTTTTAATGACTCGCAATCTGTCAATAGATCCATTGTACTCGACAGCGAGTACAATAATCTGTTGACTCTGTAAGCGCACTGACGCAGACCTCTACAGCTTGAAACAAATATTGAGGATTTTATGGCTCCACACGATTTCGAAGTAATATCTTTATTTGGTTATCACACATAATTCTATCTCAACTGAAATTATAAAAAGACGCTGGCAATGTATAGAACATGCGATTAGGAAAGACACTAGAATAACCTCCCGATCTCTCGTGGAACCCACTTAGAGATATACGAAGAAGAAAATTTAGAACTTTAGAACGATTATAATAGAGTTTTAAAATGTTAGTAGTAGTAGATTCTAAAATGCAATAACGTTTTTTGATCAAATCTATTTTTTGAGATATTGGTTAAGCTAAATCTATTGTCAGCATTTTTCATTTCTGCTATCGAACTCAAACTCTGTGCTTGCGCTGGCAGTTTCAGGGTGATACGACTCAAAATCTTGGACGTGCCAAAAAAAAACCTTATAGTCAGAAAGAAGTTGAAAATATTGTAGATATCAAGTGAAGTTTTCTTTCTTCTTCCTTTGTGCCACTGCTGCATGCTGAAGTGCATAGCTGCTTTTGCAATATTACTAGTAAAACGTTAAAATCATAGTCAAATAATTAAATGATTCGTTAATTGATTGTTGAATTGAAAGATTTTTTTTTTTTCACACTTTTGTTAAGTCTTTGAATGCCGGTATATATAAGCTGCCATAGCGAATTGTTTTTTTTTTTTTAATGTAGGTACTATTATTAAAAACAGAAAAATCATTTTATAATAATGAATAAGTTCTTAGATTCTTTTGTAATATATAAGCTTGACTGAAAGAGCCTATCTCTTTATCGTCCGACAACTAAGAATCTTAAAATCTTAAGCCACACACTAACAGTTGGGTGGAATTAGAAAAAGAAACAATAAAAGTACCTACTGAAATTTCTTTATAAATTAAAACAAAGCTGCATGTCTAAACAGCCCAGGCATAAAACAAACGCCTACATAAATTGAAAAAAAAAGAACCGATCAATACAACGATCGATGGTGGTAAGATCAAACGTGAAAAAACTTAAGTGGGCTTGTCGATAGAATGAAAAGAAAAAAAATTTGCTATTTGAAAAAAAAAAAACAGAAGTGTTAGCAAGAATTGAATTTATGATTACATGGCAGTTTTAGTATTAGGGCGGCCTTTGAATGCCGCCAAACTTAAAGTTCAAGCGTAGTTAAACTGTCAAACAAAAATCATTTACCGATCAAATCAGTAAAGCAATCAAGTTGAAGCAAAACGCATGATCGAAAAATTTTCAAGTCATAAAAAATTAATAAAATAATAAAAAAAAACAATTGAAGTCATAATAAAAATATTGGCAAAATGAAATGAAGTTGAAAGAGGTAATTTAAGCATAGGCTTAGAACGCTTGATAAAAAAAATGATTAAGTTTCTTATTTTTTTTTTTTTTTCAGATTTAATTATAATGAGAGTGCTTGCTTACTCATATGCTCATAAAAATACTTGTTAAAATTTATTATTTACATTGGTAAATTTTGGCATTATATTAACAAATATCAAATATTTTAACGCCAATATCAAATATATCATATGTTTACTAGTAACAAATCTTGTTAATTACAACGAAATCATTTTCTCTGAATAGTTTTGCTGATGTTTCAATTGAATTATTTCCATGATTATTATTACAAATTTGCGCAAATTTTAACACTTTAGCGAAACAAAATTAATTCAACTTAACACTTTTCTATGAGTGTAGAAACATTATTTCTACATATGATATGCAAAAGTCTAGAAGAAAAAAAAAAGTCCAAAAATGATTTTAATTTTATTAATTTTGCATAAATCAAATTCCACCTACTGCAACAAATCTGACGGGTAGCTACCATAAGTCATTTGCTACAACGAAGCTTTTGCAGAAATTGTCGACAATTTTATTGTAATGATTTGTGACGGCCTCCAGCAAATGTTGCGCCAGTTTTTCATTTAAAATTTTGTTACTTTCGAGTTTAAGGTGCTGCTGTTGGTGTAGTAACTTGATAATTAAATTTGAACAAAAAGAAAAAACATTTGGCAACAATTGATTTGTTCCCCTTTTTGCTTGCATGATTTACTTTTTCGCTTATTTTGAGGTTAACAACTAGCGTTAGTCATGGCCTAAAACTTTAGTTATTCATTTTTTCCATTGTTAGACTTTATAGAAAATCGTTATCATATAATTTAACTTGAAGTTATAAATCAAAAAACTAGCTAATATAAATGATAATAATGCCTACAAAAACATTTTAATTGAGTATTAGTCATAGAAGAAGTATTGATTGTATAAATATTTGCACAGCAGGTTTGTTGTCTGCACTTGAAAACGCTTTAATTTAATTGTGTTTTTGCACAAACTAATTCTGAGAAGAACCATAAAATAACAAATAAATCAATTCGCTTAAAAAAATTCATGTAAATTTGACATAAACTTCATGTGAAAAAAATTTTAAAAGTTTTTTGTTCATAAAAATTTAAATTTTGTGCTTTGTTTATTTTTTTCTAAAAAAATATTTGATAAAAAATTATAAAAAAAAACTGTTTCCCAAAAAAAAGTAGTGGAGGGTGGTGCTGGTCTTAACACTTATTGGGAAATTAGCTGTAGTTTGTAAGCTTAACTACTAAGCCATTTTAGGCTTAATTTTTAATATTACAGTGAGCGAGTTCAGGTGTGGACTAGTTTAGTTTGAGTACTCACTTCAGGGACGCGAAGATCCAGTGTCGCGTCATTATTTTGTACGTTTTTACTATAGTGACGTCATTCTGTGTTGGGTTCCAGGTCACAGTAACTTTGTCGGCAATGATCATGCTGACAAACTGGCAAGGGAAGGTTCAATTATGAGCAGTGGAACTATTGATCAGTCCATAAAACGATCAATAAACACAGTTAAAATTAACATAAATTTGCAGTGTCTTCGCGAGGTTAATTCAATTGTCGACGTGTATATTGCATCAAGATCAATTTGGTCATTTTATGACGCTAAACGAACCTATATTGCAATTTCCAGTGTAATAACTGGACATTATTTTATTGGCCAATACTCCGCCAAGATCGGTCTGCTCAACATCCGTGAACTTTGCAGGAGCTACAGAGATCCAGATGTTGAAGAAACTATTTTCCATTTTCTCTGCGAATACCATTCGTTAGCACGACGAGGCTTTCGGCAGTTACTTCTTCGACTCTTTAGATGAGCTAGCATCAAAAGATCATAAATCCATTGTGAAATTTATAAAATTATCGGAATGGTTCAATTAGGATGAATGACTATATACAAATCGGGTATACAATGGACCCATCCGTGGCCTAAGTTATGATGACATGCCATCTCCTGGAAATAACCTAACCTAACCTACTATAGTACTAAAGGTAATCTTTAGTAAAGAGTTTCCCAGTAAGAATGATTTCTTTTTTTAAATAAAATAAAATCGGCATAAGGTACTTCAATAATCTATATCATTTCGAAGTACAATCGATATAATCATGTTCTATAAAGAATAACAAACAACCTGTCTCTGCTCCACTTACTGAGGTGAATACGATGAGTTCAATTTTCGACCACTTTATTCAATAAATCAGTTGCTTTATATTACGAAGTTGGAGTTTAAACTTTAATGCATTAATTCTCCCCCGATTATCGGCATAGACCAATGACCTTAAATAATCCCACAAGTGAAAGTCGAATGGTATTAATTTACAACTTCTTGGAGGCCATACGACACATGCATTTCTTGAGATTATTGACCCTACAAATTTCTGAAGAAATAAATCGGTTATGATATGGGTTTTGTGGAACGTAGCGCCGTCTTCTTCAAACTGCACTATCTTCCAAATCAGGGTATAAAAAGTCCATTATCATCGATCTGTACAGCTCACTATTGACAGTAACGCCATTTTCTTAATTTTTAAAAAAGTAATCGAAGATTCCACTGTAGCACAATCCACATTAAACAGTTGCTCTTACAAAATGTGAAGTTTTCTCATGAATAATTTGTTGATTGACTTGAGACCAACAACGACAATTTGACTCGTCATCAGAGAATATAATTTTCTTTACAAACACCGTATCATTTTTAAGTTCTTCTAGAGCAAAATCAACAAGGGCACGGCATTTTCAATGATCCAAACACTACAATTCTTGTGTGATAATATTTTTGTAAGAATGTACATAAACCCAAGTTTAAGCGTAAAATATGCCATGTTGCTGTGGCAGTTAATATTCCTATCTCAAAACACAAAATTGCTCAACTCCGTCAGCCTCAATACGGTCCTGACCTGCCAAATCCCTATGCTAAAAAAATTGTTGGTTTTATTATTAAAATTGAAATATTATTGTATCCAAGCTGATGTTAAGAGTGTTACCTATTCTTTATTCATAATTATTATTTTTTTTTTTATCAAAACACACAAATGCTTTGAAAATCAAATTGTAAAGAAAACATAATTTAACCTAAATTACCGGGTAAAGAGCAGATACATATAATAAATAACCTGCCGGATGTGAACAATTGTTCAATTTAATGATATATAAAAGAACAAAGTGAAGATCTTAATATCTTTTTAATATGCCAACACTCCTAACTATGGGTTCTCCAGCAAAAAAAAAAAAAAACAAAAATACACACATTACTCAATTTGAAAATTACAATATCATTAAGAATATTCATACGAATAATACATTATAATTTAATACTCATCTTAAATGTAAAGTTTTTTCGCTTTTTTTAAGAAGCGTTAAAAAAACTGGCAATTAATTTTAATGAATAACACAAACCAAACCAATTACACAAAACTTGATGAATACAGAAGGGAAAAGATAAAAGAAAAAACAAACACCAAACAACCCCCTTGAATAATAAATGAGCGATGTATTGCTTCGCTCTAGTCAAGGTCATGCGTATTTAAACAATTAATTCCAAATAAATTTTTAAGCGTACAAATTTCATATTCTTAAATATTATAGTAGGTACCTTACCTACCCAAATAACAATGGGATAGACAAATTGCAAAAACATAAAAAACAACAATACAAATTTTTAACCCAAACGTGTCTTAGTTTCATTTCACCAAAAATAAATAAAAAAGTTTTCTATGAATCAATGATTAAAAATATTAGAGTAGAGTTTAAATGAAATTAAGTTAATGTTATCACATGATATATGTACATATTATAAAAATTCTTAAATGAATTATATCTCCTGCGAATTAGCTGAAACTGGAAATCTTTCTGTTATGAGTATAAAATAGTCTTCAGTGTCAGAAATTTTTCGTTTAATGGAAATTGAAAGATAAAAAAATTGAAGAAACAAATATTTCATTGCATACTTTTAGTAGTTAAAGTAACAGCGAAATGTGCGGTGGCGGTGGTGGAGCCCCCTTGTCTTCAAAAGAAAAAATAATTAGCATCAGCATTTTCTACTGTCAACAGATAATAAATATGAGCATTTAAGTGTTAAATCTGAGATATTATTGCTGAATAAATTTTACGTACAAATGTAAAACAATTAGAAATTGCACAAAACGAAAAAGCTTAAATAAATTAAAAATTAATTAAAAGAAAATAATTCATTAGCCGCAAAAGAAATATCAAATAAAAAAAATAAATTTAAAAAAATATAGAATGAATTTATAGAAATTATTTATTGATAACAAAAAAAATGTTCAACAGGTGGCTGCAGTCATAACTATTAAAGAATAACTCACCAAAACCAATAAATAAATATAAAAAATTCTTACCCCACATGATATTTAAAGGTGCGACTAAAAAGTTGCAGACAATAACAAAAAAAAATCGCCCAAAAGAAATTTAACCAAAAATTACAAATATTTCAAAAATTAAAATAAATTTTTATTTAAAATTAAGGGAAAAATATAAATATAAATTCCTAAGTTTCAGAGACTTACATATTTTTACTAGAGTTCACTCAGTGGTTGAAATTCAACGATTATAGTGACAATACATAGAGTTCAGTACAATTTTATCAGATTAAATGTCATCTTATCTTAAAGGATTTTTTAATGTCAACTCTGTATGTCCCAATTTTGTGTATTCGTTTATGTGAAAGAGCTGCAAAACTCAAATCAAAATCGTATTTTCCGTAATTTCTTATGTTTGCATTGAAATAACAAAAAATACTTTTTTTTTAAAAAAACGGACATTTTAAGGAACTTTTTGTTAGAGCTCCCATGGTATCATGTTGCTTTATTCATAATTTAGAGTTCAATCTATCTACAATCCAAATTTCATCAAAATCGGTTCATTAGCTTAGCTGTGAAAATATCTTTCTCTGTTAGGGGCGTGACACCGCTCACTTAAAACAAATACACTTCCTTATGGTTCTATCCATTTCTAAACCAAATTTGCTCTAAATCGGTCCATTAGTAAAGGGGGCGTTCAAGTATTACGTAACGCATTCGGGGAGGGGGGTTCGAACAACGCGTTACGTTGCGAGTTAAAAATCTCTTGTCTTATTTATTATTACCGCAAACGCGACTGAAACATAACAAAAGTATTTTTACGACTTTCGGGTACATTGCGCAACATACATAATTGTGATTTTTAGGTAAACATGGTCACTTAGGTGTTACATAACTTTTAAGGAGGGCTGGGCGAGGGGGTTCAAAAATCTTCAGATAATACGTTACGTAATACTTGAACGCCCCCTAATCCGTAAAAACGTATTTTCCTGATAAAGGCGTGTCATCGCCCACTATTGGAAAACAAATTTCAAGCGATTTTGTTGTGTTTTGGTAGTTAAAAAGAGATGGAACTTTTTTGCCTTCGCCTAATTATATAGGGATTTTGGCGGATGATACAGTGAGCCAATAATGATCATAATTGAATGATTATAAAATGATTTATTTTTAGATTTTATCATAAAATCAATCCTTACAAAAGTTTACTTTGGCATAAGTCTGATGATAATGTTAGTTCGTTTTATTCATCTGAACAGAATTTAACGATAAAATTCCTTGGAGTACTATTCTAGTTTCTTTCTATTGTATCCTTTATCTCCACATGAAGCTTAGGACCTTCAGAAAATTCTTCCAACGTGTACGATCAGTAGCAATTGTCTTCAATGTCTTTCAACATTACCCCCAATATGCTGTTCTAACGAATGTTTCCACGATGATTTGGTACGGCTGCATTTTGTGCTACCTTAAGCGTTACACTCCAATGTTTGCCGGCAGACTTCAGATCGAATTTAGTGAAGTCATTCATTACTGCTATCGCCTATCATGAAGCTATTGCTGGCATTGGTTGCGCGTAAGGACATGCATTTTTGTTTTATTTATGTTGATTTTCAAACCTATGTATTTCTTACGAAGAAGATCGGACAGCAGTGATTTGTGCATACCGGCATAAGCAAGGTCTTCCAGAAGCTCGCTGAAATCGCAGCAAAATCGGACTAGTCGTTCTCGAGTTATGTCAAACCAAAATTTCCCTATATGATACTTACAAACTTCAAATCGATATATCTCGATTCCTAGACGTGACCCAGCGAAACGTCGGGATACGTATAACTTTTTTTTGACCGATATAACTTTTCCCGGTAGTCAGAGCCCCCGCCGATTTTAGCTGTCGCACAGTGTTATTATTAAAAATTTTAACTTTTTATCATTTCACCTTCATCCACTCAAGTTTCTAATTCTCATAAGTATATATTTAATTATACATTTTCGATTTGCACAATCATGGGAAATTATGAACTTAAGTCTGATTATCTGAAAAAGTACAAAAAAAATCTTCTTAAATAAATTTTCGCTATTCAAATTTAAATAAAAAAATTATCTCTAAATCAGATTATAAAAACCAATAGAAATTTTAATAAACTCTCAAGCTTAAGCAGCGAGATAACAAAGTGTAGACAATGAAGCAAAACACACAGAATGTGTCGCGTCTTTGTCGCCATTGTATTGCAAATTTGAAAACTTGCAGCCTTTGTTCAAATTCAACTATGAACTACGGGTAGCTTCAAACCAAACAAAACCAAACAAAACAAAACTTAGATTTTATCTGATTTGGCAAAAATCTGTTGGTGGTACAGCGAAGACCTTACTCTTTTCTCAAAAAAATGGCGTCGGCCAGCTGTCGACAATTAAGCCACTGCAAAACAAACAAAAAAAAAATTGCTTGTTTTAGACTTTTTCTCAATTTTTATTGTTGTAGTTGGTACATTTTTTTTTTCATCTTATTGCTGTCAATTATTGACTTGAACTGGGTTTTTAGGTCTTTGCTGACTGCTTGCTCTTGGCGGTAGGTTTTTATTTTTTTTTAGATAACGTACGCTGTGCTTTACCTTAAACTTTTCACTGTTTAAGCCAAGTTTTAATGCGCTGCTTAGTGTCACAATGGTAAAACGGCGCAAGCGCACGAAAGTGTAAAAAAAAGGCAATAAACATAATAAAAAATATGTTATGGGTGTGTCACTTTTTTATTTAAATTCTTATATATATGCGGGCAATTCCATTGAAATTATTTTGTTTGAATTTTTATTTTTTTATTTGTATAAAATTTCTTTTTTTCTACAACTTCTACGGAAGTCCAAAGATCGAACATCCAATCGCTCCGCGTTTTTTTTTCTCTTTTTTGAGGAAAACTAATCAATATTTTTTAGCAACAAGTACAAATTTGCTTATTTCCTTTCAAATAGGTATATTTTAAGTCACGTATGAAGAAACCCACTGCCAACACGAAAGGCGCCAAGTGTGGTTCACTTGTAAGCTGTCAAAGAGCTTTTTGTAATAAAAACTTGTGTTAATGTTTAAAAAGGCAGTTCTTTTTTTATTCTTTTTGTTATGGTTTTATTTTTTCAACATTTTTTTTTTGTCTGTTCATTTTTTTACTGTAAAATCATTTCTTATGATCGTTTTTGTCTTTTATATATTGTGGTTTTTATTTTGATTTCGAATAAAAACAAATGACTCGCGGCTTTGAAGCATTTTCTTAAGATGTACAAGTTGGACCCTAAAGTGTTTCACTATATGCATGCATATTCCAATGGTTTTTTTCTATTCTTTTCTGGTGCAAGCATTTGTGTACCATGTTGATTTTGAAATGAATGTCGTCGTTGGCATAGTTATTAAAGCTCATGTTTTTCTTTCCATTTTTTTTTTCTTCTTCTAAAACTCTACCAATAAGCTCTAAAAGCAGAAGAAGTATGTCAAATAATGTGTTCAATAAAAATTCCCAAGATAAAAATTTAATGTTATGCATCAATGAATGCGTTCAGTGGAAAATGAAAGATGTTATTGAAAATTGGGTCAGGAAAAAAAAAAAACCAAACCCAAATACATCATAGGCTTTTGTTTCGTGTCATCATATAATCTCTTGAAATTTACATAATTTGTACTATGACGCATTATGTTTTGATTTTTTTTTTTTTTTTGTCGAACAAGATGCATTATAAGAATTTTGAGTTTCTACATATCATTTTCTGTTTTTTTTAATTGAAAAATATAAGATAGCGGAAAATGACATGATGAATATGGTATGTTGTTTTATACTTAAGCTGCTCTTAAATATGTTAGATTTATGATTATGATTTATTTTGGTTTGTTTAAAAAAAAATGCATTAGTTCGGATCATTTTTCATATGTGAAGTAGCACTTTTTCATCTCTATTCTTTTAAAATATTGCTCTCACAAATAATTTTTTGTAAATATAATAATAAACTGATGATGCTTATTAAAAATTTGTCAAAAAACTTAGTCGCAAAAATCGAGAGAATTTAGGGGACGTCCATTAATTACGTGAGGTGTTTTTTTGAAAATTCGGACCCCCCCTCCCCTTGGTGAGATCTGGCGGGACCCCTCCCCACCCTCCTGTGAGATATAAATTATAATTTTTAATGTATATTCTATGCATTAAGAAGTTGACGTGAGGTTTTCCTTGACCCCCTCCTCCCCCTTGGTGAGACTTGCTGAGATTTTGCCGAACCCCCTCCCGCCCTATTTTGACTCACGTAATTAATGGACGTCCCCTTACGCTATCTGCAAGTCTTGGCCTGTCAGAGCTTGAAAAATCATTATTTTTTCTTCAAATCGATGGCTTGGAAGCTATATCAACAAGAGAAGATATTAACAGTTAAAAGTTGGTACAATTGCTTTATTGAAAATAAAACGCTTAGACAATAAGTTGGTGTTGTAGCTCACACTGAAAAAATAATTTAGTTGAATATAACAAATTATATTTGATACAGAGCAATAAAACATTTGATTGGTTAGGTTTTGGTGGCGGCCTTGAACATAGCCTCACATAGACTACAGTGGACCATAGTGTTACCACAAACTCTCTGCTACAATATTATTAGGAAATTTTGGCCCTTTCATTGAGGTGCACGTCCAACATGAAGGTGCCTGTTGTTACAGCGAATCTTTTAATTTCACTCAGGTGGGCTTTATTTAGTTCCTTAAGGGATACAAAGAATGGCTGCCCGAAGTATTTTGATCGATTACTTGCCAAAGCAGGGCAAGAGCAAAAAAGATGTTCCATGGTTTCTTCTTCCTCGGGTTCATGACAATTTCAACACCAGTCGTTGAATACTATGCCCAACCTGAAAGCATATTGCCCAATAAATATTTTGTTTCCCTTTTATGTAATCGGAGTCAGAAATGTTTGGTTATATTGCTAGTGGAAGAGCAAGACCACCTCTTTTCGGCTTCTAAGAGTAGTTCTCTGTCTTTTAATAGCTAGTAGTGCTGAAGGGGTAATGAGACTTTCATGAGTTGTGAAGCTGACTAAGCACCTTGCTTTGCTAGTAAAACTGCCTTTTCATTTCCTACAAGATTCTAAGAGTTAGTTTAAAATATAGGAAAAAGTCACAATAAAAAAAATGTTGCTAAAATAATAAAAAAAAAAATTTAAAAAATGTTTAGCTAGTTGTTAGTAGATTTTCTTTATTAATTTTTTCAAAAGTTTAATATGAAAAGAAAACACTTCATTTAAAATACTTAAATACTTAAAATACTTCAATAAACTTTATGTATAAATAATTAATTGAACTTTAATTGACATTTGACTTTGGAATTTAACTTTCTAGGTTAAGTTAATTTTCACCAATGCAATAATGTAAATGGCACAAAAACTAAAAAAAAAAAAAACACTTAAAAAAGTTGCAGAAAAAATTCCAAACAACAATTGTCAATTTGTGGCAAACTGCATAGCAGCAAATCCAAATCACGCTGGCATTAGACAAAAATAGAAATCTCACAAAGAGAAACAAAAAAAAAATGTTAATTCAATGAATTTGATTGATTTCAAACCGCAATGATTTGTGTCGAGTCAAAATGCGCGTATCTACTCATCGTTGTCATCGTACCAAGCTAACAACAAGTTAAAACCATGCTTAAGCCAAGCTAAGACAAGTGAAGCTCATAGGCAAGACAAACAACACCAAGACTTACATACATAGATGGTGCATAGACTGAAGCAAAAATCGTGTGCCCAATTCGCACATTGAAACAACTTTATGAGACTTGCGGTCGGTCAAAAAACAATGGAAAGCGCACGAGTGAATAAACGTACACACGCCTTGAGGCGAAATTCGGTAACAAAAACAAAAAAAAAAAATAAAAACCGAAATTCATTATACAAAGTAGCGAAAAAAAAGTTCCAAGAAAAAAACATATAATTAAACTTAAATAGTTGACATCAGCGTTGATATTTGAATGCAAGTTTTCGAGCCGAAGAATCTGTTTTTTAGCATACATTTAATGAGAAATTATTTTGCAATCTTTTCTAAAGTATTTTGGATCACATGATGATGAAGAGACCAACAAATTTCCAAAAATCAAAAAAATTATTGTATTAAAAATTGAAACACATATTGACAAAAAACATGCGTCATCAATTTATTAAAAAAAGTTAACTTATGCGAGAAAAGTTCTCAAGGAAGTATTACGCGACGAAGAGTAGGACTTAAATATAACAATTTTTTTCAAAAATCATTACCATCACTACATACTTAATATGAATTTTTCGCTTTAGAAATTTACTATCAGTACGAAAAGTTCATAGCGAGTATATTGAAGAAATATTATTTAGTGTAAATATAATTGAAACAAATACACATGTATTTCAATCAACATGTTATTTGGTAATAATAAGCAAATATAATTTTGTTTCAACTATGACATTCAATTATATCAACTATTTCATTTAATTACTGACTGCTGCCTTTGTTTTTAGAAATGTAAACCAATTTTCTCACAACATTTCTAATTTTTATATATCATTAGATAAAAAAGCATAAATTCGTTGCAGCATTTTGTCATCAGAACAATAAAACAGCAACGAACAACCATGAAACAACACAAAAACAAGATAAAGCGATAATGCATTGATTTGTCAAAAAATTCACTTTCAGTTGAGTTAAAAGAAGTTGAAAATTCACACCAACAAAACCAGCAACAACAATAACAACTACAACAACACTTATGTCAACATTTCAACACGGCTGCGTCTAACCCGATTGTTTGCATTGAAAGTTGCTTGCCTTCATTTTTGCTGTCTAATTGTCATTGTAATGAGCTGCCGCAGCACAAAAATTTGCCTCCATGTATTATTGACAACAACAACAAAAACAGTGAGTGCAAGCACTAAACCGCCAACAACAACAACAACACTAACGACAAGAAAAATGAATGAATTTTTAATTAAAGCTTTGCCTCAATTCAACTTCGTGCAATGCTTGACACTGTCAACAGCAACAACATCATCCTCAGCAACAACAACAACAACAACAATAATAATAACACGAAGAGCAACAAGTGGCTGTTGATGATGACGACAGCAACAATCTTGTACAGCAGCAGCAGCAGCAGCAGCAGCAAAGAAAATGCAGCTTACTCTACTCTGAGTCATTCTTGTCGCTTGTTTTATGAGTGCTGTGTGTGTTATGCTGTTTGTTGCATGGGAAATGCAATTGAGAAAGTTGTTGAGCAAACATAAACATTTGTGAAATGTTGTTGTTGTCGTTGTTGACATGGGCAACAAAGCTAATTAAACAACAACAACAACGAACAAAAACGAAAAAAAAAAATTAACAAATTCAATTCGAAGCGCTGCGCTCTTGTGGAAAAATGACAGCATTGACAACATTTGTTGTTGTTGTAAAACTTTGCTGCTGGTTTTTTTGTGCTAAGAGCCGATATACAAAAAAAAAATATAAATTTTCTTGTCGCATTTTGTTAATTGTTAAATGTACGAGTATATTATATTATGTGGATCATAGACTGTGACATACACACACACACACACACACACACTAATGCATACAGATACAATGGAGCGATAGTGAAAAAGAAAGTGTTGAGAATGCGATGAATTATCATTCCTAGCTGTAATTTTAATTGTGTTGTTGTTGTTAAGGACAAACTAAAAATGTTAGCAATAAAATAAATTTGTAATTTTATTTTGCCTTAAAAATTTTGCTGAGTTAATCCGTTGATATTTTAATTTAATTACGATAATCAGGTCTATCCTGATTCCGTTTCATATTTGCTTCGAAAACGAAATTGAAATTTGAAGTTTACTTTAGGATTATACAAGAAAAGGAAATCCAATAAATTACCAGAACTACCATATAACAACTTCAAAGTTCAAAGTTCAAAACAATTCTTTGCCAATTCCGATTTTTATATTTAAAAGAGCTATTGCTAATCAGTTCGAACTTCAATTCCACTTCCGAGCTAAATTATTATCAAAACAGAAGTTGTGCATGCAGTCACATGCACAAAACAAAACTTGTACAATGTAATCAATTCCACGATGAGTGTTAAAAACTAAATATTGAAATTAATTATATTCGAATTATGTTGGCAAAGTTGGGAAATGTTGGAAAAGTTTGCAAAAGTTGAGGTATGCGAAAAATGTTGTAAATCTGAAATATTTTATTAAATTAGAAATATGCAAAAAGACACAACAGAAAAAAAATTTGTAGCTTAAATTTTGTTTGGGCTCACAACAAATCTATGCAAAAGGAAAAAATATCCAGCTTAGAAATTCTCACTCATCGGCTCAAAGGTCACTGATGATTCGACTTAGCAATGGTTGAAACTAGTATTTCTAGCCAATTATTTTGGATTAAGGTATGGCTATAGCCCCGGGCCCTGAGCTCATGAAGGCCCTTAACCAGAGCTGGATTAAGGTATTTGGCAGGGGTTTTGGTAGAGCCAGGACCCTGACCCCAAGATGATAAGAGGTTGAGTGGATGTTTTGTGGTAAATGAGACAGGAGGAGTTTTTTGTTTGTTTTGGTAACACCGTCAATATATTTATATAAAAATCTACTAGGAGCCTTATTATGATTTTGTAATCTTTTTTTTTGGTCATCAGTATTTAATTTTATTGCAGTTTTAGAAAAAAAAAAACATTTTTTTTATTTTTGAATTATTGAACTCTTGTTATGTTTAATTATATGGGCTCCTTTCCAGAGTTTAGCTCCCGTAGAGTCTTAATCCGGCGCTGCTGCAGCAGTACATTGATATTACGATCAATTATTATATCAATATATCAATTCACTGATGTATTGTTATATTGCTATTAAATTGCAAACTTTTTTAACAAACATTTTCCTTTGGGTGTATAAACATATGTGACATTTTTTTAACACGCTAAGCATGAATTTTAATTACACATCAAAACAAAATTCGAAACAAAGCAAAAAGCAACAGCTACAGTGATAAATAATTAAAAAAATTAAAAATTTTAAGAGAAACTTCGTTATTTTTCGCATAGTTTTTGTAATCCAAAAAAAATTACTGCGGGCAAATGCGAATATTATTAAAAAAAAACCTATAATTTTTGTTACCCAAATTCATAAAAATTTCTAGCCATATCGTTTACATTTTATACAAATATTTACTCTCACTAAATTTTATCATTCTGTTTTTTTTTTGTTTTATTATTTTATTCACATGCCTGTAGCGTTATTTTAGAAGAACAAAACTTTTCCCTTCAATTTTTTTTTTTAAATTATTTTTTCAATTAGTGCTAATTATGTGTGGAAAATGCTAATGTTAATGATTTAAAACACACTTTTGCTTCGTTCTATTACACACTACAAGCATCATTTGTGCTTATGTTGTGCTCTTGCCTAAGTGCTACTTTGCGTGCTGCATATGTTGTACAGCATGCGGGTATATTTTTCTACTTAAATGTTCTTTCCGGTGTCAAATAAATTTAAAAGATGCTCTTAGTTTTTTATTTTTTTTTTTTAATGGTGCTTTCATTTTGTCTGCGCTGTGTCATTGTGAACAAAATGTTGTCTCATTAGTCATTTTTGCACTTTCTATTTTGGGATTTTGTGAAAGAAGACCAAAAATTTAGAACTTCGATTACTTTTGAGAAAAGAGTTGTGCTAAATTTGCATTTACTGAAATGGAGCATTCAAATATGTTAATGGTTCTTACTTTAGTAGCGCGCTAATTTAAGCCCAACTCATTTCTTTATGTATTAAATCATAGCTTTCAATAGTTAGTTGTCAAAATGATTTTTGGCACCTTTATCTATATCAATTTTATTTTGAGAGCAATATCTGAAATACATTCGCATTAATAAAGTTATTTATTCAAATTTTCTGATAATAAAATTTCACTTATTATAATTTAGTATATGGATTTTTCAAATCCAAAGGTCATAGGCCCTTCATAATTTTTTTATTTCTCGTAACGTTAATGGAAAATATTGTTTTTATTGACTGAATAATTTAATACCAAATGTTGTGTAAAAAAGGTACGAAGATTTCTGGTTTCAAAGGCTCTATAAATTTGCTTAAAAAATACATATTGTTTGCCTCTAATTTAATCAAATTCTGAAATTTTATACGCACAAGACTAAAATGTTGCATGATAGAAAAAAGTCGCATGAGACTAAAATGTCACATAAGATTATGATTAAAAAATTGCATAAAAATTAAAAGTCGCATGACTTTTAAATCTCCCATAAGACTTAAAAGTTGCATGAGACTAAAAAGTCGCAGTTAATTGAAAAGGCACATAAAACTAGAATGTCACATAAGACTAAAAAGTCCTATACGCCTCAAAAAATCAAGACAAAAAGTTGCATTGTGATAAAAAAGTTGGATGAGATTAAAAAGTCAAACAAAAGTAAAAGCTGAATGTGATTAAAAAATCGCATAAAACTCGAAGTACGCATAGAAAAATCGAACAGGCCTAAGAAGTTGTATGGTGATAAAAAGTTGGATAAGATTAAAAAGTTGCAAGAGAGTAAAAGTCGCATGAGAGTAAAAAATCGTGTAGAGCTACAATTTTATTTCCATACAGATAAGAGTTCTAAAAATGGCCAAAATCTGCACAACTACTTAATAGAAAACTCTTGTGCACTTTTATCTAAAACAATTTGGCGGTGTTTACGTCTATTTGTTTAATTGTTATTGAATCAATGGGATATGATTAGAGGCAGTTTCGACTTTCCACTTAAGTTGGTTCTCGAACCATTTTTTTCAAAAAATTTTAATGCAATAATCAAGATCAAAAATAAGTTTTTGCGTTGACCAGAAGTGCTTTGATCCTCTTTATGTGATATTTTCAATCCGGCACTCTAACGAGGTGTTTTCGGTTGTTTTAGTTTCCATAAAATCTTAATTTTAGTGATCAGTTGGACGTCTTCTTTCCCGCATCAATTGATAAGAAAACACAAAACAAATTTTGAAGATGAACAGAGTCCACCCTAAACCCCGATATCTAGTTCCTTTTTTTCCTTTTTTTTTTGGAATAAAAAGGTTTTACTAAAAAATAAGAGAAGTCCAAAAATTAATTTTGAACAATTTTTTGTAATATTTAAAAAAATGTTTAAGAAAATTTGTATGTATTAATGACCGTGTGTTACAAAGCCATTTGAAATGAGTAATTTAAGTAAAAACTTTTTTTTACCCTAGGCAATTTTTTTTTTTTTTCAGTAAACTTTGCTTCAATAAAATCAACATTAACAATCATTAATAAAAATTAATTGCAACTAATTATGGTTTATAAATTAACAAAATATGTCTGCAAACAAAGAGCAATTTAAGAGCAGCCTAAGAAAATGCGAGCAACATATGTATTGCCACAGGCTGACAACAGAGGCCACAAAAAAATTTGTAAGTAGTTGCAGTTGCTACCGTTGCTGCTGCTGCTGTCAAATATGAGTTTGCGTAGGCTTTAGTTTTTTTAAAATTTTTCTTAACCACATCACTTTACCACTAAAGCTGCTACCATAATTGTGGTGAGCTCAAAATGCTTAGTGCAATGCAACATTATACCGTCACTCACTCACCTGTTGTTGTTGATCTGCTGACGATTTGTGCGAAGGTTAAAAATTGACTAATTTGAAAAAAAAAATTACACAATTAATGACATTTTTTGCTGCTACTGTTGCTGCTGCTGTTGCTATCATTTATGACAATTTGAAATGCAATGCGATGCAACATCGGTTTCATGTTGTCACTTTTGTTACTTGATGTTGATAGCGATGACGATGATGTTGCTGATCATATTACAAAGTTGATGACTTTGTTGAGCCTACTAATGATCTGCACTGTTATAATGTCGTTACTATTGTTGTTGTTGTTGCTGTTGGTCGTGAACTCTAACAAAAGTGAAAGCTTATCACTTGTGTTGTTTGCGGCGGCGACTTATTGCAACTATGGAGAGTGTTTTTTGTTGTTTTTGTTTTTTTCTTTACTTATTGGAACAAATTGTAGCTCATTAGCGAAATATGGTGGCAGTGTACGGTTAATGAGTTTCAATTACGGTGTGGTCTGGTCTGGTCTGGTTGCTGCTGTTTTTGGTTTCTGTGGGTGTTGTGTCGAAGTGTTGCAATTAACATGATGACATAGTAAATTGTATTTAATTAGATTAGTTGCGGTTTTCGGTTAAATGAACAGCAATTGATAGTGGCGACTGGTTTTTTTTTGTGTTGAAAAATTATTATTTGAGTTTATTTTGAAATGCAACTAAAGTAATTAATAGTCGCACTGCATTTAAATTTAGAAAGTGCATTAATTTTAAATAAATTTTGTTTAATTAAAGAAAAATTGCCATGAATTAAACTCTAAAATTAGAAACTTTAGCATATAATGTCTCAACTTCGATGTTGCTTAGAACCTTATCGTCTTTTTATTTATATTAATTTGCAAATGTTATAGGAAAATCTTAAATTTGATTAGTGGCCGCTAGAGCATCAGGTTTTTTAAGCAACGCGTCTTCGATTTAGCCTAGCGCTTTTACGCTAGTTAATTTTTAATAACTATTTTAATCTATAAAAAACAAGATAAGATTATGTGGCCACTTAAAAGAAAGTATATTTGTCTGGACCATTTTTATAACGAATTGTAATTTGTAGTGGAGGCATTGAACTTCGAATGCAAAGGTTGAATACGAAAGACTGTGCAATATTTGTATTGGATTCTATAAAATTAAATCAAAGTATATCAATGCATCGAATACGACAAATCATTTTTCCAAATAAGTTTGCAACAAAAACAACATACATTTAGTTTTTCCAATGACTTATTTCATCCTATATAAAATGACATTATTACTATCGTTATATGTTGCTCATACGTCATGTAAATTTTTTTGTAAAGCTTTAAACTGCGACAACTCAGTTCCGATTAAACAAAGAGACTAAGTTCTTTTCGTAGTTTTTTTTACTTTTAAGTGCCATTGTATTGATAAAATCATTAATTTTTAGTGGTGTGATCAAATTGCAAGTTTTAGTTTAGTTTTGATATCAAATAAATATTCGCATACGAGTACTCTGTTAGCATCTGCCAAGAAGTCTTAGAATTCCGAATTAAAGCCATTTTGTAAATTTAATTTTAAAGTTTTATTTTCTGTTTGCGATGTATAAAAACTTATTTAAATTATATAACAAGCTGATGTCATGTTATACAGTCTGAAATCAAATCCATATGTAAAATAGCATTTATATGATACAATAATATGCTGCTCATACGTCATAGTAGCAAACCCTTTTGATATTTATCTTATCTCTGATAACATTTAAAGCTTGAAAATGTTTATTACCTTGTTGACATCTAAGTTTCTAAAATAAAAAGTATAAATAGAATTATGGCCGCTGTTAAAATTAAAATATTTTCTTATTATGATATAATAAAGTTTTGAAATAATTTTAATGGTAATTGTTTTGAAATGATATAAAAACCATTGTTTGAATTAACTTCGATATCATTTTTAGCTCGAAAATATAAATAACTTTATTGAGTGTTGAGTGTTCTAAAGAAAAATGTAAGTCCCGGTAGTGGCCGTTTAAGACTGCGAAAAAATTTTTCTATTTCCAACTGAAAAAAAGTTTAAAATAGATATATATTTTACTAAAGGTAATAACAAGACGAAAATGTCTGTTAAGAAAATCAAAACCTTTAAACTTAATGTCGCTCATAGGTCATGATTAACGAATTTGAAAATTATCATTACATCATTTCAGAAGTAACTAAAAGTTCTTCAACATATCACCCTGGGATATTCAAAAGTTAGGATTCTTTAATTGTTGGCTCTGCTGTTAGATAACCATCACTTCATTGTAAATTTTCGCTTTAGTTTTTGAAAAAAAGCATACACTGTATCGGAAAAATATCTACATATATGTATATTAAGAAATGGTATCATCTTTCTAAATATAATCACTTTTAAATCTTGTTACTCATACGTCATGATAAACAATAATTGAATACCGATATGACTTAGCACTTACATGCCTGGATTTTATGTTTACCTACTTAGTAAGTTATAAGAAAACGTTGATTCTCTCCATGGCCGCTTGAAATTTGTTTGTAATTAGGAGAAAAATAGTTAATAATATGAGACATGACTACAAAAATAAATATAAATTACTCAAATTTATTTACGTAAAAGTCTTGCATGCAAACATTTCGATGTTTTACAGCACTCAACAAACATTTGCGTCACTCACAAAGCATTGGTCATATTTACATTATAGCTTGCTTGTTGATTGAAGCATGTTTCCAAGCCAGCAGTGTGGCAAGAGCGAACAGCGTTATGTAACAAAGCTTTTAATTTTCCTTGAAAAAAGCAGACAAAAAAATATAGAAAAGAAAGTCCACCACTAGAGTCAGTAGACATGCAATTCTACTGAATGTCTCAATTGACAAGCGCATGCATGCATGCAAGCATTGGTGCAGTAGGTGCACATGCGCATTACTCAATGCTTCAAACTGAGCATGAAAAATTGTATAAATTGTAATTCAATTAAATTAAAAAACTAAACACATAAATCGCATTAAGACAGCGGCAGCAGTAATAGCAAATAGTAAAGGTATTGCAGTAAACAACTGTTGCTGCCAACAAAAAAAAAACGACAGCGTTGCCAATGCAACAGCCAATGCTGCCAAGCCAACAGACCAAGTAATCAAACAACAAACAACGTCGTTGTCGACCAAATGAAATAACGAACAAACAACAAATAAACAACAAGCAAATGAATGACCTGGTAACGACAACAGCAACACCAATGCAATCAATTATCAATAATTGCAACGATTCAATGATTCGTTGCAACAGTAACAGTAATTGCATTTAATATATTTTTGTTTTTTTTTTTGTGTTGTTCAGCAACATTCAACAGCAATTGTTGCTCATTGTCAGTTAAATATTTTTATGCAATTAGAAATAAATAATAGAACGCTAATTGCAATCATAATAACACTAAGTAACAACATTTGATATAAAATGCGTTAGCCATAAGCTTAACATAAAAAAGCACAGTGAAAAGTTTTGCTCTTATATAAAAATCTTGTAAGCTAAAAAAATATTTTTTTTTTTTTGAAATTCACTCCCAACAATATTTTCATTTGTTACACAGTGTAGTTACAAGCAGCAGCATAAGAAATCAAAATTAAAAAATTTATAAAGCAAAAGAAGCCGCAATTTGACGGAAATGCAATGCACAACGTCGTTGAGCAATTTGCTGTTGCTGTTGCTGCAATTGCCATTGCCGTTGTACGCATTGCAGCAATAATTTTTTTTTTATTGTTACGATTTGCTACATTTATTCATTAATTAATTATGTTGTAAATTACAAAAATTATATACCCATGTATTACAAAAGCAAAATACGTTTTAATCAGCTTAAATTCATTTATTTTTCTCTTCTTTTTTTACAGCAGCACACAACGCAACACAACAGAGTCAGCGTAATTAACCAAACAACAGCAGCAGTTGCAGCAACATTAACATGTTGCTAACAACGTCATTTTTCGTTGTCGCTTAAAGCGTAGCGTCCTTTGTTTCGGAAGCGAAAAAAAAAATAAATATTTTTCCTTTTTTTAAATTGCAACTTAATTTAAAAAAAAAAATGCCATATTTTCCAATTATCAACAGCAGCAAGATGAGTAATAAAATGAGCAGCAACACTTCGTTGGATAATACATCTGATCAGGATTATAGCGAATTTCTAAGTGAATATCTGTTGCAGACACATTCACCTCACAATGAGCCAGAGTTGCAATATGAAGGTATTTATTATGCGGTATATTAATGCATTTTCATATTTTAATTTTTTTTTTCATCTTATATTTCAGAGGGTGAACTTGAGGCCGAATGGCTAATTGCGGCCGGTTTTCCGCAATTGACAAAACCATTTGAACAGGTGAGTGTGCTAAAAATATTAAGTTCATTGTAGATTGTGGCATACAAGTTAAGAAGCTTTTTAGTTTTGGTGTTGTAATCTTGAGAGATAAAGTATATGAAGTAACATTTATTAAATGAATTACCATAGTTTTTATGCCAAATCTTTCACTACAGTTGTTATTCAATAAGCTTTTAGAGATATGTAATGTTGCCTTGGTTTTAGAATCTTTCAAAAAGAGAATTTTTTTAATAAAAATTTGTTGTGTTCGGACACAATGTCACGTTAAATTTGCCGGAACAGCAAGACTGCCTTGGCAGGATATGCTCATTTCATTTAAATTGAATAGTTTAGCAATCTTTTATTCCCATTTTGACGTGTTAAGTTAATTTAATAACTGATAATGGTTGCTTCCTTTTCCTCCCTCAGCCGCCATAAATTTCGGTGCTTTTATAGTAGAAGAAAGCTATACTAGTGATTTGTAGAAAGTGAGTTGAGTTCACCTACGAAATCTTCGGATGCTTATGCAACCAAATTTACAACTTTTTTGAATTGCCCGTCTCAAATGACGATTATCTTGCAATGATACCCGAAGCAAAACATTTAATTTTCCTAGACATAGTTTTTTGGAGATTGGTGTCACTCTCTACGTTTATTTATTTCTAAAATATTGAGATTTATTGAGAACCTTCATATGAAGTCACTCACGTGAGTGATGATAGTTTTCTTGCTTTCATTGGAGAAGAAGAATCTCCTATATTCAATACCGTTCAAATTTAGCGAAAATGAATATTACATTAATAAACGAGTTGTTAAGTTTAAAACCACACTGTCAAGTTTTAATTTACAGACGACTACAGGCACTTACATATGGTATGAGCTATATACATATCTTAAAAATTTTTAGGGAAATGCCAAAACCGCTCAAAAAATAATCTTTCAAAAATAAAATAAATTCCAGATATTCCAGAAATGTTTTTTCCTTTGTTATCAAAGTTTGTTTCATAAATAAAATAAAGCATTGAACCAACTTGTGAAATTTTACTTGAATGTTGATCGCTGCTTAATGGCTGTAACTTCAATTATAATTATATTATAAATTCCAAAACAAATAAGTTTGGGCTTGTTTTTGGATGCAGGCAAAATCGTCAAGCGAATAATTGCCCAATCCAAGTTCATTCTTTGGCTCTAATTTCATTTCCGAAATGGTCATTAACTTTATGCGATTTGTTATTATTTTCTGGATTTTTCCTGCTAATTTTTTTAATTTGGTTCTTGAGCAATTTTTCACAACTAAAAATTTTAAAGCAAAAATCAAATTGTAATACAATAGTAAATACCGTTAAAAATCTGATAACACTTCGACAAAAAAATTTTTTTGTTTAATTGTTTTTTTTATGAATTTCGGGTAATTTTTTCATTAATTAAAAGAGTTAATTTATTTTCAATTATCTACGTTTACTTATCGACTGCTCAGTTGTCTCTGTATTTAGAATGAGTCTCTTGCAATCTTCTGTGAGTATTGTGATCATTAAATTCATAAAATTCGTTGTCAATTGAGAAAATTCTTAAAAAACTTTAACTTCAATAAGATATGCACAGTAAGTTTTTATTATGAAAATATCCAACACCGCAAGTATTTTAAGATAAGAGTAGTCATACAGGTGTGGGAAAAATGTATTTCTTTTAAAAAGTTGAAAATTTTTTGCGTCATACATTAAGTTTTAATTTTAATGTTTCAATGGAGAGTAATATTTTGCGTATTACTAACACAAATTTTTTTTTGCTTTTATTTTTAAAACGTCTATATCGAATTAATCGTCTGATTAATTGTGTACTAAAAAAGAACAATAAAATATATTTTTATAAACGTCTCTTGAGTGACGTGGCACCGCTCGAAAATTCAAATTTAAATGCTGAATGTTTGAAGAGCTGTAATAGATATTGTTACTGAATTTACTAAGTAGGTAGAAACACCGTTTCCAGTGACTGCCAAAAAAAGGGCAAAATTGAATACGAAGGCGTGCCACTTTTTTTGGATTTGATTGAATGATTCTATAAATTGAATGTTTGAAATAAGAACTTAAGAAATTATCACAATCTGATTGGCCGGCAATTTTCTATGGATTATGTAGTTGAACTGTCAGCTGGTAGGTACCCGTTTAATTTTCCCCGCCAGATTCTTAGAAAACCTCCTTTATAAAGGGAATAATTGTGCCAGTAGTACACAAAAACTATCCTTTATCTCGGCACATTGAAGTTTTCTGAGTCGTTAGACTATAAACAACAAGTTAGAGTACACCGTTATCGTTAGAGAAATATCGACTTAGATAATAAAAAGCATCATTTAGAATGTGACTTGAAAATTTTCACCTTTTCGAATTTTTTTTTTTCGAAGAGATGGATGCGGCAGCTTTGTTGACTAGTGACTCCCTATATTTTTCGTTAAAGCATATTTTTCTCAAAGACAAACTTCATATCAATATTTTACTTCACATGGAAATCTGTTTTATAAACTATAAATTAACTAAAGTTGGTGAAAAGGATAGAGTTTGGTGCAGTGGCGTCAATTCGGTAGGGCTGGGGAGGGCATTGCCCCTCCCCCCCCAAGGATCTGATACTAGGTATTATTCAATACAACAATTCAATAAAACCATCTAAAAGTGGTGGAATTATAATTCTTGTCCCCCCAAGGTTTTGGTGAAGTGACGCTCCTGGTTTGGTGGCTCATGTTGGTTAAACAAATTAAAATTTTTTTTTTATAAGAAATAACTTTGTCTCTAGCTGCAACCAAAATAGTTCAAATTGTTGGACAAAGTTTATAGTACTTTTTTTTCAACACTTGGACCAATGAATCATTATAGTAGAATAAATTAGTCACTTTATAAAATGATATATTACCTCCAAAAAGTTTTCTTCAGCAATTCGAGCTTTTTAACCGCAATACGCTAAGTTCATTGCTCTATTTAAAGCAATTCGGCAGCTTTTATGGTGTACTTAACCCTTAAGCACTATAGCGATAGAATCAATATCACATTCAAATCACTGACCGCTGTTGTCAATTGCTTATCAAATTATGTGTACATAATATATTCAATAGTCCACGTTTAATTACTTAGATAGCTACTGAGCTGATTATTTTACTACGATTCAGTGTGGCAATTACAATTTTCATATGATTTGTTGTACATATGCAGTATATTATATACTGAGAGTTGCTGATTTTGCACTCACGAGTTTCATCGTAAACAAAAGTAAAAAGTTTTCGCGCTTCAATACCATGCTCCAGTGTTTTATATCAAATTGAAGCTTTGAGCTTCAGCCCGGCATTAGAACTTGATGCCCGCGTTTTAGATTACAAATTATTTATTTTCTACCGTAAATAAATATAATTTTTGCACAAAATGCAAGTTAATATTTACTTGGTATATTTTTTCTTTTTCTTATAAACAATATACTCGCATTATTGCAATTTTTGTTTTTGTTCCTACGCTGGCTTTGCCTTTTGTCAGGAATTACAAGCAGATGGAGGAGCAGGAGACGTAACTTTAGTGTTTATGCCAAGTTCTCTGTTGATATGCAGCAAAAAAAAAAGAAAAAAAGTGCTTGCAGTCTTGTTTCAACTTTTTCGGTGAATTGTTATTGAAATCATAATTTTTACATGAATTTTTTAGTTTAGTTTCGTTTTAAAAAAAGTTGTTAATGCAATTACCAAGAAAAAATGCCAAAACTTTGGGTATTTAGTTGTTTGGTAAGAGGTTAGCTTTGTTAGAGTTTTCTTCAGTGATTGAAATTGAATGATAGTAAATTCGTAAATGAAAAGTGATTTTAAATTTTGGATTTGAAAAATGCTTTTATAAAAAAAAAATTGCTTTGAAAACGTTGCCAAAAAAGTCTTCTTTAGAAAAAGATTTTGACCCATGTAAAAGTTCTACTACGAATTTTTAATTTGCAAGTGTAAAAATCCTTAAATTTGTAAAACCGTAGTGAAAAAAAAAAACATTTTTTTAATGGAGTTTTTTGACAATTCAAAATTGCTTAAAATCGAAGTGCCTCGTCAAAATTATTACCAAAAAAATGAATATCGGTTAAGTAGCCACAAAAAAAGGAGTAATAAAAACCATCCAAAAAAATATCGTACAAAACGACTCAAAACTCGGAACGCAATAATTGTCAAATAAAAACTTCTATGAAAGGTTTAAATGCCTCCAGTAAATGTGAACCAATAACGTATAACCTTAAAATTTTCAATTTGTAGCGCTGTATGGAATTAAAAATTAGTTAATATATTTATAATAACACAAGCCGACAAAATTTTCTTTAAAATCGAACCCAAAAACGAAACTATTCTTTACCGAAGTTTTTCGACGCGCTAAAACCCAAGTTAATTTCCGATTTGATCCATCAGCTCTGGTTTTCCACCTTTGCCTTACCCATATGCTGCACATTTTTTTAGCAATTTTTGCTTATCATTGTAATGTGATTTGACCTTCCAATTTCTTCCACTATGTCATTTTTCCTTTTGCGGAAGGATGAAATTAATTATTTTCTTGCTATGTTAAAAAATAAGATACAATTTTGAATTTGAATAACATTGAATTTTTTTTATAGGGCTTTGAGCTGCGCACTTCAGAATTGGAACCAATACTCGCCTCATTGTCTAAGCCACATGCAGAAGCGATCAAACATCGCGTACGCGCACTCAATCATACCGTGCGTGGACGCACGAAGTCACGTCAAAAACGTAAACCCGATATACGAGATGTTTTTCGGGATTTTGATGTAAGTTGGCGTTGATCTAAAAATTTGACTAAATATACTAAAAAAATTATTTCTCTATCTAATCTAGGAATCCAGCACTGGTACACGCTCACGTAGCGCCACACCTGATTCACTTGATTCCATACACGGCGATGAAGTCTGGGGAAATGCGTCAATGTAAGTGAACAGATTTTACCTTTGAATTTTGATTTCCATTAGGAAATTTGATGTATGTATATCAAATGTACAGAAAGTAAAAAGTGTTCCCAGTTAGGTTAAACTTTGCCTTTAGAGAAATCTTATTAGTAAAGTGACTGAGTCGGCTCTAATCAATTTCAATTGTAGCTGACTTCGTAACTAACTCCGACTGTGGCTTATGCTATGACTGACTTTGACTTTAATTTACTTTGGATACAGCTGACTTCAACTATGCGCATGCTTACCAATTGTGGCTGTGACTGGCGGCGCTTATGAATGACTGCGACTAAAACTGACTTTGGCTATAACTGACTTACTCGTAAGTGACTTTAATTAGGATTGAACTCGACTTATTGATTTACATCGATCATGATTGTATATAGAAAAAATATAAAAAGCATCTTGGAAAATGGAAATAATTTTATTTTAAACATGCTTAGGTGCTTTTTGGCGCACTTTTGGGCCCGACTCAATAACCAGGGAATAAGAGATTTTTAATATGTCCTATATAAGCCCACTACTTTTTTAAACTAGGTCATCTTATCTTATCAACTACACCCACACTTTTCTATTGGCTGTATTTTTGTATATTTTTTTATTTGTTATATCCGCATTTAAAATTCAATTGTCTTGGCAAACAGTCAAAATTCAAAAAATCTGTATAATTTATTTTTAAATTTTTAATATTTCCTGAATATGTTCCTGAATATGTTGGCAATTTTCAGACCAAGTTTCGTCACAATTTTCGATCATAGCACAACGGACACCGTCGGTCATGGACATCCTTCACTGCAATTCGCTATGGGCAAAAGTTTGAAACAAAAATTACGACGTACACCCAGTGCTCCATTGAAAGGTGCTTCCGATATCTTTCGCGGTTCACATGTCCGTTGCGATATACCAATGTATTCTGCTGATGGCATTGAACTGTTGGGCTTTTCACGCATTGGTACAATACATATACCACGTAATCGTTCGGGTTCAGATCCATCATGTTCAGTAGGGTAAGTTAATTGGAAATTTCTCATAACTGCAAAAGAGATTGAATAGTTTTTTTATTACTCCAAATTTAGACGCACTCGTGGTCAATTAATGCAACAGGATTCGCAAAGTGATAATAACACCTCTTCGGGTGATTCTAGTGACGAATGCCTTTCGAATGGTGCACGCTCTTCAAACACTTCATCGCCGGAGACTTCACCACAAAAGATTTTAAATAAAATACATTTGGATACACCGCCACAGAGCGTACAAAATTCGCCATCATCAAGAGATGGCATTAGCTTCGAGAGCATGTGCCGTGAGACCTCTAGTCAGAATGGATTGGTGAGTACATAATCGAAGTGTCCCGTGCATTAAACTATATATTCATTTTCTTGCAGGATATTGTTGACAGCAGCGATACCTCGCTTGAATTTTGCAGCGATATTGATACGATACCTGAAACAGAATTGAAACGCTTACAGCCTGTCTTCTGGCTGGAATTGGCCACACTCTTTGATAGGCATCTTGTGAGCTTAGATAAACGAAAACCCTTTAAGCGACGTCGCAAAGAAGAGGGCAACCTTTTTGGTGTTTCACTTAATGCGCTAATTAGACGCGATCAACAGATCAGCGGTAAAGATTCAACGTTGGTGCCACTTTTCTTAGAAGGTCTGCTAGCTGAATTGACCAAACGTGGTGCTAAAGAGGAGGGTATACTCCGTGTGGCTGGTCATAAACAAAAGGTTAGTAGCTCACGATTTGAAAATCTTTTTCACCGTATTAATGTCACACACGCTTTGCTTTTTTTTCTCCAGACTGAATTACTTTACCAGGAATTGGAATCGTCTTTCTATCAGAAACCAAAAAAGTTCCCCCAACTTCTAAACTCTGCCAGCGTGCACGATTTGAGTGCGCTGTTGAAACGTTGGTTACGTGAGCTACCACAACCGTTGCTCACCAATGAGCTCATACAACTTTTCTATCAGTGTCATGCTCTCCCGCCTTCCGATCAAGCTAAAGCGCTGGCAAATATCACCCAAATGTTGCCGCACGAAAATCGCAATACCTTGCGTTCACTGTTACGTTTTCTCAATTATGTTGTCGAACAAAAAGGTTCGAATAAAATGAATCTACACAATGTAGCCACCATCATTGGGCCGTCATTCTTTCCACCACGTCATATACATCCGACAGATAAGAATAGCATTGAGGAACAGGTCAAAATGGCAGCACAATGCTGTCGTCTTACTAACATGATGATAACGCGCGGTGAAGCGCTCTTTCAGATTCCTAATAATCTGATCGAGGAGTCTAAGTCATCAAAAGCAAGACAGGTAAGTTGTGTTTGATTTTGAATAGTGATGAGCTGATGAACTAGTTGAGATATTATTTGATAAGGGAGAAATTATGAAACTTGGGATAAAAGTTTTTTAATGGGGCATATATAGAACCTTACTACGTCTCGAAAAATCAGTGTAAAGTTTTCAAAAGAAGCTGTCTGTCTAGTACATACTTATATTTTTATTCAAACCTTTTAATAATGCAACATTTTTCTTTCAGGGCAAACGTGGCATACATCGACGTGTCAAGGCGACAACATCGCTACTACATGTTACCAATGGTAATGGTGCTGTTATTAATATTGGTTCAAATGTAAATCACAACAATAATAACAACAATCATATGGTATCACGCCAACAGTCAGTAAATCCAAGTCATGTGCATCGTTTAATCATCTAAGAGCGCACGCGGTTAGTTTGATCGAACATCATGTAGTCTAATGCTAAATGGTGTCTATGTTTAAAGAAAGTATACCCAGCGGGTACCGAATTTCAGTCGCAAATATTATTTAAACTTTTAATTTACCTTGTAAATGTATTATTAAAAAAAAAAAATTAAATTTAAATGTTTATGTCAAACAGTCTTGAACAAAAAGAGATTCTTTTGTTTTTGTTTTTATAGTGTACCATATACCATACATATGACCTTAGTTTGTATTTAATTTAACAAAATTTCAGTGCTTAAGTTCTTCCAATATGCTTAAGTTCATTGATGGCAAACAAAAGAAATCAATATAACATCAACTAAAGCTTTGTTAAAATTAATATTAGATTTAAATTGAATAAAATTTCCAAAATTTAGTTTTGGAAAGTTATGAAAAATTTGCAATATTTCGAAAAAAAGTATAATTCTTTTGCTTTATTTGCATTTTGAATGTTAAAATTTACAAATTCTTTATTTGTAAGTTTCTTTTTCTATTTTTTTCACTATTTTACTTACAATTTGTTGTATTATTTTGAGAATATACACACATTTTAATATAAATATACATACATATATTTTATATCATGCTTATATACTTTAACCACATTTACCTACTACATATGTATCGATGTCATTAACTATATATATGATTATATAATACATTCGATATATTTTTTATTACATACATATATATACTCGTATATAATGAGTATTGCATGCGTACATAAACACGATATTAAAGTTAACATAACATACAGATGTTAAGCAGATATTCTATAGGGTTATAGTATGTTTGTATATACGATAACTTTATATTTTAAGCATGTACTTTGCTGTGCATCAGGAAAATTGAACCAATAAAGATACATTTTATTACTTTTACAAAATTATATAGATGTTTTTTTTACAACCAGCGATAAAACTATGTGGGAGACCAATAATGTATAGACATTTCAGTTATACAATATAATACATGTTTATTATTATTGTTGCTGCGCGAAAAGAAATTAAAAGTGACAAGAATTGTCGATCGAAAAATGTCCAGTGTCAGTGATGGTATTTGAATTTTTTGAGAACGTTCTGAATTTAGTCACCTGACACTTACTTATTTCATGCTTTTTATCTTTATTAATGAAAATTGACCCAAGAAACCGGCGGAAACCCATGTTTGGAATAAGATTCAGCAACGCAACCTCATATATTATATTTAGGCCTCTTCAAGTTCTATCATTTGGCATAAGTTTCGAGCTGTAATAATATACAGTTTTAATTAAAACAACAAAATTGGCTAATATTCGACAATTTTCGAGCATCGGGACAGGATTTGGCAAGGCAACTCTGGTTGGTTAGTTTCACCAAAATGCATTGCTATCATACTCGTAAATCTTATCCTGTAATCTTCTACACTCGAAACGAAACATTTTAACGAGACGTGTTCTGTCAGAACCGAACTTCATATCGTCACTACTCGTCATAGCAGCTGCTTCGATTCGTTAAGGAATGGCCATTCCTGCAAAAAATTCAATTAAGATTGTAATCTCGCTAGATTAACTTTAAATTGAAATTCAATTTAAAAATGTTGAAGGGCGAAGTTTCGTCGAAAAAATCGTGCGTTGCTTAAAAATATGATAATGAAAACATAACTGAACCGCTTACTGCAAGCCGTTGGAACTAAATTTGATTATAAAAGAGTTAAATTAAGTAAAATATTATTGCACGATTTCTAAATAACTTATAACCCCTCGTACTTACGTTTAGACCAACTGTACAACGCGTTGTACAATCGGTTGTGCTCTTTTGTACAAACTCTGCGATTTCTCATACGATTTTTTGCCCAACTTAAATGAATCGATTCTCTTTGCATTATCGTTTTCAGTCATTTCCACTCTTCGTCACAATTTACACTTTTTATAAACACGTCTGCATAATACTAAACTAAAAAAGAACCAAAATTTTACCTATATACATACGTACACACAAATGTTGCGACTAGTCATACGATTCATCAAAATAGTAAAAATTTCTGATTTTTCCTTGCGACCGCTGGTACAACGTGTTGTACAACCATACTAACGTTACAATCTTTTGTACAATTCGCATAATCGTATGAGATTGTACAAACTGTTATACGAGAGATTGCAACGTTAGTACGAAGCATAATAAAATAAAATTTTCAACAAAAAAACTTAGAGCTTTATCAAATGAATTCCCATATTATGCAAAAAATTCCCGTTTCTCTTCATAAACGAACCACTACAGTCGTTGTTCCTATTGAGCAGGTGGCAACGCTGATCAATTGACGTCAGTCAGCTTTAATTTTGTGTGAGAAGTGCGCGTTAATTTCTACAAATTCAAGTATTCATATTTTGTATTAATATTATTAAAACACATATGTAGGTGCATTAAAAATGTGAAATTGATGTTCTCGTAGTTATGTGTAATAAATTTAGTAAAATGTTTAAATGAAATTGCATGAAAATGCAAATACAAATGAAAGCAGTGCTGGCCGTCGGCAGAGCTGGCATTGCCGCTGTAAGTGTAGTGCTTTATTTTATATTGCAAAATTTAATATATTTTGATGAAATGCTTTTCAATTGTTCAAAAAAGCAACAAGTGTTAAAACTTAAATATCATTTTTCCAAAATTTCATCAGTCAGTGTTTGCTTTATTTATTTTAAAAAAATCTTCATTGGTAGTCGTGAAATACGAAGACAGTTCGTCAAGTCAGTACTGAAATGTTGAAGAGGTAGTGGTAGCGTAAATGTATTACAGTTGCTGCTAGACTGCAACTTCGCTGGCTATTGCTTCGAAAGTATATTGCAGTGGCTTCAAAATGTTTCGCACAGCCCAGTGCAGTTATAATAATGACAGGAAAGGCGACCGTGGGGTAAGTGTTTACATTATTGTGTTAATGAATTTGGCTTAAAATTACATCAGGATATACTTTTTTAAAAAGAAAAGATGTGGAAATTTTCCTATGAATTCAACTACATATTCGGCAGTCTTTTTTCAGCGTAAATGCTAATATTTTGTCAAAAAAGTGTCATCATGTTTAATTCGGCGATTTCAGTGTGAAAATATAAAAACACAGATGTTATCGCCCCCTCCTCAAATATCGTGTAATTTGTTTTGTAACACAAAAGATTTACTCAGAGATTATGAAGCTGCGAAAATTTGTTCATAAGTGGCGCTAAGGGCAATACAAATTATTTTGCAAAAATATTTCATTTTCGACTGTTTTCAACATTTACGATGCTTTCTGATACCTACATAAATCAGCTTTTTCAATGTTTTCTGAATTTGCAGACTTTTCGAACTTTACTGATTTTTTTAATGCTTTTTAATTCTATTCAACACATTCAATGTTATTTGATACTTTAAAATTTTTTCCATGCCTTCGACTCTGTTAATGTTTTTTTGATACTCTTCGACTGATACATTTTTTTTGATTCCATTCGATTCCATTTTTCCATAAGAATCAAAACTGCTTGACTTTTGCCTTGTTTTCTGATACATTTAAACTTTTATCGGCTTTATCGATATATGTATATTCTTGAGTAGTTCGAAATTTTTGCTTATTTTAATATGTGGGTGTTGAGGCATACTTTTCGATATATTTGGACTTATTCAATGTTTTTTTAATATCATTCGATACATAAGTTTCTATCAAGTTCCTTGAAATTTTTAATTTCTATTTAACTTTGCGGTTACTTTTATCCACTTTTTTGATACTTTTAAACTTTGTTATTCTTTCGATGCTGATCGATTGTTTCGACCCTTTAACTATTTTTCGATAGTTTTCAATTATGAACTCTTCGAAGTTTTTTGATACCACTAATGGTTTTCTGTACTATTTAATGTTCTAAATTTTATCGATACTCCAAATGTTATCGAATTTTAAAATTTTTCCTTGTATATAATTCGATACATGCATGCAGCATGCGACGAGTCAAAAAAAGGAACGAGTATTTGATACTCGTTATTAAATTTTGATTCGTCGCACGTCGCACGCTGCACGCTCAAATTCCTTCTGGAATTCACGACTTGCGGTCGAAATATTTGATAACTTCCGATCTAGCAGAGACCCAACTTTTTTGTAAAATGGGTTTTGTAGATAAAAGAATAAGGAAAAAAATTTTATTTTTTTAAATGTATTCTAGTTGGGGGGACAGCATGCTAAAATTATTTAAACTTCTAAATTGTTATTATTTTTCATTTGTTGACAATATAAAATTTTTAGTTTAATTTACTGTGAAAGCTAACGTTATGGACTATTAAATAAAAAATATCCTACATTGATCGGATCAGTACAACTGGATGTAATAGACTTCAAGTATGAGACAAAATCCAGCTAATTATCGAAAATTCAAGTGTGGATATTTTCGAAAAAAAATTTTTTTAGCAAAATCCTGATATATGTGTCAACTGAATTTGTTAGCAAATGCAGGGAAAAATTTTTATCGCATTTGAAAAGTCGAGGTTTTTTTTCTGAAATTCGTGCGCTTTGTAAAAGAACAACGATGTGTATTATTTCTACTTAGGTTTCTTCTCTAAGTCTTTTGTTTACGGCGCATGTACTCACTTTGAACTCACCCTCAGACAATTGGCGCCTAAGCTGAAGTAATATCAAATACATCAACCATTGCATGCTGTTAACATTACAGCAGATGTCGCTAAAAACGTATCACAGATATGACAGGCAGTAACAGAGTAAATGCGTGTTATTTTTTGAAATTTTCTTTTGCCGCGGCATTCAAAATTCATCTTTTAATGATTTGCGTCTTTTTTTGTTGAATTTCTTGAAACAGTGCATGCCATATTTTTTTTTAAATAAAAAAAAAATTTTTTAAATTTTCGATTATGTTTTATACACATAGGTAAATGCACTTTGCACCTCCATTAAATTTGAAAAATTCGATTTTAAAAAGAAAATTGGCCTACGTTTTTGAATTGTTAGTAACAATATTTCAGAAGTTTTGATCATAAAATATATATATTTTGATAGTTTCTACAACGTACGAAAATTTTAACAAAATCGATGACTATAACCAATTAAGTTTGTGGTTATTTCCGAAATAGCCGTAACGGTCAAAGTCCCATTTTCGAGCATATTGTATGAGGTAAACGTTACTTACATACATCTGAATTGTACAGTTGAATAACATTTTTCGTTTTAATTTTACAATAGACCTAATTCTATTTTTTTCAAAACGTAGTTGAAGTGTAATATAAAGTTTTTTTATGGCTGCTGATGTGCTGAATCTAAATTTGGTCGCTAAATCTGTCAGACATTTTAAGATATTTCCTCATAGCATCTAAAAAAAATGTCCCATGATTAGTTTTAATCTTTTTCCAAAAATTAAAAAATCAAATAATTATACTAATTTTTTATGATAATTTCTAATTAGTTAGTAGAAATTAAATGCTTTTTTATACATCAAAATTGAATCAATTGGGTTTCAAATTTCAAAAAATATGATTTATATTATGTGTTTCAAGTGATTTCATAAAAAATTGCCTTGCAAGAATTTTAATTTAATATTACCAGCGCAGTTCCCGGTAGCGAAAGTTTCTTATATCCCACACTCTCGGCAACGCTGCCTACACATAAAGAAGTTTATCGACATACATATAACCCTCAAAAATTATGATCCACGTTATAACTAGTAGAAAACTAAAAATTTAAATAAAAATAGCCTTTATCTCAAAATTAAACTAATCGGAATGAATCATTAAAAGTCCACAAATCAACTAATCTTTTCTTTAGCTGCATCATTCAATAAATAAATAAATCTAGCAAACAAAAAAATAAATCAAAAATAAACAAATAAAATAAAGAAAATAAGCAATCGATCAATTTTACTGCTGATTTTTACAAAGATTTATCGACATACACAATAAAGTTAAAGCTCTTAGTTTTTTTTTTTTTTATTTTCTATTTATTTGCATATCACTAACAATGAGACAACTCACGACACTTCACATTGCCGCACAAGAAAGAAAAATATGACTGCCAATGAATGCCTGCTACAAGCACGCAAGCAATGATCTTGTCTTGCTCCAGTTACTTCCTCCTGTGCCCCATAAAAATAAGAAGAAAAAAAAACACTCACAACCCAGTGATATGTGTGGGGGCGTTTGGTGATCGAAGTAGAGCAGATTAAATACAACCACAAATACGACAACGCAACTGATGCAGAAAAATTGACAAAACATTTTCAACGATGAAAACGAAACGATCTTGCTGCATAATACTCTTTTCACACACAACTGTTGCTGAACATGCAGCTATCCACTGAGCTATTTAAAATATGCGGGGGTTGACAAATGTAGCAGATCAACAAAAAAACTTTATCATTTACACACTTGTCTAAGTTGTGGCAATAAATTCGATACAAAGATCATTCCAGCGGCGATCATCAGTGTTCTTATTGGAACTACTGCTAATGGCAAATAAATTATTTGAATTCCAAGTGGAAGTCATGGCAACAAATTGCAGCCATAAATTTTAAGTTAATGGTTAATTAGATGATGTTAATGTGAAAAATTCTAAATGATATGCAATGAACTTGTTGCTACAAACTACATAGTGATGGCTTCGATTGAGTAGTGCTGAGTATTAAGTGTTTGTAATCGTATATCAAGGAAGTTGTTGTATGGAATTGAGGTAATGCAGCAATTGAAGTGGTTGTCGTAATTATTGTGGTAGTGGAAGTGATGGCATTTATGATAAGAAAAGTTGTAAATCGAAGTATCAAAAGCAGTTGAAGCAAAGTAGAAGCAAACAGTTGTTATTCAAGTTAATAATAAGAATCGTAGTATTTACCATTTGGATAAAATGATTTGAAGTTAGATCCTGTTTGAGATATTGTCTTTTACAACGCACATTAAAGCATATAGAGTTTTTATATTGATGTTTTCATCCATAGATCGTTCTAAAATTGCCATTTATATATGCATAAAGCAAATACTAAGCTTTACATGGTTCAAAAAGTCTCGGGAAAAATTATAAAAACACAAACTTTTTGATAAAAAACGATTTTATTCTTCAACATACATAGTTCCCTTCGAGGGAGATACACTTCATCCAACGATCCTCCAACATTTTGATACCTTTTTTATAGTAGTCGACGTCGAGGCTCTCAAAATAGGCATCAGTTTCGAACTCGACCTCCTCATTTGAGTAAAATCTCTTTCCCTGGAGCCATCTTTTTAAGTTTGGAAACAGATAATAGTCGCTGGGGGCCAAGTATGGCCGTGCGCACATCTTTGTCATTTCAAAATACTCATGCAAAATACTGAAAATACTGCCGATCGAATACTTCCGTATGTCCGGTGTTTCAAAACGATCAGATGGATTTTCTTGATGTTTTCTGAAGTAGTAACCTCATTTGGCCGGTCCGAACGTGGTGCATCACTGGTGCTCGCACGACCCTAAACCATCTGTAAACAGTTGTTTTCGACGGAGCAGATGTGCTGTGATGTTTTTGGAGCCATTCAAATGTTTGCTTCTCGTTTTTTCCGATCACAAAGCAATGTTTTATTGAATGCGTACTTCACTTTTTTCCATTGTTTACGAAATACCAAAAGTAGCGTCACTCATACAGCGATAACTTCAAAACTACTAGATAAAAAGTCATAAAAATTTGACATTTCTCTTTAAAAAGTTGCACCTTTCGAAAAATTATATCGATTTGAGAGTGGTGGTGCTATCCCACCAAAATTCTCAGGACTTTTTGAGCTATGTAGTACTATACTAATCAAAAATGCTTTCGGTATCGGGGATCTACCGAAATTCAAAACATTTATCTTTAATTTGCAAAGGATAGCAATAGAAAAGAAAGCGCAGACTTGAACTTTCTAAGCCAGGCAGTTTAACTCCGACAAGGTTGATTCGGCACTATTGGCTCTAGTCAATATATCGACGACTCATACGATAACGAGTGCCCATTTTGTGCATCACTAGCATAAACTGTTTGGCTTAAGTATCATAATTTATATTCCCCAAACATATTTTGACAGCTTAGATCTACCAGCGTTTGCAACTTAGTTCTTATAGTTTTATATTAACCACTTGAATGAATCGGGCACTTTTTTTGTTTTCGGAAATGCTTGAATGAATTTTTAGGCCAGTAGAGCACATTTTAAGTATTTCCAATTTTTCATCATCATATTATACTTTTGAAATTTTGAAAAAAATTAATTTAAAGTTCATCGTTGTTTAACCAAAAAAAAAATAATAATGATCTTGTGAGTGAGTGATCATTGCTGTCACATTTTGTTTTGTTTTTGCCTTGTCATTTCTTTGATCTCATCGCATTTATATTGTTGTTGCTTTGTTTTTAAGCCATTAACATTTGTACTTTAATAACAAACGGATTTTTGTTGAGATTTTGTCATGATATTTATGTCAAAATATAATGTTCTACAAGTTGTAAGTTGCTTGACACTTGCGCGCTATGATTTATCATGTGTGATCGTGTCAGCTTAAATCAAAAATGTATATGATAAAGTAAATTTTAAAAATATAATCAGTTTTAATAAATGTGAATGAATTATCCATGAAAATGCGGAAATATTTTGGTAAATGAAAAAAAGAAAAAAAGTGATCGTGTTAGTTTATTTATTGTTTACACGATCTTTTGACATACCGCTCGATATCTTTCAAGAAGTTGTATTTTCAAATCGATTATATGAAAGAACTAAGTATCTACACATTTCTCACATTGAACCAATGAACCCATTTGTTACAATTTTTCCACTAACAACTTTAGTCACGATCTAACCCATATGTTATAAATATAAACTATCGTATATACACCCCCAACATTAAGTGATTGCACACAAAATAAATGCTAAAGGCTTATACAAAATTACATAGACATGTTGTGGTGCACACAACATTATGATGATGAGGCACCACATGATCACAGCAACACATTTCCTCAATGATGCTAATCAGCTCAGCTGACGCACTGACTGACTGATCTTTATTTATGAGTTCAGGTGGCTGCTATAGGGTCAAATCAGTGAGTGATTATCTATGCCATAGAGAAGAAAAAGAAAAAAATAGACTACACAATAACAAGTGCACGAAGTGATAATACTCTAAGGAATAATGTTTGAAAGATCCCAACTGATCTTGCTGCTCAACGGCTGTCTGTTCTTGAATATTTTGTTGCGCTTCACTTACTCACTTACACGCTGCATGTTCACCTCGGGTGCAGAACAAATTTAACCAATTTTGATGAGCGTATATTTCTAAAGCTGTAATAGCACAGCCGTTCGTTGTAAAAATTAGTTCGACTATTCGACGATCATCATCATCATCAACATCAACATCAACATCATAGTCACTGCTGGTATAGGCGTGAAGCAGCAACATTACTCGAGGGATTAAAAGACAACGGCTTCTGCTGACTAATTTTTAAAGCGTATTTCCTACTAAAAATTAAAAATACCTTGAAAACGTTAAATAACTGGCTGCTGGTTACGCATTGGTGCAGCAATTTTATTGATCGATCTTTAGCGAAAGAAATGAAAACGAACAAAAAAAACATTAAAGTTAAAAGGAAAAATACTTAAGTTGTAAAGAAGACAAAATCCACCGCATGTTGGTTTGACATTTGTAAGCAGTGAATAAAAACTTGTCATTGTTTGCGATTACAAGAACAATAAGTAATAAGATTAATAAAAAAAAGAAATTATAGTCGGTCATAATTGGTCAATTTTTTCTGTTCCCATATTGAAATATTGTGCTATAGCAAAAATTTTTTTTTGTCATAATTGGCTTTAAATATATATTGTTTATTTAAGAATAGCCATTTTGATTGAGAAGCACTCCGTCTGAAATTATGAAATTGCACATTCATTTATACAAAAAATATTTTTTGGAAAATAAAACCAAAATAGACTCTACCGATATCCGGGCCGTTTGAAATGGTTATGTTCAAATTTTATGTTTCACTATTTCCACCGATTGTTGGAAATCCGCATGTTTGATGCCTAAAATGCATTATCAATTATCGATCTGTCCGTAACGATTGTGTAAACATTGGTTTTAGAAAAATGGTCAACGGAAATCGATTTTTTTATTGTTTAAGGAATCAATTTCATTACTATAAATCCTTGAAATGAAATCAACATTTTCCATTTCCAAATCACTTTTGTTGAAAGAAGCATAAAAATTTTCAATGTAGCCCACCATAGGTTAAGCTGAAAATAGATGGTCATTTTTCAAAACTCAACTCCTTTTATGCTCTCCAATATAACGTTACAAGGTCTTAGCCTATTATCATTAATATACTTAGTACACTGAGAAAAAAAAATGGGATCTGATTTAATTGGAGAATAATGGGTATATTTTGGTGTCGAGTTCAAATTCTGTTATTTTATACATAGCCTAGCTTAAAAGAAATAAAAATTGAAAGCCCTTACGAACGCAAATCACAAATCAAATCAAAACAAAATAAAAGACCAAGCAAGTGAGGTGAGTGCTGCACTCACAAATAAAATATTCTGCGAGTTGAAGCACTCGTAGTTTATTGCATTCGACACCGAGTGATTTATTGTATTTTACTGCGTTTGCTTTTTCTTGGGCAGCTTGGAATCCAAGCCTGAGGTGACTGATTTTACTACCGTTTCTATGGCCCTTCATAAGACCCATCGATTGACACCTACCTCTCTTGTCCAGATCGGACCAACTTTAGTTTCCCCCATATATGTACTATAAGCACTTTTTCATATAACACAATCACATTTTCTTGAACAGCTCGGAATCCAACCTCGACGTCGATGACACCACTTTCATTCAAATCGCACCAACTTTAATTTCCCCCCTATATATTTGGTCCAGAATCTTTCCAAGTCCCTCATCAGTTTGTTGTAAATGTTTTGTATGTAGAATTCATTGCTTTTTCTGATGTTCAGTGCAAACGAATCACAAGTCATATCGTTCAATAGTTCTGTTCTGTGCTAGTCTACTGATTATTAACACAATGTCAATATAGCCATTGTACTCGACAACAAGAAGGTACACTATTCGGTTGACGGAGCAAATGCACTCACGCAGACCTCTGATATAAAAATCAAAATTACTCTAAAATGAAATGAAAAAAAAAATCCAAGCAAAATCACAAAAAAAATATATCAAGCGACCATGATCTCATATCCTTTTTTACGTACAAGTTTTTGTGCGTTTTTTCCTTTTTTAATTTAGTTTTGAGATATTCGCGTGAAAGATGCTGTTTTGTGACATATTTGAAGATAACTCTCCCTTATAGTTATAAGTAATTTTTTCATAAATGATAAGACAGCGATAATATTCCACAACAAACTGCATCTTTCAATCTTATCTGTAGCATTCTTACTTTCTGAGATGTCGTTCATTTAAGTATTGTCCTCTTAATTTCATATAAAAGACTTAGTTGTATTCGTTTGAATTAAAAACATCTTACCTTTAATATGTTACATATATACATATATGTATGTACGTCTCGTAAAATGAATTATCCTACTAAAAAGATTAAAGTGTAAAATTGAAAAAGATTAAATTGTAAAACTTAAAGCAGGTTATAACTATTTGATTTCATAAAAATATGAGAATTATAAAAATGATATTGAAATAATAACTTTAACGATCCATCGTTAATAGCATACTATCATTAAGATATTGCCAATATTCCATAAAAAAAGAATTTAATATACCTTTTTCCATTTAATGTAGGGTATTAAAATGTCATAAGAAAAAAAAAAAACTGGTTTCAGCTACCAGCAAGTACTGGTAGTCTCTGATCGACGCACGATAGCTTATTATGGTCACAAAACATATTGTAGCATTCAACTTCAATCGGCTAAGTGTCTTTGATCTGCTTGGATTCCATTAAGCATTTGTTGCAGCACACAACAAAGACGTGCACTAAAACCGACAACAATGGTGATCAAACCAACGATGTCTTAAGTGGTCCCAAGAATTTATATGCATTCCTTATGATGCTCAGTATTTTGTTCGTCTTCTTTATTGTTTTATCCTCCAATAAAACCAACTAAATATCGTTGTTACCTTAACTTTGTCTCGGTTGAGTGTCAACTTTTGTGTAGAGCTCCAGTTTAAATGGGGCTCCACTCGTAGCCAGTCACACGTTTCGATGGCGATCATAAATTTTTGTATTACCACAAAGACCCATAAAAGATGGTCTGAGCTTAAGTGATTTTTTGTTTTGTTGACGAACTTCTTTTGTTAAGATCAATATTTTTGTGGTTTATTTTTTTTTTCTCTTTAATTTTGTCAATAAGAACATCCTTTTCTCAGTGATCAACTTCTTTCTTACTGACTCATAATTAACATTTACAGTCGATTTCAAATGGATATACTATATGTAGGACTTTTTGTTGTTCTCAAAGCAATGAGGTGTTAATTGGTTGGTCACGTTCGCAAGTTTTTTTTTTGTGGTTTTTTTGACATGATGCCCCTCTTAAGACACCTGGTAAAGGCGTCAATATTCACTGCACTTGAAATATTAATGAGTGTAAATATTGAACGGTGAATGACGTCACTGAAAGGTATGTCAAATTGAGGTTTGTTGGTTTTATATTTTTCTCTTAAGGTCCATATATCATTCGAAAGTTAATTTCTTTACCACATTTCTTACCAAAAAACTGGGGAAGTTTTATGGCTTTGGGAAATCTAATTTCAATGTCCGGCTAACTAAAATTTAGAAAATTTTATTTGTGGAAAGTAGTAAAACGAAATTATTAAATGTTCATAATTCTAAATTTCGTTCCCATTTTTTTCACAAGAAATTCAATTGACCAAGGAAATCAATTATAAGATGCTGAGCGAGCGCCTTAATAAGGTGCCGCAAAGGAGTGAATTCGCTAAGCATTGCAACGCTCTATTTGTTCCAGTTTGATACAGACAGACAGAAACTGAATGATACTTGAATGCATCAGTGCAAAAAACTTGCTTTTTTTTAAATTTTCTTCGATTTTTTATTGTTATTGCTGAACTGTTGTTGTTCTTGTTTTGTTCATAACAACATTTAAAACAGGTAAACTTCATAGCTGTCTTGAAGTATCAACGATGTTTTGCTCTGCTTGAATTTTTGTCTATATACAGTGGAAGGGAGTTACCATTTCAATGTTAAAAAACTTTTAAAAACGTTTATTCATATGAGCAGTTTTGTGGATAAAGTCACTTATGCGGAAGTGTTCTTTTAAGTAAATCGTTTCCATAAAAACTAGAGACCCTTCTCAATCTCCTACCAAAATATTATGTTAATATACGTAACGCTGATGTTGCAGTTAAACACAAAATCTCACTTGGTAGCCGAACACTGAAATATCTTTCTTTTTTTTTTTTGATTTTTTGTTATTTCAAAATTTGCAATTAATTGAAGTAAAATTTAATATTCGTAAAATATTCCTTTGTTCTTTTAACTTTAGACTTACGAAAACAAAATTTTTCTATTATAACATATCTTAAAAACAACCATCCTTTTTTTTATTTTTATTTTGAATATAATAATAATAATAAGAGTTTAGCTACTACAGCTATTAGCCTTCTTAGCTATTGAGCTTTAAGTCAAGTAAAAAGCTCATAAAAAAGATTTTAGAAAGTTTTTGATTTGTTTCACAGTGCAGCACTACAGGCGTTGGATCGTTTATTAAAAAAACTTCCCAAGGCGATTCAGATGAAGCGAAGCGGAATCATTGAAGAAACGAATGAACATCTTCGACAATAGCCACGATACATTCCATTCTGTGTGTACACAAGAATACCCAGTAGGCAAAAGTAAGAAGCGCCATTCCTTAGGAAGTAACAGGCCTTACTAATAATTTCCAAATATATTTTCCATTTAATGTGAAATGGCAGAGAAAATTTGACTTTCCGTATATGGAAAAAATTTAGCATTCTTCGAAATAAATAAAAGTAGGTTATAAAGCTCCTACTTACTTATAAATAGTTATACAATGGATCGAATCATAGGAGTAAAAATTCTTTTTAAGTCTAGTTCACGCCTTACTTGGCGTTCTATTGGAATATACAATCGCATATGTTAAAGATCTTAAATAATGTCACAACAGGACCTCTGTTGAAAGAGATATTTCATGAAAAATTGAATTTGATAAGTCCTTACATAAGTAAGTGCTTACGCATGCAGCAATATTAGAATGTGAATTGATGTTGCTCAATTGTTCATTGGGTTACAGGAAGAAGTTTCAACAGCAGTCCTTTAAGATTTTAACTAACAATAGTTTCTGTTACTGCCACGGAGCACAAAGCGCAGAGCTTTAACTGCAAAATGCTGCCGTTAGTGCCACAGTCGCAGTACTCGATTGTTGTTGGTGTTTTAGCCATTATTGTATCCAAGTCGCATCAAGTGAGTTTCTGGCTTATTTTTATTGCCTACATCCTATGCTCAGCTGGTGATCCTTTTGATTTTTTAATTGATGCATTAAATTGCAAGTACAGCGTGAACTTTGCTTAGACTTTTTTTTACAGAACAATCACCTACAGGCGCACATTATATAATGAAACTTACTATGCAATTTTCCTCTATTACTTTTTATTTATTTTTTATAGAATTATTAATGATATTTGATACGCTTTGTAGTGTGCTAAATTGATTTTTCTCAATAGTTTCATTAAATTTGTATAGCAATAATTTCCGCATAAAATTCAGCTTCACTCAGAATATCTCTCAATTTCGATTCCACACTAATAGGCACTCTCAGTCGATGTCGATACAAGGCAATAACACAACAACAAAAGAAGAAAAAAATAAAAATAACCAATAAAAACTAGAAATTCTTTTAACCGCAGACGAGTTAGTAATTAGCTAAAATGCCTGTTGGCTATTGTAAGAAAAAATCTTACTTCCACGTTCATTCATTTAACAAGACATCCTGTAGACAAAAAAACCTCGATCACAATGAAGTCGATGATCAGTAAAAGCGTCTGCATTTGAGTTGTTGTGTTTTTTTTAAGTGAATGAGCAGCAAGCGCCAAGTGCTGATTGCAAAAACCCGATTTAGCCATTTATATGGGGCACATTTAAGAAAATAGCATTGAGCACAAACATAGTGACCAATTAGTGGCTCAATCATGCTATAAATTTTGAATTCAGTTATTGGCGAGCGATTTGTGATGAGCTCAAGGTGAATCAGTGATGAGGAAAAGTGCGTCATGTAGTTACTTTAAAAATTCCAGTTAGAGAATTAGGCAGTCAAAATAGTCATACTCTGCTGGTTTCTTATGGCGCCAGTGGCCATGCGGATTCCCATTATTTTTTAACTTCTTTTTTGGCGTCAAGGACTGTTCCTCTTGCCTCTAAAATTAATGTAGATAAAGTATAATTTTCGTGCTTTCGAATGGAACGGAAGAAACCTGGGCTGTTACAGTTGCTTTCAAATACATAGATAGGAAGAAGCTAAAACTATTTTGGTTATTTTCAATGGAAACGAGAAAAAAAATATCGGAAATTCTCATAAACTAATCGAGAACTATATGAACAGTAAGCTTTTGAGTATTGAATTAGGTTTTTTACTTGATTTAAAGCTTCAAGATTAATAGCTAAGAAGACTAATAACTGTAGTAGCTATAGTCTATTATTATTATTGTCAAAAAGCGATCTGAACGTATGTTATTTTGCTCCAAAATGTTAAATTACACTAAAAGTTCAGAACACGTTTTGGAGACAAACGTCACAATTTTCGTCGCCAAATTCTGAATATTTGGTGGTTCAGAAACATTTCTAATGTTGAATTGCTCACAAACTACTGACATACGGAAATGGTTAAGCACAAATTGCAATATCAAAGTCTGCCGACAAACAGTGGCGTGGAAGCCTCAGGGTAGTGGAAAATGCGGCCGTCCTAAATCATTTTAGAAACGATCTCTAGACCAGGAAATACATGAATCGTGGACATTTTGAAGAGAAAGTACACGCTACAGACAGTGGCGTAGTGAGCATTTTTGGCGAGTGGTGCGAACACTTGGAATGTCGGCCCGCCCCCCCCTAAATACCAAAAGAAAAATTTAGACGAGTAAAAAAAAACAAAAATCAAAAACTCAAAATTAGATATATTTCCTCAAACCATAGAAAATTCATCTATACATTTTAATTTCCTACATAGATTTGATTTACTTTTATTCACTAAAAAGAAAAAAGTTCCTCATTTTTGACTTTCAAAAAATCCTAGCCGAAGCCTTGCATCACGCACCAACCTAGCTCCTTGAAGAGATCTATATCTACGATGAAGAAATACCACATAATACTGTTCAGAGATTTTAACTCAGATAAATCAACCATCGTTATGTGGTACAGTGATATTAATTATAATATTAATAATAACACATTTATGGCTCAGAAAAACTTCGCTTGCGCGACTGTACACTACTATATTACTAGCCGATTACCATCTTCACTTAAAAATCTACATATCTCGAAAAATATTCGATTGCTTCCAAACTTTTGTGATGCAATATTAAAGCTAAGTAGATTATCTTTCATATGATATCCAAATGCTTGGAATTAATTTACTTTGCAAAGTAGATTTGTTCATAAAACAAACTTTTTTTTACCGTTATTTTCGTAACGGACAGCTATTTCGCTGACTGTACTTCTGTGGATTTTGAATGTTTTGTTTGCTTGACTTTGTCAGCGAAAAAGCTATATGTGCGTACAATATTTTTATATATTTTCTATGTTATAGCGAAAAAAACAGCAAAAAAAGTAAGCAGAATGCAAGCAGGATTTGCAGAAAGTAATTTGAAATGCTGTTTTTGTTATTTGCTTTGAAAATAGTACCGTACAGTGGCTTGGCAATGATGAAAAAAACAAATTGATATTTTGATTATGGGGGAAAAAAAATCTCCTGACCTCAAGTGTGGGTTAACAGGCATTAAACTCATGTCATTTCTTTATCATATTTATACAAATCCACAGTAAAATTTTAAACGAAAAAAAATTGGGGTTTTTTAGAAAGTCAGCTATGTTTTTTTTTCATAAAAAGCGCTATAACTGCGCCAATTTTCAACAACTTTAAAAATTTCATAAAGATTCTGACAGAAAATCAAAAGTTCTATTAGAATCAAAAGACAAAAATTAATTATTTTGATTTGGATGAAAATACGACTATTTTGAACCAATTTTCAGCGGTTTTTCAAGCTCTGACACTAAAACTTTAAATGGGCATAACTTCGTGAAAAATTAGTTTCAATCAAATCGGGGGATCATATATTCTCTTAATTACTTTGAAAAACAACATATTTAATCGGCAATCAATTCCGCAATTTGAAGTCACTCGACTGCATGGATGAAATGGATTTGGTCACTTACTTTTAAGCTTTTCAACCTCGTTTTATGAAAAATCGACTTGAAATGCTTTTACGATCCTTTGATTTTAATTAAACATTGTGTGTAAAAATTATCCGAAATGATTAAACAAAAAGAAACAATATTATTTATTCATTAAATTTTATTTTGTGGTATTCACAGCTGGCAATATAACTACGACAGCGCTTGAATCAGTTAGTTCTCTATACATATTTATTACACTGTTTGTGGAATAACTTACAGTTCCTTCAGCTAGTTTGTTTTTATGGCTTCTTTGAAGCGATTATTTTAGCTTCGGAAATAGAATATACGGAAGTCAGATGGTCATATATCAGGTGAATTTTCGGTTAAAAAGTCTTGCACTTTTATGGCCTTACGCTATGATTTATTATCGTGGTGCAAAATTCATGAGTTATTCTTCCACAAATCTGCCCGTCTTTGGTGAAAATTCTCTCGCTTCATGATGCCTACATAAATAATATTCCTTATTTACCAATTGCCATTCTGTAAGATATTCAGAGTGCCCAACAACGTGGTGATCAAAGAAAACTCCATTCCGGTTACTTTTTATACAGAGTGTACATATAAAACTTAACCACTTCTACCATTTTAAAGGATTGGACTAATTTATTTGACGAAACCCTAAATTTTCACAGCTCCCAAAAAGTTGGCTTAGTTATTAAACTACAAGTATTGAACACATTTTCCTTTGTGCAAAATTAATGACAAGGAAATACACGTGCGCTGAGTGACTGCTAAACTTGTCAATTAAAGCGATTGCATAAAGTGTGTTAGTGTTGCCATCATGCCATCAATAAACAGTTCACTGATGAAAAGCAATTAAAAACACTCAGGAGATCAACTAAGTATACAAAAGTAATAGAGACTGGTGGATAATTGACTGAAATGAGTTGCAGCACTTTATGAGATTTGAGTGAATTACGCAAATTGATACGGGTGCTGTGGGGCTGAGGGTATGCAATACTTAACAAATAACAGTTCGAAAAAAAAGAGTAGTAAAGTGGGAATACCACCACATGCTATAACATTTTATTCAACACTTACTTACATGTGCACATACTTATGTAAATGTGCCTGCCTGTGTATGTGTGCACCTACATTTAAATAACTCAGATGCTTGTGGCAATGTACCTACGGATTCACATTCACAAAGGTGAAAGCCATGAATTCTGCATATTCCACTTTATTATATGGATATTTGCATAATTTGCCATTTGTGATTTGTTGCAGAAATTTATGTAACTGGTAGAACTAAGTAATGTCTAGAGTTGTATGTAATTCCCTACTGCATGAAGCCATAGCATGATGTCTAAAGGATACGTAATTACAAATTTAGATTGAAATGAAAATTATTTCATTGATGCAAATCAAATTATAAGTAAATGCTGTTGATTGCGTATATCGGCACTGAGAGCTATGAGTAGCCCTGTGATTAATTAAATAAGTCTGAGCTATCTATATCAAGATAAATAAAAATAGCACCATCCATAGAGCGCTATACTGCTTTTTGACAACTTACATACCAGAGATGTGCAATGAGTGGCTCGTTTTAATTTACCATTCGTTTATTCATTGCTATTGCCGTGCTTTCATTCGGCAACATAAAAAACGAATGCTGCAGTGCATTGCCTTTTAATTTTATTGCCATTGCTTGTCTCTGCTTTCTGTGAACATACACGAAAGACAAGCATCATTCACTCAAACATCATCATTCATTTCTATTTCTATGCAACGAATTATATGGCTATGCAACGAATGCTATGGCTATGCAGCGAATGTTATTGCGCATCATTGAATGCTATTACGCAGCATTGAATGCTATTACGCAGCATTGAATGCTATTGCGCAGCTAGTTTGCTTCGTATGCAATGAACGATTCGAGCTCTTGCATTCGTTACTATTGCTCTCAAGTAGTGTAGTACCTTTCTTGGTATAATTTCTCTTATAAAAAAGTAGTGAAACTAAAATCAATAGCAATAGCATTCAATGCTGCGCAATAACATTCGTTGCATAGTCATCGCATTCGTTGCATAGCTATACAATTCATTGCATAGAAATAGAAGTGAACGATTGATGTTTGAAGACAAGCAACGGCAATGCGATAAAAAGTACAGCACGGCAGCATTCGTATTCCTTTTTAAGTGAGCAGTGTTTTCATTCTTTTCACACGTTTGATGCATAGTGTTGATTCACAATTCGTTTTATGTGAGTATTTCGCAACTGCGTTTGAATGCATTCGTGCACATCTCTGTTACATACCTTAACTGCTGTTCTGTTGTCGTAATGTATGAACGAATAAATGGCTTGGTCACTGGTTATTGTTTACCTTTGGCTGATATTTTTTTTATAATCTGCAACAACATGAGTTAATCCATTGCAATGCTGATTTATGCACCCTGCAGTGTTTTGTGTTATAATTCCAGCATTTTTTTTTTTAATTCACTTTATCTGCTTCCTCCTCTCATCTCCTGTGTATTAAAAGCCAACATTCAAAATGAATAATTACCATGGAGCTGGGCATCGTAAATTCATTTGTTAAAATCTCATAGCTTAATTCCGACTAAAATCGGCTTAATCTCTACGCAATGTTGCCAACTTAATTTAAATAAATTATTGACTAATTTTAAACACATTGATCAACTGTTGCTGCTGCTATTTTCGCTGTTATGGCTGTTGGCTATTGTTGGCAAAATAGTTGTAGGTGTGAATATTAAATTTTTAAGAGAAAAATCATTGTAGATTTTTTTAGATTTATTGCTTTTTTTATGCGCGCTTTATGTTTTATTGCATGATGGATTTATTGTTAAGCGATTTTATTTAATTTTAATTTTGATTGTTATTGTCAATAACCAAGAATGGTTATATTGTTATTTAAATTTTATTATTTAATACGAAAATGATGGGTAGTTTGTGTACCACAATCAATGATTTTGATTTATCATGAGAAAATACATATATTGTATGAACATATGTTGCAATAATACGTAAACTTCTTAAGCCTCAAATGTTTAAGTAGACAACTGACATACTACGTATAATGTGTGAAAAGTATTCGGACGGCGCTAGATTAAGGTAGAAATAGCGCGGACTATAGCTTCGAGTCTTGTGCTCAAAAGGGCTCGCAGCCAGCACTGGATTAATAACTACGCTTATGGATAAAGCGCTTGAAAATTCAATGGAACCCTTTGCATCAAATATTACGCTGACTATTTCAACTCGAAAAAGTCAACGTTTGAGCTATCAGACATGGAAATTTTTTTTTTAAGATAACCAAGGCCGCAAATCCATGAAAATTTTATTTATTTTAATGAATTTTTATCTCATAGGTTTCACCTAAGGGCTGCCACTACTCGAAAACAATTAAAAAGAGACCACCTATGAAAGTGGTGTTAATTTTTTTCGCTTAAGTATCGAACAATTCCAGTAAAAATTTCAATTGGTTACTGAAAACTGCGATAAAATCTCTGCCAAGTTAACATTTAAAGAGCTAGCAATCTTCTTTTTTTTATATTAAAATTAAACTCAGCTAAATGCAGCATTATGTTATCAATTTTTGAGATTTCATTTTTCGCCAAGCAGCAAACTGAAACTCTGAAAACACAGAGTATTTAGCAAAACTAAAGTCAAGTAATTGCACAAAAGATTTATCATTCAGGCTTCATCAGTTGACGACACACAAATTGCTGCTACAGGCTATTTGTTGTTGTCAGTTGACTGTTAAACGCCTTGTAATCAAAAGGTGTGTTCTGCGTCTGACATCGTACCGCTTAAGATAATGATGCTGCTAGTGCTGATGATGCTGCTATTGATGACTCTGATAATTGTGCAGATTAAAGCAGAATATTTGCAGAAGCAGCTATCATAATCGTAATCATTATTGCAGAAGGTTACAAAGTATAATCGTTGTAAGCTTTTTATAGCCGATGTTTTTTTTTTCATTGGACAGCTAAAAGATAAATTTAAGATAAAAAATATAAAAATAATAAAATAAAATAAAATGCAATAAGAAAGCAATGAAAAGTTGAAAGTAAAAAAAAATTCTTGTGTCTGCGGCAATCAAGTTTCATTGGACAATTCAATGGAAGAAGAATAAGAAAAATGTGTTGTACATACACCTTGAAATGTTGTTGTCCAAACAAACTTGACAGCAAACATGTTGGTAAGATGAAGAAATATTTTGTACTGAGAAAAATTCTTGCATTGGGCTAAAATTGAACTTAGAAAAACATAACTTTTTAGACATGAAATTTTTACTTCGTGGTCCGGCAATGAGTAGGCTTGTCAAAATATAGCACACTACATGATTTAGTCTCCTAAAAAAAATTCACTCAAATCTGATTTTTCAATAATACTTTGTTAACTCTTTCAAACCACTACGAAAGTCGAAAGTAAGGTGCTTCCCATAATTATGAGACACTTCTATTTTTCTCACGAGAGTACGATAAACTATGCTATAGTATGTTAAATGAAAGAGAGAGACGCAATGCAAATATGATCAGTAGATCTAAGGATTGCACGAGAGTTTTTGGGTTTTGTATAAGCCAGCATTGGCTGATATAAATAGCGATGCGTCTAATCAACCAACAGAAGATGAAGTTTTGCTGATTGCCAATTCAAGTCGTGTAGTACATATCTATTATTTATGCATCTAATTTTTATACCCTACACGGAGGGTATATTCACTTTGTCATTCCGTTTGTAACGCATAGAAGGGGGCGTGATAGGTATAGAAAAGTATAAGTATTATTGATCAGCGTCACCACCTGAGTCGATATAGCTATGTCCGTCTGTCTGTCTGTCCGACTGTGTGTCTGTGTGTCTGTTTCTTGCAAGCTGCTAGCATATAAAAATGAGCGAAATCGGGTCACGATCAATAGTTACCATATATTTTAGACTTTTTGAGTTTTTTTCAACTGTTTCAACACTTTTCAACCTCTATGAACCTTATTACATTATTTTCGACTTCTTCAACCTTTTCAACGTCTTCTTAACATTTATTTGGAATGTACTTTTAGTGCAGTGTAGGGTATGTGAGTTTCGGCCGAAGATAACACATTTACTAGTTTTTTTTGCTATGATGAGCCAATTTGAAATGTTCAATAAGTCGATAATTTCATATACATCAAAATGACTCTTTTTCTTGTGTAACATTGCATGACAATCAGCATAGAAATTTTAAGCAAAAATTATAAAAGGAGTGCTACACTTTTGTAGACTCCACTATTAAACGCCATCATTCCCCTCTCTATAGAACTTTTTTTTTCTAGACCGCGTTACTTTACACTACTCTACTCTGGAGTTTACATTTGCCGGACTCTTTCCAAATGCCAAAGTCAAACTGCCTGCTGCAATTAAAAGAATTTCACTTGGTCAAAACAACAACACACAAGAATATCGTTGTGAAAATCTTCAACTTTACAAAGATGATCTCAAAATTCAACCTCCATGCGACTGAGACTCTCCCAGTTGGATACGATTTCCTGCTTAAATGACTACGCGCAAATATTTTATCGCAGCAAATGCTTTGCGCACAATTTACTTTTTTCCCCAGATCGCCACATATCATTTCGTCCGTATGCGAGTAGTAGTAGTAGATGTTGCGAGCAATGTTTCTGTAATTAAAAACGAAAATATCGAATATTCGTGCGCGCATGCGCAATCATTGTGTTACTTTTTTTTCCACTTTTGTGATTGTTGTTCACTTGGATGCGTAGGAAACACCTTCGAGCATTGCAAGTTTGCAAATGAGCGAAAAAAAATTGATTTAGTATAAAAGCGTGTGGAATTCAAAACGGTTTTACGTAGAAGTCAATTTTTTTTATTGCACTGTATCTATCTAACTATGAAAGATTTATTGTAAATAAATTAGCAAAACGTAAATTGAACTTTGTAGTTTGGACGTATATTGCATGGTATTAGATTAAAATTTCCGTCAGTTATTAAGTTATCACCAAAGTATTGTGCTCTGAAATTGTTTGGCCTTTAAATATGACAGAGAAATATGACTTCATAACGGAAAGCTGCGTCTACAGCTTACCATGTGGAATGGTAAGTAGTGTAAGTTTTTGTGAAGTACTCTTGTTGTAGTCTTAGGTATTTGAAAAAAAACTTGTAAATGGAATTTCGTTTCAAGAGAAATTTTATTTTGAAGTGATATTGGAGTAATATGAATCCCAAAATAATATCAGTTTAAAGTTTGAGCTTCAACAGCAGTGAAAAATTATACCTGATGATATTTCTCATGTCAATTTACATCATATGTATTGGTACAGTTTTAAAGTAAACACTAACTTGTACATGACTCAAATGGAATCTTTTTCCTTTGTTATCGAATTGAAGTAATCACTTTAAACAAGTTCGAGGTCTGGACTGCGAGGTAATCAAAATAGATTTTTTAATTACTTGTGAGAGTAATAACTGCATTAAATTAACTCAGGAATAGTTAATGCTTGTAAGAAGATAATTTACTTAACATAAAATACTTTAAACTTTTTAATATAGACTCTATCCTAATCAGTACAATTAAAAGATCAATTTCAATGGACCTCTCGTGTAAATAGTATAGTTTGTATGTCTGCATTGCTGCTCTCAAATGCTCTCTTGTTAGAGCTTGGAGAAGAACTTATGCCCATCCATGGTGTTTACTAGGGATGTTATGGATATCCGTATCCGTATCCGTAACCGAAACCACCGGATATCCGAAAAAAAAACACTATCCGTAACCGAAACCGAAATAAATATTTTTTAATATCCGTATCCGTAATCGTAACCGAAATATTATATCCAGATATAAACAGTTGTGCAATCATATTTGTAACAATTTCGCAACAGCACAACTCTTCTGAGTTTACCAAATAATCGATTTTGTAAATCAATAAAATGTCATATTTTGTAAAATCAAAATCAAAATTCGCATTTTCTCTTGTATTCCTTTCAAAATTAAAAGTAAAACCTGCGTTTACTATACTACGGTTTAATATTTAATTGTTTCATATAATTGATGTGAAACTTAAAACGAGCAAGGTTTGGAAATATTTCACTGAAATTTATAGTGATTTAGCAAAGTGCAAGCAGTGTGAAAAAGATTTTCACGTAAAGGTGGCGGGACCAGTTCAATAGTGGGTCCACTACCACTTCCCTTAAGTCCACTAAAATATCCGTATCCGAAACCGAAATAAAATTATATTCTTATCCGTATCCGAAACCGATACAAAAATATTTAAATATCCAAAACCGAATCCGAACTTCATATCCATAACATCCCTAGTGTTTACCTATGAACCCAAAATTTGTGAACTTGCTAATAGCAAGTAGCAGACAGAAACATATCGTGGGTGGAGCCACAGGCCCCCGCACTTGTTGGGTCTTTCAGTTTGTCAGTTTGATATTGAAAAGTGTATGAATTTTGTTTTTCATCTATCGATGAAAACGTTGGAAAATAAAGTAGAGAAACAGGGCCTCCCAAAAATTTGTCAAAATTTAGCAAAACAATTTTTCATTTATTATAAGTCCGCAGCCGGGGTTCCATACAATCACCTTCTTTATTATATGCAGTTTATGAAGTAGTTCCTTGCATGTCTGGATACTTTATAAGCTACACAATAACTATTAATATCCCTTTGCCCAGGCATCCAGCTGCCTGGAAAACGTTGGACAAACTCACTGCAACTCTTAACTTCAGTTCTAGACAGTACTTTCTTTCCAATATTCTTCTCTTCCAGTAAGCTCTAGAAGGAATGTCAATATTGTACTCACTTGGGAATGAAAAAGAGAAAAAGGTTGACTTGAAAGGATCGTCAATTGTTATGCTGCTTATTTCAACCAGCAAATTTATTGATTTGACGTAAATTTTAAATCTCATCATTTTAACCTGATGTGTGAGAGACAATATCTAAATTGAATTCAGGGAACTGAAATATGATTTCTATCTTATCCTTTTAAGATAAGCCTTTTTTTCTCAATCGAGTTCCTTCGTCTTGTTGCATGTCTTGATCTATCATAAGACTGTAATCAGCTTATCCAAAGAGATTTATGATTCTGATACAAATTTTCTTTTAGAAATTTATCCGCTAGGGCCTTTCACTCAAGGCTTTGCTTATAAAATGTATGTGATTGAATGGCAGGGTACGGAGACTAATCTTTCCAAGAAATAAATTTTTTTGGTAGGAAAGTTTCTAAAATGTAGTTGTTTCTGGCATACCTTATTTCAAAAAATAACAAAAAAAAAAAATTAAGCGCCAGTACTTTCTTCAAATCGCAGTTGAACAGCTCAATTGTGATATTAAACCACGTTGGCAGCCCTGTTTATAACTCACTGTTGCTGTTGCTGTTATTACATTGGGACCTACCAACTATTGCTACTGATTGCTACTCCTGCCGTTGGCTGCTTGGCTAATGATGATGACAACGATGAAGCGATGGCTGTCACTGAAACTACTGACGACGATGTCGATAATGATGTTAATGTTTGCTTGACTCTGGCCACCAAAGAAGTTTTAGGCAGCGCTGACCAGTTTTTTGCTCGTCGTTTTTATTGTAAACGCTGTAGCTCAGCAGCCTCAATTTATCCATTTTATAATAAAAAATAAAAATTAAAAATAAAACTAAAATACGATGCGCGTAAAATATTCATAAGTCGTTTGGTTGTTGGTATATCACCTTCTAAATGTGATGCTCAAGCTGCCTGCGAACAAGTATCAATTAAAATTTAGCACAACGCGTATCTTAGTGGTGGGGCATGTACCCAGATAAGCTGTGATTAATCAAGAGCGTTAAAATTTTCATTTATCCATACATATGTGATGGGCAGCTGGAGGCTAAACATACTCTGTTTTATGTTCCTCACTGAAACCTTCGAATTATGAAATTTTTTACATTCTTAGAAGGCATGCCTAGCCATACCTAGCACATTGCTTAAAGTTTAACTTTTTCCAAAAAATTATTTTTTCTGATATTATGAGTAGGAACCATCGCACAAGCTATGCTGTTAGAATAGTTCGAGACCTAAGGGAATACATATAGCACCTCCAGAAAACCGAAAACTTCATTTTAAAATATTAAGTTTTTAATACATAGATGTTTCTGTCACGACGAAACTACGCTTAGGAAAAATATTGTTGATATTCAGATCCTGAGATGTACGTACATTTCAAAATAAAAAATTTTGTGTTTTCCATGCATTAAAGCTTTTGACTAGGAACCATCGCACAGGCCATTTATAAGAATTACTTGCGAATCTATAAATTGTAACTAAATTTGCCCTTAGACTGTATAGAAGGTTCTGACATAATCTGGTCCAGTGTTTGCCTACTGGAACGTGAATTATTTCTGCCCATTCGATGAAGTCATAATGACATAATTTTCACTTTTTTTTTTTCTTTGAGAATGACACATAATATTTCCACTCCGGGTAACACTGTGCCTACTTTCATTCACTAATTTCTTCAATAGATATCCTTACTAACTTTTTTATACAGGTGTTTTATTTTCCATTTTTAAGGAGAAGATTGAAAAAGTTGTAGTAGTAGTTGCCACTTTTCTCTCAGTACTATGTATGACAACTCTATTACTTTGTTGCCATTTTTGTTGTTGTTGTATTTGTTGTTGGTATATTAAAAAGAAAATTAAAATGATAAAAAGTCAATTTTACGCTGATCGGCAAAATGTTATATGAAACATAATACATTTTGGGTGGCAACTTTTAATAGCTGTCTAATTGCTGTTATCAATTTTAATTAAATCATTAAAATTTGATTTAGTGAATGTAATCTAAATAAATATTCGTATTTTCTGGTTTTACTTCCGCAAGTAAATCCTGTATAAAACAAGTTATATTATGGCACATCCCACTATTGTGATTTAAATGAAATATTTTCATATGGCGAGTCTTGATATATGATTTCCTAAACAATTCGACTTGGTCGAAACTTATTCGATTCCTTGATTTGTTATATAGGAAAAATCTATCGCCTTAGAGCAATAAACCCCACTCATTGTAAGATGAAATAACGTTGGAGTTTAAAAACAGATTGTCTGGAGGTTCATCAAAAAAATTGCCCCATAAAAATTGTAAGCTTAATAATCACCACTTAGAAAACATATATTTGGGAGAGAAGAAAGCTGTTACAGACTGCTCTCTTTAAGTTTCGCTTTTGTATTAAAACTCAAACAAATAAATAAAATATTCTTCATTTCAGAATAATTTTCTCTTAAGAGTCTTTTGAGTCTTTTTTTGTACAAAATTATTAATTTAATCCATTTGAAAGTCAATTATTTAAATTAAAATTGTTTGAAGAATTCAATTTCTTCACAGCTGTGCAACCTGACAATATTTTCATTTAACTGTCAGCATGAATATGCAAAAAATATTAAAAAAATTTAATGAAAATATGCATAAAATGAGCAGAGCATAACCTGACATTATTCGTTTCGAACTTGAAAATTTTTATTCAAAACAAAGACAAACTTACAGCACCACAGCTGTACAAGACCACAGGGAACACGCGAAGAGAAGAAAATAAAAAAACCAATCGAACTTTGAGTCTTGACAGCAGCAACATGTGTTGGCTTGGCTGATTGTCAATGTAATGCGAGTAGGTGTACCTTTTGTTAAAGGCTTAAGTTCTTACTAAAACATAACTCACGTCATCATGCACTAATCATAGCGAAAGCAAATCGATCAAAAATAGTTTCATTTAAATTAAATTTAGGAATTTTTTTTTGAAAAAATTTGGGAAAAATCATCTATAGCGAGTAAACTCGCTTTCATCACAGAAAATTTGAGATCAGTACTTCGCCCTACTCAGATTATAAGATTTAATGTTCAAAATCTGTTATTACCTGAGATAATAGAGAACTATATAGCATGTCTGACTTAAGGATGGCAAGGATACCTATAGAGTTTTCATGCCAAAAATCTCTGAGTAAAATCTTGTTTTGCCATGAAATTGAAGCCGACTCACATAGAATAAATAATGATCTATTGCGATACCACACTTGTGATATCTTGTGAATTACCCAACCAGATTTTATAATATGATAAAATTAAGTAGCTGACCTATAATAACATGTCTACAACTTGTAACGAAGTCAAAACACCGATCTCTCCACATGTCTGCCGATGTGGTAGTGACCAGATATGACAGCAATGACTGAGGAGACAGTGTAAAATATCAGTTCTTGAGAGCCGCTTAGTATCCCATTTCGGCCAAAGTTCATCAGCAAATCAGCTTTGATCATGAAAATCTTCTTTCATTATCAAAACATGATACACTCATTCCTACTGATTTGATTAAAGAGACATATCGTCCTAACAGATAAGGTTTCAATTTAGCTTAGTTAGTTTACTTTATCTAGTCGGTAAGCTTAGTTACCATTTTTTTACTACAGAGGTTTTGTTGACAAATGGGTACAAGTAGTATTGACATATTCTTCCACACAACTTTGCGTCTTAGACTACATTTAAGCTTAGCCAGTTTTCTTTTTTACATAGACATGATTCTCTTCAGCTTCTAGCTCCAATATCATAGAGTCAATCACATAGAGCCATGATTCTGTTTTGTTGGAAAATCGGCAGAAGCGTTGCCAGTGTTGAGTAAGGGAATGCTACGCTCCAACACAAACATATGGTGAAAACTTCACATAAATATTTTTAGTTTTAGAAAGTACTAAGATTGCAACATTGTTTTGTAACATTATTTTGCAAAATTCTTTACCATAACATTTGTCCTCAAAACTCACAATCACCGAATTTTTAAAAAAGTAAGGTTCTCTTTCGATATTATTTTCTTGAAAAAGTGGGAAAACATATCTATCTCGATTTGGCCACCTACTTCTCATGTAATCCTTGATTCTCTGTGTTTTTTTGTAGAAAGCTACATTAAAAATTTTTATCCAAACGATTATGCTCTATAGAGCAAATATATGAAATCGCTTTAAAATATGGTCCACTCTAATGAAATGTTACTTCAGTTTATTTACGACAATATTACTACAATGAATTTTGTTCCATATTCATTAGAAACCGAATGAGTTGAAATGGAAATAATAAAAAAAAACAAAAAAAAAAATAAAAGAGGAAAAAGGAACAAACAGATCCAATACGTGGAAAGTTGTTACGATCGACACCTTGAAACCCGGTCGAGTTGTTTAGTGTTTTTTGTTTTGGGGCCAAAGTCAAGACATTGTCAATGTCAATTTTGGTTTCCATTTGTGGTATCAATGACTGTGCGGCTGAGCTGATGCAACAATGCGAGTGCAATGAAGCAAACAAATAACAAATAAACTTCGAGAATTAAAAATAAACAGAGAACAGGAAAAAAAAAATAGAAAGGTAACAAAGAAAATTGGTATTGGCTGCTGTTGTTGCTATTGGCTGTTTTAGCTATTGGGCTGGTAACATAAAATGAAATTCGTAACGATTCGTTACGGAGTTGCTGTTAAATTGAACACAAGATTGCACTCAACGCAATTCCAACTGAAATGTACTAAAAACTCTACTCTGGGTATACAAATGAATTGAACATAAGGACGATTATGATAGTGATGGGGATGCTGAAGAATCTTTAGCAAAGATACATATATCGATGTGTTCGTGAGTATAAAATTGACTAGAAAGTAATGAACTTTTTGGAATGCTTACCATTTTTCAACACTCTTCAACTCATTTTCGCATCTTGCAAAATTTTCAATATTTACGACTTTTTCAAAAATTTTCAACGTTTACATTACTCAATTTTAGCAGTATTTTTCAACTTCCTTAACATTTTTTGACCTTTTCGATATCTTTCAAATTTCTTAAGCTTTTTGTCGACTTCTATCATTTTTGAATATTTTAACATTTTCGAATTTTTCAACATTTTTCCATTTTGAAAATTTTTTTTTCATCTTTTTTATTTACTTTCTTTTCCAAAGTTGTCATCGATAGATGAAAAAAAATAAATTATTTTTTCAATTTGTATACTTTTTACTTTCAACATATTTGTGACAATCAAAATATCAGCAACAATAAAATATCGATATATTTCCTATAACTTGCAATCAACAGCAACAGCAGTAGAATATAATTCCCTTGCCTCTGTTGGCCAATTCAATAGAGCTCCATCATTTTAAGGGCGACAGGGAAGTTTACTCATTCGTTTATCGGTCTAATGATTACCAGCGATGCATACGAAGGTTGGCAGAAACTTTAAACAGGTAGTTGAGCTTCACACTATCAAAGTATAGTACGCTCAATGCGAACGAAGCTTCTCTTGACCGTCGCAGTACCAATCTCAGTAATAGTCCCAACTGGTATTTAAAGCGATATCAAAAGGAGTCGTTTCTTTAATTTCGTTGTATTGCTTTTGGAATTTCTTGTAATCATTGGAATAGAAGGGGTTTCCTGGTTAAACGTGACTGTTGATAGTTATGTTGATTTGTTTTTCCTCTTTTCCTCACTTTTTTTTTCAAATTTCAAATTGTTGTTGTTTACTTTTTTTTTCTTTTATTTAGTCGCAGACATAGTCATAAGGGAGGTCGTTCGTTCTTTAGGAATTTTGGTTGTACACCAATTGGTTACTTAGTCGCTAGGTTGGTTGCTTCATATTGAACTCCAAAGTGATTAATCGTGTTCGTTGTGGTCGATTGATTTTTTTTTCTTTCTTTCTTCTTAGATTTTTATGTTCATGTTATCGCATTGTTGCTTAAATTGAAGTTGATTTGAAAAATTAATACGTACGTGAAGGGTATACTGTGAAGAAAATTATAAGGATATAAATACAAATGCACATTTGACTGGGACAGGTATTGACATAATTAATTAGTTGTCGATTATTTTGTATTGTTACTCTATTTGTGGCTGAAGGGTTTTTTTTTTGCGTTGAGCAAAGCGTTTGGTGGGAATGTTGTGGGGCTATATGTTGCGTGAAATTAAAAAGTCAATGTGAAACGATAAAAGAAGGTAGTTGTTGCAGTTAGCTAACCGTAAAGATAAATGCGTTGAAGCGTTAAATATTCTGTAAAGATATTTAAAAAATGTCTTGTTTTGTAGCCTGAGGGAGAGCCTGGTAGGAGAGAGGAGGGGAATTTTTCTCATGAGTAAAGGAAAGTTAGGTTATGAAAAGGATAATATTAGCGAGTGACAACATTTCTTTAATGATGAAAGAAAATTTTGTTTTATGGTTTGTGGTGAAATGATTTTATAGTAATTATAAAGTGTTTAAAATTAAAATTATATCTGGAATATATATGTATATATATTATAGGAAACATACGGAACAATTTTAATAAGTAAATTTAAAGTAGAATCACACAATTCTAATAGAAATAAATCAGAGTGATAGGTATAAAATCACGATGATAATGCTTAAAATGATGTCCTTAACTCTACTTAATTTTCAAATCAGTAAAATGTTAAGAACACGAACTACAAATCCTTCCAAAAAAAAGAAGAATCTAAAAATGTCAGTTAAAAGAAATAAGTAAGAGTTTAATTTGAAGGGAAAGAAAAAAGTCATGCCTCAACAAAATAGGAGTAACATCACACATCAAAGGAAGCGCAACGCAGCGGTGTTTGTCTCAAGTTGATCTCAGTAACACTGGTTCACATAATTTCAACAAGAGGTTTGGCATTTTTTTTAAATAGAAATTACTTAAATACCAAAACAATATAAACGTTCTTATGAATCTTTGCAAATGTTTAACTCACGGAAATGTTGAAATCAAGGAAATTTTGTACTATAAACAGGGCCGGATTACCGCCTACGCCAACAACGCCGTGCCGTAGGGCGGCAAAATGGTAATGAAATATATGTATCTTAATTTGCTAGGGTTTTTGAAACTCAAAAATGAGGACCTATGTAGGAAATTTGAATGTATAGATGGAAATTTTGGAAGTTTTACGGAAATATATTTAATTTTGCTCGAGTCTTTGAAGATGAGAAGTGAGGACCTTTATTTTTTGTTTTTTTTTTGTTCGTCAAAATTTATTTGGTAATTATAAAGATAATTCTTCCTTTCTATAAATGGCGGCATTAGGGGACGACCATTAATTACGTGAGCTAAAATAGCGGGGGAGGGGGTCATGGAAAACCTCACGTCAACTTTTTAATGCACAGAATTTACATTAAAAATTATAATTTAAATCTAACAGAAGGGAGGGGGGTTCCCGCCAGATCTCACCAAATCTCACCAAGGGGAGGGGAGAGGGATCCGAATTTTCAAAAAAAACATCTCACGTAAATTTTGGACGTTCCTTTAGATGTTTGCGTGCGGTCAACAATTTTCGTAATCCGGCCCTGACTATAAATTCTTTTTATATTACAGACAAAACTAGCCATAATCAGTCTTAAGTTAGCCCATTATATTTGATTCATGTTTTGGTGTTCTTTAAAGATTAATTATGCTGTAATGTGTTCAAAATTTGTTGACATGTAAGGTTTTGCAAAATTAACAAATGCATTAGTATTGATTCCTTTTTATAAAGTTAGCCCAGTAGTTTTTGAAAATTTTTGCGCTGTAATGCGCCTTCTTTCAGATGTAAGTGTCGAATAAATCAAAAATTTAAAAATTTTATATTTAAAAACTTTGAAGTCGTCTCTGGATCTAAGCCAGCCTTTTAGGTTTTCACCAAACTGGGCTAACTTCGCTGATATTTTCAATAATTTTTACATTAAAATATTGAAACATTTTCCACGATATGGTACAATATTTATTTTTTGAAGGATCGGAAAGGTATGGGCTAGGTTTTGGTGGCGGCCAACTTTATTGACAGTTTCTTCGTATAATTGCTCAAAAGCCGGAACATTTTTTGCATCTTAATACCAATACAATGAAAATTTAAAAATTGCTATGCTAACTACGCAAACATCTTCTATTTCTTACATGAAAATTGAAAACTTTCTTTCGGCATTTAAGTCCGCTTGAACTTTTTGCTAAACAACACAATAACAACTCCTTTTTAATGGATAACAAAAGAATTGTATTTGGTTGCTCAGTGTTAAACTTATATGGTAGCTATCGTTGCTACATTTTTTTGTATATCATGATTTTTGTTCTTAAGTACAAAAACCTGACCATGCTTACTGTCCCTGTTTTCTAAGGTCAAACTTAATAAAGAAAAACAAAAACAAAATAGACAGCACACAGGGATTTCCAGCAGCGTGTGTGTTTGTATGTGAAAATAAAGTTACTTTGTTTTTACCTGACCACTGCACGCAAACCAAAATAGTAAAGAAATTGATTGCTACCTGTTTCGTTGGTGGAGATTTGTGGATTTAGCCAGAGCATTCATTCTGTTGTGTGGCGCATTTTACCAATAAGGGTGGAGTAGAGTAACCTGTCTGTTATGCTGCCACATAAGCGGTAGTGATTTAGCTGCACTCTGGCAACGGTCAGTGTGAAAATTTCAGATGCAATAAATGAATGCAGCGCTTAACATCTGATGCGTTGGTAGCCAACTATCAACATGTTGCTATTGAAATGTTGCAAAGCCGTTTAATAAAACATTTCAGTGAAATTGTGATTTTGTTTGTGTTATTTTTAACACAAATTGGTTGTGTTCTATATTTTGTACAAAAAAAAAAAAAATGTGGAGGGTGGGAAAGTGGTGTGTGACTAACGAAAATCAAAATAGCTCTCAGTAACCAAGCTGAAATTGAAGTGAACATAGCATCGTCAAAGGACTACCTAAGGCGGAACTTTTGTGTACAAAGTGCAGCTTACTGATTTCTTAAGAGTCAAAGATTATTTCATTATTAAAGAACCCCAACTCCTAATGACAACATTATTAAAACTTTATACCTCAGCTTGTCAGGGTCATGAAATAAATAACTTTCGAAAGTACAAGGAAGCTGAAACTTTTTTTTTAATTATAGTACATATAAAAATATGATAAAACTATGCCTGATTTTTACCGACCTTTATACTTAATTGGAGATCAAATTTCAAGTGCAGTACAATTTTATCAATTTTTAGTATTAAAAAGTCATAAAATTATCTCAAATCCACCCTGCTGTATCCTTATTTCATGAACAAAATTAAAAATTCATTAAAACAAAAAATAATTGATAAAATCCTAAGTAAATCCTGATGCCGCTTCTGCAATATGTTGCCGCAACATATGAAAAGTGCATCTACAAGAAATTCACCACTACGGCACACAGCCACAACCACACTCATCTAAGCGAAATATTCACCATCACCACAAACAGCATAACTGACTGGATGACAAAACCGGTGCGCCGACAGTGAAGACAACAACGTGGATGCAGGCAAAATTCAGTTGTTTACAAACAGAGCCGACGAACGGTTGTGAGTGCGTGTTATTGAGTGAACGGTTAACGGAAATAACAAAAATACAAATTCAAACATAAGAAGAAGAACAGAACACAAACGTGTGTGTGTGTGTGTTTGTTGCGTACGAAGACCAAAACGGTCATTGAATCAAATAAATAAAAAAAACAACCGAATTTTATTTGCCGCAAAAGGATTTTTGGATTAAAAATTTTTGGTTATATTAATAATTATGTGGCAAAAGGACGACGCATTGCTGCAGCATGCGTTATGGACCTAACTGTGTGTTGTGTTGTTGGTTTGTTGTCGCTGAATGCACGCGTTAATTAGCCGCCAATGTGTAAAAGTTACTCGCTGTTACGCTTTGCGTTTGATATCGTTACGCGCCAAAGTTCCCATTTTTTTTTTGGCTTGTAAATTTGTGTAACGGTAAAACTGCAACATTGTACGTATGTGTGTGTGTGTGTTTAACACATAAAAAGATTTGCTGCGCACACATTTTGATTTTTAATGAAAATTTGCATACGCAACGCACATTAACAGCCAAAAGTATACGCAACGATATGCGACCATTTGCAGTGCAATAAAAATTTGGAAAAAATCCCATTGAAGGGTTCAACTGTGTAGACGCGTCTCGCTGGCTTTGCCGATTTTTTTTTTAACGCAAAGGCTTAAAGAGTTGTCTTTTACGTCCTTGCCATCGTCATTGTCGTTACGTCGCGTACGTTCGTTTGTTTCTTCTTTCGTTCGTTTGCATACCGCGTGTGAGTCCTTGTCAAAAAAAAGTGCGGTTATCGTTACAGTCACTGCTGATTTTTCGTCTCCCCCCCTACCCAGTTTGCTCTTGCTGCAGTTGTTGCAAAAGGATTAATTATTTTGTTGCGCGCAACAAATCCTGACGCGCGTTCTCTTATTTAAAAACAAAAAAAATAAAAGAAAAAATTGTTACGGTGTGCGTGTGTTGCGCCGGAAAGTGTTTTTGAATTGCATGTGTTGCACACGACAACAACCACTGGCTTCTCCTCATCCTCACTGGGTGAAAGTGTATGCGCTAAAAGGACTTTTACAACGCTTTACTGTTAAATATTACGTGTTATTGTTGTTATTATTGCTGCTGTTGCTCCGGTCGTTTGTGTTACTTCTATAGTGATTCATTTAAATTCAATTAATTACGAACAATACAACAACAACAGTAATTATCATAACAACAACATGGCAAATTAAAATATTGCGTGCAAAAAAATTAATATTGTCCTTTGTCCTTGTTGTGTTTTCCCCTCGATTGAAGTAAAAAACGAGTTTATTTTTGCAAGGATACAATTTAAATATCCTGGAGAAATTAATGCATTTTAATAAAGTGAAAAAAGAAAATAAATATTTATATAAATAATTGTTGCCGTCATATGCAAATACTAAAAAAAAAGTAATAAAAATATTTTCAACATCCTTTGCACACGTGAAACCAGCGTCAACCGGAAATTTCTCATTGACATGCCATTAAAAGGATTTCGCTCGTTCACATCCCTACATTAATTGGTTAAATAATGAACGTTTAATAGAGCGTTCTTTCACTAAATGATTGGATAACATATGAGCGTGTGCTTTATGCGGAAATTAAAGGTAAAATTAAGCAAAGATATGCAATATATTTCTTTCCATTTATACGAAATTACAGGAAAGGGATAATAAAATTTATTGATATTAAGTACCAATTTTAAAAATAATGATGTTGGTTAACTGTGGGTATTAACCCACATTAAGAAACACATTACTTTAATTTATTTTGTACGAGAAGTTCAATTTCAAATATCAGCATCAAAGGAATATTTTCTAGAAATTTAAAAATCGCTGTCCTTCATATTAAAAAAAAAGGAATTCATTACCTGCGAATTTGAGTTAAATTAGGAAAAAAATTTAAAAAAAAAAAATCATTTGTAAAAGGCTGAAGTATAAATTTTATAATCTGAAAAATGTTGACCTTAACTCTCTCACGCATATGGGACACATGTTTTATTAGTTATTATTTAGCAACATCTTCTAAAATATCGTAAGCTAAGGGATTGCCTTTCACCACCTTGGGGTAGCCGTATGGACTTTTGCAGTCCATTCCAAAATTTTAACTCTGGAATAAATAGATCAGCTCATTACTTTTCGACACCTTTCTGATCAATTCTTAAAATAAATGGTGTGCATGGGAACCATTCGAGATGAGTGTTTTTTTGTTCATAATAAGTAGTTTTATATATAGATTAAAGCAAATAAATAACTTAATAACCGATATCTTGAAAAGAATTCGGAATAAATATATGAGACCACTATTAGAATGTGTCAAACTTGTCCTCTCTCAAGGAAAAAAAAATTGCGTCGTGATATATAACTTATTATTGCTCTTTATTTCTAACGGTTTTCAAAAGCGATAAATTGTGACTTTTGCAATTTTAAATGCAGTCATACATATATTGTTTTAAATAATTTATAACCTTTTGTATTGTCAGGGCCAGATTACGAAAGTTGCCGCCCCTTCACAGAAAAAACCAGAATTGGTAAAATCAAAGAATTGGAATTCTATGATTAAAATTAGTGGAATTCAACTATTCATTTCTATGAATCAAAGAAAAAATTTGCAAAATCAAAACCCTTTGTTCTTTGGATTTGCCAATTCAAATTATCTGATTTTACAACAAAATATTTTAGCGTAATCAGCAAAATGTTTTACTGATATTGCAAATAAAAAACTTCCATTGTCTAATCATAATTTTTTTTTTTTTTTATTTTTTTAATTTAAAGGTATTTAAAAAACAAAAAGAAGTAAAGAACTGTATTTGTATAAATTGAAAATATCTTGAAAACTGCCTTTTATGTTAATAATAAAAAACGAGTCCGTTATTTTTTCATATAAAAGGCAGTTTTCAAGATATTTTCAATATATTTATAGTTCTCTACTTGTTTTTTTGTTTTTTAAATTAAAAAATAAAAAAGTTAAAAAAAAGAAAATTATGTCGTCGCCGGGGTTTGAACCAGGAGCTTCCCTGATTAGACAATGTTTGTTACATGCGCAGGTTAACCACATGATTTTATTATATCTTAAAAATGATGTCTGTGGCTGAGTTGGGTAAGATGAGCGTCTTTGAACAGTAGCATGGCGCAGAACACAGGTTCAATTCTCTGACCCGGGTGACAGGTAAAAAAATTTAGTTTCTCCTTTGAAGTTTTAAAAACGTATTACAATTAAATTAAGAATGACTGACAGTTAGTACCAACAAATAAGAAAATAGAGGTAATAGAGGAAAAAAAAGAAATAGAGGAAAGTAAAAAACCAAAAAAGAAAATTTTTTTTGCGAATTTATTCTAAGTTTCAACAAAAACTTTAGTAAAATTAACAAATGTTTTTTTGAAATCAACTAATTTATTTTAAGTTTCAACAAATCATCTTTTGTTATATCAGAGAAACTGTTTCTCTGACTGAAAATCATACACAACATTCGGACCCGAAATTGTTTGATATCAGCGAATCTTTTTATTTCTGTGTTATAAGGCAGATTTATATTTATAATTAACTTTTGACAAGCAAAAAAAAAAAACAAGTTCCTCTCTTCTCATCTTCAAGAGCTCTACCAAAATTAAATATATTTCACTAAAGCTTCGAAATTTTTCTTCTGTACACTCAAATTCCTTATTTTTAAATTTTAAAAACCCTAGCATTTCGACCATTGTGCCAACCCCTCGAATGCTGCCGCCCCTATGGCACGGTGTTGTTGGCGTAGGCGGTAATCCGGCCCTGAATATGGGATTTTCTTTAAACTTGTTGCGAAAAATTGTGTCTTTCAAATGACCGCCATTTTTGGAGTGTCAAAAATAAACCATTTGAAGAGCATTCTTACATTTCTACTGGTATTTGTCTCTATTTCTCGAAGCTTATTTGTGATACTGATAATGAGCTCTTGAACCGCTGCTAAATTGTTTACGTTTATCCTTTCCTTGAGGTATAACCAAAAGAAACAGTCAAGGGTTTGTAAGTCCGGTGAACGGAATATAGCTCCTCCACAAAACACCTGCAATATGCATGATCAATAGAGAGTGCATTTCATTCTCTACAATATTTCCTCAATTCACGTATTTTCTGCTATAGCGATAGTTTCCACGATGATTTAGGGCGGTCACGTTGTCTACCATTACAAAATGTCTTTGCAATATCTTATATGGTTTGTGAGATATAATAAATGCGAGCTTACAAGCTGAGCCGGTTCCGTGGGAAAAACCCTGTAGACACTGAATTTATTGCAAAATTATTTAATTGTTATACCTTGAACGCATTGATTGAAATTGATATATATCGAGAACCAAAAGTCGAATCGAAACAATCGAAAAAATTTTGAAGGGAAAAACTAGTACTTTCATTTGCTGCTTTGTTTTGTGATCTAGTCTCTGGGTTATTAGTTCAGGAAAATTATGTTGGCCTATGTTATTTACTAGGCCAACTGCAGACTGTTTTTGTCCAACAACATATTGTCGCTATAAACTAAAAGTTCCTGAAAATATCATCTTGTTCTAAGATGCAATATCACTGCACTACAGCATTTAAAATAATTTTAATTAATAAATACAATTTTTTCCATAAGCAAAACGTGTTCAACGCAAAAAACAGTTTGTTATTACTTTACTAAATAAACTGCACTCTGTAGTGCACTATTCAAATTATTACATTTATTTGGGGTCAATTTATTTTTATGTTGTAAATTGTATACAAATTGAAAAGTAAATATTTGGCTGTAACCACAAATGGTACAAATAAAAAATTGAACACGTTTGCAAACATTGATGCTTGATTTGTTTTAAGTAACCAATAAATTTATCACTAACTAAATGCATAAAAACAAAAAAATAAAATTTGAAAATCGACAGTAAAAAAGTCATAAAAACTAGGTACTACTAAAAACACTAAAAACATTGTAAAATGAAATGTGAATATAAAAGGTAAACAAATTTAAATGCAGATAAACAGTGATGTAAACAAAAATAAAATCACAGACAAATAGACAAGACACACTTGTAAATGCAGTAAGAAAAAAAATGCATTTAAAAAAAAGAACTCTCTGGCTCGTTTTTGTTGTTTTCGAAATTTCTATTAGTTTCACAAATCATTCGCTGAACAGAGGAGCCTTGGAAGAAAAATTGTGTCAAGGAACGACTTCATGATGATTTAATAAAACACAGATATCACTCAGATTGTATCAAACATTTTGTGCTTCACTTTATATATTTTATTTATGTTTTATGTTTCATTTTACTCTCAATTTCACTCATCAAAAATGCCGATGGACTTATTACAGACATAATTACAGCAAGGGCTGGGTTTACTTCACCATTGAATAATTCCTTGACGTAGAGTAAATTTCTCTTAAGTTGGTTAATTTTTTTAAAGCTTGAGCATACATGCAACCAAATAGTTGTACGACTTGCACCGTTCCAGTTATAGAATTACTCAAAATAAGATATTTTCACTACAATAAGAATTTAAAATTTAATATAATATTGGGTAAATTTAAGATTTTAGTTAAAAAGAAACCATTTTTCCACCAAAAAAGAGTCCGATATGAAATAAAATCTTTAATTTTGATATATTTCACGCGTAAACTCTCCTATTTTTTCAAAGACCTATTTTGCTTAAAATTTTGTTTATCAGTGTAACTGTAAATATATTATATATAAATATACATTTACACAACTTCCATTGTCTTTGCTGTTAAAATAAACAATTTAACATCAAAAAGGTAATAATAAAAAATCATTTAAAATAAATTCATACAACAGGTACTTCATAATCAATCACACACTGGGGAGAAACTAAAACCAACTAAAATGAAAATCCATCAATAAAATTGAAATAACAATGCAAGGCACAGAAATGTAGCAGTGAAATGGAAATAAAATTATAGAACAAAATTAAATGAAATGAAATGTTTGAAAAACTGTTAATTGATGTTTTAATATGTTTATTTATATTTTGTTTTATATTTTTCATTTTCTGTTCAATGCAATTCACATGCATTGAAGGTAATAAACTAAAGTTTTTTACGATTTCAAATGGATTTTTAGATTCTTATATTCTTTAAGTAGTGTAGGTACAGTAGCAACTTCAGTAATGGCTTTCGAAGCTTAATACTAATTTATGGCTACATTTTTTTTTTTCAAAACTTTTCATAACAATTCTTTTAAACGAACGAACATCACTGACAAGTGTAAGCGGTAATGAATGCTTTATTGTTTTTTTCTGCACTCCGAAAGTAATCACAGGGGACAGTGTAGCATTTACTGAAGTATGGAGTTAAATTTATGATTCTTAATTAGGTACTTTATTTTTGATAATTTGAAATTTTACGTCCCAACTTGCTACTGTATGCATATAACTTTTACCTTTATGACAATAAAATTTTACGTGTATTTACAAAAATTTAAACTCAATACTACTTACTGACTTGTACACTTATTTCCAACCAAATCAACGATGTGTTTGGACATAAACATTTTCTATTACCAAAATAATGTATTTTTATTGACTTTGCTTTGAAATCACTTAGCAAAATAGCATAAAAAAACAATAATTTATTGCAGTTTTTCCCATCAATTGACTGAATAAGTAGTTGTTCTACAGGATTTGCATTTGATTTCAATTCCATTCATCCAATTAAAATGTTACCATCACAAATAAAAATACTCGTAAACGTCAAATGGCAATACAACAACATTTGGTGTTGCCAATTTCATTAATTGCACATCATCGTGGGAATTGTTAAGTCACGTTTTTATTTTGTTGTCATTTCAATTTTCGTTTCCATTTTGTAATCTGTTTTCTTTTCTTTTCTTTCATTTCTGTTTTTGTTTTCGCTTTATTCAGTTTTGCCGATTTTTGATCAGACATCATTACATATAATGCTGTCACCTGTCAATTTGTTAGTTTTTGTCTTTGTGCTATTTCTATTGCTAACATTTTGTGTTTATTTTGTTTTGTTTATTCATTGTGTGCTGTCAAATTTGTTGTTTACATTTGTCATTTACATTTTGACAGCTTATGTCAAATAGTCAAAATGTTTTACGCTTAATTTGAATTTATACCGTTTTGCGCTATTTTGGTTAGTAAATTTGCATAGTTGTTGAGGGCTTTTAAGTGGATAAAAATTTCTAATTTATTTTATTTTGTGCTAGGGGTGTTCACCTCAATATTGTAAAATATGAACATTCTATGAGTTGTGAACGAAATTAAAATAATAATGATATGGAGAATATTCTGTAATAGTAATGCCTAGGTCTAGGTGTGTTGAATACTGTAGGGAATCACTACGTTCAATCTGACAGCATGCAATAGAGCTCCAGAATAGGGTCAGAACAACCAAAGAATCAACAAGTGGTGTAGACCTTAAGATACCATTGGCGGAACTACACTGTCGGATAGATAGCATAATCAAGAAACAAACGAGCAGAGGGTGGAACCTTACCGCCGGATGCAGAACGTCTCCAATCATAATGCCTAAACTGATTCTGGGAAGTACGCAAATTCTCTTAAGATTCAGAAGAGGAGAACTAAGGACTGTTGTAGGAGTACTGACGGGGCACTGTGTTATTGGCCCTATGGCCGCCAGATATGGTGCTCCTTTCAGAGATTTCTGCAGAATTTGTGGAGATGAAGATGAGGATGAGACAGCTAAACAGCAGCTCTGCGAATGCCCGGGGCTAATGAGGAGACGAATCAAATATTTTGGTTCTGCGTTCTTTGTTGCTCTTGAGGAACTACCTGAGTTGGAACACACCATCATCCTCAACTTCACCAAAGCACCAAAGCTTCTGGGTGGTTCGCCCCCATTCAACAAGACAATTAAAGGAGAAGGAGGGGAATATTTTTATATATGTATAAGTAGGGTATCGCAATGGGCAAACTGTCTCCGAGTGCATCTTGCTATGCAAGCAACCCTTTTTTATGTATTTTTTCTAAAAAAAAAAATTATGAACGGCTTTGTAGACACTCAGGTTCAAATATTTTAGTTTTGCATACAATTCTTTTTATGCTTGAACGTTCAATACTAAATAAAGTCCTCCAAACAATGAGCACGATCTGATAAGCTACCGTACTTACTGTTTAAAGGTAATAGAGCATATAAACAACTTATGTACCTGAATTCTTTTGTAATTTTATTCTTGTATTATTGAGTACAACTAACATTTGTTCCCTTGTTACAACCTCTTCATGTCAATTTGCACAAAAACATTTTTTTTTGTTCAAGGATTTACAATGTTTTAAAGAGGCAAACAAAGGGAGCAAAACAGAATGCAAACTATGTGTGGTACATTGTGTTTAGGGTAGCACGAATTAGCATGATAGAAAAAAATAAAAATAAATACAAACTCACAGCAGAAACGTCCTTTGAGAATTCGAAACTTATTCTCCATTAAACAGATATTCGTATGCCGAAATATAAGCAAGAAGTGTAGAAAGTTTGAGAATGGCTTCAAATAGCAATATGAAAAGAATTATGAACATTTTGAATATAAGAAGAAAAATTTTTATTTTAATTCTTCAACTTTTTTTTCTTAAGTATATCAAAAAATAAGTTGTAAAGCAAGTTCCTTTTTCGAAGCATCGATCGAGGATTGTCGCTAAATTATTTTCAATTTCAATTTAATTCTTTATTTATTAATCAACATAAGTATAATAAACTAACAATTTTTTGAAGTAATTATTGAAGCACACTCAATCCAAAAAGAAGAGTCCATTGAATTCGCTGGCCAATTAGAGTCTATTACGCGCTGTTGTCCCGTAATAGAGAAATGTGACCCTTGCCGTATGCGATGTGTCTCCATTCTGTTGGAGCCACTGTTGTATATCGTTATTTTTAATATCATGCGATATTCAGCACCACTAATGGTATGGGCCAAATATTTATTCAGACCATATAACGCATCAAACAGTATATTTAAGTGGGCTCTCGCGATCTCTGTAGCTCATAACCTGCATTGAATTGGTAATGTGCTTTAATGCTCATTATCAAATTGTAGATGAAATTGGCATTTTACTCTGCGTTTTATTGCAACGAAATGTCGGTTGGCTAAAATTCTTGCACTTTATGGGGCGCAGATCTTGTGAACGCACCTTGGCAATTGTTCGAGTTACGCCAAACGTTCTCTTATTGATATTTCTAAATTATCCATCACACTCTCCAGTACACGCTAAATATCTTCAGCCGTTTCCACAGTGCGTGGCTTACAGCTACCAAGCAGGCTCCTTGCTGATTCTTCTTGGCGCAAACGTGGAAGCAGATGATTTTTTGCTGTTACTGTGGGTATGATCCGAACATTAAATAAAACAGTTCTGCGAGGTTTTATTGTTGCGTAGATGGGAGTCATTTTCGAAATGGTTTTCTGTGGTATATCCGGCCCATCACGTCAGGATTTTGAAACATTTGAGTTTAAACGCTTCAAGAATTGCGTCTTTTGTCTACTATTGAGCTAATGTATAGGATTCTAAATTTTTTTCAGCTTAATTCTAACAATAGCATTATTTATAAAGGACCATCCTACCTTACAACAACAAGCCTGCTGAACAGAATGTGTGACAACAAGCGACATATTACGCCATAGTTTTCACCTAATCATTAGGTCCTAATGTCTCCCTTACGATTTTGAGAGAATGCTACCGGTTCTTAAAAAGACAGACGTTTCTTTTTTTGTTTTTGATCTTCGATACAGAGTCAAGTGAATATAAGTGGTTAATTTTTTTTAAAACTAAAAACAAAAATGAGGCTCATAGTCCGATTTCGTTTAATTTTAAGAATTTTTCAAGAGTTTTTCCAGAAATCATATTTTTGATTATTAATATTGTTACTTTAAAGACTAATTATGCCATAAATAAAATTTACACGCATTTAAATCAATGACATAACATAGACAGACACACAGTCAGCAAGCATACATACATATGTACGCACTAAGTATCTATGTCGGCAAAGTAAAAAAGATGAAAATCCTTTGAAGAAAAACAAAATTATTTTTAAAACAACGAAATTACATCATGAAGCAAAAAAAAAAACAATTCAAAGTGCAGCAGAAATTCGTATAAAATAAAATATGAGCTGTCAATGTAAAAGAAGAGAAGCAAGTGAAAAAAAAACCGACTTAAGTAGCATCAAAGAAAAATCAAAAACCATTTAAAAAAAGATCGGGTTTTTCAAATAAGAGACGGTACAATTTGATGCTGCAACATGCGTTGCATGTAAAGATTTGTGCGCAATTAGGAAAAAAATAACAATGATTGATGAAGATACTAAAGCGATACTCGAAACTGAAACTTGTACGATTTTTTGTGTACACGTTGATCTTCTTAGCCTCATCCTTGATTAAAAAATCGTTTTAAGCTTTGAGTATTATGTAAATAAAATACTTATGCTGTTTAGGTCATCATTATAATTTTCTCGAATCCCCTTGAACATAAGGCCTCGATTAAGCATCTCTAGCGTGTAAGTTTCTAGGGTATATTTTATTTTGCCAAAATATTCGTTATATTTCAGAACTGATTTTTTTTTTGAAGTCTTAGGAATGCCCCTCACTACTCTTTTATTTTCTGCTGTTTAGGAAACTGTTTAGTCTGACGGCTTTGTACTTCCTGAAATCCGCTTTTACGAAAGAAGTAGAATGAAGCTTCTGGAATACTTTTCTTGAAACATTTTAACGACAGTTGCCAAGTATATAAATATGATCTCATCCTTCTCTTTAATATCAATTTGCAGTCATTTTCAAGTATTAATGAATTCTGTGTATTGGGGACAACAAAATCATATGTAAAGAGTGTATAGATTCGGAAGAGGAAACCTTTTATCTTCGCTTAAATGTAGAAATTCCACTGGAGATATTGATCGAACAGCGGTAGTAATCGTTCGAAAATAATCGTAACTTATGTTCCGATTCTGATTAAAAAAAAAATCTCGTCCCTCAAGCATTCAATCAAAACAAAATAATAAAAACACAGAAATAGGGTTCTAATTCTGACGGAGATAAACCTGAATCTGCAAGAAAGAAAGTTGGTGAAGATTAATTATGCTGCAACCCAGGTCAAAAATACGTTTGATATTATACACTCGATATCATTTACGATATAAGATATCTGTACGTACTTATATGTGCAATTGTTACAAAGTAGTCATTAGGATGTTGCTGTTGAAAACTGACGACAATGATGGCACAATGTAATTAGAGTGTCGTGTTCAGCTTTGAAAATTGAGTAAATGGTGGCAAAAAGGAAAACACACAGAAAAAGATACAAAGAATTCAAAAGATGGAAGAAAAAAAATTCATAGAAAAACATGCCGAACAATTAGTGGTGTCGCAATAATTGCCCATATTGCCAAGTGACAACGAATGTCAGTCGGTGAATGAGCAGAAAACTGAAGTGTCTGCCAAGTAGCAGCAAATTTTTGGTTGCATTCGCGCCGCAAGTAGGTTTATGTCATATGTTGCATGGGGACGACCGCAAAGTTTCAGCGTTAGGAGATTTGCTTAAAAGTATTTTAAAGCAACAAATTCAAGTGGTTTTTTGTTTTTCTTTTGTTTGTTGACTTATGTTAAGCTAAAGCCAAGTTGACGCCATGCCAAAGTCGACAAGAAAATTCGTAGAAGAAACATAAATAAAAATTTCGCTTAAAATAAATCAAAAATTTTTTTGTATCCTTTTGCTATATACATAAGTAGACTTTTGTTAAAGAAATAACATAACAATAATTGTGTTATTGCAACTTTTAAGTCTAAGAATCGCCACGGATCAGTCTATAATATATCCAATATCCTAGTTCGCTAGCCACAGTCATTTTGCATAAGAATAAGGGGTAAGTGGGCGGTCTACGGCTGCAGCTCAGGATTTAAAACTCCCAAAAATCCAACACCGGCTATGTCCATCCTTAGAAGTTGTCATAATCCCAAAACGAAGTGGGGATTATAAACGAAAAAAAAGACGGACATAAGACTCAAAACTGTTTGCATTAAATAAATTTTTTGGACATAATCCCCATGGGGGAAAAATTTTTGGTCATAACCTTCATACCGAAAATGGGGACTATGTCCGAATAATTAGCGTACATAATCCCTATTTCGTAAATGCTTGAATGTTCGTGGGGGCTATGTGCGGTAACCTACTAGAAATAAAAATCTCTTTCAGCCAGTAATCTCGGTTACCCGACATAGCCCCCATGGACATAATCCCCATATCCGCAAATTATTCGGACATAGTCCCCATTTTCGGTATGGGAGTTATGCCCGAAAATTTGCGGACATGATCCCCATTTTCGAAATGGAGGTTATATCCGTGGTGATTATGTCACGGCACCGTAATCTCTTCTACGTATGCGTATGCCTGATATCCCGTTACAAATCAGTGCTGTAAGCCAACATAAAGTGGCTATATGTATGTAAAAGGAAAATTATTTCTAATGCTATAATATTAGATGGATAAGACTTAAAAGTATTTCACTTCAGCTTTACTTTTTTTTTTGATATATCAGCAGTTGCCATAGTTAATCCGATTACAAAGTCTTCTTTTGCTTCACTATAGCCTTTCTTTCGAACTACTCAAAGATATGAGACTGCTATGATGAAAATTACTGACGACATTCGAATCTATTATGAATAAAATTATTTAACCATTCTTGGTCTATTAGATTTCTTTAAACTCACTTGTCTTCTCTGAAGTGATGGACTTATGACAACCTTGTCTGTATGAACCCTCGCAAGTCTGACGCGCTTTCCGTTTGGATTCCACCTTTGGGGCCTTTCAAGTATTACGTAACGCAATTTTTGAAGATTTTTGACCCCCTCCCCCCTCCTCTCCTTAAACGTTACGGTATCACCCAAGTGACCATGTTTACCTTATAGTCACAATTATATTGCGCAATGTATCAGAAAGTCATTTTAGCGACTTTTGTTACGTTTTAGTCGCGTTTGCGATAATAATAAATAAAACAAGAGATTTTTAACTCGTAGCGTAACGCGTTGTTCGAACCCCCCCTAAGTGCGTTACGTAATACTTGAACGGCTCCTTTGTGATCGTTGGCACAGCATAGTTTGAATTTGTAACTATAGCTCAAGACCTGGGACTTCTGCATATTCATAAATTCACTAGTACTGATCAGGTTAATAATACTCGTATTGTTGGAAATATATACGTGACCAAACGATTTTTGAAAAATACTAACGGCTTTATTCTTCGGTCTGGCGGCTCAATTTTTGAGCATCTGAGACAGTATATTGGCAATAACACGACAAACGTTGGCTTACAGATGATCAAACATCGCTTCGTTGCATAGGCATAACTTAATGTATCCTAAAAAAAATATTCCACACTATTTTGAAGGCCATTCCAAGTCACAACTTCAAGATTTAATGTGATTTTTATATATAAGTATATGTACATATTTTAAGTACAGATTTTTGGGAATTTATTTAGTAAATTTCCACAATTTGCAAACGTTTTCAACATGGGGTTAACTTTTCCGAGATGAAATGGCATACCTTACACCAAGCGATCTGCTATCTATGTATGTCCTCTTCATCCATAGAATGTGTGTGCTATATTGCGTGATTTCTCAGAACTGTTGGCTGTAAGCTAAGCAATTATTCTAACTGAAACCTCGAACATCATAAGTAGATTTACCAATTTAATCTTCTTTTCTAAACGTCGTTCTGGAAGATGCAGAGATTTTTTTTCTTAAAAATTTCTAGAAGTTTATATGCGTATATTACGTTATTTATTTCCCAATTATGCGTATTTCGAACAGCGTACAATATTATAAAAGCCATGAAACATCTAGAAAAAAAAATCTACCGTTCAACATAATACAAGTCAAACTTAATAACGTAACGAATTGGAAATTTATGTGAAACCTAAGTGAAAAAAACACGTTAAGTCTTTTCTTTCCTTTATTAATACAGGAAAAAAATACATTTAGAGAAACAAAGCCTTCAAAAATCATGTAGACAGCGGCAACCCAACAAATCCAATAAAAAAAAAACTCATCATGGTACTCTGAAACTCTGCAGAAAAATGTTTCTACTGCAATACGTTATTGCATACCTTTGAGTTTGCAACAAAATTTCATACAAACGAGACGAATGCTGCGTACCATACATCAGTTTAGCCGTCGTGAAACGTAATAAACAATGCGTCATACATAATCGTATTATCGAGTGTAACTCAAATGAGAATCCAACTTGGGATAGCTAGCATGCCGACATCAAATAAAAAAGGTCCAATTTTTAGCATAAGAATAAGTTGGCGAAAATATTAAATAAACTAAAAAAAAAAAATATAAATGTTGCTGTATTAAATTTTATATGTTAACTTAATACAAGGGATAACAACGGACCAACATAGCGCCCAGTTAATTGATGATGAAGTGTATTTGGGAATCCACTGTTGCCAGTGTACGTAGGTACATATAAGGAAGCTCGTTAACAAAAATGCTATAGTTAACTGTGAAATTCGTCTCGCTTGAAATGTATTTTTTCATTTTTTTTTCATTTTTTTGCATATCCATTTAGTTCCTGCAAGTAAGAAGGGAAATTGCATTTTGTTTATTAAATATTTATAAAATGAAGAGTTGGCAATCAAAACGTTATATTTCCACTTTTCATAGGAGAAGGTTAAGATAAGCAGCGATCTACTTCTTTTTTCATGTTGAAAGTAAAATAAAATATACGACTTTAGTCAAAGTATTGTGCATTATTAGAATTACAAAATGGCATATGTACATAAGGACTGTTCTAGAAAAAGTTCACGACTTGTTTTTCAGTAATAAAAAAAAAACTTTACAATTTTTTTAAATTTTTTTTTTATAATAACTAGTGTGCTGATAAAAAAAAAATCTAAAAATTTTAAAAAAATATTTATTTTCTATAAAATTTTTTTTGTCTTGCATTTCGTTTTGTACATACAGTTGTTTCGTCGGCAGTATCATACGATTTTCTGCCTTTATTTTTAAAGTCTTTTAACTCTTTGCAATCTGATTACTTTTATGAAGATCTCTTTCCATTATAGCCCAATACCTCTTAATTGGTTGAAGCTCTGGGCAGTTAGGTGAATACGTTGTTTATAGTACAAAATTGAATTTTTTGTTGCTTTTAAGCATTGAAGGCAGTTTTTGAGGCACCCGTCAATATAAACTTTGGAACTTATTGACCACTGTGTAACAAAAATGGTGCTGCTCAGTCCACAGGTGCCCATGGCCTGCCAAACTATGTACTACTTTGAAAATTTTGTAATTTTCTTCGCCTTAAAATTGGGCGTACATAGAGGTACAAAAATTGTTTGAACTCTGCCTTAACGTATCTTTCGTAGTCCATAATGCAAAAGTCAAATGTAGTCGGTTAGCTTTCATATAACTTTCGGGCTCACTTTCGCTCAGAACGAACTGCTACCAGGAGTGTCACTTCACCCAAACCTTGGGGGGGGGGTAAGAATTATAATTCCACCACTATTAGATGGTTTTATTGAATTGTTGTATTGAATAATACCTTGTATTAGATCCTTGGGGGGGGGAGGGCAAATGCGCTCCCCAGCCCTACTGAATTGACGTCACTGACTGCTACATACTTTTAGAACACTGTAGGTCTCCAATTTACGTTTCTTCTTTAATACCATGTTTTTCGAAGGACCACCTCTAGTCACCATATCTCGAACTAAAGTCTTGGGACTCTGCTTGAAAAGTTTTTTCACCGTCGTCTCTAACTTTGAATCCATTTCTGCATACTTAGAACGAGTAGACCTTTTTGAAAATAACTTTTTGGAAAGTTTTTTTTTACTGTATGTACCGCTATAATTGAATAATAACGAACTTTTTATTGATTGCTTCTAAAGTGGTATTATCAAATGTTATATATTATTGTAAAGAAAAAATATCAGCCTTATTTTGACCAATAAGATGATGAGGTAAAATACAATCCTATGAAAATATATTTCCACGGACTCTCCTTACATTTGAAGTTTTGGTTTTACTTTTTGTTTAGGTTTTATTTAAATCAATATTTGTTATTGGTTTTTCCACATACATATGTATATCAATATTTGCAAGCATCCTAAATCCAGTTTTTCTGCTTTAATTTGCAGAAATAAAAAAAAATTAAAGAAATCCAGAGTGTGCATAGTTTTTTATATCCCATTTCATGTTCTCTTTATAATGTCATAAATTCTATGGCAAAGGAGCCTCCTAAGCAAAATGCCACCAACTTGCCATTAAAAGTGGCTTCCTAAAAAAATGTTATGCAAAAGTAAGACAAGGCAGCCAAAGGATAAAGAAAATAAAAAGGATTAACTAGGTAGATTTCTTTGATTTAACAGGACTTGCATGGCATATAAGAAACAGACATATTTTCTGTGGTTGAGATGCTTTACTTATGTTTCAAATACTGTTTTGTTTACAAAAGTAAACTTCTATATTCACTCTTAGTTTAATTCAACTTTCCTTAGCAACGTTGCAATAATTAAAAATACAAAAACTTGACAAGATTTATGTGCGCTTTAAAAGCCATCCAAAAATGAACTCAAATAAGTCAGAGCACACTCCTGTCAGCACCCAATGAGATACCTGCTATAATTATTATAATTACAAGAACATGCATATAAACAAGGAAAAACAAAAACAAAAAATAACAACTGTCAGTTCATATTTAAGCGCAACTCCTTGCAGGGCCCTTAATATCAGGTAAACTACAAAATAGGGGGCGTTTGCGCAAGATTAAAAAAAAAAATTGAAAAATCATTCGCTTAACGAACCTTGTTGTGTTGTTGTGTTTATGCCAATGCGCCACCACAGCTGTTTTGTTGTGCAAAACAGAAACTTTGCACAATTGAGAGATAAAAAATTATTAACAATTTAATTCGCGAAAGTATGTTGTATAGAAAACATGAGACAAGCAGCAGCATCATCTGAGGAGCGGTCTTTTAGTCTCAAAGGAGTCTAAACTCTGAGCACTGGTATCGAGGTAGGGCTCATAATGAATAAATGAAATGCAGAAAATGCAATGAACAAAAAATATGGTGATTTGTTTTAGTACAGAAGATGTAAATGTGATGTTCGGTCAAGTTATTGATATAAAAAAGGTTAAATTGTTTATTGATATCATTTAAATATTTATTTGTAAGGATCTTTTGAATGTGATTTTGCTAATAAATGTTAAATCAAACAAATTTTGAAAAAGAACGGCACTGCATGACACAAAATTAGATATATATGGTAGACTAGTGAAACTTAGATTTCACGTGTATTAATATATCCTTGCATTTATATATTGTTACGTATTTAAATCTTTAATAATAGCGAAAAAATTGTTCACAATAATTCACAAGACTAAAAGTTAATGTTAACACACTTAAATTTCACACGACTGAAGTTAATTTTTAAGGACACTTCATTGCCTTCACTCTAACAAAAACGTCCCACAATTAAGGAAATTAAGGAAAAAAATGAGTATTTCCCTCAACAAGCCATCAAATTTTCCCATAAAAATTCTCTCGAAAAATAAGGGGACTATAACCGATAAAAACGTACATAAGGCCCAAAATGGTTCTTGGGGACTATGACCATGGGGGCTATGACCGAGTACGCTTTGTGATACGGATATACTGAAGATTGTAGAATTCGATTGGGATAAATCCTTTGCTGAATAATACGAGGATGATGAATTTAAAACTTTCATGATGTTATCAAAGCAGTTTTGGACAAGAGTAACTCGCTTGTTTACATATCTTTTAATTTTTTTCTACCTCCGGAATACTTTCTAAACTGCCCAAAGTTGCTTATATGCAACTTCCGATATCTAGTGACCGGATTAGTCTAGAAAGCTAAAAACTTCCAAAATGACTTATAGAGGCTTAATAAGCCTGAAAATTAAGAGAAAACATTTTTCTGGCAGCTGGCGACAGGGCGGGACCGAAAGGGTTAAAGTCAAATAAGATAACATTTGATGTAGAGAAACAGTGTAAAACCTTAGGCAATTTTCTTCGACAAAATTTCCTACCATACAGTACTGCAATAATATTTTTTTTTTTCAAAATTTCGTAAAATGTGGATTTTATTAAAATTACCTTTTATTCTTTGAAGGGCTGAAAATATTCGTTTTTCCCTTTTAGCTTTATTTTGACTTGAAATTTCCCGTAGATCGGGAAATTTCCCTCAAACTGGCATTACTGGTTTACAAAACTACTTAGCACACTCTATTTATGCCAGCTGAAATAAAACTTCTGTTTCTAGAACTTTTTTGTCGAAATATTTTTTTTTTTTTCTGCCACATAGTGAAGTAAAATAAACTTTTGTAGCTTTCATTTCTACAAATTCTAACAACCAAAATCATATAAAAAATAGTTGTTCTATAAAACTTAAATGAAAAAGGATCTATTGTTGCGAAAGCGTGATTTTACATTGCCATTCCTACGACTATCGTGTCGCATACTCGCACAACCCTACGACTGGACTTAGTAATCTCTTTCGCTTTCAAGTGTACCGACTTCTAACCGGATTGGAACATTCGATTTTCAAGGTGATTCACCCATAATTTTTTTTTTTTTCGAGAAACAATATTTCAAAGATTGGTACGTTACGCATTATATTTCCTGCAAATCATCATAATTTTAAATAAAACAAGAATTTAATTTCAAAAATGTTACATATATTTAATATAAAATGTTTTTTAAGGAATTTATCAACATTTCAAGCAAACGCTAAACATAACCTCAAAATGTGAATAAAAAAAACAAAGCCACTAAAACCTATAGACATCGTTAGTAATATGGGAATACTTCAACTAAAACTAAGAATATTCAGAATAATAATCATTGTGAAAATTTGCAACAGCAAACTTTTGATGTGGAGTTTGATGCTGAGAAGACGGTGCTGCAATTGAAAGCGAAGATTTTTCAAGAACGCGCTCCAGAGTATGTTGTAGAAAAGCTGAAGAGGGCGTGATGCGTGTTGACGATCGTACTATTTCATCTTACAACGTTGATGAAAAAAAAGTTTTTTGTTGTCGTGCAACGTCACGTTCCTTCACATCAGTAGATTCTTCTGGAAGTGCTGGTTCAGGTTCTGGATCTGACGACAGTTATAAGGTAATATCTTGCGCTGCAAAAACTTTGACTGAAGTTGTTGGCGGTGAAGTTATGGAATAAGTTGATGAGAAAACGGAGATTCTGACGATGATAATAAATCTGTTCAAAGTGGTGGTGGTAGTGGCACAAGCATTCAGTCATCTACTTCCGACGCATCACTATCCTCAGGTGATAGCGTCTTTGAGAATAGTTAAAGTACATATTCCAGCAGCGACTTAGCTGGAGTATTCTCCAATATTTCTTTGCAATCACGTGCTAAGTCAAATTTATTGATGGGTGAAGAACACAACCATTCCGTTGAGTGGATTATTGAAGCTGGCAGCCATAGCATGCTCAACCATCTCACGAGAATAATTCATTTCAATCATGATTGATTACAATTATGATTGAAATGGGTTACTCTCGTGAGATGGTGGAGCGTGCTATGGCTGCCAGCTTCAATAATCCACTCAACGGAATGGTTGTATTCTTCACCAATAAATAAATTTGACTCAGCACGTGATTACAAAGAAATATTGGAGAATACTGGGTTATTCTCGTGAGATGGTTGAGCGTGCTATGGCTGCCAGCTTCTATAATTCAGAACGTGCTGTTGAATAGCTTATCAGTGGCGCATACCAAAGACTAATGAAGAATTTATTGCACCAGTTGCTAATGATGAAATGACTACTGCTGCAGATGCTGATATAGCTGTAGTAACAGGAGGCGAAAATATTGAAATCGTGATGGCTGCGCAGTTATACGATGAATCCTTGAAGATCAAGATGTATTCGATAGCTTTAAAACACTTCGTTTTCCAGACACATTAGTCCTGCCGGCATATTTTGCATGCGATAAAGATGAGCAGCTTAGTTGATTAAATCTCGTACAATAACTAAATTAAATTCAATATATTTATGTAAATATGATATGTAGTTATGTCTTGAATTCGGATCTTTGGTCTACGCTTGAATTTTAATTTTTTTATTTTCGAAATGAATAACAACAAAAAAAATTAATTCTTTCTAGTTTGAATGAATTCCACGTAATGATTTTTATTTTGAAAATGAAATTGATTTCAAAAATTTTTTCATGGGTATAGAAAAAATATTTTTTTTTTTTTGAAAACAAAGCAAAGTAATGTAAAGTAGTAAATTGAAAAATAGAAATTGCAAAAGCCGAAAAAATATGGAAAATGCTCCTTGTTTTATAAAATGTATGTTTTGTTTACAATATACATATGTTTGTATGTACAGTGAAACCAGGATAACTGGGATCTCCAAGGGACCAACATTTTTGTCTCAATTAAAGAGGTTTCCCATTTACACAGTTTCCCAAATGACCATACTCAGACTAAAACGTGCATATTCAAATTCAAAATAACAAATTATACACACATAAATATTATTTCCCACTTATAGAGGTTATTTCTAAGCGATCCCAGTTATAAAGGGAAAAGCCCATGCTATAGAGGCGAAAACGTACAAAAGCTTCGTAAATTAAATCAAAATAGAGGTGATGCAAAAGCGCTGGGACCTTGAAGTGAGTCTCACTAGTAGAGGTTTCCTACTTATCCAGGTCCCGCAGGGTAGTGCAGCGTGTTTGAGTTGTATCTTGCACTGAACTCTGCTCGCACTCATACCTAATAATTTGGCGACTAACAAACAAGTTATACCAGATATGGCTTAATTTGTATTTGTTAAACTTAAACTTTATACAGTCGACCCTATATGTCTGGTCAGACCCATACGCTCTACATACCGCCTCATACGTTACCGCTTATCGGAGGATTAAATATCACCTAATATAATAATACGAATTATAATTAAATAAACTTAGCATTTTTCTATGAGTGTAGGCCCGGGCTTAATCGAGGCAAATCTGCCAGTACCAGTCTTCTTGTCAAGATCGTTTTATTAGGTACATACCTACCATCTCTAGTAAGAGAAAAAATGCTTATTAAACTTTCTTATACTTTTCTGGACATCAAAAGCAAATGGTACTTTATTTTATTAAAAAATTCATTATTAATTAAGTTGCTTCTTCATTATGAACAGTTTAATGAAACTTTATTTTTTATGCTGCTGCAACACAGCCGAACTTTTGCACTCTCGATAACTTGTTGGTACTTTTGTTTTTTATAGTAGCAACGCTGCATTGTTTACACTTTGTGCATTTTTGTCTGCTTTTTCTGAACTAATAAATTTATTCACTAATTTATTCATTCAGTTATATTTCACTAAAAAGTATTTTCTTGTTTCCTCTCGCTTTAGAGTCTTCCACTAAAATCGTTTTTTTTTTTTTTTTTTGCATAAATTATCAGGAGAGGGTTGTTGCTTTGCTTGTCTACTGACTGGTTGTTGGTGTGGCAACACTTGAGCAATATCCCAACGTTGTTTGCTATGTAACTATTACTTTTTTTTTTTTTTGCCTGAATTTGCTTATTTTCTACACTTGTTTGCTTTTCAATTTTCTAACGTCATACCCATGAGTTTAGCTCTAAAAGTGACAGTGCATATGTGTGTGTGTGTCCCTCAATCTCTGACTTTTGTTTGCATGCACCTCTGAGCGGCAGCAATGTGACCCTACACCTCCCACTGTTTTCCTCTGATATGATGCACAAATAACATTTTTGCCTTTTTCTCAATGAGGTCGTAGTACATGGAGTTACTGCTAGGTACTACTACTTTTTCATTGTTTTTGTTTTTTTTTTTTTGGTTTGCTGTGTTTTTGTTTTTGTTATTGTAATGATTACGTTGATAATGATGAACTTACATCGTATATGGAGCACAGCACTTGGGACTGAAAGTGTGCTCGATGTCTCGATGTCATTGTTAGCTTTGTTGTCATCATACAGTTACACGTATTGTAATCATTGTTCAACATTGACTTTCTTCACTGCTCTTTTTTTGCTACCTTTTTTTTGTATTGTTATTTTTGAGGAAAATATTGGTCATGTTAATATTTGATAACAGAAGATTTGTTTGCACTTTTTTGAAGGATACTTGAAAATTACTTTGGAACAAAGGTTTCTGTCTTATGGAGGGAAGTTAATAATATAATGTCATGCTCTGAAATATACCATATAAATAATAGCTACATATAATCTAAGGTCTTTCGGGAACGACATGCACCGCAGTTCAAAGGTCGTGTATATTACGATAGTTTTGGCAAAACAACTAATCTCACTATATGAGATCGAGTAATCCTAAAGATTTGAAAATGTCATCTACCTCAGTTTTTATGGCACTTTCAGATTCAGGCTCTCAATTGCTTCCGCTAAAGGAGATTTTCTTCAAGAAATTTTTCTGCTCACATGCAGGTTATGCACCAGGTTACTTAAGAAGGTTGCTTAAATAATATTTCTTATTTAACGTTCGTCCTTCTGGAAATGCTGGAATAAAGAGTGCTCCACACCTCGGTAATCGAAGAAAACGGCATTCCGGATTATTTTCCGCACAGATGTATGAATGTACAATTGTAATAACACCCAACATTTAGTAGCGCCTTGTTGGGTTGGAAAGAGCCAAATTCCGTATGAAATTAAATTTTGTATGGGGAGCTCCTTAAGGGCTTGAGCTAGGGGCATTGTATATTCTGAACAAATGTTGGGAAGAATAAATTAAGGAGGGTTGGGCATATACTTGAACCTTTTAGGGCCACCCTGGTAGCATTGGGAACGTTGAGAGTACATTTCATAACAACATCACTTTTGTATGGAAACCCCCTAAAGGGGTGGAGAGAGGGGATAAGTGTGTTTGAAAAAAAAGTTGAGCAAGCAATATTATTGAAGGTCGGTCATACAACCTATCGCTCCATGGGCTACTCCTGAGCAGCTGTGGGCTATTTTGTATGAAAATCTCCAAGTTTTAAAACTTTGACCTTGATGAGACGCCATTTACCCTCCTCCCATCCCCTTAATTTTTTGGCTCACGCTTTATTTTATCAAACCTCACAAAATAAAAGGTCCCAGCGTTTTGAAATAAAAATATTAATAATCTTCATATGTCACTATTCCATAGCTAATGTGTATATGTCCAAAAATACATATGTGAAAATGAACCTATGTTAGTGATTGGTCCGGAAAAATATCTACAACATGGTTAGGAACTCCGAAAATCTGACCTGTCACAGTTACATATATCGTTATTGGTCTTTTTTTGAGCGATTTTACCAACATCCCCAATATCTAAATTTAATTTTTGAGCAAATTGATGAAATGAAAGAACATTTAAAATTATTTTTGTAATAAATTTCATTCCAAATATGATAAAAAAAACGCCTCAAACAATTACCTGATATACAAAACTGTTATCAACAGTCATGAAACTTTTTACTACCAAGCTCTAATTTATATCACAAAGAACAAAAAAAAAACAACCAAAAAGAGTCAACGTAGCTTACGAAAGTGCAATAAATTCTTAAGCACCGCCCATAATTGACAGAAGTTGACACCCGACAACATTACCACCACCAACAACAACAACAACAATTTGAATGTGAAAATCAACCACCGTGTCTTACCTTAACTTTACTAATGCCAACTGTCAACAGCGGTTAAGTTAACGAATTGAACACAAAATACAAAAGCGTAAAGTTCAGCAGAATTTTACTTGAAAAGCCATAAAACATAGCGTATAATAAAGTAGCATGGGAGAAAAAAATGTAGACTACATACTACTATGAGAAAAGAAAATTAAATACAAAAAAAAAAGTTATGTAGTATAGAAATAAAAGATTTGTAAAATGCTAAACGTTTTCGTTTTATTTTTTTTCTTCTTACACGGCCGTAACCTCCCCTCACTTGTTATACAAGCGATTGGTATCGTCGGGCCATGTATACCAATAATAATAAGGAACACCCGTGGTGTTAATAATGTCAATTTGCTTGTTATTGCTTTTGTGATTGTCATCAACGTTGGTGTCGTTGTTGAGATTGCATTCACCGTTCAAATAAACGTCAAAAGTTTAACAAATGTTTTTTTTCGTCAATGGAAAAAAAAAACTTATTTTTCAGTTAGCTATTAAACACTATTCAAATGTCAAAAAAGTGTCATTTAAAGTGTCAAAAAATGCAGGCTTGTCTAAATTATTGGATACCTGCGTTTGCATTTAAAAAGCGTTTTGACTGTGAATTAAAGTCATTTTCATTGATGCACACGGAGAAAAGTTTTCTCAACCTCTTACTTTTAGTTTTGTTCAAAGTTTCTAAAGTTAATTCATTTCAAAATTTAACGTTTAACTAGGGAAAGTTTGAAACAGATGCCATTAGCACAATATTTGACAGTGAACGTTTCGCGATTATGATTATTTTTGGGGCTTATGTATAGTTGGAGGTCAGGGAAAGCTAAATTCTCGGCAACTGAAATTTCTTCACTCTTTAATTTGTAGAATTTGACGGTATTATACCAACTACTCAGAATGTAATTTTTCGTAGGCGAATGTACATTATTTTTGTCAAAGTTTACGTAAATTTACAAAATTTTTTTAAAATTTACAAAAGAAAATATTCCATATTTTTTAGGCATATTTCAGCAACGCCTACTAAAAAAAAAATGAAAAAAGCAAAGATCATTTGATTTTTTCACATACTTCTTAAGGAATTATTTTTCAACATTTACCAAAGCAAAAAACATAAAAAAGGTAATTTTTAGAAATAGTCCAAATGTACTGAAAATTGTACTGAAAATGGTCTGAAAAGGCATCAAGTGCACTAAAAATTTGTCCACTCTACCGAATGTACTAAAAATTTGTCTGATGTACTGACTATGATTTTTCAAGACACAAATGTATGTAGTTTTTAAAAAAAGTGCAAATTTATCGAAAATGACATCACTGCTTCAGACCAGAGTCTATCAACATTTGTGAGAATGATCATTACATTGGAGAAACCATCCTAAAAAGCCCTTCTGAACTAGAAAAGGGCTTGTTAGCTTACTCGTTTCAACTTATTTACCGCAGTTTTAACAGAATTCCATGTTCTAATTTGAGCTGATGTCATAGAAATGTTGAAATTTTTCAGGAATGAAACACCCCAAAAGTAAACTTTAACTTAACTTCAATGTCGAGACTTATATTCCCCAAATTGTTAGCTCGAGCTATCTAGTATCAATAAAATATTTTAGCTTTTGAACAAATAAATTTGCTATGAAGTTTTCTTAAAAAAATTCTCACCGTGCAGAAACCTATTACATATGAATTTGAGACTAAATAAGCTTGCATGCTCGTATGGGCGCATTTCCCACCATGTCATGTCATATGAAGTTTTATAAAAGTTAAATATTCTACGCTTGTAATTTAATATTTTTATCTTCCACATGTAGCTTTATTTGTCTAAAGGGAAAGTGTATGTATGTCTTTTTACGTTACTACTTAATACAAAGAAAAAATATATTTCCTTGCTGCTTTTATCATTCAGTAGGATTTTCAAAATAAAAAGAAAAAAACCCGATTAAAGTATTTTAGTATTTTATGAGAATGCCGTTGAACAAAGTTTGTTATCACGCTATGAAAAGTTTTTTTTTCGGTAGGATTTCAAAAACTTATGCTATCGTGAGATCTGTTTCAGTTATTCACTACTGCATTGGTGGCTAAATAGTATTGCAATCAGTACGAATTCCTTTTAAATACAAAAAAAAAAGAGCTTTCGTTTGAGATAAAAAAAGTCGATAGCATGTTGCTCTAGACTTTGTTTGGAATTAAGAAATAAATACTTAATAGTTAGATTTTAATGTAGGATTAAACTCTTAAAAGTTTTAGCGTAAAAAAGTTTAATGGAAAAGTTTGGAAAAAGGCTGCAGCCTTTGCTTCCATTAACAAGGATTAAAAACACTTTACTATATTGATTAAAGTAACTTATTTTGGAAATTAAAATTAATGGAGATGTTTTCTTACTCAAGCAATGCTTGGCAGATTTTCGTAAAAAATTATATCATTAAGCTTAAGTAGCGAAGAGCAAACTATTATTTAACGTAATGCAGCTCTGCGGAAAGGCTTAAGCCTAGTCATCTCCGTCAAATTATGAACAAAAGTAACGAGTGTATTCTCTTAAAAAGAACGAACACTCAAGACGTTAGGAGCCACTCAGAAACTTAATCGATCATATATTCATCAACGAAAGGCACTCATCTAGTATCCTTTATGTACTGTTAACTGTTGACTGTTAACTCTGACCTATACCTAGTTGGTGCTCATTTTAGAGTTCACCTTTCTATTGGTAAAGGAACTATGTTCGGGGCTAAACGTTTACGTTGTTTAATTGGTTTTGTATAACAAGGAGACGGTGTATGGTGATGAAGGTGCAATCGAAAAATACATCAGCTGTACAGTGATGTTAATGTAGTTGAAAATGGGAAAACTCATTGACTGTATTGGCTTGGACATAGAAGACAATGCTCCAACGGATCGAGCTAACACATCCAAGCTACAATCATTAAAGGGTTATTACTAGGCATTTTTAAAAGTACCCACACGATTTCATTAATTTTGTTACACCTCCACATTTTTTAACTACAATAGGTCTCCCTTAACTATTCTTCAGTAAATAACTTCATTATGTTCTTTACTTCCTTAACTACACTCGAGGAAGCAACAGCAACATGAAAGCAAAAAGTGAAAGCGTGGGATATGGGCTTCATTTACATTATATTATACAAATGAATCTGCCACATATGATACTTCAATTTACTCCATTTATTTTGTATTATTTTTTTTCCTCTTTTGTTGCTTTTGTTTTACTCCAACACTTTAATTCTATGGAATTTAAAGTTGCCCTCTTCAACTTCAATGAAGCGTCAAGAAATGCTTAGCGCTAGCACTAGCGCGACTTCTTATAGTGCACTTGGTGCTGTTCGCACTTGTGACATGCGACATGACAAAGCATAATTTGTTTTTTTTTTATGTTTCGATTTTTTTTCTCTCTTCTTTATTCTAATAAGGTTTTTGTTGTTGGTGCTTTTTTCATTACAACATCTTGACTGACACTTTAAATGCAATTTGAATGAGTGACGTTATTGTTGTTACTGCCTGCTGTTGCTGTTGCTGCTGCTGATGCTGTTAAAAGCAACACTTTAAAAGATCGGTAAAAATATGAACTAATAAACAGCAACACTAAATGGAGCGCCTGTCATATGTCAGTTTTGTTATGTTGCCTAGAGATGTGAGAAAATTATCGTATCGACAAGTCATAAATGCTATCATATAAGGAACAAATTAGCAGCTGTGAGAAACTAAAAATTCCGCTACTACCTACAAAAATGGAGGATTAAATAGCTAGGAGTAAATAGCTACGATAAGAAAGTCCTTGAGCTTTATTTGGATCATAAGATTTCGATTTATAAAGAACAAAAAAAAAAAATCTTTTAGGGCACTGTTTACATGCGACTAAATAGTTGTGCAACTAAATTTTAGTGCGACAAAATAGTTGTACGACTTAATAGTTGTGCGACTAAATATTTTAGCGCCTAAATAATTGTGCGATTATATAGTTGTGCGAATAAATAGTCGTGCGACTAAATAGTTGTGCAATGAAATTGTTGTGCGATTAAGTAGTTGTACGACCAAAAAGTTGTGCGTCTGAGTACCACTATGGTCTCTCTTTATTATGGAGTCATTTGAGTTCAAAATTGTCTAACGGAACATACGAGTATATTTAATAAAATAAAGATATCGATATTTTAATTTTCAATTTTATGCCACTCCTACCTATTATGTATATGGCTGGGAACGTTCGAATACAACAAAAACCTTAGCTCATTGCGCTGCAATAAAAACCACAGTAATGACAGGCAACAGAGTGTAAATTGCTAACCACGCAAAATGTCAGAGAATGTCGTGGGGCAATTTACAGTGGCGACAACCAACATAAAGTCAGCAATGGCTATGGTCATTACAACCAGCGTATCCAAAGGACTGACTGACTGACTGACTGACTGACTACGTCTGTCGCTGTTTGCCAGTTAGACAGCCAGTAGACTTGGCGAAATTGCAAAAGACATTGGCGTATTAAATGAAATCAAGAGTATCAAATGACACAGACGTTGAACTGTTGATGATCTTAGAGAGTTTTCGTTGCCTTTGGCGCAGGTGGATTGGCATTCAGAAATATGTATGTACATATGTTGCGCATGCGCGTTCGTTGCCATGTTGTACTAATCATTAACATTAATCGAAAATGATTATATTTCAACATTATTGCCAAAGCAATTTAAATCCTTTAAGATATTTTTTACGCATGCACGTAGGTGTCCCGTTTTTTTTTTTTTTTGATGTTGAGGTAGCAGCAAATACATATGTTGACATAACAGCTCAATAAGGAGCATAATCAATATTTGGTAAGGTTTAAAATGTGGTGGGAACTTATTGAAATGTGCTGTGGGAAAAACTTTCTTTAGATTGCGATATTGTGAAGATAGTATTTAAACAATATTAAAAAAATTAAAAGCTTACTTTTGTCTACACGGAAAAAAAAGAGCGGTAAAAATTCATGGGATTTCCGATAATAATTACAGTTTTACCTTGTAATGTCCGGATAGTAAGCGAATAACTGTAATAATTGATTTGAGTATCAATGAAATATTACAGTGTACACACTGTAATAATTGATTTAAGTATAAATGAAATATTACAGTCTACACACTGTAAAATGTAAAATTTACTCCAAAAATATTAACTGCAAATTCTATATTTTCTTACAATCATACTTTTTTTCAACCATACTTCTTAACATATATTAGACAGATAGCCAGTCTGGCAGCACTCACACAGTTTCTCTCTAACACCATATATCTATATTTTGTGTTGTACATATTTGAACAATGCTAATAACAATAAAGTAATATCGAATCATAAAATAAATGTATTATTATATGATAAATTTGAAAATTTTACAGTTTTCCCTGTAATTTTTACTTGTCGATCATATGATATCTTTTCAGTATTTTTTGCTAACTAAATTTCAATTTGTATTTAAAATCCTATGAAATGAGTTATTACAGGGATATGCGACAATTTTTCCCGATTATTTTGCTTTTTTTTGAATATCACATGCTATTTTTTACAAACCTTTTTTTCCGTGTAACTGTAGAAAGAGAGTTATGGGCATGCTGTTCTTCATTATTTTTAGATAACGTAATCTATCCCAAATTGTCATTTTTTTTCACCAATAGCAAACACGGCTTATCGCAACCATAGCCATGCTGAACTTTGTTTGGGTCAATTGAACGAAAATTGTCCACAATTCTAAAATGTTTACAGATAACTCAGCGTAACACGAATTTTAAGTCTGGGTTCAAGATGCAAAATTTTAATTTCTTTCACGTGACTAATAAATGAAAAAATAATTTTATTAGTTGAAGTTTGCTTTTGTAGACATCAGATTGACCTAAAAGTGCGAAAATCACGGTTTTTCGAGATATATGAGATAGCAAAATTTCATCGAAAGGTAATTTTTTTTTTAATGAAACCAATAATGGGGTCGAAAATAACTGCTCTATTTCTTCAAAATTCATTTCAAAGTATATCGGTATCTCTTTTCTTCTCCGAAATATCGAAAATTAAAATTTATTTTACAGGTCTCCCTACAAATCTATGAACATAAGGTTCAGTAAGACAGAATAACTGAAAAATGTGTAATAAATTTCAGTTTACGTTATTTCGGAGAAAAAAAAAGATATCATTTAAATTTAAAATGGGTTTTAAAGAAGAAGATTTGAATTCATTGCGTCAAGAGCCTTTGTATATTCGAGCTTAAGAGCTAGGGGTTTGATCAAATTTTGTCGCTCTATGTAATTGCTCACAGTCTTTAACAATTTGTACTAAGAGATCAAGGACCTTCGAAATGACATTTAACCTCTAAAGACCCTACATCAATAATCATTGATGGAAATGACATTTTCTCACCATTAACGTTTACGTCACAGCCTCTCCTAATTGACCCACTAAAAAGTTTGGGAGTCGCATTTAAAAAAACTTCTTTATTTGAGGTTTTAAAGTTTTTTCTTCTTCTGAGAAAATTCAAAAATATGAGTTAGGGCTTTTCTACGCGAGAGCGACGATATATTCAAATTTCACAAAAATATTAGGAAATATTAGACAAACAAAAAATTGGTGAATTAAGACAATAGGGCGTTGCACTTTATAAACAAGAAAACACTTGAAAACGCTATGATAAAGAAAGTCAACACAATTCGAATAGAGGGCGTGCCATCAACTTATGAGTAAAAACTTTGAAACGGTATACCAAAGAAGTTACTTATTTAAGTAAATCTTGTCAATGCGAAATGCTGTTAATGCGAAATATGGTATATAATTTTTATCAAGGTCAAGGCAAGCGTGGATTCAAAAATTATGCCCATTTATTTTCCTCATCAATCTCCATTACTACTTTCCATTTATATACCTTAAAATTGTTTTTTTTTTTCGTATGCTCAAGTCATATAGAGCTATTACATACATATAACGCTCAAGTTAATGTATCACGTAGCTTTAATTGTTGTTTTTTTTTCGGTGAAAAAATAAATTGGATTTTCACGTATTTCACACAAATTAAACTACGGCACACAGCATAAAAAAAGGTGCTATAAATCACGCTTCCAAATTTTACCGTAACAAAATGTTCAACCAAATACATCATTAAAAATAGACATAAAAGAATGCCATGTAAAAAAAAACCCTTTTTAAATTGTGAAAAAATACGATACTTTTTTCCGCATTCGTATTATAAACGTATGCTGAGAAAAATAAATTGAAATGCAATTCAAGTGGTAGTACAAAGGAGTTAACAATAAACATTAAAAAGCAGCAACAAAAATGATAATGAAATCAATGAAAAAAAACAACATGAAAAATTTACTACATTTGGAAATGCGCAGAGTGCTGAGAGTAAGCGTAAACAAATCATTTTAAATAACATTAAAACTTTAACTTGACATTCGAATAAAAAGATGAAGTAAACAAAACAAATTTTGTTAAAAGAAAACCCACAAAAATAACTCAAAAACTTCAAGTGTTACAGCTAAACAATGACATCAATGCTAATTAACAGCTCTTCAAAATGCAACGCGCTGTCATGTCAGCATAATCAAAACGTAAAAAAGGGAAGCAAACCTATAATGTCAACAATAACAAAATAATAAAAGCATCACTCAATTAGAAATGGCAACACTGACAACATGACAAAGTCATGCGAAAAGTAATGCGATGCGATGCCAATAGCGGCGATAAGCATTTGAGCAGAGAGCAATGAAAAATCTCGAGATGCCATACGTGAGATGCCATTAACACACACAGTGCCCCAAAAAACGTTGGCTCTAATGTCACTTAATCCGGCTCATGATTGATATATTCAATTAAAAAAGGACGTCTGCAAGTCAAGCGTATGAACTCACTACATACTTGTTAGGGTGGATCAAAATTGTGAGAATTGTTTCGTTTTTATTTTCATCACGAAGCATGTTATATATATACATATTTCTTACTCATGTTTAATATTCATGCTTATCGTAAAGCAAAATAGTTTATTTAGGAAATGCTCAAGAATCTTTACAAAAAATATTTTATCATCATTATGCATACCAGCCACTTACTTTTTGCGGAGACATTTGTTTCTCCTGGGGTTTTGAGAACCCCATGTCTTTTGTTCATTTTTAGATAGAATAATTAAAAAATTATATATAGCAACTTAAAAGCGATGGTTTATGCCAAAAAGAATGTTCAAAAATTGCGCATAGTGCACTGCATTAAACTTCATTACAGAATTGTAAGCCACTCTAACGGATACGTCACTTAACGTCACTAATACACACGCTGTTGCTCGTCAATGGCGTTCAATCAACCGTATAAATGATTAACAAAATAATCAAAAGGAACAAAAAAATTATTTTTCTATAGAAAATCACTGCAAAAGGCAGCAGAAAACAGAAAACGACTCCTCTACTCTACTCCTGGTTGAATTTATTTTCCATTTTAATCCAAAAATGTGGTGCAAGTCACATGCAGCAATTACTGTGAATCATCGAAAACATTTTAAAGCATTTAATTTTTCAATTTCCTTTTTTTTGTATTTTCTTTATTTCATTCATTCTTCTTGTCTTTATTTCTTCACAACTTCATATTAAAATACAACATAAGTAAATCCTTTAAATGTTAATATTATTTTTGTTTGTACGCGCAAGTCCTTTCTGTATATGTTGTTAGGTTGGTTTTTCTCGTCACTATGCGATTTTCTATGACTTTTTGATTTTTTTCCACTTTTTTATTATTATTTGTTGTTGCTGTATTCACTCCATCCTGTCTGTCTGTCTGTTGCATGTTATGTTCGCTTTGATGGATCAGGTGTAAATCCTTTAAAATGTTGCTATTCTTTTATGCGAACTTAAGCCGGGGATCAGTCACATTTCCGTATTCTTTGGCTTTTAATGTAACGTTGGTATTTCCGTTGCAGGTTATTTTATGCACTATATGGATTTTATGTTGATGGTGGTGGTGGGGTAATACCTTGGCGCACGTGTTCTTTTGAATTAAATTTGTATTTTCTTATGTTTTTTTTAAGTGAGAATATTTTTATTTTCCTTTAAGAAAAACAATATATTGAAATGTTATAGCACATATCGATTATTTGAAGGCTTTATGAATTTTTCTTCTTAAGTACCAAGTACTTTATGCATATGACTTACTTTTTAAAATTTTACATCAACTCTTTTAGTGTAGGAGGTAATTGTATCACAAAGAATGATTGCACAAATGTGAAAAGTTGTTTTAAAAATTTTTCTACAAATGGAAAATTGCCCATTTCGGGTGGATATTCAAAGAGGACTTCCATTAATTACGTGAGGTGTTTTTTTGAATATTCGGACCCCCCCCCCTCCCCTTGGTGAGATCTGGCAGGACCCCTCCCCTCCCTCCCGTGAGATTTAATTTATAATTTTTAATGTAAATTTTATGCATTAAGAAGTTGACGTGAGGTTTTCCTTGACCCCCTCCTCCCCCTTGGTGAGATTTGGTGAGATTTTGCTGAACTCCCTCCCACCATATTTTAACTCACGTAATTAATGAACGTCCCCAAAGAGCTTTTGATTTATCTGTGGACTTGAAAATAATAAAGCCGACTGAGGTGAAACTTACAGGCTATATTTGCTTTGATGTTGGAGCATAGAACTTAGAACATAGTTAGAACTTTTTTGGATGGGCGATGTCACGCCTTTCATATGCGAAAAAACTCAAAATTAAAAGAAAATCAAATGCATCAGATCTCATTAGCTATTTAACGCCGATGAATGAGACTTGTGGTACATGCAAAAGCAAGTTTTTATAAAAAAAATGGGCGGTACCACGCCTCACATTTAACACAAATGACTCAACTATTTGACACATATGAATTGGGACTTGGTGCACGTATAAAAGGTACGTGCAAAAATAAGTTTCATTGAAAAAAATGGGTGATGCCACGCCTCCCATGTGAGATAAATTTTTTATACCTTCTCATATCTAAATTCAGGATTTTAATTTGAAAACTTATTGTGCCATCTACCGGAAAGGGCAGAACATAATAAAACTAACGAAAATAAGATTTTTCGCAACTTTGGTCCCTCAATAAACATTGATGGCAATTGATTTGTTTTGGCAGACGGCTAATTTCATTAACTTAATATAAAGGCTTACCATTAATGTAATAATATGCAATTTAAATTTTAAATAAGAAAAACGTCATTAAAAATTCTGAACTTTCTGAGCTTTATTAGCTTTCAGTTATTCACAGAAGTTTTACTTTTGTGCTCAATTTTCATTTGTGAACAGCAATATGTCCTCAAAGGATGCTAAGTTTCGAAAGTTTTACTCTCTGGCAGATGATAAAAGCTAGTGTTTTGACTAGCCAAGAGGTTACTTCTATAATTTATAAAAGTTTCTAGTTTTACTCAGATACATATACTATGTATGTTTGACGTTGAATAGTTTGAATTTTCACAACTTTGACACTCTGGCAGACGAGGATAGCAATTGATTCAACTTGGCAGACTGCGATTTTTGTAATCTAAGTACTAAATTTTTATTGAGAATTTTGAAATATTGGCGCTTAAACATGTGATTGTTATAAGATTAAGTTCCCCGACAAACGACGGGAGCAAGTAATAATTTTTTTTTTTTTTTATCTGCAAGGTGTTTTATTTTGTATAAAATTTAGCAACTTTGAGCCAATAAAACACAGGAGCAGCGCTAAATTTCAATTCCGACAACATTTTCTTGTTTCTGCTGTTACCGATTGAAACCCATAATTTACGAAAAGCCAGCACAATTTTTAGATAGCCTCACCCCGGATATGATTTACCGCCAGGCTGGCTGTGATGTGCAGCCCGTCTATGTCGCACGCTCCGCTGACAGACATTCATAAACAAAACGACTGATGATCTCTTAATTGTGTTTGACGTATTCTTTTGAACAACAGTTTTTTGACTGAGTTTTATGTAATCAGTGGACATAAAATTGACTTAAAATCGACTGTTCAAAGTTTTTATTTTATTCTCGATATCCACTATCTTTTCTCTCCAAAATGATGAACCAGTAACATATCGTATAACTAAGACTGATTCTCAATTTTATTCTTACAAGTTACGTTAATTTAAATTTCCACATAAGATAGGCAATTTTGTTTATGATATTGGTTTTAAAATATGCTATAAATTTTCCACCAATATATTTTTAACTCACAAATATACTATCACGCTTTGGTCACGCTTTCACAGTAAGTCGATAAAAACCCACATATAAATAAAAATACTTTTAACGTCAAAGTCAAAAAAGTTCTTTACGGTGGCCTTTTAAATTGTCACTTCTCGTCGCCGACCTCGTCGTCGTCATTGTCAGCGTCAGCTTTCTAGTACTTGTTTGTACTCGTACATCTTGCACAATACATATGTACGTATGTATGTATGTGTCTCTGAAAGTCAAAGAGTTATGTTGCTATTCATAAATTACAAATGCAATGCGGACTACACGTACTGTTCCTTCTGTTGGAGTTTCTTTGTTGGTTACCCAATGGCCATATTTTATGCTTCTCTAAGTTTTTGGAGATTTTTCAACTTTTTTATTGTCTTTTCTTTTCATTTGGTAAATGTACCTAATATGTATTATATTCTTGTGCAGTTGCTTGAATATGTGTGTAATCCCTTTCATAGAATATTCAATCTTGTGATGTGGTCAGCAATAAATGGTTTTATGCATATCACATTGAGTATAAAAGAAATTACTTCAATTCTCAAGAACTGTCTGGGCGAGAGTGTGTGTTATGGAATGCAATTGAAACTAAGGCAATTAAAAAAGTTCGTAGAAAAGTTTTATGATATTCTTTTATGAAACCAGAAGTCTAGTTATCAAAATTGAGTAATGCATTGCTTCTTTAAATACCTTAAATGTTTGGCAATTATATTATCTTATTCTGCTAGAGCCATGAAAATATCCATTATATATTCCATTAAAGTATAGGCAAAAAAATAATCCAAAATTTAAAAAGTTGGAAACGCGTTCATATAAATCGATCTAGAGAAAATTGAGTTTAAAGTTCAAATTTATGTAATCTTGTAAAGTTATATCCAGCTGATAATTATTTGCCCTGAAAAATTAAACGTCCATAAGCAAAGTGTTGATTATAATACTCTTAGTACATATTGACAGATATACCAAAATATGCCCACTAATATCCCATTTATATTTGCGCAGCTTTATAGCTCATAAACTTAATTGATGAGCTAAAAGCAGCTATAAAAAATATCATATTTATCAGACTTTAGGATTACCATTTGACAAGGTAAAATCCATTACCATAAAAATTATCACACAAGCAGCTGCAATTAATAAAGAATAAAAATAACAATTTTTTTTTCAGGCGCTGACAGCTGTAAAAAGTAAAAAAAAAAGTTTAAAGTTTGTACCAAAACCAGCTGCAATAAAAATGTTCGTTTAAGGTATTAGCATTTTCATTTTTATTTTACAACTGAGTCATTAACAATTATTTTGGTATCGGAATTTTGTGTGACTTATCAAAAAAGAAAAGGACACGCCAAACTACTCAAGTCATAAAATGCGGCCACAATGTTGATAAAGATTTACCATTGAGAGGTACCATATTTTTTGTATCCCCAATCACTATTATCACCAACAACATAAAAAGGGATGAAAGCAACAAGTTGCATCATAGCTATTTTTTATATTGTGGCTACTTATCTTTATTGACATTTTGCTTTTACTACGAGTATTTTTTTTTTGATCCTTTGCTAATAAATTTTTCATGAATTTTCTTTTCATTTTTCTTTTGACATTTGTCAATTTAATTTGTATACGAGACGGAGGGATCCATTTAAAATTAATGACTCAAGGCTGCGTTCTTGGGTTGTGTGCGTGTGAGTGTGTGTACGTGTATTGTTGTGACTCGTAAATTTTAGTAGATTATAGCCTGGGGACGTAGTTGATTCTGGCATGACCACAGGCCAGTTTATGAGGTTGGATGTGATAATTGATGTTGGATGAATTTATGCTTTAAGTGGGGATTTTTGCATGTAGGAGTATTAAATAACTGGCTTTGTGTTTTTAAAAATAAAATATATTTCAACGGTATTTGTTATAGAAAAAATATTTTGCTTTTGTTTCATATGCTAAATTTCCAATAGCAAAAATTGTCAAAAAAAATTCAATTTGAAAGGTTACTCACAAAAGTTTTACAAAAGAAAAACAATAAAATTCGGCGAATTGTGCAGTATGAAGGCAGGCGAAATCGACCAAAAAGTTATCGACAACAGAAATGACTAGAAACCGTAACGATTATGAATTTGATTATACAAGGATATCACTGCATAATCGTTATAAAATTTACATGAATTGTTTTATTTTTGATTCAAAGTAATCGTAATTTCGGATTTCTATTCTTTTAGAATTCAGAATGACCGACATTTTGAATTTGAATTTTTTCTATCACAATGCAGACTTCTTGGATATTTTTTGATAACTTTTGGTTTTTATCGATATATTTTGGAAGCTTTTGATATAATTTGAACGATAAGTTTCCAAATTTTTGAATCTTTTCCATAAGTTTCAACTTTTTCGGTGTTTGTTGCAATAGTTGTCGATAGTTGTCGACATGCATTTACATTTTCAATCGATTATCGAAAAAAAAAACAACAACACTCCAAACCTGTCGAAAAAAGTCGATAAAGTTCGAAAATTATTGAAAACTAGAAACTAAAAATGACGCATATGAATTACTCACATTACGATTATTTTGGATTTAAAAATATAAATCCAAATAACGATTATTTTTTATCGAAAATCCAAAACTACGGTAATTTTTGATCGAAAAAAATAGAAATCCAGATTAACGATTATTTTTGATTTTACAAATATAAGTCTTAAAATAAAATCATGTCGTAAAATCTCAGCATATAACGCTCAAAATAAATTCTGGAATTCCTCATGTACTATGCTTTTCCTAAAGACATCTGTTACTTAGTATGACATTCTGTAAGTATGTGTAAAGTAATCTCATCATTTTTAATAGTAGGAGAGCTGGAAGCCACTTTGAATAACGTACTAAGTAAAAAACTAAAATTTTGTCTATGCTTGATTTAGTACTAGTTAAGGGGGCATTTTTTTTTGGTATTAATGTAATTTATTTAATAAAAGTGATAATGTGGAATTATTACATAATGTTTCAACTTGACTTGACGAAAGTTTAAAAAAAAAATATTAAAAATAAAAAAAGTTATGGCTGGTTGTGTTGGACCCTGTCCCATACATAGTGTCTTGCGGTGACCATCACAAATCCTTGCAAAATCAATCGGATAAGAAAAATTAGTTAGTTAAATAAATAATCTAGTGATTGATCGAAGGTTTTTTTTTTTAAATCAACAAAATGGCGGCTTCAGGAACATTTACCTCCAGATTTTTGGTAAAAAACCAACAGTTAATTGTTCATAAAAAATCGATTTTTCAAAAAAAAAAAATCCTTCGATCAGGCACTAGATTTTTATGTTTTTCAAAAACTATGTAAATTTCATTGAAATCTATTGAGCGGTTTTCGAGTTACAGTGGTCACCGCTTCCGAAAACATAGTTTTGAGAAAAATACATTTAAAGTTTTACGCTCGGTACTCTTACCACCGAGAGCCCTTTGGTTATTGCCGAATACCTCCAAAAGTAATTTTCGGATTGACTTGAAGCATATATTTTTAAGATAGTATACTTTAAGAAAATGCAAAAAAAAATTTCGATTTCTCAAAAATCATGACTGGACCTGCCCCCTTAAATAAGAAAATCAAAATCTGGTAACATTGGCGAGGTCGCGAAGGTACACCCTAAACGTTTCAAAATTCAAACTATTCATACAAAAACATACACGAACAACTAAAATTTTGTGTATATGTAATTTAGTACTAGTAAGATAAAAAAATCAACATCTGGCAGAATTGGCGCTGTCGCGAAGGTACACCCTAAACGTTTCGAAAATATAGATTTCATATGAAAGATAATTTAATAAGCTATAATATTTGTTCACAAAATTTTGAAATTTTCTACACTTTTTTTTGAAAATTTTAGGGTGTACCTTCGCGACCGCGCCAATGCTGCCAGATATTGATTTTCTTATTTAACTAGTACTAAATCAAGCATAGACAAAATTTTAGCCTTGTACATAGTGCATTGATCAAAGTGGCTGCCAGCTCTTAGACTATAATGCATAGTCTCTTAATAGAGAGAATCATTATGTTGAGGCGTTTCGTTAGTCTACAGTGACCACTTATTATTTCTACCAGCATTCTAAGACTATTCCTATTTAGGTTTATCAATAATTTCATCTTCCTGCTACCATATTCAGGGAGCAAGTATTTATTTCATTCTTGTCCTGAAGTACTTAGCCAGAATATATATGATTCGAGGTAAGATTATGGTTTGAAAAATAATTTTTGAATATAGATTTTCTAACTTCACAAACAGTTTTTGATGGAATAAATTTTTTATATATAGATATACATATGTAGATCTAGTTAGCTACAGCTATAGTTATATGGATAGTCAATTGAAAAGATGAAGAAAGGGAAAGAAAAAAAAATATATGTATTTATATATATAAAGTATTTTACAATAAGCTCTTTATTTGTATTAAGCCTTCAAGCTAAATAACTTATAATACAATAAATATGCTAAATAACGTCATTGAAACGATAAAAACATATTTTAATTACTTCCTTTCTTCTCATTACAGTTACCCCTACAAAGTGCATCGAATGCTATAAAACTGAAAGAGCAATAAAAATCTCTACAACAATGAAAAAATCAGTTGTTAAATTAAATTAATTTCCGCTCATTTTTAAAACCAAATTTATGATAACGTCAGAATGTTCCAGCGAAAGAGTGAAACCTGCAAGAAAAGTAATAAAATGTCATTACTGTCAAAAATGAAGAATTACCAAGAATAAGTGCTGGCCGGTGTGGTGAACAGAAAAAGAATCCGTAGAAAAAGTAACGTAAATTTACGATTAATAATCCAACATTTGTAAGTGTGTGTTGAGAAGCACTAAGTGAGAATATAAAAAATAAAAAATAAAAATACACAACGGATTTCCGTTGAACCCTTGGAAATAGAGAGCAAAAAAAAAAAAAATAGAGAAATCAAAAAAAACCAAACAGCGTTTGTTTAAATCCTGAAAAACACGTTTTCACGCGTAATACACTGATTATCTCATATAAAAAAGAAATAAAAAAGAAACGAAAGTCAACTTTGGGGGAAAAAAAAAGAAGTGCATCATAACATCGTTGCTATCCCTAATAAACGTTAGTCATTCAACGTTTGCGCCAAAGGCAAAGATTCACAACAGACCAACCGACCAACCAGCACGCATACAAAGCGCAGCATTCGTTTTAGCCAAAGCAAGAACTACTAAAGACGTCAGCAAAAGTAGGGATACAAGACATAAAACAAAAACTACATTTGTGTCCAAAACTCAACTTAAGCGTCAGCGTCAGTTGGACGGACGACTGCGACGAGGACGAATACGACGCCGTCAACTTTTTTGTCGTCGCCGTTGTAGCCGTTGTAGTAAAGTGGTCAAAATGGAATTTCTTAAAAGGAAACATTTTTCATTGTGGATTATAACGACATTTGTGCTTGTGGCCAGCATTGTAGATGGCAGCACAGGACTTCAGGGTGTTCCAACATGGATGTAAGTACATAGAGTCACTTTTTTGTTGGTTGTTGTTTTGTATTTGTTTTTATACTTTTACCATCTACACAGAAGTGAACGTGAATTTTTGCCATTTATTTTGGCCTTTTTTCTCTACCTAATATTATTAATGAAATGAAAACGCAGTTGGTTGTGACAGTTGTGCATCCAATTGTAGGTGGTAACTGCTGCGGTTACCACCGGATAATAAATAACAAGGATATCATATTTTACAGCTGATTTAAATTTACTTCATATTTGCGTTGATGTAATTTATTATCTTAAAAGTTTTTATAATGCATTGAGAGTTTTAAACCCACGTAAAAGATAAAATTATTTTCAATTTTAAAATATTTTCTGTAGATAGTAGTTATGCGAATTGTTCTAGAGGAGTCAAGTGAAAAGCGATATGCGCAATATTCTAAGTGATTTATATGGAAATTTAATGAAACTTGCTTTAAAAAGAGCAGTGCACGTTAAGAAAACGATAAATGGTCATATAGGCGTGGTATCTTTCATCTCGCTGAAAATTACGCGCGCTATGTGTGATATTGGCAAATGTCATAAATTATATTTTTCGAGGCCCCTACCTTATAAGAAAATAATAATTGAAGTTCAAAGCCGGCGATTTTACTGGGATACCCTACACATGAACACGAAGGTATTTGATAGAATACTTTGGGAAGAATATTATTTTCAAAATGACTAGGAAAGAAAATCCCCTGGGCTTTGGACCGCCCGAATTCTTTACAATAAACGTGTTTTTTTTGTATAAGAAAATATAAAAAAATGACGTAGTCCTGTTCTTCCAACTTACCCTCGATTTGTTAAAATTTAAACATTCAAAAATCATTAAACATCAAATTAACAAAATGAATAAAGTGCACTTAGTACGTTTATATGCCAATGACAAAAAAAAAAAATTGCTGCACTAAAAAATTACTCCCGAACTTTATTCATGCTCTCAGACAAACAACAACCATTAAGCGCGTACGCAATGCAAATTTAATGCGCACAGTTTTGTGCGAACACTTTTGCACATTGATGTTAATGTCACAAACATAACATAAAATGTGTAACCAAGTAAGTTGCACATTTACGACCAAGATACGGATACTTCAACAAGATTATTGCCTGCACTACTAGTTTTGCTCAAGAAAGTTAACCTGTAGCATCAATGAACGGATTAGTGGCATTACAAATTTTCCTTACTATCTTTACAATTTTATATGAATACAAAATGTGCGTACTCTTTGGCGTTTTTTCTTTTCATTCACTTCACTTCATTTTTTTTTCTTTTGTGAAGTAAAACGTGTCACTGCATTTTGTTGCTTGTAATTAATGTCATCAAGACTTGTTTACTTGTTAGTTTATTTCTTTGTTTGTTTGTTCACTCTATTGAGAGAAACCTGTATCGTATAAAATATGAAAAATATCGCATAATGTGAAAAATGTAAAGTGTGCTACTAATTTGTCTGCTTTACATTGATTTAACACGGTGATTATTGTCACGTAAATTTACACCTCACAGGCTGTTAAGTTTTCATTCAGCCGGTGGCAGTGAGAAGTGCAAACACATATCATTTCAAACGATAGCTTTTTGATAGATTGGATTAATCAACGACTAGACATTTTGATGTCATCTGATGTTTTACTCGATGAAAGGACTAGACACAAAGCCTCATTGTCTAATTTAATATTTTCAGTTGAGCGCATAAAAAGGATAAAAGATAGGGAAACTTTTGCGTACTTTTTTTAGTCAGGAAGTATGGTCTGATACGCAAAATGTTATGGATTATGATACCTTCAGTATACAATTGGTAATTTCGTTGTCAAGTATAAACGAAAGTATTTCCAACTCTGTTTCATCCATTGCTAATCGGAATCATCAGTGAACTTTAAGCTGACGAGTGAGGATTTCTAAGCTTGATATGATTTCCTATTTGCATAGATCTGTTGAGAACCGCAGCAAAAAGTGAAACAAAGCAACGCCAAAACTCATTTTCTTTGTTGCGTGTCTTTGTTTTTGTAACTTATTTGATATTACACTTTTTCTTGCAGGCGCTTTGTTGCAAGCTTGCTTGGCGAGTAAAAACGAAGTTGCAAGCGAAAGTCATATAATAAATCGGTGCAATCACCGGAAGGTAATTTTTTGTTGTGAATTTGAGCTTACTGTTCAGTACAGCATGCAATAACAAAAAATAAAATTACAAAGAAAAATTTGCTAAATGAAATCATCAGCAACCATCTTCACAAAGAGCGTGCATTAAAATAAGATAGCTTTTCAACTTTTTAAAAAACTTTTAATATTTTGCTAGAATCTGATATAAACTATAGTCCGAAAAATAGTTCAAAATGCAAAAAACTATGTACAGTAGAAACTCTGTAAATCAAATTTGAGGGAGACGCCAAAAAATTAGAGATATAGAGTTTTCGACTTATGTAGGACTTCGACTTCGACAATAAAGTAACTCCGCTATAGGACAAATGAAATCATGTGTTCATAAATTCCTCTATCATTTCATAGAATTGGTTTATTGTACATCACGGTGGGCTTTAACTAAGTTTAAATGACAAGTTGAGTTACTACAAAAATTTGAATGGGGAATTATTTGGGATGTTATTTATAGTCAAGTGAGATCTCGATATGGGGTACCATTTGCAAAGTTGTCATATTTTACTAATGTTTTTTTCACTTAATCTGGTCGCAAATAAAGGTCATAAGGTCAAAAAGGTTAAAATTATTTTTTGTGATATCCATAACTTTGAACTTAAATTTGTGGACTTTTGGAACTAAAATTTTTAAAACTGTCTAAATAAGGCTATTTTCAGGCCAAAATATAGCTCTTTCTTAGGACTCCAACCACCTAGAGAGTTGAAATTTGTACTGTAGTGCTATCTGATATAGTACTTTGACCAGTATTTTGTCAAAATTTGAACAAAATCGGAAACTTTTTAAATTTCATGCGTATGTTTTACATATGTAATATCATTGAAAAACAGTAAATATGGATTTAAAAAAAAGCTCTAAGGTTTTCTTATCTTTTTCATATGTCGACTCCAAACTACATCCCAAATAATCCCCAATTAAATTTTTTGTAGTTACTCACACTTTTATTAAAAGTTGGTTAAGGCCCACCGTGACATACATTGACTGATGATGTACATTGTGGGCATATTCTTAAAGTCGGCATCTTATTTATCTTCGAGCTATAGAGGTAATTCATTTCAAATAATCGAGTTTTAAGGTTGTAAAATTAATGTTCGAGATGCAAAGGTCAAATTTATTTATTCGAGTTATAGAGGGAAAATATGCACTGAATTTGCTTTTAGGGACTCACTAATTATTTCGACTTATAGAGTGGTCGGATTTCGAGCAATGGAGGTTTTGGGGCTTGAAGGGAAGGAAACACAACATTTTTTTGAGTTTGGAAGGTTTTCGACTTATCGAGGTTCGACTTAAAGAGGTTCCACTGTAGTAGGTATTGCCTGATATTTAAAATTTTTTTTTCGATACTATTCTCTATTTTTTGGCCTTCATCAAATTAGAACTTTTGTGCACGAATATTATAATCCTTATCATTAAATATCGACTTTAGCTGTTATTCCTTGTGGCCACAGATATATTCATGATATGCGTTTTTGATAAAACCATTTTTGCTTATAGCGCTTACTCTGTATCTGGCCTTATTTTTTGGTATTTTCGCTTTTTCTTATATTAATTTTTTAAGCTTCTGAATTTGAAACGACTTTTCGAAATTTTCCCATCAATATTTTTTGATTATTCGATACCATTTGATACTATTCAGTTATTTTAAAAACTTTTCGTTTCTTCGATACAACTTAATACTTCTCAATTTCCATATTACATATATGCAGTTTTCATTACTGTTCAATACTATCGAGTGTTGAATACCCTTCGGTTCTTTCCAACTCAATCGACATCATTTTGATTAATAAAACTTTTTCAAGTAGACTGCATTTTTATTTCATAAAATATGTAGTTTAATACTTACGAACCGTACGAATATTGCACATTGAATTTACATGCGGCCAAATATTTGGCGTAAAATGATTCCCCTAAAAAAAAAAAAAAAAACAAAAATTCAAACTTTTACATATGGTATGCATTATAATTGAGTATGCTCTACTTCCGACCCTAAGTACTTGCAGTAATTTTAAGTGTTGTATTATGGCGTAAAAGAATATTTCTTCTTAATTTAGTAAGATGTCTTCACTTTTGCGAGATGCTTATCTCATTTCCGTAGAATAATTTTTTTAATTAATTTGAAATTTGAAAAAAAAATGTCTAGAATTTTTGCATGTTGATATGTCTGTTTGTTTTGAAATTTTGCTTAGACTTTAACAGTAATTTAGACATAAGCGCAATTATTACGATATCTTGTGGATTAGTCGTCTCATATCTAAGTTATTCTCTATGTAAATTGAAACTGCTTGCTGGCAAATGCAAATATTTGTTATTATTAATGACCACTAGACATCAGCGGTTCAGAGTGTGGTGGTGTTCAAGTAATTTATTAAGTGGTTGTGTGTCTTCATTAATAATCTCTATATGGGTTGACATATGAAATCCAAACAGTGTTTGTTGTTGAACAAATTACTTAATTGTGTTGTTTAATTGATATTAATTGCGATTATTTTAATTTTAAGAAATGGTAATTTTGACATTTTCTTTTCAGCAAAAAAAAAAAATCTTTGTCTCATGAAAAGTATTAAAAGATTTTAGAGATAATATATATAAATCCAATTTTTTTTTTGGTAAGCTCTTTGACTAACCATTTTTCTTCAATTGAAACATTACGAATTTTTTTGTTAAATCTATAGTAAAAGCGCCACTTTTGAGCGACTAGCGGCTATTCAGGGTTATCTTTAAAATCCATTAAAAAAACTTTTCTAACAATCGTGCAAGAATAAATATATTATTAGAATGAAGACAAAACTCATTCTTTTAAAATTTGAAAATAAATGAAACATAAAAAATCCGAGATTTACTTTTTTCGGTAATCCACTGTTTTATGACTTTTTTGTTTCATAAAAATAAATTTGTGAACATTAACTCCTCTTACACCGATTTCTCCAACTCTGCGGGCTTGCAAACTAAAAGCCCATAATTCTTTTTTGCGCCACAGCAACTGACATAATATTGCTCCACAAATAAAAATAAATTTGTGGTTGCCAGTTAATTTCAATACCCTTTTTGGTTTAAAACGCAATTACTTAGGCAAAGCGGCGTAAGCGTGTTTGCTGCAACGCAATTTTTTTATGATTCATAAAACAAATTTGCACGCATAAATCTCAGAATACTGTACACAGCATAATCATAGTAATCCGGAAAAAACATAAAAAATAAATAAATATTTTTTTTATAAACCACGATATGCACGATATCACCCTACTTATTGATGCATTTTGCGTAACAAGATCGTGGTAACCAAAGTGTTGCCACGCAGCTGATGGCTTTAATAAGAAAATTATGCATAAACGTCGAAGATAAATTACGCGTATGCGAATAAAAAAGAAGATATAATGCAACTGAAAATACACATGATGAGATCAATCTTGTTGCGGTTGAATAACAGAGCGTATCTATTAAATAAATCAGTGTCGAGGGTATGTTAAAATTAGAGTTATGTAAAATATAGTACAGATAACTTTAATCATTATTTTTTGCTTTCATAAGGCTATATATAGAGTAGCAAAGGAAAGCCCAAAATGCAGATGTGACAAGAATTTCCCTTAAGCTAGCTGTAGAGCCTTTTTGTGAGAAAAAAATCTTCCTACCAGCAAACATTCTCTATCTAAGTTTATTGTACCCCACTAGAATAACTAGTAGATTATTCTCATGGTTGTGAACTTTACTCCTATTTGGTTTTTATCAGCATCAATTACCGATTCGGAAGTCAATTTAATTTCACTTGTTACTAAAAATTGCTTGAAAAGGTGACCAAGAATTGAACCTTCAAAATATGCTTCGTTAAATGAAGCCCCAGCGATCATATGTCTGAAATCATTTTGAAATAATAAACTTCATTGATCGATCGATCAAACAGTGCCAAATAAATGATCATCCATCGTCCTTTGAACTTCCAGGTAAAATTTCTCAGAAGAGTCTATATGGGACGGTCTTTTACAAACCGAACAGTTTTCTGACGACGCATTTTTGATTTGGCTGAAATTCTTTTAATGAGTTCCGTATCGAAAAAAAAGAGATACGTGTTCGAGGATTTTTTTTTGAAAAATTTTTTATTCTTTCAAAATAGAGCGAATTTAAATTTTGAGAATTTTGTGATTTTTGGCTTGAAGACACACTTTCAATAATTCATAACACCCCGATCTGTTAAAGCTGGAACACTTAAATTATTTTCATATTAAAGCTAAGAAAATGAACTTTAGTACAAAAAGCTATAACTTAAAAAATTATTGAAAAATTAATATTGTTATAAGCAATTTAAATGTTTAAATCAATTTTTATCAGTTGCCCCCACCTAGTATCAAATTTTTAATGTCAACATCGTATCAAATTTCCTTTCGAAAACATTTTTTTTAATGGTGAATTTCCTAGCCTTAACAGAACCGGAATTATGTATTTTTGAAAGTGATTTTTCATACCAAAAATCACGAAAGTCTCAAAATTTAAATTCGCTCTATTTAAAAAAAAAAAAAAAAATTTTTTCAAAAAAATCCTCGATACAGAACAGATAAAAAAATTTCAGCCAAATCAAAAATGTGTCGGTCTGTTTTTGTCAAAATTCGTTCGGTTTGTAAAAGAACGTCCTAAGTATATCAAGGAAATGTCATAAAATCATCCGAAGTCAATTGAAATAATTAAGAATGCAGGCAAATTTTTTTTTTTTTCAATAAGAAAACTCATATTCCATTAGCTGCAATTCTATAAAAAAATTGCCCAACCAAATTGGCAACCCTGGTAATAATTTGTATAGTTGCGTGCCCAGTTATAATAAGAAATTGCGACGCAAAACGTGTGGATGTCACGACATTCAACGCATGCGATAGGAGCGCTGTGAATTTCTTGTAACGCAAATTTGTGCGTGAGAAATTTTTATCGCAGTCTCACAGATCACTGCCAGGGTTGCCGGTTTCCATTTTTTGACTGCTGTGTAGCCTCTCTGTTACGTCAATCGAGTTATTTTACTATAAGAATTTTTAAGTTTTCATTGATTAATCCGACTAATACCACAGGAGGAAGATATGATTATTGATCTGGATAACAATACCGCACGCAATAAATTTTTAAAATCAAAAAAATGTTAAATTTTACTTCACTCCACGGCTGCATTAATCTATTTCTTTTCTGCCAGAACTTTCCAGAAGAGAGCGTGAATACATGATAAATTTGCTCTGAAATAACTTTCCGTTTTGCTCATTTTTTTCAGCTTTTGAATTTGCCTTTCTGTAACTAAAATTTAAAATAATGCTATGTGATATTAAATTTCTAAATGCACAGAAAATAGTTTCCTAATCGACGAACATTTATAAAAGCATAAATTTCACTGAGCCTGAAACAATAACAGCAATTTGCATACAAAATCGCACAAAGTATAAAATTACACCCTTTTGAAACATATGAAAAATTACCCTCATTAATTTTGCTAATATGCATAAAATTTCCTATCTAGCCCATGTTACGTCGTAAATTGTATCGAATTTCTCAGACTATAAGGATGAAGAAGAGAAATAACAAAAGAGATAGATCCTTTAACAAAAGCAACCAGTTAGGGCTTGAAAACAACCACTCAACGAAGTGCCAAGCAAAACTCAACCCATTTTTACAAAAAAAAAAAATAAATATATTTTCGCTTCACCTATGTATGTGGAAAAAAAAATTACATTTCAGATTTCGATTTTCCGACAAGAGATGATAAATAAAGGATCAGGTCACACACAAAAAAAAAGCAAACGAAAAAACACGTAGAAATGATATACCCAACTTACGCACTAAACGATGCAAACGCATGATGAATTCCAGCCATTCATTGACTTGTTCATAACAATCCATTCATTCATTCTTTCACTCATTCCCTGCTGCCACTTCACAAATGAAATCCATTTCAATCAACCCGCTGCTGTTGTTTTTGTGTGCGTCGTCATCATCATCACATTCACACAACAGCGGTGACGATGACGATTCACGTGACTCGAGCAACGTGTTTATTGTTTTTAAATTTTTGTCTGAAAGATTTCGCAAGGATGCGTCGTCATACGAATGAAACGGGTGCTCAGCATTTTTATTTTTTTTTTTCGGTAACTGTTTTGAGATTTGTATCCGTTTTAAATGACAGACAGCCTTGCAGACACATCAGTCAAAGCTGTGTTTCATATAACTGTGTGTCTGAATCTGTCCTACCTGACGTGCAATGTAACAGTATCTTCTGTTGTATGTTGATGCGGCAACAACTGCTGCTTTGCAACAATGAACAATCAGTCGACACGCAATAATTCATACGCAGCAGTTAAATTTGATTACCCTTTCTGCTGTGTTGGAAGTTGAAAGTCCCTAGATGGGAAAGCATAATTTTTTAACCTTTTCAATGTTGTATTTCTTAATTTCTTGTTTTTTTTTACAACCCTTCAGAGTTTTTCTGGAACATGTTATTATGGTTGTAATTTTTGAAATAATTCACAATTACATATGTTTGCATAGAGTGAATAAAATTTCATGTTTCTTTTGGGGATTTTTTTGTACTGTTAGATTAGCTTTAGCGCTTTAATTCAAAACTTGTTTTGAACTAATTTTGATGTTGAGAATAGCTATATTTTTCTATTGGCATTTTATCAGCAATATTTATAATAGTTCAGACGAAACAGAAAATTTTCAGTGAAAAAGTGTTTTATATGATGCGAGCTGTTTTTTCGAATCCTAGACATTGAGGCGGTATTTCCATATAGCGAAGTAGATGATGGTCGTTTTAGGCTTCAGATCAGATTAGTTGCCGAGGTCAGAAATTTTTTTTTTCAATTTTGTTTTTAATTTTAATCTTATACGAGCATGGATTGAAGAGTTTGTGTTTTTTATTATAAGCGTTGCTGAAATCATTGGTCTGTTGTTTTTTTTATCAAAACAAATCTACGTTTTGCGCATTAATTTCGTTTCAAGCGTTCCAACAAGCGTTAAAATGCGAATATAACTCAACTTTGCATGAAAGTTTAAGTTTCAACCCCTTTCTGGAGGTTGTAAATTGGCACTAGAGGTGATGTAAGGGTCGAATTTATTTTTTGTAAACAATTTCGGTTTTAGCATACCAAGAAACGTAGTAATGCACAGAAATTGAAAAATGAAATTTCGGACCCAGGGGGGGGGTGGTAAGGTGTGGCAACGGGAAAATCTGCAATTGGAATCATTTTTTATGGTCAGTTTTAGCTAGCGAAAAAATTACAATGGGTTGGCTGATGTCGTTTAACTACGCATGTAACTATTGTGTTAACAACGAATACCCCAGGTTCAAACCCCAGCAGAAACGACATTCCTTTTTTTTTTAAATTAAATAGAGTCCCATGAAATAATTTATCTGGTTAACATGTTATTTGGCGCAGGTTAGGGGGCGTTCAAGTATTACATAACACAATTTTTGAAGATTTTTGATGCCCCCCTCCCTTCTCCTTAAACGTTACGTAACGCCCAAGTGATCATGTTTACCTAAAAGTCACAATTTTGCTGCACAAAGTACCGGAAAGTTGCTAAAATAATTTTGTTATGTTTTAGTCGCGTTGTTCGAACAAAAAATGCGTTACGTAATACTTGAACGCTCCCTTAGAGAAAAATCCTGTATTTGTCTCTAATTTTACCAAAACATCTAATCTGGCTAAGATGATCAGGTTTTGCAGTGTCTACCTATTTAAGGTGAAAATAGGTTTAACCACACTTTCTCACTTGATCTGACTAGCCTGCATTGTTCTTGATTTCTCTAAGCAGATAAGAGCTGTTTTAAGGTTTTAATAGTGCTTTCCGTAAAAGGACACAAATGAGGCTGTCCAGGTTCTGGTCCGTTCATAATTTGGCAAAACTGATCAGTTTTGGACAAAATTTCATAGGGCTTTTCCTGTTAGGGCTGCAGAACTGCTAGTCTTCCCCATAACTGAACCGGATTTTCTTAATACGTTTTCACCTTTTAGATCCTTATAATATTCACACTTGGCTACCCGTAATAAGGTCCGCCACTCCTAGCCTGATCCTGAGCTAACTATGTAAGCGTTTGCTTGTTAGAAATTCTTACTCGGGTAGACGCCTTAAAACTTTAAATTTCATAAATTTCTTGCCTTTGTCGGTTTTGTTTAAGTAAAAAGATTGAGTTTTAAGGCAGTTTTCATGTACATATTTTAATTGCTTAACTCGTTTTTAGAATTGCATTTACACTGACATAATCGCGTTTTTGCTGACTTGTTTTTGTTTTTGACATCAGTTGGTCAGCTTTTTTGTAAATCAGTGCGAAATTAATATAATAACAAAGATTGTTGTTGCTTATGCACATCGAGGATCTTTGATTTAGTTTATTTAGTGCTGAGATTGTGCAACTTTGCAAGCACGTTCTGCGCATTGCTGACAAGCCTATATACTCTATATCAATATGTGCGCCAACAGGATAATATGAACTGGTTTTGCAGAAAACGAGGTTCAAAACGTTACCATTTGACGGTATAAATAGCGAGACGTCTTCGCTTGGTTTTGATTAAGAAACGAGTCGAATGGAAAACAGGCTGTTTTTGATGCCAGTGTGAAAGCCGAATTAAATGTATTATTCCACTATTGGATAATAAAACTTCAATCAAAGAGATTAACATCAGAGAAGTTCGACTGCACAATTTGAATTACTATGTGATAAATTTTGAGTACTGCGTGACTTACAAAGTTGGCTTGAAGAAAAAAATAAGATTACAAATGTCTTTGTGTACCTATGTATTAGGGTGTTTCATTTTTACAAAGGTGTGATTTTCATGTGATTTTGCTCACGCCCCGAGTCTCAGTTGTGTAAAAGAAATATGTATATGCCAAATTTCAAGAAGATTGGATAATATTTAGAGGTTGCACACATTGATCTTTTTTTAACTCAAAGTAGCAAAATTTCTAAAATTGAATTCCATTGTACTAACAAAACTGACCAAAGTGTGCAGCCTGTAAATATTGTCCAATCTCCTTAAAACTTGGCATATACCATATATCGTTTACATCACTGAGACTCGGAGCATGAGCAAAGGCAGCTTAAATTTTTCATTTTATTTTTTGTCCTACAAAATGAAACACCCTACTATGTATCGTGAAAACTATAAATTGCAGAAAAATGGCGTTGGCTGTTTCAAAGGATCAGATACTTTCCAATAATAAATAGCATTAATAACCTTAAATTTTTATTGTAACTTTTCAATCATTTTACAAAATTTGGTGGGCAAAAAATGTCAATGCGCTGCATTTATCCATTATGTAAAGCAAACAGAAAAAAAAAAAAAAGTACAAGTGATGATAAAAAATTTACATCAATTAAATGATAAATTTTTTATGCCAACAAACATGTTTAAAAACAAATTAAACAATTTATAAAATGCAATCACTTCAGTTTAATAAAAAATAAACATTTTATTCAATTCATATGTTTTTGCTCTTTTTTGGTTAGAAAAAAAATGCCACCGCAATAAACTCTCATTGCCAAGTGTTGTTAACGCAATTAAAAAAGTTAAACTAAAAAATAAAACGACAAAAAAAAAACAAAAAAATTAAAATAAAACGCGTCTGCATTTTTGCCCGTGTAATCAACAACTGTTTTCAACTAAATATGGGGGCGTAAAAACTTTCCCCAAAAAAACAAAAAAAAAAACATTTTACAGTTAAATGCTAGCATGAAAATATGTGAGAAACACTACAAACAACAATATGTACGGCAAGTCGTTGTTTTTAAAACTTTTGTTGTTCACTTGAGCAGCAAACAGCTGTGAGAAAAGGTAGTAAAACTGGTGAGGAAAATGTGTTAACCTTAAAGGAGCAACTGCTAAGCTTTTTCATTACAAATTTAATTTATAGAGCGTGCATTTGACGTTTGAATAAAATAAAAGAAAAAAAAAAAAAAAACAAATGAAAACAATTGTTTAAAACTTGTAATTAAAACTTTTGCTTAAAATATACATACATAAGGGAAATTGAAAGATTTTTTTTCCCTTGTGCACTAAGATTACAATTTCATAAAAAAATTAAAATGTTAAGGAAATATTCGTGTCACTGGCATAAAAATGCCAGCAAAATTTCATAAAAAATGCTTCTATTATGAAATAATCAAAATTTTGAATTTCTCAAAACTATGCCACATCTTGTCACACATCATTTGCAACTTAATCTATCAGTTGCACAAAAATGTCTAACTAATTAACAATTAATATTCATTTTATGCGCATGCAAGTCCTGCCACTTGCACTACTGTCCAAGACAAAAGACAGCAGCAGTGACAAACACATAAACATAAAACACTAAAAAACAGTACAAAAAAAAGCGCACATTTTATTTGCAACAAATCACTTGCAACAACAATCAACATAGAAAGCAAGCAACAAAAAAATCACAGCAATTTGTCTGCTGTCATGCAAATTGTCAAAATAAATTTTCTGTGTTGTGACAAAGGCGGATAGAAAAAAAAAAAACGTAGCGCGCACACATAGACAAATTGAAATAGTACGCAGCGGAAAAATCTATGCTGCTTAATATAAAAAGCAAAGAAATATTGGCTATAACTTTTTTTAAAAAAAAAAAAACAATTTAAGTAACTTTTTTTTTATAAAACAAATTGTGCACGAATAAATTTTTATGAGTTAAGTAAAGGGTGGGCCATGAGAGTGGCGAATAAAATTTAAATGCCAGAAAACAAAACAATTGTTTTATAGCGACTACTGTAATTAACAATTTGAGCTTTGCATAAATACTCCATGGTGCCCCGTGTTAAAATTATTGAAACCCATTATGGAAATGACCGTTCTTACAGAAGTGAAAATTGCGCATTATGTGATTTTGTTGGTGTTAATAAATATTAATCGATTATTATCGAACAGCTTACAATTTGGAATGTGGTGGGGTGCACAAATTTCATGAAACTGGGTCGTTAGCAGTGCTTGTTCAAATAGGTCGTACGTGAAACTATGACTGAGAGTACAATTACATCAAATCGTCATCGACCTCTCGAGAGCCACATTACGCTGACTATTGACAAAAGATTTGAGAAAGCACGCTGAAATAATTCAGCTGACACAAGAATTAAAGCCTCCAGACCATTTCAATTGCCAAACGTTTATCGATTGGATGCACGAGCAAACAAAACTTGATTACAATTTTTCAAAAATAACCCAATAAACTCTTTCCTCCTGAAAGTTTCGAAAACTTTTTGGCGACTTTCAACACCATTTTTAACTATTTTAACTATTTACCAAGATTGGTGCCATAAAATTTTCAAAAAAGTTGTACCAATATACCACCACTTGAGTGACTACCAGGAAACTTTGATATATCAGGATGTTTGAAAATAAGTGTTGATCCAATAAAACTCTCTGCAGAAAATCTGACCAAAACAACTGGCTAATGTTTTCAAAATTCTTTATCAACATTTTCTCATGGTGATATAAAATATTGTTCTATAAATGAAATCATAACCGCTATATAGTAGATTCGGAACCCCCTGAAATCCTTGACAATCTATTTTCAAGCTTTTTGAGGTCGCGCAAGTAAACAGTGACTTCCAATACCGTTTTGATCTTTTATTATCGATTGGGTCAGCAAAATTTTTGTAATTTGATCTAAACATTCCCTTAGATGAGGAGGGAGGTGGTTGGGAGCATTCTCTTGTAACTTTTAAAATTCATTTTACCTTTCACATGTATCGTTTCGTAAGCCTGTCAGAAATCTTATATATAAAATCTTTCGAAAATTCAGTTGCGTTTCAGAAATCTCTCATTTCCCTTTCAGAAAGCTTTCTGCAATGTGTTAATGTCCAACCTTTTGATTTAATTTGAAACTTTTCTAAAACGTTACCGTCACGTTCAGGCAGGCCGTTCAAGTATTACGTAACGCAATATTTGAAGATTTTTGACCCCCCCCCCTCTCCTTAAGCGTTACGTTATCACCCAAGTGACCATGTTTACCTAAAGTCAGAATTATGTTGCGCAATGTACCGGAAAGTTATTTTAGCGACTTATGTTATGTTTTAGTCGCGTTTTCGATAATAATAAATAAAACAAGAGAATTTTAACTCGCAGTGTAACGCGTTGTTCGAACCCTCCCCCCCCCCCCCCCTAAATGCGTTACGTAATACTTGAACGGCCCCTTATGAGATTTAGGGGAAATAAAACAAAAATTATATTGTGTCATCGGTTTGTGCATTATTGCTGTGTATTATTCGCCAACTCGCTATCTATGAGCGAAAAAAACGATCTAGTTGATAAGCTTGCTACTCGTTGATTATACGAGTACTCGCTTGTTGTTCCCTCTACTTTTTTAATTCAATTGGCTTCATTTGGCCTCATGACATTTTAAGCAATTGTTTTTTTTTTTTGCGAAATAGCTCTTCTTCTTTTCATTTCAAAATGCACTATGGACAAAATTTGCTCGGTAGCTCTGGTATTTAAGCGACTTGCTATGCATAGTAACTAAAATTGTGCTCAATAAGTTTGTGATTTTGTTCATGCTTTTCCATAGAATTATAGTTGCTAGCTATAGATAGCTAGCATCAAATGGCGACTAAAACGCTGCTTTTGGTTCATTTTATCCACGTAACTAGGAGCTGATATTTAGTAGTTATTAATAATGACGGTTTTATAATTTTGTATTGAACATGATAACACAAAACTATACTTAACATAGCAGCAAGCAGAGAATCAAGTAGGCAACATTCTCACAGTTCTTAACTAACTGAGGATTTGTGGCCTCCACACCCCTATGGCGAGGCGGAGCGTTTGGTGACTTTGAAAATTCATTTTCAACATTTATGCAATTCATTCAAGATGGCTCAGCTATGTTTCTCTATATCAGTATACATATCAAAAATTTGAAATAGATATACAGAAAACTTAGTGGCCCCGCACTATCTTGAAGCACGAACTTCTTCTGTCAAGTGAAGCTTTGATACCCACATAAAGGCAGAAATAGAAGAAACCCAGGACATCGTGGCGCCGCATGGTAGAAAGTGATATAAATGTTAAAAAAATAGAACGAACTGACACTTCAGGGATCAAACGAGCTGTAGAAGCTTTTTTCAGGAGTTACGTTCCCGTTTTTAATAAGGTGCTAGAGATACAATATAAAAAAAGAATAGATAATACGTATTACGATGATGGAAGCTAGATGTATACAGGGACCAAAATATTAAAAAAAAAAATGCAGATATGGAGACATAAATAAATAGAGGTATAAATTGTTAAATTAAATTTTGCAAATCTTAGATCAGCCATCAAGCACCATGTCAAGGGTAACAGCTTGTTCTACATACGAAAGGTTAGTTTTAATTGAATGACATCGAAAATAACTAATTAATTAGATATTCTATCAATATTCGCTCAATACTTACCAAATAGCTTTGGGTAAATTATTCTACTGCTCAAAAAAAAAGGCAGCTAGCGCTTGTGCCTACAAATAAATTCTGAGAAATTATTGCCACATAATGAGCAACAAAAAGCAAAGTACTATCAGAATTTGCAGTCATTAGTACATTTTGTGATATTTTCCAAAATCCACTTGTTATTACAACACGCAAGCTCTGATTTAATTCAATTAGTTGTTTATTTACTATGAAAAATTCTCTAATTCAACTTCTCAAATAATATGCCATAAATTGTTAACCAAACACAAACAAACTTACACACACAAACACGTAGGCATAAACTGTTATCCTCTTGCAGGCTTGATTTCGCTGTTGGTTTGGTCTGCATGCTTGACAAGCACAAGAGTCAAATTGATTGGAGTAGAGAAGTCGGGTATTCGTAGTCGTCGCTGCATGTGTGTCAAGTCAAATTCCTAAGCTGCTTTTACTCACTTCAGTTGTGTTGAGTGTAGCGTGTGTGTGTGTGTGTATGTGTGAAGTATGTGTCATGTCAAAAGCTCAGCTCAGCGCAGGTTAACATTTTCAAGTACGAGTAAAAAGGTACAAATGCATACTAGAGAAGTTTATATCCGTACAATATTTGTGTTTTCTAATGCCTGTATATCGTGCAACATGTGCGCATATTATACGAGTATGTCATACATACATACGTTATGTTTACGTAGCATGTCTACGTTACAATCTGTTAAAATGTAAATTCACATTTCAAAGTGTCATGTTGGAAATATTTTATTTGCCAATAAGTAGGTGAATCGAAGTTACCGATATATATATGTAGTTAAACGTGCCTATATATGTGCATACATTCGTACATACATATGTATGCAGTAGGGTGGAGTGAAACTGGCAGAAAAAAATATTTTTAACTCCCCATGATCTGTGTTCTAAGTAGAGTTCAAAATCAACTTTAAAAAGGTTTTTTTTTCAGGTAAAAGTAGGTAGGGAATTAGGAATCTGTCGCGACCTTGCAAGAATTAGACTCAGATATCTAGGACAAGCTTTCTTTAACAACCTAATGGCTTCTAGCCTGGCTGCTAAGCCGCCACTCTAACCCAACCTAACCTAACCTAGCTAAAAGTAAGTGACTATAAAGTTTTTAAAATAAAAGTAAGAGGTGACTTATAGGTGACTACTTTATAAGAAAATAGAAGTATATAGCCTTATGTTTCAAAACATTATTTTCAAAAAGTTGAAAGAAAACTTTCTGGACCAATTTTTCCAAAAAAAATTGTTCGATGGGAAAATTGTGAAAATCGAATTTTGATCATTGACCTTACTAAATGCTGTGTCTTAGATCGATCTCCGTAAAACGCTAATTCACGAAATGATGGGATGAGGTCGAAAATTAATTTTGAAAGTCACAAACGAGTTCCCCAAATCATTTGAGAAGGAGTTTCAGACACATTTTTTCGAAAAATTATATTTCACTAAACGATGGGAAAAATGCCAAAACAGATTACTTAAGGTGCGTTTTGAACACATTTTTCGAAATAAATCTATTGCATTATTTTTGAATTTATTTTGAATTATTATTGAATTTTAAAAGTCACCAGGCTCTGACTTTCCTAAGAGGAATTTTTTAAATCATTTTTGATAAAAAAAAATCGTTAGAAAAAAAAAATATAAATGAATCTTAGGAATCACCAAAAGTGTCCCTGACCCTTCTTAAGTGAATATTTTGGATCAATTTTTGGTATAAAAATTTATTGCTTTTATCGATGGGAAAATGTCGAAAATGAATTCTTTAAGTCATAACGGGGATCGCAGACCACTTCGAACGTATTTAAAAAAAAAAAAAAATTTCGTAAGCAAATTTTAATAGTCAACAGAGTGCTCCAAACTATTTTTCGAACAAAATTCTACTGCATCATTCGTTGAGAAAAGTTAAAAAGAAGGATTTTGGAAATCACTAGAGTGTCTTCAATTGTATTAAGGGGTGTCTTGAATTCATTTTTCCAATCAAAAAGTAAGCTCGAAAATTGGACTTTTCACTTTATTTTTGGAACCGAAATTGAAAGAATCATTCTAGATCGATCCTCTAAATGGACCCATTGCGATGACCAAAGTGTTGTTGTGCCTTCTTGTTACGTTTCTTCCTTGATTGACTGTAACAAACCCGAGCATCATTAGGGGCCGTTCATTAATTACGAGAGGTATTTTTTTTGAAAATTCGGACCCCTCCACCTCTTGGAGAGATCTGGCGGGACCATGAGATTTAAATTATAGTTTTTAAATAATTAATATGATACAATCTGTTATTTGCTGTAATAATGTAAATTCTCTGCATTAAAAAGTTGATGTGAGGTTTTCCTTGACCCCTTCCTCACTCTTGGTGATATTTGGTTTTGACTCACGTAATTAATGGACGGCCCCTTAACTCTTTTAATGTTATATTTGTCCGGATACCTACATTATAAAACATTTTATCACTGTGATAGTGTTGATTTTTGCTTGTGGTGCATTGCATGCGCGGAGGATTTATTGCAAAAACTCTAGGTATCCCTCATCACCGCAGCTTCTGCAGTAGTCTTATACGCGAAAACTAAGTCTTTCAGCTAATGTACCTTTTCAATAATGCTCCGTTAGAATCCCTATAAGAATGTGGACCATTCTTTCGCATGGACCTTTAATTTGGCATCATAATTAGCATGTAATTAGTCCTCATCGATACTTTTATGGCCTTCAGCTTCTTCAGAAACTCTGTTCCTATTTCATCATTGTTGGAAAAATATCGTCCTTTCATGGCTCTCTTCAGCCACGGTAATAGAGGGAGGCTTGCTTTGAAGGCGACAAATTGATGTTGATGGACAAATTAATATTTTTTAAGAAAACCAAAATTCCATTAAGTTTTGATCAAACCTGGTAACATGTAGTGGAGTACTTGACTTACTCAAATATTTGTCAGCCGTTTATATCGAGTACTATTTGTGCTACGAAAATTTTGTACAGAACCTTTTTAGTATAGAATTAGCTAATGCACAAATTTAATAGAACTATAATTGACGAAAACCAATAGTTTGCGAGATATTTGGAAAACCGATTTTCGTGACCTTTGCGTACTAGATAACGATAAGTACTTTCTGTAGGTTACTTTTAATGCCAAAGTCAAAGTCTATGTAAAAATTCAGCTTCCACAAAATTATTTCGCAGTTTACCCTTTTTAAATACTGAATGCTCATGAGGTACATATATGAGGCAAAATGTATAATTTTTTTTGTTATTTTTGCCTGATTTTGAAGTGTAAACTCATTTTCTCGCATATGGTTTATGTCGTTAAGGTATTTCATGACTCAAAAAGTTCAACTACATTTTTTTTTTTGAATTAATTATACTGCTCTTTGTTCTTCTCTTTTTTTAAATGATACTATGCCCTTCAGCCGATCAATATAGAAATTTGAGCCAAACCGATCAAAGTGTATTGAATGTAAAATAAAAATAAATATCGGCCGCAAGATTATATAGCACAGATGCATTAAACGCGCGACTGCAGTAATTGCAACGTATTCAATTATTTACGAGAAAAACCATTTTTTTTTTACTAAACTTTATATACTTTTCAAGATCAGCTGCAGTTCAATACGTTAGCTTTGATAGCATCAGCATGATCAACGTCACTGCCGTTGGTTATTTCAGTCATTAAAGGGAGGAAGTAAGTGCATGCATTTTTTGTTTCGTTTTCTTTGTCAATTATTTGTCTGCTGCATTCTTCAGCTGTCAGTTGGATCAACTACTGTAGAGTAGCGCAGATTATGATCGCACCATGATCGGTTTTTTCATTTCCTTTTTGTTTTTGCATTGTTTTTGCTTTGGTGTAGCGTGCCTAACAGACAGATAAATTAAAAGACAGACACGCGTATAATGAGCAAAGCTGTCAAGGGTTTGATGCTTTCAGTATGTGTGCTGCATATTTGATGAAGATTGATTATATACTTCAGCACAGAGCACAACGAACTTGAACTTGACGAAAATGAGCGCAGCAAATTGCTTTTGCAGTAGTACTTTGAAAAATATTTCTTAAGTTAAAAACTGTAATTTAGTAAAACAAAAATTTTAAAACCTTACAAAGGTAATAAAACTCTACAAATGTTTGAATTTTTTTTTTTTTGTGAAATTTCATTGTTAGTTATAGAAAATAAAGCAATTTAATTTAATTTCTATTGTCATGTGGTGTTGACTATATCTTTTATGAAAAAAAAAAAACCATATAAAATGCATACTCATAGTTGACAGCAATAAAATTATCGTTTCAACCAGCTGTCATACAAACAATATATTGCATTTCATTATCTTCGATTTTTTCTTTCTCGTTGAAAACCACAAAAGTTACCTTAACAGCATGTTTTCATTTAAAAATTTTATTAAAATAAAGGCAAAAGCTGAAAAAATCCAACATATATTCATAGCGTTTGGTATTTAATCGGTTCACAGAAGTAAATCGACTTCATGCAGTGTGACACGGTGCCGTGTTTCATGTAGTGTGAGAATTGACCACAATCGACATGAACAGAGATTTTCAGCAATTCATTTTTTTAATTGGAGTTTAATTGCTAAATTGGGACATCAAGCTGTGAGGCGAGTAAACGCTGCTGCTATGCTGTTAACAGTTGAAGAAATTGCGGGGGTTGTATATGTACCTGCTTCAATAGTTGGATGGATATAAATTTTTATTTTTTTTTAAATTGCTCGCTGCATTTTTCCTCATTAAAAGTCAATTTATTTAATAGGTTTATTTTAAGGCATTTTACACATTTTGGGAAAAACTTTTTTTCTCTGATGGTGCAAGAATGATTTATTTGCAATTTATTATTTTTTTTTTAGAAAGAAAGTATCATTTGTTAAAATGGAGAATAAATTCTTAAATACAAAACAAGTGATCTTTCAGCATTTACTTTAAAAAAGATCACACGAGTGAGAGAGGTAAATGATAACATGATAACTGCATACAGGGTTGCCAAGTTATTGGGATTAATCTGGGCTTGCCTGGAATTTCATGTCTAAGCCGAGGTTCTGGAAGAGTTCACAAACTATCGATGGCACTATCGATAATATCGATAGTCTCGCACTATCGCGACTATCGTTGGCTTATGACAGACTATCGATAGTATTTATATTAATTTTTCATCTTAGAATTGTTTTCGTACTTTCGATAATATTGAATAACACCACTGTTTCAATGTAATTGTCATTTCTTCAAACACGTGTGATTTAATTTTACATAAGAGTTAGGGTAGGTGGGCGGTCTGCAAGTGCGGCTTGGTTTTTGTTGTTATCTTTGTTGTTGTTGTTTTAACGTCGCTGTAGTTGTCCACAAATATTTAGAGTTTTCAAAAAAAATTTTATGGATTTATTTTTTTACATTCCGGTAAGAATGGGTTAGTATAAAAAAAAATTGGTACAACCGATACATCATTTTAAAGCAAAAAATTGAGATTTCTTGTGATGCTAAAAAACTTATACGTTAGTTATACATTTTTTGGAAAAAGTAACGGTTTTATAAACAAAAGTCAAAATTTTACTAGAATAGTGATATCTCGAAAACTGTACAATAAATTTCTAGCACGATGATTTTATGCCCTATTGAATTACCATTCATATGGTACCCTAATTTTGGAAATCTGTTTAGGGGTTCTCAACTTATACTTCTTTTTATGAAAGCTATATCCGCAACTTTTATTAAAGCTATATCCGCAACTTACGATGACTATATATACCTCCGAAGCTAGATCCGACCTTCACTTTTTTTTAGCAAATTTATTTTTTATTCTTATGGCGCTACTTCTTCTAAAACTATTAAGAAAATTGGAGGATTTTCGCTAAACTAAACTTGTTCCACCATACTATCGATATTATCAATGGTTAGCGAACAAACTATCATCTACTATCGATGGTCGAGACTATCGATAGATTGCGAACTCTAGGGCCTGGTATGTATTTAAAATTTCCTGAAATAGCCGGAAATTTGAGGATTTTTCTGAAATGACCTTAAAAATTTTATTTTAACGGGCAACAAAAAAAAGTTAATTTTAATTTAACTTTATACCTATAATTTTAGAAGATATTTTTTTAATATTGCAGACCAAAAAAAAAGTCATAGGCTTTTTCCAAAAAAAATCTTTAGTTATAACCATTCATTCTAATGACTTGGTAACCCTGACTGCATATGTATAACAACCTCCTAAGTTCTAGTTCTAGTACATATTTATGAACTAAAAGCGCCATAGTGGCACATTCCATTAAGTGTCGTCACTTTTTTTTGTGACTAAAAAACTTTTGAAGAAAAAGTTCCAGTATCGATTTCACATCAAATGTCTCAACAATTTGACTTCAGGCTTGTGTATTGAAAGGTATTTTACGTAATTGTGGCTGCACTCCCATCACATTTCTTTTAGATTTTTTTTTTCAATTCTTGGAAAGTGGGTTTGAAAATTAACGCAAAACATTGGCTCTTGTAATCAAGTCATTAGCGACTTAAGGCTCCCATTCTGAGCTCTGCTGGTCATTTCTGCTGTAAAGCACTAACTAAACTATTTTTTTTAAAAAACTCTTTTGCTTTTAAGTGCCGATTCTAAAATTCTGAAAAATTACACACACACACTATTATGCTGTTGATTACAGTAACTTTAGCTACATAAATGATCAATTTGATGGGAAACACTCATCAAAATTCTTCCACTTTTAGCAAGAGATTTTATATTTCAGTCTAATCTAATACCTGATTACACAACAATATTCATACCTTTTTCAATTTCATTATATATATTGAACTATTAATATATATTTTGAGGCGTTAACATTTCCTTTTTTTTCTCTTTCATGTTTTTTTTTTTTTTTTGTTGATGAACATTTTGTCGGTGCCTTTAGTATAGCTGTCTTGTCGGACAAACCCAGTAATTACGTTCAAAAACAACAACAATATATATAGCATACATAGTTTCCGCTTTAATGTTGAAAAGAAAATTATCTAACAACAACAATAGCAATATTATCTATTTGAATAAAGTTGCTGTAAATCATCAAAGGGAGCGCTAATAACAAAACTCTTGTAACATCAAGAAAAACTGGCTCAATACCTTTTGGCCAGATGTGTTGTTTAACCAACCAACCAAACTATGGTGTTCGCTTATTAATAATCGATATTTTATTATTATTACTCTTTTACGGTGATGCTGTTATTGCATTAAATTATTAAATGGTTGGAAAAATATGATGATGATGATGATCACGAGCATAAAAGAGCGGATGCTGTTGATCATTACATTGCATAACATTCTAAGTCTATACATACAATGTATGTTACACTAATAGCGCCGCGGTATTTTTAAAATTTGTAAAGGTGGCATAGGCACTCTTTAACAAATTTTGTATATAAAAAAGTCATTCGAAAAGAAGAAAAAAATACTGAGCAGCGTTTTCTCTTTAGATTTTTTAATAGTCTATATCTTTTCGTTCTTTGGAAACAATGCCACAATATCTAGTCAATAATCTTAATTGAAAATTAAATTGTCATTAAAAACAACACAAGACGGATACATAAAAATAAAATTTTCCGCTGAAACAACTCTATAATCTCTAACATCTGTATGATATTGAAAATACATAATATCAATTTTGTTAATAAAAATAAAATTTTTATAAAAATATATGATGTCACTCTTATCAAGTTTATCTCCAACGACAACATCATGCACAGAGCTAACTAATCATCATTTAAATGACCTACAAATATCGATTAGCTTATCTCAAATATGGGCTTGGACATATATTTTCAATTAGAAAGGCTTCTTTAAATGACGCATAGGTACTTTGTATGTTAAATTTATAATATGTTATCGGCGGCAAGAATCAAGACATAACAAATTAATTTTTTTTTTTGCTTTTGTAAAATGCATTCGAGTTTATTGAAAAATTATTCAAATTTTTATTTATATTTTTTTTTCAATTTCTTTAGATGTTTTTAAAAGTGTAATTAAAAACACTTCAAGATTAGGTCTATACAATAAATATTTTATGATTGAGTTTTGGGAAGTTAAAGTTAATGAAAACTGCTTTTATAATGAAGTTTGGAATGTTACAATTTTATAAGTTTTTTATGTAAATTTAAAGCCATAAAAAAGAAAAAAAAATTTTAATCAGTTAATTTTATTGGGCCAACGAATTGAAAGTTTTAAGACAAAGCCATAAAGAATTAAAAGTGATATTCCACTGTGGTAATCGATATGCTGTGATTTTTTAAACATTGTGAAATATTGAATTTTCAATCAGTTGTTTTTTTTAAAATTGAATTGCATTTTTGTTTGTCTTATTTTGAATTAGAGTTTCTGCTATTCCCACTCCTATGAGAGTCTGACTTTTTGCTGCAACTTAAACACCCACCAGTCTTAGCAATCATAATAATTTTGATAGTGAACAGCACCTCCAACGTCATCATCATCACTGTTCATGATTTGCTATAATTTGGCAAAGATTGCCGTGCCACTAACTACTTCCTTTTAAATGAAAAACGAACAGACAAATCGCGCCTCAACATCACGCGACGGCGCGCCATAAGTTGATGTTGATTGATTCACCGTTGCAATGCTGATTATGCAAAACCGATCGTCAGTTTATTGAAGCGTCTATTGTGTCTTATGATTAGCTGAACTATGTCGACATTTGTGAAAGCTAAGCATAGAAATCGTGTATAGGACATACTACTTGTCTCAACAAGGTTAATACTAACTCGATGCTTGAAGAGCTCCTTATAGTTTGCTAAATATTATTAACTAGTGGTACCCACTCCGAACGCGCACGGCCGTTGCAATTACTCTCTTAACATCTCATTCTATCTTTTCTCTTCAAAAATGCAAAAAAAAACAATTGAAAGAGAACTTCGAAGCCAAATAAAAACGGTTTAATTGAGGCAAAAAAAAAAAAAATAGCAACAACAAAAAATCATAATTAAATCAAATCTAATCAAACGAGAATTTTCGTGTGAGATTTTACGAAAACTTTATCTAAAAAAAAAGGATATTTAGCTTTAAAAAATAAAAAACATAAGTACGCAATAATCTTCTCTAATACAAAGACGTTGTTTTCAAAAAGAAAGTATAAAAATCGTTTCATTATATTTTGCGCCAAAGCGTTACAAACCTTTTCGATACAAGCAATAGTTGCAATAAGCAATAAGAAGTTGACGAAAACGGAGAACGTGAACAGAAGTACTACGACCACAGCCATGTACATTGATACTAGATCAGGCTAAGGGTTGTGCTGACTATATAAATAACGAAAAACGTTTACTGACACGATCATTTTATGGGAGTGATATTTTCTCCCAAAGGCCATCTATTCACCACAAACATCATTCAACAAAATTTTTATGCTGCAATGTGGAAAATGAAAAAGTCAAATGTTGCAGATCAAATCAAGCAACATAAGCAACATTTTTCATATTGCTTGCAGGCATGCAACCAATAAACAGATGTAGACCAGAGAAGAACAATATAACTGATCGCGGATCGCGTGAGCGCGCGCTTTTCATAACAAAATGAAAATCAACAAAAAATTGAAGTTACACTTCAAAAAAAAAAAAAAAAAAAAAATTGGAAAACAACTTGGACAAGTTAGGGTATCGAACGTGCTGCCTTCACAACAGTAGTGATCATGCAACATTTACTGCCGCTGACGTCTTTTCTAACACCGTTGCTGACATGGTAAAGTTTCCCAAAAAAAAAAAATCTACAAACGTTGAGAGCCATGAAACCCACTGAAATAACGCATGCTGAGCTGCCAAAAACACTTCAATCTTGTTGGTTCTCTGCTATACAGTTGGAGGATCATTCAAAATTTTTATTTTTTTTTCCCAAATACAATTGAAATTATCTTTGCTGTATTGTAAGATTGGCTAACAAGCGCCTGCGGGTTGGGTTTATCGCATAGTATTCCCAAACTCTTGCTGCATGCAGTTTGATTGAAATTGATTATTTGCCAAGAGAAAAATTATAGCAATGATCGCGAGTTCATCTGATTAAGGGTACTACGTCGCTGTAGAAATAAAGTTTTTTTTCTTCTGCTGTTGTTGTTTATTTTTGGCCTCACTTTTTGGCCAGATTGAGGCTAATGGATTAACGTTAAATTTGATCGATATTTTAATTGTATGCAAACAACGTCTGCCATAAATTTCTATTATTTGTTGCTTTTACTATTGGTGGTGAAGGTGTTGCGCATTGATGGGCATTAAAGTTTGATGGGCGAGAATTTATTTGTACGCTGAGTGAATTTCTCAAGTGGCCCTTGAGAAGTCTGTATAGTGTAATGAAATAAAAAAATGGCAGTTTTTACGTTGTTTTTTATGACATTGACCTTCGCGTGAGAGACAAAGAATTTTGTAGCAATTTCATTTTTACATTTTATTTTATTCGAGTGTTATGAGCTCTGACTTATTCAAGCACTTTTCAACTAGCACCCCAATTGAAACGAATTTCGTGCCTGAGTTGTGTAGAGTTTCTTTTAATTGGTTTAAATGTTGGGAATAAAAATAAATAATTTTTTTTTTTTAAATAATAGGTTCCACAAAGAGCCTTCTATTATTGCTATAATTTTTCCTTAGTTATATATTGGATAGGAAATAATTAGACTCACTTTCTTGATGGTCAAAAACAAGAGGTTTATTCGGCGCACATATTGGCCCAAACGTTGTAGACCAGTGTTATACTTTTATTTTTAATTGACTACCTCTTTTTAAAGAGAGTGCGCTGATTTTTTTTATTATCGTTATGTGCTCTTATCAGCTACAAATACCAACAGGAAGACAAACTTAACTGAAGAGCGAACATTTGTCTTATAAAAACAAATTCTCAATTGGTTTAATTTTATTCTATTTTTCCAAGATTATGGCCATATGTTAGTATTTAATTGGCGTTACTTCTAAAAGTAGCTTATTTCCACTTTGGATTGTTTTTGTTAATTAAAAACGTTTAATTATAATCGTAATATTTTCAGTTATTTTTTGTACACAGTTAAGTTAGTCATAAGTTATGACTCATAACATTATAGTATCAATAAAAGAAAAATAAGTACACAATCCTTCAGTCAATTTCAAAGTATGGTAACATTTGCTTTGCTTTTAACCTTAATTTTATACATATATATATATAATTATAGTTTTGACCTATTCGACTGATAGGGACACTATATATATATTTATATATACATTAGTGTCCCTATATATATATATACATAATTTAAAAAGTTTTTTTTTTGATACGCCAAGGAACTACGGGGCATAATAGCTCCTTTAATACTAGTAATCACAATAATGGTTAAGATTTGCTTATGATTACGGGTAATAGAAAAAGTTTTAACCTATTTCGACTGATAGAGGAGCTATTATGCCCCGTAGTTCCTTGGCGTATCAAAAAAAAAAAACTTTTTAAATTAAGTATATTTGTTCTTATTGTTTTATTTTGACGAATATTTTTTAAAAATAAACCAACTATGAATTAAATTACACTGGCCGACAAAATTTAACTAACACTCAGACCCAGAAATAAGACTATATACATGTTTCCGAAGGTTTTTGATGCGCTGAATCCAAATCTGGCCTCAAAAATGCTCTATCAGCTCTGATTTTAGGGATAACATAACCTAAAAGTGCAAAAACACGGTTTTTGGCTATATTTGAGGTTATTTTACATCGCAAATAAATTTTTTTTTCAAAACTGATTGCGGCATCTGAGAGTATTACTCTTAGCCTTCAAAACCCTTTTTAAATTATGTCGATATCTTTTTTTTTTCTCTGAAATATCGAGCATTTCCGAGGTCAGATTAGTCTGGTCTGAGAAGCTGTCGGCCTGTGTTATTTATTTTAAAAGACAAAGAAAAGAGTAATTACAGAACAGCTACACATAATTCTGAACGCCAATACCTAATCGTTGAACATATTTTTGAAGTGCTATGCTTTATTCTATTCACTATTTTAATCAACTCTTCTCTTCATATACTTCTTTACTCAGCTCTACTGCTCTCAATTTATCTCAATCCTTTTTTACTCTGTTCATTTTTACTGAACTCTACTGTACCTCTATTCCATTCTGTTTTACTTTACTCTACTTTAATTTGCTCTATTCTACTTTAAGCTACGTTGTTCTACTCTGTTTTGCTCAACTCTGCATCTACTCCACTGCTTCTACTCTACTCAACTCATTGCATCCCCTCATTACTCTAATCTACTGTCCCCTACTCTGCTTAACCCAACATATCTACAAAGGGGACGTCCATTAATTACGTGAGTTAAAATAGGGCGGAGAGGGTCCGGCAAAATCTCACAAAATCTCACCAAGGGGGGGGGGGGGGTCAAGGAAAACCTCACGTCAACTTTTTAATGCATAGAATTTACATAAAAAATTATAATTTAAATCTCACGGAGGGAGGGGAGGGGACACGCCAGAACTTACCAAATCTCGCCAAGGGGAAGGGGGGTCCGAATTTTCATTAAAACACCTCACGTAATTAATGAACGTCCCCAAACTACTCTAACCTACTCTTCTCTGTATTTCTCTTTACTTCTCTACTCCACTCAACTCTCCTCTACTTTATTCTTCTCTACTCTACTAAGTATTTTCTACTCCTTTCTACTCTACTCCATTCGTCTCCATTCCGCTCTTCTCTACTCTACTCTCTTCTAATGGACATTAAACTTCTCACACAAAAGCTAATTTGGCTGATGGCACTACGCTTTACGCCAGGAGAAGTATCATACCTGATTGAAAAGAGTATATTGTTGGGAATCATCATTATATCATATCATTTGATATAAAGATTTAATTTTTTATTCGATTTTTAAATTTTAAATACGGAAATCAGAGTAATAAAGTGATCATTCTTTAAATAACTGCATTTTCAGACTTTTTTGAACATTTTATGAAACATATTCCCCTCAAAAATTATGGGGAATATTTTTCGTCGAAAATCAAATGAAAACCTTATGGCGTTAAAAGACTTTAGAAGAATTTCGTGCTGTACTGGCTCAAGAACTTTAATGTTAAGAATTTAAGTTATGAAAATAGATGTTTGTAAAACCGAAAATTATGTTCACCATGGAAAAAATGTGACATATGAATTAAGATTTAAATTCCTGTGAATTTTGTCTACATCCGTTATGCAATATTAACCAAATTAAAAAAACATTAAAAAACAAAAAAAAATAAAAATAAGCTCTTCATGGCACATTAAAAATGTTGACCTACATTCGTGAACCAAATTTTGCTCCATGAATTTTTACCAATATGCGCATGAAATGTATTTTTATCGCATGACTTAACACAAGACCTTTTTATGGAAAAATTTATTTTTTTATGTTTTTTAAACTAATTTATGCATTTAAAGGTTTGTTAAAAAAAAAAAATAAAAACGTGCGCACATTTTTACTTGAATTTATAACTGGCAATTAGCATTAATTAACATAACCCTAAATGATTCTGAAGAGGCCACTTCCATTGCGAGTGTCAACTAATTTGTTTTTCCAGCATTGAATACATACAATGAAAAAAAATACTATTTTTATATAGCGTACTGAATTCATAGTTGCATGTTGCATTTACCATATACCATAATTATTTAGCGCCAATGTCTGTGATTTATTGGCGTCTGCAATATTCATTAAAACTTTATGCATAATTGTTTTGATTGATATGTTGCGAGTAGAGGAGTTTACCATGTGACTTTAAGAAGCGTCTGTGCAGTATAACTAACACAAAATGCAGCACAGACGCATCTTCTTCTCCATGACAATGACTGATTGAAGTGATGCACTAAAATGGAAAATGTGGTTGCTTGCCGCGGCGTTGTTGTCATGTGAACTTTGATCGCTAGCGTTCGCGAAACATTTACAATTCTCATTTGTTTTACATGATTTCTAGTAATACATGAGTATTTTGGACCGAATTTAAATTTATCTCTTGTATTAGCTCTTCCACCGTACTTAATAACCCATGTTTACAAAAGGATTTTTTTTAATTTTTTTCGACATTTTAAATTTTATTAAAATTTTTCTAACAATTTCCATATTTAATCAACTTTATCGCCCCTTTCAACCTACTTCAAATTTTTTCCCACTTTTTCAAACTCATTCAGAAAAACTTTCCAGGAACTTAATAGAAATAAATAATCATTCTCAAATAATGCTAATATTTGCGTTAAACATTCGAAAACTCCAACAAAACTGAAAATTAATTTACCCTACAAATAAATTATTTTATTATCGACATTAAAATCCAATTAAACTTAAATTCATTTTAATTTGAGGTCAACACACATAAAACCTTTTTAGGCCTTAAAGTTCAAGCATTAAGCAGCTAAAGTTTAATTTAATTACCACTACAACATTGGGCTATTTCATAGATCTAAATCGATGATAATTAAAATTCAAAAATAAAACAAGTGCACATAAATTGGAAAAAATACCACAACACGCCCAATTGAAAATCCAACTAAAAAAGTCATAAAAATACCGAAATTAATTGAATTTCTAAAAAAAAAAAAACACAAATTTAGTTGACTCCTTTTACGACTTTTTCTTTTAAGTGGCATCATTAACATAAACAACGTAAAAGCTCATGTTCAACGCATGTAAACAAATCTACAGCTGCGATTAACATAAAAATGTTAACAAAACAAAATTAATTTTGTTAATGAAAATAAAATAAAAAAAAAAAAAATAAATGTTTTCTAAATATTTACATACTTACATACATACGTATAGAGTACAAATGAAAGAAAAATTTATCGGAAAAGAAAAAATATAGAAATTAAAATATACAACACTGTAAAAGCAATAAAATTTTAGAAAACAAATCATAAATTTTAAAATCAAATCTATCTATAATTTTAAACATGTTTGACGACACGCGTGAGACAACAAAATTTTGATGTATCGATCGATCAATCAAAAACCATAAACAAAATGTTACGTTAGCCACGACGTATACGCATCGCGTCGCATACCTATGCCGTCGTGCGGGATTTGTCTATCGTGCCCGACTATGTAAAGCAGCATACAATGCATTTAAGTCGTAAATTTCTCATTAATGATAAAAATTTTTATAGGGAAATTCATAAAATTGTTGCATGACTGCATTTTTGACATTTTCGTATGCAACATGCAACAAATATTGGTTTTTGATGTTGCTATTGGAAATGATTTTTCTCTTGCTGCTGATTTTGGTGCTGCTATGAAAATTAAATTATAAATTACACTAATTTTTTTCGCCATCATGCACAAATTTTATAGGATATAAAAAATTGAAGTAAAGGGTAATCCAATAAGAGCTTCCTACCACCAAGATCATATGATTTGATGCCATTGGATTACTTTCTTTGGGGATATATTAAATCACTTGTTTATATCGACACACCCGAAACTATTGACGCTTTGGGAACCAACATAACTCGTGTTATTCAAGGAATACCGGCCGATATGCTCGAAAGAGTTGTCGAATATTAGACCCACAGAATGGATCATTTAAGAACTAGTCGTGGACAACATTTGAACGAAATAATTTTTACACATTGTATTATAGGAACCGAACTATCATTCCAAATAAAGACTTGCATCAATACATTGATTTTTATTTAGAAAACAAAGTAGGAAGCTCTTATTGGATCACCCAATTATAACATTCTCTTACTGATGATTGATTTTGGTAGTAAGTTTCCACAATTAACAAACGTTGTTCAGGAGTAAGTCTATTCATGATTGAGTCGTATTGAATACTGAACACAAACATATGGACAAGCCATTTGACACATGACAGCTATCGAAATTCCATTGCTGTCTTAACATCTCAGTTTATCTTTTCTCTTCATAAGAAATTTTTTTCTTTGAAATTCGAAACGAAATATAAACGGTTCAAATGAGAAAATAAAAACAAAAATATATATTTCAAGAAAACACATTAGCATAAGTAACGAAAAATCTAACGGCGATTTTCGTGTAATGTTTCGCAAAATTTAAATTCAAAAAAAAAGATTATTTAGCTTTAAAAAAATAAAAACAATAACAATATGCAATAACCTTCTCTATGACAAATATGTTGTTTTAAAAAAGAAATTATCAAAATCGGTTCAGAATATTTTGTGCCAAAGCGTTACAAACATTTCCATATAAGTAATATTATATAAATAGTATTTATCAATCAATGAAAAATTCGCTCAAAAAGTTCCTAGACAATGTTTTTTGGTCTTGCAAAAATTAAATACCTTATCTGCATTATTTCTGCTATTGTTGTGAAATCTGGTTGCACTTCTTTTAGAAAATCGCTCAGTTTTGAACTTTTTCCTTTTATCAAAGATGATACGCCATCTTGACAAAATTCGCCCACTTTTTGTCAGGCAGTAATGCGAGTTTTTCATCTATTTTTGTGCAATATGTTTGCATAACTATATATAATTCTTTCAGTAAAGCGTTTTGAAGTATTTATTTGTATGGGCGGTGTCACGCCTTCTAATTGAAATTTGAAAATTTTTGGATAGAGTATTTTCAAACAATTTGTACTATTCATTTGAAATTCAGTTGCATTGCTATAAATAACTCTCCGAGTATAAAATTTTAAAAATTTTATTTGTTTGAGCGGTAGGCGTATTTAGGCGCCTGCACAGGGCCTGATTTAGACCTCTGACCGCCCTAGGCTAACTATGAATATGCGCCCCATAAGTACGGAAAGAAAAATTTTGATGAGCAAAAAAAAAAAAAGTTCTTAACTTTAAAAAAATTCTTTCAAAATAGATTTCCATCTATTTTGTTGCTTCGATTTCAAACGAATAAAAGTTGTAACTTTCCGGTCTCTAATGTGCCAGTTACTAGCATCTGACTAATCTAAAATAAAAATTAAAGTGTGAGATTGTAATTCCTGAATTACAATTTAAAATCTAATAAGTAAAATACTTGCAACAATTGCTCTATGTCTAAATCGTAGGCAATGAGGCTAGAGAATCACTTTTGACAAACATGGGAAGGAAAAATTCACGATTCTCAATTGTATCTGTCCAATATTTGCTTATAAAATATTTTTCAGAACTTCATTTTTTTTCCACTTATTGAAAGGTTGTGTTAAGAAGGTGCAACTAACAATAAATCTTAATCAACGTTAATTCTCAGCGCCCCCTCAGACCTTGCGCCCTAGGCTTAAGCCTAAATAGCCTGTGGGTAAATCAGGCCCTGCGCTTGCATCTTGCATCAGTAATATATTTTCTCACTTTTAGTTTCAGAAGAGGCTTCACTTCTATAAAGGTTTTCAATAATTCAAGTCTAGAATTTATGGTGCGAACTTGTGGTTTTCTTTACGAAAAACTAGTGTTGATATACAATTTAAATTATAAACTATGACGTAGATATACTATACTATTTTCTTCACTTTCCAAACAAGTTTATCTATTTTTCTGCTATATGCAAAATTTTATATTTATTGAAATACTGACTTACTTTTCTACATATAACATAATACAATTTTTCTTACGCTGATAACTGATCTGATGCTTTCATCATCATCTTATTTACCATAGATTTCCAATGTGGAGTTAATACCATTATTAAATTGGCTCTTAAATGTAAAGTAGGCTTGTGTGGAATTAACTCCACCAGAATAAAGATAGGGTGTAGCACCGGAGCTGTTCGTAAATCTATCATAAACAAACATGGCGGTTATAATCCTTGTATTGCCCTGTCCCTAAGAGTATATAGAATTTTTTTTAAATAAATAAATTTTATTTAAACTTAATAAAAATCATTTAATACTTACGAAATTCACATCCTGATTTACGAAATCATTAGCAACACGAGCACGAAAGACAGATTGATTGAATAGTAAAAAATCAGTGGAATTACGTTTTCCATAGGTGGCGCTGGATGCGAAAGCGATTGCGAACAATGCGGTGCAAAGGAGTGCGATCTTAAGAGCCTGCATATTTATGAGAGTTAAGTAAACTGTGTATTTTAACTTGTATTGCAGCTATATTGCCTTGACACCAAGAACTGTTGGCATTCTATTGCTGTCAATGGTTTTTTATAGCATTTCTTTGGTCTAAGAGAATTTTAGCACAAGCAGTGGTATATTGATATTAAAAATTCTATAAATAGCTATGCTGTTGTGTGTGTGTTATCAGAAATTTTATTAATCATAATATCGTACATATTTTGGGTTAAAATTTAATTGAAATAAGAGATCGGAAATGAGATAATAGTGGGACAAATTGCAAAATCAAACTATGTATTAGGAATGAAAAATTAAATTGAAGTTATAAACGCTTATTTAGAATATCATCCGTCAGTTTTTTGGAGTATATTCAAAATTTTATCAAATTTATACTCTGAGGAGTTAGTGAGCACACCATAATATAGCATTAGATGTTAAAACGAAAGGAACAGAGGCCTGAGATCTCCAAAATATAATTTCGAAATCTTAAAAAATAAAGTGCAAAAAAAAGAAAAAAAAATGTTTTCGGTAGAAATAACATTCTTCACAAAGTTCGGAGAAACATTTTTCTTTTGTGAAAATTTAAAAAAAAGAAAAATTTTTCATATTGTTTCGTCAGTCCCCTGCAATATATTTAAAATTTCTAAGCTAGTCCATTTACTTTCGAGTATAAATAGTCTTCAGATCATTTTGTGAGTCCGAACTCTATACTTTTCCGCGCAAAAACATAGTAACAAGCGGTCTATAATTTAAAAATTTTGCTCCACTGTAGGTCAATATCTTATATTTATATTTTTTTGAAGCTATTTAACTTTAATCTAATCTCTTTGTCTCTTTTATGAATGATATTAAAGGCTATTTAAATCATTTGTATAATGTTTTCTTTTTTTTTGTTCTAGACAACAATTGTGAAAAGATTTTGATTATGAAAAATCCCCTGAGAATATTCAGACCTGATAGCGTAGATTATTTCCTGTTGATTTTGCTGTTATGGTGGTAATTTCGCAGTACATATATAGTTTTTTTAATGAATCAAATTGATAATTATAATATAATTAATGTATTTCCCAAGTAAAAACCAAACTCGCAGTTTATAACAAAATTGGTTGAATAACTCCCAATCCTAAAAATAGGAAAAAAAATTAATCACTCAAAAAATAATTGGGAAAAAAAGTGTGAAATCATCATAATTGTGAACTATGTCTCTCCCAAAATTAGAAAAAACATTACTCCAAAATGTAAGAAAGATTTACCCAATAAATCGCATGGGATAATCGTATCATAGGTATTGTGACGCTAGTTTCTCATAAGAAATTCAGGATGATAAGTCCTTTAAGTCCTTGTAGGTGATATGTTTGGCCGTGGGCGATATTACCGGTGATATTAAGGCTTCCATATGATGCTATTAGCATAATAATTCTGTCAATTTGTCAATATTATTCTACCGCTACTTTCAAATTGAAAATTCAATGTTGTAAATTTTAAAATACCGTCCTCGGACATCGAAATATGTTCCTATACTGTATTTTTTTGGTGTACTACTGTAATAAAAACTGCATAAGGATTACGTTTTATTGTCATCAATATCAAAAATATTAAGTTTTTTAATACCAATGGTGCTGAAAAATAATGAAAATACATATTTGTTTGTGTAGTGAATATATTCATATTTGATCTAAAATTCATTAAAAGTTTTGTAAAATGTGTCATGCAATGCGCAATGGTTATTATCTGACTTCTACTGTATTATATTTTGTAGCTCATTGCCTTTGAAACGCGATAATGCGCAAACAGTAACACCTACGTCGCACGAAAATTAAATTATTTGTTTTGTACCGCAAATTTTCAAAATAATTCGAGATATCCAAATAGAAATTTCCAATAAATGAATTGCAGTTTAAAGCTTTTTAATGTGCTCTTATCAAAATCGCACGCGCCGCTTTAACGTAGGCAAGGTAATTCTTAACACATTAACACAGAATACATATTGAGCTGGCTCATAATACCTCTTAATTTATTGTGAAAATGTATATATAATTTCATGTGAATATCGGTTTCTGCTAATGACTGTAAAATTCCATCAAAGTTATGTTCTGTTAAATAATATAAAATATTTATAGCGAACATGAAATGAAAATTTGGAGGAGCTAACTATTTTCGGAGATATTACAATTGAAAGTCACAAGACCTTAAAAGTTTCTAAAAATTGTTACAAATCGTAATCCAGTGAATTAATTTAAAAAATATAGTGTACCATATCAAAAATAATTAGAGTTATTATTTACTTAGTTTTCGAGATAATAAATTTTTTTTTAAGTTCTAATCGTTATATTACAGAAAACCTTTACTATTTCCAAAAGTACTACATACCATCAATCTGTTCTTTTTCGGACTAATTAAGAAAGCCAAATTTTTTTTTTGCTCTCATTTTATATGCAATTTATTTTTCTTTATTATAAGAAAAACAAAAATTTGTAATATTTTAGAAAATTTAGAATACCTCGAAATATATGTGAATGATTTAAGACATTTGTGCAATAATATTGTAGTTAATAAAATTAGCTTTCATATGATATCCATATTTTTAATCAGTCACAAAGCTTTTCAATAAATCACAAAAATCTTAAGATCGATTTTTTCTCTTTCGGTAAGAGAGAATTACTTAAGAATATTAGGGTACAAGGAACCAGAGTGACCCAAAAGTGCGAAAATCACAGTTTCTAAAGATATTTGAGGCAGTTACTTCGGAAGGTAATTTCTCTATATGAAACCATTAACAGGGTTTCAAAGAACTACTCTTTTTCTTCAAAACTCACTTTGAATTATATCGATATATATAATTTTTTTGCGAAATTTCGTAAATTGATATTTATTATTTAGGTCTTCATACAAATCAGTACGGCAGAATATTTGCGAAATGTGTAATAAAATTTTAATTTACGATGTTTTGGAGAGTCAATAAATAGATATACGAGGAGTAGTTCTTTTGGACCTCATTAATGGTTTCATAAAAAAAATTACCATTCGATGCAATATAACCTCAAATATTCTGAAAAACCAAGATTTTTGCAAATTTAGTTTAGAATATCTCAAAAACAAGTATCAATAGTGAAATTCTGACATTGGATTTGAATGCGGCGCGCCAAAAACCTTCGAAGAAGTATGTTCGGGTTTCAAAACCAGAGGTTTGACCAAATTTTGTCAACCTATGATATCTTTCATATATCATTTCAGATCCTTCCAACTGTAGAAGGAAGTGATTCCTGATCGTTTTATATTTGAAATTACGAAGCTCCCCAACTTTTATCTCCGTTATAAACAGTACACCGAAAAAAAAACTTACTCCGTTTAAGGAAAAATGCCAAAATGTAAGGAAAAAATGTCCTTCAATACGAGCTAAAGTCATGGGTTCCTCAAAATAAGTAAGTTGGATTCCTTAGTACAAGGAAATGTTGCTGCTTTGAAATAAGGAAAAGTTTACTCAATGTGAGGACAAGGTTATGAAACTGAGGAAAATTTTACTTTTTCTAAGGATGAAGGTATCCTTAAATGAAAGAAATTTACTTAAAATAAATTCGTTGATTTCAAAAAAAAATTGTTAATTTTCTATTTCCTCTATTTTCTTATTTGTTGGTTACTTATTTTGTCAGTCATTCTTATTTTAATTGTAATTATTTTAATTGTAATCGATCAGAGAATTGAACCTGTGTTCTGCGCCATGGCACTGTTCAAAGATGATCATCTTACCCAACTCAGCCACCGACAGCATTTTTAAGACATACTAAAATGATGTTGTTAAACTGCGCATGTAACAACCATTGTCCATTGTCTGATCAGGGAAGCTTCGGTTCAAATCCCGGCGACGACATATTTTTTTTTTTAAATTTTTTTTATTAAAAAACCAAAAATTTTACTAAAACCACAAACTCTATATTTGAGGAAGAGCGTTGACTTGCTTTAATGAAACAAGAACTCATTTCAAAGGACTCAATTACTAAATAAAATGATATTTTCATCAATATGAGGAAAAATAACTTAGATTAAGGAAAATTTTTGCAGTAAATCGGAGGAAGGCAGTTCTTCAAATTTAGTACGGTCTTTTTTTTCGGTGTATGTACATATATGGGATTTATTAATGTTTATTAATTCAAGTAATTCAATTTATTAATTTAATGAAAAATATGTTTAAGGTTAAATAAAAAAGCAAAATTTAAAGAGCCGCGTCTTCGTCGGTCGTCACTCGGAGTTCAACTGCGGTCGTTTGTTGCAATGATGCCAAATTACTTTAAAAACAGTGTTATCGTGTCAATAATAATTCCCACATGTATTAAAAATTAATTTAGTAAAATATGATTTCATAAATAGAGATGAAAAGAAACCTAAGGAAGCAAATTTATTTCATAACTTTAAAAAAGTTTTTATTTTTTCACCCACCCTAATGCAAATATGTTGTTTGTGTGCGTGAGTTTTGTAAATATCATCCGGTAAAATCCGTAACATTTTTGTATAAAAATCTTTTCTTTCTTATACATTTTATGGAAAAATTTCCTGTTGTTTCAAAAATCAACCCAAAAGTAATTTCAATATAAAAAAATAAATTTCCGGAAATATCTTTTTAACCCATTCCTGAATAGGGGATATTGTGTTCTATATAAAATACAAAGATTCAATTCTTTTATTTCTTAAAAATAATTTTTTTTTTCCAGAAAAAAGCTTTGATTTTTCCACGTGGAAAACCTTTAAATTTTCTTTATGCGAAATTTAATAAACATTTATGTGTATGTATGTGTTCACTTCAAGTGTAAACAAAGAAAATCATTTTCACCACCACAATTTTATTTTTCTTACTCCAGTGAACATACATATAAGAATCTAAATGTACGTATCTGTAAGCTTGTAAACTGATGTCTAAACTTTAGCAAAATAAATACATACATACAATACATGCATATATTGAAATACATAAGAACTCAAATTGATGTGTTTTTTTTTTTAAAAACTTTTTGAATTTTTTGTAAAACTGCTACGAATATGTTGTGGTTTTCTGCAGACGCTGAAGCAGCAACTGCTGCTACTTTGTCAGTGGCAAAGTTTTTGTTGCAATTAAAAAAAATCGTGATTTATTTTTTTATTTTTTTGTTTTTACATATATTTTTTATTTAATTTTATTTAAACGAAATTAGAGCTTTTTGTTGTATTAAACATTTTATAGTTTTTAAGTATCTTTGTTATCTCAAGATGCAGAGAGTGGGTTTTGTCTTACGTATAAAACTATTTTAGTTGCTTTAGTTTTCTTTTTTTTTTTTGTTACAATATTACTGTTTTACATTTACACATATAGATAAATTATTGCTATTTAAAAATTGAAGATTTTTTTCATTATTCTTCTCACTTTCCTCTGCGTCTCTATTTTCCATAGATTTCCACACGAAAGATTAATCCGTAATTGTATTGTGACTGCAGTTTTATTTGTACTAAATTGAATCCTGGTCCACCAGAATAAATGTTTGCATGTCCTCCAGTACCATTTGTCACCTGATCGAATGCACGTATGCCGGTGATAATGCGTCCATTACCAAGGCCCTATTGCAAAAAAAAGTTGTAAATATAATTAAAGTGGATTTGTTGCGGAAATAAAAACAAAATAATGTTTGCAAAATCAAGTCTGAAAAAATCTTTCATTACAAGTGTTTCTGTTTTAAATACGCCCTATCCTTGCACAAAACATTTGTATGTATGTATGATGAGCCGATCTCAATAAGAATGGTTAATGTTTGAATTAAACTAAAAACTCAGTTTTAAAGTGCGACAAAACGATAACACAAAATTTTTGTAATTTAAATTCGTTTTAGGTTTTATAAAAAAAATAAAAGTAAAACGTTATTATAAGAATGGGTGGATTCTCCTTTATTCTCTACCACTTCAGTCATTCGATCTTTTAAGGATTTAAATAGTTTTTTAACGTATTTTCGAAGAAGAGCCTCCCAGTGGGCTAAAATGCTGTTTTTGAGCTCGTTGATGAACTCATACTGCCGATTTTCTGCATACACCTGTCGAACCAAACAACCCCAGCAGTTTTCAATAATATATAGGTCAGGAGAACGATCCTGCTGAAATATCATAGTATCACTGGTTAATTGTAGAACTACTTCATTTTCGATTAAATTCAAGTAGTCCACACTTTTCATTTTCAGGGCACAAACTTTATTTCGAGTTTTCCGTTTCCAGCCCATATATTGACACTTTAATGATATGGGCTGGAATCGGATTACAGGGAAAAACCGCAATAAAGTTTGTAACCTCAAAACCGAAAGCGTGGACTACTTAAGTTTAATCGAAAATTAAGTAGTTCTACGTGGGAGGCAATTTTAGCAGGATAATGCTGCTGTTCATGCAGCGAAAATAGTAAGAGTTTTTCGAGGACAGCAACTCATATCTCCCACGTTGTCAAACCACGCCCGAATTTTGCATTTGGATGAAAATGCGGACAAAATACTCTCGAAGGGTGGCTTTTTTTTTTGTTAATATGCGGTCTCATAATCCTTTATTATAGAATCGGGTTTGAGGAAAAATCGCCAAATTTTCAGCTTCCTAGATCAGACCTGCGAATGGCGCAAACAGTTTGTTACCTATTACAATTCACGTGGAAGCAGTGTACTTTAGTGAAATCATGTCACTGTACTTGAAGTGTCAGATGTATGTACATATGTGTGTATATTATATACTAATTTTGGCAGCTCAGTAATTGTTATTCACAACAACAATTTTTATGTTGATGTTTTTATTTTGATTATCTAAAAACGGAGATGAATAATAAAGGATAAGAAGAGGAATCTCTAAATCAATTCCAATAAAATGTATATCAATTTAAAGATATTTCTATAGGCCTTTAAAAATTATATAAATAACGTTTGTGTTGATTGCAAATTTCAAAACAGTGAAGGCTAAAAAAAGTGCATTCACTTTAGCGTTTAATCAGATCCGAGAATCTCTGCTGGTTTGAATGAAAACATCTACAAAATACCATCTGAAACCGCTGAAAATAATCTAAGTAACAATGGTAACACCCCCCTTCGATCAATGAATAAAATTAAGTCCATATTTCTCGAATATCATGTAAAAAAAAAACAATTGAACTTCTTCAAGAAACCCGTAAATGTAAACGTTACAAAGAGCGTTTAAGTAATCAGTAAATTGAGCAAAAAAAAGATTTCATCAGCCAATTTTGGGGCTATTTTTGGTTGTTTTTAAGCTCACTGGCTGACCCTCACCAATCGCACTACTATTTATTGCGAATTTTTTTCTTATCAACAAATTTTTTTTTGCAAAATATTTCCTGTATTAGATATTGTAAAGTTTCGCACACGCTATGTATAGTTCATAAAATTAATGTGAAAAGTTTTTTGAAGGCCCGCGAAATTTTGCAATCGCAAATGAGGGGAAATTTCACAAGTGTGTTGTGGGAAATTTCACTTTCGAAAAATGCTTCGAAATTTGCACAACATACTACCTACGAACATGGCGGCCATAGAGCACATAAATTCACCCCAGAAAAGCAACAAAAAATCTAAGCATGTCTACATAGAGAGCAGGAGAATTATTCAAAACGAAGTAGAAGAAAACAACCTTGAAAAAAAATTGCGGCAACATAAAATTGAGAATTGCTAAAACAAAAATGAAATGGAGAATAACGAATTCAATTGCTGAACGCTTCCGATAAGGCGCGCAAAAAAATCTCTAAAATAACAAAACGAAATCGACCTCAACCATAGCGCCTTCTTGGTAATCTCGAGATTTATAGCAGCCGCACCAGTAAAATGCACCGTTTTATTTAAAATTCAACGAATTCACGATTTTAACATAATGATTTTTCAGATTTTTCAATGAATGGAAGATTTTTGTCTCTTGATTTTCAATTGGGTATATTGTTTTTTTTTCTTATTTTCTTACATTTTTGGGAAATCTAACTTCATGATTCACATATTTTCCTGGTGACGATGCATTAAATACATTTTCCACATGCAGCAATTGCGCCGAATTTGAAATGTTGCCCCATGTGCTTGAGACGGCATATACGGTGGCAGCAGTGCAGATAACAATGGTCAGGGCGCTTAAACTGATGGTTTTCATCTTAGTTGATATTATTTATGGATTACTGTTTTTTTTTGTTGTAGTTGCTATTTATAGCTCTTTATATTTTATTTATAGAATTTATATGTAATTTTTTAACTTATCAGTTATATGCAAAAAAAAAAAAAAAGTATGAATGTGCGTTTTATTTAAAAAAAAATCAATTTATGCGCTATAAAAATTTCTACAGATCCGTTCCGCTCAGAGCAACTTAAAGTTTGATACTAATTTTGATGATATATTTTTCGCTATATTTGAGTCTGATTCACGCTAAGGGAAATATTCAATATTTCGTTTAGTTGGTGGAATTACACTGCAAAAACGCAGATTAATTTTTGATTTTTTAGACTTTAAGTATAGGAAGAGATTGCTCGAATTATAGATTGCGGCATGAGGACACTGAATTTTGGGTAAATTAAATACGTAAATTGGGGAAATATTGAAGAGAACTGAAGGTACTTGTTACTGAAAGTTTTGAGGAGATCCTATGCTTCGTTAGACCATTAGATATGTTAATTCAAAAGCACTGTGATTAGTGAAGACTCAGACAGTACAAGGATAATCAAACTTATCAATTTTATTGTATGCTTGGCAAGTGGCAAGTGAGGATAAGTGGGCGGTCTTCGGCCACGGCTCAGTATTAACATCATCCAATATGTCCAATATTGGTTTCGCGGCGGCTTTCGGCAGCGGTTCAGTCTAAAATATGTCCAATACCGGCTTTACTGTTCACAGTGCTTTTACATTAAAATTAAAATGCATACTTTCAGACATAAAAATTGACTAGATTGGCCTAAGAAAAACTAGTTTATCCTAAAAACTAGTTTGACGTGAATATATTATGTATACAAAAAAAAAAAAAAAAAAAAAAAAACAAAAACAACTTTAAGCGGATATCGAAAAGAGAACATTAAAACATGGTCAAATTGGATTTCTTGAAAACAGCCCTCCATCAAATTGAAGTAATTTTGAGAGCGTGAAAGTAAATCGATTTCCAAAACAATTTTTATAATGATTTCACCTCCATAGTTTTTTTCTGGGAATTCGGGTTTGTTTTGATAAAATCAAAGGCTAAGCCTAAGATTTTTTAAATTTTTTCCAGTGTATTACTCATAGTCTGAGGACGTCAAAGTAATCTCTAAGAATTTTTCTCAAAATGTGATTTATAAAAATCTCTAGAATGGTTTTTTTTGCCTAGTTTCTTATCAGCTAAAATATATGTATGCACATACAGCAGGTCCCTTTATCATTTTCAATATTCAAATGTTTTAGATTTTTTATTTTTTTTTTTCTATAACCACGAACGCTAATCTGGTTCCGCTTTGCTATTCGCTATTTATAACGTGATTTCTATCCAGTCAAAATTTACTAGAGATGACGCAGTTTCTAATCCAATATGTAGCACGTTTTCGTTTCTTTTGCAAAAATGTGTAATTCTTACAATTCGTTCATAGTTCTATTCATAAAATGATAACGACACGCTTACAACTGTGAGAAAGTGCTAATGGACGCTGATAACATTTGGTTACTTTAAAAGTATTAATGAACTTATAGTAAATCATAAGATTTGCTTGATTGCAAGCTCTTTAGTTTGAGAAATATTAACTTAATATAATACATATATTTTGATTATTTTTTTTGTAGATTAACCGCCTCTTTATGTAACACGATTCGTTTCGTTTCGTCTCTAATCTTCATGCCTGAAAATATGCGATTGTATTTTACATAAATGAAAACAAAAAAATTTAGCTTGTGCTTAATGACTAGTTAATTACAAATATAAGAATTGTATTAGCATACTTTTAGGCTTGGAAATTAGGGACGAAACGAGACGAATCGTGATACATAAAGAGGTCCTAAGTCAGAGTGTAAGTTTTCATAACTAATACATAAATTATTTTTATTAATCTTTCTGCTATATAAAATAGATTTTAGTGTCAGAAAATTTGCATATAATGAAATGAGAAATGTTAAAGAACAAAACAAAAAAAAATATAAGAAGGAAATAAAAAATCCATTGCATACTTTTAGTTGGTGAAGAAATATAAATTTAGTTGTCAAATATGAGAAGAAAATAAAAATTCTGTGAAATGATCACCACAACCGAATTTTTTTCTGAAAGTCTAAACTTTTGGTCATACACGACTTATCTTTAAATTTGTTGATCTGGTTAGCCTTGAACTGCATAATTTGTATGCATATTTTTTGTAAAAAAAAGGATTATTTCTTCTTTAAATAGTTCATTTCGTGAGGTGCTAAATTTAATTTAATATTACTAAACACTTCCCATTTTCAGAAGAAAGAATCTTTCTAAACCTAACGAATGCTGTTCGCATTTTGTGCAAAGTTGAGCAAAAAAAATTCGCACACACACACACACACACATTAAATAAAGTGCATCCAAGAGAAATCAAGACATTTCGTAAAATTTTCTGACGAACCAACGACGCATAAATTATTTCTGCCAAAAACCATCTGCCAAGTCTAAGTATTGCAGCCACTCTACAGTATGCAATTTTGCTCAACTTTTGGTCAAAATTAGATTTTTTTAGATGAGTTAGTAAATCAGCCATTTCAGCTGAATTTAAGGGATTAAAGTGGTATGTGTTATGAAATGCACAACTGTCTTGGAACTTTGATTTTAAAATTTATTCCCAAAAATTAACATCAAAGTTGAATTTTGAGCAGAAAGTAAATGAAACTTTCACACTGTTCGCCGTCGCCAGCCATATGTTGCAAAAACTTAATGCTTCATGGAGTTCGTACGTACTTGCAATTAAGGTTACCAGACAATTTAGAAACTAGCATTTGCAAAAATTTATGAAGAAACACTTAAAAATTTTCCTCATTGTGTTATGTGGTAACTCTAACTCAAAAAAGCAGACATATAATCATATATGTATGTATATGTAGATAGAGCCTCGCACAAAAACTGCATGCAACCTCACGTACACATACAAGCACAGATAGAAGACAGTGTTAATAAATAATTTTGATGTTTTCTTCTGGCATTTGCAAAACTAATTTAATTGAAATCATTTCAGAGTGAAAATTTTCAATGAATTTTCCATAGCCTTACTTCATTGCATTTGAGTTTGGAATTTTGATTTGAAAATTTTTATTTTTTCTGTACATGTTTTTGTTGTAGTTCACAGTGTGCAATGTTGTTTTGTAAACAAACAAAAATTTTATCTGCAAAATATCTCTCTCATTAAAGTGATTTAATTAACTTTTGAGGGCTGTCATCTGACTTAATTTCTTTGTAAGTATTGTAGTAGTTGGCGGAATTTTTTTTTGTTTTGTCTTATGAATGATTATGAATTGGTTTGTCTTAGAAATTGTTAATTGAATAAGTTGCTAAATTATGACATAAAATTTTCGTATATTGTCTTGGAAAAGAATTATATTGGAAGCTCTTCAGGAAAGACACTTCTTTTTAACTGAAATCTAATCCTGTATATGATTTATTCTAGATAGATTAGAATTGTATTTGCATTTGATATTTCACAGTTTATAGTTATTATTGCACTTATACGAAAATGATGGTGTTTTTGAAATTAGTGTGGCTCAGATTATCGTAAAGTTATAGCATTTTGAATTGTAACAATTTTTCCAATATTTCTCGATTATTTGTCGAAAAACAGAACAACGCCAATATTTTAAGCATTTTTGATAAATTTTCTAACCACAGAACTTTTTCCTGCATTTTGACTCTCCTAAAAAGTATTCTCCGCATCTCGTGAATCAATAACCTCTTTCCTAAAAACCAACTTTCAGCTGTGACCGGTGTGAAAAAAAATCTAAGCCGATTTTAAACAAAACCATTCTGTCAAAATATTTGCCAGACGTACGTCGCTTTTGAACTTCTATTAAAAGTTGGATAAAATTTGATTCTCCAAAATAGTCTGGTTATGTACATATGTATTTATGTATTGATAATTTCAAGAAATTTAAATTACTGAAGCTGAAACATTTTGTGATTCTATATATTGTTATGCCTAAAAGTATTCACTTTATTTCTTATCAATAGCTAAAATTTCATTCTGAAAACGCACTCGCACTATATGAGTCTTATCAGTAGAAGAAAGCTTTCACATGAACCTGTGGAAGCGTTTCTTTTTAGTTTTTTATAGAATTTGAATTAATGTTTTTTTAAATAACATTGCGGTTTGAATGATTCAGTTACCACAAAAAAAAATTTAAAATTTCTTATTGATATCTTTTCAATTTTAAATAATTCTTTGGATAGCTGCAAATTAAGTAGGTACCTGATTCTTCCTGAAATTAATAAATTAATTTGGTGCGAAGAACCCATGCTGGAAGACTGAAATAATTTATTTCAAACGGTCCCTACTGTCCCACCCATAAGTCCAACCACACAAAATGATAAAGATCGCAATTAGATAGTATCACAATATCCCAATTGTAAGAGTCAAGAATTTTAACTAATTCCAATAAAATAATTCTTTGCAATAGTCTTATTCCGACTTTTACATCATCACCTTTATTTGTTGCTTTTTGTTGAATTTTGTGCTCTATTTTGAATGCTGAAACTTGAGAAAGTTCAAAAGCTGCAAATAGCAACTGAGCTTAAGTTTCAGTGGTTGTAACAAGTAAAGCTTATCACATTGATAGCTTTATCCAATCAATCATTATGTAGCTGAGATCCTATGAAATTTCTCACTTGATTAGTTCAAAAGACAATCTTTTTTAAGGGTACTAAAATCTACGCCTCGAACAGCTTATTGATGACTAAGTTTATACTTTTGTGAAAATTTTATAAAATGAAGCAGTTTGAAGTAAATAACCGCATATCTACCTGAAATTTATATAACCCTGAGGTAACCCCTCGCAAATTATTTAAAACATAGACCATACCTTTTGTTCAATAAAAATTTTCAACTTTATAACCACATTTTATACACATAACCAGCTGATTAGATATAGTAGCTGTCAACATAAGCAAAGTTTTGACTTAATGTCCATAAATTTCAACAGTATCCTTAATGCTATGACCTCTTTCAGATACGAAATGAATTTTTGCATTAGTGGAGTCTGGACCACCGCTTACCAATACAGCTGTTGCACCATTTTTCGATTTTCTATCTGACACTTTAACGGCAGTAATGATATAGGCATTAGCATTATCCTAAAATAGAGATAAAGTAAATTAGCGCAATTTTCCACAATTTCAACTTCAGCCCTACTTTCTGCTTGTAGTTGTAATCTGTTGAAACACGTACTCCAACGAAGAAAGCTTTGCTAACAGTGTCCTTTGCAATAAGATAATCTTTGGGACCGATTTCACCCCAAAGATAATTATTCTCAGCAAATGCGCAGCCAATGAAAGCGCTGGCCAGGAAGAGTACAACAAAACAGTGCTGCATGATTGAATTGGAACTGCTGTTTGTGACTGGAGTACGTGAGAATTTATTGAATTTTGTAATTAGGAAAAACAATTGAATTTTATACCTACCTACACCTACTTGTATCACTAAAATGTTGTGATATTGTGTTGATTTATAATTTTACAACTTGCGAAATCTTCAATTAATTGAATGTTGTTTTTTTCGCACTTTGGCCTGCAATTTTAAAATGTGGTCATGTTTATCACTTTTTTACAAATTCATGCCTTATCTTATCATACCTCATGTAGGTACTACTGTTTATTTGTACATGGAGTATGTGATTTGTCGACTTTAATCGAATAATTTTTTAATTATTTTACATTAATGTCCGTTGGGTGGAACCGTAGAGTTTTTATCAGTGCTTGTTCAATGCAAACCGAATCACTCATTAATCTTCAATTAAAAGATATTTAAAAAGAAAAACAAAAAAATGCTCGAGTTGTGAACATTTAATGCGATTTTTATGTTTATATCTATTACTTTTCATAAAGCGCGTTCTATCATAAATAAAAAAACAACAAAAATAGTTTTGTTCAGAGAAAAAAAACTCTATGTTTTGAGACCCTTTTATATGAACTAAGCTCAAAATGGACTAAGTGGCGTAAAAACTAAAGATTTTTTAAAAAAAATAGGATATTTAGCTTTAAAAAAATAAAGAAATAAGTATGCAATTATCGTCTTTAGCGCAAATATGTTGTTTTAAAAAAAACATTTTTTAAATCAATTCAGTATATTTTGCGCCAAATCGTTACAAACAATTTTCATATAAGAAATTTTATATAAATAGTATATATGAAATCATTAACATTTGTACTTCTTCTTCTATTTTCAGGTAAGTCAACGTAAATTATTATTTTAATAATGGGTAAGACAAAAATGCTTTAAAATTAATTGATTTTGTGTGCTCCATAAGTGAGTATTTGAAAACAAACCCAGGCGCTTACGTAAGCTTAAGTCGATGGACTCTGACATTTCACTACCAAAAATTAAAAAAAAAAAACAAACAAAAAACATTTTTTTTAAATAAAACAATGTTTTTTGAAATCCCCCAAAAAAAGAAAATATCCCCCTCTTTTAATCGTTCACAAAATATTAATGAAAAAAATTGCTAAGTTTTTGCATTCAAAAAAGTCTTAGAAAAATGATTGACATGGCTCTCAGTGCTACCGTCTAACAACTTGGAAGATATTTCGTAAAACCCTGTAGCTGGATAAACAGCTGTATATAAATGTGTTACATATTTAAAAATAGATGATAGGCATAGTCAGTAAATAAAAGACTGTGGAAAAAGAGTCGAACTCGTTCGAACAATCTCGTCACTCATGAGCTTTTCACGCAATTAGGGGCCGTCCATTAATTACGTGAGGTGTTTTTTTGAAAATTCTAACCCTTCTCCCCCTTCGCTTGGTGAGATTTGGTGAAATCTAGTGGGACCAACTCCCTCCCTCCCGTGAGATTTACCTTAAAATTATCTGCCAAAATAATGTAAATTCTCTGCATTAAAAAGTTCAAGTGAGGTTTTCCTTGACCCCCTCCTCCCCCTTGGTGAGATTTGGTGAGACTTTCGCGGATCCCCTCCCCCTCCCTATTTTAACTCACGTTATTAATGGACGGCTCCTTACCAACTTCGTTTAACCCAACTCATCGCAGTCGAGTGTTTGTTGGATGAAAAGCAATGAAATTTGTGGTGCGCCTTACAGTGGGAAAATGTCCAAACTCGTAGAAACGAATAGCTCGAAGCTCATGAGTTGCAAACGTATGATACGGACAACGAACGAACTGAACGTGAGTTTAGTCGAACGAATCGAGTTGTTCAAGTTTGACTCGTTGGGTATGGCAAAATTTCGAATCTGTTCGATCAGATCTTTGAACAGCCTAAGTAAATATAGATAACTAACAGGGTTGCAACTGTTCCAACCGTGGGCTGCCTTATGACCTTTGATGGAAAGGATCCAAAAATTTTTGTATGGGAAAAGTTTTCATTGAAATTGGCTGAAATTTTATTAAGGTGTAGCTTATGTGATCCTTATTAAAAATCTGAAGAGTAGCAAAACAATTATAGCGTCATCCAAAAAATTTGTTGAGGTACCTGCTACTGTTTTGTTTACTTGATTAAAATAAATAATAAATGCTAAAAAAATTTGCAGCATCGCCACGGATTATTTCACGCAAATTAAAGTAGTTCAATAAAAATAATGGCTGGAAATAAAGTTATCCACATATAGACGGAAGCTAGCTTATAAATTTAGTTTGCTTAAATGAATACCATTTTTCTCAAATATTTATATGAGTTCTAGAAAAATGTATAGTATAAGCATATCTCATGTCTTACACAGCCTTCACTTTTAATCATGTACTTAAGTATTTGAAAGGAATTTTCTCAAGTGATTTACAGCAGCGCTTAACTGTATAAAGTTCTTACGTACATAACATTTCTAAGCATGAAATGTATCTTATTCTCTCCTCCAACTACCATTTACAGTCCCATCAGGTTGACTTCATACGATAATATTAATATTAAATTTTTGATTTTTTTTTTTTTCATCAAAAACCAATCGATATTCGAAAAAGGTTTTTTTTTCATCAAAAGAACTTTGAATTCAATTTAAATTTAAAAATAAAACTCCATTTCACATTTTTATATTCAATAATCAAAAATTTATTGCCCAATTATTAAGATTAACAGATTTTCGTTCACGACAGTGTGTCTTTGTCTGACTTAACGTCCGTAAACCTCGACAAGATCCGAAATACCTTTACCACTTACTGACTGGAATACAATTGTGGCACCCTTAGAACCAGGACCCCCACTTGTCAAGACAGCTGTTGCACCATCTTTACTCCTTTTATCGATAACTTTAATTGCGGTAATGGTAAAAGCATTCAAATTGTCCTTTAAAAATAAAAAGCAAACAATGAATTAAAAAAAAAAAACAAGTAAACAAATAATGAATATAATTTGAAATTCACCTTTTGTTTGAAAGTATACGTTGTGGATACTTTTATTCCCACAAAGAATGCTTTACTGACTTTATCACTGGCAAGTAGCACATCATTGGCGCCAACTTCTCCCCAAAGATAGTCATTTCCAGCCGAAGCAATGCCTATGAAGGCGGCGCTGACTAACAGAAGAATAACAAAAGAATACTGCATCTTGGATAAGAACAACTAAAGTGTGAAGTCTACTAAGGCACTTGAACACTACTACTGTGTCTTGACTCAATTGTTGAGTGCAATTTATTTGTTTTTGAATTGAAAGAGTATTACCAATCAGCGATATATTTGTGACAATTAATTGTCTATACATTTTTTGTGATAACTGAAAATATCATAAATGTATTTGTTGTATCTCTGCAAAGATAATATATTGCTCTACAACCGGCATGTATGCATCTTGTTGTTCATACAAATAAAATAGTCTTCCATTATTTAAGAACTCGTTTCGAGGCATGGTCAGCAAAAACATATTGCCATTAGTTGTCAAATAACTTATAGGATAGGGAATATATCATAATTTTTTTTTAATTTCGTATATAGTGAATGGGGCCAGCGTGAGTATAAAAACTCGGTTTTCGGGATAGAAAGACCCCTCATTTGGCCGCCATTTTGAAAAATGGGTGTAAATAGTTCTAACGCGATATCTTGGGAACCGTCAGTCTCACAAACATTTTTTTAGACTTGTTTTGTAGAAAATTGAATTCCCTACAAACTTGATTGAAACACTTTCTACCGTAAAATTGAAAATGAAAAAGTTATACATCTATAGGTATATTAATACGTGAACATCGAAACTTATGGTACACTTTTATGTAATTATTATAAAGAGAGGGGAATGAAGCTTATATCATTTTAAAGATACTGTTTTGTAGATGTGTACAAAGAAAAAATAATTTTTAATATGTGCCGTTAAGGCAGGTAAAATAAAGAAAACATACGCTCATGATTTCCCCCATACAAAACGCTTTAACGAACGCGTTTTGATCGCGTTCATGGCTGCATAAGGTAGAGGCAAGATGAAATGAGGTGAAATGAGGTCCATGGACAAAGACGTTTTGTTCGTCATAGGTCGGCAAAATTCTTCCAAAGTTAAAATTTGGTGGGTACGGTCGAGTTTCGACCACAATACGATACTAGTAATTAAAAATATACAAAAATATTCGGGTAAAATATGATTTAACTGACTTCAGACGTTTTTCGTAGACCATTTTATTGCAAACAATCTCCTGTACTCATTTTTTAATTTTTTGAGGTGTTAGGACGATTCAAAGGGATCAAATCAAGAGGTAACCCGTACGGTAGGGTAATTCAGCCCCACAGAAATGTTTATAAAATTCGTTCTTCTTCAAGTATATTGTTCTATATGTTCTCCGAAATTAGTATGCATTGCTTTAGATCTTAAGGGTCTTAAGCGACTTCATATAAAAAAAAGTGGAAATATTGTTTTACTTTTTGCTTCAAACTCGATTGAATGGGCATGTTAGAGAAAACTAATAATTTTCAGTCCATAAGGGGTTCAATCTACCTCCTAGGGTTTTTTAAGCCTCCGAGAGTGCTTGCTTTGTACTAGTATGTTAAATATCTTAACTAACTTAGTCTAAGTTAAATATCTTACCGACAGATAGATATTGAAAAATAACGCTTAAAGTTAACTACCAACGATATTTTCCAAAATGAGTAACATATGAATGTACTTAGTATACTTTACCACACGCGAATTGTATTGCTCAATCCAATCAATGCCACGGCGAAAGTTGTCATTTTAAAAATAACTTTCAAATTGAAGATTAGGTAGCTATTGTTAATAGAATGCTTATTCGTGGTATCGGAATTTAACAAATTGCCAAAGATAAGACCCTATAGAAATTGCTTAATAGCAAAATTTTGTCATATAGACTAGATAAACCAAAAAGCTTACTTTGATAAGATAAATGCCAAAACTAAGTATGTGCTAAGTTTAATGCACTTCTAAATATGTTGGTTCGACTGACAGCATTATAACGCTACAAAAAAAAAAGCAACAAAGGCAATTTCCACTTATGTGAACAGACCGTATACCAATTCGTTTAAACGACAACTACTGACAATATCATTTTGCTGACCATCCGCCGAAACAGACTCTTAAAGTGTTACATACTTCTTTGCTCGTAGGAAAAAAAATAAGAATTAAAAAATATGCATACATGCCGGTTGTAGCGCAATGTATTATCTCTGAAGAGATTTTATATTTTTAGTTATCACAAAAATTATGTAGACAATTAATTGTCACAAATATATCGGTGATTGGTATTATTGGTCTTTCAATTCAAAATCAAATAAATTGCACTCAACAATTGAGTAAAGACGCAGTAGTAGTGTTCAAGTGCCTTAGTAGACTTCACACTTTAGTTGTTCTTATCCAAGATGCAGTATTCTTTTGTTATTCTTCTGTTAGTCAGCGCCGCCTTCATTGGCATTGTTTCGGCTGGAAATGACTATCTTTGGGGACAAATTAATGACGATGATTACCAACTTTCCAAAGATAAAGTCAGTAAAGCATTCTTTGTGGGAGTAAAAGTATCCACAACGTATAACTTCAAGTTAAAGGTGAGTTTTAAAGAACATTTTATTAGTTGTTCACTTGATTTTATTTAATTCGTTATTTTATTTTTGAAGCCGGAAGGGCAACATCTTACCATTACCGCAATTAGAGTTACCGATAAAAAGAGTAAAGATGGTGCAACTGCTGTGTTGTTAAGTGGTGGTCCGGGTTCTAAGGTAGCTACAATTGCGTTCGAGTCAGTAAGAGGTAAAGGTATTTCGGATCTGGTCGAAGTTTTTGGTCGTGATATGAAAAATTAATATCTGTTCTTCATTGTTTCTTGAAATAAATTTTGATTATTCAATATATAAAATTGAAATGGAGTTTTATTTTTAAAATTGTTGGAAAATTTTTTCGAATACCGAAACGCTATTTTGGAGGAAGAAATAATGAATATGTCATTATGAATATGAAATACTTAATAGAAGAAAAACTTCTACAAGATAATATATGATATTTCTGTAATGGTCTAAGTAAACTATTTTTGCAGTTCAAGCTCACAACAAACATATATAATAGAAAAACATTGCTTTCGTTTACTTAAAAAATTTTTTCATAACATCTTTATTTTATAGTTCACTTGCACTGAATTAAAAATTACTACATCAGATAATTTTTAGTTTCAACTGTAATTGAAATTTTTGTTGTTTTTTCTGTCGCACTATTTTACTACTGACCAAATACGTCAATTACTAAATTAATGTGCTCATTACGTTTACTCTTTAAATGCACTGTAGCATCAAATAGGCCTGGTCCACCGCCGATAAGCGTAGCGTGTGCGTGACTTCTATTTGGATCGGTGACAACAATACGTGTGATAGTACGTGGTGATAATGGAAACCTGTCAGGCTAAAATTAAATTAAAAATTTTCATTTTGTTACTAAAATATGCAAATCGTAATTTTATTTAACCTTCTGCTTAAATTCATAGTCTGTGGTTACAATTCGTAAAACTTTCGCTTTTTTACTGATAACCTCACGATGTAAAAGAATTTCACTAGAACTGGCAGCGCCAAATGTAACCACGTGATTTTGTTGACTTTGCGCACATACGGTCCATAAGCAGCATACGCTTATCAGTAAAGAAATGACCACAAATTTCATTATTTTCTATTTTTTCATTTTTAAAAATCTAACGCAATGTTTTCAATTAAAAGTCTAATTTGTTACTGATGATATACTATACTGGTAGTTTGCATTTGTGCACAATTAAAGATACGCAATAATATAAATATGAAATCAGCGGTCTTTCCCGCGAAACAGCAATATGAATTTCTGAATTTTTTCTTTAATCATTCTTAAACTAAGCAACAGTTTATATGGCATACTCGCTTGTATTTCATTCAATGAACGCATAATATATAAAAATCTTACGCGATAGATAAGAAGTTGGTTATGTTTTGGTGTCTACTTCATAATCTTATCATTACTTATGAATTTGTCAGTGTCAAATCTAAATCTGTTCGTACCACTTCTAGTGCAACACAATTTTGAGATATTTTTTTCTGATAATGCAACTTTTCAGCTGTTATGAGTTGAATATGTATAGGGTGTTTTTTTTAGAGGTATAGAACTTTAAAATGGAATAAAACAAAGATGAATTTTTTAAATAGACATGAAAATTACTTTATTCGGAAGATAATCTTCTGGCATTATAATTTAAATATGACTTCTGGCATATGAACGCCACGGCTAGCTCTACTTGGAATTTTGAAAGCAATGTGTTATTTTAGTACTACAGAAAAGTCAAAGAAAAGTTTTTGTAAATAACAATTATTATGATTGTTATAAGCAATTTAAGTTTAAGATGAACTTTTTTTTTGGAAAATCATACCTCAAAAAAATTTTCCGACAACTTGTTATGATACAATAATGATAAGAACATTATGAATTGTTAGATAAAAAATATTACACCATGAAACAATTTTTTTTTAAGTAATAGGTTCACATTGTTATAAACAAATTCAATTTTTCTAAGGTCCTCCGCGTCTTTTTGACGTGAGATCGATATCATAAATGCGCAGATGTATTCTGCGTAAGATAAAGAAAAAATTTCTTCGGGCACTCAATAGATGTTCAAATGGCATTAGTTTTTCCGAGCGGCCAGAGTGCGATAGCATAGTAAAAAATATCAAATGCGGCCGCTCGGAAAAACTAATGCCATTTGAACGTGTTCCGTTTCACTTAATTTAAACCACATCTTTCACTATTTTTTATTTAAATTTAAAATGTCTCTTACTATTCTCTATACGCTGAAAGTTGTAAAAAAAGTATAAATAGTTTAGTATTAAGTTTTTTTTTTTATTGTTAATAAGAAATTAGTGAATAAATATAAATGATGTCAGTACAAATAGAAGCAGATAATCTAATCTGATATCTACAGTACATGAAGACTGTCAATGATGACCAATGATGACTTAGATATTAATTAGCTTTGTTTTTGTGTATAAGAATAGTTTTACCTCAAAAATAAAAAAAAAAATCTATATTTTAAAGCAGCGGTGGGCAAGAAAATCTAGCAAAAGAGCGCAACAACAAAATCAAGCAACAAAAACGAAATTTAAAAGTTTTTTATGTTTCATTTCCAAATTCACCAAAAGCCCAAAAAAAAAAAATCGAATTGCACTACAAACAAAAACAATTGTTACAATCATCGAGACACAATGCGGCACCATCACTCATGTCTGTGTGTGTTGTTTTTTTCATTGGAACACAACTGAACGGTGTGCGCCGATAGCGTTGAAATTGTGCGAACTTTTATTTGCATATTTCTGCGTCGAATAACGATTCGGACCATGAAGGCTGAAAGTGCCTGTACTCGCCCATCGCTGCTTTAAAGCAATTTAAATAGATGAAAAATAATAGTAATAACTAACGCACGGGCCTTCCGGATAAGTACTTAGTTGAACGTGAGTCATAACGAAATTTGAGTATACAGTTTAATAGGCAAGTCTTAAGAGAAATAATTTCGATAAGTTGAAAAATTATGTAAATTAAAATTCAAAGTGTAACCAAAACTAAATAATTTGAATGAATAAAAAAAAAAAATGTTTTATAGCACTACAGTTTTTGTGTAAAAAATTTTTTAAAAAAGCCACTTCGATTAGAATATGCCGTTTCGTTTGAAAATCCATTCGGTGAACATTCTGAAGCAAGCTCCACATGACGCCTTCTGGAAGGAATTCAGAGTGCACCACACTGCGGAAATCGTTGAAAACTGTCTTCATAAACTTGATTTTTGATCGACTTCAACGCTTTGCTTTGAGTTTTACTCAATTCTTTTTATTAATTGTCCATTTACTATCTATTATGTTTAGAGCAAAGTTCACTGAGCTATTGGGAATCAATAATATAAAGAAGTCAAGCGCTTCCTTTAAACTGTATTTTGAGTTCTTGGTTTTGCTTACTTTTTATATTTTTCCTTATATTAGAAAATTATATTAGTAAAAGCAGTAAATGGAAATAAAACTAATTAATAATCTACATTTGGAATTGGTTCCACTTACTCTTCAAAGTAAGCTCAAGATAAAGCTGTGAAATTGCGATATGTTTCCATAGCGATTAAAAAAAAATGATTAAAATCAGATTAAAGGCTCGCCGGCGTTAATAATCGAAAATGTTTAGCTTAAACAAGTTATGTATATACCGATAAGCAATTTGATATAATATGACTCACCTTGGACTAAAAAATATTCAAAGATTTCCTATATAAAGATTTCCCAGTTTTCGTACACATCATAGTTCTCAATTTGTTTTCATAAAATTAACAATGAAGTTCTTAGTACTCGTAAATTTTTTTATCCTGTTACTCCTTGCTGAGTTACAACTTTACAGTTGCGAGGCTGACTCAGAACTCAATGTTCCTAGATTGAACTATGTGTATGGTGAACGACTATCAGATGATACTACTTTGAAAGAGTGGAAACTTGTTGAAGTATCACCAAAAGATAAATTTTGGTTTTTTGAAAGAACCGCTACAACCACATTAACCTACAAAGCTGAGGTTTGCTACATAGATTTCAATTTAAACCTTTTTTATGATTAATATCAAATTTTCTTCATCATTTTAAGTCTCCTGATCGAAAAATTTCTGCCATTGAAGTCACACAAGTGGAGCCAAAAAATTCAACAATTATTAATCCAAGTTTTGCTGAAGTCGAAATTGAAAGTGGTGGCATTAATCAATCAAGCGTAACATTAAAACTGACAAGCCAAAAAGGACATGGTTTCAGCTACAACGTTGTAATTTATAGTCATATAAGCGCACGTAAACCGAAATCTCAATGGAAAGTCGAGATCGAAAGAAAATCTCCAGTATCTAAATTATCGCAAAAAAAATCATTAGAATAAATTTTAAAATCATTTGTTTAATACAATTTAACAATGTAATTAAACAAACAATAAAGTGATAATTTGTGCTGCACTTAAATCGTAGTTGGATTATTTTATATTTTCCGTTCCAATAGATGCAGTTAGACGTAGAGCCCGCTGTCGAGTGTATTGGATTACAGGATGTACTGGATATCTATCCAGTAAGGTTTTTTGGTGAAAATATCCAAGCAGGGTTGCCGTGCAAATGCATTTCCTAATGACCGAAAAATTTTTTACAAAAAGTTTATAAAATGACAGCGTGAAATGATAGAGCTCGAAGAACCTAAATATAATATATGGGGTTGCCTGTTGAACCCCGTCTCAAACATGGGTTGCCAACCGTTTTTTAAGCTATTTTATTTATATAAAAATGTATAGATTTCAGCTGGACATCTGAAAGTTGTATTTCTAGCAGCCAAGTGTGCCACGTAAGCAATACCTTTATATATAAGCAATACCATTATATTCACGTTATGTCTCCTCTATCTACCCGTTTTTCATAATCCAACCCTGTAAAACTTCCTTATCAAATTTCGCTATCACTAAATGTAAGCTAAGGGTTGCATTCGTCAAATGGTGACCAAAAATTGATGCAGCCACTTAGTAGTGAGGGTTTCATCTTGCTATAAATATTTAAGATTCATTAGATTTCTGCTGGTATCGCTGGAGATATGGAATTGCTAATATGAGCCATCAAACGTTTCGATAGGGGACATCCATAAATTACTTGAGACAAAATAGGGGGGAGTGGGTTCGGCAAAGTCTCACCAAATCTCACCAAGGAAAGGGGGGGGGGGGCGGAGGTCAAGGAAAACCTTACGTCAACTTCTTAATGCAGAGAAGGGGGAGGGGTCCCGCCAAATTTCACCCAATCTCACCATGGGGAGGGGGATCCGAATTTTCAAAAAAACACCTCACGTAATTAATAGACGTACCCATATCAAGTTTAATAGTATTACCTTCAATAGGAAATTCTTGTTATTATAGCGCTTATTACTTATATGAGAGCTGCCACGCCCCTTTGACTGTGTTACTAAATTTGCGCATCCAGAGCTTGCAAAAACTTTGTCACGCCCACTTTTTAATCCCGGTACAAGTATTGTCGGCTTGTGGTACCAAATGTTTCTACGCCAAGTTTGGTAAAATTAGTAACCATAATTTTCTTAGTTTTTTATTTGTGTGTGTGATGCCACGCTCACTTTTCAACCACGCCCACTTTTTTGTAATGCGTTTTCTTTCAAATTTTACTCAAATTTCTGTGTGTGAATTTTTTTTTTCCAATTTGCCACGCCAATACTGGCTTGTCTTATTGAATACTTGTGGTACCCGCGGCTTCGCCCGCGCACTTCCTCTTGTTTTTTTTTTTCATAATGAAATTACTCTCTTAACACGTTGAAGACAATGTCGCACGAAAACGTTCGACACCTACTTTGTGCCTTGGGGACCATGACGCACGAAAACGCGCGACACTAAAAATAGACGACTTTAGTACTTTTTGTTTTTTTTTATCACAGCTTTATGTGCTACGCTATATGTTTTTTTTATATCAGAGAATGAAGTAAAAGCTTTGGTATATTACATGTCCTTATTTTTTGAAAGAAAATTTAAAGCGTAAATTTGGACTATTCAAAGTGTTTTAAATCACAAAAAAACGTGGTCCCTCAGGAAACATTAGCAAAATCGGCTTCGTCCTCAATGTGCTAACATCTCACTCTATATTTTCTCTTCAAAACTAAAAAAAATTTTTTGAAAAAGAGAACACAGAATTCAAGAAGCAGCATAAGCTACGAAAAATCAAACAAATTTTGTCTGAGGTTTTGCAAATACTTAAACCTATAAAAATGATATTTTACTTTAAAAAATTTAAAAAAAAGTATGCAATAACCTTCTTTAGCACAAGTATGTTGTTATAAAAAAGAAATTTTTAATATCGGTTCTGTATATTTTGCGCCAAAGCGTTACAAACAATTTTATATAAATAGTATAGACAGTATAGATAACCACAGTGAGTTTGCTTGAATTTATGTGGAAAGCTCTCAGCGCAACAATTTCTCAACAAAACTTTTCTATTTTAAAATGGGTCCCATAGATTTTGTGCTTTACTTAGCTAAGTACATACATAGGAAATATATATTCTCCATTATATTTATTTATTGGTTTCAAGAAAAGTAAGTCTTTCTCAGTTGTATCGTAATACGCAATTCGCTTTACATTAGCGGCGTTTTTGATAACTTCAATTAGTTCCAGCAGATGTGAAGTACCTACATTTTTGTTAATTTAGTTCTGCTCAATTTTAACTTTCGCAATATTCATAGCGTCTTGATTCGTTTCACTTGAAACTTGACATTTCATTTACACATGGAGCAAGTTTTGGATAAATAATTATTCTTTTACAATATCCTTTGAATAATATATTTGAATTTAATTAAATTTGTGTGAATTTTGATTGGATACTATGCGACACTATTCAATTTTTTCATTCTACTCGACTAAGGTCAATGTTTTGATACTATGTCATACTTTTGAACCTTTAATTGTAATCCCTTGTAAGACGATACCAACTTTTCAAAACTTTAGAAATTTCTCGACGCATTCGACGTTTTTTTTGGGACACCATTTTAATCTATTCGGGACACCATTTTAATCTTTTTGGGACACCATTTTAATCTTTCGCCAAGAAGCAGTTCAATAGAAAATATATGAGGAGTGGACGAACAAAACGGCACATGTCCAATTGCAAAAAATGTTCAGGAATCGCAAAAAACTGTTTATGTCTCTGAACTGATCACATTACCTTAATACGGTTATGTGAATTCGCGCTACTATTTTTACTCATTCAGAAATATTTTAAAAATGTTGAATACTTTAAGAGAAAACGAGGGGGAAAAATGGAGATGTACCATTTTGCTGGGACAAACTGGACATGTGCCGTTTTGTTCGACACTTTACACTTTTTTAAATTAAATATGTGCCCTTTTGTTCGACCATAAGACTTCTTAATTGAAATACGTGCCCTTTTGAAAATCCATACTCACGACTGGCAAGAAAATATAAATATTCGAAGGACATGTGCCTTTTTAAATACAAGAACATCTTCACTTTGCTATCAAAAAAGTATGACATCTATTGCTTTTTTGAACTAGCTGAGATTGAAATTAGTTGAAGATTAGTATAAGTGACACGATTTCATCAAAAAACGCATAACAACCAACCATGGACATGTGCCGTTCTGTTCGCTCACTCCTTATTTTAGGCGTTAAGCTTAAATACCATATGTTCCTTGTTAGAATATATCAAAATTTTAAGACGAAAAAGAATCAATAACTCGAAATCAAATACTTGAAATTCCAAGATCCATGTATGAAAATGTAAAATATCATGATTTTTTCAATGTGTATTCTTAAAGGAAAGAAGGCGCTTGATTTTTTTAAGTCTGACTATAGATAGCTAGTCTTAATTAAAATAATTAAAAACTCATGCATGGTTATGTAAGTTTAATTTTTTTCAAATGAATGCCGATAGACATTACTTCGGTCAATTCGTTCCCAATTATCTCTCGAAATATAAGTCAAAGCGTCGAAATGTTTTCCACACTCGTAAAGATACAGCTTTGCCATATAGATCACACTGATCTTCTCATTTCATTTTCTATCTGGTGATCATAAGAAAAATGAAAACTTTCGTCAATTTATTTTTTCTGATTTTTTTCTTTGCTGAGTTAGAGTTTTGCATTTGTATGCAAACATTTGGAAAACATACGAAATCCGAGATACTTCTTAAATCGGCAAATATAAGCATGAAACCTTTGCCAAAAGTTGCGGGTATTTATAACACCTGGACTGATGCAGATTTTGATTATGGATTCACTGAAGGGGTTTGATTAGCAATACTTTTTTTATTGTAACCAAAAACTAGTCAGCTAATGGTTTATATTTACAGGAATACAAAAAACTTATTACCGCTATTGATGTCAGTGAATCGAAGTCAACAGAATTCAAATCAAAACCGGCAAATGTTAAAGTAATAGTGGGTGGCCCTGGCAGCAATTTCGTCGCCATGAAATTTAAAAGTGAAAAAGGATATGGCTTAAACAATAAAATTGATGTTTATGGTATACCTGATAATACGTTGGGATGACATTTAAGTAAAGAATAAAATAAATCAGAGTGTTCCTGAGTTTTTCCCAAATCATTGAAAGTATTTTTTAGGCTTAAATTTTCAGTTTACTGAGGCGAGGTTTGTGTTGCACTGCTTCAAGTCTCTGCAACTTCAACAAAATTTTTCGTTTACAAATTTATTGGATTACTGTTTCTAACTAGTCTTCTTTACAACGAAAGCTAAATGGGTTCTCTGCTCTAAAGCAAAAAACTGCTTCGGAAGCCGTTGACGTCAGTTGGAGTTAAAAACTCAAAAATATTTTGCGAAAAAAAAACTAAGTGACTTCTCAATGTGCACAAAAACGTATGCGGATCCGTTACAGATCCGGAACGGAATTCATAAATGGATCCGTTACGGAATTGTTTTTTAAAATAAAACGGATCCGTTACGGACTATTTTTTTAAAATAAAACGGATGCCAGCCGGACTCATTTTTTTTTAACCAAATCGGATCCGTTACGGACTCGGAATAGACTTCTTATACGGATCGGTTCCGGACTCCTATTTGGTGAACAAAATGGATCCGTTGCGGATTCGTTTTTTGTAGATAAAACGGATCCGTTCCAGATTTCGTTTCTGATACGATTCGAATGCGAAATCGTGGGTGATTCGCCTCCAAACAGCAGAAAGGATCGTCCCGGACCCGTTTTGAACTCGGAACGGACTTCATATTCGGATCCTTTCCGAATTCATTTTCATATGAAATTCCTCTCGAAAAAGTGGAATCCGTTTTGTCGGAAACTGTGCATGCAAAAACCATTGTCTAATTAGTGAAGCTCCTGGTTCAAACCCCGACGACGACATATATATTTTTTTTATTTTTTTAATTTTTTTATTTTTTAATTTAAAAGTATTTAAAAACAAAAAAAGTAGTAGAGAACTTATATATTTATTGAACAAAAGTAATAGTTATAAGGTCTTTAGGGCAGCAAATAACAGTGACGTTGCCTTTGAACTTGAAACGAATTTTCATGGAACGAAAAACGAATTTTGGACCAACTGTGAAAAAAGAAATTTTCTATTTTTTCCCTGAATATGGATAACTAAGCCTACATAACTTTTACCTAGGACTATGCAGCATAAAATTTATTGTTTTTCGATAATTAATACAAATAATTTTTATTGCATAGTCTAAGGCACCCGTTAAGATTGTAGCTATCAGAATAATTTTTACATAAACTTTTTGAAGATAACAACTTTTTGAAACAATGCACTGCGTTAGATACATCCAAGAGAATAAAATATTTTTTGTAAAATATCTGATAAGCAAAACACGCATATATTATTTCCGCTAAAAGCTCGCAAGTCAAAATATTGTCGCTGCAACCGTATATGTTGGAGAAACTTGCCATTCATTTAAAAGCAAATTATTTTCAATAATATATATAAAAAAACTTTTTAAGAGTTAACTTTATGAAAATATTTAGCAAATCTTAGGGCCTCTTTATATATCACGATTTGTCTCGTTTTGTCTCTAATTTTCAAGCCTAAAAGTATGTTAGTACAATTCTTATATTTGTGATTTTTTTGTTTTCATTTATTTCAAATACGATCGCATATTTTCAGGCTTGAAAATTAGAGACGAAACGAGACGAATCGTGATACATAAAGAGAGTCAGACATTGTCTTTTTTGAAGCAGCTTTCACTATTAAAATCGATTCAAATGTTGCTTTAATCATTGTGCCTAAAAACACATAAAGATGAGGACTATTTTCCATTAGCCAAATCTTGATAATATTATACTTTCTCTTTTTAAGCATTTTTAAGGCCAAAAATTCTACCAAAACAAATAGAAAATTGGTCATAACTCCATTTATCGTAAATCGACTGAATTAATTTTTTTCTTTTTGACCACAGCTAAATTAACGTATGCGTCACTTCTCTTGCTTATTCGACACCAAGAAACAAATAAAAAAAATGCAGATTTTACCATTCAAATTTAACTTCTTCAAACATTTTTATTTAAATAATTAAATAATTTTTACTGCCAACGTCCAAAAATTTCTACAGTAAAATTTAAGCCTTCACCACGTTCAGATATCAAGTGAATTGTTGCATTACGATAGCCAGGTCCGCCGCGAATTAAATATGGGGTACCACCATGCTTGCGGGCACGATCAATAGCTGATATGGCTGTAATGGTGTATTGATTAAAGTAACCCTGCAAAATAAAAAAAAACATACGGTGTCATAATGCGATGCTATGAATTGAACTTAAAGATATTTTTAACTTACCGGTGCTGGATAGACAACATCATGAGAGACATGTCGTAGCCACTTGGATTTGACAATAACATTTTCAATCTTCAAAATTTTATCGTATGGTCCTATATAACCCCAGGTGCTATTGGTGGCATTGCTGCTGTTCAGTAGAGCTGCCACTATACCAAATGATATCAACGCAATTGTAATGTGTAGTTTCATGATATCGTTATATTATTTCCGCAAAGAAAAACTCTGGTTATGACTATTTGAATTTTGTGTAATGAATGAACTTCCAAGCTGTAAAACGCAGCTTTTTGTATCAAGCGTATGTGATTGTTTTTTTACTTAACACTATTGTTATTTACCTTATGATAAAACGATAAGAGATAACAACAAAGCAAATGTATCATATTTCAAGAAAAAAGTTTGTTTTGCAAAAAAAATAAAATAAAAAAAAAACCAAAATGCTACGTTGAGTCAAAGTTGGGTAACAGGGTCTCTATTGAACAATCTTATATGCTTTAAAAATATTGAATAAATATTGGATGAAAAATTTTAACTTTAAGTACACTTTCATTTTCCAACTGTATACTTCATAAAGTATAAACGAGTGTTTCTTTAATAACACTGTTGGCAAAAAATGAGATCTAAATTTTGTAGGAAAAGTGACGGATATCAACTGAGGGTAATTCGCTGTTTTATATGTCAGCGTTTCGAGATAATAAGTCTGAGAAATATGGTGTCTGAGTCAAAGTTGTTCCTCATGAAAAGAGTAAAATTTTGCGAAAAAATTTACATATGGAACAATGCTCTAGAAAAAAAGTGTGCGAATTTTGACATAAGGGCGTGGTACTTCCGATGCAAGCGAAACTTAAAAATGCAAAACTGAGAGAATTATTTAAAGTAATGAAACGAAATTCCACACAAATGCAAAAAATAATTTGGTCAGTTTTGAACTGTGGTCGCTTCAGTGCATTCGGGATTGTACACTGTCTTGGACCGCATTTTAAATTGAAGGAGTATATTTCCTTGATATTTTTATTGTCTGGTGACTACACTTTCTCGAGATAGTATTTACTTATCATCATCCCAGGTAGAAATCATAAGAATTAAAAATGTCCACTGGCCAAGAAATGGTCATTAAAACTGGCCAGTTTCATGGCATTTAAGAAATGGGTTTTCTAACCTTTTTCGAGCACTTAATGGCCAGTAAAACGAAAATAGGAAATGGCAATTTAATGCCGGAAAAGTGCTCTAAAACTGGTCATTAAATATGTCACTATTAAAAATGGTCACTATAGAAAATGCACGAAAAATGTTCCAAAAATGCTCGAAAAATGCTCGAAAAATATTTTAAAAATTATAATATTGCCGATGTATGATAATTTAATGAATTTGCATGCTGCTATAAGAATGCTGTTGAGTGAAAACGCTGTCCAAATAGTGCAAGAAGCTGATATATTTTTAAATAATTTCATGAAAAAAGCTGCACATATGTCTGATGAATCATTTGTAACACTCAATATAAATAATTTATGTCATAATTTATATTTATAAATAAAAATACTGGCCTAGTTTTTGGACATTTTTAAAACATTTTTCGAGCATTTTCAAGGGCATTTATTGGCCATTTTTAATAGTGACATATTTAAAGACCAGTTTTAGAGCATTTTTCCGGCATTTATTGGGCATTAAATGGCCATTTCCTATTTTCGTTTTACTGGCCATTAAGTGCTCGAAAAAGGTCAGAAAAACCGTTTCATAAATGCCATAAAACTTGTCAGTTTTAATGGCCATTTCTTGGCCAATAAATGCTTATGATTTCTAAAATAGATCTACTTATTTTTTTATTATATAGAATAATTCATTGTGCACCGAATATCGTAATAAATAGGAAAGTTTACTAAACTAATACTGATAATTAAATCAATAAAATATTATTATATGAAACTACTAGATTTTTGTTGTCACTTAGTCCGACTCTAGATAGCATAGCTCAACTTTAAATCATTAAAACAATTGCAATTTATGAAAACGAAACTCTTTCAGAGATTCTTAGCTGATGCGATCGAATAGATACTCTGTTGACAAATTGATTACTGTATGAAAAGTGACCATATTACCCGCAGCTACACATAATATTCAGTTTAAGTTGTTTCACATGATACATGATACATCGCTAACATTGGTGATATACCAATTGACTTATGAAATTAATTGTTCACCACTTCAGTTTCAAGTATTGGTAACTATTTGTTTTCATTTATTAAAAGAACTATACAGAAGGTTTTTAATATTTAAAACTTTCTAGATAAAAGAAAAAGTACCTAATTAGATATCTACAGACAGTTCGCAGAAAATTAAAAATGCTTGATAAGAAATGACTAATATATGATTAAGGTCTTCCGTCCCCATGGAAGTTGATATAGTCTGCTTGCCAAGACTTAGTTTTGTCATCGTGTGAGTTTGTTTTTATATATTTATTTCATAACTTTTTTTTTATCGATTGAAAAGCCGGACTCGGACTCTTTCTTATTGTCAACAACAAGGAAAATCAAAATTTTTAAAAATTGCGTTAATTTACACAATTTTCAACAGCATGCTAATAATTATCTCCGCGGAATCTTATAAATTTTGTAGCAATTTCCATTCAAATAAAAAATCAGTTAAATTTCCGCAAGCCACCATCTGATTTCGGCCAATATGTCGTGTAAAATTCGATAGTCATCTTGCCAGAAGAACAAACCACGAAAAGGAAGTTCTAAATTAATAATGTTTCAAAATCAAAATTTTTCATTTTCAACTTAACATTACATATAATTTTTTCTTAGAGATTCAATAACATGTGTGGAATTGAAAATTACAAGTAAATCTCCCGAACAAGCATACGAATACGAATTTGAGATTCGAGCAAAAAAAAAAAAAACGTCCAGAAATCTTCACTTAGTTCATAGGTATAGGTATAGCTTAAAATTTCTTAGCTATAAATTTTTTTTTGGAAAAATTAAAATTTTAATCAACTGGCGCCTTTTTTAATTTACTTCAATTTTTCATTTTGATTGCATTCATTTATTTTGTATTCATTATTTCGTTTCGAACTTTACATCAGATGTGATCTCTCATTTTAGTTAACAAATTAATCAAATTTCATATAACATCAAAGTGTTTTTCCTACAACATGCCTTTGTGTATTGACTTCATTGACTTAAACTTTATATAATTCCTGCATACCGAAGTTTCAATTTCTTGAATTAATTTTCAGATTAAATGCATCACATTAAAAGTATACGCTGATAAGAATTTATTTTTCTTTAGTTTCGTATGTATATTCCACGTATGATCGTTACGTCTTTCAGTTAGAAGATTTATGTTGCTTTTATTGATTTTATTTTTTCGAATTTTCCTTCTTGTTTTCACAAGCTGTTTGTATTTGACGCCATTAAAGAGTTTAATATTTCAAATCATTTGTTTAGCTGTCATTGTGTTTTATGTATCAATTTATCACTGTGGCTTTGTTAGTATGTATGTAATAGAAATGTCAAGGAAAATTTTAAATTTGATAAAGTCAAAAGTTAAGTTCCTTGAACTTTAAGAATATCTTTTGAGTCTTATGAATATTTCGAAATTTTTTAAAAATAAAAGAATGAGTTTTATAAAATACTTTTTACCACTGTGAAAGAAGTTATTTTCCATGAAAGTCTTCTTTATACCAGCTCATTCCCAAAAGGAAAAGAAAAAAGATCTTTAAAAAATTTAATTTTTTTTTGTACTGTAACTTATAAAAATCATTAAAATATGAGCCTCCTCGTAGGCATTTTTCATGCCTTTATTTTTAATGTAGTTAAAAGAAGTACATATCAGTGCATAGAGTACATTTGGCTGTATTTTCAAGTTATTCAGTAAAACGGAAAAAAAGAGAAGTACATCTGCTCCCAAAATAAGTACGGTTGGTCACGTTAGTTTTGACGCTAGTCAGCCTGTCAGTTTACTGTTCGTTTTTTTTTTTTTTTTTGGAGTTTTTCTTACATAGTAATGACTCTACTTGGGCTACTGCCTACCTTTCTTTTCTTGGAGGTATGTATGATTCTATCGTAGCAATGTTTACAACAACAATAGAAAAAAAAATCCACTATAAATTCTATATCGTTTATTTATTTCAAGTCATTAATTGAGTCCTACGAAACTATCCAAATTTTCTTCAAAAGTCGGTCCTCGAAGAGTCAAGTTCAGTGTCCCTGTGAATTCCATGGCGCTCATTACGCTCTTACGTGATGATTCAGAAAAGTTGATGAAATATTAATATCTTATAAAGAAATCGGGGTAACAACAGTACCAGATTTCCGCTTACAAGGCAATTGTACAATTTTTTTTCGACATCAACACACAGTTTCTTTATCAAAACTGAAACCAAATTTAACAGTCTTTAAGAGTCTTTCTCAGACGCGACGGCCTGCTCGAATAGACGCCTGCTGAAGTCTATCCTCTTCCTGGGATGAGATCACCGCAGCTCTTCAGATAATTGCCAATGATTCAAATGAAAAACCATCTGCGCATTCTGAAGCTTCAAGTCTTCTGAATTCATTAGACTCGATGGAAACTTGCTTTCTGACACTTCACTGGAATGACATCTTGGAAAAGTTCAACATAGGAACAAATCTCTTCAATCTATCAACATTGACTTGGGTACTATCGCTGAACTGTATCAATCTTTGGTAACGTATATAGAAGACTAAAGAGAACCCCGTACCTTTGTTCTTTATGAGTTGAAAGCTGTTGAAAAATCAGGTGAAAATAACCATGCATATGACATGCAGAGGAAATGTAAGCGTAAAGTCCAGTTCGACGAAGTCTAGAGAAACGAGACCAAACTCTTTGGCAAGGACAGATTAAGAATTCGAATTTAAAATCTCATTATAGATAGTCTTATTGCAGAACTACAAAGACAAGGATCTGCTTATAAAGAGTTAAGTTAAGAGTTTGATTTTCTTACGAAACTAAATCGCTTGGAATTTAAACACCTCAGTGAAGGAGCCAGAAACCTGATTGCATTTTATCCAGAAGATTTGGAAATAACTTTGGAAAACGAGTGTCTGCACTTGCGAGCTCATTTGTCATCTAATGACGAAGTTATAGGGCTATCACTACTAAAGCTGTACAAATGTTTATTAGAAAAAGGATTTTTTTATTTATCCAAACGTAGGAATTGCGCTCCGAATGCTAGTGTGAACACCAACATCAAACTGCTCAGCAGAACGGTCGTTTTCAGCGCTAAAAAAGTAATGTACATAGAGTCAGAAATAATGCAGTCAATTGACAATGATGACGTCATTCTTTCTTTTGTTCAGAAGAATGCTCGCCGTATGATTCAATAAAATAGATAAACATAATTATAGTAACATAGACTGCTTAATTTGCTAAACCAAACTGGAATGATTTCTAGATGGGAGAGGGGATCCCAAATGCCAAGTGCCTAGGGGCCCTACGCCTCTAAGTCCGGGACTGGGTAACAACTGAATTACTTAGTTGATTTCAAAACTTTGCCGCTCCTTTAAGAATACATTTTTATGATGCAAAATAATTGTGAAATTTTGGATCGAATATCAAGAATATTGCATATGTTTTTTGCAATTGACCAAAACATAGACCATCCAAAAATAATACTATGTTTTCTGGTGTCTGTTGCTTTTTGAGGTTTAGCTAACTAAATCTATGCATTGAATAGCGTATTACTATTTTATGTAAAAGTATTGCAAACAAAAAAATTTCATATGCTACATAAATAAAACATTAATTTTAATAAAAATCCCTTACTTTCAATTCCCCCTTTCTCCACTTAAAAGCTAATGTAGTCAGTGACCGCACGTAACCGATTTATTCCATTCGACTACAAATTAATCTGACGTGTTCAAATATTCAAACTTGGCTGTCGTTTATTTATGCATCAACTAATCAAACCATTTAGGTCTGGTTGCAACCAACAAACCGCAGAGTCAACACTGCACAAAAGTGTTGCATTGTGGTAAAATTAATATGCCAACACTTAAACTCTTTGTCAGAAGCACAAGCCTCAAGTTACCTGTTTCGTTCTCAAATCATTGTAAATAAATCATTTAGTATAACCGCAGACATGATAAGCTCTCACACTTATTATTTTTTGTAATTTATTCTTCATTTTCTATCTCTCATTTCAGTTGCCTCGGCCTCAAATCACCCTTCATTGAATTCAGCAATGAGTTAGAAATATTGGCCAACAACAGCATAGCATTGAACATCACCAAAGATGAGCAGGCGCTGATGCATCAGGAGGGTCTGCGAAAATTAGGTACATTCATAAAACCAGTCGATTTACGTGATTCAACGACGGGTTTTGTTAAAGCGAATCTTACTAAAAAAATACCCATTACACATATGGGTGGGGGACATATGCAACGGCGCATTCATCCCATACAAGAGGAAATGGATCAAAAACAAATTATACTACTCGATGAGGATACCGATGAGAATGGTTTACCAGCAAGTCTCACCGATGAAGATCGTAAATTTATTGTACCAATGGCATTAAAAAACGCTTCACCAGATCCACGTATGCTATTGGTTGCACCACCCGCAACATCGGCGAGAACGGCAACAACAACGCGTGCGACCACAACTGCGAAAACAACAACAACTACCGCAGCAACACCCGAATTCGCCGCAAATATCGATGACTTAAAGAAGCACATACTCTTCTTGCAAAATCTAACGAAACATGATAGTAATTTCCAATCGAAATTTGTAGTCTTCCCAAGTCTACAGAAAGATAAGAGCAGTACAACTACAACGACAACCACAACTATGCGACCATTGCGCCCAATTTTTCAATATTCAGCTCCTATAGCACCACCAACGCGTAAGTCACTCATAGGGCCAAAACTTGGTCCAGGTGGTCAACCCTATGGTGGTTACTATCATGATGAGAACGAAGATAGCATGTCGGTCTTCTTATCACATCCACGTGAAAAGATCACTATCGTACCGCAAGTGTTACTACTCAACGATCAAACTTCGGAAAAGTCACGTAATGACCCACAGAAAGACTACACAAAACGTCGTAATCTGATGAAAAATCTTAATGTTGCTGCGGCGTCAACTACAACGACAGCGACGACGACGACGACGACCACAATGACAACGACAACAACTGAAGTACCCACGACAACACGTCGCTATGCCGCTAAAAAACCTACTAAACGTCCAGCTTGCATACGTAATCCAGAATCACCGAAATGCATACGACAACGTCGTCGCGAAGAGCTACAGCGTCAACGTGATCGCGAGCAATTGTTGCGCGAGCAGCAGGTATATTTACAGCCCCGTTTTGAGCCGTTCATGCAAACTCTCAACAATACGAAACGATTTGCTGTTTCGATTGAAATTCCTGATTCCTTTAAGATAGCGCTAAATGAAACAAACGCTGAGGCAACAGTGCCGCCTCCAGATGTTGCAACTGAACCGTCTTCACTAGGTTACATGGCCTCAGCGGTGCTATCACGTTCACCGCGTTCGCATCATAAACGTCGTAATATTGGTGGTGGCCTACCTGGACGCACGGGTGCCAATAATGAAAAGTTTGCTGCAAAATATGGAGCAACATATTTTGAGCGAGATGCCGTCTTACAACATGGTGTAGTCGGACGTGATTTTGTTATTCCGAATGTTGATCAATTTGGAAATCCTGTGAGTATTTTTGGTAATGCTTCAACGCCCAACCCCACGATAGCTGCTTATTCTGAACCAGTTGATTTGAATCCGGATAATTGTTACTTGGTAGATGGTATGAGTTATGGTCAGAAGAAGCAGTGTGTGCTACATACCAGCGTTATGCCGGCCATAAGCCGTGGAGCACGTGCTGCAATACAGGTGAGTTTCAGAATAATATGAAAGAAAAATATTTTTTTGAATGTTTTGACTAATTTTAAGAAATTTTTTACTCAGTAAGATTTTTATTGAAAATTGATAGTTTAAGAGAAAAAAATCACACTTTAATTTTTTCTGTTTTTTCTTAAAAATGAACTCTCTGAAAAAAAAATCACTTAGATCACTCTAAGAAATTATTTTCATGTAAAAGATTTTTCAACTGCGCCAACATTTCATTTAATTTATTTCACCCTCAATCAAGCGATAAATATTATAATTCTGGTATTATAAATGTGTCTGGATTTTTGTTTTATTTATTCAAATCCATTTTAATTTAGTAAAAATAAATAAAATCACATGCTACATAAAAAAAGAGTGTTGCATTTGTCATAAAGTTAAATCGGTTAAATTCCAACAAACAAAAGAAATGAAATGAAATTCATGCCATAATTTCCTTGGAAAGTGCCAGAGAAAGCATTCAAATGCAGCACAAAAAAAAAAAACAAGAAAAATATAAAACAAAACAACAGATGCCACTAAAATATTAAGGACGACAAAACAAACGAGCACGAAAGTCCTGAACAAACACCTGCAGGGCATTGAGCAACGTTAAAAAAAAATCCTTTAAGAATTATGAATAAAATAAAATTTCGAGATGATATGCTGCGCAAAATGCAAGAAAAATGAAATTATTTACAAAAACAAAAACAAAATATAAAAGAATCGGTTTTCATTTTTTTTTCGAGTATGAAATACTCCCTGGCAAATTTTGAAGCTTAAAATTCCAAAATAAAATATAAAAAATTTACTTTTACTTGCACTTTATGCCACAAAAAAATAAAATAACAACAACAACGAAAATCTGAGCATTCGACTATTATTTGCAGATTTTTATAAACACGAAAAGTGAGAAGTGGCGCTTTCCCTCAATTGAGTTCAGCAGCGTTGGATAGCAAATATAGTGAAAAAAAAACAAACCAAAAATAAATAAAACTTTTGAGAACTATGTTCAGTCATGGCCGACTTTTTTTAACCGTTTGGTGTTTTTGGTATTATGATTTAAAAACAATACACTTTCATAAAATCGCATTATTCCTAAGTCACAAGGATAAAGTTCCTGTATAATTTTGCCGGTCAATGAAAATGCCGCCAACCCACTAAAAAACCCCCAATCAAAATATATATCAACAATCTTTAATGATCGAATGGCAAACTTTAAAGAATATAAATGACATCAACGTTGCCCGATTTGATGAAATTTTTTATGTTTCATTCTTTTTGGAAAGTATGACACCACCAAAAAAAAAACACCCTATATATTCGGATTTAACATTAAAGTTTCCATTATTTCACGAATTTTTTAACTCGAAGATCTCAGTGAAAGGATATTTTTTTCATACAAAAAAAAAGCCCTACAGAAAAATAATCCTCTTAAGAAATCACTTAAATATTTCCAAAAGAATAGTCCTTTGCGAAAGAAGTTTCTTCATTTTTAAAATATATGTATCTCGATAAAAGATTTTGTTCACTTCCTTAATTCTCATTCTAGAATCTTCTTTTAGGAATCAAATCATTATTTTTATATACATATATTATATTCAAGTTACTACATTTCCTCAGATCAAGTGTAGCGCATCAATATCAGCAAAAAAAAAAAAAATATGAATGGTGGCAAGGACAGCACCATATCCGCGTGCATTTTGTTTGCTAAATTACAGCAACATCATCATCAGCAGCAGCAGCTCTAATGCTGCAAGCACACTTGCTGCTGCTTTGAATAACGACAATTTGCTTTAGGGGGATCATCGGATGGATGGTCTTGGCATTTTGTATTTGCAGTTTTATAATACAGCACACAAGCAACAGCAGATCCTTCAGCGATAAGTTGCAGCGTGTCCTTGAGAACCTCGTCGTCATATAATATGACAGGTATGTTGAGTTGCAGTGAGAGATGTAAGGTGGCAGAATTTACAGTTTGTATTAAAAAGGATATTGTAGGTGGGTACGTGCATAAATTCTTTCCTTGTACTCTTACAATTTTTTTGCGATGCAATCTGAAAAATCCGTAATAACATCGTTGCGGTTATAGCATGCTATTTTATAGCAACATTCAACATTTTTAAAGGGGTATGGAAATTGTGCTGCTTGAACGATACGCCCTTTTGTAAATTCTGAAAAAGATTCATAATCAGATTTTTTTTTGTTTCTATTTGTTAACTTTTCTTTTTGTTGGGGCTAATAAGTATTTTTTGACATTATCATCTTGATAGCTCACTTTTGTTTTGTTCACCTAAATGATGGAATTTAGTTTTGTTTTTTTCCGGATTCTTTGTAGTAATTATGATGGCATTTTATTAGTTGACAACTGGACAAATTGAGTATTTCTCCCAAGAGTGCTAGAGTTTTGGGTTTATGTCAGTTTTTTTGTTAGATTCTCCCGCATTGTCTCAGCAGTCAGTAATGCAGAAGATGTATTCACAGAACGTCAGTGTCATAACTGGTCTGCAAAATTTCGTTATGAAATTTGATCGTTCACAATCACATGAAACTAGGCCCTTCTTCATATTTTGCGAGGCGGGGGACAAAACTTTGAAGTGACTCATATTAAAAAAAATTTATGTGCAAAAGATTAAGGAAAAAGTTTTTCTGTTCCCATGTTGGGGCCTCTCGAGCTATCGGAGATGAGTAAATACACCATTATATTCTCGAGATATGGCACTTTCGAATTACATATAACTTTCTCCGATTTTTTTTATTGTCATAAAAATGGAAAAAGGTATAGGACCAAAATGGGGAACATATAATTCAATAAATTATTTATACACTATTAAAATATCGTCTTTGAAAATAGCACCAAATTATTTTCAGAACAGCCCAATATATTCTGGGTTTTACCCGCAAACAAAACGCAATCTTTGGATTGTTTTCAATAATGCTATTATATGTGTTTAAGGGGGCAGTTGCAGTCATGACCGTGAAAATTAGGGCATTTTCAATAATTTTTTTTGGTATTAATTTAATTTATTTAATGAAAATGATAATGTGGAAAAAAAAAATCTAGAAAATGGCGGACTCAGGAATATTTTCCTCTAGGTTTTCGGTAAAAAACCAACAGTTAATTGTTCATAAAAAATCGATTTAAAAAAAAAAAAAATCCTTCGATCAGGCACTAGCTTTTCATGATTTTCAAAAACTGTGTAAATTTCATTGAAAGCTATCGAGCGGTTTTCGAGTTTCTCAAAACATAGTTTTGAGAAAAACGCATTTAAAGTTTTACACTCGGTACTCTTACTACCGAGAGCTCTTTGGTTATTGCCGAACAACTCCTATAACGCTAGTCATACTAGTTTCATCCATTGCTAAATGGAATCATCAGTGACCTTTGAGCAGGTTCGCGAGAATGATATGCTTGAGTTCGCAACCAATCTATGCAAAAGGGAAAACATATTAGGCTCAAAAACATTGATTCCAATGTTATCGAAAATTATTGAATAAATACTCGAAAATAAATATTTGATGTGGAGCGATTTTTCTTAAAGAAATAGCGCCTGAACTTTGATATTGCTTTGCTTAAAGTTCGTTCAATTAATTTTTTAATTCTTGAGTATAGAGGGTTTTTTTATTACTAAGAATTCGCCCGAATACAAAATAGCAAATGACACAAAAAATTCAAGAATGATCGCTAAATATTTTTGATCTAAATTTATATGAATTTTATTTTTGTCTATAAATTCAGAGTTTTTTTTGCTAATTTTCACTATCTTGGTTTTTTATGGTTTCCAAAACAAAAATTATCAAAAGCTCCAATAAATGAAATATCAAGCTCATAAGAACCTAATACTCAATTTATTTAAAAAACTATTTTAATAACATGTTTTTTTCGATTTTACCTATTATATTTGGTCTAGAGTAGGGATGGCCAACTGAGGTGCCCAAAAATCTGCAGCGCGCTGACGTTTACATACAACCAACATTTTGCGCTAGTATGTGTTTAAGTGTGTGTAGGAATTTCAACGAAAAAAAACATGAGCATAAATGTGTTTTGTCTTTTTCACGAAAAGAAAACATTACCCACTAGAAAAATTCGTGCATCACTGATGTAAAGAAATAAATAAACTGCGAAAGCATCGCATGGCTACACAAAAAATTATTAAACTCAAAATTTATCAATAAAAACAATACTTTTCCGAGAATCAAAACTATTTTTCCATGAACATGAGTCCTTTTTACAACAATGATGCTCACAAGACCAATTTTTTTAGTCTCTCATTTTTTTTACAAGTCTATAATATATGCGTAAAAATTTCCTTTTGCAGGAATAATGTCTTTGACCTGAAATTTTCACAATTGGCATTACGCAACTCATTTGCACAAATTTGTTTTAATTCTTCACGTTTGATTCCGACTGGGTCACTTGCATATTTATTTTTCAAACGAAACAACGGATAGAAATCAGCAACTGCACGGCGGAACGAATGATGGCACGATTCATAGCTGGTGACCGCGGGAGGGTAAATGGCCAACCCTAGTCTAGAGTTCCATAAATCTATAAAAAAAAATTTTGAAGATTTCTTGAAACATAACTCAGTTCAGTAAATTCTTTAAGGGCTCTACGTTTTGAAAAAATAGCCTTATTATTTGTTTTAAAAATGTGAGTTTTAAAAAATTTGTTAAAATTTGTTTCAACAGTCGGTAGATAACTTAATGGTCGGATCGTTGTATTACACTCTGGCGCATTAAAGTCACGACGTATGCTCAATATCACAACTCTATATGATGCCTTATGTTGGAGAAGTACGTCACACAAAATATTAGAAAATAATAATTATATCTTAGAACTTAAATTATATTTTATTGAAAAATCCAAATAATAATTTACATAATTTTAAATACTTGAGAAAATTACTAAAACCCATTGCCTTATTTGTCTCTTATTCCTCTAACTTTTAATTAACCTCTGTGCACACAATTGGTTTATTTTGCTTATTTTAATATTCATGTACAAGCAGCATCCCCCATGCCTCACCATCCCCATGAACATCATTCAACTTGCTACTATCTAGAAAATCTTTGTTTTTGTTGTTGTTTGTTTTTTTTCTCATCTTGTTGCTCCTATCTCAAAGCTAACATCATCATGTGCAAGTTGTTAACAACTGTCCGGTATTTGCGCCGGCAAACCACGGGCTTTTGAACTCAATTTTAATTAGGCTAAGAGCCTTGCGTTTCAGCTTTTGTTAGGGTTTTTCTCTTGAAATTTGTTTATATTTTTATTTTTTTGCTTTTGTTTTTGCTTTTCATTATAATGATTTTGTTTTTGCTGACATTGAGCTAAAAATCTCGGACATGAAAGTGGAAAATTTTCCCTTTAAGTGTAAATCAGTTTGCTGTTCGTTTGTTTGTTTGTTTGCAAAAAGGCGGCATGAATTATACCGTTTTTTTTTTGCTATTTTTGCCAGGACTAAGCGAGTTGTAATTAAATTCATAATTGCTGCGGGGGACACCATCAAAGGAGATTGAGACCAACAAAAAACAACAAAAAAAAACACGAGCCGTTTTCATAAATTTTACAGGAAAATTAATTAAATAACAGATAACAGAGATGAAATTATTCAATTTTTTGGGTAAATGTTTTTATTTATTTTTTTTTTGTCGGTGGTAAACTGATAAATGGCCAACGCATTTAGTAAATGAAAGTGGAAAATGAGATAGTGCTCATAATAAAGAATTAAGTTTAAGCAGTTGAAAATAACATTTGGTTTAGGAAAGCTCAAATTATTAGTAGATTTAAGAAATTTTTAGGAGTAAATTTTTCGAAAATTTTTTTGAAGAATTTTTTGACCAAGCTTTATTTTTAATTTTTGGTAAAATTATCACCAAATTTTTGCTCATTCATTATCAGCTATTTCCGATAAATTTTTTTATTTTTATGATATTTCCACAAAACTTTCTAAGTTTTGTCATATTTTTTTTGTTTTGTTTTTTACCAACAAGAAATGCTCTTCAGTCAATACGAAAAAGCAATAAAAGCCGCCTCACTGATATAATAAATAAATAAAGTTCCATTTTTATTGAAAAAGAAGAAAACACAATCTGTTGAGTTAATACACAAAAATTAATTTTTAATACTTCACGCGACATAACCGACATAATAACGTTGCCATACCGCTGCTAATCATAAAAACTCATAAAAATGAGTAACCGACATAAAAGTCAAAGCGACAACCCCAAGCAACAACAACAACAGCAATAAAAAGAACCATTGACTGACTACTCAATATTTTAAAAGACGGAAGCTTAAAAGTTATGAAAGTTATGACAAATCTGTAGCCAACAAAAATGAAAAAGACTCCCTACTACTTACTATGTACCATACGAGGAGCAACTTCAAAATAACACCAGCAACGGATATATGATATACGAGCAAAATCGTAAAAAACAGAAGGACCACATGATATTGAGCTTCAGTCGAATAAACAAAATAAAGCAACAAATCGGAGGGGGTAGAGTGAGCAAATAAAAATATAAACACAGCGGTTGGTCAGATTTTTATGACACTTTAAAAAATAAAAAAAAAAATTCAATGCTTTATATTGTACAGTGGCAGCTAGAAGTCAGTAGCTGATATTTGTTGTGTTTTGTTTGATTGCTTATTGTTGTTGTTGTTGTTGTTGCAATATTAGCTCAACAATGTTTACAAATATTGCAAGTTATCTTGACAAATGACCAAAGTTTTATATGTGAATTAATCAATGAGATCATGACCAACCAGACAGTCACAGTATGGAGTATGAAGAATACGTCCTTTATGAAATATGAGTGTCAAAAGTTTTAATTAAAAAGGTTTTAAAAGATTATGTGTTTTTTTTTGTGTGCTTCAAAATGACATCAACAATGAAAAAAGAGTTGTTTTTGGAATTTTATTAAAAAAAATTGTTTGCAGCAAATCTGTAGAGTTTTTTAATTTACTGAGTAAGAAGATAATCGCAAGTGCTTGCACGAGTATTATGCATTACTTTAAACAAAACTTGCTTGTGTTTGCTTCCTTATTCGACTAAGAACCCTTGACCGATTATGGTCTAAGCAAACGTATGTAGCTTTTTAGCTTCCTCAACACAGTATGGGTTGTTTTCGAAATTCTTGACTATAAGATCTGGTATCGTCTAACGACGGGACTCTGAAACAAAGACTTAGTTCAGAAAATGATTAAAACTGAAGATTTGAATTATGAGAGGAAAAATTACCCTTTGTCTTCGAAATATGCCCTGTATTTAACAAGCGTAGAGTCATTTGCTATGCGCATTTACTACTTTCACCTACAAAGGCAGCGAAAAAAATATAGTTTCCGATTTCCATTAGTAAATTGGAAAATATATTTACCGGAGCATTGTCTGCCATTCGTTTGATGGGTTAGAGACAATGAAGTAGGTGGATTTCCATCAGAGTAGGGACTAGGGTGGTTCAGACATATATGGAAAAAATTAAAGTTGCCCCAAACTTCGCTCACCGGGCACCAAAATTTCGTATTGGTGCCAATAAGAACCACGCCAAATTTGGTCCGTTTACGAAAACATTTGATGGACCCGCCACCTTTTTGAAAACTGAAAAATGGTCCTTAATCTATCCAAAATCATTAATATCTTCTCGAAGCTACCCCGTCGAGGAATTAAATGTGTGACCATGTCCCATTATTTTTTCTCCATCAACATTTTTTCTGAACATACTTACCCCCTATCACAACCCCTTAGGGGGGCTCCCCTGCAAAAATTACATTCTTGTGAAATTATGAAATTGACTTTCCCCTCTTCAGAGATGCCTCTAGAGGGGTAAAACGCAAAACCAACTCTTATTATTTTTACTCTCCCAAATTTTTCCCTCGACACACCTACCCCCTATCTGCCATCCTTTTGGGAGTCCCTCTACAAAAAACACAAAAAACTTCGAAAAATAATTCATAGCTCCCCCGGAGTGACCGCAGAGGGTTCATATTTAACACCAGGTCCTATTATATCTCAATTCTAATATTTTTCCCAAACGTACCTACCCTCTACCTGTCCCCCTATAAAAAACACAAAAAATTAAGAAAATTTCGAAAAACAATTCATAGCTTTCTCGGAGTGACCCATAGAGGGGTTAGCCATACTGTCTTCAAATCAAAAATTACATTAATTTCCTAGACTGACTCTCTTCATGACAAAGTCGGAGGGGTGGTAAGAATTAAAACATTTTTATAAAAAAATCGGAAATGGAACGATTTTTGTAAAATGGACTAAAAATTTTTGTTTGTCGAGCTTTTTTGGTTGAACTTTTCACTAACTTTACTAACTTAAAATCATAGTTATCGAAAGGATTTAGTGTCATGTGTCGGTTCTGGACCAAAATTTCTATAATAACGCTTCCATATGCGATGCTTTTGGCATTATCACTGAAGGAAAAAAAAGCTCGATGTAGCTTGATTTAACTAAACCATCTCATCTCTTCCGTAGTAATCGTATGGCCTTCTTTCACAGAGTTGGTCGTCCAAATTAATTTCCACGTCTTTTTGATCTGTAACGTTTAACCATCTATATTTTTTTCAACTAAGTCTACGTCACATTTTGCCTTCGTTGGCAAAAATGGTTTCTTTTACTTGCTTCCTTGTCACTTCATTTTTCCGGCGTAATTGTACAGTATTTTGCCCAAATATAGTTTGATTTTTTGGCGCATTGAAAAATGAAATATATTTTTTATGCCTATCTTCAAGCGAGGGTAACGTTTGGCTTAAAAGTTAGAATTCCTGCAATTAGATGTGATGTTGATGCGATAACTTGTATTGGAATCCGTTGCTTTTTAATTGTTTTCTTGCAGTAGAGGAACACGAGATAACGCTCTTGTGAAAATCTATTTTTTAATAAATTTTCAGCAGAAGACGTAGAAGGGCAGCTAAGCATGTAAATTAGACTTACCAGCCTTTCTGAACTGAACGCGACATTTTAGCGTTTGTCATTTTAGAAGTAATTTATTATACATTTTTATTTGGTTAAATTCTTAAGAGTGTTCATTTAAATAACAATTTACACAAATGTCCGTTTAATTCGCGATAAGCAGTTGATTTAATATGCAAATATATTTATAGCTCGTTTTGTTAAACCTGAACATTAGGATGGACCGAAATCAATATAAAAAGTTATATAAGTCTATTTGCACTATAAAACTTTTCATTGGCTATGGCTATCATGAGTACACCCACTATGGCTAAAAAGCAAAAATTTTGCTTATTTAATGGCTGTGGCGCCTATTTTTGATGATTTATGATTTAAGCTCTGAACAGAAATCGTAGTATAAAAAAGTTCCTTTCATATGAGGTATATGGGTCATTCTACCTCGTTTCTACATTCAAAATTTAGATTTAGATTTTTAAATTGCAAAATTTTTGCATATAACTTAAGAGAACAAAATTTTCAATACAAGAATTAGAAAATCGACGTAAAATGCTAACACGGTTTTTCCCTCTGACGTGTACATTTTGAAACACAAGCGTCCGAAAATTCGTGTATTTTTATATTTTGTGATTTTCAAAAAAAACGTATTTTCGAAAATAAGTCCGCAAAAACTTTTTCCAAAAACACGTATCGAATGTTTTTAGACAAAGTATCGAAAAAAAAAATTGATTTTGAGAAATCTAAATTTTGAATTTAAAAACGAGGTAGAATAACCCATATATTATTGGGTACTTGAAGATTTATTTATAGAAATTTTCACTAAGGATTAACATTTTGCAAAACAAATCCTTTTGTTATCTCGTCTCTACACGGTTAGAAATCTTGGATTAAATTTTAATACAAGCGAAATATTACAAGGCTTTTTAATACAATTTTGATTAAATTTAATACTTACAAATTACAAAATTTTGTAATAAATTTTGTATTAAATTTTAATGTATAAGTATTAAATTCGAATTTTAAACCATGCTGTATTATATTTTAATACTTCAATATTGAACTTTCATTTTATGTTGTAGTCAATATAAATAAACTTTTAGCCAACCAATAAATAACACCACGGTGGCTGATGTCGTTCAGCTGCTCGTGCATCAATTGAATTCACAAGGAACCCGGTTCGAATCCCATTCGAAATGAAAAATTTTTTTTTTTAAATCTTAATAAAAACGAGTATTAAATTTTAATACAAAAAAGTATTAAAAATGAACTTTAATATTTAGGCAGTATTAAATTTTAATACAATTCTGGTGCAGTCATATATGTAAGCCCAAAAGTATTAAAATTAAATCCAAAATTTCTAACCGTGTATGACTACTAGCAACTTTCTGTCACTAATACAAATTTAAATTAAAAAAAAAAAAATTTTCGGTACACCCCTATGAAAATGTTCACATAACTGCAATTCATAGCAAGTGATATGTCTATTAGTTTGCATTCCTAAAATCTTGGGTGTTTATCAGAGCTGTAACAAACTATTTGTAATGATGACAAAACAAAATATTTTTTGTGTTTTCGTAATTCATTTGATTAACATTTTTCTATGAGAAACTTTCTGTATATAATGGCGATAAATATTTTCAAGATCCGATAACTGCGCAAATTCGGAACAATTTTACCAAATTTCTTTATTAAGAATATGTGCTCGAATTTGTTGAAGTGTCCAAGTGTCCTCTACATTCCCTCGATTGATATTGAAAATTGAAATGGTAACCTAAGTTTATTAAATCAATAAACGGCATTGCACTTGTTTTTGTTTGTAAGTTGAGTTAACTATCAAATATTCGCGTTAAAAAAAAAAAAAAAACTAGGTTAGGTAAGGTAGGAGTGGCTGTCAGTTACGAACCGACTCACTTAGACCAAATGTGATCCATTGTGATACCACAGAGTGTCTGACTATACACTCTCGTTGAATGATCACTTTACTTAGATATCACTATATCAAATGTCTTAATTGATACATTTTTGTACATCTCTGCTGTCCAACATGCTTGAATGCGCGCTCATATGCAACTAAGTTGTCGCATGCAACCGTCCACGAACCGTTAAAAGTATCAATAAATCATAACGTGACATTTACGATGGCGCAGGCGCTGCTTCAATTGCAGTTTAATTGAAATTGCATTGAATTAATTGAACAGACGTTCAAGTTGCGCAGGCGCAATTGCAAATAAAGAGCACTTGAAATATTCAATTAAATTTTCCTATTAAAATCTTAAATGAATATGTGTGAATATAATAGAGAAATATGCATGTGAAATTATTAAATGGTAGTTTAAGAGCCCTTTAATTCTCATTAATTGGTTGTTAAAATGCAGAATTATTTCACAACACTTTAAAATTGGTACATACTTATGTCTGAGTAAAGAAGTATGCATGGCATTAGAAAAATAAAAATGTGCAGAATATTTTCTGAAAATATAAAACATACGAAGTCCTTCAAACTTTAAAAAAAAAAAAAAATCTGCACATTCGCCTTACTTTGTTCGTGTGGTAATGCAATTTATTGTAACAATGCAACCCTTTTGCAACTTCGAACCTTTTGATGTCATTCGTTGATAAAAATTTTGAATATTTATGTGCTGCATGTTGTTTTGCATAATGTTTTGCAGTGAATGCATCATTTAAGTGACTTCATGAATGAATTGAAAATATGCATTTTTGCTGCAGGTTCAAATATGGCAAATAGCCCGCATATAGCATTTGCTTTCTTGATATACCACCGTGACGTATTATTATACCAGTACGTTTAACTAGTGAATAATATTCATCGCTGTAGCAGCTTCAGAGCACCATAAGTAAATTCAAGCTAAATTTTTGCTAAAGTTTTAGAAAATCAATGCTGTTAGTCATAATGGAAGTTTGTTTACTTAATACCAAAGAGATTGAATTGAGTTGGAAGTAATATTTAGTAGTGGAGCCCACGATGCTAAATGTGAATTTACTCGAGCCTATTGAATTTTGAAGATTAGGTGGTAGGAAGAAAAAAAGTTAATATAATGTTTAACCCCTCACCGGTGGGGGAAGTCGCTACAGGCATTAAAAAATGTAAAAAAAAACATGCACATGGATTTACTCGAGCGCGTCAGATATTGATGGTGTATATGCTGGGGCATGCCTCTGATGACGGAGGTATATTAATCTTCCGATTTGGATGGAGGGCGTGGCCGTACGGATAAGTTAAAAATGGAAAAAAAACTATTTACTCGAGCGCGTCAGATTTTTATACAGACGGTTCAGCTTGATGTCCTGGTTATGCTGATCCATAATCTGACGATTATCTGGAGGAGTTTGCCTAATCTGACCGTTTGAAAAATTTTTTTTTCTTAAATCTTAAAAATTTTAAAAATCTCAATCAGTGATGCCATTTGGGTTTTGTGAAAATATACAAAATCGAGACTTGAAATGTACTTTTAGAGGCCGAATTTCCTTTTTATCTTGAACACCCAATTTTACTTAGATTTATCTATAGTTTCTAAAAAAAAAAAAATCTCATTTTGCCACCTTAAAAACCTTAGCAAACTGACATATATTTCACACACATTAAATAATAATTACAATATGCACACATTGCGATTACTTAGAAAAAAAGGTTACTATCATAAACTGTCCAAATGTATATAAATCAGAAAAAATGATTCAAATGAAATAAAAATGTTTTCAATTAATTTTCTTTAATCTTCACCTGTGGAATCATCATCAGACAGCAAGTCTGGTTCGATTACGTCATCGATTTCTTCTGCAGCTAGCATTTTATACCAAAAATCGGTTATTGATAAATTTAGGACATTATCTTATTTTATAGTGGCAAGATAAATTTCGAAATTGGTAATATTGAATTTGTCTTTCCTCCTATGTTCCACATAGATTATGAAGCAAACGAAAATAGTGCCAAAAAAGACGGTTTTCCGGAAAACCGTACTATGGTATTTTAGCTATGAAAATAATATCAATTTTTGTACTATAGTACCGTCTGTGCCAACACTGGTGGGGACGGTGCGTGAGTGTGAGAGAGATAGGTACGGACTGGGGAATATATAAGGTGACCATCCGTTCCGTATTTCCCGGCACAGTATTGTATTTCATTGAGCACTTTTTTTACAAGTGCTTACTGCACGTGTCTTCTATGTTTTAAGATATTTCAATTCGCTGTTTAGCTTGTTCAAAGCTTAAAAGGAATCAAACATAGCACTCCTGTTTATGTAATTTTTCATAATTTCCAAAATAATAATTATGCAATAGGCGTGGCCAGACACACAACATCAACATATGGTGTCCCCATGATGTATAACTTGCATTATCCTTTTGCTTTTCATTGTCTACATCAAATTGCAATTTAATAGCTTCCAAATAGCCTCGAAACAAATAAGTAATTTAAATGACATAACACACAAGAAGACACTTCTTTGGAATTTCGAGCCGCACTCGGGCACTGCCGCTGACTGCATAATGCAAATATTTTCACAGGGACGACACAATTTTAATGAAATATCAAATTTAGCAAATTGAATTCTTAATAAAATTTTAACCCCCTTTTCTGTGATAATAATAGAACAGTGTTAAGTCAAAAACAGCAACAACAACAACAATGCAAATAATTACAATAGACAACCAAAGTGAAGTAAAGGATAATAAGTACATTGTCATTGACAGGCTTTATTAAAGGCTGCCTATACATATACGATACATAGTTACTTGTATTATAAAATATTTCATGCAACATATGTTGCAGTAGTCATTAGCGTGTTGCAATATTAATAACCCATTTTAACGCAATAATATGCAGAAACTTAAAGGATCAAAAATTTAATTAAATGTTGGCAACGTGTCAGTTTTGTTTAGTTAAGTTTGGCATTTTGACAGAAAAAGTTAGCCCCGCAACAAAACTTGATAGTTCTGGAAATTCACTGAAATTCCAACTTTGAATTCATTCAATTCATTGCAATTATGAAGTCAATTTACCGCCAATATCACGTCATTTGACAAAACTGAATTATTTCTTGTAGCTATGTGTTTAGTTTTTGACATATACTGATCAACTTGCCATAATTAACACTTTAAAAATCTAAATAACTCGTGTTATTTCGTTGCTTGAAAAGGTGTTCGTTATTTTGACCTTCAGACTTTGCTATATTGCAGCAAGTTGCGACGCTTAGGGGACGTCCATTAATTAGGTGTTTTTTTTGAAAATTCGGACCCCCCTTCCCTTGATGAGATTTGGTGAGATCTGGCGAGAACCGTGAGATTTAAATTATAATTTTTAATGTTAATTCTATGCATTAAGAAGTTGACGTGAGGTTTTCCTTGACCCCTCCTCCCCCTTTGTTGAGATTTGGTGAGATTTTGCCGGACCCCCTTCCCCTATTTTGACTCACGTAATTAATGGAAATCCCCTTATATGCCCAAAATCATGTTTGAAGGCTAAATGGCATAAAATACTCTTTTGACTTAAGTGAAAATTCTGTTTATTTGAACAATTTTCTTTAAGTCAACACGACGACATTCTAAAAAAAACACCCTTTACAAACCAACCACAAGCTTATTTTTAATTATTATGAAAGCGTTAACAAATGTGAATGGCTCTTACTAGCCAGTATGTAGAAGCCAACTTTGACAGCTTCATAAAACACCAGATCCTCTCTTTGTTCAACACAGAGTTTCAGAAGCAGCATAAGCTACGAAAATTCAAATGACAAACTTGATCCTAAAAAAAGGATATTTAACTCCAAAAATAAAACAATAAGTATGCTATAACCTTTTTTAGCACAAATATGTTGTTTTAAAAAATAAATATTTAAAATCGTTTCAGTGTATTTGGAGCCAAAGCGTTACAAACCATTTTCGTGCTATATAAAAAGTGTAGATTATAAATTGGCATTATATAAAATTTTAAAATTAACAATATTTCTTTTTACAAATTGATTGAGGTTGAATTCTAATCAAAAGCATACTATGAATCTATTAAAATTAAGTGCTTTATTTACTTTTCAAAATAATTCACAAATTTTTAAAAAATTCATTGCAAATGTTTACTTTGCATTTTGTTGATAATATGCACTTAAGACACAATGTTAATTTTACAAGTCCTATTTACTTACATCACTTGTTCATCTGTCATTAATGTTTTATTTGCTCGTTTTGGTTATCGATTTCGCGCACTTGCTTGTTGTGAATCTGTATATAGCGGTAAAGCGGTTGAATGCGGCTAAGCGGTATGTAAAGCAGCGAAGCACGCAACTCTACCAAAAAACACCGAAACTGAAAGTAGCCAAAATGTGCCCGTGCGTGCTTAATTTTCCGTGCATATTTCTTCAGCAGTTTATACTCGAAGTGGCTAAAAGAAGATTGATTACATAAACTGCTTAATAAGTCTAAATATGCAACTGCTTAGCCTTATAATAACCTTTGCGTGGATGTTCTTTTGCTCATTTTCTTCAAACTTCTCTCTTAGTTTTGACTTCATGAAGAAGATAAAGAATTTTTAAAAGAGTAACTTTTTTTCTAATTTTTTTCATGTCTAACAGAGTATAATTAAATTATGTCGTAAATGATTCAATACAATTTTGTCACAGAAAACCCTTCATAGCTTTTCTATAAATAGATGTGCGATTTCACAAACGAAAGCCAAAGCAGGTTAATACCATCAAAAGGAATTTCCAGTTCTCCCTACTACTGATTATCTAAGGATGTACTTCGAAATATTGCGCTTAATTAAGAGGCTTTACACTCGCATACTATGCGCATGCAACGTACGTACGTTGAATGCATTCAAGTGCAGGTGCTTCTTACTAAATGCAATTAATTCTAAATTAATAATCAGTTTGCCTGAAAATCGTAGATAAGGCAGCATCCGATGTAGCTGTTAGATATTCACCATTTTGGTTACATGAATTCTTAAATATTGCACGTACGTGCACAAAACTCTGTCACCGTTTTTTTTTCCGTTTGCTGCATTTCAGCACTTTCTCATAGTTTTGCTGCCATTCTCTTATTATTACGCACTCCACAAGTCCACAAGTCATATTAACAATTCAAAATGTCAAATATAAATCATTTTGTTAAGTCATTAAAGCGCCATTTAAAAGAACAGGGCAAAAAGTGCACACCACTGTAGTTTGCATGTTTTCCCTGTTTGCTTTCAAATGGTTCCTTTGGTAAAGTTGTTGTTGTTGTTGTTGTTGCTGCTGTTGTTGCCAAAATGGAAAACTTTCAGTTCGTTGCATGGCATGTTGTTCAACTTTTTGCAACTCAACTTTAGTTTTCTCTGTTTGCTTTGTAAACTACGACTACGTACAACGAGTATTTTTCTTTCATTCATTGTTCCAACAACTTTGGGTATGGGTAGACAAACATTTTGCTGTAACAACATGTTACCATGTTGCATGCATCCACTCAACATAGTTGGTCATTTGACTTTAACTGCTCTATGGTCATAGAAATATGAAATTTTCAATTACATAAAGGTTAATTTGCATTAATTTGACTAAAAATTAAAGCATCATTAGGCGTTTTGCTATGAAAGCATTTAAATTCAAATTATAAAATGCATTCAAATATTTCATTTCATTTATTATAAAATTTAAACTAAATGCTACTAGAAAAGTGGTGAGAATGTTGCTGCAGAAATGATAAGGTTACTGCTGAAACATTATTAGTGCTCACAGCTAACTACATATATACCTTTGTTTGAGAAAAGTTTAATCTGCTATGCACGCTAATTCTCTGTGCGCGTTGCTTTTCGTTATCTGGTAGATACTTATATTTGCAATTTCGTAGTTTACATCTGGCTAGCACCTCATGAGAAGTCAGCAACCTGCTTTTCAAACATTTTCATCGCTGAGAAAACAATTTATTTGTATATAAGGAGATTTGGTTATAATGAACAAATTATATATTTGGAAAAACGCACCAAATTATAATTTGATTGAAGCAAATATTTCTTTGTAGCAAAAATTCACCGGTTAATTATGACCAAATCAAACGCATACATTCATTAATATATTGATTTGTGCTAGAACCCGATGACCAACAACAATATTTCAAGATATTGATTAATAAATAAATCGATATTTAAAAAAAATTATCAATTCATAAACAAATCGATATTTCAAAATATCAATTCATAAAAAAATTGATATATAAAAATATCGATTAATAAATAAATCGATATTCCAAAATATCGATTAATAAATAAATCGATATTTCAAAATATCAATTCATAAAAAAATTGATATTTAAAAATATCGATTAATAAATAAATCGATATTTCAAAATATCGATTAATAAATAAATCGATATTTTAAAATATCGATTAATTAATAAGTCGATAATTCCAGTATCGTCACAGTGGATGTTGTTGAGATTTACACAATCATAAATATTTAAATTGTATACCAAGCAGATGCTACTCACGTAGTGCCTTACTTAATTATATTGACAACTGCATAGTTTTCATATTAATGAGTTACCAAATATACATACATATATATTTGGGTTTAAACAACTGATATTATATTTAGCCCAATAAACAACCGTTTAACTTTCAATTAAGGGCATAGTAATATCTACCAATATTTGTTGACATGTATGCAGTTAATAAATGTTTCAAAAATTTATTAATCAAATACATTTACTTGAAGGAAGTATACTTTTTTCTCGGTACGGATGGCTGCCTTCTAAATAATTATGCTGTAAGAGTTAATGGTGTCGCAACTGCGATATATTCATCAAGTTCAATGCATTACAAATGAAGACGATATATTAACAAACTAAGCCCGTTCAACTAAAAATGAGTAGATTACACATAATGCAGCTATTAAAGTCAGCAGTTATATCGTTAGCGAGGGACTACTAGAGATAGCTAGGAACAAAATATGTACTAGACGAGTATGTTGATAACACAGGCCGACAAAGTTTTGACGCATTAGCTCTGGTTTTTGAAATATCCGATTTTGCTAACCTTTTTCCTCATTTCCTTTCCATATGTTGCATATGGTCTGCAAATCCATAAATTTCTATAAGCGATATCCCAAAGAGAAAAACATATTTTGAAGCGAATCTAAATGGGTTTTGAAGGCAATCGTGTTATTGTCAGATGTCCCGTCGAATCATGTCGAATAGTTTCATCCTACACTGAAATATAACCTTCAATATGCATGCGATGATGTTTTGCATTTTAATTAATTATTAATATAATTAATACCATAGATATTTTAAAACCCAAACTAATGACCGGAAGTCAAATTTGAAAAAGTACAATCGTGTTTCTGGGACTGACATTTTACCAGCCTGTGTAACCAACAAGGAGATTAATGAAGAATTCTCAAGCGGTCTAAATAATGTAAAAACCCACATGATGTGGAATATCTCTTTAAAATACTCAGGCTTTGCTTCTTTAGATGAACTTAACGAAGTTGGCCAACCTTCTTGGGCTTTGTCTTTGTTGTGCATATGTGCAGTTAACAAGTAATTAATATATCAAGAGCTCATACCTCAGATATGGGTTTTTTGTAAAAAAATAATGAAAGCAGTATACTCTTAAAATCTTTTTCTAAACAATTTGCTTTCTAAATTTCCATTTTAGACAAGTTTAAATATATTCAATTTAAATTTTGGCAAAATATTGCAATTGATGTTTTTGATGGCAATAAACCACATGCTATAACGAGTAGAGTAACCTCAATGTTCAGTCTAGAAAAAATATTTTTTTTTTTTTTTTTACGGAAATTGTTGTCACTGTAGAAATTTTGTGAAAAATGTAAACTCAGCTGAGTTGAACTCAACTCAGTAACACTTTCCGGCATGAGTGAAATTTATGTGACATAGTATGTTGGCAGAACGTATGTGCTTTTTGCGGAAAGGAAAAAAATTGTGGTTAGTTAGAGGTTTGTTTTTTTGGTTTAGAAAAAAAAAATCCCAAATATATACAACGCAAAATATTTCAGCTCAATACATCAACACTAAAATGCAACACAATGAAACACTTCAAATACCTTTTTACATTTATTAGTGTGAAAACTGAATGATTTGCACCACCCTTGATTTTGCATATGAAATTATGCAAACCCAAAAAAGCTTACATATATGTATGTATGTTTGATTTCTCGTGCTTATAAAAATTTAATGGCCAAATATGTCTGCAGGCTGCGATTTTGTTGCAACACTTCAAAACAATTCAAAGTGAACACTTGAATACATTAACGCCGCAGAAAAGTAGGAACTCTCACACAGTGAATGGGGTTTTTTCACCCTGTAGTATTTAAATTGGGCCATTGCACAGTGCATACTTTGAAGCCTCGAGATAAACAAAAAAAAAAAAAATATCTTTCGAAGGTTTATGTTCGGAAATATGAATTCATACCCTGTTCATAGTTGCATGTGGTTTTTTAGTTTAATAGCTCACCGAAAATTAAAAATTTGGGGATTCTGGTTTTTGTTTCATATCCCAGAGGGATCAAAAAATTTGTATTCTAATAAGTTTTGGAAAGATAATTTACATAACTTTTAAATAAAAGAAAAAAAAAACCAAATGAAAATATTTGTTCCTTCGTTTATAAGAAAACTCCTTGCTCAATAGCGAAAGAAACATATCCGGGCTTTAAAAAGTTCGTAAAAAATAGGTATCTAATTTTTTCACTAATTTTTCAGCAGTCAGCGGCTTTAGACAGCACACTGTGCAGCGGTTTGCCTTTGACCGACAAATAATAAAACTGAAAAATTGCAAAATAAAATGATGCAAGGGTTTGCACAATTACGTCATGTTGCAGCGCAGCATGTGGGTTAATAAAGGGTCATTAAACTTCATAGTCTAATTAATACTTTTTTTTATTTAAAATTTCAAAGTAAAAAATCTTGAAAATACAAACAATAATCCTTTGTAAGTAAGTTACAAAAAAAAAATGTCATTATTAATTTACCACCTCATTTCTAAAGTCTTGTGCATGTTGAACCCTGTACTTCAAAGTATTCCAATTAAATTTAGCATTTTACATAATTGCATACAATCAATTTGCAGCGAACACTTTCAACTCACACACTGCCACTTTCGCTGAACAACCTAGAGACAACCCCTTAGCAAACTCTGGGTTGCATGGCAATGCAGTTTTTGGTCGTTGCACAACCACCCGTAGTTCATCAATGAATTGGAAATTTTAAATTTAAATTTAAATTAGTTTATACTAAATATGGCGTTAGTTAGTGGTATTGGCAATAATTCTTTTATGCGGCAAATAAATCGTAAAATGCAATTACCTGATGCATTTTCACTCGAACTGCACCACTGACATTCAATTTAGTTCCATAGTTCCAATTTTAAAGAAAAAAAGTAATAACGAATTATAAAACATAATTTAGCCTAACGATTCGTCTATAATTTTCAAACCTGAAAATATGCTATTATATTTCAAATGAAAACAAAAATATCTTACCTGCGTTTAATGGATTAACAAATATAAAAATTGTGCAAGCATATTTTTCGACTTGAAAATTAGAGAAAAAACGAGACGAATGGTGATACATAAAGAGGCCCTTAGATTTCATTCCAAAAAATATGCAACATTTTCAATACAATGAAATCTAAATAGTGTTTTATGATTCGTTATTACTTTTTTGCTTTCAGAATTGTATATATACAACATCAAATTTAGATACATTTCTATAAAAAAAATTCAATGTTTACCAGCGTTGTAATTATTTCCTGTTAAATTTATAAATTTCCTTGTTAAAAATACTGAAACACAAAAAATCAACTAAAAATAAATTAACCAGCCGAATGTTTAAAAAAATCATGTTTCTTTTCCTTCAGTGCAGCTATAAGAGGAGTTACGCATTTAGTCATTGTTTAGTCCTGTAAAATGTGGAATATGAAGAGATACGACCAAGACTCATTTCATCTTCGTCTTGGTCCTGCAAAATGTGGCAGACCAAGAGATAAGACAAAGGCTTATAATGTTCATCAAACTAAGAACTTATAGCTTATAATATATCTGTCTTATTTAATTTGAAGTAAGACTAATGTATCGGATTATATTCTGTAATAAAATAAATATCACAAAAGGATCATTTATGTTAAAAATATACAACCTTAATTTTTTTGTATGCTTCTTGAAGTAGTGTTAGGAATAGAAGTAATTCAAAACCAAATTTTCTTCCCACCATTTCATGAACGCAACCGCCACTAAACGAAATTTTTTTTCGTTTCAGGATAACCAAACAAAAATATTTAGTTGAACTTTTTTATATAATATGTATTATATATCGTATAACATTAATTTTTTTTTTCTATGCATTCAATTTTAACAAATAAATATTTGTTTCTTTTCAGGAATGTCAGTATCAATTTAAAAATCGTCGCTGGAATTGCAGCACAACAGATGATAATACAGTCTTTGGCCCCATGACTGGCTTAGGTGAGTAAAACTAACTTAGAAGACAATAGCAATAAGCTAAAAGGTATAAAGTCAACAATTTAATTTAATTTTCTAACTAAGCTGTTAACTTAATTCAATCAATTTCTTAAGCAAACGTCAAACGTTCACAATATCAATTTATGGACAGACTTTCACTTTATCTTTCTTAATTAAATGATGCTAATGAATCATTTTGTCCATCATCAACATCATCAGCATCATCGTTGTCTGCAAAGTTATACAAAACAATTTGAATTGAATTTTTGAGCCTTTAGCTAATAGAGTTTCTTCTAACATCATAATAAAATAATAATAATCGAAAGGTTTCACTCTAAACGATAATTGGCCAGCAGTAACTTTTATTTTTTGCTCATACTCGTCCTTTGGTTTTTTGGGCTTGTGCTCGTTTTACAAAATAGGTATTTCGTATACTACTAAACTACATGGTTTTTCTCGTAAGTACGAGTATCATCAACGTCAGAGGTAATCGCATATTTTGTGGTTTGTTTGGTGTTGTTGCTTTTATAAATTAATTAAAAGTTTTTCCCCATGATGCCGGGTGCCTTTTAACTAAAAATGGTCAGTTTTCGCATATTGAGTTGTCGGTCAATCAGTATAACATGGCATATATTGCGCCCATGTTTAAGGTGGGGCAGAGAAAACAACAAGAAACTTGATATTATCTTTAATACTGTGGAGATGGAAAAGTTTATAAGTGAAAAAGTTTTAGGTCTTTGTTCGTAGAAAACGAATTTCATGTGAATTGAATTTATTTTAATTAATCATAGGAAATTTTCAGCAACATAATCAAATCTTGAATCAAGTGAGAAATATAAGGCCTCTCTTATATTATTTGCACGGCACATTAAATTTTTAACAAATCCTTGAAAATCTAATCATCTGGTTCAAAGTACTTAACTTTAACTTTAACTCAAGCTCAACGTTTGTAATAAAAATAGTTATAAAACTTCTAATACCAATAATTTTCAAACCCATTCCACTAATACACTCAAGCGTAAATATTAAGTTTAAATTAACATTTACACAAGTTTATCGCAATGGTCCATAGCACAGCATTTACTTATTGTTTGTGAAACGATTTCTATTCCTGTGCTGCAACACAACAAACAAACAAATAAAGCAAAAAGGAATACTTTCAAACTTTGTGATAATTTTTATGTCCATAACGAATAGGTTTCCGAAAAATTGCTCTTAAACAAAAAAAAAAAAAAATAGAAAGCAGAATAAAGGGTTCCGACCCCAATAAAAATACGCATTTGGGTCTGAAAAGCGGACACAGTCAAAAGCAATAAACTCGCACCCAGAAGAGCACATGCCAGGCCAGTCACCACATACGGGTATAAATTTCGCAATCATCGTCATAACTTGAAACCGCAACAAATCGGTGAATTAGTGGAAGCATTTATTACAATTCAAGTTAGGCGAGGTTCAGGGTCGTCACCCACTTGCTTGTTCCGTTCATTCATTCATACAGTCAGGCAATCGTATAGCAGGGTTGCCAAATGTGTGTTCATTTTATTTTATTTAAATTTTTAAAAGTTATCATTATGAATTTTTTTTATTTGCAATGCTCAAACTGACCCGAAGTCACATATCCATTTCACTAACGATAACGAAGCGTGTTCGCAAGGAATCCAATTTAGATGGATGATCTCTTAAAAATATTCTGCTCATCGGTACAAACTCTACTTAAAGTAAAGTATGTTGCTAAAGATGATAATTAACTCAAAGTAGATGAAAATTTGTGTTATGTAACATAATTTTGCGTTCGTAATTAAAATTGCTCAAAAAATAGCTGAATTAAATTCATAATTAAGTGGAAAAACCACGCCCAATATGGAAAATAAACGCAAGATGCCATGGAACTTTTGCGAACTTTTTGATGTCTTCCTAACTATTCGGTACTTTTCACTCAACTTTTCGATTTTTCTTGAATTAATTGTTATATTCTCACCGAATAAACATAATTATTGAGGTTGCGGTCTACTTAATCTATACACACTGTGCCTGAACGTAGCAAAAGCTCAATTTAAATGAATCCAAAAGCGATCTTGCCACATTGGTTCCGTATCATATTACGAATTAAGTTTCGTAAAATTCAAAATCGGAGCTGATCCTTTCTTTAAGAAATCAGTCTTTCAGTTTTCCATGACCGTGATATATACAGAATGATCCGCTTACGATATTCCATCCGGAAAATTAAAATTTACTGGTTCATTTTGAGTAAAAAATTGTGATAGCAGACAAAACAGAGTTATTAAAAATGAAGCGCATCTCGAGAAAATAACCCGTTTTCAGGAAGACTGGATAATTTAGTGGCCATACTTCAACAATCCGTTCAACATAAAACATCGAAGTATTTTTTGAGAGTGTTGTTGAAAGTATAATAACATCAATTCGTCAATGTGGATATTTCGAAACACTCTCTATAGCATATTCTCACATAAGATTTGCATAATCATTCTTACAAAGTTCAATTGTCTCAAGAACTGAAACCTATGGACCACGGACAGCGAAGCGAGTTCGTTGAATGAATTACAGAACAACAACAAATGAATGCTGATTTTTCGAACAAAATCATCTTAAGCGATGAAGCTCCCTTTCATATTGATAGCCGTCAAATTTTCGCATTGGTGATCAAAATTGGCCGCCCAGATCACGCGATTTAACGCTGTTGCACTTTTTTTCCTTGGAGTTTTTGAAGTCTAGGGCGCTTATGTCAACAAGCTTACGCCCACCCAAGCATTTTTTATTAACAAAATAAATATATATATGTGCTCTAACTAATCTTAATGTGATGGAATGCTATGTAACTTGAAACAGAAAAAAATGAAGAGAACATTTCAAATGCATTGGAGTTACGGCTGTTATGCCGGATAGTGGGTGGGTGGGCTTAATCAAAAAGGCAACCCGTACACAAGCCTATGTCATATCATCATATGTTATGATTTTTATTTTAAACTCTCATAGTGTATTTTTTCTTTCATACTTTTATGAGAATTACCACGCCTGCTCGACTTGAAACATTTTCTTTTCCTTTAATGATTTGAAATGAATCTCTTATTCCAAAACGCGACCAGATTAATTTTTTATGTAATTGAGTTACGTATAAATTCTTTATGTAAATCCTCCCAGAAATCTAATGGTGCAGATAATTTTGTTCAAAACGCAGCACAAATGCCATTAGAATTGATTTTTAAAGTACATACTCTCTTTCCGAAACGCACCCGTTTTTTCGTTGTTCGTTTTTCTCGATTTCTGATAAATTACCTTGAAGATTCTGATCATGCTTTTGAAATAAATGACTCAGATATCCATATAGTGTATTTCACTACGTCTTTTTTTGGTTCTGCAGAATAACTTTTTATAGCTTCACTGTGTTTCCTACTAGAAAACTATAGATCTGACAGAAGTTATTTCTATCCACGCCCACTTTCAAAGTCACGCCACTTACATTTTTTAAATCAAAAAAAATCAAAAGAAAAAAATATGTTGGCAATCACGACAGTATATCCCAACTTTTTGTCACATCTATTGTTCCTACAACCATTTTGGTGCTTTTGTAGTTGTTGCGTTAGCCTTTTGAGATTATTTTCATTTAAACAAAGGTACACCAATTCAAAAACAAAAAAGGGACTTGCTTATGTGCCCAGTAGGCAATTGAACAAGTGCTCTGCTGTAGTATGGTGGCAAGTAGTTTCAATATATTTTTCAATATTGCTTAAAAGGTAAGAGCTTATATAAGGCCTTCGCAAAATCAGATTATAATGCAAATATGCCTTCCAACAGCAGACTTGTTGGCTTGGTGTTTTGCTGGCAGCCACAAAATGTGCGCTCTCTATTTATGTTTCTACGATTCGTTTCGTTTTATAGTTCTCTTTTAGTTTATGAAAATTTCATGTTAGCTTAACACTTAAAAACTGCTGAGTCCTTACGATATATTTCATCCGGAAATGGGTTATGAAAAAATATTCGAACAGCTATTGATACATCATTCAAACATTTTTCTCCTTTAAATTTGGATATAAGCAAGGTAGACCTTATTTTAATCCTACTTTTTAGAAACGGATGTAATATACCTTATTCTTTTTTTCATCCATTTGGAAACAGACGCGGCAAGCCTACCTTGAAAGTCCTATTAAACTGAGTCATTTCATTTAAAAAATGTACTAAAGTGAGTAAGTAGAACAGGGCTGTTCCTGCATAAAAAAGATTTTATCATAGTGCTATTTACTTCTGCTTTTGCTTACTGGGATACTTTAGCACTGCACAAACTCACTTACACAAACAAAGTTAACATTTAAAAAGGAAGTGCAAAAAGTGCGGGTTAAACAACGAGCAGGGGGGTACAACTCACCCACACAAAAAGAGAGCGAGGGGAAGAGAAAGACACAAACATGGATTTTAATGTTGGGTTTTATACGGTTCAAATTTAATTCCAAGTCTGACGAAGCGTATGATGCTAATAAGTAGCAGAAGCAGGCAAAAGCAAAAAAAAACGAAACATCAGTGAAAGTGGTTTGATATCGTTGTCGCTAAGAGAACAACAACAACAACAACGAAAAAGGGGGGTTTCTTTATACTCCAGGATATCACAAACAGACACAAGTGAAACGTCTTTGCGGTTAAAAGACGATGATTATGATACTCCTGCTTTGTTTTGTTTTATTCTGTGAAAGGGACACAACTTCTGGCTTGGCTTTGCAACTAAAAAGTTTATTTAATGTTTCTACTCCTCATTGTTTTGCGGATGAATTAATTTGAGTTTTATTATTTAATGAAATATTTTCGAATTTAAGTCTGAGATTTGCCCTCTGGGGGTGTGCGGCTGCGACGTTAGCATCTTTTGTCAGTTTGGCAGAAATCAGGTTGTGATGATATCAGACAAATTGTATAGGTACAGTGACGGCGTTATTATTCACATTAATGGCTTATGTTTATGTGAATGGGTTGCGCATTTGAATAATTAATTTAATTTCTTGTAGGTACAGATGTAACTGGATAATTTAAACTTATATGATTTTAAAAATCGATAGAATTGTAAGTAAACTTGTGTGATTTTAAGTAAAATTGATCCTTATCACTGTCAAATGGTCTATGAAGTATACAAAAAACCACTATAATGGAACTATACAACATAGGTAACAGAAATGATCCTTTGCTATAAGGACCTATTTTAAAGTGCTTCTAATATTTTTGATTCTCGCAGCAGCGCTAGTAGAATTTCTCCTGTAGGGACTTGCTTTATTGACGCCTAGGTTTTTATAAAAGTATTCTCCTCTATACAAATGCCACATCTACTTAGAGAACTTCCCCTGTTTCTCTTACCTACTAACTTTTATAATATTTCCGTTCAAAATCAAAAAGATACTATTTCATTGGAAGGCGGCATGTCAGCTCAAGCAATCTTGCTCATTTTTTCTCTAATGTTTTTGTTAAGCAAAAAACGCTTCCATGCAATTTTTAAAGATTCATTTGTCTTATGTTCGTTGATATTAAATATATATATAAAAAAAAAAAAATTAATATATATTTTTGGTATAAGTTTTATGGAAATCTTACAAGACAAAAATTCAGGATTAGATTTATATGAAAGTAAGTATGCTTTTTAGTTAAGCCACTCATGTCTCACAATAAATGTGTCCCGAAAATAATAAACCTTCAGCAGCTCTTATAAAAAAATTTATTCAAACCCAGCTTAAGACTCAACATACTGTTAATAGAGCTATTTTCAATCAAAAAAGTATTAACGCAAAAATACTTCTTGAAAAAATAATATAAAAAAAATCGTTAAAAACTAATCAATCATTTCACAAATTAAGCTGAAAACTTGACAACATGTGTATTTGTAATTTTTTCTATTCAAAAAGAAATTGCTTTAACAAAAAAACGCTGCTACACCACCACCACCACCACTACCACCACACTTTACCATTCAACTAAACACTCCATTAAACAAAAATTGAAATCCTATTCGATATGCAAAATCCATCAATATTTTAAAAGGTCTTGTCTGTGAAAAATTTCTTTTTAGTACCACACACACAGCAAAAGGGATTAAACGAAAGAAGGAAAAAAAAAAGGATAGCCACACGCATAGGAAAAATTTAGATTCCCATCAAAACCTGCGATAAACCACAATAAAGTACATCACTCCCATTGTGGGCTTATTTTTTTTTTTTTCAACTAATATTTTACTTTTGTTGTTGTTGTTTTTGATTATTTGTTGTTTTCTTCGATGTTTTGTTGATTTTGCTAATCCTATACAAAGTCAGCTGAAATCAGTAAAGGCTATCAAAAATCTACGCTTGCATACATACATAGTATAGGGGAGGTATGTTATATCACTCAGCTGGCTGGCTATTGCTGTCAACAGCAGTGATGGAACGAGCAATGAGGTTTTGTGTCCTTCAGTGTTGATTGTCCTATATGATATCCTGTGAACAGCTGCGTCTTGTGCAAACATTTGTTTATGAAAATCTAAACAGATTTTTTGTTAGCTTTTATCAGTGGAGGTCCTTTGAAAAGTTGCTGCTGCTATCAGATCGCGTAATTTGGAACTATATTTTTTAAGGGGTTTTTTTTTTTTTTGAATTGGATTTTATGAATATTTTTTCTTATATTGCCAAATAGTGTTGCCAGCTTATAATGGAGCTTGTAACCTGAAATAACACTTAGTCTCTTAGCTACATACCCAAGGTGATGCGCTTTTTAAATAGCAATAAACTCGAAAGTTTTTGCTTTCAACTTAAATTTTTTGAAAATATTATCCAAACTACATGCCACGGAAAAGCTTTTAATGATAGAAATTAGCGTCTTACCGTGAAATTTTTTAATTTGCTCCACGATTTCATTAATAAAGTTCTCTCCTTCTTTAATAAAACTTTTTTTTTCTCATGTGAAAAGTTAGCGGAGGCAACTATTATGGAATACATAAACATCAGAATTCCCTCAGAATTTTTGTCTAAACACAAACATAAATAATGCTGTGAAATCAATTCAAGATATGAGAATGTTTTGAAAATTTCAGATTTCTTTTTCAAAATGCGTTACATTCTATTCTATTATACAATGAAAGCGGAATTTATTTTCATTCATTTAAAATGCAACTTGTTGTTTGAAGTTCTTCATTTACACTTTCTTATCAAAACAGGAAAAATCGTTCAAAATTTTAGAAAAATTCAATGTAATTTAATTTTTGTTTGCCAATACTGATATTATAGCCAGGCCCGGATTTACCATACAGGTAGAGTAGGCACGTGCGTCGGGCGGTAAGAATTAAAGGGCGGCAAATATTGGCTGAAACTTTGAAAAATTGTTTAATGCGTGGGAATTGAATTTCCCGCCTCACGCCTACCAACATTATAAGCGAAAAATGCCATTATAACTGAACATTGGTGATCGATTATTAATGTTATTATTTATTTAATGGTACCAGGGGGGGCGTCAATTTTTGTAACTGCGTAGGGGCGGCAAATTTGTAAATCCGGGCCTGATTATAGCTCTTTAAATTATTTTTCATTTGATACCCATGTTATTGAAATTAATACTAAGTGGTTTGAAACTTGTTAATATTGTTTTTGTTCTTCTTATGAACCCAAGTTGAACCTCCGTTATCGATTTTATTATAATGATATTCAGATAGGCACATAAATTCATAAAACCAAATCGGATTAGGCGTTTCGAAGTTTTAATGATTTTTAAGAAAAATTATATCCGGACCTTTTGTTCGTTATGTTCGTTATACGAGGTGTGTGCTAAAAAAATAACGGTAACACGTGTTTTAGTACTCTTGGTGATTTTTAAATTTTTATAAATAATGGAGCAGATCCAGCGATTCGGAATGCCTCCACTGGAACAATTTCATTTTAGTTCCGACATCATAACCATAAACCCATGTTTAATTACCTGTTATGATATGTTTTTAGAGTTTGGTATCGTTTTGCGATTTGAAACAAATTTTGCTGCAACACGTTTTGTACTCAAAGCATCCGAAAAAATTTCATGGCATGAGCAGGGCCGTATTACGAAAATTGCCGCCCCCATTCAAACATCAAATGCCGTCTCTTATAAGGCAAAATTATTTTTATAATTACCAAAAAAAAAAGAAAGTTTTGACAAGCAACAAAAAAAAAGGTCCTCACTTCTCATCTTCAAAAACTTTACCGCAATTAAATATATTTCACTAAAACTTCCAAAATTAGATAGATATTTAGATTCACTAAAAAAAAAAGTCCTAATTTTTGAGTTTCAAAAACCCTAGCGAATTCAGATAAATTTCGAACATTTTGCCGCCCCCTCGAATGTTATCGCTCCTATGGCACGGCGTTGTTGGCGTAGGCGGTAATCCGGCCCTGGGCATGAGCCAATTCAACATAACATGGGTTTATGGTTATAATGTCGAAACTAAGGTGCAATTGTCATTCTGGATTGCTATATCTGATCCCATATTTCACATGATTACAAATAAATCAAAACATGTAAAAAGGCATCAACATAAAATATTTTCATCAAATTTCAAAATCTATCAAAAGAAAACATGTCGATTAAATACATTAAGTTTGAAAAGTAATTGTTTTTTTGTCGCCTTCAAAGCAAGCAATGCAATTCAACTACACCAGACAGTTCTCCATATAATTGGGGAATAACTTTCAGCTTCTTTAAAGAATTTGCTTTTATGGCTGGAACCGACTCAAAACTCGTGTAATTTTAGCTTTGAGAACAAGAAAATGTTCAGATGGGGCCATATCAGGAGAATATTTAGTTGAAAACTCTTGCACCATGATGACTTTATGCGATAGTGCCTTGTCTCGTGGTGCAAAAACTATGAGTTGTTTTCCACATATCTAATCGAATTCGGCTGATATTCTCACACAAGCGCGTCATGACGCCCACAAAATATTCCATATTTATCGTTTACCCTCTGGAGGCAATTTAGAATTCATTTCTGAACATTTTAACATGGTAAATATATTTTATGAATACCAACGAAAGTTTTTTGAAATTTTATTATAAATGAAAAAACTTTTAGTTGTTATTGTTTTGTATAAAAAATAAAAAAAAAATGGAATTGTTCCATTTCGATAGCCCACTGCACTTTTTCAAAAATTCCTTAGTTTTTTCAAATCCATACGGCAACACTAAAAATCAAAAGCAACCAAATGGCATATCATTCAATCCATCAGATTTCAATTACGCCTTTTTGGTTGTTTTGTTTACATATGTACATGCCATGATATTGATTTCAGACAACAATTTCTACAATTCCATTGAAGTTTGAATTTTACTTGTAAAACACATGAAAAAATTCAACATAAACAACATTGATATTGCCAACAAGAACGTACGAAAAAAAGTACCAATAACACAAATAAGAAGGGGGAAAAAAAAACAAAAGCAAAAACAAAAAAAGAAAATGTAAATAAATTTAATTAAACAAACCTTTTCAGTTTTATTTACATTTTCGTTTTTTATATCCACTGTTGATGCTGTTATTCCTGTTACTGCCATTAGTCATATTTCCCTCAGGGGGTGTGTTGTGTTTACATTTTATTAGGGCAGCATGGATTTGATGCGGTTGAAGGACAGTTTGACTTTATTTTTTACAGCACTTTGTAAATATTTGCTACCTTTTTGACTTACATATTCGTAATATTTTGTTATTTAAACTTACGCGCCCGTTTATTTGTTTTTAATTTTGTATAAAAACTTAATGCCAATATGGCTGCTATAGGTGATCAATTTAATTATGTAAGTACATATTTTCAATGATACGTTCTCATAACAATTAAATATCTTATTTTCCTCGAAAGCTGCTTAAGAATGCAGTTTCACATTATTTCATTTTCAACAATATAAAATTGAATATTTTATCAGCATGTAATTGAGTTTCTTAATAACTTGACTTAGACTTTTACTTACTCTCCTGCAACAGCGTTCATTGAGTCAGTCAGTCAGTGGCATGTTGTGCTCTCATGCTCATGTAATCGGCTTAAATTTACTTTTCATTAAAATTTACTCAACCGCATGAATATAAGACAAAATCGATGCCATTATGTCTGCTCGGAAGCTACTAAAAAATATCGAGAAAAAGAAAATGTTGGAAAAAAAAACATTCGAAACAACTAAGTAATATTCATTTTCCAAGCTGATACTTTGCAATATCACGATGACGCACATAATTTGCCAAAGACTTTGATGATGAGCATCCAACAGATAGTGCTGTCTTAAGGTTGCCCAACAAACCACCATGCGACATTCAAGTTATCAGTGCTGCCATACCAGCGAGTGTCAAGTTGAAACGGCGTGCAGCGCCATGCTAGCCAAGTCAAGAAGTTAACCATTGAAAACTGTTGGAGCGCAACTAATTTTCAATGGACGAACTTTAATTTTTGTTATGGCTACTTAAGAAGGGTGGTGAAAAAAATTTTTGTTTTTAAATTCACGAAATAATAAATTCATTTTTATATAAAAATATTAAAGGAAAAATTGCCATAGTAAATTGACTTATAAATGAAAACATTGCGACAATTATTCAAACCTTTTTTGGAATTTTTTTTTTATTATAAAATTTTAACCAAAATCTGGTATAACACTAATTTTTTTTGAGCAATGTTTCCGCCGACATTGGGCGAAATTTTCTTTTGGTATTAAGACTGATGCGAAAATTATAAGCAAATACCAGCTACTACTTTAAAAAGCTAAACGTATCAATTGGTAAATTCAAAGCTACTTAAAGGTCGCATAATATATTGACATTTTTTTTCGATCCACCTTTATTACTAAGATGTAGCTTTTCTTTGTCACAGGATGCAAACTTTGCTACTTTTCTCTTCTTGTAGCATAATTTTTGTTTTATGTTTCCTTATATAATATTGCAGCAACAGTGTATAAAATTGAATTGACATCTGATAGTCGAGCCGTAAATATTGGCTGTCAATGCCAACCGTGTTACCAAGGCGCTCATTTAGCGTACAGCTGGGATGGCTGGCTGACAGCATTTAAACTTTATTAATTTTTACGCTTTTTGAGTTAAGTTGTCAACAGCAGACAATACTGGCAGTTGCTGACACATTTTAAGTTGGCTGGCTGTTCGGCAACATAATTTAGTAGTGTTGGTATGGGGGGAGGGGGGGTTAACCTTTGACAGCTGCTTAATAAACTTCGTAGCTGTGTTTAATGAGTTCACTTAAGCGTCACGCTTCCTTAGCTCAGCTCGTTGCTTCTTTGTTGACTTTTACTTTGTAAAATGGCGACGCATTAATTGTTTCTAATTTTTTATGTCTTCTTTTGTGTATTGTAGGTTCACCGGAAATGGCCTTTATTCATGCCTTGGCTGCAGCAACGGTTACCAGTTTTATAGCACGTGCCTGTCGTGATGGTCAATTGGCATCATGTGGATGCTCACGTGGTTCACGTCCGAAGCAATTGCATGATGATTGGACATGGGGTGGTTGTGGTGATGATCTGGAATATGCCTATAAGTAAGTTAAGCCTTTTCTTTCAATTTTAATTTTATATTGTTGATTAATTTGGGAGCTTATACTATTTATTATTGTGTTATTTACATATATCAGAAAGAGTGAAAGTCTTGGAAATTTATATTGAATTAATGTTTCAGGCACGGCATGCTGGTAGCAAGTTTAAGTGCGACAAAAAACATTTAGGAAAACAGCGTACGCCATCATCTTTTTCGTAGCCTTAGTTTTCAGTGAAGGTTTAAGACTCGAAAGAAAAGTTAATTTTAGCGTATTACTAACACAAATACTCTCTTAACCCTAGTTGAACGGATGGTGGTACAGGTGTACCTTTTGACATTTGGAATCAAATATCTCAGAGTTCTTTCAAGTTGGAGGTCTGGTTCTTTCTGACAACTTCGGCCCATCATTTCTAGGCGTTTTTAAGCAATATGTATTACTTTACCTATTTACTGCTCCGGTTAGGAGCAAGTTTATCATACCTCCCTCGTGGATGCCGGTCGGTGGTACAGTTGTACCACCATATATTATTCTCTTGTAAAAATAAGAATTCGCAACCGATCAGGTCGTTGCTGAGCTCAAATTGTAACTCCTAAAAAGTTGGCGTATAAAGTTGACAGAATCCAACATGGCGGATCCAGAATAAGGCGGTCAAAAATCCCATGTGGTGGCCGAATTTTTGAAAAACAACAGATTTTAATCAAATTTAGTATACGGGGGTCTTAAGAGTCACAGATTACGAATCCGAATTCAAATTTTACGAAAACAAGATGGCGTATTCAAGATGGTGGACGAAATTCTCGAAAATCGACAGATTTGTACTAAATTTATTAACAGAGGTTTTTGGGGTCGCTGATTGCGAATCTGGAGTTAGATTTCAAAAACTCTCGAATTCAAGTTGGCGGATTCAATACGGCGGACATATTTTTAAAAAATCTACCGATTTGTACCAAATTAGATATACGGGGGCTTAGGGGTCACTGATCACGAAACCGAGGTCAGATTATAAAAATTCAAAATGGTGGACCCAATACAGGGTATTAAAAAATATGTCCGGTAATATGTAATCGGTGACCCCAAAAACCTCTGTATAACAAATTTGGTACAAATCGATATATTTTCGAAAATTTTGTCCGCCATTTAGATTTTGTGAAATCTGAAGTCGGATTCGTTATTAGTGATCCCTTAGACTCCCGTATACAAAATTTGGTGTATATCGGTTGACTTTTACAAATTCGGCCACCATATTGGATTTTTGATCGCCATATTGGATCCGCCATGTTGGATTCTGTCAACCTTCTACGCCAGATTTTTAGGAGCTACAATTTGAGCTCAGAAACGACCCGATCGGTTGCGAATTCTTATTTTTACAAGCGAATAATACTTGGTGGTACACTTGTACCACCGGCCGTCCATATATGATTTTCCCGTCCCACTTCGGTTAATCAGGGGTGTTTTTATAACTTAACAACAACGCTTAGTGCGAAGTTGCATTTTATCAAAATGGCGGCCATTCCCTAGGACGTCAAGAGGTGAAGATAGGCCTCGGCTCAAACCAAGGGTTAAAATATGACCTGAAAAATAACTTTACTTGGTAACTCTTTTCCAATTGCAGTTGTCCTTTTAGTTAGGGACATATATAAAATATTTCGAGTGTGACATGGCTTAAGCCGTCAAGGCATGCATTCAGTGATCTGTCACTATCTATTAGCTAGCCACACAAAATAGTGTAATATTTATACAAAAGATGCTGCCGAAACGAAAATCTATAACGGTTTAAGCTTTTAAATTATGCTACACTAAATTTCGCAAGCTGCTGATACTCAACCCTTTTGTACTCGCATAAATCACAAACTTTTACTCCACCCCAAAATTAAGCAAAATTTTGATTGATGCAAAATGGCGCCTAAACTGACGTTCCAAATAAGTTTAATAATAAATACGGAGAAACTGAGGAAATGCGCACCACAAGGCATACAGTAAAATGCCGCTGCAACAATCAAATTGACCGCAACATATTTTCCGGCACAAAAGCAAACCAAACAAATAAAAAAAAAAAACGCACAGAAGTAAAGTCGCCATTTTAATTTATGCACCCTCGGCGAAAAGTCCAAATTGTATGCCTTAAAAATCTTTCCCTACACTCTCTGTGTCTCTTGATTTGTTGTTGGCTGTTGAAATTAATCTACTTTTGCGAAAAAAACAATAAATTATTACAATGAAGCGTTGCATTTATGTAAAAATATTTTGCATTTATTATGAGTCAGTCAGCGTATTGCGAATTTTCAACGCGGATTGTGAAGAGGAAAAGTGAAACGGTATTGCCAAAGGTACCGCAGGCATAAGCGGAAAGTGAAAATTTCAACACCGGAAGTGGTGGAAAGTTTGTATATTTTATACGTTAACGAGATTTTTCCGTTTTTTGTACTTCAGAGTAGAAACGGAGGCATTTAACCTTTTACACTTAATTTGCTTTCCGGTTTCATTCTGTTTGCACTTTAATTATTTAAATTTTTGAGAGATAAAAAACTTTTCTATTTAATTTAAATTTTTCATGTGGTATTAAGAAAAAGGACATTCAGTTGCTCCCCCTAATAGTAATTGTTACAAATTGAAGAACTTTTGAAGTTGTGCACGCGACCCTAGAAAAGGCAAATTAGATTTTTTCGTGTGTCCTTTGGTTTGTGTCACGGAAAAATCTAATGTGATTTAACATGACTTTTTCCCCTGTCTGTCATATATTTTTATCCTTTTTCTACAGCAATTTGGCATACATTGAATACTCATTTCGCAATGTTGCATAAACTGCTGGAAGTATTTAAGAACTGATAGATAGAACTGACAAGTTCTGCTCATCTGATTTTGACTCTTACTTGGTAAGCTTCCACATGATAAGACGAAATATTTTGTGGGTAATTATTTACTTAAGTGGTCAACTCACGGATTTTATTGAAATTTTAGTATGTTGTGGAGCTCACATGCTGATCAATAGTATATAGTACATATGTATATATATATATGTATATATGTTGGGCGTAGAAATGTTTCTTTGAAAAATTTTTTTAAGCTTAAGAATCGCATTCTGCACTACAGCATATCCTATAAGGGCCACGCTTGCCACAGTAATTATACATAAAAGTTAGGGCATGTGGCCTTTACATCCTCAAATATGTTCCACACCGGCTTTATTTCATAAAATTGAATCATTGACTCTCTCAGAAATATTACATTTTTTTTTACATCTGAAAAACGGACAAAAACCTTAGGCGAATATTCTACATAAAACCAATGCAAAAATTAAGTTTTGTGATTTGTCTTTCTTGGGTGAAATTTTCTTTTCTGGACCAATTTTCTGCGTTCAGTTTTTTTTCTCGATAAAACCTCGACACCACACCTCCCATATCGTACATATAAAATTTTTCCCAATATATCAACACATTGTCAGAGTTTTTAATTCATAAGCAACCTACATAAAAATCCCTAAATGAAAAAAATAGGTTCTTGAGAGAATGCTAACATTTTGAACTTTACCACACAATGCTTTTAGTATGGAAACATAAAGCAGAAAACAACCCCATTTCAACAAGAAATGACGATAACACCAATTCAACAGGAACCCCAACAAGTGACGCATAACCAAGCGACAATAACAAAGGTAGCAAAAAGTATGCAGCAAAAAATACACAAAATGAAAATGAAGCGCTAAAGAATGGGTTGCAAAAGCACAAGAGAAAGAGAAAAAAATGTGTCGATTTAAAAGACGAGCTAAGGCACGAAACTCCAAAGAATGGAATGCGCCATCAGAATATGCTGCAAAAGCTGTGCGCCTATTTCGAGAAAATTTCAAAAATGAAAGTTTAGATAGCAGCGTCAAACAAAAAAGCCACAAATGTCAAAGCATATGTGTGTGCAAGAAAGAGATAAAGCACGTTACAGAGTAAGTGAAAGCAAGAGTATGAGCGATAAGCAACGTTGCTTAGAAAATTTAGAAATGAATATCAAAAATAAAAAAAAATATTTAAAAACAAAGCTTACATTCGCTCGTATGCAGCATATATGGGATGAACTTCCTTGGCCTTGGGGGGTGGCCGTTTTGAGAACAGAGATAGCGTCAGCGTCAATAACACTTCCGGCATTTGACTATCGCAGGATTCTTCGCACCTAATACAAGAGTTTGTACGTTTGGATAAAAATCAACAAAAATCATGGCTGACTTCCGCAATATCACATACCGGAAGCGTTAGTAAGCATTTGAAAAGTACACGAATAACAAAAAACGAAAAAATGGCTGCATATCCGCAGGATTAGAAAAACTTTTACTTAATATGCTGTTGCTGCTGCAAATGATAAAGTTAAATCACACAAGCCAGGATGCAGGAAGTTGCCATTCTTTTTTTTTTTTTTTGCTCAACTGCATACAGCGCGCACAAAAAAGCGCAAAGCATTTGAAACAACATTGCAGCGCAACAACTGAATGTGGCGCAGCTTTTTGCGCTTTTTTTCACTAACAAGAGGCGCGTCTGTTGTTCACAAGCATGGGATTGCAGTAAACACATGACAGTGGGCAATGCAGAGTTAGGAAATTGTTTGCCACAGTGTTGCCAGCTCATGCTTAATTTTTTTCTTTTATAACTTTTGTTATTTGAAAGCAAGCTAAAATATTGATATTTCAATTAAATTAAAGGCAAAGATTTTTGGCGTCAAAATAAATATTAAATGTAGGTGGTTTGCTTACTATAAGGTACTTCTGAATCAAAAGTGGGCGGCGTTATAGAACCAGTGGGCGTGACATACAAGTAAAATTGCTTAAATGGCGTATGTAACAAATTATGTGTGCAAATTTGGTGTAAAAATGCTGTTTGTAAAATGCTATATGAGGATCAAAATCAGGCTGAATTGTACCAGTGGAAAATCAACCTACAGCGATCCAAGAACTATACACCTCGTGTGTATGTATACATGTTATATGAATATCTACATGTAGATAAATTTTATGGAAATTACCAAACTAAGAAATCATACACCTGGCAACACTGCTGCTCATTCACTTTGGTTAGCCCTTTCACATTTTTTTTCCGCTCGCTGCAAATGCAAACACTTTCCCAGTTGATTCTCTTTTACTTTCTCAAAATACCATATTACTGTTCGCCTGGTAAACTTGGTACGCAAGTGTTTCAAATTCTATTTTTTACATTTGACAATAAGTTTGTATGTGTACGTGTTTACGTAAAGGTGTATGTAAGTAAATATTGTTTATGTCTATTCATGTCGTATAAGTAAAACAAAAGCTTAACTTTTAATTTGAAAGTTGAACTCCCTACGAATGAAATGAATTTTGTGGTTTAAATGGCACAGCACTCAATCTTACACCCACAATAATTCCCAGTTTTAGCCATAAATACTCGGAATTACTTACACTTATATAAGGGCACATACGCGTACACTGCTTACCTACAATACAAACACAATGATAAAAAGCACACAGTTGGTAGGTAGCATTTCTATTAATTTGTTGGGATTACACGAAAAATTATTACAATAATTATTTACAATTTTAGCAACCCTTAACTACACCGAGGCTTTTTTTTTTAATTACACGGGGAGAATATTTTTCGAAACAGAAATTTAGCTATGGACTGGGAAAATTCAATTTTACTTATTTTGAAACATGTCTTTCAAACAACGCAAGATAGCGAACAATCTGCGCTTTATTTTTCTTACTGAGGTGAAGCATTTTTGCTCACTGCATAAAACTGTGCCTCTTGTCAACTTTACACCCACACTCACAGTTCCATAAAAAAAGTTAGGTATCAAATGGATTACAACAAGAGTCATGTTAAAGCAGTTCAATTGTAACAATTTTTTTTTTCCTTTTGTTTTCTGGATGTTGCCGCTTAACCCACCTTTAATATATATCACCCTATATTGTCCCCCCCCCCCCCCCCTCTAACTTTATTTCTGTACGAGACGGCAATTGTGGTTATAAAACGCACACAAATGTATTGGTTTTTATGGCATTGCATTATGTTTGTGTGACTTTCGGGGTGACTAAGTGACTCCGTTTAGTGGGGTGATGAGTTATCTATCTGTCGTTATCTTTCAAATGATATAATTTATTTGTGGTTACATGCAGACGGTAGGCTCGTCGACTCTGGAACAGAAAAAGGATATGTGCGCATGTTGAAAGGGGGAACAATGTAGTATAAGCTATATAAAAGTATTTTACCGACAAATTGTAAAAAGGGTATTGTCATTTGTGTATCTCATGGGTTTATTAATAGCAATTTGTTATCTTAATTGTATGTATTAATATTTTATTTTAACTATAAAATCGAAATGCAATTATTCAAACTATTTTAAAATTTTTCTGTATATTAAGTTTTGTGCGATTTCTTAGATAAAAATAGCACCTCTTTAACAAAAGATATTTTGATGTGAAGCTAACAAAGTACAAAACTATTTTAAGCCGCATAAAAAATTTCTTGCTTTCACGCTTTCATACCGGAATTCCCCACCAAAATCTTATGTTTCAATATTAATTTAATTATAATTTCTATTTCAATTGGAAATTTTCGATGCTTAAGAAAATCGAGCTACTGTTTGTTGGCGCTCTGATACTATTTCAACACATGCATAATGAATATAAGAACATATACACATAAACACAATTAAAATATAACTTAATATTTTTATTTTTCAGTACGTTAAATTTGCCAGAAACTTTTCCTTTGAAAATTTTAATATAAATTCTCTCAACATTGCTTTCAGCGGTTAATTAACCTTCTCAATTTTTAAGTTGAATCCACAAGTGTTTTGTTTCGTTTTCAATTACTCTTACAACATTTAGCAGAATAGCTGCAAGTAAATGAAATTCCATACAAAATAAATTCTGCTCTTTTCACTTTTCGCAGCAAAAAGAAAAAAATAATTCTCACTCCTACGTGTAATTTTTATTTTTCTTTATTTTTTTTCTGCCGCCTTAAGCCTCTATCTATCTAATAATGTGCAAAAGGAATTTATACACCAACTTTTCAATGCTGTTATCCTGGTAGAGAAAAATGCTGAAATAGAAATGGAGACTTGAAATTTGCCTTTTTTTTCGAAATGGCATTAGAAGAGAATTTCAGAGAGAAAGTAGTAGTAGTAGTAGCAAATAAGTGTGCTTCAGAAATGTGTAGTTTTTTTTCTTTTTTTGGTCTCACTGTGGAAATGTGTGTAAATCTGATATTAAATTAAACTCTATAAAATTTTGTCAAAATTGAAAATTGTTTCACTAAAAAGAAATTACTTGTTTATTTCTAACTCATAGTGCATGCATGCATTTTATCTTGAATACTTCATGCGTCCTTTGATGTGCTTCAGCAACACTATGTGTGTGCAGACTTATAAATTGCTTGCCATTTTCGCTTATCTAAATGGATTTCATTTTGTTGTGTATTTTTTTTTAGCACACTTTCCCTTGTGACTATGACTATGGTCGGTTCCCGGATGTGGTTTCGCAATTGTTGTTCTTTAAATGTGGCAGCTTTAACGCGCGTTTAATGTTTGTGCTTTTTTTTTAACAATATAGTAGGGTTGGAAGACAGTTTTGATACTTCCCTACTCAGCATGTAATGTTTCAGAAATAGTTTGTAACGTTGTAGAAATGTTTCATTTGAAATGCTGTAAACAAAACGTTACAGAAATCTTTCTTATAAATTTCAAATGCAATGTTTCGCTAGCAATCATTTTGAAGTGTTTCTGCAAGGTTTCAAATTCAATGTATCCTGAAACTTTCAAATGATCTCTTGCAAGCACATTGTAAACGGAGTCGTTCATATGTAACCATACTGAAATGTTTTTGAAAGGTTACAAAAATAGCAATATGTTATAACAAAAATGTATCAAATTTTATTGGTTTTTAGTCGACTAAAATGTATCAATATATAATTTTAAATCGGTTTTTATATAATTTTCTTGCGCTGTTTTTTTTTTGCTTAAAATTATTGGGCATTTATTTTCGCGTATTTGTCTAAACTCGAAGAAAAGTAGCGAATAAATTAAGCTATCGATAACAAAGCAAAATATTATAACATCACTAACTTAAATAGTTTTAAAGTTGACAGGCATTTTAACAATGAAAATGATTTGCCTTTTTAGTTTTGCCATGGGGGGGGTTTAATTTCGAATGAGAAGCAGAAAAAAGTATCACTCACCCACTCAGTGAAATTGTTTATGTTTACGTACTCATTATGTTTAACGTACTTGTTTTTGTTGTTGTTTTGGCTTTCGTTTTTTACAACACTTTAAGCTCCCATTTATATGCAAGCAAAACGCGCGACGTTTCTTAGTATCCTTGTGCAACTTTGTTGATAAGCCTCCTTGTTGCATGCAGCGTGCGCACATAAATGCGTTTTTTGTGAGTCCTTTTTTTTTTTTTGCTGTTCTAAATGGCTTTGACTTTGAGTGTGGGAGGAGTGTGGTGAGGTTTTCATAAAAAGTGGAAAATTGTTGTCAGTATCTAAGGCGTTTGATATGTGCTGCAGCGTGCAAAGTGTTTGAATTTATAGACACGCACGCACGCCTTCAGGGCGATAGGCTTACAAGTCAAATTGTGGCACAGTTTATAGCGTTAAAAGTTGCCTACTTTTTTGTTATTTGTTCCATTGTTATTAACCCATTTTAATCATAGGATAGGATAGCATAGGATAGGATAGGATAGGATAGGATAGGATAGGATAGGATAGGATAGGATAGGATAGGATAGGATAGGATAGGATAGGATAGGATAGGATAGGATAGGATAGGATAGGATAGGATAGGATAGGATAGGATAGGATAGGATAGGATAGGATAGGATAGGATAGGATAGGATAGGTTAGGATAGGATAGAATAGGATAGGATAGGATAGGATAGGATAGGATAGGATAGGATAGGGCCTCAAAAAAATTTTCCTTCAAATACGGACTGAGTGTCTTCATTTCTCTCCGAAATTTTCCTGATTCCCTTATTTCTTATTCCAATGATAATTTTGATAATTTCCATGATGATTTATGAAATCTAACTTCAGTGCTCCACTCTTCGATTTTTTCCCATCATTTCCATATAAAATATATCATGGTACAATTATACAGAATATAAATACCACTCGACGCACTATTCCGGGAACCGTTAAAGATTTTTGCTTATATAATATAATAAAAAAAATTCAAAGACGTCACGAAATTCCAAGTTTCAACAACGTTAAGACAAAAAATTATGGCACATTTAAAATGCAAAAGTTACAAATATACCAATGTCACACGGCGCAGGTTAAAATTGTATGTTCCCATTGATACGAAGTAACTTTCAACAATCTGCATGGTCTTACTCACTCAAGTAGTAACATACAAATTCATATAACTTCTTATATAACACTCCCTTCTTCGTGTTCCTTGTATACAAATTTAATTTTGTTTATCGTAACAAATTGCACATATGTTGCTTGTTACACTTGCAGCAACCGCCCTCTTACATATATCACTGCTCATATGGTATCATTGTTCTTCTAGCATAAATCTCAACAACATCCTTTTCCTTAAGGACACAATTACTTTCACGCTAATGAGTTCAAGTTCAAATGCAGCAACACTATGGAGATTTTGTTGCTTGCAGCAAAGATTAAATTTCTACCGAATTCCCAAAAGTTTTTGTCTTGCATTTAAGTTTATTGCAACATAAAATGATAACGTACATTCAACCCCCGAGGGAACATTTTATTACACTGGTTATTGGAGAAATATTTCGACTGCATATAAATAAATAAAAGCGTAACTTATAGGGCATGCAGATTTTGCGGTGAATTAAGTATTTTATCTCCTTATTGTGAATATATTTGCTTTTTGGGCAGAGCCAAAATTAGTGCAATAAAATTATACAAAAAAAAAAAAAAATTTCAGGTAGTTGTTAAAATTCTATCAATCTCAGAGGGTTCGTCAGCGACAAACCACAAAGTTGGTAAAAATTAATTTTGTAAATTAGACATTATCATATAGAAGTAAGTAAAGTTCTTTTATTGAGTTATTGCCTATTCTCTTCATCTAAAATTGAAACCTTTACGTGTTTACAATTTGTTGTAAGATATGAAAAAAATGTATTATTGCTCCCCATTTGAGCAGCTTTTTCTAGCATCTATGTACTCGCGATAGTATAAACATAACACTTTACATGTTTGACTTAAGTTAACTCAGTCATAACTTTCTTTATTATTTTTATTGCAGATACGCCACCGATTTTATTGATATATGCGAAAAAGAAACAAAACGTGGTACGCGCGGTGTTGGCAACCCTGAACGTAAACGCGGAAAATTCCACCAACGGCGACATCAACAAGCTATGCAAGCAGATGATGCTTTTGCAGGAGCATCAGTGATGACCTCTACGAATGACACCAAAACGACAGGAACACAAACAACACACAACGCAACGGATGTGAATGGACACATCAGCAACAATCAAGAAAATTCCAATAAAACTGTCAACATTGTCGCAGACAATAAAAATAGCAACAGCAACAGCAACAGTAACAACAACACTACTGCAACAACACGTATATTAGCAACAGCTCCAAAGGATATAACAACAATGGCATCTTGGCTAGCGCCACCAAGACAAGAGGAGTCCTCTGAAGAGGAGTTACTTGGTGGACGCATTAAACCGGAAGATTTATTAGAATTGCAAGAACGCATTGCAAAAGAAATTTTAAATTCAAAGTTGCAAGAGAAACAGATGCTCGAATTACAGGTGAGTGAAGAAGACACAGAGTGTTGGATGGCGGAGCAATGGAGTGCACTAATTTTATATGAGTTTATGTAGTTTAAATAAAGTTGTAAAAGGTTCACAATTATTTTGACGGAAGTTTGTGAGGAAATTTTTAAAGTATTTTTGCACAGAACTCTACCACTTTGCCAAAGCAACGTTGGCAAAGAAAGTTACAGTACAGTACAATACAGTACAGTACACTACAGTACAATACAATACAGTACAGTACAGTAAATGTAAGAATATCAGTAAATATAGGACTCCATCCAAAGTAGAATGCAACATTGGTCGGTACAGTACAAAACAGTACAGTACAGTAAATGTAAGACTATCAGTAAATAGTGGACTCCATCCAAAGTAGAATGCATCATCGGTCGGTAGAGATGCTGATTGAAACGAGTAAAGAGATTTTTGATTATTATTTCATGGGTCAATTGAGGCAAAATGTTCCGTACCGTAAGTTATAGCGCTTTTCTTCCCTTCAGCGTTTCACTTAACGACTTTATAATCGAGCATATGAAACTTTTGGGTGTTTAGTAAGCATGGGAGAATTTGTCAACCCCCTTCCCTCCACGAGCAAGTCCGGCGCACGGCTTTGACTATGTCACTACATTGTTGATATTGTATCAGGATACTTCCACAAGCTTCGACTCTACTTCATGCGATGGATGGCAAAAACCTTCTAAGCGGTACGAAATTTTTTTTCAAATATTTTGCACAAATTTGCACAAAGAAGAACATAATATTTTTTGTTTTAGTAAACATTCCCAAAACTTCATGCAAGAACGACTTTGATATAAAAAAAAAAAATAATCTTAACGCTTCTCAAAATTGTTTGGATGGCGACGACGCCATGTCAAAGCTTTCATGTTCTACCTTTGTAGTAACAGATTTATTATAATTTTTTGTTTTGCTCATGCTTTGAAAAATATTTTACGCTCCTCTAACTTCTTTTGTTTTTTGTTTTCTTACAATCAGTGTAAAAATTGTAATAAATTCGAACTTTTCCTTTGGCGCTGACCTTTTTTTTTTGCTTTGCTTTTGTTTCGTTGGCAGGAAAAAATCAATCGTGAGATTTTAAATTCAAAAGTCTTTAACATGGACACCGGCAGTAGAAAAAAGAGAAAGCGTAAAAATCAACGTGCTGTCAACAGCAATGGTGGTGGTATCCCCATGGATGCTGCCTATAATCCAAACATGGGTCAACAGGCTGGTAATCCAGCGACAGTGGCAGCTGGTGGAAAATGGAAAAATGGTTTTTCATATAAAGCCAGAAGCCTAATGAATTTGCATAATAATGAAGCCGGTCGAAGGGTAAGTTGTGTCAAAATTTATGTTTATTATTATTGTTATTAAAATTTGTACTTGTGTAATTTTCCCTGATCGGTAGATATTTTTAAAATTATGTGCAATTATTATAATTTGATTTTAATTTAAATAATACTTTTTCAATTAATTTATAATTTGAACAGCTGAAAATTTTGAAAAACCTCAGCTCTTAATTAAGTTGTAAATTTCGGTTTATCGTTATAACACCAAATTAAAAACGCTTTTTTTTTATTTTGCTAGAAAATATTCCTTATTTGTATACATTAGTTAAAAAATATTAGAAGGAAAATAATTGCATAGTATAAGAAGTGTTTCACAAAATCTATTAATTCAATTATTTACCCTTAAAGAATTTTGTATGTACGAATATCATTAGCAATTGTTTGAAGAGTATCACTACTGATGTAGCAAAAATATTAATCCCACTCTATTAAGAAATTGCTAATGGTAATCTTCATAAGAACTTACAGTCTGGGAAAAGTCAATGATTTTATGTTTAAATTGAAGAAAATCATTTTTGATTTCGATTCAAAGAAAATACATATTGATTCAAAATGATTTCAGATGTATTGAAAGTTACAAAGTGTTTAATGTAAAATAATAAAGAGTAACTTCAAAAGTAATTTGAAGTGTTTACGATTGAAGTTAAGTTATAAGATGTTATTTTCATTAGTGTTTTCACTTAAAAATTAAATAATTTATGAATTAATTATTTTTATGAGCTTTTCCGCTCAGCGCAGTAGTAGATTTTGGTAGATCCCTGCGGGAGGGGTGTATTACCCTACATTTACAAAGAGCGTAATAAATAAGCTTCAATTTAGTTATTTATCAGTCAGGAATAAAAGTTCTTGAAATTTGTCAAAATATTTCAAAACAATATTTTGGTTTTAATTATAATAATTTATTTTCTATAACGTCATGAATTTTTTAAAAAAAATAATGTCACATTAAAAAAAATTTCTTTTTGGACCAATTTTAAGCATTTTTTAAGAAAATTACTCTAAGACGAAAACAAATTTATGACGTCATAGGAAAAAAAAATTTACAATAAAAAAATTATTTCTTAAATATTTTGTTCAATTTTCAGAACTTTTTACTATGTGCGATTTTAACTGAAAATTTCTGAACAATGTACATAATCAATTTCGATTGTGTGCTCAACTGTATTTGTTCCTTTAGCTACTTTTAGCTACTCTAATTTTGAATGGTATTTATTTGGTTTGATGAAAGAACTAAATTATAAGCCAAATATTTTCTAATGTGATTTTGAATTCTAAGGATGAATATGGAATCAAAAAGTGACGCTCGGATCTGGTTTCGGAGAAATAGCCATCGGAAGTTGCGGATATAGCTTTTCTAAAAATTCATATAAGTCAGAAATGGCTACATTGATTTCCAAAATAGAGATATCATATGAAAGGTAATGTAATAAGCTACAATATTGAACTCAAAATTTTGGAAATCTAGTTCGCAGTTTTCGAGATATTACGACTTTTCCGGAATTTGTTATTAGTCTACAGTCATATTAACATATTTATAAAGCTCAGTTTATCCTCTTTAAAATATGGCAAATAGCATTTAAACAAAAATTTTTGACATTAACCCTTTCTAACCGAAAAAATGTTACTTTGTTTGAAAATTTTGTGCTCTTACTTGCCGAAAATGCATTCAAAAGATCTGATTTGTTGGTGAAAGTTGTGGATAATGAAAAGATGATCAAAACCCCAGCAACAGATGCAATAAAACTCAGTTTGCTTTCGAGATATATCGAAAAAACCACATGAATCTAGGTGCTAAATTCAAATGTTCATTTCCCGCAAACTTGAGCCAACTTGAACAAACTGAACCAAATGGACCTATATTTACACCCCGCAGCATCAGATCCGAGTAGACTTTTGCAAAAAAAATTTTGTTAAGCAGAAATTTTGTGTTCAATAGAAATCATCTTCAAAGCATACTGTAAACGAGAAGTGTCAATGCTGCCCGTAGTTTCCACTTTGCCGAAATCAATTTCTTTGTTTGATATTTAACATCATCATATCTAAATAAAAATAACAACAGTTTATCAAAATTCAATGCCTTCATGTGACGTTTAAATTGTAACTTTCAATTGAATTACTCTTAGTATGTTTGATGAACAAATATGGTAAATATTACTAAATATATGATTAATTCAAATACATTGTTCAATTATTTTTAATATATAGTAGGTTATCCAATACCAATCAGTAATATCAGTTTGATCAAATAAACAATTTGTTTATTATTTCCAAATCTGAATAGGGTCATTTCGCCTGTTCGCGTCCATTTAGTGCAGTTGGCAAGTTTGACGGCGATAATAAAAATTTCCCAGCACTAATTTCTATGAAAAATTTATGTAATGTGTTCATTATATAGAATATTTTAAGATTAACTTTCAGTTTTGTTCGAAACATCTTGTGTTTTTTTTTTTAATAGAAAAACTTCAGAATTAGGCGTTTTACCCACTTTGCGTCCACAAAGCGCACGGTCCTTTTGCCCATGTGTGCGTGCCTCTTATAGATTGAGGTATTAGCGGTAATTAATTTTTGGTTTGATTGGTGTGTTAATTTATTTATCTCGAGGTTTTTAAAGGAAGATCCGTAACATGGACGCGAACAGGCGAAATGACCCTATGTAGATTGTTGTCTAAAAGTGGAATTGTTAAATCAAATGAATTTTTCTGGAAGAAACTTAGGGTGCACTACAGCGCGGTAATCAAAGAAAACTCAAACCCGTATATTCTTTGCACAGAATGTTAAACTTTTTCTCTTTGTATGTTATATAAATTACTTCTAACATTTTCGTTTGAGTGTTGATATTTACAATTAAGGTAGCGCCCACGATTGTTACGTAATTTTAACAGCAATAATATCAAAGCAATCAGTTTAAATTAAAATCTGCTTAAAATCCAATTTGACTACAATTCAAATCGGTTTTGCTTAAATTTTGTTTTTACACAAAACAGTTTGGTTTGTACAAATGTTTACATTTGTCAAAATGTCAAACGCATATACATACATACATACATATGTACACATGTAAGTACGCACATAAGCACACGAACACACATACGATAAATCAAAACAAATAAACACACCCGCGCGAATTAGAGGTGTGTCCCCGTTGGCAGTTGAACGTTTCATAAATCAGTAAAAGCAAAAGTTAAAACCTCGATTCACTCAGGTAACAGAAGGAGCAGCAGCGAGTTCACTTTTGTCATCGACAGACTGCAAAAAATGGCACTTGCAATTAACATAGAAAAATGTATTTTACCAATCCGTTAACAGCAGGCTTAACTGAAAAAGTAGGCTAATAATTTGCAGTTATCTAGAAGCTGTGATATATAAAAGGGAAAGTCAAAGTTTCTACTTGTGTGTGAGTACTTGTACAAGAAGTTAACATGTTGTTGCTTTCGTCAACTTTATTAAATTACGTCAAACTGTATGTAAAGTGCCCGCAAGCAATAACAACAATTTTGAATTGCTGTCTCAAATCATGTATCCTTTAGAGTTTGAGTAGTTTTCTTCGATATTTCGTGATTATTAATCAATGCTTTGAAATCGAATTTTCTTTTGAAAATTTTAGTCATTTGTTCTTTGAAAAATTACCACAACAAAACTATGGATATAAAGGCCAAGACCACAAAAATTTTCAATGGTTTTGAATCATTTTAAATATGAAATTAGAACCTTTTTGTCAAATAATGCAAATTAAATAATACTTTATATAGGAAATTTTATGTGCACCCTAATAAGCGTCCAACATTTTTAGACATTGACCATATTGTAGTATATTTAATTACCAAATCATATTTTGTTTGCAACAAATATATTTTTGTTGCAAAAATTCACAAATAATGTCGATTTAAAAAAATATCGATTTATTAATATATCGATATTTTTTTAACATCAATACATTGGATGTCGTTGGTATTTACATACTCTGTCCTCAGTGTACATATACTAAAAAGCATCGAAAACAAAATATCGATAATTTTTCTTTCACAAAATAATCGCAATCATTATCATCGATGCAATGACCAGCTCAGAAATGACCTGTTGATTGCCTGTTTATATTACCATTCATCTATGTAGATTGTATGCTGCTCACAGGCTCTGCGACCAGTGTTGCTATATCAACCTTTTTTTTTCGACACTCAATTAGATCTGCTACAAATTCAATTCAATTTGTAGCTGAGGAAATCAACAACGACTACTAATTGCCACGGGACATTTCAAATGTTGTTGTTTTTTTTTCGTGTTGCTGCTGTAATTGGCCATGTTTTCATATGTCACAAAAATACTGAGTTGTTATTAGCACTGCGATGAAAAGTTAGGGCGACTCTTGTTTGCTTGTGTGAACATTGTCATGGTTCTGATTTGGTCATCTGTACATATTAAGAGAACGCCATCTAATTTGATTTCATTTATAGAAAAATTACAAATTTAAAATTATATCCTAAGGCATTTTCTCATGTAAAAACATACCAATGTAATTGAAATTTATTATTGAAGACTTATAGCTTTAGGGCATTTTTGTAGCGAACAAATGTATGAATGCTGATTGTTAGGCAATGGCAATTATTGCTGAATTTAATACTCTTCCCAATCTCTGTTTTGGTTTTCATCGATCTACAGTAGCATTCGTTATTTTTAAAGTGGTAGAACTTTCTGGATATTAAAACTAAAAAATTTGACTGCAGACAAATAATTTTTTGGGGAACTTTATGAATTTCACATCGGATCACAGCCGAAGAGGCCATGCCGTGTTCAGATTGTAGAAGAGAGTCACATTTTAGTTGCCTTTGGAAGCAAGAATATATAGCATATGGTAAGCACCTAAGCTGTTGCCGTTTCAAGCCCCCCATTCAAGATATGTGGTCTATACCTCAAAGCTCATTTAGCTCATCCAGCTCTTACAACAATAACAAAGAATGTCGAGCTCTTTCCGTTATTCGAGCTGTCGCCATAGGCTTCTTGTTTGTGTAAATTGGTCTTACTCATGTTAAACACTTTCGGTTCGCAGTTACTGCATGCTTTTTGCTAGTGTAATTTTGTCTTCAGGACGCTCTTTCCGTTACGCGAAGCAAACACTTTTGGTTTGCATACTTTTTGTTTGTGTGATTTTTTTTTAAAGTTCCTTTAGCTTTTCCTTTTTGTTTTTCTTTAGTTTGCATGCAATTAGCTTACCGCGACACTTGTGTTTTTTTTTTCGCAAAGTGATGTTGTTGTAACTAGCTCCCGAAGCACATTTTTATGTGCATCTCTGCTCCATGTGGTATCTTGAAAGTAAAAATTGAAGCTGCAAGCGACGTGAAATTAAGTTAATAGTCACCACCAGTGCCGGACTAGGGCCAAAACAAAGACTGCGGGTTGGACAACGACTACTTTGTTTCTTCATTTCCATCATTTTCATGATTTGGTTTTTTCAAGCTTACAGTGTTGCCATATTTCCATATTGAAATATTTTAATTGGATTAAAATTAGTGAATTTTGGCACTTTTTTTCTTCTCAATATTTAGAGTTATTTGAGCAACATATAAATATAAGCGGAAAAGCGGTTACCTTATTCGTTTTATATAGAAATTGTACCTTCAAAATGTTGGAATTGATCAGAAGTCAGTCATAAATATCAAAGCAATAGTTGGTATCAAAATGGAACTGTTTGGTCTATGTGAGTTAAATTCTCTAACAAATCTCAGATCAATTGCATTTTTACTTCGAAAAGTTGAACATGAAAGTACATCTATATATTGAGTTTAAGTCGTCTAAGTATAATTATTTCTACTAACATTTTTTACGGTGCAGTCTGATCAAAATTTCGATTGCCAACTGAAGTTATCGCGTGCACAAAAAATATCACATCTAAGATTTGCAATTTAAGTTCAATTTATTTGTGGCATAGAGTTCTTTTTTTGTTGTTCTTGTTGTTTTTTTATCTTTCATTCTTTTCTGTTTTGCTGTCCTTTTGGAATATTCGCTATTTTTCGTATGTTGTACAGTGCCAAAAACTTAAATCGTTTCACGTTTTACTTTGTGTGTATTGTTTTCATGTCACTTTTTTTTGAGTTGTGCAAGGTTTTTTAAATTTTCCAACTAAGCATTTGAAAAAATTGGAACTCAAGCTCATACCTCCCTGCAGGGCTGTATTACGGGTAAAGCTAAAGGGGCCTCTGCAGCAAAAGATTTTGAATTGAATTCATTTCTTTTTGGCATCATACAAAGTAAGGATAAAAAAGGGTTTGATAAAGACAAAAATTAGAATTTAACGATAGAGGTAAATTAACAAATGTATATACTTTAAAAAACCACGAAAAATGTGCCATTTCTGGCACTTTAAAATAAACACGTAATTTTTCTTAAGAAAATTACTTTTCGAGGAAGCGGCACATAAATTGGGGTCCTACATTTGAAAAACATTCAAGTTCAGCCCTGTCTCAACGTCATTTGCAACCCCCACACCCCCAAACTGTTGGCCGTGAATCAAAGCAATCATGTTGACAAAAGTATTTTAGGTTTTTTCAGCTGCTGCTTCAACTTCAATTGTGTTTGTTTCTGTTGCAAATTTGTTTCCATTTTTTTCTTTGCATGAATTTGTTTCTGTTGCTTCATCGCCGCCGCATATGTTGCCGATAAACTGTCGCCAAATTGCTGATCAAAAATCATTTTTTTATTATTGTTTTTATTATTGTTGTTATTGTTGGTCACAGTTTCAGTTTATTATGAATGTGGCGCAAAAAATTGACCAAATCGTTTTGTCTGTCTGACTTCCGTTTGGCAACCACGAGTGGTTGTGCCAGTGGTAGTGGCAGGCAAGCAACTCATGTTTGTTTTTGTTTTAGCACAGCATGCTGCATATAAAGTGCAATATGGCAGCGGCATCTATTGCAGTTGCCATATTTGTTTTCGGGAGAAAAAAAGCTTTCAAAGTGTTGTCACAGCGTGCAGTGGTTTAAATTTGTTATTTTAGTTGAAACAAATATTTTAGTAAATGGAAAATTAAGTTATAAATAGGAAAGCATCAGCTCTCTTGCTCTTTTTTCTTTCAAAGTATAATGCTCTATTCAAATTATTCAAAACATTTCATTTCAAATCATTTTTTCATTTGAATTCAACAATTTTTATTTTTCTTTCGGAAATCGCCTAGAAAAATAATAACTTTTTATGTTGCTTTTACACAATCATTTTATATAAGATGCATTTTGCCTTGTACAGTAGAACCTCTGTAAGTCGAACTTGAAGGGAGACGCCTAAAAATTCGAGTTATAGAGTTTTCGACTTATGGAGAACTTCAACTTGAGCAAATTTTTTCAGGAAATGTCGACTTGTAGAGGTTAAGATTTATTCCGACTAATTTTGAGTTAGAGCGGTGAAATAAATAAATATCCAAGTTATAGAGGTATTAAACATTTTTATTTGCAAGTTAAATGATACGTAACATTATGTATTCTTAAAGTCGTTATTTTATTTATCTTCGAGCTATAGAAGTAATTCGTTTCAAATAATCGAGCTGTAAAGGTTGTGAAATCGAACATTGCTATGTTCGAGATGCAGCGATCAAATTTATTTTTTTGAGTTATAGAGGGAAAATATGTACTGAATTTACTTTTAGGGACTCACTAATTATTTCGACTTATAGAGGGGTCAGATTTCGAGCAATGGAGGTTTTAGGGCTTGAAGGGAAGGAAACACAACATTTTTTCGAGTTTGGGAGCTTTTCGACTTATCGAGGTTCCACTATATTTAAAATATAATGCGGCTCCTTCATATGGATTTGACTCTATTACCTCCTGTGTGTAGTTGAAATTACCTTAAGTCCTTTAAAAAAATAAATCACCCAATTTTATTTCATACAAATTTAGGCCTCGATATTCGATATATTTAGGTCATCACCTAGTTACTGGTTTCCTCAGTTCTTACGGGATTCTGTAATGATAACATTGCTTGATATTTATTCGGCAGTAGCCAATAACTTTAGTAACCTATGAATTTCTCTGAGATCTTCTGTATGTAGTCTGAGTCTTCAAAATCGGGTTAGCCTACTTTATTTGGTTAAACCTGCGACACCTTTCCTCATTTTTTTTTTTTCATTTACAGAGATCGTCGGAGTTGATTTTGTCAGGAGGTAGGGAAGGGTTTCCATTGGCAGACGTGATCTTGCCCCAGTTAATTCGTCAGCTAATTTATTTTCTGAGATATTTGCATGTCTGAGATGGATTAATAACCATAACCATAACCGTTACACATAACAAAAATCAGCCCATGTGTACAACAACGTCGCCTGATACAAAACTGAAATATTCGTTTTCAAGCTAGTCTTTGCTTTCATTGAGCTCAATATATAAGTTGGGAAGTTAGACCAAAATGTGATTCTATTAGTCGAATGGGCTCTCTCTGGCGAGTCGACATGATCAGAAGTTCAGTTACTGTGCGATCAAAGGGTTCTTAGGTACAACTCCACAGAATTTTTCACCTTTATCTATGGTTTTTTTTTTGATCCAGTCGACATGCTTGCCCCAGTTAAACCATTTTTTCAAATATGACCACTTGATATTTCACTTAATGGTCTGCCCATATTGATAGTCAACTTTTACTGCTCCGTAAAAATTACCATTTATGCTAACCATGGGCTCACAATAGTTCTTTTCCACGACTTCAAGTAAAAATTATGTCAAACGCTGTATGTAATCTTTCGTAGACGGTGTTTATGAACATGCCATGTACTCCCATCAGACACGTGGTCCGACATTGGTTTCAAAATAATAATAACGACAAAACTAATTGAAAAAAAAACTCTTGTGCTTGAAATCGTTAATGGTTCGAGAGCGATCCATTTGGCGTATTTAATGGACCGAAAAAATTTCTGTTTATGAATTGTTACAGGAAACAATCGGATTGCGCCGTTCACAGGTGTATTTTAAGTGTATTTTGTAAATGTGAATGTAGTTTGACAACAGTGGGTGGCGTCTCCCATACGTATAAAATACCTAAAACCCTATATCTTCGCACCTAAGGCAGACTTTCTCTATGTTATAGCAATTCGCTTTTTTCGTAAAATTTCAACGAAATCGGACATAAACTCTGTCCGCGCCGTTTACAGGTCTGTGATAGGAAGCTTAAATATTGAGACAAATATTTTTATTCCTCAAGCTAAAATATAGGCAAAACAAAAAAAAATAAAATGCCTCTCCAAAACTTGGAAAATATACACCCTAGTATGTATATTATGGCGTTTCAAAAATACCGATTAAAATTCTATTTTAAATTATGTTTTTCTTAAGGATTTAGTGACTCATTTTGCATCATTTTTGATAAAACATTTTTCTTTTCAAACAGTCGATTGAGAAAAGGACTAACTAAATGACCTTGAACAAAAAATTTGTATATTTTTAGTAAAATAAAGCCACTGTAGAATGATTTTTTTTTTATCTTACAAATGGGTATTTTTATACAGTTGCCAGGGGGTTGAGATTTTTCAGTGTCTTTTTCATACTGTTGCTTGTTTTTGTTTGACATTTGATATGTCACACATGTTGTATTGCATCAATTTACTGCAATATTTTGTTGATATTTTTATGCGCTTTCTTTTTCTGAGTTGAAATTTGGTTCGTTTGCTATAAATGCGGAATACAAAAAAGGAGCAAGACTTGGTGCAGCTAAATTTGATGCTTAAAAACATGCAAGATAAGGATTGGCGACATCTTCTGGCACTTGAGGTAATAAAGTGCTTTGATCTTTCTATGATAAAATTACATGCTTGTAATATTAAAAATATATACATACGTACTGCAAATAATTTGGAAAACTATCATAACTTTGATAAATGAAAAATTATGAAATGTAAAAAAAGAGCCAAAGGTGAAAATGGACATTACAATAAGCACTTATTGGGATAAGAAAAAAACCTAAATTTAATTAGATAGGAGATTTTAATTTTAGAATATCAAGTTTCTAGTTTTAAAACAAGAAAAGGTACCGTTTTAAATAAAGTTCCTTAAATCGAGCTCATATAGTGCGGCAGGAGAGACCACCCACATCGAAATTCAATCAGTTTGTTACATTTTAATTTACTCATCGATTTTTTATGTCTTACAGTTTCAAAAAATATCACATGATGTGATTTTCTTAAACTATTTGCAACCATAAAATAACAATAAAATGAAACCATAATTGAATGATATTATCACAAAACCCTTAGAAAATTACAACAATAATCCCTCGCACTTAATGCAATCAATATTGATTAATTTGAAGCATTTGTTCAAATGTCAGACATGTAGACAAGAACCCGCATTGCGTTACCCATACAATGAAACAGTGTCAACTGGCACAGAAAATTTTTTCCGCTTGAATCCTTTCATCAACGGCAGTGGCAGCAGCAGCATCAGGGCGGGCACACCCTTAACGAGCTCCAATTCGTTGCAGCATTTGTGGAGCAAACAACCGCAACGCACAACGCAATAGAAAAATCTATAGCAATTCATTTTAATCTCTCAAGTAAGTCAAGCGTTTATGACCATATCGAGTTGAAGGATAAACCTTTTTGACATGCGACAAAAATGTCAAAGCGACATTCGAGCGCTGCAATTGTCAACACAAAACATTTTCGAAAAACAAAACAAAAACAAAAAAAAATTCTGAAATCGAAATATCGTAAAGAAAACGTAGAAAATACTATTGTCATTTGTCACGCTTAACTTTATGTGATCCACGTTGCAATGAGAGCATGTACTATGATTCAACCCCTACCTCCTCTCACTCATTGATATTTCAACCACAGTGAAATTTCAACTGTCAACTCTTGCTGCTGCTGCTGCTGCTGCTGCTGTTGTTACGCATTCTGTGTGTGTGTTACGCATTAAATTGCTCCTTCTTCTAAGCTGCGTTTGTTGTTGCATACTCCTTTGTTCTGCTTTGATTTGATGTCTTTTAGCTACTACTCACTCCTTTCTTGCTCACTTTGTGCAAGGCTGTCAGCCATCAAAAAGGAAAACTTACTGATTCCTTCAATTCGTTCCACTCAATTCGCGAACACAATATGAGCAGTCAGTCAGTCGCTACCACTTTTTGTACGTTTGTAACGAGATTTTCCATTGTATGTGTACATGCGAATATAAGCCATATAAGGATATGTCATAAATTTTGCAAGGATATTGTTTTGTGACAACCATGCTGCCAACATAAAACACAACAAAATATGATGTGATTGTTTTCCTTTTTTTCTTTATTGCCAAAAATTATTGTGGTGTTTTTCATTAGTGCTTTGGGTATTTCGGATTTAAGCAATTGTTTGTGGGAATAAATGCATTTTTGGCTTTTTAATTTAATTAAAAAATTTTTAATGGAATTAAAATTTTGTGGAAAATAAGCACCAACTTGAGAAAATAACGATGGGATGTCGTCCATAAAAGGCGGCCATAGAAGGGGGGGAAGGGAGGGGCAGGGCCGACGACAGAGAGGGTAACAGATGGATTTACCCGGGCCCGAAGTTTTTTCGTCCGCTAGAATGTAAAGATGTCTAGTATTTCCAGAGCATGCTTTCACCGACTATCAATACAACCTCAATCTCTTAATGTAACCTGGAAACAAAACAGGTACTACAGATAAGCACATTTTTAATTTTGCAATTGTTGGGGTGGGGGGGGAGGTGCCCGCACATGGTTATCCCCGGACTCGGATTTTCTCTCGGCGGCCCTGGGGAGGGAGGTCGTAAAAACGGACAAAAGAGAACAAGCTGAAGGTGGGGTCAAAATCTTTTCCGACGTTCGTTTTTTTCAATGTCACCTTGAGTTCTTTTTGTTCATAAGAAGGAACAAAAAATAAAAAAATCAAAAAAAGCGGGTACCATAATTTTATGTGAACATCCTTTAAAGAGCGGGAAGTGACAAAATCGGACAAAAGAGGACTATTTGGGGGGAGAGGGTTTAAATTTCAGAATTTTTGTGGTCGTTTTTTAAAGACGAAACCAAAGATGATTTTCTTTGACGTTTGATTCGTAGGAAAAAAGAATTGAGTTTTGCATAAAATCGGGCAGATTTTGATGCTAGTGTGAAAGCCTCTATAAACGTTTTGTAAAATCTTCAAAAACGAAGCAAACTGCTCAATGTCACATATGTATTTAAAAAACATTAACTTTTGAAGCGGGCTTTCAAAACACATCATGTGTTGTATTAATTATCAACTTAAGGGCAGCGGATATATTAAATTTATTATCCTCGTGTAAATTCATTGTCTTTTAACATTTTTTTAATAAATTTTCATCATAGGTGTACAAACTGTTAGCCCAAAGTTCAAACGAATTCCGAAAAATTTCCTTTGCAAAAGATTGTTTAACACGTGGGTCTAACATAGAGATAACGCCACCTCCTAATTTTTCTCCACCGTTTTTTGTAGCCCCGGCTTTTTTCAGATGATATGTGTAAAAATTTGATGAAAATTTGGCGTTTAGATTAAAAGTTACAGTGGTTTTAATGAAGTTACTTTTATCCGTTTATAAAAAATGGACGAAAAATAATTCGAGTGTTGATTTAACATTGCTTTTTGATGGGGGAAAAATGTTCAAGCAAAGAAATGGCTCGATAAATGTTATTCGGACTCTCCTCTATCGATATCAACGGTTAAAAGGTGTTATGGACTTTAAACGCGGTCTCGCAGACACAAATGACGGCAAACGCTCAGGTCGCCCGAACTCAACAGTTGTCCCAGACAATATCAAAAAAGTTCATAAAGTCGTTTAGGACGATCGAGAATTGATATTGCGTGAGATAACAGAGGAGTTGAAGATGTCAGAAGGAAGTGTATTCACTAATTTGCATGAACATTGACAGTGAGAAAGCTGTGTTCATAATGGGTGCCGCGTTTGCCCGTTTTTTCGATAAAAAACAAAAACGCGTTTACAATTCAACGCCCTGTTTGGAGTTGTTTAAGCAAAATACAACAGGTTTTTTGCATCGATATGTGACAATGGATGAAACATTGATCAATAGCTACACGCCAGAATCAAAGAGATCATCAGCTGAGCGGACAACAGCCGTTGAAAGCTGTTTAAAGCGTCAAAAAAGAATGCTTCGCTAAAACCACTGCAACATTTAATCTAAACGCCAAATTTTCATCAAATCTTGACTCATGTCATTTAGAGGCCACTTTAAAGTGGAGAAAATTTTGCAGGTGGCGTTATCTCTTTGTTAGTCACGGGACTTAATGACCCATGTGTTACACAAAGTTTTCGTTATGACTTAAAGATTCACTTACTTAGCAATGCGCAAACGGAGTTTATATTCATAATTTAACTTATTAATAGTACATATTAAACTTCTTTAGCTTTTAATAGTATTAAGGTTATTTCAATGCATACAAATGCAAAAATTATAGTTCAATATATTTAGCTAATAAGTCACTATTACTTGAATGAAAATATTTATTTATTACGTTATTGTCCTCTAATAAAATGTCAAGGCAACTCCTTTAATTACACAAAGTGATAAATTTTCATAGAAGTAATTAATTATTAACTGAAGCGATAGGTGAAAAGAGCATAAATGACTGTAACCCTAAAGAATGTACTCGTCGTACATGCAACAATTAGTTCATTAATCTTTTTCATATCGCCCACACACACACACTCTTTCATTTCAGGCGGTCATCAAGAAAACACGCATTACGTGCAAGTGTCATGGCGTTTCCGGCTCCTGCAGTTTAATCACATGTTGGCAACAGTTGTCATCGATACGTGAAATTGGTAAGTAAAGAAAAACTGAAAAAAGAAAAACACAACAAAATTCACCAATAACAACAACAACAAGTTTAAATTCAACATCATAAAGAAAGAGCAATGCAATAAGTTCCACTTACCAATGTTACAATTGGTTTGTGTATGTACTAAATTTCACTTTTTTCCCCACCTTACAGGTGACTATTTGCGCGAAAAATATGAAGAATCCACTGAGGTGAAATTAAACAAACGTGGACGGTTACAGGTCAAAGATCCACAATTTAAAGTGCCAACAGCGCACGATTTAGTTTATTTGGATGAGAGTCCCGATTGGTGTAGAAATAATCGACAGTTGCAGTGGCCTGGTGAGTAAACAAAAGGTGAATGGTGAATAATATTGTAATAGATACAATAGATGTAGTTGTCAAGTTTGTCACTTTTCTTTCTATACTATTTATGTATATAAAATTGCTTATATGGAAATGGTTTGTAAAGCTTTGGCGCTAAATATACAGCACTGATTTCAATAATTTTATTTTACAAATAACATATTTGTGCTAAAGAAGGTTATTGCATACCTATTTTGTTATTTTAGTTTTTGTAAAGTTAAATATCCTTTTTTTTTCAGGAAAAAATATTTACAAAATTTGTTTGATTTTTCGTTGTTATTTTTTTTTTCTTCTCCTTTGTATTGTTTATATTTGGCTTCAAAGTTCAAAGAACAAACTCTCTTTAAATATTTTTATTTTTTGGTACTTTTCAAAACAGAAGTTAGAATTAGAAACTAGGCACAGTGCAATCGCGGTAACGTGAACTAATTAAAGCCAAGGCTGTTCACGGCATCGAAATTTTTCACGTTAGCGAATATGAAAATTTGATCCAAAATTTATGCAGCGCAGTCGCTGTGACATATTTTGCATCAAATTTTTATTCATCATATCATTTGTAACAACAAAAACTTTAAAAGAAACAAAAAACTTATTCATAAACTAAAAAAATTTAAAATAAAAATACATAAACAGCCTTTTGGTTTAGTTATGTCTTGCTGCAAGGTAGTCAATGCAAAATTATTTAGTTCACGTTACCGTGCTGTTCACGTGAGACGGTGGTCACGTTACCGCGACTGCACTGTACATATCATTTGCTCGTGAACAGGAGGACGTTAATTTGTGTAATTTTGCAATTTTTCAACTCTTTTTTTTCCAAAAAAAAAAAAGGATTAGGTGCAACTTTATCATAGGCGGTAGACTTGGGGGCGGGGGGGCGCGATAAAATCGATTAAATCTCATTTTTAACGTCAAAAATGAGGACATTTTCTTGTTTTTTTTTTTTAGTGAATGAAAATAAATCGTTGCAGTAATTTGAATGTGTAGGTGGAAATTTTCAAAGTTAAAGTGAGGATTTTTTTTTATATTTTTTGGCGAGGTAAATGAAATTTTTGTTAAAAATAAGCCCGAAAATCTTTTTCTGTCGGGGCGGTAAATAAGTTTCCTCATGTGCATTGTACGCCTCTGGATACGAGCTGTGGTGGTAAAGAAGTTTTCGTGCTGTTTAGCAAAGACATAAACCTAAGCATACTACTGCAACTGAACACTTGCAATAGGAGCCATACCATCGAGACAAAAACTATGTCAGGCAGACAAAAGTTTTGATAGCTTATGATAACAAAACGCTCCAAACAAATAAACTCGAACTATTTGAGCATAGTTAATATGGGGAGTGTACAAAATTGTGATTGTATTCACAATTCAAATGTTTCAAAATTCTGATTATGAAAAATGTCAGATATTCGTATTCATATGGTGAAAAATTTACGCATTTAAAATTTTATGTTTTTTAGTACTTTTTTATTTTAAAATATAAAAAGTACAAAAATTAAATTCAGACTGAAATATTATCTACATTTTTCTTCTGAAGCCTAACACATCAGAATTTTGATTCATCCGAATTTCAAATCGTATGAATTTTACTTTATCTGAGTTCTGAAACATCCGAATTATAAATGGCTGAATTACGATTTATTTATCGGAATATTATTACAATTCCAGTTAACATACGTAAATAGATTCTAAAAGTTGAAATTAAATTCAAAGTTAAAATAGGCCACGTCATCAATTAGGAATCCAATAGTCCATACAAATGAGTATTGAGAAAAATTTGGTTTATGAATTTAAATATGAGGATTTACTGATTATTTAAGGAATATATTCCATTTAAGAACCACAATTTTGTTTCAGCACGTAGAGATCTACATATATCCATAGTTCTATTATGTACATAATAGCTAATTCATTAAGGTGATGTACATCTCTCAGTAATTTTGATAGAATGATTTTATGGAGAGTTAATTTTTGTTAATTTATTTATGGTAAATAATTATTATTTAATGCGTAAACATTTATTTCATTATATTTTTATACATGAATTATTTTAGTAAGACTACTCATGTTGCTTACAACACTCTTCTCTTTTACTTTCAGGTACACACAGTCGCATTTGCAATAAAACCTCATCCGGTTTGGATGGTTGCGGCATTCTTTGCTGCGGACGAGGCTACAACACCAAAAATATAGTAGTTCGTGAACGTTGTAACTGCAAATTTCACTGGTGTTGCCAGGTTAAATGTGATGTCTGTGTGAAGGTACTTGAGGAGCATACATGTAAATAGGATGGTCACTGGAATGCAAGCTTATACTAATCTAAAATTTAAATTTTAAATTAATTTAAAAAAAGTAATATATTAAAACTAAAATAAAATGAAAATGATATACTTCTAAAAACTCGAATAGCTCTCGTAAAAACACTTAACGTAATACTAGCTGTTAAAACTTTAATCTACACACTACATATATTGTACATCTAGCTATAGAAATCGTTCTCGTAGTTTAGTTTAGAAAGCTCGTAATTTGTGTATACAAAAAAACTAATTTTTAATTTATTAAATTCCATAGCTAATAAGTTATTTACTTATAATATATGTATATGTTTTTGTTATGTCATCTACATGCCAGCTAGTATATTATATCATATAAGAATTTTCTGCTACAATTTGTTTTAAATTTTTAAAAATTGTATTTATCATGATATGTACTAAAACTCTACTTTTACAATATTCTTGCAATTGCTAACGTGAACAAAAATTATTGTTCTAAACATTCTAATTTTCTTGCACATTACAACGCTACAACAATCTACAAATATTGACAATTTCAAACCAGATCCATCCAGCAATACCTATAGAATGAAAAAAAATTGATAAAAAAAAATTTTAAAACTTAAATGCATATGTAATAAAAAACACCATAATATACTTACGATTAGCACAAAACATTACAAACAAGTTTTTAGTTAAATTATTTCATTCTTACTGCGGCACAGTGTGTCTAATAAATCGAGCGTACTCACTACTGAAATATAGAAAATATTTATGACAAAAACTGTAAATTTTTTTAAAGAACTATCTGGAAAACGTTAATTTGGCGAAAAAGTTATATAACCCTCATAAAATACTCAAGATAATCGCAAACTACTTGTATAGAGATTTGAATACAATTCAATTGACATAATACGGACGGTGGACCTTTTTGTGGAAATACCCATATATTGGTTCGCAACTTAATTTCGAAAGAATTCCAATTGTGACAAAATAAAATTTTGTCAAATTTACCAAAAAAAATTGGAGCAAGTTCATGGACTTGGCCGGTTTTGAAAGCAAGTTCATGGACTTGGCCGGTTTTGAAATCTATGCATCAAAGTAAATTTAAAAAATTTTATATATCTGTCAAAAAATTTTTTTTCAAACTAAAAACACAGTAGAACGATAAAGCATGGTCCAGATTTTGATATATAAGAACATCTCAAAATTTTATTTTTTTGGACTTGGCCGGTTTTGCAACTGGACGCCTCATATGTATGTATATATTATGTTCCACTATAGACTTTCGAAAATTTTTGGGTATTTTTTAAATATTAATATCCTGTTATGCAAAACATCTATGATATCACATCTTCTTATGTCACATAGGGCATTAACAAAGGACCAATTTTAATACTATGTAATTTCGAATTTATTCCGCTTTTGCTTTTGAAAATCTCCTGGTGACAGCACTATTGAAGAGTTTCCAATGCATAAAAAGTTTTAGAGATTTGAACTTGGATTTGCTATTTACTATTTTGCTAGAAATTTTTTGTAATGAATGTCACTTTCCAAAAAAAAATTTACAAAATACTATATAATAAGATATAATGTCACTTTCAATGCGACCTAAGGTCAGTTCCAGAATGGAATAATGGCCTTCAGTCACATTGTCAAATAATATCATCGAAAGCGACCATTGCGATAAGCCTAACGAGTTTTACATTTGCACTCCAGCACTTTCACTAAACGGAAGAAGGGAACTAAAGATTACCGAAAATTTTTAAACTTCAAAAATATTCTAAATCATCTAAGTTATTCATTCAAACCAAAAAAAAATATCTTTTGAGATTTTCTAACCCTTTTGTTTTCAATAGTATATTCTGCTCACTCGAGCTCTTTATCTCGTCTCAGAGCATAGGGCACCACAAGAGTTTTCATTACGGTTGAATTCACTCCAATTAAAGATATAATTTTTGTTCTTTCAAATACGATACGCATACTGCCGGAGATAAAGACTTATCGGTATTGCATTTCAACTTGGAGAGTTATTTCGTACCAACTTTTTTGAAACAATATTTGTGGAAGAAAGAATTTGTTCTGTTTCATGCAATAGGCCGTCTCTAACTTGGAATACAGACACATTTTATAGCCGCTCACTTTAGAAACGTTAAAAGGAGTGAAATATACAACTCAGCCGACCAAACAGCTGCCCACTTGGGGTCAGACGCTTTCTGGATTCACAAGGATCCGCGGGATCGTCAATCTCAGCTACTCTTTCCAAAGAGTAGTAATTGCGGGTGACGCGTCATAACCTTCATTATTTGAATAATCCGATGCTTTGATATATGGCCTGATATATATACAAACTTTAATTAAAATTTCAAAAACAAATATATAATTAACTTCGAAATTTTCCTAAACACCAACATTGGAGTGATGCAAAAATCAATGATTTTTCTTTATATGGCAGGACATCAAAAAATTTATTAAAAATCGTTAATTTTATTTAACCCTCATTCGGCCGAACAGTCACCCGGGTGACTATTTCAACTTTTTCGACCAAAAAAATTTATTTCTTATCAATTATTTTCACCTATCTTCATTGACATGAATTTTAAGTGGAAAAAACATAAAATACTTGAAATTGTTACCTGTTGAAGTTTTTTATTCTCATTTCGGCTGAAGCAGCCATATGGGTAAACCGAACGAATTTTGACAAAAATTAACCGACACATTTTTGATTTGGTTGAAATTTTTTTTATGAGTTCTGTATCGAGATACATCTTCGAGGATTTTTAAAAAATTTTTTTTTTTCAAAATAGAGCGATTTTATGTTTTGAGAGTTTTGTGATTTTTGGCTTGGAGACTCAATTTCAAAAATTCATAACTCCGATTCTGTTAAAGCTAGAAAATTGAAATTATGTTCATTGTGAAACTAAGAAAATGAACTTTAAAAAAAAATTAATATCTTAAAAAATTATTCCTCTATATCCAAAGTTTATCATATACTCACCCGGGTGACTGCTTTGGCCGAAATGAGTTACAAAAATCTTCGGCCGAACTAGGGTTAAACTTGTCTTTATTTCACTTTGTTTCTCTATATATGATTGCATTTTTGTTTTTAATTTTGTATATTTTTGAACTGATAAAAAACGGATTCATAATTTTTTGGCCATCCATTTTAGAGATATGAATTTTTTTTCAAAAGCTCATAACTTGGTGAAAAATGCACCAATCGAGTCGTTTTTTTTTTTTAAGTTCATGTTTTTAAATGCTCTTTAAGGACAAAAATACGACTTTATGAAAAGTTTTAGTCTTTATCCTTTATTTTTAGTTTAATTAAAAAAAACTTGATTTTCGAAATGTGTACCTCGTCGATTTTTTTGAAAAAATTCTCAAAAAACTTTGATTAATTAATATAAGAGTTTTTGAGACCAGTCCGATTGCAGGCAAACGTATTTTAACATGTTTCAACAATTACTTTATATAAAATCTAGGAATATTTGTTGGTCAAATTACGTCGGAATATCGAATTTGCAAATAAAAAATTTTTTTTGAACAAAGAAAAAAAATAAAACGAAACGAAACATATTTTTAACAAATATCGATGCGGGCATACTTTACGGAAATTAACTTTTCTTGAATTTAACTAAAAATAAATAATGAAGGCTAAAATTTTTTAGATAGCCGTATTTTTTTCCTTAAAGAGCATGAATTAAAAAAAACATAACCGAGTTGAATTTTGAAGATTAAATTATGTTCTTGTTTCGTTATAAGTTAAGCTATAAAATTTTATAATATACTCTAACCGGCATATGCCATATACTAGTGTTTTTAATAACTATTGTTTACTTTTTAAAAAATTTTAATATTAAATTATTTATATTTATTAAAATTCATACCATGTACAATATATTAAAGCTCTTAATATAATTTATTTATACTTTTTATCTAAATAAATAAGATTTAAGTATGGTATTTACTGATAATGATTAAAGGCAAAAAAAAAACCGTGTATAACAACTAATTTTTTTTTCAAAATACCAATAATTTATGTAGACTATGTAGAACTAAATGCGTATGATACTGAGGCAAATAAATAATGGTAGCCGGAAACGCAAACACGTTTAATTTAGAAACTAAAATTAGCAGTAGAAAACAATTTACGATATGTAAACACTTGAAATAAGTGTAAGATATACAGACACATGCATACATGTGTATGCATTTATGTATAAGGGAGGGATAATATTGTATTATTATAAGAAATAATAAAAAAAAAAAAAAATCAAATCATAGAAATAGGTAAAAGTGAAATAATAAAAAAATAAAATAATTAAAAAATAGTTTGTTGTATTAATTAAATATTGACACAGGTTTTGGCGCCATTATATGGAAAAAGTTTAAGATTTGCTGAGAATATTATTTTATATTCTTTTGGCATAAATAAATAATATTTGAACCTTCAATAGTAAGTAGACAAAGAAGCACCCGCCTAGAAGAGGCCTTCATGCTAAATTTAGAACACAAAACCCAAGAATAAAATTCATTCTATCAATAGTTGTATGAATTAAATGTAGGTTGACATAATAAATAAAAATGCTGTTTACTGTGCAAAAAGGATTTCATCATTATATTACTCGTATATTCGTGGTAAAATGATATTATCATCAGTATTTACAAATGTTCTTAAAAAAAAAGTTCTCATCAGCTTTGTTCATAGCTATTATGATAATCCCAAGCTAAATATTTGTGAATCGGTAGTTATTATCATGTTTTGCATATATATTGCTTGTAATTGTTATATTATAAAAATAAAATTCCAATATCTAATCTTATCTAAAGCACCACAACCGAAAAACAATTTACTCTTTAGATAAATGCGCAGGATACCAACTGATATGCCACTTTATTAATAAAACGAAAATTTTTGAAAAGTCAAATTGCATAGCTCTTCGTAAAATCACTTAAGATTTTATTAAAAAAAAAAGTAAAAAAAATAAAAAAATTAAGTTCTCAGCAACGCATTTAATCTGTGATAAGGAAAAATTTGGCCCTGGACATTCCAAAATGATCTGTTCAACATTGAAAATTTTTTTTAACAATATCGAAAATTTAGGGGACATGATCGTTTTCCACTTGGCTTAAATTTTGCATGATTATGTCTGAGGATAAAATTTAGAAAACAGAACTACAGTTTTTTCTAATGAGCTTTAGTTCACGAGATATCGATGCTCAAAATTTGTTATTTAACCAAATGGAATATTTTTCGCAAATTCACTACAATTTACACAAACAACACAGAATAACTATTTTAATGTCATCAGCGGCAAAAAGCTTAAAATTTAAATAATTTCGAACCAAAGCATTAAAAAAAGTTACACAAGAACAACAATAAAACTTTAAAGAAGAAACTACTATGGTTATTTTTAAAAACGTTTAAAAATTGAAAGCGTTGTGGTACCAGGCTGAAAATTTAACACAAGCTCGCTAATTTATCAATAATTAATATATCAAAAAATTAAGAAAATCAAAGAGGACGCATTTTGAGTTAAAAAGTTTTATTCCAAGCACAATATTTGAACCGCCACATCAATATGACTTTTCTGCAAATGCGTAAAGTTCTTATCTGAAAATTGGTTATCTACTTTGCCTGGATTTTTTTGCTTATGCTATTTATTAACTTGTAATGATTATCATAAAATGCAGAAGATAAGCCATGCGAACATATTAATACCGCTATAGTTAGAAAATCCTTATACTCCAACAAGTCATTCGCTATGCGGCTCAGTAATATTCGAGCTTTTGTAAGCGTTATGTCGTGGATTCCATTGGATTTAAAGGACACAACACTTCATGTGTTATAGAATATTTAGTACCAATGGAATATAAATTAGCTGACAGTTTCACGCTCATATTGGAATCCAGCAAACGGGAGAAATTTTTTACGTTAAAATTACCATTAAAGTCTAAAGTGCAATTGGACACAAATTGAGAATAAAAAAAATAAATAAATTATTTTCAAAGAACATTTTTTGAAATGCCGAACACTCAAAACAAACTTTTGTGTATAATAATCATTTGTAATTTAGTGCAATTTCATCATTGTTTGGATATCACAGAGGATCTACAAAAGCTAAAGGATATTTTAAATGACATAACGTAAGTGCGTGTTGTATGCAAGTTTTGGAATGTCTTTTTCTAGCTAAATATGTTAGCGACAGAAATATAAAACGAAATAAAATTAAAAAGAAAGTTTGTCAAATTGCTCAAAATACGACTAACGCAAGCTCACAGATTTCAAGAATACTATACACTAAAAAAAAATATTGTGCGAAAATGAAACAGAAAAGAAAAAAGTTCACAAAAAATGAGTACGCGTGTAGCACTTACGCCGAGAATATTGATTTTCCTCTTGGATTTATGTTCATTTCTTATTTTGCTCACTTTTTTCTCCACTCTCTCATTTTCGCCAAGTCTCAGTTTAATAATGGCCAGATAATGAGATAAACAACACAACTAATGAGTTTGTTATCACATTTAGCGATAATGCTATGTCTGTTGTTAAAACAATATAAATGATTAAAATATAATACCTACGAACATAAAAAAGGAACAGGTTTACTTTAGCTACTATTCGACTTTTTATATTGTATGTGTAATAGGGGATTAAAATCAAAAAATTCAGAAAAAATGGTGTCGCTATCTGATCTATTTTGGGAGACATAGACATTTTTTATACATTTCAAGCAAATTTCTGAGAGTCATATTTTAATTTGATTCAATACTAACCGAAAACCGCACAGATGATTTTCATAAAATTTTTAGAAAGCAATCACCAATAAGTCGCTATATTGGCAAAAATCATTACAGGTCACAATATTTATAAACATTATAACAATAGCACTAATAAAGTAATCGTTATGAAATTAAGTGTGGCAGATCTAAATTCTACCACCGTGTGTTCCATTTTAACTTACACAGCTGAATAAGTCAAAAAATTGAAAGTCATACAAAAAAAGTTTCAAATAAAAGTTAGTGGGTATCAAAGTGCTGATACAGCCATGACCTTGATCTACATTTTCAAAGTTATTTGAAGGTCAGCTTTAGTTTTTCAAATGGAAACCCCTATTTTTGACCTCGAATTCCGGAAGAGCACAAAATTCTACGTTCAGATAGGTATTCATGATAGAGGTCAAAGTGACCCCTGAAGGTCATTTCAAGGTCGAATTCCCGCTTGGTGCAGAAAAGCTGCAGACAGTTAAGGCCAGATTGTGCAGCGGTCCAGCCAATGATTACTAGCTTTTCTGCAACAAGCAGGAATTCGACCTTGAAATGACCTTCAAGGGTCACTTTGACCTCTTACTTCACTTTTGACTTATTCAGCTGCGTAAGTTAAAATGGGACACCCAGTATAAAGTATCTCCTAACCCAAAAGTTGAAGCAACAGTACCTGTGGCACCTCCCATACAAGCAAAAAACGCTAAATGTTATCACAATAAAATAAAATTTCGTCGTTTACTATAAGCTTTGATATAAAATGCAATTCGACGCGATTTCATCAGTGGGCGTGACACCACCCTTATTGGTATGAAATTTTTTGTAGATTATTTACTTGCTATAAGGTATGATAATTAAATGCGAGCGAAATAGCACCAGTGGACTTGGCACCTTCCATACAAGTAAAAAAAATATCTCAACAGACATAACTAGCAAACTATGTGAGTAATTACACTCAAATTTAGTCCAAAAACGATGCTTATAAAAAGCTATTTCTCGATCAAAATCGTACTGGACTGTTTCAGTGCGTATATCACACAAATTCTACAGCTATTGTGATAAATGTTGGTATGCGATGCCGATCGCGAATTCAATTTTTTTTTGACCAAAAGTATGTGGAATTGGAAAAGTAAGCCTAGCCTTATCCGGCTATTTTTTGAAACAATATTTGACATTTTTCAACACTTTCAGCGATTTTAAATTGTTTCAACATTTTTCAAACTTTTTCGAGCTTTTCAAAATCTTTCAACTTTTTTCAAGATTTGCCATATTTTATGGATGTTTCCAAATTTTCAAAGTCTTTCAACTTTTTTTTTGAGTTTTCAACCTCTTCGAACACTTTTCAACATTTCTCATCTTTTTTCAAATTTTCCAACCATTTCAACATACGACTATTTCAAAATTTTCTAACATTTTCCATACTTTTTTTTACTCTTTCAGCCTTTATCACACTATCCAAGACCTTTTAACATGTTTGGATTTTTCAACTTCATTCAACTTTTTCCTTATTAATTAATAATTTTCCTTATAAGTTCGACCTTTTCATCCTCAAAACGAAAGAGCGAACTATAGTCGGTCTTCTGGTATTTAATAATTGAACGGTGCACAGTGGATGGTTTTGTATGAAACGGCGGCCATATATAGTAATAATTATGCTAAACTCTTGAAATTTGGTACATATGTTTGTAAGGTGAAAAGAACAAAAATTAGTGAAAAAATCGGTTCACGGACACGCCTACCTCCCATACAAAGTTTGGATGTGGTTGAGACCTTTTTTCAAAATGGGTATCAATTCCATTAAACTTGGCAATGCTGATTTCAAAAATGTTACAAATTTTGCGATATCTTTTACAGTTTACAAGTAATTGGAGAAAAACAGTTTCAATAGTTTAACTGTTAGGTTTTTGAAAAGCATTGGAATTTATATATTTTACCCCAAGGGGGATAAAAAAGAGAAAAAATAGCCCTTACCTGTTCCCTCTACTCAAGGGAACTCCAAATTCAAGCAACTTCCTTCACACTGTGAGCTTTTACAATTGATAAAATTATTGTTAAGCGATGCGAAATATAAAAAAATGAAAATATTTTTTCCTTCAAATGTTGCTGTAGAAATATTGTCACAAAAAAAAAAAGTTTTGAAAAAAGCAGGTGAAACCTTGGATTTTGGTTATCCACACATTCTTACATTACATATAAAAAAAATTTCCGAAATCCGGGGATATACTTTTTTTTTCTGTCAAAGTTTGCAAATTTTCCACCTTTATCATTTTTCAATATAATTTTTGAAATATCCGTACCATTCATATAAAGGCGATAAAAGAAAATTAAATTGATTTTTACAAAGTGAAAACAATGTGCTTTCCGCCAGTATGCTATATTATTGCATTTTGTTTCAAACAAGTTAACTGGAGCGCCCTATCTAACAATCGCTTTTATAAAAAGTTTCCTAGAACATTTTTGGTCTGCAAAGTTCAACTTTGAGCCCAATGTGTCACTAAACTCAAAACAAATTTAAAAATTTTATAGTTTTTTTTTTTATTTCCTAACTATTCTCTGACGATTGCCTTAAAAATTTTTTCAATCCCTAGCACTTTAAAATTCTTCCTAATTATGGTCACAAAAATCCACTGAAAATTGAAAATTTTTTAAATTCTAAAACTTTAATTTTCATTTTTATTTGCAAAAAATTATTCAATTCTTGTAGAAATAAAAATTTGCTTCAAAGCAATAAAAAGTTGTAGAGAAAATTGCTAACTTTAATCGATGTTTAGCCTTTCTATATGGCCATCTGCGCGTTTTGCCCCAAATAACACTTAGACATACATATATATATATATACAAAAATCAACTTATAATTAAATGCTTTCCACTCTCTTTATAACTACAGCGAATACGTGAAGGTAACAGTGATTGAAGATCAAGCACATTGTGTACAAATGCAATGTAAATTCGTTTGTTTCAACGGCAGAATTAACAACATTGTCAGCGATATCAAAAAATCACAGGAATATACAGTAAGTACAGTGCATGACCATAAAATTCATATCAAATCTTTGAAATTTAACTCTCTTTCAGAATGAAACATGTCCAATCTTAGACGAACTATGCATTTATAACTATGAATTTCCAAATGACAAAATCTATCGTAATTTCCTCGGCGAATATGGTACGAAAATAAAGAAACTCTACATTGCAACATCGAATGTAGTCGATATTGAAGGCGGCGCATTTGCCAATGGAATATTCACGAAATTAAGTTTTGAAAAACTAAAGCTGATCACTTTGCGAAAAGACTTCTTTCAAGATATATCAAGTAGTTTCCAGTCGCTGGCAGTTATACAAAAAGATTTGCATATCCGTTCGGTTAATGATGATTTTCTCGATTACGTTAAATACCAAATTAAATCACTGACAGTACAAGTTGGTATACCCTGTGTACGTAATCTGACATCATCTGCGAATCTATTGAATAGCTTAAAAAATGTTGACTTCAGTTTTAATGATTTTCGTAAAGGTTTACTTCCGTCGTGTTTTAGCAAATTATCTGTAGTTGAAGAGCTGGATATATCTGACTCGCATATAGCACATTTGCCTGAAAATATTTTCGCCGATATAATGGCATATTTGCAGCTCTTGGACTTAACAAATAATCACTTGACTACCATTTCTAGCAATATATTTAGTTGGAAGCCAATTCCACCCGATCTTAAGATAATTGTCACCAACAATATGTGGGACTGCTCTTGCGATTTAAAGACACAAATGGATGTTATTTTTTATCATCAACAAACGAAAATATTTTGTTCGACTCCTGAACGTTACGCCAACTGGTCGGTATTTGATAATGAGCTATGTAACTTAAATTCCAGTGGTGAAAGTGTAATAAGAACAACTGCTATTCCAGATGTTACAGATACTACATTTATCATTAAGCTGACGTCATGTAAGACAATAAAATGTAATGATGATATTGGCAATGGCATTGGTATAGTGACACCACAATATACAACGAGTTCATATGAAAATACGACTACAACTGCAATTGTTGGTGATGTAAATAGTCCGGGTGGTGGGGGGTCAGTTGATAGTGATATTGCGCAATTGACGTGTTATGGAAATCTTATGGATCTTGTACCGCCAGCTATTAAAAAGCCGACGCTATTATTTGAGATAACAACACGTCCGTCTTATTTCGTTGATGTGATCATATCGTCGGTTGGGTTGAATTCATCTTATGGCCTCATATGGTTCAGTAAAGTCACCACACAGTACTACAAAATGGAAATTAATTATAATGAGTATGGTCTCGGTTGTTACGGTACTGTTGCTGTCATTACAACTGTAGAGAATCTGCTTCCCAACGTAGCATATACTTTCTGTTTGACTCTCAGGGATCAGTTGACAATTTCACCTTTCAGTTGCAAATCTATACATATTAATGGAAATTTAGGTGTTAGCTATAGCGCCTGGCTAACTAAAGATATGCGCGCTACTGGCGTCTCTTTGGCAGTTATTGGCATTGTTATATTTACGTTTATTGGAATACTGATAATATATCAGCTGTTGAAACGTAAGCCAACATTGTTGAAGGGTAGCAAACGTGTTGCAACAACAAATGGAAATAGCGGTGAGATAATTGTCTATCCGAAGGATAAAACTAAAGAAGATTTTTGGCATAAGGAACAAATGCTAGCGAAACGGAATTCAAAGAGGTAAGTTAGCTGAAGCATAGAATTTATGCAAATGATTAACAAAATTTCAAATATTTCTGCTTTCAGCGCAATTTCTTATGGCAAACGTCGCAATTCCACCGAGAGCATTGACAGCAATCAAAGTTATATGAATGCAAATCTCTATGAAGTAATACCGGCTTATTTGAAATTTAATGATGATCAATTTAAATACAAGGAATTTAACATCTATCAGAGTTCAACCGAATATCTTGATAGCTACATTTCTCCATTAACGACCACCGCAAGTGATGATAGTTTAGTGCGTTACGTAGAGATTCCAAGTCGTGCAAAACGCATATCAAACGATCCATTGCCGGAAGTACCAGCAGATGATGCACCCCCTGCATTACCGCTAAGTGAGTGTCCTGATACAATGGAGGATACAAATGTCGAGTACATAATAACGTTGGATAGTGAAGTGTAATTGTTCTCTGTTCATTTCAATTTTATGCTTACTATTATGCTTATGTTGTGTAAGGACAAAATTAATATGTACTTTTCCAATATGATAATGATTCGTTCTATAGTGGTATACATAAATATATATACTTACAAAATGGTGAACTGTTAATATATGAAATGGATTTAATTGCACTTAATGTCATAGTAAGTATGAGTATGTTGCTTTTTAGCAACCGTGCACAGAGGTTGTATGCTTCAATATATATTGTTACTAAAACACGAACGGAAACCATATTATTAATAATTTGAATATCGATGTAGAAAGTCGTCGATTTCACATCAAAGCCATAGAAATCGTAATTTATAGTCAAATTATATATTGAATTTCTTATGAAAGTCACACTAAAAGTTCGTCCGTCGAAACAAAGGAAATCATTTTATGTTTTTAAACTATTTTATTGTTCTTCATATTTTTTTTTTCAAAACTCTTCATACAATCTATAAGCTTTTGCATACTATGAAAACAGTCAGTAAAGCCACTTGCTACATACCGCTTAAGTCACTTTTTGCAGGCATCAAACTATACGGAACTCATCCTTCCTTCCGAAGTGTTCATTTTGAAGCTTTTTTTCGAAAAAGTGTTTCAAAGCAGCGATGGGCAAAATATTAAAAATGAGCCAATTTTAGCTCTTTATAGCAAACACGTCGATTTTCTTCACAAAAAATATCCAAAACAGCAACAATCACCAAAACACATGCACTCATCACTGCTATGCTATGCAGTGAGTAAGAAAACAACAACGTTTTGTTTTAACAGTGTAATTTTATTTTTACACTATGTTTCTTGTTTTTGTTAGATTCTTGGAATTGGCTTTTGGTTTATTGCAACATTTTTTTTTGCCATCTAAATCGAATCTATGGTGGAGTTAATCTGATGTTGTTATTGTTGCTTTTGTTGTAAGTGGCTCCTGCTAAGAAAATTGTGCCCGTTTATGGTTCAACCACCTACATCTAACTTTTATTATATATGTATTATTATAGCTTCTTAAATTACTTTTCATATAACATCCATATTTTGAAAATCGATTCAGGGTTTCCCAACTTATAACAAAAACACCGAAACTAGAAGCGGCCCCAAACTTCTGATTTCATACTCGTTTCCATTTAAAGAAAGGTTCACACAATGTTAAAAAGAGCCTTATTTTCATCATTATAAATTTAAAATTTAAGGTTTCTATTAAGCCGTAAGGATCTAGGTATGTGAATAGTTAATGTACTTCTTGTGCTATTTTATTTAAAACTAAGTATATTTGATTAGACGAAAATGTATTTAGTACTTTAGACCAAATCCATTTCAAACCACGCAGTCGGACTGAGTTCAAATTGCGGAATTGGATTTGTATTAATATGAGAGAGAAATGACATGAACTTAATGTGCGCTAAAAGACATTTGAGGACATGAATGTTTTTCAATCAAATCGGGCAAATACATGTTCCCTTATTTCCTTTGAAAAACAACATATCTAATCGGCAACCAATTCCGAAATTTGAAGTCAGTCCCGACTGCATGGTTTGAAATGGATTTGGTCTCTAGGTATTTTGCTTAAACATTCATTCATACATTCTTTTCGTCATTGAAATGTGAAACACCCTAACGAATATGAAAAACTAGTACTTGTTTAAGAAATTGATAATGCTCGTATATCTTCGAAAGAAATTTCCACTAACAATACAAAACAATATTTATAGAAAATTGATGTCAAATTAATTCAATAGGCATACAGTTCATAATGAGATGCGTTATCTTTGAGACCAGCACATAAAACAATAAAATTTCATTTTCTGATTAATAAGCGCGAAATTAATTTGTTCATTAATTAGTAATTACACTCAAATCGAAAAGGAAAAAATTACGTTAACAAAACAATTAGCATACGGCAGTTGCACGGTATAGTACACATACGCAGAAAAACGAATAAAGTTTTTTGGTAGAAAAGAAAATATTCGTTTTTTCTCCAAAAAAAAATGTTTAAGACTAAAACTTTCAATCTGGTTCAGGAAAAAGAAAATAAAAAATTTGAAAAATTATACGATCCAAAAAGATGTCGGTAAGAGTTGCCTTTTTATATAAAATCATAAATAAATAAAACTTCAATTATTCTTATAAAGTTGGATGGAGTACATTGTGATACCAGCAGCGTTAATTGGATTTGCTTTATTATTGGTGTTAGTGATTGTGGATGTTTCTGGTGATTCAAATCCATCGATAAATGAAAATGTATCGAGCACTGCAAGTCCACGTTTTTTCTCCACAACAGGAACAACAAAATTCCCAATTCAAACGTATGTACCTATGCATATACAAGGTCGCGAACAAATTAAGAACACTCAAGACATTTTCCTTTTTCTTTTTCTGACTCTTTAAATACACGAAATTTTTAAATTTTTTTTTTTAGTTTTTAGCAATTTATCTACACAACGAAAACTTCAGCTTTGCACCGCTTCGTCACAGATGCAATTAATTTTTGGCATTTCTCTGTGGTTAACTTTTTCCAGACGCCGCCCGGTCTTCCAGATATAAAACTTTTACTTTCAAATGTCCATTTTTAGCTGGTTCTAAAGATTTTCAATAAGATTAAGATCATAAGTAAATAAGATTAAGGCCATAAAACATTTTTGGAAAAAAAAATCAACAAATAACATTCCTAAACACTAACACTAACGTCCAGGTGGATCATTTGTGAAGCAAAATATAATTTGTGCCAAAGCGGTGCGAAGCTGTAATAACCAATAAAATATTAAACAAACCTTTATATTTTTTCTTAAAGATATTAACAATTTTTGTATTGTTGAAATACTTTGATTTAAAATATATTTCTATTGAAAAAAGTTTTTTTTAAAAACAAAAAAAAAAATTAAAAAAAAATCATTTGTTGGAAAAAGGCTTGAGTGTTCTTAATTAGTCCGCCACCACTGTATGTATCCATGCTATTTATATAAAGTTGCTTATATGGAAATAGTTTGTAGCACTAAACCGCATGATCATGGTGACTGACCAGTTGACATCAGAATTTCGTGAGATGATTTGGTCTGGAAATCATTGCTGTAATAAATTGATTGTTTCATGCGCGGTGCAGCAGGTGACGTCGCACAGTGTGTCACTTTCATAGTAGCCGCGCCCAAAAATAGTAAACGTTGTTCAATTGTAATGAAATTCGGTATGTGATGTTTTTTTGGCATAATTAAGAAAAATTAGAAAAATCATAAAAATCGGTCCATTGACACGCCCACTTCCCATATAAAATTAACCTTTCATTTGCTTTAAGTTCGTTATTTTTGAAACTAAAAAGATTAAATTTAGTGTGTGATATTTTTTTGGCATAATTAAGAAATGACATAAAAATCACGCAAACCTCCCATATAAAATAAAACTTTTATTTGCTTTAAATTCGTTAATTTTGACACTAAAAAGGTTAAATTTGGTGTGTTAATGTTTATTTGGCATAATTAAGAAAAATTAGAAAAATCATATAAATCAATCCATTGACACGCCCACCTCCCATATAAAATTAGCCTTTTATTTGCTTTAAGTACGTTAGAAAGATAAAATGTGGTAGATATGTAATGTTTTTGGCATTGTTAAGAAAACTTAGAAGTCACAAAAACGCTAACCATTGCCACGCCCACCTCCCTTACAAAATAAAAATTTGAATGGCTTTAAGTTGGTTTTTTGACACTAGAAAGATAAAATTTGGAATGTGAGATCGTAGTAATTTATTTATTCATTATTCCAAAAATGAGCAGATTTCTAAGCTTATTCTAAAAGAGATGAAGTTAGCCTTAATGAATCATATTATGAGTCGTTAACAAAGAAATATATTATATTATTTACATATAATTAGAAATAGCCTACGAATGATAGTCATGAATGCATGCGACCGAGAGTTGAGATGAGTGATAATAATAACAGTAACAACAATTCTGTCTGTTTATTTACGAGCTATCAGAAGTGCTTATCTGCATATACTTAGTTTGGAAAAAGAGAATAAAAGGATGATGAAATTAAGGTAGGCATGGCATTCTGCCCACTTTTGGCATGAGTAAAAGTATCTACGATCTCTATCTCTCTAGTGTCAAAAATAAAGAACTTAAATCAATTAAAAGGTTAATTTTGTATGGGAGGTGGGCGTGGCAATAGCCAGATTTTTGTGATTTTTCAAAGTTTTATTAATTATGCCAAAAAAAAAACATCCTATACCATTTTTCATTACAATGGAACAACGTTTACTATTTTGAGCGCGGTTACTATGAAAGATACACTGTAAAAAATGTTGAAAAAAAGTTAATTTTGCGCACACTAATGCAAGAAAATCCTTTTGTTTATGATTTCACATAGTTTTATACGTTATTTAACGCAGGAATCTAAAAAGCGGTTTTAGGTCATAACATTACTTTCATGTTTACCATTTATGGCCGCATCTGTTACACTGTGCGTCGTCCTGCTGAAACCACATGTCTTCCAGATTCATGCCGTTCAATTGGGGCCTGTAACGAATGCCGTTTACATTAACTGCTATTTCGGCCTCACGTTTAAAAAAGTAAGGCCCAATCACGCCGCCAGACAGTTGCTCGTTGTGGATGCATTTATTTCTCAAGGATCGCGTGACGATTTTTTGAGCCCAAAATTCAACAATTTCGTTTATGGAAATCAGGGACCGTAACGATTATGAATTTTATGATGGAAATCACTGCATAATCGTTATTCTGGATTTATATATTTTTCGATTAAAAATAATCGTTATTTTAGATTTCTATTTTTTTCGATCAAAAATAATCGTTATTCTGGATTTAAATTTTTTTCGATCAAAAATAATCGTTATTTTGGATTTTAATTTTTCGATCAAAAATAATCGTTATTTTTAAAAACTATTTTTTCGATCAAAAATATTCGTTATTTTAGATTTTTATTTTTTCGATCAGAAATAATCGTTATTTTTAATTTCAATTTTTTTCGATCAAAAATAACACAGGTTTACAAAAAAAAAAAGTTGCTGTCCAAAAAATAAAAATCCAAAATAACGATTATTTTTGATCGAAACAAATAGAAATCCAAAATAACGATTATGTTTGATCGAAAAGAATAGAAATTCAAAATAACGATTATTTATGATCGAAACAAATAGAAATCCGATATAACAATTATTTTTGATTTTTAAAATAACAATCGCATAATTAAAAATCATGTCATCTGTATACTCAAACTCACATTTCCACTTTTCCTTCATTGTGATTTTTTTGAATTTAATTACAGAAAATATCGATTATTTACGGTCCCTGAAATGCGCTTCTTCGGTGAAGATGACTTTTTTCGAAAAATCGACATTCACTTCACTTTGCTTCATTGCTTCATTGAGTAAGCTGAATCTTATACGGTGGAGGTCTTTTGTTTAAATTCACTGCGTAGTGCTTCGTGAAATTTGAAGTTGTTGAGAACGATGCCGAAGAATTGATGTTTACGGGTTTTCGGCGACACTCTCGTTTACAGCAGCAATGTTTTCAAGAGACCGACCGGTACGTCGACGCATAGGTCCATAATCGACCCAGTTACTTAAAATTTTTTAACACATTAGGTCCACTTTCTCGACCGAAAATTCCGTGAATTTTTCGAGCGGTCTCAGCTTAACTTTCTCCATTTTTATAATGGGTTTTCACAATGATCACGCATTGTTCTTTTGTGTAGCGCTCCATTTTTAATAATCGAAACAATCATAGGTTAATGCTGTCAAATTTCAGACGTGCTCAGTAGGGTTCAAATTCCGAAAAAATTTCGTCTTAGTGGATATGGATATAGGAATCTAAAATTTCGAATATAATGTTTGTGGTGAAGATGATGTTGTTGAAGTGTTTTACTTGTTTCCTACTTAGTCAGCAAAGCTACATTTTTTGCATGGAAAAAAGGCTAATAGTCTAGGAAAAATAAACATTCAAAACTAACCCTGTGAAAAATTATTTTTTCGATAAAAAAAAAAAATAATTTAATATCTATTAATAAAGTAATCGTTTTTGTGAGCGTTCATCTCGCGTAACCGACCTAGGCAGTCATATCGATGAGAAACTCCCACATATTATTGAAGAACGAAAATATTACTCGTTATATGTTTCTTCATACTGCTAATATTTTTTTAATAAAATTCACACCGCGACCTTCTTTGATTTGGCTTAAATATTGAATGAGTGTACCACAGAATAAGACTTAGAAAATAACTTTACAGTTTTGTAAAATGAACTTCACAAGATATCGAGGCCCAATGCTGAAATTTGGCTGAATAGACTATTTTTATAAAAAAGCGCCATTAAAAGTAAAAAAAATTATAAATTTATATAGAGATTTCATAAAGAGTTGGAAGAACATCAAGGATAGCCAATGGACTTTGTTATACTTTTTATCTCAATGGTTACTTTATTGTTTTGTAACCTTCAATGAAGAATTCTCACAGCTCTAGTGGTTCTTTATTATCTTTATTTGAATCAGTTATATTTCATATAAAGTACAATTATATTTGCGTTCTATCGCTTAGTAAGCATACATTATAACTAACTAGAACATTTCCCATATATTTCTAATTAGCTATAGAGAATATAGAAAAAGGGTTAGAAAGATGTCAAAACATACTCTCACTGATCATGCGCGCTAAATGCTTAAATACAGTGGTGTGATCATATTTCGTACATATGTAAAATATTGATTTTTTTTTTTGATATATTAATTATTGTTAAATTAACTATGTTGTGTTAAAATTTCAGTAGGGGTCCAAACGCCATCCATTTTTAAGCAATTTTTGAAAATAACTTTAATGTTAGGTTTTTTTTTTAGATATCATACCAAACAAAGTACAAATTTTGAGCAGTATGGCAAACACTTTCATAAATGAAAAACTTTGAAGATCACTGCGTTATTGTGTAGAAATATCACCAAATAATGTTTTGTAACTGATGCATTGCCATTTGCTCATATTTTTAAAGAGCTGCGAATAAAATAAACTTCGCCAATTGTTGATAAAATTTTTTTTTAACCACAGCGCTGCACCAATGGAGTACTTCCCATGCAGAATACTAAATGATAACTGTACTTTAGACTGCTTTGGAGGATGGCTCGAGGATTTATCAATGGAACTGGAAAATAAGCAGTTGTTTTGCAATCGTGGTTTGGTTGTTCGCATTAGAAGTTACAAATTATCTGGTAACAAATTAAAAGCTCAACATTTGACTGGAAATTTTCAATTTGATCATTTATATTTTGACTCAGTGACTAATGAGAACATTGCTGAAATTGAAGATGGAGCATTTGATACCGATTCATTTGCAAATCTGAGACTGCTTAGTTTGGAAGACTCTAACGTCAAACATTTAAATGAAAGAACATTTCAAGGCTTAAGTATAGAATGGTTACAAATGACTATTCTAAATAGGAATTTGGATGGCACAAACTTTTTGCAACCACTTGCTTCATCCTTATCAACACTAATATTGCGCTACACCGAAACTGATATAATTTTCGATCCAACTAATTGGTTACATGGTGCATATTTTACAACTTTATCGTATCTTAATTTAAATGGCAATAATTTTAATAATACACTACGTGGAGAAACATTTGCTATGTTGAAAGCAGTACAAATGATAGTTCTGCATAACTGTCAAATTAGCTCTATAGCTAATGGTACTTTTGATGCTGTGGCATACACTTTACAATATCTCTATCTTGACAGAAACCAATTGAAAACCTTAGACATGAAATTTCTTTCAAATATTGTTGGTATACTAGAGTTGAGGTTAGATGATAATATATGGGATTGCACCTGTGAAAATTATCAACTGATAACTGCGTGCAACAGCGATGAAATTAATTGTGGGGAGCCAAAGTGTACAACGCCCGAAATAGATAAACCATTCAGTTCTATTGAGTTGGAATGTGAAACAACAACAACAGACAAGCCTACGTCCACATCTGATAGAACGACTGCATCTCTGCTGGAGTCAACAACTGACACAACAACCGACGCAACAACTGACACAGCAACTGATACAACAACTGATGCAACAACAACTCCAAATACTGATCAACTTGTAAGTTTTTACTGCCGCAGTACTTCCAGTAGTTCTTCTGAAGAACCCAATAGCATTACAGTACGTGACTATGACGCATATTTCAGCTTTTATACAGAAACAGCACAGAACGTCACATTGGTCGTCAAAAGTAATATGGAAGATTTGCATTTGATTTATTTCGTATCAACAAATAGCACCTATATCAATGCCACAAATGATGATCTAACTACGACCATAGATAGTAAAACAACTGAGATCAACGTTTTGGGTTTGCTCCCAGATCAGTTATATGTATTTTGTCTTATACCTAGATATGAATTGAAGATTTCACCATTTAATTGTCGTTCTTACTACTTCAAAACGGCGCATCTGCAAAAATCTGTTTGGTTAAGCAAAGATGATCTTGCTTGGTTTCTTACAATTGTCGTCATTGGTTTGATACTAATGTTGGGTTGTGGCCTCATCGCTATGTTTTTCTTACTGCGTTGGCGGCCCACCTGGCTATACGGCAGTAAACGCATTATTCGGAAAGGAAGTAAATCACATGAAGTTTATATGAAACCGAATAAGCGTGATGACGCAGAGAACATTGAAATGGGTGCGACTTGTGGGTGAGTAGTAAAATATAATTAATTAAAACTTTTATATTTATATGAATTGAATCAAATATTTGTAATTAACAAGGTCTTGTTCTGACCTAGTTCACTTCTCCAAAGCTACCTTTCATATCGAAAGTCAAAAAAATTATAAGTTTTCAATTCAGTGCGCGCTGATGGAAAGTTTGGCTAACCCATAATTTTAAAATTATAAAATTCTTTATTAAATATTCGTCAATTTACTATTTTGGATTCTACACTAGCTGGAGGAGCTAATGAACGCTTGAAAAGGTTTAGTAAAAATAATTAAAGGAATCGTCAACTCTATTTAGCCAATAGAAATATTGAAAAACTTTGACATTTTGAAGATAGATCTTCACTTATTTCCATACAAAGTGCAATTGACTCATAGATTAATGGAAATAGACAAGCCACGTTGTTTACACGAATAGCGTCATTCACATAGTTGAAGGTGACTATTTTTTGGACCAATATTATGCAAAATTTAATTTTATGTTGGTAAATTTTTTCGAAAATTTACTAAAATACTCCATTAGAGGGTTAAGCACCGTGACAACTAAGTATAAACCGCTTTTTGAAAATAGTTTTTTCCAATTATTTTAGTTCAGTCATTCAAAAACATTCATGCAATAATTTTATATTATTTTTTATTTAAGGAAAATGGACATCAAAACTGATGATTATATGGAATTTCACAAAGATTTTCAGAACAGCAGAGAAAATCGAACGCTACAAGTTGGTGCGAATATGTCACCTTATGAACCTGCACCATCAATACCTAGTAAAAGCCAAAGTCGTAGTAAGTTTGTACCTACGGCAGTATGTGCTGACGTTGAAGATGAAGAGGGAAATTATTACCAAAGCATCCACTACTACGAGGAACTTCATTAATCCCAGCGTCAGACACTGGTGCTATCGCATCGAGTTGATGTTGTGTCATTGCTTAGTTAAGCATTTTAGTTTGCTATGAAATTTAGTATTTTTAAGGTTATGTGACAAATTTGAGTTTTTCTATGCACAAATCATTTTATATTAATCAAAGTTACAGTCTTAACTTTCTCTCTTCTTTTCCAACATTCCCTTCAATAAAGAAAACTAAACACACATAGAAGAAAAGTGAAACGCATTATTTCTGTTTCAATAAAATTTAAAGTATTTGAGTTTAGTTATAATTTTAAATCAAAATCTTTTTCGCTTCTAGACAAAAATAAAATGCTTATCCATAAACGGAAAAAAGGCAATTTATGAAATCGTATCGTTCAGGATTCATGTTCGTCCTTCACAGAAAGTTTCATACAATGCATAGTTTCCTTCGTTGTAAATTGCAAGTCTAAAGAATCCATCAAGTCGTGAGGAAGTAAATAGAGTCTATAACAATGTGAATTATCGGTTTAATATTTTGCTATCTTATTTAAAATTAAGTAGATTTCATTTGAAGAAAATGTATTAAAAACTTTCGCCATTTTTCGTAAGCAACTTTATACTTTTTTTTATTCCTTAAAATATGAATCACTAGATTTCAACCAGAAATATAAATCAATATATATGGAAAATTGATGACAAATCAATTGAATAGACACACCATGCACAATGAGATGCCCGAATGCAAAGCAATTTGTAAGCGTTATCTTTAAGACCAGTCCATAATACAATAAAATTTTATTTTCTGATAAGCGTGAAATTAATTTGTTCATTCATGAAGAGAAAAGGTGAAAATTACGTTAACGAAACAAGTAGCAAACGGCAGCCGCACGGTATAGTACATTCAAGCAGAAAAACGGATAAAGAAAAGATAATATTGGATTTTGAAAAATTAAACGATCCAAAACGATGTCGGTAAGAATTCAATATGTGAAACCATGGAAATTAAATAAATAAAATTTCATTAATTCTGCTAGAGTTGGATGATTTACATTGTCATACCAGCGTTAATTGGACTTGATTTATTGTTGGTGTTTGTGAATATAGACTTCTCTGGCAATTCGAATCCTTCCACAAATGAAAATATAACAAATACAACAACAACAACAACAGATAATGTGGATTTAAGTTATCACTACTCAACAGATTTGAATGAAAATGGACTAACTGATGGAAGCAAACTTTTTGAAGAGACAACCACCGAAAATTCTGCACACATTGAATCAAGGTAAGTTTATGAACTGATAGTGCAATTTCATAGTTTATGGCTTTCGGGTATATGAGACTGTAGTTTTCATAATACGCTTATTTTAAATAATGTTTTGTTAAGTTGTATTTGGCGATAATCTCATTCTATGTACATATAATTTAATTACCTTATTGCTGTTACACAACTCGGCAAATGCACTTTATGCTGAAAACGATTCATCACCAAATGTTCTTAGTGTTGCCGTTCGCTCAAAACTAAAACCAGTTTAAATACTTATTGATTAATTTGTTTTTCAATTTTTGACCTTAGCTATCAACTTCAGCAATCACTTATATTAACAGCAATCGTTGGAGAATGCACAAAAATTGGTAGTGGCTACTGTACTATTGACTGCTATGGAGGCGGTCTGGAGGATTTACCAAATCAACTGGCAAATAAGCAGTCCTATTGCGATGGTTATTTGCAAGTTGGAATCAAAAGTTACACCATTTAGTTGGTGATAAATTGAAAGCTCAACATTTGGCAGAAAATTTTCAAATTGTATCTTTATATTTTGACTCCGTCACTAATAAGAACATTGCTGAAATTGAAGAAGGAGCATTTGATAGCGCTTCAATGGCAAATCTGGATTCACTTATGTTGGAAGAATCTAACGTCAAGCTTTTAAATGAAAGAACATTTCAAGGCTTAAGTCTAAGATTGTTATATATGACTAGTGTAAATATAAATTTTGATGGCACAAACTTCTTGCAACCACTTGCTTCATCCTTAGCACAACTAGCGTTGCGCTCCACCTTCACCTCTGATATAATTTTCGAACCAACTAATTGGTTATATGGTGCATATTTTACAACTTTAACGTATCTTGATTTAAGTGGCTATAATTTTAATAATACACTACGTGAAGAAACATTTGCTATGTCGAAAGCAGTAATATATATATGTACATCTGCAAAACTGCCAAATTAGCAATATTGCTAAGGGTACATTTGATGCTGTGGCATACACTTTACAACATCTCGATCTTAGCAATAACCAATTGAAAACCTTAGAAATGAAAATTATTGGTATACAAAGTTTGTGGTTAGACGGTAATAAATGGGATTGCACCTGCGAAAATTATCAACTGATAACTGCGTGCAGCAGCGGAGAAATTTATTGTGGGTGGTTTCCAAAGTGTACAACGCCCGAAAATGATAAACCATTCAGTGATGTTGATTTGGAATGTGGAACAACAACAACTGACAATCCTACGTCCACATCTGATGCAACGACAGCATTTCTTCCGGAGTCAGCAACTGACACAACAACTGATACAACAACTGATACAACAACCGACACAGCAACTGACACAACAACTGATGCAACAACAACTCCAAATACTGATCAACTTATAAGTTTTTACTGCCGCAGTACTTCCTGTAGTTCTTCTGAAGAACCCAATAGCATTAAAGCACGTGACTATGATGCATATTTCAGCTTTTGTGAACAAACAGCACAGAACGTCACATTGGTTGTCAAAAGTAATATGGTAGATTTGGATTTGATTTATTTTGTAACAAAAGATACCACCTATATCAATGCCACAAATGATGATCTAACTACGCCCATAGATAGTCAAACAACTGAGATTAACGTTTTGGGTTTACTCCCAGATCAGTTTTACGTATTTTGTCTTATACCTAGAGATGAACTGAAGATTTCACCATTTAATTGTCGGTCTTACTACTTCAAACCGGCGCATCGGCAGAAATCTGCTTGGCTACGCAAAGATGATCGTGCTTGGATCCTTACGGTTTTCGTTATCTGTTTGATACTAACGTTTAATTGTGGCCTCAATGCTGTCTATTTCTTACTGCGTTGGCGGCCCACCTGGATATACGGCAGTAAACGCATTATTCGGAAAGGAAGTAAATCACATGAAATTTATCTCATACCGAACAAACGTAACGAGAAAAAAAAAACGCTAAAATGGGTGATGGTTGTGGGTGAGTAACAAAATATAATTAAAACTTTTATATTTAAGTGAATTGAAGTTTAAAATTAAAATTGAATAAAATGTTCATAGGTGACAAAGTCTTGTTCTGACCTTGTTCACTACTCCAAAGCTACGTTTCGCATCGAAAGGCGAAAAAATGATAATCATTCAATCCAGTGGCGATGATGAAAGGTTTCGCTTTCTTTGGCATAGACCTCAATTCAAAAGTTTTAAATCGTTAATCTAAGAGCAACATAAAATCGCTAGAACGACTCGATTGCTGATATAGCAAATACTTGAATTTTTCATTGTGCCCAAAATTTTGATTAAATGTTTCTCAGTTTTGTATTCCTGAATACTGCATGGACCTTCCGGTAGCCGGAAAAAGGAGGTTGGTAAACGTTTAGTAAAAATAATATGCGCCATCAATGTAAATATTGAATAACTTTGAAATGTTGAAGTAAGCCTTCACTTGTTTCCATACAAAGTTTAGTTGACTCATAGATTATTGAAACGAGACAAACAGCGTTGTTTGGCTTACGCGACTATCATCATTCGCATTGATGAAGTTGAACGTAATTTTTGGTCGCGAACCCTGATGACCGACGAGGTTCATTTAAACAACATCAACAAGTGAAATTGTTACTACTGGGGGACCATAATCCTCCATTGCATGATGACAAAGTGACTGCAAAATTTAAATTTACTCATGTAAATTTTTTCACGGGGGCCTAACCCTCCATATGGGGTTTAGGCCCCGTGACAACTTTAAAGTATAAAAGGCTCTTTGCAAATAATTTTTTCCACCATTTTAGTCTTAAGATTTTAAGATTCTTTTAGTATTATTCATAGAATAATTTTTCATTTACCTTTTTATTTAAGGAAATTGGACACCAAAACTGATGATTATCGCAAGGCTTTGCAGGACAACAGAAACAATCGCACGCTACAAGTTGGTGTGCATATCTCGCGTTATGATCGTGAACCGAGCCAAAGTCGTACTACACCTGTATCAACGACAATATGTGTTGACGTAATAATGAAAGATATAGATGAAGAGGGAAATTACTATTAAAGCATCAAATATCACGAAGAACTGCATTAATCCCAGCGGCTGATACTGGTGCTATCGCATCGAGTTGATGTTGTGTCATTGCTTAATTATGCATTCTAGTTTGCTATTAAATTTACTGCATATTTTTAAGGTTATGTGGCAAATTTGAGTTTTTCCATGCACAAATCATTGCACAATAATCAAAGTTACAGCCTTAACTTTCTCTCTTCTTTTTCTACATTCCTTGTAATAAAGTAAACTAGTAGTTCGTTTTGTTGTAGGTGTCGCGTAAGCAAAACAACTTCCTTTATATTTAACGATACGATTTTGACAAAATTTGGTACGACAGCTAATACTCTATTCGTAAAGAGATTATACTAGAGATTTTTAGCGAAAAAGGTCACTTTATTGAATTTTGCAATGTTTCGATAACTCATGGTCCGCTTATAGATTTTTTTTTTGTGATAGTAGAATTATTTGGCAAAGTAGATAAAATTCGAAAATGAATAAGCCCGAAGATGCTTCTTAGCCAAAAATAATAATATGTAGCAATCATTGTTTTTCCTTAAATAATAAGAACTAGTAGGTAAAGAATAAAAAATGTGTTTTATCTTGTAATTTTTATGACAGTTTTCACAAAAAATATATGAAAACTTTCTATCTAAGTCCCTTAGTTATACAAAAAATGTACTTTATTCTATTCAATAAAAAATTATCTCAAAAAGTTCCAGAATTCCGGGATTATGAACTTTAGGGAACCGTTATCCCGGGATTGTCAAAATGTGTTGGGATTGAATGCCTTCGTAAGTATAAACACATCATATGTATGCACGCATGTATGTAATCTATCAGTGTTGGCACTTAAATTTTTCACGACTGTAATGCATATAAAGTTTGAATGTATTTTTTGTTGGTCGAACATACTTTTATATCGATTACAATCTCATTTTACAAATGCACATACACCGACAAAAAAGACCGTACTAAGTTTGAAGAACTGCCTTCCTCCGATTTAGTGTAAAAATTTTCCTTAATCTAAGTTATTTTTCCTCATATTGATGAAAATATCGTTTTATTTAGTAATTGAGTCCTTTGAAATGAGTTCTTGTTTCATTAAAGCAAGTCAAAGCTCTTCCTCAAATATAGAGTTTGTGGTTTTAGAAAAATTTTCCTTTGAAATAGTAAATTTTTCCTTGGGAAGAGTTTTTGAGGACAACTTGTTCCTCATTTGAGTAAAAATTTCCTCAATTTAATGGAATGTTTTGTTTAAGGAAAATCGTACTCAGTTTTAGTTAGTTTCTTCAAAAAATTTACTATAACGTAGGAAAATTTTCCTTAATAAATGAGTGGCAGCACTCGCTGCTTTCCTCGCTGAAATTAATATCTAGTCTTCTCAAAGGTATTCTGTTTTTGTCTATATACTTATTCTCTAGTTCTCTACTTGTTTTTTTGTTTTTTAAATAAAAAAATAAAAAAATTATGTCGTCGCCGGGATTTGAACCGAAGCTTCCCTGATCAGACAATGGTTGCAACATGCGCAGTTTAACAACATCATTTTAGTATGTCTTAAAAATGCTGTCGGTGGCTGAGTTGGGTAAGATGAGCATCTTTGAACAGTGGCATGGCGCTGAACACAGGTTCAATTCTCTGATCGGGGCTGACAGGTAAAAAAAAATTTAAGTTCTCCTTTGAAGTTAAAATAAGAATGACTGACAATAAGTAACCAACAAATAAGAAAATAGAGGAAATAGAAAATTAACAAATTTATTTTGAAATCAACGAATTTATTTTAAGTAAATTTCTTTCATTTAAGGATACCTTCATCCTTAGAAAAAGTAAAATTTTTCTCATTTTTAAAACATTGTCCTCACATTGAGTAAACTTTTCCTTATTTCAAAGCAGCAACATTTACTTGTACTAAGGAATCCAACTTACTTATTTTGACGAACCCATGGCTTTAGGTCGTATTGAAGGACATTTTTTCCTTACATTTAAGCATTTTTCCTTAAACGGAGTAAGTTTTTTTTTTTAAAGTGCAATGAAATGAACGAAAATAAATTTTTTCAATAACGAGTATTATGTCTTTATTAGTGCTTCACCGAGAACGATACGATAATTTTTGAATTATCGTATCTTCCTCGTAGTGGAGCTTATCGTCGTTCAATAATTTTTTGACCTGTATCGTTATCGTTATCGTATCGTTCTCGTCTCGTTATCGCCGATATTTCTCGGTTAATATCGTTTACATTTATACACTTAATACTAGCTGGACCAGTGGCTTTACCTGCGCACTACCCGTTTTTCCACCCCTCTTACACTTTACGCAGTCCTTACTGCAGACAATTGGGTCCATGGATCGAATTTCTAAAATTGGTATAAGTTCCAAGAATAAAGGGTTTGCTTGTATTGGCGAAGGAAAGACCCATTATCCAACGCCGTAAAAGTGGCTCAATCGAATAACATAACAAGAATAAAACATGCTTGTTTTTACATTTAGGTAACTCTTAAAAATGAAGTCGAAGAAGTATTATTTGAAGTATTATTTGCTACCACGGTCAAATGTGATGTGAACCCTCAAATTTTGTTTTGATTTTGTTTTTATATTTTTACGAACTTTTTTGTTCGTTTTCAGAAAAAAAATATTAACGTCGGTGTATGCACATACATGTGCTTATTAAAAATATGGTGCAAATTACGCAAACGTGTATGGTATGTGCGCGTTCAACGTTCTAAATGGTTATCGGACGATAATCAAGTGTTTATCGTACGATAAAAACTACATTATCGCCGAGAACGAGATATCGGTCAGACCTTTTTCGTTCTCGGCCTCGGTCCTACGAGAAATAATTTTTTTAATATCGCCTCGTTATCGTTCTCGTTCTCGGTCCCGATAACGATAACGAGAACGATATTTATCGGTTCTCGGTGAAGCACTAGTCTTTATCAGAAGGAGCAAACATTCACATAACGACTTCATTCACGTGGCTGTCTCTGATGGTATTGCAGCAGCGCATCCTGTCACTACAATTTTCCAAGACGTTGTTGATCGTTTTTTTAGTTGTTGTCAAAAAATCAGCGTTGAATCGTTTAAGCCTTTCGATTGGCAATAGCCTATAATGTCAACCCACAAAACAAATTAATATTTATAATGAGATGCCTAAATGCATACGACATTTGTTTGCGCTATCTGTGAGACTAGCACATAAAAAAATAAAATTTTATTTTTCGATTGATAAGCGTGAAATTAAATTTGTTCATTAATTAGAAATAATACTCAAATCGAATAGGTAAAAATTACGTTAACGAAACAATTAGCATACGGCAGTCGCACGGCATAGTACACTTAAGCAGAAAAACGGATAAAGCTTTTTGAAAGAAAGGAAAATATTGGTTTTTTCTCCCAAAAATGCTTAAGACTAAAACATTCAATCTGGTTCAGGAAAAAGAAAATAAAAAATTTGAAAAATTATACGATCCAAAAAGATGTCGGTAAGAGTTGCCTTTTTATATAAAATCATAAATAAATAAAACTTCAATTATTCTTATAAAGTTGGATGGAGTACATTGTGATACCAGCAGCGCTAATTGGATTTGCTTTATTATTGGTGTTAGTGATTGTGGATGTTTCTGGTGATTCAAATCCATCGATAAATGAAAATATATCGAGCACTGCAGGTCCACGTTTTATCTCCACAATAGGAACAACAAAATTCCCAATTCAAACGTATGTACCTATGCATATACAAGGTCGCGAACAAATTTAGAACACTTTAGCCATTTTCCTTTTTCTTTTTCTGACTCTTTAAATAAACGAAATTTTTGAATTTTTTTTTTTGTAGTTTTTAACAATTTATCTACACAACGAAAACTTCAGCTTTGAACCGCTTTGTCACAGATGTAATTATTTTCTGGCATATCTCTGTGGTTACCTTTTTCCAGGCGCCGCCTTTTTTGTGTAGATAAATTGTTAAAACAAAAAAAAAATTAAAAAAAATTATTTGTTGGAAAAAGGCTGGAGTGTCCTTAATTAGTCCGCCACCACTGTATGTATCCATGCTATTTATATAAAATTGCTTATATGGAAATAGTTTGTAGCACCAAACCGCATGATCTTGGTGGCCAGTTGACATCAGAATTTCGTGAGATGATTTGGTCTGGAAATCATTGCTGTAATAAATTGATTGTTTCATGCGCGGTGCAGCATGCACCTGCTGAAACCACATGTCTTCCAGATCCATGCCGTTCAATTGGGGCCTGTAACGAATTCCGTTTACAGCTACTGCAATTTCGGCCTCACGTTTAAAACAGTAAGGCCCAATCACGCCGCCTGACCAAAATCCGCACCAGACAGTTGCTCGTTTATTTCTCAAGGATCGCGTGACGATTTTTTGAGCCCAAAATTTAACAATTTTATTTATTCACGAAGGTATTTAGATGGAAGATGGCTTCACTTTGCTTCAATGCCCTTTGAGCGAATTGCTGCTGGTTTGAGCTCTTGAGTTAGCTGAATCTTCTACGGGTCAAGGTGGCGGTCTTTTGTTTAAATTCACTGCGTAGTGCTTCGTGAAATTTGAAGTTGTTTAGAACATCCTTTAGTTTCAAGAATTCGGTTTTTCATTTTCTTTTTATGAACCTGAAATAAACTTCGAATTTTAATTCCGTTTCCGAAGAAAATTCAAACAAGATTCAAATCAGGCCTGATTCGCTTGAAAATAAAACTCATTTAATTTTTCCCATATTCAAAGTGTTTTGTACTTGTATAAATAGATACTACAATAATACTAGAATAAAATAAACTTCTCTAATTGTCGATAAAATTTTGTTTCTTAACCGCAGCTCTCCACCAACGGTGACCTTTGCATGCTACATATTAAATTATGATAACTGTATTGTTGACTGCGATGGAGGCTGGTTGGAGGATTTATCAAAGGATTTGGCAAAAATGCAGACGTATTGCGATGGTGATTTGCAAGTTCAAGTTATAAATTACAATTTAAATGGTACCAAATTAAAAGCTCAACATTTGACTGGAAATTTTCAAGTTGAATATTTATATTTTAACTCCGTCACTAATTACAACATTTTTGAAATTGAAGAAGGAGCATTTGATAGCGTGTCAATGGCAAATTTGAAAACACTTGTATTGGAAGACTCTAACATCAAACTTTTAAATGAAAGAACATTTCAAGGCTTAAGTCTAAACGTTTTCAATATGACCAACCAGCTTAGGAATTTTGATGGCACAAACTTCTTGCAACCATTTGCTACATCCTTAGCACGACTTATGTTGCGGCAAACTGTAACTAATACAACTTTCGATCCAACATATTGGTTACAGGGTGCAAATTTTACAACTTTATGGCAACTTGATTTCAGTGGCAATAATTTTAATAATACACTACGTGGAGAAACATTTGCTATGTTGAAAGCAGTAAAAGAAATATATCTGATGAAATGTCAAATAAGCTCTATTGCTGATGGTACTTTTGATGCTGTGGCATCCACTTTACAACATCTCTATCTTGACAGAAACCAATTGAAAACCTTAGACATGAATTTTCTTTCAAATATTGTTGGTATACTAGAGTTGAGGTTAGATGATAATATATGGGATTGCACCTGTGAAAATTATCAACTTATAACTGCGTGCAACAGCGAAGAAATTAATTGTGGGGAGCCAAAGTGTACAACGCCCGAAATAGATAAACCATTCAGTTCAATTGAATTGGAATGTGGAACAACAACAACAGACAATCCTACGTCTACATCTGATGCAACGACTGATTCAATAACAACCCCAAATACTGATCAACTTATAAGTCTTTACTGCCGCAGTACTTCCTCTAGTTCTTCAAAAGAAGCCGATAGCATTACAGTACGTGACTGTGATGCATATTTCAGCTTTTATAAACAAACAGCACAGAACGTCACATTGGTCGTCAAAAGTAACATGGAAGATTTGCATTTGATTTATTTTGTACCAACAAATAGCACCTATATCAATGCCACAAATGATGATCTAACTACGACCATAGATAGTCAAACAACTGAGATCAACGTTTTGGGTTTGCTGCCAGTTCAGTTTTTTGTATTTTGTCTTATACCTAGATATGAATTGAAGATTTCACCATTTAATTGTCGTTCTTACTACTTCAAAACGGCGCATCTGCAAAAATCTGTTTGGTTAAGCAAAGATGATCTTGCTTGGTTTCTTACAATTGTCGTCATTGGTTTGATACTAATGTTGGGTTGTGGCCTCATCGCTATGTTTTTCTTACTGCGTTGGCGGCCCACCTGGCTATACGGCAGTAAACGCATTATTCGGAAAGGAAGTAAATCACATAAAGTTTATCTCAAATCGAATAAGCGTGATGACGAAGAAAACATTGAAATGGGTACGGCTTGTGGGTGAGTAGTAAAATATTAATTAATTTAAACTTTTATATGAATTGAATTAAATATTTGTAATTAGCAAGGTCTTGCTCTGACCTAGTTCACTTCTCCAAAGCTACCTTTCACATCGCGCTGATGGAAAGTTTGGCCAACACATAATTTTAAAATTATAAAATTCTTTATTAAATATTCGTCAATTTACTATTTTGGATTCTACGCTAGCTGGAGGAGCTAATGAACGCTTGAAAAGGTTTAGTAAAAATAATTAACGGGTGCGCCATCTCAATCAGATCAATAGAAATATTGAATAACATCGACATTTTGAAGTTAGATCTTCACTTGTTTCTATACAAAGTGCAATGAGTCAATTAATGGAAACACAGACAAGCCACGTTGCTTGGCTTATGCGAATATCGTCATTCACATGGTTGAAGGTTATTTTTTTTTTGGACCAATATTATGCAAAATTTAATTTTATGTTGGTAGATTTTTTTTTAAAAATTTTACTAAAATACTCCATTAAAAGGTTAAGCCCCGTGACAACAAAGTATAAACCGCTTTTTGAAAATATTTTTTTCCATTATTTTAGTTCAGTTTTTCAAAAACATTCATACAATAATTTTATATTATTTTTTTTATTTAAGGAAATTAGACATCAAAACTGATGATTATATGGATTTTCACAACGATTTGCAGAGCAGCAGAGAAAATCGATCGCTACAAGTTGGTGCGAATATGTCACCTTATGAACCTGCACCATCAATACCTAGTAAAAGCCAAAGTCGTAGTAAGTTTGTACCTACGACAGTATGTGCTGACGATGAAGATGAAGAGGGAAATTATTACCATAGCATCAGCCATTACGAGGAACTTAATTAATCCCAGCGTCAGTTACTGGTGCTATCGCATCGAGTTTATGTCGTATTATTGCTAAGTTATGTACTCTAGTTAGTTAATTTAGTTTTTTAGGTTATTTGGGAAATTTGAGTTCTTCCATGCACAAAGCATTGCACAATAATCAAAGTTACTACCTAAGCTTTCTCACTCCTTTTCCAACATTCCCTTCAATAAAGAAAACTATGCACCCATAGAAGAAAAGTGAGTCCCTTAGCTATACAAAAAATGTACTTTAATATTAGCTAAAGCGGCCAACTCATTTGGGGGAAAGATCAGTACAAATACTAAAATTGATCGTAAAAATTTAGTATATTTTATGATCATCATCCAAGTGAATAGTGAAAGTAATAAACAAGGATTTTGCGAATTGAATATAAATGTTGTATTTTTGGACTTTTTACTAAAATAAAATAACATACCTATATAATAAAATTAATTTTAACTTCTTCAACTGACATTGCGCTAAGGAGTGGCTTTTTCTGATCATATTTTTCAACACAGTTTTCTACTCAGTTCAAACTTTTTCTATGTGTGCGCAAAGTCACTCATTGTATGGTGATTCAAAGAGCGATTTTAACTGCAGAACAGTTTTTTCAAAGACAAAAAGTAAGTTTTCAAAAGCTAGAAAACTTTCAGTGGTGACTTAATATCTGGCGCCATGGCCAAAAATCGAGTTTTTTCCTACCCCAATGGTTTTGAGTGCTTGACTTTAACTTCAGCACACGCTGATTTCATCTCGCTCAGTTGAACCAAAATTTATTGGACTGCTATCACATTTCAGCAAAAACATCATAATTTGAACGATTTTGTCGGATGAAAATTTGGAAGCAAAAATCAGTATTTAGCATACAAAAATTTTATTCTCTACAAGACCTCAAACATCATTATGAGTACTCAGAACAAATCAATATTTATGGAAAATTGATGACAAATCAATTGAATAGACACACAATGCACAATGAGTTGCCCAAATGCAAAGCAATTTGTTAGCGTTATCTTTAAGACCAGTCCATAATACAATAAAATTTTATATTCTGATAAGCGTGAAATTAATTTGTTTATTCATAAGTAATAAAACCTTACGACAAAAGGTGAAAATAACGCTAAAGAAACAAGTAGCAAACGGAAGCCGCACGTTATAGTACACTTAAGCTGAAAAACGGATAAAGTTTTTGGAAGAGAAGAAAATATTAATTATTTCTCCACAAAATGTTTAAGACTAAAACTTTCAATCCGGTTCAGGAAGAAGAAAACAAAAAATTTGAAAAATTAAACGATCCGAAACGATGTCGGTAAGAATAAAATATTTACAAAAAGTCATAGAAATTAAATAAATAAAATTTCAATTAAATTTTCGAAGTTGCATGTGGTATATGGTCATATCAGCGTTACTTGGATTTGCTTTATTTTTGGTGTTAGTGAATGTAGACTTCTCTGGCAATTTAAATCCTTCCACAAATGAAAATATAACGAACAAAACAACAGCAACAGGTAACAAGGATTCAAGTTATTACTCAACAGATTTGAATGAAAATAGAGTCACTGCTGGAAGTAAACTTTTTGAAGAGACATCCACCGAATATTCTGCACAAATAGAATCAAAGTAAGTTTTTGAACTGATGAGGCCATTTCATAGTTTATGGCTTTCGGTATATGAGACAGTAGTTTTATACAACGTTTCTTTTAAAAAATGTTTTGTTAAGTTTTAATGGGCGATAATCTCACTAAACATATAGAGTTTCGTGGAAGGGAAATACTTCAAAAAATGTTTGATAGTAATTAGGGCCATTCCATCTCTGAGAGAAAGTTCTATATGGCATAGTAAGTATTAGTGGGAATAGCAAAAACCTTTCAAATCAATATGTTTCTAAATTTTTTTGCGATTCTCCAGTTATGAACAAACTGAAACGAATCATCAGTTAGCCCTACTTATTTCACCTATTTTTCTTAGTGTTGTAGTTTGCTCAAACTATAATAGGTTTATCTACTTATTTATTTATTTATTTTTCAATTTTTGACCTTAGCTATCAACTTCAGCAATCATTTATATCAACAACACTCGATGAAGGATGCACAATTATTGGTAGTGACTGTAATATTGATTGCTATGGAGGCTGGTTGGAGGATTTACCAAATCAACTGGGAGATATACAGACCCATTGCGATGGTTATTTGCAAGTTCAAATCAAAAGTTACACCTTAGTTGGTAATAAATTAAAAGCTCAACATTTGGCAGGAAATTTTCAAGTTGAATATTTATATTTCGACCCTGCCACTAATTACAACATTGCTGAAATTGAAGAAGGAGCATTTGATACCGCTTCAATGGAAAATCTGATAATGCTTGTATTGGAAAACTCTAACGTCAAACTTTTAAATGAAAGATCATTTCAAGGCTTAAGTTTAAAATCGTTACAAATGACTATTCTAAATAGAAATTTTGATGGCACAAACTTCTTGCAACCATTTGCTACCTCCTTAACATCAATGGTATGTCATAGCGAAACTGATGCCATTTTCGATTCAACAAATTGGTTACAAGGTGCATATTTTACAAACTTATGGTTCCTTGATTTAAGTTTCATTAATTTTAATAATACACTACGTGGAGAAACATTTGCTATGTTGAAAGCAGTACAAATGATAGTTCTGCATAACTGTCAAATTAGCTCTATAGCTAAGGGTACTTTTGATGCTGTGGCACACATTTTAAAACATCTCGATCTTAGCCATAACCAATTGAAAACCTTAGAAATGAATTTTATTGGTATACAAAATTTGTGGTTAGACGGTAATAAATGGGATTGCACCTGCGAAAATTATCAACTGATAACTGCGTGCAAAAGCGGAGAAATTAATTGTGCGTGGTTTCCAAAGTGTACAACGCCCGAAAATGATAAACCATTCAGTGATGTTGATTTGGAATGTGGAACAACAACAACTGACAATCCTACGTCCACATCTGATGCAACGACTGCATTTCTTCCGGAGTCAACAACTGATACAGCAACTGATACAACAACTGATACAACAACTGATACAACAACTGCAACAACCGACATAACAACTGACACAACAACAGACACAACAACTGACACAACAACTGACACAACAACTGAGACAACAACTGATACAACAACTGACACAACAACTGACACAACAACTGACACAACAACTGACACAACCACTGATACAACAACTGACACAACAACTGACACAACAACTGACACAACAACTGACACAACAACTGACACAACAACTGAGACAACAACTGACACAACAACTGATACAACAACTGACACAACAACTGACACAACAACTGACACAACCACTGATACAACAACTGACACAACAACTGACACAACAACTGACACAACAACTGATACAACAACTGATGCAACAACTGACACAACAACTGACACAACAACTGACACAACAACTGACACAACAACTGATACAACAACTGATACAACAACTGACACAACAACTGACACAACAACTGACACAACAACTGAGACAACAACTGACACAACAACTGATACAACAACTGACACAACAACTGACACAACAACTGATACAACAACTGATGCAACAACTGACACAACAACTGACACAACAACTGATACAACAACTGATGCAACAACTGACACAACAACTGACACAACAACTGACACAACAACTGACACAACAACTGACACAACCACTGATACAACAACTGACACAACAACTGACACAACAACTGACACAACAACTGACACAACAACTGATACAACAACTGACACAACAACTGACACAACAACTGATACAACAACTGATGCAACAACTGACACAACAACTGACACAACAACTGATACAACAACTGATGCAACAACTGACACAACAACTGACACAACAACTGACACAACAACTGACACAACAACTGACACAACAACTGACACAACCACTGATACAACAACTGACACAACAACTGACACAACAACTGACACAACAACTGACACAACAACTGATACAACAACTGATGCAACAACTGACACAACAACTGACACAACAACTGACACAACCACTGATACAACAACTGACACAACAACTGACACAACAACTGACACAACAACTGACACAACAACTGATACAACAACTGATGCAACAACTGACACAACAACTGACACAACAACTGACACAACAACTGACACAACAACTGATACAACAACTGATACAACAACTGACACAACAACTGACACAACAACTGACACAACAACTGAGACAACAACTGACACAACAACTGATACAACAACTGACACAACAACTGACACAACAACTGACACAACAACTGATACAACAACTGATGCAACAACTAACACAACAACTGACACAACAACTGATACAACAACTGATGCAACAACTGACACAACAACTGACACAACAACTGACACAACAACTGACACAACAACTGACACAACCACTGATACAACAACTGACACAACAACTGACACAACAACTGACACAACAACTGACACAACAACTGATACAACAACTGACACAACAACTGACACAACAACTGACACAACCACTGACACAACAACTGATACAACAACTGACACAACAACTGACACAACAACTGACACAACAACTGATACAACAACTGATGCAACAACTGACACAACAACTGACACAACAACTGACACAACAACTGACACAACAACTGATACAACAACTGATGCAACAACTGACACAACAACTGACACAACAACTGACACAACAACTGACACAACAACTGACACAACAACTGACACAACAACTGACACAACAACTGATGCAATAACAACTCCAAATTCTCAACAATATAGAAACCTTTACTGCAGCAGTACTTCCTCTAGTTCTTCAGAAGAAGCCGATAGCATTACAGTACGTGACTATGATGCATATTTCAGCTTTTATACACAAACAGCACGGAACGTCACATTGGTTGTCAAAAATAACATGGAAGATTTGCATTTGATTTATTTTATACCAACAAGCAGCATCTATACCAGTGTCACAAATGATGATTTAACTACGCCCATAGATAGTCAAACAACTGAGATCAACGTAAAGGGTTTGCTCCCAGATCAGTTATATGTATTTTGTCTTATACCTAGATATGAATTGAAGATTTCACCATTTAATTGCCGTTCTTACTACTTCAAAACGGCGCATCTGCAAAAATCTGTTTGGTTAAGCAAAGATGATCTTGCTTGGTTTCTTACAATTGTCGTCATTGGTTTGATACTAATGTTGGGTTGTGGCCTCATCGCTATGTTTTTCTTACTGCGTTGGCGGCCCACCGGGATATACGGCAGTAAACGCATTATTCGGAAAGGAAGTAAATCACATGAAATTTATCTCATACCGAATAAAAGTAACGAGAAAAAAAACGCTAAAATGGGTGATGGTTGTGGGTGAGTAACAAAATATAATTAAAACTTTTATATTTAAGTGAATTGAAGTTTAAAATTAAAATTGAATAAAATGTTCATAGGTGACAAAGTCTTGTTCTGACCTTGTTCACTACTCCAAAGCTACGTTTCGCATCGAAAGGCGCAAAAATGATAAGCATTCAATCCAGTGGCGATGAATTGAGGTTTCGCTTTCTTTGGCATAATCTCCAATTTAAAAATTGTAAATCCTTAATCTAAGAGCGGACACTTTAAATAACAACGTAAAGTCGTTAGAACGACTCGATTGCTGATAGAAGAAATACTTGTTATTTTTGTATTCTTGAATACTGCAAGGACCATCCGCTAATTGGAAAAAAGGGTGTTAATAAACGCTTGAAAAGGTTTAGTAAAAATAATAATCGGTTGAGCCATCTCAATTTGATCAATTGGAATATTGAATAATTTGACATTTTGTATCAAGATCTTCACTTTTTTCCATACAAAGTGCAAATGTATCATAGATTATTGGAAACAGAAAATTCGCGTTGCTTGGCTTACACGACTATAGTTTTTCGTGGTTGAAGCTGATATTTGGTTGATGACCGATGACGCTAATTTCAACATCATCAACAAGCAAAATTTTCACTTGAGGGGCACCGATAATTTTCCATTACATGATGAGAATGTGACTGTTTGGTCCAGTATCATTGCAAAATTTAAGTTCACTTATTTAAATTTTACTAAAATGCTCATAAGGTGGTTAGGCCCTGTTACGACTTTAAAGTATAAAAGGCTCTTTGCAAATAATTTTTTCCATCATTTTAGTCTAATCTTTTAGAATTATTCATAGTATAATTTTTCATATTCATTTTCCATTTTTTTTTTTTTAAGGAAATTGGACATCAAAACTGATCACAAGGATTTGCAGGACAGCAGCAAAAATCAAACGCTACAAGTTGATGTGCATATCTCGCGTTATGTACGTGCACCATCAATACCTATTGGAAGCCAAAATCGTAATACAGCTGCATCCACGACAATATGTGTTGACATAATAATAGAAGATATAGATGAAGAGGGAAATTACTATTAAAGCATCAAATATCACGAAGAACTGCATTAATCCCATTGGTGCTATTGCATCGAGTTGATGTCGTATCATTGCTTAGTTATGCATTTTAGTTTGCTATTAAATTTAGTATGTATTTTTAAGGTTATGTGGCATATTTGAGTTTTTCCATGCACAAATCATTGCACAGTAGTCAAAGTCACACCCTAAACTTTCTCCCTTCTTTTCCAACAACCACTGTAATAGAGATAACTCTATACACCCACAGAAGAAAAGTGAAATATATGGTTGTCTCACGGATGTTGAATAAATAATTTCTGTTTCAATAACAATTTTCTATCTAAGTCCCCTAGTTATACAAAAAATGTACTTTATTCTATGTACTTAATAAAACTTAGTGATTGATTTAAAGGTATTTTTTTAATAGGAATTTTGTGACAGATCAGAACATTTGACATTTCATCATGGAAACATTTAAATTCATTATACTCACAATAATTCAATTTACAAATTTATTTAAAACTAGCTGTTCCCGCGGTTTTGCTTAATCTATACTTGTTGTACAACCTCGCTAACATTTTACGCAGTCTTTACTGCAGAGTATACACCGAAAAAAAGACCGTACTAAATTTGAAGAACTGCTTCCTTCGATTTAGTGTAAAAATTTTCCTTAATCTAAGTTATTTTTCCTCATATTGATGAAAATATCGTTTCATTTAGTAATTGAGTCTTTGAAATGAGTTCATGTTTCATTAAAGCAAGTCAAAGCTCTTCCTCAAATACAAAGTTTGTGATTTTAGTAAAACTTTCCTTTGAAGAATTCCTTTGGGAAGAATTTTTGAGGACAACTTGTTCCTCATTTGAGTAAAAATTTCCTCAATCTAATGTAATGTTTTTTTTAAGGAAAATCATACTCAGTTTTAGTTAGTTTCTTCAAAAAATTTACTATAACGTAGGAAAATTTTCCTTAATAAATGAGTGGCAACAATCGCTGCTTTACTCGCTGAAATTAATATCTATTCTTCTCGTAAGTATTCTGTTTTTGTCTATATATTTATAGTTCTCTACTTGTTTTTTAAATAAAAAAATAAAAAAATTTAAAAAAAAAAAATTATGTCGTCGCCGGGATTTGAACCGAAGCTATCCTGATCAGGCAATGGTTTTTACATGCGCAGTTTAACCACATCATTTTAGTATGTCTTAAAAATGCTGTCGGTGGCTGAGTTGGGTAAGATGAGCATCTTTGAACAGTGGCATGGCGCAGAACACAGGTTCAATTCACTGATCGGGGGTGACAGGTAAAAAAAAATTTAAGTTCTCCTTTGAAGTTTAAATAAGAATGACTGACTATAAGTAACCAACAAATAAGAAAATAGAGGAAATTAACAAATTTTTTTTTGAAATCAACAAATTTATTTTAAGTAAATTTCTTTCATTTAAGGATACCATCATCCTTAGAAAAAGTAAAATTTTCCTCAGTTTTATAACCTTGTCCTCGCATTGAGTAACCTTTTCCTTATTTCAAAGCAGCAACATTTACTTGTACTAAGGAATCCGACTTACTTATTTTGAGGAACCCATGGCTTTAACTCGTATTGAAGGACATTTTTCCTTACATTTAGGCATTTTTCCTTAAACGTAGTAAGTTTTTTTTTCGGTGTAGGATCCATGCACCAAATTTCACAAATTGATATAAATATCAAGAATAGAAACTTAACAAAAGGCATTTTGCTTAAGCAACTTTATTTTATTTATTAAAATGGTCTTAACGAATATGAAAAAATAGCTCAAGTTAAAGAAGTTGATGGCATCGTTTATTTACGAATGAAATTTCAACCAACAATACAAATCAATATTTATAGAAAATTGATGACAAATCAATTCACACAACGCTTAATGAGATGCCTAAGTGCATAGCACTTTTGTTTGCGTTATCTTTGAGACCAGCCCCTAAAACAATAAAATTTCATTTTCTGATAAGCGTGAAACTAATTTGTTCATTAATTAGTTATAAAACCGAAATCGAAAAGGTGAAAATTACGTTAAAGAAACAATTAGCATACGGCAGTCGCACGATATAGTACACTAAAGCAGATTATTTTTTTTTTCGAACGGAAAAAAATATTCTGTTTTTTCTTTTTTTCAACAAAATGTTTAAAACTAAAACTTTCAATCTGGTTCAGGAAGAAGATAATACTAAATTTCAAAAATTATACGATCCAAAGCGATGTCGGTAAGATTAAAATATATGAAAACATGGAAAATAAATAAAGAAAACCTTGAATAATTCTTCTAAAGTTGGATGGGGTACATTGTCATACCAGCGCTAATTGGATTTACTTTATTGTTGGTGTTAGTAAATGTGGATTTTTCCGCTGATTCAAATCCATCGATAACTGAAAATATAACGAGTACTGCAAATCCAAGTACTTTCTTCTCAACAGAATTGAAGAAGTCAGATGTCACTGAAAAAATTGCGCATTTAGCAGCAACAACCACTAGAAATTCTGTCCACGTGGAAACAAGGTATGTATGCATATTATGTATGTATGTATGCTTTGTAAGCGAACATAGCGTAGCAATAATGCAATGCAAAATAATTCTTTTGATTCATTGTGAATGATCCATGTGTGAAAAAACCAAACAAAATTATTGCAATAGAATATTGGTGATATAGAAATGGCGCACGATTTCCAATTAAATAAAATGCTTTGCAAAATGTCAAACAATTACCAAAACGAATCTCGCCAAACAAACTGTTTAGCTAACCAGTTTAAGCGCTTTTTATGAAAAAAAAAAACAAGGCTGATTTTCTTAAAAAGTTAAAAAAGATTGAGAAAATCGAAAGAGTTGAAAACTGTTGGAAAGTCTGATATAGACTGAAAAATAAAATAATAAACCTGATAAATTTTGGAAAATTCGAAAAAAATAGAAAATGTTGAAAGAGACAAAAATCTCAAAAAAAGTTTAATTAGTTATTTTAACGTTTTTAGGTCGAAATAAATTGAAAGGGATTGAAAAATGTTGAAAAAAGTTGAAATGTTAAAACAGTTAAAAAAGGCTAAAAAAATCAATAAAATATGAAAAATGATGAAACAAAGTTGATTAAGGTTGAAAAGTTGAAAAAAAAAGTTCAAAAAGTCATAAGAAAAAGGGAAAAAGTTAAAAAAAAATTATCAAAAACTATATTTAAAAATTCCAATAACTAATGTCACGTTTACAACTTTTTGTTAAGATGAGAGGTGACACGCCTATTTCTGCAATCCCGTCGAATTCGATTTAATATCAAAGCTTGTTGTAACCGATATACCGATATCTTTACACCAAATTTTCCAAAAATTACTTACTTAACGTTTTTTGCTTATATGGGAGATACCACGCACACTCTAATTTCGAAGACAGTTTCAGATTTTGCTTAGTTTTTTTATGCCAAAATAAGACCAATTCAGTTTCCGATTTTATCTAGAAACCATATTTACCAGTCATTTGCAAATTTTATCTTCATAATCTTATGTTAATTTCTTAAAAAATATCATGCCGTATCATGTCTAGGGTAAACTAAATATAACTTAATTTCTCGTCACTTTTAAGAATTTAGTACTCATCAATTTATATTTTCCAACTGATCAGCGGTTTCTGAACCTCATATTTTAAAAAAGAGTCACGAATAAAATAAAATTTTGTTTTTTACCCCACAGCCTTCAAGATCAGCAACCATCGTTACGTAGTGGCGGCTGCAACATAATAGGTACAGATTACTGTAATATTGATTGCTATGGAGGCTGGTTGGAGGATTTACCAAATCAACTGGCAAATAAGCAGTCCTATTGCGATAGTGATTTGCATGTTCAAGTTAGAAGTTACACATTATCGGGTAACAAATTAAAAGCTCAACATTTGACTGGAAATTTTCACGTTGAATATTTATATTTTGACTCCTCCACTAATTACAACATTGTTGAAATTGAAGATGGAGCATTTAATAGCGTTTCAATGGCAAATCTGAAAACACTTATTATAGCAGACTCTAAGGTCAAAGTTTTAAATGAAAGAACATTTCAAGGCTTAAGTCTAAATGTTTTCAATATGACCAACCAGCTTAGGAATTTTGATGGCACAAACTTCTTGCAACCATTTGCTTCATCCTTAGCACAGCTTATGTTGCGGCAAACTGTAACTACTACAACTTTTGATCCAATAAATTGGTTACAGGGTGCAAATTTTACAAATTTATGGCAACTTGATTTGAGTGGCAATAATTTTAATAATACACTACGTGGAGAAACATTTGCTATGTTGAAAGCAGTAAGAGAAATATATCTGATGAAATGTCAAATTAGCTCTATTGCTGATGGTACCTTTGATGCTGTGGCATACACCCTAAAGTTTCTCGATTTTAGCAATAACCAATTGAAAACCTTAGAAATGAATTTTCTTGCAAATATAGTTGGTATACTAAATTTGGAGTTACAAGGTAATAAATGGGATTGCACCTGTGAAAATTATCAACTGATAAGTGCATTCAACAACGAAGAAATTAAATGTATCGTTGAGCCAAAGTGTACAACGCCAGTAAAAGATAAACCATTCAGTTATGTTGATTTGGAATGTGAACCCGTAAACCCAACAACTTCAGCTCTTAGTACACCAAGAACAAAGAAACCTACCACAGCAGTCGAGATCACAACAGACGAGTCAACCTCTACATCTGATGTAACGACTACGTTGCTTCCGGAGACAACAACTGATACAACAATTGACACAACAATTGACACAACAATTGACACAACAATTGACACAACAACAGACACAACAACTGATGCAATAACAACTCCAAATTCTCAACAATATAGAAACCTTTACTGCAGCAGTACTTCCTCTAGTTCTTCAGAAGAAGCCGATAACATTAAAGTACGTGACTATGATGCATATTTCAGCTTTTATACACAAACAGCACAGAACGTCACATTGGTTGTCAAAAGTAATATGGAAGATTTGCATTTGATTTATTTTAAACCAACAGATAGCACCTATATTAATGCCACCAATGATGATATAACTACGCCCATTGATAGTCAAACAACTGAGATAAACATTATGGGTTTACTCCCAGATCAATTATATGTATTTTGTCTTATACCTAGAGATGAATTGAAGATTTCACCATTTAATTGTCTGTCTTACTACTTGCAAACGGTACATCTGCAAAAATCTGTTTGGTTAAGTAAAGATGATCTTGCTTGGGTCCTTTCGGTTATTGTTATTGGTTTCATACTGACATTTTGTTGTGGTCTTATCGCTATCTATTTCTTACTACGTTGGCGGCCCACTTGGCTTTACGGTAGTAAACGGATTATTCGGAAAGAAAGTAAATCACATGAAGTTTATCTCATACCCAATAAACGTTTTGAGGAACAATACGCTGAAATGGGCGATGCTTTTGGGTGAGTGATAAAATATTAATATTAATATTTAAGTGAATTAAAATCTAAGATTAAAATTGATTTAAATGTGCATAATTTACAAGGTCTTATTCTGACCTCGTTATGTCCAAAACTACCTTTCCCATCGAAAAGCGAAAAAATACAAACTTTGAGCACAGTGTAGCATAGAAATTTCTTTTGATTTCTTCGCGATGATTCTGAAAATATTCTTTTATTCAGTTTTAAAAATTATGCCTAGTAGATAAGCCATAACAGAGCGCAGCAAATCGTGTGTTATGTTTGCAATTTCAGCTTTGATGTTCCGTTTTAACTGATCTAAGGGTTCTAGCTAGTTCAAGTATACTTTAGACTTAAGCTAATTCGGTAACCGGGCAGGTCAATTAAAATTACCTTGATTGGAGATGATGTGGTCTGAAAAAATCGGTCGCCATGCGTAACTTATTTTCCAAGCAGTGTGGGCTTAAGCGCCGTCCTGTTGAAACCATTTATTCTGCAGTTTTATTTGATTTATTTCAGACACCAAAAATCACACACGCCGTGCAATGTAATTGCGTGTATAAACTACGCTTTGAAAATAACTTTTTTCTATTATTTTAGTCTAATCTTTTAGAATATTCACACAATAATTTTGCATTTTCTGTTTTTTTTTAAGGAAATTGGACATCAAAACTTATGACTATATGCAATTTTACAAGGATTTCCAGGATAGCAGACAAAATCGAACGCTACAAGTTTGTGCGCATATGTCACCTTATGAAACTGCACCATCGATACCTTGTAGAAGCCAAAGTCGTACAACATTTGTACCGACGACAATATGTGCTGACAATATAATAGAAGATATAGATGAAGAGGAAGATGACTACCAAAGCATTGACTACTACGAGCAACTATATTAATGGAACGAATCGTATGACGTTTTTTTTTTTTTTTTTAGTAAATTTTAGGAAAGTACATTTTGATGTCCATGACATAAAAAAAAACAAAGTTTCCATTCATTTCATTTTCAGAAAACTTAAATGTCTTCACTGGCAGGAACCTTCTCATATTTATTTGATTGTTTCCTTGTAATAAAATTACAAGTTACATTGCTTTAAATAATTACAATGTTACAATGTTACAATGCACATATAAAAATCGTCTCTTCAAAATTATTTGATGAGTTTTACTAATCCATAATATTGATTTTTATGTTATAACGTAATAGCTTTATTAACCATTCAAAATAATTCACAAGTCTTAGCAAAATTTTAACAGAGTCAGAAACTGATCATGTAATTTTTATGCTATTTGGCAGTTTGTAACAAAAAATGCTCATAGTCCGACTATAAAAATTTATATTTGCTAACTTTTTGAATTGAATAAAAGTAGCTACTCGGCTTAGAGTTTTCAGATAAAAGTTTTAATATTTGTTTTCTATACTTACACGATGCTTTTTCTCTTTTGTTCGATTCATACCGCGTTTCTAATACTATGCGCATCCGAAGGGAGCTCTGCTTTCCACGTCATACAGTGCGAGATTTAGTTATAGCTGGAAATAGAAATTTACTTTAATTAACAGGGTATCTAATAATTTAATAAATTGTAAACTATGAAACCATATCTAACTTAAAGGCAAAATGTAATAATTTGTAAATTGAACCAAAACAAACAAAAAATTTAATTAAAAATAAAATTAACAGGATGTTTATTAATAGCACAGAGTGTTAATTAATTTATTTTTTTTTTTTCTAAAAAAGTTAAAAAATAATAACTAGACAGGTTCAAAATATTTGGTTTCTATTGATATTGGTTTAAGTAGATTCAAGAAAGAAAGAAAGAAAGTCCCAATTTTGTTGAAATAATGAAGTTTTTGTGGTGTTTTGTTTTCTGTATTTTTGGTAGTTTTTATTTTTTGACCCTTGGGCTTCATACATGTTGTGGAAAAAAAATAGAATAAATGCTCCATTGACAGTGAAATTTTGCAATCTTGTTTATAGTTAGTGAAGAAAAATTTTAAAAAATGGGCGTTGTACGTCAACGGACGTGCCTAAGACAATAACAACATACAAGTCAAGGAGCAGTCTAAGCAACGAAAAATCAACAGACAATTTTGTATGAAATTTTGCAAAAACGATATTTAACAATAAAAATAAAAAAAAATATGCACGCAATAACCAACTTTCGCACAAATATGTTGTTTTAAAAAAGGATTTATTAAAATCGGTTCAGTATATTTTGCGCCAAAGCGTTACAAACCATTTCCAAATAAGCAATAGTATATAAAAAGTATAAATAAAGATGTATGCAATGATATATTTTGAAATGCCAAAAGCCAATTAGAAACTCTTTACTCACAAGTTTTCAAATTTTTTTTTCATCTGAGTTAAATGAGTACAAACTAAAATATTAATTCCATACAAAAAATTTAAACCATGATGTTAACATTTCTGCGTTGCTTGCTCACTTGTTTTGAAGTTCAAAAAACATATTTTATGAACCACTCTTACTAGTGCTATTACTAGTATATTTTCGACTGAAATTTCAAACACCAACAGAATTCAGATGCATATAAAATTTATTACAAATCAATATAAAATGGAGATAAAGAACCAAATTCATACCCAACGGGAATCTGGAAGCAGCTTCCCACACAGACACGTCTGATGTGCTTCAGAAGCATTTAATTTGAAGTTTTATTTAATTAGGGGACGTCAATTAATTACGTAAGGTGTTTTTTTGAAAATTCTGACCCCCCTCCCCTCCCCTTGGTGAGATTTGGTGAGATCTGGCGGGACCCCTCCCTCCCCCCCTCCCGTGAGATTTAAATATTAATTTTTAATGTAAATTCTATGCATTAAAAAATGACGTGAGATTTTCCTTCACCCCCTCCCCCCCATGGTGAGATTTGGTGAGACTTTGCCGGACCCCCTGCCCCCCTATTTTAGCTCACGTAATTAATGGACGTCCCCTTAAAAAAATAAAATTTTTTATTCCGCATCTACTGGAGTTTGAACCTGGCCATTCGGTGTTGTTGCAGTTGCAGTTTAACGACATAAGCCAAGCCTATTGATATTTTTTGGCTCGCTAAAAGTATATTATAGCTATAAATTACCAAGTGGCAACTACAGAAATCGAAAACTGAACTTTTCTTATTAACCGGAAACTAATATGATGTTTCCATTTCCCGTTGGGTAGATATAAAACCGTTTTGTTTTAATTTTCTTTAAAGCAACACAGAAGCAAAAAACTGATTGGCAATACTGCCGTACAGATGAAGAAAAGCACCATCTGCATTATAATCAAAATCGAATAAATAAGAAAAACATTTAAAAAGTTAATTTCCCTTAAAACATCGGTATTTTAATTTTAGAATTTTTTTTTATGTTTTAAGGGATTTTTGGGGGTGCTCTTTCCAATGGTGTAAAAACATTTGGAAAATTATTTCATTTTCTCGATGAAAATGCAGATGGGCAAATTTCCTTTGCCGATTTATCCAAAAATTACAGATGGAAAAACGCACTATGTACATTAGGGTGGTTCTTATTTGTTTTTTTTACGAAAATCAAATGCGACGCCCCCCAAATCGGTTCGAAACAGGATAAAAACATTTAAAATATTTATTTAAAATTTTTATCTTAACCCTTACTCGGCCTATTTCAAAATGAAATTTGAGTTAAGTGAAAATCAAATAAGAGCCGTCCCAATCGCTTCGAAACAAGATAAAAAAGTTTAAAAAGTTAATTAAAAATTTTTATCTTTAACCCTTACTGGCCCTATTTCAATGTGAAATTTGACTCAAGCGAAAATCAAATGCGACGCTGTCCCCATCGGTTCGAAACAAGATAAACAAATTCAAAAAATTTATTCCAAATATTTATCTTTAACCCTTACTGACCCTATTTCAATGTGAAATTTGATTTAAAAAAAAATTAAATGCGACAATTGGGACTATAATGCAATGAGACGAAAATGTCTGATTGAGTAGGGGTAGCGTTTGATTGAGTAGGCCATGCCAATATTCAGAACACCTGCATAAAATCAAAATTCAAAGCTCTAGCACAATGTCCGACTTGTATTCGGTAATACGAACTGAGTTGCCGCATAAACGTAGTAATAGAAAGCAAGCAAAGTAATTCTCCTCGCCGCAATGGCGAGGTAGTTGATCAGTGCTCGCAGCTGATAATTTCAGTAACCTCTATTCGATGACTACTTTAATTTGATAAATAATTTACTGCTGTAACTATTTTAGGATTCGTATTTGATTTTCACTTAAGTAAAATTTCATTTTGAAATAGGCCGAGTAAGGATTTAAGATAAAATCTTTAAATAAATTTTTTAAATGTTTTTATTCTGTTTAGAACCGATTTGGGAGGCGTCGCATTTGATTTTAGCAAAAAAAAAAACACATAAGAACCACCCTAATGTACATAGGCATATTTCATACATATGTATAAAAAAACGAATATTTCTTAATAAAACAGATGAAAAAACACACTATCTGCAATAAAACGTAGATAGGCATAATATTCAGGTATTTTTCCGTTTTTTGCTATTGATAATACACAGAAAATGTAGATAGGAATTTTCATTTTGGAAAATATTAGGTTAATCCGTTTTTTTCGTCCGTTTAGTTTTTTTTTTTCTGAATGAAGAAACAATAAAAATACATACTACAAATCCTGTGCATATCGCGTATGAAAAAAAAAACCACGACAGTAATAGTGGACGTAGCAGAAAAACGACGTGTTTCTTTTAAAGAGCTAAAGTTTGCTCATTTTTCCTATTGTGATGAAATTTACAGTTCCAAGTTATTTATCCACCAACGAAATCATAGAGGCAATTTTACCAATACTGTGGATCTGTACAATTTCAACCGATAAATTGTTTTCTGTGTAGTACATAAACCAACAAATTTGTATTTTCTGATAAGCGTAAGTCCAATTTGTTCAATAATTACAATAATAAAAAAGTCCAACTCGAAAACCGAAAATAAGATTAAATAAACAATTAGCAGACGGCAGTCACACTGATGTATTGTTATAGAAAAGTTTACCACAGCAGAACAACGGATAAAGTTTTTTTAAAGCAAAAAGAACAAAAAAAAGTTTCAAAATGTTTAAAACTGCTTGGATGAGGTACATTGTCATACCAGCGCTAATTGGATTTCCTTTAGAGACCACCACCAAAAATTCTACACAAACAGAGTCAAGGCAAGTTTTTGAACAGCTGTTCCTGAGTCTCATATTTTAAAAAAGAGTCACGAATAAAATAAAATTTTGTTTTTTACCCCACACCCTTCAAGATCAGCAACCATCGTTACGTAGTGGCGGCTGCAACATAATAGGTACAGATTACTGTAATATTGATTGCTATGGAGGCTGGTTGGAGGATTTACCAAGGCAACTAGCAAGCACGCAGACCTATTGCGGTGATGGTGATTTGCATGTTCAAGTTAGAAGTTACACCTTAGTTGGTAATAAATTAAAAGCACAACACTTGGCAGGAAATTTTCAAGTTGAATATTTATATTTGGACTCCGCCACTAATTACAACATTGCTGAAATTGAAGAAGGAGCATTTAATAGCGTTTCAATGGCAAATCTGAAAACACTTATTATAGCAGACTCTAAGGTCAAAGTTTTAAATGAAAGAACATTTCAAGGCTTAAGTCTAAATGTTTTCAATATGACCAACCAGCTTAGGAATTTTGATGGCACAAACTTCTTGCAACCATTTGATACATCCTTAGCACGACTTATGTTGCGGCAAACTATAACTAATACAACTTTCGATCCAACATATTGGTTACAGGGTGCATTATTTTACAAATTTATGGCAACTTGATTTGAGTGGCAATAACTTTAATAATACACTACGTGGAGAAACATTTGCTATGTAGAAAGCAGTAAAAAAAATATATCTGATTAAATGTCAAATTAGCTCTATTACTGATGGTACTTTTGATGCTGTGGCATACACTTTAAAATTTCTCGATCTTAGCACTAACCAATTGAAAACCTTAGAAATGCATTTTCTTGCAAATATAGTTGGTATACTAAATTTGGAGTTACAAGGTAATAAATGGGATTGCACCTGTGAAAATTATCAACTGATAAGTGCATTCAACAACGAAGAAATTAAATGTATCGTTGAGCCAAAAAGTGCAACGCCAGTAAAAGATAAACCATTCAGTTATGTTGACTTGGAATGTGAAACAGCCGTAAGCCCAACAACTTCAACTCTTAGTACACCAAGAACAAAGAAACCTACCACAACAGACGAGCCAACCTCTACATCTGACACAACAACTGACACAGCAACTGACACAACTGATACAACAACAGGCACAACAACCGATACAACAACCGATACAACAACTAACACAACAACTGACACAACAACTGACACAACAACTGATACAACAACAGACAGAGCAACTGATACAACAACTGACATAACAACTGACACAACAACTTATACAACAACTGACAGAACAACTGATACAACAACTGACACAACAACTGACACAACAACTGATACAACAACTGATTTAACAACTGACACAACAACTGACACAACAACTGATACAACAACTGATACAACAACTGACACAACAACTGACACAGCAACTGACACAACTGATACAACAACAGGCACAACAACCGATACAACAACCGATACAACAACTAACACAACAACTGACACAACAACTGACACAACAACTGATACAACAACAGACAGAGCAACTGATACAACAACTGACATAACAACTGACACAACAACTTATACAACAACTGACAGAACAACTGATACAACAACTGACACAACAACTGACACAACAACTGATACAACAACTGATTTAACAACTGACACAACAACTGACACAACAACTGATACAACAACTGATACAACAACTGACACAACAACTGATACAACAACTGATACAACAACTGATACAACCACTGATACAACAACTGACACAACAACTGATACAACAACTAACACAGAAACTGACACAACAACTGATGCAAAAAAACGTATTTTATGAACCACTCTAATGTGGACTTACTTACGAGTGAAATTTCAAACAGCAGCACAATTTATTATTTATATAAAATTTATTACAAAGCAATATATAATAGAGATAAACAACCAGGTTCTTACCCAGCGGGAATCTGGGAGCAGCTTCCAAGAGAGGCACGTGAGATGTGCTTCATCGATAGCATTTAATTCGAAATCTTATTTATTTAAAAAAAAAAAGTTAACTCCGCATCTACAAGGGTTGGAATCACGGATGTTGCGGATACAGATTTTTGAAGGTTTATATCCGCGGATGCGGATGTTGAGATTTTTTATAATTTTATAAGAATTTTTTTTATATAGACTACACTTATTAAATATTTATTGTTTAGTACGAAAAGTTAAAAATTGGAGCATTATATTTAATAAATAGTAAAATTGCTGCTTTTTTTGCGGTCAAGTTTATTTCGCAGAGGTTCGTAAACTAAATCTGTGCTACTTAACAGTTAATCGGTTGGAACACTGCCTGGTGGTATCGATAAAGATTTGCGTGCTATTGATGATAGCAGTTTTAACTCTTTTTGTGGATTTTCATTTATATGGGCCTTTTTTTTAATGCGGTAAGTAATCAATTCCTTTTTGAGTATAACTTCAGCACTATCATTTTCTAGTACTACTTATTAATGCTTATTGCGGCGCCGGTAATTTCTCATCGCAATCTGTAGTACATCTGCATCCGCATGAACATCCGCATTGATTATTGCGGACGCGGTTACGGATACAGATGTCTAATGCGTTGAACAGACTTGTTACAGAGTCGGAAAAGCGGCATTGGAAACTAGCTGTCAAAAATTATAACACACTTGATGCTATGAAATTGAACAGAATTGTGAGGTACGACTGATAACCTACCGACGGAAACCCATCGATTTAGATTTAATCTAATTTTTTTGACAGCGGATTTCCGTTGCCGTTTTTCGACCCCGTCCCAATTCTGTTCAACACATAAGTCAATGTGGAAGCTCCGCAATTGCGGATGCAAATTTGCAACATTCCTGGTTTGAACCTGGTCATTCCGTGTTGTTACATTTACAAATTAACGACATCATTGACAATTATAATTTTTGGCTCGCTAAAAGTGTATCATACCTACAAATTATCAAGTGGCAACTACAGAAATTGAAAATTGCGCTGACCGAAAACTAATATGGTTTTAGTGTCACCGAAGTTAACAATATGAGTAGGTCAGTTGGTTGAGATGTTCACATCTAAGAACAATGGCAAAACGCAGAAAGCCAGGTTCAAATCTGGTCGGTGACAAATAAAAAAAATAAAAGTTTTTTTTTTCTGTTTTAAGCCTCCTTGCATATGTGTACTTTGCGCATTTTATATGCTTCCAAAAATGTGCTCCCACTCAACGTCCAAGGAAGTGTATATTATGTGCTTCCAATGATGTGCATCGCTGCAATGACGTCCTATGTAAAAAAAATATAAAAAGTGATAAGTGCTTCGAAAGCAGCTTCCTACTTCCCTTGAAGCACATCCGAAGCGCTTTGTTTGCGCTTCCGCTTCCCATTGGGAAGCGTGTTGTTTTCGTTATCATTAAAGCTACACAGAAGCAAAAAACTGACTATAAAAATGGCTATAAAATTTATACTCTCTAGCTTTGGAATTTTCAACAGAATAATAAATATAAACAATAATATTCTCAATGTGTGCATTGTTGCTTCCTTGTCCGCCCGCATCTTTTTTTTTTTTTTTTTTTTTCTGAATGAAGCAACAATAACAATAAAACAAATCCTGTGCATAGCGCGTATAAAAAAAACCACGACGAATAAAATGTGCGTAGCCGTGGTGAATACATGTGTTTGTTGTTTTGATTATTTTTGTTAAGAAAAACGACGTGTTTGTTTTAAAGAGCTAAAATTGGCTCATTGTTTCTATTTTGCCCATCGCTGAGTTTGTGCATTTCGGAACAAATTTACTATTCCCATTTATTTATTCTACTACAAAGTCACATAGCCAATTTTGCTAAGACTGTGGGTTTGTGCAATTCCAACCTATGATCTCGGTTGAAGTGACCGATAAATTTTTTTCCGTGTATGCACATAAACCAATAAATTAGGATTTTTTGATAAGCGTAAATTCAATTTGTTCAATAATTACAAAAATAATAAAGTCTAACTCGAATAGGCGAAAATTAGATTATATAAACAATTAGCAAACTGCAGTCGCACGGAGGTATTGTTATCGAAAAGTTTATCACAGCAGAACATCGGATAAAGCCTTTTTTAAAGAAAAAGAACAAAAAAAAAAGTTTTAAAATGTTTAAAACTAAAACTTTCAATCTGGTACATGAAGAAGAAAATAAAAAATTTGAAAAATTATACGATCCGAAACGATGTCGGTAAGAATAATTTATAAAAAGTCATAGAAATTAAATAAATAAAACTTCAATTAATCTTCCAAAGTTGGATGAGGTATATTGTCATGCCAGCGTTAATTGGATTTGCTTTATTGTTGGTGTTAGTGAATGTAGACTTCTCTGGCAATTCAAATCCTTCGACAAATGGAAATATAACAAACACAACAACAACAACAGGTAATGTGGATTTAAGTTATTACTACTCAACAGATTTGAATGAAAATGAAGTCACTGCTGGAAGCAAACTTTTTGAAGAGACAACCACCGAAAATTCTGCAAACATAGAATCAAGGTAAGTTTTCTAACAGATCAAGCAATTTCATAGCTTATGGCTTTCGATATATTATATTTGCGATAATTTCACAATATGTACATACCTATACACTTATTTGGATGGGATATACTTCAAAAAATTTATCATATTAATAAGGGAAATGCCATTGCATCTCTAAGAGAAAATTTTTTATAGCATAGTATAACTGGGCATAACCTAAATGATTTAAATCAAAACGTTCTTAAAACTATTCGATTCATCCAGTTAGTTATGAATTGATCACTTATTGCCTTAGTGCTGTTACTCAAACTTAAATACTTTTTGATTAATTTATTTTTTAATTTTTGACCTTAGCTATCAAATTCAGCAATCATTTATATTAACAGCACTCGTTGGAGGATGCATGATTATTGGTCATGACAAATGCAATATTGACTGCTATGGAGGCTGGTTGGATGATTTACCAGAGGAATTGGGAAATAAGCAGTCCTATTGTGTTAGTGATTTGTATGTTCAAGTTAGAAGTTACAAATTATCGGGTAACAAATTAAAAGCTCAACATTTGGCAGGAAATTTTCAAGTTGAATATTTATATTTGGACTCCGCCACTAATAAGAACATTGCTGAAATTGAAGATGGAGCATTTGACACCGCTTCAATGGGAAAACTGAAAACACTTATATTGGAAGAATCTAAGGTCAAAGTTTTAAATGAAAGAACATTTCAAGGCTTAAGTCTAAACGTTTTCAATATGACTAATCAATTTAAGAATTTTAGTGGCACAAAATTCTTGCAACCATTTGCATCATCCTTAGCACAACTTATGTTGCGGCATACCGTAACTGATATAATTTTCGATCCAACAAATTGGTTACAGGGTGCAAATTTTACAAGTTTATGGCAACTTGATTTGAGTGGCAATAATTTTAATAATACACTACGTGGAGAAACATTTGCTATGTTGAAAGCAGTAAAAGAAATATATCTGATGAAATGTCAAATTAGCTCTATTGCTGATGGTACTTTTGATGCTGTGGCATACACTTTAAAGTTTCTCGATCTTAGCAATAACCAATTGAAAACCTTAGAAATGAAATTTCTTTCAAATATTGTTGGTATACTAAATTTGGAGTTACAAGGTAATAAATGGGATTGCACCTGTGAAAATTATCAACTGTTAAATGCATTCAACAGCCGACAAATTAAATGTATCGTTGAGCCAAAGTGTATAACGCCAGTAAAAGATAAACTATACAGTTCTATTGAGTTGGTATGTAAAGCAGTCTTAATATCTCAAACTCTACCTCTTAGTACACCGAGAACAAAGCGTCCTAAAACAACGCGTCCATACAAAACGACTTCAGTAGCTCCTACGCCTACATCAGGTGCAACGACTACATTGCTTGCGGAGTTAACGACTGACGCAATAACTGACACAACAACTGACACAATAACTGACACAATAACAACTCCAAATTATCAACAATATAGAAACCTTTACTGCAGCAGTACTTCCTCTAGTTCTTCAGAAGAAGCCGATAGCATTACAGTACGTGACTATGATGCATATTTCAGCTTTTGTGAACAAACAGAACATAACGTCACATTGGTTGTCAAAAATAACATGGAAGATTTGCATTTGATTTATTTTGTACCAACAAATAGCACCTATATCAATGCCACCAGTGATGATCTAACTACGCCCATAGATAGTCAAACAACTAAGATAAACGTTAAGGGTTTACTCCCAGATCAGTTATATGTATTTTGTCTCATACCTAGAGCTGAACTGCAGATTTCACCATTTAATTGTCATTCTTACTACTTCAAAACGTCGCAACTGCAAAAATCTGTTTGGTTAAGCAAAGATGATCTTGCTTGGGTTCTTACAATTGTCGTTATTGGTCTGATACTAATGTTAGGTTGTGGCCTCATCGCTATCTTTTTCTTACTGCGTTGGCGACCCACCTGGCTATATGGCAGTAAACGTATTATTCGCAAAGAAAGTAAATCACATGAAGTTTATCTCATACCAAATAAACGTAATGAGGAAGAATACGCTGAACTGGGTGAGGTTTGTGGGTGAGTAAATAAATATCATTTAAATTAAAAAAAGTTCATAATTGGCAAAGTTTAGTTTTGAAATTTTTTGCTCTCAAACTATTTGTGCCATCAATGGGCGAAAAAAATCGAATGTATTTTAACTTCCTTTGGCGCAAATATATAACTATTTACATCGGGAATAACGAATATATGTTGAATATATTTTCACTGATTTATTGGATCTTCTAAAGTGAATGAGTTTTAAGATCTTAATAAGAACTGTATTTTGTAAAAAGTTTACAATTTGCAGATATCAATATTAAAACAGTAATCAGTGAAACTTTTATTTGATTTTGCGAGATAGTAGATTAAAGCATTATCTATTGAAAAGTTTTACTCTAGACCGATGAGACTTCTTTTTAGATATACTATGTATTTTCTATTAATTGAAAAATATTCAATGTTTAAATTTTTTTTTCTTTTTTTTTAAGCAAACTGAACATTAGTTCTCGTGATTATATGCAATTTTACAAAGATTTGCTAAACAGCAAACAAAATTGAGCGGTGCATGTAAGTGATAACAAAAAAAGCGGATTATTTTAGTGTAACATTGATTTTTAATTTTATCTTTTTACTCAAAATTTTTAACTGTGTAGTTCTTATCTGATAAGACCTATAGTCCTTTTTATTATTTTTTTTTTCTCGTTAGTATAGTGCAAACATTCAAGGAATAGCTATTATCAATAATTAGCAAAAATCAAAGTCACCTACTATGATAGAGATATTTGAAAGAGTATTAAGATGAAGATGAGAGTGAGTACTAAGGCATTAACTACTTACTATGAGCAATTGGAACCAGACTAATTCGTATTGATATGAAATTAAGTTATATTATTTAGTTCAAAAATTGTAAGTCTACTATATGTAACTATGTAATAATTATTTAATTGTTTCTTTCGAATAAAAAATAAGTTCAATATTTTTAATAAATATTTGTCGATTATATACAGATTAATAAGTCGTCTCTGCGAAATTGTTCGATAGTTCTTACTCATGCTAATTACAAGTTTTTGTAATGTTGTTGCCTGCAATTTAAGTGCTCTATTTACCGTTCAAGACAATTCACAAGTCAAAACCTTGAATACTGTTAACTAATCGTTAAAGCACTAAATTTTTTCTACTAAGCGAACTATTACGAATCTTCTGCCATGGTTCAAGGTTCGATGAGAAAAATTAAATTTTTATTTGGCTTACTTTTGGTGGAATACATGTCAATTGAAAGCCAACAGGTAAGAGAGTCTCAAAGTCTATGTAAAAAAGCGACTTTATATATTTCCAAAGATAAAGCGATTCAGATAGGTATGCAATAACCTTCTTTATCATAAATATGTTGTTTTAAAAAATTAATTATTAAAATCGTTTCAGTGTATTTTGCGCTAAAGCGTAACAAACTATATTCATATTAGCAATTTTATATAGAGTATAGATATAGCTACAATCGACGCAAACATTTTTCATAAAATATATAAAAAAATATATAAAATTGTTTATATGAAATTGGTTTGTAACGCTTTGGCGCAAAATATACTGAAACAATTTTAAATATTTATTTTTTAAAACAACATATTCATGATAAAGAAGGTTATTGTATACCTATTTTTTTTTTTCTAAAGCTAAATATTCTGTTTTTTAGGATTAAGTAACCTTAAACAAAAATTTTTCGTTGCGGAATTGATTTGCAGATGATTGATAGTGGCAACAGAAATTCTTTTCAAATGATTTTGATATATGCATTTGAAATCCAAGTGTGACCGTTAAAGAAAAAAAAGTATATTTTTTTTTTCATAATAGGCTTAGTGAGCTATGCACTGCTTTACTTATATTTTCACCAACAATTTTGAATTACGATAGTTTTTTGTCAAGCTTCGAATATTTTATTGTATTTTCAAAAAATTATTTTGTGCTGAACAGAATAAATCAATAGGTTATTGATATTTTACATGTAGTTATCGGTGATTTTTTTTTTTTTTTTTTTTTTTTTTGATAAAATTTATCAAATTTAGCGATTAAGGCGACATGTAAGAAAAACATCAATATCCTATTCTGGTTTATTAGAAAAAAAAAACCAAGAGATAATCAGAAGCAAATTATAAGCTACAGGTATTTGCATAACAAAAAAAAAATAATCGCATAATGCACACATGCAGATAAGATAAAAAAATAGCGCTGATAAATAGGCAACAAATAATTGAATATTTGCGCGTGTCGCTGCTGTTTTTGCCACAGTAATCGATGGAACTTTGTGGCAAGATGACACAACTAATAATAAAAAAGGATAAAATCGATAAAGAGAAACTACAAGAGCAGCAAAGGTAGTAAGTTGCGTAGTATTATAAATTTAATTTAATATTACAAATAACTAATAATGCATTATATAGTAATGCGCAAATTCCACCCAAATATATATCAAACCGCTGCGTACATACTGCTGCATGGATTCTACTCACTGTTGGCTTATGCATTTTGGTAACCACATTCTATTTGGTTATACTTGCAAACATAAGAACAATTGATGATGGTGAAAAACAAGATGACCAGAAAAAGCAAGATGACGAAATCTTTTTGGAATTTAATAGATCAGTAAGGTATGAAAGTCATGTTATTGAACATTAATAAAAAGCTGATGATTAATAATTACTTATCTGTAATGCTAATCTTTATCTTCTATAGTCGCGCTATCGGTGAAAATTTATTGATGGATCCAAATACATTTGAGGGTTGTGAAGAGAAACTTTGTAATATTGCATGCATGAAAACGGAAAATATTTTCGAAGCTATACATCAAACTGTTTTCGTAAGTATTTAGTACTTTGAATTTGGAACTGTACGCTGAAATGGGATTTTTAAAGTTTTGTAATTTGTGTTTCGCATTTTTTCGAACAACCTAACGATTTTTGGGGACTGTCCCGATATATGTATAATGTATAATGGAGGTTGAGAGCATAGTTTCAAAATTTTAAAATCCACGTGAATTTCAGAGTTTGAAACATTTTTCAGAACTAATATATAATACAATTTTTTCATGAAGTGATTGTTACGCAGTGCTATTTAAATAAATTTTCTTTCTTTTCCATTTATAGCATAGTGACTGCGAATCAACCAGTGTGATTTTAATTGAAAATCAAACATTTCCAGATTCGACTTTAAAGAATGACTGGATCACCTTTGAGCATACAGTATTAGAGCTTTTCATAACATCTAGCGATATAACGCGTATCAAAAGCAACGCCTTCAATACAGCATTGTTTGGGAAAATCTTTCTACTTAGTCTATACAAATTAAATCTAGCATATGTCGATGGTGGCGCCTTGCTGGGTCTCTATGAACTTAAATATTTGACAATCGATAGCACTATCGAAAAACTAGATAGTGCATTCTTTCAGCCCGTACAAACTACTCTCACGCATATTAAATTAACTGCGAACATTAAATTTCAAAAGGATCAATACATATTCAGTACCAATATTTTCCCCAGACTCGAATACCTCGATCTTAGTCGCAATATTTTTAATGTACCTTTACAAAGAGTAATGTTTCGTTATATGCCCATCCTAAAGAATCTGATAATTGCAAATGCCAAAATAAGCAGCATTGAAGAGAATACATTCACCAGCTTGGCTGGCCGACTTAGATTGCTTAATCTTTCACACAATTTATTGACCACTATCAGTAGCGATTTATTAACGCCATTACTGTTGGCCAATGCATATACTTTAGTTAGTGTCATTGGCAACACTTTCAAATGTGATTGCGATTTAATACCTTTTGTGGAAATTTACCAAACTTACAGATCACAATTTATGGATGCGTTATATTGTAGAGCCCCTCTACGCCTGTATGGTACATTAATTAATAATGTGAACTATACGCAAGAAGGATGCATGCTCGTGGAGAGCACTACTGTAGCGATTGAGCTTAGCAAGAATACGACGACAACCAATACTTTTCCAAATACTGACAGCAATATTGATGACCTCAGCAGAGAGAGTGATCCAAATTTAACTACTTCTAGCGAAATAGACTCTCGAGAGGAAGATATCGTGTTTAAACTACGTTGCTTGAACTTAATCAATTCAACTGGACACAATTCAGAGAGTTCTATTAGTAGTATTAACAGCATGGAAATTTCATCAACTCAAAGACAAATGGTAACAAACACCATAATTTCAGAATCCTCCTTAATCAATGCAAATGGAATGAACAAAGAAATGCAAAGTTATTTAAATAATGATGATCGTGAAATTATGAAGTTTGAACCACCCAGTCAAGATTTCGAATTAGATCTCCTGCCAAATCATTCAGTACGTATAACTATCAATGATTTTGAGCCAAAAAATCCAGTAAATATTATTTGGTTCAGTGAACAGATGGAATCACAAATTTTGATACATCCGGCCGGGAATATTGATTATACTTGCATGGGATATAGCAATCCATCAGTTATAGTCAACGATCTTTTTAAGAATACAACTTACACATTTTGTCTCATACCATACCATGAGCACACTATTACACCATTCAATTGTCTGCCATTGCATGTACCAATGGAAGTACAGCATGATGAAAATATTTGGATATCAACGGATCAAAAACAATTTACTGTTGGCATTTTATGTTTGATTTTTATGCTTTCTTTATTCTTTGGTGCTGTAATTGCTTATTTTGGTATTAAAGCTTATCCAGATTTGTTAGAGGGTTCGAAAAATGTTCTTGTTGTGAAAAAATCTGATCAAACCTGCTATGTCTCAACTATATCGGAATGTGAATATTTGAAGAATTCTTCGATAAAGAAAAAGCCATTGGGATCATCGCTCAAGAGGAAATCGTCAAAGTAAGTAAAGAAAATTTAATATGGGTATATATTTAGCCAATAGATATAAACTTGTTATAACCAAAAATTCCTTATATACTCGCCCATTTGTTTGTCCTTTTTTTTTCATTTGAATTATTCTTTTAATGCTCAAATGGTGTTGAGTTAAAAGTCGAAGAAGTCCAAAAAATATCAAAAATAATGGATTAATATCGAAAAAACGAGAACATGTAATAATTCTAAAAGTATACATAGCATCGAAAAACATAAAATAAAAGTCGAGTAGCATCGAAATGTTCAGAAAAATATCGAAAACTTCGATCAAAGTCCGAAAGCATCAAATACATCGAAGAATATAAAAATAAGACGTAAATCGAACAATATCTATCCAAAAAGTACATAAAAAATACCTATCGAATTATATTGAAACTTCAAAAACTTCAAAAGTATCGTGTGACATAGAAATCATAAAAATTTAATGTGGGACAGTCTCTTACAAACCGAACGAATTTTGACAAAAATTGTATGACACATTTTTGATTTGGCTGATTTCTGGCTGGGTTCTGAATCGAAAAAGAAGAGATACGTATTCGAGGATTTAAAAAAAAAATAGGGCGAATTCAAATTTTGAGAATTTCGTGATTTTTGACTTGGAAGCTCACTTTCAAAAATTCATAACTCCGGTTCTGTTAAAGCTAGAAAATTGATTTTATTGTCATTTGAAAGCTAAGAAAATCATCTTTAAAACAAAAATATTTTTTTTTAAAAAATTATTAACAAATTATTATTATTATAAACAATTAAATTGTTTAAATTGATTTTTAAGAATTTCCCCCACTCTGTATCAAATTTTTAATATGACCATCGCATTCTACTTCAAATTTCCTATCGAAAACGTACTTTTTTTTAATGGCCAAACTATTATTTCTCTTAAATTTTGAGAATTTCGCAATTTATGGCATGGAGACTCACTTTCAAAAAATCATAACTCCGGTTGTGTTAAAGCTATAAAATTGAAATTAATTTTATTGTAATGCTAAATATATGAACTTAAAGTTTTAAAAAATTATTAACAAATTAATATTATTATAAACAATTTAAATGTTTAAATCAATTTTAAACAATTGCTCCCACCCTGTATCAAATTTTTAATGTCAGAATCGTGTTTAAAGTCAAATTTCTTATCGAAAACGGTTTTTGTTTTATGGGAAATTTTCTAGTCTTAACAGAACCGGAGTTATGAATTTTTGAAAGTGAGCTTCCAAGCCAAAAATCACGAAATCCTCAAAATTTGAATTGGCTCCATTTTGAAAAAAAAAAAAATAATTTTTTAAAAATCCTCGAATACGTATCTCTTCTTTTTCGATACAGAACCCATAAAAAAAATTTCAGCCAAATCAGAAATGCGTCGTCCGAAAGTGTTCGGTTTGTAAAAGACCGTTCCATGTGTGGGAATACATCATCGAATATATCGTTAAAGTTGGATAAAGTTCAAAAGTATCGAAAAAATATATGAAACTTAACCTGGCGACTGAAGCACACACTTATCAGCCTCGGTCTTTAAGTCAAAATTATTGTAAATAAGATAAACTTCCAAATGGAGTACATAAAAAACAAATTGTTTCTGTTTTGATCTTTGTAATTTTCGATTCCTTCCTATTTGAGAATAACTCAAATGAATTAATCGAAAAATGGCAAGACCTTCCGTACTCCTACCTTTCCGAAAACTATATATTCAATCTGATAGCTGCTATAGTTTTCAATATTTAAATCAAGCTCAATAAATACATATACTTAAATAATATAGGATCTGTGTACATTTTTTTGCTTCGCTGATTGACATTTACGCTAAATTTAAGCACTACTAATTTTTTATTGTTTTATTTTAGAGCACCACTTCCGGAAACACCTACATCGATGCCGCCATCACTCTACAATATGCCAGTAAAAAGTTTTGAACGTCTATATAGCAGTAAATCATCATCAACCTGTTTTGAGGATCCTTTTACACCAACATCTTTATATAAAACAACTATTCCATTTGCAGAAGATCAATACGAAATGCCAAAGAAATTTGATAAAAATCAACAACAGGAAGTGCATTGTATTCAAAATAATTATGGTATGAGTCCAGGATCACCACCACCATTGCCGAAACGGAACTCCACTATATCGGACACTAATATTAGTGTAGTCGCTAATAGATTCTCCAAAGCTGAGTGACAATTTACAAAAGACAATATGTAAAACTACTACTCACTTATAAGATGAGTTGTTTTGCAAGCATGTCTTTAATATTTAGGAGCATATAATAAATACAAGATATATAAATATAACATATATAGAATTTTTGCAATGTATTGCATTTAACCTTATATATTATCCAATAAAACATACAATATTATGCCTTAAAGAAGCAAGTTTTTACTTTAAATGTGTACCTCGTTCAGAAGGCATTATAAAGTACTTTAAGTTCTATTCAAAAATCATGTCAATTTATCGTATTGAGACGGCACTATAGTTTTTAGACCAGTAAACAAAAATTTTCATAGAAGAACACTTAGGATTATTAATAATAAAAATAATAAAGTCTTTGATGTAAACGCCAATAACAATATAAATTCCTAACTGTGGCGGAAAAACAGAACTTGCGCCCTGGCGGTGACACGGCCATAGCCGACCCTGCTTCTATTTAGACAGAGAAAATAGGTAAGATATTGACGAAAAGAGTAAAAAGCTAACATTCCCCACATATTTAATTGGAAGAAATTAATTAAGTAGCCAAAAATACTGAAATATAAATTACTTTATAAGTTCACTTTTCAAATTTTTCTTTTAGATCCGCATGCCACTGAAATTTTCAATCAAATCATTTTTCACAAATTGAAATTGAAAAATCGGAAATAAGAGAAATTTCATATACTATATTTGATATACGCATATTTTTTTTAAATATATTATATAAAGAACTTGAATAATTTATTGAAGATGGTAAGTTCAATATGTGACTACATATGTAGGCAAATACATTTCTTAATATGCAAACCTTGATTTTCAGAATATAACCGATATGACTGCAGTAACATGCACACAACCAGAACAACAGGCAATATGTGATACGCCCTCAAAGATATCGCTGCCAACGACCTCAACATTATCGGCATCCACCGTAAAACGCCGTTCTATACCCACTAGCGTTATGGTGCATGCAGCAATTAAGTCACAAATGTTAACCTCACGTAGTAGCGTCTCTTTTACAGCCATTAAGAAATACATCAAACAGACTTATCTCGATTCCCATGTAGATATCAATAATCGAGTAAAACATATCAAAAAGTACATTCTTAATGCTTTGGAACAAGGAAGACTATTGCGCTCCAAAGGCAGAGGACTATCGGGCTCATTTCGTGTACCACCCGATGAGTTTAGAGCGGAGAAAGCAGCAAATTTCCCTAATGTACGGAAACCTAGGGCAACTAAAAAATCGAGAGTTTTGACAAAAAAGAATTCCAATTAGATTTGGTTTGACTGTTGCGCAGCTGAGAATGGATAAGTGATGGAACGAATGAATTTATTATATTTTATATGATTTATGTATGTATTTCAATACCATGAGCTTTTGGATTGAATTTAATAAATGATATGTTTTATTTTGATAGATATATATATATATATATATAAATAATTATTTGTAATAAAGGAAAACAAAATTGTTACAGAAATAAAACTGTTTTGACCATTTAATAAAGTATTGCTTTTGCAAATATTTACAAGAATTAGTTTTGCAATTGTCGAGGGATTGCACCGATTATCTGAAAAGAATTGAAAATACTAAAGCATTATAGAATTTAAACAGCTAAACTGACAGATTAATGAAGTAATAAACTTCTCCAATGATACCACGAAAACACATTCTAACTTCCTTCGAACTTCTTCAACTGAATCAAGAGGTTTTTAAGGCTTGCTTGAAAATTTCAGCTGTCTTCACCGAGCTGCTATGATTTCCGTTCAGAATAGATAAATGTGGAAAAGCACGAAAATATGATATCGAATGTGTCTTGATTTAATCACTGAAATCAGTGCTTCAATTGCAGCTTAAGAATTTTTTACAGCAACAAAAACTTTGCTGTTGACTAAAAGCGACAATAGTCAGCTATTGTTTCAATTTGCTGAAAAACTGTTGCTGTCGAGAGTCAGTTATTAATATCTGCTGCATCAAGTTCAATAGCTAAGGCAACGGTTCACGTAGAGCTGTCGCACTCGAATGTCGACTGCTCATCGTGAGCTGTTGCTTCGACTTTTGAATTTTATGCAGCAGATATTAATAACTGACTATGGACAGCAACAGTTTTTCAACAAATTGAAACGCGGACTGAAACTCACTGAATTTAATGAACCGAAAAAATTTAACTGTGCAAAAAAATTGTTGTGTCTTCCTTAGATTTTTGAAGTATTGAGCATTAAAGTTTTTACTTTATGGTTTATCGGAACAAAATTTATAATTTATTTACATGGTGTCAAAACCAAACAAATTTACATTAATCAAAGATAAATTAAGAGAAAAATGCAAAGGCTATTCATACTAGTTTCATTAGTTGCTAAGCGGAATCATCAGTGGCTTTTAAGCTGATAAGTTTCCTTTTTCATAGATCTTTCGAAAACCCAAGGATAAATTGAAATAAAGGAATGCAAAAATTCTTATTTCCATTATTTTTCAATGTTTTTGTAACTCATTTGATATAACACTTTTCTGGTCACTGATGATTCAACTTAGCAATGGATGCAACTAGTATGACGAGCTTTAGATTTAAGTACGTTTTAGTTTTTTTTCTCAAAAATTAAAATTTTTTCCATAGCATGAGGCGCCAAGTGTTTACGCTACGTCATTGAGTAGGATTCAACGTTAGATTTGTTATTTCTACAGAGCCATGTAACATTTTTTCCATAAAACAATAAGTCTAAATTTTTTTTTTTTTTTTTTTTTAATTAAAACATGGGACATTTACCGCCAAAAAGTACATTTTATTTTTGCAACTCTGATTTTTTTTAGATTATTTTTTTCTTTTAGTACTGGTTGGGACCAACCTGCTTGACTTTTTTTCATTTTTGTTTATTAAGATATTCAACGGATAATGTTTTGGAATAAAAAGTAAAATTTTTTTAAAATGCTTATAACTACGCGAATCACATGCATCAGGATAGAACCAGCTGAATTTTAAGCAAAATATCTCTATAAATTGTGAATGCTGAAGTAATAAATATTCCAGCTTTTCAGAAATATAATAGCACTTGTAATGTACTACTTAAAGACAAAAAATCAAGTCCCAATGCATTATAACGGTACTTTTCTTTAATTGATTATAATCATGTATGAAATTCTTCTTTTTTTTCTTGGTTCAGCAGAATAAAACCACTTTTTAATTGCTGTATCAATAAAATAAAAAGATAAATTGTTTGCATTAAAAATTTGATTTTATTGTAATCGTTTTATCTGAATATTTATTTAAAAATTTTTACTTTTACCGTTATTCGCAATTACTTCGTAAATTCTGTATTTTATTGACTCGTATAGAGATTTTAAGTAATCAAGAGAAAGAAATGCATGATTTCACTACATGTGTGCGTTGATAAATCCACTCCAGTGGTCCAAAAATATCTTTAACCTTTGGAAAAACTTATTCCAGAAGATTTTTGTAATGATCTCCTGGTCATTCGCGTACTTTTTATCATAAGATCAATAGTTCCCTAGTATGAAACTGCAGCCCATATTATAACGCCACCCTCTCTACTGTTATGACGGGTCAGAAATTTTTTCTGTTAACGCAAATAATGCATAACTTTTATTTTTACGATTTGCGTAAACTGAAAAAAAAGACCGTACTAAATTTGAAGAATTGCTTTCTCCGATTTAGTGTAAAAATTTTTCTTAATCTAAGTTATTTTTCCTCATATTGATGAAAATATCGTTTCATTTAGTATTTGAGTCTTTGAAATGAGTTCATGTTTCATTAAAGCAAGTCAAAGCTCTTCCTCTAATATAGTGTTAGTGGTTTTAGTAAAACTTTCCTTTGAAATAGTAAATTTTTCTTTGGGAAGAATTCTTGAGGACAACTTGTTCCTCATTTGAGTAAAAATTTCCTCAATCTAATGTAATGTTTTTTTTAAGGAAAATCATACTCACTTTTAGTTAGTTTCTTCAAAAAATTTACTATAACGTAGGAAAATTTTCCTTAATAAATGAGTGGCAACACTCACTTTTGTTTTTTAAATAAAAAAATAAAAAAATTAAAAAAAAAACTAAGTCGTCGCCGGGGTTTGAGCCGAAGCTTCCCTGATCAGACAATGGTTGTTACATGCGCAGTTTAACAGCATCATTTTAGTATGTCTTAAAAATGCTGTCGGTGGCTGAGTTGGGTAAGATGAGCATCTTTGAACAGTGGCATGGCGCAGAACACTGGTTCAATTCTCTGATCGGGGGTGACAGATAAAAAAAAATTTAAGTTCTTCTTTGAAGTTTTACAAACGTATTACAATTAAGTTTTATAACCTTGTCCTCACATTGAGTAAACTTTTTCTTATTTCAAAGCAGCAACATTTACTTGTACTAAGGAATCCAACTTCCCGTCATCACAGTAGAGAGGGCGGCGTTATAATATGGGTTGCAGTTTCATACTAACAATTGATCTTATGGTAACGTTTCCGTCAAAACCTCTCCTAACTGATTCACTAAAAATTTTGGAAATCACATTTAAGGTTTTAAAGTTTTTTTCTAATCTTGAGAAATTTTAAAAATATGAATTAGAGCCTTTCTACCCGAGAGCGACGATATGAGTATGCACTTGCCCAATTTCCATTGCAAAAAATTGAAAAATAATTATATAAATAAAAATTAAGCGATTAAAATCAAACCACATCAATAGTGGATATGTTGACAAGAAATTCTTTAACATTGAAAAATAAATGCGTTGAAAATAGTCGAAGTAAATATGTAATAAAAATAATTTACAGAGTCCTAAGGGCTCTCATTAACTTGAAATAATTAATTATTTAAAGCACTTAAAATGTTCCGACTAGTTAAGAAAATTAATTTCTTATGATAGATATTGTGTCAGCAAAATTTTTTAAATAGAGAAGGGAATACGGCTTTATGTTTAAAAGTTTTTTTTTCTTAAATTATCATGCCAAGATTTTAGATTAATACACAGAGAAGCACCCACTTTTAAATGCCACAAAAATTATTTTTAATGTTTTTTTTTTTCTATTTTTAAATGTCTTTAAATCATTAATTGCACAGGTAAAAAGATTTAATATAATTAGCTTTTTACAAATTTATTTTAATCAGTTACATGCATCCATAATTCAAAAATGAATAACATTTTTTTTTCAGTTTTTGGCAAGCAGAATTTTCAATGAATTGTTTATTTGAAAGAAAATCATACGACATTTTATAAAATGATATAAAGCGCATTTTAGTATATTTGTCTGGGCGTCATACACCACCTCCGCATAAGCCTAAGCACTTAATGACACCCCTTACAGCGCTACAACAGACATACCCCTCATATTATTACAAGCGTTATCTCATCCATCTCATACCAAATACCATCAAATTTTCAGCACCGCACGCACCGCTCGTCCAGCAAACAAAGACACGCGATGTCATTCACGCGATGCTTTTGCCGCCGCCGCCGCCGCTACTGCCGCCAATCGTGTAAAAGTTTGTTATAAAGCAGTAATGTAGTCGTTTTCGAAGACATTTTCAATTATAAATAGATCGGTACATTGTTGGATACATGTTGGTACATGTCTATTTTAAAATACTGTGCACTGTCATTTGTTGTATGAATATCTAGCGACTATGTTGCTGTTGTTGTCTTATGTTTTCTTGGTTAAATTGCTGCTATTTAACAGTTGCCGAAAAGAAAAAAATTTATTTTTATGTGACGCGACATGATCGGGCACAAAGGACATGTCATTGTGTCGAATATTGTGTATGTTATTATCTATTAAGCCAATTACATATTTATCAATAATGCGGGAAAAGATTTTTGAAAAGATAACCACTTTATAATTCTTAAATTCAAAACAGTTCGGTCACAGACATATTCTGCTTAAATTTATAGGCCATGGTATAGTTGGTGTTATCGACTACCTCTTTGCTTGAATAATTTTTCCAAAAAACTTCCAGATAAAAATTTTAATAATAAAAAAAATATATATGTATATATACACAAAAATGGTTCGGATTTTGTGTATATAGTATAGCTATTGATTTGGCTATTCTAAAAAGAAGTAAAAGTGTGGAAGATCTCAATCGATTTTTGAAATCATATATCTAATATACCGATTCTTATGAAATTTTGTGTGTATATTCAGTAGGTCTGAGAATAGAAAGTAAACCATTTTTCATACCCCTATATTGGCAATTTAGGGTGGCCCTCATACAAAAATATTTAAAAAATATAATTTTCACAAAGACCACTTAATCGATTCACATGGAATTTACACCACGTGTCTTTTATATTAAGAGTCATAGCTTAGGCTACAAAACTTTTGCTTAGGGTGCATATTTGAGTGGTCCTCATACAAAAATATTGTTAAAATAAAATTTTCACGAAGAAGGGCAATCGATTCACACCATGTAGCTTTTATATTAAAAGGCAAAGCTAAGGCTACAAGATTTTAATTTAGGGTGGCCCTCATACAAACATATTTTTAAAATAGCATTTTCTCAAAGACCACTTACTCGATTCACATGTAACTTACATCACGTGGCTTCTATATTAAGAATAATAGCTGAAGCAATAAAACTTTTATTTAGGGTGGCCCTCATACAAACATATTTTTAAAATATCATTTTCTCGAAAACTTCTTAATCGATTCTCATGGAATTTACATCACCTGGCTGTTATATTGACAGGCACATACTTAGGGTAGCCCACATACAAAACAATTTTTTAAATAGAATTTTCACGAAGATTTCATAATTATTTCTTAAATGTTTCTAATGGTCTACGGAAAGTTTTTGCAAAGTTTGATTTAGAAAAATGGGCAGTGACACACCCTCCAAAGTCAAATCTCATCCAGTACTGGACGCAGATGAATAGGACTTGATATAAAAAGTCCTGGCAAAATTAGTTTCACTGGAAAAATGGGCGGTTTCGCTTATACATTCCATCGCATGAGTTCATATAACATCCGGAACAATTACCGGAAAGGGCAGGACAACGTCTGCCGGGACAGCTAGTAAAATATATAAGGTAGTTTTATGCGTAGCAAAATTTGTCGCCATATCCAAATTCGGTGCCTGTTATCCCATCGAGTTGTTTGTTTTTCTTCTTGTTTCAATATAGAAATTTACCCTCACTTTCATGTAAATTGCACATATCACAAAATAAGATTCTTCTTTTATATACGAAGGAAATAATCTATATTTATTCTAAAATTTTTGTAAGAAAATTCTCAAAATTAATTTTCGAATTGCAAGTAATAATGCAGAACAAGTTCAAGGATCTATCACAAGAATTTTGGTGTGACCATAAACCAAATATCATAATGTTAACATAATAAACACAAAACTGAAAAACGATCAAATAAACATTTGTATTGCATGTAGTAGTGTTACCCATGGCCCCTTTCGATTTTGCTATAGTTTTTCATTCATTCTGTATTTAGCCAACAAATATTGCTGTTGCCAACAACAAAACAAAAAGAAAAAAACAGAAAAATTTTTTTTTTAAACTACTAAAAACATCAATCGAAAGGAACTAGAATTGTCTGATCATCGGCTAGAAAAATGCATTACAAATAGAGACAACCAAATGTTCATATGTTTGTCCACTAAATTGAATTTTAAGTTTTCTCATTTAAAATACATTTTATTTTTTCAATTTCAATTAAATTGACTTAAATTGTTGGCACGAAAACGAACAATAGACAATGCTACCAACTGTCGGACAGATTGAAGAAATGCCGCCAAGCACAATGCATTTCGAAAAATTCATGCATTTTTTGCTAAAAATAATTCGATGAATACGGCGCTTAATGGTGTCTGTGGGTTAATGGATCGAAACTTTCTTTTGTACATAGTGAGAGTGTGCTTGTGTGACTTCTTTTGCTTGCTGACTGATGACTCCCTTGAACTTGAAAAAAATAAAAAAAAAAATAAATTTAACCAAAGCAAAAAATTTGCAGTTTTTTATAAAGTACCCACTGTCATATTTTTTTAAGAAAATTATTATTTTACTATTTTTATGTGCAAGTCCAAACAATTTTCGGTATGGTGTTTTAATTTTTAATTTGTAAAAAAAGTTATATTGTTCAAAAACATATTAACCAGTGTTTGGGGGAAACACTCTATAAAGTATCGTGTTAAGATATGGAACCAATGTTTCTTTTGAGAAGAAAAGTAATTATTTTCGATCGACTTCAATGTCAATACAATTGACAAATTGGGATTCATTTCTGCTATTTCATCAAAGACCAATTTTTGAAATATACATAGACATATACACATATACATGTAGATCAAAAATTACTAGCATATTTTCATAAAAAAGGTTAAGTACGTTAACCGTAATAAAGAGTGGTCCAAAAAGAGCTTCCGTCTTTGTTTTCTAAATAAAATACTTAAAAATCAATGTATTGATGCAAATCTTTATTTGGAAGGATAGTACGGTTCCTACAACTCAATGTTTAAAACTAGTTCTTAAATGGTCCATTCTGTGGGTCCAATATTCGACAACTCTTTCGAGAATATCGGCCAGTATTCCTTGAATAACACAAGTTATGTTGGTTTCCAAAGCATCAATAGTTTCGAGTTTGTCGACATAAACAAGTCTAACATATCCCCAGAGAATGTTATCCAATGGCGTCAAATCACATGATATTGGTGGCCAATTAACCAGACCATTTCTTGAGATGATATTTTCATCGAACGTTTCCCTCAATTAAGCGATTGTTTCTTCAGCTGTATAGCATGTTGGGCCATCCTGTTGAAACCAGAGGTCCTAAATTTTTGGCAACAAAAATTCATTGATCATTGCTCTGTAGCGAGCACCATTGACCGTAAAACGTGTTCCATCCGCATTTTTGAAGAAATATGATCTGATGATGCCTCCTGTCCACAAACCACACCAAACAGTACATTTATCGGGATATATTGGAGCTCTTGGATTGCTTCTGGTTGTTCATCGACCCAAATCGGCTTGTTAACGTAGCCGTTCAACCAGAAATGAGCTTTGTTGCTGAACACAATTTTTCGCTAAAATAATGGATCAATTTGAAGTTGTTGTAAGGCCCATAAACCGAGCTGTATTTTATAAGCCTTCAGACCAAGATCATGCCTCAAGATAAGCCACAATGATCCAAAAGATATGCCCAAGGCCTGTGATCGGCGACGAATCGATTGTTCGCGATTTTCACGAACACTCTCTGCTACTGCAGAAATATTCTCAAATACTGAACACAAACGTCATATGGACAAGCCATTTGACACATGACAGCTGTCAAAACAACTCAGTTCGAAAAGGGATTTCGTATTGGATCACCCTTTTGTTCAACTGTTGGCCAACAATTTATGTCGCACCAAATCAATGAACTCTTACTTGTGATTGACATTGTATTACCTCTTTATTCAGACTGTATGGGGTCCGGGGCTTAGACTGAGAACGAGCCGCTTAGCATGTTGATGACTAAAAAGGTCATTTACATAATATATACGTTTTCGCTATGACAAAAATTCTCAAATTCAGTTTCTTACAAAACATGAAGGGGGCCACATGTACTCCTACTTTAAAAGTGTGGCGGATAAAAAAACAAGAAATTCAGAGTCTAACGATGTAATAAAATTTTTTTCCCCTACAATAACAAAACGCTTTCTTATGTTTCATATATCAGCACATCGCCAAATAAAATACGTTAAATATTGATTTTGTGTGATTTCACACTCATGTCTATCTATAATATTTAATTTGTGAGTGTCACAATATTCTCGCCCTTTTTATGCCCCATAGTTTTTGCAGTGATTCCTAAACTGTGAGTACTTGTAAAAAAAAAAACACTTAGCATTAGCAACATGACTTATGTGTAATTAATGATTTTAAAATATTCTTAAATATTTTATGATATTTTTAATTTTAATTATTTTGCCTCTTCTGTCATTTACCATTGCGGGAGCTGTCAAATTAATTGACATTTCCCACCAGCAGCATGCACTTTTTCTTTGGCTTGGTAACCAAAAGCGTGCGTGTGTGTCTGTTTGTTTGTGCTTGCCCCGGATAATAATGTTTTGATTTGATTTGTCCCGCCGATACACTTGTACGCGAAGAGATCTATGAGCTTGTTGTCTTATTCAGATGTTTACTTTTGTATTTTTTGTTCTACTTGAATTGGCTGCCGTTGCGCTCGCCTGAAATTTATGAATATATCGAGTATGCAACTTTTGAAATGTCGGAATTTTTTTTTTTTAATTCTACCAAGGGGTTTTCTTAATTTATTTTCAAAATATGAAAAATAATAGCCTCTTGCTTGTTGTTATTGCTGTCATTACAGTTGCTCTACAAGTAGTACTTTTTTTTGTTGTTGTCATTATGTTTTTTTTTCGCTTAATATCTATTTGTTTTAATTGGGAATTATAGTAGATTTCCAAAGAAAACATTACCAGACGCCATGTATTCATTTGATTGTCAGGCTGTTTGGTAACGTCACTCAATTGCTACGTTCTGATATTTGCTCATGACTTCGTCACAACTGACATGTATTCTTATGGTGGACATCTCGTTGCCGTTTCCATCAACATCCAGTTTAGTTTTGTCATTAACTCGGAACGGAAAACCGCGCAAAACGTCCGTGAAAAAATCGGAGGAGGTTTAACTCACTCGGTGTGTGATTGAAAAGAAAGTCCTTCGAATTTTGTGAATTTGTTATTGATACCGGGTTTTTCGAGTGAAATTTAAAAAAAACTAAAAAAATCAAAATGGGTAATTCAACTATGGTAGGTATCAGTTGGAATTATTTTATTTCCGAATCAAACTAAAAATTCAAAAAATATCTTGAAAAATTTTAGCTACTCTAAATTTGAAGGTATTTTAAAAACTTTGAGCAAAGTGCTATTTTACTTTTAAAAATTTGTAAAAGGTTATCGCCATAGCTGGTGCTACCCTGTCGGAAATTATCCAACAGAGTGATTTTTTATTTTATTAAGGCATTAAGAATACGACAAAATTAAGCAAAAATATAAATATAGTGAAAGTTTTTTGCTAGCATATGTGCACCAAAATTGCCGACGGCAAACCGAAATTCTGGAAAATCTTAAGGCCATCCTAATTGGGATGACAATTAATGAGCAATTTGTCCATTAATTTTTGGAGGTTACTCAATTCAATGAAAAATGTTCAGAAATAATAATAATAATAATAATGAAAATCTTCCCATAGTCAAATTCTGGATCCGGCTTTTGCAGAATTTTAAAGTTCAATTGTCACATAAATTATATTTTTTTTATTTCTCGGTACCGAAGAAACTTTATTGAGATATAAATTAAAGAGTAAATATCCAACAAAAGAAGCTATGTTTACTATCGACCCACGGTTAACTGTTTGCATGATATTTCAGGACAGTTATTATACATCGTTTTTGTAAATGCATCGATTAAAAATCAATGAAAATTTCAAATTTTGGTCGCTTAGAACTATTTTTCCAATATTCCGATATAAAATCAGGATAGTCATATTAGTTTTGCTGAGAACAAGTATTTCGACTCAAATTCAAATAACTCACTAAAAATCTCGGCACTCCTTTTCCCGAAGAACAAAACCTCAGCTTTTTTTCTAGAATATCAAAAAATCAAACATAAAAAATTCAATTTATTTTTGATTTTGAAAAGCTTTAAAACATGATGACATTAGACATAAGCCTTCAAAAGCATCAAAACAACAAAAAAAAGTCGGGCACAACTTCTGAAAGTCACCATTTTGTACTGCAAAAAATAATGCGGATGAACATCAAATTTAATAGCCTCGCGGATTTTTTTATTTATAAGCCAAAAATAATTTGAAATAACCTTGAGTATCATAAGAGTGGTTGAGCTTACGTGAGGAATAAACTGAAGCTGTTTTGTTGGAAGTGGTTGAGTCTACGACGTTTGCCAGAATTAAATTACCAACCGGTCAAAAGAAAGCAAGATGTATTGCTTTTTTGATTGATTTTTCTGACATTTGATGTAAATACCTTGCCGTACCAATTTTTTATAAGACAATCCATGTACGGGGTATTTAAAATATTTGCCCAGAAAATCCTTTATGCGTGTTATGTTATAACCAGGGTTTCGAACCCTGTAAACTTTGGGTACGGGTTCGGGTTCAATACCTTGAAATTTAGTGGGTTACAATTTCTTTGCGAAAAAATAAAAATTAAGCAGTTACATTTATTTTAAAACGTAGACTGATCTTTGATATGTACAGTCCGCCACAAAACGATAGCACAATTAGTTTTTCTTTGTTTTAAATGATTTTCAAAAATTAGTAAAAATTTGTTTATGAATTAAACCAAAAACCTTAATTTTAAGGTGCTACAAAACGATAGCACAAAATTTTTGAAACTTAAATTCGTTCTAACTGTTTTTTAAAAAAAAAAAAAGTAAAACATTATTTTAATAATGGGTGGATCCTCTTTTATTCTCTACCACTTTAGTCATTTGATTTTGTAAGGATTCAAATAGCTTTTTAACATATTTTCGAAGAAGAGCCTCCCAGTGGGCTAATATGCTGTTTTTGAGCTCGTGATGTTGCCGGTTTACTGCAAACACCTGTCGAGCCAAACAACCCCCGCAGTCTTCAATAATATTTAGGTCAGAAAAACGCGCTGGTCTTCTTAGATGATTCAAGTTGTTGTACCGGGAAAAACTCTTTTATTATTTTTGCTGAATGAATCCTTCATTATCCTGCAGAAATATCACGATATCACTGGTTAAAAAATATATATAATGACCTAACTACTTCATTTTCGATTAAGTTCAAGTAGTCCACGCTTTTCATTTCTGGGGCACAAACTTTATTTCAGGTCTTCCCTTATATTAACACTTAAATAATAATTGGCTATAAAACTTGAACCTGAACCGAATTTTTTATTGGGTTTGGGTTCGGGTTCACATAATGTAACAAAAATCATTGAACCGGAGCGGGTTCACGGTTCGGATTCGGTTCGGGTTCGAAACCCTAGTTATAACACTGGTGATGTGTCAATAATGGTATGTGACAGTACTTATTCATAAACATTTAATAGCTACTGGTAAAATTTACATGAACATTGGTAACGGTGGTATTGAATAAAACATAAAATGCTTCAACTAACTTCAACTAATAATTGATTGCTCTATATCAAATATACATACATACATATTATGTTATATTCAAACAAATCGCCTTTTCAGTTAGGTAGGAAAAGAAATAGTAGTAGTAAAAATGGTAGTAAAGTAAGTTATAGTTTAGTGATTCGTAAAATCGAAAATAGCCACATCATTTTCTTTGATCATAGGTACAACATCCACAAAAAGTTTGTGCCTCATCGGACCACAGTGAATGTTTGCTAAAAATACTTTCAAAAGTTTGAGCAGACTCTTGGTTGTTTCAAGAAGACAGCAATATTCGAAACTCGAGCCATTATCGACCATATTCTTTCTCTATTTAAGGTTGATAAATTTTTTTAAGGGACTTTACACTTCAGAGATAGAAGACTTTCAGTAGAATTAACAAAAACTACACCAACATCTAAACATACTGGCTACTCCTAACGTCTCGACTGAAGAGACAAGACTTGCGACTCCTGTAGCCATTAGGTATACGCATAAGGAGTACTTTATTCATAACTCAAGACAGGATTTGAAAAAACAACATTTCTAAGCTATTAGTTTCTTAAGATTTGTATAATTATTGTTAGTCTCCAAGCGAGTTGGTTCAATAAATAATTAACAAGTCTAAAAAAATAAAAAAAATAAAAAAAATTCTGTAGAACTAGAAAACGATTTCTTAAAAAGAAGAAAACATTGTATGGTGAAGAAGAGAGAATTTGGGCGGTTTAGATTCGTAAAGACAATTCCAAAATTTCACAAATACTTATACATATAATGATTAAAAATGGAAAAAAATAATTAAGAAAAACATTTTTCCAATTAACCATCATAACCTTTTAAAAATAATTGCTGGTGCCTAAAATTAAATATAAGTATATTCCTCAAATGTTTTTGGTATTATTAAAACGTTGAAAATTTCGAAAAAAAAAAATTATTAGAAACAGCCAATTTAAAATCAATACTTTGCATAATTTGGCTAAATGTGCAACATTCACCTGTTGATTTTTGCACTTAAAAATTTAATTTTAACACCAATGCAAATGCATATCCAAACATACGTAGCAGTGCCTGCAACACGAATCACCAGCGACTGCAAATCACTTGTGTAAGCAGCAATAATTTCTTTCACCGCTAAACAAGCGCCCATTGAAGGCCTTCGCCTTTCTACATCACATCACCATCAGCACAGCAGAGCCACAGCCGCAAACGACGGTGTCAAATATTTATGACAAATTTCCTCGCATAATGATTTCCCACACAAATTGTAAACACTGTAAGAAAATAACAATCAACTATAAAAATTTATAGTCTTTCTATTTTTAAAATTATGTAAAAGTGACCAAATAAACAAAAATAGTAAAATAAATAAACAAATTCCCAACAATGCATTTGTTAATGTAATTGTCTCAAAATTTGACAGTGGGGTGGAAAAGTAGCCACAAAATAAAACAAAATAAATAAATTTACAAAAAGAATTTAAATTTAAAATATTGCATATTGTTTCCTATATTTCACATGTAAAATGCATTTCAAAGATGGTAGGTAAGTGAAGTGAGATGTGAGCGTATAGGTAGCGCAAAATATACAAATTTTTTCATTAGTAAAAATGACTAAGAAAATTATAATATATCAAAAATAAAAGTATACGAATATGTACTATGAACAACACTTCAAGCGACAAACGTAGCCAACATCCAACAGCTGATTGGTAAACGTCCCTACCAGCTACAACGTCGGTGGTACCTAACAATAAATTCATGTTTATTTTATAAATACAACATAATTATTTTCATACTATGCCTACATTTCTGAATCTATGAAAGTTGCGCTTTCTAGCAGAAATGAGTTATATGCGTTAGGGTTGCCAATTGTGCGTAAGAGTAAACTATTAACTTAAAGAAATCGATAAAAAAAACTATAACAGAAAATGATACACAAAGGATCTTCTTTCATATGAAAAAAAAAATTGTCAATATATTTAGAGCTTATTTGGGTATAGATAAAATCGCATAGAACCAAATTTAATATGAACTAAAGGCCACAACTGATTTCTATATTAAATGAGAGGGTACTTTGGAGCAATTGCTTGCAATTTTTTTTTAAATTTTCACTAAACTGTAAGCCGCCTTTTCTAATTAATTTTCTATTAAATATTAAATAATATGTTTTTCTCCTACAAAGTAGAAAGGTCTTGTCCTGGTATTTTTGATTTTATGAAAAAAATTTTGGAATGTATTTAGGCCTTTAGGCCCGGACTAGCGAAGTGGATATATAATGACCATTTATTTGAAATGCTTTTGAAGTATACTGAAGTTCGGTAAATAAAATAAAACCTGAACTACATTTAGGCATTAGTCATTTAGCCATATCAAATTATATCAAATATATATTTCTACTATCTCAAAAAGAGTATAAGTTGAACAACTTATTTATCTTAAAAATGTCACGAAAGAGCTGCTTGGCCTGGAGAGCTGAGCTATATAATATAAAAAATTCTAATATATCATGGAAAAAAAGTGCCTTCCTCTCAGTGAACACTCTCCAGCAACATTACTTACAAATTCTTCTCAGACAAAGAATTTTGTTTTTTTTTTCCAGCTTGGCAACCCTCATTATATTCGAATTCTAATCTTACCGTGACAAAAGCACACCTCATCACCGCCAACAAAGTTACAACAAATAAAGCAAATGACATTTGCATATATCAACAGCACTCAGGCATAACCACATAAGTTACACCACCACCATACACTCACTACTCACTCACGCCCGAAAGATGCAATGATGCGTCGTCTCTCATCCTCTACCTCACGCACTAGCCCACAGAACGTAAAATAAACATACATATAACATCATTGCGCTTTCAAAATGCAAAATTGCCAAAAGAACAACAACAACAAAAATGTCGAAAAATTACCTAAAAATTTAAGTGAAAAATATTTGCATGAACTATACAACATTCCGAGCAGATTTCTGTGTGGACAACGAATTTTCGCCACTTCGAGGCGTTGAATTATTTTCATTATTTCGTTTTCGATCGAACAAGGAGAAACAAGGTGGTGGTGTGAGTGTGTGCGAGTACGGATACGCGACGGCTCCTTTTTCTACTATTTCTACTATACATATACTACAACTACGATTTTTTCATTACTAATGCTGCGGCAATTACAGCCTAATCACGAAATCTTTGCGATTTGTCTACACCTCAATTTATAATTTACGAATTTAGTTTCTTTCTCAACATTTCCCAAAGCACATCACTTTCCATAAAAATAAGAAAAAACCAAAAAAAAAAAAAAAAAATCGATTTATTTTAAACGTCAACCAAGAAACTCAAAACTGTTCGCGAAGGATCTTAATAGCTATCCTTTATTCGTACTACGTCGTGTTATTCAAAAAAAAAAAAAAAAAAAAAAATTCAACGAGTTATCCTTGCGATATATTTAAATTTATTTTGATCTATCACTTGACTTGACTGAAGTTAAGTTTTTAATATTTTCCAACAACAAAAATGGGGGTAAGTTTTAGTGTTTCAAATGTCCTATTTGTACAAAGTGATACAATGTTGAATGTTTTTTTCTTCGTTTCATTTGCATGCAGTGCAATTGTGCATTTAATGTTAGTGACTATAAATACGTCGTTGGCATTTCATGCATCCCTGCCTATCAAGTGAAGTGTGGAATAATAATCTATTTATAGCTGAAAAAGGTGATAAAGTGAAAAATTTCTCTGGATATTTTACATAATTATAATAAAGTTTTAACGGGCTATATCGAGTTTAGCAGATCAAATTAGCTTAGGAAAGTTTATACTGTATTGCTGCAGCTATTATTCATCTAGCTATTCCTCAAAGCAGTTCGTTACCGCTTGGAGTTTTTTGTCAAGCCATATATTTCATTCAAGGATATGCCTTCTATAACTTACTTTGACGATGTATTGTTTAGTAGTTCCTTTGGCTTAACATCATTTTATTCAATATATTGAAATATTTTTGGAAAACATTTTCTCGATCGATGAAAGGCCTAAAAACTATTACTTTCGGTATATTCTGAGTTCACAACTAAAGCTAACTGACTGAATTAGAATTTGTTTGAACATTTTAAATAAATCTTTCCAATAAGTAAGTACTGAATAGAACCCATAACATTAAGTGTTAGTGTTAAATTACAAAGGCCAACAAAATTAGATGAAACTTCAAACCCAGAGACTAGACTACATGTTTCCGTAGGTTTTTGGTACGCTGAATACGAATCTGATCTCAGAATTGCTTCATCACGTCAGGTATTTGAGATATCCTAGCCCAAAAAGTGCTAAAAGCTCTGTTTTTTGACTTTGGAAATTTTTAAAAGTTCATGTATTAATTTTTTTTAAAGAAAATGTTAAATACTCAATAATATTTTAAAAAATATTTATTTTTGCTAGTCTTAAAATATTTTTATCTGTGGGCTTTTTTCGATAAAGAAATTTATTTACGATATTTTTTTACGAGTTATGTATAGACCAAATCCATTTCAAACCATGCAGTTGGAGTGACTTCAAATTGCGAAATTGATTACCGATTAAATATGTTGTTTTTCAAAGTAATTAACCGAACATATCTCCCCCGATTTGATTGAAAATAATTTTTCACAAAGTTATGTACATTTAAAGTTTTAGTGTCAGAGCTTGAAAAACCGCTGAAAATTGTTTCAAAATAGTCGCATTTTCATTCAAATTAAAATAATTATTGTTTGTCTTTTGATTTTAATAGAACTTTTGATTTTCTGTCAGAATCTTTAAGAAATTTTGAAAATTGTTGAATATTGGCGGAGTTATAGCGCTTTTTATGAAAAAAAAAAACAAGGCTGATTTTCTCAAAAACCCCAACTTTTTTTACGCTTAAAATTTTACTGTGGATTTGTATTAATATGAGAGAGAAACGACATAAGTTTAATGCTTGTTAAAACACATTTGAAGTCAGCAGATTTTTTTTCCCCAAAATCAAAATGTTAATTTTTTTTTTCATCATTGCCAAGCCACTCTACGGTACTATTTTCAAAGCAAATAACAACAGCAGCATTCCAAATTACTTTCTAAAAATCCTGCTTGCATTCTGCTTGCTTTTTTTTACCGTTATTTTCGTAATAACATTTTATCATAGGAAATATATAAAAACATTGTACGCCCATATATCTATTTCGCTGACTGTACTTCTGTAGGCCTTGAATGTTTTGTTTGCTTGATTTTGTCAGCGAAAAAGCTATATGTGCTTACAATGTTTTTATATATTTCCTATGATAAAATGTTATTACGAAAATAACGGTAAAAAAAAGTATGCAGAATGCAAGCAGGATATTCAGAAAGTACTGTTTGTTGAGAAGAAAAAAATCACGTAGCCTTAAATCATCTGTTTGAAATTTATGTTATTTTTTCTTCCCAACAAAGAATGACTGACTTATTCCATTTTCAAAATAAAGAGAGAATTTTTCAATAGGTTAGCATCCTTCAAAAATATATATTTCTTGTCTGCAAAGAGCTAAATAAAAGTATTTGTATAAAACTTATATAGTTTAATAAACCAAATTATTTCATTGGCTGCTTTTAAGGTTATAAGAAAGAATAAAGTTTCAAAAAGATTCACTTTCATAACTATAATCATTTTTTGAGACTATACTGCTCTCAGAAGCGAAATAAACGTTATCTCAAAAAAATTGATATTCGTGATTCTTATGGCATCGGATAGATTAAGACATTACGCAACTAATGAGGGCAGTATAATGCGAAAAAGTTATTTTATGGTGATATTTTTCTAAGGTGGATTGAAATATGATTCATAGAAATTTAGCTGGGGTTTGTTCTTTTGCTAGCTGTATTATGATAATTCATATCCAATTTTAAGATCACGTTGGAATGATAACACATTCTTCAGAAGTTATCGATTAAGAATAACTCCTGAATAATCGCCAATATCTTTAAAATTAAAGAGTTCCATGAAAATTTTTAAAAATTATTTGAGCCTTGTTAAAACAAAATGAAATTTTTGCTTAAAATCGAGTCTATCCTGCTTTCGGCACAATTTCCATAATTTTTTTACTTTTAAGATGTTTGACCTTTGTGGTTGCTTTATACTTCGGATGTTTGAAGTTTTAATTAATATGATTTCTTTAGCTTTTTAAGGCTTTGAATGATTTTGGAACCGGCATTTTTTTGAATATCTCAATAATTTAAATCGATCAAGGAAAATGGTGTTCATTTACATTTAGTAACATTGAACCAAAGTCACCTAAGAAAGTAAACTAAGCACTTTGCAACTATTTTTCTAGAGCAGTATTATCCATCGTATCTGGTATTTTTTTTACCTACTACCTATTGTTTTCTACTCCACTAGACCTAATCCGCCATTACTCTGCCTTAAAATTGCCATAATTAAATTGTTTCTATGGTACAAGCATTTGTTGTTGCTTTATAAAATTAAAAAATATTTATCATTAAGAAAGCCAGCAACGTTGTATCTAAAAATAAATCAAAATTTAAAATGATTTCTACAAAAATAGATTTGCATCACTAATCATTTTTATTTTTGTTTTCATATTCTTGCAGGAAGAACTTAATAAGGAACAAATTGAACGTAAGCAAAGAAAAAAAAAAATAAAATAAAAACCAAACTAAACACCCACTTATAAGGAAGTGTTTACAGGATAACATTTAAGGAAACATAAATAAATTTAATGTTAAAAATAATGCACATTTAAAATAAATGTTTTGTCATTAAAATCTACAGATTTTGGGCAAATTTATCCACTGATTTGTTATGTCAACAACAAAATACGAATTGTGTCAGAGACAAAACGCGTGCGCGCGCACACCATACAAATGCCGCACATGCGCGCATGCTCAATCAAATACAAAATCATTAAGCTAACGGTTTGCTGTGTCATACTGTCAGTCAACAACAAAAGTAACAAAAAATTTAAAAAAAAATAAAACATTAACATGAAATAAATATAACGATTATTTAAGTTAACTTAAAAAACATAAAAACATCAGTGATGGTGTGTTTGGTGTCTGGACTTTCCGGCCTCTAGAAAGAAAACTTTTTTTTTATTATTGCTACTCCCAGCAACACTCCACCTCCCTGCTCCTTATGATATTTATATAAAAAATGACAATTGCACGGCAAATCAATGAATGAACGAAAGTTGAACGCCTACGCTTAGCTGCGACGTATTACGCTGGACCAGTGCACGCAGCTGGACTGAATGTGAAGAGAAAAAAACGCTTGGACAGATGTAGCTATAGATAATAGTTACACACAGTCAGTTGGACGACGTACCTGCTTTGCTTGAAGCTATACAATTGTAGATTACATACTTAGGTATTTTTGTTGTTTTGTAAATTTTACGGTAATGGCGATGGCAGCAACGCGTTCCAAAACGACGATAGTTTCATAGGCTCTTATTTGGAGCAATTGCTAAGATTACCTATAATCCAGCAATTTAACATTTGAAGTCGTAGAAATGTTTACTGTTTACTTTCAATTTTCATAATTTTATCATGTTAAAGTGAAGAAAAAAAAAGTGCTCTGTTTCAAAAATCTATGGCAGTTTGGGGATTACAAAATCAACATGGGTTACATGCGACTGCTGCTGCTATACGCTTGTCCAGTTCGTAAAATTGGTACAAAAGTTTTAATGGATTAGTAATGGATCAACATACAATGTATTGTTTTTATGTGAAATGAGTTGAAATGTGGGCTGTTTAATGCAAAAGCCCATTCTGCTACTATTTGGTTCACAATCTCTTCACTTATTAACTGACATTTCTGCTTTCTTTGCATAATTGGCTATGTTCGTTTTACAGGTCTTTTGAAATATGTAAAAAAAAATGGTAGGTAAGTGCAAGCACTTGCGGCATGAAGTGTTAACTTGGTGTTGTTTCTTTTGGATGATGATGGAAAAAAGTTTTTAGTAGTCAAAATATGCTGAAAAATTCTTTAAATGTTTGATAAGACCAAAAAAAATTTTAGAGAAGATCGAAAAGTATTGATTTAGTCAAAAAGAATAACTCGAAAAATATTAAAAAAAATTGGAAAAATGTTGAAAAATTCGAAAATATTGGAAAAGTCGAAGAAATGTTGACAGAGTAAATATGTGGAAAAAGCAAAAAAGTGTTAAAAGATTCGAAAAAATAATTGAAATGACGAAAAAATATTGAGAAAGTCAATGAAGTTGAAATTATCGAAATAAAAGTTTAAAAATATAGCTATTTCACTCACTGTACTTCTGTGGGTTTTGAATGTTTGGTTTGCTTGACTTTGTCAGCGAAAAAGCTATATGTGCTTACAATGTTTTTATATATTTCCTATGATAAAATGTTATTACGAAAATAACGATGAAAAAAAGTATGCAGAATGCAAGCAGGATTTGCAGAAAGTAATTTGAAATGTTGCTGTTGTTATTTGCTTTGAAAATAGTACCGTAGAGTGGCTTGGCGATAATGAAAAAAAAAATTGACATTTTCATTTTGGGGAAAAAAAAATCTGCTGACTTCAAATGTGTTTTAACAAGCAGTAAACTTATGTCATTTCTTTATCATAATAATACAAATCCACCAAAAAAATTTTAAGCGAAAGAAATATTGGGGTTTTTGAGAAAATCAGCCTTGTTTTTTTTTCATAAAAGCGTTATAACTCCGCCAATTTTCAACAGTTGTCAAAATTTCTTAAAGATTCTGACATAGAATCAGAAGTTATATTAGAATCAAAAGACAAAAGTTAATTATTTTGATTTGGATGAAAATGTGACTATTTTGAAACAATTTTCAACGATTTTTCAAGCTCTGACACTAAAACTTCAAAACGGCATAACTTCGTTAAAAACAATTTTCAATCAAATCGGTGAACGGTATATTTGCTTAACTACCTTGAAAAACAACATATTTTATCGGTAACCAATTCCGCAATTTGAAGTCACTCCGACTGCATGGTTTGAGATGAATTTGGTCAAATATATTTTCTTAAGGTACACTCTATCTCTGTACTAAATTTCATCGAAATTGGTTATTTAAATTAGCTAAAGGTTTAACTAATAGACCGATTTTGTTGAAAGTTGGTACAGAGATAGATTGAACTTTAAAGAAAGTTTTTAGCGGGCGTGGCACCGCCTATTATCAGGAATCCATTTATCCGCATACAAAATTCCATCAAAATTAATGTAGCGGCTCAGCCGTTTCACCATTTTTTTCCTATTAGGGGCAGTACCACGCCCACTAAAGGAACAAAGAGTTTTTGATGCTTTTAGGCTCAATCTATCTCTCATAAAAAGTTTTTTCAAAATTAGTCCATTAATTATTCCCTCCATTCCCTCCTCACAACCTTTCCAACAAAAAAAAAAGTCAAGCGATTATATAGTGTCACGGCAGAAAAAGGGTTGGAGCTATTTTAAGTTCACCTATTGATATAACGATTATGATTTTGTACTCGTAAAGGTTGTGTCACTGGAAAGAATGTCTTAAATAATAATCACTGCATTAATATCATAGACTTTGTTCTCCAGTTTCGCTCAATAAACCAAGAATATCCCTCAATATGAACTACTTTCTTCGATATTTTCTTGTCTAGCCAAACTACTAAGTGCTTATTTCAGTCTAAATTCCCGATGTTTTTGGGCAATTTTTCTACACATACCAATTCGAACCAAAAGAATAGCCGAAAATTTATGAAATTTAATTGGCTTCAACATTATTTTTCGCATTTTGTTTCGTAGAAAATTTTTTCCAATGCAAAATTTTTCTCGATTGAAATTATCAATACTATGAACACTAACCATTTTGAAGAAATTTACTTTGGAAATATGCCCCGAAATCTGATAACTCTTGTAAAATCTCTTAGGCAAAATCGATGAAAATATTTATAATTAAAAAATTTTATAGTAGTTATTTAAAAACATAAAAAATATACAAATATATCGTAAAATCCTTGAGTTTTCACAAATTCTACTCAACTTTCAGTTCTCCGAAATGCCTTCAACGCTTTCGATCCGGAAAAGAATGGCTATATTAATACCGCCATGGTGGGCACCATTCTTAGTATGTTGGGCCATCAACTGGACGATGCTACGTTAGGAGAAATCATAGCAGAAGTCGATGAGGATGGCTCAGGGCAAATTGAATTTGAAGAGTTCACAACATTAGCGGCGCGTTTCCTGGTTGAAGAAGATGCGGAAGCTATGATGGCGGAGCTAAAAGAAGCCTTTCGTTTATATGATAAAGAAGGCAATGGCTATATAACAACAGGTGTATTACGCGAAATTTTACGTGAACTGGATGATAAACTGACAAATGATGATTTGGACATGATGATTGAAGAAATTGATTCTGATGGTTCAGGAACGGTAGATTTCGATGGTGAGTTATTGCTAGTAGCTTGATATTGAAAGTGAACTAATATATTTTATCAATTGACAGAATTCATGGAAGTCATGACTGGTGAATAAGCCCACATATATATGTTTCGACATTAACAGCAACCGTTCCACTTTCGCAAATGACATGATTTATTTTTCGTTCTTTAAAAATTTTAATAAAAATCACCACAGACAATTGTTACTTGGATAGTAACATAGTAAATTTAAAAAAGAAACAACAAAAACTTGTTATTTTAAAATAAAGTTTCAAAAAAAAAAAAAATCTAAAAGATATCAACACTAAAAACAGTGTTGTCATTAATCATAATGTCGTCATAATCTTATGGACGAAATGAGTTTATTTAACATCTCAATTGAGAACATGACACTTTGGAAAAAGTAAAATTCGTCACGTCAAAGTCAGAGTTGCCAACATACACTAACTAATTCTTTGGAATACACATACATATACAGTAACAATTAAATTATTTATATATTATATGCATATATTACGAGCAAAGTTATTAAAAAAAATATGAAAAAAAAATGATAAGTACTCTACAGAATTATTAAAAATGTTTTCGTCAAATTATATTATTCTTATTGTTAATTACTATTATTATTAATTAATTATTTTATTCAATGTGTTAATTTGTAGTTGTTAAATGATATTGTAACTTTAATTTTATTATGAATGTTTCAATATGGTGCGGAACTATTCAATTAACATGGACATCAAGGCTTTAATCCTTTAGGAAATATTTAATTTATTTACTTCATATTATGCAATGTAGTTCCTTTAAATAATCGTATTTTATTACTTAACATATTTGTTACTAGAGAGATTATATATCGTTTACAAACATACATTTATACTGAAAGAGCGCAAAACAATATCAAAAATATTAATTTGAATAAATAAAATTTGGAGTAATTCCTCTAAAAAGTCAGCTGATTAAGACAGCTACGTTGGAAAATGTATTGTTTTAATTTAAAAAAAAAAGTTTATTTTATTTTCTGGTGCAGGCTAATTTTTTTTAATTATGGTTTGCATCAGATAGGGAAGTGAGAAACTTTTCTAGTAAGTTATAAGCCTTCGTAGCTCCTTTCAAACGAATTTTCGTTTTTTTATGAAATTACCAGCTGAAATATCCCTTCAGATTTTCTTATATCATTTGTGTTAAGATTCAAAAAAAAAAAAAACGGTCAAAAAATTAACTTTGCTTTGGATGTCTGTCTTATAGACAACAGGAAAATCCACGAAACTTTATTAAGGTTCTTTTTTTAGAGGTCACAGCCGTCCGCATAGTAAGGACTGTCCCAGAAAAACTTACGTTTTTATTTTTTAAGATTATACTCTATCTGATCTAAAAAGACACAATATTTGTTCCATATAAATTGACGTTTGATATGATGTATAAAATTTGAAGATAGGACTTCTTAAGACATAGATGTCTAGTAAGCAAGAAAAAGTCCGCGGACTAATTTTGTCCACATACCTGTAAAATCCAGAGTTAAAATGTTCAGCTATAGCAAAAATAGTTGGTGCATCAGATAAAACTGTCTATACAGTTGTTTCTAAATATAAGAAGGGTCTACCTGTATGCCCAAAAAAAGGTTCAGACAGAAAACTAGAAATCCAAAATTAGCGGCGAAGGTGAAGCGGCTTTTTAGGCAAAATTCCAACACCTCAGTGGGAGATGTGACGGCGAGAGCAGGTACATTAAAATCTACTGTACAAAGGAGAAAAGTATGCTAAAGACATATAGAGTTCAAAAAGTACCAGAACGAGTGCCTCGAAAAACGTCTTCTACCAGAACATCAAGCAACAACAAACTAAATTTTAAAGTTTTTTTGCTTTCATTTCCAAATTCGCCAACAGCAAAAAAAAAAACAAATTTTTGTTTTCATTAGAACTCAACTCAACGATGAGAGCCAACAGCGTTGAAATTCTGCGAACTTTTGGTTGTTTGTGCGTCGAATAACGGAAAGGGACATGAGGGCTGAAAGTGCCTGTGCTTGCCCATCGCTGTTCTAAAGCTACGATGGAATGGTATGCAAGTAAAAAGATCAATTTTCTACCAAAAATAACAAATCCGCCCAACTGCCCAGAGCTTCGCCTAATTGAAAGGCAAGACTGCAACAAATGTACAAGTCTTTAGATTTTAGTGGAAAGGATCGTACCATATTGTCGATGAAACAAAATGTGCAAAATTTAATGAAGGGCCTTAAGAAAAAAGTAAGAAATTTTTATAGAAAAAAAAAATTGTTAGTAAGTTTTTAGTAATTTATATTCTGAACACCAGCCATTATTAATAAAAGAAGAAAAATAAAACAAAAAAATTACTGGGTATTTTTTTTATAACAAAAAAACAAAACGTAAGTTTTTTCGGGGACAGTCCTTTTGTATCCTCGCTCTCGACTTTTTTTAAGTAACCGGAAACAAAGATTTTTTTATGCCAATCTCTCTGATTTTGTACAAAACCTTGAAGAAGGTTTCGTTGAAAAAAAATTACACAAATCTCTCAACTTATTGTTCCTAAGGAACTTCTTTGCTATCGCGACCTGAAATGAGCTACTGATCTGAAAATTGTCTTATAGACAAAAAGAAAATCAAGAAAACTTTTTTAAGTTTTTTTATTTAGAGATCACAGCCGGCCGTCCACCAACACATAGTAGTTCTTACAATTAGTTGCATGCGCGAAGACCTTAATCCTATCGCTAGATATTTCTTTAACTTCTTAATGGTACTTAAGCCGATACCATTACTAAGTATATATATGGGGAGAAAAGGGTAAAGTTTAACTTTTATATATAAGGTGGCTAATTTTCTGTCGGTATTTCTTTTTTTTTTTTTTGAGATTGCCATCCAATTTTAGTTTAAAGCGGCGCTAAGGCTACATCCTTTCATATTTTTTCTAATTGATTGGCTTTCTTATCTTCCGTCCAATAATAAATTGTTTCAAATTTAGTGCATTTGGTTAGATTTAGTGCAGTATTATTAAGGCACCGCTTCACGGACTAAATCTTGTGGTAAGCAAACACAGCTCGTATATACTTAAGCTATCGCACACGATGGAAATATTTTAAGATTGCTCAAGCAAAACTATTTGAATTTCGTTTTCAGTTTCCAGTTCGTTTAATCTTGAACCAATATGCTACGTAGGTAAAACTATTTAATTTAATAATAGTGCGCTAAAAAAAAAGGTAATTTTCAAAAATGTTTGAAAATATGTGCGTTTAATTTTCTTTGTAATTGCAATTGTCAAGCATTGTTGTTATATTGTTGTTTAATATTAAAAACAACAACTCAATTAAAATATTCACATTTTTTCAACGCTAAATTATTGTATTTAAACAACAATTTTAATATCTTCAATTAACTTAATTTACGAAAGTACCCCCACATATATTTTACATTAATTATGCGCTTATTGGTATGACAAAATAAATTTAGGGTGAAGTCAGCTAAAGTGGACACTTACTTAAGTGCTCGTATACAACTATTTTTTGTAATATGGAAGAGATACGAACAAATGTGGTCCATTCTCACTATAATTGGAAAGAAAATCAGTGCAGAACAGAAATGGTAACGAATTCAGATACGAAGAGGCAACATTTTATAAGATATATGTACTATATGTTTTTGACAGAATTAATTTGATTTGAGAATTCAATTTCTTTTCGTATAATTGCCAAAGTTTTTTTTTTTTTTTTTTGCGAATGTTTTAAACATTCAGTCATTTAAATCAAAATCGGTCGGTATGCACGAAAAATTTGTATTGGGAGATATTTTGTATATTGGGTCAATTGGGACAATTTATTGTGGTATTATCAATTCCAAAATTTGCTACACTTAAATATTATCCACAAAGATTAACGTACACACTTTTACCCTATCTATACCATAATATTTATAAGTTTGATAGCAATGCACTATAGCACTTGCTCATAAGTACGTATGTACAATATGCATTAGACTGTTAACGTGGCCAATTAAATAAATCATGTTATATTTGTAAACAGACATAATATTGACGATGAATTTCAATTGTACAGGGTGCTCTTAAAATGCACACCTTTGCCAAGCTTCGCACAAATGAATTAAGAAAGAATTTCGCAATACGAAAGGGGCTGGTGTGTAAATAAATTTATTTCACATGACATGTTTACATTTGACATTTATGTAGAAAATTAATTAACGCTAAATTGAGAAAATCGTTTGAAAAATTTGATATGTATAAGAGATGTTGCTGCAACATATTGAATCATTATTTAGTCATTTACGTACGCAATATTATGCAAATGTGAAAAGCACTTGTAAAATATCATCAGATCTTTCTATCAGACGTTCAATGAGGACTCTTCATATCATTATTTCAGGTTTTCTAAGGTCAAAGTTGAATCCCAACCGACCGACCCCGATACAAATATTTTCATTAAATGAAAAAAACCTACCGATATCCAGCAGCCTTATGTATATTGATTTGAAAGTCGCATATGACAGTGTAAATCAACTGCACGTAGGTATTATATACAGTACAATCGCTGATTTAGAAATCCTGACCAGATTCATATATTTTTGTTGCAAAATGCACAGATTTTTGTGCTGTAACTTTAGGCTGGAGAATGTAGTACGCGGGACAAGAATGAACTTGAAGGTTACTATACCTCAACTATCACGTAACGACTTTCTTTAAATGCTTTATTCCTTTCATATGCTGGTGTTTTTGAATGACACGATACGCCGCAGAGCTTTTTCAATATTTTAAGCGATTCAACACACAAAATTTCATTGCAAGCAAAAAACTTAATCAATAGATTTTTCCATTAAAAAAAATCGCAGAACACTTAACAGTATTAGCAACAAAAATAGCAGCAGTAGCAGTAGCACTATGATGCTATCGATTCCGCATGGTACCTAACTACCTAAGTACAGTGCTGCTAAGATCCAGAAGAAAATTGCTGTCTCTTAATGAATACCGAATACTTTAACATATACATATACTATATGTAGTTATACTTAATAACATAGAATAACAAATCATCATTCATCATGTCACGAGTGCTTGCTGTTTTCTCTTAGTGCGTAAGTTCTTAGTACCAAACTACAGAGTGCTTTGAATATAAATTCTATTGCTGATCAGCATCTAAATGTGTTTGCTGCCTCCAACATTGGTTGCTACATTTATAGGATCGCATCAATTACGACGCACGGGGAAGAAGTTATACGACATAAAAATTTGCATTAATAATTTCTTGCACTTTGCATGACAAATTGCCCCATGTTATTTTTATATAGCACCATGAGTACAAGAACAAAATATTTGCGGAATTTTAGCACGCGATGACCGACTTCTGAGCGTTGATAGCTGCACGGAAATGTATTTAAATGAATATAAAAATGTTTCTGCATGTGCACATACTACTGATTATTGATTTCGGCGTTTATAATTTGGAAAGTGTTTAAATTGATTCGTCACAAAGTGTGTTGTCATATGAAATGCATGCAAATATTTACACATTGATCGGAGATTTTTAGAAGAGATAAATAGCTAAAATAGCTAAGTTAAAGGATGTGCGTATTAGTTTGTTTAAGTTCAATTCCTGAAGTCATTTAACATACGATAAATGCGAAAAAAAAAACATTTAAAAAAGTAAGATTATTTTTGAGGAAACAATAAAATTAGAAAAATAATTTCGTTTATAATATTTGTTTAAAATTTTGATTCTGTGCTTTTTGAAGTAGCTATAAAGAGATACTATCATGGTTCTGTATAATAATTGTCTTATTATATCGATTTAACTTTTAATTGAAATTTATGATTTTTAATTCTGAAGAAAAACTGACATGCCTATAAAGAACTTATGGAACTACAGTGGAACATCTTTAAGTCGAACCTCAATAAGTCGAAAACCTCCTAAACTCAAAAGAATGTTATTTTCCCTTGCCTTCAAGCCCTAATACCTCCATTGCTCGAAATTTGACACCTCTATAAGTCGAAATATTTAGTGAGTCCCTACAAGTAAATTCAGTACATATTTTCTCTCTATAACTCGTAAAAATAAATTTGATCTCTGCATCTCGAACATAGCAATGTTTGATTTTAGAACCTTTACAACTCGATTATTTGAAACGAATTACCTCTATAGTTCGAAGAAAAAAAAGATACCGACTTTAAGAATATGCCGACAATGTATGTACATCATTGTTTCGTAGAAATCAATGTAAAAGCCTACTTATATGTACAATAAATCAATTCTATTAAGTGATAGAGGAATTTATGGACACGTGATTTCATTTGAACTTTAGTGCAGTCACTTTATCGTCGAAGTGGAAGTCCTCCATAAGTCGAAAACTCTATAAGTCGAATTTTTTGGGCGTCTCCCTTCAAGTTCGAGTTACAGAGGTTCTACTGTACTTATAACAAGAGTCAAGTCTTAAGCTACTGAAATCAGCATTTTTTAAATATCTAACGTTAGTGTCTTGTACGCGTACAAATTTAAAAGCTCTTGAATGATATCCCCCCAAACAGTGCCTTCGGCCGTGTCGTGAGTATTTTATCAATTTAAAAGTAAGTTGCTCTGGTCGATAGCCACTACCTTGCCTGGAGTGATTATATCATTATGTCCAGTAAACTAATTATATCCATTATTATGCAGCATGACTTTTGATTAGCAGCTGTGTTCTTTTTAGTAAAACTTTAAATATAGGGGGACTTCTTTTAGAGTAGCAGAACTTAAATTGAACATAAATTTAGTTTGAATCAAAATTTTTAATTGATAGCTTATTTTATGGCATTTACTCTGTTTAAAAATCATTCCCGGTACATATCCAGCATTTCTTCTTAAATAAGTCTTTTAATGAATTTCGCCTTAGAGGTACATTACAAGGCATTTAAGCTGTCCTTAAGAATTGTTTTTCGAAGCTTGATAAAAACAACTTTGCGACGCTATCAATTTCAGTAGCTACGTATCCAGGATTTAATTTTTTTTTCCAATTGAAATAGAATATTTTCAAAATTACAGGAATCAACAGTCAATTTGTAGTCAAAAATCAGCATACATAAATTGAATAAAAGTTTTAAATAAAATTAAATTCTCGAAAAAAAACTTCAAAATCAAACGTTGTATGCACATATAGCTTTTTCGCTGATAAAGTCAAGCAAACAAAACATTCAAAACCCACATAAGTACAATCAGCGAAAAAGCTATATTTGCGTACAATGTTTTTATATATTTCCCATGATAAAATGTTATTATAAAAATAACGGTGAAAAAAAAGTATGTAGAATGCAAGCAAGATTTGCAGAAAGTAATTTGGAATATTGCTGTTGTTATTTGCTTTGAAAATAGTACCGTAGCGTGGTTTGGCAATGACGAAAAAAAAAATTGACATTTTAATTTTTGGGGAAAAAAATCTCCTGACCTCAAATGTGTTTTAACAAGCATTACACTCATGTCATTTCTCTCCCATATTAATACAAATCTTCAGTAAAATTTTAAGCGTAAAAAACATTGGGGTTTTAGAGAAAATCAGCTATGTTTTTTTTTTTTTTCATAAAAAACGCTATAATTCCGCCAATTTTCAACAATTTTCAAAATTTCTTATAAATTCTGACAGAGAATCAGAAGTTCTATTAGAATCAAAAGACAAAAATTAATTATTTTAATTTTAATGAAAATGCGACTATTTTGAACCAAATTTTTAGCGGCGGTTTTTCAAGCTCTGACACTAAAACTTTAAATGTGCATAACTTCGTAAAAAACTATTTTCAATCAAATCGGGGGGGGGGGGGGGATATGTTCGGTTAATTACTTTGAAAAACAACATATTTAATCGGCAACCAATTCCGCAATTTCATTTCACTCCGACTGCATGGTTTGAAATGAATTTGGTCAAATATTTTTAAAGCCAAAAAAAAATAAATCGATTTCGAAAAATTTCTACTTCTACTAATCCCTTAATTTAACCTTTAACTTCATCATAGGGTCATGAACGGTACACAAACGTTCAATTCGAACTGCATGGAAAAACTTGAAAATTAATATTGGCTATCACTTTTTCTAAGTTTTTTCTGCAAAATTAAGAGTCGCTAAAGAAAAACCAAAAATTGATTTTGACCAAAACATTGAATTTTTCGATTAGAGATTATATTAGCGTCAAGAACTGTATACATATTGTAAAAGTTAATAGGCTGAACATTTTAAATATTTGACCTCAAATAAAGCGCTTTTTTTTTTGGAAGGTGTGTATTGTTAGTTGTTTATTTGTCAATTTAAATCTTCTCACAGTTTAACAAATTCGTTAGTTCAATTAATGAATGCAACAAAATATCGACTACGATCAGTAATCAACGCAGTGCATAGATCAATTTTAGCTTTTGTTATTGTGAAATATCTAAAATTCCCAAGTCAATTAAAAATTACAAAAAAAAAAAAAAAAATGAAAAATTGACAACAAAAATACATAGGCACATGCATTGAACGCAAACATTTTTCAAAGCATACAACAAACGCATGATCGCAATGCTCAAGCAAAAGCCACAAAATCCTCAATACCAACAACAATGCAGCAACAACAGCACACAACAAACGATGCGATGCGATGCGATGCGACGCGACGCTTGTTCATTCGCTCGATTAGAGCATCAAACACGCTAATTAATTTAATCAATTCATCTATAAATCTGATCATTTAATCAGCAAAACAAAAAGAAATGTAAAAAATTACAACAACAAAAATCGATGGCGATCTTGCTTTGTAGCGAACAAGTCGATTATTTAGTTGATGGCACAAAAGACCAAAAAAAAAAATAAAAAACAAAAAGACTCACCTTAAAGTGCTTGACGGGCGCATCCCGCAAAATAAAAAAAAAAAATTCATTAATTTACAAAAAAAAAAACTGTAATTTTCTGCACTTCTGTATTTTGCGTTGCTGCTGCTGCTTCTTCAACAACCATCCATTCAATTGCCTCACACAGTTGCGCTACTCATCCCTATCGCACACTTGGCTGCACAGTTTGCAACAGCCAAGTGGCCAACTACTGTCGTGTTGTCGTTTAACATTCGTGCGAATTTTTTTTTTAGATACTCATTCGACTTCGATCTGTACTGATCGAATCTGAATCTGATCGAAAGGTAATTTTTTAATTGATGCAAATCAGTGAAATTCTTGAGTGATTATCTAAGTACGGAACCGTGAACACGTCCGTAAAATTCGGGTGCAACGGAAAGTTTTTAATTTTTTTTTTTTTTTTGAAAATAAAAATTTTTCGCGTAATCACTTCGCTTGTAATTAATTAATGATATAAAAAAAAAAACTTTGCGTTAATATAATTTTTCCAAATTTTTGCAGCAACAGCACCGTTAAGGATTATTTTGGATTAACTTAAAAAAAAAAAATCATCAAAAATGGTATGTATTTTATAAATGATCATTATTATTATTGCTCTCAGAAATAAAATATATTGCTGATGTATAAGAAAAAGGATGCAGCCTCTAATCAAACTAAGAACAGTTTCATGACATCGAAAATATTGAGAAAATTTCATAGAACCGCCTTAAAAAATCTGTTAATTTTTAAAAATAAATTTCAAGTTTACATGATAATGAAGTCAAAATTTCATTTAACCTTTTTGTTAGTTTGAAGTAGGCACTTTATCATGGTATACAATAAGCCAGTTAGAACTTTCACAAAAATGTTTCTTAATTATACAACAGCGAATAGTGGAACCATTTAATGGCCATCTATGAGTTTGTGGAAGCTTATTCCTGCGCCAGAAAATTAGTCCTAACTGCGAAACAGCGTTGTTTTTTAAATATTTGGAAATTTTTGTTTTATTAATTATCTATTAAAATCAAATGTTCGTGGTTTTCTGAGCTCATTCCTTTAAAAAAGTGTCATGAACTTGAGAATTTTTTGAATGGCGACACGGACTACTAAGAATGTATTAATCATTCTTAATTGCACATTGGTTCAAAAGGCTTAATGATTACTCTAAGCCAATGAATGCTCAAAGCAAATATTGAAGTGAGTAAAGGGTGATTTTTTAGATTGATAAAGTTTTAAGCTGATTGATTGCATTTTTTTTTATCTAAAAGCTTATATAAATAAATTTATTGATTAAAAATCAAGTTCGAATACTTACTATTTCCAATATAACAGGAATAGTTTGATTTCAAATCTTCAATCGTTACCGGCTCATGAGCATAATTCAGTGATTTTACATGTTTCCATGATAAAATTATACAAAAGCGTCAAGTCACATGATTTTGGAGGACAATTGATATGAATTCTAAGAACATTTAAAGTAAACATTTTTATGAATTGTGTAAGTTTCTAACTTCTTAATATATTGTTGCGGTGAAAGTCTCTCCTTGCAATTTAGTCAAACCTCACTGAACGTAAGTCTCAAAAAAGTTCACTATCCATTAAGCTGTTATATGCCATACCAAGCAAAAACCTTCGAACCATATCTTCAAGGAATACTTTGATAAAAGAAATAACTCAGAAATTAATACAAAATCAATTTTTGATATGCCAAAGCTACGTTCAACCGACAAACTAAATCTATATCTGCTGATGGAAAAATTTTGGACAATATCGGAAAAAATCTTTTATATTATCAATAGCAGATTTTTAAAATAACATAACTCACGTATTGTTAATGTTTCCAAAAGAATTTAAATTGCAAAGTTTTAAGTTTTTGCCATGAGAGTGGGAATATCCTGTTAGCCAGAGACTAGTGAGATTAATTTTATTTAAACTTTCTACGCTAAGAATCCCTTGGGAAATCTGGAAGTAGCTTCCAAGGGTGCTTCTTCGGAAGCATTTTGCTCAAAATTCTATTTAATTTTAAAAAAAAAAAACTTTCATTGCGCATCCACTGAGGTTTGAACCAAGGCATTCCGTGCTGTAACATGCGCAGTTTAACGACGTTAGCCAACTCTCTTGATATATTTAAGCTTGCTAAAATAAAAGTATATTTCAGTACAGTCGCGTTAATCCGGACACTCGCTAATACGGATTTCCCAGTAATCCGAACATCTCTACGATTCGAACATTTTTGAAATTTAGCCTCTACAATTCGGACAAAACTAATTCAAAGTATATTTTGGTTAGCAAATAGACTGTGTCTGGCACGAACATGTCAACTTTGATTTTTTCAAATTAATTTCGTTAAGTTACGGGGCTCTTTTTGAGTACAGGTTCATACTCGAGAGTTTTTGCAGGCACGGTTTTTATTTAAAATTTGTCGATTTTTTTTCAGTCATTTTATTCCTTACTCTTATGATTACAATTTCTCTATAAAAACATTAAAAAGTGAATGAAATACAGTCATATACGCCTCAAATATGCATTCTACATTTAATTTATATAATAATTATTGAGCTTTCTGTATTCCGGACAAATTCAGTTATCCGGATATACCCCGAAACTATATGTGTCCGGATTAGCGCGACAGTACTGTATATGAATTATCAAGTGACAACAATAGAAATCAAAAACTCAAAATTTCATTTTGACAGAAAACTAATATATAATATATACATATATATATTAGTCTCAATGCAATTATTAATAAGAGTAGCTCAGTTGGTTAAGATGAGCGTTTCTCAGAACACTGGCATAACGCAGGAGGCCTAGGTTCGAATCCGAACGGAGACAAAAAAATTAAGTGAGTTTTTTTTCAATTTAAGCTGAATGTGCTTCTACTCAACATTCAAGAAAGAGCATTTCATATACTTCCGAAAGTGTGCTTCTATTCAGCATCCAATATGCTTCCAAAGATGTGCATTCCCGCAATGACATCGTGTGTTAAAAAAGATAAGCAGTGAGAAGTGCATTGGAAGCAGCTTCTGCTTTCCTTGATGCACATCCGAAGCGCTTTGAACGCGCTTCCGTTTCCCGTTGGGTAGTGAGTGTACCAAGACGTCTGCGTCTCAAATCATATACATACGTACATATTGGCGACACCGACGGCCCGCTCGTACTTTCCTTCTTTGATCTCGCAAAAACCCAAAATAAATCTTTATTTTTTTTTAATATAAAAAAAAAGTATTAAGAGATTAAACTTGATCAGAAAAGCATGGTTAATTTGAGTCAACGAAATCCTTCAATTTTGTGCTTTGGCAGCAAATATTAACTCAACTAAAGCTGGACTGAAAATAATATTTTTCGATTCCAACTCCATTCCAGAAATATATACTTTAATTGTACATTTTTAAGTAACTGGAATTTATAATCTTATAATTTCAATGCAAAAGGAACTGTCAATTCCATTTTAGGAATCGACAGAATCTATTTAAAGGGCTTAAAATCCGACACGAATATTTCAATTCCATGGCAAAAAAAGAAGATTGCAAGATTTTCTTTTCAAAAAAAATAGACAATTGGTTTAATATTTCAATTTCTTAAAAAATTGAATTCCAAATTACAATTTCTTTGAATGAGACTCAATACCAATTTTTATTCCTGAAACGGACTCGACAAAGCCATCAACTCCATTTCGAATTATGAATTCCAATTTCTTGAAATGTAATAAGAGTTTTTCAATTCCAAATTTTGATTCCAGGAATTGAGTGTTGCGTAATGTTCAATACCCATTAACATTTCGAGGCATGTCCGTGAACTAATTTTGCGCATTTTTAATCATATGAGGTGCATCTGAGGAATAAACGGTTTGGGGCTAGATATTTGATACTGCCGAAAGCGCTTAGTCTAAAGCGAAAGATTCAAGAAGGCGGTAAATTATTTCTTAGATTCACATTGCTTTTGATTAAAATTTTTTTAAATGTAATAGACTGATTATTCAGGTTACCGTCTATATTTATTCCGGAGGGAAGGTAAAAAAAGAAACCAAATAATTAAATTTAAGTATCAAATAAAATTTGTTGCCAAAATTTCATTCAAATAGTTATTGAAAGTGACGTTTGATTGAAGTGGTAATAATTTTAATTCTTTGTAAGAACATCAAAAGTTGAAGCAAATCCATAACACCTTGTCATAAATTTTGGCTTTAATTAAAAGAGAAAATAAAAGCGCAAAAAATCAAATTGGGTCACATAAAGAAGATGCCACTAATTGGTAATAAATAGATGTACATGTAATTTTACAAATGTCTTCCTAGCATTCTAGTACTGATAGATATTTACGACGATGAATATTTATAGAAACTTTTATTTTTTGCATAAATGTTCATTCAAATTGATGTAACCAAAAATGTTTCTAACAAACATAAAATATTAAATTAGCAAAATCAACATAATTTGATTGAAATCATGTAGGCCATATGATGGAATATAAGCTGTACAAAATTCCATATATTTACACTTTAATCAGTGTCTAAAGTCAAGAGAAGCATATTTCTGTAGAATACTGGGGTTAACAACTGAACTCTTTAGTAATTTCAAATTTCGGTGTTTAGGCTTCATGTAGAGAAACTGACGATATCGACCAGATTAACAAGATCAATCGATATGCAAGCCAACAACTTCACAAGGCTTAACTATCCGGCAGCCATAAAGAACAAATGTAGTCAAAATTGAGCGAGGTAATTTATGGACGGCCTCCGTCCCGCCGCACTATATTTAATTACCATATATATAATTCAGTATGTACCCTTAAATATATTATCCAGCATATAAACATCAGATTTTCTGTATTAATAAGAATAATTAATAGAGTTTAGCTACTACAATTAGAAGTCTTAGCTATTGAGCTATTGAGGCTTTAGGTCAAGTAAAATTATTTTTATAGTAAATTTTTATGGGGAAACTGTGAATATACCAAAATATAGTTCATATATATTTTTCGGACAATTTTTTATTTTCATTTTAATTATTATTTATTGCAATTTCGCATTACATTAATCTAATTAAAAATCGTTTGCTCTTTTTCCACAAAAACAGAGTGAACAGGAATACGACAAGGAACAACTCCGAAGTAAGTTCTTCATATACGATTAATTTTCTAATATATATAATCTTTTATATATCTAAACGCTCCACCGCTCGCTTTCACTTAGTTCTCCGCAACGCCTTCAAAGCTTTCGATCACGATGAGAAGGGTACAATCGATTATTCTGATGTTCAGGCTATATTAGAAATTATCGGGCAAAAACTTGATGAAAAAGCCATCAAAGGATTAATCAAAGAGGTCGATAAGAAAAATAGCGGCAAATTGGACTTCCGTCAATTTTGTGCTTTAGCTGCGCGTTTTATTGAAGTTGAAGAGGACGCAAATGCGCTGGCCGCTGAACTGAAAGAGGCTTTCCGCGTTTACGATAAAGAAGGCAAAGGTTATATAACCGTAGCGATACTTCGTGACATTCTACATGAACTCGATGATAAGCTAACCAAAAATGAATTGGACATGATCATTGAGGAAATAGATGCAGACGGTTCGGGAACAGTAGACTTTGATGGTTAGTTTTATTATAAATAAATTACAAAAAAAAAAAAACATTTTTAATCTTACAATTTGCATTTTTTCTTTTTAGAATTCATGGAAGTGATGACAGGTAAAAACTATTATGAACTGATACATAATCGTTGCTTTACTTTTGATCCTGTTGTGGATACACGTTGTAACTGTCATGGACATCGCATGAGTCTTCATCGTCGCATTGAATTGCATTTTGAACGTTTTCTTGATCAATTTTTCAATCCATTCCAGTTGAGTGTTCGTAAAAGTCCTGTCACCAAAGTTATTTCCTCAGCATCCAATCAAACGTCGGTAGTTAGCCCTGGACCCTGTTTGAGTGCTAACCCTAAAAAGAAAGAATCGTCTGTAACAACCATATCCACAACTAATTGCTGCTATCGGCCCTTCTATCGTCCACGTTTTCCCAAATGGGTACCGATTTTAACGCTCTATCGTGAAATTTTGCAAAATCCTTTTAGACGCCGTGGTCGTTTAATGCTGACTCAGTATTAATAACAGTCTGACTATTTTGTGTGGTTTTTGTTTTTTTGGATTTTTTGTATTTTTTGTATACGTTATACATAAATACGTTTTTGCCTGCCTAACCCACTGGTTTTTTTTTTACCCTTTTAAGTCTTGCACGTTCCAGCCATTGTGTTCAGAACCTTGTTCATTGTTAATCAATTGCATTTATTATGTTTTTTATATTAAAACTTTAATTTTGATTTCTAGGTTAAACTTTTATCAACCGCCTTAGTACAAATCAACAAAAATATCATCATTTTGTTGTAACAAATTAAATAAAAAATTATTCAAAATAATGAACTATTAGTTGGTACATACATCAAATATTTTACAATTTCAAATGAATTTGTTATTTATTAAATATCATTATATTATTATTATGCTTATTGTTATTCATACAAAAAATCGTTAAAGACGTAAAAGCAAATGATTCATTATCAATTTCAGTATACTTTATTCATATTGTCTAAACATATCAAAGCTGTTTTCTATTTAAATAAATATAACAACTAAACAAATAAAAATAATTTTTATCCAATAATATAAAGAAATGTTTCTATATTGAATGTCTTTTAGCAATACAGTAAATTAACCCCACATCACTTGAGCAGATTCTATGTATTTTTTTAGTTTGAAACAATATTTGATCATATATTTCTATCACATTTGGTTTTTGTGATGATAAATGGGTTAAAATGCTTCAAAGATTTCGATTTTAAGAGCATCAACCTTTATAGAGCAATTTAGAGTACAAAAGCGCTAAGAAATAGCCTATCTCTTGGGACTCTTTGTGTTTTGTAGAATTAATCCTAACGTTTAGTCAGTAGAAGTGCTTTTTTTTATTTATTAAACAGTTTACTAAAATAGACCAAGTATGCTGCATATATATAATTTTTGTATGCACTGAAATATTTTCTGAAAGGTTATGGAAAAAAAAAATTAGGAATCTTCGATTTGGTGCGACATTTGGTGACATAAATTGGCATTAACAAAAATTGGGCAGGCTTAGACTTGCAAGCGTAAATTATTAAATAAAACAAGGATTTTTCTTAAACAAACCAGAATGCTTTGATGTGTATCAAAACAGTGTATAACTACTACGCTCCTATTACAAAACCAGTCATTTTTTGGGAAGCAATAACAATTTTGTATGTCCCTTTTTCCAGTCAAAACTAATCGTCATTTATGAAATTTATCATTCTTTTTTTGATAAATTTACATAAGTTCCATGCAAACGAAGCGATTGCAGTACGAGTGGTATAGTGTTTCCCTTCATTTTTGTCCCGGGAGCACTCTGAATGCCTTATTTTTTAATTCCACAAACGTTTCTTCAGACCTTCTACCGATTCTTTTCCGAAGTTTCCTATAAGGTGTGGTGTGACATACACCAGCAGTGTTTACGTGTGCAATATGTTACGCTCGACTAAGCGTGCTTGTCGTGCTAATTGTAGGATGTTTTATCTTCAGCTACTAAGAGCATGGAGGCAGCCATTCGTTTCAGGAAAAAGTGGTTCTGTTTGTAATTTCGTCGGGTTTGTCACACCCCACATCATTGACGACGGGTTAAAAGTGTCTACCTTAGGGGACGTCCATTAATTGCGTGAGGTATTTTTTGAAAATTTGGACCCGCCCCCCCCCCCTCCTCCCCTTGGTGAGATGTCGTGAGATCTGCCGGGATCCCTCCCCTCCCTCCCGTGAGATTTAAATTATAACTTTGAATGTAAATTCTATGCATTAAGAAGTTGACGTGAGGTTTTCCTTGACCCCCTCCTCCTTCCCCTTGGTGAGATTTTGCCGGTCCCTTCCCCCCTATTTTGTCTCACGTAATTAATGGACGTCCCCATATCATAACAAAATGGCATACCTACACCGAAAAAAAAACTTACTCCGTTTAAGGAAAAATGCCTAAATGTAAGGAAAAAATGTCCTTCAATACGAGCTAAAGCCATGGGTTCCTCAAAATAAGTAAGTTGGATTCCTTAGTAGAAGTAAATGTTGCTGCTTTGAAATAAGGAAAAGTTTACTCAATGTGAGGACAATTTTACTTTTTCTAAGGATGAAGGCATCCTTAAATGAAAGAAATTTACTTAAAATAAATTCGTTGATTTCAAAAAAAAATTTGTTAATTTTCTATTTCTTCTATTTTCTTATTTGTTGGTTACTTATTGTCAGTCATTCTTATTTTAATTGTAATACGTTTTTAAAACTTCAAAGAAGAACTTAAATTTTTTTTACCTGTCACCCGATCAGAGAATTGAACCCGTGTTCTGCGCCATGCCACTGTTCAAAGATGCTCATCTTACCCAACTCAGCCACCGACAGCATTTTTAAGACATACTAAAATGATGTTGTTAAACTGCGCATGTAACAACCATTGTCTGATCAGGGAAACTTCGGTTCAAATCCCGGCGACGACATAATTTTTTTTTTTTTAATTTTTTTATTTTTTTATTTAAAAAACAAGTAGAGAACTATAAATATATAGGCAAAAACAGAATACTTACGAGAAGAATAGATATTAATTTCAGCGAGTAAAGCAGCGAGTGTTGCCACTCATTTATTAAGGAAAATTTTCCTACGTTATAGTAAATTTTTTGAAGAAACTAACTAAAACTGAGTACGATTTTCCTTAAACAAAACATTCCATTAGATTGAGGAAGTTTTTACTCAAATGAGGAACAAGTTGTCCTCAGATATTCTTCCCAAAGAAAAATTTACTATTTCAAAGGAAAGTTTTACTAAAACCACAAACTCTATATTTGAGGAAGAGCGTTGACTTGCTTTAATGAAACATGAACTCATTTCAAAGGACTCAATTACCAAATGAGACGATATTTTCATCAATATGAGGAAAAATAACTTAGATTAAGGAAAATTTTTACACTAAATCGGAGGAAGGCAGTTCTTCAAATTTAGTACGGTCTTTTTTTTCGGTGTAATTGAATATAAATGACACGAACAGGCCCAGATTTAGAAATTTGCCGCCCTTAGGGCATTCACAAATTGCCGCCCTTCTGCACTGGTGAATATGGATAAAATTTTTTCTAATATCAAAAGTGAGGACCTTTTTTAGGGAACGACATTCTTTTTTCCCCCTGTGTAAAAAAATTTTCAAAGTTCCCACTATTTGCCGCCCCTAAATTTTTGCCGCCCTAGGCACTGGCGTAGTGTGCCTCTAAGGTAAATCCCGGCCAGGACACCAACGTTACCAGAGTTGATGAAATTTTTGACATTTTATAACTTCTGGAAATGATGACACTTTGAAAAAACACCCTATACAAAGTGCTTTATATTCAATTGAATATTTTGCTTTATCATAAAGAGTGAACGAATAAGTTTCTATATTCTTTCTCAACTAAATAGAAAACTAAATTTTTTCTGATACTATTCGATATCATTAGACATTTTCAATAAAACAATACATTTAGCCGGGTAAACAAGTCGTACAGAAGCAATTCCAGGCCTTCTTAAAAAAATATTAATTTTAGCCTCAAATGGTAAAAAACCCGTCCTTCGGCTGTGACATAAAATTTCAAGCTTGACCGTGTCAATTCTGGTCACTTGGTGAGCCCTGATAAACTGGAAGTCCTTTTTACGTTACTGTGCATGGAAGTTTCAACTATCACCATATTTGCTGATCACAGCAGTGACTTGTATACTTTGATAGCAGGACTTGTAAATTTTATGTATTTTTGTTCGCAAAAGTAGTACAGTGCAGTATTTTGTTGAAGATTGGATAGACTATTCATACCACACCTAACAGTTGAACTAATGCTACTCTATGGAGCAGTACTATCATTATTACCTTTTGACCTTAAAAATGTAGGTCACATTCATATCTACATACTCCCATTTTGTAGGATTTTCTGTATCTACAAGGTAAGTATACCACTGTTTTATTGTGTTCGCTATATTTTTATAGCATTTGTGATGTCAATTTAAAAAGCACCTTAAAAAATGTATTTTTTGTCCCATAGTGCTTAAGACAAATACTGTCCAACTGTTACTTAGCCACTGTAACATATTTTAAAAATTTTTTTTTTAGTCTTAAATTTTAAAATTTTGTCTTTAAAATTATGTTTAAATTATATTTTTAAATTAATTTAAACAGAAGCTATAGCCATTTGAAAAAAAAAAAATGTAGATCAAAAATTATTTTTAAAAGGTGCCGCCACCGAGTAGACAAGCAATTTACAACTTTTTAATAATGAAGTTGAAAATAGCACAAGAACTATATATGGTATTGAATTCACAACAACATGTTAGATGGAGTTGTTAAAACCTTACGACTTCATTCATAATTAATAACGAAAGATTAAGACTAAACTAAATTAATGTACTTTTTAATTAACTTTTTAGTTAAACCATACCGAACTGCAACGTCTTGTGTTAAATTTTGCCATTAATGACAAGGAATTTAATAAGCGCCAATAATAAAATTGACAGTTATACTATGGATTTAACAGTTACTTAACTTGAACGAATGACTTAATTTTAGTTGACAATTTTATTTTGCTCCTTTTTTTTATCGTCTGACTTCAACCGATTAAGGAAATTGAATTTTTTGAGCGCTTGACAAAGCTTATAACCTTAAAAAATTAACAGCATAATCTCGCATATATTTCAACGGCATGTATAATAAATAAAATCAGCAAAATGCGCAATGGCAGTTGAAGTTAATTTCATTGTTTCCCACGCTTTAGCGCTTTATATATAGTAAATAAGTCTCATTCAGACTTTAAGATTCTGAATCGATTGACATTTTAATAACTCAAATGGGTTTTTTCCTTTAAAGCATTTTTTCAAGTTTTTTTTATAACTCTTAAGTGTTTTATTTTATTTGTGTTATTGCAATAAAATGTGGGTCATAATTGAAATTAACTCAATTTAAGTACAAGTGATTATTAACCAAATTATAATAGTAATTTCTCATGCAAATTTATTTATCGTATGTACTTCAAGAACTCTTGGAGAACTTATTGAATTATGTGTGCAACAAAGCCTTGAGGGTTAACATTAGTAAAGTAAAATTATAATTTAATCAACTGTACGTGCTGGCTATAGCATATCCATATTTTATATCGATATTGTAGGAGTTAATAGCAATTTGTGTTGCTGCCACAGTAGTCAAATCGATTTCAAGTGGGCAGGGCAGACTATTAAATTCCGATATAAAAACTGTGTGGTTTTTATGTAAAAGCGTTAGCTCTTAGAATAAACACAGGAGTCTAGCGGTAGCTTAATAGTAAATGGTGATTCAACTTTAATTTCTGAATAAATAAATTAAAGATATTCGTCTATTTTTTTTCATTAATCAAATATTTGATATATTTTGTTTCATATAATAGAAATATAATTTAATTGCGATCCTTTTGAGATAAATTTTTATAACTTTTTCATACATTTCGGGCAGTAGGTATCGTTGTTTACAACTGTTGGTTTCAAAATGCTTTTGCTTTTTGTGTTTGGTGACTCTTAACGTAACCCTACGCAACGTAATTTTTATGACCTGAATTTGAATATAAGATTTTGGTAAAATAAAAAAAAAAAAAACTTTTGAAACAACAATAAAAATATCAAAATATGATTTCCTTATACTTAAGTAGAAACGACGCTTTTTATAAAAAAAACTCGATGGTTATTGAAAAAATTGTTTCCCATGCTCAGCAAAGTATATGAAACGAATACCCGTATAAAATTTCTTATACGCCATAACCCAAAGATTAAATATGCTTCTAAAACAATAAGTCTAAAACCTTTGAAAATATTTTGGCGTCCCTGATGTAGGCATGCAAAAACAAACACTAAACATATGCTCTACATGCCGGACATTCACTTTGTTTTTTTTTTTTTTTGCCCAAAACAATTCTTCAACAGCAATAAACAAAATTTTTACATTATTGTTGGCAAATAAATCACAGCGTAACAAGTAAGAAAAAACCTTAACTAAAACGTTTGTTAACAGACAATTAAATGAATGTTGGAATTGTTTCAACGCCCCCACCCAAAAGACAAAAAAAAAAAAAAAAAAAAAAGAGTCAATATAAAACTACAACTAAATTTACTGAAGCGTAACTAATTTAATGAATTTTTCACAAATTTAAATAAAAGAAAAAAGGCAACGATGCAAAAAAAAAACAAACGATTACAATTAGATTTCTGTTTTACTTCTTTTGAATAAAATTCAAGTAAAAATCCATGAAAGAACGAATAAAATAAAACTAAAAACTTAAGTCGTGCGCATGGAACACCCAAATTTAGTGAATCACGAATTTATGCAAAATTCTGCATTCAGTATTCAGTACCAAATGATTGAAGTAAGAGTTTTCGGGAGATAAGCTTGAAAAAAAAATTTGCTTAAAACTTTTTTTTTTTTTTTTTTTTGTAATTATAACAATGAAAAGTACTTAAGAGTTTTTAGCTTAACCCATTTTTATTCAAATGTTGAAAGCCGCTTACAACTTTATAAATCAAGTTTTTTAATATCCAAGTTCTCTTTGCGAAAACCTTAATTATGCACAACACTACAAAGTTAAGTCGGATCCTAATTGCACATAACATTAATTTTTATTTGATTATTCCGCATCGATAGGGCGTGGCAGGTAAAGAAATTATATCCTAGTCATGTCGGCATTTTTTCTGTTAATGGAAATGAGATTTACGAGAAAACGAATCCAAACAATTGGGAATTTCGCTTTTATCTTCAATTAATGATCGTGAAAATAAAAATTTTAAAACACTATACTGTGAGGGTTATTTAGGCAAATGCTACCAAAATTACAACATATGCTATGTTCCAAATAGTTCTTGACAAAAAGTGGGTCTATTGTATATTGACAAGAGACTTTGGCACCTCCGCCGGTACAAAAAAAAAACCTCTAAAATTTAATACTGAAAGAGTTATTTAATGTAAAAAAAAGGCAAATTTCACAAAAATATATTTAATGTTTTGGACAAGCTATAACAAGCAAAAGCCTTTATTTAACTGAGAGTAAGTGTTTCGATCTCATACGGTGTATTGTAGAGATCCGAAGAAGGATAATCTCAAGAAAAGTTGCGGTTTTGAACCTTTTAATGTTTTGCGTCAACGATAAAGTGATCGCCGATACCACGTCATTTGAACTAGGAAATGCCCGGGATAGAGGAAAAAAGAAGCTCACGTTATATCAGACTATGATATTACATAGATTCGCGTCTCTCTCGGTTTTGATAATGAGAGAATTTCAAGCAGCAAAGATTACTTATGCAGAAATTTCGCCTTTCTAATGAAATTTTTATTTTGAAATATTCAAATAAGTCTAGAAAGCTTCTGGGGATGCTCTCTTATTGAAAACTAGTGGTACCCGCAGCATCGCAATCGCACGCCTTATGGTTTTTTTAAAATGAAATGAATCTCTTAACATCACAATTTATATTTTCTCTCCAAAAGAAACAAAAAAAAAAAAAGAGTTTGTTCCTTAAACTTTAAAACCAAATACAAACGTTACAAATGAGGAGTATGAAAAAACAACTCATTTAAAAATCAGCATAAGCAACAAAAGAGCAAAACGATAATTTTTGTGTAAGTTTTTGTAACTAAAAAATAAAAAATATGTATGCCATAACGATCTTTAGCACAAATATGTTATTTAAAAAAAGAAATTATTAAAATCGGTTCAATATATTTTACGCCAAAGCGTTACAAACCATTTTTTTAAAAGTCATTTTATATAAATAGTATAGACTTAGACATTTGATTACTTTCAATCACAAATAATTGTTTTAGACCATGTTCAGACCATGTCTACAAACAGTGACTTATTTTATATGAACGCTACAGTGACACTATTAGTAAACAGAAGCAGAATAAACGAAGATTAGCCATGGATCACTGTACAGCACAGGAATGCAGCAAAATTCTTCAATATTTTTGAAAAATAATCTTTCGAAGATTTTGGCTCAACGTGAACTTTGTCGTCGTCGATACAATGGTCATGTGACATAATTTTAGCAAACACTACACCACTTGAAGCTGCAGCTGTCCAAGACACTCTTAAGAAACAACTAGACCACGGAATAGGCAGTTGGACATTCTTTGGTTAAAGATTTGAATATGTTTCTGTATAAAATGTAGAAGTACCTATATCTATGTATATTGTCTGTGGTTTTGCCAACCCCTCCTAAGCCTCGACCGCGATGAGGCTCCCGTTACATCGAAAATCATCATAAGCTACGATACGTTTTTACCTATTAGGATACGTGAAATCGAAAGAAAGTGTACTATGCATGAAAAGCTATTACATCCTCTCAAAGTCACAATTCAGTGTGTTAATAGAAGAAGGTGAGTGGGTTCATACCTTTTCCCAAACTGGGTTTGTAACACTGTTTGACTGATAAATACTAAAGGATCTTGATCAATGGAAAACTGATGAATTTAACTTTGAGAACATGTGGTTTCATCAGAACATTCAAACTGCACACATCGTTTGAGAGACAGTGAACATTTTAAAGTAAGTGTTTCCTGTCTGCTAAATTTCTCATATCAGCGATTTCCACTATCTGGCAAAAACACCTGATTTTATATTTCCAGACTTTATCTACTTGAAGTCACGGTTTTATACAGAGTTTACAAGTGGACGGGATTTTAAAGTCAAATCCAGGGGCCTGGTAGGAATTCAAAAAAGTTTTAAAAATTTCGGGAATTGGATGATATTTTTGTGACTATTTTGAGGTAAATTTTATTTTTTTTTTTTTTTGAGAAGGTTATTAACTTAAGTTGGCAACCTTGGTTTTATACAAACAAGCCACAGATTTAAGCTTTTCGAAACGAGAACATTAGTACAGAAATGGATAATTTTTTAACAGAACTTTTAAGAGAAGTTTTAAAGAGACATAATTAATAAATTGAATAAATTTGTTTTTGTATTGACCCATAAGATCACATATAAATTTAATTTTGTTTATAAAAAAGTTACTGACATTTTCGACAATTTTTGAAAACCAAAAATCAAAACTTCAGTAGCTCAAAATGAGTTAAGTAAAGTTCTACACAAGTGACATATTACCAATGTGCAACGAAAATCATAACAACCAAATGGACCCACATTATAAGCTTTAGGTCATTTGCAAATTACCTATTGCTCTCATTGTCATGTCCAGAGCGAAACAAAAAAAATAAAAGTAAAATCCAAAATTTTCAAAAACATAAAAACCCCCAAAATCTTTGTTAATCTCTATATTTTTAGTGCGCTAATTTAACGTCATTTGGCATGACTTTTTGTTGCTGTTGTTTGTTGCTCTTGTATCTAATTCGTGTTTTGTTTTTATTTTAGTTTTTCTTAGTCTATTTCGATTGACTCTATGAACTGCTGAACTAGTGAACACCGCCCGCTGGGGGGCGCCTACAGCCAGCACGAGTTCAGTGTCATAATGTGCAGTTAAGTTGAGGCCGATTGTAAGCAACGCAAATGCTTGAATTTATGACTCTTTTGTTGTTGTTTTTGGCGTTTGCATAATTTGGCCAATGACTGTGGTATTTTTTTCTGGACTGGATCTTTTGTGGCTTCTTCTGATTAACTTTAAAAAAAACAACAAAAATTAATTCTTTAGATTTCAACAAGTTGAATCTGCAATGTAATGGAATTTTGCTATTGGTGCTTTGCTGTCATCATCGCTATACTAATGATGAATTTTGTTAATGATTTCATGAGGGCAACAAGCTATTTTCACTTAATTTAATAACAAAATTAGTTTGGTCTTTTCATATTTATAATGAGCAAATCTTATGGATCGTGAGAATATCATTGATTTCTAAAAAAATTTCAATGATTTTAGTTATTATTACGAAAAAAAAGCAGTGGTCTCTTTATTTTACTTTATATAAATGAAAAATTTCACAAAAAGTATGAGCCACAAATTCGCATTTACTTCTACAGTCAATCAGTAATGAGTTCAAAGGCTAAAATTCTCATTAGCAAAAATATTTGTTAGGAGAAACAAGCAATAAATATGCAGTAAATTGGCAAAGAGCACTAGTCCTTCTAGTCTTAATCAGTAAATTACAATAAAAGATTCGATTCCACTATAATCAAGAATTTGACGCTGGTGATCAAAAAGTCAAATTTAAATAAAAATCAACTTAAGCTAACTCAACCAACTTAACCAACAAGGGATCTTAATTTTTTTTATTACAGGTCTAGTTTCTGCATATGCATCAAGGTTACTGCCGTTGATCTTGTCGCAACAACAATATACTAAATTGATTGCAACAACATAAATGAATTCAACAACTAAGCGTTCAAGCTACCCAACGTTTGACTCGAAATCAAAATTAATATTGACCGTATTGATCGATATTTAGTAAATTCAAATTGATTTTTAATTACCATACGCAAGCGATCTGAGTGCAAACAGAAAAGTTCACACTTCTTTGGTATGCTGTTGGCTGACGTTGTTCTGATCGTTGCGCTTAACCCATTCGCACTAGGTTGCGCTTTTTTGGAAATATAATGAATTGAGACTTGGAATGTACTTTTAAGATGGCGAATGTACACTTTTTTTTGACCAAATTGACCAAATACTACCAGCAATCATAAGTAAGAGTAAGGGTCACATAGTCCCCGGAGTTGAACCGGCCAAGCTAGGAAATTTATGATTTCTGAAATAGCCGAGAATTAGACGATTTTTGTGAAAGGTCACCTAGTTTTGCCGATCTTATGAATCAATTTTTTAATATATGGCTGACCAATATGTATATATTTTCTCAATTGAGATAGAAAATCTTTTATAGATGGCGAGGAATTGCTTATATGTGACTTCGTAAGCCTGATTGGAGTGGAATCCTGCGGGCGTCTATAATCATCGTCGAATGGGGGAAATGTTGAAAAGAATTGAACCCACTCGCTTATGATCGTGTACATTGAAAGAGTTTTGTGGAGGACCTATGCTTCGTGTGGAGATAAAGACACAAAAGGCGAGACTTTTTAAGATTACACAGGTTTACAAAAAAAAAAAAATTGCTGTCCATTTGACCAGACCACATTTTTCCTAGGTAATTTGATGCCCTGAACTCGAATTTGCGGTCTACATACCTCTATCATGTCAAGATTAAGGTAATTTTAAGGTCAAATTGAGAATAATGAAATATATACAACGGAAAATTTTATATACGTCACTCAATCCAAATCCGAGGCTTATTACATCAGTTGTAGATGCCTTTAACCCAAATTACAGATTTGAAAGTCGTAACCATTATACTGGGACAACAAAGTGGTTTTCTTAAAATTTCTATGTTTCTTATGCGAATGGGACAGTAGGGCTCGTGTGGAGCATTATGAAAAAAATTTTGACGTGATAGAGCTATGTAGACCACAAATTCGAATTCAGGGCATCAAATTACATAGGAAAAATACTTTTTTTTTGTAAACCTGTGTTATCTAAGCCAGCAAAGCTGCAGCTAAATTTATTCTTTTAGGCTCCATTAAAACAAAAATATTGTCTGTGATCTTGACTTTTGTTATATCACTGATTTTGGTCATGATTTTTCTTTTCTACCATATAAATAAAATTTAAATTTTTAATGTTTTAAAATGGGTTAATATACATTCTAACTTGGCTTTTATTAAGGTTTTTTTTGTATGTAGTTGTTTCATTTTTTTTTTTCACAATTGTTCATGTGAGATTAATTAATTTGTTTATTTTCAGCATAGTGTTAAGGTTAATTAGTTGCAGTTCGGCTTTCATTTAAAAATAACCAACACCTTGCGGAATTTTAAACTTAAAATATATCACACGTTTTAAGTTTCAGGTGGCAGAATCTTAATAACCTTCATTAATTTGGTTTCCATGTCGTTGCCTATGCGATTTTTGTTATGCATTGTATTCATAAAAGGTGATTGTCTTTGATTTTGTGCGATAAAAAGAAAACGTTAACTTTTATTTTCGACTTTTCTATGTTTGTCGATTTTTTAATCAGCTATGAAAATTCGCAACCATACATTGGCATGTTGCCATATTGCTATTGTACTAAAAAATTGATATATGTATATCGTTTTCTATTTTACGACTACTTTCTTATTAAAATTCAATGAACTTATTCCATTGTTTCTATTGTAAAATTAATTAGTTTTATGAAGAAATTCAAGCAGATTCTGTAAGATCGGAAAACAACAATTTATTTCGTAATAATTTAGATCCAAAAATAGTATAGCAGCGTTTCTATATTCAAATGAATTTGCTGAAAAATAACGTTGATTACGTTGATAATATCATATTTTCATCTTCTTCAATATTTTTAGACATTTTCAACATTTTTCGACTTTTTCAATATTCCATGACGCTCTCAACATCTTCCGACTTGCCAACATTTATTGACATTCTCGATATTTTCGATTTTATCAACATTTCATTAAGTCTCGTCTAAGTTCTTTGGTTGATTATTGTACCGTGTAATTCGTTTTTTTATTAACAAATCCCATAAATTTTCGATGAGGGATGATATTTTTGGGTATCCACAAAGTCTGATAGATTCAGCTCCAAAATACGAAGATTACCTCCTTTTTACACAACAGCACGAAGTGAAGCGGTCCATGCTTCATGTTGCCTTTTACTTGCTGCATTGGCAATGTGTTATAAGGGTGGTTCCAGTAGCATTCCTTATTATCTGACTGAAAATTGTATATCTGGGTTTTGTCCCACCATATTACCTTTTTGCAGTCATCTAAGCTTTAATCCTTAAAATGGTCAGCACTTTGTGGTCTACAGATAACATTCTTTCGGGATTTTGAAAGTTTCAATCAACGCCACTGCCAAGAATTGAATATTGTTAAGTTAAATAATTTCTGTAGGTTAGGTTATTTGCTTCAAAGCCTTTCTTCGTCTTCATGTCTATGTTTTCCTGAATGTGATAAATGACGTCTATAATTATATTCATGATAATACCATATAATTTATTAACTATCAAAATTAATAAATTCATAATCTTTGCGAACAATGATTTTATAGTTGAAATTATTTTTTTTCTTTCTTTATTTCTTCTCTTGATTGCATATGAAATTCAACACATTTTTCAACTGCAAACAATTTGTAATCAAGACACGAAAATTAACCGCGAAATAATGCACGAAATCAAAGTATTTTAATCCTTCCGCGTGCGCATATAAAATGCGGTTGCAGGTGGAATATTCAGTGTTGTTGGTGTTGGTGTTGAAGTTTACTATACGAATTTTAAAGAAAATTTACATAAAAAGAAATAATAAAAAAGGAAAGCAAAATTCAAAGAAAATGCAAACAAATAGATTTTCAACATCCCACAGATCTTAAATTACGTGTCGATTGTCAAGTTGTCATTTTGCATGACAGTTCTGTAGTCGGTTTCTTATGAATGGTAGTTGTAAAGAAATTAAAACCGATTTCAAAATTATAATAAAAAAAAAATACTTATATGAGAAGAAAGTAACCAAATATCGAGTAAAGATCCAAATATGGAATAGGGAGTCCGAATATGGAATATTGATAAAATAGATATAAGAAGTCATTTTCATATAAGCGACCTAACTTTTTGTATTATCCCTAGACTGGTAAGCTCACGTCACTTGATTTTTACTGCTGAAAGAGATCTGGGTTATATCTTTAAGGGGGCAGGGGCAGTCATGGCCGTGAAAATTAGAGCATTTTCAATAAGTTTTTTTGGTATTAATTGAATTTATTTAATAAAAGTGATAATCTGGAATTATTACATTATGTTTCAACTTGACTTAACGAAAGTTTATAAAAAAAATATTAAAAATAAAAAAAGTTATAGCTGGCTGTGTTGGACCCTGTCCCATGCAGAGTGTCTTGCGGTGACCATTACAAATCCTTGGAAAATCATCTAAAATCAATCGAATAAAAAAAATTAGTTAGTTAAATAAATAATCTAGTGCCTGCTCGAAGTTTTTTTTTGTTAAATCAACAAAATGGCGGCCTCAGGAATATTTACCACCAGATTTTCGGTAAAAAACCAACATAAAAAATCGATTTTTAAAAAAAAAAATCCTTCAATCAGGCACTAGCGTTTTATGTTTTTCAAAAACTGTGTAAATTTCATTGAAATCTACTGAGCGGTTTTCGAGTTACAGTGGTCACCGGTTCCGAAAACATAGTTTTGAGAAAAACGCTGCTCTTACTACCGAGAGCCCATTGCTTATTTCCGTATAACTCCAAAAGTAATTGTCGGATTGACTTCAAATTGTCAGGATATATTTTTAAGATATTATACTTTAAGAAAATACAAAAAAAAAATCGATTTCTCAAAAATCATGACTGTCCCTGCCCCCTTAAGAGAAACAGTAGTTTGGCCAGGGTCATTTTTGTCAAGGTTACGGAAAATTTATCTCAAGAATAAATAGAAAAAAATCATATCGAAGGAGAAAGTTTTCCATGTATTTTATGTATAGCTCTACTTGCTTATAGTCTTTCGAAAATCATGTATCCGAAAACAATATTTTTTAAGTTGAACTGAAATAATTTTTCAAAATTTTTAAAGAAATTTTTAAAATATTGTTGTAGTAGTCATATGATAATTCCGAAAACCGCATTCATAAAATCAAACGGATTTTTATTTCAATAAAAAAAGTTCCGATACAATGCAACATTTTCAAAATCGTTGGCGTTGTTACAACTTGTGCGCAGTCGAAACAGACAAAATGAAGTGTAATCGATGTAGCACGATCAGGTGCAATTATGATGTAAAGGTGCTTTAAATGGCGCGCAATTTCCACACAAAAAAACAACGAAAGTCAGCGGCATCAATGCGCCACTTTCTTTAGTTGCGGCGGCAGCAATAACACAAACAATATGTTGTTGTTGACTGTTGTTCCAGCTTCTGCCTATATGATGATGATGTTGCTGATGATAATTGTTATTGGAAAAATGACTCAACAATAATTCATGCAAGCATTAGTAGATAAATGTTGAAAAAATTGAGACTTAAATTCCCTACATTAAATTGACTTTTACTATTTGATATAAAATATTTTAAGGTTCATTATATGCCACAATGGCCAATTGTGAAATGGCACCAGCAAACACAAATTGCTAAAGATTTGTTTAAGGAAATCATTTTCAGTGTCGAGCACTACCATTGTTCGTCCCACTGTGCCACTTGCTGCAGCTGAAATTACGGAAACTAAGACATGTAGATTTAGGTTTAATTCAAAGACATTAACAATTGCAATAAAAATGATAATAATAATAATATTAACAACAGCAGCAAACAACATAAAAGTAACATTGCAACTGTTGCACGTACCAGCAATGACTTGCTGTCAAATGCAATTTTTGCACACACCGAAAAAAAAGACCGTACTAAATTTGAAGAACTGCCTTCCTCTGGTTTAGTGTAAAAATTTTCCTTAATCTAAGTTATTTTTCCTCATATTGATGAAAATATCGTTTCATTTAGTAATTGAGTCCTTTGAAATGAGTTCATGTTTCATTAAAGCAAGTCAAAGCTCTTCCTCAAATATAGAGTTTGTGGTTTTCGTAAAACTTTCCTTTGAAATAGCAAATTTTTCTTTGGGAAGAATTTTTGAGGACAACTTGTTCCTCATTTGAGTAAAAACTTCCTCAATCTAATGGAATATTTTGTTTAAGGAAAATCGTACTCAGTTTTAGTTAGTTTCTTCAAAAAATTTACTATAACGTAGGAAAATTTTCCTTAATAAATGAGTGGCAACACTCACTTTTGTTTTTTAAATAAAAAAATAAAAAAATTAAAAAAAAAACTAAGTCGTCGCCGGGGTTTGAGCCGAAGCTTCCCTGATCAGACAATGGTTGTTACATGCGCAGTTTAACAACATCATTTTGGTATGTATTAAAAATGTTGTCGGTGGCTGAGTTGGGTAAGATGAGCATCTTTGAACAGTGGCATGGCACAGAACACAGGTTCAATTCTCTGATCGGGTGACAGGTAAAAAAAAAATTAAATTCTCCTTTGAAGTTTTAAAAACGTATTACAATTAAAATAAGAATGACTGACAAATAAGTAACCAACAAATAAGAAAATAGAAAGTTAACAAATTTTTTTTTGAAATCAACCAATTTATTTTAAGTAAATTTCTTTCATTTAAGGATACCTTCATCCTTAGAAAAAGTAAAATTTTCCTCAGTTTTATAACCTTGTCCTCACATTGAGTAAACTTTTCCTTATTTCAAAGCAGCAACATTTACTTGTACTAAGGAATCCAACTTACTTATTTTGAGGAACCCATGGCTTTAGCTCGTATTGAAGGACATTTTTTCCTTACATTTAGGCATTTTTCCTTAAACGGAGTAAGTTTTTTTTTCGGTGCAGTTGCACTTTTTCTCCACCCATCAAAAATGTGCAATTTAAACAATAAATTTAAAATAAATAAAGTTAAGGTTTTATTTTATAGATTTCGATATTAAATTCAGCAAAAATAATACAAAAAAAAAAAGAAACCGAAATATTGAACATGAGCCAAAAAACGGAAATCAATGCCAAGTTGAAAATCATGGTGCACATTAAAGAAACGTATTGCTTGCCATTAAAAAATTGTTGACTTTAACTAAGTTATCAAAGCAAAATAACAAATCATTGAGTAAATAACTTAAATTATAATGGCAAAATTTATACACTTCACTACATTGTAACTTCAAATCTCAACAGCAGCTGTGGTGCAATTAGTGAACATTTGTTTTCCAAGATAAATTCAGTCATTTAAGGCTGTCAACTAAGTGGGGGAACTTAGAAGAAAAAAAGAAACGCTACTATATACCACCAGTATCTAAATTCTAGACAAGATTATCTTAATTTGTTAAGTTTGTCTAAGCAAGCGCAATTAATTGCCAAGTAAATACGCAGCAAAATTCAATCGTGCGCTAACAAAACACAAACTTTATATCTTTTATTAAGCCTTTAAAACTGCAAATTGCGCAAAAAAAAAAATTTTAAAGTCACGCTTTATGAAACTAAAATGGTTTAGTATTTGGATTATGAGTACATAGAATTTGATTCTTTAAGCTCAAAGAACTCCAACTGGTTTTCAGTTTGTTTATTCATTGCACTGTTTCGTTTAATCAATCGAAAAAAAATGACTTTATTTAGTGCAAAATTTGTTCCTTTTTTCAATGCACTGCATAATTGCAAAGCTTTGTATTTCAATCTTAAATGATACGGCTACCTTTGCGTTTTAAGATTGTGAGTTATAATCAATATTTTATAGCATGCAGTGTCATAATTTCAAGTTTTAGCATTAATTTATTAGTCCATTATTTGTGGTAAAAAAAAAAAAACGCATTTCAATGGAATTCTGTTTTCGAGTTGCATATATTAAAAAAAAAAAATTTCTGAATAATATTTCGCCTATATAATGAAAAACTTGCCTTTTTTGTGTTTCACATTTATTTTCCCCAAAAAAAAATGTGGTTACAATTCCGAAGCGAGCGTCACAAAACATTTACCAATTGCACACATTGGCAATGAACTTGCTAGAAAAGGCTTTAAAAATGAGAATTTCTGAATTTTACATTATGAAACCTTAAGACTTAATTAGCGCCAAAATTGATTCAAAATGTATAAATTTGACTAATTAGAGATGGTCAAACATTACAACATTTTGTACGTCGAGGGCCATCTGCTCTAATTATGATGCTAATGGTATGCAAAAAGTAATCTTATTAGACAAACAAACCCATTACAGGATACTGATTCACCTGTTTCATATTTGAGCGCTAACTTTCACTTTGATTTAGGAAGACCGCATTTTCTACTATCCTGAGGATTTCACTCCAGTGCTTGCCGACAGGCTTCAGTTGGCAAAATCATAACGTTTTCTATTCCGCCATTTGATTTGTATGGAAATTGGATTTTGAAAGCTTCGGCTGAGCAATTCGAAATTAGAGATGTCCTAAATCATGATTATGCTTAAAAGCTTTACAAAACTAAAACTCTCCAAATCTAATTTTACTATTAAATCTACGATTTTTCCAAGTTTCAATAATTATTATTTAAATCGTTCAAAAATTAATTCTTCTCTGAGCATATCAGTCTTAAAAGCACCATATATAATTTTTTTTAATTGATGGAAAGTATTCACTGGACTATATGATTGTTTTATTGCTCAGTAAAAATAAAAGAAAAAGACTTACAGAACGTTACATTTTTGTTCTTCAGATTAAGTTATTACAATGAATTAAAATACGCTAGGTTACACCGAAAAAAAAGACCGTACTAAATTTGAAGAACTGCCTTCCTCCGATTTAGTGTAAAAATTTTCCTTAATCTAAGTTATTTTTCCTCATATTAATGAAAATATCGTTTCATTTAGTAATTGAGTCCTTTGAAATGAGTTCATGTTTCATTAAAGCAAGTCAAAGCTCTTCCTCAAATATAGAGTTTGTGGTTTTAGTAAAACTTTCCTTTGAAATAGTAAATTTTTCTTTGGGAAGAATTTTTGAGGACAACTTGTTCCTCATTTGAGTAAAAACTTCCTCAATCTAATGGAATGTTTTGTTTAAGGAAAATCGTACTCAGTTTTAGTTAGTTTCTTCAAAAAATTTGCTATAACGTAGGAAAATTTTCCTTAATAAATGAGTGGCAACACTCGCTGCTTTGCTCGCTGAAATTTTTATCTATTCTTCTCATAAGTATTCTGTTTTTGCCTATATATTTATAGTTCTCTACTTGTTTTATAAATAAAAAAATAAAAAAATAAAAAAAAAAAAAATTTGTCGTCGCCGGGATTTGAACCGAAGCTTCCCTGATCAGACAATGGTTGTTACATGCGCAGTTTAACAACATCATTTTAGTATGTCTTAAAAGTGCTGTCGGTGGCTGAGTTGGGTAAGATGAGCATCTTTGAACAGTGGCATGGCGCAGAACACAGGTTCAATTCTCTGATCGGGTGACAGATAGAAAAACAAATTAAATTCTCCTTTGAAGTTTTAAAAACGTATTACAATTTAAATAAGAATTTACTGACTGACAGTAAATAACCAACAAATAAGAAAATAGAAAGTTAACAAATTTTTTTTGAAATCAACCAATTTATTTTAAGTAAATTTCTTTCATTTAAGGATACCTTCATCCTTAGAAAAAGTAAAATTTTCCTCAGTTTTATAACCTTGTCCTCACATTGAGTAAACTTTTCCTTATTTCAAAGCAGCAACATTTACTTGTACTAAGGAATCCAACTTACTTATTTTGAGGAACCCATGGCTTTAGCTCGTATTGAAGGACATTTTTTCCTTACATTTAGGCATTTTTTCTTAAACGGAGTAAGTTTTTTTTTCGGTGTAGGGATGGCCAACTGCGATAACCAAAAGTCGACAGCGCGCTGACGTTTACAACAAACATTTCGCGCTATTATGTGTACAAATGTGTGAAGGAATTCCAACGAAAAAAAAGCATGAGTTTTGTCTTTTCCAGGTAAAGAAAATATTACCCAGTAGAGATTCGTGCATCACTGTTGTTAATAAATAAAGATAAATGTTGGCATATAAAATAATTGTATTTTTTTTAACAACAAAAAGAAAACATTTCATAAATCTTATACATATTATGTATACATATGTATGTACGTTATATTAACATATTAACAGAGTTTACTTAAAACTAAACTATTTTTCCATGAACTAAAACTATTTTTCAATGAAAATGAATTTTTTTACAACAATTAAATAATACAATCCAATAATACATGCTTAAAAAATTGCCTTTCGCATAAATAATGTTTTTGTTTGCATTTGTTTTGTTTTTGCACGTTTGATTCCGACTGGGTTTCTTGCATATTCAATTTTCACACGAAACAGCACATAGAAATCAGCAACTGCACGGCGGGACGAATGATGGCACGTTTCATAGATTCAGACCGCAGGAGGGTAAATGGCCAACCCTACGTTTGTGGATTAAGTGAAGCAGCACTTGAAATCAACTCTGCATTAAAATCTTTGGATCTATCAATAAAAACCTTTTTTGAAAGATTTGTCAATAATTTTGTATACCAAACACTAGAAGTCTAGCTACAAATTCATTCGCTAAAGCCCAATTTGTAACTGAAATCAATCGCATCTTTAAATTTAAATTAGGGAACATTTTAGTTATATTTTTTGTAATAATTTATATAGGAAAAAATTCACAGACGTTTTGCTCGTATGTAAACTTTTTTTGAATTATATTGAACTTTATCATAGAAGTTGAATGGTGTCAAATAGAAGCGAGTAATATCGACTGCATCGGAAAATTTTGAAAATTTTTTATTATAAACGTAAAACTTAAATGTAATTTACGATTTTGATCAAAATCTTTTCATTTTAAACAAACAAAGTTAACTTCTTAGTATAATTACCTATATATATCAGAAAAATTTCGATTTGACCAGGTCTGATCTTCATAGTTCTGATTTTCATAGTTTTGAAATTTTTAACGACCATCTCCATTTTCGAAAAAATAAGGTTTTTATTGAAAGTTTGAAATTAACATTTCTCCTTCAGATCTGAAAATCATATTTTTCGCCCAAAATAGCTATTTTTGCTCAAAATTATAGTATTTATTAGAAACATTAAAACGTTGAAAGGTGGGTCAAATCTTATCGTATGGAGATTTTACGGAAATGAAATCTATGTATTTTCATCTGCTTTACAATACTGGTCTGAACATAATTTTTTACTTGTGGCTTACTTTCCGAGTTATTGAGCTAAACTTTTTTCGTCGGCCTCTCACAACCACAGTCACCACGATTCTGGCGACTGACGCTTATTTCCATTATCAGCCTTGCATAAATTAACAATTGCAAAAAAATAAGCGGGAGGAAATGACCTTCAAATATGCAACACTGCCTCCCGTACTATTAGGCCTGTTAATGTAAATTTAAAACCTAAATCAATAGAGCAATTATGTGTACAAACAGGAAAATAAGGTTAAAAACGTAAAAGTTTGGAGTCAAATTAGGGTAAATGTAAATGACATAAACTAGGTCGTATGCAGGTTCGACATCGTAGAATAATGTATAGATTGTATAATCTTACAAAAATTATACGTTTTTAGTCTAACTGGACACAAAAACTATCTTTTTTTACGAAGCTTAAAAATCCTGTTGTCAGACAAATAGTCGGAATGAGGAACGTATGAAATTTTTACGTAACCACATTCCGCCCGTTTTTAATCACTTCACAAATCTTTTAAATTAAATTAAAATGTGTTAATTACTTTGTAATTATGATAAACATATATATATGCACACAATAAAATATTAAAATATTTACAGCTCAGTTTATTTCTGCTGAAAATTCGATAAACTTGAAAATCCGTTTTTATCTTTTTTTACACTCGCGAAACCATCGAACCGCACCGCTGCGTATTTTAGACTCAACTGAAAAAAATTCCGTTGAAGCTTTAAAATGATTTTTTGACAATTGACGTATCGATATTGAAAGAATGAAATGCGTTTACTTTCGTAAACTTTGCGCGGGAAATTGATGGACTTTTATAGAGTTTTTTAAAGCGGTCGGATATATGAACTCAGTCGGCGACGGGTGCCGTTGCGTTAATCCGAAAAAGGCATATGTGTAGTATGACTAACCATGCCACAAATTTTTCAAGCAAAAACAGGAAAAACTCACTTTAGTACGGTTCCAAAATCATACTCGTCAGACACATCAAAACAAAAATTGTTTTTTGTTTAGCTCAACTGTACTGCCTTAAGGAACAGCAAGAACTTAATTAAAACTTCTTGAGTAAAATGTTATAACTGGAAATAGTTATGTGATAGGTTTTTAAAAAAATCATTAAATCATTTTACTATGCGTGTGCTGTGCACGCGTTTACATAATTAGTGACCTTCAGAAGTAAACTGCTCCAAATTGCGAAGCAACGCCTAGCATTTGACTAAACGGTACAAATATTAAAAACAACTAACTATTCGTGTTTTTTCATATGAAATTTACTGAAAACTTATTATGCTGATTTTATAAGAAAATATTTGGTAGGTTTGTGTACGTTCGTGTGACTTTCGTAACCCCCGAAATGTTTACTGCAAGCAGGTGGTGGTAACAAATAGCCAAAATGAACTTAATTTGTTCATGCATAATTACATTTTGTTTTTTTTTTAATGACTTGTTTAACAAACCGGCTGCTAAAGTGCAAATATTTTATTTGGAATTCTTAACTTTAATTTGAATATAAATTTACTTAAGTTTTTTTTTTTTTGCGTAATCGTTAAGTTGTCTAGCGTTATTTTTGCATTAATTAATTAGAATAAATTTTGTGCTAATTGTGTCAGTTATGTTGACAGTTTGTTATGACAAAAATTTTTCATGGTGTTAACGGAATTTCAAAGTAAATAGTTATTATTAGCAGCGTTGTGCAAAAAAGTTAATTTTAATGGTTTTTTTTTATTCACAAAATATCTAATTTTATCTTGGTACAGAATTGGATTTGAAAATTTAGAGGGCTTTTAAATGTGAGAAATTTAGGTTTTCTCATATATTTTAACTATGCTAAACCGTAACGGATCGTCCATAAAGACGTTCGCAAAAATTCTAGAATCTTAAGCCCCGATGTTTACTATTGCTTAATTTCGTTACTTTTATCGTAAAGAACGTCCGCAAAGGATTATGCACTATGCTCCCCCCTTTTTCGTTTCCAAAAGAAGCCACAACAATTTAAATGGCAGCTATTACTTTTACTTAAGAAAAGCAAGTGTGAATTTCATACATTACTCATCAATTCCTCAACAAAACGTAACTACCTATTACTGTCATATATGTACATATGTACTATTACATTTTTTTTTTTAAATAATTGTGTCCGCTAGCACTCAGTCAGACAGCTTGTCAACATCTTACGCTTCTCTCAAATGATTGTGCAGTGTGGTTTTGCTAATTTTAGTCGGCATTCCAACTTCAATTTGTCATTAAACATAAACGTTATCCAAAAAAAATAAATAAATTTCAATAAAAATTGCATAAAATTTATGACAGTGGAGCAAATTCATCAATTGACAACACACAAAAAAAAAAACGAAGAAGAAAACAACGACATTGCAACCATAAGAAATAAAAAATTTCATAAGAAAGAAAAGTGAGAGCAAACAATTTTCCAAGCAATCAAAAACAACAATTTACACAAACAATATGGCAATAGCAGCAATTCATAATAATTGCATGCTTACAACATGCATTACCTGAGTAACGTTGTTGTCGTTTTGCATACAAACATGTCATTGCAATGTTGACAATTGGCGCGAAATTCAAAATTTCAAAAATAAGCAACAACAAAAAAAAAAGGAAAATAATAAAAGAAATTGTTGTTGAAGAAATTATGAGCGCTGTCAGTTCAGGCCGCTGTTAAATTATTTGCTTGTCATCCGGTTGTTGAGGCAGCAGCCTAAACTGCAGCACAAAAATTGCTGCTGCATAATCGGCTTACAACATAGCACAATACAGCAGTTACTTCATTGTTACTACTACGATGTTGCTGCCGCTTGCAACCTCATACAATGTCGCATCATATTATGTTACTCTTGTTGTTGCTATTGTTGTTGTTATTGTTGTCGCTATTTTTGCTGTTATGTAAATTGTGTGGCATGCATGTAGAAAAACCTCCATATTTGTATGCTAAAATTTTAAAAAAAATTTGCCGCCTACAGGCATGCGAATTATTTTTCACACTTATTTTCCGCTAATGTTATGCACTAAGGCTGCATGCAACAGCAGCACGGTAGCTAAAACAATGGAGGACATTGACAATAAATTCATCTATTTATGTGAATTAGCTATAACTTGACATCTTGTTATCAATCATAATGGTGGTGGCATAAAATTTTTGATTTTATATTGTAATAAAAAATTTTAATATCATGAAAAGTGATGCGGTATAAAATGCGCGCAACAGCATTGCATTACGTGTCGTTTTAATTAAAAATCTGATAACATCTCTTATTTGAAAACTTTCACCTGGTTTTTATTTGCATCAAGAGATGTTACTGTTCGTTGATCTTAGTCTAAATAGTGAATGGACTATGAACGCAGTTATGCGGCGATAGGTGGTACTTGCTTGCAACTACTGCAATCAATATTTTAAATAACAAACTTTTCAAATTTCATGAAAAATTATCAAAAGGTAAATTTTTTCCTCTGCACGTAAGGCCTATTTTGATCGTTTTCAAAAAACGTCTGACTTTTCTGAGACTTCATAATTTTTTCGATCAACGGAGAGCTTACTTTTGGGATCTTTCCTTTAGTTGAGAAGGCACTAGGGATGTCAATTTTCTGACTTTTTCTGATCCCGGGGTTTTCGGGATCTAAAAATATAATCCCGCGATCTCGGGATGATTCCGAAACTTAGGCATCTCTAATTAAATTGAGTATTCTAATGAAAATATCGTAATAAAAATTCTATAAATTTATTGCATAATTTAGCTGAGTTTCCGTGTGTGTCAGCTGAGTTGCCAAGTTGAAATCGAAGAATTAACGGCCTGGCAAAAAAAAAAATGTTTGTGTGACCTTTTTTTTTTGCTCATCAAATATTTGAATGAGGTCGAATTTATAATTTTACATAAATATCTGAAACCTTTCGAAAAAATTAACGGTCATTAACGGCTTTAACGACCTCCAATTAACGACTTAGCGGCCTCCTCCGCAGCCAACGGCTTAACCATTCAATTAACAGCCACCTGACAATTCTGTGTGTAAGTCATTTTTGGCATTATTTTTTTTGCGTTCTAAAAATATTGCTGCGTTTACGCACACTTTACCGCCATATTTAAAGTTTTTACAATATGGTGTTGCCAACGCTTTATTTCCAATGTTGTAAATTTACATTTTTTTGCACATAATTTTTTACGACAAAATTTATATATGTAATTAAACTTGTTTGCTAAAAAATTTGTATTCATAAATCCCGGGATTTGCGTCTGTTAATCCCGGGATATTCGGGACTTAAAAAAGTCCGGGATCCCGCAATTCCGGGATCCCGAATTGACATCCCTAGAAGGCACAACGGCAATATTCCGAATTACTTTCTGCAAATCCTGCTTGCATTCTGCATACTTTTTTTCACCGTTATTTTCGTAATAACATTTTATCATAGGAAATATATAAAAACATTGTAAGCACATATAGCTTTTTCGCTGACAAAGTCAAGCAAACAAAACATTCAGTCAGCGAAATAGCTATATTTGCGTACAATATTTTTATATATTTCTCATAATAAAATGTTATTACGAAAATAACGGTGAAAAAAAGGTATGCAAAGTGCAAGCAGGATTTTCAGAAAGTAATTTGGAATGCTGCTTTTGTTATTTGCTTTGAAAATAGTACCGTAGAGTGGCTTGGCAATGATGAAAAAAAAAATTGACATTTTCATTTTGGGGAAAAAAATCTCCTGACCTCAAATGTGGGTTAACAAACATTAAACTCATGTCATTTCTCTCTGATATTAATACAAATCCACAGTAAAATTTTAAGCGTAAAAACATTGGGGTTTTTGAGAAAATCAGCCTTGTTTTTTTTTCATAAAAAGCGCTATAATTCCGCCAATTTTCAAGAACTTTCAAAATTTCTTAAAGATTCTGACAGAGAATCAGAAGTTCTATTAGAATCAAAAGACAAAAATTAATTATTTTGATTTGAGCTCTGACACTAAAACTTTAAATGGGCATAACTTCGTAAAAAAAATAACTTTCAATCAAATCGGGGGACGGTATATTCCCTTAATTATTTTGAAACAACATATTTAATCGGCAACCAATTCCGCAATTTGAAGTCACTCCGACTGCATGGTTTGAGATGGATTTGGTCTAAAGAAGTTTACATTTTTATCTTGAAAAACACTGAAGGGTATTTGAGTATATTTTTTTAAAATGAATTTTGAAATCATTGGAATTTTATCAACGTCACATTTAACTACCGCAAAACCCACACAATTTACATAAACTTTAACAGAAGTACATACTAACATATGCTTAGCGCATTTTTGCAAGTGCTGCCAAATTGCTAAAACATGTAACGAATTAATGAATGGGTTGGGACTTAAAAAAAGAAAAGAAAAAATATAAAAACTTAGAAAGATCGCCAACAAACAGTAACAAAGTTTAGCTATAGACAGTGAAATATTTTGCCTTCTTGTAGTTGTTGCTTCCTTATTTTAAACCAAAAGATTGCCAATAAAAGCAATAAAATTTTAAATGTTGTTTAAATAATTTAATTTGTTTTTCAAACAAAGGTAACCAGATGTAAAAACCCTACTATGTGCAAGTACAGAAATACATCAGAAAAATAAATATTCTTTTATTATTTTGAGCTATTTTCATTATAAATCGAAATATGCTTTTTAATTGATTTGAAGCTATAAGCTTAATAGCTAATAAGTCTTATAACTATAGTAGCTAAACTCTGTTGTTAGAAACTCTTGAAAAAGGCGATGGCAGGATGGACAGGACTTCTGAGAAATTTGATTTGAGAAATTACAAAAAAAAAAATAAATATCATTTCAAACCATCTGGCAACCTTACGCAACTTACACCAAAGATGCGACTACACTTTGACTCACCAACTAACCTGCAGCTGTTGCCGCTGGCAATGCGTGCAACATTTGCTATTGCTGCTGTTGTCAGTTTTAATACGTAGGTGTGTTACTCTGTTGCAAATGCGCACATCGCATGACATGGCGGTTGTTGTTGTTGATATTGCAATTATTGTTGTTGCTCTTGTTACCAGCAATTGATTTTGACTACTGTTTACACCAATTGACAACAAATGTCTGACCACAACAACGACAATGGCTGGCAGGCAGGCAGTTATTCGACTCACAACGCATGCGTAGCTGTTGCGGTCATCTGTCCACACGTTCGTTGTTTGTCCACTAAATTGTTAAGCTGCAGTTAAACACTTTTGTAATAATGTTGTTTGTTGTTGTTGCAGTTGTTTTTTGCTGCTATTGCTGCACCTTGCTTAAAAATTTTGTTGTCATTGCTATGCTTTAAGCCAACAGTCACTCCTGGGGGTCTGTGTGGTTGTTGTCGATTTCGTAGGTATGTTGTTTTGGAATTTTTAAGCTTTGATTTTATTAGAAGATTTAAAGTTTTATATTGAAGTTTTCTGCCGACTGCGCGCAACTCCTCCTGCATAATTAAGTTGCTTAGATATTTTTGTGGTGGCTATAATTAATCTTTCAAATTTTCAGACGTAAAGAGGCAGAAAATTGCGGTGCAACAACTTTCAAGTCAAATATTAATTGCTAATCCATTTATATTGTTATTGTCAAATTCAGATGTCAAATAAAGCAAAATTATTTTTCAAAAATAGCGCACATATTAAAATGAAAAAACCGTCCTAAACCAAATGGAAGTTTAATAAAAAATCAAATGAAAATTGACACTAAAATTAAAGGAAAGTAGTCGGGAAATATTAGTTTTATGAAAAATAATTAATAAGGATATCATAAAGTCCAAAACAATTTCACATAAAATATTTAATAAAAGTTTTATCGTTAATTTAAGCCTCTTATGGGAGCTTCCATAAATAATGTCAATCCTCCCTGGAGAAAGAAGCAATTTGAAATAAAAAAATTGGAAAAATAACAACTATTACTCGTATAAACAGCTAAGACTCGTATAAACAGCGTGTACTCGTATAAACAACAAGTACTCGTATAAACAGCGAGTAATCGTATGATCAGCGAGTACTCGTATAAACAGCTATAACTCGTATAAACAGCGTGTACTCGTATAAATAGCGTGTACTCGTATAAACAGCGAGTACTCGTATAAACAGCGAGTACTCATGTAAACAGCGAGTGCTCGTATAAACAGCGAGTAGGAATTTTAGCAACTTGGCATTTTTATTCGCCTATACTTAAGATAGCGACTTGGCGAATAAAACACAGCTATTGTGAATTATTTAGAGCGCCTACTCTATCGTAGATTTGATGATATTCTCCGCTGAAAAGTGGAATTAATATGTTCATGTTCTCGTCGAAAGTATGCTTATCCCCCTGGTATATGTTATTTCTTCGCTCGTGAGATTTTCATGAGAAATTTTCTTTTTCAACTTTTAATGCCATTTGCACACATTATTTCGTTTTTTTCAAATGTTTAATTTTTAAGTCAAAGGATATGGCTTATTTTTTGTTTGAAAACATAACTTTCAGTTTTTTTCTTTTTATCACTATAAAAGTTAGTCATAAGAAAATAAATCTTTTCCCTAAATATATTACATAAATTCAATACAATAGACTTCCTTGCAATAGCAAAGCAAGAGAAACAATAATCTATTGTACCTGATATTGTTCGCGTATTTATGAAAAAAAAAAAAAAAAAAAAAAACGCCAAACAGCAATGGCATTGTTTGCTAAACAGCAAATGTTTGCAAGTCATTTAAAAGTAGGCAAGGCGTAAAAATAGGAACTTAAAAATGACACCCACCCAAAGGCAAGCAATCAGCAGCAACCAAGCATGGCATGCATTGAACTCAGTGGTGGTTACTTTCCAGTCTGGACATTTTATTCGAAACATTCGCAGTTTGGACTGGAACAAATGCTAAAATTGAGCTGTTAATATGTCAGCATTCAATGTGGTGCAACACGTTATTGACTTTCACATTTCGCTTGATCAGGTTGGCGCTTTGGCTTATTGCTGCTGCCGATGCTGATGTCGTTATTTATGTTGTCAAATGGTCCAGTGGTCCATGAAAATTTACTCAACTCTTGTTTGGCTGACAGCTCAGTTGAGTTAATTAAGTTGTCGTCTGTATCGTTAAAATTTTTGATGGATTTATTTGTTGTATGAAGGTGAAATGTAGCGGCTTTGTGATGTCATATGTAGGCCATTAAATTGAAATATTATAATATATAATAGATACGAATATGTATTGGCATGATTTGTGTTTTTTTTATGTTTATTTTTATAAATTTTATACGAATTAATTTTTTCTGTTTTATAAAAAAATATTTTTACTTTCAACTCTGCCCATTTTTAGAAGAAATTTTAATTGTTTTGCTATGTAGGTTATATCCTATATAATAATATGTTAAAAATGTTTATAAAACGAAAGTCGAAATACAACTTAATTTAGTTTAAAACAAATTCATTAGAGATAAATGGTAAGATGAAAATTATCGTCTGTTCCAAATATGTAAAAACTATGGAGCTACCTATATTTTTATATAATATTGTTTATATGGAAATGGTTTGTAACGCTTTGACGCAACATATGCTGCACCGATTTTAATAATTTTTTCTTTAAAACGACATGTTCGTGCTAAAGAAGAATATAGCATACTTATTTTTTTCATTTTTCAAAGTTAAATATCCTAATGTTTAGGATTAAGTTTTTTCATAATCTCACACAAAAATTGTCGGTAGATTTTTCCGATTTTCGCGCAATTGTTTAGGTTTATTTTAAAGATACTTAGTCTCAATTAAATTTATATATTGCTTACAAAAATTTTCCTGTTGAAATAGAAACAAACACTGCGAAAAAAAACACTGATAATATTTATTTTGTTTCTTTCCTTAGACGCTTGCTTTCCATGAAATATTAAAATAGTTATATATATTTAAATGAATGTCTGTATGTCAGTATGTTGTATTTAGCCCTGAAAACTACAGAGCCAACTGAGCTCAAATTTACAGGTAACATATGCTTTGATGTCGGAAGGGTTTATAACATATTTTGAATTTTTTTGGACAGCGGGACGTACAACGAAAACATATAAGACGCTATTTCTTGGCATATACATAAGGCAGCTACATTTGTTTCCGCCAAATTACTTACAAAATGAGAAGGAGATTGGAAATAGGCCATGGCTCCTGCTATATAACAAGAAGACATAAAATATTCTTCTTGTTTCTTATACCATATTGGTACATGAAACCAATTGTGTGCAGTAAATACTGCGTAATAAGTAGGCGGGGTTGTACAACAGGGATTGTGCGGACAAAGCCGATTATCGAGCTACTAATAAATATATAAATGTAAACGAGAATAACCGATAAGACTAGGCGACAACGAGACGAGTACGATACAGATCCCGAATTTCTCTTAAGAGAACGACTACTGGGTGATAAACCACTGAAATATCGTACCGCTCTCATACCGGTGTAGCACAAGTTCATGTTAATTAGATCGAAATCTTTTAGATGAAATTAGTTCAGGTTTGTCTTAAATTTGTTCTCTTTTTTCTGTGCAAGACAATAACAAATTGATTATATGTGTATGTATATTATTTTAATTATACCTTTTGAATAGGAAATGGTCCATAAAAATCGAAACAAACAAACGAAGTGAAAGAGAGTGTTATTTATTACAGCCAACCATTTAGTTGTACTATCACTACGTAAGCAATTCATTCCTTACAAGCTTTTGCTTTATTTGTTTATAAGCTCGATTATCTAATAAAGCAAATTTGTAACGCATTGCAGCGCACAATAACTGAAAGAGCAAAAACACAAAAATAATGCCCACACGCTTAACTACATCGTTGTACCCTAGTGAATGGATCGACCAGTGATCAGTAACGGCAGCTTTATATAAAATGAAATAATTGTTTCGTCCTACTGCAATGCTCATTGAGACAATAAGCAGCGGTAACAGCATAATGCAAATTGCGCCAATCGAAAGTGCACCTAGAGATTTGACTTTACACACTTGGTGGTCGAAATCGTTTGAACGGGGTCCGCCGATAAATACTGAAATTTGGGTCATTAGGTCATTTTTTTATTGAACACAATTATTGTCTAGAGAGGAAAAACAAAATTCTTTGTTTCACATTTGTATAAAAATTTTAAGTTAATTTATAATTTCCAATTGACAAGCAAATCAAATTGGCCATTAATATATAACATAACAAAGTTCACGCTATGGTGTCATAAGACCTGCTATAGCTGGGTATATAGCTTAAGCAAAAAAAAATTTCTTTGGGTTAAAATTATTTGATTGGAATTTATGCGCAGTTGTGATCGTCACACTTTGGCGCATGCGATACGATCGATTGGTCAGCGTTTGGATTATGCGCACAATTGGAAATTTTCACCAAATCTAAAGCATAACATTTGCATGTCAAATGTTAAAGGAGAAAAAAAAGATCTGGAAAGTGTGAAATTAAAGCAGCAATCTGTCTCTATACGTAACGATCGTGACAATAAGAAGCAAAGACAATTGCGACCCTAACTAAGATCGATCATTTGATTTGTCAGCTTGAATTAAAATTTATTAGGTAACGACAGCAGGTTTTCACTGCAATTCACTTAAAATGCCAAATTCAAATGAGAATCGTTGGAATTTTTATGGGGTCATGGTGGTACAATGATTTGACTGATTGATGATCGTAGCTGTGATAAAAAGTGATTTTACGGCTCAAATAAATGCGTGGCAAAGACAACAAAAGTTACGACAGTTTTAGGTGATTGTTTTTTTTTTTTTTTTGTTAAACGTAGTATATAATCGTAGTGTATAAAAAATTGAGGATACAGAACAGGTTTTCTTTTAAACTTCTTTTTTCTACCAAATGTGAAAATCGGCACAAAATCAGATGTTAGTAAAATAGCAAAAACTAAATACCCACCGAAACAATTGCATACAGTGCAGTCGCGGTAACGTGACCTACCGTCTAACGTGAACAACGCGGTAACGTAAACGAAATAAATTTTGCATTGACTACCTTGTAGCAAGACATAACTCAACCATGCAATACGCAAAAGGCTGTTTATGTATTTTTATTTTAATTTTTTTTAGTTTATGAAGAAGTTTTTTGTTTCTTTTAAAGTTTTTGTTGTTACAAATGGTAACTATATATAAAGAATAAAAATTTGATGCAAAATACGTTACAGCGACTACAATGCATAAACCCTGGTTTTAATTAGTTCACGTTACCGCGACTGCACTGTATTTAAATTAGAAGATTTTACTGAGTTTTATGTTGGATGGTAGGATTTTTGTTGGATCTTTTGTTTATTATATTACAAATTATAACGAGATCAGATAACTCGGATATAAAATCTTTTTTTCCAACCATGATCTGGTGATCAACTTCATATCGGGTGTTTATTTTAGACTGTCTCTGTTTATGCACTTATCATTTGAATAAGAATTTAGGCATATAAGCGCTACGACCAGGCCCGGATTTACCTTAGAGGCACACTAGGCCAGTGCTTAGGGCGGCAAGAATTTAGGGGCGGCAGATATTGGGAACTTTGAAAATTTTTTTAAGACAGTGGGAAAAAGTGCTAATACACTTGGAATGTCGCCAGTTAAACTACCTAAAAAAAATGTTTACAAGCAAAAAAAAAAAAACAAAAAAAAAGGTCCTCACTTTTGATATTAAAAATTTTTTTTTCATAGTCACCAATGAAGAAGGACGGCAATTTGTGACTGGCCTAAGGGTGGCAAATTTCTAAATCCGGGCCTGGCTACGACTGATCAGAATATAACACAGCCTGGCGGGCCAATTTTCATCTACTTTTTGGAGCAGCTAAGGCCATACCTTAACAATAATACAGTAAACGTTGACTTTTCAATATTCTAACATCGCGACTACAGTAGTTGACGCTTTTAATGCCTGGCTTGATTTGCTTTCTTTGGACCTACAAATCCAGAAGGAGGCAATGAAAGCAATTATGAGAATAGTTCCACTGTTCTTGATGGCAATGGACAATAGTGTACCTTCCATTCGCTTCTGGAGGAAGTATGATGTGACATACCCAGATCGTGACCAATGGTTAACTACAGGGATCATATTTCGGGGTCTTACTCATGTTCAAAATTGCTTTTGGAACGGCTTCCGGATAGTATCTAGACGACAAGGCTAAGTATTCTTTTGCTACAGGAAAGAAGGCATCGGTTTTCGAAACGGAAATTTTTGCCATATTGAATGAGGCTTGCTGGATCAATGAAAAAAGATGACATGGGAAGTGCATGGGTATCGGTAGTGACAGTCAGACTGCGGTTAAAGCCTTTGCTAACCCGCTCACATATGCGAAGATCATAACTGAGTGTAATGCAAAGCTCAAATGTGTAGCAAAGCACAAAAAGTTGAGTCTGATTTGGATTTCTCCAGTGGTGTTACAGAGAATAGACTAGCAGCTGAATTGGCTAGACAGGGTTTTGCGGCTATTTCAATTGGTCCGGACTCCGGAGCCATTCAGCGGTCTCCGATTTTCAGAAATCACTGCTCATACAAGGCAGTGGTCTGATCTTGTTGCCTGCAAAATTACAAAATATTTCGTGATAGAACCGTCTCGGAAAGTAGTGAAGTTTCTTTTACACCTGGCAAGAAAAAATGTACAACTACTGGTAGGGTTAATCACAGGACATGTGGGCGGCTCTTGTCTAACATGGTTGTCATCACCGATCTAACATGCCAATCGTGCCATGAGGATGACAATACTATAGAACAGTGGTGGGCATGAAAATCTAGCAAAAGGGCGCAACAACAAAATCAAGAACAAAAAACGAAATTTTAATAATTTTTTACTTTCATTTCCGAATTCACCAACAGCACAAAAAAAAAACCAAAATGCACTACAAACAACATCATTGAAACACAATGCGGCACCATCGCTAATGCCTTTATGTGTTGTTTTTGTTTTCATTTAAACTTAAGTCAACGCTGTGCGTCGATAGCGTTGAAATTCTGCGAATTGTTTTTTGATTGCTTGTGCGTCGAATAACGGTTCGGGCCATGAGGGCGAAAAGTGCTACTACGTGCCCATCGCTACCTTTACCATTTCTCTTAGTTTATATCTTCTTTTTTATTTCTGTTTACTTCCATTTCCTTTATCGGGTGTGTTAGTACAGGGGTCTTTGAACAACTTTAAGTTTTGAACTAAACGTCGGCAGCTTACACGCATGAGCTAAGTATTTTACGGATTCTCAAAAAAAATAAACCAATGACAATTCATGTCACAATTTCAAAAGACCATGTTAATTTTACGTAAATTTAAAATATTATCCTCTATAAAACCAATAGTTTTTGAACTGTTATGCAAACAGAAGCCCAGATCCAAAAATAAAAACATTTTCTCAAAGAAGCGATTTGATTCAGAAACAAATTAGCTTGACAAACCTTAAATTTCTCATAACATAAATTTAAAGATTTTTTGTTTCATTTCAAGTAGGTAATTTATTGTCTTTTTTATGTCAAAAGTTTGAGAAATTTTTTTTATTTAGCTCATTTTCCGCAGCAATTGGTTTTTTCCATTCATGCTGTAAATGAAAAATTGTCTCTTTAATTTCTATCACATAAATTTTTTTCGCATGCGATAAATTTTAAAGTCTTCTGTTCAATTATTTTTGCGAGTGAATATTTTTTTTCACAAGCGATAAATTATAAAATTTTGATTACCTTGCCCTTAAAACTTAATTTTTTTTGTAAAATTTTTCATATGCGATTAATTTTTTTTTTTTGTTTAGTTATTTTCCAACTGATTTAGTGTAAATTTTTTGCTAACAAAAGATCTTTCAAGCCAAACTTTATAGTTATTTCTCAACGGGGAAGTATTTAATTTTTTTTTTTTTAATCAAAAACTTGATCCAATAAATTAACTATTTCACTTGGTCATATAAATTATAATCACTAAATTGAATTTGTATATTCAAAAAGTTCACCACAATATATTGCATCAGCTGTATATTAATTTTTGTTGTTGTCTTAAAATCAAAATTACTATATGAAATAGTTATGGTGCCAATTGCCAGATTGATTAGTTCAGCAACATGTTTGTCCAGATGTTTTTATTACTAATTTATATATGTACGTACGTACATACGTATATGCAAGACAAAAAATTAAAAAAAAAAAAAAACCAAACTGGGCACTGACTAATCAAGCAACCGCAAAAATTTAACTAACGGCGACATGATTGGCTTGTGACTGAGTTAAATGCAACTAAACGTAGGAAGTATCTTTTGCAATAGACACACACGTAGTCACTAAATTCTTCAGGTGTTCGAAATATTTATTTGGCTTGAATTTTTAATGATTGTCATAGTGCTATAAATTGCAAAAGTAAAACCAAAAAAAATTCATCGAACATTTCTACATTTAAGGAATTACAAGAAAATCTACAACAGACTTTGTGTTATTACCAAGTTTCCTAAATCAAGCAGCTTGATATATCTAATTTTATTAAGAATAGAAAATATTTTTGATGTTTAACTAGAAAACAAAATTTTATAAAAGTAGGATTGAAAAGCGGTAACTCAATAAATTGAATGAATAAAATGATACTACCTACAGACTATGCATTGAAGGCCATAACTCCGAAATATATGACGGCCTTTATGACACAAATAAAATACAATTTTCCAATTCTTATCTTAAGATATAAAAATGCAAAATTTATGACAAATCAAATCAGCTTGTGTACCAAAAATTCGCCCATATATTTTTTCAACTTCCGCAGACTTTTAATGTTTAACAAAGTTTTGTCATTTTTTGTGCAAATTCTTCAGCAGCATTAAAATCGTTAATGCATTTTTTAACTCATTCTTGTCAATTGATAAAAATTGAACATAAAATTTACACAATAGAATATAAAAAAGACACGTAAATTTGACCCAGAATTTGACTTACGAACGAATAACGAGCGGCAGCGACCAGACTATGCAGCCAAATGGGAATATAATGGTTATGGAATTCTGAACGCTTTTATTTTCTGTTTTGCCCTAAGTTGCTTAAGATCACGATTCTGTAGCTAGAGAACACATTTCAATTTGAATTGATTTCTTACACAAGATAAAGTCAATTCTTAACTTGACGTCAAGAAAAAAAAAAAGAACAGGAAATTGTTTTGTTAACAATTAGTGTGCAACAAAAATGCTATTATAGTGCAGAAAGACACAAAGAAACAGACGGACAGACAGAACATTCGCATAAATAAGTAAAGATTTTTATTGCATTCTAATGATAGAAGTAAGGTAAGAAGTATTAAAAAAATTATTTTTAATCAATGGCTTAGCTTGTGACTTTGTCACTTGAGATCTTAACTAACACTAGACAACAGAGTTTATGCTTGAGAGTTCTTATAAAAAGTTTTCAGAGCAAATGTCTTCGCTACTTAAGAGTTTGACTACTGATTTGAAATACACTTTGTAGCCACTTTTAAACTCAAACTAGTAAAGGTGTTATCTTCGGCCAGGCCGAAACTCACATACCCTACACTGCACTGAGAGTACTTTCTAAATAAATGTTAAAAAGACGTTGAAAAGGTTGAAGAAGTCGAAAATAATGTAATAAGGTTCAAAGAGGTTGAAAAGTGTTGAAACAGTTGAAAAAAACTCAAAAAGTCTAAAATATATGGTAACTATTGCAGAAAGTTAAAAGAAATTGAAAAGGTCGAAAAAATGTGGAATATGTTGGGAAAAGTTAAAAAGTTGGAACAATCAAAAGAATGTGAAAAATGTTGGAAAAAATAGAATAGAAATGCAGAAAACCAAATATGCCACGCCCACTTCTACAATTCCGCCTACTTTTGGCTGAATAAATTATATTCGCCATTGACATCCACATACTAAATTTTAGCAAAATAGCTTGTATAGTTTGCGATATATGCCGTAATTACCCTTAAAATTTAGGGCGGTGACACACCCACTGATACAATCGGGACTGATTTTGATCCAGAATTAGCTTTCCATAAACAAACCTTTTATATCAAATTTCAGTATGATTGCTCATATATTTCGATAGATATACCACTTAATGTATTTTACTTGTATGGGAGATGCCACGCCCAGTAGTGCTATTTCGCCCGCTTCAGATGCTGACATACCTTATGGCTAGTTAACAACCTACATCAAATTTCATGCCAATTGCTGCAATAGTTCTCTTAAAATATCACTTACAACTTTATATTAATATGTGAGGTGCCACGCCTACTAATGAAATCACCCTCAAAATTTATTTAATTTTATTGCTTATAATAATTGACATCTATGCACCAAATTTTATGAAGATTACTCACATTGCACACTACTATATGATCTGTATCCGTGTACCAAATTTCATCACAATATCTTGAACGGTTTACGAGTTATGGCGTTATAAAAGTTAAAATTTAGGGCTGGGCTGTGTGAAACCTAGCTCAATCTTAATTTTGTTCACATGTTCACCAAACCACCCACCAAGTTTCATCAAAATCGCAACAACTTTTTTCAAAATAGGCTGAGGTATATTTACATAGAGTATGGGCGTGGTCGTGACCTGTGTGCCAAATTACATTGAATTAGCTTTCTTAGTTTTCCCGTAAACATGATTTCAACAGACAGACAAACAGACATAGCTATATCGACTCAGGTGGTGACGCTTATCAATAATAAATATACTTTTCCATATCTGACACGCCCCCTTCTATGCGTTACAAACGGTATGACAAAGTGAATATACCCACTGTGTAGGGTATAAAAATGTTCCAACTCTTTAGAAAAATATTTACGCGACTAATGGATAGTTACAGACTGCATCATCAATCTGGTTATCACACTGTGTAGAAAAGGGTACACATTACTGAAAGTTGTCCTCTGTTTAAGGGTCAATGAACTGATGTGTTAAATGCCCAGCGATCGTCTTTTAATGTTTTTGTTAACGGCAAAAACTACTTTTTAATTTACATATTCATGACCTTAGAGAAAAAGAGTCTCAAAGTTCATTTACATTAATGTCACAGCGTTTGGCCTAAGTTAACTATCGGAAGCCTCTAAAAATTGAAATCTTAGTCCTTTGTAATATTTTAGTGTTAGTTTTGGTATTTTCGAAAAATGTCTCTAACGAAAAATTTTTTTAAAGCCTTGTTATCTTATGTAAGAAAATTAACATTAAAACAATTGTTACTAAGTTATCAATTCTTAAGAGTGCAACAGACCAGCATAAAAATTAAATTAATTCCGGATATCACTTGGTTGTTCAAGCAGTCACCGGCAACAATTTTAAGCCACTTACATATGTGACGCTGTGTGGGGAAGCAGGTTGTTGCAGTACATACTACAAATCACAAAAGCGATAGCAACAGCAGCAATAGAAGCCCGCCTGCCAGGTGTTTCCAAAGACCAAAGTTTTCTAATTCAAATTAAATAAATTAAGCATGAACTTTGCTGCAATGTTGCCGCACAATATGTAGTTTGAAAAACAAACAAAAAAAATTAGTGCCGCAATCGTTAAAAATTGACAAGAGTTGAAAGTCATAAACAGCATGCAGAGCACCAATGTACCACCAAGTAACAAGTGATCTTGTGTGATCGCATTTTAATGCTTACATTTGATATGGGCCACCTCAAGGTTGTTTGGGTTTATTTCGTTTATTTTTGTTATACATATATCCGTCATACATAGTTAAAAAAAAAACTCGGTCCAAAAGATTGCACTGCATATTAATTTATTGCATAAGAACTTTGGATTTTATTTTTCCTCATTTCCTTTGTACTCTGATTTGAATGTGATTTTTTTTTTTTTGGTTCGGCTTAAGGCGTCATTGATACGTAGCGTTGAAAATTATCTTAAATTAAATACAAAAATCAAATTGGCGATTTACGTTGCAAAGCATTATTTGCCATTAAAGCTAGTGGGGTGCAATGAACTAGTTCCTACTATATCCTTTTACTATCGGCTCTATTCAAGTTTGCTATTTGATTTGTGCCAATTGAATTTAGCAGGAAATAGTGGTTACCTGTTACAAATAAATTTTGTTCTATGTAATTTTTTTCGAAGTTTTTTTGAAAACTATAGTTTAACAATAACTTAAAAACTAAATATAGAATAGAAAGAACCTATAAACATATAAGCTCGTTTTTAATGTATAGAACAATAATAACAAAAAACTTACACAATAGCTAACCATTCGTCAAAATGACGAACATGTGTCCTAAACATCAAAATTCCAAGTACCCACCGACTGCGCACTACCACCACAAGCAAACCTTTGGCGAAGACAGTATTGGTGTGAGAGTTCATTAAGCTATTCGCGATAGTTAGAGCGAAAAGGATTAATTTCTGACTAATATTCGTCAAAATGGCGAAGGTTAGATTCATAGGCTTAAATCAAATAACATCAAGTCATAAAAGGCAGAAGGACAAATAGAAAGCCTTGGAAAATTTTGTCAATACATCGGTGCCACTAAAGAAACTCCATTCTCTTGAATTTTTTTGTCAAAGAACTATATCTCCAACTGCTTTTAGGAAATCAAACAACTTCTGGAAAGACTCACAGTCTGTTGGGTTTCTCTCTATCTTTTGGAGTAAAATTTGCATATATGAAATTCTTAGGGATAAAAGACTAGTCTTTATACCAACTTCACCGGCCAAGACGGTGTGCTACATATCATCCAATGACACAGAAATTGCATAATCTCTTTAAATACATTCGTGCAGAATTGTCAAAGGCTAAGTAAGCCTCGAATCAATTATATCCATGTCGAGTTAGAGAACAGCATTAGTAATATATAAATTTGGAGTCATAAGAAACAGACACAAAGGGTCTTATTTTAAGTATTTAGAGCATTTTAAAAGAACTCCCCCTTAAGGCAATAAATAAGGATTGTTCTTCGAGAAAAATCTCATGCAAAAGTTGTCACTTTTGCACAGTTACCAAGTCCAAGATATCTTCTATATTTTTGTGAAAGTCGTCAAGCAAAAAAAAAAAAAAAAAAAAAAAAAACGAAAGACAAAAACCAACAAGCAATTATTGCACGAATTCGCGCTGTTTGCTGCACGACATTTCGCGACCATTCGCGTTCTAATCGCATTACGAAATTAAGGAAAAACTGTGAACATGTTGAATGTATGTTATAGTTGTTGTTGTTGTTGTTGTTGTTTTACTTGTTGCAAACAGCAAAACCCATGAGGGTCTTTAAGTTAAGGATTGAGTCAGCGCCATTGTTTAATACTTTAGTTGACAAGCCAACGCTCTAGATGCTAATTGCCACCCACTAGGTCGATTGGGCGGTCAATCGCTGATTGTGTAACGTTTGTGAGGAAAATGTTTTATGATTTAGCTAAAGAGTTCAGACAATTGGCAACAATTTAAATAGGTTAACATTTAAGCTTAATTAAAGTACAAATTTAGTAGAGTTAGAGCAGTATATAAATACATTGATATAGTGGCGATTGATCTGATTCTTTGAATAAATTTTTAGCTCTAGGACTCTGAATAAATATGTCGCATTGCATTTGTAGCTTTTATTTAATTTGTTTCATATTTTATTCCTTAAGTTCAAAATGATATGAAAAGGGATTGTTGAAAGAAATATTAATACATAGACAACTTAATTCGACTTAAGGCAAACGGAGAACATGCCATTTGACCAGCATATGAAATTCGCTTTCCTTTTTTGAACATTATTAAGTACTAACAAAGTCCTATTGGAAAACTTGTCGTCTCTATTTTTTATTTTTTCTGTTTGTTGGAAAAAAGCTGAGAAATTGAGAGAAAAATCCAAAACTAATTGGGAGCAATTGGTGATATTTTGTGAGAGAATGTATTATTATGCAGGCCACTGTGTATAGCTTTTTCCAGTGGCATTAACATCTTTGTTGGACCAATTCATATAGATCTTTACTGTAACAGTTAATAAGTTTTTTTCCTCATGAAGGCCTCAATCAAGTCTTTTAAGTTGATACTTAAATTACAGCCTTAAACGGAAACTTAAGTGAGAAAACATTAACTCAATTTCGAAAACTATACCATTTCATAGTACCAGCAGACCGACCTTAGTTCAGTTTTTCGTTTTGAGGTTGAAAAAATGGAAAAAATATGCAATATGTTTAAAAAAATTGAATGAGTTTAAAATATGTCGAAAAAATATGATAAGTATTTAAAAAGTTGATAGAGATTGAGAAAGCCAAAAAATATTAGAAAAGTCGGAAAATGGAAAACATTGAAAAAAAAAGATAAAAGTTGAAAAAATTTTCAAACAGATGCAATAAGCTAAAGAAGTCGAAAAAATATGGAAAATGTTGAAAAAAAAAAATGGAAGAGCTTGAAAAATGTTAAAACAGTTGAAAGAGGTTGAAAAACTCGACAAAATTTGAAAATCTCGAAAAAATTTGAAGAAGTCGAAAAAAAATAAATATGTTGAAAAAAGTTGAAAGAGGTTGCAAAATGTCAAAATAGCTGAAAGAAGTTGAATAACTCGAAAAAAGTTGAATGAGTTTGAAAAAGTCAAAAAATGTTAAAAATATTTGAAGGAGGTTCAAAAACTCGCAAAACTTGAATAAAGTCGAAAAAAATTGAAAGCGATAGTAAAAGTTGAAAAAAATATGGAACATGTGGAAGAAATTTGAATGAGGTTGAAGAAGTCGGAAATATTTATATGAATAAATATTGCATAGGATTGAAACGCCGAAAAATGTTGAGAAATGTTGAAAAAAGTTGAAAAGAATGTTGGAAAGTCGATAAAATATGGGAAATAACGAAAAATGTTGAAAGAGGTTGAAATAAGTTGAAAAAGGCTGAAACAGATAAAGGCTAATAATATATAAAAAATGTTGAAAAAAGTTGAAAGAGGTTGAAAAACTTGAAACAAATTGAAAAATCTTGTTAAATTCTATTAAGTTGATAGAACTTACATATAAAAGTCGTAGGGAAAATAATGAAAAAAAAGTTGAAATAGTCAAAAAAAATTAAGAAAAATCAGAAAATGTAACGCTTACAGGTTTTTGTTACCATGGGAAGTGCCACGCCTACAGCTATAATGCCGTCAAATTCCATTTAATATAAAAATTTATCGTAACCGACAGCTCTATACCAAGTATTATTAGGATCTCTGATATAGTACACCAAATATAACATTAAGCTTGTTTTGCTTGTATGGGTGGTGCCACGCCTACTGATATAATTCTGTCGAAATCCATTTAATTTCGAAGTTCATAGTAACTGACACCTTATGATGACTGATTTCAATGGTATTGTTCTTAAAATTTTTGTGAAAATCGTAGGTGTCGTTTTTAAGTTATATTGATTCAGAATTTTTAATTATTGAAAAAGGCCACGCCCATTTTTTAAATTCCACTTACAATTTAAGATATTTATAATCTGCATCCTTCTGCTAAATATCATTATAATATCTTGAATGGCTATGACGTTATAAAAATTAAAGTTAAGGGCTGTGCCACGCCAGTTTTTTAAAACTTTAAACCTCACATATAAATAAAGTTCAGCTCTATATTTATATGCATACAATTTTAGCTCGTTTAGGTATAGTAGATATTTATAGTAAATTAATCAGTGTAGGAAAACGATATATAAATACCAACTATAAAAATATAGCACTATTTTATAAATGGGCTTATATTAAAGCATTGACTTTTATTAACAAATTAATGGTTTGTTTATTCCCAATCAAACAAAATACCAATTTTTAACGAGTTCACTTGAGTCGAACGACACACGTTTAAGAATAATTTTTATGATAACTTTAGACAAGAAATTGTAATTCAATTACTTAGAATTAAGTTGCCAATGTATTTTATGGTAAAACCAATGCTCAGCTAAAAAATACGTAATTCTTGATTAATACACTTGATAGCGTCAAGTGGAGTCTATATGATCAAAGTGGAGTTTTAATAAATTTTCAATATTATTATATATCAAATGAGTGCTGCAAGGAACGCAATGATATTTTAATAATAATATATATAAAATTAATTAATGATTTCAGTTTTTAAACTATCACACAGTTTCACAAAATCCAAATTTTTGGAGATATTTTTTAAACTTAAAATGTTAACTCCAAAGATATTGAAAATTACAAGTGTATTGAGACTTTCAAAATATATTCCAGTATTCAAAATACGTTGAAAAAAGGTGGAAGATGTTGAAAAATTTGAAAAACTTTAAAGAACTGGAAAAAATGTTGAAGAAAATTGAAAAAGGTTAAAATGTAGAAAAATGATTATGAAGTCGAAAAATGCTGTAAGGGCTTGAAAAATTTTGAACAGCAAATAAGGAAAAATATTGAAATTTGAAGATGTTCAAAAATTGGATACATGTATGAGCCCTTTATTTTGAAAGTGGACAAAGTTTTCGTTGAGAAGAGAAAATGATATAAATTTTATACAGTTTATTTTAAGTTACTTAATTTTTTTCTTCTCAACGTAGAGGGACTTTCAAAATGAAGGACTTATGTATAGAAAATCTCGAAAATTTGTGAAAAAGATCCAAAATGTTGAAGAAGTCAAAAAATTTTAAAAATTCGAAAAATGTTGAGAAAGAAAAATATATTAATTGTCGACGTCGAAAAATTTTCGAAAACTTCTAGAATATTGAAAATTCAAAAGATGTGGAAATTGTCAAAATATATTTAAGAGTTCGAAATATGTTGTAAAAATTGGAAAACGTTAAAAAAGCCAACGAAAAATTTAAAAATGTTGAAAGATTTAAAATACCAAATATGTTGGAAGAGACAAAAAATATTGAAAAATCAAAAAATATTGAAAATTTCGAAATTTTTTGAAAAAGTGATAAAAATGTTGCCATATGTTGGACATCGTATAAGATGTTGTGTATTTTTTAGCTCAAAATAAATTGTAGGCTTTATATAAAATACATATATTCAAGCGTTAGAACACCGTTGAAATCAGTGTATCACTTTTCTATATTATAATACACAAAGTATGCTGTCGCTTTTAAATAGGAATATTGAACTTTATTAAGTCACTTTAGCTGAAAAAAATTTGTTCAGTTTTTACTAAGAATAACATTTACCCCACTTAGCTCTAATTGCACCAACAGCTGCAACTACATCGATTATATGAATATGAGATAAAACTCACTGGCAATCGCTGAATATCATTAATTTGTACGCTACGTACGCTATTCCGAATAAATAGACAAAAACGAAAAAATAAAAATCGTGCATTGTAAAAATATAAAATTTTTTTATATAGCCGATCTCTATAGACGAACTAAAGTTTTACTTTTTTGCTTTATATGAGAAGTTAAATATAATAACTCTTTTGTCTTGTCTGTTCTGGACAATTTGCTTCTTGGAAAGATTTATGCCTATAATTTTCATTTATTTAATGTTTATTATTTTCTATTGTTGTTGTTGCTATTATTGTGCTATAATAGTAGCCACCAAGATCACTGAAAGCGTAACAGTAATGGTAACACTACTGTAGTGGACAGCCATGCATTATTTACACTAATAATGTCATACATCATTTTAATGTACCGTACGAATTTTTGATTGTATCTTTAGTTTGTATTTAGATTTAATTATTTTTAAAAGATTGTCATATTAAATAAAAATCTTAATACACAATATATTGCATTTTCAATAATTTAATGATTAATGATGATGAGCTACAATACATAAATTATGTCAATGCATTAAAGTGGGTAATAAATCAAAAGTGTTATAGGAAGTATTGAAGTGAAATAACATTTGTTTTAGATATAGAAAATATATTGAATTTTGTATTTTGGGGCATTCTTCGTCAAGTAAATCACGCCGTGATATTGGACACAATTTTTTAGATCAAGTACAGGAGAAAAAAGTGATAAAAGCTGAAACTTTCATCAAAACATTTTCTATCGCTAAAGCAAAACTAAAAATTTTCCGCATTTATGCATCCAAATCATAAAAAATCATTTTGATTTTTTTTTATATTTTTTCCCATATTTTCTTAAATTTTAGTTGGAAAGCTTTCTGAAATGAAAATGAAAGATTTCTGGAATGTAACTGTACGTTTTCATGTGATAGATTTCTGAAAGGTTTACGAAACGTTACATGCCGCTGGAAATATTGAAACCCTTAAGCAACATTACAGTTTTCAATCTTGACATATTTTTTGACATCTTGCTACAAAAATTACCAAAAATGTATTTTATATAATACTGATTAAATTTAGGTTTGGGCATAAAACAAAAGTTTAGATGTGCTAATTTTGGGCAATGTCAGCAGCTACAAGACCAAAAAAAAGTCAATAACAAAATTGAGGAAATTTTCTGATGCCAACTAAACATACCGAATATTTCATTTAAGTCTCTCTATGGAACGATATTAATTTATTGCATTTTTAGTTTATGGTAATAAGATTTGTAATATTACGACATACAGTGAAATCCCGATAATTTGTACCCCATTAATTTGAAAATCTCAATAATTCTTAACAAACTTTTGGTCCCTTGAAAAAATCGCTTTAATTCGTAAAAATTCCAAAGAACCTGTTAATTCGTATTTTTCTTATTTAAAAATCTCGTTAAATCGAAATTTCATTAATTCGTATTGTTCTTATTTTAGCCTCGCTAAATCGAAACCTCGACAAATCGAAAACCCTTGTTATTCGTAAAAATTTGCTGGTCTCTTGCGATTACGAATTTTCGGGATTCTACTGTAATTGCAAATTTCCATACAATGACGGTTCTATGGGGTTTTTCTTTTTTGAATGAGAATTCCCTCAGCACAAGATAGTTACTAAACTAAAAGTTAATCAGAAGTATTTGAATCGTCGTGCAGTTATAAGTATAGAGTTATTTTTACATTTTAATGTGATTTGTGATTTAACTTACCTGCAAGTGAATTGCTTGGTTTATAAGCGTGAATATTTAAAAAAGTGTAATCAATTTCCAATCAATATAATAAATGAACGTATCTGTAAAATAAGTTAAAAATGATTAAAAATTTTAAAGTGAAACAAAAATTAATTATAAAAAGAAACAATATACTTAATATAGTTGAAAAATCAAAGAAAAAAAAATGTTTATATTTTATGAAGGCAGACCATTTCAGACTGTTCAGTTGTTGTAATAAAAATTTTAACATGGCATTTAACACAATTTTGTTGCTGTTCTTTATAGCAACAATTACGTTTAGTCTGGCAGATGACATATCGCTACAGAAAGGTGAGTTAATTTTACTCGTATATTGTGTAACGGAGTTGGTATGTATAGGGCTACAAAGTACTTATATGTGTATAGTAAATTAGAAAAAAAAAAAAACAGTGAAATTTTGTGCAAGCTCTACTTCTCAAGTGTAAAAAAAAAAAAAACTTTAATTCTACGCGGTGTTCAGACCAGGTAGGCTTAAAAGATTTTTGTTTCACTACGAGCAATATGAAGCTAAAGAGTTAATAGTTGCAAGTACCAGCCGAAATCGATTTTTCAAACTCTCTCGTAATTTTAAGATTAGACTTTTTACACTAAGCATGAAGTTTAAAACAAAACAAAACAAACTAGTAAGTGTGTTATCTTTGACCTCGCCAAAAATTAAAAGCCCTACACAGTTGTAACAGAGTAACGTCTTTCGCGCACGTGTCGTCACGTGACATACTCATACACCATGCCTTGCTACCATGCTTCATATTGCACGAGACGATAACGCGACGATCAACGACATGTCTCGTCGCTACATCGCCTAAACGGCAAAATAGACTACAATGACCGTCTGGGCAAACACGTGTCTGCGCAGACTGTCGAACAGTGTATTTGGCTATTTATTGGTCTGCGCAGATGTCGGTGCAAAAATTAAAATATTTTGATTTTCGCGTGCGTCTACGCAGTGGTGATATTCACGCCGACTCGCCATAATCGCGAAAGTTTTGAACTGTGAAGACTTAAGAAGAGCAAAAAATGGAAGCGGAAAAATTATTTTAACTGAATTTATTGAACTCTATAAATCCTTGTCATCGTTAGGGAAAGTAAAAAGTAAGGACTACTCAAACAGAATTATAAAAAAATGCGGATTATGAAGTTTTAGTTGCAGTACTAAAGGAAATGAGTCCATATCCTCTGTTTGCGTTTCTCTTTCTTCTTTCTCCTTATATTTTTATTTTTGCGTTTTATTGCTGTCCGCACTCATCGCGTGTAAAAAGTGAAATAAAAAATCAGGTCTGCGTAAATCAAGTCGATGTAGTCTATGGCCGTCGCTTCGACAAGAAAAACGACGTGTCTGCGCAGACGGTCGGTGTAGTCTATTTGGCCCTTAAATCATCATATCGTTTTGCACTTCTAAACAAGAGAAGGTGTGCTCGCTGCATCAAAGCCGCCATGTCAGAACGCCTTTTGCCATACCGAGTACGCACAGTGACAATTAAGCACAGATGACGACTTGTATGTACTCGAACCACTCCCGTACGCCTAAGTTTTATTAAAGGGTTCGTTGCATGCTGGCTGGCTGGACTAAGTAAGTGTGCCCACATTGAATTTGGCAACATTTAATTAAATCCCTCGAGAAAGCTTATTAGCTTATACTTACGTGGGAGGTTTCACGCTTTCTGGTCGGAATGCGTCATGGGAGGTACCGCGCCCTTCCTAGTATAATTAACTAAGATAAATTTGTCAGAATAATGGTTTAAAGTTTTAACTTAGGGGCCGTCCATTAATTACAAGAGTCAAAATAGGGGGGAGGGGGTCCGGCAAAGTCTCACCCAATCTCACCATGGAGGAGGAGGGAGTAATGGAAAACCTCACGTCAACTTTTCAATGCTGAGAGGTGTCCCTCCAGATCTCACCAAATCTCACCAAATAAAAAGGGGGGGGGGGGGGGCAGAATTTTCAAAAAAAAACACCTCACAAAATTAATGGACGGCCCCTTATATGGTGGGTGCCACGGCTCCACGTCAAATTGCTAGGCAGAATCATTTTTAGTAATTGTGTTAAGTTTATTAAATTATGTAATTACATTTCCTAAGGGGACGTCTATTAATTACGTGAGGTGTTTTTTTGAAAATTCGGACCCCCCTTCCCCTTGGTGAGATTTGGTGAGATCTGGCGGGACCCCTCCCTAACCCCCCCTCCCGTGAGATTTAAATTCTAATTTCTAATGTAAATTCTATGCATTAAAAAGTTGACGTGAGGTTTTCCATGACCCCCTCCCCCCTTGGTGAGATTTTGCCGAACCCCCTCCCCCCTATTTTAGCTCACGTAATTAATGGACGTCCCCTTAAATAGTTCTCGCGCAATAGCTATTTAAGTTTTTGTTTCTATGGGAGGTGTCATTTTGTAGCGTACCTAGGGGGGGCGAGGTGCGGTCGCCCCGGGCGCAAGGCTTGGGGACGGAAAAATGGTCGTGAAATATATCTCAGTTTGCTAGACTTTTTGAATGTCAGGATCTTTTTTTTCTTTTTTTCTCGTTCGACCCGAGAGCCAAATATGCACAGTACGCCTCTGGTGTCATGCCCTCTAGTCAAAATTTAGCACTTGACCAGTCCATAAATGCTAAGATTAAAGCGGCAATTCCGAAAATCTTTCAATTGAAGAGAAACATTTTTGATTTGGATTAAAAAAAAATTTATTTAAAATGATTTCATGACCAAATCCATTATAAACCATGCAGTCGGACTAACTTCAAATCTCGGAATTGGTTGCCAATTATATATGTTGTTTTTCAGACATGGAAAATATATAAAAACATTGTACGCACATATAACTCTTTCGCTGACAAAGTCAAACAAAAAAAACATTCAAAAGTACAGTCAGCGAAAAAGCTATATGTGCGTACAATGTTTTCTAATCAAATGTTTTTTAATCAAATCGGGGGAATATGTGTCCCCTTATATCCTTTGAAAAACAACATATGTACATAATCGGCAACCGATTCCGTGATTTGAAGTTAGTCCGACTGCATGGTTTGAAATGGATTTGGTCTCATATACATATATGTGTTATAATTCAAAATGAAAAAGCGCAATTTCAAATACTTTGCAATTTCATAATATAATTTGAAATTTTTTAATGTTTGAAGTAAAGTAAAAAATAATATTTCAAATACTTTTCAAATTCAAAATGAATTTGAAGTTGTTTGTATTAAAATTAAAAAGAAAAAATGTTATTTTTACAATTTTTAGTTTCAAAAATAAAATTTTCAAATTTCCTCTTTTAAAAAACGTGGCACAAATACAATTTTAATAAAGATATGTATGAAAATTTTAGGCGCAAAATTAAAAAAAAATGGGCATTTGAGCCTTCACAAATAAAATTGCCACCCACACACTTTCGATGCAATTAAAATCACTTTTGCCCGATTAAATCAATTTTCGGCTATATGCCAAACAAAGTCTGAACTCGTAAATTAAACAAATTAACAGCATCAATCAATAACGATAACATTGTTTTTGCCAAATCGTTTTAAAACCATACAACAGCATATTAACGATTTACAATCACTTTGTTTATTCAAATCAATTTAAATGGACTAATGCCAATCCATTTAAGCCAGGTGTGTCATGCAAAAGTTTTTAGGCAAAAAAATTTCACTCTCATTTGAATTGAAAGCGAAAACTATGAAATGCTGCAAACACTTAGGAGACTACAATAAATGACTTAATGTATTTTGGCCATCAACTAAATAAATAACTGGAAGGCTTACAAAAATTATGCAAAATCTCGGAAGTTGATTTATTTTGGGTGTGTTAGCGGAAGAAATGACTTAGTTTGGACTCAAAATGAAAAATCGTACAAAAACAAGGCGTGTCAGTGACGTATGCGAGTATGTGCGTCAAGTGGTAGCAATTGTTGAACCTAAAATGCTTTGCTGTTAATTGTTTTCTTTTTGAATTTGGAATTAGCTCAGTTTTTATGCTTTCGATTTTGTACGAGCGTAAATTTTTATGCCTTTCATTTTGGATTTAAAGATATTTTTTTTTTTTATTAAAAATTTCATATGGGTGGTCGTTGCTTTAAAAAATAATATAATATATAACAGCGTTTGCAAATTTATGATAAATATTTTCATATATTTCATAGTGAGCAAATTTTTGTTTACAATAAATCTTATAAAATTTTCATAATACATATTCATATACAATCTCATGATACAAACCAATCAATAGTCTTATGCAATTTGAGTTCTTGCACAACAAGCCAACAAAAGTCAATAGTCCATATTGACCCAATTAATGATATCAATAATTTTCAAGTTATTGGAATTTTAGTGTTTTTTTTTTTGGTTTCTTCTAATACAACCTCTTTTACACACTCTAAATTATAAATTCAGAAAAGATAAAATTGTCAATTCAACAACTACATGCGGTCTAATTAGATCGCACTATTGCCACTGCTGCTGTTGCTCTGATTTTTGTCTCCAATTTAGTGCGTTCAACTTTTTACGCTTTTAATGACGTGTACTACGGTTTTTGATTTCAATTAAGAAATTATTGCTATAAATGGAATCATTACGAGTTTTTAATTTAACATATAACATGATTGGCTGTGAAATAACATCAAATAGGTTTTATCGTTGCACTTTTACTGTCAAACTAAATTAAAAATTACTGCATAATCGTTTTTGATTGAATTGCCGCTGAAATATCAAAATTTAATGAAGTACAGAATCTGAATGAATTTTTGAAACAGATTTCCACATTAAAATTTATTTTCCCTGTTAAAACATAGCCTTAATATGAAAAAAATCTTTTGTTCAATTATATTTATGTTTATATTTTTAAGTACAAAAATAATAAAAATTTGCGGTTACCACCATCAGTTAGAGGAGAAATAAATGAAATATTCAAATTAATAAAAGCAAAAAAAAAAAATTTAAATTTTTCACAAAATTTCATGATTATTTCAGTTTTTACCACTGAAGAAAACAACATAATTAAAAAATAATGAGAAATTCGAATTCCCCATTCAAAACTACTCCGAATGTGAGACTAAATTAAAAGAAAAAAGTTCACTTCAGCGATAACCACCATCATTTTTAGGTTGTTGGTGAACTTTTTTTTTTATGCGAAAGTTTCAAGAGTAATATGAAAATCGCTAATCAGGAGCGCAATATTTAGAAAAAATTGGTAACACATCCCACTCGGGACACTTATGGGAATAGGAAACTGCCGGTGCCTCCAAATTTCAGAGACTTTTTTTTTTTTGAACCGGTCTAATATACATACATACATAAATAGTAAAGGACGGTGTGTGAATGTTGCCAAGCTGGTTCACTTTTTGACGTTAATGTATTACAATTTTATGTTATAATTTTCATTTATAAACTATGAAACTATCACTCACTATAACTATTATATATCAGCTGCTAGTTACGCAGATTAAATGAAACAATAAGTGAGTTAAAGAAAAAACCAAAAAAATTTCAGAGTCCGATGACACAAAAAAAAAATAGTTTTCCTCAAACTTACAAGGTTTTTGTATCGTTTCGGAAACGCTTCAAATAAAATCAAAAGGCGGACATTGAAATCTTGCTTTCTAAAATTTAAATGAAAAATTTCAAAAACGTAACTAGGTTAGGTTCGGTCAAAAGGGTTGCTTGCATAGCAAGTTGCACGCGGAGGAGGCAGTTTGCCCATTGTTATACCCTAAATATATACCATATATAAATGTTCCCCTCCTTCTCCTTTCAAAAGTTCTATTGAATGGGGGCGAACCACCCAGACGCCTTGGTGAAGTTGAGGTTACTGGTGAGTTCCAACTTAGCTAGTTCTTCAAGACCAACAAAGAACGCAGAGCCAAAATATTTGATTCGTCTCCTGATTAGCCCTCGGCATTCGCAGAGCAGGTGTTTAACCGTCTCTTCCTCTTCTTCATCTCCACAGCTCCTGCAGAAATCCATGAAATGAGCACCATATCTGGCGGCCATAGGGCCAATAACACAGTGCACCGTCAGTACACCTACAACAGTCCTAAGCTCTCCTCATCTGAATCTTAAGAGAGTTTATGTCCTTCCCAGATTCAGTTTGGGCCACAAGATTCGAGACGTTCTGCATTCGGCGGTAAGGTTCCACCTTCTGTTCGTTTGTTTCTGGATTATGTCCTCTATCCGATAGTGTAGTTCCGCCAATGGTGTCTTAAGGTCAACCACTTGTTGATTCTTTGGTTGTTCTGATCCTATTCTGGCACATTCGTCAGCTTTCTCATTTCCGAAGATACCCTTATGACCGGGCACCCAGCAGAGCTCTATAGCATGCTGTCGGATTGAACGTAGTGATTCCCTGCAGTGCTCTACACACCGAGACTTCACTATTTTGGCGTTTAGTGCTTTGATCGTTGCTGTTCACACATATGGCAATGATGGAGGAAGTAAGCTCCCTGATCCGTATCATCTGTGCGGCTTGGATCCATTTGTGAAGATGGTTAGCCCCTTTCGTTCCAGAACGGTGCCTGAGTTCCAATCTTCTCTTGTTGGAAAGTTCATTTTGTAGGCAGTGTCAAAGTCAAGTATTGGTACTCGGTAGTCGCTTGCCGTGAGGCAGAGTTCCCGCTGCATATCTTGCAAAATAGACCCGTGACCCTCAGAGTTTTGAAGCTTGTTGCATTCTTTTAACCTAAGAATCCCTTTTACCGCCATATTCCTGATGTATAGGTCATCGTAACTAAAACTTTGTAAGATTCTATGTGAAAGGTTTCTGAAAGGTTTACGAAAGGACACATGAAGAATGGGTCCACACTTGAGCATTACGGGCGCAAATAGAAAAATGTTAGATAGCGAAATACACTCCGCAAGACAAAAGGTGCCATCCAAGCAAATTATTGGGGCTCACACAGTTGATTCTAAAACTATAAATGATATTGCAATGTCAAGCCTTTGAAGCATAAATCAACACCATTTTCGTAGTTGCAAAAATTATCACTTTGTATTTCTATAATTTTTTTCTTTTGCCAATCCAAAATAATTATTATCTTTGAGTTTCATATTTTTTTAATAAAAAAGATGCATAACACTAGTTTACACAAAATAAAGATATGGTTTCTCATATAATTTTTTGTATGTATGTTATGTATAAATTCCAAAAATTTCAACAATTTTTTTTTTCTTTAGAATTGTTTTCGAGATATCCCTCAAAAAAAAAAACAAATTTTTTTCCACTTTTTTCATTTATTTGCCCACATCAAGTTTATTTTTTTCAATTTTTATATGAATTTTTTTTCTTTATCCCCAACAGATCCAATTAATTGCAGTGGTAAGCATGGTGATTTTATGCCCGCTTCGACAAATTGTAAGGATTTTTATGCCTGCATCAAAGGACAATTTCGTTATGAACGCTGTCATGCGAAACATTTTTTTGATAAAGAAACCAATCAATGCCAGGTGATCGACAAACAACAATGTTCCGATGAGCTGGTCACTTATAGCAGTCTTTGCTTTGGACGTCAAGATGGCTCAAAGCATGCTGTAGCAAACGATTGCCGAAAATATTTGCTGTGCAACAAACAACAACCAAGTATTGAGCTATGCCGCAATGCCTGGCTCTTCGATAGCATAGTAGGGGATTGTCGTCAAAATGATGGCACCTGTCACATAGAAAATGGAGAACGCATAGGGGTATGCTATCTAAAACACGGACAATTAACGCATGATGTTAACAATTGTCGTGGCTACTTTGCTTGCATCAATGAAAAAGAAATTCCTAAAATGTGTGCAGCGAATCAGTATTTTAATACGACGGTGAATATGTGTCAGAATGACATACAGCAGCGGTGCAACGATGGAGAAGGGCTTAGCATATTGAGCGTAGAAAATAATATGATGTAACTGATATTATTTAATATATAATTTATAAATTTAAATCTTTTTTTACAATTAATTTTTAAGGAATAAACTTTTGATATCAAATTTGATAGAATCACTTTTCTAATATTACTACGATTTTAGTCTCTTGTTGTTCAACCAATTCAGCGAATTTTCTTTAGTTCTATATTCAAGCAAATCATTCAGCAGGTCTCAATAATCAATAAGATTCTGAAAAAAAACCTACGTATGTATTTTGTTCTCATTATTCCTTTTGATACATAATCGAATCATGCAATAAATCGAAATTAACCACAAATAAAAGCAAAAAAACAAAAAATTCTCACAATTTTGATTTAAAAGCCACGTTAATGGTGCGTATCCGATTACTTATGCCATTTGCAGCCGCCACTTTTGTGTTATGCCATACAAATCAAAATGAATTGAATTTGATCATTAAAATGCAATACAGCTAATAGAACAAAAAATAAACAAAATATGTAAAAAACAACCTATATGTATGTAAACAAGAAACAGAAAATGCATTTCAACAAAACTGGAAAAACAACGCATGATACTTTGCGCAAGAAGCGCTTTTTGCAAACATAGCACAGCAACACTGTTTTAATGATTTATGAGAAGAGAAAAAAAAAACATCTAACAAATGCTGCTCGAATTAAGGAGAGTGCACCAATTGACGGTTTCAATAAATCTACATCGAAATGAGATATTTCTCACATAGGTATGGAATGTTGAAAAATTAGCCAGCGGCGTGCTAATTGCGTAAAAACAGAGTAACATAAAAATGGAAACAAAAAAAAAAAATAAGAAATATAAAAAAAAAGAATTAAAATCTTACAGCGTTGCAGTAAGCCTAATGAGCGTTGATAAAATTTAAATTATTTAGTTCAAAGCATAATATTGTGCAGCAATTTAAAGCTTCTGGTTTTGTATGCAGTTTCTGACATGGCACGGAAAAGATTTTCGATGTGTGAACATCTTTACTGCACAGAGGAAACGATTTGTTTGAATACAACATTCAAAAGCTCCTTCTTAATACCCCAGGAAGACTAGTATATGGGCTATTATCACGAAATGGGTGTAATGGATGTCAGTGAATAGTTTGGTCAGATGCAAAGGCTCAACCATTTTTTTTTTCTTCGCAAATTATTCTCACGATGAGGTAATTTATTTTCCATCATACGCATCGATATTCAATTGCTCTAATAAAAAGTTATAGGGCGAGAATCAACAGATATGTCGCCTCCGTAACCTGTTCATTTCCCATTTCAATACACTAACGGTCTGCTCGCGCGACCCCTCGTTCTAAATTTCGAGCGCGGAATTTCGAAAACAGTAGTAGTATGCTCGCGCACCTAATTGCCGCGGAGTATAAGTTTACATAAATCCTCCCACTCCCGCGCTACAGGTTTGAAACTTGTCCATCGATTTTTCTATGTATAAATATATCTGTGATATATCCTGAATAAACAAGACGATAAACGATTTTTGTGGGCTAATAATTGCAAGGAGCAAGTGTCCGAACATAATACTACAAAATCGGGTGGGCATCGCAGATATTAAAACAGTCAAATCTCATTAACACACGACAAGAGTTCGTAAAAACGATAAGAAAAAAAGAATGTCGCTACCGTAACCGGTCAGTTTTTGCTTATTATGCTATGAATATTTTCAAAGGTTTGACATTTCACTTTCACTTTTGACATTTCGTTTTCATTACTAATGTGAAGATTTGTCCGGAAAATGTGTTTCGTCTCTTCTCTCAGATCCAAGACGCATATTTCAGTGAAAAGTCGCCTCCGTAATCAATAAAATGTTTGTCGCCTCCGAAGCTCTGAGTTAGTGTATTTTGCAGCATACTACCTTTTGAGTACTCTTACTGTAGATCCAGTGATAAATATGTTAAAATAACTTGAAAATGAAATATATAAAAAAAACTAATAGTTGCTACAATGACTTTTTTTTTTTGTTCTCTATGAGTTCTAAAAATCACCCATTTCGTGATAATAGCCCATATAAGGAAAAGAATGGAAGGCGCAAATCCATGTTCCAATCCACGGCTGTATTGATTTAAAGTTTTTTTTTTCTACTATGAAATTTCAAAAATATGAGTTAGGGCCTTTCTACATTAGGGTGGTCCATAAAAAAAATTTGGGGACGCCCCCTCAATTGGTTCGAAATAGAATGAAAAAATTTTAGAAATTTTTTCAAATTTTTATTTTTAACCCATACTGACCCTATTTCAATGTGAAATTTGGCTTTAAACACCGTTTTTATATACTGGTCCTTAGGAAAAAAATATGAGGACTCCTCCTCAGTTGGTTCGAAATAAAATGAAAAAAGTTCTAGGAGTTTTTTCAAATTTTTATCTTTAACCCTTACTGAGCCTATTTCAATGTGAAGTTTGGTCAAAGCCGAAATTTTTTTGAGCCAATTTTTCTTACATGGTTTTTAATTTTAAAAAAGAATATATCAAAAATAAATGCCGCTCGCATCTAGTTTGAGAAATATATTCATGGATAGTTGCGGATATAGCTTTTCTAAAAATCCGTATAAGTTGGGAATTTCTTCGAAGATTTTAAATATTTTGATGTCATATGACAGGTAATTTCACAGTCTATAAAATTGGTGCATAAAAGTTTGAAATTAATTCCATATAATTTTTGATATGGCTGTTTTTAAAAAATTTTTACCATTTTTTTTTTCAAATAACCCTTATTTTCTCTAAAAATTGTTGTAATAATTTGAAATTTTTGTCAAATTTCACATTGAAATAGGGTAAGTAAGGGTTAAAGATAAAAAGTTTAAATAAATTTTTTAAATTTGTTTATCCTATTTCGAACTGATTGGGAGGGCGTCGCATTTGACTTTCGCTTAAGTTAAACTTTGAAATAGGGTATATTTTCGAAGGTACACCCTACAATTTTCAAAATTTTGTGAACAAATATAGCTTATTAAATTATTTTTCAGATGACATCTATATTTTGGAAATCCCTTCAGCCGTTCTCCAGTTAAATAATTTTTTCAAAAATATTTTGCATTTCGAAACGTTTAGGGTGTACCTTCGCGATCGCGCCAATTCTGCCAGATATTGACTTTCTTATCTTACTAGTACTAAATTACATGTACACAAAATTTTAGTTGTGAGTGTATGTTTTTTTTATGAATAGTTTGCATTTTGAAAATTTTAGGGTGTACCTTCGCGACCGCGCCAAGGCTGCCAGATTTTGATTTTCTTATTTTACTAGTACTAAATCAAGCACAGACAAAATTTTAGCTTTGTATCTAGTAGGTTGCTCAAAGTGGCTGCCAGCTCTCCTACTATAACAAATGGAACAATTTTAGCCTGGTATTTTGACTTTTTTAATATTAAAGATTTATTGTCTAACTATTTCACCATCGATCGATTTCTTCACCATTGGTTTAATTTTTTCAAAATTTCTCGATTTTTTTTTCTTTATTTTTTTATGCAATTATAATAAAAAAAAGATCCGACGTTAGAAAAGTTGAAAATACTTTCATCCAAGATTGGTTTGATTGAGGCACTAAAGTTTTAGTTGTACCATGTAATTTATTTAAAACTATAGTTTATTGTTTTATAAACCCATAGTTTTAACTCTACTATTGCAGCTTAAAAATTGCAGCTCACTATGACGGAGTGTACCTAAGCGTGCAAAGCTCAAAAAAAAACTTTCAATGCAGTAATCCATGAGTGTTACCACACCCAATAGTTGAACTTGAACCTTTTCTTCTAAGCAGTTGCGGCGCTATAAAAAAAAAGACATAATGCGTGCACTAAATTATAAAGTTCAAAAACCAAAACTGTTGTTGCGAATAATTTAACAATTTATAGGTACAAATTTGCAAAGTAACATTTTTTAATTATTTATTGCATAAAAAAAAATTGACTACACAAATAGACCATATGATAAATAAGATTTTTATGTTTCGTAGCAAACCCTGTACGCTTTGCGGTTTTAGGTTTTTCTTTTATTAATTTATTTCATTTTTTTTTTAGTTTTATTTTTGACTAACAGTTGGACTTCATGTGGAGTACGTAAATTATTTTTTCTATTCTACCCGCCAGACAAAAAGCGCCAATCGACCAAAAGTCGTGTTCAACAATTTGTGGTAAATGGAGGGGAAAAGTTATAAACAGACATACATCGAGTTAGTAAAATCTAACTCATGCAGTTGATTATAGTCACGGAATTATTTTTAATTATGTGCAAATGTTGACCAGATGTTTGATCAAAAAGCTAACAAAAAGAATGAAATGTTGGTTTCCTTTCAGTCTATGCAGAATTGCTACGTTTCCTTTAATTAATAAATTAAGGTTTAGGAACTAATTGGCTACCATTTTTACTATGATTTGAAGCATTGAAGGCGAGGGAGTGAATAAAAAAATTTTATATATAATTGAATATTTGGCAACTATAACTTAAGTTTCACTCAGGATTTTATTTAATCTATAATTGAAGATTTTGTTACTTTTATTTTTGTTAACAAGTTACCATTTTCTTATCAGAAACAGAGTTCACATAAATTAAATTAACACTCCCTGCTTAAAGCAGCAGGTCAAGGTAAAGGAATTCTAACTTATTGCATTCAGAATCTACATTTTATTTATTGTTCGCCAGACTAGTAGCAGCATAAGGTTTTAGTTGACCTTACTAAACGTACATTAATCTCTAATAGAGTAAAATATATTCCCACGGAAACAATATTTTATAGATGCGCCACAGTGTAAATTAAGACAATAATTAATAAAAAAAAATACAAACAAATTGCCCATAGAAATGAACGCACAAATTTGTCCATTAACACCAATCACTACATTTGACTAAAATGTATGTGTGTGTGTGTGTGTGTGAAGAACACGTGCTTGCGTCAGTAACTGCTACTATAAATTACTGCTCGCTAGCGTAGCGGTAGTTAATGAGCAAAAATTTAACTGGCAGTTGAACTTAACTTTCTAATAAATCATTCATTAATGAAATTAAATTTGAATCGATTGTGGGAATGCGTTTAGTGCGGCGAAATATGACCAGTTGTCTTAAGCGGAAATGAATGCCAGAAATTTAAAGCACTTTACAAACGGCGAGCTAACTTAATTTAAATAGTGATATTTAAAAAAAGAAAAACGCATTTCAATTTAAAAAATTAAAATACTTTCACTTTAATTTTTTATTAAATTTTGTGCTATTTAATAATGCTTTTACTTAAAATTGTTGTATATAAAAGGCGCTAAAAGGTAATGATGAAAGGTAAGTCTTGTAGGACAATAATGGAGTTCCCAAAAGGTTGCTGTTTGTGTACAGAAAATTATCAGAAAACTTTAGACTCATTCTTACAATTTCTGTGCTTTAAGGACTTAGCATAAGCAATTGGTTCTTGTCCTTTGAATTGCAGTATACAGCTTGGTATTGATTTCACTATTACTGACTACTACCGACTACATCGGGCCTGTTAACGTTATCGATTGGTTCATCATGCTAACTTTCGCCAAGTTGTTATTTTTTCAATATCATCTCTGGGATGTGATCCAAAAAATAAACGTCAGCTAGTGCAATTAAAGTAGCATGGACATGTGCAACAAGGCATAGTTCTCTATTAATTTTTGAAATAAAGTTCAGTTCAGCGATCAAGCCTCTAATTGTTAACTTAGTCAATGCGCGTACATAGCTACTTCTCCCAAGTTCAAAGACACGTCATATTGCAGCTCATAAACAAGTTGTAGTAACTAAGCTTTAAATAGCTAATTGGATTTTCATCAAAAAATCTTCTTAAGTATTCGATGTGTTGCAACGATTATAGAATAAGTCAATCACACACAGGATAGAAAATAGTCTAACTGGAGCTTCCTGGAACATACTATTGATCTGCATAAGCATACACAGTAAAAGTAAAATATTGCTACAGTACTTTAAGGTCTAAAGTCACTTGGTGATATACATATCTGTGTGGGTGGGCATAACACCTACCATACAGACAAAGATTTTGAACTATCTTAACTAATAGGATTTTTCAGAGAATGATATGAACTTGGTACGATGGCACATAGTAACACAACAGGGGCTAAGAAAAGTTACCCACACACATAGGCAACATCACTATATCGATAAAGTTCTTTTAGGCTAGTAATATGTAATTTAATGCTTGGTGCAAGGATACTTGCTGGCACGTGGGGTTTGAACAATAAAACGAAATGTACTGCGGTGGAGTTACCAAAATGTTTGAGGTAAATAAATTGAGATTCAAACAGATATGGAGTTTGAGAAAGAGTCAGCGAAAATAAATAATAGAGAAATAAACAGAAATTGAGATTGAGATGTAGATGGAGATAGAGATAGATAGAAAAATAAAGATAGAAATAAAAAATTTATTGATATGTAAATAGAAATAGAGAGTTGATAAATTGCATTAGCAATCGGTTGAATATCGTGCGGAAGGAGTGTTGTATATAAAAGGCGCTAAAAGGTAATGATGAAAGGTAAGTCTTGTAGGACAATAATGGAGTTCCCAAAAGGTTGCTGTTTGTGTACAGAAAATTATCAGAAAACTTTAGACTCATTCTTACAATTTCTGTGCTTTAAGGACTTAGCATAAGCAATTGGTTCTTGTCCTTTGAATTGCAGTATACAGCTTGGTATTGATTTCACTATTACTGACTACTACCGACTACATCGGGCCTGTTAACGTTATCGATTGGTTCATCATGCTAACTTTCGCCAAGTTGTTATTTTTTCAATATCATCTCTGGGATGTGATCCAAAAAATAAACGTCAGCTAGTGCAATTAAAGTAGCATGGACATGTGCAACAAGGCATAGTTCTCTATTAATTTTTGAAATAAAGTTCAGTTCAGCGATCAAGCCTCTAATTGTTAACTTAGTCAATGCGCGTACATAGCTACTTCTCCCAAGTTCAAAGACACGTCATATTGCAGCTCATAAACAAGTTGTAGTAACTAAGCTTTAAATAGCTAATTGGATTTTCATCAAAAAATCTTCTTAAGTATTCGATGTGTTGCAACGATTATAGAATAAGTCAATCACACACAGGATAGAAAATAGTCTAACTGGAGCTTCCTGGAACATACTATTGATCTGCATAAGCATACACAGTAAAAGTAAAATATTGCTACAGTACTTTAAGGTCTAAAGTCACTTGGTGATATACATATCTGTGTGGGTGGGCATAACACCTACCATACAGACAAAGATTTTGAACTATCTTAACTAATAGGATTTTTCAGAGAATGATATGAACTTGGTACGATGGCACATAGTAACACAACAGGGGCTAAGAAAAGTTACCCACACACATAGGCAACATCACTATATCGATAAAGTTCTTTTAGGCTAGTAATATGTAATTTAATGCTTGGTGCAAGGATACTTGCTGGCACGTGGGGTTTGAACAATAAAACGAAATGTACTGCGGTGGAGTTACCAAAATGTTTGAGGTAAATAAATTGAGATTCAAACAGATATGGAGTTTGAGAAAGAGTCAGCGAAAATAAATAATAGAGAAATAAACAGAAATTGAGATTGAGATGTAGATGGAGATAGAGATAGATAGAAAAATAAAGATAGAAATAAAAAATTTATTGATATGTAAATAGAAATAGAGAGTTGATAAATTGTATTAGCAATCGGTTGAATATCGTGCGGAAGGAGTGTTTGGCGACGCTCTACCGCAACAAGCGGGAATTTTTGAGTCGTTACGTTACTGTAGACGAAACTAAAATCCACCACAACACATTAACACATTAGAAACGAGGGAGCAGTCGAAGCAGTGGACTTTTGGGCAATCAAGACCGAAGAAGACCGAGATGGGTCTGTCAGCTGACAAGATGATGGTGAGTGTGTTTTGGAATCCCCGTGGCATAACCCACATCGATTGCCTTGAAATGGGAAGAACAATCATCGGACAATATTATTCAGAGCTGTTGTACCGATGTGAAGCTCAGTTGAAGCAGAAACGACCGCACATGGCTAAGAAAAAACTTACTTTCCATCAAGACAACGCATCGGCATACAAAATTGGCAAAAATTGTACAAACTGTGCTACGAATTGTATTCTCTCCCACCACATTCTCTCGACCTGGCCTTCTGTGATTATTATCTTTTTCGAAACTTATAGAAATAGCTTGGTGGAAAGAGATATAAGTCAAATAAAGAGCTTATCTTTGAAACGAATGGCTATTTTGAGAACATGTGCGGAAGACATAAAGTAATTGAAGAGCCGTTCAATGAAGTGCGTTGAGCTTAAAGAAGATTATGTTGAGAAATACTGTGAGCTACATATGTCTTACCAGCAAAGAAGGTGTTTTCTTGCCTAAGCCGATTACTTTTCAACTCACTCTTGTATGACTCTAATATAATTTAACAAAGGCATGAACAAAATTGCATTATATATTTGATTTTAGTAGCTAATCCTATCATGAAAATTTGAAGCACAATTTTAAAGAAAATGTGATATTTGAAATAAAAGTATCCGGAGTCAAATGTGTTAAGTCAATGCTTCTCTAGATAGATAGGAGACTTCGTTACGATAGCATTTATTTTTATAAAAAAATTATAAAAATTCCATACGCAAAAACAGATCCATATTAAATTTATGACATCATCGAATTAATTCAAAACAGAAAGATTTTAATTGTAATTTTTAAACTTTAATTTGTTTCAAAAACCACCACAAATAGTTAAATAAAAAATTGACTGCATACAATTGATAGCAAGCAGAACAGAATGCACGAAGTTTAAAATTTCAAAGTGGAATTCTTTCACTTTTTCACATGCGCTACGCTCCCACTTGTGACAGACGGAGACTTCACAAATGTCAAAGCACAAAATAACAACAGTGAGTATGGTTGCTGTCTAATTGACAGCAAAAGCAGCCAGTAAAGTAAAGTAAACGGCTGACGATGATGAAGTGTTTGAATGAAAACTAAACAACAAACTTCGACAAAATGACAAATAAACGTTCAAAATGACAGAATGGTAGCCAAAAGCACTGACTGAAATGCTACTCGAAACACACGCATGCGCAATGCGCATTGACAAACAAATATTGTTGATGAATTGAATTGAAATTGAAGTGTATTTGCATTTGAATGGAAAAAAAAAAACTTTATTTAAGCTAATGACTTAAACACTGCGGTGCGTATTCAACGCACACATTCTTTTGTCATTTGGCAACTTGACAAAGAGCGTTTTCTTCTTTTATGCTGTTGTTTTCTACGTCGTTTTGTCAGCAAGTAATGACTGCTTATAACTTTCAATGAATGAATTCAGTTGACAGTTGCCCACTCATGTGTTGCCAACATAAAAATATTTTTATTTTTTTATTTGCTTATTGAAAATTACAATTAGCCGGCCTAAATAGTTGTTTTTCATCAATAGTGTTTTTGATCAATCAGTGATCACTCAATTGTCAACAGCAGCTGTTGCAAGCTGGTAATGAATTATAACAATATCACTTTATTTTTTTGGCATTAAATGTAACTTTTTGTTGGCTCCAAATGGTCTCTAAGGCTATGCCACTTCCGGCGTTAATTTGAATTGGTCGAAATTGCCAATATTTCCGTTGGGTGTGGTTTGCAAGAAAAGAAAAAAAAAACAATAGAAAACATTTTTTTTTTGTGCAATTTGGACGTCATTGATGTCATTCAAAAAGGTATGAAGCAAAATTTGTTTTGATATTTTTGTTTAGAAAACATATTTGCTACTAAATCACAGATATAAATTAAGAGGTTATAATGCTCAGACAATTACAGAGCAAACAATTTATATGTACAATATATCGAGATAGGCGAAAAAAATTTTTTTGATATGACTAAGTTAACATGGGACCGAATCGAATAATATCATTGAATTTATCATATATTTGGTAATAATTACCTTATTATATTTTAATGATTTTATTAAGTCAACTTGGCTGTAAAAAATAGTTCTATGGGCGGTGCCACACCCCTTACCAGAAAATATGTTTCTACAGTTAAATTAATGGAATTTTCAATAGAGATAGTTTGAACTCTTAAGAATTATATTTGTTTTTAATGGGCAAAGCTACGCCCCTAACCAGAAAAAATGTTTTCACAGCTAGACTAATGAACCTATTTTGATGAAATTTGGTATAGCGATAGATTGCACCATAAAGAAGAGATAGAGACTAGGCAACATCACACCATAATTTTTATATTTGGGAGCGATGACATTTTATCAGGTAAAATAGTACTGAACTGTTTTTTTATTGTCACTATAAGGGTTGAATTTTAGCCAGTGAATGATTTCTGGTACATATCAATGTGAGGTAAGATCAAATCGATTCAAATATTTATAATGTTTCTCTCAATAAACAACACTTAAATCTTCTTTTATTTGGAAGTAACATTATTTTTGCTCAGTGTACACAATAATTTATCGCTGTGAATTGCTATAATTTAGAGCTTCTTAAGGAGCTCAGGCTTATAATAAGAGCACTGAATTCAAAGTATTGTCTGATTAACTTAGATTAGGTAAGTGCGGTATTGAATGTAAGCGAATTCATTTAATTCACACAGTGGACTCAATTGGCATACAAGGAAAAAGTCATTAAATCTAACGAGTTCAAAAAAATGAAACTTCGCTACTGATCCATGCTTAGTATTATGGACTAAACCAAACTTAATACGACTCAGCGGTCAAAATTACATGAGTAGATCCTCATTAAGTCTAAACTTTAATTTTTTGTAGGACTGTGTAATCAAACACAATATCTTGAAAATGGCTTTCTTGGCTGTTCTTAAAACTTGCAACTACTTTAAGAAAATTTTCCATAGTATTCTTAAACCTTCAAAAAATTAGCTTACAACGAATATCGCACTTTGTTTTTAAGACATTAACTTGTTCACGATTAAAATGCCTAAAAACTCCATTTTTCACTGTTTAAGCCAAGTTTTTATAATTTTTTTAGGGAGTTTTCTTTATTTCAATGCGATTTTCTAGCACACGTTCTTAGATTTAATTCACGGCTTACGTTTCAATTTATTTTTAGCAAATGCATGACAGTTTTGATATTCCCAAGTCAAAAATTGGTAGAAAACCCTTTTTACTGTCTTTCTTGAAAAATTTGGAATAATCTAAACTTCGATCTAGACTTCGATTTTCCATTAACGTTGCAATAGCTACTGCTATGATATGAGAATTTAAAAAAAAAAATTATTACACTGAAGTCTAAAAAACACAATGATGCAAACAATTCGCTAGATAAAACGAAAGACTTACGACACGAACTCGCTGCTTGTAGACAGTTTTCAACCAAATATTTCTTTCTTTTTTTTTTCATCACTGCTGTTGCTATGCATTTTTTTCGATATTACAGCTATTGTTATTTGCTATTAAATTTCAACCCGGCAGCAATTATTCAAGCAATAAATGCTGCACGTTGGCACCTGATAAGCAGTCAAAAATTTAGACTGACGCAAAGAGCCCAAAAGTCAAGTACTAATAAAGTGACTTGTAGTTGTTAACACAACAATTGCGGCTACGACTTGCGGTTACTTACTGTTTTTATTTTTTAACACTGTTGTTGCTTGGCTTTTTTGCTTTACAATGAGACGCATTTTGTGACGATGCGTGCAATGCCCAAATATTTCAATATGTATTTTTTAAATTATTACTATTTATTACAATTGTTGTTGTTGTGAGTAACTATTTTATGATATGCAACGTTTCAAGATACAAGGCCACGCAATATAAGGTAGTAAAAATGACTCTGATTAGGGTCTCTTTTGTTTTATTGTGGCTTTTTACGCACCTTTACAATTGTTTTTTTTTTTTAATATAAATAACTGCACGAAATTCCTTTGAGTACACAAGACAACATAATCTTTGATTTCTAAGAAAAATTATTTTCAACTGTAGGGAAATTTTTAAATTTGACAAATGCTGTTGCATATTCAAAGGTAGCCATTCTGCTAACGACTAGCGCAAAGTTTGTATCTTCAGTGTAGGGTTCGCTGGCTTAGTCTGCCACAACTTAGCTAGTTCTGCTATTGGTATAATTTTGTTGGTAGCACGCACGTTTTTTCACCTTGAGAATATCCATTGATATGCATTGTCTTTTACATCAATTTGTTTTGTCTTTTGCATAGTATAAGGATAGTTGCTCAAAAGTTCATTCCGTGAAAAATCAGTCCCCTAACTGAAAATTATCGTCTCTGAATTTGCATATCGCGAACAAATTTTGTTACTCAGTGTTTCGCAAACAAATTGATTTCTTATTTAGACTTCCATTGTAATGGTTCATTTGTTTTAGTCTGAACTTGAGCCGATTTCAATTGTTTACAATTTTTTTTTTTTTTCTTCCAAATCGATTTATTTATTTAAAACTTTCGTTGGCGTTTTTGTTTTTTTCTTTTTTTTGCCTTTTATCTTGGCGACCACAATAGGCCAAGGTCAATGTGAATAATTTAATTGGTTACCTTTCACCTAGATGTCGCCAGTTAATTAATTTTTTTACACTTCATTTCGATAGAGGGTGGGTGCATTGAATAATGAAAATAAAAATTCATTACAAATTGTAAAAAAAAAAAGTTTCATTCAAGAGGCAAAATAATGCTTTTAAACTTGTTTTGGGCTTGGCTATAAAGTTTTACTTTAATTGTGAACATAAGATTTGTTAAGATTTTTGCAACTCTTTTTTTTATCTACAGTTAGTAGTAGACCCTTTAATTTGAGCTTGAACGAAAATTTCATGGAAAAAACATCCGCTGATTCATAAAAGACGGCGCCACATGGCAATTTGTTGTTTTATGTCTTTAAGCCCACTCTCACGTTACAGTAAATCACGCGCGTCGAAATATTCGCCTGAATAATGAAGTTTGTTAATATTTTTAGTAACGATCTGAAAACATTAAAAAAAAATAGCACCTTAAACAATAAAAAAAAAAAATGTGTTACTAAATTCAGCTCATTAAATTGCATTTCAACGTTTTCTAGACGTTTTGGTTTTAGCCAAATATAACATGGCTTTAGGCAACGCTTCTACGAGTATTTAATGCATTAAAGAAAGAAAAAAAAAAAAAAGGGAAAAACACACCTTCATCATTCACGGGACAGCATTCAGGGGCAGTCGTCTGTTGTTTTATTTTTGTTTTATTGTTCGTGCAAAATTATTTTTTTATTTGCTCTAAATTCGTTGGCTTTCTTGAACATTTAATGTATGAATACAATTTGTCTGTTGCTGTGCTTTAATTTGTACAATTTTTGTTAATACTTCCATATAAATTTATTTAGCAGAAATTTAACTTTATTAATTTTTACTCCATTTTATTTATGCTGCATTTTAGCAGCTTATTCATTTGCTAAAGTATTACTTCATTTTTGTAACCTACACTCAGAGTATATTCACTTTGCCATAACGTTTATGTATGCATAGAAGGGAGGGACATGGCAGCTATAGAAAAGTTTATATATTCTTGATCAGCGCTACCACCGGTGTCAATTTAGTCCTGTTCGTCTGTCAATCACGATTACTGGAAAATATGGGCCACACCTTCAAACAAAGTTCTTGATATTAAAAATGGGCGAAATTACTTCATGGACAAGCCAACCAAATAAAATATTTAAAACGCTATATTAGGAGAGTTGTTTGATGTAGTGTAACCTCAAAAATACTAGGAATAATTTTGGCAAGCTCTGAACAAAAAAATTTTGTATATCAAAAAGAGACAGTGGCACCTGCCATTCAAGCAAAAACTTAAAAACACTATAATTAGATAACTATTCAAATCTACATATTGAAATAAAATTTCGCGCAAAAAGTTGGCAAATTTCAAAATGAGGGCGTGGCACCTCATTTACAAGCATACGCTTCAAAACTCTACGTAGAGAGCTATTTAAGTAAATGTTGTTGGGTATTAAGTTTCCCTTACTTGTTATTTTTAAAGACTTACTCGTCCAGACATAATGGAAGTGGAAGGAGCCAAAGAAGCCTAGAGTTTGTCCCGAAATCGGACACTCGGAGGCAGTTTGCCCATTGTGATACCCTAAATATATGTAAAAATATTTCACTCCTTCTCCTATAATAGTCTTATTGAATGGAGGTAAACCACCCAGAAGCCTTGATGAACTTGAGGATGCTGGTGAATTCCAACTCAGCTAGTTCCTTAAGATCAACAAAGAACGTAGAACCAAATAATTTAGTTCGTCTCCTCATTAGCCCTGGGCATTCACAGAGCAGGTGTTTAACCGTCTCAACCTCTTCTTCATCTTCGCAGTTCGTGTAGAAATTTCTGAAAAGAGCACCATATCTGGCGGCCATAGCCAATAACACAGTGCACCCGTCAGTACTCATACAACAGTCCTTAGGTATCCTCTTCTGAATCTTAAGAGAGTTTGTGTCCTTCCAAGATTCAGTTTAGGCCACATGATTCGAGACGTTCTGCATCTGGCGGTAAGATTCCACTTTCTGTTCGTTTTTTTCTTGGTTAAGCTCTCTTTATCCGATAGTGTAGTTCCGCCAATGGTATCTTAAGGTCTACCACTTGTTGATTCTCTGGCTGTTCTGATCTTATTCTGGCACATTCGTCAGCTTTCTCATTTCCGGAGATACCCTTATGACCGGGCACCCTGCAGAGCTCTATAGCATGCTGTCGAATTGAACATAGTGATTTCCTGCAGTGTTCTACACAACTAGAATTCACGATTTTGGCGTTCAGTGCTTTGATCGCTGCCTGACTGTCCACACATATGGTAATGATGGAGGAAGTAAGCTCCCTATGCCGTATCCGCAATTGTTTGGTAGTCTAAAAGGCATCTCCATACTTATATTATCCGAGTACATATCCGCTTTTGCGCCAAACTCCATCTTGGATCCATGGTGGATGGTTAGCCCCTTCCCTTCCAGAACGGCGCTTGAGTTCCAATCTTCTCTTGTTGGAAAGTTCATGTTGTAGACAGTGTCAAAGTCAAGTATTGGTACTCGGTAATCACTTGCCGTAAGGCCGCCATATTCCTTATGTATAAGTCAATAGGGAGAAGATGCATTATAATTTCCAGGCCCGCCTGTAGTGCCCATCTCAAAAGGAGCAAAAATTGACATTAATGTCATTGTCTCTACACAAAGGGTGTACTCATATTGAAAATCATAGAAGGTGTCGTGGCAAATATAGAAAAAAAAAGTCTATCTGTGGCTATAGCCAAGACGGATTTTTTATTTCCTACATTTGTATTGTAAGGTTCTATTTCATTTATTATAAAAATGTCTATCTATAATGATTGGCATTAGTTTTATTGCACTCAATGAGGTCAGCTTTTGATAAAAAAAAATAATTATATATTAAACAATTTTAAATATTATAATTTGAAATTAGTAACAACGCCAACATTCTATTAAAATACAAGGTAAATATTTTCAAAAGCGAAACTATTTTGTCAAGTTTCAACAAAATAACAATATTTTACCAGCAATCAAAACGGAAAACCACAATCACCAAGTTAACAGTTAAGTCCAAATTATATAGAGTAAAATAACTTAAGGAAAAGAATCGTAACGAGCGCATGAAAGCAATGCTGCCCAAACTACACACAAATTGTTAATTGAACGTTTGAAACGCCTCTAGATCAATTGAACAAATGGTGCAGCAGCTACTGGATTTTAACAGCACCACGCTGAAGTGAATACTTAGCAAATTTGCGTAATTTTCTAATACCACCAGCACATATAGTAATTGGAGTAGCATTTTTTATCAGCAATCAATGGAATATTTTATTTTTTCTAAGCTAAATTAAACAACTGGGTAATTTTTCTTTCTTTAAACTAATGATTGGGAAGTATCATTATTTTGCATTGGAATTTTAAGCATAGACTTTATTGCAAAATTAAAACTTAAAAAATGCATTAAGTCTAACAAATTATGCAAAAGCTAAATAAAAAAAATTCTTTTTTTTTCTTATTAACATCGACGACAATCAATTAAAAACTAATAAGCGGCTTGAGTAAAATAAAAAAAAAAAATTTTTTTTACCCGCAAACCTAAATAACAAGTCGCATTAAAATTGTTCAAGACATTAGCCAGAAAAACAACCTGCTGGCCAAATAGAAAAAAAAAAAACAAATTATCGGTAGCACATTTCCATATTGCGCTATCAGCGCAAGCAGTACTTAGAAAAAAACGTTGCACCAAAATCAATCAACGCCATATTAAATGCCGTCCGTCGTATGTGGAGGCCTTAAACAAGATTTCCTGGTTCGATTTCAGGTCCGCGTTACCTAAAGCGACAGTTAGACGATGCGAGACGATGGTGGCCTCATTTTTTCCAGAGGCTTATAGACGAACCAAATTATGATGATGATGATGGTTGTTGTTGTTGTTTCTCTCTCGAATTTTTCCTATTGCTAATGCGCGTGCAGACAAGCGCATGCGCTGCTGTCGCTATTTTGATTCTACTACAAGTTACACACTCTATGAATGCCTTTAAGCCGCATGTTTCTAATCAAAATTTCAATTTACCTACTCCAATTTCCAGCTTTAAATTCTGTCGCAAACTTGGCACTATGCACAACAGCAACAACAACTTGTTTGGATTTCATTCATATGCTTAGCAGGAAATTGCTAAAAAGTTATAGTTTTTGTATCTTAAGGCAACAACAGGCAGGTGAAAATCTCGTAAAGTATAGAAAAAAACATGAAATACTGCGTGCACAAGCGCTTTAGAACGGGCGCACAACAATTCGCGTGGAATGGTAATAAAATGCTGTATGGCATTTAACGCATTTTGTGTGCTTTATGGAAAAAATAATGTTGCTAAGTCATAAATGCACAGTGAGTTAGATTGTTTGAATTTATATAATTAAATATATTTGAATGGGGTACAGCCCCTTCAAAGTTATTTAAGCACACTGAAAATATTTGAAACGGAAAAAGTGAAACAAAAGGGACTAAGCTAATTAACTAATGAACCAATTTAAACAGTTGAGTGACGTACTGAGTAGCCCCATTAAGAAGATATTAAATCTTCAAGGGGTTTAGAAAAATGTTTGAATAAAATGTTATGAAACAATGTTAACCAACAATGTTAAACTACAACGCTCAGCTGTTTCTCTGAAAACTAAAATCTTGCAAACAATTTATTTTTGATTTAAATTTTTCATCCCACTGTCCTTAACGCATGTGAAAATATTTATGATAAAATTTCCATTATAGTATTTGAATTGATCAAATCAGACATGCGTGCAGTTTTAGACATAAGAAAAAAGAAAAAAATAAGAATATATTGTTATATAACTATACATATTTGAAGCTTAAATAGATGTTAAATGTCGCAATAAATTGAGCTCAATTGACTGAAATTATAGGCTTTTCAACAACATATCAAGTGTCAAATTATATGAAAACTTAAATGATTGGAAAAAATGATATGGGAAAAAATATTGGAAATAAAATTATGAAGCAAAAATAATGTTGTCAAATGGGGGATGCCAATGCCAGCTTATTATAAAGTCTTTTTTATTGACCTTTCTGATGTTTTTTAAACAGGCTATTTTGCAGACTTACTGGTTTACATTTCAAAAGTACCCTTAAAATCAGTTATCTATTTTTTTTATGCTGCAATTTTTTTTCTAGTCTAGTGCGGATATTCAAGGTCAAAGGTGGTTTTTTTCAAATATCTCGTAAGCTATTGGCTTTAAGGAAATTTATTTATAATACAATTTCTTTTTTAGCTAATTTTACATAAAAAAAGTTATAAACAAAATTTCCGCAGAACCAATAATTACCGAGATATTCAGCTGAGAAAGTTAAGTGCTGTGATAGATTCGATTTGCCATCATCTTTACAATACAATGCAAGGAACGTTAGTTTATGGGTTATGGCATTGATCCTATGGACCAATTTCTTCGTTTAATTTTGACTGATATTTTACATATATTTTCATTGCTGAACTTTTTTTTTGGAACTAGGTCAATTTCAGCATATGTTTAGCACATGAACTTAAAAATTGAAAAATACCTTAGGTTAATCTATTTATAAGTAATCAACATCAAAGCCTTACGCCATTTCTCATTCTTGCTATTGACAGCATTTTTGTATGAGCGCGCGCGCGTTTGCACTCAACGCCTTCTTGGATACGCCCACTTTTCATTCACCGTTTGTTTTTTTCTATTTGCCACGCTCGACTGGTTTGATTGATTGAGTTTGATTTTTACTCATTTAACTTTTTCAAGCAAGAAAATTAATTCCTTTGGTGCTACAGTGTGCATAGTGAATATTCTAGCGTATAAGTTGATTGCTATTGCACCACTGGTCATTTGGTCTACCTAAATGATCCTATTTGTATGTTGTGGTCATTCATGGCATTTAAAGTGCTCTGGTGTTGTGCGGTTCCAAAGTTGTGAAATCTAATCAAGAGAGGTGTACGTAATTGAGTTGTTTTGATATAAGCCGGCATTAACATGTTTATGGTATGATACCGCTTTTTTTTCTTTTCATTTATATCTATGAGTGTAAGATTATGTAGTGACCTTGAACTAGTTATTTTGAATTCTTTAATAGTAAAGGTATAGTATCATGCTTTGATTTTTTTTTTTTTTTTCTACTTATTATGACTATTTAAGTGCATATATTAAATGATCCATTGTTTTCATTTAAGTTGTCAACACTTATCACTTTCATTCAGCTACTACTTTGCTATTGACATGTAATTTTCTACCTTTTTTCATCAGCTCGAAATTGCGCCGCACCTCTAATCAATTTTACAAATATTAATTTATAATTTGGCCACCGAATGGCTTGACCCCAGTTACTTTTTCGTTGAACGTTATTGCTGCAAATTTAGGCAATTCGTTTCGTAAAATTTCATTGAGGACCACATCCAGCTTGGCTGAGCACTTGGGTCATCAGCATTAGACCACAAGTTGTTTGCAGTCTGTTGTAACTCGTTACTGTGAATGTTGTTGTTGAAGAAACGCGAGCAAATAAACCATTAAAAAACTTGCTTACCAGCTGAGTCACAGTGTTGCATTTTTTTTTTGAGATCAAAAGGTTTATTTGAAATTATGTATGAAAAATTGCGCCAAATTTGACACCATCAGAAAATTTTCGTGAAGTTAAGTAAAAAATATGTGATAAATAACACAAGGCAACATTGGATTTAAGATTCAGCTATGATGGAATAAAAGCACCACGATAGCCAAGTAACGTCCAGCAAACTTAATTGACCTAGAAAGTTTTCGTTATTCAGTGGATTTTTTGATTTGATATATTGACCTCATCAGTGCTTTGTCAACAGTGATAACGTCTTCCTGTGTACAGCGCAATAAAAAAATTAATTTTATGAACTGGTGGTGATTTTCTTTGGATTGATGTGCTCAAAATAGTTGTTCAATTTATTTCTGACGCTAATCAATTTTAAGACCCTAATCAATTGAATAATATCTTGCGAGTTGAGGTCGATAAACCAACAAACTAGACTATTCTTATCCTCACATAAAGGTTATCCCGGTAAGAAAGCTTTAATTGAACTTTTCTCATACAAAGGCTGTTTATTCGATATATTTTCCTGAGCTACAGAGAGAATCAACGGATCTCTATATAGGACAAGGGAATGAAATTTAAATCAAGAGGTACGTTTCAACAGAATGCAGCTACTACTAACCTTTCTAACAGTAAGTTGGCATTGGTGTTCTAAGAGCACAAGTAAGAATTTTCATACGAATCGCAAATGATTGGCCATATTAGAGATCTGGCCGGGACTTTGGTAATCGGATCAGGCAAACCGGATATGACACTGATCATTGTGCCGGATACGGCACTGAACAGCCCGAGTAAAAGTTTTTCTCTTGATCGCATGCGGTTAGCCTTATTACAGATCCGATCCTGACTTGGGAAATCGGATCAGGGCCGGACTTGCGTAATCAGATCAGGTCCGTATAGGCTTTCATGTGGCTTTCTATAAAAATATCATAAATGAGGCTAGCCAGCTCCGGTCCTTTCCATAACCGTCCATGTCCTGATTCATAATTTGGCAAAACTGATCTGATCAGAATTTCTTAGTACGTTTCCTACTTTTAGATTCTGATAAGATTCACATATGGATGCCCATAATAGAGTCCGCCATTTCAAGCCAGATCCAGAGCTGACTATGGTATGGCTTGCTGGATAGGAATTCCTACTCTGGAGGCTGTACACAAATTACGTATGATGGTAATTGATCGTTTTGAAACCCCTACTTCCCCTTACGTAAGAAATTTCAGTATAATAAATACGCCATGATGATGATACAATAAGAAAATTATCAACCCCTCCCTTCCCTTAAAAGTTTAACGTTTTTACTGTACACCACCTAATTATGGTCACACCTAGGCTTGCCAAGTTGAAAACCATGGCCATTAAACCATAAAAATAATTTTTTTTTTTCAAATCTTAAAAGTCAATTTTTTTTTTGGGAAACTGTTTCATAAAATAGTAAAAACTTAAATAATTTTGGTGTAGGAAAAACTTGATGACCTTTTTTTTTTTGCTCGTTCACAAAACTTTGAAGATCATGTTCAATTCCCGACTACTAAGTATTTCAGAAATTTTCGAATTCCTACCAGGCTTCCGGCTTCGGCATCAAATTCCGGGCTTGGCCGGGTCAATCATGGTCACATGGCAACCCTGGTCGCACTATATTTCACATAAAGTTTCAAATTTTTCACTTTTTGCAGAATAGTTATTCTGTGAAGGCAGGCCAGTTTGTTTTGTCTCATTGAGTAGCCTCTGAAGATTTGATATCAAATGTGTTCTGCCAATGCTATTCTTTTGTTCGTCGTAATTTTTAAGTTCTCTGGACCAGCGTCTGATATGGCCTTGGCGTGCTTTAGATTCGATAAATGAGAACGCTTTATCAAGTTCTGTTTTTCTAGAATTTTTTCCAAGTAATTTAAAGAAATATCATCAGCATCTTTCAAATTCTCAGTAGTCCGCCAATTGTTCAGCTCCAATGTACACCTTTGTGACACTATGCATCAGTGGCATATGTTTTTTAAAAATATTTTAGAAAAAAGCCAATTAATGCGCACAGTTGTTTATGTAGTCTAATAATTGAATAACATATAAAATTGAAATACTAAAAACACAAATATTTTAATTGTGTCCACATTTGGCCAAAGAAATAAATTCAAAATTCAGCATAAATTTCAAGTCACATTTACATTTTCTTTGGCAGTTTTTTTTTTTTTTGCAAACCGTACGCAATGATATTTCAGAAAATTAGTAAAACATTAATGTATGACTATTGGCAGTTGAGTTTTTCATATTCGTACGTAATAATAAATTTAATTGAATGTTTAAATAACTTCATTAGAGCAAAAATTTTGCATTAATTTAAAAGACACAAATATTTCTTATGTGCTAAAAATGACAATTTTTTTTTCTCAATTTGCAATGCAATTTTGGCAAAACAAACTGCTTGCTGACCTGGTTGTCAACCGCCGAATTTGCGACCTTCATGTACGTAGTAAATTGAAAAATACGTCCAGACTTTTGACACAAAAACCAAATTGTTAATAAATTAACGCAAATGGTCAAATACAAACACGCGTCACTATTGAGATAACGCAAAATGTTACCACAAATCCGGTTCTTTTTAAAGAAGTTGTTCTTAAAGAGATGTGGGTTTTTTTTGGCTTTAAACATAATTGACAATTTATGGTATGAAACATAAAAATAATCACCGACTCACATACAAACATAGTTGCAAAAAAAAAATCATTTAATAAAAAGTTTAAATTTTTTCTAATCACATCAAATTTATGCAGCACGGCAACAACATATTTTTCATTTAAAAAAATTTTGCTTTTTAAATTTTAATTTTTTTTTAACTGAAATATCCCGCAGCGTTAATATGTCATTTCAGCTTAATTGAATAGTTAAAGTTTTTATTTGAATGCCATTGAAATTGTTGAAAGCATGAAATGCACTACTTCATACTTCTCTTCATGATTCCATTCAAATGCAGCTTAGCTACCACACCTACAAACTTTTTGACACTTAAATCTTGGTTCTCAGAGCGTGAGTCATAAATTTTAACATTGTAGCATATTTTTTATAGATATAATTTCTGAAAACAATAAGCAAAAATGCCCAAAAGGAAATTGAAGCAGTTAAAAACCCATTTAGCAACAAATGAAATATTATTTTATATCGTATGAATTACCAACAATTTTCAATCATTAAATTCGTGCATAGACCAATAAAAGTTCTTGGCAAACGTCAAATGTGGCATAAAGTATTCATTATGTGCGCACCACCGGTATATAAAGCGCTCCTACTGCTGTTGGCCAAAATCAAATGATCATAAATTTTTGTGCTGATTTGATTCACGTCATTAAATTGAATGCGTTTGACCTTCTTTGTCACACCTGCGCAGTAAAGCGTTACAGTACAATTTAATGATAATAGTAACAACAACAACAATAACAGAAACAGCAATAATAATTGCAACAACACAAGTCACTGACTGATTGACGATTGACTGATAGATGATTATACGATATTAATAACGTAGCACATAGATTTTATATTAACCCAAAGGCTATAGGAGATAGGATAGGAGAATAATATATCTCTTGAAAGTGAGGGTTTCCCATGCGGAGCTATGAAGTTATTGCAAGTTCTAAAAAATATCAACTATACTACCGGTTAAAACTGAAACATGTTACGAACTAATGAATGGCTCAATCGACCCTGCTGTAGCGAGTTCATCAATCAATCATTTAGCTTTCTAAGGTACTAGCTCCGCTTTATTACTTCGAGATAATTTCCCTATCTGTGTTCCAATATAGGCTATTGTTTGTAGATTTTTATTAGGACAGCCAATCAGTTGACTAAACTAAGTTTTCTATACCTGTCTCTGTAAAGCTATTTCGAAAGCATTCTGATACTGCTAGAATAGCAAGTACTTCCATAGAAAATATAGCCCAAGGGCAATGTTTTCTCAGATATTGACATGTTCCGAGTAAATTTCAGCTTCAATACTGATAATACAATACGTCAATTTAGACCAGCGGTGGGCATGGAAATCTAGCAAAAAGGCGCAGGAACAAAGTCAAGCTACAAAAAACGAAATTTTAAAGTTTTTTTGCTTTCATTTCCAAATTCGCCAACAGCACAAAAAAAAATTAAATAGCACTACAAACAAAAACAATTGCTACATTCGTCGAGACACAATGCGGCACTGTCGCTAATGCCTTTGTGTGTTGTTTTTGTTTTCATTTGAACTCAAAAGTCAAGGCTGTGCGTCGATAGCGTTGAAATTCCGCGAATTGGTTTTTGGTTGCTTGTGCATCGAATAACGGTTCGGGCCATGAGGGCGGAAAGTTCCACAACGTGCCCATCGCTGATGTAGACAATAGTGTCGTCTATATCAGAGTTTCAATATTCGATATCAACACAGTGTTTATTTTTAGTTAACCCATTAGATGAGACCATATGAGTCCGCATCATCCTTAAATTATTTCTTGCTCTCTTTAGCGCAGGTTTGAGTAAATATATGACTGTGTCTTGTTCAATAACCCCAGCTTATTAATAACTACAGCTGAAAGTCTCAGATAAAAGAGTGCCGATTGGGCTTTTATCGGACTGGTACGCATCGTACCGATAGTACAAATTCATGCCTCTATACATTTAAAAATGTTGTCTTTTAAAAATGTCCTTACACTCAAAACTTAACATAGCTGATGAGGGATTTACTTCCTCTGGAATATATCCAAAGAAGGTTTTCATGTGCAGCTCTTAAATTTGTCTACAGTCGCTTGTGCATCTGCTTAGTGGAGCTTACGCATTTCACACCTTCAAGTTAATATAAATACATTACATCGATAAAAAAAAACCCAATGGTTTTATACTCATATTTGATTTCATTGCCCAACATTGGGGAATGCCGTCCATTTTCGGCGTTTCTTTGTAAACATGAACGTTTCTGTTTTCCGGCGATACACAAAGAGCGTTTGTTCACACAAGATAGTCCCTGTTGGCCTGTTCACGGCTTGAGCTCCTTACAATAATTCGCTTTTCAAACATAAGGACAAACCGCAACATTCACTTGTCTTCGAAGAGGTTTTTGGTCTGTAATCTTAAATCTTTTCGGATGAAAATTGGACAGGTAGTTGTAAAATTTTTAAATTGACGTATCAATAAAGTTTTCCAATTGAATGTATTAAATCGTTGCTCTCGTGTAGAAAGGCCCTAACTCATATTTTTGAAATTTCACCGAAGGAGAAAAAACTTTAAAACCTAAAATAAAGAAGTTTTTTTTAAATGCGATTCCCAAACTTTTTAGTGGGTTAGTTAGGAGAGGCTGGGACGTAAACGTTTATGGAGAGAAATTCCCCAAATGTCATTTCCATCAATGATTTTTTGGCACTTAAACATTTGCACCAAAAATTGGCATATTCGACATGTGCAAAAATGGCAGCGTTCAAATCAAGTTTTGAATTCCAACCGATACAAAATAATGGACATAAATGTAAACATGGATTTTCCTCTTCCATTCTTTTCCTTATGTACTCATCTTCCTGAGGGATTAGGGAGAAGATTTTACATGTCTTTTTTAGCTTAGACCTTTACCTAATTAACGATACCAATATCGATAAAACATTGACCAAAAAGTAAATTTCGATAAAAAAATTAGTGAGGGCCTTTCTACCCGAGAACGACGAAATATTTCGTACGAAAATGAAAAAATATTGGGCTAAACTTCACAGACATATAGCTTCTCGATTTTTTCTTTTTCTAGCAATCACTTCAGAGCACCAATGGGTTAAAAATATTTGAATTCTGCTTCTTGGATTTTCCCCATGAGTGTTCTAAATTCAATAGCAATAACTAACGACTTTATAATTTTGTCATCATTAGTCAGATTTTGCCATTTTTAGAATCAGCGTTTCGTTATTGCAAGAATTAATTAAATTAAAACAATTGAATCAATTTTCCACTTTTAGGCGGATGCCATATTTGTATGTATGTATGTACATAAAACATATCCGTAAAGAACATTTTGTATAACTAATGCCGCGAGAATTCCGTATTATTGTATAATTCATAATGGCAATTTTATATTCAATAAAATATTTAAATGCAAAACTTCATTTGAGCTTTGTTCATAAAATCATTCATAACTTAATTGTTAATCATTCACCTGTCTATTGTTTTGACTTAACAACTTAATATACTCTTATGTTATGTATGTGGTAAAAATATGAGACCTGCTCACGTGAACACACCCACGACGGTAAATCTACTTTTAATGACCATAAATTAATTTTAATTATTTTTTGTGTTTATTTTTACGAGTGTTCTGCCTAAGAGTTGTTTTATTGATCTATAAAGTTTGTCGCATGCGATTGTTATGATCATCATAAATATCATTGAATATGTAGTAGAGTAATTTTATTGCTCTGAAGAAAAACAACTGGTTATTGAATTCACTGCAAAGGCATTACCACGTTTATATGCGTGCAATAGATTTTTATTATACAGGGTGGCCACTGCTAAACTCTGAAGGATTTAAAAAATTTATAACTTAATCGTTTTTAATAAGTAATATTCATTTCCCACCAATAACACGATTAGGAATATTAACGCCTGGTTTGAAATAAATAGATCAGTTGGTTATCTTGCAACAGAATTGAGCTACTACATCAATTAATATTTCATTTGCCACTCTGTACATAACATTATATGAAGTATATTAAGTCATTCAAATAGCTTTGAGCAATTCAATTCAATTTTTCACAATTCTCTTTGGTTGAAAATTCGCCACAATATGAATAACTTTTGTTGCCTTTACTGTTTTGCATTCTTGTCATCACGCTGATATGATGTGATATCACAACAACCTGTTTAACTTTAAAATTTAACCAAAGCGCTGTTTTGAGTTTTACTCGAATGTTCAAAGTGAACTTCAAGGCTTTCATGGATATTTATGTTTTATGATTTGCAGTTAGAAGTTTCACAGAATTTATAGATCCACAAATTTGGTTTTGTTTTGGTGTTTTTGTTTATTTTAATTTACAACTTTGTTTTATAATTTGAAAGGTGCCTTAGATTGCTATAGTTAACTTTGCATAGCTATGGCTTTTATAGTAGTTATTTTTTTATTGCTTATCTAACTAAATTGGATTTTTTTCTTATCTAGTTAACACCTTGTTAGTGTTATTGCTATTATTGTTTGGTTATACTTTAATTTAAATTTTTGCAATTATAATTAGTTTCGTTAGGTTTTTGAGCCAATTTCAATTATCTTTACTTCTGCGCGATTGTACAACATTGGAACTAACACGGGCAACAATAATGAACAACAACGGTGTTCGGTTTGCTAAAAAAAAAATCATTTAAAGTGACTGCCGACATAATTGACAAGCTTCTGAGATATGTACGTGGTTTACTTATGTGCTTGGCATTGTTTGAGATTTTGTTTGTTTTCAGATTAATAAATAATACAGTCCTGCAACTAATTTCCTTTTCAAAGTTCGAATAGTGTTTCTATTAGATTTTTAACAATATGATAAACAATTTGATCTGTGTTTTGTGTATACACAAATAATTTTATTAGTTATACATACAGACATATACTAACTACATATTTATGTATCTAAGGATTGTAATTATTACACTCGTAATAAAAGTCCGAAAATCACTATTGTTAACATATGGTCACCTTCCCATTAAAATAATAAAACAATCACAACACAACGACACCTAATGCAGAGGAGGAGCACGTTTTGAGCTAACATACTGACTCGTTTTACTAACAGCCATTTAGGGTGGAGTAACATAAATCAGGAAAGAAAAAACTTGAATATTTTTAGTCCATAAATTGCAACAAGTCGTGTTACATTCGAATTAAGATTTTACAGGTTTTTTGTTTTATGAAAATAATTGCAAAGGCGGACAATTCCAATGATCAATCAAAAATATTATTGGTGCAGACAAAAAGTTATACTTTCAAAATAAATAAAAATCTTCAAAAAAAAAATTTAATTTTTATCTAACTTTTACTTTTCAATATTAAAAATATTGTTAAAACATAATATATTGCCACTGAGTTTTTTGGCTTACATCAATTTTAAAGTTTTTAACTTTCAATTAGTAACAAATATGGCTATAGCGTTTGGTATACTGTTATACCCATTTGGTCATTAAGCTTGACGTTAGCAGCCTAAAGTAATTTAGTTATTAAGTAATTTACTATGATTTATTTATTTTCTTCTGATAATTTTTATGTTGCTTTTGCAGCTGCTCTAGATTAAGTACTGAATATTGTAATAATAAAATCTTAATATAGCGCAAACGCAGATTTTCGATATAAATAGGAAAATAATTGTTTCATCAAATTAATTGAATATAGACGAAGGTATTCTAATTAGCTTTTATAATTTTTAATTGTTATTTTGCATAGAATGGGTAAAATAGACTTGAGGCTACATAAATTACGTATTAAGATTGTTTGTGATTGATTGAATTATAAAGATGTCTTAAGTCCCCCGTTCCCTCCCCCCCCCCCTTAATTTTTTGTTACATTATTTTTAATTATATTTGAAGTTGAAATATTGTATCAGAAAATTAAGTTTTATGGAATTGGAACATGGATTTTTGCTCTATAACCCATAAAGTAAACCTCAAATAGAAAAATATGTTTAGTTCAAAGTTGTAGAGAAAATGCAACCACATCGTTTTAATTTCATATGACACGACTTAACACATCTTTCATAGTCTAAATATTTTCAATAGAAATATCAAGTTTCAAATATATATAGTAATTTTAACAAAAAGTACTGTTTATATTGAAAGTTCTTAAGTAACGTAACTTAGTCAAACTTAAAAAGAACATTTTCCGCTTAAAATATCGATGTTTGCCCGAAATTGGTCTTTTTTTGAAAATTTAAAGTTAACAAATCAAGTGCACAAATCTCTGCTACAACTTTGAACCCAATACATTTTCCAATTTGAAGCTTGCTTTTTGAGCTACAGATTAAAAATTCATATTCGACCTGCTTATAACTTGTTTATAAGCAGGCCCGTACCTACCCGACTTTGCGTGGGGGGGAGCAAATGCAATTCCAATAGCATGATTTTTTATTTTTCTCCTTCCAAAAAATCAAATTTGCAACCGAATGAAACGCGTGGGGTGCAAAGCTGTCCCTATGATTGGTACGGGCATGTTTATAAGGAAACCCAGCCGGGGAACAAGCTGTTGAGGGAAACTCCACAAATTAGGCATAGTAACAATTCAAAAGGTTAGCTTACCTGTGACACCAGTTGCGTCTTTGATAACGAAGAGCCTGGCGCAGTCCCTCAGCTGGCTGTTTAACCGAATGCAATTCATTAACACAATACCCGAGTTTTCTATTTTGACACGAATTGAAAATTTAAGGGCGCAATTTAAGTGGTCTAAGAAAAGAAATTAAAAATTTGCCACTTTGGATACCGATTATGAATTACACAGAATTGCAACGAAAAAAAAAAACTTTGAGAAGCCACAGTGTAAGTTGTTTTTTAAATTTTTTGCTTTTTGAACATAAACACTTTAAAAAAAAAAACACTAAATTGCAGATTGAAAAATAAACACTTTACAAAAATCACTCAATTAATTAAAAAGGACAATTACAATGAAAACCGCCGAAGCAAAGATCAGCTGTTTCGTCTTAATCGCGTTGCCACCTGCTTAATAACAATGGTCGTGTTCAGTTGCATAAGCATAATAGCTCAGATGCACACTCGCGAGTTTATAGTAATGCAAATGTAGAGCCACAATCAGAATAAAATAAAATGTGCACATTGTCAATATATATATAAAGCTCAATAAGTGTGTGTGTGTGTGTGGTGTGTGTGTTGCGTGCATATGTGTTGCGTGCATGTGTGTTGTTTATGGAGGAGGGTTATTTCCATAGATTTATTTGGATAAAATGGGCAATACCACGCCCCCCACATATGAAAAAATTAAGCTTCATCATATCTTACTAGCTGTTTAACGCCGATAAATGAAACTTGGTACCAGTTTATATAAAAAGTAGCGATACTTTTTTTTATATCTTATCAACTTTTTGACGCATATGAAATAAAAAATTTTATTTATCATATCTCATCAACTTTTTAAGGCAGATAACTTAGGCTTGGTACATAAATAAAAGGTGCGGGTAAAAGCAAGTTTCAATAGAAAAAAAACTGTTTTTTTATGTATCGGCAACTATTTGGCGCAGATCAATGAAACTTGCTACATATATAAAAACAAAGACTATAACCAAATTAAACTCATCGCCCCACCTACCGGTAAGGGCAGAACAACATCTGCCAGGCCTGCTAGTAATGAATATTTTTATTGTGTCCACATTAACCCTAGGATCTTCAGCTACCTTTGAGGCGGTAAGTGACACTAGCCAGAAGTAACGCTGGTGCCTGCGTTTGGTTTTATGTATTGCGTATGGCTGCAGTTATGTGTGTGTATACTTATATACATATCGCACATTTACTTGAAGAGTGGATTAACTCAAAAAACACAAAGTGGGAGAAAAACGCATTTAAAGTTTTCAATAAGTGACTTTTAATATGAAAATTCAAAAAATTGTGTTTATATAAACTCTTCTTACAAGGCGAGTTTATAAGATACCTTCTGACACAAAATAAAACACAAAATGGCGGATATTTCTGCATCATTTACTCAAAAATCACGTTTTTTGAGTTATGCCAGTCTTGAAGTAAATGAGCGATATATGTTTGCGTGTGTTAGAAAATGGGCATAGTCAAGAAATAATACCGTTTTTTTTTTTTTGTATGGCATAGGCAAATTTCTACCTCATTTATTTTAAAAACATTTAACAACTCAGTTTTTTAAAAAATAGAACTCGATTATTTTCAACCTGAATAACGCATCGAATCGCAATGATTCAGTTCAGAAACCCTCGTGGGACTCGTAAGGCCCAGCAGGTACACTTATGATGTTACTATATAAACATAAAATGCTTGTTCTGTGAAGTCAGCGCAAGCGACCCGTTTTCGGTTTCATTGCGTTTAGAAACCATTAGCGGTAGTTGGCAAGTGACCGTTTGGCGCTCAGGCCTAAGAAAGAATTTTGCCGACGACTCAAAGTCAAAATAGGCCTCGAATATCCTTAGCTGCACATCCTAGGGTTAAACCCGGTCACATAGAATACATAACAAAAACACAAACGTTCATGTGTTGAGCTTTCTGCGTCGCTCCATTACTACTTACTAAAAAATGAATCTAACAGTGCAGGGTGTTTAACTGAGTCTGTTGCAACCGTTTCAGCACCGAAACCGAAGATATACATACATATGCCGTCAATCAGTCTCGAGCTTGTATACAGGAAAAGAATTTATGTAACGAAACGTTTTAATAAGTTTATGTGCAAAAAAAAAAAATATTCAAAAAAGTCAATTGAATTCAAACTCAGACCTCATTGGCAGTGGGTACTATAAGTCCGGCACTGCTGAGGAGATATTTCATTCCAAACGTAATTTCGTGTAGCCACTAAGTTCACGTTGAGGAAACTTACAAAAATCGTTGATTCTGAATTGGGTTCCTACCGTGAGAAAAAAAGTTTTGCAATTTCTATATGATAAATATTTCCTCATTACACTTCGAGTCAATTTCAAATGTTGTTGACAGTATCAATTCAGTATCGCTCTTGTCTTGGCAATCAATCTTGTAAATTGCGTTAAATACATCATTTATCTTTCAACTACAATGAAGTGTTTTAGTTATTTTTTCTATGGCAAAGCAACAATTTGCATTTAAGCGACTTAGCAATGTAATCGTTATATTTTTTTTATAACATATAACACTTGCAAAAAAATCATTAAATCCAATATGAGGTTGCTGTCTTAGTACTTGGATGTCGATTTGTTTCATATACCCAGTTTAAGCAAATTTCTTCAAGCCGAAGCTAACTTTTACTTCAAATATTTTGTGTTACATATACAGACGTATCTATTTTAAGCAAAATTTTCTTAAAGTCTTTAAACAGCTACTTAACTGCTTACGAAATTATGCAATCCGCCTTTGCCCATTTGAAAGAAAACAGAAAAATCGAAAGTCAATTAATTGTAACGCGTACACAAATTATCGCAGCTTGATCACATTAATTAAATCTAAAAAAAAACTTATCAATGATTTTTCGCTTTTTAATATAAATTAAAAATTTCCACAACACAAATTAAATCTAATTTAAATGTCTGAATATTTTATTTTTGGACATTTTAATGAGATAATTTGTCCGTAAATGGTTGTAGCTAAAGAGGCTTTTAATCGCCATTAGCCATTTGAATTGGATAAATTAATAATTTTCACCAAAATTGAATATTAAATTATATTTAATTTAAGATTTTTCCGTTAAATCGTACAATATTTCATAAAACTTCAACCGGCAATAAATCAATATTCAGTAAGTGCTTGAAACTTATACAAAGCACATCTTTCCATCATTATAGCAATTTTTTGAATTCGTCAGTTTAATAGCTTATCAATCAAACTGTCTTTCAATCAATTAAATTTGAAGAGCTATTAACATGGTAATCGATAAATTTAGGGTGGCGCATAAGTTTGAATAATTCATAACTTTTATATTTTTGAATATTTTCTTTGTAGGACTTTTGAAGCAAAGTAAGAAAATGATCACTTGAGTCCTTCAATTTTATTTTGAAAATCATGGATACTTGAACTCAGCCTACCGTGAACCTTTTAATATTGGACAAATGGCTACTCATATCGTGATAAATTGTCTTGTGGCACATGGGTAGCAGGACGGTTTAGACAGAAATCTTCCATGAGTGTACAAACCACGTTCAGTTCGAACTGGGGAAAATATTGCAGGAAATCATTGATGAAAAACTCTTTATATCAACTTAAAGTTGTGGCAGTCCCTTTGGGACTCCGATGATCACCGTAAAGAATTTTACAATTATACCACCCAGTATGAACAATTCGGAGCTGTGATTTAGCAAGACGAGGCTACCACACACTGCATGAGAAAGTGTGACGCTTTAAAGGAAGGTTTAAGGCGAAAGCTTCATATGCAAATTTGCTACTTTTAGCTGGCCGCCACATTCAGCATACTAACTTCTTTGGGGATAACTCAGTGAAAAGATTTATGTAAAGAGATAGGAAATAATTCAGAAGCTTCACGCAAATATCCGAACTGAAATCCAACAACAGTCAGAAATTCTTTGGTTATAATGAAGAATACTCTCAAAAGAGTCTGTGCATAATATTCCACAACAAGCCAAAGATAGAAGCCCTACCCAGTGCACTCCAGTGAAAAATTACAACTTTAGCTGGGTGAGATAATTCTGTAATGTTACCTTTGAGGGGACTTTGCGGGACCAATGGAAAAACTGAGAAACATTGAAAATTCACTGCCTCTTCTACCTATTTAACTAACTACCTTCTACTAACCCAAACCAAATTTATTAGCAATAGCAGTATAAAGTATTGTAATCGAAAACACAGTTTTCAATGTTTAAATATAAGTTCTGTAATTATTCTTCACAGTGTTTCACAATCCTTAGAAAAAATGTTCATACACGAATTATTTATCAAAATTTTTCTTTCTAATACAAGTGCGATGTAAGCTCCGCAATTCACAGATATGTATGTTCAACCTTCAAGTCTTAACATTCAGAAATCTATATAAAGAGTGTTTAAATTTTAACTATACTTTTTTAACTTTCCCGCCATTTTTTTTAAAGGTACTAGATTACACCGATGTTTTTTTAGGTATAAATTTAAAAAATCCCGGTTAATTAAAATGGAGTTAGCAAAGTGTTTCATTATTAAAATATTGCCAATTGTTTAATTGGGCCATTGAAAATCAAGAAGAAAATTTAAGTTTTTTTAAAGAAAATCGCGATTAACACCATTGGATTTCTTCTTATCGGGTCTCTTGAGGTTTCTTATGCGGATAATCCTTAATTTGCTCAACCCCTCAAAGACAAAATCATTGAAGAAATATTACTATTTGAATCATCACTATGCGAAAAAGTTATTCAAAACAGTGGAGGTCACTTGAACAACATTTTTTTGTTTCCTTATTAACCGGAATTAATGTACTTTAATTTTTAATAAAACTATTATAAATAATAAAAAAACATACAATTTATGTATTTTATTTAAAATTTTATAAGAGACCTCAAATTTGAAGACCCTTTATAAATAGGTGAAGGTAAAACAGTTTCATCCCATTTTAACTGCCATAACACAACATAATTGCTGGACTTTTTTATTTTTGTTGGAAAGTTTTTGAAGAGCGGCATTGCAAAATGAATGTTGTTCAATAGTAGGCGGTGCCACGCCACTAACAGGAAAATAGTTTTTCACTGCTAAACCAATGAACCATGTCAGTGATAGAAAAATGTGTCATTACTGCTGAGCTAATGGACCGATTTTGATGGAATTTGTATGGAGATAGATTGAACTCTAAGTTAGCGATAGAGATAGTGAACCCGTTTTTTCTTCTGAGCATTATAAAATTCATGAAAAAAGTAATTTTTCTGAAGCATAGTTTCAATCTCAACAAAATATGCATACTTCTTTACTTCTTTTATTTTCAGTTTATACTTCTTGTCAAATTTATTTCCAATGCTAAAGCATCAGAAGACAAATCGTATAGTTTCAATGAAAGAAATAATACAGGCCAAGATTAGTCTCCTTTTTTGAGTATTTTAGATCTTAGCACAATATAAACTGTATCTAGGATATTGGCAGTATGATATTTGTTTGAAGTATAGTTTTTAGAACTACACGGTTAGAAATCTTTGATTAAATTTTAATACAAGCGAAATATTACAAGGATTTTTAATACAATTTTGATTAAATTTAATACTTTTCAATAGATTACAAAATTTTGTAATAAATTTTGTATTAAATTTTAATAAATAAGTATTATATTTGATTTTTAAACCATCGTCTATTATATTTTAATACTTCAATATTGAACTTTCATTTTATGTTTTTGTCAATATAAATAAACTTTTAGCCAACCAAAAAATAACACTACGGTGGCTGATGTCGTTAAGCTACGCGTACATCAATTGAATTCACAAGGAACCCGGTTCGAATCCCATTCGAAATGAAAATTTTTTTTTTTTAAATCTTAATAAAAACGAGTATTAAATTTTAATACAAAAAAGTATTAAAAACTAATTTTAAAATTTAGGCAGTAATAAATTTTAATACAATTCTGGTGTAGTCATATATGTAAGCCCAAAAGTATTAAAATTTAATCCAAAATTTCTAACCGTGTACTACTATTACCTATTAGCTATTTCTCCCAGTCGAACGGACCAACCTTGCCAAAATATGTCTTTTCTTTCAATCTAATTTTTACTAATAATCGTAGGTAAGCGCAAACTTTCTTCAAAACTCTGCTGCATCACTATTGAGTCCAGGAACAAAATATATTTTTTTATTTATTTATTTATTCAAATGAAAAATAGTGATTTATGCACTAAATTACAAAGAAAGGAGCACTAGTAACTAAGACTTACGGCTCACAAAATTATATATTTTCATATTTGCTACAAAACATACCTTGTATTTTCACCATAACTTAAACCAATTTTTAAATGCCTACAAGGAAATGTACAATTTAAACACTTAAGCACTTGCTTATCTACTAATTGTCATATTAATTTAATGCGTCATTTTCCTAACCATTATCCATTGGCTATTGAAATGACAACAATCTTAAAAACACATAAATCGAGCGAAATTTCATCACACGCATTTGTCAAATCTTCAAGGAAAGACATTGCGTTGTTATCGCCCAAATACTGATCAAACTAAATTAAATAACATTTTTTTTTTCTGGTTGGCAAATTGAGGTAGCAAACGAAATCATTAACTGAATTTGATCAAATGCTTAAACACGTTTCGAGATTAAGTTTGCAAATCAATATATGTTAATACAAACAAAAAAAATATATATATAAAAATACAAACCGAAACAACGTGCTGTTGACAAGTGAAATGAATTAATTGTTTTACGTGGGAAAAAAATCCCAAAATTTCACATGTTCAATTTACAAAAAAAAAAAACAAACAACGATTTGCAAAAATACTGACCTGACTTAAGCAAAAAAAAAAAAAAAAACCAATTTGCTCCAGATTTTTTGCAAACGCGCATCGCATTACAACACTTTTTGAACAAACAAACTGGTCATGCGCGCTTGCGTCTATAGTCATAAAAGGAATTTGCAAAAAACTACAACAACACGGTGACTCTACGTTGATAAGCAAATTGAAAAAAAAACACAAACATCCTCGTTAGTTAGTGGAATGGGCATATTCATGATAGAGGATTAACAAAACATACCAATAAATTATGAATTTCGACTGAGCCAAAGATAAAGAAAGCACAGCCTTAAGCATTTTGAAACGAACATAGCCCTAAGACTGTCAGACAGATCTGAGTAAAGTTGTTTGAGATTTAAGTATTCCTTGTGTCCTTTATCTTCACATGGCGAACAGGGCCAAATTGAATTTTTGACTGCTCACCACCAGGTGTCTTCTATTTACTCCAACATTTCTCCAATTGACATTTTTTAAAAAAATTTGGTTTTTTTATTATTTTAAGTTAAAGGTCAAAAAATAAAAAATTTAAATAATTTTAGTAAAATATTGTGAATGTAAAAATATTAAAAAAATTTTCGATATACAAAAATTTTCAGCAATTTTTTGAAAATTTACGTGTGCAATATTTATTTTTTTGGAAATTTTACTCAAAATGGTCTTGCAACTTGCAACTTTTTCGTTGTCATAAGTTCGCCAGTGCTGTTTGCTATTTCATCGAGTACAGCACAGGTTATGCATGGAATACCCTCTTAAGATTATATTTAAGTGGTTTTTGTAAACTATTTCACAAGTTCGGTTTTTTGCAAATTTTTGTTTTTTGTTTCTTTTACTGCTGCAGCGCACTTTGGACCAGTTTAGATGACTCGATCGAGTTTGTATTTTCTTTTAGCATAAAATTTTGTCGCTTTAGTTTTGCACAAGCGCGTGGGTCCATCGAATACGATGTTGTTTTATGCAAAGTTTTTTTTTTTTATTTTACAGTTTTTATGCATAATTTTGATTTAAAAACTTTAAAAAACTAACAAACGTAAGACTTTATATATAAGCTGCTCCAGTTAATGCTTTTGATAACATTTAACCAGGCGCTGTTGTCGTCATTCTAGCCATATTAGTTGTAACATATCTCCTTTGTCATAATATTGGTATTCGTTGCAATTTTTATTTACATAGCTGACCAATGTGTTGGACGCCAAATTTTAAGTCGAATTTGGTAGCACACTACGGTTATATATTGATCATGGTAGTGGTGTGTTACTTAGAGTTGCAGATGACATTTATAGTGCGAAGCGTATACTCAATTCAATTGCACGCTATTCAATTGATAGCTAATGTTAGCTACCTTTCGCACATAATTAATGTTGTTAATACTTTTGGCCCGTAATATATCCGATGCTTAAGTCTTTCGTTTAACTTTTTAAAGATCAATAATGCAACCGCTTTTGCAATATGCGCGCCAAATGCAATAACAAAAGTGTGTTTATGAGCATTTCATAGCAAATTTTTTGTTTACTTCGTTTGTGATCTATATATTTTTGCTTATTTTATTGTGTATGGCTTTAGAGCGTATGGGAAATTGCTTTAGAAACTGAACCAAAAGTTATCAAAAAAGTCACAATTCATGTAATAAATAGCTGAAAATTATGGAAAATTTTGTAGGTAAGCTGTTTAAGGCTACAATATGTAAAGAACAATTCTTTTTTTAAAAAAAATTGCCCAAAATTTTTTAACAAAAAGATCAATCGAAAAATCTTCAGCAATTGCAATATGGAGTAATTACACTGTCCGACACCAAAAATGTTCCATGATATTTATTAATTTTTTATGATTTAATAAGGACCACTATGTTCAAAAAAAATTTTGAAAGATTTTGCTCACGGTTAGTTTTTTTTTAAATTTTTTTTAAATATTTTCAGTGTATTTTCAGCTTTTAGGCTATATCTTATCCAAATATAAACCGATTTTGTTTAAATAAATTTTGAAAAAAAGATAATCACACCTATTATGAAATAAATTTCGCCCGAAATTTTTCGCCTTTTTTCATTTCCCCTATTGTGAATCATATTTCACCCGAAATATTTCACTTTTTCGAAAACTTTCCCTTATTATGAAATTTATTTTATTGTGAAATCAACTGTCATTTTAAGTGAAAATATCCCCTTCAATATTATTTGTGAAAAGTGGAAATTCAAAACAAAAGAAACAATTAATGTACTTTTTGTTTTCAGATGTTTTCATCAAATCTTTGTAATATTAAAAAAAAAGAATCATGGATGATGACATTAATTTAGTTGAATTGAAAAATAAAATTTAAAATGCATTATTGAATTTAAAAATCATTTGGTTTTCAAATTGAATTTCCAATATGCGCTGAGCAAGGGTTTCTATGTGTAGTAAAAAGCCAAGGCTCCAAAGGATATCCTATAATATTGGCGAAATCTGAAGATAAAATAAGCTGCATAAATTTCAAAATCGTATCTTGTAGCTGACAGCTTACGTTTGTACAATAGGATGGGTCATTTTAAGATTTTTTTCTCTAATCGCAAGCGCCTACCCGGCCCATTCATACCAAGAACATACCTGCAAAATCTTTTTGAAATCGGTCAATATATTCTGTTCGTGCTTTGAGGGTCTATTTTTGATATTTTAAGTAAAACACAGAAAGTAGGGCATTTTCTAAAATGGGCCCGGCTGCGTTACTAATGCGTTTTATGGATCGCTCGGCGATGGATAAAGGACCACAGACTCAAAATCGAAACCGAAAAGTAGTCCTAGCTCAAACGTCGTGTCATAATAGATACGTCCTATATATGGTTGGCGTTTGATATAGGACTACTTTTCGGTCTCGATTTGGAGTTTGTGGTTCTTAATGATGACTTTTCATAGCCAAGTGAAACTTAAAACGCAATACTTTCTGTATTTTTACTAAAATTTCAAAAATTGACCCTCAAAGCACGAACAGAAGATATTGACCGATTTCAAAAAAATTTTGCAGGTATGTTCTTGGTATGAGTGGGCCGCTTTTCCCGGGTAGGCGCTTGCGATTAGAGAAAAAAATCTTAAAATGACCCATCCTATTGTACAGGTATGTAGTTGCAAGGGATTTGAGTTATCTTGCGAATTCCTCCTAAGAAAACGTTGCAGGGAATTTCCTCCCTCATCTTCTTCACATAATACCTTAGTTCAATACTATACATTTCTTGTTTATTTTCTTTAACACACAACTTATTATTTTATGCCATTTTTGACATTTTGAACTTCAAAGCTATTCACAATAAGATGTTTGAAAAATCTACATTGATTCGAAGTGAATTTCAATTCTGGCGAATTTCATGATACGAATTTTTATTTCGAGTGAAATGCTAATTTCGGGTGAATTGAACTTTCGCCCGAAATTCATAATAGGGGTGAATAAAATTAAAGGAAAGTTTTGCTTTTAATTTACAGGTTACGAGATAAAATCTGACACATTTGAAAAAATTGATTTTTTTAAAATTTGATTCCAATTAAAAATAATTTTAAAAATATAAATATTTAAAACAAAATCGGTTTATATTTAGATGAGATATAGCCTGACAACAAAATACACTGAAAATGCACTAAAAAAAATTTTAAAAAAAAAACTAACCGTGAGAAAAATCTATCAAAAATTTTTTTTGAACTTAGGGGACCTAATTACATCATAAAAAATTAAGAAAGTTCATGGAGCAAAAAAAAAAATGTCAAAAAAGTCGGATAGCGTTATAACACGATCGTAAGCATTATAAATTCAAATTGCAAAAAGTGATGTCACAGCATATTTATTGTGAGAAACTGATGAAGCTGGAGTACAAATAATACAAATGAAAGTCATTTTAATTGGTAACGAAATTCTCGCATATACTACTTTTATATATGCTATTATTTTTTCAAAGATTTTACTATTAAATGAAAGCTCTCAGTGATGCCATCATCTGCATATTAAAAAAAAAAGTCAATGATCTTAAATTTCCATTAATCTTCATTTAATTAATTAACTGTTCACAATCAAAAATGGAAAAAGTTTATAAAATGCGCTTTTTATTTATACAACAGTATATTTTTTATGCTTTAATTTTGCAAATTTAATTATGAAATGCTTTCTTTTGTCATATTGTAAATTGAATATAATAAGCTGTCGCAAAAATTGAAAGAAATTTCAAACTGTATTTGCAAAAATCTACATAATTTGGGCCAACATCATTTAGTGCAATAAATTGACAAGTTTTTTTCTAATAGTTTTTTGTTTTTTGCAAAATATTAACATTAATAGCTTGCGAAAATATGTGGATCACACGTAACAAAGATCTTATTGATTGTTAAGCTTACGCAGAGAAAAATATCTGCTGGTACTTGGGACTGTCTTGTACAAACCGAACACTTTTCGGACGACGCATTTTTCATTTGGCTGAAAATTTTTTTATGGATTCTGTATCGAAAAAGAAGAGATACGTATTCGAGGATTTTTAAAAAAAAATTTTTTTTTTTTCAAAATAGAACGAATTCAAATTTTGAGAATTTTTCGATTTTTGGCTTGGAGACTCACTTTCAAAAATTCATAACTCCGGTTGTGTTAAAGCTATAAAATTTAAATTAATTTCATTGTAAAGGTAAAAGTATGAACTTAAATAAAAAAATAATTTTTTAAAAAATTGCTAACAAATTAATATTGTTATAAGCAATTTAAATGTTTAAATCAATTTTTAACAATTGCTCCCACCCTGTATCAAATATTTAATGTCAGAATCGTGTTCTACGTCAAATTTCCTATCGAAAACGTTTTTTTTTTAATGGGGAAACTATTGTTAGTATTAAAAAAAATTAATTTATGTAGTGCGGCACATCTTATCGTCGCGCGGATTCTATTGCACGCCTCATTTTCTTGTTCCATAGTTTCCCCATAAAAAAAAAAACCGTTTTCGATAGTTTCCCCATTAAAAAAAAAATTTTCTAGCTTTAACAGAACCGGAGTTATGAATTTTTGAAAGTGAGCTTCCAAGCCAAAAATTACAAAATTCTCAAAATTTGAATTCGCTCTATTTTGAAAATAAATTTTTTTTTTTCAATATCCTCGAATACGTATCTCTTCTTTTTCGATACAGAACCCATAAAAAAATTTTCAGCCAAATCAAAAATGTGTCGGTCAATTTTTGTCAAAATTCGTTCGGTTTGTAAAAGACTGTCCCATTTAAGGAAATAATTTTTCAGTGAATTGAATTAAATAAATAAAATGATCCATCTTTATAATTTGATGGTGACTATGGATTTTACTCGATATGAAAACCTCGAGCAATTCAAATAAAAAGTGATTAAATCATTGATTCTGATTAGTTTTATGGATCAATTGTGCCTGACTATAGATTGCAGAACCATACTGCAATAGGTGGAGAGCCGGCTATAGAAAAGTCGAGTGTATAAGATTACAGGATGGGATGTACAGGAAAGATAGTAATGTACTTAGGTGAAACTTACCTACCAGGGTTACCTTGCCAAATGCTGTCCCGATGGCCGAAAAAAACCGACTTTTGACCGATTTTTTTTTTTTTAATAAAAAGTGTATAAGATTACAGCTTGAAATGCATGTCAAATGATAGAGCTCAATGTGCCTAAATATAATATATAGGGTTGCTTTGCCGATTCCCGTCCCAAACATGGGTTGCCACCTGTTTTTTGGCCCAAGCAAAATGTTTATGGTACATGTCAAATGATAGATCTTGATGAACCTAGAAAAAAATATATCGAGTAATCTTGTCAAATAGCGTCCCAAATGTGGGTTACCACCTGTTTTTTGGGCAAAATTTTTTTGGAAAAAAGTTTATGGTTTAAGATCGCAGCTTCAAATGTAAGTCAAATGATAGACCTTGATGATCTCTAATAAAATAAAATTCCGCAACATGCTTGAAAAGTAAAATTTGTGCAGGATTTTATATGGAAAACATAAATATTTCTTTCAGTGCATGCAAAAATATCACTTACGACATCCACCTTCATGGTGTCATTATGTTACGGCCACAAAAAAAAAAACGAACTTGTTGAGTTATTTTATTGACTCGCGGATTTAAAAGATTTCGCATTTGCATTATTTGCCATTTTTTTTTTTTTTGTTGCTTTTATTTCTTATTGTTTTTTTCTGGTGTCGCTTTTTTGTTGTTGTTGCTTCTTTGATTTTTGCAAGAATACGCAAAGGAAAGTTTGCTGCGCGAATTTGTTAAATGGATATAAATAATAATTTAAGTTAAATAATCTTGTTTCTCAATTTGTGATTTTTAGTTAATATTATGCAAATTAGAGCGCTTTTGTTGTTAACTCCATTCAAATGGCAGGCAACGCCGTCCGTCTTCGCATTCACTTTCGTTATCGTTTTGTCAAAATGTTTGCCGGCTTGTTGCCTTGTCTTGTAATCCAGTTCATTAGTTGATCAAAATCTGATAACAAAATTATTTGTTTTTTTCTTTTTGTTTTTAACAAGAGTGTGAAATCGCTTTAACAACAACAACAATTAAAGAAACAATAAACAATCTGTAGCAATAAAGATCTGGCGTGAGCGTGGGTTGAGATTAACCGAAAAAAATAAGTAAATTTAATGTTAAATTGAACAAGATGAAAATTAATTTCGTTTAACTAATTCGTGTTTATGTAATATCTTTTTAAAGGATACAAGCAGTTAATCTTAAAAACTTAATAGGATTATGTTGCATAATTTACTCATTTTGCATAATTTGCATATAAACTATAACTTCGCATTTGTATCAAAATCAATTACCTTGGAATTTTAATTTGATATCCTCAAGTTTCAAAAACATATTAAAAAATAATTTATAGCTCAACACTGATTTTATCAATGAAATATTTGCTGAAAAAAAATCTGCTTCTCGCAAAAACTGCATTTGTTAGGCAGGTCTGAAATGACCATATGAGCAAATGCCTTTTTTTTGCAAGAACGAGTCATCCGCTTAGTTAAAAAAAATAAACTTTTTATTATACTGCTATATGCTTTAAATCGAGTGATAAAATATTTATATGAATATTGATAGCCAATTAGTAATTAACGCTATGGACTCATATATTTTTAAATCTTGAACTCTTCCGGATTCGATCAATCGCTGTGATGTCGCACAGAAGTGTTGGGTTCCAGGTCACATTAACTTTGCCGGCAACGTTCAGGATGACAAACTGGCAATAAAAAGAGGTTCAACTATGAGCTGTAAAACTATAAATTTGTCTTCGCGAATATTATTCTTGACGGTCTCAATAGTTGAATTGTTTTACATTAACATCAATTTAGCCAACTCATAATACCATCATTCATCTGAGAATCCTGACTTGCGTTATAACTAAACACAATTTTATTGGCAAACACTCTACGGAGCTCAATCTGACCAACATCGGAGATAATTATAGGGGCTGCTGTGATCCAGATGTTAGAGTACCTATTTTCTCTATAGTCTCTCCGTTAATGCCTCTACTCCTTAGGGGACGTCGATTAATTACGTGAGGTATTTTTTTGAAAATTTACAACCGCCCCCCCCCCCTCTTTGGTGAGATTTGGTGAGATCTAGCGGGATACCTCCCTTCCCTCCCGTGAAACTTAAATTATAATTTTTAATGTAAATTCTATGCAGTAAAAAGTTGACGTGAAGTTTTCATTGACTCCCTCCTCCTCCTTGGTGAGATTTGGTTAGATTTTGCCGGACTCCCTCTTCCCCTATTTTGACTCATATAATTAATGGACGTCCTCTTATACAAACTAGCATCAAAAGCTCTTAAAACAATTTTGAAATTTGAAAAAGTAAACAAATGCTAAATTTTCACATATACTAAGGATAACTTGGAAAATGTGCAGTCAAAAATTGGCGAATTTCGACCACTATAATTATGTAATGTAATGAAACGAAATTTCATCCAAACACTATGAATAATTCGGAAAACCTCTGCACAAGAACAATACGAATTTCGACAAGTGGGTGTGGTACTCCCCAAAGAAACAAAAACTTTATAACGCTATGCTGAGCGAATTATTAAAAGAAATGAAAGAGAATTTCACACATACCAGAAATGCTTCGACTTAGCACCAGAAAAAATTAGGACATTTTTAATATACTTAGGGCGTGGCACGTACCATATAAATAATAAATTCACAACGTTATACTAAAAATGTTACTTAAAGTAGTGCAATCACATTCTACATTAATAAAGAGAATGGTTCGGACAAGCTGTCGACAAAAATTTATTGAATTTCAACAAGTAGGCGTGGCATTTCATATATGTACATTCAAATAATTCAAATTGCTAAACGATGAATTTATGAAGCCAAAATGCATACAAGTAAAAGAAAAAGTTTGGTCCAGCAACAAACAAAAATGGTAAAATTCGACAGCTAGGCGTAATACCTCCCACTCAAACCTTTGCTTCAAAATTCTACGCAGAGAGCTATTGGAGGAATTGGGGAAAAATTCAATATGATAAGCCAGGTAAACCAGCCAACACTTAGCATGATGAAAATAATAAAAATGTATGGCTAACGCGCATTTTTATTGTTAATGCGGTGTAAGTTACCTATATTTTGGCGAGACTAAACATAACACTAGTTTACTAGTTTATTTTAATAAGCCATTATAATGCCTAACCAATGAGATATAATACTCCTTGCATACGTTATGCATGTCCGAGCTATGGTGACCAATCCAGAGAAATTTTGTGATTTTTAGTAAAAAATTGTACTCGGATTCGGTCCATTTAAGAGAAATCGTTCACAATTCTAAAATGGTCAGTTAGTCATTACCGCTTGCAATACAATTCAGCAGTGTTGTCGGTTATTTTTGTTTAGGTTGTTCTTATACCGCTTTTCATCAATTTTTCGCTGGTATTCAAAAAATGTTCATCCATTGACAACCTTTCATTGAATGGTTTTTTTTTTTTTTTTTTTGAATCTTTTCGCCTTATGCTCAGTTAAATTTCTCATTTGCTTTCGTAAGAAAATAAAAAAGAATTAAAATAAAAGAGACTGAAAGCTTTTAAATGCAATATATACTGCTCTTTAACAGTGAATAACCAAATGCCTCCGAATCTCTGCTGTCCTCTTTATCTTCGCAGTTTTCGCATCTTTGATACGTATATTTTGCTGCATTTATTATCTCAAATATTTGTCGCAATTGTGCTTAAAATGAATGTGTCACGCATGCACTAAAAATCCCAATAAATTTTTGTCGAAAATTTAGTGACTGTTTCGTATACAAAGCAATAAACAAAACAATGTCATCACATTCCAGTCCCTTACAACAGTCAATACAACATTCAAGGAAATACCTTGACACTGAACTTGACGCACAAATAGCAATAACATGCGTCCTCAAAACGAGCAGCACTGCCACCCAAAGTCAACAACAACAACAATATCAGCAGCAACAGAAAGCAGACGCCTTCAAGTAGGCCAAACAACTGCTACGCATGCGCAGATATCAAGAAAATAAAATCAGCAACAACAACAAAAACAAGCTTAACACCTAACAACTTCGTTGCACATGGAGCAACAACAACAAACAAACAGAAAATGCGCAAAAAAAAGTCAGCAGCAGCAGCCACAACAAGCGTTCAACATCACCTAACAACAACATCTTCGTGGTGTCTTGGCTACAAAAACAAAAAAAAAAAAAACATCTTCATTCAGCTTTACAGCAAAAAAAGCAGCTGGGGAAAACCAACAACAATTCAGTTGAATGAACTTGTTATATTTACAGTATGTAACAACATCGACAACAGCATTACAACAATATCAGCACAACAACTACTGCTCTTTCAGTTGCTGTTTCCATCAGCTAGCGAGCGCTGCACATCTTCAATTTCAAGTTTGAAAGCCCACCATAGTCGCTTAAGTGGATCTTCGCTTTTGTTGCGAGGTTAAGCACTTAACGTTTATTTGGCGTTGTAGCAGCTACTGTATGTCACGTGACAGTTGATGTTTGTTTGTAAAAAAGTCAACAAGAGATTCAAGTTTCCTAAATGTATATGCGACAGCAACGTGCTTTAAAAAATTAAACCGCCACTATTAGCGTTTAATTTAATGGTATAGTTCTGGCCCCAAATAAAAAGCTTTCAACATGATTAACTTCATTCTGGTAAGTAAATCTTTTTAAGCTCATCAAATTTTGAAACGATTACAATACATACGGTTACTTTTCCTACACCGAAAAAAAAACTTACTCCGTTTAAGGAAAAATGCCTAAATGTAAGGAAAAATTGTCCTTCAATACGAGCTAAAGCCATGGGTTCCTCAAAATAAGTAAGTTGGATTCCTTAGTACAAGTAAATGATGCTGCTTTGAAATAAGGAAAAGTTTACTCAATGTGAGGACAAGGTTATAAAACTGAGGAAAATTTTACTTTTTCTAAGGATGAAGGTATCCTTAAATGAAAGAAATATACTTAAAATAAATTCGTTGATTTCAAAAAAAATTGTTAATTTTCTTATTTGTTGGTGGTTACTTATTTTTGTCAGTCATTCTTATTTTAATTGTAATACGTTTTTAAAACTTCAAAGGAGAACTTAATTTTTTTTTTACCTGTCACCCGATCAGAGAATTGAACCTGTGATCTGCGCGCCATGCCACTGTTCAAAGATGCTCATCTTACCCAACTTAGCCACCGACAGCATTTTTAAGACATACTAAAATGATGTTGTTAAACTGCGCGTGTAACAACCATTGTCTGATCAGGGAAGCTTCGGTTCAAATCCCGGCGACGACATACATAATTTTTTTTTTTTATTATTTTTTTTTATTTTTTTATTTAAAAAACAAGTAAAGAACTATAAATATATAGACAAAAACAGAATACTTACGAGAAGAATAGATATTAATTTCAGCGAGTGTTGCCACTCATTTATTAAGGAAAATTTTCCTACGTTATAGTAAATTTTTTGAAGAAACTAACTAAAACTGAGTACGATTTTCCTTAAACAAAACATTCCATTAGATTGAAGAAGTTTTTACTCAAATGAGGAACAAGTTGTCCTCAAAATTTCTTCCCAAAGAAAAATTTACTATTTCAAAGGAAAGTTTTACTAAAACCACAAACTCTATATTTGAGGAAGAGCGTTGACTTGCTTTAATGAAACATGAACTCATTTCAAAGGACTCAATTACTAAATGAGACGATATTTTCATCAATATGAGGAAAAATAACTTAGATTAAGGAAAATTTTTACACTAAATCGGAGGAAGGCATTTCTTCAAATTTAGTACGGTCTTTTTTTTCGGTGTAACAGGTCACTCCTTACGTTAAGTCACAAAAAAGTCCTTTAAAAACGTAAAGAAAATGAGTTATGTTACGAAATGGATATGGGGAATTGACATAAAGAATGTAGGGAATTTGATAACAAACAAATTTTCCTAAGATACAAATTAGTTCGGAACTCAAAAGTATTTGATTTAAATATCTCAAAAATGATTAAAAAAAAATGGCAAATTCATGTTCAATGCCCCAAAATCATCCCAGACTCGATGAGTTTGTTAACGTCTGCTTTTAACGCTTGCACAGTGTTATTATTTATAATAAGCATAAAGCAGGAATATGCTTGCCACTGTGATATTGTAAATACAACAATTCGCTTTCACAATGTCAAAAAAAAAAAAAATCGTGGAAAAATCCAAAATTAATTTTGCAAAATTTGCAACATAACAAGTGCAAAGTCAAAGAAAGTTTTCTGTAAACAAGATTTTAAAATTAACTTTAATTAAGCACTCAAATAATAGACGAGTTTAAAACTTGAAAAAAAAAATAAAATAATAGTGTGACAATACAATAACAATAATGACAATAATTTATATTATTATTACTCTTAATGTATGGGGAGTTTTAGTAGTAAAAAAGACGTTAAATTTTTTTGATGGTGTGATGCAATAAAAAATGCAACACCAGCAGCAGTAAAAAAATTAAATTACAACAAAAGCAACTAAAATTGCATTATTTTTAAATTGTTGTTTTTTAATAAAAAAAATTTTGAACAACTAACTAGTGAATAAAGCATTAGGCCTGCCAGTATATACAAAAATTATTTTTAAGTATCATATACTAAACAATCAAGTTCAAACAAAGTTGCAGTAAAATTTTTTCTTCAAAAGCGACGTTCATCAAAATACTGCAGCAGCAATATAATGCAACATGGGTACATCAAACGCATTACAGCAACAACAGTCACTTTTGAATCAACTCACTTAGAGCAAATGTGATCCATTGTGATAACACAGGGTGTCTGACTATACTCTCTCGTTGAATCAACCAGTTATCGTAATAAAACTAAAAAGCTGACTTACATACAATCAGCATGTCTAAGGTCATTCAGGTCTTCAAATAAAAACGAACCAAGTGTTTTGTGGCATTTTCCAGCATTAGCGGGACATATTTTTCTTCTGCTCTATACCTACACAACTTCTGCAGAAGTCAAAAGTCAAATATCTCTACATGTTTACCAATGAGACAGTGGCCAGTTATGACTACAACAACTGACAAGATACAATGTCCAGTGTGGGATATCAGTTCTGAAGAACGCTAAGCATCCCTTTTTGTCTGGCAAGTTCATCAGCTTTGCACTAGCAACAGCAGCAACTAAGATCTGAGTAATAAAAGTATTTGACACATATTGATATATCGTTTTGAATGAATAGTTCTTTTGCAATACATTGCATTAAACGGAATCTAATTCATTCATTTCATTGCAAAAATTGAAAAAATCTTCATCAGTAAAAGAATTTTGTTTTCTGTCCTATTCCAATGTTTTCTTTTGGCTGCGTTTTTTTTTTCTTACTTATAGCCTTTTTGAGGTTGTCTTGAGTATTTTATCTTCAGAATATCATATTAATAATCAAAAAAGCAAGCTAATTGTTTTTATTGACGTTTCTCTACACAGCGTTCATTAATTCTCTTAACCTCTTCACAGCAAAGCTTTAGTGATAGAAAGCGTACCTAACTCAAAATTGTTAGAATTTAATTAACTACAAAAATGTATTTAGTTAAATCCAGTTCTATTGATTAGTAAAATCAATTGAGTCTTTATTAACTTCATAAAATATTGGCAGATGAGAAAGGTGTGAAAGTTTGTAACTCCTCGGTGAAATGCTCTGCTTTGTTATTTATTCTGCTTAAACGAATACAAAAATTAATTTCACGGGATATTATTTTTATAGAACATTTTTTTTATTTGACTTTGTTACTTAAATATGAAAATTATTTCTAAGTATTTCTCAAAAATGAGCATTTTCTAATTTGCTAAAATTATTAAAAAAAGAAGCCCAATTTTTAATAATCAGGTTGTATTAATTTTTTTTATTTTAAATCTTAAGCTCATAAGAAATCTTATCAAAATCATATCGTTTGAAATATTTTTTTTTATATAGGAAGATGTGTAGGGTGGTATGTAGAAATGTAGTTATTGAAAAGATTGAAAAAACTTTTTATAATAGTTATATGTCACCTTATGGCTAAAGAACTACTTTGGATGTGCTTTCACTTTCTGACCTATGGACCCTTGTTGTTTTTTTTTTTTGGCTTTTGTGATTGAGTTGCGTTTTTCAGCGGGGCGTCTTCGATATTCTTCAATTGTTTGTCCTACTATTACTGGTAAAGATACCTATTCTACTGATGATTATGCTGTTGTTACTATCGATGCTGTCATGTATTTTTCCTGTTTGTTTATTCTGGATTATTCAATTATGTATTTGCTGTAGTCTTTCAAAAGTTGAATCTATCGCCTATTCAATTTCCATGAATTGAATGTATATGGTCAAAAATTGTTATTTGTAATGAGTAGTTTTTTCAGGATCAGTTATGTCTCAATTCGTCATCTGTAGGATCAAAAAAAGTCATGGCTCCGAATGTTGGAAATTAGGGTCTGAAAAACTATCATATTTTGTTTAGTAAAGCCACCGATTTAGAACATTTGACTTCATTTCGTTTGCAAGTCGTAGTAATACAAAATTGCCCTTACAATGATATAGTAATTATATGCGCGAGTTTGTGCATAAACATGATGGTCTGGATCCGAATTCGTTAAAAGTAAATTCTCTGTTTTATTGTGGGTAAAAAATTTTATGGGAGCGGATGGTGAATCTTTCTTAAACACGCTATTACTTAGAAATTATTTGGTTATCTTTGTTTATAAGTAATACTCTAAAATAACTTTCTTAAACGCTTTGTAACTCATAGAGTTTTTAAGATAAACTCCCTCTCCTCCTGTACAATTTTTTGCTCACAATAAAGCTGAGAATCTAATCGTCCGCACCATCCTGTATATTGGCTTGTAAGGCCTGTGATTTAGATTTTGTAAATTCATCCGCTGGTGTTTTTCCTGGTAAAAATTTAACTCTCAGCCAACTCGCATTTTAATTTGGCTAGCTAAAAAGATATTTAAACTGAGTTTTTAATAAAGATAATAACTTAAGTAAAAGACAATCTCACAGGCTGCGTTAAGAGAAAAACTACAGATGAGATTAGAAAATTTGATTTAAAATTACTATTTTTTTTTTTTTTCACTTAAAACAGTCGGATATGTATTTATGCCACAAATAACATATGCTATATTTCTGTTTACCAGCTTAACATACAACCGTGCATAAGTTTTCTACATCAAATTTACTTTTCGACCCATTAATTTGCTAAAACGAAAGCAATTCACTCGCACTCTTATTTTCTTTTATTTCACTTTTACGAAAAAATAAAAAGCATTTTTCTTTTGTTAAATCATAGTTGGTTAAATGTGTTTTTTTCCCTCTAACTTTTTAGTTTAAAACTGACCAGACATCTGTACAACATACGCCTAAAAAAAGTGGTCTTGAAAAGTCTCGCATTACAGCTACTACGAAAATTACCGTTTTTTAATACGTTTTACATTTTACTTTTTTTGCTGGCTTTGTTTTAATGAAAGGTTTTACATTGAGAAATAAAAGATTCAATTGTTGTGTTGTTGTTTTTGTTGCTTTTGTTACTTTTTTTTATTTTGAGTTATACGCCCAATAACAATTAACTATCAATTTAAATTTCAATGGTATTCAAATGAATCAGCGTACTATCCGTATGTACGAACTGCATGAATATGGATTTCAGTTTTCATTAAATAATCGTTTTTATATGGAGATTTCCGAGAAAGTTTTTTTTTTTGAGACAAGTGATTTTTGGTTTTTAGTTTAGTAAGTAGTAGCTGTGCGGTGGAAACAATTTCGTTTTTTGGAATATGGCAAATGAAGGAAAATGAGTCTGTAATTTAAATAGCAAATATATTGGTAGAGGGATTAAAATAACCTGTTCAAAACTCAGCGCTCAAATTTTCCTTTACTTTTAAGTTCACATTGAATTAAAGATTCAAAAAGGCCCATAGTAACTGGTAAAATTGCTCTTAAAAAGGTTTTGAACTATCATCAAACAAAAATTAAAGAACAGCCAAAAACATTTCGTAGACTGCTATACGTTTCAAATCAGATGTATTTAAAAAAGTTTACTCATGCTATTTTGGAAAGGTTAAAAAGTATTAGCAAAATCTATTAAGTTCTTCTCTGGAAACCCTTGGAACGATTTGCAAAATGAAAGGTTATTTAATAAACTATAAAGTAAGTTATATAGAGCGATGGTACATAAGGTCGGCCACCCCCAGTAGTCGGCCACCAATGAAAGTAAATATTTTTCATAGAGTTAACGATTCTTTCCTTAGTTTGCGAAAAATTGGTACAATCAAGCTGTTACTCTTTGCGTTAAAAATGTTAGTTTGCGGGAGGTTTTTGAAAGCGTCAAAAATGAGTGATCTTTTAAAACAAATGCGACTATAAGTGCTGTCGGAAAACAAAATAAAATGTGTAAAGTAACAGAATATATTGAATTTAGAGAAGCGTAGAAAAATATGGTACCAGAAACCAGACTACTAGAACTTTTTTGGCCGACGTTAGAAGAAGAAGTGGCCGACTACTTAAGAATCACATTTTTTCTCATTTTTCAACGAAAAAAAAACGCATAAGTTTGTATGTAAATTACCTTAATAAAAATGGTATTTTTTAAAACTACATAAATCAGGCATTCAGCAGCACACAATACCTTATAAATAACCGATTTTTGGTAGCCATTTGAACTAAAAAAAAATTTTAAGTACCCGACTACTAGTGCCATCGCTCTATATTATATGTAGTAAGGTTCAAGTTTTTATATATGTAATTATTTAGGGACTTAATTTTTTTCGATAATTTTGTGCGGCAATATTGCAAACACATATGTATGCCTCGAAACTTAGACATTTACTTATTGTCAGAATTAAAAGAAATAACTCTTTTGATTTTGAAAGAGCAATGCAATAATTTATGAGCTTAAGTCAATTATTTGTTTCTGAATTCAAACAAACACATGTTCCAAAAATAATTTCTGAACTGATATTTATTATTATACTTTATATGCTAATTATTTAAATATCTACCAAAATAATTGAGACTGATATTTATAAATTTCAAAAAATTGTTAGCTCTTAAATCGCTTATAAATTAGGCTTAGATAATAATAATAAATAAAAGCTAAATTCTAAGATTCTTTTACAAGGTCAATACAACTTTTGACAGCAGTAGATGAAAAAATTTTCAAATGAAAACGAGCCAAACAACTGCTAGCGACACAATGAGAGCACAAAGAATGACGTCTAGAACTGGGTCAGTTGGAAGTGTAAAAGCATGAAAAATGAATTTAAAAAAAACGTAGGTACTCGCTTAAGAAAATAAAAGAAGAAGAATAGCGTTCAGTCATGATAAACTTTCATTTTCTTTTTCAAGTGAATGCAATAAATTTAAGCTATTGACATAGAAAAGAGAGAGAGAGCGCAGGAGTACCTATGTTTAGAACACAATTAAGAAAATTGTTAAAAAAAATCATGAGTAAGAAAGAAAAACTTGTTTGCTGACACAATTACATTCACGCTTACGTTCTTCCACTTACCGCTTTTTACTTCAAGCGTGATAGAACTACGACCAATTTATTCACGATGCTGTAATCCACTCTCTGAATGGGCCATATTTCAGCATTATGTTCATGTAGTATTTGGCGCTCATGGAAAAAAAAATCAAAGCTTTCATTCATTTGTATTTCGCTTGTGTCTCTTTTTCTGCTCCATATTAAGCTTTATATCGTTTACGTGATTGCGATTTTAGTTACTCTCAAGTTCTCTTCAAAATTGTAAAGCTCTTTCGTAGTATGCCGTTACTTGCATATACCATGTACTTTGCAACGGCACTTTGCATCTGAAATTTGCCAGAGCTTACTATACAGCACTCTCGCTCTCTCTTTCTCTCTCTCTATCATTCTGTTTCAATGTGGTATGTGGTAAAGAAGCGTCAGTATTGTTCTCATGCTAATGCTTATAAACAAAAGACTTAAGCTACAAACTTTCAGTATAATTTTTTTTTTTTAAGTAAGTGATATTTTAGTATTTGCATTTAATTTCAATTAATCTGAATTCAATGATTTGAATTTTTAAAATAAAAAAATACAATTTATAGCACCATTTAATTTTAGTGATTTTTAAAATATAATTTACATATTTAAACAGTTTAAGAAACGATTTAATTTATTAACAATGTATTAATAACAGAATAATGACTGCGTTTATTAAAACAGAATAATAAAATAGAATGACAAGAGTAAAAAACTTTTAGAATTAATGTTCTTTTTTATTGTTTTTTTATGCAACTCTATAGTTTTTGCTTATTCTGTTGAAATTGAAAACCATAAACCCTGAAGAAAACTAAATTATACGGAAACAAAAAAACAATGGACAAAAATATATAACAAAAGTTGATATCCAAATAACAATAACTTTTGCTTTAATTAAAGTCTTTTAACTATAACCTGAGTACTTTCTGGGATAAAATTAATTTAATGGATATGGTTGTTTAAATTATGGTTTAAAGTTATCCCACTTGTCCACTTGTTATTTGAAACATATGTATCTAAATTATGTGTATTTTCTCTTGAAAAATTTGAGTGATCTGTACCCTGACTAACATATAAAGATTTTACTCTAACTGTTTCATTATTTTGTAGCCATATTTTTACTATATACATATGTGGTAGTTGGCTTATTGGTCTGACTATGATATTCTGATCGGATCGGAAAATACCTTCCCAATAAACTGTTAATCCAAAGTAGTGATAAGAGCGTCAATGCATTATTTCAATTGGCTGTCTTTCTGGTATAGAGCCACGTGACTGATATATATTTAAATTTAGGATAAGGGTTGCCTATAAAAGACGTCCCCCCCCAGCCCTCTACTTAAGAACGTCCAAACAAGCGATTATGCTACCCCTCTTTTCTTTTTCTTTTTTTTTCTCTCTTTTTATGCATTTTTTATGAACAAAAACAACGAAAAAATTGGAAGCCCAAAAACGTGGTCTTCTGCGAACGTCTTTTATGAACCACCCCATATTATGATTAGCTCCTGCGTCATTGTATATTTCTATTTTGATGCATAGTCAATGTCGACTTTACTAAATTGGTTGCTCAAAAGTATTTCCAAATGATATTATAATCTGCTATATAAATTTCCGAAAGCTTTTTTAGAATCTGTAAGGTTACCAGACGAGACCGAAGTAATAATCAACACTTTTAAATCTAATACTGTTAAGTTATTCAAAATTCATTTTAACGAATACAAAAACTTTTTGTCTTACCTGTATCGAAAAGAAAATTGTTCCCGCTCTTCATGATGCATATTTCCGTGATAGATAGTATTGGAGTAAATGACAAACCTGAAACAAAAAAAAAAATGAATTACAAGGGTTGAATGCATTGTCAATAGGGTAGGAGTTGATAATGTGTCATAACTTGTACACACACCAAAGCAAAACTTTACTAATTGTCAGCTAAGGTCCTCACACAATGAAATTCTTTTGGGACTAAAGAGTGTTAAGGATATCGAACAGAGTGTGGAACAGGGTACCCAGTGGATAAATATGAACTTTAAAGCCTACAATAATCAACACAGCTTGAAAAGTTATGTAAACCAAATAAAGATATGGATTCAGTAAAATATCAATTGCTCAAATTATCACAAATGCACTCGAAGTGACCAAAAGGACTGTACCCTCAGTTAGTATCATGACATTAGCGTAGAAGCTGGTGATGGTCTCAAAAGCAGAACCCATTGACTCACTGCAAAAAACAAAATACTAAAGCTAAACATTTTGAGACCAACAAAGAAATTGGTCTTAATAATATTAATTGAAGAGGTACTTTGAACTAAGCTGCTTCTTTCAACGTATTTTTTATTAGAAACACCCCTTATACAAGGAAATCAATCATAAGTAAACTCTTTGGTTTTTGGGGAACTATAAATATGCATTTAGCTTGTACTTTATCCAGCTAAGAACACACATGTGCTCAGCAAAAGCAAACAAAAATCAACTTTTTTATCGCTTAAGACATGGGAACAGTTTCAAAGTGCTCACACAATTCATTTTTACAAAAATTCAATTGAGAATGCATGAACAAATCAAATGAACTTTAAGATTGCTTAAAGAAAACTCTCTTGCGCTCTCCAAAAATAAAAACAAAGCACAACACTCTTTAGCGCTTTTGTAGCTCAAAAAAGTTTTCTAACATTCAGCCACTTATTTACCTACTATTTTGCCTTCACCAGGGGGGTTGACGTGAAGTTTTTTTTTCGGTATTACCAACTGCATGCAGTGACAGCAGTAGCAGCAGCAACAGCAGCAGCACCAGCCAGTTTCTTATGTTTCATTCATTTTCGCTTCGTGGTCCACTGGATTGTTGCGTTCATTCAGAAAGTTTATATATATTCGTTCCAACAAATGTTCGAGTTCAGTTTGGTGCTTAAAAGCGGGGCGCGAATTTCCTACTCTGGATAAGCTGGTGAACGACGTTTGATTGGAGTAAAAAAAAATTAAAAGAAAAATAAAGCGTTCACATTTTTTGCGCAGTGCAGCAGACAGCTAGAAAATAAACAACAAAAAAAATTCAGCAGCAGCAAAGCGGATTTTTGAAATTTATTTCTCATTTGGGCAGTGTGTCCTTGTGGATTTCGAATTTTTGGATTTTCTTTTTTTAATGAGAAAAAGAAATTTAATGCAATTTTGTGTGCATTTTGGAAACTTTATAAGTGGAAATAAAAATTGAATTTAAAAAAATTTGCAATAAAAGAAAAATTTATTTAAATTTAACGATGTGTTGAGTGTAAAGAATTTTTACAAAATAAAAAAAAAAAAATTTTAAACAAAACAAAATTAATTTTTTTAAAAAAAAATATATTTTTTGTAGAAAATTTCAAAAAATTTAACTTTTACTATACAAAAATTTGAAGTGCAAAAATATTCGCAAAATGTCAGTTAAGTGGAAGCAGCCATGTGGATTAAAACTAACGTTTGCCATATTGGCTATAACGGGGCTTTTATTGGATATACCAGCGGCAAGTGCTGTGCGTGTAACAGGGCAAGCACCGCAGGCATCAAGACAAAAAGGTAAGTGCTTGGATGCAGCAGATCAAGGATAAAACAAAAAGACTTAAGCAGCAAACTTTTGCATTGAATACAAATTTCACAGACAAATATATATTGCAATTAAAATAATACGAAAATAAAATTTTATAAGCTCTACAAAATTAGCGAAAAAAATAATTTAAAAAAAAAAAAAATTTATATAAAAAAAATTTAAAATTCAAAAGTAATCGTAACCTCGTGTCATTGCTAACGGTTGTCTAATAGGAACTCCATCAGAACTTTGAAAAAAATCAATTTAATTTTTACAACAAAACTTCAAGCAGCAAACGCAAAAATTCTATACTTGGAAATAAATTTCTAAACACAAAAATACTTGAAGCGAAACAAAAGATTTAGGCAACAAACCAGTTCTTTTATTAGAATCGATTTTTTCGTTATTTTAATTATATCATTTTTCTGTTTGTTCAGTGTTGTAGTATTGATACTAATATTCTTAATTCCATAAATTATTGCATCATTTAGCATGCTGTCCTTGACTTTTGCAACATTGCATAATTTGCTTAGAAAAAAAAATCGATTTATGCGTTGCTGTTTTTCGTTTTCCATACCCAATTTTTTTTTGCAATTTATGAAAGTTATTAAGATTTTGAATTTTTTTGCCATAAAAATAAAGCATGCTATAGTTTTTATATGCTTAACTTATAATATTTTAATATTTGGGCAAATTTTTCGTATAAAAAAAATTTTAATACTTTTGCGTTTGTATTCATGCGTTTTTTACTTTTTGATTTACCAAATGCTGATGATAAACAATGTTATATGACATCAATTAAGACTAATATTTCATTGAAATAATTTACAAGATATTGACCTCAGGTGATAATTTGTCAATTCTTAACAGATATAAATTTTTGGGTTTTTTTTTTTGGCTTTGATGACTTGGAAATATGACTTGATCGAAAAGAATGTCCATACAGGAATTACAAAATAAACTATGCACGAAAATGGCTACATATGCAGAGCTATAGAGTTTTTGGAAAATTTTCAAGGAATATGCATAGATTTCACGTCAAAGAAAAGACGATTTTGGGTACTTTTTTATATTTGGTCGAATAAAAATTATAGAATTCCATAATTTTGTACCTTTTAAAAAAATAAAAAATATTGCAGGCGCAGTTCATGCTTGAGCTATGGCGAACAATGGAAATCTATTTTGGGCTCATAACTCATGAGCTCATTGAATTTAAGTTATTTAAAGTTTCAAACGAAATTGAGATAAGCGCTTGTAGTCTCCAGCAATGTGTTTGATTTTAGCAAGATCCATTATTGTACCTTGAAGTGACATTTGAGTTCTAATTAAAAAAAAATTCTTCTGATCAAAGATCTCTTCGGATGCCATTAACCTATATTTGCGGACCATATATCTCATCATATAATATAAGCAATTATTTCTAACAGTTTTGGAGCTATGCACAATTTCAGACAATTTCGAGTATAGTTTTGTACTACAATAAATCAAAGCGTACCTTAACAACGGTCGCCATAGTTGGATTATGAACTAAGTGTGCAATAGGTATTAGTTATATATAGCTCAAAAGGTATTAAAATAAACTTAAAATTTAAATACGAATAAATGGTAAAGAACACTTTACCACTAGCTTTCATAATCTGAAGTACAGTGAAATTCCCCATTACGAACAGCCCTCATAACCGGACAGCTCCCATAACCGGACACATTTTAGCGACGTTCACTTTTCCATACAAAATTAATTCCAATAGCCGGACGCTCCAATAACCGGACGCGGACATGTATCATTTTGAAAAAAATATCTCTTTTAAACGGACAAAATAAAATAAGAATTGTATTAAATTTGTCCTAAATCCCCTTTTTACAAACTCTTATTCGTTTTTGTTTAAAAAAGAACGAATTTGGTGGTTCCCTAATAGTGCGAATGTACAAATTTATGTCAAAAGTGTTGGACTTTTTCGTTCATTTTGATTTGCTGGTTTTGACGAATTTTCGCAAATCGATCAGAGTTTCTTAACTGAAGAAAACAATATTGAAATACAATTTGAAAATCAAAGCGCAACTCCAGAGATAAGCGCGTCTGAAGACGAAGCTGATGAAGAAATTGCTGACCCCATAACTTCATATGATGAGACATTGAAGCATGTTGCCCGTCAGAGATGATTTTGTAGCATTTCATTACGTCTGGAATCTAGAGACACATTTTGAAACCCAAAATTTTAAGTTGAGGCAATTGAAGTTAAAACAATATACTCTCACTAGATTTTTTCAACTAAATTAGTATGTAATGACGTGTAAAATGTTAATTAAACTATCATCGTCTTATATAGAAAATCCAACATTTCAAAAAAGAAAACTTAGAAAATAGTCCATGTCCTTAAAAACTTGAATGCTGACAAAAATTGTTGTAGTTTTTTAATATTTAATAAATCGATAATTTATATAGAGCAAAAATTCGGAAAACCAAAAACAAAAAACTTTTTATTTTCATTCATTCAATCTTAACTCAACACAGAATTCAAGTGGCAAAATTCTTTAAAAGATGAAACCAGAAAAAATTTCTTTCATAAGCAAAGGATGACTATGCATATTTTTATGATAAAATTTCAATTGCAAAAAAGTGAATTAAGGCTTTTCATAATTAATCGATTCATATAGTATGGCCCAAATTTATTAGATATTTTTTTCACATAACGCTTTAGAAATGAAAATAAGTTTTCAAAAAATCATTCTCTTTACTTTAAAAGTTCCGGCACACTTTAAGATTTATTGACTTAGTAACTCGAGCTAATACCAAATTGGTCTTTTGAGAATATATTATTCTAGTTTTTTTCTCTTTCTTCAATGGCATTCAAATTTCGCTCTAAGGCTCTGGAAACACACATTTCATAGTTCAATGACTAAATTTTAGAACAGATTTTCTTTCGACTTCTTAAATAGAAAAAAAACTGTTTCTTGCAATTTATGTGGTTAAAAAATCATCAGAAAAGCATTATCATATTACTCATATATAATTTGCTCACTGCTTCATTGTCTGTAAATGACCTTACTGACAAGCAGTTGCATTACTTATGAACGCATAAATATTCAGTTGTCCAATTATTTAGTTGTCCAATTATATAAGCCCATAAGTATTATCAAGCAAACATGTTAGCATAATAATTGAATGACTAATATTGACGTGTAGACCATATTTTGAAAAAATCCAATTTAGAATTTTGCATTTTTAATTTAAATTCAGTATTAGCATAATAAAGTGTTAAGCTTAAAATTTTAACTTTTAATAATAACACATTGCAAATTAGACTTGTTTGGTTTTATTGCGTAATAATATTTCTATTTAATGTTATTACAGTCTGTCAATGCTGATAGTCAGTTTTCTTAATCAACTTAATAACAATCATTATGTCCGCTAAGCTACAGGTGTATGCGTTTTTTTTCTATATTTTTTTTTTTTTGACTACCGGTTACTTTAAGTAATCAAATGCATTCTCTAAGTCCAAAGTTATTAAATTTAATGAATGGATTAAATTAAAATGATTTGCTAGTATTTCCTACAATATAAAGGCAAAAGAATATAAAGGTGTCAGTCTTTATGTTTTACCATATAATTTACAATTTCAACAAGAGCTGAATTAATGTGATAAATGTGCGTGGCTTAATAAAATAACAGAACTTATGTACATGCATAATTAGATTGAAATGTGGTAAGAGATATAGTCACAAATGGACAAGTGTATACTGTGAAAGAGAACTTTACCTCATTAGCAATATCAAATCTGTTACGGCAGTTGTTTCGATGACGTGTTCATAAGGCGCAAAAATGCTCAAAAGAATTGACCACTTGGTATTAAAAAATAGTCGCCTAAAGATTTGAAAGCTGAAATTTTTAATTATTCAAGAGTTATACTTCAATAAGTCTATCAAAGTTTTCGAGTAGTTTATCAAAACAAAATTTTAAATAAAATTAATTCAACTCACGAATGCTTGATATTAAAAGCTTATAGTGCTTTCTGTTTGCTTGTTTCAGGATAAAATTAACACCCAACTCTTTATCAAATTATTTTATGTGAAATTTGTGCCCTTAGAGTACCTACACGTATAAATATAAACAAAAAACAACCACAACTCCTTGCCAGATTTATTCTAAAAAAAAAAAATCTACATTATAATTATATTTTTTTGAATCAAAGCTTGACTGTAACGCTAGATGTATATAGTACTAATACTTTTTCAGTGTTTTATAATTTCGCTCTATATACAGAACTGGACGTCCTTATATAGTCTATGTTGATATGTTATTAAATGTATACCATTTCCTGAAATTTAAATACTTAGTAAAGTAGACCGCAATAATAAACAATATTTAAGTATTAAATTAATACAATATTCCCTATGGATGACTATTAAAGTTAAACAAATTATTTTAATACGGAAAAATCTAGGCCTAAATTATTTAATTTATTTTCTTGAAATTTATTTGCGGCAAAATATATTCCTTTTAGCTTGAATTACTCCACAAACATAAATTTTTTTGTGTTAAAAAAAAAACGTTACTTAACATCAAATAACTAACTAAATCAAAAGACATAAGCTACAAACTTGATGACAAACCAAAGGTTTTTTTATTGAAGTGTAACTTTTTTGTGCAAAATTTTCTTTAATTCTCTTTCATTTACTTTCTTAACGAAATTTTATTTATTTTGAGATTGCTAACGCATACTTTATGGTAAAATTTTGTTAGATATTAGTAACTTTAAATTTATTTGTAGATACGTTTATGTAGCTATGCAAAATTTTATTTTTTATTATTTCGTTATTCAAAATAAATCTTCAGTTTGCTTATTTTTTATCCAATTCCTTAAAATAAAGCAATTTAAAATTAGTTACATCATAACATACAAAAAGTTAATCAAAAGATTTAAGCAACAAACTTGATTCGAAGCAAAAAAAAAAAAACAATTTTACTTTCAAACGACATGCATTATCGATCACAACAGCAGTTTACTATAAAAAAAAAGCAACAACAACACATACAGTAGCTCAGCACAGCCTTAATTGATTAATTAATTATAATGTAAATTAGCATAAATTTAAACTTAATGATTCACTTAATAGTTAATAATTTAAAGTAGAGACAAAATTTGCTATCAACAACTCTTAAATAACAACACAATGCGTTGCTGACAAAAGTAGCCGCTGTCAAAAATGACAAGATAATTATTTGCTAACAGTATTTAATGGCGCTCATTTAAGCACCATTGTCTTTAAATATTAAGTGATGTTAAACTAAAATCAATCATTAACAACAACAACACCAATACGCATAAAAAATTCCATAGAAATCATCAGAAGAAAAATATCAACTGGCAGGTGAAAAATACACAAAAACCAATGCTTCGTTCATTATAATCACTAACTCATCCATCAAATTTTACAAAATAATTTTTGCGAAAACATATGCATCATGTAGCAAAATGATTAATGAATTGCGTTTATAGTGGTATATAGTATATTTTGGCAACTTTTGACATACAACATCAAAAATTTAGTTAAATGCAAAATAGTGCGAAAATTTGATTGAATTTTTTTTTTATTGCAGCACAGTTTTACTTTTTAACACATTTTAAATGTTACACAAAATATTTTATTTTGTTTTTTATTAAATAACCATAAAACGGCTTTCATACTTTCTTCTTCATTATAGCTTATTTAATCAAAAGCCTCTTAATACCTTTTATTTTCAATTTATGCCACATATGATTTTTTATATAATTTTTGAATTTTATTCATCATTGATAACCTTATAATGAAATGAAAAGAAACCACCAACGTTGTCGATTAATTATTTTATCTTTATATTTTCATGAGATTTATTCGATGTTTTTTTTTTTTGCTCTTGTTTAATTTATTATTTCATTTAATTTTGTTATGAATAGAAAGTGTTAACATTTTGACCTCTGTAGTTCATTTATTATTTATATGCGTGCTGAGTTTAGCATGGCTTTTTCCGGCATTAATTGCATTTATTGTTATTATCTCAGTTGAAATCAATGAACGTCAACATTATCACAAGGTTTCGTTGGGTTTGTTACAAAAATATAAAAAAAAAAATGTGGTCAGATAAGTCAGCAACAATAATCTGTTTACTTTTGACTTCTGTTCAACTGTATTTTATTTAAGCAACGATGAAAAGTTTTTAGCCAAACAAACTCGAATACTACCAACTAAGCCGCATATGAAATAAGATTTGTTATCTTCAAATTAATATAAAAATTTCTTAATTGTGTTCGCTTAAAACAAAATTGAGAAGCTTACTTCAAAAAAAGTTTTTAAATACTTTGCTTAAAGTTAATTGAAATATATCTGATGATCTAAACGAAAAATTGATTTAACAATCCTAAGTAGAAGGAACATTATTTAGTTGCAACTTTAATTAGCTGCAATTTTTGTTTGAGTAGTTTTTAAGAAAAACTTATAATATTCAAGGAAATGCAAATATGCATCGATTTAAACGCAAGGCAAATTTCTGCTCATAGCACTCTCAATCTGTTATTTATTTTAAATGGTACATATTTCTAAAGGTCAACTTAAGCCATAAATTTTCATTTTCGAAATGTACCATTTAGCAGAGAGCATTCATCTTCACTGAAAAAAAAAAATACATTATATAAGTATGTATTTCTATATTGAACAGGGATTTATTATTAAATATACACAAAATGCATGTTTTTCTTAAAAATAAATAAAATAAGTTATTTAATATCATTCAGCCTAACTTAAACTACAAAAGTTTATATTTTTCTGACCAGTCTTAAGTTATGGGCAGTTAAAATAATTGAAGCATAAAAAATTTAAATGTCTTATTCTAAACTAGTTTTATGCACCTCCAATATCTTGAAATTCTCGCGCTGGAAATTTTTTTGGCCCTCGAGACTTTTCATCAAGTTACCAATAAACAATATCGGCCAATACCAAGAAACAAAATATCAGCTCCATGTAAATAGGTTAGGTTAGAACGGGAGATGAATTGTCATCATAACTTAGGCCGCAGTTGGGCCCATTGTATACCCTGTTTATAACTTCGTTTTCAACCTATTCAAACCATTTCGAAATTTTTATAAATTTCAAAATGGATTTTGGACACTTTTGAGCGATGTCTTCAAGAGAGTCGAAGAAGTGAAATCCAAATACCTTATAGCGCCGATTTGTCAGCGCTGGGCATTCACAAAGATAATGAAAGACAGACTCTTCGACGTCAGGATCTTTACAGCTTCTACAAAGATGCCCTACGTCAGAAAGCCCTAATCTTGACGCATGCTTGCCTATAAAATAGTGTCCTGTAATAACACCTACAAAGATTCTCAGGGTTTGTTTGTCTAATGAGATCACTTTTCGCGTTCTATTAGCATCATGAAAAGGCCAGATTGAACTCGACGTACAACATATTGTCAGGTTAGATCATCTCGTGTTAGCCCAATTTATACATATTGAAACAATTTTGCCCCTAATAAAGGCTAGTGGTTTTAGAGCCTTCCCTAGCAAGCTCATCATCTGCGGTTTCGTTGCCAATGAAGTCGCTATGTTCAAGCACCCAACACACGGTTAAGTTGCATTTTTCGCCTATTTCACATAGTGATTTCTTGCAATCTAGGACCAAGCGAGATTTGATAATATTAGAGCCAACGGCCTCAATGGCTGCTTGGCTATCGACGTATATAACAAAACTGTCACAACGCTCAAAAATTTTAGATTCAATAATTTGGCATGCCTTGCAGACAGCAAAAATTTCCGCTTGAAATACAGTACAGTTACAGGGTAAAGCAAAAGATTCACTGATGCTTAAGTCACAAGAAAAAATTCCAGCCCCCGTACCGGAATCCATTTTCGAACCGTCAGTACATATTTCTTTGGAATTCGAAATAGGAGTCCAACCCTTCCTTTCAGCGATTTTCACTTGAAAGAGTGGAGGTGATATAATCAGTCCCACTTTGAATGTCACAGCCAGGAAATTCAGCGAAATACTACCATGGCCGTAGGGTTACGATTTCCAAAAACCAGATTCCCTAAGTCTAATAGCACTTTTTGCTGCAGTCCCTTTACTGAAAATGTCAAGAGGCTCTAAATTGAGCAAAGTGTCAAGAGCAGCAGACGGAGTAGTTTTTACTGCTCCGCTTACTCCAGCAGCTGCCAATAACTTTGCTTGTCTATAGCCTTCCACCATACAAGAATTCCATATGTCAGAATTGGTCTGATGATGGCTTTTTACATCCACAGAACTATTTTTGGCTTAAGGCCAAATTTCATACAAAAAATTTTGTGGTCCATTGCTAAATAAGAGAAAATTTTACTAGAAACGAAAAGTTCACGTTCGTGTCAGAGTTTTAACTTGTTCTAATGCGAAATTAACACATCACATTACAAATAAGTTAGTGAGTTAGTGCTAGAAAATTTTTTTAATATGAAGAGAAATTTATACTAAAAAAACTGGTGTTCTTAAACAAAAGTAGCCATTTTCTACAATTGTGCTTATAATACGAGGGTGAATCAATAAGTCTGTGCTCTTTTGAATAAAAAACACCCTATCCCATCTTGCAGATAGCTTTTAAAACCAAACTGATCATTTAAAATCGAAACCACAGTGTCATGCATTTTCACTCTTCGTTCGGCGAACACCATATCGCTAGCTTAGAGTGCAAAGGCGCTAACTGCACTTTTTGAATTTTTTGAGGAGAGACAAAAAACTGTATAAAGAAATTTACATTATATTTTGTAAATTTTTTTGAATGGAATTTTATTTGAATTGTTGTTACATACATATACAGTAAAAAAAAATTTTAAAAAAAAGTAGTATCTTTGATTTAGAAGAATTTTTTTTGTCATTTAGCACCCTTTCTGTTGCTATTTTTGATTTGCGCGTATCATTTAGCACCTTTTCTATAAAAAATTATATGAACATTTTTCTTATTTGATGTTAGAAACAGCAATAAATTAATTTTAACGGAGCGCGAACGCACAACCAGCCCAATTTAGCAACAATCACATGTGTTTAATGAACTTAGCGCGCGCTTTTTGACAGCTATGTACATGGCACTTTTGCGCATCAACACGAAACCATATCAAATAAAGAGTAACCAACCTTTTTTTTTTTTTTAACGATGTATTTTTTAATTCTCTTTTGTTCTGCATTAAAATCTCAATTTTGTAAAAAAGTGCAGTTAGCGCCTTTGCGCTCTAAGCTAGCGATATGGTGTAGAGTTTTGACATTTTCGGGTGTATTGACCTCAATTGGCCGTCCAGAACGTTCAACGTTTGGTTGTATGCTTTGAACACCTATTAAAACTCATGTCTCGGAAATGTCCCTAATGGTATTTGACGGCAGCAGTGTTGCATTTCATGTTACTACGAGGAAAGTTGAAAAGTCACGGTCTTATTGATTCGGCCCTAGTATGGAGCTATCAGATTTTTATAACCAAGCTTTCAATGATAAATTACTAAGTGATATGTTGACATGTAGCAATTTTTTAAAACCGCTTTTTCAAACATAAATAATATCATACTTTAATAATAATTAATGAAGTAAATTCTTTTCGACCTATTTCGCTGTTGTTTTTTTTCGGACTGTAGGACCTAACAGCCCGAAAAAAACATAAACTAAAACTTAATATTTTAATAATATTGTCTTAAACAATATATTGTAAAAAAATTATTAATCTTGCTGAGGAGTAAATAATACGTTGCTAAGTGATACATTGGCTTATAAAAAGTTTTCTATAAGTAAAGAAAGTTAATTTGTAGGTGATAAGTGATAAGTGTTGTAATAAAAAGTTTCAAAGATATTGTGGAGCTGCTAAGTATTTAGTTTTTCCGCAACAAATTCCAGAGCCTTAGATTGCTAAGTGACTGATAATTTGCTAAGTGATAAGTTGTTTCAATTCATAAATGATTTTTGAAACTTTTTTAAGCAAATTTTTATTTATTTATTTATTTATTTATTTATTTATTTAATAATAGTGGAACACATAAGAAATCTTTGTGATAATAAAATTACACCCTGTCAAACAAAAATGCAACATTGATAAGTTGCTAATATTAAGTTTGAAATTATAAATTCATGGCGATATCCAACGAGATAATATCTCGTATGAATGATTAAGCTGCTGATTATCAGTTCTTCAGCGATGAGTTACTAAATGAGAAATTGCTGAGAATGCAACTGGTTTGATCGGAAACATTGACCATTTTGTTTATATTTTTTCAAATATATCTCGTAGACTTTACTCGTTTATTAATATATAAATATAGGCAAAATATAAAAAATCTATGAGCTATGAGTTACTAAGTGAGTTAGTCTTTTGACAAGCAAGCTTTAAATTAATATGTTAACCACGTTATACTTAAGAGGTTTATCCATTTCACTTGGATTTTTCTGATTACTTTGTTGTTTAATGGATATTAATGGGTTAATTAAACCATAAAAATATTGCACAAAAACCTTGTTTAATTAACAGCATTTTTATTTTATTTTTTTTTAAATTTTTTTGTGCAGAAATTAAAACAATTGTCTTTAACAGCTTTGTTTTGATATCACAATTTTTCCGGTTTATCAAACTGGAAATGTCATCAACTTGTCCAATTGTTTGTTTGTTTTTTGTATCTTTGTTCGTTTGCTCGTCTGCCCGTTCATTCATCTGTCTGTCCATTTATGTAGCTAACATTTTAGTTCGTTCATTTGCGCGGCTGTCAATGGCACGAGTACAAGTCATTTTTTTTTAATTTAAGTAGGTTGCATCTTTTGCTTTTGCCCTCCTACTGCGGCAGCTTCTGCCTGTTGCAGTGATATTGTCTGTGGCCATCACGTCAAAAAACTAAATGCTGCCAAGATTGTTTATGAAATCGTTGACTGCAGCGAAAACACGATTTTCTTTTGATTTTATTTCATTTTCAGTTTTATTTTATTTCATTTTCATATAACGTGCAACAGCATAACTCGCATTTTGTTTAATTTTTCTTTTATTTCTTCACTTTTTTTTCAAATGTTTCTTTTGCTTTTATTTGCTAGTAACTTGAGTTATTTATTTAACTTTATTTCGAATTTTTTCAATTCATTTTATTTTTCATTTCGATACGTTCGTTTGCCGCACGAATGAATGTCAAATGTTGGAAAAATCAGAGTTTTGCCGCAATAGTTTGATGATGACGACGACGAGAGAAAAAGTTGTTTTGGGCCTTTATTTCTTTTCTCTAGCTTATATTTCATTTGATTGAATGTGTTGTTTTTTTTTTTTTTTTTTTTCTTAAATTTTCAAAAGATTCAGACTGTGATATACACGCCAACGGCCGTTTGATATTTTAGTATCACTGCATCTTTGTATCTCACTCTCTCAGTATCTGTGTATTTGAACTTCGCATGCTATCGATGGTTTGCTGGCTGCTGTTATAATTTTCCAGTTATTTTTGTAATTTTGATTAAACGCAGATTAAAATTAAATTATATTTGCAATAAATGTGGCAAATAACGAAATTCGAAAGCAGCAGCGTACACTGACTTTGACAATGAAAAAGCAGCTTTACTGTTAATTTAATGAAGCAGTTTTGCTGGTGATATTTTGTGTTAGTGATAGTTAGCAATGTAACACGTGTTGTTTTTTTTTTTTCTTTCTGTTGAAATTTGAATTTTAAATTTTATGTATTATTTTATGACTTAATGTTTTCTTATTGCAAACTTAAGTATTTATTACCCTTGAGAAAGTATTTCTGTTTATTCAGTATTTTTCATCTCTCAAAAATCAACAAGATCGTTTTGAATAAATATTTTTGAATTTATCGTTCATGTATATTTTGTTCATATTTTCTTGCCAACTTTCACTATCTATTCATAATTACGATATTTTAATTTTTTCATACCAAAAAATTAATTTGTTTTTATTAATTTCAATTTAGTTGGTAAAACATGATATAACATAATGCCACAGTTACCTGAATCACCATATTTTCTAGGCCAATATCATTTAAAATGGTACAGGAAATTTAATGATGAAGTTGTCATATGTTGTTTGACAACGATAGCAACTACATTTCGTTGCCATTTAGGAAAAGTAAGAAAATGTTGTTAAAAGCGCAAGCAGTCTACACATAAAGCCAAATTAAGTCTATGAAGTAAATACTAAAAAAGCGTTAACGCATTGTTCAAGTACTGGAGCATTGCTAGCTGCAACAAATATGGAGTGACATAGAGTGATTTTAAATGACTGGGTCTTTGCTAAACTCCCATTCTTTTTGGCTGCTTACAAGCATGATTTAATGGATTTTTATCTCAAATGGAAATTTTATATTCCATAGGGTTTAAAAAATAAAAATATTAACATCTGGAAAATACGCTCGAACGAATTTCGATTCAACGCACCGAAACCATATGAAAATTGCTAACAACATTTTTTTTTTTAATCATTGATAGACTCAGAATGGAATGCCTCAGAGCCATGTTCTTAAGATTATAGAAAAAATTTAAAGCGATCATAACTTTCATTTAAATCAGGGAAAATTTTAAAGTATTAAGGCTTAAGGATGATGGAATGGATTGATAAATTTTTCGTAATTTCTCTAAGACGGCTCTGCATCGAATTGCCGTTTCCATTGGAAAAGAACACTTAAGTCATGCTTGGTAATGACTAAAAAGCAGCCGAGTTGAACAAATCCCATTCATTCAATGCGAAAAAATTAAATAAACCTTTTGATCTACCTAATACTTCTACATATCTTTATGAAAGCTTTCTGAAAACTTGTAGTTGGCACAAAGTTATGCATCAACTTCGCAGACTTCACTTTAACTTTATTTTGGCTGCTGGGAATTTTTTCTTTTCCAAAAGTTGATATAAAATATTAATTGAAGTGCAGGGCATTACTTCTCAACAAAAAAATTTCAGCCAGAAAGAAAGAGTTTACTCTCTTACTAAATAAAAAATTATAAAATCCAATTATTCCTAACATGACGTATGAGTGGCATTTATTACCACATACTTTCAAACACCATTATTGTAGATCCGATGCAAGTTAGAGGTGATTAATTGATTATATGTTTTTCTCAAATTTGAACGCTTTTGATAAAATCCAGTTTGACTTAATGGCCGCTAAGGATTATAAAAGCTAGGCGTTTGAATGAAATTTTTCACTGACCTTACTACTTGAAGTTTTTCTTTCTAAGATTAAAGTTTCAATCTTTAAATAACTTAATGAATAAGAAAAAAGAGATAAATTGAAAATGTTAAAAACTCCGGGGATGCTAGAAAATTTAATTAAAAACTTTTCGGTAGTAATTTAATTAAGAACTCAAATGGTACTTAAGATAACTTTTTAATAAATTTTCTCGCTTTCACGATTTTCTAAACATTTGTTTGACTAAATTAATAAAAATTTAATTCAAAAGTGTTTGCAGCTTGCCATGACGTATGATTAACATTTAATATCTAATACTTTTACAGGCTTGTTTTTGATTTGGCGTTTTTGCACAAATTTAGATAGAAATTTAGTTTAAGTTAATCGACGATAGGATTACAAAAGCAAGGTGCCTGAGTACTTGCACTTAAAATGTTTACTCATAATGTTGCAGGTACAAAATGTCATATAGATGAATTTTCACACGATGGAAAGCAATATTTTAATAGACTAAGCTTAAGTTTCTTCATTGCTGATTATTTAAATATAATTTTTTTGTTTTGTCATTTACACACCATGGCTTTCTATTTGTTCACCATGAGGTATGAGTGATTTTAAATAAAAAATATTTTTACAACTAAATATTTATAAGAACGATGTAACTTGAAATTGATATGTTTTGGTAAATTTGCGTGGATTTAAGTAGTAATTAACTAAACGATTGTTTAATAGATGGCCGCTAGAGATAAAGCTGATCATCTTTTTTTCAACAAATGAAAGAATTAATATAAATTCGTACAAGCTATAATCAACATTTCATGCTCTGTCTTAAAAGTAGCATTATTTGACTTCAACACTTTTGCAAGTAAATATTTCTAAGCAAACCAAATATTCTGAAGCACGAGAAGTTACAAAAAATAACTAGAAAGTGATAACATATTTTACTCTAAGTTCAATTTCCCCATCCTGGATTTTCGTAACATTTTATTCACTAAATAAATAAATAACAAATAAAAATTATGCTGCCTACTATGACGTATGAGTTATATTCAATTACAAATATTTTCAGACTCACTTTTGATGCAATCGATGCAATTTACTTAGCATACCTATGGGTTTTTTGTTTCATATAAAAACATCTACAGTAAAATAAAAGTTTTATTTATGGCCGCTAAAGACTATTAAGTAAATATGCTAATATAATAAGTATAGAAATTTTAACAAAACAAAAAAATGTTGCTTATGCTTAATATTTATTAATCGCAAAATATGTATGACATAAGTCTTAAAACAAACTAAATCGACAGCCTTGGCAACTCTATGCATAATTACAAATCATAAAATAAACGCAGGAAATTGTAAATAAATATGGGAGGGGAAAAAATTAAGAAATTTTCCCGCTTTACACAATTGCACATTTATGGAATATCTTCGGGCAATTGCTTGTTGGTCTGCTGGTGCTATAAACTGCAACAAATTGTGGTTGCTTCTGTTGTTGTTGTTTAAGCTCAAATAACGCGGGAAAAATATGCACATGCATACATATATTCCTTAGTATACATATTCATTTTGATACATTTTTAAATAACAACATTTGTATAATGGTGCGCAACATAAATACAAGCAAGCAGCTTGACATGAAAATGTTGCAACAGTGCAATCAAGCAACATGCTGCAACAAACGCAATGACAAGTCAGTAGCAACATGCATGAAATGAAATGTAATAAACTGACAAAGTTGATGGCATCAACAACATGTTGGCAAATCCCAACAGCGATTATGTTGACAATACGCGTAAACTGCAGCTGCAGCGACTGTAATTGCAGCTGACAGATTATTGCAATAAGCTGGCAGCGTTTTACAAAAAAAAATAATTAGTGCAAGCTTAAATAAAGTTAATATATCATCAAACGTATAGCACTATTTATGTGCTGTTTGTGTGTATATATAAGCAACATATAGTCAGCTGTTTGCTGTTTTTGTGCTTAAAAATTTGCTTTAGAATCATGCAATAAAATTTTTTTTTTTTAGAATCAAATTTTTAAGATTTCTTATTTCATATAAGCTGATAATAATTTTTCGAAGGATATGTGGAAAAAGTAATATCTCGCAAGTAACAACTCATAATGTCCTTCCTACTATAAGTGCATGCAGCTTTCCTTATTGAACCTACAGTAGTAGCTTTCATGAATGCTAAATTCAACTTTTAAAAAAATACTGCACAACTTGCAACATTGCGTCTCATTTTAATGAATTTATATTCCATATATGCAAAAATCTGCATTGATTAAATAGTTTTTGTCATATAGAGTTGTCAATATTTTTGCAACATATCAAATTTGTTTGGAATTTAACTTCGCTACAAATTGTGATAATATTGTCAACTAAACGTTTGTACGCTAACTAATTAGTAAAATATAAAATGTTTTTTACTTACGCTAATGCTTTTGCCTAAAGCGGCAAAATAATAACACCACATTTATGGTCTGAAAAAATGTGGTTAATTTAAGGTGTGAAATATTGCAAAAATAGAAAAACTCAAGAAATAAATTGGTTTTTTTTCGGCATAACAGTTTTTATGTTTCTTTTATGACCAAACAGGAAACTTTATGAATTTTTTCCGCTTTTAATTACCACAGTTTTTGCTTAATGGAGAAAATTTTATTTATTTAAATTACAACCAGCAGCTGTGAAATGAAATAAGGAAATTTCATCTGCTAACTATTTATCAATATTTTGTATTTGTCAATAAGTGAATAAATTTGCGCCATTACTTTTCTTAAGCTACTTTCCATAAGCTCGTATATTGCTTTGGGCATATAAATGCATATTTGTAATTCAAAACGTTAGTTCAATTTTAACCCAGCGGGAAAATGATACGCTCCTTTTGAATTTTTGAAACATTTGATTTATGATCCAGCAAGTGATATAAATTTTTTCACTTTCATAATTAATCAGCGTAAAAGCACTCAAATCAATAAGTACCTTACCCACTGAATCTCGATGTTATAGAATCTAAAAAAATAGTTTTTTGAACGATTGCACGATTGTTTCCTTTTTTATGTTTGAATTATTAAAAGGCTAAGATTTTGGTAATGTCTCCCGAAAGTTTTTTTGTAATCTGCATGAAAACTTGAAACACGTTGAACACTAATTTGAACCATTCTTACAATTTCCTAATAGGATTCATAATAAAATTTAACTAACATCTCCTATTTCCTCTTCTTTTCACTCAGCGACGAGTACATCCTCATTTTGGTTTTCATTGCATTGACTGATGGCTTTCGTTTTTCACAGCAAAAAAAAAAAATGACAAAACTACAACCACACTGTCACTTGTGGCAACATGACAAGTGACAGCTCAGCAGCTGTCATTAGTTGGTTTTCTACTTTTACTAGCATTGCTGAGTGATTGCTTTCTATTTATTTTAAATTTATTATAAATGGAATATTTTAAGGCTTTCTAAGAAGTGAATTTTCTTCTTCTTTCTTTTTGTGAGTGTGAATATGCGCTTTCATATCACTGAAGTTGTTTTCCGTAAGTGTTAGAACTTTTAATTTAAATATAAATAAATCCGTAATATTTGAGTAAAAAATTTAATATATAGAAATTAAGTGTTTCCGTAGATCAGAAAATCTATTGAATTTTGCGTCAGGAGTAGTTACAGAAACGAGTGAATGACCTCTTTGTACTTTTTTTTTGTAGCTGAAGCATTGTCTTTGATTAGATGTAATGTGAGTGTTAATAAATTTTCATTTTATTTCATTTTTATTATGTATGTGCAATACATAAAAAAAACTTTTTTAATAATCGCAAAACCAAAACTCTTCCCTTTTTGACATGAGGCGAAAGTTTCTTCTGTATCACCGATCTGTTTGTCTATTTAGTAATTGCTGGAAATATTACTATAATATTTATGATTTGATTCATTATTTGCTGCATTGTCAGTAGTATGTGTTACTTGTAGTAGCTTTGTGCAACTTTGCATTAACGAAAATCATTGATATAGCAGGCCTACACTTTTCACTAGTTTCACCTATTGCTAAATGGAATCATCAGTGACCTTTGATTCGTTGAATGGGAATTTCTAAGTGTAATATGTTTTCCTTTTCACATAGTTTTGTTGAGAGCTCAAGCTAAAGTTATCAGGTTTAAAAATTCTCTTTCATTAGCTCAAAGGTCGCTGATGATTTCATTTAGCAAGAAGTGAAACTATTATGACTAGTTATCACACACTATACTGAGGAGTGTGCATAGTAAAATAAATTATATTATTCAGGGTATGAAAAAATGTGCATTTCACCAACCTTCAAGGATTCAAACATTTATTTTTTCTTAATCAAACCAGGCCTTTAATTTATTTATAGAGTTATTAACGCCGAATCTAAATGTATGCTCATTTTGTTTCATCACTGCTGTTTTGCTTATTTAATTTAGGCATTTCTGTTTATGAGCCCTGTATGAATTATAGCATCGTGCGGGAATTCCTTGATTCTTTTAAGAATTTAAAACCAAGAACAAACAAATTCGCAAAAAAATTGATACATTTTAAAAAAATTTTGTCAGTTAATTTGATTTTTATTGTACTTCTCAATATGTACATATATAAATAATAAGTCTGTGCCATAGTTGGGTTGAATATTGAAGACCTACTAATCGATTGAAATTTAAATGAAATCAAACGTGTGGAAATGTCTACAACAATAAAATTGTTTCATTGGTGCTACAATTACTTACAAATCAAATTAACAAAAACATGTTGTACAAATGCCTGAAAAAAAACGCTCAATTGGCAACACTTGAAATAGAAATTAAAATAACATGCAAACGCTGCCAATTTCATGTCTTACAAAAGATTTAATTTTTCTTTTTTTTTTGTAATTTCTTGTTGATATCAATTCGTGATAAAATTGAAAGTTAACATATAAATCGCAATCAAGGTCACTGTGGTGTTACCACGTTGTTGTATGCAAATCGCAGCTAAAGAAAAGTGAAATTTTTTCTTTAAATATTTAAATAAATTTATAACAAATATTTGCAAATTTAATTGGATATGTGCAAATTCAACTTAAAAACTTTTTAAATTCATATTAATTTTATGAGACAATAGAAATTAGGTCAAAAACTGCTAACTAATTTTTTTAACAATAAATGGCTTTGATTTTTTTGTTGTTTTTTTTTTGCGAGTTTTACGACATTGAAATGAAGTTGTGGAAAAAAAAATTTCCAAATTTTAGTCAAATTCGCGAAATTCAAATTAAGAAAATAAAAATAAAAAATTCAAAGTTATTTCATTAAAAGCGCTAATAAAGCGGTATATGCAAAAGAAAAAAAAGGAAATAAAATTTTTCATATAATAAAATTAAGATTTTATGAAAACAAAAACATTCAAGTTTAGTTTTGTCATAACTTCGCATTAGCGATTAACACCAAAAGTTAACCGACTTCGACATCAAGACAGACGCCGAAATCGTTGCAAAAATTTTTATCTGCATCACAACCTTGAATATTCGTAAATGGCGAGAGCAACAGCAGCATCTGATGTTATACTTCTTTTGTGTTTCTCAATTTTATGACATTTTCACTAAGTTTGCAAGGTGTTTCACTTCAACATCTATAAGTGGAGATTATTTTTTCGTAATTTGAGATTAATAAAACGTTTAATGTGGGAGATAATCGCTTTGCCTATTGTGTTTTGAGTTTTATGCTGGCAGTAAACCAAGAGTTAGTTTTTATCTTATGATTGTCATACCTACATAATGTAGGTACATGAAGACTAGAAAAAAATTCGACTATTTTTACCTAATTTCATAAGAATAAATAGACTTAACTGTTATTAGTAAAACTAAGCAGTAAACGTATCTAACTATGCGATGAAAAAATTCCAACAAAAAAAAAAAGATGAGTGGAACAAAATAAAGAAACTCAGTAAGCTAGTCATACAGGTTTCATCCATTCCCTAATGGAATCATCAGTGATCTTTGGGCCGATGAGTGAGAATATCTAAGCCTGATATGTTTTCCACTTTGCACGGATTTGTTGAATACCCAAGCAAAACGTGAAATATATCAGCCTTAGTTTATTCTCAATCATCAGTTCAAAGGTCACTGATGATTCAATTTGGCAGTGGATGAAACGAGTATGACCAGTTTTATTCTTTTTTTTCTTTTATGTAATTTTTTGATGTTTCACACAGTACATTCAGTAAAATCAATATTAAATATTTTGATGAATATTAATGAAGTCGAAAATTGTTAAAAAGCCAAAATATATTGAAAAAAGTTAAAAAATCAATAGAAGTTGTTCAAAGTGTCGATATAAGTCAATGAAGAATAATGTCGTGGAAGTTGAATAGCATTGAAAACAACAAAACCTTTAAAAAATTGTGAAAATTTTGAAAAAGTCAAAATATATTGATAAATTCGAGAGAATTTGAAAAACATTCTTTAAACAGCCGAAAAATGACAAAAAGTATAAAAAAACCGATAAAAGTCCAAGACTGAATACTAGCGTAAGTCATGGGCTATGCGTGACGTCACCATGAGACGTTAGGTTTCTTGACAATGCACCCCAGCAAAGATTTTCTTTTATACCCGCCATCAAAGATAATTAGAGATCAGAAGAAACATTATTTGGGACATACAGCCACCACAAGTGCTTAGGTGCTTTTCTTTGCAAAAAGTGCGCTTTTCCAGTCATACACGTGAGCAAATATTGCGTAGTTGTATAATATTTGATAGACTATTTATGTTACCGTAACACTTTAAACTTCTTCAAAAGACTCAACAGATTATTCTGCAAAAACAAAAATCAATTTATAAGCAACTTTCTTATAAAGGGTGTTTTTTCTATTTGCAATAAAATAAACATTGTTCAATAATTTTTAAAGTTTGCAGAAAATGTCTTCTTGATCAATCTTCTGCTCAAGTGCCTGGATTTTTAGTGAATTCTTTGACAGCAACACACAAACAAAAATTCCAAATGCAAAAATCTACCAGATGGCTCACCCTTTATAAGAAAAGTAATAATAATAACACGTGCTTAGAATAAAAAGCATATGTTTTATAAAATGAAATAAAAAACCAGTTCCTTTACTACTGAAACTATCTCGAATTTTCATAATTATTTATGAAATAACCCATAAGGAACTAAAATTATGAACGAAGAAAGAAAGTCAAGGTAAATTAAAAAATTCTTGACACCATTTGTTTGTATAAATTAATTAAAAAATGCAAAATTTTATAGCAGAAAAGCAATAATTAGCTGTGATTTCAATACAAAATAAGTGGGCGATATTGTGACATTAAATGGCAAATGACGAATAAATTTAAATCAGTTAACACTTATGCAAAATTGTCAAGATTAATGTAATGAGTGCATGTTAATTAAGATTACTTTAGAGTAATTTTAACTGAGATAAACTAATTGAAACCACCGACCGCTTTGAGTTAATTAAAACACGCATTTTATTGACACAAGTGGAAGTTTATGGCGTGAATATTCCAATAAAAATTTTTTTTAACTAAGTCACGACATTTAAAAATTTTAACTAAAGAAGAAAAACTGGGTAGGATTTCTTCAAAATGTTCAAAAGGATACACTTGAAACTATGCTTTAAGATCATTTCCCACAAAAAACTCAGTAAAAAAATCATTAACCAGATCGCGTGGTTGAAAAAAACCATTGTATTTTGCCATCATCATGGTTTCTTTTTTAATCTTCCCCTCGATGTGCATCAAATTTAGTACTCAATTTCCAGCGAAACATCCCAAGACTCAAATTTTCACCGCTGACAGCACAAAGTTTGGCAGCAATTTATATTTAAAGTTTCAGTTTTTTAACCGCAAATGCATAAAACTTGGATTTCAGAGTTCAAAGAACACTTTTGAAGTCTTCATCTCTTCAGAGGCGATGTCATTCAGCTTTTATTTAAAACTTTTTCCAAAACCTATGTTTCCTAAATAGGTTAAGCCTTAGTAAAAATTGTCCACACTTTAAACACTTCTAACTTTCCACAATGTAGGCACGAGGCTATTAAGCATATACACATACTAACCCATCTATTTCAATATCTTTTTAGCTTCTACAAAACTCTGTAACGCTCTCGTGCAATCCAGGAATCTACGAAAATTTTGATTTTACAGCTCTGATCTTCTTGAATATTTTGTTCAAAGGACTCTCGTTGTTTTCACTACTTCGTAAACATTCGTTGCGTACCATTTCTCACGTCTGCGTTTCTTCTGCTCTCTTTCGCTCTCTCTCATTAGATGTTTTAAACTGATTGGATACAATTATTTGTACGTATAGTTATATCATTTATATTGGTATTGATTTGCACTTAATTTAGAGTCATTTCTGCCTCAATACACTTGCTTTTACATCAGCCAATTGTAGTTTATACAAAACCTTCCAATACTCTCGTGCAATCCAGTAATCTACGGAAATTTCGATTTTGCTGCTCTGATCTTGTTGAATATTTCGTTCACTGGACTCCCTTTGTTTTCACTTCTTCGTAAACATTCGTCGCCTACCATTTCTCACGTATATAGTTCTTTCCCTCTCTCTTTCTCTCTCTCCATCTCTCTCTCTATCTATCTCTCTATCTTTTAACTGCTTGGATACAATTATTTGTGCGTGTAAGCAGTAGTTGTATAAATTTTATTGGTGACGGTTTTGTTTGCACCATTTTCGACCTGTCTCCTGTTAAATTGCTAGTTTTCTGTGAATGTTGTAACTGATTCAAGCTCACTAGCCATTTATTTATTTAATTTACGTGTGTAGTTCTAGAACATCGTAATAAATTCTTAACAATCGTAAGTCTGAGCTAATCTCAATAGAACTTATTATTTTACAACTCTGCTTCATTTGAGCTATGAAATCAATTAAATGAAAAATACTTCCCGCTTTGTTTATTTTCCATGTTGACTTTGATATGTGGCCCATTTTGATGTTGTTATTCAAATCAAAAAAAAAAAAAAAACATTATGAAACACAATTTTCCCACCATTTATGCTCGCATGCGCACACACACACACACACACACGCAAAGAAAGCAAAATACAGTCATTCACTGTAGATGTGCGCGATACGAAACTCTTTAGCTGAACACACCCTAATTACAAAGGCGGCAGCAGCAGCAACTTGGCATATTTGCCGGCAATAATAGTAGCGTAAAAAATAAAATTACAACAAAAAAACAAATACTCTAATTAATAATAATACAACACTGGGAAAATATAGAAAATCGGTAAATAAATTTCCTGCCTACAAAAATAAAAACTACTGTATGTGAGTGAGTGTGGAAAAAAAAAGTTAAAGAAAATTACAGGAAGTCATTTGAGTTTACAACAAGGAACCCCATAACAACACCAACAAAAACTGCCGCAAAGTAAATTGGGTTAAGTCATACGTATGTGCAGTAAATCTGCACACTAACTATGTACATAAGTATGTTATGAATGAAGTAATCGATTATAAAATTAAGTGATAAAAATGTTAAACAAAATATAGAAAACGAAAACTCAAATCATTAATTTATGGTAATAATAAGCTTAAAATGCAATAACTTGTCCACCAGCTGCAATTAAATACTTGTTTCTTAAAATTGACTATTTTTGACAGTTGCCAACCTAATTCAATTTTGCTGTCTGCCTGTTTAACTGGATTCATCAATTGAATTAAACACAGCCCATTTAATTATTACTGCTTAAATTATAATTGAATTTATCATCCTTTTAATATGAAATTCGGTTTGAAAATTATAGTTGACATAAATGTATATTTGAACAAAAGCTTTATTTCTATTTTGATGTCGATTCAGGAATGTTGACTGGTTTAACGACTTTGAGAACATAACAAAAAAGGTTTTTTTTAATATTAGAACATAAAATAACGCTGCAGTACAAAAGCAAAAAAGTTGCAAAGTTCACTTTCTTCAATGCTTTTGGCATCACATTTGTTATGATCATATCCGGAATTGTAGATATACAAAAAAAAAAACCGGTTATCAAAACATGCAAATACAAAAAATTAAAGCGCATGCTTGGTTTTCATGGGAAAAAATTTGTTCATATATGAAACTTGGTATACTCGGAGAAAAATAGCATTGCGAATTAAAATTTGAAGTTGAAAATAGTTAAAGTAACATTTTTCTCTTTATTTCTAACAATAACAACTTTAAATTCATTTTCAATTTGAAAGGTATTGCAAAATAACATTTTATAACTTTATTTCAATCGTGAAAAATTTCAAATTGCATTTTGAAAGTGCAAAGTATTTGAAATTACATACTATCTACTACTCTCTCACTCGATTTTACATTAATGATTTTGAATCATTCATCAAATCACTTTAATTCAATGTGGATTCTTTTTAGAATCCAAATCAAAAATGTGTCTCTTCAATTTAAATATTTCGCCTGTGTCCAAAGCGTATATGGTTGAATCGATTTTTTTTCTCTAGCTGTAGATATTTTTGATTTAGTTCCAAAAAGTAAAATGCGACTACGGTAGCCTTTTACACGGTGGTAATTCCGACTGCTGGCCCTTTGATGATATTGAAGGCATAATTTTTATTATTTTCGCGAAAAATATGCCCTGGGCTGAAATAAAATTGACATGTTCAAATTCGTGGAGAAGAAGGAAATTACAACAATATCCTTAGGTAAATATAGCCTATTGTGTCTTAGGATTTGACCGAGCTACATATGTCGATTTTAAGATCAGCCACTTTTTCAGTATATACTGATTTACTCGGAAAATTATGCATTAAGTAAGATAATATGGCCAGCACTTAGTTTTCAAAGAAATATGGACATTGTTCTATAGTCGACATCTTGCCAATCGAAATTTCAAGCTCCCCAAATGTCCCACACTTAGCCTTGAGAAATGTTTTCAAATGAAGTTTTCGGAGAAAGAAGTCTGCACTCTCAACTGATATTTTGAAACCGCTGTATTCACGCTGTAATCGATGGTCTGTGTAGTAGGCACAGGAGTCTATTCAAAAGATCCAGCAATCTCTCAGTATTTCAATTCAACTGATTCAGCTAAGATTTTCCAGGCTAAAGTTTTTGTCATTCCCGAAGCCTACTTGTAGTAGATATTAACACATAGATTAAAGCAATTTTCTTCAATAGCCAAGACGCTTTCACATCGTTGAGCTCGGCACAAATTAAATCGAAATTATAACAACAATGCAGGAAAGAACTAGTCATGCCAGGGTACCAATTTTACATTATTCTTATATGGGTTCCAGACAACAGGAAAATTGAGGGAAATAAATTGGTTGATGAACTAATAAGACGGGGTTCTTCTTTTGATAGAACCGCTCCTTAGCCGGTTTCGTTAAGCATTATCTATCTGAAGCCGCAAAGCACATGGAGTTTTTAAAATCAGATAAATCGAACCTTTTTATAATAAATTGAGAGCCACTCACTTACTGACCAGGGACAGGTTCGACATCGCAAGAATCACTGAGCAATCGGCAAGACCTGAAAAATTAGGTATCCCAATCAAATCTTTCTGTCGCAACGGCTTGAAAGCAAACAAGAATAAATAGCTCGAATCACTTTCTTTCCATCAGTCCAGCTGTCCAGCCAGAATCAGACTTACTTATATTAGAAGACAATTCTTCAATGACCTTTGCAAAATGGCCAAAGTTGAAAACGGATTCGGTTTCACCACCGAATTGTCATATACTAAAATTTTCTTAAATATTACAACAAGTAAAAATAGATATTTTATTTTGTGTTTGTCGACTGATTATTATATATTACAATCGAAAATTAATTATTTCTTCAAACAGTCACTAGCAAAGACCGATAATCATGTAAATTTACAAATCGGTGACTGCTTTTCTTTAAAAAACATGACAAAACAGTAAGATGTATCAATTTAACCTAGTAAATAGTGACAGATGTTTCAGTCGCCTGGTTTATCAGGTGGAACTTCTCCCGACTATGTTCGATAATATAACGTAAGAATATACTGCAGAGCTGCGCCCAACTATTACCACTTGGTGGTCTTATCCGTGCTGCCGCTGTCACAGTTAAATTAAGAATGAGCAGCAAATGTATGCTATGTTAATCATGTAGTCAGTGTAGTCAACTTAGTCAACGTGATAGTCAAGATATACTGAAAATAAAATCTCCAATAACGTCGGTTTACCCAGGTCAAATTTTTTTTTCTTTTACTTTTTCATTATATAAATTTATTGTCAACCATTTGAGCAAGCATTATATCATAAGGACCAGCTTATTTCAAACGAAAAAAAAAATTTAATATTAACTAAATTCTCCTACAAGCTTTTATAATTTATAGTCAAATTTCAAACAACAAAATTAAATTGAAAAAAAAAAAATTAATAAGCAACCGTGGTAGTGTAGTAAGTAATAAAAATAAGGCTCATGTGAAATTACAAAACAAAAAAAAAATTGTAACAACAAAAAAGTTAACAACTTGCAAACAAAATTTATTGTCACCAAGATTTCTGAGACGGAGCAAGAAAAAAAAAAAAACAAAACATTTAACATGGGTTCATTTAAGTTTTGCAACCAACTGCTGTTGCTGCTGCTGCTCTTATTTTCTTGTTACTGTTTTATTGTTGTAAACTTTATTAAGTGTCGAATGGTCATTTATAACAAGTTAGCACACAACAACAGAACAGACACAGACGCCGAGACGCTTAGACAAGAGTAAGAAAAAAAATATGTAACCCATAGTGGATTCAAGGCAGCACCTTAAAAAAATTATGGCAAACATAAGAAGTGCGGCCGCATTGCAACTTTATAGCGTAGCAGTGATATTTTTTGACTTTTAATGGCTGTAACTATATAAATATGTGCTATGCCAATGTAAATATATCTATATAGCATTAACTATAAAGTGTATGTTAACAAATTTTTATTGAATTTATTTCTAGCAATAACGTTATATTAGCCGTAGCTTACTACATACATAAAATTGAACGTTAGACGTATGTCTGTCCGTTTGTGCTTTATGTTTTTCCAAAATCTTTAGTTGAACTATTACCCCTTAAAAACTCTCTAGCTTTCGAGTAAAATACATTATATGTAAAATGATCGTTAAATGTTTGAAGATGCATAAAAGTGCTAAAATCTATTTTTCTGCACTAGTACCTCATTTGATAAATTGCTTTTAGATAAGATAAGTTAAAAATCTTTAAAGCTCCATTAGTTCATTTCCAATCAATATTCAAAATTTTAATAATATTCACGGGCGGTGCCGCGGGGCTACAACTAGCAGTTAAATAACTCTGCTGTAGGTATATGTTGCTAAGTTTACATGTAGCTATTTGAGGTTGTGTCTGTTGCTCTAACTCTAACAGTGAACTGAATTGCAAGTCTTAGATTCTCAGCCTCGTTGAAGTAGTTTGACCCAGAATTGTCACCAATGTTATGATTTCAAAGAATTTTATCAGCCACTCACTTTTTGTGGTATAGCCAGTGTATAGATATATAACAATAATAATACAATATAATATAATACATGCATTGGAAATTTTGAATTCTTTGAAAATTGCAGGCATATCGAATGAAATTCTTCAGAAAACAAGGTGAGAAATTTTTAAAAAAATTGCTTTGCTTTTTTGGCAAACAAACAGAGTGGGATACTTTACTTTAGCAAAGTTTTCAATTGGAGGACTTAAATAGATGTTAGAAAAAATAACATATTTCTTAGTAAACCAATTAGCGAATCAAGGCCTTTAAAAGTATTGAAATTCATTTTTAGGACTGATAGATTTTTCGTATAGTAGGCTGATTGAGGTATAACCTACAGCAGCTCCTTCATTGAATTTCTTTTTATGACTTCAATCAACTCAAAACGTATTTCTCGAAGAGCTAATTTGAGCTTCGGGAGCACGAAAAATTAAAACGTGGCCATATCGTCTGAATACGGATTCAGATCAATAACACCACACACCACGGTAATCGAAGAAAACTCCATTTCGGATAATTTTACACAGCTTAAAATATTTGGAACATAGGACAACATGAAAAAAAATGCTATCAGAAAAAGTTGGAATTTTTTAAAGTACAATCCTGTCATTTGGTAACTATCTGTCATTTAATTTATGGTAATGCCTGATAAGCATTATGATCTGGTTGTGCCAAAAACCCGTAATTATTTGAGAATGACGAAGAAGCAACCATTTGCGTTAAAGCTGAGCGTTATGGCACTATGATAATCAACTTTTTTTGGTCCACAATTCAAGATTTTTAACTGGACAACACGTTGTATACACAAATCGACACGACTAGCCATACAAAAGAATCATAAAAGTTTGAAGGACAATTAAAATCGGCATCCAAAATCATGAGATTTAAGACCCTTAAGCCTTGTTTTGTGGGACTATGTGAAATGCCGTGCTTAGGCAATCAATCTTTAAACTCTAAAGCCATTGAAAAATAACATTTAACAAGATATGGTCAAGTTAGAGACTGCATTTTACAATAAAGCCATCTAAATTTATCTGGAGGTTGGTCCGAAAATTCGCGGAATGGTGAGGTTCTAAATGAAATAAAACAAAAAATTTATTTTAATTTTTCAATACGATCTCTCATAAGATCTATACATTTAGTAGGTCTTGAAATTAATTTTTCCAAGCCATTAAAAAAATATATTTTCGCTTTGCCCTGAAACAGAACCGAAATGGCCTCTTTCGCTTCATTATCATCCTTGAATTTATTTTCTCGTAGCTCTTTCTTTCAGTTGAGAAAAATTTTAAAATATCTTCTGGCTAGGTTGGAGCTAGAGAGTAGATAATGGTTATTCAATTGAATACCGACCTTGTTCAAAAAGATTATGACACTTGGTTTTCGTACACGGCTCTTATTTCACTCAATATTTAGTTTGAGGAATCTTCTTTGCTTCGTGAGGAATTCAATTACAGCACCTAATTCGAATTGCTCCATATTTGCACATTAACGAATGACATCAGAGAGTATTGAAATTCGAACTATACATCCGCAATTAGTTTTCACTAAGCATGATACTATGAATGATATCTATCATTTCGCCGAATCTGGGACCTCCCGTCGTGTTGAAAAATATAGAATTTAACTAGACATGCCAAAATAAAAAATTAACTTTTTGAGAACTGTTTATATAGTATATATTCTATATATATATTCTTTATATTATAGAATACTTATCGAAATGGGTGCAAACTACGCTGGTATATCAATTGTATGACAAAACTATCATATTGAGATCAAATAAGTATTTCCTAAAGTCATGTTTTTATTTCTAATGACATGCCAAGGATTTTTCTACTTCTACGTTTTTGTTTTGGAATACTTCAAAGCTTCAGTCATAGTTTAATACTTTTGGCCACAATATAGCTTATAATCATTTAATGAATTTAATTTTTTTTTAATTTTCCAAGTGCCCACAAACTTTTTAAAAGTAGCTGAAATTTAGAACGCTCTAATTTTGAAATTTTGATTAATGTTACACAAACTTTACGAAATTTTAGTTTTCTTACAAAATCAATTTAAAACCCTAACGAATTTAAAATTTCAGCTCTAACAGCAGCAAGAAAAATTTTTAATGTTAAAACATTAATTTGTGTGGAAAAATTGCACCAATTTACAAAATGACTTATATTTACCAACCCATAGAATGTAATATAAAGCGAAATCTATGGCAAAATTTTAAAGCCACTTTTCTTCATTGTTTTTTTTTTTTGTTATCAGCCATATCATTAAAACTGAAATAAGAAAAAACGTAATATAACGTTAATGTAAAACGAATTGAAAATTGTAACATATGAAACTGTCATAATGATAGCCTACGATATTAGTGGGGTGTGTAAAAGTGTGGCAGCAACTTAACAGCGCAATGTTGCAATGCTAATTTGCGCTGTTATGCTGCCCTGCTATTAAGTTATTAAGAAAAAAGGGTGCTTAAAATTGTGCTGCTACTACTCGTATTAAATTGTGACCGCAATAGCATTGTACTCAGATTTCAATAAAATTTCAAATTTCATAGATAGTTTGAAATTAAAAACAGTCTCAATTTATGTTGCTGTACGCTTGTAATGATAATTTAATGTTTTTATTTAAGTTTTTTTTTTTAAAAAATTTAATTCTTATGACATTTTCTAACAAAAAAAAATTACCAACGAAACCTTCAATGTTTAATTGTATTTTTGCAACAAATTATACTGCTGCCACATGCCACAAATTCTGCACATTTAAATGTCAATAATTACCACAGGCAAACGAAAAAAATCTTAAATTAAATCTGCTTCTAAAACTTGAATTATTTGCTAAAATGAACGGAAGAGACCAAACAAAATTCCATTGTTATATGACTTGTGCTCATGTAGCGCACGAACGTCATCTTAATGTCATCAATTGCATTTTTAACAGCTCATGCGGTAGTACGTTGTACCAACGTTGAAATCAGCAAATAGCAAACGTTCGCTCATGCAAAGGTTTTTATTTAAGTTTTCTTAACCTTTTGAAAAAAAAAAAAAAAATCAAAAACTTTTGTTTAAAGAAGTTTTAGCTAACAAAAACAAAACAATTGCAAGAAAAAAAACTTAATTTTTGCCTAGTGCCATAATTTTTTTTTTTTTTGAATTTTGTAGTAAAATTATAAGAAAATTATGAATTGCAAGATCAAAGCTTAAGCTATTGACCTTCTAATACAAATATATTTTATAGGAAAAGTTTTAAGACAAAAGTTTTGTCCAACATCTTAGATGTTACCAACCAAAAAATTCGAAGGTGTAATATCACATAATCTGCTTCCTTTGAAGTTTTTGATTAATCGACGATTTTCAATCATTTCACAATAATCAAGTTGTATTGGTTAAATTTTCGTGTCATTTTGGGAAGATGCTTAAGAAATTAAAAAATGTTTTCATAAATAATAATCTCAACACTAGATAATAACTAGCCAGCTTTAAATCCTTTTTGAATAGCCCCTTCATTAGCTTCACATTTTTTTATATGGCTATTTTTGTTATATTCAGGACTTAAATAAATATTACAGCTAATTTGCATAGTTTGAAACTATCCTTTTTCTCCAAAAAAAAAGCACCCAAATGATTATTTTCTATTTTTTCTCGCAAAAATAAATATTTGGAGATGACATGAGTTAGAAGTTTATAAACGTGGGACGTGTTACTCCGCTCGTGGATTAGGTTGATGTGGTACTTTGGTAGCCACACATAGTCCGAGATAGGTCCACAGTGATACTACAGCATCTGGGGCATTGAGAGTTACAAAGTTCACTTCCACTTTGAGCGTGAAGGTCTTGAATGTTGCTGCAAAGTCCTTGAGCGATTTGAGGTGCTGAATACCAGTAAGATCCTTGTGGTTTTGTTCAAATATGTTGCATCATAGTCGCCTGCTAAAGATAGGGCAATAGCATGATAAAATTTCAACAGCTTACTCTCAGTGATGGCATTTGGGTTTTGTGAAAATGTACTGAATCGAGTAAAAGTGAAATGTACTTTTTAGAGCCCGAATGTACTTTTTTTTTTTTTTGTCTTGAATACCGAATTTTTCCGAAATGTGCGAAATTGTTCTAAAAATTACTAACAAAAAAAAATGGTTCTCACTTTTGCCATCTTAAAAACACTAGCAAAATTAGATATACGTATTTCACATTAAATTAATTACGAAATCTACACATTGCGGAACTATTTTCATTTAGTAAAAAAAGACAAAAAATAAACGTTAATAATATAACAGGTAATTACCATAAATCTACTCTTTGCGGTTATTTTCAATTACTTATTAAAAAACAAAATAAGATAAATATTATAAATTGCCGAAAATATACTGAAAATGTGCTGAAAATTCGGCAAATGTACTGAAAACTTGTCGAATGTACTGACAATGATTTTTCAGGACGCAAATGTACCGAAAAAAGTACAAATGTACCGAAAATAACATCACTGCTTAGTCTTCGTTTTCATTGCATGAGTTGTTGTAAGTCAACATACCAATTCTACAATATAAGCTTGATATCCTATAAGAAAGTATCCAGTAGTTATTCTTACTGCGGCCCCACATTTTACGCGTGATAAAGGCATTTGGTATACCGTTTTTGCTTTGCAGAAGGTAGGCTGAAAGATTTTTTGTCTAATCAGCTCAAATTAGTATTTATCTATCTGTAAGCAGCCGTAGTGTAAAGAAATTTCTGAAAATCGAAGTGAAAGTGTTTTGAAAGTAACTGATACGCTTAATGCGTCCCCTTCAAGCAGCACTCCACGGTAACCAGTCACTCCGAAAAGATAAATACCAAATTTATTGCTGAGTTCATGTAGCAAATTATAGCATCAAAGGGTTAATATTTTGAGCCAATATACATGACATCATTATATATTTCTTATAATATTGGATCAAATTCACTACCGATTTTTACACTTCTTTTCTTCATCGAAATAACTTTTAAAGGTGATATGATATGAATGTTTCGAAATCTTACAACCAATTTCATTTAAACTTGTATCATATTATTTCAATATTACATTTTATCAACAATTAAGCATGAGCGTAAAATATAAAATTAAGTAAATAAGCTGAGTGCAAGAGCAAAAATTCTAAATAGTTGAGAAAGTCGAAAAATACTAAAGTATGTTGAAGGTTAGGTCAAAAGGATTGAATGCATATAGCAATTTTACACTGCCGTCTCATGAACTTTGATATAAATATTCCATCAATTTGAAAAGTTTTAATAAAAAATCAATATGGTTCATCTGATTCGAAAAGCTAACTTAGCCAAATAAATAAAATTAATGAATAAATATGACGAAGTTTAAACAAAAGCCGTTATGGCCATTTTTTTGCAATATCGCCTTAAAAAAATATAAAATAAAGTTTGCCGCAATTATTTAAATATAATTTCATTAATTGGACCGATAAGTATATTCGTTTGATAAAATTAATTAAAATGATTTATTTGGTAACATTTTAAGTCAAACAAATTTCTTGTAGCACCTCAAAAAAAGTCGACAAACGTCAATAGCATATGCAACTTTTTAATCAAATTAATGAAGTAATGTGCACAAATGGTAACAAGATTGCAATAGAAACGAAACTGACAATCAATTAAAATTTGAAAGAAAATCACAATTCTTGTGATTGGTATTGTCAGACTTATTATGCCACTGGAGAATAGAGTGCACCAAAAAAAGAAAAATACGTGCAACAAACAGCGCTTGATGCACGTCACTTTGTGTAACAGCCAAAAAAAAAAAAATGAAAGAGAGCAAAATAATGACAGTAATGAATGTTCATTTTTTTTTTTTTGTCTTCAGTTAATTAAACGACAATAAAACAACAAATAAAATGTGAAAACCAAAAAAAAAAAACGAGCAACTTGTTAAATCAATCAGAAAATTGAATGCAACAGCAGCAGCAGCAACACGAACATAAACAGCAATGTTGCAGCACATTAGCTGCATTTGCTGTTGCCTATTGTTGTGTTTGAATTTGCCGTCACTTATTGATTTTTTAATCTGATAATCAATTAATTGGAAAAGCCAAAAAAAAAGAATACAAAAACTGAAGAAAAAACGACAACAATGCAAAATAAATAAAAAATGAAAAGAGAACGAAAAAAATTGGCAACAAAATGTGAAATAATTTTTCATTTCAAGCAGAGCGTTTTTTCATTCAATTTCATTGATTTGGTTGAAACAAAAAAATTAATGGACCACATTTTGTGCTGATTTTTCTAATAGTAATCCAAATTGTTGTAGTTTTTTTTTACTTTTTGCTGTCGCTGCCATTCTATTGCCTTTGAACTGCTTTTTAGCTTATTCGTTGGCATCGTTTTTACTTAACTTGGCTTACATAATATCACTTTTTTTTCTGGTGCAACATAAGACACGTTTCGTGCTTGCAACTTTCTTAGCAAATAGAAATTGCATTACCTTCTTTTTTGCTATTTTATTTTTTTTGCACAAAAAATTCGTTAAACAGTCAACAAGTTCGTTTCTTAAGTCTTTTGTTTTTTATTTTACTTTTGCGCTTTAGTATGGCGAGTAAGTGGCCTACTGACGCAGTTAACTACAAACGAGCGAAATTTTACAACTGTTATTGTTATTGCAAATTTTTTTGGCGTTATCATTGTTGTTGTTTTTGGTTTTGTTTTCTTTATTCTTTCATTAATTTTAACTCAAGCTCTTGGATTTTTGTTGCAATGTCCTTATTTGGAAATTTTTTCGACAATTTGTTGAAATTTGGGGTACTAGGGAATTTTATACTTTTTTTTTAATTTTTTTGCCACTTTTTTTGTAGTTATTTTTACTGCCTTTTGCTAACTTTATTTTCTTATTTCAAAATCTAATTTATTTTTGCTGAATTTGTTGCTCACTATTCGCGCATATTTTGTAATTTGCAATTAATTGCATTTTATTTGTCTAACAATTTATTTTTTTGATTTTTTTACTTGTATATATTTAATTAAAAATGTTTCTTTTTTATATTTGCAGGTAAGACACGCATACAACATACCACAAAATTACGTTATAACTATTTTGGGAGTTACGCAAAAATGCTGATTTTTTGGTTAAATAAATTAACTAACGAAAATGCCACACACTTGGATTCAGGTCTATTGCACAAATAGCTTTATATTCAAGCAAATATAAAGCGCATTGGGTAAAAAAAGTTTATAGAATGTAATGGTAAGACCATGACAAAAATTTTCATTCTAAAAAATTTAAGTGTTGACTGCATACTCAGCTTACTTATCAATAAAATCTTACAGCGCGGAGTAAACATTTTGACAAATTTTTATAAATTAAGACTCCTTAAATTGTTCACTTAATAATCAAAATGGTCATGTGTTTCATAGGGTCCAATTCAAAGCACGACTCAAAAAGAAAACATAATCCACTGTTGACTTGTGTTAGCTGTTGCTACAAATTCATACGTGTACTAGAAGAGAGCTTCATTAATTCTAGTGAAATTATCACGTTTTATATATTTTATTAAAAGCTATATGTGGCAGCATATGTGTGATTACATACGTCTATGCCTATCTCGGTTATCAATTGCTCTAAATCTTTTTTTGCAATGTTTTTGGTCTTAACGAAACTGTCGTCGTTCTAATGAATTTTTCTTTTTTATTATCATTTTTGAAAGTTTCATTAGACAAATTGAAACTAGTTGACACATGCAACTAAAAAAATAAAATTTTCAAGATTCTATTGATGCTGATAGGTATATCTGATGAAAAAAACATTATTGAACTTAATTTTGTAGAAAAGAATTAAACACGTTTGCAGCTTAAGTCTTTTCTTTTGTATAGCTAAGCGTAACTATTGAAGTTTATTGCTGTGAATATGTTGTTATTTCAAATAGTAGTTACAAAAATAATTTTTATAGGAAAAAAGCAAAGTATGTCAAATTACTAAAAGATTTTATTTAAAAAGAAACTTTTGCATGACTTCCTAAATGAACAGGCGAAATTTGCAGATTTCAATTTAGATAATAAAAGTTAAAGCCTTGAACATAACAACATAAATTGTTACTGCATATTTTAATATAATAAAGTTAGCTTTCAACAAACAGATTCTTAATTAATTTAATTACCGCTAACGGTTAGTGCAGCAGTCAGGTATGCTCGAAAATAATAATAAATTGAAAATAATAAATTTTTTTGTCGAAAACATAAATATTTTGTCATTGCTTTATGCAGGCAAAATATTTTTAATTATAAATTGCATTTAAGCAAAATTAATTGGTTGTACACATCAAAATTAAGCTCGTCAATTTAAAAAATTGATATGCCAAATATGACTGACAATTAATCGACGTTGTCCTTCAACTTTTTAGCTACATTGTTTCAAAAATAGTTCATTAAGTTTTATAGAAAAAATACACAACTTTAATTACTAAATTCAAAACCACTTTAGCAAACAACTGTTGCACATGAATCCTACCAATTATAGTACATGTTGCTACTAAGCATGAAATGCACTTGATTTACATACTGACATTTTGTGCAAGCACACCATGTAGTAACTACATTTGACGCATGGGCGTCAACCTTAAGAATTTTTGTTATGTTAAAAATGCAGCTAAGCAGCAAATTGATCAGGCTAATAATCGCATAAATTTGATTTTAATCTTAATTGTAGCTTAGGTTACCAATTGATTACTTGATTAAAAGCATTTTACTAAATTTATTAATAAACACTTGACGTAAATTTATGCAAAAAGACAATTTTCAAATGGCAACGTAAACACCAAACGTGTAAACAAAAGACTTAAGCTAGCAACTTTGAGTTAAAATTAACTACATATAAAAATGTGAGTTTATTCTTCGTAAGTATGCATTAGCATGAAGGATGCATGCAAATTCGACAGAAAAAATTAGAGAAAATTTAAAATAAAATTTGCCCATAAGAATGGAGAAATTGGTCGAATATAAACTTGTAAAGGTGTTATCTTCGGCCAGGCCGAAACTCAAATACCATACACTGCACTAAAAGTACTTTCCAAATAAATGTTAAAAAGATATTGAAAAGGTTGAAGTAGTCGAAAATAATGTAATAAGGTTCAAAGAGGTTGAAAAGTGTTGAAACAGTTGAGAAAAAACTCAAAAAGTCTAAAATATATAGAAACCATTGCAGAAAGTTAAAAAAAAAATTGAAAAAGTCGAAAAAATGTGGAAAATGTTGAAAGTGGTTAAAAAACTCATAAATATTTGCAAGTTGAAAAATGTTGAAACAATTCAAAATTCATGAAAAACTCGAAAAAATAAAGAAAATGTCGAATCAAGTGATTGAAAATTTGGAAAATATACATATGGACTATATTGGGAAAAATAAAAAAGTTGGAAAAGTCAAAAGAATGTGAAAAATGTTGGAATAAATAGAATAGAAATGCAGAAAAACAAATATGCCACGCCCACTTCTCCAATTCCGCCTTTTGGCTGAATAAATTATATTCGTCATTGACATCCACATACTAAATTTAAGCAAAATAGCTTGTAAAGTTTGAGATATGTGCATTAATTAACCTTAAAATTTAGGGCGGTGACACACCCACTGATACAATCTAGAAATAGCTTTCCTTAAACAAACCAATTTCAGTATGATTGCTCATACATTTCGATAGATATGTCATTTAAGATATTTTAGTTGTATGGGAGGTGCCACGCCCTTACCTTATAGCAACTAAACCCCTTTCATCAAATTTCATTCCAATTGCTACAATGTTCTCTTAAAATATCACTTCCAATTTTGTATTAATATGGGAGCTGCCACGCCCACTGATGAAATCTCGTCAAAATTTATTTAATTTTATAGCTTATAAAATGTCTATTATAATAGAAATCTATGCACCAAATTTTAGGAAGATTACTCTCAAACGCATCAAACGTTTTTTGCTTATGTGGGAGGTAACACTCCCACCGGTTCTATCGTGCCATATTTTCGTAAGAAGATACCTCTTAGCAAGTATATCTGCAGTACTAAATTTCATAACGATAACGTTGTTAGCTCTCTAATTATAACGTTTATAAATATTGTGGGCTGTGCCACGCCCTTCAATTAGATTGTCCAGTATACTGACGCGACTTGTATTGATGACTGCTTTCAGTAGTATCATCCCTAAAATTTTTATGAAAATCGAATGTGCCAATTTTGAGTTATAAGAAATCAAAATTTTTAATTGTTAAAAAGTGACACGCCTACTTTCCCATTCCGCCACTTTAAACACAATTTAAGATATATATGATCTGTATCCGTGTACTAAGTTTGATCACAATATCTTGCGCGGTTTACGAGTTATGGGGTTTTAAAAATTAAAATTTAGGGCTGTGCCACGCCCTTTTAAGAACCTTTGCAAATTTAAAACCTAGCTCAATCTTAATTTTGTTTACATGTTCACCAAATCACCAAGTTTCATCAAATCGCAGCAACTTTTTTCAACATGAGCTGAGGGAATTTACATAGGCGTGGTCGTGACCCGATTTTGCTCATTTTTATATGCCACAAAATAAAACAAAAAAAAAATTTATGCCGAATTTTTTGTTCAAAAAACATGGTGCGCGTCATCAGTAAAAAATACGTAGCTTCCAAAGTTATGGCGGGGATTTCGATATGAAAGCAAATGCATTCTAAGAATCAATTGGGGAATAGCATATAAAAAAAAAATAAAAAAAAAGCAAAAGGTGTATATTGAAAATATTTTGAGAAAAATTTTTTAATTAAAAAAATTAATTTTTTAACAAATTTATTTAAATTCTTTTTATAAAGTTATAGTATTTCTTAACAAAAATGATTATATGGTCTTTCATCCTATCTCCAATAGTTTTTGAAATATTTGGTTTCAAAAAATGTAAAAAAGTGATTCAACCCACCGCTTTTAGTTAAAACTTTCTAAGCCAATTCATAAAAGAACCTGGAAAGCATATTGTTTTTTTTGTTTGTGTCAGACATAAAAACATTACAGATTTTGTACAGAACTGCAAACTCTCATTTTATTCAATTCATTGCAAATGCTTAACATATGAATTAACCAACTAAAATGGTTCAAAAAAATTTATAAATCTTACAACTTTTACTCTTAAATGCAGTAGCTAAGTATGGCGTGTCCAAAAGAAAAAACCCAAAAGTAAAAAAACATCAATTCGAACAATAGCAGCAACACGCACAGTGTATGGAATTGAGTTGTTTAATATCAGACAACATACTTATTAAATGGTATTTCATTACATTTCAAGAAATTGCCTCACGTTAGTATGATGAAAAGTTTAATAGAAAAAAAAGTTGCAATAAAAACAACAAAAGATATTTTCTCGTAATTATTTCAAAAAAAAAGAGAAAAATAGCTACGTTTGTCATCCACAAATTTCTGTCATACGGCAAATTTATAACCAAAATATGGTTACAAACAATTTTGCAGCAAAAAATTTTTGTGAGAAAATAAATTTTTTTTTTTTGTCAATTTTTCAATTGTTGGTGCAATGTTTTTATTTTGTTTCAATCTTAATGTAAGGCTTTGAATATTTTTTATTTTTATTTTGTAATGTTACGCACTAAATTGGCTTAAAAATGTTTGTTGCATGCCGCATTGCAACATTTGCAGTTATTTGTATATTGCAGTTGCTAAAGGCTACCGTTTAATTATGATGAGTGTTGAAAAATTAATTACAAAAAAATAATTTAGAAATCAAATTAACAAAATGAGCTATCGTTTAGTTGGCTTTTAACAAAATTAATATCATTTTGATATTGATTTTTTTTTTTAATTAACTTATGATGTTCGCATTTGACTTTCAAGGTTGAGTGACGCTTTTATTTAACAATTCCAAATTATTTAAGTTTAGTAAATGAATTGGTGGATTGCTAATAAGCATGTTGGCAAGCTGACAGATTTGTTTAATCTCAATTTAAAATCATTTGCTAACAACTTTATTAAAAGTTAAAAAAAAAGAACAAAAAAAATTAACAAGAAAGAAACTTAACAGAAACGGCTAAAGCTAGTCAGACTAGATTGAATCCTTGCTGAGTGGAATCATCAGTGACCTTTGAGCCGATAAGTAAGAATTTCTATGTTTGATGCGGTTTGCATAAATTTGTTGAGAACTCTAGCAAAAAGTGAAACAAAGCATACCACAAATTCTTTTTCCTGCGCTACGTTGCAAGCTTTCTTGGCGTATATTGGCTTAAAGGTCGCTGATGATTCCACTTAGCAATGGATGAATCTAGTTTTTTTTTTTGTAAATTGTTTTGTGTTTTTTTTTAACTTTTTATAAGGTATATAACAAATGATTTTAAATTGAGATCAGACAAATCAGTCGGCAGTTGGCAACTAAGTACGACTAGCTTTAACCTTTTTTTGTTTTTGTATTTTTTTTTTTATAATACATTGGGCTGAACAGAAAGCTCAGTGAAATAATTAAAAAAAACAATTTCTTTAATACTTTGTTACAGAAAAATTTTTGCCAAGACACTCAAAAACGAAAGTTGACAACAATAAAATTATGAAAAAGTGTTAACTCTGATGAGTTATAGTATCCACAAAGATAATTTTTTTTAAAGGATATTTTGAAATAATAATTATTCAAGTTTTTTCTTAACAAAAACATTTGGTTGGACTTTGAGACCACTTAGTTTTTTTTTTAATTTTTGAACAGTCGACAAAGTTCTGTGGCATGTGTTATTTTAGGGATACTGTAATCTTCACTTAACTTAGTTTGGTCATTAGTCAGGTCACAGCTTTATATATAAAGCAGCTTTTAAACATATGCTAAGCCATAGCAAACTATAAGTAAAAGTCTACATGAATATGCAGCAAAATAATTCCTTTAGTCAGTGCATATTTTCTAAGTTAATCAACAAAAACTGTAGACCTGATGTTTTCTTTCATAGCATCAAAACTATTTTTTTTTTTTTTTTGCTGAAACTCAATTTTTTCGATTCTATACCCATTAAACAATCTAATATATATTCACTTTTAAAAGTAATGTACTAAATTTTGTAATAACTAGCACAAATGCTACTGCCACACAAAAAAAAAATCTCTCACGCGATTTTCATGCACACATAACTTTATTCTATTCAAAGAAAAATAAGAAGAAAAAAAAACTCAATTGCATAACTTTAGGCGTGAAAACCGCTTACTGTGCAACCAAGCATTACAGCACAGCACAGCCAGCATTAGCTATGGTCAAATTATTGTCCAAATTGCTGCACTGGTGTAAACTTTTCAAACTTTTGAAGTCTCAAGGAGAGAAAAAATCAACTGTGTGGCTATGAAAAGAAAAAAACCAAAAAATAAATAAAATTAATAGCGATCGACTGCCTAAAGTCGTCGCATGCTGTAGCCAATAAAATTCAACATATAATTAAAAAAAAACACCTTCTCATACTTCAATGTTACAATAAAATATAAAATGAACAATTTTAAATTTTTCGATATGCAAAATTTTCTTAGACGCGTCATGATGTCCAGTACATTTTTGCTGTTGTTGTTGTTGTTACTTTACATATTAATTTGTTCGACATTTTAATTGACGAATGCCTTGTTGTTGTTGTATTTTTTTTTATCAAATTACATAATTAATTACTGCAATTAATTAACAAAATTACTAGGAAAAGCATACGATCGATTACAATGTGCCAGTATGTTGTTGGCATCTGTGCGCATGCGCAGCGCCTCATTTACTTGTAATATATTGTAGCGAGCAGTATTCGAAATTGAAACTTAAATTGAACAGAGTTTGAAGTGTTGAAGTGAAATGATTTGAAAGTAATTTCAAAACTTTGTTACAAAAAATTATTATTTATTAGTGCGCAGAAATTAAGTCGTGGTTTATTGAATAATCGTTGGCTGATAGGCTGCATGGCTGGAGGGGGGAAGTGTGGGACAACAGGCTATGGCACTGCTGCTGCTACGGAAATGAGGCATTTGAACGTGGAAAGTGCTGTTGTTGTTGCTGCTGCTAATATTATTTTACTAAGCTTATACGATTTTAAAAAAAATGTGTGTATTAATAGGCGTTTCATTACTTGTTACTTTATTTATTTTGACATAGCATGGAAAAATAATTTAAAATTGTTAGTCAGCAAATTTTATTTGAACTAAAAGCAATTTTAAGTGTTTATTCCAGCTGTATTTAGAATGTAATTTTCCTATTGGCATCGTTTTTGACAGCAAGTTATCTCAAGTTATGCACTTTGGCAGTAACACACATATGAAGAAATGGTAACAAAAACGCAATATTTTCCCAACACGAATCTACAGAAATTTTGATGTCAATCCAAATTATCCCTGCCATTTAAAAATATATTTGCATGAATATCTATCACAATATTTTTCAAACAATTCTCCAAGAGTAATAAATTAAGAATCATTCCAACTTTATGGAATATTAATTTAGTAAAGTTCCTTCCAAAGTAACTAACATCATGCATCGCTGACTCAACTATTTGGTGATGATGTTTTAGTATAGGACTCTCTTTAATATCTCTCAATGTAGTGTCATTCACTAGGAAAAAGTTATCTGAATAAGTTTTTCTATTTCTTAGGTTCGATTAGGTAAAAAAGGGTAGCTTGCATATAGAAAGTTTCACTTGAAGGCAGCTCGCCCATTATGATACCCATAATCTTTTTCCTTCTCCTGAAATTAGCTCACTCAATAGGCGCGAACCATCTAGAAAAATTGGTGAAGTTGAGAATGCTGATGAGCTTCAACTCGGCTAACTCCTCAACAGCAACAAAGAACACAAAACCAAAATATTGGGTTTTTTTCTCATTATCCTTGGACATTTACAAAGTAGATGCTTAAATGTCTTATCCTATAACTTGTCTCCACAACTCTTGCAGAAATCTTTGAAAGTGGCACCATAGCTGGCAGCATTTAGGCCAAAGACACAGTAACCCGTCAGTGCTCCTACAACACTTTTTTCTCTTCTAGGTTGAGCTTAGGCCACATGTTTCGAAACATTCTGCATTCGGCAGTAAGTTTCCAATTACTGTTCGTTTGTTTATTGATTATGGCCTCCATCTGATAGCGTAGTTTCAGCAGCGGTATCCTAAGTGATAGCACTTGTTGATTCTCCGGCTGTTCTGATCCTATTTAGGGGTATTCGTTAGCTTTCTCAATTTTGAATATACCTGTATGACTTCCCTATTCCTTAATGGTATTACAGTTTAACTCCCATCCGAAGTCCAATATCGATGAATTATTATTGAATGTTTAGCTCTTATCAATTTCAACACGGGCTACAAAGAACATTTTGACATTTTCATTTCTATTTAGGCAGACCTGGAGCCGAAGCTGGTTTTCTGTATATTTTTAGGTATTGAATTTTCCTATCATCTTCTAAAATTCTTGGTTTAGCGGCTCAAAGGTATCAGAAAACTGCTATAGTAAGGCTAACTAAGCTCTAAAGCCTAACGTGCCTAGATAAAGCTGCAGCAGCTTGTACTTCTACAACAAAATCCCTTGAATCCTTGCTTGTGATCGCTTCTGTTCGTACTATGATAAAGATATCAGCAGCAAAAAGTATCATTAAAAAATCAACACTCCCAAGAATACAAGCACGGGAACCATGTGTGTCACCTTAGTACTCTCAACGAATTGCCTAACATTGATCGAGAACTTAGGGTGTAAGATTCGATGTCACGGCTTCTGTCATTCAATAAGAAATTCCAAATTAACATCGATGATAGGGACCTTCAGAGCAATTATAAATTGCAGGCAAAAGATGATATATTGATCGAACCAGAATTGAAATTCCAAGTTTATTTCAGGATCATTCAAAAAAGACAAATTCGTCGTAACCATAATAGCTCAATTTCGAAGTTTAAAAAAAAATTCCTTAGACCATTAGACTTAGAAGAGCTACTGACGTTCAAATACGGACTTCAATTTTACATCCGAACTAAGCTGGAATCAGAACAATGATGAATATCAATTCCTGTAAAGGAAATAGGTTCTGCCACCAAAGACCTTTATAGGTGGCCTTAAAGCAGGCAGCTTTCTCACTTATTCTTTTCTACATAGCCTAAAAAGATATAATTTCCAATATGGTTCTTAATTGAAGTAACATCCATACGCTGTTCATATTATTCGATTACTACTTTTATAGGCTTTTTTTCCCCAGCGATTATTACACAAATATTTTATCAATAACATAAACTTTTGATAGATCTTTTACTTTAGTTGATTATACAAAAAAAAAAACCTAAATTGTGCACACAACATATTGCATAATCAAAATTAAGTTGCACGCTGAATAAAAATTAACAACAAAAAAAAATTCTAACAAAAAGCAACAACAAATCAGAGCAATGCAACATAGCGGGCTGATTAAAGTGTCTCAAGTTGTCTGGCCATAAAAGTCAAAAAAATATAATTTACAAAAATTTTAATTGACACTTCAAATGATAAATTCATCTGGTAGCAAATACAAATGAAACATTGAATGAGCGATAAAATGAATAAATGAACCATATGCGGACAAACAAATGCAGTTGTCGAGATATTGCAGACTTGAAGAAAGAACTAAATAAAGAAATAATCAATAAAATTCAAAAAAAAAACACGAAAAAGTAAAACATTGCAAAGAAAATGTTTAATATTATATAGCGCTATATAACTTGATTTAATCTCATCTTACTATATTAGTAGGGTGGCTCAAAAATAGCAATATTTTTTAATAAATAAGAACCAATATGCTTTTACAAAGTTTAAAAATTAAGTAAAATCTTAAAAAAAAATTTTTTTTAAATTTTATATTAAATTTTTTATGTAACCCTAATCTTGCACTCAAATGCACGCTGCGCTTAAAGCCAAATAAATTGCCACTCAGCGCTGTTAAATTAACACTACTAGTACGTATTGTGTTGCCCACATGACTAACCGTTGGCGTTGACGTCAGCCAGTTAGTCGTCAACCTTTCCCCTCAAGCCACTGCTTCTAACCGCTCTATCGTACATTGTTTGTGCGCGCTTGCAACTACGGACAAGTTATAATCAGCACTGCTGCTGCTGTTGGCTTTGATTTGTGTAAATAAATTTAGAAGGAATATTAAAATCTGCGTTGTACAGCAGCAGCAACAGCAACTGTTGGTCGTTGCTCTTGTTACGTGTGTGTTACACTGTCCTCATTTAGTGTACGCTCTTGCTTGCCTAGTCCATCGCATAGTCTTAATACTTAGTTGGTAACTTTGTTTTTTATGTCTGTGTCGTTGCTACTGTTGTTGTTGTTGCTGCTGTTGTAGTTATTTTATTTTTATTAAACATGTCAAGTGTTGGCTTTTATTTTGTCGTTGCGCTTTTATTTAGGTTAGTATTTGACACACTTGCTGCACATTTATTGCAACATTGCAACACATGCTGTGGCATGTAAAAAACGTAGTAAAAAGAATGATTTATGTGCAGCATGCACCAAGCATTTCGCAGGAATAGTAGAAAATGTGTTGTTGTTGTTCGAGTTTGCATTTTTTGCAATCATTAAGATGGTAGTAAGCAAAATGAAATTATTATAAATAAAGAACATTTCACTTTTTACGAAAGTTTGTAGCTTAAGTCTATCGTTTTCATATGTACGTCTCTTTGGTGTGTAGGCATAGTAAGTAAAATGCGTTAAATAAACTTAATTGAAAAATCTTATATAGATATTGGGTCATGAATTAAATAAAGTATTACCCAAAACAATATTGAAGAATGATCCTTATATAAAAGTTAAGATTTCTCAGAATAAATTTTTTTCTTTTAAAGGAATATTATCTTACCTATATAGAATTTGTCTTAGTTTTTATAAAGTAAAATTTCTAAAGCAATTTCTTTTCAAAAAAAAATTCCGAAAAATCATTACATAAAAAAGAAATATCGTTTAAATGAGAATGAGTAGACCAAATCCATTTCAAACCATGCAATCGGACTAACTTCAAATCTCGGAATTGGTTGCCGATTATAAATATATTTTTTTTTTTTTCAAAGGACATAAGGGAACACATATTCACCCGATTTGATTAAATATTATTTTTTACGATGTTTTGCCAATTTAAAGTTTTAATGTCAGGCTTGAAAAACCGCTGAAAGTTTTTCCAAAATAGTCGAATTTTCATTCAAATCAAAATAATTAATAGTCTAAGAGCTGGCAGCCACTTTGAGCAATGTACTCGCACAAGGCTATAATTTTGTGGATACATAGTTAATTTAGTGCTAGTAAAATAAGAAAATATACATCTGGCAGTATTGGCGCGGTCACGAAGGTAGACCCTAAAATTTTCGAAGGTACACCCTAAAATTTTCAAAATTTTAAGAACAAATATTATAGCTTATTAAATAATCTTTCATATGACATCTATATTTTTGAAATCCCTTCAGCCGTTCTCCAGTTATAATGATTTTTCAAAAATATTTTGCATTTCGAAACGTTTAGGGTGTACCTTAGCGATCGCGTCAATTCTGCCAGATATTGATTTTCTTATCTTACTAGTACTAAATTACATATACACAAAATTTTAGTTATGCGTGTATGTTTTTTTATGCATAATTTGCATTTTGAAAATTTTAGGGTGTACCTTCGCAACCGAGTCAATGCTGCCAGATTTTGATTTTCTTATTTAACTACATAGTACTAAATCAATCATAGACAAAATTTTAGCTTTGTACCTACTTAGTACGTTACTCAAAGTGGCTGCCAGCTCTCCTACTATAATTTTTGTCTTTTGATTCTAATAGAACTGATTCTCTGTCAGAATCTTTAAGAAATTTTGAAAACTGTTGAAAATTGGCGTAGTTATAGCAGTTTTTATGAAAAAAAAACGATTTTCTCAAAAACCCCAAATTTTTTTACGATTAAAATTTTTTTTTTTTTTTTTTGGTTTTTATTAATATAAGAGAGAAATGACATGAGATTAATACACGCTAAGAGACATTTGAGGTTAGGAGATTTTTTCCAAAATTGAAATGTAAATTTTTTTTCCATCATTGCCAAGCCACTCTACGGTACTATATTTTCAAAGCAAATAACAAAAGCAACATTCCAAATTACTTTCTGCAAATTGTGCTTGCATTTTGCATACTTTTGTTTTACAGTTATTTTCGTAATAACCTTTGATTATGGGAAATATGCATATTATATAATTGTAAAACATTGTACGCACATATAACTTTTTCACTGACTGTACTTCTGTGGGTTTTGAATGTTTTATTTGCTTGAATGTGTCAGCGAAATAGTTATATGTGCGTATATGTGTTAGTTTTATGAGAAGCTGATTTTATTTGGTTATTTTCACATTTTCTACGCTTTTCAAAAATATAACATTTATATCGTACAATTAAAAAAAAAAAAACAATTCCACCTTAAGCAACACTAAATAATTTATGCTAAGAAACAATTTTATCATTCCGAACACACCAAGCTATTACAAAAATAATTTGCTTGCGCAATTCATAAGCAAAAAAAAAACACTTAAGCTGCACAAGTTTCCACAGCATATTCTAACTCAGTGCGACATAATCTGTTCAAGCTTGTGTAATTAGTGCATTCATTATCATAGTTAATTAATCAAGCCAAAAATTTATATTAATTCATTTTTTATTTTGATAGCAAGCAATATATAATCAAATGACGGCAATTAATTCTTTTAAATGGAATTCCAAACACCTTACAATAAACAATTTAATTTAATTCTTGTGGTCTCTTAATGCTGCCATATGAAATATAATTGGTTGCACTAAAAACGGTATGTTGAAAAAACAAGAACAATTTTATACAAAACAAACAAAAAAAAAACGCTAAATTACAAATACAACTTACTAAAATATTGTCACAATTTATTTGTAACAACAAGAAATTTTACTGTTGACAGCAACGTCCAACATTGCGTCAAATGATTGTTTTATGTTCGCTGAATTTACAATACACAGCGGTAAGTTCGCACAGCTGTAGGATTTTGTTGCATGATATATTTTATTCCATGTTACTTTTATATCGCATTTTATAAAATCACCGATGGCATATTGTGTGTGTGGCGCATTTAAGGTTTGGCTTGACTTGGCCAGCAGCGACAGATGTTAATCGCTAGGGAATTGTATGTTGTTGTTGAATATAATTATCGTCGCTGTTGTTGTTGTTGCATCAACTCTACAGAAATGAGTTTTTTTGTTTTTAAATACATTAAGCGCGCTTAATTTGTTCAATTTTAATCGCCTGAGCATTGAAATTGTGTGCAAAAGTAAATTAGCAAAGAATGGTGGTTGACAGGTTCGTAAAGGCATCAAACGACTAATTTACTCATACACTGAGAAAAATGTTGCACAATGAAAATATGCGAAGGTTCAATGCAGGGGATTTTTATGCTTTATATCCTTATAAATTATACCAAAAATTTTCCTAAAAAAAATTTTGAAAAACTCACCTTAAAAACTTAACCTCAAAATGTAAATAAAAAGTGGTGGTAAATAAAACCACACAATATCAAAAACTAAAAGTTCATCCATAAAAATTTTTGAAAATTTTAACTTAACTTCATTTAGGGGTATTATGGTTTTGAACTAATCTGACTTGGGGAAAAATGGGCGAAAAAATTTAAAAATTTCTTAAAAAATTAAATTTAACATTCAACCAATATGTAGCAAAAAATTTAAAAATTGTTCAAAAGCGGTCTTGCGGAAAAGGTACTAAAACTTTAATGGGTTTTCTTCATGAAATAATACCCAAAATCTTGAAAAGATTCTTTTATATTTTTCCTTTCTTACATACAACATCAGCATAGTATCCTTCTATCGTGAGTGCGGCATAGGGCGTAACAAATACATATCATCCTTCCCGGTCAGCAACACGGTATTTCAGCTGTGGCCAAGTATTTCACTGTGTCGTTGCTTCTGCTACGACTACGGATCTCCACTTTCTTATTGGTTTTCCAACTCGCTGTGCACCCTGAATATTCCATTCAAAAGACTGCTTCGCAATCTTGGACTTTGTCTTCCTTAGTATATGACTAATTTAATGCCATTTACGCCACCTTATTATGGCATTCAACAATTTCCGCCTGGCTTTATGCCACAATTCCTGGTTGGATATAATTTGCGGCCGACAAATCGTAGACTGTAATTTGCTTTTGATGTTTGATGAGACTCTTCAGTTTTCACAGGCATACGATAGCACGGACTCAACTCAACTCTCAACTTAATACATAAGCAGATTTGAAACTCTAGAGACAGGATCCCAATAGCAGTGCGATCTTTACTTTTTCCTATTTTGACGACTCAGTCAGTTTCGCCATCAAATGATACACAACTTCTCAGCTAGTAAAACTGCTCCAACATCTCAATTGGCGACTCTTATGAAGCGGCCTGTTTGCATTATTATTGTCTTTTTGTCGTTGATCATTAGACATACCGACTCTCCATTCATCTGAAGTAATCTCATCTAGCCCGCTGATGACACTGCCCAGGAAATAGATATCATTGGCATAGTCCAAGTTACTTACCTATTCATAAAATCTTCATTGAATGCCGTGTCATTCTGATATACTCTCGGTGGCACTCAGCATATCGTCTCTACTGCCAGTAAAAATAGGATTGGCGATAGAATATCCCCTTCTCTCACTTCCTGTTGCACTTTGAAAATTCGGCATGCTGCGCAGAATGATACATCTTGTGCTGTTGTCGGACTCCTTTATAACTTCTGAGAAGAGATTTTCATATGCATTCGCGATTTACCCGGTCAAAGGCCTTCTCGAAAACGACGAGCATGAGGTTAAGCGGTGACTTGAAATCGACTGCAGCTTTTTTGTAAAAATCAGTTGAAAAAAATTGCTCAAAAAACTTAAACTAACACATTTCTTTAAGTGTATTCCCATGTGTCAGATCGAAAAAAAAAAAAATGAATTTTATTTCTTTAACAAATTTGTTTCGCATTCAATTACAATCACATCAAATATGGCTGCTGTTGTTGTTTTTTGTGTTGTTAGCATTTTTAATTTTTTCTGTTCTGCACAGAAAACTCTCACGGTATTTAGCAATGCAATGTGTTAAAAGTTCACAGAAGAAACTAAACGTTTTAAGTCCAATATTTTAATTTCGCATTAATTTTTTTTAAATCAACTACCAGCCACCACTACCTTATACGACCTGCTGCGAATTGCGGAAACACAAAGCACTGACATTTATTTCTATGTGTAATGCATCATAATCTAATTAATTGATTCTTTGCTAATTGTAAGTAAATTCATACTTAGTTAGCGTAAAGCATTAAATGCATTTCATATAAAGTGCAGCGGCAGCGAAAAAGACGAAAGACTCAAGCAGCGAACTCGCTGCATTGTTTCGAACAAAAGCAGTAGTTAAATGGTGCTACTAATTGTGCTTAAACGTAATTAAATTAATGCTTTTGATAATTGCGCAATAAATTTTAAATTCTTACGTTTATATTAAATTAATTTTTTATAGTTTGTTGTTTTTTTTTTTAACTAATATTATTGCAAAAAAATAAATTTCATAATGAATTTATTATATTTTAATCTTAGCATAATTTAAATAAAGAATGTATTTAAAGTTTAATATACTTAATTTTATACACATTTTTTATTTTACTAACTGTCAAAAAAAAAATTAAAATTTATGGCTAATGTTGCAAATTTTTTTTTGTAGCACATGTAAAAATTTAACATTTTTAAGCAAATAATAGCTAACAGAATATACCAAGGAAAGCAATTAAAGCAAACATAGTAAAATGTTGCTGCCTTATTGCATTTTAGCACGTCATGCCGCGCTAACTGCATGTGTGAGCTGGAACGAAAAAACGTAAAAAAAGACATTAAATAATATACCACACAGAAGTCATAAAGACCCAAATTAATGTCATAATAAAATATCTATTTATGTGTTGAATGCATGCAAAAACCATAAAAAAAGACTTATTAAATATATATATTAGAATACTATTTGCATTGACAAAAGCAATAAAAACTCACTAATATTGCATAAAAATTTTATGAAGGCTTTAAAAAATTTTTTAAGCTTCTTGGGAACATTTTTCTGTTTTAGTTTTTGATTTTTTTTTTTAAGCGAAATAAAAATTTAATTACAAAAAAAAATTACAAAAGCAAAACAAAATAAATTTGATAATACTTAGTTTCAACTGCTGCTAAGTGGAATCATCAGTGACCTTCAAACGGCTGAGTGAAAATTTATAAGTCTGATATGTTTTCTTTTTGCATAGGTTTGTTGTGAAGCAAAATCGAAAAGAAAAACAGATCACGCTTAGAAATTCTCGTTCATCGACTTAAGGCTCACTGACGATTCCACTACTCATCGTACGAGATGGCTCTAGTTAGCCTGTGTTTAGCCTTTCCATATATATTTTTTTTTTTTAATTTTTTTTCTAAATATTTAAGATGTGAAGAATATTTATAAATGCAGCTATCTCTATTAACATTTAATAGTTGAACACGACAGTTACATAGTTACATATTCAATAAAAAAAAATATTTTTATGAGATAATTTGTACTTTCTAAGCATTTAGCTTACACAAAATAAAAACACCTTATTTAATATGCTCTATAATAAGCTCTTGCAATAAACTTTAATAAAAAATAATCAAAAACTACGAGGCATATAAAATAATATTTTTTTATGATTATAATCACAATTCTACAATCCGTTAAAACATTTCAAAAAGCTAGCGGCTTCATTCACTTAAAATCTAAATTAATATCTTTATTATTAAATTAATTTATCACCTACTAAAAAGAATCATCACATCCCAAACAGCCTACAAAAATTTAAAAAACAACAAAACAAATATTGACATAGGCGCGCATAACATAAAGAAAAAAATACAAAAAAACTTATGAATGAATGCGTAATATTACAAAAAAAAAACGTTGAAAAAGAAAAAACATGACAAAACTTCTGAATGAATGCGTAAAATTACAAAAACATAAACATGAAACATAAGACGCGCGCCCAACGCTATTTAAAGCCATAAAAGTCAAGGGTACCTTTTTCAGTAGCATCATCATCATCATCACTTCAATACTTGACAATCAACAGTTAGCAGATACGGGCAGACAACCAGGTGTCAAGCGCCAACGCACGCACACACAGTACGCCTCGTGTGAACGCCTCAAATGCGCGTAACTTATGGCTTTCCGCATGGCTATTAAAGTTGTCGCGCTATATCGCATAAAATGGTCGTACGTTTCGTGCACTCAGCTTGATTTAACTGTTTAGTTTATTTGTGTATTTAGCTACTTAACGGGCTGTTTATGTTAAATAGCTTAACACGCTTACTACGCCCAATACATATTTGTTTTTATCTTTTCATTCACAGTTTCTGTTGACTGTTGTTTATGCTGCGTAGAATTTACGCACTTTTTTGTGATGGTGTTTATTTATTAGCTACTATAAAATTCATTTTTATGAATTTGTAATGATTCGTTGAAAATTATTTATTATTAAACTTTAAGGGAATATTAATGAAAAATTTTTAATCATACAAAATCATTATATTTGATTTCTATTATTTTCAATCAAATAATCATTATTCTTGATTTTTATTATTTTCAATCATATTTAATCGTTATTTTTGATTTTATTTATTTCAATTTTATTCTGGCTACAGATTCGGATGTTGTAGCATTGATATACAGCTGTGGACCTTGGGTTTACCTTTACAAACTCAATCCATCGTTTTCTTTGTTTTTTGTCTTCACGCGTGAAACTCTTCCATGTAGTCCAGATTCAACCGAACGTCTCCTTACAGTAAGAGTGGATATCATAGTATCAGTTTAGTCCAAAATTTGGCGTTTAATCCCCCTAGGGGCTATTTTGGTGTCTAATATAGCCATTCAATAGCCGTTCTTTCCGTTTTTTCACAAGGTCGTTTTTTTTTTTGTTGGCACGTTCTCTGTCATTCTAAAAGTGGTGAAGTTTTTAATAGCATCATAAACTTTCTTAACTGAGCAACCAAAGTAGGTGGCAATAGCTCGGTATGACATTATGAGGCTAAAAATTTCGAAAATCGCTTTTCGGGTTGCTGGGTCACAACTTCGTGCTATTATCATTTCAAGAGTAAATTAAATTCTCCACAACTGGAGTTTTTGTCTGATTAATAACTTACCAGTAAAATTAATTCAAGGTCCAGAAATTTGCTACTGACTTGAAAACAACTTCATGTTTCTAATTAAATGGCCAGCCAAATTATGCATTTCTCTTGATTTTCACATCAGCCAAAGGACACTTCGTCAATAAAATCAACAACGACAACATGAACCGCAAGAGGGCGCTTACACAAGCAACAACAACAACAAACATAACCATTCCATGAAAAAATTTTTTTATTAAATGTAGTAAAAGCTAAGAGGATACACTGTTTCTAATTAGTTGTCCACGACTGTAGTTCTGCTGACATAGCACCCAAACAAAAAGGTGGAAAATCATTTCTTATGCAATAAAATCAGAATGTTTCAGTTGCGCTTATAATGTGTACATGAAGCTGTTACATTTGTAATTGCCAATATACAGTCGAATTAACAATGACCAGCTACAGTCAAAAATTATATAAATATTTTAGTGTGCGATAAATAACCCTAGACGATTTTTAAAAGTTTCCGCATTTTTCGCAGATTTAAACGCACAGTTGCAACACAAAAATTTTTCACAATCAATTAAAATGTCACAATAAACGATGCTTAAAGGCTCATCAAATTTAATTTCGTTTAAAATGTTGCCAGTTCTTCAGTGACAAAAGCAATCAATTAATACACTGAATACAATAATCAGTTCGTTAAATATCAACTGCTGATTTAATCATTTTTAGTTTTGTTTTCACAACAAAGTTTTTCATGCCGAAAATAAAAAAAAATTTTTTGATTTTACGCAATAAATTCGCTTACCATCATTGTTGCGCATGCGCAGTTTATTATGCAGTCAATAAATGTTGCGCATACGCTACGTAAGTGTTCAAGCATTTGAAATGAAAAAAAAAAAGAAAAATGAAAGTAAAAAAAATTTTATTAAAACAAATGTGTGTGGTCACAGTACACAACATATGACGCAGCATAAAAAGTTCTTTGTGAATGCGGACAGTCAAAGGACAATTTTTCTTGTTTTCGCTTATGGTTTTCTACGGCGTGACTTGCAAATAACAGCATAATTTATCAGTTTTACAGTTTTGTAACACCCACAACAACTTTTAGTTTTAGTACACAGCGAAAAAATTTTGAATTTTGATTTAAATAAATTTTTTTTCTGAGTGCTTTGCATCGGCTCTGCATAATTTTCCCATCAAATTAAAGTCTCTGCAAATTGCCATTTTTTTTAGTTGGCCTTTTATTACCCCTGCCATTATACTGTGGCAGCTGGTGTTGAAAATTAGCACCTGTTAAATATCAGCTTTCAGTCGTCACAGCCGCCACCATCAATGCCGCAGTCAAAATTCTACACAAACATACACAGTAGCTGTGGCAGCAAAGAATTTGCTGCAATGTTTTGTTGTTATTTTTACTATTTACATTTACCAAAGTCGTGCAGCAAAAATTTTGTTCTCTTTTTTTTTTCTTTGAGTTGGTGCAAAATTTTTCTTCAAAACTTTGAAAAACTTTTAAAGTGTTTTATTTGATTATAACATTTTTGTGATAATGGCGGCTGTTGCAAGTTTAGTTAGGGTCTTATTATATTGATTTTGGTCTTTGAAGGTGGAATTATTTTTTTAATTTTATGCATTTGGAAAGCTGTCTCATTTTTATTATGTTTTTTACAGGGACCGTAAATAATCGTTATTTTCTATAATTAATGTCAAAAAAACCACAGTGAAGGAAAAGTCGAAATGTGAGTTTGAGTATACAGTTGAATTTCTTTTGACTAGAAGCCCAGATTATGAACTTTATATTTTTTCGATCAAAAATAATTGTTATATCGGATTTCTATTTTTTTCGTTATTTTTAATTTCTATTTTTTCGATCGAAAACAATCGTTAGTTTGGATTTTTAATTTTTCGATCAAAAATAATCGTTATTTTTGATTTAAATTTTTGTCGATCAAAAATAATCGTTATTTTGGATTTTTATTTTTTCGATCAAAAATAATCGATGTTTTTAATTTCTATTTTTTCGATCAAAAATAATCGTTATTTTGAAATATTATTTTTTCGATCAAAAATAATCGTTATTTTTAATTACTATTTTTTTCGATCAAAAATAATCGTTATTCTGGATTTAAATTTTTGTCAATCAAAAATAATAGTTATTTTAGATTTTTATTTTATCGATCAAAAATAATCGTTATTTTTAATTTCTATTTTTTTCGATCGATCACAAATGATCTTTGTGTTTGTGTGATGGCATTTGGGTTTTGTGAAAATGTACTGAATCGAGACTTGAAATGTACTTTTTGTCTTGAACACCCGATTTTTTTGATCGAAAAAAATTTAAATCCAGAATAACGATTATTTTTGATCGAAAAAAAATAGAAATTAAAAAGAACGATTATTTTTGATCGAAAAAAATATAAATTAAAAATAAAGATTATTTCTAATCGAATAATTAAAAATTCAAAATAACGATTATTTTTGATCGAAAAAATAAAAATCTAAAATAACGATTATATATGATCGAAAAAAATAGAAATCCGATATAACAATTAAATGAAGACTTTCATTAGCACAAACTTTTTCTCTCAACAACAACTACGACACTGCAACATTAGCAAAAACAACAACAACTATTGCCAATTTCTTTATTTCAATTACATTTTCTTACTTTTTCCTTTAGTTTTTCTTGTGCAGCAGATAATTGCAAATGACAATAGCAGCAACATTATTGCATTAATTAGCCATCATTGCAGCAGCAGCGTCACTAACATGTTTATTAAGAAATTTGTTATACTTTTAGTTTCACATTCATACATAAATACATACATATGTGCAAGCACACAGCTATGCGTATGTGCTCATATGTATGTCTGTATTCACTTTTTGCCCGCTTTTTAATAGCTCCCCTGGCTGCTTGGCTGGTTAGCCATGTTGTCACTGGTTAGCTTGATTGCTGAATGCACAACCATTGCAATTTCTTTAATGATTCATAATTTCAGAGCAACTGTAGCATTTCTATGACATCGATTAGTTTCATGTGGCAACATTTTTTCTTTCTTGTTTTTGCTTTATTGCTGCTCTCATTGCAGGTGTCAAAATGCTGTCATATTAAAAAATATTGGCCATTATAATTAAAACTGTTGTTGAAAATGAAAAAACAAATGTTACCTTAGCAAGAATGTTGTAAGATGACATAATTAACAAGACAAGATAAGACAATTCAAAGGGTGCCGACAGCCTGTCGCAAGGCAGCCACAATAACGAAATTGAATTTATTTTGTTCAGTGATGGGTGTAGATTACTACTTTATACATTTTCGTTGAGTGAAATAGTGTCTCATATATTTTCCTCCTTTAAGTCCCAAATAGCAAATTGAATTTTTAATAAAAGTGTTAGAAAATTAGCCACATAGCTCAAAATTAAAAGCAAGTGTGATACCCATATCTGACTACACCAAATTGTGAGTTCATTTGAAATTCTTCTGTCGGCGTTTAAATGCAACAAATTAAAGCACTGCACCAAAAGATGTGACGAATTCAATATTTTTGGCTAAAATCAATTACAACAAAGCAGCAACTATGCTAAAGAACTTGTTATTCAAACATTTGTTACAATTTTGGTAATGCAAAAATGCTAAGGCATAATTTTTACTGTCAACTTAAATGGTCACGCAATGTTTATTGTGTGGCAAAATGTACCCATAATAGGTGACGAAAAATTTCGCGTATTTTTTAGAATAATTTTTTGTTTGTCGGTTTCTTAATTCAAACCATAAATTATAGTATTTTTTAAATTATGTGAGAGTCACACGAAATTATGTGTTTTTAAGTAATATGCGATATGTTGATTCATTTCCATATTCCACTGAGTAGTGGAGTGCTAAAAGAAAAACCATATCATTCAATTGCAATGCAATTTCCCAAAGGAGACGGTATCACCTCCGTTGCCCCGATTGCTTAACTATGTCAATGAACCAAGTCATGCCAAGAGTGCGCCATACATAACAATGTTGCATGGTTCACATTTTGTTGCCTTATATGGAGTAATGCCGTGACAAGGAAGGAAGCAATACAGTTTGGAAAAATGGGCACTAATGAAAAAAAAGTTAATGTTATTTGTTTGAAGTGAAATTGTAAAAAAATTAAAATTGAAATCAAAATGGTATCGAGTTTGAGGAAAATTCAAATTTTATACCAATTAAAATAATCCAAATCAAATCAAATTTAATTCAAATTTCAGTTTAATTCAATTAAAAATTCAATTCAATTTAATTTAAATCAAACTGAAACCGTTTTAGTAATGAAATCAACCGAAAAACCAATTAAATAGTGCCCGAATTTCTAAATCCACACCCACATATAAAACAAACAAAAAAATCTTCTAGTGGCCACTAAGCAAATATTGTCTTAAATGCTGCAAATCATTCTTGGTAAGACTACTAACAACAACAAAACTCAAATGTTATGCAACCATATCTAAGGTATTTTTGAAAAGATCAACATTGGGCGGGATATTTCATGTTAAACAACAGCTAATGTAACAAAGAAGTACAACAGAAGGCGTAACGAAAATACTATCATGCCATCACGACTTCTTGTTGTTTTACACACATGTACCATTAGGCCACCAAAAAAATAAATAGCTCCTTCCAGTCGGTTTAAGAAAAGTCAACTGATAATAACTCAACTCACAACAATGCGCAAAGAGATCTCTAAGTGTGACTTTTTTTCAGACCATTTAAGATTTCCTGCGCTATCGTAACCTTTGAGGCAAAGACTTGTGAATTGGTAACAGTAGCGTATTAAACAAACTTGGAGCCCCCTATTTTTGTATACAAGTATTTATTATTGATGACTTAAAATGCTGAAAATTTAAAGACTTTCTCTATAAACACGTCAATTTACGAAACTTTACAAAAGTCTTCTGAATTCTTAAAATCTAAAAATTTCATCTACTACTTCTCATCTTTGCCTTTGTCTGCTTCTTCTGTTGTTGTTCTTTTTTTATAACCAAACGATACCTTTAAGACTTATCAGCAGTTTGTGATGACTTAGAGATGACAGTAACCCTGATCCTCAAGAATTTTGCTGGCAGGTTTTCTTATTCCAAAGTTACTTTGAAAAAGTTATATTGCTTAGACTTGGTATTTACCCACAGATTTTTATAAATTGTAGGTGAACTCTAACCAATTTTGCTGCTGTCTAGGGTCTTAGAGTTCATGGGCGAATCATCCTATATTTCATTTAGCTCTTTTTCAAATTATGTGATGTGATTAGGCTTTATATCTGTACATCCACTCACTATATAATTGGCAACATATTTTGGGTCAGTTTAAAATTTTTGACTTGTGATTTAGTTTGGATTAGTTTTAAAGAGTCTTTAGCCACTTAGAACATATCAACTCGAAAGTCAGTGAGTTGCATAATGAATCAATCGTTATGTTTCTACTTTTCCATACTGTTCTGAAACCTTAACACATACACAGAATGCAATATTTTTCACACAGACGAACGCAACATAACAGTTTATACTTACTTGAAATCAACCAGTGGTTTAAATTCAACCATAACACTATTTTCTAGTTAGGAGATTGCACTGCCGATTAAAAAACATATGTCTTTCTCAGGGCTCAATGTACCTACGTACCAAATTTCATCAAAATCTCTTAACCGAATTTCATCAAAATCGACCCATTGATCTTTTCTCAAGAATCAATCTATCTCAATGCCAAATTTCATCAAAACGCGTAGCGGTTCAGCCGTTACAGCGATTATCCCATTAGGGGCGATGCCACACCCACTAAATGAAAAAAGCAAAAATCCTTAATAACCTTCCTTAGTGTTCAATCTGTTTCCATATCAAAGTTCATCAAAATCAGTTCATTGGCTAAGTCGAAGAAACATACGTTTCCCGTTAGAGGCATTCGGCATTCGGCACTGTCCTTTCTAACGAAAGCGATTGTGTTGTATTATTGCAGTTAAAAAGAAATGGAATTTTATTACCTTCGCCTATTTATAAAATAAATAACTCTTGAGAATTCTGGTACAACTATAGACCAATGTTTGATGTGGGGCTTAATGACTATCTTTACTAAAGCTGATATTACACTTAACCTTATTAAATACATGCGGAAAGATATGAAAGTAATAAAAATTTCATAAAATAAAACGACCACTCACTTTCTGCATTACGTGGTAATACATAAAAGTAATGGGGTTGCCCAAAAATATTTCCATTTATACAGAAACGAAAATAAGTATGCTATGGTTAATGTTTATTTTGTGTTTCTTCAATTTTTTAAAATTTCGATATGTCTGTAGTGAGACTCTTTTGAAGGAGGGACACAGCTGTCACCACTAGTACCAAAGACGACATTTAAAATTTTTTCGTATAAATGAATATTTGCTTTAAAGTCGTAAAAACAGCGGTAAAGAATCTCTGTCAACATGCAAAGCATCTACCTTATAGCATTAGTTTGTCGATAACCATATCAAAATTTACATTTGTATCTGCTTACCATCTCCTTTCTCTTACGCGTTAGAAAATAACCACTTTCTTTGTTTTAGTAAACATAAGTCTCCAGTCACCAGGTTCCTCCAAGTACTTACTGGGGTACTTTTGACATACTATATGTACGTGACTTTATTCACTTCATTCACTCCTTGAGTTTTTCGGAAGACTAAGGAAGTGTAAACACTTTACGCTTTATTCGTCTGATAAAAATTAATAGAGGATATTGAAGAATGTTATAAAAAATTGTTGAGTATTTTCTGGCCCTCTTTTTCGAACGCCTAAGAAACATGCATTATTAAGTCCGCTACCGCAAAGCATTTAACTTAATTTTACTGCACTTTTTGGTGCAATATGTGGGAGCCAACATCAACCAGAAGAGTAATAGTGCAACAGACCAAGTAATTGCTTCCATATGCTGTATTTTTTTCTGCAAGCAACTAACAACAATATGCAAAATTTTAATGATTGTTTCCTAAAATACAAAGTGTGGGTGCATACTACATATTATGTGAAAATTTAGCACAATGCTGCCATATGATTTTATTGTTGTTTTAGGCAGCTTGAACTTCATTAATGGTTTTTAAAGCACAAATGAAACCAAAAAAAAAACAACTAAATTACAGTATTGTTGAGTTGCAAATTTTAGTTTTCTTTCAAGTTTGGTCTAATTACCATGCCATATCTTAATATGCCACCTGATGATGTAGGTGTCAAAATATTGACTTTGTGTTTTTTTCTTTCTCACAATATTAACTATAATTTTTATGATTTTCATAATTTTCACACTAAATCTTTAAATCACGATTTTATTGTTCATTGTGTTTGACTTAAATTTAATTTGTTTTTATTTTATTTTTATCATAAATTTTTGTGAAGATTTTTTATGTAATTTTTTTCTTTTTTTTTTTTTGTTTCTACACATATGAGCACTCCTGTATTTTGTTTATTTATTATGCTCATAATTTAGGTGGGGTTATTCTTTTATTATAACTTTGGACAACCTTGAGTGTATTTTAGTTGTCTTTTATCTGCACAACTAAAACTTTAAGTTACAAAGAAAAAAATCTTGATCCGTAGCCTGAAGCATTTTTGCAATGTATATTGTTAGAGATATCTAATATGTGATATTAATTTAGAACGTATGTAAATATATATTTATTTTTTTTAATTATGGCACTTATATGTTTTTTTTTTCTTTCTTTCTTTGCAGGTTCGTTCTACAATCAATTAAAATACGTGTTTATGATTATACTATGAGAACATATGATTTTCAAGTGGCTTGTTTAAGGTTAAAGGTATTTATGTTTATTAAATTAACTCATTTTAATTGAATTAGTGAGGGGAAAAAATGGAAAATCTGCATACTAAGCTCATATGATTGCTATTGCAACAAACGGCTAAGATATCAAAAAGCTTTAGGGAGAAATTTACTTAATGTTAGAATAAAGAATGTTAGAAAAAAAATTTTTTCTAAGCTGAAGAATATTTGGTTTTTTCACAGATGGAATACTTGTTATTTCCAATAAATAAACTGACCAGTAAAACGATTTTATGCCAGTGAAATGGAATTTTATAATCTTAAATGTTCCACAAAATGCTTCACCGGATTACGATTCAAAGATTGTAGAGACCATTCCGATTTTCTATAGAAATATACTGAACAATGATCCTGGTTTTGTGCTTGGAAACATTGTTCTGCTGGAATATAAAGTAATGCAAATACATTGTTAAGCACTAATTCCTTGGTTACTCTTCAAAATGTTTATCTCAGTCATTTGGCAATACAATCAATTTTAGCATGTTTTCTTATACCGCTTGACGAAAGACATCATAAAGCCGCCTCCGTATTTAATTATGTGAGCAACTTTTTTGATTTCAGCTATCATTCAGTTCATCATGATATTCAGTTCACATCATACTCTCTTATGTTTCTTTGAGTTTTTCAACTTAAATTTAGAACACATCTGACCAAATAATTCGATTCCAAAAGGATTCTATACTTTTTTTGCAAAGTCAAGCCGTTGTTTTATGTCTGCAGTTGGTAGGAAAGGGTTTTTCTCAACATTGCAACTCATTAGTGCTGATTTGTCTTTTTTGCCCTGTTAGTGAAGAAATATCGATATTCAATGATTCCTTTAAAATCTCTTACTGAATTCAAAGAAAATTTTTTAGGCCAGCATTACAATATTTTAGTCATCATATGTCATGTATTTTTAGGTTTTCTTGTGCATGATTTTTTCAAATTTTCAGTTATTCTCAAAATCTTATATTCTTCAAAAAATTTTCTTGCACCAAATGGTATATTTCTGCCAACTCTTTATATCCACCTCTATTAGAATGATCCTGAATCAGCATATCCTTGAGATCTTTTAAAAATGAATTAATTCATTTCATAAAATATCTCTATGATAATCTGACCGTTTATTGGTAACTAGAGACAAAACATTAACAAAAAGTTAATGCCGATATAAACATCACTTCCTAAAATAAAAATCATGGTTCGTGTTGCTCTATCCCTGTCTCTATCTCATCCTTAAAGTTCAATGTATATATAGTCGTGTTCGAAATAATAAGAACAACTTAGACAAAAACTGAAATCGTCAAACAAAATTTTAATAGCAATATTTTATAATATCAATTTTTATTGCAATAAAAAAACATATATTAAGGTTTTAAAAAATTGAAAAAGTGGTGAACAAATCTATTCCCATTTTTTTTGGAATGGCAATATTGTTGCATAAGGTCTAAAATGAGCTGTTCGAAAAAATAAGAACAAGGATAAGAAATATACAATACTGAATTTGTATGTTCATCAAATACGCTCTCATGACATTATATTTAATGTGAAGTGGCTTCCCCATGATATTTGACTAATTTGGCACACCTGAACTTCATTGAGAATATGAGGTCTTGGCACCTAGAGATGGGTATATTTTTCCAATATTTTTCTTCAGAATTTTCAGGTCTAGCGTCCTTTATTCTTTTCTTTACATCCATCCAAAGATGCTTTATTGAACTAAGGTCCGGCAATTGAGCAAGCCACTTCATAACATTGATATTATGGGTCCGAAAGTACTCCTTTGCTTTCTCTGAGGTATGCTTCAGGTTATCATCTGGCTGAAAGATCCCCCATTCGGCATTTCCTCTTCAGCGTATGGCAACATTAAGGCTTCTAGTATATTTTCTACATAGTAACTAGCATCCATTGTGGCAACTATCCTAGCTCGAGGTCCGATGCCATTCTACGAAAAACATCCCCACAGTATCAGTTTTGGGGCCACCAAGCTTCATAGCCTTAGTGGAGAACTTCTTATTGAATCTTTGCATAGGAGGGCATTTTACGTATTGTTTTTCTCTGGCGTGATCGCATTGTACAACTTTTATCTCATCCGTCCATAATATTTTGCGCCAAACGGTCTGAGCTTCCTTCAAAAATAATCTGGCAAACTAAAGTCTCCGTTACGAAGGCACACCTTTCAACAAAAGTATTTTTCTAGAGCTTCGTGGATTCAGAAAAAAGGCAATTAATCCTTTTCTTATGTTAGAAGTACTGCTGGAAGATTCAACTCATTTCTGAATTGCGTAGAGGTTATACATAAATGGACGCCGTTTAACAATCTTTGTGATCAATTTATACAGTCTCAGGTTGGATTTTTACGTCTACCTCTACTTTCGGCATATTATGACCAATTTTTAGCATTAGTTATCATGCCGTTTGAACCACCAAAAAGTTCCCTTATGAATGCAAAGGTTTTGCCTTCCCTGAGGAATTTTTTTATTAATTTTCTTTTTTTCGAAGCACAATGTTGTCTTCATCTCATTTTTAAGAGACTTTTTTAAATTTTTTGCATATTGAATATTTTAAAATGCAGTCAAAATTAACCACACAAGTACACATGATATGCTTGCATTTAAATTTTGGGAATTCATCTCTTGTGCTCAGTAAACGTGCTGCCAACCTCCATACCAAATTTCATCAAAATCAGTTGATTAGTTCAGCTTAGAAAACATATTTTTATGTTAAGGGCGTGGCGCCACCCACTTAAAACAAATACATCTCCTCAAGGTTCAATCTATCCCCATATCATATTTCATTCAAATCAGTTGATTAGTTTATCTATGAAAATATATTTTCTGTTAGGGGCATGGCACCGTCCACTTTAAACAAATTCCTTTCCCCAGGGTAGTTTAGCAGTGAGAACTGTTTTTCTGTTTGGGGGCGTGGCACCACCCACTCAAATCAAATATCTTTATCCAAGATTCAATCTATCTCCATACCAAATTTCATCAAAATCAGTATAGTGACTCATTCGTGACAGTATTTTTACCCATTATGGGCAGTGCCACAACCTTTTATAGAACTTACAGTTTCTAATAACCCTTAGGGTTCAATCTATGTATCTTCAAACCATATATCATCAAAATCAGTTTATTAATTTAGCTGACCAAATGCATTTTCCTTATAGAGGCGTGGCACCACCTACTGTTAGAAAAAAAAACTCAATCACGACCTTTCCAACAAAATAAAATTAAGCGACTATGTTATGTTATGGCAGTTAAAAAGGATGATTTTTTTTTCAATAAATTTATTTCAGGGAACTCCCTAATAAAAACAAAAATGTTGAAGAGTAATGTATGTATTTACAAAAACAATCAAAACATTCGAATTAATTTCAGTGCAATTTATTTATTTCGTCCGACAGTGCATAGTTCTTTTATTTTAATTTTCTTACCACTTTTACCCAAATTACTTTTTTTTAACTGCCAACTAAACATTTGATAATTTATTCCAATTTTTAACAATTGAAAATGAAATCAAATCGCATGCCACGGAAATCCAAAAAAAAACAAAACCGCTGGTAGGTTCATATAAAGCCACAAAAACAAATTCACTTTGGCGTTAGAAAAACTTAGTGCAACAATCGAAATACCAAATTGTCCCTAAACCAAAAGATAATGCAAAACAAAAGCAAAAATCTCATGCAAATCAAAACAAAAAAATTGCAACAACAGACAACAATTTGACGATAAACTCAAATGCAAATTAAAGGGTGTTTTAAAATTTTCAACTTTTTTTGCCACTTAAAAAAGAAAACAAAAATTTAAAGCGACCCAAAGACCTAAAGAATCAAACTATAGCGACTCGTGCGCACAATTCATTTGCGCATGCGCATAACACCAGCACCAGCACCAGCACCAACAACAGCAGGGGACACAAATAATGCAACGCTCTCAAATGCAATTCTCGCTGCCATATAAGCAAAATAAGCTTCTTTTTTTTCAAAAAACAACCGACGTCGAGCTACATTTTGGCCACAAATGTGCACTCGTGCGAACTAAAATAATTGATACTTCTACATGCTGGCTGGCTGGCTGGCTGACTGGCTTGGCTGAACGAGTGGCTGCGTGCTTGGTTGCTTGCTTGCTCGTTATTGCAACAATAACAACAAAGCCACACGCCACATGATGCAGAGTAGAGAAAATGGTTTAAGGTTACATGCTGAACAACTTTGTAAATTTTTCTTTATTTTCATAGTTTTTTAAGTATAGGGTGTTTTTTTTAGAGGTATAGAACTTTAAAATGGAATAAAACAAAGATGAATTTTTTAAATAGACATGAAAATTACTTTATTCGAAAGATAATCTTCTGGCATTATAATTTAAATATGACTTCTGGCATATGAAAGCCACGGCTAGCTCGGACGTAGTCTAAAATGGAGGTCTAATATTCAAGGTATATCGCGAATTACGCGAGTAATGTTGGCTTCGAAGTATTGAATCGTAGCTGGCTTATCGACGCATACTTTTGGCTTCACATAACCCCAAAAAAAAAAATTAAGGTGTGATATCACAAGATCTAGGCGGCCTTCTTGACTTCATAATTGCAAAAATCATGTGAATTTTGAGTGAAAATAAAGTTGAAATTTTAGTGACTATAATAAATTTGCACAATTTGGACGCGTTGTTCATGCGTCAACCTGTTCATGATGAAATGGCAAACCAAACTGAATATAAATGACATTAGAGTTGCCAGATTTGACCACAAAATCCCAGTTTTATCTCTATTCGAAAAACAAACCTCTAAAAAAAACACCCTTTACAATGGAAGAAACTTTGAGTGGTAGCAAACAAAAAAAAAATTGCTTTTTTTAAATTGTTAAAAAAATTTCTATTAAAATTGTGTGTATAATTTTTCTATGTGTAGAGCATAGAAAAAATTTTCATTGTTTTAGTAAAGGTTCTGCAGCGTGTGTTACAAAATATCGCAATGCCATATAATCGGGGTGCACTTAGCAGTTCGCAGGGAGACACGTGGCGCTTATGCAACATAATTTGCATGTGAATTAGTTTAGGTTATGTGGAAGCTGTTGCAAAAATATCAAAGAATTTTTTTATTTTGTTTCTTTTTCATGACAATAATGCAATCAAGTTGAAAGATTTGCTGATTAACAAATTATTTTTGAGCTTCTTGTGAATTATAGTGCTTTGTTTTATTGTTCTGTTGCAAAAAAATTTGTTTGCTCATATGCTCCATAATAATCGCCAATGGGGTTAATGTAATGAATTTAAAGTAAAATTATTTAATTATATTTAATTATGTTGGGATTTTGATCTTATTGTTATTAAAATTTTATGATATTTACATAAATATTTTATAAATTTAACAAAGAGAAAAAATAAAAAGTTTGTTGCTTAAGTCTTTCGTTTTTTAATATATTTGAGCAGCGGTGGGCATGGAAATTTAGCAAAAGGGCACAACGTCAAAATCCAGCAACAAAAAACGAAATTTTAAAGTTTTTTTTGCTTTCATTTCCAAATTCGCCAACAGCACAAAAAAAAAAACCAAATTGCACTACAAACAAAAACAATTCGTCGAGACACAATGCGGCATCGTCGCTAATGCCATTGTGTGTTGCTTTTATTTTCATTTGAGCTCAAGTCAACGCTTTGCGTCGATAGCGTTAAATTCTGCAAATTGTTTTTTGGTTGCTTGTGCGTTGAATAACCGCTCGGGCTATGAGGGCGTGCCCATCGCTGTATTAGAGAAATAAAAGTAAAATGTGCAGCAAAAATATGCGACCTTCGGTGGATTTTGAACCAATTGTTATTACATTTACATAAATACTTTATAAAAATAACAAACAAACAAAATAACAAAAGTTCGTTTCTTAAGTCTTTCGTTTTTCTAATAAACTGAAATGCTAGCATGCAAATGTGCTGCAAAAGTCTTCAACCCTTGAGCAACATTATTAAGGATTAATAAAAATTGTAAGAAACTCACATTTTTCTGGTGCCACTCACCCCCCTTCGCATACTTTAAACGCACGCAATGCATTGATTGCAATGTAAGCGCAATCATAATTGGTTGCATTTGCAACATAATTTAATTAATTGAGTGCAGCAATTGCAGTTTGTTGTTTTTACTGCTGCTGCCAATAAGCCATGTTAAGCTCTTGTTTTTTTTTTTTTTTGTCAATTAACTAAAATTGTTTCCAAGAAATTAAGCATGTGTTAATGCTCTTTAATTGTTGTTTGTCATGCAAAAAATATATTAAAAACAAAAAACTAATTTATTTTTTATAAGCCATATATTGAGCAAACTTTTATTGCGTTAATTGTCTTTTAAAATACAAATAAAAAAAATTTTAATAAATAAATAAACCTTAATATGACAGTTTGTGGTAAACATGATTTAATTACCAAAGAATTTATATCGCTTACAACAAAAGAAAAATACGAATGAACAAAGAAATCATCAACATGTCTTGTGGTAACACGTAGCGCTGTTTGGAAAATGAAACAAACTGTAACAGCAACATAAGATATTTCACAAGTGAAACTTAAGATTTATAGTTTTGAATAAATAAAAAAAAATATTGCTTAAGAGAAGAAAAACGCATTAAATTTCACTTTCAGTCATGTTAATGTGGTTTTCAATGTAGCCGTTTAGTGTTGCTCTATGAAAATTTGCAAAGCATACACGGAATCATCCCAAAAAGTTAATCTAGGGGCTGTATAAAATTATTATTATTATTATATATCTATTTTTGTAATTGTTGGTTACTACATTGTACCAAATTTGTTTAAGAAAGCGTGACATTCATGTTTTCAAAAGTAAAAACCGTAATATAAACATGACACTGCAGAATATTTTCGAAAAATTTTGAACAACAGAAATTAATATTATACATATATTGTACATATTTTTACAAAGATTATTTAATGTTGATAAGCTTTACCATACCATTTATTTAATGTATGTATTCAAAGTTTCTGATTTTTCTTTGAAGAAACTAAGAAAATCAAGATTTCATGTGAATTGTCAAAGATGATAGAAAAGATCTTAAGCTATTGATATGGTGAAAGAATGTTCTGTCTACTTTTTAAAGTATCCACATCAAAATGTATAGAAAAAATTAAATTTTGAATGATTTTAAAAAACAGTTCGTGAAGATGCATGCAAAAAAACACCCTTTATGAACTGCTAAAGAAAGTTAATCAGTAAAGTTATCTACCCCAAGTGTTAATTAACAAATCACAAAAAAAAAGTGGTTGTAAGCGCTCGCGGCTTGTTGTGTAAACTTAACGATGTTTCATTATGTTAGTCGCAAAATTTTGCAAATATCGAAAAACAATGGAAAAGCCGATGTGTTAAAAAACTTGAAAAGTGTTGAAAAAAGCAAAAAAATATCAAAATATATTGGAAAACTAATGAAATATTGGTTGAAAATGCTTTAAAATGTTGCAAAGCTGGTAAATGTTGATAAGGATTTATTATTTACAATTAAACATTTATGTAGTTAATTGACAAAGTCAAAGTTCATATTAGATCGCAAAATGTTGAAGAAGTCAAAAAATATTGGAAAAAATTGTTCAAATTGTCAAAAACCTTTAAAAAAATGCGAACAATTTTTGAGAGAGCTAAAAAATTTTGATGAAGTCGAAAAATATTGAACAGATGGAAAAATGTTGCTAAGATCGAAATGCTTAGATGAAGTGGAAGAATGTCGAAATGTTGAAAAAGTCGAAAAATATCGATAAAGTGCAGATTGATGAAGTTGAAAAATACGAAAAAAGTCGAAAATGTTGGACCCATCAAAAAGTGTTGTGAAAGTTAGAAGATATCAAATATGTCGAAAAAATGTTGATAAAGCGAAAAAATGTAGAAAAAAGTCGATAAGTACCTATCGATAAAATGGAAATATATTGAAGAAGTCGAAGAAAACGAAAAAAAAGCGAAAATGTTTAACATATCGAAAATGTTGATATAGCCAAAAATATCGAAAAATTCGAATAAATGTTGATACAGCGAAAAAATGTAGAAAAAGTCGAAAAATATTGATAAAGTTGATACATATTGAATAGTCGAAAAATTCTAAAAAGTAGGCAAAAATGTTGAAATTAGTTAAAAGTAGACTCAGCGTGACCTCCGTTAAATTTCAGTCAATTCGCACCAGTTTGGATTTACTTTCTAAAACTTTTCGTGAACCAGGTATAAAAAATGTTATAAGAATTTTTATTGGACGATTCATGGCTTGCGTAAAATTTGATAAAAAACGTCTTTTAAACTATGCCTGACAATCTTAACTTCTGAAGACGGTCAATCAAACTTATTGTCAAGGACTACCCCAAATGTTTTCTGATATCAGAATGTAACTTTAGAGTTTCGCAGCCAAGCAGTCTTATTCTCATTTTTTAGAGCTGTGTATTTGAACAGAGAATATTTTAATTATAAGCAGAGGATAAAGGCTTTATTATCTAAATGTTCTTATGAGCTTTAGCTATGCCGTTTGAATTCAATTTACTAATGCACAGAAATAATTCAATGATACATAATAAGTATTAATTAATGACCACTTTCGGTATGGCCTTAATTATATTCTGTGAATATTGTCTTATGGCTCCTACAATTTCAAAATATTTTCTATGCAGTAAAAGCTCCAATCATATTGTAACATATCTAATTAGAGCGGTATATCGTTTGCAATTTAATGAAAACTTCGCTGCAATGTTCTGTCACGAATCTGGCCTTTTCCGATGAATATTTTACCACAACAGTCACATGAGTTGGTTGAGAATTTTTACCTCTAACAGAAATTTTAAAATTTACTAACAATGCCGAGAAAAATCCAAAAAAAAGATTATCCAAATGACTTAGATTTTCGAAGAAAAAGGTATCAAAATTAAATAGAAAAATTCAAAAAATGTTTCAGAAACAGTTGTTTAATTTCAAAAACTTTATACGTTGCTAACTTAGCACGAATGGCACACTTCTCAAATTTATTTTAACAAATACAATAGCAATAAAATGCTCGCAAACATCAGTGAAACATGAGGTGCTTCATCGTATCAATCAGGTGTTTCGATTTTTCATAAAATTTATGTTTTTTTTCTTTTTGTTTCTATTAAATTGCACTGCAAATGCTCATAACTAACGAGCAACTAAGCGTGGCGCGCATTTAAATTGGAGCGTTTCCGTTCCTCAAGCGTCTTGTATGCGTTCATTCACATCGAATGCTTCTTACGCGTAAAATTGCTTCCTCACGTCTACCGGACGAGACGCGTCACGATGTTGTTCAACTTCATGTTTTAAAGTTTATGGCTTTTTTTTTTTGTGGCCATAATTTTTCCCCCTCAATTTTATGGCTTGTTTTACTTGACATTTATTTCATTTCATGGATTGTTTTTTTTTTTGTTTTTTCGTTGTTTTTGTTTTTTTTTTGTAGTTTTTTGTTTCTTTGTTTTATGCTCTAAATTTGTCACATTAAAGTAAGTAATTTTCGTTATGCTGGACAGCATTTGAATTATAAGCGGCAAATTTTGTAAACAAAGGTTTGTATGTAGTGGTGTTAGCAAAGAAAAAAAAAACATAATAATAAATAATAACTTTTTTAATTTTGTGGAAAATTTATTTACACTAGACTTTTTAATGTCTATTTAACTACTTATTTTCAATTTATTTTACTTTCTTCGTTGTTATTTTAATTTTTAAAAGTTGCTATGTCCGGAGTTCATGAGATTTTTATTTAATTGAAATGTTCCGTGAGACAAAATTTTGTTTTAATTTTTTTTTATTTCATTTGTATTTAATTATAATTTATTTGACACTTAAAGTGAATGGGGTTTTTCAGCTTCACTTATTTATAGTTCTTTGACAATATATATATGCATATAAAATTGCCACATAAAATATCTATAACAATCATCAAATGATATGAAAATTTTAAATTTTTAAAGTTATTTTGTTTAAATAAGCCCCATTTTCCAATGATTTCGATACTTTTTGGTCAAATCGCATTTGAGAAATAATATTTGGTAGTAAGTTTAACGAATTTTAAGAAACCCTAATGAAGTTTACTATACTCAAAACTCTCGCATATGATCTAGCCGTACTTCAACAAGTCGTTCAACACAATACATTGAAGCAGTTCGTATGAGTGTTTCTGTTGCTCCAGGAAAATCAATTCGGCACTGTGGTCAAGAATTGAACATTTCGAGAAATAGCGAATATATATATATAACGCAATCTTATGAAAGATTTACATTACATCTTCATGCTTCAAAATTTAATTGTCTCAAGAACTCAAGTCTACTAACCACGTACAGCGTGAGAGCACATTGAATGGATTATGGAACAACAAATGGATACTGACTCTTCAAACAAAATCTTCTTCAGCGATGAGGTTCATTTTTATCTTGATGGCTTCATTGATCGTCAAAATTATCGCACTTAGGGGTTCAGAAAGTTCACGAGTGATTGCTGAGAAGCAAATGCATCCAAAATTTCTCATTGTTTGTTGCGGATTTTGGGCTGGAGGCAATATCGGTCCATTCTTCTTCGAAAATCCGCTGATCAAGCAATAACAGATAATTATGCTCGCTATCGTGATACAGCCAGAGAAACAAATCAATTATTGCATGAGTTATTTCCTGGTCGTGTTATTTCTTGTTTTGGCTATCAGAGTCGGCCACCCAATTTGTACGACTTAACACCATTGAACTTTTTTTTTGATTTTCAGGGATTATGCTAACAAGCCCACTACCACCATGGCCTTGACGATGGAAATTGAGTGCTATATGGAAAAAAATCAGCGTAATTTATGCAAAATTGAGCATGGCAATATATAATGGATAAAGTAACTAAATTCAAAAACATTTTACCCAATAACTATTGACACGAAATCTTATATTCAACGCAACACTGGTCCCAAATCGAGTATTTTTGGTTAATTTTTTAATCTTAACTTATTTTAAGTTAAAAAATTTTTTTATTGATTTTTTATTTCACCCAATGATGCTGTTAAAATGACATAACAGAAAAATTTAAATGCCAAAAAATTTAATGCCCAATTGTGAAAGTCAATTTTTGAGAGATCATTTTAAAATCAAATGTTATTAACCAGTCAATCGTTTGATTATTTTCACAAATTTAAGTAAATACCTAATACATTTTTACAGCATAGCTACTCTACTGTTTGTTCCAAAAGTAATGTATTTCTTGGTATAAAATTCAAATGCGTTGTATTTTATGAGCATATGCTATATGTACAACAATTCACGGCAGTAGATCGAATTGCGCTCAACCGTGTGTCATATTGCAAGTTGGCCAAATTTTATGACTTCTTTTTACTTTTGTGTGCTTACCGTAAAACTAAAAAAACATCGCGTAAGACACAACAAATTTACGTTCAATATAAAAAAAAAATGTTGCCAATCACTTCCGTATCAATATGAAATAAAGTGACCCAAAGCAATAAAGCCCTGTTATGTAGCAAATATTTATTGTGTGCAAAGAAGAGAGAGAGAGAGAGATAGAGCAGCTAAGCTAATAACCCAACTCATAAACAATTAAGTACTGGCATAATATGGGGGCACCGTAAAAAAAAAATCAAATGGCCATAAAGTAACTTTCAAATATTGCAACATAATCAATTTTCCGTAGCAACAAAAAAAAAACCTCATGTTTTTTAACTAAACATAATTTACAAAGTTATTAGCAACAAAAATAAGATAAGCTATAGAGATAAAATTCAACAGATAATGATTAGCAGCAAAAACCACTCGGTGTGAGGAGTGCTGTGCATGTGCAATTTAAGAAGGACATGACACTTAACAAGGGAAATTGGCGAGTTCGCATGCATGTTTAGTATTTTCAAAATTTTGTCAAAATATTAAAAAATTCAGGTAAAATTAAACTTCAGCAAGTATGACATGAAAAATAAGTGAAGTGTGAACAAAATTGCACAAAATATTATCACTATAAGAAAATGAAAATTTCACAAAAATTTTTCATATTTTAGACCTCAATTGACATGATGAATAGAGCAAAACATTGCGTAATATTTATTAATATTTTTACTTTCTTCATTTAAATATTTAGCAAATACATCACTCGAAACAAATCTGCTGTAAACAATATATGCAAAATATAGTCGGCCCAAATCGCCTGAATTGTTTCAAATAAAAGATTCAAATTAGAAAATTAAATTTGGCAACCAGGATCTGCAAAAATATTCATTGAAAAACGAAAAAAAAAATCGTTTTTTATAAATGTATATGTCACCGGCCAAACTAGTTCTTAGGATAAGCTAATTTTTCCTAGGCCAAACTAGTTTATTTGAAGGCCTAAGAGTATGCAATTTAATTTTAATGTAAAAGTACTGTGAATAGCGAAGTCAGTGTTATAGTATTATAGACTGAACCGCCGCGAAGCCGCTGTTGCGCATATTAGAGAATGTAAATCCTAAACCGCGGCCGTAGGCCACCCAATTACCCTCACTTACGACTTGCCAAGTATACAATGGAATTGCCAAACTTTGTTGCCTGACTTTGCTGCTGTCGTAGACTTCACTAACCACAGTGCTCTTGCATTAAAATTTCATCACATTGCACATCTTTAGGCTTATCGGAACTAGTTTGGCCTAAAAACTAGTTTGGCCGGTAACATATATAATATTTGTTTTTTTGAATAATTTCGTTGTTTTTTTCTTGTTGTACAATAATGTGGTTTTTAAAAAAATTAAAAATATATAAATAAACCCTCAAATCTTTAGCTTGATATCTCTATATTAACACATGCTCCAAAGATATTGAAGTTTTCTATGGGATATTGTACATATTTGCTTAAAAAAATTTTAAATTTTTAAATAAGAAAAAATATCATATTAACAGTACTTTTAGCTTCGAAAACTCGTTTAAAATATATCAATACCTTTACATTTGTAAAAGTTATAGCGGTTATTCGTAAACACTACGTGTGGTTAAACCAACAACACCTTTCTTATGGCACTTGGTCGTTGCTAAGTCGCTTTCCACGTAGTTTGCTTATGACGTTAGAGAACACAAAAATGTCAGTAGGTACTAAATCAGCAGTGTTTGGAAATTGACCGATCAATGTGATGTTTTGACCAGTCAAACATTAAGTTGTTTCGATCAATTTATGAGAATTCAAGTTGTCATAAGTCGTTTATTAGTTTTCCTCATATCATTGAAGACTCTGGCAAGCAAAGTATATGTACCATTCAGAATAGATTGCTTCCCAATCATTTTTAGAGGCTATAGCCTTCCTTATAGCAACATTCCCATTAATACAAAAAAACACAGCCCTTTATTTGCTTCGAGATGCTTCTTGCACGAACAATTTGTGTTGTGTTCGGCTCTTCTTGTAAGACCATATAGTCGACTTTTTCTTAACTTCTGGCTAATACATCGAGAATTCGTTTAAATATTGTGGATGGCTTTTGATGCACTCCATTGCTATCTTTTTCACACATAAATGTTCATCTTGAGTATGCTCGTCATGCTCGTCTTTTAAATAATTTTGCCTACAAAATATTCTTTTTCAATGTTTTCATTTTCTTTTATCTTTTGTTGACCGATTTTTTCAAATTTCATGCAATATTTTTGAGAAATAAGTTTCTAAAAGTGTTGGTTTTTAATTAAATTTTCATATTCTTTCAAATTTCTAATAAGTTATATCCAAATTTTTTATTTGCTATGAAAATTCCTAAAAACTTAGTAGCGGTACCAAAAACGTCAACTACAATCTCATGAAAAACTAAGTTCAAGCTATTTCGATAGATTTATAAATACATTTAGGTTATATACATACATTATATTGTATATGCGCAATCTGCACCCTAAAAGTGAATACTACAAAGTTCAATTGCTATTATAAAGTAAGTAATAATTTATGTGGCTAATAAATCAACTAAATAACTTACAAATTTTGATGAAAAAATAAATCATTATTTTATTTACAAAAAAAAAAAAAAAACAATCTGTGCCACTTTTTTTCAACTAAAATGATGAATGCACGCCTTGTCGGCTGTGTTGAAAAAAAAAATTGTTAACAAAACAATTAAAATGTGAAGCTTTATTGATTATTTGTTTTTTATAATTTTTTTTATTATTATTTCAAACCACGTCATCATTGCTCAAAAAGAAAACAAATATGCGATCAGTGCGCTAGTATTGTATTTTTCTTTGAATGTTGAGTTTATTACAAGCGATTAATAATATATTTTTTAACCCGTTATTGGCAACATAATATACTAACAATATTTGGTTAACAGACATCCAAGTGAAACTGTATGAAATATGTTACATTATATTGTGGGTAAAATAATTTTAGCCCAAATTGCTGAATTTATGTACTATATTCTTATCCAAATAACACAGGTTTACACAAAAAAAAAAAAAGTTGCTTTCCATGTGAGCAGACCATACTTTTCCTAGGTAATTTGATGCTCTGAACTCGAACTTGAGGTCCACATAGCTCTATCACGTCAAAATTAAGGTCATTTCAAGATCAAATTGAAAATAATGCAATATATACAACTGAAAAGTTTTTATGTTTTTAGGCTCACTCAATCCGAACCCTTGCGTTATTACAGCAATTGTGGATGCCTTTAACCCAAATTACAGATATGAAAGTCGTAACCATTATACTGGGACAACAAAGTGGTTCTACAAAATTTCCATGTTTTTTATGCGAATGGGACAGTAGGGCTCGTCAGGAGCATTATGAAAAAAATCTTGACGTGATAGAGCTATGTGGACCTCAAATTCGAGTTCAGGGCATCAAATTACCTAGGAAAAATATGGTCTGGTCAAATGGACAGCAACTTTTATTTTTTTTTATAACCCGTGTTTTTTGTGAAGAGAACGAATACCTGAAGAGTGGCTCAGGTTAATAAAGAATACAAAAAAAAGGAGTTATCGCTATGCCAGAACTAAAGGAGTAATGTTTTCATGTAATGTGTCAATTTCGACCAAGATCTTAACGAAAGTTCAGTTGTCAAGAGCAAACAGATAGATTCTCAACCAAACAGATCGTGTATTGATCTACTTAATACTAATACCCTTCGTACTATTGTGGAGCAGATAAATTAGTGGCAAGCTTCGATAGACTTAGCAAAAGTTGGAGTAAATTGAAGGCACTCACTACTGATCGTACACTTTGGAAGAATTTTGTGAAGACCATAAGTTCCGTGAGAAGATAAAGGATACAAGAGAAATTCCACTGCTTTCGCAATGACAAAATATATATTGCTGAAAAAATTGTGTAAAAATTTCACTCAAGTTGCGAATAAATAGATCTCTACTCAATAATGTGATCACTCTTTTTACTTATTAATTGTGTAAAATTTGACTTAATTTATATTAAATTTCACACAATTTATTCAAAAAAAATAAAAAAGAATTAAATTATTTTCAAGTAATTGAAAGATCTTATTTATAAAAAATAAAAATATTTTTATATATTTACAGTACCTAATAACATCTCAAGTTTGTCAAGTGTTAAATTGCAGTCAATTTATTCTATTTAAATAATGCAGGCATTAAAATTGAAAGTGCATTTTAATATCATTTTTCTGTTGTTATTGTTGCTATTGTTATTACTGTTGCTTTTATTACTATTTGTTTATATAGTTTATTTACTATTTTTTTTATAATTTTATTGTTGTATTGTTATATTCAGTTTTGTTTTTAACTCTGGTGTAGCTTTCTGTTTGTTTATTTGTTTTTTTTTTTTTAATACACTTTCGATTTCTATTCGTTTTTATTGCATTACAACAAAAAAAAAATTATAAAAAACCAAAAAAACAACAACAGCAACAATTTGAATCGCCGCTCCGATAGTCAACAACAATACGCCCAGTTAAGGTGCTGCAGTACGGTGTGCGAACAAAAATGCGCACACACAAACACATGTTGCCGGATGCAGATTGCAACATGAGCTGCTAAATGAGAGCAACAGCAACATTTTATACTGAAAAGTGGACGAAGGACAGGGTTGCATTTAAAATATGGAAGAAAATAGAGAAGGAGAGTGAGCCACAAAAAACGGTGTGCATTAACATTAACGATTAAGAGGCTGAATAGATTTCTACTCAAATTTTTTTTTTAATATTTAGATAGAAAAAAATAAAAACTTCACTGAAAAATGTATACAAGTGAAATAGAACATGTTGCTAGCCACTACGCAGTAAAGTGTCTAATTAAAGCTTTATGTGTACAAGAATACTACTCTACTTGAGCAACATTCATAGCAGCATGTAATCTTTATATGATGCAAACCAATGCAAAGACATAAAAATATATATGGGACATTACACGTCAACCGAAACAGAAAAAAATTTTATTTATTTGAAACTTTTTTAAAAATAGTTCATGTTGAGACAATTTGATCCTTAAAATTTTAAAGAACAAATCACATTACAGTGGTGTCAAAGACGGTCGAAAAATTTTAAATTTTTGCTTTGACCTCAAATTTATAAATTTTTTAGGAAAATAGACGGTTATGATAAAAATTCGAAAATATAGCAAGTTTGTAATATTTTTTCCATCAAATACGATAAAAATATTTTTTAAATTCTTAAGTAAGGTATTAAGCTTTTTTTAGAACTTTTAAATATTAAAATAAAAATTTTGGAAAATGTCACTTTTTTATCTTAGTTTTTCAACGCTTTTAAGGACATATATTAAAGTCAAATTTAAGCAGCCACTAGATCGCTCTGATGTTATAAATTCAACATGGCTACGTATGTTTTGTAAGGTTTACAGATACGAATCTCATAGGAACATTTCACTTTAAGATGAATTTTCTTATAATAAGATATGATAGAAAAAGTTATTAGGTCATTATATTTAGAAGACTTAAGTTCATACAAAAGTAGGCTATTTTCTTTTACAGTTCGAAATTTTTCTCCATATTTGCCAAATATATAATTTGATAACTAACTTTTTAAGAAAATCTATGCTGTACGACCTCAGCAAGGTGTTGTAGAATTTTACCCATAAAAATAAAAAAAAAATAAATTTATACTGCATCAAATTGTACAGATAGTATGCCATATCCTCAGGGCCGGATTTGCCTTAGAGGCAAATATTGGGAACTTTGAAATTTTTTTTTTAAATTTATTTACACAGGGGGAAAAAAGTGCAAATATACTGGGAAGCACTAAATTACCTAAAAATGTTAACAAGCAAAAAAAAAAAAGGTCCTCACTTTTGATATTACAAAATTTTTTTTCTATATTTACTAGTGGAGGGGGGCGGCAATTTCTGACTGGCCTAAGGGCGGCAGATTTCTAAATCCGGGCCTGCATATCCTTTCAATTTAAATGACAACTTTAAACCGTGCACTTTGTTAAGTGAATCAACTTGATTTATACATGCTTTTATTGACATTTTTCGCACTAACATAATTAGAAACCACCATATAGCAGATAGCTACTGCTTCAAAACAATGCCAAAAAGAGTAAAAAAAAGATTTTCAAATTTACGCCAATAAATTCATCAATCACGCTACACCTTAGGCCTTGTCGTGGTAGCACTTGCTGTCATGTTGGCCAATTATGATTCAGCGAAAATTTTGCGTTTTTTTTTTTTATAGTAACACTCCAAGCAGCACACAATACACACATCAAAACAATCTATTTTTTTTTTTATTAAATTTTTATCTCTTTTGTTTGTGTAAAATTTGATCTTGCTTTTATTAAATAAAATTGTGAGTTGTTTTTTTTTTCACTTTGCTTTTACTATTTGTTGTTGCTACTTTTACCATACCAGCCAGCACAATGTGTTGCCTATTGTATGTACGCTAGTTGTTGCCATTCTTTATGGTCATTATCACTGCTGGTGTTATGGCTGCTATTTAATTTACAGTTATCTAAATTGATGCAAAAGCGAAATTAACCCCCGGAGCAAGGTTAACAACCACACAGAAAAGTGAGATTGTTTTTTTCTTCGTTCGTTTTTTGCTTTAAAATTCAATTAAATGAATTGATTTAACATTTAAGTAATTTTTGCGATTAAAATAGATCAAATTTTTTTCAAAGAAATAACGATTTTTTTTTTTGCGCTTATAAATAAATTAAAAGTTTGTCAAATTTACCTCTATGATCGATCACTTTGCTATCATTGAAAAAAGTAATAATTTGCTTAAGGCTTTAGGTAGCTTAACTATGTTACTGTATTTTTTTATTTTATGGATGAACTTTCACCCATTATGATTTTATAATTCAAAAAATAAAAAAACGTTTTAAATTGTTATATAAAAATTTAATTTTTACTTTTAATTGAAAGCAATGGAGTTCATTTAAATGAAAACGGTATGCAAATCGATTAAGATGCACACAAACAAAATAGACGTAACATTCGTGAAATGAAAGTAAATGATTTTATGAAACTCTTAATAAAATGTATTTTAAATCCTTGTTATAAAATAATTACACTGAAAACAGATATGGAAAAGTGGAAGCAACACTGAAAGAAGTGGAGCAGTTTTGATATAATCATGGGGTTCTTAATCTCTTTTTTGGGGGATAAATGATTTATCCTGATGAAATTTATTTCACTAATCTAAAAGATTTTAGTAGTATTTTTTATAATAGAGAATGCTCTGACTATATAATGGCATAAGTCTCTTCGTAAGAAACTTTATAACTTTTTATGAATGAAATACAACTTAAATTTTAATTTCGACTCTAGTTAAATGCTGCTTAAATATATATAGCTAGAATTCAATAAATCATATTTATTATTTTAATAAATAAAAATAATGTCTCTATAATATATGGAAAGCAAAACTTTAAAATTTAACACTAATTAACAAAATTATTGATTTAAAATTATATTTGAAATTCAATGTATTTCAAGTTTTTGTTTTTCTTTTCATATTTAATTCACCTACTTAGTCATGTACTAAATTTTTTTTGCTATTTTCCTCTTAAGATCTCAATAATTGCTCTAGTGAAAGTTTTTATAAAAACTTCAATCATTGATTGAGTTAAAAAGCTTCAACGTTATTCAATGAGTGAATGAATGAATGAAAATCTAAGCTGCCCGTTGGCCATCAAAATCACAGTCAGAGGTCATGGCGGTCTACTTTGAGCGTACAAATTTAATTTAAATCAATCAAGCATGAACCAAGTAATAGTTGCAATTGTATAGGAGAAAATCAACATTTTCAAAATCTCCCAAGAGGAGGTACCCAATTATTAATAAATTGCAACATTTTATCACAATGGCGCCGTGGTTAAAGATTATGCCCTTATTTGGCTAATAGGGCCCATTGTACATTTGTGCGTTAGTTTGTGGTGAGCTATCAAAAGTTTTACAAAAATGAAAGTAATAAATTATGTGCATTTAATAAGTCTAAATAGCTAATTTGAAACGTTTAAATGATTTGATTGGAAATTAGTTAAATCAAAGTGAAATTTATTGGTATTTAGAGTTTGAATTTCATTTTATTGGCATTTTTATAAGTTGTAATTGACTTTAAAAGCTGGTTAGCTATAATGGAATAGTATTTCAGTAGTAAATGTTTGAATGTCCAGATTAATAAAAAAAAAAATTTTTTCGTTGGAGAAGTTGATTTTTATTTGGTATACATTATTGTTGTGCGACTCAATCTATTTGCTCAAAATAAATAAAAAAATTCAAAACCGGATTTGTTTAAAAAAAAAAAACAAAAATTAAATTAAAAAAATTTCTTTAAAAAATTAGTCAAGAAAACAATATTGTAAATGAAAAAGGAAAGCGTTTAATACACATCTGAAGTGTAACTTGACTTTTAACTGAAACTCATATTTAATAACAAAAAATCGAATGAACAAGGTTTTGAAATACATTAGAGATCACGGTGCGTTTTAAAGATTTTAAATGAAAATCATTTGTCACCGAAAATTTTCTTTTGGATATTGTTAGTTATTCCAAAAGAAACATTTTCGCGTGAAAATGAAAATCACTTAACGTAGAGATTTTTTTTATCTCATCTTTAAAAAAATATTAAATTTTTGTTACGTTTTTAGGTACATTTTTGATAAAAAAAGGTAGGTAAATAATCATATATATATATATAAGAAAATTAAAATATATTTTACATAATTAATAATGAGTAGGAGAACCTTTTTGTTTCATAAACGATGAGAATCGGTTTGGCATGCTGCCTGCCAGGCGTGCACATTGGTCTGGAGTAATTTTATGCCAATTCTCTTGTTTAACTTGCCACAAGCTGCTTTTCTCGTGGGTTTTCGTGCTGCTACGACCTGTTTGATTATGCCTCATAAGTTCTCTATAGAATTTAAGTCGGACCTTTGAGGTGGCCACTTCAGAATCTGGGTGAGTTGTGTGTTGAGCCAAGATTTGACAAGTGGAGATTAATGTTTTGGGCCATTATCAAGCTGGAAAATCCATCTAATCGGAAAATTTTTGGTGTAATCGGTGGCCAAATGTTCTCTTAGTATATTTTTATATAAAAAATTTGAATGTGTGGGTTGCCAGGGCAACAAACAAACAAACAAACAAAAAAAACATCAAAACAAGTCTTCGGTTCGCAAACGGAACACTCTTTCAAAGGCCTGAATTTTTGAAGTATGATTATTTATAGCGATGAATCTAAGTTCAACGTACTTGGGAGCGATGTAAGTATCTATGTGCAACATACTTCACTCAAAGAATAAATCGTATTCTAAAAGTCAGTCGATTAGAATTGAAAAACATTGAAAGTATCAAGAGAGTGAACATTATTAGAAATTGAAGAGTATTGATACATCCAAAAAGTATTGAATCGTAACGTAAGCATTGATGGAGACCATTTTGGTCGAAAAGTATCAAGTAGTATCGAAAAACCTAGAGAAATCCGAAAATTATTGTATATTATTGAAAAATGTCGATAATAGCGAGAAGCATCAAAAAATATTCGAAAAATTTGATAAATTTCTTAAAGTATCGAAAAAATCTTAGTCGATATTGATATAAATCGAATAGTGCGAGAAAACAACGACAATTCTCAATACAGTCAAAAAATATCGAAAAGGTACATATGTATGTAGGTATCGAATAGTATTGAAAAACATTGAAGTCCATAAAGGTCGAACAATGTTGAAAAACAATGAAAGCTCGTGAATTGTATTCCGGAGCTATTTCCAAAAGATTTAATGTTGATCACAGCACCCACTGTCAAAAAATTTTTAAATCCGAATTAATCGCGTTAGACACTGTTAGTATCAAAATCGGCTCAGTAACTTACGAAATCTGCTTCATCTTTATAAGCAAGTAATTGTTCCTCAAGAATAGCATTTCCTATTTTTGTATATGCATTTATCATCGTTTCAAATATGTCCTCGAACTTTTTACTCAGTACCACTGAGGAACTTTCATTACAAAGCTTCCCACAAAATTGTAGGAATAATCGGTCAGAAAATATAAAAGGGATATCATATCTTCAAGCGCTCTTCAGTTTAATATAAATTTTTTACCTTCTATTTTTAGAAATAAACTTGAATAAATATTTTTTTTTTTTGTTACCATTTTTTTCCTGTTCTCGTGACTTTTATTTCTTATTTATTTATTCACCTTCAGCCCAATAAAGGCAAACAAATAAATACAACAAAAAAAAACAAAAGGCTTAAGCAACAAACTTTTTGCAAATTCTGCAAATATGCACCGCTGCTGCAAAGTAGATTTCTTTTTATGATAAAATCAATACAAATGCCAAGAAAATAATGTAGCAAACTAAATGCCAATAATTGGATCATTTATGAATAAAATCATAAAATCATAAAGAAATACTAATGATTTCGTATTTATTTAGCTATTGTACTATTTATTTGCCTTGAATGTAATCCTATTAAATTCAGTGCAGGGTTTTTTTTAATTTATGCTTCATTGAAGAGCAACAAAAGGCGCAGGCTTTTAAAATTAAATCATTGAAAGTACGCCAAAATGAATGAAAAACAAAAATTATTTTAATTGATATAAAGCAGTTGATGATTTTTTATTTTTATATATGTATATGTACGAACCACAATTTAGTATTCTACATCTACTCTTTTCCAAAGGTATTTAATTTGCACAGAAATAACAATGACAAGTCCTATGAGTTTTTAATCTTTACAAGTAGCTTGCATTTAAAATGCAGCTTCACACAATTCCTCACGAAAAATTGAAGCCCAGTGAATATACAACCCACTTAAAAGCTGTCAAAATGAAAAATCCTGCTTGTGCGCACTTGTTATTTTATTTCTTTTATATAAAAACTTTAAAAATAAATGCAAAAAAATAAATTTAAATATAAGTCATTTGCTTAAATTTTTGATAAATTACTTAGTTAAATAAATTGTGTAGCATTTGCATTCAATTGTTAATGTTGCGCTAAACGAAAGACTTAAGGCATGAACTTGTCTTTGTTGCAAGTGTAAAAAATTTGAAAAAAAAAATATTTTGCTGCTACGTTGTAACATCTGCTAAATTAATGTTAATATTTTACAGATTTTTTTTTTTTTTGACAAACATACTTTGGCTCAAAGCAGCAATTACCAAAATAAACGGCAAAAACTTGGCAGTGAACACAAAATGGAAAATTACTTTGCAGAAAAATGAAGTGTGAAGTCATGCTGCAATGTCAAGAGCAACAAGTGAGCATAAGAAACTGTCAGTGTAAAAAACATCATTGTAATTGTGCTGAAAGTATGAGTAATGACTTCACATGAAATTAAAAAAAAAAAAATTAAAAGTGTTTTCTTGTTTATTTAATCATTAAAAATGAAACTTTTCCTGTTTACTTGCATATGTTAAACTTTTTAAAAAGTAATGTGGAAATTTAATGGCACATATGTGTAATATATATAGTTTTGCAAAAAAACATAAAAAGTATCCGGATTTGTTCAATAAAATGAAACAAAATAGTTTTTGCAACAAATTCATTTTGTCGCCTTGAAGTGATAAGTAAGAAAGCGCTTGGGTAAGATAGTCCTAAGAAAATGGCCATATTTTTGGAGGTCAACCCATAAATTTTTCACCACAATAATGCGCCATGGCATAAATCCATCATTGTGCAAGAGTTTTTAGATCAACGAATGTTATCGGCCAAGCGCCATATTCACCTAATATGACCACTACTGATTTTTTCAAGTTTCTGAAGCAAAAATTATCACTTCGAGGAAGACGGTTTCAGTGAATATAAATCATAAAAGCAAATGATGGGAAATATAAATTTTGAACAGAAATTTTGTATACTCAGAATTATTTTGAGCTAACTTTTCCGACATAAAAATCTTAGCTTCAATCAATGCTGAACTGTAGAAAATGTATTTTGAGCTTCATCAGGGGCGACGCTGCATTCCGAAGGACCTCTTTTTAAAAATGTTTTCGCTAACGAAAATGAAATATCGATCTTACACTGTTAGTGTGCTGCCATATAGCTGCAAAAATAACTAAAATATTTTATAATAAACTTTGATCCCTTGAACTGCTGCTCAAATTTTCATCAATCAATTCACTCAAAATCTCAAAAAACTGAAAAAATTATCGAAAAAAAAATCTCAGCAGTTAACACCCAATATTTTTGATAATGAATGTTTGCACTGTTCAAAACAAACTAGATATTATGTGAAAAAAAATTGGAATATAATCTTTGTAAAGAAAAAAACAAAAGCCGCTAGCTATATTGCCAACTCATGTTTATCCGCGTTTGAAAACTAAAACAAACAGCTACTGAGTTTATGTTAGTCAAGCAGCAGCAACAACCAAAATCAATATGCAAGTGCAGTCAAGTGCATGGCAGCAGCCATGGCAGTAGTCGCCACCGTCAACATCAACATCATCATCATCATCATCGTCATCATCGTGGTCGTCAAACATTTGCCAAATCATTCAAGCAGTTAACGATTCAGTTAACATCTCAATTATTTGATATTTCTCCAATGCCCAACTTACAGCTGCGTTATCTATTTTTCTATTGCCATAGTTTTTGCTTTCGTACCGTCTTTCTGCTGCTTATGATTAACTTGAGCTTATGCAGATTACAGTTTAGTAGGTTGTTGTTTTTTTTTTTTTTGTGCTGCATGACTGCCAGATTTAATGGCATCTTTTAATGTTTAAAGTCTTAAATCAACACTGACGAACAATTGTACAATATTTTGTTGTAGCAAGTTTTTTTACATTTTTTTTTTAACTTTTTATATTTTCTTTTCGCTTTCCGTGTTGCACTTTTAAGTTTTTTTTTTATTGAAAAATTTAACTATGTACTTTCAAATTTGCTTATTTTTTATTATTCATAGTGGTTAACATGGCATTTGTTGTTGTTTCAATAGCAAAAGCTTAATTAATTTCAAATGAAATAGTTTCTAAAATATGTATTTACAAAACTAATTTATTTATAATATGAAGAGTTAAATTATTTCTGTGTAAAGTTTTGATTCTAGAAGCAAATCAATATTATTCATTATAACTACGTTGCCCTATCAAGTTCTTAGCTTAAGTCTTTCGTTTATACTCTCAGCTCAACAGCTTTTTTCCAAATACTTCTTAAATCACTTACTAATTATCCACCTTTTTCTTTTTATTCTATTTACAGCTAAAGATCAAACGCCAGCGGGTTCATTTTGGAATTCTCACATTGTTACACCATCCAGTTCAACGCCATTTGATTCACCATTCTTTTCTGCAACACATGGACTTGTACAAACACATCCATCTTTAACAGCTGGTAGCATACCACGCCCAGTGCCGCTGATTAGCAATAGTTTGGGCAACGGTGGATCAAAACAATCGTCTTCGCTTTTAACAGCCGGTAGCGGTTATTTAAATTCACGTGGTAGCTTACCAAGTGGACCACGTTTTCCAAATGCAGCACCAGCAGCAGCGCCACTGCAGGCGTCAGTTGTTAATCCAAATCCACATTCACCATTCCGTCATTTAGACTTTTCGACCAGTGCTACAGCAGAGTTGAGACGCAATCCAGCGCTATCGGCACCAGATGAGTGTGCGCGTGCATGTCGTGAGGGAGAACCACCAAGAATTTGCTATTATCACTTTACATTGGAGTACTATACAGTGTTGGGAGCGTAAGTGGAAATTAAATTATTTTTTATTTGGCTTTTTTATTTATAATATTTGCAATGAAAAAATTTTTTACATAAAACTTTCTGAATATACAATAAAAACATTTTTGAAAAAATCATAGATGACCATGAATAGTTAGCTAAAGCTTTTGAAAACTTGACTAAAGCTTATAAAATATTGAGCAAGTTTGTTACATAAGTCTTTTGTTTTTCTCACATTTATGAACTTGTCGACAGTTTTCACTTTTTTTTTCATCAAATGTAAAACAATAAATCAACATTTATTGCATTTTTTTTTTACATTTGCATGTGACAGTGGAAAATAATAGTAAAATATCTAGCGAACTATTTTTATTTACATATATACATATAAATAAATACATATTTATAAATATATATGAACACATACTTTATAGTTGCGCTTGCGCAGTGAGGTTGTCGAACTGCATAGAGTACGTCGCTGCTTGCTAATCGCTTCACCGATGCTTTTTGTATGGCAAGCGCCATTAGTCATTCTGCTTCTAATGTTTGCAATTTATATTAACACTTTTGCTTTTACTAAAGCAATGGGGTAAACAATATTTGCACTTAAAAAAAAATTCTATTGAATTTGAAAATATAAATTGTGCTAAGAGTAAAATTGTGCAGATGCCAGGGTCTGAAGAGCTCTATATTTCTTTTTTGGAGCGCAGAAACTAGTTTCCTTAGCAAGCCGGGAAATTTTGCTCAAATAGTTTTCTTTTCATAGAATTTCATAGTTTTTGCATATGTAAAAGGTGTCACGCCTTTTGTTAAACTTGACCCATATTTTGTACGGTAGTTACCATTGTCACCAAATGTTGCCATATGCAATTTTATAAGGCTTACCTAAAATTTTTTCCTTCATACATATAGCGTTCTAAAATTTTTTTGCTTGTAAGGGAGTTGCCACTCCCGCTTTCCGAACCCCAATCAGTCTTAGTCCGCCACTTGCCTGTGGCACTTAATATTCCCGTAGCAATTTTCGCAAAATTTGTTTCAATACTTTTTATGTGCATAGAATGCAAAATTTTTTTCTTACATCGGAGGTACCACGCCTACTTGTCAAATGCTACCCATATTTTGTCCAGAGCTTGCTAGCGTCATCAAGCTGTCCATACTATTTTGGGTGAAGTTTGCTTGAAAAGTTTTCTGCAAATTGCGTTGCGAGTTGTTTGAATTTATGGGATGTGCCACGCCTACATGCTGTGTAATGCATGCCAGTGTCACGAAATGTTCCCATACCAAGTTTTGTAAATTTGCACAATCAGTTTTCTACACATAGCATTTCAAAGTTTTGCTTATATGAGAGGTGCCACGCCGTATTATCGAACCCGCTCATATATAGTTCAGTGATCTCGTGTGCTACCAAGTTTTCCCACGCGGATTTTGGTCAATTTTTTGTAAGCAATTTTCTTAGCATACTGCTTTAAAGTTTTTTCTTCCATGAAGTGCCCCACCCACTTGTCAATCTCCATACACGGCTTGTCTATGTCAACAAATGTCCCCGTAATAAGCTTTGTAAAATTGGCTCAAATACATTTTTGCGAGTTAAAATCTTTACTTTTACGGGAGGTACCAAGCTCACTTCAAATGTTCCCATACAACGTTTGGTGAGATTAGCAATATTAGTTTCAAAATTTGTGCACTCTGTTTCCGTTACTCAGTGTCATAATATAGCAAAGTTTTAAAGTCGATAATTTCGAAAAATCAACGACACTTATCGCTTTACTGGAAATTTTACTCTGGCAAAATAAGTTGCCTTTATGCAAATCAGAGTAGTCATGGGAAAGTTTACATTATTTTTGGCATTGATTTGAACTTTAACATTTTCTTTGAACCTGTTTACATAATACATATATGCAATTTATAAAAATGTTAAAATTAAAAATTTAATTTGTTTTAATTTTTTATTAAAGTGTAAATAAACATTTAAGTCAACAAACAGTTACGAGTATCTAGATAAATTTACCGATATTCAACAATGAGAAATAAAATATCACGCGTGGGAATTTTTATAGCGTTATTAAAATTTTATTTTAGTTGGCTGTTGTTGTCTGTTAGTTGACACAACTGAAGTCGCTTTGCAGCAGCAGCAGCAGCTTCGATCCAAATGACTGACTAAGGTAAACAAAACATTTGTGGTGCAAATTGCAAAAAGTGACTATGGCGGGAATGCTTTAATATTGCGGCGGCAACTATGATTTGCGATTGATTTGCTTAGCGGCGCTTTTGTTTTTTTTTTTTGTATTATTTTTTTAACTCTTAATTTTGTGTCAACGACACAAGTTGAGTTGAGTTGCAGTGATGCACGAATGTCAGTCTCAGTTATCAATCAAATAATGCGGTAGTTAGACCAAGTGTCGGTAATAAAAGACAGCATTTGTTTTTGTTTTAATTGTTGCTTTTGTAATGAGTAGAATTGTGTTCAGCATTTGTAGGCAAAACTTTCTTAAATAGCTCAAAGTAAGGCGATTTTAAGCTTTACTTATGTGGGATGTGCTACGTCTACTTTCTTAGTTTGGTGGTTAGAATACGTTCTTCTTGCATGGGAAGTGTCACTTTCTTTGTACAGCATTTTATTTGTATGGGCGGTAGGCGTGTCTATGAACGCATTTCATTCCCATGAGCTATAGTTAAGAATTGTATTGCTACTCGTGATTTATGCGGACAGATAGACTGACCGACATGGCTATATCGTTGACATATCATTTTCAATCATTCGACACTGCAATGTTTATAAATCCGAAAGCAGCGCTGGAGGCATTGTAGATAAAATTGAGTTGGTCACTTTTTACATAAATAGACACCTTAATAGCAATAGTTATTATTTTTATTATTTTTTAACTTACGAACTTGGCAACACTACTTGCTCTGCACTTTGTTATCGCTGCGTTGCAGCTGTCTTTAATGCAGTTTTTGTTTTGTTTTGTTTTGGTTCAATAAACAAAGCAGCAGAACTAAATAACCATTTGCCAAATGCAAACAGTAACCCTCGGGTGCTTGACACATTTGTGCACGTTAGAAAATTTATTTCTTTTCATCTGTTTATAAATAAAAGGCTCAAGTTATGTATTGGCAATCAACTTAGAAATGCGCTGTTTTGCATTTTACAATTCATTGACTCCCTTGCGCTGCTAACGCGCAGTGTTGCCATTGCAATCGATTTTATTGTTAATTTGCTAAGCGCGCACATTAAATTAGGAATGGATATTTATGTTTGTCAGAAAAAAATAATTTAGACATATTTTATGCTATAATCTGATTTATTATAAATTTTTAATTTCTATAAATTTTTAGTAAAAATAACAATAATAATAATAATAATTTAATTGTTTTAAAAAATTTGCGTAAATATAATGGAAAAATTGAATGATTTATTGTTAGAGTAATGAAAAGAAGACATAAATCAAAGAGAGTTTTAAATGTTATCATAAGGAAGTATGTAACGTTTTAATGTTCAACGAATCGCTCAAGAGCTTAAAATTTAAGTTTTTATACTTATGTCTTTCGTTTGGCTTTTTAATACCTTGAAGAAATAAATCAATTTGTTGAAAATGCATGTAATAAAGCTATAGGCAGTCATAAGTAAAACCTTCATATATTATAAAATATATCAAGTTAGAGTATGGTATGTAGAGTGAAATGAACTGTCGGTAATTCAAATTGAATTGAGCAACGCTCAAACATAGATCTAAAATCGAGTTCGGTTCTTAAGTCTATTGTTTAATCGACTTTTAAAACTATTCTCCATTTTTTTTTTTTTTTTTGAGAAATACAATGCCAAACCATTGATCCAAAACGAGTTCGTTTTCCAAGTCTTTAGTTTTAAAACCACTCTACCTTGTCAAAGGTAAGTCATAATAACTCCATGACGCAAGCTCTCAAAACTGTTTTGCAATAAGCTAAAAAAATAGGTGTATCTACTTAGCATTCAGAAAATTTGGTATTTACCGCATCTTGCTCCCCGTATTCACAACACTTTTGGGATTTTTCGCTAGTCTGAATGGGTTAGTACTTTTGTCTGAAACTTCTACTTTGAAAGAGCTGTAACTCAGCCAAACTTGATAAAAATTAAATGCAAAGAGTTAGATATCAAAGTGGTTTGTCTTGAGCTAATATTCTTGTCAGGTGATCTCAAAATCGCAGAAAACCAGTTAAGCTTCGCGATTTTTGCATGGTTTTCACAGTGCTGTAACTCGGTCAAAATTTCAACTTCTTTAAACAAAATAAAAAAATCTGATTCTTTTTGGGAGGACTTAGACCTCCATAATTTTGAAGAACTGAAATCCACCTCGTTTGTCTCGTAATTTTTAAAGTTTTGTAACGCGTTTCATTTTCGACCAAACTGAAACTGAAAAAATTGCAACCGCATTTTCCTTCATTTTCCCAAAAATTTCAGTTTTTATGTGTTGTATTATTTTTTAATATTTTAAGCCAAAATGATTTTTTTTCTTAATAGATTTAAAAAAAAATTAATTTCTAACTCTTCCAGTGCCTGTCAAGTGTGTACACCGAATGCCACCAACACAGTCTGGAGTCACTGTCAATGCGTGTTAGCCGATGGTGTTGAACGTGGTATTTTAACAGCGAATCGTATGATACCCGGTCCCAGTATACAAGTGTGCGAAAATGATAAAGTTGTGATCGATGTTGAAAATCATATGGAAGGTATGGAAGTCACCATACATTGGCATGGTATTTGGCAACGTGGTTCACAATATTATGATGGTGTGCCATTTGTAACGCAATGTCCCATACAACAGGGCAATACTTTCAGGTAAGATGACGAAAATTTGCAAAGCTATTTTTTGATAATTATTTAATTAATCTTAATTATTTATAATTTTCAATTAGATATCAATGGACTGGTAACTCTGGCACACATTTCTGGCATGCCCACACTGGTTTACAAAAACTTGATGGTCTCTATGGCAGCATTGTAGTGCGTCAACCTCCATCACGTGATCCAAATTCACATCTTTATGATTTTGATTTAACGACACACATTATGCTCATAAGTGATTGGTTGCATGAAGATGCCGCTGAACGCTATCCAGGTCGTTTGGCTGTAAACACTGGCCAAGATCCTGAATCAGTGCTTATTAATGGTAAAGGTCAATTCCGTGATCCAAATACAGGTTTTATGACAAATACTCCGTTGGAAATATTCACCATAACACCAGGACGTCGTTACCGTTTCCGCATGATTAACGCATTCGCTTCAGTTTGTCCGGCACAGGTGACAATTGAAGGACACGGCATGACTGTTATAGCAACAGATGGTGAGCCAGTGCATCCGGTTCAAGTGAATACGATTATTTCATTCTCAGGTAAGTTGTGTTCAATTGAATTGACTGAGTGACCGGTGTTTTGTATAAAAGTTTGTTGCAGTTGTTGTTGGTTGCACTTGTTTTATGGCTGCTGTCGGCATTTTTGCATTTCAATTGATTTGATGAAAATTTATTGATTTAGATTACAAACAGGGTGATGCAGCAATTTTATTGAGCTGCGTGTGGGTTCATGGTTTTTTCACGGAATGAAAAATCACTTGATCTTTCTATTGAGTGGTGTACGCTTTGGCGCAAAGCAAAGTGGAGAAATTTAAGTAGGTGTAGTTTCTGAAATATTTTGTTTTTAAGAAAAGTTTCAATTTACGTTGCTAGTTTTTCAATGTACTAATAAAAAACAAGGAACTTATTGCAATTATCCTAATTACTAGAACAACTTATCAACAATTTTGATAAGTGTTTGTTTTTTAATGAGCTTATCAGACCTGTACTTATCAAAAAAATAAACCCTGAACACAAATCTTGCTAGCTTATTAAGAAACTTAGCACTTATAATAGTTATTCAATTTACTTAAACAACTTATCAAAAATTGTTTTATAACTTCTGCTTATATCATCAGGCCCAACTAATCCGAAGCATTTTTTTCAAAAGTTCGTCGAAATATTTAAAAAACTAAGCAGTTAGCCCAATTTGCTAAGCAACTTATCATAAAGTCTGAAAAGTGCTTGATTTAATCAAATGCTAATCAACAAAATAAAAAGTTAGCAAAAGCTTATCATGCTCATTCAAACAATTTATCAATAAATAAAATAGTGCTTAGTTTTTATATTAGTAGACTTATCGACAAGCATTAAAATAGTTTAGTTGCCTCGTTAGATATAGAGACTAGTTGCTTAGTAAAAAGAACTTGTATAACTCAAAATGGCCAATCAAATAGCTTAGCGCTAGTTATGGTTTGGTTAGGTTAAGCAGGCCACTCAACGCCCCAAAGTGTGGCAAGCCTCCTTGTATAATTGAAACTAACTCGATTCCAAGTCTTCGAACGTTCTGCCAACGGAATAGTAGTGATGTGAGCGCAAAGTATTCTCACGATTTCATATTTGAAGCTTCTGCAATAGTTTTGGTGAGATATGCCGAGCATCTATCAAACTTATCCAAGTTATTTGATAGACTTATCAAAATTATGTGAATAAAAAGCTTGGACTTAAGAAATTTTATACGCAATATAAGTTTACTAACTTTTAATAAACAAACTGTTAAGCACTTATGTGAACACAACCTAAATAGCTAAGCAACTTATCAATAAGCACTTTGTTTTCGTGTTAATGTTCTTCTTCAACCGGAAAAGTTTAGCCAACATTCTCGCTGCCACAACATAACCTGCTTTAACTACGCTGTGTCACAACACCCTGTTTACATATCAACACTTCATAGGGCGTCAATGACAACACAAATAAAAATCCGTTTAGTAAAATGTTGTCAATCGAACATAAAAATTGTATGCAACATTTCCAATTGAAAACCGAAAATATGAAAAAAAGCCCCAACGCAAAACAACTACAATGCACGATGTGTGTCATATATCTGAGCGCAGCAGGAAAGCTTGTTAACAACATTGCACCTAAACAAATCGAATCGAACAACAATTGATACATATTGTGGCACGTTATATTATGAGGCAGCATAGTGAAAATTGCGCCAATTGCATTAACAAATTGCATTATTCATAAGCACGATTTCCTCACAATAACAATAAGAGCAATAAAAGCAACAACAACAATAAAATTGATATCTAATAAAAACAATAAAAGCAAAAGTAAAATTCAACTAAAATATCAAAAGAAATATAAATACAAAATAAAGCTATATAGTTGATTATAAAAGTAGGTAATCGCCAACAACAATGCAACCGCCGCAGTGCTTTTTTCTATTGATTCTTCGAATAAAACAAAAAAGTTGCATCGATCGTCGTTAAATGGGAGGTTTTGTTATCAAATCATTATGGTTCGTTAGAAAATTAGAGTAAAATATGGCATTATAAAATATGAGCTATTGGCAGATATGCAGTTTGTGGGTTAACCACCACATTGCAAAGGCGTTGAAATATGAGATATTACGATATGATTCATCTTTTGAAAAATGCTATAAAATTATTAACATAAGTGGCAATAAAATATTAGATTGATTGAGGAAGCCACAATATGTTGTGTTAAAAATGTGTCAACAACGAAAAAATTGAATTCGCTTTTAAAAACAGAAAGGTAGCATATGGTTTCTTTATAAAAAAAAACTCACAATAATAAAGCTCACAATAATACCATAAGACGGTGTTTTTTTACAAAGAAGAAGAGTTATTTTGAGGCCCTTAACACATCATTTATTGTCAACATAAATACTAAATCTCTCAATCGTCATCATTATCATAACGCCAAATACATATATACAGATCATAGCACAGATCGACAAAATTTGGTCAAAACTCTGTTTCTGCACCCAAATGTACCTTTCCGAAGGTTTTAGACGCGCTGAATTCGAATCCAAAGTCAGAATTTCTCTGATGGTTCCGGTTTTCGGAATATTCATATTCCAACCAAAAATTGCGAAATCACGGTTTTCGGAGATCATATTGTATCGAAAGGTAATCCGTACGCACTATTTTTCCTCTTCACACTACATTTTAAATTATATCGATATCTTATATTTTCTTTGATATATCGTAAATTATTCAGCATCTCGTTTTTGTATGGCTATTTTGAAGTTAGCTTTCACACTGGTATTGGCGCGTTTTGCCTGACATTAACGTTTTGTATGACATTTGGAAAGCATAAGTGTGTCTCATAGTAAAAGGAAAGAATAATTTAGTGGGAAATTTAGTAAAAAAAGGCAAAAGTTTTAGAAATAAACGCCACAAAACTTTTTTTTTAGTAAAATAGTCTTTTTTTAAATTCTGACTCATTTCTAAAAATTGGCTCAATTCTAGACGTACTCGTATTTGAAATTTCATTTCAGATATTCTGTTAACTTCCATAAGCGCCTAAGAACATGTTGCATAAATTTCTTATCAAGAACATACGATAAGTCTCATGTGTATTATTAAAAGACATGATCGTGTTGATAGTGCTGTAAACCGAACCAGTTTACAATGGTTATGTCATTCCTAAGCGTAAAACTAAAAAAAAATGTTAGCAATTCATTTAACAATCCTTAAACGACCTTGGTTAAAGTTTTAAAACAATGCAAAATGTGGGTCAGATCTGCAAAATAAGACACAACAACAATAACAATTGCAAAAACAAAAAACATTTGCAAATTGTCTATTGAAACTAAAATAGTGCGGTATTATGTCATTAAATTAAAAATAAAACATTAAATTAATTAAAAAGAATTTTAATGACTTCACTTAAACAATGCAATACTAAGTGGTCGCAGTTGAATTGTATGCTGCCACCACCCAAAAACGGTATTGAGTGAATGCCATGTCAAAACAATCAGAGTCACAAGCTTAAACCAAATCTGCAAAATAACAGCAGCCAGCACAAATAAAAAAAAAAAAGATAAAAATTTAAGAGTCATGGTCAAGTTTAGCAAGTGTTAAGCAAAATAAAAACAAAAAAACATAACACAAAACATTTATTCAATTTAAGTTCATGACAACAGCAGCAAACTTTTGCATATAAATTGGTTGGTATTGTTGTTGTTGGCAAACAAACACGTTAAACTTGTTGTTTGCACTACACAAAAAATTCTTAATTCAAGAAAGAACCAAATACTCTCATAGTCAGAATATTCGCAAGATCACTTCTAATTCTAAGCACATTTACAGGTGAACGTTATGATTTTATTATCACGGCTGATCAACCCGCTGGCGCATATTGGATTCAATTAAGAGGTCTTGGCGAATGTGGCATCCGTCGCGCGCAACAATTGGGTATACTGCGGTATGCACGAGGTCCCTATCAACCAGCATCAACGGCACCAACTTACGATGTGGGCATTCCACAGGGTGTGGTAAGTTCACATGCATTATAACCGATATTATATTGTATGTTGCCGCTGTTCTTTGGCGTGCGTTGTTATATTTTGTTTCGTTATATTTGTGACTGTTGCATATCTATGTATACATAATAGATATGATTGCCACTGAACGATATATTGAGGAATTTTTACTACATTTTAATTTATATGGGAATATGTGCTATAAATTGAAATTCATTAATTTTGTTGTTGAAAGGTAGTTTAGGTGATATTTTGTGCCAGCATACCAAATCTTTTATAGAATTCTTCATCTGAAATTTTGCCCATATAGTCATAGTTTTTATATAGCCTATTGCCGACATCTTCCTAATCATAGATTCCCGAAAACTAGTTAATTTTTTTATCTCAATCTCTATTCATTTCTATTCTCTTTCCTCTCTCTATATAGCTTCTAACTCTAAATACACGTCGTACTCTGTCTATGTCTCCGTATCTATTTAACGTTAATAGTAAGTGACTTGTAGGCAATGCTTGTATCAAATGGTAGTTCCATTGGAAAAGCTTAAAAAATAAAGATGTTACTTATCTAGAAATTGCCAGACCCACTGGCTTAAGTTTGCCCACATATCACCCAACGATCATGATAGATGGATTTCGAAACAAAAGAAACTTTCTTAGGCCTTAAACAGCTGATATGCTCCGTTGGATTTGAATCTATAAATATTTCCCACATTTTATGGGGAAACTAATTATATATTTCTAATTTTATGTTGTCAGAACTGTCAATTCGTTGTGGGTTTTGATGCCTAGTTGATACATATGTCAGGAAAAAGAGATTTTCATAATTTTTTATAAAGGTCACTTCTTTATTTATATTAAGCAATTTATAAAAAAGGCTGGCATGGAATGGAATGGAAGTTTTAAAATTTAAGATTCCTGCTTAATGGAAACTTATCGTTCAGAATTTTTTTGACCAAGAACCGATAATTTGTTTCGCCTTTACAATTTTGGATATAATATAATCTTTGATTTGGAAAATGTAGAAATGAGTAAAGTATTTTCGTTAAATCTAAAAAAAGGTACAAACTTGGTCTGTACGAAGATTTCTACTTAGTTAGTTAAGAGCAACGAATTCTTCTTACTCAAAAGTAAGTTATTGTCTTTCTGTGAATTGCCATGATATCTAAGAATTCAAATTCATTCTAATTTCAAATTTCATATGTCTTATTTGGTATGGGTCGATCTAAGAATCAGTCATGGAAGCGAGGGTCTATAGTTAGAAAAAGGGCTGAAACTGGGTGAAAAGAATAATTATCAATTGATTTTTCCATAATATGTCGTGTAAAATTACTGACCATGAGAGCTCCATATATCCGCCTCCCCTAGATCCATGACTGCATATTGACATAAAACATAAGAGTTCATATAAAAATTAAAAAGTTTTTAAGGTTACAAAATTGGCATAGAACATCTTTCAACAACATGATATATTTGATTCAAAATTATCAAAGAAGTATAGGCAAATTTTTATTATTTTATTTATTTTATTATTCTTAAATGTTAAGGTATTACTTATGTATAAGAAAAATTGCTACGGTAAGTACCTATTACATTGTACATTAATTGTAAGCAATAAAATTTTAAATATATAAAATAATGTACATATGTAAAAATTATATATATTATATATTTTGTATATATGTATTTATATTAGCACCTATACTATATTTCTTATAACAATTTTTATCATTTATGCCAAACTATTTACTTTAATACAAAACTTTAATTTCTTTTTTTGCAAAAACCCAACAAAAACAAACCTGCAAAACAACATCACCAAAATTTGTAAAAAAAAATCTAAATACACAACAACAACTACCATTACCAACTGGTTTATTACAAAATTTAAAAACAATTTATAAAAATTAAAAAACACCTTTTATTACTGTGTTTTCAAATGTATATAAAAAAAACACTTTACCACACAACCAACATAAACTCCTTATACAATTCCGAAAAACTACATGCGAATTGTAAATAAAATCAAAATTATAAATAAAACAAAAACAACAAAAAAAAGGTAATGAATCCCTTGGACGCTCAATGTAATAGTCAACGTAACGATGCCATATGTGTCAGTCAATTGAAGAGCGCATTAGAAATTGATCGTGGTCTTTTAGCGGAAAAACCCGATGTGAAAATCTTTTTGCCATTCCGTTTCTACGTTTATCGTCCGGAGGAACTTTTCCAACCTAACACCTATAATCGTTTCTTGGGTAGGTTATATGCTTTTATAGACTTTATGATTTATTGATTGTATAATTTCTCAATTTTAGTTGCTCCCACTGGTGATCATGTTATATCGCTCATTGATGAGATCTCATATTTATCTGCACCAGCGCCGCTTACATCACAATATAGTGAGATCAATCCGGAGCAATTTTGTAATGGTGATAATCGTCCAGCAAATTGTGGTCCAAATTGTATGTGCACGCATAAGATTGATATTCCATTGAATGCAGTCGTCGAAGTAGTGCTGGTCGATGAAGGTAAGTTGTGGTGGTTTTTTATAAAAATTATATAGTAAAGTCGAAGAAGTGAAATCCGACTACCTTATAACGATGATTTGTCAGCGCTCGGCATTCACAAAGAAAGACCGACTCTTCGACGTCAGGATCTTTACAGCTTCTACAAATATCACTTACGTAAGAAAGCCCTAGTCTTGAGGCATGCTTGCCTATAAAAATAGTGTCATGTAATAATACCGACAAAGATTCTCAGGGTTTGTTCGTCTAATGAGATCACTTTTTGCGTTCTATTAGCATCATAATAAGGCCAGATTACCCTTGACGTACAATATGTAGTCATGTTAGACCATCTCATTCATATAAGCCCAATTTTTACATTTTGAATCAATTTCGGCCCTAATAAAGGCTTATTATTATGTCAATTTTAGAGCCTTCCCTAACAAGCTCATCATCTGCTATTTTGTTGTCAATGAAGTTGATATGTCCAGGAACCCAACATGCGGTTAAGTTGCATTTTCCGCCTATTTCACATAGCAACGTGAAAGTTAAGTAAAACTAATTAAATTAAGTGCATAGGAGTAAGTTCTTTTAAATTCATATTTCTACATAGTTGGCAAAAGTCTTTGTTTTCTTATGAAAAGAGTGTTTCAATATTAATTTTTTTAATAACATTTTCTATAGTTATGTTTTATTAAGCAAAAGAAATAATGTATGCAATCAGCACCTTGAAACTTGCAGCATTTACCAATTGGAAACACCCTAATAACTAGATTACCCATTGTGTTGCATTGTTTTAGCAATACAAATACCGTGAATTAGCTGCTATAAATAGTCACTTTGTGGCAACTTCATGCGACAAAATCAATAATTTTTTTCTGAATATTCACATTCCAAAAAACCATAATATAGCTTTTATTTCCGTAACAATAAATTTGCAAAACCTTCACTTTACATATCTACAATACTAAAAACCATTAGCAAATGTTTGCTTAAATATTGAGTTAACAACTTTATACGATTTACCGGATGTTTGTTTTATGAAAATTTTGCACAGTGGAAACAAACGTGATTTGTGAAATGTAAACGTAAAGCTCAAATGGCTTTGTTCAAAATTTATTTCCCACACATAAAAATTTAGCAAGAAAAATTTTATCGAAAAAATTACCTCTTTAGATAACCTGAGTACACCTAAAATACTCAATATTTACTTTCGAACTAACCCTGAAAATTATTTCAGGGTATCTGGAGAGACCCAGACTACCTCAGGTTATGTCCAAAATTTTAATCGAATTTTCCATATCGATAACATTTTTTTTAATTTAGACCTAAAAAAAGGCTCCTAGCTACGTCCAAAAGTATTTCTGTCCTTTTTCCCTACGATTTCCGTAAAATGTACTCAAAACGAGCCTCAAGGGCTCCACTAAAAATATGGAAAAATATTTTGAAAGTCGAAAGTCTTCGACTAGTATTGAAAAATATCGAAGAGTGTCAATAAATTCCAAATACTATCGAAGAGCCGATCAGTGGAATACCAACGAAAAAGCTTATAAAAGTCGAGTGATGCTGACTTAAGTCGGAACAGGCTGAAAAGTATCAAAAAACGTCCATAAAGTTAATTGTAATGATTTTAAATTTCAAAAAATGTGCAAAATTTCGATTCCCAGCTATGGAGATAATATCGAAAAAATCAACAGAAGCCGAAACATTTCTAAAATTATCATATGAGTCGATCTAAGCCCAAAAGTTTCAAATAATATCGCGAAATTCGAGAAATGTTGAAAAGCGGTTAAGTTGAGAAAATTCTGAAAAAAATCGATGTTAAGACGTGTTGAAAAATTCGAATGAAGTTAGAAAATTTCAAAAAATTTTGAATATGTCGAAAAATATTGAAAAAGTCCAAAAATTATTAATTATACAAAAAATTGTGAAATAGTTGGAAAAAATTCGAAAAGCCGAAAAATGTCGAATAACTTTGAAAATCAACGAAAAGAACTGAAAAAATTTTAAAATCAAAAGTCAAAAATGTTGGTAAAGTCGAAAAATATCAAAAAGTATCGAAAAAGTCGATAAAAGTCGAATATATGTTAGGCGTTTCGTTACGGTGGAGACATCTTTGAATGCTGAGCAAAAGTGTTTAGTTTTTTAGGAATACTAGTAACTTAATAAGGTTAAGATCTAAAAACAAATATTCGTTACGTATTCTTATTTTAATCACCTTTATGTACTCGTTTATTAAAATTTATTAATCTCTAAGACTATAACGATTCACTGCTTAATAATTTTTTATCCCACTGTATATTACGAAAAGATTATGGGAATAAACATTACTGATTTTAGGAAAGAAACACCTACAAATATTCGTAGGAGTTGCTTTGCTTACCTGCGCAAATATATACCATAGTTTTATCGCCTCAAATGTAGTTGATTGAATGGGAGCAAAAGTTGTTATTTTAACTAAACTTTTTATGGGCGCAAAAATTGTTAAAAATATTAAAAAACCCCAAAGCAGCCGCCAATGCTATCGGGCAATTTGAAAATGTTAACAACTATTGGTTCGCCCAACCCATTTACCCAAGCTTGTGCTTTTTTTTCATAAAAAGCGCCAATGAATTTATTTCATACTCGAATTTATTTGATTTTTTTTTTTTCGTTGGCAATTGGCCAAAACAAAAATTACTCTTATTTTCTTTACTATTTTTTTATACCACTTGCTTAATTATAGTTTTTGGTGAATTATCGAGTGTAAATATTAAATTATGCATCCATGCTCAAAGACTGCCTAACGTTTAAGCGCTGGAGAAACTAATGTCGTCGTTTTACTTCATTGCTTTACTTTATTACAATGCATTAAATTGATAATTATAATTTATGCAGTTGTTGGCATAAATGGAAGCCGACTCTAGATTTGAGGGTACTATGATATTGATTTTATTTATATTTAACTTGATTTAGTTTGATACCTAAAATCGTTACATTTTGTATTCCAATGTGCTTTATTGCAATTATTGTAAATGCACTTAGTACATATTTGTTGAGTGTGAATCACTTTATTTGTTATTAAATCTGGTCATAGTCAATGTTCTAAGCCAAGCCTTAACTTTTTCTTTGCATTTCGTGTGAAAATAATATTCTTTAGCGGAATCACATGAAAGCTTACAGCAAGGCTAATTCGTTAATTTATAGAGTATAAATTAATTAGTATCATTGACTCCTTTTTAATATTAATTATTTTATTCAGAATAATTTAGAAACCGCAACACAACAGTGATATCATTTGGGTTTTGTGAAAATGTACTGAATCGAGACTTGGAATTTAATTTTTAGAGGGCGAATGTACTCTACTCTAATATATATACAGTTTGTACCTGAATAGTTTTCATACCCTAAGTGCTCGTATAGACTTGCCTTTGTTCCCTTTGAAAAATTCCTAAAAGTCGCTTAAATTAGGAGTTTAAGCATTTTAGTCCGGGAAGTAGCGTTGCATTTTTCGAAGCCATTTCCTACCACTTATTTTTTTTTGCAAATGATAGTTCAAGTATACATAGCTGATAATCAAAATAAGCGTCAGCCTCCAGAATAGTGGTGGGCCTGGTGGTGAGAAGCCGACATGCAATAACTCGGAAAGTAAGCCAAAAGTATAAAAATATGTTTGGTCCAATGTTGTAGAGGAGAAAAAAACACAACGGTTTCATACCAAAAAAGTCCCCAAACGACAATATTTGGCCCACATTTCACCGTTTCAAACTTTCCAATAAATACTGTAAATTGAGCAAAAATAATTATTTTGAGCGAAAAATGCGGTTTTCTGATTTGAACGAATTATGTTAATTTAAAACTTTCAATAAAAAACGTATTTTTTCGAAAATGTAGATGGTCATTAATAATTTCAAAACTATGGAAAGTGCCATGAAATCGATGTGTTTTCATCTCCTCTATAACATTTGTCTTTATATATTTTTCTACTTGTGACTTACTTTCCGAGTTAATGTACAAAACTTTTTTTGTCGGCCTCTCACAATCAGACTCTCCACTATTCTTTGCGGCTGACGCTTATTTCGACTATCAGCTATACTTACACTATCATTTGCAAAAAAAATTAAGTGTAAAGAAATTGCGAAAATTGCAACGCTACCTCCCGGACTATTTGTATCAATAAATAAAAGAATATTTAAATAAATTAAAAAAAAAACAAAACAGAAATCACTTACCGATTGCTGCTTAGAGACTTGCACAGTTGAAGGACCAATGCTAAAAGTGAATTTACAATACATTTCGGAAGCACTGAAATATAGCTTTGATTAGAACCATAGCCGATGCCGCTCTTAGGCAGCAACTGCATTGCATTTCAGCAACAACCAACCAATACACTCACACCACTTGAGGATTTTTAATAAATTGTTTTCTATAACTAAAACAAACATTTCGAAAGAATTAAATATAATTTATGTACTTGTTGCATTTTTTGTGAGGAAATGAAATGATTTTTAATAAGACCACTTTTAAATTAACAACAAAAACAACTAAACACTTCACTCTCACTGGCTGGCTGCTCTCCCGACGGCACTGTTTTAAATGAGATTTTTCATTTGCACGTAAATTTATTAAAACATTTTATAACTTTATAGCTTGAACTTATAAGTAAATAGATATTAACACTTTTTATGATTTTATTATTAATTTATTATTACAAAATATGCAATTCTTAACGGAGGAAATTACACGCTCAATTCACAAATTAAATGAAAGCTAAAGCACTAACTAGACACATCAACATGTTTGCCGATTTGGTTGACCAACCACAGTGATGTTAAAACTGCTGCATCGATTCTCACGAATGAAACGTTATTCGTTTTGTGTTAATTACTAACAGTAATGGCATTTGATTTTTGTGGAAATGTACTATGTCGAGACTTGGAGTGTACTTTTAAGAGGTTCAATGTACTTTTTTTTTGTCATAGACACACCAAAATTTCCAAAATCTTACAAAAAATTTGGAAAAATTTATTAAAAAAAAAATTAAAAAAGGTTAGACGATTTTCTTTGCGCATATTTCAGCAAAGCATATTTATTTATATTTGAGCAAAGTTTACCAAAGAAAGAACAAATGATAATTATTAGAAATGTACTGAAAATGCGTCAAATATACTGACAATTCATCCATTTGTCCGAATATACTAAAAACTTCTCGAATGTACCGATGCATATTTTTCACAACCCAAATGTACTGAAAAAAGTACAAATGTACCGAAAATAATAGCCTATAATAAAAATCCAATATAACGATTATTTTTGATCGAAAAAAATAGAAATCCAAAATAACGATTATTTATGATCGAAAAAAATAGAAATCCGAAATAACTATTACTTTGGATGTTCGTTATGTTCGATCGAAAAGAATAGAAACTCAAAATAGCGATTATTTATGATAGAAAAAAATAGAAATCCGAAATAACGATTATGTTTGATCGAAAAGAATAGAAATTCAAAATAACGATTATTTATGATCGAAAAAAATAGAAATCCGAAATAACTATTACTTTGGATAGAAAAAAATATAAATCCATTTATAACGACTAAGCAGCAAAAGTTACAAAATAGCGCTTACAGCATATTAACACTCAAACAGAAAAATTAAGTCCTTTTTCTTTTTTAGTATTACAATTTTTCGACAAAGTTTTTTTTTCAAAATAATTTACAAAAATTGTCAACTTCTTTCAAGAAGTTTACAGCTATATTTTATTTAAATAAGTTAAAATCATATAAGCTAAAAAAAAATTTAATATAATTTTTTCAATAATTTCTTTTGCAGTACAACAACCAAATTTATCACATCCCTTCCATTTGCATGGTTATGGTTTCAGTGTAATCGGTATTGGTCGTTCACCCGATACCACTGTTAAGAAGATCAATTTAAAACATGCGCTCGATTTAGATCGACGTGGTCTATTGCACAGACAATATAATTTGCCACCAACGAAGGATACAATTGCAGTGCCAAATAATGGTTACGTTGTTTTAAGATTTAGAGCTGATAATCCTGGTAAGTAAAACTTAAACCGCAAATATACGTATTTATCTATGACCTCTCTTTCTCTCTCTCTTTTTTTCATCTCTCAAACAGGTTTCTGGCTCTTCCATTGTCACTTCCTTTTCCATATTGTTATCGGCATGAGTTTAATTTTACAAGTCGGTACAAATGCCGATTTACCACCAGTTCCTCCAGGTTTTCCCACATGTGGTGATCATACGCCACCTATTCCGATCAATTAATAAAAAAAAATTTAAATTTAAAGAAGCTTGGTTGTAAAATACAAACAAAATGACAAAAAACGAAATTTTAAAAAACGCTAGCAACAAACTTGTACTATATTATATATATGTATACTATATATAAATATATTATATATATAGTTGTAATTAAATGCCAACTTCCAAAACTATACACCCACACAAATGCCATTATAATACAACTTACTGCTACAAGAACAAAAGTAAGAAACAATAATGGTGATTTTTTAGATAATGGTCATTCTGTAGATAATTTTTATAATCGATATGGTACGTCTTGAAAAATATGATAAATAGACATAAATTTGTATAAAAGTCATATGGAAAATTAAGTTGCTATGAAATTCTTTCGAAAAAAATGTCGGTATAATATTTCTGAGGGTTAATACTTTAATAAACTATTTAATTGCATGTCATTTTCTATGTGAAACTTACATAAATATAATCAATATCGAGCATAATGACCACTTTCTAAAAAATTACCAATAACAAAAAAACAAAAGCACTCAAAAGTGTCCAGTGAGGTGATAGAACACAAACGGAATAAAAAAACAAAAAACGCCTTATTTAAGTTCAATGAAAACTGAAATAAAAACCATTTATATAAAATTTTTTTTTCTTGTACCAACAAGAAAAAAGAAAAGCGCTACAAAATGCACTCAGTAAACCACACTAATACATAGCCATAACCTAAATAGTGGTGAGCCAACGCATGCGTGCGTACTCTCGGGTGCTCTCATTTTAATTTCAATTTAATTACTGCCGTTGCTGCGTGCCCGCGTACGTATGCGTGCATTGACTTTGCATTATAATGCGTTTGTATGCGGTTGACAGCCAATGAGACGGCTTCAAGTAACCCAGCATAACAACTGTATGCGTATTATAGTCCGGGAAGTAGCGTTGCATTTTTCGAAGCAATTTCTTTCCACTTATTTTTTTTGCAAATGATAGCTTAAGTATAGCTGATACTTGAAATAAGCGTCAGTGGACCTGGTTGTGAGAGGCCGATAAAAAAATTTTTGCTCAATAATTTGTAAACTAAGCCGAAAGTAGAAAAATATGTTAAGACTAATGTTGTAGAGCAGAAAAAAACATCGATTTTATGTCCAAAACATTTCCAAACGACATAATTTGACCCACTTTTGGGAGAAATATGTGGTTTATAGATTTGAACGAATAATGTTAATTTAAAACTTTCAATAAAACCTTTTTTTTAAAAAAAAATTTTTAATAATTCTAAAACTATGAAAAGTGAGTCAAATCTTGTTATACGTAAATTTTTCAGGCATTCTACTTGTGGCTTACTTTACGACTTATAGCGCAAAAATTTTTTTGCCAGCCAACACGATTCTGGTAGGAAATTGCTTCGAAAAATGCAACGCTACCTCCCGGACTATTAGGTCATTAGCTCATGCTAAATGTTGTGTTACACTGAGTGATGGACTTTGAAATTTTTGGGCGCAGCAGTCATAAACATGATAAATAATTTTCTTAAATGCGTATAACGTATAAAATAAATAAAGTAGTTAATTTTTAATATTTTTGTTTTAATTTTAGTTTTGTTTTTGTTTTTTTTTTTTAATCTTTTAGTTATAAATTTTTACACCATACTGTTTTTGTAAAATAATTTGTTTTCCGTTTTACTTTTTTGTATATTTTTTCTCTTTACAAATTTATTTTTAGTAATTTTGTTATATGAATGTGAAAGCACAATATAACCATTTAAAAATGTATAAAAATAAAGCTACTTCTATCATTTCTTACTCGTATACTCAATTTATAAAAGTTTATATTTAATTATTAAATGGTGTTTAATAGTAAATGAAAAACCAGAAACTTTATCTTCAGTTCGTATTGTAAATTTGCAAAATTATGTTTCTATATACATACATATATGTTGTGTATGTATAAAATTTCTTTAAAATTAAAATTTTTAAACTCTGCCAAACTATGGACTTTATAACAAAAAATAGAAAAAGTAGAATTCTGCAATAGCTGACTACAATATTCTCCTCAATTTAGAAATTTAAATGAATATATTGCCAATATTGCTACGGTTTTAATTTTTAGTTTTTTATTGTTTTTTGTTCTTAATTTTATGTATATTGTAAAAATGAAAAATGAACGAAGCAAATGTTAAAATGCAATTTTTTTAACTGCAGGTAATTTTAATTATAATTAAATAAATAAAAATAACTTTTTGTAAAAAACTATCCACCAATATTTTAATTAGTTTTTTTTTCAAAAAACCTTCAATTCAATTACATATCATACATCGCGCACTTTTTCTTTGTGTTAAGGAACAGGCAGACCCAGTTCCTTATGTTAAAGTCATTTATTTAATATAAAAAAATATCCACTCTTGATATCCCACATGCACCATTATTTACTATGATATTTTTCATATTTCAGCCTTTCTCCGACTTTGCACTTACTATATGCATACTATTAAAGTTTGTATATATGTATGTATATATATTTTTATTTTACAAAAATCATTGACAACGAGTAAGTACCCTACTTATATTAACAAAATGAAATTATGAGATATTAATTAATTAATTTTTACTTTAACAGCTCAATCAAAGATTTATGAGAGATAATATATTAATATTTTCATTTAAATTTTACCTATTTGTCAACAGGTTATGAATCCGCTAGATGCAATTTGTGATCGCAAACGAAATGATGCTATTTGCGTCTCAAACTTAAAGAATGCCAAACAGGTCGACAAAGGAGTGCTAGTCGATCGACCGGATGTAAAAATATTTTTACCCTTTCGATTTTTTGTTTATGAACCAAAAAATCTATTTATACCAAATACATATAACAGATATTTGGGTAGGTAAACGGTTACTTTAAAAAATAATAATGATCACTAAAAATCATCAAAACGATCAGTGATCATTGTAATTACCGTAAAGTACGGTACATAATGAATCAAAAAAATTGTTAATAACAAATCTCTTTTTCTTAAAAAATTATTAAATGAAATTGGTAATTTTTGCCGAAAAACGAGTCCTAAACATACCGCTTGATGCTAATATGTGTTTCTCAAAAACCGTAAAATTGTGAAATTTTTACTGAAGTTAAGACTTTTACTTTTATATATGGGGAATACAAAAAACGGTGGAAAAAATAAATATTCTGTACACACTTAAAATTTGACGCAATATTCTAGTAACACAGCTTTTTGTTCAGACATCATGGCCATAAATTGTACATGAAAATGGATGTTTTTCAGAGTCCACATCGACTAAGTTCTTGATGTATCCCTTAAGCAAATGATCCAGAGCACCTAATATGTATGAACGTTACGATATATAGAGCTCTGGAGCCCTCCATGTAAGACTAAAGGTCATGATGTTTGAATTAAAATTGTTGTACTAAGAAAGACCTTTATATGAGAGTCAGTGTATGGAATACTTCACCCTCTAATTGATTCCAACGTAAAAAACATTTAAGTCAAAGGGGTTTTGAAAATTCCCGCAGCTGCTCTTTGAAATTTTACGATTTTAAAAATCACATTGGCAAAGGACTCGCTTATATGTAGCTTTGGCTCAAATATTACCAATCTACTTTTTATTCGTTATCAGTTCATATACAAAAATCCTACAAAAAGTAGGAAAAAAATTACAAATAAGTATATGAATGTTTTTTATGCATTACGTTTTCATCAATGAATTCAAGTAAATCCTATATAAACAAGGAACTTATTTACATAGCTCTCTCTGCCTACACAATCATACGTTTTAAAGGCAAAACTTTTATAATTGTAAATTATGTACTGGACTTAATATATGAAATTTTTAATTAAAAAATAAGAAAGTCCTAGAAATCGAAGACATTTACGATTAAAGATGCAGCACAGTCACACAAAAGACCACTTTGCGGCGAAAACACAGAAGTGTGACTAGACATTGCTAAAGGATTTCTGTTTACTGAACTGTTTTCGCCAACAGTGGAGTGGAGTGTTATCTCTGAGCTATAGATTTGTGTACTATTGTTTTTAAGTTTTTACGAAAGCACGCAAAAAAAATACTTTAAGTTCCAATGTTTCATTTCTTTAACATAATTGCTTTTAAAATCTATCAGTAAATTTTCAGTATACTCTGATCGTTTTCTTGCCAAAATTTGTGATCATCAAATGGTGATCAAAGTTTTCCACTTTTCTATGAGTTACAACTTTCAGTTGCACCAACCGGAGATCATCTTATCTCATTAATCGACGAAATATCATACATTTCACCACCGTCACCAATGCTTTCCCAATTCGAAGATATACCACAAGAAGTCCTATGTAACGGTGACAATCGCCCACCTGATTGTGGTCCAAATTGCCAATGCACACACATGGTCGATATACCACTTGGTGCCATAGTTGAAGTCGTCTTGGTAGATGAAGTACAGGCAACAAATCTAAGTCATCCCTTTCATTTGCACGGTACTGCATTTTATGTTGTTGGCTTAGGTCGATCACCAGATAAAACAATACAAAAGATCAATTTAAAACATGCCCTCGAATTGGATCGCTTAGGAATGTTGGAACGTGACTTTTTAAAACCTCCACTTAAGGATACGATCGCTGTGCCAAATAATGGTTATACCGTATTACGGTTTCGTGCTGATAATCCAGGATTTTGGCTTTTTCATTGTCATTTTCAGTTTCATATTGTGATCGGCATGAATTTGGTATTTCACATAGGGACACAAGCTGATCTACCACCAGTACCGGCAAAATTTCCACGCTGCGGCGATCATACACCGCCAATAACGATATACGAAGAATGGAGAAAGAACTGAGTCACAGAGTAATGATGGCGTGCCAGATTGTCATTTTATGCATATATGTAAATAGTTTATTTCAGTGTAATTTAAAGCCAAATTTTATAAAATTTGTTTGTTACTTTTTAATTATTTTATTTGTTTTTGTTAATATGAAGAATATTATTATTATATATATGATATATGAGAGTTTGTTTGTCTTTTCAAGCCTGTTATGCGAATGAACTCATACCGTCCAAAAATCTATCGAAGAGATATTCTGCATGGTGATATTTTTATATATAAGTTTAATAGTTCATTATTGTTATATTCAGTGGCGTCATTTCACCAAAAACTTGGGGAGCCGAGAATTATAGTTCCACCACTATTAGATGGTTTTATTGAATTGATGTATTGAATAATAACTAGCATCAGATCCTTGAGGGTGGCCAATGCCCTCCCCAGCCCTTTGGAATTGACGCCACTGATTATATTGTATCTTTATTGTTACAAATGTATCTTTAATCTTCATTTTATGAACTTTCGAAATCATCGCCATGTGAATGCGTTGAAAACGTGTCATTCAACGCAAAGTCAAAGGTATTAACTGATGCCCTAAGCACATGTAAACAAACATACTATGGGTAAGGTTTTCTGAAAAGAGCTTCGAACTTTCCAAGGAGGAGGAATACATTTTTCTCGTTGCCAACCTTTTATATAACTTTATCGTCAAAACCATTTTAATAAAGTTACAACTTACAGAAAAATTTGAGTTTTCGAATAGTGCATAACAAATTATCCTAAATAATACGTGTAGCGGCATAAAGAGGCCAACGAAAGGAAAATAAAGAAGGAGGAAGTATATTTTGGTCATACTTCTTATTCTACGCTATATATAAAAGCCATAAATTTTTTAAAGAGATTCCAATAAATGGAATATTCGAAACTCATTTTAGAAAACCTTACCTTCTATAAAATTTTCTCATAATAATTTTCAATCCAAAACACTGTAACTAGCATATCCATAGTTCTCCAAATTTCATTTACATCTAGAAGTTTATTTTCTTACACTATATATTAAATTTTAACCCTCTAATTTTTTTGTATTTAACTCTCTCTTTATCTCTCTTAATAATTTTCCAAGCAAAAACTTATTAACTAAATTAACAAACACCCCACACCCCTCAAAGTTATACACAACTAATCGTATATTTTATTTACAGTCGCCTCTGATGGAGATCACCTGATATCGCTCATAGATGAAATATCGTATATAGCCCCCCCATCACCCATGCTCTCACAACTCGATGATATACCAGCAGATTATTTTTGCAATGGTGATAACCGTCCCGCCAATTGTGGTGAAAATTGTATGTGCACACATAAAGTAGATATACCACTTGGCGCTGTGGTGGAAATAGTACTGGTTGATGAAGTGCAACAAATTAACTTAAGTCATCCATTTCATTTACATGGAGCACCGTTTTATGTTATTGGCATTGGACGTTCACCGGAAAGTTCAAAAGTAAAGCGCATGAATTTAAAGCATGCACTCGATTTGGACAAGCGTGGCATGTTGGAGAGAAAATTTCTAAAGCCTGCTCTCAAAGATACTGTTTCCGTGCCAAATAATGGTTATGCTATATTGCGATTTCGAGCTGACAATCCCGGTTTTTGGTTGTTTCATTGTCATTTTCAATTTCATATTGTAATCGGTATGAATTTAGTGTTTCAAATAGGAACAGCTAAAGATTGGCCGGCAGTGCCGCCAAATTTTCCACGATGTGGAAATCATGTACCTCCTGTGCGTGAACAGTGGTAGAGAAAAACGAAATAAAGTTTAGGGGGAAAAAACTGGCATAATACGCGTATTTATAAATAGATGGACTTACATAAGTCAAATTGAGTATAGATTGACGTGTCATACGTTTTGGTATTTTACTTTAAGTGCAATATCTCGCTCTTTATAATATTATTTTTAATTTAATATCTTATTTAAAATGTATACCAAATTAATTTTGTTTCCTTTAAATGTGTTCTAACATGTAGTTAATTTCATAATAATAAAAAAAAATAATAATATCTAAGTACCATATTCAGTCTTGATTTTAATATTCACGAAAAATTTTAAAACGGTAAGTAAGCTAAAGGTATGCTCCTTCCTTAAATGGGGAGTGTCAAAACGCCTAAGAGCTACATAAACAACTGGCGATCAATCTTCACACTTTTAATAAGAACAGAAAGCTAGTCATAGACATAACGTTAGTAATGAACTCAGATTCAATTAGGGTAATAAATTGGTGCGTATCTCCAAAGTGCTCGTTCTCAAACCACTAAAGGAAATTTTGATATGTATAATATCTTGTCTTAGTACAGAAGAAGCGATCAATATCGCACACATAAGAGGGTTCATCCAACAGCTGTCTGGGTGACTTTAATCGATGTTTTTCGATATGTTTGAGCTTTCCACGACTTTTTCGTTAAATTTTGAATATAGCGTTGTTTTTCGATAGCTTTTAACATTTATCAATTTTTTTTTTTTTGATGGGGTTTGATAAGTTTTTGTATGTCGAGAACTATCGAAAAATTACATAAAAAATTGCAAAAGTTGAAACTTATCGAAAAGTTCAAAATTTTCCTTTCAATATTTATTTTGGTTCGAAAAAAATTCAAATTCTTATAAAAAAATTGTTTACAGTGGGTGTTTTTTAGAGTGTCAAAGTTTGGAACCGAAATAAAGCTTGTGTTGAATTGTACGTCTCTATTCTTTAAAAATCGTTTTGTGGCAACTCGGTTGCTATCTTTTATCTTTTTTTTACTTTTGTTTCAATATGACAATTCCCAAAATTGACAATTCCCAAAACTTAATTTTTTCAATTTGTTATAATAAAAGTGAAAATGGTGCAAGAAATTAATGGGATTAATAGCGGACAAAATCTACACCATTATTGTAGAAAAATAGTGGTTAGTTAACCTATACATATATCGCTCATTTACTTCAAGAGTGGCATAACTCAAAAAACAAAGTGGGAGAAAAACGCATTTAAATTTTCAATAAGTTACTTTTAATATGAAAATTCAAAAAAGTATGTTTACATAAACTCTTCTCACAAAGCGAGTTTATAAGATATCTTTCTGATTTTTTGACACAAAATAAAACACAAAATCATCATCATCATTAATTCAAAAATCACGTTTTTTGAGATTATGCCACTCTTGAAGTAAATGAGCGATATGTGAAAATGTAAAATCAAAAAAACACAAAAAGGTCGGACGAATTTCAGAAATTCCGCAGTCGTACGTACCAGGAAAACCTGTTAAGCAATTGACATTGAATTTAACATTTTTCGGCTTTTGGTTTCGTAGTTTCAGAGTAAGTTCACACACACGAGTGTTTTTTTTTGAACGCGCGTTTTTTACAATGTGCGTTTTAGAATATCTTCAGCGTTAATAAAATCAACGTGTGTTTTCCTGTGGTAAAATTCCAAAAAAATCCCACAAAAATTTCAGTCCAGTTGGGAGTAAAAAATTGATTGATACACAATTCCACTTTTAAAAATAGATTTATGGCAACTCTGTTGACATTAATCAGCTGTTCTTGATTTGGCAAAAAAAATGTTATTAACTGTGTGCGATTAAAAACAGAAAATATCAATAAAATTTTAATTTATATAAATAATGGCAAAAAAGCGTGAATCTGAAAGTAAGTAAACAACACGACCGTTAACCTAAGTTCAGAAATAAATGTTTAAATTTTATAGAAGAATCTACCAGTGGCAAACGTAACAAAAAACACAAACGCAGCAAGCAAAACAAACATTTACCACAAAAAAGTATTGATGCAGCTCCAAGTAACCAAACATTTATAGAGCCGCAAGCTGCCGATGAAATTGACCAACAGTGTGAAACACCTGTGGTGGAACATGAGGAGGAAATTGTCTGCGATGGAGAAGTGGAAATACAAATGAGCGATGATGCCGAATGTGCAGACGTGGAAATCGAAGAGCCAGACATACAATCAGTGCCAAGTACTCCGACGCCCACCAAGATGATAAGTAACAAAAAAACAGATTCAACTGAAAAATCCACAAATAAATTCAATACAACGCCACCCACGACTTCCAAAGCAGCTGCGGCGGCGGCGGCGGCTGCGGCTGCGGCCTTAAACACTTCCACTTCGTCTGCAATAGCAGCAACAGGAAATTCGATCGTAATAGGAAAAAAACGTAAAGGTAGACGTGAAAGTGGCACTTCTAGTGATGAGGAACGTTGGCTTACTGCTATTGAATCAGGAAAACTAGAAGATGTCGATGATGAACTTAAAAAAATTAAAGATCCCAAACTTATGACAGCGCGTCAACGTGCAATGTATGAACGTAATCTTGATAAAGAGCCATCACCAGGTGGTGAACTTCTCATGTCACTGCCCACAGGTTACAAAGAAAAAGAAAAACCACAAACGGCAGAAGATATACAAAAAGCAGCACTGAAATCACAAAAACGTAAGAAAATGGCAGATGAGAAACGTGAGAAGGATAAAAAGAAAACTATGGAACGTTTGCTTAAAAAACAAGATACTAAGCAACGATCAGGTGCGCGTAATAAAACGGCTAAAGCTTTTCAGCCAATGATTAGCTACAGAAATACAATACACGGTGCTACAATTTCAATGCCACCTGATCATGAATTCCCTTTAAAGGCTCAAGAGGCACGCGAACCACCTAAGCCACAACTTTGTGGTATTGCCGGTTGTGGCAATTTCAAAGTTTATAACTGCTCAAAAACGAAACTACCACTTTGTAGTTTTGCCTGCTATCGTAAAAATGTGCAGGCTATTAAGCAGATTATGTGTTGAATTTATCTTTGTGTATAGTTTTTAGTTTTATAATATAATGTAGAATGTATTTCGGTTTATTTAATAAGGAAACATTACAGCCTGTCCTCCGTTCCTAATAAGTCTCAGTCGAAGGCTCCAATCTTGTTGCTATAATTAGAGTCTAGCAGGCAAGTTCGTTGGTTTACACTGGTTTGAATAGAAAGTTTTTGTTGAACAATTTTTATTAAACAATTTTAAGTTTTTATTTTTTCAGATCAAAACAAATTAATTAATTACTAATAGAAATTGTATGCACAAATAATACTTTATTGATTTTGCATAAAATTGTTAATAATTTCTTGCTGTTCAGATTCAATGCGTTGCAAATATTGATATTCACTTTTAAGTCGATCCAGTTCAAGATTTTTCTCAAGGATTTGGCTCTAAAAATATAAAAAGATTCAACTTTAAATATTATTCTTAATCAATTTTGGTTTCTTTTTTATCCACCTGATAAATTTGTTGTTCCGCTTGTCGTTGCTTGGCAATAGTCTTCAAAAGATTTTGTGTGCTAATTGCTCGTATTTTTTCCTTTTCCACATCCTTGGAAAAACTTGCTACAACTTTATGAAATTCTTCTCCCAATTTTTTAAACTCTTGCAACTTGTCTGCATATTCTATACATTCTTCACGTAATTCATTTGTTTCCGTTGCAATGCGTGGATCTTGCACACGCAGTCGATAGATATCATCAATATAAAGTCCAGCCTTTTGCAATTCCTCCGTCATCTTAAGGTTTTATTTTATTAATTAATTTTAATATTATTGAATTATTGTGAGTTAGCCATTTGTTATTACAACTTCATTGCTATGGTGACAATATACTGTACATACAAACAATAAATAATTGAAGGTATGTTAAACATCAAACAGGATTCGTTAAGATACCCCAATAACATATGTATTTTAAAAGAGCGTATTCGTAAACAGAATATTTAGGCAACTCGACTTATGAATGGAATCTGCTTTCTTGGCTGTTTTACGGCCATCTCGATACAATAAAGTTCTAGTGGAGTTGGATGTGACAAAGAGCCTGTGTAGCCACTAATCGAAAAACATGGAAAATTAAAAGGAATGGCATCGGCCGATAATCATGTCCTGGAGGCTGATCATGTCATGAAATCCTGCAAAAATGTACTAATCTAAGTAAAATTTCCACTGTTTTAAATGAAATAATAGTTAGTTTTCTGATTAAAATTATTTATTTGTTTTCATGTTTTGTTTTTTGTCATTAAAACAACACACAGTGGGTATTAAGGCTGGCGAAAACCTTATTTTCAAAGTTGCTTTGTGAAATAAATACAAAAATAAATAATAAATTTGTTTTATTTTTAGAGAGTTCCGGTGAAATATAAAAGTCATGAACTTATTTTGCTTTTATTTTTAGTTTCAAAAAATACACAAATTGGGGGACTATAGCTCCGCAAAATATCTCAAAACCTTACTGCGGCCCCATTTTTTTACCAATGTAATTTTACATGAAAAAGGACCCGTTGTCAGTCTTAATGCAACTCTGCGTTATACATTTTATAAATCCTTGTAATACTCATTAGTGTTAACTCTGTAAGTATTGATAAAGAAAATGTCACGAGTAACTTTGTGAATTTCTTCAAGAACCGATTAAAAAAATACTATGAGAGCATTCGTTTGACAAAAATTTGTTAATGAAAATATGAAAAAACAACTGTTTTTAAAATTGAAGCGCAATTACAATAAGTAGCAAAAAATGCATGTGTCATATTTGAATACAATATTTAGTATTTCGTGCTACATTTAAAATTGAGCCATTCATTGCCAAGGAACATAACAAAAGTGATTTTATCTTAAACAAGACCGAAAAAAATGTATTGCCTTGAGTCATCTACCGCGGAACCAATAAGTGTTAAAGTGATTCCATTTACTAAAATGCATGTATCTTACCAGAAAGCTCGGCATCATTAATATAAATACTATTCACATATTATGCAATTTTATATTTGTATTTTTGAAAACCAGGTTTTCGCCAGCTAACTTGCCCAGATATATCTCTATGCAACGATCAAAAAGTTTTAATATAATCGTAATTCACAACAATTTATATTAACAATTAATACAATAAAACAACACCAATTGTTTTGTTACATACATTTCTAGTTTGTTTTTTTTCCTCGCTACTTTATATGAGCAAAGATCGTTGAAAGTTATAATACTTGTATGCTGATTTTAAATATTTTACTATTTTAGATTAACTTTATGAACATTTTCTTTATGTCTTTTAACATATTTTCAACTACATGTGAATACAAGACTATTAATAAAACTCAAATTTGCATAAAATTTAATATGAATGAATTTTAATATATTTTACAACATAGTGCAACGGCATTATAAAAATATTAATTAGTTTTATAAATAAAGAAGGACAATAATTTTTATGAATAATGTTAAAAGAAAATTTAAAAATGAAGTATACAAAATTTGTATGTTAAACTTAAATACTGATATAAGAAAAATTGTATATAAACCATTATCGCACACATTTTCAAGTGTGTCGTATGTTGCTTTGCTCAAAATTACACAAATTTTCCAAAAATTCTGCGCAATGTTTCGTTTACAGTCTATTACTTCTTTCGCATTTTTATTTATTGATTTCAATTTCATTTCAAAAACTTTATTTCTTTGGCAAATTTTTAAACGCCGTCCTTCCAAAGTTAAGACAAAGCTACGCGATGTCGTCATTCTACATATTGCTTCAGGAATCAAGTGGGGTTGTTACGTTTATTAGAGCGCAGACGTGCCAACCCAGTACGCTCTTCTTCCTCGTCGCTTGTATATTGTTGCATACCAGAACCGCCAACACCACCACGTACAGACGATGTTGCTTGCAATAATTCCTGGTCCGGTGCATTGCGATTTTCGTAAAGCAAAACTTGTAGAGTTTCTTCATAAATACGCGCTTCAGGAAATTCAACCTTGGTATGTTTGCGATCGGTAGCATAAACAATTGAAGTGCAACATACTTCGGCCACCTTTTTACCATGCCCATAAAAGGACCAGCAGCAAATTTCGCTAGGTCCAATCACGTCTTTAATAAATAGTATGCGTTCATTAAAACGCAGCGATAGTTTATCAAAAAGTTCAATATTCTTGAGCAAATTATCATCAGATGTACTGGTGTATGAGTACTTATTATTTTGTCGTTGTACAACAAGTATAACTGCAGGTTTTGAGGAAGAACTGATCAATAGTTGTTCCTCTTTCTGTGAAGTAATCAATGGTATGCGGCATATGGGTTTAGGTTCTTGATGAGCAAGCAATGCACGTTCGCATGACATAGCCAATTCAGTAATGCAATAATACTTGGCTTCAGCCAATAATTCTGCAATTTCTTTGTGAGATTCTGGCAGCGGTACAGATCCATCGCGTAGATAATTAAGAATAGTACCAAAGTGAGAGCCACAACGATCGATTAGTATCCAACCTGGAGGCAAATTATTTAATTAACCATATTACATGTTCGTAATTAAATGAGTATGTATAATTATAACATTAATTGTAAATAATCTTGTGAGTTTTGAGTGAATTTAAAGTTGAGATTTTAGCAAATTTAGTAAATTTCTACAAGTTGCAATCGTATTTGTATTGTTACCCAGGTTTTATAAAAAATAAAGTTGTGTTCCTAGCTTACTTCGATACGTTATAGCGGAACAAAACGAGCAGAAGAAATTGTACATCGATACCTTTCACTCAGAGTTCGCTGTGAGCATTTAAAATTTGACAAATTTCATGGGAAAAAATATTCGAAAAAAAATCATAACACTAAAAAAAATACATAACTCGAAATATGGAGAACTTCTTCAGCCATAACTTTTATCTGACTTGTTTTAATTTATTTTAGATATTTTTTTTAAAGTTATTTGATTCTTTCATCTTTTTATCATCTTTAAATGTATGGTTTAACAATCTTGTAATCAAAGTAGAGGCATTCGCTAATCTATTTGATTCCTAATTTTCCTGTAACAATTACTAAATTTTCTCCATTCAAAAATGCTTAACTACCATATTATTTTTTCATAAATTATATGAACTACTGGTCAAGTTTTGGCTTATTGCTTTTATTTATATCGACCACGGGTGTAGTCGAATGCGGAGTCTAGGCGTGTGAGCAATTTGATATGCTTTTTTTTAATTTTTGAAATGTAACAAGATATATGTATAAACGATAACTCTTATGGACTTTTATTCTAACCTGGCGCTTTAAGTCATAAAAATATAAAATTAAACAAAATCAACAAAATCATTTCCGGCCTTAAAATTTTAAGCTTTTATGAACTGCAGCAATAGCTTCATATGTACATACACATACTTCAAGACTGGCGTAACTCAAAAAATTTAATTTTTGATTTAATGATGTAGAAATATCCGCCATTTCATGTTTTGTTTTGTGTGAAAAAATTAGAGAGCTATCTTATAAACTTGCCTTGTGAGAACAGTTTATGTAGATATACTTTTTATCATTTTCATATAAAAAGTAACGTATTAAAAATTGTAAATACGTTTTTCTTCTACTTTATGTTTTTTGAGTTATACCAGTCTTGAAGTAAGTGAGCGATATATAGATGATTATTGTACTTATTCCAAAAATGACAAAACTCTCCGATAAATTTTTAAAACAGATTATTATTGCTGCCTTGTGTTATTAGTCACGCACTAATCAACCATTGATATTTTTTCAACGAAGCAAAAGTCAATGACTAATTTGCTAGCCATATGAACGCATTGTATTCAATAAAAGTATACCCCAACACGCATATTTTCGTTTTAAAGTAAAAGAAATATTTTCTATAGTAAATGCCCACCTTCAGAATCGGTCAGTACTTCCATACGTCCACTAAACATAGCACTAAGCATGGTATCATTGTGCTTAGTCAGCGTTCCAATTGTGGTGTAGTAAAGACGACCGCCTACATTCAATTTCACATACTGCGAGGGATGCCCCTTTAGCAGAGTCTTTTGATCACCAGACATTTTATTGGCTGCAACAAAAACTAAATTGTTTGTTGCTGGAGCAACTGATAACTTTGTGGTATCCTGTCTTTTGCTAATGGCTCCACTTCCACCACCACTAATGCTACCGCTACTGCTGCTGGGGCGTGTGTTGATGTCGTTGGCGTCAGCACTTTGGGAGCTTTTGCAAACGCTTTCTTTGGCGTTGCTTGTGCTCGGACCAAGTGTTAATGAATCAATTTTGAATATTTTTTACGCACTATCGATTTTATCCTGATCTTTGTCCTGCTGTTGTTGCCCAATGCCTTAGAAGCGCCGCACACGCAACTGCTTCACTTTTCCCAACAGATGAGTGTGAAGCAGCTGCTTCTAAATCGGTAGCACTTTCTACGCTGAATTTTTATTACTTGTATTGCTTACAAATAAATATTGCACTTTACTTTTTTATGTTTTCCACTTTTTATCTTGCTATAGACAGCTAAAATTAATGGTTCTTTACTTTTTTCCTCAAATTGACGTCGACCAGTTTGGTCTTAATAAACTTCAAAAACAGCTGCACTACTTGGTAGCCCTGGGGGCGCGAAAAGTAGTAGGCATTATATTACAAGACTGTAGTAGTAGTAGTCATTGTCCGTTGAATGCGCATGGTTGCCAAGTGTTGACCTTTCTTATAACCACTTGTAGTAGGGACTTTTTGAGGCTTTGCTATACCATTTTGACTTAGTTGCTGTAGAATACAATTTTTAGTTTTTTATTCCTATGCAAATTCGAAAATTGTGAATAAATTTGACAGGTGTGTGTTGATTTAAGAATGCTGCCACTTTTTGCTTAATTAATAATATAATTATATTTTGAAATTGAAGGCATCGTTTAACAATTTTACAGCCTTAGAGAATATTCCCAGCTCAAATTCCAATGTATGTAACTCAAGTTTGAATCCAATACACAAAGCTTATATGAAAAAAATACTGCTATATTATTATTTTGGTTTCAAAGGTGTGTTCTATGTACTTAATATAAGATTGGTATATAATCTTCGAATTTAAAATAGGGATCTAAAGAGCTCTGAATCGAGACTTGGAATGTATTTTTTTTTTGTAAGACACCAACTAACATTGATAACTATAAAAAAATTTTGCGATTCGATTAACGAAAGATTTGCCCTTGGTATATTTGAAAAAATCCTAAAAGTCGCTTTTATAAATTAGCAGATTGAACATTGGTATCAATAATAAGAGAAAATTTAAGTAAATTATAAAAACAAATCAGAACTCACTTACCAATTACAGTCTTGCGACTTGCACAGTTGAAAGACCAATGCTAAAAATTAATTTGCAATGTATTTTGGAACCACTGAAATGTTGCTTTGAATAGAACCATAGCGGATGCCACACTTAGGCAGCAACTGCAATGCATTTTAGCAACAACCAATACACTCACACCATTTAAGGATTTTTAATATGTAAATTCTTTTCTATAACTAAAACAAACATTTCAAAAGAATTAAATATAATTTAAGCACTTGTTGCATTTTTTGTGAGGAAATGAAATGATTTTTAATAAGACCACTTTTAAATTAACAACAAAAACAACTAAACACTTCACTCTCACTGGCTGGCTGCTCTCCCGACGGCACCGTTTTAAATGAGATTTTTCATTTTCACGTAAATTTATTAAAATATTTTATAGCTTTATAGCTTGAACTTATAAGTAAAAAGATATTAACACTTTTTATGATTTTATTATTAATTTATTATTGCAAAATATGCAAAACTTAACGGAGGATATTTATACGCACAATTCACAAATTAAATGAAAGCTAAAGCACTAACTAGACACGTCAACATGTTTGCCGATTTGGTTAACCAACCACTTGAGTAAATGATTTTCTATAAATTCATCAAATATTTGAAAAATTTCGAAAGAATTATGGAACAATTTTACTTTAGGGCCCATGCTCCAATTTTTTTTTTTTAGAAACATGAAGTTTTACCCCCTAAAACCGAATCTGGAAAAAAAAAATGTCGGTCTCTTATGGCTTCCGAGATAAAATTGGTCAAAGTGTGAAGATTCCATGTACCCCCTCCCCCCCTTGTGTAAATAAGTTGTGTAAAAATTTTTATATAAATTTTTTATTTTTTTTCGATAAAACACGTCAAAATAAATCGAAAATGTTAAATAAAAAAAATCGATACCACGTTTGGTTTTCGAAATATCGATATTAAAAAATCCTATAGTTAGTATGCCCAACGCCGTATTCGGTAGCCACAGTAATTATAAATCAAAAGTAGGGTAAGTGGGCGGCCTGCGGCCGCTTTTAGGGATTTTAAACTCAAAAAAATCCAACACCGGCTTCGCGGCGGTCTTCGACCACGGATCAGTCTATAAAATATCCAACACCTTTTAGCTACAGTAATTTTTCACTGTCACACTTACGTGTGGGTTGGAGCAAAATGTGAATTTTCGAAACTTTGAACCGCTGTAACTTCTAAACCATTTGAGATCAAAATTTTTTTTATCGCCATTTCATTTAGGGCCCCTAAATACATAATAAACGCATTTTGAAGTGGAAATTTTCGTGAAAATAAATGTGAATTTTTGAAACTTTAAACGGTTGTATCTTCTAAACCATTCGAGACTGACAATTTTTTTTAGCACCATTGGGATCAGCGCCCCAAAATACATAATACAAAATTAAAATTTTAGTTTTCGGGCTATGGGCCCTTAAAGTAAAATTATGCCAGAATTATATAATTTAAGCACTTATTGCACTTTTTTTTAAGCAAATGGAATGGTTTTTAATATACCTACTTTTAAGTCGCTGGCTACTCTCCCGGCGGCACCGCCTTAAATGCGATTTTTCATTTTCACATAAATTTATTATTATTATTATTTATTGAAGAATAATTATAAATAATTATACTACAAAAGTTAAAAGACACTAGCAACATAAGCTATCGGTCCACATAAATTTATTAAAACATTTTATGTCTTTATCATTAGAAACTTATAAATAAATAGATATCACCATTTTTCTTAATTTTATTAATAATATATTATTGTAAAATATGGTTAATTTAACGGACGAAATTAAACGCACACTAGACACGTCAACTTGTTTGCCGATTTGGTTAACCAAAGTGTGCACTATACGCATCAAGTTGGTGCGTCATTTTTGTGTTGAAATTGTTATTGCAACAGCTGATCAGAACATTGGGCAATATATAAACACGTCTTAGCTCCCAAACTGCTGCATCCAGAGGATAAACAAAACCTGGATTGGGGGCCTGTTAGGAATTCTATTATTAATAATATAATTTCGATTTTTGTGACATGGACTTAAAATTTTTGTCTAACGAGCAAAAAAAGGAAACGGTCAAGTTTTTCTTAAAAAAAATCTCTTTATAATGGTGCCATCCGTTTTGCTGAAAATCCTTCGTGATGAAAAATGAGTTTGAAGTTCGAGACATATTTTGCTGAAATGCGTAAGTGACAATCAAATAAATGCAGTGAACTATTTTGCATAACTATCGAATGAAAACACCGCCAACGCTGGGAACTAAATTTTACACTTCTAACAAAACCAGAAGAAAAAGAATACACGGTTTTTTGTTACAATCTATTTTAAATTTTATTGTTCTTGATGATTTTATTTTAATTCATATTGTATTATATAACTGCAAAATAAAACATTTTTAATTGTATCTGCACTACAAATAAGATTTTCCAGTTCTTTGTTTTATTTAATGTACTTTTTATCTAATTGAAGAAGAAATGGTTCAGTTAATAAATTTTGTGAACGCTGATGTACTTTATATATTAAACAGTTTGGTAGCTCCCAATTTAATATTTTTACGTCCATTTAAGCATAAGAAGTAGTTAGTTATAGGGTTAACGAAGCTTATTTATAGAGCCTAAAATCTATTCGTAATTTGCAACAAAAACTTTCAGATGTCTGAAGATGAGCTCTATGAGCTAATGTATTGTATATATGTATGAAGTGTTTAGATAGTATAATTGATTTGATTTAATTGTTAGTTGTAAATTAAACTTTTATTAAATCCTTTTTTTTTATTTGTGAAGTTATGCTTTTTAATATAAAATTGTCCATTAAGTTTCTAAACATAAACTGTATCTTTTGATCATTTTCCATTTGCATTTTCTTTCAATCTTATGAATTAAGTGGTATTTCTTAAGTAAAAAAAAAAAGTAACTTAGACGTTAAAAAACATACAAATTTAAAATTTTGGATATAAAATTCCACATTTCGAATTAACTTTCTAAATAAGAATGAACGCACATTTATTTATGTATTTACGTTGAAGCTGCAGCTGCTGCCTCATTAGTGGCAGTAGTAACACTGTCACATTCTTTTTGCTCCACAACTGTGGCTGCAGCCGCTGTTATTGAAGTGCTGCTACTAGTTGCATCATTGCTGCTACTTGTGTTTGATTCATCCTTATCATCAGTCTTCATGCGTTTGGTTTTGTTGGCATTTTCAGCTTCATTAGAATTATCTTCTGATGTGGGTGAGGCACAGCGTTTTAATGATTTCAATAGACTTGCATCGGCAGCATCAGCCTCAACAGCTTGTTTGGCGAGCAGCACATCCTCCGTTTCATCAGGATTAATTTTTGTCGATAGATCCAATAACTTTGGTTGGAAGCGTACAATGACGGCAGTCATATTATCGCAACCAGTACCATCACCCATTGTATTGGGAGCAAGACAATTGTCAAAGAGCTACAAAAATTGTAAGTTGTTAATGTTCAAGTTCATGAATAATAATGCTTTAAGGGGACAGGGGCAGTCAGAGGCATGAAAAATAGAGCATTTTCAATCATTTTTTTTTTTTGGTATTAATTTAATTTATTTAATAAAAGCGATAATATGGCATCATTACATTATGTTTCAACTTGACTTGCCGAAAGTTAAAAAAAAAAAATTAAAATAAAAAAAGTTATAGCTGGCTGTGTTAGACACTGTCCCATACAGAGTGCCTTGCGGTGACCATCACAAATCCTTGGAAAATTATCGGATAAGAAAAATTAGTTGTTTAAATAAATAATCTAGTACCTCGACATTTTTTTTAAATCAACAAAATGGCGGCCTCAGGAAATTTACCTCCAGATATTCGGGACAAAAATGAACAATTAATTGTTCAAAAAAAATCGATATTTAAAAAAAAAACTCCTTCGATCAGGGACTAGCTTTTTATAGTTTTCAAAAACTGCGTAAATTTCATTGCAATCTATCAAGCGGTTTTCGAGTTACAGTGGTCACCAGTTTCGAAAACATAGTTTTGAGAAAAACAACGAGAAACACATGAATTTCCGTACTCTTACTACCAAGAGCTCTTTGGTTATTGCCGAATAACTCCAAAAGTAATTGTCGGATTGCCTTCAAATTTTCAGGATGTATTTTTAAGATATTATACATTTGGAAAATGCAAATTCGATTTCTTTAAAATTCTGACTGCCCTGCCCCCTTAAATAAAGCATGGGTAATGAAAAAAACTAATTTATAACTCCTTATAGGTACATAGAGTTCTAGGAAAAACGAAACCGTGATTATTGTAAAGATTGCAAAATACAGTACCGATACACCGAACTAAAGAAAATCAGCAATTTGTACCATTTGAATTTTTAAACGAAAACTATGAAAGTTACGTTCTAAATAAATCTATTAATTTCCAATTTGCGAAAAACAATTTGATAAATTTTTCTGGGAAATATGAAGTGCTAACTTTTGTCTTGGAATATTACTAATGTGTATGTTTCCATCTGGGAATTTGGAGTGATTCTATGTAGATGCCAAATTCACCCTGTCCACTTTATGTAGAAAAAATTAAATAAGTCTACATTTGGAACGAGACCATCGATAACTGTGTTTAAAAACTCTGAAAGACAAAATACTACATTAACAGAATATTTCGAAATTGACGCTGAAGAAGATTAAGAACAAAACCAAATATTCAGAGCACACGGGAAGACTCAGTAGAGTACATCATAACACAACATTTCAAGTTATCACTTTCCGAAGCGGCCAATATCGGGATAAATTCGAGAAAGTAAAATCTCGGACAATGCATCTTTCGAGTTCCTCTCGAATCATCCATAATTTCGGTAACGTTTACTAATTTACGGTTGCTAACTCACCACGTAACATAATACTAATTTTAAAAAGTTATCTTTTATTAATTTTTCCTAATTCTAGAGTAAGCCACAGACACAATGCTCATAAAATTTCATTATTTACCTGAGTTCTCATGACTTCTATATGGGGACGTTACTTTTCAGTTTTTTTAATTAACCGCAATAGCAAAGTTGTCACTCTAAAATATGCCTTAACTGATAATTAGCTTTCCCTATACTGAATTTTTCACATTTTTTGCTTAGTTTTTTTTTTACTTACCTCTTCACATATTTTTGAAAGTTTCTTAGTATCATCTTTCAAGCGCAAGCGTATAAAATCTACCACCTCCTCACTTGACATAAAATTCCAAATGCCATCACATGCCAAAACCATAAATTCATCTTCTGGTTGTATGATCAATTTTTTAATGTCAGGCAAGGCTGAGATCATTTGTTCTTCTGCGGGTAAGTCTGCATTCTATTTTTCAGTTTAAGAACAAAACATAAAACAATAGTCCATATCGAATTGATCATAATTTCGAAACTCACCAATTTATATGCATGGTCACCAATAGCACGAGACAAATTCAAACCACCATTGACACGCCCATCAAGTGTGACACGTCCGCCAGCTTTAAGAATACGTGCGGATTCCTCATCATCTTCTGGTTTATGATCCAAACTCATTTCAATTGCTTTACCATTGCGACAAACAACGCAACGTGAATCGCCTGCATTTGCCACGTACAGGTCACGTCCATTTAACACTGCTACCACCGCTGTGCATCCACTATCCTTGCCCGGTTCTTCAATCATATTGGCACAAAATTGCTCATTCGCGAGTGCACCTTCTTCATCTTCATCCTCGTCTTCTTCGTCATCCTCATCTTCTTCCTCATCGTCGTCTTCGTCGTCATCAAGATCATCATCAAGATCCTCCTCCGAAGAGTATTCCAACATATGACGTGGATCAACATCTTCATTGCTCGAAGCCTCATCAGCTGAAAAAAAACAGGTTTAGTCTCCACCGAGCTCAGTTTTATTTATTTCAAAGCTATACAACACAACTTGAGTTGGGTTTTATTGAATAACGTAAAATAGTTAAGTTGATGAAGTGGTAAAATAATTGAGTTTATTTAATAATTTAAAATAATAAAGTATAAACATTTGAAGAAAGAAAAACTAACTTAATTTGACCTTAGATCAATGTTTCCAGATATATACTGAAAAAAAAATAGCAATAAAACAAATCTTACCATCAAAATCTGCATCCTCGTCTGTAGATTCATCGTCCACAGCTGGTTTCTTTACTTTTTTGCCATCCTTACTGGTAGATGAAATGTCTGAACGGTCTGCCTTAGCAGGCGATGTAACTGTGGATGATGAGGTTGCCTCGATAGCAGTAGCGTTTCCGTTTTGCTTACCACCAGATAAATCATTAGAGCCAGAAACAATGGAATCTTCAACTGTTTTCTTAGAAACTGCTCCAGCTGACGATGTGCAAATATCCTCTTTGATTGCTTTGGTTACTGAAGAGGTTACACTTCCATTTTGTTCGCTTTCTTTGACATGTGAAGAATCTGGTAAAATAGTAGAACCATTTGTGGTTATTTTTTGTTGTTCGGAGGGTTTTGCCTCAGCTTCTGTGTTAGCAGAGGTGGCATTAGTGTTGTTATTAGATTTACGTGCACCTGAACTACTGCTGCTCACTGTGGAATCATCCTCATCCGTTTCCATTTTTGTGACTGATGTCTTCGAAGTGCTCGGTCCAGTATCTTTACGAATTAAAAAAGAAAAAGTTTAAGCTTTTTTACAAATTATAATAGCACTATAACACACCATTTTCACCAGCTTCAGAAATTTCCCCTGAAACAACTGCAGCCGCAACTATTGCTGCAGCTCTTGAGGTCGAAGAACCCTCTGGATGTGCATCTTCGTCTAATTCTACTTTATTGGCGGCATCGGCGGCAACAGCAGCAGCCCGACGACCGCGTAAAAATGGTGATTGTGGTTTTGAACCAGATGAACGTACCTCGCCATCTTTAAGTTTCTTTAGCACTGGCATTGATGGACCGCCTTTATATTTTTCTAGTACTTCATTTAATGGTAAATTACCCTCCTCACGTAACTCAGCTAAGTCTTCGACATCTTCATCATCATCTAGCACATCGCTATCATCAACATCAGCGAAATTTTTTTCACCAGCAAGTATTTTTAGAATCTCAACAACTTCCGGTTCAAGTAGCGTTTTATCAAAGCCCAAAAAAGCATCTTTTAAAGCTTGTTCTAAGTTACCCTTCTTATATTTTTGTATTTCTTTGAGGAAATTCGGTAGTTTATCGGCGCAATAGGTGGCAACTTCAGCACCACCATGCCCATCATAGACAGCAAAAAATGATGTGTTGGTATCAAAGTTGAGAATATTATTGTGGGCATCCTAAACGAAACACATTGAAATGCTTTCTTTATCATAAACCGTGTTTAAAAATTAAAAGGAAACTATAATTAATCCAGACGAAAGTATTTTCGTATCTAAAGTAATTAATGTAGTCAGTTAATTTTTTCGAAATGTTTATATTTCAAACAAACAATGTACATATTAAAGTCAAACCAAATAGTTATAAAAAAACCAACTTGCACACCGATAAGTCATTGAAGTTGAAGTTGGCATTGGTAAATATTTAGACTGCAACGAGCCGAACTCGTTCGAATAAACTCGAAACTCACGAGCTTTTCACAAAATTTCAGCACCTAACTCAGTTGGTTTAGTTCGATGCTTTCGCTCACAGCTTGTTATTTTATTTCTGTTTGTTTCAGTATACAAGACTTGTATTACAAGTCAAACCATCTGTTAAAGACCACAGAGGAAATGCAGATCTTACGAGAAACCGCATAAGGCACTATCTTCAAAAACATACTCGAAGAACAATCTGCAAGCTACCTCAACCCCTTTACAATTTAAGCCAAGGTCACCTGCACTTGAATTTGAGATTCCTACCATAGACAATAATTCATTTGAAGCAGGTACCAATTATTATAAACAGAGGTCAGGTTAGGTCAATAATGTTTAACAAAAATAACTAAATAAAAATGTCCTTGCTAAGGCCTTATAACTCCAAAAATACTTATTAAACTCCTAAGTATTACTGTTGAGTTTCTCACGCGACTATTTATTGCGATTCTGATCAATTACAATAATGATTGCTGAGTCAGGAAAAGACAGAACTATACCTTCCTCTTATAGACTTATAAGCCTGCTGCCTGTAGAAACTTTTCGAGAAATTACGTTTCTTTAACTAACACTAATTAAGGTTGACGTATACACCTCAAATTTAACAAATCAACAAAAAAACTACATAATAAGTGCATTGAAGTGGTTATACACACGTTTGGCTCACCTCTTGACTATTACGCCAACCCTGCATGGAGCTAGCGCCAACCATCAAAAGCTCATTTAACTCATCCGTGGACACCTTGTCCGTTTTTGGCTGTGACAGATATGCACCCATAATAGAGCCAGCGATTCAGTTTCGGGCAAAATACGAACGTAGGCTTCTGTTAAAATCGATTCCGCAGCACAATAGCCACACGGGCAGGCAACAATCGAACGGACAAACCGGCAGTAACGATGCCGTCGGAGTGTATAAGAAATATTGTGTTGAAGACGAATGCTTTAAAATAGAACAGTTTTAAAATATTGATTTATTTAATCGCACTATATCAAACACCGGTTCCTACCTCCAGTGATAGAGGCGGCGACGAGCGTTTATTTTTCTTAAGGAATTGCACAAATTTTCAGTGGGTATGTCCGTCCGTTTTGACTGCGCTGACAGTGCAGCTTGACAGTTTTCCTTATCGTGTGTATCCCCACGCCTTCTTCTGCAAATTTTGTCTTTGAACGCGATTTTCTTCCTGCTATCGACTTTCTGTTGTATTTTTCGTTTTTTCCAACCAAATTCAGGAATATGGAAGTTTTATAGTCGGCGGCGGCGAGATAACAAAATGGAATATTTGCTCGGTATACACAACTTTTATATTTAATTACACTTTATTACAGTTAACTTATGAAAACAGTGCATTCAATTTTTATGCAACTTTTATTGTATTTATATTTTTTCTGAAAATTTTCCAGACAAAACCAATTCCAATCGTTGCGTTGAAGCGGCGATGAAGCGAAAAAAATATTGGCAATGCGAAGAAGCATGTAAAACATACACGCGATAGCTTCAGCGATGTTTGTTGAAGCTTTGTAGCTGCAGAAGGAAAACGTGAATGAGCGACAAAAAAAAATTTTTAATTTAATATTTTCTGTCTAAAACTTCTAATACCAATTTATTCACTTTAAAAACTTATTTCTTATTGATTTATGTATTGCTGTTTTGGCAAATCCTGATACTAATATTTCTACTTATGTAGAAATTATCCACGTGAGCCACTTCACCAAAATTTCCAAATACCCAAACGCTTCTGTGAAAAATAAACGCCTATATTATCTTTGCGCTTGCTTTTTTGCACAAAATTTATTATCAATTGTCTAGCTGCAAAATTTATATCTTTGTAGTTGACAATAGAGACAAAAGTATTAAATAATTCGTTACAAGTACTTTTGCAGTAACGCCGTTCACACTAGTGTCAAAGATCTTCAATCAACACTAAGAATGCCAGATCTAAAACTATCTGGTTAAGTAAATTTCTATATCCGCCGATCAATTTCGATACCTCTTAAAGTTTTCGGTACTTTCCTTTTTATATAGATTTTTTTGATATCATACGATACTACTCACTTATTTCGACTATTTGTATGATTTTCGATATTTAATATATATACATCAGTGATTGCATTTCGATACATTTGTACTCTTCTCGGTACATTTGCTGCGTTTTTATTACATTTTGCGAATTTTCAGCACATTTTCAGTACATTCAGAGAATTTATAATAATAATATTTTTTCAGAAAATGAAAAAATGAAAATAATCGCAATGGGTAGATATATATGTAATACTCTTTTATAATTTTAGTAAATGTAAATAATCATAATCGCAATTTGGAATTTATTGTCATATATGTATATCAAATTTTTCTTTCGAGGGTTTTTGAGATGACAGATATGAGGACCTTTTTTAAATAATTGTTACCAAAATTTAGTATATTTTAACAAAATTAGGTGTTCAAGACAAAAAAGTACATCTGGCCAATAAAAAGTACATTTCAAGTCTCAATTCAGTACATTTTCACAAAACCCAAATGCCATCACTGATGTACATATTTTCTTAAATTTATTGTTTTTGTTTGACTTCTTTTCATCAATTTATTGAATTGTATTGAATTCACTTGTGGAATAGGTATTATATTACGAACGCACTTTTTTCTATAGCAATCGCACTTCCCAGATGTGTTTAGCTTCTTAATTGGAGACGTCACGGTTTCAGTCAACATATAATTATGTATCTATTGTCTTATGTGCGGTATCCTTTACGGTAAATTCGCATCACTTATGTCACTTAATGCAATAAATTTCCAGCAGTTTATGAACATACATCTGGCTCGTTCGAAGACGACGAAATGGAAAAATCAACCCACACAAACACATTTTTCGCTACACGAAGAAGACTGCTAGAATTTTTTAGCATAATGGCGATTTCTTTGACAGTTGACTCTACATTTGGCGCACGTGTTTTCCCAGAGCATTGTTAAGTAAAATCGATTAAAATAAGGTAATTTTAAAGAAATAAATGTTAGAAAGCAAATAAAAATTAAGTAGAAACTTTCGTATACATAGAAATGAATCCAGAAAAGTTGAAAAAACTTCAGGCGCTGCAAGCTCAGGTACGCATTGGCGGTAAGGGAACACCACGCCGCAAGAAGAAGATCGTCCACTCCACCCCGGCTACAGATGACAAAAAATTGCAGTCATCATTGAAAAAATTGTCGGTGAACACTATTCCCGGTATTGAGGAAGTGAATATTATTAAGAATGATGGCACTGTCATCCATTTCAATAATCCAAAGGCGCAGGCTTCGCTACCGACCAACACTTTTGCCATCACAGGACACGGTGAGAACAAATCTATTTCAGAAATGTTGCCCGGTATCTTGACCCAATTGGGACCTCAAGATATAACACAGTTAAAAAAAATTGCAACTGAATTTGCAAATAAGGGTGCCGCTGCTGCCGCAGCTGCTGGTGCTGGGGCTGGTGCTGGCGCCGCAGCCGCAGATGACGATGTGCCTGATTTGGTGCAAAATTTTGAAGAAGTTGCTATTGCTGGTACCTCAGCAGCAGCTGCTACTGCTACCGCTGCTCCAGTTGTAGCTACCGCTGCTCCAGTTGTTGCTACCGCTGCTCCAGTTGTTGCTACCGCTGCTCCAGTTGCTGCTGCCGCTGCTCCAGTTGTTGCAGCTGCTGCTCCAATTGCTGCCGCTGCTCCAGTTGTTGCTACTGAAAGTTCTGCTGAATCTGCCGCTAAAGTGGAGGAAATTCCAGTTGCTTAAGCGTAGATATTCAAAAAAAACATAAGAGCCATTTCATTTTGACAGCCAGCAAGCCAGCCAACAATACGAGTCAACCAAATCAGCAGAAATCATCAGAGCAGAGCAACAACAGTCGAGGGCGCAGATGTTTATTTTTAATAATATAAAGAAAAAGGAGTTAAAGGATATATAAATCCAACATATACACAACACACTAATAAACAACATTTTCTTAAAGCAAGGGTTTTATCGGGTCGCAAGGGGTACTGCGGCAACGACTGTCGTTTCATTTTGTAGTGTGGAGTTAATTATAATAATAATTATATTATAATAATAATAGTAAGAGAATTATAAAAAAACAACTTTAAAAAAAGAAACAGAACTTAGTACACATTGAAAAGAACAAAAAGAAAGGAAAAACATTCACTTTATATACTGTGAGTTTATTACCATTAAAGAGATGGGACTAACTTTGTTTCCAGAAAAAAACAAAAAATTAAACTTTTATTTTAATTTTAGAAACCAACATTTTTTATACAATAGACTGTGAAGCGTGATTTATTTTTTTTTAAGTGAGCCCTTGTGTTTTAAATTTTTGTTAACAATCCAAACATAATATACCTATATGTGTGTTTAAAAAACAAAGTTTATGGAGCAGTCAATCATAGTGGTCGGAAAAACAATGGTCCATCAAAAGAATAGTAACTAACGTTTTGAAAATTCGGTCAACCAAATATTCAAACAATAATACATTTAAACTCATTTAGTTTTGAATAAAATTAGTTTGCATGTAACCTAAATATCTCTCAATACGTTTTTTCAAAAAGTTAATATTTTTTTTATGATAAAGAACGAAAAAAATCGAGTTTTGAGATTTAGTAATTTTACTAATGCTACATCACACTTTTAGTAATTTTGAATAATAATTTCAGTTTTAAAATATTACAATCTTTACAGCATTTCACTACCATGGTTAAAAGATATTAGTAAAACTGATTTTGTTTAAAACCATACAAAAAAAAACCGAGAGATTAAATTAGGCGGCAAAGGCTTAGTGTTGTAAAATTGGTCCTTTTAATGGACAAATTTAAAAATCACTCCGTCGAAACAAACGTTATTTTCTACGCCTTTGTGAACAATTTTTTTGACCTCACAAAGAAGATTTGCATTGAGGAACCACTCAAAGATATCGCATTATTCTGACGTGATAAACAAAATTAAAATTCATTTGTGTTGAGGGCGCCGTCTTCTGGTCCTACCTAATCTGATCTTTGGATACAAAGTGTGTGCAGAAATTATAATCCATATATGCGAAAGTTTTAATTTTAACTTATCAACTCTTTCCGCAAAATCTTAGCGATTTTCAGTAAAACGACTACAATAAATGTGGCGAAATTTTGACAGTTTCAAGATCAAAACCGTTTTTTGTTATGAGAGTTCTTGCATTTATCTAATTTACTTTTAAAGTTTCTCGAAAGCTGGCTTTATTTTCTTTTGAAGCTATTAATAATTGAACTTTAAGCTTTGCTCTAAACATTACATTTGATATGTTTTTGAAACATTTAAAGGATATTATATTCTGATTTATGAGTGAATATTTTATCCTAACTGCTTTCCAATAAAGTAATATATGCAGAGTAGTTTTGGATGTTCGTATTTATGGCATTCTTAAGAAATTTCATGTTATTTCTGTTAAACTCACGATGTATTTAGAAAAAAGGGACTTTAATTACAAATAATGATAAAACAGATTCCTTTGCTCCAGCAAGTTCACTCTCTCCTCATCAATACTTTCGCTATCGATTGGTTTGTAATTCGAAGCCAACGAATTGGTAACATGCTAAGAAAACTATCGTATCAAAAAATGTTGATAATTTACTTCAATTATCATGCTTAAAACTAATACCTATTAATTATTATTATTTGAAACACGCAGCAACAGCAAATTAACTAAATCAATAAGCAGAAGCACTTTTTTTAACAAATTGAAGATAAACACTCCAACTTTAAGCATTGCCAGCTATTATGGAAAATTGAAAAGAGGGGGGTAGTAATGAAAAGTAGCAGTTTAATAATATACTGACAAATACATACATGAATACACTTCTTAAATGGAAAAGAAAATCTTGTGTTAATTTTAAATATATGCATGTACATTAAAATGTATTTTTAATAATTATATGAAGGCGTATTATTGAATATGTAATTTAAACTGTTATCATTTGCTCTCAACTTTGATTTGTTGTAAGAAAAGTGTTAAAAAACAATTTAATTCAGTAATTTTTTCTAAATCTTAATTCGCTTGTTTTTAATAATTTTTAAAAATGTTGAATTAAAAAAAATTGCTTCAATTTATAATAAAAATTGTGAAAAACATAAAAAAAATTATTTATTAAAAGAAAACTGGGTAATAAAGTTATAAATATTAAAATAAATACGTAATATTTAAAGACAACTTTATTAAGCCATAGTTTTTTCAGGCAAAAAAAAAACCAAAATTGCTAAAAATAAGAATCTAATAAACTGCTCTTGACAAAACATTTTTCTTGCATAACACAATCAAACGAATCGAGTATTAGCAAGCAGGCAAACAACTAAAAGTCGAAACTTGTGATATACTATGTACATCATACCATGTAGTTCTAAACAGGCGGGTGTGTGGATAGCGGCGCACTCTGTTGGCATTGAATTTCATTTCGATATTCAAAGGTCATTCATTCGTTAATAAGTAAATTTTAATTAGCCGACGATACTCGTTCCAAAGCTTATCTGTCATTTTTGTAGTCTCAATTGTAAAACGTATGTTAAAGCACAATGTCACTTTCATTCAAAAATTGGTTTTCATTTTCAATTTTTCTATTAAGTTGTGTTTTATTGCGTTAAAATCTAAAAATACATTATCATGCTCCTGCTTTGCCTTATACTTCAATGTATTTGTCTTCGTTGTTTCTCTGAAATACATACATGCTCAACTGCCGCAATTTTCTGCAGACTTAGAGATTTGGTTTCTCATAGGTCAGTGCTTTATGTTTTGGTAAATTCCGAAATTATGATACATAATTTTATATGACTGATTTCTCAATAGCAAAGTATCAAAATTAGTTTTTTTTTACCTCTGAAGGAATCTCGCTTTTTAGAATTATCGACGCAAAATTAAAGTTTATAAAAAATGTAAAAAATATCATATCAGCTTTTCAAATTTAGCTTAGCGGCTGTGATTCAAAGATTATCTTGGTTGGACCGTTCTATTCTATTCTATTCTATTCAAATCCACATCATTTTTCGGCTCGTAGATTTCTAGATTGGTTTTTCTCAATTCTCTTGTCTCGATTTCGAATACAGGATGAAATATTATCTATTATATACATAAACGCGAAAATCTTTCTACTAAGTTGTACGTCTGACTTTCCCAAAAACTTTAAATTTTGGAAATTATGGCCACTAATATAAGACTGCCGGTTAATTTCTTTAACTGGGGAGCTTGACACGGTAATATTTTTGATAGAAAATATAAAAAATAAAAGAAATTTTCAGTGTACTTATATTATTTTTTATTACAAGCGCCCTTAAAACAGAAAATTAAATAGTAAAAAAACTTTAATTGCACGGTGACAAGCTACAAGTAAAGCAATTATTTTTAATCAAGAAGATATTAATTTCGGGAGAGGCTTAAGCCCCAAAATAGCCTTTTATTGTACGCCTGCCATTATAAAATGGTATCTAAATTGTTAATACAAAAATGTTTTGAAGATACATATGTCCAGGTATTTTTTTCAAGATTCATTCTGGCTCAATTGTGAAAAATTTCATGGTGATTCATCGCAAAGCAAACACCGCGACGTTTCACTTAAATGCGCGCATGACGTATGTCTTAGAAGCTTCCAAAAAAAACCTTAACAAGTTATCACAACAAAAGCAAGTTTAGAAACAAAAACAATTTTGAGGTTTTTGTGCTCGTTATCTCAACTATTGAAATAAACAATAAATAAACTTTTTTTTTGTAGTTTGTGCGAACAGAAAATAATATATAATAAAGAAACTTTGTTAATAAATGCGGTTTTGTGTAGAATAAAATGAGTATAAAAGAAATTAAAGATAATAGTCCGGAGGTGGCGTCATAAAATAAATTGAATTATTTGCGTATTTTTGTAGTATGTCTATGTGGTAAGATTAGGTTTTGGTGGCGGCCATAGCCTCATATAGACCACAGGAGTTCATAGTGTTATTAGTAAATTCTGGTCCTTTCATTGTGGTGCACGTCCAACATGCCGTCTATGTGGGTAGTTCATGATTTTCTGAAGAAATGCCACTGATCTGCCGCTCAGTTGTCAGAATAGGTTTATCAGATTTTTCAAATACCAAATCAGTACGCTATCAAAAAATCAGTACACAAATTTGTAACCATTTTATTGATATTATCTATAGAATAAAAGTTCAACACAAAGCGAAATAATAACACCTGATGGCATTTGGATTTTGTGAAAATGTACTGATTTGAGACTTGAAATGTACTTTTTGTCTTGAAGACCCAATTTTACTAAAATGCACGAAATTTTTGTAACAATTACTAGTGTTATGGTGTGGGCATGTTCTTCAAAAACAATACTGGCTTATGGGCTGCCATTAAACATTCCTGGAAGGCGATACCTTCCCGAGCTATTCAACGATAGTTTTTCCATCGGTATCTGACAACCAGACCCACTATAATTCTGGCGACTTACACACTTATTTCCATTATCAGCTTTTGAACTATCTATTGCAAACCGAATTAAGCGCGAGGAAATGACCTTGAAAAATGCAATGCTTATTTGTCTGCTTATGACGGTCAAACTTATCTCTCGCAGTTGTACAGTTTTAAAGTAATAAAATTACTTTAAGCGAACGCTCCAACCATTTACCCCACAGTTTAACAACAACTACAACATGTATTTTTAAAACTTAAGACAGATCTAAAGAGCTACTGTCAGAAAATATTAACGTTTGTATTTCTAACGAATATTAAGAGAACAAATGCAGGTAACATTCGTGAATTTTTCCCTATTGCGTGAATTCATGGATGCACAGAGATATGTCCATTCTGGGTATTCATCCATCAAAATCGTGATAAAATGTCAGATTAAGTCTAAGTTCACGAACATTTTTCAACGCGCGTTTTCCGCAACGTTCGTTTTACCATAACTCCAACGTAGGTACGTTGAAAAAAACGCGTTGATGGTGTTGCTCATTGCATATAGATTTGTGTTATGCTGAAAAGCACGTTAGCTAACGCGCGTTGGAAAAATTGCGGTGCCGATACTTTATGTTCGCAATTACTACACACTACACGCAACGTATTAATAGACACGGTATTATGAATTTGTCTGTCTCTGGCTTGTTATCGAAAATTTTGACTTTCGAACAGCTGTTTCTTTAAAGTGAAAATAATTGTAAATTATTTGTATCTTGGAAATTAAATTTATTTTTTACCTAGCCGCAGCAGAAATTTTTGCAAAATATTGATATAAGAATTGAAAATGGATATTTCCAAAGCTACCAATGAAAAGAAACTGCAACTCTGTCGTACATATTTCCGCAGTAAGTTTAATGTTTTCTGGTAAATAATTTTATTTGAATCTATGTAATTTAGCTGGCTTTGCTATGCTGCCTTTTGTGTGGGCCATAAATGTGTGTTGGTTTTACACCGAAGCCTTCCAGAAGCCGCCATATGCTGAGCAGAAACAAATTAAAAAATGTAAGTTAGAAAGTTTCTTGCTCTTTTTGGAATAATTTATATATACAAATTTGTGGAATTCTACAAATTAGATGTTATTTACTCATTTCTTGGTACCTTTGTATGGCTTGTGTCCATCATCACCTGGGTAATAATATTCCAAACAAAACGGGCTGAATGGGGTGCGTATGCGGATTACATGAGTTTTATAATACCACTAGGAATTGCATAAGCTCATTTCAATTTATAATAAACGAATGTATTAAAATTTTTTCAACATTTTAAAATAGCGAGTATGATTTTTTTTTATTGTAATCATTCGCAATAATTTTATTGCCTATATATAAATAAGACTATATTATAATAAATGTAATAAAAATGTTAATATATAAGATACAAAAGATATTGCCATTTTTTGGTTGCTTAAAATGTCAATACATTGATTACTTGATTACTGTAAAACTTCCTCTGCTGGTTCTGTCCCCTCTTTAAATGTTTTCCATTTTTCTTCGAAAAAAGATTTTCTAAATGTCAGTGGCAAAGATTTTTGTCGTAAAATATAGTTTTCATTTCCTCTGGCTGTATAAGTGTTATCGTTAAGTAATGCGCGCAGAGCCATATTTTTCTTAAGTTGCTTGTCGTAAAAGCGCACACCAGCTTCTACGAATTCCGGACCCATTGCAGCAAGTTTCTTATCAATTTCAGAATCGTATAACACTTGATTGTAATCTTTCATAAAGGACCAACTGCCAAAGCCGAAAAGACCCAGTATTGCGTAAAGCACTATGCGTAACTGCAAGTAAAATAAATTAATAATAAATTCCCATGTTGGTAATTTTTTTACAAACCGCACACAAATTTAAACATTTTAAAAATTCCCTAGAGCTTTATATTTTAATTGCTGTTTACTGTTTTTTAGGATTATTACATATCCATAAGATAAGTACGTGGGTGATTTAAAAACATCCAATTTGGCTCAAATTATGACACGTCAGACGTGTACGGACTTTCTGAGCCTTAGAACTTTGGATGAATGAATACAATGTTACTACTGTGAACACACAGTGTTCAACTTGTGTTTTTACATAAAATGTCAACTTATGTTTTTTTCTGTGCACTCCAAAATTGTTCCAAAAGTATTGGAGTCTTTAATACATGTGCGTAAATAATCAAAATCTGTGTTTTTAATACATTTGACTCCATTTGTCTCCAAAATCAGACGTGATTGAAAACTATGGATACAAGCATATTCGAATTATTATGAGAAAAAAGATTTTTCAAAAAGTTCCAATGACACACTTTTAAATTTACTAACCCTCATTGTGGACGCGATTCCTAATATTTTTCCACAAGTAAATATCCAATCGTGTTGGAACATAATATGTAATCCAACTGTGATTGCTTCTAATATTTCGCTCCAAGATTTAAGATCTACCATTTGTTTCTAACTTTTGATTTACTAGAGCAATCACATGTATAATTCTAATGTGCTTTTATGAAATTTTGGACCTTAAAGGGTTTATTGAACCGTTAACTTACGCTCATCGGTTTCGCCAGCAGACCAAGCTTCAAGTTTAAATACTGTCCGACTGTGTATACGGCCAAAAAGGACACACTTGGGAAGACTGAGTTCATTAGCACACGATGTGTTTGCAATTGTAGTATGCATTTACAAAAACCAAAAATTTGTTCGTTTTCGTCGAGAATGATAGCTTCTTGCAGTAAGTGACCGCTTTCAGAATTCCAATTGATTTGTTCATTGCGGAAACGTATGTCTTGACGATTAATTTCTTGTGGATCTGAATACGCATAATTTACGGGGATGCCGATTAACGCACCGAAGCGATGCTGGGTGGAACCTGTTTAGATAATATATATCAGGTATATGATTTTGTTTTCACAACTAAGATAGCTTACCAGCAGTGAATAAATCAAAGCCAAATACGGTAAATGGCTTTATAAGTTTGCGTTCAAATTGTGATACATCTAGCTTTTCCAATGCAGATTCCAGACGTCGTTTTACCTTGTCAGGTACTGGGCGTTGAATTCCATTTCTAAATTCCAAACCAATATGTTGTACTTTTAAATTTAACTTTCTTGAAATAAACTCACTGATAGCACTGCACGAAGTCTCGGTAATGCTTTAACCCAAACGTGTGCGGCAAAAAATTGCCTGCAAACAGACTAATTGTAGTGCAGGCAGCACCAGCAAACACAATCTTGCGGCCGAATTCAGTTTGAAAGAACCTAATATAACCGCGCTTAGCTTGCTCTTTCTTCATCACTTATGTAATGTGAAATTACTTTAATAAATAACTTAAAATTGAAATAACACCGTACCGTACCTCAATTTTTGGTTTGTTTTTTTTTGACAGTTTTCATAATGAACAATTGTCATAGTAGCAGCGATGTTAAATGATTCTTCTTTTTTATTTCTGTGCTACCTTATGTGTCAAAATCAGCTTGTTTTATTTTTTCTTGACAGCGATGGGTAACTTTTCACAGTTACTTTTAATTTGAGATTGCCAAGATAGTTAAAGACAGTGTCTATTTACATGATGCACGGTATACCGCATAATTTGCACGATATACCAAATAAAACACTCTTTTTATAAGAAAAATAATTATAAATAATATTATTACTACAATATACTGCACAAGCCACTTATGCGTTATATCATTGATCTTGCTCAAGATCCGAAATGTTTCAATCGATTTTAAAGAAAGAAGAATTTGGCACGCATTAACCATTACAATTAAACAGGCATATTAGAATAATACAACCAGAGCTGAGAAAAATCGAAAAGTAAAAAGAAAATCGATAAGCACCGAACCATATGATTTTTCCCCTTCATTACAACAAGCTTAATAATTTGAATGGAATTAAAATCAGACTAGACTAATTTATTAATTAATTAATTACGTGAGATCGAAGTGAATGTAAAGGAGCACACTTAAAACAAATCAAAATTAAAAATTTGCTTAGTGAAAGAAGAAATAAAAATCAATGTTGCACTAAGAACTAGCGATGCTTAACGATGTCAGTAAACAATGATTAACATCGATAGTACAAGATTTTTTCCCATCTCTAAATATATTGGTAGTTCTTGCATTGCTGTGTAAATCATCTGTTTGAAAATAAATTTAATTACTGACAGATGATCCATTAAGTTTTGATAATGGTTTTATTAAAAGGTTGGCGTTATGTTGCATTTGTTTCGTGCTTTGTTGGTGCAATTGGATTAGCATTATACCCGATAATCATAGATCCTATGCTTAATACTGGAAAATATAGTAAGATTGATTTGGATAGAAAACAATAGAATCAGTTATTTTTATTTATATTTTGTAGAAGCCGTTCAAGAGAAATCTAGAGCTGGTCTAAGGACGGAGGATGATATGTTAAGCAAACGGTAAGCCGTTATTGCGAAGTGACATCCAAATGTCGAATTGCATAACGATACGATTGTTGTTCAGTATATAAAAAGCAGGATGAATGTCTGCATTAAAAAAACGTAAACAAATCATATGTTATTTTGGGTAAATTCTTAAATTGTTGAACAAATCATGTTTTTCAACAAAGTCTGAATTTGATGTTAACAATTAAATTTTCTGAACTTTTTTCTATTATAAGTAGTAAATGTTGATTAACAGTGTAAGTGAAAAATGTAAATATTACGAAAATACAATGTTCATTTGTGTGTGCTAAGTTTTAAGTTATTAACGAAATGCAAATACAAGATATGTTTTTAATAAGTTGATAAAGCAATAAAATATTCTGAAGTTAATGCAAAAATTTTTGTTCAAACGTAAGCAGTAAATGTATGCTGGCGCTAAACTTTGGGAAGAGTGCTATTGAAGTTACCACCTTCGAAATCAATGAAAACTAAAATTTCTTCATCCCTTTTCATGCGAACGAAAAATGTAGTTTCGCAATATGTATGTATGTAGTTTGAAAAATATATTAACATATTTTCATGTATTAACAGAAAACGTCAAAATACGCACTAGTCAACTTGCCGTTCTATGACGTTCTGATTACTCTATTTCAGTAAATGAAGTGAAAACAATTATATCGTCGCTTCATCAGGAGAGCAAAAAGAGACGTTTAGAGCTAAGTTACCATAAATGTTTGAAAAAATGTCTCTTTTTTGCAATAAATATTTCTAATTTATTAAAAAAAATAATATTTATTCATTTACCATACTTACAGCTATCAGTACTAGACTGCTGGGTGTTCTAGCCGTAGTCAATAAGTAGAGCACGTATGCAGGATTTGGTATCGGGGTTGTGCAATCAAGTCCTGTGGACTTTCAAATAAATCTAAAGAAAACAATTATGTATGTACTGAGTCACTCTTGACACCACACTGACAACAACGTGACGCCAGTAAATGAATCACCGATGAGATCTCGAAGTTATACCACTTTTAGGCTTTCTCAAATGTGACGTGCAAAAATTAGGACGTGTATAGAACGTGCCAAGAGCACTGGTGCAGTCGTGCCCTTTTTAAGCTTAAATATATCTTATACCAAGTATTCCTACCTACGTTAACTTACAATTTCATCCATTTTTGGTTCAGTATATAGTGTTTGTGACTGGCATTCGTCTACCAAATTTAATAATATCTTGTATAATTTGAGAGACATGACATTCCAAAGCCTCGATATTTGCAACGCCTTTCTTTTTACCAACCTAGCCAAATTTTAAATTGCCCTCTTGTATCCCTCCCGCTATAGAAGAAAACTACGATTAACCTAATTGTTGCAGAGATAGTGCTCCAGGTAAAAAAATAGAGTGATCCTGTTTTAGAGAACAGGTGCTAACCGGTGCAAATCACTTAGAAAGCAAAGTGTAAAGCATTCGTCTAATTGGAAGACACTAACTGCAAGATGTTAAAATAAAACACATTAAGCTTAAATTTATATATTTATTCACATCTAAAGCTGATTTTAAATATTTTTCATGTCGTTTTCTTTTTCAATGTGTGTTATAATTATATTTTTCAGTTGAGTTTTTTTTTTATTTTAATTTTTATATACTATATAATTAATATTTATTATTAGTTTAAATAAGTTGCCTTCACTTAATTTAATTATTTAAGAACAATTCTTTTAATTGTATTTTTACGCACTACATTAAAAAAATTATTTATAAAAATTCTAAAAACAAAATTAATTTAAAAACAATAATTTTAAAATTAAACATTTTTTGTATGTATATTTTTTAGGAATAAGCGTTATTAGTATAAAATATATGGTTTTGGAACCAATATGAGTTTGTTTCAACTGTTCTATATATGAGCGCCTATGATGGCAGTTAATTTATATAACATACAAAATTCACACAGGGTCTCGAATGAAATATACTTTGTAATGCAAAACATTCAAAATTCAAACAAAAAATAATAAATAACTAAATGAAATGAAATGTTGAGATTCACCTTTGACTTAGTTCAACATATGTATACATTTTTAATATATATGCTTTTTATTTTTATTTTTATATAATTATAATTATTTATTATTATAATTTTTGCTTTATATTTTTTTAGTTTGATTTTAAAGAATGCGATCATTAACCCATTGAAATGTTGATGAAATATATATTTTTAATAGAAGAATAAAGTCCTTAGCCAGAACCAAGATACTGTAGTTTTTGAATGCAGAATTTTTTAATTTTGATCTCATGACTTTTTCATTCAGTATGAGTGAGTTTATAATTAATGATGGCTTAGAATTAAAGAGTAAAGGGGGTGCCACGACCATTTGCTTAAACTCTTTTGTTGTTCAAGTTATTTCTTTACTTTTTCCCAACTCTGATATGTATCCTATTTAATAAATATCTTTAATTACTACATTTTTTACTCAAAGACCAAAACTACATATTAGTGACTCCAGATGTCCCATTCTCTTTTGATAATAAATTTACTATATTCGATGCGAAAAAAATGTTTAATAATAAATTTTTAATTTTATTTTACTGGTATTTATAATTAAAAATTTTTGTTTAAATTTAATCAAATTGTATGGTATTCGCTTTTCTGCGTGAACTGATGTGAAAGTGAAATATGTAGAGCATAGTGTAAGAGAACCTCCCGCCTATGTTCATCTCAAAGGATTGTTGCAAATGATTCTTAAAGTAGATTTCAAGATAATCTAAATAAAACGATTTTGCTAATGCCAACAATCAAATTCACAATGTAGCAGTAAGTTTTTAGTGAACGACTAATTTCGAAGTATTCAGATTTTCACCAGACTTGACGATTTCCAACTTCTTACTCTTTTCTTCAAGCTGAAAAAATAATAAAAAAAAGTTTACTAACACAAATTGCCTTATTAGCATCTAGTATGATCTTGGTTCTTGAGTAAAGGCTTTAATACAAAAATATTTTTAAAATGAGCTGTATAATATTAATGTTCAAAACAAACTCTCATGTGATTCACTGTTGATGGTTAAAGCTTTATTTTATTTTTCACTAACATATTTAAGTTGTTATTAAAAAACTCAAGTCGGCCTGCATTTTTCGTTATAAAACGTTTTTTGAGCTTAATTTGAGGCACAGAGTACCTCAAACGGAAATGGTTTTGATGCGTCCAAAATTGATATAAATATTTTTTCTATTATTTATCTATGTATTCTTTGGGAAACAATAACTAAAAAGAAATCATAAGTTTTAGCCATTTCAACAGGCACCTCTCTTTAAAAAATATTCTTATGAAAACACTTGGTTTTTGATTTTAAATTAATTTTTTTTTTTAATTCGAATTCGAACATCATTTAAGTTTGAAATGCTGTGATCGCATTCCTTGAAATATTTTTTTCGGTTTTTTTTAATATGAATATTTTTTTATTGCATTTATCCTTGTTAAATTATTTTTTTATAACTCATACATAAAATAAAAGTATTATTAACCGAAAAATTAACTTTTTTTATATAAAAATAATTAGCTTTTTTTTTATTTATTCATTTTAAGATTTAAAATTAAAAACTCATAGTAAAATTTCTTAAGTTGTTTTCGTTTACTTTTTTTGTCTTTCGTATATTACAAAAAATATTTGTTTAACATGACCATTTTTTTGTGCTGTTCCCTCAACTCAGCTTTTGAATTGAAAATTTCTACATTGAGTTGAATAATTCAAGTTCGAATATTATGTTTTTTTCATTTATTTTTATCATTTTTGATATAGGAAGTGTTTAAGTCAAGTTTAAAATATAGACTACTTATGTACCTATGTGTAGATGTATATACTTCATAAGGAAAATAGTTATTATATATTGCATATTCAACATTGATTGATCTACGTTTTAAAAGTGTTGCTAATCTTATTAAAGTTTTATGATAAATAATCAACAAGTTTACATGATCAACTACTTAATTTCTCAATTATTCCATTTTTATGCATTTCTTCTCAAAATATTTCTAGATAAAATAATGCAAAAAAAAATAATGCAATACCAAAAGAAATAAAATTATTGAGCCTGCTTCTAAAACATAATGCTGCATATTATGAATATTTTTGAAATGCAAAAACAACAGGTTTTTCAATTAAAAAATTCTTATTCCCAGAAGTACTCGTATGTTAATGTGTATACATATGTATCTCCGACATCACAAGAAATAAACGATTTTTAATAATTTATTTTACCATTTATTAAGATATTGTAATACAGTAAATTTTGATGCAACATCCTCCATAGAAAAATTTCTAAAATAAAGGTACTTAAGAGACATCTTTGACATTAAAAACATTTCTTGTATTAACGAAAACGTTTTTTAACTTTGACCAACCGTAGGATCCTAAAAAATTTAAGGTGTGATATGTGATCTAAATGATATTACGTTATGTAACTATAAAAAAATATTATCGTCGAGTAGTATCAATTAGAATTGAAAAGTATCCACAAATTCGTAGCTATCGTAGCCATCGGCTAGAAAAAACGTGAACATTGGAAAATGTTGAAAATTTACTTTTCAGTTAATATACATACTTTGTTGCATTGGACATACGATTGCAGTTTACCTATCCATAGTGTTTAATAAAAATTAACGCATATAAAATACATTTCAAGCGGTTAACAGATCACTATTTGTTACGCTGGCCTCTTTTAAAAATAAAATAGGAGTCAAATAAACAATATTTTTCTCAAATACATATAGAGTTACCAAGTTGAAAACATGCAATTAACGTCCTTCCCAAAGTAAAATAATTTTTAAGTACATATCGCTCATTTACTTCAAGAGTGGCATATCTCAAAAAAAATTTTCCAATTCCTACAAGACCCACAGCTATCTTTTTTGACTGCAACGCCCTCTATGTGCAAATTATCTTACCATTATCCATTAACAAAAACTAGAAGACTTAGCGAAAAAAATGACACCACAATTGTTAAAATCGGTTCATTAAAAGCCAAGCAATAGCGTTTTAAAGAAAATCAACCAATTCGTATTACTTTCTACTGGTTTCTGATCGCCTGGTGTTTTGCAAATTTTACATATTGTTTTTTTTTTTGGTGGGGCACACACGCTACGCTCACTACAAACAAACGCATGTAAATAATGTTTGTAAAAAGCAGGCCACTTGGAAAGCATGAATAAATTAAAAAAAAAATGTTTGCCCTTAAGGAACGACATGTTTTCGATTTTAAATAAAGTAAAACAAAAACAATATTATTTCCATCAAATGATAAAAAGAAAAAACTTTTTTTTTGGGAAAAAGGTGATGTCCTTTTTTTGGTTAGCACTATTAAAAAATTAATTCATAATATGGATAAAACTTAAATTTTGCTGTAGGAAAAACTTGATGACGAAACTTTGAAGTCCATGTCACAAAAATTGTCTAATGGTCAATCCCGGTCACTTGGTAGCCCTAATTTGGTTGGTGTTGTTGATAACAACAACGTATTTTAATGTAGTAACTCGTTTTGTATGTGTGCATGTATTTGTAAATATTATGCATAACATCACAACTCTGAATAGTTGACCGAGCTGTCAAATTCCCATAACTGGACTGTGTTAATTGTTCTGTTGAGTTGTATGTAATACGTAATGGGGTATTCATTGACTCCCCATTTCCTACACGTATTTTGTTAAAGATAGCGCAAAACTTAAAATTTCTATAAATAAAATATTCGCATATTTTGAAAAGTTTCAATTGTAAGAACAATACATTTCTACGAGCATTACCATTTATTACTGCGCTCTTAAGAAATTGCAAAAGTAATCATTTTTTCACTATATTCTGTCCAAAAGCTGATAAAGGAATTTACCTACCTTGGAGTAAATCTTAACTGGAGATCCCATGAAGGGTTACCCTAGGCAAACAATATATCTTCGTAGATCTGAACAGGTAGGATTCTCTAGACCTCTAAAAACAAAAGTATTGACGTTAGACATCAATTTCACATATTTTGAATATACAAGAAAAACTAATTTTGTGGTAACTAGCAAAATTTAAAGTGTTATTTTTTTATTTGTTTTATAGAAGACGATTCATTTGATTAGAAGAGAATTTAAAAGCTGATAAATCTTAAGATCTCAATAAACGACCACATACTTTGCTCAAGAAAAGTATATCAAAATTATTAAAAAAACTTTTCTGAAGTTTCATTCTGAGGCTTTCACACAGCAGCACCAAAACAAATAATATCACAGCGGTTAAAGCTAAACGAATTAAAATGAATATATTCTCGCCCGCAGTTATTTCTCTGGGAACCGGCCAGAACTACTAAATAGTATACAAACCCAATGCTTTTTAGTGCTCTTAAGTACCAATTAAGTTTGCCAGCACATTTTCCAGAGATAACTAATGCAATCAATTCGACATTTAGAGTTTAGAAAATACAATTTTTAAGAAATGATGAAAATTAAGAATTTCATATTGTAGGCTTTTTAGTATTTTATAAACAACTTAGCGAACTTTCGCCAGTCTTCTGTAATATCAAGTTATGTGAAGGAATAGGCAAAAATTGAAATATGTAAAAAAAGAGATAAAAAACGAAAACCCAAACTGTAATTATAAATAACTTAAATTTTTTATTTTTTTTTGTTTTGTTAAATAATAAAAATTTTATTTGTTTACTGTTTTAATGTAAAAATTAAATTGTTGCTCTCTATATAATACATTTATGTGTTTGTTTTGTATGCGTTTCTGTATGGTATTACTACTACTTTTTTATGAATATTACCACAATTCTACTACTAAGTTTAATAAGAATATTATTTGATAATTAAAATTTTATTATAATATAGAAAGTTTACACATCAGTATATAAATAATTTTAATTATGTCAACAATTAAAAAAAATAAAAATTAAATAGTTGGCTATGGTTATGTTTTTACATTTGCTTTGCTACATTGTAACGTTTAAGGATAAAATAAATTTTGCTCGTTTTTTACGATATATGCTATATGATGTCTAGTTACAATAACGTACACTGCTTACTCTTAATATTTAAGTAGTAGTAATAAGAATTGTTGCTTCAAGTAATAAATTTTTTTATTATTTATTTACATTTTATTTGTAAAGAATTTTATTTATATGCTCAGCTACTTAAACATTTAGTAAAGTGCGCTCTAAGTGAAACTTAGAAAGGAAGAAGTCTTTGAAAAAGGAGCATTTGCTACACACTTACGAATGCTAGAAAAATACGTGTTTTTTTTACTTTTTTGAAAATTTAATATGTGCAGCATATGCACTTATAAAAGAGCGCCAACTGTTAAATTTTTGTGGTATCAAAAAAAGAAAAAATTAAAGAAAGTTTTTTTATAACATTGCTTAAAACGTTTTTTTTTTCATGAGCCATATTGCTCTTTTTTTAATTTTTTTTTTTAATCAATAGACTTTTTTTATAAATTTTGCAAGCTGATTATAGTTTTTAAATAAACACAATTGTTTAAAGTTTGATATATGACCTCCACCAATGAAACCACCTAATGTGCGAAAAAAACACGTTACCACGCGATTATAGACCTTTCAAATTTTAAGAATCCGTGTTCAACTCAAAATACGTTTTTTAGGCAAATTAGATACATTTTATCAGAAAAAGAGGGTCACATATTAACCTTTAGTTTTTTTTGCTTGCATTAAATTTATGTAAATTTATTTAGCGTTTTTGCGTTAGTTTTTAAAAATATATTTTTTGTTCTTATATATAATTACACACTTTTTGAAAATTTACAACTTATTCACTACTTATAATGCGACACTAGTGTTTTATTTTTGTGGTTTTCTTTTTAAATACAGTCATTAGTTATAGGTATATTAATAAATATAAATATGTCAAGTTAAGCAAAAAATTATAAATATATTTACTACGTTTAAAAGTATACTAAACTTAATTGCTTCGAAAACACTAAAAACAAATAATTAACATAAACATCGCTTTTATTACAAAATATGCTTTTCAATTTTTTTTTCTTTCTCTAACAAATATCATGTAAATTAATACAGCTGTAGAAATGACAGCTTATTTCTTAAGTTTATATATGTATAACTAACAAATACTTAAGCGCTAATTAAAATATGTTCATCATGATTTTAAAGTCATAGCTTGTTTACGCACACTTAGTTTTCTGGTTACTTATATAGCTTAAACATAAATTACATATGTAGTTACATTTAATTCTAAAATAATTATTTTTTCTCCTCCTAATAGTATTAATATATAATAGTTTCGTTTTATAGCATCTTATTTCTTAAATAATTGTTTGTCCTTTAATTAATAGTTATTTTGTTGTATTTCCCTTGTTAACATTTGTTTATTTGTTAGTTGTACAAATGATAAAAATCCGTGTTTTTGGTACAATTTTCCACCTTTTATCAGCTAAAGTTTTATGCTGTCTAAGGTTTTATATTGTATGGATTTTTATCATTGAGTTGATCTCATTTAGTCGGCCCGGGAGGAAATGGATTTATCACAGCTACAGCAGCAGCCTGTTGGCTTGCTAAAACGGCAGCTGAAAATAGACATAAATTTTTTTTAAAGCAAATGCTTAAGTTATTTTTAAGCTTATGCTAATAATGACGCTATATATAGAATAGATGTAGTACTGCCGATGAACATTTATATCAAGTCTATCGATGGTAAGATGTCGAGAAAAACTCTCAAAAAGATTATTACAAAATTTATTTCTGCAGCGTAATAAAGCCTAATGTTCCAAAGGACAACAAGTTTAAGATGTTATAGTTTGAGTGAATATATGCTGTTTAAGCACATTACAGTTTTATGCTGGTAACGTGGCTGCGGTTTTTTCTGCATTCAAGGTTTTTTGTGTGATATTGGTCTTGAAGCTGTTAGTTAATTTTTGTCTTGATGTATTTTATTTCGTTGAAAACAAACGTACATACGGTTCTAAAAAGTTAGAGGGACACTGTCTTTTTCTTAAGTATGATTTTCTATCTGATCTCATTGCTTCAAGCGGTTGTAGTACATATTTTCTATTTTAATTACTTTCATCTTGATAACGAAATTTTTGGTTTGGATTACCTACAACTTTTAGTCAAGCCAATATTCGTAACCCTATGGCCGAGATACACCCAGTAATGTGCGTACATGAGCTAATGTTGCAAATAATAAAACTAATAGTGCAAAAATCCCTTGCATATCATGTCTAATTGTATCATATATTAAATATTTATAAAAAAAAACGTAATTTTCAAAATACATAATGTATTTTATTGCCAAAAAATTTTGAAGTTGAAAACAGATCACCCGTTATGAGCCTATGTACTCAATTTGTACAGTATACCTTGGGATAATCACTATTTTTTGTCAGTTTCTTTACTCGGCAAATAGTACAATACAGGAGTTCCAGTGTCACACAATTGAAAGTATAAATATTGAAATATAAAGCAACATAAATTTTTATTTGAAAATTTGTACACTACTTACCACCATAGGGCGCCGGATACATTGGATACCCAAGTCCAACATGCGTATGATGGTGTGTGTGCACATGCCGTTGCGGTGGTGGACTGCGTGAATCGGCTGTATTACCGCCGCCACTAGCACTACCTGTATTACCACCACCGCCACCGTTTGGGCCACCTGTTGTATTTTGCTTAACACCACCACTGCCAACATGGCCATCAATACCGCCAACACCAGGACCACTAACTAAACTACTAGGACCACTCGGTCCTCCTAAGCCTTTTTGCGCCATATCTTGCTGCTGTTGTTTTGTTGGTCCTCCGCTACCAGGTCCAATAACATTTGGAGGCGGTTGTAAATTTAATGGACCACCTGTTTGACTTGATGGTGGCAAATGACCACCGCTGCCAACAGTATTAGGTCCGCTTACACCGATATTTCCAGGTCCTGAATTTGGTCCACTTGGTGGTCCACCCGGACCACTAACACTACTACTACCACCAATACTACCTGGCCCACCAGGAGCACCAGGCTGCTGGCCTACATTTGGACTAGAGACGCTCACTTTGACTGAACCACTGCCACTGTTTGGTGATTTGAGTGCACGTTCGCTAAGTTCATGAATTTTATGAGTGGTGTAATATTGACTGGCGGCATGATGTAAAGCATCCAGTGCTTTTGTACCTGGATTGCGTGAGAGATCTTCGGGTGCATAACGTGGCATTGATAAGTGATAAGGAGCCGCATTATACGGTGCAGCCGACATTAGCACATTGCGATACATTGGAAGATTTGGATCAAACCCAAATGGTGCTGGTGCAATGTAAGAGGGATGCAAAAAGTATTGCGATGTTGGTGGCGGAGGTGGACCTTGAGTTTCCATTGTTGGTTTTTGTCCTTCCTGTTTTACTTTGATTTCTTCTTCTTTTTGTTTGTTGGCATTCGGTGACTCTTTGGTGAGATTTGTGGCCTTGCCACTAGACACTGATGAACCAGTCGTTTGCGATTTTGATTTATTTTGCTGTTGTTGCTGTTGCTGTTGTTGTTGCTGTTGTTGCTGTTGTTGCTGCTGTTGCATTTGTTGTTGATGATGTTGTTGCATTGCCTGGTGCTGTTGTTGTGCCATAACCATTGCATTGTGTTGTTGCTGCTGTTGTTGCTGATGATGTTGTTGCTGTTGCTGCTGCTGTTGTTGTTGTTGCTGCTGCTGTTGTTGGGAGTTTTGATCGTCTTTGTGTTGTTGATGTTGCTGTGATGGCATACCAGAACCGGGGTGTTGTGAGCTTGATTGATTATTTTGAGCGGCGGCAGCAGCAGCAGCGGCGGCATTTTGCTGACGACGTTGTTGATCGGTGAATATGTAGTATCTAAAAGATTGACGAAAAATAAGGAGGAACATATTATTATTAAACATTAATATTTAAATCTGCTTCTGTTCCAAACTGTTTATTAAAATCAATAAAAAAAAATATTGTTAGAAGAGGCCAATTTTTTTTAAATCTAATGACAGGAATAAAGTGATAGTTCTTAATTTTGGTACATATTTATGAAACCATAATATAATATTCCAGTGCGATATTGCTTCAATATGAAATGTCGACAGCTTAAATATTTAATACGTTATTAAATTGTGTGAAGAGGGTCTACATACGTATGTTTGAAATTTAAGTAAAGCTCTAAATTTGAAATTTACCTTCTAAGCTCTTCATCACGTGACAGATGTTGTTGAGCTAAACTCATTGGATGTCGTGGATAAATACTATTATAAGCTCCGAGGGCTTGCAAATCCTTAGGGTGCATTGCATGCGGCTGTTGCGGCATTTGTTGGGGCAACTGTTGTGGCTGTGGTTGAGGTGTATTTATAGCAGGTTCCTGTTTTATTTCCTGCTTAATTAATGGCTCACTTTTGATTAGTTTTGTTGAAATCATCTAAGTAATTACACATATAAAAAATTTGAATTATTAGTCAAATTCCGTTTAAAGTTAATTAAAACTAGGCATTCAATTTATTTATATTACCTGTTGCTGCTGTTGTAACTGCTGCGATGTTAATTTGGAATTTTCATGCGGACTTCGACTTTCTTTCGTACGCTCATCTTTAATACCAATTGATGGTTGTTGTTGTTGCTGCTGTTGTTGAGAAATATTTTGTGCCTGTGAACTCGGTAATGGATGTCCACTCAACTTTGCAGCCTCCTCAACAGAGGACACAATTGATACTGGTGCGTAATTTGCTTCAACATTATATGGATAGCCAGATGTCATGTAGCTGCAGCAAAAGAATATACCAAATGTTAACAACTTTGTTATTTGCTTATTCAAAATCAACTTACTTGAAGGGATAAAAGTGTGATATCGGCTTTGAAGGCGTAGGGTTAGGTAAGCCACCAGGTCCTAATGGACCACCAAGTGCCGCTAAGCTGCCCAAACCTGGTTGTAAGCCACTACCTGGCGGTGGTATACTGCTGAGGTTCACTGGCGGTAGTTGACCACCACTAGATTGCAAATCTTTGTTGTTGCTTTCCTGTTGGTGTTGTTGCTGCTGATGCTGCTGTTGTGGTGTTGGCTTCGTCATCAGATCCAATGGTGGATCTTTGTTCTTGTAATCAGTCAGATGTGGAGATTGTTGCTGTTGCAAGTGTGGAGGTGGTTGTTGTGAATGCTGCTGTTGTTGTTGTTGCTGCTGAATTTGTGACTGCGGTGTTGGTGGTTGTCCTATACCTTGTGGTAATTGACCCTTTGTGATTTGCTGTTGATGATCACTTGGTGGTGGGACCATGTATTGTTGCTGTTGATAAAACTGATACATGCCGTATCCACTCAATTGTGGTATAGGGGGCGGTCCGCCAAGACCTGGAGGACCAATATCCTGCGGCTTTTTGGTAAGCATATCAACGTGCTTTGTTGGCTGTGATTTATCTGAAAAGGGAATTTTTTATAATTATTATATAATTTCTGTGATGAAAAAACCGTATGAAGCCTACCTATTAGTTCGGTGTCCACAACAGGCGTAGAATCATCCGATATATCACTATATGCAGGACTTTGAACATCATCACGAGACATTGAGTTATCGAATTCTCCTGGTAATGGTGATTTCCGATTTTTCTTCTGTTTACCACCAACAGCAAAACTAGCTGAAGATTTAGCAGAGAGTGAAATTCCTTGCTGCTGTGGATTAGGTTGCAATTGTTGTTGTTGCGGTGGTCCACCTTGGTACATAAGATGCTGTTGTTGTTGCTGCTGCTGGTGCTGTTGCAACAAAACCTCTGATGTGGGTACCATTTGAGGATTTGAAACTGTAGGCCTATGTGGACTTTGACCACGCAATTGATTTGTTTGGGGAGACTGTTGGGTAGTCTGTTGTTGCTGCAGCGTAATGCCAGCAGGAGAAGCACCTAGCGCGCCATCATTTGGTGGGCCAAAACGTAAGACGCCAGGTTTTACTAATGATTAGAAACAAATTTTATTTATTATTTTCATAATTTAAAATTCCAACAAAATTAAAAAAAAACACTTACACGCTCCTTGTTGTAACAAAACTTGTTGCTGCTGTTCCGACAATAAGGGTGGCATACCAGGCGCACTAACCAACCCAAGTGATTGCTGCTGCTGCTGCTGTTGAGATAGCGCCTGTCCTGATATTCCAGCTGTAATGCTGCCACCAGGTATTGCATGCTGTTGCGGTGGCATTAAAGGTGGAAGGCCAGCACTAGATGACAACTGTTGTTGTAATGATTGCGTTGTTGTTAGCAAACTACTGCCGCCAATAGCAGGTGTAGCATTGACTACAGTTGGCACTGTTATAATTGGCGCCGTTGTCGTGATGCTAACAGCAGCAGCAGCTGAGCTTACAGCTAATGAAGTTGCCGCTGGTGCCGATGACTCCGCAGGAGGAGCGCCGCAGACTGATGTTGCGGAAACAGCATCTATTGGTGATGGCACTTGCACTAAAGGTGGTGGTGGAACGGGCACTGCCTGGGGTGATACTGCAGATGCTAGAGATACTGGAATTATAGCTGATGCGGCAGTGGTTGATACAGATGCGGACACTTGTATTGAATCAACTTCACTTGCATTTTCGGCTGATGCTGGAGATGATGGCTGAGCTGACGTCGCCGCAATTGCTGATGGCATAGGCGGCGATGGCGGTGATCCTGGTGGTTCCTCTGGTAATTGCAGAGAGTCTTCATCCATAGATACAGAGCCACCATGTGCATGTGACTGATGGTACCGTAGACCGTTGGCATGTTTATATTTCTTACTGCAATCTTGTTCAGGACACTCAAGCAGCACCGGTGAGATCGCGCATGGCGAAGCAGTCTTACATTTTTTAGTGGAAATTTGAACATTCAGGCCCGTTACTGGATTAACAAGACTCTGCGGCTGTGTAGCTAAACAGCCTCCACCAGCAGATATAGGAATACCACTAGCATTGGCTATGCTGCATGAATTCGTTGAGGAATTACTGGCGCTCTCACCATTTACCGGAGACGGTGATTCATCTTTTGATTTTCGCTTCTCAGGTCGGGGTGGTAGGAATGCCGTGGGAGAAGTGCTTGGCGTATTTGTGGCACCGCCACTGCCACCGTTGCCGCCGGAAGAGGATGATGATGACGAAGAGTTACCGCCGCCGCCGCCTCCACCACTACCACCGCTAGCGGTGCTTGTGGTTGTTGTGTTTGTGGTTGAGGTTGAACCAGAATTAGTGCGGGATGCAGCACGTCCTTTGGCAGCACCATTGCGTAGTTTGGAATGAACCTGTGCATGGGAAAAATAAATCTGTGTGGTTTATGGAATATGTTAGTTAAACGTTGGTCAACATCAAATTATGTAATGATTTTCAATTTAAAGCAATAAATTTAATTAAGAAAATCGTATTCAGAATTTGTGCTTAAATAAATTCAATAACAAATCAATATTCATAATAAGATATGGAGGGTACTCATCACTCACAGAGCTACGGGTTTCAGTGAAGTTGCTTAAGTCTGGAGTAAGGGCTGCGCTACGTCCACGTTTGCCACGTCCCTTAGGTGTGCGAGAATCTAATTCCTCAGTTGGTGAATCACAGAATCTAAAGGATGTCAATAAAAATTTTAATCAATAATCTAATAATAATGGATACCATCAGAAATCTCACCTTGGAGGAGCCCAATCATGGCGGGTACAGTCTAATAACGTACCAACATACGTTTTGCCACGCCAGGTCACATTAACAACAAGTACGCCACCTTCAGTCTCATGCCAAACAATACCCTCCAACGTAACTGATGTTCCAGGTTCACAAGGACCCAGGCAGTCTGGTTCAGTAATGGTTCCCACTGATGTGCCAACACAAATATCAACCATTTCCTTATTGCTGGCTTCATTTGCATTAGTACTAACTATATCGACATGCTTAGCGCGTTTGGCAGGTGGACTTTTTATACCATCATCGCCGCAGCCGCTGGAAGTCATTATGTTACTGGAAGCACTGCTGGCTGGCACTGATATTGTATGATGTACCGTAGCTGAGATCATGCCAGGAGCCATATGTTTTGGCGTAACATTCACTGTGGATGAAGGCACAGCAGATTTTGCATCTGCGCCAACGCCACAGACAGATGCATTGCTATTTGCCACATTATTTGGACCGATAGCAGTTGAATTTCCACCAACGCCGCCGCAACCGCTATTGTTGTAGTTACCTGAAGCTGCCGCTGCAGCCAATTGCGCAGCAATGTGTGATGAAATTTTGATGCTACCCGCCGTTTCCTTACCACTGCCTGGTGCAGCAGGTGTATTCGGCGCTCCACTGTTCGATGTTTGCGTTGTACCAGTGTTTGCAGCTGAAGTGGCAGCTAATAAAGAGGCGGCTGTTGCTGCAGCAGCAGATACCACAGCTGCTGGTGATCCTGCAGAAGGTATGAAAACGCCGGGGGGAACAGAAGTTGCTGCAATGCTGCCGCCGCCACTACTAGCAATACGCTGTGGGAGCGCACCATTTTCGCTGCGACGTATGCAGGCATGATTTGAACAGGGTGGCCCACCATTCGTGGTTGCATCAACGTTGCAGTTACAGGCGGCAGTTTTATCAATTGTGTCCTTTTCACCACCAGCAACAGTTTTGTCTGCGCTTGACATGCGATTGGAATGTGTTGTTTTCTCTTTTGTTTTATCACGCCGATGTCCCGAACTGCCACGTTTTGTGCCCTGCGGCGTTGACTGAATGCCACTACCAGAGCCTGCTGTATTTCCGGCGACAGCATTAGAATTTATGCTGCTGGAAACACCCCCGCTATGAGCACTATTTTGACTGTTGCTGTTGTTGCCATTGGCGGTGTTACTGAGATGTTTTTTGTTGCTGGACACATTGGAATTACTGGTAGTTGTGCCACCGCTTGAAGAAGATGTGGATGATGAGGATGAGGAGGAAGAAGATGATGAATTTGTTGAATTGGGTGGCCCGTTGTTATTTACACTACCACTGCTAACGTTACCAGCTTCATCCAAATTTGAATTTGAGCTTATGTTGCCATTTTGTTGCTGTTGCAGTTGCTGCTGTTGTTGTTGTTGTTGTTCTGTGGCCTTGACAATCTCGTGCTTGGCTTCGGATGTCTTGGTGCCTGGTTTTGTTCGTTTTATTTTCATTTTGAGACCTTTATCGAGTGTCGCTTGATGATCAATTGACATTTTTGTATTGGATTTACCGCCACCACCAGAACTGCCTTGTGAGCCCTGTCCGCCGCCACCACCGCTACCGTTATTGTTGCCGCCAGTTTGCGATGACATGCCGGAACTAGGGAGTTTTGAAGTATTCCCGGCTATGGCTGCGGTATTGGAGGACGCCGAGGAGGAGGAAGAAGAAGAGGAGGAAGACGACGACGACGATGACACGAGATTACCTCCCTTTGAGAAACCAGCAAATGTCGATGACGACAATGTGGTTGAGTTATTTGCTGCAGCAGCAATTGCAGAGGCAGTTGATGCAGCCGAGGAGTTTGTAAATGCGGATGATGAAGTGGTGGATTTATTTGTGCCGCTTGTCAATTGCGCCACTAAGGCGGATTGTTGCAATTTAAAGTTTTTCAAATTACTCGTTGAATTAAGTTGATGTTGATACTTGTTGGCAACGTGGGCGTTTGTTGTTGCTCCTGCTGTATTTTTTCCACCTCCGCTAGCGGTGCCGCCACCGCTGCTGCCGCTGTTATTGGACAGATTTGCGCGTATGCCACCAATTGTGCTGCCGCTAATATAAGAATTTGTGGCACTAACAATTGTATTATTATTAAGCGTTTGTTGCTGTTTAGCACCAAATGGTATTGATGCTTTAATAGATGTTGTGGTGAGTTTAGATGGAGAAGGTGAGGATGTTGCTGCCGCTGGGGATGATGATAAGATATTTGTTGCTGTTGTTGTTGTTGCTGTTGAAGATTTCGCGTTCGCATTTAAATTTGTTTGATGCTGTTGTTGATTTTTGTTGTTGTTGTTACTGTTATTGTTGCTGCTGCTGTTGCCACCACCCGAAGTTGTTGCTGCTGCTTGTGCAGCTGACGATGATTTTTCAATATCAGCGTCTAAGTCGTTTAATAATTCTGGTATCCCACCAATATCCCACTCGTCTTCGTATTCAAAATTTGTATCTTTCGACTCACTCGAAACGGACGATGATGATGATGAGGATGAGGAGGCGTTTGTATTTGCTGTTGTAGCGCCTATATTGCTACTACCGCCGGCACCACCGCTACCACTGCCTCCAACACTACTACCGCTACTCGTCGAAAGATTTGACGAAGATGAACTTGTTTTTGACAAGCCAATGGTTCCTATAGTAAGAAATGGCAATAGAGTTAATAAGAAATATTGATTGAAAGTTTAACTAAAGGTTAAGTGATATTAAGAGGTATTGCAAATACAATACAATGGCGGAAGTGCGGATAGGAAACCAATGTTGAGTAAATAATTTTATTGGTAAAACTGCAAATAATTTTTCAGATGTACATTTTCAGCTCAACAACAACAACAATTTAGGGAGAATAGCACAAATGGGACCTGGTTATTTTGTGTAATTCGTTATCAATTTCAGTAGACTATTCTTATTTAATATAGGACAAAAATAAAACTTTTTTTTAATAAGTATGTAACTTAAAATTTGTTAAACTATAGATAAAAATATAAGTAGTTATTACTACTACATAACTACTCAATATCAATTATGCTAAGCTTACTTAATCCTGTTGATTTTTTATTCAAATTATTTTGCAAATGCTGCGTTACTTGTTGATGATGCAGATTCGTATTCAATTTATTATTATTCAAGTTCAATGATGATGAACTCGCACTACTTCCAATCAATTTATTACTCTTAGTATTGCTTTCCGTTGCTATGCTGCTATTAACGGCCACCTAGAAAAAAAAAAGATAAAAAAACAGTAAATAATCGTAGTTCGGAAGGGTAAGAAAAATGATAAAGGAATTTTCAATTATGATGCAACTATTATACGAGAACAAAAGTTTCGATTCGCTCAAAAAATGTTGTCTGATTTTAATTAGCATTTTCATACACAGATATGGAGAAATTGGAACGATGGGATCCGCTATAAAAAATCGAAATTCGTCGCATTATTCAATGGAAAATTTAATCGAAAAGTCGAATGTTTCCAAAGCTGCCCATGGCTTATATAATTTTCCAACTTTAATGTCAATGTCTCAAGATCATATATGAGCCCTTTATTTTGAAAGTGGTCTAAGTCCCTCTTCGTTGAGAAGAAATAATTATGTAACTTGAAATCAATAATTTTAATTTTTTTTTCTCAACGAAGTGGAAATGGAAGATCTTACGTGAGTTAATGAGAGCTCAAAAACAATTACGTACAATGTTATCACAAACATCGACAAATTAAATTGATCACAGACTATGTAATCAGTAGCGTACCTAGAGTGGTGCCGAGGGTGCAGTCGCCCCGGGCAAGGCTTGAGGGGGCGGAAAAATGGTCGTGAAATATATCTCAATTTGTTAGGGTTTTTGACAGTCAAAAATGAGGACATTTTTTAGTGAATGAAATTCAATTGATGTGGAAATTTTCACAGTATGTATTAGTAAAATACATATATCTCATGTTGCTAGAGTTTTTGAATGTGAAAAGTGAGCATCTTTTTTTTGCTTGTCAAAAAAATTTTTTTGGTACTTATGGGGCGGTGTTCACCTCAGGCGCCAAAAATGCACGGTACGTCTCTGTATGTAATTCTTTTGATATCTTTAGAAAAATGCAATCCCAAAAGAAGAAAAACAATATTTACAAATATGTATTCATAAATCTTTAAATAAGTAGAAAAGTCATTTGTATATAGTACCTAAATATACATACATGGTACCCGGTCATAACCCCAATGGTCATAATCCCTAAAATGATTTTGGGTATTATGTCCGTTTTTCTTCCGGTCATAAAACCAATTTTTTTTTTGGGGACTATGACCACTTGTAAGAACGGACATACTCACCAAAAACATGAGGACATAAGGCCAAAATTATTCGGTGCTTATAACAAAATAAATGAATTTTCAAAAAAAAAATTCGCATAATATATTAACTTCTATTTAGAATTACTGTCGCGAAGCCGGTGTCGGATTTTTGGGAGTTTTAAATCATGAGCTGCGGCCATAGGCCGCCCACTTACCCCAACTTTTATGTACAAGCGTTGTTGGATATATTCGAGGGTGTAATCCTTGGCCGAAGGCCGCCCACTCCACTAAATATAAAATTCCTCTTGTATTTTCAAGCAAAACGAAAGTGATCATAGCACCCATGGGTGTTATGTCCATCGTTATGAGTGGTCATAATCCCCAAAATTTTTTTTGGAAGATGCTACGCCCTATTTTCGAAATCGTCAACTTTTTATCTGATGATTGTCCGAACCATTTTCTTGGATTAGTGTGAAATTTTGGTTCGATAACTTTAAAACAGTCTTTCAGCATAGCGTTTTGAAGTTATTGCTTATATACGAGGGGCCATGTCCCTCTTATCGAAACTTCTTGCCCAGAGATTGTACTAGTTATCTTTAGTATGGTGAGGAATTTGGTTACACTACATCAAATAACTTCCTCAAAATAGTTTTTTAAATGTTTTATCTGAATGGGCGGTAGATGTGTCTGTGAACAAATTTCGTTCATTATCAATCCCTAGAACCATGCCTGAAAGTGTGGCCTGTGTAGGTATCGAATATCATTCAATTATTCCGGTCAATAATCGTAAAAAATAAAATTTTTAATTTTTGTGTGAGCACAACGTGATGAACTTGTCTTTTTCTCGTTCGTTAAACATTTTTGTGACAATTCAAAGCTATTTTAAAATTTTTAATTTCCTACCAAGCCCCCAGCTTTGACATGTAATTCCGGCTTGGTCGGTCAATCCCGATCACTTGGTAACCCTGGTGACAAACGGAATGAATATAATCTGTGTGTAGGGTATGTAGGTATAAAAATTGCTGATTTCGAAAATTGTACCTACCAATTAAAAAAATGTCCATATAGCAGAGCTTAGAAAGAAAAAATCGGAATTGTTTCACTGGACACCAGTGTTGACCTACATATGTTATTTAACTCATTACCTACAGACACCCTTTAAAAGTAAATCTGTGGCCACTAGGAATAACAGCTAAACTTGATATTTGATGACAAGAAGAAACAGCATAAGTCATATGGATATACACATAACTTATGCTGTTTCGCCTTGTCATCAAATATCGAGTTTAGCTGTTATTCCTAGTTGCCACAGAAATGTACCTATACAATTTATCAAATTAAAACTGATTTAAACTGTTAAATTATAAAATATGCTATTTTATTTTTCAAATATTTATAGGTACATACATACATACAAATATTCAAGAAACTAAATAAATAACAAAATTTTTTTTTTTATAAAACAAAACAAGCTACAGTATAAAGTGGCTGAAACAATCAAATGCAATGCAAAATTTTGTATGTATCACCCTATAACGATCAGCAATTACATTAAAAAAAATACATCAAAAAGAAACGAAATCAAAGAAAAGCAAGACGTTAATTTACCTTCTTATTTTCCATTCCATAACAATAAAACAATGAGTTTGCAAAATGCAAACTATATCCATTAAATTGTCAAACTTTTAATAATTTCAATTATGAATATTTTTATCAAACTTAAAATTTGTTAATTTGTACACTTTTATTTAGGAAATTGTTTCTTTTCTTCTTCCGCTCCAGCTCTTTCTCATTCTTTCAAACCAAAAAATGTTTCCTTTGCGTTGTCTCTCCTTTTGACATAAGATTCGTTTTAAAATTCGTAGAAGAGGAACATTAAATTCCATACAAACAGCAACAACAACAACAACATTAAACAAGAGGAGTACGTACAAATCAACGAACAACCACCGTTTTCTTCGTTGTTTCACCGAGCCCTTCTGCTATACATATACACAAAAGCATTACAAGTGTTGCCAGATAGATTTTTCGTAATCGGTTTATTCCTTAAATGGGAATTAATCCTAATTAACCAACGGACATATTTATATGAAAAGTTTCATTTTTCGCCGCTGGTCCAGGTTATCTACAATTTATCGCCAGAATAATGGACAAAAATGTTCATCTCGATACATTAAGAACCAATTTGTCACAAACGGTGAATTAACTTCCTCTTCGCAACGACTAGAAGTTTTATCAAGTCAATGATCTTAAGCAAAGGGCCCACAAGGTGCGATCCTGGCTGCTCTATAACTGTCCACACGTTATAGAAACACCGCCCCAAAGTTCAGACATAAATCCTATAGAGAATTTATGGAGGCATCTTGATCGAAAATTTCGAGAACATAGTTATTGCCAAAAACTGGTCCAGTCTATAACTAACGTACTCAAAATGGTTATAAAAAATAAGAGCCTTCACACAAAATATTAATTTGGTAAAAATATTTAAATTATATAGACATATGTTAGAACAGTCCAAGTTTGGCTTGTGCGTAATTTGTTCATATTCATTAGTTTCTGTTTTTAAAAGTGGGTTAAATTTGCTTTCAAAAAAGTATTTTACTTTGTTTTTCTAAATAGCTCTAAGCTTAACTTCTTACCAAGGCAAAAACTTTTGTTATGTGTCCGACCTTGGCTTGGAGCGACTGTATGTAGGACCTAAAAGTGAAGAAAAACGGCGACTATTGAAAAGCGATTGAAAATCACATTTCTATTCCAAAATTTGTTTTCAATTAGTACATTGTCATCCATTACTACATAAGTACATAACTAAAAACGCAGTCAGGGCTTTTGTTTTTATAAATTGGGATGCTCCAAACTTTTTTGAATAGTTTTGTTGTAAAGCATGAATTCATTGCAAATGAAGCCGTATATTTGCTTCCATAATGAACTATACAGCTGAGTTGTTATGATGACATTAATTAGGTTATTCGGTAGTTTATATAATCTCCTAACCTAGATTTGCAGTCAGTTTCTAATCGATTTAATTGGGTTTTCCTTTTTAATTATAAATTTTGAGTATTGTTAGTTAGTTAATAAAACAAGTTTCTGAGGCAAATCTTTATAATTTTAGCCTTTAATTAGAAAAACTTAAGGAAAGTTAGTGGTTAACTTTGACAGAAGTTACATTTTAATTTCCAGGACATCAATTTTTAGTTTTTGATTTTTGTAAAACTCAATAACATAAGCAGAACTGTTGTAGTTTGAATCCTCAGTTTATTTTAGAAAGATTTCGTGTTGACCTTAAGGTTAAAAGTTACACATCGGGATATTTCGAAACTAAAACAAGATATCGAAAATATGTATTGTTTGCATCATATTCTTAAAAAAAAAACAATACAAAGTTCGAAAGTTTTTAACATCCCGGAAACTCATATATTCCGAATAGAATTTGCTTCTTGAATTAGTGTCGAAATCGACATGCAGTAGATCCCACTTAACTGATTCTGCAAAGGAGGTTTTAAAAATGTTGATTCAATTATGCGGGAATTATATTAACAAAGCTTCAATTCTAATTACAAGCCGGACTAATGAGTCAGTTCTTGCTTGAAAAATCCAATGGTGGACCGTCAAAATCCAATCCAATGAGTATGTTGTAAAAAAACGCATCTATTGGTTTAACTTTGTTTATAAATTATGTATGAGGCTTTCACAGGGTGACAATCATTCCTAAATTTGGTGTAAAAATCATTGTCTGGCAGCACTGAAAGCAAAAGCAAACAACAGAATCAACGAAATACCCAAGGGAAGCACACAAACACACGCACGTACGAACAAATAACAATAACAAAACCAAGCAACGCATAAGTTGATGTTGTTTTTGGGTTTTAGTTGCTGTCGCTGTTGTTGGATTTGTTTTTACAAAGCAAATGTAAACCGAGGGAAGCAGCGACGACCGCGACGCCGACGTCAACGTAATACGCAAAAGTAAGCGAAGCGCTTGCTCTGCGTCGCCGTAGATTTTTCATCTGCCCGTCCGTTGACGGACAGACACTAAAAAATAAACGACCAACCAACTCAAATATGTATTTGTTGTTGTTGTTTTTGTTTTTTAACGCGTTTTTTTTTACTTTTTCTTTTTCATACATATAGAATTTTTCTCCTTCGGTTTAGATTTCTGATTTATTTTTCATCACTGTATCCCCGGCTTGCGCCGGTTTTATTGTAAATTTTTCTTTATACTTGAATTTTTCGTTCACTTCACAAATGCACACTACATCCAATTTATGTTTTATAAAATTACATTAAATTTTATTTATATTTCACTATTTTCATGCCTTGGTAGCGAGATTTAATATTTTTTCAACGCCATTGAAATTTTTTTCTTGTCCGTTTGTCAAAAGAAAAACCGCCGCCGTAGAGCGACCGACCGTGCAATGCGTTCGTTGAGCGCACGAATGACGTTGTGAGGCGAAAGAAATCAAATGTTGTATTCCGCTCTCACTAAAAAAAAATAACGAAAAATCAAAGAGAGTAAATACCATTAGCTCTCTCGAAAATATTGAGCAGCGCAAAAGAGTGTCAGCAAAACAGTGATGCATTCAATAACGATGAAAGATAGGGATTTTTGTTAGGCACAGTGTATAGAAGAATAATATATTTTTTCAATTGCAGGGCAAACAAGGGAAGAAAATCCGTACTTTTTTTTTTGTTAAATGCATTGTATATTTTGGCTTAGTTTTACTCTGGAGAAATTGTGTTTTCGTTTGTGATGGGCTGCTCATAAGCTACGTGGCTAAATTTTATTCTGTTTGGGACCCACCTCCCCCTCCCCGTACTTCAACATAACCTTTTGCGTTAAAGATTTTTCGTATAAAAAACAGAAAATTGATTTGCATCAAAATCATTGGATATATAATGAGCACCACCGCAATTTGCCGCAGGTTTTGGTTACCATATTGGTATAATATGTATACTGTGTTGCTGACTGATTCCTCCTGGGGGTACTAGGGTCTGTCCTGGGGTTATGCTCCCATTCTCACGTAGTTACGCTAACACGATTTTTTTGTTCATATTACAATGCACAAGCTTGGAACCTCTCCTCGCTTGTGACACAACATTTTTTGCTGACTCCCATACTACTCCTTAGAAAGGCACGTGGTTTATGGAAAGCCCCTTAAATCTAGTAGCGGAAACGTTTTTGACGCGGCCAATCCGTTATTGGCATGTCAAAGCCGATGGCCTTGCAGGAATTGAAAAATTGGAGAATTTTTGTTACACAATAGACTCGCGATAACTCGTGAACTATTAAAAACAAAGCGTGTTCATGTTGGCGAAGTTGTTGATATTAACGAAGGTATCATTTTTACAATTTTCCAATAAACAAATTAGAAAATTAGCCTTCTAGGTATTTTTTTTGTATGAGAGAGGCCACCCCTTATTGTCAAACCACGCCCATATTTTCCATGTGGCTGAAAATGCAAACAAAATACACCCGTAAGGACATTTTTTTTTTAAAATTCAATATTATAAAAGCGGGTTGCAAGAAAATTCTCCCAAAATCAAATTTGTGAACGGTGCAAACAGTTTTAGTACAGGAAGCAGCGTTGCATTTTTTTCAGCAGCGCGCACTGAACTAAATGGCAAAACCACAGCGATAATGCTATGACTCACAAGAAACTATGTACGTGGGACTTCCCGTTCTATTAAACCTATTCGAATAAACGTTAACTAAAGACAAAACATTTTTTTGTTGAATGTAATTTAAATTTGTTCACGTTATAGAGCTTTCTCATTTTGTGCACATTATACTGGCAACAGAAGCGAAAAGGGCGTATCTCAAAAAAATGCGTTTCGAGATAATTGATGTTTTATTTATGTAAATTTATTGAGCTACATGTAAAAGTGAGAGAGAGGAAATTCTCTTAATAAATTTCTTATAAGTTTGAACTAAGATACCGGCATTTGGAGTAGTTCATAAGATACGTAATTTCTTAAGCTAATCCGATGCCATAAGAATCGCGGATATGCATTTTTTTTGAGATACGCCCTTTCCGCTTCAGAGGGCAGTAAAGAGAAGTCAATGTAAATAGAATGAGTTCACGTAGGGCGGTGTTTTTGTTACCGCGAGTCTACTGTATGTTTTTTTTTAAGAGTAAAAATACAAAAAGAAACAATTTTCTCACAAAAATATATTTCGTTACCAATAAAAAACATAACATTTTAAGGAAAAATTATTTAATTTGGGGTAGGCCGTCAATTCCTTCTTTTCAACTTGGCAACCCTGATGTCCTTTGATATTAAACTCAAAGCCGAGGGTGGTTATGGAGACATAAAAGGCACTCAAATCTAAACTTTTTAATATAGGAATTGATTTTGTTAATATTCAACTTTACTTGTCAATTTATTCAGAACACCCTAATGAATGCTACAAACTTGAATAATACAACTTTTAGGTAATTTAAATAGATTTAAAGTCTTAAAAATAAAGCAAGAACTAAATATTTGATTTACTAAGAGTTTATTTAACAAAACTTCACATTTAATTTAGTTTATTTACATACAAATATTTTACAAGTAAAACAGTAATAAATCATAACTTTTCAAATCCCATAAAAGCTCCGACAACAGCTACCATAAAAATGTTATCAGACTAACGCGTTTATTTAATAATCAGTTGTAGTGCCTACTTCAAAAAATTCAAGTCGAAATCTTATCTAAATTATATGTTTGATTAGCAGTATTAATATGTCCAGGCCGTGCCGTGCCGTGGAGTGGCGTACCTGTTATGACTCTGTCGGAATTAACAAACCATTTTAATATTGAGGACATACAACGGGGTGTTAATGACAGAGGGAGGGGGGGTTGGTTGATGTGTTAATTGTGTATTGTAAGTATTTAGCACAATTTCGATTCTGAAGCTTTTATTTTTGAGTTGTTTTATTAAAACAATTACACAAATCTTTTGTTTGTAAGTTAACGATTTTTATTTGCAAAAGTATTACGGAAGTTATATGGTGATAATAAATTAGAAACATTCCAAAGTTGAAAGGATAGGTGCATTTATGAGCGAAGACTATTTGAAATCTTATAAATGAAGAGCGTAGATTAACTTTATTTCAGTTTCGGAATTTGCATGCTCTCATCACGGCAACGAGCCAGTTGGACCCCCGACTTCTTACATTGAAAGTCATAAATGAAATTGGCTCACAAGACGCCACGGGGAAGTCTACGTCCGTACTTACAACAGCCTTTCACAGTTTTTTTTTGGGTAATACATCTAATGAAATGTTTGTCGACAAAGGCCAGATGAGAGAATCAATTTCACAGCTTGACAAATGCGCGCTATTTTCTCCACCCTATACCTGAACCCTCAACATTTATCAAATTATAAAAAAAGAAATATGATATTATTGGGGTTTTAAGGTTTTTTTGTAAAAGCAGATATATAACCTAGGTTAGGTTAGGTTAGAGTGGTGGCTAAGCAAACAAGCTTGAAGCCTTAAGTAGCACTGATTGTGCCGTTTTAATACCACATTACGTGACCTGGCGAATTGATGGATGCTCATATAGCTACATATATCCAGTTAGCTTTATTAAGGTACTAGAGCAGAGATCCGATTTCAACTTCAGCAAGTTCGCTGAGGTCATTGAAGAAAGGTTTGCCAAGATATCTTGCTAAAGCTGGACAGCTGCAAGGAAAGTGCTCGAGTGATTCAATCTCGCTTGCGTTCAAGCAACTGCGACAGGTAGAATTGAATGGGATACCTAATCTTTCAGCGTGCTTGCCGTTGCCTAGTGTCCAGTGCAGGTCGCTGTGATTCTTGCGATATCAGACCGGCTCCTAGACAGTAAGTAGGTGGTTTTCAGTTTATTGTAAGAGGGTCAGATTGATCTGGCTGTTTTACAGGTATGTAAAAACTTACAGTGGTTTCCGGCTACAGATAGAAAATGCGAGAAAATCCTCTTCTTAACTAAACCAAGAAGAGTGAAAACACATTCTGGTGAGGTTTCATTAAGAGAGGAACCACGCCTTGCTAGTTCATCAGCCTTTTCATTTTCCTCAATGTTCCTGCGATCTGGAACCCATATGAGAGTAATGTCAAATCGATGTCCTAGTTGACAAGTTATTTTTTGCATTGTTCTACCAACTTCGATTTTATATGTACCGACCTCAATGCTTTGATTGCAAGCTTGGCTATCGGAGAGAATTGCTATCTTCTTCTCTGAATTAATACAGCCCACTAATCTGCAGGCTACAGAAATGGGAACAACTTCAGCCTGGAAAACGCTAGCTGAATAAGGTAAATGGAAATATTGAGAGATTTCTGGGTTTTTATAGTAGACTCCTGCGCCAACTACACATTCCATATAGTGGTTTCAAAATTTAAGTTGAAAGTGCTCTCTTCCCACTGGACTCGCTCCGGAATTTTCACCTGAAAATTTTTCTCAAAGCTTAGTGAGCTTTGGGGAATTTGAAAGTTTGAGTGGTAAGGTGTCCAGTATAGATCGCACTGCACGCAGCAACTGCTTTGATAAAGAAATTGGCCTACTCATATACATTTAACATTCAATTTGGACGACACTATATCACTAATAACATTCAGTACAAGAATTCCCTATTGTAAAAACTCACCTTATTCGGGTGGTGGCTAGTATTCGCCTCACTGCGTCTCATTGACTCCATGCAGACGAAAGAGATGGGGCTGCCGCGGTATGCGGGCCCACACAACTCAACACTTCTTCGCCGTCAACAGTTAATTGCTCAATGTGAAAATTATTCTGATTTTTATTAATTTCTTTCGATTTGAAACGAAATAATTCACCACTGAGCAAATTTATTGACGATGATAATGACGACGAAGATGAAGCACGTTGATGTTGTTGTTGATTGACAGCGATGTTGAATTTCTGATGACGTTTAATTTGACAATTGCTGACAGTTGAAGATGTAACAATTTTATTGTTTTTCTTATTGCTGCTGCTGTTGCTGCTGATGGTTGAGAAACGGCGGGTGACGCAGGGCCCCGGCCCTTGGGCCAAACCGTTCATTTTAAAACTGAAAAAAAAGAAGAGCAAAAATTAAATATAAATTAAAAATCTAAAATTGAAAGAAAAACTAAATAGACTTATTTCATTTAACGTGCATACAATGTGTACATCATTATTTTTATTTATTCTTATCAATTATTTAGTAATGCGCCATAATCTAGACACTTGAGAGCCTTAGCTTATCACATTTTTAATTTAATAGAAAATATTGCAAACAAGTTTTCTTTGCCACTTGAGATAATGTTGCTATTTTTATATATACATACATAAACATTATACATACATATATGTGTACATACATATGCACAGGAGTCTGGAAGCAAGTTAAATGTAATAGAAATATCAACCGAAATGAAGTACTCCAATATTTTCAGAACACGTTTTGAGTTCCAATGTATTATATAATTTTTGTATTTTACTCACATGGGAAATATCATAGGGTTAGTATGAACATAATATGAAAAATAAAGTGTCCCCTGGTTAATATCCAGAGAATTATTATAGCTATGGCTATAAAAATTGGTGGGTATGTAAAGATACTATTAAAACTAGCTGGTGTTACGTTAGTATGAGGACCACCCTAAGTAAAAGTTTTGTTGCCTAAGTTGTGCCTCTTATTATAAAAGACACATGTTGTAAGTTCCATGTGAATCGATTGACCAGTCTTCGCGAAAATGATATTTTCAAAATATTTTTGTATGAGGGCCACCCTAAATGTGCACTTAATCGAAATATATCCTATGCCCTAAGTTAGACCAAATTACAGACATTAGCCAATTTTCATACAAATTGGTTGAATAGTTCCAGAGTTTACCTGTAACAAACACCGTGACACATGATCTTCTTTATATATTAGGATCAAGATAAGTTCGGATGATATTGTGTCAAAATTCAGTGCAAGGTTTATGGTTACTGATATACACTTGCTTCCAATTCCGAAATAAAACGTTTCAGAGTATTCTTCTCTAACTGATATCATGGTTTTCAGATGTGGTATGCCATTGGGAATATATTTCTTGAGAAGAACCACAACCGTGCGAAAATCTCCAATGAAAAACACTAAATGGAATCTTTTAAAATGTTAAGTATGACACAGTCAACCTGTCTTTCTGAATGATCCTCATGAGATAACAAAATGAAAGTGATCATATCAGTGTGCAAACAAATTTTTCAAGGTATGAAATGTGCCACACCTACTGTTTGATTTCACCAACCTGTTTACCCATCAAATCAATAGTTCTCGAGATATTATATCATACAATTTATTATGTGTACCAAAACCCAACCTTTAAGCAACGTGGAACAAGATGCCGTACTTCGTTTTCGTTAAAATTTTTCTTGCATTTAAACTTGCTTCCAGCCCACTGTATATGAAAGTGAATTAGCTAATATTACGTTCTCTTTATTTCTATACGAATTGAATATTTGAAATATACTGATAAGGTGGGCATCAATTTTTGAACAATATTAGCAAGCTTATGGGATTTTAGATAATGGAAACATTATCAAATATTATTGTATACGTACTCATAAGGACTTGAAGGGTATTTAATTTTAATTGGAAATTTGAAATGTGTGTCAACCTGACTTAACAAGTTGATCAAAATGAAGCCCAAGATAAATATAGAGTTGAAAATTTAAAGCCGAAGAAATAATGCTTCTTCACATGAAAAAAGCTGAAATTCCGAATGAATATTCTTCAAAATATACTCCATGCTTATTAGACATTCGCCATTGGGAATATTAGCAGTGAAAACACCCACAATCGTCCGTAAGTCTCTTTAAAAAAGCGCTATATGAAAACTTTACGATTCAAAGGTTTTTTTTTAAAGTCCTTAGCTTAGTGATAGGCAGTGAACCCAGTCAATCCCATTTCCTTTTAACGATTTTCATGAGATAGTCCTGTGTTTGGAATTTGGTCAAAATATTCATAAAAAAATGTTCGTTTTTTTTTGTAACTTTTTGTCATCATTTTGGAGCTACTACATTGAATTTCAAAATTATTTATGTAAAACATTCAATTAAAAAAACTGAAGTCAAATTTAAATATTCTTCATTGACAATAGATTTCTCCGCTTAATTCAAAAGAATCTGCATCAGCAGAAAATAAGAGAAATGTGAGAAATTTCAACTGGAGGCAAAATAATTGCAGATCTTGAACAGAGCTTCAAGGAATTATTTCATGTTGAACCGAATTAGACAAACGGGTCGATCATATATAGAAACTTAGTTCAAGTGGAGGCAAATTTCCACTTCGGTAATTTTAAAGGAATAGAACAAGGCAAACTTTAACAGTGCCATTGGCTGATAAAAGAAGTCGAAGTCTTATTAGATGTCGGGGGACCAGCAGAGCCTCTATTTGCTGACTCCAAATCGGTTGTCTAATTCACTTTGAAAAATTGAAATATTAATATTAGTTACCTGGAGCACAAAATAAATATAAACTAAGATTTTATTTTCTACAAAAAATATCCAAATTCTCCGCACCGACTAAGAATAAATGTTCGCAAATATTTGTGTGTACTGGATTTGCTTAGGTAAAATATTTGCACTCAAATTTTTAATTAAATTTGCATGATTTTGAATGTAAAAAATTTGATACAAAAATTATCTATTAATAAACAAAATCAATTTTAAATGTTAATAACTGCAAAGTTATCAAAAATGCAGAAATAACAAACTTAAAACACATCATCCGATAAGACCTTTATAATAATACAAGTATAGCTATCATAAAATATTAATACCATAATTTAGTAAAGGCCGTCATAGATTTAACACCCTTTCCAATTAAGCGCTTCCAAAATCTTGAACGCATTACTTCATACTCTAATAAAGTTACTCATTATCACAGCATGATAATCGCACAATTAAATACTAAAAACCAGGCCATCGATTGTGAACAACCTTTCACTGGATATACCCGTACAAATACACATAGCTATTTTATCGCTGTTTGCCAAGCTCCGCTACCTCTTTAAACGAAAATGAATTTTCAGATTTTATAAATACGACAAAGCGATTAGTTCACAGGTTTTGTTTTTGGTTTTTTTTTCTTTTTGCAATTTAGGTTGGGAATTTCTAAGCCCATCCATCCATCAGTGATTTTGCAATAGAACTCAACAATATTTTAATTAGATTTTATTTGCGATATAAATGGTTGCGCAGGTAACATGAAATCTTATCTTTGGTCGGCGGTATGATTTTCTATAAAAAATTTATTAGTTATATGGGTGTGTACGAGTAGCACAGGGTAGCACAAAGATACCTTTGCAATTTGAGTGGCTTTAAGAATTTTTATTTCAGCATAAAGTTTTATTGTGGGATTTGTAACATAAAGGTTGTGTCACTTAAATGCTGGCCATTTATCTCGAAAACTGCACATTGAATATCAAATTCGGTTGCAGCGTCAAAAACTATATAAGAAATGATAAAAACATATAATAAAATCTTTTAAAAATTGTTGTTTCAAGAAAATCTTTAATTTTAAAGAAGAATGTGTTTTCTTTAAAAAGTGCAAATTATGCTTATTGTTCGCAAAATTCTTGTTTACAAAATTCTGAAAAAAAAATTAAAAAAATGTTCCAATAAATATTCAAACTACTGCCATAAGTTTGCACCACCCTGTATACGCTTTTTCGAGTATTTATAGAAGAAGAAAAAAATTGTGTTAAAATAAATCAACACTTGGTTCAATTAACGAGGTTATAATTAAAAAAACACTCTTTAAATGCTGATAACAGCGCAGAACATGGAACATTTTGTATTGAGGAGTATGTGGTTGGGTTATTTTTTATTGAAAATATGCCGCAAGCAGCAGCAACAGCAGCAATAAAAATAAAACAGAAAAAACTCGTGTTAACAAATTGTTTTCTAACTGATTAAGTAAACTTTTTAACAATAAAAAAAAATATGGCAAAAAAGAACAAAACAAAGATAAAAACAAAATGAATAAAAATTTAAAAAGTGTCGTGTAGGTAGATACTTTAAGGCCCAAAAATAGTAGCAAAAAACTTGTAATAAAAACAGCGTGGTTATGAAGAAATTTCCACACTTCTTAATTGTGTAATTTCTCATTGGTTCCACAGAATTTCAAATAATTAACGCAAAATTTTTAGGGACAATTAATTTAATTTACTGGTACCAAGTATTATCCTCAGTTCACGTATATGTCCTATACGGCTTCTGACAATCACATTCTCTCCAGTTAAATCCGAATTTCTGGATTTTCTTTTGACCGTTCATCTCCAAGTCTCACGGAGCCGGCTAAGAGTATGATCGCTTTTCACGGTTCTATGACTTTTCTCGTTATATTGCTGTCTTTACGCAAGGTATAGTATATACACTTTCGATTCCGTCTCCTGACCCTTATATTGAGTGGTTGCATTTTGAATTTTCAGTATAGCTTCTCGTTCGATTTCGTGCTAGGCCGATAAATTCGAAATACATTCCAAGCACATCGGTTTATGAAGATTTATATAATTGCCTGGCTATAGTTGCGGTCTTTTTGGAATATTAGCAGCCACACTGAGGAAAATGCCTTTAAATAAATATATTTGTTTCACAGTTTCTAAAAATATTTATTAATAACACTGTGCGACAGCCAAAATCGGCGGGGGTTCTGACTACCGGGAAAAGTTATATCGGTTAAAAAAAAGTTATACGTGTCCCGGCGTTTCGCAGGGTCACGTCTAGGAATTGAGATATATCGATATGAAGTTTGTAAATATCATATACGGGAATTTTGTTTGACATAACTCGAGAACGACTAGTCCGATTTTGCTGCAGCAAACTTAGAAAAATTAAAAATTGCAATTGCTTTAATCTATTGATATACTGTTTCTCTACATAATCAACAGTTTTTCAGTTATAAATAAATTTATGAAGATAGTTTTTTCGAATTCTGATAAGAAAATATAGAATTTAAAAATCACCCTATATATGCGACTACATATTTATGAAATAAAACGCTTTATTGTTGTGAAAAGCTCCCTTTCCACAAAATGTTAGCGTAAGGTATACACTTTGGAGTATGTACACCGAAAAAAAAAATTACTCCGTTTAAGGAAAAATGCCTAAATGTAGGGAAAAAATGTCCTTCAATACGAGCTAAAGCCATGGGTTCCTCAAAATAAGTAAGTTGGATTCCTTAGTACAAGTAAATGTTGCTGCTTTGAAATAAGGAAAAGTTTACTCAATGTGAGGACAAGGTTATTAAACTGAGGAAAACTTTACTTTTTCTAAGGATGAAGGTATCCTTAAAGGAAAGAAATTTACTTAAAATAAATTCATTGATTTCAAAAAAAAATTGTTAATTTTCTATTTCTTCTATTTTCTTATTTGATTGTTACTTATTGTCAGTCATTCTTATTTTAATTGTAATATGTTTTTAAAACTTCAAAGAAGAACTTAATTTTTTTTTTACCTGTCACCCAATCAGAGAATTGAACCTGTGTTCGTTCTGCGCCATGCCAATGTTCAAAGATGCTCATCTTACCCAACTCAGCCACCGACAGCATTTTTAAGACATACTAAAATGATGTTCTTAAACTGCGCATGTAACAACCATTGTCTGATCAGGGAAGCTTCGGTTCAAATCCCGGCGACGACATAATTTTTTTTTTTTTAATTTTTTTATTTAAAAAACAAGTAAAGAACTATAAATATATAGATAAAAACAGAATACTTACGAGAAGAATAGATATTAATTTTAGCGAGTAAAGCAGCGAGTGTTGCCACTCATTTATTAAGGAAAACTTTCCTACGTTATAGTAAATTTTTTGAAGAAACTAACTAAAACTGAGTACGATTTTCCTTAAGCAAAACATTCCATTAGATTGAGGAAATTTTTACTCAAATGAGGAACAAATTGTCCTCAAAAATTCTTCACAAAGAAAAATTTACTATTTCAAAGGAAAATTTTACTAAAACCACAAAATCTATATTTGAGGAAGAGCTTTGACTTGCTTTAATGAAACATGAACTCATTTCAAAGGACTCAATTACTAAATGAAACGATATTTTCATAAATATGAGGAAAAATAACTTAGATTAAGGAAAATTTTTACACTAAACCGGAGGAAGGCAGTTCTTCAAATTTAGTACGGTCTTTTTTTTCGGTGTATACTTAGTAGTACCTCTACCAACTATCGTATCATATGAATGGGGAAATACGAGCATTATCATTATTAGAAAATTTTTTTTTTTTTTAGTTGACAACTGTTGTTGCCGCCGCCATCATCGCTTTGGCTGATAAGACCAAGTGTTAATTATTATTTACACCAGTAGGTCATTAATCATTGCCAATCAAAATGAAATTAAGTTAAGTCCTAAAAATAAATATCAGTTGATATATAATGATATGGAATCTTTACTTTATTTGCAATAATACAAGTAATGAAATTTTATTTTTATTGTACCCACTTGTTCGTACAATTATTCGAGTAATTGGAATAGACTTAGCTAGAATTAATTAAGTTTTTTTTTCTTATATTAGAATCTAGGTACATTCCATCAAGTCACTTGATTCAAGTGATTACGCTTAAAAAAATTTTTTGTACGAAAAATTAAGCGGCGACCAGTATCGCCGACTAAATGAACTGTCATTAAAAAATTTTTTTTTAGTGGGTCACCGCGTCAAAAAGAAACACGGCTATTATATACAGCCATGATCATATAAATAGCACACTTTTTCCTAAGTTTAAAAAAGTTAATTTTATTGGCAGGATCTTATTTTTTTCAGAACTATGGATATACATAAATTTAACTTAATGTATTACCAATTCAGCTAGCAAAAAAAATTGAAATCAAAATTAAAAAATTTTTAATTATTTAATCAAAATGGCTGACATAGCCATTATGAGATGTTCATATAAATAGCACAAATACTAAAATACAGAATTTTTTTTATTTTCAATGTTGAAATCTAAAAAAATCTGCACTTAAATGATTAAGTATAATTAATATTTTGTACTAAGTCCCTTATTTTGCATGAACGCTTCGCATCTTCGGCTCAAGCTCTCCACAAGCCTTTGCGACCTCTCCTCAAGAATGAACATCAAGTTTCTTGAGCTGCAGTCCACAAATCGTCAAAATTTTTGATATTTTGATTCCATAGTTTTGCCTCTGCATCACCCCATAAATGTTCTTTGGAATTATGGTCGGAACTTTGAACTGGCCAATCCAAAACATTTATTTTCTCTCGTTGAAGCCAGGGTTTCATGATATTGGCCATATGTTTCGGGTCATTATCATGCATGAAGTTGGCATAGAATGCAGAATATGGGCTTACCGTGTCACAGAACTTAATAGGAAGACGGCTGAATGCTGCAAATCTGTATGTGCGTATTGCTAAAAAAAAGTCACTCCTGGCAAAAAAAAGCATGTGGTGAAGCGTTTGCCAAAAAGTCAAACCGTGAACCCAAGGTTCACCAGGAAAACAGCACCGATGTTCCTTGGCAAAGAACAAACGCTTCAAGTGTCACCACGTGCACATCACTGCTTTACAGTATTCGACGATAGTGAGCACATAAGACCGATTATGGCGACCACAAATTGTAAGAAGTGCACAATAAGTTTATTTTTAAAAAGGGAATTGGATGATTTTTAAGCGTTGTTGAGGCTTTTCCAGGATTAAATTGAAAACCTTACTAAATACAACTAACAGTGACAAATGATTTAGCCATTTTAAATTATCGATTTAAAAACACATCACATATCTTCCTAAAGCCAAGCAAATTAAAAAATACATGGGCCACTCTAATCATTATAGACCTTGAAATTTATTCAAAAATTTTATATTTTCAAATGAATAATTTTGTAAATGAAAAAAAAAAACAAAATATAATAATAATTAAAAAATAATCAATCCAAATGTAGTTGTTTGTGAATATTCATTGAATGCATCTTTTAATTTTTCGAGCCCAAATCTAAATTTAATAGCTATAATTAAAATCGAATCAATTGCCATAAATTCCTAACATTTTCCACATAAATTAAGTGATCTGAAATATTTTCAAGCTCCAAATTTGTATAATAAATTAAAAAAAAAAACACACGCTTACACAACGCCGCAACAGCGATGGAGAGCGGCCTACAAAATGTAAAAAAAAGAGTCAAAATTTCTTAACAAAAAAATATTGTAACTCATACGTCAAAATCAACGGCAATAACAACGACTACAACATGACACTTGAAAACGTCAACGCACTGCCTTACCGACAGCAACAACGACGACGGACGACGTCATTTTAAATTGAAATTAATGGACAACAACTTTATTAGCAGCACAATCAATAAATCGTTGTAAAACGAGCGACGAATGTGAACGAACGATTCGATTCGATTCGAATCCCAATCCAATTCAATACAAATCCAATTATTTTTGCATTTTGTTTGCTTTCTCTCTCTTTTTTTCTTTTGTTGCGCTTACACTGTTTTTTTATTTTCTTCTCTCTGTCTTACATAAATTGTGGCATCGTTGGTGCAGTTGAGTGCTGGTTAACATGGGGTTGGCCTGATTCGTAGTATGTATGTTGGTAGCTAACTAACATACGGTTTGGCGGTTTGGATCACAGGCGCCGTTTTTATTGCTGATATATTATTTCGCTGCTGCTGTTGTTGTTGCTGTTGTTCACTAATTTCAATGATTTTCTTAAATTTTAATGCATTGCAATGAAGTTGTGGTTGTTGTTGTTGTTGTTGTTATTGCAGTTTTTGCATACTTTACAACCATAATTTAAGGTTGCATGCAACACTGATTTATTTACCAATTACCAAGTTTTATATGCGTCAGTCAATAAAGATTTGAAAAGTAATGCGAGAATATGTGTTTTTTTTGTTGCCTTCTTTACTAACTTGGCTACAACGTTTATACTTTTTTGTTTTTGTTAGTTATGACATCAATATATTGACAAGTGTTTTTACTGAACTCATTTTATTAGAAAAATGTTTACTAAAAATTTTATGCCTCATTAGCTGTAGATGTAAACAAAATTAATTATTTTTTAGTTTAAGAAACAGTAAATATTTTTAAGTGATTTCGGCCAACTATATGGAAAGCCACGTGTACAAAATTTTACTCGGGAAGAAACTTCTTCATTCATTTAATTTAACTTTTTCCAACATAATATAATTTTTTTAATAATTTTAAGACAAGTTTTGTGGTTTAGCAGCCAAAAAGTAAGTAAAATTGATAAAAAAAATTTTTCAAGAACTCAAGATAATATTTGCGTATTACTAACACATAAGTATATGTACCCCCCTATTAAGACCCAATTTCATTTTCATTGAGTGTTTGGGAGATATCCTCATTTTTATATTTAGCTTTTTTCAATTTGTATAATTGGCTAGTGCCTAGGGCGGCACGATTTTAGGGGGGCAAATATTGGGAACTTTGAATTTTTTTTTTTAATTTTTTAAATTTATTTACACAGGGCGAAAAAAAGTGCAAATACTGGGATTGTATGCACTAAATTACCAAAAATTGTTAACAAGCAAAAAAAAAAAAAAAAAGGATTTTGAAATTACAATTTTTTTTTTCTATATTTACTAGTGAAGGGGGGCATTTCTGACTGGCCTAAGGGCGGCAGATTTCTAGGGTTTGTCTTTTGGCTTTGTGCTATATAGTCGTTGACGATTATTCACATATTATCTACACGAACCCGACTAGAACTTTTCTTAGGCATGCCTAAATATACATTCGGCCCTAACTGGAATATAACGAGGTTAGCCTAAATTAGGAATGTTTAGCAGCAGCCTAATTAGGCAATCCTAAGGAATTTCTAAATTAGGTTTACCTGTCGACTGCCTGATTAGGCCTTATTATGGCTAGTAAAAGGCATGCCTCTGATGGCTTTTGCCTAACCAGAATGTTAGGGCCTTGTGCAAAAACCCAACGAGAGCCTACTGAGGCGGGCGTTGGACAATCCTAATTAGGAAAATTTGGGGCACACCGTTACAATCCACACTTGGCCCTGACGTTCTGGATAGGCAAAACCAATGGGGACCTAATTTATGCCTAGCGATATTTTCTAGTCGGGAATATCCAATCAGGACTATTAATCACAAGCAAAGACAATCTGGCCTGCAACTAGACAGGGATTCCCATAGGTTAATGTGAAGCTCTACTACCTATGGTATGTTCCATAATAGTGTTAATGATAATGCTCGTAAAAATTAAAGCAAGGTATGTTCCAATTAAGGGGCTAGCTCTACTCAGCTCTACGCTCTTTTTTTTCAAATAAATTATTAAACAAAATTTAGCTCAGGGAGACCTTCTCTTCCATAATTTTTTGCTTATTTATTTGATTCAGTTAATTTATTATTAAGAATTTTTCATCACTTTTCTTAAAGCTTTATAATTGTGTTTAAAAATTTCTATTAAATTTTTAATAATTGAGTAGTGATTTTTCAAAGTGGCTTATTTCCATGTTAAACAAAATTTCAGTAATGAGAAAAGTCCTTCAAGAGCTGTTTACAGTAATTTTTTTTTATTGTTTTTAGGGTTACATATAGTGTTATCTAATATTCTAATCCGTTTAAAGCTTTTCTAACATATTTATATTTATTGGAAAAATAAGAAATATTTGGAAATGTGCTCTTTTGGTGTAAAATTTTATTTATTTAATACTTAACACAAAATTGAACTATGACATTACACTTTTTTGCCATGCATGAGTACGTGGCACGGGGAGTTGCCGAATTGCATACTTTATATGATTCGCCTCGCATATATTTTATATTATATTATATTTAATTCTTGTAGAACGGGGAATCACCCGTGCCAAATGCAACAAAAGGAAATCTTTTAGTCAGTTGTTCATCAAAATGTCATCAAAACGTTGATTCTCGCCGAAAGGGGACGTCCATTAATTACGTGGTGTTTTTTTTGTTGAAAATTCGGACCCCCCCTCCCCTTGGTGAGATTTGATGAGATCTGGCGGGACCCCTCCCCTCCCTATAGTGAGATTTAAATTATAATTTTTAATGCAATTTCTATGCATTAAGAAGTTGACGTGAGGTTTTCCTTGACCCCCTCCTCCTCCTTGGTGAGATTTGGCCGGACCCCCTCCCCCTATTTTTACTCACGAAATAATTGGACGTCCCTAAAAAGAAATATTTTAGTTCAACTAAATAATGTTATTAATGGAAAAGTGCTTGCAGAAAAATATGATGCCGGTACACCAAAAAGAGGTTTGTTTTAATTTTTATGGAGCATTGGTAATTTAAGAACGCTGCTACATACCTTTTCTTTAACTTTTCTTTAATAATTTTAATAAGTTTTTGGTAATACGGATCTCCGCATAATCTGGATTGGGGCCGGTTTTAATTGATCCGGATTAGCAAGATTCTACTGCAGTTTTTAAAAATAATACATCTTAATACTTGATAATAGAAAATGTTACATATCAGCGGCATGTTTTTGAAAGTGAACAGTATTGCTCGACTTAAAATGCAACCTTCAGTTAAATCATCCTCTATATAAAAAATCAGAGACAATGGTGCCAAATATGGGTCAATTTCGCATTCAGCGTGCCAAAAGTATGCTATAAAAAGTTCTAATATCAAATAACATCTTTCGTTGTTGCCTTTTCTAATTAGAACATTTCAACTTTTAACCTTCTCCATAACAATTTATTCTGAAGTCATATCATTATAAGCTCAACACTTCTCAAGTCACCCACTTCCAAGCAAAATATAAAAATATGTTATATCTATCAAATTATTAAATACTTTACAAAACACCCATAAATGTCAGCTGAAGTGGGCGTTTCTTACTATGAAATACAACGCGCATACATCAAAAGCCGAATGTAATCCATCAAAAGCCATAACAAGTGTTGATTTAAATAAAATTTAATTTTTATATGACATAAATGAAACCACGCAACAACATTGATGTATTTCCATTCATAAAATGATTGTGCACAGTATTAAAAAAATTTCAATGAAAAGAATAAGATCATGTTTAATAAAAAAAAATTGAAATTTAAATTAAAATCCCACTAGAGTCAATTGCCGTCACCGCCATTGCCATCGTCATCAACGTGTTGTGATAAATGACAAATGAAATGTTTTGAACGTCACTCCATAATTAAACAGAAGCATTTAAAAAATCATAAAAATTAAATTAAAAAAAAAAAAATACAAATAATAAAAGGCAAAAATTAACTACAAAAAATAGAACAGAGCCACACCAAGTCATTTGGTAATACATCAGAGTCAGAGTGACAGCAACAGGGGAAATACATATCATACGTTGAAAAGTGAGCAACAGCAGCAGTAACACCGGCAGTTAACAGACAAATAGACGTTTGCGGCAAGTGAGCGATAGAGTGCAAACACAGCAGTGAGAAGAATTATTCCAAGTTAAACTTAAGCCAAACGAATTCAAAAAACAGGCCGCAATATGCGCTGTTAATAAATCTGTTAAAAAAGTCTACTAGACATGACGATATATATGCACGATATATGTTTGTCTGTTTGTTTGTTTGTAGATAGTTAGCAAGTTAGCAAAAGAGCGAATGATATCAAGAGTAGTGTAATAGCAACAAAAACCAACAACATGAACGCGCACAGTAGCACAGAGCGCCATCTATGAATGCTTTATTAAACACACTTCATGCCATGCCACTTGTGTTTAAATGCGACCGCCTTCTGTAGTCCCCTCTTGATCTTTTTCCGTTCTATGGTACCAAACACACTGTATATTGTTTTTATTACATTGAAAAAAATTAGCTACTAAGTATTGTAATAAAATTTTAAGGGATGTCAATGAAAAGTTTCAAGGGAAACTGCTTTATTTTCATAAAAACACCATAGATGCCATATCGAAATTATTTAATTTTTATTATAAAAATCATAATTTAATATTTATTTCCATAATAAAGTATGAAAAATGAAAAAGTGCGAACAGTGAGACAGAATAATTTTTTTCCTCAAGTGTATATAGAGTATTAAAATGGCCCAGAAGAGGTGCGAACAGTGAGACAGCATAATTTTTTTCCTCAAGTGTATCCACAAAGTCGATACTGTCAGCAACGTTGTTTTCTATTGCACATAATTAAGCTCTCTGCGCTCGAAATCTGTTGCTAATATGTCCTTAGAGAGTCGAAAAATTTTGACGTTTCTTAATGGGCAAAGTTTTTTTTTTCAAAAACTGAATAAATGGACATGGAGACGTTTCAAAAGTTTCGCCTTTTATGATGTTTGTAGAGCAGTACTGAGCTATAAACGTGCTGGCAGGTATCAGGTATCAGACTTCTGGATATTGTGGTACGACCATGTTACTATTACAACATGTAATTCTGCATCTTGTAATATATTTGCCACTAACAGCCTGCATCTGGATTAACTGAAGCTGAGATAATTCTTCAAATTAAAAAAAAAAAAATGGCTCATTCACTGGTGGACTATTAACTGACAAAAACTTTTCTCAATAAATAAAAGGTGAAGGTTAAGTTCTTCTTTACAAATGGCAACTCCCGCGATTTCTCTCTAAACAAACAGAGGCGAAAATCGTCTAAAATCCCAAACAAAGTAAAAACTCTTGTAAAGGAGTTGTCAGTCATTGAGCGTTATTTGCTTAAAACAAATCGCTGAAAATTTAATATGATTTTTTACAGAAATTCAATTTACAATTTCTACTTAAAAAAAAAAATGGTCCAAAAAATCAAAATTAAAGGAAAATAATCGCCTAAGATTTTAACAAAAAATTTTAACATCAATTTAGATCCAATTTTCAATTATATTTCATTTACTTTTCTGTGCGATTTTTAAGTTTTTTCTTAGCAACTTAGTCAAATTTTATCAAGTTTTTCATATTAAATAAATATTATTCTCTGTGTGCTTGGTTTTTCCAACTTTTCTCTTGCATTCCTACTCCAGTGCCAGCCATTTAAACGCACGACAACGACAAAATACCGCGGGTATTTTATTACCCATGCTGTATGGCTGCCGCTAGCATACATACAGATGTATATCCAGAAAAAACAACAACAACAACAAAAATTAAAACCACACTTCAACAGCAACAACAAGAGCATTCGCCCACTTTATCGTGGCGTGGAAATCAATTTTCATTTTAAAGTTGAAAATTTATACAATTCGAATTAACATTACATGCCACAAATAGGGGAGCGCATGGAGGGTAGGGAGTGTTGTTGAATGCTATGGGGACTAAGTGCTGCTGCATACCAGCAAGCAAAGCTCACATGCAACAGCAGCAGCAGCAGCAATGGCAAGCAGTAGATTGCTGGCAACCACGTTGTTGCCAGTCGTTTAAGTTTACTGAACGTTTCATTAATTTTCGCTTTGGTGCGCTTGTCTTTCTGGCCTCACTGCTGGTGCTGTCTGTTGCCGCTGCTCTTCTCACATGGATGCCGCAAGAAGTTACTTTTAGTTTAGTTGGAAGAAGGGAGCAATAATACGAAATGTATACAGCAGTGAGCACCCATTAGGAAAAATTTTATAAGTTTTCTTAAAACCATACACAATATGTCAGTCATATATGCATGACAACTTAAAGCAAATAATTTGCAACAATTAAATAAAATAGTAATAAAATAATTATTAAAAATGTTAATTGGTCGAAAAAAACCAATGCAAAATGTTGTCAGTCATATATAGCTGACACTTAATAATTGATAAACATAATTTAATTTGATGCAATAAAAATTTTCGTAGATAAATAACATATAATTTTAAAATTTCACCAACACTGACTGTATAATCCCTAATGACTTCTTTTTTTTTGCAGCGGGTAAAAACTTTAATTTAAATTTCTAGTGTGTAAGAGAAATAAAATAAAATAAAAAAAAATCCATTGAAAATAAAATAAAAAATTGACACGTAATTAAGATTAACTGGTGGAAGAAAACATGCATTTCAGGCGCACTTTTTTCACCAGGCCGCCTCAACATTGACGGTTTTACTCTGCTCCAACTAACTTCAACCATAACAGCAGACTTTGCCTCACCATTCATTTCCAAAGATATAGTATGCAACACACATGGTTGACTGCCGCACTACCATGAGGTGTAATGATGGGATCAAATGTGATCTGCGTTGAAGTGGCGTTGCTGTAGCTGTTGTTGTTGTTGTTAATGTTGGTTTCAAGTTGTAATGGAAGTCTACATAATTTTATGGTTAATTGAGATTGAAGAGCGCTGAGAGCTGTAATTTTATTTGCTCGTTCTTTTTTTTTTTGCTTAGTTTTTGATGGTGTAAATTAACTTTATAGAACGGTTGAAGAATAACAGATAATGATCAACTAAATTATACATATGAGCAGTTCGAAATTATATCTTATTTCTTGTGGCATATGTAACAGAGAGTATACTGTTCATTAATATTTTTTTTTTTTAAAAGCAGTAAAAAGTATATGTAGCAAATTTGAAAGGTCTTCATTAGTAAAATTAATATTACTAATGAACTATTGTCATAAATTATGCTATACGTTACAGATCAAAATTCAGATCAAATGTACCATCCTGTAGAGAGCTTTTGATATAGAAACCATAATTTTATTGCCTTAGAAAAACGTAAAGTAATGAATAGTACCTTCCAAATGAGTATTGCAAACAGTTTGAAATGGATCCTACATACTTGAGTTTCCAAGCTCTTTTTTCAAAAGGAATAGGTAATTCAAAACCCACTTTATAAACGAAGGGTTGAGGGGTTGAAGTTCTTCGGGAGCTTACAAAAGACCTAGATCTTCGCAATGAATATGTTCCTACAGTATGACTATAAATAGCGGCATGGGAGTGGTAAGCATACATATATTTAAGCTACTTACTACTTTAGGCTTAGTATGTTGTGTGATATTTCTTAATCCTTATGTTAACTGCATATGAGAACCCACCTGAAATAAAAAAAAGCTTATGTTAATAAATATTCGAAGTAAAAAAATCTGAAAATTAACTTATTTACTTATATACATTAACAATATATATTAGAGTAATTATTTTCACATTTTTTCTGAGGACCTTACTGCAAAAATCAGAGTTTACAATCTAAAATACATCACATTTCGAACAAAGTCTTAAATGGCTTTGAACGGCATGTAAATTATTAAGTGCTTGGTTATGAAAATTTCCAGAACAAAAAAAAAAACAACACAAAAATTTTTTTTTGTTCTGAATATGCGACAGCTATTTTTCTATAAACTTTTGTCTACTGACCCACGTTTCTTCGGACTGGCTCTGGATCTTTAAATATTTAACACTTAGCAGTCAACGATGTTCTTTTTGCTAGTGATTTAATGACCTTAATCGTTTCATAATCTTAATATAAGCAATCTTTCCTATTAAATTTTTTAAAGCAGAGTCTCAAAGGCTTAAATATCTCCATGTCCAGAGCAAAACCGAACAAAATCTTTGCTTATTCAGATTTGACAGACAAATTATATAGCAAAGGGCGTGTAGCACGTTCAGAACAAAAAAAAATTTCCGCATGCCTTGTAAATATTTAATAATGTTTCATTTTGTTTGTAAAGAAAAATTTCAAGCAGTGTCAAAAAGTATCAAATGAAAATTGATACCGAAACAGGTACCGACAAAGTCAAATTATGCTATAAAGTTTCGAAAATTGTTAAAAAAGTTAATGAAAGTCGAGAAATCTCGAATAATTCGATTAGATTTGAAAATTTTCGATTGAACTCGAAAAGTATCGATAATGTTAATAAATGTCGAAAAATGCCACGCTAGTATTACTTTTTAGCTGTTTTAATCCACTTTTAATACTTTTTGAAATTGTTCAACATTTTATGACTGCTTTTAATAATTTCCAATGTAAATAATTTTTTCACTTTTTCAACATTTTTTGACTTTCTCAACATTATTCAGCTTTTTGAAAGTTTTTCAAATTAATCTACAATTTCTTCAAAATATTTCAGCTTTATCAAAATTATTTGACTTTTTACATCTCGTTTTGAAGTAACCGCCGTTTTCAATTACTGCAATATTTTTCGACGACACGACCAGCTTCTTGACATTAAATTATGTATTTGCTTGTTTTTCTACAGTGTATATTTGTAATAAAAAAATGCAATTTCTTTATTTTAATTACAATTCCAGTGATGCACAATATGTTTCATATATGCTATTATTTAATGATCCTCTCATACAAAATTGTAATTTTTATTAATTTTTCATACGAAATTGTGCAACATTTTATTGCTCATAAAAATTATGCGAAAATTTTGATTTATGCAGGCACCATTAATATAAAAATAAAAAATAATATAAGTAAATTAATAAAATCTTAAGTGGGTAACGCTCGCGAAAATGTGTATCTTATAGTACCAGGTTCTTTTTCACCAAAAATAATTTTTTTTTTTCACTTTAAATTTAATATTAATTATTATCGTTTTAAGACAAACCATCCAAATAAAAAATCGAAGAAAATATCAAATGACGAAAAAATATGTTTGCTCTACAACTTCGTCCCAGCATACTTTACAATTGATGCAATGCTTTCGGGTAAATAAACAATAGCCTGCGTTTGATCTTAACAACGTTAAAAAATATCCAATGGCATTAATTCGAAATTTTCAACGAGTTTCAACTTTGAGGTAATTTTGAGACGAAAATCCTTCATTTGCTGGAACTAGCCCAATTACAAAGAAAACAAACAAAGATTCCATGTTTTTTTGTTAAAATATTTAGTTGTATGTATGTACATATGTACATAAGTGTATGTATGTTATAGTTACGAGTATTTTGTAACATTAACAACAACTGTTGATAACAAATAAATCGCTTAATTAACCACAAGGTATAACAAATTACTTTGAAATGAATACATAAAATAAACCACGTTAATAAGTAGGTAGGGGACAAAACGCGTCAAGCGGATCAGTGCTCTGTCCAAAATTGACTGCATTTTTAATAAATATTTTTGTTCAAATGTGAGCTAAATACCAAAGTTTTTAAAAACCTTAAGATTCTTAAGATTTTCTGTTTTGTTTTTGTGGAGCCAGAGAATATAACTTCCATATAAAAAAATTAATAAAATCTATATAATCCTGACGAATTCTAATTACTTTGTGTCCAAATTTTATTATAAAAGTAGCTGCATTACAAGTAAAAGTTCGGGAGAAATGTTATAGAAAATTAAAAATATTAAAATTTATTTTATTTATTGGCGACAGACCATATTAGTGTGTAATAATAACATTCTTTATCCTATTAAGTGTAGAGAGTTTTTTTACAAAAATTTTTTTTTGTCTAATAAAAAATTAAATTAGAAATTTATAAAAAAAAGTTGATACAAATAAAAAGTGTTAGAATTAGACGAAAAATATTACAAAACATTTTTAATATTTTTTTTTGTTTTGTTTTTTTTTTTTTTAATTCAAGGCTTAATCGATTTTGGCTCTAAAAAGTGTACAATTTTAAACACCGTCAATCGGCTTTAAAAGTTTTGACCTTAAGCTACCAATTGATTAAAAATTATTTTTTTTTATATTTAAATGCACCCAATTTTGGAAAGAGCACTCATTATACGCTTGACGCGTTTTGTTTCGTATACATACGTATGTTTATATGTATATGTATGTATATATGCATGCGTATTAAAATGTAACAATTTGTTTGCACGTCTAAAATTTCCGCAATCAAATAAAAAAATAATGTTCAAAAAAAAAACATACCTATTGAATAAAACTAAAATGGAAAAAAAATAAACGAAGCCATCAATCAATTTAATGACGGCATATTTTAATTAAACACAGACCGAGTAAATGACAACAACAACAAAAACTATTAATATTAAGAGAGAAAAAAAAATGAAATAAATATATATATATATATACACAATATATAAACCAACAACAAAATCACAATAAATATAACAAGCGGTGAAACAATAAAAAATGACAAACAAGTTGTTAAACGTTAATAAATTCAACCGATTGTCGGGTTGAGAAATAACAAAAAAACTAAAAAAAAAAACAGAAAGATAAATTACGAATTGTATCTACAAAATGATATGGGGGACCACGACACACGCTTTGGTTAAATAGTTGATTAAATAGTTGGTTGTTTGGCTAACGACTAAACGCCACAACTTAGTGACAGAAACTATAAACTGAAAAAAAAAGAAAAAAATTTCAAACCCACACGCTGTAATGGCGCCAATAATGAATTAATTTGTTAAGGGGGGAAGGTAGGCGATAATGTGAAGAAAACTATTGTTTACGAAACTATTTAAAAATTCAATAAAAATATAATTTAATTTTGAAAAGTTAGCTAAACATCTTAAGAATGCCTGCAATATTAATTGTACGATAGTTGTCAGATAATGAGCATAACTACGACCGACAGTGCCAGGGGAGTGGTGGCAGGAACTAATTGTTTATCCGCTAGATACGCGTACGTAATATTATGCAGAGTTAATTTATGCGCATAATTTCATGTCGACAACTCGCCGACAACCACACACAAATTAACAAGAAAAATGTAGAAAAAAAGCGACAAAACAAAAGCGACACTATGGCATAAAAAGAGATAGACAGAAAGGACTGACTCACGGACGGACATTTAAATGCATAGCTACAAATTAAATGCGGCAAAGGTAGCGATTTGATAAAGAAAATAAAAGAAAAAAAATTCAACACAGTAGCTGCCACACAGTGACTTAGGCGGCAGCAACTACTGTTGCTACCTTATTTAAGTTGGACTGTGTGAAGATATTGTTTATTAGACAAGAGCGCCATCTATTATCTTCATGAAATCAAAATCCCAAGTAAAGGACTGTGTAGGAAAGAGAGAGAAAAAAAATCACAACAGCAACAACAACAACGATGACGATAATAATAATAATAATAATAACAACATGAACGATGAACGAGTCTAACGACCGCAATTTCACGCTTGACAACATCGAGCACGCTGTATTTTACGATTCAAATAACGGACAGTTTTAATCTCTTTACATCTTCTGTCTGTCTGTCTATCTGTCCGACCATCCATACGTTTGTTTTAAAGTCTGTCTAATTCGTAGTATAGTTACTGCACTGATTTTATGTTTGTTCGCTTTGATATGACGTTATGTTTAGTATTTTCATATCCGGTTTCAAGTTACTTGAAATACCGAATTTTTATTAATTTTTAAATTGCTTTAAATCCGGTTTTGCAAATGACCGCAAAGTCTTATCTCCTTTTGCTTATCGAACTATTAACTTAAATAGCAATTTAGTGCTAAGAGCTGGCTTAAACTAGGAAATTCTGTGAAAGAAATTCTTGTCTATTCTCTTTTGTGAATTTGTTTTGCGTTTACACAAATTCTGTACTCGAACCTTTCATTTGTACTCTCTTATCAATAAACAAGATAAATTTTCGCAGAGGATTTCCTAGTGTAAACCAGCATGAACTACGTCAACCCGCCTCAACAAACGTAAAGTCAAAGCATAATATCAGTGAACGAACAGAACGAAAGAGAATTTCCGAGTACGACAAATTATGTAGGTTTTTTCCGTCATACCAACAAACACGAAGAATTTTCGAAAAGAATTTCTGTGTGTAATCGGGGAATAAGCATCGTATGTTACGCAAGGCAATTTCTTTGGAGAGGGAACACAAAATTAATGACTTCACGGATCGCAGGAATTGTGTAAAACAGAGTGGATGGCTTTCTTGGCAGCATCTGACTGAGAATGCAAAAGGTGTCTGTATCCTGCAACCAGGTACGAGATAGAACGAAAGATGTAATTTTATACGTCACACGTCAGTAGCGGAAGGGAAGGAATGGGAAGGTAACAGCAGTGGACGGCAGGCAAAGTGAACAGAATGCAGATTGCATATTACGGTAAGTTCGGCGAAAATATTTTGTATTTCAGTGCCTTGTAAATAGGAAGGAGTCCACCAAAGGCTGCGTTGAAAATTTTCGCCGATTTGTCTGAAAACTTTGAAGACACTGTCATCAATAGCATATGGTCTTTGAGGTTGATAACTCAATTGAAAAAAACACAAAGAGGACTGACACCTCAAGTGGCTTAATATTTTCTAGAATAACAATTTTTCACGCTATTACCGTTCCACTTAGCGTTTGTCTATTAAGTATATTTAGGTAATCATTCTTCCATAAAATATCATCTATTTATCACTAATTAGTCAATGAGCCACCAGTCAATCAGTCCCACAAAAATAAATTTACTTCGTAATTTTTTTTCCTCCCATTTGTCATACCTAAAACTTTTAAAGTTATTCGTGTAAAATCGGTGCCAGTAATATTTCTTTTTATCAAACTGGAAACAATTGATTTGTGATTTGTCTAACTAAATTATACGCTTTTAAATTATTACGCCTCATAAAAACTTTAAAATGCATGCAGTAAGTGAAGAAATTCGTAATTATGCCAGAGGTAATCTGGGAAGGAAAGGGTTTATTCACTAACTATACGATATTGGTACGACAATGAATGGGACAAGATGTATAGTTAATATTTTTCTCTATGGTAAATTATATGGTAAATGTATAAGCCATGTGTTGTTGGAGTGGTGTAAATTAAATTTTATTTATATTTCAAATGGCGAGATAAAAATCTTGAAGAGGTTGTAAGGAGGGGCAGCGGTGCAGAATATATTTTTTTTAAAAGTAGGCGCTTCAATATATAAATATGTTTTCACAGCCAAACTAATGGACTGAGTTTGATGAAATTGTGTATGGATATAGATTGAAATTTATGAAAGGATATTTAAAGTTCTATAAATGGGCGTGTTACTGCCTCTAATGGGAAAAAACGCAGCCACGGCTGGGCCGCTACACCGATATTGATAAACGTCGGTATGGAGATAGATTGATTTTGGATCATGAGTAAAGAAATTTGTTTTTAAATGGGAAGAGTCACGCCCCTACGAGGAAACAGAGTTTTCACTGCTAAACTAATGAACCGATTTTAATGAAATTTGATAGAGGGATAGATTAAGCCTTGAAGAAAGTCATTTGTTTTAAAGTGGACGGTGTCACGTCCCTAACAGGAAATAATATATTCTCGATTTTAAGTTAATTTGGTATGGAGATAAATTGAGCCTTAAGAAAGAGATAGAGATAGGGATTGGGTAACATGATACCATGAATTTTATTTTTGGGAGCGGTGACATTTAATCAGGTCAAATGATGTAGAACTGTTTTGTTTTATCACTATAATGCAGTGGCGACAAATCGGTAGGGCTAAGGAGGGCTTTGGAGCCCCAAGGATCTGAAACCAGTTATTATTCAATACATAAATTCAATAAAACCATCTAATAGTGCTAAAATTGTAAATCTCGGCCCCCCCCCAAGGTTTTGGCGAAGTGAAGCTAATGCTATAATAGTGGAGTTTCAGCTAGTGGGCGAACTCTAGTTAAAAAAATCGAATATGTACTTTTAAAAATTTGAGCAAAAGTTGGGAAGGGGCCGTTCAAGTATTACGTACCGCATTTAGGGGTGGGGGAGGGGTTCGAACAACGAGTTAAAAATCTCTTGTTTTATTTATTATTATCGCAGACGCGACTAAAATATAACAAAAGTCGCTAAAATGACTTTCCGGTACATTACGCAAACATAATTGTGACTTTTAGGTAAACATGGTCACTTGGGCGATACCGAAACGTTTAAGGAGAGGGGGGGGGGGCAGTGGGAGGTCAACAATTTTAAAAAATTGCGAAAGACAAACAAATATTGAATAAGTTTATAAATGTGGAGAGCGTTAAAAAATCGAAAAATGTTGAAAAAGTCAAAAATATAATCAGAATGAGTTGAATAAGTCGACAATTTTGAAAAACCGTTTTGGAAAATGTTAATAAAAGTCAATAGAAGTCAAAAAATATTGAATAAATCAAAGAAAAATCGTGAAAAATCAATATTAAAAATAGTCAAAAAATTTTAAAAATTCGATTTGCGTTACTTTTCCGCCAATCCACTGCAAGACAAATTTTCTGCCATACCCGTCAGCAGATGATGTTCACACATCCAAGCAAACAAAAAAAAAATTATTATTAAATTATTTCCCCCATAATTTATGTACACCTACATTTTGATTGAATCGATTAGTTTTAATTCGAACCGCCAGCGATTAACAATTCACCATACAACGAACGGTTGACTGCGACGACTATCGAAACGATAAAATTTAAAGACTACAGAAATGAGTAGGCGTTACGCTGTCAATTAAGCATGAAAGAAAGAGCAATGGTACAGCAGACAGACAGACAGACAGCACCAACGGGGGCCAGAAGAAAACTCGAAAACAACGCAGTTACACGATATAATAAATGAGTTAAAAAAAAAAAAAAAAAATTAAATTAAAAAAAAAAAACTACGAAAAAATCAACGTTCAAGACCTAATACACAGCAACAGTTTATAGGAAATAAATTATTGTACTTTTTCACAGAGCGTGCGAATTGTTAGTAGCTGCTAATAGTTGAAAAAACACTCTGTTGTCATTTATGACAAATTGTTGAAAACTTTTAGATAAATGATCACAGAAAAATGACAATAAAATTTTATGATAATGCGAACAAAAAATAAATAAAAAATCTTTTTTGTTTTTAATTTATTGTTTTAAAAATTTGTTCTCTATTCAAACATTTTATGGTGGTTTTACAGGCATTTTGCTTTTTTTTGTTAATATCCAACATTAACTTGTCAACACGAAGTAGACAGACAAAAAGAACAAAAACGAAAAAACACCATGAAATTCAATTCAAAAAGTTCACAAAAGATCAACCCAACAATGAGAAATTCAAATTAAGTGGAGTTTTTTTTTGTTGCTTGACTGTTGATTTTTTTATCTTTTATTTTTAATGAGCTTAGAAACAACGTCATACAGAAAAAAAAACAAACTATAATTAGGTGGAAGAAAATTGCTTTTTAAACATTTTTTTTCTTTCATCAAATTCTTTGACACTGATCTGTGTGAAGCGGTGAGTCAGTTTTTTTTTGTTTTAAATTTAAAACAAAAAAAAAAAAAAAAATGCTTGACAACAGTTGAAACTTCCTGAAATTATACAAATAGCTGCACAGCATATCTAACTCTCAATCAATTTATTTCAGAATTTTTTATTTCATTCGTTCAAATTCTTTGATAGTATGGCTAGGGCGCCGAACCTCGAACATAAGACGTCTCCAAATATGAAAGAGTTAGTTAGTTTCATCTAATGCTAAATGAAATCATCAGTGACCTTATCAAAAACAAAGACACTACAAATCAGAAAAAAGGAATTTTGGCTTTGCTTTGTTTTAACTTTTTGTTTGCGTTCGCAATAAATTTATGCAAAAACATATCAAGCTTAAAAATCTTTACTCATCGACTCAAAGGTCACTGATGATACCATTTAGCAATAGATGAAACTAGTATGACTAGCTTTGGCCCGGATTTTCTGTTTTGTTCTTGCAATTTTTTGGTGTTACCATACACTTTACTGAACAGTAGCTTAGTAAAAACTTTTTGTTTTTTTGGCAGCAGCCTCATGCGATTTTGTATGACCTGCAGTTTGTAGAATAATATTATTAGTTTATGAATGAGAGTCCTTTTTTTGTTGGAGAGAAATATGTTGTTTTATATTTTTATGTAATTTTTATTAAAGAAAATTATATTTTTCATTTAGAAATTAATTAATTTTTTTTATATTTAGTTAAACGAGGCCCGTTTTTAGTCTCGGGTCCCACAAAATTTTAAGCCAGCGCTGTTTAAAGATATTTTTACTACAAAGACTGATAAATTTCTTTGGAAAACTTTTTTGATAAGATCAATTCAGATGCTTCTATCGGAGGTGATAGCAGACTACATGTCCGAATGTGCCATTTATTAAAGCAGTCAAAGAATTTGTCATTTAAAGTCTTTGTTAAACTTCTTATTATATTCAACTGAAAAATTTTCTTGAAATTAACTTTCAAATTTCTTCGCTTCTAAAGGGTGTTCAAATTTGAGGTATCTTTTTAAATTTCAAATAAAAGACATAAATTGTGTGAAATCTTTATTTATTTTTATTGGAAATTAAAGTAAATTGACACTGTTTAATATTGAAAACGAATGTCTTTCAAGCGACCTCCTCTGCTAGTTCGGCAGGCTGTCAATCTTTTACCAAAACTTTGAATATCTTTTTCGTGGGGTCAATTAGTGATATTTGCTCGATGATGTGTTCTTTGAGGTTGTTTATTGTTTGAGAATTATCCGCATAAGCTTTACTCTTCAAGAAATCTGATAAGAAAATATCCAATGGTATTAAATTGCATGATCTTGGTGTTCAATTCCAATTTGTTTTTGCTATGCCACATTTTCCAGATGCCAACGTATATGTGCTGTCATTTCTTATTTCCCTGGCATAGAAACATGGATGGCATTTGCAAAGCTGATGAACTTTCCCCTTTGGCAGGGTATTATTTTAAAAACTCTCAAGACAGGGAAGGTGATGGTATGTCACTTTGCTACTTGCAAGTTTCTGTTGATTGACAGACAATATGCTACAAAAGCTCTCGCAAGATGGACTCAAGGTTTAAATTACAATATAACTAGGCAAATCTGGCCGCATTGGGATCTAAGGGCATTGGTATACGGCACTAAACTTAGTGTATAGCCGATTGTTGTTGTCATAATTGGCAACTGACTTATCGGCAAATATGCGGAGAGATTAGTCTTTTGACTTCTATAGAAGTTGTAGTAATGCTCGCACTTGCTTAGGATGACCTTAGACATGTTAATAAAGGTCAGCTACTTAGTTTAATTACGAAATCTATGGTTGGTTAGTTAAATACTCTATGGTATCGTAATGGTTTATCATTTGGTCTAAGTGAGTAGGCTCTAAGGCTGACTGCCACTTCTACTTTACCCAAACTTAAAATAATTAAAAAAAAAAATGCGTTTAGCTGTTGCTGCAACAAATCGATTGTTTAATTGGATTTTTATTTAATTGCATTTTAGTGGTTAAAGCAGCAGAATGGAAAAATATTGCGGTTGCAATTACATGCGCGCATTAATGTTGATTTTATATACAATTACAAAATAAAATGCAATGAGTTGTATTTTTTTTTTATATACAATATTCATGCAAAAATATATTGTACATATATAAAAAAAAAAACTACAAAAATACAAAAAGATTTTAATTAGACAATTAAAAATTTTAATTGCAAAATATCGATACATTTTTAATTTAAATTTTGCAAAGCAAACAACAGCAATTAACTAGTTTTATTTGGCTTAATTAAATAATTTTTCATAATATTGAACAGTTTATTTTTTTTATATTTTTAAAAAAACTATTTATTAGGATTAAGTTCTTGTGCAAAATAAAAAAATTTTTTATGGTACATTTTAAACCATCATATTAGATACGTCACTTTGTTTTTGTTTAAATTAAATCGAATTGTGGAGGCAACAAAAAGTTTTGGTTTTATTTCGCATGTATAAATAATTCTCCTGTGCAATTTTCCCCTTTAAGATTTCTGAGCGATTTTTCTCAACATCACAAGCATATTTCACGGTATTGCCAACTTTAAAGTCAACACTAACAATCATATCTTTATCTACGGGGCTCGTCATCGTTGTTCAATGCAATAAAATTCAATGGATTTATATGCGTTCGCGTATGCGTAACTAACGAATATGTCAAAAAAAAAAAAAAGCAAAGTAGTGAAGCCATAAAAAAATACGTCAGCTATATTTTTCTGAATTTTTTTTTTAGCGTTTTTATTACGTCTTGCTTTAGCGACACAATGAGTAGAACGCAAATAAGCGAAGAAAATGAAGAAAAAAAACCAGCATTGCTGACGAATTTTTTATTTGGAACTCACACGTTGTTTGTGCTTTGCAACTATTTACGTATGAGCTGCTTGCCTGTCTGCCTGCCTGCGCCATATCTAGATACAATTGTATCTTGTGATTTTTTTTCCATTTCGTTAAAAGACTTTTATGTTGTTAACTTTTTTTTTTTGTTTTTATTTTTATTTTTGTTTATTTTTTCTCTTTACTTTGTGGACAAGCAACCGACAAATTTTGCTGCCAATCCATTGCTGCTGCTGATGGTTGCTGCTGCTGCTGCCCGGTGCAGTCATGTTTTCACGCTGTGTCCGATTTATTGTCACCTTCTTTTATGGCAGCTCACAATGTGAAGTCGCTCCCTCTGTTTTCAAGATATGTATGAGACTCTGTGTGTATGTGTGTGTGTGTTGGGGTTACCAGATGAATAGGAGAAAAATCGAGGATACGAGGAAAATGTTAAGCTTTATACTTGATAAATCGATGAAATGACTAACTTGATTGAAAATTTAATGAGATTTTTTTGTTGAATTTTTGGTTTCGATAAAAAACTGACGGATGTTTCAGATGTTTATGTTTAATAAACAATAACTGACAAAGGTCAGATTGTTTAAAAAAAATCGGCAACACTCTTCTTTCAAAATCAAAGTCTGTCCTATAATCGAATTGAATTTTTTCCGTTTTTCGGGCACAAAACCGTGCTCTCAATAAATCGATATATCAACTTGAAATTTTCTTTCAAATAAAAAACCAAAACGAAAATCGAGAACATTAAGAGATTTCCAAGGATGCGAGGGTATATCCTCGGAATCGAGTATGTCTGGTAAGCCTATGAGTGTTTCTGGTAATCCTATGAGTGTATCTGGTAAGCTCATGAGTATGCTTATATCTATGTGTGTATCTTTTGCTCTCTGTGTGTGCAACACAAATTGTGAGCATCGCGTGTTAATTGAAAATTGTGAACATGAGTTTCGTTTTGCGTTCAACTCCGTTTGTCTGTCCGCTGCCGCTTCATTTGCCGCATTCTTTGTTTGCGTGTTTTAAATGCGTTAAACAACAACATTTCTTTGCTTTGCCTTACGTTTGTTTGTGTGGATTTGTTAACACAATTAAGCAGAATTAAATGGCGAAAAAAAATTATAAATAAAAATCCATCATAATTGTCATAAATGGTGAATTGCTTGACGTTGCAGAATTTATTTTATTTGCACATTTAAGTTATAATTAAAATGTTTATTTTAAAAGGCAGCACTTAATATAGCGATATTAATTTATTTATTGCTTTTTATTACAATGACAAATCTTGGTGATATTTTTGTATTTTTTGAGTAGAACTGAACTAATACCGAACAGTCCTAGATTTATTTTATAGATGCTAGCAGTGAAGAGAATAAACAGAAAAGATTCGAAAATATCCTTTTACATATGTAGTATCGAAAGACAACAACACTAATAGTTGATAAATATAGCAAATGCTCTCAATTTCCTAATGTTGAAATAATTAGCTGAGAAATGCCAAATATAATTTTTTTATCAAAATTAAAATCGAACAACAGAGCTTCGATACAACTTAAAACGCTTAATCAGAGATATATTTGTTCATTAATGCATGCTTTTAAAGAATGCTGAGTTTAATAAATGGCCGCACAAAATATATGCTACATTACGATATACATACAATACATATGTATAGCATATAGATCTTTTATTTATAATAATATCAACTTAAAAGCTTAGATTGTTGTTGTTCAGTTGACAGAGAGTAAGCTTGACTAATATTTATAATTGGCTGTTTCCTAACCATGTCGTATGTGTAATATTTTAATAAAACATAAAGCGTAACTTGTACGTTTAGATAAATAATTAACATTACATAGCATTGAATGAAATTTGCCACAAATTATAAAATTTATGTGCTTAAAAGCACGTTTAGAAGAAAAGTGCTGGCAAAAATAGCTTAGCTTTTGAAAAGTGCTGCAAATTTTTTTTTAGCAACTGCAGTATATTTATTAAAAACTTCAATATCAAATATTTAAGCCCCGATGTAACTTAGAAGTTATTTTTTGGTATATTATATTTATATTTCGTGTGTTCTAAAGTAATACTTGGTTCCTTTAATGGCCGCATAAAAATGACGGACAATGCACGTTATATGCTATAATCTTTTACAATGTTATTTTGTAAATATTACTAAGTTTAAATAAGTTCCGCTCAAAAGTTATAACAACATTTTTATAGTTAAATTAATTTTATTAATACCACATTGTGATGCTTCAAATTCGGTTTTTTAAAATTGTAAAATTCGTTACTTAAAATTCAATTTCATAAGTGTTAACCATGTCGTATGGTTACCATTTTTGCGCTAAAAGTCAGTAAATTAAGTGTGCCAAAAATCAATGACCGCTTTAAGTTTTCGTCAGTTTGTTATACTGTATACACGGTACAACATTTTATTCCCTCAAATTCAAAGGACATTAAAGTACAATGCAATAAATCTGATTTTTCCATTAACTTACAAAAATAGTGCTCACAGCATCTTCATAGAAAAGTTAATTTATCGCTCAAAAATCTTAAAAAACATTAAAATTTGGAGAGTTCTCCAATTACAATTTTCATATAGACAATTTTTTATGTCTATCTACTTATGGTTTTTTATTAATTTGTATTTTATGATTTATATCAAATTTTTACAAAAAAAAAAAAAATGCCAAGTGTGTGAGCTAATTCTATAGCACCAAAAGTAAATAACAGCACAGCACTTAAGTCAACAATAACAATGTTAAGATATATTTATTTTTGTTTTATGCAACAACAAAAATGGCATTATTGACGACTAACAAAGACGATGACTGCGACAACGACGACGATTGATTAATTGCCTCACAGTTGCTAATAATAAAGCCTTTTTGAGGCAATCAACAACAACACTAACAACACTAACAACTTTAGCAATACAAATAGCCATAACTATGCTATTTTAGCTGTTGCTATTATCGTGCTGCCGTTGTTGTTGTTGTTGTGACCATTATTATACAAACAACAACAACGGCAAAGATAACAACCCATAACAAATAAATAAACAAACAAAAATGCTCGTATCTTAACGCCAAGATCAACGAAAGAGCAAACATTTGAGCATCACTTAAACAGAGTGTTGTTGCATGCCACAAGCAACAGCAGCAGCAGAAACAGTAACAGCAAACGTATTGTACTCGTACAACAACAACAACAACAATGACAAGTACACAACAAACAATACGCGATTAGTGCGCCATCTATGGAATGTCTTGCTGAACGATCGTTTGTAGCAGCAGCAAAAAAAAAAGAAAATAACTAAAATAAAAAACAAAGAAATCAAACAAAGTTGCTGATATTTTGTTGCAATCAGATTTTGTGTTGCTGTCGTTGTTAGTGCTGTTGCTAGTAAGTAGTTTGCAAGCAATTGTCGATTGAATGTCGTAAAGTTTGTTTATCTCTATCTTAGTTGCATAGATTGGTGGTATAGTGCATATCGGTACTCGTGCAAAATACATAGGTTTGGTTTGACTTCATTTAGTTTTAAGCAAAAATGAGCAACAAACAGTGGGGCAGCTTGTTAGATAGATCGCTGGATGTATGAGCGTAAAGGTTACAGCCTCAGCGGATTGTTATATTAACTATTGTTAATTTAATTTTTTGGTTTAATAAATATATGTAACTCATACGCTACCTTGACAAAAAATTAACTGAAAACCTTAAATATCTTTAGAATCGTTTGTAACAGCTCCGATGGAGCTGAGATCCCGTAACTATAAACATTTTTCTTTTGTTAAGTTTGTGCTATAATCATGTCAAGTTTAAATAATGGCCACTTGAAAGTGACGTTAAAAATGTTTTCCAAAAATTACATGCATATATTTTTATATTTTTATTTGCATATTTATTATCGAAGCTATGATTTAAGTTTATGAAAGGCTTTTCTTTACGTTTACATGTTGTTCTATGAAATTTGTTTAAGAATTCTTGAATAACAGCAACATATCTATGTGATAATTAAAGGTTACTCATACGTCTGTTGATGATGATGCTGTCAAATCAAGATTTAGCCATGAAAGTTATAATACTCTTTTGTTTTGTACTCGCAAATTTCATTACTTAAGTTTAGTATCTAATATATCAATTCCATAATAGGAAACACCCTTTATATTGTGTGCTTTAAAATAATACAGTTTTTAGTTGCCAGCCTCTTTAAAACGATGCAATCATTATTATAGCTCCAATGCATTTTAGAACTTATAAACTTAAATATTTTATTCTCAGACTGTAACATAAATGCGATCACCATGTCGTATGAGTAACATTTTATATTGTTATTCTTAGAATTTTTTAGTTAAAGTTTAACAGTCACGATATTTTTAGCGCCCATTAAAATACTACTAATTGCAATTAATAGCCGCTCAGATTCAACATCAAAATATATTTTTATAGCAGTTCTATGATTTTTATGCACAAGCTAAAAATGCAATATCACAGCGCCGATATAATTTAGAGCCCAAAATCATAAAAAATTATATTTTCTTATGTATGTTCTTCATTAGTGCTAGTTTTAGTTAATGGCCGCTCATAAGTTACACCAATATTTTGAAATCAAGTAATTATGGTTGTGCTAAAAAAGCTCAACTTAAATTATGATTGGCGATTTACGATTCTTATTCTAGCATGGCTTATAAAGTTTGGCCCACTGTATTTAAGTTCAAAGCGATCAACGTTGCTGCTTTTGTTCGTCTCTTTGTTTCCATTTAATATGTCTTTTTTTTCCAATTTTTCTTAGTATGTCTGTTTGGCTGTTTTGTCTTTCTTTCTGCATTGCCGCCTCGCTGAATTTTCATTTATTTGTCTATCTATGCATTCAGAAATGCAATCAATGCAATTCTGCTACGTCTATTGGTTGCAGTTACTGCCATTTGTTGCTGTTACTGTTGATTATATGTAACTAACGTTGGCTATAATTGGAATTGCTTTTTATTATGGTTTTTTTTTGTGTAGCTTCAATATTTTTTTATTCCAACTTTTTTTTTTCAATTATAATCTTTCAATAAACCAATATTTTATTGCATCTTTCCTACTACTGTTTTTAGTAGTAGTATTTTTTCATTGAATTTTTATTACTTTTCTCTGATTAAGCTTAAGTTGTAAAAGATTTTAAGACTGATGAAAAAATATTACCAATTAAAATTTTACTATTATATTTTACTACTATTGATTATTTAATCATAATAAATCATTTAACTACTATTTTTATAGCGTATTTTTTTCTAAGCAATTCAATTTAAACTGTTAGATTTCTATTTTCAGATATTTTTCTTTAATTATCTCTTACAAATTGTTATTGATTTTTTATGCAATGCAACTTACTACACATATTTTCGGTCTATTTTGGATTAATTCTTGAGATAACAATATGTCTTTCGAACTACAATCAAAGATCTTTACACTCTTGAATTGCTGCTCGAAAATAAAAATAAAATTAGTAGTTGGCTGCTCAAAAATGGGACCAACGTACCTAGTAATCTAATGTTCTAACTTCTTTAAGGAGTAACAATATTTTTGAGCTGTTTCTTAAAAGTTTTATTTAATATTTAAATTCCGATACATTTTAGAATCTATTATTAAAGACATTTTTGTTATGTTATAGATGCTTTGCAGTAAAACTAAGTTTTATTAGTGGCCGCTGAGGACAACATTATAATAAAAATACTACTATTTCTTGTACTGACTAAAACATCTAATACTTTCAAAGAAGTTACGTCCTTTACCAGATTGTCACCATATTTTTTGGCTTTTTTCCATGTCGGTATTGTAGCCTAGAAGTTCAGGCTCTAAGTATATCAGTCTCGATACGATCTAGAAACCATAATTATGCATAATTTCTTTTTATTATGAGAGCTCTACAAAAAGTTGTAGTTTAATTAATGGCCGTTCATTAATGAAACCAAAAATTTATTTATGAAACCAGTTATTAAAAATAATCTTATTTTAGTTTTGCTCACCATTTTCGCTAACAAATATATAGCTTTTTATGTATCTACTTCTGCTACTTATTTTAAAATAATTTTTTTTATTTGGTATTTTATTAAAATTTTTGAGCTCTTTATTCTAACAACAAGTTTTCCTCATTCTCTAACTTTAGTACTTACATGAAATTCTCAATACCCTTATGCTACTCGTAAAGTTTTTTCTACTTTTTGTACTACTCCCTTTTCAAATTGAAAGTTCAATTACTTTGGCGTATAGCACTCTTTGAAGTTCTTTTCGTCTTTTTTTTGTACGCTAAACTTTGAAACAGATTCTATTTTTAACTTTCACAAACTCATCTGGAGAAAATAATAATAAAAAAAAAACTTTACAACAGCAGGAAATAAAGGTGATCGAAATAATAAAAAAAAAATATTCTGCGAATTGTGGTGGCTAAAGTTTTTTAAATAATAGCTGCCATGGGAGTGGTTGGCTAGAGTATTTGATATCGACAATTCCTTCGCATAACGTTGTGCAGTGAATTGTAGCACATTTGGTGCTCTTTATGGGGTGTAAGAAATTTTTTCTTCTTTTTGTTTTTTTATCAAGAGCACTTAAATGGATTTTTGTTTTAACGGCGATGAAAAGAAATTTATTAGCAACGCGTAAGAGTACTTTACTTGATACTAATAAAACAATATTAGCCTTAAGTAACTTTTTATAAAGTCTTGTTTTCTAACGTACTCACACAGAGTCTGAGGAAGATAAGTGAAAGGACTTGCTTTGAAAATCTTAGCTCAATAGTTTTTGAAATTAGTCTGCATTAAAATACAGGACTAAATAAGTAGAGCTTTTTGTACAAATATTTCTAAAGATAGTAACTATAAGACCAAATCAATAAAAGTTGAAAGTAATGTATTGATTTGATGGTATGACGCAATGAATGCCAATGGTTTCTATGAGTGCAGTACTTTGCGAATATGTTGGTACACTAAAAACAACACCATATAAAGTTCTACATTGAATTCCATGTGGGACTGAAGAAAACAAAAATAAAAAAACTAGTGACTATACTTTACTAGTTGAGAAAACTTTTGATTCAAAAGAAACTACAAGTTGTGAATCGTAACAAACTTGAATGGTCCAAATTAGCGACATTTTTTGAAAGAAACTTTAAAACAACCCAAAAAGTTTATGTCTTTAAAGTGAGCCATCATTGAAATATTAAAACAACTTAACATTTTTTTTTTTCAGCTGTATATTATAAGTAGCCCATGTGGTCCAAATTAGCAGCACTTCTTGCAAAAATTATCTTCGGGAAATTATGAATACATAATCGAGAAGTGGTTCAATCAGTTCAAATTAATGCAACTTTTAACTAAAATTACTTTACAGAAGCAATTAACTCGAGAAAAGTAACAACATCCCAGATGTGGTCCAAGATTGCGTAACTTTTAGAAAATATTTAAAAAAAAATTAAATGCAGCCCATAATTTCCGCACTGTTTGCCAAAATGTGATTAAATAGCAAACAATAATATAAAAATTATCGACAGCTGCATTTTATACAGATCCCAAGTGGTCCAAGTTAACATAACTTTAAGCAAAGAAACTGTATATTTTACGAAACAACTTATTTTCAGTACCAAATTATCATATATTTAAAAACAAAGATTAAAAAAATATTAAAAGAAATTTTAGAAAAACCTGTAGTGGTCCATATTAGCAGAACTGTCAACAGATATGGAAATAATGAAGACTAAAAAAGCTTAAAAGTTTCAGTCTTTTGTTTCATATTGATTTTAAATGGTCCAAATTAGCAGAGCTTCTAGTAGAAACAAATTTGAAGTAGCAATACTATAAGAAATTAGCGAACGAATAACTGAAGTGGTCCACATTAGCAGAATAATGTATGAACTGATTGTTCTAAGAATGTACTTCAAATTAAAAAAAATGCATGAAATATATACTGTTGTATGCAATAATAAGCTCAAGTGAACAACATTATCAAAAATCTTTGCACAAATAACATTAGAAGCAGCCATAGCAACAACAACTCAACAAAGCAGCCTTATATGCCTTACATATATGAAAAACCAATGGTGGTCCACATTAGCGGCGCATTCAAAAAAACCGCTAAAACAAAGTAAGCGCAATTTAAAAAAAGTTAATTCTTATTAACTCAAAATTTTAACAGCAGCATACCCTTGTACTAATTAATAGCAAATACATTCAGTTCAACTGCAAAGTTGTTAACTTGGTCCATTAATCATCATTGGCAATAACTTCTGTCACTGCTGTCATAGTCGATTCTTCTTCATTTTATTTGTGATTATTCAATAAAAGAAAAATAAATAAAAATGACAAAAAAAAAAAGAATCGCAACAAAACTTAACCTCGACTACACAGCAACAACAAATCAACGCACCACGTGCAAGAGAGTGGAGAGGAGCTGCTTGCTATTTGCATTTACTACCAATTTTTTGTCTGTTTTTTGCCAATACTTTTTTTTAACTCTGTCGTTGTTGGACGGACATTGCTTAATTTCATTGTTAACTCGGTTGGAAATCATATTTATTTTGTTGTTGTTGTTGTTGCTTTTGCTATTGTTGCGGTTATTGCCGTTGTTGTTGAATTCGTTAAGCTGCACTCTGCGCGCACACCGATCACTGAAAGTTTGAACCCAATGCACCCTATGGGTTATGCGGCTGGTGGATAAGGCGCAACGAATTTAGCAGATTCATGCAAAGGATAGATGCTTTGACTGGATAATGCGCAATGCACAAGTAGTGCTGCGGTTGGTAGTGGTGAAAAAGGGGTGGAGAATAAGCAAATCTGCTTCATTAGAATTGCTGGCAGATACGATGAATACGGTCAACAACAAAGCAGGTTTCACTGAATGCAATGAAGCGTTTCGTACAACAACAACAATACAAGATGATGCGGTGTGCTGCTGCATTCATTAGTTTGTAGAAAAAGGGTTGCCAGGTATTAAGTAGAAATAATAAAAAAGAGAAAAAAGAAAAATTAACAATTTTTCGAATTAATTTTTTTTTTCTAATTTACTTGGAGGAGGCCAACATTTCTTTCAAAAGATTTTTTTTAACGAAATTTCGAAATTCACAATTTTGAGAGTAGAGTCAATTTCAATTTCAATCAGCTAAGATCCTAATTTATTTGGAATTAACCAATAAATATGCAATAATTTTGTGATATATCCAAATACCTGAAGTTTTCAGCTGGTAACCCGAGAGCTGTAGAAAATCACCGTTCATACGACAATCGCTGTCTGCCTGTCCATTTGCTCATTGAAGCAAAGAACAAAGTGGAGTCAAGCATGCAGCAGCAACATTAAGCAAGCAACCAAGAATTGTAAGTGCAACAACAACAACAAACGCAACAACAACAACAACAACAACAACAATAAGAGCAACAAAAGTAAAATGAAAAATGCTGACCAAACGAGCCAAGTTAACAACAGCAGAACATAAAAGCCAATCAAATAGCAAAAAAAAAAATCCATAAGAAACACAAAAGTTCATTTGGATTTATGTTGTTACAATTGTTGTTAGTATTGTAGTAGTAGTTGTTGCTGTTGTTGCTGTTGTTTTGCATTCGCTCTGACTGCATGTTTTTTTCCATTTTTTTGTTTTGTTTAATGTTTAACAACAACAATGTTTATAAGTTTTGTTGCTGATGTTGTTGTTTGTTTTTGTTAGCAATTATTAATGTGATGTGTTTGACACAAATGCAATTTGTGTGCAACACGCGATTTGCTGTTTGCAATCTATGCCAAGTAGTTTTTTTTTTCTTTTGCCCGGTGGAAAAGAAAAATTGATTTCAATTATTGAAAGAGTTTTAGAGCAATAGTAAAAGTTAAATGAGTGAGTGCCTCAAAAATGTTTTGCTTTTCAGTTAATACTTTCATTGATAAACCATTTAGCGCGCTTGTTTTGATATTGCTGTGAAAAATGAAAAACCCTATCAAAGCTAAAACTATGGTTATAGGAAAATTTTATAAAAATAAAAACTTAGAAAATATTGCCAAAAAAAGCTGTGCATATGTTAAAATGGCAGATCGTATAAAAACGTAATGAAAATTTCGGCCGATGCATTGGGTCAAAACAAAAAAAATTAATCAGAGTTTCGTTTATGATTTGAAGAAAATAGAAGAAAATTGCCCAAAACAAATTTCAGTAAATTTTGAGCTAAGTTCCTTACATTTTTTTCGGGGATTCTGGGTCTACTTATGGTAGACCCAGTTATCAGTTTTTAATAAAAATGTTCAAAGTGAGAAGTCTTTAAGGCGGCACATAAGCGAAAATTTAAAAAAAAATAAATAAATTCATTAAAAAGGTAATTATTTGTGGATTATTAGAACAAAAAAATATCTTGTAACTATTTTACTGAGGTAACTGTTCGGTACAGTGTGTGATATCTCCAAAAAAAAAAAAAAAAAATACAAAACTATACATGCTAGTTTCATACATTGCTAAATGGAATCATCAGTGACCTTTAAATCGACGAGTGGGAATATCTGAGCCTGATATATTTCCATTTTGCATAAATTTGTTGCGAATCCAATTCTGGTATGTTTGAATAACTTTAGGCCTGTAATCATAAAAGGTGGTATGATGATATGGCTACTAAACAGTTTTTATGAAAGGCCATCTTTTGGCTATTTTACCGATCTTTTCTCTAAAAATACTGAACGGAGTTTTATCCAAATCACCTGAGCAGCATTTAAGTAGAAAAAAAAAACTATTGTAATACTCATATATTTGTTAATACTACAAAATTATGCGTTGGCTGAAACAAATGATTTTTCATAGCAAACATTCACTGTTTGTCTTCTTAATCTACTGCCGAAGCAACGGGCCTCCAATTATCCACTCAATAAACTACACTTTGAAGATCAAGAAAATCTAATTGAAATTATGTCTGATATTTTAAAAGCAAGTTTATAAAATAAATGCAATAGCCAAAAGGAGCATAACTAACTAAGGGGACGTCCATTAATTACGTGAGTTAAAATAGGGTGGGGGGGATTCGGCAAAATATCACCAAATCTCAACAAGAGGGGTGAGGAGGTCAAGGAAAACCTCATGCCAACTTTTTAATGCATAGAATTTACATTAAAAATTATAATTTAAATTTCGCGGGTGGTAGGGGGGGGGGGGGTTCGCATTTTCAAGAAAACACCTCACGTAATTAATGGATGTCTCCTAAGTTGTTAGTTCTGTATCAGGAGCCAAGTTGTGGTTTTTGTTCATTAACTTGAAAAATATGCATAAAATCTCACATGCCCACGGGAATTGAGCAAAAGAGCTAGAATTTGATTCGCAACTGATTGAAATCGCTAATGTGATAATATGGGCATTTAAATTCAGAGAATTGAAAACTAGAAAAAATTAAAAATTGAATACTTAAGCACAGCAACTGCAACAACAAGCCAATAAAGCACACTGACAGCAAAATGCGTTGAGTTGTTGTTACATGGAGGCATAGAATAAAACGCTAGCTCACATGTAGCAGCTTAATGTCATGTACGCTTACGAAAGTCTCTGTGCCTAATGCAATATGATGAAGATCGTTGACCCTTTGCTGTATTGTTGCCATTTAATCCTTTTTTTTGCCAACGAGCACTTCAGTATTATTAGAAAAAAAAAAAAAACAACCACAAGTATCAGTTGAGGCGACTATCATTGATTGTTGTAATTTGCATGTGCGTTACAATTTTGAGCTCACACACGGACGGCAAGATATAAATTTTGGATAAAATTTAAATGAGCGCTCATTTTATTTGTACAAGAGTCTGACTGAAAAAATTTTCAAACTAGCTGGACATTTAGGACTTAAAATGAAAAATATATTATATATATAGCATAAACTCAATATTGTAGTGATATCAAAGAAAGCATAGCATTTTTTCAGCTCGAAAGCACAAAAATCGCACTGTTTTAAAATTCTCAGTTAAAAACTCATTTTTCCGCATATGGGTCCTTTTATGGCATTTACTCGAAAAGTACTTATATTATCTTAATTTTTTTTTTCCTTAGAAAGCTCCATACAGTAACAAATGACTAAACTATCATGCTTTCGATTTGTTACCAAAATTTCAGCGTTTATGAAATTGTGCTTCAATGAAATTTTTATAAAATATCTAATTCGAAGCACGATAGATCGGTCAAATATTATCAAGCAAAGAGTCTTCGAAGAGCTACGGCCCGCATGCTGAGATCAAGGGGTCACAACATGACAAGAGGTTGTGTGGATGTTCTATGGTAAATGAAACTGGAGGACCTTTTGATTTTTTTTGGTTACACCGCCAATATATGTATGTACATTAAAGTCTACTGGGGGCCTCATTATGCTTCAAAATATGTATGTCCTCTGAAAGGTATTTATTTGTATTATATTAAATGCAAACCTATTTCTGTGATTTATATATGGGAACTTGATCGATCAAAACGCATCCCAAAGTCCATATATATATGGGGAAATGTAAGCTAAAAGTTTGATTCGAGTGTGTGAGACTCTATAAAAAATTAAGTCAGCAAGTTATGAATCACTTTTGAGCACTACCAACCAAATTTTTTAGATATTTCACTTAAATAATTTTTGGTGACTTTAAGAAGAACCGTGTTTAAGCGATATGTTTATTTTGATTAGCATAGCTTTTAACGTTTTCTAAACGACTTCTTAGGTATGGCTAGTAGAAGTTTTGTAGTTTTGTGCTGATTCAAAGTTTTAAAAGAACATTTCGCATATTTTATCTAAAAACTCACCAATACGTTTTTCTCTCTCTTTAAATTGAAAATAGATGAAAAATTTACCTGTAATGAGAAACAAAAAAGGCAATAATTAGACCCAATGATATATAATCTAATAAATAAGAATGTTAATTCTAAAATTTTCATTAAAAAAAAGCTAATAGAAATTTTTATTTAAAATTAAATATTTATTCAATACAATAAAAATCAGCCATAAAACAGTTATTAGCCAGAGGTTATATAAATACGTCATAAAACAATCAAGCAGCAATTTAAAGAAATACCACGTGTATTCCCCCAACTTAACATTTATTTACAACCCAAATTGCTATAATCATTTTGAATAACTTGTGTGCATATCAATAAATTTGTAATCCCCCAAGTGATTTGTGAATTAACACAAAATACTGTTCAAAAGTAAAGTGCAGAAAAAAAGCTACATTTCACAGCAATATCTCCCTTTGTGAAAAAGAGAAAGAAAAAAACCAGAAATATACCTCATCATGTTCCCCACTAAGTGATTCAAAACACATTAATAAAAATTTACTTTTTGTTGCTGTTGAAGATCAGCATGTAACCGAACCAACTGAACATTAACTACTAAAAAGCAAAAACAAAACTACAAGAAAAATGCAAGAAAATACCTTCCAACAACAACAACAACAACAAAATAATAACATCAAGATCACTTAACATGACCCTTAATGATGTATAGCATACTACTCCAGAAAGCCGAAAAAACAGCAACAACAACAAATTCAACTGAAAATAAACAGCGCCACTCAATCAACACGCTACGGTTTCTCTGGACCCCAACGAACTCGGCCAATGTTTTGATTTCGATCGTTTTTTTTTTTCATTTTATTTTTTTTTGCACAATTTGCACGTTTCGTTACGCTTTTGTTTCAAGCAAAAAAAATACGAGAAACTAAAGCAGACAGTGAGTAGTAAAACTATACATACGATACGATACAATACGATATGATGCGATACGATTTGAACGCTACAAAAGATCACTCGTTTAGTTTGCACTGACTTGGACTCCGCTCATACAACGCTGGCTAAAACCATGATATAATTTAGACAAATCAATAAATTACTAATAGCCACATTTGTTGTTGGCTTACTTTTTGGTCAAGTTAATGCCATTACAGCAAGTTAAAAAGCCAACAAACAAGACAAGATCGTTGTTGCGCGCTCAGTCGCCGCTAGTTTGTTATTGTTGGCATTTGTTGTTGCTTCAACCTCTTATGAGATATCGCCATCAATTTTAAAAATCTTTTTTTCAGTTGAGTTGGAAGTGGAAGAAAAAAAGAAAAATTAAAAAATAAAAAATCAAAATGAAATTGAGAAAAAAAAACACAAAGTGGTGAACCCAGCACGATCAGAGTTACAACCAGAGGGTCTCTTTGCTTAATGGCTTCAAATTGGCTACACTGGGGAGATCGTTTGAGCAGCAGGAAGGCAGGCAGCTCCTCTTTTGTTCGTATTTTTTGTGCTGTATATTGTTGATGTGTTTTGTTTCTCTTTTTCCACTTCATAGCAATTGAAACGAATTGTTGAGTTGATCCATGTTAAGCATACGAATTGAATGATCGCCTTAAGATATAAAAATAAAATAATAAAAAATGAGATTACATTTTTTTTTTCTTCCAAAAAAACGGTGATTTTCTGTGATGTTTTGTTGATTTTCTTTATAAGTGTTACGCTTAATGACCTGGGAAGTTCTTTGTCTAGTAAAATCTTACACGTTTGCTAAAAAATACATTCTATAAAGAGAGCGGTGAAAATAATCTTAAAGAATCCTTAGTTATCGAGGAATTGGCCATACTTAGCGTTGAAAAGATTTCCTCATTAAATTTAAAATATACAAATTCTTTACTGTGGCATATTGAAAAATCATATACCAATGGATTAGTGTTAATTTCATAATTTTTCTGTTCACTCACAACAGGCCCGTGCGCAAGGGGGTTTTGGGGGTTCTAACCCCCCATTGGAAATTTTTTTACATAGACTTTTATTGACAATATGTTCTTACTTAAATGAAAGATATTTCGTTTCTAAAATGGTCAAAAAGGTAATAAAAAACGAAAGTGTGCAGTTATTAAAAGAATGACCGATCTGTACACTAGACCGTACCAGAAAAAAAAAAGTTCACCGGACAACAGTAAATCCGGAGATTTTAGCAAGGTAATTTCGAAAAAAAATTTTTTTTGGCCGAAAATAGAGGTCGCGCATTTAAGTTTTTCATCATATCTTCGGCATTTACAGTCCGATCTTAAAGTATGATATATCAACTTCATAGCCTGACATGAAATATCCAAGTTTAAGTCCCCCCCCCCCCCTTTGGATGATATCTGCGCACCTGCCTGACTCACAATCATCAGATGAGACGTATAAGCAAATTAAAATTTGTATGTTTTGATAATAAATTGTAGGTAACTCATACGACCTGTTGTACATAGTAAAACTAACCGCTCTGAAAATGGAACACTGAAGATCAGTGTTGGCAAGTTGAATTCTATGAATTAACATGTTTCACAAAATTAAATTTTTTTTTCTTAAAATTTTAAAAACTTAAGTTTCTTTGGGAAAAACTTGCAGACTTTTTTCTTTTTAGTCGCTAGCGTTAGAAAATAATTTTTCGATAATGCCCTTTTTTTATCTCAAGTTAACGGATTCATCCGGACAACGGCTTTTTCTCAAATTTTTCAAAAATAACACAAAAATTAAAATCTTCTTACCTATTAAATTATTTATTTAAAAAAATATGTAGATAAACAAATTTAAATGCGTGTTCAATGACTTCTTTAACAAAATTGAACAAGATATTAGGCATCAACAACAACAACAACAACAGCAGAAACAAATCAACGCCATTCAAATATGTCAAAATAAAATTCCACATGAATTTTACATTTAAATCAATTAAATAAATCTTGCGCACACAAGTTTTGAATAATTAATTGGAACGAAACAACCGCGGGCGACATTTTTCAAAACGGCCATAAAAATAGACAAAAAAAAAACACACACACACACTTGAGATAAATATTAACAACAACAAGATCGGCAGTATTAATTGAAGACAAAAAAAAAATAAAAATAAAATTAAATTGAATAAACAGTTGAAATGAACAAAAAAAAAAAAAAAAAAAAAATAGAAATAAAAATTCAACATAAAAAGACTAAATGAAGTCATAAATTTATGCATTAGACCTCCAGACAGACAGCAGCAACAGCATCGATAACAACAACAACAACAACAAGAGTTGGTGTGCTGCCCACTTAAAAATTTCATAGTAGAAGCCATGATACATTAAAAAATAAAACTAAAAATAATAAAAATAATAACAATAAAAGAATAATAATAATGCGATCCATAAGTTAAATGCTGCGGCACGATCTGAACACAGCAGATACTGCTGGATAAGCGCGATCAGTAAACGTTGAAAAGAGATATGGAAAATTGAACACAAGTAGACAAAATGTTAATGTTGCGCATGAGCAGCAGCCTCATATCATTTAATTGATAGCGTTGTAACAAAAGCAACAAAATTTAATACAGAGATGGTGGGAGAAAAGTTTTGTATGTATGTTGACAACACACATAACTCGAGTGTGGGAAAGCAGGGGCTACATTTTGGGAAGTTATTGTTAACTGTAGATATTGAGTGCTATTGCTATAGCATAAGCTATGCTGTTTCCGATTTAACTTTTGTTTATGATAGTTGATTAAAGTCTTATATTCGAAAAATATTGTCTATCAGAGGCCGCTTTATTCCACACACATTTCTTCAAGGATAATAACATCGTATAAAGGAAATCATCAAGTAAAGTGCGATTTTTATATTGTTTTCGAGATTTGCGTTAAATTGTCATATAGAAAGTGTTTATTGCATGAGATTTTTTTATATATCATCTTTCTTTATTCAGGAATTTTTTAGATTATTTTTGACAAAGTTGAAATATATATTTCCGGTGAGCTAAAATTGTGTTGATAAACTTTTTTCATACAATGTTTATCTCTTTCACATCAAAATTTTTTAAAGCAACAAAAGTTTTGACGTTTTTATTGAAAAATTTAAGACAATCAACACGACTTAAGAAATGTAAATGTTTAAAAGAAAGAAAAAGCTACAGGTGCTCAGGAATCGTGTGGAAATATTATAGCTCTGAATGCCCTTAAAAAATTATTCAACAAAGGAAAGTTGTTTAATGGAAAATTATCTATCCGAAAATAAGTAAACGTGTATTAATCTGTCGGTTGTAATATCTTTACGCCCGCTCTGATGATTTCGGTTCATTCATATATATTTTTATTTCATGAGATTTTTCCGATACCTTTTCATATATCATGTAATTTTTTTTTATATCTCATGAAACTTTTTTAATGAATAAAAAATTGTCTTTGTCTCTTCATTTGAATTTTGATCTCATGATAGAAGTTCTTTTACATAAAAGTTTCATAGAATGAACATAAGCGCATTAAAAAAAAAAATATTTTTAAATATTAATAAACGGAATGGTAGCGCTGTTGCTAGTAATGGTTATTTATTATTTTTAGCTTTTTTTTTTAATAAAAGTTTTAAAAATTAATTAGAAGAGAGTACATAAAAGGGTTTTTAGAAAAAAGAAAGAAATTGAAGAGAAAAGAAACTAGCAGACATAATGAAAAACTAAAACTTTAGTTTATGTCGATTTAAGTAACTTTATCATAACGCAATAGCTTTAGTTTGGATTCTATTAGGTTGTCTTATATAACATGCGATTTTTTCTATATAAAAATAATTTGTTTATAACGTCAGCAACAACTACTTTTAATTAAAATATTACATAAATCGTAGAAGAGAATTGATTTTTTTAGAAATATTTCATGAGCTTAAAATTGAACTTTTATTTTGAAATTTTTCTTCGATTACAATATAGAAGTTTTGTTTCATGCGTTTTTATTGTACTTTGGAATAATGTTGAAAAAAGTATTTTAGCCGATACATACAAAAAAAAAAAATAGTTGCCAATTTCAAGATAACATGATATCAAATCTCATTTTTATAAATATTTTTTTTAGTATACATACAATGTATAACATTTTTTAATATATTATTTTTTTTATAATTTATTTCAGAAGGGTTTTTATGTAAGATAGAAAATGCGGCTTACAGTCCATTTAGTTTATAGGTTAAAGATCAATAGAATCTGCTATTTTATAGTGTTTCATTGTATACATTACAAGCGACAATTGATCTAATTTTATAATAATGAATCCAAGTCATAGAATTTTGATTACACAGCATGATATTCTTATTACATGAGAGTTTTTAAACTTTTTTTTATTACGTGTAAATTTAAATTTCATAGAAGGCATCTGCTTTCAAGAAGTAGTTGCACTGCATATAGCAAAAGCTTTTCCAAAACCGCATGTAATAAATTTTTACGAGCCTTTCACTTCCGTAGGTTTTCATCTAACGATATTTTTATTTCATGAAATTTTTATATCATGACTTATACACATATTTGGAAGAACTCTACATATGTGCTGTTCTACTTATTATATTCCAATCTCATAATACTTTGTTGTCGTCACTTTTGCAACATACGATTTTTACTATCATATGGGAGTTTTTCTTTATCATGCGTGATTCTAAGTCTTATGGGTTTGAAAAAAAATCTTTTAAAGCAAAAAATACGTGATAGACATTTCAAAATTTATAAGGAGTAAGCACGTTGGATGCATGTCGTATCCAAAAATCTTTTAAAATCTGAGTAAGTGAGTAAGTTAAGTGCAACTTGAATGCTTTTAAACTAAAAATTTTATGATATCCTCAATTTTTAAGTAAAATTTTTAAGTTGAATACAATCCATAATTTGTGTTTTTATATAAGAAAACACTATAATTCGCTGCTTTGCAAAATAAAGTGCTGATTTTTCGACAAAAAAATAAATGATTTAACGCATAAATAAAATTCTTATCTTATTATTTTACTACTCATTGCACCTTTCTGAGTTGCAGGGAGTGACTTGAAATTTATACTGACACTCATTTAATAAATTCAATTAATGGCTTTAGCTGCTAGTAAAGTCATATGGCGTGTAATGCAATAACTTTTATTATTTGTATAATTTATACATATTTTATTTAATGCAATAATTTTATTTAATTCAACACTGTGCTGACTTTAATGATGTTAGAAGAAAAATTGCATGCTATAAACGTAAGCCAATCAGTTTCCTATAATTTTATAATTACCCATAATTAGGTAGCAATTTAAAGTTAAGTATTAACAGTTTTACAACTTCTGAAACGCACAATTAATCATTTAGCATTTGTTGACTTGTAAAAATAAACTCGATAATATTCAACGTATAGACGCTCATATTGAAATCTGGTTATTTACGCTGAAAAAAAAAAAATGTTTAATCGCTACACTGAGATTATTTAAGATAATGGAACTAAATTTTAAGGCGCATGCTTTTTTTATTTTAAGAAAAAATACGAAAGCTGCCATATATTTTCATACAAAACAGTTCCATCGACCTTGGGTGACCTCTAAATATTTGAATTCAGAAACTTTCCTGACGGTGGAAATTTCTTTAAACACATATAAAATAAATTTCATATATATAAAAAAGTTTTCCAAAAAGTAAAACACACCCTAACCTACATATTTACGTATGTACATGTGTAAGTATGTATATGGCATGACAAGTGTGCTTATTTTAATTACAAATATCAATCTTAATTATTGCAAAGCGATAATATCAACAGCAGCAGCAGCAGCAGCAACAGTAACACAAAAAGTTAACAACTTGGCACTTACAACTTTAATTCGCGCATAATTATAGCAATTTTTATGGTAAAAATTATCAAAACAAACTTCGATTACGATGCGATGTGCGATGTCAGTTCATTTACCAAATGCAACAAACGCGAACAAACGTATGAATGAATGTGTGTGCTGTATGTAGCGTGAGTGCATGCAATGCATGCGCCATGTGGCAACGAGTGCAACAACAACAACAACAGCAAATACAGCAGCAACAGTTGCTTGCTTGCTTGCTGATTGTCTGTCGGTCTGTCTGTCTGTTTGTTGGCTCATTAAAATGCAACTCAACTGCTGTGTCTTAACTGCAAACTTTGAAATTGAAATCGGAGGCAACTAAGTTGCTTCGTAATTATTTTATGATGGCAATTTGATATGAAGTTTTAGTTGCTGCAACTTACTACCAATGCCAATGGTCGAACCACATTGTATGTGCAACTGTGTGTGTGATTGTGCAGCAAATTGCACAGCATGTTGGCGTGTGTGCATGATGGCAATAAAATTGAATTCGTTGAATAATTTGTTAACAAAATAAGAAAACTTCATGGGGATATCTTTCTCTTCCGTTTTTATTGTCAAACGAAAAAAAATAACAAAAAAAAAATAAAATCTCAAAAATGCAACTGTCAAATGTAGCGACAAAATACCGTTATTAACGACACTAAATCGTATGCAACAACAACATTTTTCCCATAAATTAACAATTCACGCGTTGTAAAAATTTGCTGAATTGCATTTTATAGCAACATTTTGCTGTTGTGTTGTTGTCTCTTTACTTTTTATTGTGTATTATTTACTAGCGCGTTAATTTTTTATTAGCGCACATTTGGTGCTCAACACAGCGGCTTTTCACACTTTTGTGTTGGCTGCAATTGCAACGACGATAGCAACAACAACAACACTTTGTTGCCTTCCCATTAGTTTCAATTACTCGCTGTTGCATGCCACGCGTGAAACGTGAACATTTTTCCACAATGTTGAGAAATGTTTACGAGTGCGGAAAAATTGTCAATAGCATTTTGTTTTTGGTTTTTGCTTAAATAATATTCGCTTACTGCTTTTAGTAAAATTTTTGGCTTAGAAAAGTTGTAGTCAGTAAATGGTGTCGTCAATAATTGTCACTGCATGCCAAATTTGTTCATTGATAGTTTTACTAACAACGATATTTGTTGAACGTTGCAATCGAAAATTGTGGTGCCCATCCAAATATGGCAAAGCATCGATCGATGACTTATTTTTTTTGTAATGTTTTGGGTCATACATAATAGAAACATCATCATCAAACATTAAATGTAGAGAAAAAGATTAAGCAAGCAGTAAGGTGCTAGTCGGTCTCTGTAGGCATATTGTGATAACCTCATAAGCACCGACTTTAATATGAGAAGCAAAGAATGATATTTGAATTCTTATGAAAAGCTTCTTCTAAACTGCCACGCTAGTTGACGATACTTGGATCCTCCTATATAAGGACAGAAACTCATCACGTGCGATGTACCACTCGTTTTGTATTGGTCACATATTTAAGAGGTAAGGATTCTGTATCAATTCGTGTGAAGCTTCTATTAAAGCTCAGTGTGCGTCCACACAGACAAAAGAAAGATTAATACAAAAAAAAAAAAAAAATGGGCAGCAATAAGTCATACCCGCTACATGCATTGCTAAATAGAATCATCAGTGACCTTTAAGTGGGTTAGTAAAAATTTCTAAGCCTGATATATTAACCTTATTGCATAAATTTCTTGAGAACTCAAGCAAAAAGTAAAGCAAAGCAAAGCCAAATTTCTATTGTGTGTGTCTTTGCTTTTGTAACTCGGCCACTGATGATTTCATTTAGCAGTGAATGAAACTGGCGTTAGCCAATTTTTTGTTAATCGTCATTTTGTGTAATTTTTTTTTGGTGTCAACACACACTGTACTGAACAGCAAGTTGAGTAAAATTATTATAAACTATTTTCTATTCCGCTACAGCACAAAAGAATTTCTTTATTTTTTTTTAAGAAAAACTTTTCTTAGAACCTACAACAAATTGATTTTTCCAATCTGCAACAAGCAACAACACAATGGGTAATATTTTTGTGATTTTCTCAAAATGATGAGTCCTAAGCAGATTAATTTAATTTTTTATTATCAAAAAAAAAAAAGTTAATTTTCTTTCAACTTCAATGGCAACATACATTAAATTTGTTTGCAATTTCAATGACTTACAACAGCAATAGCAATAGCAATAGCAACAGTAACAACAACAACTAACAAGTATTCCCACAATTTTACAAAATTCCCTGCAGTGTTTATTTGTCGTGATAAAGAGTAGCGAATATGAGGGCTACCAAAGCGAAATCAAGCAACTGTGCATCCGAACAAGAATAGCAAGAAATATAACTGCTACAAAATACAGCGCCATCTAACGAAGAAATGCGCTTTTAAATGTTGAATTTTGTAAAAAAAAAATAGAAAAAGATTTACAAGACCAACACAACAAATAAAAATGACTTCTCTACAAGTTTTTTTTATTTTCTTTTCTTTTTTTATTTTGTTTTAATTTTACTGCCATTCTGCCATGGAATTCTTGAGGCAACAGACTGGTAGCTTATGTGAAGTAGTTGGCGCTTAGTCTGACTAACGTTGGCAACTTATCAGTTGGTGTGCTTTTGTTTCAGTGCTGCATTTAGAACGTCTTTTTGGTTACATTCACCATTGAATTGTATTTTAAGTTTTTAATAAAAAAAATTGCACAAAAACTTTACTGCTCGTAATTTATTTTTACACAGTTGCATTTCATATTATATATCGAAAGGCGGTGTCTTTTTTCTAAAACGATAAAATAAAATTTTCCAGTTGCAAAACAATAAGCGGATAAAACTTAAGCTTTTTTTTAATTGTATCGAAAAGTAGAAAAAAAAAAATTGCTAAACTATTTGAATGGTAGCATAAGCAACGGAAATGGATCAAATATTTATTACCTACTAAAAACAGTTTTGGAAAAAAGACTAAGAGGTTGGAAACATCGTACAGTAACGAAAAATATTGAAGAGTCTATGAACGTCATAAATTATCGCAAAAACGAAAAGCAACGAACATACATATATACTCGTATATAGCGTTCAGAAGCTTTTGCTTAAATGGGAGGTGCCACGCCCACATTTTGTTTGTTGCTAAATCAAACTATTTCTTATATTTTTGTGTCATTTGGTTTCAGAACTTCTTAGCAAAACCTATGGCTTTTATGGGTGGTGCCACGCCCTCTTTTCGAAATTTACCTAACTTTTGTTTTAAGCTTGTTCAAATACTTTCAAATGTTAGTGTAGAATTTGGTTGCGCTACCTTAAGTAACTGCTATAATATAACGTTTTAAAGATTTTGCTTCTAGGTAGATGCCACGCCCTTTTATTCAAATTGTATTCACGTTTTTCTGGTGCTAGGTCGACGAATTTCTAGTATTTATATGAAATTTATTTGTATTACCTTAAACAATTCTGTCAGTACAGCGTTTCGAAGTTTTTGTTTCTGTGTAGGTGCCACGCCTACTTCGCAGAAATCTTGACCAGAAATTTTCTAAATCATTTCAACTGATTGTGCAAAGTTTTCATTAGGTACATTGAAAAATTCTGTCAGTATGGCGTTTTCAAGTGTTTGCTTGCATGGGAAGTGCCACGCCTACTTTGCCAAGTTATTGTCTAGAGCTTTTCCAAATCATTCCTACTGATTGTGTGAAGTTTTCATTACCTTGAAAATTTCTGCCAGTATTGCATTTCCAAGTGTTTCATTGCATGGGAAGTGCCACGCTTTTTTCTAGAAAACTTTTTGTCCAGAGCTTGTCTAAATTATTGCTATGAAGAATTTGGATAAGCTACGTTTACATACAATTGAGAGAGTCACAATATAGCGTTTCATATATTATACTTGTGTGGGCAGTAGTCCGTGAGTGTCTGTGAGCTGATTTCATCCATTTTGAATCGCAAGAACTTTCTCTCGAATGTGAAGTCTTTGAATCGAATTTCATTCATTCATGATTTCCACAGACAGACAGGCAGACGTACATGATTAAATCGACGCAGGTGGTGACATTGATCAAAAATATATACACTTCTTCATACATGCTACGCTTCCTTTTATGCGAATATATCTTGAGTGTAGGGCATAAAAAGATGACAAGGAAGATTTCATTCCGAACATCTATTAACTCATGTATTTCGACTTGTTTAACGATTATATTCTCTCATTAGGGGTTTAGTTACCAAGGGAATCCTTGAAACGAAATTAATATTCTTGATATATAGGGAATTTTTAAATCACAATTGTTCAATAAAAGTGTGGTTTATTAAAAAAAAGTCCTTCATCCTTCAAATAATATGTCGAACCTCATATGCGGAGGTCTGCATATGGCTTATAATATGTATTTCAATTTTAAAGACTTAAGCATACAAATGCAAATATCTTTCTAAATACCGGTGGCAACAATATATATTATGAAAAAAATTTTACAACAAAACCAAAGCGATATCTGTAAGTGCATATTGCCACAATGTGAAAGGTAGTCAGCATTGTAAAATGCAACTAAGTAATATGCAGCTGTGATGAATGTGAATTGAATGCAGTAAAGAGATTTTAAAGTTTACTTTGTATAAAATGCAAAACATCTTGGTAGCGAGCGCTTGTGCACAATTTGCATGTGAATTGAATTCATTATATGGCGCTGCATTTGAAATTTTAATGCATTGCATTTTTTACTCGCATTATACTGCTGCTCGTTTTCTTTCTTTTTGTTCGTGTTCTTGCATTTAGTAAAGTAATTTTGCATTTAAAATTTATGTGCGGTTTGTAAAAAGTTTATGATTTGTTATAAATTTTAATGAGTTTTGAGAAACATATTATCATTACATTGAGAATATCATGTGAAATTCAATAGTTATAGGAAAAAAAAAAAAAAAATTGCAATAGTAATGAACATAATTTAATGTTGAAATATACAAAGTCATTAAAAATTACATGAATGTGTTGTGTAAAATTTGTATTGACAAAAATCTTTAAAAATTAATGCCAAAAAGCAATGAGACGAAAAATGGTCTCGCTTTTGAATTGTGTGCAAAGTTTTACCAATAAAAAATGACCCAAAATCTTAAGAGAAAAATTTTATTCTAAAGAAAAATTTGCTTTAAACTCTAGCTTTAGAGAAAAACCTTCAAAAGCTCATGCAAGATACCAAATTTCCTTTGGCTATTTAAAACTTTTATTTTTTTATTACTCGCAATTTATTTCTACCGATTTCTTTTTAAAATAAATTATACAATTTTGTAATATTTATTTCATTCACATTTACTCTAATAACTTTTAAAAAACAGTATTTTTGTTTTCAATTTTGCTTGCATTTAATCTCTTAAACTGAACATTTCCCTTTTATGCAGCAGCGATATTGCCACAATGCGGTTACATATGTATGTATACAAAAAAAAAATAATAAAATATAAATGTTGATGCAACAAAAAGAGCCGCTTTTGCTACCGCATAAAATTCTGAACTTTTTCTTTTTTTATTCACTTGCGCAGTTCTTATTTTGTTTTTTTTTTGCATTTTTTTCTCTTCATTTTCATTTCATATTTTAGTATTCAAATGCATTTGCAAATCTGCTTTTCAAAATGTATACATACATGAAAACACATATTAACATATACATGCACACATACACTAATGCAGTGCATTAGTTTTGCCAGTGATATGAAAATGTTTTTCGTTGTTGTTGTTGTTTATTTTGTTGTTGCTGCATAAATAATTGCGTAAATATTTATCGCAGTATCGCAGCAGCAGCAGCAGCAGCAGCAACAGAAACAGCGCCACGGAAGTTGCAACAGTGAAGCATGCAAGTTTCTACTGTTGCTGTTGTCTCTTCTTCCTTCTTTTTTTTCTGTATGAGACTGTGTTTTAAATTCAACAACAGTTGGCAGCATTGCCAAGAGCTGAAGTGGATAGTGCCAGCAGCACGAGGAACAACAACAAAAAAAAGGAACAGGAACTACTTTAACTAATAACAGCAGCAACAACAACAACAACAACAAAAGTAACAACAACTACAACAACAATGAAAGAACTACAACTTCGAGTACAACAACAAGGAGGAGTAGAACAACACTTAGTTAGGCTGTGAATTTAAATTTCGTACTATGGCACCACCGTGGGCGTTCGAAAAGTGTTGCCATTACACTGTTAAAAAAAAAAATGTCAGTATTGTGTTTTTATTTTATCACTGATAGTGTCGTGAGAAGATTTCGGCAATGTAACTCACGTTTCTTAAATCAAAAGGACAATTTGTTGTTGTCTTGTTTATTTAACTCGGACTTTTAGAGGTTCTTTTATCTTGAATCCTTTTTCTTTTATCTTTTACTTCAGATTTTTTATTGTTTATCTCTAACCTTTAATCTTCCATTTATCAACTCATATATTTCGTCTTTAATTTTTATCTTTTATCTTTCATCTTGCATTTTTATCATTTATCTTTCATGTTTTGTTTTCTAACTTTTATCAATTCTTTTTCATTTTTAATCTTTAATCTTTTGTCTTTCATATTATATCTTTGATCTTTTATCTTATATCTTATATCTTTTCTCTTTTCTCTTTTATCACTTATCTCTTATCTTTTATCCTTTATTTTTTATCTTTTTTTTTACTTTTTATCTTAAATTTTAATTTTTAACCTTTCATCTCTTATCTTTCTCTTATTTCTTATCTTTTATCACTTACCTTCAATCATTTATTTTTAATCATTTATCATTCATTCTTTATCTATAATCTATAATCTTTAATCTTTCATCATTTATCATTTATCTTTTATCTTGTATTTTTTATCGTTTATATTTTAATTTTTATCTTTTATCATTTATTTTTCATTTTTTATCTTTCATCTTTTATCTATTATCTTTTTTTTATTTTTTTTCAATCCTAATTTTTTTTTATTTCTTATTTTTCATCTTTTATCTATAAACCTCTTATTTTTATATATTTTCTATCTTTTAAATTGTATCTATTTTTATTGCTTATTTCTTTTAATTCTTAACTTTAATTTTTTTATTATCTCGAAATTTTTAACTTTTATTATTTATTTTTAAAATTTATAAAAATAGAGGAAAGCGTCGGTGTCTTTTAAGCTAAATTTCTATATAATTTGAAATTCGTTTGATTTGATAAAAATCATTTTTTTACTGAATTGCTGCAATCCCAAAAAATTGTTATTTTGTCACCATAGTTCGAGGTGGAAAACGGATTTAATTAAAGTTCTTAATTTCTTAAACGTGACCAGTACTTTTCTTACAGTATTCCAGCCACCCTTCTTACGTCTTGCTTAGCGCGATTTCTCGTTGATTACATTCAATAGCATGCCGTAGCGCTGGAAGTCAGAGACAACAATGTTCATATCTTGAATTGGCCTGACTTGATCAGTTACGACAACGACGATGACTACGACAATGATGACGACGAGCACATGTCGCACCCATTGAGCACCACTGCCCCCACTACTCTTCACTGCACAGTTCAGTGTGTTCGTCGTCACCTAAAGCACCACTTCAATGTATAAACCACAAGCAGTAATAAGCGTAGTTAGTATGTACACATACGTACCTTTTATTTGCTTCCCACTTCCCTGCTCTATTCCCTCTTGGCCCCATTGCTAACCTGCCTGCTGATGCTTCATATCGATTGCATACAACAGTCAGCATGGCAAACGATGAAACGAAGTTCTCTATAAGGTACGCTTAGTTGTAGGTCTTTGGAGTTGAAGTTCTTTTTTTCTTCTTAACTTTTTCATTTTCATGTTGCCTTTGCTACACTAAACTTCAAGCGTAGACCCTGAGGACATTCCACTTGAACTTTGTGAGGTGGTGTAGAAGAAGCAAAGACTTACTTGATTACTTCGATGGGGGAATGCCAGTGCCGGAGTTAGTGAGTGTTGGAATGAGTAACCAAAGAAAGGAAAGACTGAAGTTAAAGAAATAAAAAAAAAAAAAAAAAAATAGAAGGCATTGTGCAAAAATGGACAGACAATAGCAGACGGACAGAAATTGAGGAAAAAAAAAAGCTTGGACAGCACAATCGAAGCCCAAAAAAGGAGCGAGCAACAGAAAACGATAAAAGCCATAGAGATTTTAAAAGTTTGTATGGACTTAGATTTTGGCAGTAACATTCCGTAGTATAAAGTCTACGAAGTGAAGAGAAGGCAACAAACACGAAGGCCCTTTAGTTTGAACATACGAAAATGTGAACAGCTAAAAGCACAGACGGTCGTCATCATCCAAAAAGTATGAGTACGAATTTTACGGAAGAGGAATAAACAGACGACATTTGGACGGACATACGAAAAAGTAGATTTTAGTAGAGACCGGCAGACGTGGAAATATGAAAGGACGGACAAATAGCACTACGGTTGGACAAGTAGACGGACAGACAAAAGTGTAGCAAAACTATATTATAGACGAATGAAAAAATGGACGGACAAATAAACGTAACGACAGTCTAAGAGACTGACAAACTTCTAAACGTTAGAGTTAACAGACAGACGAACGAACGTAGCAGTAAAACGACGAACGTCCAAAAGAATGGACCGACGTTTGTACGGACAGACATGTTGTAATTGATGGCTGCTTACAGTGCTCGCGACTCGACAAGTTCTGCGCTGAACCTTTTTTCTTTTCTTTTGCAAACTTGTGCATTTAACGTACTTTCACAGCAAGTTCTCGACGAACAGACGGACGGACGGACAGACAGACAGACATGCAACTACTACTGCTGCCACTTCCTTCAATGATTTTTTCCCTTTTACTTCGAACGCATAGCTTTAGTTGCTTAAGAGTTTTTTTTCAGCTTCGTTTCTTGGGGTATTTCGCTTTTGCGCAAAAAATTTCATTGCAATTACGTTTGAGGCTAAAGAAGTTGTTTGTTGTTGTTGTTGTTGCTGTCGCTTCTTTTGTTGCTGTTGTTGTTTTTGTTGCTTTTGATGTCCACACTAAAGTTTACGCCATAGTTTAAATGGGTGTGGATTATTTTAACAGAGGATGCTAGAGATTTTTGCGCTAATTACCGACGTTGCCTTTTTCAAGTTGATTTAAAAAGGCGGAAGCAGCATCATTAGCAAAAAAAAAAAACACCAAAGATGTGCTACTCAACAGCAATTTGAATGCAAAATGTCTTAACTTATTGAGTTGCCATAAGAGAGCTATAACAACTTTGTATAATTTGCATAAAATTTAACATGTATTTTTGCATTAAATTACTGCAAATGCAGTCAATAAAGTATTTGTATCTAAGTATAGCTGTTTAGCGCCATAATGGCGTTAACTTATCGCTCGTAAGCAATATGATATTATAATGGGCGTTGATGTGCGAGTATAATTTGATTTAACATTATATTTTTTTTTTCTAAATGAATTAAATGTTTGCCATAAGGAAGTAATAATTTTGTAATAAGGTGAATTTTATTGATATAAAAAATTTAAATAAAATTGCTTTACAATAAAGTACTCGCAGCGCAGTTTATACAAGACCAGTGATTCCAGTGATTTTAATTTCAATTTTCTTTTCTCAGCTTTATTTGCTGTGATTTGTACTGGATAAGTAGGCAAATTAACGAGAACGTGGAAGTTTATGCCACAGCAGATTCGGCAAGCTCATGCGGTTGCATGGGGTCATGCGCGGTAAGGGAACTCGTGAGGTATTGTATAAACTGCTGAGTTCGAATAAAAGTTGCATCCGCTAAAAGATCGATATCTAAATTGAAACTTATAAGATCAACTACGAATCAAGCTAATTTTAATGATTTAGAAATATTGCCTATTGAAAAGAAAATTTCGCAAGCGACAAACTTCGAGGCGGAAATTGACGCGTTTGGCCAAAAAAAGCGAAAAAACTTATTAATTATTTTACTGACAACTAAAAGTTCAGTACAGTGTGTGATAACACCAACAAAAATCACAAAAACAAATCAACGAAAAAGCGACAAAAGCTAGTTTTTCTAGTTTCTCCAATGTTTAAATGGAATCATCAGTGACCTTTGAGCTTAGTATGACTCGAAGTATGAGTGCAAAATAAGCAGAAGATAGGGGCAACTGCCTTTTGAGTTTTCAGTGCAAATGTACAGTACTCGCCAGTACAATTTTCTTTAGAAAATGGTTGTTTACATTACATCCAAATATGGAGACTACCTTTGCTTGAAAATCTTACGGTAGTGCACTTCTAATTAGATGACTTACAATACTACACATCAGATCTCATTTAAAAGCGGCGTTTGGCTTTTATGAACTCAAAAATTAAAAGTTTAATATTTATTAACTCTTATATGAGCTAGATCGAAAATAAATCCCAATGCTTTGGGTGAAATTTAAATTTGCTGCCAGCTTCCATCATTCCTGATCCACTGTTGCTATTGAAAAGGCCTTAAAGTGTATCTACTATGACTATATTTGAATAATGGAGCACATACCCACGCGGCATGCATTGTTTCATAAACCTTTTAGAATTTTTTCACATGAAATCTTAAAACGTTTCAGAAAGCTTTCATTTCCGTTTCAGAAAGCTTTTTGCAAGGTGTCAGTATCCGCTTTTTGATTTCATTTGAAACTTTTCTGAAATGATCTAAAAACCTTCCTGTTTAGGAATTCTTTTATAATACAGTAAATTTTTATTAAAAAATCTGTATTACATCAAAAGGGGTATTAACAATTTAATTATAGAGTGCTTACAGTAAATATCAACTGCTTGCTGTTTGAATAAAGAAAATATGGTACAAATATAATTCTGCACTTTTGTGAAATTCTCAGGAATGAATCATTCGTTTGGAATTAAAATTATATCATTTTTGCTGTATACTTTTGGGCTGCTAAATTTTCAAGTCAAGTTTTCACGCTTGACTCATGAACATTTCTTGCTAAGAAACATCATTTGATTAAGACCGCAACTTTGAAATTCAAATACAATTCCATTTTGTAGCAATTTGATATTTTCGTCACACTTATTTGCTATAAAAATATGAATTCTTTTTTTGCCAAATAAATGAAATTTTGCATATATTTTCAATTCAAGCAATTCCCATGCTTCAAACACTACCCCGTAATAGCAATAATAGCAATAAAACAACAACAACAATAGCAACAAAAATAAACCGCAACAAATTCAAAAAGTAGTCAAATCACGTTTATATTTTTACTACGCTAACGTGAAGCATGCTATAATTTTTTATGCCTCATTTTCTCTCGACACGCTATAAAAGGAATATAAAAAATTAAAAACAAAAAAAAAAATTTGCAAATGCAAATTACCAAAAAAAAAAAAAACAAAAACTTTATTTATCGCACGTACCCCACCGCCACGTTGATTTCTATGTTCATTGATTGTTTTGTTATTATTCGCCACATATCAGCTGCCCTCCCCCCCCGCTTGCTTTTACTTTTCTTCATCATTGAATTTTTCGATGATTTTTTAACAAATTGATGTTCGACGAGTTATCTGTCTTTTTGCGTTTTTTTGTTTTTCCATTTTATAGCAACCCATCATCAACGATGTTTTTCACTTGGAAATTATTTACTTTCCTTTGAAGATTTATTGCCATGTTGAGTGCATTAAAATTAATTTAACATTCAAACCCAACGTCTGTACCGTTCTCAGATGCTACGCGGCTGTAGCGAGCAACATTTTAAAAGCCACAAAATTTTTAAATTAAAATTTTTATTTTCATTAGCAAAAGTGTTACAAATTGCCAAATGCAGTAAATTGTTTTGGCTATAAAGATGTCAACATGTTGACAGCAACATTTGCTCAAAAAGAAGGAAAACTGTTCATTATTTTTTATAAAGTTAATAAGTTGTAAATTAAACTGTCACTTACTTTTCAAATTATTTCAAGCAATAAGCTGGCTATATACTATTGTCATACTAGTGCTCCATTTTAATTTCTCCAGACCAATATCTCGAGAACCAAGTAAGATTGTGATAAATGTTTCGAGCAAGGAGCTTTTTCTTGAAAACATAATTTGTTTAAAGCTTTTAAGATGTCAAGTCGAATGACATCTTGAAAAAGAGTTTTTCTCAAATGGTTCTTGAAAAAAATGATGTCAAAGTGGATGATTCAGAAGAGCCGGTTAGCGCATTATTCATAAAATTGCTACAATTGCATTAATATGGTCTGTATCAGATGAGCCCGCATGAAGACCTGTCTGCTTTAATAAGTCGAGTAAAATAATTTTTCAACATCTAGTATTTTTGAAACAGTTGCCAGACAAGAACCAGTTGTCACTGATCATCCTGTATCGGAATTAGCATAGTTTTAGAATTAATGACTGATATTTCTTTTGGCAAATTTTCATAATCCGAAACACTGCTATTGAGAGCACACAGCAAATCGGTGGCTATATGTGGATGAGCTTTAAAAAAATCTCCGCTCTCATACAATTTTTACTAAATGTAAGATGAAAAGTAGTACGTGAAAGTTGGGCGTGACACTCCCCTTGAGAATGTACGTTTTATATATAATTTTTATTAAATATAAGAAGAAGAAGAATAGTAATACAGGCGTACTAAAACGAGACATGATGGCGAAATGGTCGATTTAGTTTACTACACCAGATCAGGAAAGATCTAGATGCTCTCATGGCATGTTTTTAAGTACAAAGAGTTTTGGCACTACCCTTAGGCAAAACATGCCCCTTTTTCATCTTCATTGCTGATTCTTATGAAAACTCTAAATCTTATGCAGCGTAAGTAAGACAATTATTTGGAAAAATTCGTCGTTTTGCAATTTTGAAGCTTATTGATATACGGAGATGGTATTAAAATATTATTACTTACAACTTAAGATGTTTTATGTGCGGATTTACGAAAAACATACCTGAAATAAAAGAAAAGAAAAAGTATTAATTATAGGAATATTAAAAAAAGAATATATTTTAAATAAAAAATCAAAGTTATAAAACATTACATACTTTTTAAATAAATGCATAACATTTTTAATGCAAGTGGTATCTTAATTTATGTAATAAATGTAGTACGAGGCATTTCGGCCGCAGTTTGTTAATGTGAGATTGGCAATTGAGCAAGGTCTCTACCAGAGAAAATATTTGCTGCAGGCGTATGTACTTAGAGCTGGTTTACACTAAGAAGTTCTGAGAAAGAAATTCTTATCGATTCTCTTGTGTGAATTTGTTTTGCGTTTCCAGAATAACAAAATATTCTGTATTCGACCATTTCATTTCTTTCCTCTTGCCAACAAACAAAAACAATTTTCGGAAATAATTTCCAGCACTTAGAGAAGGCCTTCTTAAAATCAGATCAGCGGTCAAAACACTTGCCTTGTTGAATATCTCTTACACTTGCTCTTTCACCTTGCAGTAGAACGCTTGCTAGCATTGCATAAACTATAAATCACAAAATCTGCACTCAATTTTGTTTCTTTTTATAGTTCTTAATTGGTTTATTACAATTTTGTGATAACTAAAGTTTGCTAGACACTCAATAATTTCTAGGTTTCTACGATATTCTTCATCCCATAAAGAATGTAAGATATTGAAAAATGTGACTATTCAAATATGTTGATATTTTCCAACATTATTTGAAATATATCGATACATTCACATATTGATTTTTCATAAACATTTTTTCGAAAAGTGAGACCTACTTTTTTCCCTTCTATGTACATAGAATGCAGTACAGAAGACCTGCTCAATCGAGTCATTTCATATAAAAAAGATATTAAGGAGTTTAAAAGGATTGGTATATTCTAAAGAAGGACTTAAATAGCTTTTCCCACAACTAAATTTCCTTGCTGCGATGCTCTTGTTGAGTACAATGTTGCTCTCTTGTTCTCCGTTTGTTGGCAAGTGGCGAAAAATAAAATGATCAAATACAGAATTTGTCGTCTTCGGAAATTCCCTTTCGTCCTGTTCGATCGCTGATATTATGCTGTGAATTTACGTTTGTTGTGGCTGGTTGACAGAGTAAGTGTTTTGACTGTAGGCAAGATTTTCTTTCACAGAATTTCCTAGTGTAAGTCAGCATTCACATGCGATCTTCTACATTTACGTTTGCAGAGTTTTGATGCAGTTCTCACCTCTGTTGATCATAATCGAAGCTGCCCAGGGAACGAGCAGGCGCTCTAAACCGTAAAAAATGAGAGCGAGCAGGCGCTCAAAGAGCGTAAAAAAACGTGCACGTATACTAAACCATCAACACATGCTTATTATTGTTTGTGGTAGTGGGCGCCACTGATCATGATCAACATTTGGACCACCACAGATCTAATGAAATGCTTTCCAACTATTTGCATAATTCATTAATTTTTTATGAGTGAATGAACCCTCATCGTAAACAAATTTGCATAAAAAGTTGTTTACAATAAAATAAAGCTGCAAATTTGAATTCAAATCAAATAAAATGACGCAAAAGTGAATATATCAAATTTATTATAAAACTCGTTCCAAAAGATGTTAAAATAAATAAATACACTATAATTAGATCAGATGATAAGTTTTAAAGATCATAAACACAAATTTGCATAAACTCTATAAAGTTGAAAAAAAAAAACATATCACGACTAATTTAAGCTTAGCAAATTGCAGCACTTCAAAAGCTTTATCGCCGAAATTCATACACTTCATTAAATTTTTTCTTCTTTCTCGCCGCTGCGTAATCCACTTATTATTTTTCTTTGCATTTTTTGTTGTCAAATTCTTTTGTTGTCGCGCACTTTTATCGATAAAAGAGCAAACGACCACACAAATTGTTGACTTTGACAGATTGTTGGGTATTGTTGATCTTAATGCTGTCTGTGTTGTTATGTTGTTGTTGTTGTTGTTGTTGTTGCTGCTCTTGTATGTTAAAATTAGCAAACAAAAAGAAAATCAAAGCTTAAAAAGAGTTTAAAATGTAACCTTGAATGACTGACTGACTGACTGAGTGACAGCCAAGATCGTTGCGAACAACAGCGCCATTTGACGTGCGGCCACACTTTGACAAGCAGCAACAAAAACAATATGAAACGGTTGCATGCAACGTACATACATATGTGCCAGTGTGTGAGTAGCCACAACGTAGAAAAGCGCAAAGTTGCCACTTTTATTCCACTTAACTTTTATTTTTTTTCGTTGTAATGCTCTTTTTGTGCTTCTTGTGCTCCCATCACAGCTTTTGTTTTGTAACTTTCGTTTCTTTTTTCTTTTACGAAGATGCGTAGAATATAAATTTAATCACATTAAGTGAAAATCATAAAAAGTGACTCGTTTTTTTCTCTCTTTTGTTATTGTTTCTCACTTCCTTTTATTTTTTTTTTGTGATTTTTATTCTTTTATTTTGTAGAGCACGGTATGGCTGGTGAGATAATAAACAAAAGCATAATTTTTTTTTTTAAATTTAGTGCTTTTACACAAAAGTTAAATTAGTAAAAAAATTATTATTTATCGATAAAAGTTTGAAAAAAAAACATTGGCGAAAATTGCTTGCAGGGGAAAATTGTGCATTTGTAGAGTTTCACCGCTGTTGTAAGGTTTTTCATTGTGATTTCAGATTTTCAGAGTAGAATAATTTCTATATTTTAATTTTTTTAATTTCAGGAAGTCTTAAGGATCACCCTTTCTAATCCTCTATATCCTTATTACTATTATCATCTTAAACTCTTATTAATACACCCAATATTTTTTCAGCATTTCGTCGTCCAAGCAATAACAACACAGCTGTATCATCTCCATCCAATCCTCTACAGCCGCACCGTGCCTGACGCTTAATTTTTCGAGAGAATCCACAATGCAGCAGCAAAGCATACGCTGCTGGTGCCAAGCAGTTGCGCCTCGTTTGCTACTACTCACTTAAAACACTTAAAACGGCGACTGGATGAATTGGTCCTGAAGTTATTTGGTGCACTATGTGGTGGAACTGTTTGCTTATGAAGCTTTGCCTTTTTTTGCTGATTCTTTAATTTTTTGCTGCGTTTCAGATTTTTTTTTGTTTTCATTGTTTGCGTTAAAGTTTCATTTTATCTGTGGTTTCATCTGCTCGCTTTCGTCGCAATATTTTTCTCCCTTTTTCTTTTATGATTTTAGTGTCTTTTTTATTTTTTTTCCCACTTAAGGTTTTTGCACCAAACTAAATTTTTTGTTCCTCATATTGCTACCAATTTGATGCGGGTCTTTTGCTGCGCAGCATTATTTTTTTTACTATGCGTTTTTTCTTGTTATTTCTTTTGTTGTTTCCATTAAATTTTTCGATGATATCATTGAACGCTTAAACGCACAAAAGCGTAAAACTTACTCGGTTTTGAATGCGTCATAGTTTTTTTTTCTTTCCTTACAATTTAAGTTTAGCACTTTTTGCTAAATAAAGAAAAAAAAAAATAAATAAAAGTAAAAAAAAAGGGGAAAAAGTCCCACATACTTAAGCGCTTAATGAAAAAAGAGTTAAGTCGCTAAATCGTACAAATAACTTGACAGACTCGACATTTTAGCATAAATTTATACATCAAATGATGGCAAATTGATGTTAAATGGTTTTGAATTTCACGCCAGTACCCATAGTCGTTTTCATACATACGCTATAAAGGCGTATAAACGATGTCAGCACAGACAGTTGTGGGATTTGATATATACCAATGATGTAGTGCATTAAATAATAACGAAAAGTAGCATGCTTCATATTGCTAGTAGAGCGTTTCACATTTTTATAAAGAAAATAAATGCAGTTGCTTAAGGTGAAAGGTGCTCTCAAGTTTTTTTTTGTTTAATTTTTTTAATTAAAAGAAAGGAATATTTGCAAAAAAATTATACTAAGAACAACTCCCTCGATGTCCTTAAAGTCACAAAATTTCATATAAAATTTCAAATATTTTCTAAATTTTTCAATCAAAATTTTTAGCATACATTTGATTTTCTACAAAATAGTATTCAAACGTTTCTTGCAAATATCAATATATCGTCATACAGAATGCCGTAAATGATGTGCTTAGTCATAAAAAAAATTAATATTAAAATATTATAGATAGTTGCTAAGAATGCTTATGAATTCAATTTCATTAAAGGCTGAAAGTTCATATGAAGTTTATAAGTCCTCACTTACACACGCAAAGTTTCTTTCTTCAAAGTTGTATAAAAATATTATAGTAAGTTCCTTAGAATGCTTATGATTTCAATTTCATTTAAGGCTGAAAGTTAATTCGAAGTTTGTAAGTCACCATTTACACACGCAAAGTTTCTTTCGTCAAAGTTGACATCGTTGATTGGAGAAGAAAAGAATAAGGAAAGTATACAGACTAGAAAATATTCTTATATTCATTACATTCTTACAAACATTTTGCCATTTATTATAATTTTATATTCGTCACACACAGTGCAAAAAATTGTATATTAAAACCAAGTGTCCCAAGGTGACCGATTATTAACTGGAAAATCAATTAACATTTAGATCTTACACAAAGAGAGAAAATGTCATTCACAACAAGGTCAAAATTGTGTAATTTTTTTTCATAAAAAGTTAAGCAAAAAATAATCTAAGATTTTTATGACCAAAATTCGATAATTGGTTTCTGTTTGTTGGGGAACCAAAATTTCTAAAATGTTTAAGCTTCAGTTTGTTTTTTTTTTTTATTTCTGGTAATAACAAAGAAAAATCAATTAGAATTTCTATATCAACTGAAAGGTTATAAATTGAGCAGTCCTAATAAATTTATAAAATTCTGGATTTTTTGGTCAACACTTTAGAAAATTTGACTTATCACAAAAAGGCTAAATATCAATATCTTATATGATATACATTTTAAAATCAATTCACCTTATGATTTAAAAAAAAAAGCTATATCTGCGATTTCCGATTTCTATATCTTCAAATTAGGCCGATTTTAATTGTCCTCTAAGCATTTTTTTTTCCAAAAAAATAACAAAAATCGGGTAAGAGCACCCCTAAAGTAAACATTTTCCTCTTTTTTCTCAATATATTTATTATATGTATGCATGGACATTTTTGAAGCGAATAGTCTTCAAATATATTTGGCCCAAAAAGTAGCAAATTCGACTGTGATCATAGTTCCCAGTAAAACATTTTGTCGTCCTTAATTTAAACTTTTCAAACATTTTTTTTTCTTCAAAACATACAAATTTTATGCAAATTTGTTTTTCAATAATATTGTAGCAGCACAACAACAAACATAAAAGTTATAATGTATGTGTGTGTGTATGCCATCATATAATAAATTAATATTAATTAATAGTTTTATCACGTTCTGTCAGGTATTGTCACGATACGTTAATTCATTATATTTTGTGTCAAATGCATTTAATTGTTCATAAATTTAGCACAATTTTTTTTGTAAAATTAAATTCTATTCAAATTTTGATACAATGACGACGCATTATTTTTTCAATGCCATTATCGAAAACAAAAAAATTGCATTGATCATTAATCACCAAAATAATGAAATATGTAAAACTAATGAACTAATCATTACAAAATAATGAATGATGCGAAAAATTAAATTATCTATTATGAACACTTTAAGTGGTGCAAAAAATTAAGATAAGTGTTTGGCAAGACGATATCTACGAGGGCCGTCTGATAATTCCCTAAAAAATGAAACAGGGAAAAAAAACCTTTTATTTCTCAATATAGTATCCTTTTAGCTCGTTACAATTCGTCCAACTTGCCTCCAATTTTTTGATCCCATCCGAAAAAAATACGTTTTCGGAAGATCCTCAAAATAGGCCTCTATTTCGGTGATTAGCTCCTCTCTGCCAAATCTGGAGAATATGCTGGATGAGGAAGCAATTCGTACTTCAATTCAAACACGCCAAACTCGCATTTGAATCAGTCACACGATCGCTTTTATGGTCGATAGTGAGCAATCGCGGCACCCATCTTGCGGATAATTTTTTCATATCCAAATGATTTTGCAAAATGTTCCACACCCGTTTGTCTGAGATGCTTACGGCCTCAACAATCTAGCGCTCTTTAACTCTGCGATCGGCCAACACGATATCGCAAATTTTAGTGACCATTTCTGGTGTTGTGACTTCATTTGGGCGTCCAGAACGTTTGGCGTCACTTGTGCTTGTGCGATCGCGTCAGAATTCAGTAAACCACTTGTGAATAATTCCAATCAATGGTGCAGAGTCTCCATAGTATTTGTCAAGCCTTTTCTTGGTTTAGCTGATAGTTTTTTTGCACAAAAAATTATGTATTCTCGACATTTTTCGACTCCTCAACATATTTATACTTCTCAAAATTTCTCGACTTTCTCAACATTTTTCGACTATACAACATTTTTCAGCCTCTCAACAATTTTCGACTTTCAACATTTTTCGACTTTCAACATTTTTCAACTTCTCAACATTTCTAAAATTTCTCAACATTTTTCAACTTCTCAACATTTTTCGGCCACTCAACATTTTTCGACTCTCAACATTTTTCGACTTCTCAACATTTCTCGAATTTCTCAACATTTTTCAACATTTTTCGGCCTCTCAACATTTTTCGACTCTCAACATTTTTCGACTTCTCAACATTTCTCGATTTTCTCAATATTTTTCGACTTCTCAACATTTTTCAACTTCTCAACCTTTTTTCAACTTCTCAACATTTCTAGAATTTCTCAACATTTTCAACTTCTCAACATTTTTCAACATTTTTCGGCATCTCAACATTTTTCGACTCTCAACATTTTTCGACTTCTCAACATTTCTCGAATTTCTCAACATTTTCAACTTCTCAACATTTTTCGGCCTATCAACATTTTTCGACTCTCAACATTTTTCGACTTCTCAACATATCTCGAATTTCTCAACATTTTTCAACTTCTCAACCTTTTTCAACATTTTTCGGCATCTCAACATTTTTCGACTCTCAACATTTTTCGACTTCTCAATATTTCTCGAATTTCTTAACATTTTTCACCTTCTCAACATTTGTCTCCTTCTCAACATTTCTCGAATTTCTCAACATTTTTCGACTTGTTAACATTTTACGGCAGCACAACATTTTCCGACTTCTCAAAACTTATCGCCCTTCGCAACATTTCTCTGCAATTCTCGACTTTCTCATATTTTGTATCCAAAATTAGTTTACGACCTTTCCCGATCAATTGATGCTGTAGAAATTGTTGTACGAACAACGTTCCTTTGGCTCACAAACAAAGAGCGTTTGGAAGGAGTTCTTGCCTTAATGCATTTTTAGCATTATTAGTTGTTTGGTAATATCCCATTTCATTCCTTTTACTATTTTACAAATTTTTTTTTCTGGGTTGCATTATATCCAAAACTATAATTTCTTCCCCCGTGACATTTCTTCGCAATCCATAAAATTGTGAATTTAATAATCAGCTCAAGTGTAAAAAGGTCAAGTGTTATTAAGATTTCTTTAGTGAACTCTTTGAAGCAAAACCAATTCCCCCATTTGCAAAATACTTATAAAAAAAATTATTTACTTTAATTTCATTTCATTACTGCCGCATATTTAAAAGTCAAAACATTTCAACATTAATTTACGCTACAATAAATTTTAATTTCTCCCACCCTTGAATGCCGGAGCGTGGAAAAATTAGCGATGCATTATCAGTTGCTACGTATAATTTCCCCCACTAAAACTGCAGCCACTTTTGCTGTTGCCGGTGTTGCTGCTGCTGCTGCTGCAATTCCAATTACAATAATGAAGTCGTAGATTGTTGCTAATTATGTCCAGTGGCAATCATTTTGGCATTTAAGACAAAACGAGCAGCAGCAGCAAAAAAACAAAGCAGAAGAAGATGAAGAGGTGAAAAATAACCCACCAACGGCAACAACAGCAGCAAAAGATTGCTATCGCAAAGAGTGCAAGAACAGCTGCTGCCGCTGCTGCTGTGTATTTTGCGCCTGCTGCAACTTGTTTATATTACATGCCTGTCGTTGTTGCAGTTGTTGTTGCTCGCTGCTGCCAGCGATAATTATAATCCGCTTGTGGTTTGCAATTTAATTTTTTGTCCTTTCCACCACTGTTGTTGGCAGCAGTTTTTTTCTCGTAATTTTTTTTTTTAATTCTTGTTATTGCAATCGCATGCAACGATAACAACGTTGCTATCTAGAGATATTTCTTTTTTGTAACATAAAAAACCACAACAAAAATAACAACAACAATGGTAACAGAAACTACACTTTGCAGTACGTGCATTACTTTGTTTATATGAAGCTCATGAATAATTAATGTATTCAGTGACAGCAACAGCAGAAGCAGCAGCAGCAGCATTTTTACACATTGTGCTGCCATCCCCTTAGTGTTGCCCATGTTTGGTGTGCAGTTCCTCCCTACTGAGTTGTATCGTTTTTGTTCCCTTTTCAAATTTTTTTTTTTCTTTTTACGAACTTGACTCATTTAAACGCAATGCGCACATCTGTACATAAATACAACGCATGCGTGAATGATATTTGGTTTCACTTAACACTTTCATAACTCAGTGGAGTATCAATTGCAAACATAACACATTTTGGCGTAAGTTTAATTTAGCTACCGCACCTCAATATTTATTAAACTAAATTTTTGTCATGTACAAAATTGAGGTTTTGCAAAAACTTAATCCTTAAAAATAAAGGATATTTAACTTTAAAAATAAAAAAACTAAGTATGCAATAATCTTCATTAGCACAATTATAATTTAAAAAAAAAAAAATTATTAAAATCGGTTCAGTATATTTTGTGGCAAAGCGTTACAAGCAATTTCCATATAAACAATTTTATATAAATAGCATAGATAACGCACTTCTTAGCAATAATAGCATGAAAAGTGTTAAGCAATAAGCAACTGACTGCGACAGTTAATGTGTACGTTTGTACATACGATGAAGACAACAGCGGCAAACAGCGTGCATTGAGTTGCGCTTTAATTGAGCATAAATATTTTTTCAATTATCGCCGGAAATTGAAATTGCAAAATGTTGAGCGCATCACGCGTTGTTCAGTGACTGTTTCTTGCGCTCTGTACACTTTCTGCACACACACACACAATGTGTAGTGTGAAAAGAAAAAAAACTAAAAATAAAGAGTCTTACTTAAACGAGATAAAACCAAAAGAATTGCGCTGGTAATACCAGTTGACGTTACAGTTGATATAACAAACAGTTTGTGCCGCAAACGTGACAATGAAAAAGCGGATCACGTGATCATAAAAATTAATTTAATATTTAATGTGGCCTATCATGTGGAGTGATTATTTTGCGCCTCTCTATCAAGCATAAACAATAATGAGGACTAATTATAACTTATTTTTTAATTGCTGCTGAAATTTTGAAGCTTAGTATTTCAAGTTATTAAAGGAAAATTAAAAAAACAAATGAAAATTTTCAGAGACAATCATTGTGGACGCCTTTGGGCGATTATTCTGATCTGATTTTTATTTTATTAGCGAATTTGTAGTACCTACATTATTTGCATTTTGATTTTTGGCCAGTTTCTCTTTAAAATTGAAATTTTAAGTAATTTTTTTATATTCTTTTCGCAAAGACGTTTTTAGGATGATTTTTTTCATTTATCTGTTAACCAAATTTTTATTATTGCTTATCGGAATCGGGAGATTCAAGCGAAATTCTTAAAAAAAAGTGTTGTCTTCCATCATAACAACTGCAAAACTTGAGCTTATATTTATGTTAACAAAGACTTTTGTATCAAAAAAATTAAAATTTTAGTTAGCTAAGAAAAAATTCTTAAGCTTCGTCAATTTTCAAAAAAGTGTGAAATTAATGTTTGTGAACCTATTATGTGAGAATTTGTGAATTACTTTGAAGAAAGAATAAATTTTATGCTTTTTAACATTTTAAAGTGTGTTTTGATTGTAACAATGAAGTCTACAGCTTGAAAACAAGCGTGGAATTAATGATTGTTTTAGTTTTCAGTGAGAACTTGTGAATTACTTTGAACAGTGAATTAGGTATATGCTTTCAATCACAGAAAAGTGTGTTTTAAACGCAGCGGTGGAGTTTATAGCAAATTAAGGTTTAAAAACAAAAGCGAAATTAATGCTTGTGAGATATTCTATGAGAACTTGTGAATTGCTTTGAGCAGTTAACTAAGTATATGCTTTTAAACATTGAAAAGTGTGTTTTAATTGCAACGATGTAGTTTATAATAGATACAGCTTGAAATGAAGTGTTAAATTAATGTTTTGTGCACTTTTCGGTGAGAACTTGTGAACTGATTTGAACAGTGAACTAAGTATATGCTTTCAAACATTGAAAATTGTGTTTTGATTGCAGTTGTGGAGTTTATAATAAAAAAAGCTTAAAAGTAAATGCGACATTAATGTTTGTGTACTATTCTGTGAGAACTTGTGAATTACTTTGAACAATGAATAAATTATGTGTTTTTAGACATTACAAAGTGTGTTTCAACTATAGCAATGAAGTCAATTAATTTAAAAAAACGTTTATGGTCTGATTTCGAAAACTTTTCAAGGCTATAAGTTATATTGAGAACGAGGCCTAGGCGTTATATTTTCACGAAAAAATAAGACTCATGGCGCTATCTATAGAAGCAAAATATTTAAATTATTAGGAAATAGAAAATTATTTTCAAACCATTATTATCCCAACAAAAATTATGTAAGTAACTAAAGACAGTTGCTACTCAGCAATAATTGCACTATGAATTAACAATAGTGGCACTTTTCAATTAGCAATGTTTTTTTATTTTTTGACTCATTTGTAATTCGTGTTGTCGCAGCTGTTGTTGTAATTTATTTTAATGACTTTCAGCGCGCGCATTTTGAATTCAAAACTCATTTTCCGTCATTTCCATTGACATGCAATAAACGTAATAAAATAATAATCATAATAATTCATCGGATTGTATTTAATAATTTAAATTCTTTGCAGTTTCCCCCTTAACATTTTTATTGCTGTTATTGTAGTTGTTGTTGTTACTGTTAAACAGAGCACAAAACCGGCAGCTACCGCTTTGTTGTGAAAAAAATGCACTGCACGGTGTATACCCACCGTCATTCGATTTTCATGCAGCTTTTATGTGGGCGGTAGGTGTGGCAATGTTTGTTGTGGATTGGTTGGTCGTGCGCAGATACTGTGACTACGGCTATCAATTTTGTTTTGTTGTTGATATTGTCGGCTTTATTTCATTTTACACAAACATGCCAGGTTTCCAGTTTTACGGCACAATCTTTTTTATTTTTTGCAATCCGCGTTAACAATGGAAAAATTTAACACCAGTGTTAAATGGTACATTTGACAAGAGGGGGTTAAACACACTTTGACGCTAATTTGCAAACAATAGTTAATTTGTTATGATAAAATTTTCAATTTGTGTAATAATTTGATCAAACATTCGCAAATAACTTTTTTTTTGGGTATTTCTTTCGCCCAGAGACCGATAATTTTTGTAAAGAATAATTGCTGAATATTAAATGAAATTGAAAATGAAACATTTTCGGGTGCTGTCTCCTGAGGTTTTTGTGTCATCTTTCTATCGATTTTGAGCAAAATTTCCCTTTAGATTTTGTGCAATTTAATGCTATCTATTTGTCATTTCTGAATATTGTGCCTTCCGTGCTGTGCTGTCCCCCTATTTTTTGGAAGCTTCTTCATTCGAGCAATTTTACTTTTACTATCCCATATCATTATATTTTTTCTTTGATTTTTCTTTTGAGCAAATTGAGTAAAGTTTCCTTTTTGTTTTTGCTGGATTTATCATTTGCATTTGCTTACGATTAACTGACAACTAAAAAGCAAAAACAAAAAAAAAAAAAACACCAATCATCTTGTGAACATTAAGCACCCTAAACACTTGCGTTATAATAATCCCTTCAAGCTAAGAGACACTTGAACATAATTTCAGCAGCGTAATTTGTTTATTAATCCAATAAATTCAACAATCACTTGCTTTCTTTATTTGCGGGCATAGTCAACTGTTCAACTGTTTTTTGCCCTCATAGTGGAGTGGTTGCTTAACTGTCTGTCTGTTGTCTGCCTCCTTGAATGCTTTACTGTCGGCCTGCCTGCCTGCCTGCTTGCCTTTCTCCAAAATGCCAAGTCAATTGAAATTTTAGCCTGAAGCGTTATAAGTTGTACCTCAACTGGCTGACTGCTGCCGCACTCTTGAAATATTTTTGACTCTAATGGTGCTGTTGGCTGCCTGCCCTCTTCACATGAATTGCATTTAAATGTTGGAAAATAAATTCATTAAATTCCGACTGACATTTTGTTGGCACGTTTTTTTTTTGTTTTTGCTAAATTTCTCCTTTAGCTATTTGTCGGCCATTCGATGAACATTTTGCGCGCTAATAACTCTTTTAAATTTTAATTAACATTTGAATTGTGATCGCTTGAGGCAAGACGTGCGAATGAGCGCGCATAAAATCAAAGTCAGCATGTAATTTGCAGCAACAGTGCTTTATGGAAAAAGCCTTAAGCTGACGGACCACTACTGTGAATCTTATGAAGAAGCCAATGGCTCGCAAAGCAAGTGATTTAAGTAATAAAAACTGTAGTTGTTTGTAAACTTATTGTAGAGATTAATTGAAAAGTATCGATGCTGTTTGTTCGGCGGAAGTATCAAACAAAGGGCATTTTGAGTACTTTGAAAAGATATGTGTGAAAATTTTCAATACTGAATCAAATTGATTTTCAAAATCATATAATCATTGAGAGATTTTTATGACATTTACTCCTCATTGAAAACGCCTTCCCGACGAATATCTATAATGCTATGAACTTGATAAGAGTTTTTCATGTTTCGAATAATTCAAGCACTACCTCGGGCATATTATTGCAGATGAGTAGTAATTTCCTAATCTTCTTTGGTAATATTTCTTCGAGTTGTACTTGATTAGACTTCTTAATATGGATTATACTGGTCCGCAAGTTTCAACATTCAATCTGCTAATGGTAGGTGGGTAGATGTTTTCGATAGATTTTTGCACGCTGAAATCGAAAGTTATCCATTCCATATAGTTTTTGAGAAAATGGGGGTTGAAACCCCAAAAAAAAGAGGTTTTTGAATAACCATGGGTTCTAATTCCGGATTTTTAAAATATTCCAAAATCTCTCAAATTGAAGTTTGTCATTTACATTGCGTTCCTAATAAAATAAAATTTATTTGCATTTTACCTTGAAGCCCTGTGCGTCTTTGAGCGTTGTCGTGTGAGTGGCCATTATTCTGAGTGAGAGAGAATAAGAACTTTATCCGTTCTCAGTTTTGAATTTTATTCTGGCCGAATCCAGAGACAACCTAAACATTCCGAGGTAATTTGAGACCACGTAAAACGCTTGTCGAAGAAGAAGAAGAGGAAAATGTAGGGGAAGAAAAATAAAAGAAAAAATCGATAAAAGATCTATTCAAAAGAAGGAGAAAAATGAAAGGAATAAGTAGAGGGACGGAAAGAAGAAGGAGGGGCAGAAGAAATAGAAGAAGGGCGAAAGAAGAATGAAGGCTGGAAGAAGAAAGGGTGGACGAATAGGGAAGGGTGGAGCAATTAGAAGAAGTACATTAAAAAGGAGATGCAAAATGAGGTAAGGAAGAAGAAGAAGAAGAACAAGAAAAAGAACAAGAACAAGAACAAAACAAGAAGAAGAAGAAGAAGAAGAAAAGAAGTTGAAGGAAAAGCCGGAGAATAAAAAGTGGACGTAAGAGTAGGAGTTAAGTTGAAAAGAAGAATAAGAGGGAGAAATAAAAGGTTAAGAAAAAGAAGACAAAGATAAAGAAAAATAGATTGAGAAGAAAAAGATGAGGGAAGAGAAGAGCAGCAACCACAACAGCAATTATCACTACAGTGAACTATCTTTGCATTAATATTTTTATAGTCGAAACGGCATCGAGTATTAGACTAATATATCGTGCCAAGTATTCCTTCTTCCTTAATGTTACATTGACTGCACTAGCAACTGACATCATCATCAACATTATCATCATAATTTTTATCTTCATCATCATTTCCGATTATTCATTTTACCCAAAAGTAGAGTGTTGGCCCAAACTTCGCCCATCCATCGCATCGCTGTCTCTCTGTACGTTTAGTAGCTAGTCGTAGCTGGAGGTTCTTTGGTTTATTCCATATAGACGCGTATAAAATTATAAAATTCAAATGCACTAAACGTCGGTGGCTATGACTCTAAACATGCTAACGCGTTTCATTTGTATGCAGCTAACAGCCACACTGTTCTTAAACTTGATCCTCATCATCATCCTCGTCGGCCAACCATTAATGTTTTAAAGTGTTTTACGATATGGATAATTGTTGTAGATAATAAAAATAACCTTAAGGTCTAAAAGCTTCAGGCAGTGGATTGTTGTTGACTGGCTGGTTGCCTTTATGATCGTTAAAAATCAACAAAACATAGGGAAAAATAAAATAAAAGTGAAACACAAACAGTAATCGTGGCGGAGTTTTCCATGGAATATAATACTTTTGTAGCGCTTGGTGGGAAATTTCTTGAAAGTGTATTTCAGCTTCTTTAATTAATAGCACAGTAAGTGATTGTACTTCTGTAAAATCAGTATCGATTATAGCATAGACTCCCAAAATTAAAGAATTCACACATAAATTATCGTAGATAAGCATACAATTATTAAATATTTCATAAGCACAGAGTCATCTGCTTTGCGTTTCCCGCATGGGAAGTCTTTCCCACTTGCATTGCTGCCAAATAAACCCAAACGTACGCTGGCTGGCTTTAAGAGTTGGTAAAACATGCTATGCTACTGCCTATGCGTCCCTAACTATGCTCTTGGTTGCTTTGTCCGTCCGTTTTACTTGTCGGTCTGTCTGTTTGTCTGTCTTTATTTGCCTGTATCTGTATCGCTCTCCTTTGGCATCGCGTAATCTCGTAATTTTTATATTTTAACGCATTTCTTGATTCCCAAACGATGTGGAAAACGCGTTATGTCCGCTCGATGGTGTGTCTGTCTGTTTGTCGTCGTTCGAAAAAATTTTTGTTTGTCCGTCCGTCCATCCATTTGTCTGCCAGTTCACTAGTTTTTTCTGCTCTCTCGTGGTTCATTATTTTGACTCGTGGTGGTTTGTTTTATTTATTTTTTTTTGCGTGTTGATTGCTCGTCTACATCATGATTAATGTACATGTAAGTGTGTACTAATGTCCGTCTTCTTGGACAGACAAATGGCGCGGTTCGTATGTCCGTAGTACTTGCCTGTATCTTGTCTGTCTATCTACATATTTGTTCACATTTATTAAGGTTTTTTTTGTTTGTTTTTTTGTTTTTTGTGGCAACTTTATTTGCCAACTTTTTTTTTTTGATTATTTACCACTACTCAAGTTTCTTAGTGGTTATATCGCACCTTTGATGAAAAAATGTGTTATGCAAAAAATGCGCAATGCATATGTGGGATACAATGAACAATGTTTATTCGAAATATTGTTAATATGTGAAAAAATGTTGAGACAATTGCAACAAATATGAGTATATTCGTTATAAGACTCTCCCCTAATCGATTTAAATGCTACAGGGAACAAGAACAAGACTATGAAAATGAACTTAAAACTACAACTAATACATCTGAGATAGCTGTAAAGTCTGCAAAGGCTGACATTTAATAATACCTTCTTAAACATACGATTTTTTCAAGCTGGTCCAGAAAGGCATCTATCTCCATGATAAACTCCTCCTTTAGCCCAACATTTGTCCTACGAGCAATGTTTTCATGTTAGAAATATAATAAAGTCACAGGCAACCAGATCAGGTAGTTATTATTAATTCAATTTAGTTAACTGGTGTATTGTCGTGGTGGAACAGCTTTTTTTTCTTTGTCTAATGAGCTCAAGAACTTATTATAGCATTGGCTCGCAATCATGCTTACACTATCTTCAAAGAGTTGATAAGGATTACTATCGTAGCCATGACCTTTCCGGCCGATGGGAGCGTCTTTGTCTTCTTCAGAGCAGATTGGCTAGATAGAAATCATTGTATTGGTTGTTGCTTGGTTTGAGAAGTCATCATCGGTGACAATTCAATCAGAAACTCTTGCGAAACTCTTCAGTCAAGAAGTCTAAGCACAGCATCGAAATTGAATGCCGTATTCAATTGTTGCCCACCGTGGGCAATCGCGATAACAATCAAACTGGCTGCTATATACATAAAATGTTTCTTCTCTTAAGCCTACAGCCACCGCACCATCATTTACTTTCATTTTGCAATCGTCATTTCCTGGACCTTTTTTACAACTTCACGATCGCTTCTTTTAGGCGCTCCTCATCAAAAACAGTTATAAGGCTATGTTGAAGTTCGTTGAACGAAAATGTCAAAGTTGTCATACTTGATGAAGGGTTTTGATAGAAGCCTCGAATTTTGCATTAATTTCTTTGCACGGATTTTTCCATCTAAAAATCAATAGCGAATTTTGGATCAATCAGGTCTATCTCGGAGTTGCTTTAGAAACTTAATTGAATTCTATTCAGGATCATGCAAAAAAGGGAAATCCGGAAATCAGAAAAGACTTGAATATTGTTATTTTCTCTTTGTATAAACATTTCATACAAATGGTTATCAGATCAAAACAAACCTCAAAATCAAAATGCAATTTTGTGTAGCCTTGTTTGAAAAATGGTCCGGCACGACAGTAATGCCAACTTTTCAAAGCAATGGCACTTGCTATCAAATACGCGAACCCTTTAAATTATCCTCTTATAATATATGATCTATAGGTCCATAGAAAATGTTGCCAATAACGCCGTTTTTGAATTTAAAATGTTTTATGTGTCTCGTTAATCTTTTCGATGAAAAATCGTGTGGATTTTTTTTTTTTTTTTAAATTTTGCATTCATAATTTAATTAGCATATTTTCTACAGTTTTTGTTTGTTTGTTTTTTTTTTTGCACTTATATTTGTTTTTGTTTTAACCAGTGATTTTTCTTGTAATTCGTGCTTTTTAGTTTTAGCCACTACTCGTTGTCGTTTTTCTGTTCATTTATTATGATTTATATTTTATTTGTATTTCTGTTGACATACACAAGTAAATGTATGAGTGTTGTTGTTGTTGTTTTTGTTGCTGATATAATTAATTTGTTGCCACTTAATAAAAAATTAACATGCTACAACAATTTGGATCGGTTTTTTTTTGTTGTTTTTGCTTCATGTAAAATGAAGCCGGTTTTTTTTTTCTTTTCAAGTGCTGCATGTGCTTGTTTTTTTATATTTTGGTCTAAGCAAGCGAGTGCATTCAACTGCTGTGTGTGCGCTATTTTAAGTTGTTTTACTAAAAAAGTTGAAACTTGTAATTTGAATCTAATATTTGTTATCAATTTGCTAAGTAATCATTAAGTTGTTTTCATGTCAGCTTAAGGAATTTGCAATTTAAAACTACTTTTTTTTTTTGTTGTCTTGTTTCAAACGCAAAAGAATGGAATTTTTATGCAAAATTTTTGTGATGAACTATCAAATGTTTTTAAAAAACTAGTGACTATTTGCTGTATGTAGTTAATTTGTAAATTTCATTTGATTTTTTTAAAAATTTTTCGCAATAAAAGCAAAGGTTTTGAAGCAAAACATCAAATGTTTCTTATGAGCTATTTTATGCCATTGGAAAATTTCTCAATTTTCAGCAAATAATCAAACGATTGCTTTGAGCAGTGATAATTTAAATTATTTTATTTATTATGTGTGAAAACACCAACAAAATTTAAAACAACAAAAAAACAAAATAGAAAAAATTTTGCCAAAACTAGTTTCATACATTGCTGATTGGAATCATCAGTGACCTTTCAGCCGATAAGTGAGATTTTCTACGCCAGTTACGTTTTTCTTTTTGCATATATTTGTGTTGTTCATAATTTTGGTTTATTTTGTTTCAAATCTATGCAAAAAGAAAAACTATCAGGCTTAGAAACTCTCATTAATCGGCTCAAAGGTCACTGACGATGAAATTTGTATGACTAGCTTCAGCTTGGTTTTTCTGTGTTGATCTTCCCTTGCTGTTACCATTTTTTTGGTGTTAAATTTGTTGGTAAATTTTGAAAAAAAAAACATATTTTTGCTTCATTTCAATTTGTGCTGCATACATACATATTTATGTATATAATTTAAATTTTATTAAGTACTCTTAAACATCATCACCCTCAAGGTAAATATTTTATTAAGAACTTTTAATGTTAACATATATCGCATGGCTTATACAAAGAAGCCAGATAAATTGTAAAACCCACATTAAAAAAAAGGCAAAAAAAAAAGATAAAAACAGGTTTTATCAAAGGACACCAAACCTCTTTTTGACACACAATAACACAGAAAGCAAAAAAAAAAACGAAAAAAATCCGTGTCATAAAATAATGAAAGGCAAAACAACTCGTTACTTAATGAAAGCGCACACATAAACGGCGAAAAAAAAAGGTGGGAAGGTCTTAATAAATAAATTACTTAAATCAGCTCATGTCATGAGAGGATCTCTCGAACAAAATTGTAAAAGAATAAAACAAAAAAAAAAAGTGAACCCCTAAATTGTTTGCCGCTTCAAAAGCCCATTTAAAATTATTTATGCAAACCGTCAATGTTTACACTCGATGACAAAATAAAATTCCCACCTTAATTCAACTACAAGTAACAGCCAGCAGCAACGACAACAACAACAACAACGACCCTCCGGCACAATAACGAACCGCATAGTTGACAATGGAGTATCAAGATATTCATGCTACGGATGCAGCAGCTTTTTTTTTTTTTTTTATGCGACTTGCAGAGGATAAACAAAAAAAATTTCAAGAAGAAAAGAAAAAAAAAAATCGAAAGAATCCAACCGCATCTTAAAACGTGAAGCAGCAAATCAACAAAAGCTGGACCGACAATGATGATGATGACGATGACGATGACGAAGACGACCGTAGGGACCCCAACCCAATCAACTATGAACTCGAAAAAAAAAAAAAAATAAAAATTTACAAATAAAAATTCACAAAAGACTGAGTGAATTAGCGAGTATGTAAGGAAGATTGAAGGGAGGGAAGTCAATTTTGATGCACAGTGGTTATTTGCAGTTATTTGTGAGACAAAAATTTTTTGATTTAACATTAGTTTAGTAGTTAAGTAAGTAAAAAATTATGTTAGGACCAATGTTGTAGAGCAGAGAAAAACATATTGATTTCATGCTCGAAATAACTCCATACCATAAGATTAGACACACCTTTCACCGTTTTAATGTTTCTTATAAATACTATAAATTCGTGTTATTATTTTTAATTAAAATTTTCCTCAAAAGAGCCCACTGTGTGGCGGCGGTTAACAAAAAGCAGCACTTGAATGCAAAATAATTCACCAAAAAAATGAAATAACAAAACGAAAAGACAAAAAAAAAAAATAAATTTCAGAGATAAAATCGGTGTAGCAGCAGCAACAACAAAAGGTGATGAGGACGTGAAACCCTGCACAGTTTTTTTTTTTTTTGTACTACTGCTGCTGTTTGTTACTTTTGAGGAAGGAACCCTTTGCAAAAGGGGTTTCTGCCGCTTTAATTCATTTTTTTTTTTATTACCTTAAAATTTCTACTTGACTTGAGTAGAATTTTTTTGCATTGGAATGCATGCCAGGAACAGCAGCAACAACAACAATAAAATACAACTACAGCAGCAGCAATGAAATTTTGCGATTGCATCTCGCATAAAATTACACAGCAACATGATGTTTGTTGCTCCTGCTGCTGTTGTTACTGTTGCTGATGCTGATGCAGTTGATGATATTGTGATGATGCTGCCCTCAATGTTGGCCCCGCACTATGAGGAATTTTAAGAGCAGCAGCAACAACAACAACAACAACAATCACAATAAAAACAGTGCAGTGTAAGATGCTACAAAAAAATAAAAATAAAATGAACGACAAAAGGCACAGCAACAGCAGCAAACTGAAATTGCAACTTTAAAGATGAAATGTTGCTTAAAGCTGCTGACAAGGTTCTTCTTCCTACAGTTGTTGTTGTTATTGTTGTTTTTGCTACTTCTATTCATCTGGTTGTTGTTGTTGTTGTTGTACTTTTGTCTCTTCTGCTTAAGAGCCAAGTTGTATTAAAGTGCAAGGAAGCAACAAAAGCATGGTTTTTTTTTTTACATTCAACTGCTCTGATTGCCAACACTGTTGTTTGAAATTATTCACATGGTGTCAAGTTAAAGTAAAATAAAAAAGGAAATGAAAATATTCCCCAAAAATTTAAAGAAAAAACTGAATTTCGAATTCTTTTTTACAGGGTGTTTTATAAAAATTTAGAAGAATTTTGCGACATCAAACATTGTGCCAACTCTTCTTAATTTGTCGACAAATCACACATAAATAAAAAGTTTCAGAAATATTGATATGAATTTGGGACATAGGAAATTGAAAAATGGTACATTAAGATATTAGAATATGAGGCGCAAAACCAATCAAATAAAACTCAAATTCGAAAAAATACCCGAATGAGTTTGGGGAAAAAATGGAAAATTTAAATGGATAAGAAAATGAGTACAATTTTTGCGACATAGGGAATAGAGATATTGAGCGATGGGACATTGGGAGTTGAGATATTGGGACATGGAACATCTATTTTTTCTTCGAGAAAACTAATTTAGGGACATTTTTTTGCAACATTTGGGAATCGAATATTTATTTTTCCGTCTTTAAAAAATCCATTTTTTCAGCCACTTTTAGCTCACAATGCTAAAGTTCTCAACAGCTGTTGGCAACTCTAGTTGCTATTGCCAACAGTGTGTAGCAGTTGCATTTCAATTTACTTTACAATCTTAATGTATTCCTTTTTTTTATTCTATTTTTCATATTGCATTTCATTTTCGTTTTGTTGCATTCGTTTAATTTGAATCTTACATATAAAATCTGTTTTTTTTTTCTTCTCTTTTTAAAAAAAAGTCAGTAACAGCAGCACGATTTATGATAATCACCAACAGATACTGGGACGGACGAATAAATGGCTTAGCATATACATACATACATAGATACACAGCAGACAGTAAGAGAATCAGACAGCCAGAAAATAAATAGCGCGCTGCATTTTGGTCTTCATTTTATACCCATCATGATGATCATTCAATCATTATTGATTTCAGCTGCTCATCAACATTGAATTCAACTCCGTTATTATGAGTGCTTTTTTTTCTTTTATCTACGAGTAGCACTTTGTTTATAATTTTTTTTTTATTATTTTTATTACAAGTTTTGAGTTTTTTCTTTTTTTTTTCTACCTTACCTTTTTGAACATTTTGCTCGTTTACTCTACTTTTTCACTTTTTTGTTTCTTTTCTAAACGGGCACATAAATTGATTTATTATTGATTCGTTTTGCTTTGACTGTGAATTCCATTTGATTTGATTTTCTTTTGTTTTAAGTGCCTTGGTGAAAGTCTGTTTTTTTGTTCAAATTTATTTAGATTTTTTATTTTTAAATTTAATTAGCTTATCAATCACGATTACCAATTTATGAGTAATTGGTGCTTCAAAATTTAAGTGATTTATATTGCTACCTTTCCACTTGATGTGCTTTCAAACGAAAACAGTTCAAAACGAATGATTGCCTTGTTATGTGGGGGTAAATTTTTGTTTAAAAATAGAGAAAGTTAAATGAGAGTGCTGATCTTTAGAACGAAAGAAACAGAAACAGAAAATATATTTAGTAAAATTGCATAGGGGAAAAATATACAACTGAAGTAGGAAATTCTTTGCAACATTCGAATTTTAAAAAAGAAAATTTTAAGTTGTTTTAATGAAATTTTTTTTATCTTCGATTATATAAAAGCGAAGCGAATGCCCCCTATAAATGTAACTGTGTTGGTATTAAGGGAAGGGCTATAGATGGTGTAGTGTAGGTGAACATTATTTTTGAATTTAGCGATGTCATAACTCCCGCAGAAGACACTCACCGACCGACTGTTCCACAACATAATCATATTGTCAAAGAAAGAATTACCATGAAAGTGCAATATGTTATTGAGGAACGGCGTGACTCAAAAATAATGGGCCTGATGAGGCGCCCAAATGCTGCGAGAGAAAACCCGGACAGATAGAACCACACCAACATATTCGTTTCACCTTTCAGTTGAGCATCGAGCTCAGATCTCCGGTAGAGCAATATCTGCGGACACCATATTAGCGATCACTAAGTAATTCTTTAAGCTTCAGATAGTTCACAAGGTTGAAGTTCATGGCACTTAATTCATTGGCAGACTGACTGAACATTAGCAACCTTCAACATGATATAGAATATATAAAAATGATTGCGTAATGAACGAGCCAGCTCTCAACACATGGGTTGATATGTCAACAGGCCTTGAGGCTTTGTTAGTTGAGGTGTACAAGGATTATTTTAACTATCCATTAGTGACATATGGAGATTATTAATATTTGTATTTCAAAACGCTGGGACCATTTATTTTGTGAGGTTTGATAAAAAAAATGCATGAGCCTAAAAATTAAGGGGATGAGAGGGGAGTAAATGGCGTCTCATCAAGGTCAAAGTTTAAAACTTTGAAGATTTTCATACAAATTAGGCCACAGCTGCTCAGGAGTAGCCCATAGAGCGATAGGTTGTATAACCGACCCTCAATAATATTGCATGCTCGACATTTTTTTCAAACTCATTTATTCCCTCTCTCCACCCCTTTTGGTGGTTTCCTTACAAAAGTGGTGTTTTTATGAAATGTACTCCCAACGTTCCCAATACTACCAGGGTGGCCCTAGAAGGTTCAAGGATATGCCAAACCCCACTTAATTTATTCTTTCCAACATTTCTTCAGAATATATTAACCCCCAATCTCAACCCCTTAAGGGGTTCCCCATATAAAATTGAGTTTCTTACGGAATTTGGCTCTTTCCAACCCACCAAGGCGCTACTAACTGTTGGATGTTATTACCAATCCCCATTTATTTTACACACCTATAATTTTTTTATCAATCTACCCCTTTCTGCTCCCTATTAAAGGTATTCTAAACACAATTAAATGTAAAAACCACATTGAAACAAATTAACCTAATAAATACTTCGAAGAGTGTAGAAGAGAACAATAAGGCAGAAAAGGCAAAATAAAGTAAATTACTCCGAACCTAGCATCTGTTTTGGAAAGATGTAAAATAAGTGTATCGCGTATCAGCGTATCGAAATCGAAAAATCCTTTACTATTCCATAGCTACTATTCATGTTCGAAAGTAAATAGTCGGCAATGTCGAAGAACTATTCTAAATGCAGAATAAGAACTGAGAGCTGTAACTAATTTGCCTCATCACGTCACAAATTATTTCGCACTTAAACTTTTTTTCTTCGAGAAAAATATTCGCATTGAAAACCATCAAAAATTTTTGACATGGATGTAGAAAAACGAGCTACATATCTGTACAGTCTCAAATTTATGATGAAAAAAAACGTTTTTTAATAATTTTTTTTTTTATGCAGTAAAAAGCTTTTAGAGTTTGCTATATATATAACAAAGAATAACTCAAATATTGAAAGCCTGTTCGAGTAGAAACTGCGTGCCTTATGAGTACGGATTATGCGTGCACTCAGTTGCAAAAATATGCTGGATATCTGAAAGCTATAAATTTTAAAATCGAAGTGCCAGCCGAAGGATAAACAACGATATTAATTTGCTTAAATGAAAACAAACAAACTGACAGACAGACACATACCGTCTGGTAGACATTTTGACAGATATATGAACAAACTGAAAATTGGACAGACAAAAGTTGAACGATGGATTGCCAGTCAAGCAAAACATGAAAGAATTAAAGATTAACGGATAAAAACGAAATATTTAAAGCAAAAATATAATTACAAAAACAAAAAAAATCACGAAATTACATATTGAGTGCCCCAACAACAACAACAACAGCAATGCAACAAAAAACATTAACACTGGCATTAAGCGACCAAATAAAAAAAAAAACAAAGCAAAAATGAAGCGACAAAATTTTATGCAGCTTAAAATATTGCAAATGATGACAACAACAAAAAATCACAGATAAATAAACGCCAGAAAAATAAAAACAAAAAATCGCATACAGCACAATATAAAAAATATCGCTGCTGTAACATATAGCGAAAAAATCAACAGCAGCAATAATAAAGTAAGCAAAAAGAAGAAAAAATAAATAAAAAATCGCTCCACTCTGCAAAAATATTTCAATTTTGCCAGAGACAACGAATTAAAAAATCTTTTTTTTTGATTTTGCCACTCAACCATATAAAAAACAAGAAGATGAAAATAATAAATGTACACCAAATACAAAAAAAAAAACAAAATAAAATGCATGTGAAAAAATACTATAATGCAAGGCAAGCGCATAAAAAACCAGAACGAAATTCAATATCTGCAAATTCGCTGACATGAATATTAAATTTGCCACTATTACACTGTAAAAATTTATGAACAGTATCAGAACGAAAACAATCTTACACTCACAGAAAAAGTTTTTTTTTTCAAAGTTTTGTATCGGCTAATTTCGCGTATACAATTAAAAATAGTCAACCACACAATTTGTCGTTTATTGTTTACTTTTGTGCAACGATTAACAGCATTGGAATATACAATGCATCTGTAGTTGTTTACTTTTCTATGACAATGAAAACTATTGTCATAAGTAATGAGTTAGAATTTCTTTAATATTTTTGAATAATCTCGGGCATATTAAGTAAGAGGAAAGTTTCGGGGACTGGTTCCCTCTTCTCGAAATCTAACAAAACTATAGACAAACAAAAAAAAATCACCAAATCGATATTTTACACAATCTTCATGATATTCCTAAATTCTGCATGCTATTAAGCTGACGAAGTGTTACCTTTACGAAAAAAAGTCATATGATTTTATTTATGGAAAACTTTATACTCTTTCAAATGGTCTTATTACCATTTGTGTTAGATTTTTTTTTAAAAAGATATAGACGTGTCTAACTAGTAAAGTATTCTATGTAATATTTTTCTTATGGAAAAATAAAAAGAAAATATTAATAAGTATTATTAGCTCTGCTTTGCCCAAAATATTTTCTTCATATATCGGAATATACTATATTAAACCGGTTTGATAAAAAAAACATTGAATAGAGCCCCATGGCTATGAACGTGAAAGTATCTTGACAGAAAGTTGACACTAATGCAATTAGTTAGGAAGAGCTTTTGAGATAGGCTGTCAATATAGACAATATTTACATAAATATATTAAGAATTATAAATGTGAATATTTTACTAATACTATAAATATGAAAATATGGATGTTCCTTCTTCAAACACATTCTAACGGCTGCACAGATTTTGATGAAACTTGGTGATTACATAGTATGTGTCCCGGATTGGAACACAGGTTTATACACGCAGTTAACGCTTGCATTTTGCGATGACTGGAAAATAAGGTCAAACTAAAAATCATCGTAGCTTTCTACTATTTTTCATTGTCAATTAAACATTATTTAATCGAACTTACAGTCATTAAGCAAAGACCAATATTGTAAAATTTTTTTATTATTGATCAATGCTATTTTTCAATGATGACTTATGGCTTAATGACTGTAAGTTCGATTAAATAATGTTTAATTATAAAATAATCAGTCGCTAAAATCAATTTTTCATTGTCGCTTAAAAGTAAACAACTGCAAATGCATTATACATTCCAATATTATTCATCGTCGCAAAAAAGAAAACAACTACAAATGCATTGTACATTCTTATATTTTTTATCATTACTTAACAATGTTGTAGTTACATTTTGGTATATAAAAAATGGCACCATTTGCAGATATTTTTAACTGTGGACCTACTCGCATGCAATATATTTAATTTTTTAAAAATTTTTTAAAAATTCAAAACTACATATCATATTTATTATACGGCAAAGCTTAGAGCTTTGATTTGGATATTTTTTGAATTTTTTAGAGCACCTTTTTGAGAAAACTATCGTCAATATATGTCCTTTATTCTTTAAAGGCTGTCCAACAAAACGGCATACACAGATTTTGTTGTCACCTAAGTTACATGTTACTTAATAATAGCGAATTAAATTTTTCTTTAAGTGCTCACAGCAACAAAGTAACTGAAAAATTTATTTATATTGTTTGTTTTTTATTGGATTTTTTTCTTCGTCCAAAACATTAAAGTATCAAATTTTTTTGTTGAACCAAATTTCCGTATTTCGTTTCCATCTACATTGGTTTTATCATGGTTTTTTTTTTTTGAATTATATCTTTTTTGTTTACTGTTCTGCTTCATATGTTGATGAAATATTCGTTTATATTTGCACAAAAATGTGTAAAAAAAAAGAATAAAAGATTTAAAGCAAAAATACAAATACAACAAACCAATAAAAAACCATATCGAGCTACAGTGAGTGCCTTACGTTAAGGGAATGAACGATTATGTGAATTTGTTGAAGGCAATATGCGTATCAAAAAAGGGAGCAAGAGGGTTTTGTTTTTGAAAAAGAATAAAATAAAAAAACAAAAAAAAAAAAAATAATACAAAAGCTAAATTGAAATAAAAGTCATGTTGCTGAAGTCCTTCTGAAAAGTAAAGAAAAAATATATTTTTTGATATATTGATAGTAGCAATAAAAACAGAAATAAATTGCAAGCGCCAGCGTAGCATTTGTAGAGGACAAAAAAAAAAAAAAAAAAAGAAAACGTTACACAGCGGGTAGTTTTAAAGGTAAAATGGAATTTCAATAACTTCAATTAGGAAGCGGCAAAAAGGAATTTCAAATGAAAACCAACAACAACAACAAAAGTTAATTGTTGGTATTCGAATTTTACAGACAGCTGCGGTGTTGTTGGTTATTGAAAGCAATGAGCTGCTCATGATAAAATATGCGAGTAAGGTGTCAAGTTGAAAACTAAGGGTCACTTAAGAGCAATTAAATAATAAGTTAATGAGAGTATATAATTAAGTTCATTAAAGGTATTTTAAGATGTTTCAATAAAACAACGTTTCTATGCTACATTTAATAGAAGGGTGAACTGAGAGTTCCGGTCATTTAAAAGCAAACGTTTTCAGATTAACATTGGAATTCTGTTAATATTTTAGACTGTCCGTCTAGATCGGCAAAGTTTTGCTGCAGTGAGAGGTTATAGTAACCGATATGATAATATAAAATTTGCCTTCATATCTCTCATAGTTCAGTATATATATAGTGTTTGCAATGCCAGAAAATGATGTAATAAAAATATTGCATTCTAAATATAAAGGGATTTATTGCCTATATGGAAACGGTTTGTAACGCTTTGGCGCAAAATATACTGAATTGATTTTAATAATTCCTTTTTTAAAACGACATATTTGTGCTAAAGAAGGTTACTGCATAATTATTTTTTTTATTTTTTTTAAAGTTAAATATACTTTTTTTCAGAATTAACTTTCCGCAAAACCTCACATATAAAACATCGCAATGCCGCGAGTAGCACTAGTCAAACATGAAATCATTGATTTTTTTCACTGAGTGTACAAAATGTAGTCTACCGGCAAACATTGGAGCGAAATTTTTAGGGGTTGCAGAAAACACGGCAGTCCTAAATCATCGTGGAAATGATCGCTAGAATAAGAAAGACCAGAAACGGGGAAATATTCGAGAGAGATTTCAGGACTTTCGCTACTGATCGTGCACGTTGTAATAGTTTTGTGTAGACGCTATGCTCTAAGAGGATATAAAGAACACATGAAGATGAGGAGATATAAAGGGTGATTCAATACGAACTTGACTGAAACCATTTTCTGACATTTCATTGAACAATTCAAGCGAATGTATGCCCTTCAATTCATATATTTATGTATATCTTTTTAACTATAGCAGATCCCAAATTGGAATTTTAAATATACTATCTATATTTTTTAAGCTATATTTTTAAACTAAAATAATATTATATATATAAAAAGATCAAAGTTGTTGAAATTCTGAGTTGAAATGTCTGCTTCCAGTTTTCTCAAAAAAAAAAAAAATCAAAATTTGAATTGGATTCCATCATTTGAACAAGGGACAGTAAATATGCTATAAGAAACGCTATGTTAAATATTTTATTGCAAGTTAAATTGAAAAAACTGCTTCCAAAAAATCTGCATTTCATTTGCTTTAATCCCTTAGAAGGCTATAACTTGACAATTAATGTTTTAGTAAAAAGAAATTTAATTTCGATGTAACATAACCTCAAATATCTCCAAAAATCGCGATATTCACGCTTCCTGATTAGAATGTCTCAAAAAACGGAGCCATCAGAGAAATTCTAACCCGTGATTCGAATTTAACGTATCAAAAACCTGCGGAAAAATATATTCTAGTTGCTGGGTAAAAAATTTGTCGGCCTGTAAAAATTAATCAATTAAAGTGCTATAGAACGGCTTAGTAAGGCATATTTTTGGGACAGAGTATCAAGTAAAGAAAGAAAAGTAAATGGAAAATGTGTGGCAACAACAAAATTGCAAAACTTTTAATTTATCTGTTATTTTATGAAAAAGCTCATATTTAATTCTATTTAATATTAATTGAAAATTCACATTTGTACACAGCAATATGACAGAATATTTTTAAATAAACGTAAAGAGGCTTACAATTACTTACGATATGTTATATTGCATTATATTAAATATGAATCAAATATAAATTTCCTAAACAAATATATTCCGCACAATCATTTTGTTAACATCTGAAAATATTTATCTAAATAAATTTGAAATTAAAACAAAAATTTTGAAAATTAATTTAATCCGACTGCAGGCAAGCTAATGAAATATGCAATTAACAAACACAGTGCAGCAATATAAATTCAATTTAATTTGGACAAATTTTTGTGTGCGGCAAATGCAAACACAAACACAAACATAGGACGACGACCGGCTGTATACCAATTTAGTACTCACACCTTTGTAACCAAAGCGAATGTCATTAAGTTCACTAGGCATCACCCTCTTTGTTACCATAACCATGAGATTATTACCATCACACCCACCCACACGTCATTGACAGTATGGACGTAACGTACCATCATCAAAAGCCATAAATACTTTGAGGCATGTTTACCGTAATTTATAATTCCAGTCAAAATCATACAAACTCATACATATATATATATAAGCGTATGTCTGTACAAAGCAATAGACCGACGAACAGTGTAACAGACATTCAAACTCAAACCCACTAATATTCATTCACATGCACTGACATCAACACAAAGTGTGAGTTCTACTAGAAAATGAAATGAAAAAAAAAAAAACATGATAAAACCCCAGTAAAGTTCTCATTATGCCCACCCTCATGTTTTCAACTTCCACCTTTCATCCACCCACAGTTTGGCTCAGCTGTCGCTTTCTATATAAATGAATGAAATTCACAACGTTATAGCCAGGCAGCCAACAACCGACAACCGACAACCGACAAACAACCATCTATCGAACGATTCAACCAACGTTAGGAGAACAAACATAAGTAATCAGAGGATTAGACTTCATATATTTTGATGGGTGCAACGATGAGTAAATCGATGCTTGATACAACGTGCATAGGGTAGAATAACGCATTTATACAGTCAGTCATTTTATGATGCTATGCTATGATTACATATGTATAAATATATATACACAAACATACATACATATCTACTCTATTGAAGGAAAGAGCATTAGTTGTTGTAGTGTGAGCAAGCAAAAAGCAAAGCAAAAAAAAAAGAAAACAGAAAACAGAAAAAATGTTGCATCATGTCGGATTTGATAATCAAATCCTGTTTGAGCCTTTCAGCACAAAAGAATGTATTAAGGGATTTCTTTGCCTTACATACTGTGAGTATTTTATGAATTGGGTTTTATTTATTTATTTCTTAAATCATTTATGTAGGCTGGCGTTTTTTGTGCTTTAAGAAACTTCAATTGATTCAATTGAATTTAGAATAAAAGCACATTTGTTGTATGCCGTATAAGTAATTTTATTATGAAACTTTTTTATAGTCTTAAATAAATTGATAGGAAATTAAAAACAATAAGAAGTTTTTCATTTCAGTAAACCTTTGAATTTAAAATTAATTTCTTACTTTAATGAAGTAAACATTTTTATCCAAAATATTAAATAAAACTAAATTTATTAAACTAAACCCAAAGTGCGCTATTTCTTTGTCCATAGGCTGTGTATGCTAAAAACTCTACTATGAAGTTACAAAGATAGCTATTTCTTAACAAATTGATGTGACGGGTATAACTTGGATGCAAATAGTGATAGAATGTTTAACTAACGACTTTTTATTTCGAAACTGTTAAGCCAACAACCAAGGCTGCAAATATTTAAAAAAAAGATTTTATTTAGAATTTTTTATAAGCTTAAGAGATTAAGAGAAAAATAGCGTTAGTCCGCTTCAAAATTTCAGTTTTTCAATACGGGACTCTTAAAAATAGTCTAAAGAATAAGATGTCTAAATGGAATACATATACAATAGAACCTCTGAAATTCGAACTTAAAGGGAGACGCCAAAAAATTCGAGTTATAGAGTTTTCGACTTATGGAGGACTACGTCAGTAAAGAAACTTGCTCAAGTTCCAATTAAATCACGTGTTCATTTTACATTGATTTCTAAGAAACAATGATGTACATATGCCGAATTCTTAAAGTCGGTATCTTACAATTTTTCTTCGAGCTATAGAGGTAATTCGTTTCAAATAATCGAGTTATCGAGATTGTAAAATCAAACATTGCTATGTTCGAGCTGCATAGGTCAAATTTATTTTTTCGAATTATAGGGAGGGAAAATATGTACTGAAGGGACTCACTAATTATTTCGACTTATAGAGGGGTCAGATTTCGAGCAATGAAGATTTTGGAGCTTGAAGGGAAGGGTACACAACATTTGCTCGAGCTTGGGAAGTTTTCAACTTATCGAGATTCGACTTAAAGAGGTTCCACTGTATCTATTGTAGTGAATATTTGCATAGTCGGTGATGTCACTCTCTAACGTCAGGTTTTTCAAAGTTTAATTATTAATATCAGTTTTACTGAAGAATTTTATAGGCGATTTTTTCTATTTTTGATTTTGGGCCAATTTTTCTCAGGGTGGGAGCGAAAGTGACAAAAAAAAATTATAATATTTTTCTAGTTTCTAATGAAACTTTCACCAAAATTACTAAAAAATGTCTTAAGTTTCTTTTTTTTCTTGCCACGCCTTATAGTAAAAACAAATTTTGACGTGGTATTGATTTTGAGTAAAACAAAATTATTAAAACCTAAGATAATCACATCCCTATAAGGAATTAGTAAAAATATTCTAGTTTTGTATAAAAATCAAACAAAAACTTACATACACAAAATGTGAAGTGGCGGTAGTGCTGAACACAAGCGTTTTTTTATAATTAAAACTGTACGTAAATTTTGTTATTTACCTGCAATAAAAAAATAGAGAGAACATTTTTATTATAAATATTTGAAATAAATTGATTAAATATATATTTTTTTAAATTTTTCAATAATAAAAGGAATTTAATATGTAATTTAATAAGTTAACAAAAATGGAAATATACTTTATTTATTCAATAAAATGCAATGTAAACGAAACTATGCAATTTATGTACAAATACAATGCACAGTAGTTAAAACAACATGTTGACTGATGATAAAGAAAAATGTCATAAATAATAAATAAAAATTAAATCGTTTAATTTTATCAAAAGAAAAAACCATCAGTTTTTTCTGTCAGTTTGTTTGCAAATATTTCGAAAATTATTGAATTTTTTTGGTCTTTAAAATTGTAAGTATTAATGAAACACTGCTGAATAAAAAGCTTTAAAAAGAAATAAAACAAATGTTACTCATACGCACCGTTGAACATGTATTGTAGAATACATAAACGAATCTGAAAACTTAAGCTTTTATTGATTGTTAAATATTTAGAATATTTATTGCATATTTGTTTAATTGTGCTGCATGCAACACATAAACGTATTTTAATGTTTTAAAAAATTACTTTACAATGAAGTACAGAATTTATTGTATAAATATGCAAATGTTAACAACACACAAAAATTTAACACAACTCACACAAATTTGGTTTTGCAAATTAAAAATGCAACAAAAAATGTGGTTAAAATGCATGTAATAAAAAGTCAGAAAGGAATAAGATTTCATAATTTTCGAATTGAAAAATATTTACGAGCAATAAATGATATCTGACAAAAATAAAAAACCAATAATTCAAAAAAATTTTACGTAGAAACAATATGTAGCCATAAATGTAAGAGTAAGAGCCCTTCACTTGGAAAGTGGTCTAAGTAACTCTTCGTTAGGAATAAAAACTTAATTTTTGTCGATTTTTTTAAGGAAAAAATCGATAGTTAAGTAATGACTCAAAATAGACTGAATAATCATCCAAAATTTTGGCTTATATTTTATATCAACTGTTCAAAAATTATCTTTTTGATGCAGGAAAAATTTTAGATGGAAATGATGGAACTGCTTGCAGCAAACATCGAATGGAAGCACTTCGAAACAGCTCAGAAAACCTGTCGACAGAGTGTTACAAAAGATTTTGAGCAATATCCGTAAGAGCTGTTTGGTGGTTAACAAACTGAACTTTAGATGAAATAATAAAGAACACCATCTTCAGTCCATGAGGATGTTCCAATTGTCTAGAAGTGGGGGTAAGCTACAGACAAAGAAAAAAACAGCCTCTGCTTATTATTGGTATACTTGAAGAAGAAGAAGGACCATGTTTAAGAAGGGTGCATCGACTCTTCATTCAAATTTATAAGGGAATTATTGCCTGAAAACTGAAGAATATCCGTTCTTTCTGCAACGTCTACAAAGACGGTGATCCTTAGTTTCGAAAGAGCTAATGGGGTAATTACATATGAAATTAAGCATTCTGGAGTCCAAATAATGTGAAAATTGTTCCAATGGCTAGGTACGAGTATGCAGGATAACGCTTCAACTAAGAAAACATTCATAGTCAAGAAAAAAAGGTTTACTCTGGTAGGAACTCGTACGAGCTCCAGAAATATGGAATATCTTTTTAATTTAGGCTTAAGATCCAGTATAGACTTATAATTATGCTTAGCAATTTTCTTTGCTAAATTTGCAATGAAACTGTTTACCCTTTGTACTAAAAAAAATAAAGCCGACAAGCTATCAGCAAATTATTTATTTATTTATTTCTTATTTACTTAACCTCAATTTGTCTGATGCTTGCACTTTCATAAATTATTTCCAAACATGTAACTATTGTGTAATAAAATTTGTTTTTAATGAAGTATAAAAGCATCACGAAATAACAAATATAACACAACACCGAACATGGCACAATGCAATGTTTCTCTTACATGTAAAGCAGCCATAAAGTAGCATGATTTTAGGCGCAACAACAACCAACAAAAAAAAAAAAAAAAAATCAATACTTGGCAAAAGTTTTAGCAAAATAACAAACGACACAAAATAGGAGAAAAGCTAGAAAAACCATTGCTATGAAAAATAAAAGCTAAAGAAAGAGAAAGCGGTAGAGAAAGAAAGGCAGGCAGCTGGTTATTTACGAGTAAAGTAAGGCAAAAATATAGAAAAAAAAATGACATGACATAAATTTTTCAACTTTTCCTGCTATTTGCTGTGGGAAATTTGCCAATTTTTTTTTAGAATACTTTTAGGCGTTTGAAATTTTATACATTTAAAATTATAGATTTTGTTTTTAATATTTCATGCCGACAAAGCAAATAAACGTTAAAGTCAAGGTTTTCTTTTTCCAGATACATAGCTTAAGCTGCAACTTTTTATTGATCTGTGTACTTTTAGAATATTTTTTTCGATCAAAGTTGTGTGGTGCTTTCAATAATTTAAAAAAATTTATGAAAAATAATTTTAAAACATTAGGCAAAAACTATGAATATGTGCTGTGCTATTTTAAAGAAAGCGTTCCAAAAATTAAGTGTCTTGCCACAAAAAAAAAAAAAACAGCAAATTGTTATGTTGCAATACTGAATGACTTAATAATCACAACCAAAAGAAAACTAGTAAAAAAAACAGCAATGAAAAACAAAGTAAATTAGAAAAAAAAAATTTAAAAAAAAACAAAACAAAAGCAAAACAATAATTGCAGTGTAATTACGTTTATAACATTTTTATGACCACAATTAAGCTACTTCATAGCACTCACGCTAACGCTAATACTTAGCGCACAGTGAACTGCAAAAAACAGCTATGTACAATACATACATATAGAGAACTTAAAACCACACACACACTACAATAAAAACTACAACACTTGTAAGCGCACAACAAAAAGGCGTTAGACATTAAATTAAATTGGTGTCACAATAATTACGGCATGTAGTGTAGTTTTACATACTCGCACTATTACAGTGTACTATACACCACTACCACCATCACCACCACTAATAGCCATAATGCGGTAATTGTGGGTGAGGGATGACACTATTAGCAACAACCTATGAGGTGGATGGGGAGCAGGAACTCATTTACTACAAGAAATTGCTAGTGAGAATGAGTCATTTGTACGGGTGTGTGAGTACAAAAAGGAACCATACATTTGTTATACAAACAGAGAAAGAGAGCGAAAAGTGTCATTGCGGTTTGTTGTTGTTGTTGCTGTGTAACATAGCATGACGACATTTAATTTGTAGGTGTTTCGATAGTGTAAGGGTAAATGTTTTCTTTATTTTACCCTATTTACAGTGTTGCATGTTTGATGGTCAAAAAAAAAAAAAAAACAAAATAACTAAAATTGTATGGCTTACGTGACAAAAGACAATTAGTTGGGGAAAATGTTTAGGCGGGGGTGGTGGAGAGTACCTAAGTGGAATGGAACATAGAGTGGCAATAGCAGTTAATAAGTAGTATAAACAAGTCGAAATCTTATCAGCGTACGGTGAGTGCTTGCCATAATAGACTTGAGTTTAGTTTTTATTATTTTATTTGTGTAGTAATGCGGTTATTAGAAGTTTTTTTGTTTCTTTGCTTAAGTTTTTATTTGTTAGTGGAGTTTTTGTTTCAATATTTTTGGTGGGTTAGTTTCAGTTTAATTTGTAATTATGAACGAAATTTCTTGGTTATTAAATTTTATTATAGCATTGCTTATTGTACTGTTGACGTTGTAGATTGAATTTTTTTTGTTGATTTATTCAAGTGAAAGCTATAATTTTAATTAATAAGTAAAGGCTTCCGCTTGATTAAATAATATGGCTCTGAAAAAATGTAATGAAATAAAATAAAATAAAATAAAATAAATAAACTAAAATAAATAAAATAAAATAAAATAAAATAAAATAAAATAAAATAAAATAAAATAAAATAAAAATAAAATAAAATAAAAATAAAATAAAATAAAATAAAATAAAATAAAATAAAATAAAATAAAATAAAATAAAATAAAAATAAAATAAAAATAAAATAAAATTATATGAAATAAAATAAAATAAAAATAAAATAAAATTATAAGAAATAAAATAAAATAAAAATAAAAATAAAATAAAATAAAATAAAAATAAATGATATGAAATGTAATGTAAAATAATGTAAAATAAAATTAAATTAAATAAAATGTATTTCACGATTATTAAAGAAAGATTGAATATTAGTAGCTCCAGCTCTATTTTTCGAATATATCTGAAATGAAATTGTCATATCCGAAGACCGTGGAACTTTTGAAGGCCGATACGAAAGTTATAGCTTATTAAATGCTTTCTTTGTGAAACCTATTTCTTCAAAAAACTCCATCCAAGACTCTATTTAGTCTTTTCTCGAGTTAAGAGGTTTTGCAAAGGACTTTTTTTGGGCAATGGTACTTCTTTTAAATTAAATGAAAAACTTTCCAGTATTGTGGCAAAAAAACTTACAACTTTAAAGTTTTAATATGCAAAAATTTACTTTAAATCACAATAAATGTCAGTAGAACAGTATTCGCCTTTAGCCGCATCTAGTGCTATATTGAATATTCCAAACTCGAAGAATATAAAATGATACTTTGTTAACAATACTTTTAGCATTTTTTCAAACTAACAAAACCAAACAAAAAAAGTAGGAATAAAGAAAAAGGACAATCAAAAAAAAAAAAAAAGTTGGTCCTTTTTTTTAAACGAAACAAATATTTGATGTTATAAACAAATATTTGTACAACAAATTGCGAATGGTTATGTAAATAAAATTTTATTTGAGTTTCACTCGTTTCATTTTAACTTTTTTTTTTTTGCAAAAAAAAATTCTGCAGCACTTTTTGTTGTTGTTGTTGTTCAGTATCCTTTTGTCAATAAAGTTTTTAGCAAACAATCAGAAAAAAATGTATTCAAAATGTAGTAAAAACTTATTTGCATTTTATGCAGTACAAAAAATAAAGCACGAAATGTTTTAATGTTATTTTTATGCTGTTGTGATCAAATAAATAACAAAAATGAAATCAAAAAGTTTAAAATGTGTTATTTGTAAAGAGTGGCAGAGACCCAGCGGGAGAATGAATTAAGTGCAACATGAGTACATTGGCCACCACTGTCAAAGTTACAGCACGGCACAATAGCTATATGCAATGGTATAGCATGAAATTCGCCTTAAAGTAGACTGCATTCTATGTTTTTTTTTTTAGTTTTTGCACTTGTCTTGCTGTTGCACATGCAGCAACAGTCCAACCTAGCTAAAGGCTATAACAGTGTTGCCGACTTTATGCAGCCCAGAGAGAAAGAATAGAATTTTTGTTGCTTTTAGCAAAATTTCATACTTCTACTAAAGTGAAATGTAAATAAAAGAAAACAAGCAGCAGACGAGAACATACGAACAACTACAACAACAACAAAGTAAAATGGCACTGAGTGACAAGGTATGTTGTGTTGTTGTCACTGTTGTTGCAAGTTGCTCGTTTGCATAAATTTCGAAATAAAAACGAATTTATGGTTTTTTTTTCTCTTCTTTCATTTTGTATGTGCGAAAATTGCAAATTTTATGCAGTAAAAGTCCATTAAAACGTAGTCATATAAGTTGTTGTTGTTGTTGGTGTTTTTGTTGTCTACGTATGTAGTAGCAGCAGTAAAAAAATTGTTTGTAAATTGTGATTTTTATGACTTTTTTATTAGAATTTGATTTTGTATTTTTTTGTTTGTTTTTTTTTTTTGGAGTAAAAGTTTTACGTTAACCTACAGATTTTTTGTAAAAATAAATAAAAAATTTATCTGTTCGTAAACATTTTTATGAGTTGGCAATTTAAAAATAACGAAGGTGCAATAAGGATGTTTTGCTACAGCCATGTGCATGCATGGAACTATTGCTGAGATAAGAAATTTCACAGCCTATAAATATTTTATGCCTTCTGTTTTATATTGAAATTTTTTCGAAAATAAATTTTGTGATTGTCTGTCATATCTTAACGCATAAAGGTAATAAAGTTTTTACAGGGTTAAGCGCATGAACTGGTACCTAATCAAATGACCATAACTTTTTGTGTGAAATTATTTTTTATTGATTCAAATGACAAAAATGTGTGTGCCTTGACTATGGCCTTTAAACGGTCAAAAAACGAGTTGCATGCTGCATGAATGTGATCTTGCGGTATTTTGGCCCATTCCCGTAAAATGGCTTTCTTCAGCGCATCCATACTGGCATATTTTTTAGTCCTCACCTTGCTCTCTAAGATGGCCTAGATTGAATAGTCCATCGGATTTGCGTCTGGCGAATTTGAGTGCCATTGTGTGGAATGTGATATTTTAAACATTCTTGGTTCACACGAGCTTTATGAGATGGTGCTGAGTCTTGTTGGAACATCCATGGTCTGCGACCGAAATGTTTGCGTGCCCACGGCTCTAATGCAGTTTCCAACACATTTTGCCGATAATATGTCGAATTGACTTTGACACCAGACTCGATAAAAACGACGTTGGAGAGCGTCCATCGGCGGTCGCAACTGCCCATACCATTACTTGAGCTGGGAAAATACTTCGGGTGGCTGTTCGTAGGCTCAAATTCTCGTCGGAGCGTTCGGTCAAGTAAACACGATCATTTTGAGAGTTTAAGAACTGCTCTGTCGGGTAATTTTTCTCATCAGAGAACACAATGTTAGGAAATTGGCAACGTTCGTGCAAACGTAACAACTCCTTTACTCTTTCGAGTACGATCCAGCGCTTACATTCAAGTTAAAATTTTAGGGTTTAAATAAATCAAATCACCAATTTATTGCTAGCGGAAAACTTGACGCAAATATTCTGCTGAAATTTGGAAAATAAGGCAATCGTAACAGTTTCCCAGTGTCAGCTAGTCTTGTATGTCTCCTATGCAATGCAATTGTAATGGTCGAGATTTCACAAATTTAATTTTTTCAAAAATATGTATTTTTAGAACCTGTTTCTACCTATTGGGTATATAAATACCCATGCCATATCTCAGGTAATCGGCAAGATACAAAGACAAAATTTTTAGTGTAAACTTCTATGATGCTCTCCACGAAATTTCATCAAAATCGTATGAGCCCTTCTAGGAGCAGTCCGAAATGAGTTAAACATGTCGTATGAGTTATATTTATTTAATTGAAATTTAAATGTTACTCATACGTCAAAATTATTAAAGCCGACTCACAAAGCTGATTAAAATGAATAATGCAGCAAGTGGTTTTTGCATTCAATGGAAAATATCAAATTTTAGCAAAAGCTTTGAATTTTCACATCTACCATGATATGAATGCTTTTTTTAATTTCTAGAATATATACATATATTCTAACTCTGATTTTGTTGGTAATTTCTTTAATAACTTCAAAGACTAACAATGTTTGCGTATGTATTTAAAATTACTTAATTCCTTCCTAAACACAATCTCTGCACATCCAAAAACTAATAACAATTATTTTAGCTTTTCCTCTACTTAGCTTAATATTGTCATTAAACGATAACAATTTATGGTTATTACAATTTTACACAACCTAAGAAAACGCCTAGTTATACAGAGCATAGATGGTCTTTTTAGCACTTCTGTGGTGTTTTTCGATAAAATGTTAAGTTAATTTCATTAAAATAAACTACAGAGCAAAGCAATAATAAACACCCACATATGTACATTGTTATTTTATATCATACATTGATTGTGTATGTTCTGAAAATAAAAGTTTATAAAAGCATTGGTAAAGTTTTTCTTCACATTATCCTGCTTGCGTGTTTTATTGAATCTAATGCATAAAATTTATTTTTCAGCTGCCCTGAGGAGGCGGCATTTAATAAATAAAGACTTAGTGTGTGATTATGTTTAAATATCTATGTCTATAAGTTTGAATATATAAGTGTGTACGAGTATGTTTGTGTTTAATATAAGTATTGATATCCTGTTTCTATTAAATATTTAAAAAAATACTGTCCTTAGACGCTATGACTTGAAATTTTTTAATATATGCTTTGTTTTCTTTTAAATTTGATATTGCTGTCATGGAAATATCATTCTGAAGAAATATATTTATAAGCAAACTTCAAAAGTTTTACTCAGTAATTAATATTTTTTCGGAGTACGAGAAAAGTAGCATTTCTTAGCAGTTAGTGTGGAAAGAAAGAACGCAAAATAGCGAAAACATTTTACTATAAGGCAGAAGTTCTGATATTACAACTGAAACGTGTCCCATGTACTGTTTCAAAGCCGATTAAGTTATATTTTCACTAAACATTCCAACTGAGAGCTAATAAATAAAACAAAAAAAAAACGCTCAATTTTCAATTGAATACAAGTTACGCATACGTCATGTTGTGCGAAACTAGCTGAAAGAAAAAATGCAGTCAAATGCAGCAGAAATTTGCGTCAGTGCTTTGCATGCGCAATATGGTTTTATTTGTTATTTTTTTAAGTTTATAATGCTCATAACTCATTTCAGATGCAACTTAGAAACAATTAACTTTGCAGTTTTCTTTCACCTTTGTTATATTAGCAATATTCTAGAGTTTCATTAGTGGCTGTTGAAATTCAAAATATTGAAAAAAAAATTTTAAGTCATAATAAAATTTTGAATGTAAATACAACTAAACAGTTTTAAATTTAAAAGTTTTTACTGTATAAATGAAATATTGTATACAGACTTTGATATATTTCTTTTACACATAAAAAAAAAATTGTGGTGAGATTCTATAACAACGGCAAAATTTTTTTAATTTTTTTTAGTTTGCTTTAGCTATCGTGACGTATGAGTAATAATACATTTTCAAATAGCATTTTACTTAGACGCTTACTGAACAAAAGCGACCAAAAGCAAGATTACTTAAACTCAAATACGAGCGTACATTTCTCCCAAAGTGTGGCTGCAAAATATGTTCATTGAGAAAACATATATATGCATTATTTAACAATTTTTATTAAAAACTTCAGTTGTTTTAGCTTAATGTCGATGCGACTTAAAAGCAATGTATTTTAAAGGCTTTTATTTATTTGATATTGGTGCACAATAATCTAAAGCTTTAGCAATGGCCGCTTATATTTAAGCAAAATTTTACAAAATATATAATTAAAATAAACTCATAATAAATTTTTCTTTATGCTCAAGTACTCAATTTAATTTTCAATTGTTTTTTTTTCGTTAATATTTTCCACTTTATTTTTCAATTAAAAATAAACATAATTAATTTTAAAAAACACTTACAGTTCAGTAAACATTTTAATTAAATAATTGAAAATAATAAAACAAAAAAATTAATTGTATATGGAGTACTCATTTCGATAGTATGACAACGAGTAACAAATAACAATTTATCAATTTCTCACTTGCAAGTAGCCACACCATTGCACACAGTAACCATATATATAATAAACACACACACCTTCATATGCAAACACTTGCTTATCAAGCACTTGTAATTTCATTAATAATTCCAGTCATAATAATTCACATGCAAATGCCACTCCTACGAGTATATAATCAACGATTGTTGAATTAATATTTACACACATACATACCCACATATTTACATACCTACATACATATAAAAAAAAAAACTCAACTACTACTGTATACAATCACTTTAATGCCTTTATAGCAACAGCACAAACAGCTTAAACAAAATGGCGCTGTTATTGTCAGCTTAAATTGTTATAAATACAAAACATATATAGTTATGTACACACACATATGATAAAATACAGACACAAACACGCTGACACATTTTTCATTCAATTGTGTTCGTTTTTAATATTTAATTTTTCTGATTTTCTTCCACACTCTTGTGCAATATCACTTTTGATTGAATGTCGTTGAAATATGTAAAAGTATCGAATTTTTTTGATATATTAAAATATCGATATATTGAATATAATTTATTGTTATATATTTTACAAATATATGGTTTCGAAAAAATATTTTTTTTGACTAAAATGTAGCACGAGTTGAATTTTTTTCACATAAAACTATCGCCAACGGAGTAAAATGTAATTTTTGAAACGCTTACCATTTCATCAACTTGCAATGATACATGACACATACAAACGCACAGTTATTCACAAACAAATGTCACAACACTAAAAGAGACTCTCCTGCGCGCACATATACAATTAATAAAGTAGTTCTATAAAATTGTATAGTATACCTCTAGGCGCACTTAAACGTCATATGAGTGACATGTTCTTTTTGCAATTTCCGCTTTTTTATCGTATTGCTATATGTATTTTTTTTTTGTGCAAGACCTATCATTTTCATTTTATTGACATTGAATTGCATTTTTATAAAAATTTTCTTTACTGATAAATTTTATTTTCATTTTTCCCTGAAGCTGCATAAATGTTGACGATTCATTTTAAAAGCATGGCACATACAATCAGCTATGCAAGTTTGTTCTTTTGCATGCATGTTTGCATGTTTATGTAGTTGTGTGTGTACACTTGTATACTCTATATTGACTGTTGACATTTTATTTACTACTTTAGCGGGCGTTTGTTAATTAATGTTTGCTTACTGTTGCTTGTCGTCAGCAACATTTGAAAAGGGCAGCAAATTTAATTAAGCTTTTTGCAAGCAGCCGCAACAGCAACAACTAATTATAGCATTTTCAGCATAAAAATATATTATACATTTAACGATGCCGCTTTATATAGTAGACATTTACTTTTTTATTTTTACAAGTGAGTGCCGTGTGAATTAAATATCAGGTGATTACATTTTATACTTTAAATTTTTCGTTATTAAGAAAAATTTAATAAGCTTAGAAATTGAGGCTCTGCATTATGTAATAGCAAAGTTTTCAAGTTTTTAAAATTCTTTGAGTGAAAAAATTTCAAAACTTTAATGCATATAAAGAAAATTTAAATTTTTATAAAAAACTTTCATCAAAGAAAAATTTCATGAAAGAAAAATTTTTTGAACAAAAATTTTAAGAAAGAAAAATTTTGTGATAGAAAAATTTTAATTAAATTCTTATATAAATTATTTATTGCTAGTAACATGATGAAAGAAAAATTTTTTGTAAATAAAATTTCTATAAAGAGAAATTTTGTGAAAGAATAATTTCAATTAAGTTCCTCATCAAATTATTGATATATGATAGTAGTTAAAGTGATTTTTGATAAACATTCGCGTCCGAATTGCATCATAACTAACTGCTTAGATTATGCAATTCCGATGTAACTTATGTTATAAATAATGGTCGAATTCTTCTGTTATGAACAAGATATCGACCAAAATCTGATTATTTTACACAACAGGGTGTGATATATGGACGCAAAACTGAAACGAACATTCGAGATTGAAGAAATCGGGAAAACTGATTTCAGTGGCTTTTAACTTTAATTATCCTGGAACGCACACTCACGATTGAAAGAAGATATGATGACATTTATTTAGGTAAAATGGTACTGATCTGTTTTATATTGTCACTATAAAGGTTGAATTTCAAGCACTGGTGAATTCTAGTAGGTACTCTCAATTTGTTCAAAAAATATGCTACGCCTTATATTTGAAATTTTTCCAATATCTGTGTCCACTTAATGTATAGTAACAGACAGAAGCATGAATTGAAGAGCTGAGATGCAAAACCCAAAAAATGAAAATGTGTGATATTGTAGGGGTGGACGGAAAAAATTTTGTCTACAAGACCACAAACTCTAATTTGTAAAAAAAAATTTTCCCTTCACAAACTTTTGATTGCAAAAGTTTCTGATAAATTTTTTTTATCAAAACACGCCAAGTCCAATTTTTCATAAAAAAAGATTTGGCTTTCATAAATATTATTATTATTATTTTTCAAAATCCGCCAAGTCCCGAGGTTTCACTTTCAAAACCCGCCAAGTCCAGATTTTTAATTTCAAAACCCGCCAAGCCCACATTTTTTGTTTCAAAACCGGCCAAGTCCAAACGTTTGTTTATAATAACTAGTCCCTATAAATTAGATCATAAAATGTAATGAAAAATTAGGATTTTAATAGCTTTTGGCATTTATTTCAATGGATCAATCAATCAGTTTTTCTCCTTACACAAAATATGGACTTGGCGGGTTTTGAATCTCAGCTCTTCAATTGTTAATACGTTAAATAACTTACTCAGTATACTGCTTTGAATATTGGGCAGTAGACTTGTTCATTAACCGATTATATCCATTTTAATTATATATATGGAAAGACAGACATAGCTATGTTGACTAAGTTGGTGATGTTGGTCAGAAATATACATATATACTTCGTAATACCTGCCACGCCCCCATCTATGCGTTACAAATGAAACGACAAAACAAATTTTCTCTGCGCAGAGTACAAAAAAAAAAACGAAAGAAAAGGTGCGAAAAAAACCGTTTCTAGGGTGCTTTTGGCAAGCTGCATCTGAAAATGACATCCATTATTCTCAACAATGATTTGTTTTTGAAGTCATAAAAGATTAGTTATTTCAAAATTTCTAATTTTACACAATTTCATCCCAATTGTTTAAAAGAAGGTTCTTATAATTATAGACTTTTATTTTTCAATTCAGAGTGGAGCCAGTACCTTCACGAGCTAAAATTCCTAGCTACGCTAATTATTGCAGGTAGAAAAGAAAAAACCTAAAAATAAAATCACGCTGACATCAAACTGTCAACTAAGCCAACAAACAGTTGTTGGCAACAGCTTTACAAAAAGAAAAAGAAAAAAAAAAAAAACAAAAAATAATTGTTTGCCAAAGATGTACAAAAGATAAGCTAAATAAATAAATACAAAAAAAAACTTAAATTTAAACATAAAAAGAAGCCACTTAAAATTGCAAAATTATAATGTAACACAAAGATTTAACAAAAAAAAAACTAGCAACATTTTGTGTTTTGGTTGCATTTTATCTTAATCTGTTAACTGTTTTTTTTTTTCACGATAATTTTTAAGTTTATTTTATTTAGACTGCTGCACAGCCATTTAAAGATTGATCAAATCTTGCTGTGTATTGCTGTTGGCAAATGTTTTTCTGCTGCTGCTGCTGTGTTTTGTTGTTCGACTTATTGTTGCTGTTGCTGCTGCTTATAACTTGGCTAAGCAAAAAAGTTCAAAATTACTGTGATTAATAATGCCAACTGCTGGTGTTGTGTACTCGCAGATCTGCTGCTGATAATGTTGTTATTATTTTATTTTGTTGCTGTTGTTAAAGTTGTGTTTTCTTGCTGTTAATTACGTGTGCAATATTATCGTTTTTCTTTTACATTTCTTTTTTTTAATTTATTTTTTTTTTGCTTGCTATTGACTACTGTTAAATGTCGACATTAATTTAAGCTGCTAAATTTTTGTTGCAACTTATGTCATGTTGTTGTACAACATTTTTCTCATTGCTGCTGTTAGTTAGTTGTATTTTTTTTTTTTCTTTCATTAATTTGCTGGTGAGCTAACAATGCACTGCAGTGTCAAAACAGCAGCATGTCGGCTGTCAAGTAAATTCATGTCTGTTTTTTTTTTTTTGTGTGTTGTTATTGCTGTGGATTTTGTTGGTTGTTGAAAAAAAAAAAATTCTCATATTTTTCATGCTGCATTGTTGATGCGTTAAGTTAGACGTATTGTAAAAAAAAATTTTAACATTTTAAAACTTAAATGGAAAATTTTTGTGTTTAAGCAAATCCGTCATATAAAAAAAGAAAAATATTTAAAAAAATCGAAAAATTTTGACCGAATTCGGGCCTTAAATTGTGGAGGGTATTTCATTTAAATTTTTCATTCATTGATATTTAAACATACTAAGGACAGTGATGACATTTTGGAACTCTTACGAATGTACTCAATTTAGAACCAGAACATATTTTTAGGAGGAAATGTTTCAATTCAGAGTCAGAACAGATGGATATGCAAGGATGGGTATGAAAGAGAGTCCATACTGGACTAAATATTTTTCAACATTTTCTATGTCAACGTAACGAACATCATTAGGCTCACACATCACTCCAAAGCTGGGAGATGTTTTTTTTTTGTTTTATTGAGTAAATTTTTTGCGAAAAAGTTGCAAGGACAAACTTTAGAACGTAGCAAAAAGTTTTCGTTAATTAAGCAAAGCTCTTGATGTGTAGTTCTTTGTTGCTAAAGGCGCCCACACACAAAATTTCATTTGGCTGACATTGCCGACACAAACTTTTAACTTTTAAGGATAAAATTCACAAAACAAAATAACAAACAATAAATTTCTATTTATTTGTTTTCAACTTGGCGCAAACTTAGCAAAAATAAATTCAAGAGAAAATGTTTCAATAAATCTATTAAGTTTTTGCTCATTTAATTTTTCCGCACATTTTGCACTCGGCAATAAAAATTCAATTTATTGCTGCTTCCGTTGGCAATAAAATTCTTCCACTCAAAGGCGAGCAATGAAAATTGCAAAAAAAAAAATTAAATAAAAATACAAAAATTAATAAAAACAACAATAACAATTCACACGCCAAGCGTGAATTTTTAAATGAGAAATATTTATTTATTAAAATATTTTTACAATTTATTTTTGTTATTTTTATTTTATCGTTTTTCGTTTTTTTTTCAATTTGGCATAAAATCTTTTTTCAGTTTCTTTCTCCTCTTCAACTTAATTTTGAAAAAAACAAAAATTCAAATTGAAAGATCAAACGAAAATCGCATTTGCAACGTAGCACAGCAGCAGCTTCTACTGTGGAACTTTTTTTTCCTGTTTTTTTTTCTTTTTCAAATATCAAATAAATAAATAAAATATCAACAATTGAGTCGGATGCTGCTGTTGCCCCTTGGGTCATTGCCAACAAAATTGTTGGCGCTTTCATTGCTGTATATTTTTTTTGTTGTTATTTTTTTGTTCTTTCTTGTTTTCAATTTGTACGCCATACGTTGTATGAGGCTACTACTACACACACAGGTTTGTATGTTTGTCCGTCGCAGCTGTCAGTTGGACCATGTTTTGTTGCTTCAATTAAACAAGTTCTCAAATATTTCAACATTAAACGAAATATTTCCATTTTATTCGCTACTCTGTGTGTCGGTGGTAGATTTATTTCACAATGCTATGTTGCTACTGCTGTTTAGTAGATATTTTGCAAATATTTATTTTTATTGCCGCAGCAGGTATAAAAACTTTTAATATGCCAATAAAATTTGTTATAATTGAATGTGAGAATTTCGTATTATTTAATTTTATCTTAAACTTGATATTTTAAAATTTGATAATTATTTTCAAAATATTTTGTTTGTTGGCAAAATTTAGCCAATTAGAAATAATAAATTTAACAATGCATCATTCATTTAATTTTTGGGCGATTAATCTAATTTTTTTGACGTTATGTGAAATATTATGAAAAAGTGTTGATTTTAGCAAATGTGACATTTTTCTTTGAGCTAAGTTTAATTTTCGTGTTTAGGACAGTTTTCTTTCTAATTTGGAAAACATTTTTTGGATCTTAGCGACAGCAGTCATTTCTTAAGAAAACTAAAAAGTTCACGAGAGTATTGCAAAAAAATTTTGCGCGATATCTCTGGGTTATAATTTGGATTTTATGCGATTTTTTCTCATAAAGAAAAGCTCATGCTCATGCGACAACCAACAATTTCTAGCTGGAAAGATGAAATACTTTTTTAATTTGAGAAAAATTTTATCGAAGGATGCGCTCAAAATAATTTTAAAACAACCGAACAGGCTCTTAGAGTCTTAAAGATTTACAATGTATTAATGGCTCGCGATAGGTCTAAAAAATGAGAGCTTCTGAAGGCCCTTTTTGGGCTCATATTTAAAAAAAATGATATTGAACCAATCGATGAGGAAATGTCGCGGTAATAGCTGTTACGACAAAAAAAAGTTGAGCTACAAGAAAGTTGGACGACAAAAAAGTTGCACGACAAAAAAATTGGACGACAAGAGAGTTGGCCGACAATAGGTTTGACGAAAAGCTTAAACGATAAAAAGTTTAGCGAAAGAAAGTTCGACAGTTAGGTTAGGTTAGGTTAGGTTAGGTTTGGTAGGTTAGGTTAGGTTAGGTTAGGTTAGGTTAGGTTAGGTTAGGTTAGGTTAGGTTAGGTTAGGTTAGGTTAGGTTTGGTAGGTTAGGTTAGGTTAGGTTAGGTTAGGTTAGGTTAGGTTAGGTTAGGTTAAGTTAGGTTAAAAGGGTCGCTTGCCTATAGCAAGTTCCACTCGGTTGCAGTTTGCTCTTTGTAAATGAGCGACAATTAGTTGGACGAAATAAAGGTTTACAAAAAAAGTTGTACAGCAAAATAGTGAAATGATAAAGAAATGGACAAAAGACTTCAACTGTAGTTGGACGATCAAAAAAGTTAAACAGAAAAATGGCGCACGAAAAAAATTTTGTCGAAAAAAGTGATGAACAACAAATCTTTGGATGGGAAAAAAAACTGGACGATAAAAAATTTCAATTTCAATTTCAATTGATTTTTATTTTCAAAGAATTCACTGGAAATCGGCATCCCAAATTAGAGGACAGAAAAATTGAACTAGAAGATAAGTTTTAAGACAAAAAAGTTGTACAACAAGAAAGTGAAACGATAAAAATAAAACAAGTGAATGACAGTTAAGTTGGACGACAAAAATGTTGGGCGACGAAAACGTTGGACGACAAAAAAGTTGGAGAAAAATCCGGTGCTCGAAAATATTTTAAGGACAAAAGTGATGAACAACAAATCGTTGGGTGGAGAAAACATTGTGCGATATAAAATTTCATTTTCAATTGATGTGCATCTCCAAAATTTGGTAAAATTTTGCATTAGTATACCACAGTGCTGATAAAATTTGTTTAAAAAATTTTGGGTTAAAAATTGTTTATTACAGTCAATGTTTTAAAAATACGTTTTATTTAATAAAAGATGTTGCCTACTAAAGACAAATAAATAGCGCCAAAATTTGAAGCAAACTTTTGGATATAGTAATTAATGACAAACTTATTAAATTCAATAAAATTTCATTCGGAAGTACAACTCTTATTATTTTTAAATATTTTTTGAAAATCCTAAAAGGTGTGCATATGAAAGCTTTTATAAATTTCTTAGAAAGTAGGTCAATCGATAAGTATCTGTAGTGTGTAAGGTCTTAAGCTAGAAATTTTCGTTCACTTAATTGTTTGTGGAAAACTCATTAAGAAATGCAAACATTATCATACTGAAACGAGGTCAGCATACGCTACAACAGGGTGTAAAATGTGAGCTAAAAATGGTTATTTGCATATATTTCAAAAACTGCATGTTTTGCGAAAAATGGTTGCGTGTGATTATACATAGTAACTCAAACAACATCAGATAAAAATAGCAAAACTTTTTTAAATATTTTCAAGTAAATTATTTTAAATTGAAATTTTTACACTTCAACTGAAATAATCTACATATAACGCGAGAAACCAGCAGCACAAATTTAAAGAAACCCATCTTTCATATTAAAAATTTAGTTTGGCTAATTTTCAGTGTTATAGTGGCACTGACGTTTCTCTTTATTAATTAAGAATATCAAAATAAATAAAGATTTCAAAAACATTTCAACAATTTCCAATTAACAATTTTATTTATAGATCATTTAATATGTTATTTACATTTATAAAATATTTGTTGAAACTTAAAAATCTCCAATTTATTTAAAAATAAACTAAAAGCAAAAAAAAGAAAAAAATATGCCCATCCGAAAATCATTAAGAACTCAACATGAAAATTAATTCTTAATCATTTTTCTGCCACAAAATATACATACTTAAAAAATATATATTGGCATTATTTCATTTACTAAAATACACAAATATTTAAGCTGCTCCCCACAATCGCCACAATGCTGCTACTGCTGCCTTGCAATAAAAATGCCGCCCACACATAGACGACGACGACGACGACGCACACACAACAAAAACCAAAACATCTTCATACGCACGTACGAAATACCGAAATAAATTTTAGTAGGAAATCAAAATAACCAAGGTGTCGATGAAATATTTATGCGCCTTGACTTGGCCGCAATTCAATTCAGCTCGAAGCGAGATAACTTGCCTTCGATTTCCATTTGGAATTTTTTATTTCTATTTCCATTTTCATTTCCAATTTCAATTAGCATTAGATTTTTGTGCAAATATTTGCACAGTGGAGCACTGTGTTTTCTTTTTAGCTGATTATAGGGCAAAAATTAATAAAACATCAAAGCCAAATGTTTTAATGGCAGCATTTCGATTTTTTTTTCTATTCTCTGTCTTTTTTTTTGCTTTTTTACCCTAATTAAAAATTCAGTTCATCAAATGGGGCAAAAAAAAAAGATAGAAAAAAATACGAAAAAACAAACAGCAAGCGCCGCCAAGCCGCACAAAAATGTTAGAGGGAAATTTTTTTGTTTAAATGAAAATGACTGCGAAAAAAGTGTTAAATTAAATTAGCACTAAGATGTGAACATTTTTAATACGCAATAATTGACAGCTTTGAGTGGCGTGTAAAAAATGCCAGCTAAATTGATGTTGAAAAATAAAATAAAAAAAATGAAATGAAATCGGCGTTTAGTTGTTGATGATATTTGCTGTAAAAGTGTTGCCAATTTGGCGGAAACAGCACATTTAGGATATGCGAAGTGATGTTTTTTATAATTGAAAATTTTGAGAGATGAAATTTCTGTAGATGCGGGTTCACTGAAAAAAATGGCTTTTTCATCTTTTGTCGAATTTGTTTCGGAAGTAAAAAATTTTTTGATAGATTGAGAAATTGATTGACTGAGTTAACTTTAAAAAATGTTTATAGTTTCAAAAAAGAAGTGCAATATTGTAAAGGGGCGTGGCACCTCCCTTACCTAGAATTTCAACGCAACACTTTAGTGAGTGTATTATTTGCTCTGATATATTTGATGATATATTTGAAAATTGTTGATTGTTCCATAATCGAAATGTTTGCTGCTATTTGATATTTTCTCAAACTATTCAAACATTTTTGATACCAGTCAATATATCTTGAATTTTCAATACTTTTTTAATAGTTTCGAAACTTTATCATATTCTGACATTTTGGTTCAACATATTTTGATATTTATCTACTTTTAAGAACAACTAATTATTTACCCAAAACACACATTTACTCTACTTTTTATACAAAATTTTTTTTAAGGCATCTTTCATTTGGTATATCAATCATGAAAAAGCCAAATTTTAATTGCGCCAAAAATGTCTAATAAACATTAAATTGTTGAAATTTTAAAAAACAAATACTGACAAATGAAAGCTGAAATTCTTTATTGTTAACAAAATGTTGTAAACAGAAACAGATTTTTCACATGAAAAACTTGTGCTCATGAATTTTAATTACTTTTCCGCCTCTGCCCCGCCACTACAATGCGTTCAGCAACATTTACATTGAAACAGAAATGAAATAAAATGAAAAAATGAAAAAGAAGCGCACATTAAAATACAACCAAATTAAATCAGCACTTTTAATTTACCCTAAAAATGCGCATTTTTCATTTAAGCTAAAAAAAAAAAAAATTAAAAATCAGTTTGAGACGAGAGAGGAGCGCTTGTGGAGCAGTAGCAGCAGCAGCAGCAAATGTGTTTTATTTGCAACCGTAGCATAAATCAACGCAGCGCACAAATTAATTTGTTTCATTTACGCAATTTTCTCCGCAAAGCACCGCTCCACACATTTGATGTGTTCCCCCCTTTAAATAATTTTTTTTTTTCATATGCGCCATATACGAAGATTTGTTTGTTGTGATTATTTTTCACCCCATATTTGCTGTGGGTTTTTATTTATTTTTTCGGTTGAATCGTAAATTTATGAAGTGCTTAAGTTTTGCTGAGTTTTCATATTAATTTTTAACTTTTAATAATTTTTTATTTTTTTTTTTTCAAAATTTAAATTCAGTTGAGGTCATCGTCTGTGTTTATTTGTCAGTTTTGGCGAGTGAGAAGTGGGCAGCGGTAATTAGTTGTAAAATGTGTTTTATTTCATTTTATGTTTTCATTGCAATTCAGCGAATTAACAGGAATTTATAAATTGATTTTAATTACGACTTTTACCAGGAATTATTGTCAAATTTCGTTTTGCAAGTGTTGTCAGCAGTGCATGTTTCGCAGAGTAAAAAGCGATAAAATTGACAAGTGCATTTTTTTTTTAATTAAAATATTTGTAAAAATTATGTAAAGAACTTAATTACATAGTAATCATAAGACAAGAACGTTAACTTAAAACAAAGATGTTAAAATTGTCTTAACAGCGCATTGAAGTTGTGCGGTATTTGCAACTCAAACAAAGATTACTTATCAGCCTGTTTTCTCAATCAGCGGCTCAAAGGTCACTGATGATTCCATACAGCAATGGATGAAACTAGTATGACTAGCTTCAGCGCGGTTTTTTGTTTTGATTTTAGTTTTTGTTATTTTTTTTTGCTGTTACCACATACCGCACTGGACAGTAAGACAGTGAAATAATTGAGATTGACTTCAATTAACTTCGTCTTTTTATGATTTTGACTATGAATGAACTCAAAACTAATGACACTGATTTCAACTGAATTCAATATTTAATAATTTCAACTGTGAATAACTTTAGATTTGACTGATTTTGACTATGACTCAATTTGATTGCGATAACTCCAACTGTGGCTGATGTACAAAAACTGGATTTGAATGAGACTGGTATTGAATGAGAATGACTTTGAATGAGACTGACTTGGAATGAGAGTGACTTTGGAAGGGATTGCCTTTGAATGAGACAGAGTTTGAAGAGTGAGTTTGGAAGGGACTGACTTTGAATGAGAGTAACTTGGCATGAGACTGACTTTGCATGAGACTGACTTTTAATGAGACTCACTTTGAATGAGACTGACTTTGAATGAGACTGACCTTGGAGGGGACTGACTTTGAATGAGACTGACTTTAAATGAGACTGAGTTGAATGAGAGTAACTTGGCATGAGACTGACTTTGCATGAGACTGACTTTGAATGAGACTGACTTTGAAAGAGAGTGAATTTGAATGAGAGTGACTTTGGAAGGGACTGAATTTGAATGAGAGTGAGTTTGGAAGGTACTGACTTTGAATGAGAGTGACTTTACATGAAACTGACTTCGTACGAGACTGACTGTGCATAAGACTAACTTTGAATAAGACTGACTTGGAATGAAACTGACTTTGAAAGAGATTGACTTTGAATGAGACTGACTTTGAATGGGACTGACTTTGAGAGAGAGTGACTTTGTATGAAACTTACTTTGAAAGAGAGTGACTTTGCATGAGAGTGGCTTTGCATGAGACTGACTTTGAGTGATACTGATTTAAATAAGACTGAATTTGATTTAGCTAGTGACATTTATTTTGGCTGTGACCGAAATTGATTTTAACGGACTAAATTAAAATATAGCGGAGATTGACTTCAATACACCGTTAATTTGTTCAGTAGCATCACATCAATTGCAGTACTTTTTCAGATTATCATTTTCGAAATAAAATTTTAAGTCAATTTTGAAACCTTCTGTATTTCATTAAAGGGGGCTCATTTTGTAGCAAATGTTGAATCGAAATCTGTACTAAAAACTCCGCCATTAAAGCAAAAATATATTAGCAAATTCACAAGTCTTTCGAAAAAGCTAACACAGTTGTGATTAGAAAGTTATTTTTACTGCAAAATAACCTTAAAGCCTTGAGTGACCCAGCAAAATAGGGAAACATTTTTTAGTAAACTTTTATATTTTATTATTTTCAAGAATTTTACAAAGTAAACTTTTTCATGTAAATGAAAACTAAAAATTAAAAAAAAAACCGGAACATGTCAAAGAGCACAAAGAACACAGAGAAAAAAAAAGTGCGACAAAAACTGTTGAAATGTAAAAGGGGAGCCAAAATAACAAAAAAAAAAGAACCGCTGCATCTAAGCAGAAAAAAGTGAATGCACGGACTGTATTCGCTTTGAGCTGCTGGTGTGCACTTTCGTTCTAAAAGTCAGAAATAAAAAGAAGACACTTTGAGCTCCAAAAAGAAAATAAAATAAAAAAAAAAAATTGGAAAACAAATTTTTTCGCTAAAACAAACAAGTGCTAAAAGCAACATTCTCAGAAAAAAAATGTTAAAAAATTACACTGTCCAACAAAAGTTTAAAAAAATAAAATTTTTTTTTGTATAGCAAAAATAACATTTCACCAAACTGCTACTACTCAATTTTCAGTATAAACTTAAAAAAAAAAAGAATGTTAAAGCACGCTAGCATAGAAAATCCCCATTTCCAACAACAGTACCAGTCTGGCAAAATTTTTTGCGCATATTTTGTTGCTGTTGTTGCATGCAGCGAGAATAACAAACGATAAAACTCCCGTCACGTTTTCCATATGACGATGAAGTTAAAATTGCAGCATTGGCTTTTTCATTTTTTTTTTCCAAGAGTCTCTTCTCACTCTATCCTCTTAATACTCACGGCTTAGTTGAATGCTACTGCTGCCCATTGAGCAATATCTGTCTCGGAGAATGCATGAAATGAGGCCTTCTCAAAATCCGCTTTTCAAGCAATAACTAGCATTAAAAGCCTTGTGCCTTTTTATAGTTCTCAATTAGTTTATGAAAATTTTATAACATATATCGATTTTTATAAAAATTTTTTAAAATGCGATTTATTCTTTTTTTTTTCTTTAATAAGTAAAAAGACTTATTTGCTTCTAACAATTCGAAAGTGAACGCAACAGTTGTACTTTTCTGAGTTTGAAAGATGTTCGAACTAATAGCTCTAATAGCACTTCTTATTCGCTTCATTTGTCTACTGGGTAGTTATTTCCCTGTACAGCATGTGAATTTCACACAGCGTTACCATACTTTTCATGCACATACCTACTCTTGTCTAAGTCGAAAGATGAATTTATGGCAAATGTACGTGTGTGGCATGTGAAATGCTTTATTTGAATAAGCAAAGCAAGTGCTTCCCCCCCTGGAATTTTGAATTTTTTTTTTTTTTTGGTAAAATGCTTGCAACACTGTTTGTTGGTTGGCAAATTTGTTTTTGCATATTTTGCACTTGTGCGCGTTCATGTGTTCTTCGTCTGTTTACAAATGCGAAATAAATTGTTGAAATGCAGTTGCAGTTCCATGATGATGAATGAATGAAATGCAAAGTGAAGTTGAAAATTTCCATGGAATTCAAAATGTGAATATTTCTAACGATCCGCAGAATACGAAAAAAAAAAAAAAAATAAAAAAACAACACACGTGCTTGTGATAGTAAGTGAAAAATAGGATTATTTTTTTAACACGCTGTGGCTTTTGTGAAAACTCAGATATACATATAACTCTGTTTTGAAATTAAAAAAAAAAAAAAAAGAAAAATATAGCACTTTAGTAACATAATTTTTCTAAAAGTGAAAATAACATGAATATTTAATACACATAAAAAAGGTGTTCAAAATTATTTCTATATTTTATGGCGCATTTTTTTTTTAGTTTCTTGTGTTATCTCCGTATTTTACCCGTTTTCAGTACTTACTTTCTACGATGTGTGCTTAGTTTTGCAAAAGTCTCTTATAAATTGTACTTATTTTCTATTGTGTTAAATTTTTTTTTGAATTTCTGATGCATTTTTTGCCTCTATAGTTCTTAAATATTTTTTTGGTCTTTTTTGTTTTGTAGAAGGAAGGTCAATCTCTTGAGTTCTTACCCCCAATGCAAATTTCATGTGTTGACTATTTCTAATTCTCCATATACACAATAAAAAATATCAAATTCAGATAGAACAGTTAATATTCGTTGGAGGCATAGAGGGTATACACATTTTCTAAAGCTCCATATCTCAAAAACTGTTCATAAGTTCAACTATTTTTTATAGATATTTTCAGAAATGAAGCTGGTCTGCACTTTACAGTCCATCATAAATGCTATAGAGCAATGAAAATAGATTATTTCCTACACCAATTACGTGGCATTAATGTTAAAGTGATGTGATTTTATTATGACTGCGCTAAGTGCCATATAGTGCTTGATGCAATCAATCAATTGAAATGAAATGAAACTGTCGATTTGGTTCCTATATCGTGTCATTTGATACACCTTGCATTTTTTTCTTTAGCTACAGCTTATAAATCGAATGCTTAAAGACTATAAACTATATACCAAATAAAATAAAAATTTAGTGATATGTTCTACGTTATATCAATTCAAGACTATGACCCTAAAAAAACACCCTATATAAGTAAAATTGAACTAAGTGGTTTAGGAATAACGATGTAATGTGTGATTCTTATGAAATTTGTCTTTCAACAATTCATTTTTTCTTAAGCTTATAATCTTACCCAGTAGAAATATCCAGTTAATCATACACACATACCTGCAATTAAAAAATGATTTTCATTAATATCTGTTTTTTTGTCAAATTAAAACTAAAAAATAAAAATTTAATGCTTTTATAATTCTCATTAAAATTTATTAATTTTTTATTTGATTTACTCAGTGTCATTAAGTAATATTTTACCAGAGTCAATAATGCGGCTTTAGATTTGTAGTGCTATTTTTTTTTTACAATCCATAAATAAAGTGCTCCTGTCGAGCGTTTAATTTAGTCATAAAAAACAATAGTATATAATATACTTTTTATACGCAATATGTATGTGAATATGCTTTTTGTAATTTAATTAATTTAACCTTCTGAAAAAATTCTACAAAAAGCACTACTACATACTTTATTGCAATTAAAAATATGTTTTTTTTTTTTGGGCTTAAATTACTTTGAAGGATATAGGAAAAATCATTTTGAAACGAATGTACAGATAACATTGACCAATAGATTCTTTAAATTTGTGCCAAAAATAAATTTTCAAACGAAATAAAATTTTAGATTTTATTCGGAGTTATTACTGTAGAGTCGAAAGCATCGAGAAAATTGAAAGAAATCATCAATGAATCAATGGTATCGAATATCATCAGGAAAATCAAATAACATTGAAAGAGCCGATTGTAGTTGGAAAATAACGAAAAATATATATTGATAAGCCAACATGCATCGTAAAACCTGATTGAATAAGACGAAAAGTATTGCAAAAATTAAATGAAAGAGGAGAAGTATCGAAAAACATCGAGTAAGTCAAAGGAGAGCTTTGAATACTTAGAAAAAGTTGATAAAAGCAGAATAGTAACGTAAAAATCTATAAAACTCAAAGTATCGTATAGTATAAGTAAACTATTAAGTAATAGTCTCGAAAAACAACGCAAAGTATAAAAATATATCGAGAAAAGTTTGTTGAGTTCGGAGAATATTGAAAAACATTGAATAGCCCATAAAAGTTCTGATATATCGATGAATTTTATAAAAGTTAAAAAATAAAAAGTCAATTAAAGTTGACACACATTGAATTATGTCGAAAAAGTCACTTTGAACCAAAAAAAAATATAGACAAGTCAATAAAAGGAGTATAATAATATAAATTCGAAAAGTTTCGAAGTGCGATATAAGTCAAGTTTCATTAAATAGCAAAAAAATATCGAAAAGGCCGATAGAAGACAAACAGTATGTGAATATATTGACCAAAAGACTGTTAAATTTAGAAAAAATCGATATAAGAGCAAATAATCGATGAAAGTTGTGATATATCGAAGATATCTGAAAACGTATCGCGTAAACTAAGTTGAAAAACATCGAAACACTTCAAGAAAGTCAAATTATGTATATCGAAAAAGTTCATAAAAATCGAAAAGTGTCAAAAAATATCGAAAATGTTTTGAGAGTTTCTTTTCACTGCATAAACGTTCTTATACGATTGTACCAAAAAATATAGAAAAAGTCGAAAAAAGCAAAATTAAAACCAAAATCTCTTAAAGACGAAAAGTATCGAAAAATGATATATGTAAGTTAGGTATCATTGAGTGGTATAGAAAACATCGAAAATGTCGATAGAAGCCAAACATAATCGAAATAATATGAAATTATATAAAAACATCAAATATTCGATAAATAAATGATGCATCGAAAAGGTCCGTCAAAGCCCAAAAGTTTCATAAAATCTTTGAAAATTGATTAAAGTTGAAAGACAACTTCGAAAGAGTCAGTTTGTATCGAAAAACATCGAAAAAATCGACAAAAATCGCAAAGTATCAAAAAATATTGAAAAATTTTTGTTAACTATATTTTCATTGCTTGGACTCATACTCTTAAAGGATGATTTTAATGTTCTTATGAAATGTGTATCTATTAGAGGTAAAATAGCTTAAGTAATCCACAAGCAAATTATATCCTCCTAAGTATACTATGCCTTAATGATAATAATCACAAAACTAATATGGTAATAATTAAGTAATAACACCAAATATTAAAGTAGCAGTAACAAAGGTATTAATAAGTAAAGATTAAAGAAAAATATTGAGATAAAGACAACAGTGTTGTCGTTGTCGTCATCGTCGTCGTCAGTGTGCAATTTGCATTTTATTATCGTTAAGCGCACATGCAATGCATAAGTAGCCGCTGCAGACAGCAACAGTAGCTGCATAGTAGACTAATAGAGATAATCGTACAAATAAGACTCTATCTGTCTCTCTGTCTGTCTTTTGCACCCACTACTGTAGAGGTTTGATTATTTATTTGTCTGTCGTTTCGACAACTTGCCGTCTTAATTCAACCTGCTGTCATGCATATAATTTTCATACAATGATGACAACAACAAAGCATTTTAATGCCGTACTAATCACATATAAATAAGTAATTAAATATAATTGAAGCATACTTTTAGGTGCACGACAGTGTACAGCCGATGTAGGGGGAAAGCAGTAACGACATTAAGCTGCAGCAGTTTGACTAAATTATTCCATTTATAGTTGTTATCGACATTTGTACATGCGAGGAGACATCATATATGGTAATATTAAATATTGTTGCTATTTCGAAAAACGGAAAATGTTATCGTTATTGTTGTAAAATATTTTGCACTAATTGAATTTAATTAAATTAAATTATTGCATTTCCATATCTAATCGACTATACTAAAAACATAGATGACAAAACAGAGAGGCACAATTGCCCAGTAAACATTTGTAAGACTTCTAAATATTTCAAATTTATGACGATCAACTTAGATTCAACTTTTTCGGAGGAGTATAACGCCATGAATTGGCTTTTTATGTATTTTTAAAACTTCATATGAAGCAATGTTTTATGATTTGCTTAAAATGTTTCCTTATGTTTCATATGCTGGCGTATCATTGATCTCGGACACTTTCTTTCGAAAAAACTATCGACTGGTTCGAAAGCATCAGCAATTGAAATATGATTTTTTTCTCGCTTAAAAATGTTTGCTGGGGAAGAACGTTTATGCCAGTAGAGTCACACACGTTTTTTAATAATTTATTACTGTCGTTGTTGTTGTCACTATTGATGTTATTACAATCGTTATCTATTTTGCACAAGTGCAATTTTGTTGTGTTAGGATTAATTATGAATTTTTTTTCCATTGCATTGGTTTTGTGTACAGTGTAGAGATTTAAGTTGCATTTTGTTATGACAGTAAAATATTTTAAAAATTTAATGAGTTGGTTAAACTAATTTTTTGAATTATATTATCAATATATCAGCATATTAACCTTTCAGAGCAGCAACATAACAACATACGTTGATAGCAAAAGTTTTTAATATGCTTTTCACACTCAATTTCTTAGCTTAGCCGCTCTCGGGAATTCTTAAAGACGAAATTAGTTATCAAATAAAGGCTATCACTTATTATAAGTTCAACCTCTCTGTTGAGATGCAATAAAGCTGCTTTTTTTTAATGTTTTATTGTTTTTTTAATGCTTTTGAAATAGAAAAAAAGTTTTTATTAATTTGTTACATTAGTATAAAACATTTAAAAGATAGTTCATAATTCAAAGTTTTAGTTAAGTCACTTCCACTCAAATACTATCTATATAGGCTTGCCTTCACATCAGTCGATGCTGAGTTATACAAAACCCTTGAACATTCTTGGGCAATCCTCAAATTTACAGATTTTTCCATTTGGCAATGCTCTCTTTTAATAATTTCTGAATTCTTCATTAGTTTTCGATGGTGGTTGTTTTAAGTGCAGAGTTCCAAACAAACGAGTGTTAATAAATAAAAGAGATACGTATTGATATTGGAGAAAAAAGGTGTGTCACCGAAAAAAACAGCAGAAGCGAAATTTTGTCTTGAGCTATAGTAAAATTATTAATTAAAACAAAAGAGAAAATTCTCGTTAGACAACCACATTTGAAAATTATTGAAGTTTGTTGAGGATACTCAAAAAAATTTAAAAATATCGAAAAATTTGACCAAATTCGAAGGCTATAAGTATTATTGCAAATCAGCGGAAAATTTTATTCAAATCAAATGGCACCGAAAAGTATCGAATGGTATCGAAAAACATCATTAAAATGCGAATGGTACGAAAAACTGGATGAAAGCTGAGAAGTTTCGAAGACCTAATAATTCCAAAAAATATCGTTAGATATAGGAATATTTGAAAAAAGTCAAAAGTATCGTATAGAATCGAAAAACATCGAACAAGTCGGAGAGTATCGAAAAATCGCAATAAACTGAAATGTATCAAAAATATCGAAACAGTCGAAGACTAAAGAATTAATTGATAGGCGTCGCAAAACCAATTTTCAAGAGCAATTCCAGGTCAACTTTTTAAATAGACCCAAATTTTGTTTTATTGCAGATTTGAATTCTGTGGAAACAAATTGTTTTTTTTTTTTCTGAAACCTAAATTTATTTAAGATAATGTTTATGGGACAGTCTTTTACAAACCGAACGAATTTTGACAAAAATTGACCGACACATTTTTGATTTGGCTGAAAATTTTTTATGGGTTCTGTATCGAAAAAGAAGAGATACGTATTCGAGGATTTTGAAAAAAAAATTTTTTTTTTCAAAATAGAGCGAATTCAAATTTTGAGAAATTCGTGATTTTTGGCTTGGAAGCTCACTTTCAAAAATTTATAACTCCGGTTCTGTTAAAGCTAGAAAATTGATTTCAATGTCATTCCCCATTAAAAAAAAAACTTTTTCAATAGGAAATTTGACGTAGAACACGATTCAGATATTAAAAATTTGATACAGGGTGGAAGCAGTTGTTAAAAATTGATTTAAACATTTAAATTGTTTATAACAATATTAATTTGTTAGTAATTTTTTAAAAAAATATTTTTTTATTTAAGTTCATATTTCTACCTTTAATTTCAATTTTATAGCTTTAACACAACCGGAGTTATGAATTTTCGAAAGTGAGTCTCCAAGCCAAAAATCGAAAAATTCTCAAAATTTAAGAGAAATAATAGTTTGCCCATTAAAAAAAAATAAGTTTTCGATAGGAAATTTAACGTAGAATGCGATGGTCATATTTTTATTAAAGATAATTTTCTTAGCTTTAAAATGACATTAAAATTAATTTGCTAGCTTTAATAGAACCGGAGTTATGAATTTTTGAAAGTGAGCTTCCAAGCCAAAAATCACGAAAGTCTCCAAATTTGAATTCGCTCTATTTTTTTTAAAAATTTTTTTTTTTTTCAAAAGCCTCGAATACGTATCTCTTCTTTTTCGATACAGAACCCATACAAAAATTTTCAGCCAAATCAAAAATACGTCGTCCGAAAAGTCTTCGGTTTGTAAAAGACCGTTTCTTATTTAAAAAATCACAGTTGACATCGAATTGACACTGAATATTTGTTTCCAGGTTAAAGGTAAGGTCAATGTTATTTGAACCCTTAGAAACTAAACATTATTTAATCGAACTTACAGTCATTAAGCAAAGACCAATATTGTAAATTTTTACTTATTGATCAATGCTATTTTTCAACAAACATGGCAAAGATAACAAATGGAACAATTTTAACCTGGTAATTGGTGACATGTTTCGGCTATTACCAATAGCCTCATCAGACCAGTTTGGTTAATTCTGTATATGGACTCGAACCCCTGACCGTTCATGCATTGCAATTGCATATTTTGCGACGGCCGCTCTAACACTTGAGCTACTGAGGGACTTGTCATGAGGTGTACAGAGTGCGCATATTCCATTTGTCATTTTTTTGTCACTTTCTCGGTAAATAATGTTTAATTATAAAATAATCAGTCGCTAAAATCAACTTTCTTAAACCCTTAGAAACCTTATAACTTTTGCCCAAGCCATTTATTACTATCTCACTTAGTTTTCGAGATATTGTTCTAGCAAAATAAAAAGGTAGCATACATATCAATATAATATATTCAATATCAGCGCGTTTAAGAACACCAAATATCAAAAAAAATCAAATGTACAAACAAATATTAATTCATTAAATAATTCCTCTGTAAAAATATATTTGCTTTTATTCAAACAAAATAATAATAACTTAATGGGAAAAAATAATATTTCCGCACCAATTATTGCATTAATTGTGTGACAACACTTAAATTACATACATCAACGTAACATTTTCAATAACTGGCGGCATTTTGCTGACATTTTCTATTTACAAAGTATTTTATATGAAAATTTAATCTTGGCAATATATTTAATTTTTTTTTTTTTTTATTTTAATATTTACAATATTTTTTTTTATTCCCCATTATTGTTGTTCATTTTCATTTTGTGGGCAACTGAGCATGAAAATGTGATGCCATTCATTAAAACGAGATATAGACTTGAAAAAGTGCGGCAATGAACAGCAACAACAAAAGCAACAAAAACAACAGTAACAACAACATAAAGTGATTGTCATTTGCATATGAAAACGATTTGGTTTATTAAAATTAAAATAGAAAACTGAAACTGAACTAGAAAAGCGCACAACCTGTTATACTGCGGCGTACATTAAACTGACATGCGATTTCTGCATAAATTAAATTTATTAATAAAACAAAAAAAAAAAAAAAAAAATTATAAAATTTAATAAAGCGAGAAAAAAAAGGAATTATTAACGTTTATTTTTCTATTGCATAGCAAATTATATTCGTTGAAAAGTTGTACAATTTGTATGTAGATTTTTAACTTTGTAATGATTGGAATTGCTGCACAGAGCAGCGTATGCACAATGCACGCACGTACTGTATGTTAATAAAACTAATGAATTATTGTTATTATTTGTGCAAAAAAAATATTCACAAGTTCGTTAAAATCATTTTTATTACCATACTGACTTAGTGCTTGTTTATCTTACGAGCTGATAATTTAATATTTTCCTATTGAAATAAATTTTTATTAATGCAGTAATAATTATGACTTTCGATGACATAAATGGATTTGATATAACAGTAATAAATATTAAATTTGATATATATTTGCTATTAAAAATATCACTAGAACTTTAAAAAATATTGAGCTCGTATATTTTTTAAGTAGACAAAATTGAAGTTTAAGATTTTATATTTTGAGACGTAATGAAATTTGATGACAAATAAGTGGATATTAAATATTCAAAGATTTGATCAGAGGTGGCTGTGTAAGCGCTGTTCGATTTTAATGACATTTTTACGACTTTTTTCGATACTTTTAAATTTTTTTTACCATATTAAAAACTATTCGATTCGAGGTACATCGTACCTTTTTCCACTTTTTTGATACTGTTCGACAGATTCCAACTTTTCAAGTTTTTTGATACTTTTTATTTGTCATGTATGTATTCAATTTTTTTCGATCTTTTCAACTTTTATCGAAGCTTATCAACTTTTCAATGTTTTTTCGATTTTTATAAACTTTTCGATGCCGTTCGATAGATTTCGATTTTTCAAGATTTCCAATACTTTTCGTTTTTAAAGAATATGTTCGATGTTTTTCGTTATTTTCCAACTTATATCGAAGCTTATCGACTTTTCGATGTTTTTTCGATTTTATAAACTTTTTGATGCTGTTCGATGGATTTAGATTTTTCAAGATTTCTGATAATTTTCGTTTATCATGGATGTATTCGATGTTTTTCAACTTAAATTACTGCGTATTGACTTTTCGATATTTTTCAATATTTTAAAATATATCCAACTTTTACATTTATTTTTTGAGTCGATTGACTTTTCTAGATTTTTTTCCAATATCAACTATTCAACCTAAGTGTTTATGGAATTGTTCAAGATATTCGATGCTTGCCAACTGTTTTTGTATTTTTCAAGAGTTCTTCAAACTTTTTGACTACTTCGATGCTTTTCGAATTATTTCGATACCTTTCCCTTTTTTTCGACTTTATCGATGTTGTTCAATACTATTCGATGATCATCGAATACTTCCACTTTGGAAGTATCGCCTGAGTTCGTAAATTCATTTATTTTATGCGTAGTTTCTTTATGTCGTAGGCAAGTTTTCCTGCAAAAAGAAAAGCGTAACGCATCACAATTTCGTACAGTGTAATTTTTTTTTAGTTCAACTAAAAGACTCTTTATTTTTTTGCTGCTGCTGCTGTTTTTTTTTAAGTTATTACTAAATGTATTGGATTTTTTTTTTTATATTCCTGCCGCAACTGCAGTTGTTGTCGTGTTAATTGTAGCCAAAACTTGTGTTGAACATAGTAATTTTATTTTTTTTCTTTTTTATTTTTCTTGTTATTTTGAATTACACACGCCTTAACAGAGCAAAATAACCCAACACATGTGGAACATGCAACACTGCAAGACACGCAATTTGCTATGGCACATGCAATTGCAATGAAGTGCGTCCGTTTACCTTAAGTTGAGGTGACTGACGTACAACATATCGTACGTACCTATTTGGCAAAAAAGTGTGGTTCTGTTGCACGCAACATATTTATTTGGCCCCAAAATTCAAATGAGTACAGCACTCATTGAAAAAATTTTCAAAAATTATAATAAACGAAAATTAGAAAATTTTTTTGCAATTTCAATTTATAAAACATGCAACATTTAAAAAAAAAAACAATAAAACAACAGTAAACAGTGCACTGTAAGAAATTTTAGTGAAAAATTATCAGTGAACCCTGGACATATAATTGAACTTAGTATTTAGAAAGAACGATATTGTTTTTTTGAGTGTACGCGCATTTTTATTTAAAAATTTAAATTGAAATCTGATCTGTTTGCATGCTCAATAAACTGCGATCTGATCTCTCCAATGCTAAGCGCCATTTCGTTGAATGCTTTTGTTAATGACTAGTAGAATAAAACCAGAAGACTTAACGACTGGTTTATTATTTAAGGCTAAATCCATGCCACAGCACCATATAATTTTTATTGTCATGACTTTTCAGAAGCAAAGTCGCGAAGCTAATGACGTAGCGTTCGCTTTTTTACCATTTGAAGAGCCACTAACTTTAGATTTGAGTAAACTGTCTAGAACTAAAAGAATTTACCTCTTAGTAATACAAAACCTGAAACTACTCTATACTTCAGAAGAAAGCGAGACTTGCTGAATGAGTTCTGCAGAGTTCAAGATATACACCATATTTCTCTTAAGGGGCCAGCGGCAGTCATGATTTTTGAGAAACCGATTTTCTTTTTTTTTTGCATTTTTTTAAAGTCAGTATAACAGTAAGTATAAGTATATCTTAAAAATATATCCTGAAAATTTGAAGTCAATCCGACAATTACTTTTGGAGTTATTCGGCAATAACCAAAGAGCTCTCGGTAGTAAGAGTACCGAGTGTTAAACTTTAAATGCGTTTTTCTCAAAACTATGTTTTCGGAATCGGTGACCACTGTAACTCGAAAACTGCTCGATAGATTTCAATGAAATTGAAAAACATATAAATCTAGTGCCTGATAGAAGGGGGTTTTTTTTTTTAAAAAATCGATTTTTTATGAACAATTAACTGTTAGTTTTTTAGCGAACATCTGGAGGTAAATGTTCCTGAAGCCGCCATTTTGTCAATTTAAAAAAAAAAACTTTGGTCAGGCACTAGATTATTTATTTAACTAACTAATTTTTCCTATCCGATTGATATTAAATGATTTTCCAAGGATTTGTGATGGTCACCGCAAGATACTATGTATGGGACAGGGATCAACATAACCAGCTATAACTTTTTTTATTTTTTTAATTTTTTTTTTTTTTTTAAACTTTCGTCAAGTCAAGTTGAAACATAATGTAATAATTCCACATTATCACTTTTATTAAATAAATTAAATTAATACAAAAAAAAAATTATTGAAAATGCTCTAATTTTCACGGCTATGACTGCACCTGCCCCCTTAATGCTGACATAGCTGCAACTTCAAAATTATCACCACAAATATCCTTCTATTGAGCTCGCATGTGTTAATTTTGATGTTTGTGATAGTAGCATTTTTGTCCAGCATGAATAGAGACAGTCCTATATTGAAGAACAATCGTGCAATGCCAATCTTTACAAATGGAATATGTTTTTGCGTCCAGCAATAAACCATATCCTTAACAACTTCGCTGTAATACTTTAATCAACCCATAGATGAAATCACTTGCTTTAGGCTTGATATTGAAACCTGTTCCAATACTTTTACATAGCTTCATTATATTTAAACTAAATGCTGATATCATCTGTTAAGCAATAAAATAAAGTTAAGCAATAATAAAAAATTCTGAGTAAAAATTTACGATCAGAATCTTTATGAAGTTTATCATTGTTGCACAGTGTAATTAACGTTGCTTGAAATAAATTATTATGTGTGTCACATCTGAAATTCTGACGCAGTGAACGAGAACGTTATCGCAAAAAATTATTTTTTTTTGGTTGAGTCAATGCGGAATTCCATTAAGCGGGTATGTACAAATTTTTTAATTATCGTGATTTCTGGTCTTGTTTCAGAGTTATTAAAGATCATTACGATTAAGTCAAGTAGATTAAGTAGCTTGTTATTTTGCTGACGAAAATTTCAATTTAAGTTGAGCTCTTACTAAGAAGATTTCGATTGACACTTACAATGAAGAAACCATATCCATAATTCAGAGAAGAGTTTTGCGTTAATCAATCGATCACTCAATCAAGAACAATAAAAATAAAAATAAAAATAAAAAAAAACATAAAAAAGTAACAAGAAGCCAACAAAGTCACTTGACATCTCGATGACGTTATTTCATATGTTAATAAACGCAGTAGACTGATACTTGGTATAAAACCAGTTCGCGAACTCGTTTTTCAAATCACAACGTTATCTACCTTTAGAAATACCACATCATTTATTTATTTACTAACTGACGCTTAGTGCGCATCGAACGCTTTACGTCTGTTGTCAATCAATTAAAACTTTTTTTTACATATCAAATAAATCCCGCATACCCGTAGACATATATTCGACTTAGAAAGCCGACCGATTTTATTACAATTTTTATACGAAAAATGCTAAGTGGAAATTCCGGCTAAGCGGTTTTTCCCACTACGTTGATTTTTCTGTTGTACGCGCGCTGTTATTTCAGCGAATTTTATATATAAATTAAATTTCGTTTCTCTGTAAATTTGTAGTCGCCGTGTTTCTTGAAGAAACCCTAGTGATACTTATAGCCAACTTCAGTTTATTGCTTAAATATAAAAGCATTGATTGAGTCGATCATTGTGGACAAACGACATTTAACAGCTGAACGATGCGGAACTATCGAACGCTTGATAGCATTAGAATTAATAGTGCGGCACTATTGTGCTGTGCCATAGCCGCGACCATTATTGCCACTGCAGCTGCGCAAAGTAAGTCTCTTATATGCTAATGATATCTTTATCGATGATACTAATCAACTTTCTTTTGCATTTTGAACTGCAGGTGCCGCCGAAATACAAATCGCCAACCGTTTTGCGGAGGAGAATCTTTATACAACCTTTGAAAATCATCCATGCCGTCGTAATTGTGAAGAAGGACAAATTATGAATTGCCATTATAAATTGGTGCTGCATTTGTATCAGCGTTTGGGTCCAGAATGTCAACGTTGTTTGTATGATGAAAGCGCATGCGCTGCTGAACGCTGTCTATATGGCGATGGTGTACCAACGCCAGTAATGGCGGTCAATGGTTTTGTACCAGGTCCACCCATTGAATTGTGTGAAGGCGATAATGTTGTTGTTGAGGTGCTCAATCAATTGAATGAATCAATGACTATGCATTGGCATGGTATGCGCATGTCACAATCACCCGAAATGGATGGTGCACCTTTTGTCACACAATATCCGCTGCAACCGGCCTCAATTTTTCGCTATCGCTTCAAGGCCGATCGTAGCGGCACTGTTTGGTATCACAGTCATATGGGTTGGCAGCGTGCGCTCGGCATAACTGGTAGTTTTATCATACGACAATCGAGAGGACCAAATACACATGCGAAATTGTACGATTTTGATTTGATAGAGCATACGCTGATGGTCGGCGATACCATTTACAATAATGATTTCAATCGCATTACCAATTTACTTATAAATGGCAAAGGTAGAAATCAACTCACCACATTGCCCGATAACAATCCCAGGTACAGATATGAACGGCTACCCGTAAGATATGGTTATCGCTATCGTATGCGTGTCATTAGCAATGGTGTCTTCAATTGTCCGCTTGAATTCTCCATTGAGAATCATCGTATGTTGATCATTAGCACGGACGGACATGATATTGTACCCGTGTGGACAGACACATTCTTTATGTCTTCAGCGGAACGTTTTGATTTCGTGCTCGATGCTAGTCAGCCTGAGGACAATTATTGGATACGTTTGCGTGGCTATCACAATTGCAGCACAGAGAATCATTATCAGGGCGCCGTGTTGTATTATCGTGGCGCTGATGAGAATGGAGTACCTACGACAGCAATAAATGTTCCAGCTACGGCACCAAATGGTGGTCGTGTTGTTAGGGTGAATGCGTTGCCAGAATTTGATAAGCCTGAAAACTCACCAAGCAATAGACCAAGCATGACAACAGATATTCCACCAACGCAATTACGCTCCCTGGAGGCACTCGCTTGGCCGGCAAATACGCAATTTCAGACATTCTATTCCAGTTTTGGCGTACGTATTGAAACGAATGGTGATTTTAATTTTCAAATCGATGACATCACTTATTCGACAACAATGAAATCAATGCTGCAGGCGCGTCATCTTTTCAGAGATGACGAAGAGTTTTGCAATCGGACACAACTTAGAGCCGCTGGACGTGATTGTGTGAACACTAATTGTCAATGTACAAATGTTATACATTTACCAGCGTATGCTCCGATTGAAATGGTAGTTGTCAATTTTATGGATAGAACACATCCATTACATACGCATGGCTATTTCTTTAGAGTAGTGGGTCAAGGAATTATCGGAAATGTGGCAGATTTGAGAAGGGTTAGTTAGATGCTTTCATTTGTTGTGTGATTTTTGTTTTTTCAATGTTGTGTTATTTCTATTTTAGATTGAAGAGCTCGATAGACTTGGCGGTTTGGAACGTTCTTCACCTACCTATCCAGCTGTACAGAAAGATACTGTACAGATACCTGCTATGGGCTATGTTATCATACGTTTTATAAGTGATAATCCTGGATTTTGGCTATATCACTGCCATGTTGAGCTGCATGCTATTTTGGGTATGGTTGCTGTTCTGAAAGTGGGCACTAATGACCAAATAGTTGAGTTACCTCCAAATGTACAGTCGAGAACTGGCATGAGATAAATTACAAAAAAAAAAAAAAAAAAAATGCATGACGAACGTCTAAGTCAAGAAGTTTCTATAAACTTTTTCGTTGAGGCTTTGAACTCAATAAACTGCTATTATATTATAAGTTAATTATTATTGTAAAATCTTTTATTACAATAAATTTAAAGAAATGTTTAAATTGTATAGCGTTTTGTTTTATTTTTTTTTCTATTTGATTTCAGATATTTTATCAGATTTATTATGGTCTTTTTTGCCACCTAACATAGAAAATTTTAGAATTAGATAATTTAACATGTTTCAAAAGCTTTCAAACAAAAATGATTATTACTGCTATTGTAGGCGTGGTACTTGGCATAGAAGTAAGGGCTTTCCATTGGTAACTTGACAGCCATTAAGGGTAAGATTATGTCATAAAAACATTTGTTGACAGTCAAAAATACTGCACCAAAAAAAAGCATAATTGTAAAAGTGGGCGTGGCATCCAGTATTGATTAAATTTTTATATGAATTTTGAATGTGATATAGAGAAGTAATATATTATAAGTTGGCGGTAAGACTGAAAATTGGCAAACCTGGGCAAGACATAACAACAATGCACCTCGGAATCGAAATAAAAACGCTATACTGAGAGGTAATGCAATCATATCATATCACAGCATATCATATCACAGAAACTATGATCGGTTTGAACTGAACGAAAACCGCGAGCATTAAGAGAAGAATGCTACTATCATCCATTCAAATCTTTAAAATGCTATATAGTACTCAGGGGGTTAATTAATTTAATGCAACCAAATTACACACTTACACTAGAAATGGTCCTGATAAACGCAGTAAAAAGAATGGGCGCGGCTAAAAAGTTGCGCGTAACACTTTCAAAACAAGCAAAAACCTCAAGGACAAAGCTGAGAAAACAATTTAAGCTGCTAACAGAATTAAAAATAAAATTCTTGTTTAAAAAGACAGCATACCTCATTTTACGACTTTTATAATTTCCATAGAAATCTGCTAATTTGCTGATCATGCTGGCAGTTAATTATCAGCTGCAAACATGTTGTGTTATTAGCATATTCCAAGAACAACACAATGACTGGTTTGCACGTGCTTCTTATAAATATTTATGCACACTGGGAAAAAATCAATGATTTTATGTTTGATTCAAACATAAACGCTATTAATTAAGCGCCATAGCCGAAAGGGTTTAAATTGAAACGAAACATTTTTGGTTTATATTCAAAATTAAAACACATTGATTTAAAGTTATTTCTTATAATATTCAAAGTGACAAAAGGTTTAATATAAAATAGAGTATGTATGTACATAATTTCAAATTCTTTACAAATTCAAAATAAAATTTATAGTTTTTCACTATTGAAGTAAAGTTAAAAACTGTAATTTTCAAAACTTTTCAAATTCAAGTTGAATTTAAAGTTATTTATGTTTAAAGCAAATGGAAAAAATGTTATTTTTACATTTTCAACTTCAAATGTGGCACGCTTAGGCTAAACTTAAAATTTTGAAATTTTCAATGCTTTCCATGAGTGTAAAAATTTTAGCCTAAATCTAAAATTGACGATCAAGAGATGATTATTCAAGATTCTTCAAAAAGTGGTTCCTTTAACGGTGATCTTTTAATTAATAAAAATTTTTTATTAAATATAAAAGTTGGCGCTTGCTTTTTCATCCCAATTCAAGTTAGTTAAGTATGGTAAGGCCATCTGTTTTATTGAACAATTAATGAAAGGCAAATTAATAACAAATGACTGTGAATAATATTATCCAGCTCAGCACTTCAAGTAGCAATTTCACAGAACCTGATATGAGAGAACTCACCCGTGAGTGACTTCGAGATATTAAAATAAAAATTATCTAGAAAAATTGCTCTTCATTTTATGTCCAAAAAAATGGCTCTTGAAGTATTTTTGGAAATATTTCCAAAAAACAAGAACACCCAGCTCAGCACTTCAAGCTATCGAAAAAACTTTTATACACAAAAATTGCTCTTTGTTTGCTCGTCCAGAAAATATATAAAAAAAAATGTTCGTGGAATATTTTTCACAATATTGCCAAAAATAAAAAACACCTGGCTCAGCATTTCATGCTATCGAAAAAATTTTTATCAATAATTTATTTGTTTATTTATTAGAAATATAATTATCAATAATTATACTACTATGGTACCTGACATGAGCAACATAGGCTATCAGTCAACTTTTATCAATAAAAATTGCTACTTGTTTGCTCGTTCAGAAAATATTTTTAAAAAAATTTTTAGTGCAGTACTTTTCAAAATATTGCCAAAAAACGAAAAGAAACGAGGCTTAGAACTACAAATCATCGAAAAAGTTCTGACAAAAAAAAAATTTCGCTAAGATCTTATTGCGAAAAAATTGCTCCTTGTTTGTTCGTCCAGAAAATATTTAAAAAAAAAAATGTGCAATATTTTGCACAATATTGCCAAAACACCTGACTTCGGGAGCAGTTTTTTTGGACATATTTCCTGGACGAACAAACGAAGAGCAATTTTTCTAGATAATTTTTATTTTGATATCTCGAAGTCATGCACCTACCTTACACAGCCCTGTACTTTGCGTCTATACATGTCGTCTAAATGCATTGATTTAGCGAAATTTTACAGAAATATTTCATTGCTTGGGCGGGATTTTAATATGAAACATCTAATTCTGATCGTCAGTGTCAAAGTCAAAGTGAGAAAATTTAATTTTTTTATTTTGGGATAGCGAGTCAGAAAATAAGAAATCAAAGCAAATCTTTTTACGAGTTTTTTTTGTGTTTCTATTAATTGAAGTGATACATTTATGGGCACATTTCTACTGAGTCACTGGTGTTAAAACATAAGATTTTATGTTTTTCATGTGCACATGTTTAAATAGCGCGTAAGATCCGTTTCTGTTGAACAAGTGAAAAAAGGCACAACAACAATGTTATTAATAAAAAAAGTACCGGATGTGCTTGGACTGCTTTTGCCATATGTTTCTTCAGCTGATAGCCGCTTGCTGCGTGTGCACTTTAAAAACTGTGTCTAATCTCAAAAAATTAACAGTTTTTTTTTACAACTAAACTTATTGAGATAGTTCACTATAACAACAATTAAAGCAATTTTATATATTAACAAAATGATTTAATTGTAAGTTTTTTTTATAAATTCAATAAAATTAAAAGTGTTTATAATGTATTTACATACATACATATTGCGCATACTTGTTCTTTAAATCTTTTTTCATGTTGCAACATTTTTCCGCTTACACAATTTTCAGCGCAAGAAAGTATGCAACATAAAATGAAAACAAACAAAAAAATTGGAATTGTTATCCTTGCAGCGATAAAAATTCCAATTTTTTTTTTTGTTGCAATTGTTGTGACAACAAATCCAAATAAAAGAAACTACAGCACAAAACAAATAAAAATTGAAAACGAAAATGAAAATAAAATACGAAAAAGAAAATGAAATTTAAAACAGACGCTACCTAGTGAAAAATGTTGAAAAATACAATGAAACATAAAGATTGCACAAAACACAACAATAGAGTTCAAAAAAGAAAAAAAAAAAAAAAACACTAAAACAAAGTGAAAAAATGAACAACAGCAGTAGCAAAAGAAGAAAAAAAAAAAAATTGTTGAAAAAGAAAACTGAAAGGAAACAGCAGCAGAACAATATCCTGCTGAAAATTGCATTTCAATTGTGTAAAATTTTAAAAGCTCGCCTACATAAGAGCTGCCGTATTGGAGCGTGGTGGGCGAGTGTAATAAGAGTAGTTTTGAGGTGGCAGTAAAAAATAATGTTACTACTGTAAAATAGAGTTGCCATGTGCGAATATTTGAAAAAAAAAACTCCACAAGCAAGGGGAAGCACATAAAAAAGGCAAAATGCCCAAAAAACTACTCTGAAATCTGAAAGACATAGTAGAGGATCGCTATATCAAACCTCGTTTAAGAGAAATTTTTTGCGTGTTACTTCGAGCAGGAAAATTCCAAGAGATATCCTTTTTAATATCAGGGACACTTTTACACATAGAAAAATAGTAAGGTACGACGTTACGCCCCTAAGTTTTGAATGCTGATTTTTAAGTTATTTTATTTTGGCGACTATTTTATGGGCGCTTTCATATAACCTATGCTCAGGGGCCTTTTTCACAATATTCGAAGAAATTTAAACAAAACTTTAACTGACATATTTTGTATAAGAATTTATGTCAAAGTGCTGTATAAACCCTCATCTGAGATTTAACCGTTGAGCATGTATTTGCCTATCAACTGAGCATAGGAGGTAAAACAAGGGAGTTAGTCCTTTATTGTTTTCTTTTTTCCCCCTCAATGCTGCTGATTCTGATGTTGCTGTTTTTATGCACACAGAAGCATCATTAGGCAAACAACAACCAAAACAAAAAAACTCCAACATTTAACAATGGAGTAACAAAATTTCTATTTGAAGGTGTTGCGCTCAGTAACAGCAACAAAAAATTCGTTTTATTTTTTGTTTTTATAACCGTTTTTTTACTTGTGCTAAGCGTTACTTTGTAACATGAATTCTTTTCTATGTTCATTCAATGCTACATTCTAGGTCCTTGTCGACAACGTTGGTAGTCTCTACAGTATCATCGTCGTCTTCATCTTCATCAGTAGCAGCAAAAAAGACAGGAAAGTTTATCACGATAGAAACATGAGCTAATTAAAATTCATCAAATTAAATGCAGAAGAGATGAAAAGGTAGCACGACGTTAAAGAAAGCAAAAGTTTAACAAAGCAGCAAAAAGTGATTCTTGTACTTGTAAGTACAAGGATACGAAGGATGTGATTACACAACGTTACCAAGACAATGAATTTAGCTTGAATTTATTGTTGCCATTTTGTCGAGCTAAATTTTTGCTTAAGAGCGAAAATGAATACCCCAACCAGAGAAGAAATGTGAGAACTGGGAAGATCAAAGAGCTCAATTAAATGAATTAAAATTTTGAATAATAGCAATTTTTCATGCAAAAAAAAAAACAGGGAATGACGAAACAAAAGTAGTTAAGTAGGTACGTAATTTGCAGCAAATAAAAAATATTAATGTTTTGTTTAGATAGAGAAAACGAATTAGTAAAAAAATTATTGACTTAGATAGTTCAAAAAAAAAAAAAAATCAAAGCAACAAAAAACGGCTAAAGCTAGACAAACTAGTTTCATCGATTGCTGAATGGATTTATCAGTGACCCTTAAGCTGATGAGTGAGAATTTCTAAGTCTGACATGTTTACTTTTTTCGATAAGTCTCTAAAAAAATACAAGCAAAAACTGAAACAAAGCATAGCCAAAAATCTTTTACCTTTTGTTTTAGTAACTCATTTCATATAAAGCTAACTGACATAAGAGTTCTTCATAAAAACATGGATTGCGAATTCAGTTATAATCTTAAATTCGAACATCATATTAAAATTAAAGAATTTAAACTTTATGTAATACCTGCTTGCTATTTTAAGTTTAGGGTATCCTAAATTTTTATTAAAAAAATAATTTCAAATAATAATTTCCCCACAAATATTTTATGCCAACAGCATTAACGTCAGTGATTAATGTTGATTACAATGAAGCAGCAGCAGTACTAAAACATAAATCCAAAAAATATGAAAAAATGCAAAAATATTTTTGCTGAGTACTCTGCTTCACAGTGCTTGCTGACTTAAACTCTAAGCGGATTAAAAAAGCATAAAAATTTCGTTTTTTTTTCTTTTTTTATTCTTCCTATCAGGATACTACCTACCTACTTTTAATATCTAATAATTTTTTTTTGCTTAAGCCGTCTTTATTTACACGAAATTTATGTTTATAAATAAAGGTCCTTTTTTTGTATTTTATTTTTTTATGTTTTTTTCTTTTTTCAGTATAAAATCCTGCTATTTTCTGCGTTAAATTTGCGCGCATAAGAGCTTTAAATGATTTTAATGCTTTGTACGTTAAGCTTTGCTGTATGGCACTCTACCACACAGCATGGTAGACTCAATTTTTTTTTGTGTTATGATTACGTGCTTTATTTTTGTGATTTTTTTTTTTTGTTGGTTGTTGTCTTTCTTGCACAAGGATACAAAGGCACACTTTGCATATGTATATTAAAAAAGAAAAAGGAAAAAAAAATATAACAGCAAGCACCAGAGAACACAACAACTACAAAAAGTACTTAACTTCATTCGCCACGGGAGTCAACAACAACATGTAGAGGCGTCAGCAGGATGTACAGATTTACATACGCATCAAAGCGTTATATAGAAAAGTACGCCACAAATTCATGGTTGCCATGTTTTGCGGTGAAAAAAGAAAAAAAGTTTTACTTATTCATTAAGAATTTTTTGATATATTTGTTATTTTATGTTCACTTAGGGGGGGTGTAGGTAAAAATATTTAAGAGCAAACTTGAAAAATATATGAATAACAAAAAAAAAAAAAAAAAGATATAGTTCATAGATCATCTTACAAGTAATACCAAGTTTCACTCGAAACAACAGCAAAAAATATTTGATTTTTTTTTATTTGTAAAAGGCACATCAGATTTCGTCTTCAAAAAGCTCTTTAAAGTCAAAATTTTCTCGCTTTTCGAAAAAAAAAATTAGTAGGGGTTCTTGTCCCCCTTTAGGGGGTCTTTGTTTTCGCCAAGAACTAAATAGCTTTCATAGTGAAAGTGCGCGTAAGCCATAAGTTTTTTTTTTTTAAAGGTTCTCCTCCCACCTCGCTATGCGCTGGCTGGTTTGACTAAACATACCCACAATTGAATTTGGCAACATTTACCTAAATAACTCTCTGTGTTATGTTTTGAAGCTTATGTTTGCATATGAAATGCCACGCTTTCTTTTTGAAAATCGTCATTTTTTGCCTACGTTAGACCGTTAGACCGCTAGACCGAAATATTTCTTTTAATTGTGTGAAATTTGGGTTCATTATTTAAAATAATACCTTGAGTGTAGCGTTTTAAAGCGTTTGTTGTTTCTGTAAAGGGTGCCAAGCCCACTTGTAAAAATTTGTCAAGTCTTTTACCAGTGATTTTAAGAATCATTAATAGCGTTTTGAAGTTTGCATGCTTGTATGGTAGGTGCCACTCCTTCTTTTCAAAATTCGCCAACATTTTGGTCATTACTATATACAAATCTTGCTTAGTTTTCCCATTATCGTAATTTCCAAAGGTAGGCCAGCCAGATATCCAGACTAATGCAATACCCTCTTCTATTCGTTACAAACTGAGTGCAGAATATAAGAATGAAATGTCACTTTCTTCTTTACTGAGCGCTGTGGCACAGTAACGTCAACGTAAAAAATGGGTGGTCTGTTAAGGAAAACTATTCAGATAGAGATGTTGGACGAATAAAAGACAGTATGAGAGAATTGAGAAGTAGACGGAAAATCAGAGGATCGAAATTGAATTATGTGGGACTTCCGGCCTATTAATTAATTTCAAGTTTGTGTTGCCCAATTAATTTTAAAGCGCACAGAAAGGTTCAAAGTTATGGGCATTTTTTATCTTTGAAGCAAGAAAGCACTAACTTTATACGACAGAAAAAATCTAAATCTGATGATTTAAAGCAACTTTTGCTGACCTTATCGTTGTGGTCAAGAAGCTATGATTAAATTCATGTCATATTTTTAGATCAGAAAGATAAAACTTCCTGAAAGTTCAAAACTTTGTGGGAGGCTTAAGTGGCAACATAAAATAGAACATTCAACAACTTTTTTTTTATGTTTTCACTAACAATAATTTACAAATAAAAATAGAAAAGAAAACACAACTTTAAGCACAATTTTTCCACAATGATTTTAAAGCATATCATGAACTCTCTCATGCTACACACACACACACACACACACAAGAACACAACCACACATATATACATAACGGACACAAACAAAAGCAGCTTACATTTCATTAAACACGCAGTAGAGCTCCAACAACTTCAGCGATTCCTGTGGCGTTAAAATGCGCTACACTCACTTCCGCACCATAACATAAAGCAGTGTACTAAAGGATAAGAGGGGGACACGACGACGACGACGACAACGTAGCGCACGTTTTATTTTCACATTTAAATTTTATTATTCGCTGCTTTTACTACCAACAAAAACTCATGCCCCGTTCACCCGACCAACATCCTCGCAACAACACAACACCCACTCCTACGTTCATGCCAATCAAGCGCACATCCTGTCGTCGTTTTAAAAGCGCGTGTAAAACGTGTGCGAGTATGATGTGGGGAGGTTAGGTTAAGAACCCACAACAACAAATTGCAGCAAAAAAGTTGAACATGCCAGCCAAGCAGCCATAATGTATTGCTATCGCAGTCTTACTTACAATCGCGCTAGTATATCCTTTTTCAACATGGCGCTTTGTCGTAAAGTAAAATATCCTGTTTTATCCGCAGCTTTCATTGTTGCGTTATGTTTGTTTGTGTCTGTGTGCATTTGTATGTGTGTGTGTTTTTTATACCACTGAGGAAATAAAATGAAGTGTCGACGAAATAAACGACAGCACGAAAGGACGACGTTCAATGTTACTAACTAAACGACGATGCAACGTTCATTTCGACCGACAGACAGTAGACTGACGCACTGTCTCGCTGTTTGTCTGCCTGTCTGCCTAGTCCTTTAGTCAGTCACTTTGTTTGTAGTTATATCCTTTTTATGTGGTTGTATGTATGTGCGTTAGTGTTGGTATAGCAGTGTCGTTAGCACGAGTTTACGTCTATTCATTCGTTCGCTTCGTTCATTCAATGTTTTACCGCGTGTTCTTCCCCTCATTGCTGTGGATATGATGTGCTGGCATGCTACTGTCCTTGTTGACAAGTTTGCTTTTGTTGTTATGCTTGTGGCAACTGAGGTATAAGCGGGTAAGGCCATACTTATTGGCATAGTGGGTAAAATAACATAAATATCTAATAAAAATCTTTAATAACAGGATAGAGCATATATTTCAGCATATTTTTGAGTTTCAAAGGAAATTTATCATTTGTGTTACACAAGCGTAACAAGCTTGTTATGACAATTTGCGAGCTTTAACTGTTTCACAAGATCGAGCTATTTTCACCCAGAAAACTTCTTAACTAGCAGCAGAGTGTTTATTCAAAAGATTCATATTGGAATTTTTGTGTTACACAGTGTAACATCTATTTGCAGTGGGTTTTTTAGTCTATTTTGCTTAAAAAATTTATTTTGTCTTAAGTTATGACACATACTTTATCAAATAATTATGTTACATAAGTGCAACAACTGCGATAATATTTTTAAAATATTCTTTGGTGCTTATTTTAAGCAAAGTTGTTACATTTAAATGAAACAAGTTTATAAATAAATTTTGGTTATAAATTTAAGAAATAAATGATTTTTTAAAATTTTATTTCTATAGTTTTTTAAACCTTTTCAATTTAATGATTCTTATAAAAATATACGGATAACTCTACTGAAATGAGTATGTTACTTTTTTGTAACACAAACGAAATCCAAAGAAGATGTTTCATATATTTTGATACTTAATGTTTTGCTTCTAGTCGTATCTAATGCATCTAATCAAAATACATTTTTAATACTAAAGATTGTGTTACAGGATTGTATTACACAACTGTAACAAGTTATATGAGGCGTTTCTAACATGCTTTAATTTTTTTTTCTCGAGAAGTAGGTCTTAGTTAAAATAAATTGTAGGCAATATATATTTGATTGAGTAATGAAGAAGTTTATCCATTGCAATTGTGTTACACAAGTGTAACAATAAACATGCAGTTATTTCTAATGACTTGAAAGATTTATTTTTTTAGATAAGTAGTGCGTTCATTTCCAAGTCAACACTGGCCCGCCAAGACGTATTTAAGTTGTGTGATAATTTGTATGTTTGTTACTTTGCATAAAAGCAAAACTTTGGGCAGCTTTGTTTCTCAGCTCGGAATGACGTCACAACTGAGCTTGATTTTCATTATTTGAAAAGTTCATAGCTTCATAACTTTTTGCCAATTAAATAGTAATATTTGTAGTATTCTACGCACTTTGAAAAATCGTCGTCTCTATACATCTATATATAATCCATTGATCTTTGATAGCGATTTTATTGACTAAAATCCGCGATGGAACAAAGTACGACAAATTCTAAATTCATAATACAACTTTAAATATACAGTTTATACATCATAATAAAAAATTATAAAGTACCTACATTAATTCACATCAAGCTGTTCACCATTTCATATTTAGTTAATTACATCAGTAATTTACCTGAAAGAAAAAGAAAAGAGGAAAAAAATGTAATAAATAAATTGAAAGCCAAAGTTTAATTGAATCATAAAACTAAGAATTATCCTTAATATACAACCACAGTGCGATTTGTCTAGTTGTGTCGCAACAACCACCCCCCTACCTCCCCGAAACTCTCACCCTCTTTCAACAACTTTGCAAGTCACTGCGCTGTGAAACTTTATGCAAAACAATTTTCATAATACACAGCAGCATAAAATAAAATGGAAAATAAAAAAAATAAAACCAAATGAAAAAATGTAAATGGAAATGAAATAAATTTCAAATTCGCTGAAATCAACAGAACCAAATTCTCTGCTTTTAATGCTAAAGTAGTTGTTGGATGGATAAAGTGCGAAACAAAAATTTTTATGAATTAATATGAGCAGCATCATCAGCATAGTAAAAGTTGGTATTAAGGAAAATTCACAAACAAAGAAACAGGCAAAGGAGGGTGGCGGAAAATGTGAAAAGAAATGTGAACCCTCAATAAAATGATTTTCACATTTTATTTCATTTAATTTAACGATTGGGCTTCTTGATAAAGAAAATATAGCAATGATGTACATAGTTAGCACTGTCAGGGGAGTGGAGGATGATGGCGTGTATGTTTATTGCGAAGCATAAAAGTCTGCTGCATTTTCCATTACACTGTACAACAAAAACACTACAAACAACTTTAAATTAATTTTAAAATTGAAAATTGTAAAAATAACATTTTTTCACTTTACTTTAAATGTGAAAAACTTAAAATTGCAATTTTTGTTTGTGCGACAACGGTTGTACAATTTTAGAGCAGAATTAATAAAATGATATGTATTAGTATAGCAAAAACCAGTCTATTTTTCAACATCATCGTCATCTTCAGTAATGAGACTTTAATATACAGTGTAAGCAATTGCGAAAGTCTTCTCATTGCAAGTACGATTCAGTATCGTGTTGGCAGTGTATGTAGATTGTGAATTACTTGCCACCAAAATATGGGGTTGCACGTGTGCAGTAAAGCAATTTGTAGCCAATAATTCATTTCGTTTTTATAAAAAAAAATTTCTTTTTTCTTTAAAAATATTTTGATTTGGTTTTTTTTTTTTTTTTTGCTACTTTACGCTTATTTTATGTTGTTATTGTTGTTGTTTTTTTTTTTTCAAAAATATTTTGTTCATGTCCCAACCAAACAAACGTGAGGGTAATCGTGTGGTAAATAATTTATTATATTATTTTTCACTCTTCATGCGCTCAAATCGGCCTTAACACGATATACAATGGATAGAATGAATGCATTGCATGTTGAAAGTGAATTAAAATTAACATGGGTAAAGGAGCTTGAAAGACGAAAACAACAACAACAAAAAGAAAAATTAAAAAACATAAATTGTTGGCAACACTGTTAGTAACGACAACAATATAAACAAGAAATTAGTGTGACCGTCTCATGTAACTTGTGTCGTTCGTCGGAAGTAAAGGTTGGTCTACTGCTGCGTCTCCCTTGCGTCTCATTTTCCAGTTGTAGTAGTAGTACCTCGTAATGTCCTTAATTTTGTTTTCCGTCAGCTTTACTGGCTCCATTAAGTTGCTTGTTTCAACAGAGTGGCGTAGCATGTCAGTCAGGGGAGGGAGGTTGGAGAGCAAGAATGATGGTTGCTTGCCACCACACTCTAACTATGGGCAGTAGCAGTCGTCACACGCTAAGATGACGAATGTCATGTCAGTGAATAATATTGTCAAAGCATAATTGTAACATAATTATGCTATAGAAAAATGAAAAAAAAAAAATCTAAATGTAATGGAAAATAATAGAAAGTACGTGTAGAGGAAATTAGATTTTGTGCCACTTAAATTTTTGCTTGTTGTGATATCAATCAAAAGTCTAGTTTGATGTAATTTCCATGATGCGATTCTTAGGGGTTTAGAACTCGTCAGAGAACTGCATGGCATGTTGGGATATGAAATAAGTAAAGTTTTAATGTTGGGCATTAAATCTGACACCTTCTTTTTGTAGCTGTGGGTTAAAGTTCAAGAATATCGATATATCACATACTCATGTCCAGGCCCGGATTAACCTTAGAGACACACTAGGCCAGTGCCTAGGGCGGCACGAATTTAGGGGCGGAAAATATTGGGAGCTTTGAAATTTTTTAAATTTTTACTGGGATTGTGTGCACTAAATTACCTAAAAATGTTAACAAGAAAAAAAATTGATATTACAAAATTTTTTTTCTATATTTACTAGTGAAGAGGGGCGGCAATTTCTGACTGGCCTAAGGGCGGCAGATTTCTTAATCCGGGCCTGCTTATGTCTTGTGAGCTAGTTTTGAAAAACGTTATACTTCATATAGTGAGAACTCCGGGTAACAGTTTTTTAATACTTTTTAAATTCGAATGCAATATAAAGTTGTTTATGTTAAACAGAAAAAATATTATTTTTACTATTTTCAACTTGAAAATTTCCATGTTTGGAACTAAAAAGACATTTTAATATTTTCAAAGCCATTTTTCTCAGAGGTTAATATCACCGATTTCCAAATAGCTGCATTGCAAAATAAATTTTTTTTATATATTCTGGCAACACTGTGTCAAAAATCAGCAAACGCAGTTTGGCAATATAAAAACGAAAGTAAACAGCTAATATTTTGGGCTTTGTGAACTTTAAGAAACTCATTATGCATAATACTATTGACTATATAAAATGTCATATGAATTAGTTTTCCAAAAATATTTTATTTAAAAAATTTTATTTTTTCTCGATTAATAAAAAATTAATTTAATTCTTAAATGAAATTAATTTTATAATTTTTATTTAATAAACCACCATTCAAATCCATAAAGCGAATGCGCAAGTGTTAAAGCTACAAATCACTTAGTGAATAAATGAATAATTTAATAGTAATTATTGATAATTACATACGCCAAAGATTAACAAAATGTTTATAGAAAAAAAAAAAAAAATTAATTAAAATGTCTCTGTCGAACGTATTAATTACTACGTTTTTCTCTTTATTAAGTGGATGAGCGAACACGAATTGCATATAAATTGATTAATTAAAAAAATACGAAATAAAATTAATTTATAATATATATTATATATGTATGTAGCAAACGAAAATTTTGTTTTTAAATTCATGACACAATTCGAATTTCAAGCAATTTAAGGTGTACAAAAACCTACCGAAAATATATAACACTAAAAATGTCAAAATTCTTAAATATTACGCTTGTGTTCTTGCCGATAAATCAAAGCTCAAAAGCTTAAAAATTTAATATTTATGTAGCACTAAAATTTGGGAACTATAAGAATGTTGTGAATGCTGAATTTTGATTGAAAAATATTGTATACTTTCTTATATGATTTATGGCAATCGGTTTCAGAACGTGCGCGTTTGTTGTTAATTCAATATGCCATGTAATTGTATGTTGTATTGAATGCTGATTTAAATGACATGTGGTATTAGAAGTTTAGCATATTAAATATGGAATAATATGCCAAAGAATTCTTTGAAATATCTTCAGTTGTTTTGTCCTATTATATATAATATTTTTACTTCAGTTTTGTTGAATTATTGGAACTGTAACTAACTATTATTTGATATATACAGTGAAACCTGGTTAAGCGGTACCTGGATATATGAGAAACCTCTACTAGTGAGACTCACTTCAAGGTTCCAGCACATAAGCATCAAAAGACCTTTATTACTGAGATTTTTAAACCTCTATAACTGGGATATGATTTTTGAAGTTTTTGTGCATTATCGGGTCTATAACATGGGCGCTTTCCTCTATAACTGGCACCGTTTAGAACTTACCTCTATAAGTGGGAAATAATGCATGCCTAATTTGTTATCTTGAATTTGAAAATGAACGTTTGTTTTATCGGTCTGAGTGATATGGTTGTTTGAATAAAATTTGATAGAATCATTGCTTTTTTATTAAAGATTTTTTCCCCTCTAAATAAAAAAGGTTCATCTTGATTTCTCTCCATTCTTTCAATGGGACAACCCAATTTTAAACCTAATTATTTGGGAAAATGTGTAAATGGGAATCTCTTTAATTGAGACAAAAATTATGGTTCCTTGGAGATCCCAATTATCCAGGTTTCACGGTATATCAGTGTTGGCATGTCACAAATGTCGCACGACATTTACGACACTTACAACGTTTACGACTGTAGGTCGAGCCTTTGTGACAAACAAACGAAAGTTCTTACATTTGAATTTTCAATGACATTTCTCGATTACCTGTAAGGGGGGTTCAGATCATAAAATTGTTTGTCAAGTTCCATAGTACATTGTTTTGTTGGTCAAATTGTTAAACAAACAATTTCAGTATTGTGAAATCGAGGTTGATCTGGAGTTTGCGACATTTGTAACATTTACGACAGTTTACGACGTGTGACTGTCGTAAACCTAAAAATCCATGTCACAAGGCAACACTGCTGTATATATATATTGTTTATTAATTATCCTTCTTACTTTCTATTTCCGATCTTTCTATTATCGTACTATATTTTTATACCTCTACACCCGCTGTTTTTGTACTGACGGCATTCGTATCTGAGTTTAGTTCGCTGTAACAACAGGCAACTTCATATTGGACGAGATTCACAATGAAATGAACAGAATTTACTAATAAGCCTGATTGTGAGTAGAGAGTTTAAGGTAACACTATGGACCCCTGTGGTCTATGTGAGACTATGCTGCTGCCACCTTTTCTAATGTTATCTTCATTTCACTTTCTTGGAAAATTATTTTGATATAAACTGCCTCTTTGGGCAGTGCCACGCTCACATGTCGTGGTAATTCTTATTGGAGATAATCATAACCCTACGAGGTTTAGGGATTTTTTGGCGCTAATTAATACAACTTGGTCTACGCAGTTTTATATGGGATTCGTAAAGATAGTTGTCCTAAAAATGTGTGTAAATGTTTCAAATTGTAAGAAAAAGATTTTCTCCGTAGCCGCTTCTACGAAGTCATGAACGAATTCGTCGCTAACACGCAAAACAAAAAAATTATTACTACACACATTTATATACAAAGGTCTGCACTGACCTGTTTGTGCCGTACGAACCATTTCGTTTGTAAACACGAATAAAACCGAACACGAACACATAAGCGGACTTATTTTGTGCTCATTGGGTTCTCCGTAGTCTTTAACACGCAAAACAAAAAAATTAAACATACATTTATGTATATGCAAAAGGTCTGCACAGACCTGGCTGAACCTCCTAGGGTTAATTGTAACCATTCGTGGCAGAACTCTTTTTTTTTGGGAAATTGTTATGGTTTGCTTATGCATATTTCCATAGGACTCGTAAAAGAATTCGATTGAATTATATAAAAATGGTGTTGTTTTAAATTGGTACATCATAAATAGTTAATAATTAAAATAGTTAAGTAAAAATTTTCAAGCGCTAATGCGAAAGGTCTGCTACCAGAGTTGCCAAGTGACCGGGATTGACCCAGCCAGTACGGAATTTCATGTCAAAGCCGGAGGACTGGTAGGAATTCGAAAATATCTGAAATAGCCGTGAATCGGACAAGTTTTCAAAGGTTTACACGAGCACAACAAAAAAAAAAGGATCACCTCAAAATTTTCCCAAAAAAAATTAAAATTTTATGAATTAATTTTTTAATATTACTCAACAAAAAGGCCATAAATCCAAATTATCCAAAAAAAATATGGCTTTTTACCATTTGAGGAAAATTTCTTTTATTTTTTTTTTAAATGGCCGGAATTTTTTTTTTTTTCAACATGGCAACCCTGTCTGCTACTGAAAATTCAGGTTAACCACACTTTCGACCACATTAATCTAAAAAAAAACTAAGACAATTAAATTAAATCAACTCATTCTCACGATTTCAGCCACTGTGCCACTACAGACTTTTTCATAGTTCATGCCTAATTTGCTGTCATTTATTTAAATTTTAATTGCAAGATTTGATGATATTTTCACAAATAAAAATATTTGCAAAATAAACAATTTAATTGTATATTCATAAGAATTTTCCGCATTTTATTTACAAATTTAAATTTGTCTTGCTTTGCCTTGCAGTTTTAACATAAATCTCAATTTTAATGCGCATTCTGGCATTCAAACAGCAATAACAATGCGTTAAAAATCGCATGCTAGCGGTGGGATGAGGTAGGTGCAGCGCAGTAAATAAATATTTAATGGGCGGCTTAACACAAATAAATTAAAATCTCATGAAATATAAAAAGTAAAATAAATAATATTTATGTGAAAATGTGAAAGAAAAAAAAAAAAAAAAAAGATTTAAAATAAATGAGCAAAAATCAGGCGGGTAAAATGAGTTATTTGTTTTATAATTGAAATGATTTTGTGTGGTTTTCCACTCTCAAAGTTGGCGTGAGTGCCAAGTGCGGCGATAAAAACTTTTATTTATAAATTTAAATATCGGTATTCCATTGTCAAAATATTTGAAATTGTTTAAATTTATTTTTACTTAATTTATTTTTGTTGCTCGTTTTGAATTTGCTAAATTTCTTTATATTTTTATAGCTTGTGTTATATTTGTTGTTGTTAACTGCTAAGCTATTTTTATTGCCACTGCTGTTAAATGTGTTGCCAAAATAATAAAAGCCAACAAAAAATGCCATAAAAATTTGTGCTTTCAAAGTACAAAGCGCGGAACGAAAGATGTAAAACGCAAATAAATATCACATCACATGTGAATATTTCGTAGAAAAATTCCGCACATGATTTATACGTCATATGTTTCAGTGCTGCTGCCGCCTGCTGCTTCTTTTTTTGCACTCATTTTATTGCGGTTTTTTTTAAGTTTTTTTATTTATAAATTTTTATTATTCTTTCTTTTTTTTTTTTTGTGTTATTTCTGTGGTTAACATTTATTTAATTGTTGTTTTTAAATATTTATTTTTATCACTTCATATTTTGTTTGGGCAGCACATTTTATTTTAACTCAGCTGAAAATATTTATTTATTTCGAAATTTATTTAGTTGTCTGCCAAATAAATTTAAAGTGGGAAAAATTAGTTGTTTTATTTGTTTTGTTTAATTTTTTTAGTTGTTAATTTTTAACGAGTGTTAAAATCTTGTTAATGATTATTGTTTGACAGACGAGGTATTTGTGAAATACAAAAAAAAAAAAATGTGGTATTTTCCATTTAATTTTTTATTTGTTTAAGTTAAAAACATTTTTTTTTTAAGCTTTAATATAATTTGTTATTTCTATGCCATTTAGTTGAAATGAAAACATTTTTTTTTAAATTGTTGTTGACTTTGCTAATCAACTAAATTGACTTAATTGCTGACAGCGATAATTCTTTTGCAAGCGAATTGAGTTAAAATAAATAAATGGAAAATATTACGTAAAATAGTTTTAAGATATTGAAATGTTTTTATTATTTACTATAATCATTTCATTTTAAGTTTTTTTCTTTGCTTTAATTTTGTAGGCTTTTTATGTACTTATGGGCAGATCATTAGTATTCATGCATATATTATATTTTATTAACTTGTTTATTATAATGAAACCATATTTTCAATTGATTATGCACGGCTATAAATTCAATAAAAAAGCGAAGTTATGGATGTAAATTTGAGCCCATGGGAAAAATAATGCGCTGACGCAACAGCAATTCGTGCGGTAAAAAGTTGCGTATGCACCCCGCGCCACACATGGCTGACTGGCACTGTTCATTGCTAGTTAAGAAAATTAAAAACCCGTTCAAAGAAATAGATAGTTAAATTCTTTTGAAAAATTTTGCTCCAGTAAAAATCACTAACGTTAAAAAAAACAAAAACAAAAACAAAACAAAAAAAATACTAGTCGGGTCTTATTAAGGCATAACCAAAACTGAAATACCATACCCTCATTGACAGTAAAAGAGCGCGTAATATTGCATTTTTTTTTAAAGAAAGTCATGTTCTGACTATAAAAATTTACTTAAATAGCACTTAGTAAAGTGATTTTCAGATTTTGCTGGTATGGGAAGCGACACACCCTCTTATCAAAATGCGTACACTTTTCGTATGGTGTAAGTTTGACGAAGCCTTTCATGTAATTGCGTAGAATTTGATTGCATTATCTTAAGTTTTTCTTGCAGTTTAGCATTTCTTAAGATGATGACATGAAAAGTGCCACGCCTTCTTGTAGAAATTCAAACATTAATTTATTGAAACCATCCAATGTAATTATGTGAAATTTGAAATTTGATTGCACTGTCTTAAATAACTTCCACAGTATTGTGTTTTAAAATGGTGATTCCTTTCCATCGCGCCCACTTTGAATTTTCAGCAAAAATTTGAAGTCCTTTCTTTAGCAGCTTTTTCGTTGACGAAAATTGTCAAAGCAGACGTTAAATATACTTATCTATTATATGGCAGACCTTCCTAAAAGTTCTTAGAAACACCGACCAAACTAGACATTGATACGGCAGACGTTGCTCGAATTTAATTCGCAATGGTAGATAATTTAAAATTTTTTTTGGGAAAACCCAATGTCTAAGCAGACATTGTTCGAATTTAATTTTCAATGTCAAACCCGTAAAAATATTTTGAAATATATCATAGAAGAAAATTTTTAACGTTAACGTCGTACTGGTAGCAAACCATTTCAAACATTTTCGATAATTTCATATATACAGGTGGAAATTATAGAGGCAAACGCATTTATTAAGCATTATAGCATTTAAAATTTTTTCGATAATACCCTTGGAATATAACCAAAGAAAAAATCTCAAGGCAGACGTTGTTATTTATTTCGAGAATTCTTAAGCATTTTTAAAAATACTTACATTAGATCAAATTTGCCATGGCAAAAGTTGCTTGATTTTATATTGCAGTGACAGACCAGCTTAAATGTGGCAAAAACTTTAGTGGCAGACGTTGCTCAGACTTGTTTTGCACTGGCAGACCATTTTAAATATTTCAAAAAATTTCGTAAGAACTTGACTTTATGAAAATTATAGCAGCACAGTCACTAGAATTTATTTTGCGTCGACAGAATATTTGAAATAAAAAACTTGACCAGACGAAAGTTCATTTAACAATGACAGACCATTTTGAAAATCTTCATGTACAAAGTTTAATCTTCAATATATGATAATTATAACGGCAAACTTCACTTGAATATATTTTAAAGTGGCAAATCATTTAAAATAAAAATCTTAACGAAGAACAAGTTTATTTGACAATGGCAGACCATTTTAACATAACATCGTATCAACATGACTACTTTTCAAAAACAACGTATAATCTTCACTATATGAAATTTAAAGCGGTAAATCATTTAAAATAAAAGCCTTAACGAAGAAAAGGTTTATTTGAAAATGGCAGGCCATTTTAAATAGTTTCGAGAACATCGTGTCAATATGACTAATTTTCAAAAACTACGTTTAATCTTCAATATTTGAGAATTATAGCGGCAGACGTCACTTGAATAAATTTTAAAGCGATAAATCATTTAAAATAAAAACTTTAGCGAAGAAAAAGTTTACTTGGTAATGGTAGACCATCTGAAATCTTTTCAAGAACATCGTGTCAACATGACTTTATGAAAATTATAGCGGCAGATATCGTTTGAAGTTAAGAACATCATTTAAATAGAATACTCGAAATTAATTGCACTGGCAGACTCTTTTAATTGTTTTCAGAAGTATTATACAAACTTGACTACACGAAAATTGTCATGACAGACGCGTCTATGGTAATCACTTGACAATGAAACATTGCTTGGAGTAAAATATATTCGGAAATATAGCATGATCAGACGCAAAATATCAGGGTAAAAAATTTTTGAGTTGATTTGCATATTTTTGGGAATACCAAACAAATCTGACTAGACAAAAGTACTCAAGGCTTAGGATTCATTGCACGAACTACGTCGTTTAGGATAAAAATAAAACTAAATGCCGTAACCGTAGAAAGAATACAAAAATATGTGTCGAGAAGATAAATTTAAAAAGTTTATTCAATTGAGGTAGATATCAAGAACTCAAGATCACTTTCAATATACAAAAGCACCATCAAGTGACTCTTTAGCCAGATTTAGAGATTAACTCAGGACATACACAAAATGAAAATTGATATTTTTTTTTTTTTAAATTATGTGGTTTCTTATATCATACTAACAAAAAAAAAAAAACAAAATAATTTAAAAACTTTTTACAAACTAAACAATGCGAGAAAAACTTTGTCATATTCTTGACAGCAGTTTCCACTAGCACTTAAAACTAATGCCACTACCCTAAAGTTCTCATAGAGAGCATTTTCCTAACTACACTTTATCTTTGTCTTTGTTATCTTTCTTTGCTTCTTATACGCTTGACAATTTAACAAATTTCAACTAAGAATATAAGCATACAGTAAAGGAGACAAGGAAAATATTGAAAAAAAATGTAGTAAATGGGACATAAAAAAAGGCACCGAAAAATCACATTCATTTATAATTCATGGTAGCTTTTCGTTGCTGTTGCCTGCTTTCACTTAGAACACCAGTCCCCTTCCTGGTACCATATTTAACCTACACTGCTTTTTGTAGCCAAAATAATAATAAAAAAAAACTAAAAGAAAAGAAAATAAAACCATTACAGCAGCATCTAGTAAACTGCTGTTGCTCTTGGTTGCTTATGAGAGGGCAACATTGTAAGGAAAAAAAAAAAACAAAAAAAAAAACAACAAACCAAACCAAAGCGAAGAAAACAAATGCAGTAAACATAAAAGTTAGAAAATAAAAGATGGCGAAAAAAAGTAAAATCAAAAGAAGTAAAAACGACAAAAAATACAATGGGGAAAAATTTCGCCCCAACTACCTACCCTGCTTTGCGCATAAAGAAAACTAACATATTTAGCCACCAATGTGCTTTCCTCTTCAACTTCCTTTGCAGTTTTTTTGCTTGCGAACTTTTTTTACTCTGCCTCATACATTTTTAATGGCAACACTGGCAATGGTGCTAAAAACAGCAAGCTTAGCGCACAGGACATTTGTTTTTCTTTTCATTCTTAATATTTTTTTACTCCTCGGTGACTCTTTTGCGCACAATTTTCTTTTTCTTTTTTTTTCTTGGCAAGTAAGTTCGTCGTCAAGCATAGGGAAGTAGTGGGTTATGGGAGCGCTTGAACGTTACGTTATCTTTGGGATGTAAGAATTCTCTGCCCACAAAGCGTTGAACACAAAACACAAAATGTCAACGGAAGGTCAGCCAGGATACGTCTTGTTTTTACTGATTTTCCCTGCCACCAACTCTCTCTCTCCCCCACTCAACCATAAATTTTATTGCTTTGTTATATGGGCGGTGGCGACGACGTCTATTAGGGAAGTTAGGGTGTTTTCTTGCGCTATATGTTTGTATTGGAGTGTCATCGGTTGGCTGCAGTTACAAAGGAGTCAGTGGAAAAAAAGATAAAGCGTAAAGGCAGATAAATGTCAAAGTTATGAGGTGACAAGCCCCAACATACTCGTACGTATAAACGTAGCGCTTAAGTGAAATGTTCCTGTTGTTCGAAGCAATCATGTAGTTATGTCAAGCACTTTGAAGGTTGGACGCGGTGTGAGTGCCTGTAGTAGTAGTAGTAGGGTTGGTGCTTCATATTGTGTTGTAAAATTATATAATAAAGCCGCCTAAGTGTGCGCGCTTGTGTTGATGGAGCGCTAAAGTTTGTAACCATGTCCCAACTTTTAAAAAGTTTAATATCTTTTTTATACGTTTTCATTATTTTGTGCGTAAGGAAAGTTTCACCAAAGATTTTACCACATAAATGCAACACTGTTTCTTTTTTTTTTATGCTTGTGCGAAACAGGGAATAGGGCAACACTTAAATGAGTTTTTATTAATTTATTGTTGCTGTGGCGGTTAATATTAAGTGAATATAAAATTTGATATTAAACGGGGTGTGGTTTTGTATTTATATAGCATTTATTTGATGATGATATAATCATCAACAGAAATTTGCAAAAAATGGTGCAGCAGAATAGGGTTGCCACTTCTTTTTTTTTTAAGTAACAACGAAAGTGCGCTTGGAAAAAATGCGCGGATCTAGCAAAGGAGCGTGACAATAGAATGTCGTTATATTAAAAAGGAAATACGAAAGTAGATTTTTTTTATGTGACTTATTAAATAGGGTGCCGGAGGCCTTAACTTCTCTGATTTTATCATGCGGCAGAGGTTGAAAACCATGAAGCTCTAAGTAATATAAATAGTATGAACAATCTCTGCCATTGCGTTATCTCTGCGCTATTAACTGAGAGCTCTTTGAAGCTGCAAAAAAAAGTTATCATAAACAATTTTATGGCGTCTGCCTTTTATATTTAAAAATGTGTCCATACACAAAAACAGATAAATGCAAGAGGCAGACGTCGTTTTTGTTGCTGCCTTTAAGTGAAATTAAATTTTTTTCAAATTTTTATTATACAAACTTAAGTGATTTTATCGTCTGGCAGATTTATATTACTATAAGGATTATGTTATAAGAAAGGAGAGAGTGAGCTTTTTCGAAGGCAGACTTTTTTGAGACATATACAACCACACATATCTTGAAAAAGTGGAGTTCTACACGTCTGCTTCTTGTATTTTCCGTTTCTAACGAAGAAAATAAAGTTTTGGAAGAAAACGATAAAATTATATCACAGAGTTTTTTTTTACATATTTACAGTGTCTGTTATTTAAAATGCGTTTGCCGTTTATATTTTCGTTATCTATACTATGACCTTAACACAATACATAAGTGGCAGACGCGATACTATAACCTTAACACAATATATTAGTGGCAGACGCGATAAAATAATTTAATATATTTAATTTTTTTACAACTTCAAAATTCATTTAAGAAAAAACGGCGTTAATAGCAAGAACTCTACAGAAATGGTGATTTCGACAGCGAAGACAAGGAGCGTCACAGATCAGTGTAAGACTGGAGACATTATTGATGAAGATTTTTTTGAAGCACAACAAGAACTTGCAGATTCATTGAGAGTGGCTCACCAAGCCAATTCCCATTCTATGAAAGCTTTGGGAATGATCCTATAGCAAGGAAATCGGGTGATGTATAAGTTGAAACTGAGAGTCGTCGAACGGCCTTTTTTTACGTGTATTTTGTGGGACTTGGTATATTGTGAGCTGTTGCAACCAGGTGAAATCATCACAGGAGCTCATTACCGAACACAGCTATAGCGTTTGAATCAAGCGTTGGAAGAGAAATGGCCACTTTATACAACAATGCTCGGTCGCATGTTGCTCAGGTACTAAAACCTACCGGGAAACACTGAATGGAACGTCCTACTCCAACCGCCGTTTTCTTCGGAAATTGCCCTTCCCGACAATCAACTGTTCCAATCGATCGAAAAGCACTTCTGTTCTTACGGAGATGCCAAAAATTGGGTCGCATCGTGGATCGCCTCAGAAGATGAGCAGTTTCTTCGACGCAGAATCTATATACATACATACTACAAGAAAGATGAACAAAAGTTGTCACTAGTAACGGATATTATTTTCAAGAATAAGCACATAACCATTTTTCTACATTTAAGCCCAAAATTTTGAATAAAAATATGGCTGAAAAGCTCATAGCGCCTTATTTTATTGAAGACCAAAAATCTTCGCTCTGTAAATATGCAGACTTTAGTTGGCCGTTGCATTCCGCGGACTTCACAGCTCCAGAATATTTCTATGTGGTTAACTAACAATGTGAGATCATATCAGTCATGTCTTAAGACAGCATTTTTAAGCAAGAACTTCTCAGAATTCTGACGCATTAGTGTTAAAATGTGGTCGTGTTTAGCAAGAACAATTTTTATGAAACCAAATAGCTAACTGTCTTGATATGACGGAAAAATTTGCTGAATATCTGTTTTGGTTTATCATATGCTACATTTTATAATGCTGTCTTAAAAAGTGCACACTACAGCTAAACATTAGTGTTTTGAGTCATAAAAAAGAATATGCTTTAGCTTTAACTCACAATCGCGTATTCAGCAAATAAAAAGGATAAAAATTATAATCCTTACAAAATCAAAAAAAATAATAAAAACTGACAAAAACGGAAAGAGGAAAAAATAAAATAAAAAAAACGAATGTAAATACAGTGGCAAATGGTATAAAATGAAAATTCATGATAACAGCAACAACAATATGGCCTCTTTTTTTGTTGTTGGCTGATACCATTCAACAACAGCAGCGCAAGCAACACTGTTGCAGAAAAGTTTTTTAGCACATTGTAGTAGAAAGCAAAGAAAGGAAAGGAAAGGAAGACGAAACGAATGAATTTAAGTGTTCTTTCTCTCCATATTTTCAGCTTTTTTATTTTTTGTTATCAAGTTGGCAGCACTGACTGACTGACTGCCGCTGTTGTTGCTGCCACTGTTCTGTTTTTGTTGCAAAATCTTAAGCGCACTCAATGCGCTTACAACAACAATGTTGTCTAAAATTTAGTTGCATTGTGAGATTCTTGCCATTGCTTTTTCTTTTCTTTGTATGCATTTTTTTGTAAAAATTTTTCATACCTTTTTTTTAAAACTTTTTCTATTTAGTTTCATTTTTTAATTTTCTTTTGCATTTTACTCTAAAAGTTGGCAAGCATGCAGCTTTGCTCATTTTCATTTCACGCTGTTATTGTAATTGGGAAGGAAAAACTTTTTGCATTACGTCCACCTAAAAAAAAAAGTAGGTAGGGCAGTTTATTTTCCTAGTATTTTTTTTTTTTTGGTAGGGCTTAATGGCCAACACTGAAGTTGTGCAACAAAATTTTTAGCTCTGCGGAGGGTGGTTGTTACAGCTTGTAGGAAGGAACTGTGAAAAGCGCTTCAATAGCGCTACAAAATTTATGTTAATTAGGATTTGAATAGAAAATTAGCATGCAAAGTGAAGTAAAGCAATTTCTGTGCAGCTCTTCTTCGCGTAGTACCTTTTTATTTTTTTGTAAGGGAAAGTTATAAAAGCGCAGTTTTTTTTTTTCTTTTCCTTAAAAGTTGGAAAGCGGACGTGCTTTCAAATTATATACCATATATAATCAGGCTCAAGGGATTAAATGTTTTCAATTTTGTTCAAAAGTGATTTTAGTTTTCGTTTTTTAATTTTAATGTTGGCAGGTACTTAACAGCAAGGGATGAATAATTTGTAGTATGCTTTTGTAATTATAGGAGCACTGGTTGAAAGCAGTTGTGCACAAGTATTTACCATGACTGAATTTTTTTCAGAAAAAAAATTAGAGATGCGACAGCAAAATGTCCGATTTGGCGTTGTATGGCGCAGTTACACAGCCAAAAAAGAAACAAAATTTACATGGTATTGGATTTATATAGTAATGTGTATCGTTAAAAATAGGCACATTTCGTCGTCATAGACGTCTGCCTTTCAAAAAATAACGCAGGAAACGTCTGCCTTCTCTATATTTATGTTTTTTTTATAAATAAAGCAACCAGAGGCAGACGTGATAAAATGATTTATTTCTCAATTTTTTATTAACATACATGTTTGAACTATTGCAGTTTTTAAATGTAGCAATAGCTAAGTGGCAGACGTTGTTTTTTTTCATTTCATATGAAATAATCTTTATAATTATCGCAATCTGCCAGCCTACAATATCACTTACATTTGTTTATGTCAAAAAATTTGAAAAAAAAAAATTAGTTACTTTCAAACGTAAAAACAAAAACGTCTGCTTTCTGCATTTATCTGCTTTAATGTTTCGATACATTTCTTAAAAGTAAAGGCATACGCGATAAAATGGTTTATGGCACCTTTTTATACAATTTAAAAAGGGCTTTCAAAAGGTAGACGCCATGAAATTGTTTATTGAAACTTTTTTTACAGTTATAAAAGGCTCTAAGTTAAAAACGTAGAAACAGCGCAATGGCAGACGTTGTTCGTATTATTTATGTTACTTAAAACTTCGTGATTTTCAACATCTGCCGCATGTTTAAATCATATGAAAATTGTGTTGACTGGTTCTCTTACAAGCATCAGATCTGAATCAAAGCGATAGTAAAAAACAAGAAAGCATTGTTACTATAAAAAAACAAAAAAAAAGACTTTCTTTGTTATTCAAATAATTTGTGTACTAAGCAAATACTATTTTAAGTTAACAAAATAGTTACTTTTAAGTTAATGAATTATTTTTTTAGAAACGTAAACATTAAGTTTAAAACAACGCTTACAAAACTCAAACAATTCCACAAAGATAAGCACAAAGGAAATCGTCAGCAACAATATTACCAAAAGCATACAATTTTCCATACTGTCTGCAATATTTTCGCAGTTATAACCGCTAAAAGTTTACAGTGTACCATATTGTTGCTGTTATTATTATTAAGTACTTTTTGTTGATATTTGCTACAGCAAAAAAAAAAAAACTTAATTGCGTTGCCAACAGTTGCAAAAATATTGTTTCCGCTTTTATTTGCCACTTTCTAATTTTGTTATTGTTTGTTCACTTAATATCCTTGCGCCTTCTCGTTCTAAATTTGTCAGCGTCTCCTTTTGTTTATGGTTGTGTCGTAAATAAATATATATTTTATATATCTGTTTCGTGTATGTGTTATGTTTGTTGCTGTATGTGGGTATGTTGCTGTTTTTGGTAGTAATTTTCTATCCTAAACCTACATTTCTTACGCACAATACCATTAAAATGCCAACAACAGAGCACAACACATGCCAAGGATTTTGAAATTTTGTGGTTTAATGTTGTTGCTGTAGCAACAAATAATAACAAAAATAATAATATTGCACCCACTCTATGGCAGCCTGACTCGCGCTTAATTCTTCCTAATCCTTGAATAAGCTTTTAAATACACATGCTGTTTATTTATTTTTTTTATGTGTGTGTGCGTGCGTATGAGCGTCGTTCGCTTGAAGTACGAGCATCATGGGATGTAACACCCACAACATCATGAGAAATTTATTTTTATAAAGGGTGATTTTATTTGCGATATTTAATTGAAATGAAACACTTATAAATGAAATTTAATCATTATACTATAAATGTCAAAACGTAATCTTTTAAATAAAAAAAAAAATTGAATTTAAGCTTAATTTTTGTGTATTTTATTTCAATCCTTATATCTATTACTCGTGAAAAATCACCCTTTATTACTTAAAATACACATTTACAATGTTCAGTTCAAGTTAAGTGTGCGTTCGTTTTGATGTTATAACTTTCGCAATTTTCCACACTTCCTGGTTTTTATGTTTCCTTCAGTTTAGCGCAAAAGTGTTGCCATATTAAAATGAAAAAAAAAATAGATAAGGAGCGGTTGTAAAAAAGCATGATAAACGGCTAACAACAATAACATTAATTTTTTCATATTCGCAAATATTATTACTCGTACGCAAGGAGTATATCATCATAATCAAATTCAATGCCAAGAGACAATGTATTTTCATGCGATAAAAAATATGTACGAGTACGCTGCTTTATATAATTTCAGTTAAATGCTTTTAGTAATAAAAATTTAGAGATTTTATTATAAGAAAAATAAAAAAAAAAATGAAAAGTTTATTTAATGTGAATTACTTTGAATTCGAACATTCTTTTTTTTATTGAAAATTTAAGAAAGTTTGAAAAAATTTAATTTTGTGAGATTGGAAAAAATTATTTCATTAGTATGCTCGTAAAAAAAAAGTTTTATAAAAACCGCACATAAATCGTGCGAAGATAACAAAAATTGGGTAACCATGTAATTTTTTGTCCCCATTGTCACAGAGGGTGGGGTTTTCGGGGGTAATTCACAAGAGGTACTCGTAACATAATTCCGTTGGATTTAGCCGGCGGTTACCCCTTGAAAAATTTGTATGAAAGGTTGATTCAGTTCAGTGTACCCTTCAGAGTACCCCTAGTGAACTACCCCCGCAACCCCCCCACCCCCTGTAATAATGGGGTCAAAAAGTACATAATTACCATAATTCTTGTTCAAAAACAAGAAGGACGTGTCATCCGCATTAAAAAAATTTAACAGAGTGTTGGCAAAATTTTGTAAAATTAAAAATCGAGAAAAATAGGCAATTAAAGGACGAAGGGCAATTTAGTAATTTTTCCGCTTCTTGTAAGTTTCTAATGTCAAAATGAATAGAACAAACTTATATGAATTAGTTCTTATCTATTACTTTTATATATACGTATGTGTATAGGGGGTAAAAAGTAAATGAAACCAAATATACATATAACCCCATGTCAAACTTTTGATCCTCGATAACTCCAAAATTTTCATAACCATTGAAAAATTCGTCTATAATACATGAAGGCACGGGCCTAGAGCGGCAAATTTGAGGAGACGGTTTTAATACAGATACATTCCACACTATTTTTAACAACAACCAGGACACGACCGTTTCGAAGTAAAGGATAAGACTTAAAAAACAAATTACAGTTTTGTTCGTTGAGAATTAGTTCACGAGATATCGAGCCTCAAAAGTTAAGGATTCAACAATAGATATTTTTTTTTTGAAGATTCATAATTCAAACAAGGGGACGTCCATTAATTACGTGAGTTATTTTTTTGAGAATCCGAACCCCCCGCCATCCCTTGGTGAGGTTTGGTGGACTCCTTCCCCGCCTTTTGTGAGATTTAAATTATAATTTTAATGTAAATTCTAAGCATTAAAAAGTTGACGTGAGGTTTTCCTTGACCCCCCCCCCCTTGGTGAGATTTTGCCAGACCCCCTCCCCCCTATTTTAGCTCACGTAATTAATGGACATCCCCTCAACAGCACAGGACAATCATTTCAACATCGTTAAAAGCATAAAACTTCAAATTTATATAGATTTCAGCCAACCTGATATCCCGGACAAACTGTAACACTGTTTTCAAAGTCTTATCCAAAGGTATACTCCTGCAAAATTTGAGCCAAATCGAACAAAATCATGTCCTAAAAATGTTTGATTTTGTCCAACAAATTTTGGAATGCTTCAAAATTAAAATCAAAAACTTGTAAGTTAAAAGTTCGCAATTCAAAAGTTAGCAGTTTACACAATTTTTGAAAAATGTGTGCAAATAATATCTAAACATTTTGGCTTGATCGCGAATAACATGATGTAACATAGGGTATTTTACCAAATGAATTGTAGTCACGATGAGCTTAGCAAGATCTTATCTATGTTACTTAATTGGGTTCAAAAACAATAAAACTCTGTGAGATCTTGATAATGTAGAAATAATCTAAAATAAACAATAAATAAAAACTAAATATTTTTCCCTACAAAAGACAAATTTATGTTAGCGCACATATGACGCATCACCATATTGATAATTGTCAAAATGTGAGCCAAAAACCAAATGACAATGCGCTTTACAATAAAAACAATAAAATTAAAATAATGCAAATCACAAAAAGCTCCATTCTATATTGTATTACATTGAAAAAGTCACTGTTTGTCACAATAAATTGTTTTCAATTTGTGACATTAATCAACAACAATAATAATAATAACAACAACAATAAATAGTACAGAAATTTAGTAGCAATTTCGTTTTATTGTCAATGCGCCACTCGCTCTCTCTGTTGTATTGTGGGGTATTGTACGAAATGTCATGAAATCATTGAAAAATTAAAAATAAAAAGAAACCAACAATTTTTGCATGAATTAAATTGAATGTGACTGTGAGTGTGTGTGTGTGTGTGTGTGCGTGTATAAACAACAAATACAAACATTGACAAAAATGACAAGAAAATGAATAACCACAGCAGCCGCTTTAATGACAAACAAATCCAAAATGGGTATCTGTCATTGTCATCTGTCGAGTTGACACACAAAATAAAATAAGAGGGGGGAAAATTATAATGCCCATGCTGTATGCTGTATGCTGTACCGCACCTTACGCAAAAAAGCAAATGAAACTATCAATTGTGAGCATAAATAAAATTGGCTGGCAGACTTGAGGGGGTTATAACTCAAATTGCATGTACGAGTGAGTATGGAGCGGCAAGTATTTTGTGGAAATAAATTTATTCAGATTTATTATTTGACAATAAAATGAAAAATTATGCTACTTATTCAGATGTTATGACGCAAAATTTTCATATGTCAATATCAATAGTAAAGTTTCATGCAATTTATTATGATATTTTTTTCTAAAAAAAATGACCCTCAGTTGATGTAGGGGAAAATTTCACAAAAATATTTGGATTTTTTGAATTAAAATGGTTATTCGCTCTTATCATATACTAGTGGTACCAGCGGCTTCGCACGCGCATGGCTCGTTGTTTTTTTTTTATTCACAAAATTACCCCTAAAAAATTGCATAGAAACCATTAAAAAATAATAAAAATAAGTATGTAATAACCTTCTGTAGCACAAAGATGATGTTTTAAATAAGAAATTATTTAAATCGGTTCAGTCAATTTTGCGCCAAAGCGTTACAAACCATTTCTATATAAGCAATTTTATATAAAAAGTATTGTATATTGATCTCTTTGAAATGATGTTTTCATCATTATTTACAGAATATTGAGAGCATTAGGTCTGTTCTTAGCATTTTGCAAAATGTGGGCGATATTGAATAATGGGGCGTGGCAACTTTAATATAAAAAAAACTTGGCATTTATGACAAACAGCATGTAGTTTTCCATTTCGTAGCAGACAACGAACTAAATATAAAAACGTGCGTTTAAATGCTCCATGTTCGTTGTTCTGCATGCGCATTTGTACGTTCATCGAACAACGAATAAAACAACGAGCGTGTAAATCCAACATAAAACTTTGAAATATGTTTTAAAATATTTTCCTTAAATTGACAACTATTTATAACACTGTTGCCAACTAATAGCACCTTATTAGTAAATAAGTACATATAATGATATTAAAGCTAATTTGTTTGCAAAAGAAAATTAAAACAATTTGTTAAATGCAATCGCTAATTGCACAACAAATAATTGTGAGAATTTTAATTGCCAACAACAACAACAACAACAATAACATATCATTAATTATTTGAGATTGCTGTCATATTGATTTCAAATACAGAAAAAGTTTAAGCTAAAAAAATACTTGTTAACAGCAGCGACAACAATATGCACGCAGCAACAACAACAACACAGATAAGAGGAATGTTGCCAACAACATGTGGCGGCAAATATCAAAAATACATATATAAATAAATACTCGTATTTATATTTTGTATAATGAAATCAAATAAGACATTTCTACTAAATAAATACTAGATAAAGTGGCACTTGAGTGGGTTTTGCAAAATAAAGAAAATATATGTATATATAGTATATAAAGTTGATTTACAAAATAGCTGAACAATTGATTGGGGTGGAGTAAAGTAAGGGTTTGTTGCCAGTAGTTTCTTGATTTTTGTCACCACCTGCTACCATTGCTTCTACCACTTCAATGTTAAAATTTCGTTTAAGAAAAAAACCCCAACTTTTAAAGCAATGAATCACGTTAAACGCCACATACTAATAGCCCCAAAAGTCGCACACAACTGTCGACAGTCAAAGTTTTTTTTTGCTGATAAATTAATTTAAATTTGACGCACGCCTTGTAAAACTTGAGTGTGCACACACACCTTGCCCCCTACGTTACTTCGTCCTCAAGGCACGTAAGAAATTTCCACCCTGATTTTTCTTACTTCATTGGCTGATCCAACGATGAGTGTAGCAGAAGGCAGGGTAGTTGGCAAACAGTCAGTCGCCTGGTGGCAAGTAATCTATAATTAATGCTCATTCCTTTGCATGACAGTGGCATGATACAACGTCATGGTATTGCCCATTGCCACATTTTGTGTTGCTCGTACTTGTGGTTCATTGTAGAAGTAACAATGTGTGTGTGAACTGTTGGAAAATCATGAACGTGTGCGTACGCTTTAAAGGGCACAATAGAAAAGAAGTCGTCATCTTTGGTTCATTGGGTGTAAAGTTAATAATTTGTTAGGCACTCAATTTAAGTGCATTCATTGAGATTTAGCTTGCTGTGGTAATTTTTTTTTTTTTTTTTTTTCAAGGGATGAGATTTTCCTCTGTAGACTTTGTGACTTTTTTTCATTGCAATTTGTGCGCCACACTTGGCAGCAAACTTGATTATTAGCCTTTTGGGCAATTTCAAACACAACTCAATGAGTTTAATAAATTTTTCAACATCGTTTAAGGAATCATTTTTGCTTGAAGTGCGTGGCATATATTTTTTAATTTTTGGGTGAATTTTAGTTTTTCGGTCAATACTTTTAAGTTTCAAAAACTGAATAACTCTACTTATTCAACTACTGCCAATATTTAAGCTGACTTTGAGTACTTTTTATTTTTTAATTTATTTTTTACATATAAAAATTACGCACAGCAATTGCTAACCAAGTTTTTAGCAATTTTCACTCGCCAAAAGTGAAAAACTTTTCCCTCATGGCATTTCTACAATGCAAATTATGTCGTTGCAAAAGCGCACTCTCCAGAAACTCACTGCCAGAAACTCAGTAAAAAGCATAATTTACATACAAAAATCACAAATAACAAAAGAAAACTCTGGCAACAATCCACTCAAAACTTTTGATAGCAAAAAAAAAAAAAAAAAAACAGAAAGAGAATGAAAATTAAAATGAATAGAAAGAGACAGATAAAAAGACATTTACATAAATCAGCACAAGCGCTTTAAGAGGACTACATTTTCCATGCTGCAAGGATGTAGTAAAAATCCATGGAAACGAAAAGGGATCTACTGGAAGAAGTGTGCGAAAGAAAAGCAGGCCGCATTGTCAGACATTATCAACCAGATTTTATTGTATTCTGCTTTTCTGTCAGATAAGAACTCATCAAAGTTTTAACCCAACTACACATAAACTTTAAGCCCTTACAACAAAATGCCATGGAAGTTTAAGATATTTGGAAAAAATATTTTTGGTTGCAGATTAGGGTGTTTCAAAAAAATGCAACTTTCTAATTTTACATGTGTCTCTCGAAATGCACACAACAATGATGCATATAATTATAGCAAAAGAAACCCTTTTCGAATATATAACCCGCTGTGCGGCATCATTATTTTAAGCCGCTTTTGTTGGCTCACAGGCAGCATGCAAAAAAAAAAAAGTTTATATAACAAACAACAAAGACAACTTGAAAAAAAAAAACAACTACAACAATAATAATTGAGAATATGTATTAAGGACCAACTTCACTCTATCAAAACTAATCTGAAAATGCGCACTTGCGGTACAAAATACCAAATTCTACCACAGAAACAATAACAAAAACAACAACAAAAACTATTTCTACTATGCAGCAAAATATTTTTCAGAAATTTCCATTTCAATTTAAACTTAAAATACAAAAGAATAAAATGCGAGAAAAACAACAAAAAGAATTTTCATTGAATTGCATTTACCGGGTCTGCCAAATAAATTGAGCAAAGAATAAAAAAAAATAAAACAAAAATTATTTTTAAAAAAAAAATTTCATTACGATTTGCGCTGTACTTATGAAAAATGTTCCAAAAATTTACAACTATTTAAGACTTCCTTTTTTTGGACAGCCTAAAAGCTGATGTATATCTTAGCCAGTGATAGCCAGTAGTCAGTCAATTTTTGCCCAAACACATTGCTGTTTTCACCTTGTTCTTTTAAATCAATTTAAAAATGATTTTTCCTTTCAGAAAAATTTTTCCATTCTTATTCAATAAATTCTTTCAATGTGAAAACGAAAAAATTAAATGAAATGATTTTGCTGATTTTATTATATTTTCAACCAATTATTGTTATATTTTTTCATTTTATTTTCTTTTAGTTTTGAATTGCCATAATTTGGTAGCATTTCAATTTACATCTCATTTTCATTATTTTTTATTACGTCGGCAAAGTTTGGCACTACAAATTTGCTATTTTATTTTGTTTTATTTGAATGGTGTGAAAATTTTACATTATGAGTCAAAGATTTCCTGTAGTAAAATAGAAAATTTATATTAAATTGGTATTCATATTGCTTGAGTATTGTAGCAGCTTTATGAATTGTGGGGTATTACAACGAGCATTGACGTAATCAAAAATTATTTTGACTACTTGATGAGTGACATCTGCTAAAGAAATTGATTGATGCCGATTTTAATGTTCAAAATTATATTTAAAAATTCGACGTTGCGCTCATGAAAGAATCAAATAAAAAATTTTTTTGTTCAAAGTTTTAGTCACATTTCTAATTACATACATATTTCAGGCTTATGCCTGAAGAAAATCTTCAAAAAAAAAAAATGAAAACTAAAAACAGTAAAAGCACGAAATATATTATGATATGAATCTAAAATTCTAAAATTGCACTTGTCGGTCAAGTTGCAAAAATAACGAGTTATATTTTGACAAAACATAATAAAAATTTACATTCGTAAAAAAACACTTACACAATTAATACATAAATCAGTGCAGCACTACGTAAACTTCTGGGCAACATACCTGTAAAGAAAAGAAAAAAATGTCATTAGTAATAATGCAAAATTAGTTAGAGAGCAATTTTGGTCATCGCTAAAAAATAAATACTCTACACTTATATTAACACAAAAGTTCGCCTAAGCCATAAATTTTTATTAAAAGGATATTTCTTCCAACACGCTACGTGCTGGCAGGTTTGTATAAGTGTACCTACATTGAATTTGGCATTATTAACGTACAAAGCTCTATGTGTAGCGTTTTGAAGCTTATGCTCGTATGGGATGTGCCACGCCGTCTTGTCGGAATTCGCTAACTTTTTGTCTGATGCTTGACCGAACCATTTCATGTACGTATTTGGTTTTATTACTTTATATAAATCTCTCAGTAAAGCATTTAAAGTTATCGATCGTATGGAGGGTACCACATCCTCATCTAGAATTTCACTGAGTTTTTTTTTTCAGATCTTTTCCGAATTGAGAGATCTGGCTGTACAGTACTGTCGCGATAATCCGGACACATAGTGTTTCGGGGTATGTCCGAATAACTGGATTTGTCCGGAATACAGAAAGCTCAATAATTATTATATAAATCATATGTAGAACGCATATTTGAGGCGTATATGATTGTATTTCATTCACTTTTAATGTTTTCATAAAGAAATTGTAATCTTATGAGTAGGGAATGAAATGACTGTAAAAAATCCACAAATTTTAAATAAACAACGTCCCTGCAAAAACTCACAAGTATGAACATGTTATCAAAAAAAACCCCGTAACTTAACGAAAAATATTTGAAAAAATCAAAGTTGACATGTTCGTGCCAGCGACAGTCTATTTGCTAACCAAAACATACTTTGACTTAGTTTTGTCCGAATTGTAGAGGAAAAATTTCAAAAATGTCCGAATCGTAGAGATGGCCGGATTACTGGGAAGTCCAGATTAGCGAGTGTGTGGATTAACGCGACTGTACTGTACTAAATTAAATAACTTTCTCAATATAGCTTCTTAAATAGGTTTTTTTATATGGGCGGTAGGCGTGTCCGTAAAACGATTTTCGTCAAGAAAGTTGCTTCCAAGTGTAGCATGTGCACCAAATGTGTCTTGATGGTCGTTTCGAGTGGTTTCATGCAAACCTCTAAAACAGACAGACAGACATGTAGATGAACAGACAGCAGGACATGACTCAGTCGAGTCAGGTGATGACGCTGAACAAGAATATATTCAAATTAACATATGTGCCATCGGATATCGGAATTAGAAAGTGAATATACCTTGAGTGCAGGGCATAAAAATTAAAATAATATAATATTTTGGCTCAAAAGAGCAAATTTGTTTCATGATATTTCTCACCTTCTTTTGACGATTTTTGGAAAAAAAAATTTCCTAAAATTCGCCTAAGCTCTGATATATTTTGTACATTTGAATTTTGATTATGAGTCACTTTAACATAGGCTGAGCGTATTTATAAAATTTGACAACACTTGGAAATTTCTTTCACAAAAAGTAACCTAGTTTTCTTCTGATATAAAGATTCCAACCCTATTTGACCAGAATAAACTTAACACAATCATAGATTAATACTGCCAAAAAAAAAAAATACAATTATTCGATTTTGAAAATATGTTTAATGGTAACCAGGCAAACAGAGTTTCGAAATAACTATGCAAGAAAATATAATCGAATTCTTCAAAACAATTAAAATTAAAGACACAAACTCAACGAATGGTTGTGAAAAAACATTCAATTACTCTTACAGCCAAAAAATTATTGACAATTTTTGGTGAAATTGTGCAACCCAATAAATAAATTGTTTTCTTCAATATAAGTTGATAACATGAGCGTTGGTAACTTTAACCGCATTATCTTGAAAATGTCGAAAATAAACGATGATTCAAAATATTATTATCAAGAGCATAAAATCTAAAATTATAAAATACAAAACGGTTTTCTGTTTTCATCGTTAAAAAACAAAATAACGCTGCTATATTACTACGAAAAACGACATTGCAGCACTAGTTGCCACTTAACAGAAAAATTGCTCCGATGATCTCAAAATTGACTTTTAATGACCGGAAATAAAGCATACAACAACAATAATAAAAAACAAATGAAAAAATAAAAATAACATCATAATAAAATTACTGTTAAAAAGCAGCAAAAGACGTGCGAGTTTAAAAAAAAGTCAAATTATCACAAAAAAAAAAAAACAAAAACTCATCATTGTGGTTTAAATTTAAACAAAAGCGACAAGCAAATCAAAAAAAATTTTAACGCTACGAACGAACGAAAAAGTTCATGTGAAAGTCAACTAAAGTTTTTTTTATTTTTTTAATTTTGTTCATTATTTTCTACTGCTTCCTTTTCGCATAGAAATGTTTGTGCGAGAGTATTCAACTCGCTATGCTGTAGCTCTTTTGCGCAATTGTTTTTTTTTTTTTTTTTTTTTTTTTTAAGGAACGTTGAAGTTCAAAGGTTTCAACTTTAATAATGAGGCTAATAGACGTTGCTGCTTTGGTTTGGGGTTTTGTTGCTTTGCTGTTTGTTTGGTCGATCGGTTGCTTCGTTCGATGGTCAGTCAAAATGCCAGCGAGGAATCTCATCTACATCTCCAACCGCTGTCGCTATGGATGGCATGTCTTGGAAATTACGCTGTTAATGACTTAATTTAGTTTGGTGCAGAGTTTTATTGCGGGCCATTAAATGAATGACGATAATAAATTTGCATATTAATTTTTTCTATACTGGTTGGTAGTTAAGTAATAATGCTACTATAACTTCGAAAGTTGAAGTATTTATGCATATTTAATATGTAGTATGTTTGGAAAGTAGCTAAAAGAATATAATTTAAGTGAAGTGCACGCTTGATTTTGATAAAATTTTTTAATAAATTCTAGTGAATTAACTGAAATATTCATTGAAAGCGGAATTATGTTAACATAGAGAAAAAATTCTTATTAACACTTATAATGGATTATCAAACTAATTATTTTGGGATTGAAAATGGGCCAAATTGGTCTACAGACATGCCTACCGCCTATACAAATAAATTATTTTAAACGCTATTCTTAGAGAGTTATTTGATGTAATGAATAAATTTAAGTTTTAGGAATAATTTGGGCAAGTTCTGAAAATTTTGACAAAAGGGAGTGGCACCTCCCTTACAAGCAAAAACTTTAAAACGCTATTCTCAAAAAATTATTCAAGTTAATTTAACCAAATTTCACATAACAGAAGGAATTATTTGCAAAACCTCTGGACATGAATATAGCAAATTTTTACAAGTAGGTGTGGCATCCTCCATTGCCAAAAATTTCCAAATTTCGATCAAAGGACGTAGCATTTCCCATACAAGCAAAAACTTCGAAATGCTACCTATACTGAAAAAATGACTCAAGGTCATGGAACTAAATTTCACTTAACAGTAGGAATGATTCGGAAAGCACAGCAGTGGGCGTGGCACCCTCTATAAAAATTTAAATTTCATACTTGATAAAGGTATTTAAAGCAGCGGTGGGCATGGAAATCCAGCAATAGGACGAAACAAAAATTAAGCAACAAAAAATAAAATTTTAAAGTTTATTTGCTTCCATTTCCAAATACGCCAACAGCACAGAAAAAAACCAAATTGCACTACAAGCAAAAACAATTGCTACATTCGTCAAGACACAATGCGGCACCGTCGCTAATGTTTTTGTGTGTTGTTTTTGTTTTCATTCGAGTTGATGTCAACGCTGTGCGTCAATAGCGTTGAAATTTTGCGAATTATTTTTTGGTTGCTTGTACGTCGAATAACGGATCGGGCCATGAGGGCGGAAAGTTCCACTACGTGCCCATCGCTGATTTAAAGTAATGAAAGCAAATTCCACGCAAATACCATTCTACAAAAAGTTGGAAAATTTTTAAAAGGGGGCATAACATAGAAGCCTGAGCTTCAAAATGTTAATAGAGGTCAATTTTAGTAAATTTTACCAAATTCTATATGGAAACGCTTGGTGAAACCAGTCGTTGTCGAAAAATATCCTTCTAATAAAAATTTAATAGTCACGTGCACTTTAATTCTTTGTATGTTATTTAATTTTTGGCAATGCCATAGATAGCACCAAATTATTTTTTTAGCCATCTCTTGCCGTTTTTCAAGCTACAATCAGTGTTAGAGTAAACCTAACTTTTGGTATGCAATCTCAAGCAAAATTCAATTACTTACAAAATGAATTTAAATTTATTTTGATATTTTGTTTAAAAAAAAAAAAAAATTATAATGCTGTGATGCAATGCGGTATCTGAATTGATTGAGCATGAATAATTATTAGCTATTCGTCATTATTTTGTGCGGGTTGTGGCAATATAACATGTGAATGACATGTCTACACTAACATACAGTTTGTCACTCTGCCACATTCATCAGTTTGTTGGTTACAGACATTCTGACAGTTTTGTCAATTTATGCTGTGTTTTTGTGTCTATGAATGTTTTGTTGTAATTTGCAATTAAAATTTTTGAAATTATCAAAATGCCAAAATAACCGCAAAATTGTGGTTACAACACAGCATACGAGTTACATGTTACAATTGTTTGTATTTTTGAGTAAAAATTCCTTTCCCAGTTGGAAAATGAAGCAGTGAAATAGACATGCCATGATACATGCCAGAGTCTTCCATTCTAACGCTGCTTCTTTTTTACATACGATGTCATTGGGTCTTTCATGTTTGCTTGCAAATAGAAAGCAGAAAAATAGGGCTACTTGCGCGCTTCCAAATTGAAATGAGCAATTGACTTAATTTCAAAGGAAAATTTGGTATGACAAAAAATTGAATCATTTAAAATTTATATAGAAAGTTCATATTTTTCAATATCTAATATACTGCATTCAATGTTTTATATCGAAATATCCAGTAAATTTTGAGTGTTAAACAAATTATATTTGTCACAAAATTCCCATAAACTAATTGAGAACTATAAAAAGAAACGAAGCATAAGATGAAAAATGGAAAACAGATTCTTTGACTTTTATCACAGGACGTGTATGCATGCGTGCAGTTGGACGAAACAATATCCTGTTTAATAGATTCCAAAGAAGGCGAAAAAAGGCCATGTAATGAATATGCATTGAGCACTCTCCAAATGGGATGTTTATGTTATCCATTATGTGCGTAATATGTATAATTAAAATTTGGTATTGTATAAAACATTGTGGTTGGCATGGAATTTTTGACGAGTTTGTAAAAGTTCATTAGAGTTCACGAATTAAAACTAATAGCTCAAAGTTAAATGAACGCAAATTTACAACAAAATGTTTAAGAAAAAAAAACGTAAATTTAAAACCGCTCAGAAGCGAAAGTGAAAGCAGATTTTCTTGTTTAAATCCAATGTTACTTCCAAATAAGTTATTCAATATTTGGAAATATATTGCGACATTTTAATATTTTTTTTTGATTTTCCAACAGCATTTTACTTCTACGGCTTTCAGAAAATCATGCATGACAGCAATGTACTTTTTTGCGCAGTATTTGATCAAAGTCGCTTGAGAAATTAACTTTTGCCCACAATTAAATTTCGCACAAAAAGAGTACGAACCTGAGAATATTTAAACAAAAAGTGTGAGGTGAGATATACATAGACTGCGATTGCAACATATTAGCAACATTACACTGCTACACAATCAATATGCATAATAATTGTCACTTATGAAGTAAAACAGCCGATAAACAACTAAAGTACAGTCATATGCAGTGCTAACATAGAAAAGTTTATGAATAAAAGAGTTCAGATAGTAATCAGCTAGTTTGTGATCAGTAGATGCTAAAAGCGCTCTCGGGCAAAATATCACCAAATCCCACCAAGGGGGAAGGGGTTCAAGGAAAACCTCACGTCAACTTTTTAATGCATAGAATTTACATTAAATATGATAATTAAGATCTTATCGCGTCAGATCTCACCAAAGGGAGGGGGGGGGGGTGCGAGTTTTTAAAAAATATCTCATCATGGACGTCCCCAAAGTGTTAGAGATAAGTATGTGGAATGGATGATAATGCCCTTGTAGGAATGATGCAAAATTCTAGAGTAGAAAGGTAATCATAAAAATACTTTCCACAATTTGTATTTTTAAGTATTTAGCTCATTTTCTTAATTAATTTTATTTCTTTCACGGCACTATCTCCGACGAAATCAACTTTCATTACCATTTTTCGGAAACCAAATGTGGCCAATAATAATTTTCATAGCAAAAGACCAAAGTTTACGTATATGACATATGGCACAACAAAATATTTGTAACTAACACCACTTAATTTCGTCATCATTAACTAACCAAAAGTAACGACGATTAAATCATTTAATTTTTTTTTGCGTTAAAATGACACAAATTGCAATTTAATAACAACTTTGTATCACACAAAACTAATTGTAGCTATGAAGTAAAAATTTATAAAAATTACCTTTCTAATTGCAACAAACGACCGAAAAAATAACAACAACTACAGCAGCAAGAAAACAAAAAAAAAAAAAAATAGCAAAAAATCAGACATCACTCAAATTCTCAGCAACTGTCAACATTGCGAAAGCTGAAAATTAAAAAAAAAAAAACAAAAAAAAAAATTTTTTTTTTGAAAAATAATTTTTAAGCAACAACAACAAAAACAAAGTTTATAACTACAACATTGCAATACTCGTACAATTTAAGTTGCCAGAAAATTGAGTAATTAAATGATTTTTCACAGCAACTACTCGTACAAAATACAATAGATAAAATGCAAAAAAAAAACGAAAAATTTTATAAAAAAAAAAAACTAAAAAATATCAAGTAGTTGAATAACTACAACGTATAAAAATAATAATGAACATTTTTACAACTAATAAATGCGCAAGATATTCATCTCATTTTCACACTCATCATGCTATCTTATGCTCGCCGTTGGCCCCTCAGTCACCTCCAGTGGCATCTGGCAATGCTGTCGCTGCTGCTGTGCAAAATGACGCCCACTTTGTCAAATTTATTTTTTATTTTGTTGTTGCTGCTGTCTGATGAATGTTGCCTGTTTATCAGCTAAAAGAAATCTTTTGCTTTGGCCCATAGACACTAATTAAGTTTTGCCAAACGACCAACCGTCCAACTAAGAAGTCAACAGACTGTAACCATTGTTGCCAGCAAGCAGTGCTAAACAGCGAGTTGAGGGGCTTTTGAGTTTGTAATATAAAATTTCATTGTTGTTGTTTTTTTTTTTTTTTTTTTTTTTTTGGAAAAACTTTTCAAGTAAGTTTTCTGTTGTTGATGTTGAAGTTGAAGTTGAAGATAAACGGAAGTTGCTACCTTTTGGTAATACAGCAGTTGGTTTCTAATTACCTTTTCAAGTACGAGTACATCGAGCATGAGATTCTCTGACATCTGACTTTAGTGGTAAAAAGTTAATTATTTTCTAAAATTTTAATTACAGTACAAAAACTTTATTGGGTAGTTGAGGTAAAAGTGCAAATGAAAATACGTGCGTTGTCAGTAAGCTGATGATTCAGTGGTTTCAGTGCTCAGAGATATTTTGCTGACCTCTCGCGAAGAAATTTTTCATACATAACGATAAATTTGATAAGTAAAGAATTTAAAGGTCTACCCTGTTTGATACGATTAACATTGACGTAACTAGAGATTTAGTAAGCTAGGGGGCTGAACTCTTCATATAGCCAGGACTTAAATCCTCTGAAATTCAGAAATTACACATCATCAACCTTTTAACATTCAATAACTTTGGTCAATTTTTATGATTTCGAGAATATTGAAGATCACTTTGATGTTTTGAGATATAGAATTTACTTATTTAATATTAAAATAAATTTTTTTTCAAGAAGTGATATGTGCGATATCGTGTTGGAGGTCTATTTTGTTTCGATGAAAAACTAAAATGAGAAAAACCAGACTACCTATATATAAATAGACGATGGCAAAGCAGCTAAATGCCTTTTTAGCTACTACAACATAATATAATCGCTTAATTTTTAGTTTTTTTGTTGAAAAGGTGTGAAGAATAGCAGTGCCGAATGTAATTTTTTCCATAAGTAGGCGGTACCACGCCTCTAATAGAAAAATCTGTTTCTACGACAAAATAAATTAACAAATTTTGATGAAATTTTGTATGTAAATGGATTGAACCCTAAGAAAGGGCAATAAAAGCTTAATGTTCTTTTTGTGGGCGTGGTTATGCCCTTATTCCAATGGGAAAAAAGCGCTGTCACGCCTTAGACGCTCAACCAATTTTGATGAAATTCGGTACAGAAATAGATTGATTTCTGAGTAAAGATATATGTTTTTAAATGGGCGGTCCCACGCCTCCAGCAGGAAAATACTTTTTCACTGCTTGACTAGTATGCTGATATTGATGATATTTGGTACAATGATATAGAGTTCAAAGAATAAATATGTGTTTTAAAGTGGGCTGTGCTACACCCTTATTGATATATAAAGCTCAGAGAATAAATATTTGTTTTAAAGTGGGCTGTGCCACACCCTTAATATAAAAATATGTTTTCACTGCTTGACTAATAGAAAGACTTTGATGATATTTGGTACAGCGCTCGCTTATGCACTGAGATAATATATTTATTTTAAAATAGGCGGTGTCACGCCCCTTACAGAAAAATATGTTTCCACAGCTAAACTTATGGACCGATTTTGATGATATTTGGTATGGAGATAGATTGAACCCTAAGGAAGGAATGGATTTTTTTTTTTTTGGAAGCGATGACATTTTTAATCAGGTAAAATGGTGCTGAACTGTTTTGTATTATCAGAATAATGGTTTGACTTCAAACAATGTGCAAGCTCTTGTTATATATAAAATATTAAAAAAATTTCAAACTCAGAATAATAATAAAATTATCAGGGGTATCTTTTCAGAATAGAGGGTATGCGCTAAATTAATGAACGACAAAAAATTGGAACCGAAAATTATTAGTAAAACGTCACAGTGAAAGAATTTAGCGATAGCAAAGTTTACAAAATGATCTATACTAAGTTTTTGACTGATTCTAAGAGCAAAATATACATTTAATACATAAACAGGGTGTGCCTCACAAGATGCAACACAGACAAATATGTGATTTTATCAAAATTTCTAAAGCAAATATTCATTGAAATGAGTTGATAACGAATCTTAGTTTCGAGATTCCAAATTTTCTCACTTTTTTCTTTTCTTTTTTTCTGTTCGATTACTAAAAAACTAAAGATGATATAAAAGTGAATTTTCGAAAGCACATAAAATAAGCTTTTAAATAAAGCACTTCGTTGCGCATAAAGTAACATCAAATGTCACTGAACATTTTCGATATAAATTTAGATAAAGAATCACTTACTCTTCATAGTGTACTTAGGCTCTTTTGTAACTGTAATTTTTTCTATTGGGTCTTCTTTAAAAAGTGATTGGTGGGAATGCTTCTTAGTTCCAATGCACATCATAAGGATTAGTTGTCTATCATGTCTAGAAAAGGATAGTTTACAAATTCTTTTACCGAATGGTTCAACCTTATGCAGACTTGAGTGATTTTTAAGAATTTCTTGCACTCCGACTCTAACTTGTGTTTTTTTTTTCTTTAATATAATTAATAGTTTCGATTTAATCTTAAGATATTTATTTACCTCCAATATTTCCAACAAAATATCATCGAAAACTATTTAAGATTATAATTTGTACACTTCGCTTATTATCACAAACAATATAAATTCAATAGCCAAATGCCAACAACTTTTGCTCCCGACTAATTACTAAGTATATCCTACGCCTACACAATACAACACTTTTTTTTTTGTGTGCTGCTTTCCAACACACGCCCACAGACACTTTTAAGTGCGCAACCAGACAGTCGGTCACCGTAATTTGCATAAATTAAAAGATTGAAAAATAAAACAAATATTTTTTTGTTCACAACAGCTAAATAAAAAATTTAGTGAGAAAAAAAAAAGTAATTTTTAAAAATAAACAACAACTGTTGAATTTACATTTAAATAAAAATCGCAATTAAAAGCAAAAAAAAAACAGAAAAAATACAAACTCACGAGCATGAAAATCGTGTGGTTGTATTTGTGTCTAATTATAAGCGATTAGCTCTTTAAATAAGCGCATTAAAAAGTAGCAAATCAAATTAGAATTTATTTAATTCTACATCAATTCTGCGACACACTGTAAAAAAGTTGGTTAAATTGCGCGCGAATGAACGACCTTCCTGTCAATTATTTCGCAATTTAAATTATTTACGCGTTTGCGCATAAATTCAATGAATTGTTTTGCTGATTTATGCGGTTTTAGTTTACATTGTTTGATTTTCTTGTCAGTTTGTGTATTTATTGTTGTAATTGTAGTAATTGTTGCGGAATTTTTTTTAATTTTTTTCAATTTTTTTCTTTTAATGTATTGTAGTTTTATTATAGCAATAATTTATTTTGCAATTTTAATTGAAGCAAATAATACGCGTTTATTTTTATATTAAATTAAGTGAATAACATTAAGTTTGCAATTTATATTATACGCTGGGGTAATGGTGATGATGAGGGCATTAAAAAATTGATTATACTGAGAAAAAAATTTGTTTGTATATAACAATTGTATATTTGATATAGAGCAATCAAATATTTATTTCAGCATGTTTGGATTAAATAGTGGCAAATGCTGGTGGCAGCATTTCTTGTTTAACTTAATCAAATATTTATTTGCTCTTCATGAAATATAATTTATTATGTTCAAACAAATCGTTATCTCCATGAAGTTATCTTCATTATGCAAATATTATTGGCGTACATGTGAATTACTCCTCGATTAGAGCCGCACCATGTATGCTTAAAATAGCTGGGCGCCCATGCGTGATCGGATCATTATTGGATTTTATTCTTCCCAAATAGAGTTGGTCGTATTTTTTCAATTCGGTTTGATTTTGCACATCTGATCTTTTGATGTTTGAAAATATTTACTAGGTGGTATATTGGAAAATCTATTCTTGGAGTGAATTGGCGGAATCGTTACGCATATGCAAGTGTTAAATTTTTCCAATTTTTCAATATTTTTAAATTTTCTTTACATATTTTGATATTTCCAAAATTATGCGAACTTTTCAACATTTATCGATCTTCTCAGCATCTTCTTTATTTTGCAATATTTTTCGAGTTATTCTACATTTTTTGACTTTTTCAACATTTCGAACTTTTCAAAATTTTTCGTTCATTTTTAATATTTATTAATTTACGACATTCTTCGACTTTTTTCACATTTTTCGACTATTTAAAATTTTTTCACCTTGCCAACATTTGTTCGAGTTTTTCAATATTTTTCGACTTGTACAACTTTTTTCGGCTCATTCAATATTTTCCAAACTTCTCAACATTTTCTTCCGTCTATAATATTTACTGTTTTATTTCACTTTTTAAACAGTATTCAGCTTTTACAACAGTTTTTTAACTTTTTCCAAGATTTTTTCGACTTAACATTTTTTCGAATTTTTAAAATTTTTTTGACTAAGTATTCTTACATTTTTCGATCAGTTTAACATTTATCGAACTTGAAAACCTTCTTACCATTTTTCTTCCGTTTTCAATATTTCATTACTTATTCCACTCTTTCCACATTTTTCAACATTTCCACAATTTTTCAATTTTTTGAAGTTTTTTAACTTTTTAGCATTTTTTCGACATTAGAATATTTGTTCGAATTTTTTCAATATTTCGACTTATTCAACAGTTTTCGAATTTTTCAAACTGATTAACATTTTCAGTCCGTCTTAAATATTTATTGACTTAGTTAACTCTGTCGACAGTCATATAATTCTTTCACATTTTCCCAACTTGTCGAAATTTTTCGACTTTACATTTTTTCGAATTATGTATTCAATATTTTTCGACTTTTCCAACATTTCTCGGCTTGATTAACACTCTTCGAATTATTCAATAAATTTCGATTCTTCAAACATTTCTAGACAACTACTTTCGAACTACTCAATATTTTTCGTCCGATTTCAATACACTTATATTCTTTTACTCCACGCTCTCAATATTTTTTCCATCTTTCGACTTTTCTTCTTCGACCAATCCGCATTTCTTCAACTTTTTCGAAGTTTTTTGACTTTTTGACATTTCGAATTTTCCAACACTTAATGACATGCCCATATTTTTCGAGTTTTTCAAACTTATCAACATTTTTCGCCCGATTTCAATATATGGTATAATGACTTATTCTAATCTTGTGACATCATTCGCCCTTCTCCACATTTTCCAAATTTTCAAAGTTTTTCGACTTTCACCATTATTCTGACTTTTTCAACATTTGTACGAATTTTCCAATATTTTTCAACAATTTTAACTCTTTTCGACTTTGTCAACATTTTTAAATGTTTATTCTTTATTTATCAATTTTTTTTGAATACACAAGATATTTTTCAAGGCGAACTGATAATATCATGTCAGCTGATTCGCCAAAGATTCCAGAATCAGACGTGACATCAATTTCTTACCCACCCGGCGGAAATTATTACTCTACCCATCGAATCACGTTATCAAGATTTTATCCAGCACACAGCATTAAAACGGTCTATGAATGCGAATATGATTTGGCATTACTTGGAGAATTAATTTCAAACAGTGCCGTTTTGAGGAAAGCGCCTATGGTCCCGACCCCGAAGGGAACATAGGAATTTTTTTGTTTTTTGATTGCTCATCAATCAATCACTTTATGCGTTCGAATTACCTTCTGGTCAGAAGTTGCCTCTTTTTTAGTCACCAAATGGCATAGGCATAAGCTTTGCAAACTCTACGACAATTGGCTATCAATTAATTATCTCCGGATATTTCAACTCATTTGAAAATGAAAGGCATTTGCGGGCAAGAAAAAATTCAAGTTACAAGTAGGTGGTATTGTTTGAATCAAGTAAAGTTTTGAAAACTCGTTTTGAATTAGCTGACATAGTCAAAGCATAATTTTCCCAAAAAAAAATTTGTTTTTTATGACTACATATAATTTTTCTTGACAACTTTATTAATGTTGTGGGATAATGTATGGTATGTAGCTCTTTCTTTTGAAAATTTGTTGTGTTTTATTATGGAAAATTTCCATTAAGTTTTTTTTTGTTCGAGATAATGCATTGGGAATTTTTGTCTACACCCAAAGAAGTTATCATATTTCTGGAAATCTTTTCTTTGAAATAATTGCTTAAAATCAAACCTCTGTTTTCCTTTTTTAGAATATTTTCCAAAAGTTTTAGGCGAAAACTTAACATCATTTCTGAGGGATTTTTTTTGGCAATTATATTTAGTACGACTTTGCCAAGCTAGCGCAGTAAAAAGTTCGTTAAGTGTAATTTTCCTAAGAATAACCTGCGCTTATTTATAGCAATGTAAGCATTACAATTAAGAGCTAAAATAAATCACTTCTTAAAAGTTAATTATTTTTATATAATAAATTGCACGCATTTCAACGTAAATAACAAAATGTTGGCAATATTTTAAAAATTTAATGAAACAAAAAAAAAAAAACAAAAAATACCACCGCTCATTGAAAATGCACAAATCGTGCACATGTTTTTTTTTTTTAATGTAAATTTCAATGAAACAATTAATTTAACAACAATTTTAAGCAAATTTAACAATTTATTTTTTTTAACAAAATAAATTAAATTTCTTAAGTGCAACAGCTTACGCCTCATTCGTCAAAAGCAAAGAGGCTAAAATTAAGTGGCAAGCAACAATTTGGCAGCATTGCCAAAATATTTTATGGCTTAAAGTGTCGCCTTACCTTTTGACGAGTAACGTAGACCCTGTTAGCTATCAGGCCAGGACCAGGCCAAACGCTAAATGCTGCCAAATAGTTTTTATCTTATTTTGTATTTCTTTTTTGTTTGGTTTTTCTTTTGCGCAAAAATGTGCTAATTTTTATAAAAACTATTTTTAAATTTTGTTAAAATGTTATTATAGAATTTTAAGCGAAAGTTTTTTTGGCTGTAATGTTTGACAGATATTTTTTACCCCCTCTAAAACTTTGCCAATGCCCTATGTAAACATTAGCCCAATCTTCATTAACTACTTACCTTAGCACAAAAGTTGACCGTTACTAATATTTTTGTTGTAAATGAAATCTATTTACCTGAAAAAAATAAAAAAAAAAAAATTAGTGAAAAAAATTTTAAATATTTTGGATTGAAAATTTAATAATAAAAATCATTTAAAAAATATGTATGTACTTAGTAAAAATTTAATTACCGCTTAATCGTCTATGAAAAACTTGAAGTTTTTCTAACTACTCGCATGTAAACAATTACGATTTTTTTCTCCCTAATTGCTGACAAAATATGACAGATAACAGCAACAATAGCAGACCAGACTAGAACAATAAATTATGCTTTACCATACCTTAAATAAATTTTTAGTTGGCACTGATTGGACCCCCCCTATCGAAGCGGTATGGTATGGCATGGTATAACATGTAACCTCAAATAAATGTTAAATAGACACGCACCTCAATAAATTGTGTGCCGGCAGCAGGCCACCACCATCAAAAACAATACAACGACGACGAAGTATTACGGAAATTTGTCATTTATAATAAATGTGATAATATCAATAATGGCAAGGCAACAACAAAAACAACAACAACAAAGACCCAATAGTGATAACAAACAATTTTAATCGTTTTATTGTTTGTGCGCCCAAATATATACTACACATATGTATTAATACTCATAGTTATGCAGAGAATGAAATAACAACAAAACATTTGGGGGAGAGTAGATAGAGAAACTAATTTTGTATAACTACTCGAAGCTATAAATACACATACATACAATCGCAAACACATACATATGTATACCAATGTTGAAAATTCTATTAAAACAACGTTCGGTTATGTGTAGAGTCAATACGATAATAGCCACCATTTCCACTACGCGTAGCTGTGTACAAAAAAAAAAAAAAAAAAAACCGACCAATGTAGACTGACAAAAAAAAAACGTATGAAATTTAGAAACCAAAAAACAGAACTTTGGGGCAGGCAAGCGTGTGGCAACCACATACAAGGTGAGATCAAGCAAAATAAGTCAAATGTTTGACAAAGCGATAAAACGACAGAAAAACAAAAGGGTGGAACACCACATTGTTAGGTCACATATTGGCTGATAGTGACGGACATTGGAATTGTGCCTGAGTTAAAAAAAAAATTACAAAAAAAAAACAACAGAAAAGGACAATTTTTTGTTTAACACAAAAGGCGGAGGTGTTTTTGCTATTTGTATTTTTGGCACATATGACTTTGCGCTCCGCATGTTGGTTAAGTAAGTAATGGGAAACTGTCAACGTAAGTAGGGTGGCAAAGAGCATAAAGTTAAGTTTGAGCTGCTAAGGGGGATAATATGAGCTTTGAGTGTTGCATGATATAATTTAATAAGCAACTTATTCAAATTATGTCTTTTTTTGTATTCAAGACCTCTTATTTTTGATACTGTTAAAAAAAATAAGTATGCAATAAGCTTCGTTAGCATTGGCATGATGTTTTAAAAAAGAAATTATGAAAATAGGGTCAGTATATTTTGCGCCAAAGCGTTACAAACAGTTTTCTTACCAGCAATTTTATATAAATAGTGTAGATACAGATATCATGATGGAGGCAATTTGATTCTGATGGTCTTCATGTATAATAAAAATGAACAAACATCATAGTATCGGAGCAATTTAACTATGTACCATTTAATCAAAAAGTACGCGGAATTCGTCAATAATTCTTCTGCGTATTCGCTTTTATCGTTTGAAAACGCTTTTCGCGAAGTGGTAACTTGAGCTGTAGGAACAGAAGCGGTATTAACGTTGTTTTTGATGAAATAGTCGCATACAAGCTGATCAGGATGTGTGAGAGGAGACCACGAATTGTTTCTCCACAACTACGGCCTTTTGCAATGAACATCCTCTCTCACTTCAGTACGCTCACATATTACTCCTTATTTACTGTTGGGTCGGGTGGAAGGAAATTGGAGTGGAACACATCACAGCAATCAATGAAAACCGTAAACAAAACTATGTTTTTCGATCGACTAAGCATTGGTTTCTTGAGCTTTTGCCCAACTTACAGCACGCTCGTTTTAAACTCTTTGTACCACTCCACATTGTCGAGTCTCCAAAGTCTGCCGTTAACATTTTCAACGCTTCCGCACATGATATTTTTTTAGAAACAATATTCCAGACAGACTCTTTGCTTAATTGAATTCGACATAGCGGAATTCTCGAAAACAACAAACAATGACTTGTTTACAAAACTATTACACAAAAACTAAACTGACAGATTGTGCTTAAAAGTGACATGTTCATTACAGACAAATGTACCAACCTAGAAAAAAATTATTTTGACAATATCTCAATATCTCTGTTCGTTTAAATGAGAAATTGTGGGTACATTTTGATCAGAAGATATAGTCAAAGAAGTTGGTATTTTAAGTTGATTCTTTGATTGCCTACGACGTTAATTAACATGACGTTCCCAAAACTGAAACATTAAGAATTTACAATTACATTGGGTAAAAGAATGTAAAGATGTAATCAAAACCTCAATTCAGAAATCAATTCAACTAAACGGCTCCTAACCTCTTCTTTCAAAAAATCTGAATAAAGGGAGATGCTATAAGAGCTTCCTACTTGATTTTCTAAATAAAATACATAAAAAACTATGTATTGAAGCAAATATTTATTTGGAATGATAGTTCGGTTTCTACAACTTAACGTTTAAAAATTATTTCGTTCAAATGTTGCATACGACTAGTTCTTAAATGGGTCCAATTTTCGACAACTCTTTCGAGTATATCGGCCGGTATTCCTTGAATAACACGAGTCTATTCATGATTGAATCGTATTGGATACTGAACACAAACGTCATATGGACAACCCATTTTACACATGACAGCTGTCAAAACAACCCAGTTTAAAACGGGACCTCGTATCGGATCACCCTTTATATTATAGTAAAGACATCAGGCTAAATGTTATTTATTTGCATTTAAAAAACTCAATAATGAGCGCAGTATTTAATATTGATAGCTTAACAACAGCAAATAATAACATAAAGGCGTGAGACAGTTGTTGTAATGCAACTTATTATTGTTGTTGGTTTTTTTATATGCAATAATGATATGTATTTTGTTGTCGTTTCTACAATATAAATTAACAATACCGTTGAGACGTCTACTTTAACATGAATAAAGCCACCTAATGTGAGATCCCCACTACCATTAACAATCGTTGTAATGGGTGTTTTTTTATAAGGATAAAAATTTCGTTAGAGACAGCTGCTGAATGACAGCTGTTTTGACATTTGTTTTTAAAAAAGTTTGACAAATTAACAAGTGTAAATGCATTTAAAATTCAGCTTTTTTTGAAAGTAATTAGTTGTTTATATTCTGTGACTTTAAACATCTGCTGATGTCATAAATTTATCATTAAAATAAAACTTAATATGTTATAAGATTTTAGTTTTATTTCAATTGAAATATTGAAAAAAAAATCACCCTTTATTTCTCGTACGTACTGCGGTTGAGTGAACCAAAACGAATGGTAACGCGGTGCAAATCGATAACAAAGCGAGCGCGAATCTGATCCAACAAAAGTACTCGCGTAATACCATATACAAGCATTATTATCGTTGTTGTTGTTGTTGTTGTTGCTGCTGCTATTGTAATTGTCTTGCATGGGGCGCAAGAAGAAGGCCACAACCACCACCACCGCGACCGCGACTTTTAGTTTGAAGTTGAATTCATTTTGGCGTGTGCTCGTGACAATTTATTAACACCCATGCAAAATCAACATTTTATGGCGAATGACGATAGTGAGACAGTTGGTTTGTTGGTTCGCTAGGGTTCTTATTGTGTGGCATATTGCAGTGGGGGTGGAGGAGGAGAAGGAGTAGTCGTCGTTTGGCGCGCCTGGAAGTCAGCAAAGTTGAATTGTGGCAAATTAATGAGTCGGTCGGACGGTCGGTCGGACGTTGGTTTTGTCCGCATTGTATATGTTATTTTGGTCGCTCTGTGTTAAGTGGGTGATTCAAATGGTGAAGACATGATTAGGTTTGCACTATTGTGTTAAATAAGTAGCTCTATCACGATGATGATTGTGGTTTAAATTGATTTTATTAGACTGTTTTGATGACAAAATAATTGTAATTTAGAGGCTAATTTGTTTTAGCATTTAGTTGTCAATTATTTATAGAAATCAATGGGAGAGTAATGTATAGTACTTAGGAAACTTTTAACATTTCCAGCACAACGTGAAGGACGCATGCTGCGAAATTATCTCAGGCAATTTCTCAAGCCTATGTTAACGCTCTACTCTATTTCTCAAACTTTGCATAGTAGTTATGATAATTAAATTAGGCAGCAACTAAGTGGTTCCCTGACATTTTTATCGTTGGCGGTAACGCACGCCAACTTATAAATTCTACAACAAAGCAATTTCTTTCCATTTTTTTTTTTTTTGTTAATGGAAACAATAAAATTGAATAAATTCTTCCCCCATAAATAAAATAACAATAACTAAGTTGAAACATGAAAAACCAATTCAATTTGCATGGCAACCCTATGGAACAACGTCGCACGCGTCACTAAATGCAATTTGATAAAATGACATTAAACAGAAACAACAATGAACAAAAAAAGGAGGGTGTTCATGTGTGTGACCTGTAGTAAAATATAGATTAAAATAACAACTATAAGAACAACACGAACTGAACACACACACACACACACACGTACGCATGTATGCACATACCTGATAAAATGACATTAAACAGAAACAACAATGAACAAAAAAAGGAGGGTGTTCATGTGTGTGACCTGTAGTAAAATATAGATTAAAATAACAACTATAAGAACAACACGAACTGAACACACACACACACACACACACACACACACGTACGCATGTATGCACATACCTACTCACATTAGTGCCACATAACCATAAATTAAAGTAAAATAACCGGCGATAGGCAAACATGGGTTCTACCGCAAATTAAGTAACAGCCACGCATCAAGAGAAACACAACAGCAGTCGTCGATTCGTGAGACAAAACGACGACCAAACTGACCGATGAGGGTTAAGCCAAACGTTCGACTGACGACTGTATGACCAACAACGGCGCGGCGCAAAGAGGGAGATTTTTTGATATCAGCCAAACCAATGTTCGTCGAAACTTCTAAAGGATTCAATGTTACCAGTGCCAGTGATGAGAAAATGAGTGCAAAAGGATGTTGTCAGTGATTGCGTGACAATTTATGTCAGAGTAATAGCTGGGCATGTTGTTGAGGTAGATTGTGTTACCAGATTGTTTTTTTTTAATTAAATTTTGTAAGGATTTTTCTTTTTAAAGAATTTAGATGCATACGCTTAAATCAGGATCTTAAGTTGTTGGCAGCCTTTGGTTGTGTTCGGTAATTGTCGAATTTTAACTCCGGGCTCTGATCAACATTTTCAGTGATTTTTCCCATAGATGACATATACATTCATGTATGTGTGTGTAGCTCATATTTGATATTTTGTTTGGTGTATAGTAGGTGTTTTGGAAAAACTTCGAGTGAATAGATGAAAACGCTTATGATAAAAGTCTTCAAAGATTTACAAAACCAGATTTCAGTTTAAGACACAGCAAATTTTCCTTAATATCTATCAACCAAGGCTGGCTTATACAAAACTCACAAACATTTTTGTGCATTTCTGAAATTTACCGATTTTTTCGTTTGAAAATGCAGATATCGTCAAATGTCTCATTTATTGGTCGGTATAGACAAGTCCAGGGACTCTGCAGACTACGAGGTTTTTTTGTTATCGACAATGGTTTTTTCCTAGGCTTCAGAAAGTTTGTTCCGATTTCTTGCAGGTGTTCTTGTAGGTCAGTCAAGCTTAACTGATAGAATTTCTCAGCAGTTATGCCGACGAGACAAATGAATAAATCTGTATCTGAAAGAATCTGCATCAGTTTGATATAGAATAAGTCTGTCAATATGTATCGTTTTGTTAGAACAGCTTTTTTCTCCACCAATTTGCTCTTTTACTTAAAATATTTTGAACACTAGAAAATGCGAACGATTAGCACTTGTAAAAGCTTATAGTTCAATTGTGTTTTTCTGTAAACAAACGTTCGATAACATCAATCCATGCTGGCTTATACAAAACTCTCCAACATTCTTGTGCAATTCTCGAATTCACCGATTTTTTTTTATTTGAAAATGCTGATCTCGTCAAATGTTTCGTTTAATAGTGATTTCAAAAAGTATACTTGTTTTGTTCTTACATTTGTATTCAGGGTTGCCAAGTAGCCGCCTTTGGCAAGGCTGTTGATTGCATGCCAAAACCGTAGGCCAAGTAGGAAAATTTCGTAAAAGAGCCAAAAAAAAACTGTGCTATTTTAGACTAAGTATGCTTTGAAAATGTTCATAAGAGAGTATCCGGAAAAATCGTTTACTCTGCTTAATCTCGCATTACTAACATTTCTCCAGGCTGTATCATTTGCAGAAATTCGGAAAAAGCAAATTGGAGCAAATAAAAAATGTAGTATTTTGATATTTGCACTCGAACTTTTAAAGTCTAGACGGCCAAATGCATTAAGCATATCTATCTGAGCATGGCTTGGGGAAAGAAACTCACTATGATAGCTACCATTGCATTGGCAAGCATTCAAATAAAACTAACAAATCTAGAGCGCTGAAAGTGTATTATACATAAGAATCATATAATCTGGCAGCACTTTGTATAAAAAAAACACAATGTTCGAGCTGCGTTTTGCTATGTGAAATGCATGAAACCTCAGGCTGACCAAATATTTTCAGTTACAGTTGAACTAAACCAAACCAGTGACTACATATAACGTTGAGTTTTAAAATAGCAGGACTCCCACCTCACCAAATGCTCCACATACGTAACGATAACTAAACAATCTCTCTAATTTACTAGTTGCGTGTGTATGTGCCTTAAGCTCAAAAAAAAAACCCGCCTACCTACCACACACAGTAAACCACAATTTCTCCCAACTATTCTGGATTTGATCCAATCCTACCATGACCACAAATGTGTATTTTAGAACATCAGAACCCATACGTTTGGAATTTTTTTGTTTTTTTTATGCTGTACCGTCGCCTTTGTTGTTGTTGTTTTTTTTTTTTTTTTTTTGGTTTACTGCACATTTGTGGCAATTTGACAGTGAACTGACGTTAAAGCTCTCACCATGTGTTGGTATGTGTGTACAAGACCATTGATATCGGTCCATGTTTGGTTGTCGGTGCCGTTTATAATTTAAATTTTTTTTTCAACTCTTTTTTTTGTTTTATTATGTGGTTTGGTTAAGTCTTGTCGAAAAATATCAATATATTAAAGTATCGATACTTATACTTACTATCAAAATGATATATTTTATGTAAGCGTTTGCAGTGTGTCTCTGTGAGTTAATAGTACGGACAATGGACAATTATTGTATGATACTTAACCTAACAAATATCTATACGATCGGACCAAGCTATAGTGCCCTGAAGTTGGCATATTTTGTTATGATTTGCTTTTTAGTTTGGGGTTGTTTTGGTCTGCATTCGCCTACACATGCTTAGTGAATAGGTCGGAATGAGAGCAATATTCGAGAATCTCGAACATTTAGTTCATTAACTTAATCCATCCTTCAGTAGATGTTTTACTCGATATATGAAAATATCGGACAAGACTGCTTATTATAATTAAACATTTGTTTCAGTTTATTAAATATCGATATTCTCTTGCCTGTACCTTATTATTTGCTTCATGGACTGGCTTTGGTATGTTATCTACTCGTAATGGCTAGCTTTGTTTTTTGCTCAGTTTTGGCTTACTTTTGGAATTTAGACGTATTTTGCTTTAGTTTTTTAATGCTTTAGCATTTCAGCAATGGTGCGGCATAGGTGCCGCGCTTACGTAAAATTTCGACAACTGAATTAAACTAATTTGATGTGGAGGCGTTGAATGTAATATAAGTATAAAAGCAAATTGGTCAGCAATAGATTGATATCGATTTAAGCGAAATAAATTCTTGTGTGCCTAATACAGTTGAGAATGTCAGAAAGTTGATTGTAGGTGGAAAAATGCTGGACGATAAGAAAATTTCAAGCAAATTTCGTTAAATAAAATGTGAAGAATAGTAGAAGCATATCGTAAAAAGTGTCCTTTTTGTAAAAACAGCAAGTTAATATAAACAATGAACACAATAAAAATGAATATAATACAACCTAGTACCTGAATTTTCGAAAATTTTTTAATTTTTTTTTGAAAGGGATCCACCCAAAGAGGTTGAGATAGAGGGTAAGTATGTTCGGAAATAATGTAGGGAGGACCTGGTAATGCATTTGACCCCTCTAAGGGTCACTCCGGGAATTGTTTTTCGAAATTTTCCAAATTTTTGGTGTTTTTTGTAGGGCGACCCCCAAAAGGGTGGCAGATAGAGGGTAGGTATCTTGGGGAAAAATATTACAAAAGAAAATATAATAGGACCTGGTGATACATATAAACCCTCTACGGGTCACTCCGGGGGAGATATGAACTATTTTTAAAAAATTTTTGTGTTTTTGTAGGAGGACCCTCAAAAGGGTGGCAGATAGGATAGATAACATTTAACCTCTCCAGAGGCGTCTGAGAAGAGAGAGGAGCCAGTTTCATAATTTCACAAGAATGTCTTTTTTGCAGGGGAACCCCCCTAAGAGGTGGTGCTAGGGGGTAAGTAAGTTCAGGAAAAATGTTGGACGAGAAAAAATAATACGACCTTGTCATACATTTGATCCCTCCATGAGGTAGCTTCGGGGAGATATCAATGATTTTCGCTAGATTAAGGACCAGTTTCCAGTTTTTAAAACAGTTGCGTGCTCATCAAAAGTTTTCTGAAATGGACCAAATTTTACGTGGTTCTTATTGGCACCAATACAAAACTATTGTTGACCGGGGAGTGAAGATCGGAGCAACTTTAATATTTTGAACCACCCTAATAAGCAATGAAACAATAATAATAAATGAAAGAAAATAGCGAATAAAACTAAGTATTTTTGATTCCACGATGTTATATTAAAATATTCGTCAAAGTATTACGGTAGAGAAATTAATCGGAATTTGACAAGCCTTGTGAACTACTGTGAAGAATAAATAAAGCAGTTATTTTTAAACAAACAAAAAGTGTGTTTTTGGTTCCAACACACGAAATAAAAAATAAGGAAGTGCGAAATAAAAATTGGTGGTAAATATAGAGCAGAATATACATTTCGCACAAGCAATACAAAGCATATCTTGGAAAGCATTAAGTGAAATTGTGTTAAATGTGAGCTATGAATAACACAATCATTTTTAAAAACATAAAAATGTGTTTTTTATAGTTAACAAGTTCCGATGACACAACTTGTTATATTAAAATATATAATTTTTCTGACTTATAATTTATATATAGACGTACCATTACTTATATATTCTGCAAGACCCAATTTTCTAAACATTAAAATTATTTTTTTGAAATGACTTTAAACAGATAGCAACAAGAAACAATTTTTATATTTATCACACCTTAATATTTGCCTTTGAGGCCGTTTAATTTATTTAGGTATAATAGAGTAAACACTTCAATTTCAGTATTTAACTTCAAAAGTATAAAAAATCAACACAAAAAGTCAGCATATTTGTTCAACAAATACACAAATAGGTGGTATATGGTACATAAATATTTACTAATGACAAATAATGATGCAGTTGTTTTGAGATTGTGACAGCAAATAGCATATAATCGTTGAAAAAACATAAATAAATACAAAAATGTTATCTAGTATTTGCATAGAAAACAACTGTACATATATATAAATTTAATAAGCACAAGCGTGTACAAAAAGGTTGAATTCTACTGATAAGCATAGTAAATTTAAATTATTCAAAGTATAGCAACTGAAAATGAAAAATGATGCTACTGTCAAAAAATGACTTTTATTACAAACACAAAAAAAGAAATAAAAATAACAAGAAAAATAATAATATCAAATAAAGTGTACGCTACTTCAGAAGAAGATTTAGAGGAATCAATAAACGAGCCATGACACCCCATGCCAAACAACATCCAACGCGACTGTCTGTCTGTCAGCAAATCTGCACTCAATCAATAAATTTTATTTAAATATTAAATGTCTTTTTCAGGGGGAGAACAAACAAAAAAAAAACAGCCCGAAACGAAACGCTCAAATCATTTGAAAATTTACACCCTTGGTATGAGTTGCAGCAGAAAAAAAAATTGGGAATTATTTTTCCCCCACAAAAACAATTTGATAGGATTTCGTTACTCATTCCAACGATAATTTTCGATAGTGTGAGTGTGTGCATCAGTCAGGCAGTGTTTCATTATAATTATGACCCTCATCAAAATTATTTAAATTGACCCTTTTTTTTGCGTGCTCGAACAAAATTCTCTACAGAAAAAAAAGGGGGAATAAAGTGAAAAATGTTTTCAATGAGGGTGAGATGGACCTTAGCTTAGTTGCTTACAAAGCAATGAAAATGTAGCACAACATACAAATATATGTATAACATGATTTTTGTATAGATATATACAATATATATGTATGTATATCTCTTCTATGAAACATTAAATGTTTTTGGTCTTCAATGGGGTGAAAGAAATTGAGATGACATCAAAAGTTCACCCTAAAGCATTTTGTTTTACATTTTATGTATCGTGTGTTCCTCGCATATGTATGCGTCATATCGCATACCATCGATAGCTTATGTAGTATTTTGCACCAGAATGACGAGTCAGTCAATCGTGTTTCTGAGGTTGGTAACCCTATGGCTTTTTTTAACCCTCTTGATTGTTAGCATAAATTTAGTATAAGCAAGTAAGTGTAAGGCGGGAAGCTAAAGCTGTTTGGTATGAAGGCAGTGATTTGTTTCAGCATGGGGTTGCAAAAGTGTCTACGACAGCAGCAGCAGTGTATTGGGTGTTGGTGCGTGCTGCAGCATTTTTAATAAGTTTTTTTTTTCTCTGGATTTTTCAATTTTATTTTTGTATTTGAATTTCATTTAAAAAAAATACTACTGGGAAGTGAAGTGAAGCAAGGAATTTCATATTTGACTTTCTGAAGTGAAAATACCTGAAATAAGCCACTCCAAATAATATGGATTGTCAATAAGCTGAAAGTAATTGAACTTTAAAACACATTTTCGATCGAAACAGTTTGATGAGAAGTCGTAAGTAGTATCGCAAAAAATGAACGAAAATTTTTAAATTTTCAATTCAATTCAATTTATTCAATATTATATATTACAAATTTCAACTTAATATTTTAATTTACTAATAACTTATATATTAATATTGAATAATGACTACGATCTGTAACTCATGAGAGCTAGTAGCGATCGCAGGCGTAATATTGATAATTGAATGCATTAAACCTGTCTTTATATTGTGATTAACAAAGTGCTTATAAAGACATAAGTTGGCAATTCGCGTAGGCATCTTTTAATATCGTACATAATAAAATGCTTATAAAGACTTGAAGCGGCAGGTATCATCTTTGTCCTTATACTGTAGACATAAAAGTCACTTGAAAGACATACCGCCTCATGCCCTTATATATTAATTACTTAATTAATTTACAAGAAAAATTTGAAAAAAGTTTGGTTCGTCTTTTACATATAACTAATAAAATATATCACAGATAGACTAGTCGATAGTGCGTAGTAGTATGAATCATTGGGACATGATTTCAAGAACGACGTACCAAACGTAAGTAAAAATTAAATATTCTTTATTCTTTCAAAGATATTTAAAAGACATCTCTAGATCTCCAAGTCCCTTTGATAGAGTTCTACACATGTAACTTGTCTTTGTAAGGCGTCTTTTAAAGACCTTAGAAAGATACTTTACCGAGTCTCTTGAAAGGTAACATTGAAGTGAACATGTCTTTATACTGCATATGCAAAATGGCGCCTATAAATACTTTATAAATATAATATGTTGTCTTTCTACATGTCTTCAGAAGGCCTATGAAAGAAGCTATAAATCTTTTGTTTTTGCGACTATGACAGTGGTGGTAATGCACTTTTGATGGTACTAATGTATTAGTGTGTAAAAATTTAATTAAAGAGTGTTTCTTAAGAATTATTATTTCTTAAGAATTAAACTAAATATTACATTGAAATTGTAGTAACTTTAAACTTTGATTGAAATGACATTTGATAGTTGTAAATATACAATTTTTGAAGTAAAGCTACCAGTCAATGTGTTAATTTAACTGAATTTTATTGTTAAAATCAAACTATATAAGTGAAAAAGATATAAAAGTAAATAACTAGTTTCTTTCGTTATTTTGGAATAAAAATGGATTTACATTCCTTAACAAAAAAATTGGATCTAGGTAGATAGTGAACAAAATATGCAAAGATGAAGTCATTTATTAATTTTTCCATACGCCACATCATCAACTGCTACAGCCATGTTACTGCTCCGTCTGCTATTCATTAAATCTGACAAATTTTATATCTTTAATTTTCTCATCCTCAGGCAATTCATCATTTGGCATAGATATTTTATCTGCATATTGTAATTACACTGCTAACATTTCACTCGTCAAGTTACAAAAAAAAAAAATAATCCCTTCATAATATTTTTTAGCTTAAAACTGTATATGTATTATATTATTTTACATTCAAAACAAATCTCCCTTTGTATGCCGCACACTTTTTTTCCCCCTTTTAAAACGCTACACATCAATTTTTCGCCCTTTCAACGAGTTTTAACTGTCAAAAACAAAAAGGTAAAATAAAATTGAAATAAAAGAGGGGAAAATAGAGGAACGAGAATGAAAAAAAAAAAAATATTACATTATTACATTTTTGTGACGCTAATAATTTTCCCTTTGCGGTTTAGGCAAAACATTTTTTGCCCTCAACTAAACGAAGGCAACAAAATAATATGAAATTCTTTACTCACCCCCCCCCCCCCCCCCCCCTAACTATTGTACGATACAACGAAATGGTGCAATTAAATGCCGTAGCACTGTGAAAACGCAGTGAACTTGTGAGCTGAAAATTTTTCGTGCGTCTGTTAAGGAAGAAGAAAACATACACGAGAGGACCTGGCTTGCTAGAAAATGGAATATGTAATTCTGAATATAAGAGCCAAACACGACAAAAAAAAAAAAAAACAACTACAACACAATAACAAAATGTAAATATAACAACAGCAGCAACAACAACAAGAAGAGAAACAAAACCCAAATGAATTACAAAAATGTGACTGGATGTGTTTACAATTATGTGTGTGGCTGCTGTGTGTGTGAGTGTAGGGTTACCAGATGCCCTATAGGCAAACAGAGAATTTCACAATTTTTTACTTCAATTGTGTTAAAAAAAATTCTTAGGAATTTGTTTTCTTATTCAGAAATAAAATGCCCCAATTTCAATATAGACAGTCAAGCATATAATTTACTAAGCGCAGACCTTCTCGACAACATGATTTCTCCACCAAATTTTTCAAAGTAATGAGCCAAAAGAAAAAGTCTTTTCCAAAATTACGTAAAATCGAGAATATAGAAAAGTTTTCAAGCACATGAAAATATTTAATCAAAATCGTGTAGATTATCTTGGAATCGAGTACGCCTGGCAAGCCTACTGTGTGTGAGTTCATGTCGAGGCTTTGTGACCAGTGGTTTTATTCAGATAAAATAAATTTTTACAGGGTGACACCAAAATATTGTATAAATAAAATAAATAGAAAACAAAAGCTAAGTTATATAAAAACGAAGCCATTGAAAAACGTATGATATATATGAAGTTTAAAAAGTTTTACTAATCGGTCACTGATGATTCCTTTTAGTAAAGAATAAAACTAGTATGACTAGCTCTGTATAATTTATCTTTTTTAAGTGTATTTTTTTGGTTTTGACACTCATTATGCATTATTTTTTGAGCAGCTCTGTGTTAAGGATAACTTATTCTTAATTCAAGTTAATATTTCCTTAAACTAAGAAAAATTTACTCAAAACTAAGTTCGTATCCTTTCCTTTGAAGGAGGTTCATTCTATATCAAACTAAATGTTTTTTTTAAGGAAGAAAAATATTCAATGCATCTACTTTTTCTGTAAGAATTCTTTTAATTTTTTTAAAGAGTGCGTCATCGGTTGAGTTTTTAATTTAAATTGGTATAAAGTAAGCACCGTTTGTTATGTTTTAAAATTTATTGCCAGCTTTGAAGAACATTTTTTTTTTTTCACCAAGTACCAGAATCATTTGAGGGTTGTCCGCACGGGCAAGCTATTAAATGAATTTTGATCGAATAAATTATGTTTTCTTGGCCAGGCCGTTTATATTCAGCCTTGTGTAAAGATCATCATTTAGTTCTTATGAACGATTTTTTAATATCATCAACATTTTGTGAGTTTTGAAACTTTTTTTTTTTTTTTGTAAAACACCCTTTTGCCCATGAATCTGTTAGTTTGTCCGTCCATCAGACCCATTGTATGTATGTACCGCACCGCATTAATTCCCTTCGAAATGCTCAGCTGAAAATGTAGGAAAAACAATGAAAAACCTGCAAAGCATACATTTCACGGTTCATATCCCTTGTGTGTTGGCAAGGGAGAAGGGGAACGAACGACGAACCGCATAAAACTGAACCATCATCATTAGCAAGAACGGTGCGCAACAAAACCAACAACAACAACAACAAATAGTGAATACTACTGGGTAACGACGTGTGTTGCGCTCCGGTCGCTTGTCTGGCCCAATGTTTGCTGGAAAAACACAATTGCGAATTAAAATGCTGCTGCTGCCGCTGCCGTTATACTACAAACTACCAAAAAATGGGGAGGAATATATCGGAGGAAAAAAGAACTGCACTTTATTTGATTTGGCAAATGGTAAACGCACTGGTGCCGGCTGTACGTACGTTAGGGGGAAAAAGTTTCAGTACCGAGAAGTGAAAGCAAAAAAAAAAAAAATTGTGCGCACGGCATGGAGGGTTCCAAAACGAAACCCAAACGGTATGGTAAAATACTCACATATATGGCGGCTTATGTTAAGTATTTCATAGGACGACGTCGTCATCTACCACTTGGCACTTTTGTCGTACACAACAGCAGCGGCTGTTGTGTATTGGTCACGGCGCCTTTTAATTCTACGCCATATTGTTTGATTTTCTACAGCCGTAGCAACAACAATACGATGTGAGTTGTATCGAAATTGAAATTGAAATCGAAACTCTCTAGAGTTAAACGAAGCTGTGTGAAGTGTTGAAATTAAAGGGTGTTAAAAATGATTAAGCCAAAAAAAAAAAAACAAAAAAAATAGGCGGTCGTGCCCATTTAATGAGAGTTCAATTTAGTTCCGGATTTATTGAGTGCATTAAAGAATTTAGTGAATTTAAAGGGTGTTATCTTGATAAGTTGCTAAGTCACATTATGTTATGTATGTAATTTAATATCTTGATCTTTGCCATAAATATTTAGTTTTAATTTATCTATTCAATGCGTAATTGAAAAGAATATTAAAAAAAAACTCTTCGCAACTGATTCTTTAAGTTTTATTAAGCATGCTGTGGGTTGACCCTAATATGAATGGATAACTTAATTTTTTTAGTAACTGTTATACCAGACTTTGTGACTTTTCATAATTGAAAGTACACTCAGAGAAAAAATCAATCAAAGAGTAATTTCAAATAATCTTCACTTTCAAAATGTAATTTGAAGATTTTTACGATTAAATTAAAGTTAAAAAATTTTATTTTCAATACTTTCCAATTAGATTTAAAATTCTGTGAGTTAAAAATTATTTATTATTTACAACTCTATAATATGCGGTTTTAACTAAAAAACAAATTTTTAAATATGCAATGCCAATTCCTGTATTGAAAATAACTCATATTTTTGAATAATTAATATTTCTGAGTACAAGTGCCGATATATAAACTTGTAAGAACAGTGGACGTCCAATATAAAGAATTTTATAATATATGATGTCATTCACTTTAGAACCCTCAGGGAATACGACTTTTCCCACAACTTAGCCAGGTCGTATAAAAAGTCGTAGCCTTTGAACACAAGTCATAAGAAAAAATCCAACTAAACATTAGGATATTTCCATACGACCGGTAGTATGACAAGTCATTTCGTCTGAGGGCTTTATTAAAACGAAAGTGTTCGTTATATCGAAAAGTTTTTTGTATGGTTTTTTCTTATAACATTAATTGAAAAATGTATGTATCTTACATCTCTATATAACAACAGCAATAAACATGAAAGAAATTCGCAGCTATAAATATTTCCAGAGTTTTTATGTCATGAGCTTGTTATATCGAAAGTAAAAAACGAAAGAATTCGTTCTATCGAAGGATTTTTGTACTTTTTCACAATATTATCTAATAGCAAAAGGATTAAGAATATAACATATGTATGTAGATGGAAACAAGAGATAAGATAAATTTGGAATTATAAATAAAGGGCACGAGGGCAAAACAGTGATGGCATTTTCGGTATACCATATTTTTACTTTTTTCGGTACATTTGGGTGCAGAAAAATCGTCGTCAGTACATTCGGTACATTTGGCTCATTTTTAGTACATTTGGAGAATTTGAAGCACATTTTCAGTACATGTTCGGTACATTTGGACAATTTACATTAATGACCTTTACTTTTAAGTAAACGAAAATATTAAAATAATCTCGCTATGTGTAGATTTTGTAATTTAATGTGAAATACATCTTATTTTCCTAGGGTTTTTGAGATGGGAAAAGTGAGGACCTGTTTTTTTTTTGTTAGTAATTTGTTTGGAAAAGTTTCGTACATTTTAGTTAAAATTGGGTGTTCAAGACAGAAAAGTACATTCGGCCTCTAAAAAGTACATTTGAAGTCTCGATTCAGTACATTTTCACAAACTCCAAATGCCATCACTGGGGCAAAATCTGATATGCACCAATTTCAAAACTTTGCAAAAGGGCGTAAGTCAAACGTTCGCATTCCCATATATTTATAACATGTAAAATGCTTGAAAAACTTTTTGAATTAATTTTTATGGTCTTAATAACGCATAAGATTTTCATTTTAATTGCCTATAATATGCAATAAGTGCGGGTACTGAATGTTTTATCAATGATAAGTATATGAGGTATTTGCGGTCAAAACGTGATAAGTGCGACATGCGTTTGAACTTTACGCTCTGAATGATTTTTGTTTATAATTTAAGGTATTAAAATGCATAAAGCAACACATGTATATTTTATGTTTGTTCATTACAAATAATATGAAATCTACTATCTGCAAACTGTCAGCCTGATTTTAAAGCAAACAAAAAAAACAATGTATTTCGAAAAAAATGGCGCTTATCACGTTTTGTCCGCACGCTCTTCAAATAGTGAAGTGCAATCACAGTGAAATTTGATATAATAATATCAGTTATCATAACAAGTTTTTAATCAAAAGTGAGCGGTATTACATCGGTAGGCGTGGCACCTATCATGCACAAAAAAGTTTTTTTTTTTTTAATTTGAATTTCAATCTAATCAAACGAAATGTTGGGACTCTTCATACTCTCAAGTTATGTAAATATGTATATTTCAAAGGGAAACATATCAGGCTTACTAATTCGTACTTCGCGAGTCTGCCTAGTAGCGGACGAAACTAGTATGACTAGGTTAAGCTAATTTTTTCTGTTTGATTTAGCTTTCTTCAGTGTAATTTTTTTGGCATATTGACACCATTTTTATTTTGAGTGCGTACTCTTTGATGAGTTCATTCTTTGATGTGTGTACTCGTTGGCAAGTGTATTTTTTCAAGTGCGTATTTTTAGGAAGTGTACATGTAGTGTGCACATATTGATAAGCTTACTTTTTGAATGCGTCCGCGTGCTAACTGACTGAATGGAAACTATTTGAAATACGTTCTATTTCGTGCCTACTTTTTTTGTCTGCACTTTTTGAGTGTGCAATATTTAAATGTGTACTCTTTAATGCTTACTTTGTTTATGTGAGCTTTTTTATTATTTCCAATTATAACATTTTTCCAACCAAAAAAACACATTTATCATCCTGAATAAATAGGGTAAATTTATATCATCATTAATATACCGTTAAGGCATACACCTTGACATTTAAATATGCACAACTTATAATGCTATAAAATTGTTAAACCCTTCATATTGCGCTCAACGCTGCTGCTACTGGTAGTAATCGTTAAATGATTTTCCACTTCAATGGACGTAAAGTAGCAGATGACATTAATACGCAACACTTGAAAAACGTGAACGTGAAATTCTTAAGAGTTACCTAAAACAACACTTAACATGACTTCAAGTGATTCGCACACACGCACACACTCATGCGCATCAGCATCAGCGCTTAAGAGGGTTCACTGAGGAATTAGCATTTAATATGAAGATAAGGACCCTTTTTTTTTTTGTTTTTGACAAATGTTAAGCGTATAAAATCTACTCAGGTATGACACACAACTCAAAACCAACGAAAGACGAAAAAGAGCCACTTAAGTGTCAATGCAAAAAAAAAAAAAAAGGTATCAAGGGACAAATAAAATAAAAATAGAAGAAATCGAAAAAACAAAAAGGATCAAAACTAATTATGATTACTCATGCAAGCAGTAACAGCAGCAACGCTGTAGTTGACACAAACTACATACTGCTCTACTCAATTTAGCAAATGTCCTTTTGTGAACTTTTGTTCGTTCCAAGAATAAATGCGTACACTGTACAGCAGCAACTTTATTTAAATACAAACGACGACATTTCGTATGGTCCTTTTTATGTTAAAATTGTGCTTTGTTTATTGACGTATTGACACGCACATATTTACTCTGGGCATATAGAGAGACAATTCAAGTAAAGAAATATTTAAAATATATCAGCGGTTCTGAAGTGCAAGTTCAATAAATAAAAATAAAAACAAAAAAATTTACTCTTGAGCAAAAAATTTCATGATTCCTTGTCCCCAATGAACTTTTATATCTTCCACGATTATTTTTTTTTATAGAGAAATTGAGCTAAATTGTCTATCTATGTCTTCATACATAAAAAAAAGAAGAAATGGAGACAGCTATTTTTTGACTATATGTTGACTATTCCATATTTGGCTGACGCACCAAAAAATTTTCGTAAAAATTAGTTTATGGAACCATGTAAGTAAAGTCTTATTCTTAAATTCATTTTTGAAAATATACTGAAGCAACAGGACATTATTTTAAGGTTAAAATTATACTAGCAAGGTCTGCAAGGATTATCTGAGACAGCAAATATAACAGAAAAGAACCAGACTCGTTTTCACTAAACTGTGAATATGTCGTTTGGTTCCTTTTTGATAGGCATACTAGGCTATTGGATATCTATATTTCATATTTGATATTATTTTTAGTTTTACTTTTGATTTCTTTAAATGTGATATAAATTAAGTATTCCATATTAGGACAGCTTGTCTATATATATAAAGAAACATTTCATTTATTACTTTTGGGAAATGAAAAACTGTTCAATAACTCAATTTTTATCTGGAAATTTTTGTCCAAAAATCCATATTTGAATACTTTTCTCTGATGTTAAAATTGTTGCAAAAAAAAATACTTGGGAATCACTGTCTGTCACGAACATACATACATATATTCATGCATAGTACACTTAAGTGTTAGTTAAATAATTATTTTTGCATGAATTTGTTTTTCTTATCCTTTGTTTATTGTTTACTTTATTGAGAATTTCATATTACAAAAGTGTCGTCGTCGTCATTGTCGTTGTCGTTGCCGTTGCTATCGTCCTTGGCGCTGCAAGGGTAGGTACTCTCTCTCCCTTTGAACCCTGTTTGCGTGTTCAATCACCATGCACTATGAATGGTTTTTATATTACAACTTAGTTGGATTTTTTTTCTCTTTACTTTATTTTACTTTTGTTTATTTGATTGGACTTAAATATGAGGGTCCTTTGTGTGCACTACAAAGTGATGGCATCACAAAGTGTATTTGAGTGTAAGGGGTACTTTTTGCCTAAGGGTTTTTTTTTTTTGTTTTTTTGAAATGCTATACATCTGCTCATATATACTGTGTATATTTTTTGGTCGTTTTATTCTGCACTTCCGTTGTTTTTTAATTATTTCCCTCTCTCTCCCCTATACATATTAATGTACAGGGAAATGCGATTTTCGACACTGATAAAAGTCGTATTGTATTTTGTTGTTTTTCTTTCTTTTTTTTTGCATGCCCTATAGGTAACAATAAATTTCTGTGTAACTATTCTTCATTATGCATAATTATCGTTAAATTACATCTACGTAATGTATGTTTTAGTTGAAGCGATATTGTTGTAATCACTTGTGGTTTTTTTAATTACCATGATTTTTTATTAGCTTTACGAGAGCCGAGGTAATTCACCTTTGATATTGATTTATTTAACAGGCAAAGGAGGAAGTAACCAATGTCATAAAAGTTTAGAAACTACTTATTGGTGCATTACATTAAAAGTAGGCAAGATCAAGGGTTGCTCGAAAATTTGAAAAAAGTTAAAAAATATGAGGCATAGAAACAAGCATAAATCAAAGCAATCAAGCGTAAGTCTTAAGAAATATATAAGCTATCTTAGTCGCTTGAATAGGACTTTTTAAAAGCTATACCAACTCTGTACTAAAGGAGGATATCCTTGGTGACACTCTAAGTTCACATTATTGCGGCGAGATAATATTGCAATTAAGGACTTAACTACAACAGTAGTCACTAGACAGAAAATTTAAGCTAAAAATAATACTGGGAAATGTAAATGTCACAGGATATGAATTGGCTGATGAACCAACTCCGCAGGGAATTTAAACAGAGTATACTTTTGCTCTATTGGTGGATTTTATTTCAGCTGCAATGAGTCATGTCATGGGATAGGTCTACAATCAGTCCCTAGATGAAGTTAAATTAGGTTATTTTTCCCAATGGCAAACAATCACATTTGTAAATGACACCGGATACATCTAAAAAAGATTCTAATAGAGCCACTTAGGCTTGAGTTTGTGTTAATCTGACGGACATTGCGACAAACGTAAATTTAGTAGGGGAGAGAAGGCTAAAGTGATCTTTATTTCGGGAGTTTTCCGGAACTACCCTTCTAAAACTACCTTGGATCAGATTTGAGAACTCACACCTGCATAGCATTACTTATTGCCTGAGGCTCAGAATGCTTATCACGCTTAATATATGGCCCAATGCAAATATATAGGGGTAGTTTTGGGACTTAATAACTTTTTCCTAGAAATCATGTCAATAGCCGAAAAGATATGGTTGGATAGGTCCTTCTCCAGCAGCAGTAATTGTGTTATAAAAACATGGTCCAGCAGAGTTTTTTGCAACAGAGTAACCACATTTTATTCTTGGAAGAGAACGTTGTCCTGATCAATTTTGCCGAACAAAGCTATAGATTAGGAAGTATTGATTATTTTTACCTATATTTTAAGGTAAAAGAGGTCATAGGAGGTTAAAGAGCTAAAGAGTTCGCAAATATACAAAACTCCCAAAAAATAGTTTGTCTATCAAGTTTCTAAACGCACACGTCCAAACAGTTCGCACCCAAAGTGTACATCTCCAAAGACTACGTTCGAGGAAAGCAAGAAACCAAAGAGTATGCACCCAAAGAATACGTAATCAACGAAAACGTACTCAAAGAACTCATACCCCAAAATATGGATTCAAAGTGTACACTCCCAAAAATATACAGCAAAAGAGTGCACACCACAAAACAGAGTATGTACCCAAAGAGAACGCACCCTTCATTTACGAAAACGTACCCAAAGAATACATATTCAAAATATGTATTCAAGGAGTACGCACCCAAATAGTACTCGTCCAAAAGTAAGCTACCAAATCACCCAAAATAACATACCCAAAAAGTATCCAACCAAAGAAGTACATGCCCAAAGAGAGCACACCCAAAAAGTACGCACCCAAAGCTTACGTACCAAAAAAGTAAAAACCTAAAGATTTCGCAATCAAGGATAACGTAGTCGTAGAATACATATCCCAAAGAAACATATAGAAGTACGCATACAAAGAGTACACTCTCAAAAACGCACGCAACCAAAGAGCACGCGCTCAAAGAATACGCACCTAAAATCTGAAAAAGTACGCACCCAAAGGTTATGCATTCAAATGGTATGCACTCAGAAAGTATGCATCCAAACAATACACATCCAAATAGTACGCAACCAAAAACAACGCGCTCAAGGAATACGCATCTGAAAAAGTACGAAATCAAAGAGTACGCAATCAAAGAATATGCATTCAAAAAATACACAGCTTAGGGGACTAAGGTATTTTATTTTATACATACAACATCACAGCTTGCCGACAATTTTTCCTCTATGATGATTACCAGAAATTGTAATGTCTTTTTTTTTCACAATATGAGACACATTGTTGTGCTCGCAAACGGTTTGTATCACATTAAAGTTGATACATCTCCACAAACATTTTCAATTAGATATTTTCTTTATTACATACACATATATCCAAAACACGGAAGCGTGTTATACAAACCTGAAATGAATGAGAGAAAAAAAAGGATATGCATTCACATTAGTTACGGATGTTAGGTAATAAAATAAAAATAAATTCTTATGGTACGATATGTAACAAGCAAACAAATTGCAAACAATTCCAAAGAAATTGCTGCTGCTTTTCATGTCAGTAGGTATCATTACAACGTTTCCTTTTTTTCTATCTCTTTATGAACCTATAGCCATATTTTGCACAAAATAAAATAAAAACGAAACAGACCATAAGCCCTAAGAACCAAAAGAAATCAAACTGCAAGCCATAAACCACAAACAACACATATACGCTACAAAAGGAACTTACGGAAAAGGTGAACTTCGGAAGAAAAAAAAAATTATATCAAATAAAATTCACGAAGTTACTGAAAATCAATAACCATAAAATTTCTAAATGCAGGCAGGCAAGTTCAAAGGAAGTACAACAAAAAATAAAAAGGAAAAATACATACGATACAACAGCAGAAACAATAAAAAGCAGAGAAGTTTTTTTTTTTTCTTTGTTGAACAAAAAGTTAAAATATGGTAAAGTTTAAATATCTGTGTAAGGAAACAACCTATAAAGTAGTTCCCCCTAAGGGAAAAAATTTGTTGATTTTTTTATCCCAAACTTTTTGGTATAAAGTCATATCAAATAAAAATAACGTAAGAAAAAATACAACAGCATAAAAGTATACAAGTAATTTAAAGACAAAAAAAATAAAAAAAAAATATGATGATAATGAAGGGCAAGGTATGGGGCATATTGTGGTAAAGTTAAAATACAAGAAGCTATTATGGTACAGCAACAATAACAACAACAACTACTGCTATAAAGTAAGAAAACAGAAAAAAAACAACATCCCAGGGTCTTTAGAAGCTGCTGCTGTTGCTGCACTCCATGAATTTTGATAAAGGGAAAGGCAGGCATATTGCTATTGCTGCCTATGATGATTATTGCTGTAGCTGTTGTTGTTGTTTTTTTTTTTGTACTCCTTAAGCCTCCTTAGTTAAGAAATAGTCACTACGAAACTATAGAGATGCTACAATATTGATACAATTAAAATATCGACATATGGGTAGATAATTTGATCGAAAATCGTATGGCATTGTAAAACCGGATTGGGCGTTAGATTTTAAGGTGAAGCTAGACTCCAACAACTAATAAGTGTGTTCCTATCATATGCAAGAGCAATATTAAAATATTTGCTGTAATGCAAAAAAAAAAAAAATATTAAATACTTTTATGTCAGAAAAATAATAGACCCAATTTGGCTCCATTTGTTGTCATATGCCCAACGCTGTTAAGTTTTTCAATCTGCATTTTTTTTATATTGTTTTTTTAAACAAATAGCAAAACGGTTATAAAGTGTTAATCAATTTCGGCTACAATTGCTAATATGCGCCCATTTATTTGAAATTCATAGCTCAAAAATATAAACTATAATGAAAACTACACGTTTGATGTTTTGGAGTCAAGTTTGGCTCAATTCATCGGGACTCAATCAAAGTTTTTTTTTTTTTTGGAGAAATTTTAAAACAAAAACAATAAACTGCTTATTGTTTTGGAGCTAAGTTGAGTTCTATTTGCTACTACTACTACTGTGCCCCCTTTATTTTTTCAATGAGAGTTCGTCCATTGGTTGCAATTCAACCATTATAGTGAAATAGATAATACGCATTTGGCATTATAAAGCTGAGATAAAAAATAACTAATTTTAGTCATCTCTTCCAAAAATAAAAAACATGATATCCTATCTCTATGCCTTTGTTATGATTCAATCTATATCTCTATACGGAATTTCAACAATATCGGTCCATTAGCTTAGCTGCTAAAATATTTTATTTAGTTACATAAAGGCGTCACACTATCCGTTAAAGATAAAATACCTCTCCTTAGGGTTCAATCTATCTGAATAACAAATTTCATGAAAATTGGTTCAGTGTTTTGGCTGTGAAAACATATTTTCTCATTAGGGGTGTGACACCGCCCATTAAAAAAAATAACATTTTCAGTACTCAATCTATCTCTGTACCAAATTTCGTCAAAATCGGTCCATTAGCTCGGTAGTGAAAATGTTTTCTCCTATAAGGGGTGTGTAGGCGCCCACTAAGGAAAAACATTTTTGCTCAGTAATCAATCTATTTCTATAACAAATTTTATGTATTGGTGTAGGGGCTCAGCCACGGCAACGTATTTTTCCATTAGGGGCGGTGCCACACCCACTAAAAGATAACAGCATTTTCAATATTCTTTCTAAGGATTCAATCTATTTCCAAACCAAATTTCATCAAAGTAGGTCTGTTAGAGTCGTGGCACCGCCTACTTTTGCCAACAAAAAAAAAACATTCTGCAATGCCTCTCTTCACAAACTTTCCAACAAAATCAAGCGATTGTATTTGATACTGCGGAGTGCAATTCCAACCGTTGATAACACTCAAATTGACCGATTGATTTTTCGGGTGTAGATTATTCTTCTTAACTGGTAAAACAAGAGAGTACAAATAGATCAGATATTTTTCGTCTGATTAGTAACATTAAAAATTACCAACCAAGCAATGCGATCTCGTTTTCAGTAAGGAATAAGAAGTATATCACTTAAAATTGATGCTACTCATTTCAATTACAATGATATATTTCACCATCGCTATGAAAATACAAGTAAAGGGAACATAACAGCAGGGCTAAAAACACAAAAAACATCGACATCAATTTCAAACCCAAAAACGTAGAAACATGCTAAATATTCATATGTGAACAGCACAAAGCAACAAAGGGAAAAAATACAAGATATTTCCACTTATATGAACACATTTGCAAGATATGTATCTCTAAAAATGTTAAGCTACAAACTACTCGTACAACAAAAAACAGCAACTATAAAAGGAATAACACGTACAAAAAAAAAAAAAAAAAAAAACAAAAACAAAATCTAAGGAAAACTACAAGGAGGCAAGAGCAAAATGTGTAAAATGATCATCAAATGTGATTTGCAAAACGACACGATGACGATGAAGCTAAAGACGATGAGACCGACCCAGTCAGTATCTTATTGCAAAGAGCTCAGCATACAGACTCTTCCTCCCTATAAAGTGCTGTATAAGGTTGGACTTAGAATATGCATGGTACGTTATGGTTGAAATACCTAAAGGAGCTGTGTACAAATGAGAGAAAAAAAAACAGGCTGTTGTTGATTATGCACTGAAAGAAAACAATTCAATACTTTGAACAAATTTGGCCAAACTTTATACATCGGGGTTTATTAAATTTTTATCGGGTTTTTTATGGTTTCACTTTTAGATTATTTGAACGCCGAAAAACTACAACTGATTTCAATTCGATTTACTACAACTCTCCCATATAAGTTGTTCAACAACATACTACTTGTCAATTGATTCACTATTCTACCCTTATATATTATTCCACATATGTATATTTCCCACGATATCTTAAAAAGAAAAAAAAACTCTTTAATTCCTGCACATTTCTCTCGATGTAGCCTTTCAAAAACAGCATAAAACGAAGAAAGGAAAAACCTCCAGCGACTAGTTGGATTGTTGGCAAAGTGGTACAAGTGTAGGGCTTGTGGCACAAGTAAGCAATCAAGGGATAACAACAGGGAGCAGGAACAACAACAAAAAGGGTCTTTCCACAACTGATGCAGAGTGTTGCGCTGCAGTGAGTTGGTTACACAGGCATTTCATTTACAAAGGAATGCTTTTGGGATTTTTGCCTTCTACGTTTAAAAGATACCGTATAGAGAGAGGTTGGTTAAAAAATTCTCGTTTAAACATTTAGTTAAATGTTATACAAGATGAAGCAGTGAATCGTAATAGCAAAATGTTGAGATGATTGTACTTAACTGTGGGGCAAAGTCACACATAGTATGTAGTAATAAACTTTACTAGAGTTTACTTTTATCTCCAGACGAAAGTTGTAAAATCTTATTAAAAGATGTCAAATATATAGCATATGAAATGCATGAAAAATACTTTGATATTGCTAAAAACACAGGTATATAATATAAAGTAAAATATATACCTATGAGATTTAAGACAAAAGCTGTATGGTATAAAATGTAAGACATAAGTCATTAAGTTGAAAGATACAAGACATTAAGATATAAGATTTAAGATATAAAATTTATGATACAAAATAGAAAACATAAGATAAAAGAAAACATGATACAAGATAAAAAAACAAGATGCTTGCTATTAAGTTATAAGATGTAAGATACATCTATGATGTAAGATATAAAATTTAAGATATAAAATTTATGATACAAAATGTTATATGCAAGATATAGAATAAATAATACAAGATAAAAGATACAAAATACAAGATACAGGCAACAAGATTCAAGAAGCAAGGAGAAAGATATAAGACATAATGCTTATGAAATAAGATATCAGATTTTAGTTATGTGACGTAAGGTATAATAAAATGTATAAATATGTATACAATATATATATATATATATATAAGAAAAAGTACAAAAGACATTCTCAGAAATGATATAATAGTTATAAAGTATAATATACAAGGTATCTGGTACAATATATAAATTATCAGATGTAAGACATAAGGTGTGGTACATCAGACTTCTAGGAAAAAACATATAAGATATAATAAATATCCGAATTTATATAAAATCAAAGGCTTAAAGTATAGGATATTAGGTAGAAGATATAGAGCACAATATGCTGGGTGTCCCATTTTAACTTACACAGTTGAATAAGTCAAAAATTGCAAGTCATTCAAAAAATGTTTCAAATAAATGTTGGTGGGTATCAAAGGGCTGATCCAGCCATGACCTGAACCATGACCTTTACCTACAATTTCAAGGTTATTTGAAGCGCAACTTTAGTTTTTCAAATGGAAACCCCCATTTTTGACCTCGGATTCCGGAAGAGCACAAAATTTTACGTTCACATAGGTATTCATGTTAGAAGTCAGAGTGACCCCTGAAGGTCATTTCAAGGTCGAATTCCCGCTTGGTGCAGAAAACCTGCAGCCATTTAAGGCAAGATTGCGCAGCTCTCCAGCCAATGATTACTAGCTTTCCTGCACCAAGCAGGAATTCGAAATGAAATGATTTTTAGGGGTCACTTTGACCTCTAACTTGACTTTTGACTTATTCAGCTGTGTAAGTTAAAATGGGATAACCTGTATAAGAAATACGATACTTAACTCAAGATGTACTGAGATATAGCTTCATACATATAGGATCATCAATGAAAAACTCCCGAAAAAATTCTGAAATTTTAGCTCCTTTTCTCCTGGTTGTCCGATTTCACCTAACCCACTCAAAGAACGTCAACAAAAAAAATCAAGAGCGATTTCATAAAAAAAAGTTTAACGTCCGAAAAGGTCTTTATTCCTCTCCACTGCTTGCCCTCTTTTATCTGTTTTAACTCCCCTGCTACGGATGCCTTTTAAAGAAGACCCCTAATCTGTCAAAATAATTTTGAGGCACTCGCTACGCAACGTGCACGTTGAAATAATTTTGTGGAGGCCCTATGCTCCATGAGGTGATAAAGGACATAAGAAGAATATATAAACAGTCACTTTCCATAAGAAATCTTAGATTTCGCTAAATTCAAATAATAGTGTTAAAGCGTCTTGTCCTAGCTTTTCTTCTTCATGCTCCCGAACGGCGCTAGTTCTGAACACTTTTGATGTAAAATCTAATCTTCTAAGCATGGCCTGTTGCATACAAAAGAGGAAGCCAGATATCACTCTGCTCAATGAAAAATGCAATGCAAAAAGTCCATTGTTGTGTGGCATGTCGCGCCCTATTGTTGGAACCAGAAGTCTTCCAGAACTTTTTCAGGCATATGCAGTAACACCAAGTGTGCCAAGATCCGGTGATATCGATTGCCATTGACAGTCTCACCAGATTTGTAGAAGAAAACCCTATTAAGGGTCTTGAAGCAAAAGTAGACTCAAATAGTCAATTTTTCAACGTGCAATGAAGTTTCGAGAATTATCGTGAATTATCGGAATGTATTCTACAGAAAAATGATGATTGTTGAAGAATGCAATCTGGCCTCCAAATGTCAGTATTTTGAATACTGAACTCATTGCTCAATAAAGTAAAATTTCCGTTGAAATTTTATTCTTTTCTTCGGTCAGCAGACATAATGTTTTGAGTGAATTGAACATATGAAAATAAAAGTGAAATAACGCAGAACACGTTTTAACTCTTCGTTTTTTTTCGTCTATGTTTCCAAACATAAAGCAACCAACATGGAAAAGAATCATGTCTTCTAAAAATTAGTCATAAAGCTGCAAACATATTAATCCCCACAAGTATTAAGAATCCCATTATGGGACAACATCAAATAAAATAAAAGAAAGACACTAAAATTTTAATAACCTACCAAAAGAAGAAAGCAAAATGGGAAAAAAAATATCGTAGATTTTATAAAACTTTATTTGCTCCATAGAGGTTTTGTTGAGAAAAATGCCATTAAAAAGCGCTTCCATATATGTTACCCATGGGAGAAGAACAAACAAACATGCGAATCAGGAATTAAACGACCAACTCTGACTGTCCGTCTGTCACTTCATGGTACATGATGTCTGTCCACATGTAGCTGTCAAAAAGATGCTGTTAATACAAGTTTGTGTGTGGGTATACACAAAGTGTGATTATGTCTGTTTGTATGCCAGGCCATACATTCTGGAAAAAAAGTACGTGATCGTGTTACAAAAGTTCACACTCTGCTTCTGCTGTTTTTTTTTTTTTTTGTCAGCGCTTTTTTTTCTTCTTCTTTACCCTTTTATATGCTTACAGAAGTATTTTTTTTTTTTTTTTTGTTTTTAAACACTTTTTTTTCTTAATTTTTTTTTTATCTTTTTCTTGGTCTACTCAAGTATCTGCACAAGTTTTGTAGCGTGCTTACTTTGCTTGCTTCAGAAGCTTTAGCTTTACTGGCTTTATACGGTGTGATGGTTCTTTTGTGCTCCCTTCCAACGTTGCACGTCGCTTGCCACAGAGTTTTGTAACGTATATGGTTATGACAGTTTGTGAAGTAACGTAGTGGCTTAAAATGTTTCGAAAAAAGGGGTTCTTAAATAGGAGATTTATGCTACCGAATATGCAAAAAATTTAAGACTGCTCACATGACTAAAAGCTGTTGTTTTCTTTTGAGAGCTGATAAAATAAAATCACTCCGCCCTCGGACGATACAATTTTTCAAACAATTTGGATATTTTCATACAACCTGGTCGTATGACTGGTAGTATGAAAAGTTGTATGATCTGATGCTGCTATTTTATATTAACTTAAACATGAGCTACCATTTGAGAATCGCTGCCTCAGTGGAAGTTACTATGTCAGCATCTTCATATGTTTTTGCTGAAATTGCCTGCAGCATTTGATTCATTGCTCCGTCGTTGTTGCTTTTTTCAACTTCACTCTCATTTATTCTCACATTTTTTCTTTCTTTTCTTTTATTCGACGATACTTACTACCCACCTCTTGCCACTTTGCGGACATTTCTTTCATTTTTTCCCCACCATTTTATTTTTACTACATTACTTAAATGGGGGAAAAAAAATTCCACTTCATTCAATTTTTTATGCTTTCATATTCTGGTATGTTGTATTTGGGTTTTTTTTTTTTTTTGTTTCATCATTTGGCTCCTGCTGTTGTATTTTTATTATGTTTGTTTTTCCTCTTCTCACAATTTTTTTTTTCTCCGTAATTTTTCAACATACTCGTCGTCGTATCTTCCAGATACCAACGCTTTGTGTTTGCGCTCCTGATTTCATAATTTCAAAGACTTGATGGTTTTAGCGCCTTGTGTGGCGATGGCGATTCATAGTGTAGATGCGCATAATTTTGCGCTCATTTAGAGAAGCGTATTAAAAAAACAAAAAAAAAGAGGGAACTCATAAACGCGTTGCTTCTTTTATTATTATTATTATTACCATTTTTTTGCCTTATCTTCTAAATGGTTATGTGTACTATATTTTTTTTTCTGTTGCATTCAGAGGGATTTTATATTGAATTACGCGCTGTTTGGTTTTTTTTGTGTTGTTGCTTTACTTCCCTTGTAAACCTTAAGCCTCGCAGTCAAACACTTTATTTCGACGCGGCTTTTATGAGCTTCTTGTAATTTTAAGCTTTGTTTATTTTTTTTTTCTTTTTATATATTGTTGGTTCTTTTATATGGTTTGCTTTTATTTTCTTTTTATTATTTTTTTTTTTTCATTTCTTTGGCTCTATTCATTTTAATTCAAGCGCAAAAATTAAGCTGCTTTTGTCTGTTGTGTGCATAAAAACTACACTGAGCTTAAAATGCGATTAATATGCTACAAGTTTTATAACGCAAAGGTACCACTTACCGACCACTTATCGGCACGTCTATTTGAACGTCCTAAAAAATACATAAATATGATATGTAATTTCACTAAAATTAAGCTATTTATTGTTATAGATGTTCACCGCGGAAAAAATAAGTTAACAATAGTTTAAATGATAGTTTTTATTTCTAAATTTTGTTTTTAAAAAATTGATACAAAAACACAAGGTGCACCATTTACCGACCGGCATGTGATAATTTTGTCTGTTTCCGTCCACTGAATTACCTGATTCCGACCGCTAATATCATAATAAGAAAAATTAAAATCACTTTATTTATATTTGTTTAAAAGAAAATGCATTTTACTATTTTGATTAAAATCTTTTCGGTTTTAAGAAAACAAAAGCAATAGTTTCAATTGCTTTACCATTATTAGTCAAAATTGCTCATCAATATTGATGTCCAAAATAGTTTGGTTGTGGTCGATAGGCATATTTATGCAAATTTAAAACCTTAATAAAAAGAGCAAAACAGGAAAATAAGGTAAAATCGTAAAAGTTTCGAGTCAAATTATGGCAAATCTAATTGATTTAAACTAGGTCGTATACAGGTTCGCCATCGTAGAATTATGTGTAGAATGCATAATCTAACAAAAATTATACGTTTTTAGTTTAACTAAATACAAAAACTAACTTTTTTTACGAAGCGTAAAAATCCTGTTACCGAACGTGGTCAGAATGAGGAACGTTGGGAAATTTTTACGTAAACAAATTCCGACCGCTTTTGTTTATCTCAAAAATTTTTTAAATTAAATAAAAAAGTAGTAACTACTTTGTAGTAATGACAAATATTTATATAAGCACGCAATAAAATATTAAAATACTTATAGCTCAGTTTATTTCCGCTGAAAACTCTATAATTTTGCAACTCCTTTTTATCATTTTTTAACACTCGCGAAACCATCGAATTGCACCGTTCCGTAGTTTTGACTCAATTAACAAAAAATCTGTTAGAATTTTAAAACGATTTTTTTACAGTTGACGTATCAATATTAAAGGAATGAAATGCGTTTACTTTCGTAAATCTTTCGCTGGAAATTGACGCACTTTTATAGAGTTTTTTTAAAGCGGTCGAATACACGAATCAGGTCGGCGACCGGTGCCGTTGCGTTATAGGTACTATAAACACGTTAAATAGTTTTGTTCTTATATATACTATAAAAGTTCAAATATGTACTATAAATACTTCTTATACTATAAGTAGTTTAAGAACTTTCATAGCTAAAATACCTATAAATACTAATAACATTCTAAAACCTATAAATACTTTAAAAACTATAAATACTATAAATACTGTAAGTGCTATATATACTATAAATATTATCAATACTATAAATACCATAAAAACTACTAATGCTATAAATTCTATTTAATTTTTTTTTTTCAGTGCAACAATTTTTTTTCTCAAAAGTTCATAACATTATAATGACATTCATTGCCCCATTCAGTCGTTGCCCGCTTAATATCCAGAGGATATAAGTGCGTACTTTTTGGTCTGCAGGTACGAGTACTTCAAATGAACGTTCCGGTATAAGTACATGCGCACTCATAAAAGATAACCATAAAGCAATGACAAGAGCAAAAAAAAAAAAAAGTGATATCTTTAGAATTAGAATTTTTACGAGCATATTAACAACAAAAAAAAAAAAAAAATCCGTATTCCCCCTTATATGACGACAGGTAAGTATACTTAAGAAGTTGATTCAGTTAACTTTAGATGGTGGTTGACTTCTCTCGTGTGTGCATCTGAGGGTACATAAAATTAATTTACTTAATTAAACTTTGAAATTATCAAAGTTAAGGAAACAAAAGAAAATTTTGAAACTCTTGCGTGTGGTGTTGAATAATTCGCGCAAGTCAAATGATTCGTCTTTGAAAATAAAATGTATTACAGTATGTTACACGAACGGTTACTTCTTTGAAAAAATACTAACATTTTTAAATTTTCAATATTAAACTCTTGCCAAGTAAGGAATAATAACGATTAGGCTATAACACGGTAATGGCATGCAGCCGCTTTTGAGCGTAATAAAATATTATGGTCAATCAAAGTGTGGATGCGTTAACAAAACATTAAGCATATGCAATTTGATCACGTACAATTACATGCGATACTTACACACAGACACACACACATTCATATGTTCGTAAGTAGCTACAAACATATAATTATGCCAATTACACATAAAACCAAATTACCGCATTGGAACCTTTAATTTAATACTTTGAGTAACATGATATTTTTTTTTTCAGTACGCAGTTAGCAACGCGCATACATGGGCGGATAGTGTTTTTTTTTTTTTTTGCTCAGTTGTTACCTTATGCTACCTGCTAGGGATATGCTGAAAGGTTTTTTTTTTTTATTCAAAGCAGATTTTGAATAATAACCATGTGTTAAGCACTCAAGTCTTATTCAGGTAAAGATTGGACTAAGTTTCATCCAAAGTACTAAATGAATATTGGAAATAAAACAAAATTTTAGTTTTGCATTTAGCAACTAAGCTGGGAACAGTAAGTTCCAGCAAAAAAAAAAAAGATATTTGGAAAGTTAATGCTGACAGACGAAACATATAGGCCTCACAATCTGGATTGAAGGCTTAATCTTACTAGCATTTTTCTAAGTTGAATTCGGCAACATAAATTTGAGCTTTAATTTTTCCCATTATAACAATCAGGGTTAAAACAATATTGTCAATTGGTTATATGCTCAACCTTCTGAAAAAGACTTATATTGCGAGGATGCAAAATTGAACATTACAGAGAGAGAGAACAAAATTTGACATGATTAGATGTTGAATAATATATCCAGGGATAAACGTGTGAAGTTCTTTTATGTAGGCTACTTCAAGTATCTCTTCACCATACTTGGTTTACTAGAATTTTTTTTTGGATTTAAGAATTAAGTTTCGAGCTAATGTGCAAAAACTCTTTGTTCACCATATTCCGGTCATTAAACCGTAATCCGATACGTATGTAAATATATAACATTAAAATTTCTTTGATTTTTGTCATAAAAAAAAAAAAACCACATATCAAAAAAGTTTACTAGCAATATACGCAGACCTGCGCAGTAACATTGAAGTTCACGGCAGAGCATGTGAGTACAGAAGTCAACAGACTTTATTTCCGTTCACAATCACGTCACAAGAAGCCATAAAAGTATTATTTTCAATAAAATTTCCGGTTTTTATTTGTTATATGGGACAAACTGAACGAATTTAGACAAAAATTGACCGACACATATTTGATTTAATTGAAATTTTTTTTATGAGTTCTGTATCGAAAAAAAAGACGTTTTCGAAAAGAAATTTGACGTAGAACAGGATGGCGATATTAAAAATTTGATACAGGGTGGTGGTAATTGTTAAAAATCAATTTAAACATTTAAATTGTTTATAACAATATTAATTTGTTAATAGTTTTTTAAGCAATAATTTTTTAAATAAAGTTAATTTTCTTAGCTTTAAAATGAAAATAATTTAAATGTTCTAGCTTTAACAGAACGTAAGCCAAAGCTTACGAAATTCTCAAAATTTAAATTCGCTCTATTTTGAAAAAAAAAAAAAAATGTTTTTCCAAAAAAATCCACGAACACGTATCTCTTCTTTTTCGATACAGAGCCCATAAAAAAATTTCAGCCAAATCAAATCGTCAGAAAAGTGTTCGGTTTGTAAGAGAACGTTCCATATGCACAATGTGCCATGAATTAGATGATAAAAGTATTGACGCTTTTTTTTGGTAATTGAACTTTTTCGTTTTAAATAAATTTTCCTCAGATTTTATTTATTTATTTATTATATCTATTTTTTTTTTATATAAAATTGTCCCTTAATAAAGAATGAGCCGTAAAAGAAATATCATTATAAGTATGAAGTGTAAATCAAAAATCGCAAACCGTAGAACCGATTGCCGATTACTTATTTTTAGCGCATCTCCTTAGTAAGCACAATATATTTTCTATATTTAGTGTAATTTTCGAAAACTACCGAGTTTTATCTATCCAGCGGTGCTTAAGTTTTTAATTTTTCATTGCTTTTACAAAAATCATACCAATTTCAAAGTGACTTAAATGTGTAATTAAATGTCGCTCATACGTCATGTTGAACCACAAATGACATGGCAAGTCAGTGATGGCATTTTCGTTACATTTGTACTTTTTTCGGTACATTTGCGTCCTGAAAAATCGTTGTCAGTACATTCGACAAGTTTTGAGTACATTCGGTACATTTAGGGCATTTTCAGTACATTCGCCAAATTTTTAGCACATTTTCAGTACATTTTCGGTACATTTGGACTATTTATAATATTTACCTTTGTTTTTGTTTTTTAGTAAATGAAAATAATCGCGCAATCTGTAGATTTTGTAATTAAGTTAATGTGAAATATATCTAATTTTGCTAGGTTTTTTGAGATGGGAAAAGTGAGGACCTTTGTTTTTTTTTTTTTTTTGATAGTAAATTTTAGAACAATTTCGTGCATTTTAGGAAAATTGGGTGTTCAAGACAAAAAAGTACATTCGGGCTCTAAAAAGTACATTTGAAGTCTCGATTCAGTACATTTTCACAAAACCCAAATGCCATCACTGATTGCAAGTAGTTTTTGGGTAGTTTAAACTTTTATAAAAATAGTAATAAATTAATAATTTTAGCACCAACCAACTATTATTCTCAAGCTACAAGTTTACCAAAAAAAAAAAAAAAATGTATGAGTTACTAGCCCACAAACTCTATAAGCTTTAAACTGCCAATGAAACTAAAATTTCATAACACCTTTGAACTTCTATTTCAAATTCTCTTAACAACCTAAAATATTTCGCATATTTTCAAGATATGCACATATTGCAAAATGTTTCTACATACACAATACACACATTAACAGTATCATTATTAAAAACCATATGAGGTATCTATGTAAAATACTTAAAATGCCAAAGAGCAACAACTATTAAACAAAATAATTAGTTTAATACGAATATATTATTACGCATAAGAAAAACACTCATTCATTGCAGCAAACACTGCAAACGCATAAGAATTTTAAGAATTTTGCAGTTGTGAACTGAGTATTTTTTTCTTTTTTCTTTTTTTAAAAAAAAAACAACAGCATGGCAAAAATGCGCACAACAAAAAAAAAAAATGTAACAAAATTCAATTAAATATCACAAATGAATTTGAAAAACATTTGCGTCAAATTAAGAAAATTATGTTGCGCACAGTTACGCGCGTACTCATAGCTACGACAAGTACGCACACAAGCAGCAAGCACTCATAGATATTGCACATACCGTTGCTGCTGCTATTGCATACCAAAGCATGTGAAGTCATGCGTGGAAAATGTGAAAAATTAATTTCAACAAAAAAACAACAAAAAAAAAAGAAAAACGAACAGCTACTAAAAAAAAAAAAATAAATAAAAAAATTTCAACGCAAGTGGAGAATAAAAATTCCAAGGCGACGCAAATGAAATTTTGAATTATTTTATGCGTGTAATGGCAATAAATTAATGAAAAGCAGCAACAACAACAACAACTGGCATAAGAGTACGCATTAAATGAATTGCCATACGGAATGTGCAACGACGTCGAAAAAGTATCCTTAAGAAAAATTTGTACTTTGGTGTTGACAGGCTGACTAGCGAGCGGTAAAGCAGCAACAACAAATTTAAAATAATTAACAACAAAAAATCAAGAAAAAACTAAAAAAAAACATATAGAGAAAATTGTAATTTTCCGCGCCTTAAAAACTGCAATATACTCGTACTTATAGTTGACTGCTGCTTAATTGTATCTTACAGCTACAAATACCCACCGTTATACGGAATTTGCTTGTCAGTTGCTGCTTTAAGATTCATGGCACATGCTACCAGTAGGAAATTTTGAGTTGTCATAATGTCTGATTTTCTGTCAATGACTGCGGCTGTTGTTGACATTTTGTGTCATGCGAGAATTTTTTAGTTCGCGCATTTGTGGTGATAAAAATTAACTCAGCTGCAAAAATTTTGAACTTGTGCTTTCAAAAAAGTCAAGCAATATGTTTTTGACCCACGCTGCTTTTTTGTGCCAAGTTTTACTCAGATAGGCAGCTTTAAAGCAGCGGTGGGCATGAAAATCTAGCAAAAGAGCGCAACACCAAAAAACGAAATTTTAAAGTCTTTTTGCTTTCATTTCCAAATTTGCCAACAGCACAATAAAAAACCAAATTGCACACCACAATGCGGTACCGTCGCTAATGACTTTGTGTGTTTTTTTTTTTATTTCATCTGAACTCAAGTCAATGCTGTGCATCGACAGCGTTGAAATTCCGCGAATTGTTTTTTGGTTGCTTGTGCGTCGAATAACGGTTCGGGCTATGAGGGCGGAAAGCGCCACTAGGCGCCCATCGCTGCTTTAAAGTGTTCATATTCCATCAACATTAGCTCAAATATTAGGTCATATTATTAGCTTTCAAGTCAATAAATGCCAATTAAGGTACTTAAGGGTTAAACATCTCAAAGTTCTGACGTGAGGGAATTATTCTGGCTTAAGATACGATTTTAACAGCTCAAATTCTAAAGGATTGCATAACTGGCATAGCAGATTTTGTATATGGAACGATCCATGTCAACCGGATCAGTGCTGTGTCCAAAATTTGTAGTGACCAAAAGAATCGCCAGTGGGCTCATTTTGAAGCTCAGGACATCTACTTTCAGATTTCGTGCGCGTCTTTGCAAAATTCAAAATGGCGAATCCAATATGGTGGCCGGAAGCCGGTGAAAAATCGTATATCCAGCAATAAAAGCTTAAGTAAAAATAAAAATTCCCATTCAATATGGTGAAAAAATTTTAGAAAGTCAAGCGATTTGCACCGAATTTGGTATTCGAGAGTCATGGGGAACGAATCCGAAGTCAGATTTTACAAAATCAAGATGGCGGATCCAAGATGAAGGACGTTTTTTTTAAAAATCAACCGATTTGTACCAAAGCTTTTAAGGTCTTAGATTACGAATCTGAGGCTATATTTTAAAAATTTTCAAATTCAAAATGGCGGACGTATTGTTCAAAAATCAACCGATTAGCACGAAATTTGGTACACGGTGGTTTCTGGGGTCGCTGAATACGAATCCAAGGTCAGTAATTTAAAATTCAAGATGTTGTACCTAATATGGTGGATCAGAGTATTGAGTTTCCGCCATATTGGGTCCACCATCTTACATCTTAAATTTCTGACCTTGTATTCGTAATCAGCAACCTCAGAAATCTTCGTATACCGAATTTGGTGCACATAATTCCTTCAGACTGATACCAACTGAAGGTAGTTTGCGGTCGCTGAGCTCAAATCTACCAACAGAGTTTAGCCAACAACATTCATTTCAATGTTTCATTTTACACGATCTTATGTAAAGCTCTTATATTAAGCTCTATATTTTGATGCACATGATTTATAGTTTATTTCCAATCTGACATTTGCAACAATGTTTTAGAAAATTTTGCATGTGCAACATTGTAATCTCAAAGTTAAATTCCAAATAGGTACATAGTTGCGTATCTGTCATGCGTTGTCGTTAGTTTGATTGCATTTAAATGTAAAATTTTGCGGATTTTCTTTGCATGCTACTGCTTTGCGCGCTCGCTGTACGTATGTATCTGTATCTGTAACTGCAACTTCAACTGACAAATGCAGAAAATTGCTGTTGATTTCCGTTTAGTTAAGAACAAAAATATCAGGAGGATGGTGCTATGTTATTGTCGTCTTTGTAATATCTTGTAATTTTTCTTAACGCACTTCTTCTATGCTGTCACTTGTAGATACATTTTATGAAAAAAGTAAATTGCAAGCAAGCTGTTTAACGCAACAATATCAGCATGTGCACTTAGGCAAAAGTCGATAGAAAGATATGAATCTGAAGAGACGCAGCTATAAGAAAAGTTGCCTTAAATTATCTTATTGGAAAAACGACATATAAAATAGATAATAAGCAAAAGCTTCTTTTGAGCGAAATTTTATTTCTAGGTTATTTTTTACACAAAAGAAAATCGGCACATAATTGAATTGAGCAAGTGTAACAAAGCATTATATAAACATTCTCATTTTTCCCCCACACCAAAAATGTTCAAATCATCAAAGTCTTTTTTTTTTTTAGTGTAAAAAAAAAAACAAATTGAAACTCAACTACTAACTTTAAAGTGCACTGCATCTTGTAGTTATTTGAAAAATTGCAATTGAAACTAATTCAGCTAAGTGAGTGAGCGAGTGACTGACTTAGTGAATGAGTTAAGTGCAGCGCTTGTTGGCCATTCAGTGTCCGATGGCAGTGCCGCTGTTGAGTTTTGTTCCAGTTGCAGTTGTTTGTAGCAGATTGTACACAGATACAATTCAATCGATTTGTAAACGAAGAATGTCGTCCAGCAGGTTGCTGCTGTTGTTTAAACGCCATATGATTTTTTTTATTTTTTTTTCTCTCTCTCTCTACTGCTTGTTAATTTTCTTATGATTGCTAGTGTACTGGCTGCTGTTGCGCATGCGCAGAAAAACAGTTGCTTTATTGCTACTGGCTTGTTAGAGTCAGCGATTGATTAAATGGAGATATTTATTATGCTGAGACGCACTTATCCATTTGTTGTAACTGTTTAGCAGCATTTTATTTTAATGCTTTTTTTTGCAACTTTGTTCTACAAGTATCAATCAAATTGTGTTTTTTTTTATAAATTTTCTTTTGTATGGTTTTGCAGTAAAGTTGCTTGATATTTAATGATGCTGATAACTTTTTGATTGGTTGACATCTTCACTGGCGGTATGTAAAAAAGAAAATCTCTAATGAAGTGAATCTGACAATAAGTAAAGCTAAAAGTTTAACAACGCTTATAGGCAGAGAGCCGGCTGTAGAAAAGTCGAGTGTATACAATTACAACTTGAAATGTATGTCAAATAATAGAGCTCGAAGAGCCTAAACACAATATATAGGGTTGCCTTGCCAAATCCTGTCCTAAATATGGGTTGCCCCCCGTTTTTTAGGCCAACATTTTTTAGAAAAAAGTTTATGGTTTAAGATTCCAGCTTAAAATGTATGTCAAATGATAGAGCCTAAATATAATATATAGGGTTGCTTTGCCGAATCCTGTCCCAAACATGGGTTGACAGCTGTTTTTTGGGCCAAGATTTTTCAGAAAAATGTTTATGGTTCAAGATTTCAGCTCGATATGCATGTCAAATGACAGGTCTTGATGAACCTTAAAAAAAAATATTTCGAGTAATCTTGTCGAATCCCGTCCCAACTGTGGGTTGCCAACTGTTTTTTGGGAAAACTTTTTTGGGAAAAAAGTTTATGTTTAAGATCGTAGCTTGAAATGTATGCCAAATAATATACCTTGATGATTTCTAATAAAATATAAAGGGTTGCCTTGCCGAATTACGTCCCAAATGTGGGTTGCCACCTGTTTTTTGGCCCAAGTTTTTTCAGAAAAATGGTTTTGGTTTGAGATTTCAGCTCGAGTGTATACCAAATGATAGACCTTGATAATCTCTAATAAAATATATAGGGTTGCCTTACCGAATCCCGTCCCAAATGTGGGTGGGTGGTATGAAAATAAAAACTTTTTGAATGGCACAGTTTTCGAGATATTGTGGTTTTTTTCATTTTTTCGACCTTCTTTCACTTTAAAATTTATAGTTATCTTGAGCTCTAATTGTCCAATGAATCAAATCAAATCAAAAATGGCCACAGAATCAAATGTAAAATTTGTTTTTTTTTTAAATCTGGCCTGTTTTCATCGATATCTTTTGACCCGCTTACTCAATGGAATATATAATTATATATGTTTCCTTTGGCACTGCCAAATACTTTTTATACTAAATACTTTTCTATATTAATTTAAAAAAATAATTAAATCATTTACTTTTTTAATGATAACTCCCGATTGCTGTGCAAGAAACTTTTATCTTTTATAAAAAATACGCTAACACACTTGAAATGAAGCTCATCCTTTATTCAAGCTAATTGTCACAAAATCAATTTTTTTTTTATCTCAGATGTATAAAATTTAATTAACAAATTTTTTTCTCATTGATATTTTTTTTTTATTCAACCATCAATGCAAATGCAAAATGTGAAATTTGCTACTAATAATAATGCAACATAAATCATTCGCGTATATACATACAATCTGTGAAATCGTGTTGTTAAAAGTTATCACTTTAAACTCATTCACCGCACAGCTGTCAAGATTTATTTGTGCACCATTTATCCATTGGATATTTTATCTGTGCTACAGCATGCTGTATTTAACGCACAGCATCCAGTAAACGCGAATTGTGAAAATGGCAGGCATTGAGAAAAAAACAAAATAGAAAAAAAAAATTAAATAAATTGGCAACGCAACGAAATGAAAGTTTACCATAAATCATTGCATTAATTTCAAGTTAAATAATTGGTGCCGGTGAATTTTTTTTGTTTTTACACCGCAAGTGTTACCAATCAGCTGGTGCTGCTGCTGCTGCTGCAATGCACACCTTATACGTTTTGCAAGTTGATTTGTTTTGTAAAGAAAATCAACAGCAAATGTCATACTAACAAATGCAAACTAAATTACATTTGATCGATCACAAAACGTCACATTGTGATAAATGAAAGATATCTTCAAAAAGAATGGAGATAAGCTCTATTTCACACACAGCTAAAAATGCATTGAATATTGTAATTTAAAATTAATTGAGGGTTTGAAATTGCACTAATAAAAAACTTTGATCGTGAAGAAAACTGGAAATTTAATATTTTTTTAATGGCTTGATTAATGTGAATACATTAAATGTAACAGAAAAAAAAGCGAAACAAGTTAAGTAACAGTAAGTTTAATCGAAATTTTAATTCAAATAACAAATTGATTTATATTTCTTTAGAAAATTTTTTTATAATGGGGTTAAAATTGGCCACGAAATTAAATAAAAAATTACGTGAATAATTTAAATGGAATATGGCCCAAAATTAAGAGGACAAAATATATTGTAAAGTTTACTGTAGTACTTATATGGCTTATGTAGGTAAAGGCAGAAATCCTTAAACTCTGTATGTTTTATGTCATGAGATAAACAAAATTTATATCACTTGAGATTTTTAGTTATTAGATACTTAGACTTGTGCTATATTTTTTAAAATTGTAATTGCAAAAATTTTCAGTCAGCATATATTTTTACAAAAAATCTCATGAGATACTATTTGCAAACTTAGCATAGGATGTGCTATTTTTTCATTAAATATTATTCTCAAAAATTTGCTCACATAAAATTTTTAATTTAGAGTTTTTTCTAACATGTGATAAATGAAATTACATGAGATTTTTATCTCATGAGATTTCAATCTAAATTATAATTTTTTGCTTTTTTTTAGTAATGAAATGGCTTTTATCGACAATTTTTTACTCTTCAAATTGTAAGCCTTTTTTAAAATTTTTAAATACAAGTTTCGGTTGTTCACAAAGACTTTTATATGATATGTGATATTATATGAAAGACTGGGATGAAACTTTGTAAGATAAAATTTTATTTCAGTTTTAGTCACGTGATATTATTAACTCAAATGAATTTTGTCTGTGATATATGAAACTCTTATTTATCACATTGAAAGTTGTAGCCTCTGAGATAAGGTAATCCGTCTCTTGGGGTATAAATTTTGTAAGAAAATATTTCTTTTTTTTACTAAAAATTCGCTTAAAAAACACGACGATTTCATAGAAAAAAAGACGCAACTTCGTTGAAAAGCCTTATTAGAATAAAGAACAGGTTGAAGCGAAGTTGTAACTCATAGATTTTATGAAAAAAAAGAGTTCAAAATTTGAAAGCCAGAAAAAGCATTAGAAGATCAAAACTCTGACTAAAATATTTATGGTAAATATCTCTTTTGAAAGGTTCTTTATTACGAGTACTATAATTTTTACTTATATAAGTATTGTATACTAAGTGTGAAAGTCGCAACGTTTGAAATAAATATTTATATATAGCATGCCAAATATTTGGAGCCATCTTATAAATGAAGAAAGGCAGATATATTTCTGTAATTTTTTTAAGACTAATCTTTCTCAAATAGATTGTACGAAAAAAATGTGGGTACTCAATAATTTCAGTATATTGAAGTAATCAATAGAAGTACTTGCAGAAGTAATTCCTTTAAATGTTCAAAAAAGCAATAAATAACACATTAATTTAACACTTGCCACTATCTGGGGAGTGTTCACTCAACTTAATTAATGTTGACTTTTACTTAAGCTATGGTATGACAGCAACAACAATAGTGTCATTTAATTTACAAAAAAAAAAAAACATTGTTAACAACAGCGAGTACAGCAAGTTTCTTGACAGAGTGCGACACGCTCCCAAAGAGCAGCGCAACTTGCACCATGTGCCAAGTTTATGAATTAATTACAAAAATGCATTAATGTACAAACATACAAACACTGTGACTAACTGTCTACCCGCTGTGATGCATTAATATTTTAATTATACGAGCAAAGGTACATACTATACGATATATGCATATTTATAAGTTAGTAATGGTATTCGAACAACATTGTATGTTTGCGGCACCGTAAAATTAATCGTTTATCGAATAAATATTCATGAAGCGACCTTACACAATAAAACTTTTATTAATTTGAATTGCATAATAAATATATCATTTTCAAAATCACTTTAAATAACACAAACAATATTGTAAAAATTAATTAATTTTGATAACTAAGCCTTTTAATTTAAAATATTTTTTATATTAGTTTATTTTATTTAATTTAAAACACATTCGTTGTGATGCTGGTGCTCATAAATAATACTCAAAAAAAAAAATAAATAATGCTAGTTATACTAGTTTCATCCATTGCTAAATGGATTCATCAGTGACGCTTGAGCCGATGCAGCAGAATTTTTAGGCCCAATATTTTTATTCTCACTCATCTTTTCTTTATTATATCTCTTTAGATTTCAAAGACTAACAATAAGTTATCAGCTCTTATTTCTAACAAAATCTATTACAAATTATAAATTATATACATATTGATATATGCATTATAATAAGTAACTAAAAGCTCAGCGGGGCTACAAAAATTTTAGCTGGTCTGAAAGTGGTCTGAAAGAAAGATTTTACCAAACATCACTTCTGTTCATTACTGCAATTGCGGTAGATGAGATTAGGATAACCCGTTGGAGCAGTGGCGCGGCGATAGGCTCATGACAACTCAATTATAGTACAGTTATTGATTATTGTATCTCCTCTGATTAATTTTCAGCCGAGACGAGCTAGGTCCTTGTCTACCGCCATGGACGTAACTAGTACCTTGATAACGATTGTGTTGTGATAGCCGAGATGAGCTAGGTCCCGGTCTATCACGTTGGGGAGAACTAGTGCTACGAGGACAACTTTGAGGCGGTAGCCAAGATGGCCTAGATCCCGATCTAGCATTCAAAAGCTCTCTAAAAGCACGTTACTCCAACGCTCCTGCTGAAACACTCTCCACTCAACGGAAATTGAAATTGGATCTAAAAATGTCCTCATACAAGATACAAATGATTCAAGCTTTACTATTTAAAGAGTCACTTGCACTGCTTTACAAAACAGCTGACGTCTTCAGTAAAAACGTGATAATGCCAGTTTGAAAACTATTTTTAAAAAACTGCGATACAAAAACGGCTTAGTGCCAGTGTGAAAGCCTTGTGTATCAAATTTGAGGTCACATGTTATAGCCTACTTGTCAGCAATCGAAATTTATATTCCAAAAAAAAAAAAAACAGAAACCAATTAAAATTTTGAAACAACAATGTATCGCAGTACACTTAAAATAAACACTTAGTATATTTCACAAAATAAATAACAAGAAAACTAAATAAACAAAATTTATTTGAGTTTAAAATTGTTAGTAAAACGAAATGAAAAAAATTGTAAAAACCAATAAAAACCTTAAATGATAATAAACGCAAATTGCTTAAATAAACAGCGAACAACAGATAGACATACGGACGAACAAACAAACAAACATACACACACACTGTGTGCAATTGAAACACTTGAGATACTGAAGTGTTAAAAATGTTTGCCTCAAAGCAAAAAAAAAAAAACAGCGAAAGAAAAGAACCGGCACAAGTATCTGCTATTTTTGTTTGCATAATTTTGTTGCTGTTGTTTATTTATATGAGTAAAACGAAAAAGAAACAGTAATTTTAATGCCTTTAGCAAATAGGGTGTGTAAGTTTAAGATACTTATTGCTATATCTGCTGGATACTTAATGTATCTATTAGAAATTCAAATGTTATTTTAGCAGTTGTTGCTATTGCTGTTTGCATGTGTTTTTTGTTTCTTTTGGGCTATAAAAATTAATTTTGAAATATTTAAATTTTATTTGGCATAAAATCACAAATGATTAGTCATTCTTTTAATAGTTTTATTTTCTCGGTACGATATGTATCTTTAAATGTGTACATAATTTTTATTTTATTTTTCTCTTCTTTTCGTCTTTTATTCATTTAAAGTGAAATTTTTGCCATTTTTATTGCTCATTTGTGTTGTATTTCTTGTTATTTTATTTTCGCACCATTTGGCTTTAAAGTGTGAAAATTGAATTGAATTCGTAGAAAAATTTGTAATTGAGTTTTCAATATTGATTTATGTTCCGTAATTAAGTGTGAAATTGATTTTTATAAATTTTTTGTAAATATTTGCAAATTGAGCTAAAAATTCTTTAGTATTGGGTATAATAAATTAAAGAAATGACGTTAGTGGGAGCGCAGCTAATATACGGGGAGATTGTTGAGTATTTCTAATTTTGGGTGATGAATAAATAATATTTTTAGAAGCATTACATTGGCATTAGAGGTATTTTCTAAATTTCATATAATTCACTTAATGAATTATGATTCAATCAAATTTTCGTGCAAAGTTGATTTTAAATTTTTGGGAAATTTCAACTACAAACGCTCTTACAACGTAACACGTACTTTAGGTGGGATTTTGGTGAATCTAATTTATAAGTTGGTAAAACAAGAAATGTTGGGAATTAAGGTCGAGATTTTTATTTTATGTAATTTTTTATATAAAACTAGCTGACCCGGTGAACTTTGTACCACCTAAAATCCATCCCTATCCCTATCCCTATCCCTATCCCTATCCCTATCCCTATCCCTATCCCTATCCCTATCCCTATCCCTGTCCCTATCCCTATCTCTATCCCTAATCCAGCCGTTTAGTTGCAGTATAGATAAAGAACATATGTAGATACCAACTGCAGCGCCATCTGCCGGGCTGATTTGTAAATCGAAACTATCCAGGGCGCCACCCAAACGCATACAAAAAAATATATTCAAATCGGTTCGGCCGTTTAGGAGGAGTTCAGTGCAGTAGAATTATATATATAAAGATAAATACCCGATTTTGCCAAAAAAAACCCTCTTTCTTATAATAGCTAAGATTTTTTTACTTGATTGAAAGTCAAGCTTAATAGCTAAGAAGACTTATAGCTGTAGTAGCTAAGCTGCTCAGTGTAGTGTGTGATAACACAAAAAAAAATTCAAAGAAAAAAAAAACACCCAAAGCTTGTCATACTACTTTCATCAATTGCTAAATGGAATCATCAGTGACCTTTGAGCCGATGGTTTAGAATAAGAATTTAGAATATCAAATGAGTTAGAAAAACAAAGACAAACAACAGATTAAGGTTTTTTTGCTTTGCATTGTTTCTATTTTTGCTTCGGTTCTCGACAAATTTATGGAATTTCATCGGCTCAAATGTCACTGATGATTCTATTTAGCAATGGATGAAAAGCGTTTTTTATTGTTTTGTTAATTGTTTTTTTTCGTACTTTTATGGTGTAACCATACACTGTAAGCTCAGTAAAATAATTACACTTTATTACTTATTATAATATTATTGTTATTATTATTAACAACTTATTAAATGTTAAAACGAAATCACCCATTTCTAATGTTTAAACTTTTTGAAGAGATTTTTTAAAGAATTTTTCATTTAGCTTTTGGGGGCTTTTCTGAAGAAAAATTGTCCAAAACCTGTAAATTCCAGCAATTTTTATATTGATTGATATTTTTGTACCCCCTCTGGTTAATCACAATCACCATATGAATGCAAAAAATCACTAAAAGTTATAAATACAGAAAATGCAATTTTTATTTTAAGCTTAAAATTTATTATTATTATGAAATTTTAAATTATTATTATTATTGCGGAATTATTTAATGGTCACATTTGTTTTTGCTGGAGTGTACGTAATTACCGCAAGCTATAAAATTACATTCGACACTTCATTTAGAGAGAGAGAGAAGAAAAAAACAATAAACAATAACTTTTTAAAACCGTTTTAAGGTTTCCGCAAAACACACATGCGAACACTGAATGTTGTTGTAATTTATTGTTGTTGCAATTATTGAAAAAATATACTCAAACAACAATAACAGCAACAATAAACCATAGAATGTCACTGAACACAGCGCTTTGTCAGTCATTAGTGTAAATTAAATACTGCTGAAGCGCATACGCATTAGCGCGCCTTAGACGCGGATTATTGCATTAGTAGACAACACGAACACAAACACAACCACACACACACACACATTTGCACTCAAAATGGTACAAAGTAAAGAAAAAAATAAAAAAATAAAATTACAACAGCATTTCAAAGACAGCAACAAAAACAAAAAGCACAACACAAACGACGACAACATAAAGTGGCAACCTCAAAGTTGCAACAGAGCGTTAAAAATTTTAATGCCATTTAAAAGCCTTAGACAGCCATCGTCAAGTGACAACAGCGACGACGATGACAACGGCATCATTTGTCTACCCGCTGCTGCTTTTGGTCTAAAAGACCAACTTGCATTACTGTAAAAACCCTACCCATCCAGTGTTGCCAATTTTTTTTCCCCCCCCTGTTTATATGAAGTGCTCAATATAATCAATGCTACGTTGACTCAGTCCAATTGAACTAAGCTAAGCACTTAATGTCGCTGTGAATGACTGTCAGTCATCTTGACTGATAGACTGACTGTCTGACTGACTGCTTGCTGGCTTCGTTTATTTGTCTGTCATCTTTAACTGGTAATCGTTTGGTAAACAAATAACAATTGTAAATTATCATTCCCTTACAAAGTGGAGAGTTTCACTTAAACACTTAATTATTCAACATCGTGGAATGTTGGTTATATGTCAAAGCAATTAACAAATAACCTGGGAGAAATTATTTGTGAAATGCAATAAAGGAGATGTATAGAGTTTCACATTGTTATCAAATTGAATTGAGTTCAATAGTTACTTAGATAATTATTTCCGGATTTTCTCAAAATTTCAGGTTTAAATATGAATTAGTGCTTCTTTTGATAAATTGATTTGTTTCGAGTCTACATAGGACATTGGTACTAAAAAGAAAAACTCGCAATTAAACCAAAACTTGAAAATGAGCCAAGACGTGAGAAATCAACAACAACGACAGCATATTTCTATCTATCGAATTAACACAATGAAAAGGACAAAAAAAAAGTTTCGCAAAATTTAAAGTGATTAATTAGGGAAATTATTTTCATGTAAAAGCAATAAAGCCTAAATATCAAAATAAAACTAAAATTGCTGAAAAACATCACTTGCAACTAAACATTTAAGGCGATCTTGCATATATTTTCCTTAGAAATAATCCTTGAAAATAAAAATCACAATTGAAGAAACAATTTTGAAATAAAAGATAATTTTTTGCAAAGATTAAAGTTCAAATTTTGAAAATTTCTGCGCCAAGTTCGGGATGAAAAAGGTAATCTACTGTTTGGCTTGTCTAAATACTATATTAGAAACCTCACTAAAGTTCAGTATGAACAGAAAGAGATGACAACTCTATATGAGATGTTTTAAGCCAAACTATTATGATAATATCATCGAAGCATTCCCTGTAGTTTACCAAAATACGACGCCGTAAAAATTACCTTGGTTTTGAAATATCGAAACTGGAACCTTTGGGATCATAGTAGCTGGATTTCCAAACAACGACACTTTAGTACATGAATTTTCATAGGCATGGGCCTTTTTAATAAGCCAAAACCTTACTGCATCAGTTCTAAAAGAAATTAATGCTCTCTAGTTTCTATTTGCAAATATATCGATACTTCATTGTATGAATATGTATGAACATTTATATTGCTCAAATTTTAATTCCATGAACTAATATTTTTTTTGTTTTTTCATTTTCGATACCTGTTATTTTTGGTATCGATTTAGAAATGTAAAGATCGAAAATATTGTGCGCTTATGAGTATTTATATAGCAAATGGGACATTGCCCTTTTGCAGTAATTTAATATAACTCTTCATAATTTGAGTTAAGAAAAGCATATCCTTTCAACAAACAGCTTTGAACCCTACAACAGCAAAAAGTATCGAAGTAACAGTGCCTCATCTGGCACTGCAATATAATGATCAAATATTAAAAATCTGTCTTTTTTGAACGCTACAGGAACAGAAAACACAAATAGTTCTGAAGATGCAATAACATAGGCATAGACAAAACATAATTTAGTTCTAACTCAACTTTTTGTAATGTAAAAAAAAATTGGTTCCATTTGATACACAAAAAGAGCGATCCCTACAACAACAAACAAAATATCGATAGTTAGATATGCAAAAACATAATAGCAACATATATTCTTACGTTAATCAACTAATTTTTTTAAATGTTAACTATTCAAAATCAAAAATCTGTGTTGTTGACTGCATATCAGCAGACGAAATTATACAACAGCAAAAAGTATCGAAAGTTGAATATGAAAACTAACGACGACAACTAATAAAGATAATTCTCTTTTAACACAATTTGTTGCTATGAAAAATTAACATTAATAGAATAAATATAAGAATTTTTCGATGTTACGTGATAGCGAAAAACTCTACAACAGCAATTTGTATCGAAAAATTGAAGTGCAACTGAACGTATGCAAAATTCCTTTACTACTTCAACTATTTGTGCTGAAATACAATGAACTCCTACAAAAAAAAAAAAAAAAAAAAAAATAGAAATCACTCGCGAACGCAACATATAGTACAGAAACTCTACAACATCAAAAAGTATCGAAAGTTGAATATGCAAAATAATGATAACAATTAGAGAGATTTAACTTCTAACTCAACGTTTTTGCTTAAAAATGTAACTTCAATGGAATAAATATAAGAATTTTAAAATGTTGAATGAAAACAAAAAACTCTACAACAGCAAAAAGTATCGATAGTTGCATATGGAAATACTGAGAGCATATAATAATTATTTTCAATTTGATTGAAATTAATGCTATTAAACTAAAAATTAAAAATGTGTCTTGCATGCTACATATAAAAAAAAAAACATAAAACTCTACAACAGCAAAAAGTATCGAAATTTTATTATGCAAAATAGCGTTAATAAAAATTGATATTTCGCTTCTAACTGAAGTGCATGCAACAAGTTCAACTATGCGGCGTTTATGCAAAAATATGCGCATACTTGTAATTACTAATAATTTGTTGTAATAGCAAGTTTTTTTTGTATGATGATTTTATAATGGCTGCTGCTTCTTCTTCAAATTGTCTGAAAACTATTTGCATAGCTTTTTTAACTGATATCTTTTGTTAGTTGTTTTTTTCTTTTACGACCACATTACGTGAGTAACCTTCAAGTGTTTCGCTTATAATGAGCAGCATAACATAAACTCATTAAAACAAAAGAGAAAAAAATGACAACAATGGCTTAAAACTGACAGCTGCCGCTCATATAATTCTTAACATGTTTATAAATAGGCAAACACAGAGCTATAATTTACGTTTAATGCTACCGCATGAGTTTTTTTTTTTTCTTATTGAAGTTTTTATTATTCGTTCTTTTTATTTCAATATTTTATTTATTACTTTTTTCGTTTCTTCTACATATAAAAAATTGCGCAAATTGTAGGGGTGATAACTTAATTGTCGAGTGCATCGAGCGTTGAGTGTCGAAGGCTGTCTGCCTGCCCTTCAATTTTAAATGGTTGCTGTTGAAATTGAAGTTGAGTTTTTGAGAAATCGAGTTGACTTCTCAAGTGGATTTTCAAGTTGGGGTGCTTTTATTTTCAAATTGAAATTGATAATAAGTTTCTGTGCAGCTACGTAATTAAAGAGCTTGTACAAATGCCTATAATTTGTTTCATTAAAGACTTAAAAATATGTCATTGTGGTCATTTAAAATGTGTATGGGTATTTTTTATGAATTTTGTTTTTTTTTTTTTAATTTATACGCTTACCAGTACTTGAATAGCTTTACATTTTATTGGCATTGAAATGTTGTGTATTTACCTGCAATATAGAGAAAAAATTGTTATAAATTTTGAAAAATGCTTTAATTATTCTAAAAATTTACTGTTTTCAAAAAAAAAAAAAAAAAAAATAAATAAATTTTTGCTCTAGAAAAATGCAATAAATTAAAAATTTTTATAAAACAAATATTAATTAAAAATACAGCGCACATAAAATAGCTCAAAATATGCAAAATATTCAGTTAAATTTATTACTTAATTGGATTTCTATGTAAAATTTTTAACAGAAATCATTAAATAAATATTTGAACAAGAATTTAATTTGCAAAAACCAATAAAAAACACACACGAATAGAAATAAATTTAAAATGTGAAAAATAATTTAAAAGAAAAAAAAAAATTAATTTGATATTTATTTATGCATGGATATTCAATATTTCAATGTTGTTACTATTTTGCATAAATTAATTAACAATGAAATTTATGTGGGTTTCGAATGCTGAGTTTATTATTAAGGGGGCCGAAAACTGAAAACATGACTAAATTATTAATAAATATGGAAAGTCACAAAAAAAATTAAAATACAATGAAAAAGCAAAAAAAAAAAAAATAACAAAAGAAACAAAAAATATAAAAATAAAGTTAAAAAAAAATTTTGTAGAAAAGAAATCGAATCGGTTCATAAAATACAAAACACAAAAAGACTAAAGGTAAATAAATGCTTGGTTATTTCTAATCGTCAATTTTTCGCTTAGTTTTATTTGATTTTTGGAATATAAATTAATTTGGTATAATACACTCAAAAAAAATATTGTGTAAATTTATTACATAGATAAGAGCCAGTAGTTATCGTACATTTCAAGCGCGACAGACTTTACAAAATCTCAATAAATGACAGAGTCGTCTCAATATCAATAACCTAAATATTATATTACTATTACCATTTTTTAATGCCAGACGTCTTTGACCATGGACATTTTTATATGAACCTAAGTAAATCCTTAGCACATGATTAAGTCTTTCTGTCCGCTATAATAAATTTCAAAGGCAGACGATTTGAGCAATGATATTTAAGTGGCAGACCACTCATAAAAATTCAAAATGAAGTCATAGTGTCTGCCGGTTGCACTTAATGGAAACAATGAAATTATGAATTATTAATTTTCAAAGGCAGATATTTTGAACAAAGAGTTTTCAGTGGCAGAGCTGACACAAAATCAAAAAAAAAAAGTTCCTGACATATATATGTTTTTACAATTTCAAATAGCAAATGATAGTTACTAATTATTCAAACTTTTTGAAATAAAAACTTTTGGTTTTTTTTAAACAATCGAATCTGCATTATGCAAATAAAAATGAATGAATTTAACTTACAGTTTCAAAAGGCAGACGCTTTAACCAAAAAATTTTCATGTGCAGACCAACTTTTCAAAGGCAGACTTCAGTAAAATTAAAATAATAGAATAAACAAATATAAATTTTCAAAAGCAGACGTTTTTAGCAATGAATTCCCTGTTGCAGAATTCGTGAGAATGAATTTATATTGTTCTCCTGAAAAAATATTAAGTATGACGTTGGCATAATTAAAGCACAGCTCAAACTTCGAATATTTCAAGCAAATATCTAATCAATGTTGATTTATTTTTGCGAATCATAGTCCTCACAAGCAAGCTGACGGGATGAATAAAAATCTTTGTAAATTTCTGCTTGAGACGGATAATGACTACTAACTATGCTCCTATCTAAATTGAGATTACGAAAAAAATAGACCAAACGATCAGTACAGACGCTAGGGAAACCCATCGATCAGTGCTTTGGTGGAACCCACAGGGAGATAGCTGCAGAGGAAGACCGCAAACATTATGACGCCGAGTGGAAGGTGATCAGTCTAAAGTCAAAATGACAAAGGGAACAAAGTTTTGAATATGTTATATTTGCTTAATTAACTTCTGAGTAACACAAAGCGAGTGACACTACATATGCTAAGATCGATTTGCTAGCTTGGAGCTATTGAGTTTTGATCTTCAACTTGCAATTTTAGTTTATCATTGAGTGGCTTGGCTTAAAGCTTACTCAAATTCCATTGAAGATCTTTCTGGGAATGATAATTTAATGTCTCTGCTTCTCGTCGAAGTGCCACTTTCATTTGCCTAATTCCATCCGTTTTTTACTCAAACAGAACCTTATCAAAATTTTCATTCTTTTGGAAAATGCATTTTAATGCCATTTATCTCAACAGTTGTACTCTCGGTTGCCATTTTTGTGTTGATGAGCCAGTAAGACGACTCTATTTTTTATCACAATGATACACATTATAAATTTTATTCTATAAACGGGTGGACATTGTTCTCATACCCAGAAATGATATCATGAAAATGCTGAAAGAGGATTTTAAAATTTAGTCTGTAGCACCTTTGGTTCTTTAGATATTTAATTTAAATGAAGAGCAATATCCTAAAACGGAGTAATTTCGATTTCTATTTTTACCTCTTTAGAGACTGGATTTTCTAAAATTTACCTTGGTCAGCGCCTACACAGTGAAACCATTGTCCTTATTGTCTAAATATTTTCATATTCTATGTTCTTTTTATTAAATTTATTGTAATTTTAGTTCTTATTGTCTTTGATGTCCTTATTGTTTTAACTGTTTTACTATCAATATTGCCTTTATTGTTAGTGATATTTTTATCGTCTTCGTTACTATAGCGCTCTTTATGTTTTCACCGTCATAATTGTCCTTATTATCATTATATTTTTCCACCTTTTTTTCTTTTCTGTTTTAGTTGATTGTTTGTCCCTATTTTACTTGATGTCCTTAGTCTTCAGCATTGGACTATCGATTTCATATTTTGAATTGAATTTGAATTGAAGGAAAGGGTTTATAACCCAAAAATAAATTTATATTGAATAGGTTTCGGGCATTATTTTTTTCAACAATTTTACCAAATAAATAATTTTGTTTTTTTAAAAACGTTTCTTTTTTTTTTAGTGTAACCTAGCTGCGTTAAATTTTATGATTTTATTATGGGCTTTGTTTTAAAATTTCAGAAAAAAACTTGTTAGACAAACACATTATAATGACAATGAATAATTAAATGGCATTTAATTTAAATTTAAGTGTCGTTTCTGATTTTATTGTATTTTTTATTTTAACTTGCTCATTAACAAAACTTATGTATTTCAGACCACTTTTTTTTATATTTAAATCAAATTGGACAAGCTGTTAGTAATATTCAATGTTCTTTTTTTTTTTGATTTATGAATTTAATTGAAATATCACATTAAATTAACAATGGGCGGATTTTAATTGACATGAAATTTATAACGCATCAGTTTCTAAAAACAATATGTTTTTATGGGTGTATTAATTACATTTTAATTGCTTTAAAATAACAATATAATTAAAATGAAACTCAAATTTAACACAAATTCAATGAAATAAAATTTAAATAATTCTTTTAAAATTGAATAAAATTCTTTTGTAAAGTTTACAAGACCTTTATATAATATGTTAGATTTAAATATTGTATGGTATATATAAATTTACTGAAATATACCCAACTTAATCACAAGTATTACATTTGCATGAGTGAAAATATGAAAGCAAAAGGTATTGCAGAAAAAACAAAACTTCCATTGTTGTCAAAAACCAGATAAAATTGCAAAAAAAAAAAAAATGAAAATAATAATAATAGAAATATAAATATAAATAGAAACAAAATACAGAATGAGATGATGTTATACAACAATAGAACAACAACAGTAAAAAAAATGCTACAATGCTTTACAAATGCTGCAAGTACACAATTTTTGTTGTTATAGTTAACTTTTGTTGTAAAGGTGTAGCTGCTATATTCTCAGGTACATTCAACTTTCTGCCTGAGAAAATATTTTGTTAAATGAAAAAAAAAAAAAAAAGAATACAAGTTTCTTGGTATAGACCTGATTTTGTTGTTGTTGTTTTTGTTGCTTTCGTTATTGCTGTTACTATTGTTATTGTTAGATTAGCCGCAAAGTACAAAGAAATCACATTAAATTGCAAGAGCATTTTGCTTTCATTTTTATATTTCTATAAACTGTCAGCTACAGATAATAAGTGTGCTATAAAAAGTCCGCTATTTAATTGTACAGCGAACTATTTTTATACATATATATTTTTAATGAAACCTTATGCCATCAATGGGCGTTTATACGAGTATGATCAAAAAAATTTAAAGTGGCAGAAAAACGCATTTAAAGTTTTCAATAAGTTACTTTTAATATGAAAATGATGATAAGTATGTCTACATATGTAGACTCTTCTCACATGGCAAGTTTATAAGATGGCTTTCTGATTTTTTCACACAAAATAAAACATGAAACGGTGGATATTTCTGCATCATTAACTTAAAAACCCCCATTTTTTTTTTTTTTTTTTAAGTTATGTATGCCAGTCTTGAGCGATGTGTCAGAATATTATTGTTCTATCACATATTTTGCGTGTACTATTCTTTGTAACGCACAGAAAATGGCGTGGCAGATAGAGAAAAGTGTATGTACTTATTCTTCAACCTCAGTACTATTTTAGTTGATACAATAATATTCGCCTATCACTCCGATAACTACTAAACAAAAAATAGTCAAATTTTGACAAGGGGCGTGATAACTCCCATAGAACTCAAAGTTTAAGTTCACTCGCTGAGAGTCATATAAGTGGACGTCCACTAATTACGTGAGGTGTTTTTTTGAAAATTCGGATCCCTCCCCCCTCCCCTTGGTGAGATTTGGTTAGATCTGGCGGGACCCCTCCCCTCCCTCCCGTGAGATTTAAATTATAATTTTTAATTCAAATTCTATGCATTAAAAAGTTGACGTGAGGTTTTCCTTGACCCCCTCCTCCCCCTTGGTGAGATTTGATGAGATTTTCCGGACAACCACCCTCCCCTATTTTGACTCACGTAATTGATGGACGTCCCCTAAGTAAATTTTATCAAATTGAATATAAGAAAGTTTGGTGAACCCAGCAAGCACTGGAAAAAGAGTAGGCGTGGCCCCATCGATGCAAAAAAAAGTAATTACATGCAAGATTACATAGGCGTTGCATCATACCGTCCAAATCCTGTTAAAACATAACACCCAAAATATGGCACAAAGCCCAAATTTTAGGAAATTTATGGCACAAGACCCAAATGAAAACAAAAAAAAAAATTATTCGAAAAATGACATAACGCCCAAATTTCTTGTGAAAAAATTTGTTGTTGGCGAATTTGGGCACTACGACTTTCAATCCCTATGGCTATCAGTTTGGACAATATGTCATATTGACGTCAGCGACTCAATAACTTTTATGAGAAATTACAATGGCTGGCGAAGTCGGTGTTGGCTATAATATAGACTAACCCGGTTCATTACAGACTGAACCCTTGTTGACTATATATTGTAGCTTCGCCAGCCACAGTAATTCTACATAAAAGTTAGGGTAAGTGGGCTCAGGATTTACAACGGTACTCGGTCATAACTCCAATGGTCGTAATCCCCAAAATGATTTTGACCATTATGTCCGTTTTTTCCGGTCATAATTCCCATTTTTTTTGGGGGGGGGGCTATGACCACTTGTAAGAACGGATATAATCCCCAAAAACATGAGGACCTAAGGCCAAATAATTTTGGATGCTTATAACAAAATAAACAAAAATTTCGCATAATATACTAATTTCTATTTAGAATTATTGTGGGTAGCGATGCTGGTGTTGTTGTCCAAAACTTTTTGGGGATTATGGCCGCCGCGAGTCAGTCTATATTATATCCAACATCGGCTTCGTAAAATAACTACCAAACATTTTTTGATTTGGGCAATGTGCTCTCTTATTTGGGTGTTATGAAACTTTTTTTCAAAGTTTTAAGAAATATGACTATCGTTGGGCGTAATGACATTGCTTCATTTGGGCATTGTGACAAATCGTTGGTGATATACCACCCAAAAATGTCATAGAGCCCAAAATTTAAATCGAAAATGTCAGAATGCTCAAACAATTCGGCAACAACAATTTATATGGAAAATGTTTGGACGTTATGATGCAATGCCCATTATATAAGCTATTAAGGAAAATGTTATAAAACTCGCTCATACATTTGATTACATAAGAAAAGTATGCGAATTTTGCATTGTGGGCAAGGTATTTTTCCATATAACCAAAGTTTTGAAATTATATATCTGAGGAGTTATTAAAATAACGTTGATTACGATATAGAAAGCACCTCTCTTTTTTGGCGAGGACACAGTCTAACAGTTAAACTTTAGACTTAAGGTCGATTAAAAACGTTTTTAAAGTAAACGTATGAAAAATCTAATTATATTGTTTTTTTCTCCGAAATTTTCAAGCTCAAAATAACATCGCACTTTTTGTCTTAAAAATAATGCCTTGAAAAATTCGCTTTGATATCTGGGGTCACTGAATCCGAAAATGCAAAAGGATTAATCGTGCTGGATTTTGAAATAGTTATACACTTAAGTGTAACAGAAATTATTTTTGCCTGTGATCTGAAAAGCTCAACTTTTCTACAATTTAAATGAATTTTTTTTATTTTTTATTGAATTTTGATACTAAACATAAATTGGGTGACAGAGACTCTCTTAAATGTCAAAAATTTTAGATTTTTAATTCAAAAGTGCGCAATATTTTTTTCAAGTGAATATTTACAAATTTTAAAATCCTGATGAGCTTGACAGATTCTGTGACTAAATATAGGTTCAGCATCAAAAATGCTTTCAGAAATGAAGAATTCCACTTCAACATTCCCTTCGACTTGAAATGGGCGATATGGATTTATGTAACTACATATCACTGGAGCATATATTTTTTTTAGAGTATTACCTATGTTTATAAATAAATTTAACTTATAGAAAAGTGAAAAAAAAAACCATAAATGAAAAGTCGCAAGCAATTAATAAAAGCTAAATTTGTACAACTTTTTGTGCATTTTTTAATGAATTTTTTTTTTTTCGATTTTACCGCCACCTTTACATAGCTTGCCACATTAATGCTGTTAAAGATATACTCAAAGGTCGTAGGTCTCAACTGAATAGCAAACATCTAATGAACATACAAATCTGAACAAAATATGCAGCTACACGCAATAAAGTGAAAATGATTTGCATTTTTTCATGACGCTGTTTTTGCTTAATTTCATTATTTCTTTAACTGATTGCTAAACTCATTCTGCTACTTTGTCTTCATTATTTAATTAATTATTTGCTGCTGTCGCTTTATGAAGTCACTTGCAATTAACTAATTTATTGACATTTAAATTTAATTTTGTCTTTAATGCTAATTTTGACAATTTTATCATATTAATTGGTGGTGCTAAAATTTTTATGACTTTTTATTTGCTTTTAAATTTTGCTTTACAATTTAAATTTTTTTACCAAAAACTTTTTCTTTTTTATAATTAAAATTTTTTCTTTTGAATAATTAAAATTTTTTACTTCATACAAAAAAATATACAGCCATAAAATACTAATAGGTAATATGATATGAATCTAAGATTATAGGTATTTTATTCATTTTTCAATTTGAAAACATTAATTAACACGTTTGTTATGTAAATTCCGTTTGGCTTCTCATTTTGTTAACTGATTTTTTTTTTTTCATTTTCATTTTCCTTCTTTTTTTTTTTTGTTTAGTAGCGCACCATATCTTGAAACTGGTTGCATTGTATAGATAAGATTGGTATCATATTTTATTATCTATTCAAGTTGCCACCATCAGCGCATATTAATTTATGTTAAATAAAAAAAATTTATTCAAAGTTTTGTTGTATTTTATGCAAGAATGTCGTTAGATGGTGGGGCGAGTGTTTAGTGGAGTGATGTTTCAGCAAATTATTAGCACAGTATAATAAATTGAGTTAACTTTCAGAGCTTAAAACCAAAAAAAACTAAAGGCGGATTTTAATTTGAAACATTAGACGACGATGATGAATCACTTTGGTGACAGTCACGGTGATAAACAAAGTTTTTGTTTACTATAAATTAACATGATCATTGAGCATTTCTGTGAGAATTTTATTGAACTCAATATAAATTTGTGTTATAATCAAAATTTATGAATTAATACGTATGCCAAAAACACGAGCGTATGTTAAATTTTAAGAATTTTTTAAATTAAATGAATATTTTATAGAAAAGAATGGGTGATTTTATTTTTTAATTTTTGTTTCTTCTCAAAATATTTGAAAAAATAAAATGGAAGTAGTCATTTTCCATATATTTTGTAGCTGATTTTAGAGATTTGACAAATTTTTAAAATAATAAAATAAACATAAAAAAAAATTAATAAAACAAAGATTAAAATTTACAATTTATCTTAAGAACTACGCTATTGCTATCTTGGGTTACCAAGCAAAAATTGGCATATTATAAAAAAAAAAAAAAACATAAAAACAGAAACCCTCTACAGTCAAGGCAATAACATTCCTGTATATTCCGTATTTTTTATGTTGTTCTCATCCCAAATTTTATTTCCACGAAATTATAGAATAAGATACTGAACAATGCGACGATGTTGCTGATGATAATAATGATGATGATGATGATGAATTTGTTCTTGTTCTTGTTGTTGCTAAGTATTTGCCATGGGCAAAATGATATCTCTCCCAACGAAAATGCTCATAAGAACAACAACAACAACAACAACAATGGCATCAAGAACAAAAGAATTACCATTTCACTGCACACAAAAACATCGCTAATAATTTCGAGGGTATGAAATTCAATTGAAGTTTTCTTTTTTTTTTTTTTCGAATACAAAAAACCAAATCACTAGGAATAAAGTTTCGAAAAAGAAAAGTACGTAGAAAAGAAGGTAAAAACATACATTAATTAAGGGGGCATTAACTAAAGAGAAGAAAAAATAAAGGCACCTAGACAATTTAAGAATCAGCGCAATTCTAGAAAACTAGCTCAGTTAGACCAAGTAGTGGCAAAGATCATAGGAAGACATTTTAATCTCAAAAATTAATTTGACGAAAAGTTCAGCGCTTACGTACCGCTTTTTCTAAGCAAATATATAAATTTTGATTGAGAGTTTGCTAGATACTTCGTACAAAAGTTTACGAGGAGATTTGTTGCAAAATTTGTACAAACATTTTCTTGGATTTATCAGATTTATGGTTTTACGATCAATCGATTAAACCAGCGGTGGGCATGGAAATCTAGCAAAAGGGCGCAACAACAAAATCAAGCAACAAAAAACGAAATTTTAAAGTCTTTTTGCTTTGCTTTTTCCAAAAAAACAAACCGAATTTCCTTACAAAAACAAAAAAAAAACAATTGCTACCTTCGTCAAGACACAATGCGGCACCGTCGCTAAGGCCCTTGTGTGTTGTTTTTGTTTTCATTTGAACTCAAGTCAACGCTGCGAATTGTTTTTTTGGTTGCTTGTGCATCGAATATCGGTTCGGGCCATGAGGGCGGAAAGTGTCACTACGTGCCCATCGCTGGATTAAACTATGATAGTCTTGTTAAAAATAATTTTTTGGCTTCTTTGACTTCTACTTAATGTTTGATTTTAAGTTATATGTATATCAAAAAATGTCATGTTGTTTTGAAGGTATGATTAGCCTTAGTCCATTGTTCTGTTAAATTTATCTTTCATACGTGTAATTTTTTTTGACACACATTAAATTGAGCAGTACGCTCAATAAAATATCGATTTTAAATTATTTTCAGTACTAGCACTCAACAAAAGTAAAATCGCAAAAAAAAACAATTATTCCTGAGAGAGATTTTGGATTGAGGACTAAATTCTCTCTAAATAAATGTGCCGCAATTTTTGATTAGTTATACAAGTTCAATCTGAAACTGTATAAGATTCCAAAGCAAAACTAACAAAAAATATGTCATAACTCAACAGCCAACCCCCCTTAAGAAAAAAAGTAGATATAAAAAAAACCAATAAAAAGAACGCAATGCCGCCGCAGTAGTCTTCAAAAGTAGAAATAGAATCTCAAGTATAAAAAGAAAGCAAACTGCTAAGAAGAAAAAAAATCTTCGATGACAAAAAAAAAAACGCAAACAACTTCAACTCACGCTACTACTTCATTCCAAGCCACTAGCGTTAACAGCAGACTTTAACCCCGCTCTCCGCAGCGCCGCAGCAACAAAAACGACATACGATAGATACTCCCTTGGTGAAAACAATAAGTACAACAACAAAAGCATAGAGCAGCAGCAGCAGCACTCCCCACGATGACTACTACGACGACTACGACGTCGACGACACAAGTCAACAAGCCATGAAAACTGGATTTGATTTTCATGCAACGAACTCGAGTTGTTGCTATTTTTGTTGTTACCGTACTCTTAGATACTTTTAAGTTACTTACAGATACTTATACTTATAGATAGGTACTCGTCGTCGTAGTACGTTGAGTTTTATACTCAACTTGACTGCTTTTGTGCTCAGCCATTAACTCTGAGCACAACAACAACAACAACAACATCTATAACAACAATACAAAATTGAGCAACAACAAAAAGCAAACAAACAAAAAAAAAATAAAACCAAAAACAAATCAGGAAACCTAACAAAACACAAAGTCGTCGACAAAAAAGTTTAGAGGCAAAAAGAAAGAAAGGAAAAAAAAAATGAAGAAGTAATCATAGATACACACATTAGATACACTTGAGCAATAATTCGTATATCGCGCTGTTTGTTGTTGTTGTTGTTGCTGCTTTTGAGAAATTGATTTTTAACATTTTGTGATTTTTTATTGCTGTTCTTGTGTGTGTTTTTTTATTTTTTTTGTAAATTTGTTTTTATTGCGCTTCGTTTGGATTTTTGACATATTGCACAGTGTAACTGGAGCGTAGCCTGTTATAGCAAAATATTTTAATTCTGACATCTACTATAATGATGAGAATACTGTTAGGGCAATAAGTATAAAACGATTATTAAAGCTTTTCTGCTACAGGGTTGTTAACCCTTAATAGCTAACCTTCGTCATTTTGGCGAATATCAGTTAGATATTCACCTCTCTCGCTCTATCCATCGCCCATAGTTACATGTACTTTTACACCAACTCAGACACCGATGAAAGCTTGCTTGCCGTGGAAGTACGCAGTCGGTGGGTATTTTGATATTTAAGCTTTTTGTTCGTCAATTTGACGAATGGTTAGCTTTTGTGTTAGATTTTTCTTATTCGTTATATTTGCTGCGTTAAAAACGTAACTATATGTTTAAACGTCCTTTCTATTTTATTTTTAGAATGAACTAAATTTAAAGTGAACTCAAAAATATGAATAAAAAATGTTTCGAATTGTTTAGAATACAATAATAATTTATTTACTTTTAAATTTATAAACACTACATATTTAAAATATTAGAAATTTATATGTTCGTCAATATGATGAATGGTTAGCTATTAAGAGATATTAAATAAGGTAAGCTATTTAGGATTAAAGTGGCTCTATCTAAATTCTTTAAACGGATTTTAATTTATTTTTTTTTAAATTTTCAATTGAAATAGAGCTGAAATCGAAAAGAGTTTTGGTAAGAAATTATTTCCGTTAACACTCTGCGAAATAAATGCTATAATAATTTTGACTAGTTTTCGCCAACCTCTAACAATTTGCATTCAAAAAGGATAAAATTTGAAAAGGTCAAGTCAAAATAATGAAAAAACGTTTGTATTTTGCTTAAAGCAACAAGATACCTCAAAATCTAACACCGTTCGTTTTGACAGAGAAGTTCTGATATGCTTACATAGAATAAGTGGGTAAGTTAAGAAAATACCACAGCCAAGTTTTATACAAAAGTAGCGATTTCAATTTATTATTTAAAAATTATATTTTTTTTGGACTTAAAGTGCTATAGCTTAGAATGCTTATAGCTGTCGTAGCTAAATTTATTATTTTTAACATTTGCTGGAGATGTCTTCATCGATAACACTGTGGAACAAAATTCTTTTTGCAAGAGTCTACTCGGATCTGACGCTTCGGGGTGAAAATATAAGCCAAAACAAAAAATCATTTGGCTCAGTTTATTCAAGTTGGCTCAAATTTTAGAGAAATGAACATTGGTATTTTGCACCTAGATTTATGTGGTTTTTTTTTAATATATCTCGTAAGCAAACTGAGTTTTATTGCATCTGAGGTTTTGTTTGTATCTTCAATGTCTACAAATTTCATCAATAAATTAGACCTTTTGCATGCATTTTCGGCAAGTTAGAGCACAAAGTTCCCAAATAAAGTAACATCTTTTCGGTTAGAAAGGATTAATATCAAAAATTTTTGTTTTAATGTTATATCATTTTTAAGGAAATAAATTGAGCTGTATAAATATGTTAATAAGACTGTAGAGTAATAACGAATTTTTTGGAAAAATAACGGTTTTTTGAAAAAAAATCGGTCCAAGTTCCAGAAAAGTCGTAATATCTTGGAAACTACGATCCGGATTTCAAAAATTTTTGGATCAATATTGTAGCTTATTATATTACCTTTGATATGGAAATTAATGCTCGCGTTTTTGACTTTGTATATAAAATTTTAGAAAAACAATATCCGCAACTTCCGAAGGCTATATCTTCGAAACCAGATCCGAGCGTCACTTTTTGATTCCATATTCATTCTTAGAATTCAAAACCACAGTTTTCTGCTTATCTAATTTTTTTGAAATATTTTTTGGCCCGTTTTTGATAAATATGCACACAGTAGGTACTAAATTTTTTCGAGAAAAATTGTGCTCACTATTTTACTTGAGTTTTTTTTTTCCAAGTTACACCTAACAATGTTACACTGTGCGTTATGATTAAAAGATATCTATCCATGTACATCTCTATGCGAGCAGCAACATATCTGCGTATCTTTCGATTTATTGCTTTGTTCAGCATAGTACTTTACGATGTACAATATATATATGTATGTATATGTATGTAGCAGCAAGAAAACTCAGAAGCCAGAACTTTTTCCATATCGTCGTTGTTGTTGTTGTTGTTGTGTTTGTTATCTACTACAGTTGTTATACTGCTGTTTTACCACACTGTCGGTCATATCGTCGAACTTTCAGTATCGCTGTCGTTTGGTCTGTTGTTTTATGCGTCCTTTTGTCGTTGTGTTGTGTTTTGTGCTTTAAATACCAAATAAGCACTTTATTTCTTATACATTTTGTTTTTGTGTTGCTGTCGGTTGTTTGTGTACCATCTCATCATACATATCAGTCCCTCCTCCTCCTTCATTCAATTTCTTGGATAGATATTCTTCTATTTTCATTTTAAATTTTTTTTTTTTTCGATTTTATCGATTTTATTTTTTTTGGTCTTTTGACTTTTTTGTTTATTTTTACTTTTGTGTTAAGCGTTATTCAAATATATATATTTTGTTATTACAACTTCGCTATTTATGACTCTGCGGGTCTTTTATTTTCTTTGACGTTGATTTGGTTGTGTTTCAAGTGTTTTTCGCTTATTTTTATTACTACATATTATTATTATTTCTTTTTTTTATTATTATTAAATTTTTCTTTTTTATTTTATTTTATATGACTTTTTTTAAGGTAGATGATTTTTATAGTTTGTTGAAGAACTTGGGCTTGGCTATTGATTATATTTAATTTGTTGTCAATTACTTTTTGTAAATGAAAAAATTTAAAACTTTTTAATATAGCCCTGTATAGAGAGACAAATAAAATACATAGTAAGTATTGCAATATTAGTTACATACTTTAAAATTGAAATAACAAAACGGTAAGACAGATTACTGTCACTCTCAAATATGCGCATATAAGACAGAATGTTTTTTTTTTTAAATTTGTTGAAGCTCACCCAATTATTAAGTTCTAATACCATCCAAATGCTTACCTGAAATTAGGAAAGAAAAAAAAAATGTTATTATTATTGTAATCTTAAATATTATTATCATAAACTAAAGATCAAAAATTCCGCATTAATATTCAAAAACAAAAACCGTACAAAAGCAAAGAAAAAACTACAATGAGCAACAATTTTGCGCTTATTTCATTCTGCAGATTTGCTTCAAAATTCTCGCTGTATAACTAAAATTAAGTATTGTTTAACGAAAGGCTTTTGACCACATAATGAATATAACTGACATCAGAAACCAGTTCAACAATAAACACCACATTATTCTATTCTACATATATTCTATGGTAGTATATATTGTAAGCGCATTTCATTATTAAAGTGCGATTAGTTAAATTATATGGTATGTTGTAGTGCCTGAAGCTCTAAACGGCACATGAAACAGCAGCGCTGAACGAGTTTGTTTTCCATGCTAAACGAGTGTCAAATTAACACTTTGTGGTTGGTGGTGTAAAAGCGGTTTCACGTTTTTTTTTTTTCTTTTTGCTGCTCTGCTGGTTTAAACTCTGGCTCTGCTACTTTGTGAATTCACCTTATTGTAATCGGCTTAGAATTAAAGCCATAGTTCTCTTATTACTTAGTAAGGTGTTATTAGTATCGCTTGCTATGTTGATTCATGTGCACTGTACAGTTAATGATAATTAATGGCAAATATGTTTAAGTTATGTCAGACACTGCGGGAGATATTATCTTTTCTAATGACAACATTAGCTGTAATTTACTTAGATTTGCAATTAAATCTTGCAAAAGAGATATGTATGTATATGAATATTAGCATTATGATTAAATACTCGTAAATATGTGACATATTTACAAGATCTTAGGTCGTAAGTACTATCCATGTTTATTGTTTTTTTTTTTTTTTGTGTTGGTATATTTCGTTCTCTTTTTTCACACGATTCTCTCAGTAAAACAGTAGAAAAAAAATTAAAAACCATTAGATGTAGAGTTGTGCTATGTATGTATGTATATGGAAACCAACAAGATTTTAAAAACTATTCTAAAAATGTGTAGCAAAGAACATATGGTACATATTATCCAGGGTTGCCAAGTTGAAAACAAAGAATTAGCAGCCTTAAGAAATTAAAATTATTTTTTCATTTAGATGGTAAATAATAAAATTTTTATTTTATTTTAGCTTTATGTGAAATTTAAATTTTTTTTTATTTTTTTTTTTATGTAGAAAGGCTAAGATCGATTAATTAATCGGAGAAGATCGATCTTAGTCTTTATACATAAAAAAAAAATTAACTTTATATTTTTTTTTTCTTAGTTGCCAATATTACAAAACTAAATCTTTTGTAGGTAAAAAACTTGGCTCATTTTCCCTATATTGCCCATCGCTGCTTCAAAGCAATTTGTGGTGACTAAAAAGTCTATTCATCTCATTAAAAAACTATATCAGCGATGGGCGCAATAAGAAAAACGAGTCAATTTTAGCTCTTTACAGCAAACACGTTATTTTTCTTAACTCCACTGTTACACACATTTTTATCTTTGTGTTTTTTTTTTATACGAGCTTCTCTTTTCAGAGAAAAACAAAAAAACCAAAACGAACGAACAAGGAAACAACAATGCGCACACTGAGGACAGCTTCTCTCGTTTCGTTTGATCAGTGTACTTTTATTTTTACACTTATGTTGTTCTAACTTGATTCTTGGTTTATTGCAGAGTTTTTTCTTTGCTTTGGAGATCGAATTTACGGTGGAGTTTTTATGTTGTTGTAATTTTTGTTTTTGTTACTTTTACTGCTAGTAACTACTGCTCAAATGTTGCCCACCTATGGACTAGATAACATTATATTACATTATATCACTTCTTTCAAAAGATTGTGATCATTTTGACATAAATATATAGCCAAGAAAGAGTATACTGCCCTCAGAAGCGAAATGGGCGTATCTCTAAAAAACGCGTTTCGAGATATTTGATGTATTGTTTGTAGCAATTTGTTGAAATACATGCAAAATTGAGATAGACGAAATTCTCTTGGGAGATTTTTATTAGGTTTGAACTAAGATACCGGCATTTGGCGCAGCCATAAGAGTCACGAATATGAATTTTTTTGAGGTTTTTTTTTGAGCCCATTTCGCTTCTGAGTGCAGTATAGTGAACTCAAAACTCCTGAACTCAAATAGTATTATATAGGTTTTAAAACTTTGTCTTAGCGTAAGTGGATTTAACTCATAACTCACTTGGAGATAAGCACCAGTTCACTTGATGCCATTAAGGATAATTATTAACCAGTTCATCAATATGTTCTCAACATTTTGTGACATTGCTTCAAAAATGTTGTGTCAATAATATTTTGTCATTAAATATAAAAAGTACAAAATTATCTATATCCAATTTATTTATATTTTCTCAATTATTTTTTACAACTTTCAAGAACTTTTTTCTTTTGTAATTTGCAATAAATTGCATGTTTACTGTTTCATAAAAACAGCACAATCGACAAAAAAATTTTCCCCTCATATTTTATTAGCGCTCTTAGCATAACAAACAAATATTATTTACAGTATGTATATTACAACAATAAAAAGTTTTTATCAATATTTCTACTGTGACTAATAAATAATAAATTGTAAAAAATTGCTACCATAAAAAAAAAAAAATTATATTGCTGTAGCTAAAAAAAAAAAAAACAACTTAAAGTGTGTCAAACCAAAAGATAAATAAAACCAACAACCAAAAGCTATAAAAATCATAATAACAACCTCGGTTACTTTGAAATGAATATTAAATCGATAACTCGAAAACCACACAACAACACTTGGTCGAACATAAAACAGAGGAATAACAACAACAACAACATTTTATTGTTTTAATACAAAGGGAAAACCAAATAAAGCTAAATAGATACAAACATGCAAATCAAATAAAATCTCAAATTTTGATGAATACAACTCGCGCATATAATATATGTTTGTGTGCGTGTAACTGTCACGTTGAATAAATATATTATACGTATGTATGTGTGTCACAGTTTGCATGTTATTATTAACAGCTGTCAAAATTCGTCAACACCGCAGGTGCGCTCAACTCGACGGAAAATTGTCAAAAGTAAAGCAAAACAAATAACAAAAAAAAAAAACACAATGAAAGATTAAAATTTATTATTTGTAACCAAATAAAAACTCGTAATAAAAGCAACTTAAATTTGACCAACAAAGTCGTTGAGATAATGATTTTTAAATAACAGATTTTTTGATTTATATGTCAAGTCTTTAGAAAAATGCCAAAAATACCTTCTAAGCCCCTTGAGTTTTAGGACTATCATTATTAGGACTGTCATTTTAAAATTTTTTTATAATCCTTTAGTAGAGTCCTTAAAAACTCATTTAGAATACTTTTTATTGATTTTTGCAATAAAATATTTTTTTGAAACAGTCACTATTATTTGTCTCAAATTCCATTGGGGATATCTCGAAAACGATTCTTAAGAAAAAAAAAAATGGTTGGCGTTTTTGGAATCTACGCCCCAAAATACATCGTAAAAAGTCCATGAGAAAACCAGATTTTTTTTTGTGTAAACTAGTGTAAGTGAAGTAAAAATCCTTAAAAAAGAAACAAACCAAACTATTTTTGTGTGTGATTAGAAGAACCAAAACTAATTCCCGAACTAATTCCATCGAATGATGATTATTTTTTTTTAATAAAGAAACCAAATTTTCCCTATGAAACCATTTTAATTGATGCATATAAAGTCCACCCGAGGGTAAAAGGATACTCTGCTTTTGTCCAAAATTCTTTTTAATATTTTTGCATTGATCGATACATTTAAAGTTCAGCAAGCAATTTCCTTAATAACCTCCTTAAGGTGAAACTTTTCGTCAAGTTCGAAATTTGTCAAGCCATAAATTGATGCATTTTTTATTTTCACAAGAAAGGCTCAACGTACACGCTTTAGGGAAAGCTCTGTTCAGATCGAACAGATTTTTTATGTGCTCTAACCATCGAATGATGCAACAGTTTTTTTTTCTTTGTGGTGGAGGTTTTGAGAAATGCATTGCATTAACCCTGCAATGCTCTAGCCCAAAGTTATCGTCATAATCTTCAGAGTGTGTCTTTTTTTCAGGCCTCAATCTACCCTGGGACTGCGTTAGCCTTGCTTCGGGGTAGGGCCCATGATTTATCCTGAAATCATATATGTACCTGCGTCCAAGTCCCACTTCTTTTTTCTGAGAAAAAGAGAAGTACTTGGAGATATCTTAGAAATGTTGGCCTTATTTGACTAGAAAATCTATCAAACATTTTGCGAGATTGTATAGAGTCATTTTAATCCTCAAGAAAATTCCCACCCAAAAACAAAAGGAACATGTTGTTAGTTAATAATTTTTTTTTTTTCAGGAAAATATTTTGTTTTTATTTTTCATATTTGGTAAATCGAAAATTTTTAAAATAAACAGTAATTTCATTACAGTACTTTAGGTTAGGTAAGAGTGACAGTCAGTTGCGAACTGACTCACTTAGACCGTTGTGATACCATAGGGTGTCTGACTATATAATCTCATTGAACCAACCAGATTTCGTAATACAACTAAATAGCTAACCTATATTAGCATGTCTAAGGTCATCGAGGTCGTTAAATAAAAAAGAACCAGCTAACCTCTTCGCATGTGTCTGCCGATGAGGCTGCGTTCATTTATGACCGCAACAACTGACGAGACACTATGTCTAGTGCGGGATATCATTTCTGAAGAACTCTTAGCATTCCATTTCGGCCAGATTTGCCTAGCTATATTGCAAATCGACCCTTGAGTTCATCTTTTGTTAGCATTTTTTATCATTTCTTCTTTAAGCAGTAACTTGCAGGTAGCAATTGGCATGCCCACAGCTTCCTTGTCCTGAGGAACTTGTGCATTGGTCCCCTGCCTAGCAAATTCATCAGCTTTGCAATTACCATCAATGTTTCTATGGTTAAGCACCCAGATGAGGTGTATATTAAAATGCTGAGCCATCTCATTGAGAGACGAGCAGCATTTTTGGACCATTTGCTACTTTACGAAGGCTGATTTCTTTGATAGCAGCCTAATTATCTAAATAAATGTTTATAACTACAATTTTTTTAATACAACATTCACCCTCATCAGCCCAGGATGCTACCTCTAGTAACGCTATAACCTTAGCCAGAAAATGGCTACAATAGTCGGGTAAGGGGACATCCATTAATTACGTGAATTAAAATAGGGGGGAGGTGGTCCGGCAAAATCTCATTAAATCTCACAAAGGGGGGAGGGGGTCAAAGAAAACCTCACGTCAACTTTTGAATGCATAGAATTTACATTAAAAATTATAATTTAAATCTCACGAGAGGGGGGATCTCACCAATTCTCACCAAGGGGGAGGGGTAGTGGGGTCCGAATTTTCAACAAAAAAACACCTCACGTAATTAATGGACGTCCCCTTACCTTGCAGCAATTCTTATCTTCAGTTCCTCAGAGTAAATACCATAATCAACATGGTTATTTAGTTTGGAACCATACATGTAGAAATTAAAATGGCCGCTTCTCCCCGGGATTCCTCTCTTCCAGTCATCCCTAGATGGAATGTGAGTAACGTAAACCCTATTGAATAAGATTACTGGTACAGTACTTTAACTTTCATTTAGTTTTTTTCAGAAGCACAGAAATAGTATTTGTACCACTTGGTATCTAATTACCACAAATGAGATAGTTAGTCCTGGCAAAACAAAGCTGGCTCCATTTACACACTTTTCAAATATGCTCTTGAAGTTAATACATGAATTGATGTTTCTCTGGGCATATATAGTGCATTTCTCAGTTATAATGTTCTTTATGAAATAAATTTGAGATATTTTCTTATATCCAGCGTTTATGTTGACTTGAAGAATTTAGGTATAAAACTTTTGCAACTATTATTTGATTTTATACCAAGCTACCTCTTTAATATGCGCAGTACAAGCAAAAGCCTCGACAACAACTAATGGGTGTGCAAATTGTAACTCAAACGCCATAAATCACTGTATGAAATTTTTAAGAACGCTATGCAAATATTGACATGATCAGACATGGACGAAAATTGTTTATGCTAAATTTTTTTTTTATTTTAGAAATTTCCTTTAACTTTGCGGCTATAAAAAATATAAGTCATTGTATTTTATTTTTTATCTAAATTTGCATACAACAATTTGTTTTTGTATGCATATTAAGGAAATAAAAAAAAACAAGCAATAAATTTAAGACACACCTACGACAATATTGAAATTGGTACCAGTTTAACGATGTCATTTTTGTCGTAGGTATAATTAACGCAAAGAATGGATTAAACGGTCGTTATCTAAATTAACAATCGAAAATGTCAATTTTATTTGTTAGCATGAGAATGAGATAAGTTAATAGAAATTCAATTAACTTCATAAAAATGATCGCGTTACTTATTGACATATGCGCGTTTTTTTTTATTATGATTAAGTAAATAAAATCGGATTTATTGTTATACTAATAAAATAATTTGGAGTTATTGTTGTTGAGATAGATTAATTATTTATATAATTTATATTTGAAGTGATGCAACACTTCAACGATTAAATAAGTCTGGGTGGGCACGGAGAAAACAATATTATTGTGTGTATTGAAATTTTATGATTGTTGACAAATGATATATTTTATAAAGGCGAAATAAAAATTTGATATATATTAACGTGCCACATATGGCACGGAATTAAAATTTATACAATTGGAATATGCATATAACTAAGACAAAAATGGACTTTGTTAGCCGACGATTAAGCATTTCCAAGCATGCTATGATTTACTTTTTGCATTAACCAGTTGAGAACTATAGTAAAATATAAATACAGTACGCCAAAATTCACTATTTTAATTACGAGGGAAAAAATTAAAACGTTTTGTCAGAAGTGACATTCCAGTACAGAAAACTTGTTATGCTAACGCTTAAAAAGACACGAGCACTAAACAAAAAAGTGAATTTAGTAAAGTAGGCGTGGCAATCCAACTACAAGCAAAAAAACTAATATTGCCATAAAAATTAATTTTTAGTATAGCAAATATCCGCAGAAATTAGCTGAGGTACGAAGCGAGCAGTGTTAAGGAACAGTATTTCGGTACAATAGGCAATTTTTTCCAAAAGACTTAGGCAACAAACTTTATGTTTTCCCACATACATAATTAATTTTTTGACAATTACCAATTTCTAGTGCAAATTGTATACTTAAGTAGGTAATAAGCCACAATATTTGCACTAATAAATTTGTAATATAAGCAGGTGGTCACTTTTGAAGCGCCTACCTACGCGTTAACCTTTAAAAAACTTTACTTTCTAGGTTAAGAGTCATAAAAACCTTCTTCTCCCTTTAACTCTTTCTAAATTTTTGACTAAAATTTGATAGCCTACGTGTGAATCCATGAAAAGGGTGCACCAAAAAAAGGCTTTCATAACTATAATATTTTTTTGTCTCTTTTTTCCTTAATCGTGTTATTTATTATAACAGCTTTAAACGATTTGTTTTTGTTTTATTTTGCTTAAAGAAGAAGTTGCTTTTTATGATGACGACACATGAAATTGAATTTCATTTAACTCGAAACTCATTTGGCAACGTTTATTTTTATTTTTATTTCTCTTTATTTTTTAATTTTAACATTTTTATTATAAACCCCTGCTGTGTTGTGTTTTGTTGTTATTGCTTTTCGTTGTTTATTTAAAAACTAAAATGTTTGTTTATTTTTTATGACTTTGTTAATTGATTTTTTTTTTAGTTGTTGCTTTATTCATTAAACTCTGGTGTTTTTTTTTTTTTTTATTCGAAAGTATTTCAAATGCTGATTGAGTTATTAAGTGTTTAACAACAACAACGAATTTAACAACAAAAAGGTGTGTAATTAGTAAAAGCAAAATGAAGAAAAAAAAATACATAGGAATTGAATATACATACAATGGATTAAGTTGGTTTTAGCTCATTTTAAATAAATGCCGCCATGGTCATTAGCGTGTGTGGCCTTAAAAGTATTGCACAGTGTTTGAAAGGGCACGGCAAGTGGACGGTGGGATTTTGTACAAAAAAACTGGTAGTTACATAAGTGGGATGGTTTGTTTTTTTGGTCGATTTGGCCTAACTATGTACAATCGAATTTCATCCAAATAAATGCCAAGTTATTACTTATTTGGACAGACGCAAATATAACTCAAAAAGCTTTCTGCGCTTAAAATAGTCTTTTTATAAAATTGAGAACTTTATTTCAAAATACGATTTTTTTTTGTTAAAATAATTGATTTTTTGAAATTTTGAAATTTTTTGTTTTTATTTCTGCAGAATTTTTTTTAACAAATTTAATACATAGGTACATATTAGCTGCAAGACTTTAAGCAAAAAGCGCCGATGCGCTCTACGCATTTTGTCGCATATACAGTGTGCCCCATTTAAATCACCCCAAGCTACCTCGAGAGCAGTGGTCAAGGTCAAATTAAGGTCAAGGACAGTACTCAAGGATAATCAACAAAAAATTAAACAATTTTTGTGTGAGATTTTGCAAAAACTTAATTCTTAAAAAAGGATATTTATCTTTAAAAAGTAAAAAAAAAAGTATGCAATAACCTTCATTAGCACAAATATGTTGTTTTAAAGAAGAAATTATTAAAATCGGTTCAGTATATTTTGCGCCAAAGCGTTACAAAGCATTTCTACATAAGCAATTTTTAGTATATAAATAGTAATATTTGTATCGTATGAGAAAAAATAGTATGTTTTGCTTGTGTGTGTTTTTTTCTAGGATTTTTAATAATAAAATAAATGTTTTGGTCAAAATATTCAAAAAAATATTTTTTTTATTTTACGGCAACGATTTTTTTTTTCATCATGACACAAGAAAACAAAGGATATTTTGTGAATATTTTAACCAATTTTAAGAACTTTTACTTGGAGCGATTTGAACTGAAAATTTATACTTTGGGAGAAGAAATAATATGAGGTAAAACTTTGATCTTTTTTGTAGGCGTAACACGAATTTTTTAATTGGTGTAATACAATTTCGGTCGCGGAGCAGTTACAAATCATTTCATTTATAATACCAAACATCAAGACATCCGTCATTTATATATATTATTTGTTAAATATTACTATATCTTGTTACAGTCAAATAAATTATTTTCCCAACATTCAAGCATTTCGTACACTGTGCATTGCAGCATAAATAATTTTAATTTGATTTATTTCTTCTTTGTTTGCCTTTTTCAATGTTATTACATTGCTTGCGATGTAACTTGTTATTGTTGTTGCTATCATTTAGCTAACAAAAGAGGTGGCAACACTGTTCACTCGCTCCATTTCACAGGGTTGGCATGCTTAGGCTCGCCTGCCAGCCGCTTCTTCAATTCTCATTATTGAAATTGAACAAATCAATTAAAATTAATTGAACAACCAAACAGCGGCAACGGCAATAGCAACGGCAACGGCAAATAGCGACGGCGAATGGACAGCGGAAATGTATATTGTATGTATGTACATAAGTAATAATTAAGTGACGACAAGAGCCACAGTAGAAAGGAGCAATAACAACAACAAACATGTAATTACATAGTAGTTGTGTATCTACAAAATTCGTACAAACACAAATATGTAATGTTTTGTGTATCCCATGAATATAACAAACAATGCCATAGTTAAAGTAACAACAACAACGTTATTCACAATCATACTGAAAAGTACACTGACAGAAAGAACAAAAAAAAAAAATGCTAGCAAAACAAATACACGTCAAGTCGTCGGAAACACAAAAAGTATTTAATAATAAATAATTCATTTAACTGACAAATCGCGCTCAATTTCACAGATAAAATATAAATTCCATTAAAGACGCGAAAACGAAGGCACAAAACGTGCGCAAGCAAAGAAGGCGCATTAAAAAGAGAAAGCAAATAATGGACAGACTGACACCGCACACTGAATGTAATCAATTAATATCGTATAGCGTGTATAAATAAATAATCACATGCGTCAAAGATATCGCATGGATACATTTAATGCACGCGATAAGTATCTCGTTAATGCAAATATGGGTGTATGTTCAATGAATAAGCATATAACTAATAAGCCTTATTGGAATTTCAAATGTGTTTTGTTTTTTAATTGTTATCTAGCGAAAAGCAACACTTAAGAGGCCGACACGACGACAAAAATATAGGTTGGTGGGTAGGTAGGTAGCAAAATTTGAGTGCTACCGTTAATGAAATTATCAGATATCTAAGGCGTAGAAAAGTGAGAAGTCAAAAAGTTGTTAATCGTTTTGTAAATTTTCATATATTTGGAAAGCTGGGAGAAATTTTCTTAACAGCAACGTACTAAAACAATGAACTAATACTTAATAAATGATTTAATTTTTAAATATTTTTTAATTTATTTAAATAGTAAAATTTCACAAGTTGCCGTTGCCGAAATCGGAAAATTTTAAATGAAAATGTAGTGGACACAGGCTGTAGAAATCATCAACTGAGGTGTGCCTGCCGGAAGGAACTTTAAGGATAGCAGAAAGCGTTGTATGTGCTATCCTAAGTATTCGTGGAAACGATCGCTAGAACAGTAAGTACGTGAATCGGGGAAATATTTGAGCGAATTGAAGACAATCACTACTGATCGTGATCGTTGGAAGGCCATATGCTCCATGAGTCGACAAAGGACGCAATGGAGAAATTTTAAATCAACGAAAAAAGCTGTTGGTAACTATATAAAATATTAATGTTAACTCAAATTCTATTATTTTGGCATGAGCCCGATATATACTTCAACAAACGATTTTAGATTCTTATTTTACATCACATGACCTGTCATCAACAACTTTCACCTCTATCAGTAGAATATTTCGGTGTCATTAGCATTATCTTCAGATTCTTGATAAATATTATCAAGACTTCACCACTATTTCACTTTTGCTCACTACTTTTTTATACTACATATAATTAATCTCTGTTGAATCTTATCATTGCCTCGCACCAATTTCAGATCGATGGATCAGAAGTACTTCATATGTATATCCAGGGCCGGATTTACCTTAGAGGTACAGTAGGTCAGTGCCTAGGGCGGCACGATTTTAGGGGCGGCAAATATTGGGAGCTTTGAAATTTTTTTTTTAAGTTGTTTAAATTTATTTACACAGGGGAAAAAAATGCAAATACTGGGATTGTATGCACTAAATTACCTAAAATTGTTAACAAACAAAATAAAAAAGGATCCTCACTTATGATATTACAAAATTTTTCTATATTTACTAGGGGGGCGGCAATTTCTGACTGGCCTAAGGGCAGCAGATTTCTAAATCCGGGCCATTGTATATCGGAATGAATTCTTTCGAAAAGATGGGACGATTTTCGTCTGGCATTAAGTCGTTGATTTCATTCAATGTTGCTAAAGTTGGCTGCTAACTTTTTTTCACTTTTAGCTTCCGCTTATACCGATCTCTATTTTTCACTGTTTTAACATTGCAAACATGTAAAAAACAAACTAAGCTATAAAATATTTTATCGCATCTGCCTCTTGGCTGAATGGTTTTTTTTCTTATAAGAAACATACAAATAGAAAAGACAGACGGCTTCAGCGCTGATTTTTTGAGAGCAGACGTGATTGTGACACATAAAATGCCATATATTTTAAAAAGATCAGAAATCAACACGTCTGTATTTTCAGCTTTTAAAGGTAATACTGAAGGCAATGAAGATTTGATAAAAATAAACATATTACCACTTGCTTCACTGAAAATGCAGCAGTATAGACGTCTGCCGTTTATTTTTCTTTTTCTATACTATGTATGAATTAAATACGAATTACGAAGTACGAAAATACCTCTGAATAGTATTTTTACCAATACACACTAAGCAAGATATTCTGACGTGTGGGGAAAAATGGATTAATATTAACCCTATTTAACGCAAAAGACTCAAAATTTTTTTATATTATTTTTTTACTGATGTGCCCGTTAAATTATACGAAATACTTTTTTATGTACTTGTACATAAAATTAAACGCTTATTCATTAATTTATTTCATCAAAACTTTACTACTCAGCCTCATCATATTAATTTATTCCACCGCAAAGTCTCTGTCATAAAATCAATTTATTGATGATGCGATAAAACTTGCCAATTCTTTTGTTCAATTTAATTGTGATTGCTGTCTATATGTCATTAACTTATTCATAAGATTGTTATCATCATGCAATTATTATTATTAAATAATTACAGGCTTAAAATGTCAACAACAACTTATTTTAGCGGCTTTCGCTAGTTATACGCGTATTGCTGTATGTATGTATGTATGCAAACACAATGTTGTTGTAATTACTTTTGACGCTGTTGTTGTTGTTTTTGTTCTTCTTGCCAATACACACCCAAAAACAAAAACTAAACTCACATAAAACTTGATTCATTACCATTGAGTAACTTACTCTCTGGCGGCCGTAATAGCGATTTGTTGTGTCGAGGAGCAGGCGCAGAAGTTCAATCGGGTAGGGTTGCAATAAAGACACAAGTGATGTATTGAATTGCTTGCACGAAAGCAGTCGTCAACAAAATTACACTTTACACAGTATGTTATGGACGACATTGGAAGGTGTTAAGTGTCATAAAATAGCATGACAAATTTTATTTTCACAGATTTTGTCGTAAAAAAAATAATATAGTTAAGGAAATAATTAAGTGACAGTTCAGCAAGTTTGCAATGATGATTGGGAAAAAATTTACATATCTGTCTGTTTGTATGTAGTAAACAAATTATTTTATTGGATTTTTAAAAAGTTTCTTTTTTGGATTTTTTTCCATTTGTTCACTAAAATGTTTTGTTAATATGTAGACGATGGTCGGTGGTCGAGGAAGGGAAATTTTAAGTGGAGGTGTTGTGCTCCAGGATATAATAATAAAAGTGTAATCAAAAGTTGCGGGACGTACCTATTTTCGGAGATACATATAGCTATCGGAAGTCAGGACATAGCTTTTCAAAAAATTATTAAAAGTTTGGGATCCCAAAGTGGATGAAGTTTCTTTTTGTTTTCCTATGAATAAAGAAATTGGCACAAATGACACATCATTTTAAAGTGCACAAATTAAACTTTCTCTGTATGCCAATAAAACTACAGGTCAGCTTATAATTTTTTTGAAAAGGTTACGGTTTTTTCGAAAAAAAATCGGTTAAAATTTCAAAAAAATTTTGTGGTAAATATCTCGAAAAGTACATATATGCTGTAACTATTTTAAAGTTTTATAAGTAAATATTATAGCTTCAGCTTTTGATTAAATTATTTTGTCACATGACCTAAATCTACTGCCACCAACACGCTTCCTCTGCTAATACTGAGAAAGAAAACCAACAAAATTCCAGCAGTGCCCAATTCATCGGTAATAATGATCAAGCACTTTGTCGTTAAGTCTGTGAATTCAGTTTGCGATATTGGGCGTGGGCAAAGGTTGTCAAAAAAGCATGGGAAATGCAGTCGACAAAGGGCAATAAAAGTGGTGGTGACTTTTACAGAATTATAGCTGTGGAAATTATCAAGCTGGTCACTCTTGGTAGTGACCATTTTCTCGAATTAGTGCAAGCAAACACTCCCAATGTCAATAGAAAACTGTTGCGTTTTTAGCTACAATAAAATTCAATCTTTTGTAGTGGCTATATGAATCGATGAAAGACATTATGAGGTATTTTTTCTAGAAGACCATCAGGAACTCAAAGGGGTCAGGAAATTGTTGTGATTGATGGGCGTAGGACAGCATTAGTAAAGTGGTTAAAAAGAATGTTAGCTGAAATATCAACAAAGAAGGGTATTCGCTTCATCAACTTGGACTAACTAGCAGAGACTTCTCAAGCTGTTGTGAGTAGATATTTGTATCGTCGCATAGTAAGGTCCTTTTCATTTTCTAACTAGAAGAAACTAAGAAATTCGATTGGAAGAGAGTTTTTCTTTTTTTCCCTCTTCTTATCTTCTTTTCTGTTCTATCGCTTTAAGAAGCAGTCTGTTTGTAGGGTCGAGATTTCTTCTTAGGAAAGACTTCATGTTCTAAAAGTATTAATTCCATGCTTTCTTCCATTATACTTACTATCAAAAAGTGTATAAAGTATAAAATTTACTCGAAGAAGATGATGTCTGGCTTGCCTAAATAAACCTGATAGTTAGCCTTCAAAATTAAACATTCTGATCAGTGCCGTTCCTTTAACATTTTTCGCACGGAGCAAAGAAAAATCTGGTGCCCCTGCTACAAATAATATATTACTATAGTATTAGGGATTTTGGGTATGTACTATTAAATGATCACCAGATTCTCTTTACACCTTTTCTATTAGAAATGTACTGAAAATGAACTGAAAGTTCGTGCATCTCTGATTAAAATTGAAAAAAATTTTTCAAATTCGAATCATTATAAATATTACTTCTGAATCTCAATGGACTATTCTGCCGCATCCCAACCCCCACCCCCCTTGTGACGCCACTATTGCTAGCAACCTAAGATAACAGTGATATTATCTTTATATTTCCTAAGTGATCTCATACTACTAGTCGTATATTAGAGCCTTGATATTAGTGTTGAGATCCTTCATCTCTATATATATATGTTCTAAATGCCAAGTAGCATTATACCCTACTGGGTATTCTCAAGTGGTGCGTGTGCGTTTTAATCGACATGGTAATATTTTTCAATAAAAGCTGCTTTAATGCATTCAACCAATGTTGTTGGTTTTTTGTGGTTCTACGACTTATTGCCACATTTTATGTTGTTGCTAATTTTACATTCCGTATTTCAGTTGCTGCTGCTCTTATTCTTCTATATCATATCAATTAATTGTTTGATTGCCTTTGATTACATTTGATAGCAATGGGGTAGCTCCGATATCGTTTGTTCTTTTTTTTGTTTTCAACTTTTTTTACACGTCGCAAACGCAATGACGCGTGGGTGTTGAATTCAGTTTGTATCTGTCATTTCCTCTTATCTCCCATATTTGTATCTATAGAAAGTTTATGTCTCTGTAAAACCATATACATGTATCTGTTTGGCTATGCCTACAGAATTGTGTATCTACTATGCCAAAATTGTAACATGCTGTTCGTGTGGCTGACAAATTTTTAACTCTGATTAATATCTGCTAATCACATCGTCACGGCTTGTGTGAGTGTGTGTGCATATTTTATGCTATTGAAAAGAAACTCAAAAAAAAAAAGAGCAACGTTCTACTTGATCCGCACTAAAATCGCTTACATGATTTTTTTTTCTTCTTCATTTTGTGGGAAATTTTAATGAGTTACTTTTAATGCCAGAGGGCAGTTTTTATGCTGTGTGTGTGTGTGTGTGTGTTACTTGAGGGCATTGAAAGTTAATCTAAGTAATTACCATTACCGAAACAACAACAATATGAGCGCAAGTCATTAATCTTTTTTTTTTGTTGTTTTTTTCTTTTTTTGGTTTTTTTTTTGTTTTTATAAGTCTGAATTAATTAGCAAATTTGATTAATTGGTTGTTAAAGATTTTTAGTTAACACCAATGGCAGCAACATCATCTCAACTTTAGATCTGGTGTTTTTTTTTGTGTATGTTATTTGTATGCTACATTTATTAAATTAAATAAGATTTTGCGAAAACAAAAAGAAAACAAAATTAGAAATTTTTTATTAATATCTACACATAATTTCACCGTTGGAATTAATTGATTTTTTATTTTAATTTTAAGCTGCTTAATTTTGACTGACAGTTGGATCAAATCAAATTGACTGACCCTATTAATGTGCGAAATTAAGCTTTCATTATTTTGTATTTGTCCTCACACCGACCGATCGTTAAACTGTCAAAAAGCTTAAATTGGTTTTGAAATTTAAATTTTTTTTAATTGTGGGAAAACCTTTAAGGGCCTACAAAATTTTTAATCATTTTAATGGCTATATTTTTAATAACTCTATGAAGTGAAAAAAAAATTAATGATTACTGTTTTAAAATCAAACCTGTAAAAGTTTACTTGTTGATTGGAAGGCTTCTTTTTCTTTGAAGTTTTATGTAGAAACTCCCTTTTGAATAAGAAAATAATTACTAGTTACTCAGTTAATTTTGAGATCAAACGTTGCTCCAAGAGGAAAGTTGGCACATGAAGTTTACAACCGTTTATCAAGTACTAAAAGTGATCTGTTTAAAGCCAAACTATATCTACTGAAAGTTTTTGCGAACTTCAGAACTTAAACGCCCTGTCGATTAAGGCTTCACTCATATTCTTTATTGGCATATATTGAAGTTCCGTTTTCTATAACATAAAGCTCTGCTTCGATTTTGATAAACTTTAAAAATTGGAAGTGATGTTACTTAGTGTTTATGTGCAACTATTTTTCTACCTCCGCTAGCATTATTATATGTCCTGCTGATGAGTTTTCGTCGTTTAGACTTACTGCATTCTGATGCAGCTGTTTCGGGAGCAACGACACACAATAGGCGGCCATATTAATATGAACAGTTAAGACGCTATATGGAATGATATGCTCAGGGAATGTCCATCTAGAACCTTCGCTGCACAGCTTATGTTAAAATTGTCATTCTACTGATTTCAATAAACTCTGTCTTACAAATTACGCGAACAAATTTTGGTCAGGAGTTAGATATTAAAAGTTTTGTGTAATAATTCCATTTTCAACGAAAGTACTTTTTCAAATGATTGACTAATTGATGCTTATAAAGGGAAATCAAATACGAGGTCCCTTTTCCGACTGGGTTATTTTGACAGATGTCATGTGTCATGGCTTATAGCTTAAATGGCTTTGCGACTCAATCATGAATAGACTTATTACTGAACAACGTTTATTAATTGTGGAAACTTACTACCCAAAACAGTCATCAGTTAGAGAATGTTATAATTGGGTGATCCAATAAGAGCTGCCTACTTTGTTTTCTAAATAAAATACATAAAAATCAATGTATTGATGCAAATCTTTATTTGGTATGATAGTTCGGTTCCTACAACTCAATGTTTAAAAATTATTTCGTTCAAATGTTGCCCACGACTAGTTCTTAAATGGTCCATTCTGTGGGTGCAATATTCGACAACTCTTTCTAGCTTATCGACCGGTATTCCTTGAATAACACGAGTTATGTTGGCTTCCAAAGCGTCAATAGTTTCAGGTTTGTCGACATAAACAATTGATTTAAAATATTCCCAAAGAAAGTAATCCAATGGTGTCAAATCAGATGATCTTGATGGTAGGAAACTCTTATTGGATCACCAAGGATAGTGCTGCTCTCCTTTTCTTTTTTTTAGTATTTATTCGTTTCTTATGAACAAAGAAAATGTACAAAAATGGACTTCCGAAAAGTCCGCAAACCCAAGCTTGTCTTCCTTAACAAGCCCCCTCTTGTCCCCTCCGCTGTCTCTCTTTTTTGAACGAGTCTCTTAGAATGGGTGTAGCAATTGTCATGAACTCGCCGATGGTACTTATATAGTTTATGTTCTGTCTCGGCAAGAAAAAGATTGATTGAAATACGTGTTTCGGTTAGCCATTTCTCATATTCCTCAAGGAACTAATATAAATCCATCTAAGTGGCGTTAGATGACTTGCACCTTCATATTGTAAATACTACAATGGGAGCACCTGAATTTACTAATTACGCTGAAATAGATGGTTTCAAGACTTTGCCCCTGTAGCCTATATGAGATCAATTAATCTTGTAGATTTCATATTATGATTAATTATTAATGACTATTTTCCCAACAGGGTATATGAGTATAGATACTATAATACATAAGCTCAAACTTACAGATACTATAGATATACATGACACATACCTTTTTATAAATCCAAAGAAAATTGCAATTCCGTTTGTGATGATTTCCCAGCTTCGTATTCAAAACATAAGAATTTATAGGAAGAAAAAAACTGAAACGACGACTACGAATCCGTTGTAGAGAGTAATAAACTCCAATCCAAAAGATGCACGACGACGTCGACGAAAATCAAAAAGAGAGAGAATCTCAAATACAAACGAAATAATCCACAAAGTAAAATATAAAAAAAATTCTTAATCCTTGGCTTGAAATGTTGTTGTTTTTTTTTCACTACTATGGCTTTGCTACTGTAGCTACAGTTTATTTAGAACTCTTTTTTTCTTCAACTATGTAGCTAAAAGATACATTTATTAGTATCATAAAGCGCATAAAGCGCTAACGCCGTTGTTGCCAACAATAAATTTGATTTTGAATTTTACTTCTTTTTTTTTTTACTCAAGGAATGTTTGGGTGTCAGGGGGGAACTTAAGTGAATCCTTTTTTACACAAAAAGCGACAAGAAAAAAATTCTCAACTATTTTTTTTCACTTTTTTGAAAAATGTTTTTTCATGCGAAAGAGATAGTTAGATATACTTTTGTACTCTTCTCTTTGTCCACCGACAACTGGTATCCAAAGTAACGTGACGTCGACGCTGATGTCTGGTGGTACAAAATGTTAGTATGAAATTCTAAAACCCACAAATCCAAAAAATTTTGTCGCTTATATTTTTTTTGTTTTTTTTTTTTGTTGCTGTTATATTTTAGATTTAATGTGAGGTTATCAAGTTGAAATATTTTGACTTTTTTCTTTTTCTTTTTATTTTGTTTTCTTTTGCCGCATAAATCGAGAGCGAAAACAAACAAATTTTATTGTTTCTCTACTCTATACTTTATAATTTTTTTGTTGCAGCGATGGGAGCAGATTGTGTTGGGGTATGGGGGACGTGTCAGAGAAATGCACCCTAAAGCCAAAAACCAACTACGCCACGTACACGACGTAGCGTGCTCTCGCGCGCTTGAGAGCAGACCAACGAACGAACGAGCGAGCGAGTGAGCGTATTAGTGAGTTAGTGAGTATAAACATCCAAAAGACCGTTTGTCCGACCGTCGTACCGACCGTTTACCGCAGTAGCAACGTAGTTTTGCTACTCAAGCGTCAAAACGACGAACGAGATGGCAACGCGATGATGACGATGACGACGACGACGTGTCACAGACGTCGCACTGTCAGTAGCTTAAATTCGTACATTGAGTTACGGCAAGTGGAGCTGAGAGAGCGCGCGCACCAACCGAATTTGTATAGAGATGTATACAGATACTTTAACTTTGTTACGTTGTTGTTATTGTTGTTGTTGTTGTTATTGTTGTTGTTGTTGTTGTTGTTTTTTTCCTATTTATTATTTGATTTTATTTTTATTTGTTTTTGGCGAGCGTTAAGTAGATTTATTCTGGCAATGTTGTTGGCTCATAAAAATGTTGCTGTTGTTGTTGTTGTTGCTGTTACTTATTTGTATTTGAGAAATGTATGTATATTTGTTTGTTTGATATGAGAAAAGTTTCTACACTGGCACTTTTTAGTCGTTTTTATTTTCTTTTCTTTTTTTTTGTTGTATTTCATTTGCTGTAATTTGTTGTTGTGCGCAGTCACCACTATTTGCTGCAAGAACAACAACTACAATAAAAATGTAGTATTTTATCAATTTTTTCTCAAATAAAGTAATTTGTAGCATGAAAATTTACGTTTGATTCGTTTTTGACTTTTTTTTTACACGCTTTATGTAAAATTACACTTTTTCATTTTGGGGTTAAGTATGACATCTTCGCTTTGAATGAGTGCGGCATCAATGTCAATTTATGGTGTGCGTGAGAGCGTAAGAGTGAGAGGGTGTCATTTCACTTCATTAGCGCCATTTAGTAAATATGTATGTAGTAATAATGGGTGCTGCTTTTTTTATTAAAGAAAAGGGTGTATTCAATTTGATGAATTGGGTATTTATATAAAGAACTATTTGTTTTATTTTTATAATTCAGGGTTTTTTTTATAACAAGAATTTTTTTTTAATTTATTTTAAGGAAGTCTTTTATTTTTTATTTTTTTATTTGTAAGGATTTATTAAGAAACACTTAAAAGCTTTGTTTTAAAATGTAACTGCACATAATTTTTACGTTTTGCTTGGAAAAATTCAATTTAAAATACGATTTACAAACATTCAGCTGCATGCATACGTATGCGTATATTTATTCCCTATGCATGTATGCGTGCGTGTGTGTTTAAATGAGAATTTAATAGCCACCGCAAAATTTAAATTTGTTTTAATTAATATTTGCTTTAAAATTTTCTTTTCTCATCACACATAAAATTTTTATTCAAATTTTATTGAACTTTTAATCAACAATTTCTTTTCTGAATAATTTTCGTTTAAATTTTAATAGATCAATTAACACTTTTTTGTTTACACAAATTTAGCGCACTTTATTTTCGATATTTTCAAATTTATCTTTTTATAATTTAAAATTTCTTCTTCTACACTTTGTTTTCACTGCGTCACAAAATTTAGCACTTAAATTTGTATTTTCAAAGAAAACCTTTTAAATCTTTGGTTTTTATCTTCTTTCGTTTTACTCAAAATTTATCATGTTGTTTTTGTTTTAGTTTCTTTTCCTGTCACGAACGACAACACGTATTTTTCACGTATCGTCCGTCAGCATTGAAGGAGGAACGCGTACGAATTCCTCTACCGTAGTAGTTTGCACTAAAGACCAAAACATTGAGTAGCAAGCAAATTTACATTGAATGCTCTCTCCTTGTATCTACTAGCAATTTTCTAACTGTTTTCAATGCGCACACACAGTGCTCACTAAACTCATACTCTCTCTTGTTGCAAGATTTAGTGTTGCCGTGTTATTTTGCTGAGTCCAAAAAATGTATTATTTTAATTGTTTGCCATTATAAATTTTCAACGGTTAGAAGATTTACGAATGGTACTTAAGAACTCAATCTGCGTAGTTTAAATAAGCTTGATTTCTTTAACCAAACACACTGTTCTACAAAATCTAATTTTTTGTGTGTATTTTATACACATGTGATATTTTTATACTAATTTAGGATCAATGATTACGAATATACAAATAAAGTCTCATCTTGTATGGAAAACTATGATTTACAAGCTACTCGTTTACTATCTTATGTGACAAAAATGAACAATATGAGCTATCACTTTTTAAAAATAGATTTTGAAGAATGATTGAAGTTTAAGAATGCACAGGTAGAAATATATTAAAGATAATCTTATCTCTAAAATATATGAATTAATGTGGCGAAAAAGTGTATGCGTATGCCTCAAAATTGTTTTGTTAGCACTTTTAAGCAAGAATAATCAAGAGTTCGGACGCGATTAAAAAAAAATGTGATGACATTTTCAGTTCATAAGTACTTTTTTTCGGTACATTTGTATCTTGAAAAATCGTTTCTAGTACATTCCACAAGTTTACAGTACTTTTTTTCCGTTTTTAGTACATTTGGCGAGTTTTCAGGACATTTTTATTTCATTTTCATTTATAATAATTCCTTTTTTTTTTAGTAAATGAGAATAATTGCAATAGGAGACTTGCTTTTAGTAACAGAAAAAATTAAAATTTAATTCCAATGTGTAGATTTTGGAACATAATGTAAAATATATTACATTTTGCTATGTTTTTGAGCAAAAGTGTGGCCTTTTTTTAGTAATTTTTAGAAAAATGTTGTACATTTTAGTAAACTTGTGTGTTCAAGACAAAAAGAACGCTCGGCCCATAAAAAGTACATGTAAAGTCTCGATTCAGTACATTTTCACAAAACCCAAGTAACATCATTTTGACAGATTATCTTTCAAATTACTAATGTGTTGAAGAAAAACAGATCAGGTCTCTCCTGTAAAAGATTTTTAAAGCTTTGCAGACCAGTGATAACATTTTTGGTACATTTGTACTTGTTTCAGTACATTTTACAAATTTTCTGTACATTCGGTACAGTGGACGAATTTTCTGTACACTTGGCGAAATTTCAGTATATTTGCATTATTTCTACTAAACACTGTTTTGTTGTTTTTTTTTTTTTAAAATTTTGAGAAATTTTTGTTAATTTAAGTAAATTTTTTGAAATATGTGCACAAAAATCGATTAACCTTTTCTTTTTCTGATATATAAAAAAGCTGAACCATGGGTCAGAGAAAATCCAATGACCTTTCTTTTTGGTTTTTAGTAAATTTTGTCAAAATATGTCACAATTATTTCTTCTATAAAATATGATAGTTTCTTTTATGAAGACAATGTGATAAATATAATCTTTGAATTGAGTTTCTTCAAGAAATTATGCTTTTGTTTTTATGTACATAGGTATATTTAAATTTTTTTCAAAATTTCAGTTTACAATATTTCTGATCTTACTAAGTTATTTGTTAAAATATATATTTAAGCTTAACTTTCTCTCCACATATATAATATTGAAATTTAGTTTTTCCTTGCTTTTCTTATTGGGAGGCGCATAACATCAATATAAACTAAAAACGGTAGCACTATTCTTATATGCCGCCAATAAAATTCTTATACATATTTTACTCTTCTTAGATCGTGTTCTCACGTTCTCAAATTCGGCGGCCATTGCTGTTTTACAGTTTGTCTTGCGCTGTACATTCACAGCAAAAACAATAATGGAATAGTTGATGTTGCATGTGCGCGCTCATGTTATGTTCGCTCTCTTTGTGAGCGTATTGCTCTACAATGGCTGCCTTTGTAATGTTTTTGTTGCTGTATTATGTTTTCGGCCATATTGTCCTATTGAATTAATAGCTTTGTCCCTTTTCTTCTTTCTGCATAATTCGCTTATAGCTGTGCTCTTTTGTTTTGTCGGCATTTCTTATTGAGTTTGTTTTTGCTTTGTTTACTGTTTGTTAGTTGCGTTGTGCATTTTGTGCTGCTATTATTTTTCTCATCATTGTTATTGCTCAGATTTGCTTGTCTTTAGTTGCTCTCAAACTGTTGCAATTTTTCTCATATAGAATTTTTTATTCGTTTTTGTTCTTTATTTACAACAAAAATACAATAAATAAATTAAGTGTTTTTAAATGTTCACACTGCTCAAAGCTGTAAATGTTAAAGAGATTCGAAAATTTTTTGGATTTCGGGGAGTAAAGCACGAGAGTTTGTTCATTGGATTTTTTTTGCAGTACTATAGCATGGGATAGTTTTAGTTGATTTAAAGTTGGCATTATCTTACAACAAAAAATTATGTGAAAAAAATTGTTGGATGCGATTTTCTGGTCATCTTTCTTTTATTCAATGAGTTATTCGATTCTTTTTTGTCTAAATTGAATTAATCGAACCAATAGTTGATTTAAAAACACTTCATTAAGCCTATCCCCGTTTAAGTCTTCTAATTTATATATCAAATAGAAAGTTTTAGGACTCACCTGACTTTTGCTTATTTCAAAATCTCGATTGTCTTCGACTTGAAACTTGGGTCTTACTTGGACTTAACTTAATGGTAACGTTAGACTTGATTAAAACTCTTTTTGAAATTGGCATCAGCTGAGAATTGACCAACTCCTGTAAAAAACTATAGCATGGACACAACGGATGCTGGAAAGAAAAACAGCAAAATCAATTTAAACACTATAATTGCTTATAACAATATTAATTTGTTAATAATTTTTAAAAAAAAATATTTTTTTATTAAAGATTAGCTTTCAAATGACAATAAAATCAATTTTCTAGCTTTAACAGAACCGGTGTTATGCATTTTTGAAAGTGAGCTTCCAAGCCAAAAATCACGAAATTCTCAAAATTTGAATTCGCTCAATTTTGAAAAATAACTTTTTTTTAAAAATCCTCGAATACGTACATATCTCTTCTTTTTCGATACAGAACCCATAACAAAATTTCAGCCAAATCAAAAATGTATCGGTCAATTTTTGTCAAAATTCGTTCGGTTTGTAAAAGACTGTCCCACATAGTTTTTGGCTTATTTCATTCGAAAATTAAACATGTGGTTTTGGTCATTTAAATTTTTTCTGGAAACAAAAATGTTCGTTTATTTTACCAGAAAATTATTGCAATGGGTTAACATTTGCTCTAAGTGAGTCGGTTCGTAATTGATTGCTACTCGTATTTAACCTGCAACGGAGAAAACATACTTTTATATGTTTTTCCTGTCAAAGTCACTCAATCGAGTGCTTAGCACATTAGGCAAAAAAGTTTTCTACACTTTAAATTTTTTTATTTAGCAATAAAATATTTTAACTTTCAACTGTTAAGAAGCGATTACTAAGCGAAGCATAAAGAGTACATAAAAAAAAGGATACAGAGAACATAAAAAGCGCTGTATAACTACAAGCAGCAATGTAATGCAGTACAAGAGTTTCCTACGTTTATTTGATTGAACTTTTATTTGCAACGATTTAAGTTTTTATTGCCACACACACACACTCACACATGTAAGAAGCACCCAAAAGCAGCAGTTTCCTTTTTATTTTTTTATTTTGTTTCAAAACAATTTGAGAATTTGATTTCTTACATGTCTATTTACTCTAAAACACAATATCCTTGATCCTTGCTTGTTCTTGTAAGTTGTTGTCATTATTTATTGTGTTGTTATTTTTTCAATGTTTTCTCCATTCTTTTAGTTCTATTTTTTCCTTTTATTTTTGAGAATGTATTTTTATCAACATGTTAGCATATGTGATCCTTTTTTTTTCTTTTATTTCATTCTCATGCGTTCATCTTGCTTTGCTATTTTTGTCGTCCTTTGGGATGCAAAAAATACAATTTGGTTTTTTTCCTTTGTGTCACTATGTTTGTGCACATGATTTGGCTGTCTGTGAGTGTTGTGGAGTGTGCGTGATATATTGTTAGTAGGCGGAAAACAAGAATATGTCAATAAAAGCCGTATTTCATGCAAACGTTTTATTTTTTTCATCTGTCAATTTTTTTTATAATTTTGCTTTGCATACTTTTAGGAGTTCTTTGTAGAATTATAATACGGATATCGAAATACATATATTTTCACATGTCAAGTTGTCAATTTGGAAAATCCTTTGAGTTATCAAATTTTGTTTTATATATTTTTTTATTTTATTATTAGGGTGTTTGCCAAAAATAAATGTTTGCTGCTATTGCGGAAAATGAATTTTAATGATGTACCAAAAAAATAAAATAAATAAATTTTTGTATTATGGTTAACCCCAAGCGGTAGAAACTTTTCAGTTAAAAACCTTAAGTATTTATAGTTTAATACATTAAATGATTTTCGTCGAAAATATTAGAAATATATTGTTAAAGTGTTTGATGTAATGACAGGAAGTAAATTTTGATAGGTTTCATCGCCTTAACTGACAGCAATAGGTTCCATTGTTGGTCGCTTGAAGTGAGCGCAAGCGAGTTTAATTCGATGCGAAAGTGAAAAATACATATATGCAAAAATAAGATAAAGATGAGATAAAAGTGTAGGAGAATTTCATTCGATTAAATTATAAATATAAGTTTCTCAACATAGTTCCCTTTAGCTTGATACATTTTGTCCAACAAAACTTCCACAGAGTTCGATATGTTGAGGTCCTTATAGTAGGTCTTCAGCGAATAACCTACTCATTTGACTGAAACCCCCTTTAACCGAGCTACTTCTTCGGAAAAAGTTAATGGTTGCAGGGAACCAAATCTGCTAAATCGGTGGTTGAGGAACCAATCTCGTAATTTGTCATTTTGAATTTTTATCACAAAATTGGCTGGAACATTACCAACACCATAATCACTACGCACAGCAGTTTTGAAACAAAATTTCATTAGGCAAAAATGTTAACTAGGGAGTACAAGTTTTACCTAAAAACTAATTTTATCGAAAACATTTCCATAATTATTACGAACACGATAAAGCTGCAAGGGAGTGCCAGTTCAATCCAAAGGCATCAACTCGCATGCTCATTTATTACAATTTAAATAATTTGCCAAACATTTCGGATGCAGTAACAAAAATAAAATTGAGTTGACATAACCTCACTTCATTCCTCCTTTCAAGCAGCCACATAAACACCACTACATTCAGTTCAACCATTCAAGGCTTAAGTGCATTGAGATGCACTTGTATTTTCAAATTGAAAATGCGACAATTGTAGCAAGGATATACCAGCAATAACAACATTAACATCAACAACAACAACAACTAGATATAGTAAAGCCAATAACAATGACAGCAGTTGCAGTAGGAATGCACTGTACAATGCGAACAATTGCCAAGCAAGTGCAGCTAAAACAACAACGTAAAACAATTAAGGACTACTAGAGCAAAACAAAATAAATGCACATTTAAAATATATCATATAGAAATTACTGGAAAAGTCAGTCGTAGACAAACTTGGCAAAATAAACCAAGGATTTTCATTCAAATTAGAGCCGTACTGCCAATGTAAGACAATTATTTTATGTTTGGGGCTGCAGGATAATTTTATCCTTAATAAAGCACTTAAGAACCTGCTTCTAATTTTTCTTTTGTCAGATTTTTCTTCAGAAAATAACGTCGCATATCTCCTTTACAGTTGACATTCATGGGCGATTAATGTGATCCTTTCTTATTCCTTAAGATGTTTTATTTTAAGTTTTAGTGAAATTTTGTTTGTGTTCTTTGATTAAGTCTCTTCTCTAACATAATTTAAAAAAAGAAAAACCTTAAAAAATACATTTATTACATTTTATAACAATAACCCACACAATTGTATTTTGATGCAGTGTAAATGCTGTCCAGAAATATGCAAACGTCGTTGTTGTTGTTGTTGTTGCTGCTCTTGCTGGTAAAATCCTGATTCAATGAAACGGAGAATAATTCCAATTGTTGTTGTTGTAGCATCGATATATTTTTTGTTGTTGTTGTAGGTCCATGTTGCCATTGCTGGTTGGCTGTTGTTGTCATATTGAATTACCATTTGCAATACTTCGTCGTATTGGGGTAAATCATTGAATGCTGCAATCGATGCGATGTTGGGTTGTGTGTTGCCATTGACAACAACGCGGCAGTACCAACAGTCCTGCTGCCATCGCCATCAGACAATTCACCGAATGTGAATTAAATTGTTCGGCTGCGGTCTGGCAGGTTGTTGGTGTCTCATGAATAAATGTGTTTTGTTTGTGTTTGTATGGGTTTGATTGTGGGCGCTTGCATATGTGGCAGCACATACTTGTATTTGTACAAAATTAAAGATAATTCACATTTTAATATTGCCATTATTGTTTTTGTTGTTGTAATTGTTGGCAACAATTCAACCATAATTTGCCAACGTATTGCAAAAATATTTACACACTACACAGAGTGAACGTTATAAAAATAATCTTGACATTGATGCACAGGATAACACAAATTAAATTTTGAATTATCTGAGAAATTCTTTTATGAACTGATGATTTAATTAAAGGAGATAACGATGCTTCCTTAAGCTCATTTTTAAAGATAAATAATAATGGGAGCTATTCATTCGATAAACATGATATGCTTACTTTGCTCTTTAGTAAAAATTAATAAGTAAATGAAAAGTTTTTCATTACTAAAAATCAAACAGAACTTCATATAATAAGCTACAGAAAGTATTGATTTTGTTAGTTATGTTAATGAAAAATCCGAAACTTTGAGTTCATATAAAAGAGAAAAAAAATTTGAAAGTGAAATTTATATCTGTTAAAACAAGTTCAGTCTTATTTTTGCATAAAATCAAAACATTCAAAATATTGCTTATCAAGAACAATAGGCAACATTATTGCTGTATTATACCCAAAATCGTAGCTGAATTTGTTCAGCCTCAGGATATGCAATGTTTTTTATTTTACTATATGTCTGCTACCTTAATATTTTATTATTTCGCATTATACATATATTATTTCGTGTTTTTTGGTGAAAGTTGATCTCACATTTTCTAAGATGAATTTTATTCAGTACAATGTCGTTTGACTAAAAATACCTTTTAGTATTATGTCGCGATATTAGATTTTAAAGTTTTTATGAATTTTTCCAAGCAAAGTTAACTAAAATAATTAAAAATGCTCACCTTAATACACAACTATTTACACAAATGCATAGCGGCTGTTATGTATACGTGTATCATTATAGAAATTTATAAAAAAATGCAGCATATAAAATTATTTAATTGAAATTTTATTATCTTCATAATTGCAGATGAGTATCATTTATTGCATAACTTTAATGTTTCCTACGTTACAACACTTGAAATCTGACCTCTTCTCTATTGTTTGAAAATTTAAATTATTTTATTTCATACTAAAAATAAGTAATTTACTATATACCTTTGTATAGTTTTTCACGATTTTTTTAAATAAATTGACTTGTTCGATCGAAAATCAGTTTTTTATATATTTTAGTCGTTTTTGCTCAAATTTTTTATATCAAAATACAAACATTTGAGCCCGAGTAGAGTTATTACAACATTTTTAAAGGCATTACAGACTTTTCAAATTCTAAAATTAAATAGCTCTATAGCAGAATCAGGTTGGAATAAAATTCTATACACAAAAATTATCATAAGTAGATATCTGATTTGGTATGTATTTTTTTTTTTTTGTTTTTTTTGTACAACAACTTACATCAAGCAAATAAAATATAAATTCTACATATGTATATCGGTGGCTCCACGAGCTTGAATATGATATTTGTTAGGAGCCAGTACCAGTGGCATACCATGAACATTTGACGCCAGAGCAAAGACGCAGTCTTCCCTGTCTTGGAAACAATTTTCAAATTTTCATAAAAAATAATAAAAATGTATTAGAAAAAAAAAGGATTTTTTTTTTCGTTTATCGTTAAAAAGTATTTTTTCGTACATTAACAGTTCAAAGTGACCGATGCCATAGATTGTAACGTACAGGCCTTACTGTTCAAGGCTTGTTAGACAAACAGTTTTCAGATGATATGTTGTTCCTTAAGCTAGTACATACTCTAAGTATAAGATTACTTTTAAGAATACTATAATCGTGAATTATAATAAACAACTGTATTTATTCAAAATTATGCTACAATAAGGACCCAAAGTTTTTAAATATTGAGAAGCAAAATAAAGCTAAATAATCAAATTACGCCTTGTGATTAACACAAACCTTAAGAGCAGCAATCAAATGTTACTCATACGACATGTTTGCCTTTTGAGTTCTTACTAATATACCACAGCTCATATGAACAAACTTAAAGACTCGAAAGCCACAGTATTCTTGTTAACACTTAAAAATTTAATGTAAGTCTTGTGATGCTGTTGTTGTCTTATTGTCAGTAAACGTGAAATTACGCAATCGCTTGTATGTAAAAATATTCCGTCGTATCATGCGGTTATGTGTGAGTCTATCTCAAATGTCTAAACGCTGTTGATTCGTTACTAATATGTCTTACATTTCAATTTTACTCATACGACGTTGTCACCCTAATTGTACATGAAATTTAAGCTATAATTACTCAGTTCCGATGAAGTTTAGCACTCGTAAGCTCTCGTTCATTGTATTTATAAGTAAATTAGATTTAACAATTGCTGCCGAAAAGAAAATCATTACAACCACTACAAAACATAAAAATGACTACATACGTAAAATCATTGTAAAATGAATTTAATTAAATTAAATGTTGCTCATACGACCTGTTTAAGCAACTTATTCTTGAAATTAAGACTACACACAAGTGATTGCCAAGGACAGTCAATTTTCAACTGCTTGCTAGTCAAAAATACATTTAAGCAGTGATATCATTATGTGGTACTAGATGCTGGACATATATGTACATTGTACATACAATCCCATATCATATTTCTAGGAAATATTTTTCTCAATTTAAAAAATTTAAAAAGTATTGTATCTCTGATCATGAGATAAAAATTAATTATTTCTTTATTTGTTATTTCAGAACATTTTTCGTCCCATAAAATGTTTTGTGAGCTTTCAAGAATAATTTGACTATTAAAAAAAAATAAAGCCTTTAATTTATTTGATGAGAACCCAAGCTAAAAGTAAAAGAAAGCAAATCAATAAATATTTTTTCTGTTTTTTATCTATGTTTTTCTAACTACAAATTTGATATTACATTTCTCTTTCAGACGCTCCGTTGCACGCTTTTCTTGGCGAGTCAAAAGACACACATTGTACTGCACAGTAAGCTCAGTAAAATAATTTGAAACTTCTAACTAATTCCATAACACTTGCAAAAAAGTTACGTAAAAAGTAATCAGAATTCTACTTTTCTATCAATATGTACTTATTGCAAATTAAGTACAATCAAATGTTACTCATACGACATGATAGACAACGTTTTTTTTCTTTTTCTTTTATTTGTATATAAGTATGCGCAATGTCTGCTCAAAAGTAGTTTTATAATACACAACGGAACATAAAATCAGTAGACAAAATATGAGTAAAACATTTTTTTTATATTTTCTCCAGAACTAAGCCATAGCGACACAAAAAATTTTTCAGAGCTGGAAAAATGTCAAAATATACAACTTCTTGCGGATGCACACATTCTAAAAGCATAGCCTATGGTTAAGAAAACCCGCTAAGTCAGCACTTCGCTGCTAAGATAAATCTCACAACTAACATCTACGACGAGTACTTACTTAATACCACAACATGACAACACAACCCAACAATATACAACCAGATGATACGTATGTATGTATATGTGTATGTGCAACATCCTCTGTACAATCTCAGAATCTACGGCGGTCGTTGCTTTACAACCGAAATAATGTGATTTCATCTATTATTGCTTTTGTGTAGCATAAAAGTGAACCCAAAAAGAACGAAGAGAACGAACGTACAAAATGACTGAAAGAACGAACAAACAAACGAACGAACGCTGAAAGCTATGAAGGATGCTATGTGAAAGAAATTTCTAAATTTTTGTTTTTATTGTTGTCGCCTTTTTGACTTCATAGACAACTACAGACCTTCAACCATACGATAGATATACACATACAAATACAAATATTTTGTGTGTGTAAATAAATATGTTCACTGTGTGTTTGTGTGTGTGTACCATAGCATATTGTTGCCACTTAAGTGGAGGAAGTTTCATCGCGTTCTGGTTGTCGTTCAATTCATTTTGTTTGTATTTCTTTCAGGAACTTGTCTGTTATCCTGGTTGTATGTATGTTTGGGTGTTGTCAATGTATGTATGTGTATATGTGTGTATTGGTAGCTAATAGAAATGAAATTGACTGATGAAATGATATTCGTTTTGTGTTCAAAGCATTCGTACATTTCAAGATGCGTTCGTGATTTTCCTTTTTTGGTGTTGAATTGTCTCTTGTTGTTATTGTTATTTCTCTACTTCCTTCACATTTCATTTCACATGGAACATGAGTGTCAAAGTTATTCAGTGTGTGCGTGTGTGTGTGTGTATGTTTTGCGACATGTGTGAGTATGTGTGTTCTTGTGCAAAATATGAATTCATTGTAAATTGAATTAAATTTTGAAAGCATTCACAGCGTTTTTATATTGCACCCACTTGTTCGTCCTTTTTAGTTCCTTTTCTCACCATGGTAGAAATTAAGAGTAATGATGACACCAAGCTTAACTAAATGTTTTTGATTTCTTGTTGCAAAATAATTTTATAAAAATTTCTTCAAATTAGCCTATAATAATAAAAAAGGAGCATTTTGAAGATAGAAATATTATTTTGACCAGCATAAAGGTAAAGATTCTGGCTTCACCTTATTTTTAATCATTTCCTTCATTCTCACTAAGGCAGTCGGCTGCGATTCGCTACCTTTTCCTTTGTATATGTTGTGTCTCACCAAATAAAAAAAATCGACGGCAGACTAAAAACTTTTTTTTAAACAAAATTATCTTGAAATTTTTACACATCCTTGTCTTGCAGTGGATAAGAAAGTTGTTGGTTTTCTCACTCTCGAGGGGTAAATTGATAAAAAAAACTATAGGTATGTAAAATTAATGGGGATCGATAATAACATCCAACCATTTAGTAGCGTTGGAATGAGCCAAATTCCGTAAGAAATTGAATTTTGTATAGGGAACCTCTTAAGGGGTTGAGATAGGGGGTTAGTATATGCTGAAGAAATGTTGGGAAGAATAAATTAAGGGGGGTTGGGCATAGACTTGAGCCTTCTGGGGCCACCATGGTAGCATTGGGAACATTGGGAGTACATTTCATGAAAACATCACTTTTGTATGGAAACCCCCCAAAACGAGTGGAGAGAGGGGGAAAGTGTGTTTGAAAAAAATGTTGAGCATGCAATATTATTGAGGGTCGGTCATACAATCTATCGCTCTATGGGCTACTCATGGGCAGCTGTGGGCTAATTTGTATGAAAATCTCAAAATTTTTAAATTTTGACCTTGATGAGACGCCATATACCCCCCACCCATACCTTTCATTTTTTGGCTTACGCATTTTTTTATCAAACCTCACAAAATAAAAGGTCCCAGCGTATCGAAATCGAAAAATCCTTCACTATTCCATAGCTAGTGTTCATTTCATTCGTTTTCATTTAGTGTATATTTCGTACAAATTATTATTCTATAGTTCATATACAATGTATATTGGCAAAAAAAAAAATCGCTTGAACTACATATATCATCAACACACATGGATATTAAATTACCTTAATGAAAATAATTGTTAATTTCTTTTTTCCTACTGGGTATTTTGCTATGTCACAATACAGTGAGCATAGTAAATGACGCCCAACATTTGGTCGATTGAAAACTTCAATATGAAATTTTCACTATACCTTACCAAAGAAATGCTTTGTTATTTTTCTGAAGGACGGTATGACAAGAACGTAATGCATAGTATTGCGAAATCATCAGCAAATGTGGGGGGGATGTTAGTAATGAAAGCTGAAATTTTTGTATCAAAGTTTTGTGGCTGTTTTTCACTCTGTTTTTCTCCTTTTGCAATTTTGCTCATATTTTTTGAAAGTTCACCCCTCCCTCGCACGCAGTGTAGTCAGGATGTTTTTGTTTTCTATTGTATTTTATATACGTGTACGAGGAAATTGCTATTTGTTGTTGCTTTTTGTAGTTGTAAATATAATTTTATGAGTGCGTGAGTTGTGTGTGTGTGTTTCGTTTTGGTTTGTTGGCGTGTATTTTGATGGTTTTCCATTTAACATTTTATTAACCGAAAATGTTTTGCGGCGGCATCGACTCGTCGACGGAAACTGTTTTTGCAATCATTATCCGTGCGGTTTCATACCGCACACCACACATACACACACACACCGAGCACAATATTACATATATATACTACAATACAGTGATACATGTACTATAAGCAGCCATTTTACAGGAATTGATTTTTGTATATGTGTGTGTGTGTGTGTGCGTGTGTCTGCTGTTGTATTAGTATTTGTAAGTCGGTCGTAGTTAATAGAATGATAGCATTATTATTATTATTTTTATTTTTATGATCCCGCCATTTGCGTTGATGATTTTATTATGAGCTCTTAAATTTGTAGTCGTCAGTCGTTGGGTGTTCGCTTGTTATTTGTAGCTGTGTGAGTGTATGTGTGTGTGTGTGTGTTTATATCTACTTATGTTAAACAATAAGTTTTGGTCTGACAGCTGTTTGTGGGATTTGACAAAATTGTGGTTTTTAAGCCTCACTGATATGTTAAGTAATGAATGGGAATTTGCCTTTGGCAATAAAAAATTTTTTTTTTTTTTGAGAAATTTTCTATGCTTTATTTAATATCATTCTCATTGAAGTTTTAAGTATTTCACTAAATGTCATGCTCAGCTATGCTTTGGCTCATTATATTTCATTACGTAGAATTTTGTGAAAATATAAATTTGTATAAAAGTAATGCGTGATATTGAAACTCTATGATATCGAAATAATTTAGAGAAGAATGCGAATTTATCGCGTCAAAAACCTTTGGAAAAGTACATCGAGTTTCAGAATCAGAGGTATGACCAAATTTTGTCAAACTGTATATTTTAATATAATCATTATTGGTGTTGTTCTTCAAATTACTATTTCGATATGGGTAATCTTTTATTCAAATTGATATTTTTGGTTTTTAACGACGTGCAAATCGTTATTTTAATTTTTTTTTTGTGGTTTTTGGTGAGTTGTGTAATAAAAGTTCTATTTTGTCAAAATTTCATGGCATATCACTGTAGCTAAGATGCTTAGGATAAGTGCGAAATATTGTTATCATGATCTTAAATATTAAAGGTAAATGGATATAGAATGACTAACATTTTATTTTCTAATTTATGTAAGCCTCTTATTATAAAGAAATTGTACAAATTGAAATGAAAAAAGAAATAAAATAAAAAGTAAAAAAATAAATAAATAAAATAAATCGAAGTAGATTATGTTCAAAACTTTTAAATTTTTGAGCGATAACTTTTGGAATTACAAGGTTTTTGTAAAAAATTACTAGACTTTACAGCGAAATTTCTGAACTATTTAATTTTGCATATATGTACATACATAGTTTATAAAAGTTTCTACTTACAAAGTTCTCAAACAAATTCTGCCGGCAATTTTCCACCACTAGGAAGTGCAAAATTGTGTGATATCTCCAAAGTTACGCTGATTGTGTGATTTCTTATCATAAGGTCTTGCTGAAAAATGTGATTGTTTCAATACGAATATAGTACAGAAAAAAGCAACTTACATCAATTGGACACGAATGATTCAGATTGGATTGAGTATACTTATCGTAGGAAGCTAATTTTTCGATGACAAGAATTGACATCTCTTAATAGGAAGCTTCTCCAACCATTAGCGCGTTTCTGTAAATCAAACAGCACCTTAAATGTTAAAAAGAAATCACAGTACAGAAATATTCAAAAGATTGTATTAAAATCATAAGAAAATGTATTTAATTAAATGAAAAGGATACTCTGGCAAAGTTGCCACAAAATAAAAATTAAAACTCACAAAAAAATTTCCAAAAATAACCGAAAAGGGAGAAAAAAATTTTGTCAAAAATAAAAATCAACAAAATAAAATCAGCTTGCAGGCGTAATGTCCTTTGGCTAAATTTTTCTATAAAAAGTATGTTAAACTTTGTGCATTATTTTCTAAACGTTAAAATTTGATTTAAATTTTACAGGAACTTATTTATAATTACACAGATTTTTTTGATATTTTAAAGAGAAATATTCCTTTGGGAAGATTACCCAAATAATAAATGACCTAAAGGAAAACCTTAGCACAAAATTGGGTTTTTGTATGGAAACAAAGGAAAAGTGATGCATGATGATGATGTGGATGTTAAAACCTTTTAAAAAAAATTCAAAAAAATATAAACATAATAATAAAAGAATCTGTTTGTAACATGAAAACAACTCAACCTTGAATAAACTTTTAAACGCACACACATGACAGAAGTAAATTGCAGATACTGATTTTGTGATATATCATTTTCAATATATGTATGTATCTGTATGCTCGCTGAAAACTGAAATATATAACGATAAAATGTTATTTAAGTATTATTTACAATATTCAGTTAATTGTTTTTTAATTGCCATACTTGAATTTTGAAGCGCTTAATTGATTTTATTACACTGTGATTTTTTTTTTACTTTTTAGCTTCTTAATTACGTTTACAGAATATTATTTAAGGGAAGAAATTATTGGACTAAAAATTTTCCATTTTTGGTACTTCTTCTACAGTGAATGCGAAAATATATAGAGACGAGTGCTTAAGAAAGAGCATGACGCACAGTGGGAGATCGTGGCCTTAAATACAATCAATATAAAAGTGTTACGAATTTAAACATTTTTAAGGCAATCGCCAGATAAAGGAACTATGAAATGGACTCAAAGTGGAACTTTTTACACCAAAAATGTTCTATGGGATTTTTGGTATGAGCAACTGCTGGATAGAGCGCGCTCGTTAACTTGTTTGAAACAAATTGCGTAATATGGCATTCTGACGGAAAGAACATTGTTTTTATTTTAAAAAACAATTAATTTTTTCTATCATTTTTATATGAATTGTACGGATTATTCAAAAATTAAAAGGCAAATGGAAATTATGGTAAAATTTGCGAACTTTGACAGAAAAAAAAATATATATATACCCGGATATTGAAAATATTTTCATATATTATGTAAGAAAGTATGGTTAGCTAAAATGAAAAATTTCAATTACTAAAATTTTATTTTTTGTTAAATGTGATGAAAATATTAATGCACACGAGTAACATATAATTCGAAATATGGGTTGATTAGCATTTTTTGATATGTGATCGGATTTTGGTGTGCGAAAGACTTACAATTAAAACAAAATTTTTTTTTTTTCTATCTGCATAAGTTTTTACTGTCAGAGTTGAACACGATATGAAAATTATAATTACTTTAACTTTCTATTATGTTGTACTTTAATTTATTAATACATTTTTTTTATTCAATAACTTCCCAAATAACATTTGCGGTGAAACGATCTATGCCACCAAATTTCCAAGTAGTGAAAAGCCCTTACAGACCACTTGGAAAAGGCAATTTTCTCAAAGTACTTTCAGCACTGCCAAAGGTATGATTCAAAATGCCATCATGCTGAAACGATTTTCTTTAAAACCATTCAAAAATTATGAAAAATTCAAACCTACATCATAAGGACATGAATGATTAAGATTGGAACTCGATTTTAGTCCAGAAAATTCATAGAAATAATTGCTAACAGGATTTCTAGTTTTTGAGTCCATAAATTCACAAAATTTGATGGTCATATTATATAGAAATGGTTTCCAACCATTAGCACGCTTCTTTAGTTGAAAATGTAGCTGTAAAACAAGAAAAAAAAAAGATTTTTTTTTAATAAAGAAAACTTTTGCAGAGATAAATACTGTATATCTTTCCAATGAAAATATATGTGATAATATACGTTAAAATCTCACCAATGGTTTATCTTCTTTAGTAAATATTTTGCTCGAATTAATACGAATTAATAAAGCTGAGACATCTCTTCTCAGTGGTTTGACATAGCAGTAACGCACACTGACAATGGATTTGTCTAAGGCATTACATTCGACGCTCTTTCAATTAATTAAAGTTGTGACCTTTCAAAAGAAAAAGGACTAATATCAATATATCATCATATGTTTGTATAAATTAGTGGCTAACCTTTTGTAAACATATCAAAAATATGCATGATCCGTAAAATCGCTTAAGTAACTTCATGATGTGGTCTCTTCTGCTGAATTGCAAACGGCTGCTATAAGGTATACACGACTTATGTAAAATCCAAATTCATTTCAAAAATAATAAAAGTATTAGACAACTCTCGTTAGTACATTAATTATGTATATTATATATAGTATATTTTAATTACTCAAAAACAATTTAAGTTTCAGCTAGGGCAATTAAAAATGATTATGAATTTGCAAAAAGTTAATAACACAATTTAAACTGTTTTTTTTACACGTTGTGCCGCAAGAAGGTGGCTTGTTTTTTTTATTGTATTTTGCTGGTAAAAGTCAAATAAAAGAATGATGTGGGACTGAAATATAAATTTACCATAACTCGGTCTTAAACTTTTAATCAGGACAATCTAAGCTTCATTATACTTAACACTCAGTCAATTTGACCGAAAGGCTAACGCTCATGTTTCAAGAAGTTATTTTGGCCAAAATCTTGGAAATTCTGACGGTAATAGTGATTTCGAGTCCATTGGCTTTTGCTATAGATGCTATAACTGCATTTGTGCAAATTTTCAGCTCCCTGTAGTTTAACTTAAATAGCATAATAAAGTAAGAGGTACATAACATAAGTCCCGCCCCACAGCTCTGCTAGAAAACTATACCGAAAACTTTACCAAAATTCTTCATATTTATAAATGTTGAAAAAATTTATAGAATTTGTAAGTTATGCCATGTAAAGTCATTGGTAAGTAATGACGTCAATACAATGCAAAATAAAGTGAAGTCTTGTTAGAGTCTGTTTTGTCAAACGTGAATTCAACCCATTGAGCATCCCAGAACTCAGACCAATTGGAAACTACTGGGTTCTGATTAAAACAATTTTGAAGAACAAAATTGACACTTTGAGATCAATTGTTGAAGTGTCTGCTCTTGTTAAAAAGAAGGAACATTGGAGATTGGAATTACTGTCAACAGCTTCAACTTCCAGGTAGCAAAGGATTTTCTTTACTTTGACTCTGTTCTCCTTCTGATAACAACACTTCAGCAGAAATCAAACGAGGAATAATTTTTGACAACTGCTGCTTCGTTGATAAGCAAAACCCCTTTGCGAACAACAAAGGAGACTCTATACTAGACCCTAATTATGGCTCCAAAGCATGGACACTGTCAAGAGTGTATTAAGATATCATCGATCGTTTTGAGAGAAAACTGTGAAAGTGAAATATGCGGCCCTGATGGGAAGACTATACATATTAAAAAAATACAATTCAAACTTTTATTTTTTTGTCTCTTTATATCTAAGTTGTACTTTTGCGGGCATAATACTCCTGCTCGCGTTTTAAATTTTAATTCAATTATAATAATATATAACTTCCAAGGTTTCATTTAACTGCTTAATACAGCTTTTTTATTCAGTTACTTCCAAAATACCATTTACAATCAAACGATCTATACCAGTAATGTTCCAAGTAGTGAAAAGTCCATACTGACCACTCGGTAAAGGCAATTTTCTTAAAGTCTTTTCGACAGCGCTAAAGGTATGATTCATGATGATATCGTGCTGAAAATATTTCCGTTAAAAATATTTCAAAAATTATAAAAAATTCAAACCAACATCATAAGGACACGTATGATTAAGATTGGAATACGATTTTAATCCAGAAAATTCATAGAAATATTTGGTAACAGGATTTCTAGTCCTTGTATCAAGAAATTCACAAATGTTGATGTTAATATTATAAAGAAATGGTTTCCAACCGTTGGCACGCTTCTTTAATTGAAAATTTACCTGTAAGACAAAAAAAATTTTTTTTTAAGGAAAAATAAATCTTTTACAGTGATAATTTATATCTTCCCGAAAGAAGTTAGAGTATGTACTTTAATGCCTTACCATTGGATGATCGCTTGCAGTAATTCCAGATCTTAATATATTGATGTAAATATTTATAGCTGAGACATCTCTTCTCAGTGCTTTGACATAGCAGTAACGCACACTGACAATGGATTTGTCTAAGGCATTACATTCGACGCTCTTCCAATTGATTAAAGTTGTGACCTTTCAAAAGAAAAAGGATAATATCAATATATCATCATATGTTTGAATGTATTAGTGGCTAACCTTTTGTAAACATATCAAAAATATGCATGATCCGTAAAATCGCTTAAGTAACTTCATGATGTCGTCTCTTCTGCTGAATTGCAAACGGCTGCTATAAGGTATACACGACTTATGTAAAATCCAAATTCATTTCAAAAATAATAAAAGTATTAGACAACTCTCGTTAGTACATTAATTAATTACAATTAATAGTATATTTTAATTACTCAAAAACAATTTAAGTTTCAGCTAGGGCAATTAAAAATGATTATGAATTTGCAAAAAGTTAATAATACAATTTAAACTGTTTTTTTTGCACGTTGCGCCGGAAGAAGGTGGCTTGTTTGTTTTTATTTTATTTTGCTGGTAAAAGTCAAATAAAAGAATGATGCGGGACTGAAATATAAATTTACCATAACTCGGTCTTAAACTTTTAATCAGGACAATCTAAGCTACATTATACTTAACTTTCAGTCAATTTGACCGAAAGGCTAACGCTCATGTTTCAAGAAGTTCTTTTGGCCAAAATCTTGGAAATTCTGACGGTAATAGTGATTTCGAGTCCATTGGCTTTTGCTATAGATGCTATAACTGCATTTGTGCAAATTTTCAGCTCCCTGTAGTTTAACTTAAATAACATAATAAAGTAAGAGGTACTTAACATAAGTCCCGCCTCACAGCTCTGTTAGAAAACTATACCGAAAACTTTACGAAAATTCTTCATATTTATAAATGTTGAAAAAATTTATAGAATTTGTAAGTTATGCCATGTTAAGTCATTAGTAAGTAATGACGTCAATACAAAGCAAAATAAAGTGAAGTCTTGTTAGAGTATATTTTGTCAAACGTGAATTCAACCCATTGAGCATCCCAGAACTCAGACCAATTGGAAACTACTGGGTTCTGATTAAAACAATTTTGAAGAGCAAAATTGACACTTTGAGATCAATTGTTGAAGTGTCTGCTCTTGTTAAAAAGAAGGAACACACAAATTCGGCGAAGTGGACAGACCATTACTGTCAACAGCTTCAACTTCCAGGTAGTAAAGGATTTTCTTTACTTTGACTCTGTTCTCCTTCTGATAACAACACTTCAGCAGAAATCAAACGAGGAATAACTTTTGACAACTGCTGCTTCTTTGATAAGCAAAACGCCTTTGCGAACAACAAAGGAGACTCTATACTAGACCCTAATTATGGCTCCAAAGCATGGACACTGTCGAGAGTGGATTAAGATATCATAGATCGTTTTAAGAGAAAACTGTGAAAGTGAAATATGCGGCCCTGATGGGAAGACTATACATATTAAAAAAATACAATTCAAACTTTTATTTTTTTGTCTCTTTATATCTAAGTTGTACTTTTGCGGGCATATACTCCTGCTCGCGTTTTAAATTTTAATTCAATTATAATAATATATAACTTCCAAGGTTTCATTTAACTGCTTAATACAGCTTTTTTATTCAGTTACTTCCAAAATACCATTTACAATCAAACGATCTATACCAGCAACGTTCCAAGTAGTGAAAAGTCCATACTGACCACTCGGTAAAGGCAATTTTCTTAAAGTCTTTTCGACAGCGCTAAAGGTATGATTCATGATGATATCGTGCTGAAAATATTTCCGTTAAAAATATTTCAAAAATTATAAAAAATTCAAACCAACATCATAAGGACACGTATGATTAAGATTGGAATCCGATTTTAATCCAGAAAATTCATAAAAGTAATTGGTGACAGGATTTCGACCTTTTGACATCAAAAATTCACAAATGTTGATGTTAAAATTATAAAGAAATGGTTTCCAACCGTTGGCACGCTTCTTTAATTGAAAATTTACCTGTAAGACAAAAAAAATTTTTTTTTAAGGAAAAATAAATCTTTTACAGTGATAATTTATATCTTCCCGAAAGAAGTTAGAGTATGTACTTTAATGCCTTACCATTGGATGATCGCTTGCAGTAATTCCAGATCTTAATATATTGATGTAAATATTTATAGCTGAGACATCTCTTCTCAGTGCTTTGACATAGCAGTAACGCACAGTGGCAATGGCGTTGTCTAAGGGAATGCACTCTACGCGCTTCCAATTGATTAAAGTTGTGACCTTTCAAAAGTAAATGAACTTATGTCAATATATCATCATATGTTTGTATGTATTAGTGGCTTACCTTTTGTAAACATATCAAAAATATGCATGATCCATAGAGTCGCTTAAATATCTTCATAGTGAGGTCACTTCTGCAAACTGCAAACAGCTGATATAAGGTATACGAAACTTATTTAAAACCCAAATTTATTTCAAAAATCACAACCGCAGTAGAAAACTCTCGTTAGTACACTAATGACATATTGTACATATGTAGTATTTTGTATATAAATTTCAATAAAACAATTTCTATTTCAGCTAGAGCAATTAAAAATGATTATGAATTTGCAAAAAGTTAAGAACCTGCAATTTTGCAAATAATAACACAGCTCAACAAAATTAACTTTTTTTTTTGTTGCCCTCGATGTCTCTATGTACTCTTAATAAAAATTTTATAGTCTAAGCTATGTTTCTTGACATAAAAGACACGTAGTGTAAATTTCATGTGAATCGCTCACGTGGTCTTTGTGAAAATGCTATTTTAAAAATATTTTTGTATGAGAACCACCCTAAATATGCACCCCAAATAAAAGTCTTATAGCCTAAGCTATGCCACTTGACATAAAAGCTACGTGGTGTAAATTCGGTGTGAATCGATTACGAGGTCTTTGTGAAAACGCTATTTTAAAAATATGTTTGTATCAGGCCGCAGAGAAATCCAAAAAACTAGAGATCATCAAAATCTGCCCAGCCGTTCTTGAGATATACAGAGTGTCACTAACCCGACTTTGTTTCATATAATATAGATATATACATCAATATCTTAAAAACTAGAGTCAATCCAGAACTTTCACGAATATATTCGTTATCTGGGTACCTGTAACTATAGAAATCCGCAGAGACATCCATGGCAACAAAACCACTGTTGACCAGTGTAATAGAAGGTGGGAATTGTTAAAGTGGGCGCGACACTTTTCGACAATTGAAAATTTTGATTCTGTATACCTCAAAATTCACATATACGATTTTCATAAAAATTTTACAGATGATACTACTGAAATCAGTCATCATTACAAACTACGTCAGTATACTGGAAAGACTCGATGAAGGGCGTGGCACAGACCACAATATTTATAAACGCTATAATAAGAGAACTAACAACGTAATCGTTATGAAATTTAATATGTCAGATATACTTGCTAAAAGATAGCTTATTACAAAAATTTGGCACAAAAGTACCGGTGGGCGTGGCACCTTCAATATAAGCATAAACGTTTATTATTATACGTAGTGTGCAATGAGAGTAATCTTCATTAAATGTGGTGTATATATGCCAGTTTTTATAAGCCTTAAAATCAAATGGATTTTGACGTGATTGCATTAGTGGGCGTGACACCTCCCGTATTAACAAAAAGTTGTAAGCGCTATTTTTAGTGAACTATTAAAGGAATTGTTATGAAATTTGATGTCGGCGGTTTACTTGCTAAAAGGTATATCTGAACAAAATTTAGACGAAATGTTGTAGAACCTTAAATGTAAGAGGTTTGCTCGACTATTCAAGCTATTCCTGGAACAAAATCGGAAGAGCGTTTATCTCAAAATGATAACAACACCACATCAGAAATCAGATTGAGGAATAACTTTTGCCAACTGCTGCTTCTTTGATTAGCAAGGCCACTTTCCGAACAAGGACACTCTAATGGCTCCGAAGCATGGACACTGTCGAGAGTACACCGAAAAAAAAACTTACTTCGTTTAAGGAAAAATGCCTAAATGTAAGGAAAAAATGCCCTTCAATACGAGCTAAAGCCATGGGTTCCTCAAAATAAGTGAGTTGGATTCCTTAGTACAAGTAAATGTTGCTGCTTTGAAATAAGGAAAAGTTTACTCAATGTGAGGACAAGGTTAAATAACTGAGGAAAATTTTACTTTTTCTAAGGATGAAGGTATCCTTAAATGAAAGAAATTTGCTTAAAATAAATTCGTTGATTTCAAAAAAAAATTTGTTAATTTTCTATTTCCTCTATTTTCTTATTTGTTGTTGTTGACTACTTATTTTATTTGTCAGTCATTCTTATTTTAATTGTAATACGTTTTTAAAACTTCAAAGAGAATTTAATTTTGTTTTTACCTGTCACCCGATCAGAGAATTGAACCTGAGTGTTCTGCGCCATGCCACTGTTCAAAGATGCTCATCTTACCCAACTCAGCCACCGACAGTATTTTTAAGACATACTAAAATGATGTTGTTAAACTGCGCATGTAACAACCATCGTCTGATCAGGGAAACTTCGGTTCAAATCCCGGCGACGACATAATTTTTTTTTTTTTAATTTTTTAATTTTTTTATTTAAAAAACAAGTAAAGAACTATAAATGTATAGACAAAAACAGAATACTTACGAGAAGAATAGATATTAATTTCAGCGAGTAAAGCAGCGAGTGTTGCCACTCATTTATTAAGGAAAATTTTCCTACGTTATAGTAAATTTTTTGAAGAAACTAACTAAAACTGAGTACGATTTTCCTTAAACAAAACATTACATTAGATTGAGGAAATTTTTACTCAAATGAGGAACAAGTTGTCCTCAAAAATTCTTCCCAAAGAAAAATTTACTATTTCAAAGGAAAATTTTACAAAAACCACAAACTCTATATTTGAGGAAGAGCTTTGACTTGCTTTAATGATGAACTCATTTCAAAGGACTCAATTACTGAATGAAACGATATTTTCATCAATATGAGGAAAAATAAGTTAGAATAAGGAAAATTTTACACTAAACCGGAGGAAGGCACTTCTTCAAATTTAGTACGGTCTTTTTTTTCGGTGTATCATCATTTTGAGAGAAAACTTCTAAGTGAAATATTCGGTCCTGATGGGAAGACTATGCATATAAAAAAATACAATTCAAACTTTTATTTTTTTGTCTCTTTATATGTAAGGTGTACTTTTGTGGGCATAATACTCCTGCTCGCGTCTTAAATTTTAATTCAATTATAATAATATATAACTTCCACAGTTTCATTTAACTGATTAATACAATTTTTTTATTCATTTATTTCCAAAATAGCATTTATAATCATACGATCTATACCAGCAATGTTCCAAGTAGTGAAAAGCCCATACTGACCACTCGGTAAAGGCAATTTTCTTAAAGATTTTTCAACAACGCTAAAGGTATGATTCAAGAAGACATCGTGCTGAAAAGATTTTCGTTTAAAATATTTCAAAAATTATAAAAAATTCAAACCTACATCATAAGGACACGAATGATTAAGATTGGAATCCGATTTTAGTCCAGAAAGTTCATAAAAATAGTTGGTGACAGGATTTCGAGTTTTTGAGTTCAAAAATTCACAAATTTTGACGTTAATATTATACAGAAATGGTTTCCAACCGTTGGCACGCCTTTTTAATTGAAAATTTACCTGTAAGACAAAAAAAAAATTTTTTTTAATGAAAAATAAATCTTTTTCAGTGATAATTTATATCTTCCCGGAAGAAGTTAGAGTATGTAATTTAATGCCTTACCATTGGATGATCGCTTGCAGTAATTCCGGATGTTAATATATTGATGTAAATATTTATAGCTGAGACATCTCTACTCAGTGATTTGACATAGCAGTAACGCACACTGACAATGGCGTTGTCTAAGTTCTCTAAGGGAATACACTCGACGCGCTTCCAATTGAGTAAAGTTGTGACCTTTCAAAAGCAAAAAGGACTTATGTCAATATATCATCATATGTTTGTATGTATTAATGGCTAACCTTTTGTAAACATATCAAAAATATGTATGATCCATAGAATCGCTTAAATATCTTCATAATGAGGTCACTTCTGCAAAACTGCAAACAGCTGATATAAGGTATACGAAACTTATGTAAAACCCAAATTTATTTCAAAAATCACAACCGCAGCAGACAACTCTCGTTAGTACACTAATGATAAACATATAGTATGTATGTAGTTTATATAAATTTCAATAAAACAATTTCTGTTTCAGCTAGAGCAATTAATTTTCTGAAATATTATTCAACTTTTCTGGTTTTCCTCAGATTTTCTTGTATGCAAATTTATCATAAAATAAAAATTTCGCGTGCTATGGTACATTAACTTTGCTGAAACATACGGCGATAAAATACATTTTCTCGGTTTTTATCATCCATTAGCTGGATTTAGTTTGCATTTACCTAATTAATGAAGGTATATGTTTTCAATAATATGATATATTTAGTATATCAATGCTACAAAATGTCGTTACCTCATCTAAAGTTTATAACTAATCACAATGGCTAGTTATATTCACTTAAGTGATTTTTGTTTTGTTAAAAATATTTTTCTATTAAAAATAAAATTTAGATTTTTATCTATTAGTGTTCGGTGATCTGAAACATAAAAAACACATGCAAAAACACATAATTATTAATATTGTTACTTAATGCCAAATTTTTGTAGAAACTTTGCGACAAACTCAGATGTATCTCAATTTTAAAATATTTTAGTGGATACTCCCCTATAAATTTGTTGGTTAATCGTGGACATCTCACATCTCAATATATTTTTCTTTTCTCGTAAAAACAACGATTTTAAATTTTTTTCTTTAATTCTTTCTTTTTCAAAAATTTATTTCAACTGAAAATCTAAAGAAACAATTTTTAAGGTTTTATACTTTATTGAAAATAATGTTAGGGTTTCCAACTTTCAAAAAAGATATATTCTCAATTTTCAACTACCTATTTCTGACAATTGCGATATCCCAACATATGTTCAATAAATTTCTTGGAAGAGAGTGTCCGCTATATACTATTTATATAAAATTAATATAAAATGATTTGTAACGCTTTGGCGCCTGATATACTGAACCGATTTTAATAATTCTTTTTTTAAAACAACATATTTGTGCTAAAGAACGCTAACCCACTGTAAAGAAGTGCAAGATGAAAACTTTCAAAACACCAACACACGTATATTTTTATTTTCGCCACTCGACAAGAATCAACTATCCTTCTCTTGTGTTGTACCGTGTTACCTGAAAATTTATATATATCATAGCAGCCTTGCACTTTATTAAGACTCATTCCAAGTGTTTCGAAAAAGAATTCAAAATCGAGCAAAAACTCTGATTTGAGCTAATTTATGTCAGAATAAGTGCATTTTTGCTACGGTGACTTTAAACAAACGACACTTCGAAAAAAGTTTATTTTTTAAATATTTTTATTTTTCAATTATGCATTTCACTTACACATATAATTTTATTCTTTCACTGAAAAGAAAACATTTACTGTGTAACGCCGTTTTCTACCAGTGTACCAAGAGGTGAAAATACCATACTCACCACTAGGTAGTGGTAAGTTTCCAGAAAGTTCTAGGGTCTCCTGTATAGTGTGATTTACCAAAATTATATCGTGCTAAAATAAATTAACAAAACAATATTTTTGATTAATCTTTGAAGCCAAGCTGATAACTTCAAAGGACTGCACTTTGAGTGAATAAATTAAAGACACGTTAATGATTTTTTTGGTTCTTAAATATTGAAAAAACAATAGTACCATACCAGTTCTAGTAAAAGGAAAGATTACTCACGGTCCGATTGGCTTTCAACGTAGTAATATATGAGTGTGACTTCGAAATTTTACTTACATTTATTGGACATGAATGATTTAGATTGGAGTGTGTCTGTAAACCAACAAAACTAAAGAAGAATTGAGCGACAGGATTTCTATTTTTTGTTTTTAAAAATTGACACGCATTCACGGAAATATTATAAAGAAAGGGTTTCCAACCATTTGCGCGTTTATAGAAATCCAAATATACCTGAAAAAGAATGAATACAATAAGAAAAATTAAATAAACGTCGAGCATTAATCTTATGAATATATTAAAAACTTTAATTATTTCAAGTACTTACAGTTAGATCCTCAAATGGCTGCAAAACATTGATATGAACATTCATTGATGCAACATTACGCCGCAAAGGCTTAATATAACAATATCGAATACTTGAATAATCTTTATAGAAAACCTCACATTCTATACGCTTCCAATTGGCATATGGCAAAGTCTGTAAAGATAATAAATATTTAATTTGTTAATTTTTAGATAATGCATAATTTTCAAAACATTAATTGTAATATGACCTCTTGTAAGCTAACATATAGCAATAGTATCAAAAAAATGGTTTTTAGTTGAAACATCACATCAAGTTATGTCTGGAGTAACTCTACTCTTATTGGAATTGATATGATATTTTGCGTTTTTCATTTGTATCTAGCAACAAAAATTATATTGAAGCGGCTCTTAATTATACCCTATACTGAGGATAGATTCACTTTGACATTACGTTTGTAACGCAGAGAAGAAGGCGTGACAGTTACATAAGTAGAAAAGTATATATATTCTTGATGAACGATATCATCTGAATCGATTGAGCTATGTCCGTGGGTCTGTCTGTTAGTGGATGTCACGATTATGGAAAAATCATTCAAGATAATGGAATGAAATTCGACACACAGGCTACAGCTTCAAACAAGCTTCTTGAGAATGAAAATGGGATAAATTGATTCCCCAAAAACGCCTATTGCCGACATAAGTACAACAATTAAAACGCTTTATTGAGAGAGTTATTTGATGTGGTAGTGTAACCAAATTTCTCAAAAATATTGAGAAAAACATAAGCGAGGGCGTGGCACCTGCATTACAAGCGAAAAATTCAAAACGGTAAACTGAGAAAATAATTTGAGCTAATGGCATCAAATTTCGCACAAACAGTATGAGTGATTCGTGATTCTGCACAAGAATTAAGCGAATTGATAAAAAAATAGGCGTGGAAGCCTCCATAAAATAATGTTTTTAAAAAACTATATGTACATACTATGTACTGGGAGATTAATTTAAGATAATTAAACCTAATTTCATACAAATACAAGAAATGCTTTGGTCTAGCATCAAATGAAAAAGTGGTGGATTTAGTGGCACCTAAGGGCTGTCCCAGAAAAAACTTACGTTTTGTTTTTTAGTAATTTTTTTGGTTTTTTTTTTCTTTTTTTATTAGTATATAAATAACTAAAAATTAATTAACAATATTTTTTTTTCTATAAAAATTTCCTACTAATATCTTTCAATTGGGTAAAGCTCTGAGCAGTTGGGCGTACTTGCTATTTTTGGTACAAAATTGATTTTTTTACTTGCATACCATTCTATCGTGGCTTTAGAGTAATGAGAGGTTGCTAAATCAGGCCAGAACATCACGGTGCCCCCATGAGTACGAATAAATGGTAGAAGACGTTTTTCGCGGCACCCGTCTATATAAACTTTGGAATTTATTGTGCCTTATGTAATAAAGAAGCTGCTTCAGAGGCCACAGGTACATATGACCTGCCAAACCATATATTGCTTCGGAAATTTCGAAATATTTTTTCTTGGAATTTACTAGGTACATGCCCCTTTTTCGGTGAATTATAATATTCGTGCCCAGGTAGCTGCACAGTAATCAAATTTAGTCGGCTACCTTTCATACAATTTTCGGGCTCGCATCTGAGCCATCAACTGCTTTTCATCAGAACGGTCTGTTACTTTTTGAACTCTATACGTCTTTACCTGACTTTTCTCCTTTATCTTTTGTACAGTAGATTTTGATGTACCTGCTCTAGCCGCCATATCTCGCACTGAGGTGTTGAGATTTTGCCTAAAAAGGCGCTTCCCATCGCCGCTACCTTTGAGTTAGAAAATTCTGGCTTTCTGCCTGAACCTTTTTTTCGGCAAACAACTATTTTTGCTATAGCTAAATATTTTAACTATGGATTTTGCATTTGTATGCGGACAAAATCAGTTCGCGGACTTTTTGTTGCTTGCTAGACATCTTTCTCGTTAGAAGTGCTATTTTCATGTGTTATACATCATATGAAACGTCATTTTATATAAAACAAATATATTGTCTTTTTAGACCCATAAGATTATCAGTTAGAGTATAATTTAAAAAAATAAAAACATAAGTTTTTCCTGGGACAGTCCTTACTATAAAAGCGTAAACTCCAACACGATACACAGAAAGCTATTTGAGTAAATGTTTTGGCAAACCAGTGATGGAAGAGATACCAACACTTTTAAAAAAAAATTTGGAGTCAATCGCACATTTATTTATAACTCGGTGTAGGGTGTTGAATTTTTGGCAAGGCCAAAGATATTACGCTAACTAGTTTCCTGTTTAAGTTATGTCATTAAAAGTTCATTACGCTTACTCCCATATGCACGACAATTAGATTTTAATCTCTATGAATCTACGCCTAAAACATACATTAATTCAGTTTGATAGCTTTTAGTTACTCGCGCTTGTTAGATTTTTATTTTAAATTGTAATTTTTTAATAAATTTCTTAAATAGCTTCCAACCTAAGAACATTTCAGAAAACCCACCTACATATAAATAGCTGATAAATCGATTTGAGTACGCGATATTTTTTGATGAAGGCAGATTGTTCTTGTTTTTTAATTCTGTTTTAATTTAATTTTTTTATTTTATTTTTACATTTTTTTTATTTAAATTTTTTGTTTGTTGTTTTTGTTAATATTCTTAGTTTTTTATTATTAATTTTTTTTTATTTATTTTTTTTATTTTTTTTTTTTCGATTCAAATAATTTGTGCAACAGTTCTAGCTGTTTTTTTTATTTAATATATTCCACTGAGAGAAATTTTAGGCACAGGCAACTATTTTGTATAACATTTCATAGGACCAATTATAGTAAGCTAATGGTATCAAATAAAATATGCATAGTTTCCATATGATTTAATTTTCGAGCTCAATTTTTCTATTCTTTTACATCGAATATAACATTAACCGTCAAACGATCTATACGATCTATTTTCCAAGTAGTGAAAATTCCATATTGTCCACTTGGTAGAGGCAAAGTTTTCGCAGCAGTCTTAAAAGTATGATTTCTGAGAATAACATGGTTCTAGAAAGATTTTCATTATAAATTATTCAAAAATATAAAAAATAATATTAAACCTCATCAAAAGGACACGAATGATTAACAGTGGAATGCGTTTTTAAGCCCGAAAATTCATAGAAATATTTGCTAACAGGATTTCTAGTCCTTGTATCAAGAAATTCACAAAAATTTACGGTCATATTATACAGAAATGGTTTCCAACCGCTGGCACGCTTCTTTAATTGAAAATGTACCTGTAAAACCAAAAAAAAAAAAAAAACAAAGTAAATTTTTTATTTATAAAATTAAGTTATATCGAGATAAATCATATCTATCTAGAGAAATGCGAGGATAACTTACCGATGGGTGATCGTTTGCAGTAATTGGAATTTTTAATAAATTAATATAAACATTTAAAGCTGAAACATCTCTTCGCAGTGGTTTAACATAACAGTAATTTATACTGACAGCGCTTTTGTCTACGGCATTACATTCAATGCGTTTCCAATTGATTAAAGTTGTAACCTTTCAAAAGAAAAAGGATCATCATATGTTTGTATAAATGAATGGCTAACCTTTTGTAAGCATATCAAAAATATGCACAATCCGTAGATTCCCATAAGTAACTGCATCCTATTTTCACTGCTATGGAACTGTAAACGGCTGTAGCACGATCTGTGTCAACACACTAGCTATCGACGTATAATTTAACGAATTTCGAAATAGCATTAATTTCACTGAAGCAAATTATTTTTGAGGTAGGGCAATTAAAAATGATTATTTATGACTTTTTAAAAACTTAATTACATTAACTAAAATTTGCAATTTCACAATTAAAAATCTAAAGAAGTTTTTCACGCTAATTTAAAATCTATAACTAATGAATAGCTGAATTAACTCAATTTAATGTTTTTTGTTTTGTTCAAAATCGATTTAGTTATTTAAAAAAAAAAAAAAAAGGGATTTTTATCTAATTAATGGCGCAAATTTTACGCATTAAGTTCTTTTGATAGAAAGCACATGTTTTGAATTACAAATCGTAAATATTTTAATGTTTTATAAAGTATAGAGTAGGGTTGGCCATTTACCCTCCCGCGGTCACGAGCTATGAAACATGCCATCATTCGTCCCGCCGTGCAGTTGCTGGTTTCTATGCGCTGGTTCGTTTGAAAAATGAATATGCAAGAGACCCAGTCGGAATCAAACAAAAATGTGCGCACATAAGTTTCGCAAAGGCATTTGTGAAAATTTCAGGTCAAAGACATTATTTCTGCCAAAGGCAATTTTTTACGCATGTATTATTGGCTTGTAAAAAAAATGAGATACTAAAAAAACTGCTCTTGTGTGCATCATTGTTGTAAAAAAAAACTCATATTCATGGAAAAATAGTTTTAATTCTCGGAAAAGTACTTTTTGTTTTTATTGATGAATTTTGAGTTTAATAATTTTTTATGTAGCCATGCGATGCTTTCGCAGTTTATTTATCTATTTACATCAGTGATGCACGAATTTCTACTGGGTAATGTTTTCTTTACGTGGAAAAGACCTAACACATTTATACACATGTTTTTTTTCGTTGGAATTCCTACACATATTTATACACATACTAGCGCGAAATTTTTGTTGTAAACGTCAGCGTGCTTTCAATTTTTGGACAGCTCAGTTGGCCATCTCTAGTGTAGGGTTATCTATATAGGGTTATCTATCTATGGAATAGCACAACGGGTATGTGGCATCAACGGCTTTGTTGCCACATACACTGAAGAAAAAGAAATTTGATTTTTTTTGAACAGATGGCTGGTTAATATATTTTAGTTGATTTTTTATGTGCTTCAATACTTTCAACAATGAAATTTATAAATTTAACAAGAAATAACTACAACGCTGGTAAACTTTGAGTTTTTTTTTATAGAAATGTGACTACATTTAATGCCGTATGTATGTATGTATACAATTCTGAAAGCAAAAAAGTAAAAACAAATCATAAAATTTCATTTAGATTTCATTGTAATGAAAATGTTGCATATTTTTCGGCGTATGTATTGAATGAAATCTATATGATGTTTTATGATTCGTAATTATTTTTTTGCTTTCAGAATTGTATACTTATATACGACATTAAATGCAGAGGGGGCAAATATGGGAATAAATAAGAAAGAAGAAAATGTATTAAAAACTTAAGGCATTTTGCCTAAGCAACTTAATACTTTATTTTATTACTTAAAATGTGAATCACTGGATTTCAACCAGAAATACAAATCAATATTTATGGAAAATTGATGACAAATCAATTCAATAGACAAACAACGCACATTGAGATGCCCAAATGCAAAGCAATTTGTTTGCGTTATCTTTAAGACCAATAAAATTTTTTATGTTCTGATAAGCGTGAAATTAATTTGTTTATTCATGAAGAGAAAAGGTGAAAATTTCGTTAAAGAACCAAGTAGCAAACGGCAGCCGCACGGTATAGAACATTCAAGCAGAAAAACGGATAAAGTTTTTTGGAAGAGAAGAATATATCAATTATTGCTCCAAAAAATGTTTAATACTAAAACTTTCAATTTGGTTCATGAAGAAGAAAATAAAAAATTTGAAAAATTATATGATCCGAAACAACGATGTCGGTAAGAAATAACTATTTATACATAAAAAGTCATGGAAATTAAATAAAAAAAAAATTCAAAAATTTTTCTAAAGTTGGATGAGGTACATTGTCATACCAGCGTTAATTGGATTTGCTTTATTATTGGTGTTAGTAAATGTCGATTTTTCCAGTGATTCAAATCTATCAATAAATGAAAATATAACGAACATAACAGCAACAACAGGTCATATGGATTCAAGTTATTACTACTCAAAAGATTTGTATGAAAATGGAGTCACTGCTGGAAGCAAAGTTTTTGAAGAGAGGTAAGTTTTTGAACTGATTATGCAATTTCATAGTTTATGGCTTTCGGTATATGAAACATTAGTTTCATAATACGTTTCTTTTAAAATATGTTTGTATTGGGCGATAATCTCACTAAACATATACAATAATTGAAGTATGAATTTCCTAGAAGGGAAATACTTCAAAAAATGTCTGAGAGAAAGTTCTCCATGACATAGAAGTATTACTGAGAATAGTAAAAACGCTTCAAATCAAAACCTGTTACTCAACTCAGCATATGCATTTTATGCTGAAAACGAATCATCAGTTAGCCCCTACTTATGTCACCTATTTTTTTTAGTGTTGTCGTTCGCTCAAGCTAAAATAGGTTTATCTACTTATTAATTAATTTATTTATTTTTTAATTTTTGACCTTAGCTATCAACTTCAGCAATCATTTACATTAACAGCACTCGATGAAGGATGCACAAGTAGTGGTGGTGACAATTGTAATATTGACTGCTATGGTGGCTGGTTGGACGATTTACCAAAGGAACTGGAAAATAAACAGTCAAATTGCAATGGTGATTTATATGTTCACGTTAGAAGTTACACATTATCTGGTAACAAATTAAAAGCTCAACATTTGGCTGGAAATTTTCAAGTTGCATTTTTATCTTTTGACTCCGTCACTAATAAGAACATTGCTGAAATTGAAGCAGAAGCATTTAATACCGCTTCAATGGCAAATCTGAAAACACTTGCATTGGAAGACTCTAACGTCAAATTTTTAGATGGTGGAACATTTCGAGGCTTAAGTCTAGAATTGTTCTCTATGACTATTCTACATAGAAATTTTGATGGCGCGATGTTCTTGCAACCATTTTCTAACTCCTTAGAAGTATTGTTATGCCATAGCGCAACCGATGCCATTTTCGATCCAACAAATTGGTTACAGGGTGCATATTTTACAACTTTATGGTTTCTTGATTTAAGTGACATTAATTTTATTAATAAACTACATGCAGGAACATTTGGTATGTTGAAAGCAGTAAGAGTAATATATCTACAGAATTGTCAAATTAGCTCTATAGCTAAGGGTACTTTTGATGCAGTGGCATACACTTTAACAAATCTCGATCTTACCAATAACCAATTGAAAACCTTAGAAATTAATTTTCTTTCAAATATTGTTGGGTTGAAGTTAGATGATAATATATGGGATTGCACCTGTGAAAATTATCAACTGATAACTGCGTGCAATAGCGAAGGAATTGATTGTGGGGAGGCAAAGTGTACAACGCCTGAAAATGATAAACCATTCAGTTCTATTGAGTTGGAATGTGCAGCAACAACAACTGGCAATCCTACGTCCACATCTGATGCAACGACTGCATCTCTGCCGGAGTCAACAACTGACACAACAAGTGATACAACAAGTGATACAACAACTGAGACAACAACTGACACAACAACTGACACAACAACTGACACAACAACTGACACAACAACTGAGACAAGAACTGATAGAACAACTGACACAACAACTCATACAACAACTCAAACAACAACTGACACAGCAACTGACACAACTACTGATACAACAACTGACACAGCAATTGACACAACAACTGACACAACAACTCATACAACAACTCAAACAACAACTGATACAACAACAGGCACAACAACTGACACAACAACTGACAGAACAACTGACACAACAACTGATACAACAACTGGCACAACAACTGATACAATAACTGACACAACAACAGACACAACAACTCACACAACAACTGACACAACAACTGATACAACAACTGGCACAACAACTCATACAACAACTCAAACAACAACTGACACAACAACAGGCGCAACAACTGATACAACAACTGACACAACAACAGACAGAGCAACTGACACAACAACAGACAGAGCAACTGACACAACAACTGATACAACAACTGACACAACAACTGACACAACAACTCATACAACAACTCAAACAACAACTGACACAACAACAGGCACAACAACTGACACAACAACTGACACAACAACAGACAGAGCAACTGACACAACAACTGATACAACAACTGACATAACAACTGATACAACAACTGACACAACAACTGATACAACAACTCACACAACAACTGACACAACAACTGATACAACAACTGACACAACAACTGACACAACAACTGACACAGCAACTGACACAACTACTGATGCAACAACTGACACAACAACTGACACAACAACTGACACAACAGCTGACGTAACAACTGACACAGCAACTCAAACAACAACTGATACAACAACAGGCACAACAACTGACACAACAACAGGCACAACAACTGACACAGCAACTGACACAACAACAGATGCAATAACAACTCCAAATTCTCAACAATATAGAAACCTTTACTGCAGCAGTACTTCCTCTAGTTCTTCAAAAGAAGCCGATAGCATAACTGTACGTGACTATGATGCATATTTCAGCTTTTATACACAAGCAGAGCATAACGTCACTTTGGTCGTCAAAAGTAGCATGGAAGATTTGCATTTGATTTATTTTGTACCAACAAATAGCACCTATATCAATGCCACCAATGATGATTTAACTACGCCCATAGATAATCAAACAACTGAGATAAACGTCAAAGGTCTACTTCCAGATCAGTTATATGTATTTTGTCTTATACCTAGAAATGAATTGAAGATTTCACCATTTAATTGTCGGTCTTACTACTTCCAAACGGCGTATCTGCAGAAATCTGCTTGGTTACGCAAAGATGATCTTGTTTGGGTTCTTACAATTGTCGTTATTGGTTTGGTACTAATGTTGGGTTGTGGCCTCATCGCTATCTTTTTCTTACTGCGTTGGCGGCCCACTTGGCTATACGGCAGTAAACGCATCATTCGGAAAGGAAGTAAATCACATGAAGTTTATCTCATACCGAATAAGCATAATGAGGAAAAAAACGCTGAAATAGGTGCGGCTTGTGGGTGAGTAGTAAAATGTTAATTAATTAAAACTTTTATATTTAAGTGAATTGAAGTTTAAAATTCAAATTGAATACAATGTTCATAATTAGCAAAGTCTTGTTCTGACCTTGTTCCAGTGTACAATGACAGAAAGTTTCACTTCAATGCTCCATAAAGGGGCATTAGGCCCCATGACAACTTTAAAGTATAAAAGCCTCTTTGCATATAATTTTTTTAATTTTCTTTTGTTTTTAAGGAAATTGGACATCAAAATTGAGGATTATAAGCAATTTCACAAGGATTTGCAGGATAGCAGAAAAAATCAAACGCTACAAGTTGATGTGCATATTTCGCGTTATGATTGTGCACCATCAGCACCTATTAGAAGCCAAAGTCGTACTACAGCTGCATCTACGACAATATGTGTTGACGTAATATTGGAAGATATAGATGAAGAGGGAAATTATTATTAAAGCATCAACTACTACGACGAACTGCATTAATCCCGGCGTCAGACACTGGTGCTATCGCAACCTGCAATAACGCAGGCAGCGTGGCCTAGTGGTTAGGACTGTGAACTCATAGCTCACAGTGCGTGGGTTCGGTACTTGTAAGTTCAAAATGTTTTTTTTTTATTGATATCAATGAAAATAAATGTTACTTTAAAACCAGTTTCTAAATATTTAAAACCACCTTATCCTGCTTTTAAATTTAAAACGTGCTTTTAGAAAAAAAAGCGTTTGAGGAAACCTGAGGAAATCTTCTTTCTAAATTCGGATGTTTTCTTGCCTCTTATGACTTATTGTGCAAAGTACTTGATATGTACATATGAATATATGTTCATATGGGGCTATTTGTTGTAATTGCTACACTTAGTAGGTGTTAACGTGATAGTCAGTCTAATTACTGAAAGAGATTCTTTGGAAAACTGATACGAATAACTATAGACTATGAGACAATTTGGTACAACTAATAAAAAATTTGCATACAAGAAAGGACAAAACGCTTGAGCTGTCCCAAAATGTCATGGAACACTTTCTTGATTTAGTCTTTTTTGTCTTTGTCGGGACAGATCTTAACACTTTTTCGGCTGAAGATACTATACTTTTCTCATGCATATTATCATCTCCTCAATTCTCCACAGTACATAAAAAAGGATGTAAGGCTATGAAATTTTCAGAACTACTTTCCTCATGTTGCTTAACGATGCATGAATTAAATCTATTCGGAAGTTGAGTGCGTGAGCACCTTATTGTAAAAGAATATTTTTGTTGCCGTGCCTTTACGTTATGACAAACACTATTACACACTCAAAACAAATTTTTGTAAATGTCACCCAGTAGGAAAATGACCAAGGTCTCTATCGAAGCAGGTCGAACGCTGGCATTACTGCAACCAGCGTATTAACATTGCTGCATTCATAAGTGCTTATTTAATGCCATTTGAGAATCAGCTTTCTATGCTAGCATGTCATTCTCTTTCGCACATGCAAACTAATACTAAACCAGTTGATAGATTGAGCTCGGAAATGGCTATTTTCGACTTTTCCCAATAGATTGATGCAAAAAAGTTGTTGTTTTGAACCACCCTGAAATTTTTTTTTTGTTCCAACCGATGAGGAATGGGCGGCAATGACATTTGGAAATACCTTAGGGTGGCTACGGACCTTGGAAAGCACCTAAAGGGTCGGAACCGGTACTTTCCAAGGTCCAGAGCCACCCTTAGTGATGTCCAAAATTAGTTTTCGAACTTACCCAATCGATTGGGACAAAAAAAAAATTTTTTCCGAAAATGGGGCAAAAACGGTCCTTGGAAAGCACCTAAAGGGTCGGATATACTCCAAATGATGGTCAAAATCTATTTTCGACCTCTTTCCTTCGATTGGTGCATACAATTTTTTTTCCTAAATTGGACCGAAATCGGGCATTTTTAGGACTCGGAACTACCTCTGTTGATGGTCAAAGTCCATTTTCGACCTCATTCTTTCGATTGGTGCATAACATTTATTTTTCAAAATTGGTTCGAAATGGGCATTTTTGGGACTCGGAACCACCTCTGATGATGGTCAAAGTCCATTTTCGACATCTTTCCATCGATTGGTGCATAACATTTTTTTTCGAAAATGGACGGAAATCGGGGACTTTTAGGACTCGGGACCAACTCTGATAATGGTCAAAATCCATTTTCGACCTTTTTCAATCGATTAGTGCATAGCATTTTTTTTTTGAAAATTGACCGAAGTCGGGGACTTTTAGGAATCGGAACTACCACTGATGATGTCCTAAATCCACTGTCGACCTCTTTCGATCGATTTGTGCAAAAGAAAAATTTTCAAAATTCGACCAAAATCGGGCATTTTTGGTACTCGGGACCACCTCTGGTGATGGCCAAAATCCAATTTCAACCTCTCCCTATCTATTGATGTATACAAAAATTTTTAAAATTGGATTAAAATCGGATATTTTTGGTACTCGGGGCCACCATTGAAAAATAATTTACAATGGCAAAACAATTTCTTATGCATAATAGTTATGAATCAACGTAAAAAATATTTATTGAAAAATAATAATTATTGACAATCAATATCAATATCAATATCTCTTATTAATAATAATTAAAAAGCAAGTTTTAAAAGTATTCCATAAAATTGGGCAATTTTTTCAATCACAAAAAACCAAATAATAGTTATTTTGGGTCCCTTGGTATTTAGATTAGATATTTTATGAAGTTTCTTTTTATAGTTCTCAATTGGTTTATGTAAATTTTGTGAAAAATAAAGTTTGTATGAAAGTGTTCAAAAATTATTGGGTACTTGTGATAATTTCATTTAAAACAGAATAAAAAATAATGAAAAAAATATCGGTTTTCAAAGTTATCGATATTTTTATGTGACAATAGTATATGTATCGATACATCCAAATATCGATATTTCATAAGAATTCATTCAAATATGCTTTTATGTTTTTTTTTAGAGAAATCATTAATTACCTTTATTTTTCACTTCTATTTCTTTTCCACGAAATCTTAATTTTCTCTCTTCCATTTTTTCTCACTACTTTTTTTCGGCCATTTCATATAAAAAGTAAGTTAGTTTGTAAGTAGTTGTAAACTCCTTCCTAAGAAAGTCCATCTAAACGCATTTCTTAAAGTTGGAAATTTTTAAATTCAGTGAGTTTTCGGTGTTGCCGGTTTTTCCTTTTTTTTTTTTTTTTGTATTAACAATTTTGCTTTACTTTGTTGTTTCATATATTGCGGCTTCTGCCTGCCATTGCTATTGTTTTCTTGCTGTGTCGTAAAAAAGGTGTGTCTGGCACCTTTTCTTCTTTTACTTTACTGGCTTGTCAGCATTGTTGATAAGAAAGATAAAGCACGTACATATTCTACTACATATAACACAAAATATTCCACACATGTGAAGTGTGTTGTAAGGATGTGTGTATGTATGTATGTATGTGAATAAGTGTTTGTGCGGCATAGAGCATTGTCATGCATGTTAGCAACTTGGTGAGAAAATTGGTTTTGTAGCTGCTGCCAATTAAGCTGCATCATTTGCACTTAATTCAGGCACAATTTATTTTTTATATTTGTATTTTTTTTTTTTTCTTACTAAGGAATTTTTCCATGCATTTATTTTATATGAATTCAACATTTGCTTCCATAGTTTTTATACAATTTCATCATAATTTAATATTCAAAAATTCATAAGCTTTCAATTAAAAAGTTTTACCAATTAAATTATTATGTACGCACAACATCAGCATTTTACCTGCAAAATGATTATTATAATTTTCTATTTACTTAACATTTTGTGCATAAATTTTTGATGCTCTTAAAGCAAAATTAAACTACAAAAACAACATGGCTCCGTCGAGGAGGAGTAAAATTTTCTGTTAGCACTGTTAGTATGGGTATGGAAATGAACATTGCAAAAACAACAAGTTGACAACTTAATTAAATAATGTAAAAACCATTTCACAGGAAAAACAGAGTAAAGCGTAAAAATATTTTAATGAGGAAATTGCTCATAACTCAAAAAGAAAAAAAAAAATAAAGGACGAAGCAAGGACGATGACAACAACAGCATTGACAACATTATGTGTACCATCCACTACACCTACCCACGCACCAAAGCGAAAAACAGCAACAAAAACAGATGAACACTAAAAAAGGCAACAATTTTCATCCTTACCTACTCATTAAGCATAGCTACAAGAGAGCAACAACAATAAATAAACCCAACAAAAAAAAAAAAAGGACGACAGCAAAAATGTTGACACAAAACTAATGCCAAAGTAGGTACTCGTAAATGAATGATGATGGACAGTGTAACGAAATGTAACAAAAATGAAAAAATTTAAATCTTTAAATAAACAGTCACCCCAGGAAATAAATAAACTTCATATCGCTATATCAGAGGGATATATTTTTATATTAATTTGAGGTAAAATTTTATAAAAAATGTAAAAAATTTGTGATCAAGCTCAAATCTGATTATTTTAACTAATTATATACTAAGATATAAAGAAAATATATTGAAAAGAAAAACTAACAAAATACACATAATTTTCATCATTGTTTGGTACTTAAATATTTTCGAACTTTAAAGAAATGCCTTTTCCACAGCTAAAATTCGTTGTTAAAGCAATATTGTCCTTTTTTAAACTTCAACGCAGGGACATTGACAAACACACACACACACACACAAACAGGAAACAAGTTACAGCAATAATAACGAAGACTAAAAGTTGTTGGTGTCGCCTTTTCTTTTTATTTTGAAAAATGTTAGTCATTATGAAAAAAATTAAAATATCCTTGTTGTTGTTTGCTATAAGAGTATTGTTGTTGTTGTTGTTATTTTTGTTGCTTGTCGTCATCAAAGCGTAAGGATTCAAAATTGTAAATGTAAAATTTTAAATAGCAAGAAATCATAAAATAATGAACGTCAGTCGCATCGTATTATCCCTTCCGGTATTATCCTTAAGTTTTTTTTTTTTTTTTTGTATATTATGCTGGTTGTAATTTACGTTTCTTTCATTCGTCCGCTCAGCTCAACTCATAAACTTTTATTAAAAGCTGCTTGTGTTTGTTGTTCTGTTAACGTAATTGCTCTTTTTGCTGTAGCATACTTTCGCCGCTATCCTTATGCCTCAATACCAATTGGTATCCTAAGCGGCTCTCGCTCGCCTCGCTTTCGATTCACCGCTCTTTCCTTGTGTATATTTTTTGTGTGTGTTTTAAAAATGCGTTATGTCCGCATTATAATTATTATCCTTTTTAGCGTCCTTTTTATGTTTTATACAGGCGCCAAGCTTTCGCTAATTAATTATGCAAGCATTTAAATTTTTAATTTGGCCATAAGCACCAGTGTTTTTTTTTGTTGTTCCACACTTACCAACATTAAAGTTTATTGATATATTTAGGTTTATTTTTATATTATTTTTGTATTAAATTAAAATTTGTGTGTTACATTAAAAAAATGGACCGTAATATCACATAAAATACAAAAAATAAAAAAAATAAAATGACGACTTTTGCAATACAAAAGACTACACGAATGGGATAATGGAAAGCTCAAACCCTTTACTAATACGCTCGCTTTCATCAGACTCTCCTCAAACTTCAGAGCATCATCAGACATCGAGAAATAATAAAATTAGTTTTAAAGACGTAGGAGTTATCCTGAATATAAAGGGTGATAAAATAAGAGCTTCCTACCACCAAGATCATGTGATTTGACACCATTGGATTACTTTCTTTGGGAATATGTTAAATCACTTGTTTGTGTCAACAAACTCGAAACTATTGACGCTTTGGAAGCCAACATAGCTCGTGTTATTCAAGGAATATCGGTCGATATGCTCGAAAGAGTTGTCGAACATTGGACCCATAGAATGAACCATTTCAGAAGCAGTCGTGGGCAGCAATTGAACGAAATAATTTTTAAACATTGAGTTGTAGGAACCGAACTATCATTCCAAATAAAGATTTGCATCAATACATTGATTTTTATGTATTTTATTTAGAAAACAAAGTAGGAAGCTCTTATTGAATCACCCAATTATAACATTCTCTAACTGATGACTGATTTGGGTAGTAAGTTTCCACAATTAATAAACGTAAGTCTATTCATGATTGAGTCGTATTGAATACTCAACACAAACGTTATATGGACAAGCCATTTGACACATGACAGCTGTCAAAACAACCCAGTTGGAAAATGGATCTCATATTGGATCACCCTTTAGCAACATCACTATACATAGTTCGTTAAGTGAAAGCAGATTCTCGTCGGAATTATTTCTCTCGGGCTTCGAGAAAGATGAGCTACACAGCAAATTAACCTTCACGCTTGCATCTAATAGCAGACAGGGCATAATTAAATAAATGAGCAACAACACGTGCAAGGTCATAGTCAACTAAATGAAAATGACAGTCTTTTGGGATCGCAATTTCGCTCTTTTTTTTTAATCGAGCAAAAATTTTTCACATATAAAATAATAAATCTAGAGTTCCATTCCTCAGGGTTCAATCTAACTCTATACCAAATTTAATCAAAATCAGTTCATTTGTTTAGCAGTAAAAACGTTATTCCCTGTTAGGAGCGAGTTACTGCCCACAAAAAACAACTATACATATTTCAATCAATCAATCAATATATCTCCATAAGAAATTTCATTAAAATTTGTGAAACGGCTCAGCTGTAACAGCGTTTTTTTCATAACGGGCGCTGCCACGCCCACTAACAGAGAACAGAGTTTTTAACACCTTTCTTTAGGGTTCAATCTCCAACCTAAATTTCATCAAAATCGAACCTTCAGTTTAGCTGTAGAAACGCATTTTCTTGTTAAGAGGCGTGGCACCGCCCATTATTGGAAACAAGATAAATTGCACTGGTCTTCTTCACAACCACTCTAACAAAAAAAAAGTTATGAGATTATGTTGTAAATATTACGGCAGTTTAAAAGGGATGGACGATAATGGCACAAAAATTTCCCTTTAATTCCTATAGGGATATAAAATTTCCTTTCAAAATCTGTCTTTTAATATCTTTTGACATAAGATAAAAGCATATTTATTTGCATACTTAAACACATAAGCCAAATTTCATTTTTCAATTGTACATATCCTTGAAAATATTTTTAAAAAAAATGTGCAGATTTAAATGGAATTTAAATTCATTCAAAGCAAAATACAAAAGGAAACACGAGAATTTTGTTGAAAATAAAAATAGAATAATAAGAAGAAAAAACCCACAGTAAAAAAGAAGCAGCAGGTGAACATATTTAAAGGTAAAAAAAAAAACATAACAAAAGCAGGATACAGGATATGCTTCCGTTATTTTAGCAGAAAATTATGCAACGATTTTTTTTTACATAATTATGTAAAAAAAAGAACGAAAAACAACACTCGCTTGATTTTACTGTGATTATATTTTTTATTATAAATTTTATTATTATGATATTTTTTTCGCCCATTTTTTATGTCTACTGCTGCAAGTGAAAAGCTTTTAAAAAAATGATAAACTTAAATATAGCTACCAGGATGGAATGGACGACAATGGCAGGCAGGCAGTCAACTCACTCAATGAATATATTTCCGTTCGTTCATCATCAACAAACACCAACAACATCGACGTATGTACGTCGTTTGTTCGTCCTTTCCTTTGTTGGTATTGTTGTTACAGCGCTTTTTGTTGTACAAAATAACAACCAACAGCTGGAGGGCCTGGCGGCGCATAAATCAATCAACCTGAAAAATGTTGTGCAAAAAAAAAATTGGGGCCTATTTTTTACCGCTTTCACAAAAAAAGAAATACCACTTTACTGCTATTTTTTATGCTTCATTTAACGATTAAAAAAGAAAAATACAGCCTTTATATTTTTTTAGGTTCTTATTTATGTTTTAGATTTTTTTTTTGCTTCTAATTTTAGTGTTCTATAAAATTGTAAAGACACAATAAAAGAAGACTATAATTTTTTATGTTCTACTTGTAAATTTCAGAAAAAATAAAAAAGTCACCTTTTAACCCTTACATTACACTGGTTCGCATTTTATTATTTATTTTCTATGTTGAACACGTGTTTTCCACAAATTTTATGTTGCTCGTTTGAATATCTTCAGAGTTATCGTCATGCTCGTTTAGCTAACAAAATGCTGCAACCGCCTTTAACTTGAAATACTCGTACAAAGTCAGTTCGCTTCGTTGTGTCACCTGCGGTAAGTCAGTGGCGGTTTTACGTTAATAAGAATTTTGGCCAAAGTTTTGATATGCTATACAGAAGTTTTAATAAAATTGTAGCTGAAGTTTAAAAAATAAAAAAAATAAGTATGCAATAACCTTCCTTAGCACCAACATATAGTTTTACAAAAGAAATTATTAAAATCGATATAGTATATTTTGCGCCAAAGCGTTACAAACCATAAGCAATTGAATATAAATAATATAGAAAAGAAGTAGCATAGTTTTTGGAAAGCTTATTGAACGCTAAAAAATTAAATGTGAGAGATATTTCATATCAATGATATAACTACAAAGAAAAAAGTATAAGGAGATGTCAAATCGCACGATCACGGTGTCCCAAGAATTTCTCATGCAATTAAGTATTTGTTATTCATATCTGAGATTTCTTCAATTTCATAGCCAAGTCATTAACTTTTTTTGGCTTATAGCTGAACATTTACGAAATAAAATTTTAAAAAAGAAAAATTTTAAGGCCTTTTCTTCTTTTTCAATTGGAGCCGCCAATGTGCCGCTTGCCTGACAACGCGTCATGAGTTGTTTAAGCCAAAGTTCGGTGCCAAGTTTAACTGCGACATCTTTTTTTTTCTGAAACTGTTTCGGTTTTTTTCTTTTTGTTATTTTTTGTTGCTGTTTTTGTTATCAGAAGCTCTTTTTGCTGTATTTGTGGTAAATCCACCCACTGCCATCGTAACAGTTTAAATTTGATTTTTATTTCCTTTGCAGGATTTTTTATTCTTCCTCCTCCAAGCTATAAAAGTTTTTCTTTTTTTTTTTGCTAAACTTCTTTTTATTTGGGCGACCTTTTTTTCTTCCTTTGTGTTCGCAGTCAATCGTTTTTGGGTTGCTTTCCACCTGTACCACACCACCATCGTCGTCAAGTAAGTCCCTTGGCTATTATTCTGCTATGGATTTTATATTGCTATTGCTGCAAAGGACATTAGGTTTTCATATCGAATTTCATTTTGTGTTCTTTTTATGATCGGTTTTTTTTTTACTTTTTTCGTATTACTGGAATTTTTTCCGCCTCCATCTTTCTTTTCTTTTTTTTATTTTTTTTTTTTTGTTATTTCATTGCCCGTCCATTTTTATATTCTTTTGTTGGCTTCTGCTGAGCGAAAAAAAAAATCGCATCACAAAGTAGCGGAAATTGAGTAGGAGAAAATAAAAAAGAAAGAAAAAGTCGCTTTTGTTTGGATAGGGAAACGGAAAGCGAAGTATTGAAAGCAAATAAATGAAAAGTTATTGAATAAGCACGATTTTCATTCACTCATTCTATTTGTCTCTATCTCATTCTAGCATTTTTTTTCCATCTCATGGCTTTGATATTTTTATATGAAATTGAATTTTTGTGCATTGGTGCGGGAGGCGAGAGGCCAAATGAAACACCTTGTACAGTGGAGCGAAAGTGAGTAATGTGAGTTAAAAAATAGTTACTTAAACTTCACAAAAATTGTAATTTCAAGGAATAGAAGTCGATTTTTTGGTAAAAAAAAAGTATTCCTTTGTTCCATTCTATTACCGAAATCGAAATTTGGTATAGAACATTTAGATTGCATTCTAAAGAATTGGTATACGAAATTATCTTTTTCTATTAAAAAAAAAAATCTTTGATGGTTCCAATACAGGAATCAAAATTTGGAATTAAAAATTTAATATTCAATTTCAAAGAATTCTAAAAAGGAAATCTTTTTTTCAGGATATTAAGTTTTTTGCACAAATCGATACGAAAAGTTCTCAACAAGAATTTGAATGCATTTATTTTGGAAAAAAGGTCACTGAAATCGATTTTTCAACTCTTCAAAGTTTAAAAGTCCTTCTTAGAATTCCTCGGATTGCAATAAAAATTTTGTAGTACCGAACTTTGAACATTGTAATGAAATTTAATGCTATAAAATCAAATTATTATTTCCCAGCCCTAGTAATAGTAATGCTAATGAAAATGCTAATGCTAATCATAATGAGAATGATGATAAAATTATAATTATTATGATAATAAAATGACAATAACAATGCCAATGACAATGACAATGACAATGACAATGACAATGACAGTGACAATGACAATGACAATGACAATGACAATGACAATGACAATGACAATGACAATGACAATGACAATGACAATGACAATGACAATGACAATGACAATGACAATGACAATGATATTGCTAATGGTAATGGTAATGACAATGACAATGACAATGACAATGACAATGACAATGACAATGACAATGACAATGACAATGACAATGACAATGACATTGCTAATGGCAATGGTAATGGCAATGACAATGACAATGACAATGGTAATGGTAATGGCAATGATAATGGTAATGGCAATGATAATGGCACTAATAATGATAATAATTTTATTTTAATATTTTTTTCAGAATTTTAGAGTCCAGATTTTTGAAATTTAAAATGTTATAATAAATATAGAACAATGTACTCTATTTTGAAAGCAAACGACCAATTATTTTGAAGTAGTGAGCATAATGTTAAAGGTACATCGGACGATTACGTCAATAAAATTCCAAATAGTAAACTGAAATAAAAAAGTACAAATCACAAGAGCAATTATGTGCAAAGTATATTATTAAGCAAACTAGCTCACTATTTAATTACATCAAATATTTCTTTAAATTAAACCACTGTGCATTTATCGCCATGACGAAAATAAACCAACTGGGGGCGCATCTTAACGTTAGAAATTTGTTGACGTATAGTCTGCGCAAAATTGAAAATAAGTTTAAAAAACACTTATCAGATTTGCTATCGGATCCTCAGGAAGGACACTCCAACAAAGTTGAATAACTGTTTGCATTTAAAAGTACAATAAAAGGAAAGAAAAAAAAAGTATGGGTACAAAGGAAAAATCAAATAGACAGCGAAAAGGAAACTTTTTGAGTGGACGTTTTTTTTTATTATTTCTTAAAATAGACTCAATCCTGAATATAATTCCATTTAATTTGATTTAATGTTGTCCCTTTTTCAGTGTCCGTTCAACTGTAAATAAGCAGTATTAATTATATTGCGTTTCCTTAGATAATGAGTTGATATTTAGCGTAGAGTATATTCATTGAACATTGGGTAGGTATCATTATTAAATTTAAAAAGTCAGTAATTTTGAATTATGAATTTTTATTTATCAAAAATTTTATTTCATTAATTTATTTTGGAAATTCAATTGTAGATTTGTTTTATATGTATATTTTATTTATCGAATGCAATGCAAATACATATTTCGATTTACTTGCGAAAAATAAACAATAAACTTAAGTTTTGTGAGTTAGAATCAGTCAGTCAATCCGATCAGTGCAATCTTGCACTTTGTTATGAGGAAGAGCGCACCGAATAATTTTCACGAGTCTCTTAGCTGATGGCTACCGTGATGCGTTTAAAGGTGTCTCACACACATTGCGCCTCTTATCTTTGTATGTATGCCATAATTTTTTGACCAAAATTTCTTTTTATGAAATAAAATTCCAAGTCCTCTACACAAAGCATCAGAAAAGTCTAACCAAACTCAACAAAATATTTTTAGAATTTTTTTTTTAAACCGGAAGTTGGAAAAAATTTTAAAAACATTGCTGGCATGTAGCTGAATGAAAAAAATTTTGGCTTCCGCTACATTCAATTTGTTTTGCACACATACATAGAACTTTTAGTTTTCACACACTACAGAGTGACATAAGCAGGTGTCGCACAGATTCAGATTGGGCGTTGGTTTATTGGCACACTAACGTACTGATAAAAGGGATTAGCGGAAGTTTCTCTACAGCTTTTAGAAGCAAACTTTACTATTTTATCAAATTCTCCTGCTTATAGTTTAACTACGCCACTGTAGTGAAAATGGCATTGCAGAGGTGATAAAAAATCCATGCACTATTTTTTTTTTGCTGAAATTTTAAGCTTGACATGTCATGACATGTAGTGTGCTAGTAGTAGAAAAAAAAAGAGTGACGTTCGCTGCAGGTGGCGTGTCAAAAAAAAAATTTTATTTTTTACTCTTTGTACCAAGATTTTTTTCAGTTTTTTTTTTCATTTTTTATATGAGATTGGAAATGAGGATTATGCGGGGATCAACAGAGGTTTCTTTCAAATAGAAATTATTAATTTATGTATTTTTAAAGTAAATAAATATAAAGATATAAAAAGGAAAATAAAGCTAAATATTAAATACCCTATAAAAAGTGCGCGTGAGTCTTAAATTTCCATTGGAATAGTACAGTGAAACCTGGTTAAGCAGTAACTGTATAAGTGGGAAATCTCTACTAGTGAGACTCACTTCAAGGTCCAAGCACTTTCGCATCAAAATACCTCTATTACTGGGATTATCAAACCTTTATCACCTGGGATTTTTTTTTGAAGTTTTTGTGCGTTTTCGCCTCTATAACATGGGCTTTTCCCTCTATAACTAGGATCGTTTTTAAATAACCTCTATAAGTGGGAAATAATATTTATGTGTGTATAATTTGTTATTTTGAATTTGATTATGCACATTTCATCGGTCTGAGTATGGTTACTTGGGAAACCTCTTTAATTGAGACAAAAATGTTGATCCCTTGGAGATCTCAGTTATCCAGGTTTCACTGTATTTCATCCACCAGACACTTATGCTTGTATAGGAAGTTCCATGTCCATTTTTTATCTGATACTAGACTAAGCTATTTCTGTGCGATTTGATTTCATAACTTCTTAAAAGCTATAGCTTTTTGAATTGTTTGCTTTTATGGGAGTTGCCACGCCCTCCTATAAAAATTTATTTAATTTTTTCCTAAAGCTTGACTGAAATATTCCTAGTATTTGCATTGAGTTTGGTTGCACTAACAATAAATAACTCCTTGAGTATAACATTTTAAAGTGTCCACCACGCCCTCTATTGAAAATATTCCACGTTTTCTAGTGCTAGACCGTAGCATTTCTAGTATTTGTCAAATTTCTACATTTTTATAATATCGGACAGCAAATATGGTACTACAACGATATAGCCACTCCCTTATGAATAGTAAAAAATTAAATTTACACAAAAGTAGGTACTTGTACTTTTGCCCTGTTTTAATACTTTTCAATAAAAAGTTTGATAAAACTTTTAACTATACATGTGCACTACTCGATTGTAAATAAATTATTTTGAGTCATACAAATAAAAGTTTAACAAGTGCTACCACAAGCACTTCAAGGACTCACTCATAGTAGCTTGTATTCGCTTGTGCATGCGGACAAACAAACGCACACAATGAAACAGTCATAAAGTCTAAGTGGACAATAAATCATAAAACTAAATAAGAGGGTTTGCAAAAACAGAAGCCAAAAAAGAAGAAAATAAAAACACTCTCACTAAAGTTCATAAAATATGCATGGAAATGCTTAGATATTTTTAGTTATTTTTAGATAAAATGAAATTTAGGGGGAAAAATTTTAATTTTACATTCTTGCTAAAATGTAGAAATTTTTCGGGTATGAAATCAATGTACTTTTATCTGAGCAACATTTTTTTTGTCGGCCTCTTACAACCAGGCTTAAGACTATTCTGGCAAATGTCACTTATTTCGATTAACAGCTATAATTAAACTATCATTTGATTTGGAAAAAATTGCTACTCTACTTCGCGGACTATTTGAAATAACTTCATTAATATCATCAATGATTTATTTCCTATATTTAATTTGATATTTTTGAAAATTGATACATTTTTGTCCATCCTAAATGTGTACGACCATATGAATTACCAGGAAAATAACAATAGTCAGTATAATAATAAACTAATAAGTGTAATTTGTGGCAATGTGTGAGTGTGGCGTAAACTCACAAACGAACACACACACACATTTACTTAACCTAACAAAATAAACACGACACCTTTTTTACATGAGCAATAACAATAAAACAAATGAACAAAAGGACAAAGGACAGATGCAAAACGGCATACCAAACCGACAGTCAAATAAGAAAACAACCGTAGAAATGGAAGTAGAAATGATAAAGAGAAAAGCAAGAGCTTAAACCCCCCTTACCAGATGGAAACAGTTAAAAAGACAAAACGACAGACAAACAGAAAACTCAACAGACCAAGTGTAGCCATAATAAAGCGTAGGACAAATGTTGAAAATGCCCTCAATTGACTGCCAGCATTAATTTAGAAGCCACTTTAGTTTGTTTTTATATACATACCATACATAAACACACGCACAAACCCAACCCATATGCATGTATTATCAGATATATGAGTGTATGCGACGCCGACACGCACCTACATTGAAAGAAATGCCTTGCCATAATGGAATTGATTTATCATGCGTAAGGTATGTCAACAGTTTTTTTGGAATTTTTTAACAGGGTACTTAAATGGCTATAGGTTTTTCCATAGGTTTGATTGAGAACACCATCTCCAAAGCTTGATATTCTGAACCCTTCAATGGATATGGGGGTACAATACATTTTTTGAATAAAGTTGCAAGAAAAGTTAGGCGCAGCATTGGAAATATACTACTTGCAAATACATAATTACTCTATCCATCTTCACAGCTAAGCTTCGCAAGCCTAAGTAGTAGCAACTCAAAGCTAAAAAGGTAAAATTAAAAATTTCCTGTAGCATTTCTGTGCAGTTATCAAATGTCGAATGAAAAAACTGAAATGAAACTTTCATTATTTTTTTTCTTTTTTCCATGTAGTAGACGTGCTTTTAGATTTCCGAACAGTCATCAGAAGAGTGAGGTACCGTGCAGCAACCGTGTGTCTATTTACCTTAATGTAAAGTTAAATGAAAACGCCTTCCATTCGCCCATCATTCGGGAAGTAAGCAAAGTTTCATTGCCTTAATTACTTACATACAGATAGCAAGCAACACAAATAGACAAATAGATGTACATACCGACAAATAAGCACATACACATACACATATAGAAAGTTTCCATTCAACTACTGCTGCCGTTGTTGTTGTTGTTGTTTTTGCCGCTGCTGTTGTTTTTGCTGCTGCTGTCGTCGTTGTTGTTGTTGTTATTGTTGCTGCTGCTGTTGGTTGTTGGTTGTTGTTGTTGGTTGTTGTTGTTGTTGTTGCTGTTCGCTCAGCATTTTCACATCCAGACGTCGTTCAACTTTTGCCAAGTTTTCACTTCATATGTTGCACAGGAAAAAGTTTTTCCATTTTATTTTCTTTTTTTTTTCTTTTCTTTTTGTTTCTTTTTTTTTCTTTTTGTTTTTCTTTTCTTTTTTTGTTTTCTTTTTTTGTTTTTTTTTTTTAACAAACTTTTTCTATTTTCAGTATTGCAGCAACGTAACTTTTTGTTTTAAAGCATCCTCTTTTTTCCTTTTTCTGTTTAGCTTTCATGTTTTTAGTCTAAAAACAAAATATTTTTTTTTTCTCTACTTTGTAAAATTCTTGTAAATTCTAGGAAAGAAATAATATTGGCATGGAGCTGTTTTTGGAATAAATCATCACAAAGAATAAAGTCAAAAGGTGACACAAAATTCGATTCATACCCTAAAAATGCTAGGTTATTTTTGAGCTGCATACAACGTTGTTTAGCAATTTACTTTTTTTTTTGAAAAAACGCTTTTTAAGAATTTGTGTATCCTGCTAAATCAACTAAGAAGTACTTTCAACCATTTTTACAATTATATTTTTAAGTTTAAAAACTTAAACTTCTTGTGTGCAATGAAATTCAAGGAAAATCAACTGGTCTCAATTTAGGGCAGTTGGGGTCACTGAGTTCGAATTTGGCTTAAAATGAATTTTTGGCATTTCTGGAATCGACGCATCAAAATACATATCATAAAGTACTTAAGGATCATCTGAACTCTTATCCAATGGAATATTAATTGCTTTGAAAACGAAAGTGTGAGTTTTCGCGAGAATCGCCCACTTTTTTATTTACAAACTAAAGCATCACATCCTAATCCTAATCTTCAGTCAAGCATCTATGTAAATCTAAAATTGATTTCCAAATAATAATCCATTGAAAAGTTATAAATAACCATGCAAAGAAAATCATAGCCAAGAACGACAGTCACTGCCTTACTGCACTAACTTACCTGCTGCCACCGCATACGAGAGTCCTTTGGCGTTGAAAATTCTGGCGCGCTCTAAGAAAATTCAACAAAAAACAAAAACTCTGCTTAAATACTCGTTCACAACAACATTATGAAATTCTCTAGAGAAAATTTGTTCGTGCAGTTAACTCTGACAGTTACGATTTTAGTCAAAATGCCATTCCATTCCATTTTTACCCTTCAACTTTTTCTATTCAGTTACTTTGTAATAAATAACAACAACAACGACAACGACAACAATAATACGTAAGAATTGTAAGAAGAAATCCCTTGACACGTGCAGCCATCTTTATTTGGTATTTTGGCTTGTATTGCAATAATTGTTGCTGTAGCAGTTATTTGTTGTTGCTGCTACTCCTTTGTCAGCAAAAAGTGTTGCCAACTTAATTTGTAGCCATAAACTGTGAAGAGAAGAGATATTCTGACTTGAAAAAATCAATAAATAAGTCGAAATACCCAGCTGGAAGCTCGATAGAGTATAAAGATTTTTTTTTTACAAATTTTCATCGATGGCAGTTTTAAAGCCTTATACTTTTGATTGAACAAAATTAAAAGAGGTTACGCTTGGGATTGATACACCTAAAAGGACCTTTTTTGAAAAGATTTAGCATAACAAACCGACGTAAAAAGTAAAACCAAAGGGTTCTATACTTTCAAAAGTTTCATTCATCTCTTTGGTAACTATTGTTTCCTACAGGGTAACTTTAAAGAAAAAGTAAATTTAGCAGCAAAATCTGGCAAGTTGTTTGTTAAAAGAAACCTTCAGTTTTGCCAGAAGTTAAGTTGAAAATGAATTTTGAAAAGAAATATGAAAAGTATTCTTGAGCTTATTCAAGGCACAAATGTACGTTGGTATGTTTTATATGTAGTAATAACTGTCATATACACATATAAAAATACACACACACATGCAAACACAATGCATGGAATATGTTTTGAGGGCAAAGTTCTTTGCCAAAAACTTCCTTCAACCGGAATAAAAGGATAAAAATGACTTTTTCTCCTTTGTTGCTTACTGCTATAGTGCTACTGTCGCTACGGCTGCTATTGTAGCGACATCTTAAAGGACACATTTTGAGCAGGAATTATATTTTTGAACGTTTTTTATTTATTTTAAATTATTTTGTTATATGTATTTTTTTTTATTTTGCTCTCATGGCACATAGTTTGATTGATGCTAAGAAGTCGTAAGTAGACAAACATCGTATGGTTTTTCATGTGTATTAGTTTGACTTTGTGTGTATTTGATTTTAAAATTTAATATTTTGGAATATTGAAATTGAAATAAGGCTTTTTAAATTTCACCATCATTAATAAATAATAAAAATTATTAAGCGTATAGATAAAATTGAAAATTAGTCAATAAACAAAATGAAAATTTAAAGTGAAAGTTTCCTTTAAAAAAATTACATATGTGTATGTGATATCAGATTTCTGGTGCTATATCCATATCCGCCAAAATTTTGTATTCCTTTTGCAGTGCCTTTATGTCGTTAGGTTATAGTGGTGGATTGGAAGCCCCACATAGACACTACGGTCCAGTGTGTGATTTTTATGTGGTTATTTCACTTTAAAATCAAACGACAATTTTTTTGAGAGGTTTTGCAAAAAACTTAAGCCTAAAAAAAAGATATTTAACTTTAAAAAAAATAAAAAAATAAGTATGTCATAATCTTCTTTAACATAAATATGTTGTTTTAAAAAAGAAATTATTAAAATCGGTGCAGTATATTTTGCGCCAAAGCGTTACAAACCATTTTCATACAAGCAATTTTACATAAATAGTATGAATGTATATGTTAAAAAAAAATAATTTTCTATCTCACACAAACGGGTCCTAGCGAGCCCGTTATTCCAAAATTTTGAGTACTAATCGTATATGTTAATTTGATGCTTTAATGCACATATTCTAAAAGTTTCGTTTTACCAGATTTCACAGCACCAGATTTTTTCTCTGAAGCTTTCAAAAACTTCAACTTTACCACAGTAACCCACAAGCCTCGCATGTCTTGAAAGCCAACATTAAGGAAGAATTTTTTAATCTGAGGTCAGTTGTTTTGTGAGCCACAATACAAAATGCCCTTAAACTAGCAAAAATGTGCATTAACTCAGTTAGTGGTCATTTGACCGGCATCATTTTTTAAACTTAATGTCATGAATTTTACACTTTCAAATTAACTTTACGTGAAAACAAAGCCCAATTTAATTTTCATTTCTTACAAAATGCCAGCCAATCTACATTATATTGGTCCCATTTTGTATATAAATAAGATATTCATACAAAGTATTTTAAGCGGTATTAGGATTTTGTTAGAATTAGGGGACGTCCATTAATTTCGTGGGGTGTTTTTTTGAAAATTCTGACCCCCCCCCCCTACCCTAGGTGTGATTTGGTGAGATCTGGCGGGACCCCTCCGCCCCCCTCCGGTGAGATTTAAATATTAATTTTTAATGTAAATTCTATGCATTAAAAAGTTGACGTGAGGTTTTCCTTGACCCCCTCCCCCCCTTGGTGAGATTTTGCCGGACCTCCCCCCCCCCCTATTTTAGCTTACGTAATTAATGGACGTCCGCTTAGGCCTTGAAAGAGGTTACCAAAGTCCTGCAACGCTCATATGAAAAGATTTGAATCTACTATGGAAAACAAAACTTATGACATTATACTTATAAAAATCGGTTCAGTAGTTTAGCTAAGATTGAGGCAAGTCTCCTATACCGTCTCTTATGAATGATTTGTTTTTAAATTCAATATCCCAGCATTAGTCTACTCTGTGAAACGAAAGCATTGACACTTCATTTGCAAAAATCCGTGAAGTAGCTTAAGCTTATATGTTCAATAGGGACTGACGTTAAGGAACTGACAATATTTTGCAATATTTCAACATGAATATAGTCACATCAAACGCAATAAAATTAGAGATAATAAAAAAAATTACAACGAAAGGCACTCAGGAAGGGACTGAGGTTCTAAACGTTAACCTCACAAATCAAATTTTTGTCTTATGTATGATAGTTTTGGCCAATCAAAGCTGACGATAACGACCATTTTCGAAAGATCGAAATTTTTCTGATATTTTAGTAAACTGTGGCCTTATGCTTTAAACTGGTTGTATGCGTATGACTTAAAGCAACTTTGTAATATACATACATACGTAATATATACTGTTACATCACTCAAGCACACACCATGGCGCATAAAACCACAAATCAAAATACAATAAAAATGTATACCCAGCAAACATTTCTAATCGCGCACGAATCGTACTTTTTAATCGAAACTATTTTGAACACAAAAAGTAAACACAATTAAGACATAAAAACATCATTTATAGTAATAAAGGGGTATGTGTTGTCAAAATGCGTAAAAATTAATATTTTCTATCAGTACTTTTAACCCTTTCTGATGCTGTGAAGTGCCAGATAACGAAATCCCCTTTAGTTGACATTTTTGTGGCATTTAAACTTGCTGCTAGCATGCCATGTGAAGGATTCAGCAATTATCCAAATGTTAGCTGGGTATAAAAATAACAAGTAAAATACTGCCATAAACACACACATACATACATACATACATATGTATAGACAAACACATTTGCAGGCATAACTTTTTGTATTGTTGTTTCTGTTGTTGTTGTTGTTGTTGTTGTTGTTGCTGCTGTTTATGTTTTTGCTTTTGGCATTTTATGTCAAAATATTTTTTGTTAAATAAATTTCATGAGTGGAAAATAAATTTGTACGATATATGTAATAGACAATCTCCTGTTTTGTTCTTTTAGGATTTATGTAGTATATCATAGATGATATGAAATATTTTATCTTAAGCAACTTGCTCGTTGTATGTGTTAATGTTTGTGTGTTAATAAGCTTATTGTGGTTGTAATTTTTCTTGAGTTTTTACTGCATTTCATTTTTGCTATATAATCAAAAATATGTGAAATATCATATATCCTTTTGAAAAGTTCTTTAACAGGAAATTTGGGGTAATGATTTATAACAAAAGTCTGTAGAAATGTTGCCGTGTTTGTATACATTTTATTATTGTTTTAATATTTAACTTTGCATTCAATTAGTTTTTTTAATTGATTGAAATTTTTAGATTTACCAGATATTTCGATTTATGAATTTTTCTTCGGAAATGTAAAGATGAGTATTTCATAAAAAATACAATTTGTTTTTCCAAAGTTTTTAAAAAGAAGCTGTGGTACCTAAAGTTAATGATGTTTCATTCTATTGCCATAGAAAATATTGAAAACTTCCAAAAATACAACCAAAAAAAAAAAATTTCCAAATCTACAAAATATTTCTAAACTTCGAAAACTGACGTTGTCTCTGACGATACTTATGGTCCTGTTAGTTACCTACATTTTGAAATCATCTCGAAGTCCGTAATAATTCACAACACTCAATTTAATTATCTACGGTCCACTGCAGCAGCAGCGCATTTGATTGAAAGGCATTCTTGCTAAATCATAATTAATTTATGACAACATAAGATACCGATTTAATTTTATCATTTTTCAATTTCCTTCGCCTCCATTTCGTCCTTAACTTCTAGACTAACAAACTCATTGCTCACTTTTGCTGCTTCCTCATTTATACATCGCTTGGATTTTTTCTCGCACATCTTAACGCCAGCTACGAAGTTTGTCTACATTTTTGTATTTTTATTCTTTGAAATCTTATACTTTTTTTTCAGCGCATAGCTCCTTACATGCTTCATTGCATCTACAGCGCATAATTGGTTTAATTTCAGTTATTTCCAGCAGCTGTTTTACTTTAAAATGCTTTTTTCCTTCTCACGCCATGGCAACATTTTCTTTCATTTTCTCTTGTGTTGGGAAATTTATAATTTTTTTTTTTTGCTTTCTTTCTTTAATAACACATAATACTTCCGTTGGCAACTCAGTCTCAATTTGTTGTACAGCAGCGCATTTACAAATAAAAATGAACACAAGAAAAAAGGAAAATTGTAGCATACTTGCAGGAGTTTAAGCGCGCACGTTTGGTTGTTTAACTTCTACAGTAATGGCAGCAGCATATAGAAGCTCCCCTTGGCCCATTTCGGTTACCACTTAATTTTGCTTTTGTTGCTACTGTTGTAGTTGTTTTTGTTGTGCTGGCGCAAAATGTATGAAAAAGTTTCGTGAAAATGAAAAGTAAATTTTTAAGCGCACTCAAGTAGAAAATATTTTTTCCCCTTTTCCGGCAAACACCGAAAGCAGATTTTTTTTTTCGTTTTTTTTTTTTTTGGTTTTTGCTGTGAAATGTTCCGAAAATGTGAAAAGTTGCTGCGTTAAGTGAGTGACTTGTATGTGTGTGTGTGTGTGTTTGTCGATATACACACATACATATGTGTATGTATAAAGTAACTCGTATATAATCTTCTTTTGTTGAAGGCATACATTGCAAGGAAATGTTGAAAAATAATTGAATGCTGTCTTTAAGAAAAAAAAAAAGTAAATTTTAATTAAGCGTACTACTGCTTATTGCTTGGAAGTTTTTAATTTAAAGACGATTAAAATTCGATCAAGGCTACAGAAAATCAATTAAATAGTGGAAAGTAAAGAATTTGACAAATACTTATGGGTGTGGGCAAAATTACGCAGAGAATTATCACAAAAAAGGAAGAAGAAGCAACGATCAACGATGTACATTTTAAGGGCTAAATTTATGCACAAAAAGACCGAAAATTATAGAGGGTCGTGGGAAACGAGGTAGCAAACGATCGTTGCAGCATAAAAGCACACTACCCCAATTTCAGTGAAAGGGTTAAATAAACTGCAGGAATCTACAATACACAAATGCAAAGAGTTCGAAGAAAACTGACTGTGACATGACAAAAAAACTTCTTGACCAAGCTTAAATAAAGGAAGGATAAAGCAACTTTTGAGATTTAATGAAAACACACAAACAGCAGTCACTAGACTATGGCAAACTATGACTGAAGGACTTTCCAGCATTGTATTTTGTATAAATTAAAGTACCAGGAAACCGATCACTGTTCGGTTTTGCGTTTTGAGGTTGAAAAAATCGAAAAAATATGCATTTTGTTGAAAAAAGTTGGCTAATATTGAATAAGTTGAAACATTTAAAAAACATTGAAAAGAGTTGAAGAGCCGAAAATAAAAATTAAGAAAGTTGTAAGAGGTTAAAAACATCAAAAAAGGTTAAAAGAGTAGTATGGACAATGTTGAAATGGGTTGAAACGCCGAAAAATGTTGGAAGAGTCGGAAAATTATGGAAAATGTTAAAAACAGTTGAAAGAGGTTGCAAAATGTTGAAAAAGTTGAAAGAAATTAAATAACTCAAAAAAAGTTGAATGCAGTTAAAAAATTTTATTAAACATCTTTAAAAAAATTGAATGAGATTGAAAGAGTCAAAAAAAGTTGAATAAGGTTGGAAAAAGACGAAAGAGGTTGAAAGATTCGAAAAAAAGTTGAACGAAGTCGAAAAACATCAAAAAAAAAATTTAAATATCTTAGTAAATTCAGTTAAGAAGTTGAAAGAGGTTGCAAAAGTTGAAAGGAAAATGTTGAAAAAAGCTGAAACAGTCAAAAAATGTTTAAATAAATCACAAAATGACCCACTTACAACATTTTGTTATAATGGGAGGTACAACGCCCACTTATGCAATCCCGTCGAAGTCCATTTAATTTTTAAGTCTATAGTAACCGACATCTTGGCACCAAATTTAAAAAAGATTGCCCTCATAACACACTAAATATTAATTTAAACGTTTGCTTACATTTGCACCGAATCCCCAAATTATATCAAAATCGCGCTGCAGCCGTTTTTGAAATAAGGTTCAGCCATATATATGTATATATAGGTATATATTTACATACAATTATTGCTCGTTTAATATAATAGGAGATATGAGGTATCACATTGAACTTTTCTGGCCTTTGAGTGTTATGACCAGTTTGGCAGGTAACATATTCTTACTTAACTTAACCGTTAGCGAATATTGATATATGTATTGAGCTATTTTTTCGTGGGTAAAATTGCTAATAATTTAAAAAGGAAGTATTGCCCAAAAGTCAAGATATGTGAGATGAACAAATATGAGGCTTTTGCTTAAGGAAAAAATAGCCCAAACTGAAAAGTAATTGTTGCTCAAAATATTGAATATTAATATCGAAATTGAAATTTTTGGTGACATTTTATTAAAAAATTACGCTTAAGCTCTGATATCACGTTTACCGAATTCTGTTTTGGGAAACATCGCTCAAAAACAATACTGGAAAAACTACAAAAAAGAAGTAAGAATTACTGCCCAAAATTTGGGTATTTTTTCATGTGAAATTTAATACTTATTATAATAATGTTATTTTTTTGTTTTTTTTTTCTTCTAAGCTCCGAATCGCCGGAAGCGTTGACGCAAACAAAAATTCAAAGTCTCCGTAGCAAATTTAATTTAAAGAGCATAATTTCATATGAAAAACTTCTTAAGATTCAAGAACATTTGCTCCACAACTCTGCGCATTGTCAAGGACTCAGCTCAATTCACAATACTTTTATATTGTAAAAGGAGGAAGATTTTTGCTATAAATGTACCTAGTGGATTTCACATAAACCAAGTTAATTAAGTTAAATAAGTTAATGAATTGATAAAAGTTTTGTCTACTTTTGCACGATTATTTTAATTTTTTTTTTTTTGTTTATAGGCCTCTTTAAGATTCTCTTCGGGAAAAACTTATTAAACATTTCTGCGCAGCGTCTTATAATAAGGCGGCGCTTAAAAATATAAAGACGCAAATAAACAAAATTTGTCATTTAATATATCCATGCACAATTAAATTCAAATTTTTATTTTCATTTATTCGTGTAAATTCCAACAAAAAAAAATATACCTTAGGTGCAAGTCTTGGGTGTATCCTTGGGCTTAATGTTTCTAAATTTCATTCACATTTATAACTACAGCAATAACAATAAATCCTTTAATACCATTACGTAATTTTCAGCAGGAAACAACAATAAAAGCAACAACCATAATAAAAGTGCGCTTAATTAATCAACACATTTATGCTAAGCAACGCTGCTGCCACCTCTCGATGTCATTTAATTAATCATGAGCCTGATGATATACGAATTCATGACTTCAGTAAACCAATGCCCAACATCAACGTTCAACAAAGAAATGAACAAGCTGTCTGCCAAGCGAACAGTTTATCCCCGTTATACCCTCTGACCACTTCCGTTTAGTTACCACCAGTTCTCCTTTTTGGCTTTGATTTCTTCTCATAATAATTTGTAGTATGTGGGTTTTTCTTCTAATTTTCTATTATAATTTAAGTTGCTATAGCAACACAAACACACATACCATAATCGCGCACACACACAAACACACACACACTCTACTGCTGCTAAACCACTTCAATGACGACGCCCAATTGATGGCTCTAAATGTCACTTGGACTCACTTCGCATTTAATCTGCTGATGTCCTACGTAATAGCAGTTGTTTCAGTTGTTAGTGTTGGTGTTTCTACTGCTGTTGCCGTTGTTCTCAACGTTGACACGAGTTCATGAGCTTACAAACGATTGGATACCCAGTAGGAAAACGTGTAATCTATTTTAATATTTAAAATTTAGTCCCAACTAGTAAACGAGATATTTGACAAGATAAGGGCTGTTTGATGAAAAACTTGGTAAATTACAAGACTACACGAGAATTTTCTAAGGTTTCGTAGAAATCAGTATGAACTGATATATAGAAGGAGCTCCATTTAATATTGAAAGCCAGAAGTTATTTAAAGCTTAAATTGTTTTAAGCGTTTTGATTGCATTACAATCCAAATATCGAACTCATTTGAAGTTAACGCAAATAACTAGAAACTAAATTACATAAAAAATTTTATAAAATCAATTAAGACGAAACCAGTACAGTTAATCCAAAATACATACTAAGTTTCAAATCATCATATGCTTTAAAATTTCCAACCAGCATTTCTAACAATTTCTGATTGTCCTTTTTGGCCTCTACGATTTGGCTTTGCAGTCTATTTTTATTTCTCGCTTGGAAGCGAATTTTTATGTTAAAAATAGCAGCGCTGAGAAGGTTAGCTTCTTGGATGAACGGTGTAAATTGATTAGGAATTCTACTCACGTGCCGCATGGCAAGCATCAAGAATTGATTTAAACGAAATATTGCTGAGCGCTTCTTGCACAGCTTGTTGGGGGGCGATTTTTACGAAATTTCTTTTGGTTTTTTTTTCGTAGATTTTGTTAATTCTATTTTGGATTTGTTTATTTTTTCTTTTTTTTTTGCGTCGTTTTCTTTATCTCTCCTTTGAAAAGTCACTGAAGTGTCGTTTGTGCAAATTGCAAGAGGATAATTTGTTTGTATGTGTTTGTATTATGTTTGTCTGTGGATAAGTGTGTGTGTTTGTGTGTGTGTGTTTGTGTGTTTGTGCAAGTGTGAGCATTGAGCATCACACCAGTGATGCTTAGCCAAGCTCAGCCATTAGAGAAATTAAGTAATTTTCACAACGGGGTTGATTATAGTCGAGGTCAGCAGAAATTAATCCCACACTTTCGTGACGTGAGATCTGGTAATTTACTTCGCCGAAAATGTTAGAAGAGTGGTTGAATTAAAGTGAGTGCTGAACTTCTGCATTTATTTAATTTATTACAAAATAAATGGATAAGTGCTCAGATATAAAAGTAAAAATCATTAAATATTTATGAGTTTGAGTCGTTATTTCGTAAGGTAAAATCTCACAAGACCAGATATATCTTAAACAGAAGATTGCAATATGAAATTTTTCACTGGCTTAAACGTAGTACTTTCACTTTCTCACCTTCACTCGAAATTGAAAAAAAAAAATCTTTAAGACTATTGCTAGTTATTCTAAAAATTAGCTATTTCTTTTTGGTAAATCGGAGGCACATATTCGTAAATTGCACACTTGCAGCTTAATTATATCCAAAATTTTATATACCATCTTCAGAATATATTTTGGGAATTTGTTTCTCTATACGTTCTTAATCATTTTGCTTTAGAAAAACTCCGAAAAGTGATAAAAAAAATCATTCGAATAATTAGAATGAATAAAATTTGATATTATTTTTGCAAACTAATTTTTTTCGATTTTTCTTTGCCCAAAATAAAAAATTTTTTTTTTTGCACAGAGTGAAAATATTATTTTTTTTTAAGACCTAAATCATATATATATGTATGGGTGTATTATGTGCGTTAATATTAGCATTTGCTGAGTTCGTTAAAAAAAAACCAGTTATCCTTAAAGCAAAAATATTATAAAGCTCTTTATGCAATAAACTTTTTGCTACATGCTCATATACCTTCAACATTTTTTGCTCTTCTATTTATTTTCCTTAGATTTTCTACAAACTTTTTGCGCGCGTCAAACTCTCACACAAAAAGACAAACAAAAAACAAAAAAGCTTTACGTCAAAAGGGTGTGTGTTTATTTCAGGGCCAGTCTCAAGTTTTTTTTTTTAAGTGAGGGCCTAAAATTATTTGCCGCCCTAGGGTAAAAATTCTTACCAATACTTTTGCACGAAAAATTCAAGTTCAACAGCCTGGCGTCACGGCACAATAATGACTTTTCGGGCCGAAATATTAAGCATCGTATTTTTAGAATTTTCCAAACTATTAGTATGTATGTAGGTAGGAAAAGTTCAAACTAAAAAATAAAAAAAAAATCCTTTAATGCATACGGTTAACTAACGGCCCTCTTTCCAACAAAAATTATCGCCACCTTTTTCAGAATAAATTCTATATGCACACAAGTTATTCTTCATGTGCAAAAAAGAACCCAAGTGACCAGTTATAGCTACTAGAAAACTTCAATTGCAAAGCAAAACCGGGCCTCTTCGGAGAAGAACCCTCATACCGCCCCTGATTTATTTGTATTTCTGCGCTAGTAAATGTCTTTGTAAGCACGCTACTAAGAATAAAAATAAAAAGGCAAACGTTTTCTTTACAATGATTTCAACTTGAGTTGTCGTCTTCTTCGTTGTTGTAGTTTAAAGCACAAAAAAACAAACAAACTTTTCTTGCTATCTCTTTTACGCCACGATTTTATATACGCACTCTTTCTCTCTTTTTCAACTGTCACGGTAAAGTGCTTGAATAAATGTAAATCCTTTGGTAATTACTTTTTTGGCGAAAAACTTTTTCATTTCTTTTGATTTACTTTTCCCCTTTTTTTCTTGCAATTGACGATTTTGACTTAACCTTATGGCTACTAGGAAATTAGTGGATTTATGACTAACAGCAATAACTAATACATAGCCGATTTCTTATGTTCTTTAGATGATATTTATAAGAGTAATGTCCAAAACTAATGTTGGTCAGCTACAGAAGCCCGAAGTTCGCCTTTTTGCTGTGTAAATGTCAGATTTTTATTCAAAACTACTGCAAATTGTTTTGATTTAATTTTCGTTTAGCTCTTGATAAAATTAACGCCAAGAGCATTATTATTCTTTACAATTTGTTGCGATTTTTTTTTATACTATATGTATTAGAAAGACTGCCAATAACAAAAAGACATATATCTTATATCGGAAACATTTTTTTTTTTCATTTCTAATTAATAATTTACATTTTGTTTAAACCGTTTTCTAGCTATAAGCATTCGGTATATACAATATTTCTTTGCAAAACATTTGTAAGGTTTTTTCAAAACATTTCTAGAGTATTTCGTTAATTTCTTCATTAATACGCTACCTTAGGGAAAAAATTTTTAGTAAAATATATTTTTGTTGAAATTTTAAGCAATTTTTTGGCAAGGAAATGTCATTAGGAGAATTTAAAGTGCATTTGTGGAATTGATCCATACCATTTATCTCCTCTTTAAAATTTCTTTATACTTTACTAACATCGTTTGAGAAAATCTTAGAAAATTTTTTAATTTGGATTAAGCACAGTATAATATGATATATCGCATGACGTATTGAGACATTAGTAATGTAACCGCATCTGATTTTTCCTACAGGGTACATTCTAAAACAAAGTTTACTGGTATTACCCTGCTATGGAATATATGCCTGTTGTTCTTAATAAATTTGTCTCAGGGGAAATAAGTTGAATTTATTCCCAAATCTCGCTGGTAGCAAGAGGGGGAAACGCTTTATTTAGCTGGAACACGTTTGTCGTTGGTTGTGGCGATTATTAAGCGACTGATTAAGAACCACAAATTGCAGCTTCGAGAATTGAGAAAATACGGTAGTAACAAATGAGTAATAGGGGATGTAAAAAATTTATTTGAATCATGAAATTAAATTGCAGTACTTAATTTTGAAATTTTTTTTTCGCTTTACTGATTTTATTATTTTATAAGTAAAATTGAGAGAGGAATAATTTTTAAAAAATATTTTTTTTTTTTTCATATTAAGATCACCAAACTAAATCGCTACAATCTGCTCAATTAAATATCACTTATGTTGGGCAAAACATCGCTATAACTTGCAATAGATATTCCAAGAAACTATCACCAAGGCAGTTACTTATTAAAATTATTTAAATATTTAATTTTTCACATTGACATTGATTTTAGAATTAAAAAATATCGTTACGTGCATTGTTTTCTTATACAAAATATTTTCTTAGATAACTCTGCAAAAGATAAAAAAATAGAGAAAGCGATGATGTACGCACACAACTGAATTCCGGCACTATCATGACGTTATAACTAACAATGAGCATACAAAGATAGCAAACTTTCAAAAGATAAGGTCTCCAAACAAAAGGAATTAATTTTCCTTTAAGCAAAGATAAAGAAAGTTAAAGAAATCAAAATCAGATGTTGATAACAAACATTTGTGATACGTCCATTTACTGACATCATTAATTCTTATCTAATCAAAACTAAGTTAGTAAACACTTTTGGCTGCAAAAAAAAAACGGTATAAATACAATCAGTTCACTACAGTTCGCTGGCATTTGCAAAAAAAATTTGGCAAAAAGTTAAACCAACCGTAACAGCAGAATGGCTTCCGATAAAATTGTACTCTATGGTTTTCCTATGAGTCCACCGGTGCGCGCTGTGCTATTAACGCTTAAGGCACTTGATTTACAATACGATTTCAAGAATGTAAATACACTGGCTGATGAACATAAAACACCAGAGTTCGTGAAGAAAAATCCACAAGCTACAGTGCCAGTGTTGGTGGATATTGATGGTAGCGTAATTTCGGATTCACACGCAATTTGTGCTTATTTGGTGCGTAAATATGGCAAGGACGAAAAGACGTCATCACTCTACCCAAAGGGTTATGCGGAACGTGCTTTGGTCGATCAACGTTTGTATTATGAAACTGGCGTTCTATTCGTTGTTGGTTTTAAACATTGCATTATGCCTGTGGTACGTGGAGAATTGCATGAAATTGGTAAAGAGAAAATTGCGCTAGCTCATGAGGAATACAAACTGCTCGAAACATTTTTGGCTGAAAATCGTTATATCGCAGGTACCGCACTTACCATTGCTGATTTCAGTTTGGTTTCAACGGTGAGCTCACTACATTATACATACGCACCAGTTGATGTCACACAGTGGCCAAAACTATCGACATGGTTGACGCGTATGTCACAATTGCCCTACTATGAGGAGGCCAATGGCAAGGGAGCTAAGGAAATGGGTGAATTCATACAAAGTAAATTGCCAAAACAATTTGATAAATTATGGCAAAAGGCAGTCACCGATATTAAAAGTGCTAAGCAGTGAGAAATAAGCTTTGCTGTTGTCAACGTTAAAACATTTTCAAGATTATAGTGTAATTTTTATAAAGTCACTTTCATATTGTATAAATATAATCTTAGTTATAATAAAATTATATTTAACTGGAATGCGTTGTTATGCTTTTAAGTCCATGCAAATTTGATAATGTTTATCTTTTCATTCAAAAAAAATTTTTAAAGCTGTTATTATATGAGAACAAAATAGTAAACAACTAAAAATAGCACATATTTAATATATGGTAATGCCGCTACTGCTCGACATAGTGTGCTGATTTCGGTATAAAATTTGCTATCGCACAAATGGTTTGTTCTGGGCTAGGAGTAAACGAAATCAAAAATCACTTCGCTTTGAAAATATTTTCAAAAATTATAATGTTTTTTCAGCAAAAAGAAAGTAACAAAAAACTGTTCAAATTTGCGGTATATTTTTAAATTTACCGCCATTTTTTTTTTTATGTACTACAAGACTACTTCGATGGTTTTTTGGGTATAAAGCAAATACATTCCGATTAGTTAAACTGGATAGCTATACGAGCGGACAATGTGCTTTCATTAATAAAACTTATTTTAAATACGATGAAAACTATTCAGAAATTGGAAGAAAATTTCGTTCAAAATAAGGTAGAAAAAATGCACCGACGTACCGTGCTATTAAAGTTATCATTGATTCAAGAACAGAGAAGCAGAATTTATCATCGTAATGCTCGTTCAAGTGAAAAAATTGCAGCTGTTAACACAAATGCTGCTGAAGAGCCAAGGACATCAATTCGCAATGACTGTGCATGGAGCTCGATATTGATAGATGCTTAGAAACTTCATGTGGAGTCAATTGGAAGATATTGAGATGCAGAATATGTGGTTTTAACAGCACGGTGCAACATACCATACAGCAACGGAATCAATCGATACTTTGGTAGAGAAGTTTAGTAATTTCTCGAAGTACAGACGTAAAATGGTCACCAAGATCATGCGATTTAACATCAATGGATTTCTGCTTATGGAATTTCCTGAAGAGTAAAATTTATGCATATAATCTTCAAACAGTTCAACACCTTAAACACAACATTATTGAACAAATATCACTAACTAAACCATCATTATGAGAAAAAGTTATTAAAATTTTTGATAAAAGATTGACAGCCTGCCGAGCTACCAGTGAAGGTTACTTGAACGATATTCCTTATTTTTATTATCAACCGGAACCAATGTACTTTACTTTCCAATAAAAATAAATAAAGATTTCACAAAATTTATGTCTTTTATTTAAAATTTAAAAAGATACCACAAAACTTTGTTGCTCATACGACATGGTTTGCCACGAGTCGGGATTTTCTTATTGCTGCACTAAATACCATTCATTATCAACAGATGAGTATTTCTAAACAATTTTAAGATGAGGTAAAATCTATGTACTATTTTTTCAAAAGCACTTTTCCAAAAAGCATTAGCGTCTGCAAATAAAAAGGTATCCACACAAGGAAAATGAATTTTTAAAGCCAAAAGTATTGAGAGAGCAAAAAAACTTTTTATTTAAAAACAAATTAAAACTTTTATTTTTGTTTTAATATATTTAAAATTAAAATAAAAACAAAACCTATATCATCATTACAACTTAGCAATCGTTTTATTTAGCATGTTCATAATTTTCATAGAATTGTTATTTTCCATGACTTCGCTGAAATATGGCAACGCTTGCATGCGCTCAAACCAAGCAGTCAACTTTGTATGTTTTTCCACATTAAAATGTTTAATAAAATACATACTACCAACCGAATTAATGCAACTGAAATCAGCAATGGTCATATTCGGACCAGCAATAAACGGGTGCTCACCAAAAAAACTCTCCAAAACATCATATGCATCAGCTATAGCTTGTAGTTTCTCTTCTGGTACATCTTTGCGTAAACCTTTAACAATCGGTGATATAACTTGGTGTACACACGTCGTGAAGAGTGCTCCATTGTCATAATGCAAACATTGATCGACCTTGGCACGTTTATAAAGATCTTTTGGATAGAGTGGATCATCTGCTTTACCATAGACGCCAACAAGGTATGCCATTATCGCATGTGAGTCACAGATGTAACGACCATTATGTTCCAATGTGGGTAACGTATGTGCTGGATTCTTACGTAGATAATCTTTGGTGAGATTTTCACCACTTCTGGGATTTACGATGCGAAACTCATAATCAACATTCAGCTCTTTTAGTAATAATTGTACCGCCTTTACTGTTGGACTGGTATCGATGCCATATAAAATGAGTTGGTTGCTGCTGCTTTCAATATTATTCATATCGCTGGTATAACTTTTGTGAAACTTAACTCTTACAAATTGATACTGACTCGCTAAATAGTAGTGCTGGTACTTTTATGCCTTTGAATAAAGTTTTCAACAGTGTTGCCAACTTTACATTTTCAAAATCAATTAAAATTGAGAGCAAAAAAATTATTATTTTTTTAGCGAAGAGACACTAAGCATTAATGCCGCAGTAAAAGTACTAAACACAAGATGTTATAGTTTTAGCTTCGTGCACAGAAAAACATCAGACATGTCCATGCCAAGTGAATATGGCGCTTGGTCAATGACATTCATTGAAATTAATTTTCAATAAGCTTCAAATCTATTGGAAAAAGCACAAAGTTGGCATCACTGACTTGCATTCTCTTTAAGCTTTTGCAAATGCACAATCTTTCGTTTTGATATTAATCGCACAAGGTGTGGTGAAGCCCACTACCTGCAAAACTCAATGAACCAAAGTTCATTTAAATTTGTGATAAAAAATACTGCACGCAAAAATTTCTTTTCGTCCATTATTTAATTACCACAAAAATTTAACAAGAAAAACCTTGATAACAATAAAAGCTACATGGACAGTGAGTCCTGTAGAACTAGTTAAGCAGCGACCCGATGTCATTTTCAGTAACACCTAACATAATAGATAAGCTTTGGACCCATTTTTCAATTCGCTGTCGCATCTTTTTTCAGTGTAATACCGAAAGAACTAAACAAAAAAATTATGGAAAAACTTTAATTTCTATGGTCTCAAGACAATATCATAATTAACAGAAAATAATTTAAGTTTTCCCAAGCCCACAATAAAAAAAAGCTTTCTCTAACGGTCAGTCAAACCAAAAATATAAAAAAAGCTTGCGCTCTTTTATCATAATTGTGTACACAATGTACGTACATATATCCAGCAAACATTTTGACTTGCGGAATGACATATTTCAATCGCCGAGACGATCATTTCGATCGCGCCTAAGCTCATATTCTAGTGCTAAGCTATATTTTGCTCGTGAGAAACTGTCCGGAAGTAGCGACAAACATACGAATCAAAGGAGTAAGTTTTCAGCGATTGTTGTTATTTATAACGTCATCGGAATCGCAATTATTAATTTATTTCAATTAATTTCGTTCATTTTTTTTTATTTATAATCGGATATGGTGCATATAAAAACTTTAAGAAAGAATTATAGGTTATCCATATGCTGGCTGGGTCGGTCGCACAAAAAAAAAAAACCTATATTCAAAATACCAACAACAGCGTCAATTCTTTAAGCTTTTGAGTAAAAATTATCTGCTTGGTATAGTGTTGATCAGGTGGAATTTTCTTTATTATCAAAATTTTCCACCAACAACCAGTGTAAGTTTAGCCAGCAAGCAAAGAAGTCGCAAGCCAAAGTGAAATCATCATGTCTAAAATTGTATTATATGGCCTTGACTTAAGTCCCCCAGTACGGGCAACTCTACTCACACTCAACGCATTGGATATACCTTTTGAATATAAAATTGTTAATCTTGGTACTGGTGAACACTTGAGCGAAGAATTCACAAAACATAATCCACAGCATACTGTACCAGTTTTGGATGATAATGGCACTTGGATTTGGGATAGTCATGCAATCTGCACATATTTGGCAGAGAAGTATGGTAAATCGGATGAACTTTACCCAAAGGATTTGGCAAAACGTGCTGTTGTCAATCAACGTTTACATTTCGACTCGGGTATATTATTTCCCGCTTTGATTACTATAGTGGCACCGCTGCTACGTATGAATGTAACTGTTGTGCCAAAGGAGAAAACTGATCGTATCATCGAAGGTTATAATTTCGTGGAAAAGTTTTTGGAAGAACATCCCTATCTCACTGGTGATAAGCTCACTTTGGCTGATTTTTCTTGTGTTGCCACATTAACTACGTTAACCACTATTATGCCACTGGACGCTAAGAAGTATCCAAATATATTGGCATGGTTGGAACGTATCTCTAAATTGCCATATTATGAGAAAGCCAACGGCAAGGGTATTAAAGATTTTATTGAATATGTGCGTAGCAAGCTGACTCAAGTTGAAGTATAATTGAATTTTTGTTATTTAATAAAAATATATTTTATTAATTCATTTGTATCTAATAAAATTTTTTTTTAAAAAAGTAACAAACTTTGAAGTGATTTTTTTGCTAACTAAATACACTCTTTTCTGTATAAGAAAATTTTCATAATCTTATTAGAAATCTATTTTTGAATTTTAGCATCGATATCTGAGCTTAGGAATCTCGAGTACCTAAAGCACACTCTGATTATTTCTTGTTTGCAAATTTACACGAGAGGCGAGGGTAAAACGTGATAAGCGAAAAACGTTTAAATTTGATAATTTCTTAATTTCCTGATAATCTTTTTGGCAACATATTTACTGTATATGTATTATATATGTATGGTATATAAATGTTTTTGCAGATTGGCTCCTATCTCTGAAGAAAAAAATAATGGGCGAGAAGTGGCCTAATTATTGCTTGAAAAATTTTTCTCATTTTTTCTCTATGTGAAAAATGAACAATTGCTTATACATATGAATCCAAAGCATTCTCACTATTAAGCAAAATATAATATGATGTTTTCAAGCTCACGCTGAACGCAACTGGTATCTCACGTTAAGTTAAAACAATATTGTAAAAAGCTTCCGCTCCACACTAACTTTTATCTTAACTGTCTTTATACAATACTTATACCGTAAGTCAAACATCTACCCACTAGGCAACAGAGCAAGGCCTCTCCCAGCCAAATTCAAACAAACAAACAACGTTATTACACATGGCAACTGTGATGTTAAGCTAGCTTTTAATATCACTTTGCCTGCAGTATAATCAAAACACTTGTTTGTCCAATAGAAAGTTTGATGCCTAAGCTGGAAGCTATAAAATCTGCACCCATTTTTCATGATTCGTTTCATGGTTTGCATGGAATTTTTAAATTGTTGGATGCTTACACTATCCTGCATCCCATACTTTATATTAAGATATTGAAAAGTAACTGCACTCTAATATGTCTAAAATTTTGGAATGAACACAAAAAATGCTAAAAAAGTTTGATAGGTGCTGTAAAGGCCAACTGGTTCTTTAGGAAGGCTTTCTCATAGCATTTTATAATACCGATTTTGCTTACTGGGTATGCACAGAAAACTTATGTCTCACCTTAAAGCTTTTCTCTCCAACCTTAGTAAAGTGATAACAAAGATCATGTAGAGCTTTCATTATTACCTAGTTTTCGGACAAGAATCAGTATACGTTGAGCCGGCACGCGAAACAGACGAAAGCCAAAGTGAAATCATTATGTCTAAACTTGTATTATATGGCATGGACTTAAGTCCTCCTGTAAGGGCAACTCTACTAACACTCAACGCTTTGGATATACCCTTCGAATATAAAATTGTCAATCTGAGTGCTGGTGAACACTTGAGCGATGACTTTACTAAACATAATCCACAACATACTGTACCAGTTTTGGATGATAATGGCACGTGGATTTGGGATAGTCATGCAATCTGCACATATTTGGTAGAGAAATATGGTAAATCGGATGAACTTTACCCAAAGGATTTGGCCAAACGTGCTGTTGTCAATCAACGTTTACATTTTGATTCGGGTATTTTATTTCCATCTTTAAGTACTGTAATAGCACCGCTGCTTCGTATGAATGTGACTGTTGTACCAAAGGAGAAAACAGATCGCATTATTGAAGGATATAATTTCGTGGAAAAGTTTTTGGTAGAACATCCCTATCTCTCTGGTGATAAGCTAACATTGGCTGATTTCTCCTGTGTCGCCACGTTAACTTCGTTATCTGCCATTGTGCCACTTGATGCCAAGAAGTATCCAAATATATTGGCTTGGTTGGAACGTATTACTAAATTGCCCTATTATGAGAAAGCCAATGGGAATAGTGTTAAGCAATTTGTTGAATTTGTGCGTAGTAAGCTGACTCAAGTTGAGTTTTAATTAAATTTTTTTGTAATTTAATAAGAAATTATTTTAAAAATTAAAAAAAAACTGTGTACTTAACCATTGCTTTAAGTTTTTTTTTTTAAATAAACAAACCGTGAAGTGATGTCGTTGCTGAATTATACTCTTTTCTGTTAAAAAAAAAAAAGTAATATATAGATCCTAATCATGTTGTCTAATGAAAAGATTTTTCATAGTCTTAATAGAAAGCAATTTAGCATAGATATCTGAGCAAAAAATTTCGAGCAGTTGAAGCACACACTGATTACTCCATGTCCGCCAATTTACACGAGGCGCGTGGAAATAACGTTATAAGTGCCAAATTCAAAATTTTACATGGGCACGGAACAACGTTTGAATTTTCTTATTAATTTTTTTATTTTTTTTTTTGCTGATAAAAATTTTGGCTATGGTTTATGACGTATAAAGCGTTTGTGTTGGTATCATCAAAATTGGACAAAGTACGGTTACTGAAAGTTTTACCGATTGTAGGTACTGGCGGGTCAAATTGTGATAACTCCACAATGTGCCACAATGTTATAATAGTGTACACAGCAACCTACGTACAGTTTATCGTTGTTTATTATAATTAAATGCAATTCTACTAAAATATCTTACTACCTGCTATATGTCAACATGATTTTAGATAATCAAACAAAAACAAAAAATGTATTTCGGAAAAAGTGGCATCTATCTCGTTTGGAGAATAATTCATTTTGCTCTCTGATTACAAAAACAACTCAAGTTTTGCAAAACACTCACTCATATGTACAAATGTTCTTACGTAACTCTGAGCTTGCTCCAAAGTAATTTGTAGTAGTTAGGCTGTTATCTTTGGCTCCGTCAAAAATTAAATATGCTACATTGCGCGTAAGCCTTAAATTTTTATTCAATTTTATTTCATTTACGGGCTGGCTGGTTTGACAAGCTCTTTGTTTAGCGTTTTAAAGCTTATTCTGGTGTCCGAGGTGACACGCCCTTTTTTCGAAACTCACCAACTCTTTGTCTAACAGAAATATTTATTGTTTATGTGTGATATTTGATTTTATTACTATATTTCTCCGTATTGTATTTTAAAGTTGACCAAATCCATTTCAAACCATGCAGTCGGAGTGACCTCACATTGCGGAATTGGTTGCCGATTAAATATGTTGTGAATGTATGAATTATATAAGAACATTGAGCGCAAATATAGCTATTTCGCTGACTGTACTTCTGTGGGTTTAGAATGTTTTGTTTGCTTGACTTTGTCAGCGAAAAAGCTATATGTGCGTAAAATGTTTTTATATATTTCCTATGATAAAATGTTATTACAAAAATAACGGTGAAAAAAAGTATGCAGAATGCAAGCAAAATTTGTAGAAAGTGATTTGGAATGTTGCTGTTGTTTTTTGCTTTGAAAATAGTACCGTAAAGTGGCTTGGCAATGATGAAAAAAAAAATTGACATTTTGATTTCGGGGAAAAAAATCTCCTGGCCTCAAATATGTTTTAACAAGCATTAAACTCATATCATTTCTTTCTCATATTAATACAAATCCACAGTAAAATTTTAAGCATAAAAAAATTGGTGTTTTTGAGAAAATCAGCCTTCTTTTTTTTTCATAAAAAGCGCTATAATTTGGACAATTTTCAAAATTTCTTCAAGATTCTAACAGAGAATCAGAAGTTCTATTAGAATCAAAAGACAAAAATTAATTATTTTGATTTGAATGAAAATACGACTATTTTGAACCAATTTTCAGCGGTTTTTCCAGCTCTGACACTAAAACTTTAAATGGGTATAGCTTCGTGAAAAATTATTTTCAATCAAATCGGGGGATGATATATATATTCCCTTAATTACTTTGAAAAACAACACATTTAATCGACAACCAATTCCGCAATTTGAAGTCACTCCGACTGCATGGTTTGAAATGGATTTGGTCAGTTTTTATTTATATATAGAGTGACACGCCCACTAACACGAATTCGTCTATTTCTTGTACAGAGCTTTTACACATCATTCTCACTATTTGTGTGAAATAAGATTCCATTACCTTAACTAAAGCTCTCAATATAGCGTTTTCAAGACTTGGTAGGTGCCACACCCTCTTGTTGAAATTCGCAAACTTTCTGTCCAGCGCTTGACTTATAAATTTTTAGTATTTTCGAGAATATTTGGGTACACTATATCAAATAACTCTCTCAATATAGCGTTTTAAACGATTTATTTGTATGAGCATTAGGCGTGTTCGTAAGCCGATTTCATCAGTTATCAATCTCAAGAAACTTGTATGAATGTGCAGCGAATTTCCTGTAATTGCGATATCTACAGACAGACATGGCTAATCATGGTGATGGTAATCAAGAATATATATACTTTTCTATACTTATCACGCCCCCTTCTATGCATTATAATGACAAAGTGCATATATTCTGAGTGTAGGTATATCCAAACGACAAATGAGTATTACTTGCGAGTATCATATTACTAGCCAGGCATACTTATCAATTTGTTTTCAAAACATATTTCTGGTCAATGCTGATAAGAGCACGTGATGAAAATACATATGTACTACACGCATATGTACAACTGAAACACATTGCTTTCAAGTAGCTTATACCCTACGTGCACGGTAGATTATTGTGGACTCATTAGTTATGCTTATCTAGTTATGATTAATTTGAAATTTTGTTTTGTTAAAGAACCCCTTCTTATTGGCTTCAGTTGGTGATATATATACAAATCAAAATTACAAAAAAGCTACTGAAATGACATAAGCAGATTTTTAAAACTAAAATGCTATAGCTTGCACATCATATGTACATATTTTGTGAAAGTAATTGAGAAGTGATTAAAACCTGCTATCAACATCATAAAATATTTCCAGAAATAACCTAAAACTTTTTTCTCGAAAGATTGTAAGAAATAGCAAGGATTTCAGCTTTGGCCACACTTTAAATAAAATATTTCTATGAAACGAAACGCTCACCAGCCCAAATTCAACCAGTTTTTTTCTAATGCAACTTTGTGCCACCTAATGTTGTGGTGCCGAGTCTTATAAGTCCGGGAGGAAGCGTTACATTTTTCAAAGTCATTTCCCAAAAAAACTTCATACAACAATATATGACCCACCTTTCACCGTTTTAAAATTTCCAATAGACAATTTGAGCAGAAATAGCTATTTTGTGCAAAAAAATCCGGTTTTCAGATTAGAACGCGTAATTTTAATATAAAACTTTCAATAAAAACCGAAATTTTTCGTGATGGTCATTAGTAAATTTAAATCTATGAAAAGTGCGTCAAACTTTATCATAATGAAATTTTTCGGGCATGAAATCGATGTGCTTTTATCTCCTCTACATCATTGCTCTGAATATATTTTTCTACTTATGGCTTACTTTTGGAGTGAAACTTTTTCATCGGCTTTGCCCGACGCTTATTTCGATTATCAGCTTCATTTAAACTATCAACTATAATTAATAAAAATAAGCGAGTGAAAAAAAAGCAGCGCTACCTCTCGGACAATAAAGCTTAATGTAATCAAGTGTTTTGACGCTCACGCCAAGAAAAGCTTTTCCCTCAGAATTAGTTAAGAAATAATGTAAAAAGCTGCCGCTCTACACCAACTTTTATCTTAACTATGTTTATATAATACCTACTAATAATATAAGTCAAACAGCTACCCATTAGGCAATTGAGCAAAACCTCTTGCTAACACTACGGCAAACAAAGTCAATACACTTGCCAACGTTGATGTCAAGCCATTTGTTTACAGCAATTTCCCATTCAAGTAATCGTTGGCCAAATAGCATAGCCAGAGCACTTGCTTTATTTGTGATATTTAACACATGTTATTGTATCTTCCAATAGAAGGCCTGCTGCTCAAACTAAACGCCACAAAATCTGCTCACTATTTTAACTTTCATGTTTTCTTGTGCCAAATAGAGTTTGCTTAGCATTCTTCAATTACTGTCTACTAACGATATCCCTCATTCGATAAAGGCAATTTTTGGAATGATAGTAAAATAAGCGCAAAAGTTTGACAAGAGCTGTAGGTTTACTTTTGCTCAATGAAGGCTTTTGATAGCACTTTTAACTGCAGATTTTGGCTACTGGGTACACACACAAAAATTGATATGTCACCTTTAAGTTTCTGTGATAAAGAAAACCCCACTTAATACAGTAAAGTGTTAAATCAAGATCAATTGGAGCTTTCATTATTACCTACTTTTCGACAGCAGTATACGTTCAGCCGGCACGCGAAGCAGTTGAAAGTCGAAAGTGAAATAATTATGTCTAAAATTGTATTATATGGCGTGGATATGAGTCCCCCTGTAAGGGCAACTCAACTGACACTCAACGCACTGGATGTACCTTACGAATATAAGATTATCGATCTGAGTGCTGGTGAACATATGAGCGATGAATTCACTAAACATAATCCACAGAATACTATACCAGTTTTGGATGATAACGGCACTTGGATTTGGGACAGTCATGCAATCTGCACATATTTGGTAGACAAATATGGTAAATCGGATGAACTCTATCCAAAGGATTTGGCAAAACGTGCTGTTGTCAATCAACGTTTACATTTCGACTCGGGTATATTATTTCCCGCTTTGATTGCTATAGCAAAACCGCTGTTTCAAAAGAATGTGACTGTTGTACCAAAGGAGAAAACTGATCGTATCATTGAAGGATATAATTTTGTGGAAAAATTTTTGGTAGAACATCCATATCTCACTGGGGATAAACTCACTTTGGCCGATTTCTCTTGTGCCGCTACGTTAACTTCGTTATCTGCTATTGTGCCTCTCGATGCCAAGAAGTATCCAAATATATTGGCGTGGTTGGAACGTATCTCTAAATTGCCATATTATGAGAAAGCCAATGGCAACGGTGTTAAGCAACTTGTTGAATTTGTGCGTAGTAAGCTGACTCAAGTTGAGTTTTAATGAAAGAGTTTGTTATTAAATAAAATATTATTTCATGAATTAATTAAACGAAAATTAAACTTTATTATTGCTTTAAATGTTTTTTTTTTTTTGTAACAATCCTTCAAGGAGTTATTTCTTTATTATAATTTTATTTTCTTGATACGTTTCATAGTGCCAAATTGTTTGATTAAGATTCTTCAATTACTGTGAACTTACGATATTTTATAGGATATTGAAATATATCAGCAATGTATCGATATTTTAGGAATGATTATAAAAAATGCGTAAAAGCTTGTGAGTACCTCAAGTACACACAAAGATTGATGAGTCACCTGCAAGTTTTTGAGATAAAGATATTCCCCTCAACCAAGTTAAGCGCTAATAAAGATTAAATTCAAATAAAATTTTCGGACAACAACCAGTATACGTTCAGCCGGCACTCGAAACAGTCGAAAGTCAAAGTGAAATAATCATGTCCAAAATTGTATTATATGGAATGGATATAAGTCCCCCTGTAAGGGCAACTCTACTGACACTCAACGCACTGGATATACCCTACGAATATAAGATTATCGATCTGAATATTGGTGAACACCTAACCGATGAATTTACTAAACTTAATCCACAGAATACTGTTCCAGTTTTGGAAGATAATGGCACTTGGATTTGGGACAGTCATGCTATCTGCACATATTTGGTAGATAAATATGGCAAATCGGATGAACTCTATCCAAAGGATTTGGCAAAACGTGCTGTTGTTAATCAACGTTTACATTTCGACTCGGGTATATTATATCCTGCTCTAGAGATTGCAGCAAGACCGCTGCTTCGTAAGAATGCGACTGTTGTACCAAAGGAAAGTACTGATCGCATTATTAAAGGTTATAATTTAATGGAAAAGTTTTTAGTAGAACATCCTTATCTCTCTGGTGTTAAGCTAACATTGGCCGATTTCTCTTGTGTCGCCACGTTATCTTCGTTAGCCGGAATTGTACCACTCGACGTTAAGAAGTATCCAAATATATTGGCGTGGTTGGAACGTATCTCAAAATTGCCTTATTATGAGAAGGCCAACGGCACGGGTGCTAAGCAACTTATTGAGTCAATGTGTAGTAAGCTGATTAAAGTTGAGTTTTAATTAAATCTTTTGTAATTAAATAAAATATTATTTGAAAAATTAATTAAACGAAATGTGTGCATCAATTGTTTTATTTTAGGCATTACGTTCTTTGAGTTTTGGTGATTCAAAGCCATCATATAATTTGCGTGGCCTGCTTTTGGGCTGAGAAGGAAGGAAGTTTATGTCGTTAATAATAATTTATGATATATTTAATGTAATGTTGACTGTACGGAGCTAAATCATTTAATTGATTTTTATATTCCACCTAGACAGTTTCACTAAGGCCCAAATTTTCTTAGACAATTTTTTTTTTCTTTTTTCTCAGTGTAAAAACTAACAAATGTTTGTATATATGAATTCAAAACAATTACACGATAAATTAAAATATAATCAACTATTTTCAAGCTCACGCTGAATGAAGCTTTGCTCCGGTGTTCTATAAAATAATAATTTTTAAAAGCTTCCATCCCAAAGAATTATTTTTAATAGCTATTTTTACTTCAGATTTTGCCTAATGGGTATGCACAAAAAACATTGATGTGTCACCATCAAGCTTTTGAGAAAAATAAATCTTCCTAACTTAGTAAAGTGTTAACCTAGATCATGTGGAACTTTCATTTTCACTTTAAATTTCGGCCTACAAGCAGTTTACGTACAGCCGGCAAGCGAAACAGTCGAAAGCAAAAGTGAAATCATCATGTCTAAAATTGTATTATATGGTGTGGATGTAAGTCCCCCTGTAAGGGCAACTCTACTGACACTCAACGCACTGGACATACCCTTCGAATATAAAATTGTCAATTTGAGTGCTGGTGAAAACATGACCGATGAATTCATTAAACATAATCCACAGCACACTGTACCAGTTTTGGATGATAACGGCACTTGGATTTGGGATAGTCATGCTATCTGCACATATTTGGTAGAGAAATATGGCAAATCCGATGAACTCTATCCAAAGGATTTGGCAAAACGTGCTGTTGTCAATCAGCGTTTACATTTTGATTCGGGTATATTATTTCCTGCTGGGCGTAATGTAATAGCACCGCTGTTTCGTATGAATGTGACTGTTGTGCCAAAGGAGAAAACTGATCGTATCATTGAAGGGTATAGTTTTGTAGAAAAATTTTTAGTAGAACATCCCTATCTCACTGGTGATAAAGTAACATTGGCTGATTTCTCCTGTGTCGCTACGTTAACTTCGTTATCCGGTATTGTGCCAGTCGACGCTAAGAAGTATCCAAATATATTAGCGTGGTTGGAACGTATCTCGAAATTGCCATATTATGAGAAAGCCAATGGCAAGGGTGTTAAGCAACTTATTGAAATAGTGCGTAGTAAGCTGACTCAAGTCGATTTTTAATTAAATTTTTTGATATTTAATAAAAGAATTATAAATTTATTAATAAAATGTGCACTTAATTATTTCTTTAATATTTTTTTTTTAAGTATCAATCCTTCAAAAGTGATTTCCTTGCTGTACTCGACCTTTTTTCTGACTAAAAAGATTGTAGATTCTAATACATAACAAAATCTAGTTAAGAAATTTCTGTAGATAATAGAAAGCGAGTTCTACATTTTAGCATAAATATCAGAGCTGAGTAGATATCGAGCAGATTACTCCATGTACGCCAATCCACACGAGGCGCAAAAACAAAAGGTGATAATTGCCAATTTTATAGTTTTACTGGAGAGTTTGTAAATATGAAATATTACGACCACCAGCCAAAATTCACTCGGTTGTTTCTAATGAGGTTTTGTGTCAACAGTGTTTGCTGGGTAAACAATGCGTTCCCATCATGAAACAATAAAGTAAAGATTGTGCTAGCGATTGGGATTCGACGTCTCATGAACATCAAAGTGTTGCCAGCCTTATGCTTCGTGAAATCAAGTTTAATTTATTTATTTTTATGTTGAGTTTGGTATCAACAATGACTGGAATTTACTACCTTTATATACATATATGTCATTACTAACATATTTTTTTACGTTGATATTGTAGTTCATTTATAAAATAAATCTTTGTTCTAAAAAAGATCTTTAAAAAAATGTATTAATATTTTGCGTTTTGGCAACTCTGCACTGAGTAATTTGAGAGTGGCTAAATAAAGCAATTACTTCACTGTTTACTTAAATATTTGAATATGTATATTTTGTGCTAAAACGAAATATCTATTTGTATTTGATTAGCAATAAATGTTCTCAAAAAATAATACATTATTTTCAAGAAAGCCGGAACAATTGAAGTGTTGGATTGTTTTTTTTTTCGAAAGAAAAAGACCCATTACTAGGTCTGACAGAATACGCTCGTTGCACTTGAAAAGTTTTAAAGAAATTTTAAATTTGAAATGGGTGATTAGCAACTCATGTCAGCTGTATATATACTTAAAGCTCTAACGATGACGTCACCTTATTTTGAATGGGATTATCCGAAAATAATCTCACCAAGCTAAAATACCGACGCAGTCATGAATGTACAGACATTGACAATAACGCTCTTCATCTTCAAATGTAAGTATGGTAAATAAGAAGACAAAGTTTAAGCGATTCATAGCTAATCTATGAGCACAATAAAAGAGCTGCGTCATCAAGTAGAGAGTGTGAGTTTTTTATAACGAAAATTTGGAAGAAACGTTTCGGCGAATATTTACAGCAGAGCAAGGGAAGAAAATGAAGAATGGCGTTAAAAGACAAAACCAAGAGGAAGTCGACATTGTTCAGTCAATTACCTGTAATATTTCTTATCAAACATAACATATGGAGTGGAAATGTAGCCAAAGGAAAGTTCCTTTAATTAAAAAAAATATCAACTGAGCATTCTTAAACATAATTTTTAGAACCATTATAGTTTTCTTACGTAGTTAAACACTATAACTAAAACAAATTCTGAATGTCACTTCACCATATGTTTTATCGAATAATGTACAAAAAAAAAAAATTTGTCCCACTCTTACGCTCTCAATACATTTTGTGATTTCTGTTTCTCACATTATTCAGCCAATAGGAAGACGTTTAAAATGTCGTCAGCGTCATCTTTACCCCCAACCCTAACCATATCCCCATTCCTCTCCCCATCCATATCGCCATACCTATCCTCATCATCATCCCTATTCCCATCTTCATCCCTACTCCTATTCCTATCCTCGTGCTGGATTGGCAGACATTGTTCTGCTGGAAATTAATTTACTTGCTGGAAAACTCAAAGATGGTGTACCTTAGTATCACAAAAAAAAAGTCAGAAAGTCCTCCCCCAGTTTGAAAGCTTATACTGAAAGATTTTTAATGAAAAAAATTTTTTTTTCTCCATACAAAACTCCCACACAAAACACTATTTCTTTTTTTTGCAATTTTCCGAATTTTCTTTCAAATTTTCCAAACTTTTTTTTTTACTATAAACCTTGCCTGAACAATTGCAAACCCAACAAAAAAAATTATTCAAATCGGTCGAGCCATTCTCGAACCTTTGCGTGACTAATGCACACCAATTCATTTTTATATAGATTTGTTTGGCTCGAATCGATGGGAAATGGCGAAAATGGATCCTTTTGGATCCATTTTTGAAAAGAAAACTATCTGCTCGAATCAATGGGAAATGTCCAAAAATGAAATTTAAAAACCACAAAAAAGGTCTCTGACCCTCCTAGAGGCATGTTTTGTACCCATTTTTTAAAAAAAAAAGTTATTGCACCAATTGACGCGAAAAGGTAGAAAATGGATTCTGAAAGTAAAAGTGGAGGTCCCCGACCCTCCTAAAAAGGAGTTTCGGACCTATTTTTGAAAAAAATTTATAACATGGATCTATGGGAAAATGCCGAACATTTAATATTTTGTCAGCTTTTGTAGCATCTTTCCTCCTCTTTTTAGTATTATTTTCTTTGCTCTACTCATTTTTCGCTGTACTGTTCTGTGATTTTACTCTAATATGTAGTAATACTCTTTAGTTAATAAATTCTAAAATTATATTTATTCTTAAACTAAAACACCCTAATTATCAAGTTATGAACATGCTTGTTGTACTTAAAAGAAATATTTCTTAGATACTATTTATATCTGTCAATAAATTGAATTGAATTATATTGAATTAAACAGGGACACAACAGCAAAATCGAAATGCTGCGATTCTAATTGATTACAAATTTCGGGGTTTCAGAGTTTTTACCACAATTTTAGAAATTTTCTAGTTTCTTGTTTAAATATAAAGCAATGCTTAAATCGATCTGTAAATTGACTGACTGTAAGTTCATTGTTATCATTTAAAAAATCTATGTATTTATGGACTCAAAACACGCTCACAATCAAGAAAGATAAAGATAAAATTCGCTCAATAGCTAATAAAAAAATTATTAAAAAACTGCCGCTCCAAGCACCAAACAACTCAACTCATAGCTCTAATCTAAATTGCTAACACTATTTATAGCATAAGTACCTACATTTAAGGAAACCAAAATAAGATTGTAACTTTTTGAAAAAAAGATATCCCTCTAGCAAAGTGTTGATTTTCGAGTAGAACTTTCATTTACACAAAGTTTTTAGCCTACAACCAGTACACTTTAAGCCGTCACACGAAGCAGTCGAAAGCCAAATTGAAATCATCATGTCAAAAATTGTATTATATGGCGCTGACTTTAGTCCACCTGTAAGGGCAACTCTACTGACACTTAAGGCACTGGATATACCCTTCGAATACAAAATTGTCAATCTGAGTGCTGGTGAAAACATGACCGATGAATTCATTAAACATAATCCACAGCATTCTATACCAGTTTTGGATGATAATGGCACCTGGATTTGGGACAGTCATGCTATTTGCACATATTTGGTAGATAAATATGGTAAATCAGATGAACTGTATCCAAAGGATTTGGCAAAACGTGCTATTGTTAATCAACGCTTACATTTTGATTCGGGTATTTTATTTCCTGCTGGCCGTATTATAATGGGACCGCTGCTTCGTATGAATGTGACTGTTGTGCCAAAGGAGAAAACAGATCGCATTATTGAAGGTTATAATTTCGTGGAAAAGTTTTTGGAAGAACATCCCTATCTCACTGGGGATACTCTCACTTTGGCCGATTTTTCTTGTGCCGCCACGTTAATTTCGTTAACCGCTATTGTGCCACTCGATGCTAAAAAGTATCCAAATATATTGGCGTGGTTAGAACGTCTCTCTAAATTACCATATTATGAGGAAGCCAACGGCAAGGGTGTTAAGCAAATTATTGCAATAGTGCGAAGTAAGCTGACACAAGTTGAGTTTTAATTGAATTTTTGTAATTTAATAAAAAATTATTTCATAAATTAATCAAAAAAATTTTCACGAAATTATTGCTTTAGATTTTTATTTGAAAATAACAAGTATTCACGGAGTGATTTTTTTGCTAAATTATATTTTTTTTTTTCTGACTAAAAAAAATTGTGAGTCCTAATGCATAATAGCATCTAGTAAAGAAATGTTTGTAGTTAATAGAAAGTAAATTATGCAATTTAGCACATAAGATATATGAGCTGATTTTCATGATTCGTTGCTTTGCCTCAAATGAAATTCGCTTGGCATTATTAAATTCTTGGTTTCCTACGATGATCTTCAACGGATATAGAATATAAAATAATAAAAAATATCTAATGCATTGGAAATTTGTTAATAAAAACATAAAAATGTAAAAAAAAATTGAAAGAAAATTATAGGCCTGCTCCTTCTCAAGGAAGAAAGAAGCACTTTTTATTTCAGATTTTTAGAGTCGAAAGCCCTGGCAGCTAGTACTCCTCCTTTTTAGTATTTGTAATTTATTACTTTACTAATTATATTAAATAAATAAATAATATTTCAGATTTTGCCTACTGGGTACGCACAAAAAACTGTTGTGTTACCTTAAAGCTTTTGAGAGAAATACATTTCCACGCTTAGTAAAAAGTTAACCAAGATCAAGTGGAGCTTTTATTATTATCTAGTTTTCAGACTGCAACCAGTATACGTTAAGCGGGCACGCGAAACAGTCGAAAGCCAAAGTGAAATCATCATGTCTAAAATTGTATTATATGGCGCGGACTTTAGTCCTCCTGCAAGGGCAACTTTACTCACACTCAACGCACTGGATATACCCTTCGAATATAAAATTGTCGATATGACTAGTGGTGAACACTTGAGCGATGAATTCACTAAACATAATCCACAGCATACTATACCAGTTTTGGATGATAACGGCACTTGGATTTGGGATAGTCATGCTATTTGCACATATTTGGTGGAGAAATATGGTAAATCCGATGAACTCTATCCAAAGGATTTGGCAAAACGTGCTGTTGTCGATCAACGTTTACATTTTGATTCGGGTGTTTTGTTTCCCGCCTTACGTAGTATAACTCTGCCTATGCTTCATCATAATATAACTGTTGTTCCAAAGGATAAAACTGATCGCATTATTGAAGGTTATAATTTCGTGGAAAAGTTTTTAATAGCACATTCTTATCTCACTGGAGATAAACTCACTTTGGCCGATTTCTCTTGTGTTGCCACTTTAACTTCGTTAACTGCTATTGTGCCACTTGACGCTAAGAAGTATCCAAATATATTGGCGTGGTTGGAACGTATCTCTAAATTGCCATATTATGAGAAAGCCAATGGAAATGGTGTTAAGCAACTTATTGGATTCGTGCGTAGTAAGCTGACTCAAATTGATTTTTAATTAAATATTTTGTTATTAATAAAAGAATATTTCATAAATTAATTAAAAAAATGTGCGCCTTATTATTTTGCTTTAAGTTTTTTTTTTTTCTTAAGTATCAATTCTGCAAGGAGTGATTTCTTCGCTAAACTCTACCTTTTTATAAATTAAAACGTTGTAAATTCCATTATGTTACATACTTAATAGCATCTTGTTGGGAAATGTTTGGTTTTGGCGAATTATGCACAAAAAAATATATATTTTTTATGAAACGAAGCGGAGCTACTTCAGTTAATTGATTTTTATATCCCACCCAGACAGCTGCATCAAAGCACAAATTTGCTTGGACATAATTGTTTTCTTTTTTTCTCGGAGGAAAAAATAAAAAAATGTTTGTTTACTTGAATTCAAAACATTCACACGATAAATTAAAATATAATAAAATATTTTCAAGCTCACGTTGAAAGAAGCTTTTCTCTGAGGTTCGTAAAATAATAATTTTTAAAAGCTTCTGTCTATATACCTACTCTTAAATTTTATTTAAACTGTGTTTGTACAATACTTCCCAACGGGAAATGGAAGCGCGCACACAGCGTGATGTCATTCGGAACAAAACATATTTTTTAATTTGAATAGAATTTCGAATTAAATGCTTGTAAAGAAGCACATCTGACGTGATCACCAGATTCCCCGTTGTGTAATAACATAAGACAAATATCAAGCTACTAGGCACTAGAGCAAAGTCTCTCCCGGAGCAGTGCAAGCGGACAATATTGTTATCAAGCCAGATTTTAATACCAATTTGCCTTTCAACCGTAGGCTGCGGCCATTGGCATCTTTCCTGATCCAAAACACATCCTGTTGTACCTTTCAATTGAAGTCTGCTGCCCTAATCGAAGAATTAGAAGACACAAAATCTGCTGTCAATTTGTATTTTCATGGTTCGTTTCATCGTCACAAATGAAGTTCGCTTGTACTCTTAAATTCTTGAATACCTACGATGACCTTCATACGATATAGAAAGTAAAATATTCAAAAATATCTAATGTGTTGTAAATTTGTTCAAAACATAAAAATGCAAAAAAAATTTGAGAACAAATGTAATGGCATACTCCTTCCCAAGGAAGACTGAATCACTTCTTACTTAAAATTTTACCTACAGGGTATACACAAAAAAAAACTGCTGTGTCACCTTAGAGCTTTTCAGGAAAATACATTTCAACGCTTAGTAAAGTGATAACTAAAATCAAGAAGTGCAGCTCTCATTATTACCTAGTTTTCAGACTGCAGCCAGTATACGTTAAGCGGGCACGCGAAGCAGTCGAAAGCAAAAGTGAAATCATCATGTCTAAAATTGTATTATATGGCGTGGATATGAGTCCTCCTGTGAGGGCAACTCTACTGACACTCAACGCACTGGATATACCCTTCGAATATAAAATTGTCAATTTAACTGCCGGTGAACACTTAACTGATGAATTCACTAAACATAATCCACAGCACACTGTACCAGTTTTGGATGATAATGGCACCTGGATTTGGGACAGTCATGCTATTTGCACATATTTGGTAGAGAAATATGGCAAATCCGATGAACTCTATCCAAAGGATTTGGCAAAACGTGCTGTTGTCAATCAACGTTTACATTTCGACTCGGGTATATTATTTTCCGCTTTGATTACTATAGTGGCACCGCTGTTTCGTATGAATGTAACTGTTGTGCCAAAGGAGAAAACCGATCGTATCATCGAAGGTTATAATTTCGTGGAAAAGTTCTTGGAAGGACATCTCTATCTCACTGGTGATAAACTCACTTTGGCTGATTTCTCCTGCGTCGCCACGTTAACTTCATCATCAGCTATTGTGCCACTCGACGCTAAAAAGTATCCAAATATATTGGCGTGGTTGGAACGTATCTCTAAATTGCCATTTTATGAGAAAGCCAACGGCAAGGGTGTTAAGCAACTTATTGAATTTGTACGTAGTAAGCTGACTCAAGTTGATTTTTAATTAAATATTTTGTTTTTATATAACAAATTATTTCATAAATTAATTATATATAATGTGCACCTAATTATTGCTTAAATATTTTTTTATTAAATTATACCATTTTTCGGGCTTAAAAATGTATAATTCCAAATAAAAGCTTCTAGTTAAAAACAGAAATTGGAAAAAAAACCTAGGGTTCGATTTTATTCTGTTCTGTGACCCATAACTTTTTCTCACTCACATTCCGTATTTCACTCATCAATACAAACACTAAAACAAATCAAATGATAACGTTCTGTTTTGCGTACAAAGAACTTCATTCGCTTTGTTGCGGTATTGAGCCGCGATCGCAACCCGTACCATACCAAAGGTACCGCTCGCTTTTGCCATTATTTTACAGACTTTGATGGATTAGATGGATTTTTATAGCTCAAACGGAGCAAGTAAAAAATAAAATTCAAATAATAGCTGGGTTTTATTCGCCATCCTCTGCTAGTTATCTTTAGCTAGCAACGATATGAGAAAACAAAAACAAAATCGAAAACTCAACGAGCAAAATTATAGTTGCTAAGCATACATAGCAAGTTGCCTAAAACGTCAGACGTCAAAAATAAAAAATTTTAAATGAAAATAACAACGAGTATGAAACTTAGCGACTTGATCGTTTTTTTCGTACATATGTAGCTAGCAAATTGGCGAATAAAACACAGCAACGGCGAATGAAAAAAAAACAATATTCGACAGAATAGCAGCATGGCATGTTTTCGTTCGACATGGGCTCCCAGAGTAAAATTTTTCTTGTAAGCCCATGTCATCTGAAAACGTGCGACACGAATTCTCTTCAAAAAAGGGATTTCGAATGACGTCAGAGATCCAGGACCGGGTAAAACAACTTTGTTTTACCTAGGGAACACATATCTTTAAAAAATTCCGTGGTCCCTGGGGGCTTTTTCGCGAAAATACCGTAGTCCCTGGGGAAACATAAGCAAAATCAGCTTCGACCTCAACGTGTTAAATTAAATTACATAGATAGATTTTTTTTTTTTTTTGTAATACGAGTTTTATTGGATCTTCTATGTTTTACTTATATCTAACAGATGTTAGGATTAAGGTGAAAAAAATAAGGATTGGAGTGAAAAGATTACTTAAATTGTAATTATTGTATTCTTAAATCGTTTAATACGCGAATGGCTGGGGTTGTCTAGCATGTCCTTTGCTAGAGTATTAGGATGATTTGATAAGCGTTTCTTGTAATTTATTGAAAATGTAGTTATTTCATCTGTGATAGTAGGAATTTTGAGTTCTTTGTGCAATCTAGAATTTTTGAAGTACCACGGAGCTCCTGCTATAATACAAAGAATGCGAGACTGTGAACGTTGAAGTAACTTAATATTAGATGAGCTTGTAGAGCCCCAATGTTGGATTTCATAAGTCCAGATTGCTTTAATAATTGCCTTATAGATGAGGATTTTATTTTCTAGGCTGAGTTTAGAATTCTTGTGCGGTAGCCAATGTAAGTTTAATGCTTTTAGTTTAATTTGAGTTTTCTTGGATTCTATGTGCGTTCTCCATGTTAGACGTTTGTCCAGGTGTAACCCTAGGTACTAAACTGAGTTCACTTCTGGAATTTTTATATTGTCAAGAAGGATAGGTAGGTAGATTTTTTTTTCGAAGTTTAAAGGTTATGTGGCGAGATTTGCTCACGTTTACTTGTAGGCGCCAGTTGGACAGCCGCTCTTCTATTTTTTAGAGATGATTGCACAAGGTTTGAACAGCCTTAGTTGGACAAGCGTCTGTGCTAAGGATTGCAGTGTCGTCAGCAAACGTTGATGTTGTGAGGTTTGCATCGGTGGGCAGGTCTGCTGTATATATAAGGTACAGAAGTGGTCCTAGTGCGCTGCCTTGAGTAACTCCAGCTCGGATGATGTAGTCACAAGATATAAAACTTTTAAACTTGGCTCTCAAGTATCTGTTTGTTAAATATTTATTTGAAAAATTGGGAAGAATTTCTAAATAAAAAACCACATATCAATCTGTAAATTAACATGAATATTGACCGTTGCTAACTGACTGTAAGTTCATTGTTATCATTTAAAAAATATTTGTATTTATGGACTCGAAACAAGATTTCAATCAAGCAAGATTACATTAAGCTTTCTCTCTTCTTATCAAAACAAAATAAAAACAAAAATTAAAATAATTCATACCAGATCATAGCACTAATCTTAAATGCATACACTAATTATAACATTAGTACCTCCATTTAGGAAACCAAAATTAGATTCTAACCTTTAAGCTTTTGAGAAAAAGATATCCCCCTCCATCAAAGTGTTGAGTTTCGAGTTGAATTTTATGCCAAATTTTTGGCATATAACCTGTATACCTTGAGCCGGCACGCGAATCAGTCGAAAGCCAAATTGTAAACATCATGTCTAAAATTGTATTATATGGCGTGGACTTAAGTCCACCTGTAAGGGCAACTCTACTAACCCTCAATGCACTGGATATACCCTTTGTATATAAATTTGTTAATATGAGTGCTGGTGAACACTTGAGCGATGAATTCACTAAACATAATCCTCAGCATACTGTACCAGTTTTGGATGATAACGGCACTTGGATTTGGGATAGTCATGCAATTTGCACTTATTTGGTAGATAAATATTGTAAATCGGATGAACTTTACCCAAAGGATTTACTGAAACGTGCTGTCGTCGATCAACGTTTACATTTTGATTCAGGTGTTTTATTTGCTGCTATACGTAGTGTAGGTATACCTCTGTTTCGTAGTAATGTTACTGTTGTGCCAAAGGAGAAAACTGATCTCATCATTAAAGGCTATGATTTTATGGAAAAATTTTTGACAGGACACGACTATCTTGCTGGGGATAAGCTCACATTGGCCGATTTTTCCTGCGTCGCTACAATAGGTACATTGTTTGGTATTGTGCCACTCAATACTAAAAAGTATCCAAGTATATTGGCGTGGGTGGAACGTCTTTCACAATTGCCATATTATGAGAAAGACAATAGCAAAGGTACTAGAGAAATGGTTAGTTTTTTGCAAAAAAAGCTGACTAAAATTGAATTGTAATTAAATAAATGGAGCAATTAAAAAAATACATCATACTTATTAGTTTTTAATTTAAATGAGAATGAAAGAAACTTGTAAATAATTTCATTGCTAAATTCTACCTTTATTGATCCAAAAAAATACAATAAAATGAAGGCTTCATAAAAAAGAAAGGCTTTACCAATTTAAGATTAATTTGGAAAGTTTTTATAGAATACCTTTTATATGGCTTTAGTCACTGACGTGCCTCAAAATGAGTTACAAAAGTAAGCATAAAATCTAGCCATGGCAAAAAATTAAAATTTTGCAGCTCGGATTTATTGACTTTTACTACTAAGAAAATTTATTTTTAAAATATCTCTGTCGAACAAGAAAAAAGGTTTGTGACCAATGATGGCATTTGGGTTTTGTGGAAATGTACTAAATGTACTGAATCGATAGTTGAAATGTAGTTTTTAGAGCCGAATGTACTTATTAATTTATTTTTGATGAAAATACCTAAATTGACAAAAAAAAATAATTTATTTTTGCTGCAATTTACTAAAAAAAAAAAAAAAAAGGTCAGCAATTTCGAAAATGGAAAATATGGATGGGTGTTCCTTAACTAAAACACACAAATACATCATTCATATTTGTAATTTGTGACATTCAAAAACAAAAATACATTCAATTACAAAAATATTCCGATCCAATCGAACAATAACACATTAAATTAATAAAATTAATAAATACATTATTTTTTAAAGCTTATAAATTGTCCAAATATACCGAAAATGTACTTAAAATTTTACCAAATGTACTGAAAATTTCACCAAAAGTACCGAATGTACTGAAAACTTGTCGAATGTACCGAAGACGATTTTTTGAGACGCAAATGTACCGAAAAAAGTACAAATGTACCGAAAATGCCATCACTGTTTGTGACATAAAATATTAAGAATCAGTTCAAATAAGAAATTCTTTAAACCATATCTCTTATATGGTAGTACTTATTATCTTGAGCTCAACTTGGAAATTGTCCAAAACTCATTTCTGATTATTTAAAATCTCTACAAAAAATTCTATAAAATTTTCGGACACCAAAATGGAATCTATTTGCTAGTTTTCTATATTCTGAAATTTTTGAAAATTTTTTTTTTAGTTTTATTTAATCGAACTTACAGTCATATAATAAAATTAACGTTCCATTACTGCAAACATATCAAAAAGCTAACATTTAAGCCAAAGTGCAGTGTGGTTAATTTATCAAATGATATTCGATTTTTAGAATTACTGATCACAGAAAAATTCTATATTCTTAGAATTAACATAATATGATGTAAATTTAAGCACATTATCTGCATCATCTCCGTTGTTATAGTCTCTTAATCATTGATTATGTTTTTAGGCAAAGTCGTTGGCTATGAGACACTACATATTCAAAATGCTGCGATCTTAATAGATCAATGATTTTGAGGTTTCGACCATTTTTTCTTAGTTTTCTGTTAAATGACATTGATTCAATTGGCTTGTGTTTACAAGAATATTGCTAACACACTTTCAATTTGTTATCATTTAAAAAACATTTATATTTATAGACGCAAAACGCGCTCACGATCAAGTTAGATTAAATTAAATGTTCGCTCTTTTACCAAAACAACTCATAGTTTTATTCTCAATTGTATACTAAGTACATTTAAAAAAATTCAACATAAGAGTATAACTAAATAGCTTTTGAGAAAACAAAGTCCCACTAGCAAAGTGTTGAACTTTGAATTGAATTTTAATTTATTCCATGTATTTAGCCTACAACCAGTACACTTTAAGCCGGCACGCGAAGCAGTCGAAAAAACCAAATTGTAAACATCATGTCTAAAATTGTATTATATGGTGTGGACTTAAGTCCTCCAGTACGCGCAACTCTACTGACACTCAACGCACTGAATATACCCTACGAATATAAGATCATCAATTTGATGGCTGGTGAACACATGAAGCATGAATTCACTAAACATAATCCACAGCATACTGTACCAGTTTTGGAAGATAATGGCAAATGGCTTTGGGACAGTCATGCTATTTGCACATATTTGGTAGAGAAATATGCTAAATCGGATGATCTCTATCCAAAGGATTTGTTGAAACGTGCTGTTGTCGATCAACGTTTACATTTTGATTCGGGTATTTTATTCCCTGCCTTACGTAGTGTAACTGTGCCGATGCTTCGTCATAATATAACTGTTGTTCCAAAGGAGAAAACTAATCTCATCATTGAAGCTTATGATTTTATGGAGAAATTTTTGAAAGGACGTGCCTATCTCGCTGGGAATAAACTGACATTGGCAGATTTTTGCTGCGTCGCTACATTAAGTTCATTGATTGGTATTGTGGCACTCGATACTAAGAAATATCCATATGTATGGGCGTGGATGGAACGTCTTTCTAAATTGCCATATTATGAGAAAGCCAATGGCAGTGGCTCTAAAGCTATAGTTAGTTTGTTGCGTAAAAGACTGACTCAAATTGAATTAAGTAAATTGTAATTAAATAAAGTTTTATTATATGGAGCAATTAAAAAATACAGCATGCATATTGGTTTATAATTTTTATGTTCGATTGATAAAGTAATTTTATTGCTAAATTCTACCTTTATTGATCGAAAAAAGTACAATTAATTCATTAAGTTGCGTTATCAGCAAAGATTGGTCAACGCTGACAATTCTTTCAAACGAGTAGCTCGAGTAGTTGCAATCGTATGATACGAACAGCGAACGAACTGAACATGAGCTGAATCGAGCGAATCGAGTTATTCGAGTTTGAATCGTTGCGTGTGGCAAAAGCTCGAACATATTCGATCAGCTCGTTGCATAGCCTAAATAAACATCGTTCACTACAACCGTAATATGGCAAACGACAAACGAATAAAAATAAAAAGCAAATTCAAAATATATCAACGTACGACCAGTACGAAAGAGAATTTCGGAGTACTACAAATTCTGTGCTTATCCCCTTCCCTCTTGCCAAAAAAAATTGAAGAATTTCTGAAAATAAATTCCGTGTGTAACAGTGGGGTATGCAACAGTTCGAAGTTTTTTCGTTGATGCTTTGGGCACAAGGAGAATGGTAGCTCAGTTTATTTTAAAAAAAACTAAGTTTTTACTAATAAAAATCATTAGTTGAGCGGGATTTTTTATTTAAAACTCAAATATCCATCAAGCAATAGCCGTATCTATCATTTTGGCCTCATCAAACATTTGCTTTTACCGTGATCTTTATTGAAGTGGGTTAAAGGCAAGTCACTCGGTTATTTATCAGACATTTGTCAGCGATTTCGGAAGTTGGCAGAATTGCACGTTTCTTACTTAAGAAATTACTACTAATGATAATATGCATACTCTGTTTTCCAATCGCTTAAATTTTTTTGTAAAGCAGCTCAGAGCTTTTCACGCAAAGGAGATATTTGCCATCTCTAGCGCGTTCATTATGTTCATAAAATATTGACATGATCAAACCATAGTTACTTAATCACAGTATGTATTCTTGTTGTAATCTTATCATACCACTTCTGATTACCCACCGAATTGATAAAAAAGCTTATACGCACACATTAGAGTGTTTGCTCTTCTAGAAAAAAAATTTTTTTTTAAACAACATGATAATTTTTTATATAGAAAAGAGCAATTCAGCCCTAAAGAAATTTTGAAATCGAATATTCCAAGATCGTTCAACATTTTTACATAAAATGTCATAAATAGCCAAATTTTCATACACAAGATTACGATCATTATTTAAATCAGCGATGGGCATGGAAATCTAGCAAAAGGGCGCAACAACAAAATCAAGCAACAAAAAACTAAATTTTAATAATTTTTTGCGCTCATTTCCAAATTCGCCAACTGAACAAAAAAAAAAAACCAAATAGCACTACAAACAAAAACAATTGCTACATTCGTCAAAACACAATGCGCTGTCAGCGCTGTGCGTCAATAGCGTTGAAATTCTACGAATTTTTTTTTTTTTTGGTTGCTTGTGCGTCGAATAACGGTTCGGTCCATGAGGGCGGAAAGTGCCACTACGTGCCCATCGCTGATTTAGATCATCAATCAGTTCCATCGTATGCACACATAAGTCATTTACTTACTACTGATTTATGCCTACGAATTGACTTTGAAAGCGAGTAACTTTAATAGTAATTGAGTAAGAGCAATTTGGTCAAAGAGTCATTTAAAAGTGACAAATTATCTAAATAAAGATGCCAAAAGCAACTTTATATCAAAAAATGCTGTGGTGCCTATGAAAAACCTACATTAGCCTGGCATGAGCTCGAAATATTTGTAAGCGAAAATTTTCCTAATGGTAGATTTCGCGCTTTATAAAATTTCCGTATAAAATAAATAACCCAAAAAAAAAAAACACCTTTATATATCTACGTAAATAAGTATTTAAATACTTTTCCTTTCTACACTATTAACTATCTTATCAATTCCTTAACTACAAAATACTTGAAGATTAAAGCATAAAAATAATAAAAAAAAAAACAAAACTATATTTTATCTATACGATTGAAGATAACAAATTGCAAAATAAAATTCAAAAAACATCAAGTCAGTTTACATCATAAACTAGACGAAAACAGTTGTACGTAATTAAGTGAACACTTATTTTATAACATAACAATGTCGAAGCTTATACTTTACGGCGCCGATCCCAGTCCACCTGTACGTACATGCCTATTAACACTTAACGCTTTGGAGGTACTACACGAATTCAAAGTCGTCGATCTTTTGGCTGGTGAGCACATGAGCGAAGAGTTTCTCAAACACAATCCACAACATACGGTGCCGGTGCTCGATGATAATGGCACTTGGCTCTGGGATAGTCATGCTATATGTGCTTATTTAGTTGAGAAGTATGGCAAATCAGATTCACTCTATCCAAAAGATTTGGTTAAACGTGCTGTGATCGATCAACGTTTGCACTTCGATTCGGGCATTTTATTTTCCGCTTTACGTAACATCAGCTATCCATTGTTTCGTCAAAATGTAACTGTTGTGGAAAAGGAAAGAATCGATAGAGTTATTGCAGGTTATGAATTTGTAGAAAAGTTTTTAGCTGAGCATCCTTATCTTGCCGGGGAGACGCTAACTATTGCAGATTTTTCTTGTGCAGCAACAGTGACATCATTGTCTGGTATTGTACCAATCGATGGTAAGAAGTATCCAAAACTGTTGGCATGGTTAGATCGACTATCCAAATTGCCGTATTATGAAAGTTCCAATGCTAAAGGTGCTCGACGTCATATTGAAATGATGAGATCGAGGTTAACACAAATTGAATTGTAAAAAGGAGATACATAAGTGGAATTTTTTCCAAAATAAAATAATTTTAAAAAAATTACGTTTTATTTTTTTGCTAAAACTTGGTAATATCCGATTTCTCAAATTACAATAAATTTTATTCTATAAATATACATATTTGTTTCGTAAAACATAAGCTTGATTCCAATCTCCACCACCCTATCAATTAATCCTCGTTTTTCCAATATCTTTATTCCTTTTTGTTGCTTTTCCACAACCATATTTCTGTAAGCCTTCTCTTCTCTCTCCAGTGGTATAGTAATGATCATCATATCGCTCATTTACTTCAAGAGTGGCATAACTCAAAAAACACAATATGGAGAAAAACGCATTTAAAGTTTTCAATAACTTACTTTTAATATGAAAATTCAAAAGAGTATGTTTACATAATCTCACAAGGCGAGTTTATAAGATACCTTTCTGATTTTTTGACACAATATAAATGGCGGATATTTCTGCATTATTAACTCAAAAAACGTGATGCCAGTCTTGAAGTAAATGAGCGATATGATCGGATTTAATGCAGGTAGTGATTTCGTCTCATTCATTTCTGTACCGAATTTCGTTAAAATCCCTTAAGAGACTTGTGTTACCTGCTGTCGGAAATAACGTTAAATCTAACTCAAAAGTTTAACGAATTGAATACGATAAGCTTCGTGACGTGTTTCTAAATTATATACAGCGATCGGCCGAAGAAAGCGGTTTCCCTTTTTTTCACGACTACCTCGACATGGGTATTAAATGAAAGAGTTTCACGAGTAGCATACGATGAGATATGTGACATCATTCCTAACACTGAGACGGACTACCTTTCATCTCTCAACTTCCTCGACCTCCAATGAAACTTTTCAGCTTTTATGGACTTATTCAATCTTATATACACAGATTTTTCAACTTGTTTAGGTTTTTTTTAAATTTTTTCAAATTCGGCGTATCCCAAATTTTGTTAAACTTTTTTTGATTCCAGCGATCATGCTTATGATTTAAATTCTTTTTGTTTTTTTTTCAAACCACTTTATTATTTATATCTCAATCTAATGTTTTTTATGCTTACTACGTCAGCGTGAAATAAAGCTTTGAAATATTATATTATATAAATACAATAAAGAAACAAAGATAGAGCAGATTTATTAGCAGCTGGTAAATTTTATTAAAAGCTTAGCTAAAAAAAGCTTTCAACTCCATAATTTAAAAGCATAAGACTATTAATCGCATTTAATCAACTAGTTGTTAGCCGTGAGTCGTTCTCCCCCAAGAGCTTTAGCAAAAAAAAAAAATAAACAAATGTTTATGTAGAACGTCACACTTCCCATAACTTACATACGATATTCAATTTTTATGAAGTTAATTAAAGTAATGCAAAGTCATTTGTATAGTTTTGGGGAAATAAATGAGAACTGTGCAAGTCGTTCGCTTTGTCACCCTACTTTTTTACAGAATTTTAAAATCCAGTATTTAAAGCTAAAAAAAAACTCAGCTTTATCTCGAAAAGGGTCGAGGAATGATCTAATGCGGCGTGAAGCATTTATAAGAATATATATAGAGTACCTATGTACGTACAAATAATACTCGTACATTAAACATTTTTAGACTTATTCGATACTTTTCGACTACTATCGATTTTTTCGATGCTTTTTGAAAGTTTCTAATATGAATCAATTTTTTCCAATAATAATTTCCGATAAGTTTTCTTTCACCATGACATTTATTTTATTTATTTAGTCTATGAACAAAAATTCTTACAGACTAGAAGAACAATATGCTTAAATATATATACAAAGTGTTTAATTATTTAAATGTAATTTTTTAATAAAGCCTTCATGGCACTTTTAGAAATTGTTAAATCAAAATTACAATTTAAATTTAACTATTAAATATTTTGAATGCACAAAAAATAGGGGCATTAGAAGCATAACACAGCCATACAAAAAAAAAATCTCGTGACCCAGAGGGTAGACTCCTCTATTCTAACAAAAAATAAGTTTGACCCTTCTTCCATTACCCCCTAGCGTCCCTTTACTACTTTAAAGGGGTTGAAACTTGAATTTTCATGAAAAAAAGAAAAAAAAAGTGCTAGGTGGTGATGGGAAGGTCAAATTTAATTTTCGTTGTCATTTTCGGTTCCAGTGCCCCAAAAAACATAGAAATGCACATCCATCTCAATTTTGCATGAAAATTTAAGTTTGACCCTCTTTCTGGGGGTAATAAAGGCGCGCTAGGAGTTGATGGAAGGGTCGAACTTATTTTTTGTTATAATTTTCGATTTTAGCATGACACCCCCTTGGGTGGTAAGGGGGTGATAGCGGGAAAACGGGCAATTGAAACAATTTTTGGAGGTCATATTCGGATTCAGCGACCTTGAAAATGTAGAAATAGAGGGGTCTACCCTCTGGTTCACGAACTTTTTTTTTTTTGTGTGCCTGTGTAATTAGTGCGCACAGTATTGAGATGAAAAGGTGCATAAAATCTGAGAGATCTAGGGGGGACATTAAAGTGAATTAGCATCAGGGTAATCAACCATTCCTGAAATGATATCAAATACAAAATGAAGTAATAAAATGTTTCTTCTGTTCTCTAAAGTTCTTAAAGTTGACAACGAGCACTATAAACAGGGAGAATTCCTTGAAAATTTTATAGGCCGTAACGCAAATCTTGTGAATGATTTTTGCACCCTTTCAACCCTATTCACATGGGTTTGATAAAAAGGGTTCCAGATCTGAGACGCATATTCAAACCTAGATTGGACAAGGCTAGTATATAAGACCTTAAGCGAATAGGGGTCCTTAAACGAGGAACCATTGCGTTTGACAATAGACAATATAGCATAAGCATTAGGAATAACATAGTCAAGGTTAGAGCCAAAAGAAAAATTTACATCAAAAACAACTCCTAGGTCTTTGAATTCACGAACGAACAAAAAAGGAGAATCAGAGATAGAATATGAAGAAAGAATAAGGGAAACGGATTTAGAAAAGGACATAAAAACACACTTATTGAGATTGAGAAAAATTTTGAATTTTATTGACATTTTTCATGGATTTGGGCTGCTCTAATTTTTTTCGATGGCTTTCAACTTATCGATCTTTTTAAATTTTTCTCATTAGTTTTCGAATGATTTGAATATTTTTAGGTAAGCTTTCAAAATATATAGGATATATGAAAATCCAAAATGTCGGTAATGTAGATTTAAAAGGATAAAAATCAAAAATTACGATTAATTTTGATCGAAATAAATATAAGTCCACATAATAAAAATTCAAAATAACAATGGTTGTCCATCGAAAAGAGTACAAATCTATTTATGACGATTATGCATAGTTAAAAAAATACACTTTTACTGCGATTGATGAGCTAGAGCCATGATTAACGACTTCTGGTTGCTCCAAATTGATGAATTGGATACGGAGTAAATGTGGACTTAGCAGCACACAGTGAACATTCTGAAGCAAGAAAATCCCAGTCGCTTAATTACTCGTTATGGCAATTTGCCCAATTCACAGGAAATGTGGTCAACTGGTAATGGTGTGGATTTTAATATGAATAAAATTTGTAAGCTTTCCAGAGCAAGGAAAAAATTTGCTTTCAAATACCCATTGATTTCCGGTTGGAAAAATATAAAGCTTCTAACAATGCTTGGCAAATAAAATGTTTTTTTTTAATATCATACGCTTAATGCAAATCACTACCGATGCGATAACGGGCACGCAATATTCAAGTTATAAGCAAACAGAATTTTTTTTGATATTTCTCATTTCATCATTTTAATATAACAAAAAATATTCATTGCAAGCAAATAGCTTCACAGTTTTTTTTTTTATTAGAGTGAGTTTATGCAAATGAGAAATATTAATGTTTGTTATTTATTTTTATTCCCCTAAAATTACGTCAGAAATTATTGATCGCTAAATTACTTGCACAAAGTTTGGTTTGCGACAGGTCATAACAAATTGACCAAACGGAAAAAAAAAATGTTTGGAAAGCTCTTCCTAACAGCAATTTCAGCTAAAATTAGAATTCTCTTGTGGTATGTATACTCTGAAAGCTAGCTACGAATGTAAACAAAAACTAGTGAAATGAATAACACAAGTAAAAATGCAAACGCTACGACAATTTCCTGTGGTAGGGATGCTATTAGGATGAGGAATATAATGTAGAGAAGCGCTGCAAACCCATAACCCATTGCTGCTTTACTATAAAAACTCAAAGGCAAACGCATTTTTTGGCAGTTAAAGTTAATTCATCGCTCTAAGCAGACATTATTTTAATTATTAAAAATAAAATTTACAAAAGTACATAAAAGCATCATGTCGAACATTGTACTGCACGGCATGGATATTAGCCCGCCTGTACGTGCCTGCCTGTTGACACTCAACGCTTTGGATATTCCATTCGAATATAAAATCGTCAATTTATTGGCTGGTGAACACATGACCGAGGGGTTTCTGAAACACAATCCTCAACACACTGTACCTATACTCGATGATAATGGCGTCTGGCTTTGGGATAGTCATGCTATTTGCGGTTATTTAGTACAAAAATATGGAAACTCAGATGCACTCTATCCAAATGAGCTTGTTCAGCGCGCTAGAATAGATCAACGTTTACATTTTGACTCGGGTGTATTGTATGCTGCACTCTGGAATATCTCTTATCCCATGTTTATACATAACGAAAGTGTCGTAACAAAGGATAAAACCGATCGAATTTTAGCTGCCTATGAATTTGTGGAAAAATTTTTGGCTGATAATCCATATATAACTGGAGATGAGCTAACTATTGCAGACTTTTGCTGTGTAGCTACAGTGACATCATTGAGCGGTATTGTGCCAATTGATAAAGAGCAGTTTCCCAAAGTGTTGGCCTGGATTAAACGCTTGTCAGCATTGCCATATTATAAAAAGTCAAATGGTAAAGGTGTTGCCGAATATATTGGTATACTAAAATCAAAATTAACTCAAATCGATTTGTAATAACATAATTTATTCGAATAAAATGCACTTTTAATTAAAAAGTTAATAATTGAGATTAAACCATGTATTTGATTTATTGTTGAGTGTAGACTTAAACTTTGAAACTTAAAAGAATTCGACGGGATTGCATCAGTGAGCGTGGCACCTCCCATATTCACAAAAAGTTGTAAGCGTTATTTTAAGTGAAATCTAATTTAGATGGTTTACTTGCTATTAGGTATAACTGAATCAAAAGCGAGCGAACTAAAATACCTTAAATGTTATAGCGAGCGAACTAAAGCGAGCGAACTAAAATACCTTAAATGTTATAGCTAGCGAACTAAGTATATACATATGTGAGGAATTATACTAAAATTTGGTGTGAGAACGACTTTTATGAAAGCTATTTGGGGATCGAAACCGGGCAGGATTGTATCAGTAGGTAGAATTAGTACAGCATATCTCGCAAATTATACAAGCAATTGTGGTAAAATTCTCTACATGAATATCGATCAAGAATTTACTGACCCAAAAGTAGACTGAATTGAAAAAGAGGGCGTAGCGCTTTTCGACATTTTTTTCTTTTTCAAATTCATTCAGCAAGTTCCGTTTTTCTCATATTTTTTCGACATTCTAGCTTTCTTGCGACTTCCTTAACTTTTTTCTACATTTTGCCTTTAATTTTTTCAATTTAATCGAATTAACAAACATTTTTCGATTTCTCAACCTTTTTCATATTTTTTCGACTTTTTGCAAGCTCTTCAAACTTTTTTCATTATTCCCATATTTTTTCGAGTTTTCAGTGATTTTTAAATGTAACAATATTGAATATCAACAATTGCCGATCTTTAAATTATTTGCACTAAGTTTGCTTTGCGGTACAGAATAACAAATTGATCGAATGAAAAAAGTTTTAGTAAAGCTTTTCTAAGCAGCAACTTCTACTAAAATTATAATTCGTTTGAATCCTCTTCATAAATCATAACGCTGCAACAATTTGCTGTCCTTGTTAAGGTCCGAATCATGAAGAATATGATGTAGAGAAGCGCCGCACATAATAACACATTCTTGTTTTTCTACTTTAGGTATAGAATATAAGCTCAAAAGCAAACGATTTTTTCGACAGTTGAAGTTAATTCATCGCTGTAAGCAGACGTTATTTAAATTATTCAAAAAATAATAAAATTCACAAAAGCATCATGTCAAACATTGTACTCTACGGCATGGATATAAGCCCGTATGTGCGTGCCTGCTTGCTCACTCTCAATGCTTTGGATATTCCATTCGAGTATAAAATAGTCAATTTCATGCCTGGTGAAAAGATGACCGAAGAGTCTCTTAAACAAAAGCTTCAACACACTGTACCTGTACTCGATGATGATGGCATCTGGCTTTGGGATAGTCATGCAATATGCGGTTATTTAGTGCAAAAGTATGGAAAATCAGATGCACTTTATCCAAAGGAGCTAGTTCAGCGTGCTAGAGTAGATCAACGTTTACATTTTGAATCGGGTGTTTTATCTAATGCTCTCAAGAATATGACGCACCCATTGTGGATACTTAATGAAACTGTCGTATCAAAGGCTAAAACCGATCGAGTTATTGCTGCCTATGAATTTGTGGAAACATTTTTGGCTGATAATCCATATATCAATGGAGATGAGCTAACTATTGCTGATTTTAGTTGTGTAGCTACAGTAACGACGTTAAACGGTATTGTGCCAATTGATGAAGAGAAGTATCCCAATGTGGTGGCCTGGATTGCACGTTTATCAACATTGCCATATTATGAAAAGGCAAATGGTAAAGGTAATACCGAATATATCAATAAGTTAAAATCAAAATTTACCCAAATTGATTTGTAATACTCCATAATTTATCGAATAAAATGTACTTTTAGTTGAAAAGTTAACAGTTGATATTAAAAAATTTATTTTATTTATTGTTGAGTGTTCACTTAAAATTTGAAATTTAATACAATTGGACGGGATTGCATCAGTGAGCATAGTACCTCTCATATTCACAACAAGTTGTAAGCGTTACATATAACACATATAACTAAATCAAAAGCGAACGAAACAGCAATAGTGGGAGTGGTACCTCCCATACTGCTAAAATATATTAAATATCTCCCAAATTATACAAGCGAATGTGGTAAAATTCTGTATATGCATATCGATCAAGAATATAATTTATTGAACCAAACGAACTGAATTGGAAAAGAGGGTGTGGCGTTTTTCGACATTTTAACTTTTTTTAAATTCAATCAGCATTTTTCGATTTTTTCTTAATTTTTCGACATACTAGCTTTCTTGCGACTTTCTCAATTTTTTTCTACGTTTTGCCTTTTAGTATTCAATTAAACCGAATTTACAACATTTTTTGATTTCTCAACCTTTTTCAAATTTTATGACTTTTTCAAGCTACTTCAACTTTCTTCATTATTTTCAATATTTTTTCAGTTTTTTTCTGCGAACAGTTTCAATATTGAATATCTACATTTGCCTTTCTTTAAAATACTTGCACTAAGTTTGGTTTGCGGCAGCTCATAACATATTGAAATTGTACGAAAAAAGTTCTAGCAAAGCTTTTCTAAGCTGCAACTTGTGCTGAATTTTAAATTCGTTTGAGTCCTCTGCCTAAATCCTAACGCTGCTAGAATTTTCTGTCTTTGGTACAGTCGAAATCATGAAGAATATGATGTAGAGAAGCGCCGCACATAATAACACATTCTTGTTTTTCCACTTTAGATATAGAATATAAGCTCACAAACAAACGAATTTTTCGATAGTTGTAGTTAATTCACCGTTCTAAGCAGTCATTAGTTAAATTATTCAAAGAAAAAAAATAAAAATATTCACAAAAGCATAATGTCAAACTTAGTACTCTATGGCATGGATATTAGCCCGTATGTGCGTGCCTGCTTGCTCACTCTCAATGCTTTGGATATTCCATTCGAATATAAAATCGTCAATTTGATGGCTGGTGAACAACTTACCGAAGAGTTTCTTAAACACAATCCTCAACACACTGTACCTGTACTCGATGATAATGGCATCTGGCTTTGGGATAGTCATGCCATATGCAGTTACTTGGTACAAAAATATGGAAAATCAGATAAACTATATCCCAAAGAGCTAGTTCAGCGTGCTAGAGTAGATCAACGTTTACATTTTGAATCGAGTGTTTTATCTAAGGTTCTCAAGAATATGACTTTCCCGCTGTGGGTACTTAATGAAACTGTCGTATCAAAAGCTAAAACCTATCGAGTTATTGCTGCCTATGAATTTGTGGAAACATTTTTGAGTGATAATCCATATATCAATGGAGATGAGCTAACTATTGCTGATTTTAGTTGTGTAGCTACAGTAACGACGTTAAACGGTATTGTGCCAATTGATCAAGAGAAGTATCCCAAAGTGCTGGCCTGGATTAAACGTTTATCAGCATTGCCATATTATGAGAAGTCAAATGGTAAAGGTAATACCGAATATATCAATAAATTAAAATCAAAATTTACCCAAATCGATTTGTAATGCCATAATTTATCGAATAAAATGTACTTTTAGTTAAAAAGTTTATAGTTGAAATTAAATCACGTGTTTCATTTATTGTTCAGAAAGTAGACACCTACAGTACGTATTCACATTGAGGTCTTGCTCGAAATCTATTAGCTCATTGATTCCCGATTATTAATTTGAATTTTAATTTTTACCAATCTATAATTTCTTCATTTGTCTGTTTTATGCTATAAGTATTTGCTCATTTCCGTTATAGAATGGTAAAGATAGACACTTTTTATTAATAAAACACTGCAAAAGCAGAAGAAAATTTCCTCAACTATCTAAATCACAATCAAAAAAAAATAAAAAATTTGTATTGTGAAGCAATTTAGTTTTGCTTTGCTCAAACAACAAATTTTGACATCTAGAATAGTTAGAGTGTAGGAAAAAGTGGCAGCATAAACTTGCCTTAGAAACCCACTCGTTTTTATCAAACCCTTCTTTTGTGTCATCGAAATTATGTGGGAGACGTTTAGTTTCAGAGATATAGATCTCGGGACTCGTTAATAAAGTTTTTTAGAAAATTATTATAAATTTTAAAAACAATTGGATTGATTTCCAAAATACTGTTGCCATATAAAAGTCAATTTAGTAAGCTATAAGCTATAATATTGAAATATGTACCATAGTTTTCGAGTTAGTAGGTTTTTCCATGTTTAGGACCAAATTTTTTTTCTAAAGAAAACCTTAGCCTTAGTACACACAGTTTCATCTAGACTTTGTTTCATTTAGTCGAATTTAAAAAAAAATACGAAGATTCTAAAATTTGTTGCTCGCTTTATATCAGTTATAAAAATATTTCAAAAATCGAAGAATTTGATTCAATAGTGCTCGAAAACGAAAACCGCGATTTTCATAAAAATTTTAGAGATGATACCACTGAAAGCAGTCATCAATATAAGCTCAGCTGTAGCACAACCCACAATAAAATAGTTGTTAGGAAATTTATTACGGTAGATATAGGTCCTAATACAATTTGGTAAAGATATCGGTCACTATATAATTTGAAATTAAATAGAATTCGACGTATGTAGGTGAGCAAAATAGCACCAGTGGTTGTGGCACCTTCCATACAAGTAAAATATCTTAAATGAAATACATATCTATACATATCTACAATTATACCAAAATTTGGTGTACATATGTTTTTTTATTTAAAAATTTATTTTTGGATCAAAACTGGGCTGGATTGTATCAATAGGTGTGCCTTAAATTTTAAGAATTAATACAGCATATCTCTCAAATTATATATGCAATTGTGATAAAATTTGGTTTGGTATGGCATGGTACGTTGATCAGGAATATAATTCATTGTGCCAAAAGTAGGTTCAATAGGAAATAAGGACTGGGCGTTTTTTTACGTTTTCATATTTGAATTTCTATAAAAAAATGTTCAATTTTTCAAAATTCTTAAGACCTTTTTTTTCAAATTTTTGCGACTTCCTTAATTTTTTCTACATTTTTCTTTCTACTTTTTCAACTTAATCGAATGTACCTCTCAACATTTTCCATATTCATTCGACTTATTCAAGTTCTTTTAACATTTTAATTTCCTTCATATGGTAAATAACCATACTCCTTTAACCTTTTCAGCGACTTTCTACTGTTTCAATATTGAATATCTACAAATCGTGATCGTTAAATTACTTCCACTAAGTTTGGTTTGCGGCAGATCACAACAAATTGCTCGAATGAAAAAAATTGAGGCAAAGCTTTTCTAAGCAACAATTTGTGCTGAAATTATAATTCTCTTGAATACTCTCCCTAAAATGCTAACGCTGCGACTATTTGCTGTCTTTGGTACGATCCGAATCATAAAAAATATGATGTAGCGAAGCGCCGCACAGAAGAAACCCATGGTTCTTTTTACTATTTAAGCTCATAAGCAAACAAATTTTTCGGCAGTTAAAGTTAATCCTCCACTCCAAGCAGACACTATTTGAATTATTTAAAATAAAAGTAAAAAAGTTCACAAAAGCATCATGTCAAAAATAGTACTCTACGGCATGGATATTAGCCCGCCTGTGCGTGCTTGCCTACTGACACTCAACGCTTTGGATATTTCATTCGAATATAAACTCATCGATTTGGGAGCTGGTGAACATAGGACCGAAGGCTTCCTTAAAAACAATCCACAACATACAGTACCAGTACTCGATGATAATGGCATCTGGCTTTGGGATAGTCATGCAATATGCGGTTATTTAGTGCAAAAATATGGAAAATCAGATACACTCTATCCAAAAGAGTTAGTTCAGCGTGCTAGAGTAGATCAACGTTTACATTTTGACTCGGGTGTTTTGTATCCTGCTCTCTGGAATATCACTTATCCCATGTGGATACTTAACGAAACTGTTGTATCAAAAGCTAAAACTGATCGAGTTATTGCTGCCTATGAATTTGTGGAAACATTTTTGGCTGATAATCCATATATAAATGGAGATGAGCTAACTATTGCTGATTTTTGCAGTGTAGCTACAGTAACATCGTTAAACGGCATTGTGACAATTGATAAAAAGAAATATCCCAAAGTGTTGGCCTGGATTAAACGCTTATCAGCATTGCCATATTATGCGAAGTCAAATGGAAAAGGTGTTACCGAATATAGTGGCATATTAAAATCAAAATTAACATTTAGTGATTTGTAAATCCATAATTTATCGAATAAAATGTACTTTTAGTTAAAAAGTTAACAATTGAAATTAGAAAATTTATTTCATTTGTAGCTAAGTTCTTACTTCGTGGATATGCTCGGAATCTGTTTTCTAGCACAATGATTTCCGATTACTAATTTTAATTCAAATCTTTAGCGCTGTAGCATATCTTCATTTGTTTATTTCTCTCTATATTTGGTTAATTCCATTCTACAATGATACCGGATTTGATTTAAATTTTGATTGCTTATAGTTTTAAATAACGAGAAGAAATTAATCTTTAAGTTTTATCGTAAAAGATTTTAGTTCCGGAGATTTTGCCTTGGAAAAACCGACGTTTTGACTGACAAGCAAGCATTTTGTATAAAAATCACCAAAAATCAGAAAGAAACTATAGCGCAATTTTTTTGTTGTTGTTAAAAGTAGAAAATAATAAAATTTAAGATAAAAGCCCTGGATCCTGAAGGATAATGATTCTTTTCAATTACTCTTGTTATCCCAGACAGCATATTTTTTTATTTGAGTTGAGTTTTTAATTCTAAAAAAGTTTTACTGTAAATTTTAAAAATTTTGAATATTATTGTTGCTAGTTATTAGATTAATATTATCTCGTAGCATTTAGTTAAAAGTTTTTGAATAAATAAAATGAAATGAAGTTTTGTTTGTTTTTATTTGAGGCAAATTTTAATTTGGGTACTCAATGAATTTTTTTTTTAATTTTCATCAAAATTACCATTTTTTTTTCATATGCAAATTATATTTTAACTACAAGAGTTGTACGTAAATAAAGGAAGTCCCAAAATTCACGATAGATTTGAATTTCACGCGCGTGGTGTCGAGTTGTTGTTGAAAAAAAATGCCAGCGTCTCACAACTGACAAAAATGTCAAAAATGAAACGCTTCACAAAAGAACAATGCGTTTTCATTGTTGGGCAATATTTTCAAAATAATGAAGGCTTGGCATCTGACTATCTTTTTACATCAAAGCAGTTCGTGAATTGAGCAAAAATTACGCAGGATTGAAAAATTGGGCATGGCACTTTTAATAACGATACCATTGAAATCACTTTCCAATACAAGCTAAGTCACTATACTGGTAAAATTCGTTGAAGGGCGTGACACCGCCAACAATAACTATAAACGTTATAATGAGAGAACTAATAGAATAATCGTTATATACATAGACATACATACATATGTATGTATATATGTATGTGCTATAAGGTATTTCATGACCAAATGACGGTGCAATAGTAGATGTGGGCGTGGTAGCTACCACGCAAAAAAACTTTCAATGTAATATTTAGTTTATTATGAGAAAAATTCCTGATACCACAGACTTCGAAATTAAATAGAAGTCGACGACATTGCATCAGTGGGCGTGGCACCTCCCATATTAACAAAAAGTTGTAAGTGTTATTTTAAGAGATTGCTATATTGCATTATATTGCAGCGATTGGTATAAAATTTTATGTAGGTGGTTTACTTGCTATAAGGTATATCTGAATTAAAAGCGAACGAAATAGCACAGTGGAAGCGGCACCTCCCATACAAGTAAAATACTTTAAGTGGCTTATCTAGGAAACTACTACGTAAGAACGTTAATTATATTTTATAGATTTATTTCGGCATATCTCACAAATTATACGAGTTATTGTGATAATTTAAATTGTTTCAATATTGAATATCAAGAATTAGAGATCGCTAAGTTCCTTCATTTAGTTTGGTTTGCGGCAGATCATAACAACTTGATCGAAAGAACAAAAACTTTTGCAAAGCTTTTCTAATCAGCAATTTGTGCTGAAATTATAACTCTCTTGAATTTTCTCACTAAAACGCTAACGCTACGACAATTTACTTTTTATGCAACGATCCGAATCATGAAGAATATGATGTGGAGAAGCGTCGCACAGAATAAATACATTGTTGTTTTTATATAAAAGCTCACAACCAAACGAATTTCCCGGCAGTTAAAGTTGATTTTCCGCCCTAAGAAGACATTATTTTAATTATTAAATAAAAATTACAAAAGTTCACAAAAGCATCATGTCGAACATTGTACTGTACGGTATGGATCTAAGCCCGCCCGTGCGTGCCTGCCTGCTGACACTCAACGCATTGGATATTCCATTCGAATATAAAATCGTTAACTTGATGACTGGTGAACATCTGACCGAGGAGTTTCTTAAAAACAATCCACAACATACAGTACCAGTACTCGATGATAATGGCATCTGGCTTTGGGATAGTCATGCAATATGCGGTTATTTAGTGCAAAAATATGGAAAATCAGATGCACTCTATCCAAAAGAGTTAGTTCAGCGTGCTAGAGTAGATCAACGTTTACATTTTGACTCGGGTGTTTTGTATCCTACCATCTGGAATATCACTTATCCCATGTGGATACATAACGAAAGTACCGTATCAAAAGCTAAGACCGATCGAGTTATAGCTGCTTATGAATTTGTGGAAACATTTTTGGCTGATAATCCATATATCAATGGAGATAAGCTAACTATTGCTGATTTTTGCAGTGTAGCTACAGTAACATCGTTAAGCGGTATTGTGACAATTGATGAAGAGAAGTATCCCAAAGTTTTGGCCTGGATTAAACGTTTATCAGCATTACCATATTATGAGAAGTCAAATGGTAAAGGTAATACTGAACTTATTGGCATATTAAAATCAAGATTAACACAAATCGAATTGTAATATCATAATTTATTCGAATAAAATGTGCTTTTAGTCAAAAAGTTAACAATTAAAATTAAAAAAATTATATTTTTTATTGCTAAGTGTTCAATTCGAGGTCTTGCTCGGAATCTGATTCCCAACTCACTGACCACCGAGTGTTAATTTGAATTATATTCTTTACCACTCTAACATATCTTCATATGTCTGTTTCTCGCTATATTTGTTTAATTCCAATTTACTCTATTCCATTCTTATGATAAAAGATTTAAATTTTACTTGGTTATGCTGTACGATACGAAGAAGAAATTAATTTTTCATTGTTATCCTAAAAATCTTAGCCCAGAGATTTTGCCCTGCAAAAACCGATATTTTGACATGTAAACATTTTTTTCAAAATTCTCTAAAAAAAGCATAAAATATTAATTTTTAAGAAAAAAGCCCAAAAGCCCATAGGATCCGGAAGGATAGTGATTCTTTTCAATTAATCTTGTTATCATCATCATTGTGAAGAAATTAATTACTTGTTATTCATGCTTACAAAGCTCAATTCACTTAAGAACCGAAGCCTTCTGACAACAGACAGCGAAGAGAGTTCGTTGAATAAATTATGGAACAAGAGGATGCTGATTTTTCGAAAAAAATAATCTACAGTCATGAGGCTCATTTCTATCTTGATGGCTTCTTAATCGTCATATCTCACAAGCCATGTAGGTGATATTGTGATGAGATCCGGTACATGGATGCAGATTAGAAAAATCTTGAATTGCACAAAAAAGAGGCGAAATTGGAAAAGTAGGCGTGACACTTTCAATAATCGAAAAATGTTATTCAATCTTACTCGAAAACTATAATACCACAGAAATCTGTCATCAATTTAAGCTTAGTCACCATACTGGCAAAATTCGTTGTAAGGCTTCTTGTAATGTTATAAGAAGAGAACTAATAACGTAATATGGCAGATATACAGCGTTTATACAGCGATCGCTACACTATTTTCACTAAGTTTGGTTTGCGAAACGTCATGAAAAATTTATTGAACGCAAAAAAAATTTTACAAAGCTTTTCTAAGCAGTAATTTGTGCTTCTAGAGAGTTATAATAACTCTCTTGAATTCTCTCACAAATATGCTAACGCTACGACAATTTCTATACGGATCGTGGTACGATCCATATCACGAAGAATATCATGTAGATAAGCGCTCCACATAACTTACACATTCTTTGTTATCTATTTTATAGAATAAAAGCTAACATACAAACGAATTTTTCGACAGTTAAAGTTAATTCACCGCTCTAAGCAGTCATTACATAAATTATTCAAAAAAAGTACAAACATTAACAAAAGCAACATGTCAAAAATAGTACTCTACGGCATGGATATAAGCCCGTATGTGCGTGCCTGCCTGCTGACACTCAACGCTTTGGATATTCCATTCGAATCTAAAACCGTCAATTTGATGGCTGGTGAACAAATGACCGAAGAGTTTCTTAAACACAATCCTCAACATACTGTACCTGTACTCGATGATAATGGCATCTGGCTTTGGGATAGTCATGCAATATGTGGTTATTTAGTACAAAAATATGGAAAATCAGATGCACTCTATCCAAAGGAGCTAGTTCAGCGTGCTAGAGTAGATCAACGTTTACATTTTGAATCGAGTGTTTTAACTAATGCTCTCAAAAATATCACTTTCCCGCTGTGGGTACTTAACGAAACTGTCGTATCAAAGGCTAAAACCGATCGAATTATTGCTGCCTATGAATTTGTGGACAAATTTTTGGCTGATAATCCATATATCAATGGAGATGAGCTAACTATTTCTGATTTTAGTATTGTAGCTACAGTAACGTCATTAAACGGTATTGTGGCAATCGATGAAGAGAAGTATCCCAAAGTGTTGGCCTGGATTAAACGCTTATCAGCATTGCCATATTATGAGAAGTCAAATGGTAAAGCTGTTGCCGAATATGTTGGTATTTTAAAATCAAAATTAACATTTAGCGATTTGTAAATCCATAATTTATCGAATAAAATGTAGTTTTAGTTAATAATTTAACAGTTGAAATTAAAAAAATTTTAATTTTATTTATTATAGCATCACTTCAGCAACCATGTGAGTCATGATTTTTTCAGCATAAGTTTTCTTAGAAACCCACTCCTTTTTCATTAAACCCTTGGTTTCTTACGAGACTTTTAATACGGACAACGAATATGTAATCAAAAGAATTACGCACTATTTCTATGAAAAATCGGTTTCAATCAAATGTTCCAATTTTTTTCATAGAGCAAGTTTTTTGCATCCTAAACAAAAGTCTGAACGAGCACCACACAATCGTATGACAGGATTTTAAGTTATTAACGCACAAAGGTCTCGTTTTACGTACACCGACATATGAGTTTATCCGATATCTCGAAAACCAAACCAGATATCGATTTTTTTATTGAACATTTTATAATTGTATTAACGTATTCTATCGAAAACCATCATCATCCACGGCGCCACGGAAATTGTAATAAGCTCCTTTGGGGTGCTCTTTAAGGAGATTGCGATTTTGTGTTTACATACGTATGTTGCACCTTATTTTTGTGGCAGAATCAATATGTAAAATAATGGTGCTATTGCTTGCCTAATAAAATAAACGATGGCGCCAACACCCTAGTGAAGTTTATTGTATGAAATTTATAAAAAAGGAGTGACGGTGTCAATGATTTTTGTTCAGTGCTTGAGTGAGTTCGTTAAGCTAAAAGAAGGGAATTGGGAAAATTGCTGTTTTATATATCAACAGAAAATATTAACATTGGAAGTCGAAATTTTATGAAAAAGTTATATTGTTGAAAATGCGTGGAATTCAAAAGAATAAACAAAGGTTTAACATTTTGAAATTTTTATAAAGTTCATAATGGATTTTGGACACTTTTGAGCGATGTCTTCTAGAGAGTCGAAGAAATGGCATTCAAATATTTTGAAACACCAATATATCAGCGCTATGCATTCATAAAGATAATGAAAGACAGACTCTGCGGCGTCAGGATCTTTACAGCTTCAACAAAGATCTCCTTCATCAGAAAGCCCTAGTCTTGAGGAATGCTTGCCTATAACAAAGTGTCCTTAATAAAGGTGTGGAGGTAGCTCTTTAGGGTGCTTTATTTTTTCTTTGGTTTTAAAGCAGAAGCCCTTCGGGTCGTAATACCAATACCAAATTATGTAATTTCCTATAAACGTTGAATATTTATTAAATCTTATTTCATCTTCAAATTTTATAAAGACACTGTAGTCTATAGAAGAGACATGACACAAGGATGACATGGAGAAACCTAAACAAAGAACAAATTCGAAGTAGTCCCCAAAAAAGTCTTTTTTGGCAGAACAATAAAAAAATATCTTTAGAACGATGATATGTTTATATCATATGGTGGTCTAGCACCCATAAATTTAAGGCATTTTGAAAATTTTTTTTGGAGGTGAAGATAATGAACAACGATAATTAAGCTTTGCAGGTATATTATATCACTCAAGGAGCATACAACAACATTTTCATAATAATCAAAAAACAATATTAACTATATAAAAATTGACGCTGAAGATGACCCCTTCAAAAAAAAGTTACTTGAGCGGCGGGTAAAATATTAGCTCTGTCACTTATCTGAAAAATAAAAAGTAAAGAAATTATTAATCTACATGAGCGTAGCTATGGCCCCTGCCTCAAGAACTAAAAACAAAATGTTTTTGATAAAATGGCGCGATCTTGAAATTTAAATATCGAAAACATACCATTTTTCAGTAGTTTTCTTACGTAAAAAATAAGAAGTTATTAATTTAAAAATTTTTTCGAGGCACGGGCCATAGCCACTGCAATTCTGTATAACATATTCAAATTTGAGATTAATCAGATCAATGATATTTTTTATTTTCATCCCGCTGTGCAGAAAAAAGTAGTTTCGAGATAAATGAGTTTAAAGTTTACGTATGATTATTTTCGTACGCGGACCAACCGTTCGCTAACTGCGATAAACGCTGTATAACCTAAAATACTGTCAATATCCCTACAAAAACTTTACAGTATATTCTCAAAAGATTGTGCTTTCGAAATATTAAATAAAAACAAAATCGATTTGTCCAAAATCCTAGACCACCGGGTGGCCTTAATATGTTTGATATGTTGAAATTGACTTTTTGTCATTTTTTGTCGATTTCTTTCCAAAATGTAGGGAAGGTGTAAAGGTGAACCTGACCAGGAGCAGATATTGAAATATTTCCTCTGCTTTTTTCCTATAATGGCAAAAAGTACAATATTGATCAGCCGTTCTTCACATTAATGAGAGAATTTACACAAAATCGACTTATTTAAGTCATATGTTTAAGTATAAAAAAAAAACGCTATAATAGCAACTGCCTTTATATTGTACTAATACGGAATCAATGTAACAGAAATAAAGAACTAGATTAATGTAAAGAGAATGTGGTAATACTACGGACACTTTCGCTCTATGTGAGGTGAAGCTCCTGCTACTCTAATCTAAGCTAACTAACAAATTTTTAATCGAATAAATACAAACTAATCAATGCTGATTATAAGGTAATTTTAATCAAAGTTGATAGCGCAATCAAACAAAGCCACGTAAAATAGGAGAAACACTACTGAAACGTTGTTTGGTTGAAGAAAAAAATACAAGAAATACCTCTATCGAAAGGCATTGCTAATGTCAGAATTGAAATTAATATCAAATGACATCATGGAGATTGTTTCATATATTAAAAAATAACCAAGATTTTGTCACATAATTTTTGAATATTGATATTCTCATGATGGCTTAACATATTTTGTAAAATATACCTACATTTTCATATAAGAAACTTATCATGGCTTGATTTTCGATAAGTAGTTGCTAAACAATTTTTTAATTACCTACAAAAATTATTCTTGCCAACAATGATGACTTGCACAATGATTCTTAGTTTCTTAGCAAGTGACCATTTAATTTTAACTGAAGCCAAACTTGTTCACATTAAAAATTGTCATGATAATTAAATTTTTGTATGGCCAACGCATATTCCAAATTGTAAATATTTTCATAATTGAAGATAAACAAACACATTTGGTTTTGTGCTTTTTATGGATGATAATGATGAACATATGCTCATATTGACAGCCAAATGTGGTTCGTTTTGATTTTTTTCGCTGTAAAATTATAACTTTTGAATGACTAGAAATATTTGAATCATTTTTTTTTTATTTTTGTTATCAACAGAAAATAACATTATAGTTCATTCTACTATAAAAATTAGTTAGAAGAAAAGTTTTCATTAAAAATCAGTTTTTTGCTCGCACTGTAACGTATAAGCCGTCGATATGTAAGGAGAAAATTTTTCAAACAATCCACAGTGATTGCTGCTTTTTGTTTTTTTTGTCTCAACTTTTTCTAATTATTAACTTTATTTCACAACAAATTTTAAAATTGCTTCTAGTGTACTTAATAAGTACCTAATTTTTTTTTAATAACTTAATGCATTATTTTTTTCATCAACTATTTATCTCATCATCTCTAATCTATTTCTACAGAAAATATTTAATAAAATGTCACAAAAGCTCTGAACATAGTTCTATAAAACTAACTTAGATAATTAGTAATAATTAGTTTTACAGGTTATGTAGCGAAACGTATCAACTATATGTACAACATTATGCTTTTATATTGTTTCAATCTATCTGGGGAGAAGCTGATGTCATGTAATTAACAAAAATTGTACATTTTCCAAAAACAAAACAAATATTTATAGAACAAATTACGAAAAAAAATGCAAATATAGGTAAGAAAAGGTTAGATTGTTAGATTGGGGTGGTTTATTTTTATTAGATTTTATCAATTTATTCGATGAGCATGTTAAGAATAGAAAAGTATGTTATGATGAAAATTGTAGAGATGAAAATATATGTACATTAATTTTTCGATAAAAAAAACTTATTACGTTATAGTTTAATTGAATTATAATGGTTTGTATTCCATACAAATAATGTAAAATTTTGTTTGTTACTCTGGTCGAATTATATTTCTCTTATAGATTTTACTTCACTAAATAATCCAAATCCGCTTGCCATTTTATCTAATCAGCTAATGTTTAATTTTTTTAATTTATGTTTCCTTATACTAACTAGAAAATCGTTAAGTCATACCAACTTTATAGCATCATAACTCAATCAAATCTTATCATAAGAAATTTTTTGTTTAACAAAAATGTATGTGTTCTTTTCCGCCCAAGAATTTTGATCATAAGGTATCTTTTTTCTATCAAAGAGAGTAAATTGTTAAAATCTAAAAATACCGATTTTGTTCGCTTTCAAGTGGCCATATTGGATCCAGCGTGCTTTTAATAAAAATAAAAAAATTGCGGTGGACTCTTTTGGACCTCAAGCTTTGAGCTATTTATTTAAATTTCATATTGAGTTGGAAAGTGAATTATGCACAGGTATAGTCAGTTCGATTCTACGGAGCGCCTCTGTTTTGAGACGTCATTTTCTGAACTATTATGACTGTTTAAATATTATGTTATATGTAATGTAGTTAACATTTTTAAACGTCAAATAACGAAAAATTAATTTTATAATTATTTTGCGCTTAAGCTACAAAAGATTCATCGGTCATTGAATTAAAAAATGTTGGTATAAAATAAGCCACCCTTGTGTTCGAAGAGACGTAGCCGGAATGCATACCCTACGAATTGAACAAACATTAAATAAAAATTACCATTACTTAAATGCTATGCCAACATTTGACCTTGCCAGAACATAAGAAAATAAAACATGATTATGTCAATTTTGACGCATGACCAATGAATATGAATTTATGGTCAAGGTGTTTCAAATAGTAATTTTTAAGTTTGTATGGAAGGATATGAACCTTCAAAGAAATTTCTTATTTCGAATATTAAGAGGTCACTAAAAATGGATAAAGTTTTTTCACATAAAAATGTAAGGAAGCATAAACATTTCTGCTTAAAATAAGGGAAACTTAGCCGAATTTTTGAATATGAGACCACCGATGACGTCATTTTTAAAATGTTTTTTAAACATGTTGTTCGACAAATATTTTAAAAGTTACACCACTTTAAAGTCGATTTTTCCTTACAAATCAGACAAACAAAAATCTATAACCTTCTTAAATAAAACTAAATTGCTCAAAATAATAGTTATGAGGACATAAATTTTCGTGAGAACACGCCCAGTTTTAAAAATCTAAGTGGCAACTTCACCATTTGAAAAATAAAACATAGCCTATTTTTAGGACAAAAGTTTGACAGCTATGGCAACAAAGGAAAAAGTACATACTTTTTTGTACAGCTGAAGGTCACAAAGTACAATAGCTCAACTGTTAGAGCGGATATGCTCAGTGGCGTACTTTGAACCTTTGCCACCTGGGCCGAATCGGGAATCGATCTACCGGCCCTGGAAAGTTTTTTAAATTTTCATAAAAAACATGAAAATATACTAAAAAAAGAAAGATCACTCGGATTAGAATGAATATTGAGTACCATTTTACCACTTCCAAGTCTTTGCTGCCCGAGGCAATAAGTGTTAAGAGGTACTTCGCACAAAAAGTCTATGGCACACTTTAGAATTTAATAACCAAAAACCTCTTTACAGAGGTTAACTTATCCCTAACACTAACATTCCCATTGAATTTTTTTTTTGTCTTTAGACGAACTTTCCAACTTTGGAACTTGTCTTTGCCAGAAACTAATTACATCCAACACAGTTCAGTTCTCTCCTAATGCTGTTTATTATTTTACGACCAAAATTTGGCCAAAGCATAAAGAATAAAAATTCATCAATCATTATCAAACTCTTAAAATACAATGAGGAGCTTTTAGTTTAACACCAACCACCGAACTGAAACCTCATAACTAACTAAATTGAAAAAAAAGCGTCAAAAATAAGCGGAGAATGGAAACTTCATGGCTTACAACTTAGCCCACCGGTACGTGCAGTTTTGCTCACACTTAAAGCACTCGATTTAGATTACACTTTTGTGACAGAAAACACTTTTGTTGGTGAACAAAATACGCCTGAATATCTTAAAAAGAATCCCCAGCATGCTGTACCCACACTGGAGGAACCAGATGGTACCTGCATTTGGGATTCTCATGCCATTTGTGCCTATCTGGTGCGCAGATATGGCAAAAATGATTCATCATACCCAAAAGATTTCTACCAGCGTGCTATCGTCGATCAACGGTTACACTATGAAAATGGTGTAGTTTTCTATGGCTGCCTAAGGACAACTCTTGCACTGCTTAATCGTGGCGCTATAACGAAAGTGGAATATCTGAATAAAATTTCAAAAGTTGATGAAATTTACGAAATGCTGGAGAAATTCTTAGGCGAAAATAAGTACATTGCGTGCAATACATTGACTATAGCAGATTTTAGTTTGGTCTCTAGTCTTTCTTCACTAGCGCTAGTAGCACCAGCTGATGCTAAAAAGTTTCCAAAAGTAAGAGCATGGCTCGAGCGTATCACAACGCTGCCTTACTTTGCTGAGGCAAATGATGCAGGTAATAATGCAATAAAGGATATGCTTAAGGATAAATTGGAACTATATAAATAATATCAATTGTAATGTTGTTGATATTATAAAAATTCGCTCATCACTGACACTGAATTAAACATTTCCATTGAGTTTTATCTGTAGACTAAACAAATACTAACTTAAAATTTTCTTTGATAACTACAATGATATAATCATATAGTTTGACTGTAGCGTACATATACCTAGAACTTCAATTAAAAGCTTTGCTTGTTGAACTTCAAATTTTGGTTTGCCTCCCTCCCATTATTAAAATATCATTACGAACTATGTACATCCAGCACAGTTCAGTTCTCTCTTAATGATGTTGATTATATCACAGCTAATATTTGGTGAAAGCATAAGAAATTAATCAATCATTATAAAACTTAGTCAATAGACTGAGGAACTTTCAGTTTAACACCAACCACCGAACTGAAACCTCATAGCCAGCTAACCAAATAGAAAAATGAGCGGCGAACGGAAACTTCATGGCTTGCAACTTAGCCCACCGGTACGTGCAGTTTTGCTTACGCTTAAAGCACTCAATTTAGATTACACTTTCGTGACAGTGAACACTTTTGCTGGTGAACAAAATACGCCTGAATATTTAAAAAAGAATCCCCAACATACTATTCCCACACTGGAGGAAGCAGATGGTACCTGCATTTGGGACTCTCACGCCATTAGTGCCTACCTAGTACGCAGATATGGCAAAGATGATTCATTATACCCAAAGGATTTCTACCAGCGTGCTGTCGTCGATCAACGATTACACTATGAAAATGGTGTAGTTTTCTCCGGATGTATGAGAGCAACTGTTGGGCCGCTTTTACGTGAAACTGTCTCGAAAGAAGAATTTCTGGAAAAAGTTGCTAAAGTTGATGAAGTTTACGAAATGCTAGAGAAATTCCTAGGCGAAAACAAATACATCGCGGGCAATGCATTAACTATAGCTGATTTTAGTTTAATCTCTAGTGTTTCTTCACTGGCGCTAGTGGCACCAGCTGATGCTAAAAAGTTTCCAAAAGTAGCAGCGTGGTTTGAGCGAATCACTAAATTACCTTACTTTGCAGAGGCGAACGATACAGGTAATAACGCAATAAAGGCTATGCTTACGGAAAAATTGGAACAATATAAATAATTCCAATTGTAATATTGTTAATTATTTAAATAAGTTAATAATTACAGTGATTACAACAAATAATAAATACATGGTTTTATTATGGTGAAATTTCTTAGGTAGAGTAAAAATTGGTATTCAAATGAATATTCTGTTCTTTTCGCTCAAGAAAAATTTAAGCTTGGTGTAGTAGTGGCTTCTTTTGGTTTGGCCTTTCAGTGTTAACAAAGTGAAGAGTGGTCTAGAAATCAATATTGCTAAACTACATTTATCGTTTGATACCGTCGAAACTGTTGCCACCAGATACTTTTTTATATCTTCAAATAGTGTTCAAACTGAGAGATAATTTTTTTATCGTTGCCAACTGATCTAAGCCACATTCGTTCGATTTTAGCAAAGTCCATTAAAATTTATAGCTACCATATGACTTCATACTTTTTGATAACAAGGTTTTCACACATCACGCATCGAAAAAATCCCGTTTTTCATTTATTTCGTTTTTGTATTGTGTTCTTAGAAAATAGCTTTCACACTGGCATTATTGCGTTTTTGCTGACATACGCTTATTGTGCGACTTCAACGGTAACTTTTTGTGACGGACAACAATTTCATCAATACAAAAATTTAATGAAATGTTCGAAAAGATCTTGGGCGCTAATAAGTATACAACTGGTGAGTCGCTAACAATAGCTGATTTTAGCATTGAATGAAGAATATCACCATTTGTGTTACTCGCACCTATTGAAGCCAACAAATGGCCGAATTATGCAACCTAATAACAACGTATGCCCAAAAATATCTCGAAGTTTTCAAAGTATTTATAACAGTTAAATAAGAATTGATTAAATGATAAAATTAAATATTAATAAAGTATTTTTGAATCAAAAAATATTTGGAATGGACTTAGATGATAAGATATAGTATAGTACATATATAATTACTCGCAAATGTGCTTGTCAGGGTGACTTGCAATATTTTATGTTTGTCCAAACAACATTTTAGCCGGCTGCTATAAATTCATGATAATAAATCGAAAAGCTTTTAGTATCCCAGTAGCTTTCAATAAGCATACACAATACAATACAATATGAGCGGTGAACGTAAATTATATGGTTTTCAACCAAGTCCACCATCACGTGCCGTTTTACTAACGCTCAGAGCACTCGATTTAGATTTTACTTTTGAAACTGTGAGCACTCAGCTGGGGGAACACCTGAAACCTGAATTTATTGCAAAGAATCCACAACACACCGTACCAACACTTGAAGAAGCTGATGGCACGTGTATTTGGGATTCGCATGCTATTTGTGCCTATCTGGTGCGTAGATATGGCAAAGATGATTCACTATATCCAAAAGATTTCTATCAACGCGCAGTTGTCGACCAGCGTTTACATTTTGAAAATAGCGTAATATTTTCTGGTTGCTTGTCACAAATTGTTGGACCGCTTTTTCGTGGAACACTTACAAAAGCCGAATTCAAAGAGCGACTGAACAAAGCTTATGAGACCTATAGTTTGTTGGAAAAGTTTTTAGGAGATAATAAATATATGGCTGGTAAGTTGCTGACCATAGCCGATTTCAGTCTTGTCTCTAGCATATATTCTTTAACGTATGCTGCACCCATTGAAGCCGACAAATGGCCCATACTTGCTGCATGGCTGGAGCGTATGTCGCAGTTACCATACTATGCAGAGGCTAATACAAGTGGCCTTGAAGTATTTGCAAATTTTCTTAAAGAAAAAATACCACTTTTGAAATAAGAGTAAATGGTATTAAGTATTGAATAAAAATAAATCTATTTATAATAAAAAAAAAAAGTTTTTTCAATAAGAAATGTGTTGGTTGGTTGGTTGGTTTTGTTGGTGGTTCATTTTGAGAAAAATCTTAACAATGAGAGTCCTTGGTACATGACTTAATATATAGAATATAAAAATTTGTTACTTACTTGTGGGAGATGTTTCACCATCTTTATTCCAATAGGTGATGTTCTGTTTGCTTTTTTGAATTTTCATTACATTTTCATTGAAATCGTTTATTTTGAGTTGTTTTCTTCTATTGAAGGTTTCACTATGACTCTTTTGAGTGTTCACAGTTTTCCTCCAGGGAGTACTTGTATCATTTAATATCCTTGCATAGAATTTTGTGAAGTCCCAGCTTTCCTGCAAGAATAAGTTATTGTTTTTACTAATTAAAAATTGTTTCATCTTTACATTCTTTTTAAAAGTTTCCCTAATAAGTCATTCACACTGGTTTCAAAAACAAGCCGTTTTTCATGTAAGCGTTTTTAAGCCAAAATCAGTTAACTATGCATACAAATCCAACAGATGCATCTCGGACGTTGTTTTCTGCAAAATCCAATACTTTTTTCACAAAAACAAATGTTCAGTTTATTCCAACGTACGGTTAAAAGTTCTGTTAAGACAGAGACACAAATATTAAACGGACGGACGTGCAAAGTTGCACAATCCTTGATGTGTAACAGAAGCTAAAAACTTTACTATTTTATTAATTTTGCACTACTGTAGAAAACAGCAGACGTCAAACGAAATCGCAATAATGACAGTGCGAAAGCTATTTTTTAAAACGCGATGCGAAAACGAGATAAATAAAAAATAGAATATGTTTAATGCCTGTGTAAACAATTTAGTTATTAATCACAATCGTAGTTGTTTTTTTTTTTTGGTTTCTTTCGTTTTGCTGATGAGTCAATTAGGAAACTGCCTTTTGTAACACAATTATTTATTATAAATTTGCCACTCACTTTCAATTTCAACTTATCGAAAAATTTGATAAGATTAATATCTTTATCTACAGCATGTTATTTAATATGGCAAGAAGAAATCCATAATATATTCAAAGTATACAAAATGTAGGTTTGGTCGTTATTATATTATAGCTTAATAGAAGAGTTAAGAATTAAATGACATTTTTGCGTTTTTTTATCAATTTTAAAAACTTTTTACAAAAATTTTTATGAAAATTATAAAAAATATATATTATTCTGAAGAGTTTTCCCAAATGATTACTTAACCTTAAGTACATAATCATGAGTCAGCTACTAAGTTTCATCATAGAATCTGATTTTTACTTCAATAGACCACTATCTGGTCTAAGTAAATCGATATTTTATTTTGACCAATCGCCACTCTTATCTAACCATGCGCAAATACTCTAAGTGTAGTTGATTTAACGAGCAAATACATTACTGTAGCTATAAAACTCCACACGTTAAATTAAAAATTATCAGTTTTGCTACAACTTCTACAATAGCAACTTGTGAGAAGCGAAATGAGTGGCGTACGTAAATTATGGTGCTTCCCACCAAGCATACCGGTGCGTGCGGTCCTACTAACGCTAAAAGCACTGAATTTAGATTATAAACTTGAAATAGTGAACACCATGCTTGGAGATCAAGTAAAACCTGAATTTCTAAAAAAGAATCCACAGCATACTGTGCCTGTGCTCGAGGAACCAGATGGCACTAGCATATGGGACTCTCACGCCATTTGCGCCTATCTGGTGCGAAGATATGGCAAAGATGATTCACTATATCCAAAGGATTTCTATAAACGTGCCGTCGTAGATCAAAGACTTCATTTTGAAAATGGTGTACTCTTTACGAATTGTTGGAAAAATAGTATGACACCATTTTATCTGGGACAATGTACAAAATCGGATTTTCAGGAGATACAAAAAAAGTTTTATGATGCTTATGATATGCTTGAAAAGTTCTTGGAATCAAATGAGTATATAGCTGGTGAATCGCTAACTATAGCTGATTTCAGCATTGTATCAAGTATATCATCATTTGTGCTAGTTGCACCAATTGAAGAAAACAAATGGCCGAAACTTGAAGCTTGGTTGGAACGTATGTCAAAATTATCTTACTATGCTGAAGCACAAAAGGGTCTTGCATTTTTTAAGACATTTATTAAGGAAAAATTAGAATTAGTTAAATGATAATAATAAAATATTTTGACATTAAAAATTTTATGTACTTGCTTCTCCCAAACAAAATATCGCTTGGCATCAGAATATGAGCTCGCAACGATGGGCACCGTTGCGACTGATGACGTTATGTTATTGCCTGTAACTGTAAATTATAAGCCATCCTGAATAGCCAACAAATTTTAGCTGACTAGACTTTTATATATAGCTCACGCGATCAAATTCACTGTCTAGAAGATTGATATATGACTTTTTCGCTATAAAAATGTTTAATGGGAACATAAATATACTTGTTAATAACTTGCATATAATGGTGACTGGCAATATTATTTTAAAGCTTGTTTCAACAACATTTTAGCCGGCTTCTATAAATTCACGAGAACAAATCGAAAAGCTTTCAGTGTCTCGATAACTTTCAATAATCATATTCATACTCACTCTTAGTACAATATGAGCGCCGAACGTAAACTCTACGCTTTTCCATCAAGTCCACCATCACGTGCCGTTTTACTCACGCTCAAAGCACTTGGCATAGATTTTGCTTTTAAAAAAGTGAGTACCAGGCTTGGGGAACAGCTGAAACCCGAATTCGTTGCAAAAAATCCACAACATACCATACCAACACTTGAAGAAGCTGATGGCACGTGTATTTGGGATTCGCACGCTATTTGTGCCTATCTGGTGCGTAGATATGGCAAAGATGATTCACTCTATCCAAAAGATTTCTATCAACGCGCAGTTGTCGATCAGCGTCTACATTTTGAAAATGGTGTAATATTTATTGGTTGCTTCAAACAAATTGTTGCACCAATTATTCGTGGAACAATTACAAAGGCCGAGTTCGAAGAGCGACTTGGCAAAGCTTATGAAACCTACGATCTGTTGGAAAAGTTTCTGGGTGCTAATCATTTTATGGCTGGTAAGTCGCTGACAATTGCCGATTTCAGTATTGTCTCCAGCATACATTCTTTAACGTATGCTGCACCTATAGTAACCGACAAATGGCCCAAACTTGCTGCATGGTTGGAGCGTATGTTGCAGTTACCATACTATGCAGAAGCTAGTACAAGTGGTCTTGAATTATTTGCAGATATATTTAAAGAAAAGTTATCACTTTTGAAATAAGAGCAAATTGTATTAAGTATTGAATGAAAATAAATTTTTTATAATAAAATTTCTTGTCAATAGCGATGGTATGGGAAATCTTAACACTTAGGATCTACAAATAAAAAAGTTTGTTGCTTTACCTTCTTAATACTGGCATTATGATTTTAGTTCTTTTCACTTTGACTCATTTGAGTACTCATATTTTTGTTCCAGGTAGTACTTGTAGCATTTAATATATTTGCATCAAGTTTTAACTTCCAAATCCGTCTGAGTTTTTATTTGAAGCATTTTTTCAGAAAATTCTTTTTGGTAGATTCTCTTAATTATCTCAGCAGTTGCATTTTTGTTTTTTATGTATCAGTCAGGACACCGTCTTTTGTAATATATCTACTATTATATTATTATCCGCAAAGTTTAACTAGACCGATTTCCTGAAAAAAAAGAGAAAAAGTTTAAAGCGACCATTGCAAGATTAAAGTCATGATATGCTTATTATATATGTACTACATTTGGGTGGTTAATTTTTTTTCAAACAGATTTACCTCCAAAAACTTAAAACGCTACACTTAGAAGTTAAAGAAGGTGATGCTATTAAATTTCACACAAATACTGATAATTTTTCAGACAACCTTTGTAAAACACTAGGCAAATTTCGAAAAAAAGGGCGTGTATCTCCTATTCAATTTCAAAGCAAGGCCACCGGAAGCGGGTATGCAAGAAGTGCGGCACAAATAGAGGAGGGGCATATCTTTCTCATGCAATCTTTAGGAATAGTTTTTTAAAAACTTATATATCCGCTTGCCAAATTGAAAAAAAGCGATTCCCGAACTTCTTAAATAAAAAATATTTGCCTCAAATGGTAAAGTCGTCAAATTTTTTTTTGAAAAAAAATTGACCTGTTTTTTTTTGCTCATTCAGCAAAACTTAGTCCATGTCACAAAATTCCCAAGTAATTCAGAAATTTTTGAATTTCTACCAGTTTTCAAATGAAATTCCGAGCTTGGCAATGACTGCTTGGATTTTTGAGGGCTTTCCTGTTTGTATTTGTCTCCCACAGCAATTAATTCGATGCAGCTATTTGCCTTTAAGTAAAAATCTCCCAATCTCTCTTTAAGGCTCAATAGCTACCAAGTTGCTGAAAGACCGGTTTCGGTATTCAGATTTAATTACCCACAATATCTTTGGATTATCATAAAACTAAAAATAAAAATTAATATTTACTCATCTTATTGATGTCAAAAATCTGACACCGGTTACTAAATAAATTAAACTGTTGCTCTTGAGCGGTTTTTTGGAAACAGGTTTATTAGCACATAACATTCTAAGAGACAGTATGATCAAAATGTAGAAATTGTATTTTATAAAATAAAAAAATTCGCGAGTATAATTATTTTATGTCATATGGTATTTTATTGTGAAATAAGAGAGGCATCATTAGAACATAAAATCAGCTATAAAAATCAGCAAACAAGCGTAAAAGCTTTAGTTTTAAGATAACCTTCACAAGCACAACATGAGTGGTCAACGTATACTTTATGGCCTTCAACCAAGTCCACCAGTACGTGCAGTTTTGCTTACGCTTAAAGCACTCGATTTGGACTATACATTCGAAATTATAAATCCTACCACCAAGGATCAACATAAGCCAGACTACTTGAAAAAGAATCCACAACATACCATACCGACACTGGAAGAACCTGATGGCACTTGCATTTGGGATTCACATGCTATTTGCGCCTATCTAGTGCGCAGATATGCCGAAGATGATTCACTCTATCCAAAAGATTTCTATCAACGTGCTATTGTTGATCAGCGACTTCACTTTGAAAATGGTGTACTTTTCTCTGGTTGCTTAGGACCAATTTTGCCACCAATTTTTCGTGGAACCTTAACAAAGGCTGAATTCGAAGAGAAATTAATTAAAGTACATGAAACTTATGATTTGTTGGAAACGTTCTTAGCTGAAAATGATTATATGGCTGGCAGTTCATTGACGATTGCTGATTTAAGTATGGTAACCAGTATTACCACTTTGACATTAGTTGCACCAATCACATCCGATAAGTGGCCAAAACTTGCAGCCTGGTTGGAGCGCCTTTCACGATTGCCTTACTTTGAAGAGGGTAATACTGAGGGTTTAGATATGTGTAGAAATTTCATTAAGGATAATTTGGCGGAGTTGAAATAAAATCGAAATATTTAAAAAAATCATATATTTTCTGGTTTATTATTTTTATATATAGAAGTTTAAGTAGTAAAAAAAGATACTGTATGTTACGTGTCCAGCACATCATTTCATCATTATATAGAAATAGTCATCAGCCCAAGCATTTATCTCTTCAATTTTGAGAGTTGATTCAATACAAGCACCCTACCGAAACATCATATGTTATGCTTCGTTTAAAGAAGGAAGTTTCAGGATAGAAGCCAGCGACTTTATACGCCATACTCAGGGCAACCTAATGAGTACAGCTGAAAGTATTTTTCTTATTTTACTGGTACATATCATTTACTATTTTAAAAATTGTTTGAAACGATGACTTGCAATAATACACACAATAAAAAAATAAATCAAAAATTATTATTTATGGTATTTTTTAATAGAAACCAATATTAACTTATCACAAACAGATAATTTATCAACATTTTTTTCGTAACTCTTAGATAAGCCAACGATTACGCATACTAACTAACAAATAGTAGCAAAATTTTTATAGCTTATAAAACAGAGAAAACAGACTCAAAAATATTTAGTATCAAGACAGCTTTCATCTGCAGTATGAGCGGTGAACGTATACTTTGGGGTTTTCCACCCAGTCCACCTGTACGTGCAGTTTTACTTACGCTAAGAGCGCTCAATTTGAACTTTAAATTCGAAATAGTCAACACTTTAGCTGGAGAACATAAGACAGCAGAGTTTCTACAAAAGAATCCACAACATAGCATACCATTGCTTGAAGAACCAGACGGTTCCTGTCTTTGGGACTCGCACGCTATTTGCGCATATCTGGTGCGTAAATATGGTAAAGATGATTCTCTTTATCCAAAAGATTTCTATCAACGTGCAGTTGTCGATCAGCGTTTACATTTTGAAAATGGTATCGTTTTTACATCATGCATAAAATCTACGCTGAGTGCAATAGTAAGTGAAACAATGACAAAAGCAGATTTCCAGGAAAAAATCATTAAAATTAAAGAAATCTACGATTTGCTCGAAATATTTTTGAATGGCAATGAATATGTTGCTGGCAAAGGACTGACCATTGCTGATTTTAGTCTTATCTCTAGCATTTCTTCACTTGGCATTATTATACCCATTGTGTCCAGTAAATGGCCCAATGTGGCTAGTTGGTTCGAGCGTATCTCGAAATTGCCATACTATATGGAGGCAAATGGTACTGGCATACAAATAATTGAAGATATGATTAATGATAAAATAGAGATGCTGCGAAAAGAGTAATTTTTTTGAGAAATCTTATGATTGATTAACCAAACTATTAAAGTTCTGCATTTTGGAATATAAAATAAAATGTATTTTTCCAACAAAACATATACAAGTATTTCAATAGCTTGCAGATTAAAAGTAAGTATGTATTGCGGTCACTCCCTCTTTTACCTATTTAAGCAGTAAGTATGAATTCCCGCATATAAATCATAATGTTATTGATTATCTTACACTATGACGTAATTCTTATATAAGTATATACATGCACATTTAGTAGTAGTACTTTTTTTTAAAAATTATAAAAAAATCAAAAATTTCATTTTATCGGGTAATCTTTATTAGCATACAAATACATTTATTTTTTCAAGACATTTTTTTTTAAATATTGGCCGTTACTGCGACTAATGTGTTCCATTATGAAGTTCCAATTTGCGGTAACGCGTTCGATAATTTCGATTGACGCAAGCAATGTTGTCTTCCAGTTCCTCCATCGTAGACGGCTTATCCATGTAAACTTTGGACGACATTACGTAGCCCCAATGGAGAAAGTCTAAAGATGTGATATATATCATCATGTGAATTTTAAATGAATTCGAAGATCAAATTTTTGTGAATTTAGTAAATTTCTAAAACTTGCAAACATTGTTGCGGTGTAAGTCTTTCCATGATGAAATGTCAACAATTCTGAACAAAAATATCATGACGACTCACGCTGTATCTATCATAAAATCCTCTTAATAAATCACCCAGTTCACATAGTTTTTCTGATAGTACTCGGCCAACTTTATCTAATGTAGAAAAAAAAATTATATTTGGTTAAAATATTATCGCATTTTTTGATAACTAAGGTAGCTTAATGTCATTCCAATCAATGATAAGATTATTTGCTGATAACCGAAAAATAAAACAAAATTAAATCACATAAAGTAATGGACACAGTAAAAAATTTGTTTATTAGCTTCAAAACCTTTTCAAAACATACGTTGCTAGGTCAATTATACCAACTGCGGGAATGAATTGAAAATTTTACGACCTAATCGTTTTAATAAATACGTGTTCGTACAATTTATAATATAGTAATTAGTTTTATGGCCAAACTAGTTACCTTTAAACCTAATGATATGCAATGAAATCTTAATTCAAAGACTAAGGGCCTCTTTATGTATCACGATTCGTCTCGTTTCGTCTTTAATTTTAACCCGAAAAGTATGCTAGTACAATTCTTATATTTGTGATTAACTATTCATTAAGCACAAGCTAGATTTTTTTGTATTCATTTATGTAAAATACAATCGCATACTTCCAGGCTTGAAAACTAGAGACGAAACGAGCCGAATCGTGATACATAAAGAGGCGCTAAGACAGCAGCAAAAAACTTAAGTGAGGGTAAGTGGGCTCAGACAAATGATGAAAGTTTTTAAGAATTTTTTTGGAAAGTTTTAAAAATAAAAAGCGGGATTGCTATATACTAGGGTCCGACCGGCTTCGGCCACCTTCGGCCTAAAAATCGCACATTCGGCCTACCTTCGGCTTCGGCCTTAAAATGGCCGAAGGTTTGCCGAAGCCGAAGGTTTGCAAATGAATGCAATTTCGAAGTTAAATTCGCCAATTTGAAACACACGAAATATGCAAAAGTGAAATAGTTTGGAATAGAAAGTTTTTTAAACAAATAAAGCTCAGAATGTGATATTGTGAAGTTAATGTAAACGACATTAGTTGTGAATTTAAAGCAGTAAGCACTACAAATATTGAAAATAATCTTTGGGAATCTCATGACACAACGGCCATGCAGCCATATAACATGCTGAGTTTCAAGTTTTAAGATAGAGTTTGAGATGCACATTAAAGGATCTATTATTATTGAGGAATGGATGTATTTTTAGCAATTGGCATTTAAGTTCATTTTTGAAACTGAAAAAAGCACAAAAATTTTCTATCTGCAGGTCAGCTTTATACCGACTCAGGTTCAAATTTGTGTGGCGAAAACGTTGATAAACTTTTATTTTTAGCTTACAATAAAAACTTATTTCACTTTAAATATTAAAGTACCTTCAACTTTTATTATCATTATAAACTAATATTGTTTATGTTTGCTAATAGATTATAACCATATAATTTATCTTTTGTTACTTATACATTGAATTTTTGTTTTGGCCGAAGCCGAAGGTTTCAAAAATGGCCGAAGTACGGCTTCGGCCAAATAAGTCACCTTCGGTCGGACCCTACTATATACTTCATATTTGCTATTATCAACTTTCAATATATACAATTATACACTTTGTTTTATAAATTCGAGTGTATGACATCAAATTAAACTTTAATGATGATTTGCAATAACATGCATTATTAGTTTTGATGTTCAAAAGATAAGTGGCAATTTAACAGTTGCGAATTGTTTTAATTCACATTAATTGATTTTATTATTTATTTTATATTGCAGCATATAGGTACATATGAGTAACTAGATACATCTGGCACAAAAAATGAGTGAAAGCTTTTTTTTTGCAGAGAGAAAATTATTAACAAATCTTAAGAGAGTGAAACACACGTAGCTTTGTTAAGAAGCTTTGCATCATTTAAAGAAATACAGCTGTTAAAAACATTTTTACTTTTGATCGTTTACATAAAGTTGGTACTTTAAAATGCTCAGAGTATATATTGCGATAAACTTCATGCTGTGGGCTCTCGCGATTTAAAGCGTCGAGCTCTTCGCTTACAGAACTGATTTTCATTAAAATATCTAATGGCAAATACGCTTGAATTTTCCAGTGTAAAACAAATACGCCGACGTAATGAGAAACAGGCAGAATTACAAATTAAAGAAATAAATAGAAATTTTGTAGAGCTTAAAACACCAGTTATTGCGAAGAGATAATGATCAATCTTAAATAATTCATACGGCATTTTCAAAGAAAATTTAACAAAGTAAAATAAAGTTTATTTTCAAAACCTTCATTTCACAGCTCCAATTCAAAACCACCAGCCCACACCCTAACTAGGAGCGTATGTTACATCTGAGAATAAAACCTTTGAGGTGTTTAGAAAGTACATGTATACCGTCTTTGAAGGCAATCATAACTCATTAGTCATTTCTGTACTCTTATTTTATATTCAAACTACTTGTTGGATTTATAAACAGATTTTCTACAATGATTCATATATGAGATGAATGAAAGTTTTTTTCTTACAAAATAAAAATACTCATAAGAAACATTAAAATAATTCACTATTTATTGAGCTTAGCTTATAAAATGTTACGCTCAACTATCCTATGCTCTTTTTTATTTTTTTCAGTAATCTAAATGTATGAAAAGAATACATGATAAAAATTAATGCTTTTCACTCTTAGTAACCAGTATCAATTGGAAAAAAAAGCTTTCAATTCTAATATCTATAAATAACGCCAAGATTAGAATTTTAGCAACAGTCCATTTCTATTGTGCGCCTCGACATAATCACCAATATGGGTAAACTTACTATCTACGGTCTTGATCCTAGCCCACCGTTTAGAGCTTGCTTGTTAACTCTAAAAGCATTGAATCTACCATTTGAATATAAACAAGTGAACCTATTAGGTGGAGAGCATCTAACCAAGGAATATCTAGAAAAAAATCCACAACATACGGTGCCTACACTGGATGATGATGGCAACTTCATTTGGGATTCACATGCCATATGCGCTTATTTGGTACGCAAATATGCCAAAGATGATAAGCTTTACCCGAAGGATCATCTAGCACGCGCCGCTGTAGATCAACGTTTACACTTTGAATCAGGAGTACTGTTCCAGGGTTGTCTACGAAATATCACCATGTTCCTTTTCTTTAAGAACGAAACCAATATACCACAACATAAAATCGATGCTATCGTTGATGCTTATGAATTTTTGGAAACGTTTTTACAAGATAACCCCTATATGGCTGGCAATACTTTGACTCTTGCTGATTTCAGTATCATTACAACTGTTACGTCATTGGTGGCTTTTGTCGAAATCGATAGTAGTAAGTATCCAAAACTAACAGCTTGGATTGAACGCATTAAACACTTGCCATACTATGAAGAAGCCAATGGAAAAGGTGCTCAGCAGCTAGTGGATATGATTAAAGCTAAAAATATTAAAATAGTGCAATAAAGAAATTTTTTTTTTATACTTAATATAGACGAGAGCTCAGGGTGAAACTAGAAAAACGCTTGTGACTTGCTACTTTTTTTATAATCCAAGTAAAAAGATAAATCCATATGGCCTAAGTATTTCGTTTTTTATTCATACTAAAGAAGTTTAAATTTGTATAATAGAAAATGTTTGCACCAAGTATACGAAGCAGAAGTGAATTTATAAACAGATTTTCTACAATGATTAATATTTGAGCTTTTAATTACAAAATTCAAACATTGCGTGATATAGCTCTCAAAAGATGTTGCAATTGAGAAATATTTGATAAAAAAAAATTGCAAGGTAATTGCGCACCGCGACTTTCCCTAAGACCCTTACTTCGTCGACCAAGTGTATAAGAGTATGTAGAGAACAGGGCTGTCAGTTTATTGTGATTTTATTTCGGAAAATGTTTAAGTGTTGAACAATTTTTTTGTATTGCCATAAGCGTTGTTGTGATCATATGTAGGTATTTAAAAGCATCACCACGCGGGTAATGTTGGCCTGCACTTCCTCATCGTAGTCTGCATATTCATGTATATTTTGGACGACTTTATGTAGCCCCAAAGAAAAAAGTCAAAAGGTGTGATATTACATGATCTAGGCGGCTAAATAGTTTCATTATTTCAAGAAATAATGTAAATTGTAAATGAATTTGAAAATTAGATTTTTGTATACTTAGCAATTTTCTACAATTTTAAAACTATGTTGCGGTGTAAGTCTTTCCGTGATGAAATGTTAAACAAAAATACCATAACAGTTTGACACGACTCACGTGTGATCTGTCATAAAATTCTTACTGAAAATAGTATTTCTAAATGAATAACGCGTTATAAAGAAAAACCCCAAGTTCAGAGATCTTGAAGCAATTCAAATGATAAAACATCAGTTGATAGGAAATTTAATTAGCTTTAAAATTAGTGTGCAAAGAGTCTTAACTAGTCCATTTCTTGACTTTTAACTAATTCTTGTTCAATTACTGTTTGCAGTTCAGTCTCTCGCTTAAAATAATTCTACTCTTACTCTCTCAAATTATTCAACTAAGGATTTAACAACAGAAATAAACAAACACAATTATTAAGTATGCCAAAATGAAGATATGTATTTATAAAAATATGTACCATGTATATATTAAGAAATGTGGCGTGTATAAGATAAATGAAAATGAATAAAATTTCCAGAAAATACAGAATTTGATTCATCAAAATTATCAAGCAATGATTGTCTAAAAGACCGGTCTCTATGAAAAAACAGTTTAAACAGATCAAAATTCAGTTTCACCAAAAAAAAAATAATATCTAAATAAATTTTCTGTAAGAAAAAAGATTGTATGCATTTTTCACATAAGTTCAACTATTTTCATGTACCACTTTATGTATAACGTGAATTGATGCAATATAAATGATACACGATGTTTTGAATAAGGTCCATAAAACCACGATATCAATAGATGTAGCTGAAGAGAACAACTTGAAGATTTTGACATGAAAGATGATATACCACTAGCGCGGTAGATAACAAATTCTAACAAAGAACTGCCAATGTCAACTGATAATTGAAATCAAAATATCAATATCTTTATCGATATAATTACGTTTGAAAATCCCGCCAACGAGAATAGTGTACTATAGATAATTCCATGTTCCGAGTGTATTCTAAACTTCAAAGCTGTAAATTTCAACGTGGCAGAGTATTGCTGCGACCTATCATAAAAAAAGTGATTTTCGTTGTACGGCGCACGATTTTTCTTCAGTTGCAATTCTAAGACGATATACGTCAAAATTTTTACGTGTTGAAAAAGTTCTACGACCAGATTAGGGTTTAGTATTGAAAAATCTATACGACATGATAACATTACTTTAGAAATTCGAATTGCTAAAAATATCTTAGATGCATGGTAATTTTTTATTTTTGAAAACCTGTGCAGTTCCTCCGAAAAATAAAAGTTTGGAGCGCTGTGATGAAAAATTCATTTAATCAAGTGATAATCAACTCCCTCATACAAGCCCATATTTGACTTAATGCGATTTTTATTAGTAAAATTTATTGTGTAATAGACTATAACGAAAACAATAGGTTTTGAATACTGAACATTTTTTTTTTTCGTTTTCTGAGCAAATTAATCATTGTCATTTTAGCGGCATAAAAAAAGGTACATGGAAGTACATAAAAATGTTCGGTGTTATGATTTAGTTTGAAAACTACGAGTAGTTCAAACAAAAAGGCTAAATAATTTAAAAAATTTATAGCTACTGTGCAAAAACAAACCACCATAATCATCGTCTTATTTCATCATTCCAAAATCAATTAATATAGTATAGAAAAAATTAGTACAAATTAATAGAGTATCGTTCAATAAAATCAATCACTTAAATAATATTTCATACTTAAATCATAATCAGTTGCAATTTATCAGCTTAGGGGGCTAGAAGTCTTTTTACAAACGCAACAAGTCGACAATCTACTAAATATTTACATACCATATATTGATGAAATGGGCAAACTTGTGTTATACGGCCTAGAACCTAGCCCACCGGTGAGGGCATGTAAGCTGACACTTCACGCACTTGATCTGCAATATGAATATAAATTAGTTAACTTATTGGCATCTGAGCATAAAACAAAAGATTTTTTACATAAAAATCCACAACATACAGTACCTGTACTGGAAGATGACAACAAATACATCTGGGACTCTCATGCCATTTGTGCATATTTAGTACGGAAATATGCCAAAAATGATCAACTTTATCCGAAAGATTTTTATGCACGTGCAGTTGTAGATCAACGTTTGCATTTTGAATCGGGCGTTTTATTTCAAGGCTGTCTACGTGCAATTGCATTACCAGTGTTTTACAAAAATGTCAGTGAAATACCACGCTCTCAAATCGACTCCATTTATGAGGCATATGATTTTCTTGAGGCATTTTTAAGTAATTCCGATACAAACATCTACTTGGCTGGAAGACAATTGACTTTAGCTGACTTTAGTTGCATTTCGACTGTTTCCAGTTTGTTGAGCTTGGCACCAGCAGCAGTGGACAAATATCCAAAACTTAATGGCTGGATGGAACGTATGACGAAATTGCCTTACTATGAACAGGCAAATGGTAATGGAGCCCAAATGTTGATTGATATGTTTAGTTCTAAAATAAAGAAAATAATTTAGCTAAGAGATGATTTGCTTATCTGTTTCATTTGAATAAAATACAATATGACACGAAATGTCATGCCTCACACATATTACTTGTTGTTGTTCCTTATTTAATATGAAAAAGATTGTTATTTTGATAACATCAAGTTCAAATCTGGTATGCAAGCATAGAGATAGTCAAACATTTGTGAAAATTAGCATCTGATGATTATCTATTCTAGAAATATATTTGATTCAGATTAAAATTTTTATTTTATTTTAAAAGTGGGATACATTTGTGAAAATTAGCATCTGATGATTATCTATTCTAGAAATATATTTGATTCAGATTAAAATTTTTATTTTATTTTAAAAGTGGGATACATTTGTGAAAATTAGCATCTGATGATTATCTATTCTAGAAATATATTTGATTCAGATTAAAATTTTTATTTTATTTTAAAAGTGGCATAACATTATATGATTTCTAAAAGTAAGTTAACAGGTGTTACATGATTTTGTTTTAGGAACATTGCTTTACGACACTGAATCTGGTTTTTAATCTGCGGTTTCTCGGCCGTTCAGTGCAGAGTTCATCTCAAGTACTCTCTCCACCACGTTTAAACTTAGCTGACTGCTAAATAAAAGGTTTACATGTGGCAAAATTAAACTGGTTACCTTTTTAGCTCTGTAAATCCTCTCTTCCATTGATAACGAAGTTAAAAGATCTGTCAAAAAAGTTATTTAAGATTGGTCAAATTGAGGACTTGAATGAAAAAATAGCAAAAAATAAAAAAATACACTTTTTTCTCTATGTAACGACGCTGGACCAATATTAGACATTCATTTTTATCTATGACGTCTGATTTTTGAAATTAATAGTGTCCAATATGGCAATAATAAATCATAGAATTCGACCATGTTCCGAGATCCAAATTTGAGGTGCAGCCGAACAAGCCCGAGTCTACAGCGGCATATATATTTTAGAATTGACTTCTATTTTTTAATTGATTTTTGATGACCGCCTCTTAACCTTTTGTAGCAATCGGTCCAAATTTTGGATACGTATAACGTGACGGATGTTGGCTTTAACTTATCGGGTTTGTCAGCGTTTGGCATTACCCCACAACCGATTTGAGGCAATTCGCGCCGTCCTACTTAAATCCCATATTTTTCACACCACTAACTGCAAATAGCGTTCGCTCACCATTGATTGTTTCAGTCCAAATTTCATCATTTTTGAAAAACGAAGTAATTTTTTGGGTGTGTAAGCAAAATTTCAGTGAATGTGCAAAAAATCAATTGGAAAGTTATGTTCAGTAATGGGTCTCATTTCTGGCTAAACATCTTCGACAATACACAAAATTTGCTATATTTGGAGTGAAACCAATCCACACGAGATCCTCCGAAGCCCACTGTATTCTGAAAAATACACTGTATAGTGTGAATTGCTTAGAGGACCTTACTTTTTTAGCAATGTGCGTTACCATCAAAGTTTTACGTTACAGGCGTTCTTACTCATTGGCATAAGGGTCACTGATGATTTCATTTAGCAATGAATGACACTAGTATGACTTGACTAGTATGATTTTTTGTTTAAATTTTAGTTCTTGTAATTTTTTTTTATCACATGCTGTACTACACAGTTAGCTCAGTTAAATATTTTAAAATACGGAATTTATATTTGTCTCGAAAACTTTTTACTTTCTTAATTTTTTACTTTACTTTCGGGTTCAGCGCGCGATTTTACATAACATGGGTCATAAAAGAAAAACTTTGAAATTCTGTATAAAGATTGGATTTTTAAAGACAATGCCTTTTTAACTTGTACTATATTTCAGAAAAAAATCCTTTTAAATACTCGTATCCTACTACCCACTTTTTTTTACTAATACAAACCTTAAGCATTGACCAACTTTTAGGCTAAAACATAGCAATTATTACATTAAATGAAATAAATTAAACATTTCCGATTTTATTTGTATTTTATTTATATTTTATTTTTTATGTTCAAAATTTTTATAAAAATAGATAACTATATAAATTAATAATTATAATTATAATTAATAACAATAGGCTTTTAACACATATGGGTAATATGTTTATATAATCACATTTTTACAACTTTTAAATTATTCAATACAAAACTATTTTTTACTCTATAAAAACTTAATTTATCTAGTAGATAATAAAAAAAAAAATATGTTTCATAGATTTAATATTAGATAACCGGATGCATTAATTTTGCTTGGGCTTGTCATTAGTTCATTAATCGCTTAAAATTGCACTTTCTTATGATTTTATTTGCGAGTGTTTTTTTTTTTTTTGTTTCCTGTATTTTATTCGTTCAAAATTTTAATATGTAGTATATATTTAGAAAATATAAATATTAGCTCATAAATACATTGGTTCTAAAACGATTGTTGGTATGAGATTTGATCTAGAATTAAATTTTATTTTTGATTTTTTTGAAAAACTATTTAAAATGTAAATAGCAGGTTTTGAAAAAAAAAAACACTCCTTTCAGTTTAAATATTAAACTATAAAATAAGTATCATGAAATTTTATTGTGTAATTCTTGAGAATTTTAAATCAAAATAATTATTGTATAAATCTAACGTCATCTTTTGTTTAATATTACATGTATCTCATTTAAAATTCCTTATATACTAGTTTGGTTTCTCACATAAATGATGCAGTTGAATAAACGCGTGGACAAAAACACTTAAAAAAAATTAATTTTTAAAAGTTTTGATATAAAGATGGGATTAGTTTTCATAAAAAATAGTAAATTATGTTGAAAGCAGCTTCGATTTTATTGACATGTCTGTTTTGTGTGTTTTTGAATTTTCTTATTAGTTTTATTTTATTGTATTTTTATGTTTCTTTTTTTAATATAGGAACTTAATAAAAATTTAGCAATTAATTAATTCATAGGAAAAAGTTATTTTCATTTTATTTATATTGACTACTTGCAGTTATTCTGTTAATGTCACTTTAGAACTACCAAAAAATTTTAATTTACAGAGATAAGATGTTTTTTTAAATGTAATTTCGAACTTTTCAAATTTCCCGAACAATACTTCTGTCTCTTAGATTAAATTTTTTTTCTTCGATTTTCTCTATCTAGTTTTTTTTACATATTCACATCGAAAGGTGTATAAAATCCCAAATGTTGCACATATGATTCAAATGTACAACATAAACAAAATCTAACGTAAAGCATTAAATCTTATCATAAACAAAACTAATTAGTTTAAATTAGTCTGGCAATTCCAAATTGGAAATTGGAAAGGGAAAATACAGTATAAAAAGGGGATGATCAGCCAAGAAACGACAGAGAGCTATTAAACAAACTGTAAGGTCGCAGTCCTACGAAGACAGCGGGCCTTTTGCTTAATAAAATAAATTTAAATAAAAATCAAAATAAAGTTAAAAATTAAATATAAAAAACTTTTTTAAAAAAGGGGTAAAGAGTGAAGGTTCATTCCACGATGGATGCGCACGTATCTAAAGAAATGCTACAGATAGTGGCGACTTCAACCTGAAAGGGTGTTTCTTCTATTACCCTGACTCGAACAAGGAGTGGTACGACATACAAAAGACCCAGTACAAAATGCGAAACATTGGGTTCGGAGAGAACGCGGACTTGGATCTCGAAACTTGCATCCATGCCTTTAACTTCTCAGCAACAAACGGCTTTTTGCTTCCCCCTTCAGGGGATAGAGATATTTCAATTGATCGAGACACAAACCCCTTTTTGCTTCCCCCTTCAGGGGATAAAGATATTTCAATTGATCGAGACACAAACTATCAGTTGCTGCCAACAAGACCATGAATTACGTAAACTTTGCAAAAAGACTATACGCAATTACGCTCGTTCCAAGAATGGAGAACGTTACAAGGTACATGCTACACGAATGTCAGGCGACGTTGATACCGGTTACGGGAACAGCATTATCAATTATTAAAAAAATTTTATTTATTTAAAAAAGTTAAGCTCCTCCGTCCCAAGTCTCTCTTCTCTTTGCGAAAGCACAAAGACTTGCGGACGTAAAATATAACATTTGGTGGCAGCGGTGCCACCAAATGTTGGACAATGTGAATAGGACTAGACAATCGATTACGATCGATGGAACACGTGTTCCGGTTTGGAACACCTCTTTTGCTGCTGCTGACATGGGGCCTGTTAACCTGTTCAACATGTTCACTCACTATTTAACTGACACACACACCACATCCGAAGACTGAATCTCAGCTGAGATGGAACTTGCCAAACGGTCTGTGTATGGATCCGCAAACGTCGCGAGATCGTTGGCTGCAACAACGTATTTGGGATGGAGACCTGGCTGTTATGTCAAAAAAAATATATAGTGAAATAAAATTTTTTGTTCTAAAAGCGTACCGAGGCTTAGACATCGGTAATGAAAAAGTGAAAAAAAATATAGTGAAATAAAATTTTCTAAAAGCGTACCGAGGCTTAGACAAGCTCCTAGATATAATCAGATCACGCCCAGAGACACTCGAAAAACAGTTTCTTTCGGGGATGCATCTAGCATTATATTACCATTCTTGTCAAAAACACCCCATAATAACAAAACTTACCACATCGTTAGTGAACAAGTGAAAAAAAGACCAGGGTAACCAGCAAAGGCGTGAAGCCTCCTGGCATTAAATGCTACCAGTACTAGGTGCGGACGAGGACACCTGCGACTATACGGTAGTGCTGGAAAGAAAAAGAAGGCGACAACAACTATCATCGGGGGAGCTACCAACGCCCAACCTCCGCTTATAAAGTATATTTTTGAGTCTGGATTAAGACCAATGGATAAAAAGTTTGTTGATGATATTAAGACTTTAGTAACAAAAAGTCATTTACAGGATGAATATGAAAATCTTTCTTTTGAAAGTTTTAGTGTGATTAGTAGTGATTAGTAGTGATGTTAGTGATGCTATTATGATCGTTTGCATCTATAAAGATCAGATAAAACGGATTAGTATACCGATACTTTTGAAGGCATCAATACAATGCTTAAAAAAAAAAAAAAAAACCGGTGGCAGTAGCAATGGTCAGACAACAACTTCGTAAGGAATACATTAAAAATAGTGAAAACATAAAACAGTTTTGTATTTTATCAGAATTTATTTTTAGTCAGAATTAATATAGATTTTCAAAAAACAAAGAATTTTTTATATTGCTTAACACATACAAACTTTAAATTTGATTCTCTTTGATTCTGCCCACAAAATTCATACTTTTATCCCCGCTACCATTTTTTTCTTCGTCTATGACGTCCCCCCACGCTCTCACATAGCATTAACTACCATAGCCATAGAATATTTTAGGAATCCATTAGAGTTCGATACGTACAAAGCACCTATGCTAAATCGCATTTGTCAAATGATATCAAACTACATAAACGGTCACGATGTTGATGATGAGATCCACAGGGCAGATGTCTTGTCAGAAATAGCCATATATATAGACAAAATACTTCCGGTCAAACGGAAGCAGCCAAATCCTCAAACACCCTTGGCTGCAGCAATAATTAGTAATCGGCAAAGGAGAAGGCAAAAATATGCTCTGGTACAGAAAATGTGGGGTGAAAACCAAAGCCAATGTGTGGACAGGGTTCTCTCTGACCAATTGGAAAGGGAGAGGCCGGTTCCCATGGAAGTTATGGTTCCATACTGGTCAGCTATAATGACCAGAAACCTAAAAATCGCGCCCGAACTTCCTCCCGCGGAGACTGCCTTGCATAATACTTGGTACCCGGTCAAAGCAGAGGAGGTAAAGAAAGCAATTCCACCTAACAGTTTTGCACCAGGGCCGGATGGATGATGAGCATTTCACAAGGTTTTTGCCAACCGTCTAAAGTCCATCGTGCTGGACCCGAGGCAGAGAGCTTTTATCGCAACAGATGGCTGTGCTGACAACACTTGTCTTTCGGATCTTGCTATCAAATATCATCATGGTGACCATATGTTTGTTCATGGCCCAATTAGATATGGCAAAAGCATTTGATTCAGTGACTGTAGAGGCACTTAAATCAGCTCTACAGACTAAAGGTCTCCCACCACAATTTATAGATTATTATACGAAGGTTTATGATGGTAGTACAACCACTTTGCAGCATGGGGGTTAGTAGTCTAATGCAATACATCCGTTTTGTGGTGTAAAGCAGGGTGATCCCCTCTCCCCCATATTTTTCAACTGTTTAATTGACGAAATGTTGAAGCAGGCTCCCCAAGACATCGGGGTAGACCTTGAAGGTCTTAGACTAAATATCATGGCGTTTGCTGATGACTTAACGCTTCTTGCTTCAACAAAAGTCGGACTGCAAAGACTCATAGACTATGTGGTAGGTTTCCTGGACAAATGAGGACTGAAACCAAATGTGGACAAGTGTTCAACTCTGGCTATCATAGGCCTAGGAAAACAGAAGAAGACGGATGTGGAAGCAGAATGCCATTTTAACATTGGCAACACCCGCATTCCCCCATTGAAAAGGACAGAGCGGTCGGGAGGAATTAAATGGTATTCTCGCCAAAATTTCCAAAAAATATGGATTTTAAATTTACTCCAAACGATATTTACAATATTGTAGCGGTGTTTACTGATAATCCGGCCGACCTTAACAAATTCGTTGCCTGTGGCAGCATACTATTTTCTTCCGTAAAAAATGATAATGACCACAAATTTGTTTTGGAAATGGTAAAAACTTGGCTAGAAGGTCCAGCTTTTGATTTAATACAGTTCCAATCTCTTACCAAGTGGAATGACTTGGTACAAGAATTGGAAAAACAGTAGAAAGAGAAGAGATCGCGCTCCTCTATACAGAACGAACTTCTAGCCACGAAACAAACAGGTAGGGACCGAGTCACTGAAGGATTTTGGAGAACGCATCTCATCAATGGCAATGCTAATATTAACTCGGATTTAAGGACTGTGGTTGCTAGGCTTAAAGGTTCCAATCCACAGAATGGTATGGCTATGCTAACGGAACATGAACAGTGGACAAAGCCAAACTGGAAGTTCTAAGACCTCATTCACCAGTGCGTCACCCATGGAAGAAGATGCAAACACTTCAAAAACATCAGCAGCTGCTTTATCTACAATAAGTGTAAACACTCAAAACACACCTGCTCCAGAGTCACAGAAGCGAAAAATATTGGTGGGGCCTAATGGAGACGAAAAACAGGATAACAAGCGTGCAAGAGTTGATAAAATCACTCCCGAGAGCAAGGCTAACGCTCTACATTATGTTCATACTCTTGTCCATGTTTTTGTCACTATGCAAAAGATTACTCTCACAGACATATCAGATAAGCCGTATGAAATGATGAAATTGTATTCATTCTGTTATAGAATCCATCAACTGGCTAGATACGAAACAAATTTTTTAAGAACAGCTGGTAGAGTTAGGACAGGTCGCCATGACAAGATGATAACCCTAGTACTACAGATAGTTTTGAATGGGGCAACTATAAGCATGACGAGTGCAGACATGTTAACAGCATTTACAACCACCACAATTGCTTTGGGTGTTACGGCGCAACAAGTATTTGAGGAATACCACTCAATCGTATGCCTTCTCCAGCTATTCAGAGAAAGGTCTCGCGAACTACAATTGGGCCCAGATAGTTGGGTGTTAGACAAAAGAAGCATGGGAACAAGATTAAGAGACCTGAAGCAATTTGGGTTAAAAAGCGTACACAGGCATATGGCGAGCGGGTTATGTTGGGAAGAAAATCTCAGGAGCACTCTGTCTCAAAACACCTCTGGCCTGTGCCAAGCCCTCCTTTTGGCTGCCTCCACCAATTCACAATTTGGTAACAAGCACAAGATAGCCTTCGAGAGATCCTTTGGATTTATCTCAAATTTTCTATTATCAAATCATGCCACTTCTTGCGTAAACATTATTAGAGAACTAGCCAACATAGTAATGTTACACGGGGACAAGTCAAAAAGAAGGATATCATCTAATTTTGCTGTAGTCTGGAGAATGATTAACAACACAGATAATAGCTTTAACACTGAAGGAGCTAAAAATGTATCTTTTACCAGCAAAAAAGGCAACCTTTGCTATGACTCTTTCTCAGCTATGAAGGGCCATCAGGACCAGGTGAAAATGCAACAATGGTATTACCATTGTACCTTTGGAACTCACGCTGAGGATTTTGCTATCTTAAAAAACATAACCAACAATGGCACTTGGCATAACAGGGCGGAGTTTGGCGATTGGTTTTAACGGGTAAAAGAGGAAAGGCATAATTATGCATTTACTCCAATAAAGAAGATATTGTATGCTAAAAGCATACAATCTAACCAAACAAATGTATTGAGTGGCGGCAGTGAGATACACGGTTGCTATAACATGGAGTCGGGCTATAGAGACAAGAGCTTCACCGATCTGCTGTTAAATCACGTAGAGGATCGGGAAGGGGTACATAATTTAATGTCACAGACTCCCGTAGCAATCTATGAGCACTTGCTGGCAATTCGGACACTGTTGGTGAAGGATATCAGGGTTTCCAAACAAAAGGGTGCTCCAATTGTACATGGAACCTGTGCATGGCGTAACAAGAACAAGATCAGCTAACCGGTTTAATAGCTCATTTGAATGATACTGAAACACTCTTTGAACAAGACCGGATGAGTATTGGTGAAGTGAAACGAAAATTAGAACAGATGACTAAGTTAAAACGTCTGACAGCTGATACTCACCATATTGACAACTTTATTCAAGAAAGGGGAAAATGGTGAAATTGTTGATGTTGTTATTCATGAAGAGGGCCGGTGTTTCTGGAGTTCATAATTTGAGTCCTGGATTTTGGAGTGTACAAGTTTTTAATTACATTCCATTTTTTCTATATATTTCATTTTGTATTTTTTTTTTTTTTTACCAAACTTTATCTACAAGCATTAGCGTTTCTAGTCGATATAACTATATCTCGCAAACTAATTAAAGAGAGATTCCTAAATGGAACGACTCCTATTATTGTTAGATAGTTTAGATATCATAGATAGTTTAGATATCACTGTACAGTCTTTCCCCACAACCCGGCTAACATGGCAAATTTGTAACAAATTAGGCATTATTCTTCGAAGAGGACAAGTCCGCATTCAAATGTAAGAAATGTGCCAACGTTAGACGAAAATCATTTTGTGATGAAACGCCTATTCGCAATTTATAAAACACCTCAAACATCGTAGAATCTGAAGTTATGGATCTGATCTCGTCCTCGCAATTAGTTCAACTAATGGATACACGTTTTTCCAAACAGAGCCAGCTGCTAGAGCTGCGTTTTGCCGAAAAAAGAGAATATATCTCCACACAAATAAAATAGAATTCGTGAAGAGATGCTCGAGAAAATAAACAGAATAGAACTTGATTTACACGCTGTAACAAAAAGAGTTGACTCCCTTGAAACTCATTTTGCTGAAATAAACAGTCTTAAATCAGATATAAGTGGTCTAAAATTGCAAATCGCTCGGCAAGAGAGCTCGAATTTGGCATCTGAATTACGTATCACTTCAGTATTGTAACTACTGAAAACTCTGATTTTAAGTTTTGTACTTGTGTATCAGCAAAACAATTGTTTGGTTTTTGTCCTGTAGATTCAGGATTCCATGCAGTAGCGTCTCTCTTGTATACACATTGCGCAATACCTTTGGTTGATAAAATTGATTTACATAATCAACCTAAAAAGGATAAAATATTGGAAATTAATCCATATATTCCTGACACCGTCAAGAAATCCAAATCTGAAAATTAAAACCTTCAGGAAAATTTTCCAGCGCTTATGCAATACTACAAAAGTAGCACCGAAGCTAAAAATGTTTTCATTGCTAGCGTAAAGCAGAGTTGAGCGGTATTTTTTTATTTGTTCTTCTGACGTAATAGTATAAGAAGATGCAGTCTCCGAATGTGAAAAATGTAGTAAAGAAAAGTGAAAGAAATGTAGATGTTAGAAAGTCGTTTTATACTAAAATGACTTTATATTGTCATGAAAAATGGATCCTGCTTGTGAAATCTCAAAGTATAAGAGAAACAGTATCATCTGAGACTATTATGCAGTCCATTGCATTGTCCGCATCAGTCAGTCTCTTCCTCGTCGAAAACAACATCAACTTTTCAGCCTGGACAGGGAACAACGAGCTTTACGACCCTGTCCTCCGTAATGTTGTCATTTCACGGCGCAAACTCGAAGCATTCCTCGACTATGTGCGTCACGTTCCATTGCAAGTTGAAGTGTGGCCTTACTTAATTGAAAACCCAAATGTTTCAATTGAAGAAGTCTATAATGGCGATCCTGCCGACATCGAAATAGGAATTTTCAGATAGAACAGAATAAACTTTGATTAAACTAATCTAAACTTCTAACACAAGAAAAGAAGAAAAACTACAACACTACAGATGTACAACGAAAAAGAAATCGTCAACAAAGACGATTTTGACGCAGAATTCAACGAAATAACAAACAAAATCCAGAGGTTACATGAAGAAATCGAAGAATTGAAGACACCAACCTACAATCCAACGCCAATTCCTGGACCAAGGAAACTAACCATAGAAGAGTATAAACAACGACAACACCTATACAAATCAAAAACAGAAACTACACCAAAAAGGACTAGGGCTGGAAAAAAAGTCAAGCAGCGAAATGACATAAACAACCTGCACAGGTTAATAAACTTTACAAACGGAAAGGAGAAATACAGATTAATTAACCAGCTAAAAGATTTAAATTTGGAATTAAGAAAGCACAAGTTGTTTCCATTTTCCATAGCCTTTGTGGCTTGAATACCAAATAAAGCCTTGCGGCTGCAATAAATGGCGTGTGCGCCTGAACAATACACTAGCGACAGGCCAAACCTTGAACTCCTACAGTTAGGCACACTAAAAGAGATATTCGAATCATCTAACGATATGATGAAGGCTGATATCAGCGATAATTTGGAAAATTACATTGAATTTAATGAAGAATCAAAAATTAGTACCGGTATATTCAGGCTACTAAATGATAACTTGATCACGAGTGAATGTACGATAAACGGTAATGAGGTTATGGTCATCTATTTATATACACTTGAAAATATATACTCATCATCTGTGAGGTTTAATCTGGATAAAAAGCAGTTATATTTGCCTATGCAGTTATATAACGAGCTAACTCCGCGTTCACAACAAGCCGTGGCACAGTTTTCTTTCTTTGCCACCATAGCTTTAACTCATGCTTTTTATAACCAAGACATTGCTAGTAGAACTTTTGGTAATGGCACAGATTTGCGTAGTATTGAATTCATATTGAATACTCCACTGCCTGCTGAATTGACCGACGAATTGGTATACTTAATTCTAGATTCATGGAATCATACCCATGAGCTATCATTCGGTAAAATCATAATGATGGCGCTAAGTCATCGCGCTCATTATAAGATGAAAGAAGATATTTGTTATAAGGAAATGATTATGGCTGTATCTTTGGCTGCTAGAGCTATACAATCGTTAATTCGAAATAAAAAGAGCTACTATAAGTTAAACACCATGTTAACTGCAGTCATCCGATGGTTAATTGGATCTGGATGTTTCAGTTGCGTTATACAGAATTTTAGTATGTACATAGATTTAATGGATTTTTCTATTTTACCTTTCAACCAGCGGACCTCTTCACTGCTGGTAGTCGGTAATTACAACGTTGTCCCCGTTTCATATAACAATAACGAGATTACAAATGATTGTGAAGTTCAAAATAATAATAATATTGCTTCAGAAAATTATATAAGAAATAATATGATAGTTCATTCTAAATTATCAAATCATACTTTAATGGTAGCTAGTGATCGTTCCGATGATCACATGACTATCGTCCCCATTGCTGAAAACTTAGAGCAAAAAGCGATACGATTAAATATAACTGAATATAATAGTCTGTCGCATGCTTTGAGTCATATGTTCCATTTAGTGAAGAGCTACAAACTGACCAAAACAAACGTTGGTTCCATGATATGGCGTAGGAAAATGCGTATTAATGATGATTCAGACCATTCGCATATAATTAGAATTGTAAATGATTTATTAATGTTATCGTATAAACACAAAGATCCATATTATAGTTATATGTATCTGGCAATATGCATGTTGACTGGAAGCTTAACTAGGGATTTTCCTAGTAGGATAATAAACGCGAATTCTCAAGAGTGGAGTATGTTAATTTCCGATTTTATATTCTTTACTCATAAAAGTTTACTGGATAAACGAATTATATATGTAGTAAGAGAGTTGTTCTTAAATGAGAAAAAAATAATATTTAGACCCTTTAAAGTATATCATATAAAGAAGATGGATTTTGAATTTATTGAGCGAGCTGAGACAGAAACGTTTTTAGAGGATGGTGTAACACAATCTTTAAGTAACACGAACAATCAAACTATGACATATCATAACCCATCGATGATTATTAATCATCCATTATCTATTAACCCAGTTATGAACATTCCACACTATCAATATATTGTACCTCCGTACCAATACGTTGGTGCGCCGTTTTACCATAACAATGTATCTAACGGTGGAAATCAGTATAATGCCAATTTCCATAGTTATGATGATAGCATAAATGTAATTGGTTACAATCTAAATGATAATATATATTTTAATCATAGTACTAATATTAACAATATTCACTATAATCCACAATAATTAATTATGTAAATTATTTTATATCACACAAACAAATAGTTTTATATCTTATCCGCTATATGTAAATATATTTAGCTACACCACAAGAAGGACCAACCCTACACTATATTATAATCTCAGTTCGTAATGGATAACAGCTTTTTAGCTGGCAAAAGATATGATAGAATCATATTAGTGTAAGGGGATGGTGATTGTCTACGTTTAGTAGATTCGAAGATGATCTTTTGATTCATCAGCTTTTTCAAGATTGAAATGCTTAGGTGATAAAGGAGTGTTAGCGACTAATAAAAGGTTGATTACCTACTCCAGAGTAGTAATGCCAAATATTTATGAAAGCATTGAAGAATATTTAAGAGTTGTTAAAACCATTAAGTAAGAAGAAGTAGAGAATATCGTACCAAAATATTCAGAGAGATTTTTTTTGAAAATCATTGTGATGGGTGGGTGCTGTTTCTTTTCGATTTTTTGGTGCTGTTGCTGCTTAAAAAAAGTAAGTTTAAAATGATTTTATAAAATACAATTATTTTAGTTGTATATTGGATATAAATATATATTTAAGAGTTAGAATTTTGGAGAATTTTATTTTACCTCATGTTAGAATAATTCCTCCTCCAGCAAGTGAACTGTTAAAAATTACGAATTTTCGTCCCCTGCGTCCCCTGAATCTTGAAGACGCAAGTAACCTAGCAGGAGCGATGTATCGCATTACGCTAATTCAGATTTCATATAAAATTGAAGAAGCTATGCTAATTCAACATTCCAGGAACTTGGATATCCAGTTCTATAAGGATGTGTTCGTCGCAAGCGATATTCGTAGAGCCATAAGTCTAATGGGAGCAAATTTTAGCCCTTTGGTTAACTACATATCAGCAATTGGTTTTGTTAAAACCGCCTCTAAAAGTTACCTGCCGCGCATACCTCATGCGCAATCTATGACCCCTTACTATATTACTATAGATACATTTTTACAAAAACTATTTCATCGATTCACATAAAATTTGCACTACGTGTCGTTTATATATGTATGAAATTTTTTACTGTTTCTTTTGGACTTTTATTGTGCTGTTGCTGCTTAAAAAAAGTAAGTTTATGATGTGAAGAAAAAGTTCACGAAAACTCAATTTTATAAGGTGGCGCTGAAGCCTGTTAGTTTTACATGTAAATTGTATGGAAAAATGATTTTTTATTAAAAAGGTATCTGAGGTAATTAATGTTGTTGGGCTGAACAGGGTCATTTTTCAAATTAATTTTTGCGCTGAATCTAAATCTGACCTCAGAATCGACCCATCATGTCAGAACTATGAAATATTTGAAATACATTTGTATACCCATGCAAAACTGAATAAAAATCGATTTAAAATGATTTTATGAAATACAATTATTTTAGTTGTATATTGGATATAAATATATATTTAAGAGTTAGAATTTTGGAGAATTTTATTTTACCTCATGTTAGAATAATTCCTCCTCCAGCAAGTGAACTGTTAAAAATTACGAATTTTCGTCCCCTGCAGTCTGCAGAGACGAACACTATATTGATCATGCAATGGAAAAATACTTATGGAAGTGATTTGATAGCGTTTTATCTATCTTATCTGCTTCCTGGTGAGATTGTTATTACCGCTGATTTTTATAAAAGAAAAGAGCAGTTATTAGTTGATGGTTTTAATGCTATCATTATGCGTACTTTTTTAATGTATAATGAAGGTAGCATCTTGAATAATTCATCTGAAGATTTACAGATTTCAATAGATCGAGCCATAATTGCCATGGGAATTCATCTTGAAATTTTGGATATTGATGAGAATGCGGAGGAATCTTTATTTCCTTTAAATAAATATAAACTTAAAAATAGACAGCTTTCTGGAAGTGCTAATTTTAGATTTCTGAAGATATTAAAGGTAGGAACAAAATATTCTGGAGGATCATGTGCTCATGGTAACGCATATCCTAAAAGAGATGATTTGCTTAGAAGTTTTTATCCTAATGTTCAATTAAGGTATAATTATTTTGTGGATAGAGGTATAATTATTTTGTGTTAGAGAAGCATCTACATTCATACCAGGTTGGAAAGTTGTTTCGGGAGCGTTAGCTTTGATGGGGAAGCATCCCGCACTTACTGCTATGCGTTCCATGTATAATTTTTATGTTAGACGAGGTGTAGAATTTTTTATCAGACTCAATGAGTATAATAAAATAATTCATTATAATATGTTTAGAATGAATTCGACTGATGCTACTAAGTATCAAGGTAATGTTTCCAATGATATACTGCTATAACAGTAATTGTTGATCCTGAAATGTTCATCGTAGCATATCGTTCTCTAGACAATGAACGACTAGTTGAACGTGTTAAGGTTATTGATTTTATAAGAGCACAAAGTGCTTTTTTGAAAGATTCCATGATGGTTCGTTTTAGATTAGCCATTATAACTAAATGGCATTCTTTGACTAACCAGTCAAGCTGCAACATGATGCTAATCTTACATCTTATGTTATATCGAATATAACAAATAAGGCTTATGATTGGCACCCGAAGAACAGCGTTGTAATACAATGCAGCAAAGAAAAGTCTCAGGTGTTTAGTGCTATGCAAAACAGATTAGATAGACCAATATCATTTATTCATTCTGAAGTGATGAAAGAACTCTATGTATGTGCCAAAACATTGAGAGCTACTAACATAACTGAATTGGAACCTTATACGTATGATCAAGTTTTACCAATGATCAATAAACAAGGAGCTGCAGGTATGTTAGAAAATTATGGAAAAATGGAAGATTGCTTAAACGATCCTGACACGCGAAATGAGGCTGCTTTTTCAAGTCGCAGGAGGTATGAGTACGCATGTAGGAAATCTAAATTGTGGGAATCTATTAGATGCGAACTCTTTAATGCTAAGGAAAATAGGAAATTCCGACGTTTACTTACTCTAGAGAATATACAAAAATTGATTCCAATGTCTTGCGAACACCAGTTGGAATTTCAGGTAGTTGTCACACTAATTTTAGTGGAACATTGCAACTGACTTTCCAGGTAGTGAAAACTAATTTTCATAGAGGTTCCCTTGAAATAGCCATTCATTTTGGTAGACAAATTAGTGGAAATGCTTTAAAAAATACTTATACTTCATACTGATTCTCTATTTAAATGTTTTTTACCGTTAATATTGTTACTGATTGTTACTGATACTGATTTCATGCATACATTCGGTATTATTCCTAAAGATGTGTTATAAAATAACAATTGTGCCTTATATTGAAACAGCTGGTTTTTTGCGTGAAATTTTTATGAAGAAATGCGCAACTGGAAGACTAGATATGATGAATCTTTCATTAAATGTTGACAATAGTACAAGTTTAAATTATATACATGGAAATTGATACCAGGAGAAGAACAACTTCATTGCGCAAATTTATATGCCACTGTTTCAGATCCCTCTGACATGGTGTGTATTAAAAATGAGAAGACAATTTCTTGTTATCATTGTTTCAGTGCCAAATTATATGTGTCTTGGTATTTGTGGTTTTAGCGATTGTATTAATTTTTTGTAAGTAATAAAGCATTTACCGCGTTAAAAAATCTAGCATAAGTACATCACCAGATACGGCCATTATCGCGAAACTTGTAACTCCTTATGACAAGAACAGCTCAGCATTTATTCTCGGTAAAATTACATTCGGTCGGTTACGAATATCGCTCTAAAGCAACAACAATAACTTGTTTCTCAAGACAGGTATTACCGACTAAATTCATAAAAGTAGTCGGGGCTATGAGGGATGTAAATACTTACGATGAGTATGGATTGCACCATTGCACTATTTAAACGCGCGCGAAATGGTTTATTAAGATTAAATGATATTGGGCTTAACTCCAGTGCTCCGTTTTATACGAATGAGTGCCTAACTGCAGAGAATTACAAAAATCAAATTTAAAGATTTTTAAGCGGAATTTGACGTCATCGTACAAGGAGTTTAGAATAGACTTTGCATCGAACTCGAAGAACCATCCACATGCCTTTTCCGCGGCGTCGAGACAAATGGAGACGACGCTAGCGCTTCGAATGTTGGGATACGATTCAAGGAGAGTGTCCACAGATTATGTCGTCCAACTCAAGGACATAGGTGGAAATTTAACATCGTACAGCGGAGTAGACTTAAGTGTTGTTCAAAGAGATGTGAGAAAAATTTTATTTTGTTTGCAGTTTCATTCTACTGATAAATGTCAAATTTTACATGGGCTAGTTTGAAATAAAATCATATATAAAGAACAGCAAATTTGAAATATCATTTAGTGTTCAATATAATAATAATAATGGCTTTTAAAAATCTAAAGCGCAAATTCGGCGAGTTGGCTGCACCAACTTATACGAAGAAGGCGATTTCAATTAAGGACCTGATTCCAGATAGAAGATATGAGATCCTTAACGCACGAAGGTGCAATACAATTTATGGCGTGAAGGTGTTAGTAGAGCTGGAGCAGGGGGTGTTATTCCTCCCTGCTAAATACGCTAGCTTGAGTGAGGAGGAGATTGTTGAGCTCAACAATATCAATGTGGGAGACTACATTATTCCTCCTCCCTATAGAATTTAATGGTGTTGTTAAGAAGGCTGAAGTGTACTTTTTTGTTTTGAAGGGAGAGTGTTTGAGTATTTTCTTCATTTAGAAAAGTGTTCAATATAATAATAATAATGGCTTTTAAAAATCTAAAGCGCAAATTCGGCGAGTTGGCTGCACCAACTTATACGAAGAAGGCGATTTCAATTAAGGACCTGATTCCAGATAGAAGATATGAGATCCTTAACGCACGAAGGTGCAATACAATTTATGGCGTGAAGGTGTTAGTAGAGCTGGAGCAGGGGGTGTTATTCCTCCCTGCTAAATACGCTAGCTTGAGTGAGGAGGAGATTGTTGAGCTCAACAATATCAATGTGGGAGACTACATTATTCCTCCTCCCTATAGAATTTAATGGTGTTGTTAAGAAGGCTGAAGTGTACTTTTTTGTTTTGAAGGGAGAGTGTTTGAGTATTTTCTTCATTTAGAAAAGTGTTCAATATAATAATAATAATGGCTTTTAAAAATCTAAAGCGCAAATTCGGCGAGTTGGCTGCACCAACTTATACGAAGAAGGCGATTTCAATTAAGGACCTGATTCCAGATAGAAGATATGAGATCCTTAACGCACGAAGGTGCAATACAATTTATGGCGTGAAGGTGTTAGTAGAGCTGGAGCAGGGGGTGTTATTCCTCCCTGCTAAATACGCTAGCTTGAGTGAGGAGGAGATTGTTGAGCTCAACAATATCAATGTGGGAGACTACATTATTCCTCCTCCCTATAGAATTTAATGGTGTTGTTAAGAAGGCTGAAGTGTACTTTTTTGTTTTGAAGGGAGAGTGTTTGAGTATTTTCTTCATTTAGAAAAGTGTTCAATATAATAATAATAATGGCTTTTAAAAATCTAAAGCGCAAATTCGGCGAGTTGGCTGCACCAACTTATACGAAGAAGGCGATTTCAATTAAGGACCTGATTCCAGATAGAAGATATGAGATCCTTAACGCACGAAGGTGCAATACAATTTATGGCGTGAAGGTGTTAGTAGAGCTGGAGCAGGGGGTGTTATTCCTCCCTGCTAAATACGCTAGCTTGAGTGAGGAGGAGATTGTTGAGCTCAACAATATCAATGTGGGAGACTACATTATTCCTCCTCCCTATAGAATTTAATGGTGTTGTTAAGAAGGCTGAAGTGTACTTTTTTGTTTTGAAGGGAGAGTTTGAGTATTTTCTTCATTTAGAAAAGCTGGTTTAAGTCTGTCTATGTTGATTGTAGTTGTAGTATTGTTTTTTATTATTTTAAAGAATTTTGGTGATTTTTCGATGACTCTGAATGGTCCATCGTATGGGTATTGTAATGAGTGTCGTATTGTATCGTTTCGTACAAAAACGAATTTGCAGTCTTTTAATGTTTGTGGAACGTATTGTTATTGGTGGCATTCCTTATATGAAATGCTGATTTCATTGAAAAACTTTAAAAAAGTAAAAAAAGCTCAAGTATTCAAAATTTTCAAAAATAAATACTAAAAATTGCAAAAATTCAAACCCAATATAAAAATTTCAATTTGCATATCACACCGTCTGGGGTAGCTCAGATATCACCAGTCGAGATAGATCTTTGATATAATTTAAAAAATGTTCTATAGAGACAAAAGTGTATTGGGATACTATATGAATATAGAAACACATCACACCATATGGGGTAGCACAGATAACAACAGTCGAGATAGAGGAGGAGTATTTGAGCTGTTGTTAAGCTACTTTTGTACGAGTTGCGTAATGCTGTTTCTAGTTGGGGTAAGGTCGTAATGTTTGATGTATAACATAACGTCGTTCTAACACTAGCGGTTAATTTTATACCTATGACAAGCTCTATTAATTTTTTCTTGTCATCTGCAGAGTATGTGTCATGTAGTAATTGTATAAGCTTCAAAAAACCTTCTAAATCTTTGTAGTTTCCTTAACTATAGGCCCCTCAGTATCCGACCCCACATATTTTCTAAAATCGACGACTAATCGCCTACAATTTTAATAAGAGCAATGCAATATGTAAGACATGGAAAGAAGATCGTATTAGTAGCTAAACCCGGTTCAAAATTTAATGAGTTGTTAAATCAGCACTTTTATGATAATTTGAAAATTTATTGGCGCATGGGAATAACGGGATTCTCACTAAGACGATTATCTAGAGGAGGTGAAGGTAGTTATATTGAAACATCACAAAATGATTATTCAGTTGGGTTGACTGAACGATATCCAATTACATGGATTAACAAACCATTGATTGAGTTGAGACAGAAAGCGTCGAACCAGTCCAAGATACAAATACACTGCAGAGTGTGGGATGGTGAAAATCGATATATATCAAATAAAATTTTGACAGTTAAAATTAATGTAGGGTTCGCCCAAACATTAATGTCTTTATATACTCAACCCAGTGAAGGTTGTAGAATTGTACAAGATGATTCTCGTGCTATGATAGTAATTCAGTCTTATCCCGACATTGATTATTCGCAAAAGGTAGCCGTTATATGTAAACGTATCAGAGAAGGAATTTCCGCTCATCTAGTTGGTGAGAGTGGAATTATATCAAAGTCCATACAAAGTCCATATAACGCACCTTTATTACTAGTACCCAAAAAGAGCAGTGATGATACAAAAAAATGGCGATCCTGCGGACGACTACACTGGAAGATACAAGAAGCAATGAACGAGGAAGACTTTAACAAGAAATATACAGAATTAGCAGACTACATAAAGAAACTACAACAAGAGATAAAAAACATAGCAGAAGAAATAGAAACAGAAACAGAAACAGCAGCAGTATACAAACCAACACCTATACCAGGTCCGAAGGCAATATCAATAGATGAATACCTTACCAGACAAAAAATAAAATACAACGAACATAAAAAATCGTCTGAAACTACAAAGAGGAAGAGGACACGAGCTGGACGCCAAGTTCGTCAACGAAAAGAACAGCAGGAGCTATATCGAATGGTCCACATTTCCAAAGGACAACAAAAAATAAATTTCATCAATCAAATCAAAGATTTACAATACCGAATAAAAAATAAAATCCCATAAAATGGTAAAAGAAATTTGTTTCGTGTGCGAAGCAGAAACTGAAGACATCGAAATTCATCTGAACGAGCACAACAACATTTTCGAAGAAGCACACGAAACTCTAAAAACAATTGAAACACTGGAGAATTTCGTAAAGCTGAATCCAACGTTCGTAATAGACATAGAAAACATCGAGTCACCAGCCCTCAAAAGGACGATCGCGGATTTATATTATTAGGAATAGTAATTAATCATAATAAATCCAATTATATGTTTTTTTTTTAATAATAAAACAAATTATCAGACATTTTTAATTAATGATTCCAAATTTTGCTGCGACTATAGTAAACATAACGATGTTGGACAATACTAATAGGGAAAAGATAACTATAAACGAGAATATAGAGAACAATTTAGGTTCAGCCATTACCAAGAGCGAAGTGACCACAATTGGCACTACAGTTTTTATAACTTTAATCGGAGTACTAATTTTATTTTATTTAGGTTTTCGCTTGAACAGACATTGCAAGGAATACGTATTAAAACATGTAACGAGAACACAAAACAATATACCATAAATTAAAAATCTCTTCTATTTTCTCATATGCAAATACTAATAGAAATTTTTGCAAAAAACCACACAAATTCTTTCTAAAGAATATTTTTATGCATACGTTATCGAAACTATTTAAAGAAGTGCGAACCATAAAAATAAATACAAAAAAAACAGTAAATAGAAGATACACCAATACAACACTATTTAACTATTTTCAAAAATAAATACTAAAAATTGCAAAAATTCAAACCCAATATAAAAATTTCAATTTGCATATCACACCGTCTGGGGTAGCTCAGATATCACCAGTCGAGATAGATCTTTGATATAATTTAAAAAATGTTCTATAGAGACAAAAGTATATTGGGATACTATATGAATATAGAAACACATCACACCATATGGGGTAGCACAGATAACAACAGTCGAGATAACTTTTTGATATATGAATGTACAAGTTACGTAAGCTTTGCACATCACACCGTCTGGGATAGCTCAGATATCACCAGTCGAGATAAATCTTTGATATAATTTAAATTTTAAATGTTGTATAGGGATAAAATTGCATTGCCGTACTTTTAACTTCAAAATAGATACACATCAGATTTTTTGAAAAAAAATCAGATTCGCTTTTGACGTATAATATAATATATAAAAGATATATGGATGCAGGACTATGTATCGTTAGGATATTGGTTCGATTTAAATTGGCTTTGGTGGCATTCCTTATAGGATATGCTGCTCTAATACATAAGCCCAATGTAAAACAAGTTAATTTGGACATCACACCGTCTGGGGTAGCTCAGATATCACCAATCGAGATGGATATTTGATATAATTTAAATATTAATTGTTAAACAGGGACAAAAGTGTATTGAGATACTTTTACCTTCAAAGATGGATATGAATATAGATATGCATCACACCATATGGGGTAGCACAGATAACAACAGTCGAGATAAATTTTTTATATATGTACGTACAAGTTACGTAGGCTTTGCACATCAAACTTTGAGTTGACGAATAAAAAATACAAGCAACAAATAACTTCGGGAAATAATTGCAATAAAAAGCTACGTATAAATAAATTTTCGAAGCGATTAGATTTCGAGAGTGCCAGCATTTGCAGAATACAATGACGACTCCAAAACTAAACAAAGCGTTTTGCTCTATTTTTATGTGGATTTTCATGTCATTGCAGCTCAATAGCCATACCACTTAAACATTTCAGCTCTCTCGCGTCTCAAGATAACGCAACCAGCCCATGGCGTCGCTGGTTCGGAAAGATTAATTTTTTCTGAAGAATACCCTGGTGCGGAAGAATATTATTCTTCAATCGTTAGGTATATCATCTTCGATAAGCGGTTCACATCATCTCCAAAAACTAAACCACCTCCCGAATCTAAACCGATCAACTATTTGCCTGCCGTACATCCACCACCTAGACATACACCTTCGACGTCTTCCGTTCTCGCTTCCAGCCTCGTACAAATATTGTTCGCTCGTCCCGCTCAACGCAGTCATCACTATGCTCCCAAAAACTACTCGTGCGATAGAAAAGAGAATTGCCAATTTTGATTTGATAGTTGAGTGTATAAAATGTTTCAAGATAAAATAATAGTTATTGATGCGCAAGTATTTATTATCGATGGCAAGCTTGTTCCAAAAGAAGTGAGCATTTCTGGTATTGATACACGAATTAAATCGTTTGTTCTTCAAGCGCCGGGAATGATAAATTTGAGTAGTATGTTTATGGGGGTTCTAGACCACATTTTTCACCAATTACGTACAAACACCAAATGGCCGCATATATAGCGTCGAAAGACGTGGAGCCCGAGCGAACCAATATGAAATAAATTAGACGTTGGTTTCAAATTTGGGTTGTCTAGAAGTGACGGAGATGATCGCCTCCAGGTACCATTTCGACGAAACCGATTATGTTGTCATTCCTACGTAGTCTTTCGCGCCGAAATTCTAACTAATTAATTTTTTCTAAGATGCGTTTTTTTTTTTGCAGTTTTCTCTGGAACGTATAAGTGAATTTAGTATCTGTATAAAACTCAACAGAATTATGGAAAGAAAATGTAATAGAAGTAGCATTTTATATCGGCAAGTATTAGGTCACAAGAAGATTTTCCGCCCTGCAATTTGAAATCATAATACTTCCAATCAGCCTTATTTTCATCTTAAAAAACATCACAAATCACAACATTCAACATTTGACAAATAAAATTTTAACGTAAAAATTATAACGTCTGTTGTTTTTATTTATTATATATCCAATGTCCAATGTCCGTTTGTCCTAAATCAGTGCTTGAAATTGGAGCTGCGCCCGGTCAGTGGACTCTTCTGTTACACCATCTCTTTCCGAAGTCAACTTTAACTGCTATATCACCATTCCCTTCACCAGGATTCTTAGTTTACGATTCTAACCTCAATTCAATATTCCAATTATTATAATCCAATTCAGAGATATTTTGATAATATGTAAAAAACATCACAAATCACAACATTCAACATTTCGCAAATAAATATTTAACTCAAAATATATTTTTTAATTTTAAAATATTATCTCTCTAAAGCAGGACATGAAAAATATTTACCAATTCGATGTAAATTATTTTTTTTAAAATTAATAATATAAATAAAATTTCTTATTTTTTAATAAACTGGCTAAATATAAAAAAAGTTAGAATCTTTTTTTAGCAATTGTAATCTTTGTGCTTTTTTTAAAAAATAGATTTTCCCAAAGGGAAACTGCCGGCGAGTCTACTTGTTAAATACCGATCAGCCTTATTCTTATCTTAAAAACATCACAAATCACAACATTCAACATTAGGCAAATAGAATTTTAACGTAAGAATTATTAAGACAGGGATCAACGCAAATTAAAATAAAAGCGTCAGCGTTTATTTTGATAGCTATTACCATTGCGAGTTCTACTCTATTGAATACAAATTTCGTTGAAAATTCTGAAGAAGTTATTTAAACAACACTACAAATAAAATAAAAAGTTAATAAACTTTAAAATATATACTTATAATAATATTTAATTTTTATATTTTAAATATTAAAAATATATTATAAACCATGTCTACCGTACTAGCAAACGATGTCCTTGCTAAATTGTTTGCCCTCCCCCCCCTAAGCGTGGCTTAGGCGTCAAAGATCCTTACATTCTCAATGTTTATGAACATGACTTGCAAACCCGCTACACCCACTATTACACCAACGTATTACGTAAATGTTCGATCATACAGAGCCCTTACGAGCAAACGATGTCCTTGCTAAATTTTTTGGCCCCCCCCCCTAAGCGTGGCTTAGGCGTCAAAGATCCTTACATTCTCAATGTTTATGAACATGACTTGCAAACCCGCTACACCCACTATTACACCAACGTATTACGTAAATGTTCGATCATACAGAGCCCTTACGATCAATCTGGTAATCTGGTTTCTAAGGCCTTGACCTCTGACGTCAAGGAGATGCCTAAGGTCAAGGAGTTGATCTTAGAAAATAATCGTCTATTTAAGAAATACTGTTTCGAACATAGACTGATTGGTAAGCAGCCAAAGTATGAGGTTACATCTAGTATAACGCCTCAGAAACGTTACACTTCAGAGGAGATCCTTCAAGGAAAAGGGTTTAGGATGCATTCTATACCCTTTAAAACCGAAAATCGGTTTTACTGGCTGCGTGACGAAATGTCACGTTCCCAGAAGAAGAGGCTTACGACCTCTTTTTGGAAGGATGTTAACGCCAAGAAGAGTCTTTACGACACCAAAGTTAGGTTGAGTAACATAAACCAATCTAACAAAGCCCTACCCGTGTTTGTTATTAGACAAACCGAAAACAAAAAGGTAAGAGCTGGGGTCTCGTGGGGGCCGAGTGTTGAAGCAGAGCTAAAGAGATTCAGATCTGAAAAGATCAATATAAAAATTGTCAACGTGTCGGCTAAAGTAGATAACCAAACGACAAATGATTTGCCCTAAAGATAACAAACTACCAGAGGGAGTTCCATACTCCAATCTAAAGATGTTAAAAATGGGAAAACCGGCATTTGAATCTAGTTGACGATCAGGACCACCAACACCAAGGCTTAGGACTGAGGTACGAGCTCTTTAAAATAAGAGTTCTATTTATAGTTCTAACGATTATTTCGGCTATCTGTCTGATTTTAGTGTTGACAACTCTGATTTATCAGTCAACAGTAAGTCACGACTTAAAAAGAGTGATACACAATATTTGTATCCGAGAAGCGACTTTAGCAGAGTGTACCTAATGTCGGCTTCTGAAACATTGGCGGTGACAGCAAAAGATGCTGCTGTCACATCCGAAACGATTGCATCTTCTACTCTGGGCTCAGAACCCAAACAATCAAGTTTCTCTCGAAATGAGGCTTCGAAACTTGGAGTGCCAGAGCCCAAAACGGTCGAATTGACATCCCTGATACTCAACCACCCTTATCAGAAGTTTGGTAGCATGCATACAAACTTGTCTAATAACATCGTCGACCGAGACATCCTTACCTTTTCCCCGCATGCGAAACCGAGCTATGTGAAGAAAAACAATTTTATACACCTTTTGATTTTATGATATCCGGACCTCTAATTGATATGTTAACAACATTTAAATCTAATTATGACGAAGCACGTGTTTCATGCACAACATTTAAAATAAAAATGTCTAATCAACTTGTAACAAGGAAAATTTCATCACTAGGACTTTCAAATGTACATTTACCTTATCTCAATGGGTTGACATACAAACCTGAAAGGCGAGCTGGTCAAATGAAATCAATTGAAATGATTATGTCAAAATCATACATACCCTACTTTTCAGTAAACACCGCGTCAACGGTATTCTGCAGGTCAGAAGAGAAAAAGACTGCCAGTGAAATATACTGGAGGAAAGAAGAACTAGCAAAGATGCTCGTTTCTGACTACGATAAAGTTGCAACAACGTCGTCTTCTAGTAAATACATTGAGGCAATAATAAAGAAATTTCGCCAAGAATGGGAACTTTATCCGGTAGGTACCCCCGTTTTTAATGACAGAGGTGACTTCTTTGGTCTTTTAACGCACGGTAGAGAATTGCATCATCATCATTTCGAGTGGTTTTTTTCCACAATTATAGCTAAATCAAAGATAATAAAACTACATTAGCGAGTTTCTTAGAGCACTCTAGCAGCGCTTTAGTAATTGCCTTGACACTCTTGTAGAGCCAGCTTATTTTATTGTTTGATTGCCCCTTTGTGTCGACATTGGGTTGCTGAGAGCGTCGCTACGTGCTAACCAGTTCAGTTAAGATTATTGATGATGATGAAATACAATTTTGCACTTGTGTCTCAGCTAATCATCTATTAGGCTATTGTCCTATAAAATCAGGTTTTCACTCGGTCGCATCAATACTATATGTTAAATACGCCGATGTAATTGCTGATTCAACTATTATAAAGCAAAAGAATAAAACAAATGTTATATCCATCAATCCTTATGTAGATAAGAAAGCTAAGAACGTTAAATCTAAGGATAAAAAAGAGAAAAATTCTAAAGAAATGAGAAAAGAAGAAACATCAGATATTGATAATGCAAACGCTACCAGCTCACATAATGGAAGCCAAAATAATTTTTCTAATCTCAAATTATTATAGTATAGTATATATAACACTACTTCCATTTTCAACAACATATTTATGTGAGCAAAGTTTTTCATCGCTTGTATTAATCAAAAATGATAAGCGTTCGTGCTTAAAATGTCTTGATGAAGAACTTCGGGTCGCCCTGTCAAAAATCGAGCCAAATATAAAACTTTTGTGTTCAATGAAGCAAGCGCAGGTGTCACATTAGCTTAGGTAGCGTATTATTAAATAAAAATTCATAGTCTTTAAAAATATTAAAAAGAAAACATAAAAATCATCCCATATATAATTTGTTTGCAGTAATTTTTAGTTTCCCACTTAGTTGTACAGCTTCTTGGGCGGGCTAGTAGCCAATTTTTTAACTGTTTTTTTATTTGACTAAGTTTTGAAATTTCTCATTTAATGTATATTTAAATATACGTATACTTTACAAAATAAAAATTATGAAATTATTGTGAAAATTTGTATCAATTAAATTTGGGTTTAAGGTTAACCAGGAAATTGAGTCCAAAAACCTTACAGCGTCATAACCCTAACGGCGGGCACAGGTGAAGACCACGATCTTATCAAATACTTCGTAAATTATGACTCTCATGCAAACGGAAAAAGGATTTCTCAAAATATATAACAACGGAATACTCGCTAAATTGTACTATACAGCCCTCAACACGAATAACAAACGGATCGTTATAGACATTACTAAACAAACGGGCTATACAAATTTGGATCAACTCACATACAATTACACCCTAAGTGTGTTCGAGACACTACCAAACAGAGCACAAGTATCAAAATACATCAAATTGTTCCAAAAGGATAAATACATACATCCACTATTGAAAAAACTAGCCAATCTGGAGAAAATATCTATATATTTCCCAAAAATATTACTCAAAAGCGCATATAGTAAACAGGGAAAACAACTCTTCAAAATGGATAAAATGTTCGCAGAATACACCATTGGAAAACAAATACAGATAGCTCGCGAAGTTAGAGCACACGACAACCAAATCAGAATTTTGTTTGACAAGAATTTCATTGAAAAGAGCACGGTAATGATCGACAGATACAGAGTATTAGTCAACGATAGGAATGAACAAGCGATACTGTCTGCTGGGGCCCAGAATGCTTATGATGCATCCACATATTATGAAAGGGCACATGGCGATGAACATGAAGATATTGTACGCATTGGAGACACTATACTACTCCTTAATAATCAAGCGTAGTAAATAAAGATGAATCCTTTATAATAATAATAATATATATATATTTTAGCTTTTGGTGTGCCGCGTTATTTCAAAAAAATTTTTTGTGTGTCGTAGTTAATAAAAGGTTGCGGAGCACTGATCTATACTTATAGACCTACCTGGCTCATAGATTGCTAACTATTTTTTATTCGTAAATGATAGACCTTTTTAACATTGAAGATGGATCAAGCGAAGACGAGCTTATCTTTGATTCACTCGTACCTTGCCAACCCCCTGTCTTCATTATTCTTATCTTAAAAACATCACAAATCACAACATTCAACATTTGGCAAATACAATTTTAACGCAAGAATTATTGAGATTTCGTATTATTTGTAATTTCAAATTGTCTATATATTTAATGTATAAAATGTAGAGTTCAACGCAATACAGTAACACTACATTAGATAGTTTCTCACGCACCCGCTGGAATGCAATATATTATTTATTTGTATCAGTTGAGCGAAATAGGGCCGAAATTAAAAAAGTTTTTCGTTTGATTCATACTGGATTTCACATATTACGTCATACGAAGAACGTTTTCAAGTACGATACAATGAATAATAATAAAGCCAAGAATAATTCTAATTCTGTGTCAAAAACAGAGGATAGAGTTTGGATTAGGCTTTCAGCTTATATTTTTGATGAAGGACTTTGTGTGTTAGTTAAAACACAGAATTATTCTGGTGGCAATGCCGGTGAAACGGTAATGTTCACCCAAACTTATGACAAATTTGATGTAAATAACATGAAGACGGATAGAACTTTCAAACTATTCGGGAAAGGAGATAGTTTCAAATTATATGATTCTCATTTTAGTATAACAATTAAAAATAGTAAAATAATAAACTCAACGTACAATCGTAATCGTCAGACGGTAGATCTAAGATCATATTTGGTATCGGGATCTGATAGACGCCTAATGTATGGTGAAGTACCCCTGTTTGATTCGGGGACAGGTACAACGACTGAGTCCAAGTCCTTTCTTGAGTCTTTGGGGCAAACAAGTATTCAGAAGTTCGAAAAGAAGAAAGACCCCATATTGGAAGTTAAAGAGAAAAAAACCAATAAGAAAGATGATGATACATCATCTAAAAAAAGAAATAACAATAACGATAAAGACGCCAATGACAGTAACAATACGAATGCTCGTACTAATGGTAATATGCGTTTGGATGTTCCTAGTACGAGTAGAGGTCTAATAAATAAATCAGTTTCTAACATAGACACGGAAAATGCTATTTTAGATGCTAGTATAGCATCTAACGTAATTAATGGTTTGTTTGAAGAAGGGAGAGAATTAGTAACTGCTGAAGATGTACATAGTGAGTTAATCACATGCTCTGAGTTATATACACATCTGAAAGAAAAAGGTTTAGATAGCGCATTTTCCTATAATTTAGTTGATACTCCTGAAGTCAACTACTTTGATAATTTATTAAAAGAACTTAACGTCACAAGTAAGGAAGATTTAAAATACTGCGGTATAATGCCTCATGTTCCAACCAATGCTAATGTATATATAGTATCTGAAACGGCGGTAGGTGTACATCGTGTGCCATCTACCAATGCGACTAGGACGTATAAATATCGTCAAATTAACCTCATCCATAGTATGAATTAGCATGTGAAAATTCACTTCCTGGTCCGAACCTGGGTATTCGGTATTAACTTTATACTTGGGGGATTATTCAATTAACAACATGAAAACATAGAGACATTTCTAAAAACACTCAAGCCGAACAAAATTTAAAATTAGAATATCTAGTCATGAAAAGAGACTGGAACATGAGTAGGATGACTTCTACAATCCAGGGAGCAACAATAGTAAGGCCCACAATAAATCCTGTGTCTAAGATAAGAGGGTATCAATGTGGATCAGTATTTGTGGTCAGTACGCAGATGTGCGACGGTCCCAAAACTAATAGCCTTTTTAACTATTTGACAGATCGCGGTATTGCTAATAAGCAGATTGACCAGTGTTTAGTACTGACAGTCAACATCAAATTGACTATAACATCAATTGACTATTGAGTAAGTTCATATTTTTGTAATTCTAAATTGGTATGTATGTATTTGTAAGAAGTATTTTATGAGTGAAAAGAATGTTCAATTTTCAATTTTTTTTACTCGTAACTAGAGATGGGCGCGTGTCGTGTTTTTCGTCGTGACACGAACACGCACGACGTGACACGACGTGTACGTGTTAGAAAATTTGAGTTCGTGCGTGCTTGTGCGTGTTTCGTGTTGAACAAATTGACACGACTAGCACGACCCAATACATTAAGCATTTTGTTAACCTCTTCAATCCCGAACCAAAAATAAAATAAAAAAATTACTTTTTAAGTTTTATTTTTACTAAATGGGATCTAAATAACTCATTTCTGCAAAAAAAATTTAAAAAATTTTTTTATAAATAATAGTTTTTAAATGTCCACATATGTGGACAATGGTTAATTATGTCCTAACTTTTCGCGATTAAAGTAGAAACAAAATGAAAAAAAAAGTTCAGGAGGCAATTCGTCGCAATGATAATCAATATAAATTAGTTGCGAACACACAAGCTAAAAGTGATGCTTGGGAAAATTTTTTTCTAATTGAATGCGATGGCAAACGCATGGATTTCGTTTGCTGCAAAAAGTGCAAGGTGGTACTTTCATATTTGGCTAAAACTGGAACTGGCATTTTGAATCGTCATAAATGTACTCTGCCTTTGTTGGATTCTAAGAAACAACCCACATTAAATACATTTGTACAACAAAAGGTTCCTCATCAAGTTTTGAAAGATCTAGCGCTCAAGCAGCTGGGCTTTGTATTAAATGAACGTCGCACAAGGTTATTGAGCGCAAATCTAGACAAATTAATTTTTCTTAACAAAAATATGTAAATAAAAATATATAAGTACATATTAATAAACATGTAAACGTAAAACAAAAATGTGTTTTAGATCTTATGAGGATATATTTTTTACAGTTGAAAAAGTCTTGCGTGTCGTGTCGTGTTTGGAAAATTTTTAGCCGTGCGTGCTGCGTTCGTGTTTCAAATTTGTAATTCGTGTTCGTGTCGTGTCGTGTTTAAAAAAATAGACATGCGCCCATCTCTACTCGTAACACAAGTAATGCTGTTCCATGCCTTTTTCCCCTACATGGCGATCCTGCCAAATACGAACTGGACCACTGACGTAGAAAAGTTTGAAGAAAATTTTCGCAAAATCACGGCAAATTTACAAAAGTTTGAACAATACGTCCCGACACCACTGGCTCCAATAATTCGTTTTGTGGAATTTTCGATATTCAAAAATTGTCGCTCCATTTATTTATGTAATTTTTGCTTAAAACATATGCGAGGCGAAGAAATAATGCAAAGGCATAAGAAAGAGTGTCACGAAGTTATTACAAATATGTGTGCAGGAGAAAATAACGATATGTATATGCAGATTTTGAATGCATATTACAAAAAGAAAACCTAATGAATTCCGCAATTACACATAAACATATTCCGGTAGCTTTTAGTTATTACATCAAATCATCTTTTGATTCGCAATTAAATAAATTTGTATCTTATTCAGGCGAAAATGTTGCACAAAATTTCATTGAAAAGCTAATGAAAGATACGAACTCTCTGTTTCGAGATTATTTAATGCAAGTGAGATCAATGAAATCTCTCACATCTGAGGAAAATAATACTCATTTTGAGAGCAATGAATGTCACATCTGTTGCAAACAATTTGTTGCAACTGATAATAATACTACTGGCGCCGTTTCGTTCCTCCCATCGTCGGTCGAGAAAACGCTTGAAGCTTGTAGGATGCCTATCCGAATCGTTAGCGTCCTATACAATATAGCGACTATGTTGGAATTGCCCAAAATCCAGTGAGACTAACTATCAAGTAGTACGGGTTGATTTTTTATCCATAGCATTCTGGAAATTTCCAAAACGATCAGAATGGCTCCTGTTCAATCAGATAATATCATCAATGGAATCGAAGAAAGACTTTCTTCTCCAAACAGACATTACATGGCGATTCTGCCAAATACAAACTGGACGACTGATATAGAAATATTTGAGGAAAATTTCTGTAAAATCACGGAAAATTTAAAAAAATTAGAATACGTCCCGATACCACTGGCTCCAACAAAGAATCCACCAGAAAACGTGCCAACACCGAAAACAGCTGGCCCAAAGCCAATTACTATAGAGCAATATAAAGATCGACTAAACAAACAGAATCAGGCTAGAAGAGACTTTTATATTGGAAAGCTATGATGAGCACAGTTTTAATTTACATAACAGTACACACAAAGATGAGCCGATTTGATCAATGTGCAGGAGTACACTATGCCGGTGCAGGCAATAGTTCACGGGATAAGACGAATACTAATAAAGCTCAGAAATTTATTTCTGATATGATTATGAAAACAGATACTATAACTTCATTTGATGATTCATTCAACGTAAAGTTGTTTGAGTTACGTAGGGATTTAAATTTAGACGGACCATTTGTACAGAAGCCAGCATTGACTAAACCTGATTGTGTTAAGCTGAAGGAAATATTCAATGCTTCGACAGAGATATTAAAACTGGACTATAATCTTGAAGACTATGTTGAATTCAACGAGGAGTCTAAGATTGGAACGGCCATATTTAGCTTAAACCATAATGGTTTAGTTAAGACTCAATGTTTAATAAATGGAAATGAAACAATGATAGTTCATTTATATAGTATTGAGAATATATTCTCTTCCACTATACGTATTAATAGGGACAAAAAGTCGTTATATCTCCCAATTGAGTTGTATAACGAACTAACGCCACGATCGCAAGGCGCTATAGCGCAACATTCTTTCTTCGCTACAGTTGCTTTAAATAGAGCATTTGATAACCAAGATATAGCGAATAGAACTTTTGGAAATAGTATAGATCTAAATGGTATTGAATTCGCGCTGAATTTAAACCTACCAGTAGAGATTTCCGATGAATTAGTATATTTAATCTTAGTGAAAGCAGATAACTCTTCTAGTTTAGTATCAATTAGTTTAGTAAAAATTTTGTTTTGAAATTCCGACGTGAATGGCTGGATTATATGGTGGCTTCGCAGTTCTTGATAGACATTATCAAAGAGGCATTAGGTATCGTGTTTCATGTAAAGTTTGGTGGGTCAATAGTGATCTTGGTAAAGATGCTGAAGCGCGTGAGATCACGTTTTTCAGACTCGATTATGATTCTATTGTTATATTTGTGGTAAAAGATATTAATTTCATTAGAGAATTTATCGATTGTGGGATTGTTTTTAATGCGACTGCTTTAAGTGATGATAGTGATATTACGATGAATTACGATTTAGTATTTCACGTGCATTAGTTGATTATCGAGTATGTGGACCTGAGTTGGAATGTTTGTTAGATCCTGATGTATATTCTAAAGCTAGCGAAATGTTTGGCCAGCGTAAACTGTATACACTTTTCGCTGGTTTTGTTCAACGTAGAAAAGTAATATATATTGGTGGTTCGCCAGGTGAAGCGTGGGTTCCATATGCTAAGAAAAATAACTATGAAGTGCTTAATATCGATCCGAGACCGTTAATCGCGACATCGGAAAAGATAAAAAGTATCAGTAGCATATTTGTTAGTTGGGCTGCCCTAAAAGAAAATTTAAATGAAAAGTTTGATCTTATTTGGGATGTAAGAGGTGATTACATTAATGATGATCAGTATGAAAGAATGGTTGCATCTGAAATTATTTTATTAAATAAAGCTTTGGATGAATTGCCGTCAAATTGTGTAAGAATAAATTTAAAAATTAGATCTCGTAATATTGCTCAGTATAAATTGCCTCCTGGGGGTAGATTTTACTTGTTGCCTTGGTGCGTGGAGCGTGGTAAAAGCGAATTGATACGTTTGTCGTAATAGGCTTCGTGAAACGGAATTTGTTGATAGTTCTGTTCGTGATACTATTAGTGATTTAAATGTTGAGCAGAAATTCGGTGTGACGAATAGTAAGTTAATGAGACTGGATTACGAAAATTGCATGGATTTAATGAGCGTTAGTAAGTATGACTTCAATTTATTCACTTTAAATTGGAATGATCATGCTAGAAGAAATGATTATTTAGCATCAGCGAGTGGGGTTATTTCTTTTTTCACGGGAAAAAAATTAAATGCTAATGAATATAACGTCAAATATGATAACATATTAAACCGTTTTAGTTTAGCGGAGTCAAGGGTGTTCATAAATGGTCGTATTCCCAATTTGCAGCTTTTGTTGCCATTGGATATTACCATATATAATGATGAAATGTTAACCACATGCAATCATAAATTATTTTATTTAGGATTTAAAGCGTTAACATTATATAGTTATGAGATGTATAATGAGGCTAAAGCTGCAGCTGCAAAGGAATTAGGGTATATTTATACAAGATTTCCCAATGAGTTTAGTTTAGCTGATAAAACTTGTACGCCTAGTGGGCATATGCTTAGATTTGTTATGGAAGAAATAGCTACTGGAGATTTTGTCTTGTTTGGTTATTTTCAAAAAGTGATTTTTAATTTCTTCAATCACGTAAATAACCGAAAACGAGATACTATAAAAAAGAACTATATTAGCGGAAATAGATTGAAATTACCTAGATTGAAGTCGAGAAAACTAGAGAAAAATAGTAAATTTATTTGGCATTCTATTGGTGCGAGAGCGACAGAGATTTTGACAAATACTCCTAAACTGCTCTCTTCAATTTTTGAGAATGCGTGCAGTAATGCATATGAGATAATTAAAGATTATTCAGGTTTAGAAGTTAGAATTTTTGAATCTTCAAATAAATTACCTGTACCTGATCCCAAGATAGCAAGTCTTAATAATTTAATTGGACTATCCACTCTTGAAAGAGTTGTATTAGTTATGAAACATATTGAAAATAATTATGCTATAAGAGGAGAATATAACTTCAATTATGGTAGAGATTTTTTATATAATAGGACGCCGATGGCGTCTTATTTAATTCGTGAGTTTAAAATAGATAAAAGCGTTTGCTATATCTATTTTCACAAATTGTGCGTGAATAATATCGGTAGGGGTGCTTATCCAAACCATGATAATTCTAAATTCAATTACGATGAGTTACTTCCTTGTCATTATCATTACTACATGCAAAATGATGAAAATGTGAGTACTAAGTTATATGATAATGCAGTTAGTTTGCATCATTCCAGAAATTATCATCATGCTGCTTATTGGGGTGATGCGGAAATGCCAGAAAAAGCATTAAAAGAGCATCTATGTAATATTTTAGCATGTGATTGGTTAAGAGCCCGTCCTATTATTGAAATATATCGTCCTAGATGTAGAAAAGATTGGTTTAAATATGCGGGAATTAGATATAAGGAAAAGATTAAAGCGTTATGGTTGCAAGAGTTTGAAGAGAATTCGGAATTCATTTTGGAAAATCTCCGAATTAAATTAGATTTGAAGTTTCTGCTACCTCCATAGTTGATGGCGCATTGCACAAGTGATCCTCTTTGAGTTAATCATTTGGAAAAGTAATTTTGATGGCGCTATCTTATCGCGCGTATTACAAGAACAAGGAAGATGTTTCTTACAAAGAGTTGATTATGGCTATTTCATTAGCCACTAAAGCCATACAATCGCTTATCAACGAAAAAAGAAATTATTATAAATTAAACACAATGTTAACGTCCATTGTTAGATGGTTAATTGGAAATGGATGCTTTAGTTGCATCATTCAAACATTTAGCATGTACATTGAGCTAATGAGTTTTTCTATACTACCATATAATCAAAGAACTTCTTCTTTAATGGTTTTAGGTAGTTATAATGTAGTACCCGTTTCGTATAACAGTAATGAAATTGAAAATGAATGTGGAGGTGAAGTTGGAAACAACGTCGCCTCTGAGACTTATATAAAAACAATATGATTGTTCACTCGAAAATGTCGAACCATACTTTAATGGTAGCTAGTCAGCAGTCCGATAGTTATATGACTATTGTTCCAATTAAAAACAATCTAGAACAGTGTTTCACATGCGTTAAATCATATGTTCCATTTGGTGAAAAGTCATAAATTGACAGGAACCAATGTCGGTTCTATGATTTGGCGGCGGAAGAAAATGTGTGTAAATAATGAATTGAATGATCCCTATATGATTCGTATGGTGAATGATTTACTAATGTTATCATATAAGCATAGGGATCCATATTATAGTTATTTGTATTTGGCGATATGTTTATTAACTGGCGGTCTGACCAGAGATTTCCCTAACAGAATAATCAATGCAAACTCTAAAGAGTGGAGTGCATTAATCTCTGATTTTATTTTTTTCACTCATAAGAGTCTGTTCGATAAGAATACAATATATAGTTAGAGAACTATTTTTAAACGAAAAATTAATAATTAGACCTTTTAAAATATATAATATGAGAAATACGGACTTTGAGTTCATTGAACGTGCCGATGTCGATAGAACACATGGACATGTTTCAATGAACAATGCGAACTTAGAAAATATGAACGCTTTGATGCTTCAGAATCCATTAGTCTATGACGATCGTATGCAGATCGCAGTTCCGATACATAATCTTCAACAGCCATATATGGTTCCATATTATGTAAATCCTAATATGTATCCATATGATAGTAATGCCTATTTTAATAATAATGGTTATATGACTAATGCAAATAACTTGCATAATAATTTTAATAATTTTGATTTAATTCATAAAATGGATGAATTTCAAGAGAGGGATCTTTTATTAATAAATGATAGATACATTTGACATCGAAGATGGACCAAGCGAAGACGAGTCTATCTTTAATTCACTCGTACCTCGCCAACCCATTTCCAATCAATAAAATTTAGTACTACAATTTATTGATCCCAGTTAATCTTAATACATATTCAGAATGTCATCTAACTTAGATCGCTTTAATCAATTATGTAAAAGAGTTGATGATGACAATTTCTCTTGCCAACGTTGGCAAAATGATGAATATGAAGTATATGAAGATTACGATGAACAGAAATTTCATTTTAAATTTTTCAAATCTTCACTTTCCAGTGGATACAAAACTTTGGTTACAAAACTTGGCAGACGCGACTTGCGAAACGACGACCACGTAAAAGAATATCAGGTCTCTTTCGCTGATAACGCCAAACCGCTGAATAACCTTCTTATCGTAGATCAACTCAACGATGCCGTAACAGAGCGTTACGACACTCCCATGGCCGACCACTCAATATTAGCATACTCACTTCTCGCGCTCAGTTCCAATTTCGAAGATTTTAAAGATCTGTACGCATTCGAGAAGCATATGAAGCTTAATCTCGATCCTAGCGTCCCCTCGATATATCTTTGAAACTATACCCTTTAAGAACTATTCGCCATGCATATTTACTACTTTATCTCCTTGCTACTTAATCGATAATGGATATAAACTCTGATTTTAAGGAAACTTGGTACAAAAAACTCCAATATGCAGTTCTGCAACTACCAAAGAAAAACGAAAAGACTAATAGTAGGTACATCTAAATGCACAAATATAAAATATGAAAAATTTAAATGAAATGTGAACTTTGCCCTCTGCCGACGTTTGCTCAATCTCTGGAAGAACGAAGGATGTATAGTTGGCAGGAAATCGGCTTGTACCTACGTCCGTTTGGCGTCCACACCTCACACCAGTGTGTATTACTTGTACCCCTGCAATGGATCCTACAAGAGCGACGACCCTTTGCGTCTTAAACGAAGCACGGAATGCAACATCATCTCACTAATGGACGGGGCGATTGCCGTTCTGGATAATGATCGATTCCAAATCATCAACCAGGACCATGAAATAATAATAACCGGGCCACGCTCCTACATAGAAAAAGTGAGTATGAAATTGGGATCAGCCAAGAGGGACAAGAATTACCAGCAAATCATGCAAAGTTATGCCTTTATGCGCAAAGTACTACTGTCTTTCAAAGAATGTACCGTTGACAAAGTGCCTGTTGTCTTTGTACACCATATTATGATGGGCGTCCTAAAATTTCCTGGAGTTGAGATGTTTTACGATTCTGCATTACGAATATTATTTATAACGCTTCTAATATGTTCGTTACTGAACTTCTCCGCTATACTAATTGTTCTACTGATAACTGCTACCTAAAACTTTTTTTATTTAGGTGTGGCTCTTCCAGTTGCATATTATAAAACCGCTTACAACTTTCCCGTTTTAACTTTGATTATCTTGTTCACTTTCATTTTGCCTTCACTCACCTCTCTATTTGGACCAAGAGTTGGATTCACATTGTGGCTCCTCCTCGTTTTACCAGCAAGTATTGGAGGTATCGTAACTATCTACAGTTCTTTACTGAGAATTTAAAATTTGCAAAAGAGAAGCTAAAACTAAACAGGCATCTTTAAAGCAAGTAAAAATAACAAGTAAATTTAAAAATTTATTTTTATATAAAATGTTGAAACTTTATTCAATGTTATTCTTGCTGATAGTTGTTAATACTATCACAGCAAGTAATGCGTCAACGGATGAAAATCCAGAATACGTAGAGCACAACACCGATTGCCTGAAGTATCAGGCCGATTGGGAAATTACATCGTGTGCAGCTAGAAAACGAAAACGATTCTTTGCCATCCGAAATAATTTACATCTGGTTGATGTAATTTCTCGAGCTGTCTTTTCAAGGTGAGACCTATTATTGAGCTGATTAGAAGTCGCCTTTGGCAGCTACTGCTAGAAGAAAATTTTTGCATCGACGAGCAAATCATTCCATTTAAAGGAAAGCAATATATACAAGGGAAACAATGTCCTTGGGATACAAACGTTTTCTTTTTGTGTGGTAAAAGCGGAATGCCTAACGATTTGATTTAGTACCAAGGTTCAACAACACTCGTTAATCCCAGATGGATCAAAAACGTAGGCTTCGATTCGGCTGTAGTACTTAATCTTACCCAACGTATTCCGAGGAATGTAATTAGTCATTATCTGTTTTTGGATAATTACTTTCCGTCGTACCACTTGTTTGAAGCACTAAAGCAAAACAAAATTAATGTTTTTATTTGTGATAATCCAATTCTGAGATGTTTTGATAATACTTATGTAAAAAACATCACAAATCACAACATTCAACATTTCGCAAATAAATATTTAACTCAATACATATTTTTTAATTTTAAAATATTATCCCTCTAAGTCAGGACATGAAAAATATTTACCTATTCGATGTCAATTATTTTTTTTTAAATTATTGATATAAATTGAATTTCTCATTTTTTAATAAACTGGCTAAATATAATAAGTATAAGAAACTTATTTTTAGCAATTGTAATCTTTGTGATTTTTTTAAAAAATAGTTTTTCCCAAAAAGAAACTGCCGGCGAGTCTACTTGTTAAATACCGATCAGCCTTATTCTTATCTTAAAAACATCACAAATCACAACATTCAACATTAGGCAAATAGAATTTTAACGTAAGAATTATTAAGACAGGGATCAACACACTTAGAGCACTCTAGCAGCGCTTTAGTAGCTGCCTTGACACTCTTGTAGAGCCTGCTTATTTGGTTGGTTGACGTACTCACTCACACCCAGCGCGTTTTTTCAAAAAGCGCCTGGTTGGTTTCATACTTTTAGTGCCGGCTAATAAAATAGGCACGTCCTATATATTCATATAATTCTTCACCCCTTTACAATATCAGTAAAAATAGGGTCACAAAAATTATGTATAAATAAGATAGTTTAAGAATTGTAAGCCAGAGAAGAAAAGAAGTATTTTAATATAATACATGTATGCTCTTTGTAGCTAAAATCACATTTTCTTTTTACACTGTGGTAATTGACGACTTGGCCTCTATTGATCTGGGCCGAACGGAAGTTGAAGTTGAAGTAGGAGTTATTTTGAATGAGGAATTGGCAGGAATGATGGCCAATACTAATGGTATCAAACCCCTTAGTGTTGTGGATGGGAAGGTTATAGTGCAAGATGGAATGACCTGCACTATATAGATGATGGCTACGAATTCTTGGAGTGGGATGAGGACATCGAAAATACAAAACACTTAATTTTTGTAGAACTCTTTGACCAACCTAGACTAAACCGACTACAATCTTGTACCACTTCACTAATCTGTTTTTCGATAATTACTTTCCGTCATACCAGTTGTTTGAAGTATTAAAGCAAAACAAAATTAATGTTTTTATTTGTGATAAACCAATTCTGAGATATTTTGATAATACTTATGTAAAAAACATCACAAATCACAACATTCAACATTTCGCAAATAAATATTTAACTCAAAATATATTTTTTAATTTTAAAATATTATCTCTCTAAAGCAGGACATGAAAAATATTTACCAATTCGATATCAATTATTTTTTTTTTTCAATTAATGATAAAATTGAATTTCTTTTTTTTTTTTAATAAACTGGCTAAATATAATAAGTATAAGAAACTTTTTTTAGCAATTGTAATCTTTGTGCTTTTTTTTAAAAAATAGATATTCCCAAAGGGAAACTGCCGGCGAATTAATGTCTTCTTTATTCTTATCTTAAAAACATCACAAATCACAACATTCAACATTTGGCAAATACAATTGTAACGTAAAAATTATTAAGACTTCGTATTATTTGTAATTTCAAATTGTCTATGTATTTAATGTATAAAATGCAGGGTTCAACGCAAGATAATAAAACTACATTAAATAGTTTCTTACGCACCCGCTGGAATGCAATATATTATTTATTTGTTTCAGTTGAGCGAAATTGGGCCGGAATAATAAAAATCTTGCAAGAAAAAACCAACTTTATAGAATAGATAGATAATAAAATTTAACTCAAATTTAACTTTCCAACAGTTGTGACAATCTCTAGTTTCATTAATTCCTATCAAAGTACTGATAGACTGTTGCACAGCCACTTCCATTTGTTGTTTATCTTTTGCTTTACGCTTACTCAAATTCCCGTTGGATAATAAATGAAACTCCATTTTCAAATGCAACCCATGGACGGACAAAAATTTGCTTACAGGGCAATTTCTTGGGCAAATCGAATTCAGACCATTGGATTTTTCGTGGGATACAATAGAATCCCACCGGTCACAAATACAAGCGCAATTCGGTGCCACTGTAGTTATTGGAGCCCCTAAAATTTTAAGTTAGTATTAGTAAATAAAATTAGTATAAATAGTTTCGAATGGAAAATAAAATACACAGTATGATGAAGATACTCAAAGCTTAAAAGACGAGTTCTATTAGCTAAAAACATTTTGGCAGTAATTTTGCCAAAAGGAAAAATCCCTGGCAAACAATTGAGTTTAACGGGATATAGAGAACCGTAGCGTTTTTAAGCGCTGGTCCATTACCATAACTAAAAGAAAAGACATTAATATCGAATTAATTCGCAAAACAGTAAATGCTGGTTTAAAAGCAGGACAACTTAAAGCTGACATTGTTGTAGCCTACTTATATAACATATTATCCAAAGATGAGCAAATCCTGGAGTTTGGACAAGCTACAAACTCCCAATTGGAAAGAAAGGAACCAAGATCAATCCCTTTATTAGGTAGGAGAAAATGGAACCAAGCCTCTAACACTTCAAACTTATCGTTCAAGGAGACTCTGCGGTTGGCAGAAAAGCAGGAGGTTAGCTGATGCTGTGGTACTAAAACAACAAACAAACAGGTAATTTCCTACATTCAAGCTACAACATCAAATTTAGTAGAATATTGCTGTTGTAAAAGGCGTGAGCGCCTCAATGACAGGACTCTCAAAGGCAGTTACTTTTTATCCCAAATTAAAACAATATATTTTCACTCATGTACTAACTTGTAATGATAATTGGGCATTACATATTAAAGAAATTCTAAAAGATACACAAATGACATAATTCAATTTTATTTATACATATATAACAGCTTATCCCTCTGCTGTGCTAACAATCGCTAAGATTGAAGAACAGGTTTGTAAGTATATTGATGCTTATAAAGCAGCATCCATTAAATACAGAGATCTTTTACCTTATGCTAAATTACTAAATCCCACTGATTTGTCAATTGCTACATCAAAATGGCCTGAATTAACTACACCGAACTAAGGCTTCCTCATTAAAGTTATTACTGAACTTAATGCTGAAATCAAGCCAAATACATGGTTAGGTAGATTTGTTAATATTGTATCTTATCTTAAAAAACCTTTAGTGTTAATATTAGGTATGATAGCTGGATTGTGGGGTATTTTACATTTAAAAGATGATATTCAAAGTAAGCGTATAGGGGAACTTATTCAAAATAAAAAAGATTTGAATCATGTTCTATCAAAGTCTATAGAATTACATGATGTTAATGAAGAATGTTTATCTGGTAGATGTAACGTATGCACAATGCCTCAAATGGCATATGATGCAAAGCATGTAGTTAGTGCAACTCGTTTAAAAATGGCTTCTGTTAAAGCAGTGCAAAATGAAATGGCTATGGAAGTAAAGAAGAGTTTAGATCATAAATTAAAACGGAATTATTTTTATATTAGAGCTACAACATTAGATGATAAAGAAATAATAGTTAGATGTTTAGGATTGCGTGCTCGGTGGTTTATGGCTATCGATCATTATTTTGATAAGTTTGCGTCTTTAGCGCCTGGAACGCGATATGAAGTATGTGGTCCTGATTATATAGTATCTTTGGATATGAGTAAAGTTAAAGTATGTAGAGTTAATGATAGTGCAATGCGGATATGTGAATTGCCTCTTAACTTTCAATTATTTAAAAATATAGTTCCACTTTTTATTCCAGCCCAACATGTATCTAATATAATACCAGTTGCATCGTTATATGTACCAGAATTACCAGACCCTCAACATGTTGTAGATGTTATTTCTCCAATGTGGTTTAGGCAACGTATAGAATTTCATAACGATACATTGACAGTACCTGGTATTATGGATGAAGATAATTATACATCAATATCTTCTTATTGGTCATATACAACATCAGGAAAAGGATTATGTGGTAGTGTATTAATATCTGATATGAATATCACTACTCCTTTAATAGGTATGCATATTGCAGGTGCAGTCCATGGTGGTTGTGGATATTCTGAAGTTGTAGTTCAGGAAACATTATCTAATTTTTTTGATACATTGGAGCAACAACATATTGTGGATATACAAACTGAAGGCATGAATTTAATGGATCGTCATATACCATTTCTTTTAGAACCACAAATGTTAAAATCAGCATTACCTGGTGTACGACAATTTATTGGTTGTGTTCCAATTAAGTATGCTTATAAACCACCAGTGAAATCAAAACTTAGGCATTCTGTTTGTTATAATAATATTACTCAATCTACATATGATGTACCTCATATATCTCATAAAGATGAAAGATATAAAGGATCTCCTATGGTTAATGGTTGTATGCATCACGTAGATCCACCATTACCATTTCCAGATGAATTAGTAGATATAGCATATGATGATATTAGAAATCTAATATTGAATAGAGTGCATCCATTAAGATCAAAAATTGGATGTTTAAGTGTAGACCAAGCTATAGTAGGTATACCGTCTATACCAAATTATGATGCTATGGCTTTTGATACTTCGGAAGGTTTTCCTTTATCAACATTTAGACCTAGTTCAGCTAAGGATAAGCGATGGCTTTTTGATCTTGAAGAAACGTCAGATGGTTATAAATGTCACCGTGTTAATGATGAGTTATTTTATATAATGGATCAAAAATTTAATATGCGCTCAGCAGGTATTGTTCCTGCAACAATATTTACAGATTGTTTGAAAGATGCTAAGTTACCTAAAGAGAAATGTCATAAGACGCGCATTTTTTCTGTTTCACCTGTTGATTTTACAATACAATTTCGACAAATGTTTTATGATTTTACTGTAGCATTTCAAGAGGCACGTTTTAATGTAGAATCAGCAATTGGCATTAATGTTGAATTATATGAATGGCATAATATGATACAAATGTTGACTGAAAATTCTCCTCATTTTGTATGTGGTGATTATTCTAAATTCGGGCCACGATTAATGAACACTATTGTGCAAAAGAGTTTTAGAATAATAGCAGATTGGTATATATTTAATGGTGATACAGATAATCGAAATGAATTACATAGATTGATTATGGGTCAGGAAATTGCATTTAGTATGCATCTTATGCTAAATATGGTTTATCAAGTGTATTGTGGTGCTCCATCAGGTTCACCCATTACAACTATTTTAAATAATATAGTTAATATGTTTTATATGCGTTGTGCATATTTAGATATAATGAGAAAAAATAAACCAGAATATGCTAGTTTATTTTATTTTAATAAGTTTATTAAAATAATATTTTATGGTGATGATTTAATAATGACAGTTAATAAAGACATATTGGATTATTATAATAGTACATCATTATCTTTATTTTTTAAACAGTATAATATAATATTTACTGATGCACTTAAAACAGGACAAATTCAATATAGTACGCATGTATTTGCTCCTGAAACATCTTTTTTAAAGCGTACTACTAAAAGACACCCTTATAGAGCTGTATATATGCCAGTTATGGACAGACGCGCTGTTGAAGAAACGTGTAATTGGATTTTTGATGGCCATGATCCTATAGAAGCTAGTCTTGTTGCTTGTGAAACAATGATGCTGAATGCTCATGGATTTGGACCTTCTAATTATGAAGATTTACGTTCGCGTGTATATAAGTTCTGGAAAATATACTATGAATATCCAATAATACCATCATGGAAAGATGTTGATTATAGGATTTATGAGGGTGGAATATTTTAAGTATATATATATTGTAGTATTTATATATAGTGTAATGTTGCGTGTATCACCCCTACTTGGATGCTCGTTGAGCTAAACCTCTTACACATTTACCTTCATATTGTTTAATTATAATTAAAAATTAACCAGATTATATAGGAGTGGATTTTCTTTGTTGATTAACTACAAAATCGACTTCTTATTAAAGAAACAAAATCAATATAAAGTTGCAACAATGAAGTTTCTTCCAGCCACTCTAGCATTGCTTTGTCTATTGAGCCCTTCAAAAGAGAGTCCATGCAGTAAGGAAGGATGCACAGGCCCCTACATGCTGGAATATCAGCCATTAATTTTCAATTATACCATCCCAGACTTTACTAATGTTTATATAACTGAATATACTCCTAACATTGAATTGACAATAATGTTTAAAAGAGTATTTAAAATGTATTGTTATAACGGAGGACCCTTAGACTCTAATACAGGTTGCATTGATGAAAGCTCAACCCAATATGCCAATGAAAAGGAAATGGAGTCGAAATGTTGCTTAGTAGGAGAGGAGGTGCCTCCTGCCGATGCTTGGGGTTCAGATTCAGATGTATGTATTAGACCTAATGTCATGACTTGTGTAAAAGAGAGAAAGGCCTCTTCTACATTTAATTGGAAAGGCACAGCACCATTTTCACACCCCAAGGGGGTGCTCGCCCGTGCTGCAAAAAGAGTGAAAACCCTAACGGGTTAAGGATTTTCACAATGGGTTAAGAGATTTCCATGTGTTTGTTGTACAACAATTCTCGCAAATTTCTGGAGTTTGTATGTAACTAATACATCTACAAAGTTCGTCACACAGATAGTCACACGGATGGGAAAAAACACTAAGCCATACAAAAATAGTTGTACAGCAAACACATGGGCGGCACATCAAAGAGAATCGGGACTTTCGGTAAAAATTTCGGTCGAGGGCCGATGGCATGCCACTTAGTTGCACTCATGAAGGTAGAAATGGGGGAGAAGGTAGAAGAAGTGGTGGGAGCGAGGAATGCTGGGACGCAAAGGTGTGGCATGCGCGGTTAAGGCTTTTCGTACAGCGCAATGGGTTAAGAGATCGTTCCATGTGTTTGTTGTAGAATGAAATCGTAAATTGGAGTGAGATTAAATGGTGTTGTCCAGATAATGGAGTGTTGCGATAAGATATGCGTTAAATTTAGGAGTGAATAAGAGAGTGCCGTGTGCAGAAGCAGGTGTATAAAAGAAGTGTTTAGACTAATAATGATATGCCATAGGAAAATGCAGTCGAGGAGTATAGGCAGATATCTCGTAAAAAAGTGGCTAGGACAAACGATTGTGGAAGAAACGAAGCCCTTTGAGGAAAAAGAAGAACAGGCCGTACGAGAAAAGTGGGTTGGACAAACGCATGCAGAAAAAGAAGCATCATCAGTGCGCGACGAAGAAAAAGCCAGAAGAGGTGGTGTAAAGAGAAGTGCGTTGGTGGCCGGGTTGGTAGAAACAAGTACTAATATTAGGAAAGTTCCAAAACCTATTGCAGACGAAGAACGAATTAGGCAGCAGCAGCAACTTAGACAGCCGCAGTCGCAGCCACAGCAACAGGGAAAAAGTAATATAGAAGAAGAAAATAAGGTAGAGGAAACAGCAGAAGAGGAGAGAAACAAGCTGAAGAAACAGTATGAGAAGAAGCGTAAAGAAAAATGCTCGAAAAAAGGAAATACACTGCGGCGGTGGGAGGAAAGCAGAGATACATGTATAAAAAAATGGGGAATGGTGGAAATGAAGGACGAGATGATAGGTCTGAATTGGTGGCATCTACCAGCAGTATTGAAGGAAGCACAAGAAACTGCAGTGAAAAAATGGAGCCTAGCAGTAAAAGATTAAGAGAAGGTAGTATCAGTAGTAATTCCAGCGATAAAAGTAAACGTAGTGCACTATTGGACGTACAGAAGGAACTTTCGCAAACACAGCAGATGCAGCAGAGAGCATTGTTGACGGCAAAAGCAAATTGGGTAGGCGTAAGACAAGAACGCTCAAAACTATTAAAGACGCAAATCAAGAGTGATCAACATACGCACAAAGCACTCTTTGAAATAGTGAAAAATTTGGATGCATGCACCGAGACAGAAGCAAAAAGCAGATGTAGTTCGCAAGTGTTTATGAATTTAATGGGGATGTGTACTAATTTCAATCAGACATTGGCTCGTGCATGCGCGCAAAATTACCAGCGCTTGTATCATGAGCAGTACAGACGCTGGGATTGGCTAATGGATTTGGCCGAAGAGAAACGTGTCTATGTGCCCGCATGTTTCTCGCGTCGAGCGCGAGATGTTGATTTGATACCGGGAAACGAGTGTTGGAAAAGAGCAGGTGAGACTCCTGCTGAAAGAGCTAACAGGTGGAAAGAATTACTCCTGCAGAATAAGGTCGATCCGCTGGAATTTGCACAAGCAATTTACGATTGGTTAGAAGAAGTAGATTACAAACGCAATGCGATTCTCATTTGGGGTCGTATCTCAACGGGTAAGACACTGCTTGCAAATTCCATAAGAGGTTGTTTCCTGCATAGACAATTAAATAATACCACTACAGCAGGCAACTTCGCTTTTGGTAATTGCTGCCAAACACACGTTATCATCTATGACGAACCATTTTTACATCCTACTCTAGCTGATGATATAAAGAATATTGCTGGTGGAGCTGAATTAACGTGCGATTCAAAATACCAAGGACAGCAGCCGTTAACTAGAACACCTATGCTTTTCACAAGTAACCCATTGTTATTGGGGCGCGGGCATTTACCTATGTACACCGAAGAAGCGTTACAAGAACGTATGCAGATATTTAATTTTGAACAGCCTAAAATTAATGATAATTTTGAACTTTTCCCTATCGATATTGCTTTTTTCTTACTATCGTATAATAATAAAATAATTAAAAAATACATTTGATTCTTTATTTATCGTTTGAAATACACTTCAAAATGTCAATTAAATGAACGCAATCATCAAGACAATGGTGAGCACACGTCTGAGGCTTCCTCAAGCATTCTATTTGCAGCTGCATAATATATACGAAAACTAAAATGATGCACAAAAAGAGACTGTGGAGCATTTTCCTCTGTGAAAATAGTTCTTGTGGATAGATCACTGTGTTGAGTATGACTCCTTCACAAATGAATTTCAAGAAGAGTACTGCACTCGCTAAAATAGATATCGCACCTCTGTATAGAAACACTAGAGCGTATTTCGAATCTGCCCCATATATTATCGCTGTAGAGCGTCTCTCAATTGCTTTCTCGTATAAGTAGTCGTGCTCCAAAGCAGCCGCATCAATTTGATTTGTAGGCTGACAACTCAGTGTATTACCCGGACCCAAACATTCAAATCCCTGAGGATTTATCTTCATACCGTGCACTTAAATATATTTATATATAAAAACTTCCCAGTTATATACCGCGTCTTTTATACCTGGCACTCCCTCTTGCCTTGCCGTACCGCTGCTGCTGCGTAGCAGCTGCTGCTACATCGCGCTACGTGCTGCCGAAGGCAGATTCGCAGCAGCTGCGAAAAATTTTGATAGTATTAAGTGCATTCTTAAAAGCAACACTCATTGTATTATAAAATCTCCAATCACTGCTTACAAACACATCAGTGGTTACGTAATCTTGTAGTGGAACTCGTGAAATCTTCAATATTAGTTTCTCCAATTTTACTTGTACATTTTGCTTTTCTTGGATCTTTTTGATGGATGTTGAGCTTCGCTTTCTTCTTCTTGTTTTTTGTACTGTTGCATCGCTGTGGTGTGCATCTGCTCCGCTAGATGAGCTATCCGTTTGTCCTCCCATTTCCCATAATATTTGATCCTCATTTCTGCATATTTCCACATCTCCGCTGTGCCCACTACTTGTGGTGGTATCTTCGACAGATCGTAACTCTTGCAATCCACAAAATAGTCTGGTGTAGTCACGGGTGCCAACTGTACTGAGAATGACTTCTCTCCCATAGGCGTAGTGATATTGGATGATTCCGATTTCTTTTGAACTAAGAACTCGACTGACTTTATGTCCACCAAATGATTGGTAGAAGCACCTGCACGTTCCGTTTGAAAAGGCACAATCGTGGACGAGGTGGAAATGGTATTCACCTTCTCCTAAACTTTCTATAGAGAATGCTACTTGCTTTCGTTATGGCAAGTTGAATAAGCTGTGTGTGCTTAATACTGGACCCAAGATTGGAACAGTTATCAATTTAAACGAAGAAGGTTATTATACAAGCGACAACTGAATCTATTACGTCCCTAAATCATTGAGTACAGTGCATCACATAAAAAATAAAGTGAAGCGATTGCAATCAGATAATGATGCTGCTAGTATAAAGGACGTTTTAGATGTTCAATATGATTTATGGCTTGGAAGAATTTGTCGAACAATTCTGTTAAATTCACTAATAGAAACTTCTATAGCTTATAGAGATGAAGTGTGTTCTAAATCGATATTAGCTTTCATAAAGCATACTATGGCAAGATGAAGAATAACTTTTAAAGCGTAAAAATTTATAATGTTAGTAATACTCAATAAAATCGATTGATAGTTCCGCACATATTTGATACATTTATATATTAAAAATATCTCTTTAGTCAGTAATCATAAGTAGCAATTACTACTTTCAAAACAAATAAAATATAAAAACTAGATTCGTAATGGTTAATATATCAAATCATTGTTATTTTTTATGCAAGATCAGCTAAGAATCATACCAAAAATATTAGGAAATTATTCAAAAATCATTTTAGTTGACTCGGAAAATAAAATCTAAATATTTATCAAGAAATTTGTCGATTAAGAAATTCAACTGCGTCGCTATGTAAAACCATAATTTTTAAGCAACTATAAATATCTTAAAACTATGTAACTTATTTTTTAAAATTAAGAAATAATATTTTAAGGAATCTATATATCATTGTTGACGTCGTTTTCATGTTGACAAAAAATATGTAATGGAATTACCTTTTATCATCTGGTAGAGGATTTTCGCAATGAATTTGATTTCCAAACAAGTTTCATACGTTGAACGCATTCTCTATAATTCATCTCCCATAGTAAAGTTGTAATTCGTCCTACTGTGGCTTCTCCATCTTCTGCATTACGTATCCATTGCAATAACAACTGATATATTACCTGTAACGTATAAACAAAAATATTGGACTTAATATCGTTGTATGCCACATGCCATACTCATGAACAACGTTTATTAATTGTGACAACCTACTACCAGTCATCAGACATCAGTTACAGAATGTTATAGAGTGTTCGTGAAAACCATGAACAATCAATTCGACGCCGATCTCATACTCGTTCATATTTTTCATCAGACCTGTCAAAATCTGATGAAAAATCTGAACGTCTGAGGGCAAGTCGTACGAAAAAATCCTACCATATGACGCGAACGTACGACTCGGTCGTACGGGAGACAGTATGAAAACTCTGAACGTGTATGGGCCCTATCAGGCTTTGGGCATCTCTTATTGGATTTTGGCGTATCTTGAGGCGTGATCTTGGTCTGAAGGCCTACAAAATACAGCTCGTACAAGAATTGAAGCCGGCTTATATTGATGTACGTTTTAATTTCGGTTTATTGGCCTTACAACAACTTCAAATTGATTGAAGGAAGCTCGTATTTATGGACAAAAAACAACGACTGGTACTACAACAATTATTATGAGACGATTGTCATAAAAATTTTTTTATATTTCAATATAACCTTTCATTTCATTGAACGGGGCCGTTCAAGTATTACGTAACGCATTTAGGTGGGGGGGGTTCATACAACGCGTTACACTGCTAGTTAAAAATCTCTTGTTTTATTTATTATTATCGCAAACGCGACTAAAACTTTTAGGTAAACATGGTCACTTGGGTGATACCGTAACGTTTAAGGAGAGGGGGAGGGAGGGGTCAAAAATCTTCAAAAATTGCGTTACGTAATACTTGAACGGCCCCTAACATCATTTTAAAACTTAAAAATTTTTGGCCTGCGCCGCTCCATCTTTGATTCTCTTTACAATTAAAACATTGATTTACATTCATGAGTAATTTGTCACATTATTGTGTTAGTAAAGCTAGTGTTGGACATAGTATACATAGTTACGGTGACCATCCGACACGTATTTCCCGCGACAGTCCTGTATTTCAGTATGTTGTCCCGGTTTTTTTTTTTTTAAGAAATACATATCTCCAAAATTAGAGGTTGAGTTTCAAAGATTTGCTTACAATATGTAGGCCATTTAATTATCTTTCTTATGACATCCATATTTTTTATATGTATGTATGTATATGTTAAGCTATACATACCCTTAAATTCCGATGGCTATACATATCTCCGAAACTAAATACGAACGACACTTTTTTCATTTTTTTGCTTTTAGCGCCCTATTACCCTTAAAAATTGTGTTGCGTATGGGACGTAAAATATCGCAAGTCCAGTAAATTTTTTGTCCAAAAAAATGAAGCTAACTTTGAGGCCTTATTGAACATATGTATGTATAATATACATACGCATACACACTTACCTCCTTTATTCCACCATGCATCTGGTGATCTATCACAGCTTGTTCAATTTGGCCTTCCGAATTTCCCAAATTACGCATCACCAGCTTCCATCCTTCTCCCAAATGAGTCGAAATTGTGTCCAAAATGCGATGGTTGGGTTCTTCCGTAGACTGCATCATTGCAACAATGCTGGTAGTTTTTCGCGGCGTTGTCGTCGTCTGACGTTTTGTTTCCAAACCAACAACGCCAGCGTCATCGGTACAACAGGTACTTTTACGTGATTCGCCGCCGCCAACGGATGTATTGTCATTAAAATTATAAACAGAACCAAAATGCAAATTACTTGCGTTGGAAAATTGCATTACTAATTGCTGTTGTGCGTTATGAACATTCATGGTATTTGTTGTAGCTGCAGCTTCAGCTGCAGTCGAGAGGACGCCAACGTTAACGGCGGCCATTGCTGTATCACGGCTCGATATTTCCATCATGGCGGCTGAAGAATTATAATTTGGATCTGAAAGTTCACGCACTGCATTTGCGGACATTTCGGCAGAGGCTGTAGGTGTGGTGGCGCTACTACTGCTCAAATTTCCGTTGAACGAATCATCATCATCAACTGGAAGCGCATCTGTCTCGAGTTTCCCATTAGTAATATTACGCTGCTTCATCTTAGATGTTGGAGTGGCCGATGTAGGATTGCCCGATGTGATTGTAGGCTTGTTACCAAATATATTATTGAAAAATTTAGACATAATTGTCTATTTTTAGTAGCACTAGTAAATTTATTATTAAATTATTTGTAATCTGTACAATTTATTGAAATTAATAAAGAATATTTCCCACAACGGAAATACCCTAAAATTTCTATATCTTTGTTCTTACGTCGTTCACTCTTTTCTCTACACTGGGTAGAAATTATGACTCACTTCGACATTAGGCTTCCTCATGCACACACCCATAGTTAAAGCGTTCACACACCGAAGTTACCCGCCGGGGTATCGCTACGAAGAAGTTTGCTGTTGTGCTTACGCGAACTAGTTCGACGTCATAATTTCATCCTTCTACGTTATTAGAACGGGATCGGATCGGGAAATCGTCTACGATTACTCGCTGTCAAAAATTATAACAAAATTGATCGTATGAAATGGAACAGAATTGTAGCGTACGACTGGAAACCTGCGTTGCCGATTTCCCGAACCTGTTCGGATTCTGTTCAACGCATAAGGCTCGTCTCACACGAGCGTTTTTTCAGCGGTCGTTCGCAAACGCGCTTTTCAGTATACATAGCACAAAATTATATGCAATTAGTCACACTACCAACGCCCGTGTGGCTGTATCCTTAGGGAATACAATAAGTTCACTGTCGTGTGTCGTTATAAGTTTTAATTTATATTTTTGTTTTGACATTTTTGAATGACATTGGAACGCCCCTTACGAGCTAAACAGAATTGGAACGTGCAATATCGTCCAGATTTTTCCTATACGTTTATAATGAGTAAAAAATTGACACTAGCAAAATTTATCGCAGAGAAATAGAACAGATTCTATTTTTTGGTGTGATTTGACACATAAGATAAATCGCACGTCCCAATTTTGTTTTCAGCTTAATGTGGCTTACACATTCGCGCTGCAGCGTCGACTTGTAACACCGACTCACAAGTTCGCTGTTGTTCAGGACTTACACGCACATACGTCGGCGCGGAAATCTTTTTGTTGTTGCTGACAAAACAAACAAAAAAAAATAGTTTACTACGGCGTAGTCGAAACTTAAGAAGAAAACTTAATAATTATAGATGTTATCTTATGTATTTTTATTTTAAATATAGCTAGGCCTTTGAACGCCGACGCACAAATCCTCATTTGCATGACAGCGAACATGTGAAACGACGTAATACACCGAAGTAGAAATACGGAACAACTACTCCGACGTATCTCGCACTTACACAACAAAAAACTACTCCGAAGTCATGCGTCGACGCTCAAAATCGGTGTGTGTTAATAGCGTTACAGTAGTTTGGCGGGCAGAAATGAAACGAGAAAAACAAACAGCTGGCAGTGCTCCATATAGCGAATGGACAACACAAAGCAAAATGTACAAACTCATTCCGTTTATTATTTTTCGAGTTCCATCGTAGTCGCAGCTAAAAATATGGCCGCACGTTGTAAAAAGTTTTAAAAAGAAATTACCAATAAATTATTTGATTAATTATTGCGGAATTACAAAGAAAATAACCAGAAAATAAAAAGTTCATCAATTAAATTTAAGCAAAATAGTTTTAAATATATAAATTAAGCCAAAGAGAAAAAATAAAAATTCAAACAAGAAATGAACTGTGATTAGGCGGAGTGCAAAACGCGGATGAAATAAAGGAAAAAGAAATAAATGAAAATATAATGTTGCATAAAATAATTTATAACAAAAATTACCAATAATAAAATAATTACAAGCGAAGGAAAAGTTATAAGTTTAAGGTAAGTTTTTTCTAGCACGAGTTTTTATGTATTTTGCATTTGCTGTTGCCGTCGCACAGTGGGTTGAGCATTGCCAAAACTTCAGATTAATTCAAGCGAGATAATATAGTGATTTTTTTTTTTGCACGGCTTAGACGCCAGCGTTGCATCGACTTATCATGGAAAGTCTTGTAACTTCTAACTTTTGCTGATTATTATTAAAAGTAAGAATAATCGAGTTGTTCAAATATAGTAGGAAGAACATAAAATATGTTTTTATATAACAATATCCTTATTTGAAAACCATTTGTCCTCAAAAGTACCTTTCAAGTACATACATGCTATTCCCAATATAAACATTGCAAGTATGCATCAAACCCTTTAGTTCAGTAATTACATATATGTATTATAAGCCTTATTTACATACTAGCAGACCTGGCGGAAATTGTTCTGCCCTTACCGTTAGTTTAATTTTTTATAGTTTTTGCCTTTTATATACATACGTACCAACTTCCATTCATCTGCGTTCTACAGTTAATGAGATCTGATGATTTTGGAGGGCATGTCACCGCCCATTTTTCTCAACCGAACTCTGCTAAAAACCTTCCACAGACCATAAGCATTTAGAAAAGAATTATGAAGATCCATTCAGTTGTTCGCGAGCTTATATGTGACAGAGATACGGTTTTCTAATATGGGAGGTGTGGCACCGCCTTTTTTTATTGAAACTTACTTTTGCTCGTATCATTTATATATGTACCAAGTCTCATTCATCTGCGTCAAATAGTCGATGAGATGAGTTGAATTTAATTTTGTTCTTATATAGGGGTGTGTCATCGTCCATTTTTTTCGAAAACAGGATGGGCCGCGGCCGAAGGCCCCGCACTTACTCTAACATACTAAAATTTCAAGAAAATTGGTAATGAGGCTGTTAAAATTTATTTTATTCGAAAAATGTTTTGTTCAAATCGAAAAGTTTCTTTTACTTAGTTAACTTGAAAAAGCTTCGTATTCAGGCATGCTCTTCACTTCTTCCAAGTAAAATTCATGTGATTTCACATAAATTCATGTGATTTCACATAAATTCATGTGATTCAGATTCACTTTCACTCGGAAGTGAAATATAGAACATGGCTGATAAATTGTAAAAAGATTGTTTCAAAAAAGGAAAAGGTTGGTTAAATTTGAAAAAGGAATTGTTTCGTTAATTTCAAAATTGTTAAATTTTATTTAAAAATTGTACATGTATGTACATAAAGAGTATTCATAAACGTGAACACATAGTTGTCTCCGTATTCCTTTGAAACAACAAGCGGAACAAGTAAAAATTCTGCGATTGTCTTGGGGAATCATTGGAATGAATCAGTTGTAATAATTCAGAACGATGGACTATTATAGTAGATTTAAAGTCAATTTCTTTGGATATTTACTTACTTAAAATTATTTATAAACTATTTGTTTCTTGGCTAGAATTTTTTTTATTACGTTGTTTTTTATTTATTACACAATAGTGGTGTTTACACTTTCGTATAACGAAGTTACATTCATAACATAAAATACATAATGAAAAGTTACAATTCGGTCATTCTAATGATTCTAGAAGACACCTGCGTTACCGTATTTGATAACGATTTTTGAATAGGCTGTTTTACACTTCATCAAAACAAACGTAGCTTAAGACCCAAATAAACGACACAAACCTTCTGCGAAAATCCATTGTTTTTCTTGTTGTTGTAACGTCTGCACACGGCACAGACAGAATTTTTCATTTCTTTTTGACAGAATTTCAAATCATACAGCACAGACCATTTGCGCAAATCAAACAAAAATTAAAAATTTTTAATTTTACGCAAACGGTCTGCGCAAACACGATAACAGCACCTCAAACGGCACAGCAGTCTGCACAAACACACATTTGTGCAAACTGTTTGTGTCGTCTATTTAGGCCTTTTATAGGCTCTTAAACATTCGATATTTTCCCAAAATAGTTTTCTGTTTTTAGAAATATTTAGTAGTTACCATATTCCTTGAAAATCTGGTACCTACTTCCGTCAATAACTTACTAGAGAAAAGGTGTTTTACTATAAATGTAAAGTGTAATTTGTATCATTTTGTCAGCTCAGTTACCTTGATGTTTTTCTGAAAAAATTTTTAACTTTTAATGATCAAAATCGAAATGGACATGATTAACACTAATTTTTTAAAACCAGGAAAAATGGTTATTTATATTCGCAGTGACGAATAGGTTATTAACAACACCTATCATCAGTAACATCTACATACTTAAGCTTATTTTTGTGAAGCAATGAATGCTTTGTAGGATATTTACATACAACAACGAAATATGTTTTGGAATATGATCGCGACTAGCTAACAAAGTTAGCAGATAAAAGATAGACTGCCTACTTATCTACATAAATAGTATACAAAAAAAAGTTAGACAAACAAATATTTCTATACAAAATAAGTGTCATAAAAATTTTCTCACCAAACGAAAACAAAAAATCAAAATGAAATTTTTTATTTCAACTTTACCTGCGATGCAGTGCGCAAGGGTTCAAATCCTGGAAAATATGCTTAATAATAATACGCCTGCTTCGATTCTTGAATAGATTAAATGCGACCCGTTTCTTAGCTAATTCGTTCGCTGAATGTTCACGCTATATAAGATAAAATTAAATAGTTAAAAATAAATAAATTGATAGAAACAAAAATAAATCGAATCGATGTAGCGCACAATAATGAAGAAACGCTTATTTTCATCACTGATCTTTCGAAGTACTCTGCTTATTTGCCGCTGGATAATATTTGGCTTCAATTTCATTTTGACATTTTTATATTGCAAGGAGTAGTATTTTAAATATTCAATAGGTTGAATTAAAAGTGTATTCACTCAAGGGCTTGTATATACTGTTTCTTAAACTTACATACATTAAAATTCACTAGCATATATTTTTATTTGTTAGTTTTTTGTTCTTAAATTTTAAGCCAAACAGACAGAAAAAACTTTTTGTAATTTAATTAATGCAAAGTAAAAAATGCAGCTGTAGTTTCATTTTCCAATAACCCCGTAAGCCCTTGATGGTAGCAAGCTAACCCCTATTACACATACAACTTTCCAGCGTTTAAAATACAAAGTTCTTATCGAATGCAACTGCATTTTGTTAGGGTTGTTCTACTTACTCAGCATGTTCCTTTTTAAGAAACCCTTCCCTCGCCTATGTTTTAAGATGTATTTGCTTCTACTGAACTGGTATTTATACTTTTATAATGAATTAGCTTTGCTATTTTCTTTTGTTGTAGATGCATGTGTTGAAACTCTTACAATTTTCAACAAAACAAAAAAGGGTAACAGCAAACAAGCAGACATAATGCATCTTGCTATTAAAAATGCATTCATATTTTTCTCAAAGCTTATATTATCTTATAAGAAATTTTAATTTATGTATTTTCTTATATCTCTACTTACAGATCTATCTGCTTAAAAAAATAAGCTAATTATAATAAAGTTTTTGTAATATATTTAAAATGCAACATCATACACATGCACCACGTCCGTCTCATATGCGTGTCCATCATATGCACCAACAGACAGCGGCACCGCCACAAACAATGCATGCAACTGCTGCTCCAACACCGCATATGAATATGAATTTAGGACCAACAGTACCGCAGCAACAAAATGCACCGCAAGCAACGACTGTAACATCACATCAGCAACATCAACACCAACATCAACAACAGCAACCGGCATTGTCACATCATGTAAGCAATGGACCCACATTAACGTTACCAATTGCCACAAGTACGCAGCAGCAACAACAACAGCAATCGGGAAAATCAAATTATATGCAGCCATCGGTACATAACAGGTAAATGTTTTTTCCTCCTTAAGGTATAGATGTATTTTGAAGAATTTTAGGATTTAGAACACCTTAGTCTCGAAGTATTTTTTGAAGAAATACCCCTAAAACTAATAAACTAACTAACTAACTAATCTTCAAACTTTCATAACATACAAAGTAGCACATGGTTTGCTTTTAACAAAATGTTCCATTTTTTTCTTCATTTTTATACGTTATTTGTAATTTAAATTAATTACCAAAAAATATAGTTTATTATTAGTTTTCGAAATAGGTAAGCTTGTAAAAATTGGTTTCGAAAAAAAAATTAAATTTTAAATCTTATTAAAAACAGCGTATCAAAAACATTTTATGAACATTTGAATAAAATCTTTGTATTACTTTTTGAGTAGTATATTGGTTTAAAAAATATTCCACACGGTGGTAAGTTGAATTTAAATTAAAATTTTCAGCTCAACGAAGTTTTTTATCTTTATATACTGTATATAATTCTACTGTACGTGTGTATGTAGCCGAACTCCTCCTAAACGGCTGGACCGATTTGAATGAATTTTTTCGTATGCGTTTGGGTGGCGCCCTGGATGGTTTAGATTTACAAATCATACCCCTATAAGGGCAATTTAGGGTGACCCTCATACAAAAATATTTTAAAAACAGCATTTTCACAAAGGCTACTTAATCGATTCACATGAAATTTACACCACGTGTCTTTTATATTAAGTGGAATAGCTAAGGTTATAAAACTTTAATTTAAGATGCATATTAAGGGTGGCCCTCATACAAAAATATTTTAAAAATAGCATTTTCACAGAGACCACTTAATTGATTCACATGGAATTTACACCACGTAACTTCTATAGTAAGAGGCATATTTTAAGTTACAAAACTTTTGCATAGGGTGGATATTTAGGGTGGCCCTCATACAAACATATTTTTAAAATATATTTTTCACAAAAGACCGGTCAAACGAATCACATGGAAAGTACTCCACGTATCTTTTATATTAAAAGGCATGGCTTAGGTTATAAGAATTTTATTTAGGGTGGCCCCTATACAAAAATATTTTTAAAATAGCCTTTTCACAAAGACTACTAAATCGATTCACATGGAATTTACACCAGGTGTCTTTTATATTAAGCTATTTTATGTAGGATACATATTTAGGGTGGCCCTCATACAAACATATTTTAAAAAAAGAATTTTCACAAAGCGCTGCACTCGGTATCTAGGTTATTTATCTATACTGCAACTAAACGGCTGGATTAGGGATAGGGATCAATTTTAGGTGGTACAAAGTTCACCGGGTCATCTAGTAAAATATAAATTTTTAAATAAATTTTCATAAGAATATAGGTCAATTTATGAACATTTTTATTATTACTATTTTGCTTCAAATATGATTTAGCTGATTTAAACTGCACTTAAAAGTCTTAGTCGTGTTGAGGCTAAGATTCAACAAATTCTCACCTCAAAAATATGGTGAACATCATTAAAATCGTTGTCAAAGTGCCTAAAACAACTTTATTTTAGTTTTATTAATTTGTTCATATACGAAGACTTCAAATGTAAAAGTTTATATAACGGAAAACTTTGTGATTATTTTGAGTACGTTTGAGGTGAGCGTTAAGATTGTACGCTGTCACCAATCATGCTTTTAATAGTACTGGATAGTATCAATAGCAGAGCTTTATTTGAAATTTACTAATAGTGTCATTTGGTGAGCTTTCAGCAACCATAGCTTATGTAGATGACATTCTGTCATTCACCAAAACTCTCCGATGCCCGTTCTACTTTGTAATAGGTGGGTCCAGACGAACACATCAACTTCGTCTAAGGCGCTGTTCAAGTATGACGTAACTTAATTTTTTTGATTTTTAGATAGAGCAAAGGGTGGGCCAGTTGACATATAATGCTTTCTATATGTATATCTTTATTTTCCTAAAACCTTTTTGGGTGGTTTGAAAAGCTTGGATGGTCATCATTAAAAATTATTACAAACAATGGATCGTAAATCCACTTTATTTATATATCTTTAATAACATAAAAATAACAATTTTTTTTTATCTGTTCCATATAGACTTGCGATCGTTGATTCCGAATCGAGAATTCTAGTGGGGTTAAACCACTGTAAATTTTTTTAGAAATCGGCTTAAAAATTACTTCACCTCTTAAGAAACAGGTAAAAAAGTTTATGTCGGAAAAACTTTAAACTTCAAATAGGTTTTTTGAAAATGGTACGCAGCATAACTGTAATTTTTGTTAAATAAAAATAAAAATGGCCGAAACTGCTGAAATTCTGATTTGAAATGTTTACTTCCGGTTTTCTACAAGAAAAAAAAATTTTAATTTCAAATCTGATAATTGAGAAGAAGAGTTAGTTTCATATAAAAGCTTCTAAGTATGTTTAATATTTTGATGTAAATTTGTTGAATTCGGAAAACTGCTTCCGAAAAATCCATATTTCATTTACTTCAATTGTTTAGAAGGCAATAACTTGACAACTTAACGATTGTGAACGAATTGCAGAATATCACATTTTTTCCTTGTCTGCTTCACATGAAATGCCCGATATGACAAAACTTACATTTTAGCGCTTGCAAGATCTTGAAAATATGTTTTATTTCTTTCATGCCATCTTCACATTTAAATCCAAAATAACTTTGTTTCTAAAATCGTGAAACTTGAAGCCTTTTGGGGACTAAGAAAATAATTTTTTTAATATAATAATAAAAAAATCATCATGATACCTTGCTTGGAAGCCGTATAAACAGCTTTAAAAATTTTCTTTAAACAAAAATTAAGAGATTTATGTCGTTTTGCTAGCACTTTTCAGTGCTTGCACTCGTCCATGAAAGGACTTTGTAATTGTTAGGGCTCCGTGAAATCTCAGTTCAACTTTTTTCTAGCAACATTGCTATTTTTTAATGCCTTGAAACTTGTTAAATGCAAGAACTGCTAAAAAGTGCAACAATGAAATTAAGGTCAATTAATGTTATCTTCAAAGCTGTTTATTTTTTGTATATCGTGTTTGTAGATCAAAGTGATTTTTTTTTTGTTCTGCATGGACGATATAATAATTAAATTAATTTAACTTAATTTTTAGTATTCGTTTTAAGCTTAACATTACAAAAAATTACGTTTTGTTGTGAAATTTTTAAGCATTTGTTTTAAACCATAAAAAACGAAACCCTTCCTTCCTTTCTATCGAAACAACAAAACATACAAAGTATCATTGTTGTTTCTGATAATGCGTCTGCCAATTCTAGTGGCATGTCAACAATGTGAACAACTTCGAGCGTTGAAAACGAATCATCGATGAAGTTGAAATTATTTGTCACCATGAAGCTCTAAGTGAATAAATAAATGAATTGTATAGTCAACTGGATAACGTTTTTTTTTAAGGATTTCCGTTTTTGTTCCATGGCTTTTTCCTTTATTTAATTTTTTTATTCTTCTATTTTTTTTATATTACTGTCATAAAGGATTTCAATGACAATGATTTATATAAATTTTATTTAAATTTTTCTTTTTTGCTTAGTTTTTCTCTTCTTTTACTTGGAAAAAAAAAATCAACTGAGAAGAAGGGTCATATGTATTGCTCTAAAAGATTCAACAATTGTGATGTTGCTGTAGCTACTGCGTCCTATATCTTATTGTGTTCATGCGTGCCTGCCTGCGTGTGTTTGCTTGACAGCTACCCTTAATCTCCTGTACAAAGAGATCGTTTATTTGAATGACGTTTGCCAACTGACTGAAGTTTCTGCTGCCAACTAACACAAATGTTTTTTTCAAACCACAATTCTGTGTTCTTTTGAAAATTCAAGCCTTTACCCCGTTTCATCTTTTTATCTATTTCTATTCGTTAGTGTTGTTGTTTTCTGTGATAAGCTGCACTACTTGCCAATGTTTGTTTTTGTTTCTGCAAATGGGAAAAAAATCAACATTGTTGCGTGTGTGTTTAAAGTTATGTTTGATGCTTTCAGTGTTTGGCTGTCATTCTTAATTTTTGCACGATTTTCAATGATTTTAAAATTAAATTAAGTTATGTTCGATTGTATTATTAATAGGAGTATGTTAATACTCGTATCCTTATTCCGTATTTTGGCCACTAAAACAATTGTAAACCGTAAACATTTTTTAAGTTTAAGTATCCAAAGCACATCAGGTTGGTTTATAGTTTTACGCGTGATTGTTATTCAAAATCGTATAAGTGCTAATTTTGTTGCTTATTCAAATGTCCTTATTTTATTACAGATTGAGTCAACATCATCAACAACATCATTTAATGCAAGCACAACAACAGCAAATGCAAAGGGTGAATCCACAAACAATTCATACTACAGCACAAATGCAAAAAATTCGTCAGCAACATCAATTAGTAAATAACAACAATAGCACAAACAGTCATCCTCACCAACAACAACAACAGCAACAGCATATGAGTGTGCAACAACAACATCAACGCAATTTACATCCATCACATCATGTTCCACATATTAAACAGCAACAACAGCAGCCACATCATCATCTTCCACAACAACATTTACAACAAACGCAACACGCAACAAATGCTATTGTAACACCAGTTAATATTTTAAATCAACTTCCATCGCAACATCAACATGTAATGCCAACAACTACAGCAGCTAGTGCACAACAAACTCAACCGCTGCAACAACAACAAACACAACAACAGCATTGCTATTCAGGCGGCATTGGTAACAAAACAAAATACAGCAATACAACAGTTACACCTGCAACTTCCATGCCAAAAAAAATTTTACAAAATCCTAATCGTACTACTAAAATCAATCAACAAAATATAATTCCTATAACAACTGAGTTACCAACTGTAGTTGCTGGTGCTGTGTTACAGAAGAATGCAGTTATCACTGAGACTACTATATCTGCAACACCAGTTGTTAGTGCAAAATTAGCAGTAGTAACAACAACAGCAAATACAACATTGCAAGAAAGTTTAACCGTTGTACCATCAATTTCCGAAGTCTGTGAACATGCTGAACGTAAATATCAAACATTTTTATTTTTATGATATGAACAAAATTTAATGCAAATTCTTATGTCTCAGATTCATCTGAATCGAATAAAGAAAATGCTAATGACGCTGATAACAATTGCGATGAATTGCCAAGCGATAATATTTTATCGTGTGATGATGCCAATTCCGGCAATGGCTCAAAAGAGAAAACACCTATGTGCTTGGTAAACGAGCTAGCCAGATATAATAAGGTATAAAGTCTGCCATAGATTGCATAACCATTAGACATACTTAACCCTTTCGTCTAACTTGTCTTGAAACATTCTTAGCATTTCTAATATATAGTAGCAGACATTTTATATTGTGCCTTCCGCTAAGGAAGAGTTGATCTTGAAATATTTTAAAGTTTTAAAGGTGCCAACAAATTAAATTTAATTTCTCCTACAGATTACACACCAATATCGTCTGACTAATGAAAAAGGTCCTGCACACTGCAAACGTTTTACTGTCACACTAAAACTTGGCGATGAAGAATACTCAGCTGAGGGTTATAAAATTAAAAAAGCTCAACATTTGGCTGCAGCTGACGCCATTGAGAAAACTAAGTATAAGCATCCTGTACCGAAAATTATACGTCGCACTGATGAAGGTAGTTCGCGTGCAACAATCACGCCAACTGTTGAGTTAAATGCATTGGCTATGAAATTGGGTCAACAAACTTATTATTTATTTGATCCAAGGCAACAACCACCACCAGATACAATATTGCCACCATCCTCAGATATTGTATATGGTGGTGGAATGGCACCACCACGGCCACATGGACCATCTCAGCACGCTGGTCCTCCAATGATGCCGCCGCCACCGCCACATCATATGCTTGATGGCAATCTTTATATGCGACGTAATACAGGCCCTTATGCGCCAAATCAGCGTTTTCCCCATCACCGTGGTTACCCACCCCATCCATCAAAATTCGCACCACATCAACGTTACCCACTTATGCCACCTCTTATGGCACACAATGGCAACGGAATGCCCTCACACCTTCCACATGGACCCTATGCACCACATGCATCATATGCCACGCCCTGCAAAATTACACTCATCGTAGGTAAGCAGAAATTTGTCGGTACAGGACGTACATTGCAGGCTGCCAAACATGACGCGGCCTCAAGAGCGTTGCAGGTGCTAAAAACTCAGGCAGCAAATAAATTAAACGAGATTCTTAATCGTAGCATCGAAGAGAGTGACAGTAAGTCACCAATTTCTCTTGTACATGAAATTGGAATTAAGCGCAATATGACTGTTCATTTTAAAGTATTACGTGAGGAGGGTCCTGCTCATATGAAGAACTTTATAACAGCTTGCGTAGTAGGGCACATTGTAACGGAAGGTGAGGGTAATGGTAAGAAGATTTCAAAGAAACGTGCTGCTGATAAAATGCTCGAAGAACTGAAGAAGCTGCCACCACTTTCGCCAACAAAATCACCAGTAAAACGTATCAAAGTAAAAGCTCCATTAAAGTCGGTAGGCTCAACGGGGCAAATTACAACTCAAACTGGCGCGAAAGGAGGAGCCGAGCGCAAAAAACGCACTGGTGGTGCATCAATAAAAGAAAAAACCGAGACTGATAATTCCGATAGTGATAATCCAATATCAAAATTGATTGTATTGCTCCAAAGTCGGAAAGAGAAGGAACCAGTTTACGAATTGATTTCTAAAAATGGCAACGAAAATACCCGACGTCGTGAATTCGTAATTGAAGTCTGTGCTGCTGGTTCGACTGCTCGTGGAACTGGTAACAATAAAAAACTGGCAAAAAGAAATGCTGCGCAAAGTACGTAAAATACGGTGTAAAATCTTAAAAGTAAGTCAATATTTTTTATTGTTATTTTACAGATATACTTGATGCACTTTGTACTGAAAATTCAGCAATTGCTGGCCAAGTTGCTGCAAACCAAATCGCAGAAGAGGAACAGCATTCGATTGATAGATCAGAAAATAATAGTACTGAGTCAGTTATTGAAACCATTGAAGTAAAAAATACACCAGCAACGCAAATAGAACCGCTTTCTATACCTCTGGTAAAAACAACTGCGGGACAGGTCCCAGGAATTTTGATACTAAGACAAAATAAGAAGAGTAAGTCTTTGAAAATAACAATTCAATCAATTCCTTTGCCATTGAATGCAAAATGTTGATTCCAAATTCTATTTCTTTTAAATGGAATTAATATTTTTCAATTTCAAATTTTGATTCGAGAATCGGTTTCGACAAATCAATCGATTCCATTTTCCATGGTGTTCAAAAGTCGATTCCAAATTCCAATTCTTTCAGATGGAATTAAAATTTTTCAAATGGTAAATTATGAAATTCAAAAAGTCGATTCCGAACTTCAACTTCTTGGAATGAAATTAAAATTTTATAATTTCTATTTTTGTACCAGTAATTTCCATTTATCCTGTCCAATTCTTTGGAATGACATAAACATTTTTTAATTTTGATTTTTGGATTGCAATCGACAAATAATATAATGTACTAGCTGTAAGGTATTGCTACCATCACTGTAAATTGTGCGTTAATTATAAGTTTTGTAATGTTTCTATACTTCAATAAACAATAATAATAATAATAATCGACAAATAAATCAATTAATTTTCCTTGGAAATTTCCAAAGGAATGATGCCTGCAATACTCTCGTCACCCAGTAGTTAACTTTTTTATTTTAACAGACTCTGCTGCGAAAAATGCCAAAATTGCTGCTACTGCATCCAGTATCAACGTAACTCAGACAACTGCGCAGGAGAACGTTTCATCAAATGAAGCAGCACCAACACAAACACCCTTACCTCCAACAACAGCTTCAATCATAGGTTCCACTGCGGTAGTTCAAACAGTGGAGGCGGAAGATCAAATAACCAGTGGTGATAAACAGAATAGCGAAAGTCCCACGACGGTACATAATACTACGTCAAATTCTTCCACGTCGAGCACTGTTCTTCATATGAAAAATCAACTTTTATATTTGGCCCAACTTTTAGGTTTCGAAGTAAATTTTCTAATATTTATTATTTTATTTTTGTTATTTTAAAATGTTTAATTTATTCTTGCAGGTAAACTTTAATGACTATCCCAAAGGCAATCACAATGAATTTCTAACAATTGTTACGCTTTCAACGACACCAGCACAGATTTGTCATGGCACAGGTGCTAATGCGGAAGAATCTCAAAATGATGCAGCAAAAAATGCATTGAAGATTCTTAGCAAATTGGGTTTAAATAACGTAAAATCGAATTAAATTATTTATAAAACAAAACTAAAACAATGAAACAAGCTGTATGCAAATTTCAAAGCAAAAATATATAAAAACACAAATATTAGTCAAATTTTACTTTTAACCCGTTTTTGTTAAGTATCTTGTTAAATTCAAAAACACTACCATTTTTATGTGCTCACAGGTATGTAATTTTTGAAGAAAAAAATGCAGAAGCGGAGACAGTCGCAAAATCCAAACGCAATATTTTTAATAGAAAATTATGAAATGTCTCAAATACATAACCTTACATGAAAAAATGATTAAATAGATCTGTAATAATCATTTATATATTAATTATTGTTAAAATTATTCTCTTACATAATTTGTATGAAGAAAATATTTAAAAATTAAATTTAATTGATGAACTAACGCAACAAAATATTAACAAAAATAAACCTGCATAAATTTGAAGCAGTTTACTTTTGTACATTCGTTTTTTTTTTTTAAATTATAATTTTTATTTTCTAAATAGGGCTTATGTACATACATATGTACATCTAACTCGTTTCGGTTGCTTAATTTTAGAAACGCAAAAATTGCGACATTTTATATCCAAAAAAACTTGTCGACCAATTTTCAGTAATTGAGTGCTGATTAACTTGAAGAAGTTATACTTATTTTAGTATAATGTGAATAGCCTCTTTTTGGCCCAAACTAAACTATAGTCTACCTTATGGGAAATATATCAGAGATTAAAATTCATTTAAAGCTAATTACTTTTATTTTTAAATAATTGTAACATAAAACTCTTTAAGGTATTCTAGTTGTTTTCACATAACATGAAGATCTGTACATTTTTTTGCTGAAAAAATGTCTCATTTTGTTGTAATTGTATGTAAGCCCTTTAAAAGTTGATCGATTTTTCGCTTAGACGAAAAAGAAAAGAAAAAAACGAACTAGTGGTCGTATTAAATCATTTAAAAATAAATATAAAATTTATACTTACAAATGACACACATATATATGTCCACTGCTCAAACTTTGACCGCTTAATAATGGCAGTTTTAAATGGATAAAAAAATTTTTCATTTATTTTTAAGTCAGTGCTAATGGACCGACCAGATTGATGGAACTCGTCCAATAATGATTTATAACATTTTTATAATGAAAATAAAATTTAATTTAAATAATACATACTTGTTTGCTTCAATTACCTTTTTTGAACGTTGTGTATTAGATACGATTAAGCAAACATACAGTATTTTTAAATTAAATATGCTATATCTTATGAAAAACAACATTTATATTTTGGACAATTTGTAGCAAAAACTTTACACATAGTCATTTAAGTAATATGTATTTTGTTTTTGGTATTCAATTATTAAATGTGTTTTGTTATTAGTTGTCCACTATTTGACTAAAGATTGCTAAATGCATATTCAAGTTAAAATTAAGTGTTCTTTTTTCACTATATTATAATGTTAATTACCATTTTCCTAAGATGAAAAAAAAAACAAAATTAAAAACCTGTAGACATACAATTGTTGTTTTGTCGTAAAGATGGGAGAAGGCATTTATAAAAGTTTGTAACGCAAACGTTAATATTGTAGATTTCATCTTACAATTGTATACTGAACGACTGACTTGAATTCATTTATGTATTGAAAAATGAGCGTGACATTAAATTTATAATTTACAAGCAAGTAAAAGCTTGTTTAATTCGTAACATTTTTTACAACTCGGTCCAACAAGCTGATGTATTATTTTGATTTCAATAATATTTTTTAAGACGATTAACAATGTCTCAGTGAAAAAACATAGTTGACGGCAAAACTAAAAACTATTTCAGTTCATTTAAATTGAATAACGCTATAACTTTTTGTAAAGTAGCACAATTTAATAAAATTACATACTTCATTGTATGGCCTAGCAAAAGAAATGGTACCCCCTATGACGTTAATTTCTTTAGTATGTATTATCGAATACATGTATTTAAGAGTTGTATGTGTATTGTGAATTCATCGACATAATCATAATGATGAATTAATCTGCATACATATTTCAATCACAAAATACATAAGCACGGACATCATTTGTTTGCTATAAAGTACGAAAATAATTTCAGTTTTTAATGTTGGCAGCATATTTTTCACGATTCCTTTTAGTTTCTAATGTTGAAATATTTATGTAATACGTAGTAGCAAAAAAAGTTTAGTTGAGTTGACAAAATACAACTCAACTGAATTTGTCATACATAACAGGGGTATTAATACGATATGTCAGTAATTAGTTAAAAAAAATTATTAGACAATACTTAATTAGGCAAGTGGTAATTAATAATTTATCAATAAATAATAATAAATAAAAACAAATGTAATAGCTGCTTTACATTGCAACTTATTTCATATTTATAAGTGAACTATTTTCATAATTTAGCATTATTGTCATTTACTTCAGTTATGAAAAGAGTAACAATATTTCCAAATTATGATAGTGAGTCACTTATAAGTATGAAAATAATTGCAATGTGAGCCCACTATAATCCCAAAATAATTAAATTCAACTTACATAAAAATTAACAAAAAGAAAAAAAAAATATCATAAACTTTTTGTCACGATTTATTTAATAGACCGGGAGCTGGATGGAGTTGAGTGTGCAAAATATGAGGACCGCATTCTATACATAGTTTTGAACTCATAACAGCTTGCAGATTATGATTCTGATACAAGTTAGCACACAATTGAAATTGATTATAAACCAAATATTTTCTTATGTTCTTTTAAATTCTAAGAATAAATATGGAATCAAAATGTTTCGTTCGGGTCTAGTTTCGGAGATATAGCCATCGAAAGTTGCGAATATAGCTTTTCTAAAAATCTATATAAGTTAGAAACGCCTGCATTGATTTCACAAATATGGGTGTCATATGAAAGGTAATACAATAAGCTACAATATTGATACAAAAATTTTTGAGATCCGGCTCACAGTTTTCGAGACATTACTTGATATCTAAGGGGATGTGGTATAAAAAATAAATGGACCAACAAACCTGGCAACATCCAGAATCATAATCTGCAAGCTTTTATGAGTTCAAAATTATGGACAGAATGCGGTCCTCACATTTTGCATACTCAACTTCCTGCGGCGCCTGCACTATAACATGTATTTAAAATTGAAACATTATGAGTAATCGAAAATTAATTTTTTAAGCAAAATATTACTTGTTTAAGCAGTATTTATTATCATAAAGAAAGTCTTTGTTTGTTATTTTTAAATTAAAAGATTGTTCTAAGTATAAAGCAAAACCACGCAGACCGTGAGATTAAATAAAATTTAATAAAAAGTTGTATGTATTACACAGTGCAAACAATTTTTATTATTTTATTTACTCGGACCGAACTGCTTTTAGGTTTGGAAGCGCGGCTTGAAAGGTAATACATACATAATAAGAAAAATCTTTAAATTCTTGCACGTAACAAATTAAGTTTATGTTTCTACACTCACATCTGCAGCGGCTTAAATCTGTAAACGACTTTCGAGACAAACAACTTTGATCGCGCACGATATCAGCTTTTAATGGCAACTATGTCCATCTTTTCGCGAATAATCGAGAAGAATCGTAAGCGATTCGCCAAAATCATAAGTTTTTTGTTTTTTTTTTTAAATTTTTGAGTAAGTATCGCTTACCATTCGAGCAAGAGTTTGACTGTCATGTCAAACACTTGTAGGATAGTCAATTAGATCTGTTATTCGTCTAGCAAATCTTCCTGAACAGTGTTATAAGGATCGTTCATTAATCTATGTAATACTATTTTAACTACTCAATTTTGCTTTGTTTGGAATCAACTGTCATTAGACGATGTAGTTAATGATCGGAATCGCGAACAAACAATGGAAGTAAACTTCATGTTTCCCCAAATGATTCTTGAGGAAAATCTATTCGAGAGTTTTCATCATATGCTATATGTACATGAAATACAAAATTCATTTAAAATGCAGTACAAATTTCATTAAGCCTGTTCAGTGCCAGTTCTAACTTGTTATAGAATGACGAAAACTTTTGACAGCTGTAACTTACTTTAAAGTACTTAATCTTTCATAGTGAACTAACTTTTTATTGTGAGACTCCTCCTTTGATCAAATCCGCGATTCGCTTCTGGCTGGTAATAATATACGTAATTTTAAAAAAATCGCTTGGAATTAAAGCATGTATTATAACAAGAAGACTTTCTACAACTGCACTTTTTTTTTAAATAATACTATGGAACAAAATGGGAAAATTTATCGCCTCCACGTACCAGTTTAGTAAATCTTTATTGTTTTAGTGCTTTGATTTCACCTTTTCAGTTTTTTTTTTTTTCAATCACGTCAGAACTTTGAGACAAATGCATTTTAAAATGAAAATGTTGTTGTATACACAGAGCATTAAAATTAATAAACAGAGACTAAACCGTGTTTTCTAGTGTAATATATGTGTTTAAGTTAAATGAACATAATTAAATAAAACAAGTAAAATATAAAATTTGCACATCAGATCGTTTTATCTTAGCGTTTATATATGCAAATTTAATCTAGATTGATTCTAGTATTAGATTATGTTGAAGCAGTTCTGTGTTGAATCGTAGATTGTAAATAGAAGATGTCTGCATATTTTGAAATTTTTGTATTTCTGTAACTCGAAATTTTTTTTACAGACTTCACATTATTTTTGTATGGAATAATATTAACGCAAATTAAAACATCTTGTATTTAGAGTATTCGATTGAATTCTCGACTCCATATTGAGCACTAAACTTTGTTGGAAAATCTTTCTAGATTAGGTATCATGTTTACGCTATTTAATTTATAAAATTTAAAAAAAGCATTACTTTATTGTGTTGATCCTCTTAAGAAGAATAATCGTATATGACAATTAAAACTATTTTTAGAAGAAATTTTCAACATTAAATTTTTCGCAACAAGAATATTAAAGAAAATAAAAAAAAAAAAATTATCTTTCAAGACATTGTCGGTAACGTAAAAAATAATTGTTATGTACATATGTTGGTACTTTTGAAAATTGACGCGAATTGATAAAAATTATTACTGAACGAAAAGTCAAATTTTAAAAATTTTTTTTTCTCCTGATGCTGCATATGGCATTTTTGTATTAAAACAAAGCTTATTTTATTTAATCTCGTTTCAAAAAAAAAAAAAAAAAATTGTAGAGATTTAATCTTAATAAATGTTATGAGAAATTTTATAATAAGGGCCATAATTTAAGCTGTAGATTATATGCAACTTATAAAATATACGGCTAGGCGTTCGTTATACTTATTGACATTTATTGCTTAAAATCTCTGGCAAAAAAATGAAACATTTGTTTACTATTTGATACACATTGCATGAATTAAATTTAAAAATATATTGTTGTAAAAAAAGACTGCCAAATAATGCTAAGACTTTGCGATTTTGTGGAAAATGTCTATTTGGCGAAAGATTTGAACCATTCATTCATTTATTTTTTTTAATGTCGCTTATATCACGTAGTGCAATGAGGTTTAACTTTTCTAGTTTACATCGCTAAGTCTGTTACTTATCTGACAGTCTCTGACTATATATGTATATTTTTAATATAAACTACCCAACCGGCATATAGTCCGACCATAGAAAGGAATTTCTTATGCTCCAAACTAATTCGTACATAATCCGTTTGGCGAAATTAACACCCAACGAAAATAAAGATTAGTTTATCTAACGAAATATTTATTGATTTCACTGTCGTTTTCGAAGACGCCTTCGAAGTTGTTTTTCTTTATATTACTACCCATTAAAAACTATCGAAACTTTATTGAATTGATCATAATTATCACAATTCAATTGTCATAAGTGCAACTTGGCGAACTTTAGTTTCAAGAAAACTTCGTATTGAACGAAGTATCGTTTTATTGACAAAATATGTGCCGGGTGTGTATATTTCCATATTAACTTATCATTTCAAATATATATTTATATGTAATGTTTTTATTAAAAATATTAAAGAATTTAATGTATAAATTTAAAAAAGAAAATAAAATAAACTATATATTTGTGTATCATTCAGAACAAATTATAACAAGCTAAAAAATTTATGTTTTTAATTACTCATTTACCTACACTGTCTAATGTCTTGGTATACCTTTTCTTCTTCTTTGTATTCTTTATCCACAAAACTCCTCTAAGTGTATGGCCATTAGTGAGCGCTTTCAAATCTTTCTCATATTTCACCGATTCAAGTGCTTTTTGTTTTCACGATGAATGAAGACGGCCGCGTTTTCTGACATGGAACGATAAATTTGCCGTCCGCTTCCGTGGAAAAAATTTGAAAATTTTCTTAAAAAAAATGTTTTCAAATCTCAATGAACTGATGAGTAACTAGACAATGGAAATGGTCATGTGTTATGATGCTTCCGAAATCCATATTTTCGTTGGACATACGTCCAACATGTATTTTTGGTTTTTTAATATTGTTTTTCAGACCAACCTCTTTTGAATAAATCTGCTCACAGTTGCACGCTAAAGTCTCATTGAAAGACTCAATTAAAAGAGCATGAAGCTCTATTGAAAATGTTGGATGGGTTTGATATGTATTCTTAAGCCACCGTAGTTCTGGCACAGCAATAAGTCTCCAATTTTTTGTTTTTTCCACAAGGTTTTTATGAGCCTGTCTTCGAATATGCATTCTTCTATTCAAATATTGATAAAATAAGAATTCATAAGTTTTGCAGTGAACTATGGGGATGCTATCAACATTTCGGCACCTATGCTATCTGCGCCCGCTGCTTTGTTGTTTTTAAGAGAGAAAGTTTTAACTATATGTATTTGAGCAGGTTTTGAAGCATAATAAATTGAACTAAATATTGTATATATATTTTATCTTTATTTTATAAACAAATAACAGCGATTTAGATATAAAAGCGAATACCATTTATAGTTAAACATTTATTTTCAAACTTCAAACATGTTAGCAGTTTAGAAGTTTGGTGTGTTTTGGAGAAAAAAGGAAGAAATAAAGTCATGTAAAAATATTTGTGCTTTGTAAAAGGCACTTTTTAATAGCTTTTGCGTATTATATCAACAGAAAAGCTATAAGTAGTATAAAATTATTTGTATTATTTTACTTTAAACAGCACACAAAAAGCTTAAATTCTAGCGTAAAATATTCCTAACTTGTTACGGATTTCTTTTTTCAAACATAAGAAAGACGTAAAGAAATTGTCAACGCGATTGCGATTTGCGAAAAATACGGGAACACACCTCAATTGAAGTGAAAATATCAAATAATAATAAAAAGCAAATTTCATTTTCGGCCATCTATCGGCTGCTTAAAATCAGCCGATAAAGTCTTCCAAACGTAAACTGACACCACTTTCTGATAGCTCAACCCATAGGAATGCGCACTCGGGCGTCCTTAAAAGAGTAGCTAAAAATTTACCAAATAAGAAAACTAACAAAGAAACTTAAACTGTTATTTTTTAAGAAATTCGCAGTATGTTGGTTGTAATATTTTATATATAAATTCTTTTTCCAACTTATAACAATATCAATTTTTGTGTAGCCAGTTAATATCGTCATTTTATCAGATATTCAAAAAAATAAAAAAAACTTAAGCCTTTTCATAAATAAATCTGCAGCCAATAGATGACTGATATTGAAATTTGACATTTTCACTTAAATTTAGGTATGTTCCTGTATTTTTTTGCAAATCGCAATCGCGTTGACAACTTCTTTACGTCTTTCTTATGTTTTCAAAAAGAAATCAAAAGAAATCCGTAACAAACTAAATCGTAAATTTCAATTTCATACGATTATTCTTAAATTTATAATAAAATTGCACTTAATTAAAATTAGAAGTTATTGCTGCACGTTATAATCTGTTATTATAACTAATACCAAAGGTCTGTCATTGGTGTCACCCGCCAATTCTGAAGTAGATGAGCCCTCAATAGCAACAACCGCCGCAGCAGCACTGCTGCTAGTAAGATCTCCACCTTCACTTAGAATAGTTGAACATATGGAATTTGTTGAATTATTAGATGACGACAAGCCATCACCTGTCAAAGGTGGTGTTTGCAAAAATATTTCAAGTGGCAACTGTTGTTCAATGGCATTAAGTAAATTTTCGTTCAAAGCAAATTCTCTCGGTGAAGTAGCAGCAACAGCATTTGACTGATCAACATTAATGCTGTTTTGCGTTGTTGTTGTTAGCGACAAGTGTTTTATAATTGTAGCTTGTTGTTGCATTGTCAGCTGGTTATCTTTTTCCTCATCTACGTCCGATTCTCCATCACCATTTAACTCATCTACTTCTTCTGCATCGCTTATAACTAAATCCTGCTGTTATTTGCCCTGCAACAATGCAGTGCCATTATAAGTTGTTGGAATGCTGCAACCAGTTCCAATATGATCAATAACTTGCTGTTTTAATTGTGCCACATGATCTTTTAGACTTTTAACTACAGATCCTAAATCGGTATTTTCACCTTTGAGTATCTTAACTTTATCCTCTAGTTTTGAGATGCGTTCTAGCTTACGTTTGCGGCATTTAGAAGCTGCAACACGATTGCGTTGACGTTTGCGTTCCAATTTGATTTTCTCTTGTGTTTCCATGTCAATTGGACTAACTGGTGGTGAAGTGGGTGGATTTTGTGGTTCATCTTTTACAACTACAGGAAAATTGGTTTCTGTTTATGTGTGAAAATAAGAAAATATAAGTTATAAATTAGAAGAAATATGTTTAAAAATTAAAATATTTGCAAAATGATTACTTACCTAAATTAGTGTAGGTAAAAGAACCACCACTGACACTGGTACCATTTCCTGTTGTTGCATTAACATTAGCCACATTTGTATTGTTAGCAGTGCTGTTGGTGTTGGTATTATTGTTGTTGCCGTTGCTGTTGGTGCTGTTAATTTGAACTTGTGAATTTTTGCTGTTGTGAAGACTATGCAGCGCTTCTTCGAAACCCTTGCCAAAAGCTTCCTGTTCAGAAGTGACCTTTAAATAATTTAAAATCATAGAAATATTTTATTTGATTAATTGTTTTAAGTTCAAATATATGTTTTGGTATGAAAGCAACTTTAAATTCGATTTGAATTAGATTTTGGACCGAAATAACAATGGGTTATAGCATAAACAGTTTTTACTAAAGTCTTTTTCGAAAATTTTTTCGTTTTAACGGATACTTATTGCACAAAATAAAGTTCTGGGAAAGTAATTTTAAACTAAAATAGAAAAGAATTGGTAGAAAAATATTTTTTTTTTTAAATTTTTTTGATGATAGCTACATATTCAAAGAGTACTTTCGAGTTAAACTAAAATCTTCTTTAGTGAGAAAATCTGAACTACAGCAATAATAGATGTATTCCATGGATATGCGACACAGTTTTAAAGATATAAAAAATAAGATTTTCAATGGTAACTATTAAAGGTCGGAGCTTATAAAAAAAAGTACCAAAGAAACGAATAACTATTATCATATATTTAGATAATCATCCCAATTATCATGAAAACTACAAGACTCAGAGACGTAGTTTTAAAAATGTCAAGTATATAGTTAAATACTAACAAAAAAAAGTATAGTTATTCGGAGGTCACAAATTTCTACATATACTATATCGTCAATTTGCATGCGTTGTCCACCACTGTCTCTTAACCTGATAATTTCAATTGAAATTGTGTTACTTATGGATTTGAGGTTATCGAATCAGATACTCTTTTAGACCAATAATGTCAGGTTGTGTTTTTAACACTGATTTTTTAAGTTTTTCTTGAATACATTTACCCAATCCGTATTGCAGAGCAGTCAGTGTTCAAACAGTATTTAAAAAAAAAGTATTTATAACTAGAAATTTCATATCAGGCCCTCGGCTTTGACAAGAAAGTTTCGGCTAGGCCGAGTTAATCCCAGTCAGTTATTAAGCCGAGGTCATTCCAATGCCTTTAGTCTTTAAGAAAATAAAAACAAACTTCCATTCAGGATCATGATCATGACCAGCACACCCCCTTGATATGCGCTTGTTGCGCTGATAGATTACACTTACCGGTCCAACTTTTGTTGGGAAAACCAGACCAGGCTGTGGCGTCTGCAACAAATTGCTGGAGAGTAAAATCTTTTCTAAATCTGGCGTATTTAACGTTTTAAGATTTTGTAAGTCCGGTGATTCCAGTACAAGTGGTGATGGACCCATTAAACGTTGCTTCTTGGGTTTGTTCAGATCCAATGATATGGGACGTTTGTTGGTATTTATTCCTCCTGCTGCTGAAACTAAGGATGGTGTTTGAAACTGCAGAGCTGCCGAATCGGACTCTGATTTTGGAATAATCGTAATGCCATTAGGTGCAGAAACTGATGTGCCAGCAGTTGTTGTAATAGTAACGCTGCTGCTAGCAGCAGCAGTATTTGCTGCAGTGACAACTGTTTTCATATTTATGAACTTTGCGCTAATTTAATTGATAAGAATTATTAGCTTAAACTTTTTCTATTTTGCTTTGAAAATTCAATTTATAAATCGTAAAAATCCTTGAGTTTTTTTTTTGTTAACAGCCACTTGTTTTTTACTTTTTTCTTATTTTCGTTGTTTTTTTTTTAGCGTGGTTTCCCTTTTGTGCGATGAGTCACACTTTCAAATATTAACTTGCGTTCTTATTGCTTCCGTTGATATTTTTTCCAAGCGTTATCTCTTTTTCCCAATTGCACACCGTTGTTTTATTCAATTTTTATATTTTATATCAAAACAACACAGATTATATTTTTTAAAAAAATTATTTTTTCGTAATTTTCACACACAGCTGTTTTTTCTTTTTGATATGACGAAATACTTCGTCGCAATTTTCTCTCGCCTTTTTGCCAATTCAATTCACTTGCGATAAATGTCAAACTACGAATGAATTTTGACAAACGAAGTCGTGGTTACTTATAATGGCTATTGCGATCCAAAAAGCTTTCTCTTTCTCATAATTTTCTTCTTCGTTGAATGTCAAAATTAGTACATTGATTTATTTGACATTTCAAATGCTAAAAATTTCACTAATGCGTTGAACAGAATACGAATTTTGCGCTTACTATTAACGTGTGGGAAAAACCTGGACATAAATCGCACGTCCCAACTATGTTTAGCTTCTCATAAACGTGAAACTTATTTCAGTTGACCAGCATTTGACATTTGCTGGGTAACAAAAGTGAGAGTATATAACATCGTGCCTGTCTTATTGAATGTGAGTGTTTTTCGCTGTGAAAAATTTGCAAATAAAGAAACTATTGTGAATGTATATTTTATTTTAGTTTTTAATTGTATATCGGCGTTTACACACAGAAATTCTGTGAAAGAAGTTCTTGTCTATTCTCTTTTGTACTTTTTGTTAGGCATTTGCCGGGGTCGGAAAAGCGGCTACGGAAATCCGCTGTCAAAAAAATTAGAATCAAATCTAAGTCGACGGGTATCCGTCGGTAGGTTACTAGTCGTACGCCGCAATTCTGTTCAATTTCATAGCATGAAGTGTGTTATAATTTTTGACAGCGAGTTTCCGTTGCCCCTTATCCGACTCTGTCGAAATGCTATTCAACGCACTAGGCTGCAGAAAAAAGCAATTGAAAAAAAGTAGCAAGAACAACGAGTGGTTGTATAAACACTGAGTAAGAAACTTTGCTACTTGGTAGTTTTATTGGCACATATAGTCATTGGCATAAGTATTTTGATATTTTAAGTAGGGATGCAACGATATGCGATTTGGTCGATACGATATTTTTAAAAATTTATCGCCGATTCCGATACCGATATTTATAAAATGTTATTGCAGTTAACTCAAAAATTCTGACAATGCACGCTTTTAGTTATGAGTAAGTAATTTGAAAATGTCGGTGCCTTATCTAAGCTGATTTTAACAGGTAAGGTAGAACTTAAAATAAAAAAGAAGAAATGTCACTTAGAATCATTACTTCTATAAAAATTGTACAATGTATTGTGAAAATAGTAGTGTTAATAAGTGTTTTTAATTAATTTTGACCCTTTGGGACACAAGATAATGGATAATTTTTTTTGTGTATCGGCAAATAAATATCGCCGATATCGATAAATCGGAATATGCCGATATATCGGTATTCGTATCGGTATCGGTTGCACCCCTAATTTGAAGTTTTTGAACTTAATTTGTGTTCTGTGGTAAACAAAACAAGATGACTTTTTGTGTGACCACACCGTCAATTTACATAAAGGCCCATCGCGGGCCTTGCAGTGGAGGAAAACATTATATGTACATTTAATTTTATATTTTCATTGCATTTTTAAGGAATTTTTTTTTGTTTTCATATTGTAATAAGTTTCCATTTAAGTTTTTCTAGTTTTTAGCCACGGGTCCCGAAAAACCTTAGCCCAGTGCTGTCGTGAGGAGTAACCGCACCGGGCCCCCAAAAGTTATAATAATTAAAAAAATTTACATTCATTATTTAGGTATTATTATTAATAATTTAATATTTATTAACTTTTATTTTCTTTTGTTTTTTTTCATTTTTAGTTTTTGGCTTACACAGATGATTATTATACGTAAATAATAACTATTTTTATATATATATTTTTAACTATTCTAATAGCGTATACAGAGATGTGTTTAATATTAAATACTACATAGCTTGGTTGTTCTACAAATTATTTGTTTTTTTATATTGTTTTTATTTAAGTTAATATTAAAAGCTATAAAGATCAATCTACAATAATCTGTACACATTAGTAATTTAAATTAATTAAGTACATATAGAAAACTTTATTTAAAAAATACTATAACAACAATTATAAATAAATCAACCTTATAAATGATTACTTTTTGTAAATTATAATAACTTAATTGAAAATGGAAAAGTTTTTGGATAAATGTTAATTTATTGCAATTAAGTTTTTAAAATAGAAAAGTGCCAATGTCACTTTTGAAGTTTTGAAAAAATATTATTGTTTACAAAATAAATTGTTATTGAAATTGGCAATAGGCAGGAATTTTGAAAATTACTAAAGTTCGACGGTAATAAAAGTGACTGTCTTGTTAATGACAGACTTTCGATTTCAATCTATGCTCATTTTTAAATGTTTACGAAATTTCTGCCAAATAATAAATTATGCATAGTAATTATCTGTAGTAAAATACACATGTGCCTTTTCATGTAGACTGCAAAATATTTTCGAAAAAACTTAATGCTCTTTGAGTTAATATTGATAAGAAATTATGTTCAATTTTTCACCGATATAATAATTTTTTCGATGGTTATAGCACAATGACTTTGGTGATATACTAAGTTGTAATTTGGTCTTATTAGGTTTTACTGTTGTATTTAAGCATCCGTAGGACTTAGCTTAAATGTTCAATTGGTTGTTTAAAGTTAACTGATGATCTCGATACATATTACGTAAGGATTTTCCAATTCAACAAATTAACTCACCGATTTCTCGAACTGACCACCACCAGAACACAACCTATATTTTTAATTTTATATTTTCGTAATAACTTTTTATCATGGGATATACCATATAAAAAACATTGTACGCACATATAGCTTTTTCGCCGACTGTACTTCTGTGGGTTTTGAGTGTTTTGTTTGCTGGACTTTGTCAGCGAAAAAGTTATATGTGCGTACAATGTTTTCATATATTTCCCACGAAATAAGTTATTACGAAAATATGTAATGTTAAAACAAAAGTATGCAGAATGCAAGCAAGCTGAAAGTAATTTGGAATGTTGCATTTGTTATTTGCTTTGAAAATAGTACCGTAGATTGGCTTGGCAATGATGAAAAAAAAAGTTTCATTTCGATTTTGTAAAAAAAAATCTCCTGACCTCAAAAGTATTTTAGCGCGCATTGCACTCATGTCGTTTCTCTCTCATATTAATACAAATCCACAGTAAAGTTTTAAGCGTAAAAATCTTTGGTGTTTTTGAGAAAATCAGCCTTGTTTTTGTTTTTCATAAAATGCGCTATAACTCCGCCAATTTTCAACAATTTTCAAAATTTCTTAAAGATTCTGACAGAGAATCAGAAGTTCTATTAGAATCAAAAGATAAAAATTAATTATTTTGATTTGGATGAAAATGCGACTACATATTTTCAAAAAAATTTCAGTGGTTTTTTCAAGTTTTGACACTTAAACTTCGAATGAAATGTTTTTCAATCAAATCGGGATAATATGTGTCCCCTTATTACCTTTGAAAAATAACATATATAATCGGCAACCAATTCCGAGATTCGAAGTTAGTCCGACTGCATGGTTTGAAATGGATTTGGTCCAAGTAAGGTAAAATTATTGCCTAATAAATTGCCAAAGTTATCGTGCAATAATTTACATATATAAAATTTTTTTTGCGAAAAATTTTACTAGCCCATAAAAGAAAATCGGAAAAATCGAGTGAAATTGCCATACGTTTTGACTCATTCATATATGTAGTAAGTTTGAGTAACTTAAATTATAATATAAAAATACGATTCTGTTCACATTATATGATACATATGTATGTTATTAATATAAGCTTGAATTTTCACATGTAAATCTTAAAATATTATTTAGCCGTATATTTTCTTTTAATGTACATTCATACATACATACTATCTCATTAAATTTTCTTTCTCAATAGCACTTAATACAACTAACATACAAATACAATTTTACTGTTTTAGTTAAACTTGTCATTTTTAAAAATTTCATTTTTTTTTATTTAATTTTTAGTATGTTTGTATATAATTAAGTTATAACATTTGTTTTTCAACATTTTTCGACACAGCGTGTTGAATTTGTTAGCGTATACATGACTTATTATTTTTCATTTTTAAAATTGTTTAGTCTTATCAGTAATCTATGTATAAGCAATTCATTAAGAAAACAAAAATATTTTTTATTTACAAAGTCCGAAAATTTAACTACACAACAATTTTAATTCCAAGAATCAAATTGTTAAAACTATTTTCAACTGATTTTAATTTAATTCAAAAGTTTTTTAAAGTGAAATTTTGTAAATTCAAAACTAAAATCATTGTTCATTAGAGTGAAGCAAAACTTTATCCGATTTAAAAAAAAATACTCAAAAAGTCAAAATCATATCTTCTTGAGTTTGATTAAAAATGTAAAAATATTTTGAGAAAAAAATTGAGTGTTGACGAACATTTTTTAATTAGTTGCTGCATGCAAACAAAAGAAAAACAAAAAGCAAAAGCTGAAGGAGCCATTGACTTAAAGACAAAATCACACTAACAAACTGAATGCAGCGATTGCGAACCGAAATGTTGTGTTTCCCTCGCGTAACGGAAAGAGCTGAACGAGCCCGTGCGCCTTGATGACCAAATTACACAAACAAAAAACATACATTGAAGTCAAAATTACATAAACAAAATGGCCTGTGAAGACAGCGAAACGATATAGTTTAATTTAAGTAAGTGCCTTAAAAACAAATTGACACAAACAAAAAGCATGCGGTGGCTTCGGCTCGCTATTTGTTGTACGAGCTGGAAGAGCTAAACGTGTTTCGAGCTGTGCATCCTTGGCTTAGATCGGTGTATGTAATAATCATCTAAATTTTTTGTCAAGCACATTGATCAATGGATTTGTTACTTTGGTAGTATTATCTGAAAGTTTGGTTACAGATGTAAGATGAATGTGGAAGTGTAACATAAGGCTGAAAGTATTTCCTTAAATCTTCAAAAAAGGTCTTCGCTTCAGCTTAATGTCGATAGAGGAAATATATAAAAAATTAAAAATATATTAAGCATTCTCTTTTAGTTATAGAGATAAGTTAGCATGTCGTATGATTCCTACATTCAAGTTAAATTTTGACTTTTACTCTACGAATACTTGAGTGGAATAAGTTTATTCGGCAGCCTTTCAGTGGCGTCAATTCGGTAGGGCTGGGGGGGCATTGGCCCCCCCAAGAATCTAATACTCGTTATTATTTAATACATCAATTCAATAAAACCATCTAAGAGTGGTGGAACTATAATTCGCGGCCTCCCTCCAAGGTTTTGGTGAAGTGACGCCACTGCAGCCTTTAGAAAACTAAATATGTATCAAATTAAACTTAAATATTTTTTATTATTTTGTTTGTATACATTTTGTTTTTGTTTATTGTAAATAGTGTTAGTTTCTCATCATGTTCAAATTTTTTTAGCATGTTGTTACTCAATTTAATAAATTACATCATATCTATTGAAACAAAGAAAAATTTTAGTAATTTTATTGCAGTTCTTTTGCATACGTATACATCAAGTTTTATCATCTTCATGAGCTTCTTCAATGTATTATTATTTTCCTATCATTTTCAAGATTTTGCAACTGCTGGTTTTCTGGAAAATTATCCGAACTATAATGATTTCGGCCATTATAAATTCAATATTAAATTTTAAAATCTTAGTTGCCAAGTTCAAATTTCAAATAAATATCATTTTCCCGACTCAAAGCAAATTTGTATAGGAGAAGTTAACGGAATTTTGAAAATATATTTAACAGCTAAACTCGATATTTGATGACAAGGCGAAACAGTACAAGTCATATGAATATACACACAACTTATGTTGTTTTGTCTTGTCAGCAAATATCGAGTTTAGCTGTTATTACTTATGGGCACAGATATATTACTTTTATCGTTACATCGTCGTACGTAGTTGAATTAGAGTTTAATACTCAGCTTTTGAGAAAAATATAAAAAATGTATTTTTTTTGGAGTAGTACGAATTTGCAATGAAAAATACATGTATAATTTGCAAATATTTATTTTGAGCAAGAATTTAATTTAATGTATTAGAAATATGTCATTTTCTGTTTTGAAAGCTTTTTGATTTACATTTTAAGGGCTTACAAAATAAATCTTTTCAGGTGTAATGATTTGTTTCAGTTAAAAATGCCTATAGTAGCTCAACTTATCTAATATTCAAACCTGTGCATAAAAAATTATATATTTTATTCATTATTTGAACCTTAAAAGCTTAAAGTTTTTGTATCAAAATCAAAGCCATTGCATGTTGTGACACTTTTCCAATAATCTAATACATTGAAAATTCTCGAAGACCCATCGAAATAAATTGTGAACAACCATAAAGTTTTACATTTAACGCACCTTTTAATTACAATCGCACGGTTAATCGCATGTCTATTCCAGCGAACTTTTTAGTCGTACGATTTTTCTATGCTCATTCAATATTAAAATTTCTAAAAGTCATGATTTCCACCGCAACTGGGAAATCCGTAATCCGAAAAGCTTTCAAAGCTTTTCAACAAATTTCAGTAGACCGAATTATGATGTTCATAGTTGTTGTGTGCGGCAGCCGCATGATGTAAATACGAGGGTATGGCGGTAGCATTTAATTCCGAGGCACGCCGTCGTAGCGCTGCTATGCTATGTCCTCGCCAAACATCTTCATCAGCAGCAATACCAGCGCCACCACTACCACCGCCGCCGCCACCACCACCAGTGCTGCCATCTGTTGGTGATTGCATGCTCTGATGACAATGTGGTATTAAATGATTGTTATTCGTTGGTTCTTGTTGGTGTTGCTGCTGCTGCTGCTGTTGTGGTGGTTGCTGCTGTTGGTGATGTTGATGATTTTGTTGGTGGGCTTGCTGTTGCTGCTGTTGTTGTTGTTGCTGCTGGGACGTTTGTTGTTGCTGATGATGGGAATTCTGAAAAAGTGATGATATATTGATAATAATGATTCGATTGAAATAAATTGTTGAAAGGGTTGAAAGTTGTTTTTAAAATATCTGGCTTGTGCCATTGCTCACTTGTGTTATATACTTACCATTTGCTCACCATTCACCTCATTTTGGCTGGCACCACCGGGCTGTGTTGACAGTGGCGGTGTCACCGATGAGCAAGAATTTATATGCGGTGGCGTAGTGGTTGTTGGTGAACCGCCAGGACCACAACCCACGCCACCAACGGAATGTTGGTACATCATAGAATCCCCTAGAAATATATAAAGAGAGTTTGCGTCAGAAAAGGATATACCCATATGCTCGGTTTATTTTCATTGGCACAAAATAGAAAATTCCAAAATTAAAAGCAAATTATACTGGAAAATCAACTATGTATGTATTCGTAAAAGACACAACATCTGAGTAAAGATCCTTTCTGTCCCTTCCAACATATTTTTTTTTTTGAAATGCATTTCCTAAAGAGGTGTGGCAAACTGCTAGAAATTTATCTTTTCCATATACGAATATGTATATGTATACTTTTTTTCGTTTTATTTTACTGAGTATGAATCAACGTCCATGCCAAAACGTTAGTCCTACAAACATGAAATTCGGATTCGGATCCTTAGATATGAATAATATAGCAACTCCAAATAAAATAAACTCAAATGAAATCACATGGATTTTTGTAACTTCACTTTTGTAAAATGAAATCTCCAAATTAAGTTACTCTGAGGACTTAAGGGACACGGTGACCAAGGGCAGTTGCCTTTAGATTAATTCGTCTCTAAATGAAAGCTTAAAGTTTTGCTAGGTATCACTGATCTCACTTGGTTCACAAAAGGTTAAATAAAATTTACAACACAAAATATGTCAACAGACTTCCAAATATTTAATTAGCACTTTAACTAAAAAAAAAATTTTGCTTTTACACTGACAAACAAAAAGTTGATAATTAGTAAATTAAACGAAGACCACAAAAGTGCTACCATTTCATAAAGAAAGACGTGACATTTTGAAATTATAAGAATTCAATATCGTGTTTCGTAAATTCTCAGAAAAACATGTTTCTTTTTTTATGATTTATTGTCTTCCAAAATACAGTAGCAACTTTGTTAACATTTTATTATTTTTGGTTTTTGTTTTTTGATGAAAATCTTTTTTTTTCCAGTTTGCTTTAGTTGTAAAAAGCTGTTTAAAATAAAGCTTGAGAAAACCAAACGTTAGGTTTTATCTATATGATATAATTAATTTTACTGGTAAATAAAAATATTTCGATATTTTAAATGAAAGTTAAGAAATACATTTACATCGTACATATCGTTAGTCATGTGTTAATCAACTATGAAGCAATATTTCGTATAAACTATACGGTTCAGAGTTGGGTCTCAGAAAATCACAAAAAATTTTGATTGAAAACAAAATCTTTGCAATTTTACATACTACATAAGTATTTTCAAGCATATAGTTGGTGATTTTTGAAATTTTATGCATTACTTCTTTTGGAAGTCGATAAGCTATATGTGATCGAAAAATTCTTTCGACAAAGACATCTATATTATAGAAACTTTCCAAATACTTCCTTGCCTGAAACAATACTTGCTAACTATCCTCACCTAATCACATACATTTTTTGGTAAAACTTCAGAAAACTATATAATAATAACTAGTATCAGATCTATGGGGGGGGGGCAATGACCTCCCCAGCCCTACCGAATTGTCGCCACTGGCGATGCTCCCAATTTTTCAGTACATTTTCGACTATAAGGAACTCTTTTTGACCAAATGAGCAGCGATGGGCAAAATAAGAAAAATGAGCCAATTTTAGCTCTTTACAATAAACACGTCGTTCTTCTTAAGAAAAATAACCAAAAGAACAATCACATCCACTCACCATTGCTACGCACATTTTTATCGTTGTGTTTTTATTTTTATATGCGCTGTGCACGGGATTTGTATTATTGTTATTGTTGCATCATTCAGAAAAAATAAAAAAAAACGAAGCGAGCGAACAAGGAAACAACAATGCGCACATTGAGGACAGCTTCTCTCGTTCCGTTTGAGCAGTGTACCTTTATTTCTACACTCATGTTGTTCTTGTTCGATTCTTGGAATTGGCTTTTGGTTTATTGCAGTATTTTGTTTTTCATCGATATCGAATTTATGATGGGATTTTTTCTGTTGTTTTTGTTGCATTTGTTGTAAATAGCTTCTGCTTCCAAAATTTTGCCCATTTATACCTTAAGAGGCTCAATCGTTGCTGGATAGTTAGCGTAACACTTATCTTTAAGGACTTCACACAAATAATAGTCCAACGGAGTCAAAGCTTTCCACGCAAAAGGTCAATTGTTGCATATCTTGTGTGACACGGCGCGCCATCTTGTTGAAACGAAATATTGTCCAAGTACATATCTTCAAAAATAGGCCACAAATAGCGATTCTCCCTTCCTCATCTTTAAGATGATACCGCCGTTCCAGAAATCATACCAAACAGTTACTTTTTGAGCGTACATTGGCTTCTCAACAATCTCGTGTGGATTTTCTGTGTCCCACATGTGACAATTTAGCTTATTAACGTAACCACGTGGAAATGAGCTTTGTCAGATAAAATAATTTTTCGGTAAAAATGCTCATCTTCTTGCAACTGTTCCACAGCTCAATTAGTGAAACGAAATCGAAAAATATCGACCTATTTACTTAACCGGAGATATTAAACTAACTTTCTGTCATAATACGAATGACATTAGAGTTGCCACACTCAAATAAAAAAACAGTAGTTCAAATTTCAAACTTTGGACGGACCACCCTGAAGTGTTAGCGTAAGGGTAGCGTTGACTATTTGGCCTCCCACGGTCGCCAGCAATGAAACGCGCAATCATTCGCCCCGCCGTGCAGTTGCTGATCTCTATATGCTGGATTGTTTGTCATATAAATATGCAAGAGATCCTGTCGGAATCTAATGTGCAAAAAGAAAACAAATGTGCGCAAATGAATTTTGCAATGCCAGTTGAGAAAAATTCAGGTCAAAAACATTATTTCTGCGAAAGGCAATTTTTTTCGCATGTATTATTGACTTGTGAAAAAAATGAGAGACTAAAAAAACTGTTCTTGTGTGCATTATTGTTGTAAAAAAAATATATATTCATGGAAAAATCTTTTTAATTCTCGGAAAAGTACTTTTTGTTTCTATTGATGAATTTTGAGCTTAAACATTTTTTGTTTAGCCATGCGATGCTTTCGCATCTTTTTTTATGCAAAAACTTACATATATTTATTCATTAACATCAGTGATGCACGAATTTCTACTGGGTAATGTTTTGTTTTCGCTTGAATTCCTACACACAGTTATACACATACTGGTGCGAAATTCATGTGATAGAAGTTAACTCGCTGTAGACTTTTGGGCAACGAAGTTGAGCGTCCCTAGCGTACGGTGTAAAAATTTTGATGAGTGGTTCGTAAGCCAGAGGTCTTTAAGTACAGAGTAAAACAGGTTGCCGACAGTGTATCGTGACGCTCAAAGGCAATGTTTTCAGCTGGACTTCAGTGTATTTTTTTTTTTGACAATTTTCACTTATTAGCGCGCCTCCGTACAAAAAATCGCTGCCAAAGTTTTCTGATTTACAATGGCAACTTAGTGATGGAATCATTAATATACATACATAGTAATATGAAACGTTAGTAATAATATAGATCATACACTGAGAAAAGAATTTGATCATATATACAATGATAAATGTGCATTTGATATAGAGCAAATAAATATTTGTTTGTGCCAAATATTTAAATTATGTTTGAATCAAAGTTTGCCGCCATTTGCCAGCAATAAAATATGTTTGGATAAAAATCTATTTGATGTTTACATTTTTTTATATTCAATCAAAATATTTTCCCAGTGTAGTTAGCATGAAGAATTTTTACACAACATACCTAATGCATTTAATCCATAATGCTGATAACTGCTGGCACCCATTGCTGAACTAATATTAATACCCGAATTAAGACCACTATTTAATGTTGATGAAAGCGGTGAAGATTGATTTAGTTGACCAAAACCTTTTTGAGTTAATTAGTAAATTACAAGAACAGAAAAGAAATTTTACAGAATTAGTATTAACTAAATACATTATAAGTGTTAAAATTAAAAGTGTTGGTTATTTCGAGCTTACAAACAATACGTTAAAATTACATACACATTCTTTCAAGTTAGTGCAATTTTTAAAGAATATAAACTTTTTACTTTAACATTTTTTCGTCTGCAAAAATCTACTTAAATTGAAAATTTTATATGAACTTACCAGCTGTCATCGGATTAACGCCTACACTCCAGCGATCGCCACCAAACATGCCCGTCCCGCATAGGCTTTCGCCCATTGCAATATTTGTTATATTGGCACCAAACGGTGGCAGACCATGCGATGGCAAGAGAGCGCCGGGTGTGCGGAAAACATTAGTAGTCTTCTTGCGTTTCTTCCATTTGGCACGACGATTTTGAAACCAGACCTGAAAGTACGAAAAAATTTATTTATATTCAGTTAAAGTTCAGAAGTTAATTAAATTTATTTCAATGAAATTTAAATTGTTTTCAAAAATCTTCTATTCCAGGCAGATTGTTGTATGTATGCATACTAACTCAACAGAGCACTCAAATAAGTTTTGAGTTATGAATATTTATATATTCAACGGCTATTCATATTCATTTGTTCAACTTCCTTTCAATTATATTTTGCAGCCTTATTTAAATGCGCGTAACATCGTCCTTTTCAACTCTTTCCTTTTGATTTCACACTTTGATGTTCAGCTTCCTTCCGACTACTCTGCAAGGATATCGATATTGTTTCTTGTTGTTATTGTTGTTGTCGACCATATTTTGTCCGTTTGTCGGTTGGTCAGTTAAACATAAGATTTTAACAAGTGGTCGTTGTCTATCTATCAGTCGACGTTGCTGCTGCTTGTTCTTGTTGCACACACACACACACATACCTACAATTTGTATGTTTCGACGGTAATTGATCTTGATTAAAATTATGTTTTTGTGTGTGTGTGTGTGTGTGGTGGAGCATGTTGTAAAACAACAACAATAACAATAAATACAAGAGCAATTATGATAACAAGCATTATAGGTATGGAGATATGTATAATAGGAATAACAATAACAATAGGGATGTTTAAGTTTTGAAGAAGAGAAGTATACTGCCCTCAGAAGCGCAAAACGCGCTTCGAGATAATTCATGTTTTGTTTATGTCAATTTGTTGAAATACGTGTAAAATTGAGATAGGGGACGAGATTTTTTATATGTTTCAACTAAGACACTGGCATTCAGCGTAGTTCATTAGAAGCGTAATTTCTTAAGCTATCCGAGGCCATAAGAATCACAAATATGAATTTTTTTGAGATACGCCTATTTCGCTTCTGAGGGCAAAGAAGTATTCATAGTTCGGAAAATTTTTTTAAGAATGAAATGTTCTATTCAGATGGATTGCTTTAAGCCAGCGATCATTACTCAACAGCTTTGTTAAGGCATAGATTCGGAAATAGATTTTTAATGAAAAAGGTGAAATTTTCACTTCTGTGAAGACGCAAATCTTTCTATACAGTTTGCACAAAAGCTCTTAAAAGAGAAATTTTTCTTTCATTGATTTCATTGCCGCTGCATAAAGGCCATAACATACTGCACCACGTAACGTGATTGCACATAGAAAATAAGGCATTAAAAAGTTGGTTAATCAAAATACTTGGATTTTTTATGTTTTGTTGTTGTTGCTGCTTTTTAAATTTCAACACAAAACTAGAATTTAAGGGTGTGTGTGCCGGCAACAAATACAAAATAGATCATCCAAACAAGACTTTTAACTTCATATGCCATGCAAGGCTGTTTGTCTGTGTGTATCAGTGAGCGTTAGTCTTTTAATTTGACACCGCCTCAACCCCACTGTCGCCCATGAATAAATTATTAGCTGATGAGCATGCAAAACACATTAACAACAACAACAACCACACAAAAGCAACAACAAAAGACTATGCTTAAGACAGTTTCAGTTCATGACATGTGTGAAAAAGGCATGAAAACGGAACAAACGGAAAAGGTAGTGCGCCGCTAAGTGAGTAACAGCAACAACAACAAAAAAAGAAAAAAACAATAACAAAAAAATATAGCAGCTAAAAAGGCGCGCACGCTTACGTTAAACAGACAACGTCATGGTCGTTAGTAAAAATGTGTCAGGATTTGCAAAGATATGCATGAGGATAATAAAATATAATAACATGTTGTGCTATTTTATGTTTTTCGCATACATACATACATAAATATATGTATATGTATTGTATATAATCAAAAATATATACAAATATTGATTTTTTAGCGATTGTTTTCAAAATTAAATTTAGAGCGGTAGGCGAATATACAGATTCGTTGGATAATAAAAAAAAAATATTAAAAATTGCCCAAATATTTCGGTCTTAATCCAAAATTAAGATTTTTCAAAAGCCAGACTTTGTAGACGAAGATGCTTACCGAGAGGACGAAATAATTTTTCAGCAGGATGTGGACTCTAAATACACCGCTAAAATTGCAAAAAATTGACTTAATAGCCAAAAATTTCAAACGTTTCAGTGGCTAGCTCAAAGCCGAGATCTGAACCCAATTTATGGTCTGTGTTAAAAAAGCGACTGGCACGATACGATAATCCACAAAAGAACTTAGACGAGCTTTGGTCCCAGGTTTAAAGGAAGTGGGCCAGCATTTCGCACCAAATCATCGAGAAACTGATTTAGTGCATGCCAAGAAGTCTAAATATTAAAAATATTAATTTGAACACTTAGTTTTTGAACGTTCAAAAGTGGATATTTTGAGTTTTTTCATTACATGAATTAAAAGTTAGTTTTGCTTCCGATTTTGAAGAATATTCGTATATATTTTATATTTAAGTTTAATAAATAGTTAAAAAAAAATTTGATTGCTGTATTTTTAAGGGTTCTAGAGCTATACAAAAAAATTCTACTCGCCATTGTAAATATGTACCTCTGTAAAGGATCCAATTTTGAAAATTTTTTTTTTATAGGCCCGAAACCCAAAAACAAGCAAATTTTCCAAAATTTTATTGTTTTTTGATTTGGAAAACTTTGAACTTAGTCGTCTGTTCAGCAAAAAAAAAGTTACACAGAATTAGACTTTGTTTATTTCGGGAAATAAATTAAAGATCGTAGAAGTTTGATAGTTTTACTTAAGCCCAAAATATCTCTTGCAAAATTATCATCAGATTTTGGGTGATTATTTCTTTGAAGAAAGCTTAAAGTCTGGCATAACTTTTCTAAAATGTTTTCTGAGTATTTTTGCCTTAGCTTAGCTTAGAAGCTACACGGAACCTTTGAGTTTCGTAAGGTCAGTGACGTACCTTGAGCATTTCTCTTTCGGATTTTCATTGATATGTTTGATGAAATACTGGAAAATGTATCATCACATTAAAATATTTAATAGAATTTAATGGCAATGAATACTGTTTTTCCGTCCCTTTTAACCTTTGCGGACGGGGCGACATCACCCCTAGATACACTACTGCATAAGGTTCGTCACAAGTTACATTTTATTCTTTTGTAATTATTTTTATTTGGCTGACTTTTTTTCGAACTTTTTGGAAAATTTTCGTAATGAACAATGGGCAAGTCTAAGTGGGAAGATAATTATTACTTTTAGAAATTAGTGGAAATATTTACATTAAACAAAAATATTTTTTAATTTTTAAATTATGTCTAAAAATTTATTAATTGAGGAATTATGCCTTCACATTTGGGTGTAAATACGTTTTTGATTTTAATTTCCATAAAACTTTTCTAAATTTTTAAGGTAATATGGCTGCAATTGAAAGAGAATGTTATTTCCATATTTGGGCGCTATTAAAATATCACCGACGATATAACTCTCAGAATGCCAATTTCTGGAAAATTATCTGACAAAAATATCTTCATAAATAATTGGGCGTTATGCTGATATACTCTTTGGGTGTAATTACACAGCGTCTAAAAAAATAATCAAAATTCACAATCCACAATTTTTTCGAACATTTAAAATTTTCATTAAGCGATATATTGCTGGTCCTTTTGCGTCCAAATTCTTAAAGCAACTCCTCAACTTTTTTTTTATTGGACGAATTTTCACTTGGATTGATTATTCCTACAAACAAAACAATAGCAAAATCTGACAATTACACAGGCAAACAAAATTAAACGAAAGTCCAGAACCAGAGACCAGACCTAGCGTACCCGATGGTCTTTGATGCGCTGAATCCGAATTCGAGCTCAGAATTGTTCCTATACGTCCAGTTTTGGAGATATCCTAACGTAAAAGTGGTTATTTTACATCGCAAATAATTTTTTTTTTTGCAAAACTGGTTGCGGCATCTGAAAGTATTACTCTTACCCTTCAAAACCCTTTTTAAATTATGTCGATATTTTTTTTTACTCCGAAATTCGGATTCAGCACATCAAAGACCATCGGGTATGCTAGGTCTGGTCTCTGGTTTAAATATTTGTCGGCCTGTGTTATTTTAACAAAAATTTTATTTGCCATTTTTCTTACTCATTTTCATAGGAAAAACCGCCTAAAATCAAAAATGTGTAATACATTTTCATTTGAAATATTTTTAAAAACTATTTGATCTTCTTGACCTACCTGGTTTTTTTTTCTGAGAATATTTTGGATTACTACCTACAGCTTAATTTACACGCAACATTTTTTTCCATTTTTTAACATAATATTAAGTACTTATGTTACTTTAAGGCTAAGCTTAAAAATTTCTATTTTAAATTCATCCAATTTTTTCTATACTAAAGTATACTAACTAAATGTTCCACTTGTTTTCAAAAAAACAAAAAAACCAATAAAATCCATTAAATAGCAGCAGTCTCAGAGGACTGACATGAGACGCTTTAAATCATTTTCATGTTATGACTTTTTTGACTCTGATATTTTGTTTTTGTTTTGGTTTTTTCGCATCATTTAAAATTCAATATGTAACAACAACAACAACAATAACATAAAAACAACAACATCAGTAATGAAAAATGTGTAACAAACACCGGCAATAATAACAAAACAAATATAACAAGTTAAGTTCATCAAAATGCAATTCTTTGACTTGCGGCAGGACGCATTAAACAGATTTATTATCCTTGAATTTGTGAGCAAAAAAAAAAAAAACAAAAAAAAAACAACAAAATACCACAAGGGGAAGTAAAAGTAATTGAGAGGGTGCGAAGTGTCAAAAAGTCGTTTATGTCTGTCCGTTGAACAACCACAATATTGCAGCAACAACAGCAACAACAATAATAAAGCAAATAAACTGCTAGCTACCCATTGCCAAGGAATTGAATGAAACATAATGAAAAGCAACGAATTAACCAGCGAAAAATTATTGTCAGCACGAGATGATGTTAAAGCAGCCTTGAAATAAAAATAAGGGTCAAAATATTTGAGAAAAATAATGGTGAAGAATTTTGCACCCTCACTTTTGTAACTGCTGCGGCTGCTGCTGCTTTTAATAAGCAAAATATTGCAATATTATGTGCCGGAAAGGGCCTTTGATATGTCAGGGACTGGAGAGTGCGTGTGCTATTTAAGGTGTTGTGACACTTTAGTTTTTTAAGCTTATATTTTCCGTTCCTGTTTGTAAAAGGCATAAAGTCCTCTATCAACAGATTTGCAAAAATATTTCAGTTTCACCTACTTTTCGCAATGTTTTAAGAAAAAATCGTTACAATTCCGGTTTTCCGGTTGCAGGCTTCTAATTAAATACTTAATCTGCAAGCTCTTAAATATCTCATAAATCACTTGCAATTTTATTTTCTCAAAATAGAAAATATAAAATATTTGAATATACGGATTTTTCCGAAAATAATGGATTTTTTGGGAAAACGGTTTCCGCGCAAAGTTAGCTCATAAATAGCCCGAAAGACGTTCATGAAATTCATTTCAAAGCAAAACATTGCTAAGAATCTTTCCTGCTAAGATCTTTTCATTTAGCTAAATAAATCTATTTTAAATCTTCTGGATAATGGAAAAGTCTTGAGATATTCATAAGTGCTTTTGGAAATCTCATAAATAGCTCAAAAGTGCCGTCTCGGTAATTTAATGATATTGCAGCTTTGTATAGCTAAGGATTTTCACATGGTCTGTAACAATTTCCTACTTTAAATAATTTTCAATAATTTTAATAATAATTTTTCCCGAATATATTTAACTACATATGTATGTTAGTTGAAAAGGTAATCCTTTTCCCTTCAAAACCCACAAATTTGGTGTCCTTAAAATAAATAAACGAAGTTGACCATTGACGATTACGACATTTACAACCTCATATAGACCAAATCCATTTCAAACCATGCAATCGGATTGACTTTAAATTATGGAATTGGTTGCCGATGTTATTTTTCAAAGGAAATAAGGGAAAACACGTATTTCCCCGATTTGATTGAAAAACATTTTTTACGAAGTATGCCCATTTAAAGTTTTAGTGTCATATTGAAAATTTTTTCAAAATAGTTGCACTTTCATCCAAATCAAAATAATTAATTTTTGTCATTTGATTCTAATAGAACTTCTGCTTCTCTGTTAGAATCTTTAAGAAATTTTGAAAATTGTTGAAAATTGGCGGAGTTATAGCGCTTTTTATGAAAAAGAAACGAGGCTGATTTTCTCAAAACCCCCGATTTTTTTACGCTTAAAATGTTACTGTGTATTTGTATTAATATAAGAGAGAAATGACATGAGTTTAATGCGCGTTAAAAGACATTTGAGGTAAGGAGCAAACATAACATTCAAAACCCACAAAAGTACAATCAGCGAAAAAACTATATGTGCGTACAATGTTTTTATATGTTTCCCATGATAAAATGTTATTGCAATTTACTATAAATTACAATGTTGTAGGTGGAGAATTTGGAATTTCAAGTGAAATATATCTCGTTTTGCTAGGGCTTTTAAAAGTCAAAAGTGACGATTTTTTTTTTTGATAAGGTAAATAAAATTTTGAATGTCCAAATTTTCTTTTGGTAGGGGGCGGCAAAAAACTTATTTGGCTCGGGTGCCCGCTGTGCACGGTACGCCTCTGCAAAAATGTTCCTTAATATTAGGAGTTTTGTGTCATATTTGGGAAGTTTATTAGTGTTCCGAAAAAAAAGTTAAAACTCTTCAACAAACATGGTTAAAAGTTTTTAGTAAATTTTTTTTATTGTTATAGCTAATGATATAGCTACGATTTTTTTCACTTAAGTAAAGTTTTCCTCATATTAAGAAAATTTTTTATTCAATAAATGCCTGTCTTAAAATAATGCCATAAAATTAACCATAGAAGTTTTTTATTGCAGCATAGCATTATTTTAAAAGAAAAATAAAACTGACTTTAACAAAAAACTTTAATTATAAACGAAAATATTAAAAAAGTGTCATTATAGCTTAATCAAATAAGTAGCTAAGCAGTAGGCAGCATAAGGTCGTGTGCCTCGTTTTGAGTCTCACGGCTGCGTGGCTGCATGGTACATTAATTGTGCATTATGAAAATGTGATATTAAACACCTGTTATTATTATCTGAACTGATTCGTCTTTTTTTTTTCGTTTGCCTTAGTAATCTATGAAATAGTTGCTAATCGAGAAAATAAATTTCGATTGCAGATATTTGAGCCTCTTTATGTGAAAAATGACAAAAAAAAAGAAAGACTTAAATTTGGAATCTGCGAGTTGCATAATAATGTGAAAGCCTTGCGAAAACTTTTTTTTTTAAATTGGCTTGCTTACTCAAACATATGTATTCAAAATTTGTTTTTTTATTAAAAATATCAATAGAAATCACATAAAAGAATGTTACAAGAAATTTGAACTAAAATTTCTATTAACTGAACATAATTTTGATCGAATTTTCATTTAATTTTGAAAGCACTCATTCTGTTGAAACACCCTGTTTGGCACGCATTTAGCCAGCTTTATACTTCTGATATTAAAGATTTTATAACACAAAAAAGGCCTATAAGGTGCATTTAACAATCTCACTTTTAATTGCACTCATTGCCCCAATTCCATTAATTTGTCATGCTACGATAAAACGTCTGCTGTCAAGCACATTTTAATTTCAATACTAATTTCTTAAATTAAAATTTAATGAATAGACACACCATACTAATACAAAGGAATGCAACGTAAGTTAACACCAAAAAAAAAGAATCTAAAATTAAATAAAAATAAGTCAAGGTCGTCGTAATCAAATTGTCACCTTAAAGCTGCCATTGTCACCTTTCTTTTACAAAAAAAAAAAAAAAAACAAAAAACATAAGATAAAATTCCCATTTATATAAAAAGTGTAGTGAAATAGTAGTAGATTATAGAAAAATATGTTAGTGTATGCGATTTAACATACACACACACACACATGCGTTTTCGTGCATGTATAGGTGACAGACACAGAAATATACAGCTATTATATTTGTATTCTGTGTAAGGACAGACACATAGACAGACATTTGGCATATTCACTTGGGACCATCATCAGCGTTACAAGCAAAGTTACTTTACTTGAGAAAATCACTTTTTTTTTGCTTTTACTTTTTGTTTTATGGGTTGCAGTTTGATAGATGTTGGTTTTTGTTGTTCTCATTTTACTTATGGGCTCGTTTAAGTTGGCCTTTTTTATATTTAAAGTGAAAATGAAATTCAAAATAAAAATTTCAATGGATTTTTTACAAATTGTTTATTAGAGAATGCGGTAATTTTCTATTAAGTAATTGAGACTGTTTTAATTAAAATTTGAATGTAATTTAATTAAATCAAAACTGTACGTTATGTTTCGCGAAATTTTTGGTAGTTTTGGGGCAAACTAGAAATTGTTCAAGTGTGATTTTTCCGTGATTTCCAAACAAAAATCTGCAACAATTGATTTTCCCATAAATATTTGGAAGCTAGTTCCCAACCGTACTCTAGTTTCTGTCTAAAAAATTTGTTGCTGTATAGCTTTGGACTTTTTCTGTAAAGGTTTGTAAAATAAGTTTAATTTTGAGACCGTTATTGAAGGCTTTTGCGCTTAAGATGGGTCGCGGCGTACTTTGCACTTCAGAACAAAAGCGTCATGCTGTTAAGTTTCGTGGTGAAGAAAATGGGTATGGCCAAAATTCTTGGACGCTCTTGAAACCTTGTGGTAAATGCCTTAAAAGAAAAAAAAAAATTGAAAAAAACGAGGAAAAGCAAAAAAACCAATACCAAGTGATGATCATCACATAAAGATTATGCTCAAAAAGAACCCATTTAATTTCTTCGAGGACAATAGCTGCCGAAATGGGCAACATATATCTTCCCGAAATGTTTGATGAAGGTTAGTGTATGTCAAGCTTCCTGGTAGATTAGAGAGTAAGAATCCATTTCTTCGTAAGGAAAACTAACAAATGAGGAAAGCATTTGCCAAAAATCATGCTTCATGGTTTGGAGAAGAAGGAACCAAAAAGTGGAGTAATATACTATGGAGTGATGAAACTAAAATAATTTGTTTCCCAGTGATGCTGCAAGGAGTGTTCGTCATCCTAAAGAGAAGGATTTTGACCAGCGCTACAGAAAGAAAACCGTAAATCATGTTGGTGGAAACATAATGGTTTGGAGATGCTTTTCCTACTACGGGATTTGTATGATTTTCCGTATTCAGGATATTATGACCCAATTTGAATACGTTGATATATTGCCAACTATTATGCTACCTTACGCAAGTGATAAAATGCCCTTAATTTTGCAGTTCCAGCTGGATAATGACCCCAAACACTATTCGAAGTTGGTCAAAACTTGGGTTAGGGACCACAATGCTTGTCATGACCATGTCAATTTTATGATCTCATGAGAATCTTTGGTCTGATTGTGAGTTGAAGAAAACAATTTTAAATCAAATATTCAAAAATAAGGACGATTAAGGGTAAAAAGTGCAACAATCATGGTACGATATCCATTTGGAGGCATGCCAAAGTTTGGTTGCGTGTATGCCTAGGAAAACACAGGCCGTTTTGAACAATAATGTCGGTCATACAGGGTATTGCTTTGTAACAAACTGAGACATTCTCAAAACTGTTAATATATTGCAATTATTTTTTTTTTTAGAAACATTAAATGTGTACCTATTTTTATAACCAGATGAAAATTATATAAGATACTTTTTTTGTTTTTTTTTTTAATTCAAATTGTTTCTTTTTTTCAAAAACACTATAATCTTCATAATCATCACCAATTTTTTTCAAAATAAAATGTAAGGAATAAGATATTTCTAAAAAATTCACTGAAACTCTGGTGTACCTATTTTATTGTCCAGCTGTGTATATGTATGTATATGGTCAACATACACTATAGTCAAAACTCTGGCGTTCAGAAAAGTTCCAAAATATGTTTATAGGATGAAGTAAAAGACGAAAATCTAAAACTGTTTACCAATTTTTTATTAATAGTTCCACTTACTTTTTAAGTTTGGTTTTAAGTTCTGGAATTCTATGTCTTGAAGACAGTGCTTAAATTATTAACTTGTTTTTATTTTTACAATAAATTGAGTAATTCAAAAATTACTTGCTATGTGATTTATGTAGGTTCACGCTGACGGATAAATAATTTTTACTTTCCAAGCAAAATAATTTAATGTTACTCATACGTCACGTTGTACGAAATAATTTAATAACATGGGAAGTGATTTCAGAGTGCTATTATTACTAAACATTGTTTAATCGGACTTACAGTCATTCAGCAAAGACCAATATTGTAAGTGTTTACTTTATTGATCAATGCTCAGGGGTTCGAGTCCACGTACAGAATTAACCAAACTGGTCTGATGAGGCTATTGGTAATAGCCGAAACATGTCACCAATTACCAGGTTAAAAATTTTTCCATTTGTTATCTTTGTCATGTTTGTTGCAATACTACCGTATCTGAAGTTATATATATATATACTATAGAAAATTATGTATTTTGTTATGTGCGGCCATATTATATCTGCCATTTTAATTTCTTCGAAAGAGTAACACGATACAAAATTTCGCATAAAAGGCTCTATCTAGAAAAATGAATCGTTTCTCATTTAAAGTTTTGGATCTTCTTTCTGAGAATTTAAGAACATTTTCCATATACATAATCAAAATCAATATTTCCCACAAAATTTTAATAAGGAAATATATAAATCATACGACTTGAAATTTTTATAACTAAAAATTTCTTTAAGTTTTTATTGCAGAAAATTACATATGATATTTTGAAACAAGAAAAACGCGTATGCGCAACATTTTCGATTTTCTGTCAACAGTTGAAAATCACAATCACAACAACAACAAAAATAAAACAACCTACAATACCAACGAAAATCCCCCCCAAATGAGGCCACGAGAAGGCGGCAGCACTTGCCACTGCTGCGCTGTGTCTCTTTTCGGCCATAAAGCAGGATTTAAAGGATCCCATAAAATAAATCGACTCCATTTGTATTATGAGCCAAGCAAAGCGTACACACACACACACACACATACAAATGCAATAACACAAACACATGCATATAGACAAAACGACAGACAGGACAATAGCAAATAACGCGTAAACCTCATGACGACGTGCTGACTATGAAAATTGCGGCTAAAATGAAAAAATATTGAGCAAAAAGCGATTTTCATAAACCACTCAATGTGCATTTAAAGATGAACCGAAAAAAAAGGAAGGACCAAGGATCAGTAAGAACAACAACAATGGATGGCACTTTACAAACTCATAAACTTGGTGATTGCAGGCAGACAAACAGACAGACAGACATTGCCACACACATAAAACGCATTACGTAGCGACACTTTTTATTGTGCGTTTTCACCGCAAAAGGACATAAGAACCAAAGGATTCTTTATTGAATTTTGATTATTGCGCCAGTAAGAAGTTTTCATACAGTTCAACCAATAAAAATCATAAGAAATAGCAGCAATAACATTTACGTACATAAGTGTATGACGTAAACGTAAAGGATATTGCATTTTAAACCAATTGTATGATTAACTTGAGGAGTTTGTTTCAAAAACAATCAAATTTTAATTTTCTTCATAGCATTGCAATGTTATGTTGCAATTGGAACAAAAAACATTATGAGAACTCAATAAAACGTAACAAAAATGTTATTGCATTTTTCCAATTCAATTGTTAACGAAAAAATAATGAAAATTTGATTGCTGCAAACCAATTGAGTTTTTGTTATGCCAGTGACAGTCAGACATCAAGCTCTTGCCTAAGTATTTACCTCTTTTTAATATGCCAACTGTATGGCTCTTACCTCAACTCTGAAAAAAGTTTTTGAAGCTGTCGCGAACTGTCATCGAAATATTAAATTGAAATGAAATTTGCATTTCTGTTACTTGATTTATTTGCAAGTTTTGATTGATTTTCTGTTATTTGATGGCTTTTTTGGTTCATGTTGCATTGCTTTCATAGCAGTTATGGGACTGCTTTTCAGATTTGGCTTTTAATTGAAATTCTGTTGGCAACATGAAAATTCAATTAAATTTTTTTTATCATTGTTTTCTGACAACTTTTGTTTTTTAGTTTCTACTGATTTTAATACAAAACAGTTTTGAATGAAATATTTTCAAAGAATCTAACCGCGCAGATAACATCTGAGCATTGCTATATAAATTTAAAAAAAAAACATTTTTTGGATGATGTTTAAGGGGGCAGGTCCAGCCATGGCCGTGAAAATTAGGGCATTTTCAATAATTTTTTTTTGGTATTAATTTAATTTATTTAATAAAAGTGATAATGTGGAATTATTACATAATGTTTCAACTTGACTTGACGAAAGTTCAAAAAAAAATATTAGAAACAAAAAAAGTTATAGCTGGTTGTGTTGGACCCTGTCCCATACATAGTGTTTTGCGGTGACCATCACAAATCCTTGGAAAATCATCTAAAATCAATTGGATAGGAAAAATTAGTTAGTTAAATAAATAATCTAGTGCCTGATCGAAGGTTTTTATTTTTTTAAAAAAATCAACAAAATGGCGGCTTCAGGAACATTTACCTCCAGATTTTCGGTAAAAAACCAACAGTTTTTTATGAATAATTATTCATAAGAAATCGATTTTTAAAATAAAACAAAATCCTTCGACCAGGCACCAGATTTTTATGTTTTTCAAAAACTGTGTAAATTTCATTGAAATCTATCGAGCGGTTTTCGAGTTACAGTGGTCTCCGCTTCCGAAAACATAGTTTTGAGAAAAATGCATTCAAAGTTTTACGCTCGGTACTCTTACCACCGAGAGCCCTTTGGTTATTGCCGAATAACTCCAAAAGTAATTGTCGGATTGACTTCAAATTTTCAGGATATATTTTTAAGATAGTATACTTAAGAAAATGCAAAAAAAAATTCGATTTCTCAAAAATCATGACTGGACCTGCCCCCTTAATATACATACCATCGCAAAAACTGTTTGTGATGGTTTTTGACAGAACAAACCACTTTCTAATGATAAGATTTTCTTACAACAGAAGTTGAGGTTGCTTCCATGTATTAACTTTCCTAAAACATGTCATAAGATCTTTTCTGTTACACTAAGTACCCAAAATCTTCCATTGTTATACCTAAAGTCAAATAACTTTTTTTAAATTTTTCAGGAGCATTTGAAGTAAAAGAGCGATTTTTTTCTAGTGATGACATATAACGTAAAGCCAGTAGCGTACCTAGGGGGGCAGCAAAATAGTCGTGTAATATATCTCAATTTGCCAGGGTTTCTGAAAGTCAAAAATGAGGACATTTTCTTTACTAAATGCCATATTTTATCTAATTTCCTTCCGATAATTTTAAAAGTTCGTAGAATACATAGTTTTATAACTTGTCATATCAAAACCCGCATATATTTCCCTAATGCTAGCTTGTGTCACTCAACTAAATAGCTTTCTCAATGTAAAGTTTTTAGTTTTTTATTTGAATGGAAGATGGCATGTTCAGATGTACAAACCGGCCCACTCTTTTGAAGTGCTTTTTTTCAGCAAATATTTCTATAAGGAATTGAAAACATCTATTTAAATAGCTTTTATGATAGCGGTTTTAAAATTTTGCTTATATGGGAGGTAACTCGTCCTATTATCAAATTTCTAGTGTTTGTACAAGCCTGATATTTCTAGTATTTGTGTAGAATTTGGTTGCATTTTTACTATAAAATCACACATGCTTCTTACTGCGTAAGCACCAAAGATATTTCTAAGATTTTGTAACAGCTTAGCTATTTGGGCAGATATATCTCTCTTGGATACAACATTTTTCTTTGGCTCTGTCTGGAAAACGTTGCAATGGTCTGATAGCTCTGAAAAAATTTGCAACTTCAGTTTCTTAGATTAAATACTATAACTCATATGGCTTAAAGTGTGGAACCTTCCGTACAGAAATTAGGGCAGACATTCTTACTAAGATAAAACCCATCCAGTCATCTCTAGATGAAATATGAATCCTGAATTTTCACGTAATTGGGAACAACGTGGTCGAAATTGGAGGAAGAAAAGATAACATTTTTTTCAAGGATAGCCAATTGTCTTATTCCCTCCTCCCTTTGACCAGCAGCGTAAAATTTCGCCAAGTCTAATGGCATGGTGTCATTTGCTAACCTATTAGATCAAAGGTAACGAGTTGCAAATGGACTACTAGAGTAGCAGTAGGTAGTCGGAGCAACACTGTTCTACATGAAAGCAGTATAATAAATGACTATGTCTCATGCAGGCCACCACACTACAATGTCATATAAACGAAATGGTCAAGTGGCTGTTGTGCACGAGGTGAGAACACTATCTTTAGTCAAAAGTTTTTTTTTACAATAGATGGGTATTTGGTTTTCTTAATCCTTTCTTGAACATTATCACACCATGATACTTAAGATAAAAGTCTAGTGCCATTAAGTGAAGGTGGTTCAATAGTTGGACTTTAAGATCAACATTTTTGCTGCAGATCACGAACTGTGTTGCCAAAAAATCTCTAGATATTTCTGAGCTGATTTTTAAAACTTTCATTTTTCATAAAGTTAAATAAACATGTTTTGAGCCCAAAAATTAAAACGTAAAAAAAATCCAAAAAATTAAATGTTATGTCTTTTACAAGTAGTAACTCAAATAAAAATAGAACAATAGAATACTTTTCTACTATCATTTGTTTTCAATTTGAGAAAAAATATTTACAAACGACACTATGTGACTTTTTTTTTAAAATAAATTTTAGCTATTACAGCTATTAGCCTTCTTAGCTATTTAGTTTAAAGCCATGTCATAATAAGTAATATAAACGTAAAAAATACTTTATTCATTTAATTATTTTGACATTAATTCGGTTTGTTTTTTCAGATAATGAATCTTTAGTTGATGTTAAATGATTAGTTATATTGTGAACTTATGACAAATACACAGTTCCTAAGAACTCGAAAGTAGCAAAAATGTTTGCAACAAAGCTTTTTTTATGTATAATATATTCTGCAATTTTTTTTTTAAACCAATACTCTACATTTTGACATAGCGATATTATTTCTTAATTTAATCATCCAAATCAAAATTTCTACAAATACATTTATTCTGTGTAAATTTTGAAAATGAAATTTCTCGTTTCAAAGCAAATAATTTGACTGCAAGAATTTCTTTCAAATGGTATAATGCATTTAAAATTGTCTTCAAACTTCTTCCACCATCATAAAAATCGTTGAACCCGATAAAAAGGACATTTTCAAAATCCGTTAACAAGTTGAAAATGATATGAAAGGTCATAAAGAAAATCTCGCACGCATTTATTTTATGGGAGCTAAAGCAATTTGGTAGCTTTTGTAAATGTCTTTTATCGAATTGCTTGTGGCTAGTGAATGTGGAATGTGGATAAACAGCAAAAGGGTTGCGCGAAAAAAAAACATTTTGTGCATTTTAAATTTGTTAAAAGATTATATAATTAGAGTATTAATACAAAAAAATTTATAAAAAAAAATTATTTAGAAAAATAGCTAAGAAATTGAGCATGCCATTTGAACTGAAACTTATATAATTTAAAACTACATATCTGTATCTTGCGCTGCAAGCTTCTAAACGTTATGAAATGAAAATAACTTATTTTATTTATAGTTTTTTCTTTTTTGCTCGCATCGAAAAACCTTCCCACAGTTTAATGCGCATGCTCTACTTCCAGCTGTAGTAGTTGACTGCTCTCTGCAAGGATTTGCTTAAATCTACCCCCAGCAAGAGCACATCCCCAACTTAAGGGTTGTCTGACAGACGAGTACACGCAGCTGCTATTGTGAATGTTTCACATTATTGTGTTTTTCTCTTTTTTGGGGGGGCCTTCTACCCACACACCTTTTTCACCTACAAAAGAATTCAGTTGAAAGTTTTTTTTTTTTTTTTTTTGGGATTCTTCCGGTTGCCACTGACTATCACTTTGCTTTTTGCAATTTGATTTGAAAATTCCTGAAACAATTGATAGCAACGTAAGCAGTAAGAGGATACTTACTCCATATGTACGCATACTTTCATGTTGTTGCCATTGTCATGGTGACCAGCAGCAGTTGCAGAATAAAAAAAAAAAATTGCAAAATTATATTGCACCAAGGTAACCGTGCTTTATGTTGGTACCCACTTTAATTTGTTCTTGTGTGTGTTTCATCCTTAGAACTTTAGTTTCATGTTGCTTGGTTGGCATTTCATCGGTTTCCATATAAAAGCATTTTCGCTTGAAGTTTTTTATTTGTCTAAAATTTTTTTACCACAGAGTTTTCTCTGTATTTCTGTGAAATACTGTGAAAAGAAAATAATAGAATTCTGAAGTTTTGATTTGTGAACATCTTTCCTGGCGCGTTCTGTATTTTTTCATAAGTATTTTTAGATTCTTTCGTCGTTATAGTACGGGAGGCAGCGTTGCATTTTAGGTGGTGATTTCCTCCCGCTTAATTTTATTTTTAATTGATAGTTTTGATATGGCTGATAATCGAAACAAGCGTCAGTCGCCAGGCTAGTGGTGGAGCTGGTTGTGAGAAAATGCGCATCCTGTAAAAAAAAGAATTTCCAAAACCCATTTCAATTCACTTGAAAATTTGCACAATTAATGTTAAGATGATCATAATAATAAAAATTATAGTCAGCTGCGTGTATTATGGGGGATTATACATCAGCTATTTACATAAACGTGTACAAAAAAAAAAATTTCTAAGGTCATTTCAAATTCAATGAAATTTATACATTTAGTTCATAATATAATTAGAATGAGAAAAAACATAATCAGCTATTCTTATAATGGGGGTAAGACCGTCAGCTGAGTGATCATTAGGGTGGTTTAGACACACATGTGAAAAATTAAAGTTGCTCCGATCTTCGCTCCCCGGGCACCAAAAGTTTTGTATTGATGCCAATAAGAACCACGTAAAATTTGGTCCATTTCAGAAAACAGTTGATGGACCCGCTACCGTTTTGAAAAGTGGAAAATGGTCCTTAATCTATCGAAAATCATTAATATCTCCCCGAAGCTACTTCGTAGAGGGATCAAATGTATGACAAGGTCCTATTATTATTTCTTTCCCAACATTTTTTCCGAACGTACTTACTCCCTATCACCACCCCTTAGGGGGTCTCCCATGCAAAAATTACATTCTTGTGAAATTATGAAATTGACTCGCCCCCCCTCTTCTCAGACGCCTCTGGAGGGGTAAAATATTAGACTATTTTCTATTCCTTTGACTCTCCCAAACTTTTTTTTCGACACACCTACCCCCTATCAGTCACCCTTTTGGGGGTCCCTCTACAAAAACACAAAAAATTTCGAAAAATAGTTTATAGCTCCCCCGGAGTGACCCGTAGAGGGTTCATATGTATCACCAGGTCCTATTATATTTTCTTTTCTAATATTTTTTCCGAAGATACCTACCCTCTATCTGCTACCCTTTTGGAGGTCCCCCTACAAAAACACAAAAAATTTCGAAAAATAGTTCATAGCTCCCCCGGAGTGACCCATAGAGGGTTCATATGTATCACCGGGTCCTATTATATTTTTTTTTCTAATATTTTTTCCGAAGATATCTACCCTCTATCTGTCACCCTTTTGAGGGTCCCCTTACCAAAATCAGAAAATTAAGAAAATTTCTTAATCTTTTCAAAGGTATCCCCCAATGGGGTTGAGATAGGGGGTAAGTATGTTCGGAAAAAATGTAGGGAGGCCCTGGTAATACATTTGACTCCTCTACGGGTCACTCCGAGAAAGCTTTAAATTGTCTTTCGAAATTTTCAAAATTTTTGGTGTTTTTTGCAGGGGGACCCCCAAAAAGGTGGCAGATAGAGGGTAGGTATCTTCGGAAAAAATATTATAAAAGAAAATATAATAGGACCTGGTGATACATATGAACCCTCTACGGATCACTCCGGGGGAGCTATAAACTATTTTTCGAAATTTTTTGTGTTTTTGTAGGGGGACCCCCAAAAGGGTGGCAGATAAGGGGTAGGTATGTCGAGAAAAAAGTTTGGGAGAGTAAAAACAATAGAAAGTGGTCTAACATTTTATCCCTCCAGAGGCGTCTGAGAAGAGGGGGAGTCTATTTCATAATTTCACAAGAATATAACTTTTGCAGGGGAGACCACCTAAGGAGTGGTGATAGGAATTAAGTATGTTTAGAAAAAATGTTGGAAGAAAAAAAATAATAGGACCTTGTCATACATTTAATCCATCTACGAGGTAGCTTCGGGGAGATATTAATGATTTTCGATAGATTAAGGACCATTTTCCACTTTTCAAAACGGTAGCGGGTCCATCAAATGTTTTCTGAAATGTGCCAAATTTTACGTGTTTCATATTGGCATCAATACGAAACTTTTGGTGCCCGGGGAGCGAAGATCGGAGCAACTTTAATTTTTCCCATGTTTGTCTGAACCACCCTAATGATCACTCAGCTGACGGTCTTACCCCCATTATAAGAATAGCTGATTATGTTTTTTATCATTCTAATTATATTATGAACTAAATGTATAAATTTCATTGAATTTGAAATGACCTTAGATTTTTTTTTTTGTACACGTTTATGTAAATAGCTGATGTATAATCCCCCATAATACACGCAGCTGACTATAATTTTTATTATTATGATCATCTTAACATTAATTGTGCAAATTTTCAAGTGAATTGAAATGGGTTTTGGAAATTCTTTTTTTTACAGGATGCGCATTTTCTCACAACCAGTTCCACCACTAGCCTGGCGACTGACGCTTGTTTCGATTATCAGCCATATCAAAACTATCAATTAAAAACAAAATTAAGCGGGAGGAAATCGCCACCTGAAATGCAATGCTGCCTCCCGTACTATTATATATTCGGTCTCTTCAACATTTCTCGACTTATTCAACATTTTTCGGTGTTTTTTGAATTTTTAACATTCGTGAATTCTTTTTAAAAATTAAATTTAAATTTTTTGTGGACTTGTATTTAATATGAGAAAGAACTGACATGAGTTTAATGCATGTTAAAAGACATTTGAGGTCAAGAGATTTTTTTTCCAAAATCGAAATGTCAATTTTTTTTTCATCATTACCAAGCCATTCTGCGGTAATCAAAGCAAGTAACAAAAAAAAAAACATTCCAAATTACTTTCTGCGAATCGTGCTTGCATTCTGCATACTTTTGTCTTACCATTATTTTCGTAATAATTTTTTATCATGCGAAATATATAAAAACATTGTACGCATATATAGCTTTTTCGCTAACTAAACTTCTGTGGGTTTAGAAGGTTTTGTTGCTTGACTTTGTCAACGAAAAAGTTATATGTGCGTACAATGTTTTTATATATTTTTTCAACAATTTTCAATATTTTTTAAAGATTCTGACAGAGAATCAGAAGATCTATTAGAATCAAAAGACAAAAATTAATTATTTTGATTTGGATGAAAATGCGACTATTTTGAAAAAATTTTCAGTGGTTTTTCAAGTAATTGGCAACCAATTACGAGATTTGACGTTAGTCGCATGGTTTGAAATGGATTTGGTCAAAAAAATGCGTGATATAGAGAAATAAATATTTGATATTAGCATTCACACAATATTTCAGACACTATTGATGAATAAAATAAGTACCTTTTTTGACATATTTCGACTGCAAGGACCTCTTATGCCATTTATGAGTTCAGTTTTTGAGCAAAACTAATGGTTTTAAAAATATCTTCAAAATGAGTTATATACATAAATATGTATTCAGTTCGAGTTATTCTTAAATGCCTTTGAAGTTTTTTCTCAAAGTGCGTGTTTTTGAATAAATGATGCTATAACAAAAAAAAATAAAAAATCATCCTTTCATCAACTCGTGATAATTTTGTACAAATTCATAAACAAAAATTTGACATCAACAGCAGAAATCCATAAAATCCAGTAGATCCAAAATGATTTAGATTTTATGTGAAATAAAACTGCGTACGCTGTAAATAACACAGGCAAAGCAAACAGACAGATAAAAGTAAACATATACATAGTATATCGCAACAGAGGGGGAAAAGTAGCATGGTAACCCTAAAAGCGGTAAAAGTGGTGGCAAGCTTCAACAGCAGGAGGCACAACAATTTAAATAAAATAAATTAAAGTGACCGACAAAAATACGACTGCAACAATGAAAAAAACAACTACAAAAGCAATTGGAAGAAAATAAATAAATTCGCAAATCATCTTTCACATAATACGTAAAGGCCTGTATTTAAATGGTAGGTGATTTATTTAAATATGATCGGTGTTGTATTTTGAGCATCAATTTATCTGAATTGCGACGTTTTGTGCAAACATCAGTTGTTGAAAAATTATGTTTTGGGCTCGGCTCAGGACCTACATCTCAAAGTATTAGGCCATTTTAATTTTTAAATAATATCGATAGATCCAATAATACGGCTTGCAATCCTCTATAGCTTGAATTTCAAATATTCAAGTTCAAAGATAAAAAAATTATTATTTTTGTAATATATCGTTTTCTGTTCTAATGCGTTAAAATACTGATTTATTAACACAATTTCTCACCGTTTATGTTGATCAGCGGTGGTCATGAAATCTAGCAAAAGGGCGCAACAACAAAATCATGCAACAAAAAACGAAATTTTTTTTTCAATCATTTCCAAATTCGTCAACAGCACAAAAAAACCAAATTGAACTACAAAAAAAACAATTGCTACATTTGTCGAGACACAATGCGGCACCGTCGCTAATGCTTTTGTGTGTTGTTTTTGTTTTCATTTGAAGTCAAGTCAACGCTGTGCGTTGATAGCGTTAAAATTCTGCTAATTTTATTTGGATGCTTGTGCGTCGAATAACGGTTAGGTCCATGAGGGCGGAAAGTGCCACTACGTGCCCATCGCTGATGTAGATTATATATATATTATTGTAAATTATATTTTTCACCGCTTACATGAATTTTTATTCCTCAAATGAAGTTTCATTGCTCATAAGGACTGCTTAGTTAACCGCTTACGAAACATCGTCTAGTTATTTTGGCACCCTTAATGGACACTGCTGAATTGGCTTTTTTACCGCTCATTTTAATACCCATCCACAAACGCATAGACATGAAACGTATGTTTCCAAAATGAATAAAGTAAGGGAGATATTTAATTTGTATGCTTTTACCTGCTGGCCGCCTAATGCAGTCTTCTGATTCAACACTTATTTTTATACAGGAGGCAAAAAAAGTTGGACGAAAGTTTGATCTGATTTCGTTGTTAAATAAGTGTTGTTTTTGTTGTAAGTGGCCCCTGCTTCCCAGATTTTGGACATCTATACTCTAAACTTAATTAAATCTGAACTACAATAGTTTTGAAATGTAAAACAGGTCTTCGCGATTTCAGCAATCGCTGTGACGTCATTCTGTGTTGGGTCCCTGGTCACAGAAATTTTGTGAGCAGAGCCGCATAAAGAAATGTGAGACCATGGTGCCAATGTCAGGTGGGGGCCCCCAAAATTTTTCATGTTATTATAAATTCAAAATATAATACAAAACTTAAGACACTTGAATATAATCGTCAAAATTTAAATTACGAAGAATAACTAAATTCATTTATCGATCTTGGTCCATACTCGTCTGCAATATTTTTTTGACGAGTTTTGATTTCGAGAAAGATCTTTCTCCACTGCAGTTTGTTACCATCATTGAGGTTATTTTGCAAGATGATTTGATTCAAGAAGAATCATCCTTTTTAACATATCGCACTGAGAATGCAACAAGGTGCTCTACTTCATTTCCCAAATTTGTTTCTTAGTTCATTAGCATTCTGCTGGATTTGGGAAGGTTTCATTCCCCTTAATTTAGCTAAGAAACGGAATCGTTGATACATGATTTCATAACCTGCGATACGTTCATCTTACGTCATAATAAGCTGGTCAACTACAGGGGAGAAAAGATGCTGTTCGAAACTTTTCTCTTGGCGTCAATTGAACAGAAAGAGCCCTGTTCTGTATTGCGATGTGAAAGCAATGCGAAACGCAATTAAATAAACTTTACTCTAAAATGCATTGAATCATATTGGCTTTCGAATCGCACTGCATTCGCATCGCATTACAGAATAAGGCCCCAGGTGTTCTTCCATTATCGACGGGTCCTTGCCGCACATTTATTGATCGAACACGAATGCATTCATACTCTTGAGTATCTGACAGCTCTGTTTGTAGAAAATGATCATGCTGACAAACTGACAAGGGAAGGCTCAATTATGGAACTATTGATCAGTCCATAAAACGACAAAAAGATCTTAAATCCATTTAAAAAAATATCAAAATGGTTCAATTAGGTTGAATGACTATGAACAAATCGGGTAAACAATGGGCACATCCGTGGAATAAGTTATGATGACATGTCATCTCCCGGAAACAACCTAACTAAACCTAAGTCAATGCCGGCAAGTTAGAAATTATTTGATTTTAAAGAAAACTCTTAACTGCAAATATTACTTCGATGAAAAACTTTTCGAAAATATATAACTCTAACTGCAGTAATAGAATAAAATAGATATGAAAATGAGTATTCAAGTTTTTTGAAAACTTTAACAAGATTTATCAAATATCCAAAAAAAGTGTTTCATCTTCAACTCAATTGAAATTAAGTCCAACTTTTTTCTTTGATTCATTGTAGATAAGATAATGCATCCAATCGCTACTCTTCCTGCTGGGTAATTTGTATGGTGCTGCTGACACGTGAATAGATTTTTTTTTTGTCAGTTAATGGGGGGAAAAAATTGACTTATCAAGATTTTCACATTGCGATTAAATTAAATGCATTGTTGTTGTTATTTATGTATAATTTCGTTGGAATTTATTGCTTTGTTTATTAAATTTGCTCAAATGCTATGTTTTGCATAGAGAAAGAAATGAAATGAAATGCGGTTACCAGTGTTGCCAGCACGTGCCACAGTTTGTTGCTGCGCTTAATAAATTTTTCATGATTAATTTGTTGCCGTCGGCAACAGCGCATTATTGCTTGTTGCTGCTATAGTTGTTGTTTGTTGTTGTTTCTGTTGCAAGTGTGTTTATAGCACAGTGTTGCCATATGTTATATTTAATTATCTAATTTTATACATGTCAGTATCTCAAACTCGTGTGCATGTTGTTAATCGTTTTATGGGTGTGTTGATTGGTTTTTTTAGTTTTTTTTTAGTGGTAGTTAATTGAGAAACGGGTGCAAATCTATGAGTATATACTGGTAGCTTACTAAAAAGGTGCAGCAACTTGATGTCATGTGGTATTTTGGGGGAATTTTTGGGTAAAATAACAATATAAAAATTTTTAAAGATTTGGCGAAAGAAGTAGCATTTGACGGGTGTGGGTAAAATCACAATAAAAAACAAATAAATATAGAAGTCTTAAAAATTGCAACAAATTTATTTAACCCAAATTTTCTTTGCGTATTTTTTTCCGTTTGCGTTTCTGCGTCATTTTTTAGTGATTTTTTATTATTTTTCATTGAACTTAAGGGGACGTCCATTAATTACGTGAGGTATTTTTTTGAAAATTCGGACCCCCCGGAAAGATGAAATTTAGATTATAATTTTTTTATGTAAATTCTATGCATTAAAAATTTGACGTGAGGTTTTTCTAGACCCCCTCCCCCCTTGGTGAGATTTTGCCGGACCCCCTCTCCCCTATTGTAACTCACTTAAATAATGGACGTCCCCTAAGCCAAATTATCTTTTTGTTACTAAGCAATTTGCAATCAAAACTGGAAGTCATACTTCCTGAGGATAAAATGCCTTAAAGTTAAGAATGAATATCGCCCAAAAAAGAGGAAAAAAAAATCATTTGCATCATGCTTTACGAATAAAAACTAGTAAACAGTAATGAGCACTGGTATATTTTCATATTTTACAGGTTTTCATCAGTTTTTCGTCAGCTTTTCATCAGTTTCTATTAGTAGTTTGATAAGTTTTCAATAGTGACAACTTCGAACATTTGCTGTCACTTATGATAACCAATCAGGCTTACAATAGAAGTTATAAGAAATCATTCCAGTGACAGTGGTGCCAAATGTCATCACTAATGGACACTAATGAAATTGGTTGGCTTCAAGGGAGTCAGCACTAATGTGCGCGCTTGTAACTACTACTAGTCATACCATTAGCACAAATGGTACTCATAGTACCTATGCCACTAGTAGATAATGCTATTACATTGGTGTTCAAGAAATACTAATGCATTAGTTTTCGCATAAGTGACATTCCGCAAGCATTGTATATTAATCTTGGATAATTTTTTTAGATGAATTAATTCACAAGACTTAACGTTCATTTTAATGAATATGTTTTCGTTGTTTATTTGAGGAATTTTCTTATCAATTTTGGAAGATTTTTAATTCATGTTTTAGTTTCTATTTTTAATACTTTTGGAAGGTTTGGCCTTTAATTAAGTATTTATGTATGTGGGATGGTCTTTTACAAACTGAACACTTTTCGGACGATGCATTTTTGACGATGAAATTTTTTTTATGGATTCTGTATCGAAAAAGAAGAGATACGTATTGGAGGATTTTGAAAAAAATTTTTTTTTTTCAAAATAGAGCGAATTCAAATTTTAAGAATTTCGTGATTTTTGGCTTGGAAGCTCACTTTCAAAAATTTATAACTCCGGTTCTGTTAAAGCTAGAAAAATTCTGTTAAAGCTTTTAAAATTATTAACAAATTAATATTGTTATAAGCAATTAAATTATTTAAATTGATTTTTAAGAACTTTCCTCACCCTGTATCAAATCTTTAATATGACCATTGCATTCTATGTCAAATTGCCTATTGAAAACGTATTTCTTTTTAATGGGCAAACTATTATTTCTCTTAAATTTTGAGAATTTTTCGATTTTTGGCTTGGAGACTCACTTTCAAAAATTCATAACTCCGGTTGTGTTAAAGCTATAAAATTGAAATTAATTTCATTGTAAAGGTAAAAATATGAACTTAAATAAAAAAATGTCCCATGAATTTATTTTACTCAATTTTTATATACATATGTATATCTTTTTTGTAACACAAATTAGCGATACAGCCTATGCAGTGAACTCTTTTTGCTGAAAAGAGTTTCAAAATTCATGGTGCTACATAGTTGAGGTATCTCACTGAACGTTTTCCTGAAAAAAAAAAAATACCATACGCGTTTTTTTTTCAAACACATAACGTTCGTTATATTCGGAAGTATATCATACCGCGAACATTTTTTTTTTGCGGGAAAATGGATTGTGAGGAAACTCAAAAATGTATCACTATGTATTTTTGGACAATTGCAACATAAGAGTTAATATAGCCAACCGTGTGAATACAATTTATAGTCCAAAAAAAGAATACGAAAAGCTTCTTTTTGTCAATATATTGCATAAGCTTGACAGCTTGTGTCAATGACATTAGGGCGTTTGAACAAAAAAAAAAAAAAAAAAAATGAGCACAAAAAAAAAACACAAAATATCCAAAACAAAAAAATTAAACGATAACAGCAGGACATTGCCATCAGCACAACCGAATTATTGCTTCCGTTAATCGAAGTTAACATCGATGACAACGGCGATGATAGTCAACAAACGTTTGCCAGTGTGTGACATGAGCCAGTGTGTGCGTGTGTGTGTGCTTTATCGGAAGGAGTGAGTTAAGTAAATGACAATGAAAATAAATTTATCAGTAATCTGTGGGTTCTAACAACATTAATCTTATATCATATAATCTCATCAAGAGACGCACAATCGCTTTCCTATATGATTTTCAAGTTATATAAAAATAGATTTCAAAACGATAGCTTTGGATATATCTAAAAACCACTATCGATCATTTCTAATCGATTTTTGATCAATAAATTTTTTTCGATCAAATTCTTCGAAAAAGTCCTAAAGTAAGGTTTGATACGTCCGTAGTGTACTAATTTTCAGAAAATGGCCAAAGTTGTAGGGATATGACTGGAAGACATTGCTAGTCAAATAAGCGCTACTCTTGGCATGATTTATATAAAGTGGAATAACAACAAACTTAGTAAAAGTTGAAAAATCAAATTATTCAAATAGCTCTCTTTAAGTCGATGTCTTTGAAAAATTTTTTGATTTTTTTTGACCTGACATGATATCGAACACAGATGTCCTTAACAACCTAAAGTTCAATTTTAGTGACATCATAGCCTGAACACGCAGTTTTACGGGTGAGACTTTAAATAATTAGAAACAAGTAGCCCTAAAGTTCCAATTGACGGTTTTTTTTAAATCACAAAAAATAAAGTACCTTAAAAGGACTTTCAAATTAAATTGGTTTTTAGAACATAGTGAACATTTCCCAATTGAAACAGTTACAGTATAATAAAGTTACATATTTTGAGCTATGAGGACTCTCATACACAATTAATACAAAGTGGAAATTATAATCCTAGAATATACTTTTCAAAGGAGATATATTATAATTAATTTAATTTGAGTCTTTCTTCAAAAAATTAATTATAAACGAATTATATATTTAGTCTTGCAAAGCTTTTGCTGCCCTTGAACTTGAACTTTGGATTCGTTGAAAATACCGGCGCAAATAAATGATAAGTTGCTCTAGAGTTCTGAAAAAGAATCTCCCTCCGTATGGGTTTGAATATTATAGTGGAAGTGCAAAACAGAAGCTATGATGTGAAAGTATTTATTCAACAGCGGGTGTCCTAGTGGTCAGATAAGTGAGATGTAGAGTAGAACGATATACAAAAAAGCAAGAAACCTCTACACGGAAAAAACGAAACTCGAAATTATTGTAAATATTAATCAAAATTTAAGAAAAATTAGTAGGTAATTTAGTAATTTAGAAACAGTTCGAGTGTCTATTAAAAATTACTAAGCGTAATATAAAAATTGCATCAAGCAGGCATTAATTTTTCGAATGCAAGTTTTTAATTTTTACAAAGTAGATTTTAAAATTTCTGCAATAATTTATTATATTTTAAAAGGACTGTACTATTTTTTAAAAAGTACATTATAAAGTTTTTATGATGAAATAATAATAACTGAAATTGATTTTTAAAATTTTTTGTGTGTTGAACAAAATTAGGACGGCTAGCGAGTTTCCGTTGCCGCTTTCCCCACCCCGTCCCAATTCTGTTCAACACATTTCTTCAAAGCCAATTAGTAAGAGTTTGGCAAGCCTTATATATTTATTTTTTTGCATGAACATGTTGAGAACTCAAACAGAGTACAAATTAAACACAAAAGAGAAATAAAATTCAATATAATAAAAATTAATAATCTTGAAATAATTTTTCTATAACTACTTTTTAAAAATTATAAAGCGGGAATCATATATTACAATATGAAATATATAAAAATTCTAATGTGGCAATTTATTAAAATTTAATAAATTCTTTGTAAAATTTCAAAGTTTTTAGGTGATAATTAAAATGAAGAAAATAATTTTTAATATGCACTTATTAAAAAATGTAAAATGAAAATATTTACAAACTAGAATAGAATTTTTAATAAGGATTTTCTATTTATTACTATAAAAAAGTAATATTTGTTTTCAGATTTTAATTTTTATAATCTCCTATTAATTTTTAATAAAATTTGAGTTGGTGTTTTTTCCGTGTAGCTCAGCTGAAAGGAGTTAAAAAGTGATTGCAAGTAGCGAAATGAGATGGCACACAGGTATAGTTTAAGCCATAGATGGGCAAAGTTTTGGAAGCAAGAGCCACTTATAAAAGAAACAACAATTACAACAACAGAAAAAATTCTCACCTTTTACGATAGTAAAAAAAAAGTCCACAATAAATCAAAAGCCAATTCCAAGAATCAAACAAGAACAACATGAGTGTAGAAATAAAAGTACACTGCTCAAACGAAATGAGAGAAGATGTTCTCAATGTGCGAATTGTTGTTTCCTTGTTGGCTCGCTTCAGTTTTTTTAAGTTTTTTTTTCTGAATGATGCAACAATAACAATAATGCAAATCCAGAATTGACTCATTTTTCGTGCTTTACGTTGAGGGGCACTGGCCCCCAAATGATGGGTTTTTGTTTCCTTAAAAGAATCATTTTTATAATAAGGGCATTATTTCGTAGTAGTTAATGTTTAGAGCAGGGGTCGGCAAAGCAATAATACTTTCTGTTTCTCTCTTGTAGTATACGCATACAAGAAAATAAGCTCGCCGATACCTGGTTTAGAGTGATGAATGAAAAAAAAAATTAATTGCCCACGCAATCAAATTTTGATAAGAAAAGAGCACCCAATTGTAGATACCGGCGGGGTAAAAAAGGTAGGAAAGACTTTATATTAAAAAAGAAAAAAAAAAAATAAATGCAGGTGTTGCTACACCACTGACAATAACTACACATTTTTTCTATCAGTTTTTATAGTTTCAGCTTCGTAATCGAACTAAGCCCAACAAATTTGATGCTAAATTTTTATCCCATTTTTATCTGAAATCTCACTTCATTTAACATTAAATTTTAATCAAAATGTCATTTTCAGCAGCAACCAGAAAATAATTTTTTCTTTCTTTTTAAGCAAAATTGGCATGAAACATAAAAATTTCAAAATATCGCTTTATAGAAAGAATTTATGTTTGTAGGAAGGGACTTTATTTCGCTACCAGCTCCTTACTTTTGTACATATTTCCAACCCCAATTGTAGCCCCAAACATTCAACTGAACTTACTATTTGCCTTGTGCGTTGCCATTTTGTACTGCTGCTCTACCTCTATCTACGACTGTCATTTATTTTAACGCAGCATCCTCCACTGCCATCGCGCCATCATTCAACATTTTTTCTTTCAACTTCATGCTCCAACTTTCAATTCCAATTTTGTTCAAAAGCTTTTCCAATTCGTTCAAATGTTTTTTTCTTGCATTCTTCATTTTGTTTGCTTTAAGTTTTTTTTCTTTTATTTTTCATTGTTCATTCATTGCTATCGTTTTTTTGTGATATTCGTTGGAATGGAATTGTTCGTTGCTAGTAACCGTATGCACCGTGCGCCCGCCATCTTTTTTTGTTATATCCATGGCATCATATTTTAATTTAATTTTAAATGAAATGCCATAGAAAAAAATGGCAGCATAAAAGATAATGTTATAGATATTCTTGTTGTTGTTGCCACTCGTGATTTTGTTGTTGTTGTTTTTATAATTCCGCTTAAGCCCTTATAGCCTTTTTGGTTTAGATACAAATACTTCTTTGAATACTTTAGTACATTGTTACTACTGTCATTTACATAAAAATGTAATAAATATGATAAAAGAGTGGAGCAGATGACTTGAAAGCAAGTGAATTTCTTGATTTCCATTTGTATGTACAGGGTGATCTGGTGCTGAGCTAACATACTCAAGGATTCGATTCTGTGGTTCATTGTGAGTACAAATTTGTATGGGAGCATTAACACGCTCTGAGTTTTTCCTTTAAAGAGGGTCTTCAAACCCCCATACAATTTTTTAATCATAATGAACCACTTAATCAAAAACTAAACCTATAGCCGCCAAGAACTGGACCACCCTGTTTAGTAAGATGTGTTAAGCTATTATTTTAATTCTATGATAATTTCTTTTTAATTAAATCTTTATCTTCAACTCAGCGTCCAACTTTGAATTTTGCTATTTATTTTTTTTTTATCTTAAACTTTTTTTACAATGAGGGCATATAAACCTATGTGAGATCACCAGGCAAATCTGAATTTGGGACTAGGGCCGAAAAAATAAAATCACTTTGAGCTTCATAGCCCTTCAGGAACCCGAACTTTACGTAATAATATTTTTGGGCTCCTTATGAAATTGAAGAGTTTGGAGATTTGAAGAATTTTCTAGATTTTCCCGATTTGAGAGCCATTCAGAGACTTAGAGGTATATGAAAAGGGAATACATCTTTCCATGAGCTATACCAAAACTGATATTTACGTATTCTTATCGATTAGTTTCAGTAACTTAAGTAGTTTTGAATTCACTAGTTTAGTTTTTGATTTATTATTGAACAAAAATATAAAAACCGAAAAAAATTCAAAACTTTATAATTTTTCCAAATTTTTTATAAAAAAAATTCTTGCGTACAATTTTCTTTATAATTTTTGTTTATTCTTTAAACATTAAAGCCAAATGCAGTTAATGTTCTTTACCGCATTTTTATCTACAATCAAATCGCAGTGGTCTCATGTGACAGCAGCCACTCATAGTGTTTTTGCATATTTTTAGGCCTAATTAGCCACCTGTTTGTAACATGCTGTTGCTGTGTTAGTTGTTATTATTATAGTTGTTGTTGTTTTTGTTGTTATCTTCATAAACTGCTAAATTTCAATTGGCAAACTATTTAGTTAAGTTCAGGGCTGCAAAAAGTTTTGTCATTTATTTAAACCGCAACGCTATGTTGTTGGCCATTAATTTTGTCGTCTACGTAAGCGCACACACACAGTCATAAGTTGGATGTCCTTGTACGAGTAAAAATAACAACAGAGCAACGCCAAATAAAATGAAGCACTAAATTCGATTGTCGCATAAACAACAACAACAACAAACTCACACTCACTTACAAGTCAACATACACTCATACTTACAGACATGCATATATATACACATACACACCATTAGAACACAGTGCGAGCATTAAACTCACTGAACTAACTATGCTGCAAAAGGATAACAGCAGCAGTAGCATAAATAAAAGCCACAACAATAAATGTTCTGCTCTCTGGCCCAAAAGCAGACAAAGAAAAGCACAAAAGTAAAAAGGAAAAAAGTACAAAAAAAAAAAAAACTCATAAGTCGCCTTGGCGAAAATGTGACTTTATGAGGTTAAATAAAGTCTACTTTAAGGCTGCTTAAACATATTTTTGATATTTTTGGGTTGACTTGTCTACTACACACATTAGGTTTATATTATGTGTGTGTTTGCGTGTCTGTGTATTTGAATTGGTGTGAAATTGTGTTTATTTCATCATTTAATTTTTTTTTTTTTGTGAAATTGTTTTCAAATGCTTTAATGTGGCGTCGTAAAAATATCAAAAAAAGACACCTTAAAGTATGCAACATTTATTGAAAAATTCTTGTAATTTTATGATTTTATGCTGAGTATGATGGATGTGGGCATAATCACCAAAGTAAAAAATGATCCAAAAATTAAATGAAAAAGTTCGCATGTCCTTCTAACTTTCCAGATCCCGTCGGGCTGAATCTAAATTTCGATCTGATCTAATATCCATAGAAATCTTCTGACGTGCACGAATAAAGGAAAAATACTGAAATACATATAAATTTAAATCCTTTTTCTTGTAAGGTTTTTTTGTGGTTCTTTGTATGAGAACTAAGGCGATTTTTATTTGCTTTGAGCAATTCTAACACCGGCAATTTCTTCCACATTTGAATGTAGTCCAAAATTGTGATGGAATAATTTTGGTTGATTTTCCTCTTAGTGATTTTGTCAGTATCCAAATAAGATGAAATTTAACAAAAATTTAAATTTTAAATGTAAGAACTCTGGCAAATTAACAGCTTTTCCATTGCATACTTTTTGGTGCTCATTAGCCTATATCTAAGCAAAACTTTAATTAAGAAAATTGTAAAACGAAAACGTTGCAAGCTAAAATACATATATCAAGAGGTTTTAGGCACATCAGGGATATTTCCTTCAAATTCAGCGTTCTCAATGCAATGAATGATGAATCGATTTTTAAATTGCATTGCAATGCAAAATCCTAGGGTTGCTCAGCCAGTTATATTAGTTGCTACATTATTACAGCGGGGAACATTCCCATGGCGAGCAACCAACCCCTCAGTCATTAACACTGCCATTATATAGACACATGGAAAAATTGTGTGTTGACTTTGATTTTAGCTTATTGTATCAGTTTTGTTAAGGCTTAAGGATTATGTTTTAGAGGCTTAGTCAGCTTAGCGCAGCGGTCAACTATGTGGGGGGTTACTATTATTGCTGTTCGTGTTGGTTGTTAATAAAATTAGCATATAAATTAACTTGCAACAAACACATCATTTTGGTGTTGGCTTCAACTTAGCCACAAAATTACGCTACAACATTTGACTTTTAAATATTTATTGATGCTTACTTTTTTGTTTTGGTGTCATTATCCCTTCTCTTCCAACCATCTATTCCAAAACATATATACACATACATATACATATGTGTATACGTATACATGTATAAACATACGCTCACTGATACATACTTATGTATGTAAGCAGCAGCGGCAACAAATACGAGCACGTAGCATCTTAAATCAATCTACAAGGATTTATGGCTAATGACAGGATATCAAGGAAAATCATATGAACATTAAAAGCAAATCAAGTCAGTGGTAGTAAGTGTTGTGTCTTTGGGAAGTTAGTTGCTTTTTTTTTGTTGTTGTTGGCTTTTTTGTTATTATTTTCATATACCCTAGCGATATATTAAATGCTGCACACGTTTATATCTTTTTTATTCATATGTGTATGTACATATGTTAAAGTGTTTGTACACTGGAAGAAGAATTTTGTACTTATTTTGAATTGAATTTGAAAAGTCTGAAAGAACGAAGTGTTGAAGTTTTTCAGTTTGCTATGCAATATTTAATTTATTTGGCCACTACTTATGTCCTTAAGAAATTATACAACCATAATATACGTGTAAGCTTTGGTTATTATTCCAGCTAGAAAAGCTACCTTCATAAATATTTTAAACAGATATATGAACAAATAACAGCAATAATTGATCAACTCTCGTTAACCAATCTCAGTTGGTTGTTCCTGCAGAGCATGCAACTTTGCAGCTCAAAATTAATAGGCATAAACAGAAATTGTTAAGAGCTTGGGATGTGTTCTGGAAGTAAGACGTGTTCAGAAATTCATATGTGCTCTTCATTTCAAGGTAGTTTCTTACTTGGCAAATAAAACATAAATTCAATTTATTTCCATATTTGTCGTTTGATTTGAATGTAAGTTGGATCTTGTCGACATTTGGTGAGCAGCTTGACGTTGTGCACATATGACCTTGAGCTACCAAATTTACTGAATTCAGCTAAGACAATTATAGGTTATCACTTGCCTTCACACACTACTAGCAACATATTGGCACAGGTCTCATTTTCTTCGAAAACTTTGTTGCTAAACATGACTATCAAGTCTTGTAACTTTTGTACATATATGTATTGTTACTTAACATTGTATACGCATGATATGTTGCTAATAAACGCAGTTGATAGCCATTGCAACTACATTTTTTTACTAGGCTCTGTTGCTTGTCATTTTTTTTAAACATTTTTATTAAGCATTGGTACATCTTGTCACCCAGAATTGTTGCTTATCATATAGACTCTACAGCGGTGGGCAAGGAAATCTAGCAAAAGGACGCAACAACAAAATCAAGCAACAAAAAACGAAATTTTAAAGTTTCTTTGGATTCATATCCAGATTCGCCAACAGCACAAAAAAAAAATGCCAAATCGCACTACAAACAAAAAGAATTGCTACGTTCGTCGAGACACATTGCGGCATGGTCGCTATTGCCTGTGTGTGTTGTTTTTGTTTTCATTCGAACTCAACTCAACGCTGTGTGCCGATAGCATTGAAATTCTGCGAACTTTTGGTTGCTTGTTTGTGCATCGAATAACGGGTTCGGGCGCTATGAGGGCTGAAAGTGCTTGTACTTGCCCATCGCTGATATAGACATACATATATGTATATATTGCTGTTTCGAAATGTTGCTGGAACTTTGAATTTCTAATTACTATTGTTCAACAGTTCTTTTATCAAAACTACTGCCCAATGTTTTTCCCCACCTTGTTCCTCAACATTGTTTCTCAACATTTTTAACAAAATTGTTTCTCTACATTGTTTTTCAACATGGTTTCTCAACATTGTTTCTCCATATTGTTTATCATTATTGCTTATCAAGATTGTTTATCAACATTGTTTATCAACATTGTTTATCAACATTGTTTCTCACAAATTTTCCCAACATTGTTTCTGATTATTGTTGTCTAAAATAGTTGCTAAAAATTGATGCCAAAAACGGTTTATTAATATTGTTGTTCATCACTGATTACGTAACATTGTTGCTAAACATTATTGTTAAACATTACTTTTATTCATTATTGGCAAAATATATTGGAAAAATTGTTGCACCAGATTAATACCATATACAGTAGACATCCAATATAACGTATGATATAACGAATTTCCATTTTAATGAGCAGTTTTTCATACTGAAATTTTTTCATTGAAGTCTCTAAATTACGAAAATTTCTACTATCTAAATTACGAACGCTATTTAATTCATGCCGCTTCAACGGAAGAGCTTTACTTTAAGTGATAAAGTTATTATAATTGAAGACGGTAAAAACAGAATGCCAGTATAAGTGTTCGCAAGCTAATATGGCGTAAATAAAAGCAAGTTTCTTGAAGAAAAAAACACTTCGATATAACGAAATTTACGATATTACGACTGACTTGTGCATTAATTAGTTCGTTATATTGGACGTCTACTGTATGTAGAATATCTCACTCCCAAACATTTTAACATTTCTATGAGAAAATAATTTTGCCTGTGTATTTTTGTATGACTTTTAAAGCACTCAATATTTTTTATGTATATAAAAACGTGAGAAAATCGTGCTCAACTTCTTTGAGATTTTCATGATTTTTATCCATATTTTATTTACTGTATAGACGTGAAGACAGACAGTAGAGCGTGAAATATTTATTAAGCCTAATGGCGTTTGAAAGTTTGCGCTGGAAAAGATGTCATGTTATCTTATGATGTAGGTTTTTTTAAACAAAAAATAAAAGAAAAATTTACATAAGTAAAAATGCTAACCGAATTGCTTTAAATAGAAGTAGCTTTTTTATGAGTTACCGAAAAACACTTTAAGAATGTTATCGACCACAAAAGTGTTTCACTAAAAAATTCATATATGTACAATGTACATACATACATATATTTTGCATTGAAGGTGCCAGTATATATATAGTCCTTTGAAGATCATGATAGAGTTTATATTTTTTTTATGAGTTTTCATTACTTAATCCAAATCCAAATCGCAGAAGTTTTTTTTTTTAATTAGAAATAACACCCAAAGTAAGTAAAGTTGTATGCTAGCTTGTTCCCAAAGTTATATTTACAAGGCCTTCTTAAATTTTATGATGAAAATGCCAATATATCTGTTCAAATATTAAGGTGAAATTTATGCATTAAGCTCACAATTTATTTTCTTACGTTAAGTAACAATACATGCTATCAAAACCCAAAAATCTAACAACTGCCAGAAAATATTGACCACTAGTGAGTGAGTGGCTGAATACCAAAACAAAGCTAATTGACAATGAACATCTAGGTATAGGAAAATAGTAACGTTTTTAGGATTTTACATAAAACTCAACAAAATGTGGTTATGTTGCAACACAACGCAACAGCAACAATTACGTACAATGCCAACAGCAACAAATATCTTGTCAAACAAGCAAACCTGAATTGAATAGATAGATGGATGGCTGAATGGTCTGATTTCTATTGAATTAAATTGAGAAAATACGTTGAAGCAAAAATGACTGTGGTTTGTTTTCACACACACACACACACATGAAGGTGGTTACACTTTCAATGTAGCTGTTAGTGTGACAGCAGCCAATCATTGAGTAGAGAACTGCCTACATAGTTTTCAGCTCAAACGTAGCTTAAACCGCAAAAACTAAAATTTATAGACGCAAATACTGATCATGGTTTGTTAACACATTTACGTTATTTAACAAAAATATTTTTGTATTTTAAAGAATAAATTGCTTTCAAGGCGCATTTCAACTTGGAACTATAATTTTGAAGTTAAGCTTTTAAGAAACCTTATGTTTTTCTAATAAAAAAGAAATAAACAAAAATTCCGATGAGGTCACTATTTGTAGTCATTGAAATTACCCAAATAAAAGATGATGATCAATTCCCTAATTTTATTTATTTAATTTTTTTATTTATTTCATGGCAATTGCAAAACGAAATCGAGCTTCTTTCCTCAGAAAAAATTCTCAAAAATAAATTTTATGAGTCATTACAAAATTTTCCCAACAGTAAGCGGGATACGACCTTCGCTAATTAGGTTCATATTGTGCATGGGTATACCTTAGAATAAGACTTAGAAATCAGTCTTATAGTTTTGTTCACTGAGTCTGAGTTCGCTGGATATCGAGGCTTGAAATCTTAAATTTCACCATCTGGACTATTTTTGAAATTTCATTTAAATGCACAGGTACCACCCCATAATAATCATCTTAACATTATTAAAAAAAAAACTTTAAAATTTCACAGATTAAGTCCGAAACATTATAAGAGACTAGCAAGAACATCAAGGACAGTCAATAAACTCTATTATCCTTTTTATCTCGATGTTCAATTCCTTTTGAATTTTTTAATTTTCCAATATGTTAATTACTAATAAATTATCTACTTTGTGTAAAAATTTTAGCCTGGAACCCTGTCTTATATTTTTATAAATTTTTTTAAATTCCACCCTCAAATAATCATCATTCGAACTCACCTGCACACGTGACTCTGTCAGACCAATGCGCATCGCTATCTCCTCACGCATAAAGATATCAGGATAGTGGGTCTTCGAGAAGCAACGTTCCAATTCATTCAGCTGTGCGGGTGTAAAACGCGTACGATGTCGCTTCTGTTTATTTTTGTCCAAATTCTGCAACAAAACAGAGATATCGGTTAAGCAACCATAGCTTGAAAATTCACATCAAAAAACATGCAATTTTAGAAAAAGGTTAAAACAAAAACTACGAAAAAAATAATAATAAAAAATAAGTAATTTTAATTACAACAAAATGATAAAAAAAAACATAAAACACATGCTTCAAAAACAACAACAACAATTAATTAAAACAAAAAGAAAAACAAAAAAAGCTACAATGAATTAATTAAAAACGTTTGAACGAATTCGAAATTTCTCTACATAAAAAAATTACACTTACGTTTTTTATTTTATTTTTTATTTGCAACAAATTCATTCATTTCAGTTGTTTCATAAGAAAAAAAAAAAACATTTTTAGTTTTTTTTTTTGGTTTGGTTATTCGCAATTTTCAATTTAAATAAAATGATTTTTTATTTTTGTTTTTTTGCAACATGAAAAGAAAGAATTTGACAGAAAACATCGAGAAAAAAGAAAAAAAAAACATTGATTAATATCCTTGTAGTGCATTGCGTATCCTTTTTATATTCATATATATTTATATTTCGTTTATCTCCGTACTGCATTGTCGTCGTTGCTCTCACCTGATCCTGTTGCATTACGCTGTTGTTGTTGCTGGTGTTGCCACCACCACCACCGTTGTTGTTGTTGTTATTATTGTGATTGCTATGATTGTTGTTATTGTGGTGTAGATTCGGTCCGTCACATAGGCCGCCACCACCACCACCAGCGCTACTGCTAATATGCAAACGTCCAGCTACACCGGCACCGATACCACCACTAACGCCGTTTATAGCAACATCCGCTAAGTTTTGCGCTTGCGTCGGTAAATGACCAAAACTGTTGACACCTGCGTGCAGCGCTGTTAGTGCCGCTTTCGGTAAATCACAATCTTTGGGACCTGAAAAAAATATAACAAAATTTAGAGGTTTAATGAAAAACAATCAATTTATAATAGCTGGAAATAAGTCAAAATTAATGTGCTAAGCAATTTGCCAAAAGGTACTGCAGCAAATATTTGAATTCCCATACAAAGGAAAGCATTCCACTAGTAAAGTTACCCAAAACTACACTGGCCAAACATCCCCAAAATCAGCTAAAAGGTGTCAAATAGCCGACTTTTGTTTTTCGCCAAAATCACTTTAATGAAGAAAATATTTATTGAGGCCTGTTTCGATTCCAATTTATGTAAGTGGAATTGAAGTCCGAAGTTGAATATCAATCGCTCTTCTAAATCTAATGCTCGGAATTTGCTATGACATTTTTTTAAACTTCGAACTTTAAGCTATTATAGTTGCGATAACTCGACAGATTTACCTTTTTTGTATGATGCTGAAATTAACTTCGAATTCAATTCCATTTTCGAAGCAAATCCGAAACGTAATCAGAACAGTTCTCATTATTAAGTTCTGCACCAGAGATATTGAATTCACTTTTGTTAAAATATACAAAGTTGCTTATATAGATTCTATGATTCGAGCCAAAATCATTAAAATTCAATTTCCAAAGGAAATCAGCGGACGTCACTTTGGGCGATTGTTCATATGAAAGAAGATTCTACAGACTTTTTTTTGGACATTAAACATATTGTGAGCTTTTAACGTTTTAAAAAAACCGATTCTAAGTAAAAAGCTTGAAACATTTTGCATACTTAACAAAGTCAAGAAAAAGGTTGTTTTCAGGCACGCGCTGGCCATCGGGTATTTGGGAAAAGTCCCGGTAGGCCGCGCAGCCACTTCCTCTGATAATTCTAAGAAGTAAAACCAAATTCTATAATCCAATGCCCATCGGACAGCGACCCAAAGAAAAGGATGCTCTTGTAATCGAGAGACAGCCCGTCTTTATATCGCATACAGGCGAGCGGGGACGAGTCTTAAAACCAAATGCTATAACCAAATACCCCTTGGGCAACGAGATAATATAAACAAGCATTTCAAATTAATATCAGCCCGTCCTTACGCCCGACAGGCGAGCGGGAGCGAGTTAACCCAAATTCAATAACCCAATACCACTCAGGCAGCAAGTCGGAAGAAAACAAGCTCTTTAGAACTCTCCCCCGCTCGTCTGTATGCGATATAAAGACAATTCCAAGAAAAAATAAAAAACCTGAAGTAAATTCAAATTATCGTTGAAGATTTTGCTACTTTTTGTGTTATAACGTGCGAAAAAATTTGTTCGGCGAAATAATTATCAATTCAATAATCCAATTAAGATTATCAAAAGGTTGCACATTTTCGGAATCATAAAAACAATATTTTTTGGCAAACTCTACCTAATGGGAACACACTATTCCTTCAGTAGATACCTGTGTATTGCGAAACTATAGTAAAGGAAAAGAAATATATTCTGGCAAATCAAAGTGCTTTGTCAGATGCACAACTCATAAAAGCATCAGCCCCCTCCAACTATATATTCTATTAAAAGATAGAGAACTACTCTCCATAGCGGAAAAGAGGTGGGATTGAGTTGGGTTGGGTTGAGCATAATATCCAATGACTGGTGTAAAAATTGTCATCAACCCTACGATTAGGAAACTATTGAGCACCTTCTTTTCTCTGCCACGGCTTGTCAAGAAATAGAGATTAAAATACCTCAGACAGCTGATTTTATTGTCCTTGAAGGAACGAACCAAAATCCACCTAAGTGAAATCAAAAGATTTGCTATAACAATAGAAACGTTCATATTGGACGACAATGAAATGACCAGAATTCACTAATAAGACTGAAATCATATGTGTAAGACCATAATCAAAACTGCTCATTAGAAATGGAAAATGTTCCATGAGTATCCTTAAACATTTTCCAGTTCAACCAATTGATCTTGATCATAAGTCGCAGTACAAATAGTTCGGGGGGAAGCATCCCAATAAATCGACGCATGTGTGCTATTTACTTTTGAAATTTTATCATCATCTGAATACTAACTATCTGCTTGGTGGAACAGAGTCATAAAGTGAGACTTAATAGAATATTCTTGAACATTTTTCAGTTCAAAATGAAATATGGAACTTAAACTTGATACCTGCTCTAATAGTGTTTTGATTGCTAAACTTGAATTTACTAAGTTGTTTGATTAAAAGAATGCTGCTTGTATTCGAACACAGTGAACATTTTTATAGTCTAAATTGAATAGAAAAATATATTGTATTAAAATCGAAATCGTAGAGAAGAAACAGTCGAAACATCGATACTTCTTATGATAAGATCTGATTAAGTTATGTTGCTTTGAAATTGTTATTTATACATAAAATAAAGCAATGGATCTATATTCTTCTTATAGATTTTGGATCGCTAAAATCAAATTCGATAATCATTTTATTCACTATCACTTCGAAACTATTTTTAATTGATGTTTTTTTATACTAACTATTAAATTATATCAAAGAAAACTTCAAAGTACCAAAAAACTCAATCGATTCTAATCATGAGAATTTTTTTTAAAAAATATGGCTTATTTTTTCCTTACTGCAATTTTCTCTTCAAAACGTTTTTTTCGAAAAGATTGAAAAAATTTAAAAACTTCCTGAAACTAGTGCGACTAGTTTGAGCTGTTTTCTGTTGTTTTGGTTTTATTTTTGTAATTTTTTTAATGCTGACTCATACTGTACTAAACAGCTTGCTCAATAAAATAATTTAAAATTATTTTCCGTTCCGATACACTACAAAAATATTAAAAACTTTCGATTATGTTCGTATTCAAGCGGCCATATTGGATTGAATGTTCTTTAAACAGGGGTGCCAAGTTGAAAAGAAGGAATTTCCGGCCATCTCAAAATAAACATTTTTTCGTTCAAATGTTAAGAAATAATTTTTTTTTTCAACAAAACTTTGAAGTCCATACCAGGAAAATCTTCCCTTACCGTTGCTTTTTTGGAACGTTAATGTTGATATTTAAATAAATATGTTTTTTTTACCTATAAATTAGCAAAAGAAACAGCAAAATTATAAACAATTTTTTAATGAGAATCTGGTAGATTGTAGTAGCAGTAACTTTAATATTTGGCTTCGCTGAGAACGTACTTAAAAAAAAAAAACACTTTTCTATTATAGACAAAATCTTTTAAATTATGCAAACAAATTTTTGATAATTTTTAAGAAAATACCAAAGTTAAACACTTCACGCGCATTATAAAAATTACAAAATATTTCTGCTGAACTTTATAGAAACCTATAAATATTTGCTTTTAACATATTTCTATTACGTTTAGGTTAAGTAAATAATTTTTTCTCATTTAAAAACGATCAGATATTTATTTAAAATTTTTGCAATAATGTCAACACATTCACGCTTGTGTGCACTACCACTACTGTCATGTTGGCATACAAAATTTAATTAAAATTCAACAACGTTTTTTTTTCAAATCCAACCGAACCGTCAACAACCGCCGCCGGGTAACGCGTAATGCTGTGAACTGAATCGATCAACGAAATTGAATTCATCAACAACCTGTCACTTACACACAATCAGAGAACAGAGACAGACGAATAGATAGATGTACTCCGCCGGTAGAGATGTCAAAAAAAAAGAGGAAGGTGAGTAGTAAGAGGAAATTCAAACCCCCAAATTGTTAAAAGCAGCAAAGGCTGAACCGAACCGGACTGGGATACGGATGCAGCGAAATGAGTAAGAAACAAAAAAACTTAAGAATAAATAAACAAAAATAACACAAGTTAAGAAACGGTAGATGAAAGGTACACAAGTCAAGTCAAATAAATGTAGATACAACAACAGCAACAGCAACAGCAACAAATTTAGTATGTGTAACTTTTTGGATTTTACAAAAAATCGGAATTTTTCACACATACATGCGATCATCGAGTTCGAGTCAAAAAATAAAAAAAAAACAATTTAAATTGAAAAAAACTGAGAAAAAAACGATGTGCTTGCAAAGATACAATATTGAAAAAAAAGCGGCTTGAAAATATCACTTTTTTTTTTCTTAACTCTTTCAACTGTAGCTAAGTCAAACATTTACAAATCGCTAGTGGATGCGAACTTCGTGTTTTTCGAACATCCACAGTTTACATGCTCAGCACACAAGGCGAGCGAGCGATCCTAAAACTGAATACACTGAGATTCAAGCATAAAGCATTTTACAGATACTCAAAGAGTTTATGACGAAATTGTTAAGTCGTTGCTGCTGCTGCTGCTGCTGCAAAATAAAAAACAAATCTAAAATGTTTGCTATTTGTTTCATTATTTGTTTGTTTATTTGTTGTAGTTACAGAAGTTATGACGAACCCACGCATTGAGTTATCATATGGAAAAAGCGTTTAAAGTCAAAATAGTTAACTACTAATCAATCAGATATCTCTCAATTATTGAATATATAGCAGCCAGAGCTCCTCAGTTTTGCATTCAAAATTTATTCATCTAATTCAATTAGATCCAAAAATTAGGTTAAAAGTCAATGATGAATGCTTTATTATACTGAAAAAGAAACGTTGTAGTCAAGGACGTTGTCAAATTTTAAAAAACCAATCCATCAAATTGCTAAACTGAAGAATAACACAACCTTTTAAAAATATTACAGTTCGGTCCAGTGGTTGAAGCCATTGTGACAGAACAAAAACAAAAAACTTTTTTGGTATTAAAAAGCTGTCATAAAAAAGAGCTTATTTTTGTCATCGCTTCCAAAAATTAAAATCATGGTATCCTGTTCATCTTATCTTTAACGCTTCCTTAGAGTTCGATAACCATATCTCCATAACAAGTTCCATCAAAATCAGTCGATAAGCTTAGCTAAGAGAACACATTTTCACGTTTGGGGCGTGGCGCCATCCACTTAAAAACAAATACCTTTTCTCAAGATTCAATCTAAGTCCAAATCAAATTTCATCAAAATCAGTTCAGTTTAGCTCCGAAGCTTCGGTTTCGTCATGAGAGAAAGCGTGCTTTGCTAATTCTTCAACATTTTCATTACCCTCAATGCTCTTGTGGCCTGGAACCTATACGAGAGTTATGTCGAGCTGATATCCCAGCCTAGCTAGTTTCTTTTTACATTGCTCTATTAATTTAGATTTTATCGTCTCCAAAAACAGAGCCTTGATGGTGGCGTGGCTGTCGGAGAATATTGTTAGCTTTTCCATATTAGAATTGTCTACTAGATTTTTGCTGGGACAACGCTTGTAGATTGAAAAACTGGCACTAGTCTAACTTAGACCCTTCGGTTTATATGATTCCTCCCCGGAAACTTCACCTGAAAGTTTTTCTCGAAGTTGAGTGTGGGGCAAATCTAATCGGTTGGAAGATTAGGTTTTTCGTTTGGCCATCTGTCGAGGATGGAACCAGGTCATATTGCTTCACTACTCAACAATCAGCGCCTATGAGTCGAACCGCTGATAAATGAAGATGGATTAAAAAAAAAGCAGATTATCAGCACCTCGGTAATTTCGATTTTTTCACGTTCGAAAAATTTGCATTCATTTTGATGGTCAAAAATGCCGAAAATCATGGATGATCTTAACCCATCAGTTGTATCAATTCAGTATTTTTCGGAAAATCACTTATGTCATGATGTATTAAGTTGAATAAGTAAATCAGTAGCACCAGTGATTATGTCTCATGAAACATTTTATCTCACGAATCATTTTGTCTCACGAGTGATGATGTCTTTATAAGTGAATTTATTGGATCAGTAATTTTGTTTGATGACTAATTCTGTTGAGCATATGATTTTGTCTCATAAGTGACTTAATCTCATCAGTGATTTTGTTTCACCAATGACTTTAAGCGCTAAGATCAAAGAAGTTGTAAAAATCAGAAATCTCCGAACAGCTTATGAAATAATACGCAAGATGGCAAGCAACAAACTCAAATCAAAATGGTAAGATCTTTCTTGTGGTTTGATGCACCGTGAGAAGATAAAGGATGCAGGAAGGATGACTTTATTCAAATAATAATTTAGTTACAGCAGGAATTTTGTCGAAGCCGTGATTCTATCTCATTTGTGATTTTGCGCTATAACTACATACATACAGCCATGGACATATAAATGGCACAATTTGTTGAGTGTTCTCTCTTATCCTACTTAATCGTTAATATTATTAACAAACAAGTTTTAGGTTTTTTTTGCAAAGTAATAATCGTCATATTCAATAATAATACGAATTTCAGCTATAATTCATTAATAAAAAAATAAAAATGATAAAAATCTAAAAAACTGATAAAATGAGCTGGACACATAAATGGCACAATTTTGGAAAAAGAGTAAAAATCGAGCTAAAATAGCATTTGTTGATTTTTTGGTATGTAAAAACATTTATAGCATTGATATTTTGTGCTGTGGCTCTGTTTTTGATGACATCTTCATCTTCACACCTGCAATCGATACACTCCACGATTTTTTTGGCATTTTACTTTGGAAATGGCATACCAAGCTTTTCGTGCGGCAAACCAAAGATCGTCCATTTTTTTATAGTTTTGCTTAGCGATTTCAACCTTAACTTCGTTCCACATTTTCTCTATTTGATTAAAGAAAAGACTCTGGGCTTACCAATCCAAAACGTCAATCTTCTCTGAGAATTTGTCTAACTAATGAAAGTCATTATGTCTGATAACTCATTTTGTGATTTTGCCTCACCAATGATTTTATCAAATCAGAGATTTTATTTCCCTCATAAGGGGTTTTGCCAGACCAGTGATTTTTTTTGCCACTAAGCCAAACAGGAAAGAGAACGATTAAGGGCAGAGAGATCAATGCAGTGTTGGCGATAAGCAACATTTTTTGTAAACTAGCGATGGTGCAACTGTTAGGAAAAGCTCGGGCAGGCAGACTGTGTCATAACTTGAACGGCCGCAGAACGAATTGTCACTGTAGTGCATATTTCTTTAGAGAAATGGAATTACACTTGAATGGTGATCGGACTGAACGTGACTACAAAAAATTGAGCTGATTTCGTCATTTAAAACTACTTGATTAACATCACACGATTCAGAGATTCTTTTTGGGTCATATATGTATACTCAACGCAACTATCGTACAACTCCAATTTCCGAATGAAATGAAAAATATAAATGAAAATTAAAAGAAATTTGTTTTGACCACATGAGTAAATTATTCAATTTTATTGCTTTTTAAGAGTAAATACTTGAAAAGTGTGATTTGATTCTTTGAGCCAGCATATCGTTTTAGCCTGGTTTTTTTCTGAACTTTGTCGGTGAAGTTGATCTTCGCTGTTGTTTGTATCTCTCTTTACATGCTGTTATTGTAGTTATTGCAATAACAAAAGGTGTTAGTGAAAAGGTAGCATCAATGATTTTTATTGTTTCTTAATTGACTTGTTATATTTTCGGTAGCCTTAAACTCATTGCCGCACAGTAAGCGTTACCATTACTTTGTCGGCATTTCTTTTTATTTTTTTTTTGGTTGCTTTTTGAAGCATATAATTTTCGTTTCTGCATTAAAATTTTCCTGCAAATAAAAATAACTGAAGCAAAAGGATATTTCGTAAAAATTTTATATTTGAAGTCCTCATAATCTCCAGCAATGTTCACAAAACAAAATATCATGATCATGAAAACAGTCCCTACTATTGATGGCATAAATTTGACACAAAGACTGTGATTCAACACAACAAAGTCAACAACAAAAATTGATGTGCGATGAAAAAAAGAAACAACAACGTTTAAGAACAGCAACAACAGTTCTCGCTTGAGAAAGATCGCAACTTAGAAATAAACTAAAGTAAAAACACGCTAAAAGTAACACGTTCTAATGTTACGTTAGAATGCTTGCGCATTGAGTTTTTACTGTGCAACAACAATACCAACGACAACAACAACAAGTGAATCACACCTCGCACCACACCCTTAATTTGTCAATCACGACTGTGGAGCAACAGCAGTAGCAGCAGCAGCAGCAGCATCAGCAACAATAACAACAATATGACAAATACAGCTTCCACGCGATTTTACAACCCGTCGATTCAGTGAAGCGTGCGTTGTTTTAAGTCCAGGCAGTCCAGCAAACAGGCGGGTAGAGTGGTGTTGTCAAAGACATGGCATTCTAGTAGCGTTTAACCCATTTTTAAACACTTCCAAGTAAAAGAGTTTCAAGTTTCAAAAAAGATAACCAATTTGATTGCACATACCAAAATATGGTAATAGGATGTTGCTATATATGTTATATTAATAAATAGGTAATTTTTAAATTTATTGTTTCGTCTCGACAAAAAAAAATTGAAGCCACTATCAATATTGCAATGAGGCTCAGATTAAAGTACTATGCATAAGCTTTGAAAAAAATCGTAGTAGCGGAACAGATACGGTGGCTCGAAGAGGACAACTTCAGAAAAATATTTTTCTTATGCAAATGGCTAATCATTTTCATAAGTAATTCTCATTGAACCTTAGTTTTGTGAGCTTATAATATAATAAAAATCTGGAATTGAAAAAATTACAAGATATGCATACTGGGGAACCCAAAAAACGAAAACCAAAAAATTCTAGCCGATTTCTTATTCAATTACAATATAATTTGTTGAAGGTTTTATTTTCTAAAATTTGGAAAATTTTGACATATTTATATTCCAAAAAATAGATCTTGAAAATTTTCTACATTTGCGATGTTAACCTTAACCTGTATGTCCCAATTAGGCCTATTCCGATTCCGATTTAGTTCGGTAGTAAATTTGAATTTCATAGTTGAATTGTCAATAGCTCTTCTTAATCTAATCGTCAGAGTCTCCTATGCACCTTTTTTTGAGCTTCGAACTTGAGCAACTATAGTTCCGAAAACTTTTTTTAAATGACCCTGAAGTAAACTTCGTGAATTTGCATTTCTCCCAGTGATAACATTCAGTATCATCAGTATGAACGCATGACTTTAGTTTAAAAAGTCACACAATGATTACCTCAATGTTGTTGTGACCCTCTTAACAAACGATTTTCGCGTATAAATAGCGGAACTTCACTTTTTTCAAATTCAGTAAACATAACGAAAAAATAAAAAAAAACATTAAAAAATTCGCAGTCAATAGGGAAATCGTTAAAAATGCAGTAAAATTGCCAGCATTTTGTTTTCTTGGCGCTTTACCTACTTTAAATTATGATTTTTTTTTTCGCTACCTCTCGTCTATTTCTGCAAAGGGCAGAAAAACGTCTCTTCTTTTTTTTTTTTTTTTGAGCTCATCTTGTGCTGGCGGCAAAACCACGACGTTGATGGTAACGTTAATGAACAGTAGCCACGTTTGGTGTTGGTGTAAAAATTAACACTTGACTGATAACTCAAATTCACATAATTTTTTATGAATTTGTGACTGGTTTGAACAACATAAAATAAAAATCAACAACTATACCACTCTATAATAAAGTAGTAATATTAAAAGAAAAAAAAAATCCGAGTTATTGCACTGCGAAATATCATAAAAACGAAACACGAATATTAAGCAACCTCTAAATAAACCAAATGTAATAAATTATCAATAGCTAACAGCTATATATTATCATTAGGATTATCATTATTTTTTAAAGCTTTGAAAATAAAATTTAAGAAAGTAGAACATATACATTTTATTGTCAAAAAATTTATTGTTTGATGACTATCTGCAGAGATCTTTGGCTTAAGACCGCGTTCACTAGAGCAACACATGTGGAACTTCTGCCTTTTATGGTATATTTTCGCTATCTATACTATGCCTTCAACACAATATATCAGTGGCAGACGCGATAAAATAATTTAAAGAATTAATTTTTTTTTGCAATTACAAAATTTATGTTTAAAAAAAATAGCGCCATTCTTGCTTAATTCCAGTTCTAGTTAATCCAAAAATTCCCTTAAATCTGAACTACATGACGTATCACTGCCAATGCCGATGAAATCATTTATAGTAGGTACCTAAAATACCACCAGCTCCCCAACTAAAAGTCTATCACATGAAATACATTTATGGTATATTAAATTTAATACAAAATCATAAATGTTTCGATTAATAACTGCAATGAAATTAACAAGGCATACATAATTATTGACAAATTAACACTTTTTTAATGAAAAATATATGAAATAATATTACGTAAAATCGATGTCCTCAATAGAAAGATTTACAGCTTGATTATCACTTAAAAAATGAAATGATTGAATGATGCAAAGTTTGAATGCCTTGTAGGCAGGGAGCCAGTGATGACTTTAAAGTGTCACACGTGCTCATACTTAGATAAATTATATAATATGAGACACAAAAAATGGGCTCATGCTGTCTCAAAGTTGGTACAATAGCGATAATTGACCGCTTAAAGAGGCCTAAGAAGATTTTTGCTTCGTAACTCAAAAAAATAAGTCTGATGTAGAAAAATATCATGTTATAGAGCAAATTAAACAAGGGTTGCCACCCGTTTTTAGGGCCAATATTTCTTAAATGAATAACAACCCATGGTTGGGACAAGATTCGACAAGGCAACCCTATATATTCAATATATGATCTTCGATCTCTATCATTTGGCACACATGTCGAGTTGTTATCTCCAAAAAACCGGTGGCAACCCATGTTTGGGACAGGTTCAGCAATGCAACCTGATATATTATATTAAGTGCTCTTCGAGTTCTATCATTTGGCATACATTTTGAGCTGTAATATTATACAGATTTAATTAAAACAACAAATTTGGCTAAAATTCGACCATTTTCGGGCATCGAGACAGGCTTTGGCAAGGCAACACTGGTTGGTTAGTTTCACCAAAATGCATTACCATCTCCCGTAAATCTTATCCTGTAATTTTATACACTCGACTTTTCTGTAGCGAGCTCTCCGCCTATAAGTATTTTAGCCATTACATTACGACAGGTTAAAAACCTTTTTTTTGCGAGCCCAGATATTCTTTCAGCGTGCGTTGAATTGAATGATGTTTTTGAATAAATAATTTTTTGTTGTAAAAGATATAAGATGTATAGTTAATATTAGAGTGATACAAGAAACAATATTATTTATTTCTTAAATCAAATTGATCTTTATTATTGGTATAATTTTTTGATAAGATCGTAAAACAAATAGTTTTTGACTTGGAGTGCTTAAAGTATATTTCTGGAAACTATGACCGCCAAAATCAAAAGAGTGGTACTTGAGTTAGATTCATATATTTAGGATCATCTCAAGATTTTTTCCAATTTTTTTCGAGGTTATATAGCGTACAAGAAGTGTACTTAACAAACACGATTTTCTGATATTTATCAGCATTAAAAAAGTAACTTAAATTTCAACCGCACTAATGAAAAAGGGTTGAAAGCGATTGTTTTATTGAATTCTTATGACTTCCAGATAATAAATTTGACATAAATTAAAATAATTTATTTGCGTTTAATAAAAATTAATTAATTAACAGCAATCTATTACAAAAATTAATCAAGGAATTAAAATTTTTCGATTAGTAATCTGTCTATGAAGTTCCTAGAATTTATACCGAAAAAGGGAGAATTCTGCACGAGTTTTAGAAAAGTCAACTATCGTGTAGTTTAAATTTAAAATCGCACGCTCTCAAAATGTTTTTTTTTTTTTGATCGAGCTACACTTTGGAAGCCAGACTGTTTTCTAGATCCCGTAAGGGATTTTGAAGTGTACGATTGTTGCATCTCCCTAGTGTATTGTACATCCTTAACTATTGATCAATGCTCAAATTGAAGTTAATGTTTTCGCAGCACCATCAGCAATGTTGCCAACGCAATAAAACCGCACAATTAATTAATTAAAATTTGTAATTTTGAAATTATTGCCAGTTAACAATTTGGACAGAAATTCGAAAAATTTTACAACAGCAATAATAACAACTGCAACTGCAGTCCAATTGTAGAGAAGAACATAGAAAGATGAAAAATGCCAGTGAAATTCCTGCATTACGTTATTATAGTAGTGTGGTTTTAGGTGCGCTCTCAACTATGCAGCTCAACAAGCGCAAATAACACGTAAATACCATGACGTTACAATACAAATATAAATGGAAATGTTATGGACACGCAATTATTAGCAAAAGTGTGAGTGTGTGTGTATAAGAGTGCCATGAATTTAATTAAATTAAATTTTTTCTCCACAAAAACAACAACAATAACAGCACTAAATAGCAACAAATGCAAATAAAACGTTCAACATGGATTTGCATAAATGGCGCTCGCGCATCTACGCTACTTAACGCGAACGGTATGCGCGCAAAATTTTTGAATTTGTAATTGCGACGACAATTTGGTGTGCGGAAGGAAGGAAGCGCACGAACCATAGTTGTGTTGTTGTTGTTGTTATTGCAGAAAAAGGATTAGAAAATTTATTTCAGCATTTATTTTTCGCCCGTTCTGCGTTCTTGCTTTGCGCGATAAGCCAGGCGTACGTACATTTTCACAATACACAAATTTCGTTGCATATTTTTGGGCTATAGCGCAGCATAAGGCGCTTTTATTGAAATTTATTTGTAGCGCAATGTTGTACGTTAGTTTTGTGTCTGATTTTGTTGCTGTTGAGCTTAACGCAAGACATAATAAATTTAATTATACAACGAACAACAAACAATGTATGAGGCTTAAGCGCCTTTGTCTATGCAGCAACAATTTGTTGAGAATTTTTCGCTGGCGCATTTTGGCGTACACTTTTAAGCCTTTTACTTGTATATTGAATAGTAGACTTGGATGGTTTTTTTTTGAATCTTCATGTTATGGCATTTACAGCATTGTTGAGCATTTTTTAAAAATATTTTTTGGCCTTTCTAAAGCTTTTTAAATTGTGCATGTTAATACCGAAAGAGCTGATATGAATTTATTTACTGCTTGGATTTTGCAGCGAACGTATCATAGTTTTTTTGTTAATTTTCACTATTATGCAGTAGTTAGTAGTAGCATTAGTGTTGCACTACACAGACCTTTGGTGTATATCTCGATATCTCAATAAAATGTTTTCCGTAGAGGAAGGTCATACATATAATAAATTTTACATCAATGAGCTGAGTTTAATAGCAGAGTTCAATTGACGTTAAATGCCATCAAAAGACAAAGGTTCACATTTCTCTCGTCGGTCGCAAATTTAGTTGACCTTCTCGTAGCTCGTCCTCTACGGAAAAAAGTGCAGTCTGAATTTGCGACACCACTTGGAAACAGTTTGAAGCGATGGTGCATTCGATCCAGATGCAGTTTAGAATTCACTACAAATTTTTACTGGCTTCAGCTTACGCCGAAAGCTGTAAAGAATCGCAATAACGAAATTTTTCTTGTTGTGTTGGTGGCGGAATTGCTTTCGAACTTTCATCAGTTATTTATCGCCTCCATTGCTATCGATCTTTGTGAAATTTAAAATGAAATATTGCAAGACATATCTATCACAAGCATATTCTATTCTTTGGTTTTTTAAAAAGAAATAAACTCGCACTAAATAGGCAGCTTGGTCCCTCCGTATACACGTTTATATATTACTGAAAAGAAAATTCGCCGAAATAAGTCTATTTTAAAGTAGAAATTAAAGACTCAATTGCTCAGAGCATTACTGGCCGCAGAAAATTCCTTCTGGTGCATGATATCAAAGAAATCTTTGAATTTAAATATACAAGTATCAAAATTATCCATGTTTTTCAATGATGCTTTCTTTAAAATGATATTATTTTAATGATATTTGAAAAATTTCAGAAATTATTACCCTAAAAACTTCGTTGGGACACCCTTTTTTCGTCATATTTTAAAATTCAAAGTGAAGAAAGCGCATTTTCATATGAACGAAATTTAGTGAAAATCAACTTAAACAATGTAAATCTAAGACCAAGTTAATGATTATGGGTCAGATTGGTCATAGTTTGAAACCAAAAAAGTAAAAAATTCAAACAAAATTAAGAATTTATATTGCTCAAGTATAAATAAAGACATCGAATTGGGAGAAAGATAAAAAAATTATAGCTCCTTAAGGTATCAAGATTCGTCGAACGTACATGGGGTTGTAACTTATGTAGATAGTCATCTATTTCCATTTGCTAGAGACCGATTTTCAGAGCACACTGTATAGTCGAAAGTTACCAGACTTTCCCCAAAGTTAGTATTTAATCGATTCTTTACCATTTTTAATCAACAGTTCTGTATAGTTTATAGTTGAAACTACAAGTTAAAACTAAAAAGAATATCATATTTTACCTTTAAAAATTTTCTTACTATATTTCGATTCCAATCATCATATATTTATGTAAGACAGTATTTTTAAAATGCATATTTCTGGTAAAAAATGCTAAAAAAAACTAGAATGTTTGACACAATTGATCATATACAACTTAAAAGCACACTCAGGGTAAAATGGTAAATTTAAAAATTTTATTTATGATTTAAGGCCGCATTTTTCCATTTATTTTTAATACAAACAGCTTTAAATTCATTTTAAATTTGTTAAGTATTGAAAATAACACTTTTGAACTTTACTGCAAGTGTAGAAATCGAAATAAAATTTTAAGTTGCAAAATATTTGACATTAATATTCTTTATTTTACATTAAACATTTGGTCACTTTAAATATTATAGGTAGTAAGCAGGTCCTCTTTTAGACATAGGTACCCTAGGCATTAACTGGAGACACCAACCAGCGCTGAACTAAGATATTTGCTGGGGGTATATGTATGGATGTGACCAGAGGCGTACCGTGCCTTTTTGGCGCCTGGGGCGAATACTTCGAATACCGCCCCCTAAGTATAAAAAACAGTTCCTCACTTTTCACATTCAAAAACTGTAACAAAATGAGACATATTTACATATTAATAATGTATAATTTTTTACCTACACAGCTACTGACTGTGACCTGTGTGTGTAGACATTGAGTGAATATTTTATGGGAAACAAAAGACGAGAACCTGGTCTCATTCGATTTTGGGGATTGCAATTTGTAGAATATCATCATTAGTTCAAGAGTGAATGATATTTTTTTTTTTTTGTTATGTTTTCATTTTGAAATTGAAAAACTTTTATGTTTTGATATAAGGGGTCCCATTCCAGTGTTTAGCTCCTGGCCCCGAAAAGTCATATGCCGACGTTGGCAGAAAGCCTTGAGGCAAAGATTTTTTGAAAGCACTCTATATCAGAACAGAGCAATATCTTGCAATTATCTCGATTCGTTCAATTTTGTGGCACACTTTGAAGCTAAGGTTGGTGTTCTATATTCTCTAATGTAGATAAAATCAATTTGCGTTTAAAAAAAAAAAACATATCTGCAGTTAAAAAACTTTTTAAAAAATTTTGAAAATTATTAATTTTGAATATATTTTAATTCGAAAAAACAATGTTAAATACCATGTAATATGCATAATTTATTGCAAACATTTCAAAATAAGAATCTCGAATTGGAGTAGGCCAGATAAATATACGTTCTTCACTCCCCTGGATATGTGGCTAGCTTAGGAGATCGTCATAGTTAATCGAGCCAATTTCAAATATCAATGATATATTTTAGCATCACACTTATGAGTTTGTGGCTGAAAGAGACATATCTACCCTAAAGCATTGTTCACATACCCTTTTGCAAAATGGTAGTAAAATATTTTTTGTTTCTTAAAAAAACTCATTTTTTCACTATTAAAAACTTGAAAGCATTGCAATAATTTATGGGGCTGCAACACTTTTTTTGTTTACGCCATGACACTTTCAATTTATGCGGCAATGCATGGCGTGAATTTTTAAATAAATCGAGTGCAGAAAAGTGCAACTGGAGTGCAATAAAAAATGGTCAGCTCGTTATGGGTTGGTAAGTTTGTGTTTGTGTGAAATATCAATAAAATAATAATCGAACAAATTAAAATAATTAATTACCAATTTTTGTTGTTACTATCGCGTAGAACACACATGAATTATTATCAATAAAAGCTACGCCATTAAAAAAGCCATTGCCAGCTGTTATTTTTCTCAATTTTTCATAATGTAATTGTATTGTAATATGTTGTTGTTTTTATTGTAAAATTTATTATTGAAATTGAAAGTGTGCTTGAAAATTATTAAAATAATTTATTTGCGCGTACAATTATTACAATTAAAATTGTTTTTATTATATTGTGTGCAGGTAGTAAGGTGTTGCCTCTTTTACACTTTTTTCCCCAACTTAATATAAGCTGATTAATACTAATTGTTTGTTGTAAATATTGTGTATTTTTTGTTGTGACTGTTATCACAATTGTTGCCATTGTTATTGTTGTGGTTATTGGTGTTAAAGAGCTTAAATTAAATGTTTAAATTAATTAACTTAATTATTGCTTAGGCGCACGCTTTAAGCGCCATCTATTAACAGTTTATGATATTATTATCCACCATAACATTTAGCACTTATTTCGTTAAGAACTTTTATTTTTTCATAAAGTAATTCTTGGAATTTCTATTTTTAATAATATGGTACATACTATACAATGTACTATATATCATTTGCTTTCGTTTTCCCCTTACTTACCCAATACATTGGCTCCCAGATTGTTCAGCATGTTTGCCGAAAAGTTTCGTATCGAAAGCGTCGACAGTTTGACGTTTTGCTTTTGCGTCCTTGGAGAATTGTAAAATGGATTTTCTATCTATGAAATCCTTCTAAAGTTTTTCGTGCAAAGTTTTGTTTTATGTTTTGCAATACATTGTATATATGTTGATACGTATATATGTGTGTGTATGATGTTCTTGCCTCGTTCGTATACTTTGTTATCACAGTTCTTGTTCTTAGCACTGCTTTTGACGTTCTTTTTCACATTTTTCTGGTAGGTTTTTTATAATTTCTGTAAGCAAAATAAGAAAAAAATGTAAGTAATCTGCAGGTTTCCGTATTAAGATCTAAAGTCAACTTTTTCAAAAATGAATTAAGTTTGGACTTACAATGTTTTTTGAGCACTTTTTTAGCTTTCCATGAACTGTTTTTAAAATATTTATTTAAATTAAATTCCTAATCTGTTCTTGGTACAGTATTATTTGCCATAGAAGCCGCATTTCTTTTAATAACATGAGTTTTATCAGTTAAGGGGACGTCCATTAATTACGTGAGCTGTTTTTTTTTGAAAACTCGGCCCCCCTCCCTTGGTGATATTTGGTGAGAGCTGGCGGGACCCATCCTCTCCCTCCCGTGAGATTTAAATTATAGTTTTTTATGTAAATTCTATGCAATAAAAAGTTGACGTGAGGTTTGCCTTGTCCCCCTCCCCTCTATTTTAACTCACGTAATTAATGGACGTCCCCTAACGTCAATTTTTTTTTTAAATTAACCTTTATCTAAGAAATACATATCGTGATTTGAAGTGAACATGTTTAATTTTGTTTATCGTATACAGGACCGACGAGGGGCGAGGAAGGGGGGGGGATTTCAGGATTCTAAGGACCTGTGGGATATAGTGAACAACAAACGATTTTGTCTATGCCAATAAGTCAGAATCGGGCATTTTTCGCGAATTCTTCCAAAAGAATGTTTTTCCACTAATCTCTGCCTAACAGTACTGGGGGACACTTGCAGCCTCAGCTCAGTTGTTGTCGCAGTAGAGCCCTTAAATGGGTGACGGGTTAACTCTAATTTGATAATATTGTCATATTTTTCCTAGTTTTACGTATTCTGACTTTTTTAAATTGTTTTTTTATTAGTTTTAGAGCATTGTATACAACGTTTTGAGAACGACCAATCGATCGAGATACTTTTAGTTGGCTTTACGTAATTGGTTAATGATAGCTCAAGCTTCTTTTGTAAAATGCTTGGTTCGGCCCATATTTGAACGTCCTAATATGATTATTTTTCTCTTAACAAACAAATACATAACTGAAATTAATAAAAACAATACTCCCAATATCTACTTTAATCACAAAATTAATAATTAAATTGTATTAAAGAGCTGACCCTCTTGTTTTGTCCACGTGCTGCTGCTGCTTTTCGTAATATTGAGGGTATAAATAATTTACCGTTAGTTTTCAAAGTTTCCAACCAATCATTTCCGGAGCTAGTAATACCTATAAATAATTCCCCCAAAGTTTTCGTTTGGTATCGTACAAGAGTTGCCAAAAAATTTAATGTATATTTCTAAGCTATTGCTGACCCTATTGTTTTGTCCACAACTGTATATGTACATCACCTATATATGCTTAACATCGAAACATTTTTTTTTGTGGTCATCAAATATTAAAAATCCAGAAATGATAAGAAATTAAATTTTGTTGTGGCACATACATACATAGTTAATTTCACAAAAATCGTCCAATTTCCGGCTTTTTCCGAAATTTTTGATTTCGTAGCAGGCTGCCGGCCTTGACGTGACATTTCCAGCCAGAGCGGGTCAATCTCGGTCGCTTGGTAACTCTGACTGACGTATATTCATTCAACTAAACTCTCAAAATTACTTTTCTCTTTTCTTTTTGAAAATCTTCAAATGTATGTATATGATTGTCCATAGCAACGGTATAAATTTTGAATAATTAAATAAATTCAATATGGTTTTGTGTTATATTTTGTGTTTTTTTAAGTCATATTTGCGTCCATATTTTATACTTTTTTGGAGAATATTTAAGCGCTTAAAATCAGTTTTTTCGAGCTTAATTTTCGGAGCCCTGTTCATGAATAAGAGGCACATAACATTAAATGTGAAGTGGAACTAATTACTTATGTTGATCAAATTTTTTTGAAATAAATTGTATTTTTAATGCAGAACATGACTTAAGGTCTTCAAACCACGATTTTGAACTTAAAAACCAGCGATAAAGATTTCCAAGATTTCTTCGAAACTGAGTTTATTAACGGCAAATATTTCGGAAAATAAACAAACCATCGCTTCGATAGATTCGTTAAGTATGACAGACGCATCCTTTTCGAATCGATAGTTTTGTTGAAAAATTCTTCGAGAAAACCTTCGATATATAGAGTGGGATTCCGTCAAAAGCTTACCTATAAGATAGTGAATAAAAAACCTCAACAATTTCTTTTGTAGTTAGTTTCCGAGTAAAAAAATAAATAATATAATAAACATTAAGTGCTCCTGGACTTAGGAAACTTGTAAAATAATCGTGAAGCTGTATATAAAGATATACATACATACTTTCTTAAAAGCTAATTTTACACACCGATCACTTAACGCAGTTTTTGCATTTATTTTATTTACCCAAAAACTTGTACACTAACAGATAAAATGGTTTGGCCTTTATTTTGTTACTATCTTATGTGCTTTAAGTGCTAAAATTAAATACACTGAAAATGAGTTCTTATACGATCTTATCACTAGGTTGATGTGTATGTATCCTTAACAGCTCATTAAACAATGTAAAAAAAATTAAAGTATTATATTGTAGATATGTAGGTATACCCAGGACCGGATTTACCATACAGGTAGAGTAGGCACGTGCCTAGGGCGGCAAGAATTAAAGAGCGTCAAATATTGGCGGAAAGTTTGAAAAATTTTTTTATTCGTATTGATTGGCGTCTTATCAAAATGATCATAAATTTATAATAAAAAATATATATTGCATTGAAATATAAATCTAGCTCTTACGCAGAAATCATTGAAAAAATCTAAAAAATCACAAAAAAATATTGTGCTCTAGAAACATAAGTAGGAAATCAATAAAAGGTGCATTTTATTGATTGAAAAACTTCGGTAAAAAATTATTTCAGCATTGAAGAAGTTTGGGAGAGTTTGGAGAGGGGGGGCGCAATTTTTCAACTGCGTAGGGTCAGCAAATTTCTAAATCCGGGCTGATATAGAGCAATTATAATATTTATTTAAGTCAAAGATGTATTATTTCAAACAAAGTTTCCTACTTTTTGCGTCAAATAAAATATGTTTGACTCGAATAAATATTTGATTGCTCTATAACAAATAAGTATATGCACACTTGTTACATTCAAACAAATAACATATGTAATTTGCTAAGTGTAGATAATGTTAAAAATTAAAATTAATTTAACAAAAAAAAAAAATGTTTTTTCTTATAGTTTCTTTTAATCTATTTATTCATACAAAGATGTTCGACATAAAATTAATCCTTTCGAACAAATAATATGTTTAACCCAGTAAAAAACGTTGGTATCTGTGGCCACAAAGAATAACAGCTGTAGTCGATCTCTGATCGCAAGGCAAAGCAATATAAGTTCTGTGTATGAGCATGAGCGAATTTAGCTGTGATTCTATGTTATAATTGTTATTGTTACTAAATATTTTAAGAAACTGCCATCCAAACATCTTCTTTTAGTCAATGGACGATTTTTAAGCAAAAGTGTTATGTGTGGACCAGTGGCGTCAATTCGGTAGGGCTCGGGAGGGCATTGCCCCCCCCCCCCCAAGGATCTGATACTTTGTATTATTCAATACAACATTCAATAAAATCGTCTAATATTGGTGGAATTATAATTCTTGGCCACCCCCAAGGTTTTGATGAAGTGACGCTCCTGGTGTGAACTGAAAAATCTGAAAATCTTATGAAACTCTTAGTTATTGACATTGTACGCTCAATCAAGAAGGATAGTGAAATTAAGAGTTTAAGACCATTATAAAAACATCTGTTTAACTAAGCCGACGGCTTACCATTCTCATGTAGGTATTTGCTTTAAGTTCAATTCTAAGTTTAGATGGAAACAAATTGTGCACAAATACCGGAACTCAAAGTTGGTAGCAATTAACAATAAAAATTAATGACAGTCTGGCCAATAACCTGTAAGTGATGTACGTAAGTAAAAGTCAAAGTTATATAAACATTTGTACACACACATACATAGATGCATAAGCAAACTCACCTTTTTAATGTGTATTAGCAAAAGCCGTTGAAGATTTTTTTTTTACGCCAAGGATCATCAAATCAGACGTAAATTTAATGTAACAGACTATTTTTTTCGTTATTTTTTGTTTTGTTACATAGATATTTTTTCGATATGTAGGTGTATCTATGTGGCTTAGTTTGTATAGGTGAAAATTCGTTTTGACAAAAAAAAAAATAAATCACCACACACAGCGTAGGAGAAACAAAAACAAATGATGTAACGCGTCTGTCGTTGTGTAATGCAGGAAACACGCAAGCACCGGAAGTAGCTGTATAATGCACACGCACATCTACACAGAAACGTGTATATTTCTCCAAATGGTTGAGCAGGTAAGAGACGATGTTAGATGTTTCAACCTTGGCAAGGAAAATATATAAATTTGCTTATGTTTTCAATATTTTTTTATTTAGCTTTGTTATGCAGTTTTTTGGGTTATACTTCCAGTCTATGAATTCCGGTGCAAAGTAAACTTTTAGGAGTATACATTTAGGATTATTGCGTAATGCATTATTATCAAAAAAAAAAGTATGTTTTTATTTATTTTCTTTGTTATTTAAAAACTAAAATCCAACTGTGCATATTATTGTAGTTTGTTTATTTGTTTTGTTCTTATATCCCGTTTGTTTGTCTTCAGAATTCTTTACAACTTTTTCACAAAATATCAACAGTTATAGGCATTTTCCGCTGTCAGGCAGCCATTTTGAAAACTTAATTTTAGATTTAATTTAACTTTTCTGTTTAAATTAATTTATTTAATTAACTGGCAATTAAAACCAATTTTTCAAAGTCTGCTTTTTAATCAAAACATTGCTGTTTCTTTACAGAATAAAGATGGCTAACAACTACCGTTATAGACGACATATGTATACGCGTTCGACACACTTCGTGCGCGGCCGTTAAACATTTGACTGTGATGAAATAAAATCAAAATAGGTTCGAACCAAGTGGTAGTGAATATTTTGCAGCTACAAAATTCAATCATCACCCCACAAGCACCGCACCATTGCAAACCGCACTATATCCACTGTACATTTGCAAATAAAATACGTTATGTGCTATGTCTCGTTTTCAAGCCAAACGATGCTGAGCCGACTAATCGCGAAGGCGCGATTATGATAAAGAAAAAACAACAGCAACAACAACAGCAACATATTGGAAATCCAATATGGTGTACAAATCAATGGGGCGCAATAGAGACAAGCAAAATAAAGGAAAAAATAAAAAAAAACATCAAAATAGATAAGAGCCCATGGCAGTGCGCGTGCGACAGAGAAAGCTTTAGAGATAATCGATTGCTGCGCCTGGTTGTCGTTTTATCTTCATTTGTTGGTGTTGCACTTGTTGTAGTTGTCTGCCATCTTTGCTACCATGTGGGTGGGGTTCGACAGCATCTTTCCAAGCGTATTTGTTCAATTCACAATAGTCGTCATACTACATACCAAATGCATTACATATAGCAGTCTCTTTTTGTCGCTTGCATTATTTATAAGATTTCATTCACAATACGGGCGTGGCTTGTACTCATTTTGTAACAAGTTCTCTTTCTCATTCTTTCCTATCATGTTTTGCTGCAATTGTGAATTGTGTCAATGTCTCTACACCTGTTCTTCTGAGTTCTACTTGATTTTGTTTTTGTTAAAATACTCTCTTTAGAGTTATTTTTTGCTTGGTTTTTGTTTCATCCCTTGCGCCTTCGCTTTTGCAGGTTGCATTCCAGCTTTCCCAACGTTTTCTTGCACATTTTTGAATATTTTAATTATCCTGTTCCATGCGCGTACAGCGGACGGATATGCTGGGGTCATGTGGCCCCCTCAAAACTTCTTCAGTGGTGAAATAATTTTTTACGAAAAAATTTTTAATCAATAAAATACACCTTTTATTGATTTCCTTCTTATGTTTCTAGAGCACAATACAATATTTTTGGTATTTTTGAGATTTTTTTTAATGAGTTCTGCGTAAGAGCTAGATTTATATTTCAGTGCAATATACATATGTATATTTTTTATTATAAATTCATGATCATTCTGATAAGACGCCAATCTATACGAATAAAGAAATTGTTCAAAGTTTCCGCCAATATTTGCCGCCCTAGGCACGTGCCTACTCTGCCTGTATGGTAAATCCGGGCCTGCCCGTGAAACAAAGTTTTACGCTAGATTTAAAAAAAAAATTTGGTATCAATATCAAGAAACATTTGCGCATTTCTTGCAAACTTTACTGCGTTACTTTCGACAAGAAATATTTTTTTTAATATGGTCTCGTAATCGTTATCGGGACCGAGAACGAGAGCGATAACGATTCGATATATCGGCATTTATTTTCATATATTTTTATTGAAGTACTGAAAGATATAAACGATTAAAATATATTTTAATATTCATATTGTCAAAGAGAATTGAATTGAGCTTTATAAATACGTTAATAAAACTGTATGTCAATAACAGATTTTTTTTGGAAAAATAACGTGTTTTTAAAAAAAAATCGGTCCAAATTTCAGAAAAGTCGTAATATCTCGAAAACTACGAGTTAGATATCAAACATTTTCGAATGAATTTTGTAGCTTTTTAAATTACCTTTCATATGACATTCATACTTTGGAAATCATTGAAGGAATTTCTGGCTTATTTAGATTTGTAGAAAAGCTATATCCGCAACTTCCGATGGCTATATCTCCGAAACATGATCCGAACGACTTTTTTGATTCCATATTTATTCTTAGAATTCAAAAGCACATAAGAAAGTATTTTGTTTATAATCAATTTCGATTGTGTGCTTAACTGTATTTAATTAAGCCTGTAACTTAAAATAAAATCGAAAGTGTCAAATTTAAAGAAAAACTTGAAAATATTTGTCAATCTGGAATATAGGAAGAATATTTTTATTAAGTTTTTCAAATTGAAAAAAGTGCATAACTGAACACCCTGTATTTTCGATACATTTTTTTTCAACAACTCTTCTAAATTACATACAAAAACTTTCAACTGATACAGTTTATTTTGTTCCATGACCCCCCAAAAAAATTTGTTGTATACGCGCCTGTTCTTTTCAACATCCTGCCACAATTGGTTTTGTTATTCTAGAAATTTTATATCATTTTGTTTGTTATTCTATGTACAGAGTTCTATTGCAATTTTTGTTCAGCGGAATTTCTTCAGTTGCATATTTCATATCATGTTCTTAATTTTGGTTTCCTTCGGTTATACTCCTACCTAGTACATACTTATATTTTTCCTCGAATTGTATTTGTTTTTTTTTGATTTTAATATCTAAGGGCTAGTTATTTACAAATATTGTTAATGCTTCACTTGTTCGGAAAGAAATCGAGACCCATTAAGGCTTGATACGGTATCAAGCATCAATGATACCTCAAACCTCAATTGGCTTCAAGAACTCATGGTGTTAAGTTGATATGTGAGGCAAATAAAATCTTGATTTCAAAAACAGTTTTCATCTCCGGTGGGAACCGAAGTTTTTGAGCCTTTAGGTAATTTCAAAATATGTATTGTAATTTCTCTTTAACAAAATAATCGAAATGGTTTCAACAATGGTCAGAATACGTGTAATTTCTTATTGCTCGAGTGTTGAAAGTGAAAATATTCGTTTTCGAAGAACTTATAGGGCCCCCTTTAGCAAGATTCTTGGGGCTATAACCTAAGCTAACCTCTATTTTAGTCCAGCGCAGAAAGTGAAGACGTTTTGTTTTTCAGCTTAGTTGCTGGCTTTTTGTCGCATGCAACATAGCTTATAGGAAACTTGGCATATGAATTCTGCCCGTTCCTTGATGTTAGGGGTTTTAGATGGACAGTTAATATATTATATAACGGCGTTTAACGACATTTTTGTAATACTCAAGAAGTGATATATGACTTAAATAAATTCACACAAGACTTATGGGTCGCCTTAGGTTAAAAAGTCGCATACTGACTAAGAAATTGCATAATCACAATAATCATATATAACTAAAAAGTTGCATATGTGACAAAAAAGTCGGGTGAGATTCAAAAGTTGCTTCAGACTCAAAAGTTAATAAACAAAATTTGTGACCGATTGAAAAAAATATCGCATGAGTCTAAAAATTATTGTATGTAAGAACTAAAAATGGCATAATACAAGAAAGTTGTTGGAATTTAAAATTACTATGAGACTAAAAAGTCGCCTAGGGACTCAGAAATCATATGTGACTAGTGTGTCATATGTGATTAAAAAGTTGTATAATACCTAAAAGTCGCATAAGACTTAATAGTCGATTTAGAAATTGCGTTGGACTAAAATGTCATATTTTGACCACAAAGTCGTTAACAACTTAAGGGTAGTATATGAAATTTGTGTAAGATTAAAAAGTCCTGACGACTAAAATGTCTCATGAGACAAAAAAATTAAGTCTCATTAGACTAAAAATCGCAAAAGAGTAAAAAGTCGCTTATATGAAATTTCTTCCCGAAGGGGCAGGAAAAAAGTTAAGTATCTTGAGGTGAGGAAACAAATGTGTATTTGAAAGTGTTTATTTAAAGCTTTAGTTAGTTATTCAATGTTATCTTTTGAAATTTCATAATTATTTTGTATAGTTTATTTTTTTTCAAATAAAATATTTGTCATTTATATAAACAAAAATAACTTTCGAAAATAAAAAACCAAGAAATTTAATAAAAATAATATACTGGGAGTGGATATTTTAAAAACCCATAACAATAGCAAGTATGAAACAACAATTAATGAGTTGAAACAATTTTTTAATTATGAATTCTTTGTTGTTCGTAACGCTGGCAACATTGACAAACGATTTGCAAAACTGACAAAGATCATGGCGTGTGCGTTGGCTTTACAAAAAAAAAAGAAAGAAATGAAAGGAATGTCAAGTGGCAGGAGATAGGAAAGTTTTCTCATAGTAGATGTACATGATGCAGAAACGTAATAATAAACAAAATATGAAGGTAAAAACTAAAAAATGTTCACAAAATATGTATAAAAATTAATCTTAAAGCTGTAAGGAAAAATCACTAAAAAACTTTTAGTAATAAAAATATTTGTCAAAAAAAAGTTCTTATATCAAAATAATTGTCGTAAATAAAATCTTAATAAAAACTTTCAAATTCATTTAAGGAGTGGTGAATATGTAAGGAAGTTACTTAGCTTTTGTCATTAATACAAATAATAAAAATATAAATAATAGCAATAATTGAGTTCAGCTACAACAGCTATTAGCCATCTTAGCTATTGAACAACGTGAACAACGATCTAAAGTTTTTGAGGATTATTAAAGATTCTGTAATTTTGTAATTTTTTCATTTTGACTTTTCCCTGAAATTTTTCTCACAAATTTTTTCTGCTTTGTCTTATTAATGCAATATTTTGAGTAAACTTCTTCTTTATTAGTTTTGCTTTAATAAAGCAAATGTCTGGAATAAAAATTCCTAAGACATGTGTTATTGTTGTAATTTTCCACATATTTTTGTCGCTTTACTTGGCGCATTCCTTAGACACGCGTTGCTACATTTTATGAATTTAATAAATGTCGGCGAAAGCTACAACAACAGTAACAATGCCACAACAATATTGCCAACAACAAGAGATATCATAGTAATAATAATAATAATAATAAAAATGACAATCACAACAAAAATAACACAAACCAAACAACAGGTAGATAGACGTAAAAATTTAACAAGAACCTAGGGAGAAAAAAAAAGTTGCATGCAACTACCAAATGAATTCTTTAGCTCACTACATCCCGATATTTTGTTTCCAGATTTTAATGCGTCGCACGTGTCATAAATTCAGCGTTTGTACATCAAACGTTAAAACGTGCAACATTTTTATTGTTGCTCATCCTACTCCTCCTGTTGTTGCTGATGTTGTTTTTCACCTGCTGTTGTCAGTCAGTTAGCAACAAAGGATATCGGATTTTTTTTTTTTGATTTTACCGTGTGAACATTTTTTTGATTTTACTTTATGATTTTATATTACATAATGTTGCGTCTTGTTGTTGCTGTTGATATTGTTTTTGTTGTTGTGAAATGTGCGTTTGTTCTTCTAGTCTGCTTCTTATTCAAGTGGTAGCACGCTTTTTTGCACATATTTTTAATTTAATTTTTTTATTTTTAAAATTGTCATGGTGTTCAGGTGAAAATCGGAGTTTAGAGTGCAAAGAAAATCTCAAAATAGAACAATAAATTCAACTATAAAAAGAAAAAAATTAGGCTTGAACTTAAAAAATCTACCCAAAGTTGACAAAAAAAAAAATACTTTCATAATGTTTCGCAATTATCACTTATATTGCTTTATTATAACCAAATTCCCAGGAAATGACATGAAAAATTTTGGAAAAACAAAATTTAAGTTCTGTTCACAATCAAAATCCGTAAATTTAATACATTTTGAATTTTTCATTTAAAAAAAAAAATATTTTTAAAATATTTTCGTAAATGAGCCCAAGTAGGCACAAAAATAATATTATTGAAGACTTTGTTATTCAACAAGACCAAACCAATATATAGCCAGCAGCAACTTTTTTGATATTGTCAAATTTTTAAATTTCGAAACTGATTATTGTTATAAATAAGGTGCACTCCTTTGAGTCCATGTAGAAAATATCAGTCAGAATGTTTCAAGTGGGCTTATATAATTGGTTAACCTTTCGTCTAAATTTTCTAACACTTATGGGACGATTTAAGCGCACCAACTCTATGTGGGTGGGTCTATCAATACGTGGCAAATCAATTTCCTCATGTTTGTCTTTTTTGAATGTTGTACATAGAGTTGCCAAGTGACCGGGATTGACCCGGCCAAGTTGATGTCAAGACCGGGGATCTGGCAGGAATTAAAAATGTCTGAAATAGCCGGAAATTGAACGATTTTTGTGACATGAACTAAAAATTTCGTTGAACGCGCAAAAAAAAGAAAAGTTTTTACCATTTAATGAATTCATTTTTTAATATCCTTACCTACCAAAAAAAAATATTTTCCCAAAAAAAACCTTAATTTTTACCATTTGAGGGAAAAATAATGTTTTTTTTGAGATGGCCGGGAATATGGCGAATACGATACGCTACATATAGCTCTACAATATATCTTTTGATTTTAAACGAAACTTTAATTTTTTGTATAACGAATTTCGTTCCAATTATACTGGAATAGCTTTTCGAAAAAGTGGGAAAAACTTTCATCGTTTAGTAATACTGCGGTTAAGGTATAACTTATAATTTTTGAACTGTGGGTTAACTAATAAATTATTTATTTATTCACAGGAATATTTGTTTAATGCAATTTCTAAGTTCTTTGAAAATCTTTACAATTCTTAGGTGTCGTCTATAAAAGACGTCCGCGGCAAGGGGGGATCGCAAAAACGGACGTAAGCGGAAAACAGGGCGCGGGGGTTGAGGCTCGACGCTCATTTGTTTTTTTCATAAAAAACGATTAAGAATTAAAAACGGGGGGGAGGGTAGCATAATACTTTGTGGACATCCTGTAGGAGGGAGAACGTAATGAAATCTGACAAAAAGAGACAGCTAGAAGGGAAGGGGGTTTAATTCTAGAATATTTGCGGACGCCTTAACACTTAACTACATATACATAACTCCCAATTTTTATTCTGGGCGAAGAATAATCTATCGCCCGCTATTTTTTGGACAGCGCACAGTGTTGCGACTAGAACAAGCTAGCTGGACAAAATTATTTTTTTGCGTTTTTGTATTTGTTGGATCGAAACAAAAAAAAAATTGTATCGGTCGCAAACGACCCCCTGGGTCGGTACGGGTTAATTTATGGACGCGAAAACTATCCGGCCAATTTTGATGAAATTTTTACAGTATATTAGTATCGATCAAGCGGGTGTCATAGAATATAAAACTTTTATTTAGGGTGCTATTTAGGGTGCATATATAGGGTGCATATTTAGGGTGGCCTCCATACAAAAATATTTTTAAAATATAATTTTCACAAAGACCTTTTAATCGCTTCACATGGAATTTACACCAAGTGTCTTTTATATTAAAAGGCATAGCTTAGGCTATAAAGACTTTTATTAAGAGTGCATATTTAGAGTGGCCCACTTACAAATATATTTTTAAAATATCATTTTCACGAAGACCGGTTAATCGACTCACACCGAATTTACACCACTTAGCTTTTATATTAAAAGCGTTTTTCGCAGATTTATCGCATTCCTCCTATAACTCACATTTTTTGATAGAAAATATGTACTCTAAAACCAAACAAAAAAAATATATATGTATGTTCAAAAGTGTTTTCAGGAGAAGCAGTGAAAGAATAACTTTCATTAAAAAAAATAAAATGGCTGAATACACGTGAATACAAATATTTTCTACTCTCCCAAAGTTAGGAAACTAAATTTATTATTTAACTTTATTAAGACATCTTTTTGTTGTTGTTTTCAATAAAAAACTATGAAATTATTTTTCACTTTTTATTATAATTTCATTTCTTTAATATTGATAAATAACAAAATTAAATTTTTCCACGACTACTCATCAATCACAATTTTTCAGAAATTAAAAGTTGAAGAAAACAACTTCACTCACTTCAACCGTCTGAAACTGTAAATTTACTTACAGAAAACAAAAATATTTATTGGTTTCCTAGCTTTGAGAGTATTTGTTGTAAAACTATACCGTTATTTTCTTTAAACGAGAGATTCAATTTTGTCCAGCTAGCATACACTAGATACAACACTGTGCAGCGTGTTGAAACTTTCATGAATAACAAAAAAACAGATCATTCGGATTAAATAAAAGAAACTTTATTTGCAAATCTCAACTCATACCGAGGACTACTTTGGCGCCCCCAAGCCTGTTCGCCCGGGTTGTTGGCCCTCTTTCAAAAATTAACCGTATTTGCGTTTCTAGCCTGTGACAATTCGTTCGATCGCACTGTATGCGGTTACAAAAATCAATGCCCACAATTATTGCTGCTTAGTGATGGGCCTACGTGAACTTGATTTTTTTTTTCTGCAATATCTTAGCAAATTCGACATAATATTAACATAAGTTTCGGCTGTTATTTTAAACATTTTAATTGTTACTTTTTTTTTTTAAATTTATCATTTTTTTTTTTTGACGATTTAACTCCGATATCGTGAATTCTTGAGTTCTTTGGCGCCAATAAAATCTTAATAAAAAATTGTAAAAAATAAAACTAATCAGTTCAAGATTATTAATAAAAAATAATATGAAAGTAAGATTAAAAACAATATTAATTTTTTGCTTTATAGGTTTTGATTAATTAAATAGGATTGGCATAATATCAATTTGGTATGAAATTAAAATGCAACCTTTTTTCAATTTTATAGCTTAATGAAAAAAAGGTTTTTTCTCAACCTCAGCTAAATCCCCAGGCTTGCAATTTATAACAATAATTTCAAAGAAACATCACAAAGGTTGTCATAGATTTTAATATCAAGTTATATATCTTCAGACGACATTGAAAATATTTGGCGCTCAAGTTTTGGCTACAACTGCGAAAAAAAAAAATTTTAAAATAAAAAAATTATTTAAAAAAAAACCCAACAAAAATAAAGTTAAAAATTCCAAACCTCAAATTAATGTTAATTATTAAATCAAATTTTAAAAAAGATAACAAACAAAAATGTCATAAAAAAAATAGATGGGCACATATAGCCATAGATCATAAATGTCGCTATATATTCTGCCTTTGGAGCAGTAGCGGCTTTTGTCAAAAAATTTTCAACAAAAAAAAAATATACAAAAAAAAAAGTAAATAGAAAATCAACAAAATTTGACAAAAACATCTCACTTCTGTGTTACACACGTTGATTGTTCTAAATTTTTTTTTTTTTTCACCAAATACTTGTGCTACCTTAGAGATGTTATAAACGTAAGTGCAGATAGATTGGTATTATATCTCTAAGCTGCGCACAAAATGCTGACGACTTTGTTTTTTTTTTCATTCGTTCGGACTCCATTGTGTTAATTGATAAAACTCGCTGAAACGCTGATAGTCGAGACGTTGGGTATTTTTCGTTTGGTAGCGGGGGTAAGGGTAAGAAACAAGTGTATACTGCGGCTGCGTAGCATAGCTTTACTGCGTCTTTCGTACATTTTTTTCCCGAATGTATTTTTCATTTATTTTTTCGGTGCTTTTTATTAGTAATTTTTTTTTATTTCTGTTGAGTTAAGGGTGAACGATTTAAGTTTGTTTTTGTGTTTTTTTTTTTCTTTTCTTGAATATTCATTTGGTTATTTTTTGACATTTTTGTTTGTTGATTTTTTCTTTTTGTTATTTTGTTTTGTCACAGCAATTCAACTCTAATGGAATATTTTCAATGTTCATATAAATCGTGACGTTTATTGAATGCTTGAGTTATTTTACGCTAAAAAAATTTTAAGAAAATTGACAAAAAAAATTGAGAATAGAAATCTTTTTTAGAGTTAATATTTTCATGACAATGCTCTTTGGACTGGTTTTTTCAAAAATACTCTAAACTTCTACTTAATACAACCTTGTGTTTTTTTGGTAGCAACGTCGGCATAAGTAATCCTATGCTATTACATTAAGTTCCTAAAAAATTATTGAAACCTCCCACATTCCATTCAAAGTTCAACCTCACAAATCCATCCTTACCCTTCCTTATTCTTTTGATTTTCTAAGCCACGATTTAACTTTAAAGCAGTTGTTGCCGTCAACTAAATCCAATTTACTTTTGCGCGATTTTTATTTTTTCTTATATCTTGAGATAAGATGTGCTGACATTTTTCTTTTGCCTGATTTCGCTTAAATGCTAAGAATTTATTTTGTATTTTTTGGTTTTCGTATTTTCCTTTTATTTTAACTTTTGATTGTGGTGTCCTTTTTTGTGCATTCCTTACATGAGTTTCGCATAAATCACTTTACTAAATTCGACAGGATTCTGTCTGTTGACATCCTTTGAGCCAAGCCAAGTACAATAACACATACACATTAAAATACATTAGGGTGGCGCTAATTTATAAAATAATCATGTAGGTACATAAAATGAATATCATGAAAAATATGATTGAAAACTTCACATTTTTTTGTTTTATTTCCAGTAAGTAAAAACGCATAGTCGCATGCAATTTTTGTAAACTCTCAAGTGATTTTTGTAATCCTAATACGGTTTTAGTCAAATTGCAAATGATTTTTTAAAAGCTTTGTGCAAAGTCTTTTTCACAATGGCTCAAAATTACATATTATGTTGGTATTTTTTGAAACTTAGCCAGCACTGTGGTACGAAGATTTTGAGCTTTTAAAAAATTTTTTGTTTTGAGTTTGATAAATAATAAATTCCTGTAGAAATTTTCGTTCAAAAAATTTAAGTTTAAGTGGTTGTAAAAAATCATATGTGATTTGTAAAAAATAACATGAGATTTTTTACAAATCTCTCGAAAACATATCAAGTGCTTGTAAACAATCACTCTAGATTTTTACAAATAACATGGGATTTTTGACAAGCACTTAAGATTTTATCTTTTTACTTAAAAGAGATTATTTTTAAAAAAATTTCATGAGACTTTTTTCATATCGCATGAGAGTTTTAAAAATCGCCTGCGAGTTTTTACAAGCAGTTGAAATTTTTTTTCCTTGAAAGAAAATATTTTTTCATAAATCTTATGTAATTTTTTACAAATCTCATAAGATATTTATAAATTTTTTAACAATTTTTTATATAATCTCATGTAGTTTCTTATAGATATATTCCCCAAATGATTTTTAAAGGGACCAATGAATGATACATATTCGTAAAAGATTCTTCTGAATTTTCATTTGTTTTAAAAATCACAAGAATGTGAAGTATTTGGAAAAGTCCTTAAGTGACATTACAAAAATTAAGTAAATAATAAACTTCACTCAAGAGTGAAATAACTTATCGGTTGAGAAATTGCATCCAATATGTTCGGGTGCATACTATAGACTTCATACAAATGTATGTAGCTCACTTATCATAATTATACTAGAGAGATTAATATAAAATGTAAATGTTATGATTAAAACAAAAATTTTCAAAACTTAGTAAGTAAGAAAAAATTTTTAAAAAAATAAAAAATTTTTTAAAATTAAAACCACCCTAGCATACATACCGCTTTGGAATAATAAACCAAAAGTTATTTGCTAGCTATGTTGCTCATACGACGCTCAAGTAAACTTGCTGTTGCTAAGCATTTTTTTGTATATTTTTCAAGAATTTTTTTTTGTAACTTTTTTAACTGTTGGAGATTTTTGGAGAATAATCGCAAAAGCCGCAAATGTCACAAGTGGAATTTGCAGCAACAACAATACACCAACAACAACAGTACGTGCAGTTTAGAAATGCTTTTTCACACTCATATCCTTTTACTGCGATATTCTATATCCTTTTAAGAAAAAATAAAATATCAAAAGAAGTCTACACAAAATTGTATAAAAACCGTAAAAAATACAAAAGAAAAAAAAAAAAACAAAGATAAGAGATTTACAGAGTTTACTACAGTGAATTTGAGAAATATTTCTAGTAACATTTAAAAGCCAACTTTTTTAAGGTACCGACAATATAAATAGCTGCGACTTAGATATTGCTCCGATATATACTTCAATAGGATATTTTTTACCATTATTTCGACTATTTCGTTAGCAAGTTTATGAAAAATTATTTTGAGTGATGCCTATAAAATATTTCGAATTCAATTGATAAGATTTCTATTACTAATATCATAAAATTTTTAAATAAACTCCATAATATATCAAAACCAACCAATGAGTGCTTACCAATAAGGCGTAGAGCAGCAACAACATTTTGACCAAATATGCATACTGTTTACTAAGCAGAAAATCAGCAACACTGTTAAGATATTTTTAATTAAATGATCGATTGCTGCAATGTGTAGGAGGCAGGGGGTATGTTGAATGTCAGTACAGTGAAAAAATTATTTACTAAAATTTGGCGTGGAATCAGAAAAATATAAATTCAATGATTAAGTGGACTAAGAGAAAAAAGTAAAATTAAAACTAAGACTTTTCTGATGATATACCGAAGGACGGTGATAGCAGAGTATTTTTTTCCAAAGACTGAATTGGAATTTCTCATGTGTATAACCAAAATTTGAATTTTGTCGGTCGGTGTTGTATTTCAAACAAAACGAATCTTTTTTTGACCATGAAGCTTATGCTACGCACGAAAAACTTCTTCGCGATAGGCGACAAATATGTATTTTGCACATTATCAGGAAATTTAATGACACAAGCAAAAACATATTTTATTAATTAAAAGAGCGATCGAGTTGATCATATTGTGATATGTCGTGATTTTTATAGATAGGTACTATGAGCGATTACCAACAAGCAATTATGCAAGCATAGTTTTGAGCGTTCATTTGCTTTAACTCATACCTTCTCATATCTCATGCGATGCTGTTCAAAATCGTAGAAGATAAGGAATTGTTGGTTTGATTTATGAGATTTATTAAAAAACTTGAGTTTGCGGATCTGAGTACTGCAAAATATGGCGATCTGGGGAGCTAAGTTCCCTACCTCTCCAGTACCCTTTGTAGGTTTCAACCAGATAAGAACCTGTTTGCTCAACAAGCTTAACGTATGCATAAAAAATGTTATTTCTTCTCAAGGAATTGGAAAATATATTTGGTTCTACACTTAGAAAAATATTTAAGTCCGGCTATACACGCGCCTCGGTGTTAAGTCCTCGACAACTTTGTGAAAGATGAACTAAGAATGTGATTGTTTATTTCAATATTACTACTTTGAAATTCAATGGCCTCTTTTTATAACCTATACTTTGTCCTTCCATTTTTAACGCATAGCAGAGGGCGTAGGAGATGTAGCAAAAGAATACACGCTATAAGTCTAAAGTAGATACAAATATCATTAATAGTGAGCACTTTAAGTGTTCAAAAACGTCTGCCTTAGAAAAATCTGTCTTCTCTATTTTTATGTTTTTTTATATGTAAAAGCGCCAGTCAGCCAAGAGGCAGACGCGATAAAGTGATTCATTATTCAATTTTACAATTTTGAAATGCAGCAATAACTAAGTAGCTCTTGTTTTACATGACATAATCCTTATTGTTAACGCAATCTGCCTGACGATAAAAACACTTAAGTGTAAGTACTTATGTATGAAAAAAAAATTCTTAATTCTTGCAGCAAAAACGTCTGCCTCCTGAATTTATCTGTTTTAGTGTTTAGGTAAATTAACATAAAAGGCAGACGTGATGAAATTGCTTATGTTACATTTTCTTTACAATTTTAAAAGGCTCTCAATTGATAACGAAGAGACAACACAGCGACAGAGTTTGTTCGTATTATTTATATTACTTAAAACTTCATGTGGTTTAACCTCTGCCGCACTATTAAATCACATAAAAATTTCGGCAATGGGCTTCCTAATTTTGAGAAAATTTCATGCAAATACTAGAAATGGTTTGACCCAGCAATAGAAAGAAATTGGTCATATTTTGACTAGAGTTCGTGGATCTTTCCATGCAAGAAAGAAGGCTCAAAATTTCACGCAAATACAAGAATTGGTTTTTTTTTATAGACTGCAGTCTAGATAGCCTATGCTTAAACATGGCCTTGAAAAGACAAAAGCTTTTAAACTACTGACGAGAGCTTTTAAGGTAATGCAAATAAATCTTCACACGAATACTGGGAGCCGTTCGGATAATTACTAGATAAAGCATCGAAGGACATATCTTTCTGAAATCTCATGCGAAAAATTTTATGACATTTTTGTTAATATCATGGAGTTAAAGTAATATGCATTGTTTTTAATTCAATTTTTTTTTTCTAAGTATGACTTCCACACACTTTTAATGAGTTTTAACCCAATCATTTCAAAGATAGCTCACTGACGTCAAACAGAAAATTGCTGTCAAAAAGTTGCTGCATATTGAATGCAATTTGAAAAATTTATAATCGTTTTTAATTGAATTCCTTTGAATACTTCAACAATACCGTGAAAGCAGAATATAAATTAATAAAAGGTTTCCAGTTATATATCTCAAATTATATGTATGTGGGTTATCCAGGGTATTGTACATAAATAAATATTATCTTTAGCAACAATTAAAAATAAAAAAACTCCATAAGTTTTAAGTAAAAACATTCGTTCCGTGTAAAAAAGTTTAAAGCCAAACACAAAGCTTTAAAAGAAAAATATACTTCATTATCCAAAATAACTGCGTTAAACGCCAGTCCAGCATATCGCTCATCCTTTGACTTACTGCCGCCAACTCCATACTCCCCTGCTACACTTTGACACACGAAGACGCATTCGCATAATCAGTCAAAATTTATGACAACCAAACCACAGAGTCAACTTAAAGTCTTAATTGGCAGCAACAACAGCAGCTCTAGGACATCAGGACAACATCAGCGCCCAAGTCAGTTGATCCCTACCAACACACTTTAAAGCTTTTAGCTGCTAATTACTGCACATCCATCTAACCAGTCAACAAGGATCTTAAAACAAAAAAAAAAATAAATAACCAAAAAAAAGGGATTTTGGCATAATTTTTGGACTAAAAATGAAAAATTTCACTTTTGAAGTTTTTCTTTTAACCCGTTGCTATTGCCAAGTTCTTCATCAGTACGCGCTACAGATATTTTGCCATTGTTGTTGTTGTTGTTAATTTGCGTTGCGTATTGCCCCTACTTTTGAGTTCCGCTCTGCAAACCCATGCGTGTGTGTGTGGTTGTCACTGTAATAAAAGGGACATTTTATCATTTCGACTTTTGACGATGCTGCTGCTCTCATTTATCTCGTAAGCTTGTAATAAAAAAATAAGCAAAATTAGTAGAAAAGCGACAACAACAACAACAACAACAACAGCAACAGCATATTAAACAAAATGAAAAATATAGCAGTAGCTCTTCAGGCCGCAGAACTCGTTTACTCGCTCCATGGTGATTTGTCTTTGCTTCTTCAAATGAAATTCACAAGTTCTGTTTGATGTCCTTTCTTTGTTGTTGGTATTTTTTAATGTGTTGTTGCTATTGTTATTTTCTATCTTTTTATCTGTCTGTCAGCAACAGCAATATACTGCTGTCTCAGTTTGCCCCACTTCACTCTCGGCAACAAAGGCAAGTGAGTGGCAGCACAACGCAGCGCAGCACAGCACAGGACATGATGATTGAAATGTCCCGAAAAATGCTTAGTGCACTTTCGTGTAGCGCATTTTTCTTCCTTAATTTTTTTTATTTTTATTTTTTATATCATTTTTGTTTCTGTACTACGTTGTAGTTGCTTATTTCGTTGCTGCTGTTGAGTTTCTTAGTATAAATTTTAATTTTTAGTTATAGCAAATATTGAGCTATAAAGTTCAGATCAAAAACTTTACTTAAATTACCAAAAATTTAATTTAATACATTACGTAAAAGAAAAAAACTGAAAATAACGAGTTGATATATAGAACGATAGGATCAGATTTTAGCCATTTAGAAATTTGTAAGGCCGTAGCCAAAAAATAATTTCGGAATGTTGTAAACGCGCATAGTAAAAACGTCATATTCACTTTCATATTTTTAGTTTTAATATTATTGAATAATATATTTTACTTATCTTGAAATCGAATGAGTAGTTATGTATGTGCAAAAATTCCACTTTTGATGATGACTTTCTCTTTATCTATTTTGAATGGACGATATAGCGGCATTAATGCCAACCTAGTCAATCTATTCTGTTTCTTTATAATGTTATTTCAAAACTTATCAGCGTCTGGGTACAAGTCTATACTGACAATACCACTTAAGTTTTAAAAAGCTTATCTTTGTTAGGATATACTCGTATCATACATTAATTGAAATCTCTTCCTGGCCAGTAGGTACTGCTAAGCACTCTGAATTATAGCTTATGCAAATTGCTTGGAAATAATTTCCAGATTGTGGAAATTTACCATACATTGCTTCAGGTCATTTTACATTATTGGTCCTGAATTGCATGTTCCTTTTAAAGCCAATGACCAAACAATTTATTGGCTTCGATAAAAGAACTCTAAACATCTTTACTGATGGGTCTGTTGCTCACCAGTGTTGAGCAATATAAAGTAGATTTTCGCCTCGATTATATCGGAAATACTAAAAACACTTTAAAGCTCCCTATGACAGTAAGAAGTATTGCGGCGAATCCTGGCAGAGCAGACTCTCTTAAATAAATACTTATTGTTTTTGATCGTTCAAATTTACCTAAACGCAAACGTATACCATCGGAATTTCTACCAGCTGGATGTTTTCATCAATAGTCAAATTATCTCTTCACAAAAATGATGCATAAGCAATTAATATCTTAAGAGTTAAATAAATTTTACTAAATAATTAATTTATCAATCAATCACCCTTAGCTTACTCCCTTTTGTCAATTCTATAAATTTTAATATCATATATCGATCATTCTTTTAATAACTGCACACTTTGTTTTTTTGGACGTTTTTGAACATTTCTTGAAACGAAGTTTCTCAAAAACTATGGGGAATAGAAAAAAATCTTAGACATTTTTTGCTTAAAAATGCTTTAGATTTATGAAAAAATAAAAAATCATAAATAAATTTCTGTGGCCACAAGAAATAACAGCTAAGCTCGATATTTGATGGCTAGGTGAAACAACATAAGTTATGTGTGTATTAATATGACTTATACTGTTTCGCCTTGTCATCAAATATCGAGTTTAGCTGTTTTTCTATGTGGCCATAAATTTGTTTAAACATTAAGGGCCTCTTTATGCATCACGATTCGTTTCGTTTCGTCTCTAATTTCCAAGCCTAAAAGTATGCTAGTACAATTCTAATATTTGTGATTAACTATTAGAGCACAGGCCAGACTTTTTTGTTTTCATTTATGTAAAATACAATCGCATATTTTCAAGCTTGACTATTAGAGACAAAACGAGACGAATCGTGATACATAAAGAGGCGCTAATTTTTTTTTTTCAGAAAAATGTTTCTCAAAATATCTTTGATATATCATCTTCTGTTTTTTTTTATTTTTTTATATGAATGAATTCAAGGTTTTAGTGAAGTGACGCCCCTGGGTGCTTAACATAGACCATATGCATCCTATCACCAAATTTCAAAACTATTGCTATCATAGGAGCGTTTTAAATGTTTTTGTTGCGTGAAAGGTGCTACGCGCCGTTATCTTATCCCGGCCATATTTTGTGAGCTGCTTGGCATAAGTCTATACACATATGTTTTTTCTCTGCTTCTATTTTGGTTACATGTATCTAACACAATTTTTGATGTTTTCCAAAAAAATCAATTTAAAATTTAAATATTAATATTTTAGTGAGAAAGTCAGATTTCGGGGTAAACTTCGAATTGTTTTGACTTGGTAAATTTTATTTTTGATATAACTTTTTTGCATGAAATCGAACTGTTTTCTCTTCTTACACAACTTTGTTCATTTCCGTTTTTCGAGCATAAACAAAACTTTTACAAGAAACGAGGCAATATATTTAGTTTTTTACTTCCTAACAAATTCCACAAATTTTAATTTTTGAATGAGTCTTTCGGACATAGAACATGTAAAATATTATGTTTATTTAGTTCAAATCATCAATTTTATACGATATCCCCTTCTCTTGCCAATTAAGAAATTTTTTTAAACTGAAAGATAAACGAAATTAATAATTTCCCGTATAAAAGGAATACAAGAAATCCATAGATTTAATTGATTTTTAGAAGCAAATGATAATATATTATTGCTTCCTCTTTTCCTATTTGCATGAGAGCATATGTATGGATTTTCCGAAACGTATATGAATGCACTAATATCACCGCAAGAAACGCATGTTTTTCCGCTCTGCAAGAGTTTCCGGTTTCCTTATCCGTCATCTATAATTTGCCCTATATCTACACAATTTTATCTGAACTGACGCCCGCGACACCTACTTGTGAAGCACAGAAGACTATATTGCAACTGACAGGTGCGTGCATTTGATTTGAAAAATTGTTGTCTGCGGTGCTGTAGTAAGGACATGAACAAAATATTCGTTGCTATAATTTTTTGCCGGTAGGTGGCTATGTGAATACGCAATCGCAGTGACGACACTTTAACCAAAGATACCACAGCAACTACAACGTAATGATAGCAAAGAGCAAAGAGTATAAATAATAAATAATAAATATAAATAATAAATTATTTATACTCTTTGATGATAGCTACCGTAACGTCATCAACAATAGCACCAGCACTAAGCCGGACGTATTTTTTTACAGCGTTGCCGTTTTGGGATTTTGCTAACAAAATTATTGGTTTTTTTCCTTTGGTAGGTTGGTCGGTCATATCTGATTTTGGCAGGAGCGTCACTTAACCAAAACTTTGGGGGGGGTGCCAGAATTATAATTCCACCACTATTAGATGGTTTATTGAATTGTTGTATTGAATAATACCTAGTATCAGATCCTTGGGGGGAGGGGGGGAAATGCCCTCCCCAGCCCTACCGAATTGACGCCACTGGATTTTGGTAGATTTTGGCAAAATGAATATATTTATCAATAAATCCAAATTGAAATTCGGATTCAGATTTTTTTTGTAATAGCCGTGTTTTTTTGACACGGTTACCCGCTTAAAAAAAATTTTTGTATGAGAAATTAGTCGGCGATAAGTATCACCGTCTAAATTAACTGTCATTCTCATACCAAATTTTTTTTTAGCGGATAACCGCGGCTAATATCTCGCTATAGACGTATAGTACCAGTAGACCGACCAAAGTTCCGTTTTTCCTTTTGAGGTTGAAGAAGTTACAAAAACATGGAAATTGTTGAAAAAGTCGGAAAAGGTAAAAAAGTCGAATAAGTATGGAAAATGTTGAAAGAAGTTGAAAAAATTGGAAAATTTTGAAAAAGATTCAAAAGCCAATAATTGTTAAATTTTGAAAGAGGTTGAAAAAGTAGAAAAAATATGCAAAATGTTGAATAAAGTCTAAAAAAGTCGAAAGAGGTTGAAAAACTCGAAAAAAATTGTGAGATGAAAAGTCGATAAAAAATGAAAGAGGTTGAAAGAGTAAAAAAAAAAAATGGAAAATCATTGGTTTAATTTCAAAACGTTTGAAAAAAAACTTATTTATTGGCACAAGGTCATGGTCCGGCCTTGCTTGAAATAAAAAAAAAGCGATTCTAGATTTCAGTTTCGAATTCCGAATTCTGTCCAATTGAATAGAATGGACAAATAAATTAATTGCTTGGCATAGTATCAGGCCCGGATTAAGAAATCTGCCGCCCTTTGATCCCTCTTCACAAGTAAATATAGAAAAAAAAATTTGTAATATCAAAAGTGAGGACTTTTTTTTTGCTTGTTAACACACAATCCTAGTATTTGTACGTTTTTCCCCCTGTGTAAATAAATTACAAAAAAAAATTTCCAAGTTCCCAATATTTGCCGCCCTAGGCATTGGCCTAGTGTGCCTCTAAGGTTAATCCGAGCCTGCATAGGATTGAAAAAGTCAATTTCAATTCTCTGCAATTCTAATTGAAATTTGTTGAGGCTCGAGAAATATGTAGCATCTTTTGGCTTCATAGCCTTATCGGAATGGATGGTAATGTTGCAGATCATAAGTCATTAAATATTAGAGACAAAGTAAAGTGATTATTTCCTTTGAATACTTTCTTGTCCATTTTATCAGAAAAAGAGTTCTGTCACAATCAGATCACTGGATTATGTAAATTTAAAGTTATAATGCAAGAACCAAAACCAATTTCAAGAAAAACATTAACATTTTTTCAGCGAAATATTTCACTGAATAATTTTTAAAAAATTGGCCCCACTTTCCTTATTTAAACAATGTCCTGATTTAGTTGTCAACCATACAGAATGTAGTGTATTAAAATTTGATAAATTTTCTTATATTACGCAAAATTGTTTATGCCGCGAAAACGCCTTGACACGCCCATTATTTGATACACACAATTACAGCAAGCGATATTCAAAAGCAGGAAGTGAATACTTATTAGTTACTTTAATATGAGTTACAAGAAAACGTACGAAATTTAAGGAGTTTTGAATGCATTGAAACAACATAACAACAAATAAACGCCCATAATCCGCTAATTATGCTGTAGAGACGATACTGATCCTTGACAATGCTGCTGCATACGCATACGAGAAGTAACAACTGCGGTTGCTGCTGTGGTTTTGTGTGCAACGCACAAAGGACGCATGCTGTGATAAGGATCTGGTTGCGTTGTAGAAAATAGTAAAATAAATACAAAAAAATATTTTGTATTGTTAATTTTTAGTGCATGTTACAATTATGCTTTGCAGCAAAGAAACAGCAAACTGAAGTAACAAGGTAATGCCTTGTAATTGAAACATCAGTTTTGTATGCGCCGCCATTGATGATCCTTGTTTCTGGCAAAAATATAAAAAAAGATCTCTTCTACATAGTAGCATAACATAAATGCGAGTTGTTCATTTAACAATCAACAAATCGCTACTAATCCTGACAGGATTTTCGCACATAGTTGGATATGAAGTGTGTGTGCGCATTGCCGACATATGTATATCGTGGTGACATGAAGAGAAATTACATTAAATGTCTTCAAAGCAAATGAAAATGATTGCATACAACTAATTTATAAAAGTTTTTTTCCAGTGTATTAATGCAGCGCATAAGCGGATTACTTAGACAATTGGTAAGTGTACTGGCAGGCAGGAGTCGTTCAACATTCTGTTTGCGGCTGTTTGTTATTAACATTTTAATAACGCTAAATCCTGTTTTTAACAACCCATTATACAAAAGCAAAGCCTAGATGAATAAAAATAAAGAAAAAAAAAATGATGTGTGAAAAATTTGTGTTTAGTCCTTGGAGCCTGCTGCGCACTGCTTACGATATTAGTTTATGAGGATCACTTAATTTTGATTAGTTTTCGTGTTGAAGGCAAAAAAAAGTGGAACTTTACTCTATGCTCAATACTCTTGCATTTCACTTTTGCTATGACGCATTTTATCCAAAAACAAAAAAAAAAATACTTTTCTCCTTTTCATCCACAGCCTGTCTGGTTAGTCCTTTGCAATCGAATTCAATTTAGCTTACAGATTGATGCTGATTGAATTTGTGGTTTTGATTTCTACTTCATTTTGCTTGCAATGCACATTTTATACTCACAGGACACTCATATGTCCTTGTTGTCATTTGGTCAGTATAATAAAGCCTCTGTTGCATTTAGTTTGTCATATTGAAAAAAAACTATTTTTAGGTCTTTTAATTTACTTCCTTTGCTTTTGATTTATTGCAATTAAAATTTCATCAAATAAACAGTCCTTGTTTGATTTTATATGTAACTATACAAAGAAAGGGTTAGCACTAAAAACGTTTCTCAAACCTAATAAATTCCAAAAAACATTAATAAAAAATCTTAATGGACAATTTGAAATTGCATTACAAAATAATTATAACTTAACTATTTCCTTGCAACAGCAATAATAACAAACAAATTAATATCCTTTTTAACGCTGATTCTGTTCAAAAAAAAAAAAAAAAAAATTATATAATAAAGAACCATTTTTGCAACAGGATATTTTCAAAAGTAATTTCCATTTGAAAATTTCGGCGTCGAGCACAACAACAACAATAACAACATAATAAGAAATTGTTAATTTATGCAAAATACAAAAATTGTTTTCGCCAACTTAATTGCTTTCGTGTCGTGAAATATCCTTTCGTTTTGGCGAAATTATTAATTAAGTATAAATGATAAAAACGACAAGAGGAACACTGTCAAAAAGATGTACAATGATAAGGACTATTTACGCGAAAGTTATGTTGGTACACGGTGTGAGAGAAACAGGAAATGAAAACTTCTTAAGAAAATAAAATTTAAGAACATGGCCGTTGTACAAATTTAATTGGCAATTTCATAATTTTCACAAAAATACAAATTTACTTGAAAAATGAATTCCTTGGTCAAAATTGGAAATTTTTATACACTAAAGTTCGACCAGTGGTTGAAATTCAACCATTATAGCAACAAAACAGAAAATACTTTTAGGTAGTAAAAAACTGTAATAAAAATAGCTATTTTTTGACATAGCTTCCAAAAATAAAAATCATGGCATCATGTTGCCCTATCCATTCCTTAGAGCTCAACACACATATCTCCTTACCAAATTTCACTAAAATCAGTCAATTATTTTATCTAAGGAGAATTATTTTTTTGTCAGGGGCATGGTGCCACCCACTTAAAAATAAATACATTTTCTCAAGGTTCAAGCTGTCTCAATATCAAATTTCATCAAAATCGGTTTAGCTGTGAAAACATACTTTCCTCTTGAGGGCGTGGTATCAACCTTTTTAAAATAAATACCTTTTCTCAGGGTTCAATCTATTTCTGTGGCAAATTTCATCAAAATTGGTCCATAAGTTTAGTAGCGTAAACGTTTTTCTTGTTAGGGGCGTGACTCCGTCACGATTCAATCTGTCTCCATACCAAATTTCTTAAAGTTTTTACCGACCTTTCTTAGGGTATAATGTAGCTCCAAACCAAATTTCCTCAATACCAGTTCATTAGTTTAGCCGTGGAACCGTATTTTCCTGTTAGAGGCGTGGCAACACCTATTATTAGAAATAAATTATATTCTGCACTGTCCCTCTTTACAACCTCTCCAGCAGTGGCAGTTATAAAGTAAAGGAACCGTTTTGCAGCTGTTTATCAACTATCTATCGCACAACTATAGTACGTTAAATTTTTCCAATATTTGAATGATACGAAAGCTGCAAGTATTGAAATTGAAGGGGGTGCCATATCACCTGGGGGTGCCATATCTCTCGAATTTACCCTATATAAAATTCAGTTTTTTGTCTGTCTGTCTTTTATGGACGCGAAACTCTCCCGCCGACTTTGATGAAATTTTTACACTATGTTGGTATGGATCAGGCGGGTGTCATAGGCTATAAAACTTTTATTTAGGGTGCAAATTTAGGGTGGCCCTCATACTAACATACTTTTAAAATATAATTTTCACAAAGATCACTTAATTGATTCACATGGAACTTACACAAAGTGTCTTTTATACTAAGAGACATAGCTTATAGGGTTGGGCATTTACCCTCCCGCGGTCACAATCTATGAAACGTGCCATCATTTGTCCCGCCGTGCAGTTGCTGATTTCTATGCGCTGGTTCGTTTGAAAAATGAATACCCAGTCGGAAACAAACGTGCAAAAACAAAACAAATGTGCGCAAATGAGTTGCGCAATGCCAGTTGTGAAAATTTCAGGTCAGAGACATTATTTCTGCGAAAAACAATTTTTTACACATGTATTATTGACTTATAAAAAAAGTGAAAGACTAAAAAAACTGCTCTTGTGTGCATCATTGTTATAAAAAAAAACTCATATTCATGGAAAATTTTAATTTTTAATTCTCGGAAAAGTACTTTTTGTTTTTATTGATGAATTTTGAGTTTAATAATTTTTTATGTAGCCATGCGATGCTTTCGCAGTTTATTTATTTATTTACATCAGTGATGCACGAATTTCTACTGGGTAATGTTTTCTTTACGTGGAAAAGACAAAACACATTTATACTCATATTTTTTTTCCGTTGGAATTCCTACACACATTTATGCACATACAAGCGCGAAATTTTTGTTGTGCGCGCTGTCGACTTTTGGGCACCTCAGTTGGGTGCATATTTAGGGTGGCCCTCATACAAAAATATTTTTAAAATATCATTTTCACGAAGACCGGATAATTGATTCACACTGAATTTACACCACGTAGATTTTATATTATGAGGCATAGCTTAAGCTACAAAATTTTTATTAGGGTGGCTTTTATACAAAAATATTTTTTATACAGCATTTTCACAAAGATCTAATTTTCTATTTAAGGCGAAGAGAAGCGCACAGAGTAATGCTAGTTTATATATAGATTTGACACTTGAAATAAGTTTTTAAAAATTCATATTTCAAGCAAAATCTTAAAACGAAATAAATATTCTAATTTTTGGAAAAAAAATTTGCGATTTTATTTTTGTCTTCAAATATTACTAGAAATCGTGAATTTCAGGAGTTACCAAACTTGCGAATTAAATTTGGTCCAATGTGAAAGATATGAATCTGCACTGAGAAAGGAATATGTTTAATTCAAATAAATGTATTTGATTGATAGATTTTTAAAACATTTATTAACTATCACTCAATTTTAGTTAATATTCGAGTGCACTTAATTGGAAGTTAAAGTTAAACTTATGTGCCTTATGTATGTCAACCACCGCTTTTTTCTGACAGCAATAACAGACAAAGAATTTACTTATTTATACGCTGTTTACATCAAGAAGACTTTCGACCACCTCATCTCTATAACTTATTAAAATTTCTGTTGGCATATCCCCTCTCATCTTTGTCATAGATCTACATTATCACCATTTATACCGCCTATGAGGTTAAAATAGCAGAATAGCTATTCTTCTAAAACAGCTGGTTAATATGTCATTATAACACCCAAACGTTCTGCATTCATTCCAAGCAAATCGCTTTCATTAACTTAAAGCAAATTTGCAAAATTTTTCTGGAAAACTCATCTTATGGGGAGCTAACATTGTGTTTATTAGACCTTTTTAAATTCGTTATTGTGCTACTGCGTAACTTTATAATGTGGCAATCATATTTGGAATTTAAGTCGTACACTTAAATCAAATAATTTCATGCCCGAAATTTGACACCTTAAACAATTCATGATTAGCATATAAATATGAAAATTTTGCATTTACAAAAATGGGAGGCGTAACTTAATTTTACGCCTTAAAAAAATTATATTCAGTGACGTGACGTACAAATAATATCAATTTAAGGTTAAACTAACCTGAGGTCATAAATTGAGCGCAGGGTGCGCTTTCATAATATTGCAACAGTTGCTATTATTAAGTTATGACAATGGCAGCAATTTGATTGGAAAAACCATTTTAATGTAAAGATACAAAATTTTGTGGTCCCAAATGGGCGTCAACTAGCAACAAATGTTACAAAATAAAATGCGTGAATGGATGTTTTGAATTTTTAGCTTGCAAATATGACTTCTGTAGATGTATGTGCTCACTTGCATGGTGTCATTTAAGCATTTTCTTGAAATCTCAAACTTTTTTAGCTCATTATTATGAGCATTATCAGTATGAAATTACAACAGCTGTCGCCTACCGCCAACAAATTTACTAATTTTCTAATATTCAAATACATAACCTGAATGAAAACATGAAAAAACTCTTGCCGCCGAAAACTACTGCTGAAACAACTGTAAAAATCAACGAAGCAAATAATCCGCTTTCGCACCTTTTTTTCTCACTCACTAACTCACTTTTATACAATATATTGTTCTTGTTGTTTTAGAGTATTTTGTTTTTGTACGCATTTGATAGCCTTAATGGAAGCCCGTTGTCGTCTAAATAGCTGCAATCACAAAAGCATCGGGTACATCAATGCTATAAGTGAATAAAAGCAACAAAAAATAAAAAACAAAAACAGCTTAGAAAGAGAGAGATAGAGAGCACATGACATAAACAATTCCAGGATCATCACAAGGATAATGGCGTCAATGGTCACAGCTTAAGCGCAGACAATACAATGGGTGAACTGAAGTGCTAGAGAGCACCACTTGAAAGTTGAGAGCACTTAAAATGTTGTAATTATGAAAACAGTAAACAGACAAGTAAGTTCATATGTACGTACAAGGATCTACAGGAATAATTTAAGAAAGCAGAAAGAAAGTTTTAAACAATGTAGATGGTACGAGAGTAAAAGATCTTACTCCATTCCAATTTTTTCGGTCCAGTGATAAAAAGTATAATTAATACATCAGAAGGACGCTGGTTAATACTAAAAGTTTGAGGTCTCACTGGAAATTAAATATTAACAAATAAATAATAAGATAAGATAAGATAAATTGCGAGTACATGTTTAATATATTAGAGTGTTTCAAAATCCATATATTCTTCTTCTCAATAAATATTCAAAGTCATTTTTTTAAGGCCTACAAATTCGTTTTCTTATTCGGGTAAATTAAAATTGACTGTTGCATTTTGTGCAATTTTGAACTAAAAACATCCTTGGCTGCCCAAAGCAACACAACGATCCACACCGAGCAGCCTTCAAGTAAAATTTGAAATAAAAACCATTCGTAAATGAAATTCGCAATGAAATGAGTTTTAATTAAACGCACGTTACCCAAAAATACGAAAATACTAACTTACATACAAATGCACTTTAATACCAATACAAGTACATTCATTCGATGACACCCATGCGCAAAGGCACATATGCACTACACACATACTCGTACGCGCATATTACAAGTGTGTCCTGTGTTGCAATCATTTTTAATGAAAACGGGAAGTTTCTTCATTAAGCACAACAAAAATTCACAAAAATGTATTTTTGGGTGTTACCTAAAGAAAGGATTTTACAAAAAGTTATTTTCATAATTTTTAAAATTTGCTCATTCAATGATTTATAACAAAATTTTCTGAAATTTCTCCAACCGAGATAAAAAATTACACAGCACAGTTTCGTTCAGAATCAAAATTTAATAGTCCATAGTCCACAAACTGTGGACGTCGGCTCTCGTCAGAAGTGAAAACTTATATTGAGCCATATTCTTATAGAAGACATTATAAAACAATCCCTAATTTGGCTAAAACAAACCAAAACTACAAATTTAAGAGCCTTTAAAGAAGGTAGTTCAACACATTAATTGATGAGAACATTAAATGTAAAGACTTAAAACATATGAAACTTCATGTACTTCTCAGTTTTAAATCGACCTTAGTGTATCTATCCTTGGTTGCAAGTTTTGAATTTTTTCAGAATGGAAGAATGGAAACCCTGTGGTAGGATACTTCGAGCCACAATTCAGCAACATCGATAATTTTAAAATTTGACTTTAAGAAATGGGTCGTTATGAGCATCAGCTGAAAAGTAGCTCGAGATAAAAAAAATTCAAGATAAAAATTTCAATATTAAAAATAAATGGAAAACGAGAAAAGTTGATGAAAAATTTGTAAATTGTAAAAAATTTAAAATATACCATACCTGGCAAACCATAGAAATTTTGAAAATTGTTGAAAATTGGCAGAGTTATAGCGCGCCTTATGAAAAAAAAAATAAGGCTGATTTTCTCAAAAACTCAAATGTTTTTAACCCTTAAAATTTTATTGTGAACTTGTATTAATATGAGAGATATGAGTTTAATGCTTGTTAAAACAGATTTAAGGTCAGCAGATATTTTTCCCCAAAATGAAAATGTCAATTTTTTTTTCATCATTGCCAAGCCACTCTACGGTACTATTTTCAAAACAAATGACATTAGGAATATTTCATATTACTTTCTGCAAATCCAGCTTGCATTTTATTTTCGTAATAACTTTTTATCATGGGAAATATATAAAAACATTGTACGCAAATATAGCTTTTTCGTTGACTGTACTTCTGTGGGTTTTGAATGTTTTGTTTGCTTGACTTTGTCAGCGAAAAAGCTATATGTGCTTACAATGATTTTATATATTTCCTATGATAAAATATTATTATGAAAATAACGGTGAAAAAAAGTATGCAGAATGCAAGCAGGATTAGCAGAAAGTAATTTGAGATGTTGCTGTTGTTATGTCTATCTCATATTAATACAAATGCACAATAAAATTTTAAGCGTAAAAAACATTGGGGTTTTTGAGAAATAAACTTTTTTTTTTTTTTTTTTAATAAAACGCGCTATAACTCTGCCAATTTTCAACAGTTTTCAAAATTTTTTCAAGATTCTGACAGAGACTCAGAAGTTCTATTAGAATAAAAAGACAAAAATTAATTATTTTGATTTGGATGAAAATACGACCATTTTGAACCAATTCTCAGCGGTTTTTCAAGCTCTGACACTAAAACTTTAAAGTGGCATAACTTCGTAATAAATAATTTTCAATCAAATCGGGGGACGGTATATTACCTTAATTACTTTGAAAAACAACATATTTAATCGGCAACCAATTCCGCAATTTGAAGTCACTTCGACTGCATGGTTTGAGATGGATTTGGTCACTTATATAAAGAGTTTCTGATGAGAAAATTCTTTTTTTTTTCTTTGTCTTTTATGAAATATCAATTTTCGTTATAACTAAGGGCCACTGATGAGAAACTTAAGTTACCTTCGAAAAACTAGTGCTCAAAATTTTAAAATAAATAAAATATTTTATATTTTACAAATCACCCAAACATGAACACTAAACTAAAATTGACAAAACACACACACACACACACACACACAACAAAGCATTCACATAGTAAACTCAATTGTGTGTGATAGAGTAAATGTGCCACTCCCATCAATGCCGCCTGCTCTCAGTCATGTTGTTGATTGCAAACGCTGTTGCAGCTACTGTTGATGATGATTTAATTGCGTTCTATTTAGTGACTGCCAAAGAGCAGAAATTCGTGAGTATGTGTTAGAAATGAATGTGCGTATATAGTCCAGTAAGCAATTGAGGAAGTGCTCTTCTGGAGAAGGGCTTTCTAATGAGGCTACAAATTGTTTACGCTTACTATTATACCTTCCTATAGAAAGCCTGCTAACAGGGATTGTGCTGGAAGTTTGTTCGCATTTATTATTTTTATAATAAGCTAAAATTTGCTTGGTATTTAAAAATTACTTGGCACTTAGTCCTTCATTTGATAAAGTATGAAAGATATTAAAAAATTCATGAAAATACCAATTTTTTTTTGTATTCTTAATTAATTTCTTTATTTTCTCCCTACCATGGAATGTCTTAGCTTTCATATAAAAAAGTAAGCAACTTTGAAAAGAAAGCCTTCTAACAGCTATTCTCAATCTTACTATTACCTACTGGGACAGTATTATAATACTTGTATGTTGATTTTGTTTATTATTTTGCATTTGATAATCGTTTCAACTTCTAAAAGCTTCGTTCGCTCGTTGAAAATCAACGTTAATGGAATTATTTTAAACAACCTGCATCATTTTGCACTTGTGTGTGTCTATGCGCATTTTACGTAAATACATGTGTGTGCATTTAATTTCTTATAGCTGTGTTTATTTTACACACTACTAGCTGTGTTTATTATTACACATTAGCGCATTTAATTGACGATGAGTTGTTATTATGAAGCGGAGAACATTTTTGGTGGAAGAGCATAATTTTATTTGTATAATAAATTTGCAGGATTTTTGAAAAAAATTTATAAAATGGGTAAAACTGGAATGGAGAGTATAAGTTTATAAAAAGCTTTTCAAATTTTAATTCATTTAATATAATTATTTGTTCTATTTGATTCCGTATTTTGTACTTGAACATCTTATTTCGTACTTGTGCAACTAATTGTAAGATAGCTTACAAATTAACACGTACATAGTATAAATTTTATAATTTTATAAATACATATGTACACTAAATTCAGTTAAGCATTTAAAAGCAGCAAGTTTTGATTTTTATTTCTTTACATTGCATATTTTTAGGGTTCTTTAGTTTTTAAAGCTCATACATACATATGTATATATGGGGCATTACAAGTGAAAACCGAAACGAGCTTGACTTTGGAGTCTTCTTTTTTCCTGATTCTTTTATTATGAGTAGTATTTAACTACTTAGTGTAAAACTTCAGCTCTATAAGAAATAAAAAAATCTATGTTAAGCCACCAACCTGGCCCGGGGTTTTGGGGGTTCAACCCCCTCTCCTACGAGGGTTTATTTTTAAAATTTTCTGAATTTCCTGATTAAGAAAATTTTGAAGGCTTGATTTATCATGACTCATCTTGATGCAAAGTTGATTTATCATCGTTTGAAGTGTCAAAATAATATTCTCATTTGGAAAAGCGCTTGTTGCCTTCTTATCGGGCGGTAGGGCTGCTATTGAAATCTTCTATATAGCAGGTCGCTCGATAACGTTCGGATTCGGGTTCAAAACTTGAGTAAACTGTGAAGTATAGGGTTAAGTATCTCGTACCATAAATAAAGCTAAATCGAAGGCTGCTTTCATTTCGGGCAAATAATGTCTCATATACATAAGTACATATGTACAGTGAACATATAAATTACTCTGAAAATAATGAAATTCTTTTTTGAAATAAATTCTTTTTTATTCTAAAAATAGAGAAAAACTCTGAACTCAAATTTCCGTTTCCGTTTTTAGTTCAAAGGCACAGATCATATATGTGTGTGTGGGATTGTGTAAGTTGCAATTGAATGCAATTTTATTATCAAATACACAAAATGGAAACAAAACCAAAAAAAAAAAAATTTATAAGATGCATATTGCCTCAATTTAGCTGAAGGCGTCAAATGATTTTTTGTAGGCTTAGGAAAAAGTGTAAAAAAATTCACAGAAAAAAAACGAAAAAGTTATTGTCAAGTTTTGCAGCCAAATCAGAATAGATTAATGTTCATTATCTTAGTTATCCATCCAGATGCGACATTTTGAATAACAATTCTACCATAATTTAAAGAAAATTAAAATTTCTAAAAAAAATTTGTATTTATCATATCTACATATGTTCCTCAAGATGTAAGGGAAAAACATGGTCAAGTTTGTATAGTATGAGCCAAAATTTAGTGATTGTGTTTTGAATCATCTTCTTGTGTCCATCGCCTTCTCCCCAAGGATCATAGCGCCTCTACGAAATTTATTCAATGTGAACGATTTGCACTATAGTGAGTGCCTTCAATTCTCTCCAACAGTTCTCCATTTTACGTATTTCCTGTTCTAGCAAACGTTTTCATGATGATTCAGAATGAGGATTTCATTCCAGTGCTTGGCGACAGACTTCATCTGATGATTTCCGCAACGTGTACACAATCTATATTCACTTTCGTCGTTTGATTTGAATGGAAATCGAATCTTGAACGATTCGATAATAGAAATGGTCTAAGGCCACCAAATTCTCAGGATTCAGCAAAGCTGGTAAACAGTTTGAATCAGAATGAAGATCACACACAATATCTTCACTAAAGGAACTTATTCGGAAATAAACTTACAGTTTTAGTGCAACTTATTTGTAAAGTGTATTTATGTAAACCATTTTTTATTTAATTTTTTTTACCAAATGATATAAAAATTTAAGTAAAAAATATTACTTGGTGCTCCTCCCTCTGCATGACTTTAATTTTTCCATAGGATCAAAGAACTCCCATCGAAAGTGTTACATGATCAATGACCGACTACATACAACAATTTATTTAAGAATTTTTACATAATGCACATTCTTCATTTTCACTCATTATAATACGTATCCAGTCAATGTGATAAAGAGTACTGGTATATAAATTTGAAAATACACGAGCGCAATCTTCGTTATGGACCGAATTGGCTATTCCAAGCAATTCATGATCTTTGTTTATTAAAGCTGAGCCGGAGTCTGTCTTACAACCACCTCCACCCATTTTGTTAAATGCACAAATGTGGCCATTATACATAGCAATGTCATAGTACCACTTTTTACGACATACATCGTTCGGAACAATAGACTGCTCAACCTTCTGTAGCTTTGCTGGACGTTGGTGAGGTCTCATCACACCCCAACCTGTTAGTATGACAGAATCCCAAGCTTTCAGTGCTTTGTTGTTTGCCAATTTTATTGGTTGCGTTCTATTGTTCCACACAATTGAAGCATTTAGGCGTATTAAAGCAATGTCATTTTGATGAAATGGATTATCATAATTGCAATGCGTAAAGGCGTCTTTTATATAGTATTTTGCATCTGGTCTTTTCCATCTATTTGTACCTGTTATAATCTTGTATTTTTCTGAAGAAACATTTCTGTTTTCTACACAGTGCGCTGCAGTCAAAATGTAACGTTCATTTAAAATAACACCACCGCATATGTGCTTTTTGCGGGACCCGAATGAAACCAGATAGGGTGCTTCACCATCATTGACGTCTCCATCTCCTACGATTCGAGGTGTTTTAGGTGCCTTACAGCTGAATGGAAAAATAGGCAGCAGTAATAAAATAAATGAAAATCCTCTCATGTCTGAAAGAAAAACTTCTACTGTGTTCCATACCACACGGATTGTGTTCTTTATATGAAGTTTTTTTAAGGTATGAAATTTTTATTACATTGACATTGCATTTCATTACCATTAATAATCAATTTCAGTGGCTTTTAGCACAATTTTTTATAGAACTTCATGCTCGAGTTATAACATTTTACTTAATTAGTAATGGTAATCAGTTTTAATGATTTTTAATAAATCTGTAGCCTAATGAAATTTTTCCGCAGTCTTTCATGGTAATTAGTTCTTGAGATATGGATGGAATATCAAAAATTCTGCCCTCAGTAGCGCATAAGCGGAATCTCAAAAAAATGCATATACTGGACTCTTATACCATCGCATAGTTATGAAATTAAGCATTTAATGACCAAGGCCAAAGGCCGGTATCTAAGTTCGAACTTATAAAAAATTTCCTAAGAGAATTTCCTCTATTGCAATTTTCGAGGTTTTACAAAAAAAGAACTACGACTCAAAATTTGCATCGGACGCGGTTTTCATTGCGTGCAAGAATCGAGTTATTACTGTAGTTAAAAAGCTTAATCTTTTCCTTTTAAAACCCATTTTGACTTAGGTACTTACACACATATATACATATATCATTATATCTCTTTCTCCGAAATATCGCCCATTAAAATATTTTAGTTATGCTATCCCACTGTAGGTTATGTATGTATGTATGTAGATCTGTATAAAATAATCTACGATATTTCGGAGACGAAAAAAGATATCGATATAATTCAAAATAGGTTTTGAAAAAAGTTTTGAACTATATAGTTAAATGTACTATATATAGAAAAATTTTGTGTCAAATGTCTTATAAATAAAATACAATTTTTAAGTTTGGTGTGCTCAGCTCCCCCAAATTAGTATGTTAATAAATAACTTGTTAGAATGTCGCACCTTTTGTGAACTATTGTTATTAATGGTAATAAATTTAATTGACTTTTGATAAAGTCAGGATGTATGTTTTTTGTTGGACTGACCACCAAATTCTGTTCAAACAGAATCTCATCTCAATCATTGATAATTTCACTCAAACTACAACGAAAATGCTCGAATGTTGCAATTAATTAACAATGGAGGTTAATTTGATGAAATTCTCATTTTTTGCAAGAGATCGCTACAGACAGCGATAATATAAAAAATAATAATATGTGAATAAATTAATAATTTATTTCAGAATTTTTACATGCTATACAATCATCATTTTCACTCATTACAATACTTATCCAGTCAATGTGATAAAGAGTACTGGCATATAAATTTGAATCTACACTAGAACAGTCATCGTCGGTATACGCTGAATTGGCAATTCCAATCAATTCATGATCTTCGTCAATTAAAGGTGAACCAGAGTCTGCCGTACAACCACCAGCTTCGTTTATATTAAATGCACAAATGTGGCCATCATACATTTCAGTGCCAGGGTTCCACTTTTCAAAGCACTCATCGTTCGGAATAATAACCTGTTCTACCTTTTGTAGCTTCGATGGATATAAACGTTGACTTATCAGACCCCAACCTGATAATACAACAGGAAGTCCAGCTTTCATTTCTTTGTTGTATGCCAATTTTATTGGTTGTGTTCTATTGTTCCATACAATCGAAGAGTTTAGGCGTATTAGAGCAATATCATTTTGAGCTGCTGGCTTATCATAATTGCAATGTACAATAGCTTTTTTTATATGGTATTTCGCACCGGGTTTCTTCACTTCATTTGTACCTGTTGTAATGATGTATTCTTGTATAGGTTTTGCTCTATCCGTTATACAGTGCGCTGCAGTTAAAATGTAATGTTTATTTAAAATAACACCACCGCATAAGTGCTGTTTGGCGGAACCGAAAGAAACCATATAGGGTGCTTCACCATCTTTGACGTCTTCACCTCCTACGATTCGTTTGAAACCCTCAGAGCTAGATGGAAAAATAGGCAGCAGTAACAAAATAAATGAAAATCCTTTCATGTTTGAAAGAAAAACTTCTACTGTGTTCCAAACCACAAACGAATTGTGTTCTTTATATGAAAATTTTATTATATTGTCATTGAATTTCATTAACCATTACCATTAATAATCAATTTCAGTGGCTTTTTAACCAATTTTTATAGAACTTCATGCTCGAGGCATGGTATTTTTGTTACAGCCGTAATATATGTACATATGTATGTATCATTAATTGGTACCTATAACATTTGACTTAATTATTAATGGTACACTGAGAAAACAATTTAATTATATATACAAAAATTTGGTAATAATATTATTGTATCAATTATATATTTGGTAATAATAACCAATCATATTTTGGTTAAAACAAATATTATTTTGTAGCAATCATTTGTTTGTTAATAATCACTAAATCATTTATTTATTTTTTTACCCAAACATATTTTTCCAATCAAGTCAAACTAATATAACGTTTGGCCCAATAAGCAACCATTTAAATTTCAATTAGAACATGTTAATAACTACCAAAATTTGTTGATATTTAACAAATATTTTAAAAATCTATCAACCAAATACATTTATTTAAAGGAAACATACTCTTTTCTCAGTGCAATGAATTTGAATCATTTTTAATAAGTTTATATAGTCCAATCAAATTGTTCCGCAATCTTTCATTAAGATAGTAATGTACAAGCACAATAAATATCGTTATTGTTGGGTTATTTTGCGTACTCAAAATTAATATAATGTTATAGTTTATTAGAGAGCGTGAACTGATCAGATCGTAACGATACGGCTTCTTGGCCTCAACAGATCAACAACGGCCAAAACAATCTCATTAAAGTAAATCGCGGGGGAAACAAAGCGATACATATACTATTATTTCATCGACTTTCAAATCACTTACGATAGTGCCAACTGCCTGGATCCATATAGTAAATAGGGTGTTTTTTTAGAGCGAAAATCTTTGAATTCCCTCTTAAGCGTTGATTCTAATAAAGCTATTGAAATGCAAACAAATTTACACAAACTACATAATTAAAATTAAATTCAAATTTGATTGAATGATATTAGTTCAATAATAATATTTATTTTTTTTATAATGAAATGCACAAATTTCTTGAATAGACAAATTAATTAAAATTCATTAGAAAATAATTTAATAAATAAAAATATATGAAATAATTCAAATTAAATTAAAAATTTCAATAAAACGCATACCACAATTTCCTATGTTCTCTTTCTATCTCTCGCATGCTTTGCTATCTGGTTTCAATTCGCATTACTATTACAATATTCATCAATTTGAATTAAATTTTAAAATTTCATTGTAACCTTTTAGGCGAAAGTTACCAGTCGTTTGGACAGTGGACCCACATTGATTTTTTTTGGTTCAAAAATTGCTGGAGAGCGCAATTCTCTCCGGAAATGAACAAGTTTTATTTTTAAATGAAAGCTTAGAAAAATTCTAACAAATCAGCGGAGTCTAAATTATAAGAAAACAATTTTTGTTTTAAGTAAAAGCCAGAAAAAAATATTTTTTTTTCAAAATTTGGTTACAAACGCTTTTTTGTCATTTCGGTTGGTTTGTAGCTCATTTTCAAGAAGATTTGCGCTCTCTAGCAATTTTTGAACCAAAAAAACTCAATTTTAGACCACTGTGATTTGGTCCAGCTCAATTCAATAAACCAAATTAAATATTCCATCTATATCTATTGATGCTAATGCTCTCTTTGTCTTATGATAAAGCAATATACATATTACAATACATACATAATGTTATTTACTCTACATACATATGATAGCACTGATCCTTGGTAGTTTTGCCATTGCTATATGCAGCTGATTTTAATTAAATTTGCCATACACATACAAGAGCACACACACACACACACCTATACACCCACGTACAGGCCCGGATTTAGAAATCTGCCGCCCTTAGGCCAGTCAGAAATTGCCGCCCCCCTGCACTAGTAAATATAGAAAAAAAATTTTGTAATATCAAAAGTGAGTAACTTTTTTTTTTTTTTTGCTTGTTAAAATTTTTAGGTAATTTGCACTTTTTTCCCCCTGTGTAAATAAATTTAAGAAATTAAAAAAAAAAATTTCAAAGTTCTTTTTTTTTTCGCCCCTAAAATCGTGCCGCCCTAGTGTGCCTCTAAGGTAAATCCGGCCCTGCCTACGTACATACACATAAATTTGCATACACTGCCAAATTTAACGCTTTACCACGACTTTGTACCATTTCCATAAAGTTAAGATTTTCTAACATTTTGCCTTAAGATGGCAACATCAACCATACTGCTGTTGTTTTTGCCGCTTGCCATAAGACTTGAGATTTCGAATTGAATGTAATAAGAAGATGATCCACTTAGCCACCATTTTGTCAGTGTTTGAAGAATCACAAGTAAACTTTTAGATTGCTGTTATAGAAAATTACATAAGGAAACTATCTCGTGATATAGGAGCAATAAATACTTATATACGGATATAAGTTAACATGTCACACATTCCACAGAATTGAAAAATATTATTGGATTAATCAAATAATTGTTATTAATTCCTAAATTATAGGTATATTAGGACAATTGTATTGAATCAATTATATGTACATATGTTAATAGTTACCAAATTAAATTTTAGTTAAACCAAATATTTCCTCGCTACAAATATGGGACATCTTTTACAAACCGAACGAATTTTGACAAAAATTGACCGACACATTTTTGATTTGGCTGAAATTTTTTTATGAGTTCTGTATCGAAAAAGAAGAGATAAATATGCGAGGATTTTAAAAAAAATTTTTTTTTTTCAAATTAGAGCTAATTCATACTTTGAGAATTTCGGCTTGGAAGCTCACTTTCAAAAATTCATAACTCTGGTTCTGTTAAAGTTAGAAAATTGATATTATTGTCATTTTAAAGCTAAGAAAATTATCTTTTACAAAAAAATATATTTTTTTTAAAATTATTAACAAATTAATATTGTCATAAACAATTAAATTGTTTAAATTGATTATTAAGAATTTCCCCCACCCTGTATCAAATTTTTAATATGACCATCGTATTCTACGTCAAATTTGCTATCGAAAACGTATTTTTTTTTAATGGGCAAACTATTATTTCTCTTAAATTTTGAGAATTTCGCAATTTTTGGCTTGGGGATCACTCACTTTCAAAAAATTATAAAATGGCCATAAAACGAGTAAGTGATTAGGTACGATTTTGCAAATCATGTTTTTGGAATCTCCAAACACTAAATAATACTTGTGCATTGTCAGATTTGGTTTACAATTTTTACCCATTTTGAACTTGTTTGAAACGAATCATGTCGGCCAAAGTAAAACCTTAAAATGGCCATAAAAGGAGTAAATGAGCAGATCCGATTTTGTGGATTATGTATTTGGAATCTCAAGACACTATATAATAATTGTGCATTGTCAGATTTGGTTGACAATTTTATCGATCTTGATCTTGGTTCAAGCGAACCGTGACTAATATCAATAAGCAACAATTTAAATTTCAAATAAGGACATGGTAATAACTACCAAAATTTGCTGATAGTTAATTAAAAAACTAACTTGTATAAAGTAAAGTTAAAGTTTGTGAACAATTTTGTTGAGAGTTGTGAATCAATTTCAATAATAAATAAAGTATTTATTTTAAGAACATTAAAAAGCATGTTTTGCATTGCAAGCATAACCCATTGAACGAAATTTATATATAAATATATATAATAAAATTGCTTAAAAATTTTACTTGTGGAAATCTATCATTTAATATAATATATTATGTAGTTTGGTAAAACAAATTATTTTAAATTTGATAATTTTCTATAGTAAGTGCTTAGAAGACAGCTCACATGAACACGATGAGTTCTATTTATTATTGTTTTATTTGCATTTACTGTCATACAATGGTTAAAACTAAATTAAATTAGTTGAGTGGATGAGAAAATATAATAATAATAATCAGCAGCATAAGACGGAAAAGAAGAAAGACATAGAAAAAATAAAGCAAAATTGTTCAACAATTTTGCTACCACAGCATTTGTGGCACTTGCATTGCATTTACATACATTCAAACGAACATTTCCCCTTACAATTATAGTGACTATCAACAGCAAAACACAAACGAGTTAAATGGAAATTCCAACACAAATGAAAAGAAAATAGCTTAGAAAATTTGATTTAACTATAAGTTTCGTATGTCAGCAGATAGAGAAAGGAGGATAAATTATTTACTTAACAACTAATATATTTAATTAATTAAAGTGTCAGTAAAGTAAAGTAGTATAAGATAAGTAAGAAGAAGATGTTGTCTATATTTGTCCCCAATAGGTACGGTGACCATCTATCCCGTATTTGCTGGGACAGTTCTGTATTGCGGGATAACTTAATCTTGTTGGATTTACCACACAGGCAGAGTAGGCACATGCCTAGGACGGCAAGAATTAAAGGGCGGCAAATATTGGCGTAAACTTTGAAATATTTTTTTATTCGTATAGATTAGCGTCTTATCAAAATGATCATAAATTTATAATAAAAATATACATATATTGCATTGAAATATAAATCTAGCTCTCATGCAGAAATCATTAAAAAAAATCTCAAAAATACCAAAAATATTATATTGTGCTCTAGAAACATAAGTAGGAAATCAATATAAGGTGCATTTTATTGGTTGAAAAACTTTTCGTACAAAATTATTTCACCATTGAAGAAGTTTTGAGGGGGCCTGCAATTTTTCAACAGCCTAGGGGCGGCAAATTTCAAAATCCGGAGCTGGTTGGAGGCCTTATTGATCTCGCCATGTTCAGTGTGATGAACAAGAAAAATAACAATAAGGATGTTATCTTTAGTCAGGCCAAAAATTGAATACTCTACACTGATTACATCATTATTTGTTTGTTTCTGAGATCTTATGTAATATATAAGTATATATGGTACATACCATTTTTAATATATTGCTGTTAAGACGCTGCAAATGCTTTAATTTTTTTTTGTTTATATGTTTTAATGAAACAATGCTTACTTACCGAAGTAGTTCCTGCATAAGTTCTCTACTATTTCATTATGGGAGTGCATTTATCCTTTTCTATTTCTCTGCAGTTTCACTTTTAATTTCTATAGCGGTTAATTAATTCTCACAGCAGGAGTCACCACTAATTGCTATAAGAAAGAGCGCAGGACACACAAGGACACAAGCTTCTAATGAGAAAGCAGCAATTGTCTGGTGGGGTTGGGCTGAGCCAATGTGCGCAAATCTTCCCCATGACATCTATCTTTTTTTTTTTTTTTTTCTTCTCCATTATGGCTAATGAGTCATTAATGATGTTTGTCTTTTAAACAACTGACTGACCAGACAGAGTTGAAGTCATTGACAGAGAGCGGCAATTAGGCGTTATAATTAATTTTGGATTCTTCTACGAAAGATTTGTAATTTTACTTCCGCTAAAAAATCAATAATCGCTTGAAAAACTTAAGTTTGCAATATTTAGTAACAACTTTGGATTTGGGAAATATGCTGAAAAGAAGAAAATATTATGTTTACTGAAAAGTCATTAAATTGATTTGTTATTATTATTTATTTTTAAACTTAAAATTATAAATTCAAAGCTTAAAATATATTATAGCTATGGCTACTAGGGCCTTAAGCTAATAAATTGATTTGAAGTGAACTTAATAGTGTATAAGTAATGTGATTTTTTTCAGTTTCTTATCTTTGATAATCTATTTGATCAATGCTATTTCTCTAATGTCATATTCTATGTAACATAAATTTTAATAAATTTTGCACCCTCAGCTTAAGTCCGAAAGACATAGTACTGGTTGACAATTTAGCATCCCACTGTTTTCGCAACTTTCCCTAAAAATCTTTATCATATTTATGCCCTCATAACATCTGCCTAATTCAACGGCAATAATTGTTGGTCTACACCAGATTTCTCCGGTCTCTATTAAATGTAACTTCTCCCATAAACAAATGCAATGAGTATTACAAATGTGTACGTACTCGATAGTAGTCTCAAGTATAACTTCCAACAATTACACTAAACATCACGCTCGCTGTTTTGACAGTTTAAGCATATGAGTGCACTCAAATTATATCAGCGGGGGTGAGAAAACTTCATCATGTGTTAATTAGTTTATGAAATTATTTCTATATTTTTCGATTCTTCATCCCGTTCACACTGATCTGTAATAATTGAATTTTAGCCGTCGAGTTCATTTCCGACCGCAGGCTATGTAAACAGCACGTGATTTTGCGTAGCTCTTTAGAAATTATTATTTTTTAACTTTTTGTAAAATTATACCATGTGCACAATTTGATTGAAATTTTTTTATTTTTGTAAATTGACTTTTAAGAGGTTTTAAAGGACATAAAATTTAGACTGGAAATGTTTAGATGTTTTAATCTTTATTGCTAATTCCAATGATAGTGTAGGCCATGCGAAAGAAATTTAAAATGGGGGAAGTTTTTGACTTCCACCACCTAACTTTAATAAGAAACCTAAAAGTCAAACAAAAAAAAAAAAAATAATTTTTTATGGAAGAAACTTAAAATCGATTGAGCGTATCTTTATTTATTCGAATCATAAAAATCAGAAAATTTTTATTCAAATTTGTTTCCTTCTTTTTCATTGCCAACTCAACCCTTTTTCCAGGGCATTAAAGACTCTGTGTTCATTTAGTGGACGTGATACTGCCCTTAATGAGGAAAACTGCAGTCACCGCAGAGCCGCTTCACCGATTTTGATGAAATTTGATATGGAAATAGATTGAATGCTGAAAAAAAATATTTTTTTTTTAAGAGGCAAAGGTACGCCCCTTACAAGAAAATATGTTTTCACAGCTAAAACAATGAAACGATTTTGATGAAACTTGGTATAGAAATAAATCAAACACTGAGCAAGAGTTAGGGCAACATGGTGCAATGATTTTTATTTTTGGGACCGATCACAAAATTTTATTTTTTTTTTATTTTAATGCGCGCTTGATAAGAAAATACGCTTTTGTTTTGAACTTTAGTCAAGAAAAATAAGCTGAAATGGTATCGGATATCATAAACTTAAACTACTGTTAACGACATCGATATCTATTTATCTCGTCAGTGATAGTTCGTTAATGGTGCAAAATTTCGCGAATGCATACCTATGGAAATTTCTTCTCAGGAGAATAGGTTCATCTGAGAGATATGGCAGCCATTGGAGACCGCTTGAAAGGCTGTGTCATTGGGACTTTGCAAGATCAACAGTAACACGTAACCTTCCGATGCCCAAAAACGCCTGAATATCGCCCAATTATTTTTTAAATTAAAAGTGTATAAGATTTTATCTTAAAATGTACGCTAAATGATAGAACTCGAGGAGCCTAAATGGAATATATATGGTTGCCTTGTCGAATCCTGTCCCTAACATGAGTTGCCACCCATGTAAATACATTTTTACTTAAGAATTGGGATTTGGATTATGCACATAAAAAAATAGGTCATATAGAGCTATTTAGCTTGAAGCTTTAATTCAAGTAAAGAGCTTATTTAAAAATAAATAGTGAAAATGAAAATGAAAATTTTTTACCGTCAAATAAAAGTTTTGATAAATTTGTTGAACCGATGTGAACAGAAATACAATTCAATAAAGTTTTTTCTAATTTTGATAAGCAGAATCAATAGCTTAAATAAGACATTGTACGAAAATTTGAAGTGACGACTCAAAATCAGGCTCTTAACGTAGTCTCAAAGTGATAGAAAAATTCGGTAAGAGCAGTAACGCATCATATGTTAGCACCAAATAAACAAATTTACAGGTTGAGGCTCTTGCATATTTGTTATTTAGCACAGTGTTATATTTAGTAATTACAATTTTCAGCAGCTACTGTTTAATTTAGTTTGTCCGTTGTTGTTGCTACTGTGGTCTTTAATGACAACTAAAGGTATTTTTAATTAACTGCATTTTAATTTAATTAATTTTGCAAGCTCAAAGCATTGGTGTTGTTGTTTTTTGTGTATACAAAGTACGTAATTAAAAAATTAAAATTTTTAATGAGAAATAAAAACGAAACATTAAAATTTATTTTAATGAAAACGAACGATAAAATTATTTTAATTGTAAAATAATTAAATGCATGCAAAACCAAATACTGTTTCACACAACCAGACATAAACACAAAAACACACACAAATACAATTCATTAAATTTACTACACATATATAAATACATACAAATAAGCAACATGCACACAGATGCAAACAACAACAACAATTTCATTAAATTAATTAACTCATTATGAAAAATTAAAATGTTTGTCAATGGTTGCGATTTTATATTTGCACATACACACACGTGCACATAGAAAGAGATAGCAATAACGTGCACACGCACACACAAAGGCATATACTTGCCACCAACAACAACAACAACATTAACTTCAAAGCGGAAACAATTAAAATTCAACCAACACAAAGATAGCACAGTAGAGCGACAAAACAGCATGACAGAGCAGTCAATATTTCTGTGTGGATGCGACCCACCGAACGCCCCCCATTCTATGCACACATACCAATACTCGTAGTAGACACACTCATCTGTCATCTGCCAACCGAGCTTTCCCAGCAAACATTTTCTAAAAGAGTCATATTTCAATTTGTGTGATGATAATTTCGATCGCGCGCAGGCTTAAATTCTGATGCTTAGCGGTAGTCTGTTAGGGGTAGAGACTTGCCAAAGCGATTCGCGTAAGGAAAGGATATTTGTTCACTTTGAAATAAAAATATTTGTTCATCGAAATTATTTCCTATGATATTCACGCTTAAGATATATAAAAGTTGATTGTTGCTGAGATTTTTACAATTTAAAATGATTAAAAAAGCTACGCTTGACGCAATGACGTTTCATGCGTCTAACCGAAAATGTATAACTAAATATGCTATCGCATCATGATGCATAGAAATAATTCATATTACGCCTAATATGGCAATTGAATTTCTCTGGCATTAATAATCTTCCAAATGTTGGCTGGGTTGAAGTCAGTTGCCCGCTGCGGGGCACTGAGTTGGCAAATAATGAACATTTAACAGTCATCAACATCAATGAACATTCAAACCAATTCAAACACACGCACACTTACATGTGTATGTGTTAGTGGAGTACTAACTTCATTTGCTCATACGCTATTACGTCTGGCGTTCTGACTGTCAGTTTGAAGTCTGTTTAATTAAAAATCGTCAAATGTTCAAATAACAGCGCGCACTGTGGATAAAAGTTACGTTACGAGTATACGATTGTAAGAACTGTGGATTTGTAGTATATTTAACAAAAAGTAAGCATTTTTCCTTTAAAGACTTGAGGCATACTTTTGCATACTCAAGACAAAGTGCCAGCGAATGGATTCATGTTTCAATTAAGGTTTTAGGATATACGGACAAGCAATTTCAAAAAAATTTTAAAAAAGATTTTAGAGTACATAGTTAATATCGATTGCTGAGCACACATGATCCTCAAAGTGAGCTGATATTTACGTGCAAGAAGTTATTTAGTTAATGTTGAAAAAATTCTGAGTCATCGCTTAGTCACTTAAAAAAGATAATGATTTTTCGTTAAAATTTAGATAAAATATTAATTGAAAATCGCCCAAGACTTAAAACTTTTTTTGGGTCATTTAGTTTTTGGACGACAACGCTCATACAAATTTACAGAATTGTAACCGTATTTAACATAAATTCTAGGAATGGCTTTGGTAAACTCTGAACGAAACTTGTGGCTGCAAGTTTGTTTTTTTTTTGGAAGGAGAAAAATAAAAAATCATGCTATGCATTTACCCCCCCCCCCCCCCCACGTAAAGTTCGGTTGGTACGGTGCTGTGCAGATAAAAAGTGGATGCGATTGAGAAGAGGGCAAAAAAAATCGCTCTACTTAAAGGGTTATTTTAGCCAATGAAACCAAATAAAAATTTAATGACCTTTACACGCAGTGGAGTGTTGGAGTGAGGTAGGGCTAGAGGGGTTGCCTGGGATCGATTTGGACAAGCCTGAAACTTTATGTCAAATCCGGGGGGAGGTCTGATAGGAATTCAAAAATTTTTGAAATAATCAGAATTTTCGACTTGGCAATCCTGTACAGGGGCTCAGGCCCCGAACTCAAGGGAACCCCCAACCAACTGATGGATTAAGGTATTTATTAGGGGTAAATGTGTGGATATGGCCCGGACTCATATCGCAAGCGAGGGCCTCTTACATTACAAAAGGTTATGTGGACTTGTGGATGTTCTTTCTTAAACGAATCAGCTTTTTACATTTTTCGTCATCCATTTAAAATTTTTATTGCATTATAAGAGAAAAAAATGAGTTTTTTTGTTTTGAAATTGAAATATTTTTTTTTTTAAGTTATAAGGGGGACTACACAAAGTCCTTATTTGGCGCTGCGGACCTTCTAAACAATCGAAAACTTTGAAATGCTAAGCTGAGAGAGTTATAGTACATATAATGCAAAGTAACAAATTTAACAAAAATACAAGGAACTGTGTGGATCAGCTTATAATAAAACGTGGGCGTGTTTTGAAGAAAGGACGTGGCACTTCCCATGTTAGCAAAGAATTTAAAACGCTATGGTGAAGAAGTTTTTTAAGACAATACACCCGCTTTTCACACAAATACACAAAATGGTAATCAACAGACCCGGATTTAGAAATTTGTCGCCCCTAGGCAGTTGCTTAAATTACCGCCCATCCCCACCCCCTCCCCTCAAAACTTCTTCAATGATGGAATAAGTTTGGTACGAAAAGTTTTTCAATCAATAAAATGCACCTTTCTGAGAGCAAATACATTATTTTATTACAGTCAGTAGCTTTATAATCATGAAGTGTGTAAATATATGAACTATGTTATTCAACAATTACCGTTATGTATGCGATTGGTTTTTGTGGAAAAATTATTGCTTATTGGTTTAAGTTTTTACGTTTTGATTTTCGGATGGCAGAGCAAGACATGAGAAAATCTGACTATATAGTTAACAAAGCAAGTGCGCTCAATCGTTCTGCAACCAGTTTTGATCTCAGGTAGTTTTTCACTAGCCGATCGATCACCAATATTCAGTTATAATGGTATTTTTCTCTTACAATGTTGTTACGCATGCCAACGAAATAGGCGCGAAATTCAATTCCCACCAATAAAAATTTTTTGAAAGTTTGCCGCCCTTTACTTCTTGCCGCCTTAGGCACGTGCCTACTCTGCCTTATGGTAAATCCGAGCATGGTAATTAGACAAAATGGCAACAGACAAAAAGTGGTCAGATTTTGACAAAAAAGGGCGTTTTATCTCACATACGTCATAGTGAATATTGGAACGTTTGGTAAAAACTTGGGTAAAATTAGATTTTCCTTTCCTTATTTCTGGAAACTATTTTCCCTTTCAGCATTTTTATATTATTTTAAGCTTTAGTTGTTATATTCTGATTTTAAGGTGAAAATATTTTTTGATCTTGATTGAATTTTGTTAAGAAAAAATCACCCAACATTTAAAAAACATTTATGTTAAACATATTAACATCTTTGCAAGCTTAAACATCGTTATTTCATTATATTCTAAATTCTGGAACAAAGATTTTTTCCAATTTTTTGTATATTTTTCAATTATTTCTGGTAGAAATACATTTTCGCTATTTATTTTAGTAAATTTTCTTTAGAATATGCTGAACTTTTTGTGTGCAAAATTTCGCATTTACCACTTTTATTGCCATTTTTCAAAATATATTTTTGAGCAATTTTCGTTTTGGGAATATTTTCCACTTTTAGTTATTTAGTCCAATTTTTTGGAATATTTTGCCTAAGAAGTTTAGGGCGCTTTCCCGATACTCTTCGTCATTGAAACCCAACTCAATTAAACTTACCTTAGACATAGAGTAACATAATTTCCTTACATCTACTACTCCTGAGTTTTCATCGAAATTTGCTTAAATTTCAGTATGCCAATACACAAATCCACTGTTTTTCCTTTTTTAATTAAACCATAACATTTCGTTAATGAATCAACGGCATACGTCGTTACCTTACGTTTAACTACATACAAGCACATGCATATACCCAACGTTACACCTATGTAAGTAGTAGGTAGATACATTTGGGTGTCTGACGGTTTACTTAACCCTTACTTAAAATACAGCTATTTGGTAGCGCTAGAAAGAGACAAAATTCAACGCTCATGTGTATGTCTTTCTATAATAAAATTAAATTAGGAGACCAGAAAATTAAATAATCAAAGCTTGACAGTGAACGCCATTAAATGAAAATCATCATAAAAAAAAACAAACCGAACTACTCAACTCAGTCCCTAATTGCCAAACGAACACACACACACACACACACAGAGCAATAAACATTGTATACCCTTCGCCCAACGACGGACGAGTGATGTCTTCATTTATTATGTTGTTGTTCATTTTTTTATGAACTCAAACTTCTACTTTTTGGGCGTTTTTTTTTTTTTTGGTTTTGCTTTGCTTTACGGTAACGCTGAGTTTATTTCAACAGCATTTTCATTAAAATTGCATGAAAGCTGCCAAGCTTCATTTTGTTGCCCTCACCTACCAGTCAGTCGTACAGAAACAAACCACTTAACCCGTACCTAGCGCCTGGATAGCATCCTTCATCATGTCGCTTCGTCATCACGTGGGGTCATAAATTGAATTCTTCATCAACTTCAACTCATTAAAATAAACAAAGTGTGGTGGTCGCTCTATCACTACGTGGTTTCTGGCATGAAGCGTGAAGAGGTAGGTGGCTGAGTGCTTCGAGTCTTGGTTGGAGGATTTACCTTGCACAAAATTTGTAACTACAAGTGCGCCGAAGCGCTCTTTTTTGGTGCTTGCTAACTCATCCCCCTTTTTTTTGTTAGATACGCACCAATACATTCGCAGTTGAAGTATAACTTGAATTTTTTTTTTTTTTACTTAGCTCCGCCTATTTTTTTTCGAGTGTATTGTTCACATAAAATATTTGCTCAAATAAGGGGAAATCAGAATAAAACCAGTTTTCACAATCTCAATTTTACAATATAACTCGTAGGTTTGGTCAAAGCGCATGCGTAACTTTTGTGAATTCAGATTTTTTATGTGAAGGAATTTTAATCTGTTTACATTGTACTCGTAATAGAGAATATTTTCAAGTCATTTTGGGCTTTAAAGTATTGCACACTTTGTATTTTATTTTGACTAAAAAATATGTTTAGCTTAGATCGCGGAATAAGTAAGTCGCTGTAATGTTAAAAAGATGTTAAGCCTTAAGTTCAATAAAAACGTATGTGGAGAAAATCATACGACAACTATTTATTGATAGCCTTAAAAGTTTTCTCATATTTGGACCTTGATGTTGATATAGACGCTACCATTTACCGTGCAAACTTTGCGGACATTCAACCAGCAATCAGCATTGTCTAAAAAAGCGAATAGCTTGACTAACGTACCACACTTCATTTCTTCAACGCAATGGCTGACAACAGATCAAAACCGTTGGACTTCTATATATGAGGTATTTTGAAGTTCAAATTCGATACTCAAACGTGTAACTATTTTCACGCACTGAGCGCTGGTCCGGGAATGAACATGATTCCCCAAGACGGGCTTTTCTCACTTAATTGGAAGCATTATTTTCTAGAGCAACTGTTAAAAGAACTCATGAGGAACCAACGGCTCACACATCTCCAAAAGAAATACTTTAAATTGACAAATTTAGCATATGCTTCAGTTTGAATCGCTCGAGTTTATTTCCAGGGCCGCAAGAGCGGCAAGTTTTAGGGGCGGTGGTTTCAAAACAAAATGATCACAAAAATTTTTTAAAATACAAGATCACTCAGAAGCTCATTTCTTTTCGGGAGCATGGGCGGCAATAATGTGCTTGACGGCATATTACCGCGTTTTTTTTCAACATGAAAAAATTTTATTAGCAAAAAAACAAAGATAATTTGGACATCTGGTAAGCTCTATTAAAATAAGATATATGTATTTCCCATAAAGTTACAAAATTTGGAGCGACAGCTATCTCCAATTAAAAAATCCAAAAAAAAAAAATAATTAAATAAAATAAATAAATAACTTATCGAAAAATATATAAAAAAAAACAATCCACACAACATTTACAAAATGATAAAAATAAATTCTCATCTGCCCCTTGAATGCCGCCCCCCCCCCCCTCCCCTAGGTATGCTACAGAGTACGATCCTGGGTGTCACAGCTACTGCTGTAAGCTCTTACACTTTTGACACAGAGAAATCTAACAGCGAGATAATTTTCATGTTAAATTTTATAAAAATTGTTGCAGTAGTGCGTTTAAAATTTTTTATAAACATGGTGCGATATATTGCCATATATTGCCACGCCCACTAGTTCATTTTCGATAATTCAGAGATAAATTTAAGCAAGTACACCAACTACATACATATGTATGTTGAATATCATAACATTTTTTGCAATATTTCACTCAAGATTATGTTTATGCTTTTTGTTTAAGTGGGAGATTCCATGCCTACCGACGCAAATCCGTCGATCTGTTTATATTTTAAAAGCTAATGGTAAAGGACTAAACTTCACACCAAATTTTATTAAGATCACACTAATAGTACACTAAGTATTACATTTAAAGTTTTTTGCATGTAGGGGTGGTGCCACGCCCACTGCTACTGTTTCACCTCTTTTCTAATTTTTTTTTATTATTTTTGTTACTGTTTTTAAATCCTAAAAACAAATATCAATCAGTGTTTCAAGAGGTTAGATTAGGTTAGAGTGGTAGCTGCACAGCAGACTTGACCCATAAGTGGCACTAAAGGTGCCATTTTATTACCATATCCGGTGAATTGGTGGGTGTTAAGACAGCTATATCCAGTTAGCCGATTTCAACTTTGGCAAATTCGCTGAGGTCATGAGGTTATTGGAAAAAGATTTTCCAAGGCCTGATTCTGGCTAAGACTGGACAGTTACAAAGGAAGTGCTTGAGAGATTTAATCTCGCTCGCTCGATATCAAAAAGAAATACCTAATGATTTTCCAATATTATTTTTTTTTAGTTTGTTAACTTTTTTTTTGTTTATTTCCTTTGCTGCCACTTAAATTGAATGTAACGTTAATTTGATCATCGTTAATTGAGTTCATGGCAAAAACAAGAACAAAAATTACAGCAATAATGAGCTGTTCTTCATTTTACTTCTTTTTATACGTTGCTTTATTAAGTTAGTTGTTGTTTTTGTTGTAGTATTTTTTTTTTCTCTTGTGTTAATGTAGGTGTAGTAGGTAAGAGCCAGTAGTAAAAAGGTAAAATAAAAATTGTGGCAAACGTGGAGTAAAAGCAGTTAAAAAAATTAATTACAAAAACACTCAACATAATCCTTCGTCCAGTTAATGAGTATTTAATGTGATTTTTATACTCTACATCAATTTAAGAGGGTTTATTGACTGGCCATTGGTTGCTGTCAGTAACAATCTTTGAAATTTCAAACTCTAGAAATTATTGAATTCAAAACGCTATTGCATTTAAGAATACTACTTAGACAATACAGAAATTTAGATCCGAATGCCATTGAACATTTCTTAGGTAACATAACAAAAAAAATAAAAAAAAAAAAAAAAAAATGGATTTTATGGATAAGTTTTCGGGATATGCATGAAATTTTGAAATTTTTTTAGGAAGTGCGTTCACATTTTCGCCAATATGTATATTGTATTACAATGAACTAATTTGGAATTTGGAGTGCCAAATTGCAGGTAATTATGTTTTGAAAATATTTTTACAATATCAACTTAGAAGTTTCGGCACAGTCGATTAGTACTATATGTGAAAAAAAAAAAATTATTTGATTTTTTTTTTATGAAATTTCATATCGCAAATACATTTAATCTACAAAATAAAAATCACAAAATGATTGCGTGTTTTAAATTTTCGGAGCTGAGTTGGCCCTTTTACAAAGATAATTAGGTACACCTGAAATAAATCAACAAATAAATATCAAAGTTATGAGAGATTTAGCACAACTATTCCTTTGTCTTGAAATGTTTCTTTTACTTTATTCTGTTATTTCAATCCCGATTCTCTCATTTAAATATGAAATGTTTCTAAAATAAACTTTGCTCTTAGCAGTATTGATACCTCTTATTTGAAACATACATATGTATATAATCTCCCTCAATTTTCTCGTCCAAGCATCTTTGGTATCGACGATCCATAGTTTTCTATTTGCTGTTAGAATCTTTCATCTCCAGAGACATGTTAACGCCTTTTGGAAAAGTCAAAAAATGCAGAGGCATACAATAAAAAATAAAATCGCGGTGTTCAAATGAAGGTCTTAAATGAAAAAAACCAGGAACATAATTAATTTTGGAATGAGTTAGGAACGTCGATATTGAGGAAAATACCGAATTGCTTGAAACACAACTTTTTATAAATTATTTTTATCATTTCCAATGCAGCTTTTAGCGTTGAGTCCGAGTCTGGTATATGTTTTTTATATCACGTGAGGCTTTTGATACAGTTAGGGTAAAATATATCAGAAACACCGATTCTGACCTTTTCGTATACTCGTTCTAAAGACTCCAATTGCTTTGGCGCATTTTTGAGTGCACATTAGGAAAGTAGTGAATCTTTTCCCTAAGATTACATTTTTAATTTTCCTCGCAGATATGTTTTTTCTTAAAACAAGCATTGAAGTGGAACCCGCAAGATAGCAGCATACTGGGCAGTCTAAGATAATCGGGGACACGATCGATGAAACGAAAAATTCGACAATCGAGGATTTTTTGGAGCGAATTAAAGACACAAGGCAATGATCGTGCATAATAAAGGAGTTATGTGAAGAGATAAAGTACATAGAAGAAAAGCCACTTTCGGGCTCTTTTTAGGCTCATTTTGTTGATCAATTTCTGTTACTACAATCGATCTGAAATTTATTTTCGACCGTACCGTCATAACCGCGTTATATTTGGGATCTATAGAAGAGTCAGGTTCGTGAGCACTCCTTTTGACTCATTCGCCATTAAAAATTTCGGCTCACAAGTTCTTGTGAGGCCGACGCGTTAGATGAAGTCGGATCGAAAAATCGAAAGTTATAGCATAGATAAATTCATTAGATAGTTGAGTAAGAGGAAATATCACTTCCAGAGAGTATCAGCTGAATGTTTAATATTTCGAAGCATAGAACCTCAAGTTACTAAAACAGAAAGACTCAAACCGCTGTTTGAGGTATAATCAGTTTAGCGAACTGAAGAAAATTCAGCTTTAAATGTGAATCAAGTAAGTGAGAAGATTAAAAGTAGTCAGTAATTTTGCTTGCAATAAATTTCACATACATATATTAAAAATTTTTAATATCTAAATTCTTATCTTTATATTGAAGCAATTTCTAATTCAATTATGTTCAGTGTCAGAGGCACAAAAGGTGGATATTTAATAGAAACACTCCAAAAGCAGCAAGCAAAATATGCATTAAGCACAAAACAAAAAATTGAAACTAAAAGATAAACATTTGATAGAATTAAGCAATATCCTGGCGAATGATTTCTGATTGCCAACGATATTTCCTACAAAAATCTCTACTATTTTTTTTCATTTTCCTTCGTTAACGTGTGCTCTTTCTGGCCAAACACTAAAAAATATTAAAAAAAAAAATTGAATAAAAAATCAATAAAAATGGAAGCAAAAAAAAATATCCTTACTCGTTTATTACTTTGAAGTTTATTTTATAGATACAAATGCAAACTTTTGTGGCTGTGTACTTGTAGTCGTTGCTGTGTGTGTGTGTGTGCATGGTAAAATAAATGTTGCCATTTTGGGTTTCAGTTTTTTTTTTTTGCGATTTCAATCAAACAATAAAAACAGCAGCAGCCGACAAAATTTCAGTCAGCAGCCCTCGCTCTAATATATAGATGCTGGCAAACCAAGCGTATAATATAAATGTATCTAGATGTTATTACGAGATACGATTGTATCTCAAGTTAAGTGAACATGTATGTATGTATGTGTGTGTGTGCAAATTGTTTCTTAATTATTGTTTCATTTGTTACAAAATCGTTTTTTACTTCGTTTATTATACAATAACAAAAATTAAGTGCCCTTTCAACCGCAGCACAAACACACAAACACTCACACATACCAGATGATTATCATTTTTTTTTTATTCTTGGCTTGTGTTGTTTTATTTTCTTGCTCACTCAATCACTCGTCTGTGCCATATATCCTTTTTTCTCTTTTTTACTACATCTTTTATACTCTCTCTCTCAATGATGCTCTTCTTGTTTCCAATGCCCACTGGCGCCATTAAATATCCTGATGCATCCTTAATAATGTATTTGCGAGTTCATTTCTTTGCACTCTCTCTCATGGCTCTCAATGTATTTTTCATTCAATTTTACGCCTATTGCGTGAAGTCCTTGCAATTTGTTTTAATAAGTAGAAACGTTTAATGTGAAGCGTCCTGTTTTTAAAAATTCTCTCTCAATACTACACCAGCACTCTATTTTGCAAATGTAATATTCGCATAAAAGAGAGAAAGCAGAAATTTCCCTACTTTTGAGTATCTTAAGGACATTTCAAAAATTAAATGTAACCATACTTTATAATAAAATAAAATTTTTAAAGCATCCCATAAAAGTTGAAAACTTTTTAATAAACAAACAACGTAATTTTGCGTTTGATCAAAACTAAGCTGTACTGGGGGGGGAAGGGGCGTTTAATGTTATTAAAATAGTAATATTTAAAGTGAAAAACTCTTTAGTTATTGATACCTTTGGTGTTGGAAATCTGCTCAAGTCCCAAAAATCCGAAACTTTCCAGAAGCTCGGAATCTTTCTTGAGTCCTTATAAGTTTTTAAACGTGAGTCCCGAAACTTGCATTTTATCGTTCTTCTTGAAGCGACTTCACTATCACATCACGTGATTTTTCTTAATGTATAATCGACAAAGGAAGTAAAACTAAAAGCCAACTGACGATGGCTTGGCGTTTACATACACAAATTCTTGCCGAAAAGTTTCTTTATTTGTGGGAAAGAGGGGAAAATCCAAAGAGACGAGGTACAAAATTTGTCTTATGTTGCAAATGCCAAACAAAAACCACAAAAGAGAATAGACAAAAATATGTTTCACCGAATTTACACTAAACGCCGAGTACGATTGCTTTTCTGAACTGCTGCAAGTAGTTCCAGAAATTACCAATGTAATTGATCTTGAATAGTTCGACAAAAAATAAAAGATCAATCCATATATGTCATGTTTTACAAAATCGAATGAGTCTCTTCTTCATGCTCTCTGGGTCATGGTTTCCGAACAAGCTCACCTCATCGAACACTGTCTCAAGACAATTCTGAACAAGTGGGACCGACATGGGGCTTGACATTTTTTCATTTGAAATTGAACTCTTTGTAACGCTTTTGAAGAGCTTCAGTTATTTTTTCAGAAAACTGATCATAAATCGTTAGAAATTCTATGAAATATTCGCGAATAATAAATTTGAGCAAGTTTTCGCAAAAGTCGACGTATGTATCTGAGACATAATGATATTTGTTTAATGCCTGGGATTCATTCTCGGACCAGGTGAAGCATGGTGCATTATCAACTTTTCGAAAAATTTTCCTGATGATAACGTCAGAAGGTATAAGGATTATTTCATTCTGTATATCTTGACTATATTCTCCGGACGTCTCTTTCAGTTCACATTCCTTTTTGAATTTTAAGTTTTTTTTTGGGTCACATTGTCAATCAACATCCTGGACAACAACAATTTTTGTGATTTGCAAGATAAAATGTATTTTTTTTAAATGAAAGAGACCAAGGGTTAAAATCGATAACGGTCTCGCTTGCAAAGTCTTAATCCGGCGTTGGCTACAGTACTGCCTGAGAGGGTTAACACTCAAATCGCTCCAATTGCGTCAATTGACGTAGTACCATGATAGTCCAGTAGGTGACCTAACATTACTTTTGTGTATGCTTATTTTGTGATTCTTGCAAAGTTATGTGAGCACTGCTGTTGACTTAATTAAAATCTTTTCCGTCAACCTATCTAACCATTTATAATGTCTTAGTATGTCAGAAAGCTTTCACAATACTATTTAAAAAAAATATGGCAACGCTTTTGAAGGCTCACACTGGCGTTGACAGCATGCAACAGGGTGCTTTTTATATGAAGTGTGATCAAAAATCACACGCGCCAAAAGGAATGTTCACCCTAAAAGAATATGTTGGTTTTGTTTACAAACGATTCCAGAAAAGTATTTTTAGAGCACTCTCTCTCTAGGATAACAGAAACCCACAAAGAGAAAGTATATGTATTTTATCTACATACATAAGTGTTAGTGAGTAAAATTATTTGGCAAAATAAGTCCCGCCTTAAATGCTGTGACTGTTGTGTGAGGAATACGAGTAATTTAAATGTTTGTCAGCCTACCGTTAGACCGGTTTTCCAATTTGATTGCCAACAACAACAACATACAGAAGGCAGCCTTGTTATGCCAGACGCGATTTATTACCACCTTTACGTGTATAGCACACACACACTATGTCAATGTGTGTCTGTAATTTGGCTGTTATGGATTGTTGGTTCAATTCAGCCTGTCAGCTCACACGTCGTTGGTAGACGTCGGTTTACCTTGAACGCGTTAGGTTGGATTTTACGTTGTTGCCGCATGATGCAATATTTTTAACGCACGAATTCAAGAAAAAAATTCGCGACGGACTAAAAAATGGATTAAAAAAGCAAAACGTTCTAAATAAAAACAATTTGGATTAAGTTAAAGTTAAACAAAACAAATTTCAATAAAAATCTCAGTTTTTAAGCTTACAAAGCTTAAAAGAGTGTGAAAAAAGTGCTCTGAAGTTAAAAGCTAAAAAACCAAAAAAAGTGTTTCAAGTGAAAAGTTTAAAAATATTTAATCAAATTTGTATTAAAAACAAAGCTTAGTCAGTTTATAAAAACCCTTGAATTAAAAAAAGCTAAAAAGCTTTTCTCAAAACCATGGACATCAAAGCTACCCCACCACCGCCGCCACCAACAACTTCAACTACAAATCCTGCCGCGATCACTGTTGTTGCTGGTACACCATCACCGATTACCACGCCTCTAACAACACTCTCACCCAATTCGACCGCGTATACAACACACGTGACGTCTAGCGGTGGCGGTGGCGTCAGCAGTGGTGTCAGTGTCGGCGGCGGCATGTCTGAAATGCAAAAACAAACTTTTCAACATATTTTCGAAAAACTTGTCGCCAATAATAATACCGGTGCAAAACAATTTCCACCTAAAGAACTTGAAAATTTTCGTCATTTGCTCGAAAATGTACGCGATAATAAAAATCTTCAATTGATTATGGAGAAATTTAAGCACATGGAGCACTCTGAACAAGGATTTTTATTATCAAGTGGAGGCCTTAATCATCATGCCGCAGTGATAACTGAAGGTATTTTTCTGCTAAAATAATTTTTTATGAAATGCCTTACGTTTACCGCCGGAAAATACAATATATAGCTGGACCTTAACCAAATTTTACATCCCGGAGAGATTAACGTATTAAACAAATACTCATTGAAATTAAACTTAAAACGGACTTTATTTACATATTCTATTTTGTAGTGAAAGTTCGGACTGACTTTTCGGAGTTTCTGTAATAATTAAAACGGTCTCGAAAACAGCATTTCAGAATCTATGAAAAAACTATGGGTTGAGTGAATGAAATAATTTGTTTATATCTTTCCCAGTGATACACTTAAAAAATTAATATGGTAAATCCGGGCCCAGAGTAGACACGTGCCTAGGGCGACAAGAATTAAAAGGCGGCAAATATTGGCGAAAACTTGATTGAAAAACTTTTCGTACCAAAGTTATTCCACCATTAAAGAAGTTTTGAGGGGAGGGGGGTGGCCATTTTTGAAACTGCCTAGAGGCGAAAAATTTCTAAGTCCGGGCCTGGCTAAATCTTACCAAAATTTTACCAATTATTTATCTCGTGTTAAAAATTTTCTGTCGTAATGGCTACTTACAAAATTTTGCCAAAAATATTGCATTCCTATCTAAGACCACGGAAACATTTAAAGCTTTGTGGTACTCCGGTTCGAGGCCATGGCAATAGGATCTTTTTTAAATAATTTTATCTGTGCATGTTAATTGAAACTTAACTTATTTTAATTTTAAAACTTCGAAGAACCTTATTTGCTCTAAAATGCATTGAATCGGATTGGCTTTCGAAGTGCATTTCTTTCGTATCTCTTTATTTCCCAGTGACGAAAAGTCAGTTTGATAATGCTTCAAGCAACTACAAGATATAATATGAAACTTAAATGATACTTTAACTCTTACCGAACTGTTCATAAAAAGACTCAACTGATTTTGATGAAATTGTGGGGAGTTTGGATTCTCCCAAGTAGAAATTGCTTGATAAAATAAATTTTTTTGTGCCGTACCGATTACCTTAGATATGTCATGGGTATTAAAATATCGAACAGCCACAAATATTTTCCAAAAATACCAGCTTTTGGAGAAACTAAAACAAAAACTTTTTTTTTTCAATTATAAATAATATGAATTGTACATAATCCGACTGAATTTTATTCCAAGTAACAGATATTCTATTGGGATTCAGGAATTTTAATCTTATGGCATGAATATTTACACTACATTTGAAGCACCCTAATTTTGTTTTACCGCTGTTTTGCATGCAACGTTGACAGCTTTTTCACCAAATGATCATTACGATTCATTGGAAATGTAATTTGAGGTTCTTTTGTGGATCTTTTACATGGGGGCCTAGATTCAAGTGGGATCATTCGAAAATCTAATTTGGACATCACCTAATGCTTATCATATTATCGAAGAAAGCAACACAATTTGCCTATAGCCTGTAGATTTTAGGAAAAGATACTAAACTACACTGAACGAAAAACGTACACAATTCCAAAGTAAAACTACATTCGGCGCATGTATTTACATTAAAACACAGCCAGTGTAAAAGTACATATTATTTATGTACAAAAATACAAAAACAATGTATCACAGACAAATTTAATTTAGCATTACATTGACCAAATGTACGTATACATATACTTCTATGTCAATGTACAGAAAATACATTAAATATATGTACTTTTCGTGGAAAAAATGTATAATTTTAATAAAAAATTTTAATGAAAGCCATACATAGTATTAATGTACGAAATTTGGTTCAGTGTACATAATTTTCACACTCAGCAAGGCATTTAATGGCGCAACCGTAAAAAAGTTTTTGCTTTGGTCCAATGCAGTGTTATCGTAAGAGCTTAAATTTTCTTATGCGTTTAATACTGTCACGCCCCATACGATTTTCGATCGGCGAGTAGCCAAACCGATTCGATGACCAATTCGTCTAATATGCATGAGTCTGCGGTAGGGTATGGATGCTGGTGATATATAAAATTCGTAAAAACATCTCAATTTCAGAATTTGACGTGATCAAGACGAAGTTGTTAGTTTGTCCAGCATATGGGTACCTGCAATTCACTATATACATACTACAGTACCTCATTATCAATAAATAACTTCCATATCCAATTTATTTCAAAATTCAACTGACACAAATTAAACTTAAATTTTCATACCAGCTTTATCGTACAAATTTTTTTATGCGTTGATGTGTCAAATATTCAATTTCGAAACGACCAGCCATTTTACAAGGCATTACGTTATCGTCATTTGATTTGTTCATTTCCGTCTAAGTTTTCGTTGTCACTGATGTTATCGACGTTGTCTGTTGGAGTTATAATGAAATCGACGTGATCCGCAATTTTTCGATTATTATCTCCATCAGATGCATCATCATCACTCCAACTTTCGATCAATGCTGCTAATTCAACGGCTGTTAACGCTTTTTGTAACGGAATCGTAGCTGGAAACACGAAAATTGATTTCGGCGCGAAGACGAATTTGAGCAAAATCGAATGTTTTTTAAATATCATCCGAATTTTACCCATAACTGATGTTTGAGTGGGGGACCCCAGGCGAAACTGCTTGGAAGGCGGCAAAATGGTTCTCGTAATATGAAATTAAAATTTTATTTATAGCATAATACGAAATTTTGGAAATATTTTGAACTTTTTTTTCAGTAAACGAAAATAATTGGAGATAGTAATTTGAAATTTGGTAGAGTTTCCGAGATATGGAAAGTGAGAAACTTTTTTTTCTGTTTATTTACAAAAATTTTTGGATGTTTTCTTTCTTAGCATTTTTAGATATTGCAGCTTTTGAGACTTTTGGGTTATATGTTTCAGTCCACTTGCCAGAACAAAAAATTTATACATTGTGTATTGAAGTACTTAAAATTAACTGCTTTTTCGTATCATTTTTCTTTCAGAAAAAGCATTGATCGACTTGCAAATTTACCAGAATATCGGTGTTATCTAATAACTCTCAGTTAAAATAATGGCCCCTATTATAAGTGTCAATTAAAACAACATGACTTAAGTTAGATCATGTAAATAAAATTTCAAATTAATAAAAAAACGGATATCCTTATTCGTATAGTGATAGTCTCAGTAATTTCTAGTTTGTACTTATGTGAAATATGGCTGCATTGCCTTAAATAAGATTGTCTGTATAGCCTTCGCTTGCATAGGATGTGCCACGCCCTCTTGTCGAATTATACCTGGTTTTTGCACATTGCTTGTACAAACCATTTAAATTACCGTGTGATAGGGATAGGTGATTCTTCTTTTGGGTGATTTACAATACGAAAAAAAAAGTTGCAGATAATTTAAAAACCTCAATTAATAGTACATTTATTTATTTTTTTACAAATACTAAATTGCAAATAAAAAAAAGTGAAACTTTAGCCTAAATTACACTAAAATGCGTGTCAAAACGAAAAGAGCAATAATAACAGCAACAACAAACGACCACTAAACAATCTGGTGCAACTTACTTGCTCTGACTGATTTAATTAGCACAAATTGCCAACAAACACGCATTTTCACCACAATACAGCAAAGTGTTGGTCGTTCTCCACCAATTCCCCTGGAATTCCACCAAGTTCACCAAAGACGCCATGTTCACAATAATGTCTACGTTAACTAAAAAAAAAACAACGTAGTGCCAACGCTTTATTCTTTTGCAAATTAAAACTAATCGCAAGCTACTAAAAAATTAATAACAATTAAAGTAATTAAAAACATTTTATAAATCAGACAGTTTCTTTTCCCAAGAAATCGCAATAGCACTTAAGTGTATATGTTGCACAGTGGGCAACATTTATACCTATAACTTGTATGCAGAGTAGCGCCTAGTTAAAACTTCAATAATTTAATGTTGTCTTCTCTTAAATTTAGTTATGTATGTTTCAAATAACTTTAATAAGACCGCTGTTAAAAACTGACTGTTATTCATTTATCTCGTTTTTGTAACGCAGTTTTTAAAAACGCTTTCACACTGACAGTAACGCATTTTTGCTCAGACTTATCTTCTTTTTATATTTTAATTTTTAATTTTCTGTAAGTTATACACATTTTATTAAATAAAACTGCTCTTTAACGCAAAACTAATTACGTTGTTTCGAGACTCCATTTTGTGTTTACTTTGTTCATTTGTTTACTTTGTTTATTTGGTTACTTTGAGTTTTCGTTTTGACAAAAGTACGCAAAATTGAACAACCCTGACATATCATATCATAATAGCGCAAGTTTTCTAGAGAAAATGTTTTTTGTAGAAAACCAAGTTCGAGATGTTTTTGTTTTTTGAAGCAAAAACGAGATAAATGATAGCTTGAATGCCAGTGTGAAAGCTTTAATAATCTTGAGGTTACAAACAATACTACTGTGTAGTGTCTGTCCGTCAGTGTTGCATTTATTTGCATATAGTTTGTAACTATTTGCGATATGAGCAACAACAACAACAACCATAGTAGCTGCAATCAAACTAACAACAACATCAATTTAGGTCATATAATTAACAATTTAAACATGCGCTTGCCATATTGCATTTTTTTGACGTGAGTAACATGTCATGACTTGACAGCCGGCTGTCATGATAAATTGTCATAAAATGATTTTTAGTTAGAGATTATGATAAAGAAACAAAAAAAAAAAAGAACTGCACGTAGATTTGGTGTTTTTTTTTCTAAATTGTTGCCATTTTGCATATGACCCTCCCCCGCAGGCAATGGGTGGCCGTTTTGAGACCTATAATTATTGTATTTACCTAGTTAATACAACAAACATTTCATGTCGGAAATTAGTCAGGAATGCAAATATTTTGCCCCGTTTGGGGGAGAGCGGTAAAAATTTTAATCCTTTTAAAATTACTTACAAATTTACAACGCTAGCGTGCATTAAATTGTCGACATTATTTTAATTGTGTAATTTAAGGGTTTTAATTTAATGAATTCAACATTAACTTTACTTCGTATAGTATTGATTTATTTATTACTTTACTATGCAATAATTTGCGTTCTTTTTAATTTAACTTTTTTCAGAAACTGATATTTCACTTAAGGATACAGCGCGTAAATTTGGTCCTGGTGGTCAAACATTAACGCCACGTCATACGATAGACGCTATTTTGGGCATAAAAAATCGTGGAGATGGCAGTGATGGTAAGTATAGTAAATATGTATGATGCTTAAAACCGTTTGGAGTTAAAGCTTTCAATGGTAATACAGTCGATGTTCAATATAACGAACTGTTCGATATAACAAACTTGCTGTCTGATATAACGAACATTTGACGTAAAAATTCATAAATTTATTAACACCGAACTTCTTTGACCTCTATTCAGGCACTTGTTTCAGAAAGGTCTCTCATCAGCTCAATCTAGAATTGTTCAGTGGAGCTTAAGTCTGCTGATTTTGAAGAACAAGTGCTATATTTAATACATCCCTTAGTCATTGTGTTGTAAAATAACCTGTGGAACGGCCATGTGCTGGATTTGTGCACTTTTCTTGTGCATATTAATGAAGTAGAGACATTTTAACTGGCATCTAACATGTTAATAGTTCATAAAACTTCCCCTATATGATTTTTAGCGCACTTCTTTCATACTTAGCCTCTCTCTTCCAGTGACACCTAACGAATCCAATCCTGTTGGTTTTGGTTCTATTAGACCAGAATACTTTTCATATCATCTTCATCTCTGTTTTCCGCCATATGACTCTGCCATTGTGCTAGGACATCAACGGGTGCTTTCAATTCTCTCCAACAATTTCATGATTTAGGATGTCCGCGCTCTCCGCTTCCCTAAGGGTTCTACTCCAATGCTTTCGTAGACTTCAGTTTGGGATTTTTGCAACATGTAACGAATATATTTTTTTTATTTTTGCCACTTGATTTGGTAGGAAATAGGATGTTGGGCACATATGATGAGCGATCAGAAATTAGAGATGATCCAGGAAGTTTCAGAACATTTGTTGGTGAACACTTTTAAATTGATCAGCAATTTCAAAATTGAGAAAAAGTGATTTTCGTTTCTTGAATAACACAGGCCGACAAAATTTAATCAAAATTCAGACCCAGAAACCAGACAATATATTTCCTAAGGTTTTTGATTCGCTGAATCCAAATCTGGCCTTAAAAATGCTCATCAGCTCTTACTTACGAGAAATCCTAACCTAAAAGTGCAAAAAACACGGTTTTTTTGGCTATATTTGAGGTTGTTTTTCATCGAGAATATATTTTTTTTCCAAAACTGGTTGCGGCATCTGAGAGTATTACTCTTACCCTTCAAAACCCTGTTTAAATTTTGTCGATATCTTTTTTTAGAATAACCTCAAATATAGCCAAAAACCGTGTTTTATGCACATTTAGGTTAGGATATCCCGAAAACCAGAGCTGATAGAGGCCAGATTTGGATTCAGCGCATCAAAAACCTTCGGAAATATATAGTCTAGTTTCTGGGTCTGAGATGCTGTCGGCTTGTGTAATTCGAGTGAGTCTGTTTAATGCATCCCCTCAAAAAGCGTCAATGTAGTTGATGAGGTCTGCATGTTACGAGGCCAGCTTTTCATTTATCTGCACCACGAAAATGATCAATAAACCGATTAGGCAAAACCTGCCTGTTTTCAGCCTTTGTGATTCCTGTTAATGAAGTTGGAAAAAACGAAGCCAGTTCCAGTGAAATTCTTGCCACTTATATTCCGAGCTATTTCATAAGTTAAGCGAAATACTCTGATTTCTGCGGCTTGTTAAGCTTTCTAGCTTGGGTATTTGCTGCAAAGTCGTGGTACATTACTTGCAACATGTTAGTGTGGCATCTTCATCATCGATGAAGTTTTCTACAACGATTACATAGGCCGACAAAATTTCCCTCAATATCAGATCAGAAATCAGACTATACTTTTCCGAGGGTTTTTGGCGCCCTGAATCCAAATTTCACTTTTGATTTGACCCATCAGCTCGGATTTTCGATATATCCTAACCTAAAATTTCAATCAATGCTATTTTTTTGACAAATTTGAGGTTATGTAACATCATAAAGCATTTTGATTTCACAGAACTTGTGATGCAAATGGTATAAGTCTGATTATATTTCTTTAAAATCAATTTTAAATGGTATATACGTCTCATCGATCTACTCAAAAACAGAGTGAATAGAACGATGAGACAGAGCTGATGGATCAAATCGAAAGCCAAATTCAGTTTCAGCTCATCAAAAACTTTCGGAAACGTATGGTCTCGTTTCTGAGTTTGAAATTATGTCGACCTGTGCTATCCTAGAGATTGTACAGTTGGTGTGTGGATCTTTTGAAAGTTTATTATTATGTGCTAGATAGAAACCATAAGAATATGGCGATTTTCCAGGATCTCCTTATACAGAAATAGCCTATCTGCTTTTCTATCCGATGATCAAGTGAATCATTACGTAGAACTACCGACATCATGTTGTCCCATTACTTGCTTGAGGGTTTTGTAATTGTTTCTGCTCACTTTAGCGTTAAATTTGCCCATGGCCGAAATGTCGTTATTAAGTGATGTATTTATTATTGCTTTAGAATTGGTTGGCTTTAAAAGGCTCTTCTACTGTAATGTGTATGGCCTTTGTGACTTAAGTACTTGCATAATTGTCACGTTTCTAGTGCTGCTATTGAAGCAATTTATGAGTGATTTCAGAGACACATTTGCTGCGAATCCGTCTTACGTCATCATCATTTTTTGGTCAGTCTGAGTATGAGAACTTTTTATCAGAGCTAATTGTGAGTTCACTACTTGAACCATTCCATCTGCATTTCAACAAAAAAAAAAAAACCCGAACCTTTATACGAAGGCCAAAACGTGCTTAGCTCTTAAAATCAAATTACTATGCCTACATATCAACTAATTTACTAAACTATTAATCATATAAGAATTACAAAATATCGTTAGTCAAATCAGCACTAATTAAACCATTGAAAATAGTGCTGCTGAAAAAAAAAAGAAGTAACAAATCACTAAATTCATTCAAACATGTAATCAAAAACGATTATTTTCGCATTACACCACAATTTTCGTCTGCGACAATTGTCGCCGCCGCTGTCGGTTGCTAAATATTGGAGGCTAAAAATCACCCACGCCTCTATTTGGCACACCAATAAAATTCAAACGACTGAGACTAAATGAATATTACGTGCAGCAGCAACACGAAATTTTAATTTAGGGACTTAGGGGAGTAGTAATAACATTGGGTTCATGTCCAAGATAAGTTGATAAGGAAGGTGCAATTTCGTGCGCTTTGTGTGTTAAATCGCTAACTCCCGCAAGACGACGATTGTAGGCAATCGATTTCAATTACATTTATGACACGATTTAGCAAGTTTGTCGGAAATATAACAAAAAATAATATAAAATCATTGGAGAATAAAAATCGAGCAAGAAAAAAAAAATTCCAAACGACCTATGAAAAGAAATTCACACAGGAAGGCAAAGAAAGGAAATCTGTTATCGTAGTAAAATAATAAAAAAAAAATCAACAAACACAATCAACATAAATACAATTATGTGAGCGCTTTGCTCAAGGATATGCGCCGTGCAGTGGGTGGGTGGGTGGTTGGTGTGTGCGTCTGTACTAAGCGCCTCTATGTGATTTAGGCAACGACCAGAGTGCTTGATTGAGTTAACTGTTAGTAAAGTAGCTACTTGCAGAATTGCATGTTTTTACTCTGGTCTCCGGTTTATTTTATCGAAACAGTCAAGTTGTGTTAACAAGTCGTTGCATTTCTTAGCATTTTGCTTTCTCTCTTTCTCTCACTCCCTCACTTTCTGCACCACTGTAACCGCTTTGTTTGGTGGCATATAAATCGGATTTAGATGCACGACAACTGATAAACGCGCATTTGATGGCAAACTAAAAGGATTAACGTTCTTTTTCTTCAGAAGACTTGTAGTAATTTAAAGTTTTATTTGATTTCTTAACAAGAAATTTTCACTTTTATGTTCTTTTATTATTTTTGTCATATTTTTTTTTCTTTTGTTCCTTTTAGAGCAAGAGTATATTATACTTTAGTAAAAATTTAGTGTGTTGGAAATTGAATGGTACATCATGGCACTAAGTTAATTCTTTTATATCAGATTATGTCTAGCGATTGTCACACGCCTACAATTTTATTAGTTTTTTTTTCTATGAAAATAAATCTTATGAATGGGTAAGACTCCTGCGAGAGTGTTAATGAGTTTTGACGCGTCTGGTGTTGCATATTTTTTAGTGTAATAAAAGTTTGTGAATCTGCTTAAAACTGCTTGGAAATGTTTCGCAGTTTTATTAGTAAATTATTTTTATCTTCATTTGATTTTGAGCACTACCACGAATTAATCATTACTTAAAAACCGCAGGAGTTATATTTTTATATCCTACACTCCGGGTATATTCACTTTGTCATTCCGTTTATAGTGCATAGAAGAGGGCGTGGCAGTTATAGAATAATGATCAGCGTCTATATGTCCGTTTGTCTGTAGGTCTATCCATATGAATATCTGTGATCTGAATACCTAACGCCCATACCATACCGCGTTATCGAAAGAGTTATTAGATGTAAATTAACAACATTTTTCACAAATTTCAGGAATAACTCAGACAAGGTCTGCACAAAAAGTTGGTGAATTTTGACTAGAGGGCGTGGCACCTCCATTACAAGCGAAAACATCAAAATGCTTTACTGAGAGAATTATTTATGTTAATGGAACCCGATTTCTCTTGACAAGATCGAAGAAAATTTTCTTAAGTGGGCGGGTCAATCCCCATTTCAAAACACTATACTAAGAAAAATATTTATGGTAATACAATCTAATTTCGTACAAATACCAGAAATGCTTTGACCTAGCACCAGAAAAAAGTGGACACATTTTGAGTAGAGGGCGTGGTAACTATCATATGATTAAGACTTTAAAATGTTTAACTAACGAAGCTAATATAGTTAGTGCAACAAAGATCTACACTAATAAGTACCAGGAATAGTTGAGGCAAGCTCTCGTCAAAAAATTACATAAATTTCTACAAGAGAGCTTCGTACCTCAAATACGGGTCACTCTTCTGAAATCATTGACAACGAAAAGTGTGCGATATTTATCATTATTTTGATTTAGTCAAATGGTGCGGCCGGTAATTAGCTCCGAGTTAAACCAGACTCTGATCATATACCGAACATTGTTTTTCTTAAAAAAATTCAATTATGTATGGGATATACCGGACTTCGTAGCGGAAGTAATGCTTAGCTCTGTTCTGTACATATATAACAATTTAAAAAGTCAGACAGAAATCTGGCTGTTGTTTTTATTTCTATGTATGTCGAGCTTATTGTATTTGCCATTTAAGCTTATCCAGTAATTTTGTGGATTTAAGCAATATCCTTTTTCTAATCATCATTAACTTAAGTTTGTATTGAGTAAATAACATTCTAATTATGTGATCAATCTATTGTCATTTAATTACCATACAAACACCATTACAAACAATCAATTTCAAGTATTGAAATGTGCAGTAACTATTAACATACTTGCAACATTTTGCGTTTGACAAATTAGTCCTCGATGTATAGGGTAATGGGGTATATTATGATGATAGTAGCTATCAAAAACCATTGCTTATAGAAACCTACGGCTTTGGCATGAAATTAAATGGCCACTTGGCAACCCTTATTAGAGTTGTGGTAGAAGTGTGCTGATTCTATTTCTCGTACCACTGCTTATTACCCATAAGTAAGGTAAATAAAGGTATTCCATCGAAGGAGCTTACTATTGTCGTTAGTGGCCGATTAAATGATTCTTTTGTTGACTTCAACGATATCTTCTCAATATAAAATTAGTTATTTTCATTAAATTATTTTTTTTAACACATCGCGCATGCTTAGAGCAATGTCGTAGCAACACATTTTTCCCCCGGGGCGGCAACTTCTCCAGGCGATTCATATACTATATAATTTGTTTTAGTACCAAAATTAACTCTGAACTTGATGTGATATTACTCATCATGTCAATTAATTTATAAATTTTTAGCCTGTTATATATCACGAATATAAATCCCTTTAGTTAACTAAGCGAATACGAAATAATACACTTGAGTATACGAGTATTTGTGTCTCACATACTCAATCATAAACAATTGCAATTAATGCGCTCATTACGTGTAATTAAACGTAAAACATTTGTGCAATTAAATGATATGAATTGCGTTGTTATTGTTGCTGTTACTTTGTAATTAAATGTCACTTTGACATTTACCAATACGTTATCACAACTAATTAGTAAGCATGTCTATTGTTATTGTGGTGGTAATGAACGGATAAAGTCTATCGTGTTAAGGATATTTGCTACGTACGCAGGTAGCAACAGTTGTTGATTGATTCTTGATTTCACTTAAACCATAATTTCAATAGTATGATGGCCAATATAAATTCATTTGATATATGACTCTATGTCTTGCAGAGAATTTTTTTCTATATCCCAGATAATTTTTCAATATTCATGACTTGGCAATTTTATTCAAATCGAGTTCAACAGCACTTATTACATGGACTTATTTAGAGTTTCATCAACTTATGCCTTTACCTGAGATATACATATTTGTATAGATAGTTAAAGATTTCGCGCAACTTTTACTTGGTATGTTTTCCACAGAAAATATCTGGTCTAGAATCTTAGAAATTATTTGAAGTTTTTTTTATTTTTTTTGTGAAAAAGATAATTTCATTAGTCAGCAATAAAAAATTAATTCATAAAATTTTGGTGTGAGAATGATGAACTTCTTTTTTTTCCTGCTCTTTCAACAAAACATTGAAGTCATGTCACACACCGAAAAAAAAACTTACTCCGTTTAAGGAAAAATGCCTAAATGTAAGGAAAAAATGTCCTTCAATACGAGTTAAAGCCATGGGTTCCTCAAAATAAGTAAGTTGGATTCCTTAGTACAAGTAAATGCTGTTTTGAAATAAGGAAAAGTTTACTCAATGTGAGGACAAGGTTATAAAACTGAGGAAAATTTTACTCTTTCTAAGGACGAAGGTATCCTTAAATGAAAGAAATTTACTTAAAATAAATTCGTTGATTTCAAAAAAAATTTGTTAATTTTCTATTTCCTCTATTTTCTTATTTGTTGGTTACTTATTGTCAGTCATTCTTATTCTAATTGTAATAGGTTTTTAAAACTTCAAAGAAGAATTTAATTTTTTTTACCTGTCACCTCCGATCAGAGAATTGAACCTGTGTTCTGCGCCATGCCACTGTTCAAAGATGATCATCTTACCCAACTCAGCCACCGACAGCATTTTTAAGACATACTAAAATGATCTTGTTAAACTGCGCATGTAACAGCCATTGTCTGATCAGGGAAGCTTCGGTTCAAATCCCGGCGACGACATAATTTTTTTTTTTTTAATTTTTTTATTTTTTTATTTAAAAAACAAGTAGAGAACTATAAATATATAGGCAAAAACAGAATACTTACGAGAAGAATAGATATTAATTTCAGCGAGTGTTGCACTCATTTATTAAGGAAAATTTTCCTACGCTATAGTAAATTTTTTTGAAGAAACTAACTAAAACTGAGTGCGATTTTCCTTAAAAAAACATTCCATTAGATTGAGGAAGTCTTTACTCAAATGAGGAACAAGTTGTCCTCAAAAATTCTTCCCAACGAAAAATTTACTATTTCAAATGAAAGTTTTACTAAAACCACAAACTCTATATTTGAGGAAGAGCGTTCACTTGCTTTAATGAAACATGAACTCATTTTAAAGGACTCAATTACTAAATGAGACGATATTTTCATCAATATGAGGAAAAATAACTTAGATAAAGGAAAATTTTTACACTAAATCGGAGGAAGGCAGTTGTTCAAATTTAGTACGGTCTATTTTTTCGTTGCATGTCACAAAAATTGTACAATTCCCAGCTATTTCAGAAATTTTTGTATACCTATCATTTGTCATGAAAATCCGGGCCTGGCTGGGTTAATCCAGGTCACGTGGGTCACTAGGCCACCCTGATTACAGCGCGAATTTTAAATGATGAATTATGTAATATCATGCGTCTGGATTGATTTTTATGGTATTATGTTAAGCAAAAGGTATATGCCAATGAGCTTAGCGCGATTTTTCTGTGAAAACATGTGAATTAACGCAGGAGTCATGCCATATTAAATGGCAATGTTTCAACATCAAAGCAAATTAAAAATTTTAATATTTTATTAGAATCCGATGAGTGTTATTTCACATTTGAAGTGTTACCAGCGATTGAAGCATCAATTATTCATGAAAAGTCTCTGTGGCAAAAATGTTTTTCGGCTCAGTGAAAGCATACTATCTAATAACAATATTTTAAAGTGTTATGTTTAATATGAAAATCATTATTTTAAATATTATACATCTCACTAATTTCATTTTCTAATTTTTCATAATTATTAAATCAATTAACTTAATTATCTTCAATTATGCGCTTAAGCACGCAAATAACCTCATCAATAAATCAATCAATAAAAATGTGTTTTTCCACATGTACTCCCCGCAAAACTATCAACAATGACTCAATCAATTGTACGGGGCCTAAAATCAATTAAGGCGCAACCTGGCATAAGTAAAAACCAATTAAATTGGCTACTGTAGGTGTCGCAAACAAAGACAGAAAAAAAAACTATAAAAATCATAATTATAATGAAAATATACGTAAATAACAATAACAAAAAAGATCGACCACATAATTTTTTTTATTAATGCAGCAAAATTAATTGAATTACTTGCATTTAATTGCGCACATTTCGATTTAAACATCAAATCGACAGCTCAATCAGTTGCTACACAGAAAAAAAAACAACAAAATCACAGTAGCAAACAAAATGTTGAAAAAAAATGTTATTGCCAAGCGCTTGAGACACGTTAATAAAATTCTTTATTTATTGTTAGTACAAGTACACGCTTCAAAACTTTCAGCCAGCTAAAGACACACACACACATTCACGCTTGCTTATGTTAATTGAATACAACCATATGAGACACAAACTGTCAAAAGTCATTTAAAGTGACAGTGACAAGATCAAAAATGTAGCCAGCCAGCCAGCCAGCCATTCAACCACGCAATCCATTAGTCGCCATTTGTAATTTAACGCTTAATGCTATGCAAGGTAGAAGCTGTGTTTAATACGCATGTAAGCTCTGTTTATTAGTCGCCTCTTAATTAAGGTTTTAAAAGATGTAACAATTTGACAGGTTCATTTTTAGTTTTGACATTTTAAGCGCATCCTTTTCGCTGTTATGCCGAGTGTGTGCTAGTTATTTGTGTTCACTTCTTAGCCAACCAATTAGCCACCTTCAATGAAATGCATTTTCTGTTTATTTAAGGCCCCATTAAGATCAAGATAACTGCATTCTACCTACTTATTATCATTTTTTTTTTTTTGCTTTTACTAAATGCGGCACTTTTTGTGGTGTCTGCTTTGAATGGTCATCGCAGAATGGAAGCATAAGGTGGAAAAATGAAAGATGAAAATAATAACAACCGAAGAATTAAGAGCACGTTAAAATTAAGCCTCTTCTTAAGTGTTTAAGTCGTAAAAAAATCCTTCAATTGACTGACAGCTTGAACGTTGCTTGTTTTGACTTTTGATGTCTTCTGAGCTATTTTGTTGCACTGGAAAAACTTTTCTATATCAATTGAGTTGAAAGTCAATTTATTTTATTACCGTGTAAATGAAATTTAAGAAACTGTTATCGAAATTTTAAGTTTATGAAAAGCTGATTTTCTTTGTTTTTATTTTTTAATTTATATTGGTACAAAATAAGAGCATTAAAAAAACTGAAATGTCACACGGTTATTCGGAAGTGACTTCAACCCAAAAGTCGGAACACTTTTCGGAAAAAACTGAAATTTCAAGCTTATCTCGAAAAGATATGAAAAAAAGTTTTAAGAACAAAATTATTCCTCGAGAAAATTCCAATAAAATAGCTTACTTATTATATTTCATTCCAATGTTTTTGAGGTTGAAAAACTCATTCTATCAATTTCCGAACCGTGGTAACATATCTTCGGGACCTGACAGAATCCTCCTAAAGGTTTTGCGGATGTGTGCTTAGGTTTTTCAAAAAAACTCTAAGCAAATTTCCAGACAAATGGAGATTTGCGTACGCCCAGCCAGCTCCTACACTTAGGGAAAAATGTCATTGGAAATACTAGCCATCATTTCGATTTGTTATATAATTAAAAGTATAAATATGCAGTACTTTTTAAAATCGTTGAAATTTCGATAAATACCCTTTAATATCATCATTGCCTCGGAGAATAAAAATGGTTCATATAGGTGTAGTGGGCGTGATAATTCTCAACTAGAGATATCTTATGCGAAGGACACGGTATTAGTTTGCTAAAATTTCGTATAAGCAACCTATAATTTTGTGCGTATGACAAAAATTCAACACAATGCATTTGAGTAAAGTAGATCAGCGATGGGCAATACATGAAAAATGAGCCAATTGCGGCTCCTTATAACAAATACGTAATTTTCTAAGAAAAATAAGCAAAGTAATAACAAATTTTCAATTTTCAATGCAGTTGGGGTCAGTGGTGAGTCGCGGACTTACTTATAGGCTATAGCCTAGGGCGCCGTATTATAAGGGGGCTCAAAATTTTGAAGTTGATAATATTTTTTTAGGGGGGGGGGAGAGTGTTAAAGAAGTTTTTAAAACTTTTATCTCAAGTCTTATGAAAAAAGGCGACATAAGCTATGAAGCCTAGTGCGCCAAAATTGAAAATTCGCCCTTGGTTGGGGCAGTTATGACCTTCATTTGCGTTACAATAGGAGAAGTAGTCTATGTACTAACTCAGGTCACATTCTATATACTCCCCAAGTTTTATTGAAATCTGTTCATTCAATATGGCGTGATTGAGAAAGGAACAGCGTTACTTTCATATTTATGACAACAGTAGGATTATTAAATTAAGCTTTCTAAATTATAGTTTTGTGGTTTTTTAATTTAATTAGTCGACCGTGAGCAACTTCTAAATATTTGAATTTTGAAACTTTCTTGAGGATGTCCTTTTCTTCTGGATGGGCTTTAGCATACCTTTGATCCGCTTCATCCGAAAATCGCCAGCATTTTGCTCAATCATCTCTTTTCAAAATAAAACTACATATCGTAATATGAAATCAAAAAAGCCCTAAGTTGGAAAAATTTAATAGGAGATGCAAAGAACTTCCTAAAATGAATAGTGAACTAAAATTTTTCAACATTTTTCCAGGTTAAGCTTATTTGATAAGAATGTTGTTTTTAATTGTAAGAGTGTAAAATTTTGTAGGAAAATGTATTGTGATATGGTGCATCATAATAAATCAAAAACTCAATTTTTAATTTTTTGTAAGTTAGGGCTTTTTTGATTTCATATGACGATATAAACAATTGATAAACTAAAGAGACTTTGCCTCATTTATAAACACAAAAGAGTTTCCCTTTTTTTTGAACTGCAAAATATGAAGGTCAACGATCTTACATAGGTATATGGAAATTCTAAAAAAAAAAAAAAAATCTGAAAAATTTTACAACTTAATTTTAATTTTATTAAACACAATGGAAGCTCAGCAGGTGTATCCAACAAATTAACTACTGCGTTAATAAAATTAAAAATATTTTCTACCATATTAACGGAAAGCAAAATTTTAATGTTATCGAGTATAAAATAAAACTTGGTAGCACAATTGGAAGTTTAACCCAGTAATGAACTTGAACGCAAGGCAACCGGCAAAAAAAAAACATCTTGAGAGGTGAGACTAATTGACAGGCAAGGCAATCGGTGGCGGCCACACTAAGCGTTTTCGGTAACAATTATAACGCATAGTTAACACAATAAGGCACAAGTTGTTGCATGATGGTAGGAACAACATTAATGGAATCAATATAATGATAAAAACGATCGACAGCTCAATTTGCTAACTATTGTTCTGCAGCAAAAGTATGCGTTTTGTTAATTAAAAATCTACAGGGGAATTACAAGAAATCATAGCGAAGGCAATTAGGCAAAAGTTTAAAAGGTTAATTAAACGCCTTTTTTGGAGAACAGTTGGAACTGTGTATTTTGCTTATAGTAGCAATGAGAGAAAACTTACTGCTACTGATAAAAATTTTTTTTCAATAAAAAAAATTCAAAATATGTTAGCTCATTGTCTTTCAGGCAAACAAGAAAAAGAAACAAACAGGTCAAAAACTACCAATTATAGATTTTAATATTCACTACAAAAATTCCAAACAAAACAGCCCACAAAACCTAAGCATTTAGCTAAGTAGAGAACTTAAGTATTATAGGTTTTGATCAAACACAAGCGATAAAATACTTCAAACTTCACAATTAACCCTACTTATCTGTATGCATATATAGATAAAGTGTGTGAACGCTAATCTCGTCAAAACGATGACTTAACAATTTTTCTTTGAAATAATTCTGGCATACATACATATGAGATCAGGTTCTTTTACTTGAAAAAGCGGCACAAGCCACAAAATTCTTACAAGTACGAAACAATAAAAAGGAGAGCGCATTAAAAATGAAATCGATTTTTTTCTGATCAAAAAGTGACAGTAATTCTCTTATTGATAAGGTCAACAACAATTTTCTTGCAGGAAGTGTTGCATGGACTGCACAGCGTGCAAGAAAATGCATTGTTATGCTTCATCTGAGTTCCATCAACAGTGGGAATCTAAAGTGGCTTCGACACAAATTGACTTAATTATGTCAGCAGCACTTTTTTAGTGTGTCATTATTTATTGACTAATGAAGTGCCTGCAGATGGATAAGTAACTTATGCTTCAACATATGTTAGTTACACTAGAGCACAAAATAAAAAGAAGCTGCTCTCTTCACTATCTAACGTAACTTTCTTGTGTCCTTTATTTCCTCCACAAAACGCTACAATCGTGCTCGATCATTAGCGAGTTACTAAAGTTATCTCCAACATTTTCCCATCGTATCTACGATGATTTAAGACGGTCGCAGTTTTTGATGTGGAATTTGACACTGAAGATAGGGCTACACCACCAAATTTTCAGAATTCAGCGGCAAGTGGTGGTGAGGCTTATGATTTTATTGTCGCTGATATTAATATGTTATGTAGTTCACATTTATGCGAAATAGAAAAACTAAGGGTAGTGCAGTGCCGTTACTTCACCAAAACTTTGGGGGGGGGGGGCGCTCAAGAATTATAATTCTACCACTATTAGATGGTTTTATTGAATTGATATATTGAACAATAACTAGTATCAGATCTTTTGGGGGGCCAATACCCTCCCCAACCCTACCGAATTGACGCCACAAAAAATAATTTCGAAATAGCAAAAAAAACTCTTTTAAATTATTTTATCGTGTCTACCACTGATATATTGTGTTAGGAGCATAGTATATAAAACGAATATATAAAAGGCAGACATCCATTTTGCTATATTTCTAAAACAAAGCAAGTAATAAAATGTAAAAGAAGCTATATTAAATAATTTTATCGTTTTTTTCCAGAATTTTGTTGTCCTCAGTATTGCCGCTAAGAACCTGAAAATATAAGAGACAGACGTGTAGGTCTTTGCTTTTTCAAGTGATATAGAGTTTATGTGCCAAAATCGTCGAATATTCATATTTAATTACGACTGTAACTCTGTGGGTTTTGAATGTTTTGTTTGCTTGACTTTGTCAGCGAAAAAGCTATATGTGCGTACAATATTTTTATATATTTTCGGTGATAAAATGTTATTTCGAAAATAACGATAAAAAAAAGTATGTAGTATGCAAGTAGGATTTGCAGAAAGTAATTTGGAATGTTGCTGTTGTTATTTGCTTTGAAAATAGTACTGAAGAGTGGCTTGGTAACGATGGAAATTTACATTTTGATTTTGAGGAAAAAAATCTCCTCATCTGAAATGTGTTTTTACAAGCATTAAACTCATGTCATTTCTCTCACATATCAATGCAAATGCACAATAAAATATTAAGCGTAAAACAAATTGGTGTTTTTGAGAAAATCAGCCTTGTTTTTTTCATAAAAAGCGCTAAAACTCCGCCAATTTTCAAAATTTTTTAAAGATTCTGACAGAAAATCAGAAGTTCTATTAGAATCAAAAGACAAAAATTAATTATTTTGATTTTAATGAAAATGGGACTATTTTGAACCAATTTTCAGCGGTTTTTCAAGCTCTGACACTAAAACTTTAAATGGGCATAACTTCGTGAAAAATTATTTTCAATCAAATCGGGGAACGGTATATTCCCTTAATTACTATGAAAAACAACATATATAATCGGCAACCAATTCCGCAATTTGAAGTCACTCCGACTGAATGGTTTGAAATGGATTTGGTCAAAAGCTTAATCTTTTCCCTTCAAATTAAAAAAATTAAGAAAGGAAAAAAAATTTATAAATAACACAAAAAATATGCACCTTAATTGCTCAAAAACGTCTGCCTTTGAAAGATCAACACTGGAATCGTGTGCCTTGTCTATTTTTATACACCAGTTAGTCATGAGGCAGACGCAATAAAATGATTTTTTACTCCGTTTTTCATTTAAATTTTTGAAAGTAATATTGCAATTTTTAAATGCAGCAATAACTAAGTGGCAAGGGTTGTTTCTTTCGTTTCTTATGGCATAATCTTTATAATTATTGCAATCTGCCTGACGGTAAAATCACTTAAGTTTGTATTTATCAATAAATTATAAAAGAAAAAACTTCTGTCTAATGGATTTATTTGGTTTTGTGTTAAGATCCATTTTGTAAAATCATAGGCAGACGTGAAGAAATTGTTAATGGTACCTTTTTCAACAGGTTTCAAGGGCTCTCAATTCATAATAGAAGGACAACGCGTTGAATAATATAAATATTTCTCTAACTACACGCGGTCTAAATAACGCTTCAATTTAAATATGTTATATTCAATTGCAAATGTTATTGATCTGAAATCATGTCTGGCTACGGTGACCTACAAACTACTTATACATACATATAAGCCAAAGCTAAATAGCAGAAAATGAATAAATGCAAAAAAAAAATATGTTTTCAAACCCGTTTAACCAGACCTGTAGAAGCTTTTCTGTTGCTACCTAAAAAATATAAATAATGCAATAAATAGAAAGAAGCTCCAACGCTCAAAAATTAGTTCAAAGAATAATACTTTGTTGAAAGCGTTCGATTTAGTGCTAGAAAATATAGTTCAATGTGGGCACCTCTGTAATTGATAGCTATCCTCAGGAATGACTGTTTGTTTAGGTCGGAAAACATTTTTTGATCATAGACTTGTAACGGTTGCCTCAAATCAAAAAATATATCATGAACATAGAAGGCAAAAAACACATCATGTGATCTATGTACTATAAGCGGCAAAATTTGACCGAGCAATATAATTTTTAAATTTTCTTAAAAACTAATTTTTTTTAAGATATGGTTAGTTTGGAAATATTAGACTCCTCCTTGCGCCATTTTACAATCACAAGATGGTGTTTAGAATCCACTTTTATACCCTCTCAATCACTACATTTGACTACAGTCAGTTACTCCATGCGACAACTCTCTCCTTATCTTTAAAAATCACTTAAAACACAAAACCACAGACTCTTACCAACTTTCATCACATCATTATCATAGTTCACTCCCAGCTAATCGGTCATATAAACAAAATATGTAGTTCCTTTGTAGACCAACAACTAATTACAATTTAATTTAATGTTTCTCATCCCTGAACAAATAATATAACCAACATCAGTAACACCCACCCTTAGGATTGACACCACAAACAACTCGCAACACTGGGGGCTAACTAATCACTATACCAGTGTACGAATGCAACTAATTATGTGTTACCAAATGCTTACCTTGTATAAATTCGAATACAACTGACGACTGACTGCCTTTGCAAACCAAAGTCACTTCCCTCGACACCTGCTGGAGGTCGAAATGCCCCTTTGCTCAATAAAAAGCGTCTAATAAACGGCTTTCAATTAGTGGCGCAATGTTTACAATGTGCCGCAATAAAAATTCTTAAAAGGCATTTCTTCACAAACCGGTAATCAGCCAGTTGTGTGCCGTCCTTCGTCCTTTTGTGTATTACATTTGCAGTTTTAATTCATTGGGCCCATGGAATGCGTTTTGAATTTTGAATGTGAAAGCAGCAAAATATCATGTGACATGCAAGGAAGTCATTAGTTCAATCTGTATGCGCTCAATAGTAAGTGACTGAGTGGGTGGGGAGTAGTGTACTTATTGGCATTTGGAATGGGGATATGGTGGTGTTAACGATATTGACTACCGTTTGTTAGTTGCTATCGCTGTGGGTCTGTTGCATGAGGATTTTATTTGAATTGACTTTTTACAGTTTTAACTGATTTTACCACATTTATTGTGGATGGTGATTTCATGCAGACCAAACTTTCCATTCAAGTTAATTGCAAGTAAAAATCCAATTAGTTTGGCTTGTAAACGTAAGTTTAATTGCAGTGGGAAATAGTTTTGTCTCTAACGCTTTTTTTTTATTGAAATTTGAATTCAAAAGTACAGCAGATTAATAACTGATTGATTTTTATTTTTGTAATTACGAATAATTGTCCGCCAATGAAATTAATTTATCAATTTATTGAAGTAGAATAGAAGTATGTAAATTTGAGAACAACTTGATCGAGTTTTTACAACTTAGTGAGAAACATTTTACATAAGAATATAAGTAGTAAGATCTTCCACTACTTAGTTTGAATGCCTTAACCACAATCAGAACAAGTAACATGAAAATAACCATATTTATAACTATAACTATAACTATAACTATAACTATAACTATAACTATAACTATAACTATAACTATAACTATAACTATAACTATAACTATAACTATAACTATAACTATAACTATAACTATAACTATAACTATAACTATAAATATAACTATAACTATAACTATAACTATAACTATAACTATAACTATAACTATAACTATAACTATAACTATAACTATAACTATAACTATAACTATAACTATAACTATAACTATAACTATAACTATAACTATAACTATAACTATAACTATAACTATAACTATAACTATAACTATAACTATAACTATAACTATAACTATAACTATAACTATAACTATAACTATAACTATAACTATAACTATAACTATAACTATAACTATAACTATAACTATAACTATAACTATAACTATAACTATAACTATAACTATAACTATAACTATAACTATAACTATAACTATAACTATAACTATAACTATAACTATAACTATAACTATAACTATAACTATAACTATAACTATAACTATAACTATAACTATAACTATAACTATAACTATAACTATAACTATAACTATAACTATAACTATAACTATAACTATAACTATAACTATAACTATAACTATAACTATAACTATAACTATAACTATAACTATAACTATAACTATAACTATAACTATAACTATAACTATAACTATAACTATAACTATAACTATAACTATAACTATAACTATAACTATAACTATAACTATAACTATAACTATAACTATAACTATAACTATAACTATAACTATAACTATAACTATAACTATAACTATAACTATAACTATAACTATAACTATAACTATAACTATAACTATAACTATAACTATAACTATAACTATAACTATAACTATAACTATAACTATAACTATAACGTTAAATGTAGCCATTACTACAACCACAACCATAAATCTTTTTTCTTTCAGTTGACCTCTCCGATGACGCGACCGATCTCCGCTGCAATATGTCCTTGGCACAACTTCGCAACATGGACAATCACATGGCCCTGCTGCAGCAGACCCATAAAAATGTACCATATCCAATGCAGGCAAGCGCCCACCATCATCAACATCCGGCGTTGCATTTACCACCACATCCGCACCACATGAACTACGCTAATTCAGTCATGAATTTTACTCATCAAGCAGCCGCCAACAGTCATTTGCCCTACCCGCCAGCGCCATCGTCAACACAATCACTCGAAGGTGATCCAAATTCAACTCGCAGCAGCCCGTCCATGAGTGCTGATTACTTAAATTCCATGCATCAAATGGTTGAAGCTAATCAGTTACCGTTGCACCCGCATCACCACCAGCAATTTCAGCAACAACTACAGCATCAACAGCAGCAGCAACAGCAACAGTCGCATCAACATCCGCCATACAGTCATCAACAGCACTTGGCTGCACTTGCAGCTCATGCGCAGGCGCAGCATGAACATAAAATGGGCAAGTCATCGTCTCATCAAACACAACAGCAGCAGCAGCAGCAACAGCAACAGTTGTCGTCGGGCTACTTTGTCATGGATAATAATAGTGGCGGTGGCAATACGATCGGCAGAGATCGCGCTCATTTACTTGAATACGATGAACGTTCAATGTCCTCATCGACAAACTGTGACGGTGATGTGGATGCTGCCGACGATGATGATGATGATACCAAAGAAAACGGTTCAACAACAATTGATGTGACATCACCGGGCTCACCGCAACTTGGTGGTGGCAGTGGAATTAAACGCAAGTCTTCTTCCTCTAACTACTGTGATGATTTAGATGAACAAAATAATGATAATGAACTTGGTGCAGCGACGGCAAAAGTAGCCAACGGAAATGCTGGCGTCAGTGATAATTATGTGAAAGCATTCGAGGGTATACGTGCGCGTACTTTAGAAGAGGTGCAGCAACAATCACTAAATGGCAGTTGTAATAATTTGGATACATCACAACAGCAATTTCAGCAAATGCCGCACGTACGTATGGATGAGTATCGAGGAACGAATATGGGTGGTGGTGGACAGCAACAACATATGCAGGATCAACAGGATCGTCTAAATGATACGGATAGTGTTGTGAATGGAAGTTGTGCATCGAGCGAGGATCTCAATCAAACGAATTCAAGTGAACAGGGAGAGAAAATCACTTCGGGCAGTGATGATGAGGGTAATATTTTAAAACAGAATATTTTCGCTTAAATTAATTGAGTAGTGAAAAGATTTTATTTTATGTTTAGCTTTTGCTCTTTCTTGTGTGTGATTTTCTCGTTCCTGCAATTATAAATATTCTGGCATTTTCTACTTTCTTTTGCAGCACAAGATGACAACTGTTCGAAGAAAAAACACCGCCGTAATCGCACCACCTTCACCACATACCAACTGCACGAACTGGAACGTGCTTTCGAGAAATCACACTATCCGGATGTTTATTCGCGCGAGGAACTCGCCATGAAAGTCAATTTGCCTGAAGTACGCGTACAGGTAAGTTCAACAATAACATAATTTACATAAAAAATACATTTCATTCATACGAAAAAAATTAGTTTTATTGTAATTGCTCAATCAACAGTTTACCGGCAGGAGTTTCTGAAAACTGTGAATTTGGTTAGTTGCTGTTGTTTTAATTCTAATTTGAACAAAACAAACTATTTCGTAGGAAATTGAATAATTTCCGTTTGCAATTTATATTAGCATTTTAATTTGAAAGAAAATCAGATGTGCAAAGATTTTCGTAAAATCATTACAGATAGTGAAAATGAAAAATATCAATACCAGACAAATATATTTTAACTGACAAGGATTTATTTATATTCGGTTGTAATTAAGTTATGTGTAAGGAAAATAGCGAAAGTTTAAGGAAACATAGAGCTACGTCGAAAATTCTAGTAAGATAAGTTATAGTAAATTTAAATCAAACTTATGGTTTTTAAGAAATAACAATTTTTTCAAAATAAGTACCAATCTTTTGTTTCAATAAATTATCCTTTTATACTTTTAATCCACCCATTTTAAAAGCAAGTGATAACAAATTTTAGTACCACTTACTAACTTTATTTTTCACCATAAATTAAAAAGCAATTTTCAACCGAGGTTAAACTTTTGTAAATACCAACAATGCAACTTTTTAAACTAACATTATTATTATTATGTAACTAGAAAACTATTTTATTATGTGATTTACAAACGATAGAAATTGTCGCACCAAACAACAATGTTGCCAATGTAAATAAAATTTCAATTCTCAAAAACTTAATCAAAACTAAATTTCTACTTTATTTTGTTTAGGTCGTTCTTATGATATAAAGACATTCCATTCCTTCCCCTGCAGCCGCCCTCCCCCCCCCCCCCCGCAAATTTTGCACAAAACAGCAAATGACATGACATAATTGTGTGCAACGCTGTGCAACCAAAAATCGTGTCAATTTGACAAAGTGACACATAAGGGCCGTACGCCATAAAGCGCCATCTATTATTGCTGATAAGTCGATTGAAGACGTTGAAATATATTTGAGGTTTCGCGTTTTGTATCGTCGTCGTCGTCGTCGCTCCATATTTGCGCTCTTTATTTTATATTATTGTTATTATTTATTTGATTTCTTATAAATGCAAAACTAACCTCAGTTTCAACTACATACATACAATAGTACGAGTAATTTCCCCAATTCTTGTTGTATTCTATTCAATGTTGTTGTATCGCCGTAGGTAATGTTTAGTCAATAAAACTGATTTGTCAAATCACGAAATTTGATATTCTTTGCGGGTGGTTAAAAAGCAACAACATTTTTCTTAACTTTTTTTCTTTCTACCTTATTTGCGGGAAATAAATTGCATTTTTTAGGTTTAATGGCTGTAAGGAGGGGCACCTTAAATAAGTTTTGTCATATGCCTGCAGGAGGGTTCAATATAACTTCAGTTAAGGCTATGGCTTGGAATATGTACGTCAAAGCACATTCTTAAGCAATAAATGCAAAACAAATTTAATTTTCACTTTGAAGTTGCTATGCGCTGATTTAATGAGGGTGCAAAAATTGTGGCAGATATATAAATAGGCGCAAAAATTTTCAGTTTTTTTTTTGTTAAAAGCAATTGCTTTTGACATTGTGCGGGTGTAATTTTAGCTTTTTTTTTTTTTAGAAAATCATGTGTTCTTTTTTATGTTTTTAGAAAAACATTTGGCTCAACAGTGCGTATGAGTATGCGCAATTGAAAATCAATTCGGTGTCTCAAATAAATGTTTGTTTCGAAGTTTCGAAGCTGTTATTATAGTTTTTACATATTCAAGAAATACTCTAGAAGAAATTTCATCAACCTCGGTAAGCAGATTTTGGAGGCAAGATTCTTTCTTTGCCTAATGAAAAACTTCCTTTCTTCAAATATTTCCGTTGGCAATATTTCTTAAAAGAATGTTCTTTTTTATTGCGTATGTACATATAAGAAATTGGATCAACATGGCGTATGATGAACTTTTAATGAAATCAATTTACGTATACAAATCAGTGATGGCATTTTCAGTACATTTGTACTTTTTTCGGTACATTTGCATCCTGAAAAATCGTTGTCAGTACATTCGACAAGTTTTCAGTACATTCGGTACATTTGGGGCATTTTCAGTACATTTGCCAAATTTTTAGATTTTCTAATTAATTTAATGTGAAATATATCTAATTTTGCTAGGGTTTTTGAGATGGGAAAATTGAGGACCTTTTTTTTTTTTTGTTAGTAAATTTTAGAATAATTTCGTACATTTAAGGAAAATTGGGTGTTCAAGACCAAAAAGTACATTTGGGCTCTAAAAAGTACATTTGATTTGATGATTTGGTCTCGATTCAGTACATTTTCACTGATACAAATCCTTAAACCAATAAAATGTTAGTTTTAATAAAATAATTTATCTTCCTCATTCCTGATGTTGAAAGTCAAGGCAAAATATTTTAAAAGGATTTTGAAACGCATTGTTTATGAAAATGGAATTTTGGTAAATATACATATGTATGTTATTATGTAACTTTATACTTTATTTTGTTCAGAAAAATCAATTTTTTAACTTAACAGAATGTAAGTTTCTAGTCAAAATATCTTTTTATTTATTCGAAAAGTACAAAAATTATATGGTAAAAGTTTAATAAAAATCGGTTCATAGGTTTTTGAAATAATTTAGTTTTCGCAAGTGATTCAACAGCCAATTTTTTGCTGATTTAAATGTGAGTCTCGAATCAAAAGCTACTTTTGTTTATCCCTAAAGTTCAAAAAAACATTAGTGGAAATTTCCTCAAAACCGAATCACAGGTTTTTGAAATATCCTATTTTCTTTACATTTAATTTTTGTAGATTTTTTTTTTTTAAGTTAAATTTTAATCTCAATTGATAGGTTAGCTCGGCCCAAGGGTTATTTTAATTAATCCCATAATTTAAAAAAATATGTTGACACTGAATGTTGTTCCACTCACTATTAGCCTATTATATTTTGGAGTTTAAGCGCTGTCGTGTGACTATAAAGCATGCGCCAGTAGAAGTGTCCTCTGCAATGCGTTGCTGTTGCTGCCTGTGCTGTCTCACAAAATTATTTTGTCTCCAAAGAAGTTTATGCTTCCCCCATTCATATTATAAATATATGTATTTATTTTGTTTATTCCTTCGTGCTTTTCTTTATGGAATTTATGAGGTTCTACATAGCAATTTACCACCACGTTATGCTTTTTAGGCATAACATGCAAACCAAAATTTTGAGGTTTAATACCCCTTAGTTACCCTTAGCTATCTACATATCTTTACTTCGTATGCTGTCTTTAACAATTGAGACATAAATTTTAATGTGTATTTAAAAAGTTTATGATTTCTGGCTTTTGAAAGTGTACAAACCTACATAGAGTATATGCAAAAATACACACATTCGTGGGTATCAAAGTTGTATTTTGGGGGGTTACAGACCGAAAAATTTTGTAGCATTTCCTTTATTTTTAATATGTCCTGTTCTGACATAATAAATAAATATTTGTTTGTATTTTTATAGGTTTTTAATAAATTTCAACTGTATTTCTTATAATGTTAGAGACAGTTTGACAATTTTGTTACAAAGTTCTGTTTTTTGGTATTTATGACATTATTACGTGTTAAGTATATTTAAGGACAATGCAGTTGAAAAAGTTTTGCCCATAATAGCTACTTAGTCTACGTTTTTATGTTCAGCATAGTTTTTTATTGAGTTATAAAAATCTTTATTAAAATCATTTGAGGGATTGTTATTAAATACGAAAAAGTTTTGAAAACGAAGATGTTTACTTAGATTGAATTAGCATTATTCACTCAGCATTATTTTGTAAAAAAATTTAGTTCAAACTAAACAAATTTTTTGTTTTTAATTATGATACTTTTAAAACAATTCTCAACGTTTTCTCTAAGTCCTGATATAAAATAAAGTAAGGCATTAGGCTGATATTATTAGCTAAAAATTTTGAAAGCTCTTATGTAGCAAATATACTGATAAAAAATCTTGAACGGTTACGAATGCAAGCAAGATCATAGTGTTATTATGTACGATATAGAAGCAACCTTTTCAAAAACTCTCATTTTGTGCAATCCCAGGGATGTTATGCAATTCAATCTAGCCTGAATGTCATAAATTTAGAAAAATATCTTGAAATAACCTTGAGCGCAAGCGATTCAAAATTTTATTGAAGCAGTTTTTATCAACGCTAACAAGAAAGCTGTTTTGTTTGAAAATTCTCTCTTAAAGAACTCATGTTGCTGGACTGCATTTGGAGCAACTCAAATGTTCTATTCGTTCCAAAGGTAAAAAGCCTTATTTACTTCAAGACTTTTAGCCCAATATGTTTAACTTTTCTTTTATGTATTAGGCATAATGCAGTAATGCGTAATTTAACTAATATGCCAACAGAACATATAAATGAACAGTAAGTTTTAAAAAAATTTAATTTAATGTCCAGTTTAGAACTCCTTTATTTTGGAAGGATTTCTGAAAATTGCCAGCATCCCAGGATATTTCCAAAGCAGGAGGCAAATATCTTCGTGCCTATACTTAAAACAAAGTCACAGAGAGTGTTCTTTATTATTAAGTAAAAAGTTAATAAACTTCCCTGAGAACTAACACGTTACAGATCAAAATATGTTGGCAATCCTAATAACCGTTGTGGCGTGAAAAAGAATGGAGGGGGGCTAAGTCCTGAAAGGCCCTAGTAATTCCCAGAATACTAAATCAGTTAGATATGCTGATGAACAAAGAATGCAGATCCAATATATTTGATTCGTTTCCTCATTAGCCCCGGGCATTCGTAGAGTAGATGTTTACCGCCTCATTACCTTTTTTGTCTCCACAACTAATGTATAAATCTCTGAAAGTGACACTGTATCTGACAGCCATAGTGCCAATAATACAGAGCCCCATAAGCACTCCTACAACAGCTCTTAACTCTACTCTGCTGAACCTTAAGAGAGTTTGTGTCCTTCCCAGGTTCAGTTTTGGCCACATGTTTTGAGACATTTCCGATTGAATTGAGATAATTTGAATTAAAATTGAATTGAATTTAATAGGATTCATAGATTAGATATGATATTCAATTGAGAGGGAGTTGATGAAACTTTTTTAAATTTTACCGAATTGAATTCGCAGAATGTTAAAAAAATCGACCGTCATTCAGTCACCTAATTATCTGTTTACTACCACTCAGAAATTATTGTTCCATTTAAAAATAGATAGTTAATAATAGTTACTGTTCAAAAACCTTTTGCTAAGTCCTTAAATCAACATTTTTGGTAGTCTAATAAGCTTTTCTCAGTATTTGTATTATGAGCGTCATATCTCTAAAGAATTAATTTGCTTGTTCGCAACTCAACACATAAATAAAATTGTTATTCAGTGAGGGTATGGTAAACAATTAATTTTTTTTTTTGTTTTTCTAATTTTATGTTCCACAGTAACATGTCCAACGTAGTCTCCAGTGTATAATTATAACAAACTTAACATAATTTTAGCTGACAAATACCTATTTAGAGCAATCCCAAGAGATTTTCTGAGGTATTTTAGTGGTCATTTTGGTGGAAAACTTAATAGAATTAATAGAGACAATATATTTCAATTGCTAGTTATCATTGGAACTATGGTGGGTGTTAGTAAGTAAGCTGTGTAAATAATTTATAAGCACATTAATGATAAGGTAAAACAATTGAAAGCATTATGAATACTTGCTATGAACACATAATAATTTGTGGGAAAATTTATGTTATCATATATATTTTCAGCTAAACAATTTTAATAATATTTTTTTTTAATCGATAATCTTCTTCAAGAACATACTTCAGATATTCCTGCAAATAATATTTTCATTAATTTTCAAATGACACGCCCGTTCCAAGCGGATGACAATATTTTTTCTTTTTATACTTCATTAAAACAAAGCCACAAAATCTAGCAAGCGGAAAAAAAATACAGCGCAAATGAAATGTGTGGAAAATTGCAAAATCCTTTAACCACACGAATATCTTTTCCTTTTCTCTTAACTGCGTAATGTGAGCCACAACATGTGTTTTTGGTTTTCTGCACCCCGCCTAAACGGTACGATGAAAACAGCCAGCCAGCTAATGTAATAAATGATAATAATTTTTATTTGGATTAGACTGACAGTGCTGCCAAATATTCAATTTAGCTAAAGTAAAACAAAAAAGTAGAAAAAGAAAATTCCCTGTATTTTTTCGGATGCTGCTGTGAAATCTACCACAGTTATTGGCTGTCGTACTGTCGGTACGAGCTGGTTTTCTGCATCGTTTGGCAAAATGTTTTTGTTCTCATATCATTCAATTGAATGCTTTGCAATTGCTGTTGTTGTTGTTTTTTCTCAGGTTTTGCCATATAGACAGCGAGCGACATAAGGGTTAATAATAACGCCTGTCTGACAGTTGAAATGACAAAGTGTTTTCCTTTTTATACGTATTATATTCTTTTCAACTGTCTGAAGGACCTAATTATGCGCTGGATTAAGCACAATCATTTCTAAATGCAGTCGATGTTGAATAGAGAAAGAAAGGGGAAGAGTTTTGTTGATGAAAAATAAATAACTTTTATATTTTTTTTTCGCTAGTTTCTATGTGTGTTCTTAGCTATTAAAGGGTTAATTAAGTTTACTTCGTTTTCTTATTCATGCGGAAAAGCGTTGATGATTAAATTGTGCCATGAAAAGATTGATTATGTGGAACGAATGTTGGGAATTTTAAATGAAGTTTTTTTTTGTACTCACAATCAGTTTCATATGAGGCTAACTATCTTTAATGTGTTATGTGAAAAATTTTATTAAAAGCTTAATTAGATAGATTCATTTTAATTAATTATATTTTATTAAAAAATTGGTAGTAAAATAATGGAAGACTGTATTTTACGCTTACTTTTTTAATCAGCTAATAAGATTTTTTACAAAAAAAAAAACCTACACTAATTTACAAAATTTATTAATTTAAGAATTATAACATTGGAAGGAGAACATTCATATACATATATTTAGGGCTAATCTGGCGTTGACGATGAACAAGAAAGACTAAGGATTGCTTGCTTTCTTGCTAATGATGCACTAAGAAAGGGATAAAACTATTTTTTTTTTAATTCAGCTATAGTGCCCTGATTCTAGGTTTCCCAATATGCTCACGAACAATAAACATTTTGTATGAGATATGAATCAACAACTTGCTACAGCATTAATTTTTGCGAAATTACTAAGAAAAATAGGACTAACTTTAGGAAAATTTACTCAAAATATTGCCCTGTAAGAGGGATATGTTTAAAAATTGGGTATGATAAATAAGTGTTCCGCAATTCACTGAAAATTATCAAAAAATTAAAATTTTCAGGCTTTGGGAGATCATGGAATTAAGTATCAGTTCTTGTCCGACCAAATAGCATTAATTAATAAATAGGGTGTATCAATAAGAGTTGTAGGATTATTTTTCGAACAAAACGGACAATTGTTTGGATGTCTCCGAAATTTTGATTGCATTAGAAAGACGATTTATGGTTGTTATGCATGGAATACAATATCTGTTAAATTGATCGAAATTTTCGATCACTACTTCTTTTCACTTTTCGGCAATAGCGACTTCAATGTTCGCGTTGAGAAATGGAATTGTTTATGATGCGGCCGTAGCGCACTCCATTGACTTTGTAACGACTCTTTTGACGTCATTTTCGAAAAGTATGGCCCTATGACGCCTCAACTATAATCCACACCAAACGGTCACTCTTTATGAGTGCATTGGATTCTTCCGAATCATCCATGGGTTTTCGGATCCCCAAGTATGAAATTTTTTTTTTTTACGTAACCGCCAATTTGAAAATGAGCTTCATCAGAAAACACATTTTTTTTTGCAAAAATCACCGTCATCACTCTTGTTTTCCAAGATCCCACCAGAGAAAGAACGGCACTGCTGGTGATCCGCTTTCTGCAGTTATTGTATTGTACACATGCAGAGCCAAGTCTTTTTGTCAATATTCGCTACAGTGTGAACGTGGAGAGATCAAGTTCAAGTTCACAGTGACGAATTGAAGTGTTTAGGTAATTTTCAACTCTTCCCTTTACTGCCGCGATATTTTCGGTCAAACGTCCGGGGCGAAGTCGAATTTGCTGCAATTTAACGCGTTTACAGATGTCCAATGTCAACATTTGAAAACTATTAAGCAACCAGCTGTCAAATAATTGGCTTTCGCAATTCTACACCTCTTCATTCTTTATTAAGTTAGGCTTACAGGCCTCTACAGATCTGGAGGTACCCAAACATACTCATCAATCAATCATGTGTATGCATTTTTGGAATATTTTTTATCAAAAAATTTTTCCAGAAGGAGCCCCTTTTCAGCTATTGGCAACGCCAAGTCTAAAGAGGGCGCTGGCTATATGACGTAGTCTTATCAAAATCCATTGAATATCAAAATCGTTCAGTCATAAAAAAATTTGTCATCAAGCGATTCTAGTGCTCGTGATTGTTCGTAGTAACTGACCGCTGATTTTAATAAATAACTGAAAAACTTCCAGTCAATTAAATTTTTCATTTCACGTTATTATAGAATTCTTATTTTTTAAGTAAAGTTGAATCATTTTTATGCATTGAGTGATGGTGAAACATATAGTCCTTCAGAAATTTCATCATTAAAGTTTTTAAAGTGGATTCTAATATAAGCAAAGTTTTCGTGTTCCCATTCTTTAGTATTAGCTACTAGTGTTATGTCCACGGCTTCGCACGCACACGTCCCGTTTCTCTTAATATTTCATTCTATCTTCTCTCTATAAAAATTAAAAAAAAAAATAACAATTGAATGAAAAATCAATATATGTACAATCTTTGTGTGACGTTTTGCAAAATCTTACACTTAAAAAAACGATATTTATCTTAAAAAATATATATAAAAAATAAGTATGCAATAATCTTCCTTAGCATAATTGTTTTAAAAAAGAAATAATTAAAATCGATTTAGTATATTTTGTGCCAAAGTGTTACAAACCCTTTTCTCATAAGGAATTTTATGTAAATAGTACAGATGATACGAGTAGAAGAATATTTGTTAGGCTGATTTGTGAACTTTCCTTGATGAAGTTTTTTTCAATAAATAGGGCGAACGTAGCTCCATTCAAAAGTAACATAATATAGAAATTTTATTGCAAAATAGCTTTTAACCTATTATTTTGCCAACCGGCTCTTTCCCATTGATTAAACAATTTCTGCAGTTTTTCATTAAATTTTAATGACATCAAAATAAGCACAATTAATCTTTTAGTATTTTATATCCAACAGAATAAAATAGTAAATCGAATTTATAATTGTAGTCAGTCAGGTTTTGTACGGGAGCAGTGACAAAGACGCAATATATTATTTTTGTTTTGTTATTGTCTCTGGGAGCGAAGCAATGAAACTCCACTGTATTTTTGCTAGCTAATGCTTGCGCGCATGTGCCAAAACAATAACTGTGGCTTTGCAACGTCGGTGCACACATTTTCTCTTTCGAATTTGGAGGCTTAAGCGTATCAGTTTCAATTAAGAGTCATTAATATTTGCTAAGAAGCCACCGAAGTTGTGTAATTTTAAGTGTATTTCTAAAAGACGGCTTCTTATTCTTGTTACATTTCAGTTACAAAAAAAAAATGCTTATATAGCTTGCACTTTAAGGCACTAACCATAAACCTTATTTTTATTAAATATAGGTTATATGAATAATGCGAAATGTACAGTTAACTAATCAATAACAATTGACCATAAAAAATTATTTGCTATTATAAAAAATTGGTTTCTACGCATAAAAACGAAGTATTCCTTTCGAAAAGTTCCCCAATAGCTTCTTTAAGCGTTTTCAATAAAAATCAAGACAAATCAAAAAACAAACAAATATTATAAGCATAATTTTAGGCTTGCAATAACGTTTTTGTATGGTGACATGCAACAGTGAACTTTACGCAAACATTCATATGCTGGCGGAGGTCGTCAATAGAGTATTTTATTTGTTTTAACATTTGTATATGATATTATTATTGTACATTTTTGTTTTTATAGCACTATACTGCCATATATGAAGAAGTAAATATTATTTCGACATGTGAGGTAGATACAGACGACAGACAAATTACGTTCGACAAATTTTCATTTGACAGTTTTACGATATTTAATCATATAAATTGCAAAGGTATTTGTAATAAATGCATGCATGTCTGTGTTAAATACGAGTATTTATGTGTATTGTATTTTTAGGTATTGCTAACAAATAACCATTGATTCAATAAACCAATTCAAAAGAATATAATAATAAAAATCAGCATAAAAGCAAATGATATAAATGAATTTTTTACTATTGTAATTTATGTTTGATGCGTGTTCTGGCATTATATGTGTCAGGATAATAAATATGGGCATTGATTGTGGGGAAATTGCTTAACGAATTTAATGAACAATAATAAATTGATATTTTGTTTGTTTTGGGAACAAATTAATTTATGATATTTTATTTATTTTGGAGCATGGAAATTTGAGTGTCTAAGGACTACGTTTGAAAAAATTATCCATCACGAAATTCTTCAGAATAATTTCTTATATATACATACAATATATACTATATATATATTTTATTATGCTGTTTTGATAAATTTTTAGGTTAAAAGGATAAACAAGCACTTTTAGGTATAAATTTTTCAAATTTCATATCAAATCAGGAGAGAGATTTTTTTTTGTAAAATAGAAAAGAACAATATGGCATTAAACATGAATCACTTATAACGAAAACAAGACAGTCGATAAAGGTAATGGCTTAAGTTGTCAAAATCAAAAAAAAAAGGCCAAACACAAAGCATTCTTATGTAAGTCAAATTTTAAGCAGTAAATTGCGTACACCGAAAAAAGTTTAATTTTAAAATTTTGTTAAGTGATGGGAGATCATCAGAATGTAAATGGATTATTGTGTCTCCAGTTGCATTTGTAGAGTTAAATATTTGTGACGTGAGAATAGCATTCGAATCGAATCGATATTGTTTATTCTAATAATTAAAACAGTTCAAATAATTCAAAAGTTTTGAGTACTACAAAAGTTTCTAGAAACTTAAAAACTTCGAATGGCTCAAATAAATTTGAATAAATATATTTTTTTTCAAACCTTCAAATAAAACGTAAGTATTGAAAAACCTATTGCAAATTAGTTAATCTAATCGACTTTCATATTTTTCGAAAGGCTCGAAGTTTTTGAACTATTCTTACACATTCCATAACTTATTTTCAAATGGGTTATTATTACTCAATTAGTTTTTTTTTTTTAAACCGGACAGAAATATCGCTTTGGTGGGGTCAGGTAGCAATCTGGTAATATTTTCGTCCTAAGTATAAATTTTTATTTCATATCTCGCAAGCCGTGCAAGATTTAATTATTGAATTTTCTTAAAAGTAGGGAAATTGAAAAAATGGGCGTGACATATTTCAACTATTGAAATATTTAAGTCAATTTCACTCGAAAACGGCACCTACGATTTTCATAAAAATTTTGGAGATGATACCATTAAATGCAGTAATCAATGCAAATTAAGTTACTATACTGGTAAAACCCGTTGAAGGGAATGCCTCCGCCCACAATATTTATGAAATTTATAATAAGAATACTAAAGTTTAATATGGCAGATTTAAGTGCTATAAGGTATCGCATTATCAAAAGTGAGTGCAATAGTGCCTTTTGCCGTGGCACCTCCCATACAAGTAAAATACAATAAATGACATATTTAGCAGTCATATTAAAAGTTGATGCAAAAATGTTGACAAGACAGAGTTATTTCTGGATCGGGGGTTTTTCAACTCCCCAAATTTTATAACCTATTATGGCATATCTCGCAAATTACATAAGCTATTGAAATAAAATTTGATATGCGGATGCCGATCATTAATATTAATAATTAGAAATGTGGCTTCAATCTCTTTCAATATTTTTCAACCTCTTTCAACTTTTTTCAACATATTCCATATTTTTTAAACTTTTTCATTTTTTTCGACTGGTTCAACTTCTTTCAACCTCTTTCAACTTAATAGTGGAAGTGAGTTTCAACTTTTTTCAACATTTTCAAAATATTTTGACTTTTCAACGTTTTTCAACTTTTTAAACATTTTCTGAATTTTTTCCACTTATTTAACCCATTTCAACATTTTCCATATCTATCGACTTCTTCGACGGGGGAGGTACGTCATGTAGGAAAATAAAATGTCGAAACCTGATTCATCGAAACTTAAAAAGTGCATTACGCCAAAAAAATTTTTTGGAAAAAAAATAAATACAGAAAAAAGGAAAAATATCGAAAATTCCGAAAAGAAAGATCGAAAATCTCGAAAAACTTCAAGCGAAACAACAGATAAACAACTTATTATTTCCTTTAATGGATATTATCGTTTTTGCAGCCATCGTTGAACGCGACCGTAAGTCCATATCCGATGATTAATACTGATTGAGTACAAATAAAACTTCAGCTTGATTGAATTTTTAGAATTGAAGAGTAGTTCCGTTAAAATTTCAATTAAAAGAACTATTTGTCAATAGATTTCTTGACAAAATTAATTTTTAAATATACAGGGTAGACATATTTTAATAAATTATAAACGAAAATATGTCAGTATTATTGCTTATAAGATATTTATATTATGTTGAAGTAATGTAATTAATGTAGTGTTAAGTGCGCCCGTACTTAATGCATCATAAAATTTAAATATTTAAATTTTTGACATTTTTTTTTCGGTCAATTTTTTTCAACATTTACTTTTCGGTATTTTGCACATCGAGATTTTTTTTTGCGACATATCGTACCACACCCTTAGTTTTCATACACTTTCTACTTTTCAACTTTCTTCAAATTTTTTCGAGATTTTCAACCTCATTAAACTTTTTTCAACATCTTCCATATTATATCGACTTTTTCCGACATTTTCAACATTTTTCAACTTTTTCGAGTTTTTCAACATCCTTGAACTTTTTTCAAGATTTTCCACATTTTTTCGAATTTGTCAGCCTCATCCACCCGTTTCAACATTTTTAAACCTCTTTCAACTTTTCTCAACATTAAACGGCTTTTTCAACCTTTCTCAAAATTTTCCAACTCTTTCAACTTCTTTAAACTTTTTTCAAGATTTCCATGCTTTCCGTATTTTTTCAACATTTTCAGCCATTTTCACAGCTTTCAACTTATTCGACTTATTTTTCATATTTTTTCAACTTGCTCAACCTCATTCAACTTTTTTGAACCATTTCCACATTTCCATTTCAACTATGTTCCGTCTTCTGGTACTGGCACTTATAGACAAAATTTTTGTTTAAATTTTTAATTAAATTTGATATTTATAATGCATTGTTTGGTGGAATACATTTCTTAGTAAACATACATCTAAATCTAGAATGATTTACAGTTTAAGTTTTTGCTTTTTATATCTTAGGCATTATTGCATATGCACCATCTTATCATTTGAACGGAGAACTGCCTGTTTAACCAAACACGACCTTGCGGTTTTGTGGCTCATTCGAGTTCCTAGTCATAATTTTAAGATTTCCAGACATATTTTTGTTTGAATACTAAATACTAAACGTACTTGATGCAATTTATTAGTTTGTCCTTGGCTTTCAAGCATTGTATTTTTTGATATTTAAATTCTACTATCACCATTAAACGTTTATTGGCCGTAGACTTGTGTCCCACTATCACTGAAAACAATTGAGTGTTACAGTCAATACACCAGTCCCCACTCTGATATCAATGGAAAAAATTCTTACACTCTACTTAAGCAGCTTAAATTAAATGTTTGTTATGACAACTAAAAGAATACAAGGTAGGCCCTTTCACATACTTGTTAGCATATGTAAGCATATTTATATCAAATAGCTTAAATAATGACAACCATAAGCGGCTTAAATTAAATTAAGGCAAAACAAAACAAAAAGGAATGAATAAATACTTGAAGAATAATACGAAAAGCAAAAAGAAGCCGCCACAAAAAAAAAAACGCTGTGAGTATTAACATGGCTTATAATTGAAAACATAATTGGACATTAAGACGTTGCTAAGATTTGTTGTAGGCGTGGGTTCAATTAATACCAGCTGCAATTAAATAAAGCTTTCAAAGTGTTAGCCTCCATACAAATGCTTGGTACCATAAGAAAATTTATACTGATTGTGAATAAAATTAAGTTTTTCTTCAAAAGTGTTGCTTTTATTAGAGCACGAATTTCGTGTTTATAAATATTTCCGTTTTGAATTAATTTCATTCACGAATTTTTTTTTTTATGATTTAATTTTCTCATTCTAATTTAGGCACCATTGCTAATGAATTTAATTGTTATTTCTCTATTTGAGGGTTGCTTTGGTTATTAAGTGCTAATTAATCACTTCCCAATTAAATGCCTGAAACTCTACTAACAATAAGCTACATATACCTTGTATGTAGGTATGTTAATATAAAATATTTTTATAACTTTATAAAATTTTCTGCTGTTATGCACGCAAAAATAATTAAAACATCAAAACTAAATAGTGCTAACTCCAATTTGTGAATAGCACAAAAGTCTATTGGATTTGCGTACCTGTTTGGTGGCTACATAACTTTTAATATATTCCTAAAGTTCTAAGCTCATTACTTAGTTTATTTTGTCATGGCAAATTATGAAAATATTTCATACCACTCTATAAACAATTTCAGTTTACTTTATGTCTGATATTATGGTAAATTTCCCCTAATTTGTTTTTTTTTTTTTGTGGAAATATTAGAAATTTTTTGTCGCTGCTTGCAATTTCTGCTGACGTGGGCTTAATTTGCTTGATGTTTCCCTTTTAGGTTGTGTTATTGTATGAAATTACTGTTGCATGTACTCCTTTATTTCGCCGTTTATCTTGCAGCCTTTGAGAGACATTTAAAAATGTCCTTATTTAGAATATTTTAAAAAGAATTTGTAGTGGTATTTGAGTAATTCTACGTTACTGTCATATCTAAGATATGTTCGTAGGATATTTGGTCATTGCAAATGAAATTAAGAACGAAATGTTTGACAATATCAACATCGTCAGATGGAAAAATTGGTATATCTCAGAATTGCACGAGAATGTTCTAGGGTTTTGTACAAATCAGCTTCAGCTTATAGAAATGAAGTTGCGTTTAGTATGATCAAACATTCCACGCCAAAACGCACATAATTTTGCTTTCAATTCTCTAATTTTTTTTTTCTTTTAGTACTGGTTGAGAGTATTCTTCATAATTGTTTTTCCATTTTTTTTTCATCAAGCTATTTAAGAGATATGCATTTTTGAATATGTACTTTTAAGATTTTTGTTTTTAAATACTCAAATGCTCCGCGATTAAACAGCAAAATCGCATGATTTTTGTTTTGGAATTTTCGTTTTTAAGCGCTACTATGATATTTTCAAGTATCAAAATCTTCTTGTAAGTCCTTGTAGCGTATGCAGGTCTTCAATATTTTTGCAAAACTCTCTCTAAGACAAGCGCTTAGATATAATTGTATCCTTGTTGTATATTAATTCTATCTATAGTTTTCCATATCAAATGCTTAAGGGGGGTTAAAAGCAGCCTTTAGCAAAGAATTTTTTAAAATGCTGAATCTGAAACTTTTCGGAAATTTGTCCAAAAATGTCATTGCTATGAATTTCATTTTGTATCCAACTTTTTCAATAAATTTGTTGGTAATTTTGTGTTATTATCAATTTTTATTCTTTTGGGCAATTTATTTGCTTTTATTCATAATATTTGTTTAATTTTAGACCAAAACTTTGCAGCTTTAAATAAAACCCTTTACCACAACAATTCCTTGACATACCACATGTTTTCCTCACCATCACTATAATTGCCAGTGAAAGCTTTTCGTTGTTTAACAAGTGACATGCGAATAACACATTTTTTATTGGGTTACAATACCGTCGTCATAATTAGCCAGACCAATTAATCATATTCTTATGGTAATTTGATTTAATTTTTTGTTCTCGTCTTATTTTGTGACCTTGATTTATAATTAATCAATGGCGTGTTGAAAAATAAATTAGTGGTTTCGTTGCCATGCAAATCTCCTTCAATTAAAATTGCTACTAAATCAATAGTAATTCTCAAGTTATTTAATTTCAGTTTGGAATTGAAATATGTAATACAAAAAACTTGATTTGAAACTTGAATTAATAAACTGACTATAAAATAATGTTACCGAAATATAAAATCGGATATCGATACAGAAGTTTTATCTTCGAAAAAATTGCTAAAATAATGTTATAAGAAAATTACTCTTAGACGAAAAAAATTATGACGTCAGAAAGAAAAAATTGTTACAATAAAAAAAAAGTTACGTATACGTCATGCTGTTTATGTTTATATGATATATTTTTTAAAGAGCTATAACTACATAGCTATAATACAAATATCATCAAACAAATAATTTAACGAATTTTCAAAGGAAATACTTTCAAACAAAAGAAGTCACAGATGAGAATCATAGATGACTTCGATGACGTTGACTTTACCGCTGAAAAATAGTTTGCCTTGAGACGGCTCTTCACAACATCGATTTGTAGTCGGTACAGGACCGTATGCAGAAATCATTCAAAGGCGAGGTTTTGAACTTGGATATTTCATAAGATTAGGTTAAAAAGTTAATAAAAAGTCCATGTGTAAAAATTCCAAAAGGGGGAAGGAGATTGAACTACCACATACCCCCTGCGCATGGGGCTGAGTCATTATCAATGTGTATATTAAATGTTGATTTTAATGATACGATACGCATTACTGGACGATGTATAGGCTGGCTTTCATTGACGTGATTAGGACGTAAGTAAAATGCTGCCTGCAATTCAGATTGATCAACATCTTCTGGTCAACCCTTTCAAGCACTTCTGAGAACTTTGGAAAAATTAGATATTTGTCTGCATAGAGATTGGCTTGGCATTCTTAACCGATTTGATGACTATTTCTAAATTGCCACTACGTCTATGAGTGGAGTAGCGAGTTCAGTAACTCTGTTCGTAATAAGTCTTAAAAACCAAATGTAAAATTGAGCTGCGAAAGGCGACTAAGCGTTCAGCCTCATTTTGACATTTTTTGTGTAAGCTTTTTTTTAAATTACTAAAATTAACTTAAAAAAAACACCCTCTTTTCTCAATTATAATAAGAAACGTTAATATAAAATGCGATTTTCTGCATGATTCAATTATAAGTACAACAACAAATTATATGAGCTTCAATACAAAAAAAAAACAACAACATCAGAATAAAGGCAAATGAACCATAATTTGTATGTGCTCAAAGAAAAATGCGGCGCTCTTGACTTTTGACAGATATTAACAGTAAAGCTATATATTTGTACAGTCAGAACTGTTTACTATACAACCAGCCGACAGATGTGCAACTCATTATAGCGCAGTTAAGCGTTTAAATTCAATAATATTCATAATTTCATAATATTTACACAAATAAACATTTAAGCGCAGAGTGGAGATTGTGGTACGGAAGTAAAAATGTTCGCTTATGCCGTAGGGTTGGCAGAATTACACCCCTGTTTTTTTGCACTTGTCACTTTTTGTATGACACTTGACATTTTGCCGCTGTTATGCTTATGTGCGTAATGGCCTATTGTCACTGATTGATTTTTTTTTGCCTTCACTTGTGATTCCTTTGAAATTTGTAACATTTTTCAGTTTTGTATGGATTTCCTGTTATGTTCTTTCATACGTTTTTCAGAGGGAGGGATGCAAAACACTGCTAAAAAGTCAAGTGTTAAATTACGCTTAGGGCGTTGCTCATGAGAACTTGAAATCAAATTTTATGCTTTTTTTAAAGGGCGTTTATTGTGATTCGGTTAAGAAATATAAATGATTTTAACTGCATGATCTTGGCGACATTCTTAAACATTTGGAGATAGCAATTCAAAAATACGAATTTCCCATATTAAAAACTGAAATTTTCTTTAAATTGTTACCATTTTTGTTAAAGTTGAACTTTGATTTGTAATACGATAAAGGTCTATGCAAAAAAACACCACTTTTTCGAGTAAAACTTAATTTTTCTATCAACATACTTCTATGGTTTTTGAATGTTTTGTTTGCTTGACTTTGTCAGCGAAAAAGCTATATGTGCGTACAATATTATTATATATTTCCCATGATAAAAAGATATTACGAAAATAACGGTAAAACAAAAATATGCAGAATAGAAGCACGATTTGCAGAAAGTAATTTGGAATGCTGTTTTTGCTATTTGCTTTGAAAATAGTACCGTAGATTGGCTTGGAAATGATGAAAAAAAAATTGACATTTCGATTTTGGAAAAAAAATCTCCTGACCTCAAATGTCTTTTAACGCGTATTAAACTCGTGTTATTTCTCTCTCATATTAATAAAAATTTACAATAAAATTTAAGCGTATAAAACATTTGGGGTTTTTGAGAAAATCAGACTTGTTTTTTTTTCATACAAAGTGCTATAACTCCGCTAATTTTCAACAATTTTCAAAATTTCTTAAAAATTTTCACAGAGAATCAGAATCAAAAGACAAAAATAAGTTATTTTAATTTCGATGAAAATGCGAATATTTTGAAAAAATGTTCAGCGGTTTTTCAAGTTCTGACACTAAAACTTTCAATGGGCATAACTTCGTAAAAAATGTTTTTAATCAAAACGGGGGAATATGTGTCTCCTTATATTCTCTGAAAAACAACATATATAATCGGCAACCAATTCCGAGTTTTGAAGTTAGTCCCACTGCATGGTTTGAAATGGATTTGGTCCTGCGTATTTTAGTTTTCGATTAACTTATCTTTTTTCAAGAAAGTTTAACCAAATATCTGAAAGTTTTCTTATATTAAATATTTTTGTTTGTTCCTAACTCTTTTGTATAAATGAATTTTTAGTGTTTGGTCAAGTATTTTGGTTGGTTCATATAATTTTCACTTGAACAATTTATTCGCTTACTCACATCATTTTTAATTTACATTAAGTCAAGCTGATCTCAAATTCTAATGCAAAAAAAAAGCTTTGCGAAACCTATTTAGAATTTATTTTGAAAGGCTTCAAGCATAATTAGTCAAATAATGTGCCCGAAAAAGGCCTTCACTTTTTATTAGCAAATTTTGTTTTTTTCTTCTCGCTACTAATTCGAATCACGTGTCATGGCTTAATACGCTCAACTTGATATCATTAGAAAAAAAAAACAAATGCAGAACTGTCAAAAGGACAATGTAAGGATAGCAAAGGCAAGCAGCATAAAATAAATACACACGCTTAGACACATACTCATGCACGTTTTTCAACTTAAGTTACGCACATGTAAATAATAAATTCCAAGACCTAATTGCGACTCGTAAGGCCCACAAAAAAAAAATAACAACAACAAATATTAAGATGACAGGATCTTTTGATGAAAATTTAATTTGAATAGGAGAAAGAGAAAAAAGCAAAAACACAAAACAATAATTGAATTTCAATAAATTTGCCGCCACACAAAAGGATCCGTTGTAATTGGATGCCACTGCGGCAAACCGACAAAGCCAGGCTACAGGAGCTGAAGCTGTAGCTGTAGCAAAGACAAAAGCAGACAAATAAACAATAAAAGTTGCTTAGATACAAATGGGGGTCTCTCTGTTTTTACGCCGCTTTTTGTTTTTCTGGTATACCGATTATCCTTGTTGCTTCGGCGGTTAATTGCAAAGCTTATCCTTAATTATTGCGCCTTAATTAATTGCGACACGAAGTTGAATTCGCGATACACTTTGTCGGCATAATGCAGGATATGCTATGAATTTATTGGGGCAAATTGTTGGTAGTTTTTTTTGGATTAAAGAGATTTGGATTTTTTTTTTTTATAGGTTGGGATAATACTGACAAGCTTAAGAAAAATGTTTTTAAAACTATAAGGCTGATAAGATTTGGAAAAGATTTTATGTCATGAATCTTTAATTGTTGTTTTGCCTCATCGAATAGTATTTATTGCCGTAAATGTTTCCTAACCTAATCCACCTTGAACTGTCAACACACATAATAACTTTTATTATTTTCATTATTATTATGCCCTTTTTGTATTTTACACATGACTACAAGACTAACAAAAAAAAAAGAAACCCCCCCCCCCCCACTACACAGACGAATTTATAAATCATTTCATCCCTATTTGACAGCTCAAACATAACCTCACTTGACATGTCAGCGCATTATTTAATATCGCAAAAAAAAAAACAGGGGAAGAAAGCAGGCGTTCGAATAGAAAACCCTCATCATAAAAATGCTACACTTTAAATATGTTCGTTCTCGTAAGTGCAGTAGAGTTCATACAAATAGGATGAAATTACAATTACAATAAAATTATGTTTACGTTAAATTACATTTACAATTACATTTGCATTGTTTTTGTGGGGGAGGGGTACAGAGAACTTGAAACCAAAATTCACCCTCAATTTGTCAAGCTTTAATGATATAAGGTAGCAACATATTTTTTGAAAATACAATGTGACAAAAAATCTACAAGAACAGAATTTTTTTTTTAAACAATTTTTTTGAATGTTTACTTACTTTTCCTCAACTAATAAAAAGACATTGAAAACTTATAGGCCATTCAGAAAATATGTGGAGTATACAAGACATCCCTGCTCTCGTTTTCGTGGGCGTGGAGCACGATGAGCAAAATTTCGAAATGTCGAAAATGTCGAAAAAAAATTTGAAGATGTTGGAAGAAATAAGAGAGGTTGGAAAATGTTATAGCAGTTGAAAAAGGCTGAAAAGAAGAAAAAATATTGAGAAAGTGGAAAAAAGTGGGAAGAGGGTGAATAACTCGAAAACATTTGAGATAGGTTGATAAATGTTGAAACAGTTGAAAATCGCTGAAAAAATTTAAAAAAATGTAAAAAAAATTAAACAGTTGAAAAATGTTGATAGGTACTGAAAAAGTAGTGCTTTACCGATAACCGATAAATATCATTCTCGTTCTTGGTAGTAATAACAATACCGAAATGATATCAAAAAATTATTTCTCATATTACCGAGGACGAGAACGAGAAAGATCTGGCCGATATCTCATTCTCGGTGTTAAAATCAACAACGATACGTACGTTAAACACTAAATTATCGTCTGGAACTAGATATCGTTTATGTCATCTATATGTAGTATAACATCACTTAAAACACAATATGTTGGCACTTTTAGTAGCATACGCTTTGAAACTTGGTACCATATATTGTCTATACTAAGTACCTTACGAAATCTGGACGGGATTAGACAACGGGGCGTGACACCTTTATATTGTACAACAAAAACACTTAAAACGCTACGAGGTCCGTTTGATAATTCCGTGAAAAATGTGACAAGGTATGATTTTTACGGCAAAAAACACGTTTTATTTCTCAATATAGTCTCCTTTTAGCTTGATACACTTTGTCCAACGTTTCTCCAATTTTTTTTTATCCCATCCGAAAAATAAGTTTTCGGAAGGTCCTCAAAATATGACTCTGTTTCGTTGATGAGCTCTTCTCTGGTGGTGAATCTCTTCTGGAGAATATGCTGGATGAGAAAGCCATTCGTAGCCCAATTCATGCAATTTTGCCATTGAGGCTTCACACGCCTCACGATTGCGTTTATGGTCTAGAGTGAGCAAACGCGGCACCTATCTTGTGGATAATTTTTTCATACTCAAATGATTTCGCAAAATGTTCCACACACGTTCGTCTGAGTTGCCTACGGCCTCAACAATCTCGTGCACTTTATCTTTGCGATCGGCCAACACGATATCGTGAATTTTAATGACCGTTTCTGGTGTGGTGACCTCATTTGGACGTCCAGAACGTTCACTTGTGCTTGTACGACTGCATCGGAATTCAGTAAACCACTTGTAAATCATTTCAATCGATGGTGCAGAGTCCCCATAGTATTTTTCAAGCCTTTCCTTGGTTTGGCTGATGGTTTTTTTTTGTGCAAAAAATAATGCTTGCGGGGAGTACGCGGGCAAAGCCGCTAATCCATTTAGTATCAAATATAGCGGAGAAAAATCGGCAATAAGGAAATGAGAACGATGCAGATAAAAAATTTCTCGTGCAAGAACGACTACAACCGCCAGAATTCTATTTTCGGGAATTTTGACCCTCTCTTTTAACCTCTCTCGAATTTCCCAAAAATCCACCTTTTATTCTGCGGCTGTCACACCATTTTTCAATAAATGATTTCAAATTTTTATTTGTTAACAATATCCAATTCTTTTTAGTGCCATTCAAGGTCATGAAAGCTTTTCCTGATCACTGTCGTGAACCGTGTGATTTTTGACAGTATGCATTTGTTTCTTTACTTTGTGATCCTGATCACATTGTATCATTATTTATCCACATTATATATGCTGTTCTATTAATAACTATTGCAGCTACTAAGTAGATATTTATAAAATTAAGTTGTGACATATAACATGTTTCGATTGATCATTAAGAGAGCATATTTGATTTTACCAGAATTTTTTGTAAAAAAAAACAATAAAATCAAAAATATCGATGCACTTGAAATTCTACAACTTATGTTCGAAAAATATATCTTTATATCATTAGTTAATACGAAGGCCCATTTATTTTGTATACAAACAAAACCAAAAAAAAACTAATGTAAAGAAAAAAAATTATGCAATCCTTCAAATATTCCCATAAAAAACTATAAAAATGTAATATCCTTTGACCTTACTCAATTAGCCTCATTTTTTTGCAGACGCATTCACTCGGTTTTTGAACACTTTATGGTATTTACATATATTTTATTAATTAGGTTTACCATTACATTTTTATTAGTGGTTTCGAACAGATGTTCAAAATGTGCGGGTGTTCACTTTTTTGCTTTCACTTGTTTGCTCTACATGTGAATAATAAAGCTATTTAAACACCCTTCCATATACACACGTACTTTGAGCATACAAAGGACTTTATTGTGTTTATTTTTTTTCTTTTTACTTTTTCAACTTGTTGAAAGGAAGCTAATAAAATAATTTTAGTTAAAATTTAAAAATGTGTTAATTGTTTACCACCCCATTTTTTCAACAACTTGGAATTTTTTTTTTTATATTGCCTTAAAGTCAGCTTTGTTGGCGGCAATAGAATGTCGAGAATGTCAAGCTCTCTAATTATGAAAAAAAATCTTTTGTTTTGACTGAATGGAAATTGACTTCAAAATTCAACCGTTCATCATGGAAACATAAAAATCGAATTATAGGATCATTTTAATACGTTTAAAGCCATTAAAGAAAGATTTTCTGATGTACAAATTCTATGGACATATGCCACCTCCCACGTATATATGATTTTTTTCCTGTCCTTCTGACACTCACTTAATGCAAATACCCAGTAATTTTTCTGAAATTCATACTCTGTGGGTGTGCGACCTCCTAAAAATGCTAAGTCTTGATATCTTCATAAAGAATATTTTCCTAACCGACTATATTGGAATACTTACAGTCAAACTGATAGCCATGAAAACACGGAAACTAGAAAATGGGATACATAGAGAAAGCATTTTGTTAAATTTTACTTGCAAGAGGTGTGGCATCTCTCGCAAAAATTTTTTTAAATTTACTGTCGCAATTAAAGCCAATAAATCAATCCACTTTTCCTGCTAGTTCATGGATATGTGTGGCCAAGTAGATATCTCCTGACTGAAAAAGCTCCAAAAATCTTTGAAATAGATTTTCCAATCGCAAAAAAAATATCTTGGTTTTCGAAAAGAACTCAGCATACTATTTATATATTAAAATTATAATCAATGAATACCGCCATTTTTAAACCTTTCCCCAACCATGAATATTAATCAAAACTTCAGAGAGTATACAGAAAACCCCAAATGAAAATAATTTTTTGTGGTAGGTACATAGCGCTTGCGCTCAGCAGAAGCACTCGTTACAGCATCCATTTTTGATATTTTAATTGATGACAGCAACAAATTCCATAAGAAGAGTCAAAGCTGAGGACAACTTTAACCACCCCTGAATTAATGGTATCCTGCTGACAGCAGACACCACCAACAACCATGAGTAAATCAGTTTTGGCCAAAATTGCCTTTGGCTAAATAGCTTGCATTCTATTAATTATTTTGTTGCAAGTTAAAATGTCCTGTATGTTTTTTTTTTCCTTTTTTCGTTTGAATTTTGTCTCCTGCGGCAGTTTATATTGACATTGCAAACAGTTTGACATTAAACATACTCGTCCTACAACAGAGCGGGAAAAATCTTGTCGATTTAACTGCTTATTAAGTGGCACAAAATGCTGAGATTTGAATGTACTGCGTTTGGCTCGTCGTCCTTCTCTGCTTTGAAGCTTTGGCTAATTAAATACTCGACACGTGCAATGTCAAACGCCCAAAATGTCACAAATGTTGGGTGCGCAAAAAAAAAGACGCCCTCTCGCTTACAACACCAGAGATATGTCAACAACAAGAAATGGCATAGAGCAAAAATGTATGGACGCATTTCTGTATGACTGTTAAAACTTGTCAAAAACTTGAAAAAATCAAATTCACGTAATGCACTATAATGTGTGACTGCGTTTTCAACTTGGTTTGCTTTAAGAACCCTGATAGGAAATAAATTTTTTGATGACTCTTGCGGAAAAGCAAACAGTTGCGCATTTTTCTACAAAGTTTTGCCTTTGGTTTGTAGTCCTTTTTGGATTGTAGTGATATATAAGAAATTAAGAATATTTTCAATGTAAATTTCTAGGTACATATGTTTATTGAGTATTATTAAAATAACGAATTGGAATGCGGCCATTCTCTTCGAAGAAGGATTAAAAAAGACAGCAGGTTTTGTAACATGCTGTACAAAATCACTTCCTATTCTACGGCGCTTTATATGAGAGCTTAAAGAACAGCGGATATAATTCTCTGAATCTGGGGAGCTAAAATTATAAATCGATGTCAGAAAGCTTTCCTAATGGGATAGTATGCACGAGTATACTTTATATGATTCTTATTATTGCCTCTGTTCCATCCGCTATTCTCTATAATGTTGAAGTAACAATTTGTTGTTTTCTTTTGGTACCTTTTGTTGTTGTGTTTGTTGTTGTTCGGAAGCGTGTTGCGTCTAACATTACAGTTTATTACAATGTGCATAAGTGCCCTAAAAACCGTTATTTAAAAATCCACCCCATTGGGCATTGTTTGCTGTGTTTGGTCGCTGTTTATTGTTATATTTATACCGTATTTAATTTAGGTTTTACGCTCATTCAGAGGCGTCTGTTTGTTTTCGAAAGTCATGTGACTTTCTTACATTTACTCTTATTTTCAATTCAATGATTTGCACAAGCGATGAGGACGTAATGAACTGTTTCATTTAAAAGATATCAAGGGGAGTGCTGTTATTTCATACGATGTACCGCAAAGATATTTAGGATAGCGAATTTTCAGTATTTGATTGAGCATTCTACTAGTTGAATTATTGTAAAAAAGTATGTCGTTGTGAGTGACTGATGATAGACTACTCGATTATGGCTGTACTTTCCAATAGAAAACAAAATATACATCACTATCCATATTGCAGCCTTAGCAGGGAAAGCCCTATGAAATTTCGTCCAGTCCAGACAATTTTTGCAAAATCATGAAAGGACCTGGACAATTATAAAAGGACCTGGACAATTATAAAAAGGCCAGAGCTGGCTAGCCTCATTAATCCCTTTTACGGAAAGCCCTATAAAAACTTATACAACCCTGATCAGATTAGCCAAATTGAGAAAAGTGCAGGCTAGACAGATCAGCTGAAAGTGTGGTTGAATCTATTTTCGTCTTAAAGTGGTAGATTTTGTAAAACATATAAGTCCGGCACTGATTCAATTAGAGGTCGTCCATTAATTACGTGAGCTAAAATAGGGAGGAGGAGGTCCGGCAAAATCTCACGTAACTTTTTAATGCATAGAATTTACATTTAAAATTATAATTTAAATCTCACGGGAGGGGGGGAGGTGTCCCGCCAGATCTCACCAAATCTCACCAAGGGGAGGGGGGTCCGAATTTTCAAAAAAAACACCTCACGTAATTAATGGACGTCCCCTTACCCGCTTCCGGACCGAATGTCTAATAGGGTCATTCGTATATGATCAGGCTGATCAGTGCCACATCAGGCACACTGATCAGTGTCATATCAGTTTTGCCTGGTCTGGTTAGCCTGGCTCCATGCTTTACCAAACCTATATAACCTCTATCCGATTACCCAAGTGCAGGCCAGATCTCTAATACGGCAAACCCTATGCGATCCGGATGAAAACTCCTCGATCAAATGAGCTTAAGATTTCGAAATAAGTATTTTTAGTAATGCTAATCAAAAGTCTCAATGGGCACGACAAAGGACTACGACAGAGCTTTAAGTTATTGGCTAATAAAGTTCTCATATATTCACAATTACTCACAAAAAATTTTTTTTGCAAAAATTAAATTCATTTATAGTTAAAAATTCGTTACTGGAATAATGACGATACTCTGGGAAATTACTTGTATGGAATTCTGTCTTAGTATACTAACGCAAAAAGCACGTTCAAGTCAGTATATTTTATAGATATATTTTCTAATGCGTTGTTCTTTAAGAATTTACAACTTTTATGTTTGTATTATTCAACAAACTTTTTATTTTGTTTTTTACTTGTAAAATAATATCCTTGTCGGTTCGTTAACTAATTAAAATATTTCCTGTGCCGCATTGTTTTATTTAATTGAGTTTCAAGTTAAACAAGCTCCTAATAAAGGAGTCACAAAAATAGGATGTAGGATATGTACACATATGCATGCGAAGCCCTAACATACATATAAACGTTAAGATTTGAAACAGGATGCAACCAAAGCGAATGTCGTCTGTCAGACACAAAGCCGCTAGCAAATGTTGGTTGATATGTCATAAATGTCATATTTTTGGGTAATCATCGCTTTCAAAAGAGAACGTTCAACGAAAAACGAATTTTAGCAAAATTTTAGGGCATAACGAAATTCCTTACCTGTCTGCAATTCAAGCATGCTGCTATTTAAATCATTAAGCGAGATTTTTATATGCTTTTTAATAGAGTAATCATTACCACCCGTTGTTTTTGATGTGCACAATAACACGAACATATTTGCACATATCGTATTAAAAAATGTTGAACTTGATTTTTACAAATAATGCACTTAATTGAATTAAATCCATTGTTTGTAACTAACATGTGTCAGGGGGGACAACGATTCACAAACAGAGTAGTCAGCTTTTAGGCGCCCCTATCAATATCCTTAAAACGCGGCATGTGGTATTTACGAAAAAACATAAAAATACGAGTTATGCACGCCACTTAATTATAGACTTTACATATGAGAGAACTTACAACGATTTTGATGTGAGTTTCCATAAGACTCTTTCGCAAAGTGTTGAAAATGTTGATAAGTTTGAAAATCACGCGCATTATTTTCTCATACCTTTGACCACCCGTAGTGTACCGAGTATGGTTTTTAAATTTTATAAAGTTTTATTTCAGCTTTTTTTGTTTGTTTTCAACACCATATAGTTTTGCATGACTATCAATTACAATAACACCAGGAAAATTGATTAAAAACCTTAGTACAGGTAGAGGTAGCAGAAGTACTGGCATGTAGCATATCGTGGATAGTTTTGCAATTATTTTAAAACGTTACACAATTTCCTACCCTACTTTTATGCTTATCTTGATTGGCGACGGACGGGTCGGGTTAATGTGAAAACTAGCAATTAAATCGGAAAGGAAATTGATACTTAAATGATGCGATGAATTTTTCTCATGTCATAGAAATTTTATTTTTGTTCTGCTACATAATCGACCGTCACTAATGTATGTAATGTATGAGAAAAGAGTGTTGAGAGATTATTTATTTCTCACAGTAAAGTTACCACAGTTTGAAATCATTTTACTCACAAAATCTGCTTGATATATTTTTATAATAAAACTTGGTCACTTACTTATCCAACTGCCGATCTATGCAGAATCATAGCCTTAACTCAAATTTTAATCTTCCATGATTACTGACGAAATTTTTTCAGTTCTGTTACATATATCTGTAACTTTTCTCCTCACTGAATTGTAGATTCTATTAGTTGCAGCATTCTTTCTCATTTAATAAAGCAAGTCGACGGTCTTTTACCTATATAGCTACATCCAAACGGACCATTCTTTTGAAAATCGAATTCCTCATAATTTCCAATTTCAATAAAGAGATCCATATGTGAGTATTTGAGTTTAATATTCTACATATCCTTCGACTATCAGACCACTTTAAATGTTCTAGACACGACAATAATTAAATGTTATCAATTTTTGAAAAGCGTTTCGCAATCACAAATGTATGCGAAAAATTCTAGTCATTCCACATATTGGATACCTGCTTACAAGGGCTATGTCTGCGGAGTTAAACAATCATTTTTGGAAGGACTTATATAAACCCAACCTTCCTAAATCAAATAAGACTGCATATTGCATATACAGTGGACCCCGCTTAATAGATCCCCGGTTAGCTGAATTCCCCGGATTATTTGTCTAAAAAAAACCCAATGAAATTTTCCTCATTTGAACTATGTATATAAATCCCCTGTTAAATGATTCCCGCTTATTTGATTTCCCCTTTTAAATAACCAGAAAAAATATTTTCCAAGTTAAAAATACATGTAAAAGTCCCCTTTTAAGAAATCAACAATGTTAGAAGCAACATTGAAAAAAAGTACAACAATGAAAGATTGACAGTTTAAAATCGTTTGATGACAGTAGCGATCTTTCATTGTTTAATAGGTGTCATAAATACATATTATATTGGAGTCAAAAATGTTGTTTCTTGATACTCTCAAGTTTCAGAGGATGCACAATTCTAAATTTGAAAAAAAAACTTTTTTGTTTCTAAATATTTTTTCAATTCAATTCATTTTATTTCATTTTTAGTACATAAGAATATAATTCTTTTAAACGGAGTCTGTAAAATGGTCCTTGTTTTTAAGCATTCATTTTGTTATTTTGCTAGGGCATTGTGCCATCCGAAAAGTTCTGACTTTTTTTTTTAGTAAATAAAAACATTTAATGAGGTAAAAAATTTTGTACTATTTTTTGGGGTTAAATATACTTGAATGTACTGATTTTGCGTTTCAAAAATCTGACAATCCTATCTTGAGGTAAGGTCAGTAAAATAATTTTTTTTTTCTTCGCTTAATTGACTAAGTCGATCAATTATCCGGGATTCTTTTAAATGATCCGTTGGATCAAATAAGCGGGCCCCTCTTTATTGATTCCCCGGTTAATAAATCTAAATTTTTTGCGCAGTTAAAAGATCACTTAAGCGGGGTCCACTGTAGAAAATAAAGAGTAGAAGTCAATGCGTCTCTCAGTACACTACGCCTTGTCAAGAACTCAGCTGTCAAAATAAATTTTTTGCTTTTTTATGACTGGTTGTGAACTGTACTCGTTACTTTTTCTTTCTTCTGTACAACGAGCATATATTACTCGATATACATATGTGCAAAATTTTGGGAACAGGAGCTACTTACAACAAAAACAACGTAATCAACAACAGAAAAAAAAAACCATCAAAAATTCGATTTCGATAGATAAAAAAAAATATATTATAAATTATAATCCTATTTCAAGAATCAAGCAAGATCAACATGAGTGTAGAAATTAAAGTACACTGATCAAATGAAACGAGAGAAGCCCGCATTGTTGCTTCCTTGTTAGCTCGCTTCATTTTTTCTTGTTTTTTTTCTCAATGTGCGTAGCCAGTGGTGAGTGCATGTTTTTGTTGTTTTAGTTAGTTTTCTTAAGAAAAACGACGTGTTTGTTGTAAGAGCTAAAATTGGCTCATTTTTTCCTATTTTGCCCATCGCTGTATTACTCGTTGCTCTGCACGAATGTCAAGATTGAAAACTCGAATATCGCGTATTTGTGGTGTCATACATATTACATATACGCTATACGCAGTCCGCAATGATTTAAAGTAAACAATTAGCTGCATGAAATACATTCTGAATTCGGAATCATCCGGGTACTGAATTTGAAAAGAAAAAAAGTAGATAGGATGAAAGAAGAAAATGTTTATGTGCTAATAAATTGACTAAAAAAATTTAGAAGTTATGAAAAATTAAAAAAAAAAATTTCATTAATTCCAAGTTTTTTATAAAATAACAAAGATTTTTTTTTTTTTTTGAATTACGCCCCTTCTCTTCTCGAAAGACCAACAATTTAATAAAATACACCTCGGAAATTTAAAATTTAACATAACGCATCTAACGTACTTCCAAAAACAGAACAGTTTTCGCTAGATTCCACAGCCCCTTTGCTCCCTAAAGCGCCACTGACAATTCACTCGGTGTTTTTTTTTTCGTGCGTAGGTATATGTGCATAAAGAATGCTTGTGTGTTAAAAGTCAATTTTCCAATTTGCAAACTGTCAGAAACATTTGAAAAGCAATTTGTGGCGCTTTTCTGGCGTTTAAAGCTTTAGCAAACTCCACTCTCCCCCCTGCCAAATACGCTACCACATCTCTTGAAGCCCCAGAAACTTGGCTACACGACGACAATGGACCAACTGCTGCTGCTGTTGTTGGCAAAGAAGTTTTCCAATAAAATTTGAAAAGATTTTCCGACCCGTCGAAAGTTTATGAAAGAGATTAAAGTTGAAAGCTAACTAACTAACTGAGTAGGGTGGTTGTTGTTGCTTATGCAGGCGGTGGGTGGGGACGAACTGTGGAAATGGGTACGAACAAAGTAGGTGGTAGGGTGACGCCCACTTAAAAGTTAATATAGAAAATTGTCTCACTAACACACAAGCATGCATCATCAACATGAATACAAATTGACTCAGTTACTCTCGACTTGACTTGCCTCTCTTTCACTCACTTGCTATTGCACGCTACTGCTCTTATACATTTTCAGCAGCAGAGATGAAAGCTCATAAGTGGTTGCTTTTTTTTTACTGTAGTAGTGGGTGGCATTGGGTAGCTGGGTGTTTTTCAAACTTTCGTCCCCTTTTTTTATTTAATTTGATGCTGTGCTCTTGTGTTTGTATGGGAATTTATTTATGTATGTATAATATATATTTTAATACATGTGTATACAAAATGTTCTGTGTTTGTATGTGTATATATATTTTGTCTGTGGCTGTGTGTGTGCATTTTTGTATGTGTTTGTTTTCATTATGGCGCGCCATGAATGGAAATTACAAAATTGATTTTGATGATTTAATTAAAATGAAGAAGCGCGCTCAAATTATAAACGACAACTAGTTTGGTTTGAGCTGGGAAATGGTTTAATGAAATTGGGAGTGTTGGCAGTGTTGGGTTGCAGTCTCGTAAATGCGGCCTGCACACAAATGTCAATAACAATTTTGTTAATAATGCAAAGTCGAGAGATGGAGTTAGATGGTTTGAATTAAAAAACAGGGTTATGCTACGAGTTAATTTTATGAATATTTATTGAAGAAACGATTTTTTCAAGTGAAAAGGTTACATATATTTTTGATAAATGCTGTTCTTTAAGAAAATGTATACATTTCTTTTGGAAATGGTGTAGTTAATAAATTATATGGGTAAACCAATTCGCTGACTCGTTTTAGATTTGATGCCCATTATACCAAACTTTTTTTAAACAACGATTATGAAACCTTTGCTTTAAGTCAAAATTATTCTGAAATGGCAGAACAAAGGTAGCACCAACAGCATTCCGTGAATATTTCGTAGCCGGGCGGAGAGGGAATTTGCCGCCCAACCTAGGAAAAATTATTTTTCCAATGATACAAAAAATTTTATGTACTAAAAATAAAAAAAATTAAAAAAAAAGTCATCACTTCCTATATCTTAAAAACTCTAGCAAAATTACTTATATTTCACATCCCTCAAAACTAATGGGACATTGTATTTTACTATTTACATTTTTAATTTACTAAAAAAAAGGATCCATAAAATTTTATAAAATTTGATAACTATGCTACGAGGACCATTTTGCTGCCCCCAAACCTTAGTGCCCGGGGTACGCTTATACTGTGCTGCAGCGTGGTCTACTAACTTACGTTGAACTTAGTAGCCTCATTGATTCACTCAGACGAATTTTACTATACGATCCTTTTTTATCCTGTCCCTGTATCACAAAAGCTCGTAAAAGTGTCGTCTAAAGATCTAATTAACTTAACGAAGGAAAAAATTATTAATTAACGAAATGGGAAAACAAAAACAACAACAGCAACATAGCATCCTTGAAAAGAAAACACTAGATACAAAAAAAAAAGACCAACAGAGTCTGACGATGATGACTATGCCGTTATTCGCCTCCAAACTTAATTTCCACGCTAAATGAAAATAATTAACAGCAACAACAAGCATAATTTGGGGTGAAGATGGCAAAACAAAATGGCGGCATTAAAGCTTAAATTAATCATACGATAATGATGACGGTAACGAAGAAAATAAAAATGAATTTGCGAGAAAACAACGTGCTACATTGCTAGAAAGAGATGGTATACTGGGAGTTAAATAAAATGCAATTAGCGCTGAAGCTCTAATTGGAATTACGAAAGGGAAAAGTGGGGTACAAGTACAACCAGGAAGCAAAATAAAAGGCTAGGAGCGGCAAGAATATTAGGCATTTGCTGGAGAAAACTTGGGAAGCAGACTTAAAGCAATAAAGCGACTAATTGTAGTGGTGTTAGTAAAAGAATAGCAAGAGTTGTGGAGATAAAGAGACGCTAATGGAAAATAGAATATGAAGATATAGCAAGAATATTTCATTAAAGGGCAAACGAGCTAAAAATAGAGAGCAAAAATGGTTTATGAAAAGGCTGAATTGTGGGCACGATGATGTACTTAGATGTTTTGAATGTTACATTTTTTATTACTTTACTTCGACAACTTCATTAACTTTAATTTGCACAAATTATTAAACAAGTAAATTTCACTATGAGTGGGCAAATAAATCGTAATAAATTAATGAGAAACAACCATGAATGCAGAAATTGTGTTGATTCAATTTAGAAACATTAATTAAAATATCAAATGAAAATGAGTCAAGATGAAATGAGATGAGCTGAGATGAGAGGAGATGAGATAAAACGAGATGAGATGAGATAAAACGAGATGAGATAAGATAAGATGAGATGAGAAATGAGAGCTGAGAGATGAGTGATGAGTGATGAGAGATGAGAGATGAGAGTTGAGAGATGAGATGAGATGAGATGAGATGAGATGAGATGAGATGAGATGAGATGAGATGAGATGAGATGAGATGAGATGAGATGAGATGAGATGAGATGAGATGAGATGAGATGAGATGAGATGAGATGAGATGAGATGAGATGAGATGAGATGAGATGAGATGAGATGAGATGAGATGAGATGAGATGAGATGAGATGAGATGAGATGAGATGAGATGAGATGAGATGAGATGAGATGAGATGAGATGAGATGAGATGAGATGAGATGAGATGAGATGAGATGAGATGAGATGAGATGAGATGAGATAAGATAAGATGAGATGAGATGAGATGAGATGAAATGAGATGAGCTGAACTGAGATGAGATGAAAAGAGACGAAATGATATATGTATAGTTCGGACATAAAAGAATGGAAGAAAGTACGGTCGGATTAAAATTCAATCATTAAATTCAATGAGAAAAGTGAGATCGGCGTTACCTAAAATATCGAAGATATCACTCGATACCAAAATATAATTGAGCTGAACCATCTATGCTGAATGTCTTTATTCAAATTTTATATCAAAACTTTTGTTTATGCCGTAAATTCTTATTCCGATCAAAAAAAAGACAAATTACACATAAATTTTATAAAAGTCTTGAGCCTCATAAGCTCACTAAATCCTACATTTTCTCATTTTTCTTTCTATTCTCTATTTTCAGGTTTGGTTCCAAAATCGTCGCGCCAAATGGCGACGTCAAGAAAAATCTGAAAGTTTACGCCTAGGACTAACGCACTTCACACAACTACCCCACCGTCTTGGTTGTGGGGGCGGCGGGCTGCCTATGGATCCATGGCTTTCGCCTCCACTACTCTCGGCATTACCAGGTAAAATTTAAACACACACTCACCCAACACACGCCCAGTATCATGTTTATGATTAAATTTCTAGTTTTTCTCTATTCACCACACACAACTTCGTCCTTCGGCAGGTTTCCTCTCCCATCCGCAGACCGTCTATCCCAGCTATTTAACGCCACCCCTTAGTTTGGCTCCATCCAGCCTTACAATGAGCAGCCTAGCGGCTATGGGACATCATGCACATGGGCCACATGGACCATCAATGCACATAGGACCACCACCACAACTGCCGCCGTCACCACCGACATCAGGGCCAACAGCAACAGCGTCGCCAGCCGGAGGACATCATATAACAAGTTCTGCATTATCAGCATCACAATTGTCACATCATGGTGGTGGACATTTGTCGCATCTATCACAACATTTGTCACGTATGTCACCGCAAAATATGGCCACGATTTCACCACAATTAAGTGGCAGTAGTGCTGGAGCTCAATCTATTGTATCGTCTATGTCAGCAATAGCAAATAGCAACAGCTCCACAGTACATATGACGCCACCACTGCCATCATCGGCAACAGTGCATCTTAACTCACCACATGCTGTATCCTGCGCTTCACCATCAACGGCGGTCTTGTGTACAGAAGCGTTGTCACCGCAAAATCTCACCACAAATAATTTATTATCGGCAAATACGCCATCACCGCCAGCGACGACAAATTCAACTAAATGTGCCTCCTCCACCTGCTCCTCCACATCCGTAACATCTGCCACCTTGACCAATAACGATGTGCTTGATGTGGGTTGTGAAAGTCCAGTGCATCAGGGTGGCAGCGGCAATCAGTTGTCAACTGTTGTGGGCACAACATCACCGGCAGCGGGTAGTAGCGTGCAACAGCAACAGCAACAACAACAACAGCAATCAGGTGACATACGTTCCAACTCGATTGCAACGCTGCGCATTAAAGCCAAAGAACATCTGGAGAGTTTGAGTAAGGGTCTGGCCGCAATGGTGTAAAATATGTAGTCTCGTAAGTCTTTGGTGCACGAATGGTGCCCTGGTCCTTTAGTGTCTGATATTTTAATTAAAGAAAAATGTTGACTTTGGGTCACCAAAATTGCTGTGACCGCACTATACCAGTGACTTTTCAATTCAATAGTTAAGTTCTTGTAAATGTTAGCAGATTAGTTAATAAATCGTAGCATATTGAAAAGACTTTTTATGAAAAATAATTTTTTAAGTTTCAATAAAAAATAAATGTATATTAGATAATTTAATTTAAAAATCTTAATAAAAATGATTTATGATTTATTTCCTTGATTTCAATTAAAGGGTAAACAGGATACAAATACTTTGTCGATTTTAAACATCAAAAAGATTAATTTTTGTGGCAAAAAAAAGAGCTATGTATGTCATCATTTCAAAAAAAAAATTATCGAAAGTTCATCTTATACCCGATGGTGTCGTCATCAAATTAGTTTCTCAAAAAACTTAATTTAAAACCTTTCACATATTAATAAATTTTTAAAAGTTTAGAGTGCTGATTTGGCCCATTTTCATTTCCAACACCCAATCATGAGATTTTGTTTACGAAAAAAGGAAAATTGTAAAATCTGTGTTGTATATTATTTAAAAATATAAGTATATATGTAAAACAATATGCACTACGTATACTAATAGTTATATAAACGTATATAAATTGTAAATTCTGAACCTATGTAAAAATTCGAAATTGAAAAAATAAAGATATTTGCATTGCTAAAAAATAACTAACTAAAGTTTAGAAAAAATGGGCGTAGTAGAAATTGTCTATGTATGAAAGAAATTATCCGACGCTCATGAATGGCAGGTCGAGCACGACCATCAACGGCTACAAATAAAAAACATTTGGCAGAATAAGCTCTCTTTGAACAATGGGTGAAATTAAATTGATATAATCCAAATATGGAAATACAGTTGGGTGATCTACTATTTTGTTGAAACATTTTTTGGATACATTTTTTTAAATATCAAAAAATAAGTCTTTAAGTCAAGACCATATCTTTTCAAATAACGTTGTAGATCCCAAATAAAAAAAAAATCATGTCTGGATTATTAAAGTCAGGAAATAAAAAATAGCACAAGCATAAGAACTGAAAGAAGCTTCGGAGCCCATAGAGAAACTGCCAAAAGACTAGACTGTTATTGAATATAAAGAATATCAGGAGTATTCGTATCGTTCAGTATAAGGCAACAAAAACAACTACGAACATGTTATGGATAAATACAGTCATGGCCGACTAAACGAAAATAGCGACCTTTCCAAAAATCATTTTTAATACTCATGAGCTCTTAATAGGAAGCTCACCTATATTCAATACGTAAAGTTAAGTAATAATGTAGCTTGCTTTTCAAATGACAAGTATAGCCTAATAGTCCCATTACAATACCTGAAAGTGTGGCAAGTCCCCTTGACACGTTTCGAAATTAAGCAAATGTAATATAAATGTAGCAAATCCATATAAAAGACTTCGCTCTCATGCAAATTGCAATCGGCATAAAAATAAAATCATAAATATTAAATTTGAATTATGTCGCTGATGCGGTTAAAATACAATTTAAATAATAATTCACACCATTAAAAAAGGAGCGAAACCAAATGAAACACGGTGTTCAAGAAAGAAGAAATATTTTCTCAAAAATACTACTTCTTTCGTAAAACAAAATTAAAATCAATATGCAATGATGTTTAAAAAAGAATATCTTACACTGCTCTGAGAATATAGTCGCCCAAAGTTTTGGGCTAATGTTTTTTTTAGGCTTGGACGATACTACGATAATTTAATTCAACTAATTAGTTTCAAACAATGGAGTAAAGAAATGCCTGGTACGAGTACATTTGACAAAAACATAGCAAGGATTAAAATCAAAATTATGTGCACTCCTGACAATCCTTTAAAATTTTCATAACTTTGAATATATCGAAAATAAGTTTCTGTGTAATTTTCACAGTAGGTGGCTTGCGTTTTTAACGTGCGTACAAAGTAACATAAGTGTCCTGCAGTTATACTTTGTATATTTGTTTCCTTTTTTTTCTTCACTGTTGATTTGCTGCATGTGATAAGGATTCATGTAATTATTGATAATTATACAATACTGTAAGTTCGTTTAGTTTAACCGAAAAACAATTGTAACCGTCAAAGGATACCAGAGTGAATATAGTATATGAATTCTTTTAAATTATGCGCATTCATTCATTCCCCCTGTTTCTATAACGCTAATCAATTATGCAGCTTTTGGTTTTTTCCTTTAGTTATGCTTTTAGCGCATGTCCTTCTAACGAGTCACTTTACTTTTTGTTTACGCTGCATTTAGTTACTTTTAATTATGGCACCTAATTGCATTTAATTTTATGTTGTCAACGCTTTTTGTCAACACATCAAAGACAAAATGTTAGGAAAAAGTTTCATTTTTTTTTTGATCATAATATTTATTTATTGTCTACACGTTAAAAAAATTAAAAAAAAAGTTTTCAAGTTTCTTAGGTATAAAAGTTAACGTTGTGGATTACATAAGTTTTCGTAGGTGTGAAAAAAAAATTTTTTTTTGTTTTTAAAATTCATCATAACAAATTTCATCATAATAATTTGATTTTAATGTCAGAATTTTTTCAGTGTTTTTGCATGCGTGCGTATGTAAAACATTTAGTTTGCCTCTTTTTTTCAATATTTGATCCCTTGGTGTTGATAACTCACTAATTATTTAATTGAATTTCTTTTTCAATTGCTATTCTGTTTTGCTTCGCATTTCTGACGTGGTCAGTGGCAATTAATATGATTAACAATACCGCACTACTGTAATTACTCTGATTATTGCAATTATTTTTTAATCGATTATTAAAACTAAATTTGTTATACGATAACACACGGTAACATAATTGTTAATTTTTTCGAACATCAGTACACTGATACACACATACTGACTTTCATCATTTTCTATTTTGTGTAAGTTCTTTCCAGATTCTTAAGTTAACTAATCAAGTTCCTACGTTCTCAAGCAAAAGTTTCTCATCGAGATGATTGCTTAGGTCAGACACGTGGAATGGAAATTTTATAAACGCTTTTATTACGAATATCTTGAAAATTATAAGCACTTTCCAAAATAATTTACAACCTTTATTTATCTGAGAAAAAGAATATAATCAAATACTTATAACTCAAAAAAAGTTTTGTGTCCCTAAAATGTGAAGTGGAGAAAAATTAAAATGTTGCCATGTCTAACGTCAAATATCTCAAAAACAAAAAGACAATCTTAAATTAATATTTGATTTTAACAGGCTTTAAGCGTTAAGGTTTTTAGAACACTGCAATAAAAATGTATGCCCCTATAATAAATGGCGGTTGAGGTTTTCAACCTCATCATCTCGAAAACCAGACCTGATTGAGCAAAATTAAGGTCACCTTGGACTCCCAAAATTGACCATTGCAGATATAATGACGCGAAAATTCCACATACTCAATAAAAACCCCACATTTTCTAAGTTTCTTTAGTAGAGGAGCTTGACTTTATTTATACAGTGCACTCGCGGTAACGTGACCGCCGTCTGAGATGAACAACGCGGTAACGTGAACGAAATAAATTTTGCATTGACTACCTTGTAGCAAGACATAACTCAACCATGCCATACGCAAAAATCTGTTTATGTATTTTTATTTTCATTTTTTTATAGTGTGTGAAAAAGTTTTTTGTTTCTTTTAAAGATTTTGTTATTACAAATAATATGAAGAATAAAAATTTGATGCAAAATAGGTTACAGCGAGCGACTGCGCTGCATAAACTGTATATTTTATTCCCATCCCCCAACCACACCTGCTTTTATTTTACAATTAGTACCAACCACCCAAATAACATTTATTTTTCATATAGTTCGTACCCCTGCTAACATTTACTAATGCTATCTGCAACCAAAGAGCATTCCAGGACACTGCCATCGCCTGACAGAGGACGCTAGCAACTATATTATAAAAAGGTGCTGCCACATATTTTTGAGAAATTTATTTCGTTGTATTGGTTTGATTGGCTGTATTATATTTGATGTTTCCACGTCATCTTTGTTGACCTATTCCGAAAAACAGATTGGCTATCAATAAAAACATTGCAACATTTATAATATTGCATACATAATTTTTTCAGATTAGATAAACCACAAGTAAAAGTCTATAAAAGTGTTGAATTGTGTAAGAATTAGTCAGTCTCTTGAAGGCCTTCGATCTGAGAATACAAACAAAAATGTCTATTAGCCCCCACCATGTGGGGAGTTATTGCTGTTGAAAAATGTGTTAAGAATATTGAAACTGAAGTGAGTTTTGTTTTCATATGTGTACCTTTTGTATATGCTATTTACACAAAAGACACAAACATATCTATGTGCAAAAAAATCTGAAAGCTGTACAAGTTGGTAAAGTGTATCAGCTAAAGTACTCTATAAATTCAAAATTTCTAATTAAAAAAATTTAACAAAAAAGTGTTAAAATGTTGGTGTTCAAAATAAAATTTTTTGCATTTCCTCAGTAGATATTTGCAGAACCTTATGGCTTAAAATGTTGGTGTTCAAAATAAATTTTTTTGCATTTCCTCAGTAGATATTTGCAGAATCTTATGGCTCTGATATTGTTCCATTTTCTCAGTGTATAGAAAGAAAAAGAGTATTTATAATTTAGATAAATTATTGCCTGCGAAGAAGACTTCCCATATTCAAGGCTCAAACACAGTGAAGAAGTTGTCTGTTTGTAAATGAACTTTCGATGTTGCTACTACAAAGATACCTTTGCATATGTTAAATTTTTTCAACTCATGCACGTAGTATATGTATGACCGATCACCACCATGACCTCGTCATGAAACGTGTAGAGATACTTTTAATAGTTTATTTTGAAAGTAACCCAGTTGCTTCAAGTCGCACAACTATTTAGTCGCACGTATGTCCTGCTCTTAATGAAAGAATTGATAGTGAAAATATATATTTATAGTAAAATTTGAGGTAATTGTCTAGAAGTGCGGACAACGCTAAAATGGGGGTAAAAAAAAAAGTAAAATGCTCAAATGACGTGCTTTTTTATAAAACTTATAATTCCGTCGGCGGAAAGTGAAAATTATGCACCGTTTTTTTTTATAAACAATTAAAGATGCGAAAAATGCGAAAAAGCAAGTATTCTACAGCAAGTATTATGTCATTCCGAACAAACGTGCCTGTAGAATACTTGCTTTTTCGCATTTTTCGCATCTTTAATTGTTTATAAAAAAAAAACGGTGCATAATTTTCACTTTCCGCCGACGGAATTATAAGTTTTATAAAAAAGCACGTCATTTGAGCATTTTACTTTTTTTTTTTACCCCCATTTTAGCGTTGTCCGCACTTCTAGACAATTACCAAATTTGATGCAAGTGCCGATAAAAAAAAAACATAAAAAAATCATATTTGTTAATGGTTTCAATATGAAAAATAGTTCACATCGCGAGAGTGAGTTATTTATTAATATTCTCCCACATGCAAAAACAAACTCGCTACGAACCCACCTTCAAAACTTCCACCACGGTTATTCCAATGTTTTAGAAAATATGGCCACACTCAGTGTTTACAAAACTACTGACGTTAAACAGATGATTGTCACAAAAACATTGCGTTGATGGCAATGTATTAAAAAACGTAAATAAAAGTTAAATAAAGTTTTGCTTCGCGCTTATATTAATTTAATAAAATGGATATATCTGCGCTATCTGAAGAGAATTTCAATGCAGCTGATTGGATTAACAATCACTTTAAGAAATTTGTAGAAGAAAACGGTGGAGGTGCCGCCACCGATGACATCGAATTGAAGAATGCATTCATCAGTAGCTACGTTTCTAAATTGCAATTGTATGTACAGCAAGTAAACTTTGCGGTAGAAGATACAAGCCAACAATTAGTGGCCAATATGCCGCGTATCATTAAAGACGTTAAAGTTTTGCACACGGACGTAGAGAACTTACAGCAACGTATGACAGAAATGCGGAAAGAGGTATCAGCGGTTCAAGAGGAAACGGGTGAATGCATGGAAACACTGGAACGCTTAAATAACTTACAGACAAAATTGCAAGCATCAAAGGAAAGTCTACAAGAATCTGATGGCTGGGGTAATTTAATAGGAGAACTGGAAGATTGCTTTGAAAGGAATGAACTACAGGTAATAGAGTAAGAGCTGGTGAAATATTTTTGAAAGGTACTTTATAAAATCTAAAGGTTTGTAATTGTAATAAAATACTTCTGCCTTACATGATTACGGTTTCAATGACCTTGAACCTAGTTTATGGCTACTTCATGAGACATGTCCTCTAGAATAGATTAGAAGTATGTATGCAGTAATATATATTGTTAGGGAAACTCTCCCGACAAGTGATATATATGTTCATATATTCGGCGTGGAAACTGGTAACTATAGAGATACAGTCATCGAAAATTGTGCAAAATCTTTCCTTAGTACCGGGTTTACTTGCAAAAATGTAAAGGGCAATCAAAATCTGGCATACAACTTTAAAATGGGCGCAGTTGTTTTTGAGTTATAACCAGGAGCGTCACTTCACCAAAACCTTGGGGGGGGCTTAAATTATAATTCCACCACTATTAGATGGCATTATTGAATTGTTGTATTGAATAATACCTAGTTCCAGATCCTTGGGAGGGGGAGGGGCAATGCCTTCCCCAGCCCTACCGAATTGACGCCACTGGTTATAACCGATGTTGTAAAATTATGACCGTTTTTTATGTTAGATATACATACATAGCCCATTAACCTAAACTTTTATTACCGTATTAAAAAGCCTAATTAATTTAATTTAAAATTCTGTTCGCAAATTTGCGCCTTTTACCGCAATTCTGCTGACCAACAAAATCTTCTGTAAAAGATATGCACATGAAATTTTGGACGTTATTTGTTCTACAGAAAAGTTTGATTATTTTTTTTATTATAAAATCAATAAGTTAATTGCTTAATAGAAATAAAGTAAGTTTTGTTAATTTGTTAATAAAAATTTAGTTTGAATATACATTTTTTGGTCGACTTTTGTAGAAGCGGTAATGTTCTAAAAACTCATTCATATTTCATGTAACAACTCAAACAAAATAGAAAGAATTATTGAAATCCATTTAGCATAATAGCCGAAAAATTTCTTATGCAAAAATGAAAAACCGCTTCTAAAACTCGTAAGCCAGAATATAAAGTTTTGCCCCAAATACTTTTTGTAGATTTGTAGAATGACTGAAAGTACTTTATGTTTATAAATATTACCACCAAAAACTTCTGGTTTTTCGCTTTTCCTCTATTTTTTATATATACTGAACTAATAAGAAAAATATTAAAATCAAATTGAAATTCTGTTGATATTTGATATGAAAAGAGAGCAACGTTTATTTCATATTTATGCTTCATGATAATTGGTTTCGAATTGGAATTTAATTTATAAATTAGGACAATATTTTTTACGATCATTTCACATACCCCTGAACATGATATTCTTCTTAACTTTTATTTTTGGCGCTGATTTTCAAGTATTTTTTGCTCAATCAGCGCACCATTTTAATTTATTACTAATAAATATTAAATTTAAGATACCCTTTATTTGTCTATAAGAAAAAAAAATATGATTAGCAATTAAATAATTCCAATACTCCAAGGTATTATGGAAAATATCGTTGCAAACACTTGAACTGCACTGAATTGTCATTTGAATCATGTACACTTTGATGTTAAGTGCAACATACATAATCAGTTTGAGTTAGCCTGCAAAATCAGTCGCCATTTTATATAAATGCAAATAATTTTTTTTTTATATTAAAGAATAGTAAAAACTTACATTAGTTGCTAGCACAGAAAAGTTGCTCATTCGAAATTTTCTCCATATGAAATTATTTTAATATTTACATATATTTCATATTATCACTCTGAGATTTTCCATATGATATTATTTTAATATGTATTCACATTCTAACACAAAGAAACTTTAAGCAACCGCAAGTATGCAAACTTTCATTATATGTACTTTGATATTTTTATTATAAAGAGACCTACTCTTATTCTTCACAAATTTTATTTTGCTTATCGCAATTTTCACTTATAACACGCGATTTTTTATATGCTGATAATTTTTTCTAGCTATTTAGATGATTTCAAATTTTTCTTTGAAAGACATGCGACGGAAACGACAAACACCTTTGTTAAACCACCGGAAACTGTCAAGTTGCATAAAAGTGCTGCCAATTTTGTCAGTAAGTACACCAGGGATGTTAGTAAAATTCTTGTTTTTTTTAATATGCGTTCGCACTAAACGAAGTTTCTTTAGCTTGCTCACACAGAATATATCAGCAATACAATAGAAATAAATTTTTTTTTTTTAATATAATTTATTAGAAAAGCATTCAGTCAATTAGTCAGTGCTTGGCTTAATTAGTGTAAGAAAATGATTGACTTGAATCAAATTTGCAGTAACTGTTAAACTGTCGGTGCCGTTATTTGATATTTTGGTTGTTGGTGCCTGACTGCATTGCTATCGGTGTTTAAAAATCATAACCAAAATTTAACAAATTTACAAACGAAGTACAAGGAAAATGCTAACTGATCTAAAATTCCTTAGGTTTGCGGTACGATTTTTTATATTTATTAACCTTAAATAACCTCAAGTGGAAATTGTCACCAGATACAGAGGCAATATCTTTAGATTTGCTTCTGGCTCTGAAGCAAGGCTGCCAAGTGACCGGGAATTTCATGTCGAAGCCAGTGGCCTGGTAGGAATTCGAAAATTGCTGAAATTGGCGGGAATTCGACGATATTGATGACATGGGCTACCAAAAAAGGTCAAGTTTTTCCCACACCAAAAATTAAGATCAAGTTCCAAAAAAAGGAATACTTTTTTTTGAAAGACCGGGAATAGCCAACTTTCCAACACTGCTGCGAGTCGATAATTTCCACGAAGTTTCATTCACTAATTAAGTCAAGCACTGTCATTATTAACTGAACTAACAATACTTTATTAATTAATTATATTAATAATAGTAATATAAGTAAGTATTGTTATGTTGCTGGTATATTTTGGGTAACCGATCTGAATAATTTTCGCTTAGTGTGAGCGGTTTAGAAAAATTAAGAATCTTACACACATCCCTGGTGCGCTTACTGACTAAATTGGCAGCACTTACAACTATGTCTATAACTTGTCAGTTTTTCGGTGGTTTAACGAAGGTGTTTGTCGTTTCCGTTTTACATATTTCAAAGTAAAATTTAAAATAAACTAAATACATAGTGATAAAAATGATTCAAATAAACAAAAAAAAAGTGCATGTGAAAAGTGGAAATAGTGCCTTCAAGTATTAGGATGTTCAAATGAGCAACTTTCTTGTGTAAGCGGCTAATGTGAGTTTTTTTACATTGCTTAAATTTATTTAAAATGGCGATTGATTTTGCAGGTTCTAAAGTGTTTATTCATGTTACATATTTCATTCAAATGTACATATTTTTAATGACATTTCAGTGCAGTCCAAATGTATGCAACCATATTTGCAATACTTTGGAGTATTGAAAGTATTTATGTAATTGCTGAGTATATTTTTCTTCGTATGGATAAGAAAGAGTTCCCTAATAAAACAATATGAATACTTATTAGTAAATCCTTTAAGTGCTGTTAAATGTTTAATTTATGAATTAGGCAGCATTTTGGTTCTGCGCCAACAAACCCTTTCATAATCCGTAGTCATAAATTAAAAAAAAGGTATTAACTTAACATTAAAATTAAATTTTTACTTAAAGTCAAAGCCGAAACATATCTTTGTTGTTTCAAAACATTGCTCTTTTTCCATGCGAAATATGAAAGAAATTTCAGTTAGTTTTTAATATTTTGCTTATTGGTAAAAGTTTTGAAAAAAAATAAAAATGGGAAATTGTTGGAGGAAATGTTCTGGTACATTTTGGGACTTTCAGTCAGTCTAAAAATCTACAGAAAATCTTTAGGGTAAAATCTCTTATATAGGTGTAGAAAGTTTGAAAAGCGGGATTTTGCTATAACTTTAGAGCTACATAGTACATAATTGATTTTCTTAAAATTTCTTAGCTTTAATTGTACGGAACGGAGGTGGTTAGTGCATTTAATATATATTTTATATTTAATGATATATGTATTTTATATTTTTCTCTTCAACTTTTGACTTCAATATTTTTGAGACTTTTTTCACCTCTTATGATAGTCTTGTCTCTCGGAGTAACCATTAACTAGGTGGTAGCTTATTAAAACCGAAATCAAGTAAACATGCAACATTTATTACAAAATTTAGCATTCACAAATATTACGTATCATATCAAAATATTTCACTAGCTCTTGGGCTATGAGTCAAATAAACATACTGAATTATATATGTACATAATAATTTTTAAATTGCATCAACTTTAAGTTTGTTTTTTTTCTGTAGATTTTTGATTATAACTTGTCTCAATAGAAATTTAGAATTGACGGAACTTGGGGAAACACGTCATTATATTGAAAAACTATTGGCCTGAACTAAACTCCTTTGGAGCAAAAATTTGCGTAAGGGCTTAAAAACGTCGAAAATAAGAGTTTCGCACATAATCTCAAAAAGATTAGCATTCTGAAAATAAAATTCAAATTAAACTTGCTTCAATTGTAAGAGCTGGGCATGTATGTTAAAGGCTCTAGAAAAGCATACTTTGGAAATGATTATAGCTTGATTCAAATGTGGACTTACTTTAATCTTTCCGAAAAATAACTTTTTCATTGAAACGAACTGTTTCCATTACTATAGCCTTAAAGACTGTAAACTAAAAAAAAAATTTAGTTTGAATCAAAATAGCTTCTTGAGCCCACAAAAGTAGTAAAATAGTATAAAAGACGTTACTTCATTTAAAAAAGGAAGATTTGAAGCTTATTTTTTAGTAATTCTTTTAGTTTCACTGTTGAGTCATTTTCTCAAAATTTTTTCGAAATTGATTTCAAAATTTTCTATTGCCAAATATGGTCTATCTTACTAATTTACATTGAAGGGATCAAATGTTTTTTAACATCATAACATAGAATAATAAAGTCATTCCGAACAAGAAAAATCAGAGGAAAAAACTAAACTTAAAACAATCGTAGTATTGATGCTTTTTAAGGACCAATATAATCAGTTGAATGTTTTTTCTGCTTAGATACAAAACACAAAAAATTAAAAATATTCTGTTCTTAGGGAGTTTGTGAAAAATTGATTGCATTACAAAAATCACTACAAGCACAAGAGAAACTACCCGGTCACACCGACCGACAGGCACAAGTTGAAGATTTTAAAAATCGCCTTGAAGCATTGGCCAGTCCTAGTGTGGTGCAAGTATTTTCCGAAGGAAAAATTCAGCAATCGCAAAAATTTGTTACAATATTCGATGGTATTCAAAGATTGCCACAGTTAAAACAATACTATCGTGCTGTACAGAAAAATTCACTGCAACAACAGTGGAAGGAACTACTAGACCTCGGTGAAAATTCATCACAATTTCTTACATTACTTTATGATCAACTACTGGAAAATTGTCAAAAACAAGTAAAATGGTGTGTACAAGTCTTTGGTGCAGGCACTGTGGGTCAAGAGCAGCCTTTCCTAGTGATTGCTGAACTATTGCCAGCATTGCAACCATCACGAGATCAACATATACTACAATTGTTGAAGTCATCAAATGATCGTTTAGAGCTCTTGCAACGTTTTTCCCAATCAAATGAACTTTTTGTTATACACATTAATGCTTTTCTGGAACAAGCTGGCATTGCGTTACCAGAAGAAACAAAAGCACAACTAACAGAATCTACTTATGAATACTTTTATAAGTTCATACAGCAGTATCCACGTTTGGAAGAAACGCAACTTTCAACACAAGTTGATCGCCTAATCGTTAATCAAGCGACCACATCTGATTCTGTACGTCATTTAGATGACAGCACACGCAAAGTGTTCGATTGGCTAGCAGCTGCATGTGAACGTTGTGAACACATCACCAACGATTTAGCGCTATGTAAATTTATTGCTTTACTCGGTGGCATTTTTAAGCGTCTACTTGAGCACTTTTCAAAAACTCAAAGACAATTGAATTTAAGTGTTGGTGTTGGTACTGAAAATTGGTCACTTCTACAGAACTGCATGTCATTGCTACAATGCTTGGCAGATTTCCAAATAAAATTAAATAAATTTGAAAAACTCTTACATGATCGTATGACAGCGTTAGCAGACAAGCTAAATACTACTTCCAAAAAGTCCACAAACCTTTCCATCTATAATGTATACGATCGAGCTGAAATTAAACGTATTATTTCTACTATTCGAGACTACCAAGAGAAACGTGCGGATGCCTCCAGTTCACAAATTTTGTCTTTGGGTATTTTTACACAAATTTATGATTTGCTTCGCAATAATTTTGCTGAAACGCATGATATCGCACTGAATATTTTGCTTCAGCCAATTGAGGCTCAATTGACGAATATACAGCCACGTACTGATGGTAATAATTCCGTTGTTGCTGTTGATATGCCTTCATTTAGCTTTGCGCCCCAAGAGTGTATAACACAAATTGGACAGTATTTGCTTACTTTGCCACAGCACTTGGAACCTTTGTTGCTATCACCGTCGGTGCTGTTAAAACAAGCACTTGAAATGTGTAACATAAAATATACACAACAAATACCATGTGCTGATATTTTGCTGTCACTTGTTGTTGAGCAGTGTTGTATTCTCTATCAGTCAGAGATTTTGCACATTAAAACTTTAAATGCGGCGGCCGCAAAACAACTTGCTGTTGATATTGAATATTTGTCTAATGTTGTGGAGGAGTTGGGTCTTTCCATTAATTTGCATTTGTCACAAATTTTGACGCTTTTAAAAGCTTCACCAGAAAATTATCTTACCTTGAGTAGTGGTTGTGAACCACGTTTGGTAACAGCAATTAGACAAATGCGAAATATTATATCGACACAGTAAAATTTGTATTAATATAAAATAATCGAGCTGTATGCCATTATAAATATATTGTACGTATATGTATTAAAAATTACTTGATTTTGAAAAATAATAAATATATTGTAAACATACTCGTATGGACTTGTATATAATATATAATTATAGTTAACAGATTTGAACTCGATGTACACATTGGTTTTACCTCGTTTAGAAAAAGAAGCAGATATTTTTGATTCACCTTAAATCCAAAAGGCAATCAAAAACTGTTCGAGTTTTACCAAACGAATAATGGACGCTTACTCTTTCTTTGTCGGAAAATAGCTATTTTCGATGGTAAAATTTTTTTGGGAAAGTTGACCTTTTTTTGTTCAGCAATATTAATAATCTGTTCATAAAATGGTAAAAATTTTTGTGCGGGTTTTTTTTTGTTTTTTTGCTCGTTAAATAAAAATTTTAGGTGCTTGTCACAAAAATCGTACAATTTCCTGCTACTTCAGAAATTTTTCAATTCCTACTGACATGAAATCCCTGTCACTTGGTAACCCTACCTACCGATTTTGATAAGACTTGGTAATGAAATAGAATTGGAATAGCTTAAATAAAGCTTTTACCATGGTGCTCCCCAAATTTTTAAATTTACATTTAGTATTTCTCGAGAACAATCATTCAATAAAACTTAGCATTTAGATTCTGACAGTTATTTATTTACATATTTTGAATTAAAATTGTCGGAGCTGTAAAAGTAGATGTACGTTTTTTCCATTTCTTCAAGACAGCTCCAACAGAGATTTTCCAAGAAAGATGGTTTTGATTTTTGTTTTTGCCATTTCTCGAAGACAGCTCCAACGATTGTAATAAAAAGATTAAGATGCTCAAAAATATATGGTTAAGGTGGGTTTCCCAACCTTTTGGAATTTGATGAGATGGGCATGGAAGCTCCTTAAATCAGATTTTTGTTGTCCTAAAAGCTATTAAAGCAATTTTGAAGAAATTTGGTATGGTTGCTATTATTTCAGCAATATCTATTGCCTTGTTCGATAAAGCAGACATGCGTGATTTTAAGAGAGCCATATAAAATATTAATGAGCTCTTCTTATCCTGAGGTCTCACCATACATATTTTCATCGCAATAACTTGAACGGCTCTCAAGATATACCAAATACAAACGGTGCTGCGCATCTAATAAAACCCTCTGCAAAATTTAAACTTAATCTTATTATTTTTTATAGATTGTACCACTTACCCAAATTGCATCAAAGTCTGTAGAGGGAGAGATTTTTATATTCATATACAGGAGAAATTAAATAAGAAAAACATAAAGCTGCAGAATAAATTAGTAAACATTGCAGTATTCACTCTCAGAAGTATTACCCAGAGGTTTTTTTTCTAATTCATGAACGTCGAAAAAATTGCGTAGATTGGACTGGACTAAAATATAAAACATTGGTATCAGTAAAAAATATGCTTTCATGAACTGGCTATAAAAATTATGAAAAATTATTGCCAGAAAAATGGAAATTGCTTATGGGCACCTTTAACGAGACACTCCAAGTGCACCACATTCCAGAACATCATAAAAAAAAAATTGTTTTTAATCGTTGAATGTTTCTTATTTGATCTTTGTTTTAATTTGAAATAATCAAAATTTATGATAGATTCCACAAATGTTGTATGACTAAAAACAAAATTATTTAATCTTGGTTTTATTATTGGACTTTTCGAGCTTATGATATCATAGAAAAGGTACTGAACACTCTGCATGAAAATGACTTTTGACCAGTACAATTAACTGCACTATGTTCTTTAGCAAAAACGTAATTTATCAACTCGTTTCGTAGCACTCAATTCAACAAACTTATCGTTCCACTCTGCTGAAGAATTATTCGCTCTGTATGTGAAGAGAATTTAAGAGAAAAATTAAAATAAAAAGCTTAAAAACTAGTTTTCTATATATGCAGATTGCAAAATTTAAGAAAAAATCGTAGCGAACATACCACCAAAATAAATGTTTCTCACCAAATTTGTTAGATGTACTCGTATACTCTCTCCGTTCTAACGCTTGCTCTCTGCATTATTGTACCGGGTTCTGTATTGTTTACCAGATAAAGCAGCTGGCAGCTGGGCTTTTGCTTAGCTCAATTGGAGTATTGTTGACCTATCATGCTCCAGAGTAGACATCACCGAATCGTTAACAAACAACCACCTTTACAAAATTTTTGTTGAGTATTTTCCCTAGCGGCAGGCATACAAGAATATTTAAGTTCTTGGATTAAATTCAGTTGTGTCGGAGCTTTGTAGCGGTTTAAACATTCAGTGCTGAATTAAAGTATTTAGAAATTATCTAAAAATCGAATAAGGCAAGGCAAAAATAAAATGTGTATATATTGTGTAATAAAAAAAAAATTAATTTGCAAAAAAGAAAAAAAAGTTTTTCGCCTATGACAAATGTGTGAGAAATTTTCGGTTCACTACACTTTTATTTTGGATTAAAATAAATTGAAAGTAAAATAATGCGGTGAATTTTATTGAGTGTCAATCATAATTTTGTTTAATGTGATTAAATGAACTAACCACTTCTGATAGAAAAAAAAAGGAAAAAGCTAAGCTCATAAAGTGAAAGTTTTATTATTTTGAAAATGTGTATGCATTTAGTTTTATGAATCGAAAAAAATAAATTTGGCTACATATTTAATTGAATAGAAAAACGTTTTTAAACGTTATTATTATAATTAAACGTTATTATTATAATTTTATGAAACAGTGTGTTCAGTAGGGGCTTAAATCATAAAGCATTTGGGTTTTTTTGGTGTGGGAATACAATATACAATAGTATGCTAAATTATTTGGGGTTTGTCTATGTGAGATTCCGACATTGACATCTCTGTTGCCTAAATGAGAAGTTAACAATCAAAATTTAATTTTTCATCAGATGCGGAAACGAGCAAAACACGAACTAGTAAATTAATTGCGGCCAGGCCGAAACACACTGCATTGAAAGTACCTTTTAATTCAAACAGACTTATTTCGCTATGATTTTGTGCATTAATAATTCAGTTTCAATACCTTAAAAAATTCTATCTGTACCTATACTGCCGTCAGAAGCGAATTAGGCGTATCTCAAAAAAATTGATATTCTATATATTCTATATTCGGATAGCCTAAGAAATTACGCATCTAATGAACTGCGTCTAATGCCAGTACCTTAGTTCAAACCTACAAAAAATCGCCTTAGAAAATTACCTATTTGTCAATTTTACATGTATTTTAACAAATTGACATAAACAAAACATCAATTATCTCGAAACGAGTTTTTTTGAGTTACGCCTATTTCGCTTCTGACGACAGTATAGTGCCTTAAAATCTTTGTTACTAGAGGAGGTAACACTTGTGAAACTAATTCTTGAGTGAAAAGCTTTAATTTAAGACTTTTTGAAAGATTTAAAAATGGCACGTGATGGAGAATTTCTGAGCCCGGATTCGTGTTCAGCGTGCAACACCTACTCACTTCCCATTAGCAGAATCCTTGTTTGTCAGTGTTATTGTGGTTTCATTAAAGATTTTAGTCTTAGGAAAAGCCGCAAACATAATTTTTAAATCTCTGCGATATTATCTTTTAATGCATTTATATACCTTCGTTTATCATCATTTATAATTTGTCTTCTTTATGTTTAGTATTTTAAGACTTTAAATTTATTTATTTATAATTTTTGTATTACTCATCAATCATCAGAAATACTTAAGTACTTTCAATTCATATATTTTCCTCAAAAGACAAGAGATTCGCAAATATAAGCCGCCCGGAGCCCCGCATTGGTTAGGGCCGCCGCTGTTGATAGCTCATAGCTCATATTATTGTAATCAAATTGGGAGTTGTCTAATTACACTACTCTACAAGAAAAATTGCTATAAATAAAAACCACCGTTCTTATAATAAAATTTCCCGCTGAATCCGAAAATTTTGCTGGATCAGGTCGTTTTTGAGATAAACGGCAAAAACGGCGATTTCATACATTTTGGTTTATAATAAATTTTTTTTTTTCAGATAAATTTTAATAAAATTTTTAAAGAAATTGACTCTTAAATTGTTTGTAGTTTTTTTAACATAACTTATAGTCTAAGATACGAATATGGGACGACCTTCACCCATCTGTTTAATGGATCAAATGTAACATGTTAAGTAATATATCGCGAATGGGTTCCCTGAAAAATTTCAGTCCAGTATATGATTATTTAAAAATGGTTTTTTTTTCTTAAGATTGCACCGGTTTGTTTAATGGACAAATTACATTCCAATCGAAAGAATGAAGTGTATAGATTATGCAAACCCTAGGTTGACTATTTTTTTCCCGTCACAACTATTGGGTAGGCAGGTATAAACAGGTCAGTCGATACTACTAATTTGCACCCAATATTCAATCAATTTTACAATATGGACAGATCACGTTTTGATGGAAATTCTGAAACCGATCCCGTTTTGATGTAAACTCTGTGACAAAATCACAATTTTAGAGCTCAGTTTATTTTTCTTACCTAAGTAAAAACATTGAAGTTTTCATATAAATTAACATAAATAAGTTAAAAGCGTGCTATTCAGAGCAAAGTCTACCATTAAAAAAACTGCAATAGCAACATAATAAACATATTAATAAATAATAATGTGGCTACATTGGTCCTTCTATTGATTTATAAATGATTAACGAGAAAAAAATGTTTCATAATTGCTTTGTCCAGAAAAAATAATACATGTCACGAATCAGAAATATGTTGGTGATCCATAGCTTAGCAACGAAATTGACGAAAAACTGATCTTTTTTTAAAATTTTTTTGACAAATCACGTTCTCAAATGTTATTTTCGTTTATTAGTATAACTGTCACGGTACCTTTACTAATATGATTTGCTTAAAAAAAGCAGTTACAAATTAGAAATTGATCAAAAAACATCATATTGATAATATACGCATGTACTACTAATATAATGGCTTGTTAACCATATTAGCTTGATTCAAGCAATAGAAATGGTTTTCTAATGATATATTTTATGTGCTATTAAAAGCAAATACCAAATATAATTGCAATAGCAAATATTGACGAAAAACAAAAAAGAAATATGTATGTAAACAAAATATCAAAATAAAACAAAAAGTAGGTAATACGTGTAGAGTTATTGCAACGCTTAGTTCAAACTGGCCTTAGGTCTTGCGATGTTACTTTTAATATCAAAGTAACATCGAAAAGTTAAAGTATAATAGAAAATACAAAATATGAGTATATAGTCAAATATAAAAAGTATGAAATTCGAATTCATGCTGTTGAAATTTTATTTCTCCAATGATCATACGATATGACTTATTCATAGGTGTATTATATATGAGCAGTTTTGGTTTATTTTCTACTTGGATTTGAACGCTGACTGTTTCATTCATTATATTCGGACAGCCGCTCTAACACTTGAGCTGTTAGGATTGTTGCCTTAACCGTTCACATAAGTATAGTTGTTTGATACTGTAAGTTCGATGAAATAACGATTCCCATAAGCTGAATCTTTCGTAAGCGTAGACAAACTTTTTTCGCGTTCAAGATCACCTTGAACTAATTGATTCTCCATAGGTTCTACTTACCTATAATGCATTTTGTAATAGGAGGGGTGGTGACACTCTTATGGACAAGCATGACGTATGAATGTTCATATAAAGTTTCAAAAGTAAATAAGCGAATGGTACTGAAGTAGGCAAGCGGAAAATTGTACAATTCTTGGTATTCTCCTATATGTACCAATATCATCATGAATATCGAACTTTTTACTTACATAGATAAAATAAATTAAGTGGCGACACACTAAAAGACAATTCAATTCATTAAAACGATATGGGTTCAAACCTAAACCCTCAAAACTACCATTTGACATTAAATATTTTAGAAACATTAAAAGAATAATTCAATATAACGTAGAGGAATGCCTCCGGAAAAACTTCTTCCTTTTGCAAATAACTTTATAGTTTTATATAAGTACATCTTTGAGAGATAATGATACGATTGTTTTAATGATACGATTGAAAATATGGCATCAAAAAAGTTATTAAAAACCCTAGATGAAGCGATTATTATTTCTTTTTAGAAAAGATAGAATTTATCAGGCATCTTTTTTTATAATAATAATACCATACTTAACACGATTCAGCTTGGGACCTAACTTTATAAAGGCCACTAAGGGATGTTTTGTTCGGTACCTAAATGATATTTTGACTATATAAAGTGAAATGGTTGATACTGCTATATAGTTTCATGAGCAAACAACACAAAAGCTCACCAATTTTGATTCCATAGGCAAAGGAATATCAGGTACATATATAAACTTGTAGATTCCGTAAGATGTTGCCGCTCTGACCCTTCCCGAAGGTGTTACTATGTCACCCTTTTGCATTTACTTTTTCTTTTGTTTGCCAGACAAAAAAATCCAGAACTCTGAAGATTGAATAAACGTGGCCCGTTTAAAAAACAAAAAAACAAATAAAACCTCCAAATAAGAGAGAACTATGCTAAAGTATTGCGAAAACGAAGAGAGCTTTTGTGTTTTGTTAAAAGTTAGAAGCACGTGCGCGTGCTCATATAAAAATAACAACAACAATAACAGCAACAATGTGCACAAAAGTAACAACAATATTAAATTTACGCACATGCATACATACATATTCATTATAAGTAGTATAGTGGTATATACCATTTTTATAATTATTACAACAAACGACGCATTTGACGTTTTGTTTCGAAACATTCATTTCAGTTTGAATTTTGCGTTTGCAACTCTTGGACACGCGAGCGAACCACGTACGACCTCTAGAAAAGGTGACAAAAAGCGTGCTGTGTGTAGATAAAAAATAAAAAGGTAGAAAGGATGTGTCGTGTGCACTCTATTAGAGCACCCTGTAAAGTGTGTAGTGTTTTTGTGTTGTTATATTTTTTAATGTGTTGCCTTTGCAATGACCGTAACGTGAAGTGAATATTGAAGTGTTTGAAAAATGTATAACAACATTGTTTTGTTGTGCCCAACCACCCTGCAAAAACTTTGTTAAAGCTTAAAAAATTTTGAACCAAAAGCTGAGACGCAAAATTTACCTAATAAAACATTACTTTAAAAAAACGAAATATTGTGTAGAATTAGGTGAGATTTATGAAATCATCTGTAAATTTGTTTTAAAAATTCTTACCGAAAAACGGTCAGACTGCCCATTTCCGGTTGAGGGTAGTATTTAGTACTACTTATGCTTGGAACTCCTGAACTAATTTAAGCGAAATTAGTGGTATGTACAAATTTAAGACCTACATATGAATTCTACACCAGAGATCGGCAAAAAAATACAACTTTAATTTTTTCATTAACCAAAAATCGACAATCATAATATAAAAATTTTTCATTGATTAAATTTGATGATAATTTTTTAAAAACAATCAATTATTTATAGTGTTAGTATTTACTTAAAAACTTATTCTCGATTACTCAAACAACTGATGCTTACAAAATTTCTTGTTACTAAATAATTTCGGAAAAATTATTACCAATTACAGTGAAACCAGGTTAAGTGGGACCTGGATAAGTGGGAAACCTCCACTATTACACTATTACTATTACCATTATTGCTATGTCAATTGATGATTTGAAAAAAAAAAAAATAGATATAGGTAGTATCCATTACTACGATTCACCAAAAAAAAATATCATTTATTCATTCAATTCGCACTTTTTGTGTTCAAGTCAGTGGGGTGAAAAAACGACGACGAGTCACCTATTTATGAAAACAAAAAAAACTGCAAAAATTCCAAATTCCTATCTTTCTCCATTGATTAATGTAATAAGTTTTTTATTTATAAAAGGAATTAGTATATTCCTTGTGGGCTACTATACTTCTTCCAAAAATCTTTTATCGATCTTCCCACATCGATTGGTGCAATACAATTTTTACATAAGTGGAGGCAAAACATTCTCTTGGCGGAGTATGTCTTCTCCTTCCAATACCTGTTCTACCTCTTTTCCATCGATTAATACAATAACATTTTTTTTTTTTTCAGAAATGGAGTCAAAGTACATCCTTAGAGTGTTGGGTACATTAAATTCTTTTTTCCATCCTTATTTTTAAAACACAAAAAAATTTAAATTTCCAACGGTATTATTGTGATTTTCAATCGTTTGAGTTACATAATTGATAATAGGGGTCTTCACGCGTAGTCTTGTTTTTTTTGGTGTGTTGAATGTGAAATTTAACATTGTTGTAACACAAAAACAAGGCAAATACTTTCTTATTTGGACGCTTTTTTTTAATTTTGTCAATTATATGAGCAATGGAAATTTTTGACAGAAATATTGTCGAAAATATCATTGTTGGTAATCTATGTTCTTCACAACATATTATTTTTTTCCAAAATGATGTTTTATGGGGATAGGTTTTGAGCCTCAGCTATAAAGTTTTTTTCTCCAAATTTTTTCTCAAATTCAAATAATAATTATTTAGCATACAGATGTAAAAAGAAATCTAACTCGAAGAAAATTTTCGGGCTCCAAAGTTAAGAGGCTTAAACATAAGTAATATGTTCTTTTGATTTTGATTAAACTGCTAGAAAAATGACCACAAAATTAAAAAAAGTGAGATCAGCTGAAAAATATATTCGGTGAAAGCGGTTCATTTCTTAACATTGCAATAGGCCGTCGAATTTTGTTCGAATATAATTTTGGGCTTATTCAATATCTCTAAACTTTTTCGATTGTTTAAAAAATTTTTACATTCATAAATTTTACATTACATAAATTATTTCTCTTTTTCGACACTATCTATAATTTTGTTTCGGGATTAATGCCTTTCGTGCAGACATTTTTCAGATTTTTCATTGAGGCTGGTTCTTCATTAAGTTTTAATAATCATTTCTTTCGTTCGTTTTAGGGCTATTTTCTTTATTTGTGATCAAAATTCTTATATCTTCAGTTATTAAAAAATATATTTAGATTTGGAAGCCGTTATTATTTGAGGATAGTGGCAGTCATTTTATGAAAAGCTGATTCTTGCCTCAGCCCCTGCAATGCTAGCTAGCTTTATTTAACCTTAGAACCGTGTTTAGGGTACTGGATTCCCCAAACGATCTTTAAAAGAGTATTAAAAGTCATACTTTTTCGTTATGTAAGAAATATGATTTTCAACTAAATTTTTTTATGAGCTAAGTAGGTTAGGTTAGGTAAGCACGGGTGATGATAACTGTCATCATAACTTAGATCGCAGTTGGTCCCATTATATACTCTGTTTATAACTTCGTTTTCAACCTATGCAAACCATTTTGAAATTTTTTTAAACTTCAAAATGGCTATTGCACACTTTTGAGCGATGTCTTTAAGAGAGTCAAAGAAGTGGAATCCGAATACCTTATAACGCCGATTTTTCAGCGCTGTGCATTCACAAAGATAATGAAAGACAGACTCTTCGACGTCAGGATTTTTACAGCTTCTACAAACACTGACAAAGATTCGCAGGGTTTGTTTGTCTAATGAGACTTATCGCGTTCCATTAGCATAAGGCCAGATTGCCCTCGACGTTCAACATGTTGTCATGTTAGAACATCTCCCTTTTTATGGGATAAGTAAGAGAGAACTTGAAACAACACACTCTCTTTATGAGTGTAGGGAGCTGTATTCCCCATCATCTATCTCCGTACATTTTGTATGAAATCGTTAATGGTTGTGTTCTTTTTGGTCTTTATTTTTCTTTTACTTTATTCTCTAACGTATAAATTTAGTATATTAGGCTATGAAAAAGAAAACATTTGAATTTTGGACCATTTGATACCGTACCAAAAAAAATTTTACTGTAGTCAACTAGTTTTAAAAGCATAAATATTAAGCAAAATAGTTAGTGCTCGATGACAAGCTATAAATGCTTTCTTTTTTTTTACTAAAACATAAATATATGGAACTCCTTGATAATCAAAATTTGAGAAATAATGAACACCTTTATATAGACCTATCAGAAGTCAAGTAGCTGTTATTCGCAGGGTAGTTACCGCATGTCCTTGTGTGAAAATTACATTAGAAATTCACTTGCAGGAAGTCCAAAGCGAAGTAGCGAATAGCAACCGATGTATTTACATGAATATTCATAAACAAGTTGATTGAGAATCAATATTAATAGAATGTGCGAGTAATAGCTAAATAACAAAAACAAGACAGCGTCCCAACAAATGAAAATCTTACTTCAAACAAAAAATAAAAAAATAAAGGCTAGCGGTAAAAGCTCCTTGAAGAAATAGCGAAATAAATACTTACGAAATCCTTAAAGATGCTGAAAAGGCACAAAAAGTGAATGTGAAAAGTTTTGCGCAAAACAAATTCTACCTTTTTCTATAAGTCCTTTTTTCTTCGAAATAAGCTTGTTTTTAAAGCAACCATTTATTTATTTTTTTGTTCATTTTCTGTTACGCCTCAATCCAACAGGTCGTGCTACATAACAAGGATCTAAAAAATAAAAGGCTGCACCGACCGCAACGAAAAGAAGAAAAAAAAAGGATAACAATTAATTTCCCAGTCCAATACAAAAAAAAACGGAATAGACCTATTTTCAGCACAAAAAAAAAAAAACAGAGGTGAGTTAAGTTAAAACTTTGTGTTGTTGCAAAACTTCTAGGCAATAAAGTTAGACGGTGGTGGTAGGGGTCCTTAAATTTTTCGAAGAAATAAACCTTTCACATTTTTTGGTGGCTCTATTAAGTAAAGGTTCAGTTTATTTTTTTCTTCTACTTATTGCATGCATAACATAAATATGTAAAATGTCAACGTTTTTTTTTTTGTGTTTGTAGGGGCAAGTAAGGATATCATAAACATCCTGAAAACAACCTGTTTTTTTTGCGTATCCTTGTTCAAAATAAAAAAATAAAAATTAAATCGTTGATTGCACTTAGCTTTGAATATTTTAACCTTTAAACTCTTTCGTGTCCTTTCGTTTGTTTGTTTGTCTGTCTGTTAACCACTTCAAGGATATCCACAAGTTTCTCTTGTATACCATTGTGTATTATCTGTGTTTTTTGATTCCTTTGTTAACTTCTCTACACTTACAGTTTTATTTGAACAATTTGCATGTAAATTTTTATAGCAAAAATTTATACATATCTACTACGCTCCTACTCGAATAATACTTTTCTACACTTTTTAGTTTTATGTATCACCTGTTTTTGTAATGTTTTCATTTATCTTTATATATTTTTTTTTGGGTAGTTAAATCCTGTGTATAACTATCTACATATGTATACTGATGGTTTGAATTTGAGTTATTGTAGTACGTAGATAATCCTCTTATTGTCTTATGTTAGCTTTTAATTTTTAATGTCTTTAGCATAAATGAAAATTCTACTACTAGTTCATAGAAATGATTCTTTTCATGAAATATTTAATATATTTGATTTAATAATACCCATTTCAAGTGATGCTTTATTCAATTTTCGGACAAAAGTGTCGAGTGAACTTTTTAATAATATAAAACCTTAAGCAGTTTCGTACTATTACGGTAGATAAAAATTTTTAAGTTAATATTTCAAACCTAATAAGGATTTAGCATATGGAAAATCTGCTTTAAGGGTTGAGAATTGCCTTTAAGGATATAATTTTTATAATGAACTAACGAAATAGTTAAAAAAAAACGAATAGCCAGTAGCTTACAACATTTAAATAATTTAAGCCAATTTTGTCTCTAAGCTATATGCGCTTATGATTTCATTAGAAAAATGTTTACTACGAATTGATGATTAGTAAGCTCCCTTTAAATTATATATAAATATTTCATCAAGTTTATTGCTTAAGTCTTCTAGAAATATTTATTGACTCAAGTTCTTGTATTCCTATAAATAATAAACGAAAATCTTTGTGCAAACAATTATTTTTCTTGGTTTCACTGTGATCTGTGCTACTGGTTTCTTCATCGGTAGCAATCAATAGGTGCGCATAAAGACGGTAACAGTCATTTAATACCATGATTTAATTAAACAAAATTTGTATAATTCAATTGCTTATGAGTCAGCTTGATCAACATTGACTCTTCAATTGTTTATTAATGGCTATCTTATTTTTTGTTAAATTTTCCAATGAAATGGAAAAGCAAAATTGTTGTGATTTGGTTACGTACAGTCCGATTGGTTGCATATATGCAAATAAACAATCGGATATTTAAAATTACTAACGTAATTGAGTATAAGTTAAGTAATCTACTGACTAAGAATATCAAAATGTGATCAATACAGAAAAATTACGATTCGTTTGCTTGTCCAAAGAAATTGATCCTGATATTAACAATATTGCTTAAAAACCCAAGAAAAAAGGTTGGCTCAACATTTCAAGCTGACTCACTTAGACCAAATGTTGATCTATTAAAATAACACAGAGTATTTAGATATATCCTCCATTGAATAAACCAGATTTCGTAATGAAATTAATGAATATTAACATGTCTCAGGTCTACAAACAGAAATCTGCGTAATACTAACAATTCTAATAAGTTTTCGCTGTTCGTAAGACCTGGTATTATTTTTTTGCAAATTTTTCTTAAAATTATTTTCTGGATCAGAAAACGAGGCGTATGTTTTTGTTGCCAACGGTGTGGTTGGTGTTCCATTATCAATACTGATGACAACTTTTTATTTATATGGAGTTTCTTATCTACAAATTAGTTTTATGGAACTAAAATATAGTAAATGGTGAATAATAATAATACTAGAGCTACAAGTATTATTGATGACTAATGCAAAGGCTGTTTTTTTTTATGTGTAATAATCATTTTCGGTATATCAACTATTATCTTCATTAATATCAAATGTAATTAAAGTTCAAGTTGCAATCGTTTCCTATATAGACTTAAAATTATATGTGAATTAATTGTCCCGATATTTATTTGATGATCAGGGTTACTAAGTCGTCCAGAAGCAATTCTTACCTCAAATGGTTAAAAGTTGCATTTTTTGTGGGAAAAAGTGGATAAGTTTTTTTTTTTGGTGACAGCAATATTAAAATAAATTCATAGAATGGCAACAAGTTCCATTAATTCGAGGCAAAGGCCGGATTAATCCCGATCACTTGGGCTAACTCTGTTGATGATAGATAAGGAATACAAATTCAAAATATTATAATCTTACACCCTTCAAGAAGTAGAAACTTTTTTTTAATTTTTCATTTATTCTGGCAAGTAAAAAAAAAAAACTTTTTTAGTATTATTTTTGATTGAACAGAGCGGCCCGTTTCTGTCTGAGGAATACTAGAATAAAAGTGATATCAAATGGCTCAAACTAACCAGGCTCAATCTCATTAGTTAAATGGAAATTCGGATTCATATTCTTGATACAACTTTATGTTGGAATTGTTTATATTCAAGTTTTTATTGCTATAAAGTAAAAAAATAAAAATACTAAAAAATTTAACCAGAAGTTTATGTATTATTTTTATATTTTTTATCTTTTTGCTAAGATATTTCATAATTGCCCAGAGAGGAAATACTCGGAAAAAGTTTAATAAAATGCATAGAAAATGTAATCAATCCAACCTTCATATATGGTTGTCATTATGTAATGAGTTTTTTTTATTTCATTTAATTTGCGCATAACATTTTTATACAATCTACTTATCAAAGTCTATCAATAGGTATTTGTTGTAAAATTTTCTTAATTTTACAATAATTATAATATACGTGTTTGAGAAATACAACCTACACACTGTAATTTAAATACGCCAGCGGTGGGCTTATTTTTAGAATTAAATATTAGAATTAAGTATCAAGTAATAAATAAACATATTTTATTTCTAATGCTCAACCTACGCTGATGTTTATGATAGGGCTAACAACATAAATTTTTGTTGTAATTAAAAATTACACAGACCGACAAAATCGACTGTTTTCTCTGGCCTAAGAACGCTGTTTAAGATTTTTCTTTTTTCTACCATTGTTTCATATGAGAAAGTAGTGAATATTAAATTTTCGAATAAGCTCATGTTCATTGCTCATGAAGTGTGGTGAATAATCGTCTAGTTGTGGTTTTATTTGCGATAAGACTTTAAAAATGGGTCAGAATACTTGTAATTTACAAAATAAAATTGACCATCTTGATTTTTATCGAAATGTTCTAAAAACAATTCTACATGATCAAAGAAAATTTCCACATACTTTCTTTTTTTTTGTAACAATGTTGTTGCAAAATTATATACAATTCTTTTTAAAAAAATAACTAATCTTTGTGCAATTTTTTTTTAAATAATTTTTTATATTTTGGTTTTATTTTACTTCAATTTTGCAGTTTTTTGACATGGGAACAATTTTTTCCACAAGAAATTTTGTTAGTAAAAATTGTGTACTTTTGTTTGGAGGGGAACTTTTGTTTTTGTAATTTTTTCGCTCTAGTTTGACAATATTTTTTTAACGTTTGATTATTAACAATTGTAAACTATTTCGAGTACTGGAACAAACATACCCACGCAGCCTTAAATGACTTTCAAATTAAATGACTAATTGACGATTTTGTAACGCTGTCATAATTTATGAAAACATAACTTTTTACATTAAAACGTATTAATATGTAGTTGTTTAAAACGCAGTTTCATAAAATTAATTGTGCTATAAATAGTTTCACGCATTTATTAATTGTTATAGAAATATACAACTTAAGAAAAGCTGATTTCTTTATGAATATCAAATAATGCAATTAAGTGGAAAAACGCCTAACATATACTCGATTGCATAGCTAATGGATTTATTTTAGTTTCACTTAAATATATGATAATTTTTTTCAAACTCAACTTTGCTGTCATTCTAAAATTATGGATATTTTTAAAAATTTTGAATTTTTCTTTAAGATTTTTTGTATATGTATGTATGTATGTACATCAGACTGACACAAAAAATTAACCGACTGTTGTTTTTTCTACTTAAGAGCTTAGAAGTCTTATTAATACATATATTAAAAGTAAACTATAAAAATCTTAGAGGTCAGAGATCATTAAGAGCTATTATTACTTATAATGCTTCATAAGAAAACATTATATGATTTTGGCATAGGAATCTGATAATGTACTTCATTTTACCGTACAAGTCGTTTTTCTACAGCCATATGCCAAAAAATACTGAGATTCACGGTTGACCTTGCATTGCAGTGAGTATGGCTGAGCGCTGCGGATTCACTGCCCTCTATCTCAAAGACGGTTAGGCGTATGAAAAAATTTTTTCAACAAAATTTGTAATAAATTTAAAGCTGTACAATTTTTATGATAAATGTTAATATCAGTTTAGCTATAGAAACCGAGATAAACGTGAAAAACTGATTTTTGTGACATTTGACCTTGAGTAACTTACGACGCAGACATGATATTTTATGAGACTTTTGAGGCGAAATGAAGATGTGTACGAGTTTACAGCTTATTAGCTCTCATTCCGAGGTTGATCGCTTATTTTGCTTAATTGACTGCATTATACTTGTAATGTATTAACAACACTTTTTAGCTCTTAGGGAAAAAATCAGTGAGACTCAGATTTTTTTTATGTCAGTCTAATATACATTCATACATATGTGTATAGGTATGAGGAAATATCGAGTCTCTTTTCTTTTTTAGTTGCGTGAAAACCTATACAGCTTCATTGCATTTTCAAGTACAAGATTTACTCATTCCCAATACTATAAATACTTGCAGTTTAATTTTCATTAACAAAGCAACTCAACATTGTAAACAAATATTTGTTTACGTTAACCCATTGTTTACAATTGAGCAGCCACTTGTTGACTTAACAGCTGTAGTGCAGCAATTAACATGGTGTATACAAATAAAATTAGTTAATTGACTTCATAGAATTCATTACTATGAATGTTTGCATGCAAAATTTCATTTATTTCTATCAGTGATGTGAATTCTACAAGTAAATACATACGTACATAGGTATGTATGTACGTATTTACTACATATAAAAGTTGTAGCTTTTTGTCTATTCTATTGTTCTATGGCAAAAGCAGAAGCAGAAGCAGAAGCCAACGACCGACCGACTGTATTATTTCAGATAATGACTGACAATAATAGCGGCCACTTGCTTACATATCGACATACATAATTATACGATGATTTCTTATCATTAACTTAAATAGTAGGGTGTAAATTGTACTCTTTTAAATCAGCATTTTTTTAATGTAGCTAAATTTTGTTTATAAAGGGTGTTTTCTTACCATTTCATTATGAAAAGGCTTAGGGTTTTTAGAGAATTTACTTAATTCACTCATATTTCATATGATTTTTTTTTTTTGCAAGTGGCCCCCCTGTCATTTTCAGTGTTGTTAGGAACGATTTTTATCTCACTCTGCTGATTGAGCAATTGCATGTTCCACCAAACATTGAATAATTTAAGGAGTGAGTTATTTCGTATCGACAGATGCAATAAAATAAAGCTTAACTACGCCTCATTGGAATAGTAAAAATTACAAAAATATCCTTAAATCCACCAAAGAGGCAGGGTTGACAAGTAGCCGCTTTTAACAAGCCGTTATTAATATGCCATAGCCGTGGACCTTGTCCTAGGCACTTAAATTAACAATTTTTAAGAAGCAAAAAAAAAGGATCATCAATTTTAAGACTAAAAAAATAAAAAAAAGCTCGTCAAACTTTTCCGAAAAAAAATTACATTTTTGAGCATTTTAAAGAACAATTATTTTATTTTGGAAAGACCGTTAACTCCTTCTTTTCAACTCGCAACACTGCACAGTGCTCAAAATCAAAATTCAAAATTTATGTACAATATTTACCTATCGATTGGAGTAAATTAATATGAATTTAATTATTTTATGTTTGAAAAATAAAACTTGTGTGTTTCAAAAACTTAATAGAATATATCGATTAAATAGAAAAAGATTTAAAATGTTACCGCTTCAAATTTATGACTAGTTTTACCTATTCAAATTTTTGACGAAAAATTAAAATTGGAAAATAGTCCAAAATTCCTGATCATAAAATAGATCAGCTTTCTCAAAAACTGGTGTCTTTGTGCAGCTTTGTATACGATAATGTACTTTTTTGGGCGTCATTACTGTTGGCGATTTTATCTCAACCCAAGAAAATTTCTAGAAAAGTTAATGACTTGGTCTATGAAAAGGGGGCTTACGTGCGAAAACAAACTTTCGAGAAAACAGCTGTTAAAGGTAAACACCTCGTTTCGTTTATCCGAATCCACAAAATATTGGAAAATTATGTTTTGAGAGCTAAGCTTCCTTTTCATAGACAAGGTCACAATAATTATAAGCATTATTTCTAAAGAAAGTACACAGCCACGAAAAAAATGCTGGAAACTTTCTTAAAATATAAATACTCCACCATATACGAAAAATTAGCTATCTTAAACTAACAGTTAAATAACTCGAAAAAAAAACTTTAAGCCATGAAAAGAATATTCAAAAATTTTGGACCAACTACATCAACAACTTCTTGTTAAATTGAACTAACAGGATGCGCTACTACAAAGTCAGCCGAGGCAGTCCCATGAATGAAGGTTGTTCTCTTTAAATAATGTGAACTTTTACTTTTTTCAATAAAGCCATGGTACATGGTATATGGAAAAAAATTTATTTTTTCCTCATTGTGTTGGAATTTTAAAAATAAACTTCTATTCGACCCACACTTTATATCATATGTTCCAAATAAAAAAATGAGATTCTTATGGTTTTTTTTTTAATTTTTCTATTGTCCAATAAAAGTTATAATTTAACAAGTATTGCATTTTTAAAACAAAAATTCTCTTTGGCCCATCACATATTCAATATTCATATGGAAGCAATGTTTTTTTTTTTTGTTATTTCATCTGTCTTTACGTCATTTTTCTTAAGTAAAAATAACCCAATAATTTAATGATTTTTTTCTTGTATTTTTTAATGGTTTTTTGATGTGATTTCCATTTCAACTATTAAATTATCTCTTATGCTAAGTGCAAAAGAATTTTTATTTCCTGTTTCTACCTGTTCTTCCATTGCATTACAGGAAATCATGTTAATCAAATCTAATAATGCAAAAGCACTTTCCTGCAAAACAAAAAAAAAAAAACGATAAAAAAAGTGTATCTTTGAGTACATCATACATGACCTACATTAAGAATTCATAGAATATGTTATGATAAGGATGCACACGTGTATACTGCGGATACATTTTTATACATTCCTTACAGTTTTATTTTGCGTCATTGTTTAAGCTGCACTTGGAAACGTACTTTGTAGCGTGTAGGCCTTATGCTGAGTATATTGAAGTGTATAAATGGCCTTTTATGCCATGATACTTAAGGTTTTTGAATTGCTTTGAAGTCTTCAGATCTGAAGGCCTTAAATTATTTGATCCTTTTTAAGTTATTGTTTTTTGTAGATTTGCATAGTCTTTATTATAGTACACGTACATTTTAGCAACTTTAAGCAAATCCGTGCAATAATCATTTGATGATCTGAGATAGATTTTGTATAAAAATTTAACATAATAACTTTTTATTTCTCAGACCTTAACAGCTACGTAAATGTTAATTTGCAATAGAAATTTTAGATTTAAAACGTGAAACAAATTTTTTAATTTAAACTATAGATAAATTTCAACTATGAAAACAATTATGATTGAAGTATTGCGATTTGTTACGATCGCCTTGGTTTACTTTACTTTGTTATGGTTTTATATAAACTAATATATCGTCGTCACGGAATTAAGATGTTCTATGTACAGTAGGTTGGTTCAAAAATGACAAAATTTGCTTACTTTTTATAAAAAAATTAACAATCGTAAAAAATTTTAATTCAATCGGATGACATCTTTCACTGCCTCATCGAAGTCAAAGGTTAAGCGGCGCGAAAAGTTTATTTCCATGGAAGAAAAATTATTTTTGTTTTGTTTTCGATCTCGTAGACTGTAGGCGCGGTTCTCAGAATTTTGGTTTTCTTGCTACATTTGACAACTTTATTGTATATTTTTTTAACAACTAAAAGTATGCAATGGAATTTTGCATAGTTTTTGAATGTTATCGGCTCAATTTTTTTATAGTTTAATTTTAGCTTCAATTTCACTTCTGGTGTATGTTCGAATAATAGTTTATTTTTTATTTGAAAACTGTGTTAACAGCAACTGCAATTGTCCACATTGTGGTAATTACTAAAAAAATTATACTGAAACGTATAAGGCCTTTAACGTCTTACTGCGTCAGTGCAAACTAAATCATGTAATGTTTCACTTTTCTTAAAATTATCATAAGTTATTTACTTGTGGAATTGCTACGTAGATACAAACACAGTTACTTATCGCCTAATGCGCGTATTTCTGTATTTTATCTACGACAGCCAGATTGTGATACAATATCGCTTATTTGTTTGTTGCTCTTCTAGCTATTGAATTGTTTATTTTCTATTTGTTTTTATTTTGTAATACTCAAATTTTTTGTTTTTATCGCGAGTATTGAGTATTGAGGTTTATTTCTTACTCAAAAACGTATACAACTTAAGGTTAAAAATACAAGTTCAAGTGTTTATTTGTGCATGCTAGTACATATTTGTACACTTGAAAAAAAATCAACATATTTTTAAAGGTGTTTTTTTTTTTTAAATCGAAATGAGGTAGAGCAACAATTTTTATTTCACTTTCAAGTACAATCGATGCAAATATATTCTCAAAAGAATATCATTCAAAGGAAGCCACTTCTCCTTTTACAGAGGCGAATCCCAATTTTCAAACACTTTATTCAATATATCAGGATTTATTTCGTGAAATTGGCATTCTATATTCAATTTTAATGCATTAATTGTCGCTGGCTTATTGGCATAGACCAATGACTTTAAACACAACTTCTTGCAGACCATTCGGAATTTGCATTTCTTGAGATTATTAACCCTCCAAACTTTTCGCGCAATAAATCGAAGGTGGCATGGGCTGTGTGGCGCATAGTATGTTAAAACCACATTTTTATTAATTCGATATCTTTCAATTTAGACCATAAAAAGTCCGTAATCATCGTAATCATCTGTACTGTTGATCATTGAAAGCAACAGCAATTTCTTCCTCATTTTCGAAAAAAAAAAGGAACCGATGATGACACCATACCGATTCCGTACTTTTACGGAATGTATAGGTTCCCCGTGAATAATTTGGGATTGGCTTGAGGCTAGTAAAGTTAATTTAATTAATTATTAATTATTTATTTACCGATCCAGAGAGATGGAAATGCGTATCATCAAAGTATATGATTTTTTTGGTAAAACCTGCATAATTTTCAAGTTGTTCAGCAAGTTGATCACAAATTCTGAGACTCAAATATACTTTTCCAAAGGTATTTGACACCCTAAATTTGAATCCGATGTCTCTGGTAGTTTTGGTTTTCGAGATATTCTAATCTGAAAGTGGGAAAATCACGTTTTTTCGAGAATTTGAGGTTATATATTTTATCGAAAGGTAATTTTTTTCAGGATTAATATCCAGTCCAAAAGAACTATTCTCCTCTTCAAAACCCACTTTAAGAGTAAAAGCCACGGTTTTTCGAGATATTTGAGGCAAAGCGACATCGAAAGTTAATTTCTTTTAAAAATCAGGTTAAATCTCTTCAAAACACACTTTGAATTATATCGATTATTATACATTTTCCAGCATTCTGTCTTACTGTAACTTATGTAGATTTGTATGGAGAACTGCAAAAAAATGTACTTCGGCCTGGAACATAAAAAGAGCTCTGTATTTTACGGCGTCAAAAGTTACTGGCCCGGACTGGTCTTTTATTTTTAAATTGTTTTTCCTACTTTAAGTTTTTTTTTCTGTGTATAATGCATTAATATCTATATGTATAAGCTCGTATATATACATACATATGTATACATTTTTGTTTATAGGTAAACAATGAAACAATTCAGTTTAAACAATATTTTGTATTCGTTTTTAACCAAATCAGTATATCAGTCGTAGCTCACGGAGTTTGCGAGCGTTTCAAATTTTTAGTTTTTAATTCGATTGCAACAAAACGTTTTAATTTAATTGAATTCAATTCAATTTTGCTCTATTCACTCGCTGGTTACTCAACTAAATTGATATAATTTTATTATCACCAGCACAACGTAATCATCACAATCACAGCTATTGTTGTTGCGATCGTTCGTTGTTGTTGCCGTTGTAGTGCGCGTACCTTTTTTCGCATTTCTATGCCAATGTCAGTGCCATTAGTGTGTGAACTTATCATTGATTCATTTCAAGGACTTTTTTTCTGAGATAAAATAAAATGTATCTCGTATATGCACAAACATCTCTACGAGATAGACCAAGTTTCTATTTGGATATTTAATTTTTCTTTTTTTTTTTTGTTTTATTTTCTAATGAATGAATACGCGTTCGTGCTTAATGTAGACAATTGTTCTCTTCTCATTTTATTGTTTTTCTCTTTTTCAGTTTGATTGTCAATGTACAATAATACAAGTACCTTCATAAGAAAAAAATTAAAATCAAAAAGTTTTAAATTTATAGTTAATAAATTATAAATTCTTGTGTGACACAACATTTTTATTACAAATCTAAAATGTGTTAAAAACTATCTTTTTTTTTTTGTAAAAAAATAAAAAAAAATTTTAAAAAATGCGGAAGTTTTATATGTGAGTTTTCTGAATAATTATTTTTTATTTAAAAAGTATTTGAGTCTTAAAGCGATTATTTATTTGCAAAGTAATTTAATAAAATAAGAATTTGATAATTAGAAATTCATGTGATGGTGGATTATTTATGTGAAGACATAATTGATATAGTATGTAACTATATTCCTGCAAGAAATTACAACAAAAGTTTTATACAAAATAAAAATTTAAATTTTTTAATTAAATTTTGTATTAAGAAAAATGTTCAAGAGTTTTTCATATGACTTATCAGCTAGAGTTTTACAAAATTTTTAATGCGAAAAATTGCACATAATTTTATGCTTTGTAAAATTAGTTTATTCGTTGTTATTACATACATATTATTATTCGTAGAAACGTTTGAAACACGCAAATTAGCATAACAAAATTAAATATGTAAATATATTTTGGACTTGATAATGCTCTTAGTACCAAAAATCTAAAGTTTGTTTTCGAATGCATTTCCAAAAAGAAGAAGACAAAATGCACTAGAGCATAGTTTTTATAATGTTTGCCTGTGTTGGAACGGACCCCCCCCCCCCACTTGCCTAGTTGTGATCACTTTGATTTAGTGCTTGTTGATATCATTAAATGTCTTGCAGATAACGAAAGTGGTTACCTTGGCTTATATAACTCTCACTCAGTTAAGCCTTTACTTTTTCTCACATGAGTCTTTTTTTTCCTTTGATTTCTTATATTTGGTTTTGAACGAATTATGTATTGTTGAAAAATTGTTATAAAATTGAAAAAGAAAAATTTCTATTTATGACCTCAAAACTTGGAAAACTCTCTTGTAACAATTTTTGGCCATTTATAATTTTATTTTTTTCAAAACTTATTTTAGAAACTTATTAAGAAACTTTTGACAAACACAGAGCGTATATTCAAAAAAAGGGCGTACATATGACAGTCATATAAAAAGTTCATATATGTACCTTTTCGATAAAAATTAGCGAATTACTTTTCGGGTTAGAAAAAAAAAACATTTTTAAACAGTTGTAACTTTTTATAAAATTATCATGGAACAATTTGTAATAGCCCATTTTAAAGGTCAAAGCCTTTGCTTCGAGATATAACGTGGTCAACGCTCCGTTGATATAGAGCTGAAAAAGATAAAATTTGACTTTTCTACTGACCAAATCCATTTCAAACCATGCAGTCGGACTAACTTCAAATATTGGAATTGATTGCCGATTATATATGTTGTTTTTCAGAGGATATAAGGGGACACATATTCCCACGATTTGATTAAAAAAAATTTGTTTCGAAGTGTCAAGACTTGAAAAACCGCTAAAAATTGGTTTCAAAATAGTCGCATTTGCATCCAAATCAAAATAATTAAATTTTGTCTTTTGATTCTAATAGAACTTCTTATTCTCTTTCAGAATCTTTAAGAAATTTTGAAAATTGTTGAAAATTGGCGAAGCAATAGAGTTTCTTATGAAAAAAAAACAAGGCTGATTTTCTCAAAAAACCCAGATGTTTTTACACTTAAAATTTTATTGTGGATTTAAGTTATTATGAGAGAGAAATGGCATGACTTCAAAGCGCGCTAAAAGACATTTGAGGTCAGGAGATTTTTTTTTCCAAAATCGAAATGTAAATTTTTTTTTTATCATTTCCAAGCCAATCTACGGTACTATTTTCAAAGCAAATAGCAAAAACAGCATTCCAAATTACTTTCTGCAAATCTGGCTTGCATTTTACATATTTTTGATTTACCGTTATTTTCGTAATAACTGGTTATCATGGGAAATATATAAAAACATTGCACGCACATATAACTTTTTCGCTGACAAACTCAGCAAACAAAACATTAAAAACCCACTGAAGTACAGTTAGCGAAAAAGCTATATGTGCGTACAATGTTTTTTCTAGGTCAAATTTGAGCCTAAAATAAAGAAAATTGCTTTGCAATATAGTAAATTAGCACTTCTTGGCCTTAATTTACATTTTTTAGATATGATATATCATATATAAATATATAAGTTAATAAAAAAATTATTTATTTTAAATAAAAGACATAAATTGTATGAAATCCTTATTTATAGTAAAAATTAACTTCCTGTTTATAATAAAAATGAACTTCGTTCAACTGCCTTCCACAGCTAGTTCTGCAGGCTGACAATATTTTACCAAAATATTGAATAACTTTTTCGCATGATCATTTAGTGATATTTACTCAATGATGTTGTATTTGTGCTGTAAAAAATTTCATTCTTGAGTTTAAAAGTTTAACTTGGAAAAGTTTTTTGAAAATTTAATTGGATTTTTGAGTGTAGGAAATGATATATATATAATAATTATAAAAAAAAGTTTGAATGCATGTTTCAGCAATTTCATAATTATATTTTAAAGTAACTATTTTTTTTTTTTTTTTGAAAGGTGTTTACATTTTAAATTTTACTGATTCTCGCTCTAGATAATGGTTTCTAACATTTTTCAAAAAACAAAAAAATTTACTTAATTTTTCATTGAATTCTACATGATGGACGTGAGTCATTTCGGTAAAAATGTGACTGATGGCTTTTCAGACCCAATTGAAAATTATTTTTCAAATCATTAAATTTTTTTACAAATACTTACATACTATGTTTCGCTGTATCCTTTTAATGGTTTTGTTGACTTTTCTTCATTACGAAAAAAAAAATATTTGGTGAAAAACTATTTTTTTTTTTTTTTTTTGAAAGTTCAACTTTACTGAAATATTATATTAATCAACATAAAAATTGAAAATCGAAACCAATAGAATTAGTGGAATTTTGGTTTTGAAACTTTTCATAATAAACTTTTTTTTTCTTATAGTTATAGCTTATTTCGCTATATTGCATATTGCAAACTTTTCATTAGGTTCTGTTAAAAAACTAACGTATATCTTGTGCAATCTTCCTTAAGCACCTATATTTTGATATGTATGTGTGACTTTTTTTTAATTTAAAATAGTCAGGATTTCCAATTTTATTTTATTAAATTACTTTGCAAAAAAATATTCTATGGAAAAAAAACTTTTGTTTGCAAAAACCAAAACTAAACCTTTAACATAAAAAAAACCTATATACTGAAAAATAGTTAATTAATTCACCGCATTTTCGAAACAATCAAATCACAGCATTATGGCCGATATAACATCACAAGCTGGATTGCGCACAAAATTGGGTGATCTTGTTGACAACAGTTCAACAGCGCTGAATGAGGCAACCGAGGTTACAAAAGGACTACGTAATGTGGTCGGATGGTTAAAACAGGTTCTGAAATCATAATATTCTACACGTTTAAAAAATTGTTGTGCTTTATACTATTTTATTTTGGATAGTATGTAAGACCCTATTTTTAATTCTTTACAGTGCACAACCTTTTTTAATTTTTTTTATACCTTTCCGAAATCTATTATGTAACTTGAATGTAAAAAATAAAGAAAATTTATTCTGAATATAAATCACTATATTGTGTTGCAGCTCTACACTTTTTCAAACAAGTTTTATATTTTAAATAAAAATATTTTTCCCAACTTGTCACATAAATTTCAATATCAATGTCAATGTGAATTTTTTTTTATTATTGATTTCATGCTTGAAAACGGGAATTCTTCTCCCAAAAAAATATACATACAAATGCTTTAAATATTGTAACATTTCAAAAGAAGTCATATCACTCATAATAAAACTTCCAATTTTTTCCCCCATATCGCAGGCCTCAATTGAAGTACGCGAGGCTGGAAAACGCGCCGTCTCCCAATTACAAAGCTCAAATCCCAACTTTCTATCACACGAATTTGACATCGACGAAAGTGGTTTCCTACCAGTTGACGACAGCAATTTCGACACCAAATCTCTATCACATCAAGAATCACCACGTCACGCACGTGCCTCTTCCGTAAGTCAACCACAGAGTCCATCAACAAGAGGGCGTAGCATTGATAACTTCAGTGCTGGCATAAGATCTCAATCGATTATCTCGCAACTGGAGAAATCAAAAGTATTAATGAAAATGTGCGATCAAAATAAACCTTTGACAATCTTACACTACAACGATGTCTATAATGTTGATGCCAATTCGGATGTGGAACCGATAGGTGGTGCTGCGCGGTTTTGTACAGCCATCAAGTCGCTGGCAGCTGATGATCCTTTGATTTTGTTCAGTGGCGATATTTTTTCACCCAGCATGTGTAAGTATTAAAAAAAGATATATATTTTTAAAATAATAAGGAGTGCATGCAGCAAAATGTATTGAACAGAGAATATCACTATGATGACTACTTGCTGAATAGCTGAGTCAACTTTAACTGGGATCTTAACTGGCAGTTTGACGTAAAATTTTTAACAAAAGTAGTGTTGCTTTAGTTCAGTTTGACGCATGGAATCCCTAGAATCAGAAACTTTGCAATAACAGGGAAAATATTGAAATAGACGAATTGAGAATATCATTATATTCAATATGATTTTGAAATATTGAATCGGTTTTAGAAGTCTTAAAATAAATCTGCTAGAAACTAATGGAACAGATGCAGAAATGTCGAAAGTTGGTTAAATCAAAAATATATTATTTCTTGAATAAGCTTTTCACTTGAAAACTTCAAGCTTGATAGCTAAGAAGGCTGATAGCCGTAGTAGCTTAACTCTAAATGTTTTTCAATAAACAGTTGTCAGTTCGGTAGGCAGCATGTGGCACATTTATTTCTGAAGTTAATATAACAGTTGTTACATTTGTTACCCCTCTGCTCCTTCATTATGCTTAATATACCAAAACTTTTCCATATTCATAACGATTATATACTTTCAGTGAGTACTTTTACACAAGGCGAACAAATGGTTCCTGTATTAAATGCTGTTGGCACACATTGTGCAGTATTTGGCAATCATGATTTTGGTAAGTATAGTTTGATAACTCAAGAATAAGCCTTTTAAAACTAAGAACTTTTGCATCTGAATACAAATACATTTTTGTCTGAGTAATTTGACTTATTTTATCTTTTGTTTTTCAAAATCTATACATTCAAAAATAAATAATCACTCATTCATTGCAGACCACGGTCTTGATGTGCTTGTGGAACTCATAAAAAAGACAGGCTTCCCATGGCTAATGTCAAATGTTGTCGACAACGAGACCGGACGTCCGTTGGGTGGTGGAAAAATCTCTCATTTTATTTATCACAATCAAATCTCAATCGGTCTAATTGGACTGGTTGAAAGAGAATGGCTGGAGACATTACCCACCATAGATCCTAAGGAAGTTACCTATATTGATTATGTTGAAGCGGGTAATAAATTGGCCGCTGAATTACGTAACGAAGGCTGTGAGATAATAATCGCATTAACGCATATGCGTACACCAAATGATATTAAATTAGCTGAGAATTGTGATGGTATTGATTTGATATTGGGCGGACACGATCACGTTTATGAGATAAAAGAAATTAATGGTATAAAGATTATTAAATCTGGTACTGATTTTCGTCAATTTTCGAAAATAACTTTGGATAAGGCACGTGATGAGAATGGTAAAATAAAAGTGATAGTCGAACCAGTTAATGTGACATCGGCATTCCATGAAGATGTACCACTAAAGGAGGCATTAGCTAAATACTCAGGTAAGTGCCTGAAATCTAGTGGCTATTCATTGTTATACTATATAAAATATTTTGAATTTTCAGAGGTAATTGAAGCCAAAATGCATGAAGTTTTAGGCAACTTTAGCGTCGAGCTAGATGGTCGCTTCTCAGCAATACGCACACAGGAAACAAATCTGGGTGATTGGGTTTGTGATGTTGTGCTCGCTGCAACAGGTGCTGATGTTGTTATCATCAATTCGGGGACATTTCGTTCAGATCAAATACATCCACCGGGACCGTTTACAATGCGTGACTTGGTTAATATCATACCAATGCGTGATCCTTTGATATTAATAGAGATAACTGGTAAATGTTTGTATGAAGCGTTAGAAAATGCTGTATCGGGATATCCAAAACTGGAAGGCAGATTTCCACAGGTATTAACAATTGATCATTGTATCATTTCCCTTCTTGTAATATTATCTAGTTGTTTTTTTTTTGTTTGAAATTTTTGGCAGATTCTGTAAAGTTAATGCAAACAAAAATTCAAAATTTGTTTTACAAGAACTCTATATTCAATTGGAAAACTTTGCATTACCTCAAACTAAAAGTTAGATTTTCAAGATTTATCTCTGTTGAGTATAATATTTTTCGTTTTTATGGAACAACTCGATATTTTTGAATATATTATTTCATATTCAATATTTTCGCTACTCAACACTTTTCTATCTTTTCGCCACTATTCCATATAGTTCGATACGTTTTTTAAATACTCCACTAAGGAGTTAAGGAAAGGTGCTAGAAATATAACGAAAAAAATGTTTGTCTTAACTTTGCCTCAAGCACCAAACTGCTCTGACTTGAAATAAAAAAATTCGTCGTAGAGCGTTTGTAACCGTGTCAATTACCGATAAATTTATTGAGCTCAGCGATCCCAAATTACCCTTAGATAGTTTCAGTCAATTTTCTTCCAAAATATAGGTCTCATTTTGCACACAGTGTAAACAGTCGATAAAAAAACAAATATTTAATTTATTTTTGTCTTCTCACAGGTATCAGGAGTAACATTTGCATTTGATCCCACCAAGCCACCAGGACAACGAATAGATGCCCAGTTGATACAAGTGGCCGATGAGTACCTTAATTTTATGCAAAAGTATAAGATATGTATTAAAAGTTATCTTTTTAATGGTTGTGACGGCTTTACTATGTTTAAGGATGCTCATGTATTGGTAAGAAAACTTAGAACATCCAGCAGTTATAGTTTGAAATATTATTAAATAAATATCTATATTCTCACAGATCGATGACGATTCCTGTCCCGAATTAGGACTTACTGTACAAAATCATTTTAAGGCTATTTGTTTACGTACCGGTAAAGGTGGACATCATACAAAGCATAGACAATCGTTAGTGACGCTTTCGCGTCGACATAGTATGGTACAAATGTTGGATAACTTAGATTTAGATGGTCCATCCCCAATACGCAAATTATCAGCTGGTCATCAGACAAAGTCCATTGATTTAACAAATACAAATGCAGCCAAGGTGGGTAACTTATATGAGCTAGTTAAATACAAAATTTTAACTAAAAAATTACGTTTTTAATCCAACAGATGTTAAGAAGAGCCTCACTAGATGATTTAGAGCATGCAAGTTGTCAATTGGCACCCAAGATACAACATCGAATAATACGTATACAAAATAAAGAGGTATATCGCTTAAGCTTATTATAGTCATTTGGCTTTGTAAACTTTTTGCGCTCTTTTTAGCACTACAACCAATTGTTAATGAAAAAAGAAACATCAATAAAAAATTCAACAATCACGGAAGCAGATGACGAATAAATTGCACAACTTATTATACTAATACCTGCTTAAGATTTAGGTTTTTTCAAAGCATTTGTTTAATATTTTCAGAGCTTTTTTTTCTTTTGTTATTTTTATTTATTTATGTTTCTTTTGTTTTTCTTTTATAAAGCTATAAGTGAATCTAATGATTATTAAATTATACTGTGTAAGATAGCACATTTAATGATATTATTTAAATTAATATTTAGCTAGCTATTTATATTTAAAATTTTGGCAAGAGGGCGCAAATCCTGTCTAATCTCATTTATTTGTGCTCCGAAAACTATGCAACGACAGTGTTCTAGTTTAAGCCACTCATTTAAGATAATAACTTTTAAAAGTTTTTGATTGCATACTCTTAAGCGCTTCTTTAGTTTTATTTTTACTGAAATTTGTTTATTCCTTTAATATTTAATGAAAAACAATTTCAATCGTAATCAAATTAATAATAATTTAGTTTTAAGAAGAAGCTTTAAATTTTTAATGCACGTTTTGTGAATTTCGTTTCGAGCACAACAATAATGACAACTGATATAGGAACTTTTACTTGTACTATACTATATAGCTTTATAAATTTGGTATTTTCATAGTAAACCTACAAACTATAAGCTTTTACAATTTTTATTTATACGTTTTTATGTAATTAAAAAAGAAAGAAAAAACGAATAAAAATGAGAGATATTAAAATTTTAAGGAATTGTTAAATTACATTAAATAAGAGCAATATTTTTCATGAGATTGATATTTATTCATTAAAATGTAAACAAGCAAAAATCTACTCTTTAAGCTATGTAAATGTTTATAAAATGTTATCAGCTTTCTATATACTGTACACATTGGCGGCGGAACGACTTTCACTTAGGGCGGAATGTAGTCTCATCTAGGGTGAACTATAATCGCATTTACGTTGAGCTTTTGTCTCATTTTGGATGAGATATAGCTCAATATAAGCAAAAATAAATTTTTCATTCTACATAATAAGATATTTTGCAGCTTTATTGAATGTTAAATGAAAAGTTCAGTTTTATTGAGTTATTAATTATATACATAAAATTGTTCTGGAATCAATATGTTGATACCTTGTTTAACATTTATGAACTGGACGTTGTTTTATGCTGGGATTAGTTCACCTTCCACCGCCAATAAGTGTACATTCGGACAGACCTTAAATAGTTCAATCGAAACTTTAAATAATCTCTCACTAGATTGATTTAAATCACAAACAAAATAATTGGCCTAAAAGGAAAAAAATTAAGTACATCATAAACCATACCTGAAGGCTTATTTTATATAGTACATATAGAAAATATATATGTATGTATAGGAATGTTTTAATTTTTTTAAAAAAATTATCTTTGCATTGTTTTTCAAATTTTTCTATTCGCCCAGTTTTGAAAAAAAAATGTTTTCTTTCTTTTTTCTTAACACATACATACATATTTTACAAAATTGTGGTGTGTCAAAAAATTTTAAAAATATGGTTAAGAAACTAAAAGATTAAAGCTTTCTAATGAAGCTAAGCAGATTAAAATATATCAATTTTTTCTTACATTTTTATATGGAAAACGAAATACGCTTACAGGTACGGTTTTTAATGGATAACAAAAAAAAAAAAAAAAATTAAATGGGATTATATTTTATTTGTAATTAAAAAAATTTTTTAATTTTTTTTGGAGCATTTACATATATTCGCGAATGATTCAATTAAGGTCTGCCCTACTGTACAACGTTTCAAAGAGTAATAAAGACTTGAAATTCCTTAAATTGCTATAATTTTATCTATATACTTTTAGTTATGATAGCAAATAATTTAAATCTATTATATTATTTTACATTATATTGATATGATGAATGTCCAATGTCTAATTATAAAAAAAGTAAACTTATGTGTCCAATAATGTCCATAGTAAAATATAGCAAAAAAGTCAAGTAGTAGAATACATATAAAATATTAGCATACCCGTATATATGAAATATGTATGTATGTATACATATACCTATATTTAAATAATAAAATTACAAATGAACAATTATAAACCAAAAGTTAACTAAAAAACTCTTAATATTATTAATAATATAGAAAGACTTGTCACAAAATACATAACATATATTGATATACATAGATTCCAATGTGAAGTATAATTATGTATGTATGTTTACATAGTATATGCAAAAAAATATTGCAAATACAAAATTCAAAGACGAATATATTTTTAAAAATTTATTTATCTACTAAGTCTTCATAGTTGAGATATGTATGTTGTTTTAAATTATGTTTAATAAGGTGCCTATTAATACGCCTACTTGTTTAATATTTTATTAATTTATTACTTACAAAAAAAAACAACTGTTATAGTTTTGATTTTTCAAATATAAAATCGAGAAACAAAACCAATTTTCATCCGTTAATCTTATGCATTATTAATCAAATAGCATAGAAATAATCAAATAAAATAAAAAAGTATTAAAAATTTTTCGTCTTTTATTTTTCTATCTGAAGTACAATAAATTTCGGAGCTTGTAGGGTTAAGGATAAAAACGTGATTTGTCACAGAATAAAAAATCTTTTTTTCATCAATTTTGATTTTAAACTATGGATGTGCAAAACATTTCTGGCTGAATATAACGTCTCTTGGTAGATGTTTCTTGAAAACTTTGGTCGATTCTTTGAATGTATTCCGAAGTGTATATTAAAAGTGATCTACATAGTGGGGCGGTTGGCGGCGAGAGCTAAGCAACGAATCATTCCATCAGTGGGCGAAATTCTGACGTTAAACTTAAGGCATTAAGGCATATTGAGTTTTTTTTTTCGCCGTATAAATATGAGATAATCCACTACCAAGTCACAAATACGGAAAAGTACCTGTGGTTTTACTTTCTCCGGTCTACGGGCAGCAATATTCGAGAATATACTTACTACTAAGCCACAAATACAGCGTAATTAGTTGTGCTTTTCCTTCGAGTCTTGTTTTCTTAAAGTACGTTGACTCGCGGTGTTGTGTTGATTATTACTTTAGCGATGTGCTTATAGTTATATTCAATGGTTCAATAAATAAAATAAACATAAAATTTATAAACTGTTTTTATTTAAGATTCTAAGGTATGGTGTCCAGAGTTAAAATATTTATTGTATTAGTAAAACACGTTTTATTTCGATATATTTTTTTTTTTTTTTGTTTGTTAATAAGCGTAAATATAAAGGCATAATAACTGGAAGAACGGGCCAATTAATGAAAAAGAAAAATAATATTCGTAAATATAAATACGAATAAAATAAAACACATTATATATAAATAAAATTGTTAATTATTAAACTTTAAATACTAATTGTGATAAAAAAAGTGCTTGTGTTGAAAAAAAAAACTCAAAATGTGAGTTATCATTCAAATTGCATAACTAGTGTTTTTATGGCGCTGGCAATATAATACGCGCATTCGCGCACTTCGCCACTAAACTTTTCAATTATTGATTTATCCCCAGTATTGTAGGCGCTCTGTAAGTTTTCGCATTCACTTTGTATAAGCACATTATAGCGCGTCAATTGTTTCAAAGTCTCTTTTATTGTTTCATTGCAATTTGTCTGCCAAAGACAATAAACAAAATCAAATTATTTATTTATATAAATTCAAAGCAAATACTTACCGCTAATGCAAAAGTTGCTATTAATTCCATGACAGCAACCCGAATGCGTTCAGCGCAAGGTACAAAGGCTTCTTTATTTGGCACATCTGACTGCATAGTTATAATCAATTCTTTTAAACGTCGTGTTACTAAATCTGTGCGATGTTTTACTTCATCACCAAATGGTTTATCTACACCCATTTGATACATGCTGGCTGTAGTGCGACCATCATTTGATTTACCTAGTCCCATACGATGCTCATACATGCTTGCTGGGCGTCTAATAGTCGACTGATTAGAATTTGTAGCCGATGAGGATGAAGATGAATGAGAACCGGCACCAGCTGGCGGCACGACACCACGACTACCGCTGCCTCCGCCCACACATCCTTCCATGGGCAGTGATAAAGGTTCTTTGCTATCACCGATCACAGGACTATTTAAATCAATGCGTCTAAGGTTGGGTTGGTTTTGTGTTGCGAAGCGGATTGTAAAATAAACAAACAAATAATGTGCAAATAGCAATAAATGAAATATAAAAAAAGGTAAAAATAAAATAAAAGAAAAATATGGAAAATAAAACATAAAAAAAGTAAAATAAGAAGCAAGCTCACAATGGTTCATCATAGATGCTAGTGTTGGAAGCTGTTTGTGATACATTTGTAAATTTAGATTTTAACTCAGAATTTTCAGAAGACAACTTCTGCACAACTGTCTTCAATTGATTAATCTCATATTTATATTCGTTTAATTGTCTACGCAGTGTTTCCATTTGATAATAAGATTCCTGTACATAGATGACACAGTAGAGGTAGGAGTACATAAATAAAAATAAAAATCAAAAAATTAATATTAATTAAATCAACAAAACAAAATTTTATAAAAAATAACATTAATGTCTAGTGAATTAATGGAAAATTAGAGACTCAAAGAAAATAACTAGGGAAAGGTTCTTAGATTTGACCATATCTTAAATTTTTTAAACATCATTATAATTAGTTTGCTTTTTTGTTAGATAAATAATAATAACACTAAGTGTATTGTATAAAATTTTATTTTTGATTTTTTTTTTTTAATTTCAATGATTGTTTATAAACTAATGAACACTATTCGACACAATTTACTACTAATTATTTAGAAATATACTAAAAACTTATAGATATGTATATAATTATAAGAAAATAATATGATTGCTTTCACTATTTATATTTACAAAATACTGATGGTGGGGCGATTTCACATACATACGTTTTAAGATATATATTGAAAGTTTGAATTATATTTCTAATTTCAAAATTGTGAAAATGAAAATGAGTTTAAAGCTTTTACAGAATCTTAATGTCAATCTTAAATCTCAATTGAGTAGAAACATAAACGCCAGAAAAAATCCCTACTTTTAAAAGTAAACGTAAATTGCATACTGGCAAAAAACTCGAATAATTTGCTGATTGCTGATTGTGGTTATATAAATTTCACTAACATCAATTTAATTTTTCTGATTTTTTTTCGAGTAAAGTAACCGCATTTTAGTATGATAATGATTATAAGTATGCATCTGTTCAAAACTATAATTATAGAAAGATATCTACGTATGTTTGAACTGGAAAGTTTTTGCTTCGGGGTTTTAAGAATAAAGCGTGAATTCTGTTTCAGGGACTTTTATTACATTTTTTTTTTGTGTTTTGTTTGAGATAAAGTTAATTTTCTTCAATTAATAATATTCTATACAAAATTAATGTGAAAAAAGCCTCTAAAAGAAGTATACGCTTTATTCCTCAAACATTCGTAAAGTACATGTAACTACTAGTTTCGAACATACGAATATATCCTTTTTTTTAGTTACAGTTATTGTCGTTACATCGACAAACATTGCTGATATTTAGACTTTACGTTAGTTTAATTTAAGCGCTGCCAAATCATAGTCCAAATAGTATAAAACACGCTGCGAGTAGGTATAAAAAAAAGTATTGTTGAAAACACTAAAAAAAGAGAATTTCTACAGGCTACCGCTGGGGTAATAGTAGCGTTAAGAAAAAGTTAGCATATTTAAATAGTTTAAGTTCTAATTTTTAACAGTGATCATAAGTTAATTAACCATCACATTGAAGTGTTCTATACTACCGTGCTATTTCGAATGTCTACTATCAATAGGTTCTGTATGCGATACTAGTGATATATTAAATGAATTAAAAAAATTGTCTTATCTTTCACACCGTCTAATATTATAATAATTGCATTATTTTTATATTTTTTAAGTGGTTTGCTCTTGTGAGTGGCTTATTTTTATAGTCCTGGTACGGCATTCGTTTAAGTGCGTGAAAGAGTAGGTTTTTTCAAAATTGTGATCTTGCAAATTTCTTATTGCACTGCTCAGGTCGTTTTCACTTTCATTAAATTAAATTTTTTTAATTTTCAAATTCAAGCAACAAGCTCTTGCAGTTTTTCGATTCGACACCTACGTATAGCTTAGACGGGATATGTACAAATAAGAGCAATATATATTGGCCTGATAGATCTGACGCTAAGCTCAATAGATCAGATCGTCAAAGTAATTTTTAAGTACCGAATTTAAATGGAAATTTCTATATTGTATATAACCACTTAATTAATTCTTTTGGTACAAAATATTTACATATTTATGAAAAAAGTTAAAAGTGAGCTTAAATAAATTATCGAAATGAAAAAAATTACCAAAAGATAACTACTGTACGAATATTGTTATATCTATTAGCAATCTATTTTAGTGAAATTTTTCGCTTTGAGGTGCTCAGTGATTTCTTTTTCTTTCTAGTTTTAAAGCTTATGTTATTTTATGTAAACGATAGGTAATATCCAAGGCGCTGTGAAATAGCGCCTAAGGTCATAACGCTAATAAGATTCCTGAAAAAAATTTGTATTGCAATTTTTTTGGCAAATTGGGTACATGTTCATATGTATGTATAATTTTCATAGCACCCAAATCATAATCAAATTCTAACACCAAGATACATGCCTTGTTAAAGAGCCAAGGAAAACAGCTGTCAATTAGACTAAAAAAACTCTTTTTCCTGAGAAAAAATTCAAAATATTTAATAAAAAAAATCACAAAAATATCTTCTGTATAATGTATAAAATTTTTCACCGAGTTTTATAAGGATATAAACCTCAAAATTTAAATTTTATTTTAAGTACGCTTTTTTTTGTAATTTTTTTATTTTGATTTTTGAGTTGAATTCTTTAGAACCATTAATTATGACCATTAATTATGATATTTAACGTTTTAGGAATTATTGCACAGCGCCATTAATCTAATCGAATTGATTGTAAAACATTTAAGGCGATATAAGAATATGAAACTAAACTAGTGTTCCAATGACATAATATCTTTCTTGTAAAAATAACTTAACCAAAACTATTATTTAACTTAAGTATCTTTTGCCGCATAAAGTTTACCTGCTGAGCAATTGGTGCTACTGGCGCATAATCATCGTCACTCGCTACTGGATCGTATATCGGTTCTTCATCGGAAAAATGTGGTTCGTAATCATTGTTATACAAGGCAGTCGTTGTTGTTGTTGTTATTGTCGTGGGATTGTAAAATGATGACGAATTAGTATCCATAGGACGTAAATTCGCCATATTTTGACGACGGCGTGCATCAATTAAAACATCCGTTAGTAAGCCAGCAAATTCGGCACGACTAAAACGTGCTAATTTCTGACGACCCTGCAAAAAAGAGAAATAATGCGATTTGAAATAAAAAATGGAAAAGAATTAATATCTTTTTGTCATATCAATTAATTTAACAACATACTTGATTACGTGTAGCGCTTAAAAAAGGGTTCGCTGGTAAAAATGGCACGGCCACATTTTCTGCATTTAGCGTTGAAGTAGCCCAAACTATAAAAAAAAACATTTTACGTAAATTTTTAACGCATAATGTTGTATTGAAGGACTTACTGGCTTCACTCTCTCTACGATCAACCTCGTCATATAAATCCATAACCAGTTCTTCAAACATTTTATTTGGCACTAGCTGTAAGCGTCCGCGTGCGATTTTTAACTGTTCGCTAATCTCTGCATTATTAACCTCTGGTATAACTAAGTGACGACCAGACTGTAAGTATTTTTGAATTAAAATAAAATTGAAATCGCACAAAAAGCGCATAGAGAAATAATTAATACCGCATGATCTGGTTTCTTGCCACCTAAATAAATGATAAGACGATCAGTAACATCATACATGGCGTCAAGCAAACGTTCTGATATAGTCTTATGAATATTAGCTTTAGCCACATCAAGTGGGGTCAAACCACTGCCATCAATTGCATTTACATCGCCTCCATACACAATGAGCAATTCAATTTGTGAGGCCTGACCAAATTTAGCAGCAACATGCAATGGTGTTGATTGTTTTTCTTCATGAAAGAAATTTGGATCAGCACCTTGCACTAACAAACGTAACGAGGTTTCTAAATTACTGGTGCGCACACTGGCGTGCAATTGCTTGCTGAGTTCATTTTCCAGATTACCACCGGTTACGTCGTCGTCTTGAAAATTTGGTTTTAGCACAAAAGTTAAATTGACATGTTTTGCTTTAATAAAATCCGACTTTGTAGGATGCAGTGGATCCTTTGACGTAGGTTTACGATGACGTGCTGCATTCTTATTGCCGCTGGGTTGTGCGCCATCAAGCAAATGATGTTCCCAAACGCTGTTGGCGCCATGAGCATTCAATGAATTGACAAAATTTAGAATAGATGGTTCCCATGTACCCTGACGCAATGATTTTACCATAGAAATGTGTCGCCCGAGGCTGCGATGCACAGAACAGCAATCAGAACAGAGTAAAATACCGCGATTTATTGAGGCCCATGACGGGTCTAGTAGAGAAGAGAAGTAATGATATATTGATACTAATGATTAATACAATATAAATATGTTTAAGATATACAAAATAGATAAAAATATCAGTTTTTTATAACTTTTTTTTAAATCGTGTACATACTTCATGGAGAGCGATCTTTATGGAACTACCCTTATAGTAAAGTATTAAAATGCCGAAATTTTATTTTTTCACTATCTTAACTGGGTGTGATTCAGAAAAAAAGTTAATTTTGAGCATTTCTGTCGACACAAGGAGTCAGAAATTTAAATATTTTTAGAATAGCTGGTAAAATACCATCGGATCATGTGGATATGCATGAGTAGATACTTTTTATCAACCAAGCATCATTTTTATTGTTTATGTCAGCTACGCTTTCAAAACTATCGTCCTATGGAAATTTTGTTTGTATGGTCTTACAGTTTCATTTTATGGCATTCATTAGATTTTTTTTTTTTCAAATTTATTTTCATAATTTGGGTAGTTCTGTATTCCACTGAGCATACATTGTTCTTACTATATCTGGCTGGACATGAAAGTTCAAGGTGATTTGCATTGTTGGCCGAAAATTCTTTACTGCTTCTTCCGAGCTTTTAACAGTACTTTTAGATTTTATTTACGACTTATAAGCCGTACTTATCTTGGCGCATGCGTTTCGTCTACTGTTCCAGTAGGAAGGTTATACAGTTATTACGAAAGTTACTCGAATCCAAATTTCTTGGCTCAAATGCGTTATATAGCTTCCACCATTCAATTGCAGTAACTGATTTATGGCAAAATATTATTTAAATCACACACATTTCTTAGTCTAAAAGCTTTTTCAACAAGGGTTAATCCTTGCATTTGCAATTTAGGAATCTATTATAGTTATTAGGTGATTCTTAGTTTACTTACCCGATGCACCGCAATCACCACAGATTTCCGTCTGCAGTCGCGACTTGCTACGCGACATTTTTCCTTTCACCTTTGCCGTTGATTTTTCCGTTGTGGCAGTTTCAATCGTACTGGTGCTAGCCGCAATGTTGTGTCCTCCTTCAGCTGACGCCTGGCCTGCTGGTGCAGCTGCTATAAATAGTTTTTTGTGCGCTTCAACGATACTACTGGCGAAACACATTCATGCCCTTTTTTGTGTCCACTGGAGACGACGCGCAGTGTTGCACCAAAAGTTGCACAAATGAAAATGAAGGAAAATTTAGTTTAATCAGTTGCGGTAGCGGCAGCACCAGATGCTGCTACAATCGTACTTTGTGTACTTTTCTACTACAACCACTTAATAATGCAACTAATAAGGAAACACTTTAATTAATTAAATTTCATTAATTGCCTTTAATTAGTTCATTATTTCTCCAGTTCTTTTGATTTTATCGCAGTTACAATTCACACCCTAATCAAATTTGTTTTCTCGCAGTGAATGAAAAATCTGAAAAACTGAATGCAATTTCTTCTTCTTCTTTATTTTTGACATTTCTTGTTTTGCTTGTGTTTTTCATATTTGTTGCACTATGTTGGCTAAACTGTATTGTTTCGATTCTATTTTGTTTTGACAGTATTGTGGTGATTGTTGAAGTTACCCGATTTTCGGGAATTATTTAATGGGGAATTATTTTATAAAAAAATAACATTGCACTACATAACATATGACGGCCGCACTGAACCGGAGCTGGACAAGTACATCAAAAATATATCTGAGTAAGGTCATGAATGCATAATATTAATACTCAAATTTAGACCAAATCATGGATATTTGATCTAGAGCTTAATGCAATAATTGCCTAAAGCTTATTACCGTAAAGAAATTGTCAAAAAGAAAAATAGCAAAAAATTACATTCATATTTGTGTAAAATTTTTTAAAAAATTTTTTATTTTTCTACATAGTACAGGAATATTCTGCCGTTTAACGTTCTTTTGGATGCGACTATAGGCGAAAAATGTTATACCGGGTGCATCGCAATGTAATATATTGCGGGGAACACCTTTAAGGCGCGGCATTGCTGAGGAGTCAATTAAGGTCTGTTAGGAAAACATTTTTGAAAGATTTCATATATTGGCTTTCCCACTCATGTGCAGCAAAATGCCGATCACTGATCTAGAGTACTTACACAATTCAGAATTCGAAAAATACCGGATTTTTTTTCAAAAATTTTGAAAACTGCCAAAAATCGTACGTAAATAAAAACATGAAATACGTCTAATAAAACACTATGGTAATATAATTTAAAAGTATTAAGAAATTCATATAAAACTTACTTAATTCTAATATTTATACTAACTTTTTTATAAACTTAAATCATATATTCTAACAAAATGATCATCGCCACAACTCGCAAGTTGGAAATGATTAGAGTCCGGCGATGTTGTTGGTCTAAACTGCAGGCGTTTGACAGTTAAGTGATGAGAATTACTAAAACAAGCAAATATCAGAAATAAAATTATTTTTAAAAATTTAGTGCACTTACTCATTACTGATGGTGAGCAACTCATCCCATTTACCATTAAATTTAAACACACGTACTAAGCCTGAGTCAGCACCCAAAGCCAACACATAACTACCATCTGTTAGAGTATGACTTGCAAAAGCAACAGCTGTTATTGATTCATTTTTCAATTCTAAAACCCCAACAGATTGCCAACCATTCAGGCTTGACTGTGATGCTATATCACTGCTATGATTCCAAATAACTACTTTGCCTTCACGAGAAGAGGTTACAAATTTTGTGCTATCATGTGACCAATCACACGACCAAATAATTCGTGTATGAATGCCATTCGTTTTATCTGTTGTGGCCGCAAGTGCAAATGTAGCTAATGCATCCCCACTTTCTTCAGGTGCATTTCTTGAAAATAAAGCCCAACGACGATCACGCGAGACAGAGAGTAAATGTTTACCATTTGGAGAGAAACGCAGTTGAGTTACGGTCAGCTGATGCGTAGAGAGTTTTTCTACTTGCTTCCAAGTCAACGTGTTCCTTATGAATAAAAAAAAGTTAAATTTTACCTCTGAACCATTTGAAAATTCACCTGTTTACCATAATATAATTTGTGCGTGTTCAGCATTTGTTGCCCTACATGATGACGCTAGTAATTGTCCATCAGCTGAAGCAGCTAAGGAATAAATTTCATATCCGTGTCCGTACAGCTTCTGTACTTCTGGCCAAAGTTTGTTTTGCATTAGCGCTTCTTCCTGTGGTGGGTTATTTAAGGTTATGGGTACAAAATAATTTTCAGGATATTGATCTTTAACATGTTTCTCTTCAGCTGCAGGAGTTGTCAGATTATAAACAGCTTTGTTGGACAAACCAAGTGAAGGTACAGAGGCACCTTTGGGTAAATCTAAGGCAAGAGAAAATGGATTTATTGAAGTTACAGAAGTTAAATGTTTCTTCTTATTCCGAACAAACCTGACAACAGTGCATCACCCTCTTCATCGCCGATAGGGCTTGATATATTTTTAAAGTTCTCTACAAAATTTGATGATGCCTGAAAAGTGCGCACAATTTTCTCCTCTGCACCACTGGCAAATTTGTAACGTGATAGGATTGCCAAAGCCTGCATATCATAGCCGTGTACTTGAGGTCGTGCTAATTCATGCCATGTACAATCTTGACTTTTATTATTTCGTATCCAAGGTGCATGAATTCTTGTTGTTTGATCAGCAGAAACTGTCATCAAATATTGGCCCTGTGGTTCCCAAGCTAAGTCACGTACCTCATCGAAGTGCCCACTTACTATAACGTTGGGTGTCCATATATTTTCATTTTCCTCTGACTGATTCCATATGTGAAAGCCACCTTGATAACTGTGTCCAAATATAGATTTTCCATCACTAGAAAATTTACCACCAAAGAAGCCTAATGAATTTCCACCCACTTCACCCACGCGTACTTTCTCCATCCAAACACCGTCTTCGGTGGCTTCCCAGATGATGAGTGTTTTATCAATTGAGGCAGAAAGCAGTTGTAGACCTATTGAAGGAATCATTAGTTTTTAGCCAAAATAAATGAAAACTGAAATCTAGCAAGCTTACCATCGTCACAACTATGCCAATGCACACCATATACCCAAGCGTCATGACCATATAAAACAGATTCCAAACTGACTGCATACCAGCTACCTTCTGCCAACTGTAAAATCTTTTCCTCGACACGAATCACGTCTGTGGTCTCCTCGAGCAAATTGAATATGTTAACTGTGTTCGCGTGCACCTCAGTTTCTGTGCGTGGTGATATACGCCACAGGCGTATAAAGTTATCCTGAGCACAGCTTGCTAATAATAAGTCATCACCTTCTTCTATAAAATCCAGGCCACGCACCCAATCTTCATGCCCCGTAAGTTTGTGCGCACGTTGGAATTCTTGAGAATTGGGCTGAGTTTGTGACCACAATGAAACGGACTCATCATCTGAACTGAAAGCAAGTAAAACGTGAGCAGACAAAGGTAGCTGAGCAAGGCGCACAGAAAAACAAAATCCATTATTTAGTAAAATTGTTTGTATGCAATCACAGCGAGAGTCATCATATGTCCACAATTTTAATGTTGAATCCGCTGAAGCTGTTGCCAACAAAATTTGACCTTGCTGCCTATTAAGTTTAAAAATTCCAGCTACTGCATTAACGCCGCTTTCATGACCTTTTAATGGGTAACATTTTGGTGTCAACGGATCTTCAATGTCCCATAAAATCGCTAGGCTATCATCAGCACCAGAGAGGAAGTGGGTCTCATGTGCATTAGGTGTGGAACGTATCCACTGTACAGTGTTGACTCTCTTCGTGTGACGCGCATAGGTGTGTATGATTTTGGCTGAATTGCCAGAATGCTAATTTTAAGTTGGTGCAGAGAAGAAATTAGGGTTTAGTATGTTTTTACCATCAGAACATATGTATATCAGCTTACCTTTGGATCGAAGATACAGACTGCGTTGCAAGCACCAAATACTATCCATCCGTTGTTACCCCAATCAGCACTTTCTGTAGTGCGATTGCAAGCAATTGAGGTATAGGTATTTTTTAATTTCATTTTATGCACTATTTTATTTAATTTAAAGATTTTTACTTTTTAATTGATTTTGAAATTTGTGAGATTTTCACAAAAGTCACACGTGGTGTCATCAGGAACCAATTGTTATGCCAAAATCAGCTGTTCGCTTTTGTTTTGATTTTTGGTCAGTGTTGGCAAACAGTGTTATATTTGTTACAGTGTTTGTAGACACTGTTACCACAGCAAATTATACTTTACGTCTTTGGGTGTCATTGTGTTTATACGTAAACACTATTTCAATGCTTTTTTGGCTTAAGTTTACTTCTACAATAACTTTTATTTTTTATAAAGGTATCTTTTTAGATGCAATTTATTTTGATGAGAGAAATATATAACACACATTTGGTCACTCGGATTTGGTTACTGAGGTTGATAACCTCTGCACTGATTTGAATGACATCAGTTTCGTTTGAAAAATGAGATGAAATCATACAAATTTTATATAAAACTATTAAATTCGTAAAGCAGCTCACGTGTTAACGCGAAATTAAAATTCTGACAAATTTTATATAAGTAGCAAACAAATTGAAAAGTTAAAGTGAAAAAAAATCATTAATGATTACTTATAACGCAGTCAAATCCCTCTCAAAGCCTAAGCGTTGTTTCCACAATGTAAGGTTAAACTTAACCGAAACCTTAGCTTACAGATTTTATGTCTAAATCTCTGTTAACACGAGTATGTTTTAAAATTTAAATAAACATTCTAAAAATTAGCTCTTACAAACAGATGTCAGTAATATTATAGGTTTCTTGCAATATTTTTTACGTAGCATCGACTTGAATATTTAATATCTCAAGAACCATATAAGATATTACTATATAATTTTGTGGGTGGGCAGATAATATGACTTATTCTGGTTCTCCATGCACAAAAAGAAAAAAGTTTCCATCAATTTATTGTTAAATTTCATATCAGGGCATATTTCCGTCTCAAGCTATTGTGCTATAATTTTGTGTCATGACCTTGGTTAGAGTGTTGATACACTAAAAATTATTTGGACTATGTTAATTCAACTGTACTTCCCAGAAAAATACTCCATTTCTACTCCTTTCGGAATTTTCAGAATTGTCGTATGTTGGAAATTTCATTTAGTACATTGGAAATTTAGTATATTCGCGAATAATTTAAACCTATCATACTTTTTCAACCAAATCTAACATCTCACTAAAATGCTATTAGAAGAATATTTTAAAACGTAGTGTTTTTATTTAAATTTCAATTTAATTAAATAACAGTTGATTAATTCTTATGTAATGACAAGTGATGCTTGCTGGGGGATTTTGGAGTTGGTAAGAAAACAGAATCCATATCTTTTTCATCACCAAAATTATGAGGGAGCTCATGTTGATTCTGATTGCTCTGCCATGCTGGTGGCATCTGTCCGTTAACAGGTAAGTGTGATAATGGCGTGTGTTCTGGTTCATTTTTAGCTGGTTGTACTCCAGGACGATTGGGTTTTCCAACGATATCTACCAAATGTTGATTAGGTGGCTGTGGCTTAGGATATTGCCATCCTGTTGGCAATTGACCGAAAATAGGTCCATATGATAATTGCCCGTGTTCGGGTTCTTCTACAATTGGCTTTTGAACATTGGGATTTTCAACACCATTTAGAAAATGATGAGGAAGCTCATGTTGATTATGTTTGTTTTGATCCTGAACAGTTTCATGTGACAATTGCCATTGCTCTAAATTTGATGGATTCTCTGGTTTATGTGCTATTGGTCTTTCGGCATTTACAAAATGCTGAGGAAGCTCATGCAAATATTGATGTTCTTCTGGTTTTGTTGGCTCTTTTGGTTTCACCATTGTTAGCTTTTCAATATCATGTGTTGCTTCAATCTTTTGTGGTTGTGCCTCAGGAACTTTTGGTTTTTCAACTTCAATTATAACTCCATGCTTTGGTGGTTGCGGCTCTGGTGCCTTCGGCCTTTCAATGCCTATTATAATTTCATGTTTAGGTTCATTTGGTCTCTCGATTACAATATCAATTCCATGCTTCGGTGGATTTGGTGGTCTAGGTTCTGGAATTTTTTTTATGTCCACATCGACAACAAAACCATGGCAGTATAGAGCAAGTGTGACTATGAAAGCAAATACGTAAATCGATTTCATCCTAAGCGACGAAGAGTTCAAATTCAACTGATGAGACTTAAATTTTTTGAGCTATTTAAATAGCTGAACGATTATGTTTTGATTTTTAAAAGGTATATGTATTACATACAAAATTAATCAACTAATGTTCAAAAACCAATTAATTTAGTTATGTTTTTGGTATCGAGTGCATTTCAATTGATTATTTTGCATGGGGATTGTCTAATTAGGTTTTAACATCTCTAGGAGAAGTTCTATGAGATAAGATAAAATTTCAAAGTTACTTAAATTTTTTTTTTCTAATGAAATGATTTAAATGATTCATCATTTAAATGGGATTCACATAAATCTTAGATTGGCAGAATTCAACAAATTTCCAATGGTACAAACTTTAATTTTATCACTAACAAAATGTATAATATATTTCAGCCTCATTATGAGAAAATTAAAACCAACACAGTAACAGAGTAAATTGAAGCAAATTGTTATCTTTGGCTAAAACTTATAAAACTTATGATATTAAAGTAAAGGTTGCTTCATGGCAAAGAAGTAGTTATAAAGAACCAGATTCCGATAATGAAAGACAAAGTTTTAAGAAATTTTGTAGAGTTGGAATAATCTTCATGCATGTGTTCCCAAACGCTGTAACATGGTTAGATTCAAGAATAATTTTCATTCCCTACACACTAACCAATCTACTATTCTTAAATATCAACACGGCCCATTGCATTCTTAGGGGGTATGACCTAAGCGTTGACTTAAGCTATAAAGTACAGTTATATCTATCACTAGCATTTAGGCTATAAGAGCGTTAGATAGTGTGCTAAGTTATCAGTTAAAATTAATTTTGATTAATAACAAGTTGCAATCAGTTCTAATCTGTTAAGTAACTTTTGTTTAACAAATATATAAGATATACTAAAATATTATTTAAAACAAAAACATTCAAACGAAAATAGTAAGCAAAGAGAATATCACGTCTTATCAATGCCAGGCAATGGCACTCGTCTTAACATCTGGTCGAAAAAGGAACCAACATAAAAAATGGCTATCCAAAATTCGATCATAAAAAGATCATAAATCTTTATTGCAATTTCGAAATTCCCATTAACATTCATTAATAAATAAAATCGTTCAAAGTAAATTAAATACTTTACACGAGTGCAAAATGAAATGAAGATAAGATATCAAATATAATCAAATAATATATATAATTATTTTATTAAATGTTTGAAATAAAAATTGAATTCGTATGAGACTGTAAGGTTGAACATTTTATACAAATTCGAACTTAAAATGAAAAATACTCATAGTTTTTGGATATTATTCAACCGTATTGGATCAATTTTTTAGCAGTGGCTTTAGCGTTCCCCATGAAAAATCGTTTAAGACTGTACTATAAGTCCTTTTAGGAAAAACATTTTCATTTCTAAATCATTTTTTTATTAATGATTTTTTGTGGAAATGCCACGATATGTTATTTTTAAGCGATTTTCATATAAATTTAAAACAAAATTTAATATTTTAAATATAAATATTTAATTTTTATTTGGCGATTTGCGCTATATCCGCATAATCATAGTGAAGTAGAACCACCACTCAAATTAATTTCAGGCAAAGAACTCCTATGAAAGGAATATATGAAGTGAAGAACGAAACTTAATGCCCTTTTTAAATGACATATTTTTGGAGTGGCTTCCTTCGCATTTCGGAAAATTACTCAAAACAAAAAATATTATATATATTATCTCATATATGTAACTTAGAGATAAAATTGGCTATATGAAACTCCTTTAAATAGAAACAAAATATCTTCTATAATATTTGATATATCTTGAGTCTCCATCATCTGATTGGAAATGGATTACTTGGCTAGATATCTTGATCACCGAATAGGTTAACATATTTTCAGTTGAAAGGCAAGATCTTCAATATCGGTTTCAATAAGTTCCTTACCGTGAAATAATCTTTGCTTAACATAATAAAATATTGTCAATAAAATAATCGTTAAATCAAAACAAACAAACCTAAACAGCCAGAATAGAGAAGTAATGCCTTATCAATTGCAGACAGTGACGCGCGTCCCAACATTTGTTCAGAAAAGAAACCAACTCACTAAGTGGTTATCAAAAATTCGACCAGAAACAGATCATAAATCGTAATTGCATTTTTAAAATATTTAATTAATAAATAATAATGGTCGATATAAATTAAAAACTTTAAGCCTTTTAGGGTACAAAATTGAATTGAAGATAAGTTATCAATAAAAACATTGGTTTAAATATAATCTAATATTATGTTAAATAAAAACTGAATTCCTATAAAACTGTAAGGTTGAGCAAGAAAGTGTCAGTCTTGTGAAGAATAACATTCCGGGAACTTGAGTTAAAATGGTGTTTCGTCTACAACTTTGCTTTTGTATTTTTGCGCTCTCATTTTGGGCTAGTACTGCACTTGATATACCTTATAAGAAACTTGTAACTTCGGTGAGTTTTCTCTTTCCATATACCCATGTCATAGTTTTCTAAAATTTGTATTTCTTCTACAGGAAGATCGTATTAAGTCGCACGGCTATGCAGCAGAGTCCCACTTCGTTGAGACTAAAGATGGCTATGTATTGAACCTTTTCCGTTTGCCATACTCTCATAAGCTGAAAAATCAGGATAAATTTCGTCCTGCTATTTTGCTGCAACATGGTCTCTTGAGTAACTCTGATTGTTGGCTTAATAGCGGCCCTGACAATTCACTCGCTTATAATCTGGTTGACGCAGGTTATGATGTTTGGCTAGGAAATGCACGTGGAAACACTTACTCGAGGAAAAATAACAAAATTTCCATAAATAACCCGAAATTCTGGGAATTCAGCTGGCATGAAATTGGCACTATTGATATTGCTGCCATGATCGATTTTATTTTGCAAGAAACCGGTCAAGATGCCATACACTTTGCTGGCCATTCACAGGGTACAACAGTTTACTTTGTTTTAATGTCTGAGCTTCCAGAATATAATGCTAAAATTAAGTCTGCGCATATGTTAGCTCCATGCGCTTACTTCGGTCATGGTACATCTTTCATCTTTAAATTATTGGGACCACTTGTCGGTACACCAGGCGGTGTATGGGAGGCACTTTTAGGAAGCACGGAATTGATACCACATAACGCAGCTGTAAGTCGCGCAATAGATACCTCGTGTGGTGAAGGTGATCAGGTTATGGGAAAATACTGCCATAATATGTACATGAAAGTGATTGGTGACGGTTATCAAAATATGAATGAGGTAAGACAACATGAAATTGAATTTCCTAATAAGCATAGTTTTAATCACTATAATACATTCGTAGAGTTCACTGCAAGTGTTACTTGACACTCATCCTGGTTCAATTTCCAGTAATCAAGGCATTCACTACATTCAATTGGATACATCAGGAAAGTTCCGTCAAATGGATTTTACTGAAAAGAAGAACCTTAAAGTTTACGGCCAACCGTCGCCACCAGATTATGATCTCAGTAAGATCGTAGCACCAACCTATTTGTATTCCGCTCAAAATGATGCACTTTGTGGACCCGAGGATGTTAACACTCTAGAAAAGAACTTGATTCATATGGCAGGTCATTATCGTATTTCTAACCCAACTTGGAATCATTTGGATTTCATAACAGCCTATCAAATTAAGGAAGAAATTAATGATCGTATTATTGCCACTAGTAATAAACATGAAACCTTTTAAGATAATTGTCAAAAAACGCTTTCTTATGAAATTTCTGTATATATTATTCAATGTATTAGTTGAAAATCAAAAAGCGCCTTAATGGAAATTAAAAGTATTAAAATATAAACAAATGTACACTTTCTATGTGTAGCACATTGGTCAAATACAGTAATACATAGCGCTTGGAAGAACTTTTGCTATGGGTCTCTGAAAGGTTGTTGATGTAATTTTTAAATGTATATTTAACCTAAATAATTACGATTTCGAAGACTTGCCATATAGTTAGAAGTTATTTCTGAGGAAGATTCGTAGCATAGATCGGTTTGGATAAAATGGGTATGTGGTATGAAAAGGTGATTAATGTTGTTGGGCTGAAGAGAGTCGTTTTTCGAAATAATTCCGAATCCGGCCTCAGAATTGACCCATCATGCATTTGAATAAGTATTGAAACTTCTTGCAGCAGGCCTTCTTCGGTAAAGACCTCACAAAATTGTCGACTGGGATACTGTGTATATCAAAATAAGTTTAACTGCTTATAACTATATGAACTTTCGAAAATTATGTGGAATAATTTATACACAAATCAGATAAGCTTGTGAAGCTATTTCTGCGCATAAATGAGATATATACATATGTACTACATATACATATCTATGTATACAAATTACCAGTGTTGCCAATGATTTTCTTGAGAGACCACTAATTTCCACCTGAAAAGCCACTACAGTTTTTGAGATATTTAACTCAGTATTGCTGAAAAATGCCATTATCTTAAAATAGTAATATTCCAGAGAAATGCTGTGAACAAATTTAAATAAGGCATTAACAAACAAGTGAATGAAATTTCTTCATAAAATTAAACAAATTTATATTTTTCGTTTATTTTTGAATAAGTTAAAGTTTTTATGATTATTTTAAGAAAATTTTTAAGTTCTTGAAGAAAACATCATTTCATATTTCATATAATCTAAAAATTACTCCAAATTCCAGAATCTCTCTATATTCTCATATTCGTTACAAGCCCTTATAACACGATCATTGATGTCTGTTTTTACTTCCATAGCAAAAACGAAATCTAAATGACCAAATGTTGGATTTGAAACCCTATGTTTTTCCTTGAGGTTTGGCAATAAATCTGCCAATCTGCTGACATCCATTGGATTCGCAGAATCGTCAGCATCACCATGGTACAAATAAACTTGCGAAGTGATTTTCTCAAGCTCATAATTTGGAGGCACATCCTGGCCATAACGTTTGATGTTACCCTTGATGCCTTCATCGAATTGTCCAAACTCGTTGGATCGAGATAGTTGCAAATAATGCCGTATTTGATTTGTAGAGACGCCAGCTGGATGTGTTTCAGCAATTTGTGGCAGTAAAGTCTATAGAAGAATAACATTTCATATATGTTAGTATACTAACACAAATAAAGTATATAATTGGATTTTTAAAAATCCTTACCGCATTCATATTAGGCAAATCATTACCAGCATATAGGAAAAACAAATTCCTACAATATTTAGGAAAGCTTGGATTTCCACCACATGCTTGATCCAATAGATTTTGGATGAATGGATTACTTGGCAAAAAATCTTGATCACCGAATAGTGATCCATATAGCCCAGGTACACCTAAAACACCAGCAGTATTAACAATTAAGCCATCGGTTACATTACCCATAAATGCTACCGGTGCCAACATATGAGCAGTTTTGATTTTTTCATTATACTCTGGACGAGTCGACATCAAGACGAAAAACACTGTAGTACCCTGCGAATGTCCAGCATAATGTAGCTTAGTTTGATCAGTAACTTTCAAGATATAATCAATAGTTTCAGCCATATCGATAACAGCGATTTCATGCCAACTGAAACGCCAAAAATATGGATGATTCACTGAAATTTTTGTATTATTTCGTGAATATATATTTCCACGTGCGTTTCCCAGCCAAACGTCATAGCCAGCATCAGCTAAATTATAGGCTAATGCATTGTCCGGTCCATTTAACAAAAAACAATCGGAACAACTGAAGAGTCCATGTTGCACAAAAATTACTGGACGATGATCGTTTTGATTTTGTAATTTCGGCGAATATGGTATGCGGAAGATGTTGAGTAGATAACCATCGCTGGTCTCTAATGTATGCGATTCCGAAGGATAACCATGGCTACTGATACGCTGAGCCTATGGAAAAAAAGGTATGCAACAGTATTCCATGTCATTCGATATAAATTAATTTTATTTCAAAGATTAGATTAGTTACCGAAGTTGTGTGTTCAGTTTGTGGCAAACTTATACGCGGAGCAATATTTTTAGTTAGAACGGATCCTAGAAGGCTTATCAGTACTATAAGCAGAAAAGTTGACATTTTGATTAACATTACTGCTGAACTTCACCGCTACCCTTTGTTAGAGTAACTAACTTATAAATGGGTAGATTTGCACAGAAATATTTCAACTTTTTATGTGTAATTGATTAGATTGTAGAAGTTATATATCAATTGGATTAAAATACTGATATCATTATTTCGAATTGACCACATAGAAATGGTCCACTGGCAGAAATCATTTAATTATTTTTAAAAAAAGAAACAAAACTTAATGTCTATCGGATAGTCAAGTTAGAGACTTTTTCTTGCTTACTAACTGGCAAAATCCTTACTCCACTACTTGCCTCTCCTTAATGACGAGGCACTTACTACTTTTACAGTGTGAATTCACTAAATTCATCAACTTCATAAGTAGAATTCATTATCTCTTTTGATGCAAACTTAATCATTGATAAGGTCAATCGAAGAGCTATCGATCACTATAGAGGAGGCGGCCTCACAATTATTTTCCCATTATTTTACATAGGTAGGCGTTTGCCATTAAGCTTCGATTTCGAATGGAAGATTATGTGTACAAGGTGCTCCGAAAACTAGTTTCAAGCAGAAACAGGGAGGTAGAGAAATCTCAATGACTACTGGAATCACTTCCATGTTTTGCAGAGATTTTCGATAAGTTCGGAGATGATGTCCTCTAAAAATTGGATATACTCGTACATATGTATGCAGTTTTTAAAACAATCCCATCTTAGGATCAAGGTCGGAGTGAGTACTTTTTGATTTCTATTTCAGTGAACAGTCCGTTTTCAACGGGGAAGTTAGGGGCTAATTACCAAAACCGCCAAAGCCTTCTTTAGGAGAATTAGTCAGCAATGCAGTATACCAACATTTGGAGGACTAAGCTGAAAGTAAGCTCTGAAGCATAAATCTTTAGTTTCGCCAATGGCAATAAAATTCGTTTTTTTTTTTCAAATTCCTTGCTACAATTCTCTGGAATGGGATTAAAATTTTTCAATTCAAAATATTGACTTCTGGAATGAGCTCGACAAAGGAATTAAGTATTTTGCCTTTGGAATTAGAAAATCTCGAATTTTCAATATTGAAACTATTATCGATTCCTGAAGGAATGATTTTTCAATAACTCTGCCCTTGCATCAATTTAAGTAATCAATTCCTTTTGCCATGGAAGTCAAAAAGTCATTTCCCGAAGAATGATAGCTTCCCAGCTCTCCAACAATTTTAGTAATATCTGATCGTATGAATAGCTATTTTAAAATAAACAACAAAATTGATAACAAATATTTCGAGTTGAACAATTTTTTTCAAGCTAATATAAAAAAACAGATTATCAGTATAGATAATTTTTAAAAATTATTGTTGAGCGAATAATTTTTAACATGACCGATACAGAAGCTCTCAATATGCACCTATCAAAAAAATCATAAAGCATTAGCTTCCTCACAAAATGAGTGTCGACTAGCTCAACATAAGCCCACTAAAGGTGTAAGCACATAACTTTTTTTCATATGAGTAGTTCACATCACGCCGCTTTTATATAGTAAAGTATAATGCAGTATAAAAAGTATCGAGTAGTATAAAAAGTTGGAAAGCATTATATTGTTTCAAAAAGTATCAAAAAAATTTATGAAAGTCAAAAAGTGTCGAATGGTCGAATATTTCGAATGATGTTGTAAAGTATCGAGTAAGTTGGTAAATTGGAAAAATCTTAAATCTTTTCGTCTAAGAGCAATTTGTTAAGAAAAGTTCTTAAAATTAGTTGAAAAACGAAAAAAAAATTTTTTTTTATTTCATTGACATTTTATTTTATTGATTTATGACAGAAAAAAAGCTCTGCAATAAAAAAAGATTTATTTGAATATTTTCACCAATGCTCTTCAACTAAAGGCCTTTTAGATTGTCTTTTCTTCCTCGTTTCATGACTTTAAAAAGAGACAAAAATAGAATAACCAACATAATAAATGATAATAAAATTTATGTTGTTATCCTTCAATACCTTTAGCTCATCCACTTACTCTATTGGTGGCTACCTGAAGGATTTATTTAACTTTTCAATTACGACCTACATACATGCATACAAAAAAGCTTCAAATATCCTATCTCACTTAACCAATCTGTACCTTCCTTTCAAGTGCCCGAGTAACTACATAGTAAAGGATGAATTTAAAATAATTCATAAACCAAATTATCAACATAAAATATAAAAGGATTTTATGTAGAATCACTATAACAAAGTCAATTCTCTTGACATAAAATTTAAATAGAAGCTTATTCCAGCTTTATTAAAATGTCAGCAGTAAAATAGATTTTATGTTTCGATAAGCGCTATGAATACATTCAACTATAGTTTTGATAATAATAAAAAGGATTTGCATTCCATTATGGTCATATGAATTGTAGTCAAAGTAGGGTATCCAAAGTTGATCAATTCAAATTATATTTTTATTATTTGTAATGGTTGACATCATGTGTATGTAGTATGGCAAAAGTTAAGTTTTTACAATTGGACAAGGCCAATTGTAGCAGCAGGAATGGTAGAAAATGGGTATGATTGCTATTAAAGGTATTTTATTTGCAGCACTTAGGATATAATCTATTAATTAAATCCTTAAACTTATGTTATATTTTCAACTTGCATCTTGTTTGCTACGGTGCATAGTGGTCTTAAATCTTAATCTAACTAATATTAATTATCATATATTACAAGAGACTTTGCAAAGAAGACAAAGTTATGGTATCCCACATAACTTTGGATTGTTTTTTTTTGTTTGTGCATCCGTCAAACCAAAATATTGGAACTCGATGATATCATGATCTCAAAATTGAGTTGGCCAGTATTTGAAACTTTCACACAGTCTGCATTTTTTTCATTATCAGGGTCTATTATTAAATTGCTTCAGCGTAGCTTATATGATAATCCACTAGCAAATTAAAAACTTTGATTACTTATCATATATATGATTTTTAATCAAAGAGTGTATACACATAAAGCCACGCCTATCTTAGAGTACTCTTATCTATTGTCAAAGTCTTCATGTACTTATTTTTGGATTATTATTAAGATTAACAACAATAAACACAAAAATGTTAAGTTTGAAAATAATAAACACAAAAAAAGTTTTTATAATTTTTTTAATTATATTTTTCTCAATAGAACTTTAAATTGATTTTTTAACTAAGGTCGTGCAAAAGTACCCTCAAATTCAATGCAAGCATCAATGATACGATCATTAATCACTTCTTTGACTTGTAGTGAAAAAGCAAAATCACCATGCGCAAATGTTGGATCGGGAACGTGGTACAATCTCTGTACATTTGGCAAAAGCGTTGCAACGTGCTCTACATCTATAGGATCCGCTAAAGTATCTGCATCACCATAGTAAAGATATGTGCCAGCAGTTATTTTCGTAACATCATAGTCTGGTGGTGTAGAGCGACCATAAATTTTCATATTCTTTTTCTCGCCATGATCAAATTGACAGAAACGATGCGATTCATACTCCTGCATATAGTGAAGTACCTGCGAGCTAGAAGCGCCAGCTGGATGAGTTTCATTCATATGCGCTGCAACGGTCTAAAAAAATTTATATTATATATTAAGATCGACTTCTATTAATTTTTTTCTAATCTACTTACCATATTCATATTACCATTTGAACCATCATCACCGTTAAGCATATAATATATATTGCTACACATAAAATCAAGAGTGGGGTTATTCTTGCAATACAACTCCTGTATGTCAAGGAAAAACTTCGTGCTTGGCAACACTTCCATAGTATCGATGACACGTGTCAATCGATTAGGTCTACCAACAAAACGTCTGGTGTATTTAGCCGCCAATGTTTTCATGTTACCCATGAAGGCCACTGGTGCCAGCAAATGTGCAGTCTTAATTTTTGCATTATATTCAGGACGCTCAGACATTAGTACAAAGAAAACCGTAGTACCTTGTGAGTGGCCAACATAATGTATCGCTTTGGAGTCAACATTTTTGATCAATATATAATCAATCATAGCTGCAATATCAATAGTGCCAATTTCATGCCAACTGAATTGCCAAAAATATGGATGTTTTGTTGAAAGTCTGGTATTATTGCGTGAATAGCGATTACCACGTGCATTACCCATCCAAACATCATAACCTGCATCGGCTAGTAAGAAAGCTAAAGCATTTTCCGGACCAGGTAAGATCCATGCATCTGAGCAACTTGTCATACCGTGCTGCAGTAATATAGCTGGTTTCTTATCATTTTGGTTTTGTAAATTATGTGAGTATGGTATGCGAAAGAGACCAATCACATAGTTGTCTACGGTTTCAATATGATGTACCTCGCCTGGGTAGCCATGTTCACGCACGCGATCAGCCTGTTATGTAAATAAATTATGTCAAATATAGAAATTTTATGCAAATTACTTTATTTGCTTACTGTGTTTTTTAGAAATTCATCATTCCAGTTGTATTCTGCAAAAGAAGTACCCAATAATAAGCATAGTGCCACTATAACTTGAAAGTAACGCATTTTGTTAGACTGCCTAAATCAAACTACATGGGTGGCTTTTATTAATACTTTTTTATACCCCTTTCTGATTATCTACTGATAATATTATTAATAACTAGTAGTTAATCTTTAATTCTATATCCCTAATCTTTTTATAGAAACCAATCGATTGCCTGGTAATAATGGAACATCGCATAACATCCGTGGTTTTGGTATTTTTTGTTTTTTGAATATTTTTAAGTTGAAGCGTAGACACAGAAAGCAATATTGCTCTAGCTTCTCTCAACAGAAGAACAATTACATTTAAGGTATGTTTAAGCGCTCATAATATACTATAATGCAATGTCACGTTTAGTATCGTAAAATAGCGCATCGTAGCCAACTTCATTGTAATTACTCTGCACCCAACTTATTGTAGTAATTATGTTTTTTAGCTATATCTGACTTTTAAATTACAATATGGTCTTCAGAAAATATATACAATTTTCGAATGATATAATGTTGATTCAGATAGACCTTGGGCTATTTTAATTTTGTACTTTTGCTTGAAATTATTTATTGGGAAACCCTGTATACATTATCTCGAATACCAAATATAGTAATTTCATATCAGAGATTCCACAAAGTGAATAATACTGATTTACGGAGTACATGTATTACGTTTGTTTGAAATGATATATACCCTGTTGGAAATTTTAAAACACTTCAGTAAAGTAGATATAAAGTTCTGCTTTTAATGTGCGTGAGTTACAGTAAGAATAAAGCGCTTGATTGTAATAACATGACAATGTTAAGAGAGGCGTTAAAGTTAAGAAAAATCTCTGATTACATCGATTGACTTTAGAAAAAATATGTATTTTACAGAGCTTTTATGTTCAGTAGTTTTAGTGCAAAAAACAACAAAAAATTACAATTGCAAAATGCATTAAAGGAACAAAAAATGGGCAACGAGCTGCTTATACTAGCTCCCATGACCGCTACGTCATATCATCAGTAAGCTTTGTTAGCCGACGTTTAATAGTCTGCAAGCACACTATATTTTATTTTGTGCGTAGACTAGTTAAGAATCATAGCAAAAACAAAACACATTGCACACACACACTCTTTCCTCCTTCACATGCAATTGTTTGTAATTTTTTGTTGTTTTTTGCACTAAAACTACTGAACATAAAAGCTCTGTAAAATACATATTAAATTTTACATTGTTCCAAATAAATACAAATAATAACAATGAACTTCAGAAGCGGAGCTGGGGGGCAGCTGCCACAGGCGCAATTATTTTGTGACAGCAAAATGGTCCCTCGATGTACATTGAGATTCGCATTGATTAGAACTTCAAAATTTATTAATCTGAAACCTCTGTTAATAATTTCGTTTATAGCGACTGCAAATATTTTTTCTTTACGGGAATATACTTATATGTTAACTAATTAAAATACCCACTTGAAAATTTTATTAGAAGGTGTAGGAATTGGTAATATCAGGCCCCCACTAGCATTTGATTTCTATAATTTTTTCAAAGCTTCATAATTTTTATTAGAACTTTCTCAAAAGTTCGAAATACAAAAGGAAAGGCCACACTTATCTACTCTACTTATACTATTCCGATAATCTACTAATAAAATATTATTTCTGATTATAAAATATTAATGGATTACAATTAAGATTAACTGAAATAAACACTAAAATGTTAAGATTAAAAATGATAAACACAAAAAAGTTTTTCATAACATTTTAATAAAATTTTTCTTAATATAATTTTCAATTCATATTTTTAATTAAGGTAACGCAAGTTTACCCTCAAATTTATTGCAAGCATCAATGATACGATCATTGATCATTTCCTTTACTTGTAGTGAAAAAGCAAAATCACCATGTGAAAATTCAGGATCAGGAACATGAAACAATTCCTGTACATTTGGCAAGAGCGTTGCAATATACTCAACATCTATGGGATCGGCTAAGTCATCTGCATCAGCATAGTAAAGATATGTGCCAGCAGTTATTTTCGAAACATCATAGTCTGGTGGTGTAGAGCGTCCATAAATTTTCATATTTTTTTTCTCGCCATAATCAAATTGACAGAAACGATACGATTCATATTCTTGCATATAATGAAGCACTTGCGAGCTAGAAGCGCCGGCAGGATGAGTTTCGGTTATACGTTCGGTAATTGTCTAAAAAGAAAAGTAAGACATAAGATCGAGTTCTGTGACAATTTTCTGAACTACATACTGTATTGGTATTATGAACTGAACCTTGATCACCGTTAAACAAGAAATACATATTGCTACACATAAATGAAAACGCGTAGCTCTGATTGCAGTACAGCCTTTGTATATCAGTGAAAAATTTTGTACTTGGAAGCACTTCCATGGTATCGATGGCACGTGTCAATTGATTAGGTCTACCAATAAAACGTCTGGTGTATTTAGCCAACAAATTTTTCATGTTACCCATAAAGGCCACAGGTGCAAGCATATGTGCCGTCTTAATTTTTGCATTATATTCAGGACGCTCAGACATCAGTACAAAGAAAACCGTAGTACCTTGTGAATGGCCAACATAATGTATCGCTTTGGAGTCAACATTTTTGATCAATATATAATCAATCATAGCTGCAATATCAATGGTGCCAATTTCATGCCAACTGAATCGCCAAAAATATGGATGTTTTGTTGAAAGTCTGGTGTTGTTGCGTGAATAACGATTACCACGTGCATTACCCATCCAAACATCATAGCCAGCATCGACTAGCAGGTAAGCTAAAGCATTTTCTGGACCAGGTAAAATCCATGCATCTGAGCAACTCAATAAGCCATGCTGCAGTAGTATGGCTGGTTTTTTATCATTTTGATTTTGTAAATTATGTGAGTATGGTATACGGAAGAGACCAATCACATAGTTATCTTCGGTTTCTACATAATGAACCTCACCAGGATAGCCATGCTCACTTACACGATCTGCCTGTTATGTAAACAAATGACATTAGTATATTTAAAATTTCATGCAAATTACTAAAGTTTCTTACCGTATTTTTCAGAAATTCCTCATTCCAGTTGTATTCTGCCAAGGAGGTACCCAATAATAAGCATAGTGCCACTATAACTTGAAAGTAACGCATTTTGTTGGACTGCCAAAAACGAACTACGTGTGTGGCTTATGTTAATAGTTCTATATACCATTTCTAATTAGCTACTGATAATGCTATAAATTATTTAATCTAAAATTCTACTAAAGTTATTTTTATGGAAGCTAATCAATTACTAGTAAATAGTAGAAACCCACATAGCTTCACTTCTATAACATTCATATTTTTTTTAAGATTTCAAAGTCTAAGAGTAGAAACGGATGGATGGCTGATTCTAGCATATTTGCTTCTTGTGCTGTTCAAAATTTTTTCTCACCGCTTATAAGAAAAAATCAGACAAGGGTCAATCAATTGCTGCATATGATTGCATTGCATATACAGATCTATGTGAAATCAGAGAGTGATATATAATTTTGAAGGTTGTGCAAACTACGATCAAAGAAATTGAAAGCATTGTTAAATGTAATTAAGATTAAAATGCTCTTTATAGGCATAGAATGAATTGGAAATAATTTTGGTTTTGTTGAAGAGGCTCACATATATGTATCCCAAGTAAGACGTAAGCCAAGAAAGTTCCAAATGTGCAGTGACACCGCTTATAGAGCTTAAACAGCATTTAAATCAGTTAGTATCAGCAAAAACGCGAAGTGCCAATGGGAAAGCCATTTTACAAAACGTGGCACAAAAACGATATACGAGTAAATGAGAAACGAGCTGATGCCAGTGAGAAAATTTTATAATTCGGAAATTGTAGCATAATATAGCATAAGTAATCTTAAACAAAAATCTTTAGGTGCGAAATTCGGAATTTTTAGAGATATGGAGAATACAAAATTAAATATAAACATATATGTATAGCTAGCTCAGAAGGCTTTCACTAACGTTTTACTAACTAATAACATAAACTACATAATACTTAAGATTGAATCGATTTGCCTTTGCAATTTTAGTATATAACATGTGGGCCATCTTAATATGGTCAATGGAAATATTGAATAGTTAAGAAAATTCTCAGCAGATTTTGAAAAGTAGTATTTTTTTGGTAAGCTTATATTTTTAAAATTTATATCAACTAGTTTTGGAAAATAATATCGATTATGTTGCCGTCATTATTGGTGAGACAAAAACTCGCTCTTTTTCAGGCATTTTTCATCACATAGGAGGGCGATATCACTGCAATTTCGGCTCAAATGTTGTCTTTGAGCTCGTCTATGTTTTGTGCCTTGTCGACACAGACTTAAGTTTTCAAAAATCTTCACAAAACGAAGACCGGTGTAGTCAAATCGGGAGATATTTCCATTGACCAGATTGTCAAAGCTGTAAAACTTTTTTTTTTTTGAGTTACGAGTAAATACCCCAGTAGCTTTGAAAAGTTTGTTACAATTTTTAAAATAATTTTCATGAATAAAAGTTTTCATGTAACTAAAACAGGTAATTCCTAATACATTAAGATATGCAAAGTCAAAAAAGACTCTTCCTTATGCTTTTTTTTAGTTATTTTCTGTGCATTCCTGTATGCAAAAGCAATTATTTACAACTGACAATTTAAGATATGTATATTGAATTGTTCTTTGATCGCTGCTTTTGATATTATCCCTTTGTTATCCTCTACTTGCACAATAAATATAAGAGCAACATCCTCCAACTGTAACGGAAGCCATATTCTATTTTCCGCTCATTGAAAAATAGTCAGTTGAATATTTCTACCAAGAAGCCATCTTTGCACTGTGACTATGTTGCTGATTCGCATATTGAAGAGGGAAGGGATATTCTTTCAAATATAACCTACTTCATAACTTCACTTTGAATGGTAATGCTAACAATTGTTTTCTCATTCGATGAAACAATTGCAATTGTTTTTTTTTTCATCCTCAGGACAGCTGTTATGAACACAAGTTAAGTCCAACTCTGATTGGAAATACTCTATGAAATGCACTTCAAAAAAAAAGAAAGAATACTCTGATAAAGGATAAAATAAAGTTTAACATATGTATGTATCGTAAGATAAATTAAATGTTGTAGTTTTTGTTTCTTCTTTTGTTATGCTAACTTTTTATCGAAGCCATTTATGCTTTGGAAACAAACCAAAGGAAATCCAATGAAACATAATTGATTGAATTTGTTCTTACAATAGATATAGCTTATAAATAATGTGTAATTGTTTTCTTAAAACAAAGAGCGTACAATTTAAAATTTTTAGTTGTTACTCATACGACATGTGGTACCAAAAGCTAACTAATTCAATAATAAGAGTACTAAATGGATAAAACTTGCAATTTTTTCACTTTTAAATAAATAATATAATGAACATAATATTGGAAACTTTGCAAAATACTAATGACAATAAGAGTATTGAATAATTCTTTAAGCCGAACCGAACAAAATTTATGTCTATTTTATTTTTTTATGCAAAGAAGTAATATAGTCCATTAAGTCCAATACTGTTGGGAGCGCTGATATAAATTTAAGGTATGTTAAAGTAATACTACGATTTATAACCTTAGCCTTTACACATTTACGTTTTAATCACATTTTCTGAAGCGAGGAAAAAGAAACAATACATGCCACCTGTGCTGTCTACTTTGTTAAAAATCTTTGAAATAATTCTTTTGAAAAAAGGGCAGCGTGACAACTGACAATGCAGGGAAGTAGTAGTAGATCTCTCCAACACATACCACTTTCATGCTTTTTGTTCAACTTGTCATATGAGTAACATTTAACTTATGAAAATAATTAAATGTTGCTCATACGCCATATCACATAATCTTAACAAAAATTCAGTGTTGCGGTATATAATTCTTTTACGTGACAAAAGACTCAATGTTGCTGTGAATGATGCTAAAGAGGAATGAATGGCTTTTCTTTTTTATTTGCATATTTGGCATATTCACCAATGTTTATACTTGAGGTCGAGCAGACATAATACAACACGTTCGAAGTTGTATGCTGCCAGTATTTGTTACGGCAACATTATATATCAACATGAATATTTCCACTACAAAGCAACATTATCCTTGAAGTGCTAATAACAGACACTTTGACTACAGTCTGTACTGCTATCTTGGCTGGTATGTTAATTGTGACAGCGTTTGAGCAAAACAAAGAATAAATTTTTAAAAACTTAGGAGCACAGTTCGATTTGAAATGATTTTTTAAAAGAAAAATGTTTAAAACATTAATATTTTATCATTTATTAAACCCTTTTATATACAGAAATCCCCAAAATTTTGTTTTTTATTTGTTATCTTTCGGAAAAAAAGAGTTTTAATTTAATAATAACACTACTCGACAAGAAAAATTGCGGCAAATAAAAACCACTGTTCCTATAGGGAAATTTCTCGCTGAATCCGAAAATCATAGTGGTTTGGCTGGATCAGGTCTGGTTTTTGAGATAAAGGGCAAAAACCAAAAACATGCACTGTCCCGGGAGGTAACGATTAAAAACGTTACGTTACACGATACTTATTCCAAATCTTTTTGTTTTCTAAAAGTAGAGATCACGACAAAAATTTTGGAGAAATACATGTCACAACAGCACTACTAGTTTGGTCACTACGGCTAAAAACAGGTCAACAAAAATGCAATTTTTTGCAATTTTTCAAAATAATTTCAACTTTGGCATCTTATAACTCGATAAAAATCTATTGAACTCAAAAAGTTAGCTATCCTATCTTGTAGTATGTTTTAGCCGCAATAATATTTTGCAAAAATTTGTCGAGTAGTGTAATTATTATTTAACAAAAGAATATTTTTTTTCAAAATACATATTAGGCACATAAATGAAAGCTTTCTCTTTCAACTATTCTAATATAAAAATTTTTTACCCAATTTTCTTTAAAATATTTTCAAAGAAAATTATCAATTGCAATCAGAATTGCGCTTAACATCTAAAAAATTTCATCCAAAAGAATGAAAAAATTGTAATAAATCGTTATTTGAGTAATTTTACACTTAAAAAATCTTCAAAAATGTTGATCAAAGTTTTTATTATAAAAAATTGAACTTTTACCAATTAAATTCGTATTTACCTAAAATATCCTCAAATATCCTTTGAATGAATTTAACAAGCAAAAAAATTAAAAGTCCTTAAAAAAAACCTAAATTACTTTTGTAATAAAATGCTAGTTATTTGCTTACAATTTGTAGAATCAAATTCCATTACGTGCACCACTTGCAAAAAACAAAATCAATAAAATTGCAATAAACTTTTATGCAACAGATGACGATGCTAGGAGCTGCAATTGCAATAAATTTCCAAATCTCAATTCAGTGTTTATCGAACAATAAAAATCAATTTTAACGTAGTAAAAACAATTATTGCACGTAAACATGGGGTCAAAAAAAAAATGCAAAAAACAAAAATTAAACCAATTTGTTCATATGGAAACCAACACATAAACAAATACCGCATTAACAACAAACCTCAACAACAAAAACAACAAACTACAACAAAATGCATGTCCAAAGTACAAACTAAAAGTTCAAACAGTTGGCAAATGCTGAGTGCAACATGCTGAAAATGCAGTTACAGCAACAGCAGCAGCAGCAGCAGTTGCTGCACTAACACTTGGCAAGCGTGAACAATTTTAACGCAAGGATAAATCGCTAGTTGTTTTTTGTTTTTTTTTTTCAGAAGGTGAGCGTTAGGTAGTGTAAAAGCTCCCAGTAGTAAAAGAGACATTATTTCTACCGTATTTAAAAATCTAAAAAATAGTCTAGAGTACATAGAATATGAAGGAGTTTGAGAAATGCAGTCAAAGTTGGAACCTTATTTAAAAATATAAGTTTTCGAACTTACGGGAGCTAAGCGTGGTTTGAAGGGTTTTTAAGGTGACTCTATTCAGATTTCTTCTGGTCCTACTTATTTCGCCATATTGTTAATTTCAACAAAGTTTTCGCAGAGAAATTGCTGGAATAACATTGCATAATCTTCACGAAATCCAGTGAAGGTTTGAAACAACTCAAATAAATTATGCACGGATATAATACCCAAAAAACTTGGGCCGTTTTTAGGAGTGAAGATTATGATCGAAACTAAAGTAGACTTAAGGCTCGAAATTATCTTGGATATTATGTGCATGCGGCCTATATTCATTTAATGATGACATATGTATGAGTTACAGAATTTTTTTGTGACATTTTCAAAGCACAATATATTCTCTACAAAATTATAGTCAAACTGGCTTATAACAACGGACAAGTAAAGGAGCAGGATCAAGCAGTGGCTTTTAGCTTAAAAAAGGGCTATTGAGAATTATGCTGTTCTAAATGTTTTTAGCTTATAATATAATTTTAGTTTCATTTCATATTATTGATAAATTGTGTTTTAAATGGGTTTATAAAGCCCAGCAATAAATAGTTTCAAATTGCCCATTTTTAAATCAAAAAAATTATGTTCCATTAATTTTTACATGGAGCGAATTTGCAATTTTACGATGCCAATCAAATATTTAAAATTCCAAGTGATTATTCCCTTTGGGTATAATATCGTGCGTCTGTATGTGTGCTCATGCGTTTGTATGTAGATTCCGCTTAAGTGGATAATGTAATGCCAACAGCAAACGTTGCTTCGCAATAAAAACATTTTCACTTACCGATTCTTACTCCTAACTCATTCTCAAGTCCTAAGCGCTTAACTGCAAAACCCCCATGAGCACGCAATGGTCTATGGTGCTAAATTGGTATGGACGAGGTATAGACTCATGAAACATTAAAGCTGCGCGCTGCCTTTAGAATTTGTAATATTGCCAGCAGAATAAAAAAATTTTTTTGTTCCATTTGATTTTAATTTAAATAAAAGTTTTTTTTTTAATATTTAACTACATGTAAAACACAACTTAAAACAACCTAACTATCAATAATTTTTAAGAATTTATTTTCCTCAATTAAAAAAATTACATATGAACTGCTCAAAGCTACTTGTAATATCAATTAAAAGTGGCTGAATTAAGCTTCTATAGCTTTTGATGTCGACTAATGAACACCAAATGGATATAGGGGATATACGCCTGATAGCTGTACTCTTACATATATATACATACATGTTTACAGTCAACAGGATAACAACAGGATGTAGCTCATTCTGTTGGAAATTAAAAAAAAGATTCTTTTGAAAAGCTTAGACATAATTAAAACAGTGTAGGTAACATGTATATGTTTGCATATCTGCACAAAAGGACATATGCGCACAAATATCTATGCTATGCATATGTATGTATGTAGTAGATCTAAACGGGTTCGAGCAGTCAAGTGTGTCTCTGCAGCAAAAATAAAAAAAAAACTACACTTTATATGGTAAACAATCACAGGACATCAACAATTAATTATTTTGTGGCATTAAAAATATATGTAGTTTATTACAGTTAAGATGGATTGAAAAGTTTTTTCTATTTTTCCAACAGTAAAATGACGGATATCTCTGAATTCCACTCAAATATTTTTATTATGATGCGTAATGTGCTTTGCACTTTGGTACAAAATTGTTATACCTACTAAAAATTGTCTTCCAAATACCTTTTCTAAAAATTCATCAAGTAATTTTTATATATACAAGTAATTTTTACACGATTAAAGATGCCAAACAAGATTTAGCTAAAGCTAAGAACGATCAAAATCACACGCGTAGAATAATCTGTCCAGCAGCTTCTGGCATCCTCCGGGAGAACATTTTAAACCTTGTTCGACTAATCTGCTCAGCAAGCACACGCAGGAGGACAAAGACAACTAAGGATAGAATCATCTGGAAAAACCATCGACTTAGCTTCAATGCCTACAAGATGGATACAATGAAAGAAAGCACCAGAAGAACACGTGAAAAACTGCTATGCATTGCAAGATGCTCTCTAAAAATCCGTATGACCCAGCTTTGCTTACCAGAGCTAATAAAATGTATACAGCGAATAGTCAAAAATCCAAAGAGTTATTGATATTATATGTACATAGGTGGAAAGCATTGTGGTCCAGACGGATGCACATCCACTTCACTGGATTGATGACAGTCTCATTGATAATAAAAGTACAAGAGAAATTGAAATGTGAGCTATAAAGCCGTTCACACACTAGAAATTATGGAAATCGGACTAAATCCACCCAGTTCTGCTAAAGAGAACACAATAGTATCCTGGCTAGAGTTGACCTTTGAGGGATGCCTGCTACATACTCATACTTACGACAAAGGAGACAAAAGTAGTTTTTTTTTACATAAGACAAATAAATCGAGCCACATAGTTCCGAAAGACTACAAGCCGATAAATTTCTTCTACATAAAAAGTCTAGTTGGCATACAAGCCTCTTAGCTGTATGGTGCAAGTGGCAAATTTTGATCAATGCAATAGAATTTATATTTTGTACCAGGATATTTTTCATCAATGTTTCGTAAATTAATTGCGAGATGGTTTCAAGGATACAGCGCGCTAAAACTTAATGACTCGTTTCATCTACTCAGCCAATGAAGCAGGCATTGAAGAAGTGAAAAATCTTTAACTCTCCAATATAGTGATATCTTTTGACAGTCTAATGAAAATCAAGTTTCTAGGATAACATAACATCAAATCAAAGCCATGATCTAATGCAAATCTTAACACGAATTGGAGCAAAATATTAGGATCAACTGTGCCATATGACAATATGGCAACAAACCAGCTGACAAACTTAATCACAAATCAAAGATGTTATTAAACCACGTGGAGCTCTATACAGAAATAGATAGCAGATTAATAAATATAACCAGGGTCCCGAAATCTTTACTGAAATAACTGATACGTATTGTAATACGAGTTACTGAGGTGCTCAGCTTACCCAACCTAGACTACTTTCGGAGTTGTGAGTTTCAGGAAGAAGTGGAGCCGGTGCATTGCCTCTCTCTAAAAATGCTCATCATTCCAAAGAAAACGTTACTGCTAACTTAGCTAAAGGACGTTTGATGATTTTCGCATAGTAGCAAATGCATTATTAGAGAAGCTGAATTTAAAGGCCTGATTCGTTTTGATCACCCCAGAAGAAACTTGCTATGGAAACGAACTACACTTTTGGGCATCACAATGGGCTTTTAAAGTCTCTGAGTTTCTTGTCAATTGCTCGGCATGCTGTCTGATCAACTTTAATAATGAAAGTCTGCGTCATACTTAGATTCACTGTATGATGCTAGTGGCTTAAACTGACCCTTTGAAAAAATTATGGAGTTCTTAATAAACGACAAAATTTAAATTTTTCAAAGACTTTAATCTTTTACAAGAAACTTCATATGTTTAAAATTTTTTTTCCTGAACCAAGAAAATTTAAGTCCCATCAACGCTGTTGCAATATACAACGGAGAACAATTGAGAACAGCAAAGTGACAGTTACAGATAGCACAAAGAATGTCAAAGCAGTGAATTGCAAAAGATATAGAGGGGCAAATAAATTAAAACGAAAAATTGAAAAACCGCAGAAAAAGATTAAAACAGAGAAAAATAGTACGCATACGAAAGTACTAACAGGCGGACAAATTCTAAGGATTAAAATTAATGGCGACATTTGTGGGCTGAATACAACTCAAGTATAAAAGTAACAGAAGTAGCAGAGCAGTAAAGTTGGTTAGATTAATTAGAGAATTCACAGCGAATGACGATGACTGAAAGTCAAAAGATAGAAGGAAAATAAAATAAATATTCCAAACTTATAAAGTGACGAGTACGAGTAGTAATCAGTTGGATACAACTTTAAACTTACAAGAGGGGGGAAAAACATATTACTCCTCAATAGACTATACGTTATCATCTTTCTTAGTGTATTACAGTTGGTACACATAATATGTATGTATATATATAAAGTATTTGTTCCCATACTTTCTCAACGAATTCAACTCTGATATAAAAGCAGTTAAATAAAATTACTTTTTTTTTATCTATCCTGAAAGTTTTTTGCGTTTAAAAAAAATAATCGTTTATTTTTCTGTAAACGTGATACATAAACTTTTACCCCTTATATTTTTTTCTCGAATTTTAGCTCTTTATGCTTCTCTAGTTAATGTTGGCTCACAACTTTTTTCTTCTCGTTTTTTGCGTCGTTTGTTCATTGCAGTTGTAGTTCGTTTTTTTTTTTGCTCTGAATAAAAAATATTTCCTGTGATAATGATGGCTGCTATTATTGAAAATAAGTGCTGTTTGATCTAATGACTGTTGACTTTTTTTAGTTGATTTTTACTCTTTTCCCCTTTTTTTAATTTATATTCTTGATAAAGTTTTAGCGAAAAATGGTAGAAAACTTAAAGATCTAAAGCTATTTCGCTGCAGTAGAATATCTTTAATCTTTGAGTAACCCAGCATTTTTAATTTGATACGTTAATCTTGAAAGCACTTGATTTTTCGTGATATTTAAGTAGAGATGCTTTAAAATTGTATATCCTACCTTAAGTAAATATTGACAACTTATCGCAATTAAGAAAATTTATTTATAAGACGTTTATCCGCACTTCGGTTTCTTACCGCATAAAGTTGTTATCCGAGCACGCATGCAAAATGTAAGCAGATAAACTCACATGCAACTCATCAACAAAAACCGCTAAGTTTTATAAATAACGTGTGCACGGAGAGAAAAGTCGTTTAAATTTGTCATTAGCATGGCATTAGTATAGTAGTTTTTCTAAGAAATGTTTAAATTTTTATAAGATAGCATAGTAAATTTTTGTTAGATTGTCATCATAAGTAATATAATTTGATGAATATTTCTTTTCGTGTACAAAACTAAACAAGTGTGCTGTGGTTTAAAATGCGTATATACAATAACAACAACTCAATATGCATTCCACTTCGTTTTTCATTAGTGAATGCAACCAATTATAAAGTTGAAACTCAAACAAAATCAGGCTGTGGTCATATTAAAGCGCTTTGTCTTAGTAACTAGTGAAGAGACTAAGAAAATTAGAAAGTTTTCATTTCGTTAGGTTTTATTTACATTGTACAATTATTTATGCAATGTTTCACTATCATAATTAATCTGATGATAATATTTATTGGAAATAATGTAAGCATAGTTTTTTCTATTGAAAACAAGCTCTTAATTATTTACATTTAACAAGGTCAGCATCACAGCCAAAAGGTCAAAGAAAAGGACTCAAAATCTAATCCAACATAACATTGATATTGGCGTAGAGCAGGTGATTCTGTTATGTCGTGGAGAATGTGAGTTTGAATCAAAAACATATTATAATGTATCAGTTCGATGAACAGTTTGTTAGCTATAGCCTTAAGTTTTGTAGTATTTTTTTTAGATAAATAAAAAAATTAATCCTGATTCGTGGAATTGAGTTTGTGTTGGTTGACTTAAAAGTAAATATAATTTTCTATTTAATGATGCATGAAAATCGTAAATCAATTAGGAATTTTTATAACAAAAAGAAAAGCCCCTATTTATTTCAAATTTCGTCCTTATAATGATATCATCACAAAATGGTTGCTTAATAACAATTTTCTTAACCATTACAACAACAATTCCAAAAGCAAAGGTTTAGGTCAAAAACCGTCCAAAAAGTTCAAATAATTCTTATTGTTCAAATCTTTTTTTTTTCATATTTGATATTAGTAAATCATGAAAACGAGCATTTTCATACAAATATTTTTTTTTCTTTTAGTATGCAAAATAGCTTATGAAAATGTGATTAGCATTCACAAATCGTTGTATTCTATCAAAACCGCTTCACTTACAACATACGTCAAGACCGATGTTGCTAACTTTTGACTTGATTCTAAAAGGACTAAGAATATGCGCCATAAGATTGAATAATAAAAAATTTAAATAAAGTCAAAAAAACACATTGAAATAAATGTAACATAGAAAACTTGCGTGACCAATTTTTTATTTTCTTTCTTATTGACAAACCCCACATATTTTCATCAACAGTTTTGGATAAAAAAATCAACTTAGACAGAATGTAATTTCGTAATTGTAGACATTATGTGAGGGTTTGTTTAAAAGTCTTTTTAAATCCGAAGAAATATTGCAAACCAGAAACAATTTTTGTCTCCGGTCTAGACAAAAACAATTTATATGCTATTATCGTTGTAAACTAAAAACAAGACAACTAAACATATGTACGTTAACTTAATAGGTGACTGCACGAGTATAATGCAAGTCATTAAAAGCATAGATAACATCTAATGCTTAGAAAGTTACAAACAAACATACATACTTGCCAAATGTCATTTTAACATTTTTCGCGAAACATTTAACTTAAATTGTCTGTAAATTTGCATTAACTTGAAAATATAGGGTACTAAAAAATTCACTATTTGTCGCTCACTCTCAAAAAATAATAGTGAATAGCGTTTCATTTAATAAGCAACTCGATTCTTGTGATCTTTTATATAGCATATATATTTCTGAAATCGATTGAGGAGTTCCCAGTTTATAACAGCTTCGAAAAGTGGATTTAACAAAGATATGATGAAGAGTACGTAGAGCAAAGGCGTGATCAGAGCTGCAATATAAAGGGTGTTTTTTTTAGAGGTTTGTTTTTCGAATAGAGATAAAACTGGGATTTTGTGGTCAAATCTGGCAACTCTAATGTAATTTATATTCAGTTTGGTTTGCCATTTCATCATGAACAGGTTGACGCATGAACAACGCGTCCAAATTGTGCAAATTTATTATAGTCACTAAAATTTCAACTTTATTTTCACTCAAAATTCACATGATTTTTGCAATTATGAAGTCAAGAAGGCCGCCTAGATCTTGTGATATCACACCTTAATTTTTTTTTTTGGGGTTATGTGAAGCCAAAAGTATGCGTCGATAAGCCAGCTACGATTCAATACTTCGAAGCCAACATTACTCGCGTAATTCGCGATATACCTTGAAAATTGGACCTCCATTTTAGACTACGTCCGAGCTAGCCGTGGCGTTCATATGCCAGAAGTCATATTTAAATTATAATGCCAGAAGATTATCTTTCGAATAAAGTAATTTTCATGTCTATTTAAAAAATTCATCTTTGTTTTATTCCATTTTAAAGTTCTATACCTCTAAAAAAAACACCCTATATTTCACTTGAACATTATTTAGACTCTTTGCTAACGTTAGACCACTATGTATACCAAATCGAAATTCGAAAAAAAAAAACCGTTTATGTGACCCACCCTAATGCATATATAAATTTCAACTGTACACTAATGCAAAGCTTTAAATGTTTCCGCGCAGTCAATTAAAAATAGAAGTGATATTGCAGTTCGCCACCCGCACTCAATGATAATAATTTAAGAATCATTTTTCCAATTATAACAAACATCGAACTTCTTTTCACAGCGTCATTAGCAGAATTAGCTGAGCTGGAAAACAAATCAAAGCCTTATGGTAGATAACAAAAAAAATTTAAGCTGTAATTACGCCATTTTTTTAATTTTTCAATGTCTCTTTGACGCAACATCTAGAGAAATTCACTGTCAAGTGCAATCAAAATGAAGTCGAGAAAAGAAGAAAATAAAAACATTTGGTAGAAAGCCATAATACTTTTGGCAATGAACTTATCTACTCTGGCCATGCCTAGCATGGAACGGAATATAATTTGCTATTGTAAGGATTATACATTTTCCACATTGCAATGATGCGAATTTAATTCCAATGAGTTCATTAACATGACCTATGCAGATAAGCTGATGAGCACAAAACTTTAGTTAAGAACTTTCACATTGAATTCCCTGAAAATGTTAAAATTATTAAACCATTGCGAATCCGTTCAGTTAAAAAGCTACATGTAATCATTAAAAGCCGACGCACAGTGGATGATCTTCATAGAAGTTGTAGCAATAATTAGTACAAATGGATACAGAATTTGTTAGCTTGAATTTTTAAATGTCAATTTGAATGAAATTGCCTGATTGACACGCCCATATCCCATACATTCGAATACTAATAATGGTCACAACTACATACTACATTTTTCATCTGAATACTTTAAAATTTGGTATGAAAGCGTGCACAAACAACAGATATATTCGTACGAAAAATGCGCGGAATCTACTCATATACATATATGTATGTAGGCCTATCTCTCTCACGAATGAATAATAATATTGAACATAATTTTGAGTATCATCTATGGGCAAAACTCTGTTTAAATAAACGAAAACCAAGATTATAGATTTTCTCTTCAACTAAAATCCTTTGACATCTTTAGTTCTTTAAAAATGAGTTCGTTCTTTAAATCTCAAAGCTCCTGCCAGCACACTATTTTCATTTACTTAATTCAGAATATGTATAAAAATCACGTTTGTCGGTCATTAAAAAGTGCTGCATATTTTTTTTTTTTTAATATCACATAACCGATGCTACTTTTAGTTAGTTTGTTGTTGTTGTTCTGGAAGTTTCAAGCATCTGATATTAATAGTTTCATCGCGATGGCGCATAGTAACAGTGACTTCGGCATCCTTCGGACCTTACCAATTTAGTTTGGTGTTTTTATTCTTCAGCTCTAAAGCGTTGAATTTTTATATTAAAAAATATAACAGAAAATAGCTTTGCCTTAAACAAAATGAAATTAAAAAAGTTTTTTATTAGCAAATTGTTGTTGTTATGTGTCTCCTGGCCTATGTGCTCAAATAAAAAGGTCCTTATTTGGAAAATTGAAAGGAGAAAATTATACTTTTTTTTATATTTTTACGATAGTTGTGTGCGCACTAAAATCAAATTGAAAATTTTATTACAACCCGGCTTAGTTTTTGTATTTTGATTTAAGCATCGAAATATTAAAATCAAAATTATTTGCTAGAAGCTTCTTCTCACATATAAGTGAATTTGGTTGTATTTAAAAAAGTTTTCATAAGTTCAGAATCTATTTTGTCTTATCAGTAAGAATAAATTTATTTAAAAATTTAAAAAGAAAATTATAATTAGCTGGAATCATCAGTGTACATAAGAGTGACTGGTATCTGAAAGTCGCATTTATGCCCAAAAGCTGTTGGAATTTTTAAGCACGGGTCTAAAAGTTACTATGAATATGCGCCATAGAGAATTAACTTAAGTGCTATTAGCCATGTCTAAAATGGTAAGTTGTAGCAAATCGCGCTGTATGGTACAAAATAAAACAATTAACTTTTAAAAGAAAAGCCGATTAACTATGTTATTGATGTTGCATTATATGTTAACAGCATTATTACAGTAAATATATCATAAATGCAGCAATAGAAGAACTACACCGCTGCAAGTGCTGCGTCATTGTTTTAAGAAAAAATAAAATAAAATTTTGCTATGGAAGAGGGGAAAAAACAATTGAAAGGAATCATTTCTCTTAAAAGCATTTCACGACATGACACCCCCAACACATTTAACAACAGCGACAACAAATTGCAACATAATTGCTGCAAGAGCTTTACGCGCAATTCCAATAAAAACTTTTAGGGGTGTTATGTTTATCATTACTAAAAATTAAATACCCTACACTGCATTAAGATTAGAAGAGCGCGCGAAAACCAACTTTTTTTAGAAGGTTTGTTTTACTAAGTTGTAATATATAATAAATATTTAATTTCAAACCATATTTAATTACCTACATAATTTTGAAATTTTGCTTGTATAAAAATTGTCAGGCCCACAAATCTAAAACCGCCCACTTTTTCGTAAGGAAACAGATCGACGTACAGAAAAGCAGACGGATATGGTTAGATCGACTGAGGAGTTGACGCAGCTCAAGAATGCTATACCTGCCATGACCTGTTATGCGTAACAAATGAAAGAACCAACTAAATATACCATATGTAGGGTATAAAAAAGAACGATAAAAATAAAAGAAAAGGAATGATAGTTGCTGGAAAAAATATTAAACATAAACATTAAACGGTACGATAAGAACATTTTTTTTTGTACCATTAAATGTTCATATTATAACCAACCTTCAACTTGCCTCAGAGTTACAGAATTTTAATATTGACGGTCAGTTATAAATTTAAAAAAAAAAAACATCATGTTACAGCTTTACCAAATTATGCCAAAATCATACCAAGCATCTCATATTTAATGAAGTATGTACTTTAAAAATGGTTTCTATTATGCACAATGATGACTGAAATACTTAACCCTCATCAATTTACACTTAAGACGATTCCTAACAATTAATTCATTATCAACGTCAACATTATACAGGAATTTTCTTCCCCAAAAAAATATCACAGACAGAAATGCAAAGCGTTTGCAATCGAAAATTCCGATTACAGAAGACAGTTCATAAACACATACCAATCAGAATAAAAAAACACACAACCACCAAAGGACATTTTAAAGTGACAACATAGAACACTGACTAATGAAAATACACAAGTTTTATTTATTAGCTCTTTATATAGCTTACGACATGTGAAAAGTTTTCGTATATAACGCTGTTCTGATTCATCATCAACATTGATATTAATAAAACAACAAAAAACAAAAACTATTTTCACCTTTGGGTTCAAACTAATACGAATGTCCTTTGAGTAGAGACATACATATGTACATATGCATAAAAGCAATTCCCTTTTTAACACACGTTTTCATAATAAAGTCAAAAGCAATGAAATCAACATAGCCAACGGGTACATACAGACCACGACAAAACGATCAAACAACTAATTTTTCGGTATTTTAAAGGATTGACAACAATTATTAAAAATTAATTTTCATGGTATATATTCTTAAAGCTAAGAAAATAAACAACTTATAAAGAATTTGTTCAAAAAATTAATGCATTTTTGAATTAAACTAAAAACTAAATTTTAGGTGCGACAAAACGATAACACAAATTTTTTGTAACTTAAATTCGTTCTAGGTATTATAAAAAAATAAAAGTAAAACATTTCAATAATGATTGGATCCTACTTTATTCTTTATGACTTCAGTCATTCGCTTTTGTAAGGATTTCAATAGTTTTTTTAACGTTTTTTTCGAAGAAGAGCCTCTCAATGGGCTAATATACTGCCGATTTTCAGCATACACCTGTCGAGCCAAACAACCCCAGCAGTTGTCAATAATATACAGGTCAGGAGAACGAGTTAGCCATCCTAGAAGATTTGAGTTGTTGTCACGGAAAAACTCTTTTACTAGTTTCGCTGTATGAACAGCCGCATTATCCTGCTGAAATATCATGGTATTGCTGCCTACGTAGAATTACTTCATTTACGATTAAGTTTAAGTAGTCCATGCTTTTCATTTTTAGGGCACAAATTTTATTTCAGTAATTCTTTCAATAACTGCACGATTGGTTTTTTTACCTTCTTGAGCATTTTTTGAAACGAAATATCTCAAAAACTATAGGAGATAGGATAAAAAATAATTTTATTATTTTTGTTTAGAAATACTATGGCCCGTATAGTCGCAAAATTAAGAACGCTCTAATTGTAAGTCAAAACCTAGTTTTTACCTAAAATCGAACATACAGACAGAGTGGGAGGAAATTGCCTCGAAAAATGCAACGCTGCCTCCCGTACTATAAGGATGTATCTGCACACGGTGGGCTTTAACCAACTTTTAATAAAAGTGTGAGTTATTACAAAAAGACTTTATTTGGGATGTAATTTGGGGTCGATATATGAAAAACATAAGAAATCCTTAAAGCTTTTTTTTTTAAACCATATTTACTGTTTTTCAATATTACATACATATATGTAAAACATACGTATGAAGTTTAAAAAGTTTGCGGTTCAAATTTTGACAGGTCAAAGTACTTTATTAGATAGCACCACAGTTTAAATTTTAACTCTCTAGGAAGTCGGAGTCCTGAGAAAGAGCCATATTTTGGACTGAAAATAGCCGTATTTGGCCAGTTTTAAAAACTTAGTTCTAAAAGCCCACGAATCTATGTTTAAAGTTATGGATATCACTTTTTTTGTTATGTCATCTACTATACACAAAAATAATTTTAAGCTTCTAGACCTTAAGACCTTTATTTGCGACCAGATTAAGTGAAAAAGGCCATAGTAAAATATGAAAAATTTGCAAATGGTGCCCCATGTCGAGATCTTACTCATAATACTTAAATTATACTTTACATTGTTAACATTTTTATACACTTCAAAATGAGATATTGAATTCGGCTATTTTCGCAAAAATTTAGTTTTTTTCAAACTCTGACCTTACAGTACAGACTATTTAGAGAGCTGAAATTTGTGCTGTAGGGTTGACTTTCAAGGTGCTTTGATGTGGCCAAATTTGAGCAAAATCGGATGTTTTTTAAATTTCATACGTGAGTTGCACGTATTTCATACGTATGTAATATTACTAAAAACCCGTAAATATGGAATTTAAAAAAAAAAGTTTAAATGATTTTTTTTTCCTTTTGATGTATATATAAATAACATCCTAAATAATTAGCCATTCAAATTTTTGTAGTAACTCAATTTGTCATTTAAACTTGGTTAAAGCCCACCGTGTGCATTCATAACTATGGAAAATATCATACAATTCAGACAATTAGACTGGTGCGCACCTTCATGAAAAACTCATGTTTTCCAATCGATAAGAAAGTACATACATTCTTAGGATTGAATGAAGAATAACATAAAATGATAAAAAAAAACACAGATGTTGTATCAAAGATATTTTGTGAATAATAAAATTAATGTTTAGACAATGATGATTTCTTAATTCTTTCCATAAGACTAAGGCATTTTTAAGGCAAAAAAAGTTAATAGGTTTTTTTATTCTATTCCTCATAGTTTTTGAAATAATTTTTTTTTACAAGACTAAATGGCTTGTAGACAAAAATTGTTTCCGTCCCCTCCTTCAATATCACACATTTTAATTTTTTGGACTGTACTTCAGAACCTGAAAACATGTTGAAGAACTGTTATCTCATAACTGATTGAAGTAAACTTTTTTTCGATGAAGCTGCTTGAATTTCGGTCCTTTTGCGAGTTCCCCATATTGTTTACAACTTTATATTTTAATTTAAAAATAATTTAACTTTATTAATTCAATGTGTTTTGTTATTTATTTATTATTAATAATTAGTTAATTTTTTTATATATAATAAAATAAAATAAATAAAAAAATATATTTAAAGTAATTCTTTATCCATAGATGTACTTGAAAATTTATAAGCTTTTTTGTAGCGCAACTTGTTACACTGAACAAAGAAAACAAGAATAATTTTTAGAAAAGATCTGAGAAAGGAGGGGAAACATTTTTTTTATTTTTATATTTTGCATAAACATTAAAAAATAGGTTCCATTTTCAATTCTTTTCCATCATGCAATACAGGCTTTGCCTCCATCTTCAAGTTCCGTATACTTCTGTATTTGCGTCTTTCTCCCAGGCTTAGACCTCTATTCTTATTATGTTTACCACATATCTTTATTCTCACTGGTGATTTAAGAAAAAATAGACGACCTGCAGTTTGAGGACTAAAAAACTTAGCAGAATCTTGGTCAATACCAAAAATGAAAAATTCACCAGAGCCCGATTCAGTACGATGGTTAATTATCCATTTATCAACGCATAAATCACAGTTTTCTCTTGCAAAAATATCTAAAATTTCTCCACAAGATTTATATTTTGAGCCGTGATCTTTCGTAAACAAGATTGTCGCTCGTCTTGAAAACGTAGTCTCTATCATGCGAAATCTAACGTTTTTCCAAAGTGAAGGCAACTGATTCACAATAGAGTGCACAAACGGAATAAGAGCTTCAGTTTTAATATTTAACCGAAATTGATGATGTTTAAATTGACTCAAATCAAATAGTTCTGCGGGACTTTGGACTTGTTGATTACCACTTAATATGGCATGTGTTACTGTTTTTTTCCACGCATTAATAAATATACTTTGTCTATCTTCAGAAATTTTACCCATGACAGCATCAGTGTCTGCGATAAGAAATTGTCGTCTCATAAATGACTGGACCGCTTTATTTTTGTCTTTTTCCTTTGTGTTACACATATCTGATTGTGATCTTATTACTTTATGTTGCTCATTTTCTATCTTCTCTTCTTTTTCTCCACTCAAATCTTCATCTTCTTCATTACCATTTTCTTCATCTTCTTCATCATCATCATCAATAACAATTTCCGCAGGCCATGCAGGAGGTGGTGGTGGTGTCGAATCATCTTCAAATTCATCAAAATTTTGATTTACTCTTTCAGTTGAAAGGTCAAAATAAGTATTATTATCATTATGAACCAAGTTTGAGATATGGTAAGAAGGATCCGCAAATCTTCGGTTGTGAATAGATCTTGAGTCCTGAAAAGTTTGGTTTTGATAGTTCTTTGCAGAAGGATATTCAAATCTTCTGGTTGTGGCACCAGAAAAATTTCTCCTAAGGTATACATCATGTTCGTAGTTCATTGCAGATACTTTTATATCAAGACCAACTCTGCAATTTGAACGGAAATATAAAAATATTTCATTAGAGTACACAGATTTTTGTTGTTTGGTACGAGTATAAGGTTCCGTTTCAGTTCTATTTAGAATGCTTTCCTCTAAAAATGTCCAAGTAATTGTATAAAAAGCGCCTGCAAGAAAAGTGTACATAATATCTAATGAGTTACAAAAACAAAGACACAACACAAAAAATAATTTTGGCTTTGAATGGGTTCTCAACAATTCTATGCAAAAAGGACAAAATATCATCGGCTTCACGGTCACTGATGATTCCATTTAACAATGGATGAAACTAGTGACTACCTTTATACGTTTTTTATGATTTTTTTGGTGTTATCACACACTGTACTGAACAATAAGTTCAGTAAGATGATTAGAAACGTTTTGTTCCATAGCTTTCAACGTTCTAGCTTTCATTACTAGCAACATTTCAGAATATCACTTCATTGAAACGTATTTTGAAAAATGTTGGAGGCACCTCTACTTGTACAAGTCATAACTATTTGTTTGTACATCGTAAAACTGTAGTTCGAATTTCATGTTTCTAGCATCAACGGTGTAATAATTCCTATTCAGTAAAGTTTGTAGATTTGATATTTATTCATGTCCAAACAAACAGTTGGAAAATTGTTTTATTTATAAAGTGTAATTTGAAACTTTGAATTTTAACAAGTCGTTCCTTAAATGACGTTAGGTGTGGGCGTTGATTTCCATTCAGTTGGGACATATAGTTTTATACGTAATAATTTAAAGAGCTTGAAAACTCTTTTAGAATATATAGTTTTCTTTTAGAAGCTTTCCATTTAATCTACCCAATAAAATTTAAGCTTAATGGAATGGAAGCTTTGTTTAATCTCATAGGAATGCCGAAACCATTACGGTCGAATAATACTATATCTCGTACAAATTGATCACTTTGGTAGAATTATGCGAAATTTAAATTACGGTTTTGGGCCAGACAAAATATTTAAAAAAACAAAAAAAGGTTTTTTTTTTTTGATTTGTTAAGCCTTAAATGAAAAAAACAACCTTTTTCAAAATGGTGGTCAAAATTTAATGAAAATCGTTTCATCGAAAACCATGACGCTAAAGTCTAAGACATCGTACGGCGATATTATAGCTCATAAAGTTACCTGGAAATCGATTCGACTCCCCACTTATATCTTTTTGAAGAGGCAATGTGCGGGAATGTAAATGGCTATTTTCGAGACTAAATACTTCCAGCGACTTTTGATTTGTTTGTTTGGTTTCAGTACTAAACATCGAGTAACAAAAATAGTTTTATAAAAAGGAGGGTTTAAAGTAAACTTTACTTTAAGTTTTCTTTAAACTTAAGTCCGAAAAGTTGTAACTGCATCTTTCAATTTATGCACTGTTTCAAACTGAATTAGAGTGTCCTAACGCTTTTGCGTAGGACTTAGTAAAAAATTTAAATTAAAAGAAATAACAAATCGTTTAAACAAAAAATTAAAAATACCTTTTTAACGCAGCGACAGCCAACCCAATCTTTTTACAAACGTCAGAAAATTCACCCAATAGAAACAATTCTGACGTGTGAAAATGAGTGTTGCCAGACCGCCAGTTGACTGTAAAAACTGCATTAAAAAAATGGAATAGAAGTCTATTATTAGCCGTGATTGTTTTGACGCAGTTAGTTTTTTGACCCGCTAAAATGTTTGTATGAGAATGACAATTAATTTAGTAGGCGATATTATGGAAAATATCGTTGCAAGCACTCGAAATCCATTGAAATGTCATTAAAATCATATACACTTTGATGTCAAGTGCAACATGCTTAAACAGTTTAAGGTATGCTGCAAATCAATCGCCACTTTACACAAATACAAATTAGATTTTTCTTAAAAATTTAAGTGAAGAAAAAACTCACCTAAGCTGCTAATACAAGAACATTGTTCATCCGAAATCTTTTCCTTATGGAATTATTCAAATTTATTTTTTCTTACACTTGTACGCACTTTAAACAACCGAACACCAGTATTTTCATTATACTTTAGTATTGGTATATTTTGTAAGCTCTTCTTCTTTACAAACGCAATTTTATATATATCACATTTTTCACTTATTTCGCGCGTTTTCTTTTACTTGAATTAATTTTTTATTACCATGTATGTATTTAGATCATTTTAAATTTTACTTTGAAACACACGGAAGAGAAACGACAAACACTTTCGTTAAGACACCGAAAACTGCCAAGTCACATATAAGTGCTGCCAATCTAGTCAATATGCGCACCAGGGATGTGCATAAAATTTTTGATATTTTAAATGTCCTCACACTGTATACAAGCAATATCTACAATTATAAAACGATCTAAAATTTTATGTATAGATATATATATATAAAAATATATATAGATATATGCCTATGGCCAAACTTATTTCGAAAACGGCTGCAATGACGATGATGAAACTTTTCTTTTTAACTTTTTCAACTGTTTACACCTCTTTCAGCTTCCAGATTTTTTGTTCAGGAATTTTAAAATGTCCTTTTCAACTATTTCCAAATTTCTTAAAGTTTTTCAATATTTTCAATATATCGTCGACTTAGTTAACCTCATTGATTTTTTCCAACTTCAAACCGAAAAATCGCTCCATGGTCAGCCTCCAGCGCTAATAATAAAATATGCGAGCGAGATATTCTAGTTATTAAAAGAATGATAAGAAGAACAAATATTTGATGCAAAATACTTAACAGCGACTGCACAATTGCGCTACCGTGAACAACCTTGGTATTAATTAGTTCACGTTACCGCGACTACACTGTATTTATACAGATAATATATGCTGTGTGAACAATAAAAAAAATCTTTGTCTGGCGTGATCTAATAGTAAAAAAAATTGACAATTTCACTTACATCCCTGGTGCGCTTACTGACTAGATTGGCAGCACTTTTATGTAGGATGTCAGTTTCCGGTAGTTTAACAAAGATGTTTATCGTTTCCGTTGCAAATGTTTAAAGTAAAATACAAAATCGCCTAAATAGTTATAAAATATAAATCAAATAAAAAGCAAACGCGTGCTATGAGTGAAAATTGTGATATGCAAAATAAAATTTGTTAAAAGTAATAGCTCAAAGGATATAATAATCTATTATAGTAAAATGAAAGATTCCACTCTTTTGGTTGCTTAGATTGCCTTAATGTAAATGTTAGAAATGTAAATATATAATAAAATAATTTCATATAGAAAAACGTGAACAATCAACGTTGTTGTATACGGCTAATGTGAGTATTTTTTTACTTTACTTTAATTTAAAAGAGAAAAACCTAATTTGCATTTACATTCATAAAATGGCGGTTGACTTAGCAGGTCACCTCAAACTGTTTGTGCATCTTGCACTCAACATCAAAGTGTAGATGATATAAATGACATTTCAGTGCAATCCAACTGTATGCAACAATATTTTCGATACTTTGGAGCTAAGCGTAAACTAATTTTTTTACTTGTAGATAAAGAAAGAGTTTACTTAATCTAAAATAAGATACTAAACAATATGAATACTTCTTAAAAAAACTTTAAAATGAAACTAAATACTGTAAAATGTTTAATTTATAAATTACACACATATTCAGCACTTTGATTCGGCATTAGTACAGTAACCTTTTTCAATATAATATTCAAATATTCAAAACTCAACTTTATAAATAATATCATTTCGTACTTGATGTGAAATGAAGTAAGTTTCCAAATTTAAAGTTTCAATATCATTCAATTTGAAGAATATTCAAAGAGGTTGTAAAACCGTAGGTCAAAGCAATATAATATTATTAATATTTTAAATCAACAAAATTTTGTCTTAATTAGCTTATGTGTAAAATTTGTTGTCATTTTTGACTAAAAATTTGATACAATACATTAGACATACGTTGACCAGTCACTAGGCTCGTCATACACCAATCAAGATTCTTATGATGAATTATGATATTTTGCCAAATGAGCTATTATACATTGCCCTAGTGAGCACCGATGCATTTCGCTATGAAATAATCGTTGTTTTATGAGTTTGAGCAGTTACAGCAAATGTGAATATGAAAACAGAGAAGAAACGTGAAAACTTTAAAAATATAAAAAGGTGGCAGCGTTGCTTTCAACAGTTTGGCATCAATCATGAGGCAGATATTGACAGTTTGTGTAATGCAAGTGCTATATTTTCATTTCATAAACAAAATTTAATAAATAAATTGAGAATTGAATTAATCAAGTAAGCAGCCTTAAATTGGTAAAGCTTTAGTAACAGACTTGATATAACATACTTATTTGCAGATAATACTAACCGAATAAATTCAAAAAATGGATGACCCGAATGACATGACATGGCTGGATCAAATGCTAAATAAATATGCCAATTATACCAAAGCAATAAATGAGTCCGCGTCTAATACAAAACAAAACGCTTCCTCTACAAAAGTCAGTAGATGGTCGCCTCAAGATTCTGCCACAAATGCTCGTCAAAGAGTCAGTAGGTGGTCGTCTCAAGCGACTGCAGCATATGCTGCACCGCAACATAATTCATCCCAAATGCAAGTAGCACCTGGAAATAACTATGAACTCGATGAACTGGATGCTATCGCCCCTCCTCCTCCTAGTTGGCCTACCAACGAAAAAGAAAAACAAAATACGCCAACTTTCACAAATAGTAATGAAGCTTGGCTGCGCATCACAGAAGTTCGCGGAAGTGTAAACCAGCCTACTCCGAACCTTACTGAAAGTGTCGTTAGCAGCATGAAACAAGCTAAAAAGCGACCTATTATTCAACAATGGTTGGCAAATAATGATATAAATGAACAGAAACAACTACCCGATCAGGCGTCAAAGCCACGGCGTGAAGAACGCCAAAGAAACACGACAGCAAACAGTCTCACAAAAACTCAGACAAGTCTTAGCGTTTCAATAGCGTCAAATGATTATCCTACAACCAAATTAACAAAACGGCAGATGGATTGTATTCAACAAGCCATCCTCAACACCATCATTGCACAAAGCGATAAAATAAAAGTGAAGCCACGATTTCATAAATTCCATTACAACGTAGGCTATGTTACTTTGGATTGTGAGGACGAAGCTACAGCAGATTGGACTAAAACAATAATTCCCAAACTAGCGCCGTGGGGAGGTGTGTTACTGACTGCTGTTGATGGCGACCCTTTTAAGCTAACGACATTCTTGAGATGTGTTTTCCCGAATGCTAAGTTAAATGAAAATGAACAAATTTTAAATTTAATTAAAGCACAAAATGATGGTCTGACTGTAAATAAATGGCGTTTAATAAAGCGTGTTGATCTAAACAATCATAATGTTATGTTGCTATATGCTATTGATCAACAATCCGCTGATCAGTTAGAGAAAGTTAATGGAAAAATTGCGTTTCGGTTTGAATCTCTGCATGCTGCATTAAAACCTCTAGGCGACCCTCGTTTAATGGAACACAATGATAAAAAAAGGGTTTTTGATGAGACAAAAAAAAAACCTGCAAAACGGTCTTTTGATGAGACAAAAAAGCCTCCTGCAAAGCAACTAGAAGATGACAGTGGAAAAGGTTCATCCCTCAGGAATTCGTATTGGCTGTAAAAAGAAAAATCGATATTTGCAGCAAATTATCATCTAAGTCTTTCTTTCATTATTTAAATTGTATTGTTTTAAATTTTTGAATTGTTTTTTAATTTTGATTACATTTAAATTATACTTTAAGTTGATGCTGATTTAAACAGTTCCTCTACTGTGAATTATTTATAATGGAACACTTTATAATCGGGAGAGTACAATTAAAAAAAATAATAAAAAATAATTGCAAATTTCACCAGAGAATTATTACTGTTGGACTAAATAAAAATAGTAATGTTATAAAGGTTTGTTAGTACTTAAACCTAAAATAAATGGAAGATTCATGAAATACATAATATGTAACGAAATCAATGATCTCAAATTCGAAAAGCTGATCAAAGTTATGAATGTTTCAGATAAAAGCTTTTTGAAGTTGCTGATTATGGATTTGTAATCGAAATTTAAAAATTGTGGATCTGATTCTGTAAACCTTGTTTAAATTATATGAACTTCGGTAGAAGCGTTTTTATTTTAAATCAAATATATAACGAATATTAAGTCAAATTTTGTGACAAAAGTTTTGTTTGAGAAAAATGATCTGACTTTTATGAAATTTGGTACTATGTACAATGTTAATGATGAATTTGAAGTTAATTTTGAGTGAACAAAACAGCAGTTTCAATTAAAATGATTGAAATATTATGAAATTCGGTCTATTTTGACTTCGCTGAAAACAACTGAATTTCCGGAAAATAGTTCAGTAGACACTATTTCTTGACCAAAATTAAATTTTTTGATTGAAATTTTCTAAACGGATGGGTTAGAGGCTGAATCTGAGATTAAGAAATAAAATTTAATGATAGCATTGGTTGTCCCAAATATATAGTCAGCCCTATTATAAATATTTGGAGGTTCGATTCTCCCAGATTTAGTTTTTGCAATCGCAAATAATCGAGGAATGGAAAACTTCCCCTCCAGTTAGTGCCACCAAAATATTTCTAATTACTGCCAATCAGCCAATAATGCAACTATGATTTTGTATAGGGTGTTTTTTTTAGAGGTATAGAACTTTAAAATGGAATAAAACAAAGATGAATTTTTTAAATAGACATGAAAATTACTTTATTCGAAAGATAATCTTCTGGCATTATAATTTAAATATGACTTCTGGCATATGAACGCCACGGCTAGCTCGGACGTAGTCTAAAATGGAGGTCCAATTTTCAAGGTATATCGCGAATTACGCGAGTAATGTTGGCTTCGAAGTATTGAATCGTAGCTGGCTTATCGACGCATACTTTTGGCTTCACATAACCCCAAAAAAAAAAATTAAGGTGTGATATCACAAGATCTAGGCGGCCTTCTTGACTTCATAATTGCAAAAATCATGTGAATTTTGAGTGAAAATAAAGTTGAAATTTTAGTGACTATAATAAATTTGCACAATTTGGACGCGTTGTTCATGCGTCAACCTGTTCATGATGAAATGGCAAACCAAACTGAATATAAATGACATTAGAGTTGCCAGATTCGACCACAAAATCCCAGTTTTATCTCTATTCGAAAAACAAACCTCTAAAAAAAACACCCTTTATATTTGACTATTTGTTATTTAAAGTGACAAACCCTCAACTTCAAAAAAAGCAAAATCAAGGTCAAGTTTTAAAATTTTTGAAAAATAGTTATGACCATTAAAAATCTATCGAATGCTGTTGGACTAAGATTTTCACAGTCCATCCAATAGAATAACACTTTGCCCAAGTTTGACGACAATTGGTTATGTTCGATTTTCAAAGTATGGCATACTAAAATTCGTTGGAAAACTCCTATAAAGACAAGAAGAACAAAGAAAAAAATTAAATAAAAAACTTTGGCTATTTTTTTAAAGAATTTCAAAAACTCTTCAAAATGGGCATTTAAAGCTCATACATCAGCTCCGAGCTCATCTGGAGTACTGAGATTTGGTATAGGCTTCTGATTTTGGTAATACATGTTTAAAACAGAGTTTTATAATAACCTAACCAAAACTAATATTTAAAAGGGTGCTAGAACCACCCATATTATAATCTCTTTCATAAACTGAGTTGAGCACAATAATAAAACAACGTTTTTCATATTGAGCTTTTAATTTACATATTTTATGATCTCAAAGTAATTGGCATGGTATCACTTTAATTAAGACCCTGAAGCCATGTAGCAACTGGTGGGCGTTCTATTTTGGATGGTGGTGGTGGACGCACATTATTTCCAGTTGCAGTATCAATTTGGACCTGTGTAGATGCTTGTGGTGGTGGTGGACGCTGCATCGATGCTGGTGGTTGTGGACGTGGACGCTGCACCAATACTGGTAGTGATGGAAGCTTCACCGATGGTGGTTGTGGTGCAAGCTCCACCGATGGCGGCGTAGGTTGAAGTTCCACCGATGGCGGCGTTGGTCGAAGCTCCACCGAAGGTGGTTGTGGTACAAGCTCCACCGATGGTGGTTGTGGTACAAGCTCCACCGATGGCGGCGCAGGTCGTACAGTATTTGGAGATGCTGTCAGCATTGGAGGACGTGGTGTCAATTCAACTTGATTTGGATGATTTTCTTCTGGTGAAATTTTTATATTAAGAACACCAGTATTTTCATTTTTGTTGCCACTTGTGTGTAAATGAAGCGTTTCCAATAATGAATGCAAACTGCTAGTTAAGTCTGAATTGTCGTCTTCTACAGATACTTCATCTTCATCTTCGGATATTATGTTATTCGGAAATTTTTTCTGCTGTTCCACATCGGACCATGAAGCAAGAAGAAAAACATTATTATGTTCTATTGGAACATTATTATGTTCTACTGATGATCCTGCAGAGTTTGGTGCTTTATGTAAATTTTTATCCAAATCAAAGGCGAATGCATTGCAACCCACAGCCAAGCCGACGACAAAAGCAAAAACGTATGCGAACTTCATGAGGATCGTAGAGTGTAAATTCAACTGATGGCTTAATGGCAAATGATACCTATTAAATACTTTTGCTATATCATTAGGTTTCATATTCAAATGAGATTCTATAAAGTATGATTCCAAAATCAATTTAATAGGCATGTTATGACATGAATATTTTCCGGTGTGATTAGATAAAAACTTGTACACACATGAAAACAATCATTATTCATTTATTTCACCATAAGCAGTTTGTTTTAAGAAATCTCGGTTTGATTAGAGTAAGTTTCATGGAAAAAAATAGATAACTCAGATAGAAGAAGAGTCTACAAGTGGCTTATCAAAATAATAACATTTCCATTTTTTTTTCAGAACTTATCGATGAAGTTACAGAGATTTTTTTTTGTTCTGCTTTTTGGTCTTTTTGTTTTTGAGAAATTCGATGATAGTTTAGTTTTAAAGTGTTATAATGGTTTAAAATATTTCACAAAAATATTCCTCAAAAAATTTTACTAAAGGTAGCTAAGGACAAGAAGCATCTATGGGTTAAGAAGAATTCGCGAAATTGAAATTTTTTTTAATGTATTCCCCATCAGTGTGATACTTCTAATAATCTGAATTCACTTCAAAGTAAATTGAACACTTGAGCGGTAACCGGTATCCTGAAAAAGTTTCCATAGCTCACGGAAATGGATCTATTGTGTTAAAGTCTTACGTGGACGGCAACGACGCCAAATTTTCAAAAAACCTATTTAACCGTATGCTTTTACGCGCTTTATCCTTAACCCTTTGTTACTTCTTCTTCGATTTTGACTTCAGTTTGTGATTTTTGCCACTTGTGTCCACTCCATTACAATTTTCACGGTTTGATATGAATGGAAATCGGTAAGTTATTGATACCACCATCAGGTGATCAATTTCTTCTATGCTGGATTGGTCAATCATGATGGCAGCGTTTGAACGAATGGGCATGCTTTTTGTTTGGTTTATGTTGATTGACAGACCTGCATCTACTTCTTTCGAAGAAGATCTGACCGCAGTGAATTTTCCTTGCATGTATGACTGCTTGGTGACGAGGAGGAACATGTCATCGGCATAAGCGAGGTCTTCTAGATGCTCGTTTAAAGACTATCCCATGAAACGATTTGTAGAGTCTAGAGTTCTGCTGAAAACATCGTCCAGTAATATCAGAAACAAGGTTGATGACATCAAACAACCTTGGCGCACACCTGAAACTATAGACTCAAAAGGAACTGAAAGTTTCCTGAAGGTTACTAATTTGAATAATACACGATCTGTTTGGGTAACATTCTGTCTGTTGTTTCTGAACAAGTGATTATATTTTACCATTTTTGATGATTTTCTGATGAGAAGGATTTTTGGCAAGATCTTGGACGGAATTGACAATATCATAATGGCCTCGTAATTTTGGCATAATAATAATTCCTATTTTTTTGGGACTCTCATTAGGGTTCCTATGAACCAGTCGTCTTCAGGTATTCGTTCTTCTTCCTAAATTTGAATAAAAACTGGGTAAATAGGTTTAGTGGTGAACTCCGGGGAACAACAGTTTGACAACTATGCGATCTCCTTCCGCTGTTCTCTTGTTTTTGATAGATTTTATGAATTTTATTATCTCCATTAGTGATAGCCCGCCATAGGCCAGTCGCTGTGGTTTTCCCTTAGGTAGGAGCAATGGATTAGCTGGTCATCTGTAGTAGATAATGGACCCCTATTTCTGCAGGTTTTTGATTTATGCGGCTTGTTGAGCTTTGGCTGTGAAGTTGTTTTAAATTTTATCGTTTATTCTTTTTGCAGGAGACTTTAACTTTCTTATTAAGGGCGTTATATGTATGTGCGGCGTCTTGCCTCGTGGTCGCGTTTCATCTCTTGCGAGTTTTGCAGTTATTTTCTATGATATTATAGGTAGCGTGGCTCAAACCGGGCTTTCTTTTACGTGTGGTGATGCCAATTTCACTCGCTGTTATAAATGACGTCTTGATGTTTTGCCATTTAGATTCAATAGAGTAGGGGGGCGGGGGCCAGGGAAGGATTAGCGTCGCTTCGCCTTTTTACTTCGTCAATGAAGTTTTCTCGAAGGCTAGTATCCTTGAGTTTAGGTAGGTCGAATATTTTGGTCGTTGCGCGGGTCTGTTGAATGTTGAGCCCAAGAGAAGCTTATCGAAAACTTCATCGCCCTTGAGTGACCTCTAAATATTCGAAATGGGATATCAACAAATTTTCATGCAAATTCGAGAAAGTTTTTTTCCATAAAAAAAAACATCCTATTGTAATTATACCCTATTTAAATTACGTTTGGCTCATAATCGCTTCATCGAAAAAGTAGAGCAAAATCGAAACACATCCTGGTAAGCGCCCAAAATAAGCTTATAATAATTCTTGGTATCCCAACTAACTTCAAACGGAATTTTCAAGTCAATGAGCTCAACTGAAATGTCGAAGCCATATCCACTGGCTGACATTCGGTTTGTCAGTGAAAGAACTTTGTCAGCGCGACCTGTCACATTTTCCTTATTGATTCTTTTTTCGAAGGCAAGGAACTTCATCATCAGATGAATGACTGGGTTGCCACTTCAGCATTTCAATGCATAGTTGCTTTCCCATGTCAGTTTGCAGTTTTCACAGGCTATTGTTATAGCGAAGGACAAAATATATGCAGAGGCACGCACACATTCAACATCAACGGGAACCACAAACAAATGCACAGAGATACTACCTCACAAACGGTGATTGACGCCGTCTTAATTAAAAAGCGCCAAAGATGGCGCTATTGTGCTGCAATGTTGTGCGTTTCAGTAGCGCATATCGTGTTCAATTAGGGTTGCCAACATCATTGAAATTCGATTTAATACCGAGTTAATTAAATATGTATGTCTCGCTGTTATTCGATGGCCATTGAAGAAATGCGTCTGACATGATGCTGATGATAACAATGTGCATGGTACTGCTACGAGGATATGTCTTTATTTTTATGAATGATATGCAAATTGTGGAAATCTGGTTTTGGTTTTTATTGTGCAATTTTTATTGATTTCCTTTCATTGCAAATTGAATGGCAGTTTTAAGAAAGTGAGATTTACTTGTGATTGTGAAATGTATATTTGTTCTACTACTGAATCTGTGAGTTTTGATAGGAGTGTGAATAATTATTTTGCTGCTTTTAAGTATAAAATGACGTTTAAGCTGATCAATGAATAAATTAGTAGTTGAATATCGAGACGGTTTAAGGCAATAAGAAGAAACAAAAGGAGCTTAATTACAATTTAAAAGAAAAAAGAAGCAAAAATGACTCGAAATGGGTGGCGATGTAGCAGGTGTTTTCGAATATGAAGTAAAATAAGAACAAGTCGTAAAATAAATGCAAAATATCGTGAAGTACTCGTATCAAATAGTATCAAAGGCGTAGCTGTTACTTCAGCTTGTCAAATTTAGGACAGCTATATTACCTTGTTGCCTAAGGATAACGGACATGACGAACCCTATGGGTTGTGGCCAGAATTGTACATCTCGTATTTGTTTGTATGATGGTGAACCACGTCGCACAGGGTATCAATAAAAATACATATTATCTCAGTCAGTATCAACATTTCTTTTAAATCGCTTGATTTTTTCAATGGCAATAAGTGTTTTCTTAGAAAGTCATCCAAAACCTGAACTTAAAATAACGTTGATGTAAAAAATTTCTCATTTGGCCGGTATCTTCTTATGGTGTTATAGAACCATTTTTCCTACGTCTCGACAATGAATGAATATATGAGGAAATCCCTGTTTTCATGCTGATTTTCGTGATTTTTAAGACTCTACAATTTTAGATTTAAACTTCTCAAGTAAATCTACAAAAATTGAAAATAAAAGTGGGAAAAATGTAACTGTTTTTTTTTTTTTGTAAATGTGAAAACGCTCTAAGCAATGTAGCCACAACATTTTATCTTTGCATTTTACTAACTATTTAACAAATTTTACCACGGTATTTTGTGTTAGTCATTAGAATGTTTGACCGTTTTTGTTCTTTAATATGGTTAATAAATTGCTTTTCTTATACCCTACACTGAGGGTATATTCACTTTGTCATTCCGTTTGTAATGCATAGAAGGGGGCTTGGCAGGTATAGAAAAGTATATATATTATTGATCAGCGTCACCCGTCCGTCTGTCTGTCTGTCTGTCTGTCTGTCTGTCTATCTGTCTGTTGAAATCACGTTTACGGGAAAACTAAGCAAACTAATTCAATGAAATTTGGCACATAAGTCACACCTTCTTGCAAGCTGCTAGCATATAAAAATGGGCGAAATCGGGTCACTACCACGCATACCGCCAATACTCTATTTAAATGTACCTCAGTCCATTTTGAAAAAAGTTGCTGCGATTTTGATGAAACTTGGTGATTTGGTGAATATGTGAACAAAATTAAGATTGAGCTAGGTTTTAAATTTTCAAAGGCTCTTAAAGAGGCGTGGCACAGCCCTGAATTTTAACTTTTATAACGCCATAACTCGTAAACCGTTTAAGATATTGTGATGAAATTTGGTACACGGATACAGATCATATATATCTTGAATTTTGTTTAAAGTGGGCGGAATTGGAAAAGTGGGCGTGGCACTTTTTAACAATTAAAAATTATGATTTCGTATAATTCAAAATTGGGTTGATCGATTTTCATAAAAATTTTAGAGATGATACTACTGAGAGCAGTCATCACTACAAGCTTCGTCAGTATACTGATAAAATACGTTGAAGGGCGTGGCACAGCCCACAATATTTATAAACGTTAGAATTAGAGAACTAACAACGTAATCGTAATGAAATTTAGTATGGCAGATACACTTGCTAAAAGATATCTTCTTACGAAGATTTGGCATAATAGAACCGGTGGGCGTGGCACCTCCCATATAAGCAAAACACGTTTAATGCTATATATAGTGTGCAATGAGAGCAATCTTCATAAAATTTGGAGCATAGATGTCAATTATTGAAAGCTATAAAATTAAATAAATTTTGACGGGATTTCACCACTGGGCGTGGCACCTCCCATACAAGTAAAATACCTTAAGTGGCATATCTATCGAAATATATAAGCAATCATGATGAAATTTGGTAAAAGAGGTTTGTTTATGGAAAACTATTTCTGGATCAAGATCAGTCTCGATTGTATCAGTGGGTGTGTCACCGCCCTTAATTTTAAGGTTAATTAGGGCATACATCGCAAACTATACAAGCTATTTTGCTAAAATTTAGTATGTGGATGTCAATGACGAATATAATTTATTGAACCAAAAGTAGGCGGAATTGGAGAAGTGGGCGTGGCATATTTGGTTTTCTGCATTTCTATTCTATTTTTGTCGACATTTTCCACATTCTTTTGACTTTTCCAACTTTTTAACTTTTCCCAACATATTCCATATGTATATTTTCCACTTTTTCAACCTCTTTCAACCATTTTTGAATTTTTTAACCACTCTCAACATTTTCCACATTTTTTCGACTTTTTCAGTTGCTTTTAACTTTCTGCAATTGTTTCCATATATTTTAGACTTTTTGAGTTTTTTTCAACTGTTTCAACACTTTTCAACCTCTTTGAACCTTATTACATTATTTTCGACTTCTTCAACCTTTTCAACGTCTTTTTAACATTTATTTGGAAAGTACTCGCAGTGCAGTGTAGAGTGTGTGAGTTTCGGCCTGGCAGAAGATAACACCTTTACTAGTTTCTTCTTTATATTTATTATAGTCGTATATTGTCCATGCACCACACCCAAATTGCAATCGATATTAACTTCTTTAATCTACAGCAACAGATCGATTACAGTTTGGTAAAGAAAACTGGTTTCATACAACGACTGTATAGATATTGTAGCTATTAACTTTGATTTAATAAGCTTATAATATACGGACGGTTTCCAAATCACTGAACTGCATTAATTTACCTACATACTGCTTATAAGCAGAGAAATTGATTGTGTGCATCTCTTGGAGAATACTATATCAAAAATGAAATGAGGTAGTTAATTTATGTAAGCTAAAGCCAAATGCAATCTGTTTGATTGAAATTAAATGTGGTGTTTTGGTAAAAGTTTTCTACACAAATGACCGCATCAAATGTTAATACATTAATTAGTAACTGCTTATGATGCCAAATTGGGGATGGATAAATGAATCTGAGCTCAAATAATTCTATGCTCATATTATATGTATGATAGTGATTTAATAGATTTGAGATAATATATTGCGATTTTCATGATACATAAATATATGTTTTCTGTAAACAGAAGAAAATTGAATCTCCTACGAGATTTCGATCAAAAGGAACTCTGTATGCGTAGCTATATAATAAAATTCATTAAAAAAATTAATAGCTTGTGTAATTATTTAAATTGAATCGAAACTTTTAAATGCTACAACAATTGGCAGCATTCCTATCGAACATATCTTTATTGCTCCAACTTATTTTAAGTTTCATTTTACATTTTATAGTGCAGATCAGTTTCGATGATTCGGTTATATTTGAATAATTCAAAGCTGTAGGTTGGCGCTCTTTTTGACGAAGTAAGATATTTACTCAGAGGGGCTAAGTTCTCCCCTAGTTATCTATCGAATTCTCAACATGTCGTATGAGTAATGTGTAATGTTTAAAAAAAACCAACTTTATTTACAACTCGAAGCAACGCAACATCTTAAGAAATCGGTTTCAATCAGTTTACGTACTATAATACTTATTATAATGCTACGCTAAATCTATGCCACTTTAAATATTTTCTTCAAATTCTACTTCACACTTGAACTTGGGAATAAGTTAAGAAAAAATTTAATAAGAGTTGATTTTAATGAAAAAGTTTTTTATCGTCCGCGATTTTTAAGGACATCAGCACAGTGAAATAATAACATTCCCAAGCATTGCAATTGAATTACCTTCTTGAAATACCATGTAAAAAATTTATGTGCTACGTTGCAAGTGTAAGAACAGGGAACTTTTAATAGTCCTTGCTACTGTAAAATTGACAAAACGCAGACAAAAATATTTTTGTGCGTCGTTTTAGTTGGTAGTTTGGTGTTTTTTTTTGGCATCCTTTTGAAAATAAATTCAACAGATGAAGTGTAGTAGCAAAATTTTTTTCACTCTTGAAAATTTCGCACTGACTGCTCTCTTCTTCATTGCTAAGATGGTGCATTGTCGTTTGGTTGAGTTGGGTAGAAGGAAAAAAAAAATAAATTAAAGTTTCAATGAGAATTGCATAGCTATTTTTTTAATCCTTGGATTCAACCCCAAACTGACCATCGGGAATCATTCTCGGTGAGCCATACCGATATGTAGAAAGTTTCGTTTAGCATCCATATCATAAAGCAAGCAAGAGCTGTTTCATGCTAAAAAGTCGTGAGTTCACTTTCTTTACCATTTCGGCATTGATAGTTTAAAAGAAAAAAATGACAAAAGGTGGAATTCTTTAACGCAAAAACTTAAAGTTTTTCGGAAATTTTCAAAATTCAAAAATGTTCTAAGTCATCTAAGCTAACATAAGTATGCATTCTGATCATAAAAAATATTTTGTGATCTTAGTTTTTTTTCAATATTTTACAAAAATATCATCCATCCACGTGGATGCCATCTTGAGCTGTCATTTTGGCATTCGCAGAAACGCCCAACCGGATTTAAAAGCTTAGGCTTTGAAGAAGATTATGGTGTATCCAACGATCCCGTGGTTTCATATATTAATTTATATTTATCTTTGCGCTTTGTTCCAACCGAATTACAGGATTCAATGTTTCTAAAGGGAAGTGTTATTCATATATTATATATTTACATTTTTGCTTTCAATAAAGAGGACGTCCATTAATTACGTGAGCTAAAATAGGGGGGAGAGGGTTCGGCAAAATCTCACCAAATCTCATCAAGGGGGGGAAGGCGTCAAGGAAAACCTCACGTCAACTTTTTAATGCATAGAATTTACATTAAAAATTATAATTTAAATATCACGGGAGAGGGGTCCCGCCAGATCTCACCAAGGGGAGGGGGAGTCCGCATTTTCAAAAAAGCGTCTCCAAACACAACATAACGTTAGGCATGTTGCCTTATGTTTATAAGCTTCACGATAACGATAATGTTGCTGCGGTAATGAATTTATATACATAAGTTGTGCTGTCTATCAACATGAGACTTCGTTCATTGTTGCTTCAACAAACTGTTAAATTATTGCCAGCAGAATACAATTCTTACATTAACTGAACGTATTTTAGTTGCGTTGAGATCTTCAACAGCTTGGTTCACCTTCTGAGTGCTATATGTAATGATACTTATGTTTGAATTTATGCACACGAATAACTTAATTTTAATCTGTAAAATAATTTATAAAAAAATAAAACAATTTTTTTCTGAAATGCATTAGCACAAAAAATTAATAATTATTATTTCCTTTTTATTACATATAGCATACATGGGACTCTTCATAGTTGGGGGTTGTTTGTAAAAAAACATTTTATTTTAATTTGATATCCTTCGGATTACACTTTGTCAGTTATTATTAAATGGTGATTTTGCTTTGCTTTCTATCGCAACAAAATGTCATTATCAATCCGTCTTCAAATATTTGCATAGGTTGAACTTTATACGAAAATAAGTGCTATGTGTTCAAAATCACCTCCTCGATAGACCAAATTGAGTTCTTCTTGTTGGTATATCTGAATTATTCTGCATACTCCTTGTTAGCTGTATGTATACTTTTGATACCATTGATTCCTTATTGACATTTTTTGTCCAGAAAGGACAACCAGCTGATTTGTTGTAAGCACTGTGGGTGCGCTGCTTCAAACCAATTCACTTATGGTTTTCAAAAACACATTTGGAAATTTTTGTACTCTGCTCTTTTGTGCATCCATCCATATTTAGTTCTCGAAATTTTGTTTGCAAAATTCTATTTCAAAAAAATTTAAAAATATTGACATAACAAAGTTTGATAGAATTCCAATGATTAAGGTCATTTTACGCCACGCTGAACAAATTCGATCGAAAATGTCTATTTAAATAACTCATTCAATTAATTACAATGAGTAAAAATAAATAAAACCCCCTTGAGTTTAAACTTTCAATATAAATATGTGTACATTATTCGTTTGTTTCGCAGTGGGAACCAGCAGGCGTTAGAAAAATATCAGCAGGCCTTCTCTGGAATACAGAAATTTTTATAAACTCCTTTTAAATTTTTTTATATATAGACTCCACTTGCATACCAAATTTTCAGTAGTTGCTTCTAAGTGGAGATAAAATTAGGACTAGTAGAAAATCAAACAGTTCGCGTCTGATTCCAAACAGAATGAAGAAAAGATGGACATTTTTAATTTTTTTTGAGGCGAAACAGAAAAATATTATTTTTACGAATTTCCATGAAGAAAATATGTGTGGAATACTTGAATGCCGACATTTTTTCATATTTTACATCCTATATCGGATGAAGGATATTGTAAATGCCTACTAATTTTTGAATGCCAAGCAAACATATTTTGTAAAAAAATTCGCGTAAACTAATTGAGAACTATAAAAGAAAAACGAATAATGAAATCAAAATTTGCCAGTAAATTTTGTGGCTTCTAGTTAAGACAAGCTACAAGAGTGTGAGTAAAGGATCTCAAATAAAGATTTCTGCTGTTGGAAGGCATATTTGCATATAACGCTGATTTTGAGAAGGTCTCAAATAAACCCATACGGATGCAGCAATGTGGGCAAATGTACTGTTGCTGTTTTCAGCAGCGCTAGCAGTCCTTTACCAGAAAAACTTCTGCTCAATTGCTCAATGGGTCATAAGCACACGCAAACACATACCACAACAATTATATAACAATGCAATCAAGTACAATATACTCAATATACTTCACAAAAGCCAACCATTGATGCATATGAAGTAATTAAATAAAATTAGTAAGTGTTTAAGTGATGTTAATTTAAAATTTCAAAAATTAAAACGCAGCGAGCGTTAAAACTTTTTACTGGTTGGTGGCATGGGAAAATATCTGAACTGTTGTAGAGCCAAAGCCATTCGATGAATGCTGAACACTACCATCAGTGGCATTTAATGGACCAACAAATTTACGCTGACACAATTAAAAGAAAAAAAAAACCTTTGCTAATGATGATGTTGATGTTAGTGCTGCTATTGCTGTTGGTATTGCTGACATAAATGTTGATGATAATCATCCATTTAATTTTATTTTATTTTATTTAATTAAAAAAGTTGTTAGTGCATGAAATTTGTTTGATGACTTTGTAAATATGAATTGTTCTGATAATTGGAAAAGTTTTGTTTTGTGTTTATTTTATAATAATTCTTTGTCAAATTTTTAGATTTACAATGCAATTGCTATTTATAGTCAGTGGCATTAGCTTAAACCGTGCATTACTAAATACACAAATATTTCAATTAACGAGTGAATGAAGGAAGACATATAACATTTTTCAGATTTTGCACATTATGGCAGGTATGTAAATAGTTTAGGTTAGGTCCAACACTTTTTCAAATAATGTTGCCCGAATCTCTATATTCCACATTTCCCCATTTTCCTAGTTATTTCCTTGATATGTTCTCAATTTTTTTGGATAGTTTTTACAGCTGCGTCCAAATTATCGCCACATTGAGCTATTTACGATTTCAGAAATAAATGAATAAATGAATTGTTATTAACTTTTAAGGCATAAGTAATACTTGCAATAGATTTCACCGTTGCGCCAGAATAATTGAAAATCAACTAAATGAAAACATGTTACTTCATAGTCTTCCCTTTTAAAGCTAATTCACCACAAGTGAAGCGTTAACCTCTAAAGTTTTAGCTTAAAAAGAGAAAATAAAAATAAACTTAAATTCCAGTAAACATAAACCAAAATTTGTTTATATTCTACAAGTTCAAACTTTGGCTTTTATGTTGTTGATAAACTATACTCGTCTGTATTACATGTAAGAGTAATAAGTATGGTCAAAAGTTGTAAATGGAAGGCTACATAGCTTGAAATATAAGTTCTGGCCAAATACCCTAAAGAAGATTAAAAAATATTTTTTTTTTTTATAGAGACAAACTAGGTAATTCCGAACATATTATACTAACTTTTTTTGTAGAGATGAAAAATATTTTAAAATTTAATTAACTTCTGATTCATAAGATTTGAGAAATTGTAGCGCAAAATGCTATAATGCTCAAATGATTTATCATTCATCATTGAGCATCATCGTGAACAAAGGCTTATTAGACAAAATTGTAAAATTGTTTTCTAAATCTTTTCTAAGTTATTCTCATGCAAAATTTTAACCAAATCGGAGAAGATCTAGTCATAGTTGTCGTTGAAAAAATTTTGAAGTGTCTCTATCATAAAACATTGTTATAAACTTCTGAATACATTCAATCGGATAGTCTCTAAGTCCTCAAACACTGTTCTCGTATTTGGCGACCCAAGGGACTGCTTAAATTGTTAATTTCTTATTTATTTTATTTAAGAATAAACGCCATTCTAAAATTACTTCTCATGATGGTTTAATTTTTTATTGAATTAAAAGTTGCTCATACGCCATGTTGTACATAAATTGCATGTTTATTTGTATATTATTTACTTTTCTAAAAATAATGATAAATTAATATTCTAGGCACCATTGTAAAGATTAAATTTCAACTTAATAAAACAAAAGTTTTATGGTAGCTAAAGAATAGAGTTAAAAAACGATAAAACTTATAGGTTTATAATTTCTGGATCATCCTGTGTATATATTTTCACAACCTTTTTTATGTTAGGCCATAATCTTTCGAAAAAAGAGTATATTTTAACATAGTTTTATATGAAGTTATAAAATAATTTGCAAAATAAAGTGTATTTACTTTGAGTGATGCTTTTTGTATGGTCATATGAGAGCTACGAGTACAATTTTGAATTAAAAAAAAAAAAGTGCAGCATATTCGAATTTTTTAGCTTAAAAACTTTAAGTGTGCCAAATTTCATAAAATTTTATTGAAATGTAGCAAAATCTGCTACTCTGCGCTGTAGCAACCCTGGCGTTAAACAGTTACCACCGTATATATTTTTCAATAATACAAAAAACTGGAAAATCATTTGTTGCTCGTCAATTAAAAAGAATCAGGATAGTTATTACTTAAGTCCTAGAAGCTATGTAATCTTGCTAGAACTTTCCAGATAGACAAAGTAAATGATTTCTTCTTGCTCATGCAATAAACACGGGAGGGGGGGGGGGGTGCAAATAACATTTTTGTTTCTTTGAGTCCTCGAGTTTCAGCCTCCAAGTTTCTAGTTGCTGGACAGGCTGCTTACACCATATGACTAGAATTATTTATAACCTCTGACTGAATTTTTAGAACTACACCGATAAAAAAACTTTTTATCTAACAAAATAGAAATTAGTTTTAACAGCAAATTATATCTGTTTATGTATTTTGCTTTGAGGTAGCAGTTTTCTTCAATCAATTCAAAGTCAATTATAGTCAATAACTTAGAGCTGAATGTTTGAATGCCAATAACTGATGACAAGAATTGACAATTTCCTGTAAAAGGCTATGAAGTTATCACTGAATAAATTTTATTTTATGTTACTCATAAGAAATCGTTAAACTTTTTGTTCCTAGCTGAAATGAAAAAAAAAGAATGGAAAATATCAGTTCAATGTAAATAAATAAAATGAGAAAAAGTAACTACTTGTTGATGCGTCAAGCATTGGATGCCAAAGACACAGATAAAAGTTAAAGATAAAACTTTATGGCTTTTGTATAAACAAGGCAATACGTTTTCTTTTGTTGGAAGCCAGTTGAACGTTTTCAGATAACTTACAGAAACTATGACCTTAAAGAGCTTGGAAAGAAAATTAAAATATTTAGGTATTATATTATTACGTATATTGAAGAATTAAGTTTGTAGAATTTAAAAATTTTTTGAAAAAAAATATTGGGCAAACTACAAATTTTAAACATTTTTTTTGGGTGAAGGTAATATTGAGATTTTCGAATAATCAGTCATTTTGGAAAGGAGTCATCTTAAAATGAATCTAATTTTACAGGAAATACACAAACTATCTCTTGCCCAAGATATTCAGTATAAGGTGCAGGTATCTATTTTTAACAGTGAGAACAAGGGAGATAAAACCTGATGTTTATATTTACAAAAGTTTTTGGCTACTTAGAATGCCCTATCCACATCAAACTTAATAATTATTAAAAATATACAATTTTAAAGTAGAATATTTGACAACAGTACTTGAAAGACTCAAATCACCAATCACCTCCTTACAAAATGACCGATTCAATTCTGTAAAATTATTTTTCTGTTAATTTTTTTCTATTTTAAATAAACTTTGGCAATAAAGCCTCTTACACAGCACAACAAAAATACCAAGCGGTGGGTGATTTTTGCGCTTCAGCAACAATAACGACTACAACAGCAAAAACAACAACACTTCAAAAGACTGCAAGAAATGTGAAGAAAACGAGTCCTTCATTTTATAAAAGTAAATTCTATTTTATAGGATTATTTTTTCATACTATTAAACAATTTTACATAGCGACAACGTAAGGATGCTGTTACGTTCTATGTATTTTAAACGTACGTACTTTACTGTATTGTATTGTATTCCATTACGTTGTGTTGTTTTGCGTTGTGCGCTGTATCAAAAGCTGCTTAGCAAATAAAAATAATGAGCGGCATTGTGGCGTGACTCATTCAGGTGTATTGGAAGTAGTTGGTGGCAGCTCTAGTGCCAAGTCTGCAACAATGAACAGCAGAAGTGTTGCAAAGATTTATTATTGAATTAATTTTAAATCAGTATAACGTCAGTTGACAAGAATCGATACTAAGGGGTGCCTATGAATGTAGATTTCAAAGAAGACTCTCATACGTTAATTAGACGATGTGCCCCATAATTCTACATGGGTGGATCAGTGATGGTATTTTCGGTACATTTGTACTTTTTTCGGTACATTTACGTCCTGAAAAATCGTTGTCAGTACATTCGACAAGTTTTCAGTACATTCGGTACATTTGGGGCATTTTTAGTACATTCGCCAAAATTTTTAGCACATTTTCAGTACATTTTCGGTACATTTGGACAATTTATAATATTTACCTTTTTTTTGTTTTTTAGTAAATGAAAATAACCGCAATGAGTAGATTTATAGTAATTACCTGTATATAATATCATTACCCTATTATATTAATTACGTTTTTTTCTTAGTAAATGAAAATAATTGCGCAATGTGTAGATTTTGTAATTAATTTAATGTGAAATATGTCTATTTTTGAGATGGGAAAAGTGAGGACCTTTTTTTTTTTTTTTTGATAGTCAATTTTAGAACAATTTCGTGCAAAATTGGGTGTTCAAGACAAAAAGTACATTCGGGATCTAAAAAGTACATTTGAAGTCTCGATTCAGTACATTTTCACAAAACCCAAATGCCATCACTGGGGTGGATGGTTCTTACAGCTAAATTTGGTGAAAGACTTAAAAATCTTCTCGTAATAATCAGCTATTGCCTGTAGATCACCAGTTACGTATAAATTATAGACAAGGCCTCCTAAGCCTCGACCGGAAACATATTTTTGACCTATTGTTTTTCGTCTATAAAAAAAGCAAGGCCAACCTTTGATTTCAATTTAGTTGGTCAGCAGATAAGGGTTTTTGTATCGAAAAAATTAAATTTGCTATTTCTAAGTGATGTTAGCGTTGTATTAAGTATTCAATATTTCATATTTCAATGGAAAATTTGCTTTATAAAACCTCACATATCGTTAATTTACTTTTCCCTTTTTGACACAGAAATTCCTTTCAAAAATTCTTCTTGTTTGTCGACGAAAGGATCGAGTGCAGAAATTCTCGGTCGTTCTATTCGTGCGCTGATATTGTGCTTTGACTTTACGTTTGTTGTGGCGGGTTGCCGTAGTAATTAACTACATTTACAAGCACAATGACATTTTAATTTTCGTGTGTAAACGCACACACAGAATTTCCTAGTGTAAACGAGCACTTGATATATCGTATATTGATATTTCTTACATTATGACATCACTATAGTGCCATATCATAGGACTGTGACTACGACAACGTAAAACAGAAAACATGCGGCTGAAAATGTTGTGAGTTGTGAAAATTACTCACGACAGGGTTGCCACACCACAGTAAAAAGGTACCAACTGTGTGACAAAATAAAGTGAGTACCTACCCAAGTGCTGCGTATTTGATGTACTACAGATGTGATTGCTGTTACTTGTAGAATTCTTCATAGACTGTTTTGTTAGCTATGAATGTAGGAGTAGGTATTTTGTTTGTTTGTTTGTCCGTTGATGTAGTTATGCTTCTAATGTCTGCTGATACCGTAGGGAATAAATATTTTAGAAGAAGGTTTTGAGGTGCAATATTTACGTTTGCAAATTTTGTTAATTTTTTTTTATTTAACCGTTGTAAAGTGTTGGATTCAAGACACTTCAAAATATTTTTGTCAAAACTTGTTGTAACAAGAGATATATCATTGACTGAAATTGTAGCAAAAAATCGTAAAGGGAAATTCATGATATATAAAAAGGATTATGTTTTTTTTTTTTCATAAAGTTTTTCACAAAAATCATATTAGTGGATTTATTTCATTTGATCACGCAAACACCTTCTTCCTTTTCAATCTGATTGTCCATTCAATTTTTAAGTGTAAAATTTAAATTAAACAAAATAAATCAACAAAACATTTGAAGCAAAAAATCAAACTCTCTGTGTAGTGATATATGTATTCCCTAAGAAATTGTTGACAACAACAAAGTTTACTGTCTGCATAAAGCCCTTTGCAACGCAAGTTTCCTTGTTGTTATTTTAGTCTGCCCAAAATGCCACCCCTCAAGAGAAATGATGACGACTTAGATGATGATAGCGTCTACTGCTGTAAAACTTTTCGTAACAAAAATCAATAATTTTTGTATTCTCGATTATTGCAGAACATTTTTTTTGCTGTTTGTTTTTTTTAAGCATGCTATGCAATTTACACAGGCAGACAAAGAGTTTTATCAAATGTGGAAATGTTGATTAGGGAGGATTTAAAGACAAAGCTTGATTAAAAAAATATTAAGTATGACACGTAGGTTTCGACGAAGCAACATTTTTATCACATTTATAAGCCTAATTAGTAAAACAATCAATTATAGGGTGTTTTTTTTAGAGGTATAGAACTTTAAAATGGAATAAAACAAAGATGAATTTTTTAAATAGACATGAAAATTACTTTATTCGAAAGATAATCTTCTGGCATTATAATTTAAATATGACTTCTGGCATATGAACGCCACGGCTAGCTCGGACGTAGTCTAAAATGTAGGTCCAATTTTCAAGGTATATCGCGAATTACGCGAGTAATGTTGGCTTCGAAGTATTGAATCGTAGCTGGCTTATCGACGCATACTTTTGGCTTCACATAACCCCAAAAAAAAAAATTAAGGTGTGATATCACAAGATCTAGGCGGCCTTCTTGACTTCATAATTGCAAAAATCATGTGAATTTTGAGTGAAAATAAAGTTGAAATTTTAGTGACTATAATAAATTTGCACAATTTGGACGCGTTGTTCATGCGTCAACCTGTTCATGATGAAATGGCAAACCAAACTGAATATAAATGACATTAGAGTTGCCAGATTTGACCACAAAATCCCAGTTTTATCTCTATTCGAAAAACAAACCTCTAAAAAAAAACACCCTTTACTTGTTCAAGTGTTTCTAAATCAAAAAGAGTCACCTTAAATTTGTAAGGTTCAAAATCAAAGCATTCAATATCTTCAGCTGTTCATGACAGAACAGTGTGTGTACAAATATTATAGAAAAGCTTGAACCAATCAGCTTGAAAGTAGACAGCAGGAATAGCAAAAGTAACAAAAACGAGATATTATAGCTTACAACTACAGACAGCTACTCCAAAGATCTTTTTTTTTAAATTACATGTTATAAGTAGCAGTTCATTGAACAACCAGCGGTATACGTTAACTGGGAGTGACTGTCAAACCAGCTGTCGTTGTGCTTCTCCATTCGATGTTTGCTACCCTTTAACAATCGACAATGACAAATTTTTGAATGGTACTTTAATTTCAAACTTTACTTTCATGGGGGTGACTGTTGTTTAGCGTTGGTCTGAAATTGAAAGGTGAAAGTATTTGTTTTTTGTCCTTTCTACTCATTTTTAATAATGTATTGTATTATTCATACATTGAAAGTTATATGGCATAGGTCATATGGTGGGTATGAAAAATCCCTTCGTGAGCTCCTTTTCTATGAAAATGCATATTACTTAATTGAATTTAAGTTTCTGGTAGTGGCCTTTTTTTAACTTTACCAACCCTAATATAAAATATAATGATTTGTTGGTATATTAAGATAATTTAAAATGCATTTGAGATTCCAGCTAAAAAAAATAATTATTTTCTGTAACAAATTTAAAGCTTGTGAACAATTTAAGACTTGTGAATTATTTTGTACAGTAAATCGAGCAGTAGATTTTAAGACATAAAAAGTGTGTTTCTGTGAATGGAATTGTGGAAACACAATGTTAAGTGTTAAAAGTTTCAATTGCTGAAAAATTGGACTCAAAATATTAAATTCGTGGAAAGGAAAATGTTGAAAATGAATGAATGTTGAAAAAAGGGTCGATTATATAAAAAATGCTCCAAAAATCGATCATGTCGAAAGATCAAATATTGAATATCAAGACAAGAATCCAGCTTACAAAGTAGTGATGTCTTTGAAATAGCTTGGTATCGTAATTAAAAATATAATTTGCCTTTATAGCGAAATTTTGGTTTTATTATATTTTATTAGAGCAAGATATAACTTAGATATAAGGCTCATAATAGACTGATTATAAAAATAACATACGTTATATGTCTTTACATTGCATATAATAAAATGCTTATAAAGACATGGGACAAATCTGAGAAAAATTAATTCTATATTGCTTCATTTTTTGAAAGATCTTTAAAAGACATCCTAAGTTCCTTTTGAAAGAACTCCACACAATGCACTTGTTTGAGAATGCACTCTTTTTAAAGTCTTTGTACGGTGTCTCTTAAAGAACTCAGAAATATACGTTACGGAGTTTCTTCAAAGAAAACACAGAGAAGAACTTGTTTTTATGTCGGAAAAAAATGAATTTCCTTATAAAAGATACCTATGATCAGCTGATACAATCTCAACATTTCCACATGGGCTTTGAGATCCTGCAAGCCATGCGTGCAACTAAATTATGCAGCAGATTACAACACAACACGCGCACACACGCACATATACAAGTCAAATCCTTATTACAATTTATAAGACTAAAAGTGCAGCTTTTGAGCTTTAAGTTTCAGTGACTGCATGATGCAACATTTGCCATATCATGTATTAAATTGGCTTTCACGTAAATATTGCGGGCAGAATAATTAAATCTAAAAGGTAAACACTGTCAGATGCCAAGCGTTTGTTCACGCAAATGCTAAGAAGTCATCGCTCATTGTGGGTCGAAAAATAACACTTCGCCCACATATTACACATCATTTGAATTTACTGTCACGGTAGTTGTTGTTATTTATTGCAGCAGCTGTTTTTTGTTTTTGTACAATTAAAAAATATGTTTCATTTCACACAAGGATGTCAGCTAAGTGATGGCGAGTAATGTGGTCCGAAGTTTGTTAGAATATTTTATATGTTAAGCATTAAAAAATATGTAGAGTTTTGTTATGTGCGCATTTTGTTAGAACTAGCTCTAGTCACACGCAACAATAACTAGCAAGTATGTACTACTCGTATAATAAAAGGCTAATCACCCTTAGGGAACCATTTGACTTTTTTTGATTGTTGTACGCGGAATTACTCATACTCACTGTGGCGTGCTGGTAGTATGGCTTTGCTGCTGCTGAAATGCAACTCCAACCCCAACTAAGTATTTCCCTAACGAATTCATTTGCGCGCTTTGTTTTTCCTTAAAGGATATGGCATGCGACGAATTCATAAATTATTTATGTAAAAAGTTTTTATTTGAATTTTCCTTCCTCTATTAATATTCAATATGATTTTGTTAAGAACTTGGTGCTTAAACATTTATTTAGACAAATATTTGATAAATTTCGTTCAAGTGACTCATTAAGGACTACAAAGTAGACATATTAAAACTTTTATTTTTAATACTTCCTATGTATACTCGGGAGCTACACTTTAATCAAAAAATGTTGCTAAATCGGCGAAGTAAAAAATGTCTTAATTTTTGGACAAACATTTCTAAGTACGACAACTGAGCCACATTTGGATATCTACACTCAGAGAAAAATGTCACTGCTAATATGAAAATTTTGTTTTAAAGACTTAAAGCCGCTGATAGAAAGTAGTAAAAATAAAAATCTTTCGATTTATTTTTAACAGAAACAACTTTAAATTAATTTGAAAAGTAATGAAAATAAAATTTTTATACTTTACTTCAAACGTAAAAAACTTTAAATTGCAATGTATTGAAAATAAACTTTATTTCAATCGTAAAAACTTCAAACTGCATTTTAAAGTTGCAAATGATTTAATTTGATTATTTTTGGTTTTATATTAAACACTTTGAGTTACATATAAAATCACTTTAAATCAATGTGGATTCTTTTAGAATCCATATCAAAAATGCTTCTTTCCAATTTTAACATTTTTGGCTTTGGCGCTGAATCAATTTAAAATATCTCGGAGACAAAAAAAAATCGATGTAATTTTAAATAGGTTTTGAAAACAACGGGTAGTTCCTTTGGATTCCATTGATGGTTACTTAAAAAAAAAAATCTTTTGATGCATTAATGCATTATAACCTCAAATATCTCGAAAACCGTAACTTTTACACTTTCAGATTAGAATATTTCGAAAACCGGAACCATCTGAGAAATTCTGATCTCGGATTCGAATTTAGCGCATCCAAATCCTTTGGGATTTTTATATATTCGGGTTTCAAAATCAGAGATTTGACCAAATTTGGTTGACCTGGGTAGTTTTGTTTTAATCCATTAGACGTTTGGTTCCCAAAAAATATAAATATGTGTCTGTTTGTTAGCTATAGATTTGCAAACTACCAAGCCAATTGTGCTCAAATTTAAAGGCTATATTTGATTTGATAACGGAAAGGCTTAGAATATAATTTGAACGTTTTTGGACATGGGGCGTGGCACTTTCAATAGAACAGAAATACTTAAAATGCTATATCTATTCATCTATGGCAGCTGTAGAACTTGATATGCGGATGTATGTTGCTTGTGCGAAACTACATATAAAATTTGAAAGGGATTGGACAAGAGGACGTGGCTTCACCCATACAAAAAAAAAAAAAACACTAAAATTGCTATTCTTACCCGACTAGAAAATATCTTTAGGCGTAAATTAGGTCCTCATTGGTTTTGCCTAGCCAGAACGTTAGGGCCAAGTGTGGATTGTAACGGTGTGCCCCAAATTTTCCTAAATAGGATTGTCCAATGCCCGCCTAAGTAGGCTCTCGTTGGGTTTTTGTATAAGACCCTAACGTTCTGGTTAGGCAAAACTCAACAGAAGCATGCCTTTTACTAGCCGTAGTAAGGCCTAATCAGGCAGTCGACAGGTAAACCTAATTTATAAATTCCTTAGGATTGCCTAATTAGGCTGCTACTAAAGATTCCTAATTAAGGCTAACCTCGTTATATCCCAGTTAGGGCCGAATTTATATTTAGGCATGCCTAAGAAAAATTCTAGTCGGGTAGTACTTATCGTGCATGGACCCAATTGTCTGCTATAAGAACTTACATTAAATGTTGGTGGTGTTCTAAAGCGAAAAGTGCGCGGGCAAAGCCGAGGGTCAAGCTAGTAGTTAATTTATAAATCGAAGCGAGAATAACCGAAATAACTCGGAGGAATCAAGACGAGAACGATACGAATTCAAAATTGTTCGTACGAAAACGAGTACGAGACGATATGCTTGGCACCACTACGATCGCGATTTTGAATTATCGCATCGTTCTCTCTCGGTGAAGCACTAGACATCACGGATATTTTGAGCAAAGTAAAAATTATATTTCATAGTGACGGCTCCGGCACAAAAGTAAAAACAATGACTAAGGTAAACTAGGAAATCAAATTAAAGAAAAAAATTATTTTTTTTTTAAATTTTATTTTTTTTACTTTTTTTTTTCAAAAACATCTCAGCTCATTTAGCACAAATCTTTAAAATATTTTGCGGTAACTTCACCCAAGTTCTTATTGCTCTGCAATATAATTTGTATCAATCTACGAAAATAATTTCTCTATTCTGCAATTTATTTTCATTAAAGATATCTTCCGCACTGTTTGTTACAAAATTCATCATTAATCAAGCGTCATCATTCCACTGTGATTTGTAAGAATCAGTTTGTCATTGTGCTCCCAACACAATGAGTTCGAAATGATTTTTTAACTAATGTAATTCTCGACAAATTTTTGTGCGCTACTGATTTTAATTATAATATTGACTGGAAGCAAAGCTTAGGGTTGATTTCTTTCGCTTTTTACTAATACCCATAATATTTGAATTGACTTGAATTTATCAAGTGGAAAAATGGTAAAATAAAATAGAAAAAATTGACAAAATTTTTTTAATTCAAGTTAAGTAAATATTCGTATAATATTTGATAAAATATGATATTCTTTCAATATAAATTTTGCAAACTTTAAAAATAAGTGAAGTATCTTTGCGAAGAAGTTCCTTCATTTCATTAATACGATAATATAAATTTATTGCTGCATACTTTTTAGCGTTAGTACTGCACTGTTGAGAGGAAGTTTCGCACATTAGTTGTACAAATGGCAGCAATAAATGTCAAACTTATTGAATTATTTATGTGCTTGAAAATTTTCAGATTGTCACATATTGATTTTTATTTTTTACGTAGGTACCAAGTATATACTGTCTCGTATTTTGTGATATTTTTGTTTCCGCAATGTCGCAAAGAAGTTAAGTAGCGTAAGTTGAGTGTAGAAAATTTATACCTGCGGTGGAATATTAAAAAGTTTTTTTTCTTTCAATATCAGATAAAATATTCATTCATTCAGCAACTTTGTTATAATTGGCATAAACATAAAAAATGTAAGACTTCAAATTATTCAAATTATGATTATTGACTGATTCAATAATAAAATATACACTTCACTTGGACAAACTAAATTTATTTTATTTTTATGGATTTATGACAAGTTCAGAATGTATTTATAATTTTGTTTTATTTATTTGAAAGAGAGATTGAATTTAGAAGCAATTTTGTTACTCATAAAAAGGCAAGGTTTTTTTTCCATTTACACTACCCCTAGAGCACCACCTCTTAACCCCCCGATTTAAGTCAAATTTTCTGAAATTATTTGCTTACGAGACAAACGTCTGAAAGTGCTTTAGGTTGAGGAGTGATGCTGGAGGGATAGTGTAAATGTAAAAAAATGTTCCCACAATTTGACTGCACACAGTGTTTTATATTTCTATATACGTAAATTGATCCACACAAATATCCCAGGAACTATAGTGGATTTGAAAGCACAATGCTAAAAATTTTTATAATCAAAAGCTTTTGCATCAAAAAAGTTTTCAAGAACTTCAAAGATCGTTACTTTAAGCGACCATTATATGTATTAACAAAAATTTATTGTTTGTGCACAGAAATACAAAAAATATACCTAGAGCTGATGGGCTTTTGTTGTTGCTCATTCGAATTTATTTTGCTTTAATTTATGATAATTTGAAGTGATTTGCGTTTAAATTCACTAAAAGGGTTAATAGCAATACTGCTTAGCTACAACAGCTATTAGTCTTCTTAGCTATTTGGCTTGGAGCTTTAAGTGAAGTTTAAAGCTTATTAAAACATATATGTATAATGAATTGAATAACAAATTTTTAAAAAAATAATTTATATGGTGTGATTTCAGTTTTTGAGCTTCGATAATGAATATGGAATCAAAAAGTGCTGCCCGGATCAGGTTTCGGAGATATAGCCTTCGGAAGTTGCGCATATGGTTTTTCTAAAAATCTATATAAGTCTGAAACGCATGCATTGATTTCCAAAATATTGGCGTCATATGAAAGAAAATATTTATTCAAAAATTATTGAAATCCGGCTCGCTCGTTTTCGAGATATTACGACTTTTCTGTAATTCGGACCTTATTTTTCAAAAAACTATTATCTTTCCAAAAAAATTCGTTATGACTAAAGTTTTATTAACATATTTATAAAGCTCAATTTATCCTTTTTAAAATGATATAACATTTTAATAAAAATTTTTGGCATTAACCCTTTCTAACCGAAAAGATGTTACTTTGTTTGAGAATTTTGTGCTCTAACTTGCCGAAAATGCATCCAAAAGATCTAATTTGTTGGTAAAAGTTACAGATATTGAAGAGATGAACAAAACCCCAGCATCAGATGCAATAAAACTCAGTTAACTTACGAGATATATCGAAAAAACCACATAAATCTAGGTGCAAAATTCAAATGTTCATTTCTCGAAAATTTGAGCCAACTTGAACAAACTGAGCCAAATGGTTTCTTGTTTTGACCTATATTTTCACCCCGCAACATCAGATCCGAGTAGACTTTTGCAAAAGAAATTTTGTTCCACAGTGTAATTGCAATTTTATTTTTTGGAAGTCTTATTGCAGGGTATATTCGAAAATTTTTTATTTTTCAGAAAAATGTTAAATTATCTCAGTAAGGCTTTCGCGAAAGTTATGCCTGAATTGATGGTTAATAACGTTAAAATAAACAAAGTTGAAGCCGGAAATCAGAAATTGCGCCTTCGCTAAAAGTATGATAGTTGTAAATAAAACCAGAGTTGCCAAGTTGAAAAAAAGGAATTTCCGGCTTTCTCAAAATAAAATAATTTTTCCCTGAAATGGTAAACAGTAAAATTTTGTTTTGGGAAAAATTTGAGTACAGTCTTATTGGTCAGAAATTTTTAAAAATAAATAATATAATCATCCAAAATCATTTTCGTTTGGGAAAAACTTGATGACCTTTTTTTCTCATTAAAAATAAAAGTCAACCATTTCCCGGGTTTTTCAGAAATTTTTCAATTACTACAGGGCCCAAGGCTTTAGCCGGCGATTCCGGTCTTAGTCGGCTCAAATCCGACAACTAGAAGTCGTTTGATTTAAAATTTTGTTTTATTAAAAGATTGTATTTTCCTATTTTTCTTTCAAAAATACATGTCCTTTAGTTTAGTTCAAACTCTGTTCGGATAGCTTTGTCGAGTGAAACGCGTTAACATTTCCAGAGCTAAGATTTTGAGAAAACTCTTTTATTTCAGCCCATATATTCCTTTTTAAGTGATTTTGACTTATATTGAAAACTTTGTTCCATTCAATGGTTTTTGTACAACGTAATAATTTATAGGATTCTAATATATAAATAGTGTTTTACAATTTTTTTTCGATCCGCATTGTTAAAACTTTTGATATTTCATTTTAAATACAAATTGTTTTTCCTGAAAATGCAATTCATAATTCCATTATTTGAATTTTAATATTGAGCACTGAAAAAATATCAATTCAAAGGCAAAAAATTAATTTTAAACTCAATTGATGTAAAGTTCAGCATTGAGTTTTTCACATCCGTTGAAAATATATGGTAATTGTGAGAAATAATTACATACAAGTGATTTATTTACAGTCTGTTAAATTAATAAAAAAATTAATAATTTTTTAGTAGTAAAAATATATATATTTATATATCTCAAATTTTTTCACTATCATAAAAAAGATAGTAGATAATGGAGCGCTTTTAAAGGGTACAATAGCTTAGTGCTCATTAATTTTTACTTTGAAATTATTTAGGCAAATTGAAAAACTTAAACACAAAACAGGGTATTTAAAGAAAGTGAGCATTGCTGGTTCTTCTTTAAAATATTTTCGTATAAATACTCTAGTCAATGAAATTTCTACGTAAAAACGCCTCAAGACATCATTGTGACAAAAAAAAAAAAATTAAATAAAATGTATTTATCATTAAACGTAACTCACATGACATGTTGACAGCCTAACAGCTGGAGGTGTGCTAAACTTCCTATAAAAAGTCGCTGACTTTGCCAATAAGAGCGGTAAGTGACAAGCATTTGGCCCCATACACCCAAATGCTTTCATATGGCCCTACTTTTAAATAAAAATTTCTGCATAAACTTATCACAAAATATTATATTTAAAAAAGATTTTGTTTATTTTTTCCTTTTTGAATTGCCAAGGTTTTTTCAAAAATTCTTAAATCCGAAATCCTTATTCACTTTCATTTATATTTTGCAAATAAATGTTGTCATGCTAAATAAATTTTGTTTCCAATAGAAATTTTGGAATTTAGAAAATTTAAGCCTTACCTATTGTTGATATTAAATTGATCAAATTTTGTGTGGTATTTGCTAGGTTACACTGTTATTTGAAATGGAAATCACACGCAGAGATGTAAAATTCAAATAAAATAATAAAATACAGAAATGCAAAAGTACAAAAATTCATAAGCCAAATGAATGAAATCACAACCGTAATCACATAAGCGCGTTCATGTTACTTTTAGATCTTTTATTGTTAACCCGTTTTTCTTATCAGTTTGCTTAAAATCTTATGTAACTTTTAAAGGAACAGTGATAACCTTAAAATTTCTAAATAAGGCAATATTGTTGAAACAGCAGCAAAAACCGAAAGCAGCGACATTTTCTCAACAGGTCCAGAAATTTTACAAATCCCAAATTTTGAATTAAACATTTGCTGTTCAATTATTTTCTAATAAATTTAAAAATCAGAAAGATTTTTTCTTAAAAAAGGTTATATCAAAGTTATTCAAATATCACTAAAAATCCTACATTTACAATCTTTCAAATATTTTTCCGTAACTTAAAGTTTACAGCATTCAAAAATCAAAGCACTTGTTTTCAAAATTGCATAAGTACCGCCAAGCTCGCTTTGATGAAATTATTGCTTTTGAATAGTTCGAAAGTAGAAAATGAGTTAAATCGCGGTAGAAACGCAATAAAAGTAGAATACTATGTACATTAGGGTGGTCCTTAAAAAAAAGGTTGGGAAAGCCCTCTCAATTGGTTCGAAATAGGATAAAAAAGCTTTAGGAATTTTTTAAAATTTTTATTTTTAACCCATACTGACCCTATGTTAAATGTGGCGTTAGACACCAATTTTAGTTACAGGTTCTTAGGAAAAAAAGATGAGGATGCCCCCTCAATTGGTTCGAAATAAAATAAAAACAATCAAATTTTTTTTTAAAATTATTATCTTTAACCCTAATTGACCCGATTTCAACGCGACGTTTGGCCTAAGCCGGCATTTTTTTGAACCAATTTTTCTTACATGGTTTTTAATTTTAAAAAAGAATGTATCAAAAATAAATGTCGTTCGCATCTAGTTTCCGAGATATAAACATAGAAAGTTGCGGTTATAGATTTTAAATATTTTGTTGTAATATGGCAGGTAATTTTATAGTCTGTATATAGAACCACCCTAATGTACATATTTGGACAATTGTATTGCCAATTGTGGTCCCACATTTTTTTGCTTTATCACAAAGAGCTATAAAGCGTTAAGAGCTCTTTTCTGATCAGCTATTGAAATAATTTTTCAGTGAAAGTTTTATTGTTGTTGTAGAATATTTTTCAATTTGTAAAGTGTCTGTGTGCATTTTTTCCAAATTCTTTTTTATTTTATTTTTGTTTGTTTGCTCGTACTACACGAGTTGCTGAATTTTATTGTGTTTGCGGAAATTTCAGTTATTTTTATTGAACCGAAGAAAAGGGAAATTAAATTTAATATTTTTGTGGCAAAAGCTCAGACAGCTTTTCATATGATTTGTAGTCTACGGAAACGGAAATGTTGTTTGGATGTCGTATAGAAATAAATATTTACTCTGCACAATTGTGGCTGTAGGGAGAGCAAAGTTGAAAAGACGTTAGGATTGCATTGTTAGAAAATGCAGTTTGTATTTTTATTTGTAAAATTTTTTTTTAACCATTTTAAATAATTTTGTAGTTAGATGAATATATTTCCAATATTGCAATTTAGTAAAGCATTGCCTTTTGTCAGCGATTGTGACGAAAAACTCAAAGTCCATTTTGCTTACAACATGTTATTTCAGACTTAAAAGATTTTAAAAACACTCCGAGGCATAAGTACCTTACTTAAAAAGTATGGTCCACATTCAGACCTTGATAGGTTATATAAATTCTGTTTGGTTTTATTATTTTTTATAATTATTATGCGATTAATCATCACGCCTTATTTTAAGCCTGAAAAAGCTCTGTTGAAAAATTGTTTTTTTCGAAATCAATATTTCCCTCACAAATCTTATGAAAAAAATATCCTTAAGCCGCCACTTTGATAAAAGTAATGAATAATTTAAAATTATTTCATACATTAAAAATTGTAATATAATAACGATTAAGTTTCACGAAAGATCTCATAGAATATACCTAATTATCCTTTAACTGCCATTGATTGTCTCTTATGCGAAATACATACGAGAATTTGAGTGGAATTAAAAATAAAAAGCTCAAAAACTTTGTTAATTGCTTCATTTTATTACAATATGTGAAAGTAAAAAGTCAGCATTTATTATCTGAGGATGTGATTAAAAAGATTTATAGCCGTAAGAAAAATTAAAATTTAATTACGCGTATAAAACGAGAAAATTTCATATGACATATCACGGCGCTCCAGAAATGTGTTCATGTGTGTAAAATAAAATATTAAAAAAATTTCTTAATAGTTTTTGAAAAAAAGGGTGAAAAAACAAAATATGAAAATTTCAGAAATTTTGAGCATAGAAAATTGTAATTTCAAATGAATTACAAAAATAATGAAAAACAACAGAAAAAATAATTTTTGCTTTGCTCAACAGATCTATGTAAAATAGCTTAGAAAATCTTGCTAAGTGACTTAAAGGTCACTGATGATTCCGCCTAGCAATGCATGAAACTAGTAAGTTTAGTAAGATTTTTTGTTGTTGACACACACTGTACTGAACAGTAAAGTAAAATAATTATTGTTATTAGAGATTACAAAATCGAGCCTCTATACAAAATTCCTGACCGCCAAGGACTAAACACATTTCAGAAGCTCCGTAATATGCTTCATAAACTCATGCAGTACAAGAATTATAAAAATTTTAACCTCAACTCACTCAGTTGTTTACTTATTTGAGAGTTGACTTTTCGAGGATACAAAAAACTTGTACTTTTCGTATATATTTTGTTAGCGGGTTTTAACTTTGCAAAAGTTTTCAAAGAGACTGCATGACTTAATTTTAGTCGGTTTTTAAGATGAAAATGAACTAAGCAGCAGAAAAAAGCTTCTTTTTATAGCAAAAAAGTTTTTCTTGTCTGAGGAAAAGTATCAAAAAGTTTTCTTTCTGTTTTTTGGTTAAATTGTGTGGGTTGTTACGAATTCAATGTTTATCATCAACATCCTTAATTAAAAACGATATGTAGAGCGAGAGGCTTTTAAAGATTTTGTTTTTTTATTCCTTCTTGCACAACGCAACATGACATTAATGCATTTTCTTTATGTTGATAAAATTTATTCGAATTCATATAGGTTTATTACTAAAGTGACGCCTCCTACTCAATGCATAACAGCCATAATTTTATTATTGCATACTTAAAAAAGTTAAAACATTTTTTATATCCACTTCTGTTAACTGTTCCTAGCGTACGAGTATCTACGAGGGTCAGTGAACCACGTCACATGAATCGGCGAAAAAAAAAACGTATGTACGGTAATTGCAAAAGTTACTTGCAACATTTTTATTTCGTCTGTAGTGAGTGCTCTGTGCTCTAAAGAACTTTTTTTTTATTAATCTACAACCTAATGACCGGCCACTTCATTTATCGATGTAGCGTAGAAAAAAAATATTTTAATTTAACATGAAGTTTGAATTGCTTCCTAGATTTTTTCTTTATGATATGCAATTACACACATGAATCGTTTGATTCACTTGTTCGCGCCTATAAAACGATCGTATGATTTAATGATGATTACCATCTACGAAAAGCCTAGGGTTAGCGCTTGCCATAGTTGTCATTTTTTTTCGCACTTGATAGCTGTCACTTTTCATGATGTCTTAATTATTATAAACTATGTAAGAGATAGTTATGCAATAGTTAGTTTTTATTACTTACACTGAGAAAAATTTTTGTGTTGAATTACTTTTAGAATTTACATTACATTTTTTTCGACAATATTACATAACTACATTTTTTTTAAACAAAAAGATGCTCCTTATGTAAATATACTCTTGAACAGCTTCACTTTGTCCGTCTGTATCTACAACTTTCCGTGGAAAGCACAATTACTGTAGGAATTCTGTTCACGGACACGCCTACTGCTGAAAGCAAGAAAACCTTCAAACCGCTACACTAAGAGATATACATATACAGTACAGTCGCATTAATCCGGACACTCGCTATTCCGGAGTTCCCAGTAATCTGGACATCTCTATGATTCGGACATTTTTGAAATTTTGCCTCTACAATTCGGACAAAACTAAGTCAAAGTATTTTTTGGTTAGCAAATAGACTGTCGCTGGCACGAACATGTCAACTTTGATTTTTTCAAATTTATTTCATCAAGTTACGGGGCTCTTTTTGAGTACATGTTCATACTCGTGAGTTTTTGCAGGCACGTGGTTTCTTTAAGATTTGTGGATTTGTTTTCAGTCATTTTATTCCTTACTCATATGATTACAATTTCTTTATAAAAACATTAAAAATTAATGAAATACAATCATATACGCCTCAAATATGCATTCTACATATAATTTATATAATAATTATTGAGCTTTCTGTATTCCGGACAAATCCAGTTATCCGGACACACCCCGAAACTATATGTGTCCGACAGTACTGTATAAAATAATGCAATTGGCTTGGAACGAAAAGTGGGATACAACAAAAGTTTTCAAAATGCTATAGCAGAAAGTGAATGTACTAAGCATGGCTCGGACTATCACTAAAAAGGGACTTGCATACCAGATGGTCTGTTCATTTCACCAAAACCACTGACTCCTTACAATAATGAAAGTAGAGCACAAAATTCCATAATACCACTAGCAATCTCTTTCAGAAATAAAGGGTGTTTTTTTTAGAGGTTTGTTTTTCGAATAGAGATAAAACTGGGATTTTGTGGTCAAATCTGGCAACTCTAATGTCATTTATATTCAGTTTGGTTTGCCATTTCATCATGAACAGGTTGACGCATGAACAACGCGTCCAAATTGTGCAAATTTATTATAGTCACTAAAATTTCAACTTTATTTTCACTCAAAATTCACATGATTTTTGCAATTATGAAGTCAAGAAGGCCGCCTAGATCTTGTGATATCACACCTTAATTTTTTTTTTTGGGGTTATGTGAAGCCAAAAGTATGCGTCGATAAGCCAGCTACGATTCAATACTTCGAAGCCAACATTACTCGCGTAATTCGCGATATACCTTGAAAATTGGACCTCCATTTTAGACTACGTCCGAGCTAGCCGTGGCGTTCATATGCCAGAAGTCATATTTAAATTATAATGCCAGAAGATTATCTTTCGAATAAAGTAATTTTCATGTCTATTTAAAAAATTCATCTTTGTTTTATTCCATTTTAAAGTTCTATACCTCTAAAAAAAACACCCTATATATTGCCTATTTTCAGTCTGTTAACTCTAACACTGGCCATCCAACAACTTGCGCTCAAAAACAGCACCAGACTACAAAAATATCCCAGCCGAAGTATTAAGAGTTTATCACATCTTAATGGCGTAATTTCTTTTTTCCCTTTTCGAAGCCATTTGGAAAGTAGAGAGACTTCCTAACGAATGGTTTGAGTCCTTACATATCGAAAATTCGAAAAAAGTTGACCTCATCCTTTAGAAAAATTACAAAGAAATAACGATTGCTCCAAATTATTGACTAAAGTCATCCAAAATCGCATTTAAATCGAACTCGAGAGGTCCTAGAATAGGGATGCTCAACTTCGTTGCCCAAAAGTCGACAGCGTATTGACTTCTACCACATTAATTTCGAGCTAGTATACCCAGTAGAATTTTTTGGATCACTTATGTAAATATATAAAAGATATAAAAAAAATGCGAAATCTTCGCGTGGCTACAAAAACAAATTTTTAAGCTCAAAATTCATCAATAAAAACAAAAAGTACTTTTGCGAGAATTAAAACTATTTTTCCATGAATATGAGTTTTTTTACAACAATGAGCTGTTTTTTTAATTCCTCATTTTTTTACAAGTCAATAATACCTGCGAAAAAAATTGCTATTCGCAGAAATAATGCTCTTGACCTACATTTTTCTCAACTTGACATTGCGCACATTTTTTTTTGTTTTTGCACGTTTGATTCCGACTGGGTCTCTTGCATATTTATTTGACAAACGAACCAGTGCATAGAGATCAGCAACGGCGAGACAAATAATTGCACATTTTATTGCTCGCGATCGCGGGAGGCTAAATGGTCAACCCTACTCTAAAAGGTAATTTTTTGATTTAAGCTGTGTTTCTAAAAGCTTTGTTTTCTGATTGTGGCTACACCTTAAACTGCATATTCTGTTCTTGCATGACAGTATCATCGGAACCACGATACTTAATACAAAATTTCCAAAATGATTTTCATCTTCATGTCCTTAAGTATAACTATGAAAAATTAAGAGCAAATCTGAAGAGATCATATTCGAGTAGTTAGTTGCTCAAATTATTTTGGATAAGCCACATAAAATATATTCAGTATAATTTTATTAAATACTCTAGGGAATAGCTCATATTTCATTTTATAGAAAATATGAACATAAACGATGAAATTATATGAATTATCACTAAAATATGATTCAAACTTAATACGTAAAAATTTCTAAAATACTTATAATAGTCTATTTAAAATATACAAACCGTTCAAGCTCATTTTAAAATCATATTCCACAGAAATTATTTAAAGCTACAAAAAAAAAATGTGAACTCTCACAACCAGAATATTCGCTGAAGATATCTAAACAGCTCGAATAGATAAAGAAAAAATTCACAAAAAACCGTTCAAAATATTATGATTTCAACGGTACATTTTTCAGTTCAAGCAAATTGTGTGCAACTTCAGCAAAAAAATTAATTTTTTTTTCTTGCGCTTGCAACATTTTTGCGCTAGTCGTAGTTTTGGCCATTTGTAATTTAAGCAAATGCAGAAAAAAACAGCGCAAATATTAAGTCAACACATGACGTCATACAACATTGTAAGGCATAAGAGATTTTTTTTTCATTTTTAAAAGGGAATCCAAGAAGAGCTAAAATGTATAATTTGCATTTTATGAAATTTTTTCATTTTTTGTAAATACAATGAAATATTTTGCATATTTTTGAAGTGTTGCTTTTCGTTTTTTTCCCATTCTCTCATTTTGCTACATTAGCCAATGTTACGCTCAAGGCGTGTAAATAATGGGGTACTCCTATAAATAAAAATGACCACAGGTTTTTGAATGTTGGTACAAATAAGCTTAAGTGATGCTAATAGTTACAGATACAGAGCTATAAAATAATGCACTCATATGACTATGGAATTGAATTTAATGCACTTTTCTAAAGGATTGGTGGCTTGAAACTGAAATACTGCCATTCGGGTATTTATCGGTGACTGCTTGATCGTTGTTATTGCTTTTGCTGCACAGAATGATTTAAGTATTACTGTTGTTCGTACCAACGACTGCTTGCGCAATTCAATTGTAGACCGAACCAGTAGTTTACAGCAAAATAAGTACTATAGTGTCACAGTAAAGCTTATAATTAATTAAAATTACTTTATTCTTATAGTAGGGGAGCCCACGATGTTAAAAGTGGATTTACTCGAGCGTCGCGGGGACTTATTGGATTTTGAAGATTAGATGGTAGGAAGAAAAAAGGTAATATAATGTTTATCGTTTCACCGGTGGGGGAAAGTTACTACAGGCTTTCAAAAATGTAAGAAAAACATGCACATGGTCATACTCGAGCGCGTCAAATATTGATAGTGTATATGCCCTAAGTGTCTCTGATGACGGAGGTATTTTAGTCTGCCAGTCTGGATGGTGGGGGTGGTCGCACGGATGAGTTAAAAATGGGAAAGAAAAACAATTAGATATTCAGATATTCAAAGAGGAAGTTAAGTGATCCCAAACGAAGCACCCATTCAAAAGACTGACGATTCGGATGTGACGCAAGCTCGTGGTGATTTTTCGAAAATGCAAAAAAAGAACCTATTTGTAGATACTCGAGCGCATCAGATTTTTATACAAATGGTTCAGCTTGATGTCCTGGTCGTGCTGGTCCATAATTTGATGATTATTTGGAGCGATTTGCCCAATCTGACCGTTTGAAAAATTTCCATATTAAACTCATAAAACTTAAAATACAAACAAGGCAAAACTTCATTGACGATTATTGTTACGTCGGCTTATGGAAATCGGCAGATTATATTTTTTCCGTTATCCTTGAATTATTTTCTTCAAAATAAAAAAATTTGACCGCGTTTGAGAATGTCAAGGTGACGTTTTTTTTTACAAGTTTGCGATCCTCCCACTCCGTTACGTGACGCTCAAATCGTCAGATTATTGAAATGCACACTCTGCAGCATGTAATTAACCCACCATGCCTTAACCTGATGAGCTCGAGTAAATCCAGTTATCGATTTTTTTACTATTCTGATCGGCTGCCCTACACGCGCGGCACTATACAGGATTTGTTAGAGGTACTCAACAAGATGTAAGGTATCTCCCATATCTTAATCTGCCGCGCTCGAGTAAATCCCAAAATCCCCTGTTGGTCTGCCCTACTATTAGGATATGCATGAATTTTTCGTTGCTCGAGTGTTTCAATATTGAACTGGGTAATATTTACTGAAATAATCCTTAGCATAGCAATTTTAAGTTTTGGATGTGGCCCTCTGTCAAAGTCTGCCCATTTTTTATCTATCTTTTGTTTGAATAATTCCAAGTATTTGTGTAGAATTTGAATGTATTATCTTAAAATTTAGACTTATGTAGGCGGTGACATACCCACTTCTTAAAATAAAAAAAATTTTTATTCATAGCTGTTAAAATCTTTGCAACTTCAAAATACAAATTGAAGTTTTTTTTACGATTAATGTTAAGTTGAAAAATATTATTTTCAAATAAATTTAAATTTGTGTTAAAAATATAGGGGAAAAAAATTATTTTAACTATTTTCGACTTTAAATCAAAAATAAATTTTTCAAATTTGCCATGCTATTTTCCGCTGAGTGTATTTGTATAAAATTTTGGCTTAATTTCTGTCGATAATTCTGTCATTATAGCAATTTGAAATCGTTGCTAGTATGGGAAGTGCCATGCCTTCTTATCGAATTCTGTGCAGTTTTCCTCAGAAGCCATTCTTAAAACTTTCGTTTATGCAATTTAGTTGCCTTACCGTTGAAGGTTCATAGAGCATTGTATTTTAAATAGACGGTAAGCATGTCCGGCAACCGATTTCTTACATTTTCAATCCAACACGCTATGTTTGAAAGATTTATTGAATTTGTGATTTCCATAGGAAATCATAAAGAAGAATCATTGAAACGGAATATTTCCAGAGTCAGTGCCGTCGTCAGACTTTGCGGGGCCCGCATCAAATTAAATTATGTTCAAAATCGTTATGTTCGTTATATTTAAAAGCTCATACGAATGATTGATTGATGACCAAAAAAAAAAAAAAGCCATTCTGTTCCTATGTTGAAGCCCTACGAAAGGTCCGGGCCATAGCCACATATTACCTTAAGACTTAAAGCACTGCACTGAGTGTAGGGCATATTCATTCATGTGATTTGAACTTTTGCAAGAACGGAATTAATATTTCAACAGCAAAGATCATTAATGCATCTTTCACTAAGATTTTATTACAAAATGCTGTTGGACAATGCAGAATTGTGTAACATCAATTCATTTACGACTCTGCATACAGGCTACTTTGTAGTGTGCACACTTTTCGGGAAAATGTGTAAAATAGTAAAAAAGGCAACTGCATAAAGTATGCAGTAGTAAATGTTGTTGTTGTTGTTGTTGTTGTTGCCGTATTATAGGACTTTTGTGTAGAATTTTGTTTGCATTCTTAACCGGTTGCACAGTGTTGCATTCTTACAAAGTTCTCAAGTAGTTATGTTAATTTTCCGTACAGCCAGTCGTTATTTCGATGCAGATGCAGCATTTTAAATTCGTGTTACTACAAAATTTCTTACAGAAAAAAAAAAGAAAAAAAATAATCTTATGATGGAAGGTAAAATGTTTGTAACTTAAATTGTCCACACTTGCTGTAAGTGAAGAACACTTGGAATAGCTTAGAATTTCATTTTATTTTCTTTTCATCCGTTCTGGTTTTAAATTATTTCAAGTTTTATTATTTCTCAGGCTTATACCATATATATTTTTAATCATATTTTTTTATTTTTTTTTTATTTTTTTCAACATGAGTAGACACGTTTTTGATCAATGTTGCCACACACTCAATGCAGCGTAAAGTGTTGCAATTTCATTGTTGAAAACCTGTTTCATTCCACTCAGCCCCCCCTTTTTGGTTGTTAAGGGGTGGGTCATTTTTGCTCGTTGAAGTTTATTGCACATTTTGTATTCTCTCGTAAAAACCGTTGCACAGATTTAACAATTTTTTCCTCATACATTTTTCCATTGTCCATTGTTTTGTGTGCCAAAAGTAGTGACCATGGAATTTTTTTTTTTCGCTACGGATATCGTGGTGGTATAAAAATCGTGTGGACAATGACGCTATTTACGCGCTCATAGCCAAGAAATTTGTTAAAACAAATCACTGCAGAGACTTTTTAAGCGCGTATAAAATCGGGCTTGACTCTTTGTGACTTTTTTTTGTTAAAGTTTGTTTTTGTGCATTTAGCAACTTTATTGTTTGGCAACTGGAATAATAAAAAACTTTAACAGCATATAAAAATTGTCTGTTGATTTTCTGTTGCAACATTTTTTTTTTTTTATGAAGCAGTGAATATTTTTGGCAATATTTCTTAAATGACTTTTAAAAGCAATAAAATATTAAATTTCATTAGAGTGTGAAGGGTGTGAAGATTTTATTTAATTTTATTTTAAAGCTTCATAAATATGAATATTGTATATCGAGAAATTGACATTATTATTTTCAGTTGTTGTAATTTTCAATTAAACTAAATTGTCCCACTCCTAAATGGCATCTTAAGTTCTAAATAAACTTAGTGATGAATTTCCAATTCCAAAAGTCAAAATTGATTTATAATACAAACTTGTAGTCAGTTATCGTCAATAATTCATTCCAATTGAAACCACAAATTTTCAATTTTCTGCTCCAGTTTACTTTCAATTAAATTCGCGCTGTAAGTTATTTCCTCTCAACGCTAACAAAACTCTACACCCCATAGAGTCACCATGAAGTAACAAAATGCTTTATGGCCAAGTATGCAAGACTATGGTAAAAAGCACTCACTAAATGTAACCTCGTGCAGAATTTCAAGGAGTGTTGCTCACGTTTTCTTGCGGTTTGTTTTTTTCTTCTGATGTTGGGTTTTCCATTTACCGCAAAGATTTTGTAAGGCTTGTAGAAATGATCTAAAGAAAACCAGTTTAATAGTAACATTTTTCCATTCACCTATAAAATAAAAAACGTTGCACGTAAAACTTCAGTTAAAAATCACCAGAGGCAACATTAAAGCCACAACATTTTGGCATCAAATAAAAAAGTCAGCTTTTGATATGGCAACAATTTGGTTTGCACAACGACAGCAGCGTCCATAAACAGCCGACTGTCGATTGTTTTGTTAGGAAACTCAATAGTTTTTGTTGTCAGCTGCAAAATGCAATAAATTGCCGTGCGACCGGTTTAGAAATCCCTCAACACTTTGGCAAGGCTTTTAAAATTGAAAAATAGAAAAAATATGGAAGGAATATAAACAAGGGGAGAAAGAAAAAAAAATAGCTTAAATGGCAATCAATTTTCCAACTATATAGAAAAATGTAGGAGCGAAAAAAATAACACAATGATTCCAATCAATTTGATCAAAAAACATGCATTCTAAAAAGCCATTGATTGTATATAAACAATACAGGGTGTTTAATACAGAAAAGCAATCACTGATAATAAAGAGCTCGATGCAGACTAGACTGGTGATGTCGCTATGTAAATATATTTAGATGTGAAATACAAGAAGCGCGCAAGGGAAAGGAAAAGCTTTTAACTAATAAAGCAGACGTAAAAATCTAATATATAAAGAAACAAGCTAGACGAAATAAACGATAAAAGAGATAAATAAAAGATTGAGAAGGCAAAAAAGATAGACTATATAGAAGAGATAAGGGAAACCAAGTAAACAAATCAGATGGAGAAGGATTACGGAAAGACGAAATAGACTAGACAGAATAATGGGCGTGATAGATGAGCCAGGAGTCAAATACGACAAAAAAATAGATAACAGATAAGAAACGAATAAAATAGATCAATGCAGATAATACTGATGACACAACGTTACAGGTTTGATAAGACAAAAGGGCTAGACGAATTAGTTGAGAGCGACTATGATGATAAAACCGAGCAGTTTCTGGGAAAGATTATGCAAGATTAACGATGCAGGCAAAACAGAATAAACGCCAAAGATAATACCATAGCTGTATAAAACTTAACAGGCTGACGAAAAGATGAAACAGGCACGATTGTCAAGGCAAAGAAGACTGAGATGATATGACAGATGTAGCCATATGAAGGAGATAGACAGCCAAGACAAAATAACAGCCAGATACTGATTTTAGTGAACTGAGACAAATCAATGTTGAACAAAAATCAAAGGGACTTAGAAGTTTTAGAGCACAACTTGGATATGGCGTTTGCAAGATAAAGACTATCCAAAGGTCTGATCTTCATTCACAGATAAATACATATGTTTGAACCAAACCAAACAAGTTTCTGTAAACATATTTAATGTTCAAACTTTCGTGTAGAAATCATGATCATTAGTTCTATAGCTAGGACGTTCCATAGCTAGATCTATAATTTATCATATTTCGACTTTTGAAGCCTCACAAGTCCAACTAACGTTGGTATTGCCCGAACAAAAATTATTTGACAACGTTGCATTTGATGTGTTTGCGTCACTTTTTTCTCACCTCCTTTTGAAACCCGCGAAAAAAGTAAAAACTATAAAGATTTTGTAAAAAGTTTCCGGAATCATTTTTTCAAATTTTATATTACGTGCATCACTTTGGGTTTGTCTCATTCGTGAGCAGCTTTGGCCCAAATTCAAGCAGCATCCTTTGCTTTCAGTCAGCGCCGGATTAAGGAAGGGCTAGGGAGAATTATAGGCATAAGTTCAAGACGGCCCCATCACGTGTTGACCAAAAATGGTGACATTTTCTTTATTTGGACCAGAAGAAAACTTACTGTAGGTCTCTGTAATGCTTGTAATTTGAATGTTGGCTTCGGTACATGAGCAAGCAAGCTCTAAGACACTTTCTCTCGAAAACGCGTATTTTTTTCATATACGAAGCACTTATATTCCACCAAATTGGGCACGCGTGCGTTAAAATTGGTCTTATAAATGCTTGGTAGCAAACAACCTTCGCATCAATTCTTAGATGTCGCGAGTAGAATAAATTTTTTATAGTCATAAATGCGGCTCTAGCTTTTTCCAGGGTGATGGAAATGTGTTCGTTATAGTACAAAAATTTGTCCAAATAAACGCCTAAATCTTGCCGCTGAACCGAACCGACCAAATTTTTCACCCGGTTCACGTCCCCGATTTCCTTACATCAAATATATACTTTTTTTGTTTTTGTTTTTTTAATTTCAATGCAAAAATTTATCGCGTATACATAGAATTTTTAATTACAATACAATTTTTTATAAAACAATTAGCTGTCCGGCAGACGTTGTTCTGCCCTTTCCGGTAGTTGTTCCTCTTTAAGTTCCATAAACAAAGATAGTATAACGTAAAATTTAAAACACATCACGGGCAGAAAGATTATTGAAGTTAGAAAAGCGGTTACTATATTTGTAAATAGTTGAAAAATGCAAGACGATGCAATAAGGACGAGTGCTAATCCACCCGTGATTAACCAAGCCCAGAGCCATAGATGATTTCGACAGGCAGCACCAACAATAAGCATGACAGATGGGATCAGCCATAAAAGAATAATCATTGCAATAAACATTTCAATAATATAAATTTCCAAAAAAGATATACTATCATATAAATGCTGATATAATATGATAGTACAGATATAAAATAAGATGAAAAATACAGGAACAGTAACTTCCACAACACCGATGATCACTCCAGCCGTACCAAGCTTACAGCAGCAGACCCGTTCTTTTAATAGCATACTGAAGTTGACTATGGATTTGTCACGTTTTGATGCAAATTTTTATCGGCAAATCGAGTAAAATAAAATAACTTAAAAAATAAATGAAAAATTGTGAATTGTCAACGAATTTTTTTGATTATTTATTAAAAGACTGATTGCTTTAAAAAAAAAAAAACAATTAAGAGTTGCATAAAATTTTTGAATAAAAAATTGGAATAAAATAGACGTAAGACGAATTTACTGCATTGCTAAAATTGGTAAAATTCGAAAGAAAAATTGGAAAATCGCGAAAAACATTTAAACTGTTTTATATGGGAGTTTTGTGTAGAGAATAAAATAATTAATAAAAAAATAAAAGACCAAATCCATCTCAAACCATGCAGTCACAGTGACTTCAAATTGCGAAATTGGTTGCCGATTAAATATGTTGTTTTTCAAAGTAATTAAGGAAATATACCGTTCCCCGATTTGATTGAAAATAATTTTTTACGAACTTATGCCCATTTAAAGTTTTAGTGTCAGAGCTTGAAAAATCATTGAAAATTGTTTTAAAATAGTTGCATTTTCATCCAAATCAAAAAAATTAACTTTTGTCTTTTGATTCTAAAGGAACTCTGTCAGAATCTTTAAGAAATTTTGAAAATTGTTGAAAATTGGCGGAGTTATAGCGCTTTTTATGAAAAAGAACAAGGCTGATTTTCTCAAAAACCCCAACTTTTTTTTCGCTTAAAATTTTACTGTGGATTTGTATTAATATGATAAAGAAATGACATGAGTTTAATGCCTGTTAACCCACATTTGAGGTCAGGAGATTTTTTTCCCCAAAATGAAAATGTAAATTTTTTTTTCACTATTGCCAAGCCACTCTACGGTACTATTTCTGAAGCAAATAACAACAGCAACGTTCCAAATTACTTTCTGCAAATCCTGCTTGCATTCTGCATACTTTTTTTCACCGTTATTTTCGTAATACTTAATACTTAATTCGCAAACCGTTGAACCGAACCGAAACTCCGGTTCAAAGAAAATAAAAAGCGTTTTGACGAACCAATCCAAAAGTGCAAAAACGGTTCGACCGCTGAACCGAACCGACCAAATTTTTCACCCGGCTCACGTCCCTGATTTCCTTACAACAAATATATACTTTTTTTGTTTTAGTTTTTTTTAATTTTAATGCAAAAATTTATCGCGTATACATAGAATTTTTTATTACAATACAATTTTTTATAAAACAACTAGCTGTCCGGCAGACGTTGTTCTGCCCTTTCCGGTAGTTGTTCCTCTTTAAGTTTCATAAACAAAGATAGTATAACGTAAAATTCAAAACACATCACGGCCAGATGGATTATTGTACTTAGACCATGTTTCATATCATTAAATAAGTCAATAAGGCAAGCCGATGCAAGAAGGACGAGTGCTAATCCACCCCTGATTAAACAAGGCCAGAGCCATAGATGATTTCGACGGGCAGCACCAAAAATAAGCATGACAGATGGGATCAGCCATATAGGAAAAATTATTGCATAAAAAATAATTCTTTCCTCCTTAGGTTTTAGATCTGGATTTTGGGTTACAAGCATCCGTAAGAATGTCAATGTAATATCATGTAAGATGATAATCGCAAAAAAAGTAACTTCCACAACACCGATGATCACTCCTGCCGTACCAAGCTTACAACAGCAGACCCGTTCTTTTAATAGCATACTGAAGTTGACTATGGATTTGTCACGTTTTGATGCAATTTTTTATCGGCAAATCGAGTTATAACTTAAATAACTTAAAAAATAAATGAAAAATTGTGAATTGTCAACGAATTTTTTTGATTATTTATTAAAAGACTGATTGCTTTAAAAAAAAAAAAAACAATTAAGTGTTGCATAAAATTTTTGAATAAAAAATTGGAATAAAATAGACGTAAGTTACCCCTATATAGTGTATACTCACTAAAGCATGACGAATTAACTGGATTGCTAAAATTGGTAAAATTCGAAAGAAAAATTGGAAAATCGCGAAAAACATTTAAACTGTTTTATATGGGAGTTTTGTGTAGAGAATAAAATAATTAATATAGAAATAAAAGACCAAATCCATCTCAAACTATGCAGTCACAGTGACTTCAAATTGCGAAATTGGTTGCCGATTAAATATGTTGTTTTTCAAAGTAATTAAGGAAATATTCCGCTCCCCGATTTGATTGAAAATAATTTTTTACGCAGCTATGCCCATTTAAAGTTTTAGTGTCAGAGCTTGAAAAATCATTGAAAATTATTTTAAAATAGTCGCATTTTCATCCAAATCAAAAAAATTAACTTTTGACTTTTGATTCTAATAGAACTTCTGATTCTCTGTCAGAATCTTTAAGAAATTTTGAAAATTGTTGAAAATTGGCGGAGTTATAGCGCTTTTTATGAAAAAGAACAAGGCTGATTTTCTCAAAAGCCCCAATTTTTTTTCGCTTCAAATTTTACTGTGGATTTGTATTAATATGATAAAGAAATGACATGAGTTTAATGTCTGTTAACCCACATTTGAGGTCAGGAGATTTTTTCCCCAAAATGAAAATATAAATTTTTTTTTCATTATTGCCAAGCCACTCTACGGTACTATTTTTAAAGCAAATAACAACAGCAACGTTCCAAATTACTTTCTGCAAATCCTGCTTGCATTCTGCATACTTTTTTTCACCGTTATTTTCGTAATACTTAATACTTAATTCCCAATCCGTTGAACCGAACCGAAACTCCGGTTCAAAGAAAATAAAAACCGTTTTGACGACCCAATCCAAAAGTGCAAAAACGGTTCGAATCGCTGAACCGAACCGACCAATTTTTTCACCCGGTTCACGTCCCTAATTTCCTAACATCAAATATATACTTTTTTTGTTTTTGTTTTTTTAATTTCAATGCAAAAATTTATCGCGTATACATAGAATTTTTAATTACAATACAATTTTTTATAAAACAATTTCTATTTGACAATTATTTTCTCATGATCAATATTTACAAGAATATAAATCTACATAAAAAATATTGTATTGCGTACATACAGAGCGTTAAATTAGTCTTGACGTTCCTCTCGAAGTTCCATAAACAAAGATAGTATAACGTAAAATTTAAAACACATCCCGGCCAGAAAGATTATTAAAATTAGAAAATCTTTTAAGTCTTTAAATAGTTTATATAAGCAAAACAATGCAGTGTTGACGAGTGCTAATCCACCCGTGATTAAACAAGGCCAGAGCCATAGATGATTTCGACGCTCAGCACCAACAATAAGCATGACAGATATGATCAGATTTATGAAAGCAACCACTATAGGAATAATTATTGTAGGAGCAATACATTCCATCGCATCCTGCATCTTAAATATTTTAAGAACTTCTGACAATGCTATCAGCAGAACGATACAATATAAGATGGAAAGTGCATATAAAGTAGCTTCCACAGCACCGATGATCACTCCAGCCGTATCAAGCTTAACACAGCAGACCCGTTGCTTTAATAACATACTGAAGTTGACTATGGATTTGTCACGTTTTGATGCAAATTTTAATGGGCAAATTGAGTTAAATAAAATAACTTAAAAAATAGATGAAAAATGAATTGTCAACGAATTTTTTTTGATTATTTATTAAAAGACTGATTGCTATAAAAAAAAAACAATTAAGAGTTGCATAAAATTTTTGAATAAAAAAAATGGAATAAAATAGACGTAAGTTACCCCTATATAGTGTATACTCACGAACGGCATGACGAATTTACTGAATTGCTAAAATTGGTAAAATTCGAAAGAGAAAATTGGAAAATCGCGAAAAACATATAAACTGTTTTATATGGGAGTTTTGTGTAGAGATTAAACTATTTAATAAAAAAAATAAAAATAAAATAACTTTTGAGATAGAGACAAGCACAGGGAGGGCAGAATAACGTCAGGCTGATACGCTCATATAGTTTATAGTAGTCTAATGAAAATTTTATATCGAAATACAATACGAAACATGGTATTAACACCCAATTATGGAATACTGATTTTGGGTACCATATTTTCATTAAAATTATCGCAAGTCGGTAGAATGCTTCGAGAGAAAAATTTGCATTGAAAAACTTTTTTGAATTAACATTCTGCAGACAATAAAGAACAAAATAAATCTAGCAAATCCGTTTTGCCGTTCGTGAGTTATGTGTACTCGAACGAATCTAATACCATAAAATATATTTTGTTCGAAAAACAAAGTTTGTATTTCATATAGAGGCAATTTACCTCTAATTAATTCCACTTTTTTTTAATTCAAAAATTAAATTCAACTCTAATTGTGTTTTTATTTTTTATTTTTTATTCAAAACAATCAAAGTCTTCTTAAAAATTATTAAAAGTTATATTTATTCAACCATTTTGTCTCAGAAAGCGTCGTTTATTTGTTAAGTTATTTTATTTAACTCAATTTGTCGATAAAATTTTGTGTTTTGTAGCTAAACGTGAAAGCTCCTTAGTCAACTTCAAAATGTTAGAACGTGTCTGCTGTTGTAAACTTCATACCGCTGGATTAATCATCGGTAGGATGGCTGTTGCTTATTCGTTACAGTTCTTCGAAATTTTCATCGCTGTTCTGATAATCGTCTGACAAGTAAATATAAAGTTATATAATTTTACGGCTGAGGAGCTAATGATTGATTTAGTTGCTGTGTGCTGCACTATTTTGACAGTATATATTTGTTGGCCTTCTGGTCACATCCGCGCTGTTTATTGTTGGTGCTACACGTCGACATCTTCTATGGCTTTTGCCTTTGTCATTCTATGTTGGATTCAAAATCGTCGCCAATGTAATATTTGGTCTCATAATTGGAAATTTGGTTCTTTTTGTATATTGGTTGTAGTCGGGTCTTTGATACATATATTATTTTATTTTTGTATAACTTGCTGCTTGAACGTAATACAATACTTCTAATGTTTAAATCTGTCCTTGAAATTACAGATCACGAGAAAGGAATACACAAATATAATTTTTTTATAAAAAATTATGACTTACTTAAAAGTTTTCTTTTCTCTTTTAAGCTATGTATACACAATAAGTTTTTGGATTGAAATTGAAAATAAAATACAATAAAAAAAAATGTATATTTGATGTTATGAAATCAAAGACAAGTTTTTTTTCTAGTCTACAAATCATCTGACTGATTAAATAAATACAAAGCATAAGATCACGTTATTGTTAAGTCTTCCAAAATTGATTCTCTGGAAAAAGGGAAAATATATATCAACCAAATCTGACAATGCTAATTTGTTATTTGGTGTCCGAAAAATCCAAAAACATGATCCGCAAAATCGTACCTGAGCACTCACTCGTTTTATAACCATTTTAAGGTAAACACTTTTACCGATAATTTTATTGATCTTGATTTTGCAAAGGTGTATAGCAAAGGTGATTGCGATCAACTATCACAAACAATATGCCCATCACGTCATTTTTTTTTCTTAAAAATTTATTCTTTGAGTGAAGTATGTCGCACACAGTGACTTATAACGTTCCCAAAATACGCCAAAAATTCAGGCCTATGAAAAAGTGTTCTGTTTGCGAACCGAAGACTTTTTTTGATGTTTTTCGAGGACACCAACTTTTTTGTCCTGGCAACATATACATTTAAATATACTAAGGGAACATTTGGCCATCGATTACACCAAAAAATTTCCGCTGAGATGGATTTTCCAGCTTGATAATGGCCCAAAACATTGATCTCCACTTGTCAAATCTTGGCTGAACACACAATCCACCAAGGTTCTGAAGTGGCCATCTCAAAGTTCCGACTTAAATTCTATAGAGAAATTGTGAGGCATAATCAAACGAGTCGTAGCACCACGAAAAACTGCGAGTAAAACAGCTTGTGGCAAGTTAATTAAGAGAAGTGGAATAAAATTACTACAGCCCAATGTGCACGCCTGGTCGATTCTCAACATTTATGAATACTAGGCTGATTGAAAAGTCCCGGGCCTGACACCGAGAGGGCGCAACAAATATCGAATCCTTATTATTTATGACAGCACCTATCCTTCAAAAGGCTACATGTGAAATTTCATTTAGATATGTCAAGTAGTTTGGTTTTCACAGCTGTCCAAACTGCATCACCTCTGTGTTTTTTTTTAACTATGGAACAAAGTGAATTTCGCATTTTGATAAAACATTAGTTTGTGATCGGAAAAAACGAGAAGCGAACATTTAAATGGTTCTAGAAACATCACAGCACATCTGCTCCGTCGAAAACAACTGTTTACAGATGGTTTGCTGAATTTAAAATGGGTTGTACGAGCACCAGTGATGCACCACGTTCGGGCCGCCCAAATGAGGCTACCACTTCAGAAAAGATCAAGAAAGTCCATCTGTAACTTTTGAAAGACCACAAAGTGAAAGGGAGAGAGAGCTAGCAGACATAATGAAGTTGTCGATCGGTAGTATTTTCAATATTTTGCATGAGCATTTCGAAATGAAAAAGATGGGTGCCGTGTTTGCTGACAATTGCTCAAAAGCAACATCGTGTCGGTGATTCAAAGCAATGGCAAAATTGAACGAATTGCAATACGAATTGTTGCCCCACCCACCGTATTCTCCAGACTTGGCCTTCAGCGACTATTATCTTTTTCCAAACTTGAAAAGATGGCTCGCTGGTAAGCGAGGAAATTGATGGCGAGGAAATTGATGGCATCAAAATGCTCGAGGCCCCGCTATACTCGTTGTATTGAGTTAAAGAGAGATTATATTGAAGAATAAACTAAAATATTCCGAAAAAAATGTGTCTTTCTTTGTTAGGCTCGGGACTTTTCAATCAGAAAGTAAACTCAAGATATAACCCAAAAGATGATACATTAAACTTGCTTTTTATTTAAGCACCCTGTATGTGTAAAAAGGAAAAAAAAGCAAATAAATAACATGATTTCGACCAAATCAAGTCAATGCAACCAACAACTTGTTGGTTAAATGATGAAGTGCCTCTTAAGAGCGCGGGTAGCGTGCGGAGAGCGCAACCACAAAATCATTTTTTTTTTCATTTTACAATTTAAGTCAAAGACGACCTGGCTGCCACATGCCATTACAGCAACAACAACAACAACAGCAACAACAACAACAACAACAACCAAAAACTACAAGTTATATGACTTGCTATTGAAAAACGTAGCAAAACAGTTAATTTTACTTTGCCTAACCACCAGTTGTTGCCATTTTAGAGCAAAGAAAACGAAGAAGAAGAAGTAGAAGAAGGAGAAAAGTTGCAAAACAAGAAGATGAAAAACGCTTAAAAATAAAACGAAACAAAATGCAACACTTGCAAATTCCAACATCATCGAAACTTGGTCCACTCGCACCGTCGGTATTTCATATTGGCAACACTTACACTTATGCGCCGCTACGTGCCAGCCATTAATATTCCAGTGATGTTTCTTTGATGCTGCGAAAAATGTCGCTTTTTCTCTACGCCAGCTGGTCATTGGGAAAATATTTAGTCCACTCTTTTTCTGTTTTGTTTTTTGTTTTTGTAGCGTTACGCATATTAAGTGGATATTTTAATCTTTTAAGAACTGCTGAAATGATTTCAACCTTGTCATTTAGTGTTTCCAAATGATTTTCTATTTTCCACTTGGTTAGATTTTATGTTTGGATTTTTTTTGTGTTTTCTTTTCCTAAATAAGAATTATGTGATTTTGAAAATTTGAAATAAAAAAGTAAAGGTTATTTTTTTAGGTTGCTTTATTCGAAAAACTTGAATCTTAAATATCCTATGCTAAGCAGTAACTGCCAAGTTCACGCCTTTCGTTGACCCTCAAAAGGTCGCTACATTATCCTTTTTTGTTTTAGTTTAAAGAGATTACGTTGCTCAAAAGATAAAAGCAATAAAATTTTAATATTTTTTAAGTCGTGCAAAGTAATAAAATATTAAGTATCCTGATTATTTTAACATTGATAACCTTTTTTGATTTATTATATCTGTTACAACAATGCATTCTACTTCACTACATTTGTTATTATATTGGAAGAACGCTTTGTTAAATCCTTTTATTTTAAATCTAACACTTTAGGCTCAACAGTTATCGTGTTGTCTATGAACGCCCCATTCATTCAGCCAGAACAATGAAAAATAATTGTAACAAAAGCGCTCTTTTAACACTTTCGAAGATATTGCATCATTATCTTTTGTACCCTTAGAAGAAAACAAAATTTTTCATTCGTTTTTTGTTTTACGTTTTTTTTTCATTTGTTTTCAATTTAGGGTGAAAGGAAATATTTTGGTGTTATCAGCGAGCTAAGTGCTTCTCGAAGTAGTTTCGAATTTAATAACAAGAAAAAAAAAAAAAAAAAATGAAAGTCAATAGCCCCCATATCAGTGAATTCACTATTAGAGCATATGCACAATTTCACACATTCTTTATGAAGTCACTATTATCAGAGAAACACACGGAAATCGGGAATATTTTAGCTCTATTTTTGGAGAGAAAATTAATTGAAATATTTCATAGACGCCGTGCGTTGAAACTTCGCTACAGAATAAGTGCAATTAAAACTATTAATATTAAATGATAAATCATGTGTCTTATTGCGAAATGAATTTTTTTATACGAGTATACGATTCATAACAAAACATTTGTATCACGAAAATACATCCGTCTACCTTTTAAAATTTTCTTTTTCTGTAATTATTGTTTTGTTATACATTATTGTTGTTGTTGAAACGGGAAACGCAAAGAAGTGGTAGCTTTTAAAATAAATGGTCCTTGCTATTGTTTCTCCCAAGTATTTTGATGTTGTGTTTTTTAATTCTGCTTAAAATTCATAATTACAAATTTTTTATATATTTTTAAGAAAATTACTTATGATATACATAGACTTGATCTCAAAGATATTTTCTAGGAATATAGCTCTTAGTTTGTAGCAAATGGAACATATTGCATGTAAGAGCTCTCAAAACATGCCGAAATATAGCACTTTTCATACTGTAGAAGTTGTTACAGAAAAATATTAAAATCATCTTAACACCAAAGAAGTTTTCAAATACTATATCATCATTGAAAGATCATTGACATTAACTTTTTACTTTCAGCCTTACAAGTGAAATAGACTCCATAGTATGCCCCTTAAAGCATTTTATTATAAAAATTAAAGTGAAAAATGTCAATGGCATGAAAACTCTTAACATAAAGAACTGCGCTTAATATCTTGGCCTAATATCAAATGTGAAGCTGAGTGGGATACACAACTTTCTTGATAAAGTTGGAAAAGCTATGTATTGTGGCTTTTAAATCATACAAAAATTGGCTAGCGAAAGATGAAAGTTAACTTCTCGTATTTTTAACTTCTTACATACAATAGTCATACAATCTATTTAATATATGAAATTGTGTTTTGGTGACCTGCTTGATGCAGGATCACCTTATGTAAACAATTGGATGTGGTATAAAGTACAGTTTCACATGTGCCATGCGCACCTCTCTCATGAAAGAACTTAACCCATTTTATGCCGCGCTGTATAAAAGTTCGAAATTATAATTAAAAGTGATATTTCTAGACTAATTAGGACCCAAAAAATTCGAATTCGTAGTCCAAAACGTTGTACCACTTTTGGTTTCGTCAGGTGAGACTGTTCGAAAAGTCGAACAATGGCGGTTGGGCACAATTCAGCTTATATGTGAATATGCTTATTTTCTCCAGGTATTGGTCAAAAACATATATAAATTTAATAAAAACACAATAAATATGTTATTATTATTTATTAAAAATGATTTTTATTTGATTTTGTTATAATATTTTGCAACGTTTGGCTTTCCTTTCAGGCTACACACTTATTAGGTGATTTCCCGTAACACGGAGAAATAGTTGGCATTATCGTGAAAGTAAATGCCCCCCATGAAACTATTAAAATTGCTGTAGCCCACCACGGAAAATGGGCGAGGCTAACAAATTTGTTTTCTGAAAGCCAATTTAATTTACTATAATACGCTATATACCATTTAGCTTCTTTTATGCCTGCCACGGAAAATGGGCGTGGCTAATAAATTTGTTTTCTGAAAGCCAATTTAATTTACTATAATACGCTGTATTCCATTTAGCTTCTTTTATGCCTCGAAATAGAACAAAAATTCGGTGAAAATGAGCATATTTGCTGTTCGAAAACTCGAACAGCGGCAGAAAATGGGCTAAGTAAGTAAGTAGGCTATATAAATAAAGATACACCCATAGGAAAACTTGTTCAAATTTAATATTTTCATTAAATAATACAGTACAATTTTTTTGCGACGATGAGAATTATTAAAATTTACAATGCATTTATATTAGTTTACTCTTTTGCGACAATGATAACACTTTCCGACTTTTTTGACATTTTTTTTTGTTCCATGAACTTTCTTAATTTTTTATGATGTAATTAGATCCCTTAAGTTCAAAAAAATTTTTGATAGATTTTTCTCATGGTTAGTTTTTTTTTTAATTTTTTTAGTGTATTTTCAGTGTTCAGTATTTTTTTTGAGGCTACATCTCATCCAAATATAAACAGATTTTTTTCGAATAAATTTTGAAAAAAGGTAATAAAATTCCCCACATTTTTTTAAAAGAATTTTGGTTTTAATATACAGGTTACGAGATAAAAGCTGACACATTTGAAAAAATTGATTTTTTAAAAATTTGTATTCAATTAAAAATAACTTAAAAAATATAAATATTTAAAAACTTTTCTTTACAAGTTGTGGGGAATTTTATTACCTTTTTTTCAAAATTTATTCGAACAAAATTGGTATATATTTGAATGAGATATAGCCTAAAAGCTGAAAATACACTAAAAAAATTAAAAAAACTAACCATGAGAAAAATCTATTAAAATTGTTTTGAACTTAGGGGACCTTATTAGATCATAAAAATTTAATAAATATAATGGAACATTTTTGGTGTCGGATAGTGTTATTGTTTGAATGTACAATGTATTTGCAGTTGCATACTTTTTTGCGGCGATGTAATATTTTTGAAGGAACTACGCATTTTTCGTTGTTTTTTTTTTTTTTGTGACGATGCATATGTTTAGAATGTGTAATGAATTTGTATATTTTTACTTTTTTGCGACGATTTATTAGCACTTATTTGTTACTTGCTCTTTTGCGACGATGACTAATATAATAATTTAAAATAAATTTGTAGTAACTTACTTTTTTGTGACACTAAATATAGAAAATGCTGCAAGGGTTATACTTTAACTATTGAAAAAGTAGACCTCTAGTTGAGTAAAATTAAATGTTATGCATTTAAACAAACATTAGCATTCATTTAGAACTGCCAAATATTCTCTTGAAAGAGATGTTGTTTTAACAATCAGTCCTGATGGTACAGATTTACAGATTTATTCTATTCCTTAGAAATAGAGACATAAAAGAGATAAGGCTGGAGGTCTTGTCAGAAAAGGGTCTCTGAACTCTTCAGAATATTCAAAGTATGTCCATGCTATGTGCTGGGAAAATGACGTGGAAGAGAAAATTAAAACACAAAAGGTCAAGGGGTCAACATGCAATATCGCATGGCAGATCTGTTCGATAGAGTACTCCTTATACTTTAACTTCTTGCTAAGCTTAAATTTCTTTAACTGCCATCCTGATAACTAGCCTCTGTCAGATCGGTAGACATAAGAAAAGGGTTAGCTCGCTCATTTGATTTATACAAAAGCTCCTGCATTTTGAAGCAGCAGACGACCTAATACATACATTAGGTGATCTAAGGCGATATGTAAGCATTACACAGTTTTTTGTTTCATTATGGAATCTGAATGACTATCTTTTGATGCCAACCTAAGCTAATAAATAGAAAAAGTTTACGAAAAGGCTCCGGAATTCAACTATTTGCATTTATTTATTCACGTAAATTTCTTTTTATTTGACAAAATCATTGGATAACCACATTTGCGAAATATTCTTGCACTTTATTATAGTTTTTGTTTCTAAAAAAATACTCTTTATTTTAAAAGCAAATTATAATTTTTGCAACAGAGTACAAAATCATTTGGAATACTTCTGCTTTTTTAAAACTTTTTATTTTAGTTATCAAAAGTGAATGCTACGCACAGCATCGATTTCAAAATAAGATTCCGGCTATCTATCGTACATAAAGCAAAAAGTTTTACCAGTAAACACAAAACGACTTTTTGACAACTGATGCTTTGAAAGAAAAAAAAAGTAAAAAAAAAACATTGCAATGCTACAAAAATCTTAACTTCATTAAAAGACGAGAACTTTTGAGCTACAAAATCAAGCCAGGGGCCTTAAATCCAACTAAGCAACGAAGCAAAGCAAATAACGCATAAGAGTATATAAAAAAAAAAAAAAAATGAAAGAGAAAAACTTTTTCATTTATTTCGTAAATATTAGCAAAACAGTAGTATAAAAAGTATTAAATAAAAGTAGTAGATAACATCAGCTCATTATTCCAACTACTCAGCCTGCAATGACTTTTAATTTTAGCTCTTCGATTTTACTTATCCTTTGTAGACTTCAATTAAAAGCTGTATATATGTATGTGTAGTTGAAACTGTTAGTGACATGAATACACTTACACAAACACACTGGAAGCCTGCACTTGTGTTTCTATCACATACATACGAACTCCTTAAATTACTGAGTTGCATTTGCTACGCTTTTCTTTGGAATTTTTTTACGGTCTCCTCTTGTAACTTTTGTCTTTTTGTATTACGATTTTTTCACTATTTTTGCTGCGTTCAGTCGACAGAAGTCGCCATTAATTTAAATTCATTCAATTTATCCTGCTTTTGTACAATTGCAGTTACTACTTTGTTCCACTTTTCTGTCTTTCGTTTGTTATTCTTTTTCCGGAATTTTTCTGTTTTCTTTTTCAACAATTCTGACAACTACTTTTTTTTTACAACATCGACTTTTGTGGCATTTCTATTGTTTTTACTTTATCAACTGCTATCTCTTTCTATGGCTTTAATATTTTGTCTCTTTTTAGCTACACCTACATCAGCTGGATTTTGAATTTCAGTTTATTTGTTACAGATGTTGCACCTTTTGTCTTACTGTAATATACATTACCACACACACACACACATACACACATGTACTTGTTTATGTGGGAGAAATTGTGAAAAAAGGAAAATTTTCACTGAAAATAGAGGTAAAATTTATGCTAGTCGTACACAGTTTTGCACGTCGATAACTTCTGTCATGTGCTATGTATAGTGCCATACAGAATATCAGTATTGATAAATCAATGCAAGCTCTTTTGTTTATATTTCTTTGCTTTTACTGGCATTGTTCACAAATTGATACGATTTGTTCAGTCAACTTGAATTTAAGACAATAAATAGTGTGCTGAAGTAGGTCGGACATTTTTCTGAATAATATTGAGTTTAAAGTACTTAGTTGGAATGAAACTATTTTTGAACCGTAGCTTGAAAATCACTTTTGAAAAATTTTTTTTTTTTGGTTAAATCAGACCATTTAATTTTAAGATATATATGTTTGAAATTACTTTTCGAAATAATTTTAAAAATTTTTATAAAAAAGATTTTAGGTTTTCAAAACTTTTTGTATTACAAACATGTATGCATATCATGAATTAATTAGTTATCAAGAAAATGAGCTCCAACTAAGCTTGGGATAAATATTATAGTGACTTGTAAAAATTTACTTTTACTATAAGTATCAGTTTTTAGTTGAGTAATAAGTTATTCAAGTTTTCGGGTCGAAAATATTCAATATAATTTAATCTCAGTATTATTAAACGAATAAGAAACGGTTACCTTCATCAAATCACCGCTAAGGTTAGCGGTGAAAACTTGCCCAACAGTAGTTACAGAGCCTGAGAAGAAACACGATTTTACAGAAAAATAGGCTAATAGGTGATGGAAATGTTCAAATTGGGAACAGCTATATGAAACATGTTATCGATAAGGATAGTTTTGGCCAACTAAAGGGTAATGGAAGATTTCTGCAATACCATTTACAGATGTTTTTTTTTTATATTTTTAAATTTTTGGATTTTAGCTTGAATTTCAATTTTTTTTGTTTCCATAATTTTTCTTTTATAAAAAAAGTTATGGATACGGAAATTGCTTAAAATTTGCCAAAGAAAAGGCAGAATTTTTGTAACTTATTTAGGGTAATTTATGTTTTAAGTCAAGATTAATCGATTTGAACGCCAAAAAAAGAGGAAAAATCATGAAACCGCCAATCTTTTATTGAAAGCTTTTCTCTTAAACTACAATCCGTGTAATTTTTCCCCTATGCATACATATGTATGTATATCCTCTTTCATGTACCTGTCAGTACCTTGAAGCGCCATTTTATCAAAACTTTTTTTCAAAACGTATTTTTTAAAGTGATCGCTTCTTTTATTTGTAGTACCAGTCATCAAACATCGAAAACTTTCCGAAGAAATAGAATTAAAGAATAGTCAGATGAAAAGTTACTCTATTGTCATAGAACTGGCCGTATGCAAAATATGAATCTAACAACTGTTTCAAATAACAAAAGTCTAAAGTATTTAACATAAATTAGCTCAAGTTGGTGCAACCTGTACTGACATAAGCACCAATAAATTGATTTTCTATAATCTCAAAGTGTGTTTGTAAAATTTCGAAGATTAATGGCTGAGTTTTGATAATATTTTTATTTCAAAAATTTCTTCCAGTATATGTCTAAAAACGTGCATTCATGCTTTAAAGCCGCTTTATCTATTTACTTTAACAATTAAATGTACAAATACTAAAATAGGCTAACAGCAATAAATGATAATTGTATAAAATTGATAAAATTATGTTGAAATGCTTTGTCCGTAAATGTCAGAACAATGATCCTTTGTAGCATGCTACCGATGGCATATGCATATAAAAGTGACATAACCATACAAAGGACTTCACGATTTCATCCTATTGAGAAGTAAATTGTTGCTTGAAAGTAAGGCAAAAGCAACAAATAAAAACTCAACAAGCGCTGAAATCAGGCCGACTGTCATGATATTGTAGCAAAAGTTACAATAGACATGACACAGGATACAGAATCTCTTTATATATTTACAACAATACCAGCAACAATTGCATTGTCTCCGTCATTATTTATAATTCCTTGGAGATATTGTAGTAACCAACGCAGCGAAATATTATATTAACTCAAACAAAAGCGGCACAAAAGCGCAAAAAGAGCAAAGAATTTGTCCTGCTGCTGAAGTCGCAGAAAAGCTTAAAATGAACCGTCAACAGGACATGGTATAGCAATGTTGCCAATTGTGGGAAATTTTCTTTAAAAACACAATTTTTTTTTTAAATTCGATTAAGTCGTTAAAGTCCTTAAGCCGTACGATGTACTTTGAAAAAGTTCAACTAAACATGTAAAGTCTCTATAAAGTATAAAACTTTAAGCTTCCTATAAATTATCTGGCAACAACATTCAAAGACAATGCGTTATAAGTGAGGGCAATAGCAATTGTATTGTTTAACTGTGCAAAAAATGAGCCTTTCAGAGTAGTATGATTCTATCATATTTTCATAGAATGGAATGAAAGGATTGAAAGACAGTAAAATCAACAAGAGAAAGCATATCCTTTATGATTTTCAAATGTTGCAATAAAATTGCAGCTTCTGGCAAGAACTACAAACTCTCACTTAAAAATAATTGAAAAGATTCAAAACCAATACAATGGATAAAGTGCAATGAGATTTGTTAGTAAAACTGCTTTCATTCAAAGAATTTCCAATCATAAATCCTGTAAAGCTACATTGTCTTTAAACAATCATCAGGATTTTAGAAAAGCAAAAGTGATTGCAGTTAAGGTCTCAGAGTGAAAAAGGTTTATATGCGGTCCAAAGTGAATAATGCAGAAACTCTTACAAATTAAGGTTGATCTTATAGTTTTTAAGTAATTTAATTTAAAAAAGTAATCCATTTTGGAATAACTTGCTTAGCGTTTCTATTACATTTAATGTGGTAACTCTCATAAGAAAGTAAGATTTATGAATAGGAATATTCTGGAAAATTAAGTAAATTCACATATATTCTCAAGTATATATCAGCAGTTTATTTTGAAAATGAGGAGGCTCGTTTTCGTTGAGAATAAATTTTTAATTAATTTATTACAGTTAATTTCAAGTAATCTAATTTTTACTATTATTGAACTATTCTTTAATACATAATTTTGGTATATTCATCACGCTTATTGATTCACATTCTATCCAAAGATAGGAAAGATACTGATTACCATGATGCCAAAGTAGCTTGCCTTCTGGAATGCAAATGCAGGTCGGCTCTGCGCGGTCCATACTCAGTTACGCTATATGAACTACAGGTAAAATCATTCAGATATATGTTTCGTATTGTTTTCGACCCACTTTTTTTTTCACGTATTTTCCTCTCAAACTTCCCACGAAGTCAGCATTGACCAATTGTTATTGTTAATAGTGTTCCAAACTCATATAAAATTTCAGAAAGGCAGATTGCTTAAATTGTACCAAAATACCAGGTGACTGATCCGTATCATTCCATCAAACTTTTCTAATTATGACCGCTTTGCTGGCCAGATAATGAAAACTAACAAGTTCGGTATTGAATTTTCTCCAAAAAAAAACCGTAAAAGACGGAGAATCTCATAAGAAGCTTAGACGTAGTTTGGAAAAGATATGTTCATAGATGGACAGTGATATATGATTTTTTGTATTCCACGATGGCATACATAGTGCAGCTTAACGTCTCATCTACCAGAATAACACCGCTACTATCAGCGATTTAAAGGCAATCATCGTTCCTGTTTTCATAATATTTTTTTACACGGAGTACAAGCTCTGAAGTCTATGCTTCATCCGAAATGCTCAATACTTCCGCCCTATCACAGAATTCGAAATGAAAAGAGTTTTTAGCAATATTAAGCGTAAGAACGCAGCCTGATCAGATAGAATCTACCCACATATCCTGAAAAACAGTGATTCCAAGGCTAACATAATTCTAAACAGATATCTTGGTATTAGGTAATGTAATGAAATTTTTTCCATTAAATGTAGTTGGTTAAGAATATGTCGCCAACTACGAAATGTTGAAAAGTCCAAAATTTTTAGCGGAGTTGAAAAGGTTTAATAAAAAGGAAAAAGGGTTAAATAAAATTCTAAAGGGTTAAAAAAGTTGAAAAAGTCGAGAAATATTGATGAAAATTGAAAAAGTTGAATAACTAATTGAAGTCAAAATAAGTTGAAATAGGTTGCAAAAGACAAGAAACTTGAAAAAAATGAAAAAAGAATGTAAAAGGCAAGGAAAAGTTGAAAAGAGTTGAAAATATATGATAGAGTCGGAAATGGTTTAAAAAGTTATTTAAAATTGAAAACCGTAGAAAAAATCGACAAAGGTTGAAAAATGTTTAAAAAGTGGAAAAAAAGTTGAAGATGTTTTAAAAAGTCGATATTTAATAAGTTAAAAATGTTTTAATTCGGTTCAAAATATTCAAAAAATCAGAGAAAATTCAAAAGTTGATAGGTCAAAAATAGTTAAAAGAGTTTAATATAATTGAAAAGCCCAGGAAAATTTGGAAACGATCGTGAAACTCGAAATAACTAAGTAATGGTTCCAAATGTCAAAAAAAAAAAAAAAATATAAAAAAAGTTGAAAATAGATTGATGTTGCAAAAAGTTGAAAATAGATTGAATTCGAAAAAAGTTAAAATATGTAGATTACAAAAGTTTAGAAAAATTGGAAATGGTCAAAAAATCGACATGAGTTGAAAAGTTAATCTTAAGTTAAGATTGTAGTCTATAAGATTTATTCTGTAGACCGAAATAAATAAATAAAGGTGAGAAAAGTTGAGAACTTGAGAATGTTTGAAAGAATCGAAAATAGTGGAAATTGATTAGGAAAGTGTAAAGAGGTTGAAGAGATTTGAAAAAGTTTATATATAGTAAGTTTAAATAGTTTTCATTAGAAAATATTGGAAAATGCTTGAAAATACCAAAAAGTTTTGAAAAATTCGAAGAAAGTTAAAGGAGTTGAGAGAGGTTGAAAGGTCTAAAATAGTAGAAAAATTCGGAAAAAGTTGAAAAATTCGAAATTAATAAGAAACTAATGGTTCAAAATATCTGAAAAGTACAAAAAGTTTGATATAATTTGAAGTCGAAGGAAGTTTGAAAAGGTCAAAAAATCGACGCGAATTGAAAAAGCGAGAAAATTTAAAATCGTGGTAAAATAAAAAAGTTCGAAAGAAACGAGAAACGTACGATATAGATGGATAAGTGGAAAAGTGTTGAAGAAGTTTGAAAAAGTCGTAAAAGTTGAATACTTAGAAAAAGTTTCAATGTATTGAAAAACTCAATATAAGTATAAAAATTCGAGTTCAAGCCCATAAGCTTTTATGACTTTTGACGGTCGAAAAAAGAAGAAAACTCGAAATAAATTGGAAATGAAAATGTTGAAAAAAGTAGAATATATCGAAAAAGTCGAAAGCGTTTTTATTCGCAACAGGCAACGGAAACTCTCAGAAGGGCCCCTTGTCTAAATTATTTTCAAAACTCTTAACTTTATTTTTACTATAAATATTTTATACAATTAATTCCAATAAAATTCAGTTAACATATAAAGTATATAATAGCTATGAGTAAATCTGCATTTTAATTTAAAATAAAATGCAAACTGAAGTTTATTATTTATTTGTTTATTTATAGACCAAAAAACTGTTAAATCTTCTTAATGCGCTTTCATATTTCTTTCTCTGCTATAGAGTCAGTAGAAATTGTTTATTTTACCGCAGGACTTAAATTGCAAAAGCAGGAAAAAACCAGATATCAGCAAATTTGTAAGCAAAAATATAAATCCGTTGCAGATGGCGTCCAGTACATGGCCCTAGGAGTCGTTTTAATTTGTAACTCTTCTCTTTTGCACATGACATGCCACACGCTTGAGTTGATTATTGCAATTCTCCTTTTTTTCTCCACATATTCTGGTAGATATGAAATCCAAGGAATATAACTGTGATGCAAAAACGGCAGCTGGTTTAAAGCTGTTACATCAGTAGTAGTATTGGAAAAAAAGTTAAAACTAAAAGTCTTAGCCAAAAAAAAAAAAAAAATAAAAAAAAAAATAAAAACTTTGCGTGACCAAAATTTAAATATTTGAAATGCCATTAAAACAAAATTTGTAATATCTGTTGGCGCGCTGGTTTTTTTTTCCCATAACACAAACAACAAATGTTTGCATGTTTTGAATTTGGTCTAGACAAAAACAATTTGATGTACCATAAGTACGAACAAAAAGGCATTTAATATAATGTCTTACTTATTGTTACGTTACTTCTCTGATTCTCCAAGAATCCCTTAATTTTTATCCAACTAATGAGCGTCTTACAATGTTTTGCCTTTTAGCAGACAATTTGCTTTGATGGCGGCTGGCAAATGGTATTATGAGTAGTTCGTACTCCTTGAATACTTGGGGTATTTTATCATCAACTAACAACGAGCACCAATTTTGCGCATTTTTGTGTTGCTTTTTTTTTTGTACCATGAAATTGAGTTAAATTGTGCAATATGCTGGTAAGATATTTATAATAAGAACATAAAATGCAGCGGAGAAGAAAAAAAATATGCTAAAGGCTTTTTTGAGCTTTGGAATCTACAACGGTTTTTAATATAATTTAATTTTAAATGTTTTGTTTGCTCTAATATTTACAAGAAAATGTTCAAATATGGCTGAGTACGAAATACTTTATTTTATTTGAGTTCTGCTAAAAATCTATCTTAAGAAGAATGTCACTCTTTGACCGCTCGAAAATTCATAAGTCGACTTTTTGATAAACTCCCGAAATAGTTACCCTATTTTTTGTTTTGTTATGTATCAGCCGTAGAACCGGAATTGTAATTTTTTAAGTGAAAGCCCAAAACTGAGACGAAAAACCAATATAAAATTGGCTTAACTAGAAAAATAGATGGCTTATCCCTCCAGCTTGCCAACTTAAGCAATGAGCGTCAAGTTCAATTCCATATTTAAATAGCAAGGATACAAACCATATGGCTTAACAGAAGTTTAACAGAGAATTAATATTTAATTAACAGTGGTTAACAAGACACAGAAGGTCATGTGGATAGAAATAAAATAGAATTGTCCAGAATTTCCAAATTAATTAGGGTGCATGAGGCATTCTAGATGGATTCAGCGGAATCTTCTATTTTTGAACACGTCAATTCCTTTGCCAGAACTTTCTTGCTACTGACCACTTTGTTTTGATTGTGTCCGTAAAAAGATAAGTGATTTCTATAAAAAATTAAATAACATTTAAAACAATATATAACTTAAATCAGAGTGTGAAGTTGAATTCCATATTAAACTAGCAAAGATATAAACCGCTTAATATAACAGAGCATTAACAGTGGAATGTTAACACGATGAAGAAGAAGTTTTGAATAGGAACAAAACTGAATTGTCCAGCATTTTCATATTATTCGAGGTACACGAACCAACGGACTCAATGAAACTAAAAACAACGTTTCCAACGATATATAATTTTGATGCAGTCTCTGTAGTATATGAATTTGTCATTTTATAAAAATTTCTGCCAATTAGGTTGGTTCGATAGAACATCAAACAACGTTTAAAACGACATATAATTTTAATAATAGTGTGAAGTTAAATTCGAAATTTAATTAGCAAAGGCACAAACCATAGTACTTAACAGAGCATTAACAGTGAAATGTTTACACAACTTTGAAGTAAATTTGAATAGGTACATAATACAATTGCCATTTTGCAAGACTCGAATCGAATAAATTGAATTTTTTAAAATTTTCATATGATAAAACTTGCACGCTCACCAATGTTTTTTTCTATATGATTTCGAGAAGTCACGCACAGTGCATTTATTTCTTTGCCTTTCTTTTTTGTTAAAGTTTTCTTCTTGAAAAAGGACAAACCGCAGTAAGCAAAGAAAACTCAATTTTTGACACTGAGTTATATCCTAAAAATCCAAAAGGCGCAACGAATACATTTTGCCCATATATACAAACTTATTATTTGAATTCTTAAATATCAAAGCTATAGAAAGCATCAGATTATTCAATGAATCTTTCAATTGGAACGACTATCGATTTGTCAATTTGTCAAATGCTCAAACTGTAAGTTGATTAAACATGTATTTCCCTCTGAAATAACATAAATATAAATTTGTTTGAAGAAAATACGCTGTATATGCAAAAATGTTGTACATGCTATGCATAACTAAATCAGTGATAAAAGGACGACTGCCTTATCTCATTTAATAATGCAGGATGTGACCTTTTTATGTGATTTTATATGAGTTTGAGAGTTTTTAAATAAGTATGCATATAAATTACACTTGATAACTTTTAAGTATTATTCAGAATATTATTAATATTTTAAAACCTACAGTTTTGATATTTATTACGCTGCCCAAGTGCTACGAATAAAAGGATGTGATTAAATTTTTGCACTACAAACAAATATAAATTAGAAAAAAAAATTTAAAAACTCTTTTATTATACCACTAAGTGCTCATTGTGGCTTTTCACGGCTGATATAAGTTGATTTTTATAGCTTTATGCAATATTAGCTTGAATGATAGATGTTACTCCAAATTTTTAAGCAAAGTTTTATAACCCTTAATATTTAAGTATTTGTCTGTGTCACCAAATGTTCCCGCACTCAATTTGCTCGAACAGTTTTCTGTGCATGTGGGAGTTGGCAAGCACACTTGTTCAATCCGAACGGCTTTTTTATTAAGTGCTTGCTTGTGTCATCAAATATTTTTTATCTGACTTAAGTAAAACTTGCATGAATAGTTTTTTTCACATATCAAAGGTTTTCTTCTATGGGCGCTGCCATGCCTACCCTTCCAACTCCGCCTACATTTTGTCTAGTGCTTGGTGGAGTCACAAACCGAATTTTATATAATTTGCTTTCTATATTTTCCGAGCAAAGCGTGTCGAAATTTTTGCTTGTGTGGGCTACACCACGCCCACTTGAAAAACTCTGCACATATTTTCATGTTCATGTTTGGTAAAATTTGCTTGAGCAGTTTTCTTCGCGTTCTAAAATTTTTGCTTGTATGGGATGTGCCACACCCATTTGACCAACGCAGTCTAGTTTTTGTACAGATTTTGCTTGTATCAACAAATATCTTGTGCCGACTTTGATGAAATTTTTCTTAGCAACATGAAGTGAATAGGATTGTCTTAGGCAGGGACCGTAAATAATCGTTATTTTCTATAATTAAATTCAAAAAAATCATAATGAATTAAAAGTGGAAATGTGAGTTTGAGTATACAGATGAATTTCTTTTGACAAGAAGCCATGATATACGACATGATTTTTAAATATGCGATTTTTATTTTAAAAATCAAAAATAATTGTTATATCGGATTTCTATTTTTTTCGATCATAAATAATCGTTATTTTGAATTTCTATTCTTTTCGATCAAACATAATCGTTATTTTGGATTTCTATTTTTTTCGATCAAAAATAATCATTATTTTGGATTTTTATTTTTTCGATCAAAAATAATCGTTATTTTATTCGTGTCATTAGATGTCTATTCTTTCGATCAAAAATAATCGCTATTAAGAGATTTTATCATAAAGTAAATTTTTCCGCAGTATAGCTAGCGTGCCGTGCGTTTCGTGATCGAAAAAAATAGAAATTAAAAATAATGATTATTTTTGATAAAAAAAATAGATATCCAAAATGACTATTGTTTTATTTCTGATTGAAATGAATAGAAGTCCAAAGTATCGATTATTTTTGATCGAAATAAATAGGATTAAAAATTACTGTTATAACGATTATTTTTGATCGAAGAATTAAATATCCAAAATAACGATTATTTTTGATCGAAAAAAATTTAAACCCAGAATAACGATTATTTTGATCGAAAAATTAAAAATCCAAAATAACGATTATTTTTGATCGAAAAAAATTTAAATCCAGAATAACGATTATTTATGATCGAAAAAATAGAAATCTGAAATAACGATTATATTTAATCGAAAAAATTCTAAATCCAGAATAACGATTATGCAGTGATTTCTATCATAAAATTCATAATCGTTTCGGTCCCTGACCTTAGGTCATTTTAACAGATGATTTTCCTATTGGAATATTTTTATATGTTCCCTTAAGAATTCATCAGGGAGTATATAAACCCGAAAAATGTAGAAATATTAAACAGAAATATTGAAATATTTCAATATTCAAAACCAAAATTTGAGATTCGGTCATTTAATTTATTTTGACACCATTCATATAAATTTTGAAAACCAACTTCTACAATATACATACTTACATACGCAATAGTGTACGAAAATGTAAATGATATAATCCGCCCTGTACAATACCATTCGTTAAACTTTCACTTTTTTACAATTTTGTAAGGGTTGTAATTACGGTGTCCTTTTTTAAGCATAAACGCCATTCCCTTATAAAGTTGTTATTTTTTTTTTATATAGACTTAAAGTAACAATAGTTTAAAGCTCTCTCAGAAAACTAACAGTCATGCAGCTCTGCTTTTTTTTTTCTGCAAAAGAAAAAATTTTTGGGTAAAATAATTAATGACATTTTCCAAAGCCGCTGACATTTATCCTTTGAATACAACAGTAGCGCACATAGCGAATGAAACACATAATGAAAGTAACAAAATTCTGTGTTTTTTGCGTGGCTTCACAGACATTTCATGTGAAATGAAAGTTAAAAAGAAAATACACAAAATACAGAATATATGGAAAATACTGTAATATAAAGGACCCTTACAGTTATCGAATAAAGAAACCTTAGACGCCAACGAGGCTGAAACTTCATATGGAAAACGTCAAAAAGCCAGCGTTTCAGTAAAAGAATACCGTTGGTTAAAAAAATGTTATAATACAATAAAATAAAAGTGGAAAAAAAGGATTGGATGAACGACACTCAAAAGCATGTTAAAAATGGGGGGGTTTTTATGTTGTTTGCCATTTTTTAAGGAGGTTTACGTGTGGAAAGGACTAAGAAGCTGCTTCATAAAGTCACATAAAAAATGTCTTTCAAGCGTGCAATACATTTTTCTACTATAAGGACGTGTATTCAGACACACACACACAGACTAACACACATGCATACACAGATAAATGTATGAATCATCAAGTGCCATTCCACGATGTGGTTTTAATCGTCATAAAAAAGATTGAAAATAAAACCAAAAATTATCAAAAACTGAAAAGGAAATTTTCACCCAAAATAAAATCAAAAAGGACTCAATATGTTAGAGAATGAATGTTGTAAAAAATTTTTAAAAATATTAAACTTGAAGTTCGACTTAATTTTAATTTTTGTTTTGGAAAAATTTCAATTTCATATTTGAGTGATTTTCATTTTTATATAGTCCAATTGTTTTTGGGTGATATGTCACTTTATTTCCGCTAATACTTTAGGCAATTTAATATCCGAATGCTTGACGTTTGTAATGTCATTGTAACGTGTGAAAGCCCTCAACTGTGATAACACCCACCATTATAAAATCCACGTTAATGTAAATACCAGCACAACAACAGCAACAACATTAACAACAAGAGTTACATTATAGCAATTTATTTATACCCTTGGCTATAACATTCACAGAGGTGCCAATGGGCAAAAGGAGTAGCGGTAGTGAAACAGAGATTCCTGTCGTGCATTTTTGATGTTGATGTTGTTGTTGTTGTTGCTGGTTTTGTTGTCTGCCACCTTTTTTTTATCCCATTACTTTAAGTTGATTTCATTTTTTTTTTTTTGCTTTCTGGTGTGGGTCTTTTGCTCTGATGTTTTTGTTTCAGTTAGCAGCAGCCTTCAAGTTTGAGTGCTATAAAAATTAATCACATTCTTTAGCTTTACCTTGGAGTCGGGCTTAACTTGGCTAATATTCGTTAGAAAAACAACAACATATTTAATTTTTTTTTGCCTTTGTTCGTCATGAAAAATTCTTTGCTAATGTAATTATTTCAACAGTGTAATTTTATTTAACAGCTGATATTTTTCAAGTTGAATACATTTTTTCTTTTTTGGCTTTAATTTCTAATTAGATAAAACAAAAAAAAATTGCGAAGGTTAATGAAATTTTCATTAGAAAAGCATAAGTAGCGCTAGAGTCAGTGTTTGTTCAGCTGTGACTGACTTTGACTTTGACTTACTTCGAATGACTGCAACATTATCTGATTTGAACTGCAACTGATTTTTATTTTGACCCATTTTGGCACCGATTGTTTGCAAATTTTGATTGACTCCAATTTTTACTGACTGCAATTTTGATTGACTTTGACAATGATTGACATTTGCTCTGATTGACTTCAATAATGATAGTCTTTGAATGTAGCTGCCTTTAGCTGCGATTGACTTTGACCCCGACTGTGGTAGAAATCGATTTTGGCTGACTGCAATTTTGGCTGTCTTCAATTCAAACTGACTTTCCATTTGAATTACTTCAACTGTGGCTGACTTAAACCGTGAGTGATATTAACTGTAATTGACTTGCGTTGTGACTGACTTTGATAGCAACTGATTTCAATAGTGCTTGACTTTGACTCTAACTGACTTTTACTGTAGATGATGCATTCCAAAGCAAAATTAAAGATTTTTGAGACACGACCTTCTTTTGTTTATGTATATTACATGGAAATGTCTTGGGACAAGACTTGGTATGTAATAAAGGGTAGTTTTTTTCAGTAGCGGTTTTATAACAGAATGCGCATGAGTTGTGTCAAACTGTCATGGTATTTTTGTTCAGTATGGTATGATATTTTATCATGGAAGGACTTAGCCCGGCACTGCGTATACAGCTCTACTACGAAATTCAGAGTCCAATGAAGAATATATTTGTACACTTTGAGCAATTTATGGTCTACATTATCAGTCTACCGAACCCATATTTCGCTTTAGCATTGCAAAATTTGAAACTCAAATTTCATCATTGGATAATACTACACCAAATAAGTTACATCTAGCACGTAGTGATGAAAATATACCAGAGGTAGCTGAGAATGTACACGTTGACCGGGATGAATCGATTTGGCGCCGTTTTCACAGCTTGGCTTATCATATGGAACAATTTGGCGTATCTTACGTAAGGATATTGGTTTCGGTTTTTGGGCCTCAAACAGCTTGAAGAAGATCCACTGTTTTCGACTAAATTTTTTTACAGTTATGAGGCTCAATAATAAGCAAAATTTACTTATTGGTGCTCAAGAGCAGCCCTGGTTGATTTATCACTTCATATTTATTCAAAAATAAGGCCGGCCGGATGGTGCCAGTTATTGCGCCATGATAATGAATTATTTGCTGGTGAATTGGCCGCCTAAATTACACCTCTATACTTTTTCTTTCAGGCTATGCAAAGTTCAAAGTCTACACAAAAAAGCCGGCTGCGATTGAGGAATTGGAAGTCAAAATTACTCGTGCTATTGAAACATGAGCATGAACCATGCTGGCCGCAGTTACGGTCTACATTTTTAAGGTAATGGTCTATATTTATATTGTTGGAAACGTTGTTTTATGGTCTATTGAGTCCACTTATAATAGCTTATGCACCCTGATTAATTTGTAAACGTTGGATCACTCTAATTTCTTCGTATCCAAATCTCATTCTGCGTCATGTTAACATTTCTCTGTTAATGATCTGTTAAAGTTATGATAAGTCAGATGGTTTGTGTCTTTGCTAGTTAAATATGGAATTTAACTTCACGCTCTTCTAAACGATCACCCTTTATAAGTAAAAAGGCACATTGTTATTAAAATACAAGCACAGCGGGTTGAGTGGGGCTTAGAGACTTGCCTCAAAGTCTTCAACCGTAGAAAATATTGACAGAAAAAACAGAATTTACTAAAAAAGAAATGATAGTTTTACCAAAGTTTTGGTCAAAGCGCTGTCTTTACCAGATATAGTCTCTTGTGACTTTTTCTTCTAGACCTAAAATCAAATTATCACTTCGCTGAGTCGCAAGGAATCCATAAAACCCATTAAAGAAAATTTTTGAAAGGAGCTTAAGGCCACAACAGAAATTACAATCAAGAAATATTTTGGTAAGTAGGTTGTTCACAGCAAAGTGTATTTATACTTCAAATGGAGCTTATTTCGAAGACAACACAATAAATTTTGTTGATTTAATAAATATTTTGAACATACCAGACCCATTAAGTTTCAGATACTTATTTAACGGAATGTTACTATGTATATTCTTTATTCTGCAACGACATATAAATTCCTTTAAGTATTCAAGAAAAACAATTTATGCTTCAAAAAAACCTACAAGAAAAAATTATTTTAAAATTATTCCATCAATAAAGCTTTGTCTCTTGCAACTAAAAAATATCCCCTCCTAAGCAAGACGAATGCTTATGGGTTTCAATTTAATGTATCTTAGCAATAAAATATTTTTCTATTATTATTTCTCCCCCCTCCCACTCACCTTTAGCAAGAAAATATTAGTTTTTGTAGGTTAAAGTAGACTTCATTAAAGCAAAATTTTCAACATTAAAGGTCCTTGAAAATAAGCCAGCTTATTTGAGTAGAAATATGTGTGTTGTGTGCGTTGTATTGTTTTTCATTTTAAAGAAAATTTGAATTTTAAATTTTTATGAAAGTATTCATTATATGGATGTACATAATAAGTACGATACAAGAGCCTTGCCAGCCAGCAGTAATGTGTAATGGACTTAGACAGCAGTTGGTGGTAACCATAGCAAGCGACTGTTTGCATAATTGACAAGAAAGTAAACACATTTTAGAACTTTGTTTATACGAAAGGGATACAATATTAAAATTTACGCAATACTAGGAATCCCAGAGAAAAAAAGAACACTTGAGCATTAATTATAAGATAGGTTAATTTATATGTATGTATGTATTTAGTTGTAATACGAAACAATAGGCAGAACATTAACAATGTCATGAAGTACCTTTTAATGGAGTAAATTTTTCTCTAAAGAAGTTCATAAGAAATATGGCTTGTAACTAAAATGTTTATTTTCTATAAGTGACAATTGTCTCCTTATGTCCTTGCACACTGTATCATTGAAAAAGTTCTACGAATAACTTTCTATGTTCTAAGTCTTTTTGTTTTTGCTCTTAAATATAATTTTCACATTATAAAATACAAAGTTATGACACTTTAAAATTTCACAAAAAATATGTGAAAGGAACTGAAAAAAAAGCCGGTTTTTTCCCCAAGATAGTTGGACAATATTTTATGCAAATAACAGACGTAAAATCGGTATATTCTATTATTTAATAAATATTTTAATTTAAATATTTTATCATTACTTCGCAAACAAATAAAAAAACAAAACATTCGCATGCTTTTTATTCAATTAATTGCACATTTGGGTCTTACTTTTCAAAGCTATTTCATGGTTCGTTAACCGGAAAAATTTCTTTTGAGTTTTTTTTTTTATTGAATAAACAATAGTTCACACGTTTAGAAAAACACATATATGTAAATTAATATAAATGCCATATGCGTGACGTTGTAATACTTAATAGTATTAGGGTGGATGTATATAAGCAAAATCTCCAAAAGCTGCTTAGAAAAAATTGTTTGACTGATATGTAGCAGAACACGTGAAAGCAATTTCAATCATTGAGAAACCTTAGTAGAAATTAATTGGTTTCTAATTGATACTCATCATCTATGCATTACTTTTAAAGATCCATATTAAACGACTGAACTCAAATAGGAAATTTCCAAAATTAATTCAGTTATTCTACGCAAGACTTGAAACTACGCAGTATGATAATAAACTTTCTAAACTGTGCCAAAACAACACTGGAATGAGTCATCGATATAAATGCAATATTAAAATAATTAATATATAGTAAAAGAGCGCCAAAACGATGTTAAGCTGGGATGGGCGCTTAGTAGCAAAACGAGCCAAATTTGGCTCCGAAACAACAACAATATCCTTTAGCTTAAGGTTGGTAATAATAAAACTAAAATATATCCAGTTGCATTCGTCTATGTATTAAACAAAAATTGTTTTATGATATAATTTTTTAAAAAAAAACATAAAACAGGACTTTGCGAAATCAGCAAATTATTATCTCACATAACTTCAAATTTACTATATCATCAAAAATATAAATTTTTCGAAAATTTTTTTCATTAAGTCCACCCTTTTAATGCATATTGGAGTAATGTAAGTGATAATATGCTGGCGCTACTAATGATGTTACCCATTGGAACATGGCGCTTGTTCCAGTAAAAAGAAAAACTCATAAATATTTAATGAGCAAATTTTTCCACAACTAATTAATGCATAATAGTGTGAAAGAGAAAGCAAAATTAAAATGTACAAACTAAAAACAACCAAAGTAATGAGGGAAATAGAGAGGGATACAACTCATAAGTCGGTAGGTGGTAGGTGCTTGCATGTTGTTATTCGAGTTGTTGTAAAGTTGTGTTATTTATAGCGCCATTAATTATGTTGCGCTTAAAGTTTGCAGAAATTAACAATTTGCCAGTGTTTTACATTTTTATTTAGTTGCATTAAATTTTTTGCAGACAACTATATTTGCAAGTACAATAAGCAAATAAAGTGAATTTTATGGTTTTTTTTTATAGAAAAGTAACAACAAATTAAAGAAAAAATGTTTTATGGCGAAAATTGTTTAAGGTGAAAAAAAGCCTTCATTGAATACAATTATTGGAAATCGGATGGATTTATAAAATTTAAGAAGTTATGCAAATACCTTAATGTAGTAGCTCTTTAAGCAATGTGCGCTTCAAGTACAAATTCAAGAGATAGCAGGTTTTAAAAATAATTTTGAACTAAAAAAAGTTGCACGCTTGAGGACTTTTATTGCAAAACTTAAGTTGTAAATTGTGAAGAGAACACGTAACAGTTGCTGTAAAAAAAAAAGAATAAAAAAATACGCTAGTACAGAAATGTACTCTTTACGTTTTTATACGTAATGCAAGGTTGAATGAGACAAATTTCTCTTCAGAGTTGCAAAATAATATATTTTTTTAAAGTAAAATTCAGCAACAAAATTACAACGAATTCCATTTATCTTTAAAAAATTGCTTTAACATTGGCATTGACAATTACAATTGACAAGGCACCTCTTACTCTAACACAAAGTTATTCCAAGTCATTTTCAGGAAAAGATTTGAGGAACTGTAAGTCACTGCACAGAAAAATTAGTGGGATAATATAAGTGGGCGTGACAATTCACTTATTTCTCATATTAATTGCAATCTTAATGTCGGGAATACAACGAAAAACTGATTAATGTCGGTCGTTTGGTGCTGCTTAATAAAAAAAGACTAAACTTATCTAATGAACTGAATGCATTCATTTACATTGCTGCTTCACAACAACGTTACAATTTATTTTAGAAAATTTTTTTAGTGTGAAAAATAAATTATGCAAAAAATTGCGTAGTTTGTCCCAAAAACAAAAAAAACACTTGAATTGGTTAAATTTTCACTTTTACAAATTTTTTCACTTTTTTATTCCTGTGTTTTATATTTTATGTAACATGCAGCTTTGTAAATTTACACCTCAATAAAAATTTATTTCAAAATGTTTTACAACATAAAAAAGCATTGTAAAAGTTATCTACTTTCATTTTGTTTTAAAAGCTTTTTAAAAACACGTTATTGGATTTTCAAGTTTTTTTCACATGATATTTTCGATAACATAAAAATTCAATAAAAATAATGCCAAATATTTAGCCAAAATTGTAATTGAACTAAATTTATTTTTTAATATTTTTTCTACAATACATATCGATTAGTGACTTTAGAGAAATGGGCAAAATTGCTTTAGCACCACTTTGTTTAATTGAGGTTTTGAACCCAAAAACAAAAAAAAAGTCATAATATTGACATGTATTTGTTATTAATGACCAAATGAAATTATTATTATAATGGTCGTCAAGTTTTTCCGCATTAGTTGTATTTATAAAATTCGACACGGAGTTGAAGTTCATAAAATAACGTTTTATAACCTCCGAGCTACATTAAAATTGTAATATCCTTGAAATCACACAAAAGGATATTGGAAATTCTTTGCATAACGTCTGAAAAGTTTCTATAAATTTTTTAAAAAAGTGAATACTTTCATCAAAACTATCCACATATGAAGAGCTGAGAGTCAAAATCCTCCAAGTCCAAAAAATTAAAATGTGAGATATTGTAGAAGGGGACGGAAAAAATGTTTGTCTACAAGTCTAAATATTCTAAATTTCAAAATAAAAAAATTTCCCTTCACAAACTTTTGATTGGAAAAATTTCTGAAAAATTGTTTTTTAGCGAAACCCGCCAAGTCCACATTTCGGAAAATCAAAACCCGTCAAGTCCAATTTTTCATTAAAAAAGATTCGGCAATATATTCATAAATACATACAAATTATTTTTCAAAATCCGCCAAGTCCCGAGGTTTCACTTTCAAAACCCGTCAAGTCCACGTTTTCAATTTCAAAACCGGCCAAGTCCAAACGTTTTTTTATAATAGTCCTTATAAATTAGGTCATAAAATGTAATGAAAAATCAGGATTTTAATAGCTTTTGACAACTATTTCAATAGACCAATCAATCAGTTTTTACTATAGTTTATATATAAATTTTTAAGGTATAAATTTTTTGTGTTTTTCTCCTTACGCAAAATATGGCTTGGCGGGTTTTGAATCTCAGGTCTGCAATTTGTATGTGCATTTCCACAGGAATTAATGTTTTAGCTGGCCTCGTTTTCGATTTTTCTTTGAGCACATCTTCAGACATAGTTTTGCTTGAAGCTAAGACTGTCTAAAATCAATATTCAAGGTCGAACAATTAAAATTCAATATATATGGCTACGAAAATCAATTTTTGGTTTCCAAAAACAGTACTAGAGCCCATATGTTTTATTTAGCTGAGCATACAGTTCAGTACCAAAAAAATTACACATAAACAAAAACTATTATAGTACAAAAAAAAAAAAAGGTTCTAAAGCTAGTCATACTATAGGGTGTTCAATTTTGAAGTAATTTTTTAAATATTTTGTAAATAAAAGAAAAATTGTACGAAATATCTGTATATTTCTAATGGAAGTTAAAGTACATTCGTTTTCGATTTCGATTTCGTTTAACAATGAAAAAGAATGTCGTTCATGTAACTTCCTGTGCTAGCTCAGCAGGCTGTCAATCTTTTACTAAAATTTTGAATATATTTTTCGCATAATGATGCGTCAAATAGTCACATTTGCTCGATGATGTTGTCTTTGAGGTGTTGAACAGGGGTAATCGTATGAACTTGTGTGGTGTCCTATTCCAATAATTTCTGTGGAAAAATTCTCATTTTCTTCTTGTTTTTCTATGGCTCAATTAACGAATTGTCAATACACGTTATTCGTATAGTTTCATCCATTGCTATATGGAATCATCAGTGACCTTTAAGCGGTTTAGTAAGAATTTCTAAGCCTGATATAATTTCCTTTCTGCATAGAAAATGAGAAGTAAGTAAGAAGTGTAAATTTAGAAAAATAATGTAAAAATTATTTATTGGAATTTGAAAACTTTCGTTGACCTTATTCATGATTGTCATGATAGTCAACGCAATGTGTTTTACACATTACCGTAAGGTTTTTCCATCCATGTGCTTTGTAACTAATTATTTTTTAATTCATCTTCAAGGGTATGTGCATATTAGTGTTGGCCAAAGATTATAGAAAATTTCCAATTGTCTTTTGCTACTAATAATATTCCATAGAAGTTGAATTGGACAAGAATCACTTGGAGTAAATTTCCATGAATGTGAGATTTTCGATGAGACCCACAAATTATTGCTGGCATCCATTTTAAATAGAATTTCATGGAATATGCTCGGTTGCGTCCTTATCTAATAGGGTGGTTCAAATTGTATTACATGTTCTAGTTTTTTGTGCTTTGACTCGAAAATATATCTTGAGCCCATGGGAGTCTTGCAACAAAATTTCAACCGAATCGGAAAGCGTGTGGGTGGGTCGATTTGTATGATTCTTGTGTAGTTCCAGACGATTTTATGGTGATATTTCTTTTACTTAAAAAAATATTGACACTGTGGTATATTTGTTGCTATGGTTTTTTACGGAGTCAGTATGAAATATTTTGTGGAAGTTATAAATCAGCAGAATCAATATATTTGGTCGTTTATATTTTTCGAACACAGCATTATATGCAATCGATCGGGCATCCTCACTTATATAGAAAACTATATCTCAAAAATTTTTTGTACCAACGGCGCGATTTGGAATAATTTTCGATTAAAAAAGGCATGTAAATTTGTTTTAAGAAAATAAAGATTTTAATTCATTTTTGTACAAGAAACGCTAGTATGTCACATTTGTCCATTTTTGACAAGTAATATCTAAGTTATTTTTGAAACAGAACTTCGTCCTTCGTTATATGTGTGTTAAAGAAACGTTATTTTATCCACTGTAAGTTAAATTAATTTGCTAGGAATGGTAGTTATACCCCCAGAAAAACTATATAAATGGTTACTAAATGAATGAATTAAGTCTATATTCCCATTAGGTGCTGGTGCACATGCATAAAGCTAACCTCTAAAATATTTTTTGATATGTTGAAATATGATTCAACTGTTTTTAAAGTTTCTAAAATTTATTAACCAAGTTATTGTAACAGATACTGTAATGGCTTTCATAAATACATTTTCAAGTTGAAAAAGTTTTATATTGAAGAAAAAGTTTAGTAAAAAGTTAGAGAAACAAAAAAAAAAACAAAAAACAAAAATTCAGTGAAGGTAGTGGTCACATTCTGTACTCATAGCAGGAAAAGGTATTTTTTCATGCTAAGCGCATATTTTATTAGATATAATTGCTGTTACCAAAATATGTTGGCTGTTGAGAAAGTTTCAAATTTATTTTTTTAAAAAAAATAAATACGTAATTTACTTAGTATTTCATTTGAAAATAAATTTGCACAGATAGCTATTAAATATTTTAAACACATCATTTATATAATTACTTTTGTGCCATTTAGGCTTAATTGGACAGAAATGATTTCATTTTCATTATCTCGTCCCTATAATTTTTGGGTTTTGTTTGCTCACTTAATTTGTGTTTTGCACTTTTTGTTGTTTCATGAATTGCATTTTGTGTGCCATTTAATTTTGAACTCATTTAATATTAGAGAAAGGGGTTTGCATTCAAATTGCTGCCGAAAAACATTTTAATTAGTTTTTTGGTTGCGAAATTTCAGCTGTGCGTAAAGTTTGCCATTAATTGGGTTTTCATTTGTGGTTTTTATGATTGCGGTTGGTTACAGGGGGAGATTTTGTGTTATTTTGCACTTAAATGCATTAAAAGAGGCATAATTTGTTTTGTAAATAATTTTGTCATTGAAATGCAACCACAGAAAATAAATAAAATCGTGCTTTTATGTAAATACATTTAAGTTTATTTGCATATTGAATATATAAAGGAAACGCATATACACAAAAGTGGTTTCAATGGTAATGTTATGCACAAATATATATTTTACAAAATGAGAGAAAGTTTTTAATTTTTTTGTTTATTTATGAGGTCGGATGCCATTTTTTAAGTATTTTTATAATTTTTCTTGATTTATTCGTAGTCTACTAATTATTATTAATTTATTTCCATTAAAATATTATTATTAAATACTCTGGAAATAGTTCATATTTCCATATGTTTATATGGCAAGTTCTTTTCCCTCTCTATTAAGCGTTACTCATACGACATGTTGCACCAATTTACCAATTTCTAAATGCATCAATGCTTTAATGCATATTTTATAGATTTAAAATCTCTTATTTTGTTTGTTTTAGCCAAACTGCAGTAACAACAAAATTTTTTTTTTTTTTTGGCTGGCTTGCATAACTTCGTGACTGCAAAACTTTTGTTTGTTGGCTTAAATGTTGTACGAAAGCAATACGCAGCAATTGAAAAATAATACGCCCAATTCAGTTGGGTTGTAAGAGCAACAAACACAAATGCTTGAGCAATAACAATAGCTGCATAACAATTGAAGTGATTCTGTTGGTAATTTTTGTTTTCGGTTGGGGTTTTTCAAAGTAAAAAAAAAAATCCGGAAAACGAATTTTTTGATTCCATTGCAATATTTTTTGTTGTTGTTGTTGTCGGGAACTACTCAACGAAATTCACATTCAGCAGCTGTCATGGTTATGGTGAAAATATTCGAATTTTAATCCCAAGTATATTGAGTGGGTGTTGTGTACTATAGTTTAGTTGGTAAATTCAAACACACACATACAAGTTCTTCTCAATGAGGGCCATTTCATGAGTGTTTTATTGTATTTTAATTCAGAAAAATATATATTCAAAACAAATAAAAAAATAAAAAAAAATTCAAAAATATATCTTTGTAAAATGGATGTTCTAAAGCAAAATTGACAATTAATCGCCACAAAAAAAAGAAAAATAATATAAAGTGAAAATATTGACAAAAAAATTTATACATATACATATGTACATATATTAAATGGGCCAAAAATCTTTGATTTTAGAACAGAACAGAACTGAACTGAACAGAACAGAACAGAACAGAACAGAACAGAACAGAACAGAACAGAACACAACAGAACAGAAAAGAACTGAACAGAACAGAACAGAACGGAACAGCAGAGAAGAGAACAGAACTGAACTGAACTGAACAGAAGAATCACTCAATTCTGGTGGTCCAGCTTAAAAAGGCATATCAAACTCTAAAAAAAAAAATTTCGAGTATCACTCCCTATTTTGAGAAATTTCCTCGAGAGTTATTCAGCGCCAGAAATTTTTTTTTTATTAACCCTGTAATTTTCGTCATAACTATGTTGTTTGATATTCGATCATCACATACAAAACACTTCTGTTCTAATATATTTTGTATAGGATGATTTTACATAAAACAACAAAGTTTAGACTAAGAATTGATTTTGTTGTTTTTTTACAAGGTGAATAGGAAAAACAGTTCCAAAATAGGTATTGTTCTTATATTCGAACGTCAAATACTATGTTTGAATAGGTCAATCGTATAGAATGAAGTTTTCATCGAAGCCTTTTTAAAAACGCTTTGTATTTGATGATTTACTTGACTTGAGGCATCAAGCTAAATAGCTGAGGTGGTTTATAGCTATAGTAGCTTAACTCTTTTATTATAAGATTGTACAATAGAGCAACGAAAAATTGATTTTGCCAGTTTATACAGCTTGAATTGAAGAAAAATTTGAATATATAAAAAAGGTGATACGTAAACATTTTCTTTTCGTAATATACAGTGCGGCAAGAGAACAATTTTTTTTCAAGATTTTATTTATTCAAAATTGTCTCTCTTTGATTCAATGCACTTGCTACAGTAGCACAAAGTGATTCAAATGACTTCTTGGGCTCATTTTGCAGTATTGCTTCCTAGGTACATGTTGATGCTATTTGAATGGTCATAATCATCATCGAAAAATCGTCTCTTCAACTTCATTTTAATTTTTGAGAATAGCGCGAAGTCACATGGTGCTAAGTCAGGTAAATATGGCATATATATGATTCCATAGGAAAATTTGATTTGTTGACAAACAATCAGCGATGTGTGACTTCATGCATTATCGTGTTACAAACACCGAGCGAAACTCTGATCAAAGTCGACGAATTCTGGCAAACAAATGGTGTAAAACTTCCAAACAGAAGCACCAGTAACTGTTTGAACAGTTGGGATGAATTTGCGGTGGATGATGCCCATGCTTTCGAATAAAACAACGAACAATTTTTGATGGAACTTTTCCTGTTTTGTTTTTTTTTGCTTATGATGAGGATTTCGACTTCCATTCAGCACTTTGACACTTTGTTTCCGGATCATATTGAAAACACCCATACATCGTCCTCAGATTGAATTCTTATTTGTTGCTCGTATAGTCTCTCTGGAATGTTACAATCGCATTATTTTTTTCTCATCGGTTGGTCTGTTTGAAACAAATTTCTCATAAAGTTTTGGTTTGGCCAAATCCTCCTTCATAATCTGACGAATTATTTCTTTGTTGATATTTCATCTTCCATAATTCACAGCGCACAGTTGGCCACAAACGCTCCTACTTTTTAAATCACCTCTGTTGTTCGAATTGTTGTTGGTCTTCCAAATTATTTGTCAGTCTCTAGCGGTTGTCTGTCTTTCAAAAATCGTTGATGCCACTTAAAAGTCTTTGACCGTGATAGACAAACTTTTGCATAAAGTACGCAAACGAATTGGACGACCTACAATTTTTGATTGTTTATTCTCAAAAATGTTTATTTAGGGCAACGCTTTGAGTTGAAAATGAATAACTAAGAATAAAAAAGAATGTTTTGGCTTGGACGGCTCTGCAGGGACTTGTTTCAATATTATTTTAAAAATCTAAACAAGAGTTTGGATTTTGCAGGCAAATTTACGTAAGAATTGCCTATATTAATGCTTGTATTGCCTTTTTAAATGGCAATCTAACGAATCATTTAACAACATGTTTTTTAACTGCTTCGTGGAATTGCTCTCATATATTCACATGAGTGCATGTTGCGGCTTTGTTCTTGAGCATAAAATAAATATGCACGAATTGTGGATTTGTTTCAGGTTTTACATCGAAAGCAACAGCAACAGCAACAACAACAGCAATAACTCAAAACAATATCAGCAACAATACAACTATTGTACAACAATTGTGTGTAACTTTTATTTGTTATCCTTTCTAAAGTTTTGACGTACGACGCATACAACAAAAAACGTTTGCAAATATGCTAATGTTCGTACGTTCAAATGTATTTGTGTATGTGAGTGTGTGTTTTATAAGCATTGATGAAAGCCAAGGCTTATAAAAGTGTTTATTTTTTTTTTCGCGGAAAATCTAAATCTGTTGGAATATTAAATATCACATGTTAAGTGCATTTTATAAAAAAGTTTAAACTTTTTCAAATTGTTACAGCTCAAGAGATCGCTTTAAGAAAATATTGTTTATGGTAGCACAGCTTAATGCTTGCTGCCGGCTTAGGACCTGGCTATGTTACTTTAGACGAGTAAAACCCATGCTGGACTTGACGAAATTAAATTAAAAACATAAAATTGATGGCATTTCGGCATATATTCAATATGAAAACTAGTAATATTAAAAATAGTTTATGAAAATTTTAATAAAATTGTAGCAACAATTATTGAGATATTGAATTAAAATGGCTTCAAGAAATTATCAATAGACAACAGTAGTCTCACCTCATTCCTTAATGGATAATATTTTCTTACAAGTCTTAGCTTTTAAGTAATTGTAACGTTATAACGTAACGATTTCTGATCACTTAACATATAACTTAATTTTTCTGTTCTTCCTTTTTCACTTTTTTTCAGTTATAAAAAACCCAAAAACGATCTGAAAGTGATCTGTATTAATAACAAAATCATATACTTATGTAGTTGACAATAGATTTCATTATAACTTTTTCAATTGATCAGCGTATTACATATCAATGTCCATTAGTGTAGCGATTTTTTTTCGACTTAATTAATGCTAACAATTTTTCATAAAATTGTGTATGAAGTGTATTATTGCACATGTTAATAATTTATTTCTATTTAAAAATCAAAAACAAAATCAGCTATAAAACCAAATCTAAAACCAACTACATATATTTATTTCAATGTGGTTGACATATTAAAATCTCATTAAACGATGTGAAATCTAAACTATTGCTTTTAAATATATTGTTTATATATATAGACATACTTATATACGTATGCAAATATATGTACCTATATAATATCGTATCAATATAAAATAATGCTAATTAACATAAATACAATGAAATATAAAATGTATTTCAAAGTGTATCAAATGCTTAGTGGTCTACCAAAGTCAATGGAAAATGAAACATTATACACATACATACCTACATACAATAGATATATTTGTAGTGTTTTTTTTTCAAATTACGCGGTATGGGTGGTTTGAAATAAAATCTCTGGTACTTAACATTAATTATAATGGATTACAAAACAGAAAAGTGTGAAAAATTTTACATTACAGTATGAGTTAAAAGTATTCTTTATATATTTTTTTTTCAGGATTCTTAATGATGATGAATCAACTTTATGCTTCTCCTTTGTTTTTGAGATATTTCTCGTCACAAATACTTATTTTGTGTCCATAATCTATAGCCAGCTATTAAAAACTTTTTAGGAAGTTCTGAAAATTTTAGGTTTCGTCCTTTAACGTCCTTGAAATTTCTTTGGTCACAAAAAATTTTAGAACTTGAAAATTGTAGAAAAAGTTTTTCCATATATTTTCAACACTACTGATCAGAGTTTTTTTTTTCATATTTTGAAAGGATATAGTTTAGATCCAGTTAGACCCAAAATTGCTTAATATGGGCTGGGAACACACATTTTTGTTCAGAATTATTAAACTGTGAGAAGTAATGTCTAAAAAAAGTTTGCTAAGGTTTTGAATAAAATGGTGTATTTTATCCTGAAACCAAATCCATTTCAAACCATGCAGTCGGAGTGACTTCAAATTGCGGAATTGGTTGCCGATTAAATATGTTGTTTTTTAAAATAATTAAGGGATCATCCTCCGATTTGATTGAAAATCATTTTTTCCGAAGTTATGCTCACTTAAAGCTTTAGTGTGAGAGCTTGAAAAACCGCTGAAAATTGGTTCAAAATATTCGCATTTTCATCGAAATAAAAATAATTAATTTTTGTCTTTTGATTCTAATAAAACTTCTTTCTGATTCTCTCACAGAATCTTTAAGACATTTTGTAAATTGTTGGAAATTGGCGGAGTTATAGCGCTTTTTATAAAAAAAAGGCTGATTTTCGCAAAAGCTCCAATATTTTTTACGCTTAAAATCTCATTGTGTATTTGCATTAATATGAGAGAGAAATGACATGAGTTTAATGCTTGTTAAAACACATTTGCGGTCAGGAGATTTTTTCCCCAAAATAAAAATGTCAATTTTTTTTCATCTTTGCCAAGCCACTCTACGGTACTATTTTCAAAGCAAATAACAAAACCAACATTCCAAATTACTTTCTGAAAATCCTGCTTGCATTCTGCTTACTTTTTTTACCGTTGTTTTCGTAATAACATTTTATCGTAGGAAAGATATAAAAACATTGTAAGCACATATAGCTTTTTCGCTAAGCATAACAGCTAATATTCAAAATTTTAAACTTTTATCTTTAAAACGATTTCTGCATTTATGATTTGTCATAATATGCACGAAAGTTATGGCACTTGAAAAATTACTGCTAATGTTAGTAATTTTATTTTGTTTACGTGGCGTATGAGTGACATTTAATTATTTCACATAAAAAGTTAAAGTCCACCAACGTGCACCTAAATCACATGCAAAGCAATATTTAAATCATAGATGGGCAATATTTTGGAAGCAGGAGCTACTTATAACAAAAACAACAACTGCAACAACCCAAAATAAATTCGATCTCGATATTTGAATTCCAAGAATCAAGCAAGAACAACATTAGTGTAGAACTAAAAATTACATTGATCGAACAAATCGAGAGAAACTGTTCTCAATGTGCGCATTGTTGTTTCCTTGTTCGCACGCTTCGGTTTTTTCTGAATGATGCAACAATAACCATAATACAAATCCGGTACATATCGCGTATAAAAAAAAACCAAATTGATAAAAAATGTGTGTAGCAGTGGTGAGTGCATGGATTTATTGCTTTGACTCGTTTTGCATATTTTGCCCTTCGCTGGTTTAAATAGTTAAAATTTTTGTAAAAGTAATGATAAATTTTACAAGACAAAATTATGGAAAATATAAAATAATTGGTTTGAACCAATTGTTGGATCTTATGTGAGTTGATTTAAGGACTTTTTGGTCGAACAATAAACAATTTTTAAATAAATTACTCCCAGAAGATGGCGACAATGAACGCCGAAACGTCGGAGAATTAAAAATAAAATTTTAAAAATTGATTATTTTCGACGAAAATGTTCTTAAATGAAATATTCATATTTGAAAAATAAGTTGTAGCTAAGCAGTAAAAGTTAAGATAAGAAATCGGGAATGAGGATTTAAATTTTTGGTTCACTATATAGGCATACATTGTAACTGGTATCAACGCAGAATTTTTCTGGATATGATAATCCTATAAGAGATTAGGTCTTAAACAGAGACGTACCGTGCACATCGGGCTCCTGGCGCAAAGAACTTATTTACCAACCATCATCAGTTTTGACATTTAAGAACTCTAGCAAAATGATAAATATTTCACGACCATTTTGCCCTCCTTCAAGTCTTACGCCCGCGGCGAAGTTATTGGCAAAAAGAAGAGTTGTTTTTTAAGTTGCCTACTTTGCACCGCCATATAAGATCTGTCATCTTATTTTTTTTTTAAAGACCCAAGTTTCATTCAAGCATTCATGCTAACCACAATTTTCTGATCCGCGCTGGGTGGGAGTTAATACTTTAAAGAATGACCCATTTGTATTCTGCAAATAATTCTTGCAATAATCACGATTGCTGTTTTTCTTGTAATTTTATGCTGTGTCAGCTTTTCACTTTCACACAGAAACAGACCGATAACCAACCAACGCACACAGCATTCAACCACAAGTATGCAAGGGTATGCATTCTTAACGAAGATCCTGCAGTCAGTAACTATTTTGATTGCAAATCCTGAAAAACCAATAAAGTTTGCACAATTTTTTTTTTTTTTTTTTGCTAAAGTTTTTTTGATTTTTTGTATAGTTTTTTCATCCGAAAAGTGTTAAGTTGAAATTTCTTCTGTGGCACTTGAGGGCATTTCTTTCATTTAAAAGCGTTGGTGCATCAGTGATTGCGAGAAATTGTTAAGGGCGATAGTAGGTAGGTATGTCCTGGCCTGTGTAAAGTAGACTTGCTGTAGCTACTAAAGTTTCCACTCAATAGGTGAATCAGTGGCTTTAATTGAAATGGAATTGTAATGCTGCAAACGTGTTACGTTTGCCGCACGAGTGAACTTGTGCCCACCAATGTGGATTGCCTTCAAATTGGTGTGTTGCATGTGCGTTGATGATGCAAAGCGTGGTTGGTGGTCATGTTGCATAAAATTGATGTACAAGCGATTGTCGATTGTTTTCTCGGTGAAGTGGGAAATAAGCGAATTTGAAGTGCCTTAAAAGTGATGAATATCAAACAAGAAAGGAACGAAGAATGTATTGAATTAGTTTCTATCATATATTTCATTATTTGTGCTCCTTTGGTATGCAATTTTCTATTTATTTATATATGATATAGCAATTTGTTCATATCTCAACTTTTTATTTTTGCAAAAGTCTCCACAAAGAATGTCGTTAAAATGAAGCATTTCAACTACTTTGTGCCACTTTTCATTATGGATGAAGCTTCACTTTATATGCAAATGCCAGCAATTGTTTTCTGATGCGACAACGTTAGAACACAAGATGATGGTTTACGTTGTTGCTGCTGATGATTATGATGAAATGAAGCACTTCCTGACACAGGAACCATCAAAGAAAGGATATCTAACATGCGCTGCTGGTGCTGCTGCCACATAGCGTGCAATATAAGCAGAGTACAAAGGATACGCAATGTTTATTGTCTGTTACACAAAGAGAAAAAATAAGTTATATATTTTACTCAAAACTTAATAACTTAAAGTGTTAATACGTTTTGTCAACATAAAAAAATAAATTTATGAGTCCTTGCAATTTCAAAATTTCATACCAATTAAAAATCAGACACCGTTCTCTTCAATCAAAGTAAAAATATTTATGATTGAAATTTCGATTGGTGTCTGACATTTACTCTAGCAATAGCACAATAACAAATTATACTCATTAATATTTAGCTCTTTTTTTCTCGGTGTACAAAAATGCAATGCCACAACATGAACTTTGACATCGAACCACCCCTTTGTGGGCACAATAAGGATGCGCTCTAAGCGTTACCTTAGTTCGTCTCGTCATCGCGTCGTCGTCTGTTAGTCCTTTGTTAAAAGTGCAGCATTGCCAGATCTGTGCATTGTTTTTGCTGCAGCTGCAGCTGCTCCTGCTGCTATTATGCTGTTGCCTATGCCGAGGTGACAACTTGACATTTATGACACGCAAATAACGCGGCGCACACAGCCAATGTTTACAGCTCAAAGGAAAATATGAGCAAATACAAGAGAAATTAAAGAACAAAACGAGGAAAATTGCAAAAGCGACAAAAAGAAAAAAATTTAAAAAATGCGGAAGCTCTGCAAGATTTGAAGCGTGCAAAATTATGCAATAGCTTGCAAAGAAAGTGCTTACTTTAAATTGTTGTTTTAGGACAGACATAGGCGTTTTATGGCCGAAAACTTCAAAATTTAAATTTTAAATTATAATTTAGGTACTCATGAAAAATAACATCTCTGAAGGAGTTTTGATCACGAACCACATTTATTTACAAAATTTTGAAGGTCCACGGTTATTATTAAAACAAATGTTTTTATGCCAAGTCAACTCGTAAATTCTTCTTCTTCTTCCTCTTATATCTACTATAATATTAAACGAGCAATAATTGTATACATTGTGTACATATAAATATGTCTATATATGGCAGGGGCGCGGCACAGCCCTAAACTTTAATTTTGATAACGTCATATCTCGCAAACCATTTAAAATATTGTAATCTAAATTTAGTACACAGATGCAGATTATAAATATCTTAATTTTTGTCAAAAGTGGGCGCAATCGGAAAAAAGGGCGTGACACTTTTCAATAATTGAAAATTTTGATTCAATATTACTCGAAAACGGCACCGACGATTTTTATAAAAATTTTAAAGATAACACTGAAAGCAGTCGTCATAACAAATTATGTCACTATGCTGGCAAAACTCGTTGAAGGGCGTGGCACAGCCCACAATATTTATAAACGTTATAATAAGAGAACTACCAATGCAGTCGTTATGGAATTCAACATGGTGGATGTACTCGCTATAAGGTATCTCATAATCAAAAATGGGCGTATTAGAACCTGTGGACGTGGCACCTCCCATACAAACAAAAAACATTTTGTGTTATATTTGGTGTATTATAAGAGTAATCCTAACAAATTTTGCTATAGAGATGTTGGTTACTATAAGTTCTAAAATTAATTGTATTTCGAGAGGATTGAATCAGTGGGCGTGGCACCTTCCACACAAGCAAAACACGTTTTGTGTTATATTTAGTGTGCTATGAGAGTTATCTTTTTAAAATTTGGTATAGAGATGTCGGTTAGTTAAAACTCTAAAATTAAGTGGACTTCGACGGGATCGCATCAGTGGGCGTGGTACTTCCCATTATAACAAAATGTTGTAAGTGGGTCATATTTGATTTATTTAAATATTTTTTGACTGTTTCTACTTTTTTTAACCTCTTTCAACTTGTTTCAATAATTTCCATATTTTTTCGACTTTGTCAAACTCATTCAACTTTTTTCGACCTCATTCAATTTGTTTTAGAGATATTCAACTTTTTTTCGAGATTTTCAACCTCTTTCATTCAACTTTATTCAACCTTATTAAATTTTTTCGACTTTTTCAACCTTATTCAACTTTCTTCGACTTCTTGTACATCATTCAACTTTTTTCGAATTATTCAACTTCTTTCAACTGTTTCAACATTTTTCAACCTCTTTCAATTTTTGTCAACATTTTCCATATTTTTCCGACTTTTTGAACATCATTCAGCTTTTTTCGACTTATTCGACCTCATTCAAATTTTTTAGAGACATTCTACTTTTTTCGAGTTTGTCAACCCCTTTCAATTTTATTCAACCTCATTCAATTTTTTCGACTTTTTCAACCATATTCAACTTTTTTCGACCTCATTCAATTTTTTTAGAGATATTTCAACTTTTTCGAGATTTTCAACCTCTTTCAACTTTATTCAAACTCATTCAACTTTCTTGGACTTTTTGAACCTCATTCCACTTTTTTCGAATTATTCAAAATTCTTTCAACTGTTTCAACATTTTTCAATCTCTTTCAACTTTTTGAAACATTTTCCATATTTTTCCGACTTTTTGAACATCATTCAGCTTTTTTCGACTGTTTCAACCTCATTCAACTTTTTTTGAGTTATTCAGCTTCTTTTAACTGTTTCAACATTTTACAACCTCTTTCAATTTTTGTCAACATTTTCCATATTTTTCCGACTTTGTCAACTTTATTTAACTTTTCTTGACTTTTTCAACATTGTTCAACTTTTTTCAAGATTTTCAACTTTTTTGGAGATTTCAATCTCTTTCAACTTTTTCAATACTTTTCATATATTATCGACTTTATCAACCATTTTCACCTGCTTCAACACCTCTCAACTTTTTTATGTTCCATTTTTTTTCCGACTTTTTCAACAGTTTTCGCCTTTTCAACCAATACTACTTTTTTAATCTTTTTTGACGTTTTTCAACCTCTTACAACTTTCTTAATTATTATTTTCGGCTCATCAACTCTTTTCAATGTTTTTTAAATATTTCAACTTATTCAATATTAGTCAACTTTTTTCAACAAATTGCTAATTTTTCGATTTTTTCACCCACAAAACGAAAAACCGAACAGTGGTCGGTCTCCTGGTACTGTAGTTATGTCCTGTTATTAGGCAGCTACCAAATGTAACCAACGTGGCATTTGGTTCGACTGAGTTAAGCTATTTAACATAATGGATCGCTTAGCTACTAAAAAGTACCTACGTTAAAATTTTTTTCTACAAAAATGGTTAATCAACCGTAATTACGTTTCGCGCTTTAAAAGGAGATTATGGTCATCATAATTGTTTTACTGAGCAAACAATTTCATATATTTTGCGCTGAATTAAATCTTTTTCAGTAACATAGCAAATTTCTTCTTCTAAGCAGATTTGCCTATGATAAATTTTCTACCCTCACACGCCTTTCTTTGGCAACGTACTAAGTTTCATAGTAAAGCGAACAGTGTCCTTTATTAAATTGCATTCAATGATGTGCATATCTTAATAAAATTGATTTAATTTGATTTAGTTATAAAGAACATATAAATCTCTTGATAACTTAAGAAAATTTCATTAAGATGAAAATTCCTGTTCTATTTATTTCTTAAATTTAATGTACAAAAAAATTTTTATATGTTTGCTGACTTGAACATGAGGTGTCAAATTCAAATTTATTTAAACCATATATTATATTTTGATTTTTCATTCGAAAGTTTTGAGTTTCAATTGTCTGCAAGAAATGTGTGAAACTTTTATATGCAAATGGCATTTGCACACTAAATTATTAATGTTTTAATTATTAAGTTCAATCTGGGCAGAAAACTATATAAATAATTGATTGTTATCAATACATATGCTTGTAATATTAATTGCTAAATTCCATATTTATAAGACAAGTGAAGAAAACAAATTTACTTAAAGGTACTTGTACAACTCATTCAGGCGTTATGCTTAACTAAAATTCATAAAATCATGAAGTGCTTCATTTGTTGTTAAAATTCTTTATATTCAGTTCGTTCTTTCAAAATAAAATAATGACTGTTATTCTCTTGAATTTGAAAAAATTTTTTTCTATTTTTCATTCAATTCATAAACTTTTATTTCGATGGAAGTAAAACCAAATTTTCCATAATAAAATTTTATATAGCAAACATTGATATACCATAAGCAAATACAAAAGCCCTTAAAATATATTTCAAAATAAACATAACATGCCATATTCTCGCACACATATGTAAATGCAGTGTGAACTTTATCTTTCAGCTATTTTGGCATTGATACAATAAATTTACAACATTTAACAATTGTTTTTGTAAATATTTGCACTTCTGTTGAATGCATTTTGAAATTTAAACGTTTTTGAAATACATATGGTAAATATACATACGTATTTATTGGTCAATGCATGTGTGAGAGTTAATAAAACATAAATTTTTTGATTCATAGTTTTAAACTTCATCTATGGTTGTGTGGCACTAGAAGCAAGGGAATGGAACATTGCTATAAGATATTTAATCTTTTTTTTCAAAATGCACAATCTAGGAACTTAGTAGAAACGAAACTTGAAAGAAATCTTTCACCTGCAATGACCTTTGATTTGAATTCACTTAAGTGTGACCTTCGGAAAAAGTGTCAGTTGGAAAGTGTACAATCACTATTGATTTGATTACGCTAGTATATAAAATAGTTTTCATTATTAATTATTTATATATTTCAATTCGACATAATTCTCTTCACCATTATGCATAAGTGACATGCCATTCAATACTTTGTGACCAGTACACAGCGAATTGTTAACGTTTGATTACCATCCTTTGTTCTTGTTGTAATTTGCATTTGCTTTGACATGATTACGCCCCAACATCTTCCGGTTAAACTATCACAATATCAACAATCATACAACATTAAACAAAAGATATTTCGCAAATACAAATACACACACGAATACTACTAAAGATAGCACATCGCCATATGACGCCATATTGGCTTTGGAATGACACATCGTTAGTGTTAGCATGCAAGCAAAATCATATCGATTGTCATGTTCGTTTCAGCATAAACGGATGTTGCGTCAACATCCGGTTTATTTGCTAAATTTTGAATGTCATCGTATTGGTTGACATTTGCGGTGCATAATTGCGGCGTTGTATGAGTGGTACGTACATATGTATGTTTACTATCCAACCAAATAATTGAATTTGTGAAGCGTAAAAACAGCAAAATATTCTAATTTTTGATTTTACCACTACTTTATGAATTAGAAAGTTTAGGCGACAGCAAAAATAGCCATAGATGGAAATACAGATAAAATTTTGTAAATTTACATATGGCGAGATATATCATAGCTGAGTGAACCAAAATTGTATGTTTGCTTATTAAAACTAATCAGTTTATTGTTAATATTCAATGCGCTTGTAGAAGATTTTATGCCATATTCTCGTAAATTTATGAATCGATCAATTAATGATATTGCTTGCAGTGAATATCGACTGAGGGTAAACTGGGTTTGCTAAGCTCGAATCTGCCATCAGATTTTGACCTACACATCAGTGTATTGAGGTAATGATAAATTTACCTGATATTGACACGATTACAAACGCTCTACTATGACTTTGTTTATTGCGAGAGAGATTTGGTATTGAGGCAAAGTTGTTCCTCAGAAAATTACATAAATTCTTTCATATACAGTGGTGAACAGTGAAATCCGGAAAAAACAAAAAATATTGAATAAAATCTTTTAGGATCTAAATATTTTATTGATTCAAAAAACTAATGCAAGGAACAGAAAGTAGCAAATAATTTTTATTGAAAATATTTTGCTGTCGTTCAAAAAATCACACCATAAATTTTTAGCAAAAAAAGTGAAATGTGAAAAATGCTTTTCAATAGAAGGTTCCAAGTTTTCTATCAGGATGTTTTATAGTCGACTGCTTTGACAGTTCCTTCAATCAAGGCCAGTTGTTCAACTTGGTAATAAGAAAATTATCCTACTAATCGGTTGCCTAAATATTCTATATATGCACTCGTCGTTATAACGCTCTCCAGTTCTTCGGCGCACGTCCAGCATTCCATCGGAGTCGGATATGTTGAACTTTGATTCATCTGAGAAGATCACATTCTGCCAATCGGATATACAGTCCTCATTTTGTGCTGGTTGGCCCAATCCAAGCGTTACTGACGCATTTGACTGGTAAAAAAGGCTTTTTTGCTAGACGATGTACAGATATACCAGCATCATGGAGCCTTCATCACACAGTCATTGAAGAAATTTTTATTACTCCACATTCAACAAACTCTTTTCTATTTTCTACAGCTGTTTTGATGCGATTTTTATGACTAATCTTTTTCAAAAGTCGATCATCACCTTCCGTAGCCATTCCCTTCCCTTCCTTTCGACTTGTCGACCCAGTTGTAGAATACTTTTTAAAAAGTCAGCTACTGCAGTCTACTCTAGCAGAAATTTCACGTATCGTTAATCTATCACTTCGAAACGCCAAAATCTCGCACTTATCCGCTTCGCTCTTATTTTTATGATTTGGCAAAAGTATAACTTCTATTTATACAAAGCTGTTGTCCTACCTCTAAAACAAAGCCCTACCTACGCCATACCAGCAAAAAAAAAAACCATACTACAAAACATAGAGTTTGACGGAATCGTAAAAACCTTTTTTTAAAATTTTTTTTTTGTCCGGATTTCACTGTTCGTCACTGTACATTATCTTTCCAGCACCAGTTCATAACCCTCCAATGGAGCATTTTAGTGTAAGACCGTAGAAAAAATACTCAGTCGACTAGTCGCTTATCTCCTATGTAAATATTTTTACAAAATTTAACTAAAGCTCTATAAGAGGCTATAAGACAGTGTGGGAGGGGTATCGTAATTTAAAAAAATATATTTACTTTTCATGAGAAACAACTTTGCTTCAGGCACCAAACCACTCAGACTTGAAATTAAAAATGCCGCAGAAGTGCTTGTATGCCAAAATCTGATGATAGATTTGAGCTCAGCAACCCCAAGTTACTCTGAGTTGACTTCAGTCTAAATTTGTCCAATTGCACTGCCCACTGTGTTTATTAACTACAATAGGTAATTACTTTTAATTAATTTTACCGTCATGAGCAATGACCGATATTCTTGTACATTTTCAAATCGATCAACTCAGTTAATAAATTAAAAAATTTTATCATATCTAAGTGCCATGCAATTACCAGTTTAAATTGAACCATCTGTTTACTTGTTAGGTTCGTTTATGGCTGATCTAAATATTTACAAGAAAATCGGTCTTTTAATTTGACTGAAAATTTGATTTTCAACAATAAATCTTATTGAAATATTTGCCGCACCCTGTAGTAGTGCGTAAGCAGAATACTTATATTAACAATGTAAAAATATGTGTAAGTCATAAGGTGTTGATTTTCGTCATATCTTCTAAATCAAATAAATGTCACATGCTTGTGATATGACATCTATTTATGAAATTTTTCTTTACTAAATTTAATTTTGTTGCAAAATAGAAAAAAAAAAAAACTTTTTATGTTGACAATTTGCTGTCACCAGTGTACAAAATGTGCAACACCACAAACAACGGAAGTGTTGACATCTTCTCAACATATTAAGTGTACATACACACACACACTTACACACACAATCATGTCATGTTTGTGTTAAATTTTTGCAGCAATGGCTGATGAATTTATAAATACTTTTATGCTTAAGAAAAGTTGAGAAGTTTCTTTTTTTTCTATTTACTGAAACTACACTAGAGCACACAATCTTTTGTACAAGCACACTACACAAATAAACAAGTATGTGTTTACGTATATCTTGCAACAAGAGACCTCATGTTCTACTTCTTGGCATGTTTCTTAAGCTATAATTGAACTTCAACGTTGGGTCCTGGTGCTGCTGCTGCTACGTTGCAGTGGATAATGGGACAGAATGAATGCAAGAAAAAATATTTAGAAATTTTATAATTTTTTGTTGGACAGTAGAGTATACCGCTCACTAAAAAATACAAAAATAAAAAAATTCAAGAATATACCCAAAAAAATGCATTTTTTTTTGACCCACTGTGCGCTGTTACGCTTCAGGTTATTTCTTGCTGCATACGTAAGTTTCAACAGTTTTGGCATTATGCCAAGTAGTAGTACATAGTACTTGAAGTAACAGAACCAATTTTTGCACCCTTTGGTTATGGTTCACTGTTCACTATTCACTGCATCTGCACAAGTAAACTTGAAAGTTTTGGGCTCTGTCTTACAAAGTCAGCTCAATGAATTTTTGATAAGCAAGTTAATGAGAAAAACTAAAGGAAAATGGAGCAGAACCAGCAGTAGCAGCAAATTTCGCCAGTGAACCCAAGATGACTCATGTTATTTTTGAAAGGTCCTACCACTTACCATCCTTGCTATAAATAATGCATGTGCTATTTAGTATAGCTATTGGCTAAAACGTAGCAAAAATTTATTTATTTCTTTTAAAAAGAACATGAATTGTTTTTAAATTGATGTATTGATGCTATGGCGCATTATATAAATGTTCTTCTCATTATACGCTCGTAATAACATTTTAAAGGATATTTATTATTTTACTTTGAAAGCATGAAAATTTTGTATTTTAGCTTTGAGCGGATTTGTAAAAAAGCTTTTTTTTGTATCTACAAATATTGAATTATATTAAAGAAATCATTAAATATTTTTTAATCTATGAAATTTAAAATATAAGCTAAAGACTGCGCATTGAATTTTGAGTAACTCAGGTAACTCAAACTTTAAATATAACCACATTGTTATTGTTATCGTATGAAGGATTGTGTTTATTTTCTTTTCACTGAAAATAAAATATTAATATTTGCAGCTCATTGAACTCAAAGGTAATTAATTTAAATAAGTAAAGTCAAATGAATTGAAACACAACAATACATTTGGTATTTAAAGAATTAATGGAAACATTTGTCGAACTCACTCAAGGGTAAAATCAATACTAAAAATCATCTCTAAACCATGAAGGTGCTGAAACAAAGTTATCATCTTTTCAAAAATTTTCAAATTTCATACCTAATTTTTTCTTTTCAACAATTTACAAGTTTTCACCAATAATAGTCTTCGCTGTGCTCTGAAAATTTGGTGACCTAGGACCAACTTTAATGTCGATATTTCCCAGTTGAATTATGTTCTTCATATGTATAGCAATCTCATGAACGCTGCAATGAATGCTGTCAACGCCAGCGAACGCACAAAAAAACTAAAGAACTCAATACTCTTGAAGTTTTCCAAGTTTATCTCTAAAAAAGTTTAAGTTAAATGAAAATAAAAGGAAAAAAAATATTAAGTTTAAAGCACCGTGCTGCTGCTGCTTTAAGCTAATATTTAAACTTTCAAACAAGACACGAGCACGAAAAGAGTGAATGTCCTTAAACTAAAGACTGAAAAGAAAGCAAAAAAAAAACTTTTTTCTTAACTAAGCTATGACATCTCTTTTAATAGAGTTTCCTGCTTCAAAGCTGCAAATTGGACAATTTCATGTTGGCCAAAAAGTCACAAGAATTTTCATTGTGCGCTTTGGGGGCATTTTTGCAACAGCAAAAGTAGCGGCACGGTAATGAAAAAACTTTCAGTGAAAATTGTGTTCTGCTCCTTTATTTTTTATTGGACATTTGGTGATGAGCGGAAGTATGCTGTCAAGAGTGTGCTGCCAATGCAGAATGAGCGTGTAATTATGCGTGGCTAGTTAAGTCTTGAGGGGCTATTTTTTTTTTCATACTTTACGGTAAGACATTTTAAAAGTGCGTTACCTAATATGACAGCATTAAATGAGACTTTAACTAAATTTATCAAAGCGAAAGCTACAAAGTTTAGTTAAACAAAGTTGAAGAAATAAAAATATAAAGTTTTGGGAAAACTTTAGAAAATTAATATTCTCTTGAAAGTTCAAATAAAATCGACACTTTTTAACTAAAGTTTGTTATAAACCACTAAATGGCGTACCAGAGGAGCAAGCAAATAAATAGGAAGTATGTAGGTACAGGGGTTTAAGCAGAAATAGTTTTATTAAATAAATGAGTACCTATGGAAATATAAAAATTAAAACCTCAAAAATTCTTTTTAGGGAACTTTACATAAGCCGAAAAGCACTGAAGACTGGAGGAAAAGAAAAATAAATTAATGGGTCCAAAATGCCACGAGCTGATAGAAATTGAAAATGAAGAGTAAAAAAAATAAAAATCTAAAATAACGATTATTTTGGATCGAAAAAAATAAAAATCAAAAATAACGATTATTTTTGATTTTTAAAATAAAAATCACTAAATTAAGAATCATGTCTTATACCTACGATTCTTGGTAAAAGAAACTCCTCGGTATATTTAAACTCACATTTCTTATCTAATCGGTTTTATCTTAACGATTATTTATATGCCATGCTGATAACATCAATATTCCACAAAGCACTTAGAAATATTTGATTTTCATTGCCATTCAAAAGTTTTAATTAGTTTTGTGCAAGAAGTACATTGACCATCACCAGTTAATCCGTTATTTCAATTTAAAATAAATAAACATTAAGCTCCTTTTCAAATTTTAAATGTATAAACTTCCAGCAATTTTATTTGCACAAATTTCAAGTAGAAACATAAGTTTAAATTGAAATCAAATTTCAATGTTTATTAGATTTAATAAAACAACTACAATAACAAATCAAATGAAGTTCATAATGGAAGACAACAACAAACAACATTTGTTTGAATTTAAAATTGAATTTGGTATTAGTACAGACGTACGATGCAAACTACTCATGCTACATACCAATGTCCTTTGGTGCTTATCAGGAACGTGTTCAAGCATGATATTGTGACACCTTCAGTTCTGTTTTTTTTTTCTCTCTTTCTATAGCTCTTCGCCATCAACATTGACAGTTCTATCTTCGCGCGAAAGCACAAGTAGTTAGCTATGTAGCTGGCAGTGGCAGTATGTAGTAGCAGCAGCTCCACTCTTAACTTGACAGCCAAATTGAATACTACAAATGTATATAGCAAAATAAATTTTACTTCCTGTAAAAATGAAAGAGTGAAAAAAAATAAATGCGCGCCGGCAAGTATTAGAGTGGAACCTACTCAGTGCTACGCAGGCATGGCTCGGCGCACTTGAAAGCGTGTCAGTACTCTGAAGGATACTTTTAGTTCACATGCCCTTAGAGTAGTATGGTATAGTACACTTTGACATCCGGCTTTTCGGTGGAAATAACTTTGTCACACAGGACTGTCAATGGGCTTCGTTCGTTTGTTGGTTGGTTTGTTTTTTTTTTTTCTTTTCAGTAGCTCTGATCCCTTTTGCTTTGATGTGAATGTTGCTTGTTACTCTGCAGTGGAGTGTAAGTAGTGGAGTAAAGTCGCAATGTTGAGAATTTCATAAAAAACATAAATTGTTCGATCATATAATAGGGTGGTATATGTATTAAATTTAAAATCTGTTTTATAAGCGTTAAAAGGATGAGTTGAGTAATTTAATTATTAATGCTTGGTCAAAGAACACTCTTCCCAGTAAACTTATTATTTCAAGGCGAATTATAAGCCTTCATCATGTGGAGCTTCAATGCGTTGCAACTGTTGCCATATTCTGATCTATTCAAGCTAGTTTCAGTTCCTCTCATTACACGACAGAATAGCCTCTAGTCAGTGAAAGAACTTTCTTCAGTATTTTAAGAATTTTGAATTTAACAGAAATCGTTTTTTTTTTCTACCACCCCAACACATTACAGACATAAATAAGCAGCTTTAGTCAGCACTTTATTATTTTATTTATATTATTTTATTTTTCCTTTTCAGCAAATGCCTATGTATCATTTGCAGGACGACTTACTCGTTTCCTTATGTGCACCAATTAGTTGACACCAACTTAATTAGAAGCAGCAGCACTAAAGATGGCACTTCAATGTGCTGTGATATCCCATGTACAAATTAAAGTTATGAGCTACGATTTTGCAATTTATTGAAGTGTAATTGAATTTATTACGCAAGTAGGCGTTGATGAGTTTCACCATTCACGATTTTGCTAGTGCCAATACCAATACCACGGTACCAGTGGTTATGGGCGCTTTTTGCCTTCATGATGCTTAAAATTGTAATTGATTTTTATATTTTCCATATTGATTGTAAATCATTTACAGAAGAGTGTGGTACATCCTTTTAATAACCTTATAGTAGCAATAAAAGGATGTTAAATGAAATTCGTTGGTTAATTAACTTTGTTCAGCTTAAATTGCTAGAAGAAGAAACATTATTGGTGGACCAATTTTATTGAAAAAAAAAAAAAATCTTAATATAAAATTTTCCAAATGCGAAACTTTCTTTTTGGAAAAGTTATTACAGTCAGAAGTTATGTCTATGGTTGAAAGTTTTGTAGATCACCAGTAAAACTAATTCCATAGACAATATTTGATCATTTTATTCTTCTTCGATTTACTATGATTATAGTCCTCTTAGTCAATATATATATATATATATAAAGAATTTTCTTTTCTTTGTTTATTTCAGTGCTGCTGCAATCGGTGAGATTTGATTTTGATTGAATCATTTCATCGTTTGAAAATTGTCAAGCATCAATTTTTCATTACATCTAACGCACTCGATACAGATCGTTATTTTCCTCAACATAAGAGTCTTTGAAACACACCATCAAAGATAATATTCTACCAAATTCTAAAAGATATCGCAGAGAAGGAACAGCTCTACCAAATCGTCATTTGGAATTTTGTTTTTATTCCCTAATGTAAGTATGAAATTCATATCTATCATCTATAAAGAGGTCGGCAAAGAAGGTGTCCGTTGCCAACTAATATAGCTGTTCTATAGCTTTTCTCGCAATTTTGCTTTCTTTATGTAAGATATGGCCTATTCACTTTCGTTTTTGTCTTAAGACACATATATGTTTCGGATCTTTGAAATAGTAACTCGTTCGGTAACAAGTTAGATCAAAAAATTTGAAATATCTTCCGAAACAACTACTAGCTAATTGTTATGGTTCCTTTCCAAATACTACAGCCACAAAGCCGTACTGATACAACGTTAGACTTTAATAATCTCACTGACTTTTTTAATTTCCAATTTTGAAGATCACGGTCACAAACCATGGAAATTCGTAACGCTACCTCAAACATTAAGGCTTATAGTCATATAATTTAATAGTGTCTTAAGGATGATCTAAGGCAGCTTTCACATAATTCAATTTTTATGGAATATCACAACCTCTTTCAAGAACAGCAAGAAACTCGACATAACATTTGACGGTCTTTTGACAGATTGTCTCTTGGCTGAAGTTGAAAACGAGGACGAATAAAAAAGGTAAATTACTCTAAAATACTCCAGCTAAGGCTTTTGATGCTCCGGAAGTTGTAGTAGCCAAGAAGTTTTTATCGCAGATCAGGAACCCAAGTAAACATTTGTTGCATGCTATTTATAAAAACTTTCCACATTAGAAGGATGTCGATCTTAAAAGAGGAAACCATTTTCAAAGTGGAGATTAAAGACTTACTGCTCTTGCCCAAACTGAAAGCCTTACTTCGGTTGGGATGTCACTATGAGATTGAGAAGATTCTCAGAGTTAACATAGCTGAGAAAATTTGGCAAATTATTTTGCATTATATTTTTCGGAAAATTTACCTACCTTGTCGGTAGGCTTACCTACAAAATAGTAAACTAACAACTTTTTCGATAAATTTTTTTTATATAAATTTACTAACTCTGTTCGGTTTAATTTACTAATTTGAAGGGTTGGAATGTGTTTATCTATCGATTTCAGTTAAATTTATCTATGTTTTTTTTTTTTTTGTGTATACATTTGTTCTTAAGCACTGGCTATAGAGTAAGGTTTGCAAAAATTCAACGCTCTACCCTACAATTGCACCAGGTGCTTAATGAAGTTGACACTATTTTGTCAATATGTTCCAACTGCTGTAACCAACTCACGTGAAAGTGAAAAATGAAAAAAAAAAACAAAACAAAACTTTATTTGCCAAAGTCAATTAAAACCACCATTAAACTTTTGCCTAAACAGATCAAAAACGACGATGTTTTAATGAAACAACCATCCCATATACAAAAGCATCGAGGCACTTCTATTTGAAATGCTAAAGCCTGCGCTGCTATCAAATAAAGCTTGTTTCAACAGAGTTTTCCAATTTAACATGTTATCTGTGGCGTTGCCAGAAATTATATACCCTACACACTATTGACAATAAATATTCTGAAATAGCTCTCAGTGTACTAAGGAATGATTTTCGATTGTATGGAAAGTGCAAGGCCTTCTTGCCAAAATCTGCTCATTTTTTCTTTAGTGCTTGTGCGCGTCAATTTTAAAATTTGATTCCATTATATTAAAAATCTTTTTCAATATTGTATTTGTAGTTTTATGCTAGAATGAGAGGTGCCAAACCCTTTTCCAAAATGTAAAAATATTCTTTTAAAAACTTCCACGCCTTCTTCTATACGTTACAAACAGAACGATAAAATACATGAACCCAGTGTGTAGGGTATAAAAAAGCGTTTTTGGTATATGTGAAAACTTATGCGTTACTACTACAGGCAAAAACACACACACACACTAGCACCTTTGCTTACCACACCATGTGAAGCAGTAGCGAAAATTGAATAATTTCATTTACCTGCTTCTGAATTTTCATCATCACAACCGACATGATGATGTTGATGGTGACAATAAACGTCATCATTGTCAGCATCATCCATTTTCGACATCACTATCACAGCAGGAATAAAATACAGCATAGGAAGGTAGAATACTTTCAATATAGAGCATCCTCTGTGTATGTGCTTTATGTTATTTTTTTATTATAAATAATCACAGCTCACTGTTGTCATAGCTTTCATTCCAATCAATTTAAGTTTTCGAATAAAAATTTTTATAAATTTCTCTTTTAAAGCTTAAAGGTATTTGAATTCTATCAGTCAAGTGTAAAGATTATTTAAAAAATTTACTATCTTTTTGCGAGTGTAGGTTAAATTTTTTTAAGTTTCTGCAAAGAAAACTGAAAGTTTTAAATGAAAGAAATTTCTTAAATAAACAGACTCGCTTTTTATGAGCTAGACCTCTAGATTTTGCGGCAATCAACTACTAATTTTTGATTATTTATACAAAAAATTGTTATTTTTAATTTAACTTAGAAATTAGAACTAAAAATTATATTGAAGTCAATACGAAAATAATTGACAATAATGGACACACTTTAAAATTACCATAATGTGTACCCAACGTCAATTTGTATGCATTAAAACTTCAACTTCAAATATCCTTTTCTGCAAATTTATTTGCTTTAACATGTTGGCTTCTACAAAACCTTTAAATATTCTCGTACATTCATGGAATTCACCGATTTTTCTATTTATCAAAGCAGATCTCATCGAATAACTCTTTGCTTCTTTGGCATTCGATTTTTGCTTGGATTTGCTTTTCTTATTGGATTCTACAAAAACCATTAAAAATTCTCTTACATTCATGAAATTTACTGATTTTTCCATTTGGTAATGCGGATTTCATCGCATATCTCCCGCAGTTGTTTCTTGTTATTTTCTTACAGTTTACTGCTTGCCCTTCGTAAATATTTACAATTTATTTATAGATTTTTTGTATCACTTTTAAATTTTGATTTTGTGTAATTTTTTTATTAAAAATGACCGAAGAATTTTGGCAATATAGTCATACAAATGGGCCAATAAAATCAATCAATAACAAACCAGCATTTACGTAGACATTGTGTAACCATTTATTTATTCATCTAAGTGGCATTTATCTCTGCACTATTAGTGGAGATTGTTTCCCATAGATGGATTATTTGTTAAATCAACTTACATCTAAAGCAGACAAATTAATTCAGCTCATTGATTTGGAAATCTACCAAAGGTGACACACCAAACGGTATTCCTTCCGTACGTGTGTGGTATGTAGGAGGTAGCTAGGTACCATATTATCAAGCATCACCTGGTAACTAACCGAGCAGTAGACGCAAACATTCAAACAGCCAGTCATTGACCACATTTTAATTGATCAGCATACATCAGCTGTGATTGCCATACGACAACGAGGTTGAGGTATTAATGCGAGTATCATGGTCCGTTCAACATTTTAGTTGCAGTATGCAGGTAAGAGTACGCAGGTGATTAATGCAGTAAAGGATTTAATGACATGTGCTGCTGTTGACTAGAGGTGGTGATGTGCTATGACGTTGAAGTTTAATATAGGGAAATATTAATAATTTCACCAGAAAACCCGAATAATTAGGTCAGCCACATGAGGATTGATGTTACGAATTATTTTATTTATAAGCAATTGATGTATTAAATGGAATGCGCCTTTGAGATTAACATCTATTTATGATGAGGAAAATTTTTGGAACTTTTGAAAGCTGTAAAATAGTTTGTTGCGTATACTCTTACTTTGTTAGAAATTGAATTATTTTTGGGATTTTTATAAAATTCTTTGAGTAGAACTATGTTATGATATTATAATGAATGAAAGAACATATTAAGTAGTAGAAAGATATTTGATAATTAGTTGTATTTATTATTTGGCTGTGATTGTTTATCACATGCATATGTATGCAACTAACGTAAATCCTTTGACTTTTTATATAAAGCAAGTTATTGCTCAGATGTTCAACGCGAGCATCTCTTTTTGAACAATAAGGATATGTATACTCAAGAATACATTTTACATTTGGCATAATTAGCAAAAAATGTTTGTCTTAGAAGCAACACTTATATTTGTCAAGAATATGATGGTGAAAAATTATACATTTGCATAAACACAGATGTAACAAAACTTCTGTAAAGTAAAGCGTGTTTAAGTAGCAACCCAGAAATGGATAAGCCTTTATCTCTAATGATTGCTTTAAAAATGTTCCTGCTTCCGAAAATTTTGAAGTGAAACAACTTTATGCGTACACAGTTTTCACAAAAAAATTTAAAACGTTAGTAGTGAAACGGATATGTAAGCAAAATAAAAAAATAATCTTACTGCTCCAAAATTACTCCACCAGGCTTATTCCACAAAAATTGGGAAAACATTGTATTGAGTTTTTTTAACCCTAGTTCGACCGAAGATTTTTATAACTCATTTCGGCCGAAGCAGTCACCCGGGTGAATATATTTGACAATATGATAAATTAGGAATATAGAGGAATAATTTTTTTAGAAATAATTTTTTTATTAAAGTTAACTTTCTTAGTCTTACAATGAACATAATATCAATTTTCTAGCTTTGACAAAACCGGAGTTATGCATTTTTGAAAGTGAGTCTCCAAGCCAAAAATCAGGAAATTCTCAAAATTTAAATTCACCATATTTTGAAAAAAAAAAAAAAATGTCTTCAAAAAAAAATTTTCGAACAGTTATCTCTTCTTTTATGATAAAAAATAATAAAAAAAAATTTCAACCAAATCAAAAATGTGTCGGTCAATTTTTGTCAAAATTCGTTCGGATTGTAAAAGAACGTCCCATGTGGCTGCTTCTAGAAGTTTACTTGAAATATTGGATCGCTTAAGTTTTTATTAAAATTTTTAGTTTTTTTGTGAAAAATACCACCGCAAACAAATATGTTATTGTTTTTATTGTTGTTATTATTGATACTGTGGCTTTGTTGTTCTTTTTGTTGTTGTAGGTGATCTTGCTCATGCTTTTTCAACAAAACCCAAAATTTCAAGTATATTTCTAGAGCTCGTACACTTTCCTTCCTTAAAAAATCCTTAATCAATCAATCTTAGAATATCATACCATTTGAAAGGACATAAAATGAGTTTTCTTATGTATTAATTAAAATTTTTGTAAAATAAAAATTTTCCCAAAAACTAACGCTTTTTTAAAAAAAAAGTTGAATAGAAATTTCGATAAAGTGTCATATCTCGAAAATTATCAAAAACTATACGTGAAATTTCAAACTTTTGTGAGCTTATATTATAGTTCATTAAATAATCTTTCATATGACATCCATTTTTTGAAAGTCGATACAGGGGTTCCCAAATTATAACAACGATTTCATTAAAAGCTATATCCCCGACTTCCGATAGCTATATCTCCGACTTCTGATGCCATATTCATGTTCAGTATTGAAAGCCTAGTAAGATAAATATGATTTTATAAAAAAGTGAGACGCACTCCCAAAGTAAACTTATGCCAAAGGTATTGTCAAAATACTTATGCCACGCAAAAATTCGTTGTCTGCATGCATTCTTATCAGCAGAAAGAGAATGCAAGAGCTAAACAATATAAAAATTGGCATGCAAAGAGCTAAAAATAGATTCTTTGTTTTGCGCTTCATTTTCGCACCGTTATTTAACGGTACTAAACAAAGTAACGTTCGATTGTCACAAATAGATTTTGTCAAAATAATTATGCCAACTAGTGTATATTGACTCATTATTCTTCTGATACTATTCGATACATTTCCCGTTTTGTTGACTTTTATGAGGGTTTCTTATACTAATCGACACATTTCGACTCTAATCGGCTGTTTATTGTTTTTTGGTACTATTCGATACATTCGGCTTTGAACGAATTTAAAAACGATGTGATACTAATCGATACATTTTCTTTTTCGCCGACTTTTATGATGGTTTCTTATGCTAGTTAATCGACACATTTCGACTCTAATCGGCTGTTTAATGTTTTTTATGATGTTCCCGGATGCTGTCGATTCTTTTCGACTTTTCAAACATTTTTAAAACAGTTTGATACTTCTTGAAATTTTTGGTACCATTCGATATATATAGATTTTCTATACATTTAGACTTTTCGATGTTTCTCAAAAAAAAAAAAAAAAAAATTGGTACCCATTGACTTTGATAACTTTTTCGATGTTTTTTGACACTTTTCGAAGACTTTCGATTTTTATACTCCTCGATGATTTTCAGCTTGTATCGACTTCTTAAATGTGTTTAAGATTCTCAAGACTGTGTCGATGTTTTCCGATACTTCCACAATTTAATGGACTTTTGTGATTTTTTCCGATACTTTGCTTAAAGTTCGGCATATCTCTTAGAGACAACTACGATCAATATGAATTAAAAATTTTTCAACTCGTCAATGTACTTTATGTTTATCATCTGAAGAAGGATTTTTTCATTCAATATTAACTAATAGTTTAAAACTGATGAAGTTAAAATTACTCAAAGAAAAATTGGTAGAAGAAAAAATAAAATTAGCAAAGAGAGAGGTCTGACATAAAAATGATATATCGTCCATATATTAAGATATGCTACAACATAGCCCCTAAGAAAAAAAGTGTAAAAAAATCCTTTTGCAAAAATAACAGATTTAAAAATCTATTTTAAAATAAAAATTACACTTTTTCGGGTTTCATTTTGCAAGAATTATGTAAGCAATTTTTTCTTTCAAAATTTTTACAAATTTCATTGAAAAAAAATCTCACAAAAAATGAAACAAACAACACTTTCCATTATTCATAACAAGTAAGGCCTGTACATACATGCATTTCTATTACAAATTGCTTAAAGAAATAAAAAATAAATCCTCCATTGCTCGTACACATTTTCATATTTTTTTTTTGTTTGAAATGAATAATTTCCTTAAATAGCAACGTTACCACAACTCTATGTTTTGTGTCATTTTTCTGATGTCATAAACAAATGAAACGGAACCACTTGACATCATTTTGTATGCGGCGGAAATTCTTTGCTCTGGCTTTGGCCACTTATCATCAACATCCTTTTTAAGGATTTCTTTTATTTTACTGCATACTACCACTACTACTGCTGCAAGTGCGGCCGGCTTCTATTCAAACAACAGCAAACGGTAATAGCAGCTTGAAAAGTTCTGTCCTGTCCAAACTTAACGCTGCACTCAAGAATGGCTGCGACTTGAATTACGACCAAGGAATCTACACGCAATTTAAGAAAGACGTCGTTTTTTTCTTTCTTACTGACTGTTCTACTTTTCGTTTCTTTTCATTTCATTTGCATTTGATGCACAAATTTAGCTCTATCGGTGCAGTACTATGGTAAGAATTTTAAAAAAATTTTAATATATTTTTTGCTAAAAGTATCAAAGTTCATTTTCATGCCCTAAAGCTTTGCAGAATGTGCGGAAAAAAATCGAAAAAGAAACTGAAAAGTTAAGAAATCATAAATTAAATGAAAATTGTACGATCAGCCCACATAGTTCCACAAAAAATTTAAGCAATGCGATAACATTTTACTTCTGCAGCATTTTCTGCATGTATTTTAGGAGTATTATATCACTTTGCTCCACTGTTTTCCTAAGAAGTAAGCTCATTTATTTCGAAGGTATGAATGTAGAACATTCGTTGAAGTTTTTAAGGATTATATAAATTGTGTTTGTGTGTTTGTTTTGTTTTATTTTTTTTTTTTTTTTCTAAAACTGAAAATTGAAAAAATGTCCTGTTCTGACATGACTTAAAATAAATTTGTTAAATGAACTGCATTCAGAAAACTTTAGCGACAGTAAGAAAATGATTTTCTCTTTTATAAATTGTTTGGTCTGCTCTTTGCAGCATCAAAATTTATTACCTTGATGGAAAAAAATAAAAAGAATTTTGAAGCTATTGCCAATTCGTTTTGTTGTATTAAAATCGTAAATTTTTTTGTTGAAAATAAAATATTTAAAATTGAATTGTTGCAAATATTAGTATTGTTTGCTTTTCTTTTAACATTTCTGCTTAGAAAATTGTGATTAAAGGTCTTTGCTTAACTGGAAGTCGATACATTGAATTTTGAAAATACAATCCTGTATTTAAATATGCGACGATATAAAAAATGTCTCTCTTTTCTTATATGGAAGACCTGGCACCGCCCATTTCATCATTAAAACTTACTTTCGCCCTTACCTTTTATGTATTTATGCACCAAGTAGTCGATGAAATATGATGAATTTTATTTTTCTCTTTTGTATGGGAGGCGTGGTATCGCCCATTTTTCCAAACCAAACTAATCTTTCACACACCATTAGAAACTTACATACATACATGTCGCTCATTTACTTCAAGACTGTCATAACCAGACCCGGATTTAGAAATTTGCCGCCCCTAGGCAGTTTGCGAAAATGGCCCCCCCCCCTTCAAAACTTCTTTAATGGTGGAATAAGTTTGGTATGAAAAGTTTATCAATCAATAAAGTGCACCTTTCTCAGAGCAAATATTTTATTTTATTACAGTCAGTAGCATCAGTGCCGGATATCCGTCTAGGCGGGAAATTAAATTCCCAAGAATAAAACAATTTTTCAAAGTCACAATAGGGGTGAGGGGGTCCGGAAATATCTCGCCAAGATGTCAAGGAAAACCTCACGTCAACTTTTTAATGGACGGCCCCTTTCAGCAATCGCTTGAATGACTTAGCGGTCCATATATAACATACACACACATGTAGGGGCAGCAAATTCCATCTTCTCTCCAGGCGCTGAACGTCCATAGCACGCTACTGCCAGGGTCAATAAGATTACCTTTTCTTTTTTCTTTAGAAATGTAAACCACGATTGAAGAGGGGAATCTCGCATCATCTTGCACTACAGTGTATTTGAACCATAAGAAATAATAAAGGTGTGTATTTTTTTCAATCGATAGCGCTGAGTAGAACTACCTTTTTTTGCAATACTCACATAAAAATATAGACAATGGTAATTATAATGAAATAGATAAATATATTTATTGGTATGTCTATCCCCTAATTCATACCAATACGTACAGCAATAAAAAAAACTATATTTTGGCACGAAATGAAATGTTGCTGTAAATGTTCTAAAGTGCCAACATTCATATTAAATTTTTTATTTCCACCATAACAGCACTGTTAAATTAAGGCAACATAACACAACATGTCTGCGTGCAACATGCTAGACATCAAACTTCACCAACAACATTACCTTATGGCAACAAATCCAACCAGCACTTAGCAACATTATGATATAAACATGTTCACAGCAACAACTACAATGTAATGCTTAACACTAATGTTGCTGCCACATTTAACTAACAGAAATGTTATTTCTTTGAGCTGTGGTGGTGGTTTCGCAATAAACCAAAGCACAAAACAACAGTTTTGTTGAGCAGCTCTAGCAGTGTGGACGTGTTCGCGGATATTGGATTAACTCGAAACAAATAAACACAACAACGGTGAAGAGAGAAAACGAATAGAAAAAAAACAACAAACAGCAAAGTGTCTGCGTTTATGTGTTTGCGTGTGTGTGTATGTAAATAAAGAAAACGAAAGAAAGGCAACAAACAACAAAATAAACGCGTGGTTTGGTTTGGCTAAGATGCCAAAGTAAAGAAGAATAGCAAAACATTTTGTTACCGGTTTTTTTTCTTTGTGTGTTGTGTGTACGTTTGTTGTTGCTGTTGTTTTTGTTTTTATGCTGCTTCTGTTTTTTCACCAGCAGCAATCGTCGCAACATAAACAAACGTGTTGTCGTCTCGACGCTTTTGTGTTTTGTTTTCTTTCGCCTTTTAATGAGTTTACGTGTATTTGTGCAATGCGTGCGTATGTGTCGTCTGCAGAAATGTTGAAGTGTTAGTGTGCGCTTTTGACGCTTTTTGCCTTAAGTTGGCTATTTCGTCGTGGTTTTATTTATAGAAGTTTGTAAAAAAAGGTTACAAAAAGAAAGAAGAGAAAAATAAATAAGAAAAGTTAAAGCAAAAGAAGTTAAAGTTGATGTTGCAGCGACTGCAATTGACGGTAACAGCAACAACAATTTGGCCTAAAGGCGACAAATAATTATACGTTAAGTGTGTTGTGTTCTGGCCAAAATGGCCGAGTTGGTATTTCATATTTAATGAAAAATAGAAGTTGGAAAAAATATTAAAATATATTAAGCAAAAGTTATAAATTGATAACTAATTTATAAATAGATTAATTACTTTTACTAAAAAAAGTTCATTACTTAAATAAAAGTTTATGTATTAAAAGCAAAAAATTCAAGCCATAGAAGCGTTGTGTTAACATAAATAAAAAAAAAAAAATTTGTGCGCTTAAAAGTATTTAAGATTTATTTAACCAAAACATAAATTTGGATTACGTACATTGGATAAAATCAATTTTTAATAGCAACAATTTGAACTTGAAAGGTTAGTAAATTTATTTTTATAAAAACCATGTTTTTTTTACTCATCTTTTATTTATTGTATCTCTTTAGGTTTCACAGACTAACAATAAGTTATAAACTCTAAACCATGTTAGCACAGTAAGTCATCCGCGGTAGCATCAGCTTAAGTTTTTCATAATTTTTTTATTAAGTGGATATAAACAATTAATTTTTTGTTTCATGTTTTGCAGCTTTTTAAAATTTGCAAAAAAATTATTATTATACACCAAATCTTTAAAGAATCTAAATTCGTTAACAGAATTTTGGGTCCGCAATTATTTTAGAGATTATAATGTAAACAATCCATCACGTAAAACTTTTTTTTCCAAAAAAAAAATCATTAAAAATGAAGTTTTTGGTAACTTTATAAGCCCTAAAAGCGGTTGCTGTTGCCAACTGAGTTCAATGAAAGTTTGCCATATACATAGGTATCGAATTTTGTCATTATTTTGTTGATTCTTTTCCGGGAATCAAAATTAAGAAGTGAAAATTTTTTCTTTCATTCTAAGGAACTTGAACTCAGAATTGCCTGTCATTGCAAAATGACATAATTTCCTTTGTCAATTTCATTTTAAAATTAATATTTGAAATTTAAAAATATAGATTTCATTCCAGGAAGTTGAGACTTGAATTTGAATTTTTCAACTTTGCAAATAACGCAAAGGCACCACTTAACGACCACTTATCGGCGCGTCTGTTTGAATCTTCTAAAAGATACATAAATATGTCATGTAATTTCACTAAAATTAACCTATTTATTGTTATAGATGTTTACCGTGGGGAAAATAAGTTAACAATAATTTAAATGAAAGTTTTTATTACTAAATTTTGTTTTTAAAAAATTGATACAAAAAAACACAACGTTCACCATTTACCGACCGGCCAGTGATTATTTTGTTTGTTTCCGTCCACTGAAGCACCTAATTCCGACCGTTAATGTCGTAATAAGAAAAAGCTATAGTTTTTCAGATAACATTTATTATAAACGTAAAACTTAAATGTAATTTACGATTTTGATCAAAATCTTTTAATTTTTGACAAACAAAGTTGACTTCTAAGTATAATGAAATGCGTTCTAAGAATGAAATGCGTTCACTTTCGTAAATTTTGCGCGGCAAATTGATTGACTTTTATAGAGTTTTTTAAAGCGGTCAGATATATGAACTCGGTCGGCGACCGGTGCCGTTGCGTTAATGTAATATTAATTTTTGTTACAACTCTAAAAATTGTAACAAGTAAAATGATATTTTAAGGAATGAGAGCAACAAATTTAAACAGACGATTTTCTAGAGCAAATGTTTACACTTTTTGAAAAGTTACTGTCAAAAATGAATTAAAGACATCACAAAATATGGTTTAGCTTCAAACGATGAAAATTAATTTTGAACAATATAGCCTTTTTTGTGGTGCAACAGCCTCCATAAATTGTGTACAAAGTTCCGCGTCGCTTGGGGTTAGTACTTTTTTTTGAATTTTTTGAAAAATTATTCGAATCCGATTTTCCATTGAATCGTTAAAAATATATAGTTTTTTTTTTTGAAAATGAGTTTTTAGAATGAGCTTATTTGTTATTATGAATACTTGGAAGGGAACTAAGTTTTCTTCACTGAAATCAGAAATGAATCAATAATCTTCAACATACAGACGACGAAACTAGGAAATATTTTGCTACACGAGAGATGTCAAAGGTTTTCCTAATCATCGAAAAAATATGGCATCGCAAGTGCATAAAACAGCCAGACTCTTGCGAACCTAGTCTGGTATTCGAAGCTCGTATACGAGTGTAAGGCGAAACTCAATTGTGTAGCAAGATACCATGAGTAGAGTTTTATTTGGATTCCCGGACGCTATGGAGTGCTTGCTAAACAGGGCTTAGCGCTCACTCCAAAGGGAGCCGGACTCATTTATCGGCATTACTTTAGCGGAAATCACTTGTTGGATCAATGACTTTATGAGCACTATTCTTATAAAGCGGCGATCTGATCTTGAGTCCTACAAAATTGAAAAATTTCTCGAGAGGGTCGTCTAAGAAAGTAGCGAAGTTGCTTCTTCAACTGGGGAGAAAGAACTAACGACTACTGGTGGGATTAATCACGGGATATAATCTGTATGTGCAGTACTTGTTTAATATGAATGACATTACCGATCTAACCTACCTATCGTGCCTTGAGAATGACGATAACATAGTGCACACTACCTCTGTAGTTTCTGGCCTTAGCAACATGAATGGGAAGTTTGTTAAGTACACGGTTAGAAATTTTGGATTAAACTTTAATACTTTTGGGCTTACATATATGACTACACCAGAATTGTATTAAAATTTAATACTGCCTAAATATTAAAATTAATTTTTAATACTTTTTTGTATTAAAGTTTAATACTCGTTTTTATTAAGATTTGAAAAAAAAAATTTAATTTCGAATGTGATTCGTACCGGGTTCCTTGTGAATTTAATTGATGCACGCGCAGCTTAACGACATCAGCCACCGTAGTGTTATTTATTGGTTGGCTAAAAGTTTATTTATATTGACAACAACATAAAATTAAAGTTCAATATTGAAGTATTAAAATATAATACAGCATGGTTTAAAAATCAAATATAATACTTATATATTAAAATTTAATTCAAAAGTTATTACAAAATTTTGTAATCTATTGAAAAGTATTAAATTTAATCAAAATTGTATTGAAAATTCTTGTAATATTTCGCTTGTATTAAAATTAAATCCAAGATTTCTAACCGTGTAGCGATATCTTTGCAATGAGTTCTGCACATTGTCTTACTCTTCCGATCCTTCTGAACATTCTTGAAGAAACAAAAAAGTTTGAGGAAAAGTAACGTCTGCACTATTTCCTTTAGCTTCCTCACTATCTTCTTTCTATTTCTCATCACTTCCACTTCCTCTATCGAGTCTTAGTACAATAGTCTCTGAACTGAGTGGTTTCATTATACATAGTTCATTTGCAATTTTAAGCCTTAAAAACCTTCATCGCGGATTTGAAAGTTTGATTGGGAATTAAAATTCCTCAAAATGATACACAAAATTTTAAATTCAAAGTTTTTCGTTTCCTAAAGTAGAAAAAATAAATGAATCAATTACTTTTCTCAAGAAGTTAAAAAATTCGATTCCTAATATCAATCTGCTTTTTGAAAATGAATCGAAAAGTAATAATTCCGTTCATGCTCTGAAGTTAGTGGAAAATTTTCTATATGATTAAGAATATAAGAAAAAAATTCAATTGCATTTGTCCCCTAAAATCTAGCAATACGCGTATTCTTTGATAACTCTTTTTTTATGTAAAGCTTTCGTCTAACTTCATACGCATGCAATAACATTTTAGTATGCATCATGCTGCAATGTTGTTTTTATGCTTTCACGCTATTTATAAAACAAACAAATTGCCAAACTTAGAAGAGCTTAAAAAAATCCAATTTCAAACAAAATCGTTTTTAGCATTTTCATGGTACAAATCGGAAAATTCCTTATTTTATAACAAAAGCAAATGCAGATATACCAAACTACGCTCTTAGCATAGTAAAATGGTTTTTTTTTTTTTTACGCTGACACAAGATACAATTTTATTACTTTTTCCAGTGACATTTGGTTGTTGCAATCTGACATGCATAGTTGAGTGTGATTTTATGGTCATAAGACATAAAAAAATAAAATACATTCGATATGATTCGTTATTGATAAATATTATTTTGAAACAATTCATATGCTAAAATTAAAAATCAAAACTTCGTATCAAAAACTAGGCAACAAAAATACACATCTACGAACTGAAACTTTTAATGATATGCTCCTTTGCCAATCAACTTCTTTTTTTTGTTAACATATCTATTTCAGTTAATTGCTATAATTGTTCTTAAAATTAATTATCTGTTTTGTGTTTTAATTTCCATTTAATAAATTGCCAAATTTATAAAGTCACTCATGAGCAAATAATATGAAACGAATTAAATATTCTGTTCTATCACACTTTTTCTTTTAGTTCATCAATAACTTGAGGTTTATTTATGATTTCTTAAGAGCCTATAAAATCAATAAAAATAAATAAATAATTTTGTTGACACTTATCTATCAGATTAATTACTGGTGGCAAATCTTTGAGAAATTAGTATTTGCATAAAACTTTAGCTTTCATTAAAAAGTCATTAAATCTGCTTTAAAAATTTTCGAAATTTAATTTGAAGAATTTTATGATTATGTTTCGTTTAAAATTTAGTTCTGCGCTGAAAGATCTGGCTAGTCAATAAGCTTAGAGCCTGCAAACGAAAGCCTATGAGTTTGATTTTTTCAATGTAATCTCCATGACAATTACACGTAGGGGAGAGGGGGGCTAGTGTGAACATTTTTTACATAATTGCATAATTGTATATGTAGATATTTATTTTTTGTAATAAAGTAATTTTTAGTGATTACTTATACCTTTTACCTTCATAATTACACCAACAGTTACAATTTTTTTTTCATAAACAATTTTTTAAATTATTTTAAAAAGTGCTTACATTTGTCCACAATAGCCCCTTACACGGTGCTAGTGTGGACAACCATTGATTTTACTAGGGGCTAATGTGGACACCAATAGAAACTTGATAATTGAAACAGAAACTTAAAAAAAGAGTTCAAATATATATATATATATATTTTTTTTTTGAAGACAATAATAATACAGTTCAATAAAAATTAAAAATTCACTTCTATCCCATGTTAATCTTGGAGAAAGCCAATGTTTCTTGGAGCTGCATTTTTTCTTTTTAGAGGTTCTTCGTTTGTCTTGTCTGGTGTTTCGATAAGAATTAAGGACCAGCTTTTAGAAAAGGTCTGACGATTTTTGAACCCATTTTCGGAAACTTTTTTTTGCTCCAATCGATGGGGAAAGGACAAAAATGTATTTTAAACATTACCAGGGTACCTCCGTACCCTGGAAAGGACCGTTTTTGACACATTTTCGGAAATTTTTTTTTTCTCTCAATCGATTGGGTAAGCTCGAAAAAATAATTTCGGACACCACTTAGCGTTGCTACGGACCTTGGAAAGTACTGTTTTCGACCCTTTTGGTGCCGCCCGAAGTTATGTCCTAAAGCTATTGTCAACCATTCCTTATCGATTGAAGCATGAAAAATTTTTTAGGGTGGTTTAAAATAAATTTTTTTTTGCACCAATCGTTAGGGAAAGGTCGAAAATAGCTATTTCCGAGCTTAATCTATAAACTGATGCAAAAAAAAAAATGTATTTTGAACGACCCTAATAATTCCACCAAACTCTCCGATATACATATCAGCACGATCCGTTTTCCGTTTGTAAACAAATTTTTAAATTATTTTAAAAAGAGCTTACATTTGTCCACAATAGCCCCTTACACGGTGCTATTGTGGACAACCATTGATTTTACTAGGGGCTAATGTGGACACCAATAGAAACTTGATAATTGAAACAGAAACTTAAAAAAAGAGTTCAAATATATATATATATATATTTTTTTTTTGAAGACAATAATAATACAGTTCAATAAAAATTAAAAATTCACTTCTATCCCATGTTAATCTTGGAGAAAGCCAATGTTTCTTGGAGCTGCATTTTTTCTTTTTAGAGGTTCTTCGTTTGTCTTGTCTGGTGTTTCGATAAGAATTAAGGACCAGCTTTTAGAAAAGGTCTGACGATTTTTGAACCCATTTTCGGAAACTTTTTTTTGCTCCAATCGATGGGGAAAGGACAAAAATGTATTTTAAACATTACCAGGGTACCTCCGTACCCTGGAAAGGACCGTTTTTGACACATTTTCGGAAATTTTTTTTTTCTCTCAATCGATTGGGTAAGCTCGAAAAAATAATTTCGGACACCACTTAGCGTTGCTACGGACCTTGGAAAGTACTGTTTTCGACCCTTTTGGTGCCGCCCGAAGTTATGTCCTAAAGCTATTGTCAACCATTCCTTATCGATTGAAGCATGAAAAATTTTTTAGGGTGGTTTAAAATAAATTTTTTTTTGCACCAATCGTTAGGGAAAGGTCGAAAATAGCTATTTCCGAGCTTAATCTATAAACTGATGCAAAAAAAAAAATGTATTTTGAACGACCCTAATAATTCCACCAAACTCTCCGATATACATATCAGCACGATCCGTTTTCCGTTTGTATGTACGCCGCATCTGTAAATAAATTTAATTTCGATTGACATTACGTACCTTCTCATCAAAGTAAATGCAAATGGGGCTAGTGTGGACATGTCCAGACTGTCCACACTAGCCCCTTTGTGTTTTTTTATACAAAAACGTTTTTTTTAACTTACGGTAAACTTTATTAAAAATAATTTCAATTATTTGAATAAACACTTGCTTAACTTGTATTATATACATATTTACACTTTAGCAAAAGAATGATTGATTTCTGAGTATCACCGAAATTGAGAAAAAACAAAAAATTTACTTTTTGCTGCGCAAAACACGTCTGGTCTCGTTCCATGAAACGGTGAACTGTATACGAAGGAATTTTTTTTTGGTGATGGGGAGTGCAAAGGCCTATTAAAAAAAAATTCAACGGAAAACATCGACTCAAAACGGCGCGAGAATTTGAATCTGTCCACACTAGCCCCCAGTCAACACTAGCCCCCCTCTACCCTATGTATGACATCTGCCAAATGACAGGGCTTTACTTTCCAAACCACGGAATGGATAGCTATGCTCTTTTAAGAATGAGCTCCTTTTTGAGAAAAAAAATAAATTTCTAGAATTTATGAAAGTTATTCTTTAGTCAATACCCGAGATATTTTCATTCATTGTCAGTAAAAATCACAAAATATTATAATTAAAGTAATATATTCAATATCAAAATTATCACAGCGTTTTTAATGATATATAAAATAACTACAATAATTTACATTTCATACTAAAAATGCAACACCGTAAAAATCAACTTTTCTATGTTAACCACGGGGCAATATATGTTTTTCACTCCAAAGTTTAATGACACAAAATTGTACTCATATTTCGTAGTAATTTTTTTACGTTGCATATAACAATAATGGTAGCGTATTGTAATTAAGATTTCAGCTTTTTATATTTTACACTGCGTGGTACGCACGTATCACATTGGCTGAAATAGAAAAAGCAAAAGTTGACTGAATGTTATGAATAAAAATGAGTTGGCATTAAAAGGCGGTCGTTGTCAGTAGAACAACAGATTGCTCTTCACAGGTAGATAGAGCTCAAAAGTGCGTAGTAAACCGGTTTTAATTTATTTATTTGACGCTTTTCAATTAAATTTTTTTTCTTTTATTAAGGAAATCTTTTTAATATAATTTTCACTTTATATAAAAATTTATGAAAACATTAAAACTTTTTTTTTAAGCACCCACTTAAGTAATGAACTCTAATAACTTTAAACATTTGCGCTGTTAATTAAGTTATTTTATGCTCTTAGATCTTTTTTGCCCAGCTTAGTTTTGATCATGCATGCATATATCATTTAATATAACTCGAGAAATTGAAAATTCGTTTTTATCAAATGTATATACATAGGTACCACAAATTCAAGATAATTTGCCCAATATCAAGTATTTTTTTTTTTTTTTAACTTTAGAATTCAACAATAATATATTTACATTAATTTAGAATAATAAGCAAATAAACGTGATCCTTGGCTGAATAAATTTAAATTCAAATCACATAAACAACATACTTTATGCCAGCGATGGGCAAAATATAAAAACTGAGCCAATTTCAGCTCATCACAACGAACATGTCGGTTTTCTTAAGAATAATAACTAAAACAATAAACATATCTTCACTCGGCATATGCTACGCACAATTTTATCGTTGTTTTTTTTCTATTCGCGCTATATGTACAGCATTTGTATTATTGTTATTGTTGCATCATTCATAAACGAAACAAAAAAACAAAATTGAGCGAACAATGAAACAACAATGTGTACATTGTAGACAGCTTCTCTAGTTTTGTTTGATCAGTGTACTTTTAATACTACACTCATATTGTTCTTGCTTGATTCCTGGAAATAGCTTTGATTTATAAAAGAATTTTGTTTTTGTTGTAATTGTTGTTTTTGTTGTAGCTCCTGCTTCAAAAATTTTCTCCTTCTTTGTATTAAACAATAATCTCAAAACACCAAACAATTTCATTTCATAACGTATGGCTTAGAAGTAATGCCTCTCTTATTTTAAGTGAAATGTGTTAGGTGGGTGTGGTATTTTGATTTATATTAATAATAATAATAATATCTGAGCCACACGTGTACTGAAATTGTGAGGTAATTACTTAAATAGCTCAATGATCAACATTTCGGCCACTTTGTCGCATGCGCTTTTACACGGCTGATTGTGTCTATGAGTTATGAGCGATTTTCAACAGATTATGGGTCGTAAGAATTGCTGAAGAATTATATCAATATCAAAGGTACTTCAAACAATATTAGAGAAAAAGATTTAATTGCAAACGAAAATTTGGTAATTGTTAACATATCTATATGTATATAATACATATAAGCGAAATTAATATATGGTAGTAGTAAGTAAGCATGCCGCAAATATGGAAAATATTATTGAAGCATTCAAATATTTTGTAATAATTACAAAATCAAATATTTTTTTAAACAAATATTTCTTTGTCATAAACATTCACATGTTAATAACTACCAAATCTTATATTGGCTAAAGGAATTATTGCAAACATCGATAAAATCGATATAAGAAAAAATCTATCTACAAGAAAGTACACTGGAAAATATTGATACATTAATAAGTGTAGCAATATTTTGTAATATCGTAGTACCCTTATATGGGCTATCAATGATATTTACATTATCATAATTATCTATTTTGTGTACCCGACTGTGTTTAAAATTAATTTGATTTAAATATGTTGAGAACTATGTTATATGCATATAAAAAAAGTGAAGTCAAATCATAATAATATTCACAAATCAGAGCTTACTGTTCAGTATAATGAATTTGTGAAAAAAATTACACAACAGAAAATGTTAGAAAAACAACAAAAAACAAAAAAAACAACAAAAAATAGCTAATGCTGGTTATACTAGTTTCAGACAATGCTAAATAGAATCATCAGCAACCTTTGAGACGATTAATGGGAATTTCTAAGCCTGATATGTTTCACTTTTTGTATAACTTTGTTAGGGACCTTAGCTATAGTGTAACAATAACATAAAAGTTCTTATTTTGTTTTTGGAACTCATTTAATTTTACACTTGATGATTGCATCTAGCAATGGATGAAACACGTTTACAATTGATAGAACAAATAAAGGAAAACGTTTTCTTTTATCAGTGCATGCTATGCGAAACAGATCGTTTATCTTCAAAGGAATTTTAAGTACATTTTCATAAGTTTTAATAAACACATTTGAGAAAGTTTTTTATTTAATTTTTTTTGATTCTTCCTTTCTATCATTTAATTTGTAACTAACTACATACAAGCAAGTGTACACGCTCGTGCAACTTACGCCAGTAAGAACGAATCCGTTTAAAGTTGCATATAACACGTATGTAACATAATTCATTGCAGCCAGCAGTAACATAACGCAACTTAAACCAAGTCAAGCCAGTCAGTCGTCTTATAAGAATTTAGCGCCAATCAGAAGTTGTTTAGCGAGTTTTTTTTTTTTTTTGATTTCTTCCTTAAATTCTTTTCGTTTTGTTGTTTTCACTTTGTGTGTGCTGTCGTCGTTCCTTTTCAATCATAGTTTTTCACCTGGTGCTGTTTTTAACGTGTTTTGAATAAACGTAAGGGCAGTGGATTGTGATAGAAAAATACCAAATTTCATTTCTCAAAAAAAAAAACTGTCACTAAAAACGTTATGGGAAACTCAAGTCCATTTATATATCTTCGAAAAATTTCAAATTTTTTTTTATGAAATTTTAAGCAAAGATGAATTGTTAACAAAACTCTTAAAAATAATTCATCGATTCTATGCCACCGTACGGCATACGATTTCATGCGTTTATCATGATATAAAAATATTTTTACAGTGGCAACATGCACCATTGGCAGCAGCAGCAGCAGCAGCAATAGCAGTCAGCACAGAGTTACTGCAGCACAGGTGAACAAGAAAAACTCAACATGTTCTCTGTGTGTTTGTTTGTTGGTCGGGCGTTTTTTCATGCTGCTGTTTTATGTCTGTTTGTTCGTTTGTTTGTGTGCACATACACCTTTCCTGCAATTGCAATCTTCATTTGAGCTGACATTTGCTGTTACGGGGAGTAAAAATTTCAAAAAAGAAATAAAAACCCAAGAAATATGTTTGTACGATGTAGAGAGTCATTGCAAGTCTAGTTGCTGTTGTTACGACTATATTTTTTACCAAGGCAGATATATGTAACAGTCGTTGCTGCAACAACATACAACAACAAGTAGATGAGCCGGTTTTTTTTTGCGTTAGCGCTGTTGTTAGCTCGTTACTTATTAAATATATTTGGATTACTTTTCTAGAGTATTAAATTTCTTTCTTTTATTTTATCTCTTTTATGTATAAAGTTTTGTTTTCTTTTTTATTTTTTGCATTACATTTTTTTTTTTACTTCTGTTTTACCATTTTTCTTAGATAAGATAGATTAATTTATTATTTTTCAAAAGAAGATCTACAGCATTGTTGGAAAAATTAATGAATCTTTAAAGTGATTATATCAATTCATCGTTAGAGTAAATGGTTATTGCATTAATAACTGAAGACGGGGGAATAGTTATTTTTTAATTATGAAATTATGTTAGTGTTTTTAGCACTTTTAAGAGTTTTTTTAAAAAAACTATTATCCATGAATTGGAACATTAAATTGTCTATGTGGCTTTTTATAAGAATATTGATTTTTCGATGTTTTGCTCAAGAAAAAGCCAGAATTTCTTTTATAAGCCAAAAATATTAATTACGGCTGTGCTCTACTTTTCTCTCATAGGCGTCAAGAATGTTGCAAGAACTCTTATGACAGAAAAATATAGATATCACTTCTTTTGATGTGTTAAATCCTTTATTTCGAAATTTTTGGTGCTTGAGTATGTGCATTTTTTCGTCATAATTATAACCATAAAAAACTCTTTATTACAAAAAATTAACATAACTAAATTTTTTTATTATACTCTATTTCATTTTATTATTCAATTTTTAATTTAGCTAACTTTTTGACGTAAATCGAACGGCTTTTCGCTAGTTTTTTGAGATTTCACTGTTTTCTTCATAGATCTTTAATTTCTTTAAAGAATTTCCAACATTTTTGCGATATTTGCTATCGATTTAAGATCCCTTCGAATTTGGTTTTATTATGAAAAACCTTAAAAATTGTTAAAAAGCCGAGTTGCGATCTAAGACTGTGCAGCGGAAGTTATCATTTAATTTATTATTAACTAAATTTAGTTATTGGTGATTTAGAGTATGAAGATTTAAAAAAAAATTCAGTTCAAAATCCATATGCTAAGGTTAATGTTTGTAAGTGGGCTAAAATTTTATAAGAGACTAGTTGGGATGCTTAAAATACGATATTTGCTTAACCCTATGAAGACCGCTCCTGAAAAGTGGGAAAGTTTTAAAATCCGACATCGGAATCGTGTTCAACGACACCAAATTACTAAACAAAAGTGTCGCGAAAAAAAAAATTATTTTACCTGCAAAGATGTGAAAAATCGTGGGATCTATATGTGCCAATGGTCGTCAACGGTAAAAATGTATGCGACTGTTTTCTCACGTTAGCAGAACTCAAACGTATTCTATTACGCATGAACTTTTATTTATTTATTTATTTTTTATTTAAATTCATGTAAGGGACCGTCCATTAATTACGTGAGTCAAAATAGGGGGAGGGGGTCCGGAAAAATTCTCACCAAATCTCACTAAGGGGGAGAAGGGGGTCAAGGGAAACATCACGTCAACTTTTTAATGCTGTGAATTTACATTATTATAGCAGATAACAGATTGTATCATTTCGATTCGGTATGTTTGGCATGTCGACAATTAGTGTTGAACACAATGCCATCAATTTAGAAGCTAAACACAACTGGGACGTGCCATTTAGCCACTGTCAAATCGCACCAAAAAATAGAATTTGTTCTATTTCTGTGCGATAAATTTTATAGCGTCAATTTTGTACTCACTAATAACGTATAGGAAAATCTGGACGATATCACACATCCCAGTTGTGTTTAGCTTCTGAACTGAACGCACAAGGAGGAAACTCCCCGAATGATATTTGATACTTGTACGGCGCATGTTTCAAATCGGCAAATCCCGGGCATATGAAATATATGATATTTAATATGCCTGCGTGTCAGTCAGAATAAGCGACAAAAAATTGATTTTAATCCAAGATAAATATTGGATTTATTTAAAAATTTATAATAATCTGAAAGAATATTAAAAAAGTTTTTTAGTTCAAAACCACATTTACATCTCTCCAAGCAGAGGGAGAGGGGGGGGGGCCGAATTTTCAAAAAAACACCTCACGTAATTATTGGACGGCCCCGAACTGAATGTTCAATGTAAAGATCATAAAGGTAAACAACTTTATTTTTGTTCCTAATAAATAAATTCGAATTTGATTTATACCGTTGACGACCATTGGGACACAGAGGTCTCAACAGATTGAGTGGTCGCGCGGGTGACTAAAGTGGACTTTAATTTTTATTTTGTTTTTGTTGGAATGAAGAAGGTTGCCGTGTCCAAAAATATTAGCGCTTTAGCTACACCCACCTTTAAAATAGCAAGAAAAAGAGTTAGAAAAAGTTAAGATATTTCGACTTTCGAGTGGTCGGGTAAGTAACTGGACGAAGATACCTTTAAAAATTAGGTACTTCCTGATGAGGAAAGTCGATTCCATAGGTTTTCCAGGAAAAGTACGAAGGCAAAAGGGTCACCGGTGTGCCAATGGTCACCGTTAATGGTCAGGGTTAAATAGACGATAATTCCCCTCTGTCGGGTTTTAATAATATTGTGTTTTGTTTTAAAATGGTTCGGGCAATTGCATTTTAGCGTGGTAATGCCTCAAAGTGTGTATTTATTTATTCCGTTTAGTTTGTAAAACAAGAGAATTAATGTTTCATATGTTTGCAAAACAAAATCGGTACCATATATCTGAAATAGCAGCAATGTAGTGGTATATATTTTAAGCTACTAAAACCAATTTTGAGGTTATTTAACCAATAATACCTGCTTTGTTCATGAACAGTAATTTTATATATTTTTCACTGCTAAATCCATCCGTCAGAATTTTGAGATATTTAAACCCTATGAACCAAAACTGCAAAATTTGAATTTTTCTGCACTGCACAGAGAAAGTTTTATTTGTACATATCAAGATTTGGTAATAATTAACAATCAAAGTCATTTAAGTAGTGTTTAATATAAATATGTTGAGTATTGCATAGTTTCCATGCTAATGAGAAGTGAACTTAAATAAAATCGACTGATATCAATATAGAATGATTTGGAATATTGAAGGTGGAATCTGCTATCAGATTTTAACCTACACCTCAGCGTTTCAATATAATGGTGAACTAATCTGATTTTGGAACGGCCACTAACGCATTTTTTCAATTTTTTTTTTACGCTGCTAGGTTTAGCGTCTAGCGCAAAATTGTTTTTCATGACAGAAACAAATTTTATTCATTGACAAATACCTCTACAGCAATACTCCTTAATCCTCTTCTGGAATATTTTTTCCCAATAGCACATAAACAAATTTAAAGTCGTGTGTTCCGTATGTTACATCTTTAAACTGCAGCTGTTAACGATATTTACTGTTAGTTATTTTATCATACCAAATAGAATACACAAAAAGAATAAAAAATTATTGAGTTTCAGTTAAATGTTTTGCCACAGCAGAAAAGCGCTTTTTTTTTGTCTTAACATCCTCTTATATTACTAATCTCCGCATAAACACATATAGTATTCAAAGAACTTCGGCTTACGAAACTGATCGATCAAATGTATGAATTATATAGAGATTATAATTAAATCGCTTGTGAAAGCATAAGCTCCCATGAAATTATTAGTTCTTTTAGTTTACTTTAAATACTACCAAATGCAGTTGAAACATATAAAGAAAAAATAAAATATTTTCCAATGTAATTTTTTTTCTCAAAGCTAAAACTGGATTTTCGCTTTGAGAGTATTTGTAAGAACGCATAAGTTGATCCTTGCACAGATATCGGAAAAAAACTGTGCCCCAAGCAAAACTAAAACTGAAGTCAAGTTTTGATTTATATGAAATTTCGTGTAGAATGGCAACATTTTTGTTTCTTCTTTTAAATTTATTTTTTTTAACTACTCGTAGTAGTCGTGAGTATTCACGTACAGTGTACACTATGCACCTATAAAAAAGTTCATTTTAGTAGAGTGTTTTCGAGAATGGGTAAAAATTGTAGTAAAAAAATTATTATAAAAGACTTTCCCGAACGGCGCTGTTTGGATCTCCTCCCTTAAAAAAATTATGAATACTTGCACTGAATGTTTTCGATTTCTTCTATTTGAACTCATACATACATATGTCTTTTAGCTGCTTATTGGTGATTTTACTTTGATAGCTTTATATTAATAATCGAAACTTAAACCTCATCTAAGGCTATCGATACTTTTTGGAAAAGATTTCCTAATTTCTAATATATCTCTATTATAAAAACTAAGCACGTAAGCTTAAACTAACCGCAGCTAACTTATGAAGTCAATGTACCGCGTGCCGGCCGGTTTTTAAAGCCAAGTTAAAATATTTTTATGCGTTTAAGTTGTTGTATTTTTCTACATTTTGCTAACCCTCATTTGCATTTTTTTATACACTTTGACTGTCTTTAATTGTGTGGTATTTGCTTTCTTCTTTTATTTGTATTTTTATTTTTTCTTGTTATTATATTTTCAAACTGTTTGTTGTTGTTACACATCATTAATTATTTTATGTTTATTTCAGATTTTCATAATTTCCTAATCAAACATCAGCTGAGAAGCAGACAAATTGGTGTTTTGAATTCATGTATTCTAACTTGCGGCATTACATTTATGGAATGTAATCATTAAATAAGTATATACTTAATGTGTGGATTAAAAAAAAAAAAAGTAAATACAAGAACAAATACACATACCGCGTGTGGAACGTGTGAATTAAATATTTTTGAAGCAGAAAAGATTAAAAGCAGAGCTTGGATCAAAGCATTGTCGTATTGAATTATTTACATTTTTATGGTGAGTAATAAACGTAAACATTAAAATATTTATTATGAAAACCTTTTAAAATTAAAATAACATACACTTCATATCACTGAAGTCACATTTTTGGAGTCTCACTTAAGCCCACATTTTATAGTTTTATTTTTATTATTGTCATTTTGACAGTTGGCTGCTCTTTGACTGATTTTGGAATTTCAACAAAATTTTGAGCTACTGCTGTAGTTGTGTTTTTAGATTTATACTTAAGCCATGGCATAAATTATCTGGTCGTTTCTAGTGTTGGGTTATTACAAAACTTGTTTTTTCCTTTTTTTTTTTTAATTTTAATTCATAACTTTGCATATGCTTTGAACTAACATTTCGCGTATTTTTTACCAAATTATCTGTCTTAAGATTCTTTGATTAAGTCATGCGTTTTTTTTTTGCTGTCAATGATGGTTTTATGTCACAAAAAAAAAAAACTTAGACTTTTAGGAAAAAATGGGAAAAATAATAAAATAATGCCATTCTGAAAGCAATAAAAAATATGAAAAAGTTTTGTAAAATAAAAATTAATTGCGTGTTAGTTAAGTGATTTTTTCAGCAGCATTTCGAAATATTAAATAAACTTTAATTATTGATTTTTTATGGAAGGTCTACTTAGCTTGTCTGTTTTAAACAAAAAATTTTGGTACTAAATTTTTTTCTTCTGGCGAATTGTCGTTTTTTATAAAACACGGGGGGGGGGTCATATTAGAAACTACTCAAAAATTATATTTTCATTTGTGCTACTATATTGAGAAAATGATTGAATTCTCACTTTACTTAAGGTTATGTTTTGGGTGATTTGAGCTATCTCTGAAAACTGAGAAAATGGGCAGAGGAAAAATCTCACAAAAATTTATTACAAAAAGTACCATATTTTGAGCGCTAATTCCTAAGGAAAGTTTTACATTTCCTACCAAAACAAATAAAAAACTATGTGACATTTGATAGCGACTTAAATGAAATTCTCGAAAATTGATATCCTTTTTATGGGAAATATTTTTGGTGATTATTAGTTTTTTGGACTTTTTTTTGTTTGTTTGTATGTAAAAGGTAATCTCTGGAACGACTGAACCGATTCTGAAAATTCTTTCACTAAAAGAAAGTTACACAACTTCTGAGTAACATAGGCTTTATTTTATTTTGATAAAAGCGAGGGTCGTGGCACTTTTCATGCAATAAAGCCCTTCATACGCTACATCTTGGTTATTATAATAGCAAGAGTCATTGGCGTTAGGATGCATATGATTTATGAAAAGCTTCTTACAAAAAATGAAAGGGATTAGACAACATGCCGTGGCACCTTTCATGCAACAAAAATATTTAAAGCGTTTTATCTAGACACCAATGACAGCAGTATCTTTGAAATTCGGTACTAGGGAGTATAGATATTGTCTATGCTAAGCACCTTACGAAATTAGGATGGATAGGCAACGCGGCGTGGCACTTTTCGTACGACATATACACTCAAAACACGTTATATTGGCTCCTAATATAGCAAGCGTCTTAAAATTCGGTGCATTTAACTTACACTAAGCAGTTCACAAAATATGATTGGGATTAAACAACGGGGCGTGGCACCTTACAAGCTACAAAAAATTTAAAATGCTATGTCTTGGTTCCTATAATAGCAAGAGTCTTAAAATTTAGTGTTAAGATATACAGGGTGTCCCATTTTAACTTATATAGCTGAATTAGTTAAAAGTCAAGTTAGAGGTCAAAGTGACCCCTGAAGGTAATTTCAAGGTCGAATTCCCCCGCTTGGTGCAAAAAAGCTATTAATCGTTGGCTCGGCCGCTGCATAATCTTGCCTTAACTGAAACCTAGAAAATGTAGGTCAAGGTCATAGTTAAGGTCATGGCTGGATCAGCCCTTCGATACTCACCAACTTTTATTTGAAACATTTTTTGAATGACTTGCAACTTTTCGACTTATTCAGCTGTGTAAGTTAAAATGAGGCACACGGCATATTAGCTATGTTAAAAGTCTTGCAAAATATGAACGGGACTAAACAACGAGTCATGACACCTTCTAAGAAACAATAAAACGATATATCTGGGACAGGAGTTTTGAAATTTGGTACAAGGATGTATATTGTCTATGCTAAGCATCTTACGAACCAATACTCTGCAGTAGCGACTATGTAAAATGCTAGCGATATTGTACAACGGGTAGGTAGCGAGCAAAGCTGCAGGAACAGCTAGCATACATAATATATAAAGCAATTTTTGTGATAATTATAGGGCGATTCGAACTGAACGATCTGATATTTTCCTCTGATTTTTTCTTTTTGTGGCGATTTTTACTTTTGATGACGCATAAAATGTTAATCTTTTTTGCAGCAATCGGCTGTCTATATGCTAAATAAATTATTTCCCAAAAATTTATTAAAAAGAAAATTCTAAAAACTGTACATAAAATAAATCCAATTTAAAGTAACTGCATCAATTAGTGGCAAAACTCATTGCAATTAACTTTTTTTGACAACTCAAATTTTTGTGTTGACTCAAATGAAACATAAATAATAAAATTATATTTCCTGCAGCTATATTTGTGTGAACATGTGCCAGTGTAGGTCATGCGAGTTGTTTAACAATTTTCAGAAAATGTATGTTGTTTGAAGCACAACAATTTGAATTCAGACTCTATTACTATTTGTTAGTTTTGTCTGTTTTTTGTATTTCTCATTTGAAAATTAACATACATATGTAGTTTTAATTGTAATAAAAAAAACTTCAATTAGCTGCTTGCATTTTTCACACTCAAAGGGAAATATTAGTAGAAAAAATATATTAAATAAACTTTCTTGCAGATGTGAAGTATGAATATTAATTCGAAATCAATATATTTTGTGATTGGTTTGAAACTCTTAACTAGTAAATAGAAAAAGGATTCAGTTTGGAAAAAAATTTTGTAGCAGACATATCTTTGAGAATAGTTGCATTTGAGCATCAAATCCGCCGAAGAGCCTATAGAAGCTCTTATCGCATCAGAATCACTTTTTTAAAGAAATTTGATTTTTTTTTAATATAAGTTCTTGTACTAAGGATATGAGAAAATTTCGTTGTAATTTTTTTTATTTTTTTTTTCGGCATTTTCAGCATTACTCAAGAAACACTGAATTTTCATTAAATTCATACATTGCAACAAGAGCGCCAGGCACTCAACTGCTTTTCTTTAGTACAACATTAATCACTTCTTCTGAGACTTCAATATTAAGCACGAAATACGATACGATATCTTAGTTCAAGGAGATATTGCTCCGTTCACTATAGTTAATAAGAAATATTTAATGCAAAGCTACAATATTTTTCTTTATGATTGTTTATCAGAGATAATCTGTAAGATTACAAATTTAATTACTGTGTCAACACAACAATATTAAACTCGTCGAGTATGAGTGACAAAATGTCACATTTGAGCAAACATTTAATTTTCTATAACACTTCCTACATTTATAATTTCTTTTTATTTGTTCAATCAATTAACATATAATTTTCTCATATTTTTCCATAACAATTAAAAACTAATTTAAGTTATCAAATGTACTCTATGTGTAACTGTAATATGACTTAAAGTTCATTAATTAAATTAAGTGTACTTTACGATAATTTACGAGAACTTTGTGCTCGAGACGAGAGAAAAATAAATTGCCAGTGATGAGTGTAATTCAACGCGTAGTAACTTCAGACAGCCAACACATCATCATTATCATTATTAGCATAATTCTCGTAACTTTCATCAACATCATGATGGTCATCATCATCATTAAAACCATCAGTGAAAAGTAGATTTTAATTGCATTAGCCAGCAAACATGCGCTTAAATGTAATCGCAGTCATCGTCCATTTAGTGCAATCAGCGTTCTGCTGAATGTGAAATGTCCATGCTCTAAGTTTGTCTCTATTCCTACATGCGCTCAAGTTGAGTTCTGCCCTTTTAAATCATTTAATATTTTAGTTGAATGAAAATTAACTGAAATTTAAATGTGCATTTGATATTTTAACTACATAACTTGACACCACATGAATAGTTGTGTGCACTTGGAGAAATTTTTGTAAAAAAAAAAAATTTTAAATCTTGGAAAAGTTTGTTCGTGAGCGCTCTTTTCTTTGGATCCTGTATGAGAGAGCTTAAGCACTTTTACGAAAAACTCCTGGCTCGAATTTGAATTTGGCTTTTAAGAGTTGTAGCTCTCTTTGGAAAAGCTCTTGGCGAGCCCAAGGAGAAAAGAATGCACGGGAGCCATAAGAACTATTCAATATCAGAGATGTGTTAGAGAGAAGTTTTGGTAGAACAAAATTTATTGCACCAATCGAGAGGAAAGGCCTAAAATGAATATCACTTGGAATGGGTCCGGACTCTAGAAGAGAACCTTATTGACCCATAAATTTATTCCGTATTGGAAGCAACAGAACGCTAGGACGAAACACTATGTAGGTCATATCACCCTAATACTACTAATAATTTTTTAAAAATATATATAAATTTTTTATAAATATCACAATCCACAATTAATTGTGAGAAAAATCAGAACTTTTATGGCAAACAATTGTTTTAACATCATTAGTTATTTTTGAAACACAAACTAAAATATTAATTTAAGAAATATTAAAAAAACAAAACAAAATTTTCATTCATAAAAAACAACCAAAGCAACAAATTCAATTATTTCGACATAAACGGAAAATGCGGAAAAAAAGTTGTAAAACTTTTTATGTGACGTTTTCATAGAGTTACAGATGAATTTGGCGAAACATGTATGAGTAAGGACAAAACAAAACAACGTCAAGAAAATGAAGATGGCGTTGTGAAGATAGCAGCAGCGACAGTAAAAGAAAAGGAGATAAAAAAAAATTTCAAAAAGAAAAACAAACAACTTGTTGTCTTGTGCAGGATATTGGTTACAAGTATAATGATGCGAATACGAATAAAAGGCGTTATTTATGCCACCCACATATATAAACTCACACATGTGTACACAATCCCACATCCACACAAATATAAGCATAAGAAACCATTACGGCTCCATTGATAAAAGCACAGCCAAGGTACAGAGCAACAGAAAAAAACAAAAGGAATCGCATACAAAACAAACAAATTTATGTTTATTTGAAGACAACGCCACATATGTGATAAAATTTCCGGATATGAATAGTGCCATCCATCTAAAAGGATGATGATGATGAGTACACACAAAAAAAAACTAAGCTGAGACACAAAAAATTTCGCAATGGAAAGGCTAGAAAAAATTTATTTTACAAACTGCCAAATTTCTTTCTTCAGCAACGAGTTAAGGGCGTGCAAATATTTTTTCTTTTATTTTAAATAATATTTATTATTTCATAAGTATATCGAAAGCATTAGTATAGTTTACTATAGTACTTAAAAAAATGTATTACCAATATGATATACCCAGTTTATGGGCTGCTGAGGAGAACCTAAGCGCAAAAGTGAAAAATTGCATTTTGTTATATTTTCAACTACAAGTATAAAAATATTTTTCTATGCATGTGTGCACATGAGACCTCATGTAATGGTGTAGAAAAAACAAATACTTAAATAAAATTGAGCTTTATTTGTTGGTATAATGCAGTGACATAGACATTAGAGCATAAGAGATGGGGACTTGACACCAAAACAATGAATGGCATTTTAGCCCGATGAGAAATTGATTTATTAATGCTGCTTTATCTTAAAAAATTGTTCAACTGAATATATTCGAATAAGCATTGTAAATTTGCAGCATATTTGTAGAATATTTGTCAAGTCATGCGCTTTTGTGAATTTTTTTTTTCAAATGTGCAGCAAATCTGCCTTCGAGAGAATGTTACACCTCTTATTAAATCTGATGGCGCTTTGTTGGCAAATTGCTTGGCAATCAAATTTATATTTTACAAACTGACTGCAAATGTGGAAACATAAGGTAGGTGACTGTTCCCGCGAACAAGACTCCTGATGAAATACCTTCTGGTTATATTATTTAGAACTTATTTTTAGTACATATTGCTTATTCAGAAGTTAATAATGTCGTTTGGTCTTTGGCTATAAAATAGTGAGTGAAGGAGTGTGAATAACTCGAAACCTTTGTATGAAAAGTGAAACGGTTTTTCGGTAAAATTTATTGCAAAAGTCTGTTTTCTTTTATTGTTTGACAAGCAAATAGGTTATTCCATATTAGGAAAGAAATTCTAAGTGGACTATGAAAACTCAAAAATTCACTCTACGGAAGCATCAGACCCCGTTGCCTTATGTCAAATAAAATATGCCATTTATTGGGTTTAAAGTTTTTGCGAAATAAATATTTTAATTGTGAGTACAAAGTCCTAAATGTAATGTCTCTATCAATGTTTATTTTGAAAGAATGCGTAAGACTTCCGAAACTTTCTTGCTTTTTTAATTTAGAGCACATTTAGTCGAAAGACCCTAGCAAAACAACAGTAAGTTATATCGTCTGTCACCTTCTAAGTCAGCGATGAGCAAAACATGAAAAATGTGCCACTTGTGGCACTTTATAACAAACACATCGTTTTTCTGAAGAAAAATTACTAAAACAAACTTTAAGAGACTAAAGCATCAGAAAAATTGGATATGGCTTTCATAAAAGGGAAGAACAACGTCTGCCTGGCCTGTCAGATCGCTATAAAATTGAGTGGAAAATATTTTTAGTATCCTAGCACTGAGTATGAGCACATACATACATAATTATCATCATGAACGCATTTTCTACTGGGCATATGTATTCATGCTTGTATGTATGTGTACTAAATGTGTGTGCCCCTCATTATAAATTTAGCTATTGTCATTGTTTTTGTTGTTATTATTTTTGTAATGGATGTCATTGATACATTGAAAATTGATATGATGGACGTTGGCAAAATGACATGACGCTTGGTTTGTGCAAAAGTTTACACAAAGTTATATTGTGTAATTAAATATTTGTAACTAATTAACTGAAGTGACGTAGACGAATATTCAAAGAACACTTCACTAGTTTGCAATTAAGCTAATGAATTATATTCAAAACTTGTAAGAATTCTTAAAAGCTATGCCACGCTCAAAACAAAAACAAACCGAAGCGCTATATAGGGTATAGAGAAAATTGCAGGAAAAAATTAACTTTGAAATTAATATGAACAGTTGAAAATTTTTTGTAAAAAGAAATTAAAAGTTTTTTCAATTTAAAATTTAATTTTTGAAGGCAAAAATTGCAAAAAATTAGCAATCTTAATTGGGCTATTTTTTATTTCTATTTATGCCCAATATTCGGGACGATTATACTAGAGAGAGCTGTTTAAGTTACGTCCCTCAGTCGTTGAGAATTATTGTGATCGAAAGTTATTCTCGAAAGACAACCCTACTGTGTTAATAAGAGTTTTGCTAGAACATTCTCTGACAGGCTCGTTTGTGACCCCGTTATCCTCAATATCCTCTACATTTTGAAAGATTTTCAACTTTTAATTCGAACAACGGTTTTGGAGAATTTTTTGGAATTTGATTTTTGACATTTCTGGTTAAAGCTAATTTGGTCAAAATGTTTTAAGTTTTAAGCAACCTTAAATATATCCTCAGCCAAAGTCGTGTTTAATCAACTGAGCCTTGATTTGATGTTGTTGTCACTTGCAATTTTCTCAAACTCTCTAAGTAAAATTAAGGGTGTCTATCGAAAAGTTTTAACCCTTAACACCATGCACATTTCATGTTCATTTTATCGCACCATATCTGACATGGTGCTTCCATCCACCATGTGCCACACCTCCTGTTCTACTTGAATTATTCCTTGTGTGTTCTATTCACCATTTGATATCCTATGTAAATATTTTGTTTGTTTTTCTGTTTGCTTACTTGCTGCATTGCAAATGCTGACAAATTGCTGCAATTTATTTGAATTTCTTGCGCTTTTACTTTTTCATTTCCGAGGAGAGTGCCATCACTTTTATCTCTCTGTTGTCCCATCCGCGCAACATTTTCTCGTGATAAGCGCGTGACTGACATGGAAATTGTGATGAATTGAAGAAGAATAGCAGCAGCAGCGAAGGGAAAGTGACTCAATTTGACTTTCTATGCTGTAAGTGAAATACTCACTTGTGCAATTGCTGAAACTAAATAAGACGACAGGATTAAATTGTGAACCCTGGGTGAAATACAGAGGGTTATGGAACGTGCGAAAATAACTGATATCTCATACCACTTGCAAGTATGTAGCGTAATTGCAGCGTAAATTTGTAATAAATTCAAATGAAAAAGGATAAACAAATTTTTCTTTCGTTTATATGAGTGGCATTATTATTTAAGTTCTAGTAATTTATATGTGACAAAAATTAGAGTAAATTAATAATAAATTAGCATTTCAAATAAAATAGAATTTAGATTTAGTTAGTAAGAATAGTTATAGCAATTAAGATTTGCTACTACAGCTATTAGCTAGTCATACTAGTTTTATCCATTGATAAATGTAATCATCAGTGACCTTTTTAGCCTTATACGATTTGCGCTTGCTACATCGTTTTGACACGGCGAGAAAACTAGACACGAAGCACATGCAAGAAAAGTGTGTTGCCAGAAGAGTTCCAAAAACAAGGTCTCATAATAGAAAAAATAATTTTTTGCTTTGCTGTGTTCCACTTTTTGTTAGAGTTCGCCACAAATCTATGCAAAAAGAAAACATATTTGGTCAAAGGTCACTGAGGATTCCATTAAGCAATGAATGAAACTAGCATAACTAGCTTCAGGAGGGTTTTTTGGTTTTGTCATTTGTTGTTCTAATATTTTTTTTTGAAAATTTAATGTATACAGAAACAAAAAATTTATAAAAAAACTTTTATTTTTTGAAATGCTTCAACTAGAAGAATTTTTCTAAAATAAACGAAAGTTCTTTCTAGCGTTGAAGTTAACGCCCTCCTTGTTGCCATAATTGTTACACCAAAAAATGTTTTTCTTATGCCCGCGAATGCGCTCAACTAAGGCTGCCAAAAATGTTCCAAAACATTTACGATTTCTACTAAATATACAGGGTATAACGAAAAACTTTTCATGTTGTTAGTTTTGTTTTTTATATGTTCGAAAAAGTCCTAAGGGGATGAATGTTAAAGTAGAAAAATATTACCAACACGCGAGGGGGTTGTTTTGCAATTTGCTATCTTTTGTGTTGTTTGTTCTGCTTTCTTTTAGTTTTGATCCTTTTGCTCTTTTGATTTCGTTTATTTTCTGCGTTTTATTTAATTTAAATTTTTCCGACGTACATTATTGGTGGTAATGAAAGTAAATGTTTTTAATAAAGTTTAATGAAAATTTACTAAAAAGTTTAATTAAAGCTACACTTGCATAAAAATGTTTGCGCTGTAAAGTATGCAATATGCAATAGCTCTTTGTTTATTATGCTATTCATTAAGCGTTCATTACTCTTGAAACATATGTTCAGACAATTACATATATATTCTCGATTATCCTGACTCTATTATCAATGCATTTTCATTCATTTACTCTGTCCTTTCTAATGGTGAATAAGTAATATCAAATAGATAAATATGTGGCGCCATCTGGTCGAGACAGTAACCACGTTCCATGTCCGTATTCATGTCCGTGTCGAAGTCTCGGCTGGCTGGCAAATACAAACATGCAACCATAAATTGAATAAAACCAATAAAAGAGAAAAAAAACAATAATAATAGAATTTTCCGGGGTTTTCTTTAAAAACAAATAAATGCTCTATAATGGGGATGAATAATAAAATGTTGCAGCAACATTTTGCCAGTGAGCAACATAACCGTTTGTTTATCATATTTGATTATAGAGATATAAAATTTTCAGAAAAATATTTTGGAATTGACGTCCATTTATTTATTTTTTTATTTGAAAAATGTTTATTCTATAAGTAGTGATTCAAGACTAATTTTCAGTTTGATATCATATTTTTATATCTGGAATATGGCGTTGGTGTTTATATGTACGTAGCAAATCAAAGTTTCATACCATTTAAATTACAATGCTGCAGCAACATTTTTACAAAATATGCTTTCGCTACAATTTATCTTTACAATGGACGAAGGAGTGCAACTTACCCTTAAGTAAGAAAATGCTACTTCCCTTATAGCAAATACTACACTTTCTATCAAGTGCGAGTATTTTTACTACTACTACAAAATCAAACTTGACTATGTATACAACAACAACTCAAGCAACTCATTCAAGTTGAATGCAAAATAACAATAACAACAACAAAAACAACAACAACACGTAAAAAGCCAGTGGCAACAACATCAATTATTGACATTGCGAGTGTTTGAATGAGGGTGGTTTTTCCACATAACCGGTGATGGCGCTCAACATTTACAACATGTGCAGTTAAGGGCAGACAACAAAAACAAGCACATGCTTTGAGTTATTGTTGTTGTAATTGTTGGGTTTTTTTCTTTCAGTGGTATTGCAAGAATCATCATCAACGCTTGTTGTTGAAGCAGCAACAAACGGTGTGCTCTAAGGAAATATGAATAAAGTTTTATAATAATTGATAGATTAAGCTCGGAAATGGCTTTTTCGACCTTTCCCTATCGATTGGTGCAAAAAAAATTTTATTTTGAACCACCCTAAATTTTTTTTTTTGCTCCAACCGATAAGAAATGATCGACAATGGCTTTTGGACATATGTATGTACCTTAGCGCAGCTCTGGACCTTGGAAAGTACCGAAAGGGCCGAAAACGGTACTTTCCAAGGTCCGGAGCCAACCAAAGTGATGTCTAAAATTATTTTTGAACTTTCCCAATCGATTGGAGCAAAAAACAATTTTCCGAAAATGGTTCAAAAACGGTTCTTTCTAGGGTCCGGAGATACTCCAAATGACTAAAATTAAAATCGCATTAAAAAATAAATTTTTTGAACGAAAAATTTTTTCATTTGTGTACGCAGACTTTTTCTGACAAGTGTATGTATATTTATTTAAGCTTGACATCTACTCAAATTTGATATTTTTATAAAGAATTTCAACCACACCTAAAACTTTTCTAAGCATGTCGTCAATTTGATTTACATATGTAAATCAGAAAAATATTTCTTTAAAAGGTCCTTTCAGCGCACCGTGCATAGCTAGTCCTTGTGTGTGTCTATAATTTCAATTTGGTTTCATTATTAAACAACATTACGTTTGTGGCGTTTTCGGGGTGGTTTTTTCCATCCACTATTGACGAACGCTGACGGCACAACGTTGCTCAAATTGTAATGAGCGGCGGTGGTGACTGCGGCATGACTCATTCAGGTGCGATGGGGTCTTTAGGTGTGCGGTGTAGCGGCGTGTGGTAATGCAATTTACGTTACGTACTTGTGCTGTGCGTCGTAGTTAACGACCGACGTTGCAAACAAAGGGATGGGAAAAGAAAATAAAGGAAATGCGCGATGAAAAATTCTAAGTGTTGCTGGCGGCAGCAGGGTTGCTGTTGCTGCTGCAACATTGAAAGGAAACAACTGCTGCTGCTGTCTAGTGCCAGGATTTTTTATTTCTCCTATGAACGCACTTTATTCCTCCTGGAGTCTCGTAATTTTCTTTCCCTCCTTTTCGCCTGTATTTTCGCTGTGGTTCCCTGCAATTGTGTATCTGCTGCTGTTGAGTCTTTCTCGTCGTATGTCGTTTTCTTTGGTTTGATATTGGGTGTTTTTAATACCGGTGTTTCGACGTGCAATGTTTATGTTTGTAAATATCCTCTTGTATTATGTTTTTTTCTTAAGGCTTGTGTACGATACGTCTGCACTGGAAATAATTTTTTAATGAGCTACATTATACTTCTTTCCTTAAAGGTTACATATTTTAAATAATTTTTGATTTGTAAAGAATTTGCTATCAGTAACTCGATTTTTAAGTTTTAGGAAAGTTGCAAGAATGTTAATTTTAACTTGAAGTACATACATAAGCCAAGTCAACATTTTCTAACTTCCACAATTGTTCTATGTCTACAAAAATCATCCACGAACAAGTTTCTATTACAAATCAAAGGATTTCTTAAAGCCACCAAAAATTTAAAAACTTTTGCATCTGCAATACTGCAAACAAGTACCCACATTATTTACCAAAGTTAGACCCGCAACTCTCTGAATATCCTGCCAGTGTATGTGTGTATGTAGCTGCTATCATTTGACGCAAAACTGCTATAACTTTGCAAAATTTACTAAAAGCACGAATTTGCAACCATAGTCGCATGAATTCCACATGAATTCGTCGGTCTAGGACTACATCCTATATAAGTACGTTTGATGCCAAGGCTAAATTGTTTTTGTCGTTGCTGTTATCCTCTATGTTATGTCTGCGCGAATGCATACAACTACCCCTAAGGCAAAATGCTCAGGACGATTTGTTTCGCTGAGACAAAAATCAATAATTTCGCTCCCCTCGATTATTGTGGCATTTTGAAGCGTGCAAATGCACTGCAGTCTGCAACGCAAAGCACAGCATAGCACACAAATAAACATAACATAGACACACACACACATATATAGCGACAACTAATACAATCATAGGTATACAAATTTTTTTGTGATTTTCCTATTTCTATTAGTGTTAGCCCAGCAAACATTTCAAAGATTTTTAAGTCTTCCACATATGTATGTATATGGCGATGATATTATAACTGCTGTTGAAGAATTTCACGCGATCAAACTTTAGCCAAATTTATAAGCGAAAATGTTAACACTCTTCAGGAAGATAAGTAACAACAATAAATAAAAATGCTGGATTGTGAGTCATCCAAGTATCTAATTATTTGGTAAATTTTCTATGTGTTTATTTTGTTTCATCTTGCAAGCGATGAATTTTTAACTCCTATAGAATCGTTCAATTAAAACTGAACTGATTTTTGTTATCATATTTCAATGTCTTATAATTCTATATTACTTTTTTGTAATTTACATTATACATAAATTTTCCGGAATTAAAAATGTTTGTTGGGTTGAAAGAAATATATTCCATTTGAAATTATTCAAAAACTGCAATAGAAATAAAGTAAACGCAAAAAAATATTAGAAAAAGACAGCAATATCTGCTAAAGAAAGTAAGAGTTGCATGCAACAGAATGAGATAGCAATACGGAAGAAGGATTTTTTAACTTAGAGAAACAGTGTGGCTGTGATGTCAAAAAAAGAAATAAATAAAGCATATAACACAACAAAAATTTAAGAGAAAGTAGAAGTAAGTTGCTACAAAGGGTCGTAACCCCCCTTGAGCATGCAGTTCTATATAAAGAACTTCTCATAAATCCTTCTGATATTGCATTAACTATTTTGAACTTCGCTATGGTTCTTAACACGTTCATGCAATTAGCAATATGAAGTAAACTTGAAAAATCTTCATTGTTAAGGATTAAAGACAATGATGAAAGAGGCTATAAAGCAGAAACCGAAACCATGATTTTACTTGATGTTTTCTAATGTATCTCTGCTAACTAAATAGCTAAAAAAGCTAATAGCTGTAGTAGCTAACTCTCTTATTAATTTTCTGTAGTAAGTTGGCTTGAGCTAAGGCAGCTTCTGCTGCGCCTATCTATCTAACACATTGAGAGTAGAAAATATGAGATTAGAAGTGATCTTTCTAACGGTGTGCTACCCCATACATAATATTTGTGTAAGCCTTAGAAACTTACCCATTTTTTAAGCAATGTTTTGAACCATTTAAGCTAATTTTATGTCGTTTCATTAAACTTATCAATTCTATTCTCAAAAATGTTTTTGTTTATCTAAAATTCTTCTACGTTTAAAATAATTAAGACACCCTGTGTCATCTCTAGCATAACAACGGGTCATTGAACAATGAGGTGACACATGTTTTTGATTCCACACTGTAGAGTTTATTTGCAATCTTTGGCAGTTTTGTGTACGTCTCCATTCCACAAATAAACCCCAATTTTTGAGGTTTAGTTTTTTTTTTTTGATTTTTTGTCACAAACAGAAGTAGATTTTCACTGCTTTTGTGTTAACATGTTGAGTTTTTGCTGTATGTATGTACGGATATATGTATGTTTTTTATGTTTCTGTATGTATACATTTGCGTGTTTCGAAAGGATATTTGTTGTTGAGGTGAAAGTAGTTTTCGGCTTTATGTCAGCTGTTGTGGCTATTACTATGGTTGCTGTTGTTTTGCGTATTATTATTCCTGTTGTTTATGATGATTCATATATTTTATTTTGACCTTTTTGTTTAGTGGTTGTGCTTATGAGTGCTTTTGAAACAAACAGCATAATTTATTCTCTTTTATAAAGTTAGTTAAATAGTTATATTTTTTGTTTGTTGTTTGAATTTTATAGGTTATTCGTTATTTTTTCTAATTTAGATCTTTTGCCTATCGTTTAATTTTTTAATTAAATATTTTATATTGCATAATTATAGTAAATATTGTTATAAAATCGTTAAGACATGAAAAATTTGAAGCACGAAATTAATGGACAATTTTTTAATATTTTTTGTTTAAGGCAGAATAGTTTAACAAAAACTGAAAAATTGCGATAGACAGAAGATTGTCAGACTCTTGATCTAAGTAAGCGAAAATCCTTAATTTAAACCCTCAATTGTCCGAAGCAAAATAATGTTGGCATTTTCGTTGTACTAAGCTGTTAAAGACGAAGAATATATTATATATTTGAACATCTACAAAGTTTTGACATGGTGTGCATTTCTGAACTTGATTTCTTTGGAAAAATAAAAGCCATTATTATAAGAAATTCGTCGAAAACTTTTTCTGGTAAGCGTAATTGATTTATGTCTGAATGAGGAAACTTCATGAATCTTATTCTTTGTTTACAATATGACTGCATGTTTTCATTGTCAGGGGCGTGACAGCGCCCACTTATAAGCAAATACTTTTCCTCCGATTTCAATCTATCTCCCTACTAAATTTTATCAAAATCGATCCATTAGTAAAGCTGTGAAGACATATTTTCTGGTTAGAGAAGTTAAACAGGCCATTATAAAGCCAATATCTTTCTTCAGGGCTCAATTTATCGCTGTAAAAAAAAATTTCATAAAATCGGCATATTATTTTAGCAGTAAAAACGTATATCCCTTTTAGAGGCGTGGCACTGTCATTTAAAAATAGATGCCATTGCTCAAGAATCAATATATTCCCATATCAAAATTAATTAAAATCAGTGCAGCGATTGAGCCGTGACAGCATTTGCTCTCATTAGGGGCAGTGTCACGCCCACTAAAAAACACAGAGTTTTACATACCCTTTCCTTTGTTTCACTCTACCTTCGTACCAAATGTCACCAAAATCGGTAGATAGCTTAGCCGTGGAAACATATTTTCCTGTTTAAGGTATGGCATTGCCTACCTGCCTACCTGCTTTCCAACAAAAATAAGATCAAGCTATTATTTTGTACTATGGCAGCTACTAAGGGATGGAACTATTTTTGCTTCGCCTATATACTATGTAGATGTTCAGTCAGTGCTGCTTTAAAAGTTGTCTCTTGGAATCATAATTCGGATCAGCGCTTTGGTAGAGCTCGCAGAACATCGGAACATCGTATCGCCGAATTTTAGAAAGTCATATATCAAAAATCATATCGAACTGACAGAAGAAAATATTTTAAATAAAATTCTACATACAATTCCCTGATTTCACATGGACTTCTATAGCTCAAAAAAATTCTAAACAGCTTTGTTTTATTTTTAGCCCCCACAAGAAACTACTATTATTTTATTATTTATGCACATAAAATTCACCCAGCAAATTAATATTACTCTGCAATCATAAACCGATATTCAAACAATTTACAATATAAAAATATTCTTGTAAACTGATTCATGCTTAATCTTAATATTATTGCAATTTCCGATAAAACACAAACTCCACCACAATTTTGAAAATAATAAAAGTTCTCGATCTACTGGAAATGAAATGAATAAATAAACGTATCACGTACCACGCAATAATTTTATCTGCTTCATGTTATTTTCATTTAATTTCGATGTTGCTTAAGTGTTTGAAATGAGTTAGATACTCACTTACATCGTTTTCCGCTTCAAGCAACATACAGTGGAACAAAGAAATAATAAATGTGTGCTCAAGAATTTTCGGCTTCCAAAAATTAAATCTTTTGTTGAATATTTTGAATAAAATTTGCTTGATATTGCAATATCAGATATTATAGAACTTATTGTTTAATTAACTATGGAATATATTGGGAATTGTTAAATATTCCCACTGTACTTTACCACACTCCAGCCATAGTAGTAGCAGTACATTTTATTGTATATGCGAAACGTGACAAATCCTCAAAACTGGGGATGTACAGAGTGACACGACACGCAGCACAGACTCTGCTGCAGGCAGCACGATTTACTAATACAGCTGCAGGGTAAGTGATGGTGTGACACTCAAAATGAGCATAAAAATATATGAAGTCCTTTCGAAATTTTTTGTTGAAAAAAAAAACATATTGTAAACTTTGTTTATTTTTAGTTATTTTAACTATTCTTTTGGTTTAATATACATTCCCCTAATTGCATTGCTTAACAACAATAAATATACAAAATTTTTGACCAATTTTATTTAGGGGGGAACCTTCAGGCATATATTAAACTCTTTATTCTTTTCAACCCCCCGAAAAGACAATAACAACGAGTTTGAAAGTACGTGTGTCACCGAATGTTACTCAAAATTCTATGTTGTCCAGCAATGGGTAGACATTTTAGAGCAATGCCCCTACTTCTTTTTTTTTTGCCCCAATTTAGTTGCATTTTTATTTATGCGTTTCTTTTGTTTTTGCTCGTTTTTTGTTATCCTTTCAATGTATTAAATAAAACGTACGCATTTTTCAGTTTAATTTGGTAATAAATTTCTCGGCTTTAGTAGCATGGTGGTGGCAGGGTTTATGTCCTAAAAGTATTATTGTATAACGAAAACATAGGCGCGTCGGCGATATTTTTTAATAAGATTGCCACTTTTTTATGAGAATATTAAATAATTCATTGTTAATTTTCATTGAAAAGTGCTATTGGGGTTTTTTATTATGAATTTTTGTATTGAATGTTATTTTTGGTGCCGTTACACAATCCCCACGGACATAGTCCCCATTTCGGAAATGGGGATTATGTCCGCGAATTATTCGGACATAATCCCCATTTTCGGTATGGGGGTTATGACCGAAACTGATGCGGATATAATCCCCATAGCTTTGGGGATAATGTCCGCTGTTTTATGGGGATTATGTCCGAAAATGTTGCGGTCACCAAAATGGGGATTTTTTGAACAAAGCCACCATTGAAATTATGTCCATATGTCCAACGCCGGTTTCGCTAGCTACTGTAATTCTACATAAAAGTTAAGGTAAGCAGCCGGCCTACGGCCGCAGCTCAGGATTTAAAACTACCAAAAATCCAACACCGGCTATGTCCATCCTAAGAAGTTGTCATAATCCCAAAACGAAGTGTGGACTATGTCCGAATAATTAGCGGAAATAATACCCATTTACGATATGGGAATTATGTCCGTGGGGGCTATGTCCGGTAACCGTTATTTTTAGGGGTTGGTGAAATTACTTATGGAAGGAAATAATAAAAATTGCACTTTTATTTAGTAAAAAAATTTTGTTTTATTTGATTTTACCTTTAAACATTTTCATATACCAAATCTTCATTCTTCATTCAACCAGGTCAAAGTTAAATAATACTTACAACATTCCAATGCAGTTAAGCTCAGGAAATTAGTTTATTATGTTCGCTAGCATTCTTATTTTCAAACTTCTGTGCTGAATGTAATAAATTTGTTTTATATTTTGGCATATTATAGCACCTGTTGCTATTTACAATTTAAGTTTACAAATTTCTAATTTCCGTAGGAGTTTTGGTATGAAAAGAAGTAGTCATTATTTCCACAACTACTCCTATGAAAACACATTATACTTACGTAGGTTTCAAACTATACGAATAGTAGTAGTAGTAGTTTTTCATTTCCTCTTTCCTATTTTCCATTTAGTATTTTGTTTTTAATTTTTGTGCTCATTGTGATTGGCATTTTTAGGACTTCCAAATAATATAAGAGCATGAAAATATTTTGCTTTTTATTGTTGTTGTTGCTATAAAACATTTTTATCCACAAATAGTTAGCTATTTTAATGGTAAACTTTTTATGGCAACCAAGTGAGTCATATTCTTCAAAGAATGGTATTTTGTAAATATCTGATTTTATAAACGAATTAAAACATGAAAAAGTTAAAGTAATTTTTCTACATTCATACCGCAATTGATATATTAAAAAATGGTTGTAACGCAATTTTTTTTGAGCTATCTCTGCTATTACAAATGATTAATATCATTGCTTACTTCGTAAGGATTATATTCTATTGTCTGAGAGGCAAAATAAGTGATTCAACTTAAGTTTATGAACTTTAAAAATAAAACATAAATTCATGGGCGTGCCCTAAACCATTTTCACACGGGCCGGGAACAAGTATTTTTGGCTATTTCTCCACAAAAAAAAAATAAAAATTTTGTTAATTTTTTCACTCCAAGGCCTTACGCTCTGAGCAACGATCTTTTCGTCCAACCCCTAGTTACAGCTCTGCATAAATATTTTAAGACAATATTAGATTTTGTTTTTTGTAGCGAATATTTAAATTATTTCATTATATTTGCAAAATACTATTAATTAAGTGGCCGCCTCTTGACCTTTTGCAGCGATCGAACTAATTTTTGTTAATGTTAATTTTTTATACATTTCGGGCTGTCGCTGCTTTATAACCCCACAAAAAAAATTAATGGCCGTAAATTCTTAATTGATTCATTGAAATGGCCTAACAACTTGATAGTATTTTTACGGCTTGTACGATATGAGTTGGTACTTCCAACTGCAACTCATTGGGTTCAGTTGACTCTGAAGAATAAGTCATCTGAAAAAAAAAACTATCAAGATCCAAGATCAATTACATATTTGAAATTATTATTAAAAAAAAAACATTTACAAAGCAGTAAAATAAAATAATCAGCAATTCCATATCTATTTAAGAAATGTTGAGGGGTTACACTACACATTTCTTTAAAACTAATTTTTCAATGCTTTTATCAGCAATGACTCTGTGGGGTAATTCCAAAATTTTTCACGTACATAATAACTCGACCACGATCTGCTTCAGTTTTATTTTTGTGCACTTGTACGCTTATACATCAAGATAAGAGCAAGTAAATATAATCTCACATTTGCTCTTAAGGTCAAATAGATCTTTTTATTAAATACAAAAAAAAAACAGAGAGATTATGTGGAGAAACAATTTTTTTAATTTTTAATTTTGAAATACCCTTCAAAATTAAGTAAGAATAAAAATAATTGAAAATTTGTACGAAGAATATATTGATGATATATGATTAATATCAACAATTTTTTACATGGAGTTCTTTGCATAGAAAAGTCAATCATTTGACTTGCTTTAAGATTAATAAGAAGATTCAATAAGAACTCTTATGATCTACGCATTTGAAGAATACTAAGTTCTATAAGCGAAGATGTAGAACATATTGCGCTGGCATAATAATATAAGAGTAACTTTGAATTTTACAAGCATAATCAATTAAACGTAATCAATATGTTCCGAAATAATATCAGGTTTGCCAAGAGACCGGACTGGAGAAAAAACAAAAAGTCATCAAGTTATTCCCACCCAAAATTTAAGTTTACACTATTTTATGAATTATATAAATATATTTTCAAAAAAATTCACTTTTTACCTTTTCAGGGCAAAGTTAAGAAACTTTTTTTTTTTAAAAAATTCTATTCGAATAAACAGAAATAAAGAGATAGCAAATCAATGTATGTTGATCTAAGTGAATTCAATAATTCCAAGCATCCTCGCAAGTGCTGTTGCCAGAGACGACTTTTTTCGATGTTACTGACTAATTTGATTATGTATGTGTATAATCTAATTCTATTCAAAACCTCCGAAAGGAGTTATATTTGTATGGGAAAACTCTTTTATTTTTGATATCATTCGAAATGTTTGGTTATCTTGATGTGACTTATCTAAATATTTTATATCACAATCTGAACGTAGGTCTGCTCGTTTTGCAAAAAGAAGATTTCAAAATTAATTAAAAGTTAAATGAATTTATTCCTTATTATTATTATAATTTAAACGAAATAAAGTTATTTCTCGACCATAAGAGAACGCCCAAAAAACTGCAGAAAACCAAACACTTAAAACTTTCAAAACTTATCGGTATTATTTCAATGGTTAGAATCAAAATGAATAAATCATTGCGTCTAATTTTTTATTTTTTTGTGTACAAGTTGTTAAAAAGAGAAAATGACAGAAGTGAAAAGAAAACCACATAATTAGTACTCTCTCTGCAAGGCTTAAATATTTTCGAGCCGCTTTTGATGCCAATAAGCCAATGTGGAAAAGTCAAAGGATATGTGTGGTTTGGTGTGGGTAAAAAGCAAAGCGATGCAGTCAGCGGAAAACCAAATGTAGCTGGTGAAAACTAAAAATGAGAAGTTCAAAGGATTAAAAAAACTTTGTTTAGACTGCACCATTCAAAGTACTTTTAAATGTATCACATGAAATTAAAAAGTTCGATAAAGTGATAAGACGCGTAGAGCAAGTCCTCAAGTCTCAGTTTGCTCGGTGAAAGTTAGGACCTTGTTTTTATAAAAATAATTTAATTTAAGATAGTAAATATCTGATTTTGCTAAGGTTTTCGTAATGTGAAAGTGAGAACCATTTTTTTTTTTGGCTTATAAAATTTTTTCCAGTTAAAAAAAAATTTTCATTAACTTTTTCCTGCTCTGGAAATTCCACATATAAGGCATAAATTCGAATTTATAGCAAACATTGATTTAGCTTGCAAATAATTTATGGCATATGGTAATGTTACTTCCGCAATAAAGTTACCGTTTCCATCTTGCCATCTGACACGTAGCTTTGTCAAATGTAATGACAGCTGCCGCAGCATCACTGACAGTCTGCTGTCACTATCACTAATCACAATTAGTGTGGCTCTCTGCGTGTGTGTGTGTGTGTGTGCTCATTTGTATACTGTCATTTTTGTTGTTGTTGTTGTTGTCGTATAAAGGATAATTAGTTTCTCGAGGACTTTGAGTAATTGTGATTAATGCTATGTGAGTTGGTTTATCTAATGCACATTGAAGTTGTAACTAAGATAACAACAATTTAAGGGCATATGTATGTGTGAGTAAGGTTAAAAAAAATTGAGTCTAAAATTATTCTCATGTTAAACACATAATTATGCATTAATTTGACACATGCTTTTACAAATGTAATAACACACATACGTTAAAAAATTATCAACTTAGCAATAAAAAATTTTATTGTTCGCATAAATATTACAATGTGTTAAACAAAGTGACAAGCTTTTAATAATTTGTTTTTTTTTTATGTTTCAACATTTAAATTTATGTTAATTTTTTTGTCGAGAATGGATTTGATTTTTGTTTCAAAAAATGTGTTTATGCGACAAAGCCATGCATTAGTTATGAAATATTTTTAAACATTTTCGCTGTGCTAGTGAATTTGGCTTTAACATAGTAAAATCATAACATTTTAGTTTTTTTTATGTGGTCAAATCAAGCATATATTTATTGTTCTTTTACGTTTTTTTCGTAGCAAAATCCGACTTCTTCTTTAATTTCCAACACAAAAAAAAAATTATAAGAAAATACTATGCACGTCCCATGCACAAAATTCTTGTTGACTAACCAAGTTTACATATGTACATATTAAACATTCTGCTTACATTTCTTGTTTGAAAAAAGTTTCAGTTTTTTGCACAATCATGTCGTTTGTGAATTTAATTAAAAGCAACTGTTCGCATTAATATTACGCCTGTTATTGTTATTTTGTCTGAAAATGTTCCACCCCAATTATTTTTTGATTAAATAATACATACATACAATCATACATACATACAATCATACATACATACAATCACAAATTCATAGCAGATTTTTTCTAAAGAGTGTTATGTTTTTTCCTGCAGTCCCTTTTTTGCAATTCATTTGCATATTGAATTTATTTCTAATTAATTATGGGTCAACTTGTTCGTTTGCTGACATATGTAAAAATATTGAACCCGTATCATTTTGCATTTGAAAAAAGATTTGTCAACAATTATTTCTGTATTATTTTCTACGAAATGTTTAATTTTTTGTCAATATCATTTTAAATATTTATTATCAAACAAGCAAAAAGTTCGTAATTTTAAAGGTTAAAATTTTTTCTGATTTAATTTGGTTATTTTGTATGAATACTCATTATATTTTTAAGAGGATCTTCTCAATTTCCTTTTATTACTATTATACTTGAATAATAATCATAAGAAACTGTAAAAAAATAAAATTTCTGAATTAATAATTTACCTTGATATCAAAAAATGCCATAACTTGAATACAATGCAACTTCACTTTAACAATGACTTGTAGCCTGATTGAGCCAAAATGGTTTTTTCTAACAATAATTTATAATACCATATATTTTATATTTACTTTATTGGGGACTATTGCACTTAATTTCACACTAATAGAATAAAAGCGTATTGTCAGTGAAATTGTCATATTATGAGCATGAGATTTTGTAAAAAACTTAGTCCTAAAAAAAAGGATATTTGAATTTTAAAAAAATAAACAAAATCATATCCTTCGTTAGCATAAATATGTTGTTTTAAAAGAAAAATTATTAAAATCGGTTTGGTATATTTTGCGACAAAGCGTTACAAACTATTTCCATATATGCAGTTTTGTATAAATAGTATAGATAAGTTTCAAAATGATAATAGGTGAGTCGAATCTAGAGCTTCAATTAGTTTTTATCATGTTTTCAGATGGTATGAAATATTCCACTCAAAACTCCCGCTGACTGCCACACTATTAATGGTAAGGGAAATGATAGTGCATTAAAAATTCAGGGCACTAGTCCCCACTCTGTTACACGTACATAAGGATGGGCCACAAAACAAATTGTTTGAATTTATATTTGCTATATTGTAGTGATCTAAAGTTTCTATTAGTTTAGGGCTTTCGTTAGCCGAAAGAGTTTTTGGAAAATTTATTAGGATATCACGCATAGCAGTCAAACTTTTTTTGAAAAATATTACTTCTTGAAAAAAAGGTTTAATTTTTAATAAAAAAAAATGTTTACATTTCAATGATATGTAACTTATTTTTAACGTACAACAATTTTATACAAATATCTGCAATTTTTCATCATCAGTGAACTTTGAGCAAGAAAAGAAAAGTGACTGAAGTGGTAGAAAGACTTTTGACTTTTTTTTGTTTAAATTTTTGCTTGAGTTCTCAACAAATCTATGCAAAAGGGGAATTATCTGGCTTATAAATTCTTCATTACATCCAGGGTTCCAGGTTGATTCCGTTAAGCAATGAATGAAACTAATGCGACTAGCTATAGCCCTATTTTGTTGGTTGTTCCTTGTTTTTTTGTATTTTTTTTTTTTTGGTTTTATCATATACCGTACGGAACAGTAAATTAAGTGAAATAATTTTAGTTTTTCATTCTACGTGTAGTTAAGCTAGGAAGAGGCAAAGGATAACATGGGAACTTTTTTTTTTCAAAAACTACGGCTAAAAAGCGAAAATTGAACTCAATGCAAATTGTGAGGACTCATTTGAATGATTTATGAAACTTAAATCTTTACAAAAATTCTATAAAATTACCTTTTAAATGAGATGCATATTATTAAGGATTTACTTTTCTCAATGAAAAGTTGAACAATTTCTCTAAAAGAAAAAGAAAGAAATACTCAAATCATTTTTCTTTTGAAAAATCTTTCGCTAATTGATCTCTATGAATAATAATAGAAACTTTCTGCCACTATTAAAAGCTGTGATTTAAAAAAATGTTTTTCGATCCATCCTAAGGTACGTAGTACATATTATACTTATGTACATATGCTTGAACATAAAAAGGTTTTTGTTTGTGTGCAAAAAAAGTCTTAACATTTCTATAAATCACAATATAAAAATGTATTGACAATATAGACATAAATAAAGGGAAAATTTATCCGCACAATAATAGGTAACCGGTGGGTGGAAATTTCGTAGAATTCTTTTTTGTCATTTTGGTTATTCATTTTCATTATTGTGAAAATAAATTTTATACGATTGTATGCCGGTTTATCATACATCAGCATCAGCATATTGAAATCATAAAGCATTTTTTTTTTGTTATTGTTGTTTTATTATTTAATATTTTTTTTCCAATTACTGATTATTATTTTCATTAAACTGCTTTTTTTATTGACAGCAAATAATAGCGATACATTATGATGTAACAATTGAAATTTTATTAACAAATAAATATAAAAAAGGTCTCCTTGTTTTTAAAAAAAAATCTCAGGCCTTTTGCTATGTTACTTTATTCAAAAATCCTTTTGCGTTTTTCTGTTACAAATTAAATTCACGCTCAATCAAATGACTTTAAATAGAAATAGTTAATGTCCTTTTTGGAGATTTTCTAAAATTACAATAAGCTCCACAATTTACATACCCCAAAGAATGGAACTTTTATTTTCTCAATGACCATAAACTAAGTGGTTGATCCTTTTTATTGCTCTTCCCTTTTTCGTTTAACCTCGTAGCACCGCAAATAAACATTTCACGCCAAATTAAATTAGTAGCCAAGCAATCAAACTATTTATCTTGAAACATTAAACTTTTGGAATTTCGATACAAAAAGTTTCCTCTTGGAATGGTGTTATCTTTTTTGTATTTTTTATGTTGTTTTTTTTTTTTTTCTAATGCTATAACTGTTACCTATTTGCTATTTACTTTTAGATATAGAAAATCTATATCTAATCAATTGTTGTAAAAGTTTTCAATGCAATGTATTTATTTGAATGTTTTCTACTTTTTGTAAATTTGGCAAAAATAGAGAAAAAGAATTTTCGCATCTTTGTTGTATAGCACATTAGGTACATGCGGAGAAAAGGTAGGGACAATTTTTTGGCTAGGTACAAAAAAATGACACAAAAAATTAAAAATTAAATTCGGTTCCTCAAACTCATATAAAGCTATGAGAGATTTCTCACGGAAAATAACTACCAAAATCTGATATATTTAAGTTATTTTCCATTATGGCGTCTTATACGATTAATTCTTTCTTTGTTCAAGCCCCAATGATGTCATTATATTATCTAAATACTGCTGCACCGAATCCAAGACAACTTGATGTCCTTGATTCACTTGACGCTCACTCATCAGGCTGCTTTTTGCTATAAATAAGAACCTTGAATATGATGAACTGGGGTAACATGATTGCAGAGTCACCAAATTTTCATACCATATTTAGCCGATTCGGATGGAATGTGTAGGGTGAAGCGAATTCGGTCGCGATAGAGGGACAATTCTTCATCGATTCCTATGATATATACGCCCTTTCAAAATTAGTCATCATCACTAACAATATGATGTCCTCTGAAGCTGTCGTTTTATTTTTTTGTAGCCTTGCATGAGTGGGTATTTCCATTATCAAAGCGAATAGCTCCGTTGATGACGCAGAAACGATTTCTACTCGTTGCTGCTTTATAAAGAGCCAACTATGTGTCACTAGATAACTAGTTTACTGGCTCGGAATCTACCGGAATCGAAACTTCTGCAGCTGTAAGAGAATATATAAAACATCGCTCAATACATGCCTAAACTCCTCAGAATATCTATCGCTCCCTTACCCATAGCCATTAAATATAATATGCAAAATATAAAAATACAAATTGCAATACAAGTCCCTAGAAGGTCCCAATGGACCCTGTTGGTCATCGACGTCTTAATTGTCTTTGAGCTGACAAATATGATAAAAACTTTCACGAAATCGTAAGTCGACTTTACATATCATATTTATAGTCTCCGACTCAAGCTATTCGGTTGAACCGTTTTGAAATCCCACAACATTGAAAATGTCTTAGGTCCCTGGCAACTTATCGGTCATCGGAGGGTGAACGTCATTTTATTTAAGACGCTGGATAAAACCGAAATATGAATTTGATGGATTTTTTTAATGATCTTTCTAATTTCCAAGACATTATATTATATAACTATATGAGGAAGACTCTCAGTAAAAAATAGAATTCCTATATTTGTTCATACTTGTATTTACAGACTAAAAGATTATAGAATACATAATAATATATGTATATAGGTATTTACCGTTCCAATAAATTTTTTTAACTTTTGGGATCTTATTCAAAGGAGGAATATTGTTGTAAGCTAGAAATATTTTAATTTTCATTCAAAACGATAATTGTTTTTTTCTTTCTGTGTATTGCTTTACAAATATTCGCCTAGCCGTAACCTTTTGTCAGACACATGCCTGCATACATATTAACATACAAACATTGTAGTATGTAGTAAGTATATCGTTTGTATATCTGTACAAAAATGTATGCAAATAACAAATAATTTGATTTTCGTTCTTTCTTTTCCTACATTTTCTCAAATTTCCATGCTCTATGACTAACAAGTAATAAAAATTCCAACATGGATACGAAACAGTGCTGCCAAGTTTGCTCTATTTTGCATAGTTACATTGAGTTGAGGCGCAATAGCGTAAAGCGTTACGTTTTATATTGAGATCAAGAAGATACTGAAAGAATTTGTTAGTATGTCGTTGTTTCTTTTTTATATTTAGGAAAAATTTCTTTATATACTTGCATGTATATATGTTAGTGTGTGTGTGTATGTGAATATTAAAGAATTTCTGGCAATTTTAATATTCCAATGGATAAGATAAATCCAATTTCTTTTTTTTTTTCACTATCTGCTGTAAAACGTAAACGCGCGCTGTAGGTGAAAATCGCAAGTGCTTTTTGTTTTTTTGGGGGGGGGAAAAGAAGATTATTAACTTTTTATATAATTTCAAGATATCAAAAAATAAATTTGAATAAATTTATATATTCTATGTATTTATATTTGATACAAAGCTTTAAAGAATTGCTCTTAAAAGCGGGATAACAAAATTTTTGAATTTTTTTATAAAGGAGATAACCCAATTTTTAAGCCAATTCTTTACTCAAAGATCTAAGTCACGGAAACATCTCCCATTTTAAGTTGAAAGTCACAAGCTCACATTTTGTTAAAAAAGTTTAAAAAAATTGCCTAAAATAAGTTTTTTTTTTTTGCTTAAAATTTAATTTTTAAGTTTCAATATGGCAATAAGTAAATTAACTTTTAACGCGATTACATGCGCCACCTTAACTTTTCTGGCCTCTGCTCAATATGTTTGCATGTATTCTGCTTTGATGAACTTTTTTATTTTTAGTAAAAAATTATTTATCATAAAAAAAATAAACCTTTCATGTATGTATTATGAACTTCTCAATGGCACAGTATTTTTTATCAATTTTTACAACATTTTTATCCTTATGTGTTCATTATTGTTGTACATTACATGGTCTGACCCTTAATTAAGCTCTCTTAAGTACATGTTTGTTCATAAAAAATTCCTTCATATCAACAAAAAAACAAATTTACCATGAATCTGTAAATACAAAATTAATCAAAAATAAATGGCGTGGAATATTCGTGGCATAACAAACAAAAAAGTTGATTTAATTAAATTTTCATGTAACATGAATTTGCAGATATTTTAAGTGAAGCTGAAATGGACAGCAACGCATTTGCATATACGCGTACAAATACATATATTCACTTGTATATACCATATATACACATTTTCATATATTATATGTATACACCTTTTATTTATAATATTAAAAAATATACAAATTTTTTTAATGCGTCCTCATTGTAAATAATTAAAAACGTTAAAATGAAGCCTTTATTAACACAAAAAAAAAAAAAAAATATTGAAAATATAATGAATTTTCAATGAAAGGTTAAAATTCATTTTCAAAACCACGCACATGTTGCAACAAGTGTTATTGTATTGTATTGAAAATAATTACTTTATCCAACATACAATTTCAGAAAACAGATTTTTTCACGAATATCCTTTTTTCAAAGAATAAAATAAATTGCTTTTAAAAACAGTTGGGGGTTCGGCCCCCTGCTCACTTCGCTTAACAATACCCCGCTTCCGCACATTTTATTTTGTTCGTGGCCTTTGGCGTCGTGCAAACCATTTCTGTGTTATTTTTTGTATAAGAAACATATAAAGTTTTTATTGTAGTGCTTCGTCGAACACTATTTATATTGAATTTTCTTTTGTTTTCAAACAACATTCGGTTTTAAATCCTTCTCTGCTTCTAAAATTTGTGTACTCAAATAAATTGAAAGCGCGCTTTATAGAATTTTGGTTTTCTTCTTTTATTTGCTTTATTTTTTTTATTCTTGACTTAAACCACTTTCAACTCAAAGTATGCAATGGAAATTTTGTTTTCTTCTTATTTAGGGTGTCCCATTTTTACTTACACTGCTGAATAAGTCAAAAGTCAAGTTATTTGTCAAAAGTGACCCCTGAAGGTCATTTCAAGGTCGAATTCTCGCTTGGCGCAGAAAAGCTAGTAATCATTGGCTGGACCGCTGCACAATCTTGCCTTAACTGGCTGCAGCTTTTCTGCGCCAAGCGGAAATTTGACCTTGAAATGACCTTCAAGGGTCACTTTGACCTCTGACATGAATGCCTATCTGAATGTAGAATTTTGTGCTCTTCCGGAATCCGAGATCAAAAATAGGGGTTTCCATATGAAAAACTTAAGTTGACCTTCAAATAATCTTGAAAATGTAGGTCAAAGTCATGGTTAAGGTCATGGCTGGATCAGCCCTTTGATACCCACCAACTTTTATTTGAATCATTTTTTGAATGATTTGCAATTTTTTGACTTATTCAGCTGTGTAAGTTAAAATGGGACACTCTGTATAAGTTTTGTTTCGTTCTTTTATTTTTCTTCTTTCATTATATCCTTATTTATGTTCTAACACTGAAAATTATTTTATATAATAGGAAGATATACAATGTATCTGATACCGGAACATAACAAAAGACGAAGCAAACCTTAGCAAAGATAAAAACCATGCCAAAATACAACCTTAACATATTTCCATTGATGCCAAGTTCAGGATCGTGAGTCCTCCACATTTTTTAAAAAAGGGTCTGGTAATTTTTTTAGAAATATTAAAACCAAGCATACAAACCATTTATCAGGAAATCTTTCTTATTTCCGAATGGCTTCAATAAGAGGAAGATGAAGTTCCACTGTCAAGGGGCCGTTCAAGTATTACGTAACGCATTTGGGGGAGGGCAGGGGGGTACGAAGAACGCGCTACGCTGCAAGTTAGAAATCTCTTGTTTTATTTATTATTATCGCAAACGCGACTAAAACATAACAAAAGCCGCTAAAATGACTTTGCGGTAGATTGCGCAACATAATTGTGACTTTTAGGTAAACATGGTCACTTGGGTGATACCGTAACGTTTAAGGAGAGGGGGGGGGGGGGGGGGTCAAAAATCTTCGGCTGTCAAATCGATCATAAATTCTTCTACAAATTTCCATGACAATAGTATTCTCATTTTAAACTTAAGTTTTATTCAAAATCGGTACTCTATTTTCGGGTTCCTCTATTGATTGTGTAAATATAATATTGATTAAAAAAAAAAATGAAAGTTCTTAATAAACACTAGGTGTTAAAATATTAACAAAATCTCTACAAACTATTTATCTGAAATATTTTTGGGTTCTAATTAATATAAAAAAGTAGAACAACCTTTAAAGAGATTGTACCTACCTAACTTTACAAGCATACAATATGTATGGCAGTAAGTAGTAAAATAATTTTACCAAAGTAAAATGTAAAAAAAAATTTGCCTGAAGCCACCTAGGGAAATGATGATGGTTCAATGATCTTTTAAAATAAAACAAAACTTCTAAGTCAGCAAAAGTTACGCCCCCCACTCTCGCACATAAAAAGTTAGTTGGTACATTACACTAACGTATTTAAGTCTTGTGCTATCATTAATTGCCCAACAGACATGCGATGCCAAGTGGAAATTTTTTGCTTGTGGCAGTTCTTTTTTTACCATTCAAATTTAAAGCAGCGCACAGTGGGATTGGCGGTAGTAAAATGTGGTAAAAAACTTAAAACAAAACTTTCTGAATGAGTTACTTTTTTGCACCAATGAATATTCTTGAATAAATTCGGAATCGAAATCTGGAGTGTTTATCGCTTGATGATTTATTCACTTGAGTTTTTAAAAATAAAATTTTGTTATGTTCCTAAAGCTAAGATATTGATCAAGTTTCCGACAAGAAATTAGTTTATTTATTAGTTTAGCATACTTCAGATTTACCTGAAGTATGATCAGGAACGGACAGGCTTTCGAATCCAATAATGAGAAAATTCCTCCTTATATGATTTGGATCGGATCAACTTAGCAGATTTGGTCCTTATCACAAATTGTTTTCTGAAACGGGTCAATTGGGGATCAGGTTCTGTTCAAATCTTTATCAGTAGTGATGAGAAACGCATCACTCTGTTCGGAGTTTTTTAAATGATAAGTACTAAGAAACTTATTGAACATATTGTATACTTAATTGCATCGAACATTTCTTGTTTCGTATTACAATAAAGTTGAATGGTTCGGATACGATCCTGACTCAATGGATGTGCCGGAACCATAGTAAACTTTTTAGTATTGTATTCCGATGAAGAACTGATTAGATAAACGAATCGAGAAATAGCGTGCTGTATCATGATTAGAACTAATCAGATGACCGTATTAAGGAATATCTGTTCCGGATCTGATATCAACTAATAACAATATGCTATTGCGAGCGCTTTACTGTCCGAGGTTTTAACAATCAACACTGTGGCGTAACTACGCGGGGCAGTGAGGGGGGAAATCGTACCCGGCGTAGGGTCTTGAGGGCAGCAAACCAAATCTCCTTTAATGTGATGATCTACTTTTCTCAATACTTGATGTAACATGTATAAAGAAATCCGAATATCCTTTCTTTTCTTTATTTTTAAATAAAATTTTTTTTGTTTTTCTGAAAATTTTATCCTGGCGCCAAACTTTCACGGTATACACCACTGGTTGTCACTAAGCATTTAGTCATATTCACTTAAATAACAATTGTAGTATGGCGTTTTATTACTTTAATATTTGATTGGGAGTAGCCAAGCCCTCGTTTAAAAGTTTGTGGTTTGAGGGGAGGGTGGACACTATTTCATGCGGTAGTTCCTAGATAACTTTTCAGAAAGTTTAGATTTTTATGGGCGATAGACGTGTCCGTTGACCAATATTGCTCATTTTGAATCCCACGATCTGTTTTATGATATGTAACTCTTATGATAAGCTCTTTCAAAATTGAATTATATATGAAAGTTTTTGCCACATTCGAAGACCACATTTGCGCCACTGTGCTGCGGTGTGAAACGCTTAACTTATAGGTAGCTAAGTATGAAAATTTTTCAGGAGAAAAAGAAGAAGAAGAAGCATGGCTCTTAAGAAAATAGTATAATTAAGACAAAGAAATAGTGTGGGAAAATGCAACGTGGCATGAAGTTACAAGGGCAACAATTTTAAACTTGTGCGAAACTACAGGAAAGATTCTTAAACCGAAAGCAGCCGAAAAGCAGTTTTCGATGTATCGACAAAGTGATGTTTTGGAATTTAAATATGATAATAAGGAAAGTGAGAGTTTTTTTGATATTATGTGAATTTAAATTGTAGCTACTACGCTACTATTTATTCTCATCAGTACATTTTTATCATCACATTAAAATCAACCACCCTCTTATCCTTCCTTTACGGACTACTGATGTCTTCAAACTTTTTCTCACGTAATTCTGACTAAACACGTGTGAAAACAAGCGCTCTCATGCGTGCTATTTATTTCTTCCCTACCTCTTTCAAAACCAACACACTTCTCTACACCCACACTACGATACACTGCTTCCACATGCAATGATAGTCACTAACGCGTGCGGTTTTTATATTTTCCCACATATTAATTTTTATATCCTCTCCCCTGTTTTCACTTTATTCAACTGTAAATGTCAAGGCCAATAACAACAACAATAACAACAACAACAACTACACAAATGTCAAGTTATTCTTTCTTGACTTCGTTGCTTTGTAAATATTCTTTTTTATTTTTTTTGCTCTTCTTTTATTTGACATTTGATTTTGATTTTCCCTTCTAAAAAAATTTTATATTTTTTTCTTTACTTTGCTAAAAATTTGACAGCAAAAAAAAAAGAATTTATAAATTCATTTGATTTATAAAATTGTGGCGAAAATTGTTTTTGTTATCGTGCTCTTATCAGCAAGCGCTGACATTTGAGTGTCAAGCTTCCATGAATGAAGTCAAAAATATCATTGCAAAAAATAAAGTTGTGACACTTCAAATTTAAACTAAAAAGTTTCAAAAGTTTTTAATAATTCAAAGTAGCTTATCATTTACAGCAACGTTTCAGCAAATGTCACAGTGAAGTCATTTTAGGGAGTGGTGGGGCTGAAAAGTTTATCTTCCAAAATGAAGAAATAAAATTAACTGCAAAAATAACTTCTTCTAAAAAAAAAAATTCCCATTTAAGAGCTCCAAGATAATGCGAAGTAATTGCTTGAACTTATGCTTAAAGTTGTGGCAGCGTCACCTGGTGAAACATTATGGTACTATCGCTTCTGTAAATCTTATTTACCTTTGGGCGTCAACATAAAAAACTAATAGAATGGATGTAAGTAATATTGAACAGAGATGAAAGAAACTTGTATAAAACTCTATGTCTCTAAGAAAGCTTGGGGTCGTCAACCGGAAATGCTACTTTGAATGTACACAGCTGTAGTTCGTAAAATCGTCACTTACAGTTCTCACTTAGTTTGGTGGCCAGCTATAAGCAAAAACTACAACCAATCAATATGAACATTGATTTATACTCGAACCTTTAGGAAGGGTATTTTCTTTTTGATACAAAAAAACACAAGGTGCACCATTTACCGCAAATTATGCGTTTTTAGGTTAATTAAACTCAAAAACTATATTATTTTCGAGGCGTAAGAATCCTGTTACTGGACAAGTGGTCGGAATGAGGAACGTGGGAAATTTTTATGTAACCAAATTCCGACCGCTTTTATTTACCTCATAAGTCTTTTAAATTCAATAAAAAAGTAGTAATTATTTGTTGGAAATAATAAATATTTATGTAACCATGCAATCAAATATTAAAATACTTATAGCTTAGTTTATTTCTGCTGAAAACTCTATAAGTTTGCAACTCCTTTTTTATCTTTTTTACACTCGCGAAACCGTTGAAGCGCACCGTTGCGTAGTTTTGACTCAAATGACAAAAAATATGTTATAATTTTAAAACGATTTTTTTATAGTCGACGTAAACCTTGAGCGGAAAATTAATGCGCTTTTATAGAGTTTTTTAAAGCAGTCGGATACATGAATGCGTTATTGCGCGAGCTCTAGTATGAAAAAATGCTTAAAATTTCGAATTGTTGTTTTATTTTTTCTGTCATTTTTTTTTTTCTTGGGCTCAGATAGATCACTCAAAAATCCTCTTGAATAGAATAATAAATTTTCAGACGTTTTTCTTAGAAAATTTCCAAAAAAATTGAAATTTTATAATTGACATTTTTCAACCAATTTCGCTTTAAGTTTCTTGCTGAGTATTTCTACACATTGATATCATATCTTTTAGCGACTGTATCTAAGAAAATAAGTTCTTAAATTACAGATACTTTTTGGATGTACAAAAAATATTGTTAAAATCTGATAATGGGCTCATATAAAAACAAAGCCAAATCTGCCCAAAATGAAGTAATAAAAATATAACCAAATTTGTGTCTTTTAATAACGCCGGTGTCCATCAATCGTTTTGAAAAGAAGCTTTTTGTTCAAGTCTGTTAAGTTTTATGAATCAGATATTAATTTTCACAGTTCCTTTAATGTCTAAAATCTGATATCCCATTAAGACGCCTTTTTTCCAGTCAATTTCGGCGAAATTTCATTTTCGTTTTGTATTGCTAATGATAGTAATATAATAATTAATAATTTGTTTATATTTCACTAATTCTACAAATTAATTTTCATTATTTACAGATTATGCTGATCACAAGATAAACTGGTAAGTTAAAAGAAATTTCTGAATTTAATTTGGACAAAAAAGAAAATATTCAAAAAATTTGAACGAATAATGGCTATTGTAGTAAAATAATTAGTTTTAACTCAACGGTTCTTTTGGTAACAACTGCAGACAACATTTGAACTATCAGTATTAATAATAACAACACTCAGTTTTTGTAAAAAAACATGAAAATTTCCTGCTGTGTTCGTTAGATATACAAAAACATACAAACACACAGACACACAAAGATATCTTTTTTACCGACCAGAAAAGAAAAAGAACAATCAACAAAACTTCCTAAGAAGATCTCATGCTGAACTGGCCAGGCATCTTCTTCTTTCATATGCTGCTTGCGTTGGTAACTGTTTTGAATTTGTCTGTGGTCAGTGACCCATGGTGTGTTCGTCAACAGCAAGAGCATCATCAGCAGCAACAACAACATCACTGGCCAGAAGTAGTCAGTCGAATCTTTAATATTTCTTGTATAACTTCTTCGGCTACTTTGTGCATCCTACTTAGTGTAACCTTTTTTTTTTGACGTTGCTAATTTTATAACAAAAACTTTAGTAGGAGATTGAGGGATGTGCGTGCGCATACCTATGAGGCCTAATTTGTCCGACCGAAAGGATGTCGACCTACAGGTCTCCTCCAATTACTTTTTTTGTGGCTATGATTTGACTAGGCGATTAATTTGCTATAAATAATTTTGGCATAAGTCGAATCATAGTTCCGCTACAATTTTTTTTTAAATTTATGACAAATAATATATTTTTTTCCCTGAGAAAAAAAAATTGTTGGACTCTTAAATCTTGCAAATTAATTTGTTTTTGGAAACTTCAAGAACTTGGGGTTGTTTTTTTTTTTTTATTTTACTTGCTCTAATGTGTGTATGTACATAGGAGTAGAAGTATAATATCGTGAAAAGTAAAAAATTTGCTCAAAAATAATTGCACAACATAAGCGCATTAGTTCATGTTGTTTTTATGTACAATACAATTTTTTGTTGCCTTGTAGTATGCGTGCGCTGTGTTTGAGCCAAATAGCATTGGTCACGTTAACACGCAAAATGTTTTGTGTTTATTTACATGCTGCAATTAACTGCGATTCTCTTGGCTATTAATATAATGATAATGACCTCCCCTCCACCAATTTGCCTAACGGTTTGATGTTGCCATCTATCTTTTATTATGGTATAATTACGCGTAGGTTTGTAAGTAGCTCCATTTGTATATCGGAGAGCATAATATTTGTATATATATTATATGTATGTGTACATTATTAATTGTATGATTTAATGAATATTTGCTTTAATGGGCTTAAAATTCATAATAAAAGTTTTGACATTATTTTTTGTATATTTTATTAACTGAAGGTCAAAGTTCAACAAACTACGCTTGCTCTCAATTGATATTTTAGTCATTTAATATAAATTTAAACTTTTCAAACAATTAATACAGTAAACATTCTCCTCTTCCATGAATATTCGGAGTAGAAAGATCGTCCTAGATTTTTTTCCTACGAACCAAATTTTGCAATCGTAAATAGTCATGGAAAGAAAATTTAATCTACAGTCAGTAGAAAAATTATTGCCGATAGCCCAGGGAAGTTATCTCATTCTCAAAATTTTTTCTTCCGAACTTTTTTTCATTCTCAAAATGTTTCCAAAAATGCTTTTAAGAATCATAAGGGAAAATTCTTAAATATGAAAAGAAACTCTTTAAATTAAGGAAAATTTGTTGTACCAAGATAAATAAATTTTTGTCTAGCCATTATTTTATTTTTATTTAGTGCTAAGAATAATTGATCAGCAAATCCCTTGCAGTAAAAAATCTCTTTAACGGCATTAACCATCAAAATAAATGTTTTACTAACAACCAATAATTTGGGAAACCAAAGAAAAGTATGTATGGCTAAGTAAATTAACACATTCAAGCTCATATAATTAATTACTACTTTGGCCATAACAGCTAATGCTGTTCGTTAATGGGGTTAACAAAATTCCAGCACTGATTTCTACATTAAATAACGGGTGACCTGTACGTTTTCGGTTTCTCTCCCAGGCTGCTTTAGCGCCCACGTGATGAAACTTAAGTAAACTTATTAAGAAAATGTCTGCGGGGTGATTGTAACAACTTTCAGCTTAATTACCAACAAATTAATGCATCGTTTTGATTAATTGTTTTTTTTGGCCAAGTTACTGACAACTAAAGTAGTAGTATGGTACGTCATGACTTTGAAGTTGTGCCACAAAAAAAAAAAAAAAAAAAAACAAACAAATAGCGGGAGGTTTGTACTCGTAAAATCTCAACTTTACTTAAATATAAAATAACAGCAACAAATTTGATTTACGTCTTGTAGAGATTTATCATTAATTTTAATGAATTTATTACCGAAATCAAGTTGCTTAGTTTTTGACAAATTTATTGAATAATTAATATTGTTTGTTTGAATTGTTACACAATGTCTTAATTGGTTTTTTGGAAAATGCTTGAATTAAGTAAAGAAGAAAATTGAATTTCTGCAGAGTTTGATGAGAAAATTGATTTTTGTAAAATAAAGTCAATATAAGGTATGCTATATATACTACAGTTGAAACGAGCAGAAACTTCCCAGTGGAAAATTATGGACGTATTTTCAAAAAGGAGGAGAGAAAGTAATAACTATGTTGTAGACTTCTTAGGGGCCGTCCATTAATTACGTGAGTCAAAATTGGTGGGAAGGGGATCCGGCAAAATCTCACCAAATCTCACCAAGGGGGAGAAGTGGTTCAAGGAAAACCTCACGTCAACTTTTTAATGGTTAGAATGTACATTAAAAATTATAATTTAAATCTCACGGGAGGGATTGGAGGGGTCCTGCCAGATCTCAGCAAATCTCACCAAGGGGAGGTCCGAATTTCAAAAAAAAAAACACCTCAAGTAATTAATGGACGACAATTTAAGAAATTTAAATATTGGCGTAATATATTGAGAATCCGCCATACTAGGTATGCCTTCTTAATAGACTTCAAAGAGGTTCGGTCGCTAAGAAATTCATAGCGATAATGTTTGTCCTTTAAACGTTTCCAGAATCTTTATCCAATATTACACCCATGGATCCTTTTACATTCTTAGGTCTTCAGAAAAGAGTTGAAAAACGTAATGTATAGTGTTTTGAAACATTTGCATGTATAGGAGGTGCCACGCCCTCTTTTAGAAATTTAACAACTCTTTATTTGCTGCTAGACCCAACAATTTCTTGTATCTGATTGAAATTTGGCTTCATTACTTCAAATAATTCTCTCAATATAGCGTTTTGAAGCTTCGGTTGCATGGATAATGCCACGCCCTCTCATCCAAATTCATATACTTTTTGTGCAGTACTTTTCCGAATAGTTCCTACTGCTTGTGTAAAATTTGATTCCACTACTTCAAATAATTTTCACAGTATAGCGTTTTGAAGCTTCTGCTTGTATGGGGAGTACCACGCCCTGTTCTGAAAATTCGCTAAATTTTTTGTCTGATACAAGATCAAATTATTTCTTGCATTTTTTTGACATTTCGTTTCATTAACTTAAATAATTCTCTCTGTATAGCATGTTGAAGTTTTTGCTTGAAGGCGAAGCACCACGCCCTCTTGTCAAAACTATCCAAATTTTTTTTCAAAGCTTGTCTAAGTTTTTTCTAATATTTTTAAGAAACTTGGTTACACTAAATCAAAAACTTCTCTCAATATAGCGTTTGAAATGTTTTACTTTTATGGACGGCTTTTCCTATTGGGTTGTCAAATTGCAAAAAAAATATTTTATCCAGTTCTCATTTAAATACACGTACAAAAACATACGTTATTTTATAACTGTGTAGGTGTTGTTGATAAGGTAAATATTGTAACTTTAAATAGCCGCCAGAGATTTAATGTGTTAGTGTGACCGACCGTAGTTAAGTGTTGGTAACGGACGATAGTAATACAATTTATTACCATAGTCGTATATAGCAATATAAAAGTTGTATTCAAAGTTTTTCCCGGTAGCATGGTAGATTTATACATACACATACATATCTACAAATATATGTAAAAGAAGTAAAACAGCAATACAAAGTTGTTGTTGTAGTTGTTGCTGTGGTGTGGTTATCGAACTATGTTGTTCTAAAGTTTGTTTTTCAATTTAAAGTAGTTGTAGTTGTAGTTTTAGTTGTTTGTTGTCCTGTACAATGTTGCCAATATTTGTGCAAATATAAAAAATACTACATTTTTTTTTATCGTAAAATGTTCCGCACAAAAGAATTTTTTCAAAAGTTTTAATGCAAAATTGAAATAATAAAACAACGAATTGAGTAAAATTCTTTTATGCTAAACTTTTTATGGTAAATTCAGACTAAATCAAGTAAAAGAAGTAGAAGTGAAGGTTTCTTAATTGCATTCGTTATTGACCATATTACGTAGTTTAATTTTGGATTTTTATTTTTAGAGTGAAATTTATTGATATTCAAATTTATATTTGCTGCATTTTGAAATTTTAATTTCATTCTTGTAAGAGCTATATGTAGTATAAGCTGATTTAGATAACTATTATTGGTAAAAATGCACAAAAATGCTGTTTTCCTCTTATCTTTAAATGTTGCAGAAACTGACCGTGTAACTTTTCTTGTCGCCATATGATACAAAACTCTCCTGCTTGTTTGTGCATCATGCAGTCAAGTGAAAACTAAAGAATTTTCAAAGCAAACTTTTTTAGTGTATGTATCCTTTTTAAACCTGACTTTCCGCTGAGTTGACAACAAATCGAGCAAAACAAAAAAAAAAAAAAAATAAACCAAAATATAAGAAAATTTTTGAACGAACTTGTCGTAAACTTATTTTACTACTTATTTTGCTGCTGTTTTCAAGAGAAAGTTTCGTTTTTTTTTTGACAACAATACTTTTTTGATACTTTTTTACAAAGTTGTATTACGTTATCATGTCAAAGAAAAGCAAAAAAAAAAACTTTTAGCCATGACATACTCGTAAAAAAAATACTACAAATTAAAAAGCAAATTTTATTATTTTGTCTTAACCTAAACCAAGGGGGCGATTATAAATCTTTGGAAAATTATGTTGCAACAAAATGGTATTAAGAATTTCGTGAATTAATATTATCTTGAAAATGCTTAAAAAAAGCAATCTGTGAATCATATTCTCAGATATCATAATGTTTTTGATAGCATGATCAAAAATGTCAAAAAAAATAATTGAGAGTAATACAATGAAGGACGAAACTTTGTTGAAATATTAACAGAAAATGAAAGACGAATATTTCCAAAATTACAGAAAAAACTTAATGTAATTATAATGACAATAACAATAGAGTTTAACCATGTACTACAGCTTTTAGCCTTCTTTTTACATACTGACATTTTAAATGAAAAGCTCTCCTCAATCCGTTCGGAGGCGGCATTGAAATCTAAGTCTCTTAGCTCTGTAAATTCAAGAAAGAAAAAAGGCTGAGGCACATGATATACTGGCTTAAATACTGTTACTAATATTGATAATATGAGCAGCTAACCAAAAGTATTCGCTGGTGGTGATAAAAATAAATCTTTGTGATTTTTTTTGCAACTTACACATATTGCTTGCACATTTTTTATCGAAATTTTCTAAGCTCCATATAAGCCTTCGATATATTATAAGCTACAAATTTTCAATTTTCAATAAAAAACCAATTTGTAATAATATTTTATTACTCAAAGCACAACATATAATTTTGCTCCGTTATTGGAGCATGAAATTCTTAATTTTGTAAGTCAAAATTTTAAGTCTTTACCACAAACTTGTTGAACGAGTCAAGCAGCTTCACTTTAAACCAAAAATATATAACAAGCAGCATTCAAAACGTTATCTTTACATCTCACAGAAACAAAACCTCAACACTTAACAAAACAACGGTGACTTTTGCTTTGACTTTGACATATTCGGTTTGCCACATGTTGCAACATATAGTACAGTGTTTAATAGGAGTGTTGCGCACGATTTGCACAAATGTATTAAGTACGCTTTGCTCGAGTAGATATATTTTTTTATTATCATTTATATTTCTTATAATATTCACTGCTTACTAAACACAAACAAAAAAGGAACCTTAAAATATCCCACTGAACATGAAATTTTACCCAAGCCTACCAAGAACCTTTCAAAAGCCCATTTTAATACGCAAGAAAAACATAAATAAATGGCTATGTTGGGTAGAGTTTGTGGCGCAACAAAAAGGTGCCACTTGAATGATTGTTGGTTGCTACGAATGTCAGCTACAGCATATTTTTCGCTTACCACTAAATGTTGCAAACAGCATTGCCTCAAAATGCTCAGAACAGAAAAAACAAAAATGATTTAAACTGGAAAATGGTTATGTAGCGGAAAATCAAAGTAAATCAAGCAAAAAAAATAAATAAATAAATAACAAATACATAAATAAAATTGAAAAAAAAGAGAAAAAAACAAAAGATATTTCCAATCAATTGAATGAAAACCTCAAGGCATGTTACCAAAACAACACATTCTGCCATTTGGCTTTAAGTTGTAGCTAAGTATGAGCCTCATATGGCAAAAGACATTAAAATATCGTTAGTAAGGGAGCACATTAAAAATTTAAAATTTAAAAAAAAAAATCTTCATATATTTTTATACAAACCCTTTTCGAAAATCGGAACTTTTCTGAGAAAATTATTGTTAAATTTTTTTTTTGGAATTAAGCTCTATAGAAAGAAAGATTTCTTGCGGAAGACTAAGGGTCTCTTTAAGTAACACGATTCGTCTCGTTTCGTTTCTAATTTCCAAGCCTAAAAGTATGCTACTACAGTTCTTATATTTGTAATTAACTATTCATTAAGCACAGGTTAGATTTTTTGTTTTCATTTATGTAAAATACAATCGCCAATTTTTAGGCATGAAAATTCGAGACGAATCGTGATACATAAAGAGGCGCTAAATATTTAAATGAAACTAAGTGCGTATTTTTTATTTAATGGCAAACATAAAATTCTGAAGTGTTCTGGTGTCAGTTTCTGATCGTTTGAAAAAAATTCAGCAAATTTTTTAATAAATAACCACAGCTTTTAATGTATAAAATGTTACTGCTTTAGTTATTTTTCACAGTAATTAAAAAGTTTTAACAAAATTGTTCACACACTTTAAGTTCTTTGTTTCCCAGTTAGTTAATTAATGATAACATTCAATATTTTGCTGCTTATGTGAAACGCCACAGCCACTATAGTCGTGCTTATTTTAACCTTTAAAAGGGTGGATCATAGCTTTTACGAACTCATATCAACTTCTGCCTATGGCACCAATCTTCGTAATAGTTCTTCAACTATTTCTTTGTGTGTAGGTTTTTACTTGTATAGAATGTGCCACACCCATTTTGCTCATATTTTGTGTAGTACTAGCCTGTGTCAGCGATTGTGCCCTTACCAAGCTTAGTGAAATTTACTTGAGTTGTTTTCTGCTCATAGCGTTTCACTTGTATGGGAGGTTGCACACCCTATTTTAAAACATCGCCATTGATTTGTCAAGTTCTTGTCTATAACAGCAAATTTTCTCATGCAAATTTTCATAAAGTTTGTTGTATATTTTTCTGTTTTTTTGAGTTTTTTTTAGATATAAGAAATCCCACGCCCATTTTTTAATTACCGCCCAAATATAGTTCAATGCTTGCTTTTGCCACCAAATGTCTTTGTGCATAGTTTGGTTAAATTTGAAGACATAATTTTCAACGCATAGCGTTTCTAATTTGTGCTTTTATAGGAGGTGCCACGCCCAGTTTTTAACGCCTACATTTTTTTGAGTGTTCTTACTTGACATTAGTCCAAACAAACTTACAGTCTTCCTTTATATAAAAGCCATAAGTTTTATGGGCCCCTTAAGGTTAGATTTCGTAATAGCTAACAACAAGCGATATAGCCTAGACAATAATTAAGCAGCCTCAGCTACACTGTAGTAACTTAAACATTGTAGAGAAAATAACTTCCCGATAATGAAATTTTTATTTGAAAATTTTGAAAAAAGTATAAAATTACGCTTTAGAAGATTAAATAAGTCTGTAAATGTGTTTGTGTATAGCCAACGTGTAATAAAAATAGCTATAATTTCTTGCATTAAAGCAAACGAACATTTAACTTAAATGCTATCGTTTAAACAAACGTGAATATTCGTCTCACATATAACGCAAGCTCACCTTCAGAGTCATTGCAATAAAGAACGTTTTCAAAGGGTTTTAAGGATAAGCCACACATAAAACCGCCAACAATTCTGTGAAAAGTAACGTGTAATAAAACCACGAAAAAAAAAATTTCTACAAATTTGTTACAAAGCTTTTAAGTGGCGCGCTTAAGTCTTCCAACGCCTTGTTTTACTAACGTAGCAACGGAGAGCCAAAGAAATGCAACACTTGCGCTTAGCACCATATTGGCAACACTGTCATCAATGTATCGAATGGCAATACAGCACCGCACAGCATTGCACTAGATGGCCTGTGAGGCCGCCATTAGTATTCAGACGGCGTTCAACTTGACTGTGGAAATTCCACCTTCATTTGCTGACACTTTAAATGTTGCAGCCGCACGCAGGAAAAACCCTAAGGCTTTTCCCAAGTCTTTTCGTCATTTCCTCATTCCTTTTTTTTCGTTTTAGCTTCTATTCGTTTCGTTCGCTTTGAGTTGTGATAAGAATATTAAGCGTTTTTTTTTTCGTCATCAGCACCATCTTTATCTTTTACTTTTTGGGTTGTTGGTCGTTAAATCATTTGTGTCAGAAAAATATTGCAGTCTTCAACGCGCCATATCTTGTTGATGTGCCTCCATTTTTTTCTTCTTGCGATTTTGGCTGACCAAATTTTTCTTTTATAAATTTGTTGGTTTTGAATTTTTATTTTTTTTTTTTTTTAGCAAAGTTGTGTTTTTTGGCTTCCATTATTGTTTATTATTCGGATTTATGTGGTTAAAGTAGCGGAAAATAAAAACGTTTTTAATTTTGCATGTCATAAAAACACTAAAATGTTTAGAATTTTAATCTGTTAATTTACGACAATATTTATGGTGTCAAAAATAAAAAACAAATTAATATTTTACTTTTATTGCAACATAAATAAATTTCTTCATATTTTCATATAATTTTAATAGGGATAAAATATGAATTGTGACGTTAGGAGAAAATCTCAATGTTTCACAAATTTAAAATAAAATTTATTGGATAAAAATTTCGGTGCGAATCTAAACTTTTTATAGAATAATTGTTGAAAAACTTCTTCAAAATAAAAAAATATGAGGTGCAATGAAATGACAAACGTTTATTCAGTACTTTTTAAAACACGTTATAAGGCTTTCTCACATGGCTTCAAAAATAGCACGTTTCCAGTAGCGTACCTAGAGGGGGGCGAGGCAAAAGGCTGGAGGGGTTTATAGGGTCAACGCCATTTGATACGAAATTAAAAAAACTTCAGCTGAATTTCTCGTCAAATTTCCTTAAAAAAAGTTTTTTTCCCAAATGGTTGCAAAATAGTTACCATCCCAATTAAATTAATTCTTCTGCGCAGCTCTGAAAGTACTGCGCGTTGCTGCACAGTGGTCCCAAATCGAGTTTTTGGTTCAAAAATCGCTAGAGAGCGCAAATCTTGTCGGAAATGAATAATATTTTTTTAAAAAAAAGCAAAATACCAATAAATCGTCGAAGCCCATATAGTTTTTTTCATAAAAAGGAACTAATCAATTTTTTTTTTTGCCGAGTCGTTAGATTTAAAAAATTTTCACCAATCGATAGTGAAAGGCAGAAAATAGATTTTGGTAGAGGTTTAAGGTAGGACAATAATTTTTTGATATATTTTGGAGAAACGAAACAGGAGGACACTTTTTGTTTTTTGGTAGAAATCAAGACATTAAAACTGTTTGCTCGTCCAATTATTGGCCAGTTATTGGGCATTTTAAATGCTTGAAAAAAATATCCAAAAAATGACGATTTCTTGGTTTCGTTGTAAAATTACATTCTACCTTCGAACAGTTTATGCCCAAGAAATGGCCAATTTATCGCCAGTAATATGCCTAGTTATTCACGAACAGTTTTTGACCAATTATTGAACACTTTAAATGCTTAAAGGAAAAAGCCGAAAAAAATGACCGAAAACTGTTGAAAAAATGTCAAGAAACCGTTTTAAAAATATCCAAAAAATTTCCGAAAAATATCCAAAAAATGTCCCAAAAATGTCCGAAAAATGTCCAAAAAATGTCCGAAAAATAGTTGTGGTGATACTAGTGATCAATTGGGTATTGCCATAGTGATCACAGTGTCTGGTGAATTATAAAAATTTCACTTTTTTTAAATAAAATATTTTTAAATATAATTTATTTGTGTATTATTTAATGTTTTTTAAACTTATTTATAAAAATATATATTCTGTACAAATATTTATAAATAAAAATACTGGCTATAAAATGCCTAGTTTTTGGACATTTTTAAAACATTTTTCGAGCATTCTTAGAACATTTGTTGAGCATTTTTCGAGCATTTTCGAGGCATTTTTCGAGCATTTTCTAGGCATTTATTGGCCAATTTTAATAGTGACATATTTAATCACCAGCTTTAGAGCATTTTTCCGGCATTTCCTACCAGGGCGTTAATAAACATAAAGGGAGCATTATGGAGAGTTTCAACGGAAAGCGTTGTTTTAAATTCAGTTTTAAACCGCCGTTGGTCCTTTTTGAGCACTTTATTTTTACATCGACATATCGTCCTTTCCTCATTGATTTATTAATTTTTTTTTAAAATTTTTTAAAACCTTGAGAATACGTTTAATGGCTTTTTAGCAAAAAATCAAATCTTTAAAAAGTTTGTGGCGATTATAAGGAATTATATAAATATTTCGCTTAAGTCATCACTTTGGTTATTCTTAGAAAAGGCTCTGCATTTCACATTATTTTCAAAACTTTTAATGACATCCCATTTTCGTGATGTGAGTCATATAACAAAAAACTGTCATGAATAAGGCAGTAGATTTTAATAATGTACTCTAAAGAATATGCTCAATACTTTTCTCAAAGATTTGGGATTTATTAACTCTTTATGTCAAATTCTCTAGCCGTTTGAATTTTCATAGTATGTATATAAACACGCTCTCTTGCATATTGCAATCAGATTAGAAAAGAAATATTCAGCAACGGAGATACAATAACCTCCTTTAATAATCGAGAAAATAACATCAAAAGCTTTAAAGTATTATTCGCCTAAGCTGCAATTTTCTTTTGAAATAAATTTCTACCAGCAGAGATACGTACTCTCAACTAATTTCGATAAGTATTATTTGCAATTGATTAATACTTAATAATGGAAAATTCTATCTTTCAATGAATTTCAAAGAAAACTTTTAATGCCTGTGCCATATTTCAATGCATGTTTTTCACTTTTCAATTTTCTAAAATCTTTTTACTTCCATTTAAAATTCAATTTATGCAAAGTACTGATAAAAGCTCCAAAAACATGATTTTACTTTAATATGCAGTTCTTTCAAAAGAATCCGTATTTACCCATTCAACCATTCAACAGAGCACCAAAGCGAAAATGAGCATGAAAACTTCAAAGATTAAAAAAAGCTTAAAATTTGCAAATGTGTGCATTTTCTATTTTTTTTCTTTTTTTTTTTTTACTGCAGCTCAGAAAGTCCTGCAAAAAAAAAATAACGAAATGGGAATGACGAAGAAAAAAATGCGTACTAAGCATATGATTAATTACGGTCAGGGGAGAAAAAATATATTTTGATGACGCAGAAAAAAAAAATGTAATTTTAATAAAATTTATATAAGTAGGGCAGTTTCATTAGAGACTAATGGCAACTTGACTTGACAAAGGAATAATCAAAATATGATCAAACTACCCAACTAATGAGCATAACGAGTATATATACATATATAGATGACAAATCAAATTATGAGTTTATTTTATTAGTGTCTATCCTTAAGAGGTTTTTTGTTTTTGTTAGAATTTACCAAAACAAGGTTAGGGCTATCTATATATACTAGAACTTTATGGACACCATTTTGAAGAAACCTCACAATCTTTTTTCAATATTAGAAGTTATTTACGAAAATAATTAAATTTTCTATCTCAATTCTCTACACAATAAAATAATGAGCAATAATTACAGAGCTAAAAAGTAAGTCCAATATACTCGTATACCATTAGCCATACTAAAAAGACTTTAATGAAGTACCTACTCTCAATCATAAAACACTTGTGTATAATGCAACGCAATAGCGACCCATTACAAAATGGCAAACTTGGCATGACTGGAAATGCTTTGATGCAAATGCCATAATTATGCGAATAATTGCATCAAACAAGTCAGCCCCAACCAACTCAGCCTTAAAATCAAGGGAAATCGTAATGCCAAAGCATAATGATAGAATTTGCTTGTTCTTGAATTTTGCATGGCACAGAAGGTGCAAAATAAAATTTCCTTTTTCCATTTTGTGCTCATTTCCTTTAACGCAAATAATTGGATGTATTTTTTGCTTTTTATGAAGACTGTTTTTCACTTCAAATTTAACCACAAACAGTACTTTTTGTGGCCACCCTCTTCAGACACATGCGGCTGGGTTTAGTTAGATTTTTCACTCCTTTTTTTTTTTTTTTTTTGAGGTGAACCTTGACAATCTTTCAGTTCTTTTTTTTTAATTGTCTGAAGCTTCTTTCCATTTTTTTTTATCGGTAAACCAACCCTTTCGATTGCTCAGAAAATGCTTTGGTTTGAAATATAATGCGAGCTGAGTATCCTTTTTCTGGAATGGTTTTGCTACTGTCTGAGGACACTTTATTTATTTGTTCATTTTGTTAAGTTTTTTATTATCTGATTTATAAAACGTTTTTTTCCTTTGCAACTTTTTGTTTTAATTAGTTTTAAATCGACAAATCGAGTAATTCCATATTATTAAAAATTTGTTTATGAATTTAACTATGGGAATTTCACTGAAGACTTGCTACTGTCGAACTCCAATTTTTTTTATAGCTTAGCTTATACTCCAAATCTGTCTCCAAAAGTCGACAAATTGCCTCAAAATCGATTTTTTGCGTGTATTTCTTTAATTATTTTAAGAAAAATAGTTCAAAAGAGCTTTGTAGCCAATGAAAATTTGACAGAAAAGTTAGTTACAGTTTTGTAACTCAAATTTAAGATCAAAAAAAAATATTATGTATCAAAGACATTAACAGTTCCAAGTACCAAAAAATACGTAAGCATTTAATAAATTTAAGCATTTGCAAAAAATTTAAGATTAATATTCTTCAATGATTTTCAGGTTTTCTTGAAACAACTACAAACATATTCAATTACACAGAAAAAAAGACCGCACTAAATTTGAAGAACTGCCTTCCTCCGGTTTAGTGTAAAAATTTTCCTTAATCTAAATTATTTTTCCTCATATTGATGAAAATATCGTTTCATTTAGTAATTGAGTTCTTTGAAATGAGTTCATGTTTCATTAAAGCAAGTCAAAGCTCTTCCTCAAATATAGAGTTTGTGGTTTTAGTAAAATTTTCCTTTGAAATAGAAAATTTTTCTTTGGGAAGAATTTTTGAGGACAACTTATTCCTCATTTGAGTAAAAATTTCCTCAATCTAATGGAATGTTTTGTTTAAGGAAAATCGTACTCAGTTTTAGTTAGTTTCTTCAAGAAATTTACTATAACGTATGAAAATTTTCCTTAATAAATGAGTGGCAACACTCGCTGCTTTACTCGCTGAAATTAATATCTATTCTTCTCGTAAGTATTCTGTTTTTGTCTATATATTTATAGTTCTTTACTTGTTTTTTTTGTTTTTTAAATAAAAAAATTAAAAAAAAAAAAAATTATGTCGTCCCGGGATTTGAACCGAAGCTTCCCTGATCAGACAATGGTTGTAACATGCGCAGTTTAACAACATCATTTTAGTATGTCTTAAAAATGCTGTCGGTAGCTGAGTTGGGTGAGATGAGCATCTTTGAACAGTGGCATGGTGCAGAATACAGGTTCAATTCTCTGATCGGGTGACAGGTAAAATAAAAATTAAATTCTCCTTTGAAGTTTTAAAAACGTATTACAATTAAAATAAGAATGACTGACAATAAGTAACCAACAAATAAGAAAATATTAAATTAATAAATTTTTTTTGAAATCAACGAATTTATTTTAAGTAAATTTCTTTCATTTAAGGATACCTTCACTCTTAGAAAAAGTAAAATTTTCCTCAGTTTTATAACCTTGTCCTCACATTGAGTAAACTTTTCCTTATTTCAAAGCAGCAACATTTACTTGTACTAAGGAATCCAACTTACTTATTTTGAGGAACCCATGGCTTTAGCTCGTATTGAAGGACATTTTTTCCTTACATTTAGGCATTTTTCCTTAAACGGAGTAAGTTTTTTTTTCGGTGTACATACATTCAATGCTTTTGCTTTGAAAATATAATGCATCATGTAAATGTATTCTCTTGAAAATTTAACATTTGCTAATTTGTCCCTAAGTACTTTTTCAAACTACCTCTACCTCAACGTCTACATTTAAAATCCCAATTCCAAGTAAAGTTTCAAATTCGAAATTCTATTTGCTTGCAATATTTCAAACCTTCATGTATTCACATGCATCGTGTCATATTGGGGTTGTATGTATTCCAAAGGTTTCTATGTTATTTGCAACTTAAAGACTCACAAAGATATGTGGTAATATAACTACGAGTGCTGTTTTGCTGATTTTCCCATAGGGTACGTCAGAATATTTAACAGAAATTTTTCAAATTTATTTGATGAATATGAAATGTGAGTTGAACATAATTTTTATTTTCAATGGTATGACGAAGTGAATATGTTTGCGTAACTTACATTCACTTTGTAAGGCATTAAAAGAGGAGATTTGAGTTTGCCATAAAAATGAAATGCTTTGAAAAAATATTATACCTTAAAAGCAATTTATTCTATTAAAAATATTCAAACAATATGTTGGCTGAAAGATATTTATGTGACTATAAGAGATTTTATAAATTACAATCAGAAATTTGACGTTTGGCAGGAGTGAAGATTTTCGTGTACCATAATATATATTGATTATTTCTATATAATTATCTCAATTAGTTTTCGTTTTAAAACTTGAATATTTTCTCAAAAGTTATATTTTCAAGAAATTCACGATTGGTGTGTTTTATTTGATAACAAAACTATATTTAAGCTTCACAACTCCATACCCAACGTTTTTGCTTTTCTAATGGACTCTTTCACCTCAAGAGTTAAGAAACAATGACATCGTAAAAAGCATTTTTTTTTTCATATGTGCGATAAATATTCGCCAAGTTGTGAAAGACTTTCATAAGAAAAATTAAAATTTTTTATTATTCGCCTCGTTTTTCTCATTTCATGTGTTAAGTATTATGCAATGATTTTATTGTATTGTCATTTGTATGAAATTGCAATGATAATTGCTGGATTGCAATACTAAATCTTACGAAATATAAACGGCTTTACCTTATATAATCAGTTTAAAGCTGCAACTTAGCTTTTTGTTTGTAATGAGCTCATTGTTTCTTTGTGACTATATATTATTGAAAGAAAAATCTGCTGTGTGTGCATATAGTGCATTCATTATATATGCACTAACATTTTCGAAAGAAAAATAAATAGAATTCAAGAGTTATATCCCAACATTTGGATATCGCTGCGTATTCTGTTAACAATACTAGTGACTGTTGCACTAAAATTGATAAAAAATTATTTGCGGTCTACAATGTCTCAAAAAAAAATTTACTTCATAGCCGCGATATCTATTGAAAATCAAGTTGCAGAAAATCTAGACTTTGCCAGTCTTATCAGAGAATTTGTCACCCAAATAAGCTAGAAAAATAAGATTTTAATTTTTTTTTAATGGTTTGTGACGTAACTGACAGACAATATAGATATGTAGGTAAGGTGGATTGTTTAGAAAATTAATGATTAAAATATATTATTATTAGTAATAATAAATACATGTAATGTTTGTACTTTTCTATTAATTCAATTAAAGATATAGTACAAATTCAAAACAATCTTTTTTTAATCGTATTAAAATAAGTATACCTAAAAGGCGCCAAAGGCATGACTTACCCGGTGCGCCTAGATGGCTAAGACCGGCCCTGCACATATTATTCAATTCAATCACAGTATGTTAGACTCTTCTAAAAATGTTTTTCGTCAATAATTAGCTTATTTTATCACCAATTCCCAGACTCCTCAAAAAAAAAAAAAAAATTATTTTTACTGAAATGATTAAAAGTTAAATTTGTTTTGGGAAAAATTATGAATTCATAAAACGAAAAGTCACAAAAATTGTTAAATTCCCTGCAATTTCAAACATTTATGAATTTCTAAACTCAAAATTGATTTTTATACGTCTGAGTCGGGCCTACAGAAATTATTTTTGAAATACTAGATCGAGTTCAACCTCAGACTGGCTCATAGGAAACTTAGTGAAAATCCCAAAAATTAGAGTACTTTTCGCTATGCCAGAACTATAAGCGCATCATGATATTGTAAATTCAGTTAATGTTCTAGAAGAAAACCCTCCGCTTCGGAAAATGGGGAAAAATAGAGCCACTAATAATACCGCTTACGTTGGATAATTCAATTAAAATTTTCACGGTCAAAATGACGTCGAAGGTGTCAAAATTTATTCCGAGAAGACTACCTTAAGGAAATTTTTTCTGTATAAACATTTTTATTTGTGAGTTTAGAAAAGCAACTATGTTGTGCTAAACTGAATTGATGTAAATTATTTTGTTTCTTAACTTTTCTTAACATATTTTGATTGTATTTTTTCGATGTTTTCAACAATTTTTTACCTACCAAAATTTTTTAACTTTTTGATTATTTATTTAGACGTTTTCAGTATTATTGAACATTTTTCGATAAATTCAACATGTTTCACCTTCTTTGTCTTTCTCAATATTTTTCAAATTTTTCATTATTATTTCAGCTTTTAAGAATTTACACACTTATCGTTTTATTTTTTAACATTCATCATATTTTTTAACATTATCCGACTTTTTCAACATTTTTTCGACTTATTTAACATTGTTTGAATTATGCCCTTTTTTAAATTTTTCAACATGCCTTAACTTCTTCAACATTTATTCTGCTTTTTGAACATTTTTGCAATTTTGTAGCATATTTGAACTATCTTTATTTCCCTTTTTGAATATTTTGACCCTAGTAGACAAATTTTTTGAACCACTGCACGTCAATGAAAATTCCACTGACTTTCAAACTGAATTTTGTAACCACTGATGCGTTTTGTCTCAGGTGTATACATACATAATATTTTTTATTAAATTTTTCGCAGAGATTTTTCTGATACGATGTAGGTAATAAAACACATTTCCTTATACATACGTACATTTGTTTATATGGGTACAGTAAAAAGACATTTGATGAAAACAATTAATAAAAATTCCTATGCACGAGTGTGCAAATAAATGTTAACTCACAACATAAAGATGTAAATTCGTTGTTGCAATCTAACGAGATGCTGTTTTGCATAGGACAACTTGTACGTAATTTCAATGCATGTTGCTACCAACATAAGAAAAAAAATTTCGTCTCTTTCATATTGCAACATAATTAGTGTGGACCACTCTTTGAATTAATAAGAAAAAATTTAAAAAATATTATGATAAGGCCATAACTCATACTATACATATAATAATTTAATGAGAAATCATTCATCTTCACTTTGAATACTTTGTATTTAAATTTATAGAGATTATGCAGATGTATCTTGCATAAAATTCATAATAGTTTGCGATCTTAAATTTTTTAGATATTTTCTTAAAAAATATAAAGCTATATACATAAAGTTGCTGAACCCTATTATACCCAATTTATAATTTTCTTTCTTTTTACATAAAAATAGTCCACCCTAATTAATATATGTATGTGCACTTTTGATTTTATTTTTAAGACAAAATTTGAATTTTTTTCACTTGCCACAAAAAAGCTAAGCTAACAAACATTCGCGTAGTCAGCTGTAAACACAAACATAAACTCACACATACACACACGCAACACAAACACTTGTGTGCACATTAACATTTACGAGTGTGTATCATTTTTGGAGCGACAGAGTCAGTCGCTTTGCAGTTAGTTTTTACTGTTTATAACTCGTTGAGCTCACGAGTTCACTTGCAACTTTAATGTACTTCAACTGACACGAGAATTGAAATGAAGAAACTTTGCGCGCATTGCCAAAACTTTTATATATCCCCCTGCTATCGCCTGTGCTGAGGAAATATCCTGCCAAACTTCTTCATTTACGTTGGTATAAGTATGTATGTATGTACTTGTATGAGCAAAAAACATTAGCTCAAGCAGATTTCCAAAAAGAAAAACTTAAAATTGCATTTTTAAGATTTTCCTATGGAAATTAGGCCAAAGATTTACTTTTTCATTGCAACACTTAATTGCTTTATCAGTGTTATTAAGAAAAGCAGACTACGAGTAGGGGATAATGGAATGATAATGTTGATTAAGAGTTGAAAAATTGTTGAAATATTCTGCAAATTGACTTATTTTTATACCAAGAGTCATTTAAGTTTTTATTGCAAAAAAAAAAGGAAAATTAATTTTCCATGCAAAATGTAAGTAGCAAACTACTCTTTCTATCGGCTGAGGACCGGCACTCAAGTGGGTTTTCACGAAAATTGTTGTTCTGAAATTATGCCAAAATCTTATGTCCATCTTTTGCGAATTAAGACAAAATCGTCCGAAAAGTTTTCGCCTTAAAAAGTCTATGGGAATGCAAAAATCATAGTCTTTCAAGAAAGTTCCACAAAGCTAGTGAACAGATTTCCTCAAAATTTTTTTCAACAAAAAAAAAAAATACCAATATTATCTAGTAAGGGGACGTCTAGACGTGAGGTGTTTTTTTGAAAATTTGGACCCCTCCCTCCCCTTGGTGAGATTTGGTGAGATCTGGTGGGACACCCCCCCCCCCCCTCCCATGAGATTTAAATTATAATTTTTAATGTAAATTCTATGCATTAAAACGTTGACGTGAGGTTTTCCTTGACTCCCTCCCCTCTTGGTGAGAAATTTCCGGACCCCCTCCCCCCCTATTGTAGCTCACGTAATTAATGTACGTCCCCTAAGGGTGTTATCTTTGGCTTTACCAAAAATTATATACTCAACACCACATTTGGAGTAAAAGTGCACGTAGGTCTTAAATTTTTATTAAAAATGTCACGTACTGGGTGGTTTTACTAAACATATACTTAGTATAGCGATTTTGAGTTTTTGCACGTATGGAAAGTACTACGCTCTCTTACCAAAACTGGCACTTTTCTTGTCCGGAGCTTATCTGGTTCGTTCCTGGTGTTTGTGTAAAGTTTCATTAACTTGAATAGTTCTTTCAGTATGGCTTTTTAAATATTTTTTAGGCTGGTGCAACGCCTATTTGTAGAAATTCGCCTTGTTCTTTTCAAGAGTTTTTTGTGTGAAATTTGATATCATGAGGTTAAATAATTCTCACAGTATAGTGACTTTTAGCTTTTGCTAGCATGGTAGGTGCCAACCCCTCTTATCGAAATGAGTAGGTACTTATTCTTCTTTGGAACTTATCTGGATCATTCCAAGGGTTTTCGTGAAATTTTGTTTTAAAACCTTGAATAATTCTCTTAGTACGGCTTTTAAAAGGTTTTTTTAAGGTGTTATCACATTCGCTTAGATATTTTCAAGAGCTTTTGAAACACTCTTAAAATTTATATTCATTATCTTAAGTAATTCTCTCAGCTTAGAGTTTAGAAGTTTTTGCTTGTATTAGAGGTGCCACGCTTTTGAATTATCACTAGTACTTATACGTCAGAAAATTGGTTACACTATATCAATATAGCGTTACAAATGTTTTATTTGTACGGGTGGTAGGCGTGTCCGTCAACCAATTTCGCTCAATTTCAATCCCAAGAGCTGTGCTTAAATGTCTACCCTGTGTATCGAACTTCATTCAATTATCTCGCTTGGACAGACAGACAGTCGGTTATGACTAAATCAATTCAGATTGTGACGCTGATCAGGAATCCATATACTTTGCTATAACTACTACGCTCATTTCAATACATTAAAAACAGAATGACATAGTGTGCTTTTTCAAGATATTTTAGGTATTTATTTTTTATTGGTTATGCTGTGGGCAATTTTGAATACATTCGATTATTTTTGGTTACTATTAATTTTGGTTTGTTTTTTTTTTTAATGTAACAATAAAGGAAATCAATTTAATTTTGTTCTCAGTTTCGAAGGAAAAAAAAGCCTTATTTTTTTTGAATATTTTTTCTATTTTATTTTGGCCAAATGTACTTGTCTTCTTCATTTTAGATCTTTTAATTTGCGGCGTTTTATTCTTTTATTTATATTTACCTTTAATTCCAAGACATTATATGCAATTTTTTACGAAATTATTCATACTTTTTTCCCACCAATATTTCTTTTTTTTTTTTTTTTTTTTTTTGTAAAATCTTAACAAACAGCATTTAGACCTTTTTTTATATTACAAAAATTCCGCTCTCTGACAATTGTACTGAAAAAGGTATCGTGAGTGAGTGATAAAATGAAAAATAGTTAAAATCATTCATTTGAAAATGAATACTAAATTTATTCATTTCAATAAAATTTTATTCACAAAAATAAATGGTTTTTTTGCAAAGAACTATTATTGTACAAAAAGAATACAAATTTACTGTATTTTTCATTAAAACAAAATTTATATTTTTAAAGGAAATCTCATACAAAACTTTCAAATGCAATAAACTATTTCCTATGGTATATTAATTTCAAATCCTTTTCAATTTACTTACAGGTTGGTGCACAATGAAGCCATTAAATTGTTTTCGCTCTATAAATTTAACGTCTGCTCTATACAGGAAGGTAAGTAAATCTTCTAATAAGAGGTTTTTCTTTGTCTTTTGCTTTTACACTCTTAACCCTCTTATTGTATTTAATGTTATTTACTTACCCTTGCAATTGGTGGTAATCTCTATGCTTTTAGTGTTTGTTACCTAGCTACATAATCTCTGTATTATGTGGAGCATATGAGTGGAAAACACTATGCTGCTTCACATTTACTGGCTTTGCTTCCCTTAGTGTCTTTAATGCTATTGATTGATCATTGAAATACATTAAATTGGCAAAGGGTTTTTTTTTTATTTTATGAAATTCGTATATTTACTACAAAAAATAATATATTTGTATTCAGCAATTTTTGTGTAATATTTGTTACAAATGTGTCAAAATTTGTGAAATCAGCTGGGAAAAATTACTCTTCCGGCAAACATAAAAAATAACATATCGACCAAATTTGTATTTCTTATTGTAAAATTAAATTTTCGATAATTTTTAGCTCTTTGTTTCTGAGCAAATCAATCAACTTGAATTAAACTTTGGCATATAGAAGTGAATGAATTAGACTTAAGTAAATGTACGTTCTTTAAAAATTTAAAAAAATTGTCAAAAATAGTAAATCTCTCATATATGATCCCTTTTGGACTATTATTTAGGATTATTGGGACAAAATATTATTGAGACCAATCAATTTCAATATCATTCTATCATTATAGCCAAAGTCATTGAAAAAGACTAAACTTAATGAAATATATGTTACTCCAATTAAATATGCCTGCTATTTATTACGACATAAAAAACTTAATAAATTTTTTATTTTAATGAAAAATTAGCCTTTAAGCCAATAAATGTAAATAAGTAAGTGACCATACTCACAAAAGCGCATCATTACAGACAATTTAACTTACTGCAACTACCATTGTTGAAACACTTAGTACCACCCCAAAAGAAAAGTGGTATCCTTAAAATTTTAAACAATAGAAAAATGAAAGGACACGTAGTAAATGAAATACGAAGAAAGTATATGTAGCAGATTCAAGTAAGTGGTAAGCAAGCATATTAACAGACAAAGAAAGAGAATAAATAAATAATAATTTATGTCGCTTTTTCCAGAAATTGCAGTTAAATGCAATATGTTCTTTGAGTGTAACTTTTGCAATTGTTCTTAGGACATTTATGAAAAGACACACTTACATATGTCGGTTAAGGTGGAATATACAATTATATTCAATATATTTTTTGGTGTAATGGAAAAATTTGTTCTAAACAACGAATTAAAAATTGGCAAAAAAATTTAACTGTAATGAAAAATCAACTAAATTGAAGAGAAAACTTTTCGCATAAGGCGAAAAACTTGGGTAAAAACTTTTCTTTATCAGAATCCTAAATTGTTGCGTCAAGTTATGTGTGTCACCAGAAAAAAATTCTTATACATATATGTGCAAAATCTCATACACATCTTCTTGAAATATTAAAATTTTGAGGGGCGTGTCATTGCCCAATTTTCCAAACCGTTTGGCTAAAAACCTTCCAAAAAACAATTAGAAACATATGAACCAAATCTTATCAATCTACGTCAAATAAATGCTTAGGTATAAAAATGTTGATTTTTCTCATTTGGGAGGCGTGGTACCGCCTATTTTTTTGAATGAAACTTACTTGTGCCCGTACCTTTATATGTATAGGAAGTCTCATTTATCTACGTCGAATAGTTGATGATATATTATGAATTTGATTTTTTTTATATTAGGGGCGTGGAATGACCCATTTTATCCCTCATATCTGTTGTCATTATTTTCCGCAATGCCTTTTTACTTTTATTTTCTTAATTTTTGTGTTTAAGATTTTTGTCTAGCTTATCCATATAGTAACGAGATATACATTATATCTCCGTATAAGTCAGCTCTTTTACAACACAATTTATTTCGTTTTTTTTTTTTTTTAAATATTGAAAAATTCACTTTCTTTTAGCTACAAAAATTCCCTTTTTATTTAAAAAAAATAATGACCACCTCATAGCAAATGCAATATATGAAACGAGCTATCTCTTCACCCGCACAATATGCAATAATTTTGCTGCCAACAATTTTGTTGTTGCTTTAGGCCATTTTTCCAAGTCCTTTTGAAATTTAAGTACTTTTGTGAAACTACGGCAAAGACATAAATGCACACACACAATAAGCTAGTTGAGTAGGAGTATAAAGACAATACGACAATAACATGTGGATACCGGAAACGACTATTTGAAAAAGGACGTTCAACACTACATTGCGCGTAACGTTGCGTTGCGTTACATTGCTACGCTTTGCGTTAAACCAACGGCAGAGTTGAGTTAAGTGAAGCAATGAAGCGTTCAGTTGACTAAGACATTGAAACTGTTAACAACTAAAACCACTCACATCCATATCCTGGCTATCCTTATTGTTGACAAGGAACAGCATGAGCAGTAGCAGCAGCATTTTATGCGTTTCGCTCTAATTGTGTTAAATAACAAACGAATGCTTATTACGTTTGAAAATGCCTTTGAAACCCTGTAGAGAATTTGCTTTCAAGTGTCATTTATTAATTTTTATTTAATAATTTTGTTGTCTTTATTAACTGACTTAATTGTCCTGTTCATTTTCAAAGTTTTTATTGTATATATTGCTTTATTGTCTTAATTGATCTAATTTTTTTAATAATCTCTGTTGCCTTAACTGTCCTAATTGTCTTCATTGACCCATTTGAACTTTTGAAATCTAATGTTATAGGTAATTCCTTATTATTCGCAAGCAAATTTAAACCCAAGAAATATTAAAAAATATTTTTTTTTCTTCCTTTACTGCTCAATCCAGTTCATTTAAATTAATCTTCCATTATTGATATTTTTCAAAATTTTCATGTCTTTATCACTAGCTGCTTGGTTCCTATTGGGATGTGCTTCATCATCATCTATAAGTGTTGCGAGTAAGTGGTTATATCTTCGTATATACGTTGCTTTGTAAAAAATTGTCTAGATAAGAAACGAATTTTGTTAATCGAGTTTTAGTTGTTGCGTAGTTGATTTAGCGGAATTGTGTTAATCCTCGGAATAGTAAGTTGCCTTTTTCTAGTTCCTAGACTTTACGCTCCACGTTTACTGTCAGCAGAGAGAAGTGTGAGGTATTTTATTATATAGAATTACGCTTTCTTTTCAAAAAGTTGAAACTTTCTGTGTGTGGTCTCTTGGACAAAGTTAGCTGCTCTTAATTAAATAAGCATTTTTGTTTTTTTTATATCTGATTAAATTGATTTTAAGTAACTGATAATATATATAAATCATTAGCAGAGTTTTTATGCTGATTTTGTGAGTGACGTAGTATGTGCTTGGAAAATGCTATGTTTCGGATAAAACATTGCATAGAATAAGCGAGGCGTATTGATGCAAAAAGAAAATGAACTTACTTACAAATGACAAGGACCTGCTAAGTAGGTGGCAAGCAAACTATACTGAGATTTTGGCTCATGTAACTGATCATACCAGCGAGAGCCTGAAATGTATCAGTACTGTATCATAAAATCCATAGGAGAGTAAGGAAGCAATTAAAAATCTGAGATGCCACAAGAATACGAAACAAGATAAGGCACAAGCTGAAGTACTGAGGGACTGTCTGGCACACGGGAAATAGAAGAACTTCAAAAATACTTCTAAAACGCTTCCAGAGAAACTCGAAGCACTTCCAATGTGATCGTCACTTCATGTCCTTATCATGTTATTACGCAAAATCACATCTTTAGAAGCATCTTTGAATGTTGCGCGGTAGCACATCCATGAAAGCTCAATAAGCCTTGTGGAGAAGCACATTACAAACGTTCTTCGAACTCTAACGAAATTTCAATAAAATACGGAGTTTTTTACCAAAAATAAAATTTCGATTTTGTTGGCAGATTTGTAAATTGATAATTTTATGCTTTTTTTCAAGCTATCTTAGAAGCAATTTCCATCACCTCCCGTTGGAAACGATTAAACACACCTGAACGCAATTTCAAAAACAAAAACGATTTCTTAAATGACAATCAAAACTCCAACTGACTTTCGTAGACCACGGAACAGCTTCCCATATGGGCTGCTATAACATCTGAAATATCCGGCCCACCATCGACGAAAATATGCGAGCTAAGTTCTAGATACATATTTCACGTACATCCTAAAGACCTCGATTCATGACGACGATTCTTGAAATATTTTTAGTAAAAATCACCTCCGCAATCACGGAATTGCTTTAGCATTAAATATTAAAAAAACAGTATGAATGTTTTCGTTATTAAAATAAAAGCAACTTCTAACCAAAATTGTATTTTGTGAATAGTACTGTGAATTTATAATAGAGACATCAAAGCTCCTTAAGAACTTAATCTCAATGAGATATAGATTCACCCTTTCAACTTCTTCAATGAACTCACATAATTACCTCAAATGAAGATTAAAATTTTTAATGCAATTAAATTGAAATTTGTTTTTACAAATTCCAGTTATCTTCTGTAATTCAGCTTAATGCTCGTAAAATTAATTTCATACCAAAGACAGCTAAGTCTTACCCAGTGGTGTAGCGTGAATTTTTGGCGCCTGATGCGAACACTTCATATGTCGCCCCTTTAAATACAAAAAAAAACTTGAAAAACTCTAGCAAACTTGAAAATATATTTCCCTCTATACATTTAAATAAATTTCCTAAATAGATTTACTTTCATTCACTTAAAAAAAAAAACAGCAGAACCTAATTTTTGAGTTTCAAAAGCTAGCCGCCCCCACAAGCCTTGCGCCTGGTGCAGCCACCCTAGGTACGCCACTGATCTTTCCAAATCAACAATCACTTGCTGTTTTACACAAGCAACACCTAAGCGGCATATCCTGGCATCCATCCTCCCACTCACCATTTCAAGCTCTTCATTCACTCACTCTTTCATTCATTCATTCATTCATTCATCCATCCATCTATCTTTCCAATTTTAAGCAAACGCTAAGGGATATATTTTAATTTGTAGCTTTTCTCTTTCACCACGATGCGGTGCGGTGCTACATAGTTTGTAAGGTACGGTACACGCTTGAGTTCATTATTTCAACTCTTGTAACTCATAGAGCGTGCAATTCAGTTACTCATGCTAAATGGAATTCAAAGAATACTTTACTTCATTCATCCTTTAATTCACTCAACTGAGCGCGGTGTTTGTCAATGGAAGAAGAACGTTCGTTAAAGACTTGTGAGCAATGAAGGTAGATATGTAGGTAGGTAGGTGCTTGAAGCAGAAGCAATTTGTGGTGATACCGCAGAAAGTGATGAAGCAGCAGCAGCAGCAGTAAAATATAATTATTGAATTTAAAATGAAATGAATGCACTAGTTAGAGAAGAAATTCTTAAATTTGATTTGATTTGTGTTATCTGGTTTGAGCTTAAAAATCGAGAATATCTCAATGGACTTTTGGCAGCTGAGATCTGAATCTAACAAAGCTTATTTATGTGATTAGCAAATTTCAACTCAAGGCTTTAACAGCTGCGAATATATTTAACACGCTGGAACGTTATCATACTTAAATTTTTGTGGCCGATCGACTATAATTCGTAAATCCTTTCAGCTTTAGCAAGAAAATATGATAGGTATAGATTTCATGAGATATAATCAGATATTCAATTATGGATCATTTAAAAATAAAATAGATTTTTCGATATTCTTAATCGATATGAGCACCAATTTTCTTTTATATAAAGTATGTAGTATGATAATACAATACATACTAAAAGAAATATAATCCTTTTTATTAAATAAAGTGAAAAAGGGAAACACAATAACTCAATAAATATCACAATAGGTAGATTTTTCCATTGACTTCACTTGTCAGCTATTTCTTTTTAAATCCCTACTTAAAGCTTTTTTCATCAACATAGCAAAAAAAAGGCAACCCTGCTGAGTTGCCACTTTTTTTTTACTGTTATTTTTATACTCACACTTTAATGTCAACATGATATTTTAACGTTCGAGTAGGTGCCTTTCATATATACAATATTTGTATGTATATATGTATGTATGTGTATATTCTTGACAAAGTGTGCATAAGAGTGTTTTTTCTTCAAATCCTAGGGTGCATAAATTTGATATCCTTTTACTGTAAAAGCGCTCGGATGCGAAATGTTTGCTTTGGCAGTCAATTATTATGCAAACAGCTGTGTGACGACGGTTCGATAGTGAGCTATGGAAATTATGCTCAAAGTTATTTTACTTACCTACGATACACTCTTTATAACTGAAAGTTATTTTATGTAAATTTTAAATGTCAAATTCTTATACTGTCTTAAAATGATTACAAAAGTTGAGCGTTTGAACATTTTGACTGAGTAGTTTTTAAATTTTTCTTTTGCTTCAAAATGAAAAAAAAAAAAAATTTATATTTTCTTTTTGTTTTTTGGGTCTGTTTGGAAGATTTACACCCACCTTTTAAAACAATTTCTTATTTATATATAAAAAAAAAACACATTTATAATAAAAACTTATAGCATACTTTAAGGCTTTAAAACTTAAATCATTGCATTAACTCTGCGAATGCCAAAAAAAAAATGGCAATTTTGTTGATGAGTCATCATTAGTAAGTTACGCCTACCCACCTGCTGAAATTTTGTTTAGGTAAGACATATTTTATTTTTATTTATGGCCATGCATTAGCATTTTGACTGCTTGGGCCGTTTTGTAAATTGATGTGGTTCTCATTTTTGACACACAACATCACATTTTTAAAAGATCAAAAGCCAAAACACTTTAATGCTTTCACATATCAGCAAAGTCATTAAAGAAATACAAAAAGTTTTGTAGTAAATTTAAGCAAGTCAAGCGCCAATTTAATATATTTGATAGAATTTTAAGTATTTTGGCTATAGAAAATTGTTGCAATGACTTTTAAGATTTTAAGAGGATGTTCCAGGAAAATGGTTTTAAGCAAAACGAGCGATTAAGAGCATTATAATGACTTTTATGTTACCATATACGTGTGATAAGCAATATGCAATGAAAAACAAAGTAATACTTTCAAACATCTTCGCGAAATAACCCCTTAGTCTTTTACTTGAAAATCACAATTTCCAAGTTTCCTTTTAATAAATATTTTTCATTTCCATTGACATTAGAAAAATCATAATTTATTGTAAACTTAAACGTTAGGTATCCAATTACTTAATATCATTAAGGGTTACTTCTTAATTTGGCATATGCAATTCCCAAAGGTTTTATCAACAATAATTGTTTTTGATGCCACGCTGTTGCCTTCACAAGGAATGCTTTCCTTTTAGCACTTGATAAAAACCATGGGAAATTAGGAGCAATGAATATGTTTTAATATATGCTACAATCAAGTCACATGACATTTACCCCACTGGGTATTAAAAAATTCCTTACCATTACCATTTACATATTTGCTAAGTTATTCTATTTCAATCAAATTTTGTTTTTTTTTCGAATTTCTCACAAGTACTTATGAAAACTTCATTTAAAGAAGGAATTTTTATAAAATTCCCACTTAAAACGACGCATAATTAATGGCGTCATAAATAACACCTTCAAGTTTTACAACACCAGCAACAAAGCAAAAACAACACTTTCAACTTAAACGTTATTGCCACCGACCTACCTACCTACCTACACTGCAATAATTTCCCAAACCAAAACAAAATTACAATAACAATTTTAGCTTGTTAACTATTTATGAGTTTTTGTTAATATTATTTTTTTTTCTTGTTGTTGTTGTTGTTGTTTTCTCTTCATATTAACACCAAAATTTTCACGCTCTGGCAACATTGGTATGCAACACATTGAAGTCATTACTACCGTAAAACTCTTGTATGCATGGAATTACCAGTAGTTCACCTGTTTCTGTGTGGGCATGCAGCGAGTAAGTTGCTGTTTTGCCGTGCGTGTGAAAATTTAATTTTGCTTTACAATTAAAATGGGAAAAACACCTGAAACATTTTCAGGTTGACGAACCATGAAATTGCAAGAAAAACCAATCTCAGCAGTAGAAATAAGCAAACGGCGCGTGCTCCAATGGGTAATTAATTTTTTGTAATTTTTACAATTAGCAGCTCATTAAAATTAAGTCTTCAATACACACATCTGCCATATCTGAGTAATTTTTAGCACACGCAAGAAAACGTTTAAATTTAAGTTAATTATTTCTTTTATCTTAAATTTTGGACATTTGCTAATCGCTCCAGAGATTCGGGGTTTTTTTAAATTTTTTAAAGAAAAAACAATTTTCAAAAATTTCGTTAAAAAATAGAATATTTTTACCATAAACTACTTAGCTGCAATATATCACATTCAATTAAAAACATTTCCAACCAAATAATGTCTTACTGCCAAAATCATAGAAGTGAAGCGTTGAACAGAATTGGGACGGGGTCTGGAAAGCGGCAACGGAAACTCGCTGTCAAAAAATTATAACACACTTGATCGCATGAAATTGAACAGAATTGCAGCGTACGACTGGTAACCTGTCGACGGGTACCCGTATATTTAGATTCAATTCTAATTTTTTTTGACAGTGAGTTTTCGTTGCCGCTATTCCGACCCCATCCCAATTCTGTTCAACACATTATGTTGTTTTCCAAACCATCAATTGTTGCTGGCTCATCAGCATGAACACATTATTTCACATATTCTCGCAAGAAACTATCCATATGTTGTGAAAGCTCATGATCTTAACAACCAATTTGCGTCAAAATTTCAGATATCATGTGAATTATCGTTTACTTAAACAATTCTGTGATTTCTAAGAAGCAGAATATATTCTTTTAACTTTATAGGAGATTTCTGAACTTTTTTTGTATAACATTTGTAGAGTTTCAATATTAATATTTTCTCTAATGTTGCCTGGGGGATCTTAACGTAGAGATTTAAATAACCGATTATACTTCAAAGGCTATTGTGTAGTTTTTTTTACAGTTTTATGTGATTTATTCTAGCTCTAAATTTTCGACATTTGTAGTGTTTCAAAATAATTTGTTCTAATTCTAGGTTTTCATTTTTGACAATTGTAGTGTTTCAAAATGATTTTTTGCTTTTTTAACATTTGAGGTATGCAAGTTGTTATAAATGTATAGGTGTTTATTATTGACTTTGGCTAAGAGATGCGTGATAGGAGCGTTATGCAATGATGTGTGCATGGTATGATCATGTGAACGTGTTGCAAGTAGGTAGCGTATCTGATATAAATTAATCTGTTTTAATGAGTACAAATGTAAATACACAAAATTGTACTAATATTTTTTCTAAATGATTCGAAAGCGAAATAATATCTTTTTATTTGATGGTTGGTGAGCCTTCAAGAACCTCCTCATATAGATAGTGAGTAGCTCAGGCCAGTCAATATGCCGTGATTAACAAAATGTGTCATTATATAGCATCATACCTGATTATTTAAGCTAGGGTTGGCCATTTACCCTCTCGCGGTCAGAATCTATGAAGCGTGCCATCATTCGTCCCGCCGCGCAGTTGCTGATTTCTATGCGCTGATTCGTTTGAAAAATGAATATGAAAGAGACCCAGTCGGAACCAAACATGCAAAAACAAAACAAATGTGTGCAAATAAGCTGCGCAATGCCAGTTGTGAAAATTTCAGGTCAAATGCATTATTTCTACGAAAGCCTATTTTTTATGCATGTATTATTGACTTGTAAAAAAAATGAGAGACTAAAAAAACTGCTCTTGTGTGCATCATTGTTGTAAAGAAACTGAATAGTTTTAATTCTCGGAAAAGTACTTTTTGTTATTATTCATGCATTTTGAGTTAAATAATTTTTTGTGTAGCCATGTGATGCTTGCGCAGTTTATTTATTTATTTACATCAGTGATGCACGAATTTCTACTGGGTAATGTTCTCTTTACGTGGAAAAGACAAAACACATTTATACTCATGTTTTTTTTTCGTTGGATTTCCTACACATATTTATGTTGTAAACGTCAGCGTGCTGTCGACTTTTGGTTATCGCAGTTGGCCATCACTAATTTAAGCTTTCGATTTGTATTTTATAATTTTTTGTTTTTGAATAAACTTAAGTTTTCATTGATTCTCAAAATTTTCGAGTACTTTACTTGGTATGTTATTTATTTTTAGCACAATAATGTCGAAACTCCTTTAATTTTTGTCTCCTTTAAAAAAGCTTGAGCGATTTAATAATGTTGCTTACCATATGCTTATTAGATGTTGCTGCATTCTCAAGTGCTGCCAGTCTATTCTAAGCTAAAAACTAATTGTGACTTCCGTATGAAAGTTTTCCCCTCTCATACACATTTGCATTCATTTGCATTTTTATACTCTCAACTCTTACCGAAACACGCAACGTGCGACATTTTCGCAGAAAACTCTAAAACTGCTATCCTTGTGCTGCAAGTACCTTGGTCTATGAATGTATGCGTCCTGCTATATGCAACTGCATACAGTTGTGTGCTGTATGGTACATTGTAATGCTGCAGTCTTTGCATGAATATTAATGAGCTGTTAAAGTTTCTGGTAACGTTCATGCAATATGTTTTATTTCAGTTTAAAGTTTAAATTGAATTAGTTTTCTAATTTCAAAAGTGAAAAAGAAAAAATTGGGCAATATCCCCATTGGAAGTTTTAGAATTGGTAGCGTGTGTAACTTATCAATAATTTAAGCATAAATTTTTAATTTTAATTTGAATATTCATATAATATTTGTATAGGTATAGTACTAGCTGTATATTTTATAACTAATTATATGTTTTTTTTTTTTTTTCAGACTTCTTGGCAAGCGCTCATAACGCAAAATCTTAAATGATTTTTCAACGCAAAATAAAAGGCAGTGTGATTTGGTCATACATATCAAATCCACTTAAAATCTAATAAACTGAGTATATAATCAGCTATTTAAGACACAAAATATAAAACCAAAACAGCTGCAAAATGTGGCTGTCACAACAATCATGCTGCATTCAACGACGACGAGGACTGCTGCTGCCAAAGTTGCCATTAGTTAGATTATTTCTCATCATAGTGCTTCTACAAAGCATATCAGTACAAATAGCCAGAGCCTACCTTATTATTGTACATGAAAATACCGAACCGAGTACTGTAATTTTTAATGCCTCCGTGTATAAGCTAGGCTCAGATAGGCATTATAAAATCAACGCACACAAATCAGCACACTTTGTGCATCATCTAGTCAGCGTCAGCCATAAGGACGGTCAGATACAATTGAAAAAGTCACTTAAATGTGATGGCATCTACTATCCCAATCTATTTACATTCTACGTAGATTCAACATCAAATCGCTTGCGTAGCATCGATTACTATAGTCTGCCGGTGCGTATATTTGTCACGGGACATAATTGTAATGAGGATCGACGTGTTGAGGAGGAAATACATGGCCGACAGTATGAGGAAGAAGATACCGGCTACTCGAAACGTAGACGAAAAAGATACGTACAAATCGATGAAACAAATGCACGCTACTTTGGTGATTTTTTGGGTGGTGCGAGAAAACCGCCAGTGGAAATGATCGCCAATAATAATTTGTCCAATGTAAATCACAATAATAGTCGCACCGACTTTCGAGATGGTGATTTAATATTTGGTAATAGTTATGATAATGAAATGCGTCATCGTATACTGAGTCGAAAGCGTAGGTCGCAAGATGTGCTGCAATTGGAACCATCAATACATAGACGCATATCGGATGCAAAGCAATGGATATCGGAGACATATGCTTCGTATGCTATACACACAACGGATAAGTGGAATCAGATTTGTCTGCGAAAATCACAATTCATTAATAATTTGAATGCGTTTTTGCCGAAATCAGTTTGCCAACATTGTAAGGTGAATTTTCTGGATGTTAACGATGAACGTTTTGCGATCGAGCATCAGAATCGTGATTTGGTCGCAAGTCGTGATGTTTGCATACATGAATCCATGTGGAAGGTAAGCATTACCTTTAACATACGCTGCAATCGCAATGATATTGTGGACTCCGATCATCGTTTGAAGATTGTGTATCATCATCAAGAATTCAATGATACGGACATAGCTAAACGTGTGCGACGTGAGTTGCGTAATCAGTCACCGTATTTTGAACAAGCGCTATATGTTGCTTCTGTCCTAGAAGAACAACCCGCTGGCTCTGTTGTAAATACGGTGCGTGCACGTGATCCGGAGGATTCGCCAGTGGTTTATTCTATGGTTTCATTGTTAGATTCACGTTCGCAATCGCTCTTTAAGGTTGATTCGCGTACGGGCGTTATCAGCACGTCTGCTAGCTTAGACCGTGAACTGATGGATGTGCACTATTTTAGGGTGGTGGCAACTGATGATAGTTTTCCACCACGCTCGGGCACTACAACGCTGCAGGTTAACGTCTTGGATTGCAATGATCATAATCCGACATTTGAGGCTGAACAATTTGAGGCCAGCATAAGGGAAGGTGCAACGGTGGGATCTACTGTGATAACATTGCGTGCAACTGATCAGGATTTGGGGAGGAATGCTGAAATCGAGTACAGCATTGAAAGTGTAACTGGTGAGTGTTTTCAACATCCTTTGACTTATTCAATTTATTTTGAATTATTTAACCTTCTTCGACTTATTCACACTTTTTTATCCTTGTAACGTAAATAGTTGTTAGCTTTCGAGATATATATCAAACTTACAAGTCGAAAGTCTGAATTCGGATATCCACAATAAATCATAGTAAAACCTTAACTCCCTCTACTCTTTTCAGATGGCTCTGGTACCCTGCAAGATCTTGAGGTGCCAATTTTTCGAATTGATGGTCGCTCAGGCGTCATTGCAACACGTAGCTCGCTAGATCGTGAAACTTCCGATAGTTATACGCTGCTTGTCACCGCCTCCGATATGGCAGCGCCGCAAAGTGATCGTCGAACCGCCACTGCCACTGTTTTAGTAAAAATCTTGGATGACAATGATAACTATCCGCAATTTAGTGAACGCACCTATACCGTGCAAGTACCAGAAGATCAATGGGGCGATGATAATACCGTTGCACATATACGCGCAACCGATGCTGATCAGGGCAATAATGCCGCAATACGATACGCCATTATTGGTGGCAATACACAATCACAATTTTCCATCGACTCGATGAGTGGCGACGTTAGTTTGGTGAAGCCATTGGATTATGAAAGTGTACGCAGCTACCGCTTAGTGATACGTGCCCAAGATGGTGGCAGTCCATCGCGTAGTAACACCACACAGCTGCTGGTAAATGTAATTGACGCAAATGATAACGCGCCGCGCTTCTACACCTCACAATTTCAAGAATCAGTGCTAGAGAATGTACCCGTTGGCTACAACATCATACGTGTGCAAGCATATGACTCCGATGAGGGCGCAAACTCTGAAATTACTTACAGTATTTCCGAACGTGATGACAACTTTCCATTGGCCGTTGATCCACGTACAGGTTGGGTGCAGACAATAAAGCAGCTTGATCGTGAAGATCAGAGTCGTTTCGCCTTTCAAGTTGTCGCAAAAGATGGTGGCGTACCGCCGAAATCAGCAAGTTCTTCTGTGGTAATAACTGTGCAGGATGTTAATGACAATGATCCGACATTTAATCCGAAATACTATGAGGCAAATGTGGGAGAAGATCAACCACCAGGCACACCAGTAACTACGGTAACAGCAACAGATCCCGATGAGGACTCAAGATTACATTATGAAATAACTACGGGTAATATACGTGGTCGATTTGCTATAACGTCACAAAATGGGCGTGGTTTGATAACGATAGCACAATCGCTGGACTATAAACAGGAGAAACGTTTTCTGCTTACCGTCACTGCTACCGACTCTGGTGGACGTACAGATACTGCTACCGTAAACGTCAATGTAACTGATGCTAACAATTTTGCGCCAATTTTTGAGAATGCACCTTACAGCGCTTCAGTCTTCGAGGATGCTCCTGTTGGGACAACAGTTTTAGTTGTTTCTGCTACCGACAGCGATGTTGGCATCAATGCGCAAATTACATATTCACTAAATGAGGAAACCATCAATGGTTTGGGTAGCCCAGACCCTTTTGAGATCAATGCACAAACAGGTGCCATAGTAACAAGTGCGCTGCTCGATCGTGAAACTACCGGTGGTTATCTGTTAACTGTCACTGCAAAAGATGGCGGCAATCCTTCACTTAGTGATACCACAGACGTGGAAATCAGCGTAACAGATGTCAATGATAATCCGCCAGCGTTTAAGAATCCGCTTTATCAATCATCAATTTTAGAAGATGCTTTGGTGGGCACTTCCGTCATACAGATATCTGCTACAGATCCTGATATTGGTCTCAACGGACGCATTAAGTACATACTAAGCGATCGTGATGCGGAAGATGGCTCTTTCGTTATTGATCCCACCTCTGGCACCATACGTACTAATAAAGGACTGGATCGAGAAAGCGTTGCTACATATCACCTCACTGCCATTGCCATCGATAAAGGTTCACCACCACTCTCGAGTTCAGTGGAGGTGCAAATTCGCCTGGAAGATGTTAATGATTCGCCGCCAACATTTTCCTCAGACAAAATCACGCTTTATGTGCCAGAAAATTCACCAGTTGGTTCTGTTGTAGGCGAAATACATGCACATGATCCCGATGAAGGCGTTAACGCTGTCGTACACTACTCCATAATTGGTGGTGATGATTCCAATTCATTTTCTTTGGTCACAAGACCTGGCTCGGAACGCGCACAACTGCTAACAATGACAGAGTTGGACTATGAATCCTCACGTAAACGATTTGAATTAGTAGTGCGTGCAGCTAGTCCACCGCTACGTAATGATGCACATGTGGAAATCTTAGTCACAGATGTTAATGATAATGCACCCGTGCTGCGTGACTTTCAAGTGATATTCAACAATTTTCGTGATCATTTCCCTAGCGGTGAAATCGGGCGCATACCCGCATTTGACGCTGATGTCACTGATAAGTTAACATATCGCATACTATCTGGCAATAATGCCAATCTCATAAGACTAAATACCACAACTGGTGGTTTAATTCTAAGTCCCCAACTGAATACGAACGTACCAAAATTTGCTACCATGGAAGTGTCAGTGACAGATGGCATCAATGAGGCGAAAGCCATCATGCAGCTGTCAGTGCGCCTTATTACCGAGGATATGCTGTTCAATTCGGTAACAGTCCGCTTGAATGAAATGACTGAGGAGGCATTTTTGTCACCATTGCTGAACTTCTTTCTCGATGGCTTGGCCGCTATTATACCCAGCCCAAAGGAGCATATTTTCATTTTCTCTATACAAGATGACACAGATGTCACATCACGTATACTCAACGTTAGCTTCTCTGCCAAACGACCTGATGTATCACATGAGGAATTTTATACCCCGCAGTATTTACAAGAGCGTGTTTACCTGAATCGTGCGATTTTGGCCAGGCTTGCTACCGTGGAAGTACTGCCATTTGACGATAATTTATGTGTGCGGGAACCATGTCTGAATTTCGAAGAGTGTTTGACAGTTTTGAAATTTGGTAATGCCACCGATTTTATACACAGCGACACTGTGCTTTTTCGTCCTATTTATCCTGTCAACACGTTTGCCTGCTCCTGTCCTGATGGCTTCACCGGCAGCAAAGAGCATTACTTGTGCGATACAGAAGTTGACCTCTGTTACTCTGATCCCTGTCTTAATGGTGGCACCTGCTTGCGGCGCGAAGGCGGCTACACTTGCGCCTGCCCTGCTTCATTTACTGGCGTTGATTGTGGCACCAGCATTAATAAATTGAAGCCATGTATGTCCGATGCCTGTGATGGTGGTTATTCTTGCATGCATAATTATCTGACAAGCTCACAGCCGCCACCCTACACTGCTACATGCGAATTGCGTTCGCGTTCATTTTCACGGAATTCGTTTTTGACCTTTGAGAGCCTGAAGCAAAGGCATCGTTTTAATATTAAGCTGCGCTTTGCCACAGTTAATGAAAATGGACTGCTGCTCTACAACGGACGTTACAATGAATTGCACGACTTTATTGCTTTGGAAATATTGCAAGGTCATGTGAGTTTCTCCTATTCATTAGGTGATGAAAAGCAAAGCGTAACGGTCAAGCAGACAGTCAAAGTTTCCAATGGCGCCTGGCATGAAGTGGAGCTGATTTATTTAAATCGTACTGTGACGTTAGTGCTGGACAACTGTGATACTGCCATCGCTTTGGCGGGTAACTTGGGTGAACGCTGGAGTTGCGCTAATGTAACTACACTACGTTTGGATAAACGTTGCGCCTTGCTAACGGAAACTTGTCATCGTTTCTTGGACTTGACGGGACCACTGCAAATCGGTGGTCTGCCACGTATACCAGCACATTTTCCTGTGACGAATCAAGACTTTGTTGGCTGCATTTCCGATTTACGCATCGACGATCGCTTTATTGATCTCAACTCTTATGTCGCAGATAATGGCACAATATCAGGTTGTCCACAAAAGTCACCGTTATGCTCTTCAGATCCGTGCTTCAACAGCGGTGTATGCCGTGAAGGTTGGAATACTTACACCTGTGATTGTCCGGAAGGCTATGCGGGCAATACTTGCCAAGAGTCTATACCAGCACCTTGGCGTTTCGGTGGTGACGGCAGTTTAAGCTTTAATCCTTTGCTGCGTCCAATACAGTTGCCATGGTTGACTGCGCTGTCAGTGCGGACGCTACAACGCGACGCCTTCCTGATACAAATACAAATTGGCCAGAATAGCTCAGCTGTTATATGCCTCAAAAACGGCATACTCTATTACATCTACGACAATGAGCCGATGTTTCTCGCGGGTGCTTTTCTTTCGGATGGTGCCTGGCATCGCATTGAAATTAAGTGGCTTGGTGCAGAGATACAATTTTCAGTAGATTATGGACAACGCACCGGTGTGGTACCAATGTCGCAGAAAGTACAAGGTCTATATGTTGGAAAAATGGTTATTGGCAGCGCAGATGCATCCATTGGCGCCGTTGGCGACATGGTACCTTTTGAAGGTTGCATACAAGATGTTAGAATTGGTGCTTCACAATCGGTGCTCTCACGTCCTACAATACGAGAAAATGTCGAAGACGGCTGCGTGTCACGTGCCGAGTGTCCTGAAGTTTGCCCACAGCATTCAACATGTGCGACCGCATGGGATGAAGCGCAATGCGAGTGTTTGCCTGGCTATGTGGGTCGTGACTGTTTGCCCATTTGTACTGTTAATCCATGTGCCGCTGGTGTTTGCCGCTCTAATGTCAGCGAGCCGCGCGGCTACAAATGCGAATGCAATAACACCTTTCAACATGGTGCCTACTGCGAGAAAACTATGCAGCAACCTTGTCCCGGTGGCTGGTGGGGTGAGAAGGGCTGTGGTCCTTGTAAATGTGATTTAAAGCAGGGCTATCATCCAGATTGCAATAAAACTACTGGGCAGTGCTATTGTAAAACAAATCACTATCAACCACCAAATGAAACTGCCTGCATACCTTGTGATTGCTACTCCATTGGATCATTTAACAGCGCTTGCAATCGTCTCACCGGTCAGTGTGAGTGCCGCGAAGGCGTCATTGGTAGACGTTGTGATTCTTGTTCGAATCCTTACGCGGAAGTAACGCTGAATGGCTGCGAAGTTGTCTATGATGCTTGTCCGCGCTCGTTCGCTGCCGGAATTTGGTGGCCACGCACGCCGTTGGGTAGCACCACTATAGAGAACTGTCCAACACCTGCGCGGGGTAAGGGGCAACGTTCATGTGACAATTTGTCTGGTGGTTGGAATCAGCCCGATATGTTCAATTGCACCTCGGAGCCATTTGTGGAATTGAGAAAGCAATTGTCACAATTAGAGAAATCAGAGTTAGAGCTGAATTCGTTTGTTGCCGTCAAATTAGCAGAGAGTTTACAACACGCGTGCGAAACAGTGGATCGTTTCAGCGTTGTGAAGAAGCCACTAATAAAAGATAGTCGTCGCTATAAGATGGAATCATCATTTCTACTGAACGAAGGCAATAATGTCTGGTCAAATGAATTTGAAATGGACTATCTCTCAGATGAACTGAAATTCTCGCACGATCGTTTATATGGCGCTGATTTACTGGTTGCTGAGGGGATACTTCAAGAACTGATTAACTACGAACTAATGCAGAATGGCCTCAATCTTTCGCACAGCCAAGACAAGTACTTCATAAAAAATTTGGTAGACTCTGCTAGTGTTATTTTGAATAAGAAATATGCAACTGAATGGAAACGCACCACTTATTTGATACAACGTGGACCCGATGACCTGGTGGATGCTTTCAACAAATACATGGTAGTGCTGGCACGTTCTCAACATGACACCTATACGAACCCTTTTGAAATTGTACAGCGTAATATGATACTTGCGCTTGATATCGTCACCACTGAATCACTCTTTGGTTACGAGCCAGAGCAGCTGAGTGAATATCATAAGACTAAATATCTCAAGCCGAATGCATTTACAACAGAGAGCGTTATACTGCCGGATACAAGCGGTTTTCTACAGCATTCATCTAAGCAAAAACCAGTGATAACGTTTCCCAAATACAACAACTACATACAGGATAAGACGAAATTTGATAAATTCACAAAAGTACTCGTGCCACTTGATATGCTTGGGATAACACCACCTGATAGTAATGAAGTATCACAAGGTACCAGTGATTATCGCGTCATTATCTCTTATGCTCAGTACAAAGATGTTGGCAGCTTGCTACCCGATATGTATGATGAGACCATCACCAGGCGCTGGGGTGTTGACATTGAGGTAGCAACACCCATACTCTCACTGGCCATACTAGTGCCTTCAACTGATAGCGAAGAAAAACGCATAGAGATACCATTCCGAAAGATATCCTCCACAAAGAAAAGCAGCTCTGGCGAGAATGATGTTGTCGAAGTTTTCGATGTGCCCAAATCTGCTGGTGACGGCTCCATTGAAGAACAAATGAATGAAAACATACGTATCACAGCACATGAAATACCCGCATCGCATGAACAGACGGAAAATAGCGCTGAAGAAGTCGAAGTAAGTGGATCCATGGAAGAGCCGCATATAAATGTGCACTTCGATGATAATATTGAATTTCATGGAAATTCTGGTGAAGAAGTAGAAGTTGTTGATTCACCTGAGTTGGGTAATATACCACAATTTGAAGAACCTAATGAGCAGCAGCAGAAATCGGAAAATGAAGCCGTCTATCGAGATCGTCGCTTGGTAAAACGTCAGGTTGAGGTCATTTATCCATCAGAGCAACTACAAACAGCACATCATATCAGCTATCGTTCGCTTGGTTCGCCACATCTCGCCCAACCAATCAAATTGCAAATGTGGCTGGACATTGATGTCGCTCGCTTTGGTCCACGCTCCAATCCGCAATGCGTGCGTTGGAATTCATTCACAAATCAATGGACACGTCTGGGGTGTCAAACCGAAGTGCCTGACTATGATGAATTGATTAACGATGGACAACCAATTATTGTCAACTGTACGTGCACTCATATCTCCAATTATGCTGTCATTGTGGATATAATCGATCCTGAAGATATTCCCGAACCATCGTTGCTTGTACAAATTACTTCCTATTCGGCGTTTATGGTCTCACTGCCAATGCTGCTCAGCGTGTTGATTGCATTGGCGCTATTGCGTGGCCAACAGACGAATTCGAATACGATACACCAAAATATTGTGCTCTGTGTGTTCTTTGCCGAATTGCTCTTCTTTGTGGGCATGCAATCGCGACGCAATTTACTCGAGAACGAATTCCCTTGCAAATTGATAGCAATTTGCTTGCATTACTTCTGGTTGGCAGCATTTGCATGGACGACAGTTGATTGTGTGCATTTGTACCGCATGTTGACAGAAATGCGCGATATTAATCATGGTCCGATGGGTTTCTATTTTGCAATGGGCTATGGTGCGCCAGCCATAGTGGTTGGTTTGTCGGTGGGCGTGCGAGCACATGAATATGGCAACAGTCTATTGTAAGTATGCCGATGCAAATTCCAAGAGGTCTGCATTTGAATGCGCAAAATATTAACCAATTCGTTTTTTTCTCTTTCTCTCTTTCAAATTAACAGCTGTTGGCTATCGGTGTATGAGCCAGTCGTTTGGTGGCTAGTTGGACCTATAGCGGGCATGTCCGTGGTAAATCTGTTAATTCTATTTGTTTCGGTTAAAGCTGCATTTACGCTCAAAGACCATGTGCTGGGATTTGGAAATTTACGTACGCTACTGTGGCTCTCCGTTGTATCGTTGCCATTGATGGGTGTTATGTGGGTTTTGGCTGTACTTGCCGCATCGGAGAACTCGCAACTCCTGAGCATACTACTCTCTGGGGTAGTGGTGTTACATGCCATATTTTGCCTTGTGGGCTACTGCATTATCAACAAACGTGTACGCGAAAATTTGCAACGCACGTTCTTACGTTGTATGGGTCGAAAAGTGCCACTGCTGGACTCATCATTGGTTGTCAGCAACAGTTCACACAATGTCAATGCCGCACCACGTCCAAACAACTTTGGTCCACAAGGTAATTATGATACGGCAACAAGACGAAATGTTGGCATAAGCGCCTCTAGCACTACTTCTCGCAGCACTGCCAAGACCAGTTCCAGTCCGTATAGGTAAGTAATTGTTTTATTCAGTGAGAGGTGATTTTTTGTTAATTGGCATACACCCGTGATGCAATTAATTTTGATTTAGCTTAAATTTTTACGACTTTGTTTAAGTTTATAGAAATATCAACGAGTAAGACATTAACATCAAATCACCCAAAACATTTTTATTTTATTTTGTTTACATGAAAGTCAACCAAAAATTCTTCCAGTATTCTGAACTATCTCTTATACCTCCTTCATAGCGATGGTCAATTGCGTCAGACTTCAACATCCACCTCGAATTATAATTCCGAGCGTGAAACGCCCAGTTTTCTACGTGGCTTTGATTCCTCTACCACTACAGGTGCCAGCGTTCGCCGCGAAGATAAGCCACGTCGTCATCGCAAGGATTCAGACTCTGGCTCAGAAACTGATGGACGCTCACTTGAGCTGGCCTCAAGTCATTCAAGTGATGATGATGAATCACGTACAGTGCGCTCTTCATCGGGCACACAACGCAGCACAGGCGTAAGCGCTACACCGTCTTATCTGCCAAACATCACTGAACATGTACAAGCTACAACACCACCAGAATTGAATGTGGTACAAAGCCCACAGCTATTTCCAAGCGTCAACAAGCCCGTATATGCGCCGCGCTGGTCAAGCCAACTGCCGGAATCATATCTGCAAGCACCACCGAATATCGGACGTTGGTCACAGGAAACTGCCTCTGATAATGAACACATACACGCGCATAAAATCAATACTAGCTCACCAAATCCATTACCTAATCCAGACCTCACCGATACAGCCTACTTGCAACAACATCACAATAAAATCAATATGCCGCCTTCAATCCTAGAGAATCTACAAAATCGCGCTACAACAGATAACGGTTACGATGCGATGGAACGTGACAGTTTATATGGACGCCGCAAAGACTATCAAGATAATTACGGACAATTTGATGGGCTACCAACAACAGGCAGCTATAAGCCTCCCAGCCATTATGGTAGTGATAAAGATTATCCCGGTAATGGTGGCACACAAATTGTTAATCATATGCGCTCATTTCATCCGGATAATGCCTATCTGAGTGATAGCATCTATGATAAACAGCGTGCCAGTTATATGGGCGTCAAGTCAGAGTCACCATATTTATCAAAAGAACGTATAACACCCGATATTTATGGTTCACGTGATAATCATTATACGCTAAAAACTCAACCAATGTATAATGATTCCATGCATTCAGTGCATTCTTTGCTTAAAAATGACTATCAACAGCAACAGCGACAATTGCAGCAACAACAACATGCAGTTGATTATCATTCAGATCGCATGTCTGAAGGTTCTGATAAAAATGGTTATCATTTTCCCTATACAGCTGAGGAGGATCATCTGACGTCAGCGCGTAAGCTGAATCAAAATCATACGTCACAGCAATTGAATAATGGACATTATCAGCATCATGCCGTGAATGATGTAAACAATCCAGGTGTACTGGGTCGCAGCACATTGAATTCAAGTTCACGTCATGGATCACGTGCCTCATCACCGCCATCAAGTGTGGTGGCACCTATGCAACCATTGGCGCCACTAACAAGCATCACAGATACAGAGTGAGTAATGTTAAATGATTTTTAATAAAATTTTTTGTAATGCGCAACATATGTAGTGGATTTTGGGATGTCGGGTCTTTAGAACATAGCTATAAGTATGTGAAAAAAATCTAACTCAATCAAATAACAATTTTGCTGGACAGATTCTTATTTCTTTTCACTAGCAAAATAACCATTTTGTCTCTTATAACTTTCCTTTAACTAATAGATCATTAATTGTAATAAGAAACTAAAGCTACCCACGGCTTCGCTCGCGAACACTCCGTAGTTTTTTTTTTCAAAATGAAATTTCTCTCAAAATAATAATCTAAATTCTCTTTCTAAAAATAAAAAAAATCGATTGAAAGAGAGTTTTTTCTTTGAACTTCGAATGGTAAAAATGAGAAGAGAAAAAAACAACCATAACCACAGAGAATTCAAGAGCAGCATAAGCAGCGAAAAAGCAAAATGACAATTTTCATGTGAGGTTTTGCTTTGCTTTTGTGAGGTTTATACTTATTAAAATCAGTTCAGTATATTTTGCGCCAAAGCGTTACAAAATATTTTCATATACTAAGTAATTTTATACAAATAGTATAAATAAATAAACATAAGCTGCTCATACGACTGAAGCATCTTCAAAACATTCAAAGGAAATACTGCATATGTTGCACTGATTAGCTTTTTTTATTTTAAATGTAATTCCTTAATATTATAATTTCATATCGTTTGTTTCTCAATGTTGGCAATGGTGTTAAAAATTTTTTCTTCAAATATTTTTTTTTTATTCAAAATTAAAAGCATATTATTTTTAAGCTCTTTGGTGTTGATATATACATTTTTAGTTTGCTTGTTTTTTGACTAAATTAAAAATTTTTTAAAAACAAAAACATAAAGTATTGTGCTTTTTTAAGTTCCTTTCATGTGTAAAAACACTTTTGAATTTCCAACATTAATGTGGTATCTTTTGTTCTATTTTCTCTCTTCTTAATTTATTTATTTATTTTCACAAAATTAACAACACAATCATACAACAACACTACCTGTACAAAAAAATTTATGCATTCAAATCCCTCCTGTGATCCACAACTACTGTACATACCATTCACATTGTGTTTGTCTACATCCGAATACCAACACATACTATCCTATTCGAAAAATGGCACTTTATGCACAATACATACAAACATTATGCAGGTGGTCCTGGGAACGTCTAAAGAAAATCTAATTTTGAAATTTTTATATTGTTCTCTCTTTCTCGTTGAATTAATCTACCTACAAACCTACCACCTACACCTACTAACAACAATTTTTGGCTGAGAACCTATTTGCAAAATTATATAAAAAAAACAAAAAAAAAACAAAAAAAAAACAAAACAAAAAAACAACAAACACAACCACAACAAAAAAAAAATACCGTGTTTTTAAAATGGTTTTATTGCTAACTACTACATCTACTACTATTTATTCTACTACTATCATACACCATCATAAATGCAACAACATTTCATCTAAGCAGATCTGAGGTAAACCACAAAATTCATTTCTTATAATTAAATTGATTCATTTCTTGTACATATATATTTTGTATAAATAATCGTAATCATTGTAATATTTTAATTTTTTTATTTAAAATCTGCACATTTTTATAAAAACTGACACGATTTTTTTTTATTGAGATATAAGAATATGATCTTCTTTTTTCTCGCAATATTTTTGTTTTTAAGAAAACCCCATAGGCTTCGGGCAAAATGGCTTATACTTCTGTTTCAAATGCGTTTAAATCACCTAAGACATTTTTGCACTACAAAACAATGACAAACCACCCAACGGGAACTTATAATACATAACTTTTTTTCTTAGAAAATAAGTATCAAATGATTCCCGTTTAAATACCCCAGTCAATAAAGTTTTTGCAAAAAACTATACAAGAAACATCTCTGCGATAAAACAAACCCAAAAAAATGTACACGAAAATTTTGTGCAAGGGAACCAAATGGAGCAGAAAAATAATAGTGATGTTTCCCGCCAGAATGATATTTTCTGGAACATAAACGGGGTATACTATTGACTGTAATAATAGTGGGATAACAAGTATTGTTTTCTATAGCATAGCTCCCCGAAGACTATTAATCTTTGCTTAAAAATCTCACACAGTGAATTAAATTTCAAAAGCTGGAAATGGTCCAAAATTTTGGGAGACGCTTTCTGGATCATGTTTTCATGAAACTTTATATTCTTATATTGCAATAAATTTAAATTTTTAAATTTGTTTTACTAAGAATATTATAAAAAGCATATTTTTTAAATAAACATATACATATTAATGATTATATGTCATCATTCTATTCATTTTATTTTCACATGTATAGTTTCAAGCGAATAATATAACATATTGTTATTCAAAAATATTGTATATATTATTTGATTTTAATTTATTTTTTCTGCCATAATTTTTTTTAAATTTATTAATCTGTTTGACCATATCACATTATTGGCATAAAAATAAATATTTTGATTTCATGCCAATACAATTACATTGCGTATTTGATTTGAGTTTAAAATTAAATCGAACTCGTTTTGCATGTACTATTTTTTTTATCAGATAAATTTATTTTATTTCATTTTTTAAGTTGCATCAAAAATTAATTTTATTCATAAAAATCATATACACTTACAATACAAAAATTAAAACACATTATACACTCATGCAAATTGTAAAATATTAAAAACGAAATATATATATATGTATATTACAGTTTGACATAATATGGCTACATCGCAGGCGACGTTATCCTTGGTCCTTGACTATCTGGTAGTTTGAACAGAATTTACCATTTTTAAAAAGTTATAGAAAACAATTTTTAGTGCTATTAAAAACACCATTTAAACAATCCATTAAACTCCATAAATGCTAGTCATTAAATATATATAGAATTCTTAAAGTTTTCCCTATTATTCTTTGTAGAAAATGAAATATTTGTTTGCTGTAGAAATTTATTTGATAAAGAAGTTGCTTTAGCGAAACATTTTTTTGAAAACTTAACTAAACTTTACAAAGTTATTAAAAGAGAGCAACTGTATTTAACTTAAGTTTTATTGAATTCTTTAGAAATACTTTGAAAAAATTAATATATTATCTGTCAATATTACAGAGGGTAGAAATTCTGAAATGGAAAGTTCGTAAAAATTTGTTTGCTGCATAATATCTATATATTTCTCAATTCGCTCGAAAAGCAAATGTATGTATTTAATTCATGAACCTTTCACTTGGTATTCAAGAGCTGCTCATATATGTATATGTATAACTCTGGCTTCAAAGTTTTCGTATTTAGAAAACAATATTAAAGTTTTGTTATTTTACTGAGCTTATTGCACACTAAAAAAAATAAATCAAACAGAATAATTAGACTAAAGATAGCCATACTAGCTTCGTTCATCGCTAGGCGGAATCATCAGTGAACTTTTAAAGAAAAGGGCTCGAAGGTCGCTGATGAGACCGCCTAGCAGCGTATGAAACTAGAATGACTAGCTTTAGATCCATTTTTTTCTTTTTATTCAGATATCAAACAAAAAGCAGTCAGGTGATATCAAACCAGAGCTTAAGTTATTAAAAACGCGATAATTCCAATATGAATATGAATATTTTTAAAAACGTGATACAAGAACGGCTGGTTTTTAATTCAGTGTCAAACCGTTTTTACATGAAAAAAAAGCACCAGCCTAGCAATATTGCCATCATCCTTTGCTTCTCACCACATGGTTAGATTTGATGTCGTAAATATGATAAAATACTTGTAGTAACATCAAATCCTAAAGTATTGAAATATCTCAACGTAAAAGCGATGTGCTTCTTGGGAACCAGGAAGCTGCTTCCAATGCTATTCGCAACGCTTATCTTTTTTAACCCAATGGGAAACATGGAAGTAGCTTTTAAGGGGAGCACTTAAGATGTGCATCTTCGGAAGCATTTATGTAATTCGGAATTTTATTTAAATCAAAAAAAAAAAAATTTTGTTCAATTTCGGCAGACCTCCTGCTTATGGCTTTCACTTAAAACAAAAAAAAAAACTTTTATTTCAGATTCACTGGGATTTGAACCTTGAACATTGTCAGCTAAGCCTTTCTTTATACTTTGGTTGGCTTAGAGTATGTTATATGAATTATCAAGTGGCAACTATAATAATCGAAAACCCACATTTTAACGAACTGAGCTACTTTTATTATTCATTTCCGAGAGACTGAAACTACATTAGTTTACTGTCAAAATGAAAAGTTGAGTTTTCGATTTTTATACATAGTTGCCACTTGATTATTCATATAATATACTTTTAGCCAGTCAAAATATTACAATGTAATAGCACGAAATGCACAGGTTCAGACCCCAGTGGATGAGAAATAAAAGTTTTTATTTTTTAAATTAAATAGAATTTCAAATTAAATACTTCGGAAGAAATATATCTGGCGTGCTCCCGGTGAAAGCTACTTCCAGATTTCCCGTTGGGATATTACATATATAATATGCCTTAAAATATGCAATAAAAAGATCAATTTCAGCATTTATCTAGAAAAGTAATAAAGTCATTGCTTGAAACAGTCCTTTAATGTTCGGTGGTATACATTATTAGTTTTCCCTATGTATATGCTACGCTGTTAAATTACATCGTCGCTAGTTGTTGACTTGTAATCAGATTATTAATATGAGAGTATTTTAAATTGAAAATTCGCTGAAATATCAAATTCCAAATGTTATATAGCGTATGTTTCAATTATAAGCAAACATGTTAAAATTACACATATGCATAATTTATTCTGAAATATAGCACACAATATCTAAATAAACACAAACATATTCATTTCGTGTACACGCACACATAAATATTAAACACACACACACAGGGACATGTGAGTTTGAATTAAACAAATACACATAGCATGTGCGTTGTTTATATATTAAACAATGCTGTTTGATTTCATTTATTTTTTGTGTCATGATATTTTTACTGATTTTTATTTAATTTAGTAAATTTACATTATTTTCTTGTTAAGAGTTTTTTTTTCAAAACAAACGCATGTGTAGTAGACTGTCAGTTATTTCAAAAGTATTTTTAATTTAAAATATTCGTATTTATAAGATTTTCTAATGCAAAAATGCTGGATTCATACCATTAAGACTATCTGGAAGAATTTTCAGATACCCCATCAGCTCTTACCCCACAAATAAAACTATGATATGGAATCATTAATTTTAGGCTTATGAAACTTGAGAGATAATAGGCAGTCTAACAATAGCTACTACTACCAATACCTTTTTTGCTTAAATAGTAAGCAGTTTTATAAATGGATTATGTCTATTTATTTTAATTAAAAAACAAAAAAACAAAAATGTCTTTTCGGTTTCATTTGTGCAAATCAAATGATTTGTGAAATCATGGTATATATAATATGTATATTCATATGTAGTTTTGCTTTAATATTATAAACCTTTTATGCGTCATGCTTGTAGTGCGTTGTAAGTGCTTTCATTGTATTATTCACAAAAAAAAAAAAGTTTAAAAAAAATTTAATTTTAATTGAATGAAATACTTTGTTTAACAAGGAAAATCATTTACATGCAAAATAAAAGCAAACCAAATATTTAATCCTATTAATTTCTCTGTTATTTTGTGTTTTATCACTTGCGTAACAGGAGGAATATTGATGATGATGAAACGACAGTGTGACGGAAAAAACATCAACAATTGCAGCTGCAAAAACTTCAACTCCAACTCCAACAACAACAAGATGATCAGCAACATTATGCAACAATACGCATACATGGATACCATGGACGTTATAAATAGAAAGAGAAAAAAAATTTTGGTATAAAATACAATACACTGCGAGAAATCTTAACTTTTAAGAAAAACAGTAATATTGACAGTAGAATAACTTATCATTTATGTGAATACGTTTCTTCAAAGCTGACTGAAAACTTTTAGAAACAGTCAGTCGAAAACTGAAATTGTAACTTTGCCAAAATCATTATAGTGTTGCGGTAAAACGTTTTTATAGAAAATATATTCTGAAGATGTTGATGTTTCAATAAATTATAAATAATTAAATTTTAATATGGTTTTAGCCTTGAAAATGTTCATATTTAAAAGTAGGTTTTTGTCATTGCTTTTTCCTAATAATGAAATGAAAATATAACATAGTTCTGTTCGATCGAGAAAATTAAAATTAAGCATTCTCAAATATTTTTCTTAAAAAAAAAAAATTAATTTGCTATGAAAAAAAAAAAATAATTATTAATTGCTTAGTCTATTGACTTATAAAAACCTACAAAACAAATGTGGAAGAAAAATCAATGATTTTTTTCTCAATATTTAATTTTGTTAAAAATGTTTGATTCTGAGGTATCAAACCATTCTAAAAATTTTATATATTTATATTATATATATTTTTTTAGGAAAAATCGAGATTATGAAGCGTTTCTCAAAAGTCTTTTTACTTATTTGTAATTTATTGAAAATTTATTTTTATCAAAACACATTTCTGTTTTACTTTATATGCATCTAAATTGTCTTAATATCAAAAAAGATTTTGAAATTACAAACTTCAGTACTGGCTGACTAATTTCTGCAGCTTTCACCAATGCTAATTTACTAACTCTGCTTAAAAGTTCACATCGTGTATTTAATAAAAAAATTATAACATTTTACAAACATAAATATATACACAACTATATATATATAAATATTTGTGAATAAATGCGTATTCAAATACGCATACATAAATACCAGAGACTTATCAAATACATTCATATTTAGTTACATAAGTTCAATAATTATTAAGCCTTGCTAACAAAAAAAGTCAAAAAAAGACAAAAACAAAAAAATAATGACACTGAATGCTACCGAAATGCATTTAATAGTTTTAAGTTTAGAATTTTTGAAAAATTGTAAATAAGATAATGTGTGTTTAAAAAGTTGTTAAAAGAAAAAAATTTCCATTTCTTAAGTTCTTCAGGAAAGCGAAATATCAGAAAAAAGTACACTTCTTGAGGAATTTTTCTTTAAGAAAATAACTTAAAAACTGTAAGCTAATAGAAGCGTTTCAGAATTTTAATTTTTGATTCGAGTTGTGAAATCCGAATTCCATAAGAAAGACATAGTTTTAATTTTATAATTTAATAACTGTCTGTCTTGGCTTTGCAATTGTGACGTTAGTTGAGTTAAAAGTTTAATAACATAGCATTTTGCAATATTACTTCTGTGACACTAAAAATCTCCATACCAAGTCAAGTAATTTTGCATGAAAAGCTATCGTACGAAATTTTTGTTTGTATGGGAGATGCCACACCCACTTGTTTGAATTGTGTCTAGCACTTGCCATAAGCAACCAAATTTTGTTCTTACCAATAAGCTTACTAAAATTTGCTTGAATAGTCAGCTACGCATAGCGTATAAAAGTTATTTGCTTGCTTGCCAACTACATTTTGTTTACCTGAGTCGCCCCATATTGTTCCCTAACCAAATTTATTAAAATTTGCTTAAATAGTTTTCTGCGTAAAGCGTATGAAAGTTTTTGTGGAAATTTGATTTCTGTACTTGAGTCAGACTATGTCTCTTTCATGGACTTTAGTTCGCTGAATCTGAATCAGCTGCTTGTTATGCTACATTATACCAATTATTACTCTGTTTATATAGGTTAGGTTAGACTTAGACCAAACGTGATCCATTATGATACCATAGAGTATCTGATTATACCCTCTCGTTGAACCAACCAGATTTCGTAATAAAATAAGATAGCTGGCCTATACCAACATGTCTTAGGTCATCAAATAAAAATGAACCAAGTGTTTTGTGACGTTTTCTAGCAAGTGCGTGGTAGGAGCAGAGAAAATGTTTAATGTTTTCTTCACCCTCCACATCTCCACAACTTCTGCAGAAGTTAAAAGACCAAACACCTAATCTCTCCGCATGTCTGCCGATGAGGCAGTGTCCAGTTATTACTGCAACAACTGACGAGACACTATGTCTAGTGCGAGAAATCAGTTATGACGAACGCTTAGCATCCCATTTCGGCCAGATCTGCCTAGTTATATTGCAAGTTGACCATTGATTTCATCCATTGTTTGCATTTTTTTACCATTTCTTCTTTAAGCAGTAACTTGCAGGTGGCAAGTGGCATGCCAACAACTTCCTTGTCCTGAGGAAACAGTAATCCCTTGCCTAGCAAGTTCATCAGCTTTGCAATTGCCGTCAATGTTTCTATGCCCTGGCACCCAGACGAGGTGAATATTAAAATGCTGAGCCATCTCATTTAGAGACGAGAGGCATTGTTGGGCCACTAGTGAGTTAAGGAAGACTGATTCTAGAGATTTGATAGCAGCCTGACTATCTGAATAAATGTTTATATCCTTTCTGGATACAGGATGCTACCTCTTCTATCGCTATAACCAACCATATAGCCACTGCCTTAAAAACGCTACAATAGTCTGGTAACCACGCAGCAATTCTTATCTTCAGTTCCTTAGTGTAAATACCATAACCCATCTGGTTATTTAGCTTGGAACCAACTGTGTAGAAATTAATATAGCCCCTTCTCCCCGGGAGTCATCCCTAGATGGAATGTGAGTGTACGTAATCCCTATTGAATGAGATTACTGGAACAATATAGTCCAAATTACAGGGTACAGAAGTCAGGCTATGAAGGATAGTGGAGTGTCCTGTTCTACGCACAAGCACAAGCTGCCATCCGTTTACCTAGCAGGTTTATATAACGTGTGTATTATCTAATCTGGTCAATAGAAACATTAAATAACTGTGATGTTTTACAGCAAGATCTTCACTTGTTCCCATACACAGTTAACTCATAGATTATTGAAAAGATACAAGGCGCATCGCTTGGACTACTTAAATATGTTCATTCTAAGGATTAAAGCTGAACCAGATTTGATGACCGTTCATGCTTATTTCTGCGCACCCACATTTCGGAGCAGCAATATTCATCACATAATTGACGAAACATCATAGCACTATGAAATAATGACTGCTTGGGTCATCCTTTGATTTATAATCATCATTGAGTCATTTTTCTTCAGCGCTTGTGAGAGAGTCAATGGCGATCGATATTGGTGTTACCGTAAATGCGTGAAAAAGGTCTGGAAGATTTCTGATTCCAACAGCTCGACATGCCACTCTGCGTGCTAAGCAATGAACCTTTTGCGTCGAAAGTTTCATTTGATCAGATTGAGATTAAGCACTCTTAACAGTGCAGTTGTAATCTCGGCTTGTTGCATTATAAATATGGATATTTTAGTAGAAATCAGTATTTTTCTTTTAAGAAACATTCTTTCGATGGTTTAAATTTTCGAAATTTCAGCATTTCCAAAGAATTCCTGACTTTTGATGAGTTTAAATTGCTTACATTAAAGACACGGTAGTACGAAACAAATTGAGTTAAATTTTTGTAAATATTGAATAACATAATAAAAGCATTTAAATTAATCCGTTGTACAACATTAGAAATGTAATTATTTAAACTACAAAATGCATTTATTTTTCACAAAAAAATGTTTTAAGTATCATAGTAAAGTAAAATCAGAACTTTGGAACTCCTACTACCAACCCATATAAATATTGCGACAAAAGTTGGAAGTCAAATTCTTTTACGAGACTACTGTTCAATGTATGCACAAATATTTTTATTTTGTATTTCAACGGAATACAATGAAATGTTAAGTCATTTTCTTACCATCCAAAAAAATTATAAAAGCTAACAAAATAAATGTATGTAAGCTAAATAAAAGTTTATATTTTGCGTATGATATACTTGCCAAAAAATTTCATTTGATTTAAATTTAAAATTTAAATTAAACATAATTTGCTTAACGAAAACAAAAAATGAAACTTAAAAAAAATAAACATAAATCGGAGTGCCTCACATAACTGAGCTTATTGAAAATTTTCTTTTGATTAATATTTTTTCGATTGAAAGCTAGGGCAAGATATTATTAAAATAATATAAAATAAATAAAATGTTTTATAAAGTTGCCATTTAGTTAAAATTTTAAGATATTAAATTAAATTAAATTAAATTAAGAAAATTATTCTCAAATTTCTTAGAGCAGAAACATCGAAATTAAAACTTTATTTTAAACATTAACTAAAATTTAAATGAAATCAATATTTATTGTTGTAAAAACTATAAATAAACACAATGGGTCCTTGCAAACTCTGACTTATTTGATAATAGTGCTTAGAGCGAATACAATGTAAAAAAAAGCCTAATATACAATTCAATATTTTTAGTGATAACTTAGATATTTTTATTATTTACTATAAGTCAGCGCTAGCAAAGACTCAGCATTTTAATAGGTTTTATTTAACTCTATTGATGTAGCTTAAAATAATTTTTACATATTATCGTATATATAATTACTTGTGATTTAGCTAAAAAATTTTAATTTTTCATCACGTATTATATATTTTGCTATAAGATTTTGTTTACTTCATTAACTCAAAATATTTAATGTGTATTGATTGTATATTATATATACAGCAGCAGCTATTGAAGAGATTATCATTCTTAGTAAATAACATTATTATAATTAAACATAAACAAAAATCTTTCATTTGTACATTTATATTAAATAATTTAAGTAAAATATAAATATAATTTTAATTTTTATACAAATTCAAGGTGAAACAAAAGAATCGCATTAAATGTTTATTTATTATCGTGAAATGCGCAAATGTGTGTTTGAAATGAAATCTATATAGTGTCTGGATATAAGAAAAAAAATCGATATTTACAAGAATTATTCAAATGTTGCAAATATTTAACAAAAGTAATATGAATTGAAAAATAAATTGTAATTTTAAAATTATATATTGTGTTTAATTTATTGAAATTACAAAAAATTTAAAAAAAAACTTACCAAAATTCATCAAAATAGTTTAATTTTTTTTTTTGGTTAGAAAGGGTTAATATCAAAAATTTTTGTTTCAGTGTTACACCATTTTGAAGGGGATGAATTGAGCTTTATAAATATGTTAATAAAACTGTAGGTTAAAATGGATTTTTTTGAAAAAATAACGATTTTTTGAAAAACAAAATCGGTCTAAATTTCAGAAAAGCCGTAGGATCTCGAAAACTGCTAACTGGATTTAAAAAACTTTTGAAACAATATTGTAGCTTTTTAAATTACCTTTCATATGACACCCATATTTTGGAAATCAATGCAGGCGTTTCAGACTTATATTGATTTCTAGAAAATCTATATTCGCAACTCCGATGGCTATATATCCGAAACCAAATCAGAGCGACACTTTTTGATTCCATATTTATTCTTAAAATTCAAAAGCACATAAGAAAATATTTAGTTTATAATCAATTTCGATTGTGAATATCAATATAATAGTAAGTCGTGCTAACGACTCGATGCGAGAACGGAGCTGCGTCGGGTTACGGCATTGCAATGCATATAGCTCCAAAACGGCTGAGCAGACCATTATCAAACTTTGCATGAAGTATAAACATAATATATGGATTTTTTTTAATGCACTAAAAAAAATTTTTTTGTATGGCGAACTTTGTAAAAAACCACAAAAAAAAATATTTCTCATTTTTTTCAGTGTATTTTTTTTTATTTTCAAAATCCAATTATGAGGTTGAACAGGCCAATAAATGAAGTATAAAATCCAGTGGTTAATTCATTTTACTAGACTTTTTTTAAACTGAATAATGGCATTTTAAGTAGTACATACCTTACCATTTCTCAAATTTTCAAAGACCCACATTTTGTAAACCAGTGTTGCCATGCAAACACACTTTTTGTGTTCAAAATATGTACATAGTTCGCATTTCTCAGCAATTCAATATTTTTCGACTTTTCCAATCAAAATTTATTTATTGATTTATTTATTTAAAAATATATCAACACTTAACACTTTTTGCCAATATTGTACAAGAATTACACTACTCTTGGCAGTATTTCAGAAACATCAAGTTAAGCGCATTTTTTTGTTTTTTTTTATTATTTACATATATATAATTGGGCATTTTCGAACTTTCCCTATCGATTGGAGCAAAATAAAATTTTATTTTGATCCACCCTAAATTTTTTTTTTTTCATTACTTTTTATTTTAATATATTGTAATTGACCATTTTTGAACTTTTCCTATCGATCAGAGCAAAATAAAATTTTATTTTGATCCAGCCTCAATTTTTTTTTTTTTGCTGAAAGCGAAAGGGAAAGATCGAGAAAAGATTTTGAATCTTTTTTAGAGTGGCTCTGAACCTTGGAGAGAACCGAAAGGGTCGGAAACGATCCTTCCCTTCCAACCCTAACTATTGTCCAAAATCGTTATTCGAGCTTTATCTATCGATTGGAGTAAAAAAAAAAAATTCTGAAACTGGGTCAAAAACGTTCTTTTCCAGGGTCCGGAGCTACCCCAACTGATGTCCAAAATCCTCTTTCATGCTTTATCTATCGGTTGGAGCAAAAAAAAAATTTTCGAAAATGTGTCAAAAACAGTCCTTACCTTTCTACTTTTAGCTTCATAATTTTTGAACAGTTTCCGTACTTACTTGTTGCAACTCTTTCAACATTTTTCGACGTTATGAACTTTTTTTATATTCTTTCAACCTTAACCGATTTTTCAACTGCTTTTTTAAATCTGCCAATGTTTCTCGACTTTTCAACTTTTTTTTTGACTATCTACTCGTCAAAATGAAAACATCATTAAGTTCATATACATCACGTCGTAAGCTTTTTTTTAAAGGTATCATTCACACACAAAATACTGTTTCTTGAAACACTTTTTTTTAACTTTAATATTGGGCATTTTAAACAATACAGTTTAAGGTTGGAAATTTTAAACATTTTAAGTGCTGTCCCATTTCAATAACTGGGAAAATTCAAAAACATTCATACATTGAAACTACATAAAATTTTTATTTTATCTGAATTTTGTTTTTTATTGACAACTTTATGAACAATATTCTTTTATTAGTTTTTAATTTTTAATATTAATTTTTATCATCATTTCAGTTTATATAGTTTCTTTAGAGATAATTATTTTTTTTAAAAATTTCTTATAATGGTTATAAATGATTTTTAATGAAATAATTTAACAATTACATACATACTTCTAGTTATACATATTGTGTTATTTGCACTTTCTATAGATGGATCAATTGAGTTCATATTATCAAAAGGATTATAAGGAAATACCTACGTATGAGTTTATATTTCATAAAGCTCAGATATTTACTGTAGTTTTAAAGAAAAAAAGTGGAGATTTTAAATAGTTCTTAAGTAGTTTTAATGTTTTAAAAGATATTTTAAGTCATCAAAACAAAAATATATATTTGAAGCAAACTTCTTTGAATAGCAAAAGGCCATAAATTTGGTTTTTCTTTATGAGGATCCTTGATTTAAAAAAATGTGATGTTAACTGATTCCAAAAAAAGAATGTGTTTTTTTTTGTTTTCAAAAATAGAACAAAGTTTTTAACATTTTTTTACATCTAAAAACAATTAAAGCGTTTTAGCATTATTTTGACAATTAATTTCTTTTTAGTATTAATAACTACAAACAACAAAAATTAACTCATATATTTAATACTTTTGGTTAAATTCATAATTTAGTTAGTTTCTAAATTTTATTTAATTCAGCAAATTTATTTTCTTCCATAAACTACAATTTTAGGGACTAATATCTTTAATGAAACATCGAGGAGAATGTTTATTTTAAAGCCCCGTCAAAAAAATGTTATATGTTATATGCAATGTATGTGTGTATAAATAAAAGGCCTGTTGTTTTGAAATATTCCACACAAATTATTATTTCATGATATTACATATGACAATACATCATCGCATAAAGCCATCAATGTGCTTGAGTTTTTGGGAAAAAGTTCAACGACGTCATCGACAAAGCACCGTATACTCCCAATATGATTCCGTCAAACTACATAGAATTACCACATAAAGGAAAATGCTTTGAGCAAATTCAATGAATAAGATGTAGGGTATTCCTCAATCAGCATAAATTGCATGATGTTTGGCGATGGAGATCAAGCGCTGGCGTAGTTGTTGCAGATAATTTTCTTTCGCTAACTGGATACTTTTTACACTTAAGCACAAAAATGTCTTCAGAGTCCAGCTCATGGTTTTTTTTTTTTTTTTCCAGAGTTAGTTCTACGTAAAAATGTAGCTACTCTGCTGCCGGGTCTCAGCATCAAAATCAGAACAATATTAAAAAAGTGCAATGCAAAACATAACTGCTTCAATGAACGAAATATTCCTTGTGATACCTTCCTAAGTTTTTTTTTTTTATTTTTCTTTAAAAATGGACCAGAGTGTTCGTTTTAAATAATCAATAATAATGAAATTTGGCAGTGCAATTGATTTCGTTTAAACAGTAACAGTGCAAACGGATTAAGCGAAATGATCAAAATTAAAATTAATACCGGTGGGAGCAGACCTGCAAGCTATTAAGTTTTGTGCGTTATATGTAGCTAATAATAGCTATGTATGTGATGTAACAATTGAAGAACTATATTAAAGTTAAAGAAAAAAACAATAAAATTATACGAAGGCCATATTGTTCTTCCGTTAAACTAGAATTCGCATACAAATCAAATTTACTATCAATTCACTGCTGAGAGTTCTTGCGTCAATGCTAAAACTTAAAATTTTTGCCATAAGAATGCGAGAAATTTGCGAAATAAATAACTTTGCATTTGGCCACAACGCTAAATTATCATTGTCAATTTCCAGGATGTAATATTCATTCAGAAACCTTGCATAAGCTTTGGATTTACATGAAAGTTTCAATACTTTAGGCGTAAATTAATTGTGCCATCAGTTATTGGCTGCCAAGAATGATAGTTTTAGTTAATTTATCAGTATGTGTTTGCATTATGAGCAAAAGTGTCCTTTCCAAATGGCAAACAGTTGATAACACAGGCCGACAAATTTTTAAACCAAAGACCAGACCTATCATATCCGAAGGACTTTGATGCGCTGAATCCAAATCCGAGCTCAGAACTTATTCTATACGTCAGATTTTTGAAATATTCCAACCTAAAAGTGCAAAAAACTGGTTGCGGCATCTGTAAGTATTACTCTTACCCTTCAAACCCCATTTTAACTTTTGTCAATATCTTTTTTTTATCGCCGTAATATCATTAATTTAAATTTTCTATGCATCCTGTCATACTAGAATTAATGTGTGGTAGATCTGTATGTAGGCCTATGTAATAAATTTCAAGATACGATATTTCGGAGACAAAAAAAGTTATCGATATAATCTAAAAAAGGTTTTGAAGGCTAGGAGTAATACTTTCAAAAACCTGACGTATAGGAGAAATTCTGAGCTCTGATTCGGATTCAGCGCATCAAAGTCCTTCGGATATAATAGGTCTGGTCTCTGGTTTTAGACTTTTTTTATTTTTGTCGGCCTGTGTAATTCTTGACGCGGTATATATGTTCAACGACTAAGATGAGATGTTATCTAATGCAATAATGGCCTTGATGGAATAATAATAATGTAGCAAGTAGAAGTCTAAAAAGATCAGTCTCTATCACGCTGACATCGACGCATATTACACGATTTTTGGAACTATCATTTAAACAAATGATAATACCTTAAAGAAAAGGAGTCCCCACTCAAACACAATTAAGAACACAAGAGGCTCAAGAGAGCTATAAGATCTGAGCACAACTGTTAGATTTTCGCAGAGAACACAGGAAATATAATTCTAAATGGGTCTAAGTATAACCAAGAAAGGATGCTAAAGTTTGTGACCTGACGTATACCCCGGGAAAACTTCGTTACAAATTGAGGACAAACTAATTATCTCTAAGAATTTTTCCAGACACGAAATTATATTTTGTTAACAGTATAGATAAAACCACAGGAGCATTTTCACATGTCGTGGATATATAAACCGAAACCGAAAAAATATGCCGAAACATATATCAAAATTCGAATAAACTTATTGGAGATTTACCACTATTATCAGAATGAATTTTTAACTCCTATTTCAGAGTGGTGTTAAGTTAGTAACAAATAACAGCGAGTTTCATAAGCCAACTATACCGCCTAGAATGATATTAACGATTGTCCAAACTTATAAACTTAGCATTGTAAGAGGCAACTCTATTTTATTAATCTTAGTAGAAAAGAAAGCTTCACTAATATTGAAATGATTCAAGAGATTTAAAAGTAATGACTCGTTGAATCATGTGGAAATATCCGCTGTAATGCTATCTAAAGTGGTGCTCTATAGATACATGACATGACATAGATGCATAAAAAATTACCTTAAGTAAAAATCGGTAGTTCAAACCATAATATTGCTGCACACGAATGGGGATATATAATCTTAGTTTGTTGCACGTCAACTTTTTGCGGAGAATTTCGATAAGAACTAAAAGTTTGTTGCAAAATATTTTCAACCCACCTAACTACAATTTCAAAGTACCGCCATCTAGTTAGCATTTATTTCACAAGATATTACGACATAAGGAATCCGCAAAAGGATTTTTTCTTAATAATTCGAAAATCCGCAAATATAATATGTTGTAGTGGAGATGAAAACACATCGATGCTTTAACTTTGCACAATATAATTTAATTTATTTTATTATAAAATAAAATTTTTATATTGTTACAAAATTTTCAATAAAATGTGACGTAAATGATACAAATCTTAAAAACACATATGCTGCAAAAAAATTAATTTTGCTCAAAAGAAAATGGCTTTTTTTGAAATTTTTAAAGTAATGTAGATTGAGTAAAATCATTAAGTAAACCTATGCATTCCAATGTTTTGCATAACCTCGAACTTTATATTTGTTTTTGAGGGTTAATTGTCGTGTTCTTAGGCAAAAATTGTTTATTTGGACATGTTCCGAATCATTAACTATGCAGATGCTATAGTCAGGTAGATAAAATTACCATATGGTATAATGAACTCTAAGCTTTGACTACAAGCTCACTACCATTAAAGATGGAGTTAAGGTAGAGGACTATTCTATAGAGATAAGCACCAGAGAATGCCTTAGAAGAAAAATTAATTATATACTCCGACTCCGATAACTTCTTTTTGAACATGGAACGCACAAGTCTACAATGATAGATCCTAGAACATATAGGATACGCCGATAACGAAAGAATTGAAAATTATCATTTTATTAAAAGAAGTTTATGACAAATAATTTTAAACTTAATTTAAAAAAAACGATCACATTTTTGCATTGCAATAAACCGAATTATTATTTATTTTCTTCATTCATTGTATAACTTTTATTCAACATTCAATTTCTTACTACAATTTTGCTAAATTTCAATTTCATTTATGTTTCATGAATTTATTATTTATGTTTCATTTATTATGTTAGTTTATGTATGTTTGCTTTTGTATTATAATTTACTTGGGAATGATATAATAATAATAATCATAATAATTTAGGTAATTTATAATGTTTATAATGATACATCTATACAAGTGGTTACAATTCATATTATTTAACATGCAGTATTTTTTTAGTTTTTAATTTTTCTTTTTTTTTCGATAAATATTTTCATAAAACTTAAAATGTACATATGTAGGTTTTCGTATGTATCGAGGCCTTTTCTTGATAATGCAAACTTGAACAAATTTAAAAAAAAAATTCTGTTTATGGTATGGATTCGCGTCAAACGTGAGAGCGCTGCAATGAATATTGTGCGGCATCAAACAAAAAAATGTTCATTAATCGCAAAAGTTAGTGTCAGATATCTTATTTGAGATGCTATATCTCAATTTATGAATACCTTAAACTTAACTTGATGACAATTTTTCAAAGGAAACCATCTTGCGTGTTGAAGTGATGAGCGAAGTTGTCGCATTTGGACTAGAGAAGGAGTTACTGTTTGGAGTGGTTTTTGGGTCGAAGAAGCTATTGAACCTTTTATCTTAAATGAGGCTGGTAACTGTGAATAGGGAACGCTATCGTACCATGATTACTAACTTTTTATGAAACAAAATTATTTAAATTTAAATGATATATGCTTCCACCAAAACGGAGTCAGACGTCACACAGCCAAGCAACAATACCTCTATTACTCGTGACGCAAAACAGCGATGTCAATTATCCTCGGAGATCGTGTGATTTGAAACCCTTTGGACCTCTCACTTTGTAGTTATCTCAAAAATAAAGTCAAACGGTAAGGCATATTGGTGGAATATAGATGCACTTATGCCAATATGTCATTTTAAGTCTGAACAAATGGATTGATGTATATCGACGAAACCGTCTTGAACATTTGATATTTAATGGAAGTTTCTTATAATTCAATTAATTTCACACAACCAAACCTGTTCTGATTTCGACTTAGTTCGGCAGATCAATTCAAGTCCTTAGCTGGAAGCCAATACATTGGACACACTCCTGTTTCGTTTGACGCGGATCGTCTCCTGTCATAGTATGCTACATCGTACGAATTATTTTTTTTTTTTTTTATTATATGGAAAGTAGTTTTTTGAAAAAACATATTAAAAATTTTATATATAGCTTGAAATTTGAAAAAAAAAAAATTTTTTTTGAAGACATTACGTTGTAACGAATTAACATGGTAGGATCTATGTACGTATGTAAAAAATGTCAGTTATACGTTTGTATAGTATATGATAATTTGTATATGTATTTATTGTATATCATTTATATCGCCTAAATCAAACAACAATTGCCTAAGGCCCTGATATTAGCAAATATTACAACTAAGCAAGTTTAGAACTTAACAGAGTTTTGCTGTGTGTACATATATGTTACACTGTAAAAAATGTTTTATAATTTGGTAAGTGTACCATTGTTTGGATTGTATTGTAGAATATTTATTTATGTTTTTTTTTTAATTTTCTGTTATTGAGTAGTGCATATAATTAAATCAATAAATTAAATACTTAATAGAAAAACAAACAGGGGGTAGTACAAAATGTTAAATGTAATTTTAATATGTAATTGTTTTATTTTTGTAATTTAAATATTACATTAGATGCGTGTAGTACACTGTAAAAATTTTTTTTTTTATATTTAGCAAAAAAAAAGACAAATAATATAAAAAAGGTATTTGTGTGTTCTTGTGTACATTTGTAGTTCGTAAAATTATTTTATTTAACAATATAATTTATTTTATTAGTTTTTTCTCAATAAATATTATTATTTAGTTTAATAATATAAATTAACTGATATTTTATAGTTTCCGTTTTTTTTTTGTTTAAATTTTCAATTAATTTTGCATATATGAATACATTGATAATAATAATAATAATAGATTGTTATTTGTTTAGTACTTTTATTAATAAATATTTTTTTTTATTTATCTGTCTTATTTTAATAATTCTTCTTCTTCATTTAGTTTTAGTTATTAGTTCTTTTGTAAACATTTTATTTTATTTTCAAATTTTGTATATATGTAGATGTATGTGTATGTTAGTATGTTTAGTTTTTTGCTTTTTTTCTGGGTTTTTTTTGTGTTTTTTAATTTTAATGAGAGCTACAAATTTTAACAATTGCAATTTGCATTAGGCGTCCCTTGAGGTTGATCTGTCAGTCGTTGTCCTTTCTGCCCACCACCAACCAGCGTTGGATCTGAATCTAAACTCTCAGACATTTTATCGCATATAATGTCGACGAGTCGTTCAAAAACAGCCTGTAAAAGAAAATATTATTATTAAAAAATATTGTTGCCAAAAAAGCAATAGGAGATCTGATAAATTTTTTAATTTTTTGTAATATTTTGTAAAAAATGTTTGACTATTTTTAATATTATTTCAGTTCTTTCTTAATCACCTTAACATTGACATTCTCCTTGGCTGATGTTTCAAAAAATTCTACACCCAATTGATCAGCCAGCTGTCGTCCTCGTTCAAAGGAGATCACACGTTGATCTTCCATATCGCATTTATTACCTACGAGTATAACTTGTGCGTTGTCCCATGAATAGGTCTTAATTTGAGTGACCCTAATGCAATAATATAATATATAATATCAAGTAAAATTTTAAAATTCAATTGAAATTTTTCCAACATACCAGTCTTGTACCGAGTTAAAACTATCCTCATTTGTGACATCATACATTAGAATGAAACCCATGGCGCCACGATAGTAGGCAGTTGTTATTGTCCTATAACGCTCTTGTCCAGCGGTATCCTGTAATTAAAGATGCAAGAAAAGTACTTAATGGGTTTCTTAACTTTTACATAACGCCAGAGCAAAGTTTTCTATATAAAGAAAAAAACATTTTATGTAACATACTCCCATGGGCTGACATCATTTTTCAATATCCTTTATTCTTTCAATTTGTTTTCTTTGTTATACTTGTCATTAAGCATATCCTGTATGAATGTGGGTAGTAATTTATTGTGTCACTTGAGACAACAATGCATGCATGATATATATTGATTGAAATGTTGTACTTTATTTATAAATAAGTGCAGACAGTTTCTTATTAAATTAATTATTTATATTATGCGTGCAAGCAATTAGTTTAGCCTGTAAGAGTATTATTTTTTTGGGAAATCGTAGCTATAACTTGGTTGTGGGTATTGAACTAAAATACCTTTTTTTTGCGAGTCACATTGACTTTGTTATTATAAATTCAAAAACAAAATGCAATGGGTTTCACAAAGGACAGTCAGTTTTTTTTTATATTAGAAAAACTAAAATTTAATAACTTCTATTACTATATTTATGGAGCAGTATTCACCACAAGAGCGCATTTTAATTGTTATTTAAAGTTTCACTAATATTGAGAAATTATTTCGGTAAATTTAATCGTCAAGCTCAAACCATGTTGGAAAAATCTGGAGGCAAAAACTTAACAGATTTCTAAAATTATACGTGAGTTTTTCTATTTAATTAAATACCTTATATTTTCTTAAAATTTGCCCTGCAAAAACTAAGACATAAACTTTTAAAAACATAATTTATTATAATTTAACAGAATACTTTGAAAATATTTTTTTAAAAAACGATTCTTAGTAATTGAAATTACAAAGCAAAAAATTTTATGGTAAGAACTAAAAAAACATCCTCTGAAACTGAAGTTTAACATTTTATCATTCTGTCTATCGACAGTTTTCCATTTTTAAAGAGTTTTGAATAAGCTACTGTAATACGGGAACAAATTCGTGCGTGGGTATCTTTTTAATGAAGGTCATAGGTTATGAAAACCGACTATATCTTATGATTTTTTATCTCTGACGTCTTTTTTTTTTGAAACTTATGATTCTTAACTGGTTAATGGAAAAAGTAAAATATTGTATGCTTGGAAATTCTTAAACGTCGGCTACCAAAGTTCACTGATGACAGCGTGTGGCAGGGGTTGAAACCATTTTTATTTTTTAAGCATATTGCTATTGTAATTTCATTTGTGTTTTTTGCACTAAAAATTACTGAACAGAAAGCTCAACAAAGCCCAAAAATAAGCGTTGCGGAAAACGTTTTTAAGGTCACAGCGGGGTTTTTGGGGTCGCTGAATACGAATCTGAGCTCAAATTTTCAAAATTCAAGATGGTGAACACAATATGGTGGTAACTCAACTATATTGGATCCGCCCTTTTGGATTTTGCTGAAAATATAAACTCAGATTCGTATTCAGCAATCCTAAAAACCCCCGTATACCATATTTGGTGCATATCATTTGACTTTCAAAAATTCGGCTACCATATTCGATTTTTGACCGCCATATTGGATCTGTTATATTGAATTTTGTCAACCAACTCAGCCAGATTCTTAGAAGCGTCCATCAGCTACAATTTGAGCCAAGTTATGACCCGATCGGTTGCGAATTTTTATTTTTACAAGCTTGTTTTGCTGGAAACTTGATTTTTCTTCAGCTTCCGGCCGCCATATAAGAACCACCGTATTGTATTAAAACAAAAAATTTGAAAACTGCCAGTTTTCATTCAAAAGCTTTTGAGCATACGAACATTTTGAGAGCTTAAAAACGTTTTCCCGGTTGAGCTGGAATGTCCTATATATGAAACTTTGTAGTTTATATAAATAGTGAAATCTCTTTGAAGGAAATGTCTGAATTCGAATACTTAAAGGTCGCCCAAGGCCGAATTTTGTGTATAAAATTTTATGGGAGCATCATTATTTTAGCAAAATTTATAGAAATAAAGCTACTTTTGCTATCATTCATTAAATAAATAATTGTTTCTAAAAAATTTCATTGAACAAATTTTTAACTTATAAAAAGTAAAAAAGTAATGTCGGAGGGATGAGGGACTCTAATGCACTAATTTTAAATCATAGAAATATATGCCACTAAATTAAAAAAACAAATTATAAAAAAACCTTACCATCCACTTAAGGTATCACAGCTCTTTCTAACCTCGTAATCGATCTTATTAGATCTGACTCTATAAAGTGAAATTACGTTCAATATATTGCTATAGAAGCAATAATGTAACTTTTGTACCCTTTCAAGCATACTATTTATTTCTTTTGCACCGTCGACTTTAATTTGCTTTATCTAATTTTATATGTATAGTATGTTGTACCATTCAAGGCCTGCATCAGTCACCATAAATGTAATCTACATATTTATTTTACTATCTGTTTGTGTACACGCATTAATACGATATTAACTTTCATTATGTAAATTTATTACTTTGGCATAATAACAAAAGCATATAAAATAAATAACCTTCAATGAGCGGAGGTGGTATATAATCCACTAAGTTCAACACATACTTATATATGTACATATAAATTAGCCTATACCTATGTATGTAGGCATTACACAGCATATTTTGTAACACTTACCCATATCTGCAGTTTGACTCGTTTGTCGTGTCGAAATACTGTTTTCACTTTAAAATCAATACCAACTGTGGATACAAAGGCCGAGGTGAAACTATCGTCTGCATAGCGGAAGAGAAAACTTGTTTTGCCTACACTTGAATTGCCAATAATTAGCAATTTGAACATGTAATCGAAATTTTGATCGGCTGCATCTTTTTGCCATTTAGGATCACCACCGCCAGCCATCTGAAATGAGTTAAAAAAAACATTTTTTATATAAAGACAAAAAAACACATTTGGCGTTAAAAGAAAGATTTGGTTAATAATGTAGAAATAATCACCCTTTCTACTTTCAATAGAATATAAACTTTCCTTTATGCCCCATTGGATATCATATTTTTAGCTAAGTTCCAATCTGCGACACAATAATTTCATGGATTTCAAGGTTGAATAAACTTTAAACTACTACAAAATTCTGAGCAAACAAACAATTTTAAGTTAGCAAATTAATGTACATCATTGTGGCTCTTTTCAATGTTTGTACTAAAAACTCAGTGCTTGCACTTGCCCATAAAAAGTAATTATTGTACTTAATTATTTTGCTAAGCTTACTGTTCAATACGTTGTGTAATAACACCAAAAAATTACAGAAACAAAAGACAAAAATCGGCTCAAGCTAGTCATACTATGTAATTTCATCCATTGCTAAATGGAATCATCAGTGACCCTTGGGCGGATGAGCGAGAATTTCTAAGTCTAATATGTTTCCCTTTTTGCATAGATTTGTATAGAAACCTTGCATAAAGTGAAACGAAGCATAAAACGGAAGAATATCAGGCTTATCCTTCTATTGGTTCAAATATCACTGGTGATTACAATTAGCAATAGTAGAAACTACAATAGTATGACTAGCTTTAGCCGACTGCTAACCAGTAAGCTCAGTAAAATAGTTATAGGCATCCGAAGCTTCAAATATACTCATAAATAACGTGAAGCAAAACTGAAGACAGGAATAAAATCATAGTGAAGATTTTATTCCTTTCCTCAGGATACAAAAATTTTAAGAAAATGTACTTTTAGCCAAAGCAAATACTTTCGTAAGTAAATTGTATTTGGCTGAAAGAAAACTATAACATCAATTCACAACATACGCCATACAAAAGTTTCAAGAACAATCCCCAAGCTACTTAATTCTGACTTAAAATGCGTTGAAAACTGCTAGTAAAACTATGTAAAAAGGCAGTTGAATAAATAATATAAACAACAAATCAGCCAACAAGCATTTTTCATTATAACCTTGTATAGCTTAAATACCCTTCCACTGCTCACCAACCAACCAACACAACATTTTCTGAAACACGTAGTCAAACCACCTGTTGCATAAGCAATTTATTAGTTGTAGCTGCTTACATTGATGAGATGTACGAACAAAAATGCGCTTCCGAGGATTTTTGTTTTACTCCGAGATGCTTAACCAACCGTCTCCAACAGAGCGGAAGGAAATGCATGCTTGAGGCCAAGGCATCATCTGTTTTTCATATCCTGGCTGATGTGACTGACAAAACGGTTGAATATCTGATGTTTGCTTGATATACGCTGAAGAGCACGTGCAAGCGAAAAAGAAATGAGAAGAAGAGGCTACTTGAAAACTTAAAGAATGAAGGTTGCTTACAGTCTCTGCGTATGTGTTTTTTGACAAAGATTTCGTAAAAGTCAGTGCGAAAGTTTAAGGATAATGCGATTATACAAGAGAAAATGTTGTTCTTCCGAGTGGATATACATAAGTAGATGTGGTACCATGTTGTTGTAAGCCAAAAGGTCGCGTGTGGATTTTTATGTTCGATAGCACCATGGCATTGAAATTTTAATGCTGTTGGGGTTTGTTTTTTTTTTCTTTTTGTAAAAAAGAATTGCAATAAATTAAAAGAACGTGTTTTAGCCATAATTTATAATAAGCTGATGTATTTTCATTTAATCTGATAAAACTGACTGAAATCTTAATGGTAATAGCATTGATGAAATTTGGATTTATTAAGGGTTAATCTAGGAAATCATAAAAAATATGACCGGTCGTAGTTCTTTAGGTTCGACACTTTAAAGATTTGGCAATAAACAAATTGATTTCTATTTTGCTTAATGTTACTCATACGTCATGTAAACAAAATTGACTATAAGTTATTCAATTAAAAAGTTAGGAATTTATACTACAACAGTATAGCGCCGTTATGATTTAAGATCTATATTTCCTAACAACAATAAGTTAATAAGTTTTTATTGTATTCAAAAACTTTGTTGGAACCTCGATTACAAGAACGTGATTATTATTTTGGATATACAAACAAAAATCAAATTGTCTTATATGCAAGGTTAGAAATTTTGGATAAAATTTTAATACTTTTGGGCTTACATATATGACTACACCAGAATTGTATTAAAATTTAATACTGCCTAAATATTAAAATTCATTTTTAATACTTTTTTGTATTAAAATTTAATACTCGTTTTTATTAAGATTTAAAAAAAAAAATTTCATTTCGAATGGGATTCGAACCGCGATCCTTGTGAATTCAAATCATGCACGCGCAGCTTAACGACATCAGCCACCGTAGTTATATTTATTGGTTGGCTAAAAGTTTATTTATATTGACAACAACATAAAATGTAAGCTCAATATTGAAGTATTAAAATATAATACAGCATGGTTTAAAATTCGAATATAATACTTATACATTAAAATTAAATACTAAATTTATTACAAAATTTTGTAATCTATTGAAAAGTATTAAATTTAATCAAAATTGTATTAAAAATCCTTGTAATATTTCGCTTGTATTAAAATTTAATCCAAGATTTCTAACCGTGTGCTCTTGAAATTGAGTTAAGCTGAACGTAAAGAGACCTTCGGAATTATGAACAAGCTCAACATTAATTAGGTAATATCTTCGAGAGTGTACTGTAAACTGTAATTTATTGCAATTAGATATTACTCATACGTCATGTCATTCAAAATGTGAAGTTTCAACAAGTTTACCATAACAGTGATTTAATTCGAATCTTTTCTTCTTTTCAAACTCTTGCAAACACTTAGCATTCTATAGCAGTATAAGAAATTGTTAAAGGCTAATTAAAAATTCATTGCCAAGTACCAAGTACCATATACATAAATAAACCTAAATGCGTAGTAATTATAAACATGTTGTCCAAAATTAATTAGTCAATAAACAATGTGCTTCGGTAATCTCACAAAATTTCCTCATCTTTTGAATGGTGCTGACTTATGGCCATTACTACCATAACATTGAACCCTACAATTTGTTACTTCTCATATGACTTTGGTAATTTTCTTGGTATCAAACACAATAGTCTTCACTAGCTGTTGAAACATCAATGCTTTGTTTGTAACATGAGTTGAGTTGCTGCAGAGTTGACCATAAAGTGCTTCATCCTATGCAACTCTAGTATTCATGTGCGTTTCTTCCTTGCTTCCTTACTTCCGCCTGTATTGCATTAAGCTGCCTTTATATTCTGTCGCATTGGTACGCGATGCTTTTAGGCTGAAGGTCATTCGTGCTGTAATCGCTGAAGCTTTTAATAGGAGTGGTAGGAAAATGTATTTTCAAATACATAAACAAGGACTATCACAGAACTGATGCAAAGACGATACTTTGATTTTGAAAAATTATTTACAGGAATATCTTATGCCGAAATTTTTTCAGCATTGATTTATCTAATAGTTGATAGTTTAAATTATAAGTGACTTGCCAAATCTTCAAAAGATTGAGTACAAAATGCATGTTGGCTTAACTTAAAGCATTCGGTTTCATCAACTGAAATTTTTTTATTTCTTAAAATTAATTCATTTATCATTTGCTAGCTAACGTAGTAATTTTTTAATGCGATTTTTTTTTCGCAACACCCCTTGTAGTTAGTACGAATATATGGCTTATATATGGCTTACTAACAAGCGCACATCGTTGACTGTAGTATCCTTTGTTGTTACATTACCTTGTGCGCTTTAATTGCGTTCTTCATTTTAAGTTACGTTGCCGCGTCACGTAAATGAAACAGAATCAAGATTAATTGTGGTTTTTATTTCATTTGCGTTCTTTTACGAGCCGCCTGTCGTTCATTTTGCATTAATTCTCCCTACATAATTGTTGTAATTCCATAGAGTGTGTAGGTGGTGCGTAGGCAGTTTTTATGTCATTCCAGTTATAGTTTTTTTTTGTTTGTTGCAAAAGGAAACCCTTTTTTGCTTGTGTTGGCATTATTCAGAGCTAAAGAAAAATTGACTTGGATTCTACACAAAAAATGTTTAGTGCTTTGAAATATTTTATATTGTCGTTATTTATGCACCTTTGAAAGAATATTTTATATAATAATTCAACTTTCAACATTAACATAAGCTTGGTATATTTTTCCAATTGAAAAGTTCGACCTTTCTGCTTTTTTTGTATTAACAAGAATGTTGTCTTAAAAAACTTTCAAAGTGAACTGAATGACTTCGGACTCTAAGTCGAAGAACAAACATTTACTTACTTCATGAAACGAAGTCGTCATTATAATTAGAATCTGATCTAAAAAAAAATTACATTTGTTACAGAGCTACCAAAATAACTTGACATTAAGGTGCTTCGCAGTGAAAATATTAGAACTTGACAAAAAAAAAAAACAATCCGGTTTCTATAGTAATTAAATGTTACACATACGCCATGTAAACCAATGCAACTAAATGGAAGTATGCGTATAATTTCCACATAATTCAGGAATTTAGCTAGTACATGAACTGCTGCTTAACTTCTTCGTGTGATTTAAGCCATCTGATCTTGAAAATAGCCATAATTTTTTTAGTTGGATCCAGTTTTTGATATATTTAAAATACCGCAAGCCAACCATATGCACTGGCACCGTATTATTTATTTTCAAAAGAAAGTTTTTACTAATCATTTTAATGGAAGCTGAACATATCCAAGAAATAGAAAAATTCACAAATCTCCGCTGTAAAAACTTTGATAACTATGCTTAGAGCAAAATAAAACAATAAAACCTTCTTTGAAGCTTGTTTTGTAGTATTCAAACAATTTTCATTCTTACAACAATTTTCCTCTAACAAGAATTTTATCTAAATTTAAATGAAACTCATCAAGTTTAAAGCTATTACTCATTTATTCCTAAATATTAGCATTTCAGCAAAATTGCATAAAAATTATCTAAGTTAAAGCACAAAATACACAATTCTTGAATTTTGCACAACTTTGCAGCGCGTCCACATATCTCTTAGCTAAGCATTCAAATGTAGGTAATAATGGAAACACACAGGTATAAAAAATACCAATAATAACAACTAAAGTGATTTAACCAATTAGACTTGCATGGGAAATTGTAGGAAATTTCAACGCATATACTCTTTTCCGAAGGTATGAAGCAATTTGTAGATAATCTATTTATCAAGTACATAAATTGTTACATAAAAATTGCTGTATCACAAAATAGCTGAGGGTTTTCCAAGTACCAGCACTTTTCATATATCTGTACAAAAGGGTGTTTTTTTTAAATATTTGTTTTCTGAAATTTACATTGCAGTTTTTTTGTGAAAAAAATCCACCTATAAGCAATTTTCTGATTTCTAATATTAAGAGATAGCCCAAGGCCTATGAAACTTTTTCTTATAAAAATGTATGGTAACACATGGGTCATTATTTCTTGGGACTAACATAGAGTAGACGCCACCTCCTAACTTTTCTCCAACTTAAATTGTAGCTCTGGTCTCCAATTGACATGAGTCAAAATTTGATTAAATTTTGGCGTTCAGATTAAAAGTTACAGTGGTTTTAGTGAAGCATCCTTTTTTGACGCTTTAAACAGATTGCAACCGGCTTGCACCGGCTGTTGTCCGCTCAGCTGGTGATCTTTTTAATTTTGGCGTATAGTAATTAATACCTGTTTCAACCATTGTCACATTTCGATGCAAAAAACCCGTTGTATTTCGCTTAAACAACTCCAAACAGGGCGTTGAATTGCAAACGCATTGTTGTTTTTTTATCAAAAAAGACGGGCAAACACGGCACCCATTATGAACACAGCTTTTTCATTGAAAAGGTTCATGGAAATTAATGAATACACTTCTTTCTGATATCTTCAACTCCTCTGTTATCTCACGCAATTACGATTCCCGATCGTCGTAAACGACTTCACGAACTTTTTTGATATTGTCTGGGGCAACTGTTGAATTCGGGCGACCTGAGCGTTCACCGTCATTTGTGTCTGCGAGGCCGCGTTTAAAGTCCATACCACCTTTTAATCGTTGATATCGATAAAGCAGAGTCCGAATAACATTTATCGAGTCATTGCTTTGCTTGAACATTTTTTTTTTCTCCTTCAAAAAGTAATGTTAAATCAACACTCGAATTATTTTTCATCCATTCTTTATAAACAGACAAAAGGAGCTTCATTAAAACCACTGTAACTTTTAATCTAAATGCCAAATTTTCATCAAAATTTTACATATATCAATTGAAAGCCGGGTCTATAAAAAAAGTTGAAGAAAAATTAGGAGATGGCGTTATCTTCATGTTAGTCCCGGGACTTATTGACCCATGTGTTAACATTAACATTTTTTTTAAATGAAGAAAGTAAAGCCAAGTTTATAGATATAACACTGTAATTTTAATAATTTTTTAGATAATTTTTACTTGTACATTGAAAATATATGTGGAAACATCTGCCGATGTTTTTGAGAAAACAATTTTGGACTTGGCCGGCTTTGATCCATTGAACATGAATTTGACCAGTTTTGACATAGTATTCAAAAAATTTTGTTTGAAAAAAAGTGGACTTGGCCAGTTTTGATTTCAAGGCGTTGGACTTGACTGGTTTTGAATACAATTCAATTGAAATAATACGCAAGGTGTACCTTTCTGTGGAATTACCCACAAATTGGTTCGCTACTTAATTTCGAAAGAATTCCAATTATGATAAAATTTCAGCTCAATTGAACAAAAAGTTGTAGCAAGTTCATGTACTTGGTCAGTTTTTAAAGCAAGCTCATGGACTTGGCCGGTTTTGAAAGCAAGAAAGCATCAAAATAAATTTAAAAAATTTTAAATATTTGTCAAAAAAATTTTTTTCAATCTAAAAACATAGTAGAACGATAAAGCATGGTCCAGATTTTGATATATGAGAATATCTCAAAGTTTTATTTCTTTGGACTTGGCCGGTTTGCAACTGGACGCCTCAATATGTTATTATAAAAAGAAATTAGTAAAATCGGTTCATTATGTTTTGAACCAAAGCGTTACACACCATTTTCATATGAATATATAAATAGTATGATAAGTTAACTAAATTGTAACACCAATGGCAGCGTTATATCAGAAAATTTGCCTATGACTTTCTCATTTTAAGTAACAATACCAATGCTCCAATAAATCCTTATATAAAAAAGCTTCTTCCACTTTAAGCGTTTTCTAAATATTTTAAAATTAGCAAATAAATTTTAGAAAAAAATAAATTCTTTAAAAAAAACACCTTCTTTTACGAAATAAAATATCGACATTTCAAAGAATAATACAAAAATGCAATAAGTAAATAGCTTTAGTCTTAAAAAAAATCACATACAAAAGTACAATATCTGTCGAACGCATGCACTTCACTTCCACTTTCTGTCCATAGATATCTACTTGTAGTTAGTTTTCTTTTTCTTCTTTTATTTCCTTTTTAGCTTCGTCATTTTGTTAAGTGCTGCCACTCTCAATGCACTCGTATTGCATCATCCGTTTCCGGTTTGTTTGTGTAAATGAAAGTAAATGCGCGCCATGGGTTAACAAATGTGTGTGTGTGCGAGTGTTTGTCAATTTATATATATGCGCCATACATAGGGTGGCTGTCAAATTGGGTGCATTTACTGCTCTACCTTTGACATGACATGTCAGTGCAGCGAACTGATAACTAAGTTGGCATGAAGTGTGCGCACACAAATGACACATGCTTGGCTGTATGGTGAATACACTACGCTTGATTGTATATGTGACAGCAAAGGGTGTTGGTGGTGGTGGTGGAATATCGTTAGACCACGTTATGTCGTCAGTAGACTTTTCTTATTTTATTTCAGCTGCAGTTAACTCGTGTTGCTATTTACATCAATTTCGTAGACCGTTAAATAAACAATTCAGTCATCAAATGAAATTGCGTTGTAAAATAAAATTAAAATTGATTTCTTTAAGAATTGTTGTTGGCATTCAATTGATGTGTGCTAGAAATGCATTGCAATGAATCATTTATTTAAAGATAATGTTATAATATTGTGCTAAAATAGCATTAAAAAACAAACACTTATAGCCGTTAAAGCACTTATTTAAGTATCTACTATTTGTGAAAAATTAAATTAAATTCATTAAATTTATGTATCTTGATTATTTTATTCAATTATTCAAATTGGTGTTTCATTAAAATTACATATTCTAGACGCGTTTATTGAAAACATAAATGAGACACATTTCCAAGAACTATTGGAAAAATCAATTCTTAACTTTTTTGACTTTTTTGTAATATAAACGTTATCATCAGTCAAAGTCAAACTATTGTTTCAAAAATAATATACACATAATCTTTTTTTTGTTTTAATGAAAATATAATCTAAGTAAGCTTGTATAAAAAATTGTATTGACTACAAGTTTGATTGATGTCATGCTTAACTTTGTGATTAATATAGCTCTTGCATGCTTATGAAATAAATCACATGAAGAATAACCGGGCACTGCAGACATGCGATTTTATTTTATTTACTATGTTAATAAGGGGATGAAGTTGCTAAAAGTGTTGGTTTCATAACTTCCAAATTACTTCTTTAAACGTTTATTTGAAGACAATATACGGTGTTTCTCAATTGACTTTAAATTAAGACTTTGCGAGTTCCTTATACTTAATTTTACATAAGATAATTTCAATTTTAATTCCAAAATTAAAAAGATTATTTTCTTTTCTAATAAAAAATATTGATACTAAAAAAAATTTAATTTTCTTTTATCAGAATCCTCTTGCCATATTGGAGACCCCTGGAGCTCGGTGTTCAGGTCTTGCCCTAGTTATACCACTAGAAAATATCTCAATCGAGCTTTGGCTGGGGCGCATTTAAGGTCAGAGCGTTCGCCCTCTCAGTCACTCTACTCTGACGCATCTTATGCGTTCGCAGGTATGATTTTCGGAATTTTTTCAATCAAAAAAACCCAACAATTAGGTGTTTCGAGAAATCACTATTTTTCGATTTTCAATGAGTGATCAGTACATGTCGATCAATTAAGAAATATAAAATCTATTTTTGACCCCAATTAAACAGCTCTTGGAATTCAAATTAAACTTTTTATAAATCAAATTAATCTTATTATAAATCATACCGAATTTTTACCAAATCAAATCAAGCTTTTATTAAATCAAACTAAGTAACGTACCAGCTAGACTATTGAATTTTATTGAAAACATATATGAATGTAATGGAAATTCTTAAAAGAATATTCCTTAAAAATAGGGATCTGTCCACATTATTAACCCAAAAAATATTAAAGCAATAAGCTACATTCCAATAATATTAGACACTCATTTTCGAATTGCCAGATGAACATATAAATCGTATAAAATAAATGATATTTTGTCATATTTGGAACTCTGGCATGGAACTTATGGCATCAGGTTTTGGTTAAAAGTTATGGTATTAATCATATGTTTGAAACAGAGATGGGTGTCATTTGCTGTCACAAACAAATTTATTTATTTAATGACATAATTTGATTTTTTATGACAATCCAACGATCGTGATAATGGCCAAAAAGTATCAAATGAGAAAGGACCTGCATATTAAGTCAAACTTGGTATATAAGAAAGAGGTTTTCTTGATACAACAGTGCGAAGTCATAAAATGCAAATTCTTATAGGCGGAGAGCCGGCTGCACAAAAGTCGAGTGTACAGGATTACAGGATGGGATGTACAGGATAGATAATAATGTACTTGGCAACCCACCAGGGTTGCCAAAGCCTGTCCGACTTTTGGCCGACTTTTTTTTAATAGAAAGTGTATAAGATTATAGCTTGAAATGTATATCAATTGATAGAGCTCGATGAGCCTATATAGAATGCATAAGGTTGCCTTATTGAATCCTGTCCTAAACATGGGTTGCCACCTGTTTTTTGTGCGAATTTTTTTTAATAAAATGTGTATAAGATTACAGTTTGAAATGTATGTGAAATGAAAGAGCTCGATGAGCCTACATAGAATGTATAGGGTTGCCTTGTTGAATCCTGTCCTAAATATGAGATATCAACTGTATATGGTGAACGATTCCAGCTTGAAATAAGTGTCAAATGATGATTTCAAGCTGTAATCTTATATACTTTCTAATAAAAAAAAATTGGCCCAAAAAACATGTGGCAACCCATGTTTTGAGGTACTTTGTATTTTGTACCTTATACTTTGTACTTAGCCTGTCCAAAGGGTTTATCTTACTTAGCATCTTGTACAACGTATTTTCAGGAGCCCCTGAGGCTTTGATTCCAAACCGAGAGTTTGCAGGAAATCCACCGATAGTGGATCGTGTGCGGTAAGCCCTCTTGGGGGTAATGGCTGTGGGTGCGATTCAAATTTCGGGTAGAACTAAATGTACAGCTCAATATGTAGTTGAATTTTCTGAACCTGGTGCCTTTCCTAAGTGTAGCACAGGTGTTAGCTGGGTCTCGACCCTAAGATGAAGCTATGTTATGTCCTTACACATAACTTTACTTGGTAACTATTTTCAAATGGTTATTAGGTATAGACGCGTATTTCTAATCTGAGTGTGATACGGTGAGTGGTCATTTCTAACCCCCACATATTTTGTTGTTGTTTGAGTATGGCTTTCATTCAACAGCTAAAAAGACACAATGCTGTCAGATAGAAAATCGCTGAATCTATTTTTTTTTTTGCTTTAAAAATAATAAAAATCTTAAGTAAAGCAATTTACGAAAATTTCGTTCAACATTAATTAGTTTGAAGCACTTCAAAAATTTTGAAGCGCTTATGCTGGCTGAATGGGCTCTTTGTTATATTGAATTCACATTCGTAAAGTTCACAACTGAATATGAAAATGAGTTGTTTCGGCTTTAAATTTCATTAATTGTTGAATGGAACGTCAATCCTACATTTTGAACATTAAGGACACACCATGTTTGGAAAGCTATGTCAGAAGACTTCATTTAATTTTTGTATAAGGAAAATCTTTAAATTTATATGTTTCACTGCAAGTTTCAAGAACATTTAAAAATATTTTGAGCAGCAAATATTACCAAATTATATACTTAAAGTGTACTAAAGCTTGAAGCCTTTAAAAGTGAAACTGAACAATTTCATAGCAGACCGAACAAAATTTTCTAAAACCGATGACTCAAAATTATCGTCAGATAAAAACTGACATGTTGCAATAAAACTTCCTATAATATTTTTTTGAACTGCTAGCCTCAGTTGAGCTTTAACTACAAAATTATTATTCAAATAATATTAAGAGTTTCAAAACAATTTCATACATTATCTAAAATGTAAGGAAAAGTTCCTCGAACATGTACAAAGTTAATGTCAATGACTTTCTTTTTTCAATATTTTAAGACCACGTTGATATAACAATTTTTAATGCTTCCGTCAGGTTTTCTATTGGTTTTATACATAAAATCTTTATCAACTTATGAAAAAGTTTGTTACTAAAAGAAAAGAAAGAAAAAAAAAACTTTGACAATAATCCAATCTCTTCAACGAAAGAGCAGCAGAGGCCATTAAACAAAACCCAAACTTTATACAACCAAACATAAAAATGCACACGAAAAGAGTTTTACCACAAAAAAAAAAACAAAAAAAGAACAGCAAGAAGATCAATTCAAAAGGATACAATTTAACCTTCAAATAAAGTTTCCACAAAATGTGTTATGATGTCGTATGAAAGAATGCCGCTGTTTCACTGACTGTTATAGTATGGGTTATTGCTAAGTAAATCCAAGAGAGCTTAAACTCTTAATGCAAAAAGAAAAAAAGGAAAGGCAGGGAAAAAACAGCTGTGCCTTATTAACAGTGTATAAGTATACGAATCAGCTAACATACATGCACAAGTAATTTCATGTAAAACTTTGTTGTTGTGGATGGCTTCTTAACGCGTTGGTACACAAAAATGAATTTTTGCTACTATCCAGTTGAGTTTGTTATATACAAATATATGGAGGCGTGGCAAATACAGAAGAGTTTATATAAATATATTATTAATCAGCGACGATATGCGCAAAATTGGTGCTCTTCGGAGCACGTTAAACCTCAACGGCTCAAAATCAAAATTTGATATCTAAACTTTTTATTTGCTCCAGTTTTTTGACCTATTACTTCCATAGATAAAAAATAAATTAGATCAGGGTTACCAAGTGAACGTGATTGATTCGGCCAAGCTCGGAAAAAATAAAGATATTAATTTCTTTCCATAAAATTTCGTTTTCTTAATATTACCGACCAAAAAAAAAATATTTTCTTTTTAGAAGGCTTTGTTTCAACATGGCAACCCTAATGAAGTTTAAATAGTAAACACACCCATAGGTATGAGAAAAAAGAAAATTGATATCCGGTACATAGGAAATATTATTTTGTTGCATTATTGCTTAAACAGATAGTAAAACATCTGCGGAAAATCGCACAGTTCAAGGAAAAACATGTGCAATTTAAATGTGGCAAATGTTCACACTTCCAGTAACAACTTCTGTTAAAAAAAACCGTTAATTTTAATGCTACAATAACCACTTATCTTTTTTTAATTTACAAAAAAAAAATCCAGGAAAAATAGAAAAATAAAACCATAAGCAGAAAAATAAAAATTAATTGCGCATTCCGGAATATCTAAGAATTTCGGAAACCTGCAGCTGCTTAGAAGGCAAGAAAGAGTTCATTTACTGATTAAAAAATAAGAAATTTTTTTTCAACCGGAACAGAAAAAACACTTAAAAAAATTAATGAAATTTTCATACAAAAAAGGATCTTCTGCAAAGCAAATTGAAAAGGTTTGAAAATAAACTTTATTGTGCGAATTTCTATGCAGGTTAAATGTTTCCAAGCGTCTTTCTAATTAAGTTAACCAACTATTTAAATGAAAAGATAATTTTCTATATCTTATTGTTATAATTTTGAAAGCTAATCAAGTAAACATAAGTTTTGGAAAAAAAGGTTTTTATATACGGGCGCTCACATTCAAAAATCAATTCGGGATATAATGCACTCCCTAATATCATATATCAAATAAAGCGCATGTATATTTTATTACAACTTTTAATTTCCACTCAATAAATTCTCTTTTGTGCGGGCTTACTTTTTTTTTTTTGGTTAAATCAAAATAAAAGATAAACAAAATCTGATTTTGAAACTATCTAGGTTATTTAAATAGACCTGACCTAAATATGCGATGCACTGATGTATTGTATTTTTAATGGAATTTCCAAACCCAATGCATTAGAGAATTATGGCAAAACCATCTCGTAAGCAATTTGGCAAGAGCACTTATGCAAAGAAATCACATTGTAGTGAAAGTATTTTTTTTTTACAGTCTGTCAAGCTAGAGCGTGTGCAGCAAATGGTAATTCTTCTTACAGTCTAGCGCCCCTTTCATGGTCAAAGGAAGAGTCAGCCCATCACAAAGTTTTCGTTTTCCATGATATTTTATGTAGGTATTTGATTCTTAAGGTCAAAGAACAATATTTTGAGAAATTTATTTTTGTGTTTTTTGTCGCAGAGAGCGGTGCAGTAAGGCCCGATTTAAGTATCTAGTTTTAAAAATTCATAGCTTAATAATTTATTAACCGATTTCCCAGCATGGGGGCTTGTTATGTTGGGCAAAAAGTACAATTCAGTTTTCAATGGCTCATGGTACATTATTTTTTTTAAATTTTTTATATTTTAAGTATTTATTTAAATATCTCAAATTAATCCCTATCTAACGACATACCACACTTTTTGCACGCACAAGCCATGCCTGAGCTATAGCAAACAATGTAGAAGTACTTTGAGATTTCTAATACAAAGTTTTTTTTTCCACTCTTCTTTGATTTATTGTATCTCTACTACAAAGTTGAACAACAATTGCTCACAATTTCAAAACGTTTGAAGATAATCGCAGTGTCTTCAGCAATGTGGTCGGTTTTGGCAAAATTAAGAACTTCAAAGTAACCTTTGAGTTCTTATTATTCAAGAAAACTCTAGTAGTATCCTTTGATATATTTACTTAAGAAGCCTCGATCAACAACATTGCCGAAGACTATTTCTTAACATTTTGGAATTGTGAACAATTTTTTGTTCAATCGTCCTAAGTCAAGTCCACAAACTCTGCAAAATTTTAGTGATTTTGATTTTTCCAAGAATTATAACTGCAATTCAATTTTGGTCGAAAAAACTACTCCACATATTTCCATCGTATGCATCGAGATTTAAAAATTTCCACATAAATTTGTGATGTTTGTGATTTGAATTACCTTTGAATTGGATATAACTTTTGTTCAAATCGGTAGATATAGGGTGTTTTTTTTAGAGGTATAGAACTTTAAAATGGAATAAAACAAAGATGAATTTTTTAAATAGACATGAAAATTACTTTATTCGAAAGATAATCTTCTGGCATTATAATTTAAATATGACTTCTGGCATATGAACGCCACGGCTAGCTCGGACGTAGTCTAAAATGGAGGTCCAATTTTCAAGGTATATCGCGAATTACGCGAGTAATGTTGGCTTCGAAGTATTGAATCGTAGCTGGCTTATCGACGCATACTTTTGGCTTCACATAACCCCAAAAAAAAAAATTAAGGTGTGATATCACAAGATCTAGGCGGCCTTCTTGACTTCATAATTGCAAAAATCATGTGAATTTTGAGTGAAAATAAAGTTGAAATTTTAGTGACTATAATAAATTTGCACAATTTGGACGCGTTGTTCATGCGTCAACCTGTTCATGATGAAATGGCAAACCAAACTGAATATAAATGACATTAGAGTTGCCAGATTTGACCACAAAATCCCAGTTTTATCTCTATTCGAAAAACAAACCTCTAAAAAAAACACCCTTTATTAAATTGAAATTTGTTCGAGAGTATAAAGCTACCACCAGCAAAATTGAAAAAAAAAATTCTAAAATTCATGTTTCGAAAACTTATCCATAAAGAAATTTTTAAGTGTTATTTTCGAGTTCACTGGCCAATTTTACATATGAAAAAAAACGATGACAACTAAAGAACTTATTTGCTGTAAACCAGTGTTATCGAATATTATTATAAAAATTTTCCGCCAAGATATAATGATTTGACAATTTTGAATCAATGATGACACATGAACTTTTTTGGACAGTACTTTTGAAGGTTTTCTTTCTCAAATATTTCAAAAATCAACAAAAAGAAGGTAACTTTTATTCATCTTAATTAAATACTGACATGGTTTATATACAAGGGACATTAGTCAACAGAAAAAAAAATTTACGAAAAAATTGTTATCACAAAAGTAAATACATATATTGAATTGATATGTACATATATTGATAATTCTTTAAATTAACATAAAACTAACGATTACTTTTGTACTTTTCTACATGGTACATGATTGTACCAAAAATTCTATAATTGGATCTCTTGAAAAGGGACTAACTCAAATTTAAGATCTGTGCCAACAAACCCATAACAATTTTAAAGCTAAAAAACGTTTATCGCGTTGGAATATTGGAAGAGTGGGAAAATTATATCTAAAAGCCATCGGATGCGTAGAAACAGTGGTAAGCACAATTGATATGAACCAAATAATAATATGATCTAATTCAAAAACTATTCTCACAAAAACAGACATATGTATATTTACATACATAGTTGGAACTTATTGATACATCTTTTATACATTCTTTTGTTATCTCTTACATTATATTGTTGCGATATAATGTCAATTAGTCTGGTTTTTTTCGCAAAAAAAAGCCTTTGTCCACCATTTTCCACACACTCGATTAAACAACGATAAGCGATGTCATGACAACGTTTTAGTTTATCACTCTTTTATGTATCTCCATATTGTACCCTTTTTTACTAAAATAAAAAATGTATAGGGGTACACTTTTTTGTCTCATGTTACTTTAGACGCTTGGAGCTATTTTGGAATACGATAACAAAAAAAAATAAAAATACGAGAGTTTTTGTGTGTTTTTCAGCATTCTTTTTGTCTTATTTTTCCTTTTATGACAATGTTCTTTTTGATTTTATCTTTCATTAAAATTCAATATTTTTTGATTAGAAATTTTTTTGACAAGATTTTTTAACAAAATACAAATTGAATGATATTACTTCTGGAGAAAATTTTGTTTTTATTAAACCTTTTTATATTATTTCAAAGCTTAACTTGCTATATCTACTTAAAAGCATTGCCTGTGATAGTAAACGTCACCTAGATTAATAGTTAGATATAGCTTTACTATTAAAACACCCAGTGGTATTATGACTACCAGCGGTGCATTCATTTGTATTGAAGCTAAAATAGTCAATATAGCGTTTCAAAGATCACTTCTAATATCTCAAATGAGTTACAAAAACAAAGATAAAGAACAGTAAGAATAATTTTTGCTTTTGGTTTCACTTTTTGATTTGATGATTTGATCACAACAAATCTATGCAAAAAGGGAAGTATATCAGGCTTAGAAATTCTTATTAATCGGTTCCAAGGGTCACTAATGATTCCGTTTAGCAATGAATGAAACTACTATGACTAACTTTAGCCCCTATTTTGTTACTTTATCATTGTTGGGTGTAATTTTTTTGGTATTTGGTATATATATACACATTCTACTGAATAGTTATATTCTAAGAGCTGGCAGCCTCTTTGAGCAACCTACTAGATACAAAGCTAAAATTTTGTCTGTGCTTGATTTAATACTAGTAAAATAAGAAAATCAAAATCTGGCAGCCGCGCGGTCGCGAAAAATTTTCGAAGGTACACCCTAAAATTTTCAAAATTTTGTGACCAAATATTATAGCTTATTAAATTATCTTTCATATGACATCTATATTTTGGAAATCCCTTCAGCCGTTCTCCAGTTATAATGATTTTTTCAATAATTTTTTGCATTTCGAAACATTTAGGGTGTTCCTTCGCGATCGCGCCAATTCTGCCAGATATTGATTTTCTTATCTTACTAGTACTAAATTACATATACACAAAATTTTAGTTGTGCGAGTATATTTTTTCATGAATAGTTCGCATTTTGAAAATTTTAGGGTGTACCTTCGCGACCGCTCCAAGGCTGCCAGATTTTGATTTTCTTATTTTACTAGTACTAAATCAAGCACAGACAAAATTTTAGCTTTGTATCTAGTAGGTTGCTCAAAGTGGCTGCCAGCTCTCCTACTATTAGCCCAGTAAAATAATTAATTAAAAAAATTTTTTCCCAATACATATCAAGTTCAGGAAGAAAACCTTTTGAACACTCAGAGTTGCCAAGATGAAATGAAGAAATTCCCGTCCTTCCCAAAATAAAATATTTTTTCCTTAAACTAAGAAAAATTTGTATGTGCACTAGTGTAACCATACAATGTATGATGCAATGCCGTTTCAGATAAATTCCTATTTCCGTTTCAATATATACGAATTATTTAATGCTGCATTCTCTTAAGGAAGTTTTATTTCAATAAAGCTATTTATTTTGCAGTAAGACATTGTTTCTACACCTTCTAAGTCTGCATATCTCCTCGAAAACTTTTGGGTTCCTAAAATACAGGTCATTTTAAATAAAAACCATCTTTTCAAACTAAATGATGGGTATTATCGTGTTCGGCGGACCGAAATCATTCAACGAAAAGTCTTTAGGAAAGGTCTTTAGAACTCTGAGTCAAAAATTATTGTTTTCTAGTGTACTTAGTATAATCGTCCAAAAGGAAGCTCGATTTTTTTTTTTAAACTTTTGTGTCGTTTTGGGAATTCAGTCAATTTAATTTGAGAACAGATCTCAGAAAACTAAGATTTTCTCCAAAACCGATTGGTATATACATCAGGATAAGAAATATACAGATATTTGAGTATTGAACTTATTTCGAAGTTTTCGAAAAACAACAAAAAGCAGTTAAAAACAATACATGACTCATTTACTTTCTACTCTTTCCATTACCACATTTCAAAAGAAAAGTGCCCAGTTACATGTCGACAATATACCTAATTCAAAATTAAATTCGGTTCATAAGTACAACAGCAGTGATAATTTGACATTTCAAAAATTTAGCTCCAATTTTTCTTCAAGGTTATCATAAAACTTTGTTATTTTAGAAAAAATACAACAATTTTAACGAAACAGAAAAACAATGAAGCAAATCTACATTTCACAAATTGACAAGTAAACAACTACTGACAGACAGAAATATCTACCTAATAAGAATTGCTTTCACATCATATGCTTGGGTGATCCATCACGCAAAAGCTGCTTGTTCATTGTATTGCCTTAGGGGGTCTTGCTGCAAATGGCAGGTTTCAAAATAAACAAAAAACAACTATAACTAAATCTAAAAAATAAAAGGACACAAATAAAGAAACCGAAGAAAACGTTAAAAGACCAAAATGTTACATAAACGTTGAATTATGTACTTATTTGTGCAGCGCAAAGGAATAATTAAGGATGTGAGGATTTTATATAAGAGATGAAGATAAAGAACACAACACTAACAACAATTTAAAAGTATAAAATATAAATATACAACAAAAAAAAAAAAAAACAACAACCACAATATCATAAAATCAATATTTCCATGAAAAGGAATAATGATGACAGCAACTGCTGTTGCTGATGGTGATGACGGTGGACCTGATGCTGTTGATGTTGAAGAATTTGTGATGATTATTGTTCAGCTGCTGTTGCTGCTGCTGCTGCTATGGCGACTGCTGTCGCTGTTGGTGATGATAACTAAATTATAATCAAATAACTAGCGACAAAGTATAGGATTGTGTCAATGCCAATTATTCCCAATTCAATGAATATTTGGCCTTTCTAAGCTTATAGTAGAGTGATTAGTATTCATTCGATGTTTTTGGTATCGATGCTTTAAAGCGTTTGAAATTTCATAAAAATTATCAAAAGTGAATGTTGAAATGAGATGTTAAATGTTTGCTTCAGTGGTGGCATTTTCAGTACATTTGTACTATTACACTAGTTTACAAATTTGGGCTTCATCTCGAGATCTGGTTTCTCATAAAACTTTTACGATGTATTTTGAGGAGTAGAATCCAAAACTGCCAACCATTTTTTTTTCTTAAGAACCGTTTTTGAGATATCCCCAAAAAACCCGTTTTTTGGCACTTTTTTCATTTATTTGCCCTTATCTCCATCAAGTTATTTTCTACTCAAATATAATGTGCACCATTGCAAAGATAGTTTTGTTTTCTTTATAATGATATGCTGTTTGAGTAAATCGAATAAAATTTTTCGGAGTTACTAGCGATCAAAGTTCAAAAAAAGTAACTTTTTTTGGTCTTTTTTAAAAGCTACAAAATTTCAATTGCTCCGTTTGAATACAAAAAAATTAGCTTAAATTTTTTTTAAGGTTTAAAATGAAAGACTATTCTTTTGCAAATATTTGAAGTGTAATTTGGTCCAAGTGGGACAAAAACTGTGGGTGCTATTCCAAAATCAATGAAAATAGATAATTTCCATATTTTCATGCACTACCGTATATAGCCTAATGACTATGTATTCAAATAACGAACTGAGTCGTTAAAGATATTATATTGTCTTATATGTTCAATTGTACCCTATAAAAGATAAATCCAAAAGTACTATTAAAATTAAGTTTGGACTTTTGAGAACGGTACATATTTGTCCCATTTTTATTTTTTTAATTATAACTCAGAAGCTATACATTTTTGGTACAAAGTGATTACCAGATTTTTTGTAGGGAATAAAGTTTCCCATTGAAATGGCATTTTATAAAGTCAAAAATCTTATTTTTTGAACAAAACAACCTTAAAAAACTGATCTAAAAAATCCGAAAAATATAAATTTTTTGAAGCTTTTTTCATATCTATGATCATATATTTTATATCGAAATGTTGAATAAATACCTTCATCATTATCATTGATAAGCTGAAAATAACTTTTTGATTGAATAAAAAATAGTTTTGTGTGTAAAAACTGAAACTAGCATGGTGTAAAGGTAAAATACAAAAGTAGGCAACTTTGAACGACTGTATTTCAGCCAATTTTCATCAGAAACTACTTTTATTTATCACCATTTTGAAGAAAATTACGTCAGCTTTCTTTTTTGTGCTAAGACCACTAGTTTCATTCAGAAAAAAAATTATTCCCAAAAATTAAAAAATATTAATTTTTTTCGGTTTTTTTTAAATAGTTTTTTAAAGTTATTTTGGTGAAAAAATAAATTTTTTGACTTTATTAGGTGTCATTTCGATAGGAAATTTTATTCCCTACAAAAAACATATTAATCACTTTGCACCAAAAATGTATAGCTTCTGAGTTATAATTAAAAATCATATCATTATAAAGAAAACAAAAATATCTTTGCAATGGTGCACATTATTTTTGAGTAGAAAATAACTTCATGGAGATATGGGCAAATAAATGAAAAAAGTGCCAAAAAACGGGTTTTTTGGGGATATCTCAAAAACGGTTCTTAAGAAAAAAAATGGTTGGCAGTTTTGGATTCTGCTCCTCAAAATACATCGTAAAAGTTTTATGAGAAACCAGATCTTTTTTTGTGTAAACTAGAGTTATCAGTATATTCGACAAGATTTAGTACATTTGTTCTGTTTTCAGTACATTCGGTAAATCTACCGCGAAATATTCCTGGAGTAAGCTTTACAGACCATTTTTTTTTTGCTATAAAGTTAAATTTTAAGTAACTTTTTTTTGTTCATATCGAAAAAAAAACATGTAAAAAGTGCATTCCAAGTCTATATTTAGTATATTTCTACTATAACCGAATTCCATCACTGGTTTGCTTGTTGGGAAAAATAATAATTATTTTAAATGGTATTATGGTATTATAATAATTTGAGCTTTTGTCTCAAAAACTTATATTATTTATAACGAAAAATTTTTGAAAATAGAAAAAACCTTGTCAAAAACAAAGTTGTAAAACAGCTGTTATTCAATACATTACATAGAAAGACAATTCTTTTTATTTGTTGCAATCTTTCTAGCTGTGGGAAAAGTTGCTTACAAGGAACAGAAGTCATTTATCCATTTGATAATTTACATATTAAAAAAAGTGTTAATCGTAATTTCTCATACTGATCCAAAGTGTTTTCTTTTAAGATTCAATTCTCATAATTTTTTCAGTCATCGATCAAACTCTCCGCATTCCGACTCGCTATCTAAAACTTTTCTTTTATGTTTGTAATTAGTTTTAATAAAATTTTTGCAAGCTTCAAAATCTACTAAAGTCATTTCCAAAATATTTTGCTTACTCAGTTTTATATGGAAAATTGTTTTTAAATTGGTACTTCAAGTGATGTGATGTCTAGGCTCTAAAAGTAAAGTTCGTCGTGCCGTGTCATGATTTGAAAGTTATCTTAACTAGAGCGCTATTTTCGATTCGCTCGATGTACCTTCTTAATGCATTCACAAATTTATACAGTGAAACCTGGTTAAGCGGACCTGGGTACGTGGGAAACCTCTATTAGTGAGACTCACTTCAAGGTCCCATCAAAATACCTCTATTACTGGGATTATTAAACCTCTATATCTGCGATTTGATTTTTGAAGTTTTTGTGCGTTTTCGCCTCTATAACATGGGCTTTTCCCTCTATAACTGGGACCGTTTAAAAATAACATCTATTAGTGGGAAATGTGAATTTGAATATACACGTTTTATCGGTCTGAGTATGGTTATTTGAAAAACTGTAAAAATGGGAAAACTCTTTACTTGAGACAAAAATTTTGGACCCTTGGAGATCCCAGTCATCCAGGTTTCACTGTAGCTGCCTTTTGTTTATTTTTATTTCAACTATTCATCATTTTTACTTACAAATGCGCATGCAGTAATAAAAACTCGTCGTAGAATTTCCTTTTCCTATCAAAATCTGGAGTTTTGAATCCCACTGTTATGATAATCCGGAAGGATATCATATGGTAAGGTAACCTTTTATCGAATTAGCTTCATCAATGCTTGTATTCACACTGAACTTGAACGCATTTGCTTAAAATGCTCTTTTTATATCAACTTTAAGTTTTTTTCCATATGGCAGTTGCCATGTCTTCTATTCAAAATCAACTCATTTTTTGCTTGCACATTTTCAGATGACGCCTTGCATTTGAGAGAAATTTTGTAGCACAGCCCTCCAACAACTCTCTCAGTATAGCATTTTAATTATTTTTTTTTTGCTTAACATTGCTACCTTTTTATCTAGACTTATTTAAACCAACATTCCAAATTATTTTCTGCTAATCGTGCTTGCATTCTGCATACTTTTGTTTTACCGTTATTTTCGTAATAACTTTTTACAATGCGAAATATATAAAAACATTGTACGCACATATAGCTTTTTCGCTGACTGTACTTCTGTGGGTTTTGAATGTTTTGTTTGCTTGACTTTGTCAGCGAAAAAGTTATATGTGCGTACAATGTTTTTATATACTTCCCATGATAAAAAGTTATTACGAAAATAACGGTAAAATAAAAGTACGCAGAATGCAAGCGCGATTAGCAGAAAATAATATGGAATATTATTAATGTTATTTTCTTTGAAATTAGTGCTTGGCAATGATGAAAAACAAAAAATTTACATTTCGATTTTGGAAAAATAATCTCCTGAACTCAAATGTCTTTTAACGTGCATTAAACTTTTGTCATTTCTCTCTCATATTAATACAAATCCATAATAAAATTTTAAGCGTAAAACCATTTGGGGTTTTTGAGAAAATCAGCCTTGTTTTTTTCTCATAAAAAGAGCTATAACTCCGCAAATTTTCAACAATTTTCAAAATTTCTAAAAGATTCTGACAGAGAATCAGAAGTTCTATTAGAATCAAAAGACAAAAATTAACTATTTTGGTTTTGGATGAAAATACGACTATTTTGGAAAATTTTCAGCGGTTTTTCAAGTTTTGACACTAAAATTTTAATTGGGCATAACTTCGTAAAAATGTTTTTTTAATCAAAGCGGGGGAATACGTCTCCCCTTATATACTCTGAAAAACAACATATATAATCGGCAATCAATCCTGAGATTTGAGGTTAGTTCGACTTTATGGTTTGAAATGGATTTGGTCTCTTATTAATTTTTTATGTGTAAACCGAATCTATCACTTTTGGTTTTTGAGTTAAATTGGTTGAATACATCGAATTTTGAGCATATTCATGCACTTGCTACAGAAGCATCAATTGCTTTGCTACCTTTCTGAGTATACAAAACTAAAGCATTGAACTTGGCCTCTAATATCTATTTAAGAATATACAAGTTAACTTGATATTTTTTTTACAATATTTGTATATCTTATACAGGCTCCCAGCTTTGAGATGAAATTAATACCTGGTCACTTAGTAACCCTTGTTATAGAAGTCAGAAGTTATTGGCTATTATTAACAATATCCAAGCCGTCACAGAATTAATGCCAAATTAATGCCATTACACTTTACGTTTTCATATGCTTAATCCCTACAGTACCTTTAATCTTAATGATATTTTTATGCCAAGTCATTAAAATTAGGTCGATACAAAATTGCTCATTAAATATGTATTAACATAATGATATTGGTACATAATTTTCTATTAACATTCAAATGACAAGAGATGGAGGTAGTGAGATAAATACTAAAAAAAAAAAAAAAAAACAAGGGAAATGCGTAGATATTTCCTGGAACTCAATTGATACATTTTTTCTCCCAATGCAAAATTATCTACTTTGTTGTACACATCAAATGATGAAATATAGAAATTTTGTGGTAAAAACAAAAAAATTACCAACTTTTAATGTGTACACGACTGGCATATGAGTTAAGAAAACATAAAAAAAAAAGAATAAGATTGAGATTGAGATGAATGTTTGCAGAGATGAAACAGTATAAAATTATATGTAGCTCCCATATTTTGCTAACTAGAAAGAGAAAGAAATAAAAGCTATACTTTCGGTACTTACATTTTTTTGTTATTAAGGTGGTTTTAGGTAATGAAATTAGTGATAGTGGTAGCGCTAAATGTTGTTTGCGGCGAAAGAAATGAGGGCAAGTCGTAACTGGGTTAACACAGCGCGTTTTGTTGCTGAAGAAAAGTTTTAAATTACTGCAATACAGTGGCACCGTGAATTCGTAGTTTTTTTGTTTTTTCTGGAATTAAGTGAAGATTTCGGCTATTTTTTTTTTTATTTATTTTAACTACACGTTATAAGGACACGAGAAGTCTTTTGCACTTTGATCACAATGGTTGGTGATAAATAACAATTTAACCAATCAAGGTGTGCATATGTGTTAAGTAAAAAGGGGGAGGCGGGGCGTGTGTGGGTTTGGTTCAATAGCAAAATCACTAGAAAATGCTGTTGTTTTTTTTTTCACATACAACTACAATACAAACGTCGCGTTTAGCTATACATAAATCGATATTTTTTAACTAAAAATAGCCCTAGAGGTATCCTTTGCAGAGTTTTCACCAGATGTTGTTTGGCTGGGTTTTTAATGTTTCATGCTTTTTTTTTTTTTTTGTTTGCTTCAATACAATACGGTAACTCCACAATTAGACTTTCAACAGTAATTTACACTTTTCAGGATTAAACAATTAAGTTTTTGTATTTGACAATAAAACATATGCTTTCGCTTGTGTGGTTCTCTTGTAGTAGCTACTTAGTTAAATTCCTTAGTGAATTCGCTTAGCTAACTCTGCTATCTGAAAGGTTTTCTTGCTTATATTCTTCCTCCTTTGTTTTATTTTTCACTATTTTTATTTGCTATTTTTTTAATTTTCAAATAAATGAAACTCTCGTGGTAGCAGTGCTTTTTTTCATAACTTGCAAGGATACTAATGGAATTTTGCTTTAGATTTTTTTTTCTTCTTTTCTTTGTTATCTTTAGCACTTATCGCGGCGAACTTTATGGCCAAGTTATTTTCATTGAAGAAAAACAAAAAATTTTATTAAAACTTTTCTGTTGGTATAACTGTATAAATTTTACTGTAACTGTAACGTTTATCACTTGAAAATCTTGAATGTGCCTGAAAATCGATGTGGAAAAATTCTTACCATTTTCTTCTTCTCATTCGTTGATGCTCTCCACTTTCATGCAGCGAATTCTGTGTCCGAAGCTTTTTTTCAATTTTCGCCTCACTGTCATGCGTACAGGTTTCCTCCTGCTTGTCATATTGCTGGCAGCCATATTTATTTTACTATGATTTTTCCTACGGAAAGCTTTGCTGCTCGTGCTTTCGACTGAAAACTCATACTTCTCAATGGGCCCACGCATGAAAATTTGACAGCTGATGGCATGGTAAAAATCAGAGATAATATGATATTAAAATTGTTTCTTATATTGATGAATGTTTAGATTGAAAAATTAATATATTGACGCTGGTCAAAGTTGGAAAGTGTGTTGTTTGTATAAATTATACATAGTATATAAAAAATATTTGGTTGAGTCAAATAAACATTTAATAATACTATTGCTATTTTGCTTTACTTCATATTAATGTGAATATAATATTGTTCTCAAGATATTTAAGTGAAAATAAGGTTGCCAAGTGGCCTGCTTTGATCCGGTCAAGCCTGGAATTTCATATCAAAGCTGTGGGTACGGTTGGAATTGAAAACATTTTGTAAAAGTTGGGAATTCATTGATTTTTGTAACATGCACTTAAACTTTTTTTTAATAAGCTAAAATGTCATCAGGTTTTCTCACATCAACAATTTAATATCCTTCTCAGAAATTTAATTTTTCATTTTAATATTACTGACCAAATAAAAAAAGGTCAACAACTTTTTTTCCCAAAACAGTTACCATTTTAAGGAAAAATAATTTAATTTTCGGAAAACCTTCTTTTTAACTTGGCAATTTTGTAGGGCTGGGGAGGGCATGGCCCCCCGTCTCAAGGATCTGATACTTATTATTATCCACTACATCAATTCAATAAAACCATCTAATAGTGGTGTAATTATAATTCTCGCTTCCCCCTAAGATTTTTGTGAAGTGACGCCACTGATTATTCCGTTAACCCGCCACAAAAATGTAAAGTCAAAACATAATATCTGCGAAGGAACGGAACGAAAGAATTTCTGAGTACGACAACTTTCATTTATCACACAACCAACAAGAAGAATTTTCGAAAATAGCTTCTGTGTGTAATAAGGAATTTCTACGCCTTCGATGTCTCCTTTATTGCATAGATTTGTTGAGAACTCAAGCGAAAAACGAAAGCAAAGTAATGCCAAGCCTTTCCCCGTGCTTCGATCGTACGTTGGCACAAAAGTCATTCGAGAAGTCCTTCATAAAATAAATTTCCTGTTCAAATTATTTATTTTTATTTTTATTTTAATAAAACATATCATGCGCTTTGATTTGAAAAAATAAAAATAAAAAGATAAAGATAAACGAATGTTGATTGGTTGCTGCCGGATTCGATCCCAGGCTCACTAATTTCAATGATTTTGTGCGTGGTGAATGTGAGTACAAACAGTGATGGATCACAAATAGTTTGATCCTGAATGAATCATGGAAGCTCTTCGTCGCAATCTTTCTTGACGAGACAAAATATTAGGCCTACATTTTGGGCGGTAAGTTTGTGTGTAAAAATATTGTAGATTTATAATAAATAAATGCCACTTCGCATGGAATTGCCAAAAAGCTTAGCTAAAACAGATAAAAGCTTTTTCTTACATAACCTAGGAAAAGTGAAAGCTTTTGCTGATTATAATTTTAAAATGTTTTGTTTATTTTGTTAGATATCATACTACAAGTACATATGTATGTAGCTAAATAAAACGACAATAAAAATGTATTTTTACAGCTGATAGTGATAACAGTGAAATGAGTTGAGCATTGAAACGTTTGCTACATACAGCGAGCAATCGGCTGGATTGCTTATCAAAAATTGCATTGATATTAACAAGTAATCACAAGTAAATCAATTAAATCAACTTACAAAGAACTTGAGATACAACTGCAAAATATTCGCTTATGCCTCAAGTCAGTCGATTATCAATTGTGCGGGTAAACGTTTGTAGCGGAATATTTTCATTTAAATTAAGTCGACATGAGTTTTGGCGTCTTAGGATGTGGTATCATTGGACTTACTACAGCCTTGGAGTTGCAGGAAAAATTTCCAAATGCGCAAGTTTCCATTATTGCCGATCGTTTTAATGAAGACACCACTAGTTATGTGGCAGCGGGAATTTTTCGTCCAGGCACAAGTTTTATGGGACCATCAAAAGAAGTGACACAGTAAGTACGAATTGTTATATTTTTTAAGTCAAAAGCACACTGATAGGAAATATGTTCGAATTGTGCCTTATTTATGTGTTAACATACATATGTACTGGCGGGTGTGATAGAAAATCCATACTGGAGTGAATTGGTGGAAATGCTTGCAAATAGTGTCACAGACATGCATTGCCAAGTTGAAATTGGTGAACTTAAGGCCTACAAAAAAACGTGTTAAAATGCAAAAATTTTGTAGAAAAAAAATTTTTTTTTTTATGTTCAGCAATATTCAATAATTTCAACACTGCATTACTTTCTTTTTGTGGATAAAATGTGTGACCGTTTTTTTATCTCCATCAAAAATAATTTTACATCCAATTTACGGCTATTAGCGGCTTTTACTTTAATTTAACGGCTTAAGGCCGTCCTACGCAGCCACGGCCTTGACATATGTTTGCTTTGTATCCTATTACATCATATGAAACTCATACGTTATTTAGATTTAACGAACTTGTCAAAACTATTTGTTAAGGTTATCAGCAAAATAATTTCCATTTATTAATTTTTTTTTTAGACAATGGATTACAGATGCCTTCAACCATTGGGATAACATACGACGATCTGTCGAAGCTCCTTTGGCTGGTGTATGTCAACTATCCGGTTACATCTTCTCCTCAACTAGTCCTTCAATAGTTCGTGTAAGTAAATTTTCTAAAGTTTTTATAGATATAAGTTATAGAGAGTCTTTTCATTTATTTCATTACTGATTAGATTTGTAGCAATCAGCTCTTGAAATTTTTATTGCAATAATTCTTTTGATCGCCACAATTTAAATCATATTATTTTGTTCTCATTGTATTTTTGGTAAATTATAATTTTAAGGAAGTCAAGATTTGTTGAACGGCTTAGAGCGTCATCTTCAGTTTATTCTTTAATATAAATGCTCATCATTACATTTGTAAAAGTTTATTATTATCGCTTTTAAAATATTGCTTTTTAAAATTTCCATATTATTATACTAACAGAATCATTTTATTGAACAACTGTTACCCGTTTATCGTCAAGCAACTGAAGAAGAATTGAAGCTCTGTCACGGTGATTGGAAATATGGATCTTTCTTTACTACCTGCCTTACAGATAGCAAGATATTTTTGCCATATGCTTCAAAGAAGTAAGTATACATACATACATACATAGATAACTTGAGATCAAATTTTTGTACATCCTTTACATATAGTGCACGAATTTTCTGTTCTTGCAACGCTCTTTCTACAAACAGGATAACACACCTTGGCCAGCGTCAAATTAAGGGACAGACTATAGCCCTACTGGCCAGACCCGGCTTTAGAAATTTGACGCCCTTAGGCCGCTCACAATTTGCCGCCCTTCTTCACTGGGAAAAAAATTAATATGAAAAATGAGGACCTTCCAAGTATTCGCACTTTTTTCCCCCTGTATAATTCTCACCATCACCAATGCATTATAATGCATTACCACACTTAAAAAAATTTTCAAAGTTCCCAATATTTGCCGCCCCTAAATACTTGTCGCCTTAGGCACTGGCCTAGTGTGCCTGTAAGGTAAATCCGGGCCTGCTACTGGCAGCCAATTAATGTCACCAAAACATGAAATAATACGACCTGGGAATTTTTCACGCAAAACAACGAACGTTGCGCCCGATATGTGACAATTTGCGCCGTTCTGCGGATGCCTCATATCTATGAAATCAATATCTTAAGTTTTAAACCTAAAAAATCATTGATTATGTGCCAATAACACATAGTCCGACCTATAGTCCGACCTTCAACTATTTCAAAGAAGTTTGAACCAATGAGGTGCCCTGATCAGAATGTGCACCAAACAGTGACTTTTTGGGGATGTAATGAACTTTTCTAAAGCACATGAGAATTTTCCTTTCTCATGTACAGTAATTTTACTGATTCAAATACTAAAAGTTTTGGTAATACGCCACTACAGAAATGAAAATTGTTTTCAACCAACTTCCTGCTGCTTCAACACCCAATCTGAGTAAAATCTTTGCCGTCCATGGTCTTCGGATTTCGAGTAAAACTGTTTTTGAAAATCTAACATTTAGCAACTTTAACACTCGTGATTATTAAGGGCTGTCTGATTTCACATATGGGAAACACAAGTTGAATCTCAGTGTTATCAAAAGATATGCTATTCATTTCTTAAGTGAAACCATAGATAAATAAATCCTAAATTTTTTTTTAATATTCCTGTCGACAAAAGACCAAAGTGCCAAATATTTAATATTCATCATAAATATTTATGTGATCAAATTAAGATAAATTTCTAATTACATGATAAGATTTTTATTAGTTTATATATAAAATTTGATTTATAATTTTGCCACATGATAACAGTTTTATCATTCAATAGCTAACATGCTTACAGTTAATACTATAAAGCTCTATAATATTTTTACTTTTTAAGATTCTTTGCTGCTGGTGGAAAAATCTGCCGACAACATGTCACCAACTTTGAGGATATACAACAAAATTTTGACGTACTGGTAAATTGCACCGGTCTCGGTGCTAAAGAACTATGCAATGATCAGCAATTGGTACCCATACGAGGACATGTGATAAAAGTTAAGGCACCATGGATTAAAACTGCTTTCTACGGTGATTATGATACCTATATCATACCAGGTTTCGAGACTGTGACTTTGGGCGGTTGTCGTCAATATGATAGTTATAACTTGAATATTTGTAAATATGATTCGATGGCAATTAAGGAACGCTGTTTCGACATGTTGCCTAGCTTGAAACGTGCGGAGGTGGTACGTGAAATGGTCGGACTAAGGCCGCATCGTTCTGTGGTGCGCGTTGAAAAAGAGACTCTCGAGCGTAGCGATGGCAAGCGTATGCAAATTGTTCATAATTATGGACATGGCGGTTATGGTGTAACTACAGCTCCGGGTACTGCAAAACATGCAGTGAAGTTAGTCAGGGAAATGTTAGCAGGGAATAGCAAGTTATAGAGGAAATTTTTAATAAAGATATTTTATATGAAAACATTAACTTTTGATTTTTTTTGTTTCAACTCTTTTAAGGTTATACCACGGATAGCAAGTTGGTGGTATATACTTGAAAAGTTTTTTTTTTTTTTTTCATTTTAAGACGAGCGGAAAAAATAAAAAAAAATCTTTACCAAATTTTTGTTGATATTTCAATGCTAACATGTGCCCCAAAGAGGTTGAAGCTCTGTATGGGAAAATTGAATCTTTAGTTTGAACTCATGTAAATTCTTAAAGATTTATAAATTTTTTTTAGCTGAGTCACATACATTTAAGTTAAAGTTTTAAATAAAATGCAACGCTGCCTCCCAGACTACTCTAGTCATAGTATAATCAATAGTTAGTTAAATCATGCTACTAGTTAATGTGCGAGAGTTCAGTCTTATTCTATTTAAGCGCCCAAGTCTCGCGAGTTGCTAACTATATAGCATGCCTTATAGCATTCTCAAATCAACAAACAATTGGCACCATCTTTCCTCAATTCTATTTTCCTGAAACTTTCTATTTTAGGCTCTTAAGGCGATTGCAGTAAGCAAATTGTAATAGATTCAAACAAATTGTCAAAGACAGCTGCGCTAACAGCAACTGTCATTCCTCAACTGACAAGGAAACAAAGGCGAACACAAACACAAAAAAAAATGTCAAACACTAGGAAATTTTTCGTGATATGTCAACAATAAGAAAAAGTATAAAATAATAAGAAAACCATTCATAAAATTTTATTTTTTTTAAAATCTGTGCTAAAAATCAAATAAAAGTTCATACAAAATGTCGTCAATGTCGCCCAGTGAGGTAAGTAAATTAAGAATCTATCAATAAATAATAAAGAAGTAAACCGCAAGTCGATTAATCTAAGACCCTGAACAGCCCAATTTCAACAAGTCTGTATTCTTGATTTAGAGGCTGAAGGTTAGAAAAGAGTGCAAAGCCGATAAAAGGTGGTTCTCTAAAATATTACGGCATCCCGTTGAAGCTCCAGACGAAAATTGTGCTTCTGCTTATTTGAAAGTTAGTAATCTGCGGCTTACGACATGACTTTGATTATCTAAGTAAATGATAATCATGATCAAAGGCATTACCGCCTCTCACACTTCGCCAATAACAAGTATTTCTTCAGCAATTGTGATCTCATACCTTACGTATAATAAGAATAGCGTCAGCTGTCGCATGTTTTCGTTGGAAGTTTTTGATATGTTTCTCATTAAAAATTTATTCCAATAATTATGCTATCAGTGGTTGTTATTATAAAATATATTTCAGTTCGAAGTACATACTTAATATTTGTTTATTGATTTTACTTTTTTGGCAATTCGAAAAATGTTTATAAGCGTTTCATGTTTTAATTCTTTGAATATTTTACGTTGGCAACGACATATTTCAGTAATTGCTTATCCTGCTGCTGCTGCTAAAAAAACATTATATGAGAAGTGTGCGAATGGAACCACACATGTACAGTTGCTAAAAAATTTTAAAAATTGCAAAAAACTGTTAATGGCTCTGAACTAATTATAGAAAATCCTTAACTTTGCTATCAGAAAGGTATGGCATGTAGTGTCTGAGGTTGAAATTAGGTACTTGAAGCTTAGTTGAATACAATTCCATCAAAAAACCCATAAATACCGACCATGGACAAGTGCCGTTCTGTTCGCCTTCGTTATTTATTCTCAGTTTTTTTATATTCTCAAATCTTTTCCATTTAAGAGATTGTGAAATGGCGAATAAGCCAGTGGGCTATTTAAGGACCGCAGTGACGTCGTCAAATCTAAACCATATCTTGTTTCAAAAATTATCACTGAAGTACTAAGTACTATTGTCTATTAATTTGCTACATCGTCTTGCCTCAATAGTAATATTTGCACTACTAACATTGACCTTTCAAATGAGGTAACACTTCATTAATCTAAAAAAATTGGTAAAATATTGATTTTTACTATGTTTGTGACGGGTGGGACATTTAGGCTCTTATAAATATTTCAAAGTCTTATTATTAAATTAATAAATAACCATTTGTTTTTTCCGTACTTTCATTTATTGAAGCTCCGTTGAGACGTTTCAGGTTTTTTTATACTCATTATATTTTTTCACATTTGCATTACTATCTGCAAAGACTCGAGAACTTATGAAAGCACATATTTTTTTAGAAAATTTTAAATATTGCTGACAAAAAAATTTATGATTTGTAAGATTATTAAAAATATAATATAAAGATAAATACTAATATTAATCAGTTTATTCATAACTTCTTAGTACTGTAAAATGGAATAAGCCTTTTTTTTCCTCTAGAAAATTTCGTCATACGACAAAATCCGGTAGCTTAAATGGTCAAAAATAAGTTCTCAATTTTTTTAAAAATTTACTACATATTTTGATCTCTGATATTTAAGAGCTCTTAACGTTTTTAGATTGGTTGTTATAGTTATTTTTATCTGTGTTTCTACTTGGCGCCACTTTTCGGGGATGCTTTGTTATTTGCATTTTCATTAAACGGCCATTTGTTTTTGTCATTATAACTTTAATTGCTAAAAAATTACTTATTCATATTTCTTCAGTTAAAAGAATCTTAAATTATTGAAAATCTTGGAAAAAAAGATTAATGTATGTTTAAAATCAGAGCTTCTAATAAAAAATTGTTTTTCTTTGCATTTCTTATTACCTTTGAATTAAGAATTGAAATATCAGCCAACCAACCGTCTGGGCTCATATTCAGATATCTATATTAAGCTGAAAAATATTTGCATGAATGCAATCCTTAAAATGACAAAGTTATGCAGCAAAGTTTTCGAATTCATGTAACATTCCTCTATAGTCCTTGTCTTATATGGATATATAACAAAATCTTAATACAATTCGGCCATTGAATTATTTTCGGCAAGATTTCTATCTTACAATTTTAGTTAAAGTGTTAATCTTACAATAAAATATTTAAATGCAATCTTGTAGTCCCACATATGAATCTGAATTTTCAACTACAAAATAATATGAAGAGTCATTGTTAAAAAAAATAAGGCGTGATGAGACAACACAAACACCGAATTTAAATTTTGCCACATTAAATCTTTGAGGATTTCATAGTCTACCCTAAGTATTCTAAAAAAATAAATGTGATTCTTGGTTTATATATAACAAATGAAATAGCAAATCAAAGTCTGTAAAAATTGTTATACAATTTACTTTATCTTGTTTTAAAAAAAAAAAGGCAAAACAAAATCTTTTCTGCCAACGCACGTTGTCAGATAACAGCATCTTTCTCGCGTAATTATGAAATGTCGAAAAAAGAAACTAATTCATTACTTAACTTGATAACGTTTCAATGAACTCAGCTGTTAAAAAAATATTATTTTGGTAAAAAATACTCGTATGTACCTATGTATGCATATGTACATATATTAGATTGAGGCAAATAAAAACCGACATTCTTCCGATTTTTTCGCCTAAAAGCTAGAAAGTTTTATTGATATTTTATAAATATCCGCAAAAATTTAAATAATAACCACATGGAAATATTACGCTCCATTGTAAATGTATAAAGTATAAAAACTGTAAACCTTTTTTATTGTTGAATTTGAATTTTGTATCATATCACCGTCGTCCACTTTGTATGTCTTATCATTTGGATAAATTTTATGTGTAGAGATATATTCGCCGATCGGCACTATTTACAGAAATATAGACAACAGAAGCTGCTGATATAGTTTTCCCAAAAATTGGAAAATATATAATTTCTAGGAAGCGGCCAAATAAATCGGAAGGGGATCTATTTTTTTTTTTTTGTTACAGTCTAAACTCTCTGTATGTTATTTGCAAACTTCACAGATCAGCAAATTCGATCAAGTAATAACCAAATACTTCCTTAAAAACAATGATGACGGAATAAATTCAAATTGTGGAATATATTGACACTTTTTCTTTCCAAGAAAATTATTTGACTGTGTTAAAGATATATTTTTAAATATATTATACTATTTCTGTATTTATTTTGGCCTTTCCAAAATCAACATGTGCTATTTGCTATTACATACTTAGATAATTTCTTTTTACCAACGTAAACTCACTTCGAATTCTTTGTGCTGCAAAATATTCTTTATAATTTAGAAAAAAAAACGATTTAAGTTCAACAGATGTTTTGTATTTATATTTTGAAGTGTTTTTATTTGTGGGCATCTTTTATTTGTTATTTTATAGCATTTTTATGTTTTGTTTTAAAAAAAAGTAAATCTTAAAACTTTCAAGAGATGCTGCTGCCCATTTTTTTTTATTCAAACTTTAGCTGTTTTTGTAGCATTTTTGTGTTTTTGATGATGAGATGATAATGTGATTGAAAAAGATAGATATGTAAATAAGTGTCGGTTGGTGCTTCATTGTTTGCTATTCCATATTTGAAACCTAATGCTAATTCTCCTCTAGCAGACGCTTGCCGTCCATATGTTCAAAGGTCGCACGACAGCGCAGATTCTTCATTTTTGCTAAATGTCAAAGTGTCCTATTTTTTGTTCATTACACAGTGGGAACAAAACAAGTCTAAAGTTCTTTAAAAATGTTTAATTAATATTAAAAAATATCAAAGGAATTTCAACATTGGGTGATAGCAGCTAACTTCTATGGGCATTACAAAAAGTGAGGAGCGCAAAATATTATATTGCAGAACAGCGCCAGAAAAGGTGCGGATCTCTCTCTAGTTTCTACATTTTCATATTTTTAAGGAATTTATTTAAAACTTGATTTCAAAAATAAATTCTTGGAATTATATATTTTTGATTTTAGTGGCTATAATATAAATAGAATCAATTGTTTTGATGATATTGATTTTATTTGATATTTTTTATAGTTTGATTACTTCTAATTTTGTAATTAACTAATAACCAAAATAATAAAAAAAATAAATAATAACCAAAATGGAATTAAACCAGTCACAAAATTTGAGTTTTTGAAAACCGTTTCAATAAGATTTTGAACTCATTTTCTTACATTTTTTCTTACTCATTTTCAACAGTTCTGAATTTTATAAAATTTAATTTTTTTAGCGTACTCATTCCAATATTTTTCAATGCAAATCAATATTTAAAAACCACATTGAAAATTCTCAATTCGATTCAATCATTTCTTGGCTATTTAGTCAATAAATATAAAATGATTGTCTTAACTATGTTGCATAGTTTTAGGTGCTTATTAAAACCTTTACATTGTTAGCAATAGAGTGGTTTTACGAATATATGTACATATATGTAAATTAATTGCATAAAGAGGAACCACACTAAGCAATTTAAACTTGTTAAAAAATACAAAATAGAAGAACCCTTTGAATTCTACATTACAACTATTTTGAAGGTCTCTTATGTTGTTGGCTTAATATGGGTTAAAAAGTCAAGTTGTTTACGGAAGCTAAACAAATCCATTAAAACACTTGTTTGTACACGTTTAATGCAGCAAATTAACACCCGCGTACTTTAACGTGGGCGTGAATATTCCATGCCTACAAAAGTTGTCTATTCTTGGATACGGAAACTAGCACATTCTTACCACTGCTGCCGTACCGCTGTGCTTAAACCAAAACTATTTATGCAACAATTTGCAACATAACGTAGCGGCAGCAATGCACACGTTGCATGTCAGCTAAAATGGAAATTGTCTTGATAGAAAAAAATGGATTTTCATAGAAATAGCAGAAAATCGAATATGTTGCATAAGCAAAAGCTTGCAATTTTTTCCTCAAGAAAATTAATTTCGCAGCTTATTAAACTAAGTAATGTTTTTTTTATTTTATGAATCAAACAATATATGAAGCACATGCTATTTTCCATAACATTTATTTCTGAATTTAAATAACTAGTACTATTTAATTACTATTAATTAACGCTCTATTAGTCATACAGTCATTAAAAACAGATTGTTACCAATGTGCAACGACAACGAAAATGCATTTAAATTTCAAATTTCGACCTCAAACACGTTAGTCAATATGCAAACAGCAGCACAGCAGCACTTTCATTTCGTGGCTAAAAATATTTTTAATTAATATATAAAATGCAGTTGCAACCAAAGCAATATTTACTGCATGACGATCGTATAGAAAGAAGTTGGTTGTCGAAAGTAAAAGCCTTTTCGCAAAAAAAAAAAACTGCTACATGTTTGCACAAACTTGACCTATTTAAATTATTCAGCAAATGACTTACTCAATTTTTGTTAATGATGTGGTAATCTCGTTTCTCAGAACAATAAAACAATTTTGTCATAATATGCGGTATTATAAATGTAAATGACAATGAAATCTTTGGTAACTGCAAATCAATTGTTACCTCATATTTTATATATATGCACGTATATAAAATGTTACCATATTTTTTTGAAAACAACAAGTAAATGCTTTGTTTAAAATTTTTCATTTCAGCAAAATATAAAAAAATCACTGGGTTGGACGGGGATGCAATTCGTATCCCAATTCCTAAAATTTTCTCATGGCGTCGACACACCATTCACTACCTATCTTTTTTCTTCGGCAAAAGTGAACCATTTTACTTTAAAAAAATCTTTGAAATAGTGCAATATGTTAAAATAATATTCGCTGGCAAAACTTTCTTTCCTTTCCAAGACAATCGATTCTAAAATAAAACACTGATCATGAACCTATTGGCCAATAATGTCACGTTTATCTTTTTTGATACGAATTCGCCACGATAAATCCAGTGTTTCAGCTATATTTTGGTCTCTGGTTTGGCGTTGTAAATTTTTGTTTCGTTTACAAGCTAAATTCGATGTCAACACTCCTTAGTGTTTCAATTCAATATCGTCAATTGTGAGCGAATTCGGAAGGCTTTACATATCTTATAAAATTTTATGAGATGTAAAAATATCATTAATTTTCAGTCTTTGATCATTCTTTACCATTTCGTTGATATTTGCAATCAATTTTGCTATAGTGAACTTTGGTATTTCCCAAATATTCAGCGTTTTTAGTACTTAATGATGGGAGATGCAATGCTTACAGGTACAATCCCATATACTTTTGATATACCTATTAATTAACCTCCTCTGGTGCAATCCTACCTTCTTTTCATCAAGTATGTGCTTAAGAAAACTAATATGCGTATTCATTTTCCTAGTATTGCTCGCATAATTTTCTAAATATTACAACATGTCTTTAAGGATATTATATCCCTAATGTTATCGAAATCATTATGATCGTGATCGACATCCACCTTCCTAATTTTATTACAACATATTGTATTGTGTAGTTATGTACTTTATTAATCAACAATTACTATAGTTTTATATTCCAATCATGAGTTGGTAATCTGGGTCGGAAGGGGAGTCATGGCTGAGGGGTGGTGCACCTTGTTTTGGCTGTGGTACCTCATAGTTCTGACTCGTATGACTTAGTATGCATTATCGTTAATATCAGAGCAGGCCATATGTTACAGCCGCCAATAATACAATAAGTGAATCTTCATAATATCTGTACAATAATTATAAAAGTCTCAATAAACATAATAATTTTTTTTTTTTGAAAACAATCAAATTCTTCTCTAAAATAATCAAAAATAATAGTTTGATAACCATCTGTCATTTGATTGAACTCATTTTATTTCATAAATCGTCATCTATTTACGTTATTTCGTTTCACTCAATTTGCCGATAACATTTTGTGTTTTGTGGCTAAATGTTAAAAATCCTTGGTCAACTACAGAATGTTAAAACGTGTCTGCTGTTTACAACTTCATACCGCTGGAGTGGTCATCGGCTGGATTGGTGCCTCATTCTCGTTAATTAGCATCTTTATGTTGATCCTTGCACTGAGTAACTTGTCAGAATTAACAAAAATCGTTTACAATCATATGAATGAGCCATATACGATTGAGACAAGTTTAAACACTGGTCTATTTGTTGTGGCCAGCATTTATCTAACGGTTAATTTTATTAATCTGATCGCATCCGCAATGCTTATTATTGGTACCATACAACGACGTCATCTATGGGTTTTACCCTGGATAATCAATGCTGGAATCTCAATGGTGCTCAGTGCATTGTATTGGTTTTATTTTGTAAGCTGCGCATATATGGATCCAGACAATACTTCAAACATTTCATTCGCAAGTGCAACAATCAGTGTAGTCATGCAGCTTATTATTTGGTATATTATTTTATCCTTGTATAAGGAACTGGTACAGGAACATCGCGAAGTACTTCAACTTGCTGCTCGAACGAAATGTAATGCTTCTAATGTTTCCTTCTGTCCTTGTAATTACAAAGATTCACTTACGCGTCGAGAGGAGTTTACAAAACGTTATGTCGAATAGGAATTGTTTTATATAAAATTTTTATTCTATGTGTATTTAAAAATTTGCGTTTCCTTATCATCTTCTATACACTAATTATTTTCATTGAAATTACAAAAAAAAAAAAGAAATGTGTATTTTATGTTACGAAATAAAAGAGAAGTAACATAAATCATCTAGCAGATTAAATAAATACAACGCAAAAGGTCACAATATGATCAAGGATCTCGATATATGTATGTACATAGATACTCAGGGAATATGGAAAATATATTTAAACTACAGACAATGACCTAGAGCAGGGGTCGCCAGCGCCTAACTCTTTCCACTCTTTTACAACAACAGGCGCAATTGCACCAAAAAAATTCAACCCTTGTTGTTTTGGTTTTTTTGTTGTAATTGCTGTTGCACTCTTGAAATAAAATCCTTGCCGACCCCTGCCCTAGAGCATGATATATAGCTCGAAGCTCGTTCAGCTTTTCCAGCTCCCATAACAATAACAAAAAAATCCAGCTCTTCTCGAGCTTTATCTGTTATTCGAGCTTTATTAAGGTACTTTTTTCGCCCCTTAATACAATACATTTTGTATATACTACCTCGCAACACTATTGTCAGCGGTGGCCGCTGTCATGTTCACCACTCAAAATTGTACAAAAAGTTATTTCCCTCCCGCCGTCATTAATTTCTTATAGAATGCAACAAGAAATTTTGTTGGAGCGCAGTCAATAAAGGCCAAGGGCTAAAGTAAAATTTCAATGAAAAAATCGTCGGTGCCACGCGATTACTAAATGCGAAAAAACCGAAAACCAAATTCAAGGCAGTTTCGATTTTTTTTTCTTTTTAAATGTTTCGTATGGTCTGTGGTAGGTTCATAGCTAAGTTTATTTTCAAAAAAATCGGGCGATTCCACGCTCACCATGTGAGAATAAAAAAATTTTTTCAAAAAATGGGCGCTTCCACGCCGCTAATATATGACAAAATCAGAATCAATCACGTGAATGACATCTTTTGTACAAACTTTCTTATACAGGAACTACCGGAAAGGACAGAAAAGCATCTGCTGGGTCAGCTAGTCGCTCTATAAAAGTACAAGTATAAAAACTTGGTTCTTATAACTAAACTTCCAATTATCGAGTAGCATCCACATAAATTTTCAATTCAATTTTTCACTTTGATAGAAAATCATGGTATAAAATTATTTTTAGCCATATGAATGGACCCAAATCTGGCAACTCAGACAAAATGACCATTCAAATAAAACTTTAGAAAAATGATTATACTTTGATAAATCAAAGAATAACATTAACCTTGACGGCCGATCTCGTCAAACTGCGCATCTAGAAACACGAAATGCCCAGGTTCAAACCCCCACTGGATGCGGAATAAGCTTTTTTTTTCGACACAAACTTTTTTGCTCAATTTATTATTTATCAACAAATTTAATAAAATAATGAAAAAAATGCATAAAAGTTACCAATTTGACAGCTAAAGTACGTGTTTGTGTCTCTTCGCATGTGTGTATAATACCTAAAAATGTAAGAAACACTCCTGACCGTCACTTTTTGGCGCAGATATGAGTGAGGCAGTTTATATTGTATAATATATGTTGCGTTTTATATCATTTAGCTGTTGAATAAATCTGTACACAAGATCTTTATTGTTTTAATACGAATTGCTTGAAGTTTCTAATATCACCAGCTGCATTGACATTCATAGCAGAGGTCATTTGTGCAGATAATTTTACAAATGGTAAAAAACACTGGTCTGTTGTTGAAATATATTTTCCCTTTTTCTGAGCATCAATATCGTGATCAATGCGTTGTATCTATTTAATCTGCTAGATAGTTTATAGTATGTACAGTACAGTAACTATGCAAGAGCTTCTGTTTTATTTCTTTACATCAAATATACATTTTTATTGTTTTTTTTTTTTTTTTTTTAATATAGGAACGTACATTTTTAATTACAATACAATTTTTTAAAAACAATTTCTATATGACAATTACTTTCTCGTGATCAATATTTACAAGGACATAATTCAACATAAGAAACATTGTATTGCGTTCAAACAGATAGTTGACGTTTCTCTCTAAGTTCCATAAACAAAGAAAGGATAACATAAAATTTAAAACATATCCCGGGCAGAATGATTGCCAAAATTAAAAAATCATATACATATATCTGTAAATAGGGTAAATATACCAAGTATTACAGTGATGACGAATGCTATTCCACTCTGTATTAACCAAGGCCAGATCCATAGATGATTTCGACGATTAGCACCAGTAATAAGCAAAGCGGATATGACGGCATTAATACGAAAAATCACTAATATTAAACCATATGCAGCAGGTGCGATATTTGTCAAAATTTCGTCCATCTTTAGAAACCTTAATATCTCTTGGAAAAATCTGCGATAACATTAAAGCTAAGGCGGCCATTGACCAAAAAGTAGCTTCCGTCGTATCGATGATCACTCCAGCGATTTCAAGTTTACAACAGCACAGTCGTTTTAAAAACATTTTAAAATTTACTATGGACTTTTCACGTTTAGCTGCAAAATTTTATCGAGAAATTGAGTTAAATAAAATAATTTAAAAAATAGATGAAAAATGTATTGAATAAACTGACAGATGTTAGTCAACAAATTTTTTTTTGACTATTTATTAAAAGACTGACTGTTTTCGAAAAAAAAAAAACAAATAAAGTTCCACATAATTTTTGAATAAAAAAAATTGGAATTAATGGAGCTGCCCCTATATAGAAATCAAATTTTTGTTTTTGAACAAAATAAATGCCAGTAAGTAAAATAATTTTAGGCAGACAGGTGTGACGCTTGAGATAGGGACAAGGACATGGAGGGCAGAACAACGTCTACCGGTTGTGCTAATAGCTTATATAATTTAAAGTATTAGAAACTAATGAAATTTTATATCGAAATACAATACCAAATATGATATTGGATACCCTGGTACTGATTTTGAGTATCATATTTTCATTGAAATTATCGCAAGTTGGTAGAATGCTTCGAAAGCGAAATCGAAATGGACACAAACGCATCGGAAAGTTTGTCATATTTCAAATACAGCTCAAGTGATTTCAAAGACACTTAAGTAGGCCGTGTAATTGACGAATAATTAGAATTGGCTAGATTTTGACTTTGTAAAAATATCTATATAACCAGTGAACTATGCAAGAAATCGTCCCGGTTACTTTTAAGCAGATGCAGCGACAATGATCCAGTGGATTTTTGATGATGAAAAAACAGGATTTAAGGATATGAATGAATGAAATGTAGCCATCTTCCTATTAGGCAATCTCTACCATAATCAGCTCCGGATCTGGCTAGGAATGGCGGACCCTATTAAGGGTAGCAATATGTGAATATTATCAATATATAAAGGGTTTAACGACATTAGCCGATCTATTGTAATTTTTTTGTCTGGCATAAGAGCGCTATTGTCAATGCCTGTGCATACATCAAAATGCTCCGAAATAATAGGAGAATTGCGTGGAACTTTCATTATGGGCACATTATTTTCAGTTTATCCTATTCAACAACAACAACAGCTGACATGAGTTGCAAATCACACATTTCAAATTTAAAATTTCTTTCGAAGTCTTATTTTTTGAAATACTACGAGCATATTCTGTTATGCTTAGTAATGGGTCTGCTTCCTTTGCAAAAGTCAATCGAGCACTTCAATTGTTCTGGCTTATTTGCAAACCGGTTATATTCATAAATGTTGAGAATCGGTTTGGTATGCTGCCTACCAGGCGTGCACAGTGGTCTGGAGTAAATTTATGCCACTTCTCTTTATTAACTTGCCACAAACTGCTTTACTCGCAGTTTTTCGTGCTGCTACGACTCACAAGTTCTCTATAGAATTTAAGTCGGAACTTTGAGGTGGCCACTTCAGAACCATGGTGGATTGTGTGTCCAGCCAAGATTTGACAAGTGGAGATCAATGTTTTGGGCCATTATCAAGCTGGAAAATCTCAGCGGAAAATTTTTCAAGTAATCGGTGGCCAAATGTTCCCTTAGTATATTTGAATGTATGGGTTGCCAGGACAAAACCGTTGGTGTCCTCGAAAAACATCAAAAAAAAGTCTTCGGTTCGCAAACAGAATACTTTTTCAAAGGCCTGAATTTTTGGAGTATGATTATTTAAAGCGACGAATCCGAGTCTTTGATTTCGTAACATCAAATATACATTTTTTTTATTGTATTTTATTTTCAATTTCAATCCAAAAACTTATCGTGTATACATATGTACATAGCTTAATACAGAAAAGAAAATTTTTAAATATAAAAAAATTATATTTGTGTATTCCTTTTTCCTGATATGTAATTTCAAGGACAGAATTAAACATTAGAAGCATTGTATTACTTTCAAGCAGCAAGTTATACAAAGATAAAATAATATACCAAAGACCCGACTACAACCAATATACAAAAAGAACCAAATTTCCAATTATGAGACCAATTACATTGGCGACGATTGTCAATCCAACATAGATTAACCAAGGCAAAAGCCACAGAAGATGACGTGTAGCACCAACAATAAGCAGGGCGGATGTGATCAGAAGGCCAACAAACATATACTGTCGAAAAAGTGCAGCACACAGCAACTAAATCAATAATTAGCTCCTCAGCCGTAAAATTATTTAACTTTATATTTGCTTGTCAGACGATTATCAGAACAGCTATGTAAATTTCGAAGAGCTGTAACGAATAAGCAACAGCCATCCAACCGATAATCAATCCAGCGATATAAAGTTTACAACAGCATTCTAACATTTTGAAGTTGACTATTGAGTTAAATAAAATAACTTAAAAAATAGACGACGATTTCTGAGACAAAATGGGTGAATAAATATAACTTTTAATAATTTTTAAGAAGACTTTGATTGTTTTGAATAAAAAATAAAAACACAATTAGAGTTGCATTTAATTTTTGAATTAAAAAAAAGTGGAATTAATTAGAGGTAAATTGCCTCTATATGAAATACAAACTTTGTTTTTCGAACAAAATATATTTTATGGTATTAGATTCGTTCGAGTACACATAACTCACGAACGGCAAAACGGATTTGCTAGATTTATTTTGTTCTTTATTGTCTGCAGAAGGTTAATTCAAAAAAGCTTTTCAATGCTAATTTTTCTCTCGAAGCATTCTACCGACTTGCGATAATTTCAATGAAAATATGGTACCCAAAATCAGTGTTCCATAATTGGGTGTTAATACCATGTTTCGTATTGTATTTCGATATAAAATTTTCATTATACTACTTTAAATTATATAAGCTATGAGCGTATCAGCCTGACATTATTCTGCCCTCCCTGTGCTTGTCTCTATCGCAAAAATTATTTTATTTTTATTTATTTTTATTTTTTTACTAATTATTTTATTCTCTACACAAAACTCCCATATAAAACAGTTTATATGTTTTTCGCGATTTTCCTATTTTTCTTTCGAATTTTACCAATTTTACCAATCCAGTAAATTCGTCATGCCGTTCGTGAGTATATACTGTATAGGGGTAACTTACCTCTATTTTATTCCAATTTTTTTTTTTTTTTTTTAAGACTGATTGTCTTTTAATAAATAATCAAAAAAATTCGTTGACAATTCACAATTTTTCATCTATTTTTTAAGTTATTTTATTTAACTCAATTTGCCAATAAAAATTTCCAATCAAATCCATCAAACTTCAGTATGTTTTTAAAACAACGGGTCTGCTGTTGTAAGCTTGGTATGGCTGGGAAGATCATCGGTGTTGTGGAACTTACTTTAATTGCACTTTCCATCATATTATATATCATTTTCCTGATAATGTGGTCAAAAATAAAAGAAGTTCTCAAAAAATCAGAAGCAATAACACAGGAAGCGATGGAAAATATTGTTCCTGGAATATCTATTCTTCTAGTGGTCTCTTTCATATCTCTGATCATAGGTGTCATGCTTATTCTTGGTTCTGACCGTCGAAATCATCTCTTTCTCTGGCCTTGGTTAATCTGGAATGGATTCTCAATCGTCGGGAGTGAAGTATTTGCGCTGTATGAATTAGTAACTGTTGTTAATATAGGAGCGTTTTTATTTTATACAATCATTTGGATCGGGCAAATCTATATTTTTTATATTATTCTATCTTTGTTTATGGAACTAAGAGAGGAACGTCAACGCTCTGTTTGAACGTAAAACTATGTTTCTTATGTTGAATTCTCTCCTTGTAAATAAAAATCACGAGAAAAAAGTATTATGTAATTGTCAAACAGAAATTGTATTATATAAAAAAAACATACAAAAAATGTACATTTGATGAAAAGAAATAAAAGAAAAGCTCTTGCATAGTACTATAAATTATCTAGCAGTTTATTGAAGATACAACGTAAAAGATCACGATATGGCTACGGCTTCCAATAAAATTGTAACGAATGCTTATATAACATTGCTGAAACATTACATTGCTTGGTAATGCAGCTGGTAATATTGCAAAACTCAAACAATTTATTTGTTCAATTGAAAAACTTGTGTAGAAGTTTATTTAAACATCTTTCCGATTTTGAAAAAAAAAAAAATTATTTCAGTAGCTTCTGGAGAAAACTTTTGCTCTGCTGTCAAATTTGTTTTGAATTTTTTAAGCGCATTTTTCTTCTGTCTGCTAGTTATTTTTATTTTATCGCCTTAAGACGGCTACGGATATATTCTTTTAATTTATTTATGTGCTTTTTTATCTTCATCAAAAAACGAATGGATCATTGTTGCTGCATCTGCTTAAATGTAATCGGTATATTGGTTGGTTGTTTTGGTGCTTTCCTTTCGTTTCTCACTATGACATCGTTGGTGCCGGTAATCAAAAATAATTCTACCAATTTGGATCCTGATTTGCTAAATGCTGTTAAAGACACAGCGGATATATCTTTGGCAATCAATTTTCTAAATATTATGACATCGCTTCTTCTGGTAGTGGGCTCCTTCACAACCATACGTTGTTTACTTTGTCCTTGGCTCATTAATTCGGTGCTCTCATGGTTTGCCGTTGCCGCTTGGTATGGTTATGCTCTTTGCAATGATACTGAAACTTACATTCCAGCAATGACACATTTAACAACTGGCTTCACCATATGTCTTCAACTGATAATGTGGTATACCATCTACTCGCAATACAAGGAACTAAAGATGAAAGATTCGGAGCAGCGGAGGGCACGTAGAGAGGAGCATTCATGTTTACTGCAATCTTGAACACTTTTTCCTAAAAGGAATGATTGTTTACAGCTAAAATGTTGATATAATAAAGTAGTTCTTAAAAAATAACAGTCACATGTTTTAAATGGACTTTTTTTTGCATAAAAACTCTTTGGCATATGTATGTATTATCTTGGTTTGCTTAATTTGTGTCTAAAAATTTTATACTTCAACAGAATCAATTTAAGGCTAATTTTATTATTTCTTTAACAAACGAAAAATTCAAATAATTTTGCTTTGTTTGTTTAACTGTAGGGATTCGTCTACATCTGCGATTTCTATGATACTTAAAATAGCTTATAATACTAACTTAATAGTTGTGAATATATACCATAAGTATATAAAAAACTAAATATTTTAGTATTAACCACCTCAATTGCCCAAAGTAATTGAAATTCTTTTATTTAAAAAATATAATTTAATATGCTCGAAACGGCATTTTATATTTATAGAAAACAAAGGTCTTCATTCTGTTAGTTAAAAGAGTGGAAAGTGTGCGGCTTCTTTTACTTCAGCTAGGAACTTTTGTGAAGTCTCTTAATAACAGACTTCAACAGCTAAAGTGCTTCAGTTCTGTTAACAACAGAGTTGATGAACTTTAATTAAATCTTATCGATTCTATTTATAACACAAGTGAAAACCTAATTTTCTATTGAAAAACTTTTGAAAGACTTCAATTATGCTTCAACACAAAGTGAAGCACTTCAATTATGTTATTAACATAGTTAAAACATATTTGCACTATTATATAGAGAGTTAAGTTATTTATAACAGAACTGTAAGAATTCCTTTTCTGTTAAAAAAAGTTTTGAAATACTTCAATTGAACTTGCATAGTAATTTTGTTACAAGTGAATTCAATAACCTCAATTATGTTCATACCAAATCAAAGCACTCGAAGCTTTTTTAACCACAGCATTGAACTAAATATTTTATTTCTGTTTATGTATTTAATGAACTTCAATTCTATTTATATGCAACAGTCATGAAGCTAAGAAACTACAATTCTCTTATCAATAAAGCTTAAGCACAAAAATAGCTTCAGATTTTCCTGACTAATCAGACGGTAAAAAAAAAATTATCGAGCAATTTTTTCGTAAATTCTGTTAACTCTGGATATGCGTTTTTTATCAGTGACTTCTCATTCCTACTGGGTTGTTGACAAACCACACAACAAAAAAAAAAAAAAACATTTCAAAAAATTCGTTTTTTTTTCAAACTTTCAAAGATCAAAACAGAAATTTCTATCTATTCAACAATATATTTTCTCTACTTTATTAAAAAAACATAAAAAAAAATAATGAAATCACACAATCTCGTCGCTATTGCCCTCGGTATTTCGGGTGCAATCCTATCGCTTATATCTATAATCAGTTTAATTATCGGTGGCAATATATTAACCAGTAGCATTTATGACAACGCACATGATGAAAAAGCTCTCAAAGCAACGATCACATTCTATCTCACCACCAACTTGCTGAATTTATTCGCTTCAGTGTTACTAATATTTGGTGCCTTGAAGGAACGACATATACTGATCTTTCCATGGCTCGTCAACGCTGGATTTGCATGGTCCTTTTACGCTCTCTATTATTATCATTCAGTGATAAGTGAAACGGGTGAATATGTTCCGATAGTGACACAAATCGCCACTGTACTCAATGTTTTAATTCAACTTATCCTGTGGTATTCGATTTATTTACTTTACAAAACATTTAAATGCGATGATGAGCACAAACATTTGCTATGCACGTGCAAGGGTTAAGTATTTAATACCTAAAATGTTGAAGCTAAAGCTCGAGCTAATAAAAAGATTTAATAAAAGTTTTGAATTTTATCTTATTAAATTTTTAGATTAAACTCTCTGTTTACATGGATCTCATTGTTGGGGATAAAAATTAAATTGTTGTTCAGCTCTCATATAAATATATACATATGTATACATTAGGGTGGGTAGAAATTATTTTTCCAATCGGCTGGGTCTTAAAATTTTAGATATTGTCATTCTGAACATTACTGTGTAGCTAAAATTTTTTTAAGCGATCATAGAGGGAGCGCGAGTGCATCATAATTGCTAATTTTCTAAGCTTTTTCATAGAATCGATGCTGGCGCATATCTGTGAGCATAGATCTGGCTTATATTTTTATTTTAGATGGCCACATACATACTCTTTCGATAGACCATATGAAGGTCAACTTTGTATTCTTTATCTGAGTAGTAGAATTAATTTAAAATTGTATATTGTTCTGAGTTTTATGAATATCGTGCAATTTTGGGACACTCGCGCACTATGATCTATGATCGCTTATATACATAAGGTTTTAATTTCATGGTGATGTTCAGAATGGCGATATCTATGATTTTAAGACCCAGACGATTGAAAAAAAAAATGTTTTGACCCACCCTAGTATACATATATAGCTATAGACTTTCAACTCAAATATATGCATAAGCATAGTTTGATATCCACTAAATGCTCTTTTTGAAAAAAGTTTGATTTCGAAATGCATTTTTGCCAATTTCTTATTGATTGGTGAAATCAAAATTTCAAAAATTTACGCTTTGGCACGTTTGTCGAAATATTTACTTCACGTTATATGTAGATCGAGCTTTTTTGTAAAAATGCTATCAACTCAGTCCTTTTAAGTCTCGGAAATCCGTGCTGACAAAACACGTGTACACGAACTTAAGCAAACGCACATTTGGCACGTTCATAATACACACGCGTTTATAATAATATAGTCTTTCATAATGACCATATTAAAAGGATTATAAAAGAAATTGATGTGATTCGAAAAGTCTAAACGTGTCAGATAATATTAAAAAGTCAATAAAAATTCAAGTGTCATGAAGTATCGATTAAAGTTAAAAAGTATCAAAAGAGTCGACAAATTCGAATCAAAAAAATTAAAATCAAAACGTATAGAAAAGTCAACAAAAGTCCTAAAATCTCGAATAGTATTGAAAAATATTGGATTCAATAGGTATCTTAAAGTATTGAAAAAGTCAAAAAAATGTAATAAATATCACAGAAATAATTCTGAAAAACGGCTTTCCTGTTCTTGTTGAACATATAATATGGAATAATAAGTATCATCCAACAAAATTTAATTTAAATCGGTTACAAAGGTATTTCCCAGTTCTAAATAATTATGTATTTCAAGGAAAATGGTTTCTGAAAACCCGTTTCTCTCAAGTAACTACCCTTATTTCAGCACTCGTTATTGTGTTTCCAAATATTTAATGGAAATATTCATAAGTGCAAACAAACAGATAGTTACGTTAAGGGAACGAAATTTCCAAATGCTTTTTCTTGGGAATAACTATGTAGCATTACACTGGCTAATTAAATTAAAAATAAACACCTTAAAATTGAGGTCGCAAATTTAAAAGCAAAAAACAAAACTTTTATTTAATTGTTTATTTTTGTAGGCAAATGCATTTCGACTAGCTTGCTAGTCATCTTCAGCCACACGATTGACAAAATTAAGTTGTTAAGTTTTTTACTCGCTAAAATATATCAGTACTCGTTGTTTTTTTACATCTTCACTTTACTTTTCCATTTGTAACGCATATAAAAGGGCATAGCAGGTATGGAAAAGTTTTCTATACTATATACATATGTTTTAGATCAGCGTCACCATCTGAGACGATTCAGCCATGTTCGTCTGTCTTTTCTGTGAGTAAAAACAAAATAAGTGAATGCAATTCGATACACCTTTAAACAAAGTTTTTGGGATTGAAAATTAACGATATCGGTTTACGGGCACGCCTACCGCCCATGCAAGCAACACATGTAAAACGCTTTATTTCTCAAAAAAACAAAAAATAACTTAGACAAGCTCTAGAGAAAAGTTGGTGAATTTTGACAAAAGGGCGTGAGAATCTCTGAGCAAGATGCTAGTGAATTTCTACCTCCATTAAAACGAAAACTTAAAAAGCCACACTAAAAAAATTATTTAAAGTAATGAATCCAAATTACACACAAAATGGCAAGATTGAAAACAGTCTCTCTTCAGGAGCCTTTTGCTGATTTTTAATATCCTGAAGCGAATTGGGGTTCCAGAAAAAATGATATAGATGAAATCAATGATTGGACGCACCAAGTTTAAGAGATATACAATATTTCTGACAAACTTATTTAAAAAAACCCATGTATGTATTTTCCAAAAACTATACCGTTAAGCTCAATTTATATGTTTACTTTCGATGGATATATTGTTTGTCCCAGGATTTTATTTTTCTAGCTCATTTTCCTTTTAATTTGTACGATGCTGCATATTTCTTGTTGGTGTTTTCTTTGTTTCAAGTAACTTTCTTGAAACTTTGGATTTGTCGACAACAACAACAACAACAACAACAACAACATTTTTCGCGGTGGTAAATTTATGCCGCAGAGAACTCAAAAAATTTCATGATATTGACACTTATTGATATTGACAAAGTTTTTCTGCAAACGCGATATTGATAGTCACCCATCATTTGAATTGCCCAACTGGGTCAACTCTTTTTTTTTTTATTCTCTTGACAAACATTGAAAATTTAATGTCAAAATAGTGATTGACAGAAAAATTTTCACTCAACTTTTATAAAAAAAAGTTTATTATTTATTTATCAATTTGATATTTTAGTTGATTGCATTTATGCATCTACGACACGACCACTTAAAATGGAACGTTTTTGGGGGCTACGCCTGAGTGCCTTTGGTATATTGACTGGTGCTTCTAATGCAATTCTATCGCTCAGTTTTATCATCATGTTGATATCTTGTATGCAAGATATCACCAATTTATCGCATTTTTCCAATGCATCATATAATTTCAGTGATCCAGATTTACGCCAGGGTCTTGATGGTGCCATCAATTGTTATTTTGTAATAAATCTGCTTAATTGTGGAACATCTGTAGCGCTGATTTTTGGCGCTTGGAAGGAGTATTATTTAGCAGTTTTACCATGGCTCTTTAACTCTGCTATATCGTGGATGCTTTGCGCTATTCATTTTGCCGTTTGTGTGATTGGCGATATATTGCAATACATTCCACTGATTATGTTAGTTATGACCGGTGTTAATGTGCACATTCAAATCTCAATGTGGTATGTTATATATTCGATGTATAAGGAGTTTTATATGTGGTAAATTAAAGTTTAAATTAAATAACTTTTAAAAAAGACTTTGCCATAATGCGCTTGTTTTATATCCGATTCTTGTCATATACTATACAATGTCAAAAAATAAAAACTTCATACTGATTATATTTCATAAAAGGAACGCTTCTGAAGTTTTTCATAAAACTTATTATTTTTGCAACAAATCATGGATCGATTCTGCTGTTTGCGTCTCAACACACTTGGAATTTTTATTGGTATATTCGGTGCAGCACTCTCCTTCATCTCCATCATTATTTTAATACTCGGCTTGAGAGATCTTAACCATTTGACCATGGCAACATTTCAAAAAATAAATGATCCTGGTATACTCGTGGATAATGTACGTCGTGGAATTTTGGTCACAGTTACACTATACATCACCATTAATTTGCTCAATGTGACCGCATCATTGTTGCTGGTAATTGGTACCATGAACTTGCAGCACTTAATGCTTATTCCTTGGCTACTCAATGCTGGAATCTCATGCATCTTGAGCGCATTATTCTTCATGAATGCACTCTTCAATGAAGCCTTAAGTTATGTTCCATTTATCACTGTTTTTAGCGCCGGTGTCAATCTTACTATCCAAATTTTATTGTGGTATGTCATATATTCATTATATAATCTTATAAAGAAACCTTTTGAATGTATTGAACGTGAAATAAAGAAGAACACACAGATCAAAGTATGTGATACGCCCTTCGAAGCGTAGTATGGCAAATATATTAACTGATTTGATTTTTTGAAAAAATAAATTGTTGAAAAATAAATTATTAATTTTTGGATTGGACTTTTAAAAAGATAGGACAACAAAGGATTTTATTGAGAATGCATAATACTAATATTTTCCTAATAAAAATATCGCTGTTGTACTCCCGGAAATGATTGAAACAAGTAGATACTATAAATTATATTTTAAGATTTTTGCTTTTATAACAAGTTCTGCTTCCATTCATTCGTTAAATTCTCTCTTGCGCAAAAGTTTTATTTAATATCCTTGAAAAACTTTTTTGCAGCTAGAGCTCAAAGCCAAGCTTTCGTATGCTCATTTTTTCGAACTCGCTCCATTTTAGTCTTAGTTTTATTGCAAGTTGCGTTGCGTTCCTTTGAAATACTTTCTTGATGTAATCAGTTAAACTTCTTACTTTTATAGGACACGTCCACTTAGAAATTTTTCTTCCTTTTTTCCATTACATTTTTTAAGACAACTTACTCGATATTAAAAAAAGAATAGAAATTATTCTTTGTCAATTCGAGAATCGCATAGTGTGGAGCAACTTAACTAACAATTATTTACAAAACTTAACACTTTCACTGTAACTAATATGCTAGCTTCGTAGTACTATAGATTGTGACGCCGCTTCAACCGAATCTGAAGTTAGAATTACATATTCCATTATAACAAGTTTTTGAATAATGTAATTTTTATCCATTACTATTAAATCTAATGTTGAAACAAAACTCGAAAAAAAGTTATAAGAGGTTGAAAAATGTTGAAATGTTGTTCGTTGAAAATTTCGAAAAAATATGGAATATAATGAAGAAAGTTGAAAGAGGTTAAATAAATCGAAAAATATGGAAAATATTGAAAAATTCAGAAAATAATTCAAAAAAGGTTGTGAAATGCTGAAAAGAGAAAAAAAAATAAAAAACGTTGAGAAAAGTTGAAAGAGGTTGAAAGCGTTTGAATAGGCTGAAAAAATGTTGAAAACATTTGCAAGGGGTTTGAGAAAGTCGTAAAAAAATATTTAAAATGTTGAAAAAAGATGTAAAAGGTTGAAAACTCGGAAAAAAATTGAAAGAGGTTGAAAATGTCGTGTTGAAATGTTAAAAAAACGTGGTAAATTTGATGAAGTTGAAAAAGTCAAAAAGAAACAGGGATACTGTTGAAAAAAGCGGATATAGTAAAGAAAAAAAAGATAGTGTAAAAAAAATTCGAAAAGCCTGGAAAATGTTAAAAAAGGTTGAAAGAGATGAAAAACATCGAAACAGTCCAAAAATTTTAATTTAATTAAATAGCAGCTGTTATTGAAAATTTCTTCCATACAAAAAAAAAATTTTTTGTCACAGCAAAAAATCGCTTTATCTACAAAACTCATAAATCACAAATGCCGATATTTTTCTTTATTAATAACTCCATCAAATATTAAGAAGAAGAAAAAACTAAAATATCTCGTAAACAATAATTTCTATAAATATAAACTGTATATTAATTTAACTAAGTTAATTCATTGTATATGTACATATGTATGTAAATATTTTATACATAAAATAAAATTGATAACAAGGGTTCTCCCCTCAAATTTTCAAAATAGGGATATTCCCAATACCAAAAGAATAGAAAAAAATCCTACATAAATACAAAAAAATTCCGGACAACACCCACCTACAATAGCATGCAGCTGAGCGCGAGCACAACTGCGCTGTTTTTGAGACAATTCGCGAGAAATGTTCATGCACTGAATGCAAGCGTGCAATTTTTTTAAAGCCACCGAAGACCATCTTATGAGTGAGTGAGTGACTCAGCAAACATTGAGATTTTGTTAGTAACGGTGCTTTTATTAAATATTTCTGCAACTCCCACCGTTGCTACTTACATACATCCCAACGTACACCCGGCTTGTATTGTACGAGTAAACATTGAAGATTTCTCCCCACCCCCCTCACATTAATACGTCAACGTTAGACACACTGCCGCTCTTTCTCTCTCGTCTCTATTCTGCGCTGCCTTTGCTCTGCGATGTTTACAATATTTTTGCTGCATGAGATTGGCATCAGTTGCGATTGGCACGCGAATTTGCAAAGTGTTCTTTCTGTAAAAAAAAAAAAAGAAAAAAACTAAGGTTTGGAGAAAGAAAAAAATGTGTTTATAAAAATAACACAGAAAAAAAAAATATTAAAGCTGTGGAGAAACATAAATATTGCAAGTGTTTTATGTTGGTTCTAATAGTTTTATTGTTAAAAAATTACTTTTTTTATGTTGTCAAATATTGATTGATGGTATATTTTCTTTAAAGTTGATGTGTCAAATGTTTGATATTTTTGAAATTAAAAAAAAAATAAGTGTTTCTGAAACAAGCTGTATATACTTAGATCACAAAATGCTTTAATTTAAGCTCAAACTCATAGGTTTTCCGATAAAGACTTAGAAGTAAATGTGTGTATCAATTATTGGCAATTCTTTTTTTAAATGATGTACTTTTTTAAATCTACTGTGGTAAAAAACATTACAGCAGGAGAAGAAATTTGGCTGTCTGCTTTTAATAAAAACGGTTTTTTCTTTTCTTTTTTTTTTTTTAAAAAAAACATTTTATATTGCACCTGAGAGAGTTTTTATGTCTGCAATGTGTATCAATGTGCATGAAGGGTGCCACGAAACTTTACGTGACATTTTCGATCTGATGATTGTGCAAGCAATTTGAGTTTCTCATTCAAGTTATTAGAAATATACGCTGTTACCATATCTAAACTTGAGGTTATTGTCTTGTCTTGAAAGATAAATGATGCTACAACCATTTATTTCAGCTTCTTAAATTTTCAACTAAAATATTTATATAAATTTCTTACGTCGTGCTAAAGCGGTCTTTCTCATACCGCTCTGTATACTTACTTCCCTTCCGCATCCGGCATTTGTAATATATAACACCTCACTAGTTCCAAGCTCATGCTGAAATGCGCTCACTCCTACTACTATAACTTATGGCGTTACCATAAATTTTATTTCAATGGGACCTTTACTAGAGGCCTGGGTAGTCAATAATAGTTCTATATACATAAGTTATTCTGCCTACTTTTTATAGAGAGATTTTTGGATTTTGTAAAAATAATTTTGAATTTCTTTTTTTTTTTATTCATTAATAAATATTCGATTCAAGCTTCGAAATAAAGCTCAGTCGGCATCGATTTTTGTAAATGCTTTTACCTCTAGATTTCTGTATATCGGTCGTTCTTTTACAAACCGCACAAAATTCAGGAAAAAAAACCTCGACTTCTCCAAATGCGATGAAAATTTCTTTCCTGCATCTTTGAACAAATTCAGTTTTTTGATTTTGCTGAAAAAATTTTTTTTTCGAAAATATCCACATATGAATTTTTTTTTAGCTAATGTAGATTTTACTTGAACAAGGAAAGTCTCAATTTCATGCGCTGAAATATTCAGTTTAACTTAGTTTATATAGAAACTCGAACTAACCTTTTTTATATTGACTTCACGTGCCTATTTTACAGAATAATTAGTAAACAATTAAACGATTTTGATTTATGAGAAAAGAATATAATTTTAAAATCTATTGTTTAAAAAATAAATTGACACTAAGATGTTAACTCATTATATGTGTGTCATGCAAATAAATATTTAGAGCAAACATTTCAAATCTTTAAGTATGCTCATAATGATTAAATTTTTTTGGAACTTTTGTTTTAAAGCTTTGTTAAAATTTAAACGGCGTTATGTTCCAAAAAATCTATAGAAAATTTTATTTTTTTTTGTTCAATTGAAAAACTCGCTTAGTTATAAAATAAAATTACACAGTTCAAAATAGAGTAACCATAGCATAATCCTGACCATTTTTACTGTAAAATAGTTTAACATTTCCACCGAAAGTATATAAACTTAAAGAGCTAGAGAAAAGTTTTTTTTTAAACAATTTTTTTGTTTTTGCATGGTCCTATCTTTCACTCCTATATTATATTTTTGAGATTGCTAAGTAAAATTTTATAAAAAATTTCTATATATACTATATATAATGAAAATTAACATATGTTGACTTTGGCAAAAATATTCTGCAATGAAAAATTGGTGAGCATTATTATTAAATTGAGCGTCTTATCTAGTTCTATTATTTTTGCATTTTTCATTGCTCAATAGAAGATCACACTATCAAGAACAATGTTCTCTTCGTCTGTTACAATTAAAAAACATTAATTTGCTGGGCTAGGCTTATAAGGTAAAAAAGTAAAATTTAAACATAATTTCTGATGTCATTTATTCTAAATTTTTTTTTTTTTCTAATTCAAAATATAACCAAGCCAATAATGCAAAACAAAAACTCTTACTACATGCTGAAAATTTTAATTAAATTTATAAAAATCATAACATAAGATTGATTATGTTAAAATGCGTTTGTACAAATTGAAAAAATATGCACGTTTTGCATGCTTGGCAAAACTCAGGGGGCAGCATATAAATATAATAAAAAAAATAATTCAAAAAAGAAAATATACCTCAATATTGTTGGCAATATTGAAATGGAAATAATATATACATAAAATGCAAATTTTAAAACAAGTATCTGAATAGAAATGTATTTTTGTTTTTTTTTTTTAGAACACAAAGCAAAATATGATGAAAGAAAAAAATTATTTATATTTTTGCTAAAACTTAATAATACTAACTACTAATATTCTGCGAGAATTTTTTATCTAATTAGAATATATAATTGATTTTCATATTATTCACTAGATTTATACATATGTACCTATGTACATATGTATATTAATATATTTTCTTTAGCTTTCAGTTGCTAATGAGTTGGCAATGTCCAAAGAAAAATCGAAACAATTGTTCGCTTGCGTAATTCGACGGACAAAAACAATATTTCTTAGCTTAAGTGCAGTAATGAGAAATTTTCCTTCTAAATTTTTATTTTTAATTTTTTTTTTAAATAAAAATCTTTGCTGGATTGAATTGGCATAAATGTATTGCTAATCGACAGCATGCTTACCGATTGCCCAGTGTCATGATGCAAGTTGTGGTGATTCTTGCGTTGTCGAACCGGCTTCTGGACAGATATATCTGGCTGTTTTACAGGTTTTTTTTTTTTGAAGACTTTCAGTGTTTTCCGGCTTCAGAACACGCTCTGAAGTTGGAACAACTAACTATTTTTTCTACCAAAAAGGCTTTTTGATGAGCTACGTAAGGGAGCATGTCACAGCAAATTATTCAAAGAAATTTTGTCAAACTTTTATCACGGATTCATTATGTGGCACTAGCAAGCACTGAACAAAATGTGGGTGGCGTTTTATGAGTGGGCGTGGCAACTTCAATACAAATAAAAACTTTAAAAAGCTATGTGTAGAAAATTATTCGTGCAAATTCTAATAAACTTAGTGCAGCAATATTTAGTGACACAGACAATTATTGGAAAAATGTGAACAAGGAAGTTCTCATCCAAGCAAAATTTTCGCAACACTATGCACAGAAGAATATTTCGATAAATTTTACCAAACTTGGTAGAGGAATATTTGCTGAAACAAGCAACTATTGGACAAAATGTTATCATTAATTACTTATGTCCTACCCGTCACACTTTTTGAAATTCTTCTGTAACTGCCAGTAAAATATTTATTGAGTACGGTCTAAGAAAATCCGTTTAGTAAATTGGTAATTTAAAGCTGTTCCAGCTGATACGCCCATATACTAACTTAACGACACAGCATTTAATTTCACATAGCACGCTTCGTGTGCTTGCGCTAACCCATTTTTTTTTATAATGCTTTCAACGTGCAAATCGGAATTGTTTCAATTCGTAGATGAAAACTTTATAGAAATAAATTTTGCATAATACGAAATTGTTTAAAATTAAAGGCATTTAATTAAGAACAAGCTTTTTTACTACACTTCTAATCGCAAATTCTAAGTAATACAATGTTATATTTAAAACAATGTACCCAACGGGAAACGGAAGCGCGTTCAAAGCGCTTCGGATGTGCATCAAGGAAGGTAGAAGCTGCTCCCGATGCGCTTCTCACTGCTTATCTTTTTTAACACACGATGTCATTGCGGGGATGCACATCTTTGGAAGCATATTGGATGCTGAATAGAAGCACATCTTCGGAAGCATATGAAATGCGCTTCCTTGGATGCTAAGTAGAAACATATCTTAGGAGGCATATGAAATGCTCTTCCTCGGATGTTGAGAAGCACATTTACCTTAAATTGAAAAAACCCCAGTGGATGCGCAATAAAAGTTTTTTTTTAAATTAAATAGAATTTTGAATTAAATGCTTCCGGAGAAGCACATCGGACGCGCGCCCCTTGGAAGTTGCTTCCAGATTTCCCGTTGGGTAGTTATCTTGCACACATAGAAAATATTTCCATTACATCGTACGAGTTGAACAAAAAAGACGGCATTTAAGATTCATTAGAAAACTGTATTAAGTGATTTAATAATGTAAAAAGATATTTTCTTTTTAAAATTAGCAATAGGTGGAGGGAGACGGCTGTTGAAAAGTGATATACATATATGTTTAAAATAAATTTATTAAATTGCCAAGAAAGTTAATATAATATACATCGAAATTTACTCGCAAGGTATGGCATGTTCCTCGCCAAGATATTCAAGGTCAGTGGACAGGGAAAAATAGTTTTTCGTTATAAGGACGCTTCTTATTAACCGTAAAGAAATTATATCTGAATAAAAGTAATAGAGTAGCCAATGTCTCGATACGGTGCATAATTCACAGTAGTTTAATTGTTGCCATGATATTCAAGGTCAAAGATTAAAGTATTTTTTTTTATATACTATGTATGTATATATCGCTTCATATTGCTTGGACTTTGATTTATGTTAGATAAAAGTTTTAGTTTCTGTGATTTTCTATAAAATAAAAAGCTTAACTTTTCATGATAAAAACTGCTTATCACAGGTTGATTGATCTGTTGCGAAATATATATGCGAAATGTTAGTCATTAGACTTTTAATCATTATGAAATTTATTGCTTTGTGTTTCACACTGACATAAATTAGTGACAGACTAATAGGCAACGAGTCCTCAATAAAAACAAAACATGTTTCGCTTTGACCTAAAATATCCTGAAAATGATACAACATATTATATTACCTTTTATATGACATTAATATTTTTGAAATCAGAGGTTCTCAACATATACATATTGAATCTATTAAAAAGCTATATCCTCGGCTTTCGTTGCTTAACTTTTGAGGCGCTTCTAAGCAAAACTTATACCATAAAAAATGTCAAAACACTTTATCACTTTAATAAAAATGTTTATATTTTATAATTATTATTTTATTTAGAAACGAAGTATATAATTTTGAAATTGAATTTAAAAATCAAAATTTATTTTTTCAGTGTAACATTTAATTCTTATAGTATAAGCTTTGATGCAAAACTGTACCAATCAATACCTGTTTGTATCTGTAATTATTTTTTTTTTTTTGTTCATTATCGCGCAAATCCTGAGTTAACTGCGCTGTAAAAACCTTTTCAATAGTCAATGCGTAATTCTGCGATTATTTTTACACAATTTCCTTGAGATTTTCAATGCAATCTATTCACATGCCATACAAACACTTGAAGGTTTTTGAAAATGGTTATTTAAAAAAAAAAACAGTTATTTTTGTAACGAGTTTATTAAACTTGGAAATTATTTTTTTTTGTTCTTCCATAACAGCTTATCATAAGTAAAACATTTAATTTTATTAATTTTACAATTGATTTTTGATGAAAAATAAAAATCTTTTTTTTAAATACTTTACATTCAACTCAATTCTACTGTTCTCTTAGTATGTACACTATGAAAAAACTTGTTGTAATATTCTTAAAAAATTCAATAGAATGAGCTAACCCTTAATACTAGAAAAATTCTTTGAAAGATGTGATATAGCTTACAAAACTTTAATATGTTATAATCGGAGAACTAAGAGTAGTGGGTGTGTGTGTTATATAATTAAATTTAGTGTAAAGGTGTTAGTTATATTGAACTTTTAAAATAAACTAGATGGGATGGGATTAAATTAGTGGGCGTGGCAACTTTCAGACACACAAAAAAATTTAAATGCTTTTGTGAGCGAAGTACTGCCGTAATTTTCAGAAATTTCAATATAGGCGGCCCACTTGCCACGAGTATAAGCTATCTCTCAACAAAAAAGTCAGTGCAAAATCATCAGTGGGCGTGACACCTTTGATAAAAACAAAAATCTCATTATGTTTGCTGTACTATGAGAGAGCTCATAATAAGTTTTTATTATGAAATTAAACATAGGTTGTCTACTTACTGTAAGCTATCGCTGAATAAAATTGAGTGAAAAATCAACGGTAGGCGTGGCACCTTCCATATATATTAAATATTGTAAGCGTAATATTAAATGAACTACTGCAGTAATAGTTATAAAATTTAATTTGAAAAATAATTTTTCTCTTAACTATCGCTGAAATTGAAAAAGATGCCTTCGTACATGTAAATATAGAACTTAAAATATTATATAACAAGGGGCGTGGCACCTATTACACGAAAAAAAATATGATGACTTACGATGATTTATAGCATTAATCCTTATAAAATTTAACTCAAATGTAATTTTTGTATGTAGCTTTCACTGAAGCGAAACTAAGCCGACTTGTATCAGAAGGCGTGGTGCCTCCTATTCAAGCCCAAAATATTTTGTAGACAACTTAGCGAATAGAGTTGAGCAATTAAAATGTCTGTCTAACGTCCAAAGTTGTAATAAGAATTTACTGAATTAATGAATAGTAGATCACAAAAGTAGAAGAAATAATTTTTTTATATTTGAATTACAATCATAAGAAAAAACCAGATAATTCTCAATCTCCTGGTACTTCTTTTAAAAAGACAAAATTTATGGGGCAATAATACCTTTAATGTTTGCATTTCGCAGTATCAAAGGCTTAATTGCTTAATCGTTTATGAACAAAAAAATTAACTTAATTATATGAAACATTGCTGTACTGTAACATGGGCTTTCAACAGCATTCAATGTCTCGGTCAATGGCTAAATAGACCGTTGTACGATAATAACGAAACTTCATTTACGTCTGCGTCACATATCTCAAAAGGCATGTTTCAGTACGTTTTTTTTTCGTTTGCAATTATGTACTTGTTTTTATTACCATTTTGTTGTTGTTTATAGAAGTTAACTCTTATTTTTTGTTTTTTTTTTGTGGGATTAAAAATTGTGAATCTGATAATTCTGTTTTTTTTTTCTTGCACAAACGTACATATGTATGTAAAATTTTTTGCGTAAAAGTCATTGACACTTTGAGTTGAGTTCTTTTTGCTTTTCTTTTTTTTTTTTGTGACTTAAATTAAAGCACTTGTATATATAATTCCATTTTTTTGTTTTTTAATTATTCAAGACTTCGTTGCTTTTGTTAATATTCGTCACTTTTCATTATTAAAGATTACAGCCTTACTTTGTTGCATATGAGACTTGCAGATAATTGCTACCCGGAAATCTCAGCATATTTTGTGAGACCATGTGTAATCTTGGCTTGCATGGAAAATTTATGTCTGGTAAAAAAAACCAACATTTGATATAATTATGGCAAGCGTTTCATTCTTCAAAATGGGTTTTTTATTTGAAATGTGCAGCAAAATTCTATAGTTAACTTAATTCGTTGTTTTCTAGCTGAGCTCAGATTCAATTGATAGTAATATGAATATAATTTTTGGAAAATATTAAGGATATGTACTTGAACCCCAATGAAATTTTTAAATATAAAAAAGAGGGAAAGTATATTGTACAAAAGTATATAAATCTCAATCGTAATTCAAACGCATATAAACTATGCAAATGCATGCAATACTTCTTATATTTTTATTTTGCTATAAATACACTTTTACTCTTATTTACATTTATAATCACATTTCAATTTTTTATTATTATAATGTTACATATATTATTTTTGTTTGTTTGTTTTTATGTTTCATCAGCAAAACTAAATTGCACGTTTAGTTCAGCTGCCATGCATTCATTCAGAGCATTCACACACCATGCTCCATTCACGTGAAAAAAAAAAAACTTGTTTTGTTTTTCAATAGCCAATATGAAATTTGAATTATTTTTATTTCACAAAAACAAAGTTCTATATTAAATAAAACAATTAGACATGCAAGAGTAGAATTTATTTTCAAAAGGCTTACATTTACGTACAAAAGCATACCAACCGTAAAGATTTTATCTATACGGTACAGATAAAAAATTGTGTACAAATTTTCAGAAAATATTTAATTATTTTTAAATATATGTACACTGAACCATATTTCGTACACTAATACTATGTATGAAAAGTATATACCATATATTCAATGTATTTTCTGTACATTGACATAGAAGTACATGTATTTATACGTATGTACATTTGGTCAATATAATATTAAATTAAATTTGGCTGTGATACATTGTTTTTATGTTTTTGTACATAAATAATGTGTACTTGTACACTGGCTGTATTTTAATGTAAATACATTCACGGAATGTAGCTTTACTTTGGAAATGTGTACGTTTATCGTTCAGTGTAGTATAGTTTTTAAGAGTGTCATTTTTTTTTTTTCAATTAGAATGAAATTGAAAAATTTCATCAAATCTGTCAGTCAATTTTGCCATTTCAGCATTAAAAGGTTGACAAAACATTCAAAACCCACAGAAGTACAGTCAGCGAAATAGCTATATGTGCGTACAATGTTTTTATATATTTCTTCTGATAAAATGTTATTACGAAAATAACGGTAACAAAAAGTATGCAGAAAGCAAGCAAGATTTGCAGAAAGTAATTTGGAATGTTGATTTTGTTATTAGCTTTGAAAGTAGTACCATAGAGTGGCTTGGCAATGATCAACAAAAAAATTGACTTTTTGACTTTGGGGAAAAAATCTCCTGACCTCAAATGTGTTTTAACATGCATTAAAATAATGTCATTTCTCTCTAATATTAAGACAAATCCACAATGAAATTTTAAGCGTTAAAAAAAATTGGGGTTTTTCAGAAAATCAGCCTTGTTTTTTCATAAATTTTTTAAAGATTCTGACAGAGGATCAGAATCAAAAAGCAAAAATTAATTATTTTCATTTGGATGAAAATGCGACTATTTTGAACCAATTTTCAGCGGTTTTTCAAGTTCTGACACTAAAACTTTAAATGGGCATAACTTCGTGAAAAATAATTTTCAATCAAATCGGGGAATGATATATTCCCTTAATTACTTTGAAAAACAACATATTTAATCGGCAACCAATTCCGCAGTTTGAAGTCACTCCGACTGCATGGTTTGTAATGGATTTGGTCTCTTCAAAAAAATAAACGTATATACCTATATATCTCTACAGAAATTGTTATTTAACCGACCTTATCGGCTGGTATGCTTAAACATACACGAGTACACCATTTCTATATATAACGGGAAATAGATTTAGTTTTTTTCAATCTATTTTTATTATTTAAAAATAATTAGTCACTTGCCAAATAAAAACCTGGCACAACCCAACCCACAAAAACTGAAACAAAATATAAACGCTACATGTATTATAATTATTATTTTTTGTTAAACAAACTCTCAGCGTTCTGAAACAAAAAATGTCAAAAATACAGAAAAATACTTAATGTTTTCAAAAGCGCTTAAGTCCATAAATTTTTGCTACAAAATTACCTAAAAATATATGGTAAATATGAAAAAGGCCTAAATCCATAGAAAAAGTATGTTGTTTTTAAAGACATTCCTCGATTCATTTGTCTTCATGTCCATTCCATAAATTCAATTAAGCAATACAACAAAGTGTTTTAAATATCAAAAGTGTGGATTAAAAATATTTTTTTTTTTTCACAAAATTTTCACAATTTTTAAACTCAAATAGTTTTAAAAATATTCATTATAAAAATAGATTTAGCATCTACATCATACATCAATTTGAGAAAAAAACAACCAAAAAACTTTACAAATTTCACACCACTGTGTAAGACCCAGAAACAGCAATAGTAACACAAGTGCAATTACAACACCGACATCATCGCATCAGCTGGTGAAAACGTGACTGCGCTATTTTTTCTTTTCTTTTCTGCGATGACGTATTTTTAGCGAATTATTGAAAGTCAATACATGTACACCTGAATGTGTGTGTGTGTGTATGTGTAATCATTATAGATTTTCGCTTATCGAGTTTTACATTTATAACAAAAACAACAACAATGCAATTTGTACCTTTCTTTACAGCATACGCTCTAACATTTTTCTCACGTCTGTTGTGTTTTTATTCTTTCGATGTTTTTTGCAATAGCCAGCAATATTAAGATGTCGTGATTTCATTGAGAAATTTCTTAACATTCTTGATAATTTTGCATGTTTTTTTTTTTGGTTTTCTTTCGATTCAATTCTTCAATATAACAAGTTAATACCATTAGAATGCCTTGACATTAAACTTTATTTTCCGGTTTTGCAGAAAGGTTGTACTTAGTGATATAACTATGGATTTGAGAAAAATATAAATTATATTCACGTGAAATTCAATATGTTACAAAAAGCTGATTTTGTAAGCATTAATTGAAACCTATCATCTGATAAAAAAAGTAGTATATGTAAGTAGTTGAAACACTTATAAAGAAATTGCACTAAATAGAGCTCCATTTAAGTTTTTGGTAAATATGTAATCTGGTCTATGAAAAGGGGGCTTAAAGGTAAACAACTCGTTTCGTCTATCCGAATCGGCAAAAAAAAATGAGAAAATAATTTTTTGACACCTTTTCATAGAGCAGGTCACATAGTATGTATATTAAATGTTAGTGAAAGAAAAATAACCTTCATATATTACATAGCTGCTTAGTTACACTTGTAAGTGTATCGTTTTTTAGTTGTATTTGCTAATTTGGTTTAAGTCTTATTAGAAAATTAAAATGAATTATATGATGCTCATGCTCTAATTCTCACTAAGTTGTATTGTGCCAAAATATAATAAGAACACCCACAACCGAATAGCAGTCACATTATCGTACATTGCCATTCCTACAAAAAACATAATGAATTTAGCAATAAAGCAATTATTTGTGGTTTTCGCGAAACGCTTTATTATATTCATAACACTTTAAATTGCCGAAACCATTGCACTTACATGGAGCTGTCATTAATGGTAACTACTTAGTTACCCATAACATAACTAGTAGCTAAAACGTAATAAGGAGTAAATAATTTAATTTCGATAAAGACTTAATTACAATATTTTGTTAGGTAATTGTTAACGTAATTTTATTATCTAGAAATTTCATAAATGAAATTTAAAATTAGGAAAGAATGCAATAGAATTTAGAATAAACCAACAAGCTTATAAATTAAGCCAAAACTACACATCAAGATAAACAACAAAACTTAATAAATAAAAATTATTTATTTGCTTAAAACGAAAAATTCAATCAGGTATTTTATAATATACACACTTACCTGGCTATATTGATAAAATAAATAGCACATTAAGTAGAAAAACATAAAATTTCTTTGAAAACGATACTAAAAACATTTTTCATGTAAACAAATTCAAATGAAAAATTTTTTCTTTTAACCCATTTTTCAACTCTGTTGCTTTGAAGTGACAAGTATTCAGTTGCATTAATACTTCAAACAAAAAAGATTTTTATAAAGATGGATAGGAACTCTTGTATTCAACCCTTATGGTAATACATTATACGGGGTGTCCCATTTTAGCTTACACAGCTGAATAAGTCAAAAGTCAAGTCAGAGGTCAACGTGACAGCTGAAGGTAATTTCAAGTTCGAATTCCTGCTTCCTGCTAGTAATCATTGGCTGGACTGCTGCACACTTTTGCCTTAATTGGCTGCAGCTTTTCTGCACCAAGCGAGAATTCTACCTTGAAATGACCTTCAGGGGTCGCTTTGAATTCTAACATAAATACCTATCTGAACGTAGAATTTTGTGTTCTTCCGGAATAGGAGGTCAAAAATAGGGGTTTCCATTTAAATAACTAAAGTTGACCTTCAAATAACTTTGAAAATGTAGGGCAAGGTCATGGTTAAGGTCAGCCCTTTGATACCCGCCAACTTTTATTTGAATAATTTTTTGAATAACTTTCAAGTTTTTGACTTATTCAGCTGTGTAAGTTAAAATGGGACACCCGGTATACCATTGGAAATCAGCTACTGCTCTGTTGTTCAATAGTTTATATGAGTGATAACTTTAGAATGCAGTTAGCTCAAAATTGAGGGCCATTAAAACGTATTTTGTATATAAAAATTTATCCTAAAATTTATAAAGCTAAGGCTGTTTGCAGTGATTATATAGACTTTGGTCTTAAGTGAATTTTTCTTAAAATTTAAAAGCAAAAAAAAACGCCGTGAAAACGATATAACATCTGTGACTATTTTTAGCACTTTCATGTTTCAAGGGAATTTTTTTATTAAAACTAAATTTTTTGCAACCTTTTTTCTTATTATATTATTCGAATTTTGACTACTTGGAAAAAATCATTAAAATTTTCATACAAAATGGGTTAATGAAAAAAAAAAAATACAAAATACAAACTACTAAAACTCGTAGTAAAATATGTTGAAAAATTTGTAAAAATTTTATTTACTATTGGCAAAATGTGCTTCAACTTCACGCGGCGTTAAGCTATCAACATAAACATCAGCAACATCATTATTATTGTAATGAGCATTCAAAAATTGTGGGGAGGGGCAAGAGAGTGTGCACAACCAAATGTTGTGTGTGGACAGTCTGAGGTCTTCTAAATAAAACTTTGCGTGAGTTCACTGGCAGGTGAAATTGAAATGTGAAATGAGATGCGTTTCATGTGACTCACCATTTGTGTGGTATGACGACGACGATTTGCGTATTATCTGGCACACTTATAATTGTTTGTTTGTTTATTTGGTTTGTTTTTTTTCTTGCTTTTTAAATTTTTTTTTTTTTTTGTGTTTTTGCTATTAGACCAAGTGATGTTGATGGATGCATAAAAATGAGTCATTTAAAAGTAAGCATCCAATTTTATGACCAATTTTTAAGTTGTTATTTACAGTAATAAATTAATATAGTATGAATGTTGTGATAATATTTATCTATTACTTCGAAAGGGAATTTTTTATTTAGTTTTTTCGATGATAAAGCGTTTATTTTGAAAATTGGATTTCGTCATCTTTTGAAACTGTAACTCATTACAATTTTTATTTTTTGTTTTCATCTTTTGGAAGTAACTCCTCAATCAACTACAGAGATTAAAACTTCCACGGAAATATTTTTAAAGTATTTTTTATTTTGTTTTTTTTTTCGCAATTATATAGATCTGGCCACTTTTTCCAATTATTCTTCTGTCACTCACATTCTATATTTTATAATATTCCTATTCAATAGCACTTCACAAATTTTTCTATCATGTGGAAATATATAGTATGCAAAAAGCTAAAAGCACAGAACCCTCACATTATGTAGCTACCATTTAAAAAAGTATTTTTTTGAAATTCGAATACTCAAAAGACATGAAACCTTTAAGAAATTAAAAATTTTTTTATATTTTTTATACAAAAAAGACTTCAAGACTTTTTAGCTATTCAGCCTTCGAGCGGATGATGGTCACTTACTCGTAAGTAAGTGTCTTTTGAGAAAGAGGCGTATTACTTTCCATAATGATTCAGTTGTTTTTTTTTTTTTTTTGCAATGAAACTTGGTAATTAGACTAAGTCGGCGATATTGACTCAATTGCAGTGGCACCACCCATGGAAGCAAAAATTTAAAGCTATCATATCTAAAAAGTTTTTCTAATAGTTTGTAATCGGAATATAACAAAACTATTTACAAAAATATGAAATTAAAAAAAGTATTATTGAGGCATAAAATTAACGGAGTTGAAAAAGTGGGCGTGGCTCCTCCCATAGGAAAAAAGTAACAGAACATAATGTAATGAATTTCTATGCAACAATACAAGTGATAATGTTACCATCGAGATGAAAAATGGTCTGGATTCGATAAATGGGCGTGGCACCTCCCATACACACAGATATTTTAGATTATCATGTCTATAAAGTTTTCCAATGCAGTTTAATGAATGTTTGTACAAAAATACAAACAATTGATAATTACACATTCGGGACGAAATGTGATGTAGATTAGATAAGTAGGCGTGGCACCTACCACAGAAACAAAAATTTAAAATAATCATGTCTATAAAATTTTCCCAAGCAATGAATGCAAAGGTACAGACATTATTTAAACGAAATGTGAAGGAAATTGGCCAAGTGGGCTCCATTGAAGTAAAAATTTGAATTACAAATTGTTAAAGGCATATCCGTAGATTTTGTTTTAGTGTTTTATTTTCTTGTTTGTTTTTTAATATTCCCTTCTGAAAATCTATCGTTACTGAAACCAAATTTTCTTTATTTTTTTTTTTTTTTTGTACATTTTCTTCGAAAAACCTGAATCCACACTATCATAATGACCAGGTTTTTTTATAAATATTTTGTTAATATTAAAAATACAAATTTTTATTTATTTTTTCCCGTTTTATTAAATTGTTGAATGTTCAGGCCGCATTCTGATTCCGAATTCGCCTCAGCACGTGAAAATCTTTATCAAAAATGTGGTGTGTATTCAATTTGAAATCTTTAAAAGTCAAATGTCAAATAACTAATACATTTTATTGATAGAATCATTAGTGAAAAACTTTTTACTTTATTATAGTTACTATCAATAGCAAAGGAAATAATTGATAATATAACAAAATTGATATTTTATTATTATTCTCGAGTCTTACAACAAATCAATTGATGAGAATGGATGTTTAATCAATGAACTTCATCAACACTATCAATTGCAATCACAGTTGCTATGCATAATATCTATAGGAAGAAAAAAATATGCATATTAATTAAATCGTCAATTTAGAAAAGTGCACAACTCTAAAAATATTAAATTTTACAAGAATCAATAAAAAGCTAAGTAGATGAAAAACTGTTTTTTTTTTCTTTTGAGAAATTTTCATTCCTATCCCCAACAGAAATTGTTGGCTATAAAAAGATCATAACATTTATAGCATTTGCATAATATAGAATTGAATAAATGATATTAAACATATGGTCTGTAAACATCAGGTTTGTTGTTAAGTGTGTACCCAACTATGAGAGAATACGTTAGCAGTTGATTTATGATGTCAAAAACTACGAGCAGTGCCATTTTCAAAATTGACGAATTCATTTATTTAAGAAATATTTTTATATCGATAGCGGAAAATTTCAGAAAACTATTAAGGGTGTTTTCTGTGTTCTCATCAAAAGTTTAACACCCTACACGACGTTAACTGCAGTGCGCGCAAGTCTTAAATTCTTATTAAAAGGGTATTTCTGCTTGGTTTGACTAAACGTACCCTTATTGAATTTGGCTATATTTACTAAAATAGTTCTCTGTGTAGCGTTTTGAAAATTATGGTTGAATGTGAGATGCCGCGCCCACTTTTTTCCGATGCCTGACTAAGCTGTTACATATATTTGTGCGTAGTTGGATTTCATAACTTCTAAGTATAGCATTTAGAATTGTTTGCTTGTATGGGGAGTGCCACGCCTTCTTGTTGAAATTCAGCTAATTTTTGTTCGAACTATTCTTATTATTAATGTAGCGTTTGGTTGCACTACCATAAATAGCTTCTACAGTATAAAGTATTAAAGTTTGTGCTCATATGGTAGGTGGCACGCCCTGTTCACAAAATGTTACCACTTATTACTGGTGTTAGGCCGAAGCATTTTTTATATTTGTGTGAAATGTGGTTGTATTATCTTAAATAATTCTCTCAGTTTAGCGTTTTAAAGTTTTTCTTTGTTTAAAGCACACCACGCCCACTTCGAAAAAATTGCTTTTTTTTTTTGTTCAAAGCTTTTCCGACTCATTCCTACTGTTTGTGTGAAATTTGGTTTCATTATCTTAAAGAATTCTCTTCGTACATCGTTTTAAAGTTTTTGCTAATACAAAAGGTGCCAGAATTCGTCAAATTTTTGTACAGAGCTTGTCCAATTGATTCTAAGGATTTTTGAGAATTTGGTTACACTATATGAAATAGCTCTCTCAATATAGCGCTTATCTCGCTTAGTTTTCCCGCAATAGTGATTTGCGGAGACAGACTTACAGGCAGACGGAGAATTTATATACTAAGAATTTATATACTTTTCTATGCCTGCCACGCCCCCTTAATATACTCTGAGTGTAGTGTATAAAACAAAAATTATATTGGTGACTCATAGCTAATACGTTCTGTAAACATTTTAACATTATTTTAATTTACCCATTAAACATTTTTGAAAGCTTTTAAAACGTCAATTTTTATACATTTAAAATTTCTAAATGTTTCGGAGTAAATTAAATTTGTACTAAAAATTATTTGCAATTATTTTATTTGAAAATTGCATTAATCAAAAAAAAAATGTTGTTAAAATGCCAAAATTTTGTTAAATTGCCAAAATCTTAACTTGTCTACTACTTATTGTTGCCAAGCCAAAAACGTGTGGATATATTTTAGCATTTCTCTCAAGCAGATCATATTTAGTGGTGGCCAACAAAAAACCAAAAATAAATAAAAATAAAAATAAAGAAACAAACAAACGATAACTTATATTTCAACACAATTGCAATTTTAATTTAAAATGCTACAAAATTTTATGGCAACATTCCACCAAGCGCGGCGCAACATTAAATTAATTGTTGATAGCGCTGCTGTAGCAATTTCTCGAAATGCAATTTATTTATTTAATCTTCTTCCTTGTGTTGTTTTTTTGCTGAATATTTTCAATATATTTTTTGAACTTAAATTTTATTTTGGTCAACGTGCCGCTGCTGCTCAATAAATTTTGTTGTGCTGGTCATTGCAGTTTCTTTTTTTTCGTCAGTAGTTGTTGCATTTTAATGGTAATTTTTGCATTTTTTTTTTTTTATTGTTACGATGCGTTTTTTCCTTTGCTGCTTTTGGGTATTATAACGAAAAAAAAAACTTAAGTTTTTCAATGTCAAAATAATCATTGACCGACAACATGTACATATATTTTTTATTGGATAAAAAATATCAGACTTACAAATAACTTCTTTTTTTTTGTAGCTCTTTTAGAATTTAAAATAAAAATAATTATTTTTAAGCTAAAAATTGTTGTTGACTTTTTAACAGAAGACAATGTTAGTTAACAGAATAATTACATTTCAAAATAGAAATCTTGAAAATCCTATTTCGTGTGACTTAAAGTTTATTTGGGAAAAAGGATATGCTTTATCCAATAAAAATATTTTCTACAACAAAATTATATTATTGCAACGAAAAAGTCATTTCATAAAATTTTGAAAATATTGTTGAAGTATTTCTTGCAATAAAGTCTAAAGCAATTTAATTGCATTTCGTTATATATCATAATCTTTTTATCATTTTTATGATAACAGAATAAAGATCAGCGAATGTGACTTTCGTCACGTGATTGTGTGAGTAAACAGAAAAATTATTTCATAAATCTATTGCAGTAACCAAAGCAAACGTAGGGTTATTGTTCTCGCCCAGTATAAAATAAGTATTAAGAGCGCTATTAGAAGGCCTTACCAACTTCTTCTCTCAAATTACTTTCTTTCTTATTTGAAACATTAAAAAAATTTAGGTATTCCGTGGAGGAAAGAAAAATAGACCTTCTGTATTATTTTCCAAGTTGAGTGGAGTGTGTAAGTCTGCTGTGTCAGCTTCCAAAGAGAAAAAAAGAAATAAAATTATTAAATTAATTCGTGAAAAATCAATTAGTTAAATATCGACACATTCTAAATTGATACGTATTGAATACCTAGACATATAAAAAAGATACAATCAAAAATTCTGAGCAGATTTTGTTTCAAGTTGTTTTGGCACAGCCTTCTATTGTCATCTATCATGAATAAAAGATCTCAAAAAAGACATATGTTTTGTTCGTACCAACAGGCCTGCTGTTTGAAGAACAATTTGCAATAAAAACTAATATTGAGAAGGCCTAAATATAAGCGCTTACATATGCAACAATCTTGACATGTTTATTGACGCTGCTTCCAGCAGTGCTAACAGACCTTCCGCGGGTGAAGCCTGCTGTTCAATAGCCTTGTATTTTTCTCTTTATTTATAGCGTGAAAGCTGCAATAAATGTTTAAGATAATAATGTTACAAGCAAACACCAAAATGTTCCAATGCAGAGGTAAAATACATCAATTGCATTAAATTAAAATAGTAATACCCAAAATTGTTGTATTTGAAAACAAAAATTACTACAATAAGCAATTTAAAGAATGAGAAAAAAGTTTTGTAAATAACTGATGTGCTTTTTTGAAAAAAAGTTGAAAACTGCATTCCAATTTATGTAAAATAAATTGTTTTGAATAAATGGCGATCAAAACAAAACATTTTCATTTTTAATTTTAATTTTTTTTTTTTTTCTTTTTCCATTGATATTACTGAGTTACACATGATAAAACTTTTGAGTCTCAAAAAACTTAATAAATTTGTCCTCAAAAATCCGCTCTCTAAGAGTTGAATTCTTACAAAAAGGCACATCTCCATTAAAAAGTTAAAATAATACAATGTAAGCCGTTCAATACGAAACAAAAAAAATTGACTTATAGATCGCGCCCATTACGTCTTACAAGATCGATCTGTTTATACCAGCGATGGGCAAGTACAGACACTTTCAGCCCTCATGGCCCTTTCCACAAACAAGCAACCAAAAGTTCGCAGAAATTCAACACTATCGGCGTACAGTGTTGAGTTGAGTTCTAATGAAAATAAAAACATCACACACAGACGTTAGCGACGGCGCTGCATTGTGATTCGACGAATGTAGCAATTGTTTTTGTTTATAGTGCAATTTGGTTTTTTTGTGCTGTTTGCGAATTTGGAAATGAAATCAAAAAAACTTTAAAGTTTAGTTTGTTGTTACTTGATGTTGTTGTTGTACTCTTTTGCTAGATTTCCGTGCCCACCACTGCTTTATACCATAGATGGGCAAAATTTTGTGAACAAAAGCTACTTACAACAAAAGCAACAGTTACAAAAACAGAAACTCAATCTCGATAGCGAAAAAAAAAATACTGCAATAAACTAAAAGTCAATGCCAAGAATCAAGCAATAACAACATAAGTGTAGAAATAAAGTACACTGATCAAACGAAACGAGAAAAGCTGCACTCAATGTGCGCATTGTTATTTTCGGTTTATTTCTTCTGAGTTATGCAACAATAACAAAAACACAAATTCCGTGAAAGGCGCGTATAAAAAAAGTCACAACGACTGTTTTGTTGTTTTGTTTATTTTTTTAAGAAAAACGACATGTTAAGAGCTCATTTTTCCTATTTGACCCATCGCTGCTTTATACCTAAGAGTACCGCAAAAAAATCTTCGAACTTAAAAAAATATCAACTTTTGAATTTTGGATGCTCTGGTAAATACTTATTATAAATATGACATCTTTGTATGAGTAAAACGTACCAAAAACAAGCTTTCAAATGATGTGCATATCATGATTAATTACATTTTTTTTTTTTTTTGGAATAGAACATTTCTAAACTTTCGAACTTGTAGTTTTTCTTAATCTTTTTTTTTTGGGCACAACAGAGCTGACTTTTATGTGCGGTTTGCATATTCGTTTTCAGCAATTCCAAGTTAGTAAAGTCATATATGGTATATGTATTTGAAAAGTTACAGCATTGTAGGCGATAGTCAAATTTAAAATTAAACTACAATGCATACCTTTTGCTTTCCTTACCCTACACAGATACTAATTAGACTGTTAAACTTCTTCATTAATGTTTATTTAACTGTCGCGCTTATCAGCTGTTTTGCGCATTTAATTATCCGATGTCAACAGTACAAAAAATAAGATAAGTTTTGGCTCGTTTTTCTTATCAGTTATTGTGGCACAAACATTTAGGTAAAAGATAAAGAAAAATCAACTACACCTTAAATCAATAAAACAAGCCAAAAAGCAACGAGTCAGAAGCACCAGTACTAAGAAAATAGGTGTTATCACAGTGAATCAATCAATATTTGTCGATAAAAAATAAGATAAAGTGGGCTTAGATAAAACCAAAATCAGCTAACAAAAGGTGCACCGTATAACAAATTCTTTTGTTTTTCGATAACTTAATTAATATAAATTTTTGTTTGTTTAGCTTTCATTCAAAGTAAATATATATTTTTTTTCTGTCTATTTTTTATCAAAAAAAAAAACTAAAAAAAAATTTTTTTGTTCAAAAAAAAACGTTTTGTTTTTTGCACTTATGTGCTGTCGCAAGTTTTTCCTGCTGCAGCGGCAGAGTGAAAATTTCGATTACAGCGCGCATTCGTCACTAGAAAATAAATTCGCCAGCGACTCGTTGTCGTCGTCGTCGTCGTCGCTATCTTCGCTTATTCTCTTGTTTGTGGCATCGTATTCGGCTTTTAAACGGCATTCGAAAACATACGGATGCCATCCGTTGGAACGTTGACGACTGTTGGTCTCGTTCAGTCTGAGCTGTCAGTATAAATTTAACCAACGTTAAGTTAAGGAGTGCAAAATTACAAAACATTAAAAAATAAAATAAAACTTAGGTCGCTTGCAATATAAAAAAAAAAATGTCATTATAATCAACTTTAGTATTTTTTTTTTCTAAAACAGTAAATAAATTTATAAGAAATAATATAAATTATTAAAAAAAAAAAAATAAATAAAACTCTATTTAATTAAAAAGTGTAAAAGAAAAACAACATACAACATGTTGAAATTATTTAAGAATAAAAACAAAGATAAACCGCCAAAATCAGAAATTATCACTGAGCCAAAATCACCCAAAGAACCGGTTACAACAAAATGTGGGAAACCCTTAGTGCTGGACAACATGCGCTGGGAGGCAAGTATTCTATTTGTTGTCAAGCAAAGCAACATTTTCTTTTTGCTTTGTTTTTTTTTTAAAGTAATTATTTATTATTAACTTAAATGATACAGTGGCTGTGAGAGGCAAAAAATATTGTAAAATAATTAAATTTGAGCAATTATTTAGAAGTGTTTTTTCTTATTAGAAATTTTTTTAAATTTTATTTGCAAATAAAGTGAAGTCATTAAAAATGTGAAAAAATATGCTTATTAAATAAGTAAACTGAATTTTTGCCTCAATATTTATAGTGATCATCAGTTATTTGTAAAATATTCAAGACTATAATTATACCTTACACCTTGAGTGTATTCATTTAATTTTTGTTTACGATTTAATGCTTAGGAACTAGTAAATTTTTAAAAAATATTTATTTCATTGCAAAAAGTTTTCACAGCACTGTAATAAATAGTTTTTGTTGTCAGATTTATGCAGTATATATTTAAGCTGTAAACAATTAAAAAAAAAAAAGATTATTTTCATATATTAACACCATCTGTAGCGTATCGATGAACTTCATAGATATAATGAAAAAATCCCCACAACTTTATTTTCTATATGAGTAGCTAAATGCAGTAAATAAGCGGTGTCACTTTTCCAATGAAATTGCTCATAAATCCGCAACTTGAAAACAAAAGTTTGCTTTGGCTATACAGCTAATTCACGTAAAATTGAAATTGTATATTTATTTATGCGAATTTTGTAAGAAATGGAGCTTGTTTAACACTCAAAAACTACTCGTTACTAACGATGTCATTCATCCGATACAAGTTCTAAGATATTAAATATATCGGCATTCAAATGCGTCGATAATTTTATTAATATGAAACATTTCAATATAATAAAAGAGTTATTGACTCTATTACAATAATAATAGAATTTAGCTACAACAGCTATTAGTTTTCTTAGCTATTAAGCTTGAAGCTATTTACTTTCATGAAAATCTCATTTTCCGCTTTTCTTTTAATCCTTTATAAGGCATAAGAATATTGGGGTAAACAGGTAAAACTGTTGTTCTGAAAATATTTTAATTATAAGTGTTTTACAAAACTTTTTTACTTTTTTTACATTCAGTACCTTTATACTAATTTTCAAAATATAAATCTGTAACAAACAATAAATACTGTCATAGTTCTACGGGAAAAGGCAATATTTTAACCACCACAAAAAATCCACTCTATCAAAATTTGTGAAATAAAAAATAGATAATATGCATGAATTTCAATAAGCTATACAATAAGCTTAAAAAATAATAATATTTTAACGTTCATGAGTCTCAGATTTCAAAGCTATATAAAGATTTATCCAGTCGTACTGAAAATCACCCGATTTCAATCTTCCAAACGTCACAGTGTAAAAACTAAAATCGCGGCTTATCATAACCATAGATTAAAAATGGAAAAAAACTTTCCTTAAAATTCATTGAACAAAAATTTTAATAAAAGATGTTGGGAAAAATATTCCCTCTGCCTTCTTAAAAAGTGTTATTAAAAAAATTTTATTTTCTAAAACGAAACGACAGGTTTTCTCAATCTATTCCACTTGTAAGATAATATTTTTCTCGCTGCCGCGGAAGGTCTACGTTTCTCGTTTTTACAAAATGAATACATCCAATTCATAAAAGAAAATTTAAATTGCGTTGGGATGACCTGCTCCTTCCCAAGGAAAGTCTTCTAATATTAGAGCTCCTTACTCCTACTTTTGCTTACTGGGCTATTTATTGCAAATCATAGTTGTGTGTATTTTGTGAATTTTAACGTTTAAATTTCAATTGCATACTTTGAGGTGTTTATGGATTGGACAGTAATGTTTAAAATTTATTTTTTTATTGAATTATATAACGGAAGTTCCTTTAAGAGCAAATGTATCCAATAATAATTGAACAGAATGGCCTATTGCATTATTTAATATTTTAGATTCTTAAAAGAAAATTTCCCGATATGATACAAAATCGGACATACATCATCAGGCATGTTCTATATTTCACTTACGAGTGAAAATGAAACAAAATTACATGAATTTATATGAAGTCTGCTCGCAAAAGTGCACCAGCAACTGGTGGTGTTAAGAAGCCATATCGAAAATTCACATAAATTTCCCTCTGAAATGAAATATAGAACATGTCTGAATGTTTACTTTTTGATCCTAATATACTTTTGAATATGCCAAAAATCTGACATTAAAAATAATATTCGAATTTCTATACAAAATTTTGTAATCTTAAAATTATTTTTTTGAAATCTCAAAGCAAATTTCCATATTAAATAAATATTAAAAAAATATTTAGTTTATTCAGCTGAAAATAATTAGTGACATGTACATACTTTATATAAAATGTATCTTTCAGTAGCGTCACTTTATATTATATTGTATATTTATTTTTAAGTTATTACTCATTTTTGAAAATTTTCACTTAAATTGTAAATTTCGAAAAAAAAACTTTCTGCATAAAATTGAAAAAAGTTTCCAATGACTCATTAATGACGTATCAATCGTATAAATTCGACGTAAACAAAAATTTTTGTTTGTAATAGACAGCCACTTATTTTTTAATTTTTGCTGAGATTTTTAACGCGCTCAGATATTGTCATATTGTTTATAATTTTTTCTACTCATGTGCATATTTTTTTGTCATTTTACTATGATGATAATTTATATCTGCTTAGCTCAGATCAGATGACATACCAAGGCTATTGCAAGCCCTTGATAGTTTGTGACACTAGCGAATACAATGGAACTTTTTTTCGTTCAGTTGTCTTTGTATAAAGTTTTGATTTTTTTTAATAAAGAAAATTTCCATTTCCTTCTAAAAACAATTGCAGTATTTCAGTTTTTTTTTTATCCGACGAAACTGTTATTTTAAACGAAATTGTAAGTATTTAGAAGAAATAGAGACAGATCCTCTGGCATCAAATATACAACTATATATCTCATTACGACTAATTCAAAACTTCTTGAAAACTTAATAAGAAGAAGAACTATTTAGTTTTTTACTTCAATCAATAGTCCAAAGTTAAGTCTAACAAATTGTGTACAATTTACATACTTTCTAATCCTTAGACATTGCTAATGAAGCAACAAAACTTCTGCAAAATGATTTTTATAATTTATCTATTCCTGAAGTAATTTTGTCAAACGTGGAAGATTTAAATTGAACATTAATAATGACAATTTAAATATGAGACGATATTAAAAACTTCGGTTTTTCTCATTAGACGTATAGCACTCATTTATTCATTGAAACTTATTTTTCCCTGTTCTTTTTATATTTGTACCAAGTCTCTTTCCACTGCGTCAAATAGTTGATCAAATATTGTTGAATTCGAATTTTCTATAATATGAGGTCAACGTCTCATCGCCCATTTTTTCGATTAAAAAATATATTATAAATTGCTTCCGTTGTCTTGACTATTTACAGGGCCTAATAGTTAGGTTGGGCCTAATGGTTAGGTTAGGCCTAATCTTTAGGTTGGGCCTAATGGTTTGTTTGTTATTAAAGACCCTCGATTTTATATATGTACGTAAATTTTTTGACTGTTTAACGATTGGTATGTAATATTCAAATAAATGATTTCGACCATATTTTGATATCTATGAAACACAAGCAGTTTTCATATTTTTTTCAAGAAAGTGGTTTATATCTATATCAAACCACATAGAATTTTTTAATTGCATAGGTTGAATTATTGTAATAATAATTATATTGTAAAATTTAGCTAAGCTCTCTACAGACATTGTTCAATAGATTAAAGTAATAAATTATGCTCCAAGCCTTAGACCATGAGCAGATACTTCCGGAGAGCTACAAATATTAATTTTAATGCAGTTTCTTGAATGATGTGTCTTCTCCAATTCTAGTTAAGACTTTAAAAAAAATCACACTCGATATTTTTAGTATTAGTCGTTCTTGTAAAACTAAAATACTATAATAAGTACATTACTAATATATATATAATTGAAAATTCCCTTTATCACTTAAGTAAGTACTTTACATAAATATGTATAATAAAGAAAACTCAAGTACATATTCAAAAGTTAGTGTTCCGTCGTTAATGGGCCTTAGTGAACATTATATACAATATTTCCATGAAAATAAAGTAAATATAAAAATAAGCTTAAAATAATCTTTTAGCAAATTAATAAAAAATTGCTCGCAATATTTACCACACTGCAATATCTAATCAGTACGAAAAAAAAACAATTGAAAAAAATATATCAGACATTGCTCGATTATAAAGTTAAGAACACAAGGCTGTTTTACGTGTTTTATGTCATATGCTTTTAGAGTCATCTTTGATGTGGAATATTTGTATTCGACTTAAATTGTATATATCTTATTGATATTGTTGTTCTAATGATAATAACAATACAGATTTAATCGTTTTGAATAACATTATCGAAAAAACAGAGTCTCGCATGCTCATTTGCTTAATATCTTATAATAATATTTATAAAATTTTACTTTCTCTAAATGCGGTCTTTCGAGAAATTTGAATATTAATATGAATTTAACTACAGCATGTTAACTTTTTAAAATAAATTCGTTTACAGACATGCCTACCGCTCATGCAAAAAAAAAAAAAATCTATCGGAAAAGCGTTCAACCAAAACTGTGAGAATTTGTCCACTACGGCGTAGCACATCCAATAATATAACTTTTTAAGATAATGTACCCATGTGGCATGCAAATACTAAAAATGGTACGAGCGTGCACTAAACAAAAAGTAGGCAGATTTCGACAAGAAAGCTTTGCATCGTCCATAGAAGCAAAAATTTATAATCACTTTAGTGAGGGCTATTAAAGTAAATGTTGACAAATTCTATATGGAAACGTTTGGTGAAACGACTTTTTTAATAAAAATTTTATTATTTTATATAAGACCTAAAAAATACGCATTATTTATTGTTTTTTCCCCAATTTATTTTCATGGATTTCATTTGATTTGCTTACTTAAAGATATCTACTATGATAAGATATAATTTGTTTTGGCATAAGTCACAAAGCCCACAATAAGCCTTAAAATAAATAGGCTCAATTGTATTATGGTCTTAACAACTATTGCCTCACCATTATTTATCTAAGTCTTTAAATTTTACACTTGCTATTTACCGTGGATTATAAAAAAAGAAAACAAAAATAAAAATATCTATGAAAAAAAAAATTTTATCAGTTTATTTGGAAATAACATGTTTTCTTAAAAATGAATTCAATAAATTTCGAAAAAATTTACAATCATTATCATAATAATGTTAGCACACACAAAGAATGCTTATCAAATCGGTAGAGTTTATAACCGTATTTTTATTTTTAATTTTTTTTAATCTCCAAAAATTAATTGAATGCGCGCATTTCTTGATAAGATGTCTGCAATCTTAAGATCTTTCTCAATATACTCAATGAATTGGAAAGTATTGTAACTAATACAAGTATAATATTGTTTAAATATTATATATACATATGTATAGTAAAATACAAACAAGTCTTACAATATTTTATATTATTTTTTCTGATTGTCTTGTAACTTTTTGTATACAAACGCATATAGAAACTCCATTTAGAGTTTTTCAGTGTTTTTATCTTATCTTCCGAATGAAACCAATTATAGATAATAGCACTTATCTATTGATTCCTTTCTTTTTTCTATTGACGTATTTTCCTGTTGACAAATTGTGCACACGAAAATTTTTTCATCAATTACTGATGTTCTAATATTTACTACAAGACCTTGACATTGTCAGCAGTTATTTTTATATTTTAAAACATGGAAAAATACGTAGTGAAATTATATTTTGATGTAGTATTTAAATTAGTTTTAATTTTATGTGGTTGCCCGTTTCGCTTTTTTTAAATTTTGTTCCACAAATTTAGATTATAGGGTGTTTTTTTTAGAGGTATAGAACTTTAAAATGGAATAAAACAAAGATGAATTTTTTAAATAGACATGAAAATTACTTTATTCGAAAGATAATCTTCTGGCATTATAATTTAAATATGACTTCTGGCATACGAACGCCACGGCTAGCTCGGACGTAGTCTAAAATGGAGGTTCAATTTTCAAGGTATATCGCGAATTACGCGAGTAATGTTGGCTTCGAAGTATTGAATCGTAGCTGGCTTATCGACGCATACTTTTGGCTTCACATAACCCCAAAAAAAAAAATTAAGGTGTGATATCACAAGATCTAGGCGGCCTTCTTGACTTCATAATTGCAAAAATCATGTGAATTTTGAGTGAAAATAAAGTTGAAATTTTAGTGACTATAATAAATTTGCACAATTTGGACGCGTTGTTCATGCGTCAACCTGTTCATGATGAAATGGCAAACCAAACTGAATATAAATGACATTAGAGTTGCCAGATTTGACCACAAAATCCCAGTTTTATCTCTATTCGAAAAACAAACCTCTAAAAAAAACACCCTTTACATATTTCAAGCAAACATTTAGACTATAAATTTTAGAGACATAAATTATTCAAGTAAAGAATATTATTTCTAAGTTTTCATTCAGGTTACGTAGCGAACACTCGTTTTGCTCGTTTCTTAGAATTTTCAAGTCGCATCTGGCCTTAAAAATTCACATAATCTTATCTTTTCTGCTAGCATTGTAAAAATAGTTAGTTCCTAGACTACGGTCTAAAAGTTCGTAAAATTTAGTGCAGCTATTCAGCTCCCTCTGCCATATAGCGCTGTTTTTAGCTGTTTCAAAAAATTTGTGTGTTTTTGCTTTCTTGAGATTATCTACCATTGAATACTTGCCTGATATTCCGTTTATTTCCACACATAAATATAGTATTTGGTTAATTGGTTCATATCGTAATCTTAGCACATCAATTCATAAATGATAGCTCTCTTTAATTGGCTACCAAATTAAGCAGATAAAGATAGGGTTACAAATTCTCTCCCGCCCGCAACATTTTTATACAAATCTGTGTAATATGCTTGCCAGTTTGACAAGAAAATCAAGAATGATATTTATAATTATTATATACATATATATTATATCATATAGGACTCTATGGACAACTGGTGCCTTAACTGCCTTCGTTTTGTTTGAGAATTGCTGCCACTACTCCATATTCTTTATGGGCTTATTGAACTCCTGCACATCAACTTGTGGCGGTACAATAGTGAATATTTCATCCAAATTGTGTCTGGTTTAAAAATGTCTGGGAAGATTGATTTAAATGCTCATGGTTCAATATCGATTAATTTATATCTTCTGCCAAAAACCAATATATCAACAGATATCAATTTTTATAACAATAACGATAATTTGTTTTTTTGTGTCATAAATTGCGTTTCAAATATTTTACCTATACTACCTAAGAGGATAATAGTTTTCGACACCAATTTCTGTTTATTAATTTTGTTTCATATTTTATCTTTATTTATGATAATAATTATCACTTTTTTGATAAAGAAAGAAAATGTCCCTAATATTAATGGTTTATTTTCAAAGAGATATAAAAATTTTATACCTTTATATCATCACATGTGCCGATATGAGAATATATTACTTATTTTGATAAAGGCTTATAAAAATTCTTATTTGTTATTTACCATTAAATTATATCAAAAGTACATAGATTACTTTAAATATTTATATAGGACTTGACTGTACAAAAAATAACTCCATACTTTTACTGTAGTACTTTAATGCAACTCTTTTGACTTAAATCTATGACAGTTTTATAACAACATGATTTGTTATTTTCACGAATTATCATTTTTAAAGTGGACTTTAACTTCAAAAAAATATCATGATATTGATAAAAAGAAAAGAATTTTATTAATTTTATTACTTGTACTTGTTTTCCTTTTTGAAGCTATTTGGAAAGAAGATAGACTTCTTGACAAATGGCTTGAAGGATTACTTATTGAAATTTCTAAAAAGGGCAACTTTTCCTTCTTCGCTCATTTTACAACTCTTTTGATAGCATATATAGTGGGTCTATTAGGAAAGTATTTAATGAAGCTACCTTTGAATAGATTTGTGAAACTTCAAGTCTTAAATATCCTTCTACAAATCTTTTTGAAAATACGAAAAGAATGACGCTTTAGTTATCGATTCAGTAGCTTAGAATACCACTGAACTAGTATTCTTACTAAAGGAACAATAAAGACACTTCGTTTTGTCAAACTCAGAGGAGAGTTGTCATTGTTACGACTTCTAAGAACTAAATAAAAAAAACTTCCTTCTCTACATCTTTTTATATAATAATTTTTTTTTCTTTTTTAATTACAGAGACGATTGCATAAAGAATTAATGTCATTGATTAAGGAACCCCCACCAGGAGTTACCGTTGATACAGACAGCATAGGTCAAAATTTAGCAGAGTAAGTGAAACTTTAAGCCATTACAATTATTTGTACATTAAAACACATGTATATCTTTTAAATTATAGGTGGAAAATAAATATCGCTGGTTTCGAAGGCACGCTATATGAAGGCGAAAACTTTCAACTTTTATTCAAATTCAATAATAAATATCCATTCGATTCGCCTGAGGTTACCTTCATTGGCAGCAATATACCTGTACATCCGCATGTCTACTCAAATGGACACATCTGCCTCTCAATACTGACTGAAGACTGGTCGCCCGCGCTTTCGGTGCAATCAGTCTGTCTTAGTATAGCATCGATGTTAAGTAGCTGCCGTGAAAAGAAAAGGCCACCAGATAATACGCTTTATGTAAAGACATGCAATAAGAATCCTAAAAAGACCAAATGGTGGTATCATGGTAAGTTTAAATTCTAACTGCATATTACAAAATTTTTCTAATTTCCCTGTCATTAATCACTTTGCAGATGATTCCGTTTAGTGCACAAAGTACACTGCCGCCCAATTAACAGCTTCAGTCGTTTCAGTATCCGCAACATCCTTGTTGTCGTCGTCGTCCTCAAATTCCCGCTTGTCCACAACATACGTAGAGGGTGGAAATTCACGCAGTTTATTTGCTTATATGGTATGGCCATTTCTGGTACTCTGGCATGAATTGCAACAACAAATTATGCAAATAAAAATTGACAAATTGAAAAAATTGTCTGTGACAAATTCTCGCAAAAAATGCAAAGCGAAGATTATTTAAGTTAATTCTTATGCTAATGTGTTATATTTAAAAATACATAAGATATAAAAATAACAGTAATAATATTATGGATAAATAACTTTAAAATTATTTTAGAAGCGCCTAAGAATATACAATAATAACTAAGTAATTGTGTAGTGAACAAAAAAGATAACAAAAAAGCAAAAGAAAAAAAGCAATGATTTTGTTGCTGTACCCAAAGAACTTAAAGTAAATGAAATGAAACCTCAATATGAAAAAAAAAAGAAATGTTAACTTTTGGCCTTAAGAATGCGAAAATTTTAAATGCAAACACTATGAAGATAAAACCTAATTGCACATTCCATGCTTGATTACGAAATCCCCAGTCTGCATACAGCAACAAAATCATATCTAAAATACACTTATTTTATGTACCTCTTAACTATATATAATATGTAACACTTACTTATAATGATGTAAACAAAAAGCAAGCAAATATTTAACTAAAAAATTGGAAAAGTAAAAAATATCACAAAAAATTCTGAATAAAAACATTGAAAAATCTTATAAATAAAACAATGGATGAAGCACGTAAATAAATTGCAACGTAGCAGACATTTTTGTATGTGTAAGGGTCAGTTTTGAAAATTAATCAAATATAAAAATTAAATGTTAAATTTAGTCAAGCGTTCTATAGTATTCTCTACTGCTTAGCATTTAAAAAATTATCGAGTGAAAAGATAGTCAAATGGTTTGATAAAAATGGTTAATTTTTTCAAAAAGTTGACTTGTTACAATACCAAGCAGTAGGGTTAGTTTCAACAGCGCTTCATAATTGCCACATTTAATTCGGTCTAAAGCTAAAAAAACAAATTAAATTCAATTACGCGTAGTAGGTATCTAAAAACGAATGTTTTATTCATTAGACTTGTTTTTCAGTAGTTAACACCCAGTTTGTCCTCCGATCTCATCATGCTATATATTTTGAAAGTAGCCATTTTATAAATCTATAATTATGTACGATAGAAATTTAAATGTGTCTTTACTTGCTATGTTGAAGAATGATTCTTTTTTTCATATTTTATTTACTCAGTATCTGCATATGTTTTAATGTGTGTTTGAATTCTTGTCCTGTTTTTGTAATGTTATAATGAATTAAAAATAAAAAATTATTAACATATATTATTACATTCATAAAATATTTTTTCATTGAGATTTCGTAGATTAAGAAAAAAAAATCTTTTTTTTTTGAAAAAATTTTATGCTCTTTCCAATGGACTTGGCCCCGTTTGTGTAAGATATTTCATTCAAGAGATATAGAGGAAACTGGCTAATAAAGCATTCAGTCCCATATAAACCGTATGGAAAACTAAAAAGCTTGATGAACCACCAGTAAAAATTAATATTATGATTGATGTACCTGCAACTATTAAACCTGTCTCAAAGAAAAAAAAAAACTAATTATAATTACTGATCCCTTGATCCCTATATACCCTTTGGTCTACGGCAATGCATAGTAGCGCGTATTGCACCCCATACAAATAAAAAAAGTTCACCGGTCACCAGCCAGTATGAAAGCTTATCTCGAAACATTTTCACGGAATTTTTTTTTTTAAATAGATGTTCCTTTTTGATTTTTTTTCGATATCTGAAAATGTTATAGGTATATGTAGATATATCCAGTCCGAAAATATGAAATTTCTATGAACCTTTTGGAATGAAAAATTTGTGAGTTAAATAATTACTTAATAAAACTCACTGATTTTAGTGCTCTAACTCGACTGACTCAATATCGTCGTTAGCACAGTAGCAGAAAATGAAAATTGATATTTTTGATTTCAGTACAAGGCTAAGGAAACAAAATAAAACTAAAAATTGAAATAAAAATAATACCCATATCATTTGAACAAGGTGTACTTTTAATGATTTTTTTAGCTCAGGTTCAAAAAAACTAGAGATTTAGTTTTGTAAGAATGATAGCTCCGCAAAATCAGTTTTAAAAATAAAAGAATGTAAGTTTTTCAGTTTCAGAATTAGTTGTCATTTTAATTTTTACAAATACATTTTTATTATTTTTTTAAGTTTGCTATTACTAGGATAGAAAAAATAATATTCAAAATTCGCTTTAATAAAAAAACTAGCGAATGACCCAATGTTTCGTTACAAACTCGCTAAACCTTACATATATTTTAAGATGGAGAAATACCTGTGCAAAATCAATTTTAGAGCCCTTTAAGAGGGTCCAAATCTGTTTTTGCGAATACATAACAATATATAAAATAAATAAAAAATTTTTTCGTGAAAATTAAAAGTATGCTACGTATTTTATTTGTTTTAAGTGATAAAAATTTACCGAATAATGAATTTTTAATTGATGTACTTTAAAAAAAAAATAGAAAAAATAGCCGTTTGCGCTTAAATGTAACCATAACTACCGTAATTTTTTCTTTTCTTTTTTATTTTAAGCGATAGTTCGCAGTATTGTGTTTTTGAAAATGAAAACTTTTTTCGCGATTTCTTGACAAAAACTAATTTGGAAAAAACCATTTTTAGACTTTTCAAGGGCAATAAAATCGGTGCAGCAACTGTCAGACAAAACATTATTTATGTGGTTTGACGGAATTGTAACCAAAGTGTGGACCATTTGCTTATTTTTGTTTTTTAATCCTGTATCCTAATTCTCCGGTACTAACTATAATGTTTTTATATACATATTTACTTAAATTAATTTATCAATCTATAAGGCAGGATTAGAAACAGCGCCATGAAATAATCCCTGCATAGCTTCCTGCAACGCTCGCTGGCAAGCCATTGTCGACTTATAACCACCTGCATGTTCAGCAGAACTTTCAGGCCGAATGTGGGCAATAAAACCGTTTACTTCAATATCTGTTGATGGTGGCGCTGGTGGACCTTCAGTTTGCAAATGTGGAATGACATGTACATACAAGGGCCCCTCCTCCGTCTTTGGCACAGGCAAAAACATTTGTTCACCACTGCGTCCAAATTTTATGCCTGTAGAAAATTGTGTTGCAGGTTTAGGTGGTGGCACTTGCTTTTCTTCTTCACGTAGACGTTCTGCCTTCTCTGCAAATTCGCTAACAATTTCCGATGCATCTTTGTAGCTGCACATCAATTCATCGATCAATGCCTCCTTGTCGCGCACTTTTTTCTTTTTTTGCTCCGCCTCTAGTTCGATCAGCTCTTGACGACGTCCTTCTTCTTGCGCTTTCTCCATTTCCAGCATTTCCTCCAGCTCATATTCTTCACGGCCGACTCGTGTTTTATTACGCGTTATGACTTCACGATTTTCTTTTTTATACTGTTCAATGCGTTTATTGGTGTTGATAATATCAATATTATGGCATAAATTGTATATTATAGCTTCGATATCTTCCAGGTAATCATTGTATTCCTCGAGCGTTACAAAGTCATCTTCTTTTTTGTTGTAATCACGTAAAATGCGTTTTCTAATATCGACTTCTTTTTCTACCATTGGATCTTCGAAAAGTTGCACGCGAAAGTTATTACGTCGCAATGGAACCAAACACTCAGGACATGAGCCAGATCCCTTAAGGAAGAGCAAATCAACGCAGGATTCGCAAAGCGTGTGACCGCAGACGTTAACCATAAGCTTCAGTGAAGGATTACGATATTTTGTTGTTTTGCAACGTGGACAGGCTTGGTCCTCCATGGTGTGGCGTTATTTAGAATGTTTGAATACAATTAAATTAATGTTATTTGTTACTAAAATACAAAAATTGTTAATTCGCTAAATCGATGTCAAGCAATACTTTTTGACAGCCGGCATTCAGTTATTATTTTATCGAATCTTTTACAATTTAGGTACACAATTTTCGATAACAAAATATGACAGTTTCTTCAACTTAAATATCGATAATAAGAATTTTTGTTAGTGTTCACACATACAAGAAGCATTGCGGAGGCATCACGATATGATCTGAGCGTTGTTTCAAAACTTAAAAGTAAGTACATACTTCAATTTCATGCTGCGACACGCTACTGAAAATATATATTTGCATATTCATAAAAGTTATTAAATTTTCTATAATTTCTCCACATTTTAATCAGAGCAAAAATTTATGAAAAGAAAAACAAACGTGCCAACTCAAACCACACAAAAATAAGAGATGTTTGAAACAATTGGAAGCTGAATGTTGCTTCATATGGTTATTATTTTATTTTTTCTAAAATAAGGATTACAAGATGACCAAGAACAAATTTCAAAATATTCAGAATAATTTTAATTTTCCTGATCATGTGAACTGACATCGAAATAGATCAGTTGTGTAATAGATTTGATGTCAAAAGTGTCATCACTAAATAGCAGCCTTGCAGCGCACTGCGTCATGCGCCAGTTGTAATCTGTGCATTAAAACTTTGTATTGCTTCACAAATATTAAATATCAGAAATTTTTGTTAGATGTAAACGATAAGTTTTGCTACAATGTATTTGGTTTGATTAAAAAAAGATTTTACAGAACATACCGAAATGTGGATAGTGTCATCACTAACAGACAGCGTTGCAGTGCATTGCTTCGCAGAGCAGAGCGAAGCGTTTTACAACACAGCGGCCAGCGGCGCAATTTGTAGCATTGAGAATGCGTATTTAATTTAGTTGCTTCATAACGCTACTAAAATTAGCATGGATTACGAAAATTTAATATCAGAAGTTTATGTGAGGCGTACGTTGTGGGATGTAAACGATAAAGATTATCACAATAGAGTTGTTTTGGACGCACTTTGGAAAGAAGTTGAAGAAATACTTGGAACTTCAGGTAAAGTTGCATAAATATGAAGACGTTTATGGAGAGATAGATGTGTGCATAGATATTTGCGGTTGTTTTTGGTTGAAAATTTTCCGCAAAATAACAAACACCAGTAGGAAAAATTAATATAAAAATATTTTTTTTTTTATTGCTTTCAGTGATCGAATGTAAAAAAAAGTGGAAGTATATGAGAGATCGATTTCGGCTCGAACTGAAAAAGATTGAAGCGACTGAAACTAAAAGTTCTTGGTGTTATTTTGACCAAATGTTGTTTGTCAAATTTCAAATGGGCGTATATAAAGGAAGAAGAGTTTTACCAGAAGGTGGTGATTCATCATCGGCGGTGCAAGTAGAGAATAATGAAACACAATTCTCTGATCTTGAAACAACAGTGGATTACAATGAAGTATCAAATGATGATCTCCAATTAGTACAGCCAGCGACGCTAAAAAAAAGAAAAATTCACGAAGATAATATAGACCCATTTTTGGCATTAGAAGACAGAGTAGCAGCAATTTTAGCAAAGAACATTGAAGAAAGAGAAACAGATGATTTACTATTTTTTAAAAGCCTGTTGGGCTTCATGAAAGATTTTTCTCCATTAAGAAGATTGCGTGTGAGGAGTAAAATTCAAAAAGTGATAATGGAAGAATTGGATCCAAGCAATCAAGCATTTTAAATATATTTATGTAGATTAACCTTATATGTATCGAAATTTATAAATCTTGGTACACGGTGATACAGATGTATTCGATTAGAAGCGCACAGATCAGCCTCAATAACTTGAAAGTTTCAAATCAGCTAAGTAATTAACAAGTGTAGAAAAAAAATATATTTTTTGTCACTATGGGTCAGATATATTATTCAAATAATTCAAGCGATTATAAGGAAATTTTCGAATTCGAATTCGAAATATTCGATTCGAATCAAATGTTTATGAAACTAAGATTATACTCAGAAGATATTATAAAAAAATTAAGACATAAATTTATGATCTTATCAAAAACCGAAATTTTATAAAAATTAAACAAAATTCGATTTATAACAGGAAAAAACTAATATTTAAAAATAAAATATTAATTTTTATCATTATTTGTAGTTTAAATGTATGTATGTTTTTTAAGATTTACATAAAAAACTCAGAAATTAAAAATTATGCCAATAAATTCGACAAATAAAGCTTTAAAAATTTATCTATGTTTATATTTTTATGAAAATCACAGAAAAAGCTTTTGTTGTTTTGAATATCCAAAGAGGTTTATTTTCAAAAAGATCGATAACTGGAAAATGTCTGTACCATATTCAAAAAAATTCGTCAATATTTACCTAAACTATGCACCGCATTTAAGAGTTTTTTAAATAACAATCTTAGAAAATTTCCATATTTCCAGAGACGCAGGCAGGGTTAGCAAGTTGAAAGAAGGAATTAACGGGCTTCGCAGAATAAAATAATTTTGATAAGTTGATAAGCATTTTTTTCAGGTAGCCAATATTAAAAAAGTTTATACAGTTGTGGACAATATACATAATAGGTTCATTAATAACTTAAATATATATATAAAATTTTTGGGAACCCTTGGGGAAATTATTTATGGGTATGGGTATTACTAGCAAAAATTATTGGTTGGAAACTCTGAAAACAAACGGTAAAATAAAGTAGAAGGTGGACAAAATGATAGGATCACGGAATTTAATAAATTATATTATTAATTAGTGTCAACTCGTGACTTATTTCAGGGCTCTGCGGCAATAAAAACTGAGCTGGGGCTGCTAGTGTCCTTCAGTGCTGTTAGGCAGAAAACGTTTCTCGTTCACGAAATCACACTTTGATTTGGACATGTATGAAGAACAGTGAAAACTGGCGAAATATGCAATATTCAACAACAAACGATTTTTTCATTCTTTTCGGCTTAAATAGAAGAATAACATTGTTTTATGGAAGTTTAAAAAATTGTTCATACGGTGCGTTGTGAGCAAAACAATGATTCTTTTGCCAATATATCAGTTAAAGCTTACTTATTTGATTTTCTGTGAGGTTAGTAGGATTTGTACAGTTCGTAAAAAATTGCATTGCATATAAAAGTTAAAAATTTTAGCTTAAGAGCTTATGCATCTTGAAAATGAAAACTCAGATTAAGACAATTCATTTTTCGCAAAGTAGTAATTAGTGTTTGATAACTTGTATTGACTAAAGCACCACTCTATACATAAATTTAATAATTACATTTGCTAGTAGCTACTGCAAACTAGAATCTTTAACGCAAAAAATGACACCTCATTTATTAAAATCGGCTTAGTAATAGTTGAGCAATATAATTTTAAGGAAGAGCAACAAAATCGTGTTACTTTCCAGTGGTTACTAATCGCCTGGTGCTTTACACTTTTTTATATGATGGAATACGTCCCACAAACATAGCTTGTCACATTTCATTAAAATTGGTTTATACGTTATCAAGTTACAGGCATTTTAAAAACTGTTTTGCCTACAGCGCCCTCTATGTGCAATTGATGTCATTTTTTTTTTAATTAACAAAAATAAGATTATCTAACTAAAAAAATGACACCCCATTTGTTAAAATCGGTTCATTGATAGCCGAGCAATAACGTTTTCAAATAAACTAAAAAACTCCGTTACTTGCTGTTCGTTTATGATCGCCCGGTGTTTTGCAAATTTTACATATTGATTTTTTCGTGAGGCAAAAAAGAAATCATAGCTCCTAAACTACTGAACTGATTTTGACAAATAAGGTGTCATTTTATTTGTCTTACAGAGAAGAATAACATTGTTTTATTAAACTTTTCAAAAATTGTTTATGCGGTGCGCTGTAAGCAAAACAATGATTCTTTTGATGAAGATATTGTAGGGTGATGATGACGCCTGTGAGCAAAATTTCCGTAGTTGAAACTGGATCTTCAAACACTAACATATTAATAAGCTACCAATTTCGTTGATTTCTACACTTCGGGGCTATCTCTAAAATCTTGAATGCAAAAAAAGTTTAACGGTCATTTTTATTTCGTACGTCTATCAAATTTTGAAAAACAAACAAGTTTTTATTTCCTTTTAACATTGGCTTTTATTATTTTTTTTTTATTACTGTTTATATACTTTTTATTTAATAATAAGTTTTAAATATTTCCAATATTTATCACTAAATAATTTATTATATATTTAAGAAGTATCGATTATACATTTGCATTTTAATAGTGAATAATAGTCAATTATATTAATTTTTAAGGATAACTAAGAAAATTTTACATTTTTGTAATATTTTTTTTTTGAATAAATTTTTTTTTAAATAACTGTCTTTATCTGCGTGACTAACTACATATATATATATATATATATATATATTTAAAGAAATATGTACGCTAGATTATTGATTATAGTTAATTACATTATAAAAGCATTTCTTTAATCAGCTTAGAATAAGTTTTTTTTTTGTTATTTTTTTTTTAAGTTGATACTTTAAATTTTAGACATTTTATAGAAGATAAAAATGAAAAATTCTTTAATTTTTATACAGAAGCATTTAAATTTATATTGGGTAATTCCATAATTTTTCGAGCAACTACTCGGATATGACATTCACATTAATATAAGTAGTGGCCAGAAAATAGTAGTTCACTTTTGTTCTAAAGTGTTTTGTTTTGGAGATATTGTACTGTACAAACAAAATTTATAAATAGCCTAAATAAAAGTTATAAAAATAAGAAATGAGATATATTTTACATTAAATTACATAATCTACACCTAGCTATTATTTTAATTTTTTCATTTCTTTAAAACAAAAACATTATTATTATAAATCTGTACGTATTATTTTCCTTTACTTAAAAAAAGTTCATTATTGTAAATTGTCCAAATGTACCGAAAATGTACTGTAAATGTGCTGAAAATTTGTCAAATGTATTAAAAATGCGGCAACTGAAAACTTGTCGAATGTACCTACTGACGACGATTTTTCAGAACGCAAATGTACCGAAAAAAGTACAAATGTACCGAAAATGCCCTGAAGCAAATATGATGAATTCGATGTGGACAACTTTTTTTTCAATTTGATATTTTTAACCTTTGACCACATCAAAATTGGCTCTCATCATTCTCTTTTAGATTTTTTTATGAGTTTTTAAAAAAAAATAAAAAGTTTATGTGTTAAAATTTATGCTTTTACATGACAATGTCTCCGAAATGAAAACTTAAACTAAAGTGAAAAGCTGATTTCTTGCCATTATTTAAGAGTATGTATTTCTTAAATTTAAATGTTTGCTCGAAAAATTTTGGTATAACTCATTACAACAATTTCATTCGAATTTAGTCGCTATATATTACTATTTAAACAAAAAAAAAAAATCAAATGTAAATATAAGTGAAATATCAAATTATAAATCCTATTATTTTGTGGGTTGCCGCTACATGCACCACTTCACGCTTAATAATTTACATACATAATTGTATTTTAATAATTAAAAATTACACACTTAATAGATCGATTATACAATTAATTATATATATCGAATCACTGTAAATATCACAATTTAGTTAACACATAATAATATTTTTAATATAATCTAATATAAAATTTATAATCAATTTGCAATAAATCGTTTATACAATATACAATATATCATAACTACAAGAATAAACACTAAATAAATACGTACCATTCTAGATACGAATGGTTTTCAAATATATTTTAATAATTTTTTGTTTTTGTTGTTGTGAAAACAATTTTAATTGTTCTAGCTACAATAAAAAACATTGTTATACGATTACTATGGTACAATTATTGAAATGCGAGCTTAGGCTGAAATTTGATAAATGTACTACGTAAAGCGTAGAGAAACTATGATACATCTTATGGGATGTTGATATAAATTATAAGCTGAATCGCTAAGTTTAACTTCATATAATTGTTTAAACTGCTTATGTAAATATCGAAATATTTTTTGCAACGAAGTTTTAAATTTTGTTTTTTTTTTAAAGACTTTTCATACAAAACGCGTTATTTAATTTTTGAAGTCAATCTCAAACATCACTTGCTTGAATTAAAAAAATAACAACATTTCATACGAGAGCTAAAATAGAGCTGTTGGAAAACAATGTACAGGGTGATACAATTCTAGTTTCCCAAAAAGACAGCTATGTAACTATAAAAGCTGTCAATAGTAACTCCCGTTCAAAGTGTGAAATGTTAGTTTGCATATACGAAATGGATCGCTTCATCAGCACTCCACGATTTAAAATTGTTCCATTGCTCTACAGAAATAACAGGTTTTCTGAATTTCAAAAAAAAAAAAAAATCAATTTCCATTACACTCGTTATGTTAATAATGCCCAAAAAGTGGCGACGAACTTGGCCTTACTTCTTCGAAAATGTTGAAGGTCGATCTGAATCTGTCATGGGCAGGAAACTGGATCACCTTTTATGTACAAATATATGCATCTAAAAACTCGCATAACAAATATGACTGTAGTTATTTAATCAACTACAAACTAAGTTTACTAAAAAGCTAAAATTAAATTTAACAAAAACGTTTGTTTCGGAATGTGAATAACTTATTTCTTGTTTTTTGTTCGAATTTTCATAAAGTTGAATTTTTTTTTTTTTGTAAGATTTCGTTATAATTTTATAAAAGTTTTTTTTTTCATTCTCTTTTCATTTAAAAATATCAAAAGCACACTATTTAATATGCAAATAAATATCTTCAAGTGTTTTGTTCCATTTTGGAGTTAGACCAATTTTGCATTGAAAGTGTTGTTCAACATTTGCATTAGCTGTAAAAGTTGAAAGAAAAAAACACACAAGCAATTAATGTTGATTTTTTTAATGGTATGAATGTTACCTACCTTTGCAAAGCTGTTGCTTCATCAAGTTCACCATCACCTTCATCCACTTTAGAACCACTGCATATACGGCATTTGCAACATATAATACAGGGTGCTGCCAAAAGTAGCAACGGTGATGCTACTAAAAGTAAAATACCAAATCCGGCAAAAATGCCAATAACTTGAGCCCTATGCCAAACCACCGATGCTCGGGAATGTCCAAGTTTATTTTTACATGGTCCTCTATCATAATGGCGTAGTAGAAAGTCATCCTGTTGGTTAGAAAAATTATTTTTTTTTTTTTAAATCAATAATATAACAAGAAATAATGTACATGTCAGTATTATTCCGCGATTTTGTTGAGTTTTGAATATGTAAGGAATGAAATTCTAAAAATTAAGTTGGTTTTTAATTAAAAATTGATATAAATTAGGTGTTGTATATTAAATAATTTTAATTCGTATCGGTTTGATAGGAAATGTGTTTTAGTAATTGTAAAACTGAACCCCCATTCGAACTCACATTGAGGACTTCAAATGTCACTCTAGAATATTAAAATTTGCTCAATGTAAATTGATACCTGTATATTTCACAATATCTCCTTTTATTAATCGGAAAATTTTGTGTAAAAATATCTGGAATCGTTAAATAAAACTAAACAAATTATTTATTTAATGTTTTAATTCTTGAGCTCAATGGTCTATAACTTTTTAATGCAAATAAAATTACTTTGATTTCATTTCATTATTTTCCGACGTTTCGGTGGGGGGTTTCCACCTTCATTAGGGTTTTATTAATTAAAATATAAACAATATTTTTTGTGAGGCTTTCAAAGTAACTGCGACAGTGTTGCCATAAATTTTTCATAGACTGATTGAGGAAACCCTTCAGCGAATTTTCATTATTCGGATTTCGGCTTGTTTTTGAGAAGTCATTCCGAAGGCGTTTGGCTGGTTTGTATGTCTTCTATGGACCTCACTTTCATGACTTACGAGTAGGGATGTTACGGATATCGGTATCCGTAATCGAAACCACCGGATATCTGATAAAAAAGTTATCCGTAACCGTAACCGTAACCGAAATCGAAATAAAGATTTTTTATTATCCGTATCTGTAACCGAAACCGAAATCTCATATCCAGATATAAACAGTTGTACAATCTGGCGAGTGAACAGTTATTCAGTGCTGCAGGCTTAATATATACTCCACTTAGAAATCGGCTCAGTGGAGATAAAGCACCAAAATTACTTTTTGTAAAATATAATTTACCTTTATTTCAGTTAAAAAACTAATTTCATTGATTTGTACTAAACATAAATAAAAACAAAAATACAATAAAAGAATTGTTTATTTTTTAATGATAGATTAATTATCCGTATCCGTAACCGAAATAAAATTATATCCTTATCCGTATCCGAAACCGATACAACAATATTTTAATATCCGTATCCGTAACCGAAGCCTAAATTCCGTATCCATAACATCCCTACTTACGAGTATGACATGCAAAACCAATCAACAGTCGATTACTTTTTACACAGAATGTATCATTAAGGAGGCAAGGGCAGTCATGATTTTTGAGAAATCGATTTCTTTTTTTTTGCATTTTCTGAAAGTATAATATCTTAAAAATATATGCTGAAAATTTGAAGTCAATCCGACAATTACTTTTGGAGTTATTCGGCAATAACCAAAAAGCTCTCGGTGGTAAGAGTACCGAGTGTAAAACTTTAAATGCGTTTTTCACAAAACTATGTTTTCGGAACCGATGACCACTGTAACTCGAAAACCGCTCGATAGGTTTCAATGAAATTTACCCAGTTTTTAAAAACATAAAAAGCTAGTGCCTGATCGAAGGATTTTCTTTTAAAAAATCGATTTTCTAGGAGTAATTAACTGTTGGGTTTTTACCGAAAATCTGGAGGTAAATATTCCTGAGGCCGCCATTTTGTTGATTTAAAAAAAAAACCTTCGATCAAGCACTAGATTATTTATTTAACTAACTAATTTTTCTTATCCGATTGATTTTAGATGATTTTCCAAGCAATTGAGATGGTCACCGCAAGACACTATGTATGGGACAGGGTCCAACAAAACCAGCTATAACTTTTTTTTATTTTTAATATTTTTTTTTAAACTTTCTTCAAGTCAAGTTGAAACATAATATAATAATTCCATTAATTTTTTATTAAATAAATTAAATTAATACCAAAATAAACTTATGGAAAATGTTCTAATTTTCACGGCCATGACTGCACCTGCCCCCTTAAGTTAAGATATTGATACTATGGGGTTTTAAGCTCGAAGATATTAGCCCAAAAAAATTCGTGTTCACTATTCTGCAAAAAAATGCTAAATATTTATCATTTCAGTATTGGATTTTTAGTGCTTCACGCACGTAGACAAGCCAACTCTACGCCTTACTCACTGGTATTCCGTAGAGATTTATTAAGTGGAGATTTTGGACATAGTTTGGTGGCTCTTTATCTTAGTACCTCGCATAGTACATGTACCAGATGGCCGTTTATATTAGGCCCTGTAATTGTTTAGTGGATACTTATCTTAGTGCCTTACAAACATAAACCAGTAAGCTCTTTGTGTAGAGATTTTACTATTATTGAGGTGACTTGATCGCTGTGCCCCGCATACACAGACAAGGGGCTCTTTTTCATATTTTTGCTTGGTATTTAGCTCACAAATCCAATGTCCAAGTATCAACATATCATTTTAAGATAATTTTTCAACATTATGATTTTGACTCAGATACTGTCATGTCAGCCTTATTAAGTACTAAAGAATTTGTCACAGTCATTTCATTGATAAAAGTTACACATAAGATATCAAACAAAGATTTTATTTTAAATTTATTGCTTATCTCAGCAAGTTATACAAGATTCAAAAGTCGTCGTCCCGGAAACTGGAGTTTTGTCATAAAAATTTTATAAAAAATTAATCAAATTTTTTAAAATACATTGTCAGACAATAAAGTGACACAAATACGCCACATTTTAAACAACACAATGAACCAAAATGGATTCAGTTTCGCAATACCGAAAATACACTTTTCCCATTAATATTAAAGCATATTAAAATTATCTTTCGGTACCAAATTTATATTTCAGCTTAGATAAAAAAAAAAAAAATTTAAAGCCAAACATCTATATATCGACCTGTCATTCATTTGGTTAGATAATAAGAATTTCATGCTCTACAATACATTGTTTCTAAATAATATGTAGGTATAACTAGCGCACCTTAAACATACATATATGAAAATATTTTCTTTTATGAATTCTTCTCTTATTTTATTCTACTCACATCCAAACTGGCTAAGCAATACCAGCAAAAAACGTGTTTGCAACGTTTGCACATCATTTGGGCGCAGCCCTCATCCTTTTCAATCGGCACCGCACACATGGGACAGCATTTGATGAGGTCATTATCAAAAGGAATGCCAATGTCATCCTGTCCGTCTGCCACTAAGCGACGACTATTCTCCTCACAGGTGGTATTGGGATGCCACTAAATGGGAAACAAATTTTATTAAAATTTCATGTAAAGAATAAAATTAAAAAAAAGCGAATGAGTGTTAAAAAGTATTGAATATTATGGTAAGCAAAGCAAAGATGAAAAGTACTAAGTAATTTCAAATTTAATAGAAAATATCGAAAAATGTTGAAATTCACTCCGCTATAGATTTTTTTTAATACCTCGCCTCGTAAGGATTTCCTTCCATAAACAATTTTTTTTTTTTTTTTATTTTATATTTGTAAATCAGAATATGAGCATAAAAAATGCACACTTACCGCTTTTTTGCACGCTGAACAAAATTCATCCTTACACGATGGACATTGGACGGCACATAAAAGTTGTGTGATGGTGTCGTTACCACCACCAGCTTCTTTAATCGAAACCGGACTTGTCAAACTTAAACCACCACCACTGTTAGAAGTCGATGTAGAGGGTGCTGCATCAGTATTTGCTGTTGGACCCACCAGACAAACGGTTTCACAACCAGCGCGAGGACACCAGGTGCGTGATTTGTCCAATTCAATTTCTGGCATGATTGAAGAAAAATAAAGAAAATGGAAGTAATGTAATGTATGATAACAAACTTACCTCGATTCAAGCGATAACGATGATGTTTTTTCATTAGATTTGCGGTTGTCAGGTTGGCTATTTCGGGTAATGTTACTATACCCTGAGCTGGACATTGTGCATCAGGGCATGAAATTTCATAGGCACCTTCTGATATTTCAAATTCAACGTAGGCTTTCATACACTGTAAAGACATAGATGATGAGAAAAAATTATTTAGAAATTTTTAAAAAAATAATCAGAATTAATTTTCAATAATTTAATTTTGGAAAATCGGCCAATAAGTTTATGTACGAGTAGCCGGATTTTGTAATGAAAAAAATTAAAACTGTCAAATCGCGATATGTGAGAGAGTTATTTTGAAAAATCAGTGTCAGTTTTGAAAGTTTTCGAAGAAATTTCGACCATTCGAAATTCGCCATTAAAAATTCAACAAAAGCACTTGAACTAAGCTTCTTACAGTTCAGCCAATAGCACAACTCTTTGAACAAGTTTAAGATCAACCGCTTATATTCGATTTTTGGCTTAGGATATTTGACATGAAATGCCTCTTACTAAGTATATGTATACTCTTTATAATTATTTTAAATTAAATACACATTAATATTACTTAAAAATTCTTTCGTTACATTTTTACTAAAAAAATAACTACTTAATGTTTCATAATATTTTTCCCTTCTACAGTGAATATGTCATAATTATTACTAAAAGGAATACCACGTAATCCACTTAAAAAATGTGAAAATAACTTTTCATTTTAATTAAACTATTCCCATATTTATTTTCTACATTTTGCCTATTGCTGTAACGTATAATGTTGGCGCACACATTTCTATTTTTACCACGCTATAAACCATGGCAACTTTGTGGGTAAGCGTGATAAATGTCCTACTTATGCTAGGCGATATGTAGTAGCATAAGGAAAAATTGTCTTCCAACCTACAAAAAGTTTTATTTAAAGTTTTTTTTTCCAGAGTGTTTATAGGTCTTTGTTTTGTGATTTTTTATTTGAGCGCGTGAAGGGAATTCAGACGAAGTTTTCAACAGCAGTGGGGGTCAACAGCATTTAAAGCATATTTAATTATTTATATTGCATATGTTAGGGCGTTTTAAAAGTTAAACCGAAAAGAAGTTTACAAATAAATGAACAAAAAAATAAATAAAAAAAACGATTACAAAAGTTTCGTTGCACACGAGCGATAAACGTTGAGCGCAACAGCAAAATTTAATTTACTTTGATAAGAAGAAAGATTTATGTTGTTGAATTTGCGATTTTGACATTTGGAAAATAATTTTGTTTCAAAAGTTTTATAAATTCACTTCAAGATTTTGACAGCTTTTAATGAGTTTGTATTAACAGGAAGTGTCTAAAAATATGCAGCATATGTTACATGAAATTGTTATTAGCCTTAATAGTAGCTGATAATGAAAAAATTGTTCACATAGTTTTAGGAGCAAATTGTTATTGCTTTATGATTTGATATGAGTAGCTTATCAACTAATCAACAACAAGAAAATATTTATGAATTTTTCAAAAAAAGGCGATTAAGAAACAATTTAAAAATTCACTTTATTTTTGTGTCTTTTTTTTCGAATATTCACGTTTTCTCGCGTAGTTGCTTTGTTTGCTTTGCTTACTTTCTCTAGCTTTGATATATCCCCTCTTCAATTTGTTTTTCCAATATGACCAGCATAACTATTTTTGCATTCAGTTTATGCTTTGGTAAGCTTTTTAGAAAAATTTTGTTTAAAAAAATAATTTTTTTTTTTGCCTTTTTGCCTCTGAGCTTTATTTTTTGCATAGCATTGCATGCAACACTGTCAATTGCAGCGTTGTCCAAATAGTGGGCGAGAAAAACTTTTATTTGCTTTGTCGGATTTTTAGGTTTAACTATTACAGTGTAGCAGTTATGTTGTAGCGATTTGTTTTTCTACTTCAACTAAGTACAAACAGACTTATGTAGCTAAGGTTTACATACACTTTCTTTGTGTTTTCTCAAGTTCAATGTTGGTTTTTCCCTCCTCAATATCTCTGCATATTATGATAGAAAAATTGTTGGCCTTCTGAATACGCCCACCTCCCACAAATGTTAATTAGTTCAAAATTACATAAAAATTGCTATTTAGACGAAATTTTATTACCACTTTTTCAAGGAAAAAAAGAAAATATTTTTAAAGTATCGTATGGCCTTAATTTTGAGCGCAGCACATTGCCGCTTCTGCATTGAAATGCTCGCTAAGAGCGTAACTAAAAATACAATTTTAAAATTTTTATTTTTTTATTTGCTATTTCATAACACTCGCATGTTGTTAGCAGCACTTTAGGGTTAAAGGATGACAGGCGGCAAAACTTTTAAATTGCTTCCGGTTTGACGCAAATGCAAGTTTCCCATTTACTTGTAGATGCAGGCAATTAAGAAACTTTAAATTCGAGAAAGTTTTGTTTTTAAATTTTAATATAAAGTTAGAATTTTGTTTTTAAAATCTAAAAAGTTTTAAAGAGAATTTAATGCACAAGTTCAATTGCGCGCCTAAAACTATGCAACTAAAAATAACTTAATAATCGCAAAGAACGGCAGGCAATAGCTATAGCTGATATGCAACTATTTAAATAAGATTTTTCCAAATAAACAGCTTTGAGAATATCTTCTTTTTTTTTTTAAGTGATAAATGCTTAAGTTTGCTCTACAGTTTATAGCATAAAGATTAAGTCAACTTTTAAGTCACCCTACAAAGTATTTGTACACTCACAAGTAAGCGTCATAATTCACTTTATCCAAAAACCTTAACCTTGTTCATATTCATTTTAAAATGTTGCCCTTTAATTAACTTCCGCTATTTGTCTTTATTATCACGTAAAAATTCCGCGCCATTAATTTAAGGCTCCCATAAATATAACAAGAGCACGACGCGACGCAACATTGTGACAGCAAAGGCAAATCGTTGCAACCGGAGGCAGAACAGCAGAACACGCAGATTTCGTGGAGAACCACGTAAATAGCGATGATGATTACTCTCTTTTTCGTGCGACAAGCAACGAAATTTCAGACATCCGTCTTTAGCGTCATCTACATCGTCCGCCGCAAAAAACGTTGTATTACAGAAAGGATGTCGGACGTCGCCTTTTGAATAACAATACGCTTCCGTGCATCTTAACATTTTAATTAAAACGATTTACGGCAACGTCGCGGCAGCGTTAACTTCGCACCAACAATGAAGCGCTGCTGCATTAATCCGTAGAATTTATTGATGGGATTAGCATACGTTGAGCGATGACATCGTGGTTTAAACATTTGAAAAATGTTCATACATAAATAGCACTATGCACGGACAGTTCTGTAGTACATTATAAGCAAAAGATGTTGCTGAAGTGTGTCTGTAGGAAATGTGCTCAAAAGTTATTACATTTGTGATTTCTTTTTTTTTACGGAATATTTGGTTTCCATTGAAATGATTAAGAAGAAATTTATCAGCGAAAATAAAAATAGGTTTTCTCAGCGATTGTATGATTTTCAAAACTGAATTTTTTTTATACATTTTTTTTTAATTTTTATATATTATTATTAATATTACGTTTTGCGCTAACTCTAATTAAAATATTAATAAAAATTTAAAATTTAGTTTGGAAAAATGACTCGACAAAAATTAATTTTTGCAGTTTTTTAATTATAATTATTTCAGCACTGCAGTAAAATGTTTTACACAAGAAAATTCATTGTTTCAAATGAACTATAAGCAAATTAATCTATAAAAAAATGTGTGCTTGCAGTTTAAAAGTTTTTATGTCTGTAATGTCTAGTCGTGCAACTGACTCTGCGGATACGTTTACTGCATTTTTTACACTGACATAGTTTTCAGAATATCCTAGCTAACAATATGGCAAATAATTGCTGATAAACGTAGTACTCTTTCGCATGCATGGCAATAACTCATAAAATCAATAAATCAGAATTTTTCACTTTTTTTGACTTTGGTGAAATGTAACAAAACGAGTTTCGAATATTGAATGTGTAAGATAAATGTCAATAGAAAAAAAGGTAAAAATCCTGTAAAATGCATAAAAGAAAAAAATAAAATTTTTTTTTTTTATGGAACAAAAAATAAAACGGAAGCATTAAAAATGTCTAATAAAAAGGGAAACAATGCTCGTTAGTAGAACTGTAACAACCAATATGGTGCAGATGAAGTAAAATGCAAGCGCTGGCGATTCCATAGAAAGCAAAATTTTTAAGAAAATTTCGCCATTATTTAACACACATGGACGAAGATGAACTGTGTAATATTTGGAACAATAAATATTGTTCTTGTCGATAAACAAACGGTTTATATAACGAGTTTGGTTATATAAATGTTTTATTGGAAATATAGACCTTATCCTCTTTAAGCTTAAAATATTCTAAGTATATATTTTTGCACCTATAAAAACTTATTAAACCATATTCATTATAATGACATTTATTTGATGATAAAGTTATTCGTGAATTTGCCCACGTGCATAAATACAGACGAACTCACATATATCTGACCTTAAGCTCTATAAATTGGTATATTAAAACAGAAAAAAGAATGGCATACATTTTTAAGCATGCAAGTCACATGATGCGCAAAACCTCTACTAAGGTTAGATGACATTAGTAGACTAAAATAAAAATAAAAATTTCGAAAAAAAAACAGAAAAATCTACTAAAAAATCTATAGTCAAATCAACAAAATTGATGGGACAAAACTGTATGTGAAAAAATGGGCAAATTGTGATAGAAAAGTGGTGTTTGCGAGTTCAATGTTAAGCAACGCCTGAACGCTAGCATTCATTTTGTTAACCATCTTCACTAGTACATAGACAACGAAATCGATTGATTTTTTTTGTTCTTTTTTGCTTTTTGTTTTAACAATTTTTTTTTTTCAATTTACTTGTTACATAGTATTTTTTCCATTGACTATCTAAGTTTGATTTTTTTCACTAAAAACTGTCAACGAATGTTTGCAACAGATTCAGTGATTTGACATTTCACTGGATTTATACGTCGTATGTGCTGCTGTGAATTTGAAGATAAAAAGCTTTCATAGACCGAAATATTGAATAGGTTCGTTTGGTATGTCTTTGAGCCACAACTGAGTACTAACTATTCATTCGTTTGCGATTCAGGCTTTTATAAATGCTGTTTGGCAGCTTGAAAATTGATATTATGTGGCAAACCCAATTCTAAATATATTAATATTGGTAAGGGAAGTATTTAAGAGATAGGGTCAGTTTAGAGAAAACTTAGATAATATTTATTTTCCTTTAAGATTATGACTAGAGAGAAAAACATAATACTTATTTGCTATGGATATGATATGACAGTTAAAATATTATATGTGGATGACGTTGTCGATGAGTGCATGATGTGCTTTGTCCATTTTTATTCCTATGCATTGTTCGTGGTCTGGCCTCAAAATAAAAGGACAATATATGAACTTATATTAGGAACAGCGCATTTGAAAATATAGCCTCTAGTGCACCGAATTTCAGCAAATTATATATCTTCGTTTTCCTGTAATCGCAATTTTCACAGACAGATAAATGGACATGGCTCTAACGACTTTAAAATATAAAGGTGACTGAGCAAATATTAATACTTTTCTACTTCCGCAGCACCTAATATTATGCGTTAAAAACGGGAATGACCAAATTTGTATACCCCATTCGTTTTTGTTTGATACATTTTTCTTTATTCTTTATTTAATAAAATAATAATTATGTACTAGCTGTCCCGACAGACGTTGCCCTGCCCTTTCCGGTAGTTGTTCCGGATGTTAAACAGCCCATTTTTCAAGTGAAACTTATTTTGCAAGGACTTTTTATATCAAGTGATTTTGGAGGGTGTGTCCTGCCCGTTTTTCTAAATCAAACTTTGTAAAACCCTTCCCTAGACCATTAGAAACATTTAAGAAATAATTATGAAATCTTCGTGAAAATTCTATTTAAAAAATACTTCTGTATATGGGCCACCCTAAGTATGTGCCTCTAAATATAACAGCCACGTGGTGTAAATTCCATGAGAATCGATTAAGAGGTTTTTGAGAAAATGATATTTCAAAAATATGCGTGTATGAGGGCCACCCTAAATATGCACCCTATATAAAATTGATTAATATAAAAGGCGAGTGGTGTAAATTCCATGTGAATCAATTGACCGGACTTCATGGAAATAGTAGTTAATATACATACATATATGTTTGTATGAGGGCCACCCTAAATAAAAGTTTTATTGCCTAAGCTATTATTCTGAATATAGAAGCCACGTGGTGTAAGTTACATGTGAATCGAGTAAGTGGTCTTTATGAAAATGCTATTTTAAACATATGTTTGTATGAGGGCCACCCTAAGCAAAAGTTTTTTATTTTAAAATATGTCTTTTACTATACAAGCCACGTGGTGTAAATTCCATGTGAACCAATTAAGTGGTCTTTGTGAAAATGCTATTTTTTAAATATTTTTGTATGAGGGCCACCCTAAATTGCCCATATAGGGGTATGAAAAATAGTTTACTTTCTCAGACCTACTGAATATACAAACAAAATTTCATAAGAATCGGTCAAGCTGTTTCGGAGGAGTTTGGAGTCTAACACTGTGACACGAGAATTTTATATATTAGATAAGAAACTAAAACAAAAATAAAATTAAATTATTTAAGTAAAATTCTAATGTATTACTAAAAAAAAGGCAGCATTAGTCTAAGCAAAATGCTCCATTTTACAAATTATATTAAAAAAATTAAAAAAAGACCTCTATCTAAATACGCTCAGCATTAGCAATGAATTAACAAGTACATTAAGTGCTTACAGTAAAACCATATGATTAAAAGTTTTTATCCTTAAGCAATAAGACTTCAAAAGCTTACAAACTTCCAGCAGCACTTTACTGTCATCATATGCCAAATTCAGAGAGTGTGCTACTGCTAATTAACCGACAAAGTTAAATCTTTAGCAGTATTTGCGAAAATTTTATAACACAATTATTTTAAAATGAACACGTACACATACGTGTGTAGGTACACTGAGCGAAAAGTAAAATTATGTTTTTAATCAAACATGTGGTAAATGTTATCGAGAAGGAAATTAACTACCAGAAAAAGTTAAGTTAACTGGAAATGTAGTTAAATTAAAATAAAGGAGCGTGCTCTTTGCATTTCAACAAAAATTAATTCAATTTTTTTAATTGAAAATTAAAATGTTGTCTGTGACACTGTGACAAATTGCAATCTAGAGGCTATGAGAATAATTTTCAGCAGCACAAAACTTTTATTTTATTAACATATTTAATTTTTAATCAGTTAAGTATTTAAATATTCAGATTTGAGCTTGAATCTTAAGCATTTGAGTTGAATTAACCAGAGAATTACATATATTATTCTCAGTGTAATGTATTTGAATTTTTATCTACTCAAAAATCGCTTAAGCTTATTACATCTCAATATAAATCTGATAAGAAAAATATCATTAAAGTACACTGAGCAAAAAAATAAAACTTTTTGTTACTAAGCATCGAATTTGTATAAGAATGTTGTTCTTAGTCTTTAGAGACAACATTTTTTATTGCAATTTCGGAAGAAATCACTTTTATTAAAATTGAAAACTAAAAAAGTAAGAAATTGATTTTAGTTATTTTTTTTAATAACCAGCACATATCAAACACTGAGCTCTTACATCGAAACACAATCAGTGATGGCACTTTTAGTACAATTGTACATTTTGCAATATATTTGCGCTAAAAAATATGTGAAAAGTACAATGAACAGATTTGTAGTTTATTCTGTGAATTTCCAGCATATTTCCAATACAAATACTTTTGTGAAAAAGTTTTTTTTTTTTTTTTTGGTAAAAAAATTTCTGAATTCAGCAACCATTTGCAATAAAATACCATCACTTAAATCAATTGAATTTTACAAATACAAAAAAAAACTTTTTGTCTAACATTTTATCAAAGAACAAGAGAAATTTTCAGTAATAAAATTGAATTAAAATCAATAGCAAGTAAATCATATTAAATAAATGTTCTATTTGAAACATCTGCTTCAAAAAGAAAAATAGATAAATTATTGGCAGCAACTTTTTATGATGCATTTCTGAACATAAAAAGAAATAACAGCACACAACAGCAGCTAAAGTTCAAAATTCTTTTTTTTATATCTTAAGAATAGCGAAGAAAATATTGATCAAATAAATAAATAATTCAATTTATTTCGATTTAGCGAAAATTCCATTTATGTTGATTTCTTTGGCTTTTGTATATTTCATGTTCAAGGACGTTAAACAAAACAAAGTGGGAGCTACAAAAAACAGCAGCGCAGCCAGTTTTTATAGCTTCACTTAAATTTGCTGTTTTTTTCTATTGTACTTTGTTTTATGTGAGCGGAATACCATCGTGGTTGAAATCAAATTTAAGTTCCTATGATTCTTTTAATTAGAATTATACTCTGAAGTTGGCCCCATCAAGTTATTGGTCAATTCTGATTTTTTGTAAAAAAACAGTCGCATTTAAGACTTACACATGAATGCTTGAAAAGCATTAGTTTCATCCGAAAAGTATCATATTAACTCAACTGAAACCCAAACCCATAACCCAATAAGAAATTGAATCAATACCAAATTTTTTAGAATTTATTATATGAAATTGGTACGAAATTTATATAAATGTTTTTAAGGGTCAAATATGAATATGCTGGAAAAATTCTGCAGCCAAAACAAACTCCCATTTAGAGCCGTTAGAATCAATTGGTAGAAGGAAGCTGAATTTTTGTCTTAAATAGCCACCATTCGCTGATATCATAAGCGATTGAAGATATTCAATTGAAAAACTCCAAATAGTTTTGTCTACTTGTTGGCCTAGGCTTACGGCTGTGATTTCCCCATTTTAAGCAAAAAAAAGCTTCATCGGTCCTGAGCGACCTTTAAGTATTCAAATTCGTTTATTTCTCTAGAGGAGGATTTAAAATTTTTTATATACCAAAAAAGTTTGACATGTAAATTTCAGAGAAAAAAATTTTGAAAAAACACCCTAATGTTTGTTGTATGTACATACTCGTATAAGTATGAATTAGAATAGCACTAATACAAAAAATTTTCATATACATACAAAGAAAAACAATTTTTTTCCACATTTATTTATTAAGTGCTTAAATTTTAATGACGTGCTGCTTTGTTTCCACATTCTTTTTACGCAAGTATTTGTCTTTTATTGTCTTTTTAATTAATTTCTTTTTATTTAGTTTGTATGACATATTATTTCACATACATACATCTACCAACTAGATACATACAATGAAAAAAAAAAACATAAAATTGTCAACACGTACGCTTAAAAAGCAATACACAAATACTCATTAAGATGAAATGCCAGTGTATAGGTGTATTTGTTTGCAAGCATAACTGACTATCTGTCTCTGTTTCGGTTTTTTGTTCGTATGTTTACTGTTACTTTAATGATACAAAAATTACCGCTAATTTACTTAAGTTTCGTTGAAGTCGACAACTGTTTTAGCTTGAGTGTGTAACTATGTACACTGCGAAAAGAGTAGGCTTCCTTTAAATAAATGTATTTGGTTGATAGATTTTTAAAAAATTTGTTAACTATCAACAAATTTTGGTAGTTATTATCATGTCCTTAGTTGAAATTTAAATGGTTGCTTATTGGGCCAAACGTCATATTAGTTTGAGTCGATTGGAAAAATTTGTTTGGGTTGAATATAATTTGTGAATCATAGTTTTATTTGATTTCACTTCTCATTAACATGAAAACTTTGCAATTCACAACATATTCAAGTAAAACACTACTTAAGTATATTCTGCTTGGTACGCAATTTTGGTATTTATGATTGTATAAATACCAACGACATCCTATGTATGGATGTATACGAAATTTTGGTCATCGATTTTTAGCACAACTCGATATTAATGAATGTATATGTACGTTTGCGAAAAAAAAATTTTTTTTTAGTCAAATACTTGACTTAGTGATTATTAAAAATAAATGATTGCTACAAAAATTAGTATTTGTTTCAACCAAAATATGATTTGGTGATTATTGTCAAATATATAATTGATTCAATAATATTATTCAATTCACTGTTATATGCGACATTTTAACATATATCAAATATTTAATTCGCCTATATCAAATATACTATTTGTTAATTATTACCAAATTTTGGTATATATAATTAAATTCTTTTCTCAGTGTATGTAAGTGTGCAGTTCAATTCGTGAGCATGTGTATGTGGTGTCTTTATGCGTTAACACATACATACATAAAATTTAATTACACGTTGTCAAAGAGGAAACCTTTCATTTAATTGGCTTTTTTATTTGCATTTATTTGCTTTTCTTACTTCATTTGACTTTGTGACGTTTTACTTCTTTTTATCAATTTTCTCATTTTTATGTCAAAGATTAATAAAAAAAAACCTTTGTGTAAAAATGCTATAATAAAGCGCATACATAAATTGACTTGAATTTTTTTTAATTTTATATTCTGACAATTACTTATTAAGGTTTATTTTTAACAAATTTAATCTTTAATTTCAGTAAAGAATAGCGAAAAGGTGCTAAGAACCAAATAAATTTGTATTGGCTGACAGCATATCGGGAGTGAATTTTGTTATTTCTAACTTTACTTTTGAAGAACATGACGAGTTTCAGAAGATTAAAGCAAATACAGAATAATAATCGGATTTATGTCTATCTTACGAATTAGTCTTCAAATACACAGATTTTAGCATTGGAGAGGACTCACAAGAGAATAATGACTAGAAGCATTTTGAAAAGCAATGCATTACCCAGCCTCAGTTAATCATGTAGTGATCTAGGTTCAAGCAGAAGTATTTTTGTTTAACAATAGAAACTATCATACGCAGAGAAAACAGTTTATTTGTATATATCGAGATTTGGTAATAATTAACAAATTATATATAATAAATAAATATTTGATTAAGTTACATTCCACCAAATCGAATCATATTATTTGAGTAAACGTATATTTGGTAATAATTACCTAATTAAATTTGGTTAATTATACCAAGTCAATTATACATTTGGTAACTAATCAAACAATAGCTTGTTTGAATAAAATAGTTCTTTGTTGCAAACATTCACTTGTTAACTTTAACCAAGTCAAATGTTTGACGGAAATTAATTGGTTTTTAACTAATGTATGCATTTATTTATATCGATTTAGTTAAAAATTGATTAGCAAAAAACCAATATTTTAATATGTATATCGATCTATAAATTAATAAATCGATATTTTCCCATATCATCTCAACCTTATATTGGACGCTGTTGGTATATACACAAGCATATATACTTGAATTGTGTACCTTCTGCTTATGTAAATAATATTTAACTTAAATATGTTGAGAATTATATTGTACTTATACTAATGTGAAGTAAAATTAAATAAAAATGGATTACCAAATATATATTCGATTCAATTATATATATCCTTTCAAAAGACTGAAATAGATGTAATATTTGGTGCAATAAAAAACACTTTAACTTCTTATTAAGGGCATAGTAATATATACCAAGATTTGTTAATAGTTAATAAACATTTTAGAAATCTAGTAACCAAATACATTTATTTGAAGGAAACATTCCAATTTCTCAGTGTAGTTAAATGAGACAAAGACTATAAGCATGTTTTCTCGTTGGACTGAAGGAAGACAAATCAGATATTTAAGTGACACGACGTGGCTTAAAGCTGTAGACCAGGAGTCGGCACGACATAGCACAATTGTGCGCTCAAATATTACACGCATTCTAATGCTCTTTCATTCAGTTGTCGAAAAACCATTGACAAAGCAAACTTCATGCGCGGATGTAGTTATTAGCGTCTGTTATGAACATAGAGAATTTTTTTTACAGCTATGCCAAATGAACGAATTTACAACGAAAAAGCATTACGAATCATTTCAGATGCCTTTTCGTCGCCAATTCGTTATTTTCTTTTGAGGCAACATATAACAAAAAATGCATTGCGATCTAATTTTTAGAATCTGAATACCTTTTCTATTCTTTTTTATTTTTCACTTTCTGCCGCAACATTCATTTCGCAAACAATTTCTGCGCAAACTTTCTTGCGGTGCAGCCTCTCTCCTCTCACCAACACAATCACACTTTTAATTTTGCCGACCTCTGCTGTAGACGCAGAAGGGAGTAGATGAGTTCCCGCTGACGGATGTGATCATGGACTGGACTAGAGACTGAGACCTGAGCTTGTATAAATGCGTGAGTAATTGTTTTTGTATACCTTGGCTAGCGCTTTTTTGTTTTAAGTTTCAGCAGATGATAAGTGTGCTCACGCCAGGATAATTGTAGGGTCTTCTAATTGAGTTTTTCATTTATTGAAAAGGTTCGTATTGAATACATTTTCTTAATTTTGTTGGCCTTGATTGATATAGGTTTCTTTTGATCCTGTCTAAGTTTGATTCCTATATTCATGATGGGAGCATTTGTAGGGTTCCAAATTTTTCATTTTAATTCAGCACGTCATATATTAAGGAGGTAAATATGGTATATGAGTCACCTCGAAGTAAAACTTGCTATTTGCCTCTTGATTATTTTTAACTCAGCCTTGCATTTTCTACAAAGTAACATTTTCAGGGAATCGAAAAATGTCATTTATTGTCAAAATTTGTGTTTTTGAGATTTCCTAGCCTTGTTTGTTTGTTGCTACACTATCCTTTATTAGAATATGATACATCCTTTTACACAGATCGCATGACATATTTATTTTTTTTTTTTTTTGCCAGAGTAAAAACGTCACATTTATATTTAAATAAAAAACATTATTCCTTTAGTAAAGAGGAAAAACAGCTTGAATCGACTTAAGACACAAATGGAGTTAATACCAATTTTCACTTAGTTCTGGGTAAAATTTCTCATTTGTTTTTAAGATAAATTTTTTCGCGGATTGTGATATTTTGCGCCGTTCTGCTGGAACCAAAAGTCTTCCAGATCGATATCAATCAATTACTCAAGAAACTGAGTCGATTAGATATTGTAGGCCTGCAATATTCAAATATTATTTTTGGACAAAGATAATATGCTATTTTTTCGTGCTATATTCCATATTTATAGTATGTACTAGACCTCAATATTGACAGATGATATACATGAAATATTTAGAGCTACCAACCTCTAAGGAAAAAATGGCACAAAATTCAAATAAAGCGCTCCCATTGGTACACTCTTTATATTATACATACGCATATATGTCATTTGATTTTGGGGTAAAACAAAAATTGAGTGTTCAATTTATGTGCAGCATAACTAAAAATTTTCATATCCCGTATGCAAACAACCAAGATGATGGATAACTTAACTCAGCCTCGGCAAACATTGGCAAATAAAAGTTAAACGTTTCAATGACTTCAGTGATGTTGAATATTTGCATAAATAAAATGTAAAGCGGACTGAATGATAAACGAATGAAGCATATAGTAATGAATGAGGAAGGAAAACACTTCGGGCATATAAAGAAACTTTTGTCACTCTCCTACTCTCTTGCAGACTTATCAATTTGTGATGGATTCGAATGAAAAAGTCCAATCCGACAAGTAGACGGTGCAAAAAATAAATTGCAATCTAAAATGGTCAAAGAAAATTTTAAATTAAATAGAAAAAATAGAAAAAAGTAGTAGCAAAGATAAAAACTCAAATATATAGTAGGTAGATATTCACGAAAAACGAAGGGTTCCTTGGACTTTGAGCAAAAGATAAAACATTTCACTAGAGGCTCAAAAAATTCCTTTTTTTTTTGCCATTTTTGATGGAAATTTTCAAACATCAGTAAACACAAATGAAAATAAAATGAAATTGATGAAAAAACAAGCAGCAACAACAGTAGCAACATTAAAAAGGATATAACAAATCACTTCGAAGAAAAGGAAGAAGGATGCGCTACATAAGACATTGCGTAGTCCTAGTTTTTTTTTTGCAAAATAAATTGGCAATCATTTGTAACAAAATAATTTTCAGGATTTTTCAACGATAAAATGAACTAAGCACAAAGTTATGGTGATATAGTTAAATTTGAATTTATGTGTCTAGAACAAAGAGTAATGACCCAGTAGGAAAATCTACACAAACTTTCAGCAGTTCTGCACAAAATAATGATGCATGGTATTAAATTTTACGCTTATAGTTGCAATTAGAAAAATTAAAAACTAACGCAAAGTCTCTAAAACTTTAAGTTTCCGCTTGGGTTTAGTATGACCATCCTTGGGATATTTAGTACTATGTATTTATATAGATGCGTGTTTGCGTGATTTTGTATGTTTATATGCTACGCATGTGTGTGTATGTATTTGTGTTGGTAATACAACTGTTTATGGATAGCAACAGTAGTAGGCTTACGCAAATACGTATACAAATAAATACATATTGCGTTATTGTTAAGGACACACACAGTTGATTGGAAATCAATACACAAGGACTAAATAATTGCTTTAACATGATGAGCATTAAATTGATTTATGCGCCATGGCGCAGTAAAGTTTGATTATGAGTAAATCAACATAATTGCATTTAAATGAATATAAGTTTTTATTTATTCAGTCTCAGAGGAGTTATGCAAACAATTTTTTAAAATATTATAAATTTTATAAATATTACAAAGTTATTTATTGGAATTCCTGACATTGCAAACACACTTTATTTTCGTCAGTTTCGTGGAAACATAGCAAACTACATCACTTAAAAACCCCCAAAAACCACTTATATTTATAAAAATATCTTATTTACAATTGCTGTTAAGGTAGTTACCACTAGCTGTAATCACCGATTTTAATAATTTTTTATATGATTTATATGAAATAGAACATGATTTTAATTTTGTTTTTTTTTCAACAAAAATAAATTTACTAGCAAAGCAAGTCGCTCAGTCAAATTCACAATTCATAAAAGTCTCTGTAACCTTTCAGCACTACTACCTACTATTAAAAGACAGAGAACTACTCTTAGAAGCCGAAAAGAGTTAGGCTTGCTCTTCCACTAGCAATATTACCAAACATTTTTGGCCCCGTTTCCATAAAAGGGACACAAGATATATATTATCCTTAACTCGGAGTGAATGCAGTCTATTGACCGTGGTTGTGACCGGCTACTGCCTTGTTGGGAATCACGCTTTCAGGTTGGGCATCGTATCCAACGATTGCTGTAGAAACTGTCATGAACCCGAGGAAGAGGAAACCATGGAACACCTTTTGTGCTCTTGCCCTGCTTTACAAGTAAAAGATTAAAATACTACGAGCAGCCACTCTTTATATCCCTGAATGAACTAAATAAAGTTCACATGAGTGAAATCAAAAGATTCCCTGTAACAACAGGCACCTTCATGTTGGACGTGTACCACAAACAATGAAAGGACCAGAATTTACTAATAAGACTGTAGCAGAGTATTTTTGGTAAAGCTATGATTCCCTGTGGTCTATGTGAGGTTATGACTGTCACCAAAACCTAACCTTACCATCAACTAGTATTACGGCCGTGACGAAGTTTAGGGAAACGGGCCTTTTATATTAAGTAAAATTTTTGCGGTATTCATCTTTAATTGATATCTGCCGAGCATTGATTTTATTAATGATAAAGCTCTTAATCGTTCGATGCAATTTGATACTACAGACCACGGCAATAAAAATACATGATTTTTAATAAAACATAACTGGTATCAGTTGGCACTTCAACATCTCTTCATCAGTGACCCTAATCTGATTGACTGTAACTATAGTGTTGTTGCTTGTTGATATATCTTTTCGTTATATTGACCTTTATTTTAGTATTTGAAATCTTCTGAAACCGAACACTTACATACTTTCAGTTTTTAAAAGAATGGTTCTGACTAACAAACAATTCACGCTGGCATCAAAATCAGCCTGTTTCTTATTTTTATCGATTTGGATCAGAAATCGAGACGAAATCAGTTATTTTTCTAAAAAAATTTAACGTCAAATCATATTCTCTCGCATGTCGATTTCATTCAAATCTACTTGTTGTTCCTTAAAATTGGGTACCATTATGATCAGGGTTACTAAGTTATCCAGTCAAAGCCGTGTGCTTGGTAGCAATTCAAAAATTTCTGATATAGCCGGGAATCGCACAATTGTTTTTCCCTTCTAAAAAAAGTGAGTTTGGATGAATATTGCTGACCACAAAAAAAAAATATTTAACTTTTTACAATATTTGGGAAAAAAATTATTTCCTTTAGAATGCTGGGAATTGCTTCTGTAAATTGACTTGGTAACCCTGATTATGCCTAAATTGTAAGGGTTGTTCAATTTGCTCACTCACATATGTAAAAAAAAATTATCATCAAACAGCTGTTAAAACAAAGAACATGAAATGAACAGTCGGATAAATAAAAAATGGAATCTTAAAGCAAGGTAAGTTTTTTTTTTTGTTTAAATGTAGTTTTATTTATTAAAGTTTTTTCAATTCACAGACTATTTTAACGCAGCTAATATCAAATGGCAAGGAGCCAGCAAAAATCATGTAATCTATACTTCTATACTAAATATTTATATAAAATTGCTTCTATGAAAATGGCTTGTAACGTTTTGGCTCAAAATATACTGAACCGATTTTAATAATTTATTTTTTAAAACAACATATTTGTGCTAAGGAAGGCTACTGTATAATTATTTTTTTACTTTATAAAGTCAAATATCCATTTTAAGGATTGATTTTTTTCAAAACCAGATCAACTTTCATCTAAGTACATAGTCTTTTCCAAGCAAAGCATATTCTAGAAAAGGCTGAATAGTAAATTTATTCAGGCAGCAAACTTCTAAGCAAAACTTTAAAGCGACGCAACACAGCAAAGCGTTAACTCTGACGCAACTTTAAGGCGCAATTAAAATAAACCAATTGAGTAGAATTTGAGACCAAACCAAGCGGAATACATTTTTGTAAAAACCGAAAACTAAATTATTTGACGCTATCACAAAAATAAAATGTGCACAAAATTTTAACTATTTCTATCATTTTACATAAAAAAGAGACTTTCTTTTTGGCCCGGAACCAAAGAAAATAAACTATTTATAAATATCCATGCATTTAAATATGACACACATAGGTGTAGGAGGAACCACCATAGAAAATGAACGGTTTCCAGAAAAAAATATTAAAAAGGTCCCTCCAATTTTTTCTTTTCATTTCTTTAATAATTTAGAAAAAATTGACCACAAAGTAAAATGGAAAAATGAACGCAAATTCATTTGCCTTTGAAGAATCATCAATAAAATGTGACATTGAAGCCAAACCCAAAATATTTAAATAATTTTTTAAAATAAAGAAGTAAAATATTAAAAAAAAAAGCATGCTCGTAACTGGGGCTACTGCCCTCAACCATTGCAAAACATTTCAGTAGAAATTTAAAGCACAAAAAACTTTACATTTTCATACGACAAAAAAAAAAACAAATAAAGTTTGCTAACATTTTGACTCATATTTCTATGAATTCTTTGCTTGGTATTTCTAAGGAAAACAAATGATAAAAAGCAACCAAAAACAACTTAAAACTACATATCATTTTCATAAAATTTTCATATGAATACCTTAGGGGCAAAAGTTTTTTTTCCCATTGTGTACTTTCCCCATACAGGTTATGTTTTTAAATGTAAAGAAGTCAAAAAAAATATATATAAAAAAACATAGCTTACTGTTTGGCATTAAAATACATAAAAGATGATAAGAGCCAAATCAAGCATATGCTGCAAAAAACAAAACCTCATCAGAGACAAAAAAAAAAAAACAGGACAACCGGTAAAATGAAAGCAACATGATAAATACGATGAACAGGAAACGGAAACGTTGCTTTTATGCTGTGGAATTTTATATGATTTGTTGACAAAAAACTTTAGAGATATGTGCATCACAATTAAATGTTTTTTAGATTAAAATACGATAGATACGTGCACACGCATCTATTTTAGTAAATAACAAATATTTATAAATTAAATTGACCTTTAGCAATAGAAATTAAAGAAAAAATATTAATATTAATTTAATATTTCATATGAATTTAGTAATTTCAAAATTCAGAAATTTTAATTTTAAAAATTCTAAAATATTTACAGGTTCGTTAAATGTTTCTTTGATGTTGTCTTATTGATTTGCCTTAAACTATGCATTGCAAAACATTTGCGTTTGCTGCTCCTTAAACATACGATAATGAATGCAGATTACGGTTGTTTGCAGTGCATAACTTTAGGCGCTCTCTACTAAGATTACATATTTTGTACTATTAACGTATCAATTAAATTTAGGAAAACAATTTGTAGGAGAAATTTTGGTTGCATAACTCATGTTATTTCATTTTGTAGAATTAAATACAGATAATTAGCATTAAACAGCTGCTGCGTTTGAGAAAATATATTATTACATAATAGGTAACTATTTCCAATAATATTGTCTAAATTTGAATAAAAATTTTAGCATTGGTTATCTGTTAGCATTTGAAATTTGTTTGAAACAAATTAATTTTGAAAAACCGACAAGAGACCTCTAGTTTCTTACAACGACAGTAATGACACAATATTTGAATGGTAAAAATATCGAATTGATGGATCAGTCTTGTGCTCTGGATTTGACCAAAACTTTATTTTCTCGAAAAGAGGTAATGTGATCATTGGTGTTTTGAAACACATATTACTTTTCAAACCTTTAAATTTCTGAAGAGGCGTTTAGCCTAAGATAATCAGAAAATTTCATTCAGATTAATAGTTCTATGGTGAAAAATTGGTAAGAACTTAAGCTTTAGATCTAAATTGTACTATACAGAGTATGTGAGAATACGAGTAGTATGTCAATTTAGCATAGGGGACAGTCTTTTACAAACCGAACGAACTTTGACAAAAATTGACCGACACATTTTTGATTTGGCTGAAAATTTTTTTAATGGGTTCTGTATCGAAAAAAAAGATTCTAAAAAAATTTTCAGGGTTTAACAGAATCGGAGTTATGAATTTTTGAAAGTGAGCTTCCAAGCCAAAAATCACGAAATTCTCAAAATTTGAATTCGCTCTATTTTGAAAAAAATTTTTTTTTTTTTCAAAATCCTCGAATACGTATCTCTTCTTTTTCGATACAGAACCCATAAAAAAATTTTCAGCCAAATCAAAAATGCGTCGTTAGAAAAGTTAAAAACCGTACCATAGAAGAAATGGGTTATGTAACTTGTTTGGGGAGCATCATTACATCTGGTGATGAGCGCAATTTTTACATACAGAGTTTACAAAGCAAATACCACCTTTGCGCAACTCAGCAATGCTGGCATTCTTTGATTCTGTTAATAACGAGGTCGAATTGCTCATCAAAATCAGATTATTATTCAGAACGAATGGAAATAGATTGAATGAAATGAGTACTTTAAGCGAATCGATAACAAGAAATGGAGAGTATTCTTCTAAGATAATCTTGGAAAAGATTGTTAGAACACTAACTACATAAATGGGGAAAATATTGGAGAAAATTCAGATCTCTCAATATTTAAGGTGCAAGATGGACTCTTTTGTGCTCTCTAGATGCTCTACCAGAAGAGGGAGGGCGCAATAACTTAGCTCAACACATTTTCTAAGCAATAATGCCAATCAAACACAAAAAAAAAAACATATTGATATTAGAGTACCTATACATTGCCTTGACTATGCCTTAAAAGAGTTAAGTCGTAGACGCTATTTTGGGTAAAGTAGTCGGAAATATATTACCTGGTCTAGTGCACATGAAAACAATACCATTAGAAATTGATCCCTAGATGAGACTAAAGAATATTTGTTGTTTGTGTCCAGGCAATAGGATATAGGAAAACCTGAAATCGATTTATATTCTTCTTCACTACAATTTTTATTTGGAAATATTTTTTGATTTAAGAACAGCTCTCCAAGTAAATTGATGAAAATTGGAAAAATTACGATTTTGTTCGAGTTCAAGTAAACCTATCGGCACAAACGTGAAATGAGTTCATGTTTAGCGATCAATTTGAAACTGAGTGACAGGTAGAGGCAAATGGATATTTTAGAAAACTCTGCTATACAGCTTCAAACGCAGTGTAGCGCGCACAGTGTAACTAAGATCTCTTCCCGATAGATCGTCGGGATTATGGTTACGAACAATCTTATTGCTAGCATATACTCTGTCATTAGTATGTTACTGGTATTTCATTTAAGTCTGAATATTTAATGAGGAATGTTCTATAGCTTACAAAAAATTAAATAAATTTCTCAAATATAATGTTCTAAATGTAAGGTATATTTTACCATCTCTGTGAATTGCGCGATAGCAAAAATGTTTTGTAAAATCTTTCTGTACTTGGTCAATAAATTTAAATTTAAAAATAAAAATATATATAATTAGGCATGTTCTGCATTTTACTTACGATTGAAATTCAATTGATTTTTATGAAAATTCATGTGATTTCGTTTCAATTTCACTCGGAAGTGGAATGTAGAACATTCCAGAGGTCACCCTGCAAAATTCACATAACAAAATTGACTAGTATTGTTAGAAGCAACTCTCTTTATATTTGCAATCAAATAATGCTTAACTTTGAATTTCGTAATAATACATTCCAAATTCACAAATCTCGCTATAAAAACTACCTTTTAGCAAGATAATCGAACAGTGCAGAACAAAAAGAAAATAATCGATCAATTACGTTGACAATTAACTTAATCTAAAGATAAGCACGTAACTACACCTGCTCCTATATACATATAGTCAATTTTCACAAAGAGTGCGAACGATCTATGCCGGCAATTGTTGCCACAATACGTTGTCTAGACCGGAATTCAAATGGGAAATGAAACACAGAATGCAACAGAAAGTGCTGCACAAACAGCGAATAAAAAACACAAAAATACTAACAACAAACAGCATGCCACCAACGGAAAATACTAAATGACAGATTTTCACGTTTCCAATTATGAAGGTTGTTCAACTGTGTAAATTAAACTCGGCTCAATGTTGTACAATGATGATGATGATGATGATGATGATGATGATGATGTTGATGACGATAGCAAACTACGAGTATGATGCCAATGACGTCGATGCATTCGCTTCATAAGGGATAAAAGTTGATGTTTACTCGTTTGCAAAAGAAGCGAATTTAAAAGAGTAAAAATAAAATAAAAAAAGATAATAAATTAAATGGAACAGGACTATAGAGGGATGCTTTTGTACTATATGTGAAGCAAATAAGCACAAACGTGATATTTCAGCTCAAAGATGTTAGCAGATTTCAAATTATAGATTAAAATATGATTTTACTGCAAGAGAAGTATTTAATACAGGCTTATACATATGAGTAACATTTTTTTTTTTTGTTGAAATCTGTCATAAGTAGATATTATTTTGGGGCAAAAATTTAATGCTTTTTCTTTACAATGCAATCTTCCCTTTTTGTTTTGTTTCGAATAGTAGAACATCTTTAAAAATAATTATACTAAGAATAATTGTACTAAGAAATAAACTCAAGATGAGTTACATATCATTATGATTAGTTTGATGCAATTATATGATTTTACTTAAGCCTAAAATTAAAAGAATTCCCTCAGCACTTTACTTTTAAACGGAAAATCTTATCTTGACTTACTGTCCAAATATTGTATGTGATATATTGTATTGGATTTTGAACATAACTTATAGTGCTACAGAATACATTATAAATGAGATGGATACATGTTACTACTGTTACTCAATGATATTTCACTAACAGTCGGAGATATATCGCTGATGTCAATAGCAGTACCTTCTTTAAGTATGGACCTACGGGGTTTATGGCTAAGGGTCAAGAGGGGGGGGGAGGGGGATCCCAACCAGTGCTTACATAATGGTTAGGTTAAAAAATGTTTTAATTTCCGAAGACCTTTTTTGCTGAATAATATGTAAATTTATTACGAACTTCTTTATATTTCGCATAACATTTTTTAGATGGGGCCATTATCCAGTTCTTGGTCCCAAGCTCTCAAAATCTAACGACGGCTCTGGTCAATAGTTATATACACCTCACTTAAAACATAATTTTTTGTACTACATACAAACTTTTTCAGAACTTATGAACATATCTTTGCTTACGAGGAGGAGATCCTGTGATATGTCTGTTTGGCTGATCGACGTTAAAAAATGATTGATGCTAATTTATAAAGAAAGCTATTCAAATATAAGAAAAATTCTAGATTATGCTGGTTCTTAAGAGGTCAAAAATATATATTCTCTTTTATTTATATATCACTGATGTCTCCATTAATATATATTTAATTTTAAAAACACATCTTCTCACTCCAACATAGTTTGAGAGGTATGCAAAAATCTTAATAAATTGCTAGACTTTTTTACTTTCAAAAGTTCGAAAAGACATAAAGCGTATTTTTTGGAGTGTTAAACTTTCCACTGGGTATCAAAAGTCGAAAAGTTCATCCAATTCTGTTTCTTCTAAAATTATTACTCAAAAATATATTCGAGTGCTACATGGCATTTAATTATCTATCAACCAAAGTGAAAATTCAGCTAATTTTTTTTGAGTTTTATATAGGCAAATACTACGTTATTCTAAAAAAACACTCTTTATTTCGATATACAGGGTTCTTGTATTAGACGAATGAAATTGGTTTCAGTGTGATATTTCTGGCCCTATTATTATAATGAGAAAAAAATCACTGATATTGACTAGTAGGATGTCATTTTCAAACAGTGATATATACAAATATCTAATGTCATTAGTGATCTTAGACATTATTTCTTAGTACTATATTTTTTACAAATAAGCCAAGGCTATAGGTACAATACAAAAAGCCATTGAACTACAAGAAAAATTTAAAATTAAACTTAAAAAACTTTTGCAGCACTGCTGCGTTTAATCAACTATCATAAACCGGCACTACCACAAAATTTAAAATTCATTTTTGTTATCAACTTTAAAAAATCTCAAAATAAAAAAATAAAAAATATAAGAACGGTACCAACAGAATAGAAAAAAAAAACGTAAATTTGATTATCTTGAACCAAACTTCCTCCCATAAATAAGAAAAGCAAATGAAACGCAACGATGTTTACTGATGATGCGATGCTGATGCGATTACACAAGAAAGTTGAAAGTTTTAAAAAAAAAAAAGTAGGTAAATCAAATAAAGCAAAAAATATAAAAAATAAAATAAAGGGTTATAAGACACAAACTATACATTTAGTTTAGAAGAAGAACAGAAATAACAAAAACAATCATTACGCATTGCTGCTGCACCAACCAAGCGAAAAGATCTTTATCACAACAACAGCGTTGATGATAATAATGATGATGATGATGTCGGCATAACCTCAAACAAGTGATGCCTCATATTTCACAAAATGAAAAATTACTTGAAGTTTAATTTTTTTTTATTTTTTATCATTTTATAAAAAAAAATATAGAAAAGTAGAAAAAAACGAATAATTTTTGCATAAATCAAAAGTGAAGTCATGTGAGTGTTGAAAACAAGAAACTTTTACGCGTTCAACTCCTTCAGCAGGAGCAGCAACAGCAGCAGCACTTGGAATGATTTATTATTTTAACAGCTGTAGTAGAGTGAAAGACAAACGATTGGCGCAAGTTAATTTAGCATTTTATAGTGGAGTAGGAGTTAACATTCAGGCATACGGATGTTTTGAAAATCAAAGAGCTTTAAATAGAAAAACTGAATATGAAAAAAAAAAAAAAAAAATAAGTCGCTTAGAATTATTTTTCAGCATTTCAATTCAAATCAACTAATGAAACTCTTTTTAGAAAACTTTTGCTTTTAAACTCTTTTTATTTCATTTATACACAAGAAAAAATACTTAAGATTTTAATTTTTAAAATTTTGTGAAAAATATCTAAATATGGAATACCATATCTTGGAAGTAAAATTATGAAATGAGATTGGCAATAACTTTAAAAAATATTTTTGTATTAGCAAATCTTTTATGTCAGTATAATAAGTACAAAAATCAAGTCAAAAAAAAAAAAAAAACAAAACTACTAAGAAGTACCAAATATGGAATACTTGCTTCTTGTGCAATACGAGTATAGAAGCATGGTATCATATTTTAATAAAAGAAATCACAAAAGGAATAGATATTTGCTATATTATGGAATACTAGATATCATATTTACATATAAAAAGCGATATAATTTATATTTTATATAAAGACTTCATTTAAATCATCTCCAAACATGAAATATTTTATACATCTATGCAGAGCATAGGGTATCCGCTTGAAAAAGATACCAAGCCAATTATGGAATAGTGAATTTTGGTAAGCAAAAGTTTTTTTAAAGTTTCATGATACTTAAAATATAAAAAAAATAATATCAAATATGAAACATTGATGTTGTAAAATTGAGTATTCTTCTCATAGAAACGGAAATAGCTTTTCCTTAAAAATGCGAAACAATATCATTTATGGAACATTAGGGATGTAAGAAAAAAAATGATTTTCTTTTTGAAATTGAATATCAATACCTAATAGAAAATACCTAGACATCTAACCATTTAAGAAATACTAACCTCGGATGTCTATATCACAGGATATAACAAAAAAAAAACTTGCTCTTGAAAATAAAAATAACACCATGTTGACTTAGAATAAAGTGCCAATTATGGAATACTTTTGATATCATGCAGATAACTACTCAACTATGAAATGCCACGTTCGGTTATCATATTTCCAATGAAAGAGAAAATAAAGCTTTTTCCTCGTAAGCATCTTAAGTAAAATAAAAAAGACGTGTATATACAGGGTGTTCCGAATAGGAATTGGGATCCAGAAAAATGCAATTCCTTGGTTCATTGTGAGTAAAAAATTATAAAGGAAAAGGCTTTTTACTCAATATACATTAAAGACGACAGAAACAAAAATAGTTTTTCGAGTCGGACAAAAACAAAAAAATATACGAGTATTAGCGCCTCTTTATGTATCACGATTCGTATCGTTTCGTCTCTAATTTTCAAGCCTGAAAATATGCTATTATATTTCAAGTGAAAACAAAAATATCTAACCTGCGTTTAATGGATTAAGAAATATAAAAATTATGCTAGCATATTTTTCGGCTTGAAAATTAGAGACGAAACGAGACGAATCATGATACATAAAGAGGCCCTTAGTCTGTAAAGATTATCCTATGTTTCATTATATTAAACAAAACCTTTTCTTCACTGTATCACTCAGTATCAAGAGACAACTTTTTTGCATCATTCCAATCAATTGAAATTCAATAAAAAAAAGTGGAAACGAAAGTGGTATTGAACAATCAATTTAAATTCAATTTTTTCTTTTTTTTTTTTTTTTTAAACCAGGCAGACCACCAGTAAAAAAGCATTTAGCATCAACAAGGAAATGAAAGAAATTGTAACAAATTGCATTGAATGGGTTGTCATTTCATTATCGTTTGATTAAGAAAAATTGAAAAAGGACACTCAAACGTCAATAACGCTGCTGCTAGTTTTATAGTTTTATCTTCAGTATCTAGAAGCTTTTAATTGATTATTATTTTTGCATTCTTACTTGCTGTCTATTGCCAATGGATATCTTTCTTCATTTTTTTTTTACATGCCAATTAATGGGCAAATTCAATTCAATTGTCATATGTCGGATTTCTCAGAGAATGAAATATCATTCAATTTGTAAGTAAAAGTTATTGATGTACAGTAGAGTTGATATTGTCAAATAAAAATCTTTGATTCGTCAAATTGATTACTCATAACGTAAACGTGACGTGTCTTTGCGTTGCGTAAAATTCTAATCTCAGTAGAATTTTACATAACATCACGTTTCTGAGTTAGATGTTCAAGGAAAGCTAAACAAAACAAAAAATATTTGCGTAACAGAAATTAATGAGAAATTAACTATAATTACTCATTAAAATCTTATTTTTCAACAGAAAAATAATAAAAAACATAATTTCTAGCAAATGTTATGTGAGATACGTGACGTAAAGCGTAGTTGCATTCGATGCGCCACTTTATATTACAAGCGCATAATCAGACCATCAGTTTCAAGTGGAGAATAATTTTTTTATTATACGAGTAGTAATTTCATTATATAATATTTCAGTTTAAGCATATCACATTTCAATTAATTTGAATTCTAAGTAAATGTGTTATTGCCAATGTTTTGCAATTGTAAAAATAATTAAAATACTCACAGCTTTTTGTGATATTGAATAAATATCATATATTGCAAGAACAATTTGTGCTTACCTGTAAGAGAAGAAAAGAAAAATTATTAAATATTTTATTATTAAAGAAAATTATTGATGGCTTAGGATTATTGATGTTAAAAATTGATTTTTTCTTCAAAAAAGTATAAAAAAAGATAAGTAATATTCTAATTACTCTTGATATTAGTGATGTTTTGGCTTACTATCATGACGTGATGTATCGCAACAGTAATTTATTCAAAGGCTATTTTTATGTAATACAACTTTTTAACTGAAGAAAGCATATGCATTCCTTAAAAGAGGTCATGTAGCTAAGGGTATGACTAAGAACCGTTTCTGTGGAACTTTTATAGGCCTAAAAGAAACCTTCCACATGTGATATATTGTATATCATTGGTTAATAGTGTTATATCACAGATGTTGCTTTATGATATACTTACATAAGTATAGTATGTGGAAAATATTTTTTTATACTATTTATTACTTTGCTTCAGGAACTAAGATCATACGTCGATGGCAAGAACTCCTCAAGGTTAAAACTTATTTTTTCAACTTATTTTTATCTCTTTTGTAGCATACTAGGCTGATTGAAAAGTCCCAGGCCTGACACAGAAGGGGCGCCACAAATATCAAATCCTTATTATTTTTGACAGCACCTATCCTTCAAAAGGCTACATGTGAAATTTCATTAACATCTGTCAAGTAGTTTGGTTTTCCCAGCTGTCCAAATTGCATCACCTCTGTGTTTTTTTTTTAACTATGGAACAAAGTGAATTTTGCATTTTGATAAAACATTGCTTTGTGATCAGAAAAAACGAGAAGCGAACATTTAAATGGCTCTAAAAATATGACAGCACATCTGCTCCGACGAAAACAACTGTTAACAGATGGTTTGCTGAATTTACAATGGGTCGTACGAGCACCAGTGATGCACCACGTTCGGGCCGGCTAAATGAGGCTACCACTTCAGAAAAGATCAAGAAAATCCATCTTATCCTTTTGAAAGACCACAAAGTGAAAGAGAGAGAGAGAGAGAGCTAGCAGACATATTGAAGTTGTCGATCGGTAGTATTTTCAATATTTTGCGTGAGAATTTCTAAAGATTGGTCAAAAGCAACATCGTGTCGCTGATTCAAAGCAATGGCGAAATTGAACGAATTGCTGCCCCACCCACTGTATTCTTCAGACTTGGCCTCCAGCGACTATTATCTTTTTCCAAACTTGAAAAGATGGCTCGCTGGTAAGCGGTTTCACTCGAATGAAGAGGTCATTGCCGAGACGGACGCCTATTTTGAGGAACTTGATGGCGACTACTACAAGAAAGGCATCAAAATGCTCGAGACCCGCTGAAATTTGGTAACAAAATTCAAGTGAACTGAATGGAATTGTAAATGGAGAAAATCTTTTCTATAGATCTACCGCTTTCACAAATTTGATCCTAATAGTTACGACAATTTTACCTTATATAAAGTATTACCTTAGCAATTACTGCTCAAAATTTAAGGATTTTATGCAAGTGAATATAGCACTTATAACATAAAATAATAATAGATGTAACCTATTTCAATACCATAAAGGGGCGTGCCAACTCCCATATTACTGAAACCTTTAAATCATAATAATGCAGAACTTATTGAAGTTAATCCAAGCTCGACTGAAATACTAGGAACGGCTAAAGCGAGATCTTGACAAAATGTGATTGAACTTCAGCAATTGGGTGTGGTACTCCCCACATATCTTAAATTTTAGAAGTGTTCCAAGAAAGTAATCATAAATTGCATTAAAAACGAACAAAGATACAAGTAGTGTTTCCATAAGCTCTAGACGAAAATTCGGTGGTATCGAAAAAAATGAGCGTGACTCTTCCCTTAAAAGCTGAAACTAAAAAGCGTCATGCTGAGAGAGTATCTTCAGTAAATACGAACAAATTTGGCATAGGAAACAGACGTGATATGAGCAAGGAATGTATCAAAAGTGTACAGCTATAGCAAAAGGAGTGTGGCACGACCCACATAAGCTTCAAAATTCCTTACTGAGACAGCAATTTGAGCAAACGTAAAAGAAGTTGATTGACTTTGAATTAACAGGTGCCACAACAGAGTACTTGCAGCGTTTTGATAAGTAGGTATTCTATCGAGAAAATAACTTACAAAAGCTTAAGAAATTTAAAAACGCCAACAAGCTTTCAAGATAATTTTTTTCTTGTACTGCTTACATTTTAAATTTTTTCCAAATGCTGTTGGGAATTTTTTATAAAAATTATCATAAATATTGCCTGTGACATCATGATTTAAAACTCCGAATAAAACTTGAAAAATATAAAAATAAATTTGTCCCAAGATATTTACTACGCATAATATTTCACAGTAAATAAAATTCTGAAAAAAAATAATTTACAGAGCAGCAGCTTTACCAACTCGGCTAAAGTTAAAAAAAAAAATAAATAAAATTCCAGTCAGCGGACTTTAGTGTGGCCACAAAAACCAACACGCTGCAGTTAAATTTACATGAATACCAGGGTATTAACATAGGGATAAAAAAAAACAGAGCTGCGTACTAAATTAAGTCAGTGACGTTGGCGTTGTACGCTGATATCACCACTGCAAGGGATTTACCTTTTTATGCCCAGTACAAAACTCTGCATACATATAAAAGCCTGATGATTTTTCGTAATTGAAAATGAATAGCAACTGTAGTGGATCACAGCAACATTTATGTAAAACTTGGCAAATTACATTAAAATTCTTTTTGTAGTAAATTTTCGGCTCATCGACATCGGTGACGACACACCTACTTGTGTTGCTTTATCATGCGTTCAAATAAATTGCCCACCTTATTTTTGGCTGTGTGTGTGTGTGCGCGCGGCGTTGTCACTGTCAATAAATGCCAAAGGCGAGGTCAAATTTAAAATTCAGCCTTCACCGTTTCACTCCACCTACTGGGGAGTGAGCTGCTACTGTAAAACAATTAATTGAATTTCAGATAAAATTTAAGCAAAAAGGGTATGGCAGCAACAAAAACTTAGCCACTTGCCACGAAAAGTTTGTCTTTTGAAGAAGTCTTTGTTTTACTCATTGAGTATTACAGGGTGAGGTAACACAAATTTTGCAGTTGCTCTTTTTAGAATTTTGTAATTATTTTAATGTACCAGCAGCCCACTTAAGAGTTAGTAATTTTAAATTTCATAGGAGTAATATCTTATATTTAACTTTTTATAAGCAGCTTTTAATTGAAACCGCACTAATACAAATTTGAGCTATAGGCATGGTGACCATATTTTTGAGTGCAAAAAAGGAGAACAAATAAAAATCCTTTTATGTTAGTGGATTTTTAACGTGTTCTTATGGGCTTATTTTCTCAAACTATAAATAAATAAATAGTTAACAATTAGAAAACAAAAAGTTGTCTTAAATAGTTCCTCCTGTTCACACAGCACACACCCTAGAAAACAACAAATTTGACAAAAGGCTTAAAAACAAAATACTCCGTTTGTTGCAAAACACAAAAATAACAGCAACAACAATAAAAAAAGTAGTGAACAGTAACGAGTACTTCAACAGTCTTCAAGTATCTAAAATAAACAAACAAAAAAACACACGAAAAAAACTTCAAACTGCAACAAACACTTCCACCCACTGCATAATAAAAAAACGCGCTGTGACGCCAAAAAATATGCAACGTCTTTTCAAAAAAAAGTCGTTTTGTCGATATTTGGCAGCTGTTTGATGTATAGGAGGATAAAGAGTTGGCAGATAAACGAAAATGGATGAATAGATGGATGGATGGATATACGAACGTATGGCTGCTAGCTTGAAGTATGAATAAACGTATGGATCATGCATGAGCATGACACGAGTTCAAAACACTAACACAGCACCAACTCCTACATGAGTTCACGACAACATTAGAATGTGTGTGCAAAAGGTGTGTGCGTGGAAAATTGGAAAATATGTTTTTGCACTTTCGACACTTGCCACGAGTTGAAAAGAACGAGCAAAAATACGGCAAGCAACCAACGCATTTAGCGAAAGCTAAAAAAAGAAAATTCAATTTCTTGCGAAAAATTGCAAATAATTTTTGCAGCTGCCGCAAAATTTTCTATTTTTCCATTTGCTATATCTAATAATTTAATTTTAAGAATAGAATTTTATTTTTGCGCGTTGACAGCAGCCGCCAACATGCATAACGAAAAGGCTATTTAAAAATTGCACGCAATTTTAACACTTTATTTTTTGCTCTTGTCGCTAAATTGAAAAACTTGACGATAGATTGAATTTCAAATTGAATTCTAAATTTTACAGTGTATTGACAAATGTACTGAAATGAGGTAAGGGTGAAATTTATTTGGAAAAACTATTTGTGTTGAAGCTTAAAGGTCAATAGATGGTTTGCTGATAGCTTATGAAGTTTTACAGTGTATTGACAAATGTACTGAAATGAGGTAAGGGTGAAATTTATTTGGAAAAACTATTTGTGTTGAAGCTTAAAGGTCAATAGATGGTTTGCTGATAGCTTATGAAGTCTTTTTTGATGGTCTGTCATAATTAAATATATTTCAAGTGGATCTGCCAACATTATTTTTGACGTGCCTTCTTCTTAAATGGATGACTTATGCTTCAGATAGTTTGTCAAGGCTTGCCTTTACTTTAAAAAGTATTTTTTGAAGGTCTGCCATAATTGAAAATGGTCTGCCCATACATTCTAATAATTTTATATACTTTAGAAAATCTTTGTTGATGGTCTGTCAAAATTAATAATGGTCACACTATATTTTTTATATGGTTTGCTCATATTTTTCATGGGCCGCCTATATCTAAATGGAAATCCTAGACATCTCAGGCAGTCTATCTATTTTTAATGGTCTGCCTATACTTTCAAAAACCTTTCTTGATAGTATATCATATATAAAAAAAGGTCTGCTAATGGTTTCTATTGCTCAGTGGCACATTTCTTATGATTTGTATGTGACAGATTTATGTATCTACCAAACGATCTGTCCAATTTTGATGGTCTGCCTAATCGTTATATACATATTGTATGTGATTATTTAAGAGAAATGTACTCATATTTACGATACTGTATGGAGTAATCATGTCTGCGTCTGACGAGAAATTAAACATTTTAAAAATTCGGTGAAGGCAGTTTTAAATAAGTTGTACTCAAAGATTTTGAGCTTCGTTACCTTCCACTGCAACGAAAATTGGCAGACATCAAAAAACCGAGAGAATTCGCTTTTTAATTTGTTGTTTCCAGCGTGGATGTCTTTAGTGGTCGCGCTATCAGAAGTTCAGATTGTCAAGTTTAACCAAATGTAGTTCAGCAATATCTTTAAGTCTCATAGTTTTTCAATTTAGAAAGGTGTGACTACTCATTCCCACTGTATGGCTATATTTGAAAGTCTGAATTGAGTTAGCGTATGTTTAAAATGCCTTATTTATATTTTCTGTTTGTATGTAAAGCTACTCTGCAAATTGGAAAATAGTCTGCCGATATATAGGCAGAAATCGTACATAATAATAGATAAGAGCGTAAGCCTTCGAACTTTTATTGATTTCGACAGAAAATTAACTGCTTAGTTTAAGTGCAGACATATTAAAATAATAAATTTAAATTTTCTATGGCTCTAAAAACTAAATTATGGAGATCTGCCTAAAACAATTTTATAAAGAATTAAAAAATGCAGCATTTATGAAAAAATTTATAAAAAAAAGTAAAAACTTTGCATACCTTAATTGAAATAAATATAAAATCAGGAGGCAGACGTCAATAACTGATTTTCAGTATGATAAATTCAAAAAATTTGCTATAGACAACATTGCAAAATGTGGTTAAATATTCAAATTTTATGAAAATCAACGTCTGCCAAACAACGTCTGCACAAAATATGTATGTCATATCAAAGCTATGTAAAAAATGCTCTAAAAATTTACTAAAAACTATTGCTTTTAATTTGTTTCGAAAATTTTAATATTTTGCATTTTTTTTCACATGAGCCACCCTAACGCTGCATAGCTCTACTGCTACTCATCTCCACGTATTTGCGTTGTCATCAACAACTTTTATCTATTGAATTTTTTCATTTTTGAAAACGTGCAATATTGCAAGGAAGAGACAAGAATAAAAACCTGTCGAATATTGTTAACGTTTTGTCAAAATGTGCACGCGTTACGTTATCTAACGTTACATTACGTTGTGCCGGTTGCAACTACATTTTATTATCTCCATTTTTTTTTTTCGTGTCTTTTGCAGATAGCAACTTTACCACGTTGACTTTCGAGTGCAACGTGGAGTAAAAACTTGAAATAACAAGAGTTCAATGTTTGTGTGTGTATCTGTGTGTTTGGTAGCATGCGCGTGTCTGTGTGCGCTGTCAATTACGTTAGTTTCGCATGTTTTTGTAGAGGAATTCTCGTACATGCAAATCAATTTTTTTCGCAGCGTTATTCTTATATAAATATAAAATTGAAATTGACATGAAATTGCCGGAGCGCACTAAAGTATGCAATAAAAATTTTATACGATTTTGTGTGTATTTTCGGAAAGCTAAAGATGTATGTAAGTATATACATACGTACATATGTGCATGAAATATTATCAAAAATGAGCTTTAAATTCATTTTAAATTTTCATTATTTTTTTGGAAAAGATTACAATTTAAATAAATACAATATTTTCCAATCAATTTTCACTTAAAAAAGTAATCGCCTAAGAACTATAAAAAAAATGCTCGAAACGATGAATGATGGTTCATATATTTGAAGATTTTTATTTATTTTTAAGAATCAGTTGCAATTTAACGCTGTGTTGACTAATTTGCCTCAACATTTTCTATTGGCTGCAGCTTGAATGCCCTAAAGTATGCAAGCAATATTATGTTATGCCAAATATTTGCATAATTTTTTATAGTACACACAATTTACTTAAGCAGCAGCATAAAACAAAGTAGTCACATACTTAAGACAACAATTAGGACATTTTTCTTCCTGCAAAATAAAACAAAAAAATTAAATCCTTGCAGCACAAGTTTTATGTAAAACATATTTTTTTTTTTTTTAATTAATTATGTGCAAAATGCAAAAAAAGAAAAAATATTTGCAGCAACAATTCTGGTTGTTCTATATAAAAAATATTTGCATTCTTTGACATTTTGGTGCCCACACATACATACCTACGCGTACACTTTATGTAGGGTGCAACTTTAAATTATGTTGGTAACACTGACATGTGAAGAAAAAAAATAAAAATAAAAAAGCCCACACGCTTGTAAACAAAGCTCTCTTAACAGCATGAAGTGCGTTCGTTGGTGGTGTTAAGCAAACTGTGCACAAAAGGTTAAACAAATTTATGCTTAACACATACAACAACAGCAGTGACTTGTAAGGCAGCCTTAGTAGCAGCAAAAACAACAACTGACAAAAAAACAAATTGCAATTTGTAAGTTATGTTTTTGTGAAGAAGCGTCGGCGTGTACGTCGTGGTGTGGGGAACACAGCATTTTGCACACCACACTAAGAAAAAGTTAATAAAGTATAATAAACACCAGGAGTTATCGCAATATGATTTGATTTGAGTACTTGCTGGTAAAGAATATTAATATTTGTCTAATAAATAAACGGAAAATAAATTAAGGTGCTCTAATTCATGGAGTGTGATTTATCATAAAAATTGTCCTACGAGTATCGAATGTTTCTAGCATTTTCATATATCCTTTTTTTAAGATCTTAAATAATATTCTGAAAATAGACCTTTCTATAGTATTCTTTACAAGTACCATTGTAATAAGACCCGATAGAGGAAGTTGAAGTGAATAGAAATAGAAAAAAAGACAAAAAAGAAATCTTCTGTGCTTCTTTAAGAAATTTCTAAAGCATCTAAAGAGAATGACCAGAACTCATACCCAAGATATCTTTCGAAAGCCGAACAACTACAGAGGAAGTGCTCAATAGAATCGTCATCCTCAAGGCACAATTAGCAGGTGGAATCGGTGATGTCACCCAAGTTAGATAATTGCTGCTCATATGTATTATTTTCCGAGGTTAAACCTACCAATAGTTGTAGATTCTTTCTTCTAAGGTGAAGGAGAAATTTTGCTACTTTCCTAGGCGGTCCTTTCACGAAACATTTTGCAATTTTGGAGAAATCTAAATAATAAAACTTGAATGTGAAGTGCTCATAAAGTCATTGATCCAACGAGTGATTTTCCTGAAATTAATGCCGATGAATGACTTCGAACCCATTGGATTGGCCGAAAAAGCCTGTATAGCGAATTCATCTGCTAATTTATTCCTTGTGACACCACAGTGTTCGAGAATTCAAGAGAGACTCAACCAATTGTGCCTTGCATTCATTTACGATACGATCTTCGAGGATCTGATAGGATCATCAAGCACCTTAATTGCAACCTGACTGTCAGTACACCTATGCACTTCCCATGCTATTTTTTTGAGGATCCAGCAAGCCACATTTAAAATGACAAAGAGCTCTATTAGAAAAATTATGGTCATCTCTCCTGTGCCAAAAGAATAGCTAAACTTTTCGTCTAGATAACCGAGCCGAAAGAAGTTGTGGAACCTTTTTATAGAAGACATTAGTTACGATCCCAAAGTACAACCTGTTGAGTTAACCATTGCTCACGATCCGGGTATGTCACATAGCGGATGAAAGTTACACGATTGCCCATTGGCATCAAGTACAGTGGACACTACTGATGGTGTATCTGTTTGTACCCAACAATAATTCATCATGCCAGTCTTCATTAAAATTGAGCCTGCACGTAGCTTTCATTGCCTCCTTCGGTATTTGGAGATTCAGAGGAAGCAAATCAAGCAAGGCATTAAAAGCATCACCTTATATGATACTCATAGCTGCGGTGACACTCAAACATAACTCTTCTGCAGTCTGGCCAGCGATGTCACAGTGGATTTAACCAGAGTTCTACGTCACCATGCAACAGTGGCAATGAATCTGATAAGAGCAGTGTATACCATTGAAAAATTTAGACCTAAGGATTGAGATGCAAAAAAACAGGCGTAACTAACAATACAGATAAAGCAAACAAGATTGGCAAAAAAAAATGTCCTTCATATCCTTAAACGTTCCCATTCCAATGAACAAATTACAAACAACCTTGGAGTGAAATTCGGCTCCTTCAAAGAGTCGGAACTGAATTGACTAAGCTCTAAGCAACCAGTGATTTTGCTGTCAGGCAATTGAATCGTGCTAACAGCAATTTGTATTGAAGCAAACATCATTAATGATTTCGAACAGCTAGCACAAGAAGCAATTCCATAGGATAATAAGAAACAAAAGTAACTTACCAATTAATTTATTTCTTTCTTACTCGCGTACTGTACTTTGGTCTTAGAACTTTTTCTGATGAGTGTAAATAAATGCTATGCTGTCTGTGCTAAACCAAACTACAACAGCAGCAGCAGCACCAACTGACAGCAACAACTGAGTGTTGCTGAAATATATGGCTATCTGCTGTTGCTACGACTGCTTCTGTTGTTGATGGTATCTCGCTGACTGCCACCCACATGGACATGGACACAAACAGCATGTAGGAGGCGTGTATAATTGTAATTTTCGTTTACATATCAGATTAGATGCATAGACAAACAGCCGAAGCGGCGGCAGAGCGACGGACTGAAAAAGTTGCTTAGTTAGCTGCTGTTGCAAGAAGATGCAGCCAAAATAACAAACGACTTGAGCTCAGGTCCGTGCCCAAACTGTCCACCCAATTAAGAAAATATTGAATACGTGATTGTGTGCGCAGTGAAAATGCAACATAAATTTTCTAAACGAAAATAAGAGGGGATGTGTACAGTGAGTCAACCTAAAAGTGGCTCAAAACGAAGGTCAGCAAAGAAAATGCAGTCAACTGTATATAGTTAAAAGCCATAAATTGTTAATTAAAATTTTTTTACATAAAAAAATTTCTAAAATACTACCACATAAATAATGCACTTTATTTAATAAGAAAAGAACCCCACAATACCCCAACACACACTAGAATGTAGCCACAAAATTTTGCTTTTATTGCAACCACAGCTGTGTGGTTCCCGACCAATGTTTGCACTTCATATTCATTTTCTTTGCATAACTTTTTCAATTTCGGGCAGTCAAAATATGATAAAGAAAACAAAGAAGAAAAAACTTATAAAAAGAAAATGAAATTTTTACCAGTTTGTTGTTGGCAACACTGGCAAAGTTACTGTCATGTGTTACATTTCACATTCTCGCATTTCTAGCGTTTGCAAATAACATCTTTTTTAATTTTACCACATTTACATGCACAAACAAAAGCACACATACATACATATACTTGCGCACATAAACTCATGCACTTTTGCACACACACACACACTCTAGCAGATGATATAATGATGTGGTTAGCTGTACAAAAATAACCCTAGTGTTTTTCAGGTTTTTTCTTTTTTTTCTTTTTTGCATTTTGCCCGCAAATTCAATTCTTACCCGCTTAAGAAGTGTTAATTTCGCACTCGCTACCACTTAGCATATGCCCGCACTCTATTCATCCTTTAGGACACTGCTCTAAATTTGAGTTTTCCTTGTGTTATTTGTTTTAATTCATGAGTTGCTACATATGCTCAGCCAAATGAATGCGGTTAGAAAAAGCTTCGTTTGTTTTTATTTAATTTTTTGGTTTTTATTTTATATGATAATTTGTTTTTACAGCTGTTTTAAGCGAAATTGCTTTGTATGGAAAATCAAGAGTTTTTAATTGCAATATTAATCGGAAAACTTTTTAAAATTAAATGTTTATTTTATGTAATATTCAAGCAAAGATGCAAGCAAAATCACTGTGGGCGTAGTATTTAAAAAAAGATGTATGAAAAACGCTATTCAAATGTATTTTCTTGTCAGAATTACATACAGTGCAACCTCGGTCAACGCAACCCTCGATAAATGCAACTCTTCAATGTTCGCAACGTGTAAGTTTCTTTAATTACAGACTCAGTAAGTGCAACTTTTCAAACAAATTTTACCTCGCTTATTGCAACGTACACACAAAAAAAAGGTAGGTAAAATTAACCACAAAAAATTTTGTTTGACTTAACTCGAGAACGACTAGTCCGATTTTGCTGCAACAAACTTAGAAAAATTCAGTATTACTCATAAATTTATTTATATCTGCAAAACTGTTGATTATGGAGAGAAACAGTATATGAATAGATTAAAGCAATTGTAATTCTTAATTTTTCTAAGTTCGTTGCAGCAAAATCGGACTAGTCGTTCTCGAGTTATGTCAAACAAAATTCCTCTATATGATACTTACAAACTTCAAATCGAATTATCTCGATTCCTAGACGTGACCCAGCGAAACGCCGGGACACGTATAACTTTTTTTTGACCGATATAACTTTTCCCGGTAGTCAGAGCCCCCACCGATCACTGACGCCTACCATTTGACGCACAGTGTAATAGTTTCTCCATTTAAAAAAAATACGTTTTCGATAGGAAATTTGACGTAGAATATGATGGTAATACTAAAAATTCTATACAGGGTAAGGGTAGTTGTTAAAAATCGATTTAAATTGCTTATAACAATGTTAATTTGATAATAATTTTTTCAAAACATTATTTTTAATTAAAGTTTATTCTCTTAGCTTCAAAATGAAAATAATTTCAATTTTTTTGCTTTAACAGAACCGGAGTTATGAATTTTTGAAAGTGAGTCTCTAAGCCAAAAATCACGAAATTCTCAAAATTTATAATCTTGCTTAATCTATAAATCATCCAAATAAAAATAGCGACTGCAACCTTATATGTAAGCGTTTGGCTCTGATTTCCTAATTTTCAGTAAAAAATTATTTTACTTCCATAATTTTTATCTGAAAAAGCTACATCAGTCGTGGGCGAGTTCGGAAAATCTTTTCCTGGGGTTAGATTTTTCTTCATATGTATATATTCCAAAAAGTTATCATGTAATTATCAGTTAAAAAAATTTTAAAAAACGATACACCTTAAGCTGAATCCTTAGAATTTTTCTCATATTTTTATCACACAAATACTAAAAAATGTCAGCAACTTTATGAGGATATTTTCAAATTTCCATCATTCCGTCTCCATCATTTTTATGATTACTTTCTTTTTGTTCTTATTTCAAAATATGTAAAATAACATTTTCATTAAAAAAATTGCACATTAAATTCCGGAAGTTTAAAGGAAAAACTGAAAAACTTTTTTTCTTTAAAGGCCATTAAAAGCTAAGGTCACACTTAGCCATTTATAAAATGACTCCGCTGGCGGCAATTTAAAGCAGCAGAAAAAAAAAATATCAAAACAAAATGACAAAACCCATAAAATTAAAACAAAAAAAAAAAAGTCAACCAACAAGCTGTGGGCAGAAGAGAGAGCGAAAGAAAATAAACAAACAAAAAACCAGCAAAAGTAGCAGCTATAAAACTAAACAACAACACAAAATGAAGTTTCTGTCTGACAGCTGAGTCGTTCGTTCGTTTAGGATGTAGGAAGGAGCAAGAAGACATAAAACAGCCGCTACTTTATTTGAAGTTGAAAATTTTCAACAAAAAAATTCCACTACACTGTGCAACTTACCGCTTAACCCCGTAGATAAAAGAGTCCCGCACGTGACCTGCATTTTGTATGCAAATCACAAAAAAATTTTGAAAAAAAAATAGGCGAAATTACACAACATTTCAGTTGACGCGTCATTGATGATGGCATGGAAAAATTCTTCACGGGATTTGTTTTTATTTTTTTTTAACTCCACCAGAGGGCGTAAAAATTTTTGGGTAAAACGATAAACAAAAAAAACATGAGACGAAAACAGCAAAATAAACAAAAGACTTTGCACATTTGAATTAAAAGAAGACTATGAGTCAAAAAAAAAAAAAAAAAAAAAAAAAAAAAACAGAGAAAATAGGTGAAAAAATTTTAAAAAGAAGTGAAAAGTAGTGAATAAAAAAATTAAAAAAAAATTTAAAAAAAGTCAGTAAAATTTGAAAAAAGTATTCAGCGCATTCAGCATCAAAAGCAATTTCCGTTCTATGCCGCCATTGTGTTTGGCACAGACGTAAACATACAAGGTACCCTGTAGAAATCAGGGCTATAAAACGTTATTAGCATTCCTAAGTAATTTTTTTTAAAAGATTTGCTTAGTGCAAAGTGATAAGTTAAAGTTAAGCAAAATGTGAAATATACAATGAAATTCTGCTCCAGAAATGTTTATTACGAGTAGCATGAAAATTTCCTACCAAGACAGCTTAGATTCCGTCAACCATAAAATAATATTTTTTTCATTGACGCTAAACGCAACTTCCGTCAAAATGTCCGTGGCGAATAGTAGAACAAAACAAAAGAAAAAACCTATAAAAAAAGTCATAAAAAATCGACGATTGGAGCAGCGCACGTTTCTTCTAAAGCAAAACAAAAACAAAAGCAACAAAAATTAAGAAAAACGTAAATTTCTGCGTGATTTTGGTCAATGTCATTTCCGCGTCCATGCGCCAACATTAACATTTTGGTGGGGAAAAAAAGTCAGGCGCGTAATTTTTTTATCTTCTTTTGCGCTATAGCTAGCTACTTCTTCGAATGCAATTCATTTGAAATTCTACGCCATCTGCCGGCAAGTTTTGGGTTGAGTCGAACGAAGCGCGTTTAATTGATTGTTTGAGGAAACACGCGAAATTTGTTCGCAATTGTTATTTGTTGTTATTGCTCTTTATTGTTGGTTGCTTGTTTGCTGTCCTTTTCAGTTTTTGGCATCTGATAAACGATGCAGCAGCAGCACAGGATACCCGCCGCCGCCGCCAGTGTTGTAATGCGTAATTTAAATGTTTGTAAATTATTTCGTAATGTATTTATTCAACGCGCTTAATTTATTTTTTGGGTAGGAAATTCGCTTCGTTAACTTGGCCATGATAAAGATAAATACAGAAGTTAACGCATTTGTGCTAATAATGACATTTTATAGGTGCTGATGGTAATTTGTTGATCTATTGAAATTTTATTTCAAGAAAGTTACTTAGCCGAGAGTGAGCTTCAATTTGTGTGCAGTCATTTTTAATAAACACTAAAAAAACCAATTAAAATAAAATCAAAGCTTGTCTTTTAAGAGTAAAATAGGAAGCGATTTTGTTAGTGTTTTAAAGAGCTAAATTGAAGATTCTCTGAAGTAAAAAAAATTCTGAAATAGAAATATTTCTCAAAAAGTGCAAAATAATAAAAACTGAGTTTTTATTATTTTTTTTATTTGTTTTTTATTAAACATAATAACAGTTCAAAATTCATAGGACCAAATCCATTTCAAACCATGCAGTAGGAGTGACTTCAAATTGCGGAATTGGTTGCCGATTAAATATGTTGTTTTTCAAAGTAATTAAGGGAATACATATATCATCCCCCGATTTGATTGAAAACTATTTTTTACGAATTATTATGCCCATTTAAAGTTTTAGTGTCAGAGCTTGAAAAAGCGCTGAAAACTGGTTCAAAATAGTCGCATTTTCATCCAAATCAAAATAATTAATTTTTGTCTTTTGATTCTTATAGAAATTCTGATTCTCTGTCAGTATCTTTAAGAAATTTTGAAAATTGTTGAAAATTGATGGAGTTATAGCGCTTTTTATGAAAAAAAAAACAAGGCTGATTTTCTCAAAAACTCCTGTTTTTTACGCTTAAAATTTTACTGTAGATTTGTTATAATATGCGAGAGAAATGACATGAGTTTAATGCTTGTTAAAACACATTGGAGGTCAGGAGATTTTTTTTCCCCAAAATCAGAATGTACATTTCTTTTTCATCATTGCCAAGCCACTCTACGGTACTATTTTCAGCAAATAACAACAGCAGCATTCCAAATTACTTTCTGCAAATCCTGCTTGCATTCTGCATACTTTTTTTTGACGTTATTTTCGTAATAACATTTTATCGTAGGAAAGATATAAAAAGATTGTACGCACATATAGCTTTTTCGCTGACAAAGTCAAACAAACAAAACATTCAAAACTCACAGAAGTAGTACAATCAGCGAAAAAGCAATATGTGCGTACAATGTTTTTATATATTTCCTATGATAAAACGTTATTACGAAAATAACAGTAAAAAAAAGTAAGCATATACTTATACCAACATTTTTTATATCTCAGCAGTTATTTGATGAATATGAATGAAACTCGGTAATTTTGACTTTTTCTCATATTGGAAGAGCGGCACCGCTCTTTTTTTTCTTTTTCGTATATACGTACTATGTTTCATATAAATTCATCAAATAGTTTATGAAATATAATGAATTTAATTCTTCTCTTATATGGGAGGGCGTGGCATTGCCCACTTTTTCCAAACCCAACAAATCTTAGAACCTTACACAAACTATAAGCAGCATATACATATACCAAATCTTATCCAACTGTGTCAACCAGTTGCTGATATATAAGATATTTGATTTTTTTTCTCATATTGGAGGCGGGTCACCGCCCATTTTTTCATTGAATCTTACTTTTGGCTCTACCTTTTATGTATGTATATGGCAAGTTTCGTTTATTTGCGTCAAATAGTTGATACAATACGATAAATTTTAATTTTCTTTCACATGGGGGGAGGGGGGGGGGGGGGGTGTTGCATCGATTGAAATAAATCTGACGTGACAACGAGACACGTATATTTTCAGAATACATATATTGAAATTTCTCATGAGTGCAACAAAAAGTTTGATTTTGTCGGACCGTGTTTTAGATGCTACTTCAAAACGACGATGCGTTTTGCTGGTTTCGATTAGTTATGTTAATAGATTCAAAGAAAGTTTTAATGTATTACTCACAATTTTTTTGGAACTTCATTGTAAAGATAGATTGGAACTTACCTGAAAAAAGATTAAAAAAATTTTATTAAATATTTTTTAAAGCAGTTTTTTAGACTGAGCTTAAAAATCAGTGATAACGAGAGAGTGTCTTTTGAGGTAGTATAAGCGAATTCAAGAGTCTATATCTGGGCAAAGCACCATCCTATTGAAAAGAACATAAGGTAGAATTTAAAGGCAGAATTTAAAAGAAATATGCCAGAAATGCAAGAAATTTGAGGATACCTACTTAAGGAGTAAGTAAGAGGGTTCAAAAACAATGACCTTGCCTATGATCTTGAAATAAATGTCTAAGGTCAATCCAGAATCAGTTATTATATTGTTATTAGACGTTATCATTTATAAATTTAAGCTCAATAGAAACATTTTTCATTCAAAACAAAAAAGTAATTTTGTTCATTTAGTCACATAATGCGTGAAATGATTTATAAGTGAAGTTGACTGACATTTTATATTTTGCTGGTAAGAGTAAAAGCTAGTAAAATTCCATTAAATGTCAAATAAAATCAAACAAATTATTGCCCAACAAATTTATTCAAATCTCAAAATTGAATACATAATCGCTCATTCATATACATATGTAAGTCCACTTCTTTTGCTGAATGGAATAGAGACTCAATGAGCTATATGATATGATTTGATGTGATCTCATTTAGGGAATATTATAGCAATTATTCAAACTATTAAATATGTGCAAAACCATGAATACTAACAATTTATTTCAAATATTAATCAAGTACAAAATTATGTTATTAGTGAACTACATAATTCATTTAGAAGACAATTTCTATTTTACATTTAAATTGAAATCACAAAAATTGCATCAATTAGTTTACAAATTATTTGCAAATGCTAGCAATTTGTTAAATTACAATTTAAGTACAAATACAAATGAACAGGAAATTGTCAATGATTTGTTGTAGCATTTTTTGTTGTATTCAACAAGGACAATGGCAACAAGAAAAACGGCAAAACAATTTTACAAATTAAAATTTAAAATACAAAGGAAATTTTTCACCACACTTTTGTGTTTTTGCAATTAATGCTAACAATGCAAAATGTGCAGACTCTCAAGTAAGCAAAAGGTGGATCTAAAAAAAAAAAAAATATTTATAAATTGTTTAAAAATACTGAAATGTTGCTCAAAACAAAGCAGACAAAAGAAATTCTAACAAAGTAATATTTCAACTGACTCAGTTTACGTGACGTATGAGCAACATTTAATTATTTATATATGAGACAAAAACGTTTCTTATGCAGATTACACTGCTCCGATAAGACTTATAGGTTATATATATATTGAGTTATTTCTATTGAATTTAAAACTGCCTACAATAATACTAGCGTTTACTTTTTGGCCTTTAACATAAATGATATAAGATCAACCCTAAAACTAATTCTATGCTGCAAATCTAAAACACTGCCAAACGTTGCTATACGTGGTATAACTCATTCAAAACAATTGTCTGCCATTCAATATTTCAGTGAAATCTAAAACAGGATATGCTGTTGCTCTTATTACATTGCTGTTAGCATGCAACAAAAATAAAAGCAGCAACAACTGCAACAGCAAGCGCATTTTCAATTGAAACAAACGAATTAAAAATGGTTGCAATTTGATGCGTTGCAGCATATTCAAGTAACAACTTTTGGGTGTTATGGCAAACCTCACCCACTTTAATGGCTTAAAAAATTGCATTGAAAGGAATCAAAATTTCGCAGAATCGTTAAGCCGCTAGAGAAAATGCTGCAATAAAGGGTTACAAATGCAAATCACTTTATCACTATTTAAATTATCGAATATAACATGATGTTAGAATTTTCAGCTTTGACTGCACTGAAAAATAGTTTAAAAATATATAAATTTAAGAAATTTTATTGAGATGAGCAGCAATATATAATGCAATAAGTTAAGCTAAAAGATGGTCAGCAATTGCGTACCGTTTTTGTTCATTAATCTTCTATCTTAACAAAGAGTACTACGTTAAACACTTCTTTCGCTTCGACCTTTTTCACTTCTTAACTAAATTTTTCATTTTCAACTCAAAAATTTTTCACAGTGTAGGCGACAACAAATTGTCTATTGTTGTTGTGTAGGCTACAAATTTTAAATGCAATAGCAATAGCAGCAACACTGAAGCAGCTTTCAACTGCAATTTTCCTATGATGTTAAGTGCGACGAGGGGCATGCAGGAAAAGAGGATTCGCTAAAAAGTCATAAAATACAGCAGAAGGAAATGTATGTACTTATATATGTGATATTATGTGGACAATAGTAGGCAGCAATTGATGATACCAAATATTCGTTAACAAAGTGCCCAAAAAACAGCATAGAGATTAGAGTGGCGATCAATGTGAAAGAATTATGCAGGGAGTTCTAAATTAAAGTCAGCGCTTCACACACAATTACAAAAGATTTATATGCTGCGATTGCATTTTAAATGGCTGCTTGATTATAACATTTATGTGTGTGAATGCAAATGAGCGTTTGTTTTTTGAAAAATTTTCAAAGCTTAAAGGAGGCATCTTTAAAATTTTTTAAGTTTATATTTTGCACTTAATAAAAAAACATAAAATCATTGCTGTCATTACACAAAATTTTTCCCAATGGGCTAATTAAAAGGCTTTGGCTTAAAAAAACGTCGAATAAATTTAAATTGCGTTGATGTAGTGCACTGATTGAAGCAAGAAATCAACAAAAGCACAACGATAAAGTAAACGTGCGATATGTTCACGTGTAAACACACACACACATCTTTGAGTGTTTTAACAATACAAACAGAAACACATCGAAGTTATACACAAACGAACTCAAGTTGCAATTTAAACACAACAAAGGATAAAGTGTTTTTGATATAACGTGCAGGAAAGTGCGCTACACTTTTTGGTTTTAAATGAAAATTTTTAATTAATGTTGCTGTAAAGGATGGCAAGAAAATGAGCAGGGCGTTTGTTTTTTTGCAAACAAACTTTTTCACCACAAAACTAACACACACGCACACACATTCACATACAAATGAAAAATGCAATTAGAGAAAATTTACACTCTTAATTATTTTTTCTTTTTTGTGCAAAAAAACAACTTAAGTGAAAAATGCAGTCACACACTGCATTGAAAATAAAATAGGGTGGGCATTAGAGAAGAATTTTTTGAGCTTAAAACATTTTAATTTTCGTATTATATTAATTTATAATATTACGTTTTATTAATGCCTTTACCTTGACAAAAAAATTTAACTTGGAATTGGCCGTTTGCGGCGAGATTCACATAGCAGAGACTGATTTTTAGTATATTGTCAATGCATTCACAACAATTGTACAAAATAATTAAGTGTTTTCCGTAAAATTATTCGCATTTAGGTGTTGCTTGACAAAGTTGGCAACAAGAGGCTAAAAATGAAGCATTATTGTTACCTTGAAATGGTGCAATATAGAAATAAAAATAATTTCAAAACCGTTTCTTATAAAAGATTGTTGGAAAAGCTCGTACTTATCGTCACTTATACACTATTGGCTTAAAAAATGTCAACGATATTGTCAGCCACGACGTTCGTTGTTTCTTTAAAATTATTGTAAATGTTCCAAGTTTCTATTTCTGTTTATGTGCACTTTAAATTTATTATAAAACATCTCACATGAACATCATATTTCTGACACAAATAATATTTTTTCAAAAAAAAGTCCACCCTAACAAACACACTCAAACAAAATTAAACCATGTTAGGTAACAACCACACCTGATTATGATTGAATGCATTGCTCTGATTTTGCTCTGGGTTTTACTGTGTGGTGCGGTATACAGCGGTTGGGTCTCTGGTCGAGAGTTTCTTAACCTAAACCTATGTGTGTGTTGTTGTTGTAGTACAAAAAAAATGGGCCATTTGAAAGTGAAAATTTGCAATAACAAAATCAGCAAAGAGCACAAAAAAAAAGGAAAAGAGAAAAGTAGCAAGAAAAAGTGAAACTTATGCGGTAAAGTTTTGTGTGTCTGTAGGTATGGGTATGATTGTGTTAGTGTCAAGTTAAAAGTTTAAGTGTGTCGAGTAAAAATCCTTCACGTGTTTGCCATTATACACCACAGTTTTCCTTTTTTTTTTTATTTCACAAGCTTTATTTTTATTATAAATGAAAATTATGTGTGCTGGATTCTATAGAGGTAAGGTAAGCACCTATCTGTGAACCAGTTTACACTTTTTCGCATTGTATTGTTAATTTACACTGTGAAAATATATGATTTTTGTTCGGACCTAAAAAAAATTTGTTTTGGATTGACAAAACGTATGGGAGCTTTTCCAGTTAGCAGTTTGATTGAAAACGTGTACATATTTTGATTTTTAGTACTTGGCCAGTGAAAACCAATGAATTATTTTAGTAGCACGAACTTTTTAAAAAAATTTGGGTAACTTTTGCAATACCCAGTTTTTTTCTTCATTTTATTTGAGTCTTAAAAATAGCTAAAAAAAAACTGAAAAATCGACAGCAATAGCACAAGCAGAAGCACATTTTCAGTAGTCAATGATGTGCTGTATCGGTTGGAGCAAACAAAATTTTAGGGTGGTTCAAACATTTTTTTTTTTTGCACCAATCGATAGGGAAAGGTCGAAAATAGCCACTTCCGAGCTCAATCTATCAACTAAAAAAAAAAATTTTTTTTAACCACCCCAATTTTTTTTTTTTTTTGCTTCAACCGATAAGAAATTGTCGGAAATGACTTTTAGACATACCTTAGGGCGGCTCCGGGCCTTGGAAAGCACCAAATGGGTTGGATACGGTACTTTCCAAGGTTCGGAGCCAACCAAAGTGATGTCCAAAATTATTTTTCGAACTTTCCCACTCGATTGGAGCAAAAAAAAATTTGCCGAAAATGGGTCAAAAACGGTCCTTTCTAGGGTCCGGAGATACTGCAAATGATGTTAAAAATTCATTTTCGACCTTTTTCCATCGATTGGTGCACAATTTTTTTTTTGAAAATAGACCGAAATCGGACATTTTTGGGACTCGGAACCACCTCTGGTGGTCGCCAAAATCTAATTTCGACATCTCCCTATCGATTGGTGTATAAAAGAATTTCTAAACTTGCACCAAAATCAGACATTTTTGGTACTCTGGACCACCCTTGAATAATAATTGACAATGGAAAAACAATTTCTTATGCATAATAGTTATGACTCAATTTAAAAAAGAATCCATTGAAAAATAATAGTTATGGACAATTAATATAATATCTCTTATTAATAATGATTAAAAAATTAAAATTGGGTAATTTTTTCAATCACGAAAAATGAAATAATAGTTATTTTGGGTCCCTGATCTATTTCCTTTATAGTCTATTTTTTTTTCTCAGTGTGGCATTAAATTTCTCATAAATTCTAATAAGTGCTATTCTCACTACACAAAGTCTGAATCTCACTCTCTGCGGGACAAGTAAAATAATTTGAATAAAACAGAGTCTTTGTAAAACTAACCAGGTCAGCTCGGTTACACCATAATTTGAGCGCATTCAACGCCTTTTTTTTTTTTCTTTTCAACTAAGACGCATACAAATGAGCGGTTAAAAAGGAAAGAAGGAAAAAAACATAATAGAAAAAATGTTAAGTACTATCTTTAAAGCATGTATATTTAATGAGAAAATAAAGCACTTTTTAAGATGCAGTGAAATTTATGCAAAATGCAAAAATTATAACAATTTATTTTGGCTTAAAATTAAAATTGCTTCATGGTATATGTAGGAATAAATTTCAATTCCATGATACAAAATTTCCACTTTAAGTGTCACCAAATATATTGCTCAACCAGTGCAAAAATTTGTACGCATTTACCAAACAGAAAAATATGTCAATTGCTGCACACATGCATATGTGGTGTACAAGCATTGGAAGACTCCCAGCAAACACTTTTAAACGATGAGGTTAGCGTGTAGTTTATGTGACTTTTCGATCGTCTGTAAAATTATGCAATACAGGCTCTACTGTGTCTGGATCAACGCGGCTACTACAAAGATGTAATATGATCCCAGCGAAATATTATTAAGTCAGGCATAACGTTAGCCTCGGAGTCTCTCCAAAGTAGCTTAGCTCGGGAATAGTGGCTATTTAAAACGATATGCAATATATCAAATGAAAACGTTTCAAGCAATTATAGTTGTAGGTGAAATATGTTAAAATAGCATGTAACAAAAAAGTTATGTCGAATCACAATGCATTAAGCGAAATTTAATTTAATAAAAGCCTAAAAGTATGCCATAAAATATATATTTTCTTCAATACAATTTTCAAGTGAGATTATTAATACCATGTCTTGAATAAGCAAGAATCTTGCATACGTTTGCTGGGTACGCTTATATTAATGTGTATATAGGGCCTATATCAGTATTTCAGTTGATTACTGTTTGTTAAGAGCAAAAAATAAAAAATAACAGAAAACAACTGAACGCAGCATTTTTCGTTAAAAAATTTGTCAAATCACTGAGTCAAAACATTTTGATTTGATTGAAACAATACAAATTGCGGCTCTTTCACCATTACTGACGGTAGACGGCAGTCTGTATAGTTTCTGTGTCATTTCAATTGTTTACGCAAAGAAAGTGTTGTGAAAGTGATACAACTTTTCAGACGATTCATGTGAATTTGTTTTTTAGTGATGAAACAGTTAATCAGTTAAACGGAAACAATGTATTCAAAGGGCTGTAATAGCAAAAACAATCTTTGTGTGAGTTTTGTTCCAAAAAATAATCAAAAATTTTCGAGTTTTGATATTTTCAACCTACTCGTTTCTTTTGCGTTTCTTCATTTATATTTTCAAATAAAGTAACCCTAATTTTCATAAATTATTTAGTTTTTGACAAAAATGTAAATTTTGATTTTCATTATTTTTAATTAAAATATTGTTGAGCAAACCATGCATGTTTTTAATTTAAATAATAAAACTTTAAAATTATGGTTACTTTTGATCTGTAGTAATGAAATTATTTTTGATCGGAAGAACTGAATGCAAAAACTTTTGTAAATTTTAAAAAGAGTAATAAAAATAAAAAATTCCAGATTGACTGAAAAAAATAAAGTTGAATATCATAGAATTAAGCTTCATACGAAAAAAACCGAATACTTTAATTTGAAATAGGTATTCACTATGAGCACAGAAAGGTTTGCAAAATTCACACACCGTTGAACACAAACAATATAATCATAGTAATAATAAACGGAAAATAGACGAAAATGTTGCTGTAGCTGAGCAAAAGCTGATTCCCTCATTTTGGCCAAGTGGAGATTTATATGATATTTTGTTATAAATTTATATATGTATGTATGTAAGAGAAACATCAAAATACCACAGTGCAATTTTTCAATTCATTAGCAATTAGCAACTACTTGTGCTTTTTTGTTGCCGCACGGCTAGCCAAATAGTGATTTTTCGTACCTTTTGTTCTTGAGCAACACTTGAAAGCCTTGTTAGTTTTGAACATTAAAAAATTTTCAAAATTTACAAAAGCTCAAAGTTTCTACACCAAAATGTTTCAAATAAAAGTTGGTGGGTATCAAAGGCCTGATCCATCCATGACCTTAACCATGCCCTTGACCTACATTTTCAGGGTTATTTGAAGGTCAACTTTAGTTTTTCAAACGGAAACCGCTATTTTTGACCTCGGATTCCGGAAGAGCATAAAATTCTACGTTCAGATAGGTATTCATGTTAGAGGTCAAAGTGACCCTTGAAGGTCATTTCAAGATCGATTTCCCGCTTGGTGCAGAAAAGCTGCAGCCAGTTTAGGCAAGATTGTGCAGCGGTCCAACCAATGATTACTAGCTATTCTGCACCAAGCGACCTTGAAATGACCTTCAAGGGTCACTTTGGCCTCTTAACTTGGCTTTCAACTAATTCAGCTATGTAAGTTAAAATGGGACACCCTGTATAAATAGTAGTACAGTGAAACCTGGTTAAGCGGTATTTGGATAAGTGGGAAACTTCTACTAGTGAGACTCACTTCAAGGTCGCATCAAAATACCTCTATCACTGGGACTATTAAACCTCTATATCTGGGATTTGATTTTCTAAGTTTTTGTGCGATTTGGCCTCTACAACATGGGCCTTTCCCTCTATATCTAGGACTATTTAGAAATAACCTCTCAAAGTGGAAATAATATTTATGTGTGTATAATTTGTTATTTTGAAATTGAATTTGCACGTTTTATCGGTCTGAGTATGGTTATTTGGGAAACTGGGTAAATGGGAAACTTCTTTAATTGAGCAAAAAAATGTTAGTCCCTTGGAGATCCCAGTTATCCAGGTTTCACTGTACATACTCTAATTAATGAATATTTATTTGCACTTAGTCTCCAAATCTTTTAAAACGATTATCCTATCAGTTGAGATGCCATGCCATTAAATTGAATTGAAGGGGCCCAGGGCTAAAAAGTAGAAATAGTGGGTCCCACTAAAGCAAAAGTTTTATGATCACAATCTACCGCAATTGCAGTAAACAGAAGTGATGTTTGTAAAATCTACTTTCAGACCAGCTAAAATTTTTGGAGTCCCGCTGCAGTTTTAGTTACTTATTATAATTAGAATTAAGAGCCTATAACTTATTGTTAGTCTTTGATTTAAAGAGATACAATAAATTAAAAGAAGAGTAAAAAAAAAAAGAAAAACAATGGGGCGAAACTTATATTTCCTACGAATGTATGAAAAGAACATAAAAATTAAATAATCCACAAGGCACTTGTGTTATCATAAACCTCTAACGAATAGCATAATATTTCGCTACTTGAACTCAAGGAAAACTAAAGAAACTAAAGTAGAAGTTAGTCTTCCTCAAACTTTTTTGTCTCTTTAAAATATTGCAGAAGCATAGGAAGAGAAAAAGAATGAGCAGTACTCAATCCCAAGATATCGCTATTCTGCATCTTGCGAAAACTTGACAAATACAGAGGTTGTGCTCTATAGGATCGTCATCCTCAAGACACAATTGGTATGTTGGATCGTTGAAGACACCCATGTTAGACAAGTGCTGCCCACATGTATTATTTCCTCCGATTAACACTTCCAGTGGAAGTAGGTCCTTTCTTCGCAGAAGAAGTAGCTAATTTCTTTAGTAGTGCCTCCACAGAAGGCTTTGCTGGAATCAAAATCAGACCAGCTCCTTGTGTGAGCAGTGCTCATAAGGCCGTTGATCCAACGAATGATTTCCGCGAAACAGATGCCGATGAATGATTTCCGATCGATTGGAGTGACCGCTGAACGCTGGTTAGCCAAAGTTCATTCCTTCAACTCATTGTGCCTTGCTACAGTGCCTAACTTAAATTTCACATTTGGTTTCAAATTTTATTTTGAAGTCAATGGAAAGACACTTTTATCTACATACTTTCTTATGAGCAGCGCGTTGGCTTTCAAGATAAAAGTGCAACATATAAGTTAAAAAATTTATCTTCCACGACCAAATTTGGCGTCCATTTCATTATAACGCATTGCGTGATTTAAATAAAAATTGCATATCTAAGAACCTACAATGTGCATCAGTTTATAGAGTTCTCTCGCTTGACTTAAGTTATCTATGTAGTGCCAGTGAATCAGAGCCACGTTGTTGTTTTTTTTGCTGCCAACAACTTTATTAAGCTTAAGTTTTTTAGCATGCAATCCATGTTTTTACATTACATTAATTTTATTTTGCGCAATTTGCTTCCTCCAGTCTCTCTGTCTCTCTTTTCGCATCTTTAAAGAAACTAATTTTCTTAAGTGCGCAATTCAGCGCAATTGTTTTGGCACAACAACATACACTACCTAAATCGCATTGCTGCTGGAGCTTTTTTTTTTTTTTGTTTGCTCTGTTTGGTTCATTTCTTACCCCCTTAATTTTAAGTTTCATTCTATTTATTCTTCTTTTTTTATTTTTCGCCTTGGGAGCTGCACGTGATGTTGCTGCAATCTTTCGTGCAGACAATCTTTATGACTTCTTAAAGAAACTACAACGGCGCGGCAACAAAGCAACAGCAGTGTTTTGCTGTTAAAAGCATTGCTATTTATACGCATTTCAAATTAAAGTTTTTACTATTATCTTCGAAAGTTCCATCAGAAATGTTAGTTAAATAAACTATGAGCACATTTTGTTAGGGAACTGTATTAAAAAAAATCACAATAAGTTTGAGAGTTTTTCGCAAAATCTATGGGGGCTTAAGTAATGCCAATTTTTTTTTTAGGATACTCTTATTAATCGATAATTTCTTTTGGCAAGAAAAAAGTAAATCAGTGAAACAACTCTTGTATTGCCTTCATTTAAAAAAAATTTTAAGTTCAGTGAAGTTGTTGTTTTTTTTTAGAGCGATACACCACACATAAATGTCTATAGAAAAAACACCTACAACTTTCACAATTCTTTTACAGTAACAATACTTAAACAACTGTGATGAAACATTTTTTCTATGGGTGTACTCACTACCAGTACAATTGTCTTAACGTGATTGCGTTTAAAACTTCAACCTTCTTCCGCCTTAAGACATTTTTATTAGCATTTAGCTTTACTGATTCACTGCTCCAGCTACCTCGCCTTCATCTACTAAATATTTTTTATTTATATTTTTTTTCTGCGCTAACTCGCTCATTCACTTCGAATAGAAAGGAAGTTGTATTTTCCGCTAGAGGCAGTCATGCTTGAGCATTTTAAGCTGCCATAAATTTTGTGCGCCACGCCAAAATCTGCGCTTTTAGGAAATCTGTTTATGCGGTGTTTATAGCTACAACAGCAGCAGTAAGAGTTATGCTAAGGACATTCTGTCAAGTGATGGTGTGGTTGATGCTTACCAAACTCAAATTGTGATTTTTTTTTTATTTTCGAAGTTCAAAACTTGACCTTTGCAGTGAAATTGTTTTAAGCACTGACTTTCATACAGTGAGTTTTAGGATTTAAAAATAAAAATAAAGCGGTAGAATGGCTTGATAAAACTCTTGAAAATGCATTTTCTATTAAATGAATATAAAAATAGGTTATAGCAAATCAGTTTTAAACAACACTGATGCAAGTCGCGTGAATTTTTGACCCCCAAGGGGGTGGTAGTGGGAAAACTGGCAATTGAAACCATTTTTGAAGGTTATATATATTCGGAATCACCGCCCTCGAAAATGTGGATCTAGAGGGGTTTATCCTCTGGGTCACGAGACTTTTTTTTTGTGTGCCTGTGTTACTTAACCCTAGTATGGCCAAAGATTTTTGTAACTTATTTCGGCCGAAGCAGTCACTCGGGTGACTATATTTGAAAATATGATAAATTTTGGATATATAGGAAATTTTTTAGGAAAATTGGGAATAGTTGAAAAGTTCTGAATCAAACAGAAATTTTTTTTTAAAAAGTAAACCAATTTAAAATAAATATCTGGCAACACTAACAGCTGATTAGTTTTACGGATTATTTACTGAATATTTAAAATTGTTTTTCCAAGGCATGGGCACCAGAGTGTTCACGCCACATGATATTTTCGATAGGAAATTTAACGTAGAATACGATGGTGACATTGAAAATTTGATACAGGGTGGGAGCAATTGTTAAAAATCGATTTAAAAATTTAAATTGTTCATAGCAATATTAATTTGTTAATAATTTTTTTAAGAAATTATTTTTTTATTAAAGTACACTTTCTTAGTTTTACAATGAAAATTATTTCAATTTTCTAGCTTTAACAGAACCGGAGTTATGAATTTTTGAAATTGAGTCTCCAAGTCAAAAATCACGAAATTCTCAAAATATAAATTCGCTCTATTTCGAAAAAAAAGTTTTTTCAAAAAAATACTCCACGTATGTATCTCTTCTTTTTCGATACGGAAATTTCAAACCAAATCAAAAATGTGTCGGTAAATCTTTGTCAAAATTCGTTCGGTTTGTTTGCTGCTTCGGCCGAAATGAGAATACGAAACTTCAACAGATAACAATTTCAAGTATTTTGAGTTTTTTACACTTAAAATTCATTAGTTTAAGATGTCAAGGAAGATGAGTTAAAAGAATTGATAAGAAATACATTTTTTTAGTCGAAAAAGTTGAAATAGTCACCCGAATGAGGGTTAAAAAAATTTTCTCTGGCCTGCAATAAAAAATTAAATTTTTTTTTTTTTTAAAAATACGAGTTTCAACAATTTTTTGGCATTTCGGAAAGGTTTAATTTAAAAAATTTTACGTTTTGCGCTTTCTAGCCATTTTTAAACCGAAAAACTGAATTTGGGACCACTGTGCGCTGGTCTACTGGTACGATGTGAAATCTTATAGATACGATGACTATTCGTTCGGTATTTCTCGGGACAGTCCTGTATTTCAGTATGCTGTCCTGGTTTTGTTTTTAAGAAATAAGGGACATACAGATGTCCCGTATTTAACTTTAAGTCCTGTATTTGTTCCGTATTTGGATAATAATGTTTTCTTGTTAGGTTGAAATGGTGTCATGCAAAAAACTTTTTTCAAGAAGGAATAGCTAAATTATTTCTATACCAAGTTCTTAAAAAAAAGGGCATCAACTCTTTGCAGCAAAGGAAATTTGGTTGTGAATTTTTTCGCAAATTTAATGAATTTTTTCTTGTCCCGGATTTCGCTCCTAAAAATATGGTTACCGTACTTATAGACAACAAAAATGGCCCAAAATTCAATTAAGATCATTTTATTGGGATACCCATTATATAAATTTTCATTGATTTTGCATTTCCTATAATTCCTAAAATGGACATATAATGGTCCTCTATCCAAAGAGAACCCCCATAATGTGAACTACATCATACAAAAATTTAAGCCATTTTGGCCAAATGCAGATTCTCATACAAAAAACTGCGGCTTTATTTGCTATATCAAAGCAAAATTGTACTAAAGCTCAGTCTGCATTCGAAAAAGAGCTTACAATTGTTTCAAAGATATAAAGAAAAGTTACTTATTATGAGGAAAAATTTGATTTAGTGAAAAAGCGAAGCTATAAGAAGAACTTAACTAATGTTTTACTTGAAAAAAATACTTTATTAGTGATTATAGTGGTAAAAAGGTCCTCATTAAATACTCAAAAGATTTATTAAAATAATGGACATAAAACACTTTGAAACTAAACAGCTCATACGTTCATTACGTATTCCATTGAAAAATCATGCAACGATATTAGTTAATACATAATTTAAGATTTTTGAGATAAGTAAATCTTGAAGAACATAACCGACTGCTCAGCAATGTGCAACACCTGACCCCCGCCAACATCTGTCAGTATTTTTCGCAAACGCAGTATGAAAATTTTCAAAGCAGCACTCAGCGCTGAAGCGTAAACGCTGGAAACGTGTGAAATTTTGAAGATCTCCTCACGCCATTTCTTCTTTTCATTTTATCTCTACATACCCTACATAGTATATTCATTAAAATTTTTTTTCTTCTGAATGCTGCTTGAAATATGTTGCAATTTTCTTTGTACCATCAAGTCGTTTGTGTTGCACGCAGCAAAAATGCAAACTGCATTTTGCAATTTGGCCCACGCTTGCAAATTTCTTACCTTTCAGATCTTGGCCGCTTTTTATGCAACATCCTAAATCTGAGCACGTGTTTTGATTCCTTTTAAGCTGGGTGCTTTTTCTGGTGTTTTTCTTTTTCTTTTAATTTTTATTTTTTTTAGAAACTAAAAGGATAACATTTTAATAAAGCAGCCATGCAGCATGCACACAAGGATTGTAACCTTCATTGTGTGAGTGCACGTGCAACAGCAGCAGTGACCGTGGTGGCATCAGTGTTGGGTGCTGAATAGAATTTTATTGCCATCATAAGTTATGCATCGTTGAAGCAGCGAGTTCGCTTCTTCAGTTTTTTTGGTAGATGGCTGCTGTTGCTGTTGCATCCTTGCAACATTTTTTTTACGAGTGTTAGCTTAACTTACAAATTGCCAAGCGTCTGTTTTATTTTTTTCTCTTTCTTTTGTTATTGTTACGCGAAATATTGCTTGAATTATGACTTGAAAGCTTATGGTGAAGAAAAATACTGCACTAAATAAGCTAAACGAAATTTCTCACAGATTGAGGTACATAGTAGGTCTTGACGTGTCTGCTATGACGGATAACTTGTATAATTTGAAATTATTTTATTTATTGCTAGAAATTTTTTATGCGCGTTTCGTAAATGGATGGTGCGATGTGAAATTGAAGGAGAAGATTTTATTTAGCATTTTAAAATTTTGAAAAATTTTCTTAAATTGAACGAAAAATTGTGTTAATTTAGCAAACGGCCAATAAGCCCAAGCACATATTTTGCTCATTAATCTGTTGTCTCTGCTGGTGGCTATGAAATAAAATCTATATCAGAGTAAATTGGCTGAAATTGTTACGCTTTTTGAAGTTTCCAATGGTTTTCTTACGTTTGACATCTTGTGTGACTGAAATTCGACACACTTTCCATTATCTTATCGTGCTGAAATTTCGCAAGCGGATTTGGTGCTGTTGACAGTACAATAAAGTATATCCAACACTGTTTTAAAGCCAAAGTGGCAGTACGCTATTTTATATGGATATTGTTTGGCTTAGGCTAAGGTAACGTGATCATGTGATCCACGTTTCGCGATTTTTTTTTTTTCAGAATAAATCGATGGCTCGATGAACAATTGAAGCACGTACATATTTTACATTACAAAAAGCATGGAATTTGTACACAAAATCGTCAGTATCTTGTGAGTAAGATCGCAGATCAAAAAGTAACCATTGACAACTTAGAAGCTAATGAAAAATAAAATCATAATACCGTACCATTTTAAGCTGTAAGCCTTTAAACTACTACTACTACAACTTTCACTAAAAAACTATAAGTGTGTCAGTCCCCTGTCAATCATATTTAACATGCGGCAAAGTATTACTTGAATATATTTATTTTAGAGGGTTATTCAGATTATTCAAATTCTGAAAAATTAAACGAAAAACATTGTAAGCCAATTTCTAAGAGAGCTCAATATATCAAGAGTTGGTCACTTTGAACATCTTGAAATGTATGCATCGTTTGTTAGATATTCGGATTATTTACTTAAAAAACCAATATGTATACAATGTAAGAAATTCTCTAGCGTCAGTCCTCTGCCGTGCTAGATAGCTGACAACAAGGAAGGCCCCGAATCGTTTTTTATCTTGATGACTTTTTTGATTTATAAGCCACAAAAAAAAAAAAGTTGAGAATAGGAAAACCGATTTGGACGCCTTTCTTAGGAAAGTTTGAAAATTTGAATAATTTTCTCATATGTATTGTTAGTGTTGGAAAATGTGAACTATTCGAGGTCTCAGAAGATATGTACCACATAGTAGTAGTAGTATTTTTAATCATTTTTGTTGCACCTAGTAGTTTGTGGTACATTAAAAAAATCGACACTCCCCTGATGTCATCAGTCCCTTTTCAAGTCCACAGGTATCAATGTACGACGGCTTTTTGAACATTTAAAGTAATATACCAATTAAAAATCGATTTTGATGGGTCGTTTTCTGAAAATGAGATCAAGAAATTTTCCATTTTCAAAGATTTGTATAAAATAATATGTACTTTATGCTGAAAGATCCCCCACATTTGGAATTACATACCAAGGAACTATAACTTTCTATTAAAAACTAAGTTCGCTGATCGCTTACAAAGTAGTTAGATTCCTGACCCAAAAAACCAATGCCAACCCATCATTGGGACAAGTTTCGACAATGCAACTCCGTTTATTATATGCAGGCCTCTTCGAGTTATATCATTTGGCATACATCTGAAGCTAAAATATTATGCAGTTTTAATTAAAACAACAATTTTGGGCGAAATTCGGTAATCTTCGAGCATCGGAACGGGCTTTGGTGAGACAACCCTGGTTGGTTAGTTTCACCAAAATGCTTTACCATCTTTCCCGTATATCTTATACACTCGACTTTTCTACAGCGGGATCTTGGGCTTTTACACACTCTAGCGCATTTTCTAGTATCTGCACGCTTCCGCGCATTTTCCCAAAACATTACGTTAGGCATTTTTTCGCACTTTTTCAAACGTTTTCACGCATTTCCATGCTATTTCGTGAATTTTCACTTTCCCAACTATCCTACTTTAATAATATTTTATTAAATGATATTCTCACTATCTCGGTAGCAGTTTTACCTAATAAAACTAAGACTACAAAGTGGGCGCCTGCACCTCAATCAAGTCAAAAGCTTCTGACTACACAATTAATATCAAGCAAATAAGTAACGCATCGATTCGTAGCACTCATATTATCTACGATACATGAACTCAAGCAGCGGATGCAACTTGAGATGCACTCAACATCAATCAAAAATCAAGCAGAGTAACTAAGAAACACATTCGCATGCATCAATGATGCACGTCAGCTTACGAGTGCTAAACAAACAGCGAGTCGAATTTAAGAGGACATGGAATGGAAAAAATCAATACACACACGAAAAAATGCCATAGTTCTTAAATGAACTTCAAAAATCTCGAATCGTTAGTATGAGCAAATAAACAGAAATGTACGATTGATTCGACTTACCTCTGTACAAAATTGACAGCCACACTGCAGCAACGTTGTGGCCTCGTCTGCGTTTTCGACATCAATGAGACACAACTTGCAGGTGAACATTTCAAAAGGCTTTGTCGCTATTGCTGGTACCATGGCTGCTGTTGCTACGACGGAAGTTTGCGGTTCTTCATTTTGCTTGAATTTCTTTTGCGACGACCTACGCTGATGTTTTGATGTGCTACGCGACGACGATGACGACGCCGACGACGGCGACAATCTCTTTGATGCTGATGATGATGATGCTGACGATATCGACGACTTCACACTAACATTGACAGCTGCCTCTTCTTCCGATGATGAAGCAGATGATACAGCTGCAGAGGATGATGACGATGATGTCATCGAGAGTAGTGAGGTGACGGTAATGGGAGGTTGCTTGGTTGTTGAGGATGTTGCTGCTGTTATTGCTGTTCCAGCAATGGGTGGTGGGAATCCACCTAGTAGGCTACCATTGGCAGCTGCATTCAAATCATATGACTTGTTTGTTGGCGTTGTGGGCGTAGACGTAAGAGGCGTAAATGTGGCCGTTGTCAAATTGGACGGTGGTGTAACGCTGCTACTAGCGCTATGCGTACTTTGCGCGCCAGCGGAATTTTTGCGAGAACCCCTAGCACCACCACTGTTGCTGCAAGCAATAAGATTTGATCTCATGGTCGAATCACCGCAGTCTGTTACATCCAAGCTATTGCGACCATTTTGGATACCTGTACTGCAGTAAGTGGAACTTCGTTGGCGCTGGTGCTGCGGCTGGTGGTAATGATGATGATGATGATGGGCCGCTGATACTGTCAGTCCCGTATTCACAAAACCGCAAGCACCACCGTTTGCTGCTTTATTCAGCGAATATCGTGATCCCGAAGCGGCTAATGACAGCAGACTAGAGCAACGCGAACAAGTTGCATTCATTGTGGATACGCTGTTACGCAAGCGATTGAGCGGTCGTATCTGCTCGACACCGTTTGCACTAAAAATACCGCTTCCACCAGCGTGATGCTTTTGCGCTGCACCGCCAATTATACCCGGCCCGACGCCCAGCACTGGCGAGCATATCGATGACGATTGTCGCGTCAGTGCCAGCACCGTTTCGCACTTGCGCAGTCCCGTGTACTGCACAATCGAATGCGACTTCTCGTGGTAGAGGCTCGCGGCGCTACCTTCGCGACGAATTATATTCCACAATTTCTGTTGCACCACATTAAGCGATGAGGTGCTTCCGTTCGCTAACTTTTCGTTGCCCGAATTTTTGCGCTCGCGTCCTGATGGATCACGCATGACGACGATATTTTGATCGGAGGGTGTGCGAGTGATTGTGATTTCTGGTGAAGCAGGTGGTATGTAAGCGCTGGAAAGTGTGGCGCCGCCGCTACTCGCCGAGATCGTATTTGATGTGTCGCCAACACTACCACTACTTCGTCCCCCTCCCCCTCCCCCTCCTCCTCCTCCTCCGCCTCCACTGCCATTTGATGATGGTCGTATGCCGACCAGCGACATAAAGAAATTTTTCCAACGCGGCAGTGGGCCCCCCGCAAGCCCCAGCGAGCCTGCCTGAGGGCCCTCGCCATCGTAACTTTCTGATGTTGCTGCACCGTTCGCAAGATCGCCAAAACTATTGGGATTTCCCGTTAGCTGCAGGGGTAGTGAAGTTGGCGGTTGTGCCGCGGACTTAGAGCGTCTGCTGGTGTGTCCGTTACCAGTGGCGGGAGCGACGATTTTATTGCTGTTGCTGGTATTCGACTGCAGATGCAGTTGCGCCTGAATATTAATTTGATTGCGTGTCTCTAAGAGTGCAACAGTTTCATTGTCGGCTGAGGCGGAGGAGTTTTGGACTGAACGGTGCTGTTGGTAGTGGTGGTGTGGGTGGTGTTTCTTTGTGTTGGCCAGATTGTGAATTGGTGAGGAGTCCTGGTAGAGGAAGAAAGTGAGAAAAAGCGGGTTAGTTATGTTGAGTAAATGAAAAAACTACAGCTAGAAGGCGTAAAGTCTTTCCAAAACGAACGACAACAAAGTGTAGAAAAAAAGTTAAGTACACAACCTATAAAATTCACCCCTTGTTTTGAGTATAATAAATGTACCTACCCTAGAATCTTGTTCCAGTTCCTCCTCAAGTGCACTGTAGACCGGCGCGTACCAGGAGTACGCGTGTTGCTTACGCGTTACAGCAGCCGTTATGCCTGTTGCTACTGGCGTTGTATAATTCGACGTCGACGACGTTGATGACGGTGAACAGCAGAGATTATTGTTATGACCGCTATTGTTGCTGCCACAAGCTAAATTGCTGCTGCTTATCAAATTGTTATTGTAATTCAATTGCAAGCTATGACGATGTTGCTGATTATGCTGCTGCTGCTGCTGTTGCGTGACAAAGTATTTAGGCTGCTGCTGTTGTTGTTGTGCTAAATGTTGATGTTGCTTACGACTACGTTCAGCAGACTTTAAGCTATGATGATGCCGACGCGTTTCACCGCTGGCTGTTGTTGGTTTCACTGCTGTGGCTCCTATGTTGCCGATACTTTGACGTTTATGTGTGACCGCGGAAAAGTTGTTATTACCGTTTGCGGTTTTAAGGCAACTGCTGCTGTTACGTTGCTGCTGCTGCTGCTGCTGTGATAGATCTTTGCGCGTAAAAATCAATGAAGCTGAATTTTTGCTTAGACAAATCGAACGTTGTGTATCGCTGCTGTGAGTTGTCTCAATATTTGTTAGCAACGGTTCTGTTTCAGAAAGTGGCAAATGTATGACAACGTCGTTTTGATTGTGTGTTGGTGAATCGGCAGCAGGAAAATTTATTATAAAATGTTCAGCAGGATCTGGATGATATTGCAGAAAGCGTTCACAGGCATAGGAGCCGTCTTCACTGGAAGAGGAACGTGAATAGGTACACTCGCTGATCAGCGAACTGGGACGTTGGGAGATTGTTTTCGAATATGCCGACGAGTTGCACAGATCTACCAATTGTATAGAGTCGTCTTTTACGTTTTCGTAGTGATGTCTACGTTGTTGTATGTGCTGTTGCTGATATGCTTTGCTTGGCACAATATTATTGGCAAATGTTGCTGACGATTGCTCAAAGTTGGCAACACCAAAATTTAAATGATTTTCTGCAAGTATTTCCTTTTGATGAAGTTTTGATTTACGTTGCTGTTGCTGATGTTGATGATTATGGGTTAAATTTGCTGTCGTTGCAAGTGACTCTTGCTGTTGTTGTTGTTGTTGTTGCTGTTGTTGATGATGTATTATTTCATGCTGCTGCTGCAATGCTGCAGCTTGCATTGGTGGCCTCATGATTGAATTTGTTATCTACTGTTGACTTGTTGTTGCTGCAGTTGAATATGTTGCTGTTAAAGCATTTTGTTGTCAGAACATTAACGCAGCAGTTGCTGCTGCTGTCTGTAATGGACAACATTTTGCTGGAAGTCTGCATTAAAAGGAAAGAGAGAGAAAGAAAATGGATGCATTAGACAATTGTGACATAACTCTCATTATTAAGTTTTCATGACAATTTAAAATTAACAACATTCGTGCTTGATACTTAACCCGAAATCTTAATTGCATCGAAAGCAGATACACTGGAAGTATCGATACAAAAAACCTCAAAGAAATTTAGGAAAAATTTCATAAAAAAAAAATTCCTTAATAGAAAAATTAAAACTCGACCAATAATAATAATAGAAATCGAGATATAACTTCCACCCCTTAAATTATGTAATTTTTTTAAAAGAAGCTTTTTCAAAATTTTTTTCTTCACTTTGCCAACACTACACTTTTTTGGGCGATTTCGCCTGTATTTAATCTGAAATGCAAAAAAAAAATCTTCAAAAAAAAGCCATCGGTACTCACAGACAACCGCAATGGAAATCACTGCTGCTGACTCTTCAACGACTTTGGGATATCCAGCTGATTTACAGTAGCTCGCACACTGTGTAAACTCATTCGAATGGAAAATGAGATAAAGTTTAAGTTTTCATGAAATTATTCAAGCACAGCAGCACAGTTGTCGTTGTATGCAGTTGTATGTTCAATGGCTCATCTTTGACGATTATGATAAAATTCAAATTTCGTTCGATTGCAAAATTCTCACAAATCATGCAAATCGGTTGACAAAACACTGAAGTTATCAGCGTGAAAATAAGGAATAGCTGCAGAAACAGAAATAGCATTCAAATGGAATGGACAGAAAAAAAATTATATCAAATATGCTTTCAAGGGTGGTTTCAAATATTTGTGTTGAATTTTAAAGTCTCAATGAATTAGTTTTTTAAGCTGCAGAATAATTGCGCAACTGATTAAAAGAAAATTTTACTTTTTTTTTTTAAATCAACAATCAGATTTTATTAATTTTGTAATTTTGTAATAGATTAGCAAGAATATGAGTATGCAAACATGCTGATTTTGGTAGATGAAACGAAATGATAACAAAAAAAAATATTGGGTATAATTCACAAAGAAATTGAAGAAAGAATATGTAGTAAAGAAAAGTTCGAAGGATATTATTTTGTATCATCGACAATTCTAATAAGAAATTGCATTACCAAAGACTACACAATCGTTTGAGAATTATGTTTTGAAGCATACATATATGAAAAATTTCAGCAATTGATAGAAAAAGGTTTTGAAAGACACTAGGGTGTTTCCGACCCCCTATAATAGCTTGATTTTGAAAAAAAAGATTCGGTTCCAATCGATCGAATAGTTCAAAACTAGAAGTCACCAGGGATCTGCGACATGTTTTTTGCAAAAATGGATTTCAGAATTCTAGCATTTATTTTTGGGGGAAAAAAATGCGTAGCACTTATTTAAGGGTTTCTTTTATTTATAAGTTTATTGTTCCAATTGAAGTGGAAAAGTCCAAAATAAATTCATTTTTTTCCCCCAATATACCCGTAGAATTTTAAGCGTTGGTTTAAGGATACTCTCGGTGTGATCCAAAATTAATTTTCAATCTTTTTTCATAGGCTGGTAATATTAAAAATTGGGTCTAAAATAAACCCTTGCGTTCCAATATGAATTTTTGACCTCTTCGCACTGATTGGCATACTCAAATGTTTTCCAGAGATAGAGATCTCGATGAGCCTTCTAAATTCCATTTTTAAACTTCTTAGACCGATTATACAATAAATGTCACAAAATAATATTTCGAAAACTTTTTTTTTTTAGTAGCGCCTTGTTGGGTTGGAAAGAGCCAAATTCTGTAATAAATTCAATTTTGTATGGGGAATCCCTTAAGGGGTTGAGATAGGGGGTTAATATATTCTAAAGAAATGTTGGGAAGAATAAATTAAGGGAGGTTGAGCATATACTTTAATCTTCTAGGGCCACCCTGGTAGCATTGGGAACGTTGGAAGTGCATTTCATAAAAAACACCACTTTTGTATGGAAACCCCCTAAAAAGGTGGAGAGAGGGGGTAAGTATGTTTGAACAACTGTCAGGCATGCAATATTACTGAGGGTCGGTCATACAATCTATCGCTCTATGGGCTACTCCTGAGCAGCTGTGTGTATGAAAATCTACGAATTTTTAAACTTTGACCTTGATGAGACGTCATTTACCCCCCTGGCTCACGCATTTTTTTATCAAACCTCACAAGATAAATGGTCCCAGCGTATCGAAATCAAAAAATCCTTCACTATTCCATAGCTACTGTGTATTCCCGTCCTCAAGAGCTAACTTGTTGCTAGTTGTTAAGATTGACAGGGGACTGATGCCATATTACTGACAATTTTGAGCATTCGAAAATCTTCTTCCAAGAAAGCTATTGCTAAGAATAACTTACATATGCATTGCTTTCTTCAAGACTTAGCGTGTTGCTCGTCTTAATGAATGACAGAGGACTGATGTCAGTGTAATGACGATTTTATATAAAACATACACTGATATATTGCTTCACTACATATTTCCTAACTACATATTCACAATAAATTTTTTTAAAAAAACACTTTCCAGGGGACTGATGCGTGCACCAGCCCAAGCACATTTATCGTTGACAATATACATTTTAGTTGTTATATTATTTGAACAAATATTTCATATAAACATATATGATTATTTTAATACCTTCTTCAAAAGAACACCGATAATACTTCATTTCATTCAAAAGTTTGGACGTCACCGCAAAATACATTCTAAAAACTCCAAAAATAGGACAGAAGCCGATCACTACGTTTTTGTTACTGCCGCTATATATTTTTGGCACTTTCATTTTTTAATATGTTGTTTACAAAATACCTGTGATATTTATTTTCACAATCACATGAGCAGGTAGTCATTTCCAGTTAATCTGTTTTAACTAAACTCCTAATTTTATATAATCTCAGAACTATTAACATCAAAATGCAGAATACACAGGTAAAATACTTAAAGTAATAAAACGAAAATCTTTAAGTCTTTCTTCAATTATTCTACCTGTCTAACTTTTAAATGTCTGACCATCATAACAAAACGCTTGAACTGCATAACGAAATGTGACATACATATTAAAAAAGGAAATTCCATATTATCTAAATGATAATATCTTATCCTTTCTGCTAAACATAAGCGAAGCAAAATAAAGCCCCCAAAAAAATATATCAAATGGAATGAACAAAAAACAAAAGAAAATTCTTTAGTTACAATTTTACAAATAACGAAAAAATCTGCTGAAACGAATGATAAAAAAAAATTGCGATTTAATGAATCAACAGAGCGAAAATAATTTCAGTACTCTGTGGTGAATTTTATGAAGTAACCACCGCACAAGCTCGAAAAGGAAATTCAAACGAAGTGAAAGTGCATGTGCGAGTGGAATGGAGGAAGAATGGAATTGTTCCATGGGTGGTTTGTGAATTTTTGGCTGACAAAAGCCAACTAACAAATACAAAAAGAAAGGAGAGAAAAAGAATAAAAACTAAAAAATTTCTCATGTGCGCCAATAGTAGTAACATCGGAAAATGCAAATGCAAATGAAAAATAAAAAAAAGGAAATCATTTCATTTTTCGACAAAGTGAAAACAAGAGAAGGAAAATCGCGCTTCGTTGAAAACTTTTTTTCCAAGCCAATTTCAATAAACGAAATGTAACAATTAGAGCACGAATCAGTGCACAACAATATCGGGTTAAATGCTGTGAAAAAAGTAGAGTTTGGAAAAATTCTGAATAATTGATGTGTCTTTGAGGAAGAACACCACCGATGAGTGAAAATTTCATTGTTATCCTTCGTTGTTTCACTAATGTGATGTGATATGGAATTTTTCTCTTGTGTTGCTCATGTGTTGGTATTTAATGTATGTATGTAATTGATGTGATTTTACATTTTTTATGAACAATCAAAGGAACTATAAAATGCGCCTTAACAATGTTAAATCTTATTAAATTGAAAATGCTTTGAAAGAAGATTGAAAGACTGAAAAATGTTAAACTATAAAGTTTTGATCTTAAAAGAAGCCAATCGCTTCCTGGATCCATGGAGACATAAGTCACCTTAATTTTGTTCACACTCACTGCAAAAAGTTACTTTTTTGCTTACGTGTTGGCAACTACTTTAGTGCAAAAATAAATCTTTTTAACTAAAATTGTTTCAGAATATAATTTAATATATTAAAATACCTATAACAAAGTTATATTTTCAAGGAATATAAATTTGTGTAGAGCTGTGCCCAAGCAACAGCAACGGATCTCATATCGTGCAACAACACTACATCCTTGCCACTCTAATTGTTGCACATAATCATACCATATCGCATATGGATTGGCAGCAAGCGTAATTTGTCCAGTTGTCAATACTCAATAATCGACCAGTAATTTACACAAACACATACATACGTACATATACCACATGCAAAATCAGCATACTGTTATTGTTCACACATGCAGGTTAACTGTTTCACAAACAAACACACACACACACACTAACATCAATATTTGTCATTGCACACAAACATCTAGTGGCAAATATGTATACGTATACAATACAGAGGAAATTGAAATATCCTGATGTGAAACCATTTCCCTAGTAGAGAAGTTAAATGACATTATATGCCATGATTTTTCAGTGTGAATTTTGTATAGTCAGAAAAAAATGTGGTGCCTCAGGGGCTTAAGTGAGTTGTTTGTAGAAAGAAAAAAAAGTTTTTACTAAGTATATATGCAATGAATGTAGTAGAATTTAATATGCCAAATAATACGTTTGATAAAAGATATTCTGTAAAAATGTTATTACTCCAAAAAGTATGCTACAGATTTTAATTTAATTAATGATTGACTTATTTGATGCTATTTTTTGGAGAAAAATTAAATATCAGACAAAAAACCTTGTAATTTTTTTATGTTTTCACACTAATAGTACAGAGGAAGAAGCTCAGTAATAAATATAAAAAAAGCCTTACTACCTACGTATTACAAAAAAAAAAAAAAATGTTAAAATTGTTGACTCAAAAAAAATCTATGACTATCTTTGATCTATAAACCGTAAAGAAAGCGCTTCTACAAGTTTCTATTATGGGTCCCTTATTATTTTCTCCTATCACTATAGATATTTTTTAGCTTGTTAACATGCCACTCAAGTTTATTTCTCAAGACTTATCGGAGTTGCTATTGCTTGAATTTTAGACTGAATGCCGTCTTAAATGCTTAAGTTTCTGGGTTTAAGATGTATTTGCTCCTCTTAACCCTCCGGCGGGCGTATGGGTCTGGCCAGGCCCAATCGTTTTTCAAATTGGTATATCTTTTTTTCTAGGTATTTCTGAGTGATCCTCGTCCATGATTTCCTCAAATAAGTTAAGGCAAACGCTATAGAACAGTAAACGATACGTTTTCGATATATTTGTAATAAAAAATTAAATTTTAAACTTTTTTCCCAGTCAAGTGCACATGGGTCTGAGCTGACCCAACAAATTTTATCATACGATATTGAAAAAATATTGAGTAAGAGGTTGTTTTGGATAATTACGATGATGACGATGTGAAGGAACTTTACTCAGAAGATTTGTTTTCACTCCAGGAAAGCTATGAATTATTTCCGAAATTTTCTGCATTTTTTGTGTTTTTTGTAGGGGGACCCCCAAAAGGGTGCCAGATAGAGGGTAGCTAGTATGTTCGAAAAATATATTGGAGAAGAAAATATAATAGGACCTGCTGATACATATGAACCCTCTACGGGTCACTCCGGGGGAGAGCTATGAATTATTTTTCAAAATTTTCGTAATTTTTTGTGTTTTTTCGTATGGCGACCCCGAAAAGGGTGAAAGATAGGGGGTAGGTGTGTCAAGAGAAAATTTTGAGAGGGTAAAAATAATAGAAGTAGGTCTAACATTTTACCCCTCAAGAGGCGTCTGAGAAGAGGGGAAGTCAATTTCATAATTTCACAAGAATGTAATTTTTGCAGTGAAGCCCCCTAAGGGGTGGTGATAGGGGGTAAGTATGTTCGGAAAAAATGTTGGGAAAGAAATAATAATAGGACCTTGTCATACATTTGATCCCTCTATGGGGTAGCTTCGGGGAGATATTAATGATTTTCGGTAGATTAAGGACCATTTTCTAGTTTTCAAAACGGTGGCGGGTCCATCAAATGTTTTCTAAAATGGAGCAAGTTTTACGTGGTTCTTATTGGCACCAATACGAAACATTTTGTGCCCGGGGATGCGAAGTTTGGAGCTACTTTAATATTTTAAACTACCCATGCGCTCCACTTACCGCCTCGCACGTCATCGCCCGTCGGAGGGTTAATCCCTTAAAAAATAAAGTATTGTGCTAGGCCAGAAAAGAGCTTAGCCTAATTGGGAATCCTTCTTAATATATTTGCTCTGCACAGCAAGAGTTTTAATAGAAAGTACATTAGCAATTTTGGCTTTTTTTGGAATTCAAAACTTATCGAATACATTATAAACTTAATGGGAAAGATATATGGCATAGATGGGCAAAACTGTAGAAGCAGGAGCTACTTGCAACAAACACAACAATTATAAGAGAAAAAACCCCAACATAAAATTCGAACTCGATGGTAAAAAAAAACATTCTGCAATAAATCAAAAGTCAATTCCAAGAATCAGACAACAACAACAGGAGTGTAGAAATAAAAGTACACTGATCAAACAAAGCTAGAGAAGCTGTTCCCAACAATAACAATACATAATACAAATCCCGCCTATATAAAAAAAAACAACAACAACGATAAAAATGTTAGTAGCAGTGGTGAGTGCATGTTTTTGTTGTTGTGGTTATTTTTCTGTAGAAAAACAACATGTTTGTCGTAATGAGCCACATATAGCTCATTTTTTGTATATTGCCCATCGTTGATAATGAGAAAAATTTGAGTCCAAACCTTTTTTTTTTTTTTCTAACTACATTTTGCAGCATGCATGATTTTTATAAATGACAGCAATGTAATTTTCGCTGTGACTTTTTCTCACAAAACGTAATTTTTTACAAGCCTTTAATATAAAATTGAAACCACATTTTTCGAAACACCCCCTTCTACGTACACACATATGTAACGATTATATATGTACATATATACAAAAAAAAAATACAGTTAAAATAAAATAAAAAAATTTAACACAATATTTCATGTCTGACAATCCTTCAGAAAGAATTAAGTGGGTTTTTGGTCGGGATTAAATGACAGAAGCTGTTGCTGTTATCGTCAGCTATACCACTACCAACATCACTTTAAGGTGTGTTGCTTTGTGTGTCACGCTGTTTGCCTTAATGAAATTTTCAATCTCATTAATTTGACATCAAAACATCAAATTCACAATCAATCATCTCGGTTCTGCTGCTGTTTCTTTACTGCCGTGATTACACTGTGCGGTACAGTGGGCACATTGCTTGTGCGCTGCTCTCTATGCCCTTTTGGGACCAAGTACTTTTGTTTGGCAATTGACTTAAAGCGGAAAACTTCAAGGACCTTATATTTGTCGCTTAGTAACAAAATGTAATAGCAAATGTTTTGTGGCACCCAATTGGGATGTCACTTCACCACACTTTATGGCGCATTCCACTTCAGTCAAATTGGCTGTTGAATTACAAAAACTTTGTTGTTTTTTTGTTTTTTTTTGTTGTTGCTGTTTTACAGACGCACATCAATTTAGAAACGAACTTTGTTTCAAGAAAATTACGCTATACAAAATTTGATAAGAATATATGTTTGTATATATACTTTTAAGGTAATTTTGAAGTACACACCCGAGCTAGACGTTATTTGCATAGAGTAAAAAATGTGAATTCAATTTCTTATAAATTTCAGCTGAATTGATTGACATTGACATGCGATAATTTGAGTGGGGGAGAAATGTTGGTGTTTGCTTTGTTTTTCGATATTTTCATTTATAAAACTTTGTAATTTTTTTAAAAGCAATTACGCAAATATTTTGAGTAAAAATTTCTTTAAAAATTATTTTACAAACCAGATCAATTTTTAACAATTAAATAAAAAATTAATTAAAAAATAGGGCTTGTTTAAGCCAAGTTTAGTCTATTCATAAGTTATTGCAAGAAAAAATATATATTTTTTGCAACACCTCGTTTCACATACATATGTATGTATGTGTTCTTTCATATTCCTTTATATACATACATGCAAGCATATCGAAATGTGCGTTTTAATGCCGTTTCCGCTTTACACACACCAACAGCAAGCGGTTGCTTATTTGGTGGTTGATTGGCGTGTGCGTTTGTTTGAATTATCACAAGTTTGCGAGTATGTGCGTATTATTACTGTTATAGTAAAATAATGAAAAAAAAAATTTAAATTAATTGGGTCGTTGACATTTATTAGCAATGGAAGTAAACCAGGATAACACTTTATGCTTCTTTGAATTTCGTTAAATTTTTTTTAGTATCAATTAAATTTCTGTTTTCTACTGCATTTTCAAATAAAGAATTTGGACATTACAAGGTTTTGTTTAAAGAATGTGAGTATATTTTTTCAGAAAAAATCTACCTAACAAAAAAATATTCGTAACTATTTTTTGGTTCTTTGAAAAATATATTTCCCAATTTCTTATCTGGCCGGTAGTAATTATTGTTTTTTGACACAAAACGCAAATAGTAAAAATCGTAAAAAATCAAAGTGACATCTGAATATTAAAACTATGGAACAAGTTGATCGAACATGTTCGAACTTGTGCTACACGCAACAAGTCAAACTCAAACAACTCGATTCGTTCAACTCAACTCATGTTCAGCTCGTTCTTTGGCCGTATAATAATCAGAAGTTTCGAGCTTCTCGTTTGTGCGGGTTTCAATTTTTTATTTTCCATCGTATGGCACACCACTTTTTCATTTCATATTTTTGAGCTACTTGCACTAGCCAGTGGCCAAAATTTTTATATGATTTTATCGTGCGGCAGAGGTTAATAATCACCAAGTGGTAAGTTATATAAGTAATATGAACAATGTCTGCCATTACGTTGTCTCTGCGTTATTAATTGAGAGCACTTTGAAACTGTTACAAAAAGGTATCATAAACAATTTTAACGCGTCTGCCTGTTATATTTAAAAATATGTATATACAAAGAAACATACTAATGCAAAAGGCAAAGGTTTTTGTTGGAAGATTTAAAAGAAATAAATTTTTTTTTTTTTTGAAACATCTATACAAATTTAGGTAATTTTATCGTCAGGCAGATTGTGTATATTATAGAGATTATGTCATAATAAACGAGAGAAAGAACCTCTGCCACTTAGTAATTGCTGCATTTAATAATTGCAATATTAAAAACATGTAAAAAATGAGTACTTAATCATTTTATCGCGTCTGCCTCTTAGCTAACTGCTGCATTTACTTATAAAAAAAACATAAAAAGAAAATAGGCAGACGATTTGAGCGCTATTTTTTCGAAGACAGACTTTTTTGAGCATTTAAGGTGCATATTATTAAGGATATATATACTATATAAAACTAATACCGTGCAAACTTTATCTCAAATTTACTATTCTATTTCATTTTTCGATCATTTATATTATTATTTTTTTTTATTTTTTTCTGGCTGTGTATATAGGGCATTCGATGCCAAATCGGAAACCATTTTGTTTTTGCAACAATGATTTGTGTGAAAAAGTTAAGCTTTTCAACTAAATATTTAAATTTATGCGGAAAAATCTGGTGTCCTTTAAATTAATAAACGAATTTGACCAAAATCAATGATTTTGACTAAACAACCAAATATATTTTGAAAAAGCAAATATCTACAGCTTCTAGGGAGGCAATGAAATTCTGGAATAAAACGGTAAAATTATTTAATATACATAGTTTTTTTTACATATTACCAATGGCTGTTATTAAAAATGCTGCAGTTTGGACGTCTGCCTCTTTTATTTTCGTTAGCTATACTATGTCTCTAACAAGATATATTAAAGACAGATGCTATAAAATAATTTCGCAAGATTTTTTTTTTTGCAATTTCAAAATTCATTTAAATAAAGCGGCTCTTCACTTTATTCTTAGTTTTTCTAATTTGTATAAATGTGAACTACACTGCATATCAATAGCAACGACGATAAAACTCTACTAAAAAAGTTTTATGCCTGGACTTAGCGCAAAGTTTTGTAAAATAGTTTGGTTTATTGGAACGAACCAATTAAAACTTTTACATTTCATAGTAATAAGTAAATAAATTATTTTTCTTCACTTAATGCATTCCATTGAATTTTACTTCATTCACTCAACTCTCTCTCTCTCACTTCTCATTTATTTATTTCATTTGACAATTTTCGTGTACGTGGTGAAAAGCTTTTAACGCTCATACTCCTCTGAATTGTCTCATACCATAAATCAAAAATCATTTCGACAGTCGCCTCTTGTGCGATGCCCAAAATTTTCGCCAAAATGTTGCCAACTGATGAAATAATTTGTAAATTGCGCGCCACATGTGGCAAAACCATTTGGAATTAAACCCAAAACCACCCACATAATGACTATAACAGTTGAATGTGTGCGCGCCTCAAACATATGTCACATGGCATTTCCGTTCATAGTCCAAGTCCATTTATTTATGGAAACGCTTCACAACACAAAACAACCCGTTGAAAGCATGAACTTTATTAATTTTTGGTATTTTACTTGTGCGAATATATACAGTTGGCCTAAAAGACTTAAACGACGTAGAACATTCTCACAAGTCAAGCTGCTATAAATTTTTATTCACACCCAAAATAAAGCAAAAAAAAAAAAAATTCCAAAAATAAAAGATTGGCAAGAAAAGCGATTTTTTATTTACCTTAATGTTGGTAACAATGATAAATCGCGATGCCGCCCACAAAACCATTTCGATGTTGTTTTCAATGCCTTTCTTTTCATATCTTTTCATGTATAGAGAAGTGTCCTTTATTTTATTTTTATGCTTTTGCTCAATCTGGTGTCAAAAATCGATTTTGATAATGAAAATCGTGTGCTAGGAATTGTCTTGGCACTGAAATTGGTGCATTTAATTTTTGCAAACAGTACGGACTACAAACAATTCGCACATTATTCAGTTAGTCATTCATTTGGGTGTGCAAGAAGAATAAAAGAAAATAGCCAACAATACCGATGACCAGGTACAGTGCTTTGGTAGGGGACAATATTAAAAAATTCATTCATTAAGAGATAAATTCTAAAGTATTTGGTGTCTGAAAACATTTCCGTTTGCAGATCGTTTCAAAAACATTTAAAAGTTCAAGAAACATCTTGATTCCTCGAAAACTACTGCCTAGTCAGACAATAAGTTTCAGGTCTACAAATGAAAACCTATAAGTATGGTATTTTCCAACATAATCTGCCTAAGGCTTGATATACTTTTTCTAGGGATTCTTTAATTTATGTCACTCTTCCTTGAAGTGGTTTTTCGGAAGGCCTTCAACGCTCCCTTTCTAAGGCTGCACTTTATTCGATGAAAAAAGCTATCCACGCAAAAGTCACTTAAGGTGTGAGAATAGATAGAAATCAGAGGGAGCCTGATCTAGCAAAAAGGGGTGATGTTTCAACAATCCGTAGCTCAATTCAGTCAATTTAGAGCCTGCTAAAGACAATTTTTTTTTTCGCTAAAACAGGTCCTTTCGCACAATTTCTTACATTCAGCTGTTCCGGAAGATTGCAATAGTATTCTCCTGTTATTGTTCTGTCAGTTTAGTGGTGGTTGATCAACAAAATTCTTTTGGCATCTCAAAAAAACTGATGCCTTAACCTTTTTAGAAGGTTTTGATACCTTCGGTTCGAAACAACCGAGCTTAATGAACTCAGAGTTGTCATTATTCAGGATCATCATACACACCGATGAACAAAATCAATTTTATTCCGTGTAAAACTCTTAAAATATTCTTGGGAAAGTATCACTCGAATACGTTTCAAAGTTAGAAAATATAGGACCCATCTTGTCATTAGTTTTCTCATACACAAAACCTTAATCAGGATCTCATGTACTGAACCGTATGAAATTCATATGGCTTAAGCTAATTTATCCTCAATTAATCGAGGGTCTTCCAATAGAATTTTCTGTACTTTACCAAACATTTCTGGATTGAACCTTCACGTTCATTACCTGCAATTGTGGTACTATCTACATAAATCAATTCAACAAGTGTTTTGAAAATGCACAAATAATATATGGGTGTTTAACTTCATTGTCCTGAATTTATTACCTAATTAAATACAAGAGGTAATAAAGAGTTCTGAACGCTTGCGAATCAAAAGAGTTCATTTTTGTACGAGAAAGTGATTCATCTACAAAGTTCTAAAAATTAAAGCATTTAATAAAAGTTTTGCCTTCTCCGCTTGTTCGTATGTAATTGTATTACTTTTTATTTTCATCATATTTATCATGTTCTCAATCCTTCCTGTACAGCACTAACTAACTCTACTGAATTGAACTTGACTCATTGCGCCATATCGCGGCGATGCTTCATACCACCAGCACACTCATACAAACAGTTTGGTTTCGAAAATAAATGCTTTTAGTGCAAAATAAACGAAGATTAATGATTCGTGGAAAGCGCACCAATCTGTCAACCTACACATTGACAATAATAACAGCAACAACGAAAATAACAATGCCAACAACAACAACAAACATATAGACGACCAACATCAAAATACCAATGACAATAACAACATTTGTTGTTTGCTATCATATCCCGCGCTTTGTTATATCCCTTCAAAGTTTTGTTTGTATTGGTAGTAGCTGCGGTCTTCGCTGTTGGTATTTGGGTTTGGTTTCATTATTTGAATATTTTTGGTCGTTTCTTTTGAATGGTTTTAATATTTCGTATCGAATTTTGTTTGAATTGAATTTCTTTACAAAGAAAGAAAGAAAGAAATAATGGAATGTCTTGAAATGAAATGGGAGGGAAGGTACCATCTACATATCAGCGAAATACCAACGCTGTTTGCAGCTACCACAACATTTTATAGTGTGAGCGAAAAAATGACATAGAGTCAAATGAAAATTTTGACTGATGATAGAAGCCGTGTTTCGATTGATTTTAAATGAATTCTTAGAAATTCATTTGAAAAATATACAATACGAATTTATTTTGTTTTTAATACTTTTGCTGGGATACCACTTAAGATAAAAAGAATTTTTACTTGAATTAACAATTTATCAAATGTTTTAATTATAGATTGATTTCCATGAACACTCATTTGAAACAGACGTTTTCAAATAGCAATTGATTATAAGAGAACTTCTCTTGAAAAAATAATATTAAAGTACGATTTCAAGCTGTGCAGCAATAAAAATTTATATTTATATTATATAGAATTTTGCATGAAGAAAGCATACCATAAAAAGTTGGGACTAAAGTGAAATTAACGTAAAGTTACCAAAATAATTGCGCTAAAAATATTTTAAATATTGTAGCATTATTAATTGTATGACCCAAGGTTAGGTTAGGTTAGAGTGGTGGCTCAGCAAACAAGCTTGAAGCCTTAAGTAGCACTGATTGGGCCGTTTTAATACCACATTCCGTGACCCGGCGAATTGATGTATGATATTATAGATATATCCAGTTAACTTTTTTAAGGTAGTAGAGCAGAGATCCGATTTCAACTTCAGCATATTCGCTTAGGTCATTGAAAAAAGGTTAGACAAGACCTGACCTTAACCTGATTCTTGCTAAAGCGGGACAGCTGCAAGGATAGTGCTCGAATGATTCAATCTCGCTTGCGTTCAAGCAACTGCGGCAGGAAGAATTAAAAGGTATACCTAACCTTTCAGCGTGCTTGCCGACTGCCCAGTGCAGATCGCTGTGATTCTTGCGATGTCAGACCGGCTCCTAGACAGTAAGTAGGTGGTTCTCAGATTGATCTGACTGTTTCACAGATATGTAATAACTTTCAGTGGTTTTCGGCTACAGATAAAAATGCGAAAAAATCCTCTTCTTAACTAAACCGAGAGGACCGAGAGCTTCATTCTCTTCATTTTCATTTCCCTCAATGTTCCTATGACCTGGAACCCAAATAAGAGTAATGTCAAATCGATGTCCTAGCCAGACAAGTTATTTTTTGCATTGTTCTACTAGCTTCGATTTGATATGTGCCGCGCTCAAAGCTTTGATTGTGGCTTGGTTATGGGAGAGAATTACTATCTTTTTCTCTGAATTAATACAGCCCACTAAACTGCAAGCTACAAGAAGACTGGAAAACGCTAGCTGAATCAGGTAAATGATAATATTGAGAGATTTCTGGATCTTTTGAGTAGACTCCTGCGCCTACTCCACAGTCCATCTTGGACCCATCGGTGAATATAGTAGTTTCAAAATTTAAGTTGAGTTCCCACTGAACTCGCTTCGGAATTTTCAACTGAAAATTTTTCTCAAAGCTTAGTGTAGGACAGATGTAGTCCGTTGGGGAGTTTGAAAGCTCGATTGGTAAGGTGTCGAGTATAGAGCAATGACCATATTGCTTCGAAAACCAATTACCGGCTTCCCTGAGCCTAATCGCACTGCACGCAGCAGCTGCTTTAATAAAGGAATTGGGAGGTAGCAGCTGAAGGACATGATCTCATAGCCCCCGTCCGTCCTTTGCACTCTCTCTAGCTTTAACTGATTGTAGCTTTTCCTAATAGCTGGCCACCAGACTAAAGCACCGTTAGTGTGGATTGGACGAACTACAGCTGTGTACATCAACAGTATCATTTTTGGTTAAAGAGCCCATTTTTTACTAAAAGTTTTCTTGCACGCATACAAAGCTATACAGGCTTTGTTGCATCTCGTATGACCCAAATTTTCACGACATTTTATAGCACATTTTTTTAACTTTTATTTTTTGTTTTCTAAAGAGATATTGTCATATGATTATCATACTAATTTTGGTCTTAGTTTCGAGTCCTAGAATTTTGATTTCTCTATCGATTTCTTAAGACCTTTTTTTCAAGTCAAGTTTTGCTTTGCTAATTCTCTATTACTTACAACGCAAAAGCTAAAAATTTAATGTGAAAAAAAAAAACAAATCAAAGTTACATTAAAGTAATTTTTCTACAATGTTCGAAGCAAAAAAAAAAAATGAAGCTTTTAAAAGTTTGCAAAATTTCCCTTTACAACTTCAAGCTGAATTTGCATGCTAACCGCAATAGCAATAATTTATTGCTGGTAATGACAGCTAAATCATTCGAGTATTGTTACTTCATAGCACAAAAAAAAAAAAAAAATGCCAAGTAACCGTAAGTAAATACTTATTATATATAACGTAAAGCAAATGCTTTATTAAGCTGCATCATGACAAGCCCATTTTAAAATCAAATTAAAAAAAATAATTTTAATGAGTAAACTTATATTATATGTAAATAAGTTAAGCAAAATATCAGTTTTCAATGAATGAACTTTTAACATACAACTCGATCATTGATTTCCATTAGAAATTTAAGCTATTGCTTTATTCCCCTGGGGAGTTGGTAAAAATACATTACTTAGTTGTTATATTTTACTTATACTCTCTGGCATAGCCTTTAAATTTTTCAAGTGTTGATATTTTTCTTGGTAAAGTGTGTTTGTAATTAGATCTTAAATGTTGAGTAAATTTTTGTACCTTTGTCATTTATGTAAGTTGTTGCTGTTTTCTGTTATTTTTGCTGTTTTCTGTTACTTTTACTATAGTGTTTTCTTTCTCTTGTTGATTTCAGCTGCCCTTTGCTAATTGACTTGTGTCATTTCAGCTGCTAATTAAGAATTAATGGAGCAACCAACTGTCAGCTGCTAAATGTGACAGTTGACGTTTATGTTTACCAAACTGATAATAAAGGATTTGTTTTCTTTTTTTTTTTTTTGTATTCCCATTTAATTTCTTTTGCTTGTTTTTTGCGTTTTTGTTGTTCTTGTTAAGAAAACATTTTGTATAAATACCAACTTCCTGCTTTTTTGGGCTGAGTATATATAAGAATGGTAATTGCGTGAAGAACATAAAAAAAAACTTTGAAGTAACTTACCATGTTGACCAATTAAACGAATTTCAATGAAAACAAAAATAAATGCACGTAATCTGTAAGAGAAAAGAAAATAAAGAAATTAATTAATTAATTAAGAAACTGTTATGTTATCGAGAAAACTATGTATGTCAGATTTTTTCGTTAAAAGTTTTTTTTTAGAAATAACTTTAAGGACTGAGCTTGTTTTTGTGACCACTGCAGCGTTTTTATTTAATATATTAAAAAAATAGTACATTCACTATATGGCTCAGAAACGAGCTTTAATCAGTCACTTAGGAGAGGTTGTGACGTAAAAGTTAATGGCGAAAAATTGCCCAAATGTCATTTCCATCAATGCTATTTTGACACTTGAACACTTGCAGCAAAATTGGAATATTCTACACATATTAAATGACTACGCTTACATCAAGTTTTTAACACTATAATTATAGCCAATGTATTTATCTATAATATGACGTCATCATTTTCAAAAACGATTCAGACGTTGCAGAATAATAGACATAAATGTAAATATGGATTTGCCTCTTCCATTCTTTTCCTTAGGGGACGTCCATTAATTACGTGAGGTGTTTCTTTGAAAATTCAGACCTACCCCCCCCCCCCTTTCTCCCTTAAGTGAGATTTGGCGGGACCCCCTCACTCCCTCCCGTGAGATTTAAATTATAATTTTTAATGGAAATTCTATGCATTAAGAAGTTGACGTGAGGTTTTCCTTGACTCGCTCCTCCCCCTTGGTGAGATTTGGTGAGATTTTGCCGGAGCCCTTCCTCCCCCAATTTTGACTCACGTAATTAATGGACGTCTCCATATATACTCGTGTTTCTGGGGTATTAAGGTAAAGATTTTTCATGTGTTTTTTAGCTTAGACCTTTACCTAACTAACGATGCCAATATCGATAAAATATAGCGGGGGGGCTATTGATATATCATTATCAATAAAAATGTCAATTTGGAGAAAAAAATTAGTTAGGACCTTTCTACCCGAGAGTGACGTTATGGTCATGGTCTAAAGTGGAATTTTCAGCGCTAAAAGGTTAAATACTTCAAAATTCTGATGCGATAAAAAACTTCAAATTCGATTTTAGCAGCACAATATTCATTGGACTGCCACGATGGGCTTAAAAACATAGGTAAAGTTTAAATAAAAGTTCGTTTACAAAAAAACTTGATTCGGAGATTATTTGGAAAGTTATTAAGAGTCGATAACTCATGGTGGAATTATATAGTGTGTTCATATATGAGGTATCCTTTTAAATTTTAAATTAAAGACACAAATTTTGTGAAATTGTTATTTATTTTTATTGGAAATTAAAGTACATTGACTTCGGTTAATAATGACTAAGAATATTGTTCGAAAGACCTTCTCTGCTAGCTCAGCTGGCTGTTAATCTTTCATTAAAATTTTAATAACTTAACACATAATGATGGTTCCATTGGTGATATTTGCTCGATGATGTTGTCCTTGATTTATTGAACAGTTTGAGGATTATCCACGTAAATTTTACTCTTCAAGAAACTCTTTCAGAAGAAATACAATGGAGCTCAGTCGCATGATCTTGGTGGCTGATCATCTTTTTCTTGTGTTTCTATACCCCAATTAACGAATAGCTAATATTTTAATTATGAAAGCACGTTGTACACTTTATCTATTCTAACTAACTGGAATGTATTTACATTTTGGCAAAAAAAAAAACATCACTGGAATCTAGTACCTGTGAAAAAAAAATGGCGGCAAATTTAAAAAGATATCTCAGATTTGAACACCTGTTGCATTTGTGTGAAACTTTGTATGAAACTTAAAATCATTCAATTTAGCTCATATTTTGACACGGCAAGTACCTTGAAAAATAGTACTGACATTAAAGTACCTTCAAAGGAACAAAACTATCACTATATCGTAAAGTCTAACCCCCTAGCTTGGTGGGGGTCTTGAGTACCCCTCGGTCAAATTTTGCGAAAAATGCTATTTTTATGCTCAGTTTCAAATTAACGAAAAATGGCTATTTGCTGACCAAATTATGGCTCAATCTGAAGACTCCGACCACTAAGCGGCTGTAGTGATATCTTTATTCCTTTGAAGGTAATTTAATGTACCAAAATTTGAATAAATTCGTTTTCCAAATTTTATATTTCGTTTTAATAAAAAACAGTAAATATACTATTAAAAGAAAGAGTTCTTCTTTATTTATTTTATTTTCTTTCAGTATACATATATTGACACTGAATTATATCCCAGGTAATCCCCAATTCAAGTTCTTTTTTTAATCAAATTTTTATTTAAACTTGATTAAAAACCAACTCATACAACACACAAAATACAAGAGTTACAATAGCTGCTAAAAATATTATTAATAAAATTTAAATTGGGCCATTTTTATAATCAACAAAATTTATCGATGCAATAAATAAATGTTATATATTTCTATGAAAAAACTCTAGTCAGTTAATTTTGTAGCGGAGCGAGCGTATACCCAGATCTGAATTAGTAAATATTATGTTATTAAGCAAACATTATTGCCTTAAGCGCACTGCTATTTTCAAACGCAAAATTTAATTTTATAAAATAATAAAATTTAAAATTAAATCAATATTTACAATAACATTGAAAAAGCCAGAAATTTTAATGAAAACTTTATTTTATGTAATTAAATACAGAAATAAAAACATCAAATTAAACACCAATATTATTTACATTTAAACTGCATTGATTTCATTTATTAGCATTTGATTGTTTTTAAAGTAAGCGGGTATCTATTGGACTGCAGATAGTTGTTAATGGATCAAATCGAATCAATTAAAATAATCCATGTTTACACGCTATTATTGAACAATTTAACTAACAATTTAACAATTTAATTAAAATTGTTCAGATGAAAGAAAAAAATTAAATAAAACTCAAAGTAAACATAAAGAATTTGTTACGTCAAACAAACATATATTTAATAAGGCCCTTAGGGAAGAATGCATAAAATTAATTTGAAATTATAGTTGCATAATAAAATATAAATAATTGTGTAGTAAAAAGCTTATGAAATGATATTGAAATATTTTCTAATGAAAATCAAGACAAAAAGCTTACTTTGCATATTTTCATTATTTTTAAATTTGAAAAATTTTTTTGCATTTAATTAACAGTTTTTTTATAAAATTAAACATGCAAAACAAAAGAAACAAAATATAAATAAATTCAATTTTCTTATCCTTTTTCTCACTCTTTTGCTTACAAATTAACATAATCAACAATTAAAAATTTAACATATGAACGCCACTGTAGTGGTATGCGGTAACCTACCGCATATTCCAAAAAAAAATTGTGTTAGTTGCGTCCTTTCAAATTAAATCGTTTGTTCCCAAAGAAATTAAATTGTGTTAATTAACAAGAAGAGGAAGAGCATACATTATATAGCATATTTTTAAACAAAATAAAGATACAGAAATGTGGGAGGAGGGGGGTGGCTTGAACTTTTGTATGCGTGTTGTATAATGATTTTACCTAATGTGTGGTGATGTTGGCGGGGGTGTGGTTTACCATTGAATCTAATTCACAAGCGTGAACGGCTACAAAATGCACTTTTTCCAAGTTGTGTTGTTTTTTTTTTTTAATTTCTACTTGAATAACAACCTTTCATTAAAATTCTACAACGTAGTATAATTAAATATATAAAGGGTTGATGTAATATGAACAAAAAATAAAAAAAAATAAAAACATTTGGATACCATTGCGGCCACATGTTACATGTTGGTTAAAGCGCAACTCGTTTATTTTAAAGAGGGAGCATTTTTGTACCCCAATTTACAAATTATTTAAATTATGCAAGAGTTTTAAGGAAATTTACTCTTCTTTTTTCATACAAATGGAATTTATAATTTGAAACAACTGAAAATTGTGAAAGTTTCAAATGCTCTTGAGTAGCTGTTAAGTGTCTGTAATTTAGTGTTATACTTTGCAAAATTTAATTGAAAATTTAATTTTCGTAAGCATAGTATAATTAATATTATAATTTAATGTGAAAGTCGCTTGATATAAAGTCAAAACAAATGGAAAATGTTAGCAACATTTTATTTTCAATTTTAAGGATTCTCATTAGGTTGGTATAAATGCTAAAATTCTGTTGAGTGACTGTTCAGAGTCTGTAGTCAATAAAGTTGATATTAAGAGTACTAATAGTTTGAAAATATAACAGAAACATTAAAATGTTCCACTTAAAGGTTCCGTCTGTACAGCTGAAAGCTGTAGAAAAATTTGGTACAAAGAAATTACATGTTACTCATACGACATGTTAGCTAATTTTATTTTTTTGTTGTCGCAGCTTTTCTATGATAACCGATGTATATTTTCATTTGTTAAGCTGTTAAAAAACTCAATAAAAATGTTTAGCTTTTATTATTGACTGCTAAAGGTGATCTGAAACATTGTAGCAGAATTTAGCAACAACTCGTTCAAGAATTTAGGAGTTATTTACTATCAAAAGACCTTTGGATGAAGCATACCTTTTTGTCACTAAGCACGCAGGGCACATCGATATATATTATGCCATTTTGTCTGCATAATAAAATTTTATGGAAATGTTTAATTTTAAATTTTGGCTGCCTAAAGTAAACACTGTCCCAGAAAATATTTTCTATCTGTTTTTTAGTAATCAAATAATACCTGACTAGTTATAATTTTTTGTTTTTTTGTTAATAATGACTAGTAAGATATATAGAATTTAGTTAGCTTACATCTGAATACAATAACAGCACATGGTAAATAATTATTTTCGCTTTAACGATTATGGAATATTTAGTTGTTTTACTTTATTGAATGAAGTAAATAATAAAAGATAATGATGAGCATAAGGCATAGCTGAAGAAACGCAAATTATGCATTTGTTGCAAGTTTGTGAATAAAAAACAATTTTAATTCAATTAATTAAAAAAAAGCTAAGAGACGTAAATAAGAATTATCAGATTTGGAAAGCATGGACTCTAGTTGCGAAGAACTTTCGCTTCATGAAAACCAAAAATTACTCATACGACATGGCAAGATATTTTTTTTTTTTTTTCAGCTTCGATGTGTTATCAGCAAAAAAGATTTTAGCTGATGTATTGGCATTGAGAGCTTTACAAAAATGTGTCAAATTTGTTACTGGCTGCGTAAAATAAATTAATAAAAAAGCGAGAAAAAAAATTACATCTGAAAAAAAAATTTAAAGACTGTTTTGAACGACTACCAATTACAATTTGCAATCAACTATTTCATGGAATAAGTTGCAAAGCTTTAGTAATCACAGACATCACAAATGTGAGCAAAATAAATGGAATTGGAAATCTCACCGAAAAATGCAATCAAAAAATTACACAGTTACAATGAGAAAACCAAAAATCAACAAATGACATAAGCAGTTGCAACCATAGCAATTGCAATAGCAAATGACAAGCATCGGCTTACGTTATCTCTCACGTTTTATGATTAAAGGGTTAACCTGACTGCATGTTGCACACAAATGCATAATGGAATTGAAAGCACAAATTCAGATAGCAGCAGATAACACAAACCTAAAATAGTTGCAGGATGTTGTTGAGGCAAAAATGTTGTGTAATAATTGCTTCTTGTATTAGAAGTTGCAGCAACAGCAATAATGGAACTTGCAGTACAAATCAGCAAAAAAAAAATTAATTTTAAGTGAATTTTCTTGTAAAAGCTGTAAGTAAAAATTGTAATTTAAACTTTGTTGTTCAAGTATTTAGCATGGCATTTAGACGTAGTTTCGTGTACGAGATTTTGTACACAGCAAAGCATTGCAATTTGGCATAACATGCAATTTTAATTGAGCTACAAACGCATGCAACAAACAGAGACATTTGCCGTATGAAATGCGTTTTGCGACATTGCAGCTAAAAAATTAGAGCAACTAAGATTTGTCAGTTTTTAGTTTTTTCAGAGAACTTAATTCAATGAGGCAATGCAGTAAATACTACAGCTGTATGTTGCTATGTAATTATGAAAGAAAAGTGACCTAAATTAATGTAATCATAGCTGTATATAATAGATAGCTTTGAAGTCATTCAAGCAGTAACTGCATCATTAAATTTAAAAAAGTAATCTAATTAATTTTTTTTTAATGTGTTTAATACATATATTACTTGTCCATCAATGCTGAATATCCATTAAAAAATATCAATCAAATCTTATGTCCTACGTACATACATATATCCTATGGAAATTTATAAAATATAACTTCAAGTTGTCAAACACGCGTTGTGTCTTAATATTAAGACATGCACGTGTGTGTGCGTGGTTTACAAACTACGCAACAACCGCAACGAATAGCAAAATAATCAACTCTAGCAATGTCCAACAATTTGAACTCTCGAATGACATTAGGGAATAAAAATTCATCATATTTATGCTAAACTACACGGAGAGAAATTTTGTGGGGAAAAGTCATCAATCAAGAATACTGCTAACATAAGAAATATGAAATCAAATGATATACTTTAAAATGAGAGTTTTAAGAGTTTAAGAATCGGTAGTAAACTAAACGTTACTCATACGACATGTTATCAATTATTTTTCATTATAACAACTTTGATGTATTTCGTGTATTTCACCTCATACATTAAGCAATTTTATTAATATCTTATTCTAATAATCATCAAAATAATAAAAGACTTAAATAGAAAATAAAAATTTTCACAGTGCACATTTGCCATCGCACGAGCCACACAACAACTAAGCTGCCTTTTGACTGACCTAGTTATGATAAATTTTCTACTTCGGAGTAAAATTTATTATATCATTTTTTAACATTTATTTGCATAATAAAATAGCAAAATAAATAAATAAAATATTTTAGTATGCAGCACCAAAAGCAAGAACTCCTTATGTTGGTTGCACAGCAGCTCAAGAAATTTTAAGTTGAAAAATTGTTTTCAACATTTCACTTATTAAATTATTTGAGTTCTTCGTGTAATTTAAATTTCTTCAATGTACAGAAAAGTAAATGACGCTGAGTTGAAATTCTCATGCTAGGCGCATACAAAGAGAATAAAATTGTCACACGTCTGTACAACTCATTAGAAAGATGTCAACATTGAATTCTAAAGCAGTAGTTAAAAAGTTTTAATTCAGCTGAAACATAAAAAAATAAATAAAAAATTTAAGTCAGCATTAAATAAGACATGTGTGGGAAATTTCACGTAAAAACTTCGTTGGAAGTAAAAATTTTTAATGTTTGGCATTAAAATGTTAATGAATTTTTTTAGCTTGCTAAATTCATTTGATGATATCTCTATATAAATCAGGCGGCCATTGATTAATTCCATCATTTAATGTAGAGTAATTTTTATTTAACAAATTCAATAAACTAACAATAGTCCTGAACAGCATCGCTGCTGTGTTATTGAAAATTAAAGCTGTGTTTTGATATGACGTATGAGTAACCTTTAATTTTTTAATTTAAATTTTTAAACAAATATTTCAATTTACTATTTATTGTTGGTCAGTTATGGAATTTTCATGCATAAATTTGTGTGCTAGACTCATAAAATTTTTGTCGCACTTGTTGAAAAACTTTATTGAAATCCACACCTTAACAAAAAGCAGATGCAATTTCAAAAATATGTTGTGTAAAAAAGTTCTAAATACATTTTCATATAATAGTACCCTTGCAAGCAATTACACATGAAACCTTTACAATTAAAACACCTCCACCAACACAATTATACACGCACGCACTCATACGAATTCATTTTTATACAATTCGAGACACGTGCAAACGCACGTGAAAAGTTTTAATTAAATTTTCGCTTGTTCTTTTTACATGACGACATTTCTATCTCCTTGTTGATTGTTGTGACAATTTGTATAAAAAGATATAATTTAAAGAAACCTTAAATGAAAGTTATGATAAAAAGTTGTTTTTTTTTTTTTTTGTTGTGAAAAAGTTGGCACAAAATAAACAAATTTTAACGAGCTTAAATTTATACGCATTTTATTTGAATATATAATATAGATTTAATTACAAGAGTTAAAAGTTTTATGTGAGGTAGGTATAGCAATTTTAAACATTTATTAAAAATATTATTTTTACAAAGTTTGCATTTAAATAAAAAACACATATTACATATTACATGCCATCAGTATAAGCAAAAACAAAATATTTGCTATCAAATAACATCAATTGAGATAAATAAAAATCAAATAATTTAATATGAATTCAAGCTTTTATGATTCACTTAATTTTTTTTTTTTTTGTTTCATAACCTTTTTTGCTACTGCAGCGTCGCTCATTTGAATGCATGAATACCTCCTCAACACATGCACAGACATAAGTACGCAAACGTATTAGTAGTGCCCCAGCAAAGATTTGTAATCATAAGTCAGATTATATTCGTCAAGACGATGATTTTAAGCACGCGCAAGTTATTATGCTGATGATATGCAAAACTGTACGCCTTTATCGATTCGCGTATGAATTATTACGAATATTTCAAGCAAAGAGGAAAAAATATTTGATTATTAACATCATTGGACTTGGAATTATTGATTCATATTATTTACGTTTAAATTTACGATAAGAGGCTCAAAACTTCGCGTAATGAAGGGGAAGGGAGAGGGATGGATCTATTTATTTGAAACCACGTTGATCGCGAACTCATTAAAGGGTAAATCAGTCAAATTTCAATACTCTGACGTCACACGATAATGTGCTATTGTCTTCTAAAGTCAATTCGAAAGTTAACTGCAAATATGGAGCAAATCGAATTACATTCTGTGATGAAATTGTTCACCAAGCAAGGTAAAACACCTTGAACCATAATAATGAGACCGTGATTTACAAGTGGTACAATCTCATTGAGTAAGTTCGGCACTCAATTGAAAACAATCCTCAACTAGGACGACCAATTGTGATCGTTATACGGAATATTATCAAAAAAAGTGGATCAACTAACATTGGAGACTGAGCGCCTGAAAATGGAAGTACTTTCTGCATTAGTAGGCGTATCTGATAAAAAAATTTATCGGATTCTTAGTACGTGATAATCTTTGCATGACAAAAATCTGCGTAAGATGGGTGCCTAAAGTGCTTTCACCGAAAGACCATGCGCCCTTTTTCATAATAGAAAATTTGCGATGGCAGCTCTACACAAACAGGGATTTAAATCGCTAGTTTACCCAAGTCATCAGTGATTTTTATTTATTTCCCAATCTGAAGAAAAATCTATGAGGAAGTGATTTCAGGAACAACAATGAAGTGATGGAGGCAATTCCAATTAAATTTTTTAATAGTTTTGGAAATTTTTGTATGGTTCGCATTCTAATAAAATTAATTTAGAGCTTAATAGATATTATTTTAAAGAAAAATAATAAGATTATTGTTTTCTTTCATTTTTGCCTCCCTCATTCTGCGGATTTTTGAACATCTTCTCATATCATTGAAAATTACAACACTGCATTGTGAGGACGAAAGTGGGAAGGTATATCGTTTTTGCTCTCAATCAACCAACAGCAGTGATATCAGTTTCAAAGTATTATATTGTTTTTGAATTATATTTTATTTTTCTTGAATTAAATGTATTTCTGCTGTTTAGTACTTAAGAAATAAATATACTTATGAAGTCATAGCATTGAAGTAAGTTGCGTGGAAGTGGCATCTGTCGGATAAAAGCAAACGCAAAAACGGTACGCACATAAATGATCAGCTGTTCATCGCTTTCTGATTGTAACCAGAGACATATTTGAATTTGATATCAATGCAAATAAAAAAAATTTAATATCAAATCTATACGAAATTTAAGAAACGCCTGAAAGTATGCAACAAAAATTTTTATATAAATTCATCGCTTCTAGAAAGAATTACAAATTCAACGCATGCAAGCAATCCACAATCTTCAATATGTTAGCTGGGACTTTGTTGCTTGCATGTCGTAAGTGTGCGTGTTCATATGAATGGAGTGTGTGCATGTGTTAAGTGCGAATGTTTGCTTTTTATTTATTTATTTGTTTTGTATATTTGGTTTTTTGTTCGTTCGTTTTTTTTTTTTTTTTTGCTGTCTCTTATATGCTTATGGTATATGGTTTATTGGCATTCTGTCACGTTGTCACGCTTGCCATAAACTTCAGTTGCTTTTGTTGTTGTACTTATGTTGCATGCATGTCTTTTGGAAAGCAACAACAACATACACACACAAATGTCATTCATTTTATTGTCTAAAAGTAGATGTCAATCTGTGGATGAAGCTATTTTTTTTATATTGGTATTAAATAATAAAAATTCATGTCGCATCAGCATTTTGCCATCGTGCATTAAATATAAATCATTTTATTGTTGTTTTGATTTTTTTTTTCAGTTTTTTGTTTGTACTGTTTTGTGCTAAAGTATTTATATGACAAATCCACTTTATATTATGAAAATGTTTACTTTTTTTTAATGATTCGTAACAGCAGTTGAGAGTTTATATTTTAGAAAATATATTTGTGAAAAAAGAAATGTATATGAAATAGAAGTTCATTGTGCAATATGTACTCAAAACTTTTATTGTATTTAAACTTCTCTATGAATATAATGCTCTAATTAAATCAGTTGGCTTGAAACTGCAAATCGCTTTGTTCAAAAAGTTACATATCTTACTTGCATTCGTGTTAGACAAAATATTCAATTTAACGTAATATTTTTCCATCACAAGGTACATTTTTGCTTCACAAAGTACCTTGTTCAACACAGCCACAAATAAGATACCTAACTGAGCACAAACGCAAATAAAGCAGCACCAGAGTTGTTGAACAAAGCGCATTATGATTTTATGCTTTTAACGAAAAACATTAAAAACTCATTAGTTTGCGCTGTTTTCGCTATTATTGTTATTTCTGTTTTTTTTATTTTCGCTCTATTTTTCCTTCGCTCTATTTATTTCTTTATTTATTTTACCGCCAACTTCTAGGATATTTTCTTTTTTTAAACGGCACAAGCAAAGTTGTCTTTAAGTTCGCTATCATACTCCATTACAATGAAATCTGGCGCACTGCTGTTGCTTGGAGCGACTCTTGAGAAAATATTCGTACACATAGTAAACAATACAGAAGTGCGTAGGGCGTTGCCATATTGTTTTTAACAAAAAAAAAAAAAATAAATAAAAACCACCAACAACCAAAAACAGCAAATCTTTTTATTGTCTTTACTGTATGCGCACATAATAAAAACACATTAAAATTGTCTGCGTAAAGGCAACAGAAAAAAAAAAACACAATCCAAGCGCAATATGAATGAAAAAACACGCAAGGACATTTTTATTTTTATTCACATGAAAATTGTACTTTATTGCTTAAACCATAAAAGACAAAGCTGCAGTAGTTGATCGTAAAATGCTTGTTGTATTTTGGTAGGTTTTTTTTCTGGCTTTATTTTTTTTTATTTTTAAATGAATTTATTTGATTTATTGCCTATTTATGTGAAGAGTTGTTTTTTTATATATATTTACTGCTGTTGTTTTTGTTTTATGTAGAGCGTGATTTTCATAAGTTCGATAATTAAGAGATTGTGCTGAAAAAACGAAAAGCAAAAATAAGTCGTCTCTAATTTTTGTTAAATTTTTTCTGCTATTTATTTCTATTAAAAGTTACTCATACGACGCGTTGACCCAATATTTAGTTATCAATAATTATTCCTTCTAAGCCGTCGTAATTTGGGACTCAAATTCCTAATTCACTGTTATAAATTTTAAAAATTGCTAGAAAAGTACGCAGGTTATATTCATGGCTGCTTGTAACTTATAAATCTGCTCAGTTTACCTACTACGAAAATGCATTTTTGGTAGTACCTACTGAGCAGTTCGAAGGAGAGAGACTTTGAAAATTCTTTGGCTTAGTAATTTCGATTTCATTCCAAAATCAATATTTTATTAATCAATACTAATATCAGTTTTAGTTAATTTACTTATATTTTTTATTCTCATAAAAATGAAAAGCTACACATACGACACATCAAGCATTTTTCAACCAACAGTCTAAGCTGATGCAACTCAATACATAAATTTCCAAACAATTCTATAATTTCATACTATAGACAAAATCGCAAAAATAATTGCAAGTAAGCAAGACAAATCTTCGCAGTTGAAATCAATGTACGGTCCTTGAAATGTACGAAAAAGTCAAAAATTTCATAATGAACCTTAAGTTTTCACATTAAATTTTTAATGCCATATATTGCGGTAGCATATGAAGATCATTGGAAGAAAAGTTTAGATTCCATAAGGTAATATACTACTTCTTTTACAGAATTGTTGCCAAGCTACATTGACTTCTACATATATTATCTAGCTTTTCGCACGATGTTTGTTTGAGCACTCATGTGTAATTTACCTCAGTGTCCTGAGGTGTGCTCAACACTGTTAAAACACCACAAACGCTTAGCAGAAACCTGTCTAAAATTGTTATGATCTAAGTATAAAACTCAATAGAACATGAACCTCAGTGGACAAGATATTTTTCCACACGAAAAAAAAAGAAATGTATTAATACACTACAGATGAATGCTTTCACAACAACTTAATTGCACACAAGACTGATTAAAGTCATCCAAAAAAATATCAATCATATAACTATAAACAATCCTTTAAGGACAACAAAATAATATTTAGTTCTAATTAAATTGTTACTATGATTTCAAAAAAGGTCAAGGGTTGTTATTTATTATGTTTGCACTTTAGTTTTGAAGAGAAAAAAAACAATTCGAGTTCAACTTCAGACTGCTTTGTTTTAATGTGAACTACAAAGGACTAAGTCAGAAAAAGTGCTGACAAAGTAAAGCCCATGGCAAGGGCAGTGCTTAAAATCGGCTCACCCTGATAGACGCTGAGTTGTACAAATATCAAATTTGATATAAATTATATTTATATTCATCAAAGCTTACGAGCAAAGGAAATGCTGAATACACAAAGTTTTCATTTAAATCAAGAGAGACATATTGAATCTGTTACATATTATGTGAACATATTATTCTAACGCTTGCTTCCTCTTTATCTAGTCCATTCTAATCTTCTTCTTAAAAATAATATTTCCTAATTGCCTAGCAGAGCACGGCGCATTACCTGGACGCCATTATCTTCAATTACTTTCAATATATTTTAGGTTTTTTATTACAAAAAATTAATGTAACTCATACGTCATGGTTAATACAATTCCTAGTCTGTTATTAATTAGGCCTTAAACGGCGGCCAATCCAAAACTTCAATATATTTACTCGACATCCATTCCCTAACTACTCTGGTTGTATGAATTGAAGCATTGTCGTTCAATCTGCTACTTGTGAATACTACCCCAAATGCACAATAACATGCTATGGCTTTCGAAACAATTAGACCACATTTTCTGCTGTGCTGATGTGTTAAAAAGAATTCTTATTTTCTTAGATATTGGAAAAAAAAACTGTTTCTACCCGGTCCGTCCAAATTAAACTTTTTTCATCTGAAAAGATGAGATTTTTTCAGTAATTTTTTGGAGTTGTGATAGTACTATCAAGGATAAGTGGTTTCGTGTGAATTTCAGATGTTTTTTTGTAGCTTTTTTTCTTGGGTGGAGATGCTTTTCTCACTAAATAATTCTTCTGACAGTAGATTTTCTCGCTATTAATCCAGTTTTTCGCTCTATTTTTGCAAACGAGTTCATAGAAATGGATGCAGTTCTAATGATTTCACGACGCTCTCTGAATGAAGTAGATTGAACACCATATTCTCCGAACAAGAACATTTTAGAAATAGAACTTGAAAGGTGTACGAGGCAGGAAAGCATTATGAAACTGAAGAAAATCTAAAAACAGCAATCAAAAAAGTGTGGGAGAAAATCTCAATCCAAATTAATCACAATTTCCATCCAAAAATGGTCACAAAAGGGAGTACCTTTAACTGCCTACTGTGTTCACATATTTTCTTAAAAACAATTATTCTTACAGCTTTTTGCAAAAATAATCGTCACTAAAATTAGTTCCATGTTTTCACTAAGCTATGTAATATTATATTTTAATCTTTAAGTAAAGCTAAAAATGGTAATTGCAATCAATATATATAGTTATTTAACAACTGCGATCTGTTGTTTACTTAAAATTCATTGTCATTTGCACTCTTATAGCAATTCAAGGCATTAAAGTTCTTTGAACTCAAATCAAAATCAATAAATATAGTTTTTATTAATAATTATCAGCATTCACCCGCTAATAATAAAAGAAATTAATGGCAAAAATTGACTCTAATTCACAGATTGATAATTAATGCTGACTTTAATTTTTCTAGCTTTAATATAATCAAAATGATTTTAACGATTATCACGTATAAGTTTGACGTGTTTAATGCAATATTTTTGCATATTAAAAGAAGCAATCTTCCAAGTTACAACAACTTTAATATGACTAAAATTAATTTAAATATTTCCACACTTTTGGAAAAAAAAAGTTAGTATAACTATACAAACACTTGGCAGAGCTACGTAAATATTTTCATTTCCATCATTAATTGCGCCATTTAAAAATAAATTATGTACATACATATAGTATATATCTGCTAGACCAAAATGATGATAATATCAACAGCAGCAAAGGCAGCGTCTGTTTGAGGAATACAATTTGAAGTAACCCACTATATGTACCCGTCTAGACTTTGAAGATGCCTTTAAAAAAATAAAAAAAAGAAGGCGCACATGCGAAACGCATATATATATATATATGAACATTCATGTACATTTAGAAAAAATTTTGAAGAGGCTTCTACAACAACAACAGCACCGACGACAAGCAACTAAAGTGGATTTCTTAAGAGCTCAATCTTGTACAATGAACGCTCCTGCTCTTGTTGTTATTTATGTGCTGCTGCATACTGAAAAAGGACTCTTCATGCGTGAATTGTTCTTCAAGGATAATAAAATTTTCAACAACACTTGGAAAAAATAAATTTTTTTTGTACATTGTACATAGTTATTTGTATGATGAGTTGTAGCTACATTGAGCGTAGCAATGCATACCTACTCTAATAATATTCTCTTACAAGTTTGAAATGACATTTAATGTTGATAATTTGTAATATGATATAGATTTTTAAATGGCACTTCAGTTGAAGGCAAAGTTGATATTCAATATTGGGCTGCTTTATTATTTTATTTTAAAATTATTAAGCTACATTGCTATAAGCTTGCAAGTATTTATAATACTCACATAAGCAAATAGAGTCTATAGCCAATTCTCTTTAACTACATATTATATAGAGTACTTTACTATTCAACACAATGTGTGAGCATTACTGGTGTTTCTTTACAATTATTCCTACAATCGTTTCAATATTAATTTTTTATATTCTTCTGACTCTAAATGTGATATATATCATAAGTCACTACCATTCCATTAACATTTTTATCACATTTTGTACAATATAATTAAATGTTACTCATACTTCATAAAAAGCTTATTTAAAATTGTTGATAACTCAGCTCAGATGTTGGCAAGGCCCTAAATGTGTAAAACATTTTTATAAACTCTAAGGTGATCTACATTAAAATTTAAATTTCGAAAATGGCCGCAGTCTTTTAAAGCCTCTGGAGCGAAATAAAATTTTTTAGCTATTAATATGACACAGTTTCTTAAAGCTCTAAAAAGCTAGCTGAACGTTACTTTAAGCTGTTAAACATATTACAGGATGTGTAGCTTTGAAAAGAGAGAATTTTGAAAACAAAATCAATGTCATTGTAAATTTCACAGCCTTAGAGCAATTTTCCACTTCCAATCGCTCGAGATCCGTTCGAGTGTAATTTTTTACTGACTTTTGTTGCAAAGATTGCGAAATTGGTGCTCTTGTCATATATATACTCTTTTTACGACTATCTTCAATAATTTTTATTTAAAGTAATTTCGCAAAAACTCATAAAAGCTTTAAATAAATCAATGCACAAATATAATGATATTCCAAGTTTCTAGCAAAATTTGCTTAGCAAAACTTTTGCCAACAAGTGAAAACTTTTTGAAAACCACAGTTTAATTACGAAAACTGATCAGATATGGTAATAACTTTACTATCCCTTAAACAAATACAATGACAAACTTTAACAAATACCAGCACATATGTAATGTTTTTGATGTATGTGAATTTTCACATATTTGCACAAGCTCAGACGCTCATTTTACCAACAAAAAATGTCTGCCAAAGTAGCGATATCGCATGCGATGCAAGTCAAATAAAATGACTTTTTAACAAGCTTAAAGAAAAAATAGAAAAAAAACGGGAAACCAAAAAGGAAAACAGTAAAATAAACAGCTAAATAATGAAACAGCTAACACAAATGTGACGGCCTGCTAGTTCTCGTGGTAGAAGGCGAAGCAGTCAAAACGGATGATGAACAGGCATGCGGTGTACAGTGGAATAAACTTTCTAAAAATAACTGAAAAATAATTAAATTAAATAAGTTGTCTTATGGAATCGACGCTGAAAGTTTGTTTGCAGCGGTTAACGGTGCGTATGAGTAACATTTAATTATTTAAACAATGTTATATAGAAATTATTTATAATTTATTGGTGAATAATGCGGGTCATTCTTGTTATGCAGCGTTCATTTTATGAAAAAAGAAATATGTGAAATATTTATTTATTAATTTTCACTCACTTATTAAACGAAAAATTCTCACTGTACGTCTAAGCGCACAACTACTGCGGCTTGCAATGCAATAAAACATTTCGCAAGCAGTGGCAGTTGATCGCGTTGTTTGCAGAGATTTGGTTTTTGTATTGAAAATTTGCAGAAATCTCGAATATTTGCAAAAAAAAAGAAACGAAAAACAGAACATGAGAAAATTTTAAACCAAATTGTACGTGTACACGTGCAATAATAGTACAAAGAGCACAACAGCTTTAAACAAACACACACGCAAAGGAAGTTGTAGTAGTAAACGCAGCGACAGCAGCAAGACAACATGGCGGCTAGCAACATAAATTAATGAAATTCTTAACAACTGCTGTTGTTACCGCTACTACCATGTTGTGTTACTAACAGGTTTTTATTGTAGTTGGGTTTGTTATTTTTTGTTGTTGTTTTAATTATTCTTCCGTTCTGCCGTTCGTAGCTGCTGTTATTGTTTCGATAAAATGAAGAAAAATAGAGAGAGAAAAAGACTGCAACATATGTCACAGGCAGTTGCAGCAAGTAAACCGGCCGCAACAGCAAGTTGGTTGCAACAACATTCCCATTGGATGGAAAATTGTGTACGGTATGCAGATGGAAAATATGTGTTCATTTTGGAAGGAAAAAACTGCTATATAACAATTAGAACAATATGGTTTTTTTTATGGAACAGATGAAAGATGATAAGGTTTTAAATTCCATTTCAAAAACAGTAAATTCAATTTACACAAAGTTTTCCGTAGAAAGGACTTTATTATATATTTTTTCCGCTCTCACCACCACAAAAGTACATATAAGGAGTCCACCGAATTTATTAGTAAATGCTTAATGCTTTCCAAAATTTTTAAATCAATAATCCTCAACACTGATTTAAGCGCATTGAAGTTGTTTTTCTATTTGATTTCTTAAGAATTTGATTTTTTAATTCATTGCCTTCTTCAAGCTGCCAATTCAAGATTTTCGTTAAAGCAATTTAAGTACTTAATTTAAAGCTTTCAGTCAAATTATTTTTGCCTTTATTAGGTACTTTATTTATTTGAACATGCTCTGACCAATAATAGTTTATTTTTTCTTAAATTTACAAACAACTTTTTATAGGAAGTTAATACTTGCACGTGACTTTAATAAGACGCTAACTTTTGCCGACTTTATACTAACATGTAAGCATGCATGCGTACAAACATATAAAGTGTACGCTATTAATTAACATTTTTAAATCAACTTTCCTGCTCCTTAAATTAAAGTTTTACATTCAATAATAAATTTATAAAAAAGCAACGTGACTAAATTTGTTAAAATTATAATACTTTTCGTGTTCTTAAATAAATAATCGCCAAAAGAATTTTTTTAAATTTGATCCTGAAGTCTAGTCAATCGAAAAGTTTAAAATTACATATTTTTAGCTTTATTTTAGCAACGCTCAGAGCAACTTAAAAATGACTGTATGCACTGTATCTTTAGGAACAACAGGGCGTATGCGCAACTTTTATTTTTGATTTAAGCATATGACCTTGCGGGTTGACGTTTCCAAGCGCATTTCATGACGAGCATAATAATTTCTGTGAGCGTCTTTATTTATGTGCGTTTTAAAAAAACCTATGTTGGCAAATGTTAAAAATTTCATCAAATAGACAAACTTAAGTGGGATACTAATAAATTATTTAAAGTTTAAAAATGAAATAAAAAACATTTTGTTATTTAACGGGCACTCAAAGACATGTATGTTGCTTCTTTTGACTGATTTAATACAAAAGTTGCGTGTCATCATTGAGAATTTTAAAAACTTAACTTTAAGTGGTTCTAAATGTCAAGGAGCTACCAAACTGTAGCAGTCAGGCAGAAATGAAAACATTTTTTTTAAAAAATTCACTTGAAAATTTAATAAAATAAAACAAATACAAATAGAAGCCTTAAATGGAAATTCCAAATACTGCGTTTTGAAAAAATTAATAATAAATAATTAAAAATTATTGCTACAAGACGCTAATTCTAAATATTTATCCATTCCCATATCCATTCTATTCCAACTCCCATTCGTCCCTGTCATTCTTTCTATACTATATATAGGGTGATTCATTAAGAACTATTTTTTAGTGACTTTAATTAATTTAAGCAATTTACAAGCGTTGTTCTGGCGTTCGTTATGGAAACAATACTGAATAAAAATAAGATGACAACATTACACCAGACACGCGTCATCTGGCAAAAAAAAAAAAACCATGAAAAAAACCTCTAAATGAATCATCCTATATAACTATACTTGGCGCCATTAGTTCAAAAAAGTTAACAGGTCGCCTCGATTTCAAAGAGGTAGTGAAACTTCAAATATTTATAAAATTTATATAGACAATTTTTATAATACTTATTTGGCCTAAGGACAGTGTGACAAATAAATGCGAACTATAGTAAAAAGAATAATAGCATAATGAAAAATCCTTAAGAGACAATCTCTTGAAAATAGCTATGTAACTTTGCATACATGCATAGCTAAATTTTCCAATTTTCTATATCTAGGACCAACAGTTAGAATTGGACATCAATTTTCAAGTTGAACAAATTGCTTGTCATAGCTAAAATTTAAATTTTACAACTCGAGAGCAAATTTTAAAATTTAAAAAACATTTTGAAAGATCATGGGTTTTCACCATTAATTGGATATAAATTAATTGCACTCATACGTCACGTTGCGCTTAATTATATTAATATGGAAAAAAGTTTTTAAATCGCTATGGCTTTTAACAAAAAAAAATTAATAACTCAAGCAGCATTTTCAGGACATAAATTTAAAATTTAGGAAAATAGGTAATAAAATAGTAATACATAGTACTTTGGTCGCAGAGAGCCGCGTGTTAACTTCAGTTAGCAGATTTGGCTTTAAACACTTTTTTTTGTAATTTTAGAGGTAGCTGCAAAAAACAATTTTTTTGAATGACCACCTTTATACACGTATGTACAAAAATTTAAATATGTATTATAAATACATAGATTCAGTTTCAAGCATGCAATGGCAAAGTATGCACTTCAATTTTCCTAGCTTATAACAAAAGTTAACATTACTTTTTATTGTTTTCCAAGTTTTGCTTTTACATACATTACGTGCGTGTTTTAAGCAAATTATATTATTAAAATTTATAATTGTGTTAGCTCGTTAAATTATGGTCTCAACATGCACTTAAAAGTACATATATATATTTAAAAAGGATTGCGTATCATTGCATGGCATTATAGCAATTTAGTTATTTCAAAATAATAATCAGCATATTATTAATTGAAGCATTTAATAGCTCTATAAAAAGGCATTTAAGTTTCATGGAAACAGCCTAATTCTCTAAAGATATAAATGCATGACATGACAAATGCATATGTAGCTCAATTTTGTATTTAAGGTTACTCATACGCACTGTTATCTGAAATGAGTATTTTAAACGGATTCTTTTCAGTTTCAAAAAATTTCACTGACATTTGCACTGCATTTAGATTTATTGAAGGATCAGACTTTTTTGCGGATAAATAATTGATATTTGGAGCTCACTCCACTTTCCCACTTCTAATAAAATTTTTAGCCACTCATTTATGAAACTGTTCTTAATAACAATGTAAATAAAATGTGCATACACGTAAAGCTTTTTGAATGATTTACCGCATCAAAAATATGAAGCTTCCAATTGAACGTTGCTAACAAATTTTTAATTAAAATTAAACTCCATTAAAATGAACATTTTTGCCCGCATGGAAAAACTTTAAGGGCAACAAGAAAGGATAAAAAAATCTGTTCATGTCATAATTGTACTTATCGCCCAAGCAATTTTCATTTGAAAAGAAGGAAAAATGCTCTGTTATGCAAAAATTTATTAATTAATTAATTAATAATAAAAAAAAAAGTATGAAAGAAAAAATGCCTGCAAGCGAGAAAAAGAAAAAATTACATAAATGAAAGAGACAAAGTGTGGCTCATTATGATTTTTTCTTGCACGTTTCCACTTAACGGCCATAACGTAACGCAATAATAATAATTATGGCCGTTGTTGTACTCATTTTTTATATTTGTTGTTGTAGTGGCAATAAAAACGCCCACATTTTGTAGGTCAATTTCAGTAGTTTCCCATAAACAATAGGAGTATTTACATTTTTTTTTGCAGCAGCAGCCGCTGCGTAGAATATTGAGGGAAGAGTAAAAAAAATTGTTGATTTTATTACCTATTGCTGTAAGCTTATCATTTAAAATAATGTGTAGCATACTTTTAAGCATGATGTTGTTTTATGGTTTCATTACATGCAATAGCTAATACTATGGAATATAATATTAGATTCATTTAATTTAAACATTTTTTAATATACAGAACATATTCAAATCTTGTTATTTAACTCAACTCTTTCAAATACATATATGTAGTTTGGCTAGTAAGATACTTACATGATATGTATTTATTTTTATTAAAATGTTATATCCAATAGATATTTACCTAAAAAAGATAAGAAAAAAATCGTTATTTGATGTTTAATTTTTTTTTATATATCAAATTTTATTTATAGGAAAATATGCAACCTCAATAAAATGTTAACATATCAATTTACATTGTAAAACGGAAATATCAACAATATTGTGAAGAGAGCAAACAACAAAAGTGGGTTTTTTTCTAGAAAAAAAAAAATAGTTTTTTATTGTAGATAACCATATTTCAGCGTGTTACAACAACCAACTCGTTTTTTTTTCGTAAAAAAAAAGTTTTGCATGTGCTTTGATGTGACAACAAAAAACCAACATTCAGTGGTGTCAGCTTGAATGACTTCCGCTTTTGCGTTCATGCGCGCATGCATCCGTTATTATTTGCCATCAGTATTGTCAACTTTTTTTTGTTGTCTACACAAGTGTTAGTGTTTGTCCAGGTGGTTTTTATGTTAGCACACATTTTGTGTATTTACATTTGTGGGTGTATCTAAGAAGGATACTGTAGGAGTTATTGCTGTTCAAAGCGTTCCATTGATTAGAGTAACGTTGCATTGAAAAGTTTTCCAAAAATTCATAGTTACATAGTTTACCCAAAACACACTGACATGAAAAAATAAAACTTGCCAATAAATCCAGTAACTAGGTGGGTACAAAGGACCGCTACAAACAAACGACTTTATTTTCAAGTACTCTGTTGTAAAACATATTTGAGTTATCTCAAACTTACATACACTGATTTATTTTGCTGATTTATGCTTATAACATTAGAAGGTTGAAATTTTTTTAATTTTCATATTAAATTACATGGTGTTTTTTAATAAAAAGAAATGTTATATTTAAGACCTTTCTGTTTACATTTTGGGCTATTGAAAAATTTAAGGATACGCAAAATTAAATTAAATTTCATTAGAGATATTTTATTTTTCTTTAAAAATTAAAATATTGCACAGAAAAACGCATATTTCAATAGTCACGTTTAAATAATCACATGTTCAAAATTTGCCACGAATTTATATGAAATTTTACTTTGCGTTAACTCTTTGATGAATTTGCTTGGTTGCTATACCACTATTTTTTTCTTTCATTTACTTTCAGCATTTTGCGCAGCTATTTCATTTTTTTATTAACAAACAATAGAAAATACCAAAATTTAGTAACAACAGCAGCAGCACAATTTTCCTACGTTGTTTGCATTTGTGCTTGTGCTGGTAAGTGCTGTTGCATGTGCTGCCTCCGTTTTGGCATTGTTGTTTACGTAACAAGAGAAATTCAAAACTTACACAAAAGCTCACACTCACACATATATTGCCACAATCAAAAGATGTGCAGCATACATGCATCCAAAACTATGTAAAGAACCACAGCAATACGAGCAATGCTGTTGCTGCTGTTCAAATACAAAAGCATTCCAAACCTTGTAAATGTTACTGAATGTGATGACAGCAAGGATAAAAATTTAAAAAAAAAAACAACGATAACAACAGCAGTCGTTACAACAATGGCAATGGTAGCAGTAACATCAACATGAGCAACAAAAATTTAAACAAATTAGTAACATATCGCCAGCAGTAATCATCTCAAGTATGAAGAGATTTTTGCTTGTTCATTTAGAAGCCAATTTTTGACGCTAAGAATATCTTCAACAGAAATCCAGTTTTTATTTATCTTATTGAAAATAATTTAATAAAAAATTATAATTTTAGCAAGAGATTTTATAAATTCTGCTAAGGATTTAGCTGCGGCAATCAGTGTCTTGGCGGTCAATTTACTTCATATTTAAAAAAAAAAAAAAAATCATTTGAATTTTGAGCGAAATTAAAGTTGTGAATTTAGTAAATTTCCTTAATTTGCAAGCGCTGTTGTTGTTTCATGACGAAATGGCAAGCTTCACGAAATATAAAGGATGCCACCGTTGCCAGATTTGAGAGTATGACATTTTTAAAAAAACATCCCATACAACAAATCACAACGTCTAAGAGCGCTTTTACTCCATCGGATGTTTTGGTTTGATGTTTTGCTGGTATGAAATGGTAAAATCAAATTAACAAAAGCGATTTCCTCCGGTGATTGCAATTATTGCAATATGATTTTATAAAATTTATAGCATATAGCAAGGAGCTGAAAAATTATGTCTCAATTCACTTATACAGGGTTACAGGATGCATGAACTGCTATCAACTTCATACATCTGGCAAACGGATAAAGATAGCTGTGTCAAATTCATACTAGTGACAGCTCATTATATTGTTTACAGGCCGCCAAAAGCATTTGCGTCTAAGTTTTATAGAAGAAAAGTTTTCCGAAATGGATTTCAAACGTAATAGTGTGATTGCATTATATTTGGCTGGAAAATCACAACCAACTATTGCTCGTGAGCTCAAACATCTCAAAGTTAATAAAATGTTTGTGTATCGTATAATAACTCGTTATAATGGTATTGGTAGCGTTGCTAAACGCAATGGTGGTGGACCAAAAAAAAAATGCAACATCGCCTGAAATGGTGCGGAAAAGAAAGGCTCGACTTGAGCGAAATCCACGTCTAAGTGGTAATCAAATGGCCAAAGAACTGAAAATATCCCAGCAAAGCATATTGCAAAATGAGCTCAAGCTAAAGCCTTACAAGTTCCAAAAGGCACACGGTCTTACACCAAAGCAAAAAAAAATTAGACTTGAAAGAGCAAAGGAGTTGTTAAGCTTGCACGAACGTGGCCAATTTCCTAACATTGTGTTCTCTGATGAGAAAAATTTTTCGATTGAGCAGTTCATAAACTCTCAAAATTATCGTGTTTACTTGACCGAATGCTCCGACGAGAATTTGAGCCTACGAACAGCCACCCGAAGTAATTTTCCATCTCAAGTAATGGTATGGGCAGCTGTGACTGCCGATGGACGTTCTCCAATCGTTTTTATCGAGACTGGTGTCTAAAGTCAATGCGACATATTATCGAGAAAATATGTTGGAAGCTGCTTTAGAGCCGTGGGCACGCAAACATTTTGGTCGCAGACCATGGACGTTCCAACAAGACTCAGCACCATCTCATAAAGCTCGTGTGAACCAAGAATGGTTAAAAAAACTACGTTCCACACTTCATTTCGTCCACACAATAGCTCTCAAATTCGCCAGACGCAAATCCGATGGTCTATTCCATCTGGGCCATCTTAGAGAGTAAGGTGAGAACTAAAAAATATGCCAGTATGGATGCGCTGAAGAAAACTAATTTCCGGGAATGGGCCAAAATACCGGAAGATCATATTCGTGCAGCATGCAACTCGTTTTTTGACCGTTTGAAGGCCATAGTCAAGGCAAAAAGTGGCCATATCGAGCTAAAGTAGCCGGATTCTAGTTTTTTGGTTATGTGCACACATCTTTGTCATTTGAATCAATATAAAATAATTTCACACAAAAAGTTATGATCATTTGATTAGGTTCATGCGCTAAACCGTGTATGTAATTGGCATCGATGTGTTATAATTTTGTTCGAGTTATTGGCCACGCTGCTTTTGAACAGCAGTACCAACATTTTTTGTATAATTTTAAGAATGCCGTAAGAGATATTAAATTTTTCAATATAAATTTGTTTCAATTTTGAAAGCTCTCTACATGGAGGCTAATTTGAGTTTATTTAAAATATTTTTTAACATTTTTGCAGACACATCTTTATATTAAAACAAAGGCAATTCCTATAAAAATTTGTATTAAAATTCCCAAGTATGCAAGACAGTGCAAAAAATTTGTAATTTAAAAGAAAAATAAAAAAGTTTCGATTATACCTTAAACAAAAAAGGCAGACTGCATGCCAACGCATGCAGTGTATGAGGGTTTTTCTTCAAGCCCGATGTCACCACTGCAAGACAATGAACGCCAAAGGTTTGGAAAGAAAAATGTATGTAGTATGTGTACAAGCCACAAGCGTGTAAAATGCAACAACTGCTATAATAAAAACAACAGCAATGATAATAACAATGAAGATTTCAGGAATTCTTTAGCCGAATACAAAAAAGCCATAAGATTGACAAGTAGTAGCTAAAGTTTGGCTTGTCTTTGTGAAATTTATTTTTTTTTTTTTAACATTTAAAAAATTGCATTTTTTGGATATAATAAAAATTTTTTAAATTTTTTCCCACTTTTTATTACAATTTATTTTTGTTATTACTTATTAAAAAAAATATATTGGGTAAATTTGATTTTCAATTTGGCAGTAACGTAAAGAAATTATGCAGCGCACAAATGTTGAGTATCGAATACGAAATATTCATTACTTTAAGTAAAATAAAAAGTTGCGTTATTTTAAAATTCTACAATTTTATGTACTTTATAGAAAGTCTAGCAGTGCCAAAGAAAAACTGCTCTACATTGATAATAAAAAAACTTTTTTATGTGCATCAAGTAGTTCACTACTTTGAAAAACAAAAACAAAAAAAAAAAGAAACAAAAATCTCAACTTTCCCAAAGGAGTTGGTAACAATGCCAAACAAGAGTTTACATACATACACATATACATTGTTACAAAAACTACATACACATAAGCTTACAATACATGCATACCAAGAGACACATATAAAACGTAGATAACACAAACACATTTTTAGTTATCGTTACCATAATAACAATGGCTTAAAAGTTTTAGCGGTTTTCTAAGGAATTTTTCTTTTTTTTTTTGAGAAAAAAAAATTGCTTTTTGTTTTTTTTTTTTGGCAAAAAAAATTCGAACTTTTCAGAGTTTCTTTTTTTTTTTTTAAGTAATAAAGGGCTATATGACTCCTTTTTAGCTTTTTCCGCAATGCTACTTACTCTAAAGAAATTTAGTAGCATAAAGGAAGTTTTCACGTTACGCACCATGAGCTTTTGTTTGCAAATTCTTTTGCTTTTGTTCTTCACAGTTTTTTTTTTTTTTTTTTATTATGAAATTTTATGTTTTTGTGTTTTTATTACACTTTTTACATTGTTGCTTATTATTACGGTGTCTTATATTACTTGCTTGTGTTATAAAATTATTTACTACAAATTATCATAATGAAAATTGTTTTTACAATAAAGTTAAGTCAGTTAAGACAATTAAAAATTTTTTTATGTAACTATTCACATAAAAAATGACAATTTGCATAATTCTTTTACACATTTATTGTTTCAATTTAAGCAATTCCATAACAATTTGCAGTTGATTGTTATCTCTTAATCGGCCGCACACATACGATATGGTTGAATTGCAAAATATAATGCATGGCTTAAAAATTGTAAAGCAATAAATAACCGTAAATTTTTTTTATATAAAAAATAATATTTATATTATGTAGGAATAAATATTTTAAAGCCATTTCAACGTCATATATATGTAAATATACAAACATGTTCGTTGCAATGCAATGCGAGAGCAATTACGAAATGTCCCTTGATGGGCAATTATTTTGAAATAATTTCCGTGGGTTTGCGTATCCCGCAGGAGCTTGTTGAGTGCACGAAAATATATCGGTTTTTTTATATATTTTACATTAAGGTTTACTATACGTTAAGAGATAGATAGCAGCTGAAAAATAAGCGATTTTTTTTTCTGAATGACTCATATTAACATTTCATAATTGTGACTTGTGCTGCAAGCAGAAATTACATGGTATATAGAGATTTAATATTCAACACAAAGAGATTGAAAGTCTTTAAGGATATATTTTTTTTTTAAATCTCATTGAAATTTAAGGTGCATTTCATTCAATTTCAAGTACAAAAGGATAACGTACTGAGCAACATTATTTATGTGACAATTGTAAGAATAACGCTATGTGCACAGATAGTCCCACAAGAGCAATTCAAGCGTTCTTTATGTTTTTGTAAAAAGTGCAAAAATTGAACCAAATAAATTACTTATAAATAATGCATTCTCATTTTTTTTTTTAAATTTGTTCCTTATTTGTTCCTTAACCAATTTTTATGACAATCAACTGCCAGCAAGCAAACCACACCAGCCAACACCTCAACGCCTTTCCTACGATAGTTCTCTCAAAAAACCTCTCCTTCAGTAGGTAGCATGCAAACAAACGCCTTCACTGAACCACGCCTACTTTAACAATAGCAATGAAAACTTATCAACTATCGATGATGACGTTGATGTTACTGTTGATGAGGTTGAATGGAGCAGTAAAAGCAGCAGCAACAAAAGGAAAAACTTTTATCGACTTCTCATAATGTGGCAATAAACTGCTTTAATGGTCAAGATTACATGTGTACTATATCTAGTATTAGGGTGTATCTTATATAAAAAATTTATAAAAATATATTTTTTACGCTGCCGTTGCTTTAATGGAGCATATTAACTTAATTATGGTTTTTCTTATTAATATTTTTGTATTTGAAAATGTATTGAGCAAGTGTAACAAGGTATTCAACTTAGACTCTAAGCATCCGAAATTTGCACAAATTACGTAGAAGCGTAACAGAACAATAGTGCTAGTTTAATTAAGTAGCCTTAAATACAAATATCTATCGTTAAGAGTGTTACAATAGTGTAACAATGTATTAAAAATAGCAAATATGTTTTTAACAGTCAAAAATATTAACATAGTGATGTTACACAAGTGTAACATATGCTTCGCTTGAACACAATTTATTAGGTGTATAAAATTACCGCCAAATATGTTAAAATAGTGATGTTACACATAAGCTTCATTTGAATATTTTTCATTAATTATATAAAAAAATTATGATGCAGTTACATATGCTTAAGAACATAACTGTAACAAGAGAGAAATTGTCACAAGAAATGACGATAGAAATAATTGTATCACAATGAGAACGTTACACAAACTTTACAACACAACTGTTACAGGCATTTTAGTAAACAGAAAAAACGGAGTATCAGTGTTACAGACAACAACATGTGTAACATTGTGACATTTCCGTATATACATATAAGATGGCGTTGAAAGCAACCACAGCGCAATATAGCTACTAAATTTATACTTTTATAGACTATTGGAGACACTCATTTCAAAGAAAATGTCTTTAAAGTAAGCAATAAACGCTCAAGTTCAGCGAAAGATATAATAGCTAAGGCTAATTATTATAGCTAAGGAATAATATAAGATAGCAGTCTTTGATTTATTAGAAATCCCCGATAATCATAAGATCTATATTGTAACATGATATTTTAATAAGGTGGCCATTTTTTGAAGGTACAATTCTATTCAAAGAAAATTAAGAAAATTCAAGGGCTAGCACTTTTCAGAATGTCTGTGGTAATAAAAACTGCGAACTATTCAACTAAAGCAAAGTATGTTATATTAAACATTTCACCAATAGATCTTCATGTACGAGAAATTGCTGCAAAAACTTATGTTTGACTACGGCAGCTCTATAAACTGTCTACTTATTAGCACACTTTTTTTTTACCAGAAGAGCTCGGACAACATTACAGCTTCCATAGACATTGGGGAAAGTAATGAAAGCAATTAAAAATTTTCAAAGTATGAACTTAAGATCTAAGGCCATCCGACGTTATCGCAGGGAGCTTAAAGTTCTATGTTGTTACAAATATTCCACGCAATGAAAATGCAAACGGGATAGCTATGTGGGTGATGAATTTAAAACATATTGATTCCAGAATCAATCCAACAATGAAATATTATTTCCAGGCTACGCAGAAGTACACTCGCTTATAATAGAGTACGATTGTAGTTACCGTTTCAATCGGGTATAAGAATCTGAAGCCAACAACTTTTTATTTAACATCAACCCTAATGTAAATACATGTGTAGATATATCCATATATACTCGCATACACATACATACTATGTTTATGTTTGTGTCTGCGTTTTTTTGTTGTTTTGTGTGCGTGCAACAACTATTAACTTTGTAAAGTAAAATGTTTATTTTATGTGAATAGTCATTTTTTTATTTAATATTTTTTAATGATTTTTTCTTCTTCCCATTGATATAGCAGGTGTGGAAGGCGACCTAAGTAAAATTGTAGAGTAGTCCAAGACCCATTATTTTTCACACTATTTTTTGATAATGCACGATCAAATTTTTTGGAGTCCAGTCGTTTTGAGCTGTGATTTGTACTCCATTTCGTGTAAAGTAAAAGTAGAGATTTCAAGTTCTTTTAGTTTATGGTCATAGTTTTAAAACAATCAGCGGCCAACTCCAATTTGAAAGATATCGAAAATATTAGCAGAGGATTGCTAACACGAAGCTAAAGGAAATTCAGAGCTAAACAAAAAAGACTTGTCCAGCATTCCAAATTAATTAGAGTGCACGAGTCGGTCAAGGATTGAATACACATTAGAGACGTTTAAGACGAATAAAGTTTTTTGATTTAGTTCGTGGTCTTTAGTAAATATTTTTTTCATTAAAGACTCCTGCTTATTATTGTGATAACATAACATGGTCACATGGCCACTGACCAATCAGTTCTTGCTGTGCACTTACCAAAATGAATGTGTTCTATTTAAGATGAAACAATGTTTAAAACTACATATCATTTTGATGCAGTTTTTTTCTTTGAATAAAAAAAACTGAAATATATATTTTTTTTAATTGCTACAACTTATACCTAGAGCAATTTTTCCTACTTGTAGCAAGCTAAGAGTTATATGAAAAGAACTTATTGTTATTCACAAAAAGTCTGGGACTCGAAAAAAAAAACGTTACGAAATATTTTATTTTTATTGAAACAGATTCCAACGTTATAAAACAAGAATAAACAGTTGGAAAACTTAGAGTATTCTGCCATTTTATTTGAGTCGCCTTCCCACGCACCTTGTATTTACATTTGTTTGGTGTGATTAATATGTAACCAATTGAGCCATAAAAATTTGCCTGCAAGCAAATTGGAACTAAAGCGGCATGTAGTATTGAAAATGCATTAAAAATCAATGGCTGTTGTTAGTTTGGTTGCACACAGTGTTGCAGATTTTTAATGTTTACATTAACCACTCATATGTATGTATTAGTGTAAACATGCAAAATACAGAAGAAAAAAAGTTTAAAACATTTATCATAAAACACCATAAAATCTACGTATTTACACAGAGCAAACATCATAGGGAACAATTATTATTTACACAAGTGTAACAATACACTGTATAAATAAATTTTTTTTTACACTTTTTAAAGTACAGTTGTGAAAAAACTCCAAAAATATTATGGAGAGCATGCATTAAAATATAAAATTAGCTATAATACTTGTGTTTTCTTTAATATTTTTTTTAAACAAACCGCTTTTTATCAATATGGAATTTTTTTTTAGAGAACCAAACAACGGAGTACGCATGTGTGACCAAGAAAAAATGTACATAAAGAAAATTTGTACTTATAGAAGATTTGCACTAAGAGAGTACGCATCCAAAAAGTACGGCCCCAAAAAGTACGCATCCAAACAGCATACGTAGCTAAAAACGCAACCAAATACAATCATAATCTGCTTTACGACTTAAAAACGTTTCGGGAAAGTTGACCGAAAAGCGATGTCGATGACGTATAGCGAAATATTAATTTGACCTAAACCTATACAAATTTCACGGAATCGGTAATAGGTTTCTAGTTGGAAATACCTTTAATATCGTACTTTAATTGTGCACACATTTTTCAAATAAAAACACAATTAAAATTTCGATATACTTATTGGGGTGGGTCATAAGAACGCCTTTTTTCGAATTTCGATTCGTTATAGCTGATTTAATTTAGCTTGGCATCAACCTTTAAATTTTGTAACATGCTCCAAAAATTGATTTTGATACTCCATTCATTTTTTTATAAAATTTTTGGATATTGGATAAAAAGTTAGGAGAGACATCTTAAACAAGACGTATAGCCAACAAAAGTCCCTATACATTTATCTTTTGTAAAAATCGTTTTAAGTTCGGAACACTTGAATCAGTTTCAGAATTTTTAAAATTTTATTAGAGATAGTAAAATGTAATACATATAATAATAATCCACAGAAATATAAGACCATCGGTTATTGAAATAAGATCATCTTAGAAAGATTCATACGGTATTCCGATGGCTATATATACTATGTTAGGTCCCTTTTCTTAATTTTGATTCCATAGTCGTTATAAGCACTAAAGTCATTATTTGAAAAATGAAGTCTTATAAAACAAAAAGATAGTAGTATTTAAAGCAAACGTGAAGCAAATTACAAAATTTCATGGTCATAGGTAACATAGTATTGGGCTTAACTTTTTACTCCCCCAGCAAGCGACGAAAACTCATTTGCTTACAATCCTTACAGAAATATAGACGTAAGTTATGAAAATTAAACTATAACTCATTGTCCGATGGTATATATATTATATATATTTTAATTTGACTTTCAACAATAATCATACAAAACAATTCCATATGATTCATACGCGAATGATTTTGGCAAGTCGCTACCAAACTACAATATATTGCTTATCTTTATATATATAATTCTACTGTACGTGTGTATGTAACCGAACTCCTCCTAAACGGCTGGACCGATTTGAATGAATTTTTTTGTATGCGTTTGGGTGGCGCCCTGGATGGTTTAGATTTTCAAATCATACCTTTATATCGGCAATTTAGGGTGGCCCTCATACAAAAATATTTTTTAAATAGCATTTTCGCAAAGACCACTTAATCGATTCACATGAAATTTACACCATGTGTCTTTTATATTAAGTGGAATAGCTTAGGTTATAAAACTTTTATTTATGATGCATATTTAGGGTGGCCCTAATACAAAAATATTTTAAAAATAGCATTTTCACAAAGACCACTTAATTGATTCACATGAAATTTACAGCACGTGGCTTTTATAGTAAGAGGCATATTTTAAGTTATAAAACATTTGCTTAGGGTGGATATTTAGAGTGGCCCTCATACAAACATATTTTTAAAATAGTATTTTCACAAAGACCACTAAATCGATTCTCATGGAATTTACACCAAGTGTCTTTTATATTAAGCTATTTTATGTAGGGTGCATATTTAGAGTGGACCTCATACAAACATATTTTAAAAATATCATTTTCACAAAGACCACTTAATTGATTAGGTCTGTTTCGTAACTTTTGAAGCTATTTTATGTAGGGTGCATATTTAGGGTGGACCTCATGCAAACATATTTTAAAAATATCATTTTCACAAAGACCACTTAATCGATTCTCATGGAATTTACACAACGTGGCTGTTCTATTTAGGAAGGTTTTTGCAAAGTTTGGTTTAGAAAAATGGGAAGTGACAAACCCTCCAAAATCAAATTAATCATATCTCATCAAATACTGGACGCAGATGAATGGGACTTGATATAAAAAGTCCGGGCAAAATAAGTTTCACTTGAAAAATGGGCTGTTTCGCTTATACATTCCATCGCATGAGTTCATGACATCCGGAACAACTACCGGAAAGGGCAGAACATCGTCTGCCGGGACAGCTAGTTGAAATATAAAACTCTTTCATGTAAAGGACATTAAATTCCATTAGAATAAGTTGGAACTCAAACGTCGATTTCTTGTTCAAAATACAAAAGAGCATCCAATATCCGATTTTAAGTCAATTGTTGGCATAAACTTGACTTTGGCTACTCATCACATCTGTGCCTTATTGCAACAGCTCTTAATTGTTAAGATTCTGATAAGCATTTAGTAAGCCGATTATATCTTTCTCTTCCACATCCTTGTAGTAAACTGATCGTCCATATTTATTGTGTTTTGTTGAATTTCAGTAAGTGCTGCAGCGTTGTTATCATCATTCTTTGCACATTCTTGTCGACAACATCCTTGATGTTGCAGTAATTGCAAAATCAAAAAAAAGCAACAATTTTTTTAAAACTTTTTTATCCTTTAACTGTAACTATAGAGCATTATAGTTTTCTAACTTATCGTTCTAACATTTACCAATGGCCAACAATTTAAGTTCAAGTACATAAAATCAAACATTTAATTCTCTTTTTTACAAACGACAACAAAACAACAACAATAACAAGAAATAAAAACTAACAACAACAACATAAATAACTACAACAGTGACAGACCAACATCGTATACAAAATAATAAAAAAAAAAATTTTAAATCCTTTATTTTTCAAATACAAACGCATATCTATTTATGTATAACATACAAACAAACACTGTGTGTTGTTGTACAGCATAGACTCACTGCTGATACAGTCAAAAGCCTATTAACAATGTTAGCAGAAATGTTTTTGCAGTTTTTGTTGTTGTTGTTGTTACTTTTACAATTGCATTTAATCCTTTTTCATGTTCATTTGTTATCGATGTTTTGTTGTAAATGTAGTAGTTACGTACGAATACGAAGTACTGGTAAATGGTGCTGACAGCTGCAATTGGCATTCAAGATGACATTGTATAAAACTAACAACAATATTGGCAACAACAACAATAAAAATTTTTGTAAAGTTAAACAGAAAATATAGAATTCTTAATTTATTTTGTCGCGCGCAATAAACCTACAACATCAGTGTAGTTACAGTTGGAGAAATTGTAGTAATTTAAAAGTTGATTGATTGACTTTCGCGTACTCAAGCAGAAATTTATGTTCAATAAAAACACAAAATAGCAATCAATATTAGAAATAAATTTTATTTTTCGAACGTTATTGCACAAGCACATATGAATTTTAGCAAATCGGTCATCGTAGTAATGGCAATCAGTGAAATGAAACACTTTTTATGACACATTTTTAGGGGTAATTTTTCCATATATTTTTTTGAGACAAAATTAATACTTTGAAACGATAAATTGCTCTTAGCAGGAACTGTGCGAATATGAATTTTATGATAAAAGTCACTGTTATAAATAGATTTTTATTTTTTCGTTATTTTAGATTTTTATTTATATCGATCAAAAATAATTTTAAAAATGAATCTTTATATTTTCAGATTAAAATTATTCGTGATTTCTATCCTTTCTGATACAAAATAACCGGCGGATAGGATTTTAATTTTTTTTTTTTAACACAAACAATTTTTTGACTGTCTTGATGTTTTTGATAGTTTGCGAGCATTAGTATTTTCTCTGTGTTCTTGAATAAGTTTAAGCTTTACTTAATATTTTTCCATAAGTTTCGACTTTTTCGAAAGTTTCCCTTCCATCGGATAAATCGAACAACATTTTCTTCAAAAATTACTATCCACGTTTTTTGAAACTAAATATCTCAAAAACTACAGGGAATATGATAAAAACTTAAAGTCACCTGGTGGTCTAGAATTTTTGACAAGCCTTTTATTTTTTTTTTTAATATTTCGAAATAACAAGCTTTCGAGAATATACTGTCAAATTTTGTAATGAAATTGACGGTATATTAAGCTCTACAGCTCTTACCCGACTAGAATTTTTCTTAGGCATGCCTAAATATTCATTCGGCCCTAACTAGGATATAACGAGGTTAGCCTAAATTAGGAATGTTTAGCAGCAGCCTAATTAGGCAATCCTAAGAAATTTCTAAATCAGATTTACCTGTCGACTGCCTGATTAGGCTTTACTACGTCTAGTGAAAGACATGCCTCTGTTGGTTTTTGCCTAACCAGAACGTTAGGGCCTTGTACGAAAACCCAACGAGAGCCTACGGATTTTCCTATTTAGGAAAATTTGGGGTACACCGTTACAATCCACACTTGGCCCTAACGTTGTGGCTAGGCAAAACCAATGGGGACCTATTTTACGCCTAATAGCTTAAACAGAATTCCGGCGGAAATGCCGCAACGGCTAACGGTAGAATTAGATTTGGTTTTAATTTTACCATCGCCGTTGAGAGAGTAGAGAGTTGCGCTCTCTACTCCCATACGATTTTCACAGCAAAAATTTTACGCTTGCGGTATTTACGTCGTACGCCGGAATTCTGTTTAAGCTATAACGATATTTTCTAGTCGGGTATAGCAGACGGTAGGCCCACCTTCATGTATGGAAACTTGCAACTCATTTATCTTGAAACAACTTTTTTCTGCACGGCGCGCCGGGGAAAAAACTATTCCTTCGAATCATTTCAAATTTTAATATGTTATTCAGTACACCAGTATAGTGTACTATAGGTTGGGATCATCAAAAAATTTTTATTTTAATAACTTCTTATTTGTTAAACCCTAATGAAAATAGTCTGTTTTCGATATTTAAATTTCAAGAACGCACTTTTTTTCTTTTTTGCTAACTTCGGCGATAGCTACACTCATATAGAATGTACCACCCAGGTTCATTTTTTGGAGGGGGTTCTCATCGGCGCCATTTTTTTTAGATAACTAAAATTTTTTTTTGATTTTTATAAAAATGCTTTTATAAGCTTCTTGAGTATTATAATATACAGTGGAACCTCTTTAAGTCGAATCTCGATAAGTTGAAAACCTTCCAAACTCGAAAAAATGTTGTATGTCTAACCCCTCTAACCCCTCTATAAGTCCAAATAATTAGTGAGTCCCTACAAGTAAATTCAGTACATATTTTCCCTCTATAACTCGAAAAAATAAATTTGACCTCTACATCTCGAACATAGCAATTTACAACCTTTACAACTCGATTATTTGAAACGAATTACCTCTATAAGTCGAAGAAAAATAAGATACCGACTTTAAGAATATGCCGACAATGAACATCATTGTTTCTTAGAAGTCAATGTAAAAGCCTACTTATATGTATAATAAACTAATTCTATGAAATGATAGAGGAATTTATGATCACGTGATTTCATTTGAACTTTAGTGAATTTACATTTTTGTCGAAGTCGTCGAAGTCCTCCATAAGTCGAAAACTTTATAACTCGAAGTTTTTGGCGTCTCCCCAGAGGTTATACTGTACCTGCAAAGTTTAAGTATCGTTCTTCATTATTTTTACTTTCAAAAAAAAATTTTTAAAATTCCTTAAGTTCAAGGGTGCTAGACCACGAGGTGCCCTTAATGTTGTATGGTTACAAGACACTTTTTTTTGCTCCTGTCTCTACAGCTGTGCAGCATTAGCTGGAAGACGATAAAAAATACGTGGTTCGTTGGCATTTAATAAACTGAATGGCCTTAGATATGTTAATGTAGGTCAGTTTCGTCACAAAATTTGGTTGGATCTACGCAGTAGCGTACCTACATAGGTGGCGGCAAAATCGTCCTCGTGTTATAAAATGAGAATTTAGTTCTTAGGATATTGTAAATTATGCTGACCTTTATTTTTTCGTAAATGAAAATAATTGGAGATAGTTATAAGTCCAGATTTTGAAATTTTATGGCAAACATGTCATTTTGGAAGAGTTCTCCAGATGTCAAAAGTTTTGACCTATTTTTTAATAGATAAAATTTTTGATATAAGGCGGCAAATAACCTCTTTGTCACGAGCGCCAAATGTGTACGGTTCGCCACTGGTTCTATAACAGAGCTAAACGAAACAATCCATTGTATCACAATACACCATCATTTGATTATGAGACCTAACCCAAGCCAAGTTAGATAGGATCAGTTTTTAAGTAGTAGAATTTAGTACTACAAAATAAATTACATTAAAAGTAATGCACATAAATTTATATATATGACTAAGTTATAAAAATACTGCTAATCTAAATGTTAATTTCTGTACTTAAAAAGTACATAAAATTTTATTTACTGACTATAAAAAATAAGTGACTCTCAGTAATAAACATGCACAAGTTTTGATAAGAAAAAAAAAAACAAAAACTTCTTAAGAATCTGAATACAATGCCATAAAACTACAACTGTTATAAAATTTAAAATTCAAAATATATTTAAAATTTCTGTACTCTTAATGAGCACAGCAGATTCGCTACACAAATTATCTCAATTGAATTTTGCACAGAGCCGCTAATAAAGTGCAAATAAATAAGTCAGATGATGAAGATGAACACAAAAACTCGTTTCATTTTATAAAAAGTTCAAATTAATTAACCTTGAATTCGATTTTCCTAATAAAAATCATTACTAATGCAATTCATATAAAATTCATTATCGCACTTGATAGAGCGCGCGCACACAAACCGGCATTATAGTACAGAGTGTTTGAGTTTGAGTTTACTGCAGCTGCTGCTGTGCTCAGTGCGCGAGATGTAAAATTTTGTGTGGGTTCACGTTTACGTTGTTCGAATGTAATTGATGCATTTTGCGCTTTGAATTTTATTTAAATTAAGAACTTAATTGAGTTTTTTCCCCGATAAGTAGATACACCGAAAAAAACCGTAATAAATTTGAAGAACTGCATTCCTCCGATTTAGTGCAAAAATTTTCCTTAATCTAAGTTATTTTTCCTCATATTGATGAAAATATCGTTTCATTTAGTAATTGAGTCCTTTGAAATGAGTTCATGTTTCATTAAAGCAAGTCAAAGCTCTTCCTCAAATATAGAGTTTGTGGTTTTAGTAAAATTTTCCTTTGAAATAGTAAATTTATCTTTGGGAAGAATTTTTGAGGACAACTTTTTCCTCATTTGAGTAAAAACTTACTCAATCTAATGGAATGTTTTGTTTAAGGAAAATCGTACTCAGTTTTAGTTAGTTTCTTCAAAAAATTTACTACAACGTAGGAAAATTTTCCTTAATCAATGAGTGGCAACACTCGCTGCTTTACTCGCTGAAATTAATATCAATTCTTCTCGTAAGTATTCTGTTTTTGCCTATATATTTATAGTTCTCTACTTGTTTTTTAAATAAAAAAATTAAAAAAAAAAAAAATTATGTCGTCGCCGGGATTTGAACCGAAGCTTTCCTGATCAGACAATGTTACATGCGCTGTTTAAGGGGGCAGGTCCAGTCATGATTTTTGAGAAATCGAAATTTTTTTTTTGCACTTTCTTAAAGTATACTGTCCTAAAAATATATCCTGAAAATTTGAAGTCAATCTGACAATTACTTTTGGAGTTATTCGGCAATAACCAAAGGGCTCTCGGAGTACCGAGCGTAAAGCTTTAAATGCATTTTTCTCAAAACTATGTTTTCGGAAGCGGTGACCACTGTAACTTCAAAACCGCTCGATAGATTTCAATGAAATTTACACAGTTTTTGAAAAACATAAAAATCTTGTCCCTGATCGAAGGATTTTGTTTTTTTTTTAAATCGATTTTTTATGAATAATTATTCATAAAAAACTGTTGGTTTTTTACCGAAAATCTGAAGGTAAATGTTCCTGAAGCCGCCATTTTGTTGATTTAAAAAAAAAAAAAAAAACTTTCGATCAGGCACTAGATTATTTATTTAACTAACTAATTTTTCTTATCCGATTGATTTTGGATGATTTTCCAAGGATTTGTGATGGTCACCGCAAGACATTATGTATGGGACAGGGTCCAACACAACCAGCTATAACTTTTGTTATTTTTAATATTTTTTTTTTAAACTTTCGTCAAGTCAAGTTGAAACATAATGTAATAATTCCACATTATCACTTTTATTAAACAAATTAATTTAATACCGAAAAAAAATTATTGAAAATGCTGTAATTTTCACGGCCATGACTGTACCTGCCCCCTTAACAACATCATTTTAGTATGTCTTAAAAATGCTATCGGTGGCTGAGTTGGGTAAGATGAGCATCTTTGAACACTGGCATGGCGCAGAACACAGGTTCAATTCTCTGATCGGGTGACAGGTATAAAAAAATTTAAGTTCTTCTTTGAAGTTTTAAAAACGTATTACAATTAAAATAAGAATGATTGACAATAAGTAACCAACAAATAGAGGAAATAGAAAATTAAGAATTTTTTTTGAAATCAACGAATTTATTTTAAGTAAATTTCTTTCATTTAAGGATACCTTCATCCTTAGAAAAAGTAAAATTTTCCTCAAATTTATGACCTTGTCCTCACATTGAGTAAACTTTTCCTTATTTCAAAGCAGCAATATTTACTTGTACTAAGGAATCCAACTTACTTATTTTGAGGAACCCATGGCTTTAGCTCGTATTGATGGACATTTTTTCCTTACATTTAGGCATTTTTCCTTAAACGGAGTAAGTTTTTTTTTCGGTGTACATCCAAAGTAAATATAATTTTATTGAATGCTAAAATATCGCAAATAAAAATTTATCTATTAATTTTTGCATATAAATGATGTTGTTGTTTAGCGAAAATGTAAATGAAAATAAACAGTTGAATATTGGATTATTGGAAATGAATTATTCAAAACAACTGATAATCAATGCTGTATCAATGTATCATATATTTTTGAAATTTCTTTGCTGCTTTTGCTCCTAAATTCAAACTAACCAAACTTTAAATTACGTACAAAATTAGCTGTCAAAAGTTTTTGCAAACTGTAAATTTAAAACTTAATGTTCCAAACTAATTAACAAATCAGCTAGAACTTTGCTAAAACTAAAATTTGTTGTTCATTTTTTATTTTGCTCTTATAGCTACGCTATAAATGTTGCTGCAACCAGTGTTGCCATAGTTAAGAAGTTTTGTAATTTTTGGAGAAATTTGTAAAAGAGCAAAGGGTACTAAACAACAATAGTTGATGTAAAACAAAAAAAAGAGAAAAATACAGTAAAAAAGCAAAACATCGTAAGCAACAATGACAAGACAAAATGTTCAAAGTTCAAAGTAAACTGATTGAGAAAATTTATTATAGCGAAAATGTAGAAAGTCTAGAAATGAAAGCATTTCACTGCATAAAAATGAAAAAAAATTTTAAGTTTTACTTCTTTAACTATTTAGCAAAAGCTTTGACTAATATTTATTTAAATACTTTTCTAAATGTTATCAGACAGCAGCACAGGCTTCGATATTTCATAAGCCATTTGAAATTTTGTAATTTTTTTTTATAGTGGTCGAAGCAGTCTTACAGTGGTACAAGATGTGGATCTGTCATTTTTTTTTTTTTTTTTTGTAAAATATAATAGAGTTTCCAAAATTTTCTCATACATGGCGCTGTCAATAAACAATACATTTATATGGAATTTGCTAATTTAATTTTAGTTTTTCAGAAACAATAAGACTACAAAAACCTGCCTATACAAATTTTATCCAAGAGCTTTTTCAATTGCATGCTCACTTGCTGAGCATTGAAAAACTACCATTTAGTTTTATTAAAGAACTACAGGAGGCGTTGATTACAAAGCTAAAAAGTAAAATTTGGAATAGAGATATTTGAAAAAAGCCTTTAAAGCAACGTGTTTCTTTTGAACTTTTAAGCAAGGACATCTTGAAATGTAGAAAAAAAACTGACATTGTGATTTTATTCAAAAATTTGTATTATAATTATTTTCCTTTTAGCTTCATATAGCACCTGCCTTAGTCACGATACTTTTTGAAATAAATTTTAATTCAAATACAGAGACATCTTCCCAAAAACTTTTATTTGTTGATGCTTGAACTTCACAAGTAGGTTTCAAAAACAGCGTTTCTTAGCGAGTTTTATTTCGAATATTAAGTATCTTTGCAAAAAACGATTATTGCAAAAAAGTCAATTTGAGAAATAAACTTGTCCCCAAAAGATTTTACTTATGCAAGGTGGCCACACAAAAACTAAAGGATTTGAAGAAATTATTGCTGGTAAGATTTTAATTTCCTGCATTTTTATTTAATTGTAGATTATATTATTCAAATATTTTAATGTCTGAATATCCCCTAGCGAAACATAATTGCCCGCTTAATTGAAAGAAGTAGTTGAGTCGGCAATCTTTCGGGAAGAGAACATACGACCAAAATTGCGCTGTTTGGTTCGGTTTTATGCAATTAACGAAAGCTTCTTTGAAAATATGCTAGGTCAGCTGAAATAAAAAAAAACGAGGACCATCAAAGAAGTCTCGATTTCAACTGAGTTATTATATCTATATAAATTAAATTAATGCTACGTCCGCGATATACGCGTATCAAGCAAAAAATGCTAGATCAATTTTGATCAAATTTATTTAGTTCCATGCCTTAGACGCTTCATCACAATCGCTAATAACAATTTTCACATTATTTTTATTTAAGATCATGTTATTTAGGTCTTTAAAAAAAAAAAAAAAATTTTTGCGCAAATCAAAACAAGCGCGCAAGCACAGCAAACCATTTTATGGCAAATTAAAAAATGTGTATATTTTATTTTTGTTTTTTTTTTCAAGTCATTATTATACAAGGTAAAGTAATTAGGGAGAGGAAATTGAAGTCATTTCGGGCGTGGGATAGTGAATCGATTTTCAAAATTAAACTCAATAATATATAATAAATTTGAATGTGAATGAAAGAATTGCCAATGAGAAAACAAATTTTCTTATGACTCACTTTCAAGATTTTCTCTGAGAGTTAGGGTTTTTTTTTATACAGAAGAAACGCAAAGATAGCAAAGAGTCACCAAATCGCGACCGTCTTAAAAAAAAAAAATTCTCAAATGGTAGGAAGTTCATATTTTTTTGGGGAAAGTTTATCTTAACAACATAAAAGAATTAATTTATAGAATCGTAAAAACTCAAATTTTTGTTTGGGAAAAACTTTTTTGTTTTTAATTTGAAGTCCATGTCAGAGAAATCGTCCAATTTCCAGCTGTTTTATAAATATTTGACTTAAAATTCCAGGCCTAAATATCCTTCGCATTATACTGGTCTCCTGAAATTTCATACAGCATCGCTTTTGATAGCATTGACTGTAATTGCATCTGTGATGCACTGAACAGACAAGGCTCAGTACTCAATTCTCATCAATGCTCAATACGAAGGTTTCACGGTTTGAGTCCGCGTCGGATGCACAAATCAAGGCATTCAATGAACTTTCAGCAAGCAATTGTAGAACCTTGCTTATACCATGGACATATGGTCCCTCGACCTGCAAGAAAAACTCAAAACTCAGTTGGAATTTTTTTCTAATTTAACGCAAAGAACACAATTTCAACCACTGTGCAACAAAGTCTGTACAACTGAAATCGAATAGATAAAATATTCATTCAAAAAGTTTTCTCTTGTGATTAAAATAAAATTACCTTTGCGAACATTTTGAAATTTCTAAAGCTTCAAACCACATAAGTTTTTATGTACAAAAAAAAAATGTAATTTACTTTCACTAACTATTGGTAATAAAACTTAAGTCTCTTTTAAAATTCAATATTTTATTCAAAACTTTGATAAATTGTTTATTCATTAAAATTAAATTAAAAGTTTAAGCCGATTGGAAATTTACAATGAAATTTTTTTCTTGAACAATTTCAACATTTAAAATGACTATAAATCTTTTCCAATGAAACTCAATAAACAAATTTAGTTGGCAACACACAAACAAACACGCACTTATACTTTACTTATTGATATTAATCGAATTAAGAAAACTTTCGAAGAATTTTAATTGATATAAACCATTTACGTGTACAAAAACCTATTAAAGAACAAACACAGGTCATTTGCAATGAAGTGTTGCAAATTGCTATTTGTGCTGGCTTTTGTTATATGTAGCTGTTGCCTGGAAAACGTAGCAGCATAAACATTTGGCCAAGATAAAGTAAATCATTGATAATTTCTAGGAAACAAGCTAATGCAACAGCAATATCTAATACTAGAGATAACAAAAAATAACAAAAGTTATGAAAGTCCTTCAAAGCAAATTATTAAAATACGATGTGCTACACAAAGTTACAGTGATGGCATTAAAAATGTTAAATTAAAATCGCGCTAATTTTGATGCCAGTGGGAATTGCTTTTAAAGCTGATTTAAGAATTTACTTTAATAAAGTCCTAAACAAGAAATATCCCAAAGCTAAATAATTCTACAAATACTAAATTAAAAAGTTCAGTTTTTTTTTTTAAAAAAAACTTTTCGTGTATTAATTTTAGCTGCCAACACTGTTTTCAATAACACCATGTAAGAAACAAATAGCAAACAAACAGCTTTTATTATTAATATTTTTTGGAATTTTGTTAAGAACATTAGATGAAACAACACTCAATTAAGTATAAATGAAAGTGGAGGGGAAAACTTTTCCTATAAAAAATAAGAAAACAAGAAATAAAATTCCAATAAGAAAAATTCCAGAAAACAACGTACATCTCTTAAGTGCCTTCAGGAAGTAAAACAAATATTTTGTCTTGCAATTTTATGAAGCATGAAATAAATTCTCAGAAAAAAAAAAATACGAATGAAATTTTTATTTATCTTAAAACAAATTCACTTTATAAGGTGCAGCTAGACGTGATGCTTGGTATTACTTTTAACAAGAATTAAAATTGTTTCTCTGAAGTTTTAAAATAAACCATTTATTTGAAAAAATAATTTAGTTGGTAATGTGTTTCTGTCCCAATCGGAATATATTTCTTCACTTATAGTAGGGTAGTAGAAAAGTTGAAAAGAAACTCATGAATTTAATAGTTATCTTATATACTCGAAGTAGTCCGTGACATTTTTGCCCAATTTAAAATTTTGATTCCTGAAATCAAATCGAAAAAGCGTTCTGAACTCCAAGTACAAGGTATGGAATTAAAAAAAGGTTATTTCGAAATACCTAGATTAGATTGCCAAAGGAATGGTTGGTTCCTCATCAGCCATCTCGTTTCCTACAATACTTCTATGCATTGGCACCCAACAAGGAGTAAGTTTCATTGCATTGGCAACTTCCAAATTCTAATCGGCTCGACAGTCTGTGAAATAATAAGCATATTTCTTAAAGAATTGCAACGACCTTAGCTTGAAAGCACTACAACAGCTTGGTAGCATGATAGAGCGCTATTACTTGAACTTATAAAGGAATATATCGCTCAACGTTTTATAGATCATCAGTGTTAATTTGAACAACGTACTCCCTTAAAGGGGTTACTTTTTTAACTTCAATTATAAATAAGAAGCGAGCCAGTCAAAAAAACATAATTTGCATATTTTTCTTAAGTTGAATAAATGGACAAGGTTTCATGAAAATCGTATATTCAACTACATGAATATGATCCTAAGTCATCCATCATTAAGATTTCAACAGACCATATCATCAATTCATATATATAATTTAAAGAAACATATGTGTGGGTATGTCTGCTTTATAGAAAGAAAAAAAAAAACATGAAAACCATTTTGTAAAATTGTAGATTTTATTTTAATACAAATTGCAAATGTTTGTGTTTCCATTTGTTTATATGTTAGTTTTTATGTATGTATGTGTGTATGTGCATTTTGGTTTTGCTGCTACATAGCAATTGCTTTAAAACATTGCATGCAAGCAACTGATAGCTGGTATTTGCGTTACCATTATTTCCACCAACCCGAAATCTCTCTTGACCATATGCCAGTAACCACAAATTTCTGTCCATTATCAACTACTACATTGCGTTGACTTTTGTGCATTTGTGCGGTTTTGCTTTGACAGCCAGTCATTCATTTTGATACCGCCTTATCATACCCCCCCCCCCTCCCGCCCTCATCCCTGTGCATTTCTCTGCAGCTCAACAAGATCTGGGCAGCTTAATATGTTTGTCTTTGTGTTCAACATGTGGTTACTCTAACAGCAATACCAATAACAAATTGTAATGTCAAATATTTGGATTTTCTTGGAATTTTCGCATTTGTGTGAGAATTATCTGGATTTTCTAGAAAATGACAATGAAAACAATTGGATTTATAAAGGCATTAAGTGAAAATTGTTGTTGGGAAAATATGAAATGATATTAAATAATGAGAGCTTGTTGCTTTTGTATGTATGTATGTATTTTCGATTGGACAATAAAGCGAAAAGATTAAAGATACATTTTATAATTATTTCTTTCTAATTTTTGAAAAACAAAATGGTCGCAATAGGAACTTCAGTTTTCGGTGGATTCTTGTACAGTTTTAGTAACTGTTTTTTCACATTTAAATACTTTATTCAAGTAGTTTATCTTAATTGTTTTTCAGTGATACTCCTTGCTCATGCTAGCTATTTCCGAGCTATGATCACCAATGTAAAAGTACTTTTTGATTTCTAGTACAAAATTGAACTCGATTTTGACTCAATAAACAAAAATTGTCAAACAGTTGGGGATATTATTGCGCACGGTCTTGAATTATCTCTAAAATTATCCAAAAAAATCAGGAATTTTCAAGTTGATCTTTGATCTCAAAAAACTTATTTAGTTGATAGTGTTATGAAAAATTGAGAGTGGGAAAATAAAAGATCAATGATAAATGATAATAGATAAAGGATAAGTATATGATTAAAAACAAAAGATTTACATGAGTTAACAGATATAAGATAGAAGATAAAACATAAATGATAACAGATGAAAGATAAGAGAAAAAAGATAAAAGGTACACGAAAAAAGATAAAACTTCAAAGATAAAAAATATAACAGATAGAAGAAAAAAGATAAAAGATTAGAGACTAAAAATTAAATTAAATTAAAAGATTAAAGATAAAAAATAAAAGATTAAAGGCAAAAGAGAAAAGACAAAAGATAAAAGATAAAATATAAAAGATAAAAGGTAAAAGGTAAAAAGATAAAAGCAAAAAGATGATAGATAAAAGATAGAAGATAAATATAAAAGATATATGATTAAAGGTAAAATATAAAATATAAATGATAAGAGAAAAGAGACAGAAGTTAAAAGATATAATATAAAAGATAGTAAATAAAAGATAAAAGTTTAAAGTCAAAAGATAGATCAAGATAAAAGATGAAAGATAAGAGATTGAAGATAAAAGATGAAAGTCAAAAGATAAAAGATATGAGATGATAGATTTAAGATAAAAGATAAAAATAAGAAATGAAATTTAGAGATAAAAAATCAAAAATAAAATAAATAAGATAAAAAACCAAAAGATAAAAGATTAAAGAAAATGATTTAAGATAAAAGACAAGAGATGAAACATATAAGATAAAGGTTAAAGATAATACAAAAAATTGTAAAGTAGATAAAAAATAAAATACAAATTCGAGATAAAAGACCGAAGTTAAGAGCCGAAAGAAAAAATACAACAGAAAATGATAAGTGGTGAACGCTTAAAAAGATCAAAAGTAAGAGATTAATGATAAAACAAAAAAAATTATAAAGCATAAAAGATAAGTAACTATAAGAGATTATAGATAACAGTTAAGATATAATATATTGAAAAAAAATTAAGCAGCAATAATCTTTGTTGTTTTAATATAACGAAAACAATGTTTTCACTGAAAATTATTTTTGTTATAAAATAAATAAATAATAAATAATTTAAAAGCTTTCCACAGCAATAGCAATACTTTCCAACTCAATTAAGGATAAACTTCATAAAATATATTTTGCTATTTTCTTTTCTCAATTGTAATCCGCAATTATGCAGAAATATAAAACTTTTTCCATCATAACTTTGATGCAACAGTTATTACCAACAGCAGCATCACCAACACCACCACTGGTAACGACATTTGTCCTTTCGTCTATGGTTTCATGACTTTATTTCTCACTATATCCAATGGTCTTTTTTTATTGAGCTTAACCCCTTTTAGCAAATGTAGCTTTAGAAAAATAATAAATAGAAAGAAAACATACACTAACACAAAAGCAACAACAAAAAGCTTTTAACTTTTATATACATACATATATGGTAGCAGCACATAAATTTTCAACATTGTAACTTGAGAGTTAAACGAAATTGGTCTTCTATTTTATAGCGAATGGGGAAGAAAAAAAAAACAAAGCAAGATATTCTGATTGGTCAATGTTTGGTCGCAATTAAAACTTTTTCGTCGCATATTTTTTATTTTCATTTTTGGGAAACAAAATAAAGCGATATTCTTGGAAAGACGACTAGCCATTAAAATTTAAGCTTAAGAAAACGAACCAAATTAAATGCTGGAACTTGGTTTTATCATTAGATCCCCAGAAAAAATGCTGTATTTTTCAATAGCGAAATAAAGTTTTTGAGAGAATTGATCCCATTATTTTCGCGACTTTATACGTAACAAGGACTTACTTAGTATACTACCAACAAATTAATTAAGGAATATAATTTATTGCTATGATATGTTGGTAATTAACGATGCATCTTTTTTCTGCAGCAAATTGGTGACACCAAGCGTATTAGATGATATGGAAAAAATGTTGTCATAAAAAATTGTACAACGCTCAATTAACTTTAAATTGTTTGCAATTTTTTTGCGCTTACTAACTCTTTTTCTCGACCACACATTTTTTTTTGCCCATCCTTTTTGTTTATATCCGTAAAAAAAATTAAATTCAACTAAATGTAAAAAAAAACAGGAGCGTTGAAAAAAGTTTTAAAAAAATATGTCGCCTGACTTTGTCGTAAATACGAGTATTCGTATTCTCTATGACTGCCTGACAGCTGCACAACTTTTTTTTTTGTTTACGTTGGTAAAAAATTCCATTAGACCTGCAGCAATGGCATACGGAAGCTGTTGTCCTTTTTTTTCGTCTTTGTCTATTTTATAGTTGTTTTTTTTTGCCGTTGTCTCTTGCTGATTTCTCTTTCTTTTGTCATCGTCCTCATCGTTGTCTGCCTCTTTCAACTGTCAGTTACTGGTCGTATTGCTTGCTTTTTGTATCTGAGTTTTCACAGTGTAATTTGGTCCTTTCATCGTTATAGCTGACTGTTGCCGGGCGTTAAATTCAATTTTCCTTGCTGGCTGCACACATACAAAGAAAAATAAAGAGGACAAGCAAGCAATAGCATAGACGACGAGAAATGAAATTGTGTTTGTGTGAGTAAAAGTTTTGTGCACAAAACACTTATTTTCTATAGAAACCGGATGTTTAGCAGAAATGCATTTTATAGGGTGTTTTGTCTTAACAAAATAAAAATTATTTTCTGAAAAAGTTTTGAATAGAATTTTGATATTATTTCTTTGAAATATTTATTTAAATTTTGAAAAATATTTGATCAATAGGGTCGAGAAATATCAAAGTTTCTCAGTATATTATTAAAGATTTTTTTGATAATATGCCGGTATCAAATAAACTTTATACGGATGAATTTGTTAGAAGAATTTAGACATTTTTTTTTTTTTTTTTTTGTAATGACAAATTTAATTTTTCGTTAAAAAAATGTCATTAATCTAAGACACTACAGCCTCAGAAAATCATTCGATTTCACAGGAGACATCAAACACGTTCACTTTCATTAAATTTTTTAGTAAAACTTTGAGCGGAATCAAATCTATCCGCCAAACAAACATTTTAATTGAGCTTGCAAGGTGGACGGCACTCTATTAGCATCAATTGAAAGCTGTGTCCTGCTTAATGATGATTCCAGCTAGGAGAGTACAGCGATAAGTCTCTAATAGCTCCAGATGTGCAAACCTTATGGACGTATTGACACAACTATTACTGACATCAAATCTGCGATCAATCTTCTCAAAGGTTAAAAAGCAGCTGGTCTCGATGACAAGTAAGTTCCAGAAAGCAAATTTTACTATAACAGCTAGTATTCTACTTCTGTTAATACAGGCTATTTAGGATAATGAAACCAATCCCAAGGGATGGATGGACATAGTTATTGTTAAGATACCAAAGAAGGGTGATCTTAAGAACTGCAATAACTGGCGTGGTATTACCATTACCATAATGGCAATTATCAATCTCGACGCAATAAAGGTTAGAATCGAGACCACACTCTAAAAAACATCGAACGGACTTTCATGCGTCGACCACTTCAATAAGTTAGGCTAAGTCATAGTGGTGGATTGGAAGCCTCACATAGACACTATGGTCCATAGTGATACCACATCTCACAAGATTTAATCAGTTAGTAGACCACTTCAATAACTTGCATATCATTCTCGAGTAATCAGCCGCGTTCTAGTCACCGCCTTACCTCATGTTCGTAGAAGGACTTTTACCGGGTAAATCGCAAAAGCATATGGAGGTTTCTTCTCAGAAAAGGAATACCATCATCAAAAATAGTTGCTATTATAAAGAAATCTTACAAAAACGTAAGGTATTTCATCCTGCACAACAGACAGATGTCCGTCTCTTTCGAAGTGCAACAGGAAGTGAGACAAGGAGATAATCTCTCGTCAATCCCTCTTTTACTGACGATAGACGATGTTTTGTTTGCCACCGCAGGTATATCTGAGCTACATGGCCTCCAATGAAGATCGTTTGAAAGGCAATGTCATTTGGACTATGCCGATGATATCTGTTGCCTGGCAAGTATCATCAGCGAGCTAGACAAGATGTGTCAATCACTGCAGATGAATGAAATGTAAATCGATTTAAGTATCAACGCCAAAAATAATGCCCGCAGCAGACGGCAATTGAGAAGGTCAAACAGCTTAACTTTCTGAGAAGTTTCGTATCAAGTAAGGCGCCTGCTTACGCACCAAGTTGAGAGTCTTCGAATCCAACATGAAATATATACTTGTATGCCTACGAAGTTAGAAAAGTCTCAGCAAGTCACCGTCGATGATCGAAGTTGTGGCGTTAAACGAGTCAAAAGCTATTGGATGTTGTAATCAGGCAGCGTAAATGGCACTAGATTGATCATAGACCAACAACTACGTAGAAATCAGCAGGCTTAGCAGATGCAGCGACCCAAAGGAAAACGTGGCGTCGAGAAATGCAAGAGGTCTTTGACGAGACTATCACAGTGCAAAATCTCGTACCAAATTTGTGTGAAACACCAGCCAAATGGCTGGCGGTTCAATAATTTGCAGCGAGAATGAAGAAAGAACTCTGGTTTATTGAACGTAGAAGAACAACGATCCAACGATCCCGCTACATCGAGGACCGGTACGGATTAGACCGAGCAACTGACAGATAATCGAGCAGTAATGCTCTAGACGGCCTCCTGACCTAATACTCAACGGTAGTTTCAGAAGAAGCAATCCGGCCAGACGAGAGGAGGTTTTAGCGAGATTGAGTCTCGCACGCGGGCTTTAGACGCTTTTACTCCTTTACTCGGTCGTTACTCCTCTAGCTAGCAGCAGTTTGCGAAGTGATGAAAAAGAATTTATGCCGCCACGCTCAGAGTTGAAGGACCGCAAAGTTTAATTTTATTTAAGTCTTTGCAATGTAGCTTAGCTACTACAGCTATAAGCCCTTTTAGCTATTAAGAGTCATATTTATATATGTATGTTTGCTTTTATTTTTAACTAATATTGAATGGTATACACTCAGAGGTTTTATAAATAATGGACTGCTCTTTCATATGAAACCACAATTTGTAATATAACGAGCCTTAATTGATACAACCGATGCCTTTTCTAGCACACACATTAAAAGTAGAGTTTTCAAATAAATCAATGAAAAATATCACTATTTTGATGCTATCAAAATACCTTCAACGTAGAGAAATAAAATATTGAATTCGCTTTTTTTTATTGCAACACCCTATATAAATTTATCAACAGTCAGCATTTGTCTACAATTGTATGATGTTTACTGTTTTTTCGCGTTATTTTGTAAACAGCGCACAGTGTTGCGTCTAGTGTATGCTAGCTGGACAAAAGTGAATCTCTCGTTTAAAGAAAATAACGGTATAGTTTTACAACAAATACTCTAAAAGCTAGGAAACCAACAAATATTTTTGTTTTCTGCAAGTAAATTTACAGTTTCAGACGGTTGAAGTGAGAGAAGTTGTTTTGTTCTTATTTCTAATTTCTGAAAACTTGTGATTCAGTAGTTGTGGAAAAATATTAATTTTGCTATTTGTCAATATTAAAGAAAAATTTTTTTTAATGGACTTCAAAGTTGAAGGTAAGTACTAATGAAATTAATATAAAAAGTGAAAAATAGTATTATGTATAGTTTTTGATTGAAAACAACAACAAATAGATGTCTTAATAGAGTTAAATAATAAATTTAGTTTCCTAACTTTGGGAGAGTAGAAAAGATTTGTATTCACGTGTATACAGTCACTTTTTTTTTAATGAAAGCTATTCTTTCACTGCTTCTTCTGAAAACAATATCTTTCTGCACATTATTGCACATATATATTTTTTTGTTTGTTTTAAGTGTACATATTTTCTATCAAAAAATGTGAGTTATATCAGGAATGGGAAAAATCCGCGAAAAACGATAAAGACTTTTAATATAAAAGCTATGTGGTGTAAATTCGGTGTGAATCGATTAACCGGTCTTCGTGAAAATGATATTTTAAAAATATATTTTAATGAGGGCCACCCTTAAAAAAAGTCTTATAGCCTAAGCTATGCCTTTTAAAGACACTTGTTGTAAATTCCATGTGAATCGATTGAGTGGTCTTTGTGAAAATTATATTTTAAAAATATTTTTGTACGGGGGCCACCCTAAATATGCACCCTAAATAAAAGTTTTATATTCTATGACAGCCGCTTGATTGATACTAATATACTGTAAAAATTTCATCAAAATTCGCCAGATAGTTTTTGCGTCCATAAATTAACCCTTACTGGCCTAAGGGGTCGTTTGCGACCAGGCCTCCCATACAATTTTCTTTTTGTTTCGATCCAAAAAATACAAAAACGCAAAAAAATACTTTTGTCCAGTTAGCTTGTTCTAGTCGCAACACTGTGTAGCGGCATAAGATTTTTTTATACTTTTACTTTTTTGTGCCACAGTTTTCATTTATAAATTACTTTGAAAAACTATCATAACAGCACAACACACTTAAATACTCGTACAAAGAACACACAGTAGTAGGTACACTGATACATATTAACCCACACATATGGCACGCATATTGCGCGACAAAGGTCGTTAACATATTAATGTGGCACAAATAACAGCTAAGAGAATCAGAATGAAAACAAAGCAGATTTCAAATAAAAGTTATATAAAAAATATGTTAAATTTAATTAGAGTGCTTTTTAGAATTCAGGATAAGTTAAATGAACAAAATTATCTTATGTTTTTTTTTTACGAAACAGTAGGTCTCCTAAAAGCTTTTAAGCGAAACTCAATTTGAATCAATATAACTGCTTTCTCAGAAAATAAAAAGTTTTTATGCTTCTGTCAACTGGTCAAATGGAATCAACGAAGAATAAATCTGTAAGCTCGGAGTCCTCAAGCTGCAGCTACTTTCATATTGATTTCAAATACTCGAAATATATATAGAGCTTTAGTCGAGCAAATTATGTATATCTTTATTTATAATCATGATAATGAGTATTGATAAATCTCCAGTGCTTTAACATGTAATTTGCAATTATTTTAAAAATTTTCTGGTCCATTACTAAATCTCTTGCACAAGCTAACTAACTAATTTAGCCATTGAGCGTTGTTAAAAATTGCGCTATTTTACATTTTTGGTATTTAACAGACGACGCATACCAAAAATGTTAACGCACAACAAGAACAACAACAACAACGAAAATTAATAGAATGTCTAAAAGTAATTGTTATATGTACCCACCCCCTCCCAACAACTATACAACTAAGTATTTACTGTAACTATCACAGCAGATAGACGATAAATCTGCGCATTCCCCATGTGTGTGGCGTAATTTTATGAAATACAATTAAAATGACAAATTGCTATGCGGCGGCACTTTTCAATTAACCGAGAGCAAGCGCGCAATGGGCGTGTCACATTAAAATGATTTGATTTTTTTACTCGTAATGTTGGCATTTTTGACAAAATGGGATTTATTGCATAAATTTTGCAAGAATTTTTCTGAAATTTATGTGGTACATTGTGCATTGTACATAGCGTGTGTGGTCAATAAATTTTTATATTAAGTGCTACTACACCGAAAAAAAAACTTACTCCGTTTAAAGAAAAATGCCTAAATGTAAGGAAAAAATGTCCTTCAATACGAGCTAAAGCCATGGGTTCCTCAAAATAAGTAAGTTGGATTCCTTAGTACAAGTAAATGTTGCTGCTTTGAAATAAGGAAAAGTTTACTCAATGTGAGGACAAGGTTATAAAACTGAGGAAAATTTTACTTTTTCTAAGGATGAAGGTATCCTTAAATGAAAGAAATTTACTTAAAATAATTTTTTTTTTACTTTTTTTATTTTTTTATTTAAAAAACAAGTAGAGAACTATAAATATATAGACAAAAACAGAATACTTACGAGAAGAATAGATATTAATTTCAGCGAGTAAAGCAGCGAGTGTTGACACTAATTTATTACGTTATAGTAAATTTATTGACGAAACTAGATTGAGGAAATTTTTACTCAAATGAGGAACAAGTTGTCCTCAAAAATTCTTCCCAAAGAAAAATTTACTATTTCAAAGGAAAGTTTTACTAAAACCACAAACTCTATATTTGAGGAAGAGCGTTGACTTGCTTTAATGAAATATGAACTCATTTCAAAGGACTCAATTACTAAATGAGACGATATTTTCATCTATATGAGGAAAAATAACTTAGATTAAGGAAAATTTTTACACTAAATCGGAGGAAGGCAGTTCTTCAATTTTAGTACGGTTTTTTTTTTCAGTGTAGAAATTTCTACTTAATTTTTAGATTGATGTTTGTTGAGTGTTAAGTATTTTCTAACAATCATTTTTTTTTATTTGCTCTATAAATCATTTGTTTACTATGAAAAATATTCATAAAAAGTTATTTTAATAAGAAAAGCGAGATGGTGCAATGCAAAGATCAACAAACATTTTTCAAACAAAGTTTAATTTTTAAAATGAGTTTTCATACGCTCGAAAAAAAAAAAAAGTTTATGGAACATAAAAAATATAACAATACAGTTTGCACTTGACTTTTGCAATTCTGTTAGAGACTGCAAAACCTCGAAGAGCAAAACCTTAGGTACAGTGTTTTAGAGCTTAGAATAGTGCTGATATGTCATCTAAAGCTTTCATTAATTTTGTCTCGCTTGCGTGATATCTGCATTAGAGAATTTCGCTTTGAGACGTCTTACACCCTGTAAAGAGCGATGGAGCATAGCTCAAGGAAATTCAACAAAACCCATAATCAGCACTGTTATGCACATTACATATTCTTACAAAAACGTGAACGAATCTCTTACCAAAATCCATATGTCTTCAAATTTTTTCACTTCAGATCGAGTCCCAATTATCTGACAAAATAATTTTAATTCCGCTGGTACGTAGCGCTGCATTTACATTGAAGAAAATACAAGTAAAAAAATAGAACGAGGAGACTTTAATTGAAAACGAAGAAGAGTACCGCATTTATTTATTTATCTCATTTCACCTACCGGGCTTAGACCCTTACATAATATATTCCTATTTACGGTAAAATCTAATTTATGTTGCAGTTTGAAAAACATCTAGAAATGGGTTCATTGGAACCATAATTAGTTCTATGGTACAAAGAGTAGAAACAATTTAAACCCCTTAGGCTGCGAGCTGGGACATTAAATGGAATAAGAGCCAATAAATCGGGAGTATTAATTCTTCCATCAATAATCACGCATATTTTCCCAAGAGTACAGCCGTCTCAAAGCAAAAAGGAGTAAATCTTTTTTGATTACTTTCAATGTGGTTTATCGATACTTCATAAAGAGGATCCCTATAAAAGATAATCCTAGATAATAAAGAATCTAAAAATTCTCTTGAATTCCGTTTAAGAAACCCAAATTGACAGTTTGCTTTTGAAATAATATGTTCCAAATGAATATCGAATGATAACTTATGTTCAAAATAGACTCCAAGGTCTTTAAATTGATGCACTCTGGAAAAACTATCATGTTCATCATAGAATTAAATTTACGAGAAAATGTGAGAATTTTGAATTTTTCAAAATTTAGAGTTAGTTGGTAAATTTTACACCATTGAAGGAAAGAAAATATGTCATTTTGAAGATTCATGCAGTCTTTTCGATTATTAACCTTTTGAAAGATTTTTAAATTATCAACATACAAAAGACAGTTACCGTACTTAAATGACTGAGTAACATCGTTAATAAATAAATTAAAAAGTAACGAACCCAAATAACTTCCCTGAGGAACACCTGACTTTAGCAGTATTGATTTGCTGTATTTTGTCAACACTCAAAAAAGACATCACAATTTTTATGAAATTTCGTTAGAATATAACACCCATAATTCAACATCCCTTAATAGCAATTTTTGGGTAATTTTATTATTGAATTTGGTCGAAGTGTTCATAGTGTTTGATGATGATTTTAGAGCTATGATACTTTGGAAAATTCCGGGCTAATAATGAATTTTTATTTCTAAGTCCGGAAATATGAAGGAAATTATTATTTAAATTTTGCTACGCATAGTGCATTCATGTAAATAGTTATAATATATTAATATAAAACAAAACGCAGATTATCGAGAGAATACTGTATTGCTGCACTCGCTAGAAGCACAAGTCAACGAACAATAGTAAAATTATGATAGTATTTTCATGAACGCATAAATTCCAAAAGAAAAAAAGAAATCGGAGAGCAGTAGTACAAAAGTTACGAAGTAAAGTATTAAAGTGCAAATAAAAGCAAAGAATGCAAACAGGAAAATATAAAATGAAACGGAATATCTTTGCAAAAGTATGCAAAACATTGCAAATTCAATTAAATTTTGAAATGGCAGAACGAAAGTTTTGTAAATCGGTAGTAAAAATACATTCGAGAAATTGCAAGATACATTTTTTTATTTCTTTTAAGATTAAGGACATTTCGGAAAATATAATAAACGGTTTCTTTGGCGAAGAGGCTTCACTCTATGAGGAAATAAATAACAGATACATTTTTAATACTTTTTTTCTGCTATGATGTGTCGTTTTTTTTCAATTTTATTAATATATTTGGCTTACCAAAACTATTTAAGTTAATACTAAATCCATATACTCGATTACAACTAAATAGTTTCATATTTAAAATACTTTATTAAAATTGTACCTGTTTAATGAAAAATTTCTGCGTTTTTTTTTTTTTTTGATTATTAACCACTCTTGTTAATGTAATTACCTGTAATGAAATAAAATACAAAAAATTATATATGAGAAATTTTTTAATTAATTAATTATAGTTGCATGAAAATGTGACATTATAAAGAGTTTTCAAACAATATAAATATAATAAATGAATTTTATATCAGAAAGGTGAAAGGTATAATAAGTGAAAATTTTTGCAAAAAGCTTTTCCTTTAATTATGCTGAATTCGCTTACCATAATAAATGGCATGGAATGTTACATTGGAAATTCTACCTCATCCTAATTAAAATTCATTTAATATTCTTTTCAAAAATGTCAATTGGTAGCGAAATTTATTGTTTATTCCAACCATTGTGTTGGCATTGTACGATTTCGTTGCTCCCAATTGACATTTCGCAAAAGTGCATTAAAAATAGGAATTTCATTACACACACATACACATACATGTATGTATTTACTAGCGCGTATGCAAATATATGCAGCACAGTAAAAAATTTTTGTACTAAAGACTTTTAAAGCCTATGCTGCATGCAGCACATTTGCATATTTCGTTGTCTTTTTTGCACGATTTTATAATTAGCAATGAATTATACTCAGAGGGAAATAGGTGTCACATATATCATTTTATATGTACTGCTGTGTTCATAAAACTAACTAAAATCGGCATTACTGCACCGAAAAAAAAAACTTACTCCGTTTAAGGAAAAATGCCTAAATGTAAGGAAAAAAAATGTCCTTCAATACGAGCTAAAGCCATGGGTTCCTCAAAATAAGTAAGTTGGATTCCTTAGTACAAGTAAATGTTGCTGTTTTGAAATAAGAAAAAGTTTACTCAATGTGAGGACAAGGTTATAAATTTGAGGAAAATTTTACTTTTTCTAAGGATGAAGGTATCCTCAAATGAAAGAAATTTACTTAAAATAAATTCGTTGATTTCAAAAAAAAATTGTTAATTTTCTATTTCCTCTATTTTCTTATTTGTTGGTTACTTATTGTCAGTCATTCTTATTTTAATTGTAATACGTTTTTAAAACTTCAAAGAAGAACTTAAATTTTTTTTATATCATCCGATCAGAGAATTGAACCTGTGTTTCAAAGGAAAATTTTACTAAAACCACAAACTCTATATTTGAGGAAGAGCTTTGACTTGCTTTAAAGAAACATGAACTCATTTCAAAGGACTCAATTACTAAATGAGACGATATTTTCATCAATATGAGGAAAAATAACTTAGATTAAGGAAAATTTTTGCACTAAGTCGGAGGAAGGCAGTTCTTCAAATTTAGTACGGTCTTTTTTTCGGTGTGCGTTGTTCTCATTAAATAGGAATAAAAAAAATGGTAAGGATAATTTTTATTTAAAAACTTCATAATGACTTTTATTTTCTCAGAGTCTGGGAGCTTGATATTATTCGCAACATTAGAATTTTAATTTTTCTATTTTTGCTGAGCTAAACACATTTTTATTATGGGATTAATTGAAATCTTGAATTCCAAAATCTTGAAATAATTTATGGAATATAAACTTTAAATATCAGATTAGAGTTGTCATACAAAATTTATTAAATTGAAAATCAGCGACCTTACACAACGTTTCTTACGGATACAATGACATTTTCAAATTTTTGCCGCCATATTGGATCCGCCATTTTGAATTTTTCATTTTTGACATTAAATTCGAAATCAGCGACCCAAAAAAACCACTTTTAGAGCCTTTCAGAGTTTTGGCCAGAAAAAGTGGTCAGCGAGCCCATAATGTATTGGAAAAATATAATCAGAAAGAAAGTTTGTAGGAGAACAATAGTCTTGATAGAAACACGATTCCTTCAAAATCTTAAAATGAAATTAGTCAACCATATAAGTACAAGAAGTAATTTTGGTGATTTTCAATGCAGAATAAAAATAGGGGAAGGTGGGGCAAAGTGGTATACCTAACGGGTGAATCAAGTTATTAGTTCAATCTATATTGAATATATTAAGGTTATTAAGCTCATTATTTTCTCAAGTGAAGATGTTTATTATTGCGATGCAAAAAATAAGTTCGTTTCTACTGCTTTGTCACTCGGATGAGGTAAAGCCGTATACGAAGTGCAATGCATAAAAAATGATAATTATACATTTGTTTTCTAAGAATAAAAATCATTTGGTTTTGTGTGTGATGAATGTCCGACCAAAAGTAGCAGGATTTTTCTGTTTTTCGAAACTCCTGATAACTGGATAAAATGACGAAACCACTCTACCCCTATGACCAATGTAAACATACAGACACGCGAAACAAAAATTTATCAACATAAACAAATCATTGTCAACAGAAATGAATGACACTAATATATAGTATGACGTGATACTTTACCTTTTTTTTTAAATGATTCATATGAAATGAATTTACTTAAGTTGAAAATTCTCGAATTTTACATCGACCGCACTCATTTTGATGAACCTCGTGGTTCTCGAAAACGGAAGCTCGAAATGTCGCTATAACCTGACAGTTCCAAGAGCACTACTCAAACAAAAATTCCTTATAATTACATTAGATAGCGTTGAAATGCAAGGATAAATATATCATTTATACTGATTTGCTCTGCATAGCACTTTGGCCCCTCCTTCCCCTATATATTTAGTTTCAAAAAATTAAACAAAGAAATTTTTGATTTTTTTTTTTGTTTTGCTTACTGAATAACATTTTATGAAAAAATATTTTTTTTTTCATAAAAAATTTTCATTATTTTTAAAAGGTAACTACAAATTAAGTTAATTGCAAAAATAATTATATAGAACCTGTTTTTCTGCACGAATGATTTTTTGTACTTTTTTCAGATTTCAATTTTGTGAGCACTTGCTGTGAAAAACAGAGCATTTCAATGTAATATAAAATGTATAGCAAAATAATTTAATTAAATTTTTATAACAATATTTTATGACACAAAAAAATGTTTAATATAATACAAATAATTGGCATACTCTGTAGATCCAGCCATTAGCCTTAGTAACTTTAAACATGACAATTTTTGCGAAACCGTCATTTGAATATATTTTCTAGAAACTGCGCTTTTAAAATATATTCCTTAAAAAAAAATGCGATATATTATACATATGTATGTATGTAATAATTTATGATACTGAAAAAAATATATTATTATATAAAGCTTAAAAGTATGTAATGAAAAATTGCAGCAATATCCAGCCAATGTTATTTTAACCACAAAACATAGTTATTGAGTTCTTTTTGCCTACTTTTAGGAGCTTTGTCATTTACAATATATTTTAACACACTTCTAAGTAATTATATTGTTCCAGTTTTTTTACATCAACGCTTTCATTTTTTGGTCACCCATTATTGTAATGGTGGCCATAAAAAATGTGATGTTCAAACAACTGAATACTTACTACCAATTAAAGTAACAATGTGCAATAGCAAAAAATTGTGTTTATAAATTATTTAAAGTTATTGTTGCAGCTACTGACTAGTTTTGCTTTTTAATTCTTTTTTTTATAGCACTTCGGTTAATTGCCTTCTGTACGATTTTTTGCAGCAAAAAAATAATTTAAATTCATGACATGCATAGTGAAAAATTTTTTATTGTGGTTTTGTAAAGACCTGAAAGTGTCATTTATTTAATAAAAAAAAACAGTATTTATTTATGTGGTTTTTATTAAGCTAATAAATTTTTTCTTTTGTTTAATATTTCTAATAAATTGATGACGTGTTTTATGCGTTAAATTTTCTTTAAAAAAACTTGAATATGGGTTATTCTCTAACAATCGTTTAGGTGCTACTTTAAAAAGGGCTAGCATTTTCCAACTACGGCTTTCTATAATAATTTCAGTTAAATAATTCCACAGGAACTTAAATAGCTGAGTTTTTCCATATTCGTTGTTTCCTTATATTTTACATGCTAACAATTTAATGCTCTTTCATAGTTTCAAACAAGTTAGAATAACAAGACTTAAACTTTAGAACACAACATTAACTTTCTATTTAAAATTATTTTACTCAGCTTAGTGTTCAGTATAGTGTGTGTCTACATATAAAAGAATACACAAAACAAAGTTCAAAGCAACAAAAATTGACTAAAGCAGTCAAACTAGTTTCTCTCAAGGCAAAATGTAATCATCAGCGACCTTTCGACCGATTAGTAAGAATTCTTAAGCAACTTTCTAAGTTTTGCTTTTTCCTATGGTTCTCAACAAATCTATGCGAAAGAGCAACCTATGAAGCTTAGAAATTTTTACTAATCAGTTCAAAGGTCACTGATGATTACCTTAAGCGAAGTATGAAACAAGTAACACTGCCCTATTTTGTTGTTGTTTTACATTTTATTTTGTGCAATTTTTTGTTGTTGACACACACTGTACTGAACAGTAAGCTCATTAAAAAAAACAATTTTAAATTGTTTTGTTTTTTTTTTCTCAATTGCAAATAACAAAAATATAATACAAAGTTCAAACTTTACTCTGATATTTACTTCTTTAATATCAAATATTGTGTAGAATATTCCTGAATCGCAAATAAATAAAACGAAATTTATTATTTCTTTAATCAAATTAATGAAAAAACAATAAAAATCACTTTTATTTCAATAAAATTTTAATTGATTCCAAGAAACAAAGGCAACTCCAAATAAAAATAATTGAGAGTAAAAAACTCTACGTTTCAAAACCTGCTGCAGTTCAAATTCAAATGAATACTGGGCGTTTTAGGCTGTTTTTTCTTCGTCTAATGCAAGTGGTTAACCTTGAAAAAGATACGTATTTTTATTGTTGATTTTAATAAGTTTCTCATTGTTGTTGTATATTTTTTTATTCATAATTATTTTGTTTTTTATTAGCCATTTCGATGGTAATTCAGCATTTCGCATGTCAATAATTTTACGCTAATAACGCAACAGTTTTGCTTTTTTGTTTTAATAACAAGAAATTTATTTTTTTTGAACTTAAAATATCAATTTTTAGTAACCCGTTTTTATCGGGAAATTAAAATCAGCATATATTTTCCATTATCTTCTTCTTCTTCTCTTAAATTCTAATTTTTTCTATAGAGTTCCTTGATTCATAAATATTATTTAAATTATTTCAAAAAAAAAAGTTTTGCCATTAATTTGTCAAATATTTTAAATGCAGGTACATTCACCTTAACACCCATTAAACATAGTACCTGCTACAAAGCACATCTCTTGCCTACTAATTTTTAATTATTTTCCGCTTTGCTGCGCTTCATTGCATTAAAACTCCCCTGAGAAGCTAAGCAGAAAAAGAAAAAAAAAAACACGAAAGAAAATCAGCACAAAAAGGGGAGTTAAAAAAGCAGCTAAAAAAAAGTAGCAGAAAATTTCAAGTCATGCTAGTAATGAAGAAGTAAAAACTTTTTTCAAAAATAATAAAAATATTGAAAACAAAAAAATACTGCCAAAAGTGGAAATGCGTTTAATCCTTACGAGTAAAACACTAAAACGCAACACTGTTACAAACAGGACACTTGAGTGCACACGTAGTAGCAACACGCTATGTTGGTGTTGAGCTTTAAAAATTATTTTTTGTTGGTAAAACAACACCCGCAGCATGATGAAGAGTTTTTAATGAGCTGCCAACCAAAAAGAAACAACAGACAAATATTCCCTGAAGTTTAGAGTGGGAAGAAAGGAACGCGCACTTCAAGTTGGTAAAACTTTGTTAAATAAACAAATACAATAGCGTGTCGCGTCCACTTGAAATACAGACAGACATATACAAAGCCAATCACACCCACACTCACACACACACACCATTATATACAAATGTAGAACGCAAGACACAAAAGGGGATTCAAATTGCGCACAGACAAAGAAAGTCTCGCTGTGTAGGCAACACTGTTCAGACTGTGCTACTTAATGCAAGCAAAGCTGTTTAATTAGTAACAGTGTTGCATAGAACTTTACTCTTTGTCTCTGCTTGTGCTGTGTAGCTGACCGAATAGGATAAATGATCTATTTTCCACTCTGAATCATTTTACTAATTTGGTATTTTTGTGATTTGAAAATATAAATGACTCAATTTAATCATTACAAATCTTATTTTTAGATTAACTTGTTTGATTTTTGTGACTGAAAAGATGTCTGGGACAAATTGCTAGTGATTAGATGACGTATGCAACTCAAAAGTTGTTTGCAACCAAGAAGTTGTTTCTGACAAAAAAAAAAGTGGCTTGCAACTAAAATGTGTTCGTGGTTATAAGTTACTTTACAAATATTTAAGTGACTAAAAATGCATGCGAAACTTAAGTATCGCTAGCAACTAAATACTTCTATGTGCATAAAAAATCTCATGCGACTTAAAAAACATATACAATATGACTTAAGAGGTTTATAGTATATGATAAAAAAAATTTATTTGATTTAATACGCTGATGTTACAAAAAAATAGCATAATGTTAATAAATCTTTTGCGACTAAAAAATGTTATATGAGAAAAAAAATGAAATAACACCTTTTCTATTGCTTACAACTACAGACTCGCATACGACTAATAGGTTGCTGAAACATCGTATGCGATTTAAAAGCTGTCTGTGACCAAAGAGTCCTTTGACACTAAAAATTGTGTTCAAAATATCGTATGTAGCATCACAGTTGTAAATGGGTTTTTTCTATCGCTTACAACAGTAAGTTCACATTCGAAAAAGAAGTTACATAACACTTTAAAGTTACATGAGATTAGATATTTGGATTTTTCTGTTCATTGAGTAAATTGAGTTTTTTATCCTACGAACAAGCTAAAATTTATTTATCATTCCATTTGTAACGCATACAAAAGGGCATGGCCGATATAGAAAAGTATATATGGGACGTTTCACGTCAGGCGGATCACCTTCGGGGCCAAAAATTGGCTGGACCGATCAAGACGCACGAGGTCTTAAAATGTTCGTCTCATGAAAGAAATAAATTCAAAATGGCGGAACCAATATGACGGTCGGAAGCCGGAGAAAAATCGAGTGTCCAGATTTGGTATACGAGGGTCTTGGGAATCACTGACCACGAATCCAAGATCAGATTTTACAAAATCAAGATGGCGGATCTAAGATGGCGGACGTAATTTCCGAAAGTCAACCGATTTGCACCGAATTTAATATACGGGGGTCTTGAGAATCACTTATTCTAGATTCGCAATTGGCGACCCCAAAAACTTCTGTATAACAAATTTCATTTGTTTGGACACTCGATTTTTCTCCGGCTTCCGGCCGCCATATTAGATCCCCCATTTTAAATTTCTTAACGGGCCACACGGCTTTTAGAAGATTTTCATGAGACGAACATTTTAAGATTTCGTACGTCTTGATCGGCTCCGAATGTGATCCGCTTGACGTGAAACGTCCCATATGTATAATATTAATCTGTGGAAAACACGATTACGGGGAAGCAACAAAGTTAATTTAATGAAATTTGGTACACTGGCTACATTTTGAGTTAATCAGTCCATGGTCACGTCATTTAAAACCTAAAATGGGGCGAGCTTTTTGATGTAATGGAACTAAACTACAGACGAATACTATATGGCAGTGGTGGGCATGGAAATCTAGCAAAATCAAATAACAAGAAACCAAATTTTGAATTTTTCGTCGATAGCGTTAAAATTCTGCGAATTGTTTTTTGGTTGCTTGTGCATCGAATAACGGTTCGGGCCATGAGGGCGGAAAGTGCCACTACGTGCCCATCGCTGCTATAGGGTGATTTATTTAAATTTATTTTTTTTAATTTTAAATAAAACACATAAAATAGAATTGGTTTTCGAATTCTTTATTATGACCTGAAAAAAAACAATCTCTGACAATTACTTTTTGAATCTAAGTTCAGTCAAATGTTAACTACGACTACGCCGTAGATGTTCCATTTGAAAGGTCCAATTTTCGAGGTATATCGCGAATTACGCGAGTAATTTTGGCTTCCAAGTGTAGATTCGTAGCTAGTCTATCGACGAAGACTTTTGACTTCACATAGCCCCCAAAGAAAAAAATCCAAATGCGATATAAAAAAATCTACGCGACCTTCTTGATTTCATAATTGCAAAAATCATGTGAATTTTGAGTAAATATAAAGTAGAAATTTTTGGTGGCTTTAATGAATTTTCACAATTTACAAGCGTTGCTCTGGAGTAAATCTCTCCATAATGAAATGTCAAACAATACTGTATGGATCAATTCTGAGGCAAGATGCGGATTCAACGAAAAAAAAAAATTACTTCGAAAAACTACCCGCAGCAACCCAACAACATTCATCAGCTATACATTCACATATGTACCTTTTTAATAATATATAGTTTTTCCCATACAATTTACATATGTAAAACTAACAGGCTTCGGCGCCACTTTATAAGATTGAGGTACAGGGCTGAATTTTCGTGAAATTTTTACTTCATATCATAAACTAACTTTTAACAGCACCTTATAAACAAAACAAAAAACAAAAAGAAAAAACTTTGAATCATCAGTGTGTACATATTCAATTTGTTACTGTGTGTGTTTGCATTTTCTTTTGTGCATGAAAATTGTAGACTGCGCTTGCAATAAATCGCGGTGAACTAAAATGCGCCAAAAGCTGAAAGACAAAACAAACGAAAGCGTTTTTTTTTTTTTTGAAATATCTAGGTCTTGGCATATGTTAAAAAACATGAAATATTTTCGCTTTTTGTTGTTTTTAAATTTTCGTATTTGTTTTTCATTTTCATTTTGCTTATTGTTTGTTTTGGTTTTTGTTTTTGTCAATTTTATTTTGATTGAAATTTTATAAAAGAATATGAGTAAATTTTTAAAAATAATTTTATGCTATCTTGGTAATAAATTTAAACTTCACTGCGAGTTTGCCTACAAAATTATTAAATAATTAAATAGAAACTATTGATTGGAGTTGTGAGCATTTCAAAAAAAATCTTCAGACTTAAATTTTCAAACATTTATGGTATCTCTTAAATAGCTTGAAAAAAATAAACAAAATTATTATTCCATATCTTCTGTCAGATATAAAAGAAAAAAAAATTTAAAAAGTTGCTAAATCAATATGGTGTCCGATTTGGCGTGGAATGCCCTATACCTTTTTGTAGAAAAAATTTCTTCTCTCAAAAGTTTTGGTCGAAGTTTTCAGCTTAAATTTATTTTGGATTTAATTCTTTTTTGGGACTATCGTTTAATAGCTATGACCTACTAGCAATTTTTTTTTTGGCAAAAATTTTTCTTGCCAAAACTTTATTTATTAAAACCACAAGCGTTGCCATTTTTAAGCCAAATCTACGCTTCATTCAATTTGCGCTTTTTTGTTTTTGGTTTAAGCCATAGCGCAGCCAGTGATGCCGGCAATGCAACATTACGCGTTTTTTTGCTTGCGATTTATGATTTTTTTTTATGTTTTTTAACATTAATTTGAATTATCTTAACTTTTATGTTGTTTTTTTTTTTTGCCAATATTCATAAGTCTTTTGTAATTTTTTTGTATTTTTTTTTTAACATATTGAAGGTCAGTGTTTGTTGAACTCTGAGAGCCAAGCACTTTAATCGGATTTTTATGGATTTCATTTAAAAGTTGTTGTCTAGGCATTTAAACTGGGTCATTAAAATGTTTTGATTTTTTAAAAAAAAATGTTTGTTTTTTTCAGATTTAGAGCACCAAATGAGATACATATTTATAAATTTTTTTTGGTTTTTATGCAAATTGAGTAAAATTTTTGCACAAAGCAGCTGTCATTTGTTATTTGATCAATGCAGTTGACAGTGGGATCAGTTTAATTTAACGGCATTTTATTAATTAATTCAGTCAAATAATTCTGGTAATATTGCCACACGGAGCGAGGTGTTTCAACCGGAATTTTGGATTCTAATGGCATCAGAAGTGGTTAGTGATAGTGCTGACGGACGATTGCACACAAAGGTTATCTGCTTTTGAGAGCAATTGTTGGTCTATTAAAAAGTTGCAATAAAGAACAGGCAGGTGCAGAAAAGCCTGCTTGATTGGCTAGATTGTCTGTTTTTTATGTCTTGTTGTTGTGCAACTAAAGTATAAAAAAGGAATGTAGATTTTAGTTTCTATATAGTATATTGCCTTGAGGTACAAAATGTATAAATATCCAGATTTTTATGTTAATTTGTAGATGTTCTTTTTGCAATTAAATTGTATTTTATTAATCTGCTTAAGTGAGTGTTAAGTTGAAAATAATGACTACTTCATTATATTACAACAGAATTGCTTTGAATTCTACACTTGAGTAAAAAAAAAAATTATAAAATCCATACACTTAAAGATGCAAATTACTAACAGCACAAGTATTCATAAGATATTAATAATTTAATATGCAAAAAAAAATTAAGTATTTTTTTTACCTCTTTTACCAGCCGATTAACGCAAAGCGCCAATGAAAGTTGTTAGCAAGAAAACAAAAACAAAATTTAAAACTTGTTAACAACAACAACAACAACAACAATAGTAACAAAAAAATATACCACACATACTGAATAGGTACATATATGTACTCATGCGCATGTATTTGTCAATAAACCACTTGAGTTACTTTTCTCTTTTACTCTCTCTTTTCATTAACAAAAAATAATTTTATAAATAAAATAAAAAAAATACAAAATTATTGACCTTAAATAATGCACAGGTTTTTTTTCTTCTTTGTTTTCACGAAGTCGATTTTTTTATTTTTTTTTAATTTTTGTGCTTTTTTTTGGATTTTATCGAACGCATCTCACATCGCCATCAAACGTCGTTTATCGCACGCGCAAACGTTCAAAGGTGAACGATCTCGCAGATGCGAATCTGTTGACAAAAGCGTAGCATAGTTGCTGCCGTTGTATCTGTTGGATCTCTGTAGGCGCCGCACAAAATTTTCAACAAACGTATACTAGCAACTCCGTAAAGCAACGAAGAAGAAAACAAAAAATGAACGAACATTGAAATTGAGGACAAGAAAAAACATTTTAACGAGCAACTGAATCGCTGAAAAAAGCGAAATGCAGCTAAGGCGCAAAGTAAAATTGCGTACGCTACCAGCAGCTTATGGCTGAGTCTTTTGTTTACACAAAAATGAAAAAGAAAAGTCAAGAAGAAATTATTTTAACGATGTCAGCAGTGTGGTTAAAGTACTTTTTGAACCATTTAAAACCGCTAGGTTGGCTTAAGTACAAGACGATTCACAAATACATATGCATATATTTTGGAACGGTAGGCTTTAAGTACTGTACTGTACTGTAAATGTGCGTTACATACTCAAAGTTAATTTTTTTTATATCGAATTTTCAAAAATTTTTGATGCATTTTTATACTGAAAGGTATTTAATGGTAGCCAGAAGAGTACATACTCAGAAATTTTTAAACATAAGAGATCAAATTTGAGATGTGTGAACTAAATGGTGTTTCGATAGTTACTATAGATAGCTAAAGAGTTTCGAAGACGATAAGTAGTTATTGATGAAATCGAAACATTCAACATGCCGGAAATTATCCAAATTCGGAAAGTCGAAAAAATGTTGAAAAAGTCTAAAAATGCTGAAAAAGTCAGAACATATAAAATTGGAAAAATTTTGAAAATGTCGGAAAATCTTGAAAAATTTGAAAATAATGATATTGATGTTAACGAGTTTGAAAAATTTTGAAAAAATACGATAATGTTAAAAAATTGTGGAAATCGAAAAATGTTTAAAAAAGTCACAATATGTTTAAAAACTGAAAATTAAGAAAGTTGATTTTAGCGACTGATTATTTTATAATTAAACATTATTTAATCGAACTTACAGTCATTAAGCAAGGACCAATATTGTAAATTTTTACTTATTGGTCAATGCTATTTTTCAACAAACATGACAAAGATAATAAATGGAACAATTTTAACATGGTAATTGGTGACATGGAATATGCGCACTCTGTACACCTCATGACAAGTCCCTCAGTAGCTCAAGTGTTAGAGCGGCCGTCGCAAAATATGCAATTGCAATGCATGAACGGTCAGGGGTTCGAGTACATGTACAGAATTAACCAAACTGGTCTGATGAGGCTATTGGTAATAGCCGAAACATGTCACCAATTACCAGGTTAAAATTGTTCCATTTGTTATCTTTGTCATGTTTGTTGAAAAATAGCATTGACCAATAAGTAAAAATTTACAATATTGGTCTTTGCTTAATGACTGTAAGTTCGATTAAATAATGTTTTAAACTGAAAATTATTAAAACGTCGTAAAAAATTGATTAAAAATGTAACATTATCGTCATTAGTATCCTTAGTGCGCGATTTGAATCCATTTTTCGAAAGAAAAAAAAATGTTTTTTCACCATTTTACAGGTAAAAGGACAATAGCATAGGGTGTTTTTTTAGAGTGTTATACGTTTCAATAGTGATTAAACGTTGGAAATGTCATCAAATCTGACAACATTGCTATAATTTATATTTAGTAAGGTTTGTCATTTCACCATGGAAAAGTTGATACTACAACAATATTTGTAAGTTGTAAAAATTTACTTAAATCATTAAAATTTAAACTTTATATACGCTCAAAATTCATAAAGATTCTTAAAGTTATGAGTTCCAAGATCGCATGATATGATACCACTGAATTATTTCTTGTGGCAAAGCGTACAGTTTCTGACTTGTGCTGCATAACCACGAATAGTTTGACGCTGTGAAAATACATGCAACTCGTGCTATTTCGGAAATAAGTGCTTAATTGCTCTTAAAAGTGTTCGAAATCCAGTCTCGGCGCTTTTATGGCCAAGTTCATGTTTGAATGCACCTCCTTGCAATTATGCAAGGGATGTTGACAAAACTTGGAATACGGAGTATTAATAATGTAAAAAACTTATTGGAAAAATGTACGCAAGTTGGTTTGGCACCGCTACTACATGCAAGGACTTCAAAATATAATAACTACCCAATGTGCACAAAAAAGGATGCGGCTCCGTTACGGACCCGGAACGGACTTATAAACGGCTCCGTTGCGAACTCTTTTTTTTTAACTAAAAGGGATCTGTTATGGCCTCGTTTTTTTTAACTAAAACGGATCCGTTTCGGACTCGGAACGGGCTCGTTCTTTAAATAAACCGGATGCGAGCCGGACTATTTTTTTTAACTAAAACGGATCCGTTTCGGACTCGGAACGGAATTCTTATACGGATCGGTTACGGACTCCTTTTTCCTTTTCAAATTCGTTTTCGTATGAAATTCCTCTCGAGAAAGCGGAATCCGTTTTGTTGTATCTGTTCCGAAGTCGTTCCGCATTCCGTTTTGGATCCGATTCGAAACTGTTATCGTGAGCAATTCGCCTACAAACAGCGGGAAGGATCGTCTGCTTTTTCGGATCCGTTTCGAACTCAGAACGGACTTCATATACGGATCCGTTTCGGATTTGTCTTATTTTTTAATAAACGGAATCCGTTTCGGATAAATAATATGAAGAAGCGGATCCGTTTGGCACACTGGGTAAGAATGAAATTCATATAAAAGCATTGAAATTAAGTTTTGACAACATTAGGCGTCGTATGCAAGACGATATTGTTTATTCTCTCGAATAAACAATATTTATTAAACTTGGTGTAAGCAGCTCTAGTGATATTAGAAAAACATTAAATAAATTGTGGGCGAAATAAGGCAAATAAGCGTTGCATCTCCAATATCTGCAAGCAATATCTAAACTGGAATTTTGTTTAACAACTTTCGGTGATAGAAAGTAAAAAAAAGTATGAGTATATTTCAGAAAAAGAGTTTGGTATCCCTTAAAATTGAATATTTTATGTGAGTTGGAAACTTCTAAATCTTAATTTCAGCTTTTTTCACAGCTTTTTTTTCATGGACTGATATCATGGCCATAGCTTAATTGATCTCACATCGCTAAACAAATGTCGGTACATAGAACGGACAGTTTTGCATCAATTTCGTAACATATTTCAGCTGCCGTACGCTAAAATTTACTAAAAGTAACAGATTTTTGTGAAAACTTTTTAAGTGGTTTTGCTAAACCACTTGGGCTATGTTGGGTTTATTCATTTATTATAAGTCAACGTGGAAAATGTGGTTAGCATTGAACATTTTTTAATAATTATTAACTCTTTACTTCTTGATTTTAATGTATGATTTTGCAAAAATTAAAAAAAAAAATATGAGGAATAGCTTCAGAAGACTGGGCCATATCTGGTGAATATGGTGCTATGTCGAGACATTCGTTAAATCCTTGTCTTAAAATCTTGCATAATAATATTTTTATTCGATGATACATTGCTTATTTATCATTAGTCCTTCTCAACGGAATTCAGAGTGTAACACACTGCAGTACTCGGAAAATACTCAACTCCAGCTACCTTTAACACGGCATGTACTTGAATTGCAATTTAAATTAATAAGATATCAACGTACTTACTAATTTTAGAGAGAGTATTGTTCCATTAAATTGTGCTTACCTAAAAAGAAAAGAAAAAAAAATTAATTATTAATGAATCCTATCAAATAATATGTATTCTACTCAATAAGCATTGCGTGAAATTTCGCAAAATTTGGTGGTAGTTGCAAATGTGTTGCATTTTAGCTATCATTTGGATGTCATATTCCGTGTGATATTCTTTCGATAACAATTTTATTGCACATTTTCAACAAACAAAAATTTTCAAAAATTTTAATATTACCCATTTCAGTGCTTATTGGTTAGCAACTAAGTAAAAAACTAAAATATTTAGATTGACTTCAATAACAAAATTTCAATAGCCACTTTCTATGATAAATCAAAAAATTCATAAAAAGTGTCAAAAGTAATGAAAATTTAAATTAACCTTTTTATAGTTTTGTAAATGTCAAGAATATCATTAATAAATTCTTGTTTTTTTTTTTTTTTTTGTTTGCACTTAACGCCTTTGTGCAAATTAAAGCTGATAGTGTTTGCATATTTTTAGGCGCACACAGGCGAACAATTGTGGTAGCGTAAGTACTACAGCGGCGGTATGTTGATGACAATTAAAACAAAACAGTTCGCAATTAAAGCTTAATTGTTATTATTGCTGTTGTTGTTGTTGTTGTTGTTGTTGTCATTAAAAAACACATTTATTAAATGCAATTGTCAGCGAATTAATTGCAGCAATAATGCAATTAAAAAATACTATCTTTATTTATGGCAATGGTAGGTGATGGGATGACAGATGCACATGGAACTTAAAATTTATTGCTATTAAAAATAATAATAATTTTTTTTAAAAATTAAAACTGTGACCCACATTTATAATATTTCATTGTTTTAAAATATTGTATTTTTATAACAATCTTAAAGCTTTATTTAATCGATATTTCAAAGAAATTTTCATTGTTTACTTTACCAACATATCTGCGTATGTACGTACAAAAAAATTACTTTATCTCAAGCAGCGAACTAGAATAAATGACCCATTTAAATTTTGCATTGCAAATTTGCGCACAAACACTTGGATATGCAAATAATAAATTCGCTAACAATATGAATATCCTTAAGAAACTACATAACAAGCAAACAATGCCAACTTCTATTTCCTTCCTTCCTCTCAAGTGCCAGAGACCACTAAGCCTGCGTTAAACTGTTCAGTGCAAAATATAATGTCGCCAACAATGCCACGAAATGGTTACCATATTCCTACGTGAATAATTCATAAATTTTAAGACGTTTATTTATTCTGTACGGTTTGGCATTTAATAAATTTTTTTTTTTTTTTTTTTTTTGCAAGTAGTTATTTTTGTTCTGCCACCAATAAAATCGAAGTTACACTTTTTGTAACGTCATTTCAGTAAAATCCAATAACAAATCAATATGAGGCATGCAATTAAACTTTTGGACGCAGCTGTGACTGTTGGCGCCCTTTGGTGCTGATTGTGGAATTAGTAATTTTTTTACGAATAATTGGTTAGTGTTTAAATTAAGAAAATAAATTTTAACTGAATTTTGTTGAATTTTCAATTTCATTTTATTTTATTTTTATGTAAATCTTAATCGACGTTCGTTTTTATTTTGGGCTACTCTATGAAGCTTTAAAATAACTTGTACTTAACAGCAGGTAGTTATTTGTCGCTGAAATTAAATTGATAATTAATGTATGTACCATTTAATTTTTTATGTTTATATTGTAATATTTCATTTGTAATAAAATAAAAAAATATATTCGGTAAAAAAATTCACTTTTAAATGGCAATGGCGTGTGAATAAAAGAAAAGTTTTGCTCATGTAGTTCATTGCAATACAGTGCTTTATTAAGAAAAAATTAGCAGTCAATATAAAATTTAAGCATTGTACTCTAGAAAAACAAGGAATGCAAATATTGGCTGCTAACCCTAGAAAATTTTATAAATACACACGTGTCTGTGGAAATAACACTTTGAGAAAATTAAGCGGCATAATGTAATGAATTTTGGTACATCAATTATTCGAGAAATTAGTTTATGGACAGAACTTCGGAGAACTGCACAAATCTAAGAATTTTTCAGGTGTAACTCAGGAACAATTAAGCATAACAACAATAAAGCTTTGGAAAGCGCCCAGCAGGCAATTGAACAAGGCCTTCCTCGGAGAAGGCCTGCTAGCATTGCTGCAATTGTAAGAGGGCTTCTCAAAGCTAAATATTTTTGCAAATAAAAATATGTATACTAGGGCGGGTCGATTTCTTCGGGCGGGAAAAAGTCATCAAAGGGTATGGCAAGACAATATTCTACTGACAATTCTGAGCAACTTTGCCAAATAAATTATGGGTCTAAAATCAATTTCGAGCCTCCGCATTTTCACAAATAGGTTTTGAGCAGTACTTACGTACATATGTATATTGCACTTTTAAGGGAACAATTACAGGAAGGAAGGAATTTTTGGACCAGTTAGTGGTCGATCGTCAGAGGTTAAATATTTTATAAAATGATTTTTATTTCTGATAATAGTCGACCAAGGCGTTTAACTTTGTAGCAACACTTTTAACATTAATTATTTTGATATTTTTTTTCCAAATTTCAATTCATTTTTTTACTACTTGTGGTGTAATACTTTTGTATGAAAATATTCTGCTTTCAGCTTTAGCACTTTCACTCAAAAGACTATAATACTTTTATAAATCACTATTATTTGAGAAATTCAGTCCATTTAAATCACTTGGCAAGCCAAAGGTAGGGAACATCTTGAGATGGTATATGCAACAGGTTGCATCTGGAGGATATGGGTCTTATCGATAGCTCCATAGTAGGAAAAAACGAAAAAATCACAATTAAGGATCAAAACTTTCACGGAATAATTACACGTTTTCAATGGCAGATTTTTCAATGATTGAAAAATAGATAGATTTTTATTTTTGAATAAATAATTGTTTTCCATTATCTTTCGACTTAAGTACTTCAGCACTCCACTATTCTTACAAAAAATTAAAATAACATAGTAAATACAAAAGAGGCACAATACCTTTCCACCGACATCAAAATGGCCGATTCACAACAATTTTTGCTTTAAATATGAAATACTTTGTAGTTGTTCCCATACAAATCTAATATAAGTACTGTTCAAAACCTATTTGTGAAAATGCGGAGGCTCGAAATTGATTTTAGACTCATAGTTTCTTTGGCAAAGTTGCTCAGAATTGCCTCTAAAATATTTTCCTGCCATACCCTTTTTGAAAAAAAAAAAATCGACCCGCCCTAATGTATACTCATGAAATACTATTATGCCTTACTACAGCAGGCGTGCTATCAGGCCTGATATTAGAAGGCAAAGAAGAAGGACTCTATGTATTTTTTCATTTTATATGTTGGAATGTTTTATGATTCGACATTACTTTTTTGTCATCTGCATTGTACATATACGACATCAAAGGTAGATTAATGGTTGGAAGTAAAGAATGGTGTGCATGTTGCCAGGTTGATCTTCTGCTATGTTAAGGTGGTAGAGAGTTGTGCATTCAATGTCAAATTATAAGTGAATGAGGTGACGCGGATAGAAAAAAATAAGCTCAGAGTCGTCTCACGACGTATTAAAATTTAATTTTTTCCAAGTACTTCTGTGACACCTGCTAAGGCAAGCGCTCTTAGAAGCCTGCTTAAGAAGGCCTGTTTTATGGTGATATTTTATATAAAAAAGAAAATAAGTTTGAAAGGAGGTGGCAAGGCTTTAATCTTACCAAGGAAGGCCAGCTAGAAGCACTGCTAGCTCCTGCCCTTGCCTATTGGGCGTGCGTGATAGAACAAAAATACTATGTTTCAGTATTTCAAAGGGGCGTTGTACCAAGCAAAAATTCTACTGAGGAAAAAGTAAGGAAATTCGGATAAGAGAGTGTGGCACCGCCTATACAAGTAAAAACGAAAAGTCTAAAAAAAATTGTCAATCAAATTTCAATTCAATTCATAGCTTCCCAGAACCCAATTATATGCGATACCGTTCGCATCGGTACTACAAAAACTTTTTAAACGCTATATATTGGCTCCTATTGTAGCAGGTGGTTTGAAATTCAATACTAGGAAGTATAATGTATACGATAAGCACCCGGTGAAATGTGAATGATATTAGAAAAAGAGGCGTGACAACTTCCTTAAAACAAAAACATTTAAACGCTATATCTTGGCATTTATAGCAACTGCAGTTATGAAGCTTAATACATTGATTTATCTACATTGTTTGTGCCTAGCCTTTTCCAAAATGTGAGCGGAATTAGACAATAGGGCGTGGCTCCACCCATACAACAGCAAAATTTAAATTTCTATTCTTTGTACTTATACTAATTTATGAAACTGAGTACATAGACTCAATTGTCTGCAGTAAGGACTGCGTAAAATGTAGGCGGCGTTGTACAATGGAGAGTTTTTGTGTAAGGCTGCTGGTATAGCTAATTATTCATCAAAATTTATTTTGTCACTTTCAAAGCAGGCCCCATCATTTGCAACATGACTACGAAAGTTTTTGATATATTTTTCGTAGGCTAATTGAGGAATAGCTTTCAGTTCCTTCAGTGAGTTTGCTTTAATGGCTTCAGACGACTCAATGTACCTTCCTCGAAGTGTTCATTTTTGATTCACGAGTTGGAGTCTGAAGGGGCCATATCAGGTGGAAACGGTGCTTAGTCGATAATATCCGTTGAATCTTAAAATATATATTCGTGAGTCTTAAAAGTCAAGCAAAATTATGGATTTATGCGATGGTGCATTTTCATGGTGCGACATCCATAAGTTGTCAGTCCATAAATCTAACCGTTTTTAACTGACAAATTGGCCCATATATAATATTATATATTTTCCGTTTGAAGTCGATAAACCAAATTTTGATGGATTTTGTTTTATTTTACTTAACAATTCTGGATATTTCTTACACATTGTAGTATATTTTTTTGGCATAATTTAGATATAGCTGAGGCTTAACGTGACCAACTATTTTGGAGCAAAAATAAGTATAAAAACATCCCTCTCAAAAAATTCTTAGGATAATGAAAAATTCTATCCAGTAAAATTCAGTAAATTAGTTTTAGTAATTATTTTCGTAAAGCTGTATAGATTTATAAAAATTGCATATTGATGACCAGAAAAAGAAAAGAAAAAACAAATGTATTTATGAAACAAACCTTTTTTTGTAATGCAGCTCATAAAAATTATTGAAATAGAAGTCCCCAGTAGGATTATTTCTCGAGGCTTTACTTTTACAGTAGTTTTTTTTATAGTTCCAAGTACGTAGTTTAATAAAAAAAATAAAAAGGAGTATACTCCAGTAAATGCCTTAATAGTCGTAATAGAGATCGGAGTAAAGTAGACTAAAGACTTGAGAGAGTTTATTATAAATTGACCCCTTAAGATGAAGAAGGAACTTCTTCGAAATATTGGATTTTAAGATACTAAAAAATAAAATAAAATCGAACCTATCAGTCGATATAAAATAATAAAAATTTACTTAAACAAAAGAGGTCGAATAATTATTTCAAATTTATGTTTATTATATTTTTCAAGATCTTGAGAGTCCTCAGACAAAATATACTTATTCCAAGCTCTTTTACGTGAATTTCGAAAGGATTGCAATTCCCTATTATACCAAGGATAAAATGAAGACACTGACCGTTTGCACAATATACATAGGTATACAAAGATATAAGCGTATAATTTGGAATACGTAACTATTTTGTATGAGCATTTGAATAATGTTCAAAATTCTGCTCTCCATGAGAAGAACATTTGCGTTGTATAAACCCATGCGAAGGTGGCTTTAACGACCAAATAACTATTCCAAAAAATTACTTGTTTGCAACTCTTTGTAGTTTTATAGAAATTGCTTTTTACGAGTAAGAATTAAAAGCATTGAACCCCTTCCCCACACTAAGGCTTTGTTTTATTGTCCACCCCCCATTCATGTTGTTCACACGCAATTTCATTGTTTTCACCATAAATACTTTGGTTCAGTTTTAATTTTATTTTCTCACTCATTTTGTTTTGCACAAAATAAACCCTTTTTTCCAGATAATTAACATAAATTACTTGAAACAACAACAGCTGAAACAGTTTGTATAGAAATGTGTGCGAATGCGCTTAATATTTGCGGTCTGTAATTTGTATATGGAATTAATGTCGAGGCTGTTGTTACACCGAAACAAAGATAGATACACATACATTTACAAAATTGAGAGAAAAAAAAAAACATTTTAAAGTGTATAAATACATTTCAATTATCATAAAAGTGGCGGTGGATTACGTCAAAAAAGCGCTTTACGGATGAGTGGATGGATGAATGACTCAAGTGCACAATTGCATACAGAGTATTATTTTTGTTGATTTAAATCATTAACTAAGACTTCCCTAAATGTTGTTAATTAGCAATAATGAAAGCTTGACCTTATATTTTATGTAAATACGTAAAAAAAAATATTAATTTTTTGTTATTAAAAACTTGATATCTTCCATAAACAGAAAATGCGTATTTTTTTAAGCTGCTGATAAATTGCGCAGCTTCATTGCAAGAAAAATTTAAAAAAATTCCAGTTACTTTTAAATAGCTAAGATATATAACCGAATTTGTCGAGAAAAAACAATTTTTATAAGATGTTTTTGACACGAAGATTTTGGCATCAAAATTTGTTTTTCCTTTCCATTTCCGGCATGCGTGCAACTACTAACAATATGCCAAATTTATACCAATCTAAACAACAAAATAAAATATTCAAAATTAATTACGTATTTCATTAAAATATTTGATATTAAAGAATTTGCTATTTTTTATTTTTTATTTTCCGGCGGTTTGCTCAATTTACAAACAATTAAAATGCTAATTGAATAACAAAATAACAAAAATAAATAGTTAGTAATTAAAACAACAAAAATTGATAATATGTCAATATCAAATGTTTATTGAAAGAGTGAAAGAGCAAACAGAATATATGCTTGATATATATGTACATAGGTAACTATGGTTTGATCAGAGAATGACTACTAAACCAATTGACAATCATCATTACATATTAAATGAGTGACTGAAGCGCGTCAATGTTGACCAAATGACCTTTTCCCACCAATTAGTAAAATTAACACACAACAATAACAACAACAACAACAATGACAGCAGCAGCAACAGTAAAAGACACAACAAAATAACAAACTAAAGTGCCAAAATGTAAACAAAACTCGAATGCTAAACATTTGACACATTTGACAATTAGTTAAGCCAAATAGAAACAAAATACTCGTATTGTTAGATGCCACTCGTATATGCCAGCCTAATGGCGAAAACAACTTAAATAAATAAATATGTAAATATGGCAAAATTACGCACAAGTTCAAAACAAATTTTATTATAAATGAGTGTCAAAAGTACCTAAGTCCTATATGCTGAAAATTTTTTATATTATTCCGTAATAAGCGTCAATTAATGCATCTACTTAAGTCTTACTCAGTTTAATATTTTCCAAAGAAAAATAGTAGAGAACTCACTTAAATTTTAGAAATTTTTTCAAAAGTGCCTAAGTCCATTTGAAATAATCATTATATGTAGTCACACATTAAATGAGTAAAATTCAACATAAACAAATCAGCATTAAAATATATATGTGAACAAAAATTGTTTTGATAATAAAACAAAAAGAAATAGAGTGATGAATTTTCAAAACTGCATAAGTCCACGCGTTATTGCTTATATTATAAAAGCTCTACAATTTTTTTTTTTTTTCGTCTTTCTTTTTTATTCTTTATTCATTCAACAAAAACAATTTCCCAGAAAGCAAGAGAAATATCAAAAGAATTGACTGAACACCTAATTTTCCATAAACGATATTTAGGAAATTTCATGAGATGGGGACAGAGATCTCGGTGTCAACACTATTTGCAAAAATCAAATATCTGCATATATTTTTTTTTGTAGCAAAACCGAATGCATAAATTTATGGCGTATGAGTAACGCTGCGCAATTTAAGAATTATTTAGCTGTTTTCTTTGTTGCAATAATATTTTACTTTGTTGTTTTAATTCTGTTTTTAATTAATTTATTATGTTAAGCTTGATTTATATCAGTATTAAGATACAGAAAACGTTATTATATTTTTAGTTTATAACGTCTTGTTTCTTCATTAACTCAGTACTTTTTTGAGCGGGCCGGCCAATAACTTGAGGTTTTCATATCTGTGGCACTAAGGCAAAACAAGTTAACTCCATTTTTAGTGATTTTGAAATATTGATGTTCAAAATTTTTCTTTTTCTCAAATAATTCAGATAAATGGTAAAGAAGTTCTGGAATTACTGTAGAATTATTTGCTAAAAACGTTTAATTTGTATGGTATATAGAATTAAGCTTTAATTCCAAATAAATCGAATAACACGCTTATCTCGATTTTGCTCAGAAATGGAGTTAATTTTGCCTTAGTACCACAGATATATACTTAGGCGATGAAAGTGACTATTAGCCAGTGAAACCGATTCACATAACTGCGACAAAAAGAGTTGAATGGAATACCTAATTTTTCAGCATACTTGCCGATAGCTCAGTGTTCACCGCAATTCTTATATGGGAAAGCTAGCAATCTTCTCCGACAGCGAGGCTGCCATCAAAATTCTGAGCTCGTTGAGGATAAAATCTAAAATAGTAGAGTAAGGCCTTCTGCTCAACATAACCTTTAATGTTCTTGTAGTCTGGAACTCATAAGAGAGTTATATTGAGAAGAAGGCCCTGACCTACTAATTTAGATTTTATCCTCAACGAGTTCAGAGCCTTGAGGGCGGCCTCACTGTCAGAGAAGAATGCTAGCTTTCCCATTTCCCATTTACTTGCAGGCTTCTACAATAAATAAGGGAAAAGATTAAAAGATTTCTCTGCCTTTTGAATGGACCAACTTTTATCCATCGTTGTATATGGTGGTTTCAAAATTAAGATTGTGACAGTGACCTGTCTCGTAAGTATCATTAAATTTTTTGTTATGCGGGAAATATCAGTAAGTGGTCATCCAGATCAAAGCACCTTAGGAGAAGAATAAGGTGTCAATTAACGTAAAACACGTTTTTCACGTACTGCATTTTTAGGTCAGTATATCACAAAAAACTGACAAAATGGAACAATTCTGACCCCGGATTATTTTCTTCCAAGTTTAGGACTTTATTTTTAATTTAGAAACTCAATATTCTATAGGTGAACTCATTAGCAACCATTGTTCAAAAGGAGCACACACAAAATTATTGATTTATAGATGATTACGGGAGCAGGAGTTGTCAGAATTTTAAAGAAATCGATTTTTTTTGCATTTTCTTAAAGTATAATATCTTAAAAATATATCCTGAAAATTTGAAGTCAATCCGACAATTATTTTTGGAGTTATTCAGCAAAAACCAAAGGGCTCTCGGTAGTAAGAGTACGGAAATTCATGTATTTCTCATCGATTTTCTCAAAACTATGTTTTCGGAACTGGTGACTACTGTAACTCGAAAACCGCTCGATACATTTCAATGAAATTTACACAGTTTTTGAAAAACATAAAAAGCTAGTCCCTGATTAAAGGGTTTTTTTTTTAAAAAAAAATCGATTTTTTATGAACAATTAACTGTTGGTATTTTCCCGAAAATCTGGAGGTAAATTTCCTGAGGCCGCCATATTGTTGATTTGAAAAACAAAACAAAACCATCGATCAGGCACTAGATTATTTATTTAAATAACTAATTTTTCTTATCTGGTTAATTTTAGATGATTTTCCAAGGATTTTTGATGGTCACCGCAAGGCACTCTGTATGGGACAGGGTCCAACTAAGCCAGCTATAACTTTTTTTATTTTTAATTTTTTTTTTTTTAAACTTTCGTCAAGTCAAGTTGAAACATAATGTGATGATGCCATATTATCACCTTTATTTAATAAATTAAATTAATACCAAAAAAAAATTATTGAAAATGCTCCAACTTTCACAGCTATGACTGCCCCTGCCCCCTTAAACTGTACAAATTCAAAATCTAGCCTTGACCGTCCATATTAGTCTTTAACATTTATTTGTCCTTGTAGGTGATACACAATTGGCATCGAAGTCAGACTGATTTCATTATCACGATTTGGAGCCAAATTCTAGAAGAACTTTCATACAAACTTTATGTCAAAATTAGCGTTGATTGTTACAAAAAAGAGTAATGCTTAATGTTTAATGTCAAAAATAAGCATATTTTATTTAAAATCAGTTAATTTTATATATAAAAAATTTAGTAATTTCAAACAGAAAGCTAATGTCAACAATATCATTATAAGGCCAGTGAAAACTATTTGTAAAATTCCGATACAAAATCGAGATTATTCGAAATCAGGCTAATATCGATGCCAGTGTGAATCACATATTAAATAGCACGATTTAGATACGTCTCTTGCGTCTAATCTATTTATTGAAGTAAAACAACAGGCCAGTGTTTAATCAATAAATTTTTGTGCCATTGCTGAAATGACAAAACGTTAAATGATTAAAAACTAAAGATTATATTCACGAAATTACGGAAAAACCGAAAAATGTAGTTCATGCAATTAATAAACATAGATTGTATATAACAAATATTTATTTAATATAAAATAATCGTATATTTATTTGAGTAAGCATATTTTATTTAGAACATGAAAAATATTTAATTGCTCTATATCAAATAAAATTTGCTACATTCAATCAAATCAAAACGTTTTCTTGATATACGAAAAAATGTTTTTTATGTATTATATATTTCAACACAAATTAATATCTTTATATATATAATTCTACTGTACGTGTGTATGTAACTGAACCGATTGGACCGATTTGAATGAATTTTTTTGTATGCGTTTGGGTGGCGCCCTGGATGGTTTAGATTTTCAAATCATACCCCTATATGGGCAATTTAGGGTGGCCCTCATACAAAAATATTTTAAAAATAGCATTTTCACAGAGACCACTTAATTGATTCACATGGAATTTACACCACGTGGTTTCTATAGTAAGAGGCATATTTTAAGTTACAAAACTTTTGCTTAGGGTGGATATTTAGGGTGGCCCTCATACAAACATATTTTTAAAATATCATTTTCACAAAGACCGGTCAAACGATTCACATGGAAAGTACACCACGTATCTTTTATATTAAGAGGCATGGCTTAGGTTATAAGACTTTTATTTAGGGTGGCCCTTATACAAAAATATTTTTAAAATAGCCTTTTCACAAAGACCACTAAATCGATTCACATGGAATTTACACCAGGTGTCTTTTATATTAAGCTATTTTATGTAGGATACATATTTAGGGTGGCCCTCATACAAACAAAATAGAATTTTCACAAAGCGTTGCAGTCGGTATCTAGATTATTTACCTATACTGCAACTAAACGGCTGGATTAGGGATAGGTATCAATTTTAGGTGGTACAAAGTTCACCGGGTCATCTAGTAAGTATATATAATATAGTTTCACCATCAATCACGTCCTGCTTTAACTAAGACAGTCATATCGCAAAATAAAATCCAACAAAACTTACATTTTTGTAATTGTTCCTTAATTGATCGTTCCTTAAATGAATTTTTTTTATAAATTTGGTATTTTGTCCACCACACAATGGCTGTCATCAATTAAGCATATGGCAAGATATTTCTAAAGTTATTTGTTGTGTTCATTTAATGATGCTAAAAGTCAAGGTCATACTTTGATCATGACAAATCATCGATTGAGGAAGAGTTAATTAAGAGAAATTGTGTGAAAAAAATCTATTTTACACACTTCATACAAGATATTGCATTCAAATTTTTGTATAGTTAAACATTTTTAAAATGATTTTTGCATCACATATTTTGAAAAAAAAATCATTACAAATTGTTAATTTTTTAAAATTTTCAGTTACTACGCGACGCACTTATTGTTTCAGCAACTCCTCACAATTGTCTGTTTCCTGTAATGAGTAGAATTTAGATTTGGCGAATACATTATTAAAACTCAACAGGTGTCATAGAGTCTGAGAAAAATTGCCTTGCAGGAAATAGTGGCTAGAATAAAAATATTATTCAATTTTCAGCCATGTGACACCTTCTCTAGCGAAATAGACGAATATGCTTAACACTACGCTCCCTATGTAATGTAGCTGTTGACAGCATTGTAAACTACGTTATAATTATATGCAATTTAAAAATCACTCTATGCATTAATTCTTATTTGTTTAAAAAAAAAAAGTAAATAATGCAAATCTTATTTATAGAAGTAAAAATAAAAATAATATTTACATGTACTTAATCATTTATTTATGATTAATAAGATGATCATATGAAAACAAATAAGTAATATAGCTAACACAAGGTGTCTAAAAAGGGTATCGCGGGTGTTTGATAGTTAAATACAACGAAAAATGTAAATAATCAAATAAGTTGACACTTATCTGAAAAATTATTTAAAAAAGTGAACTATGTTGCCTAGCAACCGACCTTCATGTTACTGGCACTCCTTTAGCCTCGAACGAAGGTTGGCGCCGTTTTAGATATTCCTATGAAACATAGCCAAGCAGACAGAGATCGTGGCTTCTAGGAGGCCAAGTAATGGTGCCTCTACGAGAAATAAGTTTTTTTGAAATAATTCAAACTAAACGAAATCGAATCGATTAGCATCAGTCAGTATCTTTCAGTTCTTGAACTAACTCAATTTTATAGGCCTTAAGATACATGTCTTTCTTCAAAATTAATTGCAAAGACAACCTTTTGATGTTGAGTTCTTGACTTCGTTTGTGAGTTGATAGAGATGAATTTTGACGAACTGAAGCCCATACTTCTTTGATAGTTTTTAGACCACTAACAGATTGCGGGCTACTTCTTTTGGATACCTTGCAGAAAGATGATTTCTTCGAAAAGATATAAGCTACAATATATAAAAATTTCAAATGTATTTTGAAAACTGGTGTCATTTAATCCCGCATATGGTGGAAAATAGTACTTTTGCATTTAATGTTAAGATATCGCTATACCATGAAGTGATGAAGGATTTTTGATATCGAGTTCAGATAATGTTAACCAAAAAAATATCAGAAAAGTATATTTTGGTTCCAAGGTCTGGAGTTTCGTACAATTTTGTTGACTTACGTTATTTTTCTAAAATTTTTTTTTAAGTTAATTTAAATTTATACGGAGCAGTCAAAACAAAAAAAAAAAGAACTCTCCCATTTTGCTGATTTTTTTTTATTTTTTGTGGGTGGCACTTGAAAAGCTGATGATGAATAATAACTTCATGAATGCTTGCGCTACAATTTTTAAAAGCTATGATTAAAAAATGAATTGTATTCTTCAAATATTTCATATATCTGTAAATATCAGTTTTAAAATAGTAAAGGCACAAAATATTTGGCCTTTCGAAAACAAATATCTTCAAATTTTTATCTTCTACATAAAACTGTGTGAAATATTTAACTCTGTAGTGCAACTTAAAATTGTGTTAAACACCAAAGCGTGTTAGTAGTGGAACTCTAACTCTCATGCTATAAAATTTTCTTCGGAGTTTTATAATTCTCAATGTTTTTATACAAAGAATTGCTTTTAGTAAATAATCTCTACTTTCGAAACAATTTGTGTAGTTATTTGCGGTAGAGCTAATACATACCATCAAGTTTTATTATCTATACATCAGTGCATCGATTTTTGATAAATCGATTTTATGATATATCGATATTTTGAAATATCGACATTTTGATGCACTGATATTTTGAAATATCGATAGTTTAGGATATCGATATTATTAAATAATGATATATTGAAATATCGATTTTTGACATATTGATATTTTGAAATATCGATAGTTCAGGATATCGATATCATGAAATATTGATATTTTGAAATATCGAAATAAAGTTGCATAAAACAGTTTTACACCGTAATAAGTAAGAATATCACACAAGATAAAAATAACAAAATAAAAATTATTTTTTAAAAGACCAAATAATTTCGTAACAATTTTTCATTTAAAATTATATTTACTGAAATAAAATTTATTTTCAAAATTATATATTGCATTTTTTATAAATTCGGAAAATTGTAGCGTAGCAATGACTTATAATTATACAGGGTGGTCCGGATCCTAAATATTTATTGAATGGGGTAGGAAAGTTATAAAATAAGTTTTGTGTGTAAGTACTCTAAAGAAATTTTGTTGAATACTCTCTTAATCAAAGAGTGTTCAAGATGGACCCCCTCCCCTCCACACAAATTTCTACTTGCAATGTCAAATACTTACTTTTCAACTTAAAAATTCAATTTAAAGATTTTTACGATTGAAGTAAAGTTGAAATATTTTATTATCAATATTTTTCAAATTCAAAATGTAATTAAAGTTGTTTATGTTAAAAATAAAGGGAAAAACTTTAAAATTCGAATGTTTAAGTCAAAAACAAAATTTTAAAATTTACAATGCCATTTTTTCTCTCAGTGTACACACTAAGAAAAAGTCGCAGACCAGCGCCTATCGTTTTGACTTGTAATGCCCCATATGAATGTACATATGTAAATCGAATGTTGCAGTAGCAATGCAATAAGTAATTTTATAATGTAGCTATGGCAATTACCACAAACATAATTAGAATTTGAAACTTGATCTTTACATAGGTTCAATAAACGACTTTCAATTTGTATTCTGTTTTTTTTTGTTTTTGTTTCAATATAATTAAGTTAAAGTTTTTCACACTTGTTAGCCGCACTTATGAGCAAATGCAACAATTAATTAATAAATATTATTGGATTAGAGTAGTACACTTTTGATGTGTGTGATAATAGCTTGCTGTTCTACTGTCATGTTTTTGCAATTTTTTGTTATTGGACAAAAAACGTGAGTCAATTTTTTTAAGAGTTCATTTTTCATTTTTTTTCTTTTCTTGTCAGTTTATTGCAATGTTTTTCCTGTTCCACATGTTATTTGTTTTATTTATTAATTAATGGTTACTTTATTGTGCAACTTTTCTAATCTTTGATATCGATAAAATTTAATTATGGGAATTTATTTTTGCTGATGTCTACTCGTGTTATTACGTAATTGTTATTTATTATTTTATAATTTGTCATTTTTAATTATAAATATTTGTTGCAAAAAGTTGGGTTTGTATATCTTGTGACGCACTAAGCAGATTGGGTAATCGCACTTAAAAGAAAATGGGTTGGTTGTTATACCACATTAATTTAATAATAATTTCTACACTGAAAGTAACATTTTGCCTAATTATGTTCCAAGGTAGTTTTAAAATACAATTCAATTGCTTGTAAAATATTTTATACAAAATATTTTAAGTATAATTTCATGGTTCAGAGCACTCATTTGAACTCTGTGTGTTGTGTTGAACGAGAAAAAATGCATTAAATTGTTATGTTTAATTCTCACATTAAATTAATTTCTTAAAAGCATGCGCTTAATAATTTCTTTTAAATTAAAGCTAACGTTCACCATGCAAGCGACTGGCGTACATATGTAGCTAGCTACCAAGTCAATGACATTTCTTTGTTAAGCTCTTTTATTGTGCAGCACAGCACGTCGCTTTTGTCAGAAAGTGCTATTTTTAGAAAGCTTCACCTTTAAGTTGAGTTTTTTTTTAACAAATGTTAAAGAATTCGAAATTCGCACGTTGGAATTAAATGTAAAAAAAAGAGCATATGATTAAGAAATGAAATTATGATAATTTTATTTTTTCACTTAAAGCAACTTAATGAATATGGCGCCGATTTCAAATCAAGTCATTGGTCGTGAAAATCAATTTTTTTTTTTTTGGCATAATGACGAAGTTTTTATAAGAATATTTAAAGAAAAAGTAAAAATACTTTTTTTTCAAATCAAAAAAAATAAATAATTCTTAAGTGTTGCATGATATTAAAGCACGCACAACTTTCTTTTTCAAAATAAAATGCCATTATGTATTAAAAATCCATTAACAAAATGATACCAAAACTAAAAGCTTCAATAAATTTAATAATCACTTTATTTACGATGTCAAAAATGTTTCATTAAAATTCCAATTGGATATTTTTAATAAATTCTTTGCTCGCATCTTGCCTTATGTTCACTCAATGTAATAAAAAGGTAGGGTAGGGTAAGGTAAGGAAAGAAACATCAACAAATTCGGAAAAAACAAGGGAAAATTTCTTGTTTACCAGAGATCGCAAGTACTAACTACGATTTGACAACAACAAAGTCTTCAATATAGTGGCTGGCTACAACCAACAACGCTTCACTTTCGTTCACTCCAGGGACGAAGGCAGTGCGGATGTAGCCACTACACTTCGAATCTACACTTTGAATTTACAATCACTCACGTTTAGAATTCATAAAGCAAAAATTTCATAAAAATAAAAACATTTCAAGTATTCACAGCATTTAAAGCAACAGCCAGCCCACACGGTAAAGTAATAAATTTACACCAGACTCTTAAGAGGTGACTGCTGCTACCACTGTGATACGCTGTCAAGTGGGAGGCTGCTGCTGTTGGGTTATATTGAGAAGAGAAGAGAAGAGAAGAAAAAAAATAGGGCCCAGTATAGCGTAAAAGTCTAAGAATTTATCATATTCCACAGCAACCAACACCGTTCGCATTGATGTCCTCTTACACTATGCACAGTTTTAGCATTAAACAACAATAACATCACGTAAACCAGAATTTCAGCAAGAAGACGTAACGAAGAGCCAAGGCAGCAACATGTTTGTGTGTCGTCGCCGCTTTGTTGAAAATCCATTACAGGTCATTGAAGAAATATTACACGAATTTTGAATGGGCAAATTCTCAGTATGACGGCGGTAACTGTTCGGCACGAACCAGCAAATAGTTGGTGGAGGTTGAATGTAGCCACCAGAGCCGTTAGAATAGAGAACGTATCTCAAGCAGAACATAAAGCTCGAACACGAGTTGGCTGCTCTCTGAGGGTAACAAAGCAATTTACTTAAATTGTTGAATTCAAAAATTATGATGAAAAATGGAAAATCATAATCGTGTGGAAAACACTACTAACTCGGGGCAAGCAGAGAGAAGGTGAAGCAAGAAATACCATTGTAAATCTATCGAAAACTAAATGGAAATTGGAGCACTCGTATAAATGTAATGATTAGTTGTTGACCACAAAGGTGGCGAAAAAGCAATAGATCAAGAAGATGTCATAGAAAAATGCTGACAAATAAATATCAATGCAAGAAATTTGAAGTATCGTTTCTTTTTGATATTCAAAATTCAAAAAATCGATTTGTTTATATATCGAAACATATGTACGGATATAAGGCGATATATTTTAAAATGGATATACTAAACAATCGCTGCTTAAAATATCACTATATTAAAGCATCGTTACATATAAGTAAAATAACAACAGATCAAGTGAAGATACGTGTATGTATGTATATAAAGGCGAAGGCAGAACTGTTTTATCCCTATTTAGCTACCAAAAGACAACATAATCGATTGATTATTTTTTAGTGAAAGTGGCATCGCCCCTTATGGGAAAAACGGTGTCACGGCTGAGTCGCTAAATCGATTTTGATGAAATTTCGGTATAGAGATAGATTGGTTTCTGAGTAAAGACATTTTTTGTTTAGCAGGCCAATTTTTTAATATCAAAACAACGAAAAACGTTTATCTTCATCTATGTTCATTGAAAAAATCAAACGTATATCCCACATTATAGCTATAAAATTTCTTATTCAAAACACGTCAGATCAGACTTTTCGAGTTTCATCTGACGATAGTTTTGAGGAAACAATTTTGGACTTGGCGGGTTTGACATATTATTCAATAAATTTTGATTGAAAAAAAGTGGACTTGGCAGGTTTTGATATCAATGTACTGGACTTGGCCGGTTTTGATTTCAAGGCGTTCGACTTAACTGGTTTTCAATACAATTCAATTGAATTAATACGCACGGTGGACCTTTCTGTGGAAATACCCATATATTGGTTCGCAACTTAATTTCTAATTGTGACAAAATTTTAGCTCAATTGAACAGAATTTACAAAAAAATTTAAGCAAGTTCATGGACTTGGCCGATTTTGAACCCAAGTTCATGGACTTGTCCAGTTTTGCAAGAAAGTTCTTGGTTTTTGAAAGAAAGTTCTTGGTTTTGAAATCTATGCATCAAAATAAATTTAAAAAAATTTTATATATCTATGAAAAAATTTGGCAGGTTTTGCAACTGGACGCCTCAAGTATTTTTTTTTTAATTGTATGGTAAGTTTAGCAGATATAAGTTACGCACTCCATTGAATTGAATAATATTATTGAATCAATCACATATTTGATAATAATTATCAAATTATATATTGATTGAAATAAATAGTTCTTTGTAGCAATACATATATTAAGATATATTAAGATATTTTATTTATATTATAATATAAATTATTATATATTATCGATATTTTAAGATATCGATTCATATAAAAATTATTATTTCCAATATCTTTATATTGGCTATCGTTGGTAACTACACAATCGTTAGTACCTCAATTGCATAATTTGCGATTTCTTAGTTTTTAACGTAGTAACTAGTCCGAAGTCTTCCATTTAATACTTCAAAAAAAACTCCAATTTACTGAGATAAACAAAACCAGAAACGACCAAAATATCAAGAACGGCAACACAGGGTAATTTTACTCCAAGAAAATGCGGTCTGCGATACAAACGGCTGACAAACTCTACCACATGCTGCTTCTTCCGAATACCCTTTGTTTCAATCGATAGGTCACGCACTTGCTGAGCAGCGCCTTGGATCATACTTAGATGTGAAAAAATGGTTTGATGAATGATTTCTGATAAAAGAACTAAGTATACTTACACACCGGTATACATTACTTGTAATGGAGAAATTCACAAAGCAAGTAATTCGAAGACATTGAGTGGTCAATACTGCCTAATTGAATTTTTAATAGCGATAGATTCTGTATAACGATTTGCTGCATAAGTGAAATAGTTAATAAATTGTAAAAATTCTATATTTAACAAGTTTTTATTTTAATTATCAGTAATATTTTTCTCTACTTTTCACTACTTTATCTTTTAAACCCTTTGTGTACAGCCTTTACTTAATATGTTCTTCATTTTACATTTCTTATTGTCATTTATTTACAGCTTACGTCATTCGATAAAAGTGCACAACAATATTATGACAATGCACTATAGGTCAAATAGCACTTTTTGCTGGCAAAAACTAATAAAGGCTATATTATCATGGCGATCAACTGGAAATGTATTTTTTATGTTGACTCTAGACTAAAGGAAGAATTCTCAAAAAAAAATCTTAGCCCTTGTACTACCGGGTCAAAAATGGCACGCACTACTTTTTTTTCAAATCTCATAATTATTAAAACAAGAGAAGAAGTAAACAGGAACAGTAAACCCTCTGTAATATCCTTTGAATGAATGAGAATTTTGCGTCAGGCTAAGCCTATTAATATTTTGCTGTTGGAAAACAGGAAACTTCCTCTGGGTTTTTACCCATTTTTCGTATTTTTCGTAAACTCTAATGCAAAAATTATGCGCAATCTGCCGCAAATAGCTTGGACTAGCAGCATCCTGAGTATTTTCAATAAATAATTTAAAACGGCCTCTTCTTTTTGCAACCAGACTTCGAATAAATCAGAATTATGGGAGAATAAGTTACCTGAGAAAAAAATTCATTAAAAAAAAAACGCAAAAAATCGCAACTTGAAATTGACGAATTAAACTCAAAATTCTTCGCTTTACACATTTCTGATTGTCTAAACACGGCCAAGTTCAGCCAAGATTTTAAAAGCTTGTCTAAAATCAATTTTTTAAAAAAAAAACTTTAATTATAAGTTAGGTCAGAAGTATTAGTTCTTTTCTCCAACCAAAGACTTTTTTAACAAAATCTTTCTCTTAGACTATTAAGCACTTACTATCACTTTTCTTTTCCATATTTTATTGAAATTAATGCTTTTTTTTAATTATTTAAAACAACTTAAAAATTCGACAACAATCACTGCGTATATTTCATTCAACACGTTTTTCACAAACTATGACTTTGATCACCTGCTAAGCAGTCGCCGTTTCTTTTTTAGAAAAACAAAACTTACCGTTATATGATCTGATGTTTTGTTTATCAAATGCCATCAACAAAAAATGTATTCTTGGAAGTGCGAAAAATTACTTTTTGCCACAAAAATTAATCAAATTACCTATAGTGCAATGTGACAAATTAAATCATTTAAGCACTTTAAAGTGCTGATACTTAAGTAATACTTAAAATGATAACATCACTAAAATTTCAATATCTACAACATCTCTAAAAATGAATAAGACAAATGGATGTGCAAAAAAAAAAAAAAACATCCATCTGCTCATACACACCTACTAAACATTGACCAGCTATGGATATACAACGCCCAAACATGGACAACTGCACAATGTCAGGTAAACTAGGACACTATGACAGCTAAAGCAGCTGCTGCTGCCATAAGGATTACTAACTTACAACATTGTATGGGTGTGGATGTGTTTCTGTTGCTGTCATAACGTGTAATAAATTGTTTTTCAACAGAAACAAAAAGAAAAACTTGACCATGTTGACATACAAAAATGAGGTCGTTCATAAAGGTATTAAAATGTAAAATAAACTTATTTTGAGGATTTTGTTAGATTTAATAAAATTTATGCAGGCGATTGAATAACAATAAACTTGATGTCATATAATAAATTGTTTAAATATTGTAGAGTTCTAATAGAATTTTATTGTTTTTTAAATAATTAAAAGAAGTATGTATTTAAAAGAAATATTCAGTTTTAATGCTTTCAAGAAAACAGAAAAGTCAAGACATTTCATTAAGAATATATGTACCTGAATAAGGAAAATACGAGAATTTATGAATCATCTTATGGCGTGATAAATGGTTGAAACATTGCACTCAAAACAAAGTCCCATGATTCAGTGAGTTAAGTATTAATGCTTTTGCACATTTGTAAAGCACTTAAGAGAATTTTCTAATTAGTCATTACTCAAGTTGCTACTTTAAATTAAAAGACTTAAGTTGACTTTGTTTTCTTTTACTGTGACACATTATTTTATTTTTATATTAATAACACAGGTTTACAAAAAAAAAAAAAAGTTGCTGTCCATGTGACCAGACCATACTTTTGCTAGGTAATTTGATGCCCTGAACTCGAATTTGAGCTCCAAATAGCTCTATCACGACAAGATTAAGTTCATTTCAATGTCAAATTGAAAATAATGCAATATATACAGCTGAAAAGTTTTTATGTTTTTATGGTCACTCAATCCGAGCCCGTGCTTTATTACAGCAGTTGTAGATGCCTTTAACCCAAATTACAGATATGAAAGTCGTAACCATTATACTGGGACAACAAAGTCGTTCTACAAAAATAGTTTTTTTATGCGAATGGGACAGTAGGGCTCGTGAGGAGCATTATGAAAAAAATCTTGACGTGATAGAGCTATGTGGACCTCAAATTCGAGTTCAGGGCATCAAATTACCTAGGAAAAATATGGTCTGGTCAAATGGACAGCAACTTTTTTTTTTTTTGTAAACCTGTGTAATTTATTTATGGAAAAACATTGAAATCACTGTATAATCCTCAACTTGATACATTTTATATGTTTTATAACTATATTCTTAACACTAGTACGTCGGATGGTAGTACAGTAGTACTTTTTGATTTTTGAAAACAAATATACCAAAATTTTTTTGAGTTTGAGAGCTGGATCGTTATGACAACGTCGTTACATCATTTCTACGCGTTTTTAGTAATTGAAAATATATCAGTATTCATAAAAATATGGTGTAATATAAAAAAAGTTTTTAAAAAACCCAATCAATCCGATCAACAGATTTTTGAATTCGATGACAGTGATTACTTTGTCTGATTTTGTAATGGCTTTTTTTAAAAGTAAAGGCGCATAAGCTAGAGCAGATGTGAACTGTGTTTTGGATAAAAACTATAAGCGATCAAAGCTATTATGAAGTTTCAGAAATAATTACTGATGTATTGATAATATTTTTAGTTTATTTAGGAATGTTTTTTTCCAAAGTTACAAAACATTTTTTTTCGTTTTTTTTTAACATTTGTAGTGTTTCAATAATTTTTCAATGCTTTATAAAGTATATTTAAGTGTGGCTATCAAAAATAATACACAGTTAATGGAATTTAAGCTTACTTCTTTTATTTCTACTTAAGCTTTGTTAGTAGATATGTTTCAGAGTTTTTTTCTAGAATTTTATTTTGACATTTGTAGGGTACCATTATGGTTCTTGCTGTTTTATACATTTGTCTTGGCGAGTGTAATTTTCGGTAGATAAGAGAGTTTTTTAATCATGATTGATTGAGTTTTTTATCTCTGTTTTCATTTGTTTTGTATAAAATACAGCATGATTCATTAAATAAGCCGATGACTTAAACAAGCTGGGCAATTAGCATATTATTTTGCTTTCCATAAAGTTTTCCTACAATTTTCTTTAAATTTAAAGTATCATATCTTTTACGTCAACCGGGCCACCTGAATGATTGACGCAACGTAAAGAATCCGTTTTGAACTTAATTTGTTCGTTTATTAATGGACTTTTGAAAGTCGAGTGACGTTTTGAAAAATTCAAGATGGCGGACCCAAAAAGGGTTCGGAAGCTGGAGAAAAGTCAAGTGTCCAGCAATAAAAGCTTGTAAAAATAAAAATTCGCAACCGATCGAGTCGTTTCTTAGCTCAAATTCTAGCTCCGAAAAAATTTTCTTGGTATGTTGACAGAATCCAAGATGGCGGATCCAATATGGCGGCCTAATTTTTGAAAGTCAACCGATTTGCACCAAATTTGGTATACAGTGATCTTGAGGCTTACTGATCACGAATACGAGGTCAGATTTGACAAAATCAAGATGGCCGATCCAAGATGGCGGAAGTATTTTTTAAAAATCAACTGATTTGTACCAAATTAGTTATACCGTGATTTTTGAGGACGCCGATTACGAATCTGAAAGCAAATTTCAAAAATTTTCGAAAATCAAAATGGTAGATTCATCAACCGATTAGCACAAAATTTGGTATACGGGGGTTTCTGGGGTCGCTCAAAATGAGTCCAAGGTTAGAAATTTAAAATTCAAGACGTCAAACCCAATATGGTGGATTAGGTTGTTGAGTTTAAGTGAACTGTATTTAACTAAATATGTGTCATTTTCAGGATTGCCAAATGGTCGCTTTTAACGCGTTACGTCGTTAATTGCATGCCAAAGTCATTTTCGTCATTTTCTCTGGTAAAACCAATATACCATCAGTGTAGAAGTTCTGCGATTTCTGATCGTAAAACTCCTGCAGCAACTCAACAATAAAGGCAATTGAGAAAAACAGTGAAAAAATGTGATTATTTGGGTACCTCTATATGAGCCAAAGATACACAAATCAGAAATATCATAAGAAAACATCAGGTTTTTCTAAAGAAACTTTGCTTAAAAAAATTTTTTAAAGTTTTTAATTTTTTTGCTATTTTTGCTATTTGTTCGCCAATTTGTTCCCTTATTGTTCCTCAGCATCATTTTTTTTAATTCCCGTTTTTTTTTTGTGGATATTTTCGATTTTTATTGCAATAATAAGACGACTTAATTTAAAAAAAAAGATAAGGGCACTTATGCTTGTGAGAAACCTTTCCTATCAGTGTTCACATTTTTAAATGTCTTTTACAGAGAATTGGGGGTTCCCCAACAAACATCTTTTGCTGCGCCATAATTCATTCAATGGATTCTATTCGCTGTCCGTGACCAGTAAGACACTTGAACTTTGTAGGCATAAAGATGCAAATCTTTCATGAGTATACGCTGTAGAGAGCTTCTCGAATTATTGAATTTTTGACCACAGTGCCGACTTGATGTTTCTGATATTTCAGCAATACTTTCGTGAACAGCTTTTCTCTTTTGTATTAGTCTTCCTGAATTTTGTATAACAATTAATCTCTTCACAGTTGATGAAGTTAAATCACTGTTCCAAGCATATTTTGTACGGAAGCTGTGAACTGCTGACTTAATTTTTTTTTTTTAAATAGTTCTCAACCATTAAAATGAGTTGTGCTTTCATTTAGCGCTTCATTTTTAAACACACGGAACTTTCGAACTGTAGTTTTTTTCGAAAACAACACTTAACCACATAAATAGCATGAAATTCAAATTTTGCGTTAATTTTGTGACTCCCTTTATTTTCGTAAAATTAATTTTGTGCTAATTGACAACTTCAAGCAGTGACTATTTGTATCACACAACACATTTTTTTAGCAAGAATTTAAAATTTCGAATTATCGCACCTTTCAATGACGATGCATAAAAAAAATGGAAGTTACAAGGCAAAGCGAGTGCCAGATTTAAATTAAGCGCTAATTTGTGTGATTTTAGAAATATTTCCTTACAATTTAAACTTTTTATAATTTAATATCATAATTTTCTGAGATTTTATAATGACATTTTGATTGCAATCAAAAAAATTATGACGAAAAAGAGATTTAAATTGCTACAGCAACATAGCAATTTGGTAAAAAGAACCTAATTGAACTTAAGAAAAGTCGAGTTAATTTGATTTTTTTATGGGCCCTAACCAAACATAAAAGGCTAAAAGCGAATGGAAAATTCCTTTCCTACTGAATAAATAGCATTTACTTGACATTTCTGTAGATAATTTAAGCTGCTTTTGCTCCCCTTCCCAAAAAAAAATAATATCATTTTTGAAAATCAACCAATTTTTTTATTTATGGTTTTATTACATAACTGCTTGAGCCAACACCCAATAGTAGAAATATTTATTTCTCTATAGCACAACATTATCAATAGTAGAATTTGCACCCATTTTAAGGTTACCCTAGTACTTACACTAAGGTGAATACGCCCTACAAGGTTATCTTAAGTGTTGATGACTTTATACAACTTATCATTTTGTAAATAAATCATAACTTTATATGGGTTTTAAAGTGAATTATTTAATATATACTATATTACACATGTGTGTATGTACTCGCTTATAATGCAATAACTTCAAAAATAGAAATTTAATGTAATTAATGATAAGAAGCGCTGATAAGAGAATGTAAACAATTTCAATGGATTTTAAATTAGAACTATGGCGTTATAAAGTAAAACATCTAAATGATAGAATAAGCCAAATAATAAAATATAAATAAAAATAACAAGGTTTGCACTTGCGTAACTTACTCGCAACACTGGGGTTATAGAAGTTTATACATGGGAGCTTTGGAGCTTTAAGGTACATGATTTTGATACGTTTTTTTCTTTATTAACTGGTTTAAAAAAAGACGCATTATACATAAATAAACCTTCATACTTACGATTAAAATTGTATAAATATGCGTTCAAGAACTGTTAACTTACCTGAAAATAAATAGAGAGAAAAATATATGTTATTTATATAATTTAATATGGTTTCGAATTTTTTATTTTATGTTAATGGCAAAAAAATGTAAGCAAAAAGAAAATAATCTCTGTTAATTTGTTTCAAAAGCTGTAAAAATTCTATTCGCTGTTATTTTTCTTAACCAAAAAAATTATTTATTAGGGACAAAATTCTAAGATTTTTAAACTTAGTAGCTTAATTCTGAAAATAACCTTGCTATAACCTTCTTTAGCATCAATACGTCGTTTTAAAAAAAAAAATTATTAAAATCGTTCCAGTATAATTTGCAAAAAAGCGTTACAAAGCATTTTCATATAAGCAATTTTATATAAATAGTATAGAAGATGAGTCAAAATCACAGAGTAAGATATCTTGTAGCATAAAATTTGCTAAAAATATTTTACTGTGAAAACTGAACAGCAGACTTATCAAATAGTTAAGCCAACTTATAATCCTTATGGTACCTGCTTTCCTCATATTTGAGATACACTTTTCTGGCAATGAACTAGCTCAAAATAAATAATATAAATATAAATCTATTTATAAACTACTTAAAACAATTAATTATCTTAAATGTAAATGATTCTTAATCGTTTCTATTGTTATTATTTTCTTTTTGTTAATTCTTAATAAAAACTTACTAAGTAGTACTTAAAAATAATTTATTTTATTGCTTTACATACAATACTTTAGAGAAAAGATGCATTCTTTCAATCATATTTGCATTTCGAGTCATTGTTTACCTTGCATTGTCTTACGAATACACTGCTGGCGAACAGTGAGACATTTTGATTTTAACTTCTGTTAGGCTAATAATCGTATTGATTTTAGTTCATATACTTAAGTTTATTTCTTAATGATTAGGAAAAATTTGTATACATTTGAATAACGACCAGAATTTAATTAAAATGGCTTAAGAGCATTCAATATATTACCAATTTAAAACAAAGTGTCTCACTGTTCGCACTTTTCTCCTACGTTTTTAATAAATACAAAAATCTTTTTAGATCCCTTTTAAAAAAGACTTTTTGAACTTTTCCTTACAATTTTTGGACGACATCGCTTACACCTATGCATTTTATTAGTGATTTCTGCTAGTTTATTGGGACAATATTAACACTAAAACCATTATTTTCGTAATAAATTTTTATCATGGGAAATACCATACATATATAAAAACATTGTATGCACATATAGCTTTTTCGCTGACTGTACTTCTGTAGTAGGTTCTGAATGTTTTGTTTGCTTGACTTTGTCAGCGAAAAAGTTATATGTGCGTACAATGTTTTTATATATTTTCCATGATAACACGTTATTTCGAAAATAACGGTAAAACAAAAGTATGCAGAATGCAAGCACGATTTGCAGAAAGTAATTTGGAATGTTGCTTTTGTTATTTGCTTTGAAAATTGCTTGACAATGATGAAAATAAAAATTGACATTTCGATTTTGGAAAAAAAAAATCTGCTGACCTCAAATATCGTTTAACGCGCATTAAACTCATGTCATTTTTTTCTCATATTAGTACGAATCCACATTAAAATTGTAAGCACAAAACTATCTGGGGTTCTTCTCTGAAAATCAGCTTTGTTTTTTCAAAATTTTTTAAAGATTCTGACAGAGAATCAGAAGTTGCCATAAATCAACATAAGAGCAACATCACTAAAGAAGCTGAAGAATTAATCAGCCCAGAAAAAATCTATGCAGAACTGGATCAAGCGCTAGCGTGTTTTTACTGCGTGGCCTACTTTCAAGGTGACAAAATAAATTTTCATAAATAAATCATTTTTAACGTTTAGTTTAACAATTCCGTATACTATGTAAACAAAAGTAAATTATGCAAAAATAGATTGATAAATAAATATTGAATATATCGTTAATAAATTGTACATACTGTTAACGGATTTAAAACTTTGCATGTGTCAGTCAACTTTAAGAAGCTTAGCGTTGACGTAAGCCAATGACATTGCAAACTATGTACGTAGATTGATTAGATTATAACTTAGATAAAGTAGGATGTCAACGCTCGAAGTTTGATGTTAAATTACTTTTTATATATATAAATAATTTATTTAAATATGAAAGATCTCAAAATAATGATTTGAAAAAAAGCAAACTTTACTAGTTAGCCGGAAATAATGTGAGCTATTTTTGCAATACAAATAAACAAAGACTTTTCATAATTTTAATTTCTATTTCGATTTTATAGCATTTTTGTTGTTGATTTTTCTCTGAGTGCAAAATACTTGAAAATCAAAACATGTACTTGAATAAAAATTAATTGCAACTGAAAAATTCTCAGTAGTTCGTGCCAAAAACCAAAAACCGCTAATAACGATTACGTACATTTTGGAAATAAAAATAAAAAATAAAAATTAAAATCAACAAAAATCAGCCACTGATATTTAAACGTGACATTATATAAACAAAGTAAATAACGCAAAAAAAAAATTGTAAAATAAAAATTCTCAATTTGTAAAAAATAAATATGATAAACAAATAATTGGAATTTTTTTCGACGAAACCAAATGTAAACAATGAAATTGTATAAAAATTAATTTTAATGCAAATTCTGCATAACGTACGTACGTACATGCAAGTGCGCATTTAATTTACAAGATTAAATTTGGAATATTTTGTGTGAAACCACAACAAATTTATACAATCGCCCACTTATTAAAAAAAATATATATTTTATTAAACCAATGGAATTTTCATTTATCCTTCATGGCGCCGAAAATATTATCAATAAAATAAATAATTGGCAAAGTTTATGCATTTCAAATAACAAATGAAATATTTAAATTTTGGTTGATTTTGAAAAAACTTCCAAAATATTTTTGTTTTTGAGTATGAACTGTGGGGTATTTTGTTGCTTGATGCTTTTTTTGTTAATTTAACTAAAATATTTTCAGATTTGCACTATGCTGCGTAATTAATTTTTTTGTGAAAAGTTACATATATTGCATCAATATGAAAACACATTTATAAATATCACAAAATTTAGACATGGAAATCAAATATGCGATTGATAGCAAGAAAAGTTTTATATAACTTTTCTTCAATCTCAATAGTATTTTGACTACAGCGTAAAACCAAATAAATTTACAATTTTTAAAAACATGAAACTTTAAATGCAATTTAAAAAAATAGCTATGTGAATTTTCATTGTTCGACCTTGAATATTAATTCAAGATAGTCTTAACTTTAAGAAAAACCATGGCTAAAGGATGTGCCCCAAAAAAAAAAAATCGAAAATGTGGCCGGCTAAAATGACAATTTCTGTGGAAGTGCACATATCTCCATGCAGTCGCCTATCCGTCCTATACGGTTTTGAGCAGTGGTACAAGCTTTTTGATGCCCTCCTCAAAGGATTCTCCCGCCATCTCTTTCTCCCAGCTTAGGACCTCTTGTTTCACCTTCTCGTCGCTTGAAAATGTTTTTTCCACCCATAATAGTCTTCATGGAAGTAAAAAGATGAAAGTCTTTAGGCGCCAAGACAGGAAAGTATACGGTGCAATTTAAAATGTCCCAACTGATTAAGTGAAAAATTTCAGACGGTGTTTTTCTTTAAGCGAAAGGGAACTTGATGACAGTGCGTACCTCGCATTTGGCGTGGTTTATTAACGTCACATTTATCACAAAGTAGTCAGACCTCCACTACCTTGGAAAGGAATGTTCACTGCATGAGAGGATAATTTTATTAACTGTATCACTAATTGTACTTCTACACAGTGAGCTTCAACCTGATTTAAATAAAAGTTCAACTACAAACAAAACTTGAATTTCAATTATGTATGTAGGAATTAAATTTACTTATCCATAGCCGATCCTTTTTTCCCAAGTCTGGTGATTTCTCGTCCGAGAAATGTTGTATCACTAATTAATGGCTTTCTGCGATGTCTTTTGTTTGACTAAAGGTACCCACACTGAATTTGTCAAAATTTATTTAAATAGCTCTCTGTATAGCGTTTTAAAGCTTATGCTTGCATGGGAGATGCCACGCCTACGTTTTAGTATGTTGCTATACCGAACTATTTCTTATATTTTTGAGCAATTTGGTTTTACAACCTCTATAAAATTTTCAAAGTTTGCTTCTATGGGATGTGCCACGCTCTCTTGTCAAATTATATCTAACTTTTGTCTAGAACTCGTCCAAACTATTTTTATTATAAGCGTAGAACTTTCAGCAGTCTTACATTTTAAAGTTATTACACACGGTGCCACTCCCTCTATTAAAATTTATTTCCTTTTTTTCTGGCGCTAAGACGATGCATTTTTAGTCTTTGGCTAAAATTTGGTTGTATTACCTTACATAATTCTCGCAGTAAAGAATTTAAAAGTGTTTGGTTTTTTGAGGAGTCCCACGCCCACTGAACAAAATTTCCAGTCCAGAGATTCATTCCTACTGCTTGTGTGATATTAGGTTTCATAACCTTAAATATTTCTCTCAGTATAGCGTTTGGAAGTTTTTGCTGATATGGGAGGTGACACGCCCTCTTCTTGAAATTTTTCAACTTTTTTACGGAGTTTTTTTTAAATTATTCCTAGTATTTGTGAGGATTTTGGTTTAACGACATCAAATAACTCACTCAGTTGTGCGTTTTAATTGGTATGAGTGGTAGGCGTGTGCGTGAAACGATTTTGCTTATTTCCAATCCCATAACCTTGTTTGAAGGTATAGCCTGTATCCTGAATTTCAATCACTAATTTTGATTGATTTTTCCGTAGTCGTGATTTTCACAGATAGCATGGCTTAATGGACTCAGGTGGTTATGCTGATTGAGAATATATACCTGCCAAGCCCTTTTCTATTTATTACAAACGGAATGACAATATGAATAGACTTTAAGTATAGGACATAAGAACTTTAAAAATCTAAAAAATAATCTATATAGCTTTCAGCAGATTAGTATAGAATATTTTTATCTTTTTATCACATTTCTTAAAATATTCTAGAGATAAGGTTAAACAAGCACACAAGCTGCATAAAATTAATTACCATTGTAAATTACACAAAATATATATTTACATATCATTTGATTTAGTTTTACAATGAAGTAAGCTTTTAAGTAACTTAAAAAAAAAACAGTTAAGTTCAGCAAACCTAAAATTATAGCTTGTAAAGGGTGTTCCAAAAGTCACGTAAGACTTGAATTACGTCTTATTCGTGCGGTAAAGTGTTGTTGTTGGAAAAAAAAAACGTTTCTCGTGACAGCTGGTGATACGGGATTTTTCAAAATGGAGCATTACACGAAAGCACAAAACGCAGTTTTATATTTGAGCAAGATTTTAAAAATATGGAAAATCTGCCATAATTCAAGGAAACTGAATCTTAGAAAACATCGAAGCAGTTCGTGAGATTGTTGCTGAGAGTCCAGGAACAACATTGCACCATAGTTAAGAAGGCTTTGGAATTCATTACTAGTTGGATTAAGGTGCATTATTTTAAAAAGTAACTTCAAAATGGACTACTTTTTGAATAGCTAAATAGTTTTTCCTTTTTAATTTTTCTCACGATTTTCCTTTCCTTCTGCTCTCTACATTACTTCTATTGCTTTTCCTGACTTCTTTGTTATCTTTTTACTTTATTCTTTTATTATATCTATATCTTTATTATATTTTTTGTTAATATTTTTTTTATTTTTGCTTAAATAATAATGTAGTCGAAAGTTTTTTATTCGTCGCATTTTCTTAATTTCGATTTCGATGTTAATCATGCTTATAAAGTTATTATTCTGGTTGTTATTAAAATTATGTACTATAGAAGACTTATTGTGCTATAAATTAAATTAATTTATAAATGTAAAAATAAAAATAAAAAAGTCCATTTAATGCTATTCCATACATGACCCTATACTTTATGAATCAATTAAAAAATTTACAATTTTCAATTAAAAACCAGTGTTTTCTATCAATATTACTTCTTGTATAAATTTTGGGACACCTTTTATCCTAAACGGTAGTAAATAAAAGTTGTCTTTGTATTTTTATTGCTTACAGCCAATAAATTTTTATTATTTTTTATTACAAAATCATGCAAAACGTAAAGAAACTTTTCCTTAATAAACAAAAAATAAATTAATATTAATTTTTACAAATACTGAGATATTGATACCGTGATATTTATACTGAGATATTGATATTCAATAAATTAATTCAAGCAACATGTAAATGAGTTAATATGCTAGTGGAGAGGCTTTATAATTGATCAGGGAATTATTGGAATTGAAGAAACAACTTTTGTCTACACTCACAGATCAGGCGAGATAGCACCGAAAGATTTATTTGCACTTTATACAAACTTACTTTAGATATAATTTACCTTTTTGGTAAACATATATTTGAGCCGTTTTCAAATAAATTTTTGAGCTTGCTATTTTCGCATATAACTTGCTACTTTTATTCAGACTTAAAAACTTTTATAATTTGATTCAAAAAAATTTTAAAATAAAAGTTTTTACAAAATTTTTTTGTGTAAAGTTCCATAATCATTTTTATTTTAAAAAAGTTTTGAAAAATTTATTTTATTACTTCTTTTTTCACTTGTAGCGAATTTTTACGTATTTTTGAACTTTTTTTAAAACAATTTTTAAATTTGTTATTGTTTTTGGCTTATACTCTTTGAAACATTCAAAAAACTTTTTTAAAATAAAAGTTTTTTTTCTTCTACTATTATGAGTATTTAAAAATATTAAATAAAAATTTTTCCCGACTCTTTATATTTCTCTTAAGTATCTTGATTTTTTTTAAGGATAGGTTTCTGAGGTTCGAAATTTTTCAACTTTTATTAGCTGTATTTTAACGGATACAGTTTGACTATTTTAATCATAGCTCGATGTTGAAACGGTCAATACTAGCAATGTTTTCAAATCTGGAATAAATATTTTAAATTAGAAGAAAAGCTTTTGGATCATTCGATGAAGAAATTTTTTTTCCACCTGTCGATTGGAAAAGTTCAGATATATGTAAACTTTAAACATCACCATGAGCGACCCCGAACCTCAAAAAGTCCTATTTTGGGCTCGTTTTAGCAACAAAAAAAAGAAAAGTCACACTAATCAATGGAGAAAGTTAAAAAAGGTTTTCATGTCTGTTTAAAATCCATTTTATGGCACAAAAAAAAATGTATTGCAAGCAATGTAGAAAATTCAGTAAATAACATAATGGGCAACTTCAGATACCAGTTTGGCTATTCTTTTTCTCACAATGATGGGTGATGTCAGAAATCCATTTTCAAAAAATACGTTCAAGAACTGATACCATAGAGGTCACTACTGAAGTTCCTTTGCTCCTTTGGTGATATTCCCAATCCATTCTGGTATTTTCCCGAATATTTGGAACAATAAAAAATTACGAAAATGAGTCTGAAATATGATTTGATGTTGGTTAAATCTATTTTCAAACTTGCAACATCGGTCGGTACAAACAAATTTTTCGAAAATTTAAATAAATCAGAAAATAATGAAGATTATTTTCAAAACATACATAAGTAATTTTCTTGGGATTTTCTTTTAGATTAAATTATTGATTAATGGTCCAAAATATTTTTAAGTTTTTCCTTTAGATAATACAATCAAAAAAAAATTAATATTCGAATTTTAAAAAAAAAGATATAAAAAATTTTTATTATATATAAAAATCATGTATAAACATGAGAAAAAACTTTTGTGTCTATACGAAGTTTTGAAATATGAGACAAAAAATGCTTTTAAAAAAAAATCTCAGAAGACGTAAATTTTAACTTTGGAATGAACTTCTGTTGACATTTCAAAAAATTCAAGGGTATTTGTAACTAAATTTACTTGAGAAAAAATCTTCAAAGCAGTTAATTTTAAGCTTTGCTTCTTTATAAGAAACTAACTATATGCTAGATTATCAAGTATTCAATAACCGATGAATGTCGGACAATATCTTAAGTCAGTAATTTATTCAATTTATTTCTAATTGCTAAAAGACTAGCCAGAATATCAGAATTAACTGGTATTTATGGCATTATAAAGCTTGCTAAGAACAGAAAAAGCAATAAATTTGAAACAGCTTTAAATAAATTTGTAATGATTAACATAATCTAACGCAACTTCATTATCAAATCAAAGACGTGTCTTACAATTAAAGACTTACTTACAAACATATATGCATATTCTTCGCCTAATTGCGGGTTCTAAATATTTTGATTTATAACATATTGTCATATTCATTGTCACGTGTCGCAAAAATAATATGCAAATATTTATTATATCAAATATTTGCATAACTGAGTAGCAAAAAAAAAATTTTTTTTTTTTAATTTAATTTAACTCATTAATTAACTACATACGTGCTCTCATAGGTGAAATATTTCGAAACGTAAGTATAAAACGCATAATCAATATAAAGGAATGCCTAGAATTATAAGTTTGTTAGAAAAATATTGATCGGCGATATTTGATGTATTTTAGTATAACGCAACGACACCGGTCGCCGACCGGGTTCATGTATCCGACCGCTTTAAAAAACTCTATAAAAGTCCATCAATTTCCAGCGCAAGGTTTACGAAAGTGAACGCATTTCATTCCTTCAATTTTGATACGTTAACTGTAAAAAAATCGTTTCAAAATTTGTATGGGTTTTTTGTCAATTGAGTCAAAACTACGCAACGGTGGGTTTCGATGGTTTCGCAAGTGTTAAAAAAGATAAAAGAGGAGTTTCAAGTTTATCGAATTTTCAGCGAAAATAAACTGAGCTATAAGTATTTTAATATTTTAATGTATGCATATATATATGTTTATCATAATAACAAAGTAATTACCACTTTTTTAACTAATTTAAAAGATTTATAAAGGGATTAAAAGCGGTCGGAATATGGTTACGTCAAAATTTCATACGTTCCTCATTCCGACTAATTTTCTGGCAACATGATTTTTACGCTTCGTAACAAAAAATAGTTTTTGTGTTTAGTTACACTAAAAACGTATTATTTTTGTTAGATTATTCAATCTACACATAATTCTACGATTGCGAACCTGCATACGACCTAGTTTATGTCAATTAGATTTGCCCTAATTTGACTCGAAACTTTTACGTTTTTACCTTATTTTCCTGTTTGCACACATAATTGCTATATTGATTTAGGTTTTAAATTTACATTAACATGCCTAATAGTACGGGAGGCAGCGTTGCATATTTGAAGGTCATTTCCTCCCGCTCAATTTTTTTGCAATTGCTAATTTAAGTAAGGCTGATAATGAAAATACTAGTGGGCGAAAAATATGATTTTCAGATCTGAACGAGAAATGTTAATTTCAAACTTTCAATAAAAACCTTATTTTTCCGAAAATGGAGATGGTCGTTAAAAATTTCAATACTATGAAAAATCGGTCAAATCTGGTCAAATCGAAATTTTTCTTATATGAAATCGATATGTTTTCATCTGCTCTACAACATTGGTCTTAACATAATTTTTTACTTGTGGCTTACTTTCCGAGTTATTAGGCTAAACTTTTTTCGTCGGCCTCTCACAACCAGACCCACCACGATTCTGGCGACTGACGCTTAGTTCCATTATCAACGTTACTTAAACTAACAATTGCAAAAAAATTGAAGCGGGAGGAAATGACCTTCAAAAATTGCAACGCTGCCTCCCGTACTATAACGACCACAACCAAACAATTTTTGACATCAATATTGATGAGCAGTTTTGACTAATAATGGTAATGCAATTGAAACTACTGTTTTTGTTTTCAAAAAAATGAAAGATTTTATTCAAAATCGTAAAATTCATTTTCTTTTAAACAAATATAAATATAGTGATTTCTATTTTTCTTATTGCGACATTAGCGATCGCAATCAGGTACTTCAGTGGACGAAAACAGACAAAATTATCACAGGCCGGTCGGTAAATGGTACACCTTGTATTTTTTGTATCAATTGTTTAAAAAGAAAATTTAGAAATAAAAACTATCATTTAAACTATTGCCAACTTATTTTTCCCGAAGCAAACATCTATAACAATAAATAAGTAAATTTTAGTGAAATTACATATCATATTTATATATCTTTTAGGAGATTCAAACTGATGTGCCGATAACTGGTCGGTAAGTAGTGCCTTTGCGTTATTTATTTAAGCCTCATATTTTTTTAACAGTTCAGAAATTTCGAGCTCATCTTATTTCCGAAAAAAACAACGACTATGGCAATCTTGTCTACAAACAAATCTATGTACATACATATATATGAAAATTTGAGCCGATAACTGTAAATACAAACAGCAAAATATAAAAGTAAATAAATAAATAAAAGTACCAGACCAAATAAAAAAAAAAACATAACACAACAACAACTGTAATAACAATAAAAATACTGGTTCTCAAAGTAAATCGTGAGTTAACAATTCAAAATCAACTTGAAATATGGCAAAATTATCAACATATGTAGATATACGACGCCAGAACAATAACAACTAACTACAAAACAAACAAAAAAAAAACAAAAAACAGAAATGTTAACTTGCAAAATCAATTTATAGTCTTAACTTGTTTTTTCTTTTTTTTTTTTTTTTTTGCTTTGTAGTTTAAATAATTTACAGCTTATCTTTGAGTTAAAAATATAGAAGTAAAATCTAATAATAATAAAAAACGAAACGTTTGCGGCGCAAAAAAAGTTATATACACAAAATGGCGTTAATAATTTTAAGCCATATTTACAAGATATTTTTTCACTCCCTTTTATTTTCATGTTTTTTTTTTAATATTTTTTTTCCTTTGATTTTTTTTTTTAATACGTCAAACTACTATGGTGGAGTTTAAAACTATATAGCGCTCAAAAAGAGATACAAAAGTATTTCTTCAGTATCTTTTATGTTAGGATTTAAGCTTATATAGCGCTCAAAAAAAAAGACGCAAATAGCTTAAGTACATGATGTATTTTCGTGGTACAAATTATAGCCATATAAATTCTAAGAACTCTAGAAATCTCTATAAAGTGGTCAAAAAATCCCATGCTAAATTAATTAATTAATTAATTGTAACAAAATCGAGGTAAAATTCCTCGAACTAAAACAAATAAAAAAGCATTTATTGTTAATTTCAAGTAAAATATAAAATTAAAAATATCACATATAAGGGGTTTTCCAATAGCGGTTATATGTTTACAAATCGACAGTGTGATCATATACATATGAATTTTTTGTCAACACAATCGAACTTTTAGTTTATCGTGCACTTCTTACAATTTATGGTCATCATAGTTGGCCTAGGACTATTCGTCGAACAGTGGATAGTTTCTTCGTTGCAAAATGTTGTGTGGCCGTAAGTCAAAGATCCGGTCAATATGACGAAAATATTGCTGCCGTTCAAGCAAATGTTGATGAAGACAAAAATATATCGATTCCAAGTAGTGCTTCACCGAGAACCGATAAATATCGTTCTCGTTATCGTTATCGGGACCGAGAACAAGCACGATAACGAAACGATATTAAACAAAAATATTTCTCGTATGACCGAGGGTGAGAACCAGAAAGGTCTGGCCGATATCTCGTCCACGGCGATAATGTAATGTTTATCGTACAATGATCATTTAGAACGTTGAACGTGCATATACCATACACATTTGCTTAAAAAAATATCGAACTATATTTTTATATTGTTCTGGATAGTATGTATTACGAAGAACGGCATTGGATAATGGGTCTTAGCTCATCCCATACAACCAGATCCTTATATTGCTATTTTTGGTACTTAGGGGACGTCCATTAATTACGTGAGCTAATGTGTGGGATGAGTGGGTCCGGAAAAATCTCACCAAGGGGGGGAGGGGGTCAAGGAAAACCTCACGTCAACTTTTTAATGCATAGAATTTACATTAAAAATTACAATTTAAATCTCACGGGAGCGGTCCCGCCAGATCTCACCAAGGGGAGGGGTGGGGGTCCGAATTTTCAAAAAACACCTCACGTAATTAATGGACGTCCCCTTCCATATACCAATTTGCGAAATTCGGTACATGAACCCAATTGTCTACAGTAAGGATTGTGTAAAATTTATGTGGGATAGAACAACGAGCAGTGCGCGGGTAAAGCCACTGGTCCAGCTAATATTAAATATATAAATGTAAACGAAAATAACCGAGAAATATCGGTGATATCGAGACGATAACGATACAGTTCAAAAAATTCTCGCACGAGAACAAGTACGAGACGATAAGCTTAGCGCCACTACGGGCACAATACGATTATTTTTGAACTATCGTATCGTTCTCGTATCGGTGAAGCACTAATTCTAAGGCGTTCTCAACAATTAGGATTATTTGTGACAATATGAAGTATTTTGAATCATTTGAAGCGTCGTAAATTTATTGATTTTGCTATGAAAAAACTCGAAAAGAAGCAGATTTTTTTTTTTTAAGATAATCACTTTTCTGATGAGTGGCATTTCCAACGCTCTGGATCGGTAAATAGCTAACTTGACGCTAGTGTTATCAAACCAATTCATTAGAAATTCATGAGGAATCATTATATTCCATAAAAATAACCTTTTTCTGTGGTTTGTGTCACGTTGAACACATCAGTCCTAATTTTCCGATTATTCGCAGGGAGCTGCCTTAACTATCAATGGTGCGCGGTACATATCGATGATAACGAACATTTTATAGACTGGAATTGAAAGAACATGTTATTTGAACAAGACGGTACAACGTGACACACAGCTTTATTGCGTGAAAAGTTCCGAGTGTCAATAATCTCCTGAAATTCAGACAGAAAACTGAGCATGAGGTTGAGCTTTTTCCTATTAAAGTCAATTACATATTTGGGTGGTACGGTGCAACGATGAGAATGAAAGCATAGTATACTAACTGTTTTGTTTTAAGTTTCATAGCATGAGATATTGTTTGGATAAAGCTGAAAAACAAACCTCTATAAAATAAGCCGAGGAAAGAGGGAAATTCTTAGAAACAAAGAGGAAAATAAACAGATATGGAAAGAAATTGTGTGACTATGCTTGAACCGGAAATCGAACCCAAAGACATTTGGGTTAAACTTTTCAAGAACTTATTTAAAGTTCACCAATTTTTTCATCACCAATGGTTTGGGATTGATGGTCTACGACATTTAGATAAATTTCGCATAGATACATGAAATCCGATTGCATATAGCGATAGGGGACTGCCACCAAAAGATGCTCTAACATGTCTTCTTTAGCCCCTATACAATTCTCGATACATATGTAAGTATGTATGAGTACATACTTAAAAGTGGCTGGTTGCCATAAACTTTATACGTTAAAAGAAGTGTTTTAACTAAGCGCCTACAAAATACTCGGTAAATTTTAATGAGAATCGCTTATATTAGCTCCAATAAGCATGGGATTTATTAGAATAACCGATGTGCCACTGATAGAAAAAAAATGCAAAAACTTAAAAATACTATATTTCATATAGAAAAAAACTACATCAATAACAATTTGAAAAGTATTTGGTACTATAACATTTCCCAACGAGATAAAGTCACAAATTTTATATGAAAGACTCTACTAGTTAAAATATAATACTAGAGTTAGTTGCATGTTTTTCAAAAAATTAAAAGAATACTTTTTTTTTACTCCACCCTAATGTATAGATTAATAATAAAGTTAGATATCATTAACTTGCTCCTATTCCATAGTAAAAAAAAATTATTAACAACATCTTTGAATTTAAAAAAAGAAAACGAAAAAAAAACTTAAATTGTTATACAAACTGTTATACATACATACATGCATACATACATACATACATACATACATATTGTGCGCTTTCAAGCGCAGTGTCAAGTGAGCGTTTAACAATTTTTCACAAATTTCACTCACTTTCACTTGAACGACGACTAACTACAACAATAAGTTTGGAGCGTTTATTTATTTTCTTAATAAACACGAAGTAGGTAGGTATTGCTATCATATTTTTTTTCAACTATAATTTGTATTTCATCGCTAATTGTTTCGACATACTTTTGACAAGTCAATTAGCAAAGCTAAATTGCATCAAAAATAAAAAAGTATTTCATAAGTAAGGAAGGTAACCGAAACGCTATATTTCATATTTTTATAGCAAGAGGTTAAAACTGGAAAAGTTTTTTCAACACTAGAAGAAAAAAAAACCTATGCAAGTACTCAGGGTATGATGTGTGAACTTAATGATGTCTTATTCTGTTGGCATATTAAAACTTTAAGTAGTGACGAAAATTGTCGAAACAAGTTATTCAAATCCACACAAGCTGCAAAATTTCCAAAAAGTGAAATAATGTTGCATATGTGTTAGTCGAAAATGATTCAAGCACCTCGAAAGTTACCAAATATTGAAAAATACAAAATGTGAAGGAGAACTAAAAATATTGAAAAAGCCACAAAGTTCTGAAAAAATTTGGAAAATTTGAAAAATGCTGAAAAAGTCCAAAATCAATGAAATAATGTGAAATTGGTAGTGTAGCGCAGCGCAGCAGTGTGCTCTGTTTGCATTGATAAGACCCACATAGTAAACTCATCAGCCTATTTAATGTCTGTTTATTTTATGAGTTGTTCGTTAAGAGCCTAAGACTCTCCATGACAATAGCTGACATTTTATGTTTCACTTTGTAAAATTTTGAAGGATTTTTTGACTTTCGATGTAAATGGTTTGTAACGCTAGAAGATGTCTCTTTCATCATTATAAATTTATGCGAAATACTACTGCATTAATTACACTACTGGGCTCATAGGCTGATCAATTTCGAGAGAATTAATTGAATTATTTTAATTTTTTTAACACCACTTGCTTGCGCAACTTGAGCTAGGCTTTATTTTTTTTTTTGTTAATTTTTAAAACTTAACTTTTTTTAATTTTAGCTCAGATGCACCAAGCACACTAAAAAATAATTTTGTTTTATTATACCGCAATCATCTTCAATTAAATAATTAACTTATTAGGCATTTCTACCGCTATTAAATTTATCATGACCACAAAATAAAAACTTTTAGTTAAATGCTACACTTAGACAAAAGATTTTGTAAAATGCATTGCGTACAATAGCAAGCTGATAATTATTACGGTTGCCAAACGGGGAGATTTAACATCAAGAATCCTGTAATTTCATCAAAACTGGTAGTGTTAGTGTCATTTATATTAGTAAAATCTTTCATTTAATAATGAAAAGGTTGACGACGCAACAAAACTTTTGCAAATTGTGGAAATTTACTAAATTCACGAAAATTTCAACTTTAAATTCACGTGAGCGTCAGGCTCGGCACCTGCATGTCTGAAATTGTATTTAAATAAATAATAAACGGCATACAATTTCTAGCGAATGAAGCTACGTTACCCTTAAAAAAAAATACCCTATGGATACAAATGTTAGAAGATTATTCTCTATTTAGCAGCTGGTAGATCGCAGCTTAGGGTTTTAGCTTATTAACTATATTCAGTGGTACCCACTACTCCAATCAAACGCGCACTCGCTAACATAAGCATGTGTTGATGATTCTGTATCAGTGATGCCAGTTTGAGGGAAATTTCTCGATTTGCGGGAAATTTCAAGTCAAAATAAAGCTAAAAGGAAAAGCGAATATTTTCAGCCCTTCAAAGAATAAAAAGGAATTTTAATAAAGTTCACATTTTACGAAATTTTAAAGAAAAAAATATTATTGCAGTACGCAGTATGGTAGGAAATTTTTGTCGTAGAAAATCGCCTAAGGTTTTACACTGTTTCTCTACATCAAATGATATCTCGTTTGCCTTTAAGCCTTTCGACCCCGCCCCATAGCCAGCTACCAGAAAAATGTTTTCTCTTAATTTCCAGGCTTATTAAGCCTCTATAAGTTATTTAGGAAGTTTTTAGCTTTCTAGACTAATCTGTTCACTAGATATCGGAAGTTGCTTATAAGCAACTGTGGGCAGTTTAGGACGTATTTTGTGGGTAGAAAAAAATGAAAAGATATGTAAACAAGCGAGTTCCCCTTGTCCAAAACATCTTTCATGACATCATAAAAATTTTAAATTCATCATCCTCGCATTATTTATCCCAGTCAAATTCTAAAATCTTCTGTATATCCGTATCACAAAGGGTACACGGTCATAACCCCCATGGTCATAATCCCCAAAACCATTTTAGGTCTTATGTACGTTTTTTTCGGTTATAGTCCACTTATTTTTCGAGGGAATATTTATGGGAAAATTTTATGGCTTCTTGAGGGAAAAAACTAATTTTTTTTTTCCTCAAATTGTGGGAAATTTTTGAATGAACTACTGGCATCATTGTTCTGTATACGTGTACGCTTTTTAAAGCTCTTTAAGCGCATGCTCATTATCATTCTGATACTCTTTGAGCGCTGAATTTTCAAGACAAATGGTTTTGCATTAAAGTTTTAAATAAAAACTATAAGTAATTGACTTACCATAAAAAACCCGTAAATTGGTATATATTTTTTTTAAATAAAACCGATTAGGAAATTGAGTGCCTTGGAAAAAATCTATCATATGCCATAACATTTTAAAAAAATACTTGTATATTTATGACATGCTTATTAAAATTAAGGAAAAATCTATCAACAAATGCCGACTATTCGCTTTTTACATTAAAAATTCGCTTGTGTAAAATTGTTTCATAACGATATAAGAGTTTTGATCAAAGGAAACTTGTGCCAAATTTATTATAATAAATTATTTTTCATTTTAAATACCAATTGAATTATCGTGTGAAAGCTATTTACTTTGAATGACAATTAAATTTTGTAATTTTGGCAGAAAAACCAAAATACTTTTTGCCAGATATACATACTGTGCATAAGTGTTGCTCATCATCAAGGTTCAAATCCAATTGGTGACGGCGAAGAACTAAATTTTGGCTAGATTAAACAGATATTTCTTTTGGTGTACTTTAAGTATTACATGCTAGAAGATTCTTATGAAAACAAATGCAAATTTAGCCTAAAATCACACAAATACTTAGCCCTCTTTCCCCCTCCCTCCAAAACAACAAACAGTAGTAATGGAAAATTTTAGTAACTCCATACCTCATATAAAATACATACATGTAATACGATTATAAACGTAGAATAAACATGGCTATAGAAAATCCGGTTATAAGATTTTAAGCGATCTTAAACAACACATAACAAGCAAATGTAAAACTTCTCAGACGACAGCGACATTAAAATAAAAAATAAAAAACAAATATTTGTCTAAGCCAAAATAAAGAGAAAAAAAACATCTAGAAACAAAAAGCTAGAACATTAAAGAAGGAAGTGAACAAACAGAATAAAAAAAAAATGATTGCATTACGCGCACATAAATTAAATTTAATTTATTATCAGCGCAATGATGGCAACATCGGGTGAAAAAAAAAAAAATGACAAGAAAAATGAAAAACATAAAAAATAGCAAAGAAAAAATCAGCGAAAAATGAAAACAAAAATAAATATAAACAAATAATTAACACAATTTCAAGATTATTTTGCATGATTTTAAATGACCGCATAATTCGAAGACACCCTGTGCGCTGCTTAATTGAATACAGAATTAATAACACAAAATTAAAGTTGAAAAAAAAATAAAAATATTTATTTTTTTTTTTTTAATTTCAATGTCACTCGTGATATAAAAATGGAATGAAAACGGCAGACAGACGTACATAATATATATGTACATATGTACGTGCAAAGTATAGCTAAAAAGATATGGCTATAGAGTGCTGGAGCAAAGTGTTAAGACCAGGAGTGAAATGGCCATAATAAATCATGAAATATTATTGCAATAAAAGTTAAAGATGAAACACCGAATGAAATAAACAAAAATGTTAAGCTTTTTTACTATAAACGTAATAAAAAAAATTTACCACATAACAACTATTCTGGTAGTACGAGTTTAATAAAAAATATGGCACTAAAAGCTGTGCATGTGTATGTGTGCGTATGTTTTGATAATTTAATATTTTCATTTAATTTTCAATGCGTCAGCTGTTTCTTGTTTATCAAGAATACAAAGTTTATAGTTTTTAATGTGTACACAGAGATAATTTACTGCTGGCAATGCCTTATGAGAAAGATAATAAGTAGTAAGATCTAGAGAGAGAGCGCAACACCCAATTGTTCGAAGCTTTGCAATGAATGTGAAGTGCTTGAAAATTAATTTTTGCAAAATTTTTCACAATTTGATATGCTGTGATAATTTAAAAAAATTTAAATTTAGTTTAAAATTAATATATTTTTAAGCAAAAAAAAAAATAAAAATCTGGATGGTTTTTAAGCATGTGATACACCACTGCGAATGCAAAGCAGCAGATAGATGAAAGAAACAATGAAGAGAAAGCTCTAGTAATTTAAAAGTAGCTTCAAACTTCCTTTGAAAGCCCTAGCTGTTAAAAGTAAGCCACATGGATTAGATATATATGTATGTTCGTATATCAGCAAAAAAGGATTAAAAACAAATATTGCAAGAGCATATATTGGTAAAAGGGCTGATGGCACTAACGACCTCACGGATTCCACTAAACCGATGAGGCCTCTAACCTTATGTGAGCTGCTTCATGTTAAGCATTTGACACACAATCCTCAATAATAATTGCCTTGTAATACTTGGCTCATGGGCATGATATGTAAAGCAGCCTTATTGTTTTAATAGGTAACATGGAACAATCCCCTATTTCTTTGGAATTATTCACAATAACAGAAACAAGAACAAAATGAAAAAAGAAAAACAGAAGATTTCAGATTCGGAGCCTTTTGGAAAGAAAAAAAGGCTCCCTGCTGAATGTCTTAAGGGATTACCTATGAAAATTCCTAAAAGGAGTGACTTTATTCTTTGTAAAAACTGTAGAGAAATAACTTATCTCGTTCTCTAAAAAACTAACATAAGTTATCCTCAGTCGCAGAATTATTTCTAATGCTGTCGTAGGTTTGCTGAGAACCATGAGATCAAATGGCCAATCAATTTTTTGTTTCTGCAAGAACTGGCTTTTGCCGATGATATCGTCTGATATTAGGCAGTAGCCATTGGCTTACGCTATAACACCACAAAAAACTTAAGCAATATGTACCAGAATATTTTGAAATATGCAGGAATAACGTAACCACTACCAATGGCAGCACTGCGGAAGACATGACAAAACGAATCAATAGAGCAAGAAGTGTTTTCGGACCACCACTTCATGAAATATAAAAATCAAACATCATTCCAGCACTCATCAAACTGGGAATATTTAATGAGTTTTGCTTTATGCTTGCAAATCTTGGAGCTTAACTAACTAAACGACCAAATATTGTCGCTTCTCTTAAAGGTCTTTTTTCCGTTTCAACGGAAATATTTTTAAAATGGTTCATATAGATTTCATATAGATTTTCGATGCAGTTTTTTCACTGTTATGCTTGTTGATTGTTCTGATAAATGTGCCGTAGTTATCAACTAATTGGAATTTTCGGTCTTCCAGATCGAAGTTTAGCATCAATATTTATAGTTTGTCAATATCGCTGAATCAAACCGTGAATGACAGTGGAATTTTTCGCTCACTTTCAGATTTATTGTAAAGATTATTTTTTGTTGTTGCAGTACTAATATCAGCGTTTTTCCCATAACGTTAATATCGCTCGTTTAGAAATAAATAAATAGACAAAAAATAATCTAAACAAGAATGTTTCCCTTCGCTGGTCAATATTGGCTCACAATTGTCAAATTCCATGGTTTATAAATTACAAAACACAAAAATTGACAGTCATTTGTTTCGTATGTAAATATTTTTAGAATATATGAAAATGCTATGAAAATGCTATATAAGGGGGGTAAGGAGTAGTGCTGAAGAAGCAGTGTTAATGGACACTACCTTCTTCTCCTACTCTTAAGACACCAAATGTGTCAAATTTGAAATATAAAAAAATCGTAGAAGTACCGGTTAATTTACCGTTATCTCAAAGCGCTGACGTGTATGCTAAAATCTGATAGAGAATTCAATGTCAGCAACATCAAATTACTCTAACTTGACATCAGACGGTTTCCCGGTCTAAAAATATTTTTAAGTTGAATCCGAGCTCAGCGACCCTGAATTACCCTACACTAAGGTCTCATTTTTTGACACAGTGTAATCAGTCGATAACAACAACTACAAATTTCTGGATAATAAAATATTGTGATGACTACATTGTCAAAAATTTTAAGTTTTTCTAACAATAACAAAACAATTGTGCACATTGAAACTAAAAATTTTTTATAAAAATGACAGCTGACAGCTCAAATATTTCTCTATATTTGCGGAGATATAAATTAAAAAAAAATATTTTCTTGCTTGTGTTAGGTACAGCAACTTTAGCATAAATAAACGCGGTGTAAAGCCCAAAAAATTTGCAAAATACACATATGTATGTACAATTGTTAGTAGCAGGAAAAAAAGGAGCAACAAATCAATGTATGTAAAGATTGTAATTTTTGTCTATATTTTAATTATTTATTTGCACTTGAGTTGTTTTACCGAATATGGGCAATTAAATATATAATAAATGCACATGCTTTCAAACCGAAATTATAATTTAAAGTATTTTTTATATTTTTATTTTTTAATAAATATCTACGCAGAATTTATTATTTGTTATTCTTATTCTCTTCTTATTCTTTTAAATTTTTTATCTAACCTCAAATTTAATAGCAATGGCTCCCAGAAATGTTTGAGTCTACAGCTTTCTTCTTGTTATGACTACATTGTTTTCATCAGACCTGTCAAAATCTGATGAAAAATCTGAACGTCTGAGGGCAAGTCGTACGAAAAAATCCTACCATATGACGCGAACGTACGACTAGGTCGTACGGAAGACAGTATGAAAAATTTGAACGTGTATGGGCCCTATAACACAAGCTTTGAAAAATATCACAATTACTTTTTTTAAGGTTTTTCAGGTATAAAGCTTGGCTTCATGATTCGCGAACTTCATGAGCTTCATTTTCTTAAGGATCTACATGGGTATCAAATATATTTTTCTGAGAGCATAAAATACATAAGACCATCACGATTTATTTTCATAAATAAGGTGCCATCGCAAAGTTACAACATATGTAAATTAACTTAAAATGATGCAATACATTGAAATCTACGCACAAAGTGTCAGCTGTCAAAAATATGACCGTAACCTGCTGTTATTGCTTACTGTCACTGCTGCATGGTGAGCACGTCACGTGTCAACTGCGCATGTTACTCACATGCGACATTTTTCACTATTAAACAAACAACAGAATAAAAGTTCGCATTGGACTCTGAAACTTCTAATAAAAACGAAGCTTAACACCGCTGACTGAGCTTGCAATCTATATTTTTATTTTGAAAATTTTTATTTCTTTTTTTTTAATGAAGCAATTTTTACAAAAACAACAACAACAACGCAATATGTGAACTCATGTCTCAATAGTAGAAAAACAAGATTTCTCCATAGTAGCAGCAGCAGCGGTAGAAGCAGCATAGCCGCAGCAGCATTTACTGGATACCCAATTTGCAGCTGTATCTGTGTATCTATGTATAAAAAAAACATGCAAGCAAGAGAGCAGCAGCAGCAACAGTGGTGATGGCAATGCTATGGCAAAATTGTTGCCATACTCAATGATGATAACGACAACGGCAGCAACATTTGCACACAAAAATAACAAGGTAGTGGGTGAGTTTGCCATCGTGACGTATAAAGAGATTTTACAAAATTTTGCAATCATTGATTTCAATGCCAATGATTTCCTAATGAGACCTTTTTGAGCACCTAATTAGTGAAGTTTGTACCGAAATTAGCAAATTTAAAGTTTGACAGCGAAAAAAGTTCAACATCTTGGCTTCGTTTGTTTTTCTTTATGATTATACAAAAAAAGTGCTTAAAAATAGGGTGGCTCTCAAAATGAATAATTTGCTATGGTGAATAGTACCCATTGTAGTCTTCGTTTATTTTTGGCAATTTTCAAGCATTAATTGAATATGGAACATTTTTTTTTTATTATTGTAAAACCTTTCAATTTTGAAACTATATATTATACTATATATAACTATATATTATATTTGTAGCGAAATAATAATTTTTATGAAGCTTTGACTACAGTATATTACCAAAACATATAGAATGAGGATACACATATTTTCAATTGGGTCAAAAGTGTAAACCTTGTGCCATTAATCTTTTCAAAACTATATGTAAAACACATTTGACACAAGATATATACCATTTGGAAAAAACTAGTTGATCCATGTTTTCACAAATCTAAAATAGTGGGGCCTGATATACACAAAATATAATGGTGTCCTCCGACGAAAAATATTAGTACTAAAAATTATCTTCCAAAAGAGGGTCGTATTTTATATGTCGCCGGCCAAACTAGTTCTTAGGATTTCCTAGGACAAACTAGTTTATTTGAAGCCTAAAAGTATGCAATTTAATTTGATGTAAAAGTACTGCGAATAGCGAAGCCAGTGTTGCACATATTATAGACTGAACCGCGGCGAAGCCGCTGCTGGACATATTAGAGGATGTAAGCCCTGAGCCGCCCAATTACCCTCACTCACCACTTGCCAAATATACAACGAAATTGCCATATTTTGTTGTCTGACTTTGCTGCTGTCGTAGACCTCACTAACCACAGTGCTCTTGCATTAAAATTTCATTGCACATCTTTAGGCTTAACAGAACTAGTTTGGCATAAAAACTAGTTTGGCCGGTAACATATACATTTAATTCCTACTGAGCTTCTAGTCAGACGAAAAATCTTGATATAACCGAATTTTTTTTAATTTCGATCTTTTTTCGAGAAATCTATATAGTACAATTTTACGATTTTACTCTTAAACTTCGAGCATAAAATCTTATTAGAACTCCGCTTATTCACTTTTTTAACCAAATATTGAATGTTTTGATCGTTTGTAGACCACCGTGTGTAAAATATATGAGGGAGCCCTTGCTTAGGATATCAAAAGTGCAAAGCTAGTGCATTATCACAGCTAAACTGATGGCATGTATCTTTCTATTATATAAAATAGTTTCCAGTATCAGAAACATTGTGTATAATGAAAAAGAAAGATAAAGGAACAGAGCAAATACAAGAAGAAAACAATTATTTCATAGCATACTTTTAGACGTTAAAGAAAAGTTATATTCTATTACATACTTTTAGTTGTGAAGAAAATAAAAAAAAGAGTGCGCCAAAGCCCACGAGCGTTACGAAGTGTGTGAAGGCGCGGGTTTGATGAGCGAAACGAGCAGGAGCGGAGCACATTAAATATGTTTAAAATACCTACGATAAGCGTAAAAAATTACTAAGGCTAAGGACATCTTGGGGGGTCTTCTTTTACCCCAGGGTTTGTTGCCCTCTAGCCCTCTAGTAGAGTAAGTACTAGCGTTTTAACACATCACTCCGTTAGTTTTGCGTTTTCAATATTTGTTCTTATCTGATGGTAACACTGCATAGAAGTATTGAGAAAACAGCAGAAGCAGTAGCAAAATAAAAGTTATTAAGAGAAGCGATAAATTTCGCAGTGAACAACATTTTCATATTCTGATGAGGGACAACATTTAAAAAACAAAACAATTGTTAATATTTTAAGAAATAAAATATGGATGGCTTTATATTGAACTTACTTTGTTTAAGTTTTGACAGAAGTTACAAGAAACTTTTGGCGATGAGCAATTAGTTTAATTATATTTTGCTTAAATACTCGTTATTTTTAACACTTGCAACATTTAGGTTTACAACATTAATTTAAAATTATTTTTAATTTTAGTATGCTACATATATGTAAATTTCACGTTTTTAGGTAAAATTTTCTTTTTTTATGTTTAGTTGCTTGCACGACGTTATTTCAGCACAAATTTTGTTTATTTTTGGAACTTTTTCGAAATGCACTTTAACATACTTTAGCGCAATGTTGCGTTATATTTTTTTTACCAATGATGAAACTTTGCGAGTGTTTTTTTTTTCAATTGCACTCTTTCGATATTTCAAAAATCGAGCTTTTTAACATGTATCTTTGAGGTACTTTTTTAAAATGCTTGGTATCTGCAAGATTATTTTTGAAATGCATATTTTAGATATTTTAAATGCAAATTTTCAACACAAAATTGTACTTGCAATATTTTGAAATTTATCTTATTTTCAACTACTCCACTACTACAATAACAACAACAACATTGCTCAATATCTGTTGAGTTGCAGCAACACCGTCGGTCGTCGGTTGCCAGTAGCACGAACGAACGAACGAATACGCAAAAAAAAACTGCGATTTTTTCTTCAATTTTTTTTTTTATTTTTTTGTTTGGTTTTTTTTCTACTGCCACTAATTATTGTTGTTGGTTTTTCGTTGATGTTGACTGTTGTAAGCCATAAAAAGCTATATATTTAAATAAATTTACACAAAAAAAAAAACAACTTCAAAACACACAGATACGAACGACGAACACTAGCAGTCAGCCACCATAGAGACGATGACAACGACAACGAAGATAACTCTGGCACACAGATACACACGTGCACGTTCTTTTTTTTTTTTTTTTTGTTAACCTTTTTTCGCTTATTATTACAATTTTTTTATTTGCTTTATTTATTTAAGATTTCTTTTTATTAAAAATTTATTTTGTTTTTATTATTGAAATGAATTTTCGAATTTCAATATGAATTTTGAAGTAAATTTCAGCAGATGATTGACAATTTGTTTAAATTTTCTGTTTTTTTTTTAGATTTTCGATTTCGATTTTTACTTTAATTTTCGCAAAATTTTGCTCCACTGTTTTGTGCTACGCTTTCGCCTTCAAGTGAATAACACTACCGCCCGTACTCCATTAGAGTAGTATATCGACTGAATTTTATTTTGTTTGTAATGCTCGCAAGCTTACGTACGTACGGCTCTACTCAGCGCATAGCAGGGCCGCGTTGTTGCTGCCGTTGTTGTCGTTGCCGTCGTCATCTCATTTTGGTGCTCTCGCAAAAAAATTTTGCGTTAATGTTTAAATTTCCCTCTTTTTAATAAAATTAAATAAATGCCGAAACTTTCTTGTTTCTAATTTTCTTATTTATTTTGCAATTTTAAATTAAATATTTGGAAAAAAGCATCTAATTTATTTCAAAGCTTGGAAAAATCTACAAAAATCTCATCAAGAAAGCCCCAAATATTGCTCTCTTTTGTTGTTTGGAAGCGTAATGTATCACAGCAACAACGACAAGAGCAGCAGCTGCTTGTCAGCATCAACATCTTTCAAAAAATTTAATTTGTTTTTATTTATAAACATTTCTTTTGTTTTCTTGTTTTTGTGTTTGTTTCTGCCTTTGTTTTGCCCATTGCTTTGTTTTTGCATGCGTATCTCAATTTTTGTTGCTTTCGGTTTCTTCACTTTTTATAACAGTTGAGCAATTGTTTCTACGTTTATTTATTTTTCGTGCGTCAGAGTTTCTTAGCAACATTGCAATATGTTGCAGCAACATTAACTTACAAACAACATTTATTATATTGTACTGTAGAACAAAATAAATAAATGCTTGTGGAAAAAAATATTTTTCAAGTAAAAATCATCCCTTAAATTGCGAAATAGTGTGCACTTAATTTTCAATTTAAGCATTTGCGACGTAACTCTCTCCCTCCCTCCCTCCCTCTCTCCAAGGCAGGTCAGAAAAAGTAATACAGTAGAACCTATGTAAATCGAACTTGAAAGGAAGACGCCAAACAATTCGAGTTATAGAGTTTTCGACTTATGGAGGACTTCGGCTCAAGCGAATTTTGTCAGGAAATGTTCGACTTGTAGAAGTTAAGATTTGTTTCAATTAAAGATGTACATTGTCGGCATATTCTTAAAGTTGGTATCTAATTTTTCTTCGAGCTATAGAGTCGAGTTGTAAATGTTGTAAAATCCAACATTGCCATGTTCGAGATGCAGAGGTCAAATTTATTTTTTCGAGTTATAGAGGGAAAATATGTACTGAATTTACTTGTAGGGGCTCACTAATTATTTCGACTTATAGAGGGGTCAGATTTCGAGCAATGGAGGTTTTGGGGATTGAAGGGAAGGGAACACAAAATTTTTTCGAGTTTTGGAGAATTTCGACTTATCGATGTTCGAATTAAAGAGTCAGCTAAAGTCACAGCGATTCCGATAAAATGGGCCTTTATCATATTTTCGAAAAAATGGAGTCGCCCATCTTCTGTTATCAGGGATTTATGGGACACCCTGTATATTATTCAATACGCCTGACCAAATTTTTATTTTGGCTGACCAATTTTGTGCACTTTAAATTCAATCTATTATTCTTTTAAATCATCAAACATTACAATATATTATTGAAATTACAAATTAATTAATTTACATGACGACCTGACTGACATAACAGTCGAGATTCTGCGCATGCGCTGTAACATAGAAAGGTAATTTTTAATTTCTATGCATGACCAACTATTAATTTGAGCTGACCAATTGTCTCCATTAAAAACCCTATCGATTTATTTACTTCCTTTTTTTGGTCCTAATATAAGGTGTCAAAATTTTCAGATGAACTTGATATTTTTAAAAAATTTTCTCTTGGTGACCAATTAATCGGACCAACTTACCAATTACGACCAATTCGTAACCTATTAGATTCATATGTTTTTATTTCGAAGTTCGAAAGATGAGGTGCTAAAATATTCAGATGACCTTGAAATTTTTAAAAAATTTCTAAAAACTTTTCTCTTGGTGACCAATTAATCGGTCAAACTGACCAATTACGACCAAGTCGTAACCTATTAGATGCATATGTTTTTATTTCAAAATTCGCCAGATAAGGTGCCAAAATATGCAGATGACCTTGAAATTTTTTAAAACACTTTAAAAAATGTGCTCTTGCTGACCAATGACCAATTTTTGGCCTATTAGATGCATTTTTTTAATATCAAAATTCTACAGATGAAATGCTAGCGGAGTGGAGCCAGACATGTCACATAATTTTTGTATATACAAATATGCTCAAGCAAATTATATCTTTTCAAATTTCTTTAATACTTAGAGTTGACATCATTCATCTCACATTTTCAAAAACAGTTGATGTTTACTCAAGCGATTGTTTTGCTTAGAGAAATATATTATGCAAAAGTCAAAAGATTTCTGCTGAATCGTAATGAAAACCAAATTATAGGTTTGAACCTAAAATAATCTGAAAGAAAAAGTTCCTTCAGTTTCCATATGCAGGCTCCTCGAGGTTTGTAAAAGTAGTCTAACCCTACCTTAATACATTATGTATATTAACGCTAGTTGGGGCGCCGCTTCGACCCTTCATACTAGATCTTCAATCAATATACCTCATCGTAAAAGAATTTGAGGTTATATGGAGCAAAGCCCGAATTTCAATTAGAGCCATGAATAAATTTATTTCAAAAGCTGAGGTTTTATACAAAGAATAGAAAAACTTGCAGAAGAAAAATTAGTGATATTTCACTGAAAATTTTGAGAAGCCATTTGATATTGCGCATGATATGAATATGATCAATATGGAGGAAGATAAGTTATTTCGGATAAGCTAAAAGATAGAGGGATAACCTGGATCAATGACAGATGGTGACCGCGGAAAAAGGAATAAGGGCAAGAAACACGTAAGAGCGTGATATATGAAGTTATTTTGCAAAGTACGCAGCAAAAATACTTTGTATTGCCAAATATTCGTAATATCCATTATGTAGCATTTTGTGTCCCACTTTTCTCAAAATACTATCTAGTAAAGAATAATTTCAAAATTTTATATAAAAAATTTATTTACATAACAGTCTGTGGACTTAGAATCCACAGCATATTTAATATTAAAACTTTATAGTATTTAAGTTTTGTTATGTGTAGGTAAACGTGTGAACATAATGGCCTTGTACTCTAATTTTTCTTTCTTCAAGCAATTTAGATAAATTGATTAAGTACTATTTGGCATTGTCTGATATTCGATTGTAATTCTTTTGTTACAATTGTTGTTTACAATTTTATTGCCAGATTAACTTTCAGTGTACAGTAATATATTAGAGACCAATGTTACCATGTTGCACGTTTGTGTTAGTTTGACATATTTAAGCAACTTCAGGGTAGGTACAAAAAATGTTGACCTATACAGGAAAGGTTCACGCTTCAGAACAACAATATCTCAGAGATCACTAAGAGCTTATGTACATATATCTTAAGAGTCTTTCATATAACAACGAATTTTTTTATTCGATATACTTTGTAACATGAAAATGAAATATAATTCTTGTTTATATGGTAGCGAGAAGTGAAAGTCTTTAATGAAGCTGAAAGTAGGCATACAATAGTCAATTTCAAAGGCATTGGTCCTCAATACCTTTAGTTTTGGGCTATAATTGGAACAGTGACAAAAATAATGCTACTTCCGTTGTACATTTCCACAAGTACTTAGTAGGTGCAATACCAGGTGTCAAACTATGAACCTTGGCTTAGCCAAACTCTGCACACAAACTTTATGTTGCAAGTTTCATAGTGGTCATATAGGCTACATACGTAGATGGAGTTTTCTTCATAGCACTTGAACGCAAAATATTTTCGTTAATTTTCATTAAAATGTTTCTAATTATGCTTGAAATATATAAGTCTAGAAATATGTATGTAATTCAAGCAACTCTTTTCTATTTATATATATGAGTACTTAATTAAGATTTTTTTTATTACGACAGAGAAACGTGCTGACTTAATTTTAAAATTAAGCTAAATTAAAATACCTTGCTCCGGAACAATTGACTTTTGAACAAAACACAATAAATTTATAGGACTTGTTTTATGATTAAGTGACTACACGGTTAGAAATCTTGGATTAAATTTTAATACAAGCGAAATATTACAAGGATTTTTAATACAATTTTGATTAAATTTAATACTTTTCAATAGATTACAAAATTTTGTAATAAATTTTGTATAGTATTTAATCGAAAATTTTGTAATAAATTTTAGATTAAATTTTAATGTATAAGTATTATATTCGAATTTTAAACCATGCTGTATTATATTTTAAGACTTTAATATTGAATTTTCATTTTATGTTGTTGTCAATATAAATACACTTTTAGCCAACTAATAAATAACACTACGGTGGCTGATGTCGTTAAGCTGCGCGTGCATCAATTGAATTGACAAGGAACCCGGTTCGAATCCCATTCGAAAAGAACTTTTTTTTTTTTAAATCTTAATAAGAACGAGTATTAAATTTTAATACAAAAAAGTATTAAAAATGAATTTTAATATTTAGGCAGTATTAAATTTTAATACAATTCTGGTGTAGTCATATATGTAAGCCCAAAAGTATTAAAATTTAATCCAAAATTTCTAACCGTGTAGAATACATAGTATTCTAAAGCTCAACGCAAGCAATTAGAATATATACAAAGCGAAAATCAGTTGTTATAAATTTAATTAATTAACTTATATAATAATGAATATAGAATAAATTGGTGTAGCATTTTAATTTGAATCATAAATAATATTCGAGTAGCAATTCATTAGACAACTAACACTTAATTAACACCAAAGCTGGTCATGCTGGCAACAAAAAAAAACACACACACACATGACAAGAGAGAATATTTCTAGTTAATTATTCAATGCAATGCGTCAAAATCATATTCTAATTAATTAATAACAATAATAATAATAATAATAATAATAATACTCATAATAATATTGTAATAATAAAGTGGTAAACAGACAAAGAGAGGCTGCTGCTGCTACCGTTGCTGCTGTTGATGCTGATGTTGCTGCTGCTGCTACTAAACTTTATGTTGCTTGTAGTAAAACTATAATAAATACCAGCAACAACAATAAGAGCAAATATTTTGATATGATTATTAATCATCAATAAAACAGTATGATGTCGCACAGTGTGCAAAAGCAAACGATTTATTGACTAAAGCATTGTAATGAATATAGAGCAAATTGCTATTAAAGAAATGTGGGAGTGGGGTGTTAGAATAATCGTCCGAAAAGTTTAAAAAAAAATATATATCTTTTAAGAAATATTTTTTGATAACTGAACAGCTTTACTGAAAAAAATGGGCATAAAAAAATATGTGCTAGTGTTATATTTGAGACTTTTTGACATTTTCTGACCTTCGTCAACATGGCTCAATATTGTTCGAATTTTTCAACAATTTTTCCGCATACATATCGAAAAATCATTAAGTTCACACATCACGCCGCGAGCGTTTGCACTTCTTTTTTTTTTTTTTTTTTTGTTTATTTAGTTTTCTGCCCCACTGCGCAACAAATGGTGCAGGAATAAAAAAAATTTTTTTCAAACTGAAAATGAACGCACGCATAAATAAAAATAAATCTGATCAAATTAATTCATTTGATTGATTGACTGAATGATGAATTGAACGCATTGCGTATGAGCTACTAATTTATACTTTCTAAAGGCTATATATGATAGTTAATGTTTTAAAGATTGTAATTTCCGACATTTTATTGCACTTCAATATAACGACGTCAAATGATATGATGCGATATGAATTGCATTAAGTAGCGAACAAAAGCCAATTCTAAGGGTACGTACACTCGCACGTTATCCGATGAATCTTCGCTTGTCGCGTTCATTTCATTTCAAATGATAAACAGAGTAGAATTTTACACTACACCTAGCTAACTAATTCACAAGCAGGCAGGCGAGTGGGCAAGGTAATTAGCGAGACAATTGTTGTGTTGGCAGTCGTCGATGCTTTTTTTTCTTTTTAGTATTTTTTAACTATTAATAATAGCAACTAAAGCGCAAAAATCTATTTAAATAATATATGTATATTGATAATAAATTATGCCGCGTAACAAAAAGAAGAAAAAATGGGCAGCGTTCTAAGTTTACTTCCAGGTTTGATTTCGAAAAAGATGAAGATTATTTTTCAGTTTTTTAGATAGTTCGAAAACTTGAATTTCAAAAGCAAGCAAAGACTGAAAACTTTGAATTTTCCATTTTCAAAGCAAATATACGCTTTTCAGAAAACTGTTACTAAACGCAAAGAACGTCTCGTTTTTTAGCCAAAATTGTAAGTTTTTAAACGTTCAAAGTATCGCAACACAATGTAATTTGAATTTAACTCATAGAGTTGAAAGCCTACACTATTTGCTGTAATATATAAAAATTTCAGGTTGTTTGGATACTATACATATTGTTTAAGTTAGATCAAGCACCTGATGTTTTAGCTATTGGCGTACGTAGAAATATAAAATTTTCATAAGACTTGGTGGAAGTGTTTGCTCTAGTAGCAGAGTATCAAATCTGATTAGGTTACTTATGTAGCTTGTACATAGCAATTCGTTTGAGTTTGATCAATTACTTGAAACATGTGGCGATGTCAATCTTATGGAGAAGAATGAACTACATCAATTTATTTTAGCACAGACTACTGCAAAGTCAGATTTGACCAAAGTTTCGTTCAAGAAATCGAAAATTTTTCAGTTTTTAAACTGGAAAGTACTTAGTCTCGCCCGAAAGTACGATTACCATTTATGTGGCGCCTAATCTGACGATGATTTTCAATAGAACACGTCAAAATACATTTAGTGCCTCTTTATATATCACGATTCGTCTCGTTTCGACTCTAATTTTCAAGCCTAAAAGTATGCTAGTACAATTCTTATATTTGTGCTTAGCTATTCATTAAGCACAGGGCAGATTTTTTTGTTTTCATTTATGTAAAATACAATCGCATATTTCAGGTTTGAAAATTAGAGACGAATCGTGAGGCCCATAAAATGTTTAATAAAAAAAATCGTTATCTCGCTTTGTTTTCGAGATATCTATACCTACAAATGATAATTAAATATGCCAAGTAAATCATAATCTCTTTTGGTTTTCAAGATATTGTTACTTAAATATTATAACAACATATTTTAGTGTACGTAAATTGAGACCATTATGGGTCAATAACTCAAAATTCTGTTATAGAATTTAAGATGCCAAGAACTCACTTTCTGCAAAAAAAAACAACTAACTATTTGATTGAAACTATTTTCCCATACTAATAGTGCGGAGTCCTTTGGCGAATTTCAACAAGAGAGGGCGGCAACTTCCACAGACATTGACAAACTTATATAAGTGGGCGTAGCACCCACCATAGATACAAAAACTTTTAAACACTATACTGTGAGAGTTATTGAAGGCAAAGAAAAAAAAATGTCATTGCCTAAAACTCAAATTACGTTTTTTGTAATTTTATTGTTTTTAATAAAAACATTGAAAAATATATTGATATTGAAATAGAAACTCCATACGAAATGCAATTTAAGCTTTAAATTCAACGTGACGTGAAACGTCTTGGTTTAATTTCTATATTTTCTTACAGAAATAACTTTTCTTCGTCGGGTTGCTTCTCAAACATCAAGAAAATTATCCATTTTTGAAGCGAATCATAAGTGGAGATGAAAAATGGGTTGTGTATAACACAAGAGATCATGAAGTGAAAAAGATGAACCGGATCAAAGCACTACGAAAGCCGATATTCATAAAAAAAAGCATATACTATCTACATATTATGTGGGATTTCAAGGAAATCATTTATTTTTGCTTTTATTGGACAATACCACGATCAATTCTGAAGTATATTGTCAGCAACTGGGAAAAATTGAATGATTCACTCAAACAGAAACGGCCAGAATTAATAAATAGAAAAGGTAAACCTTTATCAGCTTGGATGGGATGTACTACCACACCCAGCTATTCTACAGATTTCGCACCTTTGGATTATTACCTGTTCCGGTCTTTACAAAATTTTTTAGATGACAAAACCCTTCTTCAAAAGAGGTTGCAAAATATTTGGTTTAGTTTTTTGCCAGCAAAGTTCAGAAGTTTTATGGGCGCAGAATCATGCTACTGCCAAAGAGATTTAAAGCTATTGAACCGAAATGGAAAATACATATACCGGGTGTCCTATTTTAACTTACACAGCTGAATAAGTCAAAAAATTGCAAGTCATTCAAAAAATGTTTCAAATAAAAGTTGGTGGGTATCAAAGGGCTGATTTAGCCATCCTTAACCATGACCCTGACCTACATTTTCAAGGTTATTTGAAGATTAACTTTAGTTTTTCAAATGGAAACCCCTATTTTTGATCTCGGATTCCGGAAGAGAACAGAATTCTACGTTCAGATAGGTATTCCTGTTAGAGGTTAAAGTGACCCCTGAAGGTCATTTCAAGGTCGAATTCCGGCTTGGTGCAGAAAAGCTGCAGCCAGTTAAGGCAAAATTGTGTAGCGGTCCAGCCAATGATTACTAGCTTTTCTTCACCAAGCGGGAATTCGCCCTTGAAATGACATTCAGGGGTCGCTTTGACCTCTAACATGACTTTTGACTTATTCAGCCGTGTAAGTTAAAATGGGACACACTGTTTAATTCAATTATGCTTATATTTTTACACTGTAAAAAAATCATCTTTCAATTTCACCAATAAAAAAAATTACTTGCCGAACCCAATAAGTAAACTGGCAACAAATTCATGATATTCATACAAAAACCTATCAGAATTTTAATCTGCCATCTTGATTTAAGCCACAGTAAAAAAAGTTTTTGATTTTTTTTTTACTTTAAGGGCAACATTTATTTCATCCCAATTTAGTTGCAAAAACCAATTAGAAAATATGAACAAAACGTAATAATGTTGTAATGGCATGACTCATTATAGTCATTAATATAGGATAGCTTTGAATATAATTTCAATGCCATTAGTGTTGAAGTGTTTTGGCTTAAGTTTATCTTTCTTTTGTAATTTTATTGTTATTATTAAATTCGCTTTTAAATTTGTGTTTTTGCTTACCGCATAAGCTTGTACATACATACATATGTACATATGTATTCATATCTAACAAATAAATGGCGTATAATAATTTTTTAGAACTTTTTAAGAGTATGACAAACAAGCAAGCAATTATACTACATATCTTAATATTTAAGCGTAAAGTTTCATAACAAGCTAAAATTAAATTTTATTGTTAACAATAATTGATATTTGATGGTTACTACGCTGTACTTTTATAAACTGTTATGCCTAAAAATAGGCTATGAAATTTTTGAAAAATTCAATAAAATGTAATTAAGATATTAAGTTTTTCTTTATGAGAATTCGTCATGAATAAAAACAATTTCCGATTGGGTGCTTATGATGACGCAGCAACAAGCAGTATTTTTTTGTTAATGCAAACAATGCAATGTAATTTGGCAACAACTGTTGACATTTTGAGAAGGATGATTTTTCGTAACAAGGATAACAGAGAATACGTGATGAAAAGTTATTGCTGAGTTTGAAAAAAGTTGTTAAGAAATTTAAAAATAAAATAAATGATGCAGAAAAAAATGTTATATTTTTTTTTTTAAAAACTTACGCAAATATTCAACAAAACTGGGACTTACCTGCAAAAGAGAGAAAAAAAAATTTTAATAAATTAATAAAAATCTGTGTCAATTGTAAGCTGTAAATAGTAAATAATTGCAGACAGCGTTGTTGAAATCATATCTACTTTATAACGAAACAGCGAAAATCATAGCAATCCTTCTACTTTAAATACTTCCACTTAAGGAGCCATGAATCCCAAAAGCCTGTTTTTGATGTCTAAATAAACATGACTGCTTCAAGAAGATGTTGATTTTTAAACAACAAAAAAATAAAGAGATATCACTGCAAAAGTATAAAGCAATCACAGAGCAATATCCTTCATGAGAACTCTTCTCGTAAGCCATGCCAGCTGTCCCACCTTACAGTACACAATGCCACGCCTTGCGTTGCCTACATGACTACTATACTATACAAGAGAAATGCAACAAAACGCCATGTCATCTCGGCAATTCACTACGCTGTCAGTCGTTGCGCTCTAAGTCAGCGCCGCAAAAGAAGAAAAGAATATTCTCTATGAAGAAAAGATGAAGCAGATAAAATCAAAGTAGCAAAAAACATGAAGTAGTTGATGGAGTTGGACCAAATTTGAAATCTTATCTCAAGCAATTGTTGAGACTTTGAGCATGCGATTAGTGAAATTTGCACAAATACCAAATAAGAATGTGGGTGAGATTGCACAACAGAGAAATCTTGTAGTGGGCTATTTATTTCGTGGTTGGGAATGTGCAGAACAACGCGTTAAAATTGTGAATCTGAAGAACAGCTTTTTAATGGGCAAGTTTTGCATACTGAAATTATAAGCGAAAATATAGCTTGCTTCAAATTTTTCGGTAGTGCTATTGGGCAGGGTCCATTTTTCCTAAAGTAACTTCCCGGACAGGGAAAATTTTTTCTTCTGTTTTTTTTTTTTTGTGATTTTCCACACACATACCAAAAATCTATATCAATTTCTCTAAGCTTTTATGTTTTTCTTAAGCATATAACATCACTTATTTTCTACATGTAGTTTTCTACGCGTAGATAATAACAATTTCACTTCCGCTTCTTTAGTAGAAAATTCATCACAGCTCTAATAACTTTGCCATAGGGTGGTGAACAACAAAAGCAGAGCGGTAGTGGCATCATCATGAAATATTAAGAAAACTGTTCCGTGTCCATCACTTTGGAAAATTGCTAAGATTAGTAGTTGTCTACGAATCTACGTACGTACGTATGCTCCACTCACTCGTACAAGAAAGATGTTGCATGTTTGCGTGCGAGTTTCAGTGTCTGTCTATTCGTCTTTCAAACTATCCTCTGTCCGTCTGTTTATTTGTCCGTTTTTGTGTCCATTTGTATTGCTTTTGTGTTTACATGTGTATTTAAGCAAACAATCTGCTGACGGCATTGGCTGATGCTGCTGCTGTTGCTGTTTTGAAGGATGGATGACTACGCTTGTTTAAGAATTTTCTGTCCAATTCCACTTTTCTGCAGGGCAATGATTTATTTATTTCCTCATTTCGTCCAGAAGAAAATGAATTTATATTTCACTCAAACTTTGTGCCTTTAATATTAGTAGTTTTAAAGCTTATATATTTATTAATCCAATGTTGATGTACATAGGCTCTATGTCATAGGGTACTTACTTGTTAGAATAGGAAAGACACTTGAATTTGTCGCATTCAAAAAATCAGTTTATTGTGGAATTATCCACAAATACATAAAGCAAGGTCTGCCTTTAACTGTTTTCATAAAGTTAAACTCATTAAAGTATAGCCGCTTCTACAAAATTTTATAAATTTTAATGACTTAGCTCAGGAGAACTATCTAAACCATCCGTCTCATTCTTTGAGAAATGACACTTAGTTGCGATGTAACTCTTAACACCCCAACTAAGCCCTATTTAGATCCTGCGAAAAGATTCCCGTAAAACTATTAAGCAAAGATTTGCGTACACTAGATGTAAGCACACCTACAAGATCAGACCTCCACTAGGCTGTGGTACAATCCCAAAGCATCCAAGGTTCCACATGTTCCAAAATGAGTCCTCTATGACAGCATCACATCCGCAATCCTGAACTTCGCTGAAAGCCTCTTTATGCAGAAATGCATTGAGGGGACCAAGCCCCCTTAGCAAGAAAGCCCAGAAAAAGGTTAAAATCAAAATCTGGGTAATTTCTCACAAATGTAACATCCTCATTGACTCCGAATGGCACCATCATACCAATTCACAAAATGAATCCATTTTAGTTCGTTTGCTTGAATGAAAGCTACCACGCCCACTGATGTTTATATGCCAATTTTTAGATCAGAAATACCTCTGTTGTTCACCTTTATGAAATTTTGTAACAATTGTGGCATTAGCTTATAAGTAGGTGGTGCCACGCCCGCTGAAACTGTTTCTTCCACTTTTGATTCAGAGATACTTTTCAGCAAGTAAACGTGTCATATTCAATTTTATAAGGATTACTTTGTTTGTGCTGATCTTATAACGCATTAAAACTTTGTGGGCACTGCCACACCCTTACCATAGAGTTATCACTTTCAAAACTTTTTGTTTTGATTTATAAAAGTCTTTTTAAATTTTTTTTGACAAACGACTCATTTGGTTAATTACTTATATTTAGCTAAATTAAACAACAAAGTATTCTTCCGACGAATTTTACTTCAGTTTATTTGCCACTTTGCCATTGTACGAGTATCTTTATTATCTGAAGTTTATTTCTCTTAAGTCGGGTGTGATCTTTCAAAGCTTAACTTCTTATTTTATTACAACTTTAATATTTCTGCTTTTAACTTGCGCATATTTTTATTTCACACTTTTATTACAATTTTCTTTCTTTTACCTCAATTGCACCCTACTGTTTTTATTTTCATTGCTTATCGCAATCTACCAGTCACATCCCCTATTTTTATTGTGAGTGTTCCCTCAGCGCTGCTCACAAACAACAACAACAACAACAATTTTTCTTTAACGATGTTTTTATTTGTCTTGTGAAGTTCCTACAACACGGAAGACAGCAGGGGTTGTAGGGTACAGTAGCAAAAATTGTTGTCCTTAGATTCTCCACTTTCGTAGTACCAACGTCATTTATTCTTATCGTTCACTTTGCTTCTGCAAATGTTTGTACCATAAAAATTGTTGTTTAAGTATTTCTGTCATTATAAGTTGGCAACGCTATTCACTACTGCTGATTGTACCAACGCCTCATCTGTTGCGCAATAAAAAAAACCAGACATCCTCATCATCATCATCATCATCAGAGGCAGCAGCAGCAGCAGCATCGTCACATCACAGCCATCAACAATATCGTCACCAAGAAAGCAGATCGAGTCATCAACAGCACTAACTGGGCAATCAGTATGAAATGTTACACCAGGAGAAATACCAACAACAACAACAACGGCAGCAACAACAACAACATCAACTAAATTAGCTGGTAGCATTATATTTTCTTTATGACAAACAGTTATGGTTGACAAGTTTTACTTGATGAAATATTCCACATAAAACGGAAGTAGTACATAAGTTGAAAATATAAAAAAACAACAATTTAATTGGAATATAGGAAGACAAAAAAAAACGAACAATGAAGTTAAAAATTTTATACCTCACAAGCAGAAAATTCTTAAAGCCAATATTTTTTATGCAGAAAATGTTCAAAATGTTATATGTTGCCAATAGAGTCGCCAGTGGGGCAACTGAAACAATCAAGCATTTCTTCGGAATTAATCATGAATGCAGAAATCAGTGCATTATTATAGCACACGATAATTGATAATGACTTTGGCAATTAAAAAGTGAATAGGATATTCATTAGACCATTCTCGAACTTGAGCGTTTAAAACTTGACATTTTAGGTAAGTGCTTCTGAACGGGAACAGCGCTACACATAACGAACACAAATGAAAAATTTATTCATTCGGCATTTAAGAACCTCCAGCTTTAAAAATGTTTGTTTCTTCTAAATATGTCAAGATCAGAAAATACTTATAAAGTGACAAAATTAAAGTCCCAATTCAAAGCCATCCCTGCTCAATTCTTTAAACTTTTAATTCCAATATTATTTACTTTAATCGACCTACTAAGCATAGAAAGAATTTTCTATATTGAACTTCGCGGAATCGAGATTTTGCAGTAAAAATATCAAAATTATCAATGCCGTCGAATTCGGACCATAATGCTATATAGACGAACACTTCTGCAATAAATTTGTTCAATTTAATATCCGGATCACAGCCGATGTTTTGTTATTTAATTCTTTAAAGTCATAAAGCTTTTAAGCGGACACTTAACTCTAAAACCTTTACAGAACAAGGCCTATGGATCTCTGGCTACTTCTACAGATCTCGAGGGGCGTCAACATGGGAACAGAAGGAACTTTTCTATTTGCTTATCAATCAATCATTTCATTTTTAATATCAAGAACGTTTTTATTTTGATCAAGAAATTTTTTGAAAGGGGCCCCTTTTCACTTTTTGACCCCGGGCATGCAAAGTCTAAAGACAGCACTGTCTATAGTGAAGTATTTACTATTAGCGTTCGTTTCAATTTTTTAATATAAATTACATCTTACTTAACCCTCATTCGGCCGAACAGTCACCCGGGTGACTATTTCAACTTTTTCGACCAAAAAAATGTATTTCTTAACAATTCTTTTCACCCATCTTTCTTGACATCTTAAACTCATGAATTTTAAGTGTAAAAAACACAAAATACTTAAAATTGTTACCTGTTGAAGTTTTTTATTCTCATTTCGGCCGAAGCAGTCATATGGGACGATCTTTTACAAACCGAACGAATTTTGACAAAAATTAACCGACACAATTTTGATTCGGTTGAAATTTTTTTTATAAGTTCTGTATCGAAAAAAAACATGGTATACAATTGTCAATTGTCATCTCCCGTGCTAACCAAACCTAACCTCTGTATCGAAAAAGAAGAGATACGTGTTCGTGGATTTTTTTGAAAAAAATTTCGTTTTTTTTCATATTAGAGCGAATTTAAATTTTGAGAATTTCTTGATTTTTGGCTTGGAGACTCACTTTCAAAAATTCATTACTACGGTTCTGTTAAAGCTAGAAAATTTAAATAATTTTCATTGTAAAACTAAGAAAATTAACTTTAATAAAAAAAATAATTTCTTAAGAAAATTATTAACAAATTAATATTGTTATAAATAATTTAAATGTTTATATCGATTTTTAACAATTGCTCCCACCCTGTATTAAATTTTTAATGTCACCATCGTATTCTACGTTAAATTTTGCTATCGAAAATGTTATGTGGCGTGAACACTCTGGTACCCATGGCTTGGAAAAACAATTTGAAATATTCAGTAAATAATCTGTCAAACTAATCAGCTGTTAGTGTTGCCAGATATTAATTTAAAATAGATCCAATTTTTTTCAAAAAATGTCCAAATTCCCAATTTTTCTAAAAAATTTCCTCTATATCCAAAATTTATCATATTTTCAAATATAGCCACCCAGGTGACTACTTCGCCCGAAATGAGTTACATATGATAACGAGAATTTTAAATGTTGCATAGTCTACAATAACAATCTCTCGCCGCCAATTGAACCAAATACTTAAATGAAGGCAGGCTACTTGACGTCGCTTCTGTTATTTTGAACTGTAATGGATATGGGTCTGCCAACAATAATTATCAAACTTATAAATATTTACATATTAAAAGTTCATTTAGTTATAACAAATGAAACTAAAAGATATTACTTAACGCTAAAAAATTAAATCGAAAAAAAAGTCTTAAGTATGAAAAGTGTCAAAGCGCCCAACAATGATTTTATTTCAGTTTTTCTTGTTCTTAACAACCCTATACTCAAGTTGATAAGATTTCAAATTAGCAAAGATTTTACTTATAGTTCTGAACACTAATTTTTCGCTTATCTCCATCAGATGCATAGCCTATTAAAAATAATGAACTGCTCTCAATAGCGGAAAGAGCTGGTATCGTTCTTTCATTGGCAGTATTACAAAAAATTTTTGGCTCCGTTCCTTAAAATGAAATCAAAGAACATGGATAGCTGGGATCTCCAAGGGACTTCAATTTTTGTCTCAATTAAAGAGGTTCCCATACACACTGCTTCCCAAATAAAAATACTCAGACCAATAAAACGTGCATATTCAAATTCAAAATAACAAATTATACACACATACACACATAAATATTATTTCCCCCTTATAGAGGTTATTTCTTAACTGTCCCAGCTATAGAGGGAAATGCTCTTGTTATAGAAGCGAAAAATCAAGTCCCAGGTATAGAGGCTGAATAATCCTAGTAATAGAGGTATTTTGATGCAAAAGTACTGGGACCTTGAAGTGAGTCTCACTAGTAGATGTTTCTCACTTATCCAGGTACCGCTTATCCAGGTTTCACTGTATTTCTTATCCTTAAGTCGGTATGGAAACAGCTTATTGATGAAATCTGTAAATAGTCACTGCCTTATTGGGCATCATTCCTCTATATTGGGTACAGTATTCAACGACTGGTGTACAAATTGTCATGAACCCAATAAAGAGAAGGAGTCTTCTTTGCTTATGCCTCACTTTGACAAACAGTAGACATAAATACTTCAGGTAGGAATTTTTCTTATTATTCATCTAAGAAAACTTAAAAGATTCACTGTAATAACAGGCACCTTTATATTGGACAAGTACCAGAATGAAAAGTTCAAAGTTTACTAATTAATGCGAAAGTAAAAAGTTTGTGGTATCAGCATGAACCATTTTGGTCTAAGTGTGGCTATGTGGTCAACACCTAAACCTAACCTACAATTTGCATTCCAAGTTCATTCTAAGCATTTTGATATTGCATACGATTTTGTACCAGTCTATTCTATACATTGCAATAATTTCTCAAAGTTTTCTATGTGTGATTAAGAACCTTGTTATATTTGCTGAAATAAAATTAATTAACTACTTGAATTTGCACTACTATTTGCTAAATTAAAATAAACCGAATTTCTAAGAAATTTCGAATTCATTACATGCTCTTTTTTATTTCCAAGCAATTGGCGCATAAAAGTTTCTCAGCATACGTTTAATCATGCATTACACAAGTTGAGAATGTATGAGCTTACATTTGAATGAATACGAAAAAATCCTTTAACGTTGCTGAATTGAATTTGGAAAAAAAAAGGAAAAAAACGTAAATTTATTTGCCCTCAAGCGTCACACTTTCTGAGTAGCAAAATAAATATCCTGCTGTATAAAAGAGTAAGGTACGTAATAAATAAAATGTATTGCTATATAAATAATTTATATTTTATCTTACGGCTACAACAAATACGATTTTAACCAATGCAGTCAAATTCTAAAGCTAATGTTCTGTACACCAGCAGCACCTTCTGCGTCGTTTTCGTCGTCGCCTTTGTCGGTTCATCTTTTTTTCTATTTCTATTTGACCACTGTATTACCCTAAATTCTTATTGACTTAAAAATTCTTCATTCTGTACTTTGTGCTGTCCATTACAAATGTAACTCCCCTAGCAGGTTTGTTCCTTTTTTTTTTTGCTCTGTTGCAGTGTATATTTTTGCATACATTTACTTAAAGGACACCATGAAATGGATTTGTAAATGTCCTGTATTCTTTTGCTCTTTTATTTTTTGTATTGTGTTTAAAGCGTAAAAGCGGATTAAAACTTGACAGCAAAGTAGAATAGTAGTAGTAGTAGTAGTAGATAGCATAAAAACGTAGTATTTTTTTAGCTTTGTAAACTATAGCAGCTGAAAGTGGTAAAAAGATGGAAATGACAGATTTATCAAAGATAGAGTGCTGTATTAAGAACAGCTGCTTATATGAGGGGTTTTGGCGCATAAGTTCATTGATTATGTTGTTTTTCTTAAAGAAATTATTGTTGCAAAAGTGCTGGAATTTTTTTTCTAAAATTACTTTATCAGCAAATAGCTGGGAGGACATAAACAAGCAAAATATCAGGATCGAAGTTGAGTGATTGATTTAAATACCAGAGAACTAAGTTTTATCAAAAACGAACGATGAAATTTTTTTCTAAAAAAACGTACTCAAAAAAAGCTCGAACAAAACGGATATCAGATTTTGTTGTTATCTTCTAAGGAAATGGGAGATTTTTTCGAAAGATTCTCTTTTCATAATTTTTGGGCAGAAATTAATATGAAAAAAATTATCGGATAGATATGTAGGTTGTAACTTTTGGTAAAAAAGAGTATTATCCTTCAAATAAAAAGAAGAAAAATTTACAAAGAAATAGTTTGTACAAGAAATAGTCAAAAATTAACAATTTTTTCAATTTTGGTTTTTGGACACTATTAGATACCTAAGCCATGTTAAATTTTTGGAAATTTTTCATAGGCATATGTCGCCAAAACTTGGTTTTTACAGAGGTCTGCATGAGTGCATTCGAAACGACCATCAAGCCACTCATCACGTTGTGAGGCAATCGAGCTTTTGTGCACAAAAAAACACAACTCAAACCAAAACAAATCGAAATCTGTAGGTCTACATTAGGGGTTCTGTAATTGCTCGGTAAGGGCCTTGTCTAGTGGCAAAACTCTATGCGGCTTTGGTCTCGTCAAAGCCTTTAACAACCACTAATTTTGAGCTTAGTTTCATAACAATTGTTGGAAAAAATTCACTTAAAATATCTGCACTGCTCTTATAGTACGTAGATTATGTTCTTCTTTAGTTCTCTGATTACAACAGGTATTGCGGATATTACCACGACTTTCAAGGAAGTTTGCCAGTGTAGTGACTTCGAGCAATATTGAATCGATTTTTGAGAAGTAACACTTCTTGTCAATTCCATCCTTATTTTTAGTTAAGTTAATTATATTTTTACAGTAAATTTATGCCTATAGTAGCTGTTTCCCGCGACTTTGCCCACGTAGCCAGTTTCTTGCTTCAAATGTTCCCATATTTAAATTTTGTTTACTAACTCCATATCTATTCTTTTTTTTCCTATCAACATCTGTATCCCTACAACCACCAGTACCTCTATCTGCATTTCTATTTTTATATCTCTATCGCCATCAAAATCCCACAGAATTTTTATTGACGGCATTCGAGTCTGAGTTTCATTTGATTTGAAATTATGTGTGAATTGTAAGATATTTACCTAAGTTAGGGCGAGAAATTCGATGTCTAAACTGATATTGGGCATTTCTTATAACTTGCGAATACGTCGATAGCCAAGCAGCCATTAAGGCCGTTGGCTCTAATATTATCAAATCTCGCTTGGTCCTAGATTGCAAAATATCACTATGTAAAATCACTACGGAAAATGCTACTTAACCGTGTGTTGGGTGCCTGGACATAGCGACTTCATTGGCAACGAAACTGCAGATGAGCTTGCTAGGAAATGCTCTAAAGTTGACATTATTTCTGAAACTAGCATTATGAAACCACTAGCCTTTATTTGGGCCAAAATTGATTCAAAATGTATAAATTGGGTTAATACGAGATGGTCTGGTCTGGCCTTTTTATGATGCTAATAGAACGCGAAAAGTGATCTCATTAGACAAACAAACCCTGAGAATCTTTGTAGGTGTTATAACAGGACACTATTTTATAGGCAAGCATGCCTCTAGACTAGGGTTTTCTGACGTAGGGGATTTTTGTAGAAGCTGTAAAGATCCTGACGTCGAAGAGTCTGTCTTTCATTATCTTTGTGAATGCCCAGCGCTGACAAATCGGCGCTATAAGGTATTCGGATTCCACTGCTTCGACTCTCTTGAAGACATCACTCAAAAGTGTCCAAAATCCTTTTTGAAGTTTATAAAAATTTCGAAATGGTTTGAATAGGTTGAAAACGAATTTATAAACAAGGTATACAATGGGCCCAACTGCGGCCTAAGTTATGATGACAATTGTCATCTCCCGTGCTAACCTAACCTAACCTATAACTTTCAAAATGATTTTTTTTTTTTTTTCATTATCTTTTAAAACAGATATGATGTGTCGGATTTCTGTCTGATCAGATGCTTGATGGACGGACTACTTTGTATTCAATACTTAAAATTTTGTATAGCAAACAATAATTTTGACAAGTAAATTGGAAATAGAATCTAAGTAATAACTAACAATATCACTCAATTCCTTCAATATTTTACATATAATACATTATTATGTTACATTTCAGCTCACGCCTACTACATGTTATACTCTCTGAAACTATTTAATATAATCTCATAACTCATTACCCTCTGAAATTGTCCATTTACTTAAATGTATTTACACACATGTTTAAAGAAAATGTATTTTATTGACATATTTCTTTGTAATATTATCAATAGAAATTCAATATTGACAATTAATTTTTATTCAATTATTTTATCAGATTAAATTTGAATTTAATCTGATGAGTTTTTTTGCTATAACAAATTATTTCTTTGTCAAAAGAATACGTGCCCTACGGGTACCCACATCTCTAACAAATATTAGTTTTTGAAAATGCATTTTATTTGCTTTATTCAATCGTATGAAATGTTATTCTGTGCTATTATTTGTGCTCCACAATATGTACTGCCTGTGGCTAGAAAATGCATACCATTATTATTTTTATTTTTATATCACATTTTACTATTTGCAAACATGACTTTTAATGCCCTACACTCACACACATGGTGTGTGCAAAAATTTAGTTTCTTTTAGATTTAACTTTTTAGGAACTCTTTCGAATTTTTAACTGACTGACAGATTGAAAAGTCCTGGAAGATGACTCTTATAGGAGATGGCTCTTGAAGAGTGTTCTGATCGCATAAGACTCTTTTAAAAAAGTAATAAATTTATCGCCAGACATGTGGCAGCTCAACGACTTTTCAAATATTTTTTCAAATATATTACGATTAAAATCAAAGGAGGGACCTGCTATGTCTAGAACATTCACCTAATTTTAATGCGTGTTTAAATCTCTCAAAGAGTTAATTTTTCTCCAATGGAAAAGATTATATCCTATCAAATTACTTGTCTATTAATAAAGAAGTTTATCTCAATGAAAACAACAGATTATTCATACTAAAAGGCTTTGTTACAAAGTAAAGAAAGAGCTGTTGGAGTTCTCGCCATCAATACCCAATTTAAATCGAAATTCAAATTAAAACCAAACAAAACAATACAAAACAAAACAGAGCAAGAAATATGACAAACAAAATGAAACCGGAAGTGATGTAAAAACCAATTCACAAATGGATATTTATGCTTAATTTCGACACACCTAACCCCTTATTCCCTGCTTAGAATACGCTCATCCCAATTTAAAATGTGTCGCACTTTATTGCATTGTATGTCTATCTCTTTCTGAAGTGTATAATTCGAGAAAATAAATGTCAATGATTGTTTGTTTGTATGCTTGTGAGTATTTGTTTGCCAGCTTGTTTTTATTTTTTTTTTTTTGTTTTTTTTTTTTTTGCTCCATAAACTTCTTCTGTTTATCTCTGGGATAAGAAGAAAAAGAGTTGACTTTTGTGGGTGGTATGTTGGCAGGCAGGTTAAGGTTACAACATTCAATGGGTTTCTATCCATTATCTTAAGTTCTTTTGTCAATTTTCTATTTGGTATCGTCGTACACTGACATGGTGTTAAAATAGCAAAATAAAGGGCATAACATTGCTAAGCTTTTTTTATTTAAAATTTATGCAAAGAATTATTGCTTTGATTTATTTTGTTACTTGGCAGGGAGCTACATTTCTTTCCACCCTATTGTGTTAGTTATCCCATGTTTATTTGGTATTGTCACAAAAGTCATAAAACTTTCTAGAGGCTATAAAAGTTTCTTAAGTTATAAACCTAAGATTTTTTGCTGCCAAATAGGATACAATGTGGGATTTTGGTTAGAAAAAAAAATAATAAAAAACTATAAGTGTGAAGAAATTCTGTCCGTCTTGAATATATTCTTTTACAACTGTTGTAACTGTTGTTTGTTTCAAGCTATTTTTTTTTAATTGCTTCATTATGACTTTTCATTGCATATTTATGTGCGCAGTTTTTGCAATGAAAATTTTATGGTGAAATTATTACCTTATCAACGTCTTTATAGTAATATATATATCCACAAAAAAACAATAATCACTGCCAACTTTTGAAACATTTTTAAATCAGGCGTTGTATTTATAACTTTTTCAGAAGAGTTATAAACAGGGACCCAAAATAACTATTATTTGATTTTTTGTGATCGAAAAAATTGCCCAATTTTAAGGATTATTTTTAAAAATTGCTTTTTAATTGTTATTAATAAGAGATATTACATTAATTGTCCATAACTATTATTATTCAATCGATTCTTTTTTACGCTGAGTCATAACTGTTATGCATAAGAAATTGTCTTTCCATTGTCAATTATTATTCCAAAAATGATTTTGGTCCAATTTTAGAAATTTTTTTATACACCAATCGATAGGGAGAGGTCGAAATTGGATTTTGGCCACCACAAGAGGTGGTCCTGAGTCCCAAAAATGCCCGATTTTGGACCATTCTCGAATAAAAATGTTATGCACCAATCGAAGGAAAGAGGTCGAAAATGGATTTTGACTATTATCAGAGGTGGTTCCGAGTCCCAAAAATGCCCGATTTCGGTCCATTTTTGAAAAAAAAAAATTATGATCTAATCGATGGAAAGAGGTCGAAAATGGATTTTGACCATCATCAGAGTTGGTTCCGAGTCCCAAAAATGTCCGTTTTCGGTCCATTTTTGAAAAAAAAATTTATGCTCCAATCGATGGAAAGAGGTCGAAAATGGATTTTGACCATCATCAGAGGTGGTTCTGAGTTCCAAAAATACCTGATTTCGGTCCATTTTCGAAAAAAAAAAAAAGTTATTCACCAATTAAGGTCGAAAATGGATTTATCATTTAGAATATCTCCGGACCCTAGAAAGGACCGGTTTTGACCAATTTCGGAAAAATGTTATGAACCAATCGATGGAAAGAGGTCGAAAATGGATTTTGACCTTCATCAGAAGTTGTTCCGAGTACCAAAAAAGCCCGATTTCGGTTAATTTTCGAAAAAAAAAAGTTATGCACCAATCGATGGGCAGAGGTCGAAAATGGATTTTGAACATCATTTAGAGTATCTCCGGACCCTAGAAAGTACCGTTTTTGACCAATTTCGGAAATTTTTTCTTTTCGCTTCAATCGATTGGGAAAGTTCGAAAAATAATTTTAGACATAACTTTGGTTGGCTCCGGATCTTGGAAAGTACCGTTCTCGACCCTTTTTGTGCTTTCCAAGGTCCGGAGCTGCCCTAAGGTATGTCCAAAAGCCATTTCCGACCATTTCTTATCAGTTGGAGCAAAAAAAAATTTAAGGTGGTTCAAAATAAAATTTTTTTTTGCACCAAATGATAGGGAAAGGTCGAAAATAGCCATTTCCGAGCTCAATCCAGCGGCATCGACAGTACTTTGTCAGGGTAGCCGATCAGATTTTTTCAGCTCAAGGCGGCATATTTATGAGTCAAAAGAAATGCGGTCAAGAGAGAAATACTTAAGTCGCCAACATTTTTTTCGTTTTATCTCCGAATCAACAGAATTTTTGAGACATTGAACAATACTCCTCTTTATTTCTTTTTATTTGGTTACAGTTCTTATACAAGAAAGTCTGGATAAAAGAAGTCGTTGGCGCGATTGGAGGATAGGCAAGGGTAACAAAACATTGTCGAGCCAACGATAATGCGCGGAAAGCTACAGATTAATGGATGAATAAAATGGAACTACTTGATAAGTTCGTTGATTTAAATATGAGATATGTTAGAGTTTTTTCTCATATTCGAGGCATGGCGTCACTCATTTATTCATTGAAATTTACTTTTGCCCGTACGTTTTGTATATAAGTATATGTACGTACTCTCATACGTCTGCGTCAAATACTTGACCAGATATTATGAATTTGAATTGATTTTTGTATATAGGGGTCGTGGCATCGCCCATTTCTTTAACCTTTCTATAAACCATATGTACAAAATCATATCCATCTGCGTCAAATAGTTGCTAAGGTATAAAAATGCTCATGTGCTTCAAATACTTGATCAGATATTATAAAATTTATTGGTGGCGTGGCGTTGCCCATTTTAGATAAACGAGTCTTTACAGCCAAAAAGTTTCTCTCGAATAAGCTACCGCTTGAATATGAGATAAAGTGCAATGAAGTCAACATTGTCAAGGAAAGAAACGCTTAAATAGTTAGGCGTAAGTGCGAGCGGAAAATGGCAACAAAGTTTAGATTCTTTAATCCATATTGTTTAGCATGATTTTTTTATAGTTAATAGAATATATATCAAATTGCATGCTAGTAGGAAATTACGACTAAAAAGTTATATCCATTTCATAAAATATTTTGCAGTCTTTTTTCTTCGCCAGCAATATTATGCAGCTAACTGATTTTATTCAAATTCGAACAAGATTCGAACCATACTCCAGAAGGCCTCACTGATATCCTTAAAATTCTTTATTTCGATACAGAAAAACTTTTGCTTTTAAGGCAGTAACTTAAGATACACTTGACACTCTGCAGCTCAATTGAAGTAAATTGCATAATCAATCTAACCACATCAGACTCATTGATATTAATGCGAAAATTTAACAACGTAATCAATACCATAATACAATATAACTGAATTTATTGTGATGTTAATTACAAAGTTAATTACTTTTCATAGGGCAAAACAAAAATTACATCATAAATTTCTTCCGGAAATTACAATTGTGTGAATAACAAAAAAAAAAAAGTTCATTGTTTTTCACGAAATTTTCAATATATCTCAAGAATTTACGCATAAATTCCAATTAAAGTAACGCTTGAAATTACTCGTACATAGGAAATAAATTTCGCTCTTTTGTATGCAAAACATTCATAGAATATAAATTTTCCAGAAAAAAAAAAAAAGTAACACAATTCGAAATTGTGTAAGTGTATCTTATGAAACTCATGCAATTTCGCACCATTACATTACCCACACAACATTTGGCGCTCCTTCAGTCGGATAGTCAGTCAAGTGAGTTAAAACTTCCATTGCGGTAAAATTAACACAATTTATTTGAATTTATTTCGCTTTATGGAAGTTCAAAATTTCCCTCGCTGAATGCGGAAATCACAATGGCATAGTCTTACGTGATTTTTCCAAAGAATTTCAAATTATTTTGTGTAATTTTTTTTTTCATTTTGTCATCATGGTTTTCTTTCAAATAAATTTGATTTTATGCAAATTTGCTTTAGAAGAAACTATGCTTGTGCAGAAAATTATAAGTATTGAAAATAATTTTATAGGATATACATATATAAAAAAACAAGTCTCTTAACTAACTCATCCTAATGAATAAGATGCATTTTATGTTGCTTGGTAACAGGAATCTGAATTCAAAATTGAGCGTTATTCGATCTATCCTTAGAATTATATTATTATTAACTATCCAGAATTAATAGCTAAAATGGAAGAAAATTATTTATTTGTCAAAATTTATTTTGTCAGCTTTAAACTGTAAATAATCTCATAATTGTTTATAAGAGTGTCCGCAGAAAATGGCCGATTTGAAGAAAGACAATAAACCGCATTTACTTGATATAATCAGGTTCAACTTTCTTCCATTTCCGATGTTAAAATAATTACTTGGGAAATTGCTTTGAGTCGATTAATAGCAAGTGAGCTGGAGGGTCGAAATAAGTAAAGGGATAGTTCTACAAACAAGGCAATTTTGAACTTATGTTAATACAGAAAAAAATGTATATCTTCTAAATGGAAATTGTAAGCCATAAATGGGTCTAGCATAACGTGACCATATGATCCGCTTTTCGCGGATTTTTTGATTTTCTGCTCCGCGCGTTCTGCGTTTTCATTGAAAATAATAAGTCTCATTTTGCTAGGGTTTTGGGCGATTGAGGACACTTTTTTTTAGAAAATACAAAAAATAATACAAATAACTGGAGATCAAATCCATTTCAAACCATGCAGTCGGAATTGGTTATCGATTAAATATGTTGTTTTTCAAAGTAATTAAGGGAACGTATTTTCCCCCGATTTGAGTGAAAGTCATTTTTTACGAAGTTATGCACATTTAAAATTTTAGTGTCAGAGCTTGAAAAACCACTGAAAATTTTTTTAAAATAGTCGCATTTTCATCCAAATCAAAATAATTAACTTTTGTCTTTCGATTCTAATTTTGAAAATTGCTGAAAATTGACAGAACTTTTTATGAAAAAAAAAAAGGCTGATTTTCTCAAAAACCCCAATTTTGTTTAGGCTTACAATTTTATTGTGGATTTGTATTAATATGCGAGAGAAATGACATCATGAGTTTAATGCTTGTTAAAACATATCGAAATGTCAATTTTTTTGTTTTTCATCATTGCCGAGCCACTCTACGGTACTATTTCGTTATAACTTTTTATCATGGAAAAGATATAAAAACATTGTATGCATATTTAACTTTTTCGCTGACAAAGTTAAGCGAACAAAACATTCACAGCCCACAGAAGTACAGTCAGCGAAAAAGCTATATGTGCGTACAATGTTTTCATATATTTCCCATGATAGAAAGTTATTACGAAAATAACGGTAAAACAAAAGTATGCAGAATGCAATAGTCAATATATGATTTTCCTTAAAAATAAATGGAGATACATATCTGATTTGCTACTGTTTTCAGGATTTGAAAGTACCTATATATAATTTTTTGCAGTTAAAACAAAAGTATCTTAAAAAAAGTTTCATCAACTTTTTCCTGCTCCGCGTTTTGGTCAAAAATATCTGATCACGTTAGTCTAGCATGACCTTCAAATTAACCTCGTATCGAAATATATTTCTTATAAAAAAACCTAAAGTTCTCGATGTGTCTTAATATTTTATTTAAGATAAATTCTATGGAATTTTCTCTTTCACATCATTCACTTGGAAAATATTCGGAGTTCATGTTCAAATGAATTTAGTGATCGTCACATATCTTTATGTAAAAACACGTGCTCCAAAAAGTTTAAGATATTGTATAAAAAATTTTAAAATCCTAAAACTTTTTATATATTGTACAATGTACATAAATGAAAGAGTTGATACTTTTAGCTTTTTAAAAATCGTTTTATAGTTATCGTTAAATTTGCAAAAGTTATAACAGCTTGAAAAAAGTGCCTCATTACTCAATCACGCTTTCAAATATTTAAACAATAAATGCCGAGATATTCATATTTTTTTAATCAACAAGTAGCAATTCAGCTCGAAAAAAAATTTTAAAATTATTTTTAAATTATTTTCCAAACAGCTGCAGTAGCTGTAGCTGAAGTTATTTTATGTATATAAAAAACATTTTTCAAAGCAAAAGTTATTGCCTCTGAACACATTTTCGGAAGATTTTTGATTTGATTTTAAGCTGAGGTTTGTTCAAGGTCATAAGTGGAAATAAGCTTTTTTGAAAAATCACATCTCATATATACTTGAGTTGTAAAATATAAAATCGTAGATGGTTTTAAAATGTTAAGTTTAAATTGGTGGACGGTTGGTAAAAGAAAGACCGATATGAAAGTGTAAATCAAACTGAAATATTTTTTAGGTGGACAGATCTTGGATTTTGTGTAAAGGAAACCATTTAAAGTAAAAATATAAAAAAAAGAATTTACTTAGTAGAAAAAATTCATCTGAAATATTCCTATAATGCACAGAAAAGTATTAAAGCCTCGTTACACTCAAAATTTTAATTTTTTATTATAACTTTATTATTAATGTACAAAAGAAAAAGTCTGTTTTCAACAAGTCAACAAAAAAAAAAAGGTTTTTCTTTTCTTTCCTGTCCAAATTTCATGACCAGCAGCAATTATCGTGCCAACATTGAAAGCAAAATTTTCTTTTTTTTTTGGCGTCACATAAACATATAAAAGCGGTGACATTGCTGAAAAGATATTACATGGGACTACTGGTATGTAGAGAAACGCTGCATAAGCTAAAAGTGTAGGGAATAATAAATGTAATGCTAAAAATAAACTACAGCATTATCATGATAATATGAACAGCATTTTTGGAAACTTTCAGAATAGCTACATAGATATCATGCTGCTATTAAAATTTACAGGCTCGAAATATTGAAAATTCATAATTTTTGTCATCGTATCACAAAACCAATGAAATTTTTGCATTCAAACTGTTTATTTAGTTATATTATATCTTATCGTGCACTGACTGTACCTTAACAAGAAAATTTTTAAGAAAATAATAATTTAAGCAAACAAATGTTTCTTTATACAAAGTAGCCAAGTTAATGCAAAAGAAAAGAAAAGAAAAGAAAAATAACGATAAGAAAGACCAACTAAATATTAATGAGTTATTAATGAAGCTGCCACAGCTACGCCAAATGATAATAACGCAGTCGCAATTTATAACGTCAAGGGTTTGTTTTTCGGGGGATTTTCTTTAAAAGCTTGAAAGTAAATGTGCTGAGGTAGCGGTCAAATAAAAATTAAAGTTGAATTTTCTGTTGCTTTTTTTTAAAGTTATTAGAGTTTAAGAATTTTAATTGAATGAATAAAAAAACGTTTAAGAAATAACAACAGCTGATAGCACCGCTGTTGTTGATAAACTTATTCAGTGAAATAAAATTTCTGCGGGTGGGTCATTGTTTTCTAACCGCTTCATTCCGCTTCACCGGAAGTTACAGCAATAAATTTTATTTTGTTGAGTCTCAAATTAAAGTCAAATGCGGCACAATATGGTAATTCAAAAGAAATTAACTGTAGGTATTATATAGCGGCCCAAATAGCACCACTTCGAAAAAAGTTTAATTTTCCAATATTTTAGGCAGCTTTTATGAGAATAATTTTTTTTTAAAAGTTTCAATGTTTGCAGTTTTAAAAATAATAAATTCGTAAAATAGTTAAAAGTTAAATTTTTTTTTAACAAAAATTTAAAGTTCATTTAACAAAAATCGTGAAATTCCCGGCTATTTCTGAAATTTTTGAATTCTTACCAGGTCCCCGGTTTTGATATGAAGTCCCCGGCCTGACTGGGCTAATCCCGGTTACTTCGTAACCCTGAATATAGCCACTTGAAAACATTTACATTATTCAAGCCGCTTTGTGACGTTCTCTCCTTGTATTAAATAATATTGCTCATACGTCATGGTGAGTCAAAAATTATGTAGAATTTTGAAATTTAAAAAATGAAATATATTTTAAAAATAGGTTTACTGGTTGATAACAGCAATAGCGTAAAAATATAAAAGTTTTTATCACTTCGAAGTTATTACCAAAAGTATGAATTTTTTTTTAAGCTTCCAAATTGAGTCCACTGGCTTATTTTCCTGAAATCATTATGTAGTAAAACTATATTCTTAATGCTACAATATGACCCTTACTGCTTATAGTATTTTTTTTTGCTATAATATATAGTTGATGGATTGAATGATTATGAATGTTAAGAATGATTATCATGATTAAATCATTGAGCTAAGAAAGCGTTTAATGAGATATGAAATATATTAAGTTAAGTGAAACTGCTCTAAATAATGTTACCCATACGTCAAGTTATCTAAAAACAAATTTCAAAATTCATAAAATTAATTTCTCGCTTATTTCACGTCGAAAAAAAATTCAGCCCGGTACGTCGTACATTGGCTTCTCTAGATCAGAAAACAACACGTTTGCTTACTTCTAACATCCTTTGCGCTTAATGAAAAAAAATGTTTATAGTGTGAATTTCAGTTTTTGGCAACCAGCTATTTATTAACAATTTTATGACCCTTACAACTGGCAGTGTAAAATCAAAATGTATGAATGACGAATGGATCTACCTATTGTACGAGTGTATTTAGCATGTGGATGTATGTTTAATTATTGAATTGTAGAGGAAAGTTTCGTTATATATGATACTAGTGATACATACCAAAATGCATACTAAAATTACTCTCTTAACATCTCATTTTATCTTCTCTCTTTAAAAGTAACAAAAAAGAAACAATTGAAAGAGAGTTGATCTCTGAACTTCGAAGCCAAATATAATTTTTGTGTAAGATTTTTCAAAAATTTAATACTCAAAAATGTGATGTGATATAATGTGTTTTATAATCAAATATATAATTTGTAAATTTCGCAATAATTAAGCTATGCTCGCAACATGGCGACCATTGTAAAGGTACTTTTCAGTTTCTAATACAAAATCGGACTCAATTTGGGCACACTGCTAAATAATCGGCGACAATTCAAAATTCACCAGAGAGAAGCACTTGCAATGTTCCGTAATGATTTTGTTCTTGATCGTTACAAAGTGGTAAAAAACCCACAAAGTCACAGAGGTCAAAGGTCACTCGGAATATCTTTTACATGCAACCATCAATCAAAGATCTCATCAAGATCTACAACATTGCAGAAAAATTTAATTGAATATGATTAACCAGTTTGGATTGGTGAACAATTTTTCATCAATCTGCTCAAATCGAGTACAATTTTGCACCAGAAATCAAAAAGTACAAGCACATTGGTCACACATAAATCAAGCATATTATGTGTTATATGTCGTTTTCAAAAGGTTTTATTATGAAATATTTAAATTACAAATTAATATATGAAAAATTGTTACTAAAAAATCGGTTTTTCTAATGATCTCCAATACAAGTCTATGTACATAGATACAAAATTCTATGAAAATCACACTTAGTGAGCCATTTTGAATTGCCATTTGACATCAAATGGGCGTCTTACATGCTTGCTACTTAATGACTCTCCTTTACTTACATCTAATTAGAAAAAGGTGTAAAATAGCGAGAGAAAAAAATGAAAAAGGTACTGCTTTTTTTTTCAAGTTTAGCATTTTATAATGAAGTCACCTCTACATATTACACAAGGGATCACGAAAAAACTGCCGCCATTTTCATGGTATTTCAAAAAACTTTTTTTACTTTCAAATTAAGTTCATTCATGAGTTTTTTCTTCCCCATTTTTTTTTTATTTTTTTATGTTTTCTTTTTTATCGACTTCTATTTCCTAAAGTAAAAATCTAATGGTCTTAATACCAACAGCAACATAAACAAGAGCCTAGCTGCAGAAAGGAAAACCGCCTAAAAGTTGAGCAATTATTTTTTTTTTGTGTCTCTTTTCTTTCCACGCTAATTCACTGTGTTTGTAAGTATGTGTCAGCGTATTGTGTGTGCCAACCGTGCTGCCAGATTGAGAAGTGTTTTTTTGCATAGTGCGTTTGAATTCTAGACTTGTGCCGATGAAATCGCTATGTTGTCATTAACATCTCAACTCAGCGACCAGGCAGCCACTGGTCACCAAACGACCAAGTTGTTAAGTTTGCTACTCGCTACTTATACGAGCACTCGTTCTTTCTACTTTTTTTAGTACTAAATTACCCTTTTTGCTGCCTTAAATATAAACGTACACAGATAACACCTTTACTGTATTATTGATATTTTTTTTTTTTTGTTCTGTCAAATTCGCTTCAATTGATTTTTTATATAATTTTTTATTTGTTGTGACAATATTCAAAATATTATTTATTTTATATTATTTTATACTCGAACACGGAGAAATGATTAATACCAAACGGGCTAAAAAGTTCAAGTAAGATTTTATCTAAAGCATTTTTCTTTTGTCACTATACTTAAGAGGCTTTTTGTGTGCAAGAACTTAAGTTCAAACGATCAGCATCCAGTGGCAAAAGAAAAATAATTCTCATATAGTGATATCTTTATTTGAAAAAATTGCATTACATTTTCAGCAAATCTTTTGTGGGCATTGAGTGGAGCGAGCTAAGTGAGACTAAAAGAAATTTTCTTATTTTCTTTGTGATTCTCTTTCTGACAGTTATTATCATGGTAGTCTTTACAATAATAAATTTCATTGATGCAATTGAAATTACGCATCTCAAGAAAATCGATGAAATTATGGAGTTAAATTACATTGATGATGATGATTATAAAGCAATTGAAAAAGAAGTACCGGATACAGAAACAGAAGTAAAAGAAGAAGGGAAAGGAGAAGAGAAAGAAAGAAGAAGGAAAGAAGAAAGAAAAGAAGAAGGAAAAGAACAAGGGGAAGAACAAGGGAAAGAAGGGAAAGAAGAAGGAAAAGAAGGAGGAAAAGAAGAAGGGAAAGAAGAAGGGAAAGAAGAAGGGAAAGAAGAAGGAAAAGAAGAAGGAAAAGAAGAAGGAAAAGAAGAAGGGAAATAAGAAGGGAAACAAGAAGGAAAACAAGAAGATAAAAAAGACGTGAAAAGATCTCCAACTTATTTTTATAGCATCTAGACATAACTGCGACGCACAGTGTAACACTTTCATATAAGCTGCGGCCAAAACTATAAGGAGTTGTCGTAGAGAAATTTGGCATGGACCGTTTGTTTGTAAAGATTAAGAAATTTTGTGAAAATGAATAAAATTGGTTCAGAATCAAGCATAGCTCTCATACAAAAAAAAAATTTAAATCATTGCTTTCGTAAAGGATTGTGGTTTTTTTTCTAGTTTTATTTATTTTAAAAAGAGCGCAAGTGCTTTACAAAATATTTTTTTTTTCGTGGTAGAGGGTATGGAAACTGCATTTCAAATCAAATTCAACGTAATGAACTAACCCAAAGCTACTGTGATAAGTTTCAGAGTATGTTTTCAGGCCTCTATCTACCCTGGGAAAAAAAAAACCACGGCATATGTTCAGTTAATTGACGTTTGCGGATCCTACTTTTTCCCAAATGTCTGTTTACATGGTTCATTTGTTGCTTTCCTCATGCTTTCGAGTTCTCCTTCAAGATAAACTCAGAATGAAGGATGATGCCTAACTATTTGACTTCTTTTGAAGTGTAGATGTTGTTTCATTTATTGAAGGAATGATGAAGATGGAGATTTTGAATTTTACTGCGGCGAATGAAAGCTGTGTATTTTTTTTTAAAGTTTGGAGAACGCAAACTCCATGAGTTTAGAGAAATTTCTAATAATCAATATTACTAAGTCGTCAGCATATGCCATGATTCGTAAACACATTTTGTTCTCATGAAAAAAGTAAGGTAATTTGTAAAATTTTTTTGAGTTAAGCGAACTTAGACGAAATACAATGTCACACCGATGCCTTTTTAAGGACTATTAAATAAAACCGCATACGAACACAGAAAGGTACTATGAATGACTTTAGAAAATTATTTTTTTTATCCAAAAGAAGTTTCAATTATTCCACGGTGCCATGCAATTGTGTCAGCATCATCATCATCATCAGCATCTGCGACCATGGCAGCTTTTGGGCTCTAACGGTAGCTTAAGTTAATCTTGCGGTTCTGGCGCCAGCTGCTGACCCGTTACAGTTAACCTGTCGGCTGTTGTATTGTTATTGCTGGCTGCTGCTGCTGCTGTTGTTGTTATCATTGCTACGATGCGGCTGTTCTTACTGTTGTTGTTTTTTATGGGACACGTGTTCGACGCCCTTAATGGCTTTGCATTATCTGTTGATTGCTATGCAATTAAAATTTTCTCGTCGTTTCCTACTATTACCTTCATTTTTAATGAGCTGGAATTTTGATTAGAGGTTTGCGGCATTTCTTCGCTTTTTTTCTCTCTCTTTCAAGATTTAAAAAAAGCTGGGTAATATAATTTTTTTTATTTTTAATTGCATCAATTTTCATTTCAAACTCAATTTACTTTGAATTTATTAAGAATATGTAAAACTATAAATAATGTCTTCTGATTCTAAACATAAAAATTTTGAGATTTTACATTCTTTGGTTTGAGATGATTATGACATTTGCCTTAAAATATGCAATACATGCTCGCTTGACCTTTCATTGTTCATAACTTATACAATTTTGCATTGCATAGTTTTAGGCGAACTTATTTTCTGTTTAATAGCGCGTCATTTATACTTAAGAAATATAAAATAAAAAAACTTTCAATTAACAAAGCAAAACTTCTGCACTAAGAACTATAAGTAGTAAAATATTGAGCAACAGTCCAACAATATTATCGCTAACAGCTGTCAATTGATTGTTGTTGTTCTCATAGCAATTTTAGCTGTTACTTTTTGTTATTTCTCTAATAACAATTACCATAAATAGGCCTAAGTACAACACTCAAATTCACCTCACCTTCAAGATTTGCCTTTGCCTCTCTTGTTGTTTTTTGGCAAGTGAAGCTATGTAAATGAAATACCCAACAAAGATTAAATAACGTAAAATGTAAGCTTTATTTGTTGTTGTTTCTTACACATTTAAGGATTAAGCATGCCCGCTAAATCCGTAATGTTGTCCTTCAAACAAAAGTTGCGCGTAAGCGAAAAAAAAATATCCGTAGAAGAAAAACGCATGTAGCAGCAACAACAAAAAAAAAACATGGCAATACTAGAATTCGCATATATTAACTGCTTAAGTGAACCCGATTAGAGTTTTCTTTTTGCTTTTTAACCCATGCAGTACGGGAAGAAATTTCTATGCTTTATTTTCAAAGGTCAAAATGAGAAGTATGCAATTATATAGCAACGTATTACTTTGCAAGATCCAATGAGTAACTTAAGCCCATTTGCTCTGCAGACATCCGAAATTTTGTGCGCCCAAATCGCTGCTGGAATAAATTTTTATTTTTCCAAAATATTTAGCTTCAACCGCTATAATTTTACTAGGGGATTCAGTGTTCAAATGAACGTTTTCATCTTTTATAAATTCGATATCCTTTGGATTGTGTCGTAGTCAAAATGTACTTTTTACTCTTTATTAAATTATTAACTCAAGAATTGTTCAAAGTTTTTAGAAAATTATTTATTTCACTAAACACGCTTGAATCAAATTATTTAATTTATACTTTTATTTAGGACACGATGTTAAAAAATTCAACTTAAAACTTCTGCTGGATACAGATATTAGGGGAATTTTCTTTTCTACCAGCCCGTTGCTGGTTTGTACAAAACCCTAGAATGTTCTCGTGTATTCCTGAAATCTACCGATTTTTCATCGTATTTTACCAAAGTCGCCAGAGTTCAAAGTGTATCAAATTATGTCTCAGATCTCAAATTGCAGCGTTGGTACTAAATTGTCAACACCAATGTAGAGCAGGTTAAGTAAGTAGCTGAAATAGTCTTAGAAAAACAAAATGAAGTAGAAAACAAGAAAGAGTGGTAAAGCAAAAAGTCCAACATAAAACAATTGAAGCAAAATAGCTTAAGTAGACAGTAAAAGAAAGAAAAATAATTTTCTATGACCTCTGAGCTGGAAAACCTTCAATTATTTTAGTAGCATTGAATTTCTTGTACTAATCGGGGCCCAAACTGAAGGCAGTGGGAAAGCGTTGAAAGGAAGTGTTATTATGCCTATAATTAGTTTCAAGTAGGGAAATTAGTAACGTTTAATTACACGGAAAAAAGTACGTCAAACAAAAAAACATTTAAAAGCTTTGGTAGAGGTAGCACTTAAATGTCTACATACAAATACATACTTATGCCCACTGTAAGGAAGAAAATTATTTTTAAGGACATTTAAAAAGCCGTTACCATTTGTATACCACGTAGCACTATTTTGGCTTACAAGAAACTCAACTACAAAATCAAGCACTTGTTAGCATTTACAACATACAAGTAGCTACAACCTGCATATATGTATATTTAACCCCATATTGACTTTTAGTCACATACAAACATATGTATGTGTGTATATTACTCCAACAAACTTCAGTGAATGTCCGCATGTGTATTTGTTCTATAGTGCCAGTCCTAGCATTAGTTACGCATTTGTTAAGCTTTCATGTCACATTTAATGAAACGATGCGCCTCCGAAAGGAATATATAGTTTTGAATTAGTTATTTAGTTCTATCATTCATCCCTTACCGTTTGCCATACGCTACATGTTCAATCAAAACTCATGCCAGACAATTTAGCCCCACCCAAGTGATTTGGATTTTTTCTTTTTTTTGTTTTTCAAGGAAGGTATTGCGTGTACTGAACGCATTTCAAGGGTTTCCGTTTAATATTTCTGACCCTTTCTTTTGTGTTCTAAAAACAAATTAAATGCAAATTGAATGAAATTAAAAATGAAAAAATGTAGAAAGAAAGCACTAACGATCAAAAGGTAACATCAGTTAATATTGCCAACTTGCACACTTTTACCATAAGTACATACATATGTATTTATGTATATATGTATACATATAAGTATATAACGCAATACAAACATAAATGTGTGCGCGTGTATATACTTATCCCCACCAAGTTATTTGCTTTACTTATTTCTTTCAAATTAATTTCCACAATCTATTCTAGGGTTTCTAATGCGCTCCTTTCATGGTTTTTGCTTTTTTGTCTACATCGTCTATCAGTTTATGTTGTTAGCTTTATTGATTTCTATTTTATCTGACAATATTAAGTTCATTTTTTGTTTTTTCTTTTTTGTAACAAAATACATTATACAAGATTTTTTAAAAAAAAATATAGTATATTTATAGTTTTTTCCAAATTACAACCCAATTTTATGCTTATTCTTAATTCCCTGTTACTTACTCAGCGCCGGATTAAGACTTTTGCTGCGTCTGGGGCTAAGAACCAGAAAGGGGCCCCTTCACTATACATTAAATTTAGAAATAACGAATTTTTTTCCCCCAATAAATGCGTTAAATAATTTTTTTTTCTAAAAGTCTAATCGAATGTACCAAAAAAAAAGGTCAAAATCCACAACCTCTTTTGTCACCTAAGGGCATATGAGCTTGGGGTCTGAGTCCCGCTAAAACCCTCATAATTCAGCGCTGGTTGGGGGCCCCTTTGAGCTCTGGGCTCGGAGCTATTAACCCTGTTCCAGTATTCATGTTCTTATGGTAAAATACATGACATAGCATTTACAGATTTTTGCCTGTAAGAATAGTGGCATGCCCACATGCCAAAAACTGCCTATTTTCATCTGAAAGTTACTTGAGTCACATATGGTTCTTATACACAAATTATACAGGCGAAGGCAAGACCGCTAGACTCCTTTTTAACTGCCATAACACAACATAAACGCTTTATTTTAATTTTTCGCTGGAAAGGTTGTGAAAAAAATCAGTAGGCGGTCCCACGCCTCTAACTAAATTAATGAATTGATTTTGATGATATTTGGTATGAAGATAAGTTTAACCTTCAAGCAGAGTGGTCGTGGCACCACAGTCACAGATAAATCGCAACAACGATTTAGATTAGATTGATTCCTGAGCAAAGATATTTGTTTTTCAGTAAGCGGTTCTACGCCCCTAAATTAGTAGCCAAATGCAGGAAGGAGCTAACTAAGTTGAGGCGTCAGCTCGACGTAACTCTCATATGGGTTCCAGGTCACAGGAACATTGAGGGTAAAGAAAAGGCGGACCAACTAGCAAGGCGCGGTTCCTCTCTTGCATATACCACTCGGTACAGTGGCAGCAAAGAACTGGAGAACCCTTAAAACCTGTAAAACATCCAGAGCAATTTGGTCATCCTATAACAATTCAAAAACCACAGACCTACTGTCCAAGAGCCGAAGTGACATTGCGAGAGACACCGCGACTTGCACTGGACACTGGACTATTGGCAAGCATGCTGAAAATTTAAGTATTCCATTTAACTCCTTTTGCCGCAGTTGTCTGAATGTAGATGAGAAAGAATCTGTCGAACATTTTCGCTGTAGCTGTCCGGCCCTTGTCAGAAATAGGCTCAGATATCTAGGACAAGCCTTCTTCAACAACCTCAGCGATTTGGCCGAAATGACATCAGATCACTGCTTATATACATTATATATTATATACATATATTATATTATACACACTGGATATAGCTTTAATCGCTGCTAAGGCTATATAGATTTTTTGACGACCCTCTTTACCAGTCTTGGCGGGTCACTTATGTGGAATTAAAATGGCACTTCTGGTGCTACTTAAGGATTCTAGCATGCTTGCTAGGCCGCACATTTTTTTATTTGTTGCGATTTCTTCAATGTATTTCGACCTTTTCAATGCTTCTTAATTTTTTTTTTATATTCAAGATGCCATTCGCATTTTCCACAACTCGCCCACTTTTCGCCCTAAAACTATTCATTATACCAGTTTGCCTAAGCACATTACATTTCTTTGGGAAACTTTCTTGAGAAGTAATATAAGTTTTTTACTTCTGCTGAAGAGAAAATCCACTTTCTATCCGGATGGTTCTTTTGTGTTTTTGCGCCCCTGTACCATGTTTTATTATTTTTATTATATTACCCTGAAAAATTTCCTTAGTAAAGAAAATTAGGTTTCTTCGTTAATGTCCACTTTTCCAAGTCAGACTGTCCTTCATACAAACGGTGCAAGAGTTAGCAAAACAAAGATCAGTTCTTGCTACCGTAAGGAACGTAAAATAATTTGGAACAACGAATAGAAACTTGGACACAAGTACCTTCTCATGTCAAGATACATATAAGCTGTGGAGACTGCGGACAGCCGCTCTACTTTTTGAAATCTGGCATTAAAGTGGATGAAACTTTGTGATGTAAGTCTATCTATTTCGTCTATAATTAAGCTAAAATTATGAAACGAACTTAATCATTCTAAAATATTTGTTTCAATAACAACCTTATTTTAATAGTATTTTATATTACAACCAATTAAACGTAATCCTTTTGTTAGTAGAAACAATAATCGTATTTGGAACCTCAAACAGTATCAGCAGCAGCTCATAGTACCATGCATGATTTTAAATCCAATTTCTACTTGTAACTAATGAGATTTCACTGAATTTTATCGAATATCCAGAGGATGGTACATAAATGAATCAATTCTTAAGTGGCAGCTGCTCGACACCGAAGACGACAAAATCAAACACACACACTCACATAAGACGCATACATAAGTTTTCTTCTTAAAGTTGACAAAAGAACAATTCGAGAGCCCATGTTGTGTAGAGACATACACACACAACAAAGGATACAGTAAAACCCTTTCAAGCTAAAAATAAATAAAAAAAAACTAAATATACCACCCACAACCCACTTGAGAAAGCCACATTAGATGAGTTAGAAATCCACTTCGTGTCAGTACGAATGAATGCTATGAATAACAACAACAAAAAAGGAAAATGAAGGTGTATGCAAAAAAAAAGAGAGAAGCTTAAGATGAAGAAGCCAAAAAGGACACTCTAAAATACCAGATAGTGGAGATGAATTCCATGTGCAACTGATGTTAATGACAAAAACAATGTTTTTTATACTTGCCAGAGAAATCTAAACTGTAGAGCGTTTTGATGCATCCAACAACTACACTGAGTTTAACCTTTCAAAATTCTATTCTAGGGAATACACCAACTCTAGCAGTTTTCCCTTGAAGTTCTACTTGCTACATACGCACTACCCAAAATAAGGCTTGGTATCGATACATGAAAGTAGAATTTCAGGAGCATCGCCTAGGAGAATGGTCTAGTTCTTAAACCGAAAGAATACAAAATGGTCAATGGTGTTATTGCGTACAAACCAACTGACCATTTTAACTATGATTGATGAACCTATGATTGTCTGGTATTAGTCGAAAGTATGATTCTAAAGAGCTCCAGAACACAGCTGTATTCCAAACATCAGTTTGCTCAAACTTTTAACTGATGTAGTAACGGTTAAAATTGGTATCAACAAGAAAGTCAACTGATAGGCTAGAACAAGAATAAGACTAGGCACTCCAGTATTGGTGTATTCCTGTATTCCTACTTGAAAAGCTTATACTTTTTCAATGCAATTGTACTTATTCAGTAAAATTTTACTTTTCAGTACAATTGTACTTATTCAGTAAAATTTTACTTTTCAGTATAATTGTACTTTTTTAGTACACTTGTACTTTTTTCAGTACTATTGTACTTTTTCAGTACTATTGTACTTTTTCAGTACTATTGTACTTTTTCAGTACAATTGTGCTTTTTCTGTATAATTGCATCTTTTCAAATTAATTGTACTTTTTTCAGTACTATTGTACTTTTTTCAGTACTATTGTGCTTTTTCAGTACAATTGTACGTTTTCGTCCTGCCAGCGAAACAATATCCTAAAATGTTGGCTAACTTCGAATAGTAAATCAAACTAAAATCGTCACACACATTTTTTGTCATTTTTCTTGGGAATTTCCCACAAAACGATAAAGGAGAAAATAAAAATGTTACTTATTAAAACAAAAGCTGGCAACACTTACCTTTCCATTGTGATTTATTGTTGTTTTTCCAAGTGGCAGCAGCGGTGACGATGATGCTGATGGCAGCGATAAGAACAGCAAGACAAAGAACTGAAGCTTCTGCCAAAAATAAAGACAGCACTGTATAGCAGCGAAAGCAGAGAGATTCTTTCGATGTGTCCAAAACGATTTGGATGCTGTTTGTTTTAACTAAATCAAATGATGTTTTGTGTGAGTAAATTTTCAACGAACGACACAAAACAGAAAATGGTTGATGTCGAATAACGAAAAAAAAAACAACAGAGCAACTTAAGTAAAAGCACTGAAAACTTGAGGTTGTTTCCGGTTGTCCTTGGGGCATACGGTGACAGCGGGGGAGGGGTTGGTATATTTGTATTTAACACACACAGATATTAGCACGCACAGCTGACGAGTTACTGTATAGTAAGTTGTTGATGAAGAAGACTTTGTTGTATATCCTTGATATAAAGGTCCAGTACACGTGTTTTTTTTTTTATTTCACTTTCTTTCTGCGACTTCTTTCTCAATATATTGCTTTAAGTACAAAATATATTTGTAACTGTCTGTTTAGTATCTGCAAAAGATACGCACACGATTTTATGTTGAGATTTGCAAGTGTAGGCAATTTTTCTTTGTTTTTTTTTTTGGTTTTGCTTATGTCATTGGTTTTTCCTTTTTCTATTTTATTTTTTATTTTAATGGAAAAACACCTGATTTCAGCATTTTTACTATCATTGCCATTATTTATTGCTTTGTGTAGCTGTATCTGTATCTGTAACTATGTAAATTTATGTATTTGTGTTGTATAACTGCCTTGTATCTTGACTATGTGTGGCTGATTAATATTTTAGGTTTTTTGTTTGTTGTTAGCTTAGGTATGATAAGCTTTTTTTACATATAACTCTGTGTTTTACATTCAACGCTTTTATCTTTTTCCGGATTAATTATTAGGTATATATTTGTGTATATAGTTATATTCATTTTTTATATGGGGTAAAAGTTTTTTTGTAACATTCAGCAGTTGCTTTGATGTACTAAGCATTATACTTTTAAGGATGAGCTATAGTGCTTCGTCGGCTTATTATCAATTATTATTATTATTTCTTTAGGTATGAGCTAAAATTTAAAATACATTTTTTATTATTTTATATTTTAATTAATTTAGTGTATTTGTTTTTCAGCAACAGTTGATTGTGGCTTCTATAAAGGTTTAGCCGAACAATTGAGTTCGCTGAATTTAGAAATGAATAAATTTCTTTTGTGCTAATTGAGCTTCACACATTTTTTCTTTTAAATTTAGCAAGAAAAATTTAATATTTTTTTCGTTAAACTTTAGTTAAAAGTTTATTTATGTTGCAAAAATAGATGGAATTGGCCTCCTCTAACTTTTCCAATAAAAACGTTGGTTTGACAAAATTTGGCTGAAACTCTTACTTATACTCTAGAGTACGTTACTTTAAAAATTGACAGAATTGCCTTCCGAGCACGCCCACCTCCAGTACATTAGTCAAAGAGCTCGTGCTTTCACAAAAATACCACGAGAATGACAACATTTTGGAAAAGCTTATATGTATTTGCAACTAAAAATCAGCTAAGTTGATATCCGGATACGCCAACAATCTATACAATAATAAAATTTAAAATACTCCAACTTCTGCAAGAACATCGTAGAATTGGAGTTGCGCGTAGCATAGTCCGAAGTTGTTTTAAGTTTAAAATTGAATTTTTCTCCAAAAGTTTTTTCACCCTTTAAATATTCTTTGAAAAGTAGTTATACATAAAGCCATACAAAGCCTCTAGATGCTAGTATGGTTAGGTTAGGTTTAGGTGGCGGCAATAGCCTCACATAGACTACAGGGGTCCATAGTGTTACCACAAACTCTCTACTTATTAGTAAATTCTGGACCTTTCATTGTGGTGCACGTTTGTATTTGGATAGAGGAATTTTTTACAGTTTTGTGTTTCTAGATGCGTATTTTCTATATCAAATTTTGTTGACCAACACCTCCTAAAGGAATATGCAAAGTATATAATACAAAAGTACTTTAATAATTAAAATAACGAAACCTAATTTATCTCTTAAAAATTTACATTTTTAAAGGGAGAACACAAAAATCAGTTTAAGCTATGTGCCGTAAAATTTCATCAACTAATTTTTCATTAAATCAATTCAACGTAAAAGATTAAAAAAAAACAAACGCAAAGTTTCTACAAAATTTCATTGAAAGCGGTAAGGAACGCGGCATATATTTCTTATGGCGTTTTATTTAACCCCCAAATTCAGGTCGAATCTAGGCGTGGGTGAAAGGGATAGTTGCTCAAGGCAGCATTTTTTTTTGGTTTAAGAAATCTATATTTCCTAAGAAAAATTACGTGTTTTTTATAATGAACCTTAAATGGCTCGTTTTTCGTATTTTGCCCATCGCTGGATAAGGCCACCTAGTTATTTTATCGAATGTTTTCATTCTTTGCTGATTTGCATCGAAATTTTTTGTTTTATTTTTGGTGGAATAATCCTTCACGAGATTCAATGTTAATGTCAGTTTTTCCTGGAATAATAGCTGTGAACTTTTGCAGGTGGAGATTTTAGTAATTTAATGTGACATATATTTTTTGCTAAGGCTTCCCAGAAGTGAAAAGTGAGGACCTTTTTTTTAATATATAACATTTTTCCATGACATAAAAAAACTATTTCGTTTCCTTTGAAAACACGCGTTGTTAAAACCATGCCAAAGGCAAAACTTTTATTGGACTGACAAGTGTCCAGGTAATTTTTGGGTCAAAATGATATTTTTAACAAGATATCTTAATATCATTTAAATCGAAGAAGGAGACCTAGTTGTTTTTTAAAGAAGTTTTTAATGCTTCTCCGCTCTGTTTTCCTAATTATAAACTTACAGAGAAGTTTCTAAAAGCTAGTGATATGGAGATTATTGTCTTCATTGCGATAGCGATAGTCATTCTATTCGTAGGATCACCAGTTTAAGAGATATATACATACTTATATATGTATATAAAAAGCCAGCCTTAGGCACATTTAAAGCGAAGTGAATATGAAGAAGACCTTTCACGAGATCAAGAGCTTAGATTATTCGTAACGATTTTGATCTCAATCACAGGAGTAAAGCAATCTTCCACCTTCTGCAACACAAAAATCTCTACTATTTAGACCAGCGATGGGCAAGTATGGACACTTTTAGCCCTCATGGCCTTTTCCATTATTCGACGCACAAACAAGTAACCAAAAGTTCGCAGAATTTCCACGCTATCGGCGCACAGTGTTGAGTTGAGTTCTAATGAAAACAAAAACAACAAACACAGACGTTAGCGACGCCGCGCCGCATTGTGTTTTTACGAATTTAGCAATTGTTTTTGTTTATAATGCAATTTGGTTTTTTTTTTGTGCTGCTGGCGAATTTGGAAATTAAAGCAAAAAAACTTTAAAATTTAGTTTGCTATTGCTTGATGTTCTTGTTGTGCCCTTTTGCTAGATTTCCGTGCCCACCACTGATTTAGACTATTTTTAAGTTTAAGTTCTTATAAAAAATAGAAATGTTTATTACTTAACGTAATACAACAAAATTTCAGATAAATACGAGGAGTGGTATAATCAAGCGCGAGTACTTTGATTCCGAAACATAAGTAAGTGTTCCCAGTTTAATTAACAGATCCGTATTGATTTTTTGCTCAGTATTGGCTTCTTAAGGAAACAATTTATGTATACTCTACTTTCAATAAATAGTACATGATATTTAATAACCATTAAATATTAAAGACTAATTTGAATTGACATAAAATTTAATAATTTACACATTAACTATAGCTGATAGAATAATGTTGACACACTTTCGAATTTATATTAGGTTGAGAATAAGACCCGAAAAACATAAACAGATAAAACAAACTGTCGACAATTTTATTTAAGCCAAATAAACATTGAATTAAATTGAATATTAAATGAATGAAAGTAAATGTTAATGGATTCCTCCCACCAGCATTAATACCAACAACATGGACGTTGCATACACCTTCCTTCAATAGTTCAAATCCGAATTCCTAAAAGAGAAGATTTGTAGCACGCAACTGCTTTGGAATGTCTGAAATAACTTTGAAATAGTTTTATTCATTTTTTTTTTGCTTGGGGGACCAATGCTAAACAGACCGACGGTAAAATGCCAACGATCAGCTGTTTATTGTTATGTTTATTATCAACATGAAAATAACACCCTATATACCATACAATGTAGTATTTGTGACATTAGAGGGTATTTATGTTAGCAGTTTCAGCTTATAGGCATTCAGTGGGCCATAATCAATAATCAATTCCTGAATGCATAGTTTCCATACCAATAGATTTTATGCTTTACTCACACATACAAACGGCTGTATATGATTATATTTAATGTCTGAATTTAATACGTACAACGTAAGCATAAATTGTAATCAAAACCTATAATGAAGCAAAAGGGACATTTCGGCCAATACGTTTAGACGCACACACAATGCAGGACAGAGGACGCATGCAAGTCGATAATGTCAACCAGAAGACGACCTACCTTCTGTCACATGTCTAACGTTATTATTAGTACGAGTATATATGGGTGTGTGTGTTAGCGTAACGTTAACACGTACGTGCGTAACACAAACACACATATGTACGTTAAATGGAATAACGTTATATATCGCGGCGACAAAGACCGTGTTTTTAAGCAACCAACCACCCACTCATCCTCCTCCGGTGCCGTTGTGAAAAATTGAAAAAACGTGTGAAGCCCAAAATTTCTAATTCAATTAACGTTTACGTTTGCGTTAACATCGATGTAATCGATTAACGTATTTGTGTTTTAGCTCACGTACAACTTACAGTTGTCGTCTTTTTTATTGTTTTTGTAATATGAGCTGACACATTGCAGAGTAATTTAATGAAAGGTGTTTTTTTCTTTCGAAATTATCACTTAAAATAAATCACTTTTTTAGATGATATTGAGTCATGGTATGACGTCAGATATTTTATCTATTGTTAGTTGTAGCTTTTAAAATTTTTTCATTTTCCATTTTTATTCGATTCATTTTCACTTCACTTTAAATTTAGACTTCATTTTAATATCTTTCTTATAGGCAAAATTCTTTTGAAATTTTTAAGTAAACGCTAAAACTGTGGCACACAATTTATTTACACTTTGAACACAACCGTTATATTCGACCGTCATCCCTTAACTGAACTTGAAATCGTCATCAGCATGTTACGTTACAGCGACAACGGTAAATGACAACAACGAAAAAAAAACACCGACTTGCAATGAACTACCCTTTAGCGCGACTCTTACGTGAATGAATAATGAATTCCCATCTCGATTTACCGTTGTCAATGTTTTAACTACAATTTTTTGTTTTGTATTTTTGAATTTTTCATCAATTGTGGTGAATTAGAGTTTGCTACGTTTAGTACTTAATACCTTTGATGGCAACACTAACTTGTGAGAAAGTTAACTACGGCGCAGGACACGCGCTCTCTTGGAAGACCTTTAAAATTCTTTACATTCCTTGCTTGGAATATATCATTTACGTTTTGTTTTTTGTTATTTATTTTCATTTTTGCTTACACAATCCCAAAGGCCGCAACCCATAGCGACTGTTATCTCCGTTGCGTCAAAGTGTACAAATGTCGAAAGCTTTAAAAACATGTGTTCATATGAACTGCGGCAAAATGACAGAGTAACCAACGAAATAACGCAATAATCCAGGATGTTTTGTTGGATTTTTTAAAGTCAGTTCCTCCCGCATCTTTTTTTTTTTTTGCGTGGGCCTCACGAGCTCGGAAAGTTAGCCACAAGTAGAAAAAATTTTAAGATGAATGTTGTAGAGGGGATAAAAGCACATCGGCACATATCAAAACTTCTGACATATCTGATCTGATCTCTGATTATGATTAGACCAAACACTATTGTTTGTATCAAAAAAACAGTTCTGGAGTGAATTTCTTAGACTTTGGTATAAGAGTTATCGATCAGGTACAAATGTACATACATTTAGAGTAGACCTTAATTGATTGTTTAACGGCACAAAAAATTTAGAACTATTAACCGGGGAATCAATAAACAGGGCCCCGCTCATTTGAGCCTGAAATAAGAAACAGAAAAAATTTTAACTATATCACATAAAAAGTAAAATAACTCTTTAAGTAAATGGAGCTTCAATTCAACTTAAGATAAAATAAATAAAATTAACAATAAATTCAGGAATGTGTATTTCACAAAAAAATTATGTTAAATCTGCTTCAAAAAAATGACTATGAACGATTGCATTTCATTTTGCAGTCTATTGGTAAGGATTTATCTCTCCATATCTTCAAATTCATTGAAACATTTCTTGTGAGTAAGAAAATATGTGCGAAAGGTTTGAATATTTTGAAGTAGCTCGCTAACAGTTGGAACTCTATCAGTTGTTGATCATCATGGTCTATCATGTGACATACATTTCAAGCTGAAATCTCAAACCATAAACATTTTTCTGAAAAAACTTGGGCCAAAAAAAAGGTGGCAACCCACATTTGGGATGGGATTCGGCAAAGCAACCCTATATATTTTATTATAGATCATCAAGGTCTATCAGTTGACACACATTTCAAGCTGAAATCTCAAACCATAAACATTTTTCTGAAAAAACTTGGGCCAAAAAAAAAGTGGCAACCCACATTTGGGACGGGATTCGACAAGATTATTCGAAATATTGTTTTCTATCATTTGACATGCATATCGAGCTGAAATCTTGAACAATAAACATTTTTCTGAAAAATCTTGGCCCAAAAAACAGGTGGCAACCCATGTTTGGGACTGGATTCGGCAAAGAAACCCTATATATTACTATATATTATGTTTAGGCTCTTCAAGCTCTATCATTTGGCATACATTTTAAGCTGTAATCTTAAACCATAAACTTTTTTCTAAAAAATGTTGGCCCAAAAAACGGGTGGCAACCTATATTTAGGACAGGCTTTGGCAAGGCAACCCTATATATTGTGTTTAGGCTCGTCGAGCTCTATCATTTGACATACATTTCAAGCTGTAATCATATACACTCGACTTTTCAACAGCCGGCTCTCCGCCTATACTGAATAAAGCCAAAATTCAGATCAATTGCAAAATTTTTTTTTGTTTTTTATTTCAATTCTCCCCATATTTCTATTGAAGGTCGTCGAAGTCACCCTTAAAAGATTGCAGATAGTGGCTCAAATTCGGTTTCTTGGACATATAACTTATATCTTCCGTTTTGCAGTAATGCTTTTCAGGGGGTTTTAGTAGATTCAAGAGTTTGCTACAAAACTGCTAAATTATCCATAGAAATTTAATTCTTTTATACGAAGATAAAAGGAAAAACTATTGTTAATAAAAACGTTCATCAAGCCAGTAACTTTTGCATGAGGTGCAAATAAAGTATATAATTTTTTTAGTCCTGACACAAAAATGAAAATATATATTTAGATCAAAATTTTATTTTTCTTGGTCAAAAGCAGTCAAATTGAAATTTTATCATTAGAAAAATTCAAATCACAATAATAATGTATTCGTTAATAAGCAGGCAAAATGAAACAAATAAGCCAACACTGCATTAAATATTCTTAAAAATTTGCTTTGTAATCACGAATATGACATTGAAAAGTTATTTATATCAGCACGTAATAGAAAAATACTTCCACAACATTAGCTATGAACATCATAAATAAATCATTATCGATTGCAGAAATACTTTGAAATTGCATGTGCACTTTTTTGCAGCTGTTATTGCTACAAATGCGGCTATTAATGGTAATGCGGGTAGTGGTGGTGGCAGCGATGGTGTTGCAAGGATTAGTCACCAACTGGCATGACAGACACGTGATTTTGAAAATTGTCATATAAAGAAAACAATAACAAACGAAAACTACTGTAGACTTCCAAAAGAAATAAGAAATTATGAAAAAAAGAGATTAAAATAAGAAAATCCCACAAATTGAGAGATAAAGAGAGTAATGTCAATTCTCACAGAAAACCATACAATTGACAGAAACTGACAATGCTAAAATAAAAATATTCACCAAACTTAATACGGCACTTCGAAACAGTACACTACCTATGTATGTTATGACTCGAAGGACCAATATATATTGCGCAACACATTTCGCTCTCCCATTCTCTTAAAACTACTCTCAATTTGTAACATATCTCTCTTGTGCACAAGTTTAACTTGGAAATTGAAACTATGCAAATACTACGAAAAAATGCAAGCAAACGTTTGGCAAACCCATACAAACAAAAGTTTAACATAAGCCAAAACAAATACATGACGCTTAACGACTATGTACGTACATACGTATGTCGTTGGTGTCCTTACATGTCCTTAATGTGTTTGTTGCTTCGCTTAGTGTTGTTGATTTTTCAATGTGTTAGGAATGTCAAGGTTTTTGGCTGACATTCAAAAGTGAATCGCTTATTTGAAAAAGCAAGGCCAAAATGGCCTTCTCACTTTTGGCCGAACCAGCTTGGCGCCTAATATGAGTAGCTTATCTTTTACGTACATACATGCATCAGCATATGTATCATATTAACATATTAATTTATAGTATATTCCTTTTTTATTGCTTTTTCATTTTTAAGTCAAATTTTATTATTTCACAACTGTTACCTGTTACTGTTGAGGTAACGTCTTGACATGCACACATTCTACACAAGAATGTCAATGTTCTACTGCCCTAGTAGCATAAGGGAGAAGTTATTAAAACTTCAGCTTACAAAGCAGTGATGTCTGTAAAATAGCTTGGTATTATAATTATAAAGATAATTTGCCTTTGTAGCAAAGTTTAGGTTTTGTAATATCTTGCTAGAGCAAGATATAAAAGCATTATAAAGAGAGAGACTTAAAAATGTCTTTAATATGCATTCTTAAAGCACATAATAGGCTGATTTTAAAGACATTAGGTGGCATATCTCGCACATGTCACTATTAGTATGTCCAAGTGCCGGTATTAACCCGACCATGCCCGGAATTTCAGAATTAAATTTTTTGATGTTGCTCTCCAAATAAAAAACCGGTAATTTACTTTTTTCAAAAAAAATATGTTTTTTTGCTATTTAAGGCTGCTTTTCGACTTGGCAACCCTAGTCACTGTACAGTAAAAAAACATACATATAAATACTGTACAGTGTACCCTACCCAATGTTTACAAAAACGGATGCGGATCCGTTTCGAAACCGTTACGACTCCGTCAGCGTAGATTTCGTTTTCCATGATTTGACGGAACCGTTTCGAATTCGTTACGATTCCGTCAAAGCAATGCACTGAACATTAACATAAAAGGCAGTTTCCAAGTTGTCATAAAATCCTTTATTTTATTTTCGATAGATCAGGGATACGAAATATATTTTTGTGTTATTTAAAAAAAGAGACCATCTCGACTCCATATTATTTTGAAAAAACGAGTCCGAAATGGATTCGTATAAGAAGTCCGTTCCGAGTTCAAGATGAATTCGAAAAAGTAAAAATGCGATTCGCGTTTTTGAGAGGAATTTCATATGAAAATGTATCAGTTGCGGATCCGAAACGGATAACTGTTTATGTTAGTGAAACATTCATATGTATCTCGGGTAGCCACGGTATTTATTGAGATTGATTTCCTACCAAAAGTATTCGTTTAGTATTATAGCTGGGAAGTACTTTAAGAATTGATAAACTGACACTATCATACTACTTGTGCTATCGATGTCTCTTCATCAAATGCGATGGCATATAATTTTCATTGCATTCTTCTATAACTGCTCGTCCTTTAACTTGAATGACAATCGACATTGATATCCTTTCTATGTGTAATTTTCTTGTATTATCTTAACCACGTTTCAAGTTCATGAGAATTGGCTACTCAATAACAAATTTGTTATTTTATAATTGTCAACAAAATCGTTGACGTCATCATTCACTTCGGTGTTATACGGCAGAATATCGTTAATGTAATGTAAATTGTAAAGTAGAAAGTAAAAAGTAAATCAGAATTCATAAAAATATAACAGCATTTTGTCTACGAGTCTTGCACCTTTCTGTACTCTAATTTGTCTCATGTAAACTATTGAACTCTTTTAAGCTCTTAGTAATAATGCCACGACTAACTGTCATACGAGTATTAAACCAAGCTAAATAACCTTAATTTTTTAGGAACGTTGTCAAAGATCAACATATAGAAGTTAAACGTTTCAAGGTCCTTAGCATAACCTGGCACAGAGACTCAAAATATTTAGTCCCCCCACAAGTCAAAATCTCAAAATATGATTATCATTTGAAGTAATCAGTAAACTCAACAAGGCGCCACGATATTATTGCTAGTGCTCAGAGGCGTACCATGCATTTTGACAAGCAAAAAAGGTACTCACTATTGATATTCAAAAACTCAAAATGAGATATCTTCCACTTAAAAAAACAATACCTACACATTAAAATTTACTACATGGAACTATTTTCATTTACTAAAAAAACAAAAAAGGTAGTCGCTTTTGACTTTCACAAACCCTAGCAAAATTAGACATTTTACGACCATTTTACTGCAACCTTAGCCCTCTTCCCCTAGGTACGCTAATGCTAGTGCTATATGCAGTGCCGTCAATTCGGTAGGTCTGGGGTGGGCATTCCCCTCCCCAAGGATCTGATACTAGTTATTATTCAATAAATCAATTCAATAAAACCATCTAATAGTGGTGGAATTATAATTCTCGAACCCCTCCCCCCCCCCCGCCAAGGTTTTAGAGCTGCATTTCTTTTGGAAAATTTTTTTTGTTTTCATTCACATTTTTTTATCTGTAAGTCCACTAGTTTCTGAGTAATCAAATCATAAAATGGATAAAAATTAAAATATAAAAATACGTGAATAACATTTTTTGAGTCGATTAATAAAAATTAACAAAAACAAATCGAAAAGAATCATAGTTACAAAATGAAAATTTCGCCTCAAATACCGTTCGTTTAATTCCTGAATGTTAAGAGTAATACCTATGTCATTTTGGAGCAAATGTTCAGGTCATGTTTTGGAAAGAAATGTACTTTTCGAACCAACTTTTAATGCATTTATACTGTGTTTGAAACAAAATAACCATTGAATTTCTGGGTGATTAACGTGATGAAGAATTTGTTGTTAACTCAATTTTATAAAAAACTAATAAGGTCGCGTTTTGGAAACCAGCCTACCTATATTCGTTATATGTTAAATGACAATTAATTACTATGCGACGTATAGAAATACAAGAAAGGACTATTTTTGATGGTTTATTGCACGATGTAAGAAAAAAAAATAAGTAAAAATTTTAGGCTACAACAAAGGTGGAAATATAAAAGTCAACCCTTCAATTATCACGTTCCGCTTTTTTATTACAATCAAAGCAAAAAAGGCTTGAAGTTTGCAAAAAAGTTGTGGCTCACGTCAAGTTTTCTCATACTACTATAATTACTCTAGGGATGAATATTGACTGCTGAGATGAAACTAAAATAATTTTGCTCACGTGATTTTCTTACATATTTATTAGTGGTGGAAGAAAATAAAAAAATATTTGTTATCTGTTATCTACTATATATGGTAAAATTCTGTTTTTGTCTGTCTGTCTGTCTTTTATGGACGCGAAAACTATCCAGACGATTATGATGAAATTTTTACAGTATGTTAATATCGATCAGACGAGTGTCGAGCATATTTGATATTAAAAAGCATAGCTGACGCTATAAGACGTTTATTAAGGGTGCATATTTAGGGTGGGCCTCTTACGAAAATATTTTTAAAATATCATTTTCACGAAAGACCGGTTAATCGGTTCACACCGAATTTACACGACTTAGCTTTTATGTTGAAAGACATAGCTTAGGCAAAACTTTTACTTAGAGTGGCCCTCATACAAAAAAAATTTTAAAATAGAATTTTCCCATAGATCACGTGATCGATTCACATGGAATGGTTAATCGATTCACATCGAATCTACACCATGTAACTTTGATATTATTAGGCATAGTTTAGGCTTAGGTGCGATTTGACAGAGAAGCTAAATTGCAAGTCCCAGTTGTATTTAGCTATAGTCTGACGTCACAGCGAATGCACTTGCGCAGACTTCTAGTTATTATGATCCCTCAAGCTGTCCGCCATGGCTTGACAACATGTGTTTGATCATGTCATGGTACAATAATCATAGTAGCAGCATTTCTAAGTGGCAGTTCTTCTTCTTTTCTTGTGTGCTTCCTTGAACTGTCAAAACAGCTTGTTTTGTACCATGGATCATGTGAAGGCTATGTGCAACCGCTGGACGCTCATGTTGTTTATGGGCGTACACAGGATCCTTCATGCTGTCCAACATGGCTTGACAAACATCAATGTTTGATCATGTGAACTACCGCATGACACTCATGTTCAGAGGTACCCACTAGAGGTCTGCCAGTTACATTCAAGTATAGTTCACACGTGACATTCTGCAACTCATCAGCACCAGTAGCACAAAACATAACGATACAACGAAATGACTTAGCTTCGTTTGCTTGTGACTTGTAGTCCGCTGTGAGCGTTGTTCAACTCCAACGAAACATGTTTGACAATAATGTCGTTCTTCTTAAGAACAAAAAGAAGCGACGCACAAGCACACATTGAAGTCAGCTTCTTTTATTTCTACATTCTTGAAATTGGCTTTTAGCTTAATGCGTTTTTAAAGATTGATTATTTGTGTGTTGTGATTAGTAAAAGCGCAAAAGCAAACGATACATCATTGACATTCAAGGACATGTTATCAAGTCATTACGCTAATTACACACACCAAATTTGAACGTTGGCGTTTGACTTCGGAGTAGTTTTTTGTTGTGTAAAAGCGAGATACGTCGGAGTGGTTGTTCGACGTGGTGAGTCGATGGACAAGTTCGCTGTCATGTAAATAGGGAATTGAGCGTCGGCGTTCAAATGTCAAAAATGCTTAAGATAATATACAAGTAAAATAGCATGTAGCTAAAATTAATTTTAAAACTTAACATAAATAAATTTCAAAATAAAAATATATAAGAAAAATAAGAGAAAACATCTATGTATTATAATATGTAAAAAAGCTAATATCTAAGAAACCTTTATCGACCTACTTTGTGTTTAGAAAAATCACTTTTGGCCGGCTACATTATCCAAATCTCAGTTTGTGCGTCGTAGCAAACTATTTTTTTTTTTGTTTGTTTTGACATCAAAGAATGACATTTGAACGTCGACGTACCTGTATGTAAATGCCAGACTAAGAGCGAACTTGTGTGGCTGGATGCGATAATTTGTTCGTACGAATTCTTAAAAATTTGTCGTACGGACAGAGTGGTTCCATTGGACGCGACATAATACTTTGCTTGTGTTGAAGTGCAATGGATCCAGCTACTGAATCTTACTTATTGTTTCCATAACTTTTTGTTTAACTCCATATTATTCCCCAATTAATTTTTCAGTATTCATGATCATGACTGATCAAAAACAAAATATTTTGTTCGCATCAGAACATCCGTACAACTTTGTCAGAATACGCATGAGATATGCGTAGCCACTGTAACCGCATACACGCATGTTGATTTGTTCACTTCAGATGAATTCTTACGAGTATGTTCGAATACGAACGAACGAATTTTCGTACGAACTCTTTTCAGTGTAACCCAAGCTTGAGTTGGTGTTAAATGCCGACGCTGCGTGTAAACAAGATATGTGTCGTCAATGTGCGATGGACTTAAATGTCGTTAGCACCCTGCCAACGTATTTTACAAAATTTACAGAAAAAAGTGGTATCCCTTTGAATGAGTATGTTTACACAAAACGAAGAGTTAAATTTTAATAAATAAGGGTAATCCCCGTGTATGGCCTCATGTCATCTTCATTCAGAATTTCATTTGCAACTATCGCGCGAAGGCAGGTTATTTCGTAGTTTATATTAGTTATCAAGATTTAAATTAACCATCTAAATGGAATTTTTGTTGGACATAGCTTTAAATTTTGAATATAAAAATGAATTGGATACAATGATATTATTTGCGGATTTATCTACAGTGTATAGGTACATACATATATTTCATTTTTCTTTTTATATTATGGAAAATTGCAAGTTTTTTTTTTAGAAAGTGCTTGGAAGATATGAAAGGCACGAATGCCAGTAAAGTTTCAGCTGCTAATCTAACTATAAAATCAACAAATTTACGCGAACAAGGTAATAAATTGTTTAAAGATTCACCTACAAAAAACGCACTTGCTGCAGCTCGCTATTACACGAAGGCAATCTTTGCTGCTCCATTGGGCAGTGAAGCCTTAGCAATGGCGCATGCGAACCGTGCTATGGCTCTTCAGCAATTTGGACTTTTTAGTGAGGCATACGATGATAGCACATGCGCATTGGAGCAAGGTTATCCCATGCATATGCAGCACAAGATCATTCTGCGTCAGGGTTACTGTGCCCTGCAACTCGGTGATGTGACACTCTTAAAACAACATTTGGATACGTTGAATGAGTCGACGCTGAATAATAACTTTGCAGCTCATGTGCAAAAATTACAGGAAGGTCTATATGAGCTACAGCTTAAGGCTAAAAATGTACAAGCTCCTGAACAACAAATGGATTTATATAGAGACAAAACTAAAATGTATGTATGTATGCATGGATTAGTGAACGATATGGGTAGATTTCAGTTGATCGCATAGTTTTCGTTTCAATCTCATGTATATGTATTGTATCAAAACTTTTTTACAGGTGCAATGGGCAAACAATTTTTGGTCTTACGTGTAACTAAAATATTTACATGGACATAAACCCATTCGGTGTTGTCACCTTTTTCGTACATATGTATGTAGTTTAGAAATATCCCAAAAGCATTAATTATATTATAAAGAGGGCTGTGAAATTATTAAAGGGTATGTTTCTCTTTATTTTGTGAACAAAAACGGACACAAGTCCCTTAGATAAAAAGAAAACAAAGGAAGGAATCTGTTTCCCTCAGAATCGTAAGTAACAATTATTTTTTAATTCCCTATTGCGAAGACTAAATAAAAGAAAGGTGTCTGTATCTTCGAAACTACGGGTGTTTGATGTATAATGCACGAAACTTCTTTTACTGACCTCACCTTATTTTTTGTATCGGATCATATTGATTATGTTAGGGCAATTGGGCTGAATTTGATCGCGGTCCAGGGATTATATCCTCCAATATATCCGGCCTTCGGAGTTCACTATACTATGTCCAACACGGGCTTCGCTAACACACTATTATTGGACATACAGTTGACTGCTCCCGAAAGCCACTGCAAAGAAATATTGGGTGTGTTGGGGATGTAAGCCCCTTCGCCGCGACCACACAGTACTTTTAGCGAACTTTTTATTTCTGTTTGTAAAAAAATTAAACTTTAAGTAACTTAAAAAAAAAGTTTGTTGCTCTTGAAACGTATTAAAGGGGATGAATTGGACTTTAATTAATCGTGCGGCGTAGGTCACCGGCATACGAAATGTACAGTTGTATTCCACGCCGCGCAGCGTGCTTCTCCAAAATTTGGATTTTTTAGGGTTTTGATGTACAGTGATATTTTTTTCAGATTTTTAAAAAAAAGGAGAACACGAAAAAAATTAATTGTTTATAAACAATCAGCAGCCTTCCAAAAAGCCAAAAAACTTGTTAAAATGATAAACAATTTTCAAAAAAGATGACTTTTTTGCTCAGCAATATTAAATAATAATTTTTTTCCAAACAACAAGAAGCAATATACATATGTATTACAAAAAATCAAACATTTTGAAATATCAGCTAGGTATTTAGGATTGCCCGAATTACCTCGCTTCATTTATGCCTAACAAAATATGTACATATTTATAGCGGGTCGGTTGTAACCATTTCCATAGTATCATATTAAAAAACCAACTACTTTTGCAAATATTACCCATCTTAATGTAATTATGTAAAACTTTTTTTAAAATAAGTCAAAAACTTAAATTCTAGCTTGAAATCACCCACGAAAGGACGTTTTATGGTTGCCTCAAAGCCTATCAAAAGAAATGAGTTGATTTTTAGTGACAGAGCCACTTCATTCGTACCTTCTGAAGATGTGCTCATATGCCAACAATGCGCATCCGCGCAACTTATTCCTTTTCCATGTTATCGCTGCAGCGGCAAAGTTGTCTACTGTTCGGTGAAGTGTCGAAACGAACATAAAACTATACATGGATACGAATGCATGGCTTACCAAATCGGTTTTTTACCAACAATAAGTGATTTTCATCTAGCATTTCGTGTAATGCTGGATGGTATTCAACAAGTTATACCATTTCTTCGTTCCAAGCATACAGCCAAGGAAATTTGGCATGAACTAACTGATAAGGACAGCAAGTTATTGCAAGACGAGCATTTGGAGTATGTGCAAGTATTGCATAGGGTGGCTCACTTAGATAACAAACCAACAGATATGATTATGATGCTAGCAAATAATGCAGGCATGGTACTCGGATACTTGAGTGAATTTACAAATTTTTTTAACGTTTTTAAGGACACAGCAGCAAGTCGCAGTGACTGGGAGCTTGTTATAGGTAAATGCTTACACTGTTATTATTATTATTAAGTATTAGGCTTATTATTTTATTCTTGTCATACTAAAATTTTTAAAATCGGTCCGAAAAATTAATTTAATTTTGAACATGGATTATGGTCAGAAGATGCATGAAAATTGTCAATGACTTGCTGGCAATTAATAAACCACACGTTCAGGAAATATGCTTTGGAAGCTTGTCGATCAGCGCTTTGCTGGAATACGGAAGGAGTTAGATGCAGAGACGCTGATTGATAGAAAGTGATATGCCAAAATCGGATCGAACTGGCATAGCATGAAATAGCGAGCAAGGGATCGAAGTTTTGATCAGGCTTTACGCTTTTGACGGGTTTATAAATTAGTAGTAGTAGGGGTGTCTCCGAGTACACTGAAAACCTATTCTGGAAAAAATAATATTTCTGAAAAAATAAATTTTTGAACAAATATCCCCCCACGGGATTATATACGTATGTACATAAACACAAGGCTCCCGGTAAGTTGCGTTTTTTAGAAAAGAAATAATAAGCAAACTTGATACTTTTTCTAAGCTTTTAAATTAATAAGTTCGAACATTCGCTCGTCTATTAATGAAATGGCTCAGGATTTAACATTCACCTCATCTGGGTGCCAAGGCAAGGGACTATTACACAAATACCTCAGAGTAAGGGATGTTTTGATATGCCACTTGCTACCTCCAAATTACTACTGAAATGAGAAATGTTAAAAACGAGGCAAATCTGACCGAAATGGAATGTTAAGCGCTCTCTAAATGTTATTCCGCACTGCAGTCATAACTGGTCACTGCCTCATCGGCAGACATGCGAAGAGATTAGGTGTTCGGTCTTTTGACTTCTGTAGAAATTGTGGAGATGTGGAAGAGGAAAAAAATATTAAACTATTTCTTTGCTCCAGTCCCGCACTTGCTAGAAAACAACACATAACCCTTGGTTTGTTTTTATTCGGTGACCTGGATAACCTTAGCAGAGATCAGCTACTTAGTTTTATTACGAAATCTAGTTGGTTCAATGAGAGGGTATAGTTAAATAGTCTGTGGTATCACAATGAATCAACATTTGGTCAAAGTGAGTCGGTTCGTAAATGTCTACCAATTCTACCTAACCTAAGTTAATTTCATCGAACTTACAGTCATGAGTAAACACCGACATTCATGTAAATTTACAAACCGGTCAGTGCTTTTTCTTAAACAAACTTGACAAGACTACAGATGGAACAATTTTATTTAGTAATTGGCAGCATATATTTCGACTATTAGCACAACTGTACATATATAAGTATATATCTTAGACGTTAGACTGTTGCCTCTAATAATTTAATATTTGACCATTTAAAGTCTTTAAGTCATCATGATTAATTTATAAATAATGAAAAACCTTTTAATTCACAGGATCTCTTTTACTGAGACATATTGTCCAAAACGGAGCCAATGTGATACAACATTCATTCATAGGATGTACAGAGACAAAACCTTTGGATTTTAATTTAATGGATGATAACCTTTGGAATGGGCCATTACATATTCGTCGAGGATACTTAAATAAAAAAATTATTAATACAAAAATAGATTTTACTGCTAACTTTTTGTATTTTGAACTCATGAATCATTCCTGTGAATCATCAGTGAAACTTAAATATACAGGACGATACATAAGTGCACTGGCTATAAAGAAAATAAAGTCTGGTGAAGAGATATCTCTAAACTACTGTGAAGATTTGGAACATTTAAAAAGAGAATCGCTTAGGAAGCTTTTGAAGGAATCTTTTAATTTTGAATGTGACTGTTTGAAATGTATGAGTGTAAAGGAAAGCCAGGATGATTATGTGAGTTCAAATGTTTAACCTTGGAACAAAAGACTTGTTTTTTTTTTAAGCTTATCTAGGAGATACAAATGAAATGCATATGTAAGAAAAAAAATAAGAGGGAAGGAGTATGGATAGAGTACTGTTTATGAACTTCCCTCTCGATTTTACCAATGTCAACTTGTACACATTCGCAGGAAGATGGGTTCGCAGCTTACTTATTATGATGTACACTACAAAGTTTACTTTTTGTGCCTCTAGGACATAGGGTCTAGGTGATCAAGATGAATGAATGGTCGAACATGTTTTTAAAATAAAAAAAATTGGCTTAATTCAGATAATGTTTATGCCAATAAGCCGCAAACGATCGGTGCCCTCAAAGGCAACATAATCCGTTGTCATCTCATCATCACGGCGGCCATTTGAACATTGTCATATTCGACACATAATATCAGTCAATCAATACTGCCTTCTCAAAAAAAGGCGTTTCGTGATAATTGATGTTTTGTTTGTCAATTTGTTGAAATACATGTATAATTGGGATACAGGACATTTTCTTGGGAGATTTTTTTATAGGTTTCAACTAAGATACTGGTATTTGGCGTAGTTCATTAGATGCGTCATTTTTAAAGCTACCCGATGTCATAAGAATCACAAATATTAGTTTTTTTGAGATACGCCCATTTCGCTTCTGAGGGCAGAATAGGCCTTTCAAATAAAGCAAAAAATCTCACATATAACACACAATTTGTTTTATTCAATTCTAACATCTACACACACGATCCTATTGAAAAGTCCTTTATATCAAATTAAAGGTGCTCTTACTTTGATTTAATAATAACAACAATAATTGGAAACATTTTAAAAAACAAGAAATTCAGTTGCAATTTAAATTAGGAAAATAGCTAGATCTGCTTAAGCATATTTAATGATAAAGAAAATATTTTGTTATTAAATTAGCTGAGCTTAAAGTTACTTCAGTAAACTAAAACGTAATTTATGAACAAATTATTAATAATCATTTATTTGAAATTAAGTCAAAAAAGCTTTTCATAATATGACAATATTCTTATTTGGCAATATCTCAGTAAAATTTTCAAGTGTTATTTCTGCAATGAATGTACCATTTTGCATAGGAAACGGTTTTTTTTCTACCAAGCTCATTTTGGCTATCTATTTACGTTATTTAGTTCCTGTTACATTTAAATTTTAGCAGTTATATATATTTCTAAATTATCTATTATAATACGTTACCACAATCAGTATATTTTTTATTATTTTTTTTACAAAATAGCACGAACTCCATCGCTACAAATGTGAATACCCGAAATGTCGTAGTATATTTACTCCATTTGTTTCGGAGGAACCATTGTGGTGGTGGGAGGATGATGACGACATAAATAAATTACGCTGTACAAAATGTAACAATAAACAGCCTTATTTGGTAAAATGTGTAGCTAAAATTACACTGCTTCTATTGTCGGTGGAAAGAGCCATCTCTCGTGATGAATTATTTAAAACTTTCAAGAACTTAGACCAATGGTTATTGGACAAACATCAGCTAAAATTTACTCTTTCCCATGGTATCATAACGAAGTGCTTCGCAGCTTACAATGGTTTGTACAAATCAGCTTTTTATATTTATTAACCTAAACGAGATCGTTGGCATCACTCTGCCGAAATTCCTTCATATACCTAAATAGCAGTAGTGTTAACGCAAACCAAATTAAATTCCAATTTTGACAGAGCCTCATGAAGTAAAGTTGACTTGATCTAAGCAGAAGAAAGTTTGTCAGTCAATTTCATTTCAATTTTACAAGAAACTAGTGCTGCATTATTTCGATATGGCGCAGAGTTGAAAAGAAACCTAAGAAAGTAGTACCGCTACGATTGTTTAGGTTGAGTACTTGGCATTCATCAACTTAGATCGATTCAGTTAACCAAAATTTATATTCAAACAAAATAGTATACCTTCCTGGCGGACACCCTGTATGTCTACATATACATATGCTCTTTAGTCTCAATGAGTATGTTGAGAAAGTGCGAAAAAGCTAAGAAAATATTAAATAAGTATATTTCATTGATATTCACTATTTATTTTTAATAAGCCTCTTGATTTAAAGCTTCAAGGCTTAGAAGCCTAATAGTTGAAGTAGCTTAACTCTATTATTAATAAGGGTATTAGTCGGCTTTTACATCCATATTTAGAGCGTTGTATATTTGTGCAGCGTATTGAATCTATCCTCTTGTATGCGCTTCATCTTGCATATTATAAGATATATTATCTTGTAGCATATTGTTAAAATATATATAATAAATGAAATCTTGCACGTTTTGCAGCTCTCCTTTGTTCTATGTGCCTTTTATCTAAGGTTTTCTGTTCCGTATGGTAAAGCCAAGTATGGTGGCACTAGTTGTTATAAGTGACGACTTGATGTTTTGCCATTTGGATTCGATTGAGCTTTTGGGAGCTAATGTCACTGAGCCTTTTTATTTCGGCGGTGAAATTTTATCGAATACAGGGTGTCCTTGAGTTTGTGTAGGGCTTGTTGCGCGTGTCTGTCTGAATATATCTTGTGCCGAAGAGAAGCCCGTATAAGTGATCGCATCTGATATTGGCGTTTCTTCTGACTCACAGCAAGTAGGCTATTTTTCTAGGGTGTTTTGTACAGATATAGTCTATTTGGTTTTCTGTACGGTGAGTAGGTGAATTTGTGCTGAAATAATGTTGCTCTAATCATAGGATTTGTGTCACAAACAACAACTGGATTAAAAGTTCGCCGTTATCATTTCTGGTGCCGACGGAATATCGATCGAAGTTATTGTTTTCGTTTAGCGTTAAACTCGTCCACAACCGTAGTAGTATCTTTCTTGTGTGAGGTGTTAACCTTAGCCATTGTTGTTAGCTATAAACGTCTGCACTATTCTATCTGCACTCAGATATCTCTAATATTTCGATTAATAAATAACATTGCATTAAATTTTTTTTCAGCTGGCACTTCTTTCACAAAGAAAGATTTTATGACTTTAGCACAAATGTGTAAATATATGATGTCTTTTAAATATGAACCTTTTCAATCGCTTTATATGATTCCAATGAGCTATTTGTGGGATATAATTGCATTAAAAAAATATGTGTTGAAGCCTGAAGAAATGCAGGAAATGTTGAAAGGAATTGAAACTCTTCCAGAAGATGACTTAAAAACCGTATGCATGAATTATTACAATGATTATTTAATATCAACAACTGAACAGTAAAAATTATAATTTACTTGAATTTATATCTATCAGAATCTATTATTATTAAAACATCATTCTGATATATCTTATAAAACATCATTCTGATAGTATGTCTTATAAAACATATTACTTATTTCAAATGAGAAGAATTATTAATTTTTTTTTTAAATACATACTAAAAGTTATTTGAAGACAATTTAACGCCTTTTGTTATTATCTGCAAGTGAACGTATAAGTTAATTTTTCAGGAAACAAAAAAAAACCTTTCGAGTGTCTGTGAAACTGTAAGGTAAATTCAAATTTTTGTTTATAATTTAAGTCAATTTGTTTATTTATAAAGATGCGATTAAATCAACAATAAAACTTCAATGCAATATTCATTTTTTTCTATGTAAAAAAAGAGTTTATTTATCATTTATTTACTGGCTTTGTCAATCAATGCCTGCTTGGAGTAAGACCATTAATTGATGCGCTGTCAACACTTATGGCATTTATCAAAGTTTCGCTTACATTTTCTAATTGCGTCATGATAAACAGCGTCTTTCGGTGTTTATTTATTTTAAATACACTATAGTCTGTTCACTTTGTAACGACAAATGTCTTTGTAATCTTGAAGAACTTTGATATATTAAGTACAAATCCGTTGTCAGTTTCTTGAGATTCTGAGTTTCAATTGTTCAGTAATTCAGACCGAAAATTTCTAGACATTACTATGTCCTAGATTGGAAGTTAAGCTGTTGTCAATTAAACCAAACATGATATTTGATTGAGTGGATTGATGAGATTTGGTTGGTCTGCATAAATATTGCGTAATCTATTTGAATTTATTTTATAACGCCCTATTGACGGCTTTTCAAAAAAAAAAACAAAAAATTGTGAAAATACAAAAATTTTGTTGAAAAAAATTTACTCGTCATCCGTACAATTTTTTACTCACAATAAACCTAAGTATTCTAATTTTTTTGAATGGTGCTTCTATTTGATCTTGTATGCGACAATGATGTAAGGAGATGACAATTCAAACGAAAATTTTTGTAAAAACCGAGGTCAGACTACAAAGGTTACATAAGAAAAGAAAGAATTTGACATAGAAGAAGATAAATAGCAGTTTATTTAAGGCCATGACCCTACATCACATAAAGTTAAGTCAATAAAATTTTATTTATGTTTTAAAGTGAACAGACTTGTTAGTGTTTTAAAATGAAAAAGATAAACGTTTACAAGCAAGGATACCACATCGTCGCGTTAATGCTCAAAAGTCTGGAAATATGAACAATTCAAGATTTGAAATATCAAAAATTTAATATTCGTCTAATTTATTAAACTACATTGCTTTAATTAAGAAGAATCATGTATTTCTTGTTATACAGGAGTATGTGGTTCAAATCCCACGGCTGTCAAATAAATTCATTGACAATGCTTCGATACTGCAATTCGCCGTGAAAAGCTTTTTTCAATTATTGCCGTTCGGAACCAGCATCACATACTAAGTCCCCGCCACTCTCTTAAAATCGAAAGGGACACAACAGAATGACCCTTAATGGGCTATTTCTGTACTTGTTTTCAGTTCAATTTATAATAGTTGGTCGTGTTATGTATGAGTGATTCGCTGCGAACTTTAGTTTTTCATTGGTACTCGAGTTTTAATTACAAGTTTAAAAAATCAAACTCGAAAAAGAGAATCACTTACATCGCCTGACTTTTCTATTTAATAAAAAAAATTTTTTTATGTCAACTATATATGCAATTTGTGTTACAATTTACATTTTCCGCAATTTCAATCAATTTTTTAAAGTTATTCGTGTTATTTAGCTTAAGACAAATAATTAATGTGTAAATAAATATTGCGTTAATAAATAATTTATTAAGCTCGATTGCATTTTTTGACGTTAAGTAGTTACTAGTAACTCGTTAAATAACCTTTGGACGTTGTCTAATTGCTTGGATGTTCCTTAAATATCAAACAATGATTATCAAATGTTAACTAATCAGGGTATTGCTTAGTCAGACGTTTGTTACTTACATATCATTTAGTAATATGGCTGTCAGTTTTTTAGGAATACTTTAACTACAAGTAAATTAAATAATTGATTACTTCATTAAAATCAATTCAATCCACGACGAACTGCATAAGATAAACCATTTAAAAAAAACGATAGATAATAAGTCAGAAAATTTGCAAAAATACTTCAATTTCCAGCCAAGTGCATTTTCAAATTTCTTCGCCCGAATGGGGTTCTAAGACTACCAGATCTAGCCGGAAGACTTCTAAAATTGCCTCACTGTCCTCCTACTTAAGATAAGTTACTTATTCTCTTATGAAAGAAAATAATATAGGATGATAAAAGCAAAATTTTTGGAAATAAAAACTTTGTTTAAATCTTTCTTATAAACCGAGATCAGTTTTGCCAGTAAACTTCAAAATTTTAAAAATTTTCTATTTTAAGTTCCCACATAAATTTTAGAAATTTGGTTTTAGGAATCTCAAATTTTTTCTTTATGATGGTTAATGTTTACGCTTTTAAAACTCTCAGCCCAATGTTTCGAAAGCATTCTACGGAATGAAAAGTGCAAAATCAAAAATACTTAAACGATCAAAACCCCTAATTTATATTTAATTACGAAATTATTGCTAAGCTAAAGCGCACATTAAGCTGCGTCACGCAGGCCGAGCAGACAGGAAAAACACTGTGTCGGGGAAAACACATTCATAATTTCAACTGATTTAAATTGTCTCAAAGCACAAAAACCAACAAAATGAAAATTTAAAAACTCTGTGCCGTCTCCACAAGTGAGGCAGTACTGTGCTGCGTATCAATGCCCGCTACTTCCTTGAAAAACGTAGATCACAAAAACTGCCATGCCTACGCTGCGTTGCTGTGTCGTCAATGTGCGCTGGACTTAAATGTCGTAAGCACCCTGCCAAGGTATTTTACAAAATTTACAGAAAAAAGTGGTATCCCTTTGAATGAGTATGTTTATAAATGCACAAAACGACAAGTGAAATTATAATAAATAAGGGTAATCCCCGTATATCTCATGTCATTTTCATTTAGAATTTCATTTGGTGGAACCACGCAAAGGCAGGTTATTTCGTATAGTGTTTAAGAGATTTAAATTAACCAGCAAAATGGCATTTTTGTTCCATAAAAATTTATATTTTGAATGTAAAAATGAATTGGATACAATGGTTTTTTTTGCGGATTTATTCGAAGCGGGGTGTGTTTCATTTTTTGTTTTTTTATATTATGGAAAACTGCAAGTTTATTTTTTAGACTTTACTTGCAAACTATGAAAGCAACGGTGGAGGACAGTAAAGTTTCAGCTGCTAATCTAACTATAAAATCAACAAATTTACGCGAACAAGGTAACAAATTGTTTAAAGATTCACCTACAAAAAACGCACTTGCTGCAGCTCGCTATTACACGAAGGCAATCTTTGCTGCTCCATTGGGCAGTGAAGCCTTAGCAATGGCGCATGCGAACCGTGCTATGGCTCTTCAGCAATTTGGACTTTTTAGTGAGGCATACGATGATAGCACATGCGCATTGGAGCAAGGTTATCCCATGCATATGCAGCACAAGATCATTCTGCGTCAGGGTTACTGTGCCCTGCAACTCGGTTATGTGACACTCTTAAAACAACATTTGGATACGTTGAATGAGTCGACGCTGAATAAAAACTTCGCAGCTAATGTGCAAAAATTACAGGAAGGTCTATATGAGTTACAGCTTAAGGCTAAAAATGTACAAGCTCGTGAACAACAAATGGCTTTATATAGAGACAAAACTAAAATGTATGTATGCCTGTGTTAGTGGGCGATATATGTATGTAGGACGATTAAAAATTTTTTTTTAAAGTCTTTCAAACAATAGTTGCAGGTACGTCAAAGAAAAATTCTGGTCCAAGGAGAGCTACTTATATTAATATTTACTGGTGGCTCATCGAGCTTTTTAGTTTTCCATACGATTTATAGAGAGAGAATGCTTCATTAGACAGTTTTGTCTATATCTCGTGAAAGAAAAATTATACTCAAACGGGACCGCGCCCATTGGAAAGAATATAAAATTTTTCCATTTAAGAGAAAACTTTTTTACTAAATCGCAAAAAAAAATCTGTCATTAATTTTTCTTATTTTGTTTTTTCCATACGAATTTAAGACATACATATGTAATTGTATAATATAGGCTAATGGAAACCAAATTAAAAAAAAAAAACCCAATTCGGGTGTATTTTGTCCGCATTTTCAGCTACACGAAAAATATGGACGTGGTTTGACAACAGTAGGCGGCTCCTCCCATCAACCAAAATACCTAAAACGATATATCTTGGCACTTAAGGCACTACGTTTTTTTAAGTCTGTTTTTTCTTTTACTTAATAGTAGATAAAGAGGGTACCGGTTTATTTCATGACTAATAAAATATGTACATATTTATATATAGTAAATCGGTTGTTCCCTTACAGTTAATACATAATTAGATTCAATAACAAATGATTTTGCAAATAATTCTTAACAAGTAAAAAAAAAATAATCTTTCTAGCTCGAGATCACCTACAAAAGGACGTTTTATGGTTGCCTCAAAGCCTATCGAAACAAATGAGTTGATTTTTAGTGAGAGAGCTACTTCATTTGTACCTTCAGAAGAGGTCCTCATCTGCCAGCAATGCGCATCCGCGCAACTTATTCCTTTTCCATGTTATCGCTGCGGCGGCAAAGTTGTCTACTGTTCGGTGAAGTGTCGAAAGGAACATGACACTACCCATGGATACGAATGCATGGCCTATCAAATAGATTTATTGCCAACAAGCGGTGACATGCATCTAGCATTGCGTGTAATGCTGGATGGTATACAACAAGTTATCCCATATCTTCGTTCCAAGCATACAGCCAAAGAGATTTGGCATGAACTAACTGATAAGGACAGCAAGTTATTACAAAACGAACATTTGGAGTATGTGCAAGTATTGCGTAGGGTGTCCCACTTGGAAAAGAAACCAACAGAAATGATTATTATGCTAGCAAATAATGCAGGCATGGTACTCGGATACTTGAGTGAATTTACAAATTTTTTTAACGTTTTTAAAGACACAGCAGCAACTCGCAGTGACTGGGAGCTGGTTATAGGTAAATGTTTGCACTGTATACATACTAATTACACTGGCCGACAAATTTTTAAACCAGAGACCAGACCTATCATACCCGAAGGACTTTGATGCGCTGAATCCGAATCCAAGCACAGAATTTCTCCTATACGTCAGGTTTTCGAGATATTTTAACCTAAAAGTGCAAAAAACACGGTTTTTTTAGTTTATTTGAGCTTATTTTACATCGCAAAAAATTTTTTTTTTTCAAAACTGGTTACGGCATCTGAAAGTATTACTCTTACCCTTCAAAACATTTTTTAGATTATATCGATAACTTTTTTTATCTCCGAAATATCGTAACTTGAAATTTATTACATAGGCCTACATACAGATCTACATTAATTCTAGTATGGCATAGATGCATAGAAAATTTATATTTATGATATTTCGGTAATTAAAAGAGATATCGACAAAATTTAAAATCCTTTAGATTTGATAGGTCTGGTCTCTGGTTTTGAACTTTTTTTTATTTTTTTCGGCCTGTGTTATTATTATTAGACTTAACTATTATTTTATTTTTGTCATACTTAAATTTATAAAATCGAATTTTGCGAAAAGGACAAATTAAAAATCACATTTTGAGGCTTGGTAGACATTTATGATACACTTAAATAAATTTTTTGAGAGTTTTATCCTGTTAACCTCTTTAACCTAGAAAAGCACAAAAAAATAGCCAAGACATGCTACACTATAACATTTTTCGGCAAAGCAAAATTTATCTGGGTTAAGCCCTCACTATGGACCATAGTGTCTATGTGGGGCTTTCAATCCACCACTATAACCTAAGCCCTCTTTTAGAATTTTACTGTAGTTACTCTGCGCACGAACACTTGGACGGACTGTGTAAATTGATAATTTTTAACCATTAAAAGTCATAAATAATATTATTTTTTCTATATATATATTACATAAATAACGAAAAACATTTTTATTCACAGGGTCTCTTATACTACGACATATTGGCCAAAATGGAGCCAATGTCATTCAATGGTCATGGGTCGTAGGAAATCTTGGAAACATAGACCCTTACGAATTTAAATTAATGGATGATAACCTATGGAATAGTCCATTACATATTCGTCGAGGATACTTAAATAAAAAAATTATAAATACACAAATCGAATTTACTGCAAACTATTCTTTTCTTAACCTCATGAACCATTCCTGCGAATCATCAGTGAAACTTAAATTTACAGGACGATACATAAGTGTACTGGCCATTAAGAAAATAAAGTCTAATAAAGAGATATTCCTAAATTACGTTAATGGTATGGATGCCTTAACGAAAGAATCGCGTAGGAAGTACCTTAAAAAAGGTTTTCATTTTGAATGTGACTGTTTGAAATGTACGAGAGCAAAGGATAATTGTGTGAGTTCAAATGTTTACAACCTTGACAGATGTCATATTTGGGCGGGAAATCGATGAGATTTTTATCTTCTCCACAACTTTAAATTTATTGTAATTTTAATTTGAAAATCACTTTTATGATTTTGTTCCACCACTTGAAAATTAGAAAACCAAAGTAAATTACTTTCATGTACACTTTTGTTTAATCTATACATAATATGTCGTTATAATGATAGTGCTTGTTATAAGAGAAATACTATTGTTAGCGCTAAAAGTCAAATCATAAATAAATTACAAAATCCATCTCTTAGAGGTAAAGTTGCTCGTCTATTGATTAGAAAATATATTTAGGTAAACACGCTTGAGTAACTTGTGTTAAAAAAATCATAAATTTGAGTCATTAGCATTTTTAACGCAAAACTAACTAACTATATTTTTTTTATTTTTTAAATAAAGGTAGAACACCATCGCTACCGATGTGAATACCCAAAATGTCGTAGTATATTTACTCCAATTGTTTCAGAGGAAACATTATGTTGGTGGAAGTATGCTGATGGTGGTAATAGAACGCGCTGCTTAAAATGTAACAATATACAGCATAACTTGGTAGCATGCGTAATTAAAATTCAGCAGCTTCTAATGTCAATCGAAAGAGCCACATCTCGTAAAGAAGTATTCAAAACATTCAAGAACTTGGACCATTGGTTATTGGATAAACATGATCTAAAATATACTCTTTCACGTAAAATCATAGAGAAGTGTTTAACAGCTTACAATGGTTCGTACAAATCAGCTTTTTAAATAATTCCTATTTTATAATATTGCAATCTAAACAAGTTCGATGGCGTCAACTCTGTAAAGCCTTTATGTAACTAAATAGTGCTAGTGTTAACGCAAAATTTATTTATTTTTTATTTAAATAAGTTGGCTGCAATCAGGCTGTTGGTTGATAAAACCAGATCATTTAAATTTTGTAGTGTATTAACAATAATAATTAAATGATAACACAAATTCGAATTTTTTTCCCCCTCTTTTGACTTGAATGCTAATTTATTGGGTTTTGGGATACCCTGAAACCGAATCCGTGCTCAGAATTGCTTTATCACGTAAGGTTTTTGAGATATTCTAGCCAAAAAGCATTGTTTTTTGACATATTTTAGGTTATGGTGCACCGTGAATTTTTTTTTCTCAAAAACGCATTTCAGTAAAAATAATTGTAAAATATTTTCTCAGAAATATTTAAAGTTGGAATTTCAGAAAAAAAATCTGAAATTCCATGTTGTGAAATCGAAAGAGCCACATCTCGTAAAGAAGTATTCAAAACATTCAAGAACTTGAACCATTGGAACTGGTTAATTAAACTAGACAGGTCTAATGTTCATATCTTGACGCAGCTTGCAGCAGTCCTAGCTTTCTCCGGGAAGGATTTTGCTTTTCTCAATTACCTAATGGGCGATCACGATCGCTGCGCTTCGATAATCGCAGAGCCCACGACTTTGTACGCATACAGAAATTGCGCTTCTTAATAATTCTTTTTCAAATACCTACACAAGTATGATTGACATTAATTATATTACATTTAATTTTTTTTTTCAGGTGGCGCTCCTTTCACTGTGAAAGATTTTATGACATTAGTAGAAATGTGTAAGTATTTGATGACGTTTTTTGAAATAGATGTCTTGTCTTATGTACTTCCAATGAGCTTTTTGTGGGACATAATTGCATTAAAGAAATATGTATGCAAGCCTGAAGAAATGCAAGAAATGTTGAAAGGAATCGAAACTCTTCCAGATGAATTGAAAATTGTATGCATGAATTATTACAATGATTATCTAATACCAACAACTGAACGATAAAAATTATATTTTAATTTATTATATGAAAATCAATTTTAAGAAACTTTTTTTTCTTGTTTACTTATTTCAAATTGAAATGAATTACAAATATTTTTTTAATGACATATGTAGAAACAGATCTTGCAACTGGAAAATTTTCATATGCTAAAAGTAGGGACAATCCCAAAATATTTTTATTGAAATTTTGAGTAGGATCTGCTGTTTCCTTTTTATGACCATTTTTATAAAAACTAAATATCCCTAATTTATAGTCTGCTGGCAAGGTCTAACCAGCTCTACTCCGCGTAATGATACCGAGTTTTTTCAATGAAACTTTGAGAGGTCTAATCTTGGCGCGGAATGAATTTATGTATGTATATTTAAATTATTAAAAGTTTTTAGTATTATAAAATCAAAATTTTTAAATAACAAATATGTACTTACAAACATGTACATATCGCTCGTTTGCTGCAAGACCGTCATAACTCAAAAAAAATGATTTTTCGTTTCGTGAAAAGAGTTTATGTAAACGTGATTTTTTTCATTTTCATATAAGAAGTGACTTATTGATCTCTTTAAATGCGTTTTTCTCCCACTTTAGTTTTTTTGAGTATACAGTCTTGTAGAAAACGAGCGATATTTACATATATCAACCATGCATATACACGTACTTACTATATACATTTTAAGCCCAAAGTTTGTATGTAATTTGTTATAAATAAAATATATTTGAAGACAAGTTATTAACGATTTTTGTCATTACTCGTATCTATAAGTAAGCGAAGTTGACGAACAATATACAATTAAAGTAACCTTACAGGTTTGTTGAAATATCACCTACGTAAGAGGGCTGTGTTTAAGCATAGGCTACATAGGCTGCAGTCTAGAGACTCGCGCCACAAAGGGGAGCCTGTTCACAACACTTACTAACTTTTTTTTTTGTCAGCAATATTGTAATTAATATAAAAATTTAATTTTTGGGTGGAAAAAACATTGATAACTTTTTTTTTTGTCTAGGTGCCCGCGCCACAAAGGGAAGCCCGCACCACAAAATTACTAACTTTTTTTTTCTTTGTCAGCAATATAATTAATATATAAATTATATAAATTTAATTTTTGGGTGGAAAAAACTTTGATTAACTTTATTTTTGCTGTTCAAAAAAATGTATTTGAACCAAAATCCCCTTCCGGTAGGTCCCGCCCGCAAAAAAATAAGTACAAACGACTTAACGCAAGTCAATTTTTCAGGAAAGAAAAAAAGACCTTTCGAGTGTCAATTAAGTCTTCCACCAGTTATGATAGTTTTTTTATATATTTTTTTTTAAGTATTATTTAATTTTTATCTGTAGTTTAAATTATTTCTTTTATTGTAAAAACTCACTTGGTAGTGCAATGAATAGGACGGCTTTTTAGTCATAGGTCGGCCAGTTTTCCAAATTTGATGGGAACCATTAAATCGGTGTTAGGAAATAAAAAAATCAAAGAGGGAAGCATAGATATGTATGTACCTGGTGGTAGTTTGTGTTTTTGAGGTTGCTTAAAAAGAAAAAACTGTTGGTGCTCATTGATCCGAAAAGTATACCTCAAATTGAAAAATGTGTTCGGCACAAAATAGTAGAAGAGGAAAAGACAATTTCATTTTATGCCAAAAAATTCTAGTTATATTCGATAAAATCTGAAGTTACGCTGTTTCAAAATTCGTTCTAAAAATCCACTTTTTGCCGAAATACTCTTAGTTGAGTTATTGTTAATTTTCTTAGAAAACTATCTTTAATTAAAAAATATGTTACAACTTGAAACTACTGCACCGCATTCAACCCTCTAATTCGATGAGAAGGTTACCACCTTTAACTTAACCTTTAGTGTCTTAACGCTAAGTTGCTCGATAAAATTTTTAATATTTACCTTAAAGATAAAAATTAGTGGACAGGAAAACTTTTATCTTCCTGCCTTACCCATCGCTTCGGTGACATTCTAAAAGTTGTGGAATAATTTTTCAACAAGGTTAAAATTTAATAAATATTTAATTAACCGTGTTTAAACAAATTAAACTTTCAAAACAGTTATTGGCTCTAGAGAAGGTTTAAAATAGTATGTTCTTATATAATTTTGTTTTCGATAAAACTATTTGTTTCATTACACAATTTTTTTTTTTCGAAGTCTTGGGTGTATTTTTAGAGTGTCGTAGTTTCGAATTAAACTAAAATGATCTAAATTTTTGGCTTCATTCGCCAAAAAATTTTAAACCATGTACCATTTGAGTATGATATAGCACAGATGACCAAAATATAGCGAGGTCTAGAATTCAAATTTCCGAACAGTCAAGTATGTACTTATTTCCAAAACAATACGAGCTACATATGTGGATCTTCAAAGCATCAATTATTTTTGGCTTGTCGGCAAAAGCCGAAAACCACACGTTACCACAATCAATTGTTGCTCAATTGTATTCATAATTGCAAGACATGAATTTCAATTTTAGAAAATTTCCACAATTTACAAGCGTTGTTACGGGTATCAACCTTTTCATAATGAAACTGCAAACTTTATTGAGCATAAGTAACCGCAACGTTGGCAATTTTGATGAAATTTTTGGTTTTTCATTCTTTTTGAAATGTATGACACTCTAAAAAAACACCTTAGGGGACGTCCATTAATTACGTGAGGTGTTTTTTGAAAGTTCGGACCCCCCCTTATCCTTGGTGAGATCTGGCGGGACCCCCCCTCCCTCCCGTGAGATTTAAATTATAATTTTTAATGTAAATTCTATGCATTAAAAAGTTGACGTGAGGTTTTCCTTTACCCCCTCCCCCCCTTGATGAGATTTGGTGAGATTTTGCCGGATCTCCTCCCCCCCTATTTTAGCTCACGTAATTAATGGACGTCCCCTTATCAGTGATGGCATACGGGTTTTGTGGAAATATACTGGATAGAGACTTGTTGGAATATACTTTTTAGAGGTCATATCAGGCCCGGATTTAGAAATCTGCCGCCCTTATGCTAGTCAGAAATTGCCGCCCCTCTTCACTAGTAAATATAGAAAAAAATTTTGTAATGTCAAAAGTGAGGACCTTTTTTTTTTGCATGTTATCATTTTTAGGTAATTTAGTGTACACAATTCCAGTATTTGAATTTTTTTCCCCTGTGTAAATAAATTTAAAAAATTTCAAAGTTCCCTATATTTGCCGCCCTTAAAATCGTGCCGCCCTAGGCACTGGCCTAATGTGCTTCTAAGGTAAATCCGGGCCTGGGTCAAATGTACTTTTATTATTGTCATGGACACCAAAACTTTCTAAAATATACATAAAAATAAAGATCATTCGATACTTTTTAAGTATATTTCTGCAACGTTTTTCTAAAAACAAACAAAGAAATGATAATTATGTATTAGAAATACATAGTACTAAAAATTTGTTCAATGTACTGATAAAGGTTTTCATAAACCCTAAGTGTTCGCATAGATCAACCCTTGATTTAGCGAAAAAATCATAAATATCACTTTCATTAATTAGAAAAGTCTAACATTTGTAACAATCAAATCAAGAGTTGCAAATTTAAATAAATTATAGAAAAAACAGAAATAAATCACTTACCGTTTGCAGCTTTGCGACTTCCACAATTGAAAGAGCACTGCTAAAAGCTAATTTGCAAAACATTTGGGAAGCACTGTCCTATAGCTTTGATTAGAATCAAAGCGGATGCTGGTCTTGCCCATCAACTCCAATTCATTTTACACTCGCACCATTTATTTTATATAAATAAAAAAACTTTCGAAAGAATTTAATTTAAGCACTTGTTGCATATTTTATAAGCAAATGAAATTAGTTTTAATAAACCACTTTTAAATTAACAACAAAAACATCTAAGCACTGCACTCTCACTGGCTGCTCTGTCGCTTTAAATTCTGTTTTTATTGTCACATTTTATGGCTTTAATTTAAAGCATTTTATGGCTGCATCACTAGAAACTTATACATAAATATATACATATCTACTTTTCACAATTTATTATTAATATATTGCAAAATTGTACGGAGGAAATAACACGCGCGCGAACTGAGCTGTCAACTTAATTGCCGATTTGATTAACCTAAGTATTGCTACCAGAGATGTGATATATATTACGAGTATTTGAAATAAGTAGTTGCATTTAAAATGCAAATACAAAATACCCATCGCTATTTTGCATTTAAATACTTTTTCGAAAAAAGCATTTTGTATATTACTGTTTTGCAGCTCGTCAACTATTTATCAGAAACAAAACGTGGATTATTTAGGTAGAAATAAAATGCAGATAATGAACTGTTTTAACGAAAAAACGCGAAAATTATAAATTTTGAGTTGTGACTCTTTAGTGGAATGTGTGCGATACGTATAGACATAGATTATTATTAATTTCAATTCATTAATTAAACTTACTCCATAAATTGGAGCGGTGAGCATTGTATTTGCTAGAACTATTTTATATATATTTAAGCGTTTTTTCAACGCGTGTTTAAGCATAACATCAGCGTTAATAAATCCAACATACGATCCAACGCATTTTAAAAAACGCGCAATGATGGTTTGCCTCTTGGCATATATATTTATGTTTTACGCTAAAACACGCGTTAGCTAACGCTCTCTTGTGAACTGAGCATTATTTATCGCCGACGAAATGAACCATTCTCATACAAATTTTTTTTTAGCGGGTAGCCGAGTTTAAAAAAAAACACTGCCAATAAAGTGTTTTGTAGTAAAGCACTACTTGTGAATATTTTAAAATTATCTTTGGCGCAGAATTGCCTAGTGGCCGCTTTTGACGCGGCTAAGCTGTTAATTGCATGGCAAAACCGCGGCTTTGTAGGAATTGAAATTTTTTTGAAATTTTAGACAAGGCAGTCAATTGGAGGATATTTGGGGGAAAGACGTTAATTGGAGAATTTTAGTTACATGAACTTAAAGATTTTTATGACGAGCAAAAAAAAAGAGCATCATTTTTTTTATATGAACTATTTTATTGTTGCACCAAGTTTTTTAATATGAACTGTCTTAATATTGGCAGCTCAAAAATTTGTTTTTTTTAACCTGGCAACCCTGCTTTGAAGATTGAAATTAACATTCAATCTGCAGTGGTTGAAAATGATAATTTAAGAACTAAATTTTGAAAAAATTGGTGTCAGAGGTGGGATTGTGTTAAATCGCAATCAAGCTAATATTATCAAGTTCAAAGATTTTTAAGTTAACCAACTCAAAAATAAGTTTCATCAGCTCAATCTGTAGACTATTGATAGAAAAAGTGTGGCTTCACTTCTGAACTTGTAGATTGTATGTTCTTCAAGTATGTTACTGATGCAAATAGTGCAAGCCATGAATCAGAACGTGATTCAGGTGGCCCGCACAAATATTGATTTGCTCCAGATGAAGGTAGAGCAGTACATAACATTTTGGGAAAAAGATAGATGGAAATAAACCAAAAATAGAAACAGTGTTTAATGGATTTGTGTAAGTGATACAAACGTTCTTCATCGAAATCACTAATTCCTTTGGTGAAAAAATTTTGGCATACAGACTAAACTCAAATAACGTGTCCAGAAATCTTGTGAATCCCAACTGAAAGTTTAGCGTTTTAATTAGATTTGAATATTTTGTAGACCGCCACCAAATATAAAAATAGAATCATTTGGAATCGCCGAAAAAATGTTAATTGAATCATGTCCATGGCCATAATCATAAGGCGGTTCACATGATCCATCATGTTGTACACCATAGATTGACTACATCAATGTTTGATCGCGTTAACTCCAATCGACCAACTTCAGTGAACGCTGTCCGTTTAGCTTAGTTAAAATTTTTTGTTTTTGATTAACAAAACGGTACTGTTTAGTTTTATTGTGGTTTACTATTAATTAACATATTAAGAAAATATGAAAAATATGCCAAAACTCATCAAAGTGAATCTGACTGACTTTTAGCGCAACTCTCTTCTCTCTGTACCGCGACGGTAAAATTAAAACGACCTTTATTATTAATAAGAGATGTTTGGCTGGCTCCAGGTCAACAAAATTTAAATATAACAATACAAAATTAATTTTTTAAAATTTTTTTGTTTTTAAGTTATATTTTATTTCTTCAATATTTCGAGTTGATCTTGATGATAAGTTACCGTCAGCCGTCGCGGCATTTATGCCGGAAATCTGTTTAATACATGACGTTAAAGTAAACCTATTCCTTAATTTATCGCAATCAAATCCTTTTGTTCTTGACTGTGTAAAATCTGTGCGCAGACTGAAGTCCCATGAAAAAGTTGAAGCGTATGAAGCGAACGTACAACTCGGTCGTACTGACGGTAGTATGAGAAGTCGTAACGTCTGAGGGTTCCATAAAGAATGAAATGTTTATAATAAGGGGGAGTCCCATTAATATTTAAATTATGTATTTTTAACAAGTTGCTTCATAGCACTTTTAAATGGTGGTTTTCAATTAACTTTATTTAAGTATCGGTTTAACTTAACCAACGAAATGGATTATTTTATGGAATTTATTCTCAATGAAATGTTTAGTTTTAAATTTCAAAATGAATTTGAAACAATGCAAATTTACATATGCAAGCATATTTCCAATGCAAGGTTTGTTTCATATTTTTTTAAAATGAAGTGCATTTAAAGTTTTTATTTTTAGACGTGAATTGCAAGTTAAAAGGATTACAACTTTGGTTACTGAAGATTCAGCTACTGTTCGATCCATGAAATCTGAAACGTTACGCAAACAAGGTAACAAATTGTTTAAGGCTTCTACAAAAAACGCTCTTGCTGCAGCTCGCTGCTACACGGAAGCGATATTTGCTGCTCCATTAGGAAGTGAAGCTTTGGCAATGGCGCACGCAAACCGCGCATTGGCTCTTCAGCAATTTGGATACTTCAGTCAAGCGTATGATGACTGTATATGCGCATTGGAGCAAGGATATCCCATTGAAATGCAGCATAAGATAATTATGCGACAGGGTTACTGTGCTCTCAATCTAGGGAATGTGGCTCTTTTGACGCAGCTTTTGGAAACATTGAATGCTATAACACTGAACAAAAACTTTGCAACTGGGGTGCAAAAATTGCAAAAAGGTTTGGGCGAGTTACAAATTAAGCAACAAACATCGAAAGATCCGGAGGTACATCAAATTGCTTTATATAGAGATAAAGCAAAAATGTGAGTATGTATAGGTGTGTATAATTTCGAAGTAGAAATAATTCAATAGGTCATCCAATAATTTCTTATAACAAGTGTGCTGTTTATAACACACATTTAAGATCTAAACACAGTTGGGACGTGTAATATCGTCCAGAGTTTTCCTATACGTTTGTAAAGAGTACAAAATTGACACTATTTTTTGTTGCGATTTGACACAGAAGATAAATCGCATGTCCCAGTTGTGTTTTTAGCTTAATACGGATTTATTTTAATGGTAGCTGATCAACTTTTTCAGAGAAAGAGATGGTTTAAGAGCTTAAGAAAAATAACCATGCGAAAGGTGTCGGTCGGACCTAGTTTCGAGGAAAAAGCAATCTGAAAAATTCAACAGAACCTTTGCAAAAAGCTCAGCACTTCAACCCTTGTATCAATCAGCCCATAGTGTTAACAAATATTTTACATTAAATTTAGTTATTTAAATTGGAAACATGTATTAGTTTACCCAAAATAATTTTCTTGGGCGAAATAATTTGGAACTGGGACGTAGTATATCGTTGCATGAGCTCTTATTTGTCTTAAGCGTCATAATCCTAACTTTAAAGGAGAGTAAATATACATAAGGAACAAGTCTACTTTTGGAATAACTCCGATTTTTTAAGGGGAAGTAATGTTTGTTTTACGAATAAATAATAAATCTGCAAAAACAAGGGTCGCTTGGATCTAGTTTCGGGGATATAGAGCTTTATAAATAACAATAAAATATGGGTATCATATGATAAGGTAATTTAATATTATTAAAAATTCGAATTTTTGGCAGAAATGTGGTTCAAACTTCATTCTTTAAATCAGAGGTGGGCATGGCAATCTAGCAAAAGGGTAAAACGACAAAATCAAGCAGCAATAAACGAAATTTTAAAATTTTTTGCTTTCATTTCCAAATTCGAAAACAGCAAAAAAAAAACAAATTGCACTACAAACAAAAACAATTGCTACATTCGTCGATGTAACGACGCTGTGCGTCGATAGCGTAGGGGCCTCTACGTGCCCATCGCTGCTTTAAATAACTGCGCACTGTGTTTTTTTTTTACTTTTTTGAAATGAAATATCTCAAACGGTATGAGCAAGATAAGAAAAATTCATATTTTTGTTAATAAAAAAATGAATTTAATAATTTAATTTTATAAAAAATAATTAAAATAAAATTGTTTAACCATTAATTTTTTTATAAAATATCTTTTTTGTTTTTTATTAATTTAAACAGTTTCTCCAAATATCTTCGACATAACATCTTTTTTTATTTTTATATGTTATTCTTAAGAATGTATCTGCATTAAAATTTGGGTTGTCATACGTACTGATTCTATCAGTACATGTACTATTTTTACTAATTTTCCTTAAAAATACTGACTTTTCAAGATTCTGAAATCAGTACGCAAATGTACTGATTTTTAGCAATTGGTACGGATTTGTACTGATTTTAAGATTTTATTTGAATTATTAAATAATATTTACATTTAATATATAATTATTACCAGTAGCATACCTAGGAGTCTGTAAAATTGTCCTTGTTTTGTAGCATATTTAATTCATTTTGCTATTTTGCTAGGGCATTGTGCAATCCGAAAAGTTCTGACTTTTTTTTTAGTAAATAAAAACAATTAATGAGGTGAAAAATTTTGTACTGATTTTTTGCATTGAATATACCTACATGAATGTACTGATTTTGCGTTTCAAAAATTTGACAACCCTAATTCAAATCGAAATTCCCGCCATAACTGAAAAATATGAAAGCGCACACCAGTCTAATTGTATAAATTGCATGATATTTTCCAAAGCTATGTCAGGAATTTCGATTTGAAAGCAGATACATTCTTAGAACTGATTGTCTGATTATATTTATATACATAATATCATTTATAAGTAAGGGAAGGTGGGGAAAAACGGTATAACTAACGGGAAAACGAAGTTTTCACAAAAAAAGAAGAGTTTTTTCGCACAATTAAATATGTAAGTGGGGCAAAGCGGTATAAACGTATTTACTTTTTGCATCGTAATAATAAACATCTTTTGTTAAGAAAATAATGAGCCTAATTACCTTAATAGATTCAATATAGACCGAACTAATAACTTACATGTTTAATTGTGCGAAAAAATTCTTCTTTTTTTGTGAAAACTTCGTTTTCCCGGTATACGAAGTGCAATACCATTCTGCCGCCATGACCTATGACGACCTCGCGAAACCAAAATTTATCAACATAAACAAATCGTTGTCAATAAAAATGAATGTCATTAATATATACAACGATATTTTTTAAATTATTCATATGTAATGAATTTACTTAAGTCGAAAATCCTCGAATCTTACATCGGCTACACTCATTTTGATGAACTTCGTGGATCTCGAAAACGGAAGGTCGAAATAACGCTATAACCTGGCAGTTACAAGAGCACTACTCAAAAATAATTTCCTTATAATTACATTAGATGGCGTTATACTGCAAGGATAAATATACCCTTTGTACCGCTTTGCCCAGTGTACCGCTTTGCCCCACCTTCCCCTATGTTTGTTTTCAGGCGCTTACACTGTGTGTTGCCTTGTGTCCACAGATGTACTCAGAGAGTATTGCTTTTGAACCATATGTGACTAAATAACTTTAATTTTTCTTTTGTAATAAAGTAAATAAACTATTTCCAGACTGAAATCTCCTACAAAAGGTCGATTTATGGTTGCTACAAAGCCCATAGAAAAGAATGAGCTAATTTTTAGTGACCGTGCGACCTCATTTACACCTCGAGGTGCATTGCGCATATGCCACCAGTGCTTAGCTACTCAACTCATACCTTTCCCATGCTATCGTTGTAGTGGAAAAGTTGTTTACTGTTCGGTAAATTGTCGAAAAGCTCATGAAACTACGCACAACTATGAGTGTTTCGCTTATCGAATGGACTTATTCCAAGAAATTGCTGAAATTCAACTAGCATTTCGTATGATACTAGATGGTATAAAGCAAGTTATACCATTTCTGCGTGCTAAGCGTACGGCCAAGGAGATTTGGCACGAACTAACTGATGAGGACAGTGAGTTGTTGCAGAACGTTCATTTACAATATGTTCAAGTGTTGCGTAGAGTGACCCACTTAGATAAGAAACCAGCATCTAAGATCATTGGAGCAGCGAGAATTTCAGTCGTATTGTTGACATACTTAAGCACATGCACAAACTATTTCAACAAACATTTCAAGGATACAGCTGGATCTCATGGCGATTGGGAACTAATAATAGGTAAAATTTTATTATAAACAATTTTTTTTTTTTGAATAATAAAACATTGTAAATTTGTTTGATGATATCTTCATAAACAAAAATTAAAGTTAAAGCGGAAAGCCTTTTGTTGCTATCGCTTATAAGAAATTTTTCAAATTGTAATTTATTACGTTAGAATAAATTTATAATAATAATAATAATAATTAAAGTTGATAAAAATTGACGCAGTTGGCGCTCTTCATATAAACTAAGCTCATAAATAGTAAAGTAACGGTCTATCGTTATGAAATTTTATACAAGTTTTAGTTTCTTAGGCGATAGGAATAGCTAAAAAGGAATGGGTTAAATCTCGGATTTCGACTACTGTGATCTTATAATAGCGTGCCAAAAAAAGCACCTATCCCATACAAACAACGCACGAAAGTCCTAAAAAAATTACAACCATTTAGCAGCGATCAACGTTCATGTTAAATATTACAAGTTGATACAATACATTTTATTTAACAAAAAAAAAAAATACTTATTATCCCTTATTTCTCGTACAAACTATAGTTTGTACGAGAAATAAGGGATAATAAGTATTTTTTTTTTTTTGTTAAATAAAAATTAATATTAAATTAATTAAATATTAAATTACAAAATGCGCCCATTGGATTAAATTTTTAAGAACTAATTGTGTAGTATTTTTGATGAAGTTTTCAGACCATTTTTTTTTAATTGGAACTTTCTACAAAACATTCAAATTTGCGCTTTTTTCCGTCACTTATTTAGTGGCGACATTTTCAAAGTTTTTTTTTTGATTTAATCTACAAAAAATTTTTTAAAATTGTATTATAAACATTTTGTAACATATTACTCTTTAATAAAAATTATCCGGAATTGGTTAACAAAACGAAAATAATTATTTTGACACCTTTGCACACCGGTGGCTAACAACTCTTGCACAATGATGACTTTATGCGTGTCGCAAAATCCATGAGTTGTCCTTCCAGAAATTCGGCCGTTGATACTTGTTATACAGACTTCCGTTTGTAACTTATGCAACATGTGTCCACTCCATTTCCGCATGTGCTTTGATTGGAAATCGAATATTGAGCAACTCTGCTGAGCAATTGAACATTGAAGAATTTTCAGAATTCGGAAAAGGCAATTGGTGAAGAGTTGTAAATTGTCTTGGATAACCAAGTTTCACAGCCATACAGGATAACTGTCTTCAAAAAGGACAGAAAAGCAAAAACATCCCGTTACTTTTGTTTCGTGTTGTCTTGTTTGTGATGCATTTACATATTGGCACCAAAAATTTGCGGTTCATTAAAATAGTAGTGCTTTACGTAATTAGTTGAAAAAAATTAAAAATTCTAGAAAACCGCCATAAGTAAGTGTAATTAAAGTAATTCAATAGTTTGTTTATATGAATTTATTTCAACAAGGTACTCTTCCTTTTTTTAAAGGGTAGAGGAAGGAAATGCTGAATCGAAAAGATAGAATCAATAGTTAGGCTAAGGTCTCTCACAACTAGGTCCACCACGATTCTGAAGTTTATTTCAAGTATGTATCAGCTATACCTAAACTTTCATTTGTGAAAAAAAATTAAGTGGGAGGAAATTGCTTCGAAAAATGTAACGCTACCTTTCGTATTAAAAATTTATTTCGTCAGAAATTCTTCATTCTTTCATTGTCTATTTTACTTCTCAGCCAACTCGTGGTTCTTGTGTAAAATTGCAATATCATGTAAACGATTTTGACCCATCGTTGAACGCACATGCAATTTCAGTCTCTCAAGAATCGAAAAAATTCTGTCATTAGTGCAAAAGGATGCAGGAATAGTCATTAACAATTTCACGAATCAAACGAGTTCTGGATATCTCCCAAAATTTTCAATTTAGTTTCATTTCTCCTCGCCAAATTAAGAAACATGTTTCGATCCCTAAATAAATTTTCTTTTTTGAAATCATCTTTATAAAAATTTAATATTTTATCAACATCACAATCTTTGCTTCAAGGGATCTGGAAACTTTTTTGAATCTGTCCCAAATCAGAATTTCAGCAAATCTTCTGAAATATGAAATATACGTTTGAATTTGAATCAATATGCTTGGGAATTTGCGACTTGAATTAAAATTTCCCGTGTTTAATTCCTCATGGGGAAGTCTCACGCGTGTGGAGTTCTCAACAGATCTTTCGGCGCCCCCGCAAAGAAACATGTATAATATGTAACATGTAGTTTAAATTAAGTTGTGTCTTTCTTTTCTTTTACTTTTAGTAACCACAAGTATTTTCGTGAACATCATTATTTTTGAATTTTATTTTGAGTAAGCCATTGCGTTAAAACAAATAAAAGTTTATAAGTTTTGAAACTGCAAATATTCTCGAAAATGAATATACATTACTATTTTTTTCATAAAGTTACATTAAAATTGCACTCATCATTTACTTTGATAGTAAAATACCCAAGACCAAACGGCATTACTATTTTCTTGAGCACAGCTGTATGTATGTAGTTTCTGAGTAGAAGCTATAGTACTAAAAATGAGATTTTCTTTTTCTCAAGGATTCTGAAGCTTTTAATAATTTCTTAGACCGTTTTTGAACTTTGTTCAGTGGAGATAAGAACCAATCTTAATAATTTTATTAATTGAAAAGGAGGGTAGTGATGAATCCAAAAATTTTGGGAATCTCTGACCTATTGGTGATAGGCCAAAAAGATTTGAATCCTAAACAGGTTAGTGACTCGAACAGGAGGCGGTGTACATAAATAATAACTATTACTCGTAGTATTTTGTTTATGATATCTTCAAAATTTGATAAGTTAGTAAAGTATTTCTATATTCACAGGATCTCTTATATTGCGGCATATCGGCCAAAATGAAGCGCATTCCTTGCAACTTGGAAACATAGTAAGAAGTCAACAAAACGAAGACGACCCTTTGAATTTTGAATTAATGGCTGATAACCTTTGGGATCGTCCATTACATGTTCGTCGAGGTTTTTTGCATCAAAAGATGAGACATATAGAAGTAGCATTTCTTGCTAGTTATCCCTATCTTGGACTGATGAATCATTCATGTGAGCCATCGGTCAAAATAAAACTTACAGGACGCTACTTAAGTGCTTTTGCCACTAAAAAAATAAAATCTAGTGAAGAGATTTCCTTAAATTACGCAAATTGTGTGAATGATGCAACGAAAGAAATACGCAGAAATCTACTCCAAGAAACTTATAATTTTGAATGCAATTGTACCAAATGTATACAGGATAATCAACATGAAAACGTGAGTTTACTCTTTTGGTATTGATATTGGATATGTGTTCACGTAGGATATGGGTATTACTCTTCGTCATATTAACATAATGTGTGTGTTAAATATTTAGAAAAATATCCTAAGCTTGCAATAATTCTTCTGTTTTTAATTTTTTGGTAATGTACTTTACGTATATGTTATTTAAAACCTTGTAACATGTTCAAATGAAACGCTTAAAGTTACAGTCAGTTAAATTCAATCCCTTTAGTAATTTTTCAAATTTCGGGGTCCGGGTTTCTAAAGATTGGCCTGAAGTTTAGTCATATATTGACCATTGTTCGTACAGGATTTTGTTAAATTCGGAGCTAGTAAGGTCAAACGTTTTGTGTCATTTTCTGTGTCAGTTTGATATGTTTACGCCCTATTGTGAAACTGCAGTTTGTTTTACACAATTAAATTGTTACGACTTTTGGCTACGTGTGTAGCAGTCATGAAAGAAATTTAGTATTTCCTTAAAAAATGCCTTCCTCTTACTATATATTATATTTAAATATTTTTTACTTAAAGGACAAATTTCATCGGTACCGTTGTGAAAATTCAAAATGTCGCATCATTTTTACTCCGAATTCGAATGTGGAATCATTATGTTGGTGGAATGAACCTGGGGGCGTTTATAGAATACGCTGTACGAAATGTAATACTTTACAACGTAACTTGCTAGAATGCATGTCGGAAATTTTGAATCTTCTGAATTCTCTGGAAAGATGTACATCTCGTAATAAATTATTCAAAATTTACAAGAACTTGGACCGTTGGTTATTAGACAACCATAAACTAAAACATATAATATTAAAAGATATCGTATGGCACTGTTTATCAACTCACATGGGTGCGTATAATCAGATATTTTTAATAATAATAATTCGCATTTTAATCTATTCCAACTAATAAATATAAACGTTCTGCAAAAAGTTAAATAAAAATTATTTTCTCAACTTATGTATACTACCAAAAACTGTCAATAATTTAAGACTTAAACCTGTCTGATAAATGTTCATTCAGTGGAGAGAAAATAACTCAAAATTTTATTAAAATAATTGTTTAGTTTGACGAATTGTATAGTTTAGCATACTGATCTTGAAGTGTATTTTATTTCGATTATGATTATGTCTTCAAATTTATTTCAGGTAGCTCTACTTTATCCAAAAAAGATTTTATAATCTTAAGTAAACTATGTCAAGATATGATTGGCTTTGCTAATGAAATGGATAAATCAGTACCTGATCGTTATGTATGTTCGATGAGCTGTTTGTGGGACCTAGTCGCATTAGGAAAACATAAATGCAATCCTGAAGAAATGCAGGACATGCTTGAAATAATTGAAACTGCCTCAGATGAAATAAAAACTGTTTTGATAAATTATTACAATGATTTCATATCAACAACAATTGACAAGTAAAAGTTATGCTTTAATTATACTATTGATGTTTCAGTTTTCATAATATGCATTTAAAATTTAATCGAAACTTAAACTTTATTTGTTAGCATTCAATTGTTTGCTCAATGTTAAGTAAATACTTAACAAAATATAGGTTAGTTTAATATAATTTTATCCAGTCAGTGCTTAAAACATTTTTGAAAGTTTACTTTACTTTTTTTTCGACAAATTTTCCTAACAAAATTCAATTTTTGATTTACGCCGGAATTTAAATATATTTAAATCATATTGCAATGGCAAAATCCTGACTCAATATTAAACAATCCACAAGAAATCAAAAATTTCATTCCCATTTTCAAAGGACTTGTCAAAACAAAACATTAAATTTCTTAAAATTCTGGCTTTGGATTCGGTGTAAGCATCGCAATTCTATTGGACTTAATAACTGGCATCCTTGATACATGTACTTCCTTATTTCAGATAGCCTGTGCAATTAGTACAAGGTTGGTCAACAAACTGAATATTTTTGAAAACCAAACATTTTAACCATAAGAGAATGCGCTCAATGCAACTTACTTATTGTTTGAAAACGTTTTGATAAAAATATAATTTAACTTAACAATTTGATCAGATTCAATTTAAAAATATCAGTGTTTTTTAAATAACTAATTTTATTTTTTTGAATTAAAATGAATTATTGTACTTTTTTCTAAAATATTTTTTTATGTATTACTTTAATGTAAAGATTTTTACATATGATGATAAGTGACAAATATATAAATTTTATAAGCCAATTTGTGTTTTTATAAATACAATTTTATTGAAAACTAGTAAACGCCCATGATTCAAATTATTTTACTATGATGAAAAAAAAGATAAAAAAATAATCCATTGTATCAAAAAAAAATCAATATTTTTTGAGATGATGTCCTTTTGCTGCAATGAGAGCTACTAATTTCTGTGGCATGCTATCTGCGCAACTTTTACCTTTTCCTGGAGTTGTGCATTACGATGCCAGACGTCAATCAGCATCTCTATTAGATGTGCTTTTTTATATCTTGGCTCTTTACTGATCTCGTGTTTCATGAGCTTCTATACATTTTTTATTGGGTTCATGTGTGGCGACATTCCAAGCGAGTCCAGCACAGTGATGTATTTATCAGCTAAAAACATGCTCATTGTTTTTACTTTATAATACGGAGCTCTGTTGCTCATAAAAATTGATTCCTCTCCATCACAAAACCATTCAAAGAGCTGGGGCCAGAATCTATCCTCTAAAATTTTTTGTGCTGGTTTTCTTTCATAGTGCCTTGCTCAATTTGTAGACGACCAGCACCACTAAAATTTATCACAGATCCCACCATGATAATCGTGGGATTTTTAAACATCCGAGACAATACAGTCATAATGGCATTTTTCTCCAAGGTTTCTGAATTATGAATCGCTTAATGTATGCTGCCATATGCCGATGAAGAGATGCCACTTCAATGGAGATTCCGATAGGCAGACGATCCAAAATACACCTCTTTAGTTTTTAATTTTTTTTTTTTTATCTAATCTGAATCTTATCGAAAAGTTGTGAGAGATCGTTAACATTAAAATCAACAGGGACAATTGCAAAAACACGGTAAATCTGTTTCAATCCTTGAAAATAGCCTGGGAAGGGATATCGCAGGATATCATTAATAATTTAGTAACATCTATGCCAAAAAGATGTGTTGTGTCGTCCAGAATAAAGGGTTCGCAACTAAGTACTAATTTTAAAAGTTTTACCATAAAAAAGGGGGTGCTTTAGTTTTGTCCGGTAAGTTTTCAGGTTTAAAATGTTCCTTTTATAATAACTTTTTATTTATATTAGATACTTTAAAATTTTTGTCGTTATCTCTACTTTTAGGAAACAAAAAAATTTGTTATGAGTAGCATGTAAAATAACATTTTCAATGAAGCCTATATGACGTTACCTCCTGGAACGTGCATTTTTTTGTTTATCTCCAAAACCAGACCTGATCCAGCAAAACCACTATGATTTACGGATTCAGCGGGAAATTTTGCTTTAGGTGGTTTTTATTTGCCGCAATAATACTTTGAAAAAATTTGTAGACTAGTGTTATTTATGCACAGCTTAAGCTCATAATACTGGCTCTTCAATTAAAATAAATCGAGCTGTATATAATTGCCAATCCATCAACAATTTTATGACAAACACATGAATAATTATAAATTGCGAATCTCAAACGCGCTCACTTTTAATTGCTATATCTTCGGACATAATTTGAATTTTAAAATTAAACGTTTAAAATATTCTCAAAAGCATCAACAAATTAGTAATAAAAAAAAACACGATTGTTTGAAAATCTCAATAAATAAAGCAAACTTCATCGAAATTGATTATTCCAAATATGCCCATCTTCACTTCGATGGTGCTCGTGTCCCTTATGTCTTTGTTCATTACATTGCCTTGGAAAACCGTCTTGATGTTCTTTGTGCCGACGTATGACTTAAACCTTAAGCCGTTCTCTGGATACTATACCATTGCATAACTCTAGGTATTGTCTAGTAGCGGTGTTATCATTAACTGCTTAAAAGAACAGCATGATTACAACAACAAAGCATTTCAAAGTATTTTTCAATTAAAAAACAAAGGACTTCTACTTAATTTATGATTTCAATGAACAATGCGCAAAATAAATTTATTCATACATTAGATTTTATTTTTAATGATTTCAATGTGTGCATTATTTCATAGGCTTGAAATAGTAAATAATTTTAAATATTTATATATTTCATATGATTTCTAATTACTATTTAATATAATGTGATTAACGTTATTTTATTAAATTTAATTCAATAAGGTGAATAAAAAATTAAAAACGATTATAAATGAAGAAATTTTTTGAGACTTCTAAGGTAAAACAGAAATTAAAAGAATAATTTTAATAAATAAATAATTACAGTCATAAAGAATAAAAAATTTAAAATGCCAGAGAAGTGGAAATGAAAAAATTAGCAATAAAACTATAACAATTACATGTATAACTAGCTTGTAATATGAAAATACGTAGAATAAGCTAATTCGCTCTTTATCCATTTTTTTTTTATTAAAACAGATTATAATAATTGTAATTATAATTTGCTTATGTAAAATTTTACCATCTTAATTCACTGAATTAAATCAGTGCAGTAAATTTGTTCACACACAAACGGTCATATTAGAGATCCCTTAACTCCAGGTTTTCGGTAAGCTAAAGGGTCCCACGCGATGATGTACATCAACAGCACGCACTGCAAAATAGTATCGCTGTCCCTCTTGAAATTGTGTCAATGTGACAGCCATTGGCAACAACATCGCTTTAACGTCACCAACATGACGCCACGAATCGATCAATGGTGGTCCAGAGGTTTCCTGATATGCGTAAATCTGGTAGCTAACACAATCAGCATGACGATCCATTGATTCTTCAACGGTCCAAGAAATAACAATGCCATTATCAAGATTACTAATGCGTATAGTAGGTCTTGGTGGCGGCAATTTCCAAGCTGGGTTCAGATTTTGTGATGGAGTAGGTGGCAATGGTGCTGGATGACTATATGACTTTCTTGTGCCTAACTGTATTCGTGTTATACTGGTACCAGGTGGTGTGGATACACCAGGTACACTTGTTGAAACTGGCAGATTGCCATTTGGTTTTGAGCCTGTAACAAAGTTAGGATAAAATAAATTAATTATCAGAAGTAAAGCAATTTGTTTCATTGAACAATTGTTTACTTACCACCATACATTATGGACGCTAATTGCTGTCGTGCTGTCGTCTGCGCCTTACTGCTTTGATTTGCTGGCATACGCGCTGGATTTGTCGGCAGCTTATTCAATGCATAATTGGATGAGCCACTTGTATTACTATTGTTGGGAACACTGGGCGGTCGTCTGACTGCAGTCGATGTAGCAGCTGTCGGTGCTGATGATGGCGCATCATCTTCATCTGTTAGATCAATAACCGATTTTTCTTTAGGTTTGGCTGGTGTAATGCTCACAGCTGGCATACCAGGTGGGATCTGGTGTATAGAGCTCATATAGTTTTCTGGAACTGTGGCAGGAGAGTTGGTAGTTTGTGGTGTTGAATCAGGGCGTCGATATTGTGGCATAGCATTTGAATTATGTGGCTTTGCCATAGTAGAATTCGGTGCTGGAGATATTTTACGACTGCAAATTTAAAATATAATAAATTATAAGAAAATAGATTGGAAATAACTAGCAATAGTTTAAAGGAAACTTGTTAAAATCAAGGCAGTCTCTATTTTTAAATTAAAAATCTATGTTTATGAAGTCTCTTCATCTGAAATAGCTCAATGAATTGAAGTTACTTAACAATAAAATGTCATTCTAAGTGTAGAAGTTCGATAATGTATATTCTTCTACAGCATGTAAAAGACTCTTGTTTACTTCTGTCAACTATTAGGGAGAAGTAATGCTGATATGAAATATATATTTCTATCACATCTCATTATTTTTAAAGTGCACTCAAAGTTTGGGATTTTACATACCTTTTGCCATGACTATCTCAAAAACTAGACAGAACAGAGCAAATCAGAGGACAGATTCGAACTAAGCGTATCAAATTCTCTTGAAACTCTTACTACTGTATTTGTGAATACTTTTCATTCATTTTAAACTTTTAATAATCAATCTTACATTCATCAGCTGGATAAAATTTTGCTTTTTTTCTGAAAGGTTGAGTGCATTTAAAAAAAATATTTAACGGAAGGACAAATGTAACTATCGTTTGGGAAAGATGATCAGCTCAAAATTACCTTTCAGAAAGAATATATTTTATCTCTATTAATCACAATTTTTGGAAAAATGTTATGCAGTGAACCTAATTAATATATAAGTAAGAGTGTTGAAGTCGCTGTATTTTAAAAAAAACTTTAAAGTGAAGAAGAGTAAGCCCAACTACATTTTAATCATATGAAAATGTCTAGTAAAATTTAAATGAGTCATTAAATTTTTACAAAAACAAAAATGGACTCACACTTGATTTGTTGGACTGGGTTGCTGTCTAGCCAACTGTTGCTGTTGTTGTTGCTGCTGCTGCACCATTGATGATGGACCCGAGTAACGATTGCGTATTTGTGCTGGAGCCGAAGATACAGATTTATTTAGCAATTTTGTAGGATTTTGTTGCTGTAAGGGTTGCTGCGTCTGTGGAGCACGGTAAGTGGCGGATATTTGTTGTGATGTATTTGCACTTGTATCTACAGGACGCTGCGGTGTAATTTTCTGAACACAGCCTCGTCGAGCGTTAGCAGCAGCTGCAGCAGCCGCGGCAGATGGTAAAGCAGTATTTGTCAAACGTGAGCTAGTAGCTATATTAGAAACAGTATCATTAGTATTTTGGCGTGAAGGTGATGTAAGTAGAGAGCCCGAATTATTTAAGGAACGATATTGGTTCTGTGGTGACTGTTGCAGATTTGCTGCACTACTGCTACTACTTCCGATAGAAGTCGATGTTGTACTTGGCGCGGGTTCTATATTCTTTTTATGTGGTATAAATACTTGTAGACCAACGGCACGTGTTATTTTGACAGGCATTAGAAACTGTGAGTTCTTCACTTCAATGTCTTTCAGAACACGATTATGCACCATTTCAAGATCACGAAATTGTTTAGAGAGTTCAGTAATTTTTGTACGATGGGTAGCAATGATTTTCTCTTGTTTCTCGATTAGTTCACGCATTTCACCGAATTCACTTTTATGTATTATAGCTTCGACGATTTTTTGTAGTATAAGTTCTTCCAAATCAATTTTTGTAATTTCATCAAGCGATTTTTTGAAGCGCTTTAAAAAATCGAGATTGAGTTCAGCTGGTAAATCTTGAAATTGCGGTGGTGGGTAAAGAGGAATTGGTACGTATGAAGGTATCGCTTTAACAATGGGTAATACTTCTGTTATTTCGTCAGTCCTTTCAATCGTTGCAGGAGTTTCTTCCGTAGACTTTGTGGACTTCAGTTCATCACTATCATCATCCTCTTTGCCATCAAGTATTTCAATTACATCTAATTTATTATTTTCTTCTGTAGGCTCCTTTTTTTCTAGTTCCTCTTGTACTAGTACTGGTATTTCATCAGTTTTTATTTTCTTTGTAACAGATTCCAAATCGTTTTTTTCATCGGATTCCAAAGAATCGATGGAACGTTTAAGCGCACCTTTATCCTTATCAGATTTAATATCAGCTTCATTTATTTTATGCTCCAATTCATTACCTATGACATCACTCTCAGCTTCTGTCTCAATTTTTTCTTTTTCAAGAATCTCTTTTTTGTCTTCAGAAACTTTAGGCTCTTCTGTAAGTTTATTATTGTTATTTCCATCGTCGTCTGTACTCAAACGCATACGTTTGGTGGGTGGTGCACCTTCCTTGGAGTCATCTTCTGCGATTTCTCCATCTACAATATCTACCTCTGTCCCTGCAGTTTCGCTTTCATTTTCAGCCACATCTTCTTCATCTTCATTACCCAAATCTGTTTCCTCTTCTTCACTAACAGCCTTTGCTTCTTGCAACAAATTGCTACTACTGCTGCAATTGCTATTTGTTTCCTCTGCCTCTCCTCCAGTAGCGTTTTCTGTATCTAATTTTTTGTCGTTTGCAGCAGCATCAAATTTATCTTTTGCATTGTCGGAATTGTCATCAAGTAACATTTTGCTATCAGTTTCTTTTGAAGGATCTTCTTTTGAAGGATCTTTCGCATTATCTTCTTTTAAAGGACCATCTTTGGAAGAATCTTCTTCTGAAGACAATTGTTTTGTTTCAACGGATTTCTCATGGACATCTGTGGTACTTTCAATTTCTGACTTTTCCATTTTCTCACTAGTCTCATCTGTTTTTACTTGTGGTTTTACGTTATTGGTTTGTGCTCTATTTGACTCCCGCACAGATTTAGTTAGATTATCATCCTCATCATCATCATCATCAAGTAACACAACATCATCGTCATCATCATCAATGTTATTAGCAGTTACTTCTTCTTTTGCAGCAATTTCTTCTACTTTCCTTTCATCATCAGTCTTAACATCTTGATTGTTTTGTTCACTTTCTAATTCTTTTATTTCCTTTGCATCCACAGAATTTTTGGCACTGTCGCAGAAAAATACTATGTCGTCATCGGAGTCATCTGCGTCTAAGCTTATCACTGGTGTTGATTCAGGTATCTTATCTGTAGATGGCTCGGCTGCAGCCACTTTTAGTTTATCTTTTACTTCATTTTCATTCCGAATAGGAGTACCGTCACCACATTTTGTTAAGACTTCTAATTCTGATTTTGTACCGTCGTTGTTTAAACCCGTGTTTTCTTCTGCAGAAACATTTTTAGCAGTTGGATTTACTTCCACATCTTTTGTTTCGAATTCAGATACATAATCTTGCTCTTCTTTAGCTGGACCTGCTGAATCCTCCTTTTTATCTTCTAAATCAATGTCTAATATCATTTGGTCACTTTCAGTTATATTAATATTTTTTGGAATTGAACATTCTTCGTCTTCACTAGCCTTAGGCTCATTTTTTTGCTGTATATTTTCTTGATTTTTTGTCGAAGTTTCTTCATTAGCTATTAAAGCAATCGACTCTTCTAGATTTTCTTGAATTTTACTTTCAATTCCATCATTAGCAGTTAAAGACTTTGGATCCTCGATATTTTCCTGATTTGCATTTGCAATTTCGTCAATTCCAGTTATAGGGTTCTCTAAAGAATTTTCAAAACTTTCCTCCCCCATCTTGTTATCATTATTATCAGGTTCTTCGACAGCGCTCTCATCCAGTAATATAACACTTTCGTCTAATTCATTGGAACATTTTTCATCTATAGTTTTCGTTTTGATTGGAGTGTCCAAATTAATTAAGTCCGCTCCTGTCGAATTATTTTTCCCTGGCTCGATACAATCATCTACGATATCATTTATTTTTGATAATAATGTATCAAGATCATCACCTGGATTTCGCAATGTTTCAGTATTGTCTGTCTGTATATTTTCTTTTGCTGAAGCGATGTCTTTAGCATCATCCACTTTTGGTATACTATTGAGTACTGCCGACGGTACCACCTCAGCAAGCAACTTATCCACTACATCGGTATCGTCATCGGCTAAAAGTTTATCTTCTAATTCAGGCGATATTTGTGCACCTTCCAAATCCAAATCAGTTGCACCAAGGTCAGCAGTTGTTAACTCTAAATTAGTGCCATTTATGTCAGCGAGCAGGCCATTAGTGATGGGTTCTAAAATTATGAATAACAAATTTTGTGAATCAATGACAAAAAAGAGTTAAGATAAATTTTAATGTGAAGGTAGAATTAAAAATTTGAAAATGTATTCATTCATGACGGGGGGAATGGGGTCTATAGTTTGGTTAATTAGTTTATTGCTATGCTCTGAATTAAAAAAAAGACTACATTTTAGTTCGCATATTTTTTTATATCCAGTTTTTTCTAGTTTCATTCTGTATATAAATGTTTTAATGGTGAAATGAGTCGGAAAGGAGATATTGTCAAAAAACTGCTTTTAGGCGCCATTTTTACAATACGGCGGCGCGAGCGGTAAAAATACGAGATGGGAAAGTTTAAATTCGGAAAGAGCACCTTAAAATCTATACAATTATTCATTTTCAAAACTCCCTGTAAACTTTCCAGGTAACCTCTTTTTTAGAACCAAATGACTGTACTACAGAACATGTTCTCATAAAGATTGTGAAGCAAAAAAAAAATCTGAGTTGTATTTTACAAGATTTTTAAGTAAATTTACCATTTTCTTTACTATTGTCATCTTTTGACAAAGGCGTTTTCAAATGAGATACCAATTCGACATCAGCGACATTGTCCTGGTTATCTTCAGTAGTCATCATATCATTACTATTGCTGATGCTTGTCATTAAATCGCCAAACTCCAATGTTGTATTGTGATTTACTTCCATCATCTTGAGTTTTGAGAATATAAAAGTTTATGCTCTGATAATATTAGTGCTTAACATAGGACATTGTATGAAGACGTCTCTCTGTAAACAGAAGATATGCTAAATATTAAACAATATACATATAACAGTTAATATAAATATACTTTTAGGATTTTTAGAATCGTGACATACATAACTTACAATCTAAAAGTAGTATTATATCAACGACTATTACCCATTTCTCCCATCAAATTATGAAAAGACCGTAGGAAAAATCGAAGTGAGGTGTTCTTGAGTGTGGATTGTATTTGAAATGGCGGTAGAAGTCATATGGCTACATCGAGGTGTTTTAACTAAATTTAAACATACTTGTAAGTTATGAAAAAACGAACCCAGATTTTTGAAATATCAAATTGACAACCCCCTGGAACCAATTCTACTCAAAAATTACAAAATACCGCTTGAGGCAAGGTAAAAAGATCTAAAACGTTATAGAAACGTCTAATGAATATTTGATCAAACATGTAATATTTTTGAGTATATTTCGACTTAATTTTTACCCGACCTACCCTGTTTACAGCATAGTGGTATTGAAAATAATTGAAAATGTGCACTACGAGTAATCGGTTATATGAACAGGTACCAATATATACTTTTATTTAAAATTGCTATTTCCTAATGAGAAATTCTCAGTAATATTACTGTTATTTCAAAGAATCTTCACATTTTGAAAATTAAATTAAGTCTACGTTAACGCCACCTCATGTTTTTTTTTTATAAAACGATTCTGCTCTCAGTAGCGCATCTCAAAAAGATGCATATTCTGGATTCTTATGCCATCGGATAGCTTAAGAAATTACGCATCTAATGAACTACGCCGAGTACCGGTACCTTGTTTCAAACCTATAAAAAATATTCGAAGATAATTTCCTCTATCTGAAGAAATTGACGTAAACAAAACATCAATTTTCTCGAAACTCACTTACACTGAGATACCGCTTTTGTGCTTCCGAGGGCAGAATTGAGTTCAGATGTACTTTCTGATGTTTAGAGCAAAATAAATTTTTAATAAACTTAACTAAAAAGCTATAAATAAAATTGGTAAACAAAAGTTTCCAATTTTCCGCTTGATTTATAAGTATTGACGACTTTTGTAAATTTTTTCTAAAAAAAACTTCATTCTCTTCAAAAATATAATTTTTTATAATTATGTAAATAAATCAACGATGTATCATGTTACATAATATGTAACATATTATGTATCTTTACAATATTTTACATTTTATAACTGGTTTTATGTTGAGAGTCGTATGTTAACCCAGACTCTAACGTAGAAGCAGGTTTGAACCTCTACCAAAAAATAGAAGTGCGTATTTAACCCTCCCCGGGGAGGGAAGCGGAATATGGGCGTGGCTTGGGACCCTACTCTAAAAAGACTTTATAGAGAAGTAATTAGTGAGAGGGCGAATTCATCATAGGTGTCCAGAGTCGGTAGTTTAATAAAAGATTCCAAAAATCTTATTTTCTATTAAAAATTTAATTTCTGAAAAATAATGAAATTATGTTGCGAATTTCACCTACGCAAATTCTCTCTTTCATGTTGCTAATCGATCATTGACATCCGATGGCTGTATGTCTGAAACTAGTTTGGTTCAACTTATGTTTCCATATTGGTGGAACCCCAAATAAACGCGGGTCATTTTAGTGGAGTTTGCTATAATAATATCCTCATACACGATGCACGGGTAATCAAATCGATAAAATGAGTACCCGTTTCATATCGCAGCACAATATGCGAAACAGGGAAGGTATAAATTGCGTTGAAAAAGTTAAGCAACAAAAATCAAATAGAATAAATACAATAAGTAGGGTTATGTTGCTACGCAAAAAAAAAACAATTGTAACTTCCAGTAACTATTTGAACAGAAAATTTCAAGTTTCTGAGTTATAGAAAGTAATGAGATACGTTATTTGCGAAAATTCACAATAATGCAAGCGGCTAGCGAACGGTTGAAACGAAGTGCGGACGTTTTAAAGCGAAAAATAAACTTGTTATGAGAACAAAAACAATGGAAAGCAAACCAAATAGCAAACAACAAATGCAAAGTAAATGAACGAAAAACTCATGAAACCGACTTCTACTTAAGGAACAAGATGAAATGGGAAAATGTACGGAGGAACAGCAAGAAAAAATTAATTAATTAGCTGTTAAAGATAACAAATTTATAGAGCGAGAAATATTTAATAAACAAAGAGAAAAAATACTAAAAGAATTGGGAGAGGTCGAAAGTATGAAAGAACGGAAGAGAGAGGTACGTACAAATTAAGTTTCTGAAAACAATATTTTTCAAAAAGAATATAAAAATAATTGGAATTTACAATATAAATAAAACTTACAGTTTTATATAAAATGCTTCACTTGTTCAAAACAATGTTGCCAACTCAACGAACGTAAAATAACACAACCGACTCTTTCCACGTGACGCAGAGAACTGAAACCAAATGAGAAATCGTTTTTGTTTGCATTGCGCTCGTTTTGTACAGTTCGACTGACGACGACTCTGTTCAGTGGCTTTATAAGACAACACCGGGTATGAAGGTGAAGTGAGGGGGGAGAGAGTCCTGTGGGAAGTGTTGCTGATATTTGGACTATGTGGGTAATACAAAAAGGGGTTTGTTATTTTTGACACAATCCAAACTACGGTAACCGTCAACTAACCAAAACTAAACAAGGATCGACCATTGGAAATTTTTTAAGAAAACGATTACACTACATCTACTTAAAAGACGATATTATGATATGAGTACCGGACTTACGTAAAAAATCTATCAATTTATATTTGCTCAAACAAAGACTAAATATATTTTTCTAAATTTGATTGTAAAATCAAAAAACATTTAATTGACAATTCACAGAATCGTACGAAAAAAAAAGAAAAAAATTATTTTACGAACACAAGTCATCGCAACGAAGTAGTTTACACATACATACGTATATAAATTGTACACGAAGACGCCTATAATTGACAAACACGCAGCTGCGTTAGAGCGGAGCAACAACGTATGAATGAAACAAAAACTTATCGACGCAATTTGGTTTTAGCAAATTTTAATGTTAAAATATCTCTGGATTTTTTTCAAGATTTTGGAAACATACTAATTTCAATACCGAAATTTAGTTTATACTTAAAACCCACAGCACATACCAATCAGCAACTAAAGTCCACAATTTTATGTAGAAGTTGTTGGGCAACTTTTGGCATGGTTAGTTATTGAGGTGAAATCTGTAGAGGCATATTATAGCATATGAATCGAATAGCTCGAAAACTAAACATTACGAAATTTGACTTTGATAAGCAAAAACATTTTATAGGGTAATGAAAGTAGTGCGGAAGAATAACTTGAAACACTTTCATAAAGCAAATATTTCTATAGAAAAAGCTTTAAGTGTAGTATGTAAAAGCTTGCAACTAAAAAAAAGCTTGCTTATATTAAAACAATCAGCTTTAATAGTGCAATATGAAATAGAAATAAAAATAAATAAAATAAGCAAAAATAAAAACTTAACTTAGTTGTAAATATTTGTTTAAGCTACTTATTTTATATAAAATCTATCTATATTTTTAATTTTGACATAAGTATGTATGTATGTAGGTGCTATCAAATAGTTTTATTTATAAAAAAAAATATAAAGAACTTACAAAAAAAAATATTTTAACCTTTAAACAAACTAAAGCAAAACTGGCTTGAATATCTGGTAAAATTTACAAAGAGGTCGTTCGAAACGATTTGCTGCGGTTAAAATATGTTATAGATACACACAACACAAAGCCGGCGCGTATTAAAATTATGGAGAGAGAGCGAGTGAGAAAAGAACTACATAATATATACTTTTATGCAGCAAAGGAAATAGGTACCTACATATGTATTATAATTTTTTTAGAAAAAACAATTTTTTACAAGAATTCTATAAAATTGACAACTAGCCACATAATTTAAAAGAAAAAAGTAATCAATTTCAATATGAAATTCTAAAGCTGAATGGTTTTATTTAGTCAAAATGCTAAAAATTTCTTGATATTTTACATATGTAATATGCTTAAATATACAAAACATTTAGGTTACACCTATTTTAACATCAAATTTGGAAAAAATTTCTAAGGTACTTACAAGTTTTCTTGTTTGTTTTATTGTAGAACTAGAATATGAGAGATACATGTAAAAGCTTTCATTTGAAGACGAATGAGACAGAATGCCTGAAATGTCAAACCTAATAAATAAATAGAGAACATGAGATATATTTTATAAAATATTTTACAATAACTACTGGGATACTTTTCTTTTAAATAAAGTCAATATTGTAATATAATTGACTTTAACAAAGTAACTTTTTCGCTTAAAAAGCTTCAATAAGTCGTTTTCCCTATATGTATAAGCAGGGTTGCCAGCCACTTTTTGTTATTTTCTCAGTCAATCTTTTCTGTTGCTGCATTGTTAACCTAGGACAGCTTTAAACTTTGCTAGTACATATAATCATAATCACAATCATACATCATTATTGAAATAGGGCAGCTGAGGAGGAAGTTGGGTACCTCAGGAGAAAAAAAAATTTTCATGACTTAATTTTGATAAAAACGAATTATTTGTTGCATCAGATGTCATCTGCACTTGCTTGTTACTCTCTTCAATGACCAGGTTTATATCTCGATTTTAAAAAAAAACCGTAGCTAATGAAAGATTCGACCAAAAATTTAAAATAAAGTTTGTTCTTTCTTGAGAAAAATGGTAATGCTTAAGAGCTTTCAGTATTGAGAGAAACGCTTGCTTTGTTTGGTTTTTAAAATAAGAAATCAAGTAAAATGAATTTGTTAGCAAGAGTAAGAACTACATACTGATCTTCATGCTGTGTGAAAGCTCCGAAAAGCTTTTCCTAGTGAGGATACCAGCTGACCACACTGCTCTAAAACGGTTAAATATTAACGTTAGTAGATTTATTTTTGTAAGAAATATGTAATTAATAGGGATGCAACGATACGCGTTTTGGCCGATACGATACGGAAACCGATATTCATAAAAATTTATCGCCGATACCGATACGGATACCGATATTTATACAAAGTTGTCGCAGAGACAGGCACGGGTGTTATATTAAAAAGAAGGATTGACTATGACGCAAAGTTGTAAAATCATTATAAATAAATTAACAGTCATAAGTAATAGAAGAATACAATTTTTTATTTATTTTTTAATATTATTTATTGATTAGGTATAAAAGTTAGTACTTAATTAAAATTAACGCTAACTAGGTTTTTATTTAGGAAGCACAACATCCTCAAGTTATGTGGGGAAATGCGATTCCGCAATTGTTTGGATTTGACCTGCCGTTGAAAACAGTCGCTCGGATGCGATAGAACTCATTTGAAAACATTTGTGCCAATTTTTTAAATTTGGGTGCAGAACCTTATTACGCCAAAAACTGAGAGGGCCTGCATCTGTTGCAATATTGGGAAATCGAAAATATCTCTCAATTTCTTCTTTGAAAGTATCGGAGCACGAAGAGGACAATGGTTCTTCTTCAGATTCTTTAATAATATTTTCACAAACACTCTTGTCTTGGAATTGGCTCAGAGCTCGTACTAGGTTGGAAGGTAACTATTTCTGAAGAGGTTTCGGCATACAGTGGTAAATTAATTAAATTTGCAAGCCGCTTTTTTGCCGTAGAAATAGTTGACTGCAATTCGTAGTTAAGTCGCCGTTGCTAAATAATAAGATTTTTCACTTTCCAAATTAAATCTTTTTTCAAGAGTCAATAACAGATCAGCGGCTACTTACTGGAGTACCGGCTGGTTTTCTTTGCCTTTGATGTCCTCTAGTACATTTCGAAGACTGTTAACTAACGGAATAGCATCGGATAATACAGCGGTGGCTTTGCTTATTGATTTTGTAACCTCTTCAAAATATTTCAAGATGTTTACCACCTCCTCCATACTGATCCATTCGTCAGTTCAAAGTTCTACTTTCCATTGCATGCGTAGCAAACAAGCTTGCACTGCAACTCGTTGCTCGCCTAATGCTTCCAGGAATATTTTTTTTTATACATATCGGTGTATTGGCAAATAAATATAGCCGATATCGATATATCGGTAATCGTATCGGTATCGGTTGCATCCCTAGTAATTAATATAAAATACTGATCCCAAAATCTTTTCTCGATTAACTGCAAAACTTTTTTCGATTAACGAACTTAAAATTTTGGCACAGTTTTATTTTTTTTTTTAACATTTTTTGAAACTGTTATATAAAACTCTAAGTCCGAGTTATAGACAATATACGTCACTTGAGCGAAACTATTGTGTTGTATTCTTCAGAAATCACATATAATATAATGATGAACATGCTTTCATACTATTCTAAAGTAAGTTCTTAAAAGTGACAATTTACTCAATTACGAAATTGAAGTTACATTGTTCGATCTAAGAAAGTCGATTATGCAAACATTATTTGCAAATAATTTCAGCTTTTGTCATAGCATTCCTTATAAGTTTTCTATTTTCGACTATAAGTACCAGAAATTATCGGAAGTGATGTAACTTTATTTTATACAACCGTCTAAAGCTGCTTGGCTATCGGTTAAAAGTATGAGACCATAACTGTTATCAATATGTGTTAATAAACAGAGTCGAAACTATTTTGAAAGCATATAATTATAATTATTTATATGTATTTTAGATTTATATGATTTGTTGCGATTTTGAATTTTTTCGTTTTTATATTTTAAATCCATTTATTTTTTTATTCCAAATTCTTATTCCTCTAAGTATCAGTAATATTACGGTTGGACTTCTAAAACAAATACCAAAACTATGGGTAATTGCTCGTAAATTAACAACGAAAACGATCAGTAATCATTCAGTAAAGGTCAAACTGAGTGTGAGAGATTTCATCTGTGCTGCAGATAGGGGTTGAATTGAAATTAATTTTTTACTATTCAGCTGGATGCTGGTTGGAAATACGTGCATAGCAATGGCTAGTTCTCTAGTTTCTTCAGGGCTGGTTGCAGCTTTTGCGTTGCTCTCACCATAGCGTTTTTACGCTGCCAGTTTTGCTGTAACGATCTATGGCACGATAAACTATCTCTCTAGCGATTGCCTTTTCAACCAAAAATGAGGAAGATCTTGAGGTTGAAAATTGCAACGATTTTATTGTATTTACCCTTTAAAAACCTTAAAGATTTAAAACGCATTATATATTGAAATAAAATTATTTAAAGAGAAGAAAAAAAATGTTCTTATCGTTTGGGTCTGTCTCACTGATTAGTTTTGGCCTAGGCAAATTAGGGTAAATAAAGTTCTATCTCGTGTGACTAATTTTTGTAATTTGCTGTCTTAGTTGGATAAATTTTTCACAGGATTAAGTAAAACATAAATAAATGTAAATTCTTTGCACTATTTATCGTGCATTTAACTTTTGGGGGATATATTACTGTCAGAAAAAGTCAAAAATTTAATTTAATATTGTTCTTTTTGTACTTTTGTAATTTCGATTTAATGATCAAACTCTTTACAAGCCCTTGGGGCTACTGAAAAATTTGATTGTACGTCAAATCAATTTTACTACCTGAAAGTTTAATGTAAATTTTTGTGTAAGACACAATGTAGTTGGCAACAATATTAACCTGTTATGCACGCAACACCAAATCTAGCTTGTGGAAGAAAAAACAAACTAAATAAACCCATAAACACCATTAGTGTCTATACCAACATCTAACTAAATTACGTAAGCTACATTACGTTATGGGATTTAACTTCTTAATAATTTTTTGGTTAAAGTTTGATTTAAAATACATATAACTAAATCTATAACTTTTTATTAAATTTCAATAACTAAAATTTACTTAATTAATGGACTTATATAAAATATTTGTATAAAATGTAAACTAAAAAAAGCTGAGAAAAATGAGAATAAAATTTTAGAACCGTATATATGTATATCAAAGAATGTCAAAAATACATCTGATAACAAAATAAGCACGCAGAAAAAGCAATTTGGCTTTTTGAAACGCGTTACAATTTGTTAAACAAAGTCTCGTGAGCACGACGATGAGGCACCAGAGAGTAAGAGCGAACAAGAGAATATTATATGATTTTTTTATTTATTATTAGGTATAAAAATATATTCAAAATAATGCAATTTATTTTATACAAAATAAGACAAAAAATTGAATATGAAACTTCATAAAAATATTGCGGTAAGGGCATGAGTTCTAAGGTCAATGTACCATGATTTAGTCAAGGTAAAAGTAAAAGTATGAGAAAATAGATAACAAATGTAGTTCAGTACAACTGGTAAGTTATTCAAAACTAATCCATTTCTATTTTAAGTACTATATTCAGTAAGCCCATGTAATTCGAATAAATTCCATTGGAACTTGGGACATACAAAGGTATACTACATTTTTACAATACATATGAAAAATACAACAACACATATGTAGCTAGCTATTGTATATGCATTACGTACACGACGAAGAAGAAATTGCTTTGTATGCTACGTGAACGTACGTTCAACCAGTTGAAGAGAGTCGAAGAGTACAACGGGTTTGAGGAGGGCAAGGAAAACAAAAATCTAACAACGTAACTTTTGTGCGAGATATAGAAATTTACCGACCGATATACATATCTGGCACAAAAATTAATTTTAAAAATTTCTCAATCAAATTGATTTGGGACTAAAAAATCAGAATATGTCGTATAAGCTCGAAATGTATAAAAGACCGACGTAATAGCACTCATAGCAAGTGTCTCAATTATATGCAAGTATAACAAAAATTTAGGTTATATAGAATTGTTAGAAAATAATGTTTTATATCTTGTAACTATTGTATGCAAATATTTTGAAAATAAAAAGTACATATTTAATAAATGTCTGGTAAAAATATACATATGACTAGTATTAATTTTAGCCGTCCAAATCAGCAAGAGCGAGAGATGTGCTGTTGCTTATAGTAATGCGTTACTCTTCTTTTATTAGTCAATGTAGAGTGTGCAGCCATGTTGGATTCGATTTTGTTATACCGACGGGGACAGCAAAAATAAAATAGAAAAATAAAGATAAAATACAAGTAGGATTTAAAATAACCAATTTTTATTTAACAAATGACAATTAGATTAGCAAAGATCATATTTAGGGAGGGGAGGAGGATGTTGGAGGAAAATACATATAATTTTTTATAGAAAATTATGCAATTTAATTATTAATGCAGAAGTTAATTTTCATTGTTTTAAACATAAAAATAATTAAATATTGAGATTTTTATTTAGATGCCGGTCCGGTATCAAAACTAGCCAAAAGATATTGTATGTAAGTTACAAATAAAAGGCGTACGCCAAAGAGCAAGAAAAACAACACAGCAGCGAGTAAGGCGGGGAGCGCAAAATAGCGTGAGGTGGTAGGGAAAAGATACTACAAAAGAGCAGATGAGTAAAATAACAATGTTTTAGAAAAATTAAAAATATAGCTGTTAAGAAAGAGTTTTTCAATATAATTAATTAAATTAAAAGCAGCAAACTATAACAAATAGTTTACATGAAGCAACAACATTCACGAAAGATAAGTCGTACTAAGCGAAGTTGGTCCTAAATTCTTATAATTCGTTCAAAATTTCAGCCCAATAACTTTTAAATTGACAATGATGTGTCGAATCCACCTCCAGATGAGCTGGGGTATGAGGTAAGGGAGCACGCTACAACCAGTACCACCAAGCCATGCATGGGTACATAGTATACTTATGTACATACACGATACTCGCTAATGTATCGCCCGCCGCCTTGTGTGTGTGTATAGAGCAGCGATGTTATTTTTCTTTCTTTCTTACATAGGTATAAAGCAAGATAAAGCAATGAATTCTTTAATCAGGTTACAAATATCAAAAATTATCGGGTCAGGTTTTAGTTAAAACTTATAGTAAAAATTACAAAATTCATATAAAATTAAGAAATTATTTTTAGGAATCCTGTTAAAATCTAATTTTAATCCTACAAATATGCCTATAATATATAAGAACATAAATAAGGTTTAGCATTCCAGATTTATAGGTTTGATTATAAAATAATTAAGTTATGAATTGGTTATTTTTATAATCTATTTTAGAAAATTTTAACCAAATAGTATTTTTCGCAATGTAGTTATAAAAATGTCCGTTATTGGCGCTGCTGTAGTGAGCATTTTTTCGTTTGGTCTGGTCTTTTATTTTTTTGTGTTCGTTTATTTTGCTTGCTCGCGCACTCGCTCGCACATTCAGTTCGGGTCTTTATTTATATGTATTTGTATAAAACACATATAAATGTTGACGTCTTTTTTTCCACAATCTCTTTTATGAAATAATCGATTGATGTTTTGAGGTTAGGTTTTTTAGGTCCAAAAAAATATTTCTATGAATTGAAAACGAAATCGTTTTTCTTTAGGTGTATGACAAAGTACACTGGAACATTTTCCCCATTTTCTATGTCTTATAACAATTTTGTTCCCGCCTCGACTCATACGCAAAAGTGATGACGTAAGGTAAGTAGATATACTGCAAAAACAACAATCTTTATTGCTTTGCTTTTTTTGTTAGCTATTTCCTATAAAACATCATAAGTCTATTGAAAACCCTAATGATCATAAAGTCAGTTAATTTTCAATTTTTTCTATTTCAAATAGGTAGCTTATAATTTTAGCATATGTTCCTATATATAAGTACATACATATATGTAATTATATTCTAAAATTTATTGGTAAAACCAATATGGCTGCCGTAGTATTGTGTGTGTATAACAAGACAAATGTTATTGCGTCAAAAAATAAAATAAAGACTTAATTTTTTCTATAGCAAGGTAAGTGTAACCTATTTGGATTTTATTTAAAGAGTTTTATTACTACATATTTATGATGTTTAATAAAAGTTTTTAAAAATACATAAGTATTAATCAAAACAAAAATAGTTGCAACGCTAATTTCAATATTATTATATTTTTTATTATGAAATTACAAACCCCCATAAGGAATCCAAATCGGATATTATTTTTGGGCCTCTTTACTGCAGTACATATCTTAACATACTGCCTATTATTATGTATTTCATGAAGCTTAGGCTTGCCATGTATTTAAGTTAATAATAAACGCACATTTGCAAGCGAAGGATTTCCACAAAATTTAATCATGGTTCATTGGGTGTGTAGGATAGAAAAATTCCTCTTTTTTTATGATAAAATCAATATAATATTTAAATTCGTCGATAGTTAGTAAATTTCTTTATGAATCTAAGGTGACTATTTAATCTTACAACATGGAACTGGGTTGGTGGTGTTACCGTATTAAAAAAAAAAAAAAAAAAATGCAAATACCTATTATAATTAAATAAATGCTCTAAAATACGTCGGGAAAAATATGGAATAATTGTTTTTATTCGCATAAATAAATTTGACCAAAAAGCCGAACATTTAAACAAACAAATTTACAAAATTTTGGTCCCTAATTTTATCACACTAAAATACATTTTATATTATTTTTGGAAAAACTGCATTATTACAAACGTAACAGTTTAATAAAAACAAAATTTGAAACTTTCAGAAGAATTTTAATTAGTTCCGGCATAAGTCATGTAAAACGATCGCATATCACTGTAATCGCGGACTAAGAAAAGTACAAATTACATAGCATTTTTTAGAAACAAAAACGTGGTGAGTTTCTAATCCTATAAATAATGTTCACATAAAGCATTAGCAGTTTTCTTCAAATTTTAGTTTATACACAGGGGTTATTTTAAGATTTATTTCGCATTTTTGTTTTGGATTTTTTTTAATCTAACTAGGTTACATACACATTATCCAATCGTATGGTTGTGAAGTCTATATTAAATGTGCTATATTTCGGAAAAAAAAGAATCATATTGACAAGATAAAAAAGTATAATTTGAGAATGGACAGTGGTTATATAATCATATATGTACCTATAGCTAAATAATTTTACTTGAAGTACGAGTTGGAAGATATATCAAAAGTATTAAGAGAAAAAGTAAAATTTTACTTTTCTTAAATTACGGCAAAGTACGAGTTGGAAGATATATCAAATGTATTAAGAGAAAAAGTAAAAATTTTACTTTTCTTAAATTACGGCAATCATAAAATGATGGCAAGCCTATTTAGCGTAGTTCTGTATTTTTACGCTGGATGTGAATAAATGGGCCGCAAATCGGATGGGATATTAAAGTTTTTAAAAACTTTTATCGTAAATGAAAAAAATATTGGCGAATTTTAAATAAAACAATTACACGTTCTTATTTTAATTGACTTCGATACCCAGAATGATTGTTTAAAAATTACGATAGAATTTGAACAAAAAAAAGTTTCGTAAAAACAGTTCCATATAAATTAAATATTTTCTTTCACTAAGAGAGCAAAATGTTCTTACCATAAATTTAATTATTTTCCACAAATGCCAATTCTTTTCTTAATCCTTTTATATTTTGCTTTTTGTTCAATTAAATGGAGTCCATTTGTGTTACACAAAATCTCATTTCTGCAAAAACTTATATGTATAATACTTTTCAAATGCACAATGCAGAAATCTATACTAACTTTTTTAATATTTCAACAAATTTTAGTATTTTTTTTTTAAATTTCAAATTTTTCACAATGAATTCTACCAGCTAAACTTATTACAAGCTTACGGCACAACAACTTTCCCTGTGTTTTGGCGAAAGAATAAAATTTGACAAGCGATCAAACAAACAGAAATATTTGACACTTGGCATCGTGCATTGTCAAAAACGTAAATTTTGTAAAGATGTAAAAGAACATAAATTAAAACCAAGGTCAGGTCTATTACTATCTGAAACGTTCAGCACAGTTTAGCTAACTTGTACTGAACAATATATTTTAAGCGCTTCATAAATTTGGAAGCGTAAAAAAGTACGCTATTTGAACTTGGTACACAAAAGCGTTTTTTCACAGCGTGTTAGTGAACGCATGTTTGCCAAACAAGTAACGCGCGTTTTTTAAACGACCGTTGTCCACAACGAGTGTTGAAAAAACGCACGTTTGGCCGTAATGAGCTTCAATCTGATCTCATCAGAACAGTCATTCCTTTCTGACGCCATGCGGCTGAAAATTACTCTTTGAGTAATTACATATGCACAGGGTTGCCAAGAGACGCGGCCAGGCCACCAAATTGTTTGATGGCAAACAAAAAATTTTGATTTTTCTACCTGTTTGACAAACAATTTGATGATGTGTACGCTCGTAAAAATTGCTAGCACATTTTTATCAATTGAAAAAAGATTTCAACGAGTGCACATCGCGCTGATAATGAAATGGTAAGCGGCTTTTATTTAATTAATATATATATATATGTATAAGGCTCGGTTCAAACGAGCGTTTCAGCATAACACAGAAGTATATGCAATAAGCCACACCATCAACGCGCGTTGAGAAAACGTGAGTTGCAACGTGCTTTGGTTTTGTCAATATCGGAGTAATTCTAAAACGCGCGTTGGTTTTCCGTGGTTTCAACGTGTGTTTTGTTTTTAACTGTGGCTAGAAATTAATTTTAACTTAAATTAATTTTATATATTAGTAACGACATAACCAATTAACTTATAATTGCTTCGATTATCGAAAACGGTTTATTTATAGGTAAAATTTTATCTCTTGGTTTATTTGGTATTGTGGACCTAATTACCAGTTGTTATTGTGGTCTTGTAAAGGTCATTAAATAAAACTAAATTCGTTTTTCATCATTCGTTTTCATCATCATTTGACGAAAAGTTTCATCAGATGTAAGTTGAGCGGTCAAATTGTTTGACAAACAATTTGATGGTTTGAACCCCTTTGAAAACGAAGAAACAGCTGATTTCGTTTCGCAATTTTGGGTTATGTTTTGAAAAAAGTTTAGTTAGCGTATGTAGTTTTTGGCAATTTTGCAAATTATATGAAATTGATATTACATTGTATAAAAAAATGAGCTATTTACTGAGTGCGGCTGCAAGTCACACGGCGCATACAATCAAAACACAAACATTTCGCTTGTTACAACCTGCCGCATTAAGACTAGCTCTTAAGGAAAATTTGATTCGCCATCCTAAAAGTGCACTATCGCGCATTTGGTTTTCTGGAGCAGCACCATCCACTACTTTGCGTTTTAATTGCACGCGCGCTTATAATCTGGATACAAGTGTAACCAAAGATGTGATACTCTTCAAATATGAAAATCCAAAATTTTACAAAATGCTGAATATCTTTGCAATCTGCCAATTTGTTTTCTGGACTTATTTGTCTCATTTTGCATTTACAACGCTAAAAGATGCGCCAGTTGATGAGAGTACGCTTGAAGAGTTGGCATGGTATCAGCGCATTAATCTGGGTGATAATAAGTATCGGAATGGCCTCACCATACTCTGTTTTGCAATTGGTAAATTTCTTCATTGACATTACTTTTCCTCTAACGGCGGTTAGTTAAGTGCCCATATTGAACCATAATTTTTAAAAAATCTATTTTTTTTTGAAAATGTTAGGAATAACGTCAAAATGGAGGATCACTAAATTGTGAAATCGTATCATTGGCACTGTTTTAAGAAAACTCTTCGTATATATTATATTATGTATGTAGGTATACGAATTTGCCTAAAACAATTTTTTTTTCTATGCAGAATTTACCTTTATGCAATTTTCGACTCTGAATCCGATTTTGATATTTTTATAGCGTCTGATTTTTTAGATAAATGAGGTCCGAATATGTACATCAAAACATATTTAGCTCAAAAATAAAATGTGATAGAAAAGAATGCCAAATTTCGAATTAGCATTGTAAAGTACATATAGTATAACCAAATGATTAAAGTTCATCGATTTGGAGTTATTCCTAATATTTTACAAAACATGTATGGTTATAATTTTTTCATTAAGTCCTCTATTTGATTGCCGTGCCACTAATTTTTTTCCTTAATATTAGGATACGGTGTCCTATTTGCAGCTTGGATGTTTACATTGCGTTCGGTACGTTATCTTATTTTGCGCAAAGGTGGACGTGATGTTTCGTTTGTAGTTTATGGACCATTTAATAAGAACCGCATCATGACCGTTCCGCTTAAAAACATTTCAGCACAGGAGTCGCGTGAGGCGGCTAAAGTGCAGCTGCCCATTAAAGTGAAGAATCGATCACTTTTTTATGTTTTGGATATGCGCGGTGAATTTAAGAATCCTCAATTATTCGATTACACAGCTGGACTGAAGCGTAGAATTTAAGTCAGTACATAAAATTAGTTTTTAATAAAAAAATGTGAACTTTATTTATAAACTAAAACTATTTTTATTTGCTTAATAAACAGGTTCAGGTGCCTGTGTGAGCAAAAGCCCAAAACGCTTCTTGATGGTTAGTCTATGTCGTGAATATTTGTCTTCTGGCGAAAAGCGTGCTGGATGTGCAGATATTGTTGGGAGGCCATCTTCAGTGCGTTTCTATTCAAAAAAGAAATTGAGAATTTTCTCGTTATGTATTTACAAAACTTACCTTCAACGTGTATACACGCTCGCCTTTTTCATTCAAGGTGTACATTAAATACATGTTTGAACGTTTTTTTGTATATTTTTAAAATTGCAAATTAAATTACACACCACACGTGTGCTAAAGTAATAATTTTTTTCATAGACAAAATGTCAACATGACATTTCGAAACATTAGGTTTTGGTTTTCGGAAAATCTGACGTTAGCTTTCTATGCTATTGTGAAGATTAGTTTTGGTTATTGTCTTTGCTAGGAATGAACGGAAGCACCATTCACAGTTGTCAAACAAATAAAAATTTTGTTAAAAAAATATTTTTCTGAATCTCTCTATTTATGAATGACACGTACAATTCACAATTGTAATAAGTCAGCAAAATCCAATTTTTCGTTTAAAGATTCAAACGAATTATTCGAAATAAAAAGCAACTATTGAACGAAAAAAAAACGAGCAAATTTAATTATTATCGGTAAATATCACGAGGAATGAATTCAATTTGAGTACTAATCAAAGAGGAAAGGTCGAAAATGGAATTTGGATATCGTTAGGAGTGGCCTCGTATTCAGGAATGAACTCTTATTTTTACCCATATCCGAAAAAATTTTATTTTGCATTTATAGATGAAAAATTTTCGAACAAACCGATACAGATACCAAGTCGTAAGTTCGCGTCATATGGTAGGATTTTTTCGTACGACTTGCCCTCAGACGTTAAGATTTTGACAGGTCTGATGATTATGTTATTTGCGATTAATAAGAAGCAGAAAGTTGACCAAAAATGTAATTTTTGAAACGTGTAACTCCATAAAGCTCATAAAAATATTGACTGGCAATCATTTAACACCTACATACATACATAACTACATTTTTGATTGTTTGCATGCCTAACTCTAACTATAGTTACGATTCATTTTCAATGTGTTTGCACCAGATGTGTAAAGCAGTGAACCTTGATGGATATTTTAAGTGGACAATGGCACTCAACTGTTGTCGCACCGAGTTTTGTAGAATTTACTTCAATAGCTTGTTCAATGCAGCATTTTCAGTGTTTTGTGTTAAAGAAGGTGCCATGATCATTTGTCAAATCGAATACATTTGTAATCCAGTGCGGACTAGGCGGCCGAACTCTTTCTCGTATTTGTGTGAAATTTGGATGCATCACATTAAATAAATCTCAGTATAGCATTAATACAGATTCCGTCCACTTCATGTCTAGATCGACTCACGGATGTGACGATTATCAGGAATATATCCTGCCATGCCTTCTGAGCATATATGTTTTTATTTTACGATTCAGAAGCACAGCATTCAATTTAATTACACCAAGGCTTCGTTTTGTGTCGGTAATTTGGACCGGAGAAACTCAACGCACTTAGAACGACGAGAGATGGCTACATATCATTAAGATGTTGAAGCATTTTCTAAACTTTACCGCACTACATTCTTTTCTTTCCATTTTTAAAGGATCAACTGAACTCTTTACTGCATTAATTTTTTGCCAAAACTTATTTTTCTACCTGAAAACTTACGTAAAGCCTTAAACAACGCCAGCAGAAGTTTTAGCAATGCAATTTCGAAAATACGATGAAAATTTTCACTCGAAAAAACTCCAATCGGGACGACGCAAATCGAGGCCTTAGTGTATTACTTATGTATATTGAGATATAGTCAACACTCACACAAATTTTCTTTTCGTTTTTCTTTTTAATATAAAATTTATTAAGAAATTTTTTTTTGATATTTTTAGCGACTGATTATTTTGTAATTAAACATTGTTTAATCGGACTTACAGTCATTCAGCAAAGACCAATATTGTAAATTTTTACTTTATTGATCAATGCTATTTTTTACAACAAACATGACAAAGATAACAAATGGAAATTTTTTTTTTTTTTGTCACCAATTACCAGGTTAAAAATTTTTCCATTTGTTATCTTTGTCATGTTTGTTGTAAAAAATAGCATTGATCAATAAAGTAAAAATTTACAATATTGGTCTTTGCTGAATGACTGTAAGTCCGATTAAACAATGTTTAATTATAAGATTTATTTTAAAATTTATATGAACTACATATTCTTAACCGAGCTCATCTGCTACGTTCAGTGTTCAGCGTAACGAATGCATTCCTTTGCATCTCTGATCAAACGCAATACCATCAATGATAATGAATGGTTAACCATTATCCTGTTGCCAATAGGAACCAACTTTGTTGTGTCAATTTAAATTTTTTGACTAACTATGCTCATATGGGTTGGTACCTAATAAAAGTCCGGCCACAAAAACTAAAAGAACTTGCATGCTTAAGCAACATATACAGCTATAGCAATTATCAGCATTATATCATCAGCGCACATAGAAGCATTAGACTGGTTGACTTGGTCATTGTTGTTATTGTTATAAACTAATTTGGAGAGTGTTTGTACAATGGCAACGGGTGAGATAGTTTGTAATGGTCGCACAATAGTTTTACCATCGTTGGAAGTTGTCAAAACAAGTGAGTTGAAACTACACACTCCAATATAGAGTTGTTGAATCGTTTTGTATGAGAAGCTCTTTAAAATTTATAAATTGCGCATTTATTTTCTTCACACAGTACCAAAAATGTCGGCTGGCCCAAATATCGATTGGTTACTGCATGTTTATTATGCGATACGTGATTTTGTACGTTGCAAGATGCTCATAGAGCGTGAGTTGTATCAGCATTTGAATCCGGAATATCTTTACTTTGTCAAGGTAAGTGCGAGGAACTCGTGCGTGTCCTTGATTTTCTCCCTCTCTCAGTGTGATATAAAATATTTCTTTACTTTTTTTGGAAACAATTTAAAATTTTTACGGTTTTTTTTTTCGCAACAACATCCCTAATAGGGCTTAATTGACCGTGAAGAAGGCAATAACATTGAAGCTCTACGCAATCTTCAAAAAGCTATCGATTTAAACTCAAAGAACATCGAGACTTACAAGGAAATTGGAAAAACGTTGTAAGTATTGGTGGGAGATGGTAGAAGTATGTATATTCAAGTGCTTATAACGTACTTACATTGTGAAAAATATATTTTTCGTTAGAAAGATTAGAGAAGTATTAGGTATAAAAATGCTAACAAGAGTAACGAATATAATTCAATTGTGGAACAGTCAATGATTTAGAATCCTATCATACATTTAAATGAGAAAAGTGACGTGTGATCTTTATTAAGAATTATTTATTAATTCAATTACTATATCTTAAAAAAGTATGCTTTTTCGAAGTGCTACAACTGCTGATGGGGAAAGTTGAAAAACTAGAATGCAGAGGCATATACGGGCTCAGTACTTGACTTAATTTCTCAATGCTGAATACTTTATTAGAAAATTTGGTACAAAATTGTTATTCCCTTTTGTAAAGGAACCTAGAAGCAGAGGCATACCGTGCATATTGAGCGCCTACCGAAAAAAATGTTCGTGTCTTTTAACAAAAATTTCATTTAACTTAAAAAAAAAAATAAAAGGTCCTCACTCAAAACCTCTAGCAAAATGAGACATATTTCAAAACTTGGAAAATTTACATTCAATTTTGATTTAGTTTCATTCACTAAAAGACTTGACTTTTTAAAATCCTAATCACGACTGTTTGGCCGCCCCCTCAAGCCTTGCGCCAGTTGCGGCCGTTCCCTCTATCCCCCTAGGTACGCTACTGCCTAGAATAACGTGACCAGATATATGTCACCAAAACGTGGAACAGGAAAAAGTTGACGACACTTTTTTAAAAATTGTTTTTCTTGAACTACAAAAAAAATTGGATGTACTAAAAAAAAAGGTCCTCACTTTTGTAAAATCAGAAATCATCACTTTCACATCCCGAAAACCCTAAGAAAATCAGATATTTACTATTTCCCATTATTTTTATTTACTGAAAACTCTAGCAAAATGAGATTTGAATTTAAAGCTTCATGCCAAATAGCTAAGAAGGCTAATATCTGTAGTAGCTAAACTCGAGTATCTCTATTATGAATAAGTATCTAGTTCTATTGTACCTTAACTATAGTTACAAGTTGTGAAATTCTTGCACTGGTAAATCTATGAGTTTTACCTACGCAAATGGAACGCATTTTTTGAGTTCTTATACGCGTTTTTTGCCAGTGTATGTTAAAACATTCCAAGTTAATGCCATTAGTCGACCAAAAATTGCGGCAACTAAATTTTTCAACCAAAATAAACTGTTTCGTGATACCAAAAGTATTCTAACCTCAGAACTCAAGAGGTTGAATAAATATTTTAAATGGCAAGGACTAAGAGTAGAAGCTGCGCAAACTTTTACTTAATTTCATTTAGTCTTAGCGATGTAACTTTGTTAAGCACTTGAACCTCTTTTTACTAAGTTAAAAATGCAATTCATTGCAGCAAGTTTTTTATATTCAACTTTCCTGATAACTTTTCTTCACTTTGTTTAACTTCCAATTTCATTACTGCCATTGCACCACCATCACATCAACGTTGTGAAAACCCTCAATTATGTCACAGATTCATCATGGGACGTTTTAATCAGGCGCTCAGTGTCTTTCGTGAGGCCGAAGAACTTTCACCTCGTGCAGATCATGAGATTTTCCATTACATCGGTGAGCTGTTGTATCGTTCAGCAGTGGCACGTAATCAATTGGAGCCATCACGTCAGGATGAAGCCGAAGCCAAGTTGTACTTTCAAAAAGCTGTGCAATGTGGCAAAAAATTGGAAAGTTTTCAAAGGTTGGCTGAGATTCATCGCAAGGCAAAGGAGTATGGAAAAGCGATTGAAGTGCTCGAGACTTGTTTGCAGTAAGTTTATGAATTTAAAGCAAATTACTAACAGATGATGATGTTTGGTAAGTGGGACAAAAGTAACGAACGATAGGAAATGAAAAAATAGTAAATTGCTTTGGGGGGAGGGTTGAAATTGAAACTGTCGGTTAATTTGCATATTTAAGACTATTTTAATTTGAACTGTATCGTATGACTAGTATAAAAATGGCTATCGAAACTTTTAGCAAAAAAGAAAAAATATTCAATTGATTTGAAGTTAGAATTTCAGAACTGAAAATTTTTTTTTTATAGGGTCAGTTGAAGCGGATTGCATTCTGAGGGTAGAAATAGGAAATCAAAAAAAAAAAAAAAAAAACAACAGAATGAATTGAAGAACATAATGAAAAACGAAGTAGAACGTAAAACAATACGGAAATATCCTATATTTGTGGATTGTGTTTAAATAAATGAATTTATGGGGAGCTCCTATTATAAGATCGGCACAAGTATTTTTTTCCCTAGCTTATAAAGGATGTTCCAATAACAGCGCTGAATTTGAGTTTCAACCCTCTTGCTTCCTATAACTCTATCGGCATGTAACGTTTCAGACATAGTACGTAACTTTCCAGAAATGTTGCTTTGTTTGAAATACATATAGCGAACTGAACGTTACAGAAATCTTTCTTATACATTTCATATGTAATGTTTCACATGCAATCATTCTGAAATTTTACTGAGAGCTTCCAGATACAACGTTTTCAGAACCATTCAAATTCAATTTAAATAATATTTTATGATTTTGATATTAGTTTTTTGTTATCTATACGACATCAAATGTATATACATTAGGGTGTTTCACTTTTTTTCAAAGGTTCTCCAAATTCAAACCTTAAACCGAAATTCGATTTATTATAAAAAAAAGTAATTCATGCATTTTTTCAGATTTTTTTGAGGTCATTTACCACTCGCCAATCGCCATTTTAATAAAAAAAACTCGCATAACACATTTTTTCCTTTATAATTTTTTTTCATGACTTCTAAACTAAATTTTTTCTTTTCTAAATATTAAAAAATAATAATATCTTGGGTTAGGTATCGAAAAAAAGGTTTTTACCTATCTTCTAAGTGTGAAAATTGGAAGAAATGTACAAAAAATTGCCCAATATTTTTAAGTAAAAAAGCAAAAAAAGCAAAAATTAGGCAATTTTTTGTTCATTTCTTCCAATTTTCACACTTAGAAGATAGGCAAAAACTTTTTTTTCGATACCTAACCCAAAGATATTATTATTTTTTAATATTTAGACAAGAAAAAATTTAGTTTAGAAATCTTGAAAAAAAATTATAAAGGAAAAGATGTATTATGCGAGTTTTTTTTATTAAAATGGCAATTGGCGAGTGGTAAATGACTTCAAAAAAATCTGAAAAAATTCTGGAATTACTTTTTTTTTATAATAAATCGAATTTCGGTTTAAGGTTTGAATTTGAAGAATCTTTAAAAAAAATGAAACACCCTAATATACATGGCTAGTAGAAAACTGTATGAATGTTGCCAGGCTTGACGTGTTTCAAAAACGTTTCAAATGAAATCAAAACGCGGACATTGACACATTTTAGAAAGCTTTCTGAAATGGAAATGAAAGAATTTTGAAGCGTAACTGGTACTTTGTAAGATTTCATGTGAAAGATTTCTGGATTTTACGAAACGTTACATGCCGAGTGGGAAGATTGGCAGTACTAAAAATCTCCTGACATCTGTTAATAGGCGTTCTCATTGTTAAAACTCACTATGAAAATAAAGAATTTGGGATAAGAGTTTCTCAGCTGAGCTGTGGCGCGCATTTGTATGACATATGACTTTATATTTCATCGTATACTAGTTAAACTTTATTTTTTGGGATTCAAAATTTTTATTTTCTTGTTCATCTTTAAAGGCTTTCGCCGGAAAATACTGAAGTACTAACAGAAATTGGTGTGCTCTATCTGAAAATGAATGAAACTCAGAAGGCATTTGACAGGCTGCTAGAGGTGATCAATGTTGATGCCGGATGTGCCAAAGGTTTGTTGGCATTTGGTGCTATATTGCAGGTAAGTCATAGTAATAATTTGGATATTATGTTTTCGTTGAAATTTTTGACATAGAAATAAAAATTAAATGTTTGGGAAATGATATTGATGTAAGTAAGTATGTAGAGAAAGAATTGCTATGGTTTGCCAACGAATTTGACGAAAATTTGTTTTTAGCAATCGGACAGAACAGACGTTTAACATGAGTATACATATCTATACTTTAATATTTAAATTTTTAATAAACTTATTTGTTATTTATGAAAACACACTCCATCTATTCGCTGAAATAAAACGCGGCAAGGCCTTATGTATTCTTTCTATTATTTATACAATCGAACTTTGCATGCCCATTGTTCTTCCTTGTATTTGAAAGCTGAAATGGTGAGCATTCTTGAATAACTGAGCCTTAAGCTTTGTTCAAAAGCCGCCGTGCTAAAATCTATATTGATATGCTCTCTGAATTCTATCATTGTAGGTCAGGACCATTTCGGCAATACTTTCAATACAGCACTGATTTGTTATGATCTGATCATTGTCATACCGCTAACTGTCTCATATTTCGAAATAAACCTAAGAAAGAGTCTTGTATTTCGTTGCCATCTCTTTCGGTATACATACTTGCATACATATATCGAATTATTCAGGCGCATATACTTACTACATATTTCATTTCTTCTCGGGGTGGAGGTGATCAGCCCCATTTTTTTTGTCTTCTTCTGCACACATTTAATGAAAATTCTATAGAAAATTTTCATTCTCCTGACCAACGTGACCCAACCATATTTATTTTTGTGGAGTACAGTCTGCTTTGTAGAAAGAGATCGTCCATAAAAGACGACCAAAAAAATTCTCCCTCCCAATTGGTCGTCCACTTTTGTTTGATTTTACAACCACCCTCCTCCACAGCATTTATGTATATTTTATATGATTAACATTTCTTTTAGTAATCTATTTATTTTAATGACCTGCTTTTTAGTCATCAATATGTTTTTTTTTGTTGGTAAATTCTCCGATTTTTGTGTATTTTCAGTTCGTTTTGTACTTTTTTTGCTGCAAGATACTTGGTTACGTTAGTCATGACCTTCAAAATCCACCTACCGTATTAATGTGGCCAGGGTTACCAAGTTGCTGTCAATTGCATGTCAAAGCCGGAAGCCTTGTAGGAATTGAAAAATTTGGGGGAAGATTTTCGTTACATGTTTTTGAATTTTTTAACGAGTAAAAAAAAGGTCAACACAAAAAATTAAATTTTGTAATATTGCCGACTAAGAAAAACAAAAAAGAACATCAATTTATTCCCAAAAAAATTTTGCTTTTTATCCTTTTAAGGAAAAATAATTTTATTTCGGAAGTTAACAATTTTTTTTAAATTAATTTCAACCAAAATGCCAACAATTTGCTTGAATTTTGAATAAAAAAAAACCAAAATCCAAAAAAAGTTTTATGTAAAAATTCATAAAGGATTTGTTAGAATTTTGCAAGATTTCATTTAAAAATAAAATTGTTCATTTCCGACAGGATTTGCGCTCTCTAGCCATTGCAACGCCTCTGCTCATATTTCTTCCTATACGCAATCGGTGTACCTCTTTTGTAGAAAAAATGTAAACTTTTTATGTTTCGCTTAGAGCGTTTGTAATGTTGGCCTTCATTAAAAAAAACATTGATTTTTGCTTTAAAAAATTTACGCTTGTCCTTATGTCCTTCTGTTCGTTTATTTTACATTTCTTCTTCGCTACGATTGCAGTCGCGCAACGATGTGGATGGTGCCCTAGGGAAGTATAAGCAAATCACTGTAGCCGAGCCGGAAAGTGCAGAATTGTGGAATAATATTGGATTGTGTTTTTTCAAGAAACGAAAATTTATTGTGGTAAGTCCTTCTTGGAATATTTAGCTTAAGATGTATATGCACATACATACATATGCAGTAAAGGTACACAGACCCAAAATCCAATACATAAAAACAATAAAATTGCATTATTAAGAAATTTTACTATCTACAACTATTCATATATTCATATATATGTACATATATTCAGTATTCATATCGGTCTCGTTAGTTGGTAATTCGGTAAAGCTTTTAAGTGTGAAGACCCGATTCTAGTTTTGTTTCGTTAACCTTGTAGTATCAGCTGATTTATCTTTATAATCTCAAAAGTTCATCGTACTTATAAGTAACCAAAATTATTCAGCTATGAACTTTTAAAGATCGGAGTACAAAAAAGTAGATTTTGAGAAAATCAGGTTTGAAACCTTTGAACTTAAGTTGTTGGTATTAAATCACATTAATGAAGACTTAAGGTATGCAATTCTACAGATTTTTTAAAGCTGAATCTGAATCAAACAAAAAAAAACATCGAAAAAGTTGGAAAACATCGAATAACATCGGAAAAGTCAAAAAATTAACCGAATTATATGGTCTCTTTAAAGTCCAATAATTAATATCAGAAAACAAAGGATGACATGTTTGCAAATGTAGCTTTCTACATTTTTTACAGACCTTTTGGCTCTGTGTACAAAAACCAACTTTGCTTTTCCATGTAAAAATTAGTTTCATTGCATTGAGGTGAAAATCCTATTTTATGGATGTTAATGTTATTTATTCTTAAACAAAAAATAATATTGAGCAAATATGTATTGGAATATTTATGAGTAATGTTTTTTTAATAAGTCAAATGAGGGTTCTTGTTATTATGCAAATTATACATGAATTTCAATTAGACATATAAAACTTGTTTATTTTATTCCCATAGGCAATTTCTTCATTACGCAAAGCTGCCTGGTTCGCTCCTTTAAATTACAACGCACTTTATAATTTAAGCCTGTTGTTAATTTCCGGTAAGTCAAAATAAATAAAATTTAAGAAATATGTTAAGTTTACTTTTCTTGTACTTTTGAAAATAAACATAAGTTTTGCTTATACACTTGAAGCCTTAAAAATATTTTCACCACTTTAGGGCGGTTTCTTATATAAAATTTTAATAAAAATACATTTTTAACACTAAGAGTCGGAGCTAAAGACTTGTGACTCACTTATCAAAGTTTAAAAATGTTTTACTTATTTGATTTGAAAACGTAAAAATTACAAAATATTATTTTTAATTTAATCTTTTGAAACGTTCGGTAATAGTGCCGGACTAAGGGCCTCTTTATGCATCTCGATTCGTCTCGGTTCATCTCTAATTTGCGTTCCTAAGCACATGCTAGTACAATTCTTATATTTGTTATAAATTATTCATTAAAAGCAGGTTAGATATTTTTGTTTTAATTTATATTATAATAGCATATTTTCAGGCTTGAAAATAAACACGAAACGAGACGAATCGTGATATAAGTATACAGATGCTATATGCCGCTATAGACTTGATTCTTTTCAGCTATACCCCAAATCTGGCACTGACTATCCTACTAATAAAAGAGTCTTGAAAATTGAAATTGACGTTCTTCAAAAATAACAAAATAAATTAATTGAATACAGCACTCTCTTTAGTAAAATTTTTGGATGCACTGCTTAGCCTTAAATTAAGGTTATCTCGCTCAAAATTGGAAACAAAATCGATTGATTAGTTCCCGAGCTATTTTGTAAAATTATAATCGTTGCGATGCTGATGCGTCCATTTTATGGGGCAACGTATTGGCGTTTTAAGAGAGAGAGCGAGATTGAAAGCAGACCATATTTTTTCACATATCAAAATGAACAAAATCTTAGCCTCATGATTACAATAATGCCCATTTTTTCTATTAAGAAAAAAAGAAAACCTAACTCGTTAACAATAAAAATATGCGAATGAACTTGACATTACCATTGTCATTGTCATTGTCATTGTAATTGTCATTATCATTGTCATTACAAATGTATTTGTAATTCATTCATTTATTAATGTTCTCCCAGCCAACCTTTGGAAAGTTGTTGCATCTTCCAGGCGATGATTTTATAACTCTTACACAAGGTTAAACTGATTAAAGTGTTTTCTTCTTAAATTTCATATATTTGAATGATATATGATATGATATTGTCACTTGAAATGTATATATACGCCATGAAAACAACGACTAGCCGGCGTCTAACTTTAATCAGTGTTTCAACGACTGACTAAATGAGAAAACCTGACAAATAAGCACTGATTACCGTTGTTTGGTATTTAACGAGCGCTCGCATAATAAGACAACGTTGGTAGGCTATTCAACGAGTGAATGTTGTGTCATGGTAATTGATATACTATAACGTTTAAAAATGTTTGCTGGGCTTGGTACTTTCTCGATATTTTCTGCCTTCCTCGTTTATACGCTGCTTTAAGTTCTATGCTGTTTTATGTGACTTTATTTTGTTTTGTTTTTATTGCATTCTCTATTAAGTGTTATTTTCTAATTTCTTTATTTTTCTTTTTCTACTTTTGCAGCACAACAATATGCGAGCGCATTTCACACACTTGCCGCAGCCATAAATCTACGCAAGGACAGCGCCGAATGCTACATGCTGCTGGGCAGTAAGTGCAAAATAAAATGGAAGTAGCCAAGCGGAAGTCTGCTTCTGCCCACTGGTTGCCATTTCTGTTTTTTATTCGTTTCTCCATTTACTTTTGTTTTGTTGCTTTCTGTTATTGTAGTTGAAAAATGCTTAAGGCCATCATAACACTTCAAAAATTTCGTCTGTTTTTTCTTTTTTGCATATAAGTAATAAGTACATATGTACATTTATATTAGAGTGGTTTCCAAATAGTAGAACAATTCTTTTTTTTAAACTTAACGCCAAAAAAATCAATTTATGTAAAAAAACTAATATTCCCAAAGACAAGCTCAATTGCTTAAGCATTAAGAGGAAGTTAAAAACGAATTCTTGAGTTTTGCTATTTAGAAATATAGTGAAAGGGGACGTCCATTAATTACGTGAGGTATTTTTTTTGAAAATTCGGACCCCCCTCCCCTTGGTGAGATTAGGTGAGCTCTGGAGGGACCCCTCCTCCCCCTCCCGTAAGATTTAAATTATAATTTTTACATAATTGATATGATACAATCTGTTATCTGCTATAAAAATATAAATTCTCTGCAATAAAAAGTTGACGTGAGGTTTTCCTTGACCCCCTCCTCCCCCTTGGTGAGATTTTGCCGGACCCCTTCCCCCCTATTTGCACTCACGTAATTAATGGGCGTCACCAAATATAAATTTGAAAATTTAAAAAAAAACGAAATCTGCATTCAGAAAAATGGTTAGAATATAAAGAAACATTTTTTTTCGAACTAAACTGCAGAGTTTCAGAAAGAAAGCAGTGGTACAAATTTTACTTTGAAATATCATAAAATGGCATGACAAGAAGAAACAGTATAAGTCATATGAATATACACATAACTTATGTTGTTTCGCCTTGTCATCAAATATCGAGTTTAGCTGTTATTCCTTGCGGCCACAGAATTATCGCCCGAAAAATAAATGGAATGTCAACCGCAATGTTGTTCTGCTTCATGTATCCTTTATCTCCTACACAAAACGCCATCCAACATGCACGATCAGTGCCATTATATTTATCCAACATTTGCTACCCTGAGAGTTAGACTCCAATGCATTGGTAGACTTCAGTTGGTGACTTCCGCAGCATGTGCCCAATCCATTTCCACTTTCGTCATATGATTTGAATGAAATTTGGATCCTAACAGCATCTGGCGAAAAATTCGAAATTTAAAATAGTCCCAGGCCACCAAATTTTCAGAATTCGAAGAAGACAGCCGTGGCTGGCGTGCATGAGGCCAATTACTTTGGTCTTTCTTCAGGGAGAGCCATAAGGAGTGCAATTACGGGTGGTTGTGGACGATTAATGTTATCCGAAAAATTTTCTTTTCAACGGATTAGCCAATCATATGTACTAGTAAATAGCTTCTCGTTTTTGCTTTTTATTGGCCGATTTTGTCTGAATTTTTTATTAGAAATAAGCTGAACACATTTTTGAATCTTATACATAACCGCAAAAGTATTGAACCTCAAATATTCTGAGGCCGGATTCGAACTCACTGTCTAAAGCTCCTTCGGAAATGACGCTCATCTACCCAATAACTTAACCTCACAGACCTGTGGTTAATTGAAAAAACTAAATTCTGAATACGAATTTTTTTTTTGAAATGAAATTAGTATTTTTTAAAATCATTTTGTAGAAGGTTTCTTAAAGTAAACCTCAATAATGGCATAAGACGACCTTCCCTAAGTAGCTTCTATCAATTATAGTTATGTTTTATATATATTATTGCTAGTTTTTCCTTTATTTGCACTTTGTTTATTTTTCCTCTTTTTCTTTGCCATTAATTTCTTTTTCTGCCTCTTTTTTCTTATTTTATACATCTTATTCTTGTTCTATTGTATGACACTATGATTTTCTTCATTAACAGTTTGCTTGCGCAAGTTGGAGGATAATGAAAATGCATTTACTGCTTTTGAACGTTCAAGCTCCATACAATCACAAGATGGTGCTGTACGCAATCCGCTTATTTACTTGAATTTTGCCCTTTTCTGTTATGAAACCGGACGAATTGCAATGGCCGTCGAACAATACAATCGCTTCATGAGCAACTCACAGGATTTAATTCTACCGACCGATGTAAGTTCTGCACAATTAAGAAATTTACAATGGAATTATTCGATTGGGAATTGGAAATGATTTGGAATACTGACTGCATTTATATCTACAATATTTAACTTAGACTTTTTTTCTTTATCCTTATACTGTACAAGTATCTACGTACAATGTTATTTTTTTGTTTTGTTATACTTGAAAGTATTGGAGCTGTAGTTCTAGTTGTAGTGGTAGTTATTGTTATGCATTGCGTATTGTATTCAATTACATTGTTTTATTGTTGTTTTTGTTCATTGTCATTGTCATTGTTAATGTTAATGTAATTGTTTTTGTATCATAGTAAATGCTGCAATTGTCATTTGTCGTCTCAGGTGTCTTATAAAACGCCGTTGCATATTAAAATCCTTTCAATATGCAAATTTGCAATTGGTGAAGGGGTTGGATAAAAATGTCAACGGGTATTTTATTCCATGGATTATAATTTGAAAAAGAAAAATTTGTCTTAAGTGCTTAGAAATGAAAAATACAATAAATGTAAACCTACTTATGACGCATTTTATGCCAAATGTCTTAAGCCAAAATAACCGATTGATCTTAAACTTGGGCAAAATACTTTCGATAGATTTTTTAATGGACTTTCGCATAGTCGTAGGGAACAAATTATCTACACGAAATAGAGGTTGTCAACCAATGATCTCAAACTATCATCCACCCTACTTCATTCAGTTTTTGAAGAAACAGAAAAATATTTTGGGATATAATTACCACCGAATAGGACAACTCTTTGTCCAAGTTTGAAGTCAATCGGTTTTTCGGACATGAAATGCGTCATATGTATGTATGATTTGATGAATTATTTTTGTTTATTTTTGAAAAAAAAACTGTTTTTACATAAATTTTGAAAATTTTGATAGCGGAAACAGAACGCAAATGGTATTTAGATAGGCTTGTTTTCTCATACCTTTTAGCTCTTCTCAGAGACTCTTATGCATAGCTTTAACCTTGGAAGCAAGAAAATGTGGCTAGAAGTGGTAGAGTTAAGGTCATTGGCTAAACTACACATTTGACGCCTCATTCCGCGGAAAACATTTTGAAAGTTTGGTAAAAGTCCGGAAGACTATACACCAATCAGGCTAGGATCATTCCTACTTAAGGCTAGGTATATTGATCTGTACAATAGGGTAATTAAGCTGCTTCCACGATACTCATTGCCTACGCTTCCTCATTTAGTCGATCGTATCGCTCTGGTTTAAGCTTTATAACTAAGTTTATTACAAGAAAAAGTATAAATTTTCCCGTAATTACGTGAACAAGAGAATAGGAATATCAAACCCTCCATTTGTGCAGAGTCTGTGCATATTCATTTCAGCCATTAAAGGGTGCACGTAGGGGGAGTACCAAATATGTACGTTGCTATGGACTTTGATAATTTATTAACAAAACTAGATACATAAGGCTATGATGCAATCGGCCATGAAGATAACTTATCCACAACAATTGTAAAGCTTTAAAAACTTTCTGAACTCTGGGTCACCACTAAACTCTTCCCCGAAGTCAATTGTCTAGGATTGTTCTGGACGTCAAACAAATTGACGTCCAGAACAATCCTAGACAATTGATTTCGGGGAAGAGTTTAGTGGTGACCCAGAGTTCAGAATATATATATATATATATATAATATAATCAGAAAATCAATCCTAGGTCTCCTTAAACAGACGCTGTCGCAATATATATATATATATATATTATGCGATGCAAGGATCCCTGCAGAGCTATGTGACCAGCTTAGAATATCCAACGAAATGGTGGAGAACCAGATATTGCTCGAAAATTTTAATGCCATATATACTGATACTATAATTTTTTAGAGGCAGGCAAGACTCAAAGCGCTCAGACGTGTCATCAATCGACACAAATTCTCAATAGCTGACAGAAAATTTGTGCCTTAGACAGTCTGAAGGACGCAGTCATCTTTAACAGAGACTTGGTACAATTTTCATTCATGCAAAGAAAGTCCTTGAATCTGATGGGACTTCTCTGTGATAAGTAGTCGCTGAGCTATCGGCATTATCAACTATTGCGTTCATTTTCCTTAATCTACCAACCCGAGGCAGTTTTATCCAAATCATCTAAATACTTTTATAAGAGAGAGAAAAACAAACATCATTTGCCTTTGCTTCATCCAGACACAACCACCTACTTTATCAAGGTCGATTTGCGGAATTGTTGCAAATCTCCCTGAGTTAACTTGGCTGCAATAACCTCCACGCATGTGTCTGAGGTTTCGGAAATGGAAAACCCACAGATACACAATTTTTCACACAAAGGTCTGCACTACGTACATAGATTTGAAAGATTTTTATATGCTATGTATGACCTCGTTTTTGTAGGTGCATGCACATTGCCCTTCCGTTTGTAACGAATGGAAAAGGCTTAGAAAAGTATATATATTCTTGGTTAGCACTACCTCCTCAGTCGTTTTAGCCATGCATTTCTGTCTGTCTCATTGGCTAATTGCCAATATTATCTTTTTGAAAAATATGTTACAAAATTATAACATGAACATTAATCTTCCTGTGCAAACTTAGCACCCTAAACTCATGTGTAAAATCTTGAATAACTTCCAAAGTCCAAGTTACGTACATATACTTGAAACTTTTTTTTTTAACCGAGAAATGGTGATGCTTCAACCATCTCTCATCTGCAATCTACAGTAAAGCGCTCACTGTGATGCAGCCTTTAGCACCAACTGCATTAGAAACTTTTGCATTGAGTCTTTTTAGTTTAGACACTTTATAAAAGTTGTTTCATAGTTTTGTTGCATGTATGTAGTTGGTTTTTTTTGTTCATTTTCGTTCTTTATTATATCACTTTCATTCAACTTTTCTTTTAGTATAAATTTCAGGCAACCAAGTTAAAATCACTTTTAAAAATCTCTACAAATAATATTTTATACTCAACAACTTCACCGACAATGACACAGCAACAGCTACAAACAAATCAACAACAGTTGCCGACACATCATCATCAGCAGCTGGATGTTGATGAAGGTCATTTGGCAAATCTATCAGAACGACCAAATATTGCAGAGGACCAGCCGTTGGAGCCACAGGAAATTCCGTTTGAAGTAAATGCAGTGGTAAATGCGGTTGAGACGACAACACCGCCATCATCAACATCGCCAATAGCAACAGCAGCACCACCACTACCAACAATATCACCCATAGGAACAGCTGGTAATAGTGATGTTGTTGGCAGCGGTAGTAGAGGAGCTCAGTGACGATGTTGTTAACAGGCTCGATGGAAGCAGACGTAATTAGAAATGAAATTAGTTTGGTTAAGAAAAACATCATTAAGGAGGCGGCATAAAAGACAAACTTTTTCATTTCGAAAAGTCTTGTTTATCGAGTTGTAAAGAGTTCAATGGTTAACTGTATAAAAACTTTATCATATTGTTTATCGTATATATAGGTTCTTAAGTATATAAGTCCTTCGCTAGAGCTATACTCGTAAGTAAACATTTTTGTTGCAGACATAATTCGATTAAATTAAATACAATTTTTTTTTGTTGCTGTATGTTATCATATGCTTAGTAAATTCTTTAAATACCTTTGGTCTATAATTATTCTTATTATAAACATAGGGAATAAATAAAAACTAAGATAAGCGCTAGTAAGCATATTGGTTCTTTTTACACTGGCTTAGTTTAAGAGGAAAGTTCCAACTCAAAAGATTTAAACGTGACCAGAAAGTTTCAAGTCGAAGTTTCAGCAAATGGTATTTCAATTTTCTTTTTAAAGTGTCGGAAACCGCTTTGAACTTCAGAGGGACCAGATAATATATTGCTGTGCTGCCCCTTGGTCGGGCGAATTTGCAATTATTTTTTCCCAAGAGCATGTACAGACATGTCGATGCTAGCAATAACGTTTAGTTTTCATTCCACATAATCAGATAACGATGATGATGATTTTCAAACAGATGGTACCTTCATCGGTGGTATTTCAACAATTTTAAAAGCCATCAAACTTTGAAATTAGTGATATATAAGCAGGGTTATCAAGTTGAAAACAAGAAATTCAAAAATAAAATAACTTTTCCTGAATAAGGTACCAAATTTTTTTAGGTGGCCAATATTGAAATAAATCATATAAAAAACTAGATTGATTACCTTTTTTAGACACCCAATTTAATAAAAATTGAGTACATACATATCAAAAAAACTTCCAATTTACGGCTTTTTTCAAAATTTTCCAATTCCTACAAGGCTCACGTCTATCTATTTTGACTGCAGTGCAAATTATTTTATTATTTTTCCATTACCAAAAACTAGATTATCTAACAAAAAAAATTACATCCCATTTGCTTAAATCGGTTCAATAGTAGCCGAACCATAACGTTTTCAAATAAAGTTAAAAACCCGTTACTTGCTGTTGGTTTATGATCGCCTGGCAGGCGTATTCGTTCGCTGCAAATGCACATAAATAATGTTGGTAAAAAAGAAACCATAGCTCCTAAGCTACTGAACCGATTTTAAAAAATGAGATGTCATTCTGTTTGTCTTACAGAGAAGGATAACATTGTTTTGTTACAATTTCAAATAATTGTTCATACAGTGCGCTGTGAGCAAAACAAGGATTTTGCCAATATATCAGTTATGCTAATGTTATTTGATTTTCTATGGGGTTAGTAGATGTGAATGACAAACGAATTTTCGGTTATACCTCGTTGACTTCATTAACTCACTGGAGGCAAGAAATTAACATTAACAACATTAAAGTTTATAATACAAAAGAATGTCATGACGATGAGAGATTGTTTTTGTGTGCAACACAGCATTTCACGTGTAAATTGTAAATTCCTTGATAAATATGATTGAAATAACAACAACACCATCAAAGGCAACATCATCGAGTAAATATCAATAATTGAACTATTATGTATTATGCGAAAAAGTTATTCAAAATTTTGGTAAAAGATTGACAGATATATGTATGCATATCTAAATCAAACACCCTGTACATGACTCAGAAATTGTTATTTTTTAGTATTTTGCTTTACTTATTTTTCAATAAGAATTAATATATGTATATGTTTTTAATCCCACAATTCAATGCTCAAGAATTCATTTATCTAGCTAGCTAGCAGAAGTCTTCAGTAATTACGTGGACAATGAACTTTGAACTATGGTCAACTCTACAAATGACTTGCCTTATCAGTCGATGTGATTTGAACATTTTTTTCGTTTATATACCAGTTGATATATATTTCTATAGGCAGTTGATCCATCTTTGTCGCTTGCTAGCTAAAGGTCAAGTTGGTTGAAGGACAAAACTCTCCCAATGGAAAGTTCGAAAATTTTTGACAACAAATTCAACGAACGCTATTAACTATGCAACGTATTCACCAGATATTGTTCTGTGATTTGCTTTCTGTTCATGCCATGTCCACAACACATTTTTAAATGCTTGAAAATGGATGTACAGTTTTGGTCAACTATGCAAATAATGCTAACTTTTTTCCTTAAAATTGGGTCATTGATTTCTTCGAAAAAAGGACGAAAGATGATTGAAAACCAAAAAGTATTAGATACGATGAAATTCAAAATAAGCCAGTGAAATTCCAGTCGTATTTAAATCAACACTTGCAGATTAAAATTTTCATCTAAAAAGTTTTTAGATTTTCTTCTTCTTCTTTGCATTGCGCATAAAAAGCAAATGTTTTCTTATTTTTACTGCAACTGAATGAAATTACTTTGTATCACTTCTTATGTTAGTGGCAGAGTACACGAATTTCTTTCTTCAACTATTCACCAAAATAAAAAAGTTTCTTTGAGTCTCTATTAGTACAAGTTCAAGGCCAATGCGTAGGTATGTCATTGTCAAGCTATATGCACACTTGCCTAACATTGCTGCATAGTGATAGATTTTGACAATTTTGTGTCTGAAAATATGTCATGTGGCCAAATTACTATGAATTTTATTGAAGTTTGGAAATAGTGGAGCAAATATGGCGGCATAAAGAGAACCACAACAAAGAAAAATAAAATATTTTGTAAGTAGCTTCGTAGCTGAATATAAAGCTATTTTCATATTTTTCAAAAGATTATGCTCTGATAAAGAATTTTGCATTAAAAAAGTTGTCAAAAATCTTATACTTATGTATATAAAATATTTGAGTGATTTCTTATTTTTAGGGCCATTTCTTAGCCAGTAGAATATATATTTTTTAGTTTTAAATTTATTCTATCATATTTCATAGTTTTATCTTAACAGTGGTTTTTTGATTATAAATATATTATAAATTTTACAAAAGTTATAGCAATTTCATAATTACTTACCATATAATATAACGTGACGTATGAGCAACATTTAATTGCTATAGAGAGTGCACCTAAATTACAATGAGTATAATATTTAAATGGCTATAACTTATGTATAAATAACAATAAATTAATGTTTTGTGCACCATATTAAAGATAAAACTACAAGGTCTTAGATTATAAAACCAACTGTAAAGAAATATTTTTTGGTAGCTAAAGAATTAAGTTAAAAAAAAGAAATTGGTAAAGTTTTTAAGTTTTCGATTTTTCATTTACCCTGTATGTATATATATTTCGACAAATATTGTAATGAAAAATTTTTTTTCAGAGCATAATTTTTCAAAAGAAGTATATCGATCAGTACAGTTTTTATAAAGTTATTTATTATATTAAGATTTTAATTTTCAAAAATCGTGCAGCTTTTATTTCAAAAATGTTCTAGAATCCACCACTGTAGAGGACAGTTTCTGACATTTGTGTCAAAATTGCTAATTAGTACAATCATTACCGACAACTTGTGCATGTGCACAAGGCCAATTAAATGAAGTCTTTGACGAGTTTGCTGGCTTTGTGTTAGGAAGGTAATACCGTTTGTATATTATGGTCATGGTGGTGCTGTTTTTGGTATTAGTGATATTGATTATGGTAGTGCTGTCAATTCAATCGTATTTACACCATGGCATTTACAATTTACAGATGGAATATTTCAGGTGAAATTTCCATTTTGGAACACTGACTCTTTCCAAATTCAACTGAAATGTTGATATAGTATTCAGTATTGACTGGTTTGATTGACGATAAGAGATTTTTCTTGTGGGCGATGCAGCATTTCTCATAGTGCACTTTAATGTTGTTAATGGGTTTGATAAGTACATTTCTTTTCTCCAGTGCATTAGTGAAGTCAACGAAGTATAATTGAAAATTTGTTTGTCATTCACATCTTCTAACCTCAAAGAAAATCAAATAAGTAAGCATTACCTGAGTAGCCATTTATCAAAGGGTCGTATTTCCATGTTAAATAAAATTTCAGTAATGATGAAAAAACCTTTAAGAGCTGTTTATAGTGACTATTTTGTTTTTAATATCTCTAGTGTTATAGTGTGTTGGTCTAATAATCTAATATTCTTAAATAAAATTAAAGCTTTTATTCTAACATACATATTTGTATATATTGGAAAAAATAAACAACATTTGGATATGTGTCCTTTTGGTGCAAAATTATATTATTATACCACAGATTATAGTTTTAAATCATCACAGTTAAGTTCGTTATAATCGTAATCATCGACCTGGGCATATAAGCAATAATAAAGATTTCTTCAGTGACTATAGGAAATACGTCTTTTTGTACACACAAAAATTAAATGAAAATGTGTAGTTTTTTATGAAACTGCGATTTTTAATTACGAGTTTCACTTGGAAATACATCTTCCTAGTAATGGATTTTCACCTAGAGGATACATTTTAGCATGATACCGGTGGTAGCATTCTTAGGTTTGTTCAAGGTCATAAGTGGAAATAAGCCCATTTGAAAAATCACATTATCGACTTTACACACAAAATAGAATTCATTATGTCTCTTCGACTATTTGACGCTGAAGAATAAAACTTAAAACATATGAACAAAAGTAAGTTTCAATAAAAAAATGGGCAGTGCCACACCTCCCTTTTTGACATTTTTGAAAGGTGTTGCTCAATACAACTTATATACATAGGTTATGCAAAAATTATTCTTGTTATTTTTTTATTTATTTTTAAAAAATTTACCACCTGAGAAAAGAAACAACATTGTTTTTTTTTTCAATTTTACAATAAAGAGAACTTTATTTATATACATATATATATATATCTAATAAATATATGTAAGTATATACAAATGGTTTTAATCTCTTGTTTTTGATATTATTCGTATAAATTTAATAATAATTATATAAGTACCTTAGTTTTTCTTTCTCTGTATGTATTACATTATTACATATATACAAATTATATTTATTTTAAATTTTGCAGCTATTATAGAATTTTAATTACCATTGTATGTATGTATGTACCTACAGTAAATGCTAAACTAATTTACGAGTTACTAATGTGTAACAAAACATGTTCTAAGGGCTCATATAAAACATGATTTGCAACTTTGTTTGGATGTCATATCAACGAACTTGATAAACTTTGTATTAACATATTTGTTGCTTATTACGAACACAATCTAAAAATTTATTAAAAATTATCGTCGTTATAGCAAAAATCTTAATATTTTTAACAAAAAAAAAAATACAATTATTGTTGTACACTACATTTTGGCTGGCGGCTTTGATATTTGAATTTGTTTTGATTTTGAATAATGAGAGCATTTTAATTAATTTAAATTATATATCTTAAATATATCATTTATAAACTTCACGATATTTATAACAATAATTTTTCAAATATTAGATATTTTTTAATTAATTAATTTTAACAATTGCACTTTCCGTCACATAGCGTCACATGCTATTTTTTTTTAATAAATTCATAACTTTTCATCACTTAACTACGGTACTACTAAATCAATATAAAGCATATAAAAATATGTTGCTATTTTCCATAACATCAATAATGAATATTTAAATTTTAGAAAACTAACAAATATTTGCGTATACATGGTGTCTACCAGTCATGGCAATCAGTGTAATCTTGGAGTTATTGAAGGAATTAATTGAATCATGGAAATCATGGAAATGTTGCTGAGCTGCAAAGTAATCAACCTAGGTCAACTGACAGCTGTCAATTTTTCGCTAGCTTACTGCGTCATTCAGTGTACGTTTGGAAGGTATTAAAAATAAACTAGAGCATTTCTTATGAGGAACATCTAGAGCAGAGATGGCCAAGCCGAAAAAAGACTATTATTTCGGCTCCTTAAGAAATATAATAAGCTCCCATATAATTTCGACGAAAATTGTCATTTTTAGATTACCACAAAAGGCAGAAATACTAAACGCAAGTAAAGTTACAACAATAAAAATTAAACAATTTGTAAATGTCGTTACTTGAGTTTTCCGTCAACATTTCGTGTCACTATTCAGTTGCCCATTATCAATTCCATTGTTTTTGTAATATTATATTTTCCAAAATATATATGACACATATGACTTCAGACTCGTGTATTGAAAGGCAATGTACGTAATTATTGTTGCGATCACTCCCATCGCATTTTGTTTTATGGATTTTTTTCAATACTTGCAATTTTGGCTCTTTTAATCAAGTGATTAACGATTTTCAGCTCCCTTACTCAGCTCATCTGGCCATGCCTGATCTAGAGCGTCCAAAAGAGGTACATAAAATACATGGTATGATAATTGACGATCGATAAGTGAAAGGGCGAGAAATTGAAAGGGTATAGAATATATTGCAGATTGCAGATGGTGAGTTTAATGAAAAAAAGGACTCTCTGCGCCGTTTCATAGCTGTGGGAAATAACTGAATCCATCACAATACAACAGAGGCCAAGGAATAGTCAAAGTACTAAACTTTTACTGAAGAGCCGAAGCCAAAAAAGAAGAAGGTGGGGCTGCTGGCCAACAAGGCGATAGCGACTGTTTTCTTTTTGTGGATGCTTATTGAATCTTCCACATCGTTTTCCATGAAAATTGCCAGTAATGTTCAGAGCCGTATGACGCTTTTGAAATAAAAACGACTGCATTTGGTGATGCGGCTCACTGCGACTAATATCTGTTTCCAAACTTGAAAAAGTAGAAAGAATAAGTAGGTCATTACTTAAACTGAGACCTATTTTGAAGATCTCAACAAATCGCACTATGTGGAAGACATCAAAAAATTGGAGAATCGTTGGACAAAGAGTATCGTGCTCAAAGAAGACAGTTGTGAATTAAAATGAATTTTTTGCCGGAGAACTGGTGTGTTCTTGCCTAGGCCGATAATTCTTTAGTCCGGCCTATTATAAGCAAATAGTATGATACAACTGGGATAGCAGGAGCAAACTAGAAGCTGGAAAAATTGGAATAATTTCATTATAAAATATGAATGCAAATCTCCCAGCGGTATCCCTAGGTCCATTTAATATTACTACCAAAGTTTCGTTTCACTACTTAAGGTCAAATAAGTGAAGTTTTAGAACTACGAGACTATTACTTATGTAGTAAACATACTCCTCGAATGTTCTCTGATGACTGCTAAACATGTCTCTAGCTCTGTTTTATAGATAAGATATAGTAAGTTATATTTGTTGGGTTAGAATAGTAGGCTGCTTGCTGCTTAACAGCAACTCTAACGCATAAATCAAATAAAAGACAATTCATGGCCGTCACATTTGTGCTGAAAATGCTGACTGAAACTTCGTTTTTAAACTTACCCAGGACTGAAGAAGTTACTCATGACACTCCATGTACTGGTAGCAGGATAAATAAAAAAGTAAGTGCTTTAATATTTTTCAAAAATAACCGATTTTGAACTATAGAAACGCTTGTTTCTTTCACAGTTCACAAATACCTACATATTACATCCTTAGTCCTGAATTTATCCGAAAAAGTACAAATATCTATATGTACATACCTAAGTATATCAAAGAACATAGCAGCTTAACATACATATGTATTATGGAGAATTTCTTCATGCAACAATTCTTTCATCGCTTTCGCCGCCAGTATTTATATTTGCCCCAGCCGGAGTCAAACACACGTCGTTGTGACCCGTGTCAGTCGTGTCATTTCCACATTGGAAAATTGTCGTTTAAAAAATAAAGATTTAAATGTAGTACGGAATTGTTTTGACATCAGGCCATATAGTACGAAGCCAATAGCAGCATTTATTAATGCCAATAGATCCATAATCTCACCAAATGGTATATAACAGCTTTCAAAGAAGCATTTCTTCAGAATGCCACTTAATAGACCAAGTATACCTTGCGGGAATTCAGTGATAAGAAATAGAATTAGTACAGCAACAAGTAACATTGTAGTGCGGTCCGTACGACGATCACATTTAATGGGGCTATTGAAAAAAAATGAGAAAAAAAAATTAATATTAAAACACGAATTTGTATATAATAGTTTTGTTTCAGAAAAATGTATCTCAAACTGTTTTTAAATTGAAAATTCAAATATATCTTCATTGAAAATCAAATGAAAATGTCAACTCTCTCAGGTAAATTGTAAAAACACCTCATTTTTAATTGCAAAAATCACTTGATTAAAGTAATCACCACTTACCGCTGCATGTTGCCATGTCCATTGAGACTGACTCCCTTGTTCGGATTGCTGTACTCCTTCAGTTTCTGTTTACGCTTTGATGCATCGCACAGTACACGCACTAGTATAAAACTAATGACAGTAAGTATGCAGCATGGAAGCAACTTAATTATCACAGAATGAATCCAAAAGTTAAACCTACGTGGAATCGAAAGAAACACAGAGAGAGAGAGAGAGACAGAGTGAGGAACATTGATATAATAAGTGAGATGTGATGGTAAAAGATTCAAATTACAACTGAACATGCTAAGGATGATGGTACTTGTAATTGACTTTAATTGATTTAATCGAATTTATAATTTCAAATAAAAGTGCTTTCATCTTAAATCTGCTTAGTTGATTCAACATTAAGGTAACTGATGACGAAAACTTAATTATATAGAAAAATGCTGAGTATTTGCGCAGTGAACTTGAACAGTATCACAATAGCATTGTTTATGCGCCTGCAACTAGATATAATGACGAACCAGTGGGACAATAATCTGTATTGAGATTCACAACAAAATCGTATCACAATTGAATAAATTGTACTCTTAAGCAGCGATGGGCAAAACTCGAAAAATGAGTCAACTTTGGCTCTTAAAAAATTATATATATTTATTATTGTGTTTTTTTTTATACGCGCTATATTCACATTGAATTTACACTGGGATTTGCATTGTTGTTGCCTCAATGCGCACATTGAGGACATCTTCTCTCTTTTCATTTGATCAGTGTACTTTTATTTCTGCGCTCAAGTTGTTCTTGTTTGATTCTTAGAATTGGCATTTGGTTTATTGGTGATATGTTTTTTTTTTTGTTTGCTATCGAGATCGATTTTATGGTGAAGTTTTTGTTGTTGTTGTAATTATTGTAATTATTGTTTTTGTAACCTTTGTTGTAAGTAGGTCTTGCTTCCAAAATTTTGCGCACCTATGCTCTAAAATACATAGAATCGCATTGGCTGTCGAATCGCATTGCTTTCGCATTGTATTACAGATAAGGGCGGCAAAACAAAGGAAATGATGAGAACAACGTCAATATATGTTTGTTTGTATGTAAGTGATGTTGTTTGTAATATTGACAGTGAGTCCGACGACCCAGCAGGCAATTCAGCAAGGCCTCCCACGGAGAAGGCCTGCTAGCACTGATGCGATTGTAAGATGCCTTCTCAAAACAAACTTTTCATGCAAATAAAAATATGTATACTAATTTTTTTTATTATGATGTTTGTTTTTGTTTAGTAGTGAAATTTTAATTAGCAGAATAGTTACACTTCATTGAGTGTCTGTTTCATGTCAAATTATAAAGCAAGAAAACGTCACAACAAATAAACGCAAGTGCAAGTGAGGTGACGCGGATAAAAAAAAAATAACTCAGAGACTCACGGCGCATTAAAATTTAATTTTTTCCGAGTATCTACTTCTACCACCCCTGCTACGGCAAGCGCTCTTAGAAGGCCTGCTTAAGAAGTCCTGTTTTATCGGGACATTTCATATAAAAAAGAAAGTAAGTTTGAACGGAGGTGTCAAGGCCTTAATCTTAGCAAGGAAGGCCTGATAGAAGCACTGTTAGCTCCTGCCCTTGCCTACTGGGGAGGTAAAAATGCGAAGACGAGAGCGACGATTTAATATGTATGCAAATCATTAACCGTTTTCAATATCCACTGTAAGAAATTGAGGATATGTGCGACAAATATGATGACCCTGCAGGAAATTGCAATAACTACTATCAAAAACTGAAAGTAGGCTAAAGGAAAACGTCATTTGATCTAATCGCATATCACCAGAGATGCGACACTTAATTTTTTTTTAATATGATAATTACATTTACAATCTATCGAAGCCACACTTAATTGAATTGTCATAAAAGCATTAAGCATCTTCTCTTAATATCCTGAGAAGCATATTAATGTAAAAAAAAAACTTTTTATAAATATAACCAAATCAGGACAACAAATACATATACATACATACATATGTATGATTGTTAAAACAAAAATTGCGAATAACAACATCATCAGCATTAGAACTTTTTTTTGTTTTCTAAATTTAAGGATATGCATATACTACATAAATAGCTCACCTATACAATGCTGTACTTTTATCAGCAACCGCATGGTATAACGGCACATCGGAGTCTTCAAAGCGTCGTTCCTGCACCTTGAACACAAACAACGTTGGAAAACACAAAATTGGTGAAATCACAAACGAGAAGATAATCGCTTCCTTACAATGGGAAAGCAAAAACGTAGCACAAGCACCGTGCGGATGTCTGAAAAAGAAAGATGGAAACAAATTGCTAAAAAAATAAAAGTGAAATAAAAACCGAACAAAAAAACAAAACCAAAAAGAAAAAAAAAACAAAAAAATTAAAAATTCAAATCAACACCAAATCGTAAAAGAAAATATTTAAAAAATAATGAAATAAAAAAGCAACATTTGCAATTTTTAAAACTCTGATTTTTGCATTGAATTTTGACATTTAACAAATTTGATTTTTTTTTTATCATACATAGGTAAGCCAATATGTGGTGCAGTACAAAACAATTGATAAACAAGTTGGTAGTATGTAGTATCTATGTATGTATGGTATATAGCAGAATGAATGTATTTGTATTTATTTAAACACGAACCAGTTATGTACATACCGACATAACTGCGATATTTTACAAAAAAGACAAAGACGGCGGCTTAAAGATTTTTTATTCTTTAAAAAAATTTTGCATATAAAAAAAGACATCATTTGAAAAACAAAAGCAAAGCAGAACTTAAAACAAACTACTATTTATGTATGTACTAATCAGTGATGGCATTTGGGTTTTGTGAAAATGTACTGAATCGAGACTTGAAATGTACTTTTTAGAGGCCGAATGTACTTTTTTTTGGCGTGAACATCCAATTTTATTAAAATGTACGAAATTTTTGTAAAATTTTCTCAATAACCAAAAAAAAAAAAAGGTCCTCACTTTTGGCATCTCAAAAACCCTAGGAAAATGAGATATACATATATGAAATTAAATTACAAAAACTACACCTTGCAATTATTTATACAAAAAAAGGTAATTATTATATATCTTCACATTGCAATTATTTTTTCATTTAATTAAACCGAAAACAGGTAATTATTATAAATTGTTCAAATGTACCGAAAATGTACTGAAAATGTGCTGAAAATTCGCCGAATGTACTAAAAATGTGACAAATGTACCGAATGTACTGAAAACTTGTTAAATGTACTGAATACGATTTTTCAGGACGCAAATGTACCGAAAAAAGTACAAATGTACCGAAAATGCCATCACTGGTACTAATACATTTCATTGTAGTGGAACTCAAAAATGCATTATCATTAAATATTTAGTTGTAGTGAAAATCAAATGAACACTACCACTGAATTTTTAATGGCGATGCTTAGAGTTTTCATTACTTTCATACGTAAGCATACAATGAAAATCATTTTATATATAACATACATCTGTATGTATAACTGAAACTTGGATATCCGTCAGATCTAAATGTCGGAATTCCATTACTATTAAATGAATAAAGGTAATAGAGATTGACTTCCAGTAGTTAAATTGTTTGATGGATAGTCTGACTTATTTATTTTAATAAAATTATCTATGCTAGAACTGAGAAAGCGAAAAGTACATTCGCTCAGCTTTGATATATCAAAATCAACTTGAAAACGACACCAAAATTCGTTAGTTGCGGAAATGTTGTGCAGAATTTTAGTTACTGGTTAATGACTAGCGTAAGTGTTTTCTAAAAGCCCTATGCTAGAGCTGAAGATATGGAACACAGAAAAATATGCAACAAATAAAAAAATGTTTACTCGTTTGAGATGAATACTTTGATAAGCTATACGCTTTTACTTACCAGCCTGAGTGAATTTAGAGGACCTAAAAACTCGGAATTAGTTATAGTATCTCATTGCTTAGATTGTTCAGAAATACCATCTAACAAACTCTTAGCTTTAATCAAAAACCGCCCCAAAAAAATCACAAGCTCTTGCATGACTATTATAGCTTAAAAGCGCAATTAAATTAAGAAAGCGTCCAAAAGCAAATGGTAAATAATAAAATGTACTACTAATTGGATGATTTCTCCGGAGTTTCCAAATAATTTACAAATAAAATTACTTTTGTTTAGTGGAGCTTTTAAGTAACCCTAATAATATTATGAATTTATTTGCAAGCAAGAAGTCCATTCTGCTTGAGTGTAGGAAAATATGTAATTAAAAAAGAAAATATTAAGTTGCTTAAAATCTTTTGAACAATACAAAGTGCAAGTAGAAACTACGTAGAAATAAAATGCAGCTATCAGATACATGCTTTAAATATGATGGTAAAGTTTCATTTCATTCAATTCTAAATGGCTTGAAATTTGATAATACAAAAAACGGCTAGAATTTGGAAAAGTGGGCGTGGGACTTTTCAACAATTGAAAAAGTTGATTCAATATACAATATACAACATAAATAAGAGAACTAATAACGTAATTGGTATATAGTTTAATATAGCAGATATACGTGCTATAAAGAAGCACTTAACAAAGTGCTCAACAGTACCTGTGGGCGTGGTACATCCCATGCAAGATAAAAACGTAAAGCGTTATATTTAAAAATGTAACTCGACGGGATTGCATCAGTGGACGCGGCACCACCCATATACACAAAACTTGTTTACGTTTTTTTTTGTGAACTATTGCAGCAATTTGTATGAAATGTAGGTGGTTTAATTGCTATCAGATGTATCTGAATAAAAAGCGGATGAAATAGCACCAGTGGGCGTAGCTCCACCCATAGAAGTAAAATACCTAAAATGACATACATATCTAGCGAACTATGTGAGCAATCGTACTAAGATTTTGTGTAAGAATGTTGCTTCTGGAAATATACTTCTGGATGAAAAACGGGCTGGATTGTACTAGTGAGTGTGTCACTAAATTTTAAGAATATTTATCGCATATAGCGCAAATTATACAAAAAAAAAAATTTGTGTGTGGATGCCCATAGCGAATATAATTTATTGACCCAAAAGTAGGTAAAATTGGAAAAAAAGGTGTGGCATTTTTCGTATTTTTAACATATTTCGACTCTTTTAACCTGTTTCAAATATTTCCCAACATTTTCTATATTTTATCAACTTTTTCAGCTCTTTTTAACTGTTCCGAATTTTTTCAGCGTTTTCATTATTTCTCAACTTTTTTCGGTATATTCAACCTTTTTCAAAATGTTCCTACTTTTTCAGAATTTTTAAAATTTTTTCAGTATTTTCCATCTACATACATACATACTTATGTATACAGAGTGTCCCATTTTAACTTACACAACTGAATAAGTCAAAAGTCAAGTTAGAGGTCAAAGTGACCCCTGAAGGTCATTTCAAGGTCGAATTGCCGCTTGGTGCAGAAAAGCTAGTAATCATTGGCTGGACCGCTGCACAATCTTGCCTTAACTGGCTGCAGCTTTTCTGCATCAAGAGGGAATTCGACCTTGAAATGGTCACTTTGACCTCTAACCTGAATTCCTATCTGAACGTAGAATTTTATGCTCAAATAACCTTGAAAATGTAGGTCAAGGTCATGGTTAATGTCATGGCTGGATCAGCTCTTTGATACCCACCAACTTATATTTGAAACATTATTTGAATGACTTGCAATTTTTTGACTTATTCAGCTGTGTAAGTTAATATGGAATACCCGGGATATTTTCGACTTATTCAACCTCCTTTAACTTTTGTCTACATTTTTCATATTTTTCGACTTTATCAATATTATTCGATCTACTCAACGCATTTTCGAATTCTTCAAAATAATATCGGCCTATACAATATATTTTTTTTTGAAACTTCAACTTCGCCAATATTATTTGAATTTTCAACATTTGGACCTTTCCAACATTAATTCGACTTATTCAATATTTTTCGATTTTTTCACAATTTTTGCAGATATTTTCAACCCTCGAACTTTTTGAATATTATTCGACTTTTTAAAAATTTACATTTTGCGCCCTATTCAATATTTTTTTTCCGACTTTTTCAATATTTTTCAACTTGTTCGAGTCTTTCAACATACACACACATATATTAGTGAATTAATTTTTTCAATATATTCCGACTATTTCGACAATCTTCAATTTTTTGAACTTAGGCAAAATATTTTTTTTAATATTTTTTCGACTTTTTCAATATTTTTCTAAATCTTCATTATTTTTGACCTTTGTAATATTATATGGACTGAATCGATATTTTTCGGTTTTCTCAACAATATTTGACTTGCTCTAAAATTGTCTACTTTTACAACAGTTTCCAACTCTTTCAATATTCTAAAATTTTTTTGAAACTTTTCTACATTTTCTATATTAAATATATTGAAAGATATTTAAGTTCAAACACCATTCACACTGTTCTTGATTTTTTTTTAAATTTTGCTGTCAAAAGTTTCAAAACATAAAGAAATCGTATGCCACATCATCATATGTTACAAACAGATTTTAAGCAACAAAATACAGTCGTTTATGTAGTTAGCTTGCTTAATTAAAAAACAAAAAGTTCAAAAATAGGTACCCGCAAACAAAAAGATGCGTACTTTTTTTTAAGAAAGTTTTTTTTTTGTACAAAAAGGAAATGAACAATTCTAGACAAACAAAACGCAATGAAAATACGAAAAGAACAGAAATGATGGCAATAAAATATATTTTTTGTATTTACCTTATGGCAACATAACGCCATATTGCTAACGTCACTGTCAGCCCAATCGATATCGTATGCAAAATTTGTGAAAAATGCATATGGAAAAGTATATAAATTGCCCAAGCGTAGCTGAAATCCTTTTCATCTGAAATTTACACAAAAAAAAAAAAGAACAAAATACTCGCTTATTAATATCAATATTTTGAATTTTGTTTCATTTAGGACATTACCCTTACCCGGTTTCATGTATATATAATTGTATGTTGCAAATGGTATATACTCGATCATAACAAACATATCAGCAACAGCCAGCCATTTAAGAATTTTATTGATAGGCGCCTTGGCCATATCCTTTTTGGTCAGCACAATTATATTTAAAATGTTTGCAATGGTGCCGAATATGCATATCTGTAAAAAAGAAAGTAAGAAAATGATTAATGTTAAAATAGTGTTGCAGAAAAAAGGACATTTTTGAAATTCTGAAATAATTTTGTTTGATGTGGGTCAAGAAAACTTTGTTCATAAAATGTCCTAATTTAAGCTAAAACTAATGAGGGTATTGTCTTTGGCAGGACCGGATTTAGAAATTTGCCGCCCATAGGCCGAGCAAAAATTGCCGCCCTTCTTCACTGGTGAATATAGAAAAAAAAATTTTTAATATCAAGTGAGGACCTTTTTTTTTTTTTGCTTGTTTACCACTTAAAAAACTTTCCAAAGTTCCCAATATTTGCCGCCCCTAAATTCTTGCCGCCCTAGGCCTAGTGTGCCTCTAAGGTAAATTCAGGCCAAAAATTATATACCCTCGACTACATTATGGATAAAAGTATTCACCTTTTGCATATTAATTGCAATTCAAATAAATAGTTATAACAATTTGCATTTAAAATGAGCCACGCCTACAATGAAAAATTCACTATCGTTTTAAATGTAAGTATTTATCACCAAATGGCTTTCAGTACAGATTTTTTTCCCATGAGAGCTGCCACGCCTCATTACCAAACTCTTGACAAATTTTTTTAGTGTTATCCGAATCATTTCTAGCATTTGTGTGACATTTGATTTCATTACCTTAAATAACACTATCATCGTTTTATAGTGTTTGCTTGTATGGGAGGTACCACGCCTTTTCGTCTTGCTTTATTTCGAGTGATTCCTAGAATTTGTTGGATGGATTACCTTACCTTAGTATAGTGTTCAAGATGTTTTGTAAAAAAACTTTAACGTTCGAGAGCTAGGCAGATGGGTGTAGCACCTTCGATAGAAGCAAAAGTTTTAGCTGCTCTTAGCATGGGCGGGCAGTGAAGTGAGGAAACCATGGAAACGAAAACTTTTTGAGACGTGCATTGCCGAGGCACAAATGTGAACCGAATTAAAAGTTCGAGTGATACCTCTCATACCAGCAAAAATCTTAAGTCATCAGGTACGGAAAGTATTCCAATGGGATATCGTTCAGTGAAAGATTTTTCGAATTTCTTTTGTATGAAAACAGGTTTATTAAAAAAAGAATTACTGGCGAGCGCTCGTGACGACGCGATGTGTGAACTCAATGATGAAAGTCGAAAATTATTGAAAAAGTCGACTTACTATATTACGAAGAAGTCATGTTACGAGAAAGTCCGAAATTGTAAAGAAAGTTGCGAAGTGTTGAGAAAGTCGAAAATTATTGAAAATGTTGAGAAATTAGGAAGAAATCAAACAACGTTTGAAAACGTCGAAAAATGTTGAGAAAGTCAAAAATTGTTAAGAATTGTTGAGAACGTCGAATGTTGAGAAAGTCGAAAAATTTCGATCACGTTCAAAAATGTTGAGAAAGTCGAAAATTGTTTCGAAATTCCAAAATTGTTGAGTAAGTCAGAAAACGACGAATAGTTCGAAAATTTTAATATAGGGAAATAAATGTCATAGTATCGTAAAAGTTGTTAAAACTTAAAATGTTTTTTTTTTTTTTTAACTTCTTTTCTTTTTATTGAATCTTTTCTTTAGAGACTAACAATAAGTTTTAAAATCTTAAACTGTGAAATGATTTTTTTGTATATCAACCGGTAACGAATTTACAAAAGCATCCACTAAGATTATATTGGCCAATTGTACATATGTTTTTCTCTGCAAACAATAAAACATAAATATATATATTTTTTTAAATTCTTAAACTCATCCTCTTCAATTGTGTCCTTTAAAATTAACAATAATTCGAGGGCGTTGTTGGTTTGACAACCTTTTGCCATTCATAAAAAAAAATTCTTTGCATCGGCAGCTGTCAATTTGTTATGAAAAATATTTTCAATAAAATTGAATGTTTGACATAATAAAAAACATAATAAAAAACATAATAAAAAAGTTTCAAGGATAAAGCGTGATATAAATTACTAATTAAAGTTTACGGCTGGTCAAACAAGATAAAAGAAAAAAAAAAAAACTTCGCAAAAGACATAATTACCCTTTTTTGTGTTCTTGAACACGAAATTAATTGTTCAGATTGAATCCGTAAAAAAAAGAAAAAATTCCACTTTGACAACAAAGAAGAAAATGAGAGAAAACCATAGAAGAAAAAATGACGAAAAATTGCAGTCAGCTTTGACTGCCCTGCTTTTACGATGCTTTCAATATTCAAGGCATTGATTAAATTGGGCCTTAATTTGGGCCTTCACTCATTGGCTAAAAGCGATGGACGAAGTTTTGCAATGTTATCATTTTACAAAAAAAAAAAAAACAAAAAAATTTACTTTTGATATATATATCAATACGTTCCAATTAAATCAAAAAGGGCAAAAGGATTCGTCAATAAACCTCCTTCTTTGGGTATGCATAATTTGAAAGTTTAGAACCTTTGAAGAATATTCCTATAAAAAATTATTTATTTAATCTCAATTTTTTCTTTTTTTGAATATTCTTCTAAAGGCTTAAGTTTTCAAAACCGAAGCGTGCCCGAAAAATTCAATAGCCTGAGATTTTTTTTTTGGCGAACTTTAATGCAGAACAACATTTGTTAAAGATGCATTTTGTGAAAGAACTTTCTAAGAGTTTCAAGCTGATTGTTGCGTTGGAAAGTTTTCTGATTATAACTCGAGGATAGTTTTGAGGAAAAAAACCCTTTCACTGAAATCCATTAAAATCGTTAAAAGCGACATCTACATTTCGGTACCAAAGCAAAGTTTAGGAAACTGCAAAAATTTTGTGTGCCCTACATTAAGTATACATACATTAATTTTATCATTCCGTTTGTAACATTGGAAGCGTGCGTTGCAGGTATTTATATTTAGGCCTCTTCGAGTTCTATCATTTGGCATATAGACGAACAGACATGGATAGATAAGCTCAATTAGGAACGCTGATCAAGAATAAATATATTATATATTATATATACATATATACTAAATGTAGGGTACACACAATTTTTGAGATGAAGTTTTCTGAACTTTGTTTTTGGTGCCGAAACGATCAGCGTTCCTACTTGAGCTTATCTAGCCATGTCTGTTCGTCTGTCTGTCTGTAAACTGTATAATATTACAGCTCGCAATATATGCCAAATGATAGAACTCGAAGAAGCCTAAACATAATACGTAGGATTGCATTGCTGAATCCTGTCTCAAACATGGGTTTTCTCCGGGTTTTTGGGTAAATTTTCTTTAATGATGATAATAGCTTTACAGAAAGGCGTGGCACCTCCCATATAAGAAGTAAAATTTGCCAAGCATAATATATTAAAACTTTTTATGCTCCGATCTTGTTCAAATTTTGGTTATTTGTAGTTCTAGTAGAGTCGATTTAAATCCCTTACGTCGTGGCTGGTAGCTGCTGATGTAAGATCCTAGAGGTGAAAATCTATTCCCATGCTTACATTTGCCAACACTTAACGATTTGGAAAATATTTTGACAAATGAAACCTCTCACGTGCAACTGGACAGAATGGGTTTCTCAGCTTAACCTACATTTCAAATGATACACAACACGTTGATATTCGTGGAGTTCTTAATTTACTTTTGCCTACAATTATGTATTTATAGTATTATGGCACATATTTTCACCAAATACGTTTTGAAAAATTGTTCTTAAAGAGATAAGAAAGAACTTTCAAATGATATGCAACATGCTGATATCACTCAAAACATGAACTTTCAATTATGGAATTTAAGTAGTTTAGTTGCTTAGTAAAAATTATATTATATTATATAGTACGCGATGTCTGTCTCGCTCTTCGCTCGTAGAATCCATCTTCATTCTATTTTCACCTGAATATCGCCTGTATCGTCTAACGAAAAGCTACAATTTGATGCGAATTTTCCGAATAATTTTTTATTCAAGCAACATATGGCTGCAATCCTCACTTCACGGTACGAAAATTAAATTAAATTGCAGCTCTTAGCAAAGCAATGAATTTTCCACAATCCTTGTCTGTATGTATAGACCCAACCAACCTAACTGCTTACCTACCAACCAATGTGCCTAAGTTGCTATCTTGGATACAATTACCTACACAGTAAAAAAATAAAAGATGGTAAAGTGAAAATGAAATACTTGCGTCATTGAAACTCCAACAAGAAAAATTCAACGATGTAGGCAACAAGCATGGAGGTGTAACTAACCCTGGGAATTAAAGTTTTCCGCTATATTTATTGGACAAAATTTTGATCCACTATGGGGAGCAAATAATCTGCACAGAGTAAATATTTACAAAATAACTACAAAAACAAAGACAAAACGGAAAAAATAATTTTGCTCTGTTTCACTTCTTGTTTGAGTTCGAAACAAATCAATACAAAATGGAAAACATATTAGGCTTAGAAATTTTCACTCATCAGCTTAAAGGTCACTGATGATTCCATTTAGCAACGGATGAAACTAGTATCACTAGCTTTATCCTGTTTTGTTGTTCTGTTTTTGTTCTAGTAATCTTTTTGGTGGTATCACATACTATGCTGTATAGCAGGGGCGTCGCAACGAAATTTTTCATGGGGGGGGGGGGGGAAAACTCATATAAAAAAAAAGTCGATAAATTTTTTTAAGAAAAAAAAAAATTTATTCCATACTTTAGAACAGATCATAAAGAGAATTTTGTATGGAGATGTTTTTCTATTCGTTGCAATTTCCATTAATTAAAGATAAAGTAAGTTTTGTTCAAATGTTTTCAAAAGTGTCTTTTCGATTTCTACGCGAGATGAATTCATTCATAACCCTTCACAAATCTAAGGATCCAGTTTTTTCCTTATAAACATGAAGGAGCGTTGTATGGGTAAGACGTTTTCGGGTCATTTGTACGAGAAGATAAGTCTTTAAACATCGCAAAGCGCTAAATGACCTTTCACAAGAAGCTGCTGACCCGGGCACTATTATTATTAAATTGACGAATCGATAAATTTTATCTAGAAGGTATTTCGTTGTGTGAGATGAAGTTGGTCAGCGATTTCAGCGCAGCACGTTGGTTTGTTGCCAGGCATGTTTTTCAATATTTGGAGTTAAGGACGGAGGTTGCTCACTTCGAAATCATCTGAGAAAATGCCCAGTTTTGACTCCAAAATTTCTTTAGTGGATATATTTCCTTTGTATGCATCAAGAAGTATATTTTATAACTACTCTAAAGCATCAAGGTCAAATGAATTATCATCATTATCAGTGCAGTTTGATCATATGTATACTCCGATTGAGTATGAATCTCTTATCTCGACTAATATTGTCGATACTAGAAACGGTCGGTACTATTGATATCGATATTTTTCGACTCAATATGCCAATTTACATCTTCTGCGTTGATTTAATTTTATGCGTTGTTTGTGACTATAACTAACATTCAAAAAATATTGGAACAATTGCTTGAAGCTCAGTTCATATACTCTTCTTCAAATGTTCATTTTGTTCAATACGACTCAAGATGTGAGATAATCACATTTATAAAAATATTTGCTGAGTCCTAAAAATGTTGATCGAATTATGATATAACTCATTTCCGAGCAGGGGGGCAAAATATATATACTGCCCCTCTGTCAAAATTTCTGGGGGATAGCTAAACCCACTGCCGCTCCCCGTTGCGACGCCCCAGCTTTATTGGAACAATGGGCTAACATTTTGATCATTTATTTAACATTCTTATAGCTCCTTTTTTTCGCAATTAACTGCTTCTATAGGTGTCACATATCGCCATTGAAACCTTTAGTGGAGTAACCTCACAGTCTTATCGATATAAGCTCTTTCGATTTTTGATTTGTTTTTATTTTATCTTTTGAATTTGAAAATGGGAAAAAAGAAGACAAGCCAAAAATTGACGTGAGTGGACATTCTTCAATTAAAGTTTAATGATAATGGAAATTTTTCAATTACCATCAAAATTTAATTGTAATTGAAAATTTCAACTACCATTAAAATCATTTAATTTAATGGTAGTTGAAAATTTTCAATTACCATTAAAATGATTTAATGGTAATGGACATTTTTCAATTATCATTCAAGTTTAATGGAAAATTGAAAGTAATACATTACCCCTATGTCTGGTATTATGATATTTTGTACGTCAAAACTTGAAATTTTGATAATAAATTCGAGCCATTCTTTGCTTTGGATACAGCTTAAAAATCGGGGGCACGCCTCTTTGATTTAACAAAATAAAACATTCGAAATTAATGATTTTTGAAAGTTTCTACTTTTCTTATTCTCAAGAATGAGAATTATTAAATGATATTTGCTAGATATTTTTTTTCAGTGTATCCTTTTGTTTTAGTATTTTATTATTGTTATATATTTTAGCTATTTTGCATTTGTCAGTGTCAAGTTTAAAACCGTTATAATTTTCAACACCAGGGGGTCTTAAAGTAGCTTACACTTAGCTGCTATATGAATAATGATGTATCTATGTATGTATGGTATGTGTGTCAGCGTTGCAGCTTTACATATTTTAAGCTTCTTAAAATGATGCTTTAATGCTTTGTGATTGCCATGTTAAATGGAATCGTACGAATGTATTTCCATTTATTTCTTAAGTCATTTCTGTGTAAGGAAGTAGGCACATACATACATATATTATCATAAGTTTCCAGCGAAAGAAAATAGAATAAGGCTATGAGTACAAATTTTATAAGTAGCACTTAATTAAAACACAGATATTAATACAAAGGCAAAACAAAACAAATGATAAAGGTTAATTTTTCATACCGAACACAGTGAGAATATATCTATTGTGTTCCCATAGAAAAGAGGATTTAAATTGTTGCCTACACCCAGTAGTCACTTAAATGTGTAGCATTTTTGTCAATCTTCTTGAATGAATTTCTATTTGTTTTCTTAATATTTCTATGAGTGACGAGTAAAAGCTACGTGGTAACTTTTTAAATGAGCGGTTAAAAAAATAATTTCAGCAGTGAAAAAACTCGCTTAAAGCGTTGATAAATTCATATATATGGAAATCATCATTATAGACTTTAGAGGAAATATCATTTATATATAAATGCATACTTACATAAAAAGCATTTTGATGAAATTTACTTTTCATTAAATAAAATTCACCAGCATTCACAGCACTTACCAATAAAGCCACATATCCGTGCACATTTTTGTAGGCAGCCAAAAATTCACTTAATTCTCCCCTACAGTAATCATGACATTCATCCATTATCGTATAATTGTTATGATTTTTTTCATTGTTTTCATTGAATTTACGCCATCTAGCCATGAATTCATGTAAGTGATCATCGGTTAAATTCAACTTTTCTAAGTAACTCGTGTCGTTCAAGACGTTGGGTGAATCTGTTGTCATCATCGTGAGGCTTGAAGTGGTAGCTGCTCCTACTGACAAATCAATTATACTCGTTGTCATTTTTGTCGAATTTAATATTCGTGGCTTTTTTTTTTGTTAAAACTTTTATTTTTGTTTTGACGAAAAAAAATTTTTTTTATCGAAATTCTAAAATCTAAAATGCAGCTTAGCGTTTCGTTGATTAAAGTTTTGAAAAAATATCAGCGAGAAAGATTGACGTTGAGACTGCAATGAAAAGTTAAAAATAAAAAATTAATTTAATTTATGCAATTAATTAATGTTTTATATTTTTAATTATTATTATTATGTGTCATGTGCTGAAAATTCTTTCAAATGTTACGCTTAAGATTAATGTTGGTTGAAAAGTTTGGGCAACATAAAAAATTTATTTCAAAATTTGGAGAATTTCTTTTATTGAATTTTAACATTTCGTTTATCTTAATTTTGATATCTGAATATATAAAAATCTTCTGTCACGGTGTTTGTCCGGGATAAACTCTGGAACTCTTCAACCAATTTTTATGAAATTAGGCTTTTATCTGTAATTTGGTCTAACTTAGGGCATAGGAAAGCTTTTATTTCGATTAAGTGCATATTTAGGGTGGCCCTTATACAAAAATATTTTTAAAATATCATTTTCTCGAAGACCGGTCAAACGATTTTCATGGAATTTACACCACGTGGCTGCTATATTTATAGACACATACTTAGGGTGGCCCACATACAAAAGTATTTTTTAAATAAAACTTTCACGAAAATTTCGTAATTGTTTTTCAATGTTTCTAATGACACTGTAGATAAATTTCCAACTTTTGAAAAGACACACAAAAACGCCGAAACACGTCAACTTATTTTTCGGTCGTAGAAATCAGATCAAAATCTCGAGATATTTGCGATTCAAATTTAGTCAATTTTCGACCCTTTTTTTGCAATATTTTTCTTAGATTCGGAGAAAACGATATTGAAATATGTTTCGAAATTAAATTATTTATTATTTGTTATTGAAACATAACTCTTACAATGACCACCGTTAATTTTCAGACGTATATAATTGGCTTATATAAATTTTTATACATTTTGCTTTCTACAAAGAAAAATTTATTTATTAGTTTTAATAATAATTTTAAGTTACGTATTTAATGTTTGAGCATTAAACTGTGGGCTTTTGATAGGAAATTGCGAAAAATAGTTTCAAATAATAATGTACCAAATTTCATTCGATTTCGATGTCTTTTTCTACATATGTATATAAGAAAAAAAATTTCTAAAACAGGGGTTTAAAAGTGACAAAACATCAATCGGGAATATCTCGAGAATTTGATCTAATTGAAAAAAACTGAGTATGTCACCGTATTCTACGACCAAAAATGAAGTTAGGGTGTCTCGGCGTTTTTGTGTGTCTTTTTTAGCTCCCTACAGTGTGATCTATGCAAGGTTTTTGCAAAGTTTGTTTTAGAAAAATGGGCAGTGATATGCCCTCCAAAATCAAATTAATCATAAAATGGGCTGAACCGCTTATGCATGCCATCGCATGAGTTCATACAATATTCGGAACATCCACCGGAAAGGGCAGGACAACGTCTACCGAGACAACTATTTTACATATAAAAATAGGTTCATATTAGAAATGCAATAAAATATGTTGCTTTCACTGATATATGTGAAGCCTTTTTTTGCCATAACGAAAGGAGTTGAACTTCTTCTTGGTTGTCTTTTTTGTTTTTATAGTAATGCATGATATATAGTACCATAAATCGTTGTGGTATAAGTCGAACAATTGTTGCGCTACAGTTTTTAAAAAATTTATTTAGCTCTTAAAATATCAACTCTGCAAAATAAGTTAAAAACATATAATAAGTATTAATAATCAAAGTGAATTAATTTTTATAAAAGTTTTTAGCTTTGTAAATATCAACTCCATGAAAAAATTTATCAAAACATATAATGTTAAGGATAAGTTGGTCTTTTTTCATTAGTAAATATTTTTTTCAATTTCTTATTTCATTTAAGGTAAACTTGGAAATTGACCAAAACTCCAAAATATTGGTAGATATATATTATTTTTCAAAAATATGAAAAAAATAGAAAATAATAATGTTGCTTACAATAAGAGGTCTGCATAAGTGCACTCGAAATGATCATCATATAAACTTCCGAATGCAATAAGCTTTGAGTACTTGTACTTGTAGAACATTTTATTTGCCATTTATTTGAAAGTGCAGCACTCACCTCTCCTGCTTGGTGTTTTGATTTCACATGCGATTTTTGTGCACAAAACCTTGATAGACTCACAACGTGGCGAGTGGCTTGATGGTTGTTTCGAGTGCACTCATGCAGATCGCTACTAGTTTAATGTCATTTAAATAAGCCGAGTTTTTTAATTTTTTTTTTTAACTTTATTTTTTTAATGGGGGGGGGTGGAGGTAGGCGTGAATTCCATTTAGGTGCAATTAGTTTTTGACGATTTTTATTATACATATACGCGTACAGCAAAACATTTGTTGGGCGTTTTTCCCAATCTGTTTGGGTAATTTTTCGTTCATGAAAATGCAATTTCATTCTGTATCAGGCATCAAGCCACATACATTTGCAGCAATTTTTTGCACAGGTGCTACGTTTTTTTTCTTCTAAAAAATCGATAACCATTGTGTGTACTATGACATGATATTATAGCCATTTTTTCAATCCATACAACATTAATGGTTTCCACTTTGTTACAATTACAAATATCATTTTTCAAGATTAACGATAACATGCAGCAGCAGCAGCAGCAATCGTAAAGTATACACTTGAGTGCTGTCATAATGTACAGCCAATTAAGGAATAACATACGAATACAAAACAAAGTTAACATTCACCATACGCTGGTAGGTGTTCAACATAAAAATGGAATGTCAAAAATTTACAAATTTGCATAGAACTTAAAATAGCAACACGAGCAAATGTCAGGTGTCATATCAATGTTTAACGTATGTCATGGTTACCACTGTGCGAAACAGTGAGCTTACAACAATAACATAATGGGCCTCATAAATATTGTATACGTACTCGTAGAGCCTTTCACTAGCCCAAAAAAGCTATGACAGTTGCTAACAAATGCCTAGATGTAGCTATCAAAATATGATTTAAAATAAATTAAGTTTTTTTTTTTTAAAATAAAATGCATTTGTAAGGTATCTGAACAAAGTTTGGCAAACTTTATAATTCATGATTTGCCCACGCAAGAGTTTGAAATGAAAACTTTGATCTCAAATATAAATAGCGGTAATAGTTTTTTCACTAAAATTTAAGTTTTGTAAAGAAATTTTTATCAAAAAAAAAAATAAAAAAATAAATTTGTTATGAAATTCATACTGCACAGACATTCGGTCAGATTTTGTTATTTTTCTGATATCTAATAACTATCTGGCTGTCTGTCTTTCAGCGTAGCGTAATGCTACATATATTACGTGTCTCTTTTTTTGGAAAATTGGTACAGTTTAAAATTTAGCTCACGATCATGATAGGCACCATTTTTGGATATTTTTGTTTTTCTTGTGAATCGGTGTGAATTGAGTGATTATTGCCAAATATCATTGAAGTTGATGTGTAAAATTGCACTGAATTGCCATGAAAAACAAAATATTTAATCATTTTGTTTACAGTGTCAGCGTCAAATAAAGTAAACATTTAACTTAAAACAATACATAAATGTACATTGTTAGGGTAGTGTGAAAAATTTTCTGTTTTCGATTTTGAGAAAGTCAACACAATAAAATTTCAGTAGTAAAACTAAATCAAAAATAAAATATAATTTTTACATTTTTAGAGCAATTCAAAGGAATTTTTTTCAATGGTACAGGGTGGCGCAGAAGTAGATTTGAATTATGGCAAAATTTTTTAATTTTCCTATATTTTGGTTCTTTTCTTCTTTTTAAGTTCTTACTATTTGCTGTTTTCAATTAGCGTAAGGATTTGCTTGTACTGTAGATACCACGCCCATTTATCATTGCCCACCCACATTTTGTTCAACAAAAGTTTTAGAAATGAGTTTGGTAATATTTGGGTACAAAAATTTTCTGCACATAGCAGGGAAGTGCCACGCCTTTTTGTTAAAATTTGTTGAAGCTTACCTAAATCATTTTTAGTAATCTTGTGGAGTTTTGTTGTATTTACTTAAATACACTCGGCTGCAGTTTAAAGGTTTTTGCTTGTTTGGAAGGTGACAACACCTCTATTAAATATCGAGATCTACACTATTATGACTACATAACATTATAATAATTAAAATTTGCTTAAGTAGTTCCCGAGATAAACTCTAACATATGGCAACAATCTTGAGGTAGGTAATAATTTGAGTGGATCGATTTCGTTCATTTTTAACCCACGAGGTACAATGAGGGTTTCTATCTATCTGTGAAATTTTTATCAATTTAGCTTACTTAATTTTCTCTTAATTTTAATTTTCTGAGAACAATAATAATTGCAAACAGACCTATGCTATAAATCGTGATTGATGAATCACAACTTCACAATATATTTCATATCGTTTCAATAAAACCTTAAAGTTTTTTCATTTCACTTTAATTTAGAAAGATGACCATTAAAACTCTGCGATTGTATTTCTTTTCATAATTGTTACCAGTATCATTTCAAGTTTGAGCCAGCTTCGTATGGTCTTAGCTTGTTTTTATTTTGTTCTTGCAATTACATACATAATTAAAAAGAATGTTTCATAAAATGCTCGGTAGTGATAAATACAATTAAATAGACAATTTAATTTATTGTGTAATTGTTTTTAAATTGTGGTTTCAGTTACCATTAATTTTGGTCGTTTATAATTTGGACCACACAGGTTAGCAAAAATGGTTGCGGTCATGATTTTTTTCGCCATTAGAGTTTTATTTATCCAATTGCGACAAAGAATTTATTTATTTTTAACTGTTGAATAATGCATGTTAACTTGTATGGTTAAAAAAAAAACTGTATGCTTTTTAAGTAGATCAAATATATTTTACACATATTTTATTAAGAGTATTATTATATTCTTTAAGGTAAAAAAGCTTAATTCTGTTAAAAAGTTTGAATAATCAGGTAAATTTTTTTTAAGATGGACCAAAAACAAAATTCTTCGTGAGGCCCAGCAAACAATTACATTCAAACTCGAGTGTACTTTAATCGCCCATCTCTAAAATAATTCACACGTTCATCTGTAGTTTGCATGAACTCTTAACACTTCCTAGCCGATGTGAGTTCACGTACAGTAAACGTTAATCCCGACCATGGGCTGAGTCCGAAAATGGATTTTTTTCATGCTTTGATGTTGTTTTATTTCAAAGCAACTTAACTTAATAAAATATTATCAAATGCAGAATTTTGGGAATATCAATTGATATGATTTGCTCTTATCTATAACTTTGAACTAAATATATATATTTTTTAATTCAAGCCATAGTTGCAACATATTGCAACTCATCTGTCGTTAGTAAACTGCAATTACGATTGACATTTTTTAATTGCATATAAATTTGAAATTAAATTGAACGCTTTTATAAAAACATAATTGGAAGTTATTTTGAAAGCGGCAACTTTAAACTGCTTCTAACGTCGACAGCATAAAATCAAGTAGTTATAGTTTATACATAATAATAAATTAAAAATTTTATGTGCCAACACTTGACAGTGCGGCTCAATTTAATTACATACGAATGAGTGCAGTCATATTAACCAGCAGCACTGGCTGTGTGGTAAGGCCTACTAAGCGTCTTATTAAGTCTTTAACTTGTTAACATGTTTATTGGTGACTGCAGATGAAAAGTTACTAAAATCAATAAATTGACATAAATTTTCCTTCGAGCTAAATTGAATTTTTAATGTATTATTTATTTATTGAATTAATATATTTACATTAAGGTTTTTTTTTCAGATAAAATTTGCATTTCTCAAGCTTACATGATAATTTATATTTATGCATGTATGTATGTATGTTAAGTATATACATTACATATATTTATAAACAGAAAGAAATTTCAGAATTCGAAAATTTAGAGATTTCACAAGACTGAAATTTTGCGACCTTTCGTCATTGCTTTCTTTGCTAATATAATAAAATATCATTAACACTATCACACCACGAGTGTTTGCATTCAGCCGATTTTTTTATTGCATTAATCGTTAGGAAAAAGCCGAAAAATGTGGAAAATGTCAACGAAGGATGAAAATGTTGAAATATTCGAAAAATGTTGAAAAAGCCAGATGATGTTGAAATATTCAAAGTGACCCCAAGAGCGCTTTGATCTTGACCAAATTTAATCTTACTTATACATAACTTTCACCATCTGTTGATTAATTTTTTGTGTTCTATACTACGCTGATTGAAAAGTCCCGGGCCTAACAAAGAAAAACACATTTTTTCCCGGAAATTTGATTTTATTTTTCAATATAATCTTCTTTTAGCTCAATACAACGAGTATAGTGGGCCTCGAGCATTTTGATGCCTTTCCTCAAAATAGGCGTCCGTCTCGGCAATGACATCTTCATTCGAGTGAAAGCGCTTACCAGCGAGCCATCTTTTCAAGTTTGAAAAAAGATAATAGTCGCTGGAGTCCAAGTCTGGAGAATACGCTGGGTGGGGCAGCAATTCGTTAAATTTTGCCATTGTTTTGAATCACCGACACGATGTTGCTTTTGACCAATTGTGAGCAAACCCGACACGCATCGCACGCACATTTTTTTCATTTCGAAATGCTCATACAAAATCTTGAAAATACTACCGATCGACAACTTCATTATGTCTGCTAGCTCTCTCCCTTTCACTTTGTGGTCTTTCAAAAGGATCAGATGGACTTTCTTGATCTTTTCTGAAGTGGTAGCCTCATTTGGCCGGCCCGAACGTGGTGCATCACTGGTGCTCGTACGACCCATTTTAAATTCAGCAAACCATCTGTTAACAGTTGTTTTCGTCGGAGCAGATGTGCTGTCATATTTTTAGAGCCATTTAAATGTTCGCTTCTCGTTTTTTTCCGATCACAAAGCAATGTTTTATCAAAATGCGAAATTCACTTTGTTTCATAGTTAAAAAAAACACAGAGGTGATGCACTTTGGACAGCATGTGAAAACCAAACTACTTGACAGATGTTAATGAAATTTCACATGTAGCGTTTTGAAGGATAGGTGCTGTCAAAAATAATAAGAAATTGATAATTGTGGCGCCCTCTCTGTGTCAGGCCCGGGAATTTTCAATCAGCCTAGTATAAGCTCAGAAGGAGCCCTTAAGGCGATCGGCGCCATCCCGAGTTATCTTCATAATATATTATCGATTTCTCTTCATCGATTAGATAATGAAAGTTTTTTTGAATAAAAACCCGCAATACGAAAATTTTGTGGGCCCAAAAATGGACTTTACATGGAACGGGCTGCGCTCCAGTCATGATTAACATTTATTTTCGACTTTTTTCTCCAGCGACTGGTGCAGTTAAAATGTCTCCACTCGCGCTACTTTGACTCACGAACAGAGAGCGTTTGATAGCAGAGATTACCTTTTCAAACTCTGCGATAAACAATGCAATCATTCTATTTATATCTGGAATTATTTTGGTATAATGATCATGATTTTTTTTTTTCATATTCATAATTTTGATAATGATCAATGCATTTCTTTTGCATTAACACATATTTCCATACGTTTGGTTCGTATCACTTATTAAGGCCATTTTAAGTGACTTTGGAAAAGACGCACCTGTTATTTATGAAACTTGAATTTTTCGTTGGTCTGTTTTTCTTGGATTCTGAAATAAAAACGATGTGTTTCAATTCATTTTTGCACATGAAATCCTTTACTTATTGAGTTATTCATGCAGACATAATATGGAACTATCATTAACATAAAGAAATTATCTGTTATATCAGCTGACAACAACAATAACAACATTTGGACCTTTTTAAAATGCATATAAAAACGCAAACGCAGATTGAAAATGAACAACTTGTCAATGTGCACAGATGCATTGATAATGGCAACAACAACACCCAACAACAACAACACCCAACAACTACAACAACAGCAACCACAATGAATGGATTTTCGAATGCACTCAATCAACGCAACGCATTTTTATTGCTGTCACATTGATGTTAATTTTATTGCTGCTGCTGTTTGTTGTTGTTGCGCTGCTGATGCTGCGAATTTTGTTCAACACTTGGTATTGCAAACAGATTGAATTTGCTGCAACAATTTCAGCGGACGTGCTTGATAAAGTGTCTGAATTATTAATTTATGTGCGCCGCAATACACAATGAATGGAAGGAAGTGACATTTCTATGAACAAGATTAAGTTCCAGCTTAAAGTGTAACTTTATTGATATTTAAAATTGTAAAATTTTTATTAAAAAAAAAACAACGCTTGCTAGCAGTTGGAAATCATTAAAGAAATCCTTTTTAATGGAAAGCTTTATGCAGTCAATGCAGATGAGAAATACAAACAAAAAAATCTGATCCGAGTCCGCCACAAAATTTAAGTATCACACTATAACTCGGTATGGCCTAAATCAAATTTATGCAGCTTTTTGATCATGGTATGGTATCTGTTCCGATTTTTGACCAATCACTTTATATCAGTCGGTGTCAAAGGTCACTGATGATTTCATTTAGCAATGGATGAAACTAGCGCGTCTAGCTTTTACCGTTTTTTTGTTGTTGTTTTGTATTTTTTTGTAATTTTTTTGATGTCAGCATACACTGTACTAAAAATTTAGCTTGGTAAAATAATTAATAAAATATTTTTCCACAATATGTCGTGCTTCTTTTACGTACAAACAGAAAAGAGAGTTGACCAATTCACCTATCATGTCGTTTCTTATTTCTCGATTTCATGCAGCAATTTTGAATCGATTTGAATTAAAACCAAAGTCTTCTATATACATATGTACATATACATATGTATCTCGATTCATTCCATCTCTAATTTTCAATTTTGATTCTATGTATATTCCTTATGTTTGTAATTATGCACTAAGCAAGGATTGCATATTTTCATGCTTAAAGTTTAGAGATGAAACTATGTTAATCCCAAGTTTCAATAGATGGATTATATTTTGTCCACGCTAATTCAGTTTCGTTCACTGTGTGGTGATTGCAATGGAAAAATTTATAAAATTTAAAATTCAACAAAAAAAAAAAAAAAAAGAACTGATGACTGATGGGTAAAAAAGTTAGTAAAAAGTTTTTGCATTGACGTAAAGAATTGCAATTTATAGCTCTTGTGCAGCACTCGTAAAATAAAAACTTTCAGCAATAATTCTCTTTAGAAATCTGTAATATAAGACTGAAATATTTTTCCTTAGAGAGCATGCAATCGACAAGAGGTTTAAATAATTAACTCATTGTTTCCGCCCATCACAATAAAGCATTTTTTAAAGTAATGAAAGTTTTATTTTTGACAAATACATAAACATATTGTTTTATACGGGCTAAAATTAATTGCATTAAAAACTTTTAAGTCAAGCACTCTCATATATTTTTATTTTAAGCCTTTATGGGTCATTTCATACGGTTTTATTTATGCTTAATAATTTTTAATGATTCTTCAGCAACATATCAATGTCTTATCAAAAAGTTATTCACACATAAAATTTAACATATTCTTAAAAGAAATTTTTGCAAATATGGAACATTCTTGGACTTTGAAATCACCGATTTGCTGATTTCTTTACTTTGATGGTATTTGACTAGTTGATGACTTACCACAAATTTTTTCGGCATAAATTGAACTACTACATTGCACTAAAATTTTTAAAAATAAAAAGATTATTTTTAAAAGACACTATGTAATCTGTGTATATATACTACATACATAGTTATGTATATGAAAAATATTGTCAAAAAATTTAATATTATAAATTAATTAATCTTTTGGAAAATTTTTCTTCAATTTTCTAATAGAGTAAATTTTATTTGTAATTAAACTTGAAAATAGGCTAAAACTCAAATTTGTGTACCTCCTATTTGTTTTATTTTTCAATTAATACAAAAACCAAGAAATAAAATTTATTAAAATGGTGTGCTGCTATTTAATGCATGACTGATATAACGTTTCTAAATTTACTAATTGATTGTTTTTTATGAATTTTACTAATCAATTTGTTATCGCTTATATATAAATAAACGTATCGGAATACATATATGAATAAAATGTTTATTGCACTTTTGCTAGACAGTCATTCGATAGTTGGGAATGGGGCGCCTCACAAATACGAGGGATGTTGCAACATGTTTTCTTTTGCAATACGAAAAAATTGCATTTATTATTAAATTGTTGAAATTTCGTAGATAATTTATTATTTAGGTACTATCAATAATTTTCCATAGTAGAGCTAAGATAAGCTTATACCAAAAGCGAATTGATTTTATGCCAAAATATATATTTCATAAAAAGTTGTAATACGGGAATAGTTTACTTTTTCCCTATCACAAAAAATCGAGTTTTCGCGCAATTCGAGTTTTTTAAGTGTAAGCTAAAATATCATTTACTTTACCTATATGTAAAAGGTAAAAATTTGAAAAATTCCTTTGACAGATTAACTTTCATCGTCATTTGCATCTTAAGGAAAAAAAAAAAAATGTTTCATACTAAAACAGTTTTTACTTGTAAAATATATTTTGTTCAACATATATTTTTGAACGTAAGGATCGGTTAAGCCAAGAAATTTCAATATGAATAATTTTGGATAATTGTTAAAAACATGGAAGACAAAAGATTTTTAATCTGAAATTCATGTGTATAATAGTTATATCCACACTAGAGATGCCAATTTTTGGGATTTTTTTTGATCCCGGGATTTTCGGGATCCCGGGATGCCAGTACAGTCCCGGGATTTCAGAATTTTGGAAATTATTAACATTTCATCGGGAAAAATTAAAATAATTAGACTATTTATAACGTGGCAATATTACTTATTTAAAACAATAAATAGAAAAACTAAAAACTTCTTCATAACAGCAAAAAAATAAATTTTTGTTAAGTATCACAAACTTTTTAAATACATTCATTATTATACGTTAAAGTAATCAGGAAATAGTTTTATAGAATTAAATTGCAAAACTTCCTATTCTCTTTTAAAATATGACCTTAAAAATATTAAAGCATTCAAGGTATCTTCCTCCAAACCTAAATTTGTTACAAATATACCCGGCAGATCAGAACCACCTTTCTGCTTCAACACTTGTCGGCTGAATTATGACCAGGAAATTAAAAGTTTTTTGTAAATAGAAACCCCTGTCCCCACCATTACAAAATATATATATTTCTTTATTTAGAGCATCAACTAAGGAATAAGTTACGCTATTAAAGGAATTTGGCGAAAAGTTATTTAAAACAAAACGTAATTTTTATTTTAAACTTTTTATTTCACTGTTATCGTTGTCATCGGTATTGGAGTTAGTCTCGATTTCGAATTTCACCAATCTCAAACCATGCAGTCGGAGTGACTTCAAATTGCGGAATTGGTTGCCGATTAAATATGTTGTTTTTCAAAGTAATTAAGGAAATATACCGTTCCCCGATTGGATTGAAAATTATTTTTTACGAAGTTATGCCCATTTAAAGTTTAAGTGCGAGATCTTGAAAAATCATTGAAAATTGATTCAAAATAGTCGCATTTTCATCCAAATCAAAGCCTTTTGATTCTAATAGAACTTCTGGAGGGTGGAGGGGGTCAAGGAAAACTTCACGTCAACTTCTTAATGCATAGAATTTAGATTAAAAATTGTAATTTAATCTCACGGGAGGGAGGGGTCCCGCCAGATCTCACCAAATCTCACCAAGAGGAAGGTTGGGAGTCCGAATTTTCAAAGAAACACCTCACGTAATTAATGGAAGCCCCCTAAGCTTCTCCTTGGCGCTATTTCTTGACGCTCTACCCTGTATATTGTGTTAAGTATGTACTTTATTCTATGATTTTTCAATAATTTTTCAAGATATTTGCTGTTTTTCTAATTCAAAAGATTTATAATTTGCATATGCATATTTTAGCCCAATTATAATACCTTACTGCAAATTGTTACATAATAAAAAGCTGATTGTGAAAATGTAATCAGGAACTTATTTATAGCCCCTACAGTAATTTCAACATCCAAAGAAAATTTTAGTGCAAGGCCACAAAAGCAAGCAAATAAAATGCAGACAGAGAGTTTTCATTGCCAAGGTAATTGGCATAGGTATCTTAAAGACTCATGTAATTGTCTTACAAAATGCAACATAATATGTATAGATATGCATGTGTATATGAATAAGGAATATTTAAAAAAAATCAATTCCGATGAAGGGATACTTAAGACAATATGTTCGGTTCCAGAATTTCATATCAAAGTCGGGTGCCTGGTAGGAATCCAAAAATTACTGAAATAGCCGCGAATTTGACGAATTTTGTGAAGTAAAATTTTTGTTAAACTAGTAAAAAAAAAGTCATCAAGTTTTTGTCACAAATAGTACTATTTACTATTTGACGAATTAATAATAAAAAAATGGGCATCAACTTTTTCGAAGAAAAAAATACTTTATTTTAGAAAATAATTTTTTTGTTTTAGAAAGCCGGAAACTGCTTCTGTGCAACTTAGTAATAATGCCTCATATCTCAATTTTGAAGGTTCCGAGAAAACAAATCAGATAGTGATATAATTTTTAAAGTGTCAAGAGTCACTAACCTGAGTCAAAGATGTGTTGGATAATAAAGGTGGTGTAAAAATTCTTCACACTAAAATTAAAGGTTATGTTCGTTTAAACAGCTGTAAAAAAAGGTGAAATGTTTCAGTTTAGACAAATTGCGCATAAAAGCTGAATAAATAACTTAAGATTGGGCACCTCAAAATGACAAGTGACATGTGACAAATGACAGTGATATAAACAAGAGCCGTATCCACTGTTCAAAAAATAATAACTGCTGTTTACACAGTTCTAAATCACAAATTTTGCTACCCAATGTAATAACCAACCGCAGTTTATTTACATTCTTTAAGTAGCACATCCGTTGGGCATAGCTTGCTCTTTCAATGTAACATATTGATTATTTTGGTTTCCTTAAATTGGCGTTGCAAACATTTTCGTCTAATAAAATAACATCATTAAAGTTTAATATCTTGAACAAGCAGTTCTTATGCCAACATTTTTAATGAGTTTAGTAAGCTTTACGACAATTCTTTTTAAAAGTACTATATTTTTCTTTTACTTGAGTTACAAATTTGGCTAATTATATAACCAAGAAATAGTCAAATTCTTAAAACAGAGCAATCAAAGTTTTCTTTATTTTTTTCTTAATGAGACGATTAGAAAAATATTTTTTGCTTCAAAGATTTTAAATGATTTTAACAATTGGTCTTTATGTTGATTAATGTAATGAATAATTTAAATAGTACAATTAATTTAATAAGAAATGCCAGTAGCTTGCGAGAGAGGCGTCGCACAGTTCGCTTTTTTGATTGTCTTTGCTTTTGCTTAGATCTTAGAACTCTTGATAGGATAGGAAAGTTCATTGAAATGGCACACAGTGGTGCCAAATTAATTTCCTTAGAAAAAAATTAATTTCACAGCTTAATATAAAATGTGCTTAACTGATACTTGATATTGTAGGGGTTTAAATAACGCTGTAGATACACAACTTCCTTGCAAGTTTTTTTTGATGAAAAATGCATTTAGTTGGAGACGAATTCACAACCGATTTCTTTGTTAAAAAATCACTCGATCTGATACGAATGCTATGCTCAAAGAATATCGCCATTTTTTGTTCAGGTTTTGTCAAGCTACTTGAAAAGGTTGCCTTATAGTATGTATATCAAAAATTCAATCATATTGGATCGAGCGATTTTTTTAATGAAAAATTCTGTAGGGAATTCGTTTTAAGTGGGCATTAAATTTTTATAAACACAATTTATAACTAGTTACATATATTATTGAGGTCGAGAATGAGTAACACCTTCATGATAAGAATCGAAAAAGAATGCGATTAAGACTCATCATGGGATAATATTTGGACCAAAAACCGATGTGTATATTTTTCTTGTACAAATTTTATTTTGTTGAAATTTTTAATATTAAGCCTTTTTTTTCAAGTGAATAGTCAAAATTTATATTTTGTACGATTTCACGTGGCTAAGTATATAGCATCGAATGTTTTGGTTTTTTATCAAAAAAATTGCATTTTTTTAATTTGGTGAGCAAATTTTGTGGGGGTTAATTAAAAAAAAAAGTTAATTTTATCTCAATCAAGTCTTATAAAAAAAAGGAAACATGAGCTATGAAGCCTAGGGCGTTAAATTTCGTAAGTCCGCCCCTGATCATAGTACTTTTATATTACCAAGTTTCAGTTAGCTGCATTTAATAGAATTATGAAATGAATTTTGTCTAAATGAAATTATATTGAAACCACTGTGCGCCATTTAAAAATTCTAGTGCTCCATGGAAAAAAATTACGTTAATATAACTAGCATTTGAGTTTAAAAATTAAGGTCAAGGTCACGTTTAATCGCATTTTTTGTGATTATTCTGTAAGGTTTGGAAACATTTAAATTTTTTACAAATTGAATGGAATTTTCGTTCCAATTTAAAATTAATGGGTAGCGCCACGCCCTCTTATCAAAATGCGCTTAATTTATGTGTGGTGCTAGCTCAAATTATTTCTAATAATTATGTACTATTTGTTTGAATTGTCTTAAGACACTTTCATTATATTGTTGGAAGATTGTACTTGTACAGGATGTGCCACGCACGCTTATCAAGATAAACTTGATCTCTGTATCGAACTTGTACATAGCATTCCTAGTATTTATGTGAAAAATTGCCTTGAATATCTTTCAATTATAGTATTTTAAAACTTTTACTAGTGTTTCATGTGCCACACCCCCTTGGCAAAATGCTTCAACCGTTTTGCTATTTCAACGGTTTGGAGTGTTTGTGTGGAAATTTATTGTATCATCTCAAATAACTCTGTCAGTAAAGAGATTTATAGTACATATTTGTTTGAATGGGTAGATGTGCCACGCCTTATTGTAGAAATTTGCTAAGTTTTTTTCAAGAAGCTCGTTTTTTATACAATTCGTGGTACTCATTGGAAATTTGCTATCATTACCACAACGCTCTCAGTATAGTGTTTTATTCGTGTGGAAGGTAGGCGTATCCGTGAACAGATTTCTCACATTTCACGATCGGAAATTAAAAAATATAGTCAGTATCAAAATTTTATTTAAACACCAATATTTTGTTCTTTGTAATCGTAAAGACGGAAGACGGACAAACAAAGTGACTGACATGGCTAAATCGTCACAGGAGTTGAAGCAGATTAAAAATTTTATTACTGAAACTGCCATGTCCTTGCGTTACAAAGTAAATGACAAAGTTAATATTCACTGTTGTAGGATATAAAAATGCCATATTATGCATTTTCTCATTTGCAAACCATACTAAGTTTTTTTAGCTTTACCGAGCTATGAGTTATATGAGAAAAATTAATTTTTATTTTATTTTTCATTGCAGAATGAAATATGCATTCATTCCAAATAGGATATTTATTTGAAGCAAAAACTTGCATGTATTTCTAATGTTATTTCGTTTGGAGAGAATTTAAATTTCTGCCTGACCAAAAATAATGATTTGTTTATGTGTACGCATATTTTGCAATTTATATTATTTACAATTTTGTTTCGTAATTTTATTGAGTTTTTTAAAAAAAATTGCTATAACTAAATTTTGTTTTATTTTTTAATTAAGAAAATTTTTCGAATTCTGGTCTGTCAGAGCAGAAAAGGCTGTCAGAAAATATTTCAATGTGAGCAATTATAAAGATAAATTGCCAATTTTGTGGTTATTCACATTACTGCATTTCCAGCTGAGTTGAGTTGAATCAGAGCTGTAATAGTAAGCATCATTGCAGTGCAGTTACATCTTAAAGCAGGAGAGTTACTTTTTAATAGAAAACATAATTTAACAGCTCTGTGCATTACTTAACACGAAATACTTCTTAATATTATTGACTAAATTCCACGCTGAGCTAAAGGCGCTGAATTTTGCGCAAAACTAATTTAAACAACTCAACAGTTGCAATGCATTCAATTGCAATTTTAAAATGAAAACCAAAAAAATTGCAATAAAAATTAGACGGGTTTCAACGGTTGTCTTGCTGCAAGTTGGTTTTGATTACAGTTTATACATTTGAAATTTGTTTTTTCATTAATGTTTCCTAATTTATTCAAAAAAAAAAAGGAAAAATGAAAACATATTTTGTCAATGTTTTTTTATTATTTTTTGCATCCAAGTTAAAATAATTATGTGTAGTATATTTTCCTGTTTCTATGGAAATTATTTGCGCAATGAATGCATCGTTGCTCAATTCTTTTTGACAAGATAAAGCCGGATAAACAGGTGCACAGTGGATGAAATTACCACTGCTTAATCGTTGCGATTCGAAGCCATACAATTTTTTTTAAATTTTTTGTGGGATACTATTAATGAACGCTGTTAGGCTATTTATCCAAAAATGATTCAGGCTTTATAGCAAAATATTGATGGAACTTTACTTAAATGTTATTTTTCAATTCTTTTGTTTGTGTTAAAAATGAAGTCGAAAAAAGTTATTTTTACAATTTTCAATTTCGGCTTTAAAACAAAAAAAAAACTTCAAATTTGAAATGTCGAAAGGTTAATGTTATCAATAAAGCAACTAACTTTAAAATATACTAACGTAAGCAAAAATTAGCCGATATCCCATTTTCTAGAAATTTGTACTTCTGTAATATTCATGCTTTAAAAATATGGTCCAAGTTCGAGTAAATGAACGCAACCTGACTAGCGGAACTTTTTTGACACTTTTCTACATTCCTCAACTTGTTCCGACTTACTCAACCTGCACACAAAAAAAAAAAAACGTAGGTTGATTTAACCAAAATCGACGGTTAAAATCGCTCCAACCCTTCAAAATAGTAAACTAAACCGATGCGATGTAGTAAGCTCAAAAAAAATAAAGTTGTAGGTAAACCTATTGACAAGCTAGGTAAATTTTACGGACAAGGTAGGTACATTTTACAGTCAGGGTAGGTAAATTTAACAGACAAAGTAGATAAATTTTACGGACAAGGTAGGTAAATTTTACAGACAAGGTAGGTAAGTTTTACGGACAAGGAAGGTAAATTTAACAGACAACGTAGGCAAATTTTACGGACAAGGTATTTAAATTTTAAAGACAGGATAGGTAAGTTTTATGGACAAGGTATGTAAATTTTACGGACAAGGTAGATACATTTTACGGACAAGCTAGGTAAATTTTACAGAGAAGGTAGGTAAATTTTACGGACAAGGTAGATAAATTTTACAGACAAGATAAGAAAATTTTACGGACAAGGTGGGTATATTTTACGGACAAGGTAGGTAAATTTTACAGACAAGGTAGGCATAAGGTAAGGTAAGGTAAGCTTTGTTAGCCGATGTTTAAGAGTTTGCAAGCATACTAAGTATATTTTATTTCTTGCAGCAATCAGTTGTGAATTATAAGTTGAAAATCTAACAGTTTCAGTTTATTTGTGAGAAAACATTGAAGTGTTCTTTTTGGTAAATTTAACCAACAACCAAGCGGTATAAATATTTATAAACTTTGTGACGGTAACAACTTTTTCGGTTATATGAACTGTCTTTTGTTGACTTCTCAGATTTTATATTAAACAATTTTAATTTTATTTAATTAAAGTTTTTCTCTACCTAACGAAATCGCTTAATCTTTTGAAGTTTTCATATGCATATTTAGAGAAATAGTAACCTAACCATTTTTTTTGGTTTTATCCACCTTTTTTTTTGTGTGTTCACAGTGTTGCGCCATCCGCCGACATTATTCATCGCTCAAAGGTGCTATTTACTTCTTTTCAATATGCTTAAGTTGACTGCACTGGACTGACTAGTCAAATGGTTAAGCTAGAACACTCCGCATGATAGCCCAAAAAAAAAAAAATTGTATCGGCTAATCAAAATGGAGCAACGTATTATTTTAAAATTCCAAGTTAAAGCAGGCCTGGATACCAAAAAAACGTACAATTCGTGGTAAAAAGTTTACGGTAATGAGTGCTTAGGTCAGCAATAGATTTTCTTCCGAGTGGCCAAACAATAATGACATTATTCAACCTAGCAGATCTACGACATTCGGTTCCAAGAAACCCAGAATACAAAGATCTGAAACAGTGAAACTTGTTGCACGACAACCAGGATTGCCAAGTGACTGGGATTGACCAATTTAAGCCTGAAAGCCTGGTAGGAATTAAAAAACTTCTGAAATAGCCGAAAGTTGAACAATGTTTGTGACATGAATTTTAAAGTTTTTTTTAACGAGAAAAGCAAAAGATCATCAAGTTTTACATACACCAAAATTTAAGTTTTTACCATTTTATGAATTAAATTTTTTGAGAAGTCCGGGTTTTTCAAACTCGGTAACCCTGAGAAAAACGTAACTGCTCAAAATTCTATTTTGGTGCGCCAATTTTTAACGACAAATTATGTCAGCGTTCTTGACCACACGCCCATTTCTAGAACTAAAATTGGTGCTTCAAAGGGTGTTTTTTCAACAACTGAAAGCAGTATTGGGTTGAGGATATGTGTTATTCGTTCGTTTATGTAGACACTATTGACACCGACTTGAAAGTGGAGGAAGGGGAGTACTTTGAATAATAAATGAAGAGTTTCGAAAAATATTGTATTGTTTGTGTTTATTAAGAATTTCAACTTTGTTGGGTTATATCAAATTCTTTCAACTTTCGACCATTTTTGACATTATTCAAGATTTCTGGACATTAATCAACTTATTCGGCATTCCAGAAAGAATTATACAATTTTTTCAAAATTTAATAGCTTTTTCCACCTTACTGAGAATAAATAATCTATTCGACCTTTTTCGAAATCTTTAAAATTTTTCGACTTAGTCAAAACTTACGACTTTTTTAACATTTCAAAAATGTTTCTTCTTTCGAAGAAGTTGTAAAAAGTCTTAATTGTATGTAGCATTTGTGTCACCGTAGCGTTACTTTTCAGCAAATTGACTCCAGTGTAGATTTTTGTTAATACCCGCCAATAAAGATGCTAACAAACGAACAAACAAAAAAAAAAGTTTGAACATCTTATTATCTGATATAAAATCTGAATGAAGTTTGCTCAATTAGTTAGTTGTTGCCACGAATAATTTGGCATTCAGTTACACTGTACTGAGTATTAATATCAATACGGACGGGACAGACAGACGCACAGACAGACGTGAAGAAGTAAATGACGGAACATAAATGATAGCAAGGCGCACGCACTTTGATGTTGCCAGCGACAGCAACACAGCCAACTGTAACACGAATATTGATAATTTTCTTTGCATTTATTGACAGTGGTAGATAAAATTACAACATTTTTGCGTTAATTAAATGCTTTTTTTTTCAATATGATTTTTAATTTCTGTTTTATTTGATTTTTTATTGAATTTTTTGTATCCAACAGCTTTTAAATTAATGCGTAATATTACGTTGGTAGCAGCAATAATATCACTTGTTATCATTGCTGCTGCTGTTTGATGTTGTCGTTGTTGCTCATGATGTCTTCTTTGTTGTCTGTTGTCATTGATGCTGGTTTTACTGACATCTCACTGAGATATTAAATTAATAGATAGTGATAAAGAATTTTATTCAAAAACTTTGCTGCAATGACGCCAAAGTAAAAACGCGAACAAATGAGTCAATGGATGGTAAATTTAATGAGGGTGTTGTTTGCTGCAGACGGAATTAAGTGGTGCATAAAAATTTACAAAAAAAAAAAAATATAAAAATTAACAGCTGTAAAATTACGATTTCTTAGAGATTGTTTTAACCTGCAAAATATTATCGTATCTTTTTGATATTAACATTTTATTTTTTTCACATTTTTCTAATGCAAAAAAATTTTCATAAAGATCCACCTTATTATTGAAAAACAAACAATTTCCTTATATCTGTATAACACGCGTCAACGTGTGTTCTGTTCCCAAAGCACTAATTTACCATATTACATCTTTAAGATGAAGCAGTAGATACAAATTTCTACTTATTGTATCTATTAGTTATTTTATTGCTGCTACACACGTTTTTGCCATAATATTTAATATAATTACCAACCTAACATATTGAGTTTACAGATTTACGACCGATAAGCGTAATTGGCAGGGTATGTACGCGTGCGTTGTTGAGGCTCTGAAAAGAACGTTTGTTTTACAATATTTGAAGTTTTTCTTAATTTTTAGCACGTAGTATCAATATTATTTAGGCCACATTTTAAATATTAAGTTTTTGTATTGAATTTAAAGTAAAATATTATTAAATTTAGGCACAAAAATTTACGCATATTTCAGCGATGCTATGTTTTGCATTGCAGCTTAAGTCGTACCTTTATTAATTTTCCTAAGTCTTGTTAATGTAACCTTTTATGCTTTCTTTCAGTTTCTTTATCTCATAATTTTACACTTTAAAAGTCAACGGACGGTTAAAAACTGAATTTAAAATTTTAATGATGCATCTATTTTTATTGAGTGAACAAGACTTGTATGTTTCAGTCTTAAATGTGTAGGTGGGTTGATTTATAGGATTAAGAATTATCCTTCAACAAAGCAATGAACTTGTTTTTATGGCATACCTTGATTTATGTACTGACGTATGTTCGGAATATAAAGTGATGATTTTGTTTTTATTATATAAATTATTAAGTTAAATTATTTTAGTAACTACTTATCGTACTAAGCAAATTAAATTGACTGGAGTAAGTTGCAAAAATAAATGGAGTATGATTTTTAATTAGATTAGTGCGAGTTAGAATTTTATGAAAAGTGCTCTACATTTTAATCAATTATTTCTAATCAATTCTGTTTTTGGAAACTTAGTTTTCAAGCAAATCTCTTATAGTTATATGGTTTTATCATGCGGCAGAGGTTGAAATATGTACATGAAGGTCTAAAAAAAATGTGTCTATACACAAAAACAGAAAATTCAAGCGGCAGACGTTTTTATTGCTGCGTTTAAGAGTAATTCAAGGTTTTTCAAAAATTTTATGATATACATATGGGACGTTCCACGTCAAGCGGATCACTTTCGCGGCCTAGCGTTTGTGCTAGGTTGATAGAATCCAAGATGGCGGATCCAAATATGGAGGGCAAATATTCAATATGATGGCCAAATTTTTGAAAGTTAACCGATTTGTACCAAATTCGGTATACAGGGGTCCTGGGGGTCAGTAATCACGAATCTGAGCTCAGATTTGACAAAATCAAGATGACCGATCCAAGATGGCGGACGTATATTTTCTAAAAATCAAGCGATTTGTACCAAATTAGTTATACGGGGGCTTTTGAGGTCGCCGATTACGAATCTAAAATTATATTTCAAATATTTTAGAAATCAAAATGGTGGATTCAATATGGCGAACGTATTGTTTAAAAATCAACTGATTAGCACAAAATTTGGTATACGGGGGTTTCGGGGGTCGCTGAATACGAATCCAAGGTCCAAGGATGGCAGACCCAATATGGTGGATTAGGTTATCTTATCTTAAGTGATTTTATTGTCAGGCAAATTACGATTATTATAAAGATTATATCATAAGATGCAAAAGAAACAACATCTCGGGCATTTCACGTGAAGCGGACAGGGGAAATGGAGTTCATGTTTCCAATTTCAGATATATTTGAATATGTTGTACCTGTATATGTCCTCGATAAAGATACAAAATATTTTTAGAATGGCAACACTGGTTTACAAAATATGGGTCTTTGAAAATTGGAAATAAGGTATGTACTGCTTCAAGTGCCATTATTCAGTTTAAAAAAATTCTAGTGAAATGAATTAACTACTGGATTTTATACTTCATTTATTGGCCTTTTCAACCTCATAATTCGATTTTGAAAATAAAAAAAAAATACGCGTCGAGAACGGAGCTGCCTCGGGTTTCGGCATTGCAATGCATATAGCTCCAAAACGGCTGGGAAGACCATTAACGAACTTGGCATGAAGTATGAACATAATATAAGCTTTTTTTTAATGCACTAAAAAATTTTTTTTTTATGGCGTACATTGTAAAAAATTAAAAAAAAAATATTTATCATATTTTTCAGTGTATTTTTTTAATTTATTTTCAAAATCGAATTATGAGGTTGAAAAGGCCAATAAATGAAGTATAAAATCCAGTGGTTAATTCATTTCACTAGACTTTTTTTAAAATGAATAATGGCACTTGAAGCAGTACATACCTTACCATTTCTCCAATTTTTAAAGACCCATATTTTGTAAACCAGTGTTGACATTTTAAAAATATTTTGTTTCTGTGTCGAGGACATATACAGGTACAACATATTCAAATATATCTAAAATTGGAAACATGAACCCCATTTCCCCTGTCCGCTACACGTGAAATGCCCGATCTGCTACTTGGTTATAGCTGCATTTAAATATTATAAGCAATATTATAAAAAAAAATTGAGTACTAAATCATTTCATCGCATCAGCCTCTTGGCTGACTGTTTCCCTTGCTTACAAAAAAACATAAAAATAGAGAAGGCAGACGTTTTTGAGCACTTTAGGAGCACATTATTAAGGATATATTTATGTATATAAAACCTTGAAAATTTTGCTATGCAAAACTTACTATTCTATTTTTTCGGTTTTTTATACTATTTTTTTTTATTTTTCTGCATGTTCATATGGGACATTCCATACCAAATCGAACACCATTTCGCTTTGCATCTCTGATTTTGTGTAAATTTTTTATTAGCTTTTAGTACTGCTTGAGACTAATCTCCATAGTTTTTTTCATTTCATTTCGATTTATTTTATTTTCTCCAAAAGATCGTTAATTTAAATCTATTACACAGGTCTACATACAGATCTACATAAGTGTAGTATGGAGGATTAACTAGAAATCTTAAATTTACGATAAGACGAAGGAGAAAAAGAATGATATCGAAATAATTCAAAATGGGTCTTGAGGTTAAGCTCTTTAACTATATAGCTAAGTATATTCGAAAAAATCTAGTGTCCCTAAAATAAAGTAATACATATACGAATATGACCAAAATCAACGATTTTGACATATAAAACCCCATATATTTTGAAAAATCAGAGACTGTCTCTTGTATTTTCAGCTTATAAGGGTTTTTACATTCCTTTTATTAAAATTGCAGCAGTGTAGTTGTCTGGCTTTTATATTTGCTTTATCTATTATACTATGCCTTTAACACAATATATCAGAGGCAGACGCGATAAAATATTAAATCTTTATTGGCCCAAAATGAGACTTTTCTTAAAAACTATTTGTTTCCAAAAATACAGCTCAATTGACCGAATTGCCTTTCTGCTTCAAAAAAAGTGGGGTCTTTTCTTCTAGAAAGGCAAGAAAAGTGGTTTTGAAAATCTAAAATTGGATCAGATTTGATCAAATGTGGGATTTTCAGTGTTGAGAGTTCAAATATTTCATATTGAAAGTTCATGAAATAAATTTAATTTTAAAGTTCGAGTAGATTTTTGCGTGCTGAATTTTTGAATGATTTTTGAGATATTCTTATCCAAAAGTGCAAAAAACACTGTCCTTTGACATACGTTACTTACGAATACAGTCGAAGTTTGAAACTATTTAAATTTTGCGCAAATTACAAAAAATAACCGTTCATTTGACCCATATAACTCTGAAACTAGAATAAATAGCGAAATATGCAAACCAGATCTAAAAAATTCAGCCAATTTCCTTTTAAGATAAAATAATTTTTTTGCATTTTTTTATTGATTTTTTAGCTGCGGCTTCTAAAAGTGCACTGCGCGTTGTTGCCTTCTGCAATACGATTGATCATTGAACTACTGAAAACATTTTGAAATCATTTAAAATACCCGCAAACTTAAATGATTTTCATGGTATGGACCATTAAATAAAGACAAGCTTAGTAAATAATAACATAAATAATACGCGAAAAGTGCCAAAACTCCAAATACTTAATAATAAATGGAGCTGACAAATGTGCAGCGCAAGTTTTTTTCTTTTATAAATCCAAGTGCGCATGCGCAAAGGCGCTTGTGACTGCACTTAAGAAAGAAATCACTGCAAATGTGCGAAATAGCCAAAACAAGTTATTTGTTTTTCTCAATAAAGTATTGCTGGTTTTCTTGTTTTTTTTTTTCTCAGATTAGTATGGTCTGCACTGATGCAATTCTGTAATAAGCAAAAGACTAAGATTTTATTATTAAATGATGTTTAAAAGTTCTTCGCTGAACCAAAAAAGCAAATAATCTTTTATTCAATTAAGAATTATTTCAGCTTGCCCTTTTCTTTTGGATATTTTTTTTTGTACATTTCACTAATAAAATTATTCCTTGCATTTATAGCAACTTTTCGACGATTCAGACCTTACGAATTTTTTTAATGCTACATATTATGATTTTAGTGCGTTAGTTTCGATGAATGAATGATTTGTGTTGTTTTTATAATTTTTTGCCACCACTCTAAATTGTTAAGATATATTTGTAAAATTGTAAGATACTAAGATATACGAATTTACTAACTGCATGTGGGTTATTGTTGTGTTGTGACATGTTTTACAAAAAAGTAAAACATATCACGTGGTCAAAAGACCAGGCTTAGATTTTTGGTCGATAGCTAATAGCCAACGCCACCAGTCAAATGTTGCATTTGCTATAAATAACTGGGGCGGAACGCATTTATAAGATAGTATTTTTGTAGTCGTTCTATACGTGATATAAATTTTGTACAATCGAGTTGGCCAAATTTGAAAAAATTTAAAATGAAAGTTGCTGTAAGTGTTTGAAGTGATATACTTAAATAGGAAAAAAAAAATTCAAAGGATACGCGTTGTAGTCAATTTTTAAATTTAAATTTCGAAAAAAATATAAAACTAAAAAATTACAAAAAATTCATTAACCTGAGACCAAATCCATTTCAAGCCATGCAGTCAGGCTGACTTCAAATTGCGGAATTGGTTGCCGATTAAATATGTTCTTATTCAAAGTAATTAAGGGAACAATGTATTCCCCCGATTTGATTGAAAATCATTTTTTACGAAGTTATGCCCATTTAAAGTTTTTGTGTCAAAACTGGCCGCTGAAAATTTTTACAAAATAGTCGCATTTTCATCCAAATCAAAATAATTAAATTTTGTCTTTTGATTCTAATGGAACTTCTGATTTTCTGTCAGAATCTTTAAGAAATTTTGAAAGTTGTTAAAAATTGGCGGAGTTATAGTACTTTTTATGAAAAAAAAACAAGGCTGATTTTCTCAAAAACCTCAATTTTTTTTACGCCTAAAATATTATTGTGGATTTGTATTAATATGACAGAGAAATGACATGAAATGACTTCTTGTTAAAACACATTTGAGGTCAGGAGATTTTTTTTCCAAAATCGAAATGTCAATTTTTGTTATTCATCATTGCCATGCCTTTCTACGGTACTATTTTCAAAGCAAATAACAAAAGCAACGTTCCAAATTACTTTCTGCAAATCCTGTTTGCAATCTGCATACTTTTCTTTTACCGTTATTTTCGTTATCATGGGAAATATATGAAAACATTGTATGCACATATAGCTTTTTCGCTGACTGTATTTCTGTGGGCTTTGAATGTTTTGTTTGCTTGACTTTGTCAGTGAAAAAGCTATATGTGAATACAATGTTTTTATATATTTTCCATGTTAAAAAGTTATTACAATTTCTCATGGGCAGTTCTCTAGGCCCGCTTTTTCATAAGGATTTCGCAGTGTGGTTTTTTTAAGTTAACGAAAAATGTTTAAATAATATTCAAATTTTTATGTACGGTACAGAGCGGTACTTAATGAATACAAATAGTTTTTTGAGGAACCATAATCCGTAACTATTCCTTTTACATTAATTCAGCGATTTTATAAATTAACTATTCCCAATCAAAGGAAAAAACATTCAAAATTAAAAAGAGTTTCTCAAAAACGATATCAGATATCAGAAGAAAAGAATTAGATATCTGATTTTTTGGTGCTTTTTTTTTTATATAAAATTCTCTTTGGAATTTTTTCATTTTCATTTCCTTATAAGCCAAAAACATATACTTTTATACACGTGCTGTTATTTTAAAGAATTTTTACTTGAAACTGCATTTCTATACTTCACAGATAATTTTGTTAATCGTTGCTGCTGCTTATGCTGCACCCGTTGATGAATCTTCTGTAAAAGAAAAACGTGGCCTATCATTTGGCTTAGGCTACCATCATCATGAACCGCTCTTGACACACTCACACTATGTAGCGCCAGCTGTTGTGCATTCAACGTCCTATGTGCATCATGCACCAATTGTACATGCTCCAATTATTTCGCATCATGCACCGATTATATCGCATCATGCACCGATTATAGCGCATCATCCAATTTCATATCATTCCATACCATCGTATCATTCCTATCATCATTACAAGTAGAATGACAAATATCATGCAGTCGAAATTGTAGTTTTTTGCTGCTGCTGCTGCTGTCGAACATATCAATTTGAAATCCTAACAATAAATAGAGCAATTTATTGCATAGCATCGATAGCAGCAGCAACACAACAAACAACATTAATAAAAACAACAATTACAAATACAACTACTTAAATGTGCAGCAAGCGAGAATTCACTAAACTGGCAGAGTTAAATAAAAATTTTATTTTTAAAAGAATTTTCAAGATTTCGTCTTTTTTTTATTATGAATAATTCATTGTAAATATTTAAAAAAAAAAAATGTTATAATAAAATATGTTTGCTCATTTTGATATGAAGTAGATATTTTTATTTGGAATTTATTTTGAGCGAAAGTAAGGGATAAAACGCTTTATCTGATATGTGAACTGACATGCCCTTCTTTTAAGCGCACTCACTGTGAATTCAAAATATTTTCTCATTACCACTGACGATGATAATGAGTAAAAAATACCATCGGCAAGAATATCTTATGCTGCATTGATAAGCTATTCAACATAATTGAAGTTGATTGCATAATATGCACCTAATTGAGTTGTCAGTTTCTAATATCTTCAATCAAACAGTTTGTGCTGATACTTAATGAGACACACTGGTGACATCAAATTATAAATTAGATGACAGATACTTGGCCTTGTTTTGCCTTAAGGAATGTGCAAATGAGTTTGCGATATCCTTACTAAAATAATTTCCTTAAATTATAGACAGTTACGCTTTTAGTTTAAATCAACGCTTACTCTCAGCAAATATACCGTGAAAATGCCATAGTTTTAATCGTTCGCAGAAAACTTAATTGTGCGCTAAGCTTTGTCATTATATTTAACTTTAATATGCATCATTTTGCAAAATGCAGCTGCAAGCAAAGTTGTTGATGTCGCATGACACTCAACGACTTAGAACAGCACTCCCTTAAAACAAACAGGGTGATAAACCTCACCCCTCAAAGGAATAAGCCTGTATGCATACATATACGCACAGTTGACGAAGTACAGTCAATTTCATATAAAATTAAAAGTTCAGAGTTACTTTGGTTATAATAGGTCAGGTGAGATGACAGTATATGAGGTAAGTTGAGTTGAGTTAAATTGACGTGAGCTAAGCTGAAGTGAGGAGCACAAAAATCTTTTTTCGACAGCCACAGTAAAAACTACCACCCGGTACGGAGATAACCTATTCGGTTTTTTACTTCCTAGCAGAGGCGTAACATGCATTTTGGCGCCTGGTGCGAACACTTGGTATGCCGACACCAAAGAAAAATTTTGACGACCAAAAAAAAAGATCATCACCTTTCACCTTCAAAAACTCTAGCAAAATTAGATATATTTCCCTAAAACTTCGAACATTTCTATACATTCAAATTTCCTACATAGATTTACTTTCATTCACTAAAGAAATAAAAAAGGTCCTCATTTTTGAATTTCAAAAAACCCTAGCAAAATGAGATATATTTCACGACCATTTTGCTCCCCCCCCCAACCTTGAACCCGTAGCTACGCTACTGCTTCCTAGCACCGAATCAGCTGTTTTCGTCAAATTTTATTCTTCAACGATACATAGTAATTATGTATGTCATATGAAATAATATTACATTCAATGCATTAAACTATATTTAGAATAGGTTTATGTAATACTTTTAAATTGTTAGTCAGAGAAAAACCTCTTTATTTACATGTAACTAGCTGTCCCGGTAGACGTTGTCCTGCCATTTCCTGTAGGTGTTCCGGATTTTGTATAAACTCAAGCGATGGAATGTATAAGCGATAAAGCTCATTTTTACAGTGAAACTTACTTTTTTCCCGATCATCTGCGTCCAGTACTTGATGATATATGATTAATTTGATTTTGAAGAGCGTGTCACTGCCCATTTTTCTAAACCAAACTTTGCAAAAGCCTTCCATAGACCATTAGAAACATTTAAGAAACAATTATGAAATCTTCGTGAAAATTCTATTTTAAAATTAATTTTGTATGAGGGTCACCCTAAGCATGTGCCTCTTAATATAACAGCCACGTGGTATAAATTCCATGGGAATCGATTTAGCGGTCTTCAAGAAAATGATATTTTAAATGTATGCCACCCTAATTATGCATGTTTTATAGCTTAAGCTATGCCTCTTAATATAAAAGACACCTGGTGTCAATTCCAAGTAAATCGATTGACCGGCCTTTGTGAAAATAATAGTTTAAATAAATGTTTATATGAGGGCCACCCTAAATAAGTTTCATTGCCTAAGCTATTATTCTTAATATAGAAGCCACGTGGTTTAAGTACCATAAGAATCGAGAAAGTGGTCTTTGTAAAAATGCTATTTTAAAAATATGTTTGCATGAGGGCCACCCTAAACAAAAGTTTTGTAGCCTTAACTATGCCTTTTAATATAAAAGCTACGAGGTGTGAATTCAGTGTGAATCGGTAGGCCGGTCTTTGTGAAAATTATATTTTAAAAAAAATTTTGTATAAGGACCACCCTAAATATGAATCCTTAGCAAAAGCTTTGTTGCTCAAGCTATGACTCTTAATATAAAAGACACGTGCTGTAAATTCCAAATGAATCGATTGATTAGTCTTTGTGATAATGTTATTTTAAAAATATGTTTGTATAAGGGCCACCCTAAGAGTTTAGTTTGCATTTAAGTTAACTTCACTGTATTATTGTTTTTGATAAAGAATTTAAAATATGTTGCAAAGTTTGCAGAAACTGCGACAGCAAAAATATTTAAGTGGCACTAACCTACTTTTCTTCAGGATATTTCAACCCATTTTGAATGTTCGTTTTGTTTCAAGAAACAGCAGCGTAGCAAACATGATTGCCGTCAGCTTAAGTTTCTAGAATGGCAAGCTGTAGTTATTTTATTTTCACTGGAATTGTGTAAAATATGTTATTCTGTTAATATTTCAATGGGCTTTGAAAGTAAAAAAAAAAATTGTAAAAATTTGCTGTCAGAAGATATAAGACAGTCGACATTTTCGTAAAAAAGGATTGACGGAATGACAGCAATTTTTCAACGCATTTTTTTATTGAGTTAAGTAAAAATATATTCTTTTAAAACTGAGTCTTGTAAACTGAAATAATTGAAATAAGTGAAAGTTTAAGCATTGAGCTTATTTATGACGTAAGAGTTATTTGGACGCAGCAATAGCACTCAGTTTTCAAGAAAGTTTTTATGAAATTTTTTTGTTTTTATACAGCCATAGCAAAACTACAATACTTGAAAAAATTTTGATAGAAAAATAACAAAACATATTGTATATAAAACGGAGTCTTCTAGTAGACAATTAAATTAAAAATAAGTGAGACAAAATAGCACATATGTAGGTATATGGGCATATAAAAAGACTGTAGACAAAAGTTATTTTTTTATTAGAAAATATAAAAATTTGGTATTTGACGTTGTGGGTTTTGAATGGTTTTGGTCGCAGAATTAGTACATATTAAAAATGGCAATGAATGGCATTTAGCAAACTATAGTTGGATAAATTGAAATTATTACTTTGATTTTAATTTCAAATTTCATGCTTAGTTAAATTTTGCCTTGGACGCAAGAATAGCACAAGTTGATATAGTTATCTTATATAAATATTTTTGGTACTATGAAAGATTTATCTTTTAATATTTTTCGCTACGCTCGTATTTTTATGCTGAGCCAATTCCTTTTGACTTTTACTATTTTTTATCATGCTCTGGGTGCTTCCTATCTCTGCATAATAATTCAAAAAAAAAAATAAATATTTTTTTATTCAACCTTATTATAATCCTGATGGCAACACAGACTGCTACGTTTGTTGTGATATTGTTTTAATTTCATTGGATTCTATTTAATGTATATGCAGTAAAGCAAGCTGGCTGCAACAGTTTTAATAACAACAATGACAAAAACAAAATAGCAGCAGTGGGAAATTAAACACAAGCGCCAGAGGTGAGTAAGCAGCATTATAACCCAAAGCTACAAGTTAAGTTAAGACTGCAGCTAGCAGCTTTAAAAGGTTTTAAAAAGACTTAAGCGAAAGCTAAGCAAAGAATTAAAGCAAAATTGAAGAAGCACAACGTTGCACAACCTTTGCAAAATTTTAAACACTACGAAGCGTTGTTGCTTTCTCCTGCACTGCATTCAATGACGGTTGGTCGTCATTGCCACAAACGCTTGAAGCGTCAAGACAGTAAACATCCTTTTCAATGGTGCGTAAATAACGTAAATCTTGAATGGATTTAGCAAAAGCATAAGCAGCAATGGAGGAAGACAACAACGACATCTTTATCAGGGAGAGCTTCAGAAACAGCAACAGCAACAATTGTGTGCAGAATCAGCAAACAGCTGGATTTTAAGTGGGAGTATTTAAGCTGACAGGACATGTTCTTTTCGATTCTTCATTTTAACGAAATTACTTGGGGACGATTTCATTTTCGACCACGAATACGGTTCGGAGTCTAATTTTGTTAATTTATTGGCCGACATGTATGGAAAATCCAAATTTACGTAAAGTCGCACAACCCAGAAAACAGCAAACAAAATATAAGTGTACCACTGGCTTCATTATAAGCATACCAGCGTGGCAAGTAAAGATACAGCTATTAAATTCTTAAGTGGAAGCCATACAAGTAGAATGAATCCAAAAAAAAAAAACACCAACAAACTCTGATGAATGATGTAAAGGATGTGGAAGTTATTAAGGATGTGAATTCCATTTATGATTGAAGATTTTCACATTTTCTACTTCCGCTAGAGAGATCTTCATAAATCTTCATAGAGCTTAACTTACCAACCAACCAACCACTTCGGTGTGATGATAGCGTCTGTATGTGTGCGTAATTACGACTATCCGCAGAGTGTGCGTCGAATGGGCGTAGTTGTGACATACAGCAGCAACAGCGACAGCATTAACGTCAGCGTATTCCGGGAGACGAACGCATCGTGAAGTATGAGAAACTGCATTTATTGGAACATTGGTTGCTGTGCGCTTATTGTGATTTTGTTGATGGAAGCAGTGGTGTTATGGCTTAAACAGTTGGCTACATTTAATGAATTTGTTATTAGTTGCACAGCGATATTCTGCAAAGATAATTTAATAGAGAGAGTTAAAATTAAATGACAGAAAGTTATGAGTTTGGAATCAACAACTGGTGTGCGTATCAGTTTAATAAATACTTAAGAAAGAAATTGTTCATAAGTTTATCTCAAAAGCGTGCTATTTTGATGATGATTGAAAGTTGTTTGTTTTTATATTTTTTTATTTTAATTTAAATTTTTAGTATGTTCCGTCTTCCCACACGTTTCAAGTTTTTTTATTTTCCATAAGGCTAAGCCTTAGATTGGCATATTGTTAAGTCATTTAAGAAAGATTTCATCATTAATCATCACAGAAATTCATAAAAAAAGTGAAATGTTGGGAAATATGACGGCGAATGTAAAACGGAAACTCGATTCATTCAAAACACAGCACATGTAACTCACTCCGACAGTCAACAAAGAAATTTGCCTTAAATATTTGAATAAAATATGGAAAAAAAAAAAAAAACAAAAGAAGAAGTCTTACACTTATGGATAAGATTTAATGAGCACTAATCAATTTGGAATGTTTCATATTAGTTTTTCATGAGTGTCTCTAAGTGATTTGATTAGCAGCCGTAATGATAACTTTGAACTTTCTTACTTTCAACAACTTAGCAGTGCTCAGTAGTGCCTATTAGTGACTATTCCTAGCACTTATGGTCACACTTGGTAAACAATCAGTTCTTCAATAGTGCAAATGAGTGATTTTTTAGTGATGGTTAATATCAATTTCATTACTTATGGGCCCTGATGAAATTGATTTTCAGTGATCAGTGCATCAGTTCATAGCTGTTGGGCTTAAAGGTACTAATAGCACTTATGTAACTAATACATTGGCGTTACAGAAGACGTTTCGGGGAGAGTAATCTTTCACTTGCTGTATCATATTATTATTTTTCTACTAAGATTTCATACTAAGGGGGTGGGATGTAGGGCTTTCAAAATCAAAAAATTACGTAACTTAATTAATGTAAGCCCCTTTACAGAAAATCACTTATGAGAACATTAATACATAAGTATTTTTGAACACTAATGTATTAGTAACACTAGCGCTATTTGTACCATTAGTACTACTAGCGATATTACTGTTAAGATCCCCTGGAGCACAGATAGCTAATTAACATAAATATAATTGAACAAAGGATTTTTTTCATATTGAAGTTATGTTTTAACAGGGAATATAAATTTTAATGTTTCAAAAATATGAAATTTAGTTTACTTGAACCAAACCAAGTGTATAGAATTAGATAAATATATGTCATATTTTTCGAAACAAATTTCCACATTAGAATTTATATTCCTTGTTAAAACATAGCTTCAATATGAAAAAAATCCTTTGTTCAATTATATTTATGTTTATATTTTTAAGTACAAAAATAATAAAAATTTGCGGTTACCACCATCAGATAGAGGAGAAATAAATGAATTATTCAAAATAATAAAAGAAGCAAAAAAAATCCAAAAATTTATACCTGAATTTTCATTTAAAAAAAAAAAATTAAATTTTTGACAAAGTTTCATGATTATTTTCAGTTTTCACCACTGAAGAAAACAACATAATTAAAAAATAATGAGAAATTCGAATTTCCCATTCAAAACTACTCCGAATGTGAGACTGAATTAAAAGAAAAAAGTTCACCTCAGCGATAACCACCATCGTTTTTAGGTTGTTTGTTGAACTTTTTTTTATGCGAAAGTTTCAAGAGTAATATGAAAATCGCTAATCAGGAGCGCAATATTTAGAAAAAATTGGTAACACATCCCACTCGGACACTTATGGGAATAGGAAACTGCCGGTGCCTCTAAGTTTCAGAGACTTTTTTTTTTGAACCGGTCTACTGTACAGTATAGTTACTCTCCCATTATGTAAATTTATCCTATCAGCTATGGAAGCTTATCATTAGATTGAAGAAACTTTTTTTTATTTCAACGTAACAAGAACGTAACCTTTACTAAGAAAACTAATTATTTTTCTGAGAAACGCACTGGCTTAAGTGCATATTGATTAACATTTTTTCTTTAAAAAGGAATTATTTCTTAACCAAAGCAAATTTGTATATGTATGACGTACATATGTATGATCACAGTATGTACGAATATTATCTTTAGTAAAGAAAACACAATACAAATTTCGTGGGCGAATCTATAAATATTCTATGTAGTACAAAATATTAGGAAACAAAATGGAAAATTTTGCGAGTTTGATTGAAAGTTTGTTTAACAATACTTTTTCCGATGAAATAAGTTTAGTGCTGAAGAGTAAACAGAATTGATTTTACAGGTGTGCAGGTATTTAAAACAATATTTTCTTGAGCATAACTAAAGTATAAAACTAAAAACATGAAAGTTCGTTATATTTTTGAGTTATAAAATTTTGAGAAGTCATGAATTTTTTAAATGTTTTTCTTTTTAATAAAAACTTTGTGCTGGGTGGATAGTTTAATTATATTCTGTAATTACATTATTTGAAATTTCAGCAAAAATATTTCAGAATTAAGTACGTTGAAATATGGGGTATCTAAGAAAAAATATTTGTGGAGACAGAGAATAATTTGATAAGCATAAGTTCGCAACTTTTTAGGGTTGCACTTTTTTACTGTTGAGCTATTTGTTTGTGACTCAAATAACTCTCTAAATTTCATGTTTTGAAGACGAACTATTGATGCTTGTTTTCCAAAACATAAAATCATTCAATTTAAGATGTCTTTATTTTAATGAACAATATTTCGAATAATAAGTAAGACTTTGAAGAGGTCGAAAGGTAAAAGATGGAAAACTATTTTTACAAAAGTGAGAGATTTCTTCAGATTAGTCTTAAAACAGCATTTTAGGCACTTAAAATTCTGAAGCGTAGAAGAAAATCTGAAAATAAGGTTTCGTTTAGCTCCCAAAAATCGTTTGTGTCCACTTTATAGATATTTAAGTAGACAAATTATTGGGTTTATGTTATTCTGGAATTGTGGAAAAAAAAATTACTCCTACCAAAAAATTTTCAAAAATTAGGAACAAAATAGAAGGTATTCTCACAAATAAAATGATTTAACATCATCAAAATTTAACTCAAAATATATTCAATCCTTCAGAAGATTAGTTAGAAATTCAATTTTTGCAGACTCCGTTCGTTTTGGTAAAAAAATGTCTTATATTTATATGGTAATAGTTAAAAAATTAACGGTTTACATTGATCCTTTAATTATCCTGTCATGTACACTTAAGAAAAGCATTGATTGCCTTGTAAGTTGACAAGAATACCGATATTTTGCCAATGGCTCTGTATGTTCAATTAATAATTGAATTTTAAATTGACTTTTGCGTTCAATTTATAGATTCAATTTAAAGAAAAAATTCATTATTTGTCAAAGTTCCGGAAACTCTACAAAAATATTTTGGTTTGATTGCAGCAGTGTGTAACGAAGTTCGTAAGAATTGTTTGCTGCAACAATGTGTTGCTCGTGTAGAAATCAATTAGAAAATTTTTACGAGTTAAAACTCAGTCCCTTGAATAACATAATCGATTGCACGTAAGAAAGAGAATTCGTTATATGTATTCTCCATTTTATTTCACAATATATTTTTTAGTAAGCATTTTACTTGATTTAAAGCTTCAAGCCAAATAGCTAAGAAGGCTAATAGCTGTAGTAGCTAAACTCTATTATTATTATTATTACGATTTTAGGCAATCATAAAATCATTTTATGAGCCTTTGCGCAATAATTACCAATTAATATGAGTTACTCGATTTCTCTTGTATGGAAAGTAGGCGTGGCAGCCCTTAAGCTTTTGTTATTTCTTTATATGCTTAATATTGACAACATACGAATTTTTCTGATCTTGTGTGCAATAATGCATAGAATGTATTAGACTATACATTATTTCCCAAGTTTCTTTTTTTCTTATTGAGGAAATCAGTTTATCAATATTGTTGTTACGAAAATGTAAATTTGAAAATCTTGAGAACCACTGATCTGATAAAGTATTGCAACAATTTTTTCCAATTAATTCAACTGAAAAGCTACTCAAATCAGCCCATACCAATTTGATTTAAAAGGCCTGTAATTTTGAAAATGTTTGAGTTGGTACATTTGGGCAAGGAACGTTTTTAAAGAACAATAAAAGATTCTACCAACTATAAAGCTTCGATTTGAATGTTTGACTTCGTTTTTCCAGTTAGGAAAATTTCTGCTGCGTGGATTTCAGACAAAACTACAAACTTTTCATATGAATGTTTAGTCATTAAATCATATCCCAATGTAATAGTAATTGCAATACCATTCAAACGTTCATAATTTTGAATCGTTTGTAGCTAACAGTTAAGTCCCCTGACGCATTCGCAGGTATTTAATGAAGGACAGAACAAAAATTTCTGGGGTAGCTCATCCTTACGCACGACACTGTTGTTAAGACCATTCAGAAATATATGTACCCTACATACATAACTAAGTAACAAAGGTGCGTCGTGTGCGTGACACATTTATAATGAGTTTTAAAATCCACGAGGGAAAATTATATTACAGTTGCTCCCAAAAGTCACAACAAAAGTTTTATTTTATTTCTTGATTTAGTTAGTGGGCAGAATTATTGCTTGTAGACTATTGAATTATTTCGAAAGTCCTTGTTTCATTCGTACTACCAACGGTGTCAATAAAATTGTGTCAAAACTAGTCTAAAAGTTTTGGCTGCCCAAGGCCAACAACTTTTCTTGTTTCCTGGAATCTGCTATTTTTAAAAGTTCTATTACATTTTTGAACTAGAACAGTGTGAAATTTCCCTAGAATATTTGTTATGCTGGTTTGTTACTATAATTCAATAATTTCTCTTGAAAAACACTCGCGAGTGGGCAAGTAATTTTCAGCGACAGTGTGAGTACTTATAGTGTTAGCTACCACATTTTTTCTTTGGAGATTTTCAAAAATATTTGTTGGTTTGTTACTTGTACAAGGTGGCGCAAAGAGGCTCACTCGAAGTCAGTAAGTTTGTTTGTATATATGTAAAAAGGATTGCTCATAGAGATAATGTAGTGGCAGCCAGGCCCGGATTTAGAAATCTGCCGCCCTTAGGCCAGTCAGAAATTGCCGGCCCTCCTCACTAGTAAATATAGAAAAAAAATTTTTAATATTAAAAGTGTGCCCTTTTCTTTTTTTGCTTGTTAACATTTTTAGTTAATTTTGTGCACACAATCCCAGTATTTACAACTTTTTTCCCCCTGTGTAAATAAATTTAAAAAATTACAAAAAAAAAAATTTCAAAGTTCCCAATATTTGCCGCCCCTAAAATCGTGCTGTCCTAGGCACTGGCCTAGTGTGCCTCTAAGGTAAATCCGGGCCTGGTGGCTGCTGTTAGAGCTGATGCCTGTTCGGTATCAATGTACTGCATTTTTAATGATATTGCTCAAGATATCTGGCCATCAATTCTTTACTTTTGGTCGAATGTTCTCCTTTAAGGTCGCCAAGTTCTGTAGCTTATTCGTAGAGACCCGTGACATCGAAATACCACGAAGATAGAATTATGGAACGATCATATCAGGTAATCTTGCGGTGAATAACAATTTGTTAATATGAGCGGCCAAGCGGCAGGAAAACACTTGCTTCAGAATGTCTACTGTAGATGCGTTGGCGCCGTTCACATGATCTCCAACTGATCAATTTGCGACAGCAAGAAGTCATTGTTCATAAGTCAACCTTTCAGCCGCAAACTCCATATAAAATATTTTCAATGCCCTATAACTGGAAATATGCCACGTCAATCATGATAGTTTTCAATGAAAAATTTGGAATTGGCTATAATTTAGACGTATTTAACGGTCTGCAAACAATAGTTGATGAATTTTTTGCCATTTTTTGAGAACATCCTTAAGTATATCACGAAAATTAAAGTATTTCCCGATAGAGTGCTGACTTTTGTGCCACCTTATACAATATACTTATGTAGTATGTACAATGCACAAGTGTGTGTACATATGGGAAAACTTTGCTAAACGTCGAGAAAGTCCCATAGCAAATTCAAACTAATTTAAAATATTTCTATACAAATTTGTTTTTGCGTGTTTTTACAATATTTACATACAATATTCTTAAATGGTTTATGGCAGATTATGAGCGGTATTCCCGTGTGATAAAATATTTCACAGGAGGGAGTAATTTGTTGTTTTCTGTAACATGCTTTTTGTCTTTTGCCATCACGATTTCGTTAGGTAAAAATTGCTACTTTTAATTTAATACGTGCATGTAGTACCATAAGTGTTCCTTCGGTTTTGTGGTATTTGCGGTAAGCAGTTAATCGTTAAGCTCCAACGCACTTTCTGTATGCATGAAAATTTTATGAAATTTTTTTTTACTTAGAATGGAACAAAAAAGATAGAAAAATTGCGTAACAACCGAAAAGTAAATTTCGCTCAATATTAAATCTATTAAGAAACTGTACGTATATTTGAATTAGAATTACTAAAATGCCGAAAGTGAGGATTGGACCATACTATGGCTGAGTACATCCAAGGTCCAAGGTAGTTTAAGTTCCCATCTTTTACTAAATGATTTTTGCAGACTTAAAAAGCTCTCTGTTTGTTGTTATCTTTAATTTTTGACCTAAGCCTAACTTCTAGATTTTAACCATCCTAAAAAGTGAAAGAGTCTGTTTTTAAAGCCGACGAAGGTTGAATTGCAAAATTTTGGTTTACTAAATGTATATTAAAATTTAAAAAAATTAGCATAGTGAGCAATTTAACACAGAAAGAAAAACGTGAGCGGTAAGCGTAACAGCTAAATAAAGAAAAAATACTGATTTACCACAAAAGACCTAAACCAAAAAGTCCTAAATAACTTCCTTATATACAAATATGTATGTAGATGGCATAATAAATACTTTAGGCTGAAACACATAATCAAAATAAAAACATTTAACTATCTAAATCTTGGAAAAATACATTTTAACTTGCAAAGAATGGAAATGATATTTCATATTTTTTTGCATGTCGTGCATTTTTTTTTTTTCTAACAACCCAAAAATTTATACAGAAAAATACCCTACAGTAAAAGGTTTTTTCCTTTCAAAATGACAAGACACAAAATACTTGCAGTTTTTTGTATAACAAAGACGAAGAATATAAATAACATTTAACAATTTAACAACCCCAAAAACAAGTATGTTTATTGCTATATATCAAATAATGTTCTGCTAAACAATATGCATAGTACAACTAACGCCTATTCCACACAATTAGTATCGTACACCCCCAGTATGCAATTGCGCAAGGCCTGTCTCGGAGAAGACCTACAAGCACTGCTGCAGCAGCGTCATTAAATTTTCCAGGATTGCTGCTGATTTTCATACAAATGTGCCATTCAATATTTGATATTTGGCATTATACCTTCCAATAGAAGGACTGCTATCAAGGCCAAAGCTACATGGCATAAAATGTGCTCTCTATTTTTTTTTCCATGATTCGTTTCATTTTACAGTTCACAATTGGTTTATTGAAATTTTTGAGATAACTAAAGTTTGCTTAGCACTCAAAATTTAATGGGTTTCTGCGATATTCTTGTTCCGAAAAAATATTTTAGTTATTGAAAAACGGAAGTACGTTTGAAAGGACTTGGGAAGTCATGTTAATATAAAGTGATGTAAGTACTTAGCTTTGATGATGATGATGGAATGCAGCTTAGAAAGGCTTCCCTTGGAATTGATACATGAGGGCCTTTTTCACGTTATTCTGTTGATTCTTCTTACGGCAAACGGTCAGAGAAGGCCTTTTATTGCAAGCGATATAAGAAGAACTGCTTGAAAAGTACTTTCATCAGACCTGCTTAGGTGGGCCTGCTTTAGCGGCTCTTTTTTTTTTCTTTAAAAAAGAAAGCATGTACGTTTGAAAGGAGTTGAAAAGGCCTGAAGATAATATAAAGTTATGCAGTCCTCAAAGGTATGTTCCTTTACAAGGAAGGACTTCTGGAAGCGCTTCTTGCTTCTGCTCTTGCCTAACGGGTCTGAACGCATACATTTGTATAGAGGTATACTCTTTCATGCCGAACAATAAATTGAATTTATGAATAGCAAAATTGCTTATGAGTAGATATCTTCAGCAATTTGTGCGGTTTCTAAAAACTAAAAAAAAGGGTTTTCCAATGCGTAAAATAGAGGAATAAATATGATAATGTCAGAAAATATAAAAAGGAGAAGAAAAATAAAACAACTACACGGTTCGTTAATTCACTCAGTACGAGGAAAAAAATATGAAAAATGAATTCCCGTACACAATCATCTGCGTTAACAATGCGAGTTAAGTGAATTGAAAGGATGCTCTAGAGAATATGCGCTGTAGAAATTCTTGAATACTAGATAGACTTCATGCATATTAGAATGGATGTAGTATTATAAGCGAGTGCTTTTAGTTGTGCTTTAATCAATAATAACAGGCTGCCAAACTGACTTTCAATATTACGATGAAGTTCCTTTTTTTTAAAGGAATAATTGAAAAATTAAATTTTGATTTAAATTTACATATGTATAAAAATCAAAATAAATTAAAATCCCAAACAACAAGTTAGCAATCTTAAAGTCACATAATTTAACTTAACATAAACAGAAATTACACAGACATTGGCATTAATTTACTATAAATATTGCAAGGCATCCATTAATCGCGTTTTACTGTCTTCGAAATTTTTCGACTGCCTTCCCATCGTGCATCTTGGTGACGTTACATTTTTGTTTTAAGTTTTTAAAAATTTACAAAAGTTATTTTACTAGCGAAAAATTTATAGATGATAGTATCTGCCAATATGAAATATGAAAAATATTAATTACTTAGTCATTATCTTTGAATCCACGGATTTCAGAAACATTCACTTTAATTTACATATCAAATTATTTTTTACCATTCCTTTCATCTTCACCATGGCACCATGGCAACATTTACTCCTCTTTTTTAGCGATATTTTGTGTCTTATTATAAAACGAAATCCAATGCAGATTAACAGCTTTTTTGAACTAAAATAAAGTTTGGTTAGTTGATCACCCTCCCACTGCGTAGTTTTGAGTGATGGTTTGAATGATTCCTTCTCCTTCTACGGTATAGCGTGAGTAATGAACACCCCTTACTTAGCGCAATTTTTGGGATTACTTTAAAAGTTTATTCTCAAGTTAACTGAAGTATTAATGGTGTGAAGCATTTCTAACATTAAACGTTTGTCATATTTGTTTTCACTCATAAAATCTTCACAACATCAAAATGGTGGGATGAAAATAATGTTTGAGGAATTCGATTTGTTCCATTATTTTGGTCAAACATATACCTCAGGGTGCTTATATGCAACACAAAACCTTACAACTGTCAAAATTTTCGTAGTTCTTGAGTTTTGTCCAATCAAACCTTTAAGAAGAACCACATTTTCTCCATCCAAGCGACCTTTGAATCTTCTTTTTTTCCAGCGCTATAACACTACCCTTGTGGCATAGATGTTGAAAATGAGTGTTCTCTTCCGGCAACATTAAATTAATTAAATTCTCTAAGTTAAATTCATTCTCATTGAGGAACTAAGAAATACAGGTGGGACGTTTCACGTCAAGCGGATCACCTACCTGGTCAAAAAATGACTTGACCAATCAAGACGTACGAGGTCTAAAAATGTTCATCGAGTAAATGGCTTCTAAAAGCAAAGTGGCCCGTTGAGAAATTCAAAATGGTGGATCCAATATGGCGGCTGAAGGCCGGAGAAAAATCGAGTGTCCAGCAAAAGAAGATTGTAAAAATAAAAATTCTTAATCGTTCGGGTCGTTTCTTGGCTCACATTGTAGCTCCTAAAAAGCTTTCGTGGTAGGTTGACCGAATCCAACATGGCGGAACCAATATGGTGGGCGAATCAGATTTGACAAAATCAAGATGGCGGATTTAAAATGGCTATATTTTCAAAATTTTCAAATTCATAATCGCGGATTCAATATGGAAGACGCATTGCTTAAAAATCATTCGATTAGCATAAAATTTGGTATACGAGATTTTCTGGGGTCGCTGAATACAAATCCAAGATCAAGACGGCGGATTCAATATGGTGGATTAGGCTATTGAGTTTACGCCATATTAGGTCCGCCATGTTGAACAAAAAATTTACACACATAATTCGCTTACAATCGGTATTGTTGTTTTTGATTTCGGAGAGATTTCGCCGGACCCCCTCCCCCCCTATTATGACTCACGAAATTAATGGACGTCCCTTTACCTTCGTCCTCTAAAATGAAAAAACAAAACATCAAAGGTCATTTCGAAGGTTATTAATTTCTATTTATCAAGCATGTAGACTTGAAAAAGTGTTAAATGTACATCATTAGAGAGTTATCGTTATCGAATAAAACTATTTAAGTAACAAGCCGCCGAAAAAATAGTTCACATTTTGACTGAGCTCTGTTTCAAATAGACACAATGGCAATCGGTTAAAATTGATGGCAGTGATATTAAGAAATTTCGCAAAAAACGTCGTTCATTCATCGTACAGCCTTAGGAAACTGTCTTAAAGTCATTACCTAAGTACTTTGGTTCTAACTATGTGAGGTCCTATACTTTTTGTTCAAAACCACTCACTTCTTTCGGACCGTACATGTGTCATTTTGTTAAGTTAAATTGTGTCTTATAACACTCTTTTTGAAAACTTCGTTTATAAATTAATTTTAACATGGACCATTAATCCTAAATCATTTTTAAATGGATAACAAATAGAAAATAATTCTTATTATTATATGATGGATGTATCTTAAATAGAACATATAATTCAAATTTCATATTTTTAAAAGAAATAGTTTCGCCTGTGTGTTGTTTCTCATACAAACAGCAAGTTTCAACAAAACAAAAATGTAAGCTTTTTACACAACCAAACGCTTTCAACTTCAGCTTCAATTAAAATACTTTCAATTTATTTGAGGTTGGGGGTTGGCGAACATAACGCGTGTAATTTATCATTGCGCGATAAACGAAAACACATCAGTTGACATTTTTCGTTCTCGTTTGCTTTTCTCATGTGATTTTTTTTTTCTCCTTTTTTCGTTTTTATTGTTGACGCTGACACCCGAGGATAAATCCATTATATACCAATGATTTTAAACAACTGATGTTGAAAACAATACCACAAATGGGATTTTATTTCATTTTGATGTTTTCGATCATTATGGCAATTTTTTTTAATTTTTTCTTTTTGCGCAGCTTTACGAAGGGTACGAGCTATGTATCTACGTTATTTATTATTAATTGAAATTAATATTTTTGTGAAGATTGATTTGGGTTTTAATGAGCATTAAGGACGAAACAAAAAATGTGGGATGGGTGAACAGAGAGCTTTAACAAAAAAGAAAAATTTTATTGCGGTGCAGATGAAGTGAAGGAAATTTTACTTTTTTATTTTGGAATTCAATAGAAAAAAAAATACAAAAGTTCCTTTGAAAATTGCTTGTCAAATAGGTCATGCTAAGTGTTACAAATTAAATAATTCAAATTTGAATATTAAGTATTCTCTCTCTGCTATTGTTCACTTTTTACTATTTTATGAATGTGTACACCAGACAAAAGCAGAATTTCTTCTATGAAAATAAATAAAACTGAACAATGGGCCAGAAGTTAAGAAATTCATATAACATTAGGTCAACATAACAGAGGAATAAAAACAAATTAAATGGGAATACAGAAATGAAATAAGGAAGGCATTTATAACGAGGTCAAACTGAATTTAAATTAACTTTCATTATTTTTTAAACGAAAAATTCTTTATATTTCGCAGTTTTTTTTTCAAACCATTGACTTATTCTTCTTCATATACTCAAACGAAATTTGTTAGTTTATCTTTTTATAAAAGAAGTGTAAGGTCCATTATACTTAAGTTTTTCTGCTTGGTATACTCCGCTTCTGATGGATTCTGGTGGCGAAAAGTGAAATTTTCGTATTTATTAAAGCTTTCATATATAATTATCTTTTCAATGATTTAGCAGTGACTTAAATAGGTAACAAAAAATAGGACACAAAAATATTCTTAATTTTTTCTAACCTAGCGAATTTCTTCAGAGGCTTGAAAAAAAAAATCTTTTTATGCCATATCAGAAATTAAGTTCAAGATTGCCAGCCTTTTGATATACTATGCTCACAACCCAGAGCTGCTCCGTTCAATTCCTGGTTCAGGCATGTTAATACACTTTTAAATTGTCAAATATTCCTTTCTTTCAAATTATTTTCTTCTCCTCTCTTTAATCTTATGAGAGTTTTTTCAAGCCATATACAAATTAACACCACATTTCCAGCTGAAAGTACTTTATTTCGGCAAAACATGAATAATTGAAATGCTACGAAGCATAGCAATTGCTTCAGGCCAGTATCATTTCCTTTGTTGCGCTGGAAATATTAAAAATGACTTTAAGGCAGCATGTTGTTCTATAGCTTATCCTAATTCCCTTTCAATGTTATTCCCTTTTGAAGAGTTGGCTTTTAACAAAAAATATTAGTAAGGGTGTTGACCTTGGCCTCGGCAAAAATTAAATACCCCACTCCGAAATAACAGTAGAAGTACACGTAAAAGTCATAAATTTTCTGAGAGCTATTTATTTGGCAACTTCAAGAAGCTAATGAAGTTAATGTTACAGAGCGCAGTATAGATTTTGGCGTTGCAAAGCAGAATTATATAAAAGTGGGCATGTTGTAGATATGGCACTTTTGATACAAGCAAACTCTTAAAATAATGATTTCGAGGAGCAATTAAAAGGTTGTTTACTAAATAAAGTACTGCTATTAGTAAAACAACCAAACAACAGAGGAGCACATCTACCACGACTCTCCCACAAATTACCCTCTGAATAAAAGTTAGACCCGTATTATTAGTTATAAGATATATAATCTTTGCGTTTAGATTCAAATAAATACATTATTGTCCATTGCTCAGAAACGAACCAAAAATAAGTTCTAGTCGCCGAAACTCCCGGCTATGTATTTCATGAAAATTGCTATGAGCTGAGAACCTATTAAGTGATTTCTCCAAAATTAATGTAATCTGAAAGTGTTGAAATATTTAGAACGGATAAAAGACAAATTAATTCCTTTAAAGGAAATGATTGCGCATTGCATATAACAAGAAAAATTTACTGAAGCTGGACCTATCTCTGGTCACTTCACTACCCGCTTCACTTCACTATCACTTGAGTAAAATAGGAGCTTACATAAAACATAGATGAATATAGACTCTTTCGAGAAGATATACAACTATAGAGCATATCGTATGCGCAGCAGCATACTCCTTAAAGAATAACTTAATACGAACGACCGTAGGCAATTGCCTGCAAATGAACTCAGGTTGAAATCATTAGAGAAGTGAAATATTATTTGCCTTAACTTTGTCTAAAGAAGATGATATTTTTAGATACAGCCACCTTATTTTTTGACATTCAAGGGAAGTAAGAAAAGCGGAGCGGTGAGAGCTTTTGTCAATGTAGAAGGCATTGCTAAGACACATTGTAAAGTAATGAACGCGCTGTGAAATAAACCATCATACAAAAACATCATAAGTAAAAATAAGTCGTATAACCTCAAACAATGTGAGGGTCTCTAGCCCCTCAATATCAATAAAAACACTCTGATCATGTGAACGGAACTGAAGTTGAGATGCGCTTCGATTTGGAAAACCAGATTGCATAAGATCAGTTCATAAGATATATCTCTATAAGCACTGTTTGTGCTTAGGTGCATAGGCTCCCCGTTTTATCACAACATGTTATATGAAAAGACACATGAATTTTGACAGACTGTCACATTTCCCGAACACCCTAAGTGCGTTGGAATGGATTTTTTTTTTCAAAACACAGCAAATGTGATGTGCATTTTCGCTATACTGTGTTAATGATTTAAAGCTGATAAGCCTGAAACACGTAGAACAAGAAGTATTTTAAAACACAAATCGGATTTTTTAACTCTAATTCTCTTCATAAATTATTTTCATTGTACTCTGAGCAGATTTCATGTCGAGAAAACTTGATAGAGCATTGTGGAGATAACAAACCAATCGAGTAGGCAGATTTTACAAAGGTACTGTCAGATTTACGAAGTAAATGCATTTAGGCAATAAGGTATCTTGCTTGATACAGGCTTCGTAGTCGTTCGAAATACAGAACGCAACCGAGTCATCTGCTCTAAATAAACAAGGACACGCACTTTCGATTCAAGTCAATTTTTCATCATACCATCGCAATGGGAAAATTATAAAAATGTTCGCAAAAACATCAAGCTGTTCAATGTAGATATCTAAATATGCAGTGTTGGAATATTTGATTTTTTTATTTTTGAAATTTCGCAATGAATTTAATAATTTGTTCCTTTCAATTGTATTGAAATTGTTAAATTAATGTTTTATTACTATACGAGTACATTTGGGTGTATAAAATCTGTACTGCTGTTGTTAAGGAACCGTAACTATATACAACGACAAGTTCGTATTGAAGTCACTTACATTTACGAAAAACATGAATGCCATCTTATTTAAAAGGACATTCTTTTTTTTTTTTTGGTTAAAGAAAAATAGAAAAAAAATTCAGTTGCTTCAGCATCTTCGAATTTGCGAACAAATAAATGAATGTGGACAAAAAGCACGTTTCTAAGTGAAACCTTATAACAAAACCTAACAAATAATGAAAGCTGATGAATTTTAAATATTTATTTTGCATTGTCACAATGTCGTTACGGCTGTTTGAAAATGTTTTGACACATTGATGAAGAGGTTAGAGTAAGTAAGTAGTTAGCGCCATATAAAAAGTGGGTATTTCTTTAACAAATTGGTTTATGAAAGAATGTGCTTTTAATTTTAAGATGAATACACATTTTTAACTACTTAAAATCAAGTTATTCTGGGAATAAGTACGTATGTTAATTTACATTAGGAAAGACGCCAAAAATATGTTATGACTTCCACTTTTGTAATGGGTAACTTATTATTCATTAAATTTTAATTATTCAAATGTAGGTTAAGTTGTAAACAGAATACATATTAAAAAATGTCAGGCAGGCTGTAAAAAAAGAAAAGATAACATAAAGTGACTAAGTGACAAAAATAAATATATTGAAAAGCCGCAAGTTATTTGTTAGGTTTTGCAAATACATAATATGGAATCAATAGTATTTTAAAAACTTTTCAGTATATTAACGTAGGATAGAATATTTATACTGAAGTGAATTTGCTGAGGGTTGACGCTGATGGCCACGCCAACAGCTTTTTAGAAATATAATTCTTTTTTTTTCAATTCTTACGGTAATAATCTCATATCATTCGACATAATTCGAGTAAAAATTTACCGATTTGGTTGAATAAAATATGAGCAAAAAAAAAGGTCAAGGTTATCGCAGACAAAAATTTAATTTTTTTCGATTATACTATTTTTTAATATGCAATGAAAAGAAACCGAAAAAAGATTTTGGACATCGCCGGAGGAAGACTCGTGTCCAAAAATGTCTGATATCATCAGGGTCCTTTCAAAATTATTTCTTAATGGGCATCGGCCCATTTCCATACAGTTCTCTCGAACTTCCCGCAAAGTCCGCTTGTTAAATTTTGCAGCTGGAAAAATCTTAGAGCGCAGCTTATCTACATTTAGCCTCAACTTTCGCGTGTATGTCGATTTTTTCAATTAAAAATTTCAACGAATCGAAAATTTCATTTTAAGTAAATAAAGTTTAACCTTACACTTCTTACAAAAATGAAGTAGCATCTAAAGTTAAACTGTCACTCCTTTAATCTAAACTGAGTTAAAGACTAAACGAATTTGTCGCTTTAATTTGTTTGCTGTTTGTCACGCCTATCCAGCAGATATCTACACATTTTGTTTTGCAACTGAGAACATGATGTCAAAATAATTATTTTTCATTGAATACAAAATGATGTAGGACAGAAGAAAACAATTTCTCTTCATCATCATCATCATTATTAGCAGCAGTATCAGCAGCAGCATCAGTAACAATTGCATGTGGCAGGAGAAACACCATCAGCTATCAACTGCCTGATGCTTTAAATCGTGTCGTCGTTCTATACATTGTGTTTGTCAACGCTAAATTTTAAGCATGAAACTCACGTTTCACTTCAATGAATAACCATTAACCTGACTTCATCACATCACAGAATAAAACAGCAACCGATTCGTCGTATCGCAAGAACATCAAGATGTTGCTGATGTAAAATGATATTTACTGCACGATACGCAACCGTTTCTTGGAAGGTGATGGCTTGGTTAAAAATCACTGCGGAATCAATATAGGTAATTCGCCTTTAAATAGGCAACACATTAAATATTTAGTAGAAACCCTTTTAACAACATGATACCATAAAATTTGACCACATTTTACGAGTTGCCACTAAAAGCCGCAACTTATAAAAAGGCCCCAAATCAAAAGATCAACATTAAAATTGCACGGCATACTCGTATATGTGAGGAAGGAGGTAGGGCATGCTTAAATTGTCAGCATGTTTCGCAGCAGCATTTCATTTGTCTGTATACATTCGAAGTAATCTAAAGCTAAGTTTTTTCCCTTCATTCGAATGGAAGCGGTAAGCATTTTATGTAAAGAGTGTTACATTTGATGTAATTTTTTAGTTTGTACCTTCCGGTTTGACTATATTACTTTCATATGATTTTTCGTTCCGATTACCTTTCTGCTGAAGACTATTTAATGCAAGTAATCCCCTCTTAAAATTTATCTAAATGCATCAAATTTATTTCCATTATTATTATTTTCATTGAAAGGAGGATGTAAGATTACAATGGCTCTGTGAATGGGAAAAAAATTCAAGCAAATCTTAAGCAATTCCAATTCTAAATATTCACAAATTTTCGAATTAAGAACAAAACAATACCACATAGCTCATAGCAAATACCAATTTCAAAATAAAATTACATAGTTTTTCTCAAAATTCTGTTAATCGCAGAAAATTCCTAACATTTTTGCATTACAAGCAAAGCCTGAAGTATTAAATGCAAAACCAAAGCAAATTTCGAAAGCAACACAAAATGTAGTTTTAGAAAAATAGACTGGGATGGGTGGAGATTGAATTGAATAAGTGGCTGTCCCTGCCATACCTTCAACAACAGATACATGTGTGTGTGGCATTGACTTACAAGTGTTTAAGGTTCACACATACATGCATACACTCTAAATAAAGTTTGTGAAATTTTACACAATTTACTATTGAAAAGGGAGCCTTACACTACACTGTAAAATGTAAAATTTTGGTGGAAAGTCTTTGTGCAGTTCAATTCGAAGGCCACCAAATCCATTTCAAACTTTTCAGTTGGACTGACTTCAAATTGCGGAATTGGTTGCAGATTAAATATGTTGTTTTTCAAAAGAAATAAGAGAACATGTATTCCTCCGATTTGATTGAAAAACAATTTGTACGAAGTTATGCCCATTTAAAATTTTAGTGTAAAAACTTTAAAAACCGCTATAAAATTTTCAGTGGTGGTGTAGTATTCCACAGTTTTATTTAGTCTAATATTGCCCAGCAAAAATTTAAATATAATTGATTTTAAGTCATCCATATTAATGGCGTTTAATTTATAATTCTTTTAGAAGAATCTTACGCGATATTTAAGCGCGACACTCTTAATACTCTTCAAGAAGATGAATAACAACATGTATAAAAATAGTTTATTTTGAAACATCCTTGCGATTACTTGACAGCTTTTCCAGAAGATCGTTTGATTCCATTTTCCAGTTGATAGGGTTGAGTTAAAATGACATTTGGGCATTTTTAAAGCTAGTGGTCCCCACTCGTTAAAAATCAACCATTATAGGGACAATACAAAACAGTTCAGTACTATTTATACTGATTCAATGCCATAGCTTCCAAAAAATAATGATAGCATGTTGCCCAATTCCTATCTCTTCCTTAGGGTACAATCTATTTCCATACCAAATTCCATCAAAATCGATACAATAGTTTAGCTGTGAAAACATATTTTTCCGTAAGGGGTGCGGAATGGACCACTTAAAAATACCTTACTTAGGGCTTAATCTATCTCCATACCATATTTTATCAAAATCATTTGCATTTGTATAGCTGTAAAAACATATTTTCTGATAGGACGTGGTACAGCCCATTGAAAACAAATATCATTTCTCAGGGTTTAAACTATTTCCTTAACAAATTTATTCGAAATCGACAGTACAAAAACAATTTTTTGGTTAGGGGCGTGCACCAACCATTATAAAACAAATATTTTTCCTTAGCATTTAATCTTTTTCCATACCAAATTTCATCTAAATCGGTCAACATAACTGCAAACACTAACCGCCCACTAAAAATCAAATGTTTTTACTCAAGAATCAATATAATTCCATACTACGGCTCAGCCGTGACAGCGATTCTTTCTATTAGGGGCGATGCCACACCCACTAAGGACACAGACTTAATACCCTTTCGTATACGGTACATAAAGTATCCAGAATTGTTAAATAAAACGATAGAGAAATATTTATTCATCAAATCCCAAGTTAAAGTCAAAGTCGGGGGCCCGGTAGAAATTGAAAACTTTTTGAAAAATCTAGGAATTACTTGATTTTTGTCATATGTGCTTAATTTTTTTTTTTTAAAGATCAAATACGAAAAGCTCATCAAGTTTTTCTCAGACAAAAAATTGATTTTTTACGATTATATTATTGCTGACCACAAAAAAAATTTGTACAACTCTTCCATATTGAAAAATGTTTTCTGGGTGCGAACAGAAGAGGCAGCACTAAAGCGCAGTGATAAAGTTAAAATAAAAAGAACATTAAGGAACGAATAAAAGAAAAATCCCTGCTAAAGCTTATTCAAAAACGCCGCGCTGAATTTAAAATACCAAGCGCTGCAGTGATTTTCTCTGCTGTATGCTTTATTCAGCAGGATACATAAATGTAACTTCATCATCATCATGTGGAGTCCTTTCGCTGTAACTATTTTTTGATTGCCTTTTTTTATTGTCTAACCTTTAAAGTACAAAATTATTGTGGTAATAAAAATACAAACATTTTGCCAAATAAATTTGTTTATTGCAGCTCAAACAATTTCATTCTGCTTAATAGTAAGTAATAATTAAATTTCATAATTAAAAATACAACAAAATTATGATCGTAATGTGTACGTAAGTAGATGGTGTAAGTGATGTTTATTATGGACACTTGTTTTGTGTGAATTTTTTTTAAGCTTAATTAAAGTAATTTTTATAAATAAAATTAAATTTCCAAAAATAATTATAATCTTCGTAAATAAATCATTTTTCAGTGATAAAATTTTTTGCTAATTTTCTTTAAAAATTTCCAAATATACAAAATTTAATTTTACATGTGTCATTTTGACAGAGTCGCTTGAGTCGGTTGGATGTGAGACACACTGACGACATAATAGATTTTTACAAAATGCCACAAACTTATAGTGGGTAAAGCTTATTAAAAATGAAAATGAAAGTATTTATTTATGGCGTCTCAAAATGCAATTTGATTAGATTTTCTTTTTTCTTCTCACACGAACAGAAGTTTTTATAATACAAAATATTTTTTATATTACAGTCATAACGAAAATATAACAAGTCAAAAATTCTAATGATAGCATTGTAAAAAAAGTTATTTTAGAGGTCGTTCACACATTACGTAGCTTTCCTTGACAAAATTCCGACCCACTCTTGGTAACATTTCCACTTTTACTTTTTGCCCGCTTTACACTGAGAAAACGATATGTTTGAAACGAAATGTTGAAAAAAAATTTGATATCAAATATTTGATTCGAGTCAAAAAAACTTCAACCAACATTTACCACTATTTGTCCCAAATACAATTTGTTTGACTCAACTAAATATTTGATTGTTCTTTATCAAATTTCTAACTTTATTAATGCAACACTGCAAGAGAAATAGAAAACTACCTCAGTTGCAAAATCACAATCACAACATAAATTGCGTATTATGAAGCCAATTAAATTTCGTTTAGTTTTGGGCGAACAGCTGAGAAAGAGGCGACATTTCGCATCGCTGCAACTGGATTATCTGAATTTTACTTAGCGCGCAGTTAGAAAAATAACATAATAGGCGGAGAGCCCGCTGTACAAAAGTCGAGTGTATAAGATTACAGGATAAGATTTACGGGTATGATAGTAATGCATTTTGATGAAACTAACCAACCAGGGTTGCCTTACCAAAGCCTTCCCGATACCCGGAAATGCCCGAATTTTAGCCAATTTTATTGTTTTAATTAAAACTATATAATATTACAGCTCGAAATGTATGCCAAATAATAGAGCTCAAATAGACCTAAATATAACATATGGGGTTGAATTTGTTGAATCCTGTCCCAAACATGAGTTTTCACCGGTTTTTTGGATCAATTTTCATTAATGAAGATAAAAGCTTGCTTGTGTGTCAAATGACAGAGCTCGAAGAGCCTGAACAGAATTTATTGAGTTGCCTTGTCGAGTCAATGAAATGAAATCTATGAAATTTTATCTATGGGAGCTCCGCAAAGACGCCCCAACCTCTTCCCAAATATGATGGCAGTGAACTATCCTTTTCGGCACATTCAAAAGTTTAAAATCCGGATATGAATGTTTTGTATCAAAACTTTACCCATGCTGTTTTAGAATTTTTAATATGCTATAATAAATTGAACTCTTATAAAAATTATTATACTACTAACCAGGGTTGCCAAATTGCATATCAAAGCCGGGGGTCTTGTGGGAATTGAAAAATTTCGGAAAAAGCCTTTAATTGTAGGATCATCAAATTTTTTATATTAACTATTTTAGTCTATATTATTTACCGACACAAAAATTAAATTGGAATATTGACAACTAAAGAAACAAATCAACTTTTTCAAAAAAAAAAAATCATATCAATTGGGGGAGGCCGTTAATTCCTTGTTTTCAACTTGGCAACCCTGCTACTATGAATATTCATATGAATGTCGTTTACGAGCATATTATTTTTATAGGACGTTTCTTTTCGAATACTATATCTTTTTCACAATTATAGCATAACTGAAGTATCGCTCACAATGCAGTATTTCAGTCTATTTCTGAGGCTAAGCCCTAGCAGTTTTTGTTAAATTCGTTAACTGAAGACAAATGCATATCGTTATGTCAAATCAATATCATATGCGACACGCTAAATGCTAATCTGTGAGTGCTGATAGAGCTCAGTCGAAAAATAATTCATGGCGATCCATCGTTAATACTAAATGGCGATCCTACCACTAAAGTATAGAAGAAAATATATTAAAATTTATATGCACTAAAAATTAAGCTTCAAGTGAAAATCAATACATTTTATATTGCATTCTTTTAGGCTGCCGTAATAAGAGTTTTAGGTTCTTTGTTCAAAGAAGTTCTTTGATTTTTTAAACTACATATTGTATATTTAATTTTTTGTAGAAGCACTAAGCTAACATCTTACATGTATGCATGTGCAAATTTAAATAAAATTTTTTGCATCCCGGGTGGAGCATTAAGAATTAGCCAATATTCATTTGAAATTGAATTTTATATGTAAATTGTTCATGTATTTTTATATAGTTTGAAAAGAAAATTTTTCCAATTTAATATAAAAATGTAATCAACTTGTACACATAATCTTAGTTTATATTATGTATGCTAAAGGCTTAAGTCTATATTGTTAAAATAAACATTTGCAAATGCAAATAAAATAATAAGGAAACTTTACTGTTTGCTGCATAAATGAAAAATAAAAAATATCAAAAAGCAAGTTTGTGTTTCAACAGCTATGTAAGTGTAAACTTAATACAATGATATATTCATATCATCGTTTTTAGTAATGCAACACTAATTTAAATTTTAATGAAACTAAAATTTTCAAATCTGTTTGTGGTATTTATACATTAAGTCTGCAATTAACTTTAACAGTATTATATTTCGTTAGAATATTTTATCTCGTCGTTGCAGCACAAGATTTTCATATGTGTAATTTTTAAGCAAATACCAAACTAGACGAAGCAAAAGAAATGGGAAAAAATGACTATAAGCTTAATTGAAATCTGAAATTGGATATGAAATTTTAATTCGAGATACAAAATTTATATTCTTAAGCTACTAGAAATATGAATTTGGATATTAATAAATTCATACAATTATTTCAAATTAATAAAATGATTTTAAATTTAGGAACATTTACCAAAATTTATTCCATTTACCTATAGAATTGAAATGAAAAAATTATCCTATTCCATATATGGGGTCAAAATCTTGGCAGATTTTTCAGTTATATTAGATAATTTTTCCATTTTGCTCGAGAATACCTAAGAAAAATTCTGCTGAAAAAAGAAAATCAAAAATTTGGCCATTATTCTTTTTTATAATTTAATTCGTTGATTTTATTTTCGTTTTTGAGCGAATTATTAAAGCCTAATTTTGTTGGTCGATTGTAACAGATCACTAGAAAAAGTCGCTCAAAAAGGAGAAGAAAATTTTGTTTAGAATAAAAAGAAAAAATTAGAAAGTTTATTTCTTCAAAGGGACAAAATGAGCCATATTTTCCTACTTAGCCATGAATTTTAGTTGGCGTCAAAGTTATTGCGAAGAATTGTTATGGCAAAATAGTTCTGAAAGTCAAAGGCAACAAAACATTTCGGCCTAATGGGTTAATCAATCAAGGCTGTCTTAGGAGGCAAGAGTTGGACTAAGGAACATGAGAGTTCTGATTTGCTCAAATAAAACTTGATCGTAAATTTTAGAAATTACCCAGACATCCACTCAGAGTGCGGATGTATTGAAATGTATGAAATTCAAAATCTAAGAATGCATTGAATATTTTTGTTATTGAATACAATTTTTTTGACAACAAATTTCTGAGACTTTTACGAACTTGTTGGTATGAACTGGAAAAGTCGATGCCTGTATTTCCTATAATTTGCCTCATTAGGGTCCTTGAAAGGTACATGAGAAAGTTTTATTTTTGAATTTGTTTACGCTATCACACCCAGTTTGATTTCAATCACAAATTTGTGCAAAATCATAGCCCCATTGATTAATACCAATAAGTGTCTGTAATCTATTGCAGACATCATGTATTAAAAACATTTGATCATTAAAAAGAACTTAACTTGCCATTTTTTTCTTTTTTTTTGTATTAGCAAGAATTTGCTACAGATTTTAATATAAAAATAAACTTAAATCTAAAGTTTACAACTTTTTCGTACACAAAACTTGCTCCCAAACTCAACCAACCATTTGATAATGATTTAAGATAAAATGAAATCAAATAAAAAACGAAATCCTATTTAATCAGAGAAACTATCACTCCAATATGTTGTGGTAAGTGGCGCAACTGTTTTAAAAAGATCTTTACCAACAGCAAAATTCTCAAGTTCATTACTTTTAGGCTTCTGTTTCACCTCATAGCCCGGACAACGATTGTCCTTGTGACGCGTCAAACGTTGTTCCGAGGTGAACGCCCGCTTACATTTATCGCATGTAAAGAATACGCTGACATCTTCATGAGTATCGGCAATATGTTTGCGCAGATCAGATTTCGACATGAAGGATTTGTCACATTTATTACAATTATGCGGTGATGCATAGTCCTCCTTATGTTTTTCCAAATGAGAACGATAGGCACCCTGTATTTTAAATTGCTTGCCACAAACTTCACAATTGATGGGTTCACGTCCGCCTGAATGGGCCTTCTTATGTAGCACTAAGGATAGCTTACGCGTAAATTTTTGTTCACACTCATCACACGGATATTCGGTTGGTTTATCTTCCGGTGATTGCTTTTCAGATTTGCGCTTTTTCTTTTTCGGCGGCGACGGTGTTGTAACCTCAGTTACTTCTTCAGCATCAGTGCTATCGCCACCAATAGGATTTTCATTTGCATCACTGCTAGTGCTCTTCCTCTTCTTTTTCTGTTTTGGTGCTTTCGATTGAGTTGGTGTAGCACCAGACTTACGACGACTACCACGTCCACCTGCGGCAGCTCGTGATGCACGTTTTTTCCTACCAACCACGAAATCAGTATCAGAATCTTCATCAGCTGAAGCGCTTGCCTCAACATCGGATACTTTGAATTCTACATCGTCTAGTGGTTCATCCTCTGATGGTGGATCCGATTCAATGGGTGCATCAATTACCACATAGCCAGTGGGCCGTCGCAGTTTATTTTTGCTGCGTGAAAGTTTCTTACGTAATTCCTTCTCTGTATTCTCACATTGATTTTTCAATTGCACCGCAATTGTAACATTGTCGAGACAGGTATTGCAGATGTACTGCGGCATAAAATCTTTACGTGCAATTGTTACAGTTGGACAAATGATCATCAGCATATCGGCGACAGTGTGCGTTTCAACTTTTTTGAAAAGACTTACAAGATCATCTTTCGAGGTGCAAACACGACATTGATTTTCTTCAACAGCATTTTCTTTACTGCTTGCAGCACGTGCACTACTTGTTGGCAGCTCCTCAGATTCAGGAACTGGAGATTTATCTGCCGCACCTTTAGATTTGCTGCTAGCTTTAGCTGCCTTACTTGCCGCTTGTCTCTTAGATATGGGAATATCTTCTTCGTCGTCATTATCAATTTCTTCTAAAGCTGATGCAGCTAAAGTGGCAGCATCACGTCTTTTTTTCGGCACCTGTGTCGGTGTGCGTGTTGCTGAACTTCTTCCTTCGTCTTCCGGAGTTTCCTCTACTTCGTTGGCATCAAGATTAGCGGGTGTACTTCTGCTAGCGCCACGTCGTGTTCGACGTGGTTCGACAATTTCTTCAGTCGCATCTGCATCGAGAGCATTAAACTCACCACCATCCATGGGATGAGTCTGGAAAGAGTTAATATAGAAAAAAAAAGTTATTATTTCATAGAATTATCTAAATTTCAACGTTTTAAGATTAATAACCAAATAGGTTTTAATATATTTTTGAAATATTAATACCTTTCTTAAGTATCAATTTGATTTATAAATATTTAGATATTTAAGTACTTTGAAGTGAGAAAATTTCAAAAATAATATAGTCAGATACTTTAATGATTCAAAATATTAATGTCAATACTTATTAAAAAAATTGTACTGAAATTAGGTTAGTTTCCGTATTTTTTGTGTTAGGAAAATTTTAAAAACTACGGGAATGCAGAAATACATTTTTTTGGTGTCAAAGGATAAACGTCAAAAGTTTTTTGAAAATATGTAGTGAAAAAAAGCAAAAATAATTTTGTTAAAAGAACCCAAAATAAAATATAGAGTTGACACGTATAATGGTTTTGACATAGAGAAGAGAGAAACTAAATTACTCTAATCCACTCAAATCCACTCATAGGTTTTTCGATTACGAAAACACACCTAATGTATAGATTTTGAAGTATTTTGGTGAATTGATAGCTTAAAACATTGATACATACTTCAATATTTCGATGTCTGAAAAAGTGAACAATTTGATAGTGACTTATCTATAATAATGTCGACTCCATATTTTAAATAATCTATAGATTATAAGCCCAACTCCTGTTCAATTTTTATAGTGCCCATCTCCTACACCGATGACTGCACAAAACTTAGCTGAAGAAAAGAAAAACAAGCCGAACTTTTCATCAAATTTAAGGACCGCTACCCAGAGCAGTGAAGAACAAGGCTCCTCCCCATGATGCATACGTAAGGACCTTATGATGTATAAAACCTAAATTGACGACTACACTGACAGACGCGTACGTTTAGGTTCACTATACTAAGCAGATTATACCGCAGCATGGAAGTGGTGTCACTCGAATGCAGTGGTCTCAAAAGCACTAAATTATCAATCTGACTTTGTCCTGAATAGCAGACCCACTTATTTAGCTGATGAGGAGAGACAACTGCAGATTTAGTACTCTGCAACCTCGCGTAGTTAAGATCTGACTGGCCCGTTTCCTGAGGCTTAACATTATCCCGTAGGTCTAAGGAACTTCCCAGAAATACTTGATATATAGACGACAAGGACTTTGTTTGAAGTTTATACAACACTATTTTTGTTTTAGGGATCAAAATGTACAATTAAAGAAATAATTGTAAAAAAAAGGTATTGCTCAATTAAACTTAGGCCAAAAAATCCACCACAAAGTTTTCACTTACCTGCATTACAGTTTCCGGCTCCTCCAAATATTCAATACCTTCCAATCCATTTTCTTCCCCATTAGCAATGGATGCTTCTGGCAGCAGAATTGTGTTGGCAGCACGGCTCTTATTCAGTCGCGTCGACGGCGCGTCAAAGTCTGCCATTTTTGTTTTCTTTCTTTTGATTTTTTTCTTTCAAGTTTCAAATGCTCTTTTATTTTGATAATTTTTGTTTTTATTTGCACTTTTATTCTTTGTCTCTTTTCACTTTATTTTTTACGCGCCTCTAATTTGCCGCACTTTTCGTTGTTATTGCTACCGCTGCTGCTGCAGCCAAGCCAATTAAAAATTCAATTTTCTGAGGATGCCGGAGCGACGCGCTAACCGGAGCACTTACAAATAATATATAATTAAGAATGTATAAATAGCAATTTTCACTTAGAACTTTACACTTTATAAACTAATTTACTCAAACTTTTTACTATTGCACACATTTGTTTCGTATAAACTATTACAAAGATTACAGAATTCTATATTTTTCCTTTCACAACGCTCAGTCTGTCAATTTTTTTTATGCTATCAGCGGCGAAGTGAGAAAAAATTTGACCGTTCACAATAATATTAAGAAATAAAAGTTTCTAACACTTAGAATTTTTCATATAGTAGCAATTTGCAAGTTGTTCGCAAAAATTATGCATCTGAAGTTTATGAAAAAATATTGAAATTTTAGCACTTCACAATCTCGTCTGTACACTTGTATGCTTATACGGCCATTTTGAAATTTTCGCAATGTAAAAATCGACATAAAGTTTTCCATGCTGTTATTGTGAATGCGCACAACAAACGTTGTGCTTGGCTTTACTTTGCAAGTGTGAAAGAGACCAGGAGATTGCTTTGCGAAAGTATACTACAAAAGGAGTACTCTGGTTAATTCGCGGTGTGTTAGAAAGGGAGAAGCTGTTATTTATTGATTAATAAAATATATTTTTCATACCCCACGTAACGACAGTGGGCAAGAATGACCTGTAGATGTACATATTAGATATTAGGAGTAATAAAAATTTAGGGTTTTTCACTGCTTGACATATTTAGATAGAACGTTGGCTTAGTAAAATTTGTTGTTGATTTTTGTATATAAGTAAAATAAAACACATAACAATTGGCTGCTTATATCTATTTGGTGTTGTATATTGTATTTAATATTAAAAACAAAGTTGTTATTGTTTTACGTCAACATTAAAACGAGGCATTTTTGATTGTAAACTAGCACCAGAGAAGAATGCAAATATTGAAATATGTATAAAACGAAAAATTTGCAAAAATAGAGCAAAATGAAAAGAAAGAGAAAATTGTTAAAAACCTACATATGTATTTATTCTTATAAGCCGCTTGAAATAAGAAAATTTTTTTACACTATAATTTTAAATGATTTTGATTTGAATTGAGCCAATTTTGTCGAATTTATTGACAAACAACTTAAACGCTTTGAGGCCGTCCATTAATTACGAGAGTCAAAATAGGGCGGGAGGGGTCCGACAAAATCTCACCAAGGTGGAGGAGGGGGTCAAGAAAACCTCACGTCAACTATTTAATGCAGAGAATTTACATAATTATACCAGATAATTATAAGGTAAGTCTAACAGGAAGGAAAGATGGGGTCCCGCCAGATCTCACCAAGGGGAGGGGGGGTCAGAATTTAAAAAAAAACACCTCACGTAATTAATGGACGGTCCTTTCTCCATACATATCACTTCAATCAATTTCAACATAGTTTTTTTCCCTTTGAATATTTTGTAGTGTTTTTGAATAAAGTTTTGGAAAGCTCAAAAATCTATCTATATTTATAAATTTTTTCGTTTCCCATATCAGTACTTTTCGCAGTTTTAACACTTTGCGGCAACATTTTTAAAGTATATGAATGAAAGATTTAAATGATAGATGAGTAGCTTCAACTTTTTGAGGTGAGTCAAAATATAAGTATCCCACCATGCATAAAAATCTAAGCAATATGTGGGACAGTTTTAAGGCTATAACTCCAAAATGTTAAAATTAATTTCTTTTGTGATGATGCCTCATGCAATAAATTTAAGTGTTTTTTTTTATCAATTGTCAGTGTTGACGTTGAATAAAAGAATGACTACGAATCATTGAAACGGAACCATACCACATGTAACTTTTTCAGAACCAACAGAAAGGAAGGAACATGGCTTATGGATAGCCCCTAAGATTACATACAAAATTTCTGTACAATAATTTAAGCGCAATTGTGAATGTACAATAAACTGCCGTACGAACTTCCTTTATTTTGGTTGCTGAGCCGTTTGCGAGAAAGAAATCGCACCATGTTCATTGATGTTTTGTTTCATTTATCGATGCCGGTATTTTTTAAATGCTCAATTTGATATTTGTCCGACACAGCGATGCCAACCTTAAGGATTTTTCCGAAGACTTACATTTTTTGGCTCACTTTAGGCCCTAAAGTTTAGTGGCTTCGAATAGCAAAATCAAATTTACATGTCCTGTTGTAACAGCATAGTCAATGTTATATATTGAAGTTTATTATTTGAGATTTGTGTATCTGAATTTAAATAAGAAAAAAAAAAATTTACTCTTGACCATTTGAGGAAAAATAATTTTTTTTTTTTTATATGGCCGAGAACTTGGCAAACCTCGAAGTGAAATGTTGGGATAAAAGGATAAGTATTTTAATAGACGTGTCATCGCCCACAAGAAATATACTACGCCAGATCTACGTAGTACATGCATATGTATCTCCACATCAAAAGTGGGCGAAACATTATAAGTGGGCGTAACAGCTACCAAACAAACAAAAAATATTAAATGCCATATTTAGTGTATTTTGTGTAGGGTTACCAGACGTTCTTGAATTTGATGAAGACGTCCTCGAAAATGAATGTCTGGAATCAGATCTTGAAAAGTGAGCATAATTTTTTTCTAGACATTGGCTCTGCAGGAATCTGGATAATTAGTTAATTGGCAGGCACATGAGTAGTGAGAGTGTAGTGTAGTAAATCACCTATAGTTTTATAAGGTTAAATTTGTGATATGTATGTATGTAAGTAGTTGCTGGTTCATCATAATATAAAAAATAATATTTAATTTAGTTAATGTTATTTCCAATCCGACTAAAATCAAAAATTTACTGCAAATCTATGGTAAACAACAACAACAACAACAACACCAAATTAATTTTCTCATATGCGGCCTTTGAACTAAACCACCACACCACACAAGCTACACATAAAAGCAACACCTTTAAGCCTTATCCGGCGACAACCACTCGAATTATGTACCATTACGTGCTGTGAATAACTAATTGAAGCGATGAACTTTCCACAGAGACTTTCGACTGTCGACTTTGTTCAGATTACCACATTTTCGTAATAAAAGTAATTAACGTACAATTTCTTTTGATGATGCATAACTAAAAATCAAAAAAAGAATGTGGTTGGGGTGAGTAGTGAGTAAAACGAAAGAAAAAAACAAAAATTTTTTTCAGTAATTAAAGCCCAAACAATACAAGTCGACACAATTTTTGCGTCTGTAATAAGTCCATAATTTTTCCATTATTCAGACGTAAATTTAAACAAAAAATGTTAACATAGCCACCAAAGTTTACAATTGTAGTCTCCAGACAGATATGTAATGCCGATTTTAAGACTTTGACTGTATGCATATAGGCAAATGACAAAAATAGAAGAAACAGACAGAATTTAATAAAACTTCATTCCTATGTAAATTCGAATACAGGACGAAGCAAATCGCCCTTGGTTATGTTCATTTATTTTTGGACTTTGGCTATTGGTTGATGGAATAATTCTTTGTTTACGAAAAATATTCCCGAAATGGTCTTTAAGATGATTCGATCGTGAGCCTGCTGATATTCAAAATATATTTTAGACTATTTCCCATCGAAGCCATATTTTTTATTATTCTGAATATATCATAGGTACATATGTTCAGCTTTTCTCATAAATGATAATAATAGATCCTTTGAAGGCTTTGCGCCGCTGCTAAAGCTCAAAAATATATTGGTGTCAAGATGTTTTTTCGGTTACAAAATTTGTTTTGAAGCCTCTTCCCGACGATTGAAGCAACAAAATTTTTCAAAAATATGGGCCTGAAGTCAACCTAAGACTTATCCAAAATTTTAATTTTTTCCCGAAATTGAACCGTGGCTGCCCCTGAAAATGTTCAATTTATATATTTGGTGGAATAACTATTATTTCGCAAATTGGGTCCAAAACAACACTTTAAGGGACCTGGGAGCACCCTTGGCTTTTCCGAAAATTTAATTTCAACCCATTAATTGGTACAGTAATTTTTTTTTTCAAAAAAGGTTTGGAAACGTCCCGGGCAACCCTCTTCATGTAAAAATTTATTTCGTGTCTTTTCTATCGATTGTAGCAATAAAAAACGAGATATCTTTTACTATTTCTTGCTTATCGCTGTGTCAACGATAAAAACTTATCTTGAGCATATTTTGCTACATATCTACTACATACAACTATTTCTACAAATTTATAATTTATATTCTTGTATACGACTTTCATCACAAATTATTTATATTCTTATTTTTTAGAGCATGGAATTTTCAATATGAAAGTAAGTTTGTTCTCAAAAAAACCTATATACGCAACTGCTACTGACATTATGTCAACTTTTCTTTAAATGTCTCACATAATTTATTGTAATGTATAGTAAGCGGGAAGGAGAAAAAGATATAAAAAGAAAGACAACATACATGGTAAATTGCCAACGTTTACTCTAAGCCTTTCATTTGGTTTTTTTTTTGGTAACTATCCATCTAAAAGACCGTCGTGATTGGAAAAGTTCTTTGTTGAGTGATGGTTTTTTTTGTTGTTGTAGTGATACACGCATGTGATATGGGTCCTGAAGACAGTTGAAGAAGAAAAAATAAATAGAAAAAACAACATCAGAATAAATGTTCAAATGTCGACAAAAATATGGTCAGTAGGGCTTGTAGATTAAATTGAAGAAATGTAAGGTAAAAGTAGTATCTTAGAAAAGGAGACATTGTCACACAATGATTTATGTTCGCATGTAATTTAAGGGAAATCTTATGTAAAAAAAAAAGAACTTAATGTCACAATATAACTTTTATTGGTATAAACTCTTGTAAATTGAGGAATATAAAAACATAAAGTTCTCTTTTAACTTTTTTTCTTCTGTTAACCTCACCAACCAAACCTCAACCAAATTAATGTCGACAAATGATTTAGAGAAATGTCAAGCATTTCACCAACGCTTCAAATAAGCTCCTGGAAATTATGCGAAAACCATACAAAATTTTTGCACTTATTTTCTAGGAAAAAAGACCAAAATAATTTTACATGTATGTCAAAAACTATAATTTTTTTAAAACATTTTTTGAATTTTCCATATAACAAAATCAAGAGGGTATATTTAAATACCCTGTTGTATCACAATGGAACAATAGCTGGGTTTTATTCGCCATCCTTTGCTTAGTATTTCATAAATATTTTAAAAATTAAATTAAACAAAATAACTTAATGGGTATCATCACACATCGATTTAAACAAATATCACCATTATTTTTAAAAACTTTCTGCTTTCCCTGCTCTATAACGTATACAACTGAAACCTTTTTTCTTTTTGTTAAAGTTTCTCACTTCAATTCTAAGAAACTTCATCGAATGTGTTAGGCAGTCAGCAATTTACCAGATGTCCAAAATGACCACGTGCAAAATACTTGACATACTTGACTGCAGTTGCTTAATACGGTATAATACTCACACAACTCGTGTGCATGTGGCGTATATTGAGAGACCGTTAACAATCTAACAGACATTTAAACATCCGTTACTTGAACGAGCAGTAGAAGTTGACTTACATTACAGAATGTGACAAATTAAATTCCTTCATCATACATAGACATATACATACGACGTATGTATGGTAGATATGTATCAATGTGTACAAACTTTAAACATTAAAGGATCAGAAAAGTCAGTCACAAAGATATCACATGTTGTACCACAAACGTGACATATGATGTGAATAAAATTTGTGAGCCGGAAAATAGATTTGGTTCATTTGACACTTTGTATTTGTTAGCAAATACGCTCACCAACAAACTACAGGATGAACATCATAAGAGCTATGAAAATTGTTAAAGAAACGCTAGTTCACCTTAAAGTCACTCTCAAAACTACACAAATTGTAGAGACCTTAAGGCAACGAATTATACTCGAATGTCCGACAGACAGCTCAATGAGCTTCTAAGAAGAAGCTGTAGCATAATGTTAAGGATACAGAACAGCTGAGGCACAAGTGTTTTATATATCACAACTATATCCTAATTTCTTTTATATGAAAAGTAAAACGATTCCTTAATGTTTAAAAATTAGAACAAAATCTTGAGACTTGTGGTATGTTTTCATAGATTTTTCTAAAGTCTTCAACATATCATGGTTGTAATTTTCCATATATATGGAGCATTAAATGTCAAAGAGAATGGCACTGAATATGATGTGATATGATAATTTTTTATATTTATGGTTAAATTATATAAAAAAGAAATATATGAATAAAAATTAAAAATACCAAAATTTTGACTTTGGCGAATTTTGAAATTTAAAGCATCATTTACCCAATAGGAGGTGAAAAATTTAAAAATTAGTTTTTTCAATGAACCAACCAATGCCTAACATTTGACATCAGAACAAATTTTTTGTTTTTATTTGTTTTTTCATATATTTTAAAAAAGTGTAGCACAACAATAGTTTTGACCTTTATCGAAGTGATTAATGGTATTTCATCAAATACTATATACCAACAACAAAAATATCATCAAAGTTTGCGAACTCCTATCGTTTTAAATTGACCGCATAGATAAGGTTTAAAACAAATAATTTTCTATTATTTCTGTATAGATTTATTTGTTATGACCTTCTTCTTACAATGCCTTTTTCAAGGTTCCTTAAGTTTTGGTTTATTTTTAGTCGTTGCTTTTATTATTTCAATATTGGCTAACTTTATAGCTAGTTATTTTCGCTTTTACTTTATTTCAAAACAATTTTTATTTTTTAGCAAACAAGTTCGAAAGTTACCAACTAAGATCCACATTAACATATGGGCACATGGCCAACCAATCCAAAGTAGACATGTCGGCATGACAGTTTGTATATTGGACAAATGGTAAATCCAATTTATACACAACACGGCGGTAAAATGGCAAACTTAAATTGAAAAATAGTAACAATTTTATCTTCTTTGATTCCAGATCGAGTATAAGTATAATAAATATAATAAAATTCATTTGCTTGGAATTTGAATTTTTAAAACTCATATTTTTAACATTTTTCTGCTTTTTCAAATTTTTCAATCTCATTCAAACTTTTTCGATATTTTCCATATATTTTCGTCTCTCTAACTTTTTTCTCTAATTTTTTTTTTTTGATTATTTCAACGTTTTTTAACATTTTTTTTCTTGTTGATTTTTCAACCTCTTTAAACTATTTTCGAGTTTTTCAATCACTTTGGAATTTTTCCACCACTTTCAACATTCCCCATTTATTTTTCAACTTTTCAAAATCTCTAAAATACTTTCGACTTTTCAATCTCATTTAATTTTATTCAGGCTTTTCTATCTCTTTCAAATTTTTTCAACATTTTCCACATTTTATCGACTCTTTCAGCTCTTTTGAACATTTCTCAACTTTTTTTTAAACATTTTTCAATTTTTTCGGTTTTTAATATTTTAGAAAATTTTCCGACTTTTTTAACATTTTTCAATATCTTTCATCTTTCAACTTTTTTCAACATTTTCCATATTTTAACGTCTTTTCCAGTTCTTTTCAACTGTATTAACATTTTTAAACTAGTTTCGACCTTATTCAACTTTTATCGAGTTTTACAACTTCATTCAACTTTCTTCAACATTTACTATATATTATTTTGACTTTTCAACATTTTAAGACTAAAAATTTTTTTTAATATATTATTTTTTCAGCGATTTTCAACTATTTCAACCTCTTTCAACTTTTTTCGAGATTTTATACCACTTTCAATTTTTTCAACCGTTTCAACATTTTTCAATCTCCTTAAGCTTTTTTCCACTTTTTTTCGAGTTTTTCAACCTCTTCTTACTTTTTTCAACATTTTCCATATTTTATCGACTGATTCAACCTCGTTCAACTTTTTTCAACATTTTCCATACTTTTTCGACATTTTGAACCTTAAAACGAAAAGCCGAAACATGGTCTATCTCCTGGTACATTGCTTTCAAAACATTTGGTTTTTGAGTTAAATGGCGTCGATTTTAGAAATGTTTGTGCACTTGTACCGAAGACAACAATTCTTTTGAAGCATTTCTGAGTACCATCAGCATTGAAGCATTTCTAGGACCATCTCTATTGGTGCCGACAAGATCCGATTCGCATTCAAATAAAATGGTGAAAATGGAAATGGAAATACAAAAACCACTAAATGTAGTCGGTCGGCAAGCACTAGAGTGGAATTCTCAGGGTAAAAGAAAACGTGACCGTCCTAAGTTATCGTGGAAATGATCGCTAGAAGAGGAAATACGTAAATAAAGAAAAAGTTGGGGAGAATTGAAGGCATTCGCTACAATCGTGCACGATGGAAGAGTTTTGTGGAGGCTCTATGTTCCGTAAGGAGATAAAGGATTCGAAAAAATGAAAAATTTTTGAGTGCAAACTTTTTATTTATTAACATTATTTGACCACAGTATACAAACAAATACATCATACTTGTACTGTCAAGAACACAACGAAAAACAGCACTGATGCTGACTACACATGTAGTCATAATCTTAAGCACAAAAAAAAAATCCGCAAGGAAAAATTAAAAATTAAATTTTAAAGAACAAGTCAACTACTTAATTTCTGTGTACTCAAAAGTACTGGTGACTGTATAAATTCAAGAAAATGGTTCTGCCCAAATCGATGTTTGTGACTTAAAAGTCAAGTGTGATATAAAATCTATATCAGTTTCGCATTCAGCGTCGAAATTTATATAGGAAGTGCTTAAATAAATCTTTGTTTCCAGGAATTTTTTTTTTAAAAAAGTCCCAATGATTAAGTTTTAAGTTAAAGTGATCATTGAACTGAGTGTTCCTAACATTTAAAAAAAAAGTTTTTGATTATTTTATTAAATTCCTCAATTTGAACGCTGTAACATACGACCAGTGTAAGGATAAGGTTTAGGATGATGATGATGTTCTGGTCACTGAATAACTCAGTCACTCTGAGTAAAGCGTAAACAGCTGCGTAGGGGCAAGAAAGAAAAAAAAAACGAAGGAAATCCAACAATAGCAACAACAAAAAGGATAATAACTGCAAGAAGTTGTTGACTGAGTAAAGCAGATTTAAGGATTATTGATAATACACAGTGGAAAAGTTTGCACAGCTATTTAGTTGAGCATAGAAGAACGGTATGAAAGTAACTTGAGCTCTGGGAGCAGCAATTTGTGTTTATAGGAATTGAAACTGAAAGAAAAACAAAAAGAAGTTTGGGTCCTATGTAGATACTTTTAAGCTGGCTGGGTTTGTTTCTCTTGAAATTTAATTTAAAGTTTCCTTTTATTATTCATTCCTTTGTTTTTGCAAATATCTCATGCAGCGCAATTGTTTGATATGAGGGACTTACCTTATCTCGGGTTAAATGAAAAATTGTATGTTATTTCTCTATTGAATATTTGTTTTCTCAGAAAAGGGGTGCCACATTAAGATTGTTTCAGGTGCAAGTTGCTCTGAAGGGATTGCTGTTTGAAGAACATATTAAAGTTTAATTTTTATTGAATTCTTTTACAGTATGTTGGTTGGTATGTGAGTTTGATTTATAGAAAATGCCAAGATTTTATACAGATTTTTATTTCTTCTTTTTGCTTACCAGCTTAGAAGTAGCACTAAGGAGTGTAAAGGTGATGCAAAAGTTACTATGTTAAAAGACATTTGAGGTCAGGAGATTTTTTTCCCCAAAATGAAAATGTCAATTTTTTTTTTCATCATGCCAAGCCACTCTACGGTACTATTTTCAAAGCAAATGACAACAGCAATATTCCAAATTACTTCCTGCAAATCCTGCTTGCATTCTGCATACTTTTTTTTCACCGTTATTTTCGTAATAACATTTTATCATAGGAAATATACAAAAACATTGTAAGCACATATAGCTTTTTCGCTGACAAAGTCAAGCAAACAAAACATTCAAAACCCACAGGGAAAGTTGTTTCTGTCTGTTCTGTCAAACTATACGATTTTCTTTATATAATATAAGAAAAAGCTCGAACGGCACATCTTTTACGAAAGTATTCTTCAATACATTAACATTCAAGATAACTTAAGTTGAACTCTTAACTTATCATTCATATAATATGTATGTACATATGCATGCTGAGAAGAAAATACTTTGCTGTTTGTCGAAGGCACGTGCTGTGTTACCAATTCTTATGGTCTGTCAAATTCGTAGACATATTTTTTAAAGGTATTTTAACGAAAAAGTTTTACATTTTTCGAATTAAACATAATATTTATTCGGCAACTTTTTATTCTGTCAGTATCATAATTTATAATTTATAGAGTTTGTACACACTTCAGGTTCACCGACTTTTGTTACCCTTGTGTCCTTATTTGTGTGTCAGGTACTTATGTATTTGATAGGTAGCAGCACCCATTAGGAAATATATTTTATGCTATGCTGAGAATAATTTAATTTTTTTATAATTGTATTTTTTTTTGCCGCTGAGTTATTTTTGAAATCAATGTTATTACTTGGGTATACAAAAAAACCAACTTTTGATAAAACTCAGATATGTGATTCAGGAAATGATATCCTCTCTTAAAAGTGTAAGAAAATACTTTTGAGGCAAATTTGAAGTATTGATAGAGCTGCATTATTCTAAAAATATTATGAATAAACTTTCTCAATTCATTTCCAAGACATCTTTGTTCTTTGAAATAGCGACGTTTAAGCTCAAGAGACCAGACTATGTGCGAAGACTCCTATTAATTCTTAATTAATATTTAAAGTATTGATTTAGAAACAACAGTTTTTATTTTTAAAATAAAACAATTCCATTTGTTTATTTGTTGTTTAGTTTGTGTTGGTGAGAAGAATTTAATTTAAAAAACTTCCAAAATGTCTAACTCCGGCTTTGCTAATCATAGTACCACTGCATTAAAATTTCATTGCATACCTTTAGAGAAAAACTTAACTATGCAAGATTGTCTAAGCAGAACTAATGTTGCTTAGTTATAGATTCAGGATTGAACAAATATTTAAAAATGATAAACTAATTTAGAATAGAGTCTATTGTTCAGCCAGCGAAAAAAATATTACTCAGATATATGTATATACCATAATTTCTTCTCTATTCAACAGAAACCTTTCTTACTTATAAGTGCATCGAAAATAAGAGAGTTTCCAGCCTCCATTCAGTGTTTGAGCTTTCTGATTCCATCAACACTAGCCATGCACATAAAATATCTCTTTCAAAACCATAAACGCAACCATAAAATCACACTTCTCATTTTTTCTTACCGGTCAAATATATCTTTTTTTTTTGCGGTTTCCTTTTGTGTTTGTGTGGAACACGTTATGACGTGTAACGTCATGTACATACAAAACGTACAATTTTCTGAATACATTTTCAAAATTGATTTATGTATATAGGATGTTAAAGGCAAAAAATAAAAGTAATTTGTCGTCACTTGTAGGAACAAGTGTAGCAGAATGTACATGACGGTACAATGGGAAATTCTAAAATATTTACAAGTATTGCTATAGTACCTTCATACTCCATATAGGTTGAGTAATCCATTTTGGTTACTTTGTAAAATTATTTGCATAAATTGTGATTCAAAGGTTTTGAAATTAATTTTATGATAAGAATATGAAATGCTTATTTTTTTTTGAAGCATTCTCTTTTATTGCGTTTTGGATTTAATTTCAATCTAGCAATTTTATAAATTAAATTAGCGGTTTAAATATTTTAAACTAATTTTTCGAAAAAATTCTGAAACTGATTTTCGTAAAAACACGGTATGTTATAAGCAAAAGCAGCTGGCTTAAATTAAATGAAACGTGAAAGCAATGTGTTATTTTAATACTGCTGGTTATAAATAAAGTTTGTATAAATAACAATTATTATGATTGTTATAAGCAATTTAAGATTTAGATTAACTTTTTTTTGGAAAATCACATCTCGGAAAAAAAAATTTTTCCGACAACTTGTTACTTGTTACACCATAAAAGAATTTTTTTTGAAGCAATGGGTCTCCACTTTGTTTTAAACAAATCCGATTTTTCTAAGATACTCCGCTTCTTTTTGACGTGAAATTTATATCATAAATGCGCAGATGTATTCTGTGTAAGATAAAAATAAAAATTTCTTAGGGCACTCAATAGATGTTCAAATAGCATTAGTTTTTGCGAGTAGTAAAAAATATCAAATGCGTAGTATCCGTAGTACACACATCATGCAATCATCTACATACAGTTAGTTACGTATACGCTAGTATCTATCCTCAAAAAAGTTAAGTTTTTGATTTTGAAAAATCAAGGTCAAATTTAAAAATTTTCGAAAAATAATAACGACCTTCGGAAGGCCATTAAAAAGATCTATCGAATTCACATGGACTAAGATTTTTACAGTCCACTCAATAGGACAACACTTTGATCAAGTTTGAGATCAATCGGTTATGTTGGATTTTCGGCTAAGGACATTTTACATAAAATGCGTCATGTAGGTATGTACTTTCGATTTATTTTAATTTCAACCGGTAGTCTTCCTAGAGTTTGCTGCAGTAGCTACTATATCATAAAAGCAAAAAGTTGAACATTTTCTTTTTTATATAAAGTTCTTAAATTAAGTGAAATATTTTTAGCATGCACAAAGAATTTCATAATTTTCAAAGTTGACAAAGTAGAAAAGCAAAAAAAAAATAAACAAATTTGGCAAAATATTATTAAGGAAAATATGACGATTCAGTTGAATGCTTGACGAATTATTTATACTTCACTAAGTTACTTAGAAAAACACAAATGAACAAAACAAATTGTGGGAAAAATCAAAGAGATCTACTGCGAGTTTGTATATTTAAATCTAATGTGAATTGGCAAAATAAATATTGACAAGAGCCCTATTACCACCGCTGCTGAAAAGCGATCCTTAAGCCTATGAGCAAAAGTTTGTGTTGTAGCTTCACTTCAATCATGACATAAATATGAAAAAAATACAGACTTTGGATATAAATAATAAAATTATGAAATTTACTTATATTTATTGGAATTAAGGAGTTTCAAATATTTTTGCTATTGATTGAATTGGAAACTTCTCAATAAAATGCGTAATGTAATTTGTTTGCTTGTATGGCATATTGGCAGAAAGTGCAGAATTTTTATATTCATAAAACTATTTACTTTTATTTATAATTTCTATTTACATATAAGGTCTTACACGATAAGCCTAAATCTCATGAGACTCGTGAAAGCGTTGGGAAGACATTAGAAATGGCGAAGGTATAAACAAATTTGCTTGGGTAGCATTTTGAAGAACATCCTTGTGGCCGCAAGGACTAACAGCTAAAGTTGATCTGTTTTCACAAAGCTGAACAACATAAATTTTGTGTCATCTTGTTGGCACAAATATAATGAATTAAGTTCCTATAAAAAATGATAGGTTCGTAGCAGGAGCGTCACTTCACCAAAACCTTGGGGGGGGGGGGGCAAGAATTATAATTCCACCACTATTAGATGATTTTTATTGAATTGTTGTATTGAATAATACCTAGTATCAGATCCTTGGGGGAGCCAATGCCCTTCCCAGCCCTACCGAATTGACGACACTGGTTCGTAGACGTGCGCGCATCACGCATGACTTACTGAATTGATTTTGAAGAACATTTTTTTAGTTTTATTCCTTAAACTCGAAGTTTATATAAATATATGCACAAAAAATGGAATTTTGTCTGTATGTTATGTATAAAACTGAAAACTATTGAGCGGAATGAGCTAAAATTTACAGCCTATGTTTGATTTGATGTCAAAAAGGTTTAGAGCATAGTTTATATATAGTTTGGACAACAGGGCGTGGCACCTTCCATAATACAAACACAATTAAAACGCAATATAATGGCGCCTATGCTAGCAGGTTCTCTGATCCTTGATGCTAGTGTCCAAAATGTCCATCCTAAGCACCTCAAAACATGTGAGCGGAATTGGATAATAGACGTAGCTCCTCATATACAGCAAAACTACTTAAAATCCTATCCAAGTTTTGAAATTGGGTAAATGGACTTAATTGTCTGAAGTAAGTACTGTATAAAAGTTAGACGGGGCTGTACAGTGCGAAATGCACGGGCAAAGTCGGGGGTTCAACTACTTATAAATATGTACCTATATAAATGAAATAGAGAGTTTTTTAATTATCATATCGTTCTCGTATCGGGAACAGTATTCTTATGACATTTATATATGCAGGGACTTAAGGGGACGTCCATTAATTACATGAGTTAAAATAGGGGGAGGAGGTCCGGCAAAATCTCACCAAATCTCACCAAGCGGGGGGGAAGGGGTCAAGGAGAACCTCATGTCAACTTTTTAATGCATAGAATTTGCATTAAAAAATTATGATTTAAATCTCACGGGAGGGAGGGGAGGGATCCCCCTAACTACTTTTGATAGTAGCTCTACGACTAAGACGAATAATAATAAATGCTTTGATCTTTATTATTTACTGGATTTAATGCTTAATTCTAATGTTAAATATTTAAATGTCCTTTTTGATAATTTCTTCTTCTAAAAAAATCTTTTAATCATACCGCATACCGTTCTCTCATTTCATCGACATTACGAGTAATTATCGTCGCTGTTAATTATTATTTCTTGTTATTATTTATTTTCATGCCTTCTATTTGCAATGTGGTCTGCTTGTGAACGTATGTGTGCAATGATTTTGTAGCTTGAAGACGGAAAACTCTTCGTAATAATATATTGCAACTCTGACTCAAATGGCAAATGTAGATTACTGAACAAAATTGTAACGAGCCACTGTTTTATTGGGCATATCTTATGGATGGGTATACTACAGAAATTGCTATGAACCAGGCGGAAAGGAAAAAATTCGAACAGAATTCTCACACATGGCTTGCCTTGATAAGAAAAGAAAAAAAATAACTTGGACAGTCACACTTAATTACATCGCTGAAAGAGCTTACAAAATTTTACAAAGTGACATACAAAAATAAAATGTAATGAGAGACACCACAATCCAAAGGATATGAATTTACTATTTTTATCAAAGTAGCGAGTATGTCGTATCACTGTGAACACCTGTGCATTCAAAAGAGTTGGTATTTTTATTATTTCAGTAACTTACAATTAGTTAAATTGGCTCACTTATAAAGAGTGATAGAGTGATGGATGCAAAAAAATCCGTCACCTATTATTATTGCTCGTATGTATGTAGGTGCATATTCCTTGAATTGTCAAAACAATGAAGAATATTCATTAAACTTGGCTAAAATATATCAATAAATCAATTAAGAAATACGCAGATATTTCACAGTGAGTGATAATACATACATAAATTTGTGAAGTTTATTTGTATCTGCCTTCCTCACTCAATATTTGTCATTCGTCCTTCATTTTGCGTTATCTTATATCTTATACGTATTTCTGGCTGTCATTTGCTAATAACTGCTAAATGGAGTGACATCTTCTTGGTAAACAGAAAAAAAAACGTCAAAGAAAAACCATATATATGAGTAACCACTTTGTTGTCATAGACATAACCAAACATCCAACCAACCCATGCACTTGTATACCTACATACATACATACTGCGATACATCATTCTGCTCCACGACTGTTTGCACTTTTTATCTTGACGCTTGTCTGTGGCCTTATTGCGATCATTTCCGCTACTGAAATGTCGATTTCCTGTGTATTTCCGTACGCATGCAGAAGGTGCTGCTCATGTGTGCCTGGCTGTGTGTGTGTTTGTGTTGTGTGTGTCGCCCGTAAATCCTTGTAATGACTTTCACAACTTCAACTATGCTCGCATTTGTATGTGTGTGAGTATGATGTAATTTGAAAAGGAAATTTCGCTTGAAAACAAATACGGTCGTTACTGCAGTGGTGTGGTGCACAAAAAGAAAACCCCATGTAATTTATCTTGGCTTTTCCTTTTCATTTCTACGGATACATAACATCTCATTTAAACGCCTGATGTTTTTCGTTTCGTAAATACTCCCGATAATTTTCCACACTTAGTAATTTATTTTTAATATCAAATTCAATTTAATTTTAAGTCCTATAAAACTCCCTCGTTAATATTGTCATAAGCCTAATGATGCGAGTATTTTGAATTAACAATCCTTGCTACAAACTAGGATTATGTGTATGAGAGATGTAACTAAATCAGCCGGAAAGAAGGAGCTTCTATGTTGAAATTATGGAATAATTTGAATATAAAAGTTTACGGTCTGGAAAGTTTAGAAACTCTTACAATTAATATAATGGTCAGAGTTAAAACTTTTTGCTTTACAGATAAAAATAAATGTAATTATAGCACAGTAGAACATAAAAATTGGCAGATATATAATATACATATATTTATGAATTGAGCTTTTGAAGCAACCAAAACAATGTTTACTCCATTTTATTTTTTGCCATAGCTTTCAAAAATAAATATGATTGCATTATTTTGCTCTATCTTTTCCTTGGTGCTCAATATATCACCATATGAAATTTAATAAAAATCGGTTCACTAGTTTAGCTGTGAGAGCATATTTTCTGATTAGGGGCGTTACACTGCCCATTAAAAACAAATATCTTTGCTCAGTTCAATCTATCTCTGTATTGAATTTCATCAAAATTACTCGATTAGTTAAGCAGTAAAACCGTATTTTCGTGGTAGGGGCGTGGCACTGCCTACTCAAAACAAAAAAAAAATAAAATTTCCTTCAGAAATCTATATACCTCTATACCAAATAATATCAAAATCGATGGAGCGGCTTAGTTGGGACTGCGTTTTTTCCCTATTAGGGGAAGTGCCACGTCCAATAAAAATGCCAGAGTTCCCTTCTTTAGGGTTTAATCTATCTCCCAACCCTATTTTTCTGTTAGAGAGGTGGCACCACTTTCAAAAATTATACAAAATATTTGTTCAAAACGACTGCTGGTATTGACTGGATGGATGGAAATGCATTTTATCCTGATTTTAACACCTAATATGTCTAACAATTTGAGGAAGGGTTATATATCAGACTGCTTGGTGGTGAGGTGGTAGAAGCAATTTCTTTAAGTGATGTCATGAAAATGCTCGCTGAATGCCACGTTTAGTATGATCCAGACCAAATCATATTATGTAGCACTATGGAGACGTCCATTAATTACGTGAGCTAAAATAGGGGAGAGGGGGTCCAGCAAAATCTCACCAAATCTCACCAAGGAGAGGGAGGGTAAAGGAAAATAAACTTGCATATAACGCATAACGTTTAAGGGGGCAGGTCCAGTCATGGTTTTTGAGCAATCGTTTTGAGCAATCGTTTTTGCATTTTCTTAAAGTATGATATCTTAAAAATATATCCTGAAAATTTGAACTCAATCTGACAATTACTTTTGGAGTTATTCGGCAATAACCAAAGGGTTCTCGGTGGTAAGAGTACCGAGTGTAAAACTTTAAATGCATTTTTCTCAAAACTATGTTTTCGGAACCGGTGACCACTGTAACTCGAAAGCGGCTGGATATATTTCAATGAAATTTACACAGTTTTTGAAGAACATAAAAATCTAGTGCCTGATCGAAGGATTTTTTTTTTTAAAAAACCGATTTTTTATGAACAATTAACTGTTGGTTTTTTATCGAAGGAGGTAAGTGTTCCTGAAGCCGCCATTTTGTTGATTTAAAAAAAAAAAAACCTTCGATCAGGCACTAGATTATTTATTTAACTAACTAATTTTTCTCATCCGATTGATTTGAGATGATTTGCCAAGGATTTGTGATGGTCACCGCAAGACACTATGTATGGGACAGGGACCAACACAACCAGCTATAACTTTTTTTATTTTTTTAAAATTTTTTTTTTAAACTTTCGTCAAGGCAAGCTGAAACATTAAGTAATAAGTGCACATTATCACTTTTATTAAATAAATTAAATTAATACCAAAAAAAAAAAAAATGATTGAAAATGCTCTAATTTTCACGGCCATGACTGGACCTGCCCCCTTAACTAAAAATACCTTTAGCCACATGAAAAGTAACTTTGATGAGATTTTCATTGTGTTGCAATAACGTTAAGTTCATTTAAAAGTAATATAAAATTAAAGACTTGCTTATATAATAACAATTTTTTTTTACGATATACTTTGTGCAATATTGTGAGGTATAACATTTTTGTCATTAGTAGCATCAACACACTTAGTGGTATATGGTGTAGGTGTAGTAGCGGCTAGGGTATTACGGAATACTTGCAGTTTTTAAAAATGGAAAAACATGCAACTTAACATATGATAACATCTATGTAATAGGAAACGGTTGTGACCCATAGATTTTGTGATATTTCGTTTCAATAACAAAAAACAACTGTTACAGATAAATATGAATTATGCTTTCTACACCGATATATATCTCGTTTGAAAGCTCTTTTTAAGTGCTTTATTATCATGAGAATTATAATGTTGTGGACTTTTAACTTTTGGCTTCATTATAGAAATACGATACTATACTAAGTACTTAGGCTCTAACTAAACAATTACATAAGTACTCGTATAAACATACCATTCTAATCATAAATTTTCATAGCTACGGTACAGCGAAGTGGTTGAGCAGAATATTCTAGGAAGACATAATATGACACAATATACCCAATACTCCCCTAACGTAATTTTTGTTATTGCATGATATTTTGCTTGAGGAACAACATCAAGTGTATGCAAATCACAAATGCCTTAGGGGGATGAATTTCACTAGAAAATTTTGTCATTGCCGCACATCCAAGGTTGCAGGTCGCAACAAGTATGCAAATCATGTGCATAATTTCAGCATATTTTTTATTTTTGTTAACAACGACAAATATTTTTGTAGTTAGTTTTTGTTGTTCGATACAATGATTTTATTGTATAGTACGCATCAAAATTCCTCGTATGCTACAGTTTTTCGTAACCTGCAGTTTTTTTTTTGCCATGTGGTACATTAAAGTTCGGTCTCACAATTTTAACTTTCAGTTTAAGCAAATTTTTTCATGAAAATTTATTTAATTTATGTCAAAGTTTAGTTGAATTTTAACCTTTATATGACACATACAATAAGTATGAAGTAAGTGCACTTACTTAAATGCCAGTAACTCCTTCTAGGAAACACTTTTTTCTAACTACTAGATATATAGTGCAAAAAGTCTGTTTATTTTGAGTATGATACGAATGCATGAACATTGCAGTGTCTGTTTGTTATTCTTCAAAATAGGGCATGCAGCTGTTGTTCATGACCGCTTCATGTATACAATATATTTTTTCTTTTCCCCTAAAGTAACACATCATTGCTATGGATTATCTGTTGACGTTGCATTTATTATTCAACGAAAGTTTTCCATTTTTCATTTTGAAATTTTTTATCGTGACAATTTCTCTTTAGGGATATAATATTCTGTTTGGGGTTTGATATAATGCATTCGTACTTATGTTGATTTCTTGTCATGTTTTAAAGGCGACATTTGGATGAGCAAATTCAAATATGTTTATTGATTTTATTTTCTTCTGAAGATTAAAATTATTCAAATACGTTTGATGCTATCAAATGTTTATGTAGGTGAAAATAGTTAAATGCATCCTGTTTTATCGAAACTTGGTTTTTGAAATTTTACTGCGCTAGGATGTCTTCAAGTTTTTAAGTAGCTGCGTGTACATATATTCTGTATTTCGAATTCCCAAATAATGCTATGTTCAATTCCAAAATATTGTCACTCAAAGCAGATAATTCAAGCAAAAATTATTGAAAAATAGTCCGGAAAGGAGTGAAAAACCATCCTCAAATCGCTAGTATAAGAGAGAGATATCTGATTTTAGGCCAAATTTCTTAATGTAGAGTAGACAAAGCTTTCATATTCCAATAAAATATAATTCATTGAAATCAATGGTCGATTTCTCATGATCTTAATATCCCAAGAGCCCGCTGTAGAAAAGTCGAGTGTATAAGATTGCAGAATAAGATATAGATACGGGAAAGATAGTATAGGTAGGTTGCCTTGCCAAAGCCCGTCTCGATTCGCGAAAATGCCCGATTACTATTATTATTTAATTAAAACCGCATAATATAACAGCTCAAAGAGGGCTGAACATAATACATAGGGGAAGAGCATGTACCTTGGATCGATTGAACCTTGGACCAGCAGCGATATTTCATGTTTGCCAGCGTGTAGCTTAAAATTGTAACAATACAATTTTCTCTATTTATGTAACCGATTTCAGTGACGCTACACAAGATCTATTTTAATTTACGTTCTTTAGTTAACTGAGGAAGACGAAATTTTCACGTGATTTGTAAATTTTGTGCAAATTTTCAAGGTCGTCTTACGAGCTGTGTAATTTTGTTGTGTTGGGGATCAATGATGAAATAACGGTACCCAACGTTTCTCTTCAAGTTAATTATCTTAAAATCTTATTATCTCCTAGGTCAAAATTGTTCTTGAATATTTTTCGAATTTTGTGCTTGGCGTGTACCTTGAACCAATGCATGGAATGTACCTCGAACCGGTGCAAATTGCAAAATTTTTTTGTGTCGTGAAATGCATTACGAATATAATTCAGAAATATCCGTCGGAGCAAACATTAAGGTAAAGGTAAAGTAGGCAATTTAAAATGGTTTAAAAATAGATCTGCTGCTAAAAAGGACAAGATCGGAAAAGCAAATTTAATTCGCCATTTAGCTAAACTTTGATTATCTGGAAGCACTGTATTGATATATCAGTCCAAAATTGATCATATAAAACTATTTAGTACAGAGGAAAGAAACATTTTGGTGAATTTAGTCTCTCACTTTGGCATTCTAGAGAAAAACGCCTTTTACGTGGGTTTGAAAAAAAGACTGCAGCTTTTTATATTCATGCCATTATAGCTAAAATATCAGTTGAATATATAGAGGCATCAGAGAAAAAAAAAGCAGCTGTAGCTTGGAGCCAGCAAACGATTTGCTCAAAATTGGTCCAAGGTACACGCACTTCCGCTAGAGTTGCATTGTTGAATCATGTCCCAAATATGGATTTCATCCCGATTTTCGGGTCAATTTTCATTTCGGCAATTCGTCCTTTTGTTTTTTGTATGCTTTCAATTTTGATTTTTCGCAACTTTTCCTAAGGAGAAAATGCCATAATAAATTGAAAAGAAAAAATCGCCTTAAAATCGAATTTCCGAATATTTATCTATGTATAGATAGGCTGAACCCTAAGAAAGGTTATCAAAAACTTTGATTTCTTTAAGAGGGCGTGGCACTACCCTCAATATGAAAAAACGCTGTATCGGCTGAGTCGCTTCATTGGTTTTGATGAAATTTGCTATGCAGGTTGATTGAATCCTGAGTAAAGATATTTGTTTTGAGTGGGTGGTGCCACGCCTATAACAGGAAAAACTTTTTCCTTGCTAAACTAAAGGACCGATTTTAATGGAATTTGGTACAGAGATAGATTGAATTCTAAGAAAAGTGGAGAGGCTGTGAGGAGAAGAAGTGCAAAATTTAATTTTTTTCCAATAGTAAGCGGTGCCTTGACTCCTTCTTTTAGTGGACATGACGACGACACGGCTGATCTGCTGCATCGATTTTGATGCAACTTGCTAAGCTGATGGACCGCTTTGATGAAATTTGGTATATATATAAATTGAACCTTTAGAAAAAGTATTTAGTTTTAAGTGGGTGGCGTTACGCCCTCAAAATGAAAATATGTTTTGTTAGCTTAACTTATCGACTGATTTTGATGAAATTTGGTATGAAAATATGTAAGGATGAGACAGTGATATGGCAATATGATACCATCATTTTCATTTTTGGAAGCGTTGACATCAAATAGATCTTTCTTATATCAGTTTTTTAATATTTAAAACCAAAAAAATGGTTGAATTTCAACCAATGGGCGAACTCTAGTCATTAGAAAATTGCACTCATCTTCTGATGTTATTTTCCAGAAGAATGGAATGAAATGAAATAGAATTCAATCTCCTCTACGGCTAAATATTTTTCATTGGGAAAAAATGAGGACATTTTCAATTTCCATTGAACCTAAAAATTTTCAGTGAAAATTTGAATTCAATAGAAATTCATTTGCATCGGAAATTTACATTACGTATAAATAAAATTGAAAACATTTTCACTAAACTTTTTGGTGATAAAGCAATTTGAATACTACTATCACTAAATATTTCTAGATAGTGGAGTTTGGGTACACCGAAAAAAAAGACCGTACTAAATTTGAAGAACTGCCTTCCTCCGATTTAGTGTAAAAGTTTTCCTTAATCTAAGTTATTTTTCCTCATATTGATGAAAATATCGTCTCATTTAGTAATTGAGTCCTTTGAAATGAGTTCATGTTTCATTAAAGCAGGTTAACGCTCTTCCTCAAATATAGAGTTTGTGGTTTTAGTAAAACTTTCCTTTGAAATAGTAAATTTTTCTTTGGGAAGAATTTTTGAGGACAACTTGTTCCTCATTTGAGTAAAAACTTCCCCAATCTAATGGAATGTTTTGTTTAAGGAAAATCGTACTCAGTTTTAGTTAGTTTCTTCAAAAAATTTACTATAACGTATGAAAATTTTCCGTAATAAATGAGTGGCAACACTCGCTGCTTTACTCGCTGAAATTAATATCTATTCTTCTCGTAAGTATTCTGCTTTTGCCTATATATTTATAGTTCTCTACTTGTTTTTTAAATAAAAAAATTAAAAAAAAAAAATTATGTCATCGCAGGGATTTGAACCGAAGCTTTCCTGATCAGACAGTGGTTGTTACATGCGCAGTTTAACAACATCATTTTAGTATGTCTTAAAAATGCTGTCGGTGTTTGAGTTGGGTAAGATGAGCATCTTTGAACAGTGGCATGGCGCAGAACACAGGTTCAATTCTCTGATCTGGTGACAGGTAAAAAAGAAATTAAGTTCTTTGAAGTTTTAAAAACGTATTACAATTAAAATAAGAATGACTGACAATAATATAAGTAACCAACAAATAAGAAAATAGATGAAATAGAAAATTAACAAATTTTTTTTGAAATCAACGAATTTATTTTAAGTAAATTTCTTTCAGAAGGTACCCTTCTTCATCCTTAGAAAAAGTAAAATTTTCCTAAGTTTTATAACCTTGTCCTCACATTGAGCAAACTTTTCCTAATTTCAAAGCAGCAACATTTACTTGTACTAAGGATTCCAACTTACTTATTTTGAGGAACCCATGGCTTTAGCTCGTATTGAAGGACATTTTTTCCTTACATTTAGGCATTTTTCCTTAAACGGAGTAAGTTTTTTTTTCGGTGTAGGAATTTCAGTATTATAAATTTTTTGCTGCTACTGCATTTTAATATTCACTGCTATTGAGAATTCATTGAAATAAAGTTAAAATTTCATTACCATAGTAGGTGCTTAATGATAATCCACTAAACGTTTAGTGGTATGTATTTTTATTCAACTATCACTATTATCTAATAAGTTTGAAATTTAGTGCTCTAGTCTACACTCCAATATAGTAAAGTGGCATTATTTCTAATATGTAATAAACATTTAAATTTGTTTTAAATGAGCGTTATCCAAGTTAGGTCTTTATCATTCCACAGTAAGTGCTACTTAAAAGTGTATTACAATTTTTCGGAGCATAGTTAATTTAATTTAAATTCATCAGAAAGTATTCTACCAGCAAATAACGTATAAATCAAAGAAGCTTCAAAGAGAGCATGTGTTTTACACTCCTACACATTAACACATTTAAAACGCTCAATTAATTTCTTAAGCATCAACATCAACATCAACATCATTAATACATGAAGAGAAATTCTTAATAAAATAAAAAAAAATTATTTTTTCCTTAAAAAAAAAACAACAGCTATTTAAAGAAAAAACTGCACGTACATAAAACGATTCTAAGGAGAGCCACATGTCGCATTATATATGAACATATGTGTTGTGCTAAATGCTATATTCTTGGATATTCAGAGTTTAGTTCCCATAGAAACAAGCATTGTCAATTGCCCAATTTTTTTTCTTCTCTCAGTGCAAGCCTGCCTTAATCTCTGCTTTCGAGGGAAATTTGTCTACCGTTGTTTTTCAAATTTTTTGGTTTAATATTTTGTTTATGTTGCAACATATTGATGGATGCCTTTTTTTGTGGCACTAATATTCAATGAATGTAAGAGAGATTAAAAATTTGTCTGTCACATAACATTTTTTGCTGTTATTCTTTATTTTTCTGTGCTGAGGATGTTTACACGTGCTGAAATTTTGCTGCTGTTAAGCTTTAATTTGGATTTTATAAAGAAAATAATAAGGCAAAACAAATACGTCTACAGCAGGCTGCTTATTTAATGGATTATTTTAAAAAGATTTAAGATTGAAAAAAAAAAAATACTGATAAAAAATGTTGGTTAAGCAATTTTTTGAGATTCTTAAGTACATGCCTTCTGTCTGTATGTTCTTGATGTTGATGAACTCTGCTCTGCAACGCCGGATTAAGACTTTGCAGTGGCTGAGAATTGGCATCTTCATGCGAAAAAAAAAATTAGAAAAAGTTCCTTATTTTTCATTTCGATAAAACATGATGGAGTGCCTTTGAGCAAGGGGCCCGGAGCTATAGTTCCTCTTAGCTCTATCTTAATCTAGCGCTACTGCTATGCAATTTCACTCAGCTTTCTATGCAGTTATAAAATCTGCACGTTTAGGTACCACTTTCAATAAGTCCCATGCTGTTTCTGTTTCCGTACTGTTGCTATTATACTTTGATGCTAACAATAGAAAATGTAAACATTTTGAATGACGTTTTGCGTGCCCATTTGTACTTGATGTCATATAATATTTCATTGTGTTATATTTTGGCATTTGTCTTTTGAATACACCCTCTTTGGTAAATAAGCTTCGTAATTGGTTTTTAAAGTAGGTATATTAACCGTTTGTCATTAGCATCAATTTGCATTCAGATGTTATATTCCAAGCACGCAGTTCAATAATTTAATTCTTCGGCAAAAGTAAATTGCCCACTCAAGAAAATTGACACATGAGCTGCGTCATTCATTGTAACATCCGTGAAATTCGTTAGATATTTTACACGTTTACATTGTTTTTTCACACACACCCAAAGAGCGTTTGCACGTTTATACATACCTATGTAATTTAATCATGCATATTCATATCGATTTTCAACATTTTCGTTGATCTTCAATAAACAAATAAATTTCAATTTTGAATTTGTGTACGCCATTTTTGTAATGTCTTTCTTTGTTTTCTTTGTCAAGGATACCAAGTATTACACATTGTATAAATGCGCATCTATAAAAACTTGTATCATTTGATAACCGGGTTTAAAGTCAACAACTTTTAGTTCTAAAAAAGTCACATTTCTCAAAATTACTTTGAGCATTTTATAAGACATGGCTTTAAAAGATTTTGCTGAGATAATTTTGCGGAGAAAAGGGAAATGATGCTAATGACAAATAAAAAATTAATAGAACACTAGCACACTAGAACAGAAATTTTTAAAATCAAAATGGTGGAATCAATATGGCGGACGCATTGTTTAAAATTCAACCGATTAGCACAAAATTTGGTATACGAGGGGTTCTGGGGTCGCTGAATACGAATACAAGGTCAGAAATTTGAAATATATATACAAAATTTTGTACTAATCGGTTGATTTTTAAACAATGCGTCCGCAATATTGAATCCACCATTTTGATTTTGAAAATTTTTTAAATATAGTTTCAGATTCGTAATCGGCGACCTCAAAAACCGCCGTATTACTAATTTGGTACAAATTGGTTGTTTTTTAAAAAATATGTCCACTATCTTGGATCGGACATCTTGATTTTGTCAAATCCGACCTCGGATTCGTGATCAATGACCCCCAAGACCCCCGTATACCAAATTTTGTACTAATCGGTTGATTTTTAAACAATGCGTCCGCCATATTGAATCCACCATTTTTATTTTGAAAATTTTTGAAATATAGTTTCAGATTCGTACAAATTGGTACAAATTGGTAGTTTTTTAAAAAATACGTCCACTATCATGGATCGGACATCTTGATTTTGTCAAATCTGACCTCGGATTCGTGATCAGTGACCCCCAAGACCCCCGTATACCAAATTTGGTGCAAATCGGTTGACTTTCAAAAGTTTTGCCACCATATTGAATATTTGACCGCCACATTAGATCCGCCATCTTGAATTCTGTCAACTTACCACGAAAGCATTTTCAGAGGTACAATTTGAGCCAAGAAACGACCCGATCGGTTGTGAATTTTTATTTTTACAAGCTTCTATTGCTCTCGACTTTTCTCCGGCTTCCGGCCGCGATATTGGATCCGCCATTTTGAATTACTGAACGGGTCACACAAATTTTAGAAGATTTTTGTGAGACGAACATTTTAAGACCTCGTACGTCTTGATCGGTGCTGCCAATTTTTGGTCGCGAAGGTGATCCGCTTGACGTGAAACGTCCCATATGTACTTTAAATCATCGCATAAAAGTAAACAACTTACAAATGCATTGAATATTCTACTATTTTTCATTGTACATTCAAAAATTTTTCATCGTCGCAATAAAGTAAACGAATATTGTTCATCGTCTTAAAAAAGTGAACATCTGCAAGTGCATTACATAGGCCAATATTTTTCGTCGTTGTAAAAAAGGCAAAATCTACAAATGCATTATTCATTCAAATATTTTTCATCATCACCATCGTTGTGAAAAAGTAAAAAACTTTAAAAGCTTTGTTTATTTCAATATTTTTCATTGTCAAAAAAAAGTAAAAAACTACGAATGCATTTCAACATTTTTATCGTCTTAAAAAAGTAAACAATTACAAATGCATTGTACATTTCAATATTTTTCAACGTTTTAAAAAAGTAAACATCTTAAAAAGCATTGTACATTTTAATATTTATAATCATCACTAAAAAGTAAGCATTGTAGAATACAATATTTTTTGAAAAGTGAACAAAATGCATTGTACATTCAAATATCTTTCATTGTCTTAAAAAAGTAAACAAATACAAATGCATTGCATATTTTAATATTTATAATCATCACAAAAAAGTAAGCAACTACTAATGTATTGTACATTTTAATATTTTTCAAAATTTTGAAAAGTAAGTTGCTCATTCGAATATCTATCATTGTCTTAAAAAAGTAAACAACTATAAATGCATTGTAAAAGGCAAGGAAAACCAATATTTATACTATTACTATATATGCAGAAAATTTAAACCGAGACAATAGTAAAAATCGCTATCAAATAAAATAATTTTTGATTCAAACTTTTTTGTTTGTTCTCAATTTGATATCCCTGGTTGCAAGCCTTAACCGTAGACACTTTACACCCACACATTTATTATAATTTATGCTAACACTTCAATGAACACTCCCTTAATGTATTTGACTCTAAAATAAACACCCTTTTTTATCACAAATATTTCGTTTGCATGAAATTATGAGTGTTGATAACAATAGGTATTTGCTTGAATTTTACTGTGAAATTTGATATTATGCTTTGTAAATTTTGACAAGTTCATACATTCCAATGTTACATGCTCATTTTCACAAATAACATGCTGTCTGTACAAAAGAAAAAAATTAACATTAAGTCACAATGTATAATTTAACTTGATACCTTTAAGCGAAAAATTTGCTATTGTAGCAAAAATGTTTAATGTATGTTTTTGGTATGTTAAATTATCACAATACATGTTAGTTTTTCAATATTTCGATTATCCTTTGCATCACTGTGGGCTAAAGATTATCAATTCAAGGTTAAAACGTAACCCGAAGCGAGTGAAGTTATGCATGGGAGCTTGCATATGGAAATTAAAATATATATAGTATACATTTGCTTAACTCATATGATACAATTGTTTCGAAACGTAATTTGTGGTTGCACAGTTTCAAATTTTTCCACCAATATTCTTATACACATTTTCAAAGCAATAGTTTCGTTTCAAATCTACTGGTAATATAATGCAGATTACTCATACGACCTGTTGCATATAATTATAGAACAGACACAAATATTTTCAGTGTGCTAATATATGTAAGTACGACAGCAAATTTATTCCATCGCGTGAAAAGTTTGAGATATTTAACATTCATATTTTGTTATGTTCTGTATACCCCTTAGGCCTTTTTACAACGTAAATTTACGCAGGTAATCGTATCGTATGTATTTTGTAATCTCTCTAGCACTTCAGATTTTTGATAATTTATATTCTAAATTTTCTAATGCGTGTCATTATGTCATTCTATTTTTCTGTTGCTGTTGCTATTAACGTACAGTGAACAAAGTAACGATTATGTACAACAGGTCGTATGATTGATATTCATTAAATTATCAGTAGACTTTTATATTTAGAGCAAAAACATGAAGTTACTTAGCATTAGTTTCTATTAACTGCTGCAAAATTAAATTTTCATTTACGGTCTAATTTTTGATCTTAACTCTGATCCAATTTTGTTTGATAATTTTCATGTTTTTCGGTAATAATACCTGCCTTTTCCCTTTTAAAAGTGGTCTTATTTCAGACATTTTTTTTTATGGTTTTGGTTAACTTTTTTATGATTTTTTTTTTGTGCTAAAATATAATTTTTTTATTTTTTCCCTAGAACCTTTAATATTGAATTAATAATAATGTATATTACATATAAAAATGCAGTTATATATGAAAATATAATTGTCATGCCAGCTGATGTATTTTTCCCTTGATCAATTAACTAGTGCGTGATTAATTAAAATACTTTAATTTGCAATAATTGACAGGAAAACATAATAAAATTTTAAATTTCCAAAGAACGACAAAAATTAATTCAGTATTTACAAATAAATATACCTACATATATTAACAATGATGAAATACAGAACTTATTTATTGTGCAATTAGTGGTGCTATCGTAATTGCGTTATGTATTCCGGAAATATTATTTATAAAATATTTACAGATTGCTTCAAAAAATAAAAGACAAACAAAAATATTAAAGGCAACAAAATAAAAACCCACCTAAGGTAAAACACATTTTAAGGTAGGGTTTGTTGAGGTGAACACGAAATCCTTTAACTAAGCTATTTAGCAAAAAAAAAAAAAAAAAAAAAGAAAAACAAATGACACAAACATTTTTAACTAGAAATGTTTTGTAACAAAATAAAAAAATTATTGTTGTCAAGGATGTTGTTAGCAAAATGGTAAAATTGTACTTTTGCAGGTAAAATATTAATTAAAATATTTACATCACAAAAACAAAATTATAAAATAAAAATACTTGGAAGGAAAATAAAAAAATTTATAGAAAAAAAAAAACGCAAGGGAAATCCGCTTTGAAATCAATATCAAACGTTCTAAAAATATTTCGGTTGTTACAGCAAAAAAGGAGTCTGAAGGTAGCTGGACTCTTCAATAAGAAAAACAAAAAAATTAAGAATGCGCTCAAAAGTATTAATACTGGATGGAAGCAGACTTTAGTAGAGTTCTAAGGAGTTGACTTTACTACAGCATTAGCAGGCGCTGAAATTAATGAAAGTACCATGCCCTATACTGAAATGAAAATTGTACTTTAATTAATTTTACCTTACAACAAATTGAAAAATGTTCTTAAAATAATTTTAAATTCATTTCTGTTTTCTACTGGGCATTCAAGTTATCGTGCAGACATTTAATAATTTTAAGGTCATACATATTTTATGAGATGTTAATTTTTTAAAAGGTAGCATTTTATATAAAAATATGGTTGAGTCTTTGACGCTTACATGCGATTTATGTTTATTTAATTTAATTAATTTGTTATTTCTTTACAACTTGTCTATTTTATTCTTATGAGTTTTTTTTTTACGATACCTATAGATTTTAACATAAATAAATACAAGCTGTGAAATTTCTATAAATATACTAAAATGGACTTTGCACTACATATATGAAAAGGATTAAAAGTCGCAACGTACAACATACATTGAAATATATAGAAATACTAAAAATTTATTAAAGTGAAAATAAATATAGCTTTTGAAAGTTAAGCTGAAAATACTTGTGGGTAGTAAGTTTGGGCGTAAGTAACTTGTTATGAAGTACTGTCAAAAATTTAAGCATTCAGTCAAAAAAATGAAGCGTTTTGTAGACGAAAGCTTTGCTGTTGTTTGTGGCTTCATCTTCAAATTGCTGGTGCTTCAATCTATTTTTAAGATTTTTTATTGATGGTTTTTTTTTAAAAAACTTTTCTGTTAATATTTTGCCAAATAAAATAAGGTCGAAATAGTGAATCCTACGCGTATACGAAATGTGGATAAAATTTAAATTTTTTTTTTTTTATATTTAGGTTAAGTTTGTAAAAAGCTTTAAGCATTCGTCATTGTCTTAATTTTGCGCCAAAGCGTTGCAAAATCAATTCCTCATAAGCAATTTTATATAAATACTTAGTACCTACATAGATAAAGAATTATTTATACACTTTTTTTGTGTGTATTGTGGCGGCCAAAGGGAATGTAGTGCGACTCAATAATATGAGCTAAGCAATAAATTTGCGATGCAACGCTATGTTTATGTTTAGACCTGTTGAATATTAATTATCTAAAATGTTTGAATCTGAGGCCAAACCCCGAGTTCGTTCAGAGAGTGCTTCCGTCTTATAGAGGACTTGTCTTGAATTTAGTCAGTTATTCTGCTTTTATTGGAGATACTATGTCCAGGCTTAGCCACATTTTCATATAATACACTTGTCTCGAGTTTCGTTGTCTTGCTTTAAAAGTCATAACCTCACTTTTCTAAGCTACTCCACTCTTATAAAACTTAATTATGTTCTGCTGGAAAACACTCTAAATAATATAATTTTATATTCGTATACTGTGGTATACAATCTCTTTACTTTCTCTTCAGTGCACGTTGCATAATTTCTGAAATAACATGAATTATACTTCGTGGGAGATGCCACGCCTTACGAAAATCGAATTGCAGAAAGTAATTTTTCAGTGGATAAGGATTACATGTGGTTACACATACTGAACTTAACGTTTCTGGAGTAAACAGTTTAGCCTCGCCAGTCAGTTAGAGAAGAAAAAGTGATTTTTTGTTTTGTGAGAGGTTTTGAGTTTTAGGAAATATAGCTACAGTGTATGAAATTGGCATTATATGTGGACATAAGATATGAAATTCTGTATTTTTGATGTTCAACGTTTGACCTAGGCATAGATTTTTAATAAGCCGATCGGCAAAATAGCTTTTATGTATGGATGAAGTGTTTTTTCAAATTCGGATTTAAAAAAATGTTTAATCCACAACGACATTAATTGAGAATCTCGTGTTTCAAATTACATGTGTCCAAGACAAACAATTTGGCCTGGGCGTTGTTTTGTAGTTAGTCAGTCAGAAAAAAGACTGTTTTTTGTGAAAAAAGTTAATTTTTACTTCATTGGGATATGAATTTCAAAGCACTCTTTTTAATTTATACTACAATTGGATCTTAGTTCCAATTTTCATGCTTTAGCCAAACTGACTTCAGATTAGATCTTCAACAATTCCTTCCTTGCACTTTACCTACATTTTGAAAGGATTCTTGCTTCAAATTTCATATTTACAGGACGCATCTTAATTTTGGTCTGAGCGCTGTTCCTAAACAGTCTGGATTAAAATTACATACATGGAGATATAATATTTGAATTAGCATCTCATACAATTTAATTGTCTTTAGATCACTACTTTCACCATATGTTTTTCAATACTTATCTAACCATCCCTATTGTTAATATTTTTTTGGACAACAAATCTTTTTTTTTTTCTTTGAGCCAAATGGTTGATAATGACCAAAATCAAAACAGCAAAAGAATCTAATGCCATTAATTCGAAACCGTCAAATTTAATTGTTTTGTCATTTATCATTTTTTAAATGCTCGTGTGGATTTCTGATGTTTGCATATAAATGATAAAAAGACCGATTGACTAAGAGTAAATCAATAAGTTTGGCGCCATGCATTAATCGATTGGCGCCAACTTTAATGTCAAATACTTTCACGCTTTATAGTCCAGTGTCTGTTGTTATGAAAACATATATATATATGGAATTCGTGCAACATTTAAGAAACGTAACATTCAGCTATCGCAGCTGAAGTTAAACAAAAAAGAGTCAGCATAAATGCATTAACGCCAGTGTGAAAGTAATTTCTAGAAACGCTATACAAAAACGAGATAAATAGAAAACAGACAGATAAAATTTAATTTTATTACTTTTATTTGTATTTTACTTGTATGGGCGGTAGGCGTGTCCGTTAACCGATTCTGCATATTTTCAGTTCCAGGCAGTTTGTTTAAAGGTGTAATCTGTGTGCTAAATTTCATTCAATTAGCTTACTTGGTTTTCTCGCAATCGGGATTTCCACAGACAGACGTACAGGGCTAAATTGTTTCAGGTAGTGATGGTGATCAAAAATATGTGTTCTTTTCTATACATAACACGCCCCCTTCTATGCGTTACAAACGTATTAAAAAAATAGACAAGCAAAGCAAAATGCTTCCAAAATGCCTGTAAATATTTCATTTCGGATGTCGAAAGAATTTCGTAGAAAACATGTCTACAGACACTGGATGACAACCTTTTGAAATTCCAAATGTGTACCTGTTTAAGTAAACAACTCTCCCACCTTTTTTTGAGTTATAATGTTATCAGATTTCAACACGGGCATAGAAGATAAAATCACAAAACATGCGAAGCAATAAAAATTTAAATTCAGCTAACAACTTTGTATCAATTTGTTGAAAATAACACCTAAGGTAAGAAAAAAAAAAAAAAAAAATAGAAAACAACTTCAGTGAATTCTAAACTGTTTGTTGGATTTAATTACTCTATTAAAATAGTTATACTTTCAACTGGTTTATTAGCTGTTTATATTTAGGATGTTGTATCATTCACATATTTTCTAAATACCAAAACGAAACGGATTCTAATATTTAATTTTGGGTTTTTTTTCTTGCAGAGTTAAATAACTGCTTTCATTAATCAGATTTTTTTTTTTGTTTTTTTGGTCCATTGAACTTCAGCGGTAAATTGACGAAAAATCACAACAAACATAATAATTTATGCAAATTAAAAACGACAGACATGCCGGATTCATATTTGAATAATCGAAAATAATTAAAACATTTAGATGGGTGTGTAATGAGTTATTTTTTTCCCAAATAAAATAAACACACCTATGTTGAGGAATTAACAAATGAAAGCGGCAAAATTGAAAGCGCAAAAGAATGAAAATTAATTTTTCTATAATACTAAATTATGTTGTATAATTGATTAAATTTTTATTTGAACAAAGAAAAAGCAAAAAAATAAAAATTAAAAGATAAATAACTTAATGCTTAGAACGAAGAAATTGTATTTTGGATGAATAAGCTCTAACTATTGACGTAATGTTTAAGGCCTAAATTCTGTAGAAGAAATGTTTGTAGGTTTGTTAGAAATTGCATTGAATTGGAATTTTGAAATTATTAGATTCATTTGTGTCTATGTAATTGGAAATCAAAATGAGGACTTTTTATCTTGCTCACCAAAGTACCAGTCTGGCCTTATACAGCAACAAATCATTGTTACGCCTATGTTTGCTATACTTAAAGCAATAAAATAAAACGTCTAATCAAGTCGAATGATGGTTTTAAAAAAATTAATTTTGAATAATTGAACAAAAAAAAGATTCTTAAGTCATTTTATTGCGTCTGCCTATGATTTATTGTATTAAGTGCATAGCATATATAACAAAAATATAAAGGCAGACGTCCAAGTTAGTATGCAAAAAAAACTTTGTTAAATAATTTCATTGTTAGTGTCAAACAGTACTAAAAGGAAAAATTTTCAAAAAAATCAGCGATGCAAAAGCATAAAAGTGTCCAATTCGGTGTGCTCAAACCGTCTGCCTATGAAAAATTAGCGCTGGAATCGTCTGCCTTCTGTATTTTTATGCTTTTATAAGACAAAAAACCAGCCAGCTAAGAGGCAGACGCGATAAAATTATTTATCAGTCATTTTTTTTCCATATTCTAGAATTGTAATTTTTAAATGCAGCAATAACTAAGTGGCAGATGTTATTTTTCTCGTTCTTTATGACATAATCTTTATAAAAATTGCAATCTGCCTGAAAAAAAACTTAATTACTGTAAATTGCCGCAACAAAAGCGTCTGCCTCTTGCATTTATCTATTTTTGTGTTTGGACCTATTTCTTAAAATAAAAGGCAAACGCGATAAAATTGTTTACGGTTCCATTTATTTTAAAACTTTAAGTAAATGGTACCAGTTATAACGCAGGCTCTCAGTTTATAACGCAGAGAAAGCGCAATGACAGAGATAGCTCGTATTATTTATGTTACTTGAACATCATAATTTCCAGCCTTTGCTGTACCATAAACTCACATAAAAATTTCGGTCACCGGCTGCCTGACTTTAAATCACACAAGACTTGATTATTCCATACCATATTACAACATATCTGTATTATTCCATATCAAAATGTACGTAACTTAACATTCCATAACAATTAAAATCACAAATGAATATCTAAATAAAATATGCCCGACTAAAGCCGAATCATGCAAATTACTAGTGCGTTAATACACTTGTTCTTGCAGCTCCTCAAGACTTGTTTGGCAAGAACACGACGACGACGACGACAACTAAACATTGAAGAAGAAATAATGGAATATGAGTGAGTATATACTATACTTTTTTGCTTACTGCTAAACCAAAACTTTTTCTATAAATAAAGACCATCTTTAGAAGTTTGTTAATAATAACGTTCGCTCAACACCTGCGTCAGGTCTTCGAAATCATACTCAATAAATAAAGTATTTGGTGGTGTTAAAACTTTTATTGTACTTTTTTCTAACGAAATCGAAAAAGGAAACTTCAATATCAATATGTCGAAAATTTTGTTCACCGTTGTTTTGATCGCCTTGTGCTTGTATTTGGTTAACGCTGCATCAATTGGACAGTCCGCTACGCTTTTGGATGCCAATAGCATCATCAAAAAGATTATTGGTAAGTGTTCAAATTATTTTTATGCAATAAAATTCAATTGCAATAAATAAAGTTTTGATGTTAACAACTTTTTTATTCTATAGCGGAATACGAGAAACTTGGTGGTACCTCAAAGCATTATCCTGAAGAAGTTGGCCATTTGATTGATCCAAATAATTTGAACATACATTTCTAGTGTAGTGTAGTGTCGTGCGATTATATAAAAGTTTTTATGCTTACGTTATAGTTTAAAGTTTTAATTGTTATGAAAGAAAAAATTATTAAAGAAAAAATGTAGAGAATTTAAAAAAAAAATATTTTATTTATATGTATTTTATATACGTGACTTTGATGGAGAGTCATTTTCAAAGAAGAAGTTATGATGAAAGCACAAAAAATGGAATTAATAATACAAAGTTAAATCACTCACATATGATTTAATGTCCTAGCTCGTGTGGCTTTCGAGATAAATATTCTTATAGATAAAAATATTTTAGAAGTTTTCGAAAATAGTGCTTGCGACGTTCTCAGTCTCCGAAAATTAAATTTAGCGATTGGTGTACGCAAGCTTTATAGCTTTTTGCGAAATTAAAATGCGATTTAAATTGAGTTTTTTTTCCGCTGATAAAGAGTTACTGAAGATGAATTTCAAGGAGATAGGTACTGCGATTATTCTTTTGATATTGTTTTTCAAAACAGTACTAATGATGCTGTTGGCAAGAAAATTAAAAATATACTATTGTTTAATAAATTTGGCAATATTTTGTGCTCTTAAAATATTTATAGGACAATAGCTCCTTATTCTAAAATATTTTATAAAATTAAGCTTGGAAAAAGGATGGTACTTTAATCAACTTAAAGTGTTGCGTTCGTTGGTTTGGACATATTAAACTTAAAAAATGATTTATACCAAAAAATCGATTTTAAGAACTTACTTTACGAACGTAATAGTTTGCTTATTTGAATTTTAAAACAAATAATGCAAAAATAATATATAATATTCAGCATCTATTTAAGATCCTTTGCAACGTAGGAAAAACAGCAGATACATTGTGAAAATTGGAAAAAATATTGAACGGTCGAAAACTGTGGAAATTTTGAGAAACATTAAAAATTTATGAAAAGTCGTAAAGTGTTGAAAAAATCAAGAAAATTTAAAAACAGTAAAATTTTGATAAATTCGAAACAATATTGAAAATGTCGAAAATTTTGGCTTGAGAACAAACTTTGAGTTCAACAACTCAAAAGAATATTGAAAAATTCAAAAATATTGTAATAGTCAAAAAATGTTGAAGAAGTTGAAAAAGTTGAATAGCACTGAAAAGAAATCAAACTTTAAAAAAATAAAAAGTGTTTGCTAAGGTTCAATTTCATTTCTGAAACAAAAAAAAGTTTAAGAAAAAAACATTTTTTTTCGGCACTTAACTGAAAATAATTTTATTTTCAAAATTCGGCGAATTTGAATATTTTTTTATTTAGTTTTTATCGAAAATATCGTTAACTGAACTGTATTATACAGATCTACATAAGTAGCAGTACGGCAGGATAGCTGGAAAATTTAAATTAACGATATGTCGGAGAAAAAACAGATATAGTATAGTAGATATAATTCAAAGTGGGTTTTAAGGGGGCAGGGGCAGTCAGAACTATGAAAAATAGAGCATTTTCAATAATTTTTTTTTTGGTATGAATTTAATTTATTTAATAAATGTGATAATATGGCATCATTACATTAGATATGCTTCAACTTGACTTGACGAAAGTTAAAAAAAAAAAAATTAGAAATAAAAAATGTTATGGCTGGCTGTGTTGTACCCTGTCCCATACAGAGTGACCATCACAAATCCTTGGAAAATTATCGAAAATCAATCGGATAAGAAAAATTAGTTATTTAAATAAATAATCTAGTGCCTGATCGATGGTTTTTTTTTTTAAATCAACAAATGGCGGCTTCAGGAAATATACCTCCAGATTTTCGGGACAAAAATGAACACTTAATTGTTCATAAAAAGTCGATATTTAAAAAAAAAATCCTTCGAAGAGGGACTAGTTTTTTATGTTTTTCAAAAACTGTGTAAATTTCATTAAAATCAATCGAGTGGTTTTAGAGACCACTGTAGGTCACCAGATCCGAAAACATAGTTTTGAGAAAAACAACGCGAAACATATGAATTTCCGTACTCTTTCTACCCAAGAGCCCTATGGTTATTGCAGAATAACTCCAAAAGTACTTGTCGGATTGACTTCAAATTTTCAGGATATATTTTTAAGAAAATGCAATGGTTTTTCTAAAATTAATATTAATAAATATTAAAATTAATAAAAATAATTATTTAATATATAATTATTCAAAATCAACGACTTTAACATATGCAACCCCATATATTTTAAAAGCAGAGACAAACAAGCTCTAGAAGAAAACGGTAAGATTATTTAATAATTTTCTTTTTGCATATTAACAGTAAGTGTTACGTCTGCCTTTCATATTTTCGTAATAAAATAATTCGATAATTTTTATTTTTGCAATTTCAAAATTCATTTAAACAAAAAGCGGCGCTATTTCCACTTTACTCTTAGTTTTTCTAGCATAAATGTTTCAAATCAATACCAAAGACGATAAAATCATTTACCTAAAGTATTCACTGGCTTCCTAAATATCAGTTCATATGAAGCAACATTTTTTTTTTTGAGGAATTTAGGAATTTTATTGTTGCTACTTGTGTTATAGTGCCATTGCTCGCTTTTTCATACTCTTGCACTTGTAGTTATCTCACGAACTGTTTGTTGCTGCTATTCAATTTTTTTTTTATTCAGCTCCATTAACATCCCAGCAATACAAACATGAATCAAATTCGTAATGATAACAACTGCAACAACACTATTTTATAATAAAGGGACGGTGACTTAAACAACCGGTATCAGACATTGTGGTGCCTTAGTGCTTTTAAATCTCACATAGCGGTCCATTCGTAAGTTCTAAGCGTCTGAACGACATTAATTTTGAATTATAGTATTTTTTTTTTCTTATTTCCAAACAACAGTTTTATGTTTCTGCTGTAGTTAATGTTAAAATCCGCACTAACAAAAGAATGGCTACTTAAAAGATTTGCGACAGATTGCTCAAAGACATCTCTTTCTACTGATTATGCAATATTTGCTACTGTCGTCTAAAAAATTTTAATTTCTTTTTTATTTATTTGACTAATAGAATTGAAGTAATCGTTTAAACCTGTTCACTTGGTATTTACTTATATACCATGACGATGCTCACTCGTATGTGTGGCGGCTTTTGTTTTGGAACTTTCGAAAAAAAAAGGTGATAAAATGTATACTATCTACTTAAATAAATTAAATTAAAATTGGAATTCTCAAAATACCCACAGTAAATTATGAATAAATTTATGGGTTTTCTGCTGTCCATGCGACAAATCCGATTTAGTTAAAAATGCAAATTACTCGTACATAGTTAGAACAAAGTATCACAACTAATTTGATAACAAATTTGTGAATAAAGTGAACAGCAAAAAGTTGATTTATGATTACCGACATAAAAACAAACCGCCAAACAGACAAGCGGAGAAGGATTTGTTGGCCAAAAGGGTTAATGTTGTTTTACAAAAGGCTGTACTTGTAATTAACTTTAGTTTGGTGGTTGAGTTGTAATGAAGCGAGCATGACGTGCCATTCTAACTGTGTGTATCATTGTATGTGCGTTTAAATACCCAACGGGAAAATGAGCAATTTCAGCGATTCAAATTGAAGTTGTAGTGAAACATGCGATTTTTTGTGGAGAAAACGTATAAAAGCAGCTGTATATAGCTTACAATTAGACAACACTCAACACTGGTAGCTTAAGTTAGTAAGGTCGCTGCTTCTTAATGGAAACATGCAATGTTGATGAAATTTGTATACATTACTTTGCTATTAAACGATATGAAATCAATATTTTGTTGTATATAAGGAACGTTTAAAATAAATATTTTGTTTTATAAAAAAATGGTGAAACTAAATAATTTCATCCATTGCTAAATGAAATCGTCAGTGACCCTTCAATCAATGAGTGAGAGAGAGAGACACAAACCTCATGTAATTAAAAATTTATATTTATTGCGATTCATTTTCCGGTTTGGTAGTCTCATTCCCTGCTCTGTGTATCAAACAATTTATATTAATTAAGTAATAAAATATTATTTTGAAAGACCGAGGTAGGCTCAGAAATATGAAAAAAAGGTATGTAAATAAAAGTTTGTAACTTTTTTTTCTGTATTTCAAATAAATAAAGTTAGTCAAATTTATAGTGTTTAAATTGTTTCATTTAAGGTTTTAAAACACAAGAGTTATTTGGTTCATGTAGTTTTTAATTACTAAGTAATGCTCCATTAAAACCGTGAGTCAATGAAAAAGCACTGAGATGAGTAATTGGCAGGCATGGCGAATCTATTTAGAGAAGCCAGATTTATTATCAAAGACTTTGGGGCTGAATAGAATATAACTGATAGATAACTATGCAAATTTTGACTTTGTCAAAGTTTCCTTAAAAAAAAAAGATATTTTGAAAGTCTACTTACTTGCTCAATCGCAGAATGGCATGAACATTGGTATTAGTGGCTCTGGTCATAACTGGTGACGTGCTCAAATTGGCAATTATGTCAATCAGTTATAAGTCAACTGTTTCAAATAGAATCTACGTATATAATCTTTTAACAGAAAATATATGAGGCCTTTAAATTTTAAATTAAATTAAATTAAATACTTAGCGATATTAAAGATTTTCTAAAAATTGAGTGCATATATTTTTTTTCCCAGCAAACGTCGAAGAAAAGTTGAAAAAGAATTTTGAAAATTATTAGAGGCAGACCGCGGACTCTGGAAGGTATAGTTTTGAACTCATTCTCAGTATTTTTTTTGAAAAAATCGTTGGGGAATTTTGGAAAACATTAGTATCAAGCAATTTTTAACAAGTTTTCAATAGTCGATTTCAGATGTACCCAATGTGATTATAATAGAAAGCATGAATTATGTATTGTATATACCATACAAAAATTATGAACACTATACTTATTAATTAACTAATAAGAAGTATGGACTGATTAATTGTTTTAACTTCGTTGCCATTCAACTATGAAATTAATTGTAACAAGATTTTCTCCAGAAAACAAAATAAAGGTATAATATACAAATGACAATTGTATTCTATGAAAGAAAATGAAATATTTGGATTCTTGTTATTGAAATTGATTAATTACGATTTGGCATCATTTATGTATGTAGGTCGTATACATTTATGTTGTTATCAGATTAATTAATTAAGAATAATAACATTTGCAATAATTTGGCATTTGATTTAATAAAAACAATTACAATAATTGACTATAAAGGGAACTTTGTATATAGCTTTAATTGTAGATTACAGCAACAGAAATTTGTATGGAAATCATTTTTGAAAGTTATTTTGAAATGTATTGTACTTAATATTTTCATATGCAGTTAGCAGACTCTGAGTGGTATAGCTTGAGCAAAGGAAGTTTTGTCTATACAAACTGAGATTATATTCAATTTAAAAACACAAAACAGAAAATAGAAATGCTTAATCGAACTTGCAATCTCTAGCCGCATAAACGATCGAGGTATTTCTATCATTTTGACTTTAAATTTAAATTTAAATTAAGTGAATTTCCACATTTTAAACTTCTGAAAAGTTTTCGCAAACCAAAAAAATATATTAAGATTTTATTAGAAAAAAAAAAATTGTTATATTCTTTCCTTAGTATATAAGAATAACTAGCTGCTCTCGTATAATTTTGCTTTAAAAATTATTCAAATAAAAAAAAAGTTAAAAATTTGTGTGTATTTTTTGATAAAAATTTGTTCTTTTTACATTTTTATTAAACATTTTCTTCCTTTAGTAAATAATATTATAGTTTTACAAGCACTTACCTATGTTTCAATTAAGAAAAATCTGAAAAAAAAAACAAATTAACAATTTTTAAAAACATTTATAAGAATTATAAAAAAAGTAATAAAATCATTATGGTATAGTAGTAGTAATTTCTCAGAGCTGAAAAAAGTGGTATGTTATATTAGAATGAGTTGTTTATAAAAATAACCAAATATAATTAAATCGAATTAATTATTCTTTGCAAAAATTTCAATTTTATTATATGTTGAATAAACGCCGCTAGCAAAATTTTCCATTGCATTTAAAAACGGTGAAGTTTTCTAACTTACAGTGAATCAAAAAAAGTTCAATAGAATAATCTGTTTCAATTTTATGCACTTATATAGGTAAAAAATTAATGATTTTATGTTTAATTCATCCATAAACAGTTTAGAACCAAAGACCAAAATGTTTAAATAGAAGAGAAAGACTTTTTGACTTTAATTCAAAAAAAAAATCCACATTGATCTTAATTGATTTCATAAATGATTAATAGTAACAAAGTGTCTTATGTAAAATTAAAAGTAAACATAAAAATAATTTTCAAATTTCCGATGCCATTTTACCCTGAGTATATATAAAGAAAGTTTATCTCACGCCAATGAACAAAGATCCTTGATTATGACCTTGCAATTTCGAAACCAAAAAATCTTTGATCATTTGCATTGACGGCTGTTCAGTTTTGAAATAATTTGATTCTGCTGGGATATGGCACAAAATATTTGTGTAAGATATAAAGTATCCCACATTTTAAAGAATAGTGACCAGTTGTTGCGAACGGCATAGAATTGGCAAGTTTGGTTCACTTTTCTTCACAAAACTGATACGAGTATTATCTTTGGTGAGCACATTTAAAGAACTTGTTGGTTAGGCTGAATAATATAGTGAATAAGGTTTCGTCAGTAGAAGACTTCCACAGGATGAGAGTCGCAAAAACGGACAAAAGCGTACAGGCAGAGGGCCTGTCTAGGCCTTTTCGGAGATCAATTTTTTTGAAAGGAACTTTTGAAATTATATGTGGTTTTTTTCAATTGTTCATACGAAATTATAAAAATTACAAAAGGAAAGATAAAGGGGGCAGCATAATTCTTTGTGGACATCCTTCCGGATGGAGGCGCGTTAACGAAATTGTTTAAAAGTCGTCAGCCAGTGGGAAGAAGGTTAATATAACAGAATTTTTGCAGACGTCTTTTATGGACGACCCCTAAGTGTAGTGACAATAATTGATAATTAGGCGTGAAGCTTGCTTTGATAGTCGTTTCTATAAGGCGTAAAATGCAATAAGCGATATTTGCATTTGAATTCAACAATGTTATATGATAAAGGCTTAAGGCTTAAGACAATTTACAAATATTCTTACGATGATAATAAAAAATTAAATTTTTAAAGTTTTGAAAACTGTTTTTTTGAAATATTTAGTAAAGTAGTCCAAAAAATGTGAATTGTTTTTTTTTTTGGTATTTTGTTGGGCAGTGTAATTGAAAATTTCACAAAAGCGTATCAAGTATTACTTAGGTGACACATATTTTGAAGCAAAAATTGTGGTATCACTTCACGTGACTGTTCTTTTGTCCTATTATTGATAAAAGTTATTGGCGCCATTGAACTCATAATATTTTTATTTTTTATAATGACATTAAACGTCCTTTACTTAATGTTTTATAACATTTTGAAGGAGAATATTTGTTACAATGACGCTGCAAAGTGTGTCTCTTTTGATTGTTTTTTTTTTGTTTGTTTCAGTCATACAGTATTTGATTGAAAGCTTGATTGAAAGATGATTGAAAGCACATGTGAAACCCCATTATGTTAATGCTACCATACATATCATCTTCGATATGAACAAAGTAAGGTCTCTCGCATTATTTGTTTTTTTTTTTTACAGTCGGGAGTTGGGAGTAAAAATGTTCTTACTTGTGAGTTAATATTTTTGTTTTAGAGTTTGAGTTGACACATCTTGAAAAATTTTAAATGGTAGTTGAGAAAATTCTTAAGAAATTCGAAAACTTAGCAATTTTTATATTTAAGTTGAATTCCATTGCACTTAATTTTTGAAGTTTTAGAAGATTATATTTAATGGTAAAATTAATGATATTTAATTATTTTTATAAAAGTGAAAATTATATAAAAGTTATTCCTCCTTGAAGTTATGCACACAGTATGAATGATTGGAATTTTTTTCTATAGGGAGAAATATCACTCATACGACATGTTGTCCAATGATATGATTTTCATACATATAATAAAAAAATCATTGATTTTAGCACCATTTTAAAGATAAGATTTTAAAATTTTACACAACAAAAATAAATGTTAAAAGCCATTGCTATAACTATATAATTTAACTTGAAATAAATTCGCTGTCTTCCACTTTGATAGCATTTTGCTCAAGATTTTGCTCAAGTACCACTTGACAAAAAATTTCTTCAAGATATCCCACGATTTGCTATCTCAAATTTCATTAAAAAATAAAACTTACAAAAAAAAAAAAAAAAAACGTACCTAACTCATAGATGTGAATAGAAGCAAAAGCTAAGAGTAGACTTGACTTTATTTTCAAGGTCAAAAGGCTTTGACACAATTTTCCATTTTGCCACAAAACAACATTTCGATTTTTTCATGACAATTTAATCGTTCATGTTGCTCCAATCAGGTAAAAAAAAACCTACAAAGGCACACTGCCGTAAGCTGTATTCAAGGAATAGTCCAGTAAATAAATACACACTTTGATATTCATATTTAGACAAATTTGATTTAAAGTTTAAGCACGATTACTCAACGAACTAGGGTCGTTTGGGCATGAGATCGAAGTACTTTCATTGTTCTTTCATTTTTAATTTGTACTAAATGCACTTTTCAATTTTTCAAGTAAAGCAAGCACAAGTTTTTGAATTAAAATTTAAAATCTTTCATTTATTGGACTAAAGCAATGCAAAAGCACCCTGATATTTACACAAGCCATGCGTACAAATTGATTGGGAATGATATATTTTTTAAAAAAAGACAACTCATGTGACATAATGGCATTTTGACAGCTGCTATTGTTAGCGAGCCGATATAAAAAACGTCTGCGGAAGTCAATTGCGATAAAAATTACAAAGCGAGGAATATTTACAGATAATGTCCTTAATGGCATGGCAGATGAGTACATGTAAATGAGTGCGTACATGTTAAAGGAATTTCAAGATTTCGTATGAAAAATTAACGCTTTTTAAGCAAATTGCAGTACATTTTAAGCTGTGATTTATTTAAATTTATGCTATAAATTAAAGTATCATATCGTTGTTTATGACATACTGCATTTCCGTTTCTTTTGTACTGCAGCAACAATCGATTTAATGAGCTTAAAGTTGCTTGCAACTTGTAGCGTGCAAGGACATATCCTTTTGTATTCTGTACATTTTAGTTATTAAGTAATTTGCATAAACTTTTAATGGGATTTATTACTTAAGACATAATGTATGCCGCACATACAAGCATTGTTTCACATACATATATTCAATGTTTATCGAGTATGTATTTAAGAGGAAGATATGGATATTAAAAGACTGAGTCCTTGAAGTGATTAATATCAATAACATTGAACAGATTTAAAGTTTGCCATGCAGAAGTATACAAAGCATTTTGTGGGCGAGTGAGCGGGATACGTTCCACACACTCAAGAAAAATATTAATGATTTTATGTTGAATTCAACCATAAGCGCTAATGATTTAGCGCCTAAACGGAAAATGTTTAACTTGAAGACAAACATTTATGATTTGGACTCAAAACGATTTTTTGTTGACTTATGTACATATATTTTTAAAAGTCATATCGGTCATTCTTTTATTAAACGCACACTTTGTATTTTTTGACGTTTTTGAACAGTTTTTGAAACCAAATATCTCAAAAACTATAGGAGATAGGATGAAAAACCATTTAAGCATTTTTGTTTAGAAATACTATAACTTTATAAAAAATATTAAAAAAATTTAAATAAATTTGTTTAAACATTAATTTTTTAAATTAAAAAAATTTTTCTCAAAATATTTTCAATATAACTAGGCCAGTAGAATTAGTCGTAAAAATGAGAAAAAAAAAATAATTCGTTACAGCACTCTGACAGCGGAATATTGTCGAACAAGCTCTTGTAAAAGAGTACAAAAAAAAAAGCTATCCGGGGTGGAATGGGGTGCATTTTTAGAGGTCGAACGTAGTTTTTCACGATTTCTGGCTAAACTGTGCATCCTATCGAAAAAAGTTTAATGTAAAAGTTGAAGAAAATAAAAAGGTCTACATTTTTTGTTCATACCATTTTAGCCGTATCCTCAAACCTTTTCGAATAAATTACGGAAAACCGGTTTTTTCGATTTTTAATTTTTTTCTTTGACAGAAAAGCTTCTATGAAGCTGAAACTTGGACGAAAGATACTTCTTAGTGTTGCAAAAAAGCAGTAATTTTTTTAGACGGAAATATTTAGAGGTTGTTGTTGAATTTAATTTTTTTTCAAAAAAAACCGAAATTTTTAACTGCAATTCCTCTTAAAACTACACCTCCTACGTATTTCTGTTTTAGCACACTTACTCCTTGTTATGTTTGCTTTCGATAAATGGGAAAAATAAAGTATACTGCAATGGAAAAAAGGAATTACTGCTTTTTTGCAACACTAAGAAGTATCTTTCGTCCAAGTTTCAGCTTCATAGAAGCTTTTCTGTCAAAGAAAAAAATTAAAAATCGAAAAAACCGGTTTTCCGTAATTTATTCGAAAAGGTTTGAGGATACGGCTAAAATGGTATGAACAAAAAATGTAGATCTTTTTATTTCCTACAACTTTCATATTAAACTTTTTTCGATAGGATGCACAGTTTATCCAGAAATCGTGAAAAGCTGTGTTTGACCCCTAAAAATGAACCCCATTCCACCCCGGATAGCTGCTGTCGGTTCGATTTTTTTGTCCTGTTTTACAAGAGCTTTTTCGACAATATTCCACTATCAGATTGCTGTAACGAATTTTGTTGTTGTTCAAAGCCTATTTCTCCTGGACTAAACACCTTTTGTTTTTATTTGATTTTTTTATGTGTTATTCCCCAATCAATCCTAAGAATGCTTGGCTTTCATATCGAAATTCCCGCCATTGCTTTAGAAACTACGAATTTTTTACTGATGACGCGCATGGTGCGTTTTTCAACATAAAATTCGACATAAAAATTTTTTTTTTTGTTTATTTTTTTTTTGTAATGTTATTTGTAATCAATCCTAAGAATGTATCTGCATTCAAAATGAAATTCCCGACATAATTTTGGGAAATATGATACAATTCATACAATTAGACTGAAACGCGCCTTCATAAAAAGCTCATATTTTCCAAATCTATGGCGAGAATTTTGAATTGAATGCAGATTCATTCTTAGGATTGATTGAAAATAACATTACAAAACAAAAAAAAAAAAAATTTTTTGTAAAGTTATAGTATCTCTTAACAAGAATGATCAAATGGTTTTTCATCCTATCTCTTACAGTTTTTGAGATATTTCGTTTCAAAAAATGTTCAAAAACGTCAAATAAAACAAAGTGTTCGTTTATTAAAAGAATGACCGATATATAAAAATTTTTTTGACTTTTATTTTCAAAAGTCGAAAATAAATTTTTTTTTGCTTCAAATAAATGAGGTAAATCCTAAATTAATACCTTGAATCACTAAGCAAAAAATTTCTAAGGTGTTTTCCTTAGATTTTTTCATAATAAATTTATGTTACTCATAATTAAATACTTATGCACTTATATTTTTAACAAAATTTTATTACACGAATCGATGGGAAAAGGCCGAAAATGGATTTTGGATGTGACAAGGGAGGCCTCCTACCTTTCGAAAGGGGTGTTCTGGACCCATTTTTGGAACAAAATTTTATTGTACGAATCGATGAGATAAGGCCAGAACTGGATTTTGAAAGTGACGGTGGAGGTCCCCAACCCTCCTAAAGAAGAGTTTTGGACCAATTTTTTAAAAAAAGTGGTTTTGCTCGAAAATTAATTTTGAAAAACTTTTTCGAAACTTACCATATATTTTCATGATTTATTGAATAAGAATATAAAACTTTTAAAGTCTGTTTTACGTAAGGGACAGTCCATTAATTACGTGAAGTTTTTTTTTTAAATTCGGCCCCTCCCCCTTTCCTTGGTGAGATCTGGCGGGACCCCTACCCTGCCTCCCGTGAGATTTAAATTATAATTTTTAATGTAAATTCTATGCATAAAAAAGTTGAGTGAGATTTTCTTTGACCCCCTCCTCTCCCTTCTCCTTCTATTTTGACTCACGTAATTAATGAACGGCCCCTGACGTCGTCTTTTTCAATTGGATCCACATAAAAAAAAGTTAGATATCGTCAAATTAATTAAAAATTTTAATTTTTTAAAATTATTATTGATCGCTATGAGATACTCATATTTTCTTTGAGTTTGAATAATTAATATTCCACTGCAGTAGAAAAGTTCAATGATTCGAAACTATTTTAATCTCCAAGGCATAATTTACAGCTTAAAAAACAAGGATTACGTACGTACGGCTTAACTCTTAAAATTTCTCATAACTATTCACACAACTCCTTTCGCAAATATGGTGAAATTTCTTTCAACGGGAAATTTAAAGTATATCCCATTCAACTTCAGCTTTTGTAATGAATTGTTTTATAAATAAGAAGTTTGTCAACCAAATACATATCATAGGATTTCGTCATATATTGAAGTTTTGGTAGGATGCTATTTATTCTAATGTGTAAAAAATGATGTTAAAGACGTGAAGGTTAAGTGGCCGCTAGAAAATATCCTGGCATGTTGGTAATGACGCAGAAAAATTGTGCAATAAAAGCTCGCGCTGATATGATGCGCAGTTTTTAAAAATTAATTTCACAAAAAAAATAGTCTCAGCTTTTTTCAAAATATTTTCAAAGAATTAAGTGTCTTTCTTTAAGAAAAACAAAAGTTGAGCGTTTCAACATAAAGTTTTAAACGGTCACTCCTTTCTCAAGACGCCAATATTTCATGAAATCCGAAAATATTTGGTTGAGAAATTAAGTACGCAGTCCGACAAAATTGAACAAATCTCCAGACACAGAGACCAAGTTAAACTTTCCCGAAGGTTTTTAGTGCGCTGAATTTAAATCTGACAACAGAATAATGCCATCACTTCAGATAAGATATTGTAAAAACTCGAAACAGATTTTCAAGGGGAAGATTAGAAGGTTTAAATGCCGCAACGGGCTTTAATTCGCGGTATACTTATTATACTTCCGAATATAGTAAAAAAATTCTAAAACCTGCAATGATGGTCTTTCAGAATTATACTCTATGGCGAAATCACTGTTTAACAGTATTAATAATCTAAAGAAAAACTTACAGCAAAACTTGAGAACGCATTGAATATGCTGTATTTTTCGAACACTTGCAAAATACATCATCTGTACACATTTAAAACGTATTCAAAGTAAATGAAATTTTGAAAAATATTCGATTAATAAGAAAATCTCTTTCAACAAAAAAATTCATTATTTAAGAATATTTAAATAAAGTTTCAGTTTAAAAAAATTAACTGTAACAGATATTTTATGCACATGTCAAAACGTAAAATAACACACAAATTGAAATTGATAGACGTGTCAATAAAAATTGTATTTATTTGAACAAAAAAGGAATTTGAAATAAATTTGTAAAAATTGCTACACAATCATAGTGATTGACACAAAGTTAATAAAGAATCCATATCAAATTTACATTTGTTTTTTATATTCCAAATTAGAGGTATAAAATAAAATTCCGATAGTAAAAACCAAAATGAATGTTAATAAAAAATTTATGTATATAAAAGTTGCACTCTTAAATTCAATAAATTTTTAGCACAAATACTTGAAATAATTTATTTTACAGAGGATTTTCATTTTTACTGCCAAAAGCTCAAATTCATATTAGCGCCATGGCTTAAATTCAACAGTTGATAATACAAACAGCTGAAAGTTCATGTTATTTTGATACTTGTAGTCATTTATTTGCAAAACCATATACATACGCATACAGGCTCTATCACTAGGATTTCATCTCTCTCTTATACAGCACGATGGTATGATGTGGTAAATCAAAATGTTTACGCCACATGTTTTTTGTCACGCGGTTATTTATGTGAAAAGTTTGCCATTTGGCAATTCAGTCTGAAATTTCGCAGGAGCACCATGCTGCATATTCTATAACCATACAAATTAGAAACATAGCACTCATATCACTGGCACATTTTCAATGAAGTTTTTCCTTTCTTTCGTTAGTTCAATTTACGGCCCATATAAAAGTTTTCTTGCTTTTGTTTCTGTTAAGTGTTTTATGTTATAGGCGTTAAAGAAAAAAAAAAAAAAAAAAAAAAAAAATTTCTATTTTTATTTTATGGTTAACAAATCCCAACACAAAAAGTTACTTAGGCGAGAAATTTAATTGAAAGCAAAATTTTGCTGCAATTTAAAATTCAATGGTGATATACCGCACTATGTCGCCAAGTTGAGTTGAATGGTTTGATAAATAGATATCGATTAAATTTTCGCATGGGATTTTTCAACCTGACGCTCAAGATATGAGCTACCAACTGTTATTTATATAGCCAATAAGATAATTCATAGCTGGTAAGGGTGTTATCTTTGACCTCGCCAAAAATTAAATATCCCTACTCTACATTAATGCATTTTTGCTATTTCTGTGAAATTTGGTTGTATTACGAAAACTAATTCTCTTAGTGTAGAATTCTAAGAATTAGTGTTTATCCGCTGGTTGAAATTCAACCATTATAGTTCAATACAAAAAAAGAACAATTTTTTGTCATTTTTCCCAAAAACAAAAATCATGTTATCATATAATCCTATAGGATATATCCCTAACTCTAACCTCTTCTTTAAGGTAAAATCTCACTCCATAACAAATTTCATCAAAATCGGCTAATGGCTTAGCTGTGAAAACATATTCTTCTATTAGGGGCGTGGTACAAATACTTTTATTCAGGAATCAATCAATTTCCATACCAAATCGCTTAACCGTGGCAGCGTTTTTCCAATTTGTGGCAGTACCACGCTTAATAAAATATTACAGACCTTCAATATTCTTTCTTTCGGCTCCATCTAAGATTTGTTTCTTTGGGAGGTGCCACACCTACATAAAAGAAATTATCTTGTCCTTCTCCAGAGCTATTAAAAATCATTCCTACTGTTTATGTGAAATTTGGTTTTATTACTTAAAAATAATTCTCTTAGTATGGTCTGCATGTTGGTGCCTCGTCCTGTCGAAAGTCGCTAACTTTTGTCATAGTTATTCTTAGTACATGCGAGAAATTTGGTTACTCGGCATCAACTCACTCACTATAGCGATTTAAATGTTATTTTGTAAGGGCGGTAGGCGTGTCTGTGAACCAATTTCACCCATTTTTAAGTACATGTTTTGAAGATACCGTCATACAGGCAGATAGACAGACACACAAAAGAAAAGGACAGATAGACATATAGCCAGACACACAGACCGATGGATAGACAGAGAGACAGAAAAACTCAGAAAAACTTACCGAAAGATAGACGGGTATTACTAAATAGACTCAAGAGGTGTCGTTGGCAGGCCCGGATTACCACCTATGCCAACAACGCCGTGCCGTAGGGCGGCAAAATGGTCGTGAAATATATCTAAATTTGCTAGGGTTTTTGAAACTCCAAAATGAGAACCTTTTTTTTTCATTGAATGTATAGAAGTAAATTCTGGAAGTTTTAGGGAAATATATTTAATTTTTATAGGATTTTTGAAGGTGAGAAGTGGGGACTTTTTTTTTTTGGCTCCTCAAAATTTTTTAAATAATTATAAAGATAATTCTGTCCTATAAGGGGCGGCATTAGTTGTTTGGCGTGGGGGCGGTAATTATCGTAATCCAGCCCTGGTCATTGGTCAAGAAAATATATATACTATTCTATAACTGCCATGCCGACTTCTATTCACAAAGAGAACAGAAAGAGAATGACATTGTGAATAAACCTTGAGTGTGGGGTACAATGAGTCAAAAAAATATTCTAAAAAAAATTATAGCTCCAAAATAAATATCAAAAATATCATTGACATTCTTGACACATTTAAGCATTTATTTAAAATAGAGGCCACGCTCTTTATTTTTTGCACATTCGTGTTCAGGGATCCACAATTAGTAACACGCATATTTATCGAAGGAAAAATAGAACTTATCATTTTGATACTGAAACCTTTCTCCATTCATCATATTTTTCTCCACTTTAAACGAGCAGTGTACAACTAAAAAAGATGCTTACAGCATGTCTTAGTCCATGTTACTCCCCGGATCGGAACCTTGCTCGTTGCGGAGACGATTCAAATATATGCAGAGAGAGTCTTATTATTCAATTGCTATAGAGAAGAGAGTATTTCTAGATTGCCTATACTGAAATTGTTGCTGAGAAAATGCCCATATCAAGCCATTCAAGTCGAGCAGTTACACCTCGGGTGCAGTGGCGTACCGTGCATATTTGGCACCCGTGGAATATTTTTGTTTACTTAAAGAAGAAAAGGTCAGTATTTTTGATATTCCAAAAATCCTTGCAAAAGCTAGAATAATTAAAAAAACGTCTTCATGGAAAAAAACTTTCATCCAAAGTTTTTCCAAAAAGAGAGTTATAGATATTAGAATTATAATGAAAGTTCAATGAAAATTTTGTTAAAGTTTTTGATTATTTCCGGCGCCGCTTATGTAAAATTGAAACAATTTTATACCACAAATTTCGTTGTTTTTTTTGTCCTTGCAAATCGACTTGTGCTGAATATTTTGTTGCTAGTAATATCGATTGTAAGTGAAGTTTCTCCCAAACTTATATTATGAAAAAACAAAAAAACTTTCCCTACTATGCATACCACTTACAAAGGAAACTATGCAAAAACTGCAATAAATCAGCTACGAACATCATTAGGATGAAGTTCAGGAAGTTTGTGAATGAGCTTCAACTACATATTTCAATATTGTTGAATATATATTCTTGCAAATTATATTAAACAGAAAAGCTGACATTAAGATCATTAAATTGAAATTGAAAAGACTTTTGGAACAAACAAATAATTGACAAAGTTTTTGATGGTGTTTTGTTTTTTTTTTTTTAGTTTATTGGAATCAACTTTTGCTTTTGTCATTGATGACGTATTGCTTTAGAGAATTGATTTTCAATAATTACATATTTCGTTCAACAAGATGCATTCAATATTCAAATTAAAATAAATCGATCTTACCAAATAAGCTGCATCAAAGTAGCAATATTATTGTAAAGATTAAGGCACTTTAATTTGCGAATTTTAATTGATTACTCGAATTTTCATGGTTTATATTATAAACAATAAAAAACCTACACGGAAAAAACACCAACTCAAATTTTATTAAAAATTAATAGGAGATTATAAAAATTAAAATCTGAAAACAAATATTACTTTTTTATAGTAATAAATAGAAAATCCTTATTAAAAATTCTATTCTAGTTTGTAAATATTTTCATTTTACATTTTTTAATAAGTGCATATTAAAAATTATTTTCTTCATTTTAATTATCACCTAAAAACTTTGAAATTTTACAAAGAATTTATTAAATTTTAATAAATTGCCACATTAGAATTTTTCTATATTTCATATTGTAATATATGATTCCCGCTTTATAATTTTTAAAAAGTAGTTATAGAAAAATTATTTCAAGATTATTAATTTTTATTATATTGAATTTTATTTCTCTTTTGTGTTTAATTTGTACTCTGTTTGAGTTCTCAACATGTTCATGCAAAAAAATAAATATATAAGGCTTGCCAAACTCTTACTAATTGGCTTTGAAGTAATGTGTTGAACAGAATTGGGACGGGGTCGGGAAAGCGGCAACGGAAACTCGCTGCCCGTCCCAATTTTGTTCAACACACAAAAAATTTTAAAAATCAATTTCAGTTATTATTATTTCATCATAAAAACTTTATAATGTACTTTTTAAAAAATAGTACAGTCCTTTTAAAATATAATAAATTATTGCAGAAATTTTAAAATCTACTTTGTAAAAATTAAAAACTTGCATTCGAAAAATTAATACCTGCTTGATGCAATTTTTATATTACGCTTAGTAATTTTTAATAGACACTCGAACCGTTTCTAAATTACTAAATTACCTACTAATTTTTCTTAAATTTTGGTTAATATTTACAATAATTTCGAGTTTCGTTTTTTCCGTTTATTACTTAGACGAAAAACACAAAAAAAAAAAATCTTTTTCTCGCAAACTCTTTTATTGAAACAATTCAATATGCAACGCCATGTGCGCGAAATCAAAAATCTCAATTGGGAAATAATTTTATTTATGAGTTTATTTTTATTTTAAATAAGCAAATTAGCAAAACCTAATTGTAAACATTGAAAGAATTTTAACAACAAAGTCTTTTTAGCCATATGAGCCAATTAATTTAAATAATTTTTTGGCTCAACACAAAAAGCAATTGAAGTTTTTTTGTTAAATAATTAAAATTTTTCAGCAATTATTCATTAGTGTTTTATAAACATAACAACAGGCTTATTATTGGAAAACATTAATATATCTGCAGCACAATTAATAACATGAAAATTGAAATTTCTTGTTTGTTTTCAAATTCGCTTTAAATAGTTCAATGTTGCTATTCAAAAAGCTATGCGTGTCAGTTTTCTATTATGCACTCAAAAGAAAATTATGATTTTCACAGAATTGTTTATTCCAAGCAAAAGCAGTTGCTGTATTAGCAATAATACTTGGATTTTGCTATAGCATAAGAGGATTTCAATGAAACACAGAATAGCAAAAACAAGTGGAGAAGTCTGCACTTCTAAATAAAATGGGTAAATATGAAACTACACTAATTGGTGCTGTGGACTACTATGCAACTAAGGATTAATATTTTTAATAAATCGCTGCAATCAGAAGTGTGCGAACTATTCATAGAATTTATCATATTGAAGTCGTCAGAAAATCTTAACAATAATTTCCATGAAGTATATGAAAAAGTTGGAAGTGAGGCAATTGTTTTTTCAGCGCTATCATTTAGTTTGGAAAATGAACAAACTCAAAAACGATGTAAGAGAAAATCGTTTTTTTTTGTGATGAAAACAAAGAAGTCAGATATGAATTGACACTTAGGGAAGATTTTGTAGAATATTCATTTTATGTAATATGAGACAACACTATGGCACAACTATCTCAAATAACTCAGAAGTATGAAGTTGTTCCAAAGAACCTTTACGCTTATTTTTGATTGGAAATTGTCAACAGAACGCAGAAAGAAAGAAAGCTTTAAAAAGTTGAAGTATATAAACAAAAATGATACTGATATTTGTACTTTGGTAGATGAATTGTAATATATCACAATATTTCTTAAATAAAACAAGGACACATTAACAAATCTATACCAGGCAATCCAGTTATCTTAGATATCACAAGTGATATTGGTGTCGATAAATAGAAATCTATGGAATCGCAAAAGAAATGTGATGCATATTTTCGAATATTGAAATATTACTGAAGATTTTTCTAACAATTCTCTTATCTTCTGCGCCCGAAGCAGATCATTTTCAGTCTTAGAGGGAGTAAAACATTATTCAAGAAATATAATGGGAGAATTGTAGAGTCATTTGGTATATACAGGTTTTTTCATAATTTATAGGTTTTGTTAGTAAAAAAAAAAATAAAATAATGTAATGATTTTCTTGCAATTTTTAATTTCAGTTTGAGGGCCCCAATATTTTTGCTGCCAAGGGCCTCAATTTCAATTGACTTGTAGTGAGTTAATACCAACACACATAAACAATAACACATAAACACTTTACATAAAAAAATGAAATCTAAAAAAGTATACATATAATTAAAATTTAAGTAAAATCAAAAATAAAATTTAAATGAAAATAAAATACAGTCAAATAGACTAAGCTCTATAGATTCATCACTGCCTAAATCAAGCAGAACACTATATTTGATTTCATAAAAAATACCGCAATAATTCACTTAAGTTAACGTTTAGATTTTTTTTTTGCGCGTACGTGTGGTGCCACGCCTACTAATATAATCTCATGCAATTACATCGTTTTTGAAAGTTTAAGGTAAGTGGACGTCCATTAATTACGTGAGGTGTTGTTTTGAAAATTCTGACCCCCCCCTCCCCTTGGTGAGACTTGGTGAGATCTGGCGGGACCCGTGACCCGGGACCCGTGAGATTTAAATATTAATTTTTAATGTAAATTCTATGCATTAAAAAGTTGGCATGAGGTTTTCCTTAACCCCCTCCCCCCTTGGTGAGATTTGGTGAGATTTTGCTGTATCCCCTTCCCCCCTAATTTAGCTCACGTAATTCATGGACATCCCCTAACGATATTCTCGCACTACATTTTATTAAGATTGCTAACAAAGTACATACACTAATACAGCATTTAACGTTTTTGTATGTATCGAAGATGCCACGCCTACTTTTGCTATTTTATAAAGTTTAAGTTAAAAATTACTCCGAAGAGAGTGAGATCTTCTGTATAAAATTTGATAATATTTACTGCAATAGCTCACTTCTAATGGCGTTTATGTTGTAATTTGACGTTTAGGTTTTTATATGAAGGTGCCACGCCCACTGGAGTTGTCTTATTTACCTTTGGCTAGTAGTAGCAGTAAAATCTGTCATATTACATTTTACAACGATTACTTTATTAGTGCTCTTAATATGACATATTAGAACTTTGTAGATGGTGCCACGACTTTTGAATAGATTTTCCTCTATAGAGACATACAAATTTATGACAGCTTATAAGAGTATCAACTTCAAAATTGTTAATAAAGTTGTAGCCGGCATTTTTGCGTAAGATTGAATCAATTTTTCAATTCTTTGAAAGTCCCACGCCTACTTTACCTATTGAGCCTATTTTTGTTCTAGTGAATGATAATTGAAATCGGCACTCGCTTACTAAACTTCATCATAATGGATAGTTTGCACGATATGTTGTAATAAACAACTAAATTTTGGGACGTACTACGATCATCTTAGTGTCTTCAAAAGCTTAAAACCTAACCCAATCTTAATTTTGTTTTTGTTTTTTTACTGGGCAGTCTTGCGAAGTTCCATCGAAATCAATGCATCCATTTTTGAAATTAAATTCAACCAAGCAAAGGCTGATCCGGTTGCTTTGGGCCAGGCAGAAAAATTAGATTCCCATTTTGAGTAAAAAATTGTATGGGAAGGAAGGGGTCTCTCTTGTACACCCTATTAGTTACGAATTGTTTAACAAGGTTTCATTGGAGTAGTACTCACTAGCAAAAATTATCTCATATCTTTCTAAGTAATTGAGCTAGAGCAATAAAATGAAAAATCTTCTTTAAGTAAATGTTTCAGATATTTTTTAATGGTAGCACTATTGCAAGCCGTGTTTTCAGTTTCGAATTATCGCTTGTTAAAGTAAAAAAATTTTTTTTTTAAATTATTTGTTTTAAATTGAAGTTTTTTTCAAAAATACCGTAATAAAATGTTATTTTCTTGTATATATTTTAGTGCAACATAATACTACCTACAAGTTGCTTATACAAAGTTTTGACCTAGGTCGTTCAATTTTCTACGTATAAATATAGCTTTGTTAATACCAAACTCACTTTTTATATAGGTACATATATATAATATTTGCGAATTTAAGAATACTTAGTATTTTTCAGATGTTTTTTTTGAAAATGTTTTCTTTGTATGTCCGTCCGCCTGTTTGGGGCATTCATGACAGAAAACAAAGTTGTATAAATTGATGAAACTTAATACATTGTTTACATTTTCAATTGTACTCCATAAAAGATTTTTCGACTCTGCCATCATATCATATCATATGTACATATATTAATAAAACATATTGCAGACATTTTTGTATACAAATAACATTAAAACAAAAGATTATTTTCTATAAGGATCAAACAAATCATAGATAATTATCTGCTTTGTTTTGCAAAAGCTACCAAATATTAATAACATTCAATAATATTGAAATCAAAATGAGTTTCTTCACAAAAAAAAAAAATTGCTTACCAAACAAAAGAGCACTCACTACTGACACACTATCTTTAATCGTTTACACTGTGCTACAAAAAAAGAAAAAACAGTTGATGAGTACTAAGTAAGTTTACTTGCCACCAGTTTTTGTTAAGTCAGATATAGTTGATATATGTATGTTAAAAAAATCAGTTTTTATGCGCAAGTTCGAACAACTGAAGCTTTTATTTTCGTCTTGTTATTGAAATCATTGTAATTGAAGCCAAAGGTTTCGAAGGAATAAAAACAAAACTTGATATTGCAAAAATGGGGGTCGACATTTTGGAAGTAAAATGTTTGTCATTTACTTAATAAACATAACACTAGCAAAATTGTGGGAAATAAAAACACATTTTTTTCCATTATTATAGTGTTCTATACGATAAGAGCCTTCCAAGTTACGTCCTTTTTAAATCTCTTTTAACCCTTAAAGGTCTGACTTTTTTGCTGAGCTGAAAAAAATATATGTTGTAGATTCTGCGATTCTAGAAAACTTTTGATCCATCATTTTTTTTTTTATAGATGACAGACACGCCCCCTAGGTACAAATTATGTACCTGGCTGGTCCATGGTGGAACTACCATGACCCCGAACTTCGCAATAAATTTTGCAAGAGAAAATTTATTTTGGTAAACCGATTCAAATAATCCAAGAAAGTGAACTTAGAAATTTGTACAATTTTTTTTTGTAGAACAGTGTTACTAAGGCGTAAGCAGCTTGCATATTAGGGTGTTTCAGTTTTAGAAAATGTTTGTTTTGAAAATTGTCAAGATAGTTTTTCTTTTATGTACATATGTACCTGCTTCTTTAAAAAAGGTCACGTGTCAAAACAATGGGTCTGAAGAAATATTTTTATTACAAGATATTTTTAAAGAATTTAATTTTCTTTAAAATTTAATGCTTGTGATTAATCCAACTATTTAGACACACAAATCATTTAATCTTGATATCTTTGGAAAAGTTGACTTTAATGTTTGAGGACCTGAAATTTTTTTCTAACGCCAAAAAAACTACACCAACAACAGTTTCTCTTTATAAATTTTTCTTAAATCAAGCAGAAATAGTGATATTGCATTATATTTCTATGTAAAAAACTATATTGATCTTGAGCGACATCTAAATATTCGAACTCAGATTTAATTTTGTAATATAAAAAAATATCATAAAAATTAAAAATAAATAAAATTTTTCAAATAAAATCACCTTAGTAAAACCACCCTAATATTCAATATTTGTTGATTAAATTTTCCAATGCATAGCTAACAAAAATAACAGAACTTGCTTTTGATAAAGAAAAATTTTATACCAAAAATGAGAGATTTTATTAAATTCCAGATCTATGTTTGTTCTCTTTTGATAGCAAAATGTTTAACAACAAAAAAATAAAATAAGACAAAAGGTAAGCAATAACCTCGAAAGCAAGCAGTGTGGTGACATCTTGAAATTACCAACAAGAGAATTAAATTTTCCACCTAAGAGCAACCAAACAAAAATTCCAGGAACAAAAGACTTAAATGACTTTTGTGCAAGTTTAAGTAGCCGTACAAAATAATAAAAGGGCAGTGACATTTTTTTTATAAGAGCCAACTGGGACACAGATAAATTAGGGCAAGCCAGAAGAATGTCAGTTGGTTTTTTTTTACATTAACCCCTATAAGTCATAAACTTTACGATAGGATAAGATTAAACAAAAATAATTACATACATTAAAGTTTTTTAATAATTTTGCGTTGACAAATGGCCAGTAAAGATTATGTTTAAAACAAAGCTAAAAATATTTATAATTTAGTTTAAAGGAAAAAAACGGTACACGAATTATATGTAAGTCTCATCTTTTATTAAAAGCAACAAGCCTCTTATGGATAACGACAGTGAAATTGCGTAGTAAACGTTTAGCGCACTGCGGTAGATTTTGACGAAAATGTCGACAACATCTGCTTTGTCGTCTATTTGCAATGAAATGACATGTAATTTGGCACGCCTTAGGATTTGTTGTCGTTAAATTCCAAATCTGTTGCAAAATTTATTTTTATCGCTGATACGCATGATATTAAGGTCATTCCTACGTCATGTTGCATTTAAATTAATTAGTTGGGAATTAAATTTTAATTGGTTATAGTTTTTTTTTTTAAAATAATGATAAATTAATAAAATAAGCAATTTTTTTTTTATATTTAGTTTAAAGTTTAAAAAAATGGAAGCAAAATTAAAAATATATTGTTATTTTTATAGATATAAAACTCTTTGTTCTGATTGATTGAAAAGTAACGCCCAGAGTTATGGCATTCGATAGATATAATCTGTTTATAAATAGACAATTAAAAGAAAGGATTTTTCAAAGCTCTAACTATAAGAGAATGCTACTTTCATACAAAATCAATTTTATTTCTAATGATAATGCCATTTTTTCTATTAAACTATTAAAAATATAAAATTTTGAGTATAATATCCTTCTATAACCTCAATATAAACCAAGGAAGAGTTTTTTGATATTGTAATTATAAAGCGATGTATTACCTTAAGGGAAAGAAGAACACCGTACATTTTTTATATACGAATTTTTTTCCTAACTGAAAAGGAAAAAAAGCGCAGGTCAAATACTTGACGCTGGAAACATGAAGTTTGAAAAATGAAGTTCTCCAAAAAAATTAGTATATCCATCAAATATTAAATTTAGAGCATGAAGTTCTCACGAAGAATGAAATTTCTAATCTAATCTAATTTAAATTCATATATTGCGCTGAACAAATATTGAGTGGGCGTGCCACCTATTATAAAAGTAAAGATTTTAAGTTATTATATTCAGATGGTTTCCAAGAAGTACATACACTAAATCTTTGTACAACGATAGAAAATGACAATGGGATTATTCGGACGAAATGAGAATTAGGTTCGATGAATAGGGGTTGCTCCTCCCTTGGAAGCAAAATCATTAAATTATCATATCTCGAAGGTTCTCTAAGGCAATGCAACGAAGGGTTGTGGGCGTGAAGTCGCTCATAAAAGTAACGTTCCTATCATCTTCTTTCCAAAGGCTGGAAAGAGCTCTTACATAAATCCAAAGGCATTTAGGCCAATAAGTCTTTCCTCATTTCTTTTAAAAACATTGGAAAGACTCATTGAATTTTATATTCGAAGTAGTATCAAACCTGATCTGCTGTCTAATTCTCAGCATGCTTACACGAAAGGCAGATATAATAGAAACTACACTCCATACTTCAGTGTGTAGTATTGAGAAATCCTTTGCATATAAGGAATTCGCCTTGACAGTGTTCCAAGACATTGAAGGATTTAATAATGTTAACCCAGTTATGATCATATCAGAACTTCAGAGACTGGGTATTAACAGTTTCCTAGTTGATCTGATTAAGAAGCTACTGACAAGCAGAAGCATTACCTCAAATCTTGGTAAATTCAAGGCAAATAATTTGCAGAGGAACGTTTGCAGATAAACGCTGCCGGGGGGTGTACTATCTCCTCTACTGTGGAATCTGGTAGTAAATAAGATGCTCATGTCACTAAAAGGGCACAGCAAAATTTTTTGGTGTAATCGGTGGCCAAATGTTCCCTTAGTATATTCCTATATAAAAAAAATTCAATGTGTGGGTTGCCAGTCCAAAACCGTACGTGTGCTCGAAAAACATCAAAAAAAAGTCGTCGGTTCGCAAACGGAGCACTTTTTCAAAGGCCTGAATCACTCTTATTTAAATGGAATACATGGCAGAATAGAAGACTCACCTATAAGAAATCGTAAGTAGTAGGTAGAATTTTATAATGGCTGGATTGCTGGCGCAAAATTGAAATTTTTACACATGAACTCACAATGCTGCATTAAGATTTCTATGGAACGTATTATACTTTCTGCTTTTCCTAAAATTAATTTATATTTCATAACTAAATATCATAAGGAAGCAAAATATTTAATTAAATTTTCTACTACATGCAAATTCAACTGATGTCTTTGTTTACGATGGAAATCCATTGTAATCTCTGGCATAAACGAAGCGTATGGTGCGTTGAATGTACTGATTTGTTATCTATGGTAATGTTGTTTTATCAATCAGAAATATTAAGCCATATAATTTATAAGGGATTACAGAGTATTTAACATTCTATGAATAAATCAATTATTTGCGTAAATCAATAGAAAATACTGATGTATTTAAACGTTTTCTATTGTTTATTTATATATATTGAATATTTTCCAATTAGTTAGAGTGATTTTTTTTTTTGAAGAGATAGCACTTTTAATGCAAATGAAGTACACATAAATTATGACACTAATTATAATTAAAATAATATTTAAGATTTATTTATAAAAATGTTTTTATTTTTTCATCCAATTTACATTAATAAACTTTGTAGATTTTTAATCAAATTGAAAGCTGTGGAAAATTATGATCTCGCATAATTAGTGAGAGTTACGTCACTACTGCGCAACTCATACCAGAGAAAAATTTAAAAATATTCATGAAATACAATTTTCAGATGACAATGACTGCCGACAGATATACAGACACTCACTCACTTCGACGAGATTGAAGAAAAGGGCATAAACATTTAATAAACTTAAATTTAAAGAAAAAATAAACTTAGATGTGTTGTGTTTTATTTCAATTTGAAAATGTCAGCACTCTTAAAATTCACTCCCACCATATAAAAGCATACACATTATAGATTTTTAATTAAAATAAATTGTAAACACTTAAATTCCTTAGTTTATCTCCGCAAAGAATCATAAAAAAACAATACTCAAAATCAAAGAGCCCTGTTTTTTTTGTTGATAATTTCTACTTGTTTAAATTCTGATTTTTGCTATAAAAAGTTAATGAAAACTTTTATGCTATAATGACCACTTTTAATGATTATGCGGTAAACAGTAAACAAATGAATAAATTTCCCAACTTGATAAAATCAGGTGGCGACGTTGAAATAACGCGCAGTTATTTTGCATTTAAGTGCTAACACCGCACCGTTAAATAAACAAAACAGATATCGTATGTCCTTGTGGAATTCATTTTCAAAATTTTGTACGTACACTTTGTAAACGACATATTTTGCATTTATAATGTGCCATGATGCGAAAGCAAGATATTATATTTAGTAGTAAGGCATTATTGGAGTGGTGCAAACAACTTTTTTTTTTGTTAACTTTAATTTATTTTTTTGCAGAGATTAACATAAAATTTAGCCACAAATTCAGTCAACCGTTTCGATTTCGTTTTAGTTTTTTCTTATGTGGTTTTATACTTGAAAAAACACTATCACTTTTAACAAACAATTTTTTTTTGGCGTGCAATAATTTTAGCGTAATAAAAGGATTGGCTTTTTATCTATGTTATTTGTATTTTTTCAAAAATATTTAAGTAACCACACTCCTATCTTAAATTAATGGATTTTGATTTATGACATAAAAAATTTTAAAAAATTAATTCATTAATATATTAAATTACATTCGACATTGGCATACGCCAATAGCTTTGATAAACAATGTCTGCTCTAACCACTTAACTAATACAACTTTGAGACCAATATTTGTGTTCTTGTATTCCATATGAAAATCTTGCAGCTTGTGCTACAATAAAAGCTTCAATCTTATTTTTGAATAATACATTATAAAACGATATATAAGTTTTTTCATATAAATTACATGGAAAAAATGTCGGTATTTGTTGTGATATCTGTTAATAACTCTATATTCGATATTACGAAATTTATTTTATTTTATGAAAATTTTATTTCTGTACAAAGTTTTAAGACTGATCTGATCACACGCAAACTATAGAATTTATTTTTTTTTTCTACATCTAAAAAAAATATTTTTCTGAGTATTTTAACCAATTTTAAAAACTTTTACACAGTGAGATTTTTTATTGAAAATTGATAATTCAGGAAAACAATTTTTATCAATAACGTAAAAGCTATAAGTCATACATGGGAAAAACGAAACTCAAAATTATTGTAAATATTAATCAAAATTTAAGAAAAATTAGTAGGTAATTTAGTTATTTAGAAACGGTTCGAGTGTCTATTAAAAATTACTAAGCGTAATATAAAAATTGCATCAAGCAGGCATTAATTTTTCGTATGCAAGTTTTAACTTTTTACAAAGTAGATATTAAAATTTCTGGAATAATTTATTATATTTTAAAAGGACTGTAATATTTTTTAAAAAGTACATTATAAACTCTCTTTAAGGCCACTCGGTGGTCTAGCACCAGTAAATTTAAGGCATTTTCAAAATTTTTTTTGAAAGTAAAGATAATGAACAACGATAATAAAACTTTGTAGGTATGTTATATCGCTCAAAGAGCTAACAACAATATTTTTATAATAATCGAAAAACAATATTAACTAAGTAAAAATTGGCGCTGAAGATGACCCCCTCAAAAAAAGGTACTTGTGCGGCGGGTTAAATATTAGCTCTGTCAATCTATATGAGTGTGGCTACGGCCCCTGCCTTCAAAACTGAAAAAGAAAAGTTTTTAACAAAATGGCAGTTCTTGAAATTTAAATATTGAAAACAGACCATTTTTCAGTAGTTTTTTACGCAAAATATAAGAAGTTATTAATTTAAAAAATTTTTCGAGGCACGGACCATAGCCACTGCAATTCTGTAAAACATATTCAAATTCGAGATGAATCGGATGAATGTTTTTTTTTATTTTTATCCCGCCGAGCAGAAAAAAGTAGTTTCGATATAAATGAGTTTAAAGTTTTACGTATGATTATTTTCGTATGCAGGCCAATCGTTAGCTACCTGCTATATTTACAAAAGTTTAACAGTATATTCTCAAAAGATTGTACTTTTGAAATATTAAAAAAAAAAACAAAAATTGTTTTTGTTACTTTTGAAGAGAGAAGATAGATTGAGACGTTAAAAGAGTAATTTCATTATAAAAAATACAACAAGACACGTACGGAGCCGCGACATCGATCTAACCTTGAAAAGTTGACCAATTAAAAAAATCAAAGCCTGCCAAGATTTAGGTTTTATGAATTAATTAAGCTTTTGTATTGAGTTTTTTTTTTCTAAAATAACATTTTAACGATTTTTCCAACTTAAATGAAAGACACTGTACAAAAAGGACCTTCAGCAGAGCCAAAAAATTAAGCAGATATCGATTTTAAGGGTCCTTGTAACTTTTGAGTCAGTGTCGGGATGAATCTAAGTTTCGATCCAGTCTACTGTACATACATACATACATAGTTTTGCAGTGAAAATTTGGTTTTTCAGTAGAGCTGGTAGCTAAATTTTGAGGGCTTTGGCAAAATCACCAATATAGTAGGGCCGAAAATTTTTGAGCTTGAAAATGATTTTAACTTAAAAAATGGATCAAATAATTTGAGCTTGAAAATGACTTAGATTTGAATTGGACTTGAAAATTAAAACCCATTTTTTGCTCGAAATTTATGGAAAACAGCGTAATGTCAAGAAAAGAAAAGTTCACAAAATGTAATATTCCTCGCACAGCGACTTCTTTTTTTTTTTTTTTTAAGAAATATCCTCAAAAGGGTATAATATATCATAAAAAATAATCATACAATATTTTATGTCATGTTCTACATGAATTCATTTGCAAATCTTGCAAATCTTTTAAATTCTTTTAAGGTTGCGCATTAATGCGAAAATATAATTTTTATTCCTCACAATCTTGTAATTGTTATTTGAATGTTTGTAAACGTATCATAATCTCATCTACTTAAAATAAGCATCTAATTTTTGGATGTTAGAAAATTTTGTCTACATCCATCGAATGAAGAAAACTCATAAAACCTATGCAAAAAATTCGGTTGTCAATCTTCTGAATTATGAAAAAATGAAAGCACTTAATCGTCATCAGTGTGTATGTGCAAAAAGATATAAAATATTTGGTAGTAAAGTGAATAAAACCAAGCGGGTAAATATCTATTTTCATTTTTATTCCCTTTTTTTGTTCATGCAAAATAAGTCATAAATAATATGATAGCTAAGAAAACCAATACTTATGTATGTGTTAGACTGTACCTTATTCTTATCCTAAGTCACATTATTTGTGAGAGCAAAAGCAAGATTGTTTGCAGCATGACACTTAACTGTAAAAGCTTTATTGTCAGAGTTGAGTGTCATAAGTGGAATATAAACTTATTTTGTAACACTTCAAAACTTTCGTCCGAAAGTAAACACTTAAATACTAAAATAAATATCACAAACAACAGACAGTCTAATATGTATGATCCAAAAATTGAAGCAAGTCAGGAAATGTATTATTTTCTTCTTTTTTGCATTACAAAAATAGGCCAAGCTAAATGGTTGGTTGATTTTATGCTCGAGTTTTATAACACACTTTGTGAATTCCATTAGGATTTTATGTGCGGAATATTGTGTTGACTAATTTTTTGGCCTTCTCGTACGTAGATGTCCCACTAATGTTCACTGCAATATAAAATTTTATAGAATAATTTCGCAGATAGCACTAGTGACATCTGCAAAATGAAAGTTCTCTCATGCATTGTGTTAAGTGTTTCCTTTTTTTTTTGTCGTTTGCGTATGCAAGGAAGCCATTACCAAATTGTCACAAAATTGGATCAATTTAGAACAATTAATAACAAGGTGAATAAAAATTGCATTACAAGTATGTAGTAATTACATTTGTAGCCGTTGATATGAGAATACAAAATGAGCAACAGCTTATGAGGAATTCATATGACATTAACAATAGCACAACAAAAGAGTCCAACTGTTGTGGGTACACAGCAAAAAATTTTATGTAAAAAAAATGTAATTCTAATATTATTTTAGATAGTCTAAAATCTTTGGATTGAGAAAATCATATTTTGAAGAACTAAATTTTCAAGGAAAAAACTTCCAAATTGAATTTAAATGCTTGGAAAAGACTGTAAGCTTCTTAGTATGAATTTATTTCCGAAATGATTTTTTCTAAGCTCATAAAATATTTACATATTTACGAATTTAACATACGGTTAAAGCTTGGAGCATAGCTTTCATGCAAAATTTTTGGAAAACTTTAGTGTTACGAGTATATTTGAAAAACTAAACTTCCGGACAGTGTACATCCACACATGTGTTCACGTTATGTGGGAGTATTATGTGAATATGTCGCTTTAGCGTGTCCTTGAACGACATATGAAAAATGTTTCGTCCATGAGAAGGAAATTGAAACAGAAGTGAAGCAAAATTCTTTGCAATAAGATAAATGGCAATAAACGAGAAAAATTATCAGAATATCACATAGAGAGAGAGAGAGAGAGAGATAAACAAAAGCAACAACAGAATAATAGAATGAATAAATAAATAAAATACAGTAGGTAGTGAAATATAATGCTAATAAAAATTGCTGAATATGCATTGCAATCAGATTTTTACAAAGAAAAAAGAAAATCAAAAAATATCAAAAACAAAATTAAAGAAAAAAGAAAAATGTCCAACTCACGTTCACTGCAAAAAAGCGTTAGAGTTTCAAGTGAAAACCAACGCGTACGGCGAGTATAGATATGCGATACTTCAGCCATGTGAACATTTAAAGGATAATTTTTTGTTATATAGCCTATGTGTATGCAACATTTTTATATCCTATCGTTTATATTGTCTCTCTTTTGTACAAGTATGTGTGTGTGCGAGAGTTATAAAAGTCATGCAGGAAATTAAACACTGCCTGTGCCGTGTTGTGTGATGAGCGATTGTATGTTATCTGTTTGGAAAAATAACAAGGTTTTATTATGCGTCCTTTTATGTTTTGTGTTTCCTTTCAGTAATCTAACTTTTTTTTAAGCTTTTAATACGATCATAGCTTAACTAGCCTTGAGCGTGTGTATTAATCACAATTTGCTTTATGAAAGAAGTTATTGTTAAGTGTTGTATTATGTCATTGAATGTTAATTTCAAAGTATGAAATGCACAATTCAAAAAATATTACAAAAACAAAAAACTAGTTAGGGTGTTATCATTGGCTTCAATAGCAAAAATGAATGTTAGATTCTTGAGTTTTTTGTGGAAGGTGCAATATAGAGTTGCTTTACCTCACGTCCTCTTAGTTTCATTTAGTGTCGTTTTTATACCCCACACAGAGGGTATATTCACTATATGCGTTTGTAACGCATAGATGGGGGCGGGACAGGTATAGAAAAGTATATATATTATTAATCAGCTTCACCATTTGAGTCGATATAGCTATATCCGTCTGTCTGTCTGTCTGTTGAAATCACGTTTACGGGAAAACTAAGCAAGCTAATTCAATGAAATTTGGCACACATGTCAAACCTTCTTGCAAGCTGCTAGCATATAAAATATAAAAATCGGGTCACGACCACGCCTACCGCCTATACTATAAGTAATTATACCTCAGCCCATTTTGAAAAAAGTTGTTGCGATTTTGATGAAACTTGGTGGTTTGGTGAACATGTGAACAAAATTAAGATTGAGCTAGGTTTTAAATTTGCAAAGGCTCTTAAGTGGGCGTGCCACAGCCCTTAATTTTAACTTTTATAACGGCCTAACTCGTAAACCGTGCAAGGTATTGTGATGAAATTTCGTACTCGAATACAAATCATATATATCTTGAATTGTGTTTTAATTGGGCGGAATTGGAGAAGTGGGCGTAGCACTTTTTAACAATTAAAAATTTTGATATCGTATAATTCAAAATTGGCACTTTCGATTTTCATAAAAATTTTAGGGATGATACTACTGAGAGCAGTCATCAATGCAAGTTTTTTCAGTATACTGGAAAAACACGTTGAAGGACGTGGCACAGCCCACAATATTTATAAACGTTATAATTAGAGGACTAACAACAAATTTCGCATGGCAGATATACTTGCTAAAAGGTACCTTCTTACGAAAATTTGGCACAAGAGAACCGGTGGGCGTGGCACTTCCCATATAAGCAAAATACGTTTAATGCTATAGATAGTGTGCAATGAGAGTAATCTTCATAAAATTTGGTGCATAGATGTCAATTATTATAAGTTATAAAATTAAATAAATTTCGACGTGATATCATCAGTGGGAGTGGCACCTCCCGTATTAAAATAAAGTTGGAAGTGATATTTTAAGAGAACTATTGCAGCAATTGCCATGAAATTTGATGAAAATGGTTAACTTGTTATAAGGTATGTCAGCATCTAAAGCGGGGGAAATAGCACTACTGGGCGTGGCACCTTCCATACAAGTAAAATACCTTAAGTGGCATATCTATCGAAATATGTGAGCAATGACACTGAAATTCGGTATAAGAGGTTTGTTTTTGGAAATCTATTTCTGGATCAAAATCAGTCTCGATTGTATCAGTGGGTGTGTTGCCGCCCTAAATTTTAAAGTTAATTAAGGCATATATCGCAAACTATACAAGCTATTTTGCTAAAATTTAGTATGTGGATATCAATGACGAATATAATTTATTGAACCAAAAGTAGGCGGAATTGGAGAAGTGGGCGTGGCATATTTGGCTTTCTGCATTCCTATTCTATTTTTTTCAACATTTTCCACATTCTTTTGACTTTTTCAACTCTTTAACTTTTGCCAACATATTCCATGTGTACATTTTCCACTTTTTCAACCTTTTCCAACTTGATATTTTCTTTATTTTTTCGACTTCATGAATTCTTAATTATTTCAACATTTCTCAACTGCTTGCAACTATTTTGGAGTTTTTTAACCACTTTAAACACTTTCCACATTTTTTCAACTTTTTCAATTTTTTTAACTTTCTGCAATACATATTTTAGACTTTTTGAGTTTTTTTTTTGAACTGTTTCAACACTTTTCAACTTCTTTGAATCTTATTACATTATTTTCGACTTCTTCAACCTTTTCAACGTCTTGTTAACATTTATTTGGAAAGTACTTTCAGTGCAGTGTAGGGTATGTGAGTTTCGGCCTGGCCGAAGATAACACTTTTACTAGTTATTTATTTATGTAGTTTAATAAGGAAGTTGCCACACCCATTTCCACAAACTGATCTCACCCTTAGTTCTAGCTTGCTGAGTTTACCTTACGTTCCCGTTTTGAATTTAGCAACGATTGGAGCGTTAAGTTTAAGACTGATAATATTTTTTGAGGATGTCTGGCTTTCCAAACCATGGAAGTTGTTTTTGGTATAGTAAAGTTTTGCTCACAAAACGTTTTATATATAATATTTATTATACATATATGTATATGATTATCGTTATTTCAAATCATTATTGAATGTGTGAAATGAATAACAAAGCCACCAGCAAACAATCTAAGCAAATAAATCAGCATGAAAAGGTGTTCTAAAAATTTGGTTAAGGGACCAAATATTTTTGAAACAAGTACTTGCTTATTAGCTTAATAAATCATAATGTAAAATCATGTTCAAAGAGAAAACCTTTTAGTTATAATATTTGATCCTCTAATTTACATTACTAAAAAACCGTTTTTTTCGCCATATTTTTAAATTTTATTTATTTACCATTGCTTGAATTAAACATTACATTTTTTATATTTTCATTCGGAAAAGCACATGGCATTCTCCAGCTCAAAAAAATGACTATCTAGGAACATCCATAAATTTACAAAAAAATAATGAAATTTAATTTTTTTTGTGCAACACCCTAATCCATATACCAGTGCATTCGAACGCATTATTCATTCGTGTGTTGGCGGAGCCAATGTCGAGGATTTTTATCTTACAAACAAAAGGATTTTCTTGCTGCCATTTTTTGTAGCTTTTGTTGTCGCCGCTGCTCTGTGTTCCTAATACTGCTGTTAAAGACGGCTACCACCAACATGTTTATGTGCGCGACCTTGTTTTAGCCAATTTTTTTTTCGTTTTCGTTTTCGCTTTTCCGTGGCTGTAATATCTCTTTATTTTGAGATTTCACTTTATTATTGTTGTAGCTTTGTTTTGCTAATGTTCTTATTGTTGTTGTTGTTTTCATTGCTACGAAAATGCTGCGTTACAAAGTTCAAGCTGTTGCTACTTGACCTTGCGCTTATTTATGACTTGCAATTGCGCTTAAATTAGGCGGCAAACAAAAGCCAACAAATGAATGAAATCTTTTGATGGCTCAATGATCAGTAAAGTCATTACCAACTTGAAATTGGTATTTGTATTAAATTAGATGAACTTTTAATGTACAACAACAATCCATATTGTTGACTGCTCCTTTTTTTTTTGGAGGGTTTTTAAGTAAAAAGTTTATTTTTGTAAATAACAACAACAGTGGCATAAAATTGAAATTTAATTGGAACAAAAAAATGTTTCATTCAACAAAATATAAAAAAATCGAAGCTTTATGCCAAAGCAGCATTTAGAAATTTTTCAAACATGTATTTGGAAAATTTGACAATGACATTCAGCCGCCTAAAACACAGAAAAGATTTGAAGTTAACAGATATATCCAAAATTTTTTAAGAAAAATCGAAAATTTGTAGATTAAACTGTAATATCCTTTTTTAAGCTTTATTCTAAGGTATAGTCGAGCAAAATTTGAACCCATTTTTAATTTCATTATTGGAAAAACTTTTAAAGAACCTTAAATATGTATCGCAATTGTGAAAGATGTCATGATGATCTCCAAGTCCTTGAAGCTATTTCATGAAACAAAATCTTATCAGCCAACATCCTTGTTGCCGGTTATCTTCAAACTATTCGAGTAAGTATTGTTGGAAAGGCTTGAACTTTAAAACTGATTCAATTTCTAGCTATGCTAGATTTTTTATCACAGAACTCAGGTAAAATTTGTGAGACTTTTATAGGCTAAATGTATACGACAATATCTGATAATTTTTATGTAATTTTCTGTACAATTTCTCCCACTGTTTAATGACTTTTATTTTATTTCATTTTTTAAAGTTTATTTTATTTATGCTTATAAAAAAATGTTAAGATATAATAAATCAAATGAGTTTTTCTTTGCTGCTTGTCAAATAGGCATAAAGAACTTTAAATTTATACCGACCTTGTTTTGTCAAACAAATGACAGCATTATGGCAAACGACTCACTCCACTTGCAGTATTATCGCTTTTAGCGTAAGCACGCAGTCAGTTGCAATTGAAGGCAATCGCGCAATGATATCCTTTTCTATTTTGACAGAAAACGTGACACCTGGGTCTGACAGCAACATCAAAAATTTGCTAAGATAGAGGGATAAGAGACCTTTTTGACTCACATTTTCATGTTTGCATAATTCAACGTAACGCTTTTGGTTACGGCTGCTCATCGATATGAAGTAACAGGTACCATTTCTATGGAATTTTGTCTGTATCTTTTCGTGACAACAATTGATATATTTCTGATTGTATTACTTACGACAACATTACTTTTGGGATGAACCTTATCGCTTGCAAAGCATAAGGCAAATCAAAGGTCATAGTCCTGCAGATGTTTTCAATGATAAAACGTTTCAATTTCAGAAAGCGTTATTTTCAACATATATTGAAATATATCAAGAGCAAAGTTTATTAGTTTAAGGCAGTTGTGTGAAAGGTTTTCTAAAACTTATTTTTTAAAAAACTTTATTTTTCAAAATATAGTCCACTCTAAACAATATTTTTACATGCTATTGTTGGCTTTGGTTTCTTGTGTTCAGTAATATCTTTTGGTATCGGCTTCTTTAAATCTCCTAAAGGCTTGAGTGCCTGTGATTTATTAAATGTTATCACACTCGCACTATATATTCCCATCTTTTTCGTCTGATGGTTAAGTAACAATAATAAGATTATGACACCTGAACATTAAGTGGAATTTATCGTTTCGTTTCGTTGTACTGAATGTGATGAGCTGTCATTTGCCATTTCATCAGGGTGTTGTTGATGACTTATAAGTGCCATCTTGATGTATGAAAATTGTGGCAAAATGAACACTTAAAATTGACGCAGCACAAATTAACATAAGTGTAAGAAAATGTTTTTTTTTTTTTGTTAATTCAATTCCATAAAAAAGAAATAAAAAGAATGTTTCATATCATGTTTTTAAAATTTCAAAAAAAATTATGTGCAGAGTTATTAAACTTCAAAGTGACAATTCAAAGAAAGTTTTTGTTTTGAAGTTTTTCAAGAGATTGGTTAAAAAAAGCCACAGACAAATAGTTAACAGATTTTGACAGAAATGCTTTGAAGCTTTCTTACATCAAATGCGAAAAAGTTCATCATGTAAAATGTTTGTTGCAAAAATACTTACTTATCTATTTCGACGTCAAGATTTACCTTTTTTTATATATACTATTTAATTTAAAACCTACACTGAGAAAAAAATCAACTAGGATCTGGTTCATTTAAATAAGATACGCAATATTTTGGCGTCGAGTTAAAATATTGCTATTTCAATCAGAAATCTGATTAAAAATATCTAACATGGTTGAACTCAACTGAGGCTTGTTAATAATATTAACCCGATATCTATTTAAACTGACCAGGAATCTAGTTAAGTTGACTAGGAAATTGCAAAAAATAAAGTAAACAAAGCCACTTTTATTTTACTGGCCGTTTCTATGATCATTTCTAGGACCCATCGATTGACACCTGACTTGTTCAGATCAGACCAACTTTAGTTTCCACCTATAAGCTCGTTTTCATATGAAATATTCCCTTTTTCTTGGACAGCTCGGAAATCCAAGCCCGAGGTTACTCATTTCATTTATTGGCCGCGTTTCTATGACCATTACTTGGACCAACATCGATTGACACCACTTGAACCAACTTTAATTTCCTACATTCCCATATTTGCGCTAAATTCCTTTATCAGCCTGTGCTAGTGCGCCACACTAAGGCGCCAGAGAGTAAGCCTGTCAACATTCACAGATCTTTACTATGTATCTGCATTTGATGTCGTATATAAACAATTCTGAAAGCAAAAAAGTAATAACGAATCATAAAACATTATTTAGATTTCATTCAATACATGCGCCGAAAAATATGCAACATTTTCATTCTAAATAAAGTTTGATGATACGTTTTTACTTTTTTGCTTTCAGAATTGTATATATACGACATCAAATTTAGATACATTTCTATAAATAAACTCAATGTTGACCAGCGTCGTAGTTATTTTCTGATAAATTTCCTTGTTAAAAATATTGAAACACAAAAAAATTAACTAAAATAAATTAGCCAGCAAATTTCTTTTCCTTCAGTGTAGTGAAAATATGCAGGTTATATGGACCCTAAGAGGAAAATTTTTTTTTAGATGAAAATCTCTCTTCGCATGCGCATACCGTGTTTTTTTTTTTCATAATGAAATTACTCTCTTAACATCTCATTCTTTATTCTCTTAGTCAGCGCTTACACAGGCAAAGTCTTGAGAAAAAGTTTCCTTGTCTGTTGGCAAGAAGGAAAAAACGCAAGGGTGGTGTACTCAGTTTTTCGTACCCGCAAATTCTCTTTCATTCTGTTCTTTCGCTGATATTATGCTTTGCATTTACGTTCGTTGTGGCGGGTTGACGCAGTAATTGCTTTGGCATTTTCAAGCACAAAGAAATTCTATTTTTTGTGTGTAAACGTAAAAAAAATTCACAAAAGAGAATAGACAAGAATTTGTTTCACCGAATTTGCCTGTGTAAACGCTGACTTATCAGAAATAAAAAAAAAAAACAATTTAGAGAGAGTTTGAACTTTGAAGCCCAATGAAAACGTCATAAATGCGAAGAAGAAAAAAACAACAATAACAACAAAAATTTTAAAGAATTCAAGATAAGCATAAGCAAGGAAAAACGACAAATTGTGAGGTTTTGCAAAAACTTAATCATAAAAAATAGGATATTTAACTTTAAAAACTAAACAAACTAAGTATGCAATAACCTTCCTTAGGACGCATATGTTGATTGAAAAAGAAATTATGAAAATCGGTTCAATATATTTTACTCCAAAGCGTTACAAACCATTTTCATATAAGCAATTTTATATAAACGTGAAATAAAAATTAAGACAATTGTATTCCAATTTAAATTTTTATATGCACTGCTTACTTTTCCAAATGTTACAATAAATTTTATAACCAATGAAACTTTGAATACTATCTTTTCACAAAAAAAAGCAAAACTTTGGCAAAGGGTCCTAAATTTTTAAAGTGCTTACTTAAATGTGACAGTTACTATTTTTTAAAAATTTTAACATTTATGTAAACAAGAAAAGCGAACACGAACTGAAAAAATGTAACCACAATAATTGAATTTTGGCTTCTTAATTTAAACTTGAGACTTACAAAATTTCATTAAAATCCTTATAATTATATTTTGCTACATAAAGTAAATTTTTGTTTCAGTAAAAAAAAGTTAAAGAACTAAGGAAAATTTAAAGAACAAAATTTAATTGAATTTTTAAACAAGATAAGAAACAGACAAGATAAGAAAGTTCAAAATTAGCAAAATAAAGGAAGTAAAAAATGCGTTTGAAGAATCACAAAGTGGACGAAAATTTGTAGTGGTCACTGCAGGTAGATTTTTGGAATTCCTTGTCACTGCGCGCCTAAACAATTTGCTGTTATCTTGCTTTTTAACGAAATTCTTATCTTATACAGTTTTGTTTATTGCTTGAATAATGAAAAAAAAAATATATTGTTTCACAGTTATATCAAAGAAATATTTTTTTTTTTTTTTTTTGGGGTCAATATGACATATGTATGTATGTACGTACAGTAAGTTTAAAGTTAGTTAAATTGCATTGAAATTGGTATGTGGTAAATTTTATGTGTCTCCAATCTGCACGTCATATTTGTACACCTGCTACCTACCTACAAACTGAACTTCCTAAAATTACGCCGAGAGAAATTTGTTTTGCAAAAAAAACCTCAAGAAAATTAGTGCATAAAATTTGTGCTAAAATATAACAAACTTTTGAAAAATTCCATAAAGTTTTCAAATTAAGTTAGCAAACTAAACCAGAAAAATTATTAACTGCAATGAAGTTTCTGGTATATAAATAAAGAACTAATTAGTATTCTAATTGTTCAAAGGAAAAATTTTGTATGTACAATGGCAGCAAAGGTATTTGAACATAGTTTACGCAGGAAAAATACTAGTATAATAATAGTATATTGTGCAGGTATTTTTTTTTCAATAGAAAAAATTTATGAAAAACATTTTATGGAAAAACAAAAAAGTTTTTTAAGTGGCCGTACAAACGAGAACATCATAATAGCCAAAAATTTAGATGAAATTACCTAATAGCCTTAACTAAATGGAAAATGTTACAACACAGCAAAAATTTTGCAACAACAATTTCTTTAAATTATTTATATTATTATTAATAATTTATTTAATTTTGATCTAAGCCATTATTGCACAGCGTCGAATATATTGATATTCGTATGAGCAATGAAATGCCTCTTTGACATTTTTTTTCTTTTCGTTTTGGAAAAAAGGAAAAAATAACTGTGTATGTAGTTTTTAAGGCATTCTTGTCTTACGCTTTTTTGATGTTTTTTCAGGTAGCCTTCATACAAATTACTAAGTTCAACTAGGCGTATGAGTAGCATTTAATTTATCAAAGCTATTAATTTAAAGTTACACATACGTCACGTTGAGCAAACATTTTTAAAGCTTGTAAAGTTTAATTTTTTTTTTGAAATTCTATCATTTGGTAAGGCATTTTTGTGGCATGAAAAGTCTCTAGTTAAAACAGCAACAAAGCAGTATTGTTTGTTTTTTAAAAAGTGCATTTTTCCGATGAATTTTAAATGGAACTTTTGATTAATTTCAATGTTTCAATATTTATCTAACAATTTTCACATTCTATTTTTGTCGAAACCAAATAAATAAATGTTGTTATATCCACATATCAAACAATAATTGGTAAGCATTTCTTTTAAATTTTAATTCATCTTATCAATATTTTTGTACTAACAAACCACATTTTTAATTTATGTGTAAGCAATTTAAATACATTTACTTATATTTTTAATATAAAACGTTGGATAAATAGACTTTATGCATAAATTAATTAAAAAATAATAATAGCAGTTTTGATTGTACCTAAGTACATAAAATAAAATGTTTGCTTACAAGCCACAGAGTTATATAAAATGAAAAGAAAAAAAAAAAAAACAAACAAAAACCAAAAATAGCATAACATTTCAATGAAAAAGGAAATGGAAATAAAAAAACATAACGCATCAGTTTTATTTTACCCCCGCAGCAATTTATGGATATTAAAATTTTGTAGCATTTAGGGTCATCTCGTAAAAGGACGCATTTGTAAAAAAAAAAAAAAAAATAAAAAACACTCATGTTGAAAAATAAAAATTCTGCTAAATTATTTTGTTGTATGAAATAGGAGTGTTTTTCCGAGAATGGTTTGCTTTCACATTTACCAATTGAAATTGTCTCTGATTGCTAAAGGGTTATGATGAAATGAAAAAGAGTACAATTCGGCTCTTAAATACGCAAAACTCAGGGTTAGTTACAGTTTTATATTGGAATATTTTAACAGTAAATCATTCATACATCTTTCTATATTTTGTAGTCACTCTTACGCTGTAAGCATATATTCAATGTTCAGCTAAAAAAAAAATATCAATTATGATAACATTTCGTTTTAGTTTTTCTGTATCCAAAACTTTTTCCAAATTCAATCGAAAACAAGGATTAAATTTGAAATGTTGCTTTCCGCATTCATAGAAACAGCTTAAATTAATGAATTGTAAGCATCTTTTCTCCTTTTGTGCGATGTTAGCTACAACATGCTATTGTCAAAAACAACATACAAATCAGCACTCTTCATATTGACATCAAAAACTTAAAGAAATGCTTGCCAACATGACCGGGCATTAGGGACAATTCAAGTAGCTCTTAACTGTAACACAATCTTTGCCCCATTGTTAGTGAATGACTTTTGATTTACGTTTCATTGAGCAGACGTATTATGTATATAACTATGTACAAAAGATGCTTAGCAATAAAGCAACGAAGAGTTTCGTATATTTCTTAAGAATTCAATGTTTCTTTAACGCAAACTATTTTACACTTTATTAAAGGGCTTCAGAATGCTACAACAGTCCTTGGCAATTACTTTCAGAGTAGCCAAAAAATGTATTCAGTTCCAATTTTTTAATTTCCTAATTCAGTTTCAAAGGATAAAGCTTATGTAGATCTCTTGATATATTCACTACACATAAAAACATGAAACGCTTATAGAGAATTCACTGCTTTTGAGCAAAATTTTATTCAGAGATAATGCCTATTTCTGATTTAATGGCTATGTCGTATTTTGCCAAAAGATCGACTAGAAAAGTTTCAAGAGTTGCCTCTTATTATTCGGACAAAACAACGGCTTAGTGTGATTTATAGGCAAGTGGAATAATCGGTTCATATTTCTCCGTTTCCACCGGAACGTAACTGCCCTTTATCGATAATGGACTATTTGTTGCTTGAAATTGAAGCCTACGATCTCGATGACATTTAGTTTTTGAACAGTTACTATCAGTCTAAGACCGGTGAATTGGCCGCTTAAATCACATCTCATAACTTTTTCCTTTGGAGCAACGCAATGTCAGAAATCCACGTTATTCGCCAAATATCAATCGAAATACTTGGACGCACAGTGAATGGGTTTGTATGAATCGGCGGCCATATATATGGTGATAATAACGCTTGACTCTTGAAATTTTCTTCATTTTGTTTTTAAGATGAAAACAACCAAAATTAGTGAATATGAAAAAAATCAGTTCACGGACACGCCTACCTCCCATACAAAGTTGGGATGTGGTTGATATTTTTTTTCAAAATGGTTATTCCAATTCCCTTTAACTTGGCAATGCTGATATCAAAAATGTTACTAATTTTGCGATATCTTTTATAGTTTTCAAGTTATTAGAGAAAAACAAATAAAGGTGGCCCACTAACTAACTGTTGTCATAGCGCTAGAGTCTTGAAATTTGGCACAGACGTTTTTTAGGTTAAAACAACAAAATCTTGTGAATATAAAAAAACTCGGTCAACGGACACGCCTACCTCCCATACAAAGGTGGGATGTGGTTGAGACTTTATTTCACATTTGGTATCAATATCCATAAATTTAGCAATGCTAATTTCAAAAATATTACAAATTTTGCGATATCTTTTATAGTTTATAAGTAATTGGAGAAAAACAGTTTCAATAGTTTATATATAAATATGTTGAAAAGCATTGGAGTTTATATATTTTACCCCAATGAGGATAAAAAGAGAAAAAATAGCCCTTACCTGTTCCCCTCTACTTAAGGGAACTTCTTTCCAAATTCAAGCAACTTCCTTCACACTGTAAGCTTTTACAATTGAAAAAATTATTGTTAAGCGATGTGAAATATGAAAAAATTAAAATATTTTTTCCTTCAAATGTTGCTGTAGAAAAATAGTTATAAAAAAATAGTTATAAAAAAAAGTTCTAAAAAAAAGCAGCTGAAACCTTGGATTTTCTTCAACCATACTTTTTTACATTACATATAAAAAACTCTCCAAAATTCGGGGATATACTTTTCTGTTTTTTTTGTCAAATTTTGGAAATTTTCTCAATTATGTCTTTTTAAGCCCTAATTTTAAAAAAATCAGCATAATTCACACGTAGATTACAAAAGCTTAAGTAAAAGTATGATCTATGAACTTTATGCCAATATGCAATATTGGTATATTTCAATACAAATAAATTAATAAGAGCATTTCATAAAAGTCAGTATTTTTTGTTCTTTCTAAAACTACATTAGGAAAAATTTGATAAAAAAAAATTGGTAAAAAAAGCAGCTGAAATTTTGTCTTTTAGCTAATCATAATTTCTCACATTACATATAAAAAAATTTCCGAAATCCGGGGATATACTTTTTTTTCTGTCAAATTTTGCAAATTTTCCACTTTTATCATTTTTCAATATAATTTATGAAATATCCGTACAATTCAAATAAAACGATAAAAAAAGAAAATTAAATTTATTTTTACAAAGTGAAAATAATATACTTTCCGCCAATATGCTACATTATTGCATTTTGTTTCAAACGAGTTAACTAGAGCGCCCTTTCTAACAATCGCTTTTATAAGAAGTTTCATAGAACATTTTTGGTGTACAAATTTCAACTTTGAGCCCACTGTGTCACTAAACTCAAAACAAATTTAATACTTTTATAGTTTTTGTATTCTCTGATGATTGTCACAAATATTTTTTCAATCCCTAACACTTTCAAATTCTTTCTATTTATGACCACAAAAATCCACTGTGGGACGCGTCATCAAGAAATGTAACTTCAGTATGGATCACGTTAACTATTGTTACGGCCAACATTTGAAAGAAATTTTCTTAAAAAAAAAAATGTAAAGAATGATTCTTTTGTATGATAGTTAGTAGAGTTTATCCGATATAATAGAATGCTTGCTTTTTATTTTTAAAAAAGTAACTATAAATGATCTCGAAATATTTTAAAATACTCTGACTTTGGAATATCTTCGGCTTAGATATAACTCATGCTATAATAAACTGGTTATAGACGTATGGCACTTTCAGAATATTTATAGATTTTCCAAACTTTAATTCAGGCTCATTGCTTTGGGTAAGTTTTCCAAGACAGCATAAAAAAATTTTGAAAAATTGGATGCCTTCCAAAGCTATGTGTATGAGGAAATTCCTAAGAGCTAGAAATTCTGGTATTTGCTTTTATTTTTCTACATATTCAAGTCTGCTTTAAAAGGTCACATTAATCTATTTAAATAAATCAAATGCATATTTTATAATAAATGTCCTTATTCTATTAAAGCACAAAATGAATAATTGGCTCTAAGGGAAAAGTGACCAAAAAGGCGTATGTCTATAGTTGAAACACTCTTAACATTTAAGCCAAAGTACATACTCGTACAATGTATAAGGATATGCGAGTATATTGAATTTAATGCGAATAGCAAAATGATTGAATGTCCTTGCCGTGAGCATGGCTATTTGTTTTCTTCAATATGCGTGTGAATGTCAGTGGTTAGAAAAAGGGTGTGTTAGAGTTGAGTTTTTGTGTCTAACAAGCTGTTGACAAATGAAAAATGGTCAGTATTTTAGTTTAGTGATAAGAAAACTACCACGCATTTTAAGAATAAATTAATGAACATGAATTTGACTTTGAGTTTTTTTCTTTTTGCTGCTGTCACTTAATTGTTTTGTTATTTTGTTTTTATTTTGTTATAAGGCATAATAAATTATACTTGAAACCAAAAAAAATTGCCTCAACCTCAACTTTTGTGTGTACATTCTGTCTATTACTTTATATCATGCATATCAAAATTTTTTCAGTTGAACTTAAATTATTTCTACAACATTTCAAGCACGCTGTCACATCCGCAACGGAAGGAACCAAGTAAAATTTTTTTTGCTTTTGATTTCCTGTTTTTTGTTTGTAAATTTATTAAAATTCCTAACGTACTGTCACAAAAAAGTAAAAAAACTTTGTGAAGTAAATTTTGTTTTTGTGTTTTTTTTTAAATTTATATTGGCGTCAACCGTAATTTGATTTATCAGTGGCACACAAACCGCAACAACTATTAAGGTTAAAAAGGTCATTGCAGTAAAGTAGAGGCATCGAAGTGTAAAAGATCACGTCTACGGTTGGCATGAGCAATCATAATTACTTCGAAAAATGTAAGAAAATTGTAACTATGTACATGCATTTTAGACTGTCCATTATTGTGTTATCCTTGCACTTGCCAAAAATTAATGGTGACGCTGATCAAAAATATTTGAAGGATGCTCCATTCTAATTTCCTCAGATCAATTTTGACAGCAAATTAAGAAGTTTGTATGGAATCAAATTACTGAATTTTGCTTCTGACCTTGAAGCAATTTCAAGGTAAATTCCAATTTAATTGTAATTTTTTAAACGATTTTTGTAGTTAAGGGAATTTTGCAGCATATTTTATTTTTTCTTTAAATCTGATGAAATTATGAATTAACAAAAATTTGAAAATTGTTTTCGGTGACACGCTTTACTGGGCTAAAATTTTATTATTTCAAATTAAATATTAATTTTGTTTTAACAAAAATATTATTATGGAAACCAATGGATAGTCTAATGTGTGTACATATACTGCTATGTACGACAACTCTGTGGTTGTCCTTGAGAACTGCCAAGCTTCCTTAATACATCATTCCATACTTTGTAGTTTTCATTTAAAGAATCAGGTGTTTTTTTTTTCTCTTTCGGTAAGTTATTTATGAAGGCACACTTTTTAGAAAATCTTAAATTTCGTTCATGCATGACCTGGCTGCCACTGCTGTACAAACCAATTTTATTTTATGTGAAACGTGTTTTGAGTATTTGAATTAAGTGTCAACAAAAATTATTTCATTGTCAGAATTACTTTGCTGCAGCTAAATATAAAGTGACTATCTAAAATTTTACTTCAAAGGACGATGAAAAAATGCACATAAGTAGTTCTGTGTGTTTCCTTAAAAGAATGTTAAATAATTGCAACTGCAAGTTAATTACTATGATAAGTGCCATTTAAATATGGCTTCTAGAGACAAGGCAACCTAAGGGCATAAATTGAAAGTTGCAGCTTCCAAAGTTTTTGCAGATACTGTTTTATTTAATAAAATAAGCGGAAACAAAAACGTGAAGGTTCTTAGAATTTATTTGGCAATTTGTCTTATGATACAACTACTAACAACAAGAAAAATTGTTAACAGCCTAGGGCATAAGCAAAAATTCTATAAATGTTTCAATATCTGGCTCGTAAATTAAGTAAATTCCTGAGCTACTGTTACACACCATTCGCTTATATCTATATTATTTATATAAAATTAATTATATGGAAATGTTTTGAAACGCTTTGGCGCAAAATATATTGATGCGATTTTAAAAAGTTATTTTTTGAAACAACATATTTGTGCAAAAGATGGTTTGTGCATACTTCTTTTTCAAAATATTTTCATATTATACAGGGTATTCCACTTTAACTTACACAGCTGAATAAGTCAAAAGTCAAGTGACCCCTGAAGGTCTTTTCAAGGTCGAATTCCCGCCTGGTGCAGAAAAGCTAGTAATCATTGGCTGGACCGCTGCACAATCTTGCCTTAACTGGCTGCAGCTTTTCTGCACCAAGCGGGAATTCGACCTTGCAATATCCTTCAGGGGTCACTTTGACCTCTAACTTGAATACCTATCTGAACGTAGAATTTTGTGCTCTTCCGGAATCCGATGTCAAAAATAGGGGTTTTTAATTGAAAAACTAAAGTTGACCTTCAAATAACCTGAAAAATGTAGGTCAAGGTCATGGTTAAGGTCATGGCTGGATCAGCCTTTTGATACCCACCAACTTTTATTTGAAACATTTTTTGAATGATTTGCATTTTTTTGACTTATTCAGCTGTGTAAGTCAAAATGGGACACCCGGTATATCTTTTTATTTAGGATTAATTTGCAAAGCTCCACACAAAAATTGTCGTTTGATTTTTCGTTGCTTATGCCTATCTAGCTTTTTGAATTCTGTCTTTTTGTTATTGTTTTCTTTTTGTTTCTTGTTTGTACCGTTTCTATTTGGAAGTTTAAAAAACAAACTCTCTTTCAATTGTTTTTGGTTTTGTTAATTTTGAAGAGAGAATATGGCATGAGAGGTTAAAAGAGTAATTTCATTATGAGAACGGCACGTTCGTGTACGAAGCCGCGGGTACAACTAGTATAAAATATGTAAATAAAATTGTATGAAGTTTTTTTCTTTAAGACTGTTTAAATTATTTATTTGTCATAACTTTTATTGAAGCTTTAGTGATTTTAAAACTCTTTTCCATACATAGGCAACAGGTCGTATGAGTAATATTTATTTTTCTACAGAAGTACGTCACGGTATACAAAATTTCAAGGGAAGTAATTTTTAAAGGGCTATAACTTCTGTAAAAATAAAAATAGATAAATAATTTAAGCACATTTTTAGAGAGAAAAAACAAATAGTATTTCATTTTACATAAAAAGAGTTCTTAAGTCTTTTGTATTAACAACATTCGCATATCAGTGAAACTTATATGACCAACTTCGTAGCTACAAAAAACCACAAAAATGTGACTTGACTTTGATTTTCGTTTTCAACATTGATATCGAAATTGAATTTATTTATTCTCTATAGTGCAACACTTTAACCTTCACATGCAGTTTCAATCATCTTGCTACGTGACTCCAAACAAAGAACTTGACAAAATCAAAAAAGTATGCAGTGCGGCATTGAGTTCTTTGTACTAATTTTTTACCGGTATGCTACTTTTCATACAGATTTAAAAAAAAAACTTTAATTATAAATCTCTACCTTCTTTACATACATTTTCTTGCTGGAGCTGCTATTTTTTTTAATAAAATTTAACAACTACAATAAAATCAATTATTCGAAATTTTTATAAAAAAGTGAAATGATATTATCGGTTAAAAATTTTAATAAAGAAATATCAGCAATGAAAAGAGCATTTTTCAAAAGATGGGACAAAAATCTCGCTCGGAATTTAAATAAATTTAAACTCAATCGGTTATTTTCGGCTTAGGACATTAAAATGAAATACATATGTAAGTCATATAAAGTTTTGAAAAAAACATCCCATTTTGCTCACATCTTGACTTGTCACAGTACATTGAAAGATATCAACATAGCCCAAACTTAACTTTTTGCACACTTACCATACATAGAAAAAAGTATTTCAATAAAATCAAAAATTTAATTTGTGATAAATTCGAAATTGTAGTGAATATCTTATCTGAACGCTATACTTACAAAATTTCTTCAAAAATTGTTTTTAAGACAACCAAGAAGCTGTTAAGCCTTAGCGGTTGCGGTAGAATTTAACAATTCCTGCAATTTTTATGCTTTGCACAGCTCTTTTATGCTCTCATAAAATGCAAACAGCAAACTGCGTTGAACTCTGACTTCATTAATTCCAATTATAATAAAATTTAATAAAAGATTACAAAGTTTAAAAATTTTAAAAATATTTGAAGTCAAGAAAAATGCGTAGGATATTAAGAGAATACAATTTTAAAATTTCTTTACCAAACGACTGCCCATGAATTTTTCATTTATTTTTGGGGAAAAAATCTGATATACGAATATTTACAATTACAAAATTAAGTTTATTGTTGTCTACTACCGTGGATGCTGCTTTCTTTTCATCAGCATCACTTTTCATCGTTGCCATCAGCCTCAGTAAACAAATGCAAAATTTATATGCGAAGGCACAAACGTTTTAAGTCAGACAGATAGCGGCAACATATTCGTACATGTCTAAATAAACTAAACTCCAACAGACACAAATACACTCGTATGTGTTTGGTACACTTTAAGTAATCTTTTAAAAGGTTTGCACAATTTTCCTAACACATTTTCGTTTTTTCTTTAAACACTATAGGCAATCGTAACATAGTTGATCCTTATAATAGTCAGATAAATTGAAAGCTTTAAAGAATTTGTTGAGCTCGAATTCTTTGATAGTTTTTGTGAATTGTTATTGATGGAAATTATATTTAACGTAATTGCAAGGCATTAGTACTACATATGCCACGCAAGTCAAAATATGATATTTTTTAAGATGGTCAATACTCGCAATCGATAGCCATGGTTTTATTTCAAATTTTATCTACATAGCTGAATTTATATGAATATTGAATTGATAAGCGATTAATTTTTTTTTTAACAAAAATTTGCATTATTTTAAAAACTACAGCATAGTTATCTTAGAATAAAATTTTACTTGTAGTAAGCACAAAAATTAATTTAAAATATTTATTTCATTTATTTTCCTCTACCAAAAAAATTAACTTTTTCTGTGTGTAAAACCAAATCCTAAATAAACTTTTGTGTAACAATCTACACTGTGTATCGTTTTTATTTTTTGGTCATTCGAGCATAAATTTCATTTTGGCAAAATGATTTTGACTAACAATGAGTTGAAGAGTAAGAAATGCCCAAAATATGCAATCGATTCGACGTGATAAAAAAAAAAAAAATGAAGAAAAACCTGTTAAATGACATGAGAAAATTGCTGTGCTGATCAAAAAGGAAAAATCCTTAAATGAAAGCCAAAAAGTTAAGGAGGAGGTGCTATAATATACTCACACTTGCACTGAAGTTAAAAGGTTCATAAGCCTTTTGGAATCAAAAGCTATGCTATACTTCGTTAGTTTGAGCAGTTTTAAATAGACCAAATATGTTGTATTTTGGTAAGAATAGAGTGTTATATGCTCTTTTTATATCCACCTGTAGCATCTATTCATAAGCCACCTAACGCAAACAATTTGTTGAAAGCTCAATGGTATTAACTAATGCTACCTGTTTATGTTCGTGTATGTATGTGTTCATTTAGGCTAAAATAAATAGGTTCGGTCGTTTTTCGTAGTTTGTATCATTTTGTTTAACAAGCGTGACAGTTAGTAAGTAAGTGTGTGTGTGGTGCCTAACAAATTCAGAAAATGTGGTTTTCTTCATCGATTGGGTAGGATGGTTGATATTGAAATTTTCAAATGTAAAATTAAGCTAAACCGAAAATAGTTGAGAAAAGTTTTTTCTTATGTGGATTTTTATTCATTGTATATCCTTAAAGTCATACTAAATATGCCAGTGCAAAAAGTGAATGAATCATTCTCAATTAATTTGAAAAGATTCGTAAAATGATGACGAACATCTAATTGCTATAATACCTACTTATTACAAATCTTAAGCAAACAGAATTAGCTGCCACTGCAATACTTTAAGCTGACATATCCCAATAAAATGGGAATGATATGTAATTTGTTACAGTGAATTATCCTCTGGTTTCCATTGTTCATGGCATATATTCTTCTCGTGGGGTTGTTCTTGATGAAACTGGAATGCTTTCTATATGTGGTAATATCAGTTTAGCATATTTTGTTTCACTGTTTGACAAGTCAAGTGATTTGGTGCAGTTTGTACAGGAAATAAAATTTATGCACTGATAACATTCAACTGAAAAAATTGCTCTTGAATGAATTTAAATAACAGGAAGACAAAAAGGCATACAAACATTTTCACCATTCTTCATTTTAATCAATTGTGATAAGCATGACATACAAATGATAGGCGCCGTTCATTTCACATCAGGAATAGAAATATGATTAAAGTATTGCAATAAAATTTTGCGATATCCTCACTAATTTTGCGCCAACTGGACATAAGTTTACGAAAGTAAAGTTTCTACATTTATCCGTTGCTGGTACAGCAATTTTGATGAAACTTGGTGACTAGGTGCAAAAGGTGGAAAAAATTAAGAATATTCTCTGCTTTAAGTTTCTAAAGATTCTAACAGGGGCGTGACATCGACCATAACAAAATATGGGCGCAATAGTGTCTGTGCACCTACCCAACCAGCAAAAAACGTTAAATGTTAGTGAGCTATGAGAATAATCTCTATAAGATTTTGTGTAGATATTTTAGTAACTACTATATGCTTTAAAATCAAATGAAATTCGACGGGATAACATCAATGAGCGTGGCACCTCCCATATTAACAAAAACTGGTTAGTGGCATTTTAAGTGAACTATTATAGCAATTGATATGAAATTTAATGTTGGTGGTTTACTTTCTACAAGGTATATCTGATACCACAAGCAGGTAAAATAGCAAAGGTGGGCGTGGTACCTTCTATACAAGTAAAATACATTAAGTAATATATCTAGCGAACTATGTAAGCAATCGTACAAAAATTTAGGGCAAGAATTTATTTATAAAGCGCTATTTTAGGATCAAAATCGGGTTGGCTTGAACTAGGTGGGTGTGCAACCGCTCTAAATTTTAAGACTTATTACGGCATATTTCGCAAATTATACAAGCTGTCGATCACGATAAAAGTTATTGAACGAAAAATAGGCGGAATTTGAAAAGTGGGAGTGTCATTTGACATTTTCATTTATTACGAATTTTTAAACATTTTTCAACTCTTTCAACCTCTTTCAAATTTCTACATTATTTTCTATACTTTTTTGCATTTTTTTCAACACTTTTAGGCTTTTTCAATCTTAATAAATATTTTTAAAAATTTTTCAAGTTTTTCAACTTTTCAATATTTTACATATTTAATTGACTTATTCAACCTCTTTCAGCTTTCAACAACATTTTCCATATTTTTTTGAGTTTTGGACTTTTTCAATCTCTTTCCACGTTTCCATATATTTTTCGCCTTTTATCCAATTTTTCAGTGTTTCAATATTTTTCAATATCTTTTTAATGGATAGGGTCTCGTCAATAATAACACAGACACAAAAAAAAAAAATAAATCTCGTGACCCAGAGGGTAGACCCCTTTATTTCTACAGTTTCGAGATCGTTGAATCTAAATATGACCTTCAAAAATGGTTTCAAATGCCAGTTTTCCCGCTACCACCCCCTTGGTGGTCGAAATTGAAACTGCCATACAAAGTTGATATGGATGTGAATTCCTACGTTTCTTCGCATGATAAAACCGAAAATGATAACAAAAAATAAGTTCGACTCTTCCATCACCCCCTAGCGCCTCTTATTACTCCTAGAAAGGGGGTCAAACTTCTATTTTCATGCAAAATTGAGATGGATGTGCATTTTTAAGTTTTTTGGGGTGCTGGAACCGAAAATGACAACGAAAAGTAAATTTGACCTTCCCATCACCACCTAGCACCTACACTTTTTTTCCTTTTTTTTATGAAAATTTAAGTTTCAACCCCATTCTAGGGGTAGTAAAGGGGCGCTAGGGGGTGTTATTTTAGCCAAATTTATTTATAAATTCCTTAGCAATCTCATTTATATGACTGGCAGAAATTTTCTTTTACTAATAAAAAATTGAAAGTAATTTTTGGTCCATCTTAAAATAACATACCCAAACAGTTCAACTGAGGTCATATTTTTGTACACATACCTTTTTTTCAATATCATATGGATTGTGTCGCATTAAATTATTCATTTTATAATTTTCATTTAAAACAATTTCTATATTTCCGTAGGAACTTTATTTTAATGTGAAATGTATGTCGGCATTAGAATTAAGTTACTGTTTTCCAATAAATAAACATTAATATTTAATTTTTCTATTACGTGTTAAGTTATCATTTCAAAAACTCAGCCCATAAACAGTAAATTTCTAATTTGCATAATCAACCAACGACCCTTAGGCAAAATTAAAATAAAATGACTTTTATGTATCGATTATATTATAATAATTTGCCAATCTTTATTATTTGCATTTTAATATTGGAAAAAAAAAAAATAATTTATAATCTGAAAGCTTTGCAAAATTTTCCATTTTTCACTTTAATTTTTCATTTGGTCGGTAGTGAAAAGTCATTGCTACAAAGTAGCAAAAACTTTTGAAGTTCTGTAATCCAATACATTAGGTGCAAAACTTCATATCAAACAATTTGTATTGTAAGGCTGGCGTCCATTTGACTTTTGCATTAATAAATGATATCGTGAGTAATGTTTGAAAATACTTTAGTGCCACCAGACAAGTTAACTTCTTGGAATACGAAAGCACTAAAAACTTTTTCTTAACAAGCACGTTTAAACTGTTGCTTATTTGACAAAAAAAAAAGAAGAAAATGTCACTCTGTCGGTTTGTATAGAAGTGTAAAATGTAACACTTGAAATGTTCTTAAGATTGTCATTTCAAATTTTATTTCCTTTCTTGGAAAAGTTTCATTATTAGTTCATTCGAGACAAACCATTAGTTTAGGTTTTCTTTCTTTTTCTTTTGATTTTCTCTGGAAATCGTTAGCTTTATTAAAGCAAACTGTATAGGGTAGATTGTTTATGTTATTCGTACTGAATTAAATTTCTTGGATTGATAATGGATTCAGAAATCTCTTCCTTTTTATACATAATAAATGTTTATTTACCTTTAAGAAAAATTATAAGTTGTATTATAGTAATCTTTGCAGGATCTGAAAATAAAAAGGTTTTAATGCTTTAAAAAAATTAAACAGTAAAAATTATTTGCTTAGACATTTTGAATAAATTATTAAAGTGAGATATGTAAATAAAACTCTAAGTTTAAAAATAAGAAAATAATTTAAATTGAGCTTAATGTTCAGTATAATACAACACCAAAAAACAAAACAATGAACAAACGGCTATACTTATTTCAGACAATACTGAATGGAATCATCAGTGACCTTTTCTTAATCAAAATTCTGCGTTTTCTATCACTTTGAGCAATTTCTAGCTTTTAAAGTCTAAAAGTGGGAATAAGACTTTCATTACGTTAAAAATTCGTACTTATCTACAACAGTCCATATATAGCGCCAATATTCTTGCGCCATTTTCCAATTATGGCGACTTCTTATACCCTACACTCAGGGTACATTAACTTTGTTTTTCCATTTGTAATGCATTTTAGGGTCGAGGTAGCTATAAAAAAGTATATTAAATTCTTCATCAGTGTCACCATCTGAGTCGTTTTAACCATGTTCGTCTGTCTGACTGTAAAAATGTGTATTTTCAGTGTATTTTCAGCTTTTGGGCTATATTTCATCCAAATGTAAACCGATTTTGTTCGAATAAATTTTGAAAAAAAGGTAATAAAATTTCCCACAACTCTTGTTAAGGAAAGTTTTTTAATTTACAGGTTACGAGACATTTGACATTTACTGGCACATTTGAAAAAATTGATTTTTTTAAAATTTGTATCCAATTAAAAATAACTTTAAAAATATAAATATTTAAAAATACATTAATTTAATTACAAAGAGAAAACTCTTCAAAAGAAAATAGTATCAAGTTTTTGAAAATCCGTTCATAAATGCCAAAGTTATAGCCAATTTAGTGTAAATTTTCATAATTTCATTTTACCATTTCTACCAATTTTTCAGTTTTTTCTTATTTATAAGCTATTAGTACAGTCATTTGGTTAAAAAAAGAGTTTACCTGGAAAGTTTTCCGGGAGTTTTGAAAATGGGTAATTTTACAGATTTCGATGTGCTTTTTCCCAATATTAATTTTGCTACCTCGTATTTTTGCCGCTCGCGCCGCCAAATTGGAGAAATGGCACCAAAAATCAGTTTTTTGACAATATCTCCATTCCGACTCATTTTACGAAAAAAAGACTGGGACATAAATAGTATATACGTGTTTTTATCGTAAAATGAGTCGGAAAGGAGATATTGTCAAAAAACTGATTTTTGGTGCCATTTTTCCAATTTGGCGGCGCGAACGGCAAAAATACGAGGTAGCAAAATTGATATTCGGAAAGAGCACTTCGAAATTTGTAAAATTACTCATTTTCAAAACTCCCGGAAAATACACCGTAAATACACTAAAAAAAATTTAAAAAAAACTAACCGTGAGAAAAATCTATCAAAAATTTTTTTGAACTTAGGGAACCTAATTACATCATAAAAAAATAAGAAAGTTCATGGAACAAAAAAAAAATGTCAAAAAATTCGGATAGTGTAGTTTACGGTCACACCTACCGCCCATACAAATAAACATACAAAACGCTTTGTTGAGAAAGTCATCTGATTTAGTGTTACCAAATTTCTCAAATATAGTAAGAACAATTTTGGCAAGCTCAATCTAAATAAGAGGGCGTGGTACCTCCTATATGTACAAGTAAAAACTCAAAACGAGAGAATAGTTTAAGGGTAGTGAATCAAACCTCACACAATCGGTGGCAACGATATGGAAAAGCTCTGAACCAAAAACTGAGTTAATTTTTTCAAGTAGGCGTGACACGCCTCTAATAAACAAATATTTTAAGATGCTGTACTGAAAGAATTATTTTAATTTATGCAACTGAATTGCATACAAGCACTACAAATAATTTAGCCTTGCATCAGCAAAAAAGTTAAAATAGAGGGCGTGGCACCTACTAGTGTGTTAAAGCTTTAAAATCTCATACTAAAAGATGTTCTTTAGGGGTAGTATAATCAAATTCTTCACTTATACAAGGAATGGTTCGATAAAGTTCTGAAACAAAAATTGTGTAAATTTTGACAAGAGGGCGTGGCATCTCCCATAGAAGCAAACAATTATAAACGTTGTGCTTAGAAGTTATGAAACAAACTATCACGCAAATATAAATATGAAATAGTTCACCTTAGTATCAGAAAGCAAATGCACATTTTAACGAGTGGGCGTGGCACCATCGATAGAAGCATTAAGTTTAAAATGCTATGCAGAGACCTATTTAAGTAAATGTTGCCAAATGTAATTTGGATACGTTAAGCCAAACCATTCAGAACGTAGCGTTTTAATAAAAATTTAAGGCTTCGGCGCACTTTTGCTTTTAATGTGGTGTATGGTATTTACTTTTTGGCGAAGCCAAAGATAGCAACACCCTTACTTGTTTGAAATGTAATTTTACACGTTTTTGAAACATAAAAACCTTTTTTATGCCTATTGAAGAAAATAATTACCAAAATGAATCAGTTTTTGATGCCGAATTGATGTTCCTGGACTCTCAGTTTCGAGTTGTTGAAGGGCGGATTACTTATTGATCCAGTCTTCCTGAATTTGTTTATTAATTTCTTCACACTTGCTGAAGTTTAATCACTATATTGACCATATTTTGCACGAAAATTGCGTACTGAAGCTGGCAAATCTTCATTATTTTTACAATACCTAAAAATGAAAGTGCGTTGAACTGTCAGCTGTCATGTTTTCTCTATTTTTTTAACAACAATTTACCGACAAAAATCGTACGAAATTCAAATCTTGCCTGAATTTTGGGACATCCTTTGGAATACAGTTAATGAACGCATTGAAATTCCTTAAAATGTTTTTTTTTTATTTTGTTGCAAAATAACTACGTTGCCATCTACTCTTGTTTAACTGCCGTATTTCGTAATAAAACTACATTCTGCAAAATCATTATCAATCATTTACCAAAAACATTTTCAAATTGGATATTGGTATTTCATTAAAACACAAAGCGTTGAAAACACTTTAGTCATGGTTAATTAAAATTTTGCTAACAAGTCAATAATTTTAATACCACACTTCCCACTGTCTGCAAAGAGCATTCAAAAAGAAACCGCCACAAACATTTTAATCCAATGAGATGAGAATTTTTCATCTTTTTGATTGAGCGATTACTAAGGCATCCTACCACATTTTCAGAGATTCCTGCAGTTTTTCTTGTAGATTTATAGACAGCATTAAATAAAATATAGATGACGATTATGATGATGATGATGATGATGGAAATGGAAATTATTATCGTCATGCGTGTTGTTGTTGTTGCTGTTTTGTTGCTATTATTGTGATTGGTGGCATATTAATAAATGATTCATCAAAATATTGTTATTATTGTTCTATATTTTGTTGTTTGAAAAGTAATATGCATGCCATAATTATTTAATATTTTAGATACAATAGCATTATACTATTGATGTTATTGTAAGCTTTGTTACCATTGACAGTGTGTGTGTGTGTTGTTTTTGAGGTTTTGACCCTACAGCTACAATCGTTGAATCCATAATGGCGCACAATGATTTATAGTCAATTTGTCAGTAGTGATGACATAGTTGTTGCTTTGTGTTCTTTGATCAATAATACGAAAAATCATTTGTATAGTTGATTGGTACACTGTAAAAAATTTTAAATGCAAATTGTGCCTTATAAATATAAATTTGGTACATTCGTTGCTAGCAAACAAAGCTAACTATTTTTGTTACGAGTAGCTTACTATAGTAATCATAATTTTAAGATTGTAATTAGTAGCACTGCTCTCTTAGTAGACGGAAGTTTAGCGACCGATTTAGTTTTTCGCATAAAATTCATAGATGCCAAGTCTGGCAACTCTAAGCTCCTTCTCAAAACCTATGCTAAACTAAAAACTTTTCGCATGAAATTTTCTTCAAGTGCAGCGCCTCTGCTCATTCATTATATAGATGGTACAATTGATGGTGTGTGTGGTCAACGAATGACAGGACAACAATAGTAAAAAAACAACTACAAATATGAGATATGAAAGTAAATCAAATACTAGAAACACTACGAATGCATACGAAAAGGATAAGAAAATCAAATTTGCTCGTAGTATATTACGTTATGTTGCTGCCAAAGTGATGACTTATCTCATCGCTGATTTACAACAATATTGTATCAGTCTGCTCATGGCCGTACAGAAGAGTGGCAAGTGTGCTGTACAGTCTCAGGCTCCACTTTTCTAAAAGAGCACCATACAACTTGAGTATCGTCGTGCTTGTTAAATTATTTGATTTCTATCAGTTGAATATTGAAAAGCGAAGACACTTTTTTTCCTTTTTTTAACTCAATAAATTGACAACCTTGGGAAAGAAAAGAGGTACTACTTAAAAAAACATATTCTCCTTAAAAAAATAAAAGTCAAAATGTATGTTTATTCTTTTCAGGCTCCGCAAACTCTCGCTATGGCCCTGATTGTGCTCATGCATTCGTGTTTCTTGTTAATGTCAATATGTGTGAATATTTGGAACTACATAGTTACATGTGTGTATAGCATGCATAAATTATTTCAGTTTAAATCAAAGATTGACACATAGTGCAGAATCTATGATGTGCTTCAATACATATATCATAGTAGTTCATTATTTGAACGAGGTCATTTGTTGGCTACATCTGCTTTTAGCTATAGTGAGAATTGTGTTGTCTGAAAAATAATAGAAAATATCTACTAAAATAAAACTAAAATTGGCATATTTTAGATCAAGAAAAATAACACGAAAACCAAGTTGAAAAATGACAGGAGAAAGCTCATATAGTCATCTAAATTTTCGAAATATCTTCATATATATTTTAAAGTTGTATGTCTGTTTTTATATGTGAGTATAAATATAATCATATTATGCACTCTTAGTAGAAAAGCTGTGATGTCACTGCGAATTTGTTAGGTAAGAAGCTTCCAAATACCAAGTTCAGTTCATCTTAAAAAATATAAAGTAGACTAATAATTTTTCGAAAGAACTCTACTTCTTATAGTATTAGACTTCATGAATCGATAAATATTTTTTTTTCAGATACAACTCCATGAGTCTTTTTTAGTCATTTAGACGGCTGTAGAAAAGTCGAGTGTATAAGATTTTAGGATGGAATGTACAGGATACCGGGGCTGCCTTGCCAAAACCTGTCCCGATGGCTAAAAAAAACCGACTTCTGACGATTTTTTTTTTAATAAAAGTGTATAGGATTACAACTTGAAATGTATGTCAAATGATAGAGCTCGATGAGCCTAAACACAATGTATAGGGTTGCCTTGTTGAATCCTTTCCCACACATGGGCTGCCACCATTTTTTTGGGTACTTTTTTTTTAATAAAAAGTGTGTAAGATTCCAGCTTGAAATGTATGTCAAATGATAGAGCTCAAAAAAGCCTAAATATAATATATAGAGTTGCCTTGCCGAATCCTTTCCCAAACATGGGTTGCTACCTGTTTTTTGGGCCAATATTTTTTAGAAAAAAAATTTTATGTTTTAAGATTCCAGCTTAAAATGTATGTCAAATGATAGAGCTTGAAGAACCTAAATATAATATATAGAGTTGCCATGCCTAATCCGTTCCACATATGTGTTGCCACCTTTTTTTGCGCCAATTTTTTATAGGAAAATGTATATGGTGTAAGATTCTAACTTTAAATGTGTGTCAAATGATAGATCTTGATGAACCTTAAAAAAAAAAATTCGAGTAATCTTTTAGAATCCCGTCTCAAATGTGAGTTACCACCTGTTTTTTGGGCAAACTTTTTTCAGACAAAAAGTTTATGGTTTAAGATCGTAGCTTGAAATGTATGTCAAATGATAGACTTGATGATCACTAGTAAAACATATAGGGTTGCCTTGCTGAATCCCGTCCCAAACATGGGATGCCACCTCTATTTTGATCCAAGTTTTTTCAGAAAAAAGTTTATGGCTTAAGATTCCAGCTTGATATGCATGTCAAATGATAGACCTTGATGAGTCTTAGCAGTTACTGTGGTAGATCTGATATACTCACAAAATCGTCACCAGAAACATTTTCATATGCATGAGGATAATAATAAGCCCAACAATAGATGCAGGTTTTCAACTAACGCCCTCTTATGAAGTCTATAGGCAGTGTCTTCTTCTCTATTTCTATTGCGGAAAGAAGCTGACCACGAAATTCCCATTCAGGTAGACATATTGTGATATTAATATAGGTTTTTTTACTATCATTTTCCTATAAAGTATTATTTTATTTTAAGTGATTATCTTTAATGTTAAATTAGAATTTAATTGTTGTAAAATCCTTAGGATTAAAACTCAAAATTTATATACATGTAAGTACTGAATTTATGATAGAATAAACATAAACATAAAATAAAGCCCAACAAAATCTACTATTCCACTAAAGATTTTTAAACCTTACACACTTCCGAAGAATTTAACAACATGAAAGTTCTATATATAAGTTTTAAAATTGAAAATAACATTTCCTCTTTATGATATTTAGTTAGCAACATTTTAATGCACAACTCAACTAACTTTTGTTTCAATATTCCATCAAAAAGAAAAACATTTCTCAAGAAATTTTCATAACTTTTCAGTATAACAACATAAATGTATTCAATAGAAAAATGAGTAAAATGCAAACTTTATTTACAAAGCGCAAAGCAATTTTTCAAGCTAAACACTTTTAAGCTGCAAATTTTTAGTAAGAGTTTCCTTCAGGGCAACTGCATAGATATTTTTCATATGACGTCATAGAAAATATGTTTAACAAATGTAAGAAAATGAAATGGTTAGCAATTTTATGTGAATATAAAGGGTTATTGTTGCTCAAATGAAAAAGACTCTTACACATATTCAAAGATAAATTTTTCCGAAAAAAAAGTTGAAATTGCTTTAAAATTTTTTTCTTTAAACGACAAGCAGATTTTTGGCGAAATTTTCTTAGAAAAAATGCTCCAACTCTAAAGTCAAAAAATTTCATTTCCAATTTGCACTCACGTAAAATTGTTTTAATAAGTTTTGGAAAAGTCTTTTGTAGGCTTGAGCGATTTTTCCTACACGCAAAGTTTTTCAAATAAGCTATAACGCAATGTCGATGTTGGCTAAAAATCAGCAATATATTTATTCACTGAAATTATTTCAAAGTACCCCACATAAAAACTTACGCTACAAAACAACTGTCATCAACATATACTAAATTAATAAATTTTAATTTCAAGTTCCAGAGAACCAAATGAAAAAATCGTTTGATGTTAAAAAAAAAAATACGCCAACATGAAAAAAGGACTCGTGAGCTTAAATTTCATAGCCTTGAGATACAAAAAAGAAAAAAAATTTTATGACAACAGCATGTGTCAGTATTTTGTTATGTTTATGGTGTGGTGGAAACCAAATGGTTGTAATTGAGTAAATTTTTCAACCCTAAAATTGCATTACATTATACAATATATATTGCTGTTTTTTTCTTATATTATATATTATTTGTATATAAAATTTATTAAAATTTTTTAATTAAATGTCAAGCCAATACTTTAAAATATGTGGTATAAAATTTTAAGGCCATATGTGACTTTGTTTTGCTTACATTAACACAAAATTATAATAACATTAATATATAATTTGGTACATCATTTTTTTATTTATTTTTTTTTTCCTTTTCTTGCAGTGTGCTGAGTATGTGGTCTAACAAGAAACTTCAAAATATCGCAATCATGTCATCTTTGTCATGTCATCAAAGAACATGAGTGCTGCGCTCATAGAAAACCTCTTGAAAACCGCTACTTATGGCGTATGCACATTATGTTTTGCTTAGTTTGCAAAGTTTTTTCCGCACATTTAAAAGTTTTTTTTTTACTATTTTGATCGTAGCCGCTTAAATGCAAATGTGCTTGACATCCATAGAGAAAGCGTGGTTTAACATAATGCAATTTATAATCCATTAGAGCGAACTTATGTTATCAAGCGCTATTTCAAAAGTATGCTTGTGAGGTTTTGGTCGGATAAAGATAATAATATAGTGGCTAGGAAATTTGTTAAAGATAATTTCAATAATAATACCATTTGAGACATTACGTGGATAACTATTTCCAAGTTATTTTATAATTTTACAAAAAAAAAAAATATTTCGAAGATTTCAAGAGCAAAACTTTCCAAAAAGTCTCTTATAAAAAAAAATGCTAAAAGAAAGTTTTAAGAAAAGAAAGCTCCGGCTGAAACCTTTAACAAAAAAAAAATCTCATAGCTCTAGAGAAGCCGTAGCTAAAATCGGCTGTGACTAGGTATCGTTACTAGCCATTGACTTTTTCGTAAACATTCCAGGCGTTTGAGTGTTTTCTGCAATGGCTTCTATAGGAGATGTTGCTGCGAAGAGCAGAAAAAAAAGATGCAGAGCACCCCATCTGTTCATATCCTGCTCTATGTATGAGTAGCTTAGACAGTTAGTTACTTATTTAACGATATTATATGCAATCTCATACTTTTTATTAAAGAATGGGTATGAGAGTAGCGGCATCGTTCGTTTCTTTTTAAGAGGTAAACAAAAGAAACTCTCTGATCTACATAAATGTGTCCGTACGGAGAGTTTAATGGAGAGCAGAAGATTTTTTCAACAATTTGGCATATTATTATTATTTGCGAAACTATATATTTTAATTTTGGATTAAATTTTTACACAACATAAATTCTTAAACGATTTCCATATAAGTAAGTTTGGGCGAGCTGCTGAGTTTTTTCTCTTATACTTGAGTCAATTTCCTCGATATAATTTTTTTCAATATTAAATATCAATAGCCCACAACATCATAATATTTTCCTTGAATTTTAAGCTATAATTGCAATATAAAAAAATAAAAAAAAAATACTTCGTATACTACAAAAATTATGAAAAATATTTTCTATATTGAAACTGAGTTTTTCACCCAAATAAAATTTAAAAACGCTATCGCATCACAAACACGATACTTTAAGTGAAGCAAAAAAAAAAAAAAAAAAGGAAACGGAAACGGAAATACCTTAACTAAATCATAAATCGTTAAAAAAAAAGCCGCGCACTTAGCCAGTGCATAATGGATGAAGTAAAAGTAGGTGGCGTGGTTTGAGTAAGCAATAGAAAAGGTACTAAATAAAATGTAAATAAAAATAAAGTAAATAAAAATATTGTAAATAAATAGAAGCAGCGAGATAAACAAAATTCAAACAAGTACATACTAAATAAAAACTGAAAAAAAATTAACGTTAAAATTATGCAAATGTTTCAAAACACAAAAAAAAAAAACAAGGACATGAAAAAATGGTCAGCTGAATGTACTATGCGTATTACACAAAGTATAGAGATAAAGTTTTACACTGCAAACAATCATTATATCCACTTAACTACATACATAGGTATATGCATTTCTTTGAATTAATATTTGAGTAGCAAATTTTAAACAATATAAAATATTCAAATAATAAATAGAATAACAAAATTCTGTGAATTTCCAGAAGAAGTCTAAAATCTGTTTTAGTGTGAAATCACGACTTAAAGATTTTTAGCTTGTTTCTTGCATTAAACAGAACATTTCGTTTCTATGTACTTATGTACGCTTGTGTGTTTAATTTTTTTTCGTAATTTTTTTTCTGAAACTTAACATAACTTTTAATAATATGTATACGTATATGTATATTAGGGTGGGTCGATTTCTTCGGGCGGGAAAAAGTCATCAAAGAGTATGGCAACACAATATTCTACGGACAATTCTGAGCAACTATGGGTCTAAAATCAATTTCGAGCCTCCGCATTTCCACAAATAGGTTTTGAACAGTACTTACGTACATATGTATATTGCACTTTTATGGGAACAATTACAGGAAGGAAAGAATTTTTGGACCAGGTAGTGGTCGATGGTCAGAGGTTAAATATTTCATAAAATTATGTTTATTTCTGATAATAGTCGACCAAGGCGTTTAACTTTGTAGCAACACTTAATGTTAGTAATTATTTTGATATTTGATTTTTTCCAAATTTCAATTAATTTTTTTACTACTTGTGGTGTAAAATTTTTGTATGAAAATATTCTGCTTTCAGCTTTAGCACTTTCACTCAAAAGACTATAATACTTTTATAATTCACTATTATTTGGGAAATTCAGTCCATTTAAATCACTTGGCAAGCCAAAGGTAGGGACATCTTGAGATGGTATATGCAAAAGGTTGCATCTGGAGGATGTGGGTCTTATCGATAGCTCCATAGTTGGAAAAAACGAAAAAAATCACAATTGACGATCAAAACTTTCACGGAATAATTACACGTTTTCAATGGCAGATTTTACAATGATAGATTTTTATTTTTGAATAAATAATTGTTTTCCATTATCCTTCGACTTAAGTACTTCAGCACTCCACTATTCATACAAAAAATTAAAATAACATGGTAAATACAAAAGAGGCACAAGACCTTTCCACCGACATCAAAATGGCCGATTTTCCACAATTTTTGCTTTAAATATGAAATATTTTGTAGTTGTTCCCACACAAATCCAATATAAGTACCGTTCAAAATCTATTTGTGAAAATGGGGAGGCTCGAAATTGATTTTAGACCCATAGTTTCTTTGGCATAGTTGGTCAGAATTGCCCTTAGAATATTTTCCTGTCATAAGCTTTTTGAAAAAAAAAATCGACCCGCCCTAATGTATATACATATAAAAGAAATGCACCTCTGATAAATTTCTGATTTCCAATATTTATAGATTGCTTAAGGCCGATAAAAATTCATCATTTTTGCTTAGGACCAGTAAGGCAGAGTCAAATTTTTAACTTCTCTTGAGAAGTTATTATAATAGGTCCGAAAATCGAAATAGGTAATTTTGTGTTTTCTTTACGTTTCAAGACCTCGACAATCGTTTACAAGTATTTTTAGAGTGATGTCTGTGTGTGTGTGTGTACGTATGTAGACATATTTTGGCTTTCGTTTCCTCAATAGCTACCGGACAGAATTTTTTGATGACCATATCAATCGATACGCAACGTCATGACTTAGATCTGAAAGGAGTCTGGAAAAAATCGGTCCAGCGGTTCGTTTTTTATTCATAAAAAACTGACTTTTTTATGCACGCAATATAAATTTCATATATAATTTCAAGTATCGAGGGGGTAGATAGGCGTTTTCGACGGTGCTTATTTCGAATCTTTTTTCAGTTTTTTAATTCAAAATGGCGCATCCAATATGACGTCATTTTTTTTGTAAAAGTTCTCTGAATTCTATAAAATTAAGTTTTGAGAGGGGTTTCAGGTACATAGTTATAAATTAATGTTTAATGTTAATTTTTTTTTTTTTTTTTTCAATTTTCGTAGTGCCATATTGTAATCATAAGATATTCTCAAATGATTTTCGAAGTATCGAAACATTAAAAAAAAAGAATTGTTCTCAAGAGAAGTTGCTTGTACGGTACTTGCTGCCGAACCGATTTTTATATATATATTTTTGATTAAGATTATTTTTCTTTAAAAATGTCGCTGAACCAATTGCTTTATCTGGTCATAAAACAGCATTATCGGAATTATAGGACCGTCTGGGGAGAGCTAGTTGTTCAAAAAATGTTAGTAAAAATTCTCTAAAAATAAATACTTGGAATCATATATGCATGCCAGATCAATGGTTTTAGATATTTGTTGTTAACCACATACGTATTTAGGTACCTATACTTTTGTAAAATATTGTAATTGAGTCCAAATCATTAGGTGTCAGTAAGACTTTGCTTATGTTTAATACCTAATATCATGGGAATTATTGAACTTATACATTTGACTACGAGAATTTGTTGTTATAGAATATAATTTCAACTGAGATAGAGTAATTCGTCTGGTGACATTTATACAGAACAATTCATTATTTAAATTATGATGTCTTATGTCGGAGAATTCGGCGCCAACTTCCAATATAAGAAGATAGCACCCTTAATAGTTTTTTTGGTCATAATATTAATCAAGACAGGAATATTTTCTTTTGAACCCAAAGATTTTCTGTCTTACCTTAATAAGTATAGTATGTATTGAAACGAATGAAAAATATGCATAAAGCACTCAAGAGATCAACTGCTCTTAATCGAACCAATTTTATCTTACTCGTATGAGAATCGTTACGATTTTTTTCCATATATTATATTCATTTTATATTGGTCCCTTTCATACTTTAAACGTCTTTTGGAATTCAATGATTTTCGACACCATTCGACATCTATCAACATTTTTGATTTATTTGGTAATTTCTCTTTTTTTAAATGTTTTTCGGCATTTCACGTATCGATTTCCGATACTATTCGATTGACTCATCTATGTTTGCTATTTGAAGTTTTTCCAACGATTTATATGACTTTTATTGATTTTTTTTTTATTTTGTTCGATACTATTCAATACTTTCGAACTTTCGGGATAATCTCTTATAGGTAGTATTCGATTATTTTCGAATTTTGTTGCATTTTGTTGAATTATGCATTTGCTTCTATAATTGTATGTACCTATATGTTACCGGCCAAACTAGTTTTTAGGATAAACATATATAATCAAAATCATAAAAAATTTTTCAAGAGGTAACCGACGGCTAAATCCAATGTAATTATGTTCAGAGTACCAATTGTGAACTACTTCCGCAACCCCCACCCTCTGTGACAATGGGGTCATTACTGTGGCTAGCAAACTAGGTGTTGGATATAACTAAATCATGAATAAGAGTTCTATAGTCGAAAGCCTTAAGTATTTGAAATATATAAGTATGTGAAATAGGATCGCGTTTTTTCAATTGTGGTGTCGGTTTTGAGTAGCATTAGCGGAAGCTGAACTATGCAAATGAACTCAAAACATTTGATTTAGAAAAAATTAGTTAATCCTAGGCCAAACTAGTTAGTCCTGAAATGGTAATTTTTTTTATTAGCACAAACTAGTTCATCCTAGGCTAAACTAGTTTTGCCAGTAATATACATACATATTGAAGCTACCACGCCCACTGATGTAATTCCGTTCAATTTCATAAACTTTAGAAGCTTATAGCTCCCAACGTTATCATACTAAATTACATTGCGATTATCACATGGAACATACACTCGATATAAGAAATGTCCCACGCCCACTGATGTGGTTTCGTATATTTAATGTGAGTATAATCTTTGTAATAAATTACATAACGAATGAATGTTCCCAATGAGCTTTCAGGTATAGGAAAAATCAAAAAAATCAAAAAAATCAAAAAAAAATTTACGGTGCTACATAACCGCAAAAATGTAAAAAAAAAGTTTTTTTAGCGTTTCTAGATTTGGATATCTCAAAAAGTGGATGTGATGGAGCAATTCTGAGGTCAGATTCGAATTCAGCATACCGAAAACCTTCGCAAATATATAGTCTAGTCTCGGGATATAAAAATGTCGATCTGTGTTATAAAAACTGGTTTTAAAAGTACATGTCTTAAATTTTATAAATATATAAATTTTCATGAAAGTTTAATATTATTTGAACATGCAGAAGCTTTAAATAAGTATTTAAACAATTAATTGCCCAGCAATATTCTTGATAACTGAATTTCATTTTCCTGTAGCTTAAGCATTTTGAACAACAATCGCTTACACATCATTCTGTGGTCATTCTACAAATTTGCACACACTTTACGAGGGCGACAAAGGATGACAAGGACAACGAGAAAATAAGTAAGTTTTTTTGAGAATTACACTGCAAAGTTCATAGAGACAGTTGTGCCTTTTGCATGAGATAGGGTGCTCGAAAGATAATTGCTCAAATTCAATAAGATGTGATGAAAATTGATGGAATTGTTTTATTAAACGCCAAAAACTAAAATCTGTTTAGATTACAGCGACACTTGCCGCAATTTATTTGCTTGGAAAACATCGTTTTAAAACTTTACTTATGTGAAAAGTGCCACACCCGCAAAATTTGAAATCTCAAATTATGCTTTGGAAACGAAATAATAAAATAAATATACCCAAGTATAATTTTAATTGAAATTTTTGCAATCACTATAAGTTTTATTCAAAAAAAAAAAAAAAAAAAAAACACCTGAATCTATTTAGGTTTTACTTAGCAAATACAATATAAGGACTGCGTTTGAAAAAATTGTCCATCATAAAATTCAAAAAATCTTCCGAACTACTGGTTCGATTTTAAAAATCAAACGCATCTTATAACAGTATTGTTCTTTCCATATTTATATATATATATACAATTCCATATTTATATATATACATATACAATTTAGGAAAATTTTTCAAAAGAAGCTTTCAATTAGACTTAATTGAATAGCTATTTTCATTTAATTTGCATAATTTTAGTTTGCAAATTGCTTTCCGTGTATTTTATTCACTTTAACGACGCCTCTCCTTTATGTAGATTTAACACTTGATGCTACTCGCATAGGGCTCAAGAGCAAGTGAGCTATTTTCAACGACGTTTGATAATAAAATGGATAAGCATAAGAAAGCATAGATCCTTACAACATGCCATTTCCAATTAATTATCGTTGGCGCATAATAGTTCAAGAGATTCAAAAGGATTTTTTTTTATTTTCAGGTTACTCTTGTTGTATGTTTTCTTGGAGAAAAAAAGTACTTGTACTTTTATAAAGTTTTTGCGCGAAACTGAAAGTACTTTGTAATCAAACCAAATTCAACAAACTGCGATGCGAATAAGAGCATAGTACATATAATGATAACAGAAAAGGATATTGCTTACACTTAACAAATTAATTAATACTTAACACAAAATGTACGCAGGAATTTTTATGAGAATTTGAAGTTTAGCGGAAACTTTTTAACGAATCTATGTTCATGACTTAAAGAGCTTTACGAATTATACTGATTGTGAGATTATTTTTGCATTTAAAAAATAATTTGAAATGAAAAATGTTCTCTTATTAATAACACTGGTATACAAGGGTTGTGCTAATTGGAAGTGACTTGGTGTTTGTGTATCTGGGCTCAAAAGCTTTCCATAACGTATAGTTTTTGATAAAAAGTAGGTTGTAGCCATTTTTGGATAAGAGTGAGCACAAAACCCAGAGTCCTAGAAAAGTCCAAAATGTCTTAAATTATATATTTTATCGTCGTGGGTTTTGGCTTTGCAATGTAGCTTACAGTTATGCGAATTAGAAAAATTAAAAGCAAAATAAAGTTATCGCCAATTTTTTTTAAGTGAGTTTTGAAGTTGCCAAAAATAAACTCTTTTAAATTAAATTATCGCGTCTGTCTCTGACATATTGTGTTAAGGACACTGAATAGATAACGAAAATAAAAAAGGCAGACGTCTACAGTGTATTTTTAATAACAGCAATTGTTAATATGTAAAAAAATCTATTATACATTTTTATCGTTATTTTTTTCTGAATTTCGCAGATATATATAGATGTATATGTTTAATAGTATGCACTTTAAGTGCTCATCTACGTCTGCCTTCGAAAAATCCGTATTGGAACTGTCTGCCTTCTCTATTTTTATATTTTTTATAAGTAAAAACCAATCTTTTAAGCGGCAGACGCGATAAATTGATTTATTACTCAATATTTTATTTACATATTTGTAATATTGCAATTTTTAAATGCAGCAGTAACTAAGTGGCAGATGTTGTTTTTCTCGTTTTTTATGTCATAATTATTATAATTATGGCAATCTGCCTGATGATAAAATCGCATAAATTTTTATGTCAAAAAATTTAAAAAAATATAGAATTACTCTTAAATTAAGCAACAAAAGCGTCTGCCTCTTGCATTTAAGTATATGCTTTTGTGTATAGACACATTTTTTTAAAATAAGAGGCAGACGCGATCAAAATTTTTTTACAGTTCGCATTAAAAATGCAACGGCAAAGATTGTTCGTATTTTTTATATTACATAGAACTTGATGATGATTTTTAACCTCTGCCGCATTAATAAGTCATATAAAAATATCGGCTTCCCAACTATAACATGTGATAGTGACGCGTTAGCGTTACTTTTTACCCATTCTATACTAGTATAGATTATCTCACAAATCCGCCAGCAAAGTAACTTAAAAAATTTCACTGCAAACACAACATTTTTTTGGCAATGCCATTAACGTCATAAGTTCATTAACAATAGAATTCTCAAAAATTTTATAATTTCTTAAAATACGCAAACTTTGCTGGCAACAAAAATTCCAAACTAAAAATAGCAAACCATAACGAATATTTTTGAATTTCATTTCCTAATGTAACCACACATGAAAAATCACACAATACACACACAGGATCACAACACTCAGCGAATGTTTGGAATTTGGGGTGGTAACCACAAAATTGCGGTTGCTGAAATTACTGACTAGACGTCAACAATAATTTGCATAATTTTATTCACTTACGTAAGTTTATGAGCAAAATGGCAGCAAGGGAATTTAACACAAAGTTATGACACATATTTATTTATTCAAATTACTCTACTCATCCGCCTAACTGCAGAGTGTTTTGTTTCTATTTGCTATTTCTGTATTTTAAATTTGGTGCAAACAGCAAAGATTTTTTTTTTTATTGAAAATTTCTATGGTAAAATACACCAAAAAAAACGGCCAAGTCAACATAATAGAGCTACGGAAATTTTTCCATTAGTTTTTACGAAATTTTCCTGTTGTTTTTCTTTTTTTTTGTTTCTCATATACTTTTTTTTGTTTCTCATATACTAAATGGTTTTACTTCAAACTCTGGTTTTGAACACTAAATCAGTGATTTTTTGAAAAAAAAAAGAATTTGAATTATTCATGAGCAAGTACTGTAATAGTTTTACTTGATTTAACATTATTTTTATGATCGTGATATTATACAAAAAATTGAAACGTTGCAAAAAAATAGAAAATATACTACCACAATTTTGTTATTCTTAAGTTAGAGCATTATAACGCATTTGGCAATTTTTCTTCGTTTCCATAAATGGGATGTAAATCAGCTGTGAAACTTCTGAACCACTTAAGCTTCAGTTACCAGTAATGCTATGAAAAATGGAGTGCAATATTTTATTAAACATAAAATTTTCCAAAAATTATAAAAAAAATACTTTTCAATATTTTTCAATTAGATATTACTAGCTGTTACTCGCGGCTCAGCCCGTTTGAACACTAGGAGGGAGCTCAACTGAGACACTGCAACTTAAGAAATTTATTTTAAACAAATGGGAAACATTTCTCCCTAAAGCAAAGTGCAAACTGCCAAAAAATATTACGACGCTTCGAAATGATGTCTCCTTCCTTTACTTTTTTGACGGGATGGCACAGCCAAAATATTTTTAATTAATTTGCTTTAAGCACAGCTAAACAAAGCCACGAATATAGTATTAGCTTCTTTGGATATTGCTGCAAAGTTGCTAAGAAGCGGTAAACAAACTGCGCATTCGGTTTTTCAAATTACCGCTTAATCTTACGAGCGAAGAGACCTCTTCTCCGGGCAATATAAGCGAGAGCAGACAACGGATGCGGTCTTCTACAGCAGTGAAAATTATTTGCGGTGGAATGAGGAGCACAGCTTTTTTTCTGATTTTCATTGTGTGATTTTTTTCAAACAAATCCGAATTCTTAGAAAAATCAAAAACAAAATGCACATAGTTACAAACAATTTTTAACTTGTGATAATGAGGTTTGTTGTGTTCTTGTTATGACAGCTTTTAAATGTAAAAAACAGCAACAATATCGGTTCACTATATTTGTTTTCATTTGCGCAAGTGATTTGAAACAATTTGAATATTAAGAAACAACAAATTTTCTTTTGGAATAAAAGGAAGCGTATATTCTAATCAAGGACAAATACTATCTATCTACCAAGTTACATGCAAATCTGCTCAGCTATAAGAGCGTGATTGAGGAGGGAACATCCATACTTTTGCACTTAGAATAATATTAAGGGAGCAGTCAGAGTTTTAAAGAAATCCATTTTTTGTTTAGCATTTAGTATATTATCTTAAAAATATATCCTGAAAATTTGAAGTCAAGCCGACAATTACTTTTGGAGTTATTTGGCAATAACCAAAGGGCTCTCGGTAGTAAGAGTACGGAAGTTCATGTGTTTCTCGTCGTTTTTCTCAAAACTATGTCTTCGGAGCTGGTGACCACTGTAACTCGAAAGCCGCTCGATAGATTTCAATGTAATTTACACAGTTTTTGAAAAACATAAAATCTAGTCCCTGTTCGAAGGATTTTTTTTTATATCGATTTTTTATGAACAATCTGGAGGTAAATTTCTTGAGACCGCCATTTTGTTGTTTAAAAAAAAAAAAAACATCGATCAGGCATTAGATTATTTTTCTAATGCAATTTTTCTAATTCGATTGATTTTAGCTGATTTTCCAAGGATTTGTGGTGGTAACCGCAAGGCACTCTGTATGGGACAGGGTCCAACACAGCCAACTATAACACTAGCTTACAAATTTGGGCTTCATCTCGAGATCTGGTTTCTCATAAAACTTTTACGATGTATTTTGGGGCGTAGATTCCAAAAACGCCAACCATTTTATTTTCTTAAGAATCGTTTTCGAGATATCCTCAAAAAACCCGTTTCTTGGCACTAATTTTATTTATTTGCCCATGTCTCCATCAAATTATTTTCTACTCAAATCTAATGTACATCATTGCAAAGTTATTTTTGTCTTCTCTCTAATGATATGCTGTTTTTGAACGACTTGGACGAAATTACACTTAAAATATTTATAAAAGAATAATCTTTCATTCTAAATCTTAAAAAAAAATTTATGCTAATATTTTGTATTCAAACGGAGCAATTGAAATTTTGTGACTTTTAAAAATAACCAAAAAAGTTACTTTTTTTGAACTTTGATCGCTTGTAACTCCGGAAAATCTTATTCGAATAACTCAAACAGCATATCATTAGAAAAAAAAAATTCTTTAGAATGGTGTACATTGAGTCGAAAAAAATTGGATGGAGATATGGGCAAATAAATGAAAAAAGTGCCAAAAATCGGGGATATCTCGAAAACGGTTCTTAAGAAAAAAAAAAATGGTTGGTATTTTTGGAATCTATGCTTCAAAATACATCGTAAAAGTTTTATGAGAAACCAGATCTTTTTTTGTGTAAGCTAGTGTAATGTTTTAAATTTTTATTTTCTTTTTTTAACTTTCGTCAAGTTAAGTTGAAACATGATGTAATAATGCCATATTATCACTTTTATTAAATAAATTAAATTAATACCAAAAAAAAAAAAATTATTGAAAATGCTTTATTTTTCACACCGCTGACTGTCCCTGCCCCCTTAAGGTTACTTATAGTAGAGTCAATAGAGTTACTTGCCCTACAAAAGGTGAAACATGATCGATACATATACATTAGGGTGTTTTTTTTTCAAAGTTTTGTAGATGGATTTAATTTATTTTGCCAAGCTTTTAGCTTAAGAAATATTTGTCCAAAAATTTGATCTTCCTAGCTCAATCGTGTAAACGGCGCGGACAAAGTTTCTGTCCGATTTCATTGATATTTTATAAAAAAACGGACTAACTAAAAAGAAATCTACCTTAGGTGCCAAGATATAGCGTTTTAAATATTTTTTTTTGTATGGGAGAGGTCACCCCAGTGGCGTCACTTCACCAAAACCTTGGGGGGGGGGGAGAGGGCGAGAATTATAATTCCACCACTATTAGATGGTTTTATCGAACTTATGTATTAAATAATAACTAGTATCAGATCCTTGCAATGCCCTCACCAGCCCTACCGAATTAACGCCACTGGGCCACCCCCTGTTCTCAAACCACGATCACATTTTCTGTGTGGCTGAAAATGCGGAGAAAATACACCCGGAAGAGGTTTTATTATTATTTTATATCGTAGAATCGGGCTTGAAGAAAATGATCCCAAAATTGCAGCATCATAGATCAAACCTGCGCACAATGGGTTGGAAATGCCTATGTTCTTGGATTATTTAAAAAAACTTTAACTTTGAGATTCGTCAAAACTGCTTATACCTGGTTAAAGTATACAAAATTCTACATCACTTGTCGTTTATATTAATGTCAAAAGTACGCTGGTGTATTGGTAGTAAAACTTAAAAGTCAAGCTTTATTAAAATTTTTGTGCAAAAAAAGCGAAAACTTTCACGTTGCAAAATATTATTTATTTGCAAAACTATATTAAAAAGAAACAAGTTTGCTATGGAAACATCAAGTTCAGGTTATTTTGAATATATTTTGTTAATGTTTGTGCAAAAAATTGTGTGTAGAAGTGTTTTAGTTTTTGTTATTTATATTGGAAGTCCAAGATAAATTTTGGATTTTTATATTTTAAGTGGATATAAAGTTATTATTTGTGTGTGTTAAATTTTAATTTTAAATTTTATATATTAATATAAGTATTTTAAATTTAAAATATATGTACACAATATAGGCCGACTTTTTGTTGAAACATATCCTTGGTACAATATGCCTTCCATGTACTTCATTCACGGACATGAAATTGTATCCAATGCTATTTTGCCTATTGGGCAGCTATCTGAGCAAGAAGCTCGAAATAACTATCTTAAGATATAAGGAGATTCATTCACAAAAGAGCAGTCGCGAAAAATCAAATCAAGATATTTTTAATATGTTTTCGATAACCTCTGACCCAATTATTTTAAGCATGCGAAAATTGCCTACAAAGAAGATTGCAGCTCCTAACAAAAAGTATGTAAATGGTGATGATGATGATGATGATGATGATGAAGATGATGTTGATGCTGAAGCTGAAAAAAGCCTTAAATCTAACGCAACTGGAGAAGGATATCTCGTAAGTTTTTAAAACTAATTCTACACTACATAAGCTGCTAGATGCCTTCGATAAAGTAATTTGTTATGTACATACATACTATAGATTTGGGTTGACCATATGGCCTTCCGCGGGCACAAGCAATGAAACGTGCTATCCTTTGTCCCGCCGTGCAGTTTTTGATATCTATGCGCTGGTTCGTTTGTCAAATACATATTCAAGAGACTCAGTCGGAATCAAACGTGCAGAAACAAAACAAATGTGTCGTCAAAAAACATTATTTCTGCGCAACGCAATTCTTATTGCACATATTATTGACTGGTAAAAAAAAATATAATACTAAAAAAACTACTCTTGTGTACATCATTGTTGTAAAAAAATTTAACTTCACGGAAAAATAGTTTTATTTCTCGGAAAATTACTTTTTATTTTTTTTGGTGAATTTTGAGTTTAAAACTTTTTTGTGTATAGTTGTTAAATAAAAATACAATTATTTTGTATACCAACATTTATATTTATTTATTTGCATCAGTGATGCACGAATTTCTACTGGGTAATGTTTTCTTTACTTTTGAAATTCTACACACATTTATACACATACTAGCGCGAAATTTATGTTATAAACGTTAACATTTTGTCGACTTTTGGGCACTGCAGTTGAGCATCTCTACTATTGTAGGGAAGTAATATTCTGCTTGAAGACACAAGTTTCTTTTTGTATAATAGATGCGTTTCCTATAACGTATCTCGTTCTTTAGTCATCGAATATTTAATCGCAGTATTATTAACTAATTTATATTAGAAACTGTATTTTTCTTCACAATATTTTATTTTGAAAATCACGTCCGCATTTATACGAAAAATCTACTCTCTGTCAATTACATTTGGCACAAAATATATATATATATATATAGTATATATACTGTAATATGAGTATAATCTTGCTATCATACTTAACGCTTGTTACTTTGGCTATCGCTATTCGATTGTAGAATTATCTTCCAATAGATTAAACGCGTTTATAAGATGAACTTTAAGCATCAAATATTTCTTTACTTATCTAACAAGTTGTTGGTAAAAGCTTAACTTATATTTACTTGAATAGTTTACTCTCTTTTTTATCGTTTTTTTTTCATATTCTTTGACTATTCTGATATAAATCGCTTATTATTATTATTATTTGAATTTAAGATAAAAAAATTAACGCATTTCTCTAGAGCACATCACATCACTTACATTCATTCAGTATGCATCAGTATATTTTGATTATATATATTTTGATTTTTTAGAGCTATGAAATCAATCGAGAAAAACAACTTAACTACAATTTATCATCAAGTTAAGAAAAAATTAAAAAGAAATTCTCCCAAAATTTCAGCTCCCATAAAGTTAAAAAAAAATATTTATTTGCTTTTATTACACTCCTCTCACTGAATTTTGTATTTTTTATAAAAAAAATAAAAGTGCAAATAATTTTTTTTTTTATTATTTACGGCACGTGCTACTTAAGTTATTTGATAGATAAGATAATATTACTCTACCTTTATTTAACTTAATACTTACTCAATAATTTTTTTTGCCAAAAATGGAGAACTCGAAAAAAAAAATAAAATTGGAAAAATTTTCACAATCATACAACAAAAGCAAAAACAAGAAAATCAACAAAGCAAAAAAGTTTTCTTTATAAATACAAATCATATTCTTAGGTAACTTAAGGACATAATTGAATTAAAAAGAGATTTTTTTGCTTCTTCAAAGCATACATTTACAATACCCAAAGGGAATTTTTAAAGAAAATACTTAAGCTGTAATTGGGGCAGATTGTTATTTATTTTTATAAAACAGGAAATCATTTTAAATACTTTATTGACTTAACACAAAAAAAAAAGCTGCATCGAAATGTGTAAAATATTAAATATGTTGGTACGGATACTAAAACAAAAGAAGCCATTTCTGATAAGTTAGTTCTTTAAAGTACCAGTTTTTTTTTAATTTTTATTTATATCTAATTATTACTAACTCTTTTCTCTATTGCCACAAGTTTTAATATCATGTGAATTTTCATTCTTTAAAAATTTTTACATAAATTCTACAATTACGAGACAAATTCAGTGGAAATTTTTAATAGCCGTTGGCAGTGTATGTTAGAGTTTATTAGAGTGACATTAACACTTCATTAGTACAATATGCGTGTGTACTTTAGAGCGGTTCTTAGCTTCATGGGATAAAAAAAATCTTAAATTTTGAAAAACAATCGCCTTTATTTTGAACATAACAACAGTGAATGAAAACTATTTCAAGTTAGGTAAAATTACATTATGTTTCAACTTGACTTGACGAAAGTTTAAAAAAAAAATTAAAAATAAAAAAAGTTATAGCTGGCATTGTTGGACCCTGTCCCATACAGAGTGTCTTGCGGTGACCATCACAAGTCCTTGAAAAATTATCGGATATCAATCGAATAAGAAAAATCAGTTACATAGTTAAATAATTAATCTAATTCCTGATCGAAGGTTTTTTTTAATCAACAAAATGGTGGCCTCAGGAATATTTACCTCCAGATTTTCGGGACAAAAATAACAATTTATTGTTCATAAAAAATCGATATTTAAAAAAAAAATCGATAATTTAAAATTTTCAGCCTGAAACTTCCATCCTCACGAAATATAGCGGTACATCTTTAAAACTCCAAGCTTCAAAAATAGGAACCACTCTATATTTTACTGCATATTATATTTTTGAATCATCCCACTTATTTTCATTAAAATTATTGTAGCATAATTTCAGGCAACAAAACAAACTTTGACGTAAGCAACTCAACTCGATTAAGCGCTAAAGGTAGACAGCATGAAATCAATGTTCATTAAAGTTTTATTTTTTAAATGAAGGAGAGTAAAACATATCAAACCTTGAAAAGTTTGTTTATGAATTTTTACATGAAAACAAATTTTTCAATAAAAATGAACGCATAAGTTAAAAGTGATAAAATGAGAGGAAAAAATTCTCTAAAGAAATAAAATAAAAATGCAGCAACCTTTTAAAAAAATTAACAAAAATATAGATTTTGCGAGAAACGAAACATTTTAGTTGCTGCTGCTGTTGTTACCGATTTGATGTTGCTTCATTTTTTGTTGACGGTATTGATGTTAACTTAATGTAAATAAATGAATGTTTTTCTTTGTGGGGGATATTTTAAAATTTTCTAAATTTAATTTCACTTTTTCGTTTGTGTTTTTTTATATTTATGTTTATTGGACTGTTAAAAGTGTTTATTTTTTGAGGAAAATTACTAACAATTGCAAAAAATAAAAATCGATTTTAAAATTTTTTTCAGTAGAAATTATGTTCTTATTTGTGCATAGTGGAGTGGGCCGTTCTGTGTAGAAAATGTTTAGACAAAATGAAACAAAATTAAGTATTTATTCTTTTAAATTTATTTTGTTGCCAAAATAGGCCCCACTGCTGCGGAAGCGCTTAATCAAGTCCTACATACATTTTCGTAGGCTGATTGAGGAATGAATAGCTCTCAGCTCTTTCATCGAATTTAGTTTTATGACTTCAACTGACTAAAAACATTTTCCTTGAAATGGTAACTTTAGCTTCGAGAACAGGAATAGGTTGGTTGGTGCAATATCAGCTGAATACAGTTCTTGGTCGATGAAATTCTTTGAGTTTTTGGTTGAAAACTTTTACAGAATATTAGCTTTATGAGATGGTGCAAAATCCATGAGTTATCCTTACACAAATCTTGCTGCCTAAATCATATTCTCTGCTCAACCTTTGAAGGCGACAAAATAAATTTTGATGAATTAGTAAATGTGCTTCGTTCGAGTATCTTGTCCTATAAATTTTGGTATGCTATGGTTTTCGAGACACAAGTTTTAGATTAGCTTCTCCATTTGATTATGGAACATTTTTTTCAGCTACAAATTTTTATTAGATGATTTTTGTGAAAGCTTACCGTATTTAAGATGTTTGTAAAACCATCGATAAAAAAAAACTTTTTGAAACGATATATCTCAAAAACTATGAGGAATATAATAAAAAAATTGATGTTATTGAAGATTTTTTCCCCACTAAATAAAAAAGGTTCATCTTAACCACTCTTAGTGTTACCCTCTTTAAATGAGATAACCCAATCTTAAACCTGGTTATTTGGGAAACTGTGTAAATGTGAACCTCTTTAATTTGGTCCCTTGGAGATCACAGCTATCCAGGTTTTACTGTATTTTACTTGCATTGCATATCCTTAGGCAAACACGCATTTGGCGTAGTTCATTAGATGCGTAATTTCTTAAGCTATCCGATACCATAAGAACCACGAATATGAATTTTATTAAGATACGCCCATTTCGCTTCTGAGGGCAGTATAGCATGAAAGAATTCCAGAAAAATGTTCAGCGACACTTTTGCGTATAACTCACTCTAAGCTCTAAGCTTTTCTTCTTACTTCAAGTCCACACGAAGAAGGGTTTTTTTCTATGTTCCGATATTTTTGAAAATCACCCTTCACTCACAAAAAAATTTCTGGATTGAAGAATTTATTTTCAAAAAAAAAAAAAATTTAAATATTCTATGCCTTAAGAAAAAGCTGTTTTTTCAAAAGCTTTGAGAAAACTCTGGCTTAAACGTATCAAAGAAAAGCTTGTAACAGAAAATTTGAAGGTTAAAAAGAAGATACAAGCAACGTTGAACGATATGTTATTTGAAATTGATTTCATGATTTTTCTTGCATGTGTGTTTATATACATACATACATACATTCAATAAAACAAAAATTCATCTATAAACTTATACAGAGTACCGACCATCCCGGAAAATCAAGTTTCGACTTTATATTGCGCCAAAAATTTGATATAATTTTTACAGTTCCTTTTTAATTTTGAGTCAGTTCCCATGCTTTTGGAATTTTTTATTTAACAGCGATTAGAACTTTTTTTTTACAAAATCGCATGTAATTTTAGTACTCGCAGATTTCTTTTTTAATAAGAATAAATTTCGAAAAAAATAAAATGCAAAAAGCAACAATAAAGAATTCTACTATAAAAAGGACTTTATGCTTTGGTGATTTTTGCTTAAAAAAAATAATGTCAAAAATCGGCAATTTATTTAACAAAAGCCTGTAATTAGCAATTTATTTTAATTTAGAGACAGTTTTTTCATTCATTTGGAGGTTATGTTCACTCCTTGGCGATTCATCACCTTCGTGATTTTTCTTCTGTTTTTTTGCGGTTTTACCTGCATACCACTTTTATGCTTAAAAAAGCAGAGAAAAAATTCACAAATTTACCTGTAGAAAAACACAAAAGTATATTGCAGTATTTGCCGCACTCCCTCTTTTTTTCTTCACTAAAAGCAGAATTTAATTTAAAATTTTTTCTTCAATGATTTTTGAAATTCTTTTCTTTATATTTAACTTAATTCCAACACTATTTTAAATAAAAATGTTTACACATTTTTGGCTTAAGATATTTTAGCACATTTAATTTTTTTCTTCACCCCCGCCAGTAAATCGTTTGTTTCGTTTGTTTATAATTATGTTGTTTTTTTTTAAACTTTTTTCACGACTACATTTTTCGCATTACAACCGTACGCCACGAGTTCAATTAACGTACTGTTTCAAACTCCTGCATTTTTGTAATTTAATTGCTGTAAACAGTGTTGCCAATTTCTTGAAATTTTCGTGCTGGAAATTCCAGTGAAGGGACATGCGCAATGCTGCTGGCAAGCACGTGTTGAAACATTTGTTTTGATAAACAAAATCAGCTGTTATGCACACAATTACATAGACAGCTACAAAATGAAAAGTTATTGATGGGTGGTGGTAATCGTATTGGTGAATAGTGGTAGCATGTGGCGCTTTCAAACAAAACTGCGCGCATTGTTAATGAAAATGTTTTCGGCAAATTCTCATTCCTGCACACAACAAATTTATATATGTATGTGTGTTCATGCGCTTTTGTTAGCAGATTTCTAGGTGTATTTGTATGTATAACTGGTGTTAAAGTGATCGTTTGTTTACATGAGAAACTCAAGTTCATTTTAATTTAGTAACATGAATTGTTAGGGTTTTTTTTTGGATTTTATTTTCATCATCTCCTGCTATCTCTTTGTTATCAAATAAAAATCACTTTTACGTAAATTATTTTCTTTGTTGCACAAGTGATACTTCTGTTGAAGTGATATTTGAATCAAACAAAAGTAATTTGCGTGCATTGCTTCGAATTGAATGAATTTATTTTGGAAAAGCAACAAAACCGAAATGATTACCTTTTGGTAATCAAAATAATTTGATTGAATATACATACAATTTAATCAATTTAATTTACCTCAAAGCATCACAAATTTCAAAATCTCTATCACAGGAAGTACGAGTATAAAATACCAAAGAAAAATAATACTTTAAAAAAACATTGTAACATTTTAGTGACCTTGAAAAAGATTTAGTTGCTTCAATATATTTGCCACTTTTCTTTAATTTTTTTTTTTATTTTTTCAAAAAATATTGTGTCATAAAAATTTTGTTGATTGTTGCTTTTTTCAATGTCAAAAGAATATACACGTATAGCACAAGTGACATGTTTGTAGCGCTCACAAGATATAAATATTTGAATAAAATTTCATTTTTTTTTCTCTGGTTGCACTTAGCTACCACTTTAAATTCTAAAATATTCATATTGTGGTAAGGCAAGAGGTAATAAAAACATTAACAAAGCACCAAGAGACAACCTTGACACGTGCCAATATATTGCACATGGTAACTAAGGTGAATGGCTTCGGAAAATTGAAAATAAAATGAAAACATAACAGTTCGTCTGGCAAAGTTCACTAAATTGGTTGAAAATAATAAGCATCGCATTTGTGTATCTTTAATTTTCATCGTTTATTTTTTCGTTAAGAAATTTTCATTACTTTAAACAGAAGTAGTTCCTCATCACCTTCAAAATATTTCCGAAAACTTTAACTTGTTTCCTTCTCTGCTTTGACACTAATTGTATTAATTATCTCCACATAACTACTAAAGACTCTTCTTATATGTAGTTAAGGAGCCGGTGAACATTTTGGATAAATGATTTTATCGTCAAAGTAAAGTAAATATAGCTCTGCTTTTTTATGAAATGTATTCTGTAATTGTATGGCGTCTGCCTCTGATATATTGTGTTTAGGGCATAGTATAAATAACGAATTTTCATTTCACTATAACTTATGTGAATCTGTATGTACACTACGGTGGTTCTTATTTGGATTTTTTGCGAAAGTCAAATGCGACGCTCCCCGAATCGGTTCGAAACAGGATGAAAAAATTTAAAAAATTAAATTTAAATTTTTATCTTTGACCCTACATATTTCAATGTGAAATTTGACTTAAGCGAAAATCAAATACGATGCCCTCCCAATCGGTTCGAAACAAGATAAACAAATTTAAAAAATCTATTTAAAGTTTTTATCTTTAACCCTTACTTAGCCTATTTCAATGTTAAATTTTGCCTAAGGCACCAATTTGTTCACTATTTTTGTATATAATATGCTTAGAAAAGAAAAATTAGTAACAAGTAACATATCGGATTAAAGGCAATTAATTGAGCTTTCTTAGTACCGTAAAAAAATTACAAATTATTAATGCAATTTTTAGAGAAAATAACGGTTATTTGAAAAAAAAAGGTAAACAATTTTTAAAAGCAGTCATATCACAAAATATATGGAAATAATTTCAAACTTTTATGCTCCAATTTGATAGACTGTAAAATTAACTGCCAATATTTAAAATATATTAAGGAATTCCAAACTTATACTGATTTTTAGAAAAGCTATATTCGCAACTTTTCATGACTATATCTCGGAAACTAGATGCGAACGACATTTGTTTTTAAATTAAAAACCACGTATCGAAAAGTGGTTTAAATGGCGGTTTAGGTTAAACTTCACATTGAAAAAGGGTCAGTAAGGGTTAAAGTTAAAAATTTAAAAGAAACTCTTAGAATTTTCTTATTTTATTCGAACCAATTGAGGGGGCGTTCTCATATTTTTTTCCTAAGAACCAGTGGTGTGGTGTCTAAAGCCAAATTTCACATTGAAATATGGTAAGTATGAGTTAAAGATAAAATTTTGCAAAAATTCGTAAAACTTTTTTATCCTATTTCGAACAAATTGAGGGGTCGTCCCCAACGTTTTTTTTTCTTAAGTACCAACTTAATGTACATAGATCTGTGTAATAAATTTTAATTTTTAATAATTTGGAAAAAAAGCTCCATATCAAAAATTTAAAGCGAAATTGTATCTGATTAAGCGTGGAAAGCGCCATATACAAAGCCAGAAAAATAATATTAATTATCGAAAAATAGAACAGAATATTGCATAATAAAATTTGCATAATAAAAAATTTGTATAGCTATATAGATCTATCCATAATAGTATACACATTAAGTTTTAGAACGTCTGCCTTCAAAAAATCAGCAGTGGAATCGTCTGCCTTCTCTATTTTCATTTTTTTATAAGTAAAAGAACCAGTCAGCCAAGAGGCAGACGCAAAAAAATGATTAATTACTCAATTTGATTTTAGCGTGTTTGTAATATTGCAATTTATAAATGCAGCAATAACTACATAAGTGACAGACGTTGTTTCTCTCGTTTCTTATAACATTAGTTTTATAATTATCGCAATTTCCCAGACGACAAAATTACCTTAATATACAACTTACATCGAAAAATTTTAAAACAAATTTCATTACTCTTAAATGATCTGTTTATTAATTTTATAAGAAAATATAAGGAAAGTAATTTAGATTTTTTTTGGTAAAAATGGAAGACGATTTTCTTTTGGTGTATAAATATTTTAAAAAAAATATATATTTTACATTTTAGTTCAATATATATTGCCATCTTTCTAGCAGTAGCATAATTTACGCTTTTGAATGCCTTTTGCTTGCAAAAAAACTCAATCAAGTCATTTTTGACCTTCTCATTTAAAGTACAAATTTTACCATTTAAAAAACTTTCTGGACACCGAAACAAATAATAATCTGAGGTAACTTGTATGAGGTCTCGTATTACCTTGCGAAAAAAAAAACATTATACATTTTCTTTTGATCTATTCAAGTCCTTTCAGTTTCGTGAAACATTCAATTTGTTCAGTTGATGACAGGGTATTGACCACTTGAAAATCCCAGCAAACAGACAGCATAATTTTTTTTTTATTGGTGAATATTATTTTTCCATGATCTCTTTCGTTTAACATTATTGAAGCTAACCGATTTTTCATGCCCAGAGATGGTTTCCTTTAAAAATGGGTAATTTTCTTTAAGAAGCAAATCACAGACTTCAATACGTCGAAGCAAATTCTTTCTGTAAAAACATGTTGAACTTTTATGTCGAGTTTTTAAATTAACAAGGCAATGACAATGATCATAAATCAATGACTTTATTTTATGTGCATCAGCTCTAACTGGCCTTTGAGAGCGTAGTTCTTCTCCACCATCAAACTTGCAGGAACAAAATTTTGCAAAACAGTTTTAGGACTGGTGTTCCGTCAATACATCTTCTCCATACATATTCAATAAATTTTTTCTTGCCTGAACAACATTTTTAACTTTTCGATAATCAAAAAGTAAGTAAGATAATGAAAATTCTGCTTTCGACTATTTTCATATTTAATAGGGCACAAAAAAAGTTTAAGGTTGACTGTGAAACAAATACAATTAAGTGCTCTGTTTTTAAAAAAGTTACTTTCCAAATAACTCGATAGCGTGTGGCATCTTTTAAACGTCACTCCAAATGCTACCAGAATATTTTTGAAGTACATAGTGGCTAAAGTCAAACAAGAAGAGCTGAAAATAGCTTAAAAAGTGATAAAGATTTTCATTACAGAAGATCCCAAAAATTATTTTAAAGTAAAAGTTGGAGATAGAGTTATACGAATCCGAATAGGTTTTATATTATTTATGTTTGTACTTGACTTTAAAAATATGAATTTTCGTTGTTTATATTTATTTTTTAACTAAATGACTGACTGAGCAATCTCGTGCAAAATTATTTACTTATGCACTTGCATGGCATCAACAAAAATCCCATAGTTCACATTTCTTATTTGTTCTTTCTAGTAATTAGAAAACTTTCTATAACCAAATATTTTTTTTTAAAATTATTTAATACATTTACGTATAATGCTATTCAATGTAAAAATGCTTAAGCTTCCGGAATAGAAATCCGAAATTTGTTTAAGCCGATTTATGTATTGAAGGAAGCTTAACATAATAAATAGAATTTAAAAATTCATCAAATTCGTACGGTGCAAACACAAAGGTAATTCCCATTATTCTTAATAAAGATAGATCTGAGAAAAATTTTCTTTGCATTGCAGATGTATGACATATATTATGAGGAAATACCACCCATCACTTTAAGATGTCACAAACAAAAATTGAAAAGATGAAATATTTTTCGTGGAAAGATCTTTGAACTGCTGTTGTTGTCTCACGCTTGTTATTGAAAAATAAAATTATTGAGAAGCCATTGATTGGAAATTTTTCAATTCAATCTAAAATCAAAGTGAAATATATGCACGAGACAACACGTACCGCAAGCAATTTCAGTAAAATAAGAATTCAATGAACAAATTGTGGAAATATTTTATACTTTATATTCAATTTTTTTAATAATAAATTACTTTAACATTCAATAAATTAACATTTTTAAGGGCATAGTGTCAAGCCCACAAGCAAACGACTCACGTCATTACGTCTATATTGTATTAGGTATGTGAACATTTTTTGCGCCCTAATTGTCATCAAACTTTCACAACAAACACATCCTTCAGCGTAAATGTTTCATATTTTAGTAACAATTTGGCATACACATCACATTTTGAACTTCATTACATTAACACAATGTGAAGCGCGTGCACAAGTGGCGACTAAAATGAAATAATTTATTATTTCGTAAAAGTGTAGCATGCTTTTTGGCAGTTTGGCATATTTGACTTTATAGCATCCGTTTACTGTTGTGCTTGCTATATATATATACATACTTATATACGTAATTTATGTACATACATAGATATATAAACACTTGCCTAAATTTATAATGTAAATATGTTTGAAGTCAAAAAAGAGAAATATGTTTTTAATTTATAAAAATATTTTTTTCTTGCGCTGAATTCTATTTTCATATATTTGAAAAATGCAAATTAAAAAGTTTTTATGTATCATTCTACCAAATATTATTCTTCTAACAACTTTATATGCAGTTAAGTACTTTTGAGTGTAAATAAGCTTCTAAGCTGAAAAAACAACTTAAGTGTTTATTAAAAAACTTTTCATGATTTCTTAAAAAATGCAGTATAAATAGTTCATTGATGTATATGAGAATTTTACGCTGTTTAATTAATTTTTAATAATTATTATTAGATCTGATTGTTTTTTACTGTGGGCTGCAATGCTCACAAAATTGTCGTATTAATTTAATATACATGTACCATAAGTCAAAGCCATGAAGATAATTTGGTGAACTTATGTATTTCTAATGACAACGGCATAAACTTTTCATATTTTCAGTTCACTTCTTCTGAGTTCGACATTTGGATTGTGAGGCAAGTAATATGTACTTTTCACATTTAATCAAATTAAATTGATTGAATTGATAATTTAAACTCAGTAAAAAAACAAAGTCTTTATAAAATTATTAACTTTACTGCAGCATAGACACGATTTTTACACACAAAAGTTTCCACTTTGTCCGGTTTCGCATATTAAGCCCATAGCTAATAATACACATATGCTCGCTTATGCACTACCCCAAAACATTCTCGTGCAATCTTGAAATCTACAGATTTTTTAATTTGGCAAGATCTTGGTTTCTACATTAGTCGTTATATAGTAAACTGAACATAAGACTAGCAATAGAGTCATTTGGCCTCGCCATAAAGTAAATATCCAACACCTCATTAACAGTAAATGTGCTCGTAAGTCTTTCTTACATATATTTGGGCCGGCTGATTTCATCAATTGTTACCATTTTACAATGTGACAACATTTGCTTAAAGAGGCTTGAATGTAACAATTTTTTCATGCTTTCTTATCAAAACTCTCTCAGTAAAGCATTTTGAAGGTTTTGTTTCTATGGGAGGTGACACGCCCAGTTTTGAAAATTCATATAGTTTTTGTCCGTAGCCTTTTTTTAATCATTCTTAGATCATTTCAAGGGCCTGTGTAGCATATTTTTGAAAATTAATTTAATTTTTCACGTTTTTTTTTTAATGTTGGTTGTGAAAAAAAAAATACTATCCCCACCAAAATTTTAGCCTTTGAGTTGCTAATTTTCTCTTTTTTTTTAAGAGTTTGAACTGGAGATTCGAAGGAAAAGGGTATGGCTGATTAGTACGATAATCTTTCCATGTCAATCGACAAACTCCCCTAATATCGAGACTTCTTCTCCACCAATATTCCAAATGTTTTGTATTTTATATAGAATTCATGACCACTGGTACTAAGCTAAGATGCTTCGGAGTTAGCTTATGAAGACTCCCTGTAATAGTATCTTTAGTAACTACGAGGTCACCACACCAGAAATGGTCACTAAAATTCTCGATATCGTGTTGGCCGATCGCAGAGTTATGGGTGTGGAACATTTTATGAAATCATTTGGTTATGATAAAACTATCCGCAAAATGAGTGCCGCGTTTACTCACTCTCGATCATAGACGCGTTCAAGTGACATGCCAAGCTTCCATAGCGAAATTCCATGAATTGAAGTACAAATTGCTTCTTCATCCAGCATATTCTCCAGATTTGGCCCCCAGCAACTACTTTCTGTTTCCAAACCTGAAGAAATGGCTCGGCGGAAAGAGAATCACCACCAGAGAAGAGCTCATCACCGTAACAGAGGCCTATTTTGAGGACATTCCGAAAACGTATTTTTCGGATAGGATCAAAAAATTGGAAGAACGTTGGACGAAGTATATCGAGCTAAAAGGAGACTATGTTGAGAAATAAAATGGTTTTTTGCCGTAAAAATCATTCCTTCTTTCATTTTTAAAGGAATTATCAAACGGCTCTAGTACTTAGCACATAAAATGGTTTTAGCTAATATCTGATAGCTTTAAATTTATTTCATTTCATGCGTTTACTTACTGTTATCACCATGTAAACCAGAAAAACCACAAATCTCTGTCCATCAAGTAGTAAATTTATTGAAAATTCCATGCTCATTCATTTACTCAGAAGCCTATTGGAAATTACAAAATTTTACTTAATAATTTAACATCTGAGCACGTGATGATGATTTTCGATAATCAATTGAATCGAATTATTTGAAATTGTATTGTCCATGAAATCAGGCGAAACAAATTACATATATTATTGAATTATCAGGGAAAACCACAGAATGTTGGATGTGCAGGTTGGCTGCACACTGTAGTCATACAATACAAAAGCAGTTGTATCAGTTATGTGAATTCGTGCGGAATCAAACTAATTAATGATATTGAATTTAATGCGAATTGTAAGCCGCTGTGACTTGATTTACAACGTATTTCAAAAATATTATGTTACAAGGATTTATTGGAAAATTAAATTGATACCTGATGGAATATTTAAAATAGTAATATTAATTAAAACTGAATTATACGACAATATTATTTGATTTTATATAATTCTGATATCTGTCGAGATAAAAAACTTTCGTTCGACTTGGCCATCTTTGGTGTAAAGATTCAATCATGTAAAGAAAATTACGTTGCTACCAATCAACGATGGACTTAATGCTATTAACGCTTTCTTTTCAAAGAACGTTCGCTCTCATTCTCAATTTTTCAATATACTTACAAACAACAACGAAAATGACAGAAGATCCATTAAAAAAATTTTAAATTATTAGCTTTTGTCTAAAAAACAGGCTACGCGTACAAAGACGGAGACAGCAGCTTGTAATGTTATCTGTACTATTGATATAAAATTGCTTATATAGAAATGGTTTGTAACGCTTTGGCGAAATATATTCTGAACCGATTTAAATAATTTCTTTTTTAAAACAACAAATTTGTGTTAAAGAAGTTTATTGCATCCTCAATTTTTTTATTTTTTAAAGTTATATATCCCAATTCTTAGGATTAAGTTTTTGCAAAACCTCTCACAAACATTATCGATTTATTTTTCGTTGTTTGTTGTTTTTTTTTTTTTTGTATCCATTTGTACCGTTTGTATTTGGCTTCGTAGTTCAAAGAATAAACAAAGTTAGAATTAGATGTTAAGAGAGTAATTTCGTTCTGAAAATTATATCGCTACGTCTCGTAACGTCTATTTCAGTTTAGGCTTAAGTTGTCCTTTTTTCGCATGTCATGTTAAAGTCTAAATTCATTATTGTTATGCAAGGAAGATCCACCCTTACCTCGTCGTTCAAGTAGTTCTTGTAGTATTCAGTCTTCAGCACCTGCTGGAGCATTTCTTATCGATTTTGTATTTTGCAAGGCAATTTCCGGTTTCCGAAGTAGTGTACCACGAATACTTATTGCCTACGTAGCTAACTCGAAACGCAATTATAAAGGAATCTTTTAATGAGTACAGTGCTTTGTAATTAAAATATTAAAATCAAACGAAAAATAGAATTATATACTGACGTAATCAAATGTTTGAGATTTCCACTTAAAATGGCATATCCTACTTTGGCGTTACACTAAAGCAAGTTCTAAAGTGAAATATAATGAAGTTTGAAACTTCAAAGAACAATTTAGAGTTAATAGCTTTGACTTATGCTTTTTTCAAGCATCATTACTTTCTACTTAAACAATTTTAACTAAACAACCAATTCAATTCAAAGCATGAAGTGCTACATTCCAATTAATGAAATATTTATACATGAAATCACAATTAAATACAGAAAATAACAACAGGTGTCAACTAAACTTTCTCAGAAAACAAAAATACATTGCGCCACTGTCTGCCTTTTAAATGACACTTTGGAGAGGATTAATTGCTCTGTTGTCAATAATTAAGTTGCTTCAATCACGGCTATATAAACAAAGTCGTAATCAGTTTAGTTACACCGGAAGCTATGCATTAGCAACTAATTAACATTTTTATAGAATTTAATTAGTATGTACATAGCAACATACAGGATGACGCAAAAGTCACGCCTTTTTATATTAATTTATTATGTCTATATTGCTTAATATTATCTTTTTCTTCTTTTACAGAACTTCTAAAGGACACATTGGTAATTTAACTATGTATGTGTCATGGAAAATTTCAGTACCAAACAGCAGACCAAAGTCATTGTATTTAAGTTGCAGCACCGAAACTACGCCGTTTGAGGATAACTCAAGTAAAAGCGTTCCATGAACTGAAGGCTAGTATCCAATCTAAAAATTCTTGTTAACGTTATGAAAAATATGTTCAAAAGAACCTGTCTTTGTGAGGCCAGAAATGACAGTTATTTGAAATTTCAAATTATTTCTCAGAAAAAAAAGTTTATTAAATTTTATGGTAAATGGAAAAAGGTATGAATTATTCAAACCAATACCTGAATTATTACCAACCCTGCATGAAAAAAAAGAGCAGTAACGTTGGAAGTAAAGCTCGATAACTTCAGGGGGGGTTATGCCGTAATGATTTTTAGTTACTCCACTATGCTGCTGTGACTGCTGTTCCGTAACAGGGTGTCAACAACAGATGTTGCTGGACAGTGTTATCTATAATTGTTTTATTATACACCGAAAAAAAAGACCGTACTCAATTTGAAGAACTGCCTTCCTCCGATTTAGTGTAAAAATTTTCCTTAATCTAAGTTATTTTTCCTCATATTGATGAAAATATCGTCACATTTAGTAATTGAGTCCTTTGAAATGAGTTCATGTTTCATTAAAGCAAGTCAACGCTCTTCCTCAAATATAGAGTTTGTGGTTTTAGTAAAACTTTCCTTTGAAATAGTAAATTTTTCTTTGGGAAGAATTTTTGAGGACAACTTGTTCCTCATTTGAGTAAAAACTTCCTCAATCTAATGGAATGTTTTGTTTAAGGAAAATCGTACTCAGTTTTAGTTAGTTTCTTCAAAAAATTTACTATAACGTAGGATAATTTTCCTTAATAAATGAGTGGCAACACTCGCTGCTTTGCTCGCTGAAATTAATATCTATTCTTCTCGTAAGTATTCTGTTTTTGCCTATATATTTATAGTTCTCTACTTGTTTTTTAAATAAAAAAAATAAAAAAATTAAAAAAAAAAATTTTGTCGTCGCCGGGATTTGAACCGAAGCTTCCCTGATCAGACAATGGTTGTTATATGCGCAGTTTAACAACATCATTTTAGTATGTCTTAAAAATGCTGTCGGTGGCTGAGTTGGGTAAGATGAGCATCTTTGAACATTGGCATGACGTAGAACCACAGGTTCAATTCTCTGATCGGGTGACAGTTAAAAAAAAATTTAAGTTCTTCTTTGAAGTTTTAAAAACGTATTACAATTAAAATAAGAATGACTGACAATAAGTAACAAACACCAACAAATAAGAAAATAGAGGAAATACAAAATTAACAAATTTTTTTTGAAATCAACGAATTTATTTTAAGTAAATTTCTTTCATTTAAGGATACGTTCATCCTTGGAAAAAGTAAAATTTTCCTCAGTTTTATAACCTTGTCCTCACATTGAGTAAACTTTTCCTTATTTCAAAGCAGCAACATTTATTTGTACTAAGGAATCCAACTTACTTATTTTGAGGAACCCATGGCTTTAGCTCGTATTGAAGGACATTTTTTCCTTACATTTAGGCATTTTTCCTTAAACGGAGTAAGTTTTTTTTTCGGTGTAGTTTTCTCTAATTGCTTTCGTTGCTAATGTTGGATATCCCCAGCATATTCTCTGAATTTATTTCTGTTTATGTCGTTTCATGTCTGTTTTTGTCACCATAGCAATAAATATGTACACATTTTCCTTATGTTCTATTTAAATTAATGTAATGAGTGCCCAAATAAGATGGAATAGTTTACATATGTCCAAAAATAAACTTATCATAATTATTGCTTTTTTTTAATTAGAGAAAGAAGCGATACATTAGGTTATGCTGATCATTAGGCAAGAGAATTTGGAGGTCTTAAATGCCCACTGTAATTTGCTTTGGATGAAGATGGTGTATTTACAGAAATGCCAAACCATCCTGTTACTAAGAAGGGATGAGGTTTGCTATAAAAAGCACAGCATTTGCAGACAACAAATTAAAGAAATTCTACTCTGAAGAGCTTTCCTGCAGTTCATTATCCATGTTGCTTTAATACAAGTAGACTCTCACATTACTGTCTGAAGATAAGATTCCTCAAAGAATCATATTTGCTAACTGCACAATAAATGTAATCACTAACTGAAAAATGCTGTTTTGCCTGCGTAACTGCAAGGGGCCGATAAGTGTCAGCAAGTTCGATTAGATTCTGAAATTCAAATATTCCAGATCTACATGAAATAGTCAGATTTAAAATTTATGTGAGATGAATAAAAAGGAAACTTAAGCATACACTTTCAATAAAATTTGCTCCTTAATCCAGTTACTATGTTTATTTATGTAGCAAAAAATATTCGGTAGAGGAGTTCAAACCCAACACGTCAATGCCAAACAGGCTTTCGAGCTGGACGGTAACGATGAAAAATACTACTCACTCATTTTCAGCACACCAAAAACCATTCGGTATGTTACCTCCACTTTCAACTTCAAGGTCTGTGTTATCATAGTTCAACATAAATTTTTTCATACAAAGTAATTATATATGTGCAATTCAAAGTGCGACCTGTCAGGAAGTAGCACCTTAATTTTTTATATCTAGTTCCAACAATATCAGTCAGCGTCCGACGTAAATCTAGTTAATTTTCTTAAACATTATTCGCAGCGGCATATTTCGTTGATGTAAACAAAATATTGGCAGTAGTGAATAGGAGGAGGTAACGCTACATAAATCTCTTGCAGTGCAAAGTAACGTTCAATTAAAGCTACCAAGTGAGCAAAAGAAAAAAAAAATGAATGGCAAAATTTAAATAAATATTTGTAGGACGCATGACGAAGCATCACTGCGTGATGTCTGATGTTTAATATTTCTTTAACTTATACTTTGTCATCTCTATAATCAGCAGCTGACAGTTAAGAAGAAGACACAGACATCCAACAGTGAATGATATATTTAAAGTGATAAGTTTGGGGGCAATACCACATTTTACTGACCAGAAATACATGTTTGGTAACTAACTTTTTCAAAAAAAAGCACAGCTTCAAACGTCATTAACTACGGAATTTCTTGCCATTTACCTATTTAAAGTTTTTGGTTTAAATTGAAAGAATAATATAGTCGGAATCAGTGAACACATTACCTTCAATCAACTTCATTATAATGTAGGGCCAGATCTGGAAAATAAAAAAAACTTGATGAAGTAAGAGAGTGCAAGGAGTGTTGGCTATAAACCACAACAGCAATTTCAAACATAGATTTTGAAGGATATTTTAAGTATTTATTAAATCAAAGGCAAATTTCAGCAGAGGTAGCATAAAGAAATCAATATACTAGATTCATCTTTTACATTTTAAGAATGGTATTCGATATATGACAGAGCAAACAATATTTCGCTAAAGATAATTTTCGGGCAAATGTTGTTCTCACACTTTGTGGAATTATCAGTGATAGTGATAGTACAAAGAATCACAGCGTGCAGAAGCTAAATTAATATCATTATTTATGGGATTTTTTCAGCCTGTGCGATCATTTACTGGAACTTGAGTTTTTTGTTTCATTTGCATAGGGGAAAAATGTGAATAAAATAACGCACACAACTGAAATGTGGATGACAGAATGATTTTGACTTTCACCCAAACCTTAGAAGAATCTTTTCATTAAGTTTTTTTTTTTACTTTTAAGGCAACATATTGGAGCACCAAAATATGTTAATAGAATTAAATGAATCTCACTGAAACCAAATAAAAACAATTAGAAATTAAGATAATTAAAGAAATGCTTTGTCACAGACTAGATGTTTTCCAGGGAAATGTGCCATGATTTTGATGACAAAGAAAATGAAAAAAAAGTGCTCTACAGTTTTTTATGCAAGTCATTTGTATATCCTTTCACTCTTTAAGGCTTATTTCACATTTCATATCTTCATGCATATCCATGTAATGGGTGATAAAATTAAAGATTACAATTTCAATAAAACGCATTAGATTTTGTTAAACTTTTGATATTTTTATTTAGACATGATGTAGAAATATTGTCATCAAACATGAAAAAATTATATCTTCCAAGTGCCTGCATTGTAGATTTGATGAAACTTTCGAATTAAATCTAACATTTTTTAATTCTGAAGTCATTTTGTGGTCATTGGCATACATACTATGGTTTACACCAGCGGTGGGCATGAAAATCTAGCAGAAGGGCGCAACAACAAAATCAAGCAACAAAAAACGAAATTTTAAAGTTTTTTGCTTTCATTTCCGAATCCGCCAACAGCACAAAAAAAAAACAAATTGCACTATAAACAAAAACAATCATTACATTCGTCGAGAGATAATGCGGCACCATCGCTAATGCCTTTGTGTGTTGTTTTTGTTTTCATTTGAATTCAAGTCAACGCTGTGCGTCGATAACGTTGAAATTCTGCGAATTGTTTTTTGGTTGCTTGTGCGTCGAATAACAGTTTGGGCCATGAGGGCTGAAAGTTCCACTACGTGCCCATCTCTGGATTACAGTTCAGTTTTTTTTTTTTTTGACTAACAATAACAATAATTCAAATCCCTTGAATAGCGCATATAAGAAATGAACAACGATAAAAATATGCGGAGCAGTGGGGAGTGCATGTGTTTGTTGTTTTGGTAATTTTTCTTCTTTTTTTTATCACAGTGTAATTATTTACGATGAAAAAAATTAAAATCCTACTTGTAATTCCGTAAACATCAATAAAACAATAAAATTTTCATAGCTTAAGCTTTTCCTTATATGTATACTAATGGAAATAAACAAGAAACTATAAGCCTGGGTGGGAGTAAAACAATTTGAACAACTAGATAAGCTACTTAAAATCTTTACCAGTTAAATGTTGTTCTTAATGGAACTTTAAGTGGAAGTTAAGAAGTGGGTTCCACTTAAATACCTACACAGGCAATAGATATTAAAAACATAAAATAAAGAATCTAAGGAATTTGGCATTTGCTTTGAAATAAAAATAAACACTTGAAAAGCTTTAATGGTCGTAAATATTTGCCAACTAATTAAGTTCTATATATGTATGTACGCATTATATACAAGAACGAAAATCAACTTTACATATTTTCAAAACGATTTTGTTGTGTGAAAGTTGACGTTTTTAAGAAGACTTTAAGTTTTGGAAACAATAGTTTTAAAAATTAAAATCCCGTGCTGCCACCAAGTCTTATTAACAATGAAATTCACCATGCTCATCATATCATCCAAAATGATTTTAAGTAAAAAGGTTAATATTCATTCCAGCATGATGTCTAAGTTACAAAATTAAAGAAGCTGGCATAGTACGTAACTTATCCAACATGAGACACAAAATTTAAAAAAATACAAATTATATCCTTTTTTTTTGTTGTACTATCTCCTATCATTAAAGGAAATAATAAATGAAACACTTTAGAAAAATCCTAAGCTTTTTCCAAAATAGATGAAACTTTTTCATTTGGTTTTCTTTACTTGCTGGTGATAAATTTAAATTTCTTTTTATTTTCACATTTGGATTAGGCTTATGGCTTTTTATGTGCACGTACGTAAAAACACAAACACTTGTAAACATTTTCTGTTTTTCTGCTATTTGTTAGTTAAAAAAAAAACAACAACCCACAAATTAAAAAAGAATATCAAGAACAAAATTGCAGAAAAAGATAAATTACAATGATTTCTTGTACTAAAAAAATATCGATTTTTTGGTCAACAAAATCTTTAAACAGCCAGTTTTAGCTGTTGCTTTGAAATTCTTGCGTTTACGATATTCACGATTTTACAGAAAATGTAAGTTAATATGAAATTATTAAAATATACCCAATTCAAAGCAACGTAGCTTAGTCAAAAATTATAGCACGTAGACCTTATTGAAGTCATATCAAAAAAACGAATTTTTAAATGGCTACTAGATAGAAATTCCACCAGGTTAAAAAGTAACCTAATTGGACTTCACCTTTCGGCACTAAATATAAAATTTCCATGAGGTTTATCTAAGAACTAACTATGTACATTGGTCTGTCTTATAAATAATATAATATAAATTTCTTAAGAAAGTGAACTTTGAATTCTGAGATTAGCTTTTTTAATTTTATTTGTAGAGCAGTGTAATCTCCTATTATATGTATGTAGTAAGTGTAGACAACGCTACTTTTACTCGTTCATCCACTTAAATTCATTTAAAGACCACTTTCTTCTTTTGCGTACTTATGGTAACCCTTATTTTACAACATAAGCCACAACTTAACAAATTTGCAAGATGTCGACGCACATTGAATTTTAAAGAGGAGCTTAAGCTGCACGCGTGCTGGAATGAGCCTAAATTTCTGAGTATCCATTGGCATGAGAAAAATAGATTCAGGCCACAAAAATTAAATTACCGGAATTTTAATATTATTGGTGACTTACGCAGAATTATTATTGTTAGAATATACGAGTATTATGTCATAACATTTATTATCATAAATTAAGTACACATATGCATTTATTAACTATACCATTTCAGTTGAATTTACGCACTCTATCTACGGTGGCAGCAAATTGATACAGATGGTTTGCCTTGAAAAATAAAACCCTGTACCATTTCAATTTACCGAAATATGGCATATCTTATTTTTGTCAAATTTTTTAAATTTTACTTAAATTAAAATTTTTGAGAATACTGATATTGGTAAGTTTTCAATTTATTTATTCATTTACTTGATATCACTTTTGAAAGGTATTTATAAGAAATTTTCATATAATTACTAAACAAAGCTCCACAATCACCAACCTCCTCCACATACTTCCCTCTGCTCATGGACTCGGATGCACGCTACTCTAAACTTTTGTTTCCTTCGTATATTTGACAGTTTAATTTTACATTTCTTTAACAACTAAAAGTATGCAATAGAAATTTTTGTTTTCTTCTTATATTTGTTTAATTATGTTTTTTCTTGACTTGAACTACTTTAGCGGTTGCTGTTTGACAATTTAATTCTACCTTTGTTTAACTAAACTAAAAGTATACAACGGAATTTTGTTTTCTTCTCATATTTTTTTTTTTGTTCTTTTATCTTTCTTCTTTCACTATATGCAAAATTTCTGATATTGAAATCTATTTTATATAAAAAAAAATCAAATTTTATTAAGAAGATAACTCACTAACTATAGCAAAAGCCTTATAATTCAAAATATAGTATTTTTCGTCAGGCCAGATATGTATGTCGAACTTTATTGAAATAATGTCCTTTTATATTATTCGAAGCTTTATCAAAAGTAATTACATATGCATATACATATATATTTTTGTCTCAATGCTAAATAGTATCTTCAAAATAAATACAGATTGCTATTGGTAAAGCTTCGTATATAGTACTAGTATATCCATAAACAAACTTTAACTGATGAATTCCGACCATCATGACTTACATTATTGGCCTCTAAATACTATATTCTGTGAAATCAGGCTACAGTACCTTAAGTAATCCTTTTAGTATATACAGCAATATGCACCCATTAGGGTTATTGTATTGCATACTTGTGCGCACAAATGAAAAAAGTGCTGAAAAAATTTTGTGCTATATTCGGGGAAATTCAAAAGTAAACATATTTTGTTCTGAGCGATTTTTCGAAAGTTCATTACTTTTCGAGATAAAATCGAAAAAGTTTTCGTGCCAAGTTTTAGAAATTTCAAAAGTTCAATATTTAAAAAATACATTTATTCAATGAATTTCTTATGGATTCTAGTTTTTTTTTTTTTGTAAATTATGATATTAGGCTCTCAATGAATAAATTGCTAAAAAATACTAAAACCATGTTTTTGAAGAAAAACATTTTATAGGATATTTGATGTCATTACCATATAAAGAATTTGATCTTACAATTAGTTACTACAAATTATGTTTTTATTTCACTGGTTTTAAACAAATTTTCATTTTTTATTTTTTTAAGATTTATGTTTTATTAGTAACCTTATTTCCAGGCAAATACTCCCCCTTAATATTGTCAGTTCGCATAAAATATATTGATTGATTTTGTATTGTAATATTGTTGTTGATAACGATGACAGCTGAGGGAAATCAAATGTTTGCAGAAAACTTCATTTTATCGAATTGAATGGCTTGTATTATTAAAGAAAACAAAAAAAAAAAAAAATATAACGCGGAAATTAAGTGACAGCGACACACTGTGACGAGTAAAAAGAAATTGCGTTACTCAATTGATAGCAATTTTAAATAAAATCTCTGTCAGGGATGCACTCAGGCGTATAAACTTAACTCGATGTTGTTGCCAATCGCAAACAGTTTCATCATTATTATCATCATCTTCTACAGCAGCATATTATCGATGCCAAGAAATTCCATTTGGCTTACAAACAGTTTGACAGAATGCCTCGTCACCTGACAGCAGCAACAGCTACAAAAACAACAAAATCTTACCCGCAATATATAGCGACAATAATAATAAAATAAAATGTTGAAAAAAAACAGGATATAAAAGTAGTATTACGTAGATTTCCCACAATTTAATAAACCGTCAAAGGCATTTGTCCTCGTGCTTATGTAATACCACTAAGGACCCAACAGAAAATTAATGATTTCTGAGCACTGGTAATTTATGGAAGACCTTTAAAAATATCAATATTTTTCGCCAGAATTTTGTTTTCATAATTTCAGAAACACTTTTTTGCAGATACCAAGTCGGGGGGAACGTTCTTTGTGAAAAAGTTGTAAGCATTGTGCCTTCTTTTTCATACAAAATTGTTATTTTTACTAAAATTTAATTTTTAAAAGTTCAATCGCTTTTGATTTTTCACAGAAAATATTTCAAATATAACAAAAAAGCCTCAGTCCTTAATTTTTCCCGCCCAATATATCGAGGTTTGCATGGGGTCAAACAACAGTGACTTTGTCTTTGAAAGTTTGACACCAAATTTTAAGGTTCATTCGAGGTCAACTGTGATTTTTCAAATACTATGTAATAGACTTCATCGTCAAAAAGTTTAAGTCCTAGAGAGAAATTTTTCATACGAAACATTTCTATTTTTTTTTTCATAGAATGCAAATCTGCAATAAAAGATGCGGGTGTTTATTTGAAAAATCACAGTTGAAATCGAATTTACCTTGAAAATTGGTTTCAAATTTAAAGGCAAAGTATCTGTTACTTCACCCCTAGAAATATTATAACTTTTGTCTAAAACATTTATCAACAAGCTCTCGAGATATTTACATTGGGAAATTTAAATGAATCACCTGAAATATTTCGTATTGGAGCTATTGGAGGAGGTATTGCTGCCACAGGTTTTGCAACGCTATTATGTTTCAGAACAAATTCCACAAAACATTTTTTTGTTTTTAAATTCAGACTTAAATAATGGAGTTAATGGAGCTGCAAAAAAATAAACCGGTATTTAAAAATATATAAAAGAAAAAATAAAATACCATTCCGCGTAAAGAAAATGCACAGAAATTACTGTTGCCATGTTATTGACGGCTTCCGAGAAACTTCACAGCCAATGACAGCAGTTACATCATTTAATTTTATTTCAATGTCGAATGTCGCAAGAAGGATATTACTAAAATTCATATTGCAGCAATCACAGAGTATGAGTCAAAAAAGGATTATTAAATATTTCTAATTAATCAAATTTTCATAATAATGGAATGATACAAGGAATTTTGAATTAATTTCTCGCGTCACATTGCAGTTGCGAAAGGATTATTAAAGGATAATCCAAGCTGTCAACACATAAACTTTCTTCGATTAACTTCATAGCTTATTTTACATATAAATTGAAAGAGTTATGTAATTATGTAATTTTTTTTTTAAAGCTTATGTTAAATTATTCCGTTGTATTTAGTTATGAAGTGAAAGAATGTATAGGAAAATGAGAAAAATATATAAAATTTGCTTATAATGCATTTGTACCAGAAGACCCGTGGTGATCCTGTGATAAAAATTGAAATAAAAATAAAATGAAAATATTTAACGCCTAATATTCCACTATATTTTAGTTCGAATAATATAGAAGACGCCACGCCTACTGGTGCCAAACTCCAATTTTAGTCTAGTAAAAACATAATGTAACTATTATTACAATATTAAATTTAAGTCAAGCAGTTAATAAGTTGTACATTTTTTTTTTTTCAAAGCTTGTCGTCCTTTTCTAATGTGACCCACGGAAATTCAAAAATTGTACAACGAATTCGAGCATCATTTGTGCCAAAATATGATTTCAGTGTCAATTCGTAATTGCATTCAAATTGCTATTCCAATTAAGCACCAACGTTCACTATAGTTACCAATCGCCAATAGCAAAAATATGCGTTTGCTACTTTTGTAAATATTCCGTTGCTCTACCGGTATTGATGTGCTTGCGGCAAAATCTGACATTTGACAGTCATTTCAAGTGATGACGAATGACACTTGTGGCTAATTAACATGGAAATATGCTATTTGTGATTTTTGTGTAACGTTAGTACGTGTATGGATCTGCATACTATAATGGAGGCAATTAAGTTAAAGGATTTTCAATTTGTTTTTTTTTTTTAAATAAACGCTTTAATGCTGATATAATAGATATAATATATCATAAAGTTCTGTATTAAATTAAAGCTATAACTTAAATATTTTTTTCACATAAAAACCACAGGTCTAATTTTAACAAAAATTTATTTTTTTTAGTAACAATTTACCATGAAGCTTATATTTAGTATATAACAACGAAAAAGTATATAGCTATAGGGTGGAGCGATCCGAAAAAAAAATGGAATAACTTTTCCTCTTCAGGAAAAAAAGAAAAAATTGTGGTGAAGGTTTATTTATAAAATAGTCTCCAACACCGTAAGTAATAAGGACATACCCAAGTAAGGAAGCTCTAAATTTGCACAAGCAGCGCTTATAAAGCTTATATAACTGCAGCATTGCTGCTAATACACATGTATAGCTTTCTCTATAAAGAATGTTACTTGGATAGCTTTTATGTCAGAAGCCCCACTTCGCTTGGTTCAAAAAATAATGTAACATACTTTGGCTTGTGGAGTCTCTGATGTGGAACTTATGACTTTATTGCCTCATAGTAATAAAAAATTTCTTTCAAAGGAGGTTAAGTCTGTGATATTACAATGGAAAGGAACAGAGTTTTTGAGTTTTTAACCTTTTTTCAAGAAAAAGAAAATTGTTGTATGTGATATGAAAGTCCTACTGCATTTCAAAAAAAAAAAACACAGTATTTAAAAGAAATATTTAAGAATATCAGGCAGATTTTTAAAACTTTTTCGAATCGGATCAAATTTAAATTTTGATTAGCTCTTAATTTATACTTCCGCCGTGCTATATACAGCTGAAAAGATTAATACGGAGCGCATCTATTGTACTGTGCTTACTTTACGCTGCTAAGTACTGTCAAACTTTCATGCTATTCTGATCTTTAATACATACACTGAAATTATTATTTTTACCCAGAGTTTCTCAAAAAACTTAATGTGTCGTGCATTTCAAACTGCAAAATGAATTTCGACTTAAATCCTACAAGACTCAAAAGCTGAGCCATCTCTTTACGGCACCAACGGATCTTAAGATTCTGAAATTTTGGGCAAAAATGGAAATACATAGTTTCTATTTAGAGCTCGGCAGTATTGAAATATATAAAATGGTTCAAAAAGCATCATCTAACATTCGATTAGATTCGATGCCGAGGTCAGAATTCCTCTGATGGATTCGAGTACTGAGCTAAAAGTGAGCAAAGTTATACAAGTGGGAATTGCACGTATCGGACATAACTTGGGAGCACTAAATCTGACTATTTCGCCACATTGTATCCTATAAAATTTTTTCCTATGAAAAAAAAAAATTATTTTATAGATCCTCTAGCAGCTGAAAGAAGACTTAGTATGGATAATTTTTTTTTTCCGTCCTTTTAAATATTTTATTTTTAAATTACATATTGTTTGTCCCATGACACTTTGAAGTTTCGAAAAACTCGAAATGTTTGCTAGGAATTGGTTTTATTTTTTGCTTGGAAACAGTTTAAATGACTTTTTGCTTCTCAAATGCGTGTTCAAAATTATAGTTAGTATGGAAGTATGGAACTCTTGGTTTGTTTCTAAGCAAAAAGTGTTTGAATTTAAGATTCGCTGTGTGTATGACTAGTCGACTTTTCTCAATTTGCACAAATTATTTAAAATTTTTTCTTCGATTTCGCTTGCCGTGCTTACCGCTAATGTTCCCTTTTTCAATAGATCGAAAAAAAATCTGAAATTTCTTATCATCACATCACTTGGGAGTTTATAATTTTAAAACTCTTGAGCAAGTTTCAAACTTATCTATACTCATGACGAAATTATTTCTTTAAGAACATTAGAACATTTTTTTTAACCAGCACAAAAACAGTAAGCTATAAATCCTTTTTAGGCACAAAACACTTAAAGTGCTGAACAGCGAAATCCTTTTAATTTTATTCCAAAATTTTCATAAAAACAAAGCGCGGTACAAATTTCAAACAAATTTCAATTAAAACCAAGTTAATAAAAGTACCTTAAGAAGGTAATGATGAAAGGATAATTGAAATAAGTAAGTAGAAAATACTAGCGTTTCATTAAATATTTGAATAAAATAAAAACCTAAATACCATTAAAAATAAAAGGCACAATTAAGTTACAAATGCGTGTGTTAGCAAGGTCCTTTGAAATAAAGTAGCTTTAAGGAGCAAGTAACAAATGAAACAATCTTTTATGCATTACCCGCTGATTCAAAGTGAGTGAGCGCCTCATTAAAGCAACTGAGTTAGTGACTATTGCTAGCAGGGGTGTATTTAATGTGTCTGACCGTACAAAGGTGTCTGAACACTAATCGTAGGGCGGTTGAAGTTTCATTTGATCGATTAATTTATGTCACCTTTATTTCTGACTAATCTTGATGGTAAGTGTGAGTTTTGCGCAATTCGGTTTCCTTTCATTTCATTTTGCTATTCGAATTTAGTACTTAGCACGCACTCATTAACACGGCGAGCTGAAAGCAAGTTTGAATGTGGCAAAAATGTCAACGAAAATGTAGTGCGCCATCTTGTTTTTTTTTATTGGCTTAAAACTTAGAAAGAAACTGCAACGATTTTGATGAAATTTATGATGATTGATAAATAATAAAATGAGTTATGAAATATTTGTATAAAAGCTATAAGTTGGGGACATGGAAACGTCCACAAACAAAAAGACGAAAAGAAGACTGCAAAAGGTTGTATTATCGTAAGTTATTTCTCATAAAGGGGCTTATTTCCGCTCCTTCAAAATTAAAGTAAAAACTAGACAAGTTTTTGTGATAGAATTAACAACAGAGTTGCTAGTTTTTGAAGCAGTTGAAAACAAAAAATCAGGCGCACATTATTTTCGTAAAAAAGAAAGCCACGCGTATTTTTTTGATACAGTGCAACGCTCCCCAAAAACGGTTTTTATAAAAATATTTTTTGCAACATTTAAGTTCTCTTATCTCTAAGCTTTTAATCACCACGAGTTTCCTCAAACTTGATAAGGCTCCTTGTTGGTAATGGAAAGTGATAGCGTGCTTATGTTGTCATCTTTTTGTGTTGAAGCTTTCAGCAATGCGAGCTCGCCTTATTAAATTTCGGTTTGAAAGTCGCTAACCTTATGAACTCGCAAGGTTTATTTATAATTCAAATTTTTCTTGACTTCATTGAGCAATTTATTTTCTTTTATCAGTTGTATCTGCGACTATCTAAATATTTTATCGACCAATTATTTATTTTTTTAAAGATAAATTGTTCATAGAAAACTGACGGCGTTATTGAAGTTATAATTTGCTCATTTTCAGTCTTCTTTATTTTATTTTTTTGTAGGTGAGAGAACGTCGCTTGCAGTTTAAGTATAATAACTGCGTATGGTGTCCAGCAACGAGGTATATTCAGAGAGTTTTCTAATCCAGTAAATGTTCAATCACTCAAAGATTTTAATTTCAGTGCATCTGCTAGCGATATCATAACTGAAGGAGTAATAAGCCCCTGTTCTCTTGAATATGTTGAAGGTTACTTATACCCATCTACCGACCTTTTGAATCTTTCCCATGTCTCGTAAATATTTGCAAACGGCAGACTGGCTCACATTCAACTGATCTGCGAGTTCTTTTTGCATTTATTAACCGTCTTCGTCCAATAACGCTTGCATTTTGGCATCTTCGTACCCTTTCGGAGCTCCAGAGCGTTCTTTGTCTTTGACATCGAAATCACCACTTTTGAATCTTTGAAACCATCTTTCACACGTTTTAACAGTTGCCAGTTGTTCGCCGAAGGCTTCAACAAGCATTCGGTGCGATTCCGCGGCTGTTTTCTTCAAATAAAAACACAGAATTAATATTGTCCGCGATTGCTCTTTATTCGGCACGAAACTTGACATGTTGACTGCGCTGGGAGTAACACGATAATAACGCTCGATTGGCGCGAAACTTTGGTGGCATGATAGTTAAGGTTGACGCTTCACACTGTCAAAGTTTCATGAAATTCGATAAATATTCAGGCTTGGGCGACATCTAAATGTTCGATCCGACATTACTTAGCTATACACCTGGTATAGAAATAAAGGGGCCTTGTGTAAGAAAAAAATAAGCTATCTAGGCTAAAAAGGGCATCCGACCCACAGTACCCGATATTAGTCCAGTCGGTTGCCATAGTCTCTTACGGTTTTAAAATCGATGAAAATATATTAGGTATGACATCGGTAGTCCCAATGATATTCCATCACATCCGACAGCTGTTTTGTTCTTAAGCTACTTTACCGCTTCTTCTAGGCTATGGGCGAAATGACCCCGTTATGAATTTTTTGTTTACGAAGCAACAATTGGTAATGCTACTTGAATACTTTTATATATTTTAAGTGTTATTTGAGTTATGTCTAGAGGTTTATATAATTTTGCATAGGATATTTTTCCAGAAACTCTTAGTACAGAATTGCTCTATCTGGTTCTCTGTTCGGTGTTTAGTTGAAACCCATTATTTTTATTTTCTAGCTAATGCTGAAACAATTTTTCTCCATCAGATTTTTGTTACTGCTTGCAGATCTTAATTAAAAGTTCACCGATAATGAATGATGAGGATATTGCCCATAACTATAAATGTGATCATCGTATGTGAAGAGCTTGCCATTGCCATTAATTGGCTTTTTAAAGTTTATATTATTGTGCTGTAAGCCACCTCAGTTGGAATATAATCTTATAATATAGTCATGATGCGAGCCCATATTATTCTTTTACTAACAAGTTGGTTGCTTATTTGTGATTTTGCTCTGAAGTCCGTTGTCATTGCGTAGTAGGTTATTTTCAGGTCGACCGAGTATAAAAAATTTCAACCAGACTTTCTTAATACTTGCACATTGAGTCTCTTTAATTCGTTTGCCGCATGTTGCAGTATTTCAGTGACATTGAGTATTCGAACGTTTCATGTACCAATACGTACATACATACTACATATTTGATGTTCAACGATTTGCTGTTGTCAAATTCCATTCAAGTCAACAAAATGTTGTCAAAATCTGCATCTGATATTACAGTTGACACGCTTGAATAGCAATCTAAAAATGCAATCAAAAATTCTTTAAATTCGCTACCCCACCACCAAATTTTTTTATAACAAAGCAAAAAATAATAAATAGTCCATTCCCACAACTGATTTATGGTTTCAGAGTAATCTAAACTACTATTTGCTATGCTCTGGAATTAACTTAGAAATTCAGGTCAATTGTTGGTCAATTTTTGGTACCAAATAGTTAGCAAATACAAATGAAAGAACAAAATAATTGTGCCATAATTTTATAAAAGTCATAGTGGAACCTTGAACCAAATTTTTAAGGTGCCAAAAGTACACTTAAAATAAAACCCATCGCAAAAAAAAATTTTTAAAAAATACCCAACAACGCACCTACGAAAAAAGTGAGCGTGAGCTTTTTCGAACTATTTTTTAACAGGAAAAAGTTGCTGAAACTTTTCTTAAAGCTTCGATTTTTTTTTTTTTTTTCATTATAAAAAATTTTATGTACTAAAAAGGTTCTCACTTTAGCAAAATCAAATATTTACATTTACGTTTTTCCATTATTACTATTTACTAAAAAAAATAAGAGGTCCTCACTTTCAACAAAAAACCCTAGCAAAATGAGATTTTTCATTTCCAATCAAAAGGAGCACAAAATCAAAAACGCGGATCATATGATCTGGTCACGCTATGCTAGGCCGAGACATTCCCAGTATTTGTGTAAAATTTGATTTTACTTTCTTAAATAATTCTCTTAGTACAACGTTTTCGTTGCTTGGGGAATACCATGCTCATTTGCAATTATTTTATTTGTTCTTGTACAGATTTATCCTGAATCATTCCTACTATGTATTTGTGTGAAATTTGGTTTCATTAACTTTAAAAATTCTCTCAGTATAGTATTTTGAAATGTTTACTTGTACAAGAGATGCCACGCCCTCAACTCGAAATTTGTCAAATTTTTGTCTGATGCTATATTTTTTTAGTATTTGTGCACAATTTAGTTTTATTTACTTTAATAATTTTTTCAGTGTAGCATTTGAAGTTTTTGCTTCTATGGGAGGTACCATATAATAACATAACATAAATTAAGCTTTCAACCAGTATTACGCTATTTACTGCAAGCACTTCATTATTTCCAGCTAATATATAAATTTTTTTAAGTGTACTCATGCCTTGTCTTTCATGTGGCAAGTAGTTGGTATGGTCAGACTTTTTTACTGAATAAACAGTAAAATTTAATACCCTGCTTGTTGTATGCTATCCTGGTTAGTGCACATATTAAGTGTCCTTATTGACAAGAAAAAAAAAGCATAGAAGGTAAATAAACGCCAAGCATGAAAATATGCGAGCGTTGTAATTAGGAAATTTAGTACAATAAAAAATTTCTACAAAGTTACGACGCACATGGTTCTCCTTGTTTACAATAAAAGCTGCGGGTACATTTCTTTTTGTACTCATATTTTATGCTTTTATTATTCGATTTTATTAGGTGCACTATTATGGGGGTAACAACAACAAAAGTAATAAATTTGTTCATTAAATGTAATACTCGAATAGATCCATGTAGGCGTAAGTTGTTGTGTAAATGAATTATTTTTAGCTTGAAATATTTAACGTTAAATGTGGGCAACTAACTTTTTAATTTGTTTCCCCTTATATCATGAATATGAACGTAAATATTGCATTTTTGCTCAAGAAAAATATTTTGTAATTTTTTTTAATTTCATGGAATGTAAAAACAATGCTAAGTATTTTTAGCAAAGTTAATTTTTGGCATTGTATTTTGTTTGGTGAGCATAAAAACTTAAAATTGTTTTCAGATATTAGATTTACCTTATGAAATCAAATGGCTAACCGCATAAAGTTTGAATTTTAATTAATTTTGATAAGCATATCTGCGGGTAAAATTGTAGCTTATTTCATTTTAATTTCATTGCAATACATTTTTTCACATCAAGTGCTTAAAGTTGCCACAATTTATTTTTCGAAGCTCATAATCGTTATCGCGTAGACTAGCATTCTTGAGTTTGTCTAGGGAGTGCACAACTTGCAACATTAGTTAAATGGGTATTTCTGAAATTTTAAATCAAACTTACATTATTGAGTTGCAATTTCTGACAACAGATTTTTACTGAATACTGCTTACATGCTAATTTGACTGCTAAGCTTGTTAGGTCATGGGGCCATCATCCAAAATCAAGCAAAAACAACTTTTTTTTATTTCTGATTTTAAAACAGACGCAATTCAAATAGAGTCCTCCTTCACATATGTATAATAGTAATTACATTTTACGAGTAGTTTTTCAAAAGATGAAAAACTAAAAAATATCATTTTCTATTTAGGCAACAATCAAAGTTGACATAAAAAAAGTTATAGCTGCGCTCAAACATCGTAAATTTAAAGTATAAACAAAATGTATAACAAGCAATAAGGCAACATTTAAATGTTTCCGATACAAAATTAGAACCGGCCCGTAAAATGTAAATCAATGTTTATTGAAAACATTTCAAAATTGCATAATCAGAAGATTGTTGAAATAAAAAAAAAAAAACAAACAGATTTACTCAGCAGAGGAATCGAATACACAAATAAACAATTTATTTAAAACACTTAAATTTATGGCACAATTATTAGCACAGATGGCAACAATGGTTGGAAAACACCAGCCCTCGTGCCCATTACTGAAAATGATTTATTTTGATTTTGAAAATCAAATTTACTAATCGAAAGAAAATTTTTGAATTTTAATTTTTACTTTGAATTATTATACTTATAAGTGCGTAAGGATGTAGTGAGGAAAAAAAAATAGAAAATGAAAATCAACATAAAATACATAACTTTTTAATATAGCAATATTGTTTCCGTTTCCTTTTTTTGTTTTCATAAAATGCAATTTATTTCAAGTTTATTCTTGTATCTTAATATTACATTTTATGTCATATATATGTATTTTACGAAGTCTTGCATATCTGTTGCTAAAAGCACGAGACGAACATAATTCCACCTCCTAACACAACGAATATTAAATTCGTACTGTTTCCAGCACGAAAGTTTTTCACGCTGGAAGCTTACAATCAACACGTGTTGTTGTTTGCCTCCAAAAATTAAACAGCTGTTTATGTTAGGTGCTCTCTTGTGGGTATGTGCATAAATGTGTCCTTCTCTCCTTACTCAAAACGTATCATTATATGTGTAATGCTTTTTCCTCCCACAATTGTTACTTTAATCATATAAATAACAGGACTAATTCATAAGCAAGTGTGAATGCTTTCTTAAACAGACTAAGACATTCAAATGATTTGCGCAAATTTGCTTGAGTCTCAATATTTGTGCAAAAGAAAATAAATGCACATCATTTACACTAGGGATGGCCAGATGCGGTGCCCAAAAGTCGACAGCGCGCTGACGTTTACAACAAACATTTCGTGCTAGTATGTGTACAAATGTATGAAGAAATTCCAGCGAAAAAAAAATGTAAATAAATGTGTTTTGTCTTTTCCACGTATAGAAAAAATGACCCAGTAGAAATTCGTGCATCACAGATGTTAATAAATAAAGGTAAATGTTGGCATATAAAATAATTGTATTTTTATTTAACAACAAAAAGAAAACATTTCATAAACCTTATACATATTATGTATACATATGTATGTTATACAAACATATTAACAGAGTTTACTTAAAATAAGACTTTCAATATATGGTTCAATATTTTGTGATGACACCAGACGCAATATCGGTGACTATTTTTCCATGAAATTTAATTTTTTTACAACAATTAAATAATATTTCAATAATACATGCTTAAAAAATTGCCTTTCGCATAAATAATGTTTTTGTTTGCATTTGTTTTGTTTTTGCGCGTTTGATTCCGACTGGGTTTCTCGCATATTCAATTTTCATGTGAATCAGCGCATAGAATTCAGCAACTCCACGGCGGGCCGAATGATGGCCCGCAGCGGGCAATGTGACCGCGGGAGGGTGAATGGCCAACACTAATTTACACGCTTCATATAACGATACCAAACATAATATCCAGCAGAACTTTACTCATGCCTTTTTTAATTTGCACAAGCTTCAGGCTAGCAAATTTTTTAATTTATTTATTTTTTAATACTTTCGAAACCGTACAGTGCTTGATAGAAGCCACATGGACGGGTAATTGAAACGGCGTGTGAAAGTTGAAGTGCTACTTTATAGAGGAAAAATTATGTCATTATGATGTCATTATCATTTAACTTTGATTTTTTGTATCTACGAAGCATGCAAATTATATTTCTTATAGCACTTGAGATGATAAAATGGAAGCATAGCCTTGCAAAACTTTTTTAGTCCAATGGTTCTTGAGAAAAAGCTTAGAAGACTAAGTGATTTTAAAATTTGAGTAAATTCATTAGCAACTGTAAACACATTTTTTATTTTGTATTGTCTTTAAATAAAAGATTTTATCTTAAAAAATGCGCTGAAATAATTTATTTAACATTATTTTTGAAGTGTTTCTACTTATGAAATGAAGATTACGCATACGCCATGTTTTCTTAAAATTAATTGAAAAATGCATTTTAAATGGCTATTACTTTCGTAAGAATATTGATAAAAAATAATTTTAGGACTTTGAAATTTTAGTTAAGGACACTTAATTAAAAACAAAAATCACAGAGTTTTCCAATTTAACAGCATTTTTTCCAGCATTTGAGCAAGTATTCTTTCTCAAGTATTACAAAAAAATAAAGTTAAGAAGTAATAATAATGAAAAAAAAAATAAAAATTACAAGATCAAATGGTAGCGATATCATAATCCGAATTCATATGCCGCTTCAATCATTCTTTCATGAGCCATTTATCAGAGATTCAAAGTCTTAAAAATTGGAACACTAAGGATTTTTCATAGTTTTTTCCCTCAGCTAACAAAGGCTTCAAAATTTTATTACGTTTTTCATACCTTTCATTTCTTCAAATTCTTTGTGTACTAAGGGTATGAGGAATTATTAACACTAGTATCGTATTGTGGTCGAAACTCGACAATACCCACCAAGTTTTAACTTTAGAAGAATTTTGCCGCCCTATGACGAACAAAACGTCTTTGTCCATGGACCTCATTTCACCTCACTTCTCCTTGCCTCTACCTCATACAGCATACAAAATGCGTTGGTTAAAGCGTTTTGTATGGAGGAATCATGCGCAAATTATTTTTGTTTTGTGCACATCTACAAAACAGTACCTTCTCAATGATATAAGTTTCATTCTCCTCTCTTTATAATAAATACCAAAAAAAGTGTACCATAAGTTTCGATGTTCACGTATTAATATATAGATATCCTTGTAAATTTATTTTAGGGCGACAGGAAAAAATAGAATGTTTGAGATATTTGCGGGCTTTAAATTAAAACGGTTCTATAACGACTTAAGTAAACCTCAGAAAAATTTCAGTAATTCTATTAAGAAATTAAGTCTTTTTATTTCTTTTGTGGGCTTTGTTTCAAAAATACTTTTAAAGCTCACAAAATAAAAACAAAATATTAATAACTAAGTTTTAGGCTGGAAAGGATTTTATTTTGCATGAAAAACGGCGAATAACACATTAAAAATCGATTTTTGTGGGCATTGCAGTCAAAAATACTTTTAAGCCCCTCAAAGGAAATAAACAATATTTATTTTTCACAAATTATTAGGCCCTAAAAAACAAATTTTTTTTTAGTGTTTTCCATACAAAATATTGAAGAACACAAAAATAAACAAAAATATGTCTGGCCAAATTATTCATCGTATTTATCGACTCAAAATACATGAGAGCCAGAAGGCACCGATAATGCTATGGACGAAGAAAGTTCATAAAAGAAAAATGTCATCGAATGTCTCCTCCAATATATTCTTATTAATAAAAATTAATAAGTCGTCTAGCTCTTTATTAAATTTTCCATCAATTTGAAAACGTAAGCTTTCTAATAATTGAATTTGTAAACAAATTTACGTTGTCGTTGTTGGTATACAATACTCAGAGGATGATGATAGGAGGCAACCGCAAGAGCATGAATAGTCTTTTTTATTACATTGCAACTTTCTGCAGCGACTTTCTTAGTAAAGCTGTCACCTCTGGCAATTATTTATAGAATACTACTTACTTGTTGTAAACTTGAAAGAACTTCGTCAACCAAATTTTGTTGTTGAGTTTTTGGAAAAGATGCATAGATGCAAATTTAGAGCTAAATAAATTCGATAACAGAATCAAATTGAAATAACATTCCATGAACGAACATTATTTTCAATAGCAGTGACGTAGCCAGGATTTTAGCGGAGTCAGATTTCTTCAGCTGAAAGCAGGACAGTCGTAAGTGAGAAAAATGCAATTCGAAGAAAGTCACAATCCGTTGCCGGCGTGTGCAAAATGGTGCTACTAAGTATTTTTTTTGTTAATAATATAAGACAGATTTTTTCCAAAAAGAAAGCAATGCCATGCTTTTGACTGAAAACAAAAATTAAAATTAAATAAATTATAAATTATCAACGACTCTGAACATACAAAAGAATTAACCTTGAAAACCACACCCACCGCAGTTCTTAAACTGTTATCTCTTAAGGTTATTTCTTTGCTTACTCATTCTACTTAGATTTTTTTATCGAGGTTTTTATTGTTTTGAATTTTTACGCTTCCTTAAGCGCATATTCTATAAATTTTGGTTAGAAATATAAACCAAAAAAAAAGGTAAAGGAATTGAAAAAATTGTCATAAAAGTTTAAATTTATTTTTCCAAATTTATCAACTCGAACATGGCGCACAAACACACGCACACGCAAATTTGGCAACGCATACAAAAACAATGGCGGCGCACAGTGATAAGAAATTAAAAAAAGTGAACATACAATTAATTCGCGTGCGAATGAGATCTAAGAGATATAAATGGTTAAAATTTGATAGCTCCTTTGTAGAAGAATTCATTGGTTCGAATTTGTTCAAAAACACAAATGGCTTAAAAAAGCTTAAATAATAACCCTACGTTTTAAGCTATTTTCCATACAGAAAAAATTTAGCGACATCTTTAACGACATTGCTTAGACTTTTAAAAATCAGTGGCTAACCTTGTATATAATAGAAAAAAATTTTTTAGTTAATTTTATTTTTCTTTAACGTTATCATAATTTATTTTATGCTCGTAACTGCTACACTGTGCATTGTTTTTGTTAGGTCTCATAATTTTAGTTGTCGTTATCCTGCTATTACTTAGAATCAGTTCAGTATAAAAGGATTTCATTCAAAGTTTATGAATCACAACATAATGCGTAGCAGTGAATTGGCGTGTCCTTGAAGTGAACAATTTTTAGGGTTGTTCTTTTTGAATTTATTTTCTTAGAGAGTTTCTTACGCGAAAACCATCATTACATTTCCATAGCAATGTCTGAGATGACAGCAATGAATTGCTGTAGGTTGGGTGATGTAGTATAAAAGGTTAGAGCATGTTTATGGTGTTAGCCAACTAGTGTCAAGGTTAATTTCTTAAGTTTACCAAAAGCAATTTTTTTATTCCTATTTATGTGAATTTTTATCTAGAAATTTTAACAATTTTTAAAAATTTTAAGAGAATACTTATGAATAAAAGTATAAATAACAAAAAAAAAGGTTACACCTTTTCAAGTCATTTAATTTGTATTTGAAAACTTTTTTTCTCTTTGGCTAGCTAAAATTCAATCCATTAAAATTTCATTAAAATACCAGACAAAAAAGGTGTATACAATTTATAACACAACTTTTTACAAATTTTTACTCTAAGCTAAATAAATTTTAATGACCCATAAATTGTGCCTAAAAAATGGCGTGAATATATTTGTGTGCATGAACTTAAGTTCGCCTTACTTTAGGCGTATAGAAAGCAAAAGTTATGAAACAATTGCACATAGTACATACTTTAAATTATTGTTAGCAGAATAAGAGTTTGTTCAATTGGAAAAACATTTAAATTGCATAGTTGAATTTAAAGACTTAAGACATTGAAGTAATGTATGCTTAGACAAAAACCAAAATGACTAATGAAGTGCATGAAAATTTACAAGTAGTATTGAGGTATTATGTTAGGCAACTGATTATTGGATTATTATATTTATCATTGCATTAGAGTGTAAGTATCCCTAACTCAATTTTTTGCTAATTCGAATAAGGTATGCCACCCTACTAAATAAAACACACTCTTTTGTTCGATGTCATCAAAGTATGGCTACCTCCAAACATGGGCTGCCACCCGATTTTAGGGCCAATTTTTCTTAAATGAGTGGCAGCCTCTGTTTAGGACAGGATTCGACAAGGAAACTCTATATATCCTATTTAGGCTCTTCGATCTCTATCATTTGGCACACATTTTAGGCTGTTGTCTTCCATGTTTGGGACAGGATTTAACAATGTAGCCCCATACATTAAGCTTAGGTTTATTTTACAGTTTTAATTAAAACAATTGGTTAAAATTCGGGCATTTTCGGGCATCGGAACAGGATTTGTCAAGGAAACCATGGTTGGTTAGTTTCACCAAAATGCATTACAATCATTCCCGTAAATCTTATCCTGTAATCTTATACATTCGACTTTTCTACAGCGGGCTCTCCGCCTATAGATGAAATTTGTGATAAAGAGACAAGGTCCTCTGTAAGAAGAAGTTGCTTCCCTTTCAAACACCCCAAACAAAATCGACGATAGCACCGCTTACTATATTCTATATTTAATATCTGTTTTAACACATAAATGAAAACACTTACCCCACAGTAGATTTCCTGACATTTCAATCATCTTGATGCCACTGTTCTGAAAAAAACAACATCCGATGATGCAGCAACCACAATACACCTACATACACAACCACTACACCTTTAACTTTTCACTGACTTGCTGCCTTCGTATTTTATGATTTTCATTGCATGTTTTTTAATAAATTAAACAAAAACTTTTGGAAAACTAATATTTAAATTTAAGCACTTGTTGCTTTTTGAGCAACTGAATGCATTTCATGAAATTATATTTAATTTTGCAATAAAAAATAAAGCAATTCACTTGCAGCAACAAAGGGGGCTCTGCCAACGGCACTGCTTTCACTTGGATTTGCATTTACATGCAATTTCACTTGAAAATTTCGCTGAATTTATCGCACAAAACTCACGACGACATAAATTTCACATTTATTAATAAACTTTTATGTTTTAATAACATTAATAAAGAATATGAATACGAAAAATTTAATTTGTAAAAATTAACACGCACATTTTGCACATAAAATTGAAACTAACTGATGACACTTTCCAGCGTTGCCACCTACTCAATAGGAACAATGACTGTACTGGTATCTTATGCAAAGAGAGCCACAGGAATTTATGAAAAATAAGGGAATTTATGTTTTTGATAAAGCTTAAATTTTTTTTTAAAAATCGTGCAATTCAGCAAGTTTATTTGTTTTAACACTGGTATAATCCAAGTAAGTTCGTACTGTTTACTGCAAATAGGTTTGTTATTTTTTTATCAGTTTATTTTGAGCACGATTTCTCGACGAACTTTGTACCTAAAATTTATATACCGACTTGTTGGGAATTTTATTTAAGCGACAAAGTAAATAAGCTCTTAACTTTTGTAATTTAACGACAAAAAAGTTGGTCGACAAAAAGACAAAAAATCAAAAACTAGTATATCAAAAAAGTTGGATATTAAAATGTTTGTCTATCAAATACTTGGACGACAAAAAAGTTGGATTATCATGGTACGATAATCAAGCTGAACGGTTTTGATGTTTGTGTTGATATTTGCTTTTTTTGTGATCCAACTTCTTTACTTAACGTCCATCATTTTTGCTATCCGTATTTTTTTCGTCCAACTTATTTATCTTCCATCTCTTTGTTGTTGAACTCTTTTGTGATTCAACTACTAGCAAATAACCTAGGTTTTTTTTGCGTATTCACAAAGTTGGACGATAAGTAAGGTAGTTGGATGACAAAAAAAAAACAAACAAGAAAAAAGTTGGACTTTCTTACTTGGATGTCAAACTTTTTGTTGTCCAACTTTTTGTAGTACAGCTTGATTATCGTACCATCACAATCCAACTGTTATGTCATGCAAGCTTTTAACTGCTTATTTTTTTCCACTCAACTTATTTCTGTTTTCTAACTCTTTGTCGTCCAACTTTTTTGTCGATAAACTTTTTAACATAGTATATATATTTTTTTCACTTTAATATTTTAATAAAAAAGTTAAGAGCAACTTATGACGTGTGGGTTTGAGCATTACTATTTAGTTTAATTTAAACTTTATTTTGATTAAAACAAATAAGATAGCAGCATTACACGATTTCTAAATAGCTTATAAGAACATCAAATTTTCAAGAAAAAAATTTATATATTATCAAATAAAATCCCTTATTTTGGATAAATTCCCGTGGCTTTCTTTTCATAAAATACCAATAATGTCATTATGCCAATTGAGCAGGTGGCAACACTGAAGAATGTCATCAGTTAGCTTTAATTTTATGTGAAAATTGCGCGATATTTTCTGCATATTCAAAATTTCGTTTTTATTATTAATGTTAATATGAGAATACATATATAGGTGCATACAAAATGTGAAATTTATGTCTTCGTGAGTTTTGTGGAATAAATTTAGCAAGTGAAATTGCAAAGAAATACAAATACGAGTGAAAGCAGCACCGTCAGCAGAGCTGGCAGTATCGCTGCAAGTGCAGTGCTTTATTTTCCTTTATTTTCAATAGCAAAATAAAGTATAATTTAATGAAATGCATTTTCAAATGCACGAAAAGCAACAAGTGTTAAAAGTTAAATATAATTTTTCCAAAATGATTGCTTATTTAAGTTATTAAAAAAACGATCATTGCAAATCGTGCAATACGAAGGCAGTTCCACGAATTCAGTGAAAAGTTAAAGAGGTAGTGATAGTGTTGGTGTATTGCAGTTGCTGTCAAGCTGCAACGTCCGCTATTGTTGCTTCAAATATATTTTGCAGTGGCTTCAAAATGTTTGCATGCGCCAGTGCATTTATAGGAATGTTTAGAAATACTTACCGTGGGGTAAGTATTTCATAGTTGTTTTAACTAACAATTTATTTTATGTACAAAATATATTCGATTTTTCGTAAAAAAATCTGTGAAAACTTTGCGGCACAGAAACGAAAATATTCCTTGAAGTTTTTTCCAGATTTCCATCATTTCCTTAAGCGACAATTTAGGCATTTTAAGCAACACCCATTAATATGGACTGCATGCATGGAAAATTGTGGCACCTTTTTAAAAGTTGAAAGTGTTTATAGCTCACTTAAATTCTATGAAAAGGAAAACTTACATATTTTTAATCCCTTTAGTGGAGAAAATTTTCATTTTAGTAGAAAAATTACTAATTTTCATTACAGCGTATGCTATTTACCTGAGAGTTCCAATGCATATTAGAGAAGGCGACTAAATTATGTAGGAACTGTTTCAATCAACTTTTGTAGCGTAAATGATAAATTTTGTAAAAAGTTACAACAAGCGCTGATTTACCTTTGCTTTTTCTTTAAATAACTATTTGACTGAAATATGCATATCTTTGTATTTATTTGGGTGGAGAAAATTACCATTAGTTAACATTATTTAATAGATTTTTAGAATAATAATTGAAATTTTTTTTTCTCTACATGTCTATGTTTAAATTTATTTTAATAAGTGGCATTGAAAGATTTTACTTTTATAGCTTGGGGCACTAGCTTAATGCAGTTGATTGATTTTTGTTTCAATGGTATGTCAATAAGCTCAAACTTTGGCGTTCAGTTAAAAGCAGACGCACTTTAGTCCAACATATATGCATACATAATTCAAAATTTAGCTAAAAGCTATATCAAAACTCAACGCATTCAATTCAACCGACAATTACATCGGTTATCTCTATTTAAAAAAAAAAAAATACACAATAAAATAAAAAAAAATATTTTTTGTGTTTTTTGATCAATTTTATGAACTTTTTACGATTTTTGCTGAAAATTGATTGCATAGAAGAAAAAATTAAATTTTACCAAAACTGGTTTCATCACTAATGCAAACACTAGTCTAACCGCGTCTTTATGTATCACGATTCGTCTCGTTCCGTCTCTAATTTTCAAGCCTGAAAATATCCGATTTTACATAATTGAAAACAAAACAAATTTAGCCTGTGCTTAATGAATAGTTAATTACAAATATAAGAATTGCACTAGTATACTTTTAGGCTTGGAAATTTAAAACGAAACAAGACGAATCGTGATACATAAAGAGGCACTAAGTCTTTTATAAGCAATCGATGAATAAACATACCTATCAATTTTTGTGATAAAACTTTATTGGTAAAAAACTGACTTAATAATAGATGTAATATGTTATATACTTACATACATAAATTTCCTTCAAATCATTTCTTGTAAATTTCTTATTTGTTAGTTATTTCTAGGATATACCAAGGCCAAATTATTTTGCATTCCTTTAATTATAACGAATTCTGAATTAACACACAACCTAAAGGGATGGATATAAATGAATGAGTTGTATTGTTTGACATTGTTAGGAATTAATTATAAAATTCTGATTAAAAATATGTGAATGCGTGAATAATGTTCCAAAAGTAAAGCTGTACTGAATTCAAACACTTAAGGCCGCCCTGTGGTCTAGCACCCTCAAATTTAAGGCATTTTGAAAAAATTTTTTGAAGGTGAAGATAATGATCAATGATAATTAAATTTTGCAGGTATATTATATCACTAACGGTGCATACAACAACATTTTTATAATAATCAAAAAACAATATTAACTATATAAAAATTGACGCTGAAGATGAGGTACCTGTGCGGCGGGTAAAATATTAGCTCTGTCACTTATCAGAAATATAAAAAGTAAAGAAATTATTAATCTATATAAGTGTAGCTATGGCCCCTGCCTCAAGAACCAAAAAAAAAAAGTTTTTGACAAAATGGCCACTGCAATTCTGTATAACATATTCAAATTTGAGATGAATCGGATGAATGGTTTTTTTTTGTTTTTATCCCGCCGAGCAGAAAAAAGTAGTTTGGAGATAAATGAGTTTAAAGTTTTAAGTATGATTACTTTCGTACGCGGGCCAACCGTTCGCTACCTGCTTTAAAGGCTGTATAACCTAAAATACTGCCAATATCATTACAAAAATTTAACAGTATATTCTCAAAAGAATACCAATGAGTATGTACTAAGAAAATTTTGAATTAAGGTTAAATTTAACGAGCTAAATTTAAAATACTAATTGATTCTGATGAAGTGCTAAAATTTACGAATGCATTACTGGTTAACATGAATTAATTCTGTTTAAATAAAGCATATGTGGAAAACAATGATATAAGTAAATAGGCATACTTTCAAAAACTCCTTACTGAAATTTCCAGGAATATATTTATAAATGTTCAACTGACTCTTCAATGCTTTAGTTTTGAAAAGAAAATTCGTTCTATTGCAAGTTTCCCAGTTAAATATAAAAACACTCTTATGTACAATTTGTGTATGCAACGAATGTTAAATCTTTATTTCGCTTGAAAAACTTGATGCAATGTTATTTATTTAATTTCTCTATTTAATTGTGGTCATATCCAGGCTGGATGTTTCAAAGCTAAATAGTTGGCTTAATAGTTTCATGCCATTTAATGATGACAGCAAAAGCATTCCGTATTAATGACATCAAGTGGTTGCACTGTGGCTCATGATAAATCGTCTAACCGCTTGTCTCTGTACACGGCGGGCTGGAAGTAAGTTTAAATGCAACAAATATGCTTTTTTTGTACCAGCCAGTTTCAATGATGTTTTCTACTTACTCACTAAATATCGTTTTATAGCTCTTGAGATATTAAGCATTGAAATTTAATCTTTGGCGACCCCAACCCCCCAAAGAGAAAAAGTTGCTTAAAAATGATTTTAATCTCATTTTATTTTATAATATTCTTTAGTGCACAATCTCCTGAGATTCATCAAAATCTTACAAGAATTCACACATTAAACAAATTTTAATTAACTGGAACTTAAAAACATTTTCAGCACTTTAGACTGCGAGGCACAATGCGCAGTATTCCTTTTTCGTTCATACGGATTTTAATTTGTTTCCAGCACGCCGTGTATGGTATATCTACTTGCTATGTTAAAGTGACAATTGAAATGTTGATGGAGTATACATACCTACCTCGTGGTAGTACATACCAAAAATTTAATGATTTCGAGTATTTTTTGCCAAGGTCAAAGTTTGATAGCAGCGACGTGCACAATTTTAATTATTCGCTCTGAAATTAAACTTTCGCTGATTTTTTTGTTTAAGAAAGTTTTTGACTTGTTTTCGTCATGAACTCTCTTTTGCTAATTAATTGGCTGGCAAAAGTTTAACGTAAAAAAGTTTAATTTGTAAATTCCATAAATTTTATATTAAGAATTTAATATTTCTCATAATTGTAATCTTCTGACTATGAGTTTAACAGAAATGAAGTGTATGAGTTACAAATTAAATTTTCCAAAAAAAAGACAGAATGTTCTAAAGACTGTTCATGATATATCTTCCTGCTTTTAGCTGCATTTTGCAGTTAAAATAGTCAAAAAAAATTTTTGATTTTCCAAAATCTTTTTGGCATAAACTTTACGTTAAAAAATTGAAACAAAACAAAAATAAAATCGCATATCAAATTATAAAAAAAAGAAAAAGTCAGAATAAGAAAGAATTGGTGTTGGCTAAATTGCCCAACAAATTTAGGGGGGAGAAAAATCACCCATTATACTTTTTTGTCACATTGAAAACATTTAATTAGAAAATTCAAGAAACGATAGATTTTCTTTCTTTGTATGGGAAAGTGGTTTCAACCAAATGTTTCCATTATTTCCAGAGAACTATTTTTTGGTATCCTGAACAAAAGTCTCGGTAAGCAACACAAAATCTAATGACGGGATTTTGAAATATTTGCCAGTTTACGTACACTGGCATATTATTTTATCATTTTTAAGTATCAGTATCTCAAAAACCAAACGAGATATCGTAGTTTTTTTTAATACATTTTCAGTTAACTTTGACGTATTTTAGCGAAAGCCATCGTCGGATTGCAACGCTACTACAATTGTAGGCATTCATTTGGGGAGATTACGATTTGGGTGGTGACGCGTTCTCCTCAAAGAGACAATTGCAGTAGCGGCGTAATCTGTTGATGATTTTCGACAAAACACATAAAAATAAATCGAATATATTAATTAAAAAAATCTATATTTGGCATGGATTTCGAGATATCGATAATTCCTTCCCAATAACCCTATATGCCAGTGTACGTTAAATGAAACTTTTACTGGGTCTGTCATAAGATTTTGTCGTTCCCATTATGGAGTTTTGTTAAGGATGCCAAAAACAAATTATGCTACTCTCTTATTTCGAAGCCAATATTACTTGAATCAATAATAGCAACAGCTCCTAAAATTATGCGCTATTTTTTTATTTTCAGCTAATATTTCGCATGCGTCTGATGATAAAATGCCGTTTATTTGTTGAGCGTTTTTAGGAGTTCACTATAACAACAAAATTCTCGAAACTTTCCAATCTCAAAAATTAATTTGTATTTATAATCCGCCCCCATTCAAGTCTTTCAAATCAAATATATTTCGAGTGAAATTTTGAATGAGAGAGTAATATTCTACACGCTGGGTATCACTGCAATAAACGATTGGTAATTCTTGCAATAGCGTTAAGGCTACTGTTAAGTCCCTCCACACAAAACCTGATGCTTTAAATGTTATTCAGGGCCTCGTTATGTAATACGATTCGTCTCGTTTCGTCTCTATTTCCAAGCCTAAAAGTACGCTAGTACAGTTCTTAAATTTGTGATTAATTATTCATTAAGCACAGGCCAGATTTTTTTGTTCTTATTAATGTAAAATACAATGGTATATTTTCAGGCTTGAAAATTAGAGTCGAAACGAGACGAATCATGATACATAAAGAGGCGCTAAATCTCTACTTAATTCACCTAAATGCGGTTGAATACAAAACGGCCATGCTAATGGAAAGATATATAATACTGAACTACAAAGATTTTTGTTTTTTTCTCTTTAATTTTAAAGTGTAAACCAATGATGTCACATCATGGATGTACTGAATTCAATATTAGAACATTCTGTCTCAACTCTTTCTCGAAAAGCAAAATAAAAAAGGCATTTCAGCATTATGAGCAAAGGATTGAATGCAAAGAAAATGTTTTTGGCCAGCAGGCAAGTTATAAAGAAAAAGTTTTCGCGAAGACAAGTTCAAAATTCTATCCCCCACCTTATTCTTCCCATCAAGGAATGTCGGCATACCCCAAAAAGGTCAAAGTAAGTGGCACAATTTTACGCCCCGGGTATCAACAAAGCAAAGCCAACTATCCGACAGTAAAGATTCTTTTCTATTTATATTCGCAAAGCTGAATGAAATTGTTTGGTATTTTTCCTTTTTTTTTTGTACATGGAGCAGAGAAATTCGTTTGACAGAATCACAAAACATATTCAAAAAATTTAAAACATCCTCAAATTTAGTGGCGTACGACAGCACGTGTTACTTACTACTTAAACTACGTCCGAGCTAGCCGCGGCGGTCATATGCTAGAAGTCATATTTAAATTATAATGCCAGAAGATTATCTTTCGAATAAAGTTTCATGTCTATTTAAAAAATTCATCTTTGTTTTATTCCATTTCAAAGTTCTATACCTCTAAAAAAACACCTTATATAATTGATTATTACTTGACTAAGTTAATCTATCTTGAAAACTATTGATCTATGTATGTGTTTGTGTAGAAGATTTTTTTTTAGAGAATTTAATTTTATTTGAAATGGTAATTTAAGTTTGTTGCCTGCTTAAACATTAAAAGTAATTGATGCAGACTTGCGACAAAAAATTGATATTGAAAGCCTGTAACTTTGAAAATATTTAAGACAAAGGAATTTAATTTTTGAAGATAAATAAGTTTTCATAAAAAATCCAACCATTGCTTTAGATCTAAATAGTATGTTCTGCATTCCACTTTTTAAGCAATAAATATGATGCTCCTATACACTTGTACATAACAAAAAAAAAAAAAAAAAAAAAAAAAATAGATTTAAATACTTCGGGCAACAGTTTTTCTTATCGTTAAAGGAACTAACAAAATTCCATTTACTTAAATGAAATCAAAAGATTCTATGTAATGACATGCGCCTTTGTATTGTAGGAGTATTACAAATTGACCAGAATTTACTAATAACACTGAAGTAAAGAATTTGTGGTATCACAATGGACCCCTGCTGGCTATGAATCTCTGCGAATTCGAGTTCAGAAATATTCTTGTCCTTGCATGTCCCTTTTATTGCCTCTTCACTAAAACCCAATATCTCTCGATTGGCAGGAGCTCAGGGCAATTGGGCGGGTTCGCTTCTTTAGGGACAAAAGTAATTTTATTTAACTGGTACTACTTAAGAGTCGCTTTACTGTAGTGACATGAATCAAGATCGGGCCAATAAATGGAAGATACCTAATGATCCCTTAAAAATTGTCCAAGCCTGTTTTGAAGCATTCCATGATGTTGATTTCGATGTTGATTGTGCCTTTTGTCACTAAACTCTGACTTCTTTTGCCACAATTGCAAATTGTCCGCTAAACAAGAAATTTTCTGGGAAATTTCTTATATATTTTTTTTTAATTTTTCGGAACATGTTCCCTAGCATCCGCAAAATAAAGTTCTTGGCCCGGAAGCTGAGGAATGTAGGAAAAAACGTACGTTTCGTCATCCATAATGCAACATTCGAATTTGAACACAAAATCTTTACTCAGTTTTTGAGCGCGTATTTTTGGTTCGCAATTCTTTTCAGCTTTCCGATCCGGCACTTTCTGAACATTGTAGGTCTTCAGCCTAGCGTCTCCTTTCACTCTTTGCACAAATGATTCGGAGGAATCTGCAAGCTGAGCGGTTTTTCTTCCTAAAAGGTTGGGACTTTTCTTCAGCATGGTTACGACCTTGTCTGCGTTATTACAGTCATCACAACCTTTTTTCAAGCGCGTTCCCTGCTTTTAATTCATGCTAGCGTCTGCTTTAAAATTTTTTATTACCCGGGATACAGAATTTATGCTAACTTTAGCATCCCTTGCAATCCTTTTGAAGGGATATTGCGGGTTATTTAAAAAAATTTTATAATTTTTTTCTCGTATTTATATTTTATTGCTCATGTCTTCGCAAAATAATAGATGAGAATTCAAAGTGATATGAAATAATATTTGACATGATTTTCTAAGCTAACCTGATCAAAATAATTTATTTTTTTTTTTTTTATCAAAGAAGTTATAAGCAAAAGTTGACGCACTCCTTATATACTAAATAATTTTCATTGGGGGTTTGAGAAAATAAGTTTTTAACAAAAATATTAAAAACAAAACACACCCTAACATGCATATGAAACGCTCCGGGTGTTATATAGTATGTGTACTATGTTACTCTTGAGAGGTTTTTCGGGGGGCAAGGCACTTTTTGCCCCTCAAAAATTATTTTGAAGGGCCTCGCCCCCCCAGTATTTTAGAGAGCAAAATATTTTCTCGCGTAGATACTACCAACACTGCCATTCAAAAGAAACAATTTCATTTTGGTAATATTAAAATACTCATCGAAAATTTCAGCGAAACTATTGCAAGCTTGAGAGATAAATTCGCAGTGATTTGGAATGAAACTGACCTACCACTACCACTAAAAAAACGCAACAGAAAAGTTAGATGATTCGAATAATAATGCTACAGATTGTTTCCAGAACCACGAACAAAAATTCAGAAGTCAATACTATGAATTGTTTGAAAGCAAGGTTTGACACGAAAGTTTTCACTTTTCTTAGCCATGCGGAAAGTTTCCTTTTTGGAAATGACAAATTTCAAAAAGAATTAATCAAGTTTTTTGGACCAGGTATTGACACGGATCGACTAATTTTACATAGAAACATGCTCACATTCCGAAGATGCATTGAATGTAGATTTAAAGGAGATTGCGAATGAATTCATAGAACGATGTGAAATTAGACGTAAGACATTTGCATTGTCATAACAAAAATTTTGCAATGTGTTGAACAATAAATTTTGATTACAATTGTGAATTGTATACTCTTCATATGTTTTCATTTTGTGTTTGTTGTGCTTTACTTTTACATTTTCATACATTTTGATGATCATGATTTTACAACCCCTTCCCCCCCCCCCCCATGATATATCACTTGAAAAATTTTTTTAAGTTTTGCCCCCTCTAAATCTGTCTCTTTTATGTTAAGAACAAATAACTCCTTTGAGTAGAAGTTTAATAATATTACAGTTTATCTAAACTTAAAATATTTTTTAGATTTGTCCAGAAAATAATGTTTTGGAGATTGGCTCGATTATCGATATCACTTTTATAAGAAATTTTTTGTGTTTAACCAAATTGCACAACAAAGTTCCATTATCGCACAGAAAAAATTATTAATTAATAAAATCCAAAAAAAAAGTTAAATACGAATGATTTTTATCTCAAAATTTTTGTTTTTGATGTTTTTTTTAGGAAATTTAAATATTCCCTTAAGAGGAAGACAGTGAAAGGCGCAAATAGTTTGTAATATCTATTAATTGTAATGGGAAGCAAACACGTTTGATCCAGAATGCTGAAAATTTTAGAAAATTGTTTTTGTTTTTTTGGAAAAAATTAATATAAAACTAGTAAAGGTGTTATCTTCGGCCAGGCTGAAACTCACATACCCTACACGAAAAAAAAAAAGAAACTAGAAATTTTTGTAAATATCTATTAATCAAAAAGAAAAGAAAAGAAAAGAAAAGAAAAGTGTGAAACACAACTTTTTCAAAAATGTATTCAGAAACGGAGTAGAACATTTAATAAATTATCAAGAAAAACTATAAACGTCAGAAGTTGACCGGCACTCATTTCACTTTAGTGTAAAAAATTATTGCTTGAGCGCTGTCAAATGCCCGCCGTGTGACATCGCACATTGACACATCTCGATTTAGAAAGACCAGCTCTTTTTCCATATAAACTAAACATCAAACTGCATCTCTTTTTCTTTTTAATCTACTCGTTTTTGCTCCTAATTGTGTACCATTTTGAATGACTGTTCAATTTTCCCACTTATATCAAAAATTCATTACCAAACAGCTGTTATGACAAAAATAAAGAAAAATAAGAGAATATAAAATGAAATCTCAGAGCGTGATAGTTTTGCGTTAAAGAGAAAATTTATTTAATAAAATGAGTTCATATTATTTTGACGCAGCTTCCATCAAACAAAAAGAGGTCATTTATGACTCACGATTAGTAAAATCTTTAATTGATATATAATTTTCACTTTGTTTTTGTATTTTAAACTCAACTCTTTGATTTTTTAAACAAAAACTATTATTGGTGTGAAAGAGTTTTTGAAGTTAATTATCGGTTTGGGGGGTATTAAATTAGCACATAGTTAAAAAAACGAGCGCATGTTGCACGCAACCCTATCACATTAGCTGCCATTAAATTCGAGTATGTACATGACCTGCAAATGGTGGTACACAATTTTGTTTACACTATATTAAGTCCGATAATTTACACTGGAAGAATAAATTTTATAGTAACTAATGTTAATGCAATGTAATGGTGATTTTAGTAGAAAACACATATGGCCAATATTTGTTACCAAGTGAAAAAATTAAGAAGTAAAAGAATTAAAACGAAACCAGCTTAAGTCATAAGACTTAAGTGAAAGAAAAATTAACGTCTTTTTAAAGGGAAATATGAAAATTGACATCCTGAACGAGTATCAGAAAATTTGCAATTATTTATCAACACTTTAATCTTAAAAATACAAACTTGCTTGAAACATTATTTAATTCAGAACTACACGATAAGTCTAGAAAACTTCAACCGTATCAAATAGTATTGAAAAAATTCCAGAGTATCAAATAATATTGAAAAACATCGATATACATATATTAAAATTCATTAAAATAATCGATAATAGACAAAAAGTAAAAGAAGTCCAAGAGTACTAACATATCGAAAATCAAGGAAAAAGTTGTTAACACTCGGAATGTATCAAATAAAATATAAAAGATCATTGAAGTTGAAAAATATCGAACAAGTCGCAAAGTATTGAATGAGATAATGCAATTTGAAATATCCAAAATTAGAGAAATAGATTAAAAAAAATTAAATATTATTGAATTACCGAAAATAATTGAAATATTTATAATATTCGATGAGTGTCGGAGCAAAATATCGAGAAAGTCGTATAAATCGAAGAGTATTGAATTATATACCTAAAATCAATCTTCTCAAACAGGCTGGACTACCAGTAAATCAATGGCTGAACACAACTAGAAGTATGCACAGAAATTTTCTTCTAGTCTTACGTTTTGTTTTTTTCTTCTATACTTCATCTAAAATTACACGCAAATATGCTTTATTTAACCAAAGAAATTTTCTCAAGTGTAATTTGAAACTAATAATTAGAAGCTGGTTGTATACTTTAAGCGCTTTATATGGTAACTCCTCTATTTAAGGCTAACATCAAATATTTTGTTGAACACCAAATATTTTGTTTAAATGGGCACAACATATTTTTTAAATTCTATTTTCTTTTATAACAACTTAACTTTGCGAAAAAATAACTTTAAAACTTTAAACATTTTTACGCTCAACATTAGTGCGAATATGTTGCTTTACCAGCACAAAAGTTGCATATTGCTGTTTCTCATATTTGCAGCAAAGCTCTGCAATATGATGCAACACACTTTTATTTTGAAGGAAACAAAACAAATGGAGTCACAACAATTATTCAAGCTACTCGAGGTCATACAATTTGAAAGAAAATTTGAATCACTACTTATACTCGCTGATAAATCCTCTCAAGAGTGGGAAGAGCTACTTAAACTCAGAAAAGAACCAAAACTTGTCTATAAAAATAGCAGCATATCATGGCAATATCGGTGGAATTACAACAGTGAAGTGTTGGTGATACTCTTTCCGACTGCGGGAAAAGAACTTGATATGTTAACAGCAGTTGCAGAAGTGTTGAATGAAAAACGTTTTGTGCGCATCATAATAAATCTGCAGGCAGCAGTGAAATTTCAAGAACTTTCCTATGAATGTTATAAGCTTAAACTTTTAAATGTCATCGCTATTTTTAGAGATTTTGAAACATCACAAAAAACATACATTTATAGACCCTTTCCAGTTTATAGCATTGAGGAGAAAAATCTTACTGCAAGCAGCACCATTTTCGAGAATACTTTGCAGAACATGCATGGTCATGGTATTATCACAATGCCTGATCAAAAGGTACCACGCACTATATACTACAGAGATACAAAAGGTAACCTCAAAGTAACCGGTTATTTCGGCAAACTATTTGAGGCATATGTTAGCAAGCATAATGCAACACTGCAGTATAAGGAAACAATAGAAATTAAAAAAGTAATTTCTTCAGAAGAATTATTTGAACGGACAACCCGAAATGAACTCGATATTGCAATGACGTTTACACTGTTGACTGCTGCATCATTTGATTATCTCACCTACCCGGTTGAAGTTTGCAGTAATTGTTTAATGGTGCCGTTGCCTCAAAATATACCAATAAATCGCCTTTTTCTACTCATAATAAATGCGGAAATGTGGATTTATTTGCTTGGCCTGCTCACGTTATATTCATTCGTATTTACACTGAGCATGAAAGGACCTGTCAGATGGCATCAGTTTTTATTTAATAAAAAAGCTTGGTCTGCCGCGCTCGGTCTTGCCTTCGACGCTCAATTAAAATTTACGCTCAATATAAAGTTCCTGATAATTCAAATTTGCTTTGCCGGCCTATTGGTCGATACGATGTATAATGCTTATTTGCAGGCTATAATGACTCACCCACCCAGTCAGCAATATATACGTTCCGCTGCTGAATTAAAGCAACATAATCTACGTTTGCTCTATGTCGCAGACGAACTTAAATTACTTGAGCTTAACAACCTCACCAAGGATTTTCCGAGTAGTATATTGCAGGGGCCTGTGCTACACGATGAATTTGAGCGTTTGCGTAATAATTTGGATACACGTTATGCATATCCGATAACAAGTAATCGCTATTTGGTGTGCCACGAACAGCAGAAATATTTTAGTCGAAAAGTTTTTTACTACGCCACCAATTTGTGTGTCTTAAAGATAATATTCACTTCTATTCCCTTACAACGCAATTCGATTTATCGAATTTCATTTCAGCATCTAGTGCAGCAGGTAAAGGAAAATGGTCTATTTAAGTTTTGGATGACTTTAAATTTTTACGATATGGTAAAATTTGGCTACATATCTATCAAGGATCCCACCGGAGATGAAAATGAAGTCAAGCCGTTGAAAGTGCAAGATTTCTATTATGTCTGGTGCATATATGCGCTATTGATTTCAGTATCACTTTTAATATTTTTCTTTGAAAAACTTATTTGGCTGAAGAAATGTAAGAAAAATGTTGTTGTTCGTAGTAGGCATAAAATACGTTAACTTCTCTTGCAATTTATTCTGAAGCAAACATCCTGTTATCCTGCCGTTATTAACATAATTATATTGATTTGCACGATATTTCAAGCGTTTCAGCACATTTTCAGTACATTTTCGGTACATTTGAACAATTTATAATAATTATCTGTTTCCGGTTTAATTAAATGAAAATAATTGCAATGTAAAGATATATAATAATTACCTGTTTTTTATAAATAATTGCAAGGTGTAGTTTTTGTAATTTAATTTCATATATATATCTAATTTTCCTAGGGTTTTTGAGATGCCAAAAGTGAGGACCTTTTTTTTAGTTATTCAGAAAATTTTACAAAAATTTCGTACATTTTAGTGAAATTGGATGTTCACGCCAAAAAAGTCTCCATTCAGTACATCATTTTCACAAAACCAAAATGCCATCACTGATACAGAATTGCATCTCAATCACAATAACATGTGATTTTAAATAAAACAATAGTGAATGTATATCTTTTATTTTTCAAAATTTGGGGCCCAATGAGAGGCGGTGCCCTGGGCAACTGTCCGCTTTGCCCGTACTTTGCGCCAGCCCTGACTGCTGGTGAGAATATTACCTGCACACAACCATACAAACTCGACTTGATGTATCCAAATGCCAAGGTAAGTGCATAGTTTGTTTGATGCAATTATCGGTCTCATATTTTCCGATCAAGTATGTCTGAAGAAACTTTTTGCTTAATTACAAATTCGATAATGTTGCGAGCCGCAGTAGCGATAAGTTTGCTTCAATTCGTGATTTGTGAATCATTTGGGAAGTCCTCCTTCCAATGTTTTACAACTGCCACGAAAATTACTGAACAACAGACAATTTTCAGAGGGCAACTCTCATTCAGACAACATAAGCCCTCGAAATCTGCCAAATAAGGCTTTCAATTTTGGGATTGTCTGTCGACTACTTATCATGTTATGTATGGAAACAACTTATGGAGTGTTGTCTTGGACTTGACAGAAGGTTCGAAGAGAAACAATATCATAAGATATTCATATTCATCTTTAGATTTGACAAAAATAACTTCTGGAAAGGAAACAGACATATGTGGGAAAAAATAAAATATTTGTCCCGCCGATGTTGCTAATTTTCTTACAAGGTCTCTTATACTCGAATAATTAAACCTTTGCTTTTAATGGAATCACAACTTTAGCTAAACACATCGACTATTAAAATAAAGACACTTTTTTGATAAGTACTAAGCACAAGGCATCAGAAGTCGATATCAATGGAAAATGATCCTGATGCTTTATCTTATTACAATTCATCAAAAGGCTTATAATTTTTAGATATTATTAAAAGTTCTATTCTCAGTTTCCTAAGCCTCTCTGAGCAATACTTCAACAAACTTACCTTGCACGGGTGAAATTTGCAGCTATTGTGAACCAAAACCGAAAATAAGTGTGTTTTCTGCGACAAAGTTATTTGCAAACTAAACCGAAAAATAATTTTTTGATCTGGTAGTTAGAGTAATTTCACCAAAATAACTAAAAACTAATTTATTCAAAATAACTACCAAAGAAATGTTGTGTATTTTGTCTCTAATAGATGAAAAATACACAACGGACCAAAATGGCCCTTTAACGTAAGATTTGTAACTTTTTATTTTTCTCCCTCCCATTTTATATTAGATGCTTGATTTTTTGAAAAAACCCAAATAAGCTGACGATTCAAGTCGATATGTTGTACCGTTCAAAAGTTATAGAAAAAATATGAAAAAATTTGACCAAAATGGTCCAAACCTAACACCAGGGTTAACTGTGTGCGCCGATTATAGGTTTGTTATAGGATGTTGAAATGCTTATAGGACCAATACTAAAATATTGGACAAAAAAAAATAAACGAAAATAACAAAAATTTAAAGGAATATAAAGTTGCATAACACTATGTGGGTGAAGTAGTAAAAAGTTCCCCTTTTGCCTAAGCAGATAGAAGGACTCCAACAAGAACTAGAACTTGAAAGAAACGAGCAAACATCTGGAGAGATTCAGTGATCTCGAACAAAACGTGACAGTGTCCGCGCTGGCAAAAGTTGTAGTCAGACATAATTTTGTCGTTAAGTTTCGTTAAAATTTGTGTAAATTAATATCAAAATTTTAATCATGAAATGAATTCATTTTAATGAAATGCTTGCTATGTGTTCTACTCAAAGAAAGGGGTTAAAAATCATGACCAGTGAAAGGTAATGTAAAACTTTTGTTGAAATAAATATGTATTGGGATAATGAATATCGTCGTTGGCAATTTAGGTCCGATGGGTGCGCAAGAAAATGTCATCAAATTCCTTCATTTATATGGTCAATGAGGAGCTATTTAATTTTCCTCACTGACATGAGGTTTTTTGGATAAAGCAATATCAAACAGAACGCTTGTATCAGAAAAAATCAAGAAATGTCAAAAAAGAAGAGTCAATGAACTTCAAACACAATTCTAATGTCAGTCAAATCGCTATAATGTCAATGTGAAAGCAAATTTTTAAATCGCGATACAAAATCAAAATTAATGAAAAACGATTTACTATATTTTATTCATTTATGACTCACGATTAGTAAAAACTTATCGAAAAATTTTAATTGATATATAATTATCATTTTTAGTTTTTCTTTTTAAACTCTATGTTTTTTTAAACAAACACTATTAATGGTGTGAAAGAGTTTCTTGAAGTTAATTATCGGCTTGGGTTCTATCAAATTAGCACATAGTTAAACAAAAAAGCGCATGTTGCACGCAACCCTATCACATTTGCTGCCATTAAATTCGAATATGTACATGACCTGCAAAGGGTGGTACACAATTTTGCTAGCACTATATTAAGTCCGATAATTTACACTGGAAGAACAAATTTTATTTAAAAATTCATTTTTTCCTAAGATATTATTGAATTCAAAACTTCACGGTAAAGCTATAAACATTCAACAGTGTCAAATAGTATCGAAAAAACTCAAGAGCAACGATTAATATTCAAAAACATCGATATACACATATTAAAATTCATTAAATTAATCGATAATAGGCGAAGAGTATAAAAAATAGTAGAAAAAGTCAAAGGCCACCGAAAAATACCGAAAATCATCAAGAGTATTTCATTTTTAAGTAAGGTAAAATAGAATAGGTATAGCTGCAGTACATCTTCCTTTCCGTCGAAACGCTGTTCTTTTAACGTATTGTTTTCTGATTATTGTTGACTTGAACCACTTTCACGATTTAATTTCGCAACAATCTTTAATCTTTTTATTTTCCTATGTTTTGTTCTTTTATAGTTCTTCTTTCATTATAATAACCTTTATTTAAATTAAGAAATTTTCTGAAGTGTAATTTGAAACTGAAGGTGGTTGTGCGCTAAATTTTCTAATGCTTTATATGGTAACTCCTCCATTTTAACCAAACATCAAATATTTTGTAGAACACCAAATATTTTGTCTAAATGGGAGCAAACAGTTTTTTAAATTCTATTTCATTTTATTATGTTTTTACTTTGCGAAAAAATAACTTTAAAACATTAAACATTTTTACGCTCAACATTAGTGCGGATATGTTGCTTTACCAGCACAAAAGTTGCATATTGCTGTTTCTCATATTTGCAGCAAAGCTCTGCAATATGATGCAACACACTTTTATTTTGAAGGATACAAAACAAATGGAGTCACAACAATTATTCAAGCTACTTGAGATCATACAACTTGAAAGAAAATTTCAATCATTACTTATACTCGCTGAAACATCCTCTCAAGAGTTGGAAGAGCTACTTAAACTCAGAAAAGAACCAAAACTTCTCTATAAAAACAGCAGCATATCATGGCAATATCGGTGGAATTACAATAGCGAAGTGCTTGTGATACTCTTTCCAACTGCGGGAAAAGAACTCGATATGCTAACAGCAGTTGCAGAAGTGTTGGATCAAAAACGTTTTGTGCGCATCATAATAAAACTACAGGCAGAAGTAAAACTTACAGAACTTTCTCGTGAATGTTATAAGCTAAAACTTTTAAATGTTATAACAGTCTTCAAAGATTTTGAAATATCACAGAAAACGTTAATTTATAGACCCTTTCCAGTTTATACCATCGAGGAGAAAAATCTTACTGCAGCCAACACAGTTTTCGAGGATACTTTGCAGAATATGCATGGTCATGGTATTATCACAATGCCTGACCAAGTGGAACCACGTACCATGTACTACAGAGATACAAAAGGCAATCTCAAAGTAACCGGTTTTTTTGGCAAACTATTTGAGGCATATGTTAGCAAGCATAATGCAACATTGCAGTATAAGGAAGCAATTGAAATTAAAAAACTACTACCACCGCAACAACTGTTTGAACGGACAACCCGAAATGAACTTGATATTGCCATTACAGTGAAACTACCGACAGCAGCATCATTTGATTATCTCAGCTATCCGTTTGAAATCTTTAGCTTATGTTTAATGGTACCTTTGCCACAAAATGTACCAATAAATCGCCTTTTTCTACTTATAATAAATGCGGAAATGTTGCTTTATTTGCTTGGCCTGCTCACATTATATTCATTCATATTTACGCTGAGCATGAAAGGACCTGTCAGATGGTATCAGTTTTTATTTAATAAAAAAGCTTGGTCTGCCGCGCTCGGTCTTGCACTCGATGTGCAACTGAAATTTACGCGCAAGATAAAGTTTCTGATAATTCAACTTTGCTTCGTCGGCCTATTGGTCGATGCGATGTATAATGCTTATTTGCAGGCACTAATGACACACCCACCAAGTGAACAGTTCATACGTTCCACTGATGAATTTAAACATCGTAATCTACGTATTCTTTTTATGGCAGAAGAATTGGCCTTTCTTGAGCGCAATAATCTCAGTGATTTATTTCAGAGTCGTGATGTTTTGAAAATAGTTCTGCATCCTGAATTTACGCATAAGCGTAATAATTTGGACACACGTTATGCGTATCCGACAACAAGTAATCGCTTTTTGGTGTGCCATGAGCAGCAGAAATATTTTACTCGAAAAGTTTTTTACTACGCCACCAATTTGTGTATCTTAAAGTTTTTATTCTCCTCCATCCCCTTACAAAGCAACTCAATTTATAGAAATTCATTTCAGCGTCTAGTGCAGCAGGTAAAGGAAAATGGTCTCATGAAATTTTGGATGACTTTAAATTTTTACGATATGATAAAGTTGGGTCACATATCTATCAAGGATCCTACCGGAGATGAAAATGAAGTCAAGCCGTTGAGAATGCAAGATTTCTATTATGTCTGGTGCATATATGCGTTATTGATGGCAGTATCACTTTTAACATTTTTCTTTGAAAAACTTATTTGGCTGAGGAAATGTAAGAAAGATGTTATTGTTCGCAGGAGGCATAAAAGACGTTAACTTCGACGTTTACTCGAATTATAATTAAGGACATTATTTAATAACAGCGTGATATGTGTCTTAAGCTGAAAATATGCAATATATTTAAAACAAAAGTCGAGCTAAAAGGAAAAAAACAATAAAAGCTGGCTCAAAAAATGCAAGCAAACGCTTTTTTATATTTATACACCTAAGTACATATAATTTAAGACATCAGCAAGCTATCAGCATTTCGCTGGCAATGCAACTGCTACGTCGTAATCACATGCACCGCTGCACCACAACGTGGATTGTCTGTAGTCAGCAATTTCAATTGAGAGTAATAAAGGGTATAGGTTTTCATTGTACTTTACATTTAACTTGAAAACCGATAATAAATATTTCAACTAAGATTTGAAGTTTTGATTTAATTGTAGGAAAAGTACAAGGAAGCAATGGCCGACACCCAGTTTAAATTTTGTTTGTAGTCCGTAACTTTTTGCGCTTTCACTTCAAACTTCGCCCATTGGCTGAAGTCCAACCAAAAACAAAGTGGCAAAACAAAAACAAAAAGCACTTTTTGATTTCAAAAAACCGATATGAAAGAAAGCTATTTTTGGCATCGCATCCAAAACTAAAAGTCAATTTATGATGCTGCTCTATCCCTATCTTTCTCTAAAAGTTCAATGGTGATACATATCTCCATACCGAATTTCATCAAAATCAGTTGATTGGCTTAGCTAAAAAATACATTTTACTGTTATGAACGTGACTCCACCCACTTAAAAGCAAATACCTTTTCTCAATCTATCCACATACCAAATTTCATAAAAATCGGTCAATTCATTTAGCTGTGAAAATATATTTTCTTATTAGAGGCGTAGCACAGTCCAATTTTTAAGAAATACCTTTTTACTGAGTTCAATCCAAAGAGTTCTATACCAAATTTCGTCAAACTCGGTCCATTAGTTTGCAGTGAAAATGTTTTTTCCTTTTAGGACGTGACACGGCCCACTTAAAACAAATATCGTTACTGAAAATTATTCCCCCTCGATACTTTATTTCATTAAAATCAGAGTAGCGGTACAGCCGTAACAGCGTTATTTCATATTAAGGGCAGGACCACACCCGATTAATGAACTTTAAGTTTTCAATAACTCTCATAAGGGTTCAATCTATCTCCAAATAAAATTTTATCAAAATCAGTCCATTACTTTAGCAGTGGAAACGTATTTTCTCTTGGAGGCGTGGCTCTGCCTACGGCATCTGAAATTCTTTATTAGTACTAGTATTAGTATATTATTATTAGTAATAAGGGGAAAAGGGTCGATTTGGGAAGTTAGGATATGACGTATGAAACTTTGGGGCGCTGGTTAAGCGAAGAATATTGCTGCTATTGGTGAAAGTGTAATCGAAGATTCGAAATGGTCAATAAGTTGTCGACCGGCCGTATAGATAATACGATTATACGCCCTTGGACTTTTTTTGTAAAACTACGTTAAAATTCGCATTCACGCTAACAAACCTGACACATTGGAGCACCTAAAAGCCTACATCTATCAAGTAATCGCCAATATACCTCCGAAGTGTGTTTTTACCTAACCATGAGTATTAATGAACCATGAACCATGGCGGAAAGAGTGTTACTTACATCTGAGATTTTTTTTTTTGCTGGAATAAGAATTGGACTAAATTGCTTTACTTTATTTTCATCATTGAATTAAAAGAACATGTCATCAGCTTTAATCTAACCAATTAAAGCTTTGTCTTAAACGCATCTCCTCCTCGGCTTTTTTCTTCTGTTGGTACCATACAAGACGTTCCAAGATAAAACACAGCAATGATAAACTTATGCCACCTAAATACAAAACCCAAATCCAATATAAATCACTCAATTCAATGCCATCGGCATACGGTGTCTCAACACTCAAATCTTTCAAACTGGCAAATTTGAGACGCACCATTTCGTGAAAATTCCAAGCTACCCAGTAATGCCTTAAGCCCCCCTGATGAACTTGCAAGATGACACGATTCAACGCTTCCATATAACGTGAGTTCTTAGGCACTGGCAACGATTGAAACATATAATGAATACTTGTGAACTCCTTCGTATAATAAAAGACCTTTTTAGCAAAATTTTGCTGTTGCTCCTGATAAGCCAGCCAACGCGTATAGGTCACAGGATACATGTAACTCACGTTGAATGTATTCCGAAATGTTGTAAATTTATGAAAATTATTCTCGATTTCAATATAGTCTGGTAGTTTTCTAGTATCATTACCTCCCGCTATGCGTGTAAATAGATGTATTTCTTCTTTTGGCAATAGGACCTTTAAGCCAGCGGCAACAATATCATCAACAGTGTGTATTTTCTGTTTCGTTGGTGGATGCGTGAAGAAGCTTTGCAAATAGGCCACATACATTGTATTCACCATAATGCTGGTATAACAAATAAGCACAATAATAAATTTCAGGCGTGCCGTAAAATGCCATGGCATCGGGAAAGATTGCGACAATAGGCCGCGTATGATCTTATCATTAAGTAATATTACACGCAAATTAATGGGAGCTCTTAAGGCATACATGAGTAGTAAGGAAAAAATTATCATCAGCACAAAAAGCATCAGCCAAATGGTAGGCTTCACTATAATTATATAAAATTGATTTACATCCTCAATATCTGGTATAGGTATCATGAAACAATAGCTGGTCATTTCATATGGATACGAAAACCCATCAAGATTATTTTTAACTAAAGCATTTGGTATTATAACACCACCAATATCAACCTGATTTGTATTATGCGTGATGTTTGCCACTGTCTGATAATAAATAGTTTTATTGCTGTTAGTACCAGTAATGCTATAAAGGTTTGCATTATGTTTGCGCGCAAATGCATTAAGTAGTTGTCCGACATGACCAACGAGCTTCGGACGCTTGGGATTTGTTAGATCCCACATAGTGCGCGGATGCAAGAGATCGACCATAATGCGTATTTTTAAGCCATTTAAGTTCTTTAGCCTATTTTCGAAAATTGCTGTTTGAGTGGCGAAATTTCGCTGTTCCACGCCTATGCCACTGGTAATATTACTGCAGCGCAGATAATGCTGACTGTGTTCAAAGTCATTTGCAATCGCCAGTATGTCAATTATTTGATATTTTTGCATTGTCTTGCAATACTGCATCAATTGTTCAGTAGTGCCGATGTTGTCATTTTGTGAAATCAACAGTAGTCTTATGTTGGTTCTTACTGGAAATGGTTGTAGTTCCTTGAAGTCCACATCTTGTTGCGGCGTGCGTTTTAAGTAACGCAATAGCAAAATTTCGCTATTGAATTTTGTGCGAAATTCATATTTTGTGTGCTCATTTATAAGCACTATTGGTTGCATTGGCATTTTAGCAATTAAGTTCTTCATAATTTCAGTGAAATCAATATGCTCTTTTTCGTATTGAAAAATAACCAATATTTCAAAATGTTTCTCTATTCTGATTGCCTCCAGAAAATTAAAGAAGCTATTTCCCATAGTAGGCGTTCTTTGCACTTGATACAATAAAAGTGCATTTTTTGCTTCCAATTCCGGTACTGCTAGTAGTACAAACAACAAAATCCAACGAATTTTTAAGTTTAAGTTGAATTCCATTGTTTTTGATGTATGACTCAGTATGAAAGTATCTCTGTTTTTACTGAATGTAAGTATAATATGATACTGGCAAGGCTCTTCAATTGCCTGAACAGTACACTTCACATTTTCAAATGTAAAATAACATTTCAAAAACATTTCATGTTCTTTTCATTTCGTGCTAATTATTCTAATTACACTTCTAATATGACTTCATTTTGTTAAACATGAATTCAAAATGTTTTATTAAATTTTGTTCCCTTCATTTAGCATGGCAATACTTCTTACTGTAGTTAAATTGAAACAAAGCATTCAACCTTGCAGTTACAAGGTTGTAAAGCTTTAGAACGCGGTGGCGTAACTAGGAGGAAATGCAAGGGGGGTCACTGCCCCGGACTGCAGAATTTAGAAACATAAGTTGCGCCCACAATTAGATCCCATCTTTTGACGAATTGACGCAGCAGCCTGGCTATCATCATACAGTCAATCTGCCAACTAGACTTATCGGCAGTAATCTCAGTGTTGGAAACGTTCTTAGTTCTTAGTAAATAATTTCTTTAAGAAGGAAAAATTATATTTATTTTTAGAAGAAAATTACATTCAGAATTCAGTGTATTTGTTCTTAAGCTGCAAATTTTTAAGTGCTTTGTTTACAATTTCAGATGTACCTACAATATTTGCACTGAACAATTCTGCTCACCATTTCGAAGCTATTGCCGCAACTTAAAAGCATTGATCAAAATTTCAGCAATGAAGACAAAAACATTAAATGCCATAGCATACAAAAAAATTAACAATTAGCATTTTCCGATTGACCACTGCTAGAGATAACGTAAAAGCTTGATCCAAAACCTCACCCAATGAATTATCGAATTGATGTAGCAGTAAAGTCATAGAGCAAGAGCAAGCGACAATCAGACCTTCGCCATTTTATAGAAGCTGAAAGTTTTTCTGTGTATGTGCCTAATAGAGGTATAAACGACCCCTGGCTATGAAGTTTGGATAACGGTTCCTTCGGAAGATAACAGGTAGCAAAGGTGTAAAAAATTGCATGCAACTTTCGTCATTTTATAAAAGCTGAATTTTATATACATACATATGTTACTTGAGGACCTATCAAAAGATGTTTTATCAAGTTGTCAGACAATTCCGATGGTTCCTTCTCCTTGTCAGACCCATTAAAGGTCTACAGTAGCACGTAGTTATACGGTAGAAAGTGTCATAAATACTTCTCCAGTAAATATCAGCTTGAAATTTAGGTCATGCGTTCCAGGAGAAATGAATATGATATCATGTAAAATGGGAGTGGTCTGACGTCTCCTACGCCCACCTCCCATATAAAAAATTATAAAAAATGTGGTATAAAGTTATTATATAAATGAAAAATAAATCAGCGTTATGGCATCACTAACCAACCAGGGTTGCCTTGCCAAAGCGTGTCCCGATGCCTGAAATGCTTTTAGGACCAATACTAAAACATTGGACAACAAAAAAAAAATAAACGAAAATAGCAAAAATTTAAAGAAATATAAAGTGACATAACACACTGTGGGTAAAGTAGCATTCAAATGTGATAAAATCGGAAATAAATTAAAAAGTTCCCCATTTGCCTAAGCAGATGGAAGGACTCCAACAGGAACTTGAAAGAAATGAGCACACCAGAGAGAACATCTGGAGAGATTCAGTGATCTCGACCACAACGTGACAGTGACCGCAATGGCAAAAGTTGTGGTCAGATATAATTTTGTCGATTTTATTAAATTAGAAAAACAGAATAACGAAATTTTGGTAAAAACGGTCAATATAACTTTTTCCGAGCCATAAAGCATTTGAGTTTCGTTAAAACTTGTGAAAATTAATATCAAAATTTTAATTCTGAAATGAATTCATTTTGATGAAATGCTTGCTATGTGTTCTACTCAAAGAAAGGGGTTAAAAATCATGACCAGTGAAAGGTAATGTAAAACTTTTGTTGAAATAAATATGTATTGGGATAATAAATATCGTCGTTGGCAATTTAGGTCCGATGGGTGCGCAAGAAAATGCCATCAAATTCCTTCATTTATATGGTCAATGAGGAGCTATTTAATTTTCCTCACTGACATGAGGTTTTATGGATAAAGCTAATATCAAACAGAACGCTTGTATCAGAAAAAATCAAGAAATGTCAAAAAAGAAGAGTCAATGAAGTTCAAACACAATTCTAATGTCAGTCAAATCGCTATAATGCCAATGTGAAAGCAAATTTTTAAATCGCGATACAAAATCAAAATTAATGAAAAACGATTTACTATATTTTATTCATTTATGACTCACGATTAGTAAAAACTTTAATTGATATATAATTTTCATTTTAAGTTTTTCTTTTTAAACCCAACTCTATGTTTCTTTAAACAATCACTATTAATGGTGTGAAAGAGTTTTTTGAAGTTAATTATCGGCTTGGGTTCTATCAAATTAGCACATAGTTAAACAAAAAAGCGCATGTTGCACGCAACCCTATCATCTTAGCTGCCATTAAATTCGAGTATGTACATGACCTGCAAATCGTGGTACACAATTTTGTTTACACTATATTAAGTCCGATAATTTACACTGGAAGTACAAATTTTATAGTAACGAATGGTAATTCAATGTAATGGTGATTTTCGTAGAAAATAAATATGACTGATATCTGTTACCAAGTACAAATTGAAAGAGGAAATAGGATCAGAAAATTTGCAAACTCTATAATTGGCATTTTTTGTAAGTAAACACACTTCGTCCTTAAAAATTCATTTTTGCCTAAGATATTATTGAATTCAAAACTTCACGGAAAGCTATAAACATTCAACAGTGTCAAATAGTATCGAAAAAACTCAAGAGCAACGATTGCATTTAATTTCGCAACAATCTTAAATCTTTTTATTTCCCTATGTTTTGCTCTTTTATAGTTCTTCTTTCATTATAATAACCTTTATTTAAATTTAGAAATTTTCTTAAGTGTAATTTGAAACTGAAGGTGGTTGTGCGCTAAATTTTCTAATGCTTTATATGGTAACTCCTCCATTTTAACCAAACATCAAATATTTTGTTGAACACCAAATATTTTGTCTAAATGGGAGCAAACAGTTTTTTAAATTCTATTTCATTTTATTATGTTTTTACTTTGCGAAAAAATAACTTTAAAACATTAAACATTTTTACGCTCAACATTAGTGCGGATATGTTGCTTTACCAGCACAAAAGTTGCATATTGCTGTTTCTCATATTTGCAGCTAAGCTCTGCAATATGATGCAACACACTTTTATTTTGAAGGATACAAAACAAATGGAGTCACAACAATTATTCAAGCTACTTGAGATCATACAACTTGAAAGAAAATTTCAATCATTACTTATACTCGCTGATACATCCTCTCAAGAGTTGGAAGAGCTACTTAAACTCAGAAAAGAACCAAAACTTCTCTATAAAAACAGCAGCATATCATGGCAATATCGGTGGAATTACAATAGCGAAGTGCTTGTGATACTCTTTCCAACTGCGGGAAAAGAACTCGATATGCTAACAGCAGTTGCAGAAGTGTTGGATCAAAAACGTTTTGTGCGCATCATAATAAAACTACAGGCAGAAGTAAAACTTACAGAACTTTCTCGTGAATGTTATAAGCTAAAACTTTTAAATCTTATAACAGTCTTCAAAGATTTTGAAATATCACAGAAAACGTTAATTTATAGACCCTTTCCAGTTTATACCATCGAGGAGAAAAATCTTACTGCAGCCAACACAGTTTTCGAGGATACTTTGCAGAATATGCATGGTCATGGTATTATCACAATGCCTGACCAAGTGGAACCACGTACCATGTACTACAGAGATACAAAAGGCAATCTCAAAGTAACCGGTTTTGTTGGCAAACTATTTGAGGCATATGTTAGTAAGCATAATGCAACATTGCAGTATAAGGAAGCAATTGAAATTAAAAAACTACTAGGACCGGAACAACTGTTTGAACGGACAACCCGAAATGAACTTGATATTGCAATGACGTTTACAATGTTGACAGCTGCATCATTTGATTATCAGAGCTATCCGTTTGAAATCTTTAGTTTTTGTTTAATGATGCCTTTGCCACAAAATGTACCAATAAATCGCCTTTTTCTACTTATAATAAATGCGGAAATGTTGCTTTATTTGCTTGGCCTGCTCACATTATATTCATTCATATTTACGCTGAGCATGAAAGGACCTGTCAGATGGTATCAGTTTTTATTTAATAAAAAAGCTTGGTCTGCCGCGCTCGGTCTTGCACTCGACGTGAAACTGAAATTTACGCGCAAGATAAAGTTTCTGATAATTCAACTTTGCTTTGTCGGCCTATTGGTCGATGCGATGTATAATGCTTATTTGCAAGCACTAATGACACACCCACCAAGTGAGCAGTTCATACATTCCACTGATGAATTTAAACATCGTAATCTACGTATCCTTTATATGGAAGAAGAATTGTCCTTTCTTGAACGTAATAATCTCAGTGATTTATTTCAGGGTCGCGATTCGTTGAAAATAGCTCTACTCCCTGAATTTGTGTATAAGCGTAATAATTTGGACACACGTTATGCATATCCGACAACAAGTAATCGCTTTTTGGTTTGCCATGAGCAGCAGAAATACTTTAGTCGAAAAGTTTTTTACTTCGCCACCAATTTATGTATCTTAAAGCTTGTATTTACTTCCATTCCCTTACAAAGCAATTCGATTTATCGAATTTCATTTCAGCGTCTAGTGCAGCAAGTAAATGAAAATGGTCTCATGAAATTTTGGATGACTTTAAGCTTTTACGATATGATAAAGTTGGGGCACATATCTATCAAGGATCCTAACGGAGATGAAGATGAAGTCAAGCCGTTGAAAGTGCAAGATTTCTATTATGTCTGGTGCGTATATGCGATATTGATGGCAGTATCACTTTTAACATTTTTCTTTGAAAAACTTATTTGGCTGAGGAAATGTAAGAAAGATGTTATTGTTCGTAGGAGGCATAAAATACGTTAACTTTTTTGGAATTTTCTGTTATCAAAAGTTCACTCACAAGATTTTGTGAGCTATTTACTTGAATTATTATTAAGAACATTATTTAATAATAGCACAGGATAATATAATTAAAACAAAAGTCGAGCTAAAAAGAAAAAAAATATAAAAGCTGGCTCAAAAAATGTAAGCAAACGCTTTTTTATATATACTTATACACCTGAATACATATAAGTTAACACATCAGCAAGCTATCAGCATTTCGCTGGCGATGCAACTACTACGTCGTAATCACATGCACCGCTGCACCACAACATGGACTGCCTGTAATCAGCAATTTCAATTGAGAGTAATAAAGTGTTTAGGTTTTCATTGTACTTTACATATAATTTGAAAACCGATAATAAATATTTCAACTAAGATTTGAAGTTTTGATTTAATTGTAGGAAAAGTACAAGGAAGCAGTGGCCGACACCCAGTTTAAATTTTTTTTGTACTCTGTAACTTATTGCGCTTTCTCTTATACTAAAGTTCACCCATTGGTTGAAATCAAAACATTATAGTGACAAAACAAAAGCAAAAATCATTTTCTGGTTTCAAAAAACTGATATGAAAGAAAGCTATTTTTGTCATCGCTTCCAAAAATATTTATTTATTTATTTATTATAATTAATTATAAAATATAAAATCTTATAACTAAAAAAAGTTGAGCACTAGCTACCAGGGTTTTCGGCTCAGATATTACAAATTAAATTTTTTTACTTAAACTACAAGCTTTAAAGAAATTGGCAAGCAATATATTATCACTTGTTACATTTTTTAATAAATCGGTTGGTACAGTGTTGTGAAAGATATTTTTTTGAATTGTAATTAAATATGAGCAAGTGTTGAGGATATGGTCTATGGACGATGGACTATTGCAAAACTGACAGCAAGATGCATTATTACCCACACAACAGGTGCTCGTGAAAAAGTTTTGTGTGTCCCACTCGTAGTCGAATAAAAATATGGCATTGTTGTCGAGAACACGATTTTGGATATAATGCTTTCATTGTTTTACGCTCATATTCAAATAGTTATATCTCCGGTAAATTTTAACGGAAAAATTATTTTTTTATATTTTTTTATAGCTGAAAGCTAATTTAAATGCCAACAAATCGCCAGACCCCAATTTTGAAAAAAAAAGTTTCGTTTTTTGTAATTTTAAGTTAAATGAAAAAAAAAATTTTTTTAATATTTTTTGGTTCATAAATTCCTAGCGTCCGGAAATTTTATCGGAAATGAACAATTGGCTTTTTAGATAAAAGCCAACCAAAATGCCAATAAATCGTCGCAGCATGAATTTCCAATGCCAAAATGCCAAAAAAATATTTTTTTGGGCTTTAACTTAAAATAATATAAGACGGAAAACTTTTTTTAAAATTCGGACTCTGACGATTTGTTGGCATTTTCGTAAGCTTTTATTTAAAAAAAAATATTTCATTTCCAACCAACCAACCAAATTTCCGGACGCTAGGAATTTTTTAACCAAAAAATATTAAAAAAAAAATTTTTGTTATGGCTTTTTCCAAAATACGATATATTTTTTTTCAAAATTTGTACTTCGAAGATTTGTCTGAATTTCGGTAAGCTTTAATTAAAAGAAAATATTATTGATTTCTGACAGGATTTGCGCTATCTAACCATTTTTGAACCAAAACATATTTAAAAAAAAAACAAGTTGTAAAGCTTTAGAACGCGGTGGCGTAACTAGGACGAAAGGCAAGGGGGGTCACTGCCCCGTGCTGCAGAATTTAAAAGCATAATTTGCGCCCGCTATTAGATTCCATCTTTTGACAACTCGACGCAGCAGTCTGGCTATCATCATACAGTCAGTCTGCCAACTAAATTTATCGGCAGTAATCTCAGTGTTGGAACCTTTCTTAGTTCTTAGTAAATAATTTTTGCACTGTTTCATAAGAAGGAAAAACTATATTTATTTTTAGAAGAAAATTACATTCAGAAATCAATTCATTTGCAGATATTTAAGTGCTTTGTTTACAATATCAGATATACCTATAATATTTGCACAGGACGATTTTGCTCACCATTCCGAAGCTATTGCCTCAACTTAAAAGCATTGATCAAAATTTCAGCAATGAAGACACAAAGATTAAATGCCATAGCACACAAAAAAATTAACCAAATCGCGTAAAAGTCCTGCACTACTATAGCATGAAATGATCTAGCTGTACTTAAATCCTCCAAAGATATCATGCCATTAGCCACCATTTCGTAAAATGTGGCTGAACTCCAATATTGCGCAAGACCTGCGTCATGCATCTGCATGATAAACCAATTAAATGATTGCTGATATATAGAATTCTCTTGCAGCGGCAAACTAAAATAGACTACTTGCTCCAACCACATTTCCGAACTTAGACGAAATAATTTCCGCTGAAAACTGGCCTGTTGCTTTTTAATCAAATACCATAATGATGTAGTTACCGTGTAAGCATATGTAGTGTTCAAAGAATTACGACGCTGTAGAAACTCCTGCCATGATGTGATGAGCTCAAAAGTGGGAGCATACTTTTTCCAAAATTTCAAGCCACGACAAAGCTTGAGATTATATAAGTCTTGGGAGCCCATTAAAATTTTCAAATTCGAATGCAGTAAATCATCGAATGTATTGATGCGCACACCGTTGGGTTGATGTGTAAAAAAAGTATTTAGATAAGCACCGCATGAGGTGCACATTAGCAAACCAGTGATGAAAATTAAAATACAAATAAATAGCATTTTCCGATTGGCCACTGCCAGAGATAACGGAAAAGCTTGACCCAAAACGCCACGCAATGAATTATCGAATTGATGTAGCAGTAAAGTCCAAAAATTTAGATTTCCATCCTGACTGGTGTACAGCAGCCAATAGTTGCAAAGTGTTAGCACCACAGACAGTATACATGCCAGTCCAAAGATTATTTGAAAGAGTCGTGATGTAAACATTACCAAAAACATTTCATTAATCTCAAGTGGTGCTTCCACTGGCAACATTACCATCCATTTAGCTATTTCCACAGTAATTGAATACTCATGGGGATTGATTAGATTTTTTGGTCCACCCAAACCCATGGCGATATCTATCAGTCCTATACGCGTAAAATTCTGTAAAGTCTGTACATAGCTCACATTGGTATCGATTTGCACTGGAAGTGGATATTTAAGTGTAGCATTCAATTTTTTGGCAAAACATTGCAACAGTTTGCCAATATAACCGGTTAATTGCTGCTCTCCTTTAGCATTTTGATAGACAATGCTACGTGGACGATTTTGATCGGGTAATGTATATAGTGGATATCCCATAATATTACTCAAAGAATTAGTAAAATACGGTTTGCCAACAAAGGACATGTTACGTTGTATTAAACGAAACTGTGGAAACTTTTCATAAGTATAATATTTTTTTGTTTGCTGAAAGTCTTCCAGTATAAGCAAAACATTTAAAAGCTGCAGTTGCTCGCATTGCTTGAAAGTCAGCTGCAGTTGGTCAAGATATGCTTTATTGCGCTCAGTTAGTTTTGTGTATATTATCACTCTTGTTTGCCGCATATGTTGTAGTTTTGTAGCTAACGCAGTTAAATCGGTGGCCGAATACTCGAGACATTTGAGCGCCAATATATTATTATTATAGATTCCTCTCCAGTAGAGCTCATTCTGTCCGTCAAGCAAAACAACGGGTATTGCCAATTTTTTAATCAAAATATCCATTTCCAAAGCCTTCACATTATTACAACCTTCTACATATAACGTTTCGAAGTTTTCTTCACGTTTTAGTGATTTTAGTAAACTGCGAAACATCTTCGTTTCTACTTTCTGTGCACTTTTCATATAACCAATATTACTGGCAGTAATAGCTGTTAGTTCTATCGTTTTTGCGAAACTCTTAGTCAACAATAGAAAATAGAGTAACACCATCCAAACGCTGAAATATGCCATTTTTACAAAGTTTCAATTAATTGTGACTTACAATGTAGCTTTTTCAATAATGATTTGTGATTTTTATATTTTCTATGTTTTAAAGGAAACCAACTGAAGCTTAAGCAAAACCAAGTAATTAAAGCATTAATTGATTACAACAGCAGTTGTATGATTACATGTCAAACACAAAATCGTATGCAAATATTAATTTGAAGTAAAAAAGTTAATTACACCACAAGGTTAAACCACATAATGAGCATTGAAGAATCGAAGGTGTGGTTAACTAGGGTTTTGAACTTTGTTTACAAGAGAAAAATATTTCGCTGGAATAGGGAAAAAAGACGTCGCCACATATGTTGCTAGTAGATCTCCCAAATCGGAATTATTATAAGCACCTAATTAGCCAAGGTTACATCTTGGTGGACAATGACCAGATATAGATCCGTAGCTCATCTTTTTTTTTTCCTTTTTTTTAAGTATAAATGAGTGTTTTAGGCCAAATGGAGAGTTATCAAGACAAAAATCCAGCTTACATATCATGAGAGCAAGATATACAATCATTATAAAGAGAGACGTAAAAATGTCTTTAATGTGCATTTTTAAAGCTCATAATATATTGATTATTAGTACACACTTCATGTCTTTATAAGCATTTTATTATGTTCAGAATAAAGACACACACGAGACATGCTGGTTAACGTCTATGTGTAGGCATTTTATTATCAGATACCATGTCTCATGTGTGTCTTTGTACTATAAATAACAAAGTGATTATATATAAACATTATATGGCATGTCTGGTGTGCATTTTATTATATATTTGGGTTTTTTGTAGGGGGCCCCCAGAAGGGTGGCAGATTCAGGGTACGTATGTTTGGAAAAATATTGGGGAAAAAAAAGTAATAGGATTTGGTGATACATTTAAACCTTCTATGGGTCAATGCGAGAGAGCTATAAGCTACTTTCGAAATTTTTTGTGTTTTTGTAGGTGGACCCCCAAAAGGGTGGCAGATAATGGTTAGGTGTATAAAGAGAAAAGTTTGGGATAGTAGAAATAATAGAAAATGGTTTAACATTTTACCCCTCCAGAGGCGTCTGAGAAGAGGGGGGAAATCAATTTCGTAATTTCACAAGAATCATTTTTGCAGGGGAGCCCCCTAAGGGGTGGGATAGGAGGCAAATATGTTGGGAAAAATGTTGGAGGAGAAAAAATAATGGGACCTTGTTGTACATTTCATCACTCTACGAGGTGGCTTCGAGGAGATTTTAATGATTTTCGATAGATTAAGGACCATTGTCCAGTTTTCAAAACGTTCGCGGGTCCATCAAATGTTTTCTGAAATGGACTAAAGTTTACGTGGTTCTTATTGGCACAAATAGGAAGCTTGTGGTGCCCGGGGGAGCAAAGATCGGATTAACTTTAATTTTTCCCATATGCATATGTCTGAACCACCCTAATATACAGTATAAAGTTTATATAATAAAATGCATATCAAGACATGAAGTGGCATCTCTTTATATTTTAGACATAAAAGTCACTTGAAAAACATGCCATTTCATGTCTTTATACCTTCAATTTTTGGTCTTTGTAAAGCGTTTTACCAAGAAAAATATGAGAAAAATATTATTCGCATTTAACGTATAAGGGGACGTCCATTAATTAAGTGAGGTGTTTTTTTGAAAATTTTGACCCCCATCCCTCAATTTGGTGAGATCTGGTGGGACCCGCCCCTCTCTCTCCCATGAGACTTATATTATAATTTTTATGTAAATTCTTTGCATTAAAAAGTTGACGTGATGTTTTCCTCGACCCCCTCCCCCCTTGGGAGGGGAGGGGGTCCCCTATTTTAGCTCATGTAATTAATGGACGTCCCCTAACACAAATTATCACTGATAGCCTAGTGGATAGCGTGCAGAACTATGAATCGTTTGAAAATAGATTCGAGACCGGTGTGCAAAACGTAATTAAAAATTAAATTCGATAATAAAAGAAAATTAAATATTCTTTATTCTTTCAAAGATTTTTAAAAGACATCTTTGAGTCTCTTTGAAAGAGCTCTACCTACACAAGGCACTTATCTGGGAATGCACTCTTTTTAAAGTCTTTTAATGACCTCAGAAAAATACTTTACCGAAGTTCTTCAAAGATAACTTTTTTAACAAAAATGCATGAAAATTTGTGCAGTGTATATTTTTTTTTCGTTCCCAGCTTTTATAAGCAAATATATAAGTATATATTTACCAATAATAAAAATGCGAGCTACAAATTCATTTGCTGATGCTCACCAGCACTTGAGCTAAAACATATAATTTGATTTAATGCAACAGCAAAGGTACTAATTTTCATAGCACACATACAAATTCCTATATAATTATCAAAAATTATATAACAAATTTGGGAATTTCTTAACGTAATGCATTAAGGAAAATCAACAAAGTAAGCAAGCAGTAATGAACTTCAAATTCATGGTGACATTTTGCATTGGACGGGATGTGAAGGCACTAAAGTAAAAATTAACTAATTAAACAAATTTCAAGTAAAATAGTTAAGAAAACAAACGGAAATATAATTAAAAAAAAAAATAATGCAAACTAAATTTAAATAAAACAATCAAATTAAATGCTTGATTTGTAATATTATACAATCTGCCTTACATGTGATATGTTTTAGTGCCCAAGTCAATTAAGTTGAGGTCAAATTTAAAGTTATCAACTTAAATTACGACTCATGATGGATAGGGTCAAGTCATAAAAACCTAAAATTATAATTTTTAGGCTTGAAATGAAAAAACAGCATTAATTTTGACAACAAAATGAGGTAGCAATTTTTATTTAATGATGCTACCTGCCAAGCTGATGTTGAAATCTTTAAAATAAAAAATTGTTTTTTTAATAGATTTAACATTTTTCCAATCAGCAGTTGACAAAATCTAATTAAAATAAAAACACTATATGATAATTAATCATGATGTGTGCGAAACACCTTAAATTTAACGAGAAATATAAAGAAAAAAAAACTATGAGCTGCTTAAGTCAAGCTAACAGGTTTCGTGTAAGTTAGCGGTACAACTCATACCTTTATAAATAGTTTTAGCAAAATAATCACCAGCAAAGTTCATATAAAGTCATATGTTATAATGCAGGTTGTGAAAATAATAATTTAAAAAAATATCAGAAAACCTGCATAAAATATTAAAGTGTTAGCACAAAATTAGATGAGTTTATCTATGGGGTGACGAGCCTTTTTCACTTTGATGATTAATGATACAAATCGATGCCACACTGTCTGGATTAATTTTGTTGCTCAGGGTATGCAGGTGAAGTAATAATAAAAAGTTAAATAATTAATAAAAAAATAACAAGTTTTCTATATAAAGCTTCTTCATAATAATAAAAATATGTCTTAGGAGTTTCATATTCGTATAAATAAATTCATATACACTCCCTGAAAAAAAGCACAACCTAAAGGAGACGCTATTTTTAAGATATTTGAAGATATTGAAATATTTTTTTTTAAATAAAGCTAAAACTTTAAATTTTAACATTCCATAAATTGTATATAAAATATTTATTTTTTTAGTTAAATTTTTTAACTATAAAATTAAAAAAAAATGGTTTCTTTAAAACGCTTCAAGGGGTTAAGGAAGATATGAATCAGAGAACTGCATTGAGTAGCTCACTGAGGGTTTTGAGCCACTTACAAAAATATGAAACGTGAGTGTGCACATTGCATGCAATATTGAGTGTGAATCTGAGTTGCGCTCACTTATAGTGAATGCGTAAATAGCATGCTGCTCATGAATGGTAAGCGTGTAAATAGCTCTGGTCTCATGAATGTGAATGTTTATGAAGCTCACACTCACTTGCATTCAGATTCATGAAGCAGTGAATGGCTTGAGCCACTTACGATGAACTGTAGTAAAGAAAAACTGTTTTTTTCAATCCAATCGATGGGGAAAGGTTGAAAAAAGATTTTGGACATCACTTAGGGTGGCTCCATACCCTAAAAAGGAACGTTTCCGACCCATTTTCGGAAAACATTTTTTCTGGTCCAATCGATAGGGAAAGGTCGAAAATGGATTTTGGACATCACTTAGGGAGGCTCGGGACCCTGGAAAGAACCGTTTTTAAACCATAAGTGGGTTGCCGGACCATGGCACACGTTTTGACCCATATTGTAAAAATTGTTTGCTACAATCGGTGGGGAAAAGTAGAAAATGGATTTTAAACATCACTTGAAGTAACTCCGGACCCTGGGAAGTACCGTTTTTGACTCATTTTCGGATTTTTTTTTTTTTTTCCAATCGATTGGGGGAGTTTGAAACATAATTTTGAACATCAGTTAGAGTGGCTTCGGACCTTGAAAAGTATCGTTTTCGACCATTTTGGTGCTTTCCAAGGTTCGGAGCCGCCTTAAGGTATGTTCAAAAGCCATTGTTGGCCATTCCTTATCGATTGGAGCAAAAAAAAGTTTAGGGTGGTTCAAAATAAAATTTTTTTTTCCACAAATCGATAGGGAAATGTCAAAAATAGCCATTTCTGAGCTAAATCTATCAACTGGTGCAAAAAAAACTTTAATTGAACCACTCTAAAGTTTTATTTTGCTCTAATCGATAAGGAATGGTCGACAATGGCTTTTGAACAAACCTTTAGGCGGCTCCAGACCTTGCAAAGCCCCAAAAGTGTCGAAAACGGTAATTTCCAAGGTCCGGAGCCACCCCAAGTGATGTCCAAAACTATTTTTCGAACTTTCACAATCGATTGGGACAAACAAAATTTTCCGAAAATGTGTCAAAAACGGACCTTTGCAGAGTCCGGGGATACTACAAGTGATGTCCAAAATCCATTTTCGACCTTCCCCATATTTTAAAAAACTTACATAAAATTTTTTATACAATCGTATTTCATGAGTAGCTCACGCAACACTCATATACTCATGCGAAAGGAAACGAAGTGAAACTTCATTCACTAAAAGTGAGTGTGAATCACACTCGTTCCACAAAACTTTCTGTGAGCGTGAATCTGTGTGAATCAGCTGAAAGTTTCGACAGATTCATGATTGCCAAAAATGATGAGTGGCTCACTGCAGTTCTCTGATATGGATCAATACTTCTCATTTTAAAGAAAATTTTATTATTTTTAAAACTGGATTTTAGAAATTCTTTTACCAACGTTTTTTTAAGAATGTCTAAAAATTTAGAAATGTCGAAAAATATTGAAGAAGAATGAAATGTTGCATAAGTCGATAAATGTTGCTCAGTTCAAAAAAGGGGGAAAAAATTTTTCAAAATATTGAAAAATGTTGCAAAATTCAAAAAACGCTGAAAATGTTGATGAACACAAGAAATGTTGACTACTTAGAATGGAAATGTTGAAAAATGATGATGAAATGATGAAAAAATCAATGAACTATAAAATAGTTGATAAATCCTGAAAGAGTTGATAAAATACGAAAAGATCAAAAAATTCGACCAATTCAGACCATTATACAGTTTGTTGCGTACCATAAAATGATCACACAACCTAAAACTTTGTAAGAAGATGAATAATTATTTAAATGAAGTCAGCCAAATTAATTCAAGCTCCCCTTGAAAAATTCCATTAACATAAGTAAAACAAATTCAATCAATATAAAACCCTATTAAGACTACGCGCTCTTATATTTAATGAATTGAAAGTGAAAGTATGAAAAATTAAATAAATGAATTGTTAATAAAACAAAATAAAAAAATCAACAACAAATTTATTTATTCATATTGATATTGTTATGTATTATGTCGTTTGAAAGCATTTCATTAGCATTAAAATGTTGTTAAAAAGCCTTTTGTTGGAGCGCGTCAAAGCAAGACAATAGGATATTTATTGTATTTTTCAAGTATTTCTATTCAATATATCTTATGTTTTACTCGTATTATTAATACTTAAAGTTATTTATTTGCATTTAAAATGGTTTTATCATGTAAATATCAAAAAACATATATGTTGCACTAATTTTAAATTAATGCAGCGGCGATTTTAAGGTTGACTTGTTTTACGAATTAACGTTTATTATTTTATTTATTAATGTGATATACCATTCATTTAGGCCACTAACTATCTTTATATTTATGTCCACTAAAGGTGTGGCTAATGATCAAATAAACAATGTCTGCAAATTTTAATTGGCACACTAATGGGAAATCTAAGTCTTTATTCAAAAAGCAGTACAAAGCCCTCTATAGATATTGATCTTTATAAAGAAATTTTTTAATTTTGATCTTTTTTCCATAGTATTTTTTCATTGAAATAAGCACATCCGCAATGAAAATGGACAAGACAATGAAAAATTACTTCAATAGAGAGGTCTTTTACTGTTTCTCTGGATTTGCTCTGGACTTCAAAACATTTAACCCTCAAGTGTACAAACTGCCATTTTCTCGGAAATGGTATATAAAATAGATGAGGGTCATACCGTCGATCAGCACGCGGACTGTGCAAAATCTTTCGTTGGCCCCAAGTATAATAACACAGCCCGACAAGATTTTAACCCAGAAACCAGAATATATTTTTCCAAAGGTTTTAGATCCGCTGAATCCAAATCCAAGGCAGGAAGGTTTGTACTTTCTGATGCTGTTCATAGTTTTTTGAGAAATAAAAATTTGCGATGCTACATAATCTCAAATATAGGCCAAAATCGCTTTTTTCACTTTTAGATTAACATATCTCGAAAACCAGAGCCAACTGAGAGATTTGAACCTCAGATTCCGATTCAGCGCATCAAAAACCTTCGGAAAAATATATTCTGGTTTCTGGGTTAGAGGGTCGGCCTAATTTTGTCGGCCTGTGTAAGTGAATAATTGTAATTGATCGATGGGAATGGGACAACCGATTAGAACAGTGGCGCGACGCCATAGTCGCAGTTGTTGACGATTGCGTCTTCCCTGATTATTTTTCATTCGAGACGAGCAAGGTCCAGGTCCTTGATTATGTGGTAGCCGAGATGGGCTAGATTCCGAACTATCACCATTGGTGTTACGAGTACATCGAAAACGATTGTGTCGTCTGCCGAAACGAGCTTGATCCCGGTCTATCATATTGGGGAGAACTTCTTAGTACCCCAAAGAAAGTCTTGGAGCTGTAACTGAGATAGGCTATGTACCGTTCTAACACCCAAAGGCTGCTCTAACTCTATTGCTGCTGCACTATTCAACTCAATGGATAGCGGTCGAGATGGGCTAGGGTCCTAATCGAAATCACGTAGTGAGCCGATGTACCAGCTGCTTTTGTGACATCTTGCTACGGGACTCATCTAGATGGCTGTTCTGTCAGCTCTCTTTAGTCGCTAATATGGTAACGTGTTATAGAGAGTCATTGCCAATTGATTGAAATGATCTGGAAATTTTGTAATGACTTTTTCCACTGGGATAATGCACATTATATAAAAATTAAAAAAGGTTGGTGCAATATTGTGCATTTTGAAACTTCAAAACTAAATAGAGAATATATCTGAAAATATATTTAATATACATATATAGTCCATACACATGATCGCATAAAACATCAGTATATAAAAAGTTTAATAAACTTGACAATTTCACTATGATGCTATTGAACCGGGTCACGACATTGAATTCACACAAAAATGCCATAATACAAAAGCCAAACGAGAGCATAAAAATAAAAAAAAAACATCGAAAAATTGCATAATCGTATGTGACAGACATTTTTATGCAAATTAATGCCCATAATTTATATAGCGTCTTAAACTGCTGACGATTAAAACAAAAGATAAAAAAAAAAGATATTGCCAAATTTGATGGCGTGCTTGGTTTGTTAATAGAAAACGCCTACAAAACTATAGCTTATATCCGCAATTTGAAACAGTTAGTCAGATATCAAAATTAAATTAATCTAAACAGATATATCTTGCATAATTAAAAGTCTTATCGAGGATGACGTGATGATGATGACGATAATAATACAAGAAATGCTCGATTTAAATCAACATCTTCGGGGCTTCATGAGTACTGCTTACATATAATTAATTTCATCAGAAGTTGGCGCTATTGTTGTCACCCGCGGTTCAAAGTATAAAGGGATTTTAAATGTTTGATTTTGATTTTTAATTAAATGCAACACCATATTAGTTAAGCGTTGATTAAAAAAACAATTTTTTTTTTTGTTTTGTTAAATTTTGATTATTTCATAATTAAATATGAATAACGTATAATTTGAGTAAAGGAATAATTTTTGTATGGCGTTATATAATGTGTAGAAGGAGATGGTTTGTTTTGATTGAGCATGTCGTTTGCTTGAATAAAACATTTCATTTAATTATTTCAAAATTTTGCATAATTTCAATGCGTAGATTTTAGCTGATATTTTTTTTTCACTTTGCTATAATGATATTTTGGGGAGTTTCTATAAATTTTTTCTATTTTTACATCGTACCTATGTGCCATAGAAAATAATACCAAAGTGATTTACTTTTATACTCAAAAAATTAAATATATTATGTAAATTAAATATCTGCATGCGATGGCATACGGATGATGCTGAAAGAAAACCACATGAGGGTTCTAAAAATTACCTAATTCTTATCTTCGATAATCTGAGAAATGACTATGCTTCCTTTAAATAAATTTATTTGGTTGATAGATTTTTAAAGTATTTGTTAACTATCAACAAATTTTGGTAGTTTTTACCATGTCCTTAATTTAAATTTATTGGGCCAAACGTTATATTATTTTGAGTCGATCGAAAAAATTTGTTTGGGTTGAATATAATTTGTTAATCCTATTTTTATTTCATTTCACTTCTTATTAACATGGAAACTTTGCAATTCACAACATATTTAAGTATATTCTGCTTGGTACACAATTAAGGTATTTATGATTATATAAATACCAACGACATCCTATAAAAGGATGTTACGATATTGGAAAAATCGTTTTTGGTTATCGATTTGTAGCACAAATCGATATTAATGAGTGTATACGTTTGCGAAAAAAAAAAATTTTTAATCAAATACATGATTTAGTGATTATTAACAAAGGAATGATTGCTACAAAATAATATTTGTTTCAACCAAAATATGATTTGGTAACTAGTACCAAATATATAATTAATCCAATAATATTATTCAATTCACTGTAATATACGACATTTTAACATATATCAAATATTAAATTCGCCTATATCAAATATACTATGTATTTGTAAATTATTACCAAATTTTGGTATATATAATTAAATTGTTTTCTCAGTGTATGGTGATGTCCCTAACCATCCCAACTTAGAGCGTTTGTTGCTTACGACTCATTAAGAAGCATTGAAAATTACATATCCAACCATATACATATGAGGCATATTTCGTCAGAAAGGACAGCCCTTCCCGCCTACCCCTTTCCCCCCTGCACACTTTTCATTTTAAGATAAATAAGTCTGCAAGGTCTCAAATTATTACTTAGACCTTAAATTTTTTAATGCCGTAAGGCTTTTTGTAAATTTCAAAATGACGGCCCAATGATTTAAATGCATTAGAATGATGATTTAGAATATTTTTTGAATTTCAAAAATTTTCTTAAACTTTTTAGTTTTTGTGATAAAACCACCTAATATCACTTTTTTCACCTAAGTCTCTCCAACTGAAACACCATCACTAGCTCTGAAGAGTCCGGTATTTAACATATTTTTCTCATTTATAAGAGCTAAATCTACTTCTTCTAAAGTAAACAGGATCTCAGAACTGATAGAAGGCGGCATTGCTGGGATATCAACGAACAAAGTAAAGCTGCAAAATGCGTGAGGAAGTGATCAGAGACAAGATGCCGCACAAATACTTTTATAACGACCTAACGAAGGAAGTAAAAGTCTGCTGCAATGAGAACAATTGAAAAATCTATAACGACCTTGCAGCCAAATCTTAACAAATCGTAAAAATCAGAGACCTTCAAACGGTTTATGAAATAACAGGGAAAACGGCAGGCCAAATTTCGAAAAAATTTAAGCGTGGCTCAATAAATTTCGCTAAACAAAAAAATCAGCTTATTTTTTGACTACAATAACTTGCGAAATGCGCACCGTTAACTTCAGCTTAATGCCATCAAGCAAAATCCTCAATTATTCAAATAAATTGCACAAAATATGACCGCAACTAATTTTGATGAAAAATTTATCATCTTGCTACATTTTGCGGTAGATAAAGTAAATGCTGAATCGACATTTTTTCCTACTATCACTATTATTTAATAGCATAAAAGCGAGAAAAAAAACCGAACAAATTAAATGCGTTTACTAAAAAAAACCTTTGGTTGCAATTTAAAAGAAGCCACAAAAAGCAGTTGCCTACGGTGCGCCACATAAATAGTCAAAGACGCTATGCTAAATAATCAATCATGACAGGCGAAAAAAAAGTCACTTGAAATCGCTCTATATTTTTCATTTCTTTTTGACCTTCTTCTTGCTGTTTTTGTTAGCCAATTGAGAGTATGGTAAATTTACACCAAATGACCGTGAAAATTACAAAATCCATTTCAATTGTAAAAATATTTATCTGAAACAATTGAGGGAAACTATTTCCCATGACTAAAATTTTTGGAGATGATCTTTTAAGACTGATAAATTAAAGTAACAAATATTTTGTAATTTTTAAAGTTAATTTTATGCAAAAACAAAAAGTGTTAAATGTAAAATATCTCGCCTTATTATTGTTTTTGGTTTTTATGCAAATATGCCAAATGTTTGACAGGCGTTGTCAAAACACAATAAATGTTAATGTTTTTTTAAGTGACAGCAGTTACATAAAGAAATGTGTCATTATGTTTTAAACAAGTATAACAAACTTTTTTGTAAATTTTCAGCAGATCATCTTTCGATTTGATGAAAGCTTACGCATTTTAAATAAATGGCATTTAAATTTAGTGAGAGAAAACAATATTAAAAACAAAAATTGAACTCGTTGTACTAAAGAGAGCGCCAAACGTTAACAACTTAGTTTTTGTTAAAGTCCCATTAAATTTGATGACACCTTAATGTACTATAAAAACTTTAGCCACGTAAAATGTTATATAAATTAATAAGAGATAAACAAATTTGCTTAAAAATTTGTTGCATATTATCATTCCTTATAATTTAAATTAATTACAAACTTAATAATATAAAATGCTAAATATTACATGATACATCAGCTATAAATTTACCAAAACAAAATCTATTTTTGACCAAAATGTTGATATGAAATTTGATAACCAGCAAATTAGCAATAAAATGACATTTTAACATCGAATTTAAATTAATTTGATGACCATAAATAAAAAGGAAAAAATTTAACATAAACTAATCAGCTGGGACTTGTATCTGGCTATTTTATTAATTTATCAATATTTCGTGTAAACTTTTCAAATAAAATTTTAATAAATTTTAGCGAATCATTCAAACTTTTGGGATGTATTCAAGTTAGCAAGGGAATTATCTAAGGCTTAGCCAAAAATATTTTAAACTGTACAGCTTTAACTGTAGCAGCCTGACTGAGAATGAATGTTGTATCCAAAGAGAATATAAACATTTATTCAGATAGTAAGGCTGCTATCAAATCTCTAGAATTAATCTTCCTAAACTCACTAGTGGCCCAACAATGCCGCTCGTCTCTTAATGAGATGGCTCTGCATTTTAATATTCACCTCATCTGGGTGCCTGGGCACCCGAACATTGACGGTAATCGCAAAGCTGATGAACTTGCTAAGCGGGGGACTACTGCACAAATTCCTCAGGATAAGGAAGGTGTTGGCATGCCACTACCTACCAAGTTGCTGCTTAAAGAAGAAATGGTAAAAAATGATCACAAAATATGGACGCAAGGGTCAACTTGCATTATGACTAGGCAAATCTAGCCGAAATGGGATGCTAAGCGTTCGTCAGAATTGATTTCTTGCACTAAATACAGTGTCTCGTCAGCTGTTGCATTCATAACTGGCCACTGTCTCATCGGCTGACATGCGGAGAGATTAGGTTAGGTCTTTTGACTTCTGCAGAAGTTGTGGAGATGTGGAGGAGGAGGAAAGCACAAACTTTGTTCGTATTTATTTAAAGACCTGGATGACCTTAGGCATGTTAATATAGGTCAGCTATTTAGATTTATTACGAAATCCGGTTGGTTCAACGAGAGGGTATAGTCAGACACCCTGTGGTATCACAATGGATCACATTTGTTCTAAGTGAGTCGGTTCGTAACTGACTGCCATTCCTACCTAACCTAACCCAACCTAACCTAACCTACCAGTAAGAAGAGAATAAAAACTAATATTTCTAAGGAACTTTGTTAAAGACTCTGCAACTCAGCCCCTATTCCAAAACAATATTTTACTCACATTTCAATTAGAGTATAGCTGCTTTTTGTTTTTCCTAACAATGAAATGAAAAATTTAAAAAAAAAATGCTGCAGAACATGCAGTCGTATACAGTGCCGGATTTACCTTAGAGGCACACTAGGCCAGTGCCTAGGGCGGCACGATTAAAAAAATGCTGCAGAACACGCAGTCGTATACAGTACCGGATTTACCTTAGAGGCACACTAGGCCAGTGCCTAGGGCGGCACGATTTTAGGGGCGGCAAATATTGAGATCTGTGAAATTCTTTTTTTTGTATTTTTTTAAATTTATTTACACAGAGGGAAAATGTGGAAATTACTGGGATTGTGTGAACTAAATTACCTAAAAATATTAACAAGCAAAAAAAAAAAAGGTCCTCACTTTTGATATTACAATTTTTTTTTTTTATATTTACTAGTGAAGAGGGGTGGCAATTTCTGACTGGCCTAAGAGTGGCAGATTTCTAAATCCGGGCCTGGTCGTATATCATTACAAAGTGATTACATTTACATTACAATGCTTAATAATGGAGAAACAAAAGAATGAATAAACTAAAATGAAATGTTTAAATTGTTACAAAAAATGTTGCAACAATGTTGCGCATGCGCTGCCGCCGTTGTCTAAAGTGAAGGCAAGTGGAAGACATGACGACGTCAATTGAAAAGTCGCAAATTGACTGAGAAAATTTTTTTGAAATATAAGACTTTAAACTAAATTAACTGCTAACAAGCGAGTGGGTGCAGCTGTGTATGGAGACGAGTTGAAAAAAAAAAACAACAAACATAAAGACACGATCTTTTCCGTAACGCTTGTATTGGTAATAAAAGCAAATTTATGCTAAAATCTAAAATTAAATGAAAAAACGTTTCAAAATGTTACATCGAAAATGTAACCGCAAAATGATACACGTGACGTGACTATGTTGCATTGTTGATAGTTTTAAATTTTGCAAGTCACTTGTAGTTAATTCTTGAAAACGTTTATGACAACCTGTCGTAACTAGTAAAACTTTTTGAGACTAAAAGAAAAACTTTCAAATTTTTAAACCTAAAATTTAGCAATTTAAGTGGATTTAAGGGAGGGATGAGTTTGCAAAAATAAAATCAACTTGCGTCTGCGTCTATTGTACGCTACTGCGATATAGAAGAAAATTAAATGGTTATAGAAAAAATTAATTAATTAATTAATCCAAATCGAATTTATTCCTTAATTTTATGAAAAGAATTAGAAATTATTAAACAAAAATAGTCATATTAGTTTCACCTATTACTGAATGGAGTCAGCAGTGACCCTTGAGAATCAAAATTAATTTTCTGTTGTGTGTCTTTCTTGCAGGCGCTTCATTGCAAGCTTTCTTTTAGTAAAGGATGAAATAGCGTGACTAGCCTTAGCGCTTTTTGTTGTCTTGCACTTTGTTTCGCGTAACTTTTTTAGAGTTTACATAAACTGTGCTGAACAGTTCGCTTAGCAAAATAATTTATGTCTTATTTTTCTTTAATTTATATTTATATTAAGCAATTTATCTTCCTTTTTTATCTAAAAAAAAATGATAAGTACAAAATTAATGAGTCTAATTTCAAGGTTGGAATTATTATTACACCATTTAATAAATATACTAAAATAAAAGCTAAGCTGTGAAAAATTCATCTTATTATACAATAAATAGCCCGCATATTTTAAAGTGTAATTTTTCAGCATAGCTTAACATTTTGCAATCATTTCATTTAACCCATTTCGAATTTTATTTCAACTTTTTTTATGAAGCGTGAATTATTTTAACCTCCATATAAGCCATTCGAATACATATTTATTACTTTTTTCAACTCTCTTCACATACATATGTATAATCAATAAAATTTACCTAATATTTTTGCTGCAATTTGAAGCGTTTTTATTTCCAGATTTTTTTATTATTTTAGCCAACAGCCACCACTCAGCTAAGTGTTAAAAAGGTTATAATTGATTAATATGTTATTTTCGTAACAAGGTTTCGGTCTTCAGCTGACGTTTTATTGTCAAAAGTTAAATTACTATTTTTAATTTAATAACAATAAATTATTGTGATTTTTTTTTTGTGTACAAAATTATGTGCGCATCTTCAACGTTTAATTTTTTTTTTTAATTGTCCACATTTATGTTTCTACCATGGTTTTTTGCTTTTGATTTATTTATGTGGCGTGAACTTTCAATGTCAAATTATTTTGATGCATTTTTTCAATATTTACTATTTACATTAAATTTTAGGCAAAATGTTTGCTAATTATAAAATGGGGTATATTATTAAAAAAAAATATATATCATTAAATGATTATGACACACTCGCAAAAAAAGTATGTTAAAGCACAATTAATTGTAAGCAAATTATTAAAAATAAATATTGGATGTCACAAAATTTACGCAAGATTTTAGTTTTCTTTTTTTTTTAAAAAAAAAAAAAAGAGACAGCGTTACAGTTCAAGGTCATTAAAACTGGAGCATCACACCAGAACAAGACTTGCAAATTGTGAGACTTTACTAAATTTACTAAAATTTCATCATCAAATTCACTCAAAACTCTTATGATTTTATAAAATTATGAATTGAGCGAAATTCAGCCACTTTTATGCAAAATTTTCAAGTAAAATTTCGACATAATTCCTACAATATATTGACATTTCAACCCTTTAGTCTAAGCAAATTTTAAAAAATGTATGCATATAAAACTATTTATATTTAAATTAAATTTAAAAAATTCAATTAATTTTATTTTAATTCACGCCCACATAATATTATTCAATTTAGCTAAAAAACCTTAAAGAAAACATCTTCTGTTGCACATTTCCTTTTAAGTGATACTTAAAATTCAATTTACCTATAATTTGTCATGTCGACATACAGACAGGTAATTAATTGATTTAAATAATAGCGACCAATGTTGCCAAATGACACAGAAATAAACAATTTCCTGTTGAAGCAAATAAACTAAAATAACAAAATTGTTGTTAACTAGTTAACGTTTGTGGGTTGCAATCAACAGCGACGACTACACAACAAAAGTATAAATTAATTTAATCAATACTGACAACAATAAACAACACTTTGAGCGCAGTGCACACAATTGGTAACTCAGTAAGGATTACAGAAACATTAGCCAATTTGCTTGTAACGACAACAACGTGAAAGAAACCAGTAGCTTCATCATCAAAACGACATGCTACTGCCAGTTGCTAATGCAAAATTATGTATAATTCTCTAAAATGCATATTACTTAATATAGTTACTGGCACAGTGGGAAATTTACGAGAATTATAGTGTAAAAAATTACGTTTGAAAATACGCAATATTTTTATACCCTGCACAGAGGGTATATTCACTTTGTCATTCCGTTTGGAATGCATAGAAGGGGGCGTGACAGGTATAGAAAAGTATATATATTATTGATCAGCGTCACCACCTGAGTTAATGAGTCTGTCTGTCCGTGTATCTGTTTAAATCACGTTCACGGGAAAATTAAGCAAGCTAATTCAATGAAATTCGGCACACAGATCACACCTTCTTGCAAGCTGCTAGTATATAAAAATGGGCGAAATGGAGTCACGACCACGCCTACCGCCCATACTCTATGTAAATATACCTCAGCCCATTTTGAAAAAAATTGCTGCGATTTTTATGAAACCTGGTGATTTGGTGAACATGTGAACAAAATTAAGATTGGGCTAGGTTTTTAGTTTGCAGAGGCTCTCAAATTTTAACTTTTATGACGCCATAACTCGTAAACCGTGCAAGATTTTGTGATAAAATTTGGTATGCGGATACAGATCGCATAATTCTTGAATTGTATTAAGAGTGGGCGTGGCACTTTTTAACAATTAAAAATTTTGATTTCGTATAATTCAAAATTGGCACATTCGATTTTCATAAAAATTTTAAGGATGATACCACTGAGAGCAGTTATCAATACAAGCTTCGTCAGTATACTGGAAAAACTCGTTGAAGGGCGTGGCACAGTCCATAATATTTATAAACGTTATAATTAGAGAACTAACAACGTAATCGTTATGAAATTTAGTATGGCAGATATACTTGCTAAAAGGTATCTTCTTACGAAAGTTTAGCATAATAGAAACGGTGGGCGTGGCAACTCCCATATAAGCAAAAACATTTAATGCTATATGTAGATAGTGAGCAATAAGAGTAATCTTCATAAAATTTGGTGAATAGATGTCAGTAGTATAGCGACTGTGTCCAACACTCAATTATTTTTTCCCGTTTCAGTTTTAGTATAAATTTTGTGCTTTGATACAGTTAAGATTTTTCAATGTCCAGAAAAACTTTCACATATATGTATGATACAAAATTTTTCGTATTTGCTGCTTACGACTTTGTTGGCCTGGATGATGCTCAAGGTTAGGTTTGGTTAGGTAGGAGTGGCAGTCAGCCTCATCTGCCCATGAGACGAGTATGTTTAAGGCATCCTGAAGAATTTCACACAGTGTGTTTGGGAATTTGCCACATGCAATTAATGCTACATCATCTGCATAGGCAACAGCTCTACAGCCGTGCCCTTTTAGTGACATGAGCATCTTGTTTACTGCCAGATTCCACAGTAGAGGAGATAGTACACCTCCCTGCGGCGTTCCTCTACAAACGAACCTATTTGCCTAGGGAACTTTTAATGATGGATGATACTCAAAAAATCATAAAGTACAAAATAAAAAGAAATAAAAAAGTTTTTATGGCTTACTCGCACTGTGCAATTATAGCATAAAAGCAAGAAAATCCTATAGCAGCAATTGCGATTTTGAGTAAGCGCCTATTTACTTGTTAGCAAGCATTCGTTTAAATTAATCAAATAATTTACTAAAATGGAATATTTGCATTTTTACGAAACATCACTAATTTCCTACACAATTTTTAATCAGAAAATTAAAAAAGTAGAGTAAACCAGAGTGTCAGCTTTAAAATTAATTATTATTAAGCTTTTCATTTCATTTGATTTTGCTTTTTTTTTTTTGTTACTTAATTCATTTAACGAATTTGTTATTACATTCCAATATTGCTACATCATTGCAAAATACGTAATAAATTTTTGTGTTCAATTGATAACCTACCAACCCACAATATGAACAACCCCTGCTGCGAAAGTGCTACAAAAAAGAAAGAAATTAACCAAACGCCCAATAGGGATTAAAATTTTTGAATGATGCGTGATTTCAATCCGTGGTATCCAATAGCTGATTTCTGGATTTATTGTTTTTAAAGAAGAAAAATATTTGTTATTTTTTAATGTTTATTTTTTCTATTGTTTTCTGACATGAACATGCAATTGAAATGATGCATTGCAGATTAGCTATTTTGTTTCAAGTGTTGTATCTATTACATAATTCAGTGACCACACAGATAATAATTTCTGTTTACATTGTTGTTTTTGTTCGAAAAAAAAAAAACCATTTATAACATGTAATTTTTTTTATTACCATAGTTATTGTTGAATTTAAAGTTGAGCTCATTTTATACAGTAGGTGAGATTGGGGTTGTTTTGATAATGGCACACCTTTGACATTACGATTGTTGTTATCTCAGTCTTAAACTTTATTGATGCCTTGGCAGTATAACGAATTTAAATGATTTTTACCTAAAGCATAGAAGTATAATAATTTTGGTAACTTTATCTTAGAACTAAATGAAGTTTCTCTTTAACGATGGCCGAGGTCGTTTAAAAATTGGCTCAGCCTAAGGGGAGATTTAATAAAACGACCTTCTTCTTTCAAATGGCACAAACAAGTAACTTTATTTTAATTAAATAATTAGTGGTACCCGCGGCTTCCTTTTTTTCATAATGAAATTACTCACTTAACATCTCATTCTAAATTCGCTCTTCAAAAGTAACAACAAAAATCAATTTAAAAAGACAATGAACAAATGGGAAGAAATCAAAAAACAACCATAACAACATAGAAATTAAGAAGCAGTATCAGCATCACCAAGGAAAAAACAAACGACAGTTTTTGTGAGCGGTTTTGCAAAAACTTAATCTTAAAAAAGAGAATATTTACGAGTAACTTTAAAAATTAATAAAACTAACTATGCAATAATCTTCTGTAGTACTAATTTGTTATTTTAAAAAAGAAATTATTAAAATCGGTTTAGTAAATTTTGCGCCAAAGCGTTACAAACAGTTTTCAGTGGTATAGTTTTAGGTCTTACAAAATATTTGACGCCAGTATGTAATGTTTACAATAGCAAATAAACATAATTTCATAATCAACAGACAACCGATATAATGGACTTCACTAAGTTGGGGTCACAACAGCACCAAACTCACCTACTACTGAAGACAACAGATTTTTATAACTAAACGTTTAGTTGAATCCAGCCACTCACCATGTAATTTGCGGTGCTAAATTTAACAGCAATTGATCATTATCATTATGATATTGCTGATGATGAGTTTTATAACGATGATATTGAAGGAAGCAGCAAATAAAGTTTCCTCAATTACAATAATATTTGTTGTTATTTTGTTTTTTGAGCTAATGCAGTCAGTCACTGGTTGGTTATATGACACAATTCGACAGTTTCAAATTTCTTTATTCAGTATACAAAGAATTTTCTCGCTTGCCTGATCGAAATCAATAAACATCATATTTTTTTTCAACTTTAAAAAAAAACTTTATTGAGCAATGCGATATTAAAGCTGCCAATATCATCAAGAGATCGGAGCTTCTTCTTCAAATTACTAACCCATTCGCTATTGCAATGAACTGCATAGAATGCGCACCATTCGATTGTAACTTGCGCATGCGCAACTTTCAATTTTCAATTGCAGTGATTTTGGACTTTGCTGCATTTTTTGTTATTGTTTTAGTAATTGGACTTAGAGTTGCAACAACTAATTGTTGATCTTCATCGCATGTAAAAAAACAACAGGAAAATTAATTTCAATTTTTTTTTAAATTCTTTTTTTATTAAAAAAATGCAATTTGTTATCTTTTTCTCACTCTTCGTTCACTTTGATATTTAACAAAGTTTAAAGTTTTTCTTTTTTATTATTTTGTGAGCTTGAAAATCGTGCAATTTTTATTATTTTTTTTTTTAATTTCGATTGTTACAATTTTTTTGTATTTCCACACTCTACAACATTCAATCAGCATTTTTGTTGGCTGTCTAGTGCGCCAATTGTGTTAGCCTTGGTTGTAATCGCCATAAAACTTCATTCATTGATGATCGCTTTAAAGCGTTTCATGACTTTGCAGTGCAAAAAATCAGTGTTATAGAAGATGAAGAAGCGTTGAAGATGCAACAACGATAGCTATTTGCTGTTGAGGTTTTAGTCTGTGACTAGAGTAAATGTGACGAAATAGACAGTGAAATAATTTGTTGTTTATATGTCCATTGCTGTGCAAGGCGGTAGCTTTAAAATTCTTTTTAAATACATCCTTAAAATTTTGTCTTAATTCTTTGAATAAATTGTTACGTCCTTACTCTGGTCGCACCCTTAGCAAATAGCAGAAAGATCAACAGTGCACGCTTGATTACGCAGTCGCATCAGCTGCAGCAGCAGCAGCAACAAAGTGAATGGAGTCACCATGGTCATTGTTGGTTGCGTTTCGTTTGTTCATTTTAGTGCAATTTCTACATTAAAACTTGAGGCGCTTCAACTTTAAACTATACAAGTATGTTGCTTATTTCTGGCGATTTGTAATTTGATTTGAATTTTCGTTAATTTAATTTTTTTGCCTTTTGGCAAATATTTGTAATCTGCAATTAACAACATATGTAGCTTGGTTCGTAAAAGTAAAGCACTTTATGCAGACTAAATTTTGTTATTCTATATGTAAAAATAAAGCTTTTTCTTAGAGATGATGATGTGTATTCATAGATTCTATGAAATTGAGTATTTAAAACTGATTTCAGGCATACGAAATATACAACGATTTCATACTTAATTTTTTAAAAATTTATTTTCGTGTGCCCATTTTATTTAACTTAGACAAAGCCTGAAGAAAGTAGTTAATTAAGAACTTTTTATATTTCAAATAAAATTTTAATATTTATATAATTAAGAATTTTTCATAAAAACAAATATTTAACAATAACTATACTTATCAGTAAAATCTACAATTTTATGAGTCTTAAGCCATTCAATAAGCAACTCTCCCAAAAAAACTCCAAAAGAAATTAACAAACCACAAAGGAATTGTAATATTATATGTTGTAGATCTTCAACTTTTGCGGCATGAAGTTCATGCGATCTGCTTGAATCGCGCACTGGTAAAAAATCCAACATCAACGCATCCTGAAAATTTAAGTCATACCAATATTGATATAACCCCGTTTCCATCACACGCAATATGAACGCATGCAATGGAGTCTCATAAATCGAATTCAGTTGCAATGGAAACGAAGATATATCAAATTCCTGTATGCAAATATTAGGCGTAACATAAAATAAACGATATCCAAAATATTCCTGTTGCCTGGCATAAACTGACCAAGTAGATGATGGTACAGTATAGGCATATGAAGTATCAAGAGCACACTGCAACTTAATAATATCAGCAAAAGATTCAAATTCTTTAAAAATGTTCCCATACGTTTGCATAAATTCTGGACCCTTCATAAGTGGTATGGCGTCAATAACTTCTTTGTGAGTAGCAATGCGTAGATTTGAGTTAAACAAATCTTGAAAACTTCGAAAGCTCTGTATCAATGGGTGTTGCGTAAGATAAGTTTGCAAGTATACACCGAAAATCAATTGCGTGAAATATCCTGATACAAAAATTAACAGAAATGTTAATTTGTGTGTTGCCAACATGCTTTTGGGATATGCAAAACTCTGAGCAAATATTCCACGAAAAACTTTATCATTCAAACACATTTGATAGGACAAACGTTGATGATTTGAACTTCCGCCTGATTTCGTATAACGCCAATAAATATAATTGCTTAGACCGACTAAAATTCCAAAACTCTGTAGTAATGCAATTAATATCACATATTTTTTCCAATCAAATATTATGTTATATATATCATCAATAGTGACATTGGGTGTGGGTATCATAATACAAAAATGACTTATCTCTACTGGGTAGCTAAATCCGATCTTATCGCTGCCTAGTATAGAGCTCGCAAGTGTAGCAGGAATGTCAAGTGTGTCATTTTCCGTTAGTTTCATGAGTTCAGCAAAAAATATTGGTTGCCCCAATATAATAGGTAGTGGAAATTTTAATGTGGCATTATGATATTTAGCGAATACGCTCAGTAATCTACCAGCGTAGCCTATTAATTCCAATTCTCCAGTATTTTTATTGTCATATACCATACCGCGTGGTACCATCTGATCGGGATGAGTGCGTATGGGATGACCATATAAGTTAAGCATTATATGGTCAAAATATGGTGTCACATGCTTGTTTAATTCTAGTACTTTTACGCTGGGAAAAGGCATGTAGCCATAAAATGTAGATTTATTTTGCAAAACTATGATGACATTTAACATGTTATGGCTATAGCATAGTTCGAAAAATGACTGCATCTTCTTTGGAAAATCAATTATTTCTTCAATGTTCTGCTTTACATAAATGACCATTCTTGTACCACGTATATTATTCACTTGCCTTGCCAATTCGTTCAAGTTGCCTTGCAAATCTGCTGCATTTTTAGTAATACTTAATATCAAAAAGTTGTTATTCCACTTGCCCGTTAATGTAAAGTCGCTCTCATTATTTAATAATAACTTTGGTACTTCTAGTTGATTTAGAAAGTCCGCATTATATAGTTCTTTCTGACTTGCATGGATTACTAGCGTTTCATAGCGTTTTTCCTTGTATATATCGTTTAAAAGGCCTTTTAAGTTACGCATCTTATACAATTCTGTTTTAATTTCAACACTTTTACTTTTTACTATAACAGCGATGAGAGTTGTGAACCAAAGTAGTTTCATATTGCTACTAATAATTATAATATCGAAAGGCTCTGGTGCTCTTTTTTTTCCATTACTTGCAGTTTTTGTAATTGTCCAATTAACACAGATCTTGAGAAAAAGATTTGATTGTTTTTCAAAAATCAAAATACATTGTAGTCTTTTTCTAATGTGTCATATTGTTTGCTTTTAACCAAAGGAAAACTCAGTTTAGTGTACAAATTTTTCGTATAGAGCTAGCGCACTATAAAAAAAATTTAGGTGGTGATTCAAATCGTCAAAGCAAATCGTCACAATTGAAGCGACAGAAACTAATTTTACCCAAATAAAAGGGAGAAAGTGTCAGGTTTTCTTTTGGAGACAATACCAACTAGATTTATGTTTTAAATTTTTTTAATACCAAACAAATGAAGAAGAAATATTTTGTGCAATTTGAATTTTTAATTTTAGGGAATTTTGCTGTTCTCAAATTATCAGTAGTGAAAACGCGAAGGACGATAGAATATATTGAAAACTATTTTCAAAGAATAAAATACACCAAACTAAATCGATTTTCTTAAAGTAAAATTTCAGAGTAAATGAGAGCCCTTAAAAATGATATCGTTTGACGCATGTACATATCGCTCATTTACTTCAAGAGCAGCATAACTCAAAAAACGTGATTTTTGAATTAATGATGCAAAAATATCCGTCATTTCATGTTTTATTTTTTGTCAAAAACTCAAAAAGGTACCTTATAAACTCGTCTTGCGAGAAGAGCTTATGTAAACATACTTTTTTGAATTCTCATATAAAAAGTAGCTTATTGAAAACTTTAAATGCGTTTTTCTCCCACTTTGTGTTTTTTGAGTTATGCCACTCTTGAAGTAAATGAGCGATATGTACGAAATTGACCTGAATGCAAAATTGAAACGTAAATTTTTATATTAATAAAATTTAAGAGACTTACGAAGTTAATCCAGAAACTGATTTAAATGCCACTTAAACTTAATGTACCACAGCTAAACAATAAAGTTGCTTGCCATACATTCAAATTTAAAAACAAATTGATTTATTAATCAGCATTAAATACGAAAAATGGAATTAAAATAAGACACGCTACTTCAGCTGCCGCCAAAAATACCGGTTACTTTAAAATAAGCGTTAAATTGCATTCAAAATACATATGTACATACATACGAGCATAAGAAGGAGGGACATGCACGGTGAAGCGTGTGATGTTACTGGCCAAGTTCAACCAATGTGATATAATGAATACTCCGAAAGTGTGGAAGTGGGAGTTGATAAACTGGGAAGAAATTTTTAGGAAATCCGGGTGCCAAGTTAATTAATTGGTTGGTTGCTTACATTTTCATTATTTATTAACTTTGATTGAGATGTTTATTTAATACTAATTACATATTGTGGTCAAAGTGGATTTCTTGGACACGCTATTTGTAAATCAAGAATATGTATGTTGTACCATCGTAGAGTTGTGCTTTTACTCAAATTACTATAATTTAAATAAAATTTTTGAAAAAAGTGAAATGCAAACATTATATACAAATTAAGATATTTGCATGTTTATGATGTTGACTTGGCTTCATAACTTAAGCAAATAAGTTTAACACGTCTGCGTGCAAGCTCGCTCGAAAGGCCTGTTCCCAAATCTACCCTGCTGATCTCACTGATATACTAAGATCGACTTAAATACTTAATCAACTTTTCAAATGACAAAGCTACTGAATTTCAAAAAAAAAAATTGTTAAAAATAATAAAGAAAGAAGAAAAATTTGAAATAAAAACATAATTAGCGAACATTTCAGTCTCAAACAAAATACTTGAAAAAATTAAAATGAAATTTGAACAAATTACTTATATAAAACAGCGATGGATGTGTCGCAGCAACGTCAACCGGAAGGGTGCAAAAGTTCCCACATTTTAGCCTTAGGACAAATTCACTTTATTTTTCAACTTAACATACAATTAAAAGAAAATGAAATGAAATGGCATTGTTGGTCATAACAGAAAACTGTTATACCCTACACCAAGAAAACTCAATTTACACATTGCTCTGCTACCATAGTCGAGTAGGCATCCAAAAGCAATGACATGTACATACCTAGTAATGAGTAAGTACATATTTTTAGGTAGCTTTGTTCAGTAAATGTGACATTACAATTCAAACGAAGAACAAAAACAAAGATATTTGTTTGAAACTTTGTATGAGACACAAACTTATGTAGCCGCTAGAGAGCTCTGAGGATGAAAATCATATACATATACAGCAGGGTGATTCAATTTTTTTTTTTTTTTCAAACTGGTTTAATAGTATCAGGCACACGATAGAAGAATTCTGGTGCAATTTGAGCTAATAATATTAATATTTACTGGTGGCTCATCGAGCTTTTTTCTTTTCCATACGATTTATATGGGAAAGTATGCCTTATTAGACAGTTTCGAGTAAATCTCGTAAAAAAAAAGTCTCACACGAACGAGACAAACTCCTTCGGAAGGAACATACAATTTTTTACAAAGAAAAAAAAAACCAACAACAAAAAAAAATTTTTTTTCTCATTCTTCGAAATATCCTTAAATTTTGAAAGCTAATAAACTAACAAAATATTACCTCCACGAAAAAATAATAGGATATTTATTTATAGAAAATTTTATGCTCTTTCGGATGGGCTAGGTCTCACTTCTCCTCTTTTTTTTCACGAGATATAGAGACAATTATCTAGCAAGCCATTTCGTCCCATATAAATCGTATGAAAAACAAAAATGCTCGATGAGCCACCAGTAAATATTAATATTATGAGCTAAAATTGCACCAGAATTCTTCTATCGTGTACTGGTGCTATTAAACCTGTTTGAAATAAAAAAAAAAATTTGAATCACCCTAATATATGTACATATCTTGAATTGTACCAAAAGTAGGCGGAAAGTAGGTAGACCAAAGTTGTAGAAAATTTCAAGCTCTACAACTTTTCTGATAATTTCAAATGTTAGTCAGAGTAAAGGAAACGAGATATGTATTTACAAAAAAAAACAATTTTCGCTACTTTTGTCCTTAAATATTTAGACTCACGTGCGCGAGAGTTTTGAGCCAACTTACAAAATGTCAAAGCAAAGCTTTGGCTACCCAGAACTTAACGAAGCATTTTCGAATGATTTTGAGTCAATGTAAACGAAAGAATGATATTCCTCTACATGAGTATGTAACCGAATATGTAAGATGTTCATACGATTATCAAAACGAAAGCATTTTATGCTAATTGTAGGGTATCAAAATAGAGCATACAAGTACTTGTGAGCCCAATAAACAAATGAGATCAAAAAAATAAAACAGAAAATTAGCAAATATTTATACAGCAACAATAACAAGTTGTGGCTTAATTGAAGCGCTTTTTTTTTCATTAGTAAAAGAGCGGAAATATCCCGCATTAGCTGTAGGGCACTACAGAAAAATGCAGCTAACAGTTGTGAAGAAAAAAAATACCAACATCTTTGGGGCCAACTAAATCAAGTTCCAAGAAGCAGAAAAACTGTATTGTTGTTGTTGTTGTGTTTGAGGCACGCAAAGTGTTGCCAACTAAATGCATACCTTTGTGGCAGGCAGCATTCATTGTCCACAACAGCACAAACTATGGGGTGATTTTCACATTTGGTCTTTTTTTTTTTTTTTTGTTGTTTTTTAAGTGATGAATGGCACTAATTAGTGAGTCGCTTCACATCACGGGCGGCAGTCTGGCAACCCATCTGCAATCTTGCCAAGTTGCTACAAAGTTGTCAGTTAGGAAGAGTGCGAACCATAATTAATATATTACGTGTAGCGAAAAATTAAATGAAACAATGTAAAAAAAAACAAAATTAAAACAAAACAAATAATTACAAAATACACAAAAAGTGTAAAGTTTTCCTTTATTTGTGTCAATTGCATGCTGTCGCTTCTTCTTATTTAGTGTTAACACTTTTACGGAAGGAAATAAATTCAGTTTAGGGAAACACAATTTTTTCTTCCCTCCTCTCAGACGCATTGATGGTAACGAGTGCGAGTATTTTGATAATGTTGCATTGCTTTACGTTGCGCACTGTTGCCTATTTTAATGAGAGACTTCTTGTCACTTTGTTATTATTTGTTGTTGTTATAAATATTGAGGGGGGAATGTGTGTGACAGCAATTGTTAGATTGTATGGTTGTTATTCAACGTTATTATTATTTGATTACATATTTGGATTTCTTATTATTAAAATGACAATATTTTATATCCGTTTACCCGTTTAATTGAGGAAGTTATTTGCGTCTGGAATTTCGATTGTATGGGTTTTGAACGCACTAAGAAAAGATGCTGATTAAGATTTTTATTCATATGACAGCAGAAATTTTACTTTTAGCAAAATCGTGATGAACCTTTGAGTGCTTATGATCTAATTTGCAAAATCTAAAAAGCCTCCCAGTAGGTAAATATTTCGTCAAAGAATTTTCTGGCGTCAATTCGGTAAGGCTAGGGAGGGCATTGCCCCCCCCCCCAAGGATCTGATACTAGGTATTATTCAATACAACAATTCAATAAAACCATCTAATAGCGGTAGAATTATAATTCTTGCCCCCCCCCCCAAGGTTTTGGTGAAGTGACGCTCCTGATGATTTCTCTCAATATTTTTTTAAGCAATTATTTCTGGAAAAAACTCATCCGGGATGGAGCAAGATGAAAGACTTCTTTAGCTAAACTCATGAATTTAAACTTTTCAGATAAGCAATTCAAACGAAACCTTACGTTGCACGTATTATCCATTTACTCATCAGCAATTTTGTAACATTTTTCTTAAAAATTTACTGAAAAATTTCACAAATACTTCACAGAAAGAAACAAAGCAAAAAAGAGGTGTTAACTAAATTTTTGTACAAAATTAGGTATTAAATTAGTCAGCACAAAGAAAAAATTGCAGAACGGCAACAGTTGATAATAACAATGATGATCATGACGAGGAGCAACAGCAGTTTTGTTACAAATAATTTTTGGTTTTATCGATGATCTTTTTGGAAATTATGCAAGATTTATGATTATCACGTGACGAAGCAAAACTGCACAAAATTGCTGTAAATAATCGATTAGCGCAAAAAAAAAATTAAAAATCGCTCTTCAAATTTCAGCAAGCAATGGGTAATCGTGCGAGAAAAGATCACTTATCTTAAGCAAAGTGTTGACAGGTCTTAAAAGCCATTTTTCACAATGAACAATCATTTTTGAAGAAAAGATGTTGAAGCTTTTTTTGATATTGTACAGAAGATAAACAAAAATGCAGCAAATTAAAAATTTTGAAAGATACTTACATAGACAAGTTTTATCTACATTTTATTACATAATTATCTTAGCGGCTTCAAGCCAAGATACTCATATTTTATGACATTCCGCACGTGTTAATTAACGCTTTCTTTCGTTTGTTTTTTTTTTGTCTTTTCTTTTGCTTCATTGTGGCTTGAAAGGGGCCCTTATTTATTTTTCATTAAAGTGGGTATGCAAAATGTAAGCAAACAATACGCTGAAAGAAAGCATTTTAAATGGTAGTGGAAAAACGTTAATTTTGTCATCATTAAAATTTTTGTGACCAATTCGGTTGGAATTGTTTTTGTAACAATTTTTGGAATTTTTCTATGAATCACGTTGTCGATCGTTTAATTTAGGAGGAAGAGGAAATGTAATGAGCCATGTGGTTAACTGGTTTTGTGACTTTATGTTTTCATATTAAAACATTAAACGTACATTACATTTTTTCTCCTTCTTTAAAGGGGTTTCAATCGCTTTTTAATATTTTGAACTTTGAGTAGGTCAGTCATTTTCTTTCAATTTTGCAAAAGGGTACATTGAAAAAGCGTTTCTTTGTTTGGTTTGAACGGACTTAGGGACGCAGTGTTAAGAGTTCAAAAAATGGTCCTACCTACTAAAATTAAACAACTTTCAGTATGTCTAGCTTGCTTCCTTATAAGCCGACTTTCACAAAATTTTACTATTTTCTGAATTAGTATGAAAGGTTTTCCTGCTGGCAATGATACTGTATTCAAACAGTAGAGCATTTAAAATGGCCATATGTCTTTTATTGCATAGCAATCAATGTGTACTCACGCGTTGATGTGAAATTACGACTTTTTCGCACTAATACGTGAACTTTCAATACAAATATTGAAGATGCATGATATGACAATATTACCACCATTTAATGTTATAATGTCTAGGTGGCAACTATGTTCCGAAGTGACAATCAAATGACTCTTATATTTTGCAAAAGATGACGCTTTAAGAATTTGATATTTTAGCTAAGCCATCAACCACATAAGAGCTTTCTCTCTATTGTTCATTAAAGCTTTTTTTGTCCATCTCTTATCCTTTACAAAATGGCGATAGCCGGAATGAAATAAATAAATTATAATTGATTTTAGATGAATAATTAAATGGATTTTATCGTGAACACTGCACTAATCTTCCTTTATAGTGAATTATGCATTAAAGACAATTGAATGCACAAAATAACTCACCCATCTTCAAGAAATTACTTCAAAGATGTGCCTCGAAAAGATAAGATTTGCACGGTAATTGTTTTGGCTAACACTTTTTTTGAACTCACTTCACAACACTCACTTTTTTCATTTGTTTTTATAAATACATATCTTTAAATTTTATTTTAATTTTAATTATTTAAACGACCGGAGGTTGTTCATATTCATTACAACTGATGCTAATGCGAAACGAATCACTTTTAGTAACTGGGTTGCCATTGCTTAGCGAAATAAAAAGGCTTTCGGCTTAGTTCAAAGTTAGCAGAGCGATTGAACAAATTCTATTTTTTGGTGCAATTGACAAAGAAGTTATGTACATATTGCACCAGCTGTATTTAGCGTTTCATGCATTGTATTCAGTGATGTCATTTGAACTGGAAATGTATTGAATAGTACTTGAAATGGACTTTTCAAAAAAAGAAAACGCCTTCACGGATTGAATTTTCATTGCAAATGGTGTATCAATATACCACGTGCTCCTCTTTCTTTTTTACAGTGTAATCCAAACAAATTTAATTTTTTGTGAGAAAAAGTTTAAGACCTATTTTTGCTGGTTAAGTTTATTTCACGAAAATTTTTTCAAATTCTCGGCTATTTCAGATATTATCGAATTCCTACCAGGCTCCCGGCTTTGAGATGAAAGTTCCGGCCAACCCGTTGAGTTGGTAACCCTGCACACAAATATAGGTACAAAGCCGCAAAGTATTCATTCAACCATCTGACAGACTTGGTTGGTGGTTGGTAGATTGCTACCTCAAAAAAGCTTTGATTTATCATCCAATTTTGTATACAAAAAAATCGTTAGGCTTAATAGCGCAAAAGAGAAGGTCATAAGAGACATAAATTTAACCAGGTGGCTTAAGCACGCTCATAAATGAATGTGATAATCGGAAACTCCAGGACGTGGATTAAGTAAAAATCTTTGCTATTATGGGAAGAATTTGTTGAAAATATCGGACCAAACTGAAATTTCCTACGGCCTGTAGGAGTATTAGCGTAATCAGGGCGATATCTAGAGCTTGCGGAACAGTGCCGAATGAAGATAACTGTTTTATGGGGAGACTTATATTTTATATATGAAAAATCTCAACTGCCGCTTTTAAAATTACCAAAATAATAGTTTAACAAAATATTAAAAATAATAATAAATTTAATGTTTTCAGAAGTAAAATAAAACTATCATAAATTTGTAAATAATTGAAATGCAATTTTTCTGAAAAAAAAATATCAAATCAAATATTTCCCAAACCACTCAAATGCATTCAACTGGATCATGGGCCAATGCTTTTCATGTGATGATGCACTCATAAAAGGCAAAAAAAGAAGTGTTGCAGAAGTCATAAATTTATCTTCTATGGCATACCAACAAAAAAAAAACGTTAGTGATCGTAAGCCGCAAACACAAACGTTATAACGTTGTCAGCGTTCAGAAAAAGTTAACAAATCCACAAAACGCAAACAATTTTTGACAATAGAAATAAAAATTTTTAAAAAATTGCATTTTGTAATTTATTATAACTTAGCTAACCGAAAATGTTGCATGAGTTGGCGTTTTATTAGCACGAAAAATTACCCTTTTAAAAGATGAAGTAATATTTTTTTTTTTTTGGTGCTTTGCAAATTAAGTTAAAAAAAAATTAAGTAATTGAGCTGTGGGATGTGTTAGTTTCAACATAAATATATATGTACAAGTATAGTTCAGAATTATAGAGGTGAAAAATTCAATTTGGAAAATTTTTCTCTGGGGTCAAATAGAAAAATCGGCTTTTGCCTTATCTTCAAAATGTTTTTTGCTAAACTTTAAAAATTTGTTTTTAGCCGATTTGCAGGTTTAGCGATTGTTTTTTAATATTATAACATTGTTTTTTAATATTTTTTGACACGGCTACCCGTTTGAAAAAAAAATTTTGTATGAGAAATTAGTCGGCGATACAATCGCCGCTTAAATATTCAGCTTGAAAATTAGTGACGAAACGAGAAGAATCGTGATACATAAAGAGGCCCTAAATATCTGATTTTGCTATTTTTATGTTCACACGGACCTTTTTTTCCAGTTTATTTGTTGCCTAAAAGCTTCGCACAATTTCTTCGTTTTCATTACAGCCAAAAAGTATGCAATGCCTTTATACTCACCATCCACCACACTGTAATCCACTAAAATTCAACAATGACATTACAAAAATGACTGTCAATTTCGCATATTGCGCGGTTGGTAGCACTGCACACATTCACCATTGACTCAGCGGCCAACGACAGAAGTTGAAAATAATTGTGTTCACGTTCATTAGTAAAAAGAAAATTGTGTGATTTTGTATTAAAGAAAAAAAGTATTTAACAAATCAAAAATAAATAATTGTTACATATATAATAATCATTTAAAATATGACCGATTCAAAAGGGTAAGTAAAATAGGTCAGAAAAGAAAAAAAATGCCGACTATTGCTGCAGACAGCTGCGATGCTGCTGCGACTTAGGCTCTTCTCTGCCGCTGCTACCTTCAAATTTCGCATGTCATTCGTTGTGCGGTGGCATGATGAGACTTCGCTGGCCAAGCAAATTTTAGAAATCGTTGCTAAAAATGTTTAAAAGAGAAATAAGTGAGCTTGGGATATGCAAAGTTTAGAATATTTAGATATTTTTTTTTCTACTTGTCTTATGGGAGGGTTGAACTTTAGTTGAAATTTGAATTGATTGAGAATTTTTGTCAACATTTATTTTAAACTTCAAATTTATTGCAAAATACCAGAAAGTGTACAATTTAAAAGCAAATAATTTCAATAAAACCTAAAATTGTCGCATAACATAAGCTTCAGCTGCAACCAATAGCAACAACAACAACAAAAGAAAGATTACACCAAAAAAAAATTTTCGATTTCTGATCCAAAATGGCGAGTGGTAGCGGTAGTGGTGGCAGACGCAATGCTAATAGAGTCGGTCGCGACAGAGGTGGTGCAGATCATCGTTGTGAACCTTTTAATTGGCACGACCCTAATGATGACGAAAATAATGATGATCTTATGGGTCAAGATGATCCTTGTTCTTGTACTAATCCAGTGCACAAACATCGAAAGAATTCGAAACTAGAGCAGACGACGGCTGAACTTTCCTTACAGCCACCCAAAGGCACTTATAAATATGATACTCATGGTCCCGTCGTGCCGTCTACTTCCGATAAGCGGTATGCGTGTAGCTTTTCACTCCAAATTTTATTCATATACCTATGTGATTTCATGATTTCGTAATTATAAGTTTTATAATTATGCTCTTCCGCGAAATAATAACTGCTGCGTCTTGAAACAAATTCGCAAAGTGGGTTTTTCTTTAAAATAAGGATTTGCTATAAAAAGAACTTCGCTATTAAACGGTCTTTGCTATAGAAACGGGTTTGCTATAAAAGTGTTATGTTATAATTTATCATAAAAAGTGCTGTAGTATAGAAAAATTCTTACCCCCTTTTCGATTTAAATGGCCTTTTGATATAACATGGCAACGGCTTAAAACTTAACTAAATTGATTTTAAAAGAAGTAGTTCACATGGGGCGTTGGCCTTCTCTCACTACCATCCTTTGGATCCACACTAAATTTTTACATGGCAATCCACATTTTCTTGGAAATCTCCAAAATTAAAATTGTGGCTTAAGATTGTTTTTGTTAGAGGCTGTTCATAAACTATGTAGCTCATTTGTGACCTCTTTTGATCCTCCGTCCTCTTCCTCTTCTTGGTACGTATTCACTAAAGCACTAAAGACGTGTTCGATCGATGAAATCGATCTGGTGTTTTAACTCTTATAACTATGACTCATAGATATTATGGATTAAAGAGCCTTCGCACATAGTCTTAGTGTCTTGGAAGTTGAAAGTTTTTAACTTTTGTGATCTGACTTCGGGTAATTTAATTTTTATATGGTAAAAATTAAATATTATTGGATTGTTACTTCTATTCACTTGACTGTTGTACAAATTTTTAATATTATCAATGATATAATTTTTTAAATAAACATTGATGATAAAATGGTTTTAGGACTTCCGCATAGTTATTATTTATATTGTCTGTGTCTTTTTGAAATTCGCAATTCTTTCTTTTCTTTGTTGTATACAACAACACCGTCCATATGAATGAGCAATATTCAAATATTTCTTTTGGGAAAACAAATTAAATATTTGGAAAGAATTTCTAGTAGTTTGTTGTGTTGCATTCAACCAGCTTTTTATAACTAATAAATAGAAACAATTTCCTCAAATGAAACCACCAAAATTCATTCTTTGATTATTAAGGCAACTATTGAGAGCAATGATATTTTCAAATAAGATTTTCAATAAGCATACATTCTCTTAAAAACTTATTTATATCTTGAAAACGTTTTCCTTGTAAAATTGCAAAATTTATCCTGCAGCAGTTGTTCCTCTTTGCAACAGCTATAAGTATTTTACTCTCCAAACAAAAACAAACATCAAACTTAAAATGTGCCAAAAATGGACAAAGGCTGCTTTTGATTGTATTAGTTTTACAATATGGGCATTTCCACGAAAACGCATTTTTTTTTCCGTGCGAACGCCTTGGTTTTTTGCAATTACATATCTTGAAATTATAAAGCTAATTAGGAGCTATAAGTTAAACCTATTGTCAAAATAAAAATCCGTTTTATTTTGACTTTTTTTTTTACTTTGAATGTATTCGACGGTCGAACGGGACCCATGGAAATGCCCATATGTGCAAAATGAAAACACAAGTTTTTTTTATGAAATTGTATGTCACTTTAAGCTTACCGTTTTATCAGTAAATATATATTATTGATTCTTCTAATAAATAATAATAATAATAATATATTATTGATACTTATCTAATTACATACATATTTTCATTTCCAGGAAAAAAATAATTATAATTGAAGTGTACTGTATCCTGGGCTCCAAATAAACACTCTTGAAAAATTATTTATATACTTCAATACATTTGAACTGCAACAAACTGCATTTCGATTAAATAGTGCAATTTTGCAAACCCTCGAAAATTAACATCATTATTATCTTTGTTCAGATGTGCCACGACACCATTTAATGAGTCATTCCTTTGATTAGATTGTGTTTTTCGTATCAAAAACTCTTTTTTTTATTTTTTGTATTTTACTTAAACGTCTGTAGCAAAACTTATATGGATTTTAATTTTTGTAGTCAACCTTTGAGACTATTATTGTAGTCAGTTAAACACAAATTAATCCAAATCCGTGCACATACGAAAATACGAGTTTATAATTACATACTTTCAGATTTCTGGCGTTTTTCTACATTGTTTTTTATAAATTTGTTTTGCCACTTGTGTTCTTACGCAATAACAAGCTCGTTTGTGGCTCATCGTTGTGTTAATAAAGAAAAACAAAACCGATCTTTAGTATTCCACATTACCAAAATCACAACAACTGATAAACATCATATCGGAGCTAATGATTGCTCTGCCTGATCAGTGAATGTAAAAAAAATTATCAGACATTATTTAGATACAACGATAACCAATATAAATAAAGAATATCGTGTAAAGAATATCTTCATATGTACATATCAATGCACAATCAGTAGTTTAATAAGTAATGATTTATTTTATATAAATCACATGCTGTACTAGCAACTGAACTTACTCTAATTACATAGCTGAATCCCACAAGGGATGATCTATTAAATTTATATGTATCAGCTCAAAAAGACTTTCCTAGATTGCACTCAGGTAGTTGAGTGAGATGGTATTATTTTCGAACTTATTTTGTCTGACTAAGGTTCTCATTACAACTGCTTCTACAGCAGCTACGCGTTACTTGATGCTATCGAAATGCTGCAACAACATAGTTGAACTTTACCATTTTTAAAAAAATATTTCAACGTTAATTAATAAAAACGCTGAACTATTTCCCATAGGTGAAAGAGCGGTTGCACCTGTTCACTAAATGAAAAAAAGATATAACTGCTACCAATTTGTCATGCTACTTTAAAAATTTAGCAACGTTTAAATATGGGTTGAAAGTTAATTAAACTTTTTTTTTATTTACAGTGATGATTTGGCTACCGCCATTCTCAAGCGCAAGGATCGACCAAATCGCTTGATTGTCGAAGAAGCAATTAATGATGATAACTCAGTGGTGTCTCTATCGCAGGTTTGTATATAACATTTAGTTATTATTTTTCTAAATTAATTTGGGAAAACTTAGAGAAAATAAAAATTTAGGGAACGTCATAAGAATTGGAAATTGTTTGTATTTAACTCTGTGGCGCGGAGATTAAGATCCTTAAATTTCCCACCTAATGACAAAACAGAAAAACACATGTATGTATGTAAATATGGCGCTTGGTTGCACTTACTGTAACTTGTATGGAAGAAGCTGGGGCAAGCGTTATTACGGTGTTACCCTAAAATTGGTGCCAAAGTTCGTAAAGCTTTGAAATAATTTCCCTTAAAACCGAGCATAGTAAATTTTATATCGGTTGAAAAGAAAAATGTAATTTCGAGATATTGACGCTTATTGTTTCGGATTTCTGACAAATATAGCAAAACACATACATATACATATAAAGGTGAATTGATAAGACGGTAATTTAACTAGTAGCGGTACTGAAATCATGAGTGAATAATTTTCCCATATATGTGCGCAAAAACAACATTTAAGAATCTCTCAATTGAAACAGTTTGTAAGAAGTGATTTCGGCGATATTTCGTTTGAATGGGAATTGGTAAATTCCGTGCTTTCATACAGCACTATGTTTTACGTGGAAAACAATCAAGTAAACTGTACTAAAGAAAAGTTATAAAAGTGTAATAGAGACTCGCCACCTTCGTAAGGAATGGTTTCCAATACAAGTGACTTACTATATTCAGATCACACTTAAAGAGGTGTACATAAAAAATTGATTAGTACTTAAAAAATCTTAGCGTTTGGAAGAGATGAAAAAGGTAAAAGTATATCGAGCTACAAAAAAAACCTTAAGACCTTGAAAAACCAATTCTTTCACTTAAGTCACTGATTTTTCGATCAACCTTTGTATTTACATATATGTAACAATGGAAAATTAACGCTTTAAGCACAAATTTAAGGAAATACTTTTTCGAAATTTTTGCCACTGTGCTCGATACAGACTTAGCAACACTTTAAAATATCAATATAAAAAGTTACGAACTTCACCCTTATTTAATAATATAAAAAAAATTGTTTACCGCTTCATTTTGCAATACCTTAGGCAAAAATGGATGAACTCCAGCTTTTCCGTGGTGATACAGTCATTTTGAAAGGTAAACGCCGAAAGGAGACCGTTTGTATTGTGCTTTCGGACGAAAACTGTCCGGATGAGAAGATACGCATGAATCGCGTTGTTCGTAACAATTTATGTGTCCACTTGTCTGATGTTGTGTCAATTCAATCTTGTCCCGATGTTAAGTATGGCAAACGTGTACGCATATTGCCTATCGATGATACTACTGAGGGTGTTACTGGTAATCTCTTTGAAATCTACTTAAAACCGTATTTCCTCGAGGCCTATCGACCCATACATATGGGTGATAACTTCATTGTACGCGCTGCTATGCGTCCTATTGAATTTAAAGTTGTGCTAACTGAACCAGAACCCTATTGCATTGTGGCACCCGAGACGGTCATCTTTTGTGATGGTGATCCAATCAAGCGTGAGGTAAAATTACATTTTGCTTATTTTTAAAATATATATTAAGAAAATTATGTGCGTTTGCAGGAAGAGGAGGAATCCTTGAATGCTGTCGGCTATGATGATATCGGCGGTTGCCGCAAGCAACTTGCTCAAATTAAGGAAATGGTTGAGTTGCCATTGCGTCATCCATCGCTTTTCAAGGCTATTGGTGTGAAGCCACCACGTGGTATTCTCATGTATGGTCCACCTGGCACAGGTAAGACGCTTATTGCACGAGCTGTTGCCAATGAAACGGGTGCTTTCTTCTTCCTCATAAACGGCCCAGAAATCATGTCAAAATTAGCCGGTGAATCTGAATCGAATTTGCGTAAAGCCTTCGAAGAGGCCGAGAAGAATTCACCAGCTATCATTTTCATTGATGAACTTGATGCTATTGCACCAAAACGTGACAAGACTCATGGTGAAGTGGAGCGTCGTATTGTTTCACAGTTGCTAACTCTCATGGACGGCATGAAAAAGAGTTCCCATTTAATTGTAATGGCCGCAACTAATCGTCCTAATTCAATCGATCCTGCACTGCGACGTTTCGGTCGATTTGATCGTGAAATTGATATTGGCATTCCTGATGCTACCGGTCGTCTGGAGGTATTGCGTATTCACACAAAGAATATGAAATTGCATGATGATGTTGATCTTGAACAAATTGCCGCTGAGACACATGGTCATGTGGGTGCTGATTTAGCTTCTCTCTGCTCTGAGGCTGCTTTGCAACAAATCCGTGAGAAGATGGACTTGATCGATTTGGAAGATGATAAGATCGATGCTGAAGTCTTAGCCTCTCTGGCTGTTACCATGGAGAACTTCCGTTATGCAATGACAAAGTCGAGCCCGTCAGCGTTACGCGAAACTGTGGTCGAGGTACCAAATACTTCGTGGTCAGATATTGGTGGTTTAGAGAGTGTGAAGAAGGAATTGCAAGAATTGGTGCAGTATCCAGTGGAGCATCCCGACAAGTTCTTGAAATTTGGCATGCAACCAAGCCGTGGCGTTTTATTCTATGGACCACCTGGTTGTGGTGAGTAATACTTTGTGCTTTGTTTGTTTTTCCTTTTTAAATTATGTAACAATAAGTGAACAGAAATCAATACCTTCAGATTTCCTAAGTTTTTCTTTTGTTCTTCTACTTTTGCCAGGTAAAACTCTGCTCGCTAAGGCTATTGCCAACGAATGTCAAGCCAATTTCATCTCTGTTAAGGGCCCTGAACTTTTGACTATGTGGTTTGGTGAATCTGAAGCAAATGTGCGTGACATTTTTGATAAGGCACGTTCGGCCGCACCATGTGTGCTTTTCTTTGATGAATTAGATTCTATTGCTAAGGCACGTGGTGGTAATGTTGGAGATGCTGGTGGCGCCGCTGATCGTGTTATCAATCAGATACTTACTGAAATGGACGGCATGGGTGCAAAGAAGAATGTGTTCATCATTGGTGCAACCAATCGTCCCGATATTATTGATCCAGCTATTTTACGTCCTGGACGTTTGGATCAGCTCATCTATATTCCACTTCCTGATGACAAGTCACGTGAGGCGATTCTCAAGGCAAACTTGCGAAAATCGCCACTGGCTAAGGAAGTTGATCTTCACTACATTGCCAAGGTGACACAAGGATTCTCAGGTGCAGATTTGACTGAAATTTGCCAACGCGCATGTAAATTGGCTATTCGACAGGCCATTGAGGCGGAAATACGCCGTGAAAAGGAGCGCGCCGAGAATCAAAACTTAGCTATGGATGTAAGTGTCAACATTTAGAGTTGAAATTGGAAATTTAATTTTAATAATATTATTTTTTCTTAAGTTGGATGAAGATGATCCAGTACCAGAAATTACACGCATCCACTTTGAGGAGGCCATGAAATTTGCACGTCGTTCGGTATCGGACAATGATATCAGAAAGTATGAAATGTTTGCACAGACATTGCAACAATCGCGTGGCTTTGGACAGAACTTCAGGTGAGATAATTTTGCTAACAGCCTTAGAAATATAATATAAAAAAAAATTTTCTTTTAGATTCCCTGGTGGTGCCAGCAATCCACAAGGCTCTGGCCCGAATCTGCCAGCGAATCCGCCTGGCGATAACGGTGATGATGATCTTTACAGTTAGATTTGTAGTTTTAAATTATAATTATTTAAAAAATTGAAAATTGAAGTATGCTAAAAACAACCCACAAAAACAAAAATCCAAAATTTGTAATTGAATAAATATGTAAAATTGCAATGGTGGAGGTTTCAAAACAATGCAACTAGAATAACAACTACTGTCATAAATAAAATTCAGTGCTAAGAAAAGAAGAGTAGGCGATGTAAATGATCATGTAGACAACTTCCTACTTTTTCTAGTTTGTCAGTAAATATTTAGCATTAACATAAAAAGCAAGTTTTGACAAAATATACGAATTTGTTTACTCAAAGCAAATCCATTATGAAGATGAAATTACTACTAACCGCATAAGACTCCACCTCATGCACACATTACACACACATATACAATTAAATATAATATACAAATTAAAATAAAAGAAAAATAAAGATAAAAACGTTTTTAAAAGATAAAACAAAATTAACCGTTCGTTATTTTTCAATCATGCACAAGGATAATACAATAGTTTTTATTAAGTTTTTTTAAGTTATAGTATTTTTTTACTGATAGCCTGTATGAGAAGTGGGCGTATTGACTAAGATCATGTTGAATTTATGTCAAAGTGGATACATTTTCCATAGTGCAGCGGAAGAATGGATAATATTCCACTCCGCATAACATCTTCGGTAATGGCGCATAAGACGTTCTTCAGAAATATGACGGCGTACATAAGAAAATATGAGCAAAAAGCCGCTCACAACGTGTTTCCAAAAGCCAACAATTGACATTCCGTTTTTTGTATAGATGGTACTTGTGAAGGGTGGGCCAATGGGTATTTCGCCATGAGAGTGTCGAATAACATCTAAATGTGAAAAAATTGCTTCATATTGACATCTGTCAACTAGTTATTGGCAATTTAAATCATGGCTTGCGTAAAAATTATAGAAGCCTATTGCGAAAATCGCCGTTCAAAAAGAAATGCATTTCACGCATTGTCGGTGCACAAATTCGAAGAAACTGACTCGGAAATGAAATCGTGCGAGTGAAATTGTGCGTGTTCCTACAGGTTATTCAACCGAAAACATTGCTACCGTACATGAACGTGTTGCGGAGGGCCCAAGCACAACAACTTGTCATGATGCACAGGAATTAAACCTCTTAAGAACCATATTATATCGAAAACATACATTAACAAAAGATTTGAGTATGCAAAGTTGAACGTCGTTCTATTTTAAACTACGTTTAATCAGTTGAACGTTGACTAAAAAATTCTAAGCGGAGTTTAAATCATAAACTGGGTCGAACTCGCACTGAAAAACTGGCTCTTAAACATATGAAATGGCGAAACCACAGATTTATTCTAGAGGGTTAGGCTTAAACTTGGCCATTATACGTATAATGTATGTCAATTAATTCTTTTCAGGGTATAAGTTCCTTTATGGAGAGCTAAATACCTTATCCCTACTTAGTTATGCCAATGAATAAAATCGGTTGTTTATACTGAGCTCAAAAATAAAAATTAAAAATAAGTTAATGTTTTAAAATGAATTTCAGGTTACTAATTTCGTTTCATTATCAAGTCAGATTGTTTTTCTTTTAATTAAAGATATTTTTCCAATAGTCATTTGGTCATCTTTTAGCTTGCTTTGAAATAAAGTATTACGCAAACTTGTTTAAGCATTACCATTTTTTGTCAAGTAGTTTTATAGCTGAGCATAAGGACCCTTAACCATCACATAAAAATAAAACACATTATTTTTTTAAAAGTTTTTTTATTTATTTATTTTGTGAACCATTTTTTCGCATTCACAATTTAATCTATGTGAAACTGCTTATATTTTTTTATTTATATTTATTTCTTATTTAGCGCATATTTTATGAATTGTCTGTTTTTGACTTTGATAAATCTTACAATTTATATTTAATGATGATTAAAACACTAAAAATGTTTGCGGCAATATTTTCACTTGCTCTTGGTTTGCTGGCTTTTAATTATTTTTTTGTTTCTGTTTTTTTATTATTAGATATTATTTTTTTTTAAATTAAAAATTATAAAAACTAAGCCATAAGAAACCAAGTTTTTTTATTAATTAAAAATTACAAAGCCAGTTACAAATATTAAAATTAAATACATTTCATTAATATAAATAAAAAATTAATAACACAAAGTAAAAAAGCACAAGGTTATCTTTTAATATAATTCCATAAAACATTTTAAACTAGAATTCATATGGTTAGTTTTTATTATGTAAAATTTAAATTTAGTACAATTTTTGCTTACGTTTACATTTATTAATTTTTCTTTTGTGTTCCATTAACTTAACGCTTTAAAATTAAATTTATTTTGCTTGCAGTGTCTACACTTCAGTTTTATATTTTATATTATTTGCATTTAATTGTTTGTTGCTTTCTGTTTATCACTTAAAATATACATACCATAATTTATTGTTTTAAACTTAGTTTAGTGATTTTATCAATAAATACAACACAACAATAGAATTTACTTTGCTTTACTGGTTTGAAATTTTTTTTTTAAAGTTTTTTATTCAAATTTTTGGTTTGATTTTTATTTAATTTTTCCTCATTTTTATATTGATTTATTAAACATATTTTTTTAAATGTTACTTTAATGTACATATGCGTCACTTTACTTTTGTGTGGTTGTCAAAATTGTTTATGTGAATCTTTTGTTTGTTTTGTATGCGTGTGTTTGTAGCGTATGTTGCGTCAAAGAAAATGTCCAGCATCTTCACATAGTTTTTAAAGGATTTTTATTTTATATTAATTTCTAATACATTTATACTCATTACTTTTTTTTATTTTTTTTTTCAATTTTAAAGTCTCGACAAAGACTAGACACCAATTTTATAATTTTCTTCTAATTATTTTATTTTTGAATTAATTTTATATATTGTATAGTCTTACATGAATATGCAATATGTATCGAAATTCTTTAAACAGCTTTTGAGTTTTACTATGGCTTGAAATATATATGTATATGTAATATATTTTTTTAAAGAGTTTTTGTATGGTCATTAAATAAATTTATACAAACGTTACGTTAAAACTTGTGTTAAACTGTAGAAATATTCTTTGTGTTGAGTTTCAAGCAACAGCTTAAAAAGAAACAAAATTGATTTTGCATTGACTAGAAAGGAATACCTCTGACTTCCATAACCGCTGACTTGCCTATAATAAAACTAACGTAATATATAGCAATATTGACATAGGTCAATGAATTTGAATTTAGTCATCAGATAAACTTAAACCGAAGAATTTTTTATTACATAGCACTGAATTATTATTACTTTTTATTTTAAAAGATGTCATTACTAGACTTTGTGTCGTGGGCAAATTCGTACCCAAGTACTTAAAACAGAGGAAACAGTTTTCGACTTACTTTCTAAGTAAAAATTGGCTGTATAAGTACTCTTCTTTTAGACTTACTTAACCGATTTCTTTAGCGAATCGTAAATACAAATTGATTTCCGCTCAATATTTTTAGTATCGAAAATAAAATGTGGGACTTGAGGAGTCTAGGTCTTAAATTTTCTAAAGAATATCGACACATGTGCATAAACATCAATATTTTTTCGAATTTCAATTTCTTTTAATTATGAAATTTTGTATGTCCCTAATGTTGATAACAAAATTTTAGCTAAACATTTTAGGGTATTGATATTATTCATCAATTTAAAAATGATTTATTCTGATTACCGCTGTAATTGTTTTTGCGCGCTTTGAAAGTTCTTTTGTGTTGAAAACTTTTGCATATTTTTTATAACTCATGGCATAAAGTTTGTAGATCGACTTGTTCGAAATGCTGGTAACCTATTAGGGAAATGCTCATAAGTTCTTATGAATAGCTGCTAACGATGTGATTAGTCCCAGTTAATGACAACTTTCAAAAATACGGTTACTTATGCATTCTTAATAAGTGCCTATTAGTGATAACTCATGTTCACTTATTGTAACAAATTAGTCTTTCAATGGTAGTGAATTAGTGAATTTTTCACTTATGGTTAGTGTGGCATATTATCATTAATAAATAATATTAATTAAAATAGCATATCAATATTTTAAAGATACCGCACATAATAACAATAATTAACAACAAAATTAATAACACTATTCGTATTAATGCTTTAGAGTTTCATTAGTTTCTCATAAGTGATTTTCCGTAAGGGTTAGCCATATATTGAAAGTAAGTCGGGACTACACTATGCAAAATTTTTTCTAATAATTTTGATGCTTTTATTATAATTATCATAAAGTTCTTATGATTTCTTAAAACAACGGTAACAAAGAAAAATAGTATTTCATTCAGTTCATGTTGTTTTTAGTTAATAATTTTTTTTTATACATACATATATTAATTATTTCTTGATATTTTGATTTTATTTTTGTTACACAAATATTAAATTCCATCAAAATATTATTCTATATCTTATTATTATTTTAAAGTGGTTTTTGTGTTTAAAATTTTTTCATGTGTATAAAACTAATTTAATTTATTGTTTTGTTTTTTATTATAAATAATTTTTAAGTTAATTTTTTTTATTTATCAGTTTAAGGTAAGATTTGTTAAGCTCATAGTTTGTTCAGTTTAGAGGAAAGAGTAGAGGTATGTAACTTAGAGTTGGGCGAACAAAATTATTTTTCGATTTTGGCTTTGATTAAATGTACTTATCCGAAGTATGAATTTACATAAATGGGAGCTTTCTATGCTCAAATGTGCATGTTTTGAATTTAACTTTCTTTTATTTGACGTGGGATCTAAGAATGGATCTCAAGAAAATATACAAATTTTTAAATACTTAATTTTTCTAATTAAAAAAATATTGTATCTTTAAAGAGGGTCCAAAAATTTACATTTTTAATATAGTAATTCCCCAAAATCGAAAAAATATTTTCTTTGGCTTTACTCTAGCATACTCGTATGTAGGTATGTTTGTATTTTTTTATGTATGTGAAAGTGGGCGTAGTGACTAGCACCGTTAATAAAAGCAACAAAAAAAATATTTAGTACGTGACTTTTCCAATTTGACATTATTGCTTATTTAGTGTCAATACTCCGATTTTTGCTGTTTTAATTTAGAAAACTTGTTTCTCAATGTTTCGCTTAAAATGTTTTCAAAGAAAATTAGATGAAATCAAAAGTTCATAAATTGCTTATGTGTTCTTTATTCCATAGAGCATAGAGCCCCCACATAATTTGTAATATTGGACATTAAAATCTTCCAATGTTGAAATGTCAAAAATATTGCTTCAAAAAGTCTTTATTCTTTTATTAAAACAAAAAATTTTTTGAAAATATATTGTGCATCAAAAAATTTTCCGACATTTACTCACTAAATTCTAATTTAATTGATGTGTGCAAATAAAGAGGGAAGAGTAGGTATATAAGTTAGAGTTGGGCGAACAAAATTATTTTTTGATTTAGATTTTCATTAAATATACTTATCCGAAAGAAGGTTTCTTATATGTAATATGTGAGCTATCTGTGCTCAAATGTCCATGTTTTAAATTTAACTTTCTATTATTTGATGTGTGGATGAATCCTAAGATTCATTTTTGTTGTGACGAGCTTTTTACATCACATGAAAATTGTTTCTTAATACACCCAAAGTTTGGAAGTTCTCACAATTTTCAATACAGATATCTCAAAAACTAGATATAACATAAGCGAATTGTAGTCAGATTTGAGTTAATTGCAACAAAATACTTTACGTTTCTTCTCGGATAGTGTTAAATATAAAAACTATTCTTCCTTCTTCCCGTCCACCTTGGATATATGTCAATTTGAAAGTAGGAAAGATTATATATTTGTGATATTTTATTCAAACCGTAAGATGCGTTATTACTTTCTTAGAAATTCTCGCGAAACTTCGTTTTCTTGCTGAAATAAATTCTTGCAATAAATGAAAAGCTTATTGGTCAAAAGTAACTCAAATGATAATTTTTAACGACTTGCAGATGAATTAAATGTTAAAAGCATAAGCAAACAATTTTAAAAATACATAGCAAATATCATATACACAACGTGATGTAAGTTAACCAACTTTCAACTATTTCCATATATTGAGTACTTCGACAACTTTTTCTTGATTTTTTTCATAATTTTGTGCGTTGCTGAAGTATTGAGAAAAAATAAAAAATATAAACCAAAATTTTAAATTTCTTGAAAAAGCATATAAATAAATGTATGTAGCACGTATCAGAAAAACATCGCTTCACTCTACAATACAATCATTCTTAATCACAAATGAAAAATTTTAAGGGAATTTAGTAATTTTTAGTGTTCTAGGTACTGTACAACTAAAGTACCATAACCAAAAATTTTTTTTTTTTTTTTTATTTCTGATTGTAGTGATTGTTTAATGCAGCTAAAGGAGTAGACGATGTAGGGGGTGAAAGACTTAATTAGTTTATTTTTTTTTATATTTAATTTGTTGCTTTCCAATATTTTTTTTTATTATCTACTCTAAGAACAGCTATCTAATAATTATTTTTTTATATTATTTTATTTTCATTGTAGTTTTAATTTTACACCTATCCTAATCTTAAGTTATCATAGCATTTCAAATAATATTTCACATTTATTATTATGTATATAATATTGTATAGATTTATTTAAGCAGTTTTCTTAGATTTTTTTCATTTTATTTTAAGATTTAATCATTTTTTCACGCTACAGTTGATCCCATTCAACATTTTCTTCTTAATTTATTTAAGGATTGTGTGAATTTTCTTGAAGTAGTGATTTGAAGTGATTTTTTACTGAAAATAAATTTTAACAAATTTTTTAATTTTAAAAATTGTGAAAGAATTATTTTATGCAAATGTAACATTACTGCACATTTTTTTTTTGTAATAAAAAAATAGATAAATGGACTAAAAATATATTTTGTACAAAGAACCAGCGCTCGACATTTCTAGCATAAAAGAGATTTTTGGAGTTCTTGGAATACTTCTGCATGCCTAAGGCTGTATGTATAACAGCACATATCCGTAAAAGCTTTCAAGAATAGTTCCCGAACCAAAGGAGTAACTATTGGTTATCATTATATTACAAACTTTGATTATTTTTGCATTCCTAAAAATATGCTTGTATATTTTTAGGACATATATATTTTTTATTACCAAAAAAAGTTTTCTAGCTTTTGCTGCATTTGAAGATGTAAACCAGAGATGACCAAATCGAGCAAAATGTAATTATTTCGGCTCCTTTACAAATATGAATAGCTCCTGTATAAATTTGGAGAAATATGTAATTTTTAGATTTCAAAAAACGTAAAATATAATAAACACAAGCAAACACAATAAAAATGAAAAATTGTGCCATTTACCGTTACTCGTGTTTTTTTTTTTTGTTTTTGCAACATTTTTTGTTGCAGTCATTACCATCGCATATTGATTTTTGAATTTTTTTCAATTCTTACAATATGGGTTTGCAAATTAACGCAGTGGATCTCTTAATCAAATTATTAGCGATTTCCAGCTCCCTTACACAGCTCTTCTGGCCATGCCTGGTGTAAACTGTAATACAACAGAATACCAAGATAACTGTATGCAATGGAGAAATTGATACACATATTTACTCTTCTTTTAGTGTTTTTTTTTATCATTTTAATTTTTTAATACACTGACTTTCAGTATAGAAATTAAAAAAATATCATCTGCAAAAAATCACTTCTATAAATCACTGTTGTAAACTTCAAAGCATTTCCTATTCAATAAATTGGGCAAAGATATATTTATAGCAAACATATAAAAAAATAATTATGGTGGCAAGAATATGAGCGCAGCCAATGTTGTTTTAATTAAATACGCAATTTTAGTAACCCACGATAACGAAAGACGAAAGTTTTGTAACATTTTTTAAATGGCATTTTATGTTTTTAAATCAAAGTTGGAAGGAATAACAGATTTTAATGCTTGAAAGAAAAATACAAAAAAAAAAAATTAAATGTTTATTTTGAAAAGGGCGCAAGCCCTCATGAAATTAAATGTACGTTTTCTGCCAACAAATTATAAAGCAAACTTGTGTCATTTTCATAAGGTATAATTTGGATAACATGACGTATAAGTAACATTTAATTTTCTCTCACATTAAATAAAATAATGTTTTCATTCCATTGTTATAATATACGATAACTCCAGAGCGATGTAACATATTAGGCATATGTCACAGGCAAAATTGTCAACTGTTTTATACTCTATGAAAATTTAAAGCTTTAATTAATGGCCGCTTACAAAATACAACAAATTTTTAATATAAATTATATATTGTATATCACTATCATGGGCTACTTAAATTAAAGCGTATTATTCAATTTTTCTTTTCTGTTTAAGTTGTTAATAGTGTTCCATAAAGTATACAAGTACACATTGTTTAATAGTGTGCGTGTCCGTCTGTTAGCTTTTTGTGTCGTTTCATATGCGTGTTTTTGTTGTTGCTGTTGTTTTGTGTTTCTAAAGTTACATACAAATGCATATTTTTTTACACTATTAATATTAAATTTTTTTTATTGTTACTTTAATAATTATAATGTATATTTTTTTTTTGTATTTGTTGTGGTATTGTTATATTCATTTATCAATGTTGCTTATATTTAACTAACGTGTTTATCAATTTATATAAACGCTTTAGCTGATGTGTTTTCATTTACTTTTAATGATATTTTTCATTTTATTTTATTATTTTTTTTTTCTTCTGTTTTAAACTTAGCTTTACATTAAAAAAAATGTTAACAAATGTAATAAAAGTATAAGTATATACTATTTAAAAATAAAAACTCAATAATATAAACTTAGAAATAAATAATTTTAAATTATTTTTGTTTTCATATTTGGCAAATCATAATATATAATGTATATCTTGTGGCATGCAATGCTGCAATAAAATTTGGTCTTTATAGTATTTTTTGATATTTTAATTTTTTTTTTCTCTTAAAGTTCCATAAGTTTTGTGCAGTTTTGGTAGTTTTTTTGTATAGGCGAAAGCAGTAAATTCTTTTGGTAACTAAAAGTGGAAGCGGACCTATACAAAATTATTGAGTCAAAATGTATAAAAATATGCCGTATATTTTAATTCTTATATTCCAATAATTCAAAATTAAGTGTTTTCCACAAAAATTTTTTCAGATGTAATGGTCAAAACAATTTCATATTTTCAACAAATTTCTAGTTAAAAAAAAATCGTTCAAAGAAGAAAAAATAACGATTTTTGAGTAATTTTTTCATTTTGGGTAAAGTTTTCCTATTTACTTCATTCAGCCTAAATATGTTCAATATTAGCATTTTTATATAGGCCGCCCACTTCAATAAAAATTACCCTGCTCTTTAAAAATAGAAAATTAAAAAAAAAATTTGTATCAATATTTATATAAAAGGTTAATTTTTTAGCTACTCAAGAGACATAATAAATAAATTAAATGTAAGTAAGTGCAACTTACTAATTTTATCGCATGAAATATTTTTGCGTTTTCTAACAATACAATAATTTATTTTTTTTTGTTTTTGTTTTTGCTTTGTAATAAAAATTTAAATACAATTTCTGTTTATTTTTCTAATGCTATCAAACAAATGTCTGCAACAAATTATGCTCGCATGCTATATCTTCACATTACTCGCATGTTACTTATTACTTTTTGAATTTTAATTTTTTGTATGCGCTTGTTTCATTTCTTCTTCTAATATGTTTAATATTTAAACTAAATTTTTAAATTAATTTTTTTTCACTGTTACTAAATAACTGTTGTTGTTGTTGTTGCTGCTGTTACTGTAGTTGTATTTGCATATAAATGTATATATATTAATATATATATATATATATATATATAGATGTATATAATGCTCAGACTTTTTATCGTGTATCGGTGATGTTATTTTTGCTGCCGAATATTTTAACGAGTTGCGTTTCATAGTCATCAATGTTGCGTTTCATTATATCCATGCATGGGCCCAACAGACGTTCGAATGCCTGTACATCAAGGCCTGTTATTATTGTTGTTGTTGTTGATTGAAATGTAAGAAAAAAAGTTATGCATAAAATGAGAAAAACAGAAAGAAAATGAGAAAAATGTCATAATTAATAAAGTCGTTGGTATATAGAACAAAATATTTTTATTAACAGTCTTGCATGCTTGAGATATACTTTAACTGCTAACACACATATATAAATACACAAAGTATATATACTATACATATAATAGGGAAAAACGATTTTCGACACATATGAGACATTTAAAACTGGTACATAGTATTTACATTAGGTTGTAACTGGTCACAATAAAGAAATCATGCTACAGAATTTCACTACAACTAAATTTGTAAACTTACAATAAATAAAATTAATTCATTAATTAATTTCGTATAAAATTTAATTTTTCAATATACACAGACTGTTAAAATAAAAAAAATTGACTAGTCACAAAAAAAGAAATATGGAGAGTACAAGCACTCGCGGCTCATAGTTTTTTGATGTACCATTCTTATTCTATTGAAATATATATGTATGTCAATAAACTATCTCGCCTAAAGTGAACATAACTCCAAAAATATGGAATAGTATTGAAAAAGTTCAAAAATGTCATGTAATAACATCAAGTATCGAAAAATTTGAAGAGTATCGATTAGTACCGATAAATTTGGAAAGAGTCCATTAGAGTTCAAAAATATCGAATAAGTTGGTAAATGTCCCGATAAATGTATCGATAACAGTTCAAAAATTATTGAAAGTTGAGAAAAGTATTGAAAAAGTGTACAAGATAAACCCCCCTCCCATACAATTCTTTACTCATAATGAAGCAGGATATCTAATCTTTTCAGATGGCACATCGGATCCAGACCGCCCTGTTTATGGATTTATTATGCGTTTTATGTATCTCCAATAAATATGAATCAAATGGTAGAACCTTGTTACATACTATGAATATTTCATTTTATAAGGCTTTAGAAAATTAAATGTAACTACTACTTCGCAATTGAAATTGGGATACACTATATTGTTTGTTACCGATCAAACTAGTTTTTAGTATAAACTAGTTTTTCCTACGCCAAACGAGTTCCTCCGAAGAGCGTTAGGATGAACCAGTTTAGTCAAGGAAATTTTTAGTATAATAGGGTAAGTGGGTGGCCGTGACTCTGGATTTAATTCCTCCATTATGTTCAACACCGGATTCGCGGCAGCCTTCGTTCGCGTCCACTGTAGTATATCCAACTCCGGTGTGTAAGCGAAGCCTTTGTTGGACATAGCCTGGTGAACCGCCGCCATAGGCCACCGCGAAGCTTACATTAGAAATATTGTAGGATTTAAATCCTGAGCCGGGGCCGAAGGCCAGCCCACTTACCCTAACATACTTTAATTTCAAGAAAATCGGGACTGAGGTCCGTTAAAGTAAATAATAACCCTAGTTCATCCTAGGCCAAGCAAGTTCATCCTAAAACGCTTCAGATCAACTAGTTTGACCTAGAAAAAACTAGTTTATCTTAAAAACTAGTAACATATGGCCATTTCCATGGGTCCCGTTTGAATGTCGAACACATTTAAAGTAAAAAAAAAGTCAAAATAAAACGGATTTTTATTTTGAAAATAGGCTTAACTTATTGCTCCTAATTAGCTCCATTTTGGGGAATTATTCATTTTCAAGAAATATAATTGCAAAAAACCACAGGACAAAAACAAAATTTTTCGTGGAAATACCCATATACATACATCTCCTTTGCTAGCTGATACCGAATTGAACTGAAAATATTTTTTGCTTTTAAAATTTAAAAAAAAAAATTATTTAAGTCAAATTAATTTTCAAAATAACCCAATATTTTTGCAAATCTTATTGGTCCCTCATTTTTAGTGGGAAGTTTTTAAAATCTTGTCTAGAAAAATCGAATTAAAATTTTATTAATATTTTTTTTAATTAACAGATTTATATCAAAACTATAATTTGTGAGCTCTTATCTAATTTCTGAAATCAATCATACTAGAATAGGGTCAGAATATATATCTAAACTGACCAAACTGATTTTTATCGAATTGCTGAAGAAACGGTTTTATGTAAGAAAAAAATGTTCTGCTCTTGAGCAAAAAAAAAAACGATGTGAATGAAACTTTGACATATTAACGGGGATGAAATTGGAAATTTTCAAAAACTAATTTTTTCTTTTTTCTTAATTGTTTATAAACAATTAATTTTTTTTATTAAATATTGAAAATTAAATAAATAAGTAAAATAAATAAAAAAAGAATAGGTAAGTAAATAATAAAATTTTATAAATTGTGTTAATAACAATTTTGTCATCATATCAAATTAGGATATAAAAAAAATTATAAATAAAAAAAAACATAAAATTAATATAAAACGAAATATAAAATAATAAACAGTAGAGGTATTCAAGAAACAAAATACAATATCACCATTCTTATAATTGTTATATGTATGTATATGCAACATTTATGGTGTGCACTTTGTTCCTCAAATACCTCTGTTGAAAATAAAAAAATCTTGTTAGTAAGAGCAAATGTTTTTTTTTTTTCAGTGTATAGTGCAAAAGTGTGGTTTTTTTTTTTTTGATATGGTGGTCATGGTGGTAACATGCAGTGTATTCTTAATGAAAACCTTAACCTGTTAACTGTGGTCTGTGCTATATTGGTGGTGCTATGAGTAAGTTTTTATAAAAAGTTCAAAAAAAAGTAGTAAGACAATAAAACAAAATTGCCAAAATTTGTAGTATTATTTTTTAAATTTCTTTTCACCGATTTAATTTTAGCTATTGGCGTGACATACACTATATGCAGATAACTCAGACACCTTTAAATTCGATGCGATTATTAACCTTTGTAAGTAATAATGGTTGTTTTTGTTTATACACTTTATGGTTGTTTAACACGTTGCAGCGTGCGCTGTCACCTTAGATGTCACACAGTAACGCATGCGCCATAGCAATTGATTTTTTAATTTTGAATTTCTCGTTAGACATTTACAAGTTGATAGTTTCAAATTTAAGTTTCGTTTTAATTGCAGGAGTTTGCAAGTAGTATAAGCAGCTTACCAAGGGTATTTTTTTTTATTGTACCATGGCAACCATCAGCTTTATATTTTTAATGCATATTTTTTGGATGATCCATTATCCTGTTTGTTTGTTATATATGTAGGTTTTATCCTTTGGCTGTTAGTTTAAAAATTTTTGAGCATTTGGAGCGCAATTAGCTAAATATTTTGTTTTTGTTTTTAGTTGTTTTTGTTTAGAGTGACTTTGGCAAATTGTTGTTTCAAACATGTGCTGATCAATACCAATTTAAAAAAAAATAAATCACTTGCATACTTTAAGGATTATTTGTTTTATTTATTTACAAGTTTTTTAAGTTATTTTAATAGTTTTAATGTTATTATCTAAGCTTATATAACTACGTAACCAATTTAATTTTGTGCCTAATTTTCGGTTAAAGCAGCAACGTTTTTAAAAATAAAGAATTTCATACTTAAAAGTATAAATATTTTTTCTATTGTCACTCGTAGCTATAATTGCGGCATGAACAAGTGTTACCTAAGACTATGCAGCAAATTAGGCTGTTGTTTATTTTAAATCAATACTTTTTTGCATAGTTGTAGGTACTCTCCGCTAGAGCTCAAATTATTGTTACAAGTGGTAGCGTTGAAAAACACGAACTTTAAATTTTTCATAGCCACATGCTGTTTTAAGAATCATTGAATTTGCAAAACTTTCGCAACTCTAAAAAAACTCTAAATATAATAGTTGCATGCGTAAAACTAAGAAAGAGCGTTTGGGAGAGGGGGTATTCGTCAAAATATCAAACTACAAGATAACATTTCTAAGATACTGCGAAAGATGCGCTATTTTTTTTTTTTTTTGTCTATTTTCGATAAAACTTGTAATTACGCCTAAAATGTAGTTAAATTTAGAAAACTTTTAGAAAAAATTAATTTTGCATACCTTAAAGAGTTTAACAAATTTTTATTGCATACTTTTGAACTTTTTACTTGCATAGTTTTTGGTTTTTTTCTAAATTTATTGTTTTAAATTTTTTGTATAAATCATTTTTCTGTCAAATAATTTTATCCATTTTCTTGTCTTCGCCGTTTTTTTGTTTTTTTTTTTCACTAAGTGTAGGTGTAAGTTACGACCTATGCGCACGCTCACGTATGCGAACTGTTTGAGGTCAGTTTATAGAAATTCCCTTCATAATGTGCGGCATTACGTTTGAGTACATCCGAAAGAAAGCCAAGTATTCGTTCGAATGCCTCAGCGAGTAGGACTGTTCGATCGGTGGTGGGGATGGTAATGGTGATGATTACGGAATTCATATTTGATTGAAATGAATTGATTAGGTTAAATGTTGATAGGTAGATGATTGATGATGAAAGCAGGAAATGAATTGACGATGTAGTTTTGTAGAATTGGTTTATTGTATTATGGTATTTTAAATGATTTATCGATTTATTTGTTGAATTTTTTTATCGATTTTTTTTTTTTTGATTTTATAGATGGTGATTTTTTAAGTATGGTGAATTTTAAATTCCGACCAAGGTTATTGATTGAATGATTGATTTTTATTGACAAATTGAGATTGATGTAGGATTTGATTGTTGTTTTTATTTAGTATACAAAATTATGAAAAGAATAAAAGGATTATTCAAAATAAAAATCAAAATATAAAAAGTAAACTTTTTGTATAAAAATTACAACTGTAACACAAAATAATTTCACTAGTTATTAAAAAAATTAACAAAACAAAATGATATTTAACTGAGTCTACAATTCCAAGCTATTGAAATGCGCGCGCACATCATCCTCTAAATAATGATAATCGCGTATGCCGCGTTGTATAATGAGGGAACATTTGCCCAGCAGGCGTTCAAAACACTCTGTATCTAAAGCTACATACGGTAATAGTGTTGGGCACGAAATTTAAGAGGGCGTGGCATTTTTTTTTTTGTTTTTTTTTATAATGTGCAGTCATTTGAGGTTGTTTACAGAGCAAGGCGTATTTTTATTTTGGGACAGAAAAAAGATCAGCAAGATAATTAGTATGTAATGGAACGAAATGGAATGGAACGGAACGGAGACATGTTTGAGTGCGTTTTATAGTTTAATTTATTTTTTTTATTACATATTTTTTAAAAGGAAAAAAAGGAAGAAGAAGAAAAATGGTTTGTTAATATAAAGAAAAAAATTAAATTCAAAATAAAATAAAACAAAATAAAAAAATTTTTTTTAAAAATTAAAAACAAAAAATAAGCTACGGAAATACAATATTTATATTTTCTTCAAAAGTTGCAAAGCTAATTTTTTTATAATAAAAAAAATAAAAAATTAAATAAATCGATGGTTGCATCTTCAGCAGAATTTGTTTTCGAAATTCTGTTTTTTTTTTACTTTCGAATTAAATTGCAACCTCGTTGATGCTACAAAAAACTACAAAACTTTCAGAAACAGTGAAACACAATTTGTTATGCACAATATTGGCAACACGTATGTACTTCATTTGCTCCTTTGTCAACACTTACATGCAACTTTAACATCGCCCACGGCATAAACGGAGGCTGCTCTTGGCCGGTGTGTAACCAATGCCAATTCACCGAAGTATTGACCCTTGCCGAGCTTTGAAATTTCTATTTCACCACCTTCCTGATCCATTTTAACGGAAACTTGACCCTCTTCGATAAAGTACATACCATCGGCATCTTCACCTGTTGTTTTTTGGAGAAAAAATTTTAAATTAAAATTTGAAAAAAATTATGCCAAGCCCAATTTAAGGCCACAGCCTTTAGAGTTTAGAGTTTTAGAGTGATTCTAACAGTACAACGCAAAAATTTAAAATTGTTACACATTTTTTGGGAATTAATTTTGAGTTTCTTTAAATGCATCAACTTATGACCAATAAACTTACCCTGCTTTATAATTCTTTCGTTATCCTTATAACGTTTTGTGACAAGAGCATCAGCCAAATTCATGCGCTCGTAGTTCTACGGAAAAAGTTATTCAAGTATTATTAAAAAAAAAACGAACATTAAAAAAATGTAGTACTTAAATTATGTAACGTACCTGTAGAGCCTTCAGCATAGGCACACTGTCCAGCAGTGATTCGTACATTTTTCGCTTTTTAAATGCAGACTTGAGCAGTATGCGCCGGAAAGTTTGACGATCCATGGCCCAAAGTTGACCCGCTGTTTCAGCTTGAATAGTGGCAGCTCTGAAAATAGCAAAAAAACACAAACACACACACACACAAAACAAAAAAGTTAATATTTATAAAAATTAAAAAAAAAGGATTAAAAACTACAACAACAATGACGACGACGAACCCAACAACAACTAGAGCAACACAAAAGACGCATACAATACAATAAAGGAATATTTTTAGCTTTTTCATAAAAAGTTTTTGTATTGGCTAGCTAACGAAAAAACGGAAGGAAGGAAACGGAAGTAACAACAGCCAGCAGCAGCAACCATCATTGGCAGGCCAAGCTTAACACTGTTAGGCTAGGCAGCGTTACTTCAAAGAATCTTTCACGTGAATGCTCATCAAACTCGAAAACAAAACCCATTTACTGTGGAGATTTGCTGACATTTCCACATACTCGTATAAAGAATGACCCCACCCACCCCATTTTGTGTCAAACGAAAATTTAATTTTTTGGTCATTTTATTGTTGTTGTTATTACATCATATTGTTGTTGTGTATTGAACTCACCTCGGCATATTGTAGAGCAGTGCCAATTCACCGAATATACCGTTATTGTTGTAGGTGTGGACGTGTTTGTCATTTTGGATTACCTTGTAAACGCCACTGCAAATTAAAGAAGAATATTTTTCTTAGTTTAGTAGGTATAAAGAAAAAAAAGTAGGGAAAATTTAATAATTTAATAAACTTTAATAAACGATTAGACACTTTACACACTTATTTTTTTTTAATAAATTTTTGAATTGATTTAAAGCTTTAAACTAAATAGCTAAGAAAGCTAATAGCTGTAATAGCTAAACTTGTTGTTAATTTTATATAAAAACATTTTTGATGGATTTGTTCTGAAGGCCGAAATGTTTACGCAGCTGTCAGCGTTCTGCTTTTTGGAAAAATTTCTTACTGTCAAAATACTAAGATTTCATCGTGCGAAATTTTCTAGCATATTTTTACAAAAAATGCAAATACAGTGAAACCTGGTTAAGCAGGACCTGGATAAGTGGAAAACCTCTACTAGTGAGACTCACTTCAAGGTCCCCTCAAAGTACCTCTATTACTGGGATTATTAAACCTTCATATCTGGGATTTGATTTCTGAAGTTTTTGTGTGCCTCTTTTCCCCCTATATCTGGGACCGTTTAGAAATAACCTCTATAAGTGGGAAATGTGTGTATAGTTTGTTATTTTGAATTTGAATATGCACGTTTTATCGGTCTGAGTATGGTTATTTGGGAAACTGTGTAATAAGAAATCTCTTTAATTGAGACAAAAATTTTGGTCCCTTGGAGATCCCAGTTATCCAGGTTTCACTGGATATTTCAATATATACATATGGGACGATCCATGTCAACCGGATCAGTGCTGTGTCCAAAATTTGAAGTGACCAAAAAAATCGTCCGATGGCTCATTTTGAAGCTTAGGACATTTAATTTCAGATTCCGTGCATGCCTTAGTAAAATCTAATATGAAGAATCCACTATGGCGAGAGAAAAATCGAGTGCCTAACAAAAAAATCTTCTAAAAATAAAAGTTCCCAACTAAAACAGCAATGATTTTTTGTGCTATTCAGCTCACCATCTATCTAATAACACAGATTCAGATTTTAGCACTGTGCCGTTCTTTTGACTGAACATGAAACTTTTGATTATATCTTACAGCTCACTTGAGCACCCTGTTTTTAAATAAAATATTACTCTAAAAAACAAAACTAAGCCAATTTATGTCTTTTGTTTACGATTAAAAGTAAAAATAGCAGCTTGCTAATAAAAAAATACATTTCTTTTTGTATCGTTTTATATTCTGCTCATATCATTTCATTTATTGTTGGTTAAATGCCAACAAATGAAAATTCTTGTGTTACTCAACTGACAATTAAGTATTTTAAATTAGCAAATGTGTGAAAATTTCAGAACTTATTTTCTTTGTTTGTTTGTTTTTGTTTTTGTTTTTTTTTTAATTTCATTAGTCATGTATAAACATATTTTTTTAATATGTATATATTATCTAAATATTCTTTTATACGCTTGTTTTGAAACTGTGAAATGTTTTATGCGTTCTACTTACGATTCAATGACGTAGAAATTATCACCATCAGCACCCTGAATTATAATAAAATCGCCTGGCTGTACGCGTTTTTCAAACATGGCATCTAAAACTTGATTCATCTATTAAATTTTAAAGATAATAAAAATTTATACAAAGCAATTCTTCCTTAATGATGAACAAAGAAAATGAATTCCCAACACACCTGTTCCTTTTCCAACGAACGGAAGAGCAAAACATTTTTCACAGACTCCACAAGACGAGAACGTTGTTCATCTGTTTTCGGGAACACAGCAGTGGCGCCTTCATCCTCATCGGCATCATTTTCTGGGTCGTAGGCTTCGGCAAATACAGATTTACGACGTCCAGCAAAGCGTTGTACAACGGGTTCTAAATTAAATTAATGAAATGAAATAAAAGAGAAAAAGAAAGTGAAGTTTTGACAAACATTTGATAGTTTGAATTATAAAGTTTCGTATACGACATGTTAAACAAAAATGAATTAAATTGAAAATAGTTTTTTCTTAATTGAAAAACAGGCTGTTAGGTCACTTTTGTTTCTATGAATAAAACAATGTTAAATTCATTTGTTCACTCGACCCATAAGCGAAACGCCGTGACCTAACAGCCTGTTTTTCAATTAAGAAAAATCTATTTTCAATTTATAAAAATTAAATATATTGGTCAGATATTATTCGTAAATGAATTAAAATTTTATATTTATTTTGGTTTTGAAAAGTTTTTTAATAGATTGATTGTTGTAAATAATTTGAGAATTTAGTTGGTTATGTTGACATTTTCTTTGTTTCGGTTGGAACTATTTACGAAGAATTTTTGGGAACTATTCTTCTTAAAAAAATATAGTTATTGAAAATATAGAAATACATATATTCAGAATGTATTCTGTTGAATAATGTAATATCAAAAAGTGTTATGGGTGTGTCCACAGTAAAATCAATAATGTGAAGCAGTAAAACAAGAGTTGTTTAAGCAGAGTTTGAAATGAACCGAAATTCGAAATTTTCAAAAAAATGTTAAGGACAAAAAGAATTTTTATGTTCCAAAAATTTAAGCTTTTCTGTTTCAATTCGAAAAATTGAAAAAAAAAATTTTATTGGGATTTATAGCGAGCATAATATTTTTATTTTCAAAATTTATTTTTAACTAGTGGTATGTGTGGCATCGCAAGCGCACGTCCCGTTGTTGATTTTTTTTCTTAATAGTGAAATTACTCTCTTCTAAACTAAAAAAAAAACAATTGAAAGGTGAGTTTGTTCGTTAAATTTCGAGGCCAAATGCAAACGGTACAATTTAGAAGAAAAAAAAAAAAAACACCAGCATTAGCATAAGCAACGAAATTGCAAAACGACAAATTTTGTGTTAAAACTTAATCATAAAAAAAAAATATTTAAGCTTAAAAAATAAAAAAATTAGTATGCAATAACCTTTTTTAGCATAAATATGTTACTTTAAAAATAAAATTAGTAAAATCGGTGCAGTATGTTTTGCACCAAAGCGCTACAAACCATTTCCATATAAGCAATTTTATATAAATTGTTTAGATAAGCTTTTTGCTTGGTCTAAACTTTAGTTTAGAATTAACTTCGTTTTTTTATACAATTTATTTGTTTTTCATTCTCATTCGGAGCGGTACACGCCTCACGAGCAAAAAAGGTAATGAAATATTGTACGTAGTCAAAAAAAAATTTTTTTCATAACAATTTTGCTGCAGTATGCTCGTGCCTTGGGCTGTACTCTAAATCCGGCACTGATTTTACCACCCTCCCATTTTCAGTTTATTAAGCTGATTTTATTATAATGCGAAATATCAATTACATAATTAAATAGCTCATTGTTTTTTTTTTTTAATAAACAGGCGTAAATTATTCTAAAATATACAATATACATAAAGACTTTTTTTCCAAAAATAACAAAATTGCTTATTGACCTGAAAATTATGGCGGTTGTAAAAATCAATATGAGTATATGCTTAATAACGCAAAACAATTTTTATGAGCAAAAAATGTATGTATATACATATGTAAGTAAACAACTAATAAAGATCAAAAGCAGACATACATACATATAGCAAATCAATGATGCTGCTAATTTTTTTTTGCATTTCTATTTGGTTTATTTTTAAGAGTACAGAAAAATATTATCAATATTTATGATTCTACATGGAAAATAAACAAAAAGATTTTCCTATAAAACAAAAATGATAAACATTACACACGCGCCACTATGCACAGCTGCCACGCCTCCATTGTTTGTGCCACACCACCTACGCATGCCAGCATAATTAATGTAGAAAACTTATGTGGTTTTCTTAAGTGGGATTTTCGATTTTTGCTACTTGAGCAAAGATGAATTCTTTTTTTTTTTTTTTTTTTTTGAAAAATCACGACTGTTTTCTAATTGCGAAAATGAAATTCAAATTGAAATGTATGAATATTTGATATGAAACATACATATGTATCTATGTATTTGGCAAAACAATTAAGTTGGGTAGCACTTTAGCAAATGCTTATTCAATTGCATGTCATAAAGAGGTTAACAGTGGATGTGAATGGTAGCTTAGTTCTTCGACATGAAGCAGTGAAGTAGAAAAATTGCTTTAAGCTGATTTAGCTATAGTCGTTCATACACATATAAATTCCAGCATTAAAAAACAATTTGCCTTAGAGAAAACTTAAATTTAATAAAGTTTGCGCAATTTTTTAATTTTTTGTTAATTGAAAAATTCATCTGTACTAGTTATATAAAATTTTATTAATTAAAATATGTGAATGGTTTGTAACGCTTTGGTGCAAAATATACTAAACAGATTATAATAATTAATTTTTTGAAACAACCTATTTGTGCTAAAGAAGGTTATTGCGTACTTATTTTTTAATTTTTTAAAGTTAAATATCTTTTATTTTAGAATTAAGTTTTTGCAAAACCTCAACTCTTTTAAGTAAGGAAATGTCATCATTAATTTAAATTTTTTATTTAAAATAATAATATTTTTGCAATCAAATTAGTGATAATTTTCTATAAAAAATAATTCTTAGTTTAAAAATTTTATTATTTGGTTAAAAATATTCGTTTCCTTGCAATCATTGCATGCCAACTGTTTTAAATTCATCTCTTGTTTCCAAGTGGGAGTAATTTTTCGCAGTTAATGCATTCATAGTTATGAGCACAGATAAATGCGAACTATTAACGTTGATCCAATTATGCGAGTTTCAAGGGTTGCTGAAAATCATTGAGGCAGAATCGTTAAATCGAGTTATTCGTACATTCGTTTATTATTATTAAGTTGAAGATGAAAATGTTTGTTTTTATAGATTTATTAACCTGGTTGGACTTACTACTCCCTACTACGCCCACTTTTTCAAGTTTTTTGAGCATCAAAGTGAACTGAACGCAGGCAAGTGTAAAAACTGGAGTGCTGGAATTAGTGAATTAGGGTTGGGTTGAGTTGTGTGCAGATAGATACACGTATGACTATGTGCGAGGCAATCTTGCTGTTTAATATTGAACGCATGTGAGCAAAATTATGTGCTTCTTATTTATATTAAATTTTATAATTTCTTTATTTTTATCTAAAGCGTTTTTCAAGTGTTTTAGAAAATTAATGTTATTGATTATCCGCTTTTAAAAAGTTTTTTATATAAAAAAATGGACTCTACTCTAAAAGTTTTTTTCATAGTCTTTATAATCGGTACAAAAGATATAAATTTTCCTCTTAAAAACGTTTTACAAACCCTTTGCAAATTATTAAGATGAAAGTAATAAACACATGATTGAATGATATTGTTCATATTTGCGCAAATTACTGCAAACTAGTCGAACATATATAATCTGCCCTAGCGCAAAATTTTACATTTAAACATTTAAGATTTTTGAAATAGCTATGTCCGTTTGTCTGTGTCTATCTGTCTGTTAAAATCACGTTTACGGGAAAACTAAAGCAACCTAATTCAATGAAATTTGGCACACAGGTCACATCTTCTTGCAAGCTGCTAGCATATAAAAATGGGCGAAATCGGGTCATGACTCATACTCTATGTAAATATACCTCAGCCCATGTTGTAAAAAGTTGCTGCGATTTTGTTGAAACTTGGGGATTTGGTGAATATGTGAACAAAACTAAGATTGGGCTTGGTTTTAAATTTGCAATGGCTCTTAAAGGGGCGTGACACAGCCCTAAATTTTAGCTTTCATAACGCCATAACTCGTAAGCCATGATGAAATTCGGTACACTATCCGAATACAAATCATATATATCTTGAATTGTGTTTAAAGTGGGCGGAATTGGAAAAGTGTGCGTTGCACTTTTTAACAATTAAAGTTTTTGATTTCATATAATTCAAAATGGTCTCATACGATTTTCATAAAAACTTTAGAGATGATACCACTGAGAGTAGCCATCAATACAAGCTTCGTCAGTATACTGGAAAAGCACGTTGAAGGGCGTGGCATAGCCCACAATATTTATAAACGTTATAATTAGAGTACTAACAACGTAATCGTAATGAAATTAAGTATGGCAGATATACTTGCCAAAAGATATCTTCTTACGAAAATTTGGCACAATAGAACCGGTGGGCGTGGCAATTCCCATATAAGCAAAACACGTTTACTACTATAGATAATGTAATGTAGTAATATTTATAAAATTCGGTGCATAGATGTCAATTATTATAAGCTATAAAATTAAATTTCATCATTGGGCGTAGCACCTCCCATATTAAAATAAAGTTGGAAGGGAAATTTTAAGAGAACTATTGCAGCAATTCGCATGAAATTTGATGTAGGTGGTTAACTTGCTATAAGGTATGTCAGCATCTAAAGCGGGCCACTGGGCGTGGCACTTCCCATACAAGTAAAATACCTTAAGTGGCATATCTATCGAAATATATGAGCAATCATACTGAAATTTGGTATAAGCGGTTTGTTTATGAAAAGCTATTTCTGGATTAAAATCAGTTCCGATTGTATCAGTGGGTGTGTCACCCCACTAAATGTAAGGTTAATTAAGGCATATATATCGCAAACTATACAAGCTATTTTACTAAAGTTTAGTATGTGGATGTCAATGACGAATATAATTTATTGAACCAAAAGTAGGCGGCATTGGAGAAATGGGCGTGGCATATTTGGTTTTCTGCATTTATATTCTATTTTTTTCAACATTTTCCACATTCTTTTGACTTTTCCAACTTTTTAACTTTTCCCAACATATTCCATATGTATATTTTCCACTTTTTCAACCTTTTTCAACTTGATTCGATATTTTCTTTAATTTTTCGACTTTTTCATGAATTTTTAATTGTTTTAACATTTTTCAACTGCTTGCAACTATTTTTGAGTTTTTAACCACTTTCAACATTTTCCACATTTTTTCGACTTTTTCAATTTTTTTTTAACTTTCTGCAATGGTTTCCATATTTTTTAGACTTTTTGAGTTTTTTTCAACTGTTTCAATACTATTCAACCTCTTTGAACCTTATTACATTATTTTCGACTTCTTCAACCTTTTCAACGTCTTTTTTTTTACATTTATTTGGAAAGTACTTTCAGTGCAGTGTAGGGTATGTGAGTTTCGGCCTGGCCGAAGATAACACCTTTACTAGTTTATATTTAAGTTCTTACCAAATAAACTAATATTCGCAGCCGAGGATGCAGTAGAAACCTGTGATGCCATTTCTGTTGTATTGTGACAGTCGCCACCACTGTTAATTGGACCCTTGTGTCACTCTACAGTCGCGCTAATTGCGTAAATTTTCACAGACACTCACGTGTCGTGATATTACAAAACATAAACCAAATTGGCACAAAGAAGAGATAACGTGAATGTAATGCTGCTCAATTTAAATAAACACTTTGTTGCAGTTGTTGTTGTTTTATCTTAAATTGTCTAAATTTTTATTTTTAATTTGAATTATTTTATTTTTGTCTGTTGCATTAATTAAAACTTATTGTTGCTGTTGTATAATAAAACATTTGTTGTAAATAAATTAATTGTTGTCACTGTCTACACTTAAAGTGTTACACAATTGTGTGCGATATTTTGTTTGTTTTAATGCAAAGAATTTATGTTAATAATAGAATGAGCGAAAACGAAAGAGCGAGAGAGAGAGAGACAGAAAAAAGTGAATTGCAACAAATGCACAACGATAAACAAAGTAAAAGAAAAAAAAACTGCAACTGCAAACACAGTCATTGCACGCAGCGGTAAAAATGCAATTTTCTTTTTTATTTCTTCTGCATAAAATGGAAAAAAGAAAACAAAAATGAAAAGAGAAAGTGAAAGAACACAGCAACAGACGGGAAGTAAAACAACTTCATGTGCATGGAGAATGCAATTTAAATAAATGACAATGGAAAAGCAAAATGCAAAGTGCTATATGCGACAGCAACAGCAACAGACGGTAGCAGCAGGATATGGAAGTTCCTTTTGACTACTAAATTAGCAGTCGGCAGACAGAGGACCGCGCACAAGCTGTAGAAACGTGTTATTTTGCTTAAACTTAATAAGAAAAGCAAAAGTATTTAATAAATTAAGAAGAAACATTTTCTAAACTGACTGGAACTTTACAAAGAAAAATTTTAAGGAATTATCCAATTTATATTCCGAATTAGAACATTCTGTTAGTAAAATTCCTTAGAAATTATTTCATCGATATATCAATAATGTTATTTTGCTCCACGTAAATAACTTTCCTAAAATAATCCAATATCCCTTTAACAAGCTGCATCAAAAAATATATATGAACTAACGAGTTAAGTTCAAATTATTTATATCGGAGAAATTTCAAAACAAAAGTTTGATCAATACACAGTGCGACAATTTTTTACCCAGACTCTCCTTATGAAATCCCAACAATTCAATATTTTTAAAACTCTTTATTTAAGCATTTAGCATTGGTTTGATTTGACGTGTTTTTTGAGCTTTCGGTTTTAGTCGAAAACTGTTGCTCGCTTAAGTACCATCGCTGTAAACTTGTAGCAACTTCAGGCACTTAAGCCTGATTAAACTTGGAATTTTATGATAGTCCGTTGCTCCATTTTGATTAGTCGACACAATTTTCTTCGACAGTCACACAGAATATCATAGCTCTGCCACTTGAATGTGATGAAACAATGAAAGTAACACCATTTCAACGATATATAATGTCGCTAGGTGAAAAATTGTAACACTGTTTATGTGCGAAATATATGCGGATCTGAACTTAAGTCGTTAGCTAGGACAAAATGTTTATTAAGTGCTTTCAAATTTAGAAAAACTGATCATATTCTGAAAGGTCTGATTTGAAAGTGAACTAAGTGTTTAATCCAGGCAGCCAGAGAAAAGTATTTTGTAATGAAACAGTGGATAGCCGATAAAACATTTTTCTGAATAGCTTGATCAATTTTAAGAACATTTTACTCAGTAAGATTTTTATTGAATATTGATAGTTTAGGGAGAAAAAAGTGATAAAATGTAAAATTTTGTCAAAAACTGTTTTTATCACTAACGCATAAACTCAAAATTTTTCGACAATTTTAAAAATCAATTTATATTCTTTATTTTTTTCATTTTTTTTTAATATTTTATAAAAATTTTACTTTGTCGACGCAATTTTGAAATTTGCAAAAACGCTAAACGACATTGTAAAGTAAATATTATGTCTGGTTAAACAATCTCATATCAAAAACTGCAATGGACGGGTGGGGTGGCCTACTTGACAGAGAATTATATATAATTTCTTTCTTTATTCTGCACCATGTGAATTTTATATAAGTTTACGTTTTTATTCGATACTATCCAGCTTTAATCGGCGTTTCGATATTTGTCGATATTTTTAATTGATATTTGATATGGGGTGCATATTTAGGGAGGATCTCATACAAAAATATTTTTAAAGTAACATTTTCTTAAAGACCACGTGAAATTTACACCACGTGTCCTTTATATCAAGAAGCATACCTTAGGCTATAAAATTTTTATTTATGGTGCATATTTAGGGTGGTCCTCATTCAAAAATATTTTTGGTTTGGAGATAGATTGAACCCTAAGGAAGGAATAGAGATGGCGACATGATCTTTATTTTTTTAAGCATTCTATATAGAAATTTTATAGCTTAACCTTTGCTTCTTGACGGACATGCAGTGTAAATTTTATGTGAATCGATTGCGTTGTATTTGTGAAAATGTTATTTTAAAAATATTTTTGTATAACCATAACCACCCTAAATATGCACCCCAAATAAAAGTTTTATAGCCTAAGCTATGCCACTTGATATAAGAGCTACGTGGTGTAAATTCGGTGTGAATCGGTCCAGCAGTTCTTAAGTTATACAGATTGTAACTAACCCGACTTTGCTTCATTTATATATAGATAAATCCATCAATATATTAAAAACTAGAACCAATTTAGTACTTTCATGAACATATTCGTAAACTGGGTACATGAAACTATAGAAATCCGCAGAAACATCCAGGGCAACAAAACCACTGACCAGTGTGATAATAAGTTTCGTGCTTTTGAAATTAATGTAGTCAAATAACACCGATTTGTAGCTTAGTTTTCAAAAATAGTAAAATTATATGGTGTTCAAGTAGAAGACTGAAATAAAAAAAAGTATTGACCAAATCCATCTCAAACCATGCAGTCGGAGTGACTTCAAATTGTGGAATTGGTTGCCGATTAAATATGTTGTTTTTACCGTCCCCCGATTTGATTGAAAATTATTTTTTACGAAGTTATGCCCATTTAAAGTTTTAGTGTCAAAATAGTCGCATTTTCATCCAAATCAAAATAATTAATTTTTGTCTTTTGATTCTAATAGAACTTCTGATTCTCTGTCAGAATCTTTAAGAAATTTTGAAAGTTGTTGAAAATTGGTGGAATAATAGCGGGGTCAAAAACAACTATTTAAACCATTTGCATGTTCTTTTACTAAGGACACCAATTACTTTGGAACTTTTCTGAGCATACAGAATAGATGTATTGAACTTTCTCTTTAAAATTTATTTAAAAAAAGTGCAAGTTTGACCAAGTATAAAATTTTTCAACCGCCTTTATGCACTTCGGCTTTTCATAAAAATGGTACTATGCAGAGCGGCGCTGTTGTAAGTTAAACTTTATTTAAAATACTTTGTCGAAAAATTTGAACAACTTTATTAAAAATTTGCCACTGATGATGGTGTTCGGTGTACACCGAAATGTACATATGGAAATATGAAAATGTAGTTTCTTTTATTTATTGAACCATTTTAATAAAAAGGCGAAGTACATCAAGGCGGTTGAAAATTTTTATACTTGGATACCATTTGCTTCGTGATATTGTCCTTTTTGTTAGTTTTTGAGTAATAATCAAATTATAATTTAACCACTTTTCACAGTCAAATACATCAAAAACAGCAATGATACTGACCATATGTATAGCCATAAATCTAAGGACCGCATAAATCGCTATTGAAAAATAAAACTTGAATACTATGTATAGAGGAGACTTACAACTTAATTTTCATTTGCATAGAAATTGCTTCAGATCAATCAGTGCGATTGGCCTAAGTAAATAAAGTCGTTTTTTTTTAGATATTTGATTGAACGCCATTTTTCTCAAAAACCAAAAGTGATAAAAATCAATGGCCGAATTTAGCGTCAAAAATTACCTAGGAAATGAAAAAAAAAATTCAAATTGATATTTCAAGCAAATTCGTATGATAGGATTATATGATCCTTACTGTGAACCTTATAACAGAGATATAAAAAAAAATGTCTGTTCAATTCATTTAAGTGCGCAATTTTAAAACCCGTAGACCGTAAGGCATTATAAAAATTTGTTCTTTTTCAAACTTTAAATAATAAAGTTATTAGACTAATTCGTAAAAAAAAATAAGTTACAGCGAAAAGAAAACCCCATAGCAATGCACTAAATAAAAGATTAAGGGAGCGGCATATGACGGTGACAGTCAGTTTTTTTTCCGCAGAATTTAATTAACTAAACGCAAAGCGGCGTAAAAGTTGTTAATGAATTATTTAAAATATAGTTGAGAAAAAAAAAATTGTGCTAAGGGTCGCTCAGCGATATCTAATGGTCACGGGGACGGATGTGAGACGTGAAGCAAAAACAACAGCAGCAGCAAAAGTAAATTAGCTTTGAAAAAAAACTAAATTAATTAGAGGTCAACAGGTTGCAAAATAAATGCGGCGCGCAATTTGCAAATGTGTTGACGGGTGGCGCGAAATGAAAGTAAAACGTATGGTGGCGGCATACGTTAAACGAACCGATTTTAATTATTCATAGTTTTGTGCTCGTGAAGAATGAAAAACACGTGAACACCTTTTTTTGGGTGCAAATTAATTTAACTTGGTGTGCTTTTTTTAGCTATAAATTTGATATATAGAACAATTTGCGCTTATACAGTTTTTTTTTAAGTTGTGAATTTATTTCGGTTGAACTTGAGTTTTAGTTGACAAACTGTAACACATTTTCATCAAATTTTTCTTTTTTTTTTTTTGGGCACATTTTTTTTAACCATGTGTTTTAACCTTGGCTTTTAAAGGCGTGTTGACAATTTTTGTTTTCTATTCTTTTTTTTCTCGTTACGTTGATTTTTTTAATGCCAGAGGCCAGATTTTATTCAAGCGACCGTCGCGAGTGTCAAACGTAGACTAGTTGAATGTCAGGCAGTTTGCAGGCAACAAAGCCACAGAAAGAAAAAAATTACATTGCCAAAACAACAACAACAAGAGCAATATGAAAGGATGATGATGATGATAATAATGATGTTGCAGGAGTTGATGAAGAGTAAAAACAAAAACAATTCAATTGGAAAAAGGATGTTAAGCGTTGAAAAAAAAAATATCTAAACCAAAAGAACATCGACATTAATTTGAAGGAAGGAATCAATGAACGTTTAATAATTGAGTGAATGTTGTTTGGTTCACAGTAAAAAAAATAAAAAACCCATTGCATAACTTAAGGATGGGGTTAGGTACTTAGTTATGCCACATGTCGTCTTTACGTTTTTACAAATTGAGCAATTTTTTTAACTTTTTATTTAGCTACAGTGGTGAATGTTTAAATTTAATCGTATTTTTACGGAAATATTGCCACAAGTTTAAATCACATTGTTTATAAACATTATTTAAAAACATATTTAGAATATAATATGTGTATAGTTTTATAGAAGAATATTTCTAGACAATGTCTATAAATATTTTTCTCGAAAATTTCATAAAGGCATACTCTTTCTAAGCATTATTCTTTAAATGTTTCATCTGTCCTTAGCGATGTTGCTTGGATTTATAATTTCCAACCTAATGTTTCCAAACGTTGTTATGATAGTAAAACTTTTTTGTATTTTCGTTTCTACCTGTGTTAAGGCTAAATCATTACCATAATATGGTAAAAAATGGAAAAACATGATTTTTTTTCGCTTAAGAATAAATCTCATTCAATATTAAACTTGATATTATTTTACTGAGCTTACTCAACAAAGTGCAAAACAACAACAAAAAGGTCTTAAGCTAGTCATACAAGTTTCATGCATTGCTAAATGGAATCATCAGTGACCTTTCTAAATCTGATATGTTTCCATTTTCGTCCAGTTTTTTTTTTTGGTAACCGAATCAAAAAGAGAAACCAAGCAATGCAAAAATTTTTTTTTCTGTTGTATGTGTTGGTTTTTATAATACTTTTTTGCAGTCAAAACGAAGTAGCAAGCTTAAATCGTATAATTATTCGGTGATGAAATAGACCATCAACACTTAACTTTCAAGATTTTTCTGCTCAAAAAATTAAGCTTTAAATCACTATTTGGATTGAGACAACAAGTATTGGATATTTCATATTAATCGTAACACAAGCACCTTTTGCAGATTTTTATTCTTTTCGCTCAAGAATAAAACTCAATTTATGCTTAGCTCGATATTCGGAGAAATTTTTTCAAAAATCTCAAGTCATTACTTTAGTAGTGAGAACTATCATTCAAAAAATCAAATCCACGTAATTGAGCTCATAAGCTTTATATTTTGATTTGAAAAATTTTTTTTTTACTCAGTGTTAAGACTTATTCAATGTAGAAGTCAGTTTTTTTATTATTGTCTCAAGACATAAACTCATTATCAATGCATAACTCGTGTAAATTGTTTTTTCCAAGTTTCAAATCACTACCTAAGCAGTAACAGCAACCATTTGAAATGTCAATTCTCCGCCATTTAACTCCTTATCCCACTACGCCATTTAAGCATAAATCATTAATTGACTCACACAGCCTGTGCGACAGTGAGCGCGCGCGAAAAAAAAAAGACTTAAAACCACATCTGAGCCTTTGCACGGATGCGGTAGTGGGTGTTGTGGTTGAATATCACACCTTACCACACCACACATTTACAGTTGGATGACAAGACAATGCATACACAAACACACACACACACAGCAACTGACAGGATAATATTTTATTTATTTTATAGTAGCTGAGCTGAAGTACAGCTACTACTACCATTGTTCACAATAGAGATGAATTTTGGTTTTGAAATTTATGTTGTGCTCTCATTCGCATTCCTCATAAATTTATGCCCCAGTACTTACTCACTCTACTCTACATCGTCTGTATATTGGAGCATTTTGTACTCCCACGTAATTTTCTTGTTCTTCTTTAGTAAACCACATCAAGTGGGTTTTCCTCTTTTTTTCATTGTCATTTTCCTGTCACTTTCTGTCAACTAATAGAATTTTGCATAAAATTCCATTTTCCTCCTCAATGTCCGTTTCCATATGATAAGTAACGTGATGTTATGCTATAAAATATTTTTTTTATTCGCATGCGACTTTTTTTCCATTTAAGATCTCTTTAATCCTTTATAGCTCTTGACCATTTGTTGTTGAAAATGTGGTTAAAAGCTTTTTAATTACAGGATTGAACGAAGTACCGTGGAAAAAATGTTAATGACGTATGCAAAGTATACTCAAGCCAGTTTTTGTTTGTAGATATCTACGTTACTCGCTATTAACAGCACAAACATAGAGAAGAAGGTTCAAACGAGTAAAATATGTAAAAATTATTTTGATCGAACTCATACTACAACTTTTAGACATTCCAAAAAAAGATTAAATATCAAGGGAAATCGAACTATCAAATAAGGACATAGAATAGTTTTAAATTAACGACAATTGTCAATCCAATTATGTAGCATTAATTAAAATTTTTTCAAGATTTTGAAAAGTTCTTTCGAAAAAAATTAAAGACTATTTTTTTGCCTGTCATGTTGCTTAACTAAATAATAAACAAGAATATTCAATAACCCAACTATTAAATACCAACACGTTCGATTTATCATAGACTCAGCATCAGGATAATATCTAACAAAGAAATGAAAGAAAAAAAATCCATACGACTATAACAAGGACAAAAGAAAATCACCTCCTAAAGCAGAGGATAAACAAATGAAAGGTGACACAAACGAGTAAAACCACATTTAGCCCGGTGTAGCTGCTGCTGGTGTCACCCATCAAAGACGGAGACTTCCACCACATGACAAAGTAAAGACAAAGCAGAATTGGAATGAGTTTTGTGTAGGTCACAGCAAGGTTGTGTTTATAAAACACTCAATAATGATGGATAATTAAAATAGTTATTTAATGAGAAAGTCACTCAATCAAGATACGGAATTGGTGGTGAAAGTGGATGGATGAGGTTTGGTCATGCCATGAAACATAAGGAAATGAGTGAAAATTGTTTGAATAGAAAATAAAGGGAGTAGAGAAAAAATATTATTAATTTAATGAGCAAAGTTAGCTTATCTTTTCTTAATTAAAGCGCAATTTAAGTACATACCGAATTATTAATTTAAATATTTTTTTTTGTAAGGAAAACTTTACTTAAAAGTGTTAAGCTTCTCAACAGAAGCAAAAAATTTATTCCAAATTTTCCTATGTGGGTTCCAAGAAATTTCATAAATTTTTATTAAAGCTTTAAAATCTGAAAATAAACTTTCAATTTTTTTTAACAGGTTTATTGCAGCCGCCTAGTTTAATTATGCAACTGGCAGTGCAATTTCTATTTTTAGCAAAGTTTGTGCGCAACGAACGTTATGAAGTTTTTTTTTATAGCAAATATTGCAGCCTATAAATAAAAAGGACTCTTTTTAACATGCAAGTTCCATAACAACTACAATATATTCGAGCAGGCGTTTTTAAACAACAGCCTGCATGTTCAACATCTCGTTGAGTGGGAAAAGTTGTTACATACATTTGGTAAAAAAAAAAACAGAGAACGTAGGTAAAGGGTGTTTTTTTAAAGTGCTGAAATTTTTAGTTGTAATAAAACCGCACAGAAATTAAGTTTCAATAAGATTATTAAATTATGTTAATTCTTTCATAATAATTTGCGCAATATTTTCAAAAAATTGGATTCATACTTAATATATGTATATGTATGTATGTAGTTTTACTTCAACAAAAGTTCTTCCCTAAAAAAAGTTACGATTTTATTTCCGAAAATAGCAAACCCATAAATTGTAGTTAAATTTTTGTATCCCAACTAGTGATATCCGCGGCTTCGCATGCGTTCGTGTACTGAAGAGAGTTTGTACTTTGAACTTCGAAGCAACGGTACAAATGTGAAGGAAAAAAAAACAATAATAACAGTACAGTATTCAAGAAGCACAATTTTTGTGTGATATTCAACTTCAAAAAATAAACAAAATAAGTAAGCAATAATCATTTGTAGCACAAATATGTTGTTTTAAAAAAGAAATTATTAAAATCGGTTCGATATATTTTGCGCCAAAGCCATTTCCACATAAACCATTTCATGTAAATAGTAAAGAAATATTGATATAGATACTCGTAGATATTAATATGTTTCCTTTCTAATATGAACTGATATGTTTGAATCTAAGTGCTCCCTTCGAGAGAACTTCAAAGAACTACATATTTTAAAGTTTCAAAAATTGATGTTTCCCATTAGATTACTTGATATGCCAGCGAGGAGGTGGAAAAGGGAGTAATTGTCGGTATCTTCCGAAAAGCCGATTTTCAGTAAATTTTAGTCAATAGTTTATTTAATACCATAGGATCATTAGTTTAGAAGCTGTATCGAAAAAAAAACTCAGTATTCGCATTTTCAAAGCAAATTGGACGAAAATATAGATCATGCTCTACATCGGAAACTTGAATTTCTGTCAACGGTTTCAAACTAGAGACAAATGTTTAAATCGAGCTTGTCTCACGTATTCCGAGGCATAATAATTTTCATACTGGACACTGTAAATTTAAGATCTTATAAAAAATTGCAGACATCAAAATATTTGACTGTGGAGTCATTTACAATATTGTTTCAAAATAAATTTTTCTAACAATTAAAATATTAAAAAAAAAAATTTTTAAAATCTCTCTCCATTTTTAAAAAATTTTGAATTTTTCGTGAAAAGTCTCACTTTTAAATTTTACTTTTTAAAATTGCGCGTTACTCATACGACATGTTGCCAATGTGATATCTCTGGCTACGCAAATAAAGACAGCAAGCGACAGCTTTATTGTAGTTGATCAAATGCATACATCCAACTTGAAGAAATTAACTACAGGCATTTAATAGATTAATAAATTATTTTAAAATTGTCATTATCCGTAGTTTTATGTTTATATAAACAGCTATGCTCACTTCATTTTAAAGCTACCATAACCAAGCAGTTTTATTTAAAAAGAATACATCGTGCTCTTAATACAAAATACTAAAAATCTGTCATGTGAACTTAAGACAGAAAACAAATTACCATAAATATTTAAAATAAAACACTTTCTGCAAAGTTGAAGAAAATTTAATGATCCACAAATATTTATTAAGCAATTACTATTTATTTAAAAACACTTAAAAAATATCTATAAAAATTTGTAATAAAAATTGTTTTTCAAAATGAGCACATACTTAAAATGCATGTACCTAGCGATAAGTATTAAAATGCGTTTTTAGTATCAATTATTATTGCACGTGTAAAGAAATGTTTGCTAATTATATAGAGTTTAACATATGCAGGGCCGTCGACAGGGGGAGGGGCGGTTGAAGGGTGGATTCCCCCCGGGCCCGCAGTTCTTCGAAGGGGCCCGTAAATTCTTAAAATCACTATTCAAAATAAAACTTGAAAATGAATGATAACCGTCGAAATATTCAGGGCCTTTGCGTTTTTTCGTCCGTTAGAATGTAAAGGTCTCTAGTATTTGTAATGAAACTCTACTTTCCAAAGCATGTTTTTACCGACTATTTATACAACCTCAATCTTTAAATGTAACTTGGAAACAAAACTGATATACAGATACGCATTTCAATTGTGCATGTATCTGCATTTTGAACTCTGGTCGTTTGCCTGTAAATGATACTTTTACCATCCCACATCATATTTAATTTTATGAACTTTAATTGTCAGCCAATCAATTTTAAATTTTTCTGTATTGTAGAGAAGAGTCTGACAAAAATTTAAAGGTATGAAACGTGCCTATAGTATTAGTGTGTAGGTCGTGTAAAGTAATTAATTACTTTGTAATATTAAATTAATAATAATAATAAATTATTTGACTTAATAAGAACAAATGGTTTTTCCATTGATGTTAATAAAATCCTCAATTTTCGTAAATTGTAACTTTTCTGTAGGCATTTGAATTCTTAAAATTTTTATAATAAAATTTTCTATATGATAAGAGGGCTAACTTTTTAAAATCAATATTATTAATTCCAGATTTAGGACTTCCAAATTGAAATTTGTTTTAAAAAAAACGAAAAAAAATGATTTTGTCACTAATACCTTTGCACGTTCCATGCCTCAAAATTTTTGTCAGACTATTCTCTACAATACAAAAATATTAAAAATTGCTTGGTTGACAATTAAAGTTCTTAAAAAAATCATTGGCATATTCGGATTCTAAGGAGAATTCCACTATAGAAAGTGTTATAGCCAGTCGTTGTGGAAAATCTTATTGAGTAGTGTAGTTGGGGGAGGGGCCCGTACATGGCTACCTCCGGGCCCGGATTTTCTCTCGGCCGCGCTGAACATATGTACACATAAGAATAACATTCTTTTTTATACAACTTTGTATATCTCAATTGCTTACCACACACAATAATTAAAATTAATTTGCGCATGTAATTATTAATTCATTTAACATTTAGTGACACGCAAAGCCTTTAAATTAAATTTCAATATCCAAATTACATGAAAAAGAACTTAAGATTCCAACTATGTGCGTCGCACGCATTGACCACAAAGAATTTCCAATATTATTTTGTACCAAATTTCAATATTGATTTTATGTTAAAATTCCACAACGCGTTCAAATGACAGCGCGTACTTGACATTCTTACATATTACGTTTTGCTCATGAGCTCGTACGTCATTGAAAGTAGAGGTATAAAATTCTCTGTATGCATTATTGTCCAGTGCATGTAGTCAAAAAAAAAAATTGTGTTTTTACGTAAAAAACCGACAGTGATTTGATCAGTACTACTGGAGATAATAGATTTCAAGTATGAGAAGATTGGAGAAGCAAATTATCAAAAATTCATATGTGAATATTTTCGAAAATAAAAATTTTTTCAGCAAATTCCTGATGTATATCAGGATCAACTAAATTTGTTAAAAAATGCTGGTAAAACATTTTTTATCGAATTTTTTTTCCCTGAAATCCGAGCGGTTTGTAAAAGAACCATGAATAAAATGAAAATTTCTCATCAACGTCAGATGAATGAAATATTACTACATTGAATAAGAGTAAATCACTTCATAGCACTCACTCCATATAAAATCTCTAAGCAATTTAATATATTTTCATATACAAAGCTACGTTTTGGTACAACACTCCACCATACCATACCTACCAAGGGATTGGCTGACTGACATAAGTATTATCTTAAGGGTTATGGAAAACCACATTTATTGGCTTAGTTTTGTTTGAGTATGTATACATGCTTATGTATGTATATATAAAAGTGCTTAACAACAACTAATAAAACAACAAAAATAACAAAGTCGATGTCTACTGAATCAAAGTAATCAATTAAAATGTAAATATTTGCGTGAAAATCATTTTCAAGTTATTTACATAGAACTTTGTTATATTGTGAGGTTATGTGGTGAAAACATATCATACTCGTCCTGCCATAAGAGAAAGTGCTGAATCGAATTGTGAGTAATAAACTTAAACTTGTTTTATGGTAAAATTTCATTAAGGTAATGTAATGTGAAACATCAAATTCTAAGAATTCATATATTTATATTCGTAGTTACAGGCAGAACTTATTTTCAGTATTACCACAAAATTACATTGAAAAAATATTAGAAAATTTATAAAAAAAAAACTTAATTTTCGACTATAGTTGCGAGTCATTAATTTTGATATTTCATTATTATTAATCCAAATATAGAGAAATATAAAATACGCTGTGATTTTTATGAAAAATTTGCACAATTAATTTCATGAAATTGTGTTGGAAATTTTTATTGTTGCATTTTTATTGCATGTAATAATAAGAAAAGTAACATCGATTGTTAAAAAGGAACTATAAATTCATTTCAGAATCAAATGCATACAGCGTGCTGAGGAAAATGTGCGTCAGTGCTTTCCTCAAAAATGATTTCCCTTGTGTTCTCACAAAATTAAGTTTCTTTTAAAATGTCCATTACAATCAGTGGAGCCAGCTATTTAAAAACCACAATATAGAGTGTTGAGTGCCAGCGCTCTCGGAGTGATGTGAGTACAAAATGATGTTTCTTTGTTCTATCAGGCAATGTCACAAAATATCGAATGCTAACGAAACAGCCGAAAAATTTTAAAATTTTATAATGTCGAAAAATTTCGAAAAAATTGCAAAACACGAAAAATTTTGATGATGATGAAAAGTGTCGAATAACGTTGAAAAAGTCAAAAAATATTAGATTTCAAAAAATTTTAAAGAAGTCAAAAATTGTGGAAAAATTTGATTTATTGTAAAAAGTTTGAATAGAAAAAGTCGAAAATTTTCAAAAAGTCAAAAATGTTAAATATGTCAAAAAAATTTGGTAATTTTGAAGAGTTCATAAACACTTGAAAAATCGAAATGTTTGTTATAGTCGAAATATGTTTGAAAAGTAGAAATTTGTTCAAAAGTTGAAAAATTCTGAAAAATTCGCAAAATTTAAAAGAAAGTCGAAAATTACTGAGAGTCAAATAACGTTAAAAATGTTGGAAAAGTCGAAAAATATTGACAAATCGAAAAAAATTTTTAAGTCAAAACACATTGAAAAATTTAGAAAAATTATTGAAGACCTGAAAAATTTCAAAAAATGTCAAAGTCGAAATGTATTGAAAATGTTGACAAGTAACGAATGACTTGATAAAAGTCGAAAACGTAACACAGTCGAAACTATGACTGCGCGCGTAAGCTTTTATACGCTAGTCTTAGAAGCAATTCTCTCTGAAATGGATTTTATATTATACCCGCTAGTAAAGTTATTCTACACATCAAAATCTAATAAATTTATTTTGTTACAAAAAAAAATGTAGGGGAAGGTGGGGAAAAACGCTGCACGGGGCAAAACAGTACAAAAAGTATATTAATTGTTGCATTACAACGCCATCTAATGTAATTATAAGGCTTTTTTTTTTTGAAAACTTCGTTGTCCCGTTAGGTATACCACTTGGCCCCACCTTCCCCTACATTTTTTTTTGTAACAAAATTGTTTTTTTTTTTTAATATGCAATTTCTAATAAAATGCTCATACATTTAAATTAGCCACTCACCATCTTCCTGTGACATGATACTTTCATCCGGTGAACTGGGTTCACGTGGATATGCTGATACTGCTGCAGCTGCTTTGCGACTCTCTTGCAATTTGGTGAAAAATAACACAGCATAATCGACAACATCACCAGGCTGCTCAAGCAGATATGCTATTGAAAACTCTAAAAGGACTTCACGCAGGGCGTCAGGAACTTGAATACGTTGCTTTTGATCGGCGCTCGACATGTTAAAACCAAGTCTGTAAATAAGTAAAATTAATACATTAATTTTGAATTGAAGGAGCTGTGCGCAAAAATTAAAAAAAAAACAATAAAAAAAATTTAGCTTTCATTAGAAGAGTTTTTTTTCTTGGAAAATTTTTGTCGCAGATTCCACGAAAAAAAAAAACACGCTACAGCTGAAAGACGGAAAAATTTCTAAACAGCTCAAATGAATTCTTAATTAACAACAGGGTAAAACAAAAAAAGACCTGACAAAGATTGAAATATATTTTGAGAAAATTCTGATCAACTATCGCAAACAATGTACAGCGCCATCATGTCAATTTCTATTTTTAACTGCACTGAAAATTTAGGATTCTACATATATTTCGATTCAACCTGGTAAATTTGTTCCATTTGTTATCTTTGTCATGTTTGTTGAATAAAAAATAGCATTGATCAATAAGTAAAAATTTACAATATTGGTCTTTGCTGAATGACTGTAAGTTCGATTAAATAATGTTTAATTATAATAAAAAACAGTCGATAAAATCAACTTTCTTAAAAAAATTAACATTTATTAGCAATGTTATTATTAAGGTAATTTTCTAGAAATTACGAAAATTAATATAAATCTTTTTACTTGTCAAGTACAAAAGTATTCATTCAATTAATTTTCATAAGCAAAACACGTAATTTTAACCAAACAAATTAAAGACTTTGTGACCACCCACGCTACTCAAAGTCAAAAACCTATTTTTCAAATAACCAATAATCATAATAATAATAATAATAACAAAAACAAATCCTTTAAATAAGCACTACAACCAATTTTAGTAGCTGCCTTATAGCCAAAGTTAAATACTTAAAGTCTTAATGACGGCAATTGCCATGAAAGGATTTTCATTATTGTTGTTGTTGCCGGTTTCTTACTCATGTTATTGTTGTTATATTTTAGTGTTGTTAGAGTTGTTGTCGTTCGAAGTGAACATTTTTGATTGATGATTTATTTGCGCTAAAAATAATATAAATTTTATTTATAAATAGTAACACACATTCCATATTTATTTAGTTATTAATGGTGTTTGCAAATGAATGTCAAGTTTTATTTAGTGCAAAAAAAAAAATTTAAATTGTAGCTATGCACGTACTATATGTACATGCATTGAAACTTTTGCGAACTGATGTTGATATTTAATTTTAAAGTTGTTATCTAAATGACATTATGAATTACATTTTAAGTTAAGTAATCACTAAGATAAGGACACTTCTTTTAGTAATGAAAATCGATAATTTTTAAGAGCACGTTTTGGTTTTTTTAGAAGCTTAAATTTTATTTAACTTTTTTTTTTAATTTTTGCGATATCATGAGTTCAATTTATACATTGGGTATGAAATAATAGGTAATTTTAAAATTTTTCGTGCAAAATGATCTTCTCGGATTTTTTTTGAAAATTACCTTTTTGTACAAAGTTATATTTAATTATTTTGTATAATTTTTATAATTAAACATATAAAATTTGAAAAAAATTAGAAAATCCGAAAAATTTGATCGATTTTTTTTTTGAATCACACAAATTCCAACTTAAGTTTTGTTTGTAATTTTAGCAGAATTTTTAATAATCGATAAACAAAATATCATGTCATTGCCATAAAAATGTTGTATCAGACGCATTCCAGCAGTTTCTAATTTTTTGGCACAAATTTTGAAATGATTTTTGTTGCCATTATTTAAGTGGCAGTAAGCGTGTCAGCATATTTGCAAAATGTCTTGTCAAAATTTGACAGTAAAGAATGAGATTGCTACAAAATCAAAAATTAAATACGTGATTTTTAAGAAAAATATTTGTGTTTTATTTAACATGTACATACAATAAGAAAGTAAAACATATGTACGTATGTACATTAGGGCGTTTCACATTTGTTTGAATAAACAAAAAAATATCACAGTGTTAGGGTGCTTTAAATTTTTGTTTACTTTTTAACATTTTTCCTTCTAAACTATCAATGGCAGTGAGTAGAAAGTTCATAAGATTGGTCAAAATATTCAAAAAAATATTGAGGTACGTCATTGAATAAATTTTTACAATAAAAAAAAATATCTTTTAAAGATTTTGCCAACTTAAATGAAACTGCATATGGGGAGAAATACGTCAAATGTCCTAGCGCGGCGCGCGAGCACTAAATTCTGTTGTTTTCAACTCGTGCTGGTGGTACATAAATGTACCTAAAAAAAATTTCCGATACATCATTTCGATGTATTTTTTCCTCAGCTTTCCAATGGTTTTGTCAGAATTCCCGAAATTTTCCATTTTCCTGGTGAAAAATCCCAAAACGTGTTATATCTCAAAAGCGATATTTTTAATATTTTTTTTAATGCTTTTAATTGAAAGCTGAGGTTTTTTACATTAAAAAAGTTATTTTCCAAAGAGTGCTTTAGCATTTGTCTATGAGAAATACAGCGCGAAAAAGTATTTGCGCATGTATTTTGTTCTTATGACTTGAGTAACGGCAAGAGTTAAACGAATCGATGCGTGGAAGAAAAAATTACAGGAGCCCCCCTTATTTCGACAAAAAATAATACTAGGGCAAAACTCTCACGTAGTTTTATTATTGAACATTGATACTACAACAATGCGTAATTTCAGCCAAATCGGTGCCATAATTTTTTCACCTGGAGTTTTCGTATGTTTTACCCCATATATGTATGTATGTATGTCAACGTTTAACTCAAATCCTTTGATAACTCAAAAGAGTGAAAAAAATGTGTTATACCACTTCCGAAATAAACTGCTCACACATAAATATAACAAAAATCAGAACATGTTTTATCATTCATTATATTCATAAGATCATTAGCTTAGTAGTAATATCGAAGTAGCAGTTTTAGAGCACCTTCACCTGAGGTGAAGTAAAGAGCTAAGCTTTCAGAAGGTCAAAAACTTGAATTTTTCATAAAGATATGTAAAATCGACCTAGTTCTATTTTTTTTTAAAGCAAACAGCACTTTTTGCTGTTAAAAAGTTTTACTGTAAAAATAATTCTATTTATTTAATAACACAAGGTGTAAGCTTAAAAGTCAAAATTCAAACTAAATTATTGTCGTAACAACAAACCAATCACTTGAGTGAAAATGTGTGTAAAAGTCTAAACATTGCAACATAGCGACACCAAAAGTTGACCACAAAATTATGACGGTGATAAAAGTCAGCACAAAGTTGTGATGAAGTATTAAACCAAGTTGCAGTTTACGATGTGCCAAGGTATAATACAACAGCAGCAGCAACAACAGCAACAATAGCATTGCAACCAATAACAGCAACAATAAGAATAACAACTTAAGCCATAAAACTAACAATAACTAAACCGAAAATGAAAAAAAAAAACAAAATGAGAGAGTGAGAAAAACTTTTAACAACTGAATCAACAACAACAAGAAACTCCCAATTTTTCAATGTGTTGCTGGTTTGCTTTTCTCATATTGTTGCTGCTCGTTATTGCAAATGAAGAAGCAAAAACACTTTCCTAGCAATTTTATTCAAGTAAGTTTGCAATGTTAACAATTGCAGCAGCAGCAGCAGCAAACGCTAAGCAAACAACAACAACAACTACAACTTCTGTAAGAAAGCAAAATGACAACAACAAAAATTAGCAATAGCAATGAACGACAAATAAAAAGAAAAAAAAATTGGAATGATGACTTAAATGGCGACAAATATGGCGACTAACGTCAATAATACATTCAAACAACAAATGTAGAGCACACACAAATACTTTTGTGTGCATACACACACACACGCATGCACAGACATTAAGCAGGTATTTGTAAAAGTTGTAAACATTCAAAGTTGCAGCCACTGAAAACGCAGCTTTCGCTTCGTTGCGCAGTGCGTGTTGGGTTTATTTTTTATTACTGCATGCCTGAATTACACTCAACATAAATTGATTAGTAAAGTTTGCTAATTCTTCAATACGAAATGTTGCTAGCTGGAACTCAGTATTATAAAGGTCTAATGATGACAAGAATATAATGAAGATTTTTTGATAATGAAGAGCTCGATTCAACATGACCGCTAGAACTCAAATAAAATATGAGCTTTCAAAAAAATATTCTATTCACAAAGTATTTCAAAATAATTTTAAATTTCTAGTCAAAAGATCTTCGACCGATGAAATTTTTGGATACCCTTTTATCGTTAAAGGGTATTTCCTCTTTATTAAAGTTTTATAAAGGATCGAACGTTTTGAAGAAAAACTTGCTGTGAATTCAATTCGTATTCAGCGAAATGTTGCTTCAACACAAATAATAAAGATTTGAGTGCAATACTCATAATTTAATTTAAATTATGCAAAAAATATCTTAGAATAAACCTTGAGACATTTCACTTAGTAGAGCCACAAAAAGGTATGCTATCATGCCCAATTGTACGAACATTTTCACAATTGTTCAAATACAACTTAGCTTTATTAACAATGCAATAGCAAGGAGTAAAATTGTAAATAAATTGAAAATGGGGGAAAAGTCGTTAGGGGTAACAAACTGATTGTAAAAATGTTGCAAAGGCATAAAAGCGCATAGCAAGAGCTGGCAATAAGTGCTAACTAGGTAGGGCGGCGGAAAGGATTAGTAAATGGCAGCACAAAAAAAAAACAGATTTTAGTAGAGACATTTAAAATGAAACCAGGTTGCAGGCAACACCTACTTAGTTGTAGAAGGTAACGAAATGAAAAACTAAACTTAAGCAAACAGTTAATGTGGTAGCATTTGCCACAAGTTGAAATGTTTAATTTATATTTATGTATATGTAGTTAACCGTTTTTTAAAAATATGTGAAAAATTATTATGCTCATATTCATATAACAAAATGAGTGGTAAAGAAAATACTATTAAGAACGGTGAAATTAGTGAAAATTTTTCACTAAAAATTTGTTTATTATAAGTACTAGCCTTAGCTTCAAATGGAATTTCAATTAAATAATTTTCAATAAAACTTCCAAATCAATATCATTAAAATTTATAAATCTTCATCGAAAATAATAATATTTTTGTAATGCCAAAACTGCATGCATTTTGCGTGCATTTTGAAATTATAAGCAACAAAGTAAATATTTAATTTAACAAAAATACAAAGATTCTCATCATCCCAAACATTTTGCAAAAGGAAAAAAAATATATATATAAAAATTTTTAAAGCTCATGCACACGTCATAAACATTAAATTTTAATTTCATTTTAATGAGGTGTCGATTGAGCAAAAAACGAAAAGCGCACACACAAATTGACGGCACATTGCTTGCAAAGATATATCAGCCAAACTCAAATGTATTTAGCGCAGTATGAATTCGAAATTATGGCGCGTGCGAAAATTATTTTGCTTTACATTTGAAATAGCACGTTTTATGTGCAGAAAAATATTACAAAGAAATTAAATTAAAATAGTCAACTAAATTAAATATCTTAATGGATTTATAGCAATTTCATTGAAGATGGTTATGTGCATGTTTATTGAGGAACATTCAATCAATTTAAAGTACATTGGCCTCTAATGTTTTTTTAAGATACCAAGAAAAGTATTCGATACTATAAACTTACAAAAAAATTTGAAAGCAGCCAGACTTTATACAATTGAACGTGTCGTTCTTAAAATTTGATAATTTGCTCCAGATGCCGTATAGCAGAGCTGTCAAAGAAAGCAATAATTTTCACTTTTAATTCATGAGAAATTCTGCATTCAGGGTTCAGCTATTTAAAAATGAAGTCGCCTGTAGACTTCAATGCTATAAGTCTGCAGCCTTTTCCAACGTAAATGAATTAAATTATTCTGATCATGATTGGAAGAATTGTGAGTGCATTGAAGTCTCCTCAAATCATTTTAAAGTCGTTGAAGTCACTTGAAGTCGTTGAAGTAACTTGAAGTCAGCTGCTCTGATTTAATTCAACAATCTATATATATATATATATTTTCCAAACATATATACAAGGTTTCCAATAAATAATGGATAACCTCCTAACAAAAAGTAAAAGTAGCAACGTTTTCGAGAATAATCGGCCTTTTTCATATTTTTGCAAAAATGCGACCTATGGTCAGTCACTCTGGTACAACGGTGCTATTTTCAATTAAACTCCATTGAAAAACACAGATATACTATATGTTACTAGCTAAATTGCTCGGTGTTACACGGGCTTCGACGAAAAAAATGCAATGTGTGCACAATTTATTCATGGAAATTATCGATCATGTACATATGTTATATACACACATTCACTGTTATATACATAGATTTTAGAATTAAATCAGAGCAGGCGACTTCAAGTGACTTCAAAGTGATTTGAGGAAACTTCAATGCACTCACAATTCTTCCAATCATGATTCCAATCCAAAATATGACGTCACCAGAATAATTGCATTCACTTACGTTGGAAAACGCTGCAGACTTATGGCATTGAAGTCTACAGGCGACTTCATTTTTAAATAGCTGCACTCTGAGTGCTGCACTTTTGGCAGTGCATTCAATGGATTTCAATTGAAAATGAATCAATTCTTTCACAGATCTGCCGTATAGTTAGGCAGCTGGTGGCCGAAATTTTTATATGATTTTATCGTAAGGCAGAGGTTAAAATCATGAACAAAAGGTACAATAAACAATTTTATCGCGTCTGCCTTTTATTTTAAGCAATGTGGCTCAATACAAAAATAGTTAAATGCAAGAGGCACACGTTTTTGTATATTTGATTAAGAGAAATTCAATTTTTATTTTCAATTTTTTGATATTTACAAACTTAGGTGATTTGACTGTCAGGCAGATTACGATAATTATAAAGATTAAGTCATAAGAAAGAAGAGAAACAACATCTGCCACTTAGTGATTGCAGCATTTAAAAACATGTATGTATATATAAAATTGAGTGATAAATCATTTTAACGCATGAGGTTCGCATAATATGACTGGTTCTTTTACTTATAAAAACCATAAAAATAGAGTAGGCACACGATCCCAGCGCTGATTATGCGAAGGCAGACGTTTACTTTTTTATAACCACTCGCGCTAAAAGACCCGGTTATGCGCTCGTATTGCTTTGTTACCAACTTAATCTCAATTACTCTGCACGTAACGTATTGTAGAAAACATTTATTGAGAAATTAAATTCTTAAAACTTATATTTCATTAGAAAAATTGTTTTTTTTTTTCTTTAGTTTTCCCTCAGACAATGTAACGAATCATAAAAATTTATTAAGAATTTCATGCCATTTTATGTCACCACCATAAAATTTGAGTAATCAATTACACGCATATCACAGTTTTTAACTTGACAGTTAATAATTTTACGCGTTACGACGACATTATCAGTCCCTTAGACACCGCTGTGTCAAGACCAAGGCAAAAAGTTCGATACCAAAACAATTTGTTTGCAATTTGGTATGCAAGGAAGACACCGTAAAATGTATTAATAGCAATTTCGTTTTTTTTTTTTCACTAACGGCCTAACAATAAATTACAAAACATCTAACAATAAAAATTTAAATTTATGTACATTGACAAAAATTGAAATTAGTATGGATGGCTGACTGTATCAATTATATATATAACAACAACTGCAGTAACATCAAAGCAACAAACTATGTACTATGGGTTTGTAATAACAGATGTCACTCTATAAATTACAGCAATTGTTACAAACAATTAAGGTGAAACAACAACAACAACAGCAACAACAAAAACTTTCAAGTGTCATGACAGAAAACAAAAAAATTGCAACTACTAAATATTGAATCAATTGCTAACTACTATGAATGACACAAACATTGAATCAATAAGTAGCTGTGTTACACTGACAAAAATGAAAAACTCTATTTAAATTTTTTACTTTTTTTTTGGATTACGCATCTGACCATTTTTGTTTTTAAATTCATCTGAAAAAAATAATGATTTTATATTTGATTCAACTTTAAATGTATGAAATCGATGTGCTTTCAACTCCTCTACAACTTTGGTCTTAATATATTTTTCTACTTTTGGCTTACTTTCCGAGTTATTGCTCAAAATTTTTTTGTCGGCCTCTCACAATCAGGCCCACCACTATTCTAGTGGCTGACGCTGATTTCGATTATCAGCCATACTTAAACTGTCATTTACAAAAAAAAACTTAAGTGGAAGGAAATTGCTTCGAAAAATGCAACGCTACGCAACGGACTATAAGTTAACCAAGTAAACAATGTTTTCAGAATTTTTCCAGCGTTATTTGTTGCTAAGTTATGACTTTTTTTCGACAACATATCGAGTAAACCGTAAATTTTAACTTAATTCCAATGTCTTAATTTGTTTGGTTTTGTGATAAACTTTGTTAAGGATAGAGGCCTTTTTCACAAGGACTTAGCTTTTGATGAAGCTTGAAAATTGTAACAATGCGCTTGTCATAACTAATCTACAGCTCATTTTAGAGAACGAAAAAGTTTAACGTTGAATATTTGTATTTATTTTTTACTCAACATTTAGTAAATTAATGGAAATGGTTTTTTTTATAAGTTTATAAATTACTAGCTGTCCCGGCAGACGTTGTCTTGCCCTTTCTGGTAGGTGTTCCGGCTGTTGTATGAACTCAAGCGATGGAATGTATAAGCAAAACAACCCATTTTTCCAGTGAAACTTATTTTACCAGGACTTTTTATATCAAGTCCCATTCATCTGCGTCCAGTACTTCATGAGATATGATTAATTTGATTTTGGAGGGTGTGTCACTGCCCATTTTTCTAAACCAAACTTTGCAAAAACCTTCCGTGGCCCACATACAAAATTATGTGCCTCTAAGGAACAGCAACGTGGTGTAAATTCTATGTGAATCAACTAATTGGTCTCTGTAAAAATGCTGTTTTTAAAATATTTTTGTATGAGGGCCACCCTAAATTGCCCACATTGAGGTATGATTTGTGAATCTAAACCATCCAGGGCGCCACCCAAACGCATACAAAAAGATTCATTCAAATCGGTCCAGCCGTTTAGGAGTAGTTCAGTGACATACACACGTACAGTAGAATTATATACATATATAAAGATAAAATTAAAATTTATTTCATAGCAATTAATTTTTACAGTGTAATTGCGATGATGATGACTATAGCGACACCATGTAGAACAAAATAAAAATAAAAAATTTATTTTCAACGCAACATTACGAGTTCGAACAATTTATGGGTCAAGGCAGCTTACTTGCTACAATAGCGACGACAACAACAACAACAACAATAGCAATAACAGCAACATTAACAAAGTAGCTGCAGTGGCGGCAGCAGCAAATATGTTGCAGCAACTATGTATATACTGACTATTGACTATTAACAGCAAATAGAAAAAAAAAAAGGAAAATGTAATGAGTGTACGATATTTGTAGACGGCGTTAAGTTTACACAAACAAAATCATAGCCGGTTAATGCAGTTAAATATCTATAAGATATATAGATAGAAACAATTTTATAGATACACGCATGTGTGCATAAAATTGAAATTTATGAGATTCTGAAATTTCTCAAGTTTAATTGAAAATGTTATATAGAACTTTAAACATTGATTGAATTGCTAGGCGAGGCATTTATTAAATAAAGATCTAGATTAAGAACTTGTAAGTAATTTCAACGCTATTTGCAGTTTAGTATCTAACAGATGAATTTTTCATTAAGATAACAAAAGATTTATAGCAAATGAGTTGTTTGCAGATTTGCGTAATTAAATTTTAGTATATTGAATATTTCTGCAAAAATTTCTCTCTTCATTTTCACAAGAAAATCATTTGCATTAAATTTTGTTTTTCTTGTTGTTTGCTTGCTATTTTTAAGTTTTTTTTTTCCTTTTCCTTTTTTAAGAAAAATGACTTGCAAATTGAAATATCTACATTAGCAGAACAATAATGAAAGTCGCTGCGAGCCCTTAATTTACATTATTTCAACATTTTCATATTTTTGCCATATCACACTTCCAACTTTTCAACAGCATACAAAAACACGCATCATACAAAATGTATGAATATAATATTCAACTGAAGATGAAAATTCTCTGGGATTGATTAGAAAAAAATGCAAAATTTGTCAACAAAAAATTAACATAAAGTTATGAGAAAAAATTCCATAAATATAGAGCGTGCATATATGCAAGCTAACTTTAATTATACTGCCAAAAATATATTTCACTTTTTGTTTTGTTTAAAAATTCCAAAAATAAATGTCCATGCACTACCGAACTTTGATGTGTGAACTCTACAATATTTTGTTACGTTAGTGTCGCAAAGTCACAAGCAATGTAGAAAATTCGCAAAATGCTACATACTATCGAGAAATATCTAAAAATGAGTCGTTAGAAGTTGAATAACGTCGAAAATAGTTAAAAAATGTTTAAAAAAAGGCTAAAAAGTTGGAAGAGTCAAAAACTGTTGGAAATCAGAGAAGTTGGAATAGTCCAAAAATGTTGGAAAAGTCGAAAAATGTTGAGAAAATCGAATATTGTCCTACGAATATTTATATGTTTTAACTATTTGTGAGTGTGGACTTTAAATAGAGTACGTATGTATTTCATTTAAAAAAATGATTACTCATCAATGGAAGTTCAAAGCTGCATATGGTAAAAATGTAGGAGTGTTAAACGAACTTTAAACTCCTTTAGTACTTTCTGAACGAAATCCAGTATTTATTTACTGGGATATCTTCTATATGAAGACACCTTTGAACTAAATGGTACATAGGACATAAGACGGATAATACTACAAAAAACTAATGGCCGCTGTAAATACTAGAAGTTTGCAACCCATAGATTTCAGACTGGAATAGAACATCTTCAGGATATGTTGAAACCCAGGCGATCTTTAATCCATTTTTAGCTAGAAAAAATTATCTTAGGAAAAACAGTTCGGAAACAATTGGCAACAGATTGATGAGCTATCGTGGTATATTTTATTATTGCCAGGAGAAATTAGTGAGCAAAATGTGAAGAAGATTATTCTGATAATGAGTGCAATTGCGCCGAAGAAGAGCCGGAAATTTCAAGAATTTAACCATTCAAAATGTAACCATTTTAATACAAATATATGTAATTTATTGAACAATAATAATTAATATAATTACTGTGGAGTCGCGGTAACGTGACCACCGTCTAACGTGAACAACGCGGTAACGTGAACGAAATAGATTTTGCATTGACTACCTTGTAGCAAGACAACTCAACCATGCAACACGCAAAAGGCTGTTTATGTATTTTTATTTTAATTTTTTTTAGTTTACGAAGAAGTTTTTTGTTTCATTTAAAGTTTTTGTTGCTACAAATGATATGAAGAATAAAAATTTGATGCTAAATACGTTACACTGCATAAATTTTGGTTTAAATTTTCATATTCGCTAACGTGAACAATTTCGCTACCGTGAACCTTGGTTTTAATTAGTTCACGTTACCGCGACTGCACTATATATGGTAATCAGCGTTATTATTGGCACATTACAGGCACATGTTCATTATAGGGTCCTACAAAAAGACACATGCGCATTCAAGGGTTTAACGAAAAAACACATGTCCAGTCAACGGTTAAACAAAAAGGCACATGTCCATTCAAGGGTTTAGCAAAAAGGCACATGTCCATTCAAGAGTTGAACAAAAAAGGCACATGTCCAGTTTGTCCCAGCAAAAGAATGGTTTAAAATTAATCAAAAAAAATTATTTTTTTAACAAATTAAAGTTTTTTTATTTAATTTTTTTGATTGACAACTAAGACATATGTTGATTTCTCTCACACGAGTTAGGCAGTTTTAGGCAACAAAAGGCGTTTCTCATTCGTTTGCACGTTTGCATAGATTGGGGTGTTCCCTAAAACAAGCTCGAAAGCTTTCGAGGTTTTCATACTTTCGAGTTTAGAGGAATACCCTTAGTGTTGTTTTGAAAAAAAAAACTTTTAAAATATAGTAGCATAAAAAACATTACCGGTCAAAAAAATATATGTGCAGTTAGTCAACCGAAAATGTCATCAGTAAGCAAAGTGCAAGAACAACATTAACAAGAAGGAGGATGTATGATGATGTTATGTATTTCTGAATTATGCAACAATAATGCAAATAACGTTCATAGCGCGTATAAAATAAAAAAATAAGTACGACGATAGAAAGGTGCGTAGTGGTGAGGTCATGTGTTTGTTGTAAAGAGCTAAAATTGACTCATTTTTCCTATTTTGTCCATCGCTGATTTATGCTATCAGTATTCGGCCATAGTGTGCCGAAATTAAAAGTTCAGATTCAGTGGAATGCGTAAAAGTTGTGGAACTTCATCAAACCGGAGTTGCCAAAATTTCATACTGAGTACTAAAAGTTAAAAAAATGCATGAAATCCACAAAAGAGCTCTTGTTCCGAGCATCTGATCCTAATGAACTCCTGATCTGGAATAGGCTATTGGGAACGGATGGCGTTTTTGTAGTTTTCATTTCAGGACTCTTCTGAAGTTCAAAGACAACGCTGGGATAATAAATGCTTTCTTATAAATCATTATTATCATCAAGCATCGGCTCCCGTAGTAGTATATGGGAGTCACAGCAATTTGAAACCTGATGCAGTGCAAGAATCTATCCATAGTTATATAGTAAATGCCCTATTTTGGCCAGTGGAGCTTAAGATATGGATTGCAGATTTCTTTACTTTTCTATAAGATATTTGACTTTCGGCACCCTTTTATGGGTGTTCCCTTCAACGATTTTCACAAAGCTAATTTTTAAATTTTCTGGCACACCATGATTTCACTGTTGGTTTGCGTCAATTGCAAAATGTTTTATATTTTTTTAATATGCACCAATACAGAAACTATATGCTTGTCTAATGAATTAACTAGCTGAACTTTATATTTAATTTAAGGAAAAAAAAAGTTGTGATCAAAGAACATTGTAAAACTGTCCCACCCGTTACAATGAAAACGCCCTCATACAAGTTCTTTCTTGTGATAATAAAAATGAATTTAATTGAAAAACTTTTTACGCTGCGTACACTTTTTGTCTGTACTGTGTACATTTCGCGTGGGGGGGGGGGGGATTGTTTTAATAGCAATGATTTTCAGCTTTTCCTTGATAGCCAAAGAGCAAATAAATTAATTAAAAAATAATAATTTAAATAGAAGTTTTGCGCGCCATACTTTTACAGCATTTTAACTTTTACTCGGAAGTTAGTTTTTCAAAGGAACTTTTTGAAATTAATATGTGCTAGAACCATATAGTTGATAGCGAAATTATCTTTAAAATAGTATGCAAAAATAATAGAACAAGAAATTTCAAATCATTTTAAAGGCCAATAAGCAAAGGATGCTCGAAGCACCAGTTAATAATTTCCAAAATCTAACAAGTTAAATAGACTTTCACTTACGATTCCTCTGAAAATACTTTGCCTTCACTTTCTACACTACTGCGGCTATCGTCATCATAACCGTGGATTTTGCTAAGTTTACGTTTTTGAGTCTGACCATCTTCCGGAGGAGGTGGATTTGTATCTTCATCAGTTTTCTTTTTCTTAACATTATCTTGTTTGCTTTCATCTTCAAATTCCGCATCATTTCTTTCAATTTTTTCTTTGTCCTCATTTTGTTTATGAACCTCTGATTTTGTACCATTTCTTGTTTTATTCTTTTCTGTTAGCGTGGTGTCTCCTCTTGGCTCTGTTGCAATATTAATGTCATTTATTTTTGGATCATCTTTGATGTCCATATTATATTTTTGAAAATCCGCACCACGACACGTCATTTTTTTAGTATTATTTTTTTTAATTAAATTATATCCTTTATCATACAAAAAATATAGAATTTTTTTTATCTTTCAAAACTTCTTTTTTTTTGGTGTTACGGCGACGTTAGTTTAAATCAAGAAATTTTGATTATTTTATTTTTATTTTCAATTTGACAACATTTCACTATTTTCTTTATATCGTTCGTTGCCTTACTATGTTTTTTTTTCTGTCATGCTACTTAAAAATTTTTGAAATGATTAAAACAACATAAATGTATTTATGCAGTTGTGTTCTATAGATTTTTATTGTATTGAAAATATTATATTTGTATGGAGATTAATTTTACAAATCGAGAGTGAGATGGATTACAGGTTGAAATGTGTTCCAATATTACTTCGATGGAAACATATTTCGACCTTCCCTATTCCTCGACATACGAGACTATTGTTGAAGTAAGAATATAAAGTTTGCATTCGCTAGATGTCAAAAAAGATAAAAGACATCCAAAAAACTGTCCAATTTCAATATCCTCTTCAATTCCTGTCAATTGTAACAGTTATCATTTGATCAAAAAGAGGTTAACCCCATCATTAATTTTCAATGTCATTTTTTATATTTAAGTAGCAGACCTGACAGATGTTGTTCTGACCTTAACGATAGGTGGGGCGATAAGTTTAATTTGGTTATAGTCTTTGTCGAGCGGCGTGGTACAACCCATTTTTTCATTGAAACTTACTTTTGTCCATATCTGTCATATACATATGTACCAAGTCTCATTCATCTGCGTCAAATAGTTGATGAGATATGAACAATTTGATTTTAGGGATGTGCCATCGCCCAATTTTCTAAACCAATCTTTGCAAAGATCCTTTGACAGACCATAAGAAGCATATCAAAAAAACATTATGAAAATCTGTTGAGTACTTTCCGAGTTTATATGCGACAGACAAACGATTTGCGGTTTTTCTCATATGGGAGGTTTGGCACTGCCCATTTTAAACTAAATAGCTAAGAATCCTAATTGCTGTAATATCTCAACTCTATTATTATTAACGTGTCAGCACGTAAGAGGGACTTTATAAAATAAGAAAGTACAATCGTGCAAATTCTCCTTTGACCGAAAGTGATTTTTTTCACAGCCTGCCATCACAAAGTGACTTGTCGTGAGTGGTGTCAATTAAATATTCCGATCCCAACAATACGAATATTAACAAGTGTCATGCAGAATCTGGCCGAAACTTTTAAAATTTATGTTCAGAAAATCGGTTTCTTCGAAGGGTCAATGACTCAAAAATCACTGTCTCATTTACAGATTTTCAGTCCCTTGATCATTTTGGCATATAGCCATAGAATCTTTAATTTTTTTCCATGTCACTCAAAAATATATGACAAATAGCGTTCAATTTTATCCCAAGAATTCTTCAGCGTTTATTAATACGAAAAATTATAAAAGAGTTCATTGCAAAACTCAAGGATTTTGGTATAATCGTTTCATATCTTTACTTTAAACACATCACTGAGAAATAACACGTTGCATTCTCAAAACTAATGTGGAGTGTACATAATAAATTCCCACCAAAGATAACATTTCATACCTTTTCAATAAAGTGTTAATAAAATAAAAAATCCGAACTTTATCTTAAGCTGATGTTGCGCTCACCTAAAAGTAAAAAAGAAAAAAAAAAACAATTAGTAAATAAGAAATCACAATTACATCATTAAAACATTTATAAGATTTTAGCAAAAAGTTTTGCTCAAGGCACAGCAGAAAAACATCAGTGGAACTCTATGCAAAAAGTGCTGATGTTACCATATCAAATAACCAAATAAAATCTGACTAAGACCATATAGGACAAAAACAAAACAAAACTCTGCCTGAGCGGATGCCTGAATGAGATAGTAAAACGTTGACCTTGAAATAGCAATCAGGGTACTGGTAACAGCTGTTCTTGGCTAAATGGAAATAAAATCGCTTGAGACACTATGCTGCGTTTCACAAAAACAAGGACGAAACGAATGTGTGTGTATCCTATAAATGTTAAAATTGAAAAAGTTGAAATGAGAAAGTACATAGAAGGGAAAGCGCTGAACACAGGAAGACTTTTTACTCACTATCGAAAAAACGTAGGGATCATTAAATTTACATTAAAGGCAAAAACCATGATGTTGCTGCTGATGGCTACTAAAATATAAAGAATAACCAACCAACAACCAGTCAAAATAAGGCAATATGAGTAACAACTAAAGTATGTAGCATAGCCGTAACAATAAGCTGTATTAAAGTACACAGTTAGGAAAAAGTTTTAAGCTTGAAATATTACATTTTACTTGACGCTTGAAATATTTTGAAACTAAGAAGTTAGTTTAAAATTTGCATAAGCTATTATGGGGAATTTATTGCTTATACCAAACAATTAAAACAGAATAAAAACTAATACTATGACTACACAGCATATAGGCACTCATATATCATATTCTTCCGCATCACTGCATTCAATCAGCGCGTTATGTCGCGACTGACTGTTTCCAGCTCTTTGTGTGGCGCTTTTATAGCTGCGCTCAGTGAAGTCGATTCAACGGTGTGATGGTTTGTTAACTTAACGCACTCGTGAGCCGCGTAGGGCGAAGTTCAAGTAAAACACGAGATGCTGCAGATATAATAAGCTGCAGATTTGTGTTAATTTTTTGTTGCTTTTATTCTTCTGTTATTTTTTATTAGCGTCACTTTAAGTATTACCATGGTAATTTCGTTTGAGCGTTGACATTTTTTTGCTAAAATTAAATACAGAAAATCCTTTGAACCTTAATTAAGCATATTATATCTTTTTATCAGTGTATGTATCTCAACAACAATAACCAAAAATAGCAACGAAGAAACAAAAACATACAACCGTTAACTAAATAATATCTTATGGCTATGATAAAAATAAAAACAACAACAGCTTAAAGCAAATAAAGTCCTCCAGAAATTGTCAACAAAATCAACAGAGTTTCCTTTTACCCTTTTCATATGGTGTCCTTTTTTTAACGTAATTCCAGCGACAAACTTATGGCTAAGAATAGCTTGACTAAAAACCGAAAGTGTGTGTACACAACACACACACACACTAAAAAAGCAAACAAAATAAAATGGAACGATACGAAACAGAAACAGAAATAAGAAGGGAGTAAGAAGAGGAAAATCATTTGAGTCAACAGTTAGCCATCAGCCCATACCAGTGACAGCGCCAGGCATTGGCACCAGCTGTTCTGGTGTTAATAACAACAACACTAAAAATGAAATGGGTTAATGATGAGCCTAATAATAACAATAAATAGTGGAAAAAACAACAACAAAAAACCATAAAGTATAAAGGGTACAAACCGCACACATTGAGAATATTGTTCATTGTGGCAATATGCTATGTGTGTTGTTTTTAATTGAGTGCGTGCTTAGGGGAGACATGGGTCAGTCAAAAAATTATGATTTCAAAAAACTTGACAATCAAGTGCATATGTACCACGGAGGAAAAATAAGTTTTTGATTTATGTATTTTTGTTTTTTTAGAAACAGCAAAATAACTTATGTCTGATTTACGTCTTGGCACGAAAGCACTGGCTTAACAAGTAAGTATGTAAGTAAATGGCTGACAGATCAAGCAAAAAGTCGCGCGGTCAAGCACATCACGGTTGCGTGCTTGAGAATTTGGAGAAGTGTCCGAAGACATATACAATTGTTTTTTTTTTTGTGAAATATTTTTAAATATATATACGTATAGATTTTAGAATAGCGCATCTTTAACCTCAACCAAGCAGAAGAAGATTTTTTTTTTTCAAAATTCATTATGAGGCTCACAAGGCATGTTTTTACCTCTGCGAACATGTCGACAAGCAGGATAAGCACTTCTGAGTAACTAAGGATTCACATTTTATTCATAAAAGGCCACTTACTTTATTGTGTGGTGCAGCTTGTGCTAACTTACTTCATACGGGTGATTCATTTAGAGGTACTTTTGTTAAAAATAAAAAAATTCAATGTCATCCGGACCCGGTGATTTTTATTATTATACAAAAGAACCAGTCTTTACATTTATTTTTTAGAGTTAATATCTTTCAAATGTTTGCCATAACTGCGGCTTAAATGGTCCATACTAAAGTTTAAATTTTCGATGACGCGTTCGAACATTTCGAGTGGTATTTGGCGAACAACACGAGTAATGTTGACTACAAATTCTTCATCGTATACTGATTATTCATACTGACTTTGGACTTTATATAGCCTCAAAAGGAAAAATTTATAGGTTTGATATCACATGATCTAGGCGGGTAATTCAACAGATCAAAGCGTGAAATTCACCGATATGATTTCGCAATGAAGCAATGAAGCCATCACGGGCTGTGTGCCAAGTAGAGCCGTCTTCTTGGAAACAAATGTCATCAAGATCACGATCTTCAATATCAAGCAGCTTTTGTGACGCGTCATCCACAGTTAAAATGTGGCTGGCCTCATTTTTGAAGAAATATGAACCGATAATTCTACCAGCTTATAAATCACGCCAAACCTTTGCTTAGTCTGGCAGATAATTGCTGCGCTTGAACCTCTGCGAGTTGCTCTTCAGTCCAAATATGGCAATTTAGCTTACTAACGTAGCTATTAAGACGCAAATTAACTTCATAATTTTTCTTACTTGTTCTGACCGTGTTGGTTTTCTTGACCAAACATCGATATGCAGAGGTCTTTGTGGCAAGATAATGATGTGATATTTTTCTTTTCAACAACTTGTTAATAACAGATTTGTCGACTTTATCCAGATTTTTTTTTTCGAATGAATGAGTAAAAATTCTCTAGTTTTTTTCTCGAAAAACATAAAATTAATACCAAAATATGTAACTAGTAGTATTACAGAAACAATGGAAACTTTTATATCTATATATTAATATGTGAACATCGAAACTTATGGTACACTTTTTTAGTAGTTATTATAAAGAGAGGGGAATGAAACTTATATCATTGGAGAGGTACTGTTTTGTAGATGTGCACAGAAAAAATAATTTGTAATGCCGTTAAGGCAGGTAAAATAAGAAAACATACACGCATGATTCCCCCATACAAAACGCTTTAACCAACGCATTTTGATTGCGTTCATGGCTGCATGAGGTAGAGGCAAGGTGAGGTGAGGTGAGGTGAAATCAGGTCCATGGACAAAGACGTTTTGGTCGTCAAAGGTCAACAAAATTCTTCCAAAGATAAAACTAGGTGGGTACGGTCGAGTTTCGACCACAATACGATACTAGTTTTATTTAATCTACATAGCTCGTCTTGGTTGTAGTGAAATCATGCCAGCAGTCGACCGCTAATTACATTCTTCACAATTCTCTTCTATTCTTATGGTCAAAAAAATAAATTCATGTCAGTTCAGTACAATTCATGCCATTCTCGTACTTCGTATACAATTAATGTTTCCTTAAAATGTGGCATGCAAAATTAGAGATTTTCGTTCTCTGCACATTATATAAAATTAAAATCAACTAAAATTAAAACATAACCGTAAAAACGGCTTACAAAAAAAAAAAAAAAATTTATCGCAAAACCAAAAACATTCCTGCTTAAGGTTTCATAACAAAGTTTGTTTTCTCCTTCGAAACCTAAGCTAATATTATGCAAATTTCAAAAGAATTTTTACGAGGCAGCATAATGAAAGAAACGTGAAGAAAAAATTAACCAAGGGTATAAAGTTTCACAACAATGAAATTTGTTCAAATACCGTTAAGGCGCACAAATAAGACCCCTTATGGCAATTGATATTTGCTGCGCAAAACAAAGCCGATTTTAGTTTTATTTTTTAACTTTTATTAAGTGTAGAAATATCATTTATGTGAGATTTTTTTAATGAAATTTTTGGAATTGCAGCAAAAACAAAAACCCAAAGTCCCATATCTCATTAACAAACAAAATTTGTGGCTAACATATACATAAATTTTGTTATTTAGTGACACTGCTGACAGCTGTCACTCACTCAAGCAGACTCTATCTAGCAGGCCGAACTGCCGACCCTGCTCATAGTTTTATTAATTTGTTGACTGGCCGTGCATAGCAATTAATTTGCTAAATAACATGTGTATGTATGTATGGGGTGGACAAAGCCCATATTTCATACACTCACTACTCGTACTCCCTACTCCAAAAATAATTCTCAACAAAATCAGTAAGTCAAGCAGCTGGTCTCTTTCTCTTGACTAATTTACGTCATTGTGTTAACGAGGTCAGCTGAGTAAATTTGCATTATATTGTACGAGTAGTAGCAGGAGCAGCACGTATTTAGCTGATAAGCAGCACAAACAAAAAAATGCTCATACATATATCGTATATTGGGCAATTGGGTTTTACGAAAATATTATGTAGATTTAATGATATTTTCAATAAAATTTAATGTTTGAATTCAGAGCGTTGCTGTTAACCCGTAAGATGAACGATTTAATTTAGTTTAATTCGTCTGATATTCAAAAGACTTACTTGTTTTTATTAATAAAATAAAAAAAGAAAACAGCCGATTATTGGAAACCTTTTATCCTTTTATCAGACAAATAAATAAAAATTAATCATCCGACAATCGGATTACTATGCACTCAGTTTGTCTGCGGCTTTTAGTCAGACGATTTCATTTGTTTTTATCAGGGACCGTGAATAATTACTATTTTCAATAATTGAGGTCATACCGTCGAAAAAAATTACTATAAATTATAATACAATAAAATTTAATAAGTCAGCTATTTTACTTAATGTTAGACTTTTAATTTCCCCCGTTTATATTATATATTTTGGCAACTTTTCTGATAACATGTTTTTTTTTATTATATCATCGTACTAAATTTTTCAAAAGGTCATGTTTCTTTCGAAAACACAAATATTTACGCATATTTTGAGCTTCTGAGAAGCACGAAATTTGGCATACTGATTATAATGTGTAACAGCCTAAAGATATTTTTCCAAAGAGTAATATAATGAAACTTGATACGAATCCACGAAGTTATGCAAATGGTTAGAAAATGAACCAGCATAAGTAAGTGGGCATCGCACCACTTATCAATGATGAATTCAAGTGAAATTAAATAAAACGAAAAATTAGGATATGTAGTAGTAATCCGAGCAAGTCAAATTTCAAATTATCATATCAAAAATTTAATGATATTTGATATAAGAGCACTTATGGATATAGCCTTTGTTCAACTTGTAGTGGGCGATTAGCTTGTATAAATGCCATAAGCACTTATTGGCATAACCTTTAATTTAACAAAATTATATTGAGAAAGATTTCCATTAAAATTGGTACAAAGGTAGTAATGCTCACGTTTTTTTCTGGTTCAATGCTATGATTAAAAAAAGTAATTCGTCCAATGAGAATAAAAATTTCAATAAATTTTTTATTCTTTATAATCCAATAATGAATGAAAAAGAAATTTTTATAAAAAAAAATAATAAATTCATATATATTTTCTGAACAAAATATTGATAAAACTCTTAACACATGCTAACAATGGTACAGGGTTAATATCTCAAAACATCTACTACGAATTTGGTAGCATGGTTGAAAAATTATTGACCACGCACCATTGGTTCAATTTGGGTCACTTTCGCAGTTTATACAAAATCAATAAATGCCTCAAGTTGATTTAACCAATTGGTTTCTTAAATTGTTTTCTTTGTTTTCATCATTGTCGTTATTTTTATTATCAACGACAAAGTTATCGTTATTATCGTTTTTATTGCTGTCATAATTATCATTGTATGCATCATTGAAAAATATAATAATTTTCTACTCAGTAATGAAAATTCTTATAGCATAAAGTTAAGAATTTCTTTATTCGTACATTACAGTCTAGTACCCTTGATTAAATTATATGCACGGTGCTGAGAGTAAGACGGATTGACCTTGTGACTAATGCGTTAAATTAAAACTTCTGAAAGGTCCTTAACATATGTCGTTATCATATGTTTGGAAATATTTAAAATTAGGGCTATTTTTTATTATTACAATTTCTTAGTTTAACAAAGCACAAAATCTCAACCTGTTTCTACCGAAGGGGAACATTCAATAGTGGAATTTATTATAGAGCACATGAAATTTTTTTTTTTTTTTTCATTTAGAGGTACAGTAGAATCTCGATTATTCGAACATCGATTATCCAAATATTCGATTATCCGGACTTTTTTACTTCTATCGCTGCTTGATCTGTGCTTTGCTTTTTCTTTACATCTACTATATACATATGATCCTTTGATCACATACGCGTAAATTTCTTTCATTCTTTCATCGATCGCCACTTTTACTTATTGGCAAATCAAAAAATTCACACTGTTTCAAAAATGTGAAAATCCCCTTAACTTATGCTTGCCAACAAAAAGCATGGATGAACACAAGATATTTTTCTTAAGTGGTATGAAAATATATTTATTCCTGAGGTGAAGAAATTTCAAAAGCAGTGGAAAAATATTAAAATTTAATTATTTTATGATTTGACTATGAAATCGATTATCCGGATTTTCGATTATATGGTTTAAATTGATTCGGATAATCGAGATTTTACTGTAGTTTGAAAAAGGAAGAAAATTCGATATTACACATATCAAATTTTTTGAATGTTTTTGGACAATTGGAGATACATGGAGCAATCCATTTTCTATATTGGGTATAAATATAAGGTACTTCTACAGAAAGACAAAGTTAGCATTATTAAATTTACGATTGTTATGTTTGGGAAATTTTCATATTGTATTTTGTATTTGGTGTTTGTGTTGTTTTTGGTAACTTGGTCTATTTTACGATGCGAACCATTTTTTGCAGCGCCTGTTTTTTTGATAAGCAACGTAAACGAGCAAGCAGACAGACTCAATTTAATATATGATACGAGCGGTTTATTGTTGCTGCTTAAAGTGTATGTATGTGTGTGTAGTGCTTGTTTACTGAAAGCATTCTAATGTTGAGGTTATGTATGATCGTATAGAAATATGTGTTAATATGTCTGGCCTGTCTGTTGACGGCAATCTCTTGTTAAATTTATGTTGCCCATAAAAGTAGCATTTGTTTTTATTTTAATGTTTTTATATAAAATATTGAGTTAAATAGTTAACCCCTTAACTCTAAGACTTTTTTAAATAAATCAGCTTATTTTCATTACGAATATACATACATAATATGTACTATATTATGTATTATTTGAGCTTCTAAGCAATGTGAACTTTGTAATTTGCTTTTTTTTTAATTCAACTAAGATTTTTATTTTACATAACAAATTTTGGTTAAGTAAATGATAAAATAACATTTCCTTGAAAATAGATAACTTTATCTATGTTGAGTTGAAGCATCGCACAGAGGGACAAAAAAAAGTTTTTCTATGTAAATGAATTTGTATTTATTTATTTATTTAATATACCATAATTAGTAAAGTAACAAATTACAAATACTAAAAAGGAAAAGTACTAGCTGCCAGGGCTTTCGTTTCTATTTAAAATCTAATTATTGGTTTAGTTATATTTATAATAGTACGTAAAAAATGAAATCATATGAAATTTGATGGATTAGATATTTTTAAAAATTTTGAATTTGTAGTTTCAGCATTTTTGATCAAATTATTTTTTAAGTAGAAAGTAAAAAAAATAATAAATAAATTTTTGACTGCCGATTTAGAAAAAAAATCAATTTTTTAATTAACGCTAAAATTGAACTTTAATTTTTACATTTATTTAAAACACAAAACATTTTTCAAATATTTTTTATTAATTAATCGTAAAGTTTTATGTTTGCTCTTCCGATACGCCAACATTTTGTTAAATGTTTTATTGTATTGTTTTGCATCTCTGTGCCAAGTTTCAGCTGCAATCAGGTGTATAGAATTGCACGTTTTTTTTTCTTTTATTGTTATTGTCACCGTTATTGTTGTTGTTTTTTTAGTTGCAGTTGAAATTATTATTCAAGCTTTGCAGTCGAAATCATCATAGTTTTTATTACTGCACGAGCCAAGCGTTTCCATATGTGACATCACATAAATTATTAAATTTGTTATACCCTTCGAGTGTAGTTAACAAATTTCATTTGCAACTGTAAAATTTGTAGAATAATTTTTTTGAAATTTGACATGAAATGGTTTCGCCGAAATGAGTTTTGAATTTTTGATAAAAATACCAAAAAAAAAAAAAATATAACGCGTTGCTGATGGTTTTGTTAATTCCAAATTTTTTTTTTTGATAATTTCAGCGCATGCAGTAGAGGTTTCCATTTACAAATTTTAATGAAGCAGATACGAGCTTTAAATGAATATAAAATCTTCACTAGAGCTTTGAGACTTGAGTTTATTATGTAGGTAGTTTATATTTTACCAAAACTCAAGGCACTATCTGGTTACATGAAGCCTTGTTTGTTGTTTGAAACATATGATATATCATTTTCTGCGAAAGTTTCGCCTGTGTTCCAGCCTTAGCATACGTTGTAAGCTAAATTTATTGCTGAGCAATTTTCAGCATAAAAATTCTATGGAATTTTGGTTATATTTTTTGTAATTAGAATTTGATACTGTTTCTTTATTAGAAGCATTAAAAATATCAAAATTATATCGAAATTGTTTTGAAACTGTGCTGAAAATTCTCTGTACCAAAAATCATTCTATACTTATTACTAAAAGAAGTGCATGCATACTTATATGTACTTGTAATGAAAACTCCATCACTGTTGCAAAAAGGGATGATGATGATGATAAACCAAGTGGGTATTGAGCTATGTGGGGAATAGCAAAAAGTGGAATCTGCTTTCATACTGAATCGTCGCACAGTGGATGATCTCGTTAATTCGGTGGCTATAAACCATGTTTTAAATTTCACTGTATCAAAAATCTAATGATGCAGTTTTGTTAAACGTACTTTGGTTAATAAAACTGCAAATTTTCAAATTTCGTAGGTGAACGGGAACATATTGAGAAGCGTGCCAATTGAAAGGTCCATTCACTTTTTTTTGTATAAGTATTTTTATTTGTTACGAATTTTTTCAACTTTGGCGCTGTGTAACTTTTGAACGGTACAATATTTTTAGACAAATCTTTTTTTTAAATGAAGGTTAATAAAATACCTTTTTAATAATTTTAAATGTTGTTACAATATATGCTATCTAATATTTTTGGAGATTTTTTTTGTAAGCGCTAATTTTTTGCACTAATTCTGAGATAACTACTGGCCGGCGAAAGTCGGCGAAGTTTGATTAAGTTTTTCAGGTAGCTAAAAATATCTAGAAACTTTTTCCTAAACATACTATACCCGCCATGTCCCGCCAGTAGAACACTTTTTTCAAAAATTGGTAGGCACCTCATATGAACTGATCTGCATTTATATGGCACTGCCATAAAACAAGTGAATTTCTTTCGTCGAGTCTCCCGTGGACCCCTGGGGATCCATTTGGACTACTTTGGGAACCTCTGGCCTAGAAGATACAGATTCTGTATTATCAATATAAAAAAAAAAATTAATTTTTGGCGCAAAATTAATGAAAATGTATGGAAATCTACAAAAAATCAACTTCTTCCTCAAAAAAAGTGAAGAAGAAAAAATCGCAAAATTTATAACGATAACTCATATTAAAGGTCTATGTATCCTCTTTTAGTTGCAAAAAACTGCATTAAAAAAATTTTATTCTTTTATAAGATACAGATTTTTGACCACCAAATGCCAAAAAACTCGCATTTTCTCCCACTGTGCGTCGTAAACGAAACCAGTTAAAATCTGCATTCAGCTTCGAAAAAAACTTCCATGAATTGGGCTGATAAAGAAGGGAATGAGTGTGTTTTGTTGGAAAAGGGAGGTACACACAGAAAAATTAAAAGTAAGTAGTAACTAAATTTATTGTGTAAGAGCATTAGAATTTCTTTATTAATTCAGGTAATTCAATTGTAGAAATTGAAGTCGTTGCTATCGGAAATCATGTAGTTTTATTGTAACGCATTTAAGGTCATCCCCAGTCGGCATTAAATAAATTTTTACTTGACTTAAAGCTTCAAGCCTATAGCTGTAGTAGCTAAGCTCTATTATTCTTTAAGATAATTCTCTTTTAAATTTTTGATTAGTTTTCTTAAATGAATTTTCCCAGTGTATTAAAGTGTTTATTTTAAAATGGGTTAGCTTACAGGTTGATGTATGATAAGGCACTTCGTTCGGGTACTTGTGCGATGTGGGTGGTTGTCCCATTAAGTGGGTTTTCGTTTAAAGTCTCTGTTAGCAACGCTTTGACTGTGCTTGATTGCTACTGCTACTACTCTCTGTATCTCGTGTTAGTTAGTTAGTTGTGTTGTGTCGGTGACATTTATTTTCGCGCTTGCTTGTGATACGTGATATGATCACCAGTTGCTCTTGTTGTTTTTGTTCTTCATCTCTTTGTTCTCCATGGTATTATTGTCATTACTATTACTCTTGTTAGTTGTCATCGTTGTAGGGTTACTACAGTTGTTGTAAATTTCTGTTGTTGTTGTTGTCGCTATGCCATTGGGACGTGCATCATTTAATTTGTGTGCAATTGTCATCGTGATTGTGTTGATTTTATCTACGACCCATAAATAAATTTATCATAATATAATTTGCCTCGCATGGCGCACAGTTATTTGGTTAAATTTAATTTGTAAAGCTATTTTTGTTTTGTTTTTTGTTTCATTAGTTTTATCATTTTTGTATTTATTACGCTCGCATTTCATTTAATAGATAAAACTTTTATAGGATCATGAACTTTGTGTGTGACGTCAATTGTAAATGATATAAGAGGCACAATGACAATTAAGAACCCTTCACAGAATTGGGAAAATATTTTCAAGATAAATGAAATAAAAGGAATACTAGCATTAAAGTTAGGAAATATTTTGAGCATTGTTTCGTCTGCATAATTTTTCTGGAAAAATTTCTGAAAATGAATATTAGATTTGGAGCATTTTTTATCTTATTACAAACACAAACAAAATGGAAAAGTTGAGAAGCTTCAATAATCAAGTGTGAGCAAAATCACACAATGTTAAAACTAAGCCATCAGAATATTTATAAAAAAAAAAAACTTTTTTGGTTAATTTTTCCATAGGAAAAATGACAGAATAATCAAAATAAATAGAATGCAAGCAACCAGCATAAGTCTGAGCGATATAAACCAAAACAAAAACAGAAAAATATATTTTTAACCCAATATCCCTATGATGAACCACATAAAAGACTTTGCAAACATAACTGCATTTTAACCAACAACGACTATGCCAAAGCTTTTAATCTAAAAAACAGACACAGCGCACTGCACAACTTCAGTACTTCATTTATAAATTAAACTGTACACTCGGAAAAAAGAAAAAGCATTTTTGTTTGATTTAATTAAGATGAGACCGAATGAAGGTTTGCGATCAAATATTGATACGTAAAAAACAAATGATTATTGTCTCACATAATTTGTGTTTTAATTTTATGAATTTTTTTAAGTGTATTCAAAAATAGTTTCATAAGTCTTTTTTTCGTTTTTGTAAAATTTATTTTGATGTATTTTTGCATGCCGTATAACAATACATTTCGTTGACACAGAATAACGAATGACTGACAGACAGCATCGACAAAAAGTCAGATAACACATAAAGGGTCATTCTCAATTGCAGTTTTCAATTTAAATCTAATTATACTTTTTCCCTTCAATAAATAAACAGCTGAAGTTCGACATTCGGTATTATTAACTATTGAGATTTTTAATTAAACTTAAACTACCCCAGTACTTATGCCGAAAAGTAGGAGTTGATGGCCATCTGGCCAATGTAACTTTCCAAATTACGCTATACTTTACATTCAAATTGTAAGCTTTAAATCAGTCACCCTGTATAAAAGTGAGTGCCCGTTGAACTCCAACATATTGATTTCAATTTCAATTTAAATTAAAATTTGAATTGCAACAGATAAAACAAAAGATAAAAAAGGACGATTTTTTATTGCAATATAAGAATTTTATAGCCAACACGTACATATACAATGATAATAAACATATGTACATGCACACATATATATATATAAATATGTGTGGGTGCCTTCCTACCAACACTTGTATGAATAGCAGCAGCATGCGGAAGTGTATTATTTGATTTTATGACAACATCACAACCACGAGCAATTGTGTGAACGTGAGAGAACGACCGTTAGAGAAAGTGTGAGTATGAGTATAGTGGGTTAAATTGTTCGCATTTTGAGGTTATGTATGTATGTAATGTAAAGATTGAGGTTAGAAAAGGTTGTATGTACAACTTTAACACTACCACTAAATGAATAGAAAAATGATGGGTAAACCAAGAAGGGGGGAGTTTTGCTTGAGGCTTCGGCTTAAATGATAACAAAAAGAATGTGGAAAAATAAATGTTGATGTTCGAATAAATTCAGGTATTTTCGCACAATGGTAGAGCAATAAGTAGTGTAAAAAAATCAGTATAAAGATAATTTACAACCAAGTAAAGACACTGAAAAGAAATTAGGAAGAAAATTTCAGGGCTTTCGATGTTTTTTTTATGTTAATCACTTTTCCTTAGTATTATGAAAATCAAGCTTTAAGAGAATATACCTCAGGAAGCGATATAATGAAATTACATACCATACAACATGTGTTGTCTGTTTTTAGGTTATCACTTTAGCTGAACGTGACTGTACGTTGCTCATTAACTATGCTCCTGTCATTTCAAAAGTAAGTATGTACTTCATAATACATAAGGAGATAGGTATCGAAATCTGTCGACAAAAGAGAAATTTTCTAATAGATATGATTGCCTAACGAATTTTCATGCTTGCGTACCCTATTTTTTCATTTCAAAGTTGTCACCAACTCCACGTCAGTCTCTACAAATGTGGATGGATTCAAAATTTTTACTCTTCAGTAGAGTGTATCATAACACCAACAAAAAAGCTAATCAAGATAGTTTCATTCATTGCTAAATAGAATCATCAGCGACCCTTGAGCCGATGGGCTAGAAATTTCTAAGTCTTAATTGTTTTCTTTTTTGAATAGATTTTTTGCGAACCCAAAAAAAAACAGTGAAACAACAGAAAAAATAGTATTGGCTTTGTTTCACGCATATCACCGATATCGATCGCCATTGACTGTCTCACCAGCTTTGAGGAAGAATAATCTAATGAAAGTTTTACAGCAAACATTGGCTGAAATTGTCACTTTCTCATACGTGACTTATGTGAAGATTATTGGTTCTCCAAAAGTGGAAACAACTAAGCGTTTAGTTTTATTGTAAAGCGCCACTATTTCGCCGTGTTCTATCGTTGTGCTCGTATATGGTTAATATTGTGCTGAATTGATGTTGATCTTTCCAAAACGTGCTTAATGACGCTCGTCTGGTATGAGATTTATCAAAGTGATTCAATATTTCCATTAACCACATTACGATGGCCAAAGACACACTCTATACAATAGCTGTGTAAATAATAAATTAAATATTTAGCAGGAAACATAAATTTAATTAATTGAATTATGTTAAATCATCAACAATCATCGAATTTTGTCATTTCTATTGCCAGTAGTAAAACGTTTTCTGTAATGAATAACTCTACAATTAATAAAAGCTGTAATTTCTATACACCAAAGCTTTAGATTCCCTACGTAATACTATGTACTTCTATTTGATATTCCTGAAACAATTCAAAGAATTTGTGATAATTAATTATTACATGTTTTATGCCATTAGCAAAAGAGGGGTTGTTTTTCCGCACACATTTTTCTTTATTTTTGCTTTCTTGTAATAAACATGAAAGCAACGGAGAAGGGAAGAGTTACAACCCCCCCTTAAACAATACAATCTTTGTTATTGCTATGGTGCTAAAGTTTACACAATTCCCCTTAAATGTCGCACTTAGTATACATCTAATCCGCACCTTTACGATAAACTGCTTGTTGGTTGGAGATGGTTACGTTGTTAACGCAGTGTTATGGCTTTGGCGTGTAGTTTTAAATGGGGTTAACGCGTAAATTCCTACATTAATTGAACTTTTTTGTTTTTTTTTTAAGTCATCGTAGCACAATTTTCAGCAAATTCTAAATTACATCAAATTGTTGTTCTTGCTACTGTTGTTGCTGGTATTAATTATTTAGACAATTATCGCCTGTTTTAGGTAGGCAGGCAGGCATTACCAATTCTGCTGTTTATTTTATTTCTATTGCATCTTAGCGCTTACGAATACGCGATTGTTATCGACATGAGCGATATTTGCTACATCAATTATTTATTGCTGTTTATAGTCTTTTTTAATTGCAGACTTAACGATTTTGTTGCTAATTGGTCAAAGTTTTTCCTTCGCTTATTTTCAATTGATTTTTTTTTTACCCTAAATAGATTTTCATAGGAATTTCAAAAAAATCGTAGGTTGGTAAATAATTGTGGCATTGCATAAAATTCTCAAACGAGCTTTAACCCTTTAATTCACATGACTGAACTAGCGCAGCTAAAAAACTTGGGATTGATTGAAAATCTCATTTTTGCTAAAGGAGCACCTAAAAATTTGATTAAAACTTTTTTTTCAATTTTTAATTTTTTCGAAAACAGAGGGTTAATTACAAAAAATATTGCATAATTATTATTAAATGCACGCTAAAAAAACTAACAGACAAAAGTATGTAGTTCAAAAGATGGTGTATATTTATTTAAAAAAAAAATACTTGGAAAAAAACATGTTTTATTTCCCCTTTAAGGGTTAATGAACAGCATTTAATTTATATATTGGCAACTGAGAAGAAGTTATATGTAGCACAAAGTAATAATCTTTTAATTCAGATTAAAAAAAAGTATCTCACTGTTTGCAACCTTTCACTATATTAATTGTGAAGGTGATGAAAATGTTTAATTGTTTTTTTTTTAGCAAATTAACTGATAAGGAAAAATTATATTTCTGAATAAATTTGAAGCAAAAAGTTATAAAAAAAATGTGCGTGTTCTATAAATAAAAAGGACTTTCCCTTATACCCAACCAAATACAAAAGAATAAATGAATTATTAAGTTCACGCATACAAGGTAGAAAAACATACGTCATAACAGCGTCATGATTTCTTCAAAGAAAAAAGATTTCTTCTGATAAATTGCTTACTATTTGCCATAGAAAAAAAAAAACGAAATAGCAAATAAACACAAAGGTAACTAAAATTATCCTTAGGTGGTATTAAAATAAGCAGCTAAGAACTGAAAAAAAGAATGAAACTGAAGCGTGACAACAAAAGGTGAACAACATAAAAAGGCAACAACAACTTGAATACTAACACGCGCAAACAAATGAAATACAAACAAACAAATATCAGTCAGAAATACGAGCACAAGCGAAAATGAAGAAGAGGATTTGCTTTGTTGTTGTCGTTTTTCTATATTCGGATATTCCCATAAGGGAAAACGTTACAAATATTTGCGCGGCACGCAAACCATTTCTTTATATTTATATTACATAGCTATATTATTTATAATTTTTGAGCTATTGATTCATAAAGAATGATAAGTTAGGGACAAACTTGAAAAAAGTAGCATTAGCAACTACACAGTTGGAATCGGTAAGCATGCCAGAACCAATGATAGCGAACATAGGTGGTTCCCATTTCCCATAGCTATTGTACCATATTTTCATGAGGGCAATCATGCATTTGGACGCATTTTTGCCCTCACAGGAAATTTCCTAAAAATTACATTGAAATGAAACAGCCGCATTACTTTTTGCATTACGCGATAAGGCACAAAAGCAATGGAGTAGAAAGAAAAAGAGTTTACATTTATACAGAAACGCCAATAAGTATGCTATATTTAGTGTTTATTTTGTATGCAAAAATTTAAGCAAAGCACAAGTTGTTGGTTGGATTGATAAGGACGTGGTCTTGGGAACCTCTCTGTAGCTTAAAATTAATTTAGGCTTCAGAGTCCTACAAAAAGTGGATTTGTTCACAACATGCTTACATCCTGTCTTACGGTGTAAGCTTGTGGGTAAACATATTAAAATGGAATAAAGTTTTACATTTTTGATCTACTTACCATCTCATTCTCGTACCATTCTTTGTTATTAAGTCTTAGTCTTTTTTAGACCACGCTCATTCTGGTTCCAACTGGGTATATACGAATTCACGCAGTTGAGCAGAGATTCAATATATGTAAGTAAAATTTTAAATTTATTTTTTTCGATATCTCATACTTTTCTTATCTTAATAAATGCAAAACAAGAGAACAAGTACATAATACCAAATCAGAACCCAAAGCAAAATAATCTCTACTACCTTAGGGTTGGAAGTTTTGCTTGTGAGATACCCTCATCTAAAGATTTTTTTTAAGGGAAAAAAATCAAAATAAAGTAGTTAATATAAAAAGATTATTTGTCGTCATGAAGTGTGAAAATAAATTTAAACTTCTTGTCCATAAATCTAACAAATTATTAAGAATCTGGTTACCCTTGAGAAAGTTATGTTTTTTGAATATTTTATCAATTCTACTCATGAATGCTTGAATAAAATTAAAACTCTACAGTAAGTTTACCTCGTTCAACACTAAGTGTTGACTTAAAAAGCAATGTTTATCTTTCTCTAAAAGTTTTATTATTAGTTTATAGTTATAAATTACCTTACTATATTAAAAAAAAATAAAAACCTACCACCATTAAAAAAAAACAGACTTATTGTAATGCTAAAGCTAAAGTTTTTTTAAATCCTTAACAAGTTTTCTCATTGAGATACCGCAGCGCAGAAACAACAACAAAAATAAACTCACCTCAAGGGCAAAAAAAAAAGCACACGAATTATCCCTGTGACGTGAGTGAGTCGTTGCTAGGGAAATCTTCAGCTCCGTCGCTGCTGCTGCAATGTTCAATTATAGCGCATAAGCTGCAGGATTTGCCAGCACACGATTGCAAATCGAATAATACAATATTTGCTTAAAAAGAAAAGGGAGCACATGATAAGCGTAGGACGCAAAGAGTAAATCAGATATAGCGAATTTGCAAAGGTGGAGTGGATTAAATGTGTTTGAAAACAGCAGCATTTCGCAAAAATAACAAGGAGCAATAAATATTTTGCACTTCAACTTGGAAAAAATTTAAGTAGAGGAAAATTATCAGGTATGGAATATTATTTTATTTTTTAAACTAAACATACAATAAAAAAAAAGCTAAATTAATGGATCTCTATCGTCAAACGAAGCTTAATATGGAATAGCTATTCAAATATGAAATGGAGGTAAAGAAAAGAATGTAAAAGTGAAATAGACATGCAAATATGTTATAGATAAAAGAAAAGTCCATGTATGGAATAGTTGCCCAAATATGGTATACAAATTCAATCATGATATAAATACTTATTCTACAGTATGAAATAGAATTATCTTTTATAGAATACTGAATTCGAGTATAACATTTTCATGGATAAAAACTGCATACATATTTATTATTCCCTAACATATATTTTTCTTTGAGACTGGTTATAGATCTAGATCCCTACGGAAAGCAGAAAGGGAGAAATAAAGTTTTCACAAAATAAAAAGTGGTGGTTGGTACTTCCAAAATTTATTTTATCGCTTTGAAAGTAGGACCCAAGGCAATAAAAAAAATCATTTTAAAGCACTTTAACTCAAATTTTAGAGTCCACCCATTAGGACAACACTTTGATCTCGTTCGGGTTCATCGGTTATGATCGATTTTTGACTTAGGGCATTTGACATGAAATGCGTCACACAAAATTTTTTAGAAAAATTCTATTCTCAAATCGTTTGTAGATGTCAGCCCAATAGTAATTCATCCAAAAACATTTTGACATTTACGTACGCTATTTAAACTAAAACTATCTATAGCATTAAATATATTTACATTGTGAAATGTCACGTCACCACATGTCATTTTGAGTACCACCGGCCTTATGTCTTACATACGACCACTTCATTTCGCATGCATGCAAAGTTGAACTTCATCTCCACCTCCTTTAAAAGCCATAAGCAACCGACCTACTTACATGCTATTAATTGTAGACATAAATATGTGTTACGTACGTATGTAACTATTACTTTTCTCTGAATCTGGCGTGTGTTTGTAAGTAAATGTTTTACCAATGAATATAAATTGAAATGTGGTCAAAGTACAACCTACGTTGAGTTACTTAGTATGTAAGTACACCAATACAAAAAAAAAAAACCTTATTTTATAAACATCCTACCCTACTTACGCTATGTATAGGTAGAAATGTCATAAATCAACTTGAGGTTTTAGAACTATGTACGTCAGAAATGTATTGAAATGTGGGTTCTTTTTTTTGGAAATGCATATAATATCTATGAACATTTAAGTGTAGTAAGAACGCAGTAATGTAGGAAAACCGGAAACGGAAACCATTTCGGTTTTAATATGTGACACGTTAAATATATACAGATTAAACTGGTATAAAATCATATGACATAACTAATTATAGCACATGGGTGACCAAATTTATGTACTACGAATCTTTCAACACAATTATCATTTTGAGAACACAAACTACGTTCAGCAAATACAGTTCAAAAAGAAAAAATTGTCCAAAAAATTATTTCTAAAGCGGTTTTGGGCATTATATTCTCATTAAATATTCTTCTTATTTTATATCCTTTCTAAGCAATTCATCGTTCATTTACATACTCTCGAGTTGTTATCAAATTTTTATTTTTAACATTAACGCCCATCTTTATAAATTTTTTTTAAAGATTTTATTGGGCGTTTTGTCATTTAATTTGCAGGAAACTTTCTTCCATTTTCAAGCGATTTTAAATTTTAAGACCCAATTTTTTTGTTTTATTCTAAAATATTCGGTGCGATTAATTTACGACTCAAAAGCTTTGCAAAACTCATTTCTGCTAAGCGCCCACCATGGTGATCTGTTCCTTGATCTGTTCAAATTTAAATTCAGACAACTTTCGGTTTCACGTAACGTAAAAAACTATGGATCGTGCTGATGTCCAAAATATATTTAAGATATTTGCCCATAGTTTGAAAATAATCTTTAAGGGATGGATCAGGAACGTTCATATAAAATTCGTTCTCAACTGGAGTTCCACAGGGCAGTGTCTTAGGTCCTCTTTTGTACACCTTATTTACATTTGACATGCCCGCTATTGAAAATATCATGGTGGCAACTTATGCAGATGACACTGCTATCTTAGCATCCAGCAGATCATCAATTGAAGCATCAGAGCTAATTCAATCTGAATTAAACTTACTTGTAAAATGGTTAAAGAAACGGAATATTAAAGTTAACCCGAAAAAGTCTGTTCACACCACATTTTCGAAAAGAAGAGGAGATTGTCTTCCAGTTACTATTGACAATTCTGCAATTCCAGAAGCGTAGGGACAGGCGTCTCACCTGGAAGGAGCACTTGAAAGCTAAGCGTACACAGCTTAAAATTACTACATCTAAACTTTATTGGCTTTTTCGATCAAAATCTCAACTAAGTGTTGTAAATAAGTTGAGAATTTATAAATCGATCCTGAAACCTATTTGGACATACGAAATTCAGCTGTGGGGCGCTGCCAGTAATTCCAATATCGAAATTCTGCAACGGTACCAGTCCAAAACTCTTCGGATGATACTGGGTGCACCATGGTTTGTATCAAACTTCACTATACACAACGATCTTATGATCTCAACAGTAACAGAAGAAATGCAAAAATTTTCCGAAAGATACCTTACAAGGCTAAGCTATCATAAATATATTCTTGAAATTACATTATTAGATGAGAGTAATAATACAAGGAGGCTCAAACGGACACATGTTTTAGACTTACCATTTCGTAGACAATTAAAATCTTTTATATTTTTCTATTAACTAACTTTTTAACTCAAGTAGTTTTATTTAATGAAGTAAAACACTTCCTGTTATTTACCATTCCTAACTCATTTGCTTATTATCTATTTTTGATAGTATGCAAATATAATTGAATACAAAAAAAAAAAACTTTTCTTATCAAAAGATGTTTCCAAAACAAATTTCTGAATATATCAAATAACAAATAGAAACGTTTTTGAATTATGCATGCTGGTTAAATTGAACTATTAAATATTACTTATCTGCCGATCTAAGCAACAAGAACTTTTAAAAAGTGTCGTCAAATAACCCTTTGTGAAGACTGTGACGAAACTCGTGATTTCAACTAAAATGTTACTTTTATCACTTTAAATAATCGACACATGACCATCTACATATAAAGAAATTTTTCAAAAATAAATTGTAGCATAATAAAGTATTTTTCGTGCTATTCAAAGTACGAATGAACTGAAAAAAGTGCGATTGTACTGAAATTTTCATCACTTGTCTGGAGCTACTATATATCAACAATTCGAAACAATATTGTATGACTTTTTTGTGATTTTTTATTACATGCAAAGGTGGCAACCTTTCATTGAAAACAATACAACTTTAATAACTTTTTAATTTATGAGCCGTTAACACGTATTTTTAAGGCTCTACAATAATAAATGAAAAATATATAAAAAAAATCATAAAAATTTCAACTAAATTGACAGCATGGAGTGATCAAAAGTCAGTAAACTATTTATTTACGGCTTTTCAATTAGTCACTGTTTAGAATTTCTGCTTTTTGTCTAACTCTTAATTATTAGTAACATTAATTATATTAAAAGAAGTATTTAAACTTTTGCTTCAAATTATTTTTTTTAAATTATGAAATTTGTTGAAAAATTTTAAAAATGTTCAAAAATTTGAATTGAATTCAAAACAAATTTCAAAACTTTTGAAGAAGCCAAAAAAATACGTAAAGCTGTAAAATGTAAAAAGAGCTGAAAATTATTGAAAAAACTTGAAAGAATAGCGTCGGCTTGACTTTCAGAGTTAACTTTCAGCCACAGCCACTGCACTTCAGCATAAACTTTTTTTTTCATGCGCCCACTATCAAAGCGAAAAACTTTTAACAATTTTTATTATTTAAAACACATTTCACTTTAAAATTCCGCTATAAATGACAGCAACTCGGAAGCATAAATTGACGCTAATAAGTGACTCAGTTAAAAATAAAACACAGCGCAGAGAATCAACAAAATAAAAACAAAAAAAAAAGAACAGAACAGAAAACGACAACAGAGGATTTGCATAAAATTGCAATGAAGGCTAAACCAATAGAGAAAGTAGCATGAAATAGGCTGGACTGACTGTGCATAGCATGATATGGCTACAGTGTATTCTGAACGCAAACAAAAATACCAACAAAAATGAAAATGAACTACACACACCTGCTACCACCAACACTGGACGACTTTTGCTATCTTACGACAAACAGCACAGGCGCCAGCACAGTGGTAATGGTGAAAACTTCATTTTTCAGTTTTCTTTCTTTTTCGTTCTCTGATATTCGAATTGCATTCAGCAAAAGCCTCAAGGATTTGTTCTTCGATTCATGGTCTACATATTAAGCCATGAGTTATGGTGCGATTGCAGCTTAGAGCCTAGAGCAGGCACACATATATAGTATAAAACAAAACACAAGCTAATAAAGATGCATACATATGTAGGGTATATGTTTATGTCAATGTATATGTTTGACAATATAGTACTCACATTGCTTTGTAAATGACCCATGAATACATTTAGTTTATTTTTTGTAAGGGACTATGTCAGTTTTTCAACTACGATAAAGACAAAAAGTGAACAACAGTGAAAATAATTTTAAAAGCATTTTAAATTTAGCAAATAAGGCAACAAAATAACAAAGTTTTTTTGTGCTTAATCATAATTCAAGTAAGACTTCTATGGCTTAGAAGCTATAGATAGATAGATATGTCTTGACTTCGACATTTCTACTTCAAATATTATAGAAAATCGTAAATCATAATCGTAATTGACCACCGTGAAAATGACAAGGAAGACTTGTGAACTTAGTTTTTTTGGGTTCATTTCTTAACCAACTCCATATATGTGTTTATATTGATAAATTTTCGCAGTATACTTAAGCTCTTTGGTTATTGAAAAAAGGTATGCTACAATTTTTGCGCTCAATTTCATGTTTGAATTCAAAGACTTCACCATAAGAATTTAGTTGTTTCAATAGCTGACACATGCATACATATGTACATGAGTGCTACACACAAATGCATAGCAATACATATAGCATTTACTCCCAGTAAACATTCGAAATATTTTTAAGTCTTTCACATTTGTACCAATCTACTCACAACTTTTCCAGAAGAGAGTTAAAATTCGAGTGATTAAGAGGTGAACCTTTTAACACACTCTTCGCCTTAAATAATAACAATAACAAAATTATTGATTTTGAAGCATCCATGCAATTTTTTGGCGACTCTTTTATAAGATAATATGATTCTATCAAGCAAGCAATGAATTTCATGAAGACGAGCTGAAGTGTTTTCAATTCAATGTTTTATGATTCGATAAAAGTTTTTTGTTATCTGCGTTGTACATATACATCAAGTGTAGATTGTTGCCTGCAAGAAAAGTGTTAGACAAAATGAGTTACAAACACAAGACTCAACAGAAAAGAGTTTTGGTTTTGCTTTGTATCACTTTTTGTTTGGTTTCGCAACATGTCAAAGGACATTGATGATATCATTTAGCAATAAATGAAACTAATATAACCAGCCTTAGACTGGTTCTTTGGTTTGCTTTATGTGCTTTGAACAAAATTCAGAGTCCGATAAAGTAATAAAATTTTTGTTTTCTACTTCAACAACAATCGCTTGCAACGTTTCCTTACCAGAATCGGACGATTTTTGTGTTTTGTACTTAAATTTTTTTAACGAGAAAAAAAAAGTCACCAACTTTTTCTCAAAAAAAAAAAAATTTAACCTTTTCAGGGAAAAATTAAATTTTTGTGAAGGCCGGAAATAGCTTCTTTTCAACTTAGTAACCCTGCCCCTTATAGTTCCACCTATAACATGAGCTTGTGCGTGATCTTAACTATCCACTCGGCAATTAAAATGTGACACTTCGCGCGATTAAAAATGTTTACTGGGTATAAATTAATATGCATGATGTTGCATTTGTATTTAAAAGACTTATATATTCAAGAGTGAGTGTCTGTAAGTTTCATTAATATGTCAAAGCGTTTAAGGGCTTAGAATTTTAAAAAAGAAATTAATTACAACGAGTAGAACTTATTAAAGTGTTAAATTCGGGGTGATTTGAATGCACTTTTCTTTATAACTGTAGCAAAAAAAAGCCTGAGTTTAAACTAAACAACTGTAAAAAACTGATTATTAAGAAAAGCATTTGGTTTTATTGGAATTTAAACAACCCAACTTAATGTTATATTATTTATTTACAAAAATGCTTGTCTTAATTGCTTGTAGCAAGTCGCTGTAATTACTTTCTTTCTTTTTGTTATTGGCTTTATTCACATAGTTCCTCTCATGTCTCACTTAATTTGCTGCTCTTCTTCCTCGTCATTGACTTTACCAACGCTAACATTTATCTGCCACTTAATAATGTGGACTCCAAGACAATCCATTTGAAATTAGCTGTACACAATTCATTAGATATGTTACGTTATCTATCGAGCTTTTAACACTCTCGCCCTTAGCGTACGCGTAGCTGGAACACATTTTTTCCGCTTCCTTAGATGTTTTGAAATCGATTGCAAGTCATTAATTTTTATTGAATGTATTTGTGTGATTTTGTGTTGAATCAGCATTTGTTATCAATTGTGTGGAGTGTTATTTAGCACTTTATGTATTGTTTACATTTATTTTTATATGAGCATGACCAGGAACATAATTTTAATTCTATCTTGATAAAAAATTAATTCAAAGGAAAGTTTTGCTATGAACACATATTTATTATCCTTTGAATGTCTTATGAAATATTCCCAAATATATGCGTACAATTTGCTTCATTTGGTTTTTAATTTTTCAGAATGCTTCCGGTTAAAGCTTTAATAAGACTTTCGCTACTAAATAAGACTCAAAAATGGGTCTTACAATTACAATTTAGGACGATGACTATGCTTTTGAAAATATTTCATATGGTACATTATTTTTGAGTAATTGTTGACCCAATTTGACAAAAATAAATTAAGGAGAACAAAAATTAAGTGTAATCAAATAAATTTTCCTTTGTGCAAATGAGAGTATCTCTTTTACACAAACTTTTTGTTGAATAATTTTTTATTTTTTTGTTATTTTTTTTTTATTATTATATTGTTGCATTAATTTTGACCAAAATTAATTTTGTTTTGACCGATATAAAATCGATAGTTTTATGAATTTTTCAAGTTATTTTTTAATGTATGCATTATCTTTACTTTAAAAAGTGTCTCATAGAAAAATCTTCTTTGCTTACTCAAACCTAATAATGAGCAAGGAAACATCTCACTGCTAAAATGTATGTAAATATGAATAAATTTTCATCTACTATGCAAATTTAAGCGTAGTCAGTGCTTGAAAAATATATCATGCAGAAAAATTATGCAAAAACTTTTTCCTCTATTTTTAGTGCCCACACCTTTTTATGAGCTAATTAAATTTTAATTAATGACAGCCATGTAGAGCATGCATATCGTACAGGGCATCTTTCCCTACAGGCAGCCGTTCCTCTTTAATAGACAACGCACACACACTTGAACCCAAAAGGAGACCTTCAACTTCGGAATCTCTTTGAATGTAAAGAAGATAAACAGCAACACAGTTGATTGAATTATTTCCTGTATGCGTGTCTATAAGTCTATGCGTGAGTGTGTTTAATCAAATGCAAATGTAAGTTTACTTTAAAGACATCAAACAGAGAGATGTACCGTATGCAAAAAGAGATAGAGAGATAAAGCATACAGTTGTTTGTCTAACTATTTCAAAACAAAAATGCAAAATTTCAAGAGACACGACGAAAAACGGAAATGCAGAAACAACTGCCAACAACAACAAAAAAAAAAACCAAGGTAAATACTGAAGCTTGCACTGATTTATGTGTGTGTGTTTACAAAAACGCATGCATACTAGAGTGGAGCGAAAAAAACGATACCAATTTAGAAAAGTTCTGTATTCCAAACACAGGATATACATTGTAATAAAATTTTGAAAACAAAATTTTGAATCAAAATTTTATTTTTTAAATTTGTTTTAATATATAACATTTTTCATTTAATATTTTATACTATAAAAAAAATGATTTCCGCTACACCCCCTTATGTACATTTCTATGAGTCAAAAACAAAAATGCTGCTTACCAAACACATTACGGTGTATTACTTTATGTTGCGTTAAATTATATTTTCGCATTTATTTCTTAAGCAAAAAAAAAAAGAAACAGAGACAAAGAAAAAAACACAAATCACTAAAAGCTCCCAACAGGAAATATGTATTTCGGTGGCTCAAAAAAATTTGCTACTAGTTTTATTCACAAAATTGAACAATTTCATTAAAAATTAAAAAATTATCGCACTGGTAACTAAAACGTAGTGTTTACCAATCCCAAAGTCTAACTTATCACTTAGCAAATTAGTAGTCTCATTACCTATATCAAATCCGCCTAGTAATCGGCATAATTTATCAAAAAAAATAATTACTAATATTTTCCATGCATAAAAGGTAACAAAACAGAACTTATCTTTTGAAAAATTGCACATCAAGTACATCACTTATAAAAAAAAATAACTATTTTCAATTGAATAAATATAAATATATTTATATTCAACTCATTTTAATGGCTTGTTAGAAGAAAATTAAAAGTGATTTTTAAATTGATAAGCTACAGACTTAGTTCATTTGAAATAACTTAGCAAAAAATATTTAAATTGACAAATGAATGAGCCAAATCTAACATGAATTCATAAAACGAAATAGAAACAAATTCTAAGTTGATCCACTTATTTATCACCTATAAATTTATTTATTATGTTTTATGTTTTTAACTGATTTTCATGCCCAGTGACTTATTGAGTATAACTTATCAATAAAAATTGGTAAATTTCAGGATTACACAAAAGCATTTGTGGTTTTTGTATAAATCAGCTACTATTAACACAGGAAATCAATTATGTTTTATGGTTTAATCTATGTTTGCCAACATGATGTCCAAATAAAAATGAGAGTGAAAATTAAATCAGATTGATCTGATAAATGTATTTAATATGTCACCAACTTTTTTTTTCTAAGAAATCACAATTTTAAAAATTTACCCGTCACTTTTAAGCGTTTTCCTACTGAGTTCTTAAAGCACGTTAAAGAAAAGACATTTTACACAAGCAGCACATGCTACATCTTAAAGTGTCTTCTCACAAATAAAACGGAAGTGCGATGAGTACCTTGTTGTTTTTGTTGCTGTTGCTGTTTTTGTAGTCGTTTGTTGATGCGCTTTTTTGTTGTTGTTGTTGCTGTTGGATGTAGATAGATACATATGTAAAATGTTACTTTTTATTCACATTTTCTGCATCCTGGTTACAGTATGACAAGATTTCTTATGTTTCCTTTAAACGCTTTTATTGTTTGTGTGTTTACGAGTGTGTGTGCGTATGTGATTGCTACACTTTAAAAGTGTTACGCTACGTTACGTGTGTTACGTATCGTTTACTATAGTCACGCGATGGCAGCACAGCAGCAACATTACCAGCGCAACAGCAGTCAGTATGTTCTATACGTTGTTAATTATCATGTATATCCTAGCAAACAATTTTAGTACTGTAAGGGTTATATTTCAATCGCCAATGCGATTATTTCGAACGCGTTTGATGTCATATTCTAATATCCATCAAAAATTTGTTCGAAGTAAACTGTTCAAGTCACCAAAATCATTTGCGTAAGAAGATTTTCAAGTGTTTATTGCTGGAGGTAATGGGGAAAATATTTATATACATATATATATAAAATTTTGTTTAATGTGACGTTTGACAATTAACAATAGAAAATGTTTACTAAAAGTATGCAATCAAAATATTAACTTCAATTTAAGCCTTCGATAAGAGTTATAAGTTCATCGATGGATGACTCAACAATTCTCAAAATGTTAACTGGGATATATAACATTAGTGTGCATACGTTTGTTTGTTGGTTCTGATGTCATTTTAGTCACATCCTGTTTCAGTATTTTACACATTTTATACCTTTTTTCCCAATTCACTACTCTATCTCCTTTAGCTTGTATATTTTGCTGTTTTAAACTATTTTTAACTTTGCAACGCTTTTAAACTGCATTCGGACACCCACACGCAAACATATTCACACACGTATGCTTGCATGCAGCTGCACACATACTAACTTTAATGGAAAACCATTTAAAAAAACTTTACAGCAGCGCTGACATAGCAGGCCATGATGACAACCATACTACAAAATGATAATGCAATTGTTTGCTAGAGGAAAATTTCAAATGCAATTTTAATTTTTATAGTGTGCAGATTTTTCGAAGCCAGAGGTTTTACTTGTTGTAAAAGATTTTATTTTAAAAATTTAAAATCATTTTTAAAGCAGTTTTCTTTTTCACTATAGCGATATGGATACCTTTATGACTTTTAAAAGCAAGCAAAAAGGTAGATACTGTTCTTTCAACCAATTTTTGTCCAACAAAAATTAGTGATTATAGGAATTGAAATTTTCCAGATAAAACGCTTTTTCATTTTTTTTACTACCATTGAGATTGAATAGACTAGACTTAAGTCTGAAATTTTATCAATGGCTCGTTTTTGAGACCTTTCACTTGAAATTTCTTAAGACATCGGCTGATAAAGGTTGTAAATATGTAGCAAAGCTAAACTGATCTATAGATCAAGCTAAATTGATCTATAGATCAATTTAGCTCGTTGTCTATGTATGTACATATAGTTTATTTGCTTTACTTGGCTTTTAATTTAAATTAAATATTAGGGCAATTAATTAAATATTACACATACGTCATGTTATTTTCAACTATTTATCGTGGGTGTTCCGAAATTCTAGCTAATCAATCGTTAATAGAGAATGCAACAAATTGAAAAATTATTTTAGAGAAAGGCAGTTCAACACTCAATCCGGTTTGAGTTACAGTATAGCAAAAAATTGTTCAACCTAGCATCAAAACTGTACAACATAGCACAAAATGTAAGTAAATCACTTTCAACTATTTTTCATAGATGATAAGTTGGTACGTTTGCGTTCTGTAAACAGGGTGCCATTTTTATTAATAAATTATATATTCATTAACTACTTAGTATGTTATGAAAATTTAAACAGTTCCAACTTACGCATCAGTAATTTTAGATTAAATATTTTCTATGAGAAATAAGTAGATCACACTGGTTTATCCAAAGCATTTGCTTTTCAATTAGCACTTTCACGAAAACTTAAAAATATACAATTCACAATTCACTGATTTATTTTTATTAACAAAAATCAGTGAAGAATTTAGTTTCGGGACGGCACGTTTTATCAATCAATTCTTAAAGAACTCTATGAGTTAATGAGTAGTGTTGAATAAAGACTTTCGATATCTTGTTTGGCTTATAAAATATTTGACAATAAAATGTTATCTACTAGTAATGTGTAAAAGCATTGCATTTCATTTCTGGGGTACTAAATATTAAAACTTGATTCTTGAGAAATGAATGAAGCAAGAAATGTTGCAAAAAAAAGTCCTTCGCTTTCGAGATATTTTATTTAAAATTTAATTATTTTATAATTAGTTATAAGCAAAATACTATATGAAATTTTTATTCAAAAGCAATAGTTTATGCAGGTCTCCAGCTGAAAGTTTTCTTCATTCTTTCTCTAAATGCCCCCAGATATACATTGTTGCGGAGCTACAAGGTGTAGATTTTGAAAGCTATTTTAAGTAGTAGTGATAAATTCACAACTTCCTTCCAAAAATATTAAATATTAATAAAATTTGTGACCACAATTTTGGTTTATACGTTTGGATTACTGTAGCGCCTAATTTTACTTGAGTATAAGTATTTTGATTATTTAAAAAAAAAATTAACCCATGGAAACTTTAAAACTTAAGCTTAAGAAAGCCTTGTGCAATTAAGTTGAAATGTACAAGTGATTGCCATTTTCTTGTACATACTGTTTCATATGATGTCCACCCTAAAACCGAAGTGCAGGAAAATATTTTATATATTCACTATTTTTCAAGTCCAGAGAGTAAAAACAAGTGAATGAAGTGAGTGTAAGAACCAGGCACATTCAGGTTTTTATCTGCTTCTCAGAACCACATTTTGAATATGATTCATATTGTACTGGACTCACTTCAATATAGCTGATGATTATTTTTTTGTTAAAAATTATCTTAAAAAACAACCAGTAAGTTTTGGCATGATATGAAAATATTCGTGACATAACTTTTCGTTAACAACTTTCATATCATTATGCTGATTATTGAATATAAATCAAATACAGAAAATAAATCAACTGCGGTATAAAATTACGCCCAAAAATACAACGCTATCTTAAAACCTTATTTAAAAATGTTGGTGCTTACCTTGGTGCTTAACTTTTAGTTCAAAAATGGTTATTTTTCGAAATACTACGTCACGTTCGAAAAAAAATGTTAAAGCATCATCACTTACCTGAAAAAAATTAGAAAAAAATACTTTATTTAATAGCGAGTTATATATGATTATATAAAATAACACATAATATATAAAGTGCTCAAAATTCTACCTACTCCCCGCAAAATCACTAAAAAAATGTTGAGCGCTAACTCAGTTTAAATTAAAGTCACGTACAGTAACTTATAACTCAAATACTTTGAACCGTCATTTATTTTATTTTTGTAAGACTTATTTCATCTTTTGTGAAAAAGAACCATTTTTATATCATATATAACGCTCTGAAGTGCTCGTTTTCATTTTCTTCTGCGCTTATTTTTTATCAGATAACAAAAAATAATGTTGTCTTTAATGCGTCTACTTAATAAAAATTTATAAATTGCCATAATTTGCACAGTTATCCTTTTCTCGTTTTTGTTTCGCTCATTGCCCGCTGTATGTGCTGCTTTTTTCATTTCCCAACAACACCGTTGTGTAGGTAGGTTTAATAAATTTTAATGACTTTTATTAACTATAAAAATCCCAAAAATTACACACAAAATGCTAAAAATTTTCACAATAAGTATCCCCTTTTAATACCAATGATTAGCGGTAAGTTTTCATGGTAGCGCTTGTACATTTGTGACTTAATCTTTTGAAGAATTTTTTGTACACATTTTTTAATTTAATTATTTTCTTTAGCTTAAGTTTTTGTAAAATTAAATTAGCAAAAATTTTTTTTCAAATATATATAAAATCTAAAATATCAAATAATTATAGTAACATGATGAAATCAATATCAAAAAATATTATAAGTCATAAACTTGGAAGATATTAAGTGCTCTCTTTACTCAAAGCTAATAAAAATTTTAGTTTTTTGTGGTGCTTCTTCACTTTTAAATTTCATGTTGAGTTTTGTGTAAGAAACTTTTTTTAAATTTAGAGAAATAAAAAACACAAAAGTTTTCAAAGCAAATGAGACTCATTTTATTCATCACCAGTTTTTAAACTGTGTAAACTTTAAGTGTTCGTAAACTAATGTCAAACTTAACAACAACAACAACAACAACAACAGCAATAGAAAAAACTTTATATATAATATTTAGTGAACTTAACTTACATCTGGACATGAGACGAAAAGACTTTTTCTAAGCCAACCACTCAGCACCATTGTCGACATAACTAACGTACAAGGGGCTCCATGCATACGTAATATCGCACAATAGGAAACAAAAAAAAAAAACGTCTCAATTTGCACCTTATGTTGACTAAAAATCACCATAAAAACCACATTTGCATGAGACACTTTAACAGGGGCCAAGTAGACACCAACAGCAGCAGCAGTAAACAAAAAAAAAAAAAAACAAAAGTTCAAAAGGAAAGGAATACAAGAAAAAGGAAATGAGATGGGGTGTGGAAAAAAAAAGTGCAGACAAGCTATAGCACTGGGCAAAATGCAAATAAAAAAAAAAAGGGAAAACTTTTTCTGACTTGCTTGATCAATAGTTTGTTCAGGCAAAACTTCATAAACAATGCAAGTCCATTATTTTAGTTTTACGAGAAATTTTATTTTTTCGTTAAAGATAGTGAAATGTAAAGAGGGCCAGGCCAACAATATTTTTTAACTTCTATATAGAAAATTTGACATTTGAAAAAAAAAATTGTTTTCATCAAAAATAAAATGTTTTAAGAATACGTTTTTACGTGCGACGATTAGCATTTGAACAACAGCATTATAGCGTAAACTTAGCTCTAAAACGCTGGAACACAAAAGGAAAATATTATCGTAAATTGAAAATAAACAAAGTGTAGGAAATTGAAATTTAAATATGAAAGAGTTGTTAAGGGTTTCAACTTGATTTTCGAGGTAGCACAAATTTTGCGGGCACATCGAAATACGAATAAATTATGTAAATAAATGGGAAAAGAATTTAAAGTGAACTTTAAGAGAAAAGCAAACACCGCGCTATACGAGTAAATGCCATAAGCAATTTACCCAGTTGAAAAATTTTACAATTTTTTGTGAAATAAATTTAGGCAAAATCATTTAAAAAAATAGTAGAAAAATTTAAACAAAAATTAGCTCAAATAAAGGTAAAAAGTCACTCATATCTTGAAGCAGATATTTTACTCATTTTTTATTTTTACATTAAAGTTGAACAGCCCTTAGTCAATAGTACGTAATCTCAGGAAAAAATTGTTAAATTTAAATGATATCGACATTCGAGAGAATGGATTTGATATTAAATTTCTATGGGAAAGGAGCAGATTTCGTCTTAGCTTTGACTAAATCGAAACAAATGAAAATTGTGCTGATTACCATATCAGTCTGAAAACCTTATAAGACGTTTTTGTTAGATATTTGCTGATGTTTGATATATATTGCCAAATCTTTAATTTATATTTCCGATTTATCTTAATTAATATCTGTTATTAAGCTAAAATGCCACCCAAACGTTCTTTGAATTCGACAACTGATGGAAATAGAAACAGAAGTCGAAAATTCAACTTGCTAGAGATTAAGCTAGAAATTTCACGTCGTATTAAAGGTGGTACGAAAATTATGCAATTTTGTAAGGCATTATGACTGGCTATGTCTACCGTTCAAACCATTAGCGATAACAGGGAAAAAATTAGAACAAATAGACATGTGGATTGAAGACAACAACCAACGTAAGATGGATGGATATATAATGTTTGTATAAATGAAATAAAAATGACATGAAGAACTAAACTTGAACAACTAAAAATTTGGATATTTTCTAAAAAATTGGAACGGATCGTATTGAATTCGTATGCGCTTTTATCAAAATTGTAGATTCGTTACACGGTGTTTCACTATACGGTTATTTTTTCAGAAACATATCTAGACCGTATAGCGAGGTATGCATGTATAATATTCGTAGTATGTTGCTGAAAATTTTCTTTTTGTGTAGCTAAGCAATTTATTTAAAAAAATTTTACTTGAAAAATATTTGCTTAGGAAAACTTTCAAACAAAAGAATATTAAAATTTTTCACAGGGATATCACTTAGCAATATAAAAAAGCCGCTAGCAGGACATACACATACATATATATTGTTTAAAAAGCTCACAAAAATTTATGTCTTAATTTATCGACAACGAAGATGCTGTTGCCAAGGACAACGACAAGAGGCAAATCTTATTGCTGCTTCCTAGCATCCTGCTATTCTAGCAATTTCTTGTTTTTGTTGTTGGTATTGTAATATGCTACGCTAACGATAACAAATATAGTAAGTTATTAAAAGCTTTTATGCTGACGAGTTTATAGACAAGTACGTATGTCATAATTGGTATGTAGGGTGGATTTTAATTTTTAAATTAAACTTTTTCTTTTAAATATTGTAGATAAAACGCTTTTGCTCTAGATTTTACTCTTGTAAATGACAAGTAGTAAACTGAAGCTGTTACGTAAATATGCCAAGTAGAATAGGAAAAAAGTTAGTAGATGTAACTTACAGAGCAATCTTTACTAAAATTAAAAAAAAAACCTTTAATTGAATCTGAGCCACCCTCACATAAATATATGTGCGTGTGCATTCATAAAGTTGCTTTTGAAAACTTTTGATTGATATTTCCAAAGAAATTCAATTAGACTTGGAGAGTTAGGTTAAGAAGTTAAGTCTACTGAGGGTCGAAAAAAATGCACATTCAAGTAGCTGAAAAGTCATCAAACGTACATGTAAGCATATTTACTTACATATAGAGGCCAAGTTTTAACTTAACTTAAAATAAATATTTCAAAATTATGTCTAGTTATGTGAAAATTGGGTTTCAACAGCATTAAGCATTAAAGCATAAGCGCTGATGAAAGCTGTCATAAGCACATACAGCCTGTATAGCATAAGACATATTAAAAGGACATCTTTAACGACGATGATGTTGTTGCATGCAAACAAACCAAAAGAAAAAATAAAGGTCATAGCATAGAAAGCGCTCCATTAATTAAAAAATTCAAGTCACCACCAATGATGCTGCCAGTTGGTATTTCCGTTTGATTATGGTGGCGCTTTTTTATATAGACTGAAACTTTAATTTCCGTTTTAATGTTTTGAAAGAAAAAGAGAAGAAAAAATGTTAACATAAAACTAAAAGAATTAACGCTTGAATGCAGCAAAGCACAGCGGAAAATTCATCACGTTCCTTAAAAACTCAAATTGGCCTTTAACGGCTAAGCTAAAGACGAGAATTGTTAAAATTAAAGTAAAGAAACCAACAACAAAGAAACAATAAAAATAAATGTGTTTTCATTTTTGTCCTGAACTTTAACAAAGACCCCCTCCCCCCCAAAAAAAAAATAAAAAAACCCAAAAATAAAAAAATTTCCAAAATAAACGCAACCAAGAGGAAACAAAAAAGGTACCTTAAAAAATAACACAACATGAAAATTGACATTAACACGCAATGTCAATTCTTGCAAACATACAAGCACACACATGTTAGGCCTGTTAGGAAATTGCTAAAAGATGACAAAAATATTAAAACGTAGTTAATAGAATCTATCTTCATCTATTTCACACGGTGCTAACTTTGAGTTTAATTTTGAATTTCGTTGCAACACTTAACTCAATTGCTTTGCAAACTTTCTTTCAATTTTAATTTATTTCACATTTCCACTATTTCCCGCTGGGTAGCTAAGCTCTCTTAGCTTATATGTATGTATATACTCGTATGCGTGTTGTCAAACAAAGGCGCTGTAAAAGGAAAACTAAATTAAATTTCAAAGGATTTTCTTTTCCGAGTGCTAAAGTAAAAACAGAAAAAAGTTAACTCAAAAAGGAAATAATAAAATACAGCAAAAAACTACAGAAAAAAAAATAAAAAAATAAACTTAAGCAAAAGGATTTTAACACAAATTTCATTTCAGTTATGCGTCGTAGCTGCTTTTCGTAGGAAAAGTTTTGCCTGATGTCATAACAAAGAAACGCAAATTTTAAATAAGTTAAAGAATTGCATACTTTTTTTTCCAAAAATTTAGCAAAGTCTCAAAGGAAAATTAACAATTTTAAATGTTTTATTAAAAAACAAAACAAAATACCTAAAGTTCGTATAATAGAATAATCTAAGAAAGCAAAAAAAAAGCCTTCACTTAGAAAGCGATTCGATTAAATATAACAAATTATATTTGATGTGCAATTAAATATTTATTTGACTCAAACATATAATGTTTGAACCAATAATATAATTTTGTAAGACCAATTTAGTTTTAAAATGTAATTATAGTTTTGTTTAGCTTTTTTGATACTTTTGTATTAACCGGTTACCGACCAAGCAAAAAAAATTTTCGAATTTCCAAAAGATTTTTGCAGGAATAAATCATCTTGATTAGAAATGTTCAAATTTAAAATTTTTCCGACTTCCGGTTCCGGTTTGACGGATTGTTGAATATTGCACAACACTTTTTTAAATGTGGTTTAAATATCAATTAAGTCCAGCAAATGTAGTATTTTTTGAAAAGAGTTGAATCTAAACTCTTGCTAGCTTTTTTCAGTTATTTAATTTTTTTTATAATTTGGAAGATGTTTTTGAAAATATGCTATTTTTTTACAAATTTTGTTGTTCACCCGAACACTGGTATTTATTTAAAAAAAAATGTTTAATTTATATACACAGCTGGCCAAAGAAATAGATACACGCACTAAAAAATTGTTTTCAATCAATATATCATCACTTACTTGAATCTACAAAATTTACCTTTACACAAGTTTTTCCGTTAATGATAACGTTTTTTTAATAACAAATATTTGACAAAGTGACAAATCCCGCTTGGACAATAAAAGAGGTACACTTTGGGTTAATAATATTTTTAGTATGTATAAAAGCAAATTTTTTTGTGAACCATAAATTCAAAGCTTTGGAATGTTTCTGTAAATGTTTGTAAAATAAGTTTAATTTTGAGACCGTTATTGAAGGCTTTTGCATTTAAAATGGGTCGCGGCGTACTTTGCATTTCAGAACAAAAGCGTCATGCTCTTAAGTGTCGTGGTGAAGAAAATGAGTATGGCGATGTAGCCAAAATTCTTGGACGTTCTTGAAACTTTGTGGTAAGTACCTTAAAGAAAAAAAAATTTAAAAAAATGAGGAAAAGCAAAAAAACACACCAAGTGATGATCATCACATAAAGATAATGCCCAAAAAGGACCCATTTAAATCTTCGAGGACAATAGCTGCCGAAATGGGCAACATATATCTTCCCGAAATGTTTGATAAAGGTTAATGTATGTAAAGCTACCTGGTATATATAGAGAGTATAGTTCCACTTCTTCGTAAGAAAAACTAACAAATGAGGAAAGCATTTGCCAAAAATCATGCTTCATGATTTGGAGAAAATGGAACCGAAAAGTGGAGAAACATACTATGGACTGACGAAATTAATTTGTTCCCCAGTAATGCTGCAAGGAATGTTCGTCATCCTAAAGGGAAGTATTTCGACCAGTGCTACACAAAGAAAACTGTAAATCATGTTGGTGGAAACATAATTGTTTGGGTGTGTCCCATTTTCCATATTCGGGATATTGTGACTCAATTTGAATACGTTGATATTTTTCCAACTATTATGCTATCTTACGCAAGTGATAAAGTACCCTTAATTTTTCAGTTCCAGCAGGATAGTGACCCCAAATACTCTTCGTAGTTGGTCAAAATTTGGTTTAGGGGCCACAATATTGGATGCTTGTCATGACCCTGTAAATTTTCTGATCTCAACCCGATTGAGATCCTTTGGTCTGAGTTGAAGAAAAGAATTTTAAATCAAATATTCAAAAATAAGGACGATTTGTGGCAAAAAGTGCAACAATCATGGTACGATATCCATTTGGAGGCATGTCAAAATTAGGTTGCGTGTATGCATAGGAAAACACAGGCCGTTTTGAATAGTAAAGGCGGTTATACAGGGTACTGCTTTGTAACAAACTGAGACATTCTGAAAACTGTTAATATGCTGCAATTATTTATTTTTTTAGAAAATCAAAAGTATACCTATTTTTATGACCAGATGAAAATTCAACGACGGATCCAAAATTATTGGATATAAGATATTTTATTTGTTTTTTTTTTAATTTAAATTGTTTCTTTTTTTTCAAAAACACTATAATCTTCATAATCAATACCAATTTTTTTTAAAATACATAAAATGTAAATTATAAGAATTTCTAAAAAATTCACTGAAACTCTGGTGTAATTATTTTATTGTCCAGCTGTGTATATATTGGATATATATTTTATTTTCTGTTAGTTTGAAGTATTTTTCATATACTTCAATTAATAAATAAATGAATTTGTTTTTCTAAATATTTTTTTTGAATTTTTACCCTAGGTGTTGCGCTAACGCCTCACTGGGCGATAACCGGTTAACCATACTTCTATCTCAACTGAGATTACGAAAAGACGTTAGCAGTAAGAAGGAAAAACGATAAGAAAAGGTAATAGACAAATTAGTCATTCAGCGATTTAGTGGAACAGATATAGAAGTAAGTCCAGAAATTTGTGACAAGCAATGACATATCGCTCCGAAAAATAAAATTATAGTATCATGTTGCCCTATCTCTAGGGTTCAATCTCCATACCAAATTTCATTAAAATCGATTCATTAGTTTAGCTGTGAAAATATATTTTTATATTAAGGGCTTGGCATTATCTACTTCAAAAGAAATTCTTTTCCACAAGGTTCAACCTATCTCTTTACCAAATTTTAACAAAATTGATTCATTAGTTTAGCAATCAAAGCATATTTTTCTTATAGGGGAGTGGCACCGTCCAATAAAAACAAATGTCCATGTCGATCATCAAAATCGGCTTAGCAGTTCAGCCATGACAGCACTTTTTCTCATAAAGGGCGGTGCCACGCCCGCTTTAAAATTACAGAGTTTTCAATACCCTTTCTTAGGTTTCAATCTAACTTCAATTCAAATTTTATCGAAATCGGTTCATCGTGGAATGGTATTTTCCAGTGAGAAGTGAATGTACATTTTTCACTGCCCGTCTGCACAACCATCAAAAAACCAACCAACAAAAAAAATAGCGATTACATTGTTTTATGGCAGTTAAAAAGAAATGGAACCATCTGCCTTTGCTTATTTACAAAAAGACTTAAGTATCGCATGTCGTATACGTAACAAGTAATTAAAAAGTTCAATAAATAATATTCAATAACATTTTACTACTTATTTTTAAAAGAAAAAACAAAGCTTATGTTTTCAGATAAAGTTTTGTACTCTAGTGTATTTATTGAAAAACTGAAAATTATAACACTTCATCTTATGCCACAGATTTGTTTTAAAATAGCTTTAACGACTATTCATTTTTTATGCGGTTTAACAAAGCTCTTTTTGATTACTTCAATTTGATAAACTAACACAAAAATTACAACTTCACCCAACTATTTGTTAGTTCATTCTCTTTAAATCCATTAAAAATCTTAAAAACTTTGCAACAAAGTTTTCTTTTGTAACTTTAGAAAAATAAAAATAATTTCTTGGGCACATTAAAGAAATTTTTAAACAGGAAAGCGAACCCAAAGCTTTTAAATAATAAAATAAATTATTTAGAAAAACAAATGCTACAAAGTCTTTATATAACAGTGTAAATAACATAAACACCTACGCACAAACAACACTTGCAAACGCACACAGCAACAGCAACTGTGTGGTCTCAACGCAGCAGTAGTCTCGCTGACATGAAAGTTGGCGCCGTGGCGTCTTAAATTGCTCCTAGTTGTGTGGTGCAATAATTCTGTTGTTGTTTTTGCTTTAATGATTATAGTTTTTGTTGTTTTTGTTGAAGAACAACTCTTCGGTTTAGTTACAGTCACTCACACAATCATCAACAACACAGCATCAGTAACAGCAACAGAAATAGCACTGGCAGCCTAAAAATTATAATCAACGTTGTTGTCGTCATCGTCATCATTATTGTTGTTGTTGTTGTTGTTTTTGTCATCATTGTTGTAGTTGTTGTCCTTGTTATTATAGCACATAGTTGCTAGAGTCGTTGCTGTTGTTGTAGTTGCTTTCATTGCTGTTAGTTGTTGTAAACATCGCATATAGATGTCGCTATCATCGTCGTCGCAACATTTATCTACAATCGTTAAGAACCTTCAGTTCGTGTGAATTCAGAGCAAAATTTCATATCTATAAATTATGCTGAGTCTCATATGACTGTGTATTTTTCTCTGTGTGTGTGCATGTGAGTGGATAGAGTGTGGCAAAAAATACATATCGCTACCCGCTTACTTGGAAAAAATATTATAAAAATATTGTTGTATGTTGTAAGAGAAAATATACAAAGATGAGTTGAATTTCACATATTCTTAAACTCTGACATCTGACATAACAGCAATCAACATCAGTCACACTGAAAAATGTAGTGTCAAAATTTTTTTGCAACAGTCTAAAAATTATTATCTAAGCCTCTTATTGTTCATGTGCGATGCTGATATGTGCAAGTATGTGGTTGTATATTTGTCAAGTGTTTATTTGTGTAATATAGACTCGATTATTTAATAAATTGTGTTCTTAAAACATTTTTTTTTTTTTTTTGTTTTAGATTTTTTTTTGTTAATTTAGCTTAAACTACAAATATAAAGTGAGAAATAGCAGCACCATTTCCAGTAAAATATTAAATTTTTCATATAATAAAATAGCATATCCTCAGTTATAACTATGGAAAATTTCAGTAAAGTAAGTAGTCTCGAGAATCATCAAGCGTTGTTTTGATTTTATATGAAATAATTCTGCATGCTCGATTTTTTTCAATAATTTAATAATTGAAAATACCAAACTGAATCTGTTTGAATTGGGTATTAGTACGTAATTACCACGCACAAAAATAATCTAAATAAATAAAACCCCATATAAGTTATATTATCATGTGTGTTGAGAATTTCTGTTACCATCAAAGCATTTTCATTAAAACGGTAGCATACAATAAATTAGGTCGGCATATAGTCTGTAGCTATAAATACGAAAAGCACAGAAAGTATAAGCTAAATTAGACAAAGTTAAAGTTAATAGCAAATATTTAGATTAAACTTTATCCAAAAAATGACTTAATAAAATTCAACCAAATTACTTGATAAGAGTAAGTAATTTGAATTTCTTAGTGCAGAAATTTTATTTAGTGTCGAACAATAATATAAGAAATTAGAATAGAAAAATGCTTTCAAAGTTAAAATGATATAAAGATGAATTTGAAATTAAGTTGCATTGTCTAAAAAGTTATGTCCTTGAGACGAAGCTATTTGTTTTGTTTGGATTCTGAAAAACATTTTGTGAAAGAATATATATAGGTAGAAGTAATAATAATATCGGATACCTATACTTAATATCAGCCGGATGAACTTTAATGGAGGTATAACCTTGAAAAACAAGCCTATTTTTGCAATTTTTGAGTACTTTCTTATTCTGAAAATGATATTTTCCTGGTATTTGTTCTCAAAAACTTATTATGTGACACATTTTCCTTAGAATTGTAGGATCTTGAGACTAAAATATTATTCCCGATTTTCAAATTAACTTCAATCGAGTCCAAAAGACATTAAAAATCATTTTTTGAATGTTCAAATCAAATCATCAATTCAAAGTTGTCAAGAGAGGCAAAACTTCTGTTTATTTCAAATTTTTTATGAAAAATTAATGAAAAATTGCCCAAGTTGGAATAAAATACTCGTGTAATAAAATCGACTAAGAAATTTGTTCAAAGCTTATGAAAGTAGCTTCATGGATGGATTGTCAGTTCAGTAAAGCCAATTTTAAGTACATAAAAGTGCCATTTACTATAAACCGTTGAAAAACTCACATTCTGGCAAGAAATCTCCAAATATCAAAATTAAAAAAGGCTCATGTTAATTTTTACTTTAAAAAAATTATAAAAACTGTTTAAAACGTTTTTCCTTCAAAAAGTCATATCTCAACCCCAAGGTCATCGGGGTAGAGCAGAGATTTAATATTGATCCTGATTTTGTAACTACATTACGAAATATATTTTCAGAATTTCTTAAGAACCTATTTAAAATTAAATTTAAAAAAAAGCATGTCTGTTTACTGTGCAAGTGAGGCGTCCAGTTGCAAAACCGGCCAAGTCCAAAAAAAATCTAATTTTGAGATATTCTCATATATCAAAATCTAGACCATGCTTTGTTTTTCTACTATCTTTTTAGATAAAAAAAAAATTGTTTGACAGAAATAATACATATTTTAAATTTATTTTTGATGCATAGATTTCAAAACCGGCCAAGTCTATGAATTTGCTTTCAAAACCGGCCAGTACATTGATTTCAAAACCGGTCAAATTCATTTTCAATGGATCATGACCCGCCATATCCAAAATTTTTGCTTTCAAAAACATAGAAACACAGTAAAAACCACTTTTTTCTTTCGGATTCGTTGAATCACAATTCAGAGTCGTTTTTTTCTATCACTTCGTTATTTTTTTTTTTTTTAATTCAAGAAAAGCTTATTATCAACACAAAACTATAGAAGAGATCTACGTAAATTACCCAATTTTCATAATTAAAAAAAAAAATAAACCTCACGTGATAAGTAAAAATGGACTTTGAACTCAGAGGCAGCAAACGAAAATTCAATAGGTGATAAGACGATGTAGATTCGTTAGGAATTCCAAAAAAAATGATTTTTTTTTTGTTTCTACGTATTTCAAATAAACGAAGCAAAATTAAATTAAATAAAAAATTCCATGCAAATTAAAATGACATCTATACATAGTACATAATTTACTTACTCGAATATTGACGACAACAGACAAGAAAATCTACAATTTTATCTTTCAATTTTAATTAATGACAAATTTTTATTTCTTTATCTCTTATTTGCCGTGAAATACAACTTTCAATTTAAAATAAAAGCAATTTCAATGACTACGCATAATGCAACAACAACAACAAATAATTGCACAAATCACTGCAATTCATTTTTATCTTTCAATTTGTGCACTTGTGTGTACGTATACGAGTACTATACATGCATCGTTTGTATGCAACCCAGCAAACATTTTTAATAGCGGGTGAACCATATATTAAACACCAAAGTGATCAATTTGATTGCACGTGTGGTTATATTTTGATATCAAGAGATAGGCTTATTCGGGTAAAACTGTTCGCCTGTAACGTCCTTATGCTTTGTACAAGTCCGTCACATAATACTGTTTATATAACCGATCATTTTGCCGGTAGTATTCTTGCAGTGTGGCAACATATATGTGTGGAGATTAGCTGCCAAAAGGTACAAGCGAAATTTGTGTGTTTTCAAGAAAAATTAGTTTGAAGTTAAATTCCCAATATATTCTGAAAATCAAATATATTTTACGCAGCAGAGCGCAGCACTCGTCAGTCACCTTTTTCATAACAATTTTACATACATATGTTAGCTATTCAGAACTGCACTTAACTCGAATTAACCCATAATGTCACTTGTACCTAACTTTTACATATAAAATTTAAGAAATGCCACAAAATATGCTGTAAAAAGATTAGTTGCAATTAAACTCTCCTCGAAGAGTTCTAAATTCATCGCCTGGAAGATGGAAGATTCAATGTTCTTCCAAATTTTGACTGGGACTTTGCCTGAATGCGTGCTCATTGGCGTTTGATTGCATGCGTGTATTTGTAGAAGTGTGCGGTTGCAGTTTAATTAAGGCGCTTTTGCTTTGTATGTAAAGAAATAAACAAAGGTACCAATAACAACACTACATACTTCTGTAAACGGCTTTCAATTAACTGCTCTGCATCTTTGCGGTTTTAGTCTTGGTAGTAACGACTATGACAACAATAACAACAAATCAAAGTAACAACATTTTAATGCAATTGCCACTTTTTTCCTTTTTCTTCACAACAAAAATTAAAGAAAAACATCTATGGCACAAGTAACAAGTCTGACAGGGGGAAATTGAAAAGAAAAATCAAACGATTTCCATTTTTTTTTTTTTCATTTAATTTTTATATTTTCACTTTTATTTTATGGTAAAAAATGCTTAAGTGTGATAGTTTACTGCCCCAGTAATGCTCTACTGTCTTAGGTGAATTCACGCTAAAATATTTCAAATAGGTCTTTGACAAATAAACCATTTTAAGGGACATTTTGTAAGCCTTTAAGCGATGTACCACACAATTTTTTTCACTTAAGTTAAAGATCAATTTTAATTCATCAAAAAGTTAAACATCTTAGAAAACAACAACGTTCAACAATTCTGCGAAAAATTTATGTTAAAAACGCTGTTTTTTGTCTGCTTAATGTTAATTTGGTGAGTGAGCTCTTAAGTTGAGTTTTGAGTTATAGACAAAATAAGCGTTAAGGAGTGGAAAATTCAATTTTTTTTTATTTATAAAATTGTGCTGCTCACAACCTCTTTTTCTTGCTATATGACTTATTTTTATTCATAACTCAGAACCTATTACGAACTCACTCTCCAAATTTTAAGCAAGAATAAATAAAAAATGTCATAATTCACAGTATTTTTTTGAGAATAAAAGAAATGTACAGGGGCTTACTGACTACTCTTGGTATCAACAAGCATCTAGTCAGACTTCATAGTCTGTGTCCTGCGTTCAGTGTAGAACTAGTGGCCTGAGCACAGACATTTATTTATATCCATTCAACAACGTAAACTAATTTTATCTAATCTAAAGCATACCCCCAAGGCATACTGAAATCATTTAGTTTTACTTTCATTTATCAAATTGCGTAGTCTGCGAATATGCCACCTACGAAATACTTTACTTGCGAAAACAATAAATTTGAAAATGCGTTCACTAATTGTGGATGCACCTGTACAATCCCCATGACCTCGAAGTTACGGATGACCTCATAAGAAGCACAATTACGCAAAATGTGTAATGAATTATCAAAAATTAGCTCGCATTAATTTCCGTTGACCTCACTTAGAGTATTCATATGCAAGTATGCTTTAAAGGAGCCAAAACCAGGGCGACTTTCTGCACACAAGATATCCACGTAGAAGCCGAACTTCGTTCCATTCATTACATATGATATAGGTATTTATTGAGACGAGTTTAACGTTAATTCGATCTATCGACCTCTTCCAGCAACATATGTATATCAAGGTCATCGAACTTAAATGTTTTGGTTTTTTTTATAGCAGAGCTTTCTTTTAATTTGCATACAAAAAGTACTTTGTTACGTTACAATAATGCCACAAAACGAATGAGTTAAAAAAAATTGTCGATAAACAGTTTTTGAACCAAATCTTTCGAGCCTATTGGGGTATCTCTCATCTCACTCGGCAGATATAATTTCAGGTTTGAGGTACAAATAAACTCTTACTCAATAGCAAAAATTTGATAAGATTTATTCCTTTTGGTCATATGTATATAAAGTGCTATTATTGAATTGAATATAATCTTCTGCAGAACCCCAAGACTATGCGAAGCGCAAGTTGAAGATAATTGCTTTAGATCAAGATTGGCATTTAAGGCTATATCAAACCTGGCAAAATATGATAACCTTCTTCCATTCAGGACACCAAATCTGTACCTAATATTGGCTGAAAATGATATTGTTCAATTCAAATATTTTGCTTCGCTTCAATAACGGGTAGTCCAAAACCTAAAAATCTTTATCAATACTATTCGAAATTTTCAACTTTTGTTAAGCTATATACAATATACATACATTGTTCCACTTTTGCTATTTTTCGGTACAATTTAACATTTTACATATCGTCAGTTTTTCGACACATACATATTTTCGAACATGTTGATATATAATATTTGATTTTTTTTCGATATTTACTATGCAGTACTTTTCAGCGGTATTCGTTAGTTTTGAAGTTTTTCGATACTTTTCTATAGTATTCACTATATCAAATTTGATTGATTTATTAAACTATTTTATAATACTCGTATACATATTAGGCGTCCAGTTGCAAAACCTTTTTTCATACTTTTGAAAAACGAAAAACGTTTATCTTCATCTGTGTTCATTGAAAAACTAAAACAATAGCTTATGAAATTTCTTACTCAAAACACGTCAGATCAGATTTTTCGAGTTTCATCTGTCTATGTTTTTGAGAAAACAATTTTGGACTTGGCGGATTATGATCCATTGAAAATGGACTTGGCTGGTTTTAACATAGTAATCAGCAAATTTTGTTTGCAAAAAAAATTGGATTTGCCGGTTTTGATATCAATATACTGGACTTAGTTTTGAAAGCACATTCATGGACTTGACCGGTTTTGAAATCTATGCAGCAAATATAAAATTTAAAAATTTAATATTTCTGCCAAAAAAAATTTTTTATCTAAACACATCGTATAGATTTCGATATATGACTATATCTCAAAATTTGATTTTTTTGGACTTGGCCGGTTCTGCAGCTGGACGCTTCATATACAATATATGTACCTATTATATTATGAACTTCGACTTCAACAAAATTTACCAATGCAACTTAGGTTTTTATTATTTTTTAAGTTACTTATCAGTACTTACTATTCGATACTCATCCAAACTTATCGATTTTTTCAAAATTTTAAGAATTTTATGTAATCATTATGAATATCTATAGACTTTTCTCTCAGTGTCGTCTATAAAGTTATGAAAAATCAATAAGCGAATTTTTATATTTTTGACCTTAAGGCAGTCTGGCAGCTAATGACATTTGTATAAGAAATCAAACAAATTGTTTTTCTTTCAAATCTGTTAAAAAGAACCTTTTATTTTAGTACCAAAAAAGTTAACTGAATTATTTGCTGTTTTTACTTTGTGCCGCTGTCTATTATAAATCTTGGGAAAACAGATAAGATTTTCTATTTCAAGCTTGACCGCGCGCAACTTTGAAAGGATACTACAATAACAACTGCGGGCGCTGCAACACCAACATAGCTAATGAAAGCAAAAACAAGACTTCAACTAAGCTGAACATGTTAACAATGTAAGCGCATTTAAAGCCACTGGCTTTGGTAGCAGTTTCAATGCGAAAAGGCGATTTTTTCTGTTTTTTTATAAATGTAGAAAAGATGAAAAAAAAACAACCACGAAGCAAAAAAATTTACTGACATTGATGTATGATGTCTGTGCCTGTTCAAGTGGGTGTATGGGCGCGTGAGTATTAGTTACCAAAATTGTCACCCACAGCAACAACGACATCGTGGTGGAAAAAACATAAAATGCCGCACACAATAAGTGTTGTATTACAGATGTTCGTTGTAGGAGTTGAGGAGTTGAGAATGCAGAGTTTAGAATTTGAAATTTTCAATATTTTGAACATTTGAATTTGATCTTATTGTTTTCCATATAAGATCAAAAATTTTGTTATATCTACTTTCATTTAAATTGCGTTATTATTTCTGACTTCGCAACTTATAGAAATTTTCAGTTGTTCTAAAAAAATAATTAAAGTGCACTAGAGAAGTATAGACTTTAACGTGGTGACCTTGCAATTCTCATCTTTTGCAAATAGGAAATTATATTGATAATTTAATAAAACATAAAAATTTATAAAGGTTTTTACCGATTGTAAATAAGGTTGGTATTTATTTTTTTTTTTAAATTTTTCCTTTAATATTTTAGACTCATCTAAATATTTTAAGCATAAAACTTTACATTTGCTTGTTGGATAAGTATAGGCATAGAGCTTTTTGTTTTATACTATGCAATGTTTCAGATTTTTTTTTTTTACTTAGCAGTTATATAAAAAAAAAATTTTGGAGAAAATAATTTATTTTTTTCTTCTCAAGATTAAAAAGTTTTTGGAAAACATTTTTTTCTATAAAAAATGCAATATTTATAATATTTTGACTTTATGAGGATATGACAAGATAGCAAATCAGACTTGTATATTATAAAACAATCCAACAAAATAATAGAAAGCTAACTTCCTGGCTTATCCTCTACCACTGAAAAACTTACCGCACATACATTTAGTATCCTGTGAGCTGCTGTTACTCTCACTTAAGGAAAATAAAATGTACTCTTTTTCTAATAAAATTTTTCAATATGCACAATTTCTTCTCATTTACTCTCACCAAAAGAAATTTAGCTATTTTTGTCTCTCTTTATATTTTTTTCTAAATTGTTTTCTCTCAATGTGTTACTTTTTCTTTATATTTTTTTTTTGCTCCAATTTTCCAACTCGGTTCATCAACAAGTATCTATCTGTCAGTATGCGCTTTAACGTTTCGTTTGGGAACGCGCTACCGCAATACCAAAAGCAACAAAGTCAAAAACAAGTTAACGGTAGCAACAAAGCCAAAGCACAGACAAAATCACAACCGTCGAGTGTTTTTTCTTTTTTCTTTTTTTTGTTTGTTTTTTGGTTTTTCTTCTCAATTTATTTTACGATTAATAATAATTTCTTATCTAATTATAAAGCGTTTGCCATCGCTATCGTTTAGATTGTGATATCGTTTGTAGCTTTTTGTATCTCTTAGATACTCTTTTGGTATCTTGACTGAAGTGGATTACGTAGCTATAGAAGTTTTTTCAGTTTTTTTTTTTTTTTTGGTTGATGTTTATTTTATTGTTGCTCTAATTCTATTTTTAACACACAAAAAAAGTGAAATCACAATCAAATAATATGAAACGAAATTCTAAATATTTATTTTTATTTCTTGGTAGCAATTTGATTACGGTAGTTTTTATATGCATCTAAAGAAAAAAGATACACATTAAAGAATGTTTTTTTTGTGATTCTTTTAAAGTTCTATAGTAATTCGAAAGTTTTTTTTAATTTTTTCTTAAATGGTTTTATTTACCTTAGAGTACATTCAGTTTACTTTAATTATGCAAAGATTCTGTATATTAAATCAACATTTAGTTAGAAAAATTATTTTCAATTTCATTATCGTAGTATTATCTAACTCACATTATCCAATATTTTAGCAACTCTTTTTAGCTACGAGTACAGTAAATTTACTTCTCTATTCAGTACGAACTTTTTTGAACCACTATCAGGTCTATTCAGTAGCATTTTGAAAAAAGTTGTATCAATTCATTAAAAGTCTGCATAGCTTTGTGAAATTTTCTCCAATAACTGAGAAGTACGCAATCAGAATGAAAGAATTTTTGATTTTGTTTTTATGGCTGTTCGGTTTGCATCACTAACTCAAAAATCATGTTTTTTGAGCTATGCCAGTATTGAAGTAAGTGAGCGATATATTGTTAGAAGAAGGATTTACATTAAGTGAGGGCAATCTTTTCTTTTACTTAAAGTCACTTAGTTTCCGCAATAGAAGAATAAAGTTTTAAGGAAAGTTCTTAAATTTAATCATAAAGGATGCTTAAATTTCAGGTATCTTTTAAAATTTTCCGCCATTTTTTTTAATAGGTTCTAGATTACACTAATGTTTTTACAGATATAAAGTAAATACTTTCCGGTTAGCTAAAATATATTGCGTTTTGAGTAAGCAATTTTGAGTAAGCAAATTTCGTGCAAAATACGGTAGAGAAAATGGTCTGAAAGACCGTGCCATTAAACTTATCATTGATAAATTTGAAGATCAGTGAAGCAGAATTTTTGATTGTAGTGGTCATTCAAGTGAAAATATTGCAACTAACTATTAGCACAAGTAATGCTGAAGAGTCAAGGATATCAATTCGTCGTCGTTCACAGCAATTAAACCTCAAACTAACAACTTTGTTCAATATTTTACAAAAAGGTTGGAAAATATTGATGAGCAGAATATGTGGTTTCCATGCTACACAGCAACGGAATCAATAGATGTTTTGAAAGAGAAGTTTAATAATCAAATAATTTCTCGAAGGACAGACGTGAATTGGCTACAAAGATTATGTGATTTAACACCGTTGGATTTCATCTTATGGAGCTTCTTGAAGAGTAAAGTTTATGCGAATAGTCCTCCAACTGTTCAACACCTCAATGACAACATCATCGAGAAAATATAACTAATTGAAACATCATTACGCGAAAAAGTTATTCAACATTTTGGTAAGAGATTGACGGCCTTCCACAATCACATAGGAGTTTACTTAAACGACATTAAAGTATTATTAAAATCATCTGGCCAATTGCTGCTATATTGCACTACTATAGGCAAAAACAAAAATGTTGCACAGTTTCAGTTAACATTTATGGGTTATTTTAAGACCCATTAACTCAGCAAAGCAAAGTTAGCAAAATCAAATTTAACTTATGCCATAATTTAGTGCTTATTAAGTGCTAATTTAGTGCTGTAAAAAAAAATTTAGTGCTGTACGAATTCTTGAAAAAATTAAGGTTTTTGCTAGCTGAATGAGAAGCTAGCAAAGCATATCCGAAAATTTTTAGCAAAATCAAATTTAAACTATGCCATAATTTAGTGCTTATTAAGTGCTAATTTAGTGCTGAAAGAAAAAATTTAGTGCTGCACGAATTCTTGAAAAAATCAGGGTTTTTGCTAGCTGAATGAGAAGCTAGCAAAGCATATATGAAAATTTTTAGCAAAATCAAATTTTACCTATGCCATAATTTAGTGCTTATTAAGTGCTAATTTAGTGCTGTAAAAAAAAATTTAGTGCTGCACTAATTTTTGAGAAAATCCTATTTTTTTGATTTTGCTAGCTGCATGAGAAAGGTTAAGGTGAGGTACGTTAGAAATAGTTAGCAAAATCAAATTTAACCTATGCCATAATTTAGTGCTTAGTAAGTGCTAATTTAGTGCTGCAAGGAAAAATTTAGTGCTGCATGATTTTTAAAGAAAATCAAGGTGTTTGCTAGCTGAATGAGAAGCTAGCAAAGCATATGTGAAAATTTTTAGCAAAATCAAATTTTTCCTATGCCATAATTTAGTGCTTATTAAGTGCTAATTTAGTGCTGTAAAAAAAAATTTGGTGTTGCACTAATTTTTGAGAAAATCCTATTTTTTTGATTTTGCTAGCTGCATGAGAAAGGTTAAGGTGAGGTACGTTAGAAATAGTTAGCAAAATCAAATTTAACCTATGCCATAATTTAGTGCTTAGTAAGTGCTAATTTAGTGCTGCAAGGAAAAATTTAGTGCTGCATGATTTTTAAAGAAAATCAAGGTGTTTGCTAGCTGAATGAGAAGCTAGCAAAGCATATGTGAAAATTTTTAGCAAAATCAAATTTTTCCTATGCCATAATTTAGTGCTTATTAAGTGCTAATTTAGTGCTGTAAAAAAAAATTTTGTGCTGCACTAATTTTTGAGAAAATCTTATTTTTTTGATTTTGCTAGCTGCATGAGAAAGGTTAAGGTGAGGTACGTTAGAAATAGTTAGCAAAATCAAATTTAACCTATGCCATAATTTAGTGCTTATCAAGTGCTAATTTAGTGCTGCAAGGAAAAATTTAGTGCTGCATGATTTTTAAAAAAAATCAAGGTGTTTGCTAGCTGAATGAGAAGCTGGCAAAGCATATGTGAAAATTTTTAGCAAAATCAAATTTTTCCTATGCCATAATTTAGTGCTTATTAAGTGCTAATTTAGTGCTGTAAAAAAAAATTTAGTGCTGCACTAATTTTTGAGAAAATCCTATTTTTTTGATTTTGCTAGCTGCATGAGAAAGGTTAAGGTGAGGTACGTTAGAAATAGTTAGCAAAATCAAATTTAACCTATGCCATAATTTAGTGCTTATTAAGTGCTAATTTAGTGCTGTAAAAAAAAATTTAGTTCTAAATTTCAGAACTAAATTAGCATGTACTAAGAACTTAAAAAAAACCGTTCGATTTTGATAAAAACTTTCATTTATACTTTGCTAGCTTCTCATTCAGCTAGCAAACACCTTGATTTTTTTTAAAAATCATGCAGCACTAAATTTTTCCTTGCAGCACTAAATTAGCACTTACTAAGCACTAAATTATGGCATAGGTTAAATTTGATTTTGCTAACTATTTCTAACGTACCTCACCTTAACCTTTCTCAAGCAGCTAGCAAAATCAAAAAAATAGGATTTTCTCAAAAATTAGTGCAGCACTAAATTTTTTTTTACAGCACTAAATTAGCACTTAATAAGCACTAAATTATGGCATAGGAAAAATTTGTTTTTGCTAAAAATTTTCACATATGCTTTGCTAGCTTCTCATTCAGCTAGCAAACACATTGATTTTTTTTAAAAATAATGCAGCACTAAATTTTTCCTTGCAGCACTAAATTAGCACTTAATAAGCACTAAATTATGGCATAGGTTAAATTTGATTTTGCTAACTATTTCTAACGTACCTCACCTTAACCTTTCTCATGCAGCTAGCAAAATCAAAAAAATAGGATTTTCTCAAAAATTAGTGCAGCACTAAATTTTTTTTTACAGCACTAAATTAGCACTTAATAAGCACTAAATTATGGCATAGGAAAAATTTGATTTTGCTAAAAATTTTCACATATGCTTTGCTAGCTTCTCATTCAGCTAGCAAAAACCCTGATTTTTTCAAGAATTCGTGCAGCACTAAATTTTTTCTTTCAGCACTAAATTAGCACTTAATAAGCACTAAATTATGGCATAGTTTAAATTAGATTTTACTAAAAATTTTCGGATATGCTTTGCTAGCTTCTCATTCAGCTAGCAAAAACCTTAATTTTTTCAAGAATTCGTGCAGCACTAAATTTTTTTTTACAGCACTAAATTAGCACTTAATAAGCACTAAATTATGGCATAGGTTAAATTTGATTTTGCTAACTTTGCTTTGCTGAGTGAAAGGGTCTGTTATTTTAGCTCGCTAGCTTGCTTGCTTTGCTTGTATTACGATGCACGATGAACGTAAAAAAAAATCTTCAAATTTTGACTAAAAAACTATGTCTTTTTTAGTTTTGTGCCAAGTTTTAGCATCTTTTTTTTGTTTCTTTTTGAAATGTGTGTTTTGTGGTTTTTCTATTTTTTGACTAATTTTGATTTTAATTATTTAGAAGAAAATATTAGCAGTGAAAATAAAGAATTCTGCTATTTGATCCTTTGCATATTTTTCATAAACAGTTTTATCGAAATGCCTCCAAAAGTGGATCAGATTAAGAAGATTGGTGACCACTTTCGGAACAAGTGTGCTAAAAGCTTAATAGAAACTTAAAAATCAAAAGAACTAGAGCATCTTTTGGTGTTATAGATTAAGGGCCTCTTTATGTATCACGATTCGTCTCGTTTTGTCTCGTTTCGTCTCTAATTTCCAAGCCTAAAAGTTTGCTAGTACAATAATTTTATTTGTGAATAACTTTTCATTAAGCACAGGCCAGACTTTTTTGTTTTCATTTATGTCAAATACAATCGCATATTTTCAGGCTTGAAAAATAGACACGAAGCGAAACGAATCGTTAGACATAAATAGGCCTTAAGTTCAAGAGCAAAAACCAAATAATTTCGAAAGATATCTGACGCGTTTGATAAGTTGGGCTGTCATATGTAAAGGATTTTTATAGAGAGTACATTTAAAATAAAATCCAATAGAAGTTTAATAATTCTACGTGAGTGTTCCACTCATACGTCAATATTATTTTTCAGTTACTTACTGAATATTTCACTGTTACACATGTTATTATAAACAATAAAAATATTTTTTTTTTTTTGGTCGCACTGAAATCACTTCAGAATGATTTCGATTTTTTCGTTTTTATTCAACCTTTATTTCTTTTCATTGTAGACAACTTGACGTGAACTTTAAGTAAAATAATGACAAATAAAACGTATGTAGATTAATCTTTTACCCCAAAAATGCACACACACACACACAGAGAAACACTTACCTTACATGCGTAAATGTACGCACGCATACATTCAATTATTTATATTGGTAGTACAGGAAAAAGCATTCAATAAAATGAAACACAAAAACACTACAGGGAAAAATATAATCAATTGAAGGGAAAAATGAAATAATATTTCAATAAAGGGGATGGATGAAACGCAAGGTGATGTATAAGTTTGGCTGTAATTCAAAGGAGACGACAAATATGTTCTTCTTAGTTGATTGAATGTTCGTTAGTTGGGTCGGTAGAAATTTCAATGTTAAACAAAAACATTATGACAAACTAACGATCAACAATAAGAGTATTAGTGAAATATAGCAGGCATCTTGTTTCTATCTTTTGTTTGAACCCATGTCAAAGACGACAACAGCAGCGGAGAGACGATACTGTTGAATTAAAGCCATGATGTGGTGAACAAGAAACAAAATCATCATTTAGCAGCAGTAACAGCAACATCACCATAGCCATCATCAACATCAGCATCATCATCGTCAACATCATCTTCAAAAGAAAATCATTCAATCATTCATGCATTTCCAGCAGCATGAAGATTCTAAATCAGCAAAATCAGCGCGCAGGAATAGAATTTAATGCCAAATTGAATCAAAAGTAAGTGAATTGAATGGGCGCACACATACAGTGTATCGGCTGGGGGATTAGAACAAAAATATGCTTGTTGGCTAGTAGGAAATACTGGTTATTGTAAGAACAAAATGGAAAAATAAAGAAAAAAAAAATTAAAAAATAAATGTAAATGTTGAAAATTTTAATCAAAATGGTTTCACAATAATACAGAGAGACCAGAGAGAGGGGAAGAAGTTTGTAATAAACAAAAAAAAAAGTTCCAAATAAAAAAGCAGTAACTGAAACATGACCTTAACTCTACCTTAACCATATTTTTCTTCTTGTTGCCACAGACCAATATCTCGAGAGCGAAATTAGATAGCGATAAATGTCACAGACAAAAGCTATAAGGTTTCTAGAGGATCAAATAACAGCAATCCTCGCTTTGACCTTGAACCTAATTTTCAGAGTCAACTGTAGGTTTAACAAACAAACCTATGATTTATATTGCAGATTTCTATTTTATGGGAAAAAATAAATATGTTTTGCTTATGTTGTTTTTTCTCTACACTGAGAAAAGAGTATGCTTCCTTTAAATAATTGTATTTGACTGATAGATTTTTAAAATATTTATTAACTATCAACAAATTTTGGTAGTTATTACCATGTCCTTAATTGAAATTTAAATTATTGCTTATTGGGCCAAACGACATCCTATATAAGGATGTAACGTTATTGAAAAAATCGTTTTGGTCATCGATTTTTAGCACAAATCTATATTAAGAGGGCAGGTCCAGTCATGATTTTTGAGCAATAGATTGTTTTTTGCATTATCTTAATATGTATCTTAAAAATATATCCTGAAAATTTGAAGTCAATACGACAATTACTTTTGGAGTTATTCGGCAATAACCAAAGGGCTCTCGGTGGTAAGAGTACCGAGTGTAAAACTTTAAATGCGTTTTTCTCAAAAACTATGTTTTCGGAACCGGTGACCACTGTTACTCGAAAATGGCTGTATAGATTTCAATGAAATTTACACAGTTTATGAAAAAACATAAAAATCTAGTGCCTGATCGAAGGATTTTTTTTTTTAATCGATTTTTTTTACCGAAAACCGAAAATGTTCCTAAAGCCACCATTTTCTTGATTTTAAAAAAAAAACCTTCGATCAGGCACTAGATTATTTATTTAACTAACTAATGTTTTCTATCCGATTGATTTTAGATGATTTTCCAAGGATTTGTGATGGTCACCGCAAGACACTATGTATGGGACAGGGTCCAACACAACCAGCTATAACTTTTATTATTTTTAATATTTTTTTTTTAGAGTCAAGTCAAGTTGAAACATTATGTAATAATTCCACATTATCACTTTTATTAAATAAATTAAATTAATACCAAAAAAAAATGTTGAAAATGCTCTAATTTTCACGGCCATGACTGGACCTGCCCTCTTAATGAATGTATACGTTTGCGAAAAAAAAATATTTTTAGTGTTTATTAACAAACGAATGATTGCTACAAAATAATATTTGTTTCAACCAAAATATGATTTAGTAATTATTACCAAATATATAATTCATTCAATAATATTATTCAATTCACTGTAATATGTGATATTTTAACATATATCAAATATTTAATTCGCCTATATCAAATATACTATTTGTTAATTATTACTAAATTTTGGTATATAGTTAAATTGTTTTCTCAGTGTAGGGTTTTTAGTTTTTGCGTTATTAATGAATATTGTTTTGGTCAAAATTTCTTTAAATTGGTCACAGTGTTCGGAAAAATATTTTTTTTTATTGATATTTTTAAAAACAAATTATAACACCAAAAAATAATATTTTTCTGTATATTTGGGCCAATTTTAAGAACTTTTTGCTCATTGCGATTTTTACTGAAAATTGATAGTTTAATTGACCAAAATTAAATACTATTTGTCAATAACGCCAAAACTAAAAATCCTAAAGAAAAAATAACTTCAGCAAAACATTTCTAGTTTTTCCCATAGAATATAATTTAAAAAAATTATAGGTCTGTATTTAAAAAACCACACTTGAACTCGAATTGACCTTAAAAATTGGTTTCAAAGTCGCAGAGGACTATTCATGCAAATTTTACCAAGCTTAGCTGTAAAATATTTAGTGTTAAAGTGGCCCGGATTTTATGCGGGAAAAACAATTGGAGTTAATTGTAACAAACTTGAAACAGGCACACACTGTGCATGTGCTTTAAAATGCTGTTAGAAGAAAACCCATGCAAAGTCATCACACTTGGTATTGAAACTTTCGTTGATACAGATTAGATTAGACAAAAACTTGGCTTGACAACTCCTGCACAAGGAAATATCTCATAAGACTATAAAAATCAATTTTAAAGTTAATTATTACGACCCATACGAAGCCGCGACGGGCAGCAATTATATCATAGAATTGCTTACAAAAAGTTTTAGTCAAAAATTTTACTGAAATGTTTATTCATTCAATTCGTTTTCAATTAATGTGCAAATTTTATGTTTTCGATTTGCCTATTTCGTTCTGGTTTTTAATTTTTTTTAATTATTTTTGTTATGGTTTGGACTTTTAAAGCTTTCATTTTACGCATTTTATGGAAATTTTTTAATACTTCCCTCATTTTTTCGTTTGTTTTTTTTTTGGCACTGAAATCCCGTTGTACCTCCCAATGTTTGAGTGATACATCCTACCGCGTTTTCATTTTGCTAACAATTTTTGTTGTAATTTCTGTTGTAATTTTTGTTGTGATTTCTGTTGTTGTAGTTGTTGTTATTACTCTTGTTGTACACTGAATGAGTCATTAATTTTGTGGCTGTATTTGTGTACGATGATGATGGGGTACAAGTTGAGCAGGGGCCAAAAGTGGGTTCAGTAAAATGAAGTTCATTGCTAGCACGGCTGCTGCTGTTCAACCAAATGCTTTTGCATTAATCATCCCTTCACTGTTTGCTTGAGAGGTTTGCAGAGAAGCAGCGCCCATTTAATTCCCAGTTAAAGACCAATTTGTTATGTTTAGGGGCGTTGTGGAGCACAGCAATGGGACTTATATTAAAAAATTATCACAAAAATTCGTACACAGAAGTTGGGTTGCAAAATTTATTGAACTGTGTGTTGAATAAAATAATTTCACAAATGATTGACGATTGTTTTAGGAATACATATTCTATAATAGAAATTTTTCATAAGTCCAGCTTAAATTTTATCATCTTTAGTTAGTAGATTTTATGATAAAATAATACATACTGAGAGCAGAAATTTCATTGAAAAGATTTTCTTTTGTTTTGGAAGGGTTCACTTTATACCAATGATATATTTAGATATATCTGAAATAATTTAGGATTTTTAAAACTTGTATCACCAGGCCCGGATTTAGAAATTTTCCGCCCTTAGGCCAGTCAGAAATTGACGCCCCACTTCACTAGTAAATATAGAAAAAAAATTTTTTTTTTTTGCTTGTTAACATATTTAGGTAATTTAGTGCAACACAATCCCAGTATTTGGACTTTTTTCCCCCTGTATAAATAAATTTACAAAATTACAAAAAAAAATTTCAAAGCTCCCAATATTTGCCGCCCTAGGCACTGGCCTAGTGTGCCTCTAAGGTAAATCCGGGCCTGTGTATCACCCTAAAAATCATATATTATAGTACTTTACGAAAGGGTTGACCATCCCATTCGACCACTCTATTCCAGCTCTGCCTAAATGTAAACAAACTGAATAGAATCAAATGCTTTTTCAAAAGGCACCATTCTAATCGAGCTTCTTTCCGTTCACCAGGAGAACCAGGGTTGCCAAGTTGAAAATGACGAATAAACGGCCTTCCAAAATACCAAAATTTTTGTAAAAACTTTTTCGGAAAAATTGATGACCTTCACCTCCAATTACGGCCATTAACGACTTTTACCTCGAATTAACAGTTTAATGGCATCCTACGGATTTTGCATGCAATTACGGCTTTTGCATGCAATTCATTGCGATAAATAATTATTATACAGCAGACAAAATCGAATCTATGCAAAATTCAAAAAGTTCACTTCAATGAAAATTTTGATTTAGAAAATGTCATATTTCTGCACTAAAACTTACATCGCTAACATTTAAATTTATTGCCCTAAATTATAATGTCCCTTTGCGTATGCTCTACAAATCTGATCACCCTTGAAAGACACTCACCCTACGAACTTACCTTCTGATGATGAAAAGCTTACAAGAGTAGTAATAAAATTTCAATAATTCATTTTTTTTTTCAGTATGTGTAGCTGCTTCCTTCCACTAAGACCCACTGCTATGGTATCGACATCAATATTTGATACGTTGAAAAGTTGTTGATGAATTTTTGATGTCGGCAGTAGAAAGGACGTTGAAGGAAAATCATATTTGTATTTTAATTCTCTTGCTTTCTTTTTATTTCTCTATGAGGACACACTTTTGGTTTCCTTTGCAATGCTTCTTAATCCTACCCAGCGCTCATTCCTTCTTCAATATGTTTTGCTGTCAACGGTTTTGGTCTTTTACCCTCGTTCATGCTATTGCTGCCGCTGCTGCTGCTTTGTTTTGGTGTCTTCGGCCGACCTGTCGTGTATCCTTTGCTCTTGAGTGTCTAGTTGTCTGTCAATATTTGTTTGAGTTATTATTTAGCAAAGGACGAAGCGACCGACAAAACCACCTCAAGACATTGTAAAAGAATTGAATTGAATGAATTGGAATGAAATGTAATGGGGTGGGTAACGACGATTTTTCGGAGTTAAGTGTTCATTAATTTTGAAGTGGTAAAGAAAAAGAAAAGAGTCGGAAAACTAGTCTAAACACTTAGAAAAATGTAAACCAAAACTGTTAAGAAGCCTCTTAATGTACAGATCAAGAATTCTTTCTGCACTTTTGAGGAAAAACAATGAGAGACGAATTGGCATGTTTTCCTTGGCAGTTGTGTGGGTAGGTTTTTCAAATTTTAATAAAAAAATCACATTTAAGGTTAAGCATCTCCGAAACATTCTTCTGAGGAGTCAATGCGGGATAGTGCGTGTAGGTTTTTATATCATTGTAGGAATTATTTCAGTCGGTCCAGCCGATTCAAAATGATTGAATGAATTTATTTGCTTACTGTTACTTTTTGTCTGTGATATGTTCATCAAACTCTACTTAGTGCTTTACAGCTATAAGTAAAATTTAAAATATTTTCTAGAAGCATGAAAAGCTGAAAATGCAATGGCTTTGTACACCCCAGTTCTCAATACGGACGCAGACATTTTTATGTTCAGAGTAACATTCATGTTAAAATGCCCGATAAATCAAATAAAAAATAATAACATGAAATGTGTTAAGTATTTGTAATTTTCAATGCAATTTTCTGAGTGTATACGCAGAAAAAGTTAATAATATGAATATAATTAGTATTTATATCTCGATGAAAAAAATTGTTTGTTTTTATACTTTCGATTAAATGTTGCTTTTGCTGCTTATTTTATTAAGATTAATGTCTAAAAGTATGTAATGAAAAATATGAGATTTTCTCTTCCGCTCGCAATAATAATTTATGTATTTTCTTAAGTATAATTCACCTTTAGTTAAACCTTAGTTTATTAAATTAAACTACTTATATGTAGATAATATACCATAATAATATTTTTAATAAAACCGTTAACAGGCTTCAAACGTATTGCCTTTTATTTGCAAATGCGTTAGTCTCTCACATAAGAGAAAGCTGCTGTAAAATATTGAATATAATATTAAAATTGAAAATCTACTTAATGGCTGACTAACACCCATGAAAATGATTTCGAGAAGGCGAATTCGGACCAATTTTTTAATTGAGCATTTCAGGTTGAGTCTTTTTAGCGAGTAATTCTTTTTTTTCAAATCCTCAATCAATCATTGTAAGCTTATCCTCGCAGACTTTAAACTTTACACATAGTAACAAAAAAATTGGTCAAAGTCGTTACATCAAAAGATCTTGTATGCCAATTCGATGATTTGTTTCTGGAATTAGTTTTCTCACCGAACATTTTCCATTGAAATCACATCTCAAAGGCATAGGCCTAACTCGTGGAACAGTGACGAATAGATGAACTCAAATATTCGGAGACAGCTAATATATTTCTCAACCTCGTTGCTGCGTTGATATCTAATAGTGAGCAATTAATTGCTAGGAAAACTTCTAAGTCACATATCGAAAATCGCGCACGTTTAGCAGATTATGTGGACTATAAAATTTAGGAAGCGCTCTTCGAGTTTCAACAATTGAGCACTATTTGTAATTCTTTTAAAAAATTAATTCAGCTGAATTAACAAGGCTACAAACCTAAATTGTCATTTTTTAGAAAAAAAAACTCCTGCTATATAGAGCGGTAGTAGAAAGAATGTCGCAAAATTTTAAAGCAAAAACTTACTTGATTACAATTTTGCGGCTATATGAAAAGTCTGTTGCTGTAATAGATGTGACTGGACTCCTGGTACACAGAGAATTTTGATGTTACTGTTGCGCCGTTTTAATTTGCTTTGGTTTTGTTTTTTTTTTTTGTTTTGTTTATTTAACACTTTTAATTTTGCATTGAAAAAATTGATTTATTTTTGATATTTCTATTGATTTATTACTTTAAGTGCAAGCACCATCTGTAGCCGGATCGAAATGCTAGAGCACGCTTTAAAAGGAAACTCGTTTAATTTAAAGTTGCATTGAAAAGCTAAGTGATTTCTGTTTTGTTTTGAGTGCTGCAGCATTAATTTTTTTTTTTTTTTTTGTGTTGTGCGTATGTTTGGTGTTTGTCTTTCTATATGCTGCTGCGATTGGTTTTTTGCACAGATTTTTAATTAAATTTTCATACACATATACACGCGCACATATAAACAATTTAATTTAGATTGGGAATTTCGTACCAACCCTACTATTTGGCTCTGTAAAATAAAATAACGAACCAAATTTTTTTTTTGTTTAATTTAGAATTTTTTTATTTATTTTAATTTAAAGTTATTGACGTTTGACTTTTGAACTGAATAAATATGTTTATATATGAGGGAAATTGTTTGTTTAAAAAAATGTATTGTAACCTTTTATATTGGTAATAAGCTTTAACAAGCTCGCAGTCGAGCGATATTTCATATTTCCCTGTCGTTTCTAACCTCATTCTAGCATTTTGGGAGTTGCATGAAAGTGACTTACGTAACCTATTCTTACTCAATCTATCATACTACAAAAGGTTTGAATTTGCTGTTCTTTAATACATATAATAAATACTATCGGCTCCCAATTTATTTCCACAAAAATATTTTTGAGTACTTTATCTAGGCACAATCGAATGTGTGTGCAAATTATGAGGTCACTCGGAGGGAGACGGTTTCCAGAAAACTTAAAATTCAATCCTGTAGTTTTAGAGTTATAAATAAATTTAACAAAATTAGTTGTAACTCAAAACTACTAGTTTAATTTTAAAGTTTTAAAACTTTTAAGTTTCCATTCATACGACACTAATTTATTTCATTGAAATTAATTCAAAACTTTTCAGCTTAACTATAACCATTTTTTTTTTTTTTTTGTAAAAATATATTGATCGCTATATCCCTGAAAATATGTCGAGCGGCTGATTAATATGTCTGAGGAGTTTTTTTAGCATGTCGTATTTTGGATTGAAATGAAAAATTATCCAAATTATCTTAATTTTGACTTTATTCGCTAGAAAATTGTGAGCCATTTAGCATTTATGTACTTATATATAGTACATATGTATATAATTTTGTGCAAATGAGCACCGAAACTGCCCAAAATATAGCGCAGTCTGAAGGTCAAACTTTCAAACAATTGAGCACTTATATATTTTCAAAATAACACGAGTTATGTGAATTTTCAAAAGGTCAATTATTGACGGATTGTCAGCACTATCCAGAAGCGCGTTCTTGGCGGCCAATTGATTTCAACATTTGCATAATAAAGTGGCAAACTTTACTGAACATAATCCAACGTCGTCAGAGTTTTTAAGTTTATCCTTATTGCAAAGTAAGATACTCTAAAGAAAACACTCTATACTCTATAGTATCTATACACTCTATACATTCTAAATATTGTTTACCAATCTTCGCAAAAATTGATTTCAAATTTTTTGGCTCTGATAGAATTATAAGCAGAAAGTTAATGCTCCAATACATACTATCACTTCATCTTTCCGCTTCACGCAGAGTACCTACACACTGTAGATCTGAGCGTTTTGATACAACTAAATTCGGTCAAACGGATTAAAATCGCCTTCTCAGATTACAAATTTAATTCAAGCGACTTTGTGAAAGCATTGGCAATTATTCTACAATTGGATACTACATTGGATCACCAGGTCTAATCGCAAAATCTGACCTTTGCAGGAAGTAGGTAGGTACATATTTACAATTAAAATTTTTTCCGGAAAACCGAATTCAGGGACACAGTGAAGGAACAAACTGTCCACCTGGAAATCGACATACATAGTACAAAAAGGGGTCATTCATGAGAATTATTGATTGTGACATTGAGCAGGAGAGACAGAGAGAGAGAGAGAGAGAGATCCATCAAATACAGAGCGATTGAGTGTGTTAGCTTAATAGAGAGCACTACGCGCCAACATAAAAGTGAGAGCAAAATGGTTTTATGTTGAATTGGAGCCTTGAAAAGCACAAAAAAAATACAAACTAGGAAGATACGTAACGGTACATTACCACACGTTTCTCCCCACTTGTTCGATGTACTCCAAAAACTCACGCTCGCTCTTTGTACCTTTTTCCCTCACTCGCACTGTGTAATCTACTATCAACTGTTTGCACAACACCAACACTATACGTCAATCATGTGTTTTCTTATCCGTCTTTCTTTTTTATCTATACGTTATTTTCCCTTTTTTTTATAATTTCACGAGTGTTTTTTATCTTCAGTTCACCAGCATAAATTTTTTGCTGTTATTACGTTTTCGTCACTTTATTTTCGTACAGGTAGGTATTTTTCATTTAAGTTTTATTTTAATTTAGAATTCCGTTCTTTTTCTGCTTTAATTCTCTTATCAAGGGTATCACATTTTTTCATAAAGATTTTTGCTTGGCGTTTTCGCTCTCATGTACTCGGCAACTTTTTATTTTTATTTTTTTTTTTTCTTCTTTATTGGTATCTCGCGCAACTACAGTTTCAATCAGAACTCACTCGACGGCGCTCCACTCTACCAACAACAACAAAAACGGAAAAAGTGGGGAGCAACGGCGTATGAGACAACGACAGTACCAACGAACGACTTCAATTCGATTTTGTTGAGACAGAAAAAACGATTTATTTTTCTATATTGATTTTGTTTTTTCAACAACTTATTAACTTTGCATAAATTTTTTTTTTTTTTTGCATTCAAGAAATTTTATATATTTTCTTTATTAATTGTCTGAATTTAAATTTTACTGTGCTTATATTATTTTGAATATTTTTTTTATTTACTTTGCTATTTTTAATTTTCTTCAAATATTTTGTGGAGCACACGTTGGAGCGCGTTGCACACTTACTATTCGACACACGACAAACGATTGCGATTGCGATTTGCTGCGCACCGCTTGACAGTTGGAGCAGTCATCGTCATCGCGTATACAATAGTTGAAAGTGCAGAAACTTTGTTGTTGCTATTAAGGTGAATTCGCTCCATTGCCGCTGGCAGAGAGAGAATGAGAGAATTGTTCGTTGGCTCCTCTTCGATAAAAAACGAAAGTGGAGCTAAATTTTCGATATACTTTCTGTTATAGTGAATAATAAGGTGCGTGTGATAGAAAATTTTGAGGTCTATTAATTCCTTCACGATAAAACTTAACATTTTTTACAAATAAATTAATTTTAGGGAATAAATTCAGCTTAGATTCCAGTGAGATTTTTATTTCATTTCAGAGATATGTATAGCCATCGGAAGTTGTGGATATACATATATTTTTCATATATACATAATTGAAATGAAATTATATAAGCTCAGTTCAGTATTTTTAAAGTTTTTGTTAAATTTTTTAAATCGCATTTTCAAGAAGTATTTTTATGAAAAAAAAAGTTAGTAGTAAACTTTAAAAATATGAAATCCTAATTTATCTCCTTTAATATAATGTAGCCTTTGTTCAGTGGCGTCACTTCACCAAAACCTTAGGGTGGGCCAAGAATTGTAATTCCACTTATTATAAAACTCTTATCTGTTATACCACTTTCTATAACAGAAACGAGTACACCATTTTTTATTGTGGAATTAAAACTTCGCTCGTAATGCACCAAAACTGCATCGATGTAAATCGTTCCTTTAATTGAACTTTTTACATCGAGACAACACTCAGAAATTATGCTGGAACAAACCCAAACTACATTTGAATTTTAATTATCGGTTTATTTTATAGTTCGATATATGTATGTTAAATTGAGACTCATTACCATATTGCTAACTTTGGAAGCAAACCCTTTTTGATAGTAAGTATGCTGTGCATTATGTTTATCAGTACGCTACGGGGACGTCCATTAATTACGTGAGCTAAAATAAGGGGGGAGGGGGTCCGGCAAAATCTCACGAAATCTCACCAAGGTCAAGGAAAACCTCACGTCAACGTTTTAATGCATAGAATTTACATTAAAAATTATAATTTAAATCTCATGGGAGGGGGCGGAGTCCCGCTAGATCTCACCAAGGGGAGGGGGGCTGGTCCGAATTTTCAAAAAAAAACACCTCACGTAATTAATGGACGTCCCCTAAGTCCAAGTACGAATAAAAGTTCTTACACAGGACTGCAGTCATCAAACTGATCTATTGAACAGTAATCCGTCCCATTTTTGAAGCAAAACTCCCAGAAGTGGATAAACGAATTTTAGAAGGTAAAGACATATTTCAGACGTAACGTATTTGATGGCAGACATTAAAACTAAACCCAAAATTCATCTAAGTCTTGTAAGCAGTTCTATGCAATTTTTTGTTAAAGACAATTTTCTCTGTTTATATTTCAGTAAATTTGTTCGTATGTTACATTTATGCTTCACATACTATTACTTTTCTACCAATATTTAATTATATTAATCTGTGCATTTGGCTCGAAAAGCGCTTCATATGCTCTATTATTTGGATTTCTTTTTTGTTCTATTCGCATATTATTTTCCAAGCGTTTGAAAATTTAAGTATTTCAAAATAATCTTGCCAAATATTCTTGCTCATAGCGCATGCTATCGAAGTCTACTGAATGAAATCTTATTTGAGTTTTATATTTTGCGCTTGATAACCAAAATTCACAGGTCGTACGGTTGGATAAGCCTGTTGTTGTCAAACCATTTGTAGTACATCATTTAGAATCATGTGATCTGCCCTTGTGAAACACATCATATTCACCACACTACAGCATTTGCATCTTTACATTGGTGTTTCAAATTGACACTAGTGTTTACCATTCCTACCATTTGACAGCAATGTCAAAAATTGCAAAAACAACACACGTCAAAAAGAAGATGAAAATACAAGTTATTGGAGCTTTGGAGCCTGAAGCGCCACCGCCTCGCCAACAGTTTTCTTGCAAACGCCAAACTCGCGTACTTTAATAACTTGCCAGTCTGCACTGTGAAAACAAAAAAAAGTGAAAGAAAAACAAAAAGAAGGAAGTAAAAAATACATATTGAAATTAACTGGCTGTCGTAGTCTAGCGCTCAAAAAAATCAACTTGCATTTTGTGTTGTGTCATATTTTGCTTTTTATTATCCCCATTTTTCTTGCTATCCGTCACACGTAATTTGATAGTGAAAGAAAAAATCCTTACAAAATCAAATTTGCACTTTCACTGGCAGCAGCGCGTTTTATGACGTTACGGTAACAGTGAATGCAAACGAGGGCGTAAAAAGTAAAGACGTTGAATTATTAACAAAAAGAAAAAAAAGTGCTTTATAAAATATAGTATATAATTAGTATATTAAATAAAATTTGCAAATTAAATGACAACGCAGCGCTGCCAACTGCGTGAAGCGTGAGTCAGCGTCAAGCAAGATATTAACGATAGCAGCGCGGTGGCAAACCAGCACAACTTCGCAGAGCACCTACCCGAATTGCCATCCAAAACAGCGTGCACACTGCAATCCCCCTCCACTTCAGCTTCAGTTATCACACCTACTACCAGTGTGATAATGGGTAATTACGAACGTAAAAAAAGCACCCCATGTGCTGATTGTATGCGTGCACTAAAGTGGATTCCAGTACTGTTCATTGCAGCGGTCATAGTATGGTCCTACTATGCCTATGTAGTGCAGCTTTGCATTCGTAAGTCACGGAAGCATTTTGACCGATTTATATTCTTTTCTGATTTGTCTTTTTTTCATTTTGCAGTTTCTATTGAAAACATATTCGAGCAAATAGTTTTTCTCATATTTTATCACGTCATTTGTGCTTTATTCTTTTGGTCCTACTGGAGCACTGTCATAACACCAGTGGGCACTGTGCCGTCGAAGGTGAGTTGCGCTATCAGATAAGTAATATTTATACACCAAAAATAATTTAAATGCAGGCAATTTTTATTTTGAAACTTGGTTAAGACCAGATTATTATGTTCAATGTTTAATTTCGTTAATATTAGACCATATAACCACTTATTTTTTTCCAAATATGTACATACATATCTTCAAAAGCTTCTATGAAATTTTAAAATCTTCACTCAGTGTACATTTTTAGTTCTGTGGATACTGAAACAAATTAAAGTGTAATTGTGCAAGATTAGAACAATGTGGTAAAATCAGCTAATCTATTATAATAATGTTGTATAGTTAAAGATGTGTGTAGTATAGATTTCGTGTAGCGAAATTGGTTCGCTTATACAAATAAAATTCATGAAAAAATGCTCGAAAAAGTCTCACCGTGATAAAAGAAATTATGTCCCATAAACTCACTCCAAAATTATTTTAATTTGTTGGTCTTGTGTAGGTGTTTGGGCGGTTTTTCTTAAAGATTAAATGGACAATATTCCCAAAAAAATCTTTTGTAAAAACATTATGGTCTGTAATGCATTTCCTTGGCTTGGTGTAGGCTCGCTTATAAAAATCAAGGACAAAATGGACAAGTTTCAATATTTGGGCACAATGACAAGCCATATGGAACCCTATGCACTCCATTTCATGGCAATTACGTGAACCTTTTTGCAGTATAATGACACTAAACACTCCTTCAAAGTAGTAAGTAATGGGTTTTGTGCGGAAAAGATCGCTGTTTTGGATTTTCCAGCCCGGAGCCCTGACTTAAATCTAATAGAGAACCTGCAGAATGAGGTCAAGGTTGAAATCATAAAAAAAAATTATAGAAATATGGACGATTTTTGGTCTGCCGCACAGAAAGATTGGTATGCCATATCCAAAACAAAATGCGGAAAAGTGTGAAGAGTGTGGGTCGCAGGTGTGACGCAGTCATCAAAAGCAGAGGCTACAGCACAAGATGTCAATGATTTAAATCAGGTATCGGCGCGCTGCTACTCATGAGTAGCAGAGCTAATTTTCTTGTATGCGTATACAACAAGAGAGAAACAGAAAGTATTATTGCTTTGCCGACCCCTGATTTAAATGTTTTTACATACCAAAAAGTCAACAAATGCAATTTTAACACGATATTTTCTCTTTTTCTCCAGATTGTGCCGTTTATGTGTCCAGCTCATTTAATGGGCTTATTACATTGTGATAATTTTTTTTTTTGTTAATGGATTATAAGTGAAGTTCATATTATTATTAAATATGAAGGATATATCTTTGCAAAAAACCAAACACTTGTTGTTTGTTAATATTATTTTCGATACTGTAGCATAACAGAAAAAATATGAAAAAATGTGCCCTTTATATATCCATAGCTGTATATTATGTCAGGATCTTGTATTTCAATTTTCATGGTTCGGTTATCAGTTTGGTATGGACGATGATTCCTAGTTTAGAAAAATAAATATTTTCTGTGTGGAAAAAGCGAAATTTTGACTTTCTAGGAGTTTTGAAAGCACTTAACATGCCTGCCGGAGTCTTATGTAGTAGTTAAAAAAACAATTATGAATAAGATATAATCTCTATAATTTCTAAAACACAAAAAAGAAAAATTTCAAAATAAAATCAAATTTTTCTATTGGTAAAATATAGAACATCATTTTTAATGTATTGAATTTAAGAAAAAAAAAATAATGCGAATGCAAACATTTTTTTTTTTTTTGAATGCAAATAAAAATTCTTAAATTAGATCTTCTGAATCTGCATTATTTTTTGAATCCGGCCGCCAACATCAATGATGTGTGCATTGCATTTCAATCGGTTTGTCTTCTTTTTGAAATCGCTGAACACTGCATTTTGTTGCCTATAAAAATCGATCAACCAAGAAGTTCATTTTGTTTTTATTCCGATAGTAATAATTAAAATTTATCGTCAGTACGTAGTTACATCAAGTAATTTGGTTCGCCTTTTTGTTCTCTTTTTAACCCCATAATAAGTATTTATATGGACACGCAACAAATTGTATTGATTGTATAATTTTTACACAGAAAAAACTTACCATATTTATTTTACAAAACCCGGTTGACATTAGTTGTTTGGTTTATTGTGTTTCCGCAAGTAACTCGTAACAAAATGTTAACCCGCTTAAGCCGTGGCCAAATATTGTGGAGCTTAAGAAGTAAAAACCGAACTGAAAGAAGTATAGGAAATATATAACACATATAACAAAAATCCGAGTTATCAAAAAAACTCTAGAAATTTACCAAAAAAAAAATATTGATTACCAAAAAAAAATAAAACTTTTTAAAAAGAAGTACTATACTCTCAAAAGAATTACTATTGGTTACGTTAGGCATGACAGTATTTGTGTAGTTTGAGAAACTTGTAATTAATTTTGTAATAATTTCGATAGGCTGAACAAAATACATTAAATGTAAAGTTGGAAATATGTCAGTTTCTAGATCCTTAATATTAATTGCAGTAAATTGTTGCACTCTTTTAATATTAGAATCAAACCAAGTATCCATTAACGTAACTAGATGGGGCTAGGTGCCAAACCCCGATGCAAGATTCCAAGTCTAATGCAGATGCAAAAAGTATCCAGAATTGTATTCTCCTGATATGGCTCCATCAGGCATTTTCCAGTGCCCGACTAGCTCTGGTGTAGTTATATTACAAGCGGTGGGGTCTATTTTGAAATCTACAATAGAAGCGTTAATAAGTGGTATAGAAGGGATATTGTAAATGGAATATCCTCATCAGGAACAACTTTACCTCATACATCGAACCTCTCAGACTTGAAATAAAGAAAGCTTAGAAGATTATTTGTAATCCTATAATTTGACTGCACATAGTGTTATTAACTTTAGTTGTTTTGGTTTAACTGAAAAAACAAATTTAATCATTCAAATTGCCAGCAATCTTTATATTAAATAAAATTCTTTACTGCAGCAACATTTTTGTTAAAAAATTCTCGGTATTTTTAAAATTAAAATTACACGATCATCATAATAGAGTCAATGAATCATGCAGCTAAAAATTATTACTAAAAGCACCGTTTATCTTTGAAAGCTATTATCAATGATAAGAAAAAATACAACCGTAGCAAGGAAACAACTGATAAGCAAATATTGGAAAAATTAAATATCTGGCGACTTATCGCTTTTGTTTGGTTAACAACCAATACAATCAGCTTAAGCTGTTAAATACTAGTATTTTATCAATGGAAGTCAAGGCTCAACTAAAAGTATTTACATATTTTCTTTAATGACTGTAAATTAAGAGTAAATTAACTGTTCAAAACTTTCGAAATCAAAATATTTTCTATATCAGCCTTAGAAGTGAAACATGAGAGACGCACAAAAATATGTTTCTTAAATACAAATCTGATTTTCAATCATGAAGACGCTCTAAACTGATTGTCTGATATATGTATGTAATTCAAAGTTAAAGCACTGCCTTGGGATATACTTTAAATGCAAAATATAAACAAAAAATATTGAACACTCATATGCCAAATTTAACATTAAAGTATTTCATAAAAAAACCTAAAACAGTCTATGTTCGTAATTAAAGCAAATTCAATAAATAAAGTTAAAATGTAAAATTGTCGATAATTAAACATTATTTAATCGAACTTACAGTCATTAAGCAAAGACCAATATTGTAAATTTTTACTTATTGATCAATGCTATTTTTCAACAAACATGACAAAGATCGATAATTGTAAAAACAAAGTTCACGAATGTTCTGTAATTTGAAACCCCCTTCTTATGTTTTGTAAGTTATTAATTAAATGAAAGGATCACAATTTTAAATAAAAAATTTAAACTTTTTTTTTGCAATTAAACTGTAAATAAATGTGATGTGCAGCTCTCGTTGCATTTACGTGAATATATCTCCTTATTGTTTTTGTAATTTGTTCGCTAATTTCGCTTTACTTAGTAAATAATTATTTGCTTTTCGCACCTTGCTTCTTTTTAAGTACTTAAACACTTTTATGTTTGAAGTGAGACTGTAGCATTTCTAAAGCAAAAACAACATGCTCTACATGTTACTGCACTGCACCTCATTGTAGGCGTCGTCTGAATAATAATAATGTCAACAATTGAAAGAGGCAGGCAGCGTTAGACACTACAAACTGTTTTGAATATGCTTTTGTTTTTTATTGATAATGAAAGTCTTTTTGATTGACCAAGAGTTTAAGCAATGATTACAATTTTTTTAATGCGTTACCGCCAATTTATTGTTTGTTAAAAACTTGTAATATAAATGTATCGATGAAGATCAAAAACGCCTAAACACTGCCGTTGCTAAAAAAATAAAAGAAATTTGAATAAATTTAGATTTCGTTTTGTCTACATATCAGAAAGGCATCTTAGCATTTTATTAATTCCAGAAATATCAACAATTAAAAAAAAAAAACATTTACGTTTTATTTATAGATTGAAAAAAAATTATTTTTCATTCTTTTTGCAGTGGCGGATACCAGAGTCTGAAATAGAGCACCTTTTTCGTGCCGAAAATCAAGATCAGCAAAAACGAATCTTGGAAAACTTTGCCAGAGACTTGCCCGTATCCAACCGGTAATTTTATTTGACAATTAATTACCTTTTACTTATTTTTCTATACCCCATAGTTGGCAATCAATGCATTAACACTGTTTTTTTTTTTCTTATTTCTAGTACATTGAGTGGCTCTGTGCGCTTTTGTGAAAAATGCAAAATCATAAAGCCAGATAGAGCGCATCATTGTAGTGTTTGTGGTACATGTGTCCTTAAAATGGATCATCACTGCCCATGGGTGAATAATTGTGTAAATTTTAAGAATTATAAATTCTTTGTATTATTCCTTGGCTATGCGCTACTCTACTGCCTTTATGTGGCCTTAACGACACTTGAGTACTTTATACGTTTCTGGCGGGTAAGTAGCAGCACCAACACTCCTGTATGTATGTCTTATCGCTTTGACAACATGATCTAATTCATTAATTCACAGGGTGAACTAAATGGCGGCATGGGACGATTTCATATACTGTTCCTATTTTTTGTCTCATTGATGTTTGCCATTAGTTTAGTCAGTTTATTTGGCTATCATGTATATTTGGTACTTATGAATCGCACAACGTTGGGTAAGTTGCAGAAAGGAAAAGAACGAAAATTTTGTGTTTCATACATTTCTTAATTGGGTTTATTTTATAATATCACATTTTAGAAGCGTTTCGTGCACCAATATTTCGTGTTGGTGGCCCAGATAAAAATGGATTTAATCTGGGCAAGTTTGCTAATTTCCAAGAAGTATTTGGTGATAATTGGAGACTGTGGTTTTTGCCGATTTACACAAGGTAAAATATGTTCTAAATGTAATTTTGTATTTACTTAACAATGATAAATTACTATAATTATTTATAATTACTCCATATATGTATGTATAATATGTACGTTTAACTATGTGTGCGTGCGTGTGTATGTGTGCTATTTAGGTATTTACTATTTGGCAAATTAAAAACATTTTCAAGCTTTCTAATTCGATTTAACGCTATAGTATATTTTAATCTCGTTAAAATGTATTCTTAATCATATAAATGCTTAAAAACTAGCTTGTTATGACAGTTATAAATATAATTTAATATAATTTTGTGTAAATATGAATTAAAATAATTGCAAATTGCAATTTTTAAGTAAATACTTTAGTTATTTTGAAGTTGGGATAACAACTTGTTTTATATAGCTTCGTTTCTCATTAGTCTATAGGTCATGTTCGCAAATGGTTTTATTTACTACTAACTATAGTGTAACACTGAGATTATTAAGATAAAAAAAAAAATATAATACATATAAACTAAGCAAAATTATTCGTCAAGAAATATTATTTATTTAATCTAGTGTCTACCAAGTTTCTTGTCACGTTATTTGATTTTAAAATACTATATTATATGAGGCCTTTATTTGGAAAGTAGTCTAAGTCACTCTTCGATGAGATTAAGTACTGTACAGAATTAATTTTATTTTTTCTTCTCAACGGGACTTTAAAAAATAAAGAAATAATTTTGAAACATTGCCACTAAACATGGACTATGATATCGCCCGAATGGCCGCCCGAGCAGCATTGTTTTTGGGTCATTGATATACACCATCAGCTTTTCATAACCTCACCTAAAAAACTCCAAATACGTGATATCACATGGTGAATCTTTCAAATATTTGTCTAAGCTGTTTATTTTTGACAGAGAAATATTTTTTCCAGACTTAAACTGAATCACCCTATAGATAGTAAAAGTTCTTTTGATTGATGTTATAATAATCTTAAATTTTTTTTGTAGTACAATGTTGTCGACGATATAGCATAAATTTATGAAAACCATAAAGACATACGTTTAATTCAAAAAAAAACCTAGTATACTGTCTACATATTTAAAGAAACATATTTTAATAAAATGAAAGATGTTCGTATTATTTATGGGAAATATTTCAGAATTAACAGAATAGTTGTAACGAGCTGAATATAAATTTGTATTTGATGTTTTTAAGCACAACAAAAAAAGTAAAATTTATTAAAAATTGGGTACTACAATTGAGTCTTTTTTAATACATTTCGTAGCTTAATTTACTTGTTTTTAGTTATTTTATTTATACAAAAAAAAGAAAATGCAAGCTTGAAACTTAGTTTTTATGTAATCGGTAATTTTTGTTTTTTTGCAAAACATACTAACCTCTTGTGTGTCCAGGTGTAAATAAAAATAAGCTTAATTTTATAATTGAGTAATACTTATTAGACTCAGGTGCATTTATTGAAATGAAATTATTAATGGTACAATCAAATCAAACTTGTAAAATTAAGATATGCTATTAATTAGTTAACTCACAAAATCGAATCTTAAGTATTTATACCCGAATTAACACATCATTTGCTCCATCACCTGCTCCAACACAAATCCTCTACTCTCGCTTTCTTTCTATCTGTTAACACCACCAACGAACAAAAAATCAAACCACAATTTTTTTTTTTTAAACTAAACAAAATCTTATGCAACCTCTTTTCTAATGAAATTTAGTGCGGGTGACGGTACCAAGTATCCAACGCAAGCGCAACATCAATGCAATCAGTCGTACGATTCGATGGCCGATACCACAGCTACTATACAAACTAACAGGTTAGATTTGCATCAACCAACTGATAAGTTAATAACGTTGAATGAAAGTTCATTAAATAATCATCATCATCACCATCAACAACAAAATAATGATCATTCTTCTCTCGCCGCTAGTGGTAGTAGGGATAGCACAAAAATACAAATCGAAATTTCTGATGCTAATGAAAATGAAGATGACGATGCAAAGTTGGCCGCTACTGCTGCTACTTCACCGTTAGCACCAGCAATCGGTGGTAATATTGTCATCGATATGAGTAATGTACATCAGCAGCAACAGCAAAAGCAACATGATGTTAACTTTAATTCAAATCCTAAAACGTAGTCTGCAATGCAAGTGCAATGCTAGTGGTTATATGCATTTCAATGAGGCGCTGCCATTAAAACTTAGTTCTTTTATTGTTTCATTTTTATTTTTCAACTAGAATTAGATATCGTACATTTTGTAAAGTAACATTTTTTATACACAAACAAACGATATCGTTGTTTAAAACGATTAACTACTATTAATAAACGTGTAGCTATAAAATCGTAAAAAAAATAGCCGCTTATTGTTGGCAGTCAACTTTTTATTATTTTATTTTATACTGAATTAGGGGTATAAAATTGAACTATGACGCAAAACTTAATCAAATTTATTAATGCATATCAATTAAATCAATTTTAATTTCTAAAGTCATATGTACCTAATATGTTTTTTTACTTATGAGAAACATTGAAACAAATATGGTTACTCTAGATTCTTTTGCTAAAATTAACAGACTTGTTAAAAACTATAAATTTATAAATTAAAAAAAAAATAACTCTGGTATAATATATCCAAGATAAAGTTTAATATGAACATGATTTTAAAATTGGCGAAAAAATTCGAACTTCTCGAAATTAGCCTCTGTGAAAAATGTTGCTAACAATTACGATTTTAAACAAGAATGACTAAGGATGTTAGGCGCATAAGCAAAAGATTGACAAAATTGTTTTCAACTAAAATTGTTACTACTGAATTATTTTAATACATTTGTATTTAACATTTTCTGTTTTCACTTAGCTTTATTTCTTTTTTTACTTAAAACCTTTGAGATTGTACACATATCAATTATAATTAAATAAACAATGATTTGTACTTTAATTTCATTTCTTTTTCTTATCACTCATTGAAAACATTTTTAAGTTTCAATTTCAAATATGATTTTTACTGCTAGATTATTATTTTTATATAAAAAATGAATTGTTATAATTTTTTAAATGTATTTAACGAAAATTTAAGTGTTTTAAGTGAATTTTTGAAAAAATAGCAAATAACTTCAATTAACTAAAAAAAAGGTTTACTTTGCTGCATAACAACATTACGATTGACTGCACAGAACTAAAAATGTTTTTACACCGCACAATAGACTATGGTCACATAATTGGTTAAACCCAATGTCAAGATTTCTTATGCAGACTTTTTTGTATTTCTGTAATCCAGAATAATATTTTTAAAATCGAAACTAGATTCATACTCAGTGACTCAATTGCTCTTCGATCAATACAGGTGTATAATGGGTATTTTAAAATTGAAATTTGCCTATTTTTAAGCGTTCGTAGACATTGAGTTTTCAATGAATACCGCAGGCGTGCGCAACTTGCAGTTAAATGTCAAAAATTAAGTCTTGATTACGGCTTCAATTACCTGACAACTACAATAGTTAATGATCAGTTTGCTTACTATGTATTGAAGTTAATAAGCAAAAGAGCTGTTCTCTTTCTTGAACTCTTGATGTGGTCTTATTTCGTGAGCTTACCTTGAACTATGTAACAGGTCATTGAAACTGTAAGCAAGTAAGATAGAAATTTATCATGGACTACTAGTTTATCAGTTCCGTTTATAATATGGCAATGTTTTTTCTTAAAATTTTCGAACGTTTCACGCACCAGTTGTGGATGTCTAGATAGCTGCGTCAGTTTGCCTTAAACTAAAGTTTTTTTATAAATTTGTAATTTCTATTAAGATATGTATATTTTTGTAGTTTCTGTATTAAAGATTAAAGTAATAAAAATAATTGTTTTCAAATAAAAGAAATAAAAAATGTGTTTTTAATTTGCCAAATAATTTTTGTAATTTTATCGCTTTATCCTTGTTAGTGGCGTAAATATGATTAAAAATTGCTTTTTAAGTCTCAAATTTTCTGCGCCCTGGTATCATTTTCAGGAATTTGCCTTTGTAATTTTAGTCTCTTATCTTTCTTTTTTTATTTATTATGTCAAAAAACAATAATGTTGGAAATTGCTTCCAAATTTTTATAAAAACACGATTTTCCAACTTTCTTTTATTTTCAATATAGCTTTGGTGATGGTTACAGCTATCCTATAAGACATCAAGAGGAAGATACCGAATCATTATTGGGCAACAGCAGTGATACGCGCATCGAAATGGAGGAGGATGTTTTCCCAGAAACAAACTTTCTAAATTCTAACATTCCGTAGTTAATAATGTCCGCCGACAATGTTCCAATGTATTACATTTAGTTAAGCTTAATAGGTTTTCGTATTTTTATTACTTATATATAATAATTGAAAAAAAAACATTCCAAATGTTGGCGACATACCGATAAAAATTTGCTTTATTTTTTCGTAATTGTAGTAACTTAAACTCTGATTTTGACTTGCCCGACTGACTTCTTTGCATGTGAAATTTATTTGTACTGAGTTTTTGTTGCAGCCGTTTATATTTTTAAACTTAAGCGCAGCAGGGTTTATAAATTTCCTCAGTTTACTGGGCCAATTTACAATAACATGTCATTTTGCAATATTATACTATGTATATTCTTTCATATCGTTTCTGTAGCAAGTACCTAATATAGTTTTAAGCAATTTATACCAAAATTATATAAAAATATATGTATAGAATAAGCAGTAAGCAAAAAATCTCTATTAATTGTTAAGCGTATGTAAGAGAAATCTATCAATAGTTGAAAAAATAAAATTAAAATAAGATACAAATTTTTATGTAAAACATCCGTGTGTTAAAAAAGTGTTATATAATAATAATTCAGCTAACTAATTTAGGCAGAAAATAAAAAATATGAGAAAACACTTCAACTTTTCCAAAATGGCAAAATTACCAAACATTATTGTTGTCAAAATGCTTAAGGCTTTAAAAAATCTTTTAGATGGAAAACTTTAGTATAAGTTAAGTTCAATTATGTTTTTACCCATATACGTATAACATTAACGGAACTTTTTGTTTTTATTATACATTATGAGTTTGACATTAAAACATGAAAAATAAAAACTTAAATAAGTTCGAAAACTAACATAGAATTTATTATGACGGGAATTAGAGCAATCGTTTTTAGTTAAAAACAAATTAAGTTCCTTCAAAACTATCTCAATGTAGTCTAAGCCTTCATTTAAAATTATGCTATATGAATATATTTGCAAAAAAAAAAATGTTAACTTAATCAAATCGACTTAAGTCATTGCTGTCCTCCAACCTCGTCGAGATTGCGGCATCAGCGGCTACGACCTCAAAATCATTGTCTTCTATATCAATGGGAGATATAACGTGCTTGCTTTGCATTGCTAACTTTTCATCTTGTTTCCGCTCTTGCGGCGTGTGCAAAACATCAGTCTCCATGATTTCTACATGGCTGGGAAAACCAACTTTTTCACCTGATTTAATTTTTTTATTCTTTTCAATTCTTTGCGCAAACTTTTCTTCAGCTTGTCCTATATTATTTCTAAATGGCGCAGTTGCAGTTGTCGCTCCTATAAAGCCAGTATCTTCACTTTGTGGTAAAAACTCTTTGAGAGTTTCTTCGACATCTGCTATTTTTGGATTTAATTTTTCTTGTAATGCAGCCAGTGATATGAGAACAGCTTCTTCAGTGCGTATGGTACGTGATCCTTGACGTGGCAACACATTAACATAATGATCAAAGAGTAACGACGGATCATCTACAGTTAATTTATCATCATTCGCCAGCGCTGCCTCCAATCCCTTTAGGCCACCAAAAACAATAAGCAGATGATGGAAATCATAAGATTGTTGTGGTACATTGTGCACGTTTTCACCACGATCTGATGTGCCTACAGTAAGATCATAGCCACCTTCATAGGGTGATTTGGTAAAAATGTCCGCAATAGTATGTGCAATACGGACAGCATAACCCCAATAAGCGCCGGTTTCACGACGAGGTTCATCCGGACTGACTACCTTGCCACGCATTTTTTTCCAATTGTCTACGTATTGAAAATGTAAACAATTTTTACAATATATTAATTTAAGTATTTCATAATTTACCTACCTTTTTTATTATCAAGTTTGACGGTCACCCGGACACCTGACTCAATACCGCTATTAACGAGCACATCATTTAGCAGTCCAACATTCACATAGCAATATCCGTCCTTGGCTCGTTTTTCTGTGACGATTCCCTCACGGTAGGGAAACACATTTTGCTGACGTAAATGATGCGGAGCATCCAGTGGATTTAATAAGCCCGAGTATTTTAAGTCCTTATGTAAAGGAAAAAAGAATTTCCGTAAATATTGTGGACATTCCAAATACTGCAAAATGCGCCCCAATTGCAGCGAACTGCCGCGTACAGTTTTCATTTCGCTGTCATCATCATCTGCAGCATAATTGCGTTTCGTTTCCCTTGCTGTTGCGATTCCTACATCATCGAAAACGATGACTTCGTTGACGCGAAATATACATGCGGCACGTGCAATTTGTCCTGCTACATAGGTGCGTAACTCCACGGATTGTGCATTCTCTAAAATGGAACCGGGAACAGCAATACTTATGCTAGATGGATTGGGTTTGATAGCAGTTATTTTGGCGACATTTTCCGATAACTCATTCAATTTTTCCGCCTTCTCAAGTTCTTTTAGTAGTTTTTCTTGTTTTCGTTTCTTCTTCAGCAATTTGCGTTCTTCATTGATTACCTTCCAAGATTTCTGCGGTTCTGTTGTTTTTACATTGGTCACTGGCAGTGTTGGTGGCATATTGTATATTTCTTTAATAATTGTAACAAATAATTCCGGGCAAAGATTCCGAGTATCAAAACATTTGTTTTGACATTAAGTTCACGTGCTATAGGAATAATGACGAGTTATTTTGGACTTTTTCGTTACTCGTTATTGTGAATTATATTATGTCTGGGTGTCACGATATATTCTTATTTTGCAAAAACTGAAAAAAAAAAAATCTATCGACAATTCCCGTGTGATGCTATCGATATTATTCGGAAAATATCAGGTATTTTAAAATTAGCAATGAAATGCTGGTAACACCTTTCGGTTAGTGAAAAAAAATATTGGGCTTAAATTCTCTGAAAAGTGGATAAAATCAGTCTCAAGACAGTTTTGTTTTTGTTTCGAGGTTCATGTTGAGTGCGCTAACTGAGACAATTTGTTTCGCGACAAATTTCACGAAGAAGGTCGTGTAGTGTGATCTGATTGAACGAACACAAAGAAAAAAAAAACAAAAACTTTACATCGTGCCAGACAAAAGTTTCAAATGAGCGCACTTCAAACGATTCTGTCATACCGAAACAGTTTTGTTTTACAAAATTTCCAGTGCCGCAAAACAAAAAGTTTTGTTTTTGTCTTAAAACACAGTGAGCGCACACCCATATGTGCTAAGGTGACGAAAACTGTTTTGGGACAGTTTTGTCGAAATGAGTTATAGGCCTAAGTGTCGCATACCATTGATGGTCTGATTGAGTCTTGAAATATCGATATTAGCCATCGATAGTATCCCGTCTCTAGTGAGATTTGTTAACTATTTTCGAAGTATTTTTGAAATTTTATGCTTTATTTATATCAACGATGAGTCGTGAAGTTTTGGCTCCCCCTTTGCAGCGCATGGGAAAAAATCGTTGCTATCGTGTTAATTTAGTCCATGAAGACTTTGGTGGTCCACCAGGAAAATCTCAGCAACAAAAGCAATCCCCACAAGAGCAGGGATATAGAGAACCAGGTATGGCGTAATTTATAAATTTGTATTTTAAAATAATGCTATAATTGTACATATACTAATAGATTTATATGCTGAGGATGATGATGAGGATGAAGGAAGCTGCATAGTGGAAGAGCTACCCAACTCCATGTTTAAACTGACTATGCATGTGCCGCAGTAAGTGTTGTTCTACATACTTACGCCCAACTGTTTATTTAAAGAAATTTTGAATTTCAGACCTTTCTATGGTGGCCTTATTGGTTTTAAAGGCTCTACGAAAAGACGCATAGAATCTGAAACACAAACTGATATTTATGTACCACGCAGCAAAGAAGGTGCTGATAAAGCAGCTGAAGACGTTAGCATTAAAGGTGATTTTTTTACCCGGAATTATTCTAAATGCAAATTTAACAAATTTAAGGTTAATGTGAAACCGACCTTTATATTAGGAGTTTAGAACCAAAACGTGGGACAATTTGAGACGATCAAGAAAGCTAACTTTTTTACCCCTATTGAAAAAAGTTGATTATGTACGCTTTCCGTACGATTTTAAAATTGATCACCTAAAATAAAGTCTTTACTTGTCAATATCAGGATATTTACAGTCAAATAATCTCATGTCGAGCACTGTGACAGATTTTCGGTAATACTTTATCAAAAAGATACAAGACATCTGCATATGGTAATCAATCCTATTTATCTCCCAGATACGAAACCGATTTTGACATAAAAGAGCTTGTTTAAAGCTACACTTTCAAATGTAGCATGTTGAATTAGTTAAATTTTATGCTTTTATTACTTCGTGAATTAACTGGAAAAGTTAGTGGTCTACCTTAACATAACTTTTAGTACAAGTTCTGGAGTGGTATTCTGTAAGGTGATAGTTGACTCGCTTTTGTGATGTCGTTTTTGAAAGCGACACCAAATTAGTTATCACCTAAAAGCAAGCGAGACAAAAGTGCGATAGTTGATAATCAACTTTTCTAACATTTCCTTTATTCATAGCAAAAAAGACAGCCATAAAAGTATGATATTTAAGACATCTGGTGTCTTGGTCGTTTTGAGAGTAGTTTCTTACGTATTTTCAATAATTTAACTGGCAGGGGTATATTCGTAGATCACATTATGCTCGTGAAATCTTATAACAATCTTATTCCATTATAGGAAAATCACGCAGTAGCGTTTGTGGCGCACGCAGAAAAATTAATTTGTTAACCGCATCATTACGCAAGCGTATGCGACCAACTCATTTTTTGGCGGTTCCACTAAACACGGGCGAAATCAAAGAAAAGTTTATTAATTTTCAAGTAATATGGTACGTTTCTAAAAGAAGGCAATAAATTAATTTTTGATTTCTTTGATTAGCAATCAATTTTAGCAGAAAACTTCCCTGGTATTGATGAGCAAGTTTTTCAACATACAGAATGTATTCATTTGACGCTGGGTACTTATGTGCTTTTAGATGATATTGAGCGTGCTAAAGCTGTCGAAATATTGCAGACTTGTCGGTATTGATTTTTATGACTCTTATTATATCAAATTTAAAACGGTTTTAATTTTTTAGACCATTTCTTGCTGATTTGAAGACACCTTTTGAAATAAAAATAGCTGGCTTAGAAATAATGAATGATGATCCAAGCTCTGTGCGCGTACTCTATGCTAATGTTATAGCATCAGACTTGCAGCAATTTGCAGATCATGCTTTGCGCCAATTTCGTGGTAGTGGTTTACTTGTAGATAATCACAATGAGCAACGTGATAATGTCAAGTTGCATATGACACTAATGAATAATCGCTATCGTAAAGATCAAAATCCAAAAAGTGCAAATAATTTTGATGCGCGTGAAATCTTAAAACGTTTTTCAAATTATAACTTTGGCACTGCACATTGCAGCGAAGTGAAAATCTGTGTTTTAGGTTCCTCACGCGTAAATGGTGAAAAGACATTCTACAAAGTTACAGGCGAGCTGAAGTTTTAAAATAAAGTATGTAATATTAAAGCAAATTTTTTTATGTGTAGATTTATAAATAGCCAATATGAAATAAAGGCTAAAATTTTGTTATTTTAATAAATATTTTGCAAAAGAATTTATTGGTTTTTAATTCGCCAAAGTCAACATGTACTTCGTTTAATTGTAGAAGCTTTTTAAATTAAAAATCATTGCTGTAAATGAAGTACATATAAATGATGATCCAATATCATCGAAGCCCTGATGTTCACAACAGCTAGGCTTATCTCATGGCGTTTTTTTAAGTTTTGCTAGTGCTGGTATAGGAATTATAGCCAAACAATTGTATGAATTATTACATCGGTACGTAAAAAAAAAAAAATTCTGTTTTCTCAAAAACTATAGAACGAATTTTAAACTCTAATTTTATGAACCAATATTAACTTATTAAATTACCTTTTTCAACTTATGTGTTGTTTTTTTTCAAAATCCTGACATGGCGCAATGTGTAAAACAGAACTTTTTATGTTTTGAGTGTGTAGTATTGAAACCAGGCCACAGAACTACCCTATGACGTCAACATTTTGTTTTGTTTTTCTCACTGGTGACTTCAGGATGGTAAAACTTTCAAATCCGACGTGCTCCAAAAATTATACATTCACAAAAAAATTTATAAGAAATGTTATTCTGATTGTCTGATTGGGCCGGGCTTGTGGGCATATAAATATAAAATTGGGCAAGTTACTTTCAATTTTTTCTGAATTCCTCCAACCAATGTAAAAAAATTAACATATGAAAAATTAAAACAACGCTATTTTAAAAATTTTTATGTGCTTTTTTTTCACAAACTTATAATAAAATAGCTAAATTTACATTGTTTTTCTTATATATATATATTAATTATTTATTTTAAAAACATGACATACAAATTTTAAAAAAAAATTGAAAAGGTAGTGTGTAAGTCACGATCTCTAAAAAAAGTTTTGTTTCATTGCAAACCTTTGTAAAATTGTTGTTTCTTTGAAGTTTATACATAAATTCTTTCAAGTGCTTTTTCAAAATGTAACACTAAAATACAAATACATAATTACGTTTGTAAAAATTAAAATAGGTATACATATTATGAACAAAATATATTGTGCTTTCCGGTGTATCCAACACTGAGGTGAATTTTATATAAAATGGAAGCATCTAACATAAACACATTAATACCTATCTACGTATTTAAAAATGGAAAAGTTTTTACTACGAAAATTTTTGAAAATTTATCTAAAATAAAAAATTTTAGTTTTTGAAAGAAAAGTTGTATAATTATAAAAATTTAAAGCATGTTAAATGTTAAAATGATATGGCTTTGTAAATCTGACCGGCAAACTCGTCATACATATGTATATGAGCTGAGAGTTGTATTCAAAATTTGTTTTCGCTTTATTAATAACCCAGCAGTCAGAAGCATCGATGAGTCATTAATGTTTCATCAATACTTTTCTCTCAATCATCGATACTCTTTCGTTGGAAAGCTTGTTTTGATTTTACATTGCATTTCCCATGCAAGAAGAATGATTACCAAATCATTATTGAAAACATAACTGCAGCGATGTTTCAATGTTACTAAACGGATGTGGATGCTACTGAACGAATCACAATTCAATTTGTTTCACTTTTATACGTTTAATAATCGTTAGGAATGAATGTCACGTAAGAATTTGTAGGAGTAAAAATAATGTATATTTTTATTCACATCCTAAGTCAATTGGTTAACGATAGAATAAAACCTCAGCAAGATAAAGAAATATTCACTTTCTAGAGCTCAAAGGCTACATCATCTCGCTCAACTACCCGAGTGTAAAGTGTGAGTTGCTACAACAGCAAGCAAAGGATTCGAAGCAGAGTCACTAACGATTCCTCCACGCAACCGAAGGAATTACAAAATAAACATTGATCCAAACCAAAATATCATCAATACTTCTTCGAATTGGAATTAAATAAATAAATATTTCAAAAATGCTTGAGCCACATAGCTTACAGCTTTGGTTTCCATGGCCAATGCTTGCAATAAGATATTTTTTGATGATATTGGCTCAAAATAAAGCCATATCTTTGTTTTACTTGGTATTTTTTTTTTTTAAATAAGAAATATTATTTTGAAATTCACCACAATGTTCGATCGATTTTTTTAAGCTCTCACATGATGGAATTAGTGTAGGTGAAGTCATTAGAAATTTTTCTCTCTTCACCAGTGCCCACATACCAAATCCAGCAGGCACACTGATGTTTTTCGTCAATGCTCTTTCATTTCACTTCGTTTTTTATGTTAGTATCAATATAAATAAAAATTGCAATGTGAAAGTAGAGAGTATTTTTTATTCATCTCCCAAATAAAACTAACGCTTCCTAACGGCTTCAACTTCAGCTATTTCACCATGGGCTCGCATTGGAGTCTGTTTAGCATCGATAAAACTGTTATTTTCATGGCATCGATGTTGATTTGAACAGCTGGGAAGTTATTATATCGTCGATGCAATTTTACAGTAACGAATGTGTAAGACTGTTTATACACATTCCATATTTTACAATTGCATTGACAATATGTATGTATAATAGTTAATATGCATTTTTTTACTATACTTTTTATGAGTTGTACTCGTTTATAAATTTTAGCTATAGTAGTTTTCTGTTTGACATTTTTATGTTCTCATATATGTAAATTTTGTGCTCACAGCGCGTTTGAGCATGCATTTCATTATTTTTTGTTTGTCTTGTTCAATTTTGATGATAAAAATCCTTCATATATATTTTTTTTGCATTATGTTAAGTAGTACATTAATTTTAACAATACTTTTAAGACATTCAAATCTTGAATTATTTAATCATGAACGAAATATTTTTAACTTTAATGTTTAAATTTTATTGTTTTTAGTTTTCTGTTATGTTAGAAAAAAAAAATAAAAACAAATTTTCTTAAGTTTTAAAGTTTTAAATATTCAAGAAAAATGATTACAATTAACAATCGTTAAACAAAAAATTTTAGTACATTTTGAAAAAAGTTCAATTAATAATATAAATAAAATTTGTGATGTTGTGTCGAAGCTTTGCTCAAAATATTAAAATTTAATTTATGTGTGCAGTAGTAGTTGGTAGTGTATCTGTTGTTCGCAGCGTTGCCAGCGTTGTCGTCATATGTTAAATAAAAAAGTCGTCTGACTTTTGGGTGGATACGCTGCTATACGTGTGATTGTGTGCGTCTTGTTACTAAAATGTTTTCAGCTGGAACCAAGATAGGCTAAAGTTTTTTTTAACGAAATGTATTTTGCTAGCAATGGAAGTAGAACTATGGCTCTTAAAGGTCTCATTTCCAACTGGGTTACTATGTATCTTTAGCTAGTTCCTGACAGTATTAAAATTTGTAGTTACTATTATTTTTATTTTTCGTTCCAATTGCATTATTTTAATGAATTTGTGTTCAGTTGTTGTCAATTTTGTTGTTGTTCTACTCCAGTGATTGTTCGTGTTTGTGTTATCTTACTATTTAGCATGTCCATTGCTTAAAACCGCTGGCAATACATTTGCCTGCTGCACCACCGCATTAATTACTTCAATTTCTTTCTTTAGAAAAGCGTTTGTATCATCCCCCGTCTTTTTACCAACGACCATTTCAGCACCACTTCCTATGCCGCCACCACCGCTCACAACGCCATCAACTACGGCTGCAATGGTGCTGCGTTTGCGTAGGCCATCTTGTGATATGAATATTTTATCGCTATCACGCATTAAATCTCTCTTAAATTCTACGATACCAGTTACCGTATCCGTTACAGTCTTATCAATAAATTCCTCAATATTTTTGGTCTCGGCATCAATTTTTTGCTTAAGTTTATTTGACAATTGCTCCATTTCGCATTGGTCATGCTTGAAGCTGCCAGCATCGCGTGCATAGGCGACTGATGGCTGCAGCAATTGCATATTTGTTTTTGATTTGTTTGGTGATGTTGGTGGTGAGGTTTGAGAATTGTTGCGAGGGTGACCAGTTTTTGTTGCTGATGCTGAAGTTGGTATGTCGGTACTGTTATTGAGATCTGTGGCTGTATCGTCGTTATAATGATTAACCGCTCCATTTGCTACGGTGATCGCTGCCAACTGTTGCGTTCCATTACATTTTTGTTGTGACTTCTGAGTATTATTGGTGGTGGAATCATGTGTCGAGTTGAGTTTTTCGTTGTTGCTTATGTGTTCAGATGTTGTGATGTTCGAGGAGGTGGAAGTTAGTGTGCGTCGTTCGCCACGCATAAACTTAGGCAAAACCAAAATTATAATAAGGGCGATTATGTGAAGGCACAAATAAAATTTCAGGTACAATCTTATGCTACCCTGTTTGGGAGAGATGAATTGAATCAAAGTTAAAACTATAGAATTGTTTTTATTATAATTTTAAACTTACCATAAGTTCAAGCAGAACAAATGGGAATGTTGTATAGCCCATCACAAGACGTGTGGTCAAGCATGTTAAAATATCATAAAACATGCGTGTGTTTTGTGTCTGCTGGAAACGATGCCGAAAGATGCGTCGCGCCTGTATGCAATAGTTAAATAAATATTAGTTGTATGAAATTTTGTATTGGAAGTCAATGTGACTTACAAAACGTGCAGATGTAACCATGATAGCGCCAGTGGCGAAGGTCAAATAGTAACCAGGATAAAAACCGTGCCAGACAGCGCTCAATGTAAATGTTAAAATAGTGCCGTACTGTTCCGGCACACGTTCATAAACAATTGAACGCAGCCAGCGATTTGTGCCGCAGTTCCAATTGTTGATGGCATCGCGCATGTTTGTGGCAAGCTGAAAAAACAAAGAAAAAATGCGGTACAAATTATAAGGGTGAGTGAATAATTTGGTCAGTTGGAATAGACAATTTTAATAATTTTAGTAATTGAGTGTAAGTATTCGCATAAATAATACATACAAACGTTCGATGCAAGAACGAGATAAATTAAAAACAAAATGTTTTTGATGTCAGTGTGAAAGCTTTACCAGCACAATTAATATAACTTTTTTTTGCGGAGAGTTCGGTTGTATATTTTACTCATTTTTGCGTTCTCATTTAAGTAAGATTTGACGTAAACAGACAAGCATTGGAAAGCATAAAGTGTCTAAAGTTAACTTTAGCCACGTAAACTATTATAGGCTTCACTTTTGACATGTTTTGAAAAACAATGCAAAAAAAAAGTAATGAAATAATTTTACGTCGCAGTTGTACTTTTATTACTGATGATAATATGTGACAAATAATGCGTTTTGCTACTTTAAGTTAAGTTAGTTAGTTATACAACAATATAAATTTTAAAATAAATCCTTTTTTATTTTCACTCACCTCAAAACTTAAAACGTTAATATTAGAAATATGATCCCATTTAGGATTACCATCCTTATCATAGCCGGTAAAACCTAAACCAGAATTATTGCATATAGCATCGGCTAAAAGCCATGCATGATAATACTTAAAACGTATGCATGATGTTGCCATCATAGCATACCAAAATTTATATGCAATGCTGGTGCCTTCAATAAATTCATCATCTTTCATATTTTTAACAGGATACAATTTGACAAACTTCATGAATATAAAGGCGCACACTAAACTGCCGATGAACTTTTTGATGACCGCCTTTGTAGGTGAGGGTTCGAGTACCAATTGTGATTTGCCATTATCTAAATTACCCTGCAATGCGATGATTCAAGTAAGAAATAAAATGAAATAAAGAAATTAGTACAAAATAAATTATTGTATTTTTCAAATTGCAGTTACATTCAAAGCGCAGCACATATTCATTTACAATTATAATGTGGCTGCACTTGTATTAACTTACATTTGAGGATGGACTTTTGAGTAAATTATAGCCTTCAACAAATTCAATATAATCTTTGTAGAATACCAATGGACCAGCCATCAGGCCTTGGAAGTGTAACACATATGAGAAATACTCGAGTGTAGTTGGAAGTTTATGCACAGCGTGATACTGTTGAGCTTTGGTTAAGTCCTAAAAAAAAATTGCGATTATAAAAACTAATGACTTAAAGAACAATGAAATAATATTCAATTGTTATTAATAATAATCAGTAGATAAAAACAAATAACGTTTTATAACCTTTTTAAATAAATTTAAGTTTAACTTATACGATTATGATTTTATTATAAAAACCCAGCATAATCAAAAATAAGCAATATTTTGATAAATAAATTTCTATTGTACACTGATTACGCCATGTAGCAAAAATCAACTTTAATCGATATCTTCAAAAAGGTACAGGTCAAATGTAGTATAGCTTAGCCCGTTTTGCTCAAGCTATTAGGTTTTTTACCACTCAAGATATTCTAATGCAAACAATGTTTTCGTGAAAGAAGCAATTGCCAGAGAAAATACATTTAGGAAACTCTGTTCATTCCGCGGAAACATCGGACCCCACTCATAACTTCACTCAAAAAATGTATGTGATTTGACGGAGGGGAACGGTGTGTTTTTTTCGTGGAATGAATTTTAGAAATTGTAAAATCGCTATTTACTATATGATGTTAATATTTCAGAAGGATTGTTTACCTTAACTAATACCGACCGCCCAAAAATGACATGTTAGCTTCTGCCGGAGGATCTATTTGACCATAAATATTGAATTTTTATGTAGAAAAAGTTTGACTTAGTGGCAAGAAGTAGAATCCGATAAGGATACTTTCGCACTTGCTGGCCGTTTCAAGAGGTCTCAAGAACATTTTATGGTCATTTATTCGAAAAAAAATCGCTTAAGTTAAACAATATCACAAAATTTTAGAGCAGAAAATAATCGAATTATTGTGCTACAGACTTCTGAGGGATTACATCTGACCGAGCATCATTATTTTTAAATTTATTTAAAAACCGAATTTTTTTACCAAACTAAAATTTTTTCAGCTTTGCTGATTTACTTGGAAACAATGTGTTAAGTCAAAAAATATATTAATTGTAAGTTCAAAATCATAAGGAAATTTATGATAAATTTTCTTTTAGAAAATATGTATATATCCCAACTTACCTTATGCTCACGAACAAAACCATCATGAATACTAAATGCTAAGCTCGTTACTTTCTGTGTGATAATCATCAACGGGCCAGTTATGTCCAATGCATAGGAGCCATAATCATAGATTTGTCTAACCAAATGTATGCACAACAGATAGGTCATTGCAACTAGCATGACACTTCTAAATAAATTATTTTAAATAAAACCAATATTAGAAATTAAATATGCTGATAAGCTTACCGCTGTACAATAGCTGGACTTTGTGTGCGTATAACAATATAACATACGGCCGGAAGTACTGCAATGTGGATGGCTTGTTTTCCAAAGCAAAAATAGCCAAAGAACAAACCAAGCGTTAAAGCGAACGTATGACGTACAGCGGAAGACACCTTGGAAGGATGTAATATTGATCGAAATAATGAGGCCAGGAAAAGTGCCGCTACTTGGCATACCAAAAAGTTCATCTGAAAATGTAAATAAAAAAAATATAAATATTTTTGAAATTGTTTAAAAAAAATACATTTGAAATATAAAAAGAAAAATTGAAAAGATTTCAGCAATTGTTTAACTAATTTTATAAGTTCTGCTTACTTCTTACCGCCACTCTATTGCATCAATTTACGGAATGCTGGGGACCTATAGTTTAATGCCAGCTTTGAACGGCGGCAATTGAAAAAAATTTTACACGGCAAATTATACACGGGAAGCGTTGCCAGTGACTTGCAAGAGGGGGAGCAACCATTAATAAAAACATTCTTTACTTGGCGATAACTTTATTAATAGTTAACTGCCTGAGCAGCAAAGCATCTTGTAAATTTCTATAGCGAGAGCCGGCAATAATTGAAAGAAGAAAATATTTTGAAAAATAAAATAAATTAAGTCACGTTGTGCTTAAACTATATTTATACCATTTATTTTCTATAGAATTATTATTTGATTGAAATTTTCAATGCAACCACAACAATAACATTTTTTTTTTTCTTGAACAAAACCGCAGCCTGCACTTATATACATACAAACATATCGCACATATTCTGCTAAAGAGGCACAACTCAAAATTTATCATTTTCGAGTTTTCTTGTTAAACCTGTTCATCATACACATATCTACCAGCACAAAAGAGATGAGTTCACTTTTTACTGTACTTTGCTGTCAAAAAAAGAGGTGCCTTTCTTCATGTTGCAATGGAAATTTGGCTGCAAGATGACAAAGTGTCCTATTTTTAGTTTTGTCACAGAATTAAAGCTGTTGTGATCACTACGATCAAACCATATTCTGTTATTATCATCTTCTTTTAAATAATCTACACATTATTTCAGATAAATATCTCACGAGCTCCAAAACAGTTTTTTGCGTTTTCTGAAAATTTCAAAATTTTGAGTTGTTCCTCTTTAGTAGAATGTGTGCGATATGTATATATTTACTTGTAATATCATTACAATATGTTCAGCAATTTTATAAAATTGTTCATTGGAACAGATCATAATCGCTTAACTTAATCATCAAATAAAATTTTATTTTATTTCAGTTGTGGCAGAAACACGTGCCACTTTTAAATAGTATATCCATGTTTGGTTTTAAGTAAAATTATTTTCGTATTTTTATGGTCAGTATATTCATAATTTGGTTTCAAATTGCGACCATTAGCATGCGTTGTCATTCGTTCGTTTCAAAATAGTAGATATTTCATAAAAGCCTTTCTGGATTACAACAAATTGTGGGGGAAGATTGTTAAGTTATCGCGTCACGTTGTTTATTTATTCAAATTGTGGTTTAATATTTTATTTTCCATATGCATGGTGTTGTATAATACGCTTGAACTTAGCAAGGTCGCAAAAGGGCAGAAAATATTAAATATAATACATATATATAAAAATAAAAAAAAGTTAGGAAATTTGCTAATAACACCTTAAAATACTATAACGAAAATCGGGTTTCGTTTCATCATTTTGCACTTATTATTTTTAACGAAAAATTATCTATGATTATATTCTTCTTATTGAAAATAGAAATAAACTAATAAAACAAAAGCGATAAAATGATATTATGTGAACTCATAATTGCTGTCACGGTTTTTTCATTAATGGCTCTGCTTAAACACATTAACAGCAGCGTTAATATTTTCTACATTTTTTGGCATGAGTGATAATAAAAATTTAACTATGTACAGCAAAAGAAAAAGTAAAATTTATTCGATTCAATTTTAACAACAATCAACTCGATAGTGATAAGATATGATAGGCCTAATACATTAATATCAGTTATGGGGCAAAAAAAAAAAAAAACAAAGCATTAATGATAACAACTAGAATTAATTACAATTTTAAAAAAATATATAAATTCACAATGTACATATATTAATTATTTTTTTAGATAATAAACATGTGATGCATTTAATAACATACAACGAAATCAAATTTAAGTTATTCGATTCAATGTAGGTTAAAAAAAAAGCAATTACCATAAAATAAATTATATTAAAAAAAAACATTGTTTAAAACGATTACCAAAATATATGAACAATTTTTTTTTATTGATGGCGCGTTTTACTTATTACACAGAATGTTCGTTATAGACAGCAACTACGTAATTTGACATTCAGTGTATTGCACTTACTTTATCATGCCTTTAAATAGACAGACAAGTCATTAGACTGACAATTGCACAGTGTACCCCACAACAATATTTCGAAGGTCTTTGTATGAATCATTTTATACGTAGGGGAAAGTGTTCAACAGTGGTGTAATTGCAACAGTGACTTATTCAAGAATTGAAGCCTTTCACAAGTTTTACATTTTTCTAAGCACTTTCGGAAAATTCGATTTTGTGCTTTTTTGTTAAAAAATGTAGCATTTGCTTTAATTTAAAGAAAAAAGTTTTATAATAACTAGGACTTTATAGAAAGAATTGAGGGGTGATTTTTCAAAGGCGCTTATTTCCATGTTAAACAAAATGAGAAAAAACCTTTTTTTTTAATATCTCTAGTGTTATAGTGTGTTGATCTAATATTTTAATCCGCTTAAAGCTTTTATTCTAAAAATAATTTATTGGAAAAATAAAATAAAAATTTGGAAATGTGCCCTTTTGGATCGTTACAATCGTAATTATCGCAAGGTGACTGCTCTACCGTTCGTATATTTTGACCGTCAATTGTACCATGAAAGTTCTTTTAAATTCATCCAGTCATTACCAAACTGTTTTTTTTTTTTTTTTTTTTGTAATAAGATTTCTACATCTTTTTTTTTTGTTCATAGTCAGTGGTAACTGGCCTTGGGCATATAAACAATAATATAGGTTTCTTCAGCGACTATAGGACGTACGTCTTTTTGTACAAACAAAAATTAAATGGAAATGTGTCGTTTTGTATAAAACTGCGATTACGAGTTTCCTTTGGAAATATATCTTCTTTGTAACAGATTTTCAACTACACTAGTAAAACAATTTAATTAATTTAATATACCAAACTTTGATAATAATTAACAAATAGTATATTTGATATAGGCGAATTAAATATTTTATATATGTTAAAATGTCAAATATTACAGTGAATTGAATAATATTATTAGATCAACTATATATTTGGTAATAATTACCAAATCATATTTTGGTTGAAGCAAATATTATTTTTTGTAGCAATCATTTATTTTTAATAATCACTAAATCATGTATTTGACTAAAAAAAATTTTTTTTCGCAAACGTATACATTCATTAATATCGATTTGTGCTAAAAATCGATGACCTAAATTTCGTATACATCCTTATACAGGATGTCGTTGGTATTTATACAATCCTAAATTACTTGAATATGTTGTGAATTGCAAAGTTTACTTGTTAATGAGAAGTGAAATCAAATAAAAATAGGATTAACAAATTATATTCAACCCAAACAAATTTTTTTAATCGACTCAAACTAATAACGTTTGGCCCAATAAGCAACTATTTAAATTTCAATTAAGGACATGGTAATAACTTCCAAAATTTGTTGATAGTTAACAAATATTTTAAAAATCTATCAACCAAATACATTTATTTAAAGGAAGCATACTCTTTTCTCAGTGTAGAGTACACATTTGAGCATGATAACGGCGATAGCATTCTTAGGTTTGTTCAAGATCATAAGTGGAAATATGCCCTTTTGTAAAATCACTCCTCAATTCTAAGTGACGCAAATTGAATGTCTCACTTCAACACTAAGTCATGTAAATATTATTCTAAAATAAAGCCGCTGTCACACTGCACGTTGTTAACAGTGTCATCTTTTTTCTGGAACGTAAGTCTAAGATTGAAAAACATTGTTAGGGTGGTTTTATTCGACAGAGTTAAATCTGTAAAGAAAAAATTAAATTTTTTTGGACTTAAGACAGACAAACTTATAAACCTCAATTATATTTTTTTCAATTAGTTTTCAATTTAGTTTTTTTCCGTGTAGTTTATTAAAAGTGTCGCAAATTACGTCAGTTTTATCTTTAGCACTTGAAATTGCAGTTTCATGATGTTGACGTGATTTTTCCGTTTGTAAATTGAAAAAAAAAGTGTCCAAATTGTAACGAACGAAATAAAAAGTTAGAGACGAAATATAAAATAAAAAGCAAACAAATTGAGACACGCGCTGGACAATAGCAGAAGCACTTGCAGTAGCGATAATGAAATTAATGGACAGCTGTTGCACTTGTTTATGAGAACTATTCAAAATGTGATAGCTGCAGCTGATGTTGATGATGCATTTAATGTTGTTGTATCTGCTGTTGTTGATAAAAATGATAACGATTGTTATGATGAAAACGGCGCAGCAACATCTGTTGTAGTTGAAACTCAACTCTCAAGTTTTTGTAGAGGTAGCACATAAAGGGTTTTGCATTATTATTAGGATCTATGTATATGAATACGTCCATTATGCACTTATTTGTCAAGAGACATTTTTTTGGGATTTATTTTATATAAAATTTCTATCACACCAATCTTTTATATGCAAATTTGTTGGCAATAACATTCATATGTATATTGAAAGGTTTAATAATTTATGAATACAACATGAATTTAATAATTTAAAATTTGCAATTAATTAAAATTTAATGTGTCTGAACTTTAAACAAGCGCCAAAAATATTAAACAGCTGCTTAAAATATTATAAACTTATTGCGATTGATTTAAATGTGCAAAAACCAGGGCAATTTGACACAACAAATAAAAGTTTCCATATATAGGTGGAAAAATAGATTCTTTGGCAACAGTTTAGAATTAAAATCAAGAGCTTAAACTGACTGTTAGGTGTCATCGAGTACTATAGCAAAAGCCAACATTCGACTACGACGGCTCTTCGTCAACTGTTGCTTCGATTATTGTATTTTACGTAGCAGACAGCAATAGCCAACAATCAACTGCGACAGCTTTTTAAGAACTGCTGCTTCAGCTATTGAAATTTTATGCAGCACACAACAAGAGTTGACTATCGTCTGCGACTGCTGAGTATATGCAGCTGCTCTAGCTGTTTATCGCGTTTATTACTGCGCAGCTACAGCACAATTTTAAGTGCTGTTACTAATTCTTGCGCAGCAATTTAAACACTGCTTTTATTTACAGTGGTCTAAATTTTTAAGGTTTCAACCAAATTTCAAGGATTTTAGTATCCGAAAAAAATTATCATCTAATATAAAAATAAAGAAAACGAAAATAGGCATGAAAAACTTTCTTTAGGCAGTGTCAACCAACTTAAGTTTCAAAGAATAAAAGAAACAACAAACAAACTTATGAACGTAAATAAGTAAGTTAAGCAAACTATCATATCGAAAACATCTGTTGGCCTTGATTTAAAGCGACTTTGAAGGACTTTTTGGCCATATTGTTGTTGTAGTTTATATGCATATAAATATGCAATATAAAACCGTGAAGAACGTTTAAGTGAATGTTTAGATTTTGTTACACACAAAAACAATTGCAGTCGTCTACACAATAATTTTTTGTTAAATATTTTAAAACTAAACACCAAACAGCCACATAGAAAAAATCAATAATGTTATTTGAAGTGCAAGCAATACTCGAAAATAAAAAGTAAAAATGTTTACACGCGACAAGGCAATGAGTAAATACAAAAAAAATAAAAACAAAACTAAAACATAAGGCAGACATGCAAGAAGAAGGACTCTCATTCAAGTACAAAGTAAACTGCGTGATATGCGAAAGGAATATGTTACACTTATGAGAAATGGATATGGTACTTTTTACCTTAAATGCACAGTATGTCCTTTAAAAAACCTAGCCTAGCTCTAGGCTGCAGCCTGCTAAGCCTATACGTAAGTCCGCCACTATATACTCCCCGTACATAGTTATATTTGAGCTAGGAAAATATAGACAGAAAGATATATCTTAAAAACGCTCCCAGGACAGAATAATATTTCACACTTCGAAAGTGGAATCCAAGTGGAAGTTGAAAGTAAATCTAATAGACGGAATCTGCTACGGAAAATTTTTCGAATTTCGAACTTGAGCTGTTGTAGTTTCGATAACATAACGGATTTCCTCTTTTTTGTATGATCCTGAAATAAACTACGAATTTCAATTCCGTTTCCGAAGCAAATCCGATAGAAATTTAGAATACTTTCTAAACAAAAATTTAATTTTTCGCACCAATAAATGTAGAAAAGCCGAAAAAGTTGATTCCAAATTAAAATTCCTTGGCATTGAATAAAACTTTTTCAACTCCAAATTATGACTCGGAGTTTTTGAAGGACATCATCAAATAAAAGGAAAAAAACCGTTCTTAATTATAAAAAAAAATTACAGATCGAAAGGGAAAGGAATTAAACTGTCTTTTGAAATAAAAATATATAATTTGAAACAAAGGTATAGCTTTGAATAGCCTGATATATTGTTAACAAATGGTAGCCATTTTGACATGAGGTACTTCACAAACTTGCAAAACATGACATTATCATTTAGAGAAAATGTTTTAGTACCAGATTTTAGCTCCCATATAAGGGACAAATTTTATTTATTGAAATCATAGTTTGCTTCTGAAAGTGGTCACAGCTTTGACATAGGCTACTTTTTGTCTAAGACCTCTACTTTTAAAAATTGATCTAATCCACACTTGGGATCGCTTGACTCTTATGATGTAAGGACTTACCAATGTACCAGATACGAATTGTTATTGCAAATCGGCACAAAATGTAGTACATACGTGTTTATTGGAATGTAAAATAAAAATACTTCAACGATGAAATCACACAACAAAATTTAGGAAAATAAAAAGTTCGCGTTAGAATTAGAATATTTTTTTTTAAGATTGTTATAATTTAAGTGATTATTGCAAATTGATATTTTTCCAAAGATTATAAAAAAAAACGAAAATAAGGGTCCAATTGCTTCGGGGAACCCACCGCTGTTTTACATAAAACATAACAGCTGTTTCATTTTTGCTAATGATTGCAGCTCAAATGATCAGCAGGACAGTTTCAAAGTACCACGCAAACACAACACTATAGATTTAATCCAGAATTGCATTTTTGGCTCCCACGAAATTTAAAAATTACTACGCAAAAGCAAGCAACAATAACAATCAAACGCTGTCGTATTTACATTAATTTGTGTTTTTTTTTGTTATCAATGTTATGAATCACTAATGAGTTGCTTCTTTATACTGTGAAGCCTCTTTACACGATTTTTTTGGCATGACGCTAACACGTTACTTTTTCATTGAGTATTTAATGTCATCTGACTATCAAATATTCTGTTTATTTTTTAGTGTTAACACGATATATAATCTCTCTCTGATATGAGATAAGGGGCATGGTGATTGTGATAAAAACAACAGCCGATTTCATCTGTAATACAGCCAAATATAGAAACGTGTCTACTGCGTATGTACTTGAGTTTCCTTTTTACACAAGCAACTTGTTTTTGTGTTTACACGATCTGTACAAGCTTATGTATGTAAATAGTAATATTTACACATGCAAAAACTTATCGTTCAATAAAAAGACTCTTAAAATTTCTTTATTTTTTAAAATGAGAAGGATAGGAAACTGAAAGTAAACATTAACAAGAATATAGGAAAGTCAAGCTAGCGTCATAAGTAGTTAGGGAGTCGGTGGCTTTTTAGGTATATGATTTTATCGTCGTTGGTATTGATATGTAATGTAATTTACATTTATGCGAATTAGAAAAACTCAAAGTAAAATGAAAATACCGTCGATTTTTAAAAAAATTAATTTTGTAATTGTAAAATAAAAAAAACTATCTTAAATTATTTCATCACGTATGCCTCTGATATATAACAAAATATAACAGGCAGACGTCACTGCTGCATTTTTAATAAAATCAATATTTAACTCAATCTATTCAATAATTTAATGGAAAAAAAAATTACCGAAAAAATAGAATAGTATGACAAAATTTGCACAGTATTGCTTTTATATATGTAAGTAGATATATCTTTAATAATATCCACCTTAAAAAACGTCTGCCTTCAAAAACGTTAGCGCTGGAATCATCTGCCTTCTCTATTTTTGTTTTTTATTAGTAAAAGAATCAGTCAACTAAGAGGCAGATGCGCTAAAATGTTTTATTACTCAATTTTTTAATAACATGTTTGTTATGTCGCAATTTTTAAATGCAGCAATAACTAAGTGGCAGAGGTTGTTTCTCTTTTCTTGTATGACATAATTTTTATAGTAATCTGTCAGACGATAAAATCACTTAAATTTGTCAAAAAATTAAAAAAAAATGTTATTACTCTTAAATGCAGTAACAAAAACGTCTGCCTCTTGCATTAATCTGTTTTGCTGCTTAGACACATTTAAAAAAAAGGCAGACGCGATGAAATTGTGTATGGTAACTTTTTATTACAATTTATTGTTCATGATGTGCCACACAATCAAATCATATAAAAATTTCTATATATAAATTTAGGTCACTGGCTCCCTGTCTCCATGCAATAATAGCTCAACGCATTTAACTGCACGAGCTTGTCTTATTGAACTATTAGCTAAGTAGTATGTATGAACATACAATATACACACAAAGTTATGTATGTACACACAATATGGATAGACAGGTACAAATATACATATATAGAAAGACATTCCGCTTTGGAACATTTACAGGAACGTTTTATTCCTTGCCAAAAAGTGGATTATCTTTTTATGCGGTATATTTGTCTTTATCTATATTTATCTATGAGCTTTGCAAAGCAAATCCAACTGCGCAGCACAGGATTCGATGTGAAATGTTGCCACTTTGCGCGCGTTTTAATTTTCCCAATCCTTTTACATATTGGCTCACTGAATCAGATGCTAATCGCTACGTAGTTCCCTTAATCAGCGCCAGAATTCGTGTCTGAATTTATTGTAAAAGTTTTACAAAGCGTAGCCAGCACTACTAAGTACATATAATTTTACTGAATAGTAAATATTTTTCCAGAATATTCTTAATTTCACGCTACTTTTCTTGTTAAAATAGCAATTTAATCGCATTCTTTTTCATTTTCTAAAGTAGATTGACCGACAATATGACAGATTGCAGGGTGTCGCGGTGGGAAGGTGACAAGTGTTTTTTTCATTCTTTTTTTATAGCCAAGCAGGATAATAAAGACAAGCGACAATGGCCTCAGCTCTTTAATATGAAGAGCTGATAATATTATATTGTTTGTTTACGAAAGAAAATAAATGTTTTCGGTTGTTTCATTTATATTCCTTTGTTCTGAGTGTTTAGTACCATTGTTTGCTATAACAGCTGAAGTTTGACAATAATAAATACTCATATCTAAATTTGCATCATTTATATCATAGATAAGAGTATAAATTGCATAGGGTAAGTCAACTTAAAATAGCATAAATCAAATAAAAATCGTATGATTACACCATGCGACAGCATTTTTAATTTGAGGAACAATCGACGAATATTTGAAAACTGTGCTTTCAATTTTTCCCTATAGTTAATGCAGGAATTTTGTCTTTCATTCAATAAATAACTGCAAACTTTTTTGTACCGATATTTTTGATTTTTATATATTGTTAAGTGCGATGAATTTCAAACATATTTAAACTTTAAATTATTTTCAAAACAATTTAGTATTTTAAAATTTGACTCAAAAAATTTTTTAAACCAAATATCTCAAAAACTTCAAGGATTAGAATAAAAAACAAAATTATTTTCATTGAAGAATGCTTCAATTATATAAATAACAGTATTTGTTTAAATAAATCCGTCTAAACATGAATTTTTTGATTTTTAAAATGTTTCTCAAAATAAAAACATCGTTTTTTAATCCTTTTTTAGATGTTATTACTCAATCAATCTTAAGAATGTATCTGCTTTCAAATCAAAATTCCCGCCATAACTTTGAAAAATATGTTTTTTAATTAAAGGCTTAACATAAAATTTTAACTCGTTTGAGGACGTCCATTAATTACGTGAGGTGATTTTTTGAAAATTCTCACCCCCCTCTCCCCTTGGTGAGATTTGGTGAGATCTGGCAGGACACCTCCTCCCCCTCCCGTGAGATTTAAATATTAATTTTTAATGTAAATTCTATGCATTAAAAAGTTCACGTGAGGTTTTCCTTGACCCCCTCCCCCCTTGGTAAGATTTGGTGAGATTTCGCCGGACCCCCTCCCCCTATTTTAGCTCACGTAATTAATGGACGTCCCCTTTAATTATGTTAGATTTATTATGATAACTCATACGACCTGTTGTACGTAATTTTTTACACTGGAACGAAAATAATTGTAATCTGCTCTGAAATCACTATGAGCTGGTTCAATATATTTCGGTTAACACAGTAAAAAGGCGTTTGAGTAAAGCCAAACTTTTTTGGCAGTGTAGCCGTACGAAAATTTTTGCCTCGACCGGCCAATAAGAGAAAAACATTTAGAATGGGCTAAAAGAGATCAATCCTGGACTGCAGAAAATTTCTTTCGACTGACGAATCGAAGCTTGATTGTATACCGAATATTCTACTTGTTAAAACAAAAGTTGATTTTTGTCGATCAGTGTGTTATGCATAGATTTTTGGACTTTCGCTTTAAATGATTTCACTCTTTTTTATTATTTTCTTTTAATTTCAGTACGATTAGAAAAGTTCACCTAACGTATGTTATTTTTATTGATGGCACTCATAGGGGTTTTCTTTTTTATTAAAGTGTTATCAACATAAAAACAAACAGGTGACATTGTTATCAGAATTCATTCTGAAACTCAAACTTTTTCTGCTCTGAAAATTGATTTCAGGCTACTCTGCTATCATAGTAGTTTAAGCTAAAATCAGAAAGATTGCAAGTTACTTTAATCGAACTTAAGCGCTATGTATCTATGTATATAAAAGTTAATGTGTGTGTTATTTATGGACTTGTAAACCGTTCAGCATAACTACAACGAACATATGTTTTTTATGATTTGTGGAAGGTTTTTAGCATACACGAAGTTTGGTATGGAAAAAATGGGGATTGCTATGCCCCCCATAAAAATTCATCAGATCTCATCAGATATTTCACGCAGATGAATGTGACTTGGTACTTATATAAAAGACAAGGGCTATAACCAAATTAAACTCATCGCGCCACCTACGGGTAAACGCAGAACAACGTCTGCCAGGCCAGCTAGTATTTTATAAACAAAAGTAGTTAGCAACAAGTATCGAGGATTATCTCCGGTACACTAACACACATTTTTAACAAGTTTAGTCTAACCATAGACATGCTTTTTACACTGAGAAAATAATTAAATTTAATAAGTTGATAAATTTTTAAAAATATTTATTAACAATATGTTATAATGTCTGAAATAAAAACTAACAATTTAGTTTATTCTGTCGAACATGATGTTTTCTTGAGATGATTGAAAAGACTTGGTTGGGCAAAATAAATGTGTATTAACTAATCTGGTATTGAATTCATTTCAGTTTAATTTAATATGAATATGTATTATATAGCTCTGAATATATTTAGATAAAAATATTACTGAAATAATTGTACAAAACCGATATTTATTTGAACCAACTTTGGTTATTAATTACCAAATATATAATTGATTTAGCAACATTAAACAAATAAGCGGCTGTTAATTTATATAGATCGTATATGCAATTAAAACATTTCCTCTGTTTAAAGTTACACAATAACTAATTTACATGATAAAATTCAGGGACTTTTTACAATACCTCTCTACGCTTAATCGTTATCTTCCTTTCTAAATAAATAGTGAATTGCCATCATCATCTACATCATTATCGCTAGCAACGCATCGTTTTCATTGTTGGAAGTTAAAACAAGACTTTTCTTTTGTTTCATACATCATATGTTTTCCTCGACATTCGCATTCTTTTTTTTATAACATTTTCAGTAATTATTTTCACTCTTCAGTCTATTGTTTCACCTCTTATTTGTGCTTAGCTTAGAAATATACAATAATTAAAATATGATGTTAAGGAAGAATTAAGCATTTTAATATAAATTAGTTATATTTTGACATGCAACGTTGGTTTCCACCTTTTTTCTCTGAGAAATTTTGCGTGAGATAAAACAAATTTCAGATTATGTCTTTGCACTTTTATAGAAAAGAAGATATAGTTACAAGAAATAGTTGAACATTCATATTAAAATAAAGATTTTTTTTGAAATACATACACATATGCTTAATTAAAATTAAACAGAGGTGCACAATAACTTTTAATAAGAATTATTTGATATGTGTATTTTAATCAATTAAATTAAATACCAACAATATACAAATTTCATGTTTGAGTCATTTAACTACGCTTTGACTTTCAATTCAGAATAAATTAATATTTACCAAAATGTGTTTATTGTTAATCAATATTTTTAAAACCGTGCCAACCAAATAAATTGCCTTGAAGGTAGCATAATCTTATCTCAGTGTAACACTACTGCTTGTAACTAGCCATAAAGCAGTTGCTGACATTCAGCGTTGATATGATGATTTTGTAAAAAGCTGCTTGAAAATTGTGTTACATTATTAACCAGTAAAATAATTTCTACCATAATAGACATCGCCAACACTTTTACTTTCGTGCGCTTCGATTCAATGTCAATTGAAAATATTTACCAAAGCAACTTAAGGAGTAAAATAAAAATAAAGAAAACGTGTTTTGTTGGCTTAAATACGCTCAACTTTTTAGCTGGATTGAATGACAAGCTGGCATATGGCAAGCATATAATGTTAAATAGTGGATAACAATAATTGAGCATATGCACCAATACATAGGTACTTTAATGTTTTTGGTGACTATGCTATTACGTTTGAAGTGCTTACAACTATTGTATAGGAACATTAAGTTTTGGCAAGTCTCTTAGACTTGTAGTTCATATAGTGTGCGTAGGAGTGGCTTTTCAGTGAGAGCTAAGACAAGGTTTACTTTTACACAAGCTCTTTTACACCATTAAGCACAAAATCATTTTTATAGAAAAAAATAAAATAAAAATTAAGTAATTTGGTGCGACAAATAGTGCATATATTGCAGGCCTATTAAAATATAAATTAATTCCATACTAGGAATTTCTAATATACCCGCAAAATCTGAACTGAGGATCAAAAACCTGGTTTTCATCATTGCCAAGCCACTCTACGGTACTATTTTCAAAACAAATAAAAACAGCAACATTCCAAATTACTTTCTACAAATCCTGCTTGCATCCTACATACTTTTTTCACCGTTATTTTCGTAATAACATTTTATCATAGGAAATATACATATTCATTTTGAGGAAAAAAATCTTCTGACCTCAAATGTGTTTTAACAAGCATTTAACTCATATCATTTCTCTCTCATATTAATACGGATCCACAGTAAAATTTTAATACTCTGCTATCTTTTTTTATAGGAATATTATAAATAAAAAACCATTTAAAGCGTCCATATTTCATATTTCAATTATTTGATTATAAAATATCAAAAGCAACAGCGACAGCTGTGAGTTTTTTGCTACCAGATTTCGTAAGCCTAATGACAAATGGATTGATCTTATCAAAACTAGTTAATGAAAACAATTTTCTTTTGTTTATAACTAATTAAAAATTCATTCATTCAGTTTAACATTGTGCATCTTACACTTTGAATAATTTATTCAAAATAAACTTATACCCCTAGGTTGTTTTTATTGCTTTTGTTGTATTATGATATTAGTTGTTTGTTTTTTGCTAAGTTTGCATTAAAAGTAAAATTTTCTGACTCATTTTATTTTCGTTATTATTTAGAATATTGTTTAAATAAATATTGTTCCTTAGCTTATACAAGATAAAATATCAATTGGATGACTAAACGCTAACATTTGAATTATGTAATTTTTAACATTCTTGCGTTATTAAACCTTAACTGGAAAATCGAGAAACCGAAAAAATGTTTTGTGAAATGTTTTTTTGTTTAAATGCCGGTACAAGTTGTTTCCAGTTTAAGATTATTTCGACAATAAAAAACAGCCCTAAGCCATGACAAATATTGTGAGTTGAAATTTATTTTATCATTTCCTACTAAGATTATGAAATTGTCTTGTTCGATTGTCGCATAATTTAAATATTAATTTTAAAATAATTATTTTATTATAATAACAAGTCTTTTCTTATATGAAGCATTTTAATAAGTTTACTATACGATATAAAATATTTATTAATAATTAACCAATTTTTTTCTAACTACTACTTTTTTATTAATATTACTACATATTTGCAACTTTTGTTCCTCTCAAAAATTCTGAGTTTCTTAAAACTCTCTGAATATTAATTTAGCCGCAGTTTTCTTAACTCTTGAGTTTGTAAAATTTTAAAAAGTCGCCAAAATTTTTCTTAAAAATACAACTTGGAGAAAACTGTTGACTCGATGCTAGCAAGTAAAAAACTGAAGATCTTACTTGTGTAGCTGGTGAAACCTTTTTTGGAACTAAAATAAATATATATGTATCTTTTTATCAATTTTTCTTATGTCTATCGATACCATCCGTTTTTTAACCACTTTTTCGATTCTTAGTAATTTTTCCATAATATTCAATACTTCTTGTCTTTTATCGATTTTTATTGACTTTTTCGGTACTTTCCACTTTTATCGACTTAATAATAATAATAATAATAATATTTATTTATATATTTTAGTGCAGTAAGAAATTAATTCTTTTAACGTACAACAAGATATGGTCAATGCATTTTCAGTTCATAATTATACTACATATTTACGTAAAATCTAACAAACAATTTAGATTAATCTCTGTTTTCCAATAGTCACAATTAATTTTATACCTAATTTTTTTTCGAAGACTTCTTAAATAATCTGTGACAACACAAATTATAACGTAAATTGAAAAAATCAAATAATCCTTGCGTTTTTATGGTAATATACCTTAAAGAAATATAGAATTTAAATGGTGTTGCAACATGTCTACTTGAAACAAGTGAGAGCTTTGTAGCAAAAATAAAAATAATTTTTGAACGGTGTGTATATCATTTGGCCACTGAATTCTTTATACTCAATAACTTTAAACTATATAAGTTTTTCCTTTTAAAAAGTAAATTATGGAGTTTAGCTGCAGATGACCCAAAAAAATTGGTAAATTTTATTGAGCAAAATATTTTTTTCCTGAAGCAGTGGTTCGGTGAAAAAATTAAATTCCATTTTGGGTGTTTTAAAAATGTTCCCAACATCGATGGGGTAATCTCTACACTGCTGAAAGTTAAAAAGATGCAATTTCAAACCGTTAATATTTTTTTTGCCAAAACAACTAATTTCCTTGGAACATAACTTTGAGATTTAAAAAAAATTAAGCATAAAACATGAGTGAATCAAGTAGTAGTAGATAGATATGGGGAATCAAAATGAGGAAAAATAAAGGCAAAAATAGTAAACAAAAAAGCAAAAGATAACAAAGAATTTATAGCCAAAACAAAACAAAGTTTTAACAGAATCATTAAAATCAACGCTGGATGTTCAAAGATTAGCTGGCGGTTAGTACGATTCGTAAGTGTTTAAGTTTTTGTTTAAAAAATTCCGTAAAAATATATGTATAAAAATACACTGAAAAAAGGGTTTATCATAAATAAATTTATTTGCAAGTTTCTAAAAATAAATATTAAAAATAAACACATTTTGGTAAATATTACAATTCATTGAATTGATAATTACATTATATATGATATTTGCCTGAGGGAATTGAATGGATTTGGTTTATGTACATATTTTTAGTAATAATATTTTGATTTTTTACTTAATCTTAATAGTTAACTATAATTATTATGAAATTTCTTCTGTTTAAACATTGATGATAATTTAAATGTCAACGACATCAAATATAAGGATGCCACGATATTAGAAAACATGGATGCAACGACTTAGTAGTTATCAACTTACAAATATTTGCGACAAAGAAATATTTGCTTCAACCAAATATATGATTGATCCAATATCAAATATTTAATTCGTCTTATTATATCAAATTTGACATTTGTAAACATTTTCTTTGGTACATACTTTATAATAAATTTTTTTTCAACGAAAAAAGAAATTCAAAACATAAACAAACAAAATTTGTGTGCCAAGTCAAAACTTAAAAATATTTACATATTAACTATAAAAAGAAATATGTATTTTTATATATATAGAAAAATTACTCGTCAACTTGGTAACTGTCCTATCGCAATGCTAGCTAACGTGATCACTATATTATCACGTGACGCAAACATTACGATTGACTAAAGAAATAACATCAAATGTCAACTCTCACGGCCGTTTGCAATTAATTTTCGATGCTGCCACCGAACTGATCTGAATTTGAAAATAAATTTAAATAAACAAAGAGTGCAAAATGAAATGTACACATTTCTTCGTATACATATTATATGATTTGAAAATGTAGTAAATGGTATCATCATAAAAAAGACCGGTTACATTGTTGAATTCGAGAAGAAGCGTACTAACGTGTGTACATATTTATTTTATTAAAGAACATAACGCAGATATATATAAAAAAATTATATATTACAGAATTTAGTGCGCAATAGCATTTATTTTGAATTTTTAATAACAAAGAGAATGACATCAGATTTATCTAGCGGAAAATTTTAATACAAAAAAAAAACAGGTTTTTTTTATTTAAAAGGTAGCAATTAAAAATTTCCCATGAATACACATTTTAAGATTAGAATTTTTAACCTTGAGTACAGTTGAGGTTCAAAAAACAACCAAGAGCTTGTGTTATTTTGCCTTTTGATAACAGATCGACTTTTGATGTTATCGCATGTGGCCAAAGAACAAGTTTAAGGATTATTTGATTAATTTTAACATTTAAAAATATATATATGTATGTGACGTTCTGCATCATCTGGTACATAGTTAGATCAACAATTTCCAGAGACGTTTCATAAAGTGCTTTCAGAAGATGTGTGGTCTTTTGAAATATAAAATATGGCGGTTGAAAGCGGACCAAATCTTTGTCGAATAATGAATATATATGATGACATAATTTTAAAAAAGCTTGTGCCATGATTAAAAGCTTGACGTTACACAATATCCATTTTTCACTTGTACAAACAATAGTTTTTTACGTAGATTTTATATTTGTTTAATTATGTAAAGTTTTAAGTTTTATCCCTAAAACTGTGCATAAATTATTAAGTAATTTCTTAGAAATTATTTTTTTTTTAATTTTTCTTAAAATATCTTCAACATAAGTAACATTTTTTTTTTAAATTTTTTATATATTATTCTTCAATGTACCTGCTTTCAAATCGAAATTCCCGGTATAACTTTGGAAAATATGAATATTTACTGAAAGTGTGCACCGGTCTTATTGTATGAAATGGTTGATAACCCAGAAACCAAAAAAAAAAAACATTCGAAGCAGTGAACTTCTCCTGAAGAATCGAAGCCGAAGAAGGCAAAAGTGGGACAACAAGGTGATTCCGACTATTTGTGAAATGCGCATGGAATCATTCACATTGATTACCTTGAAAAAGGCAGAATGATCGATCACTTGCAAATATTATTTAGAACTATTAAACCAATTCGACGCTGATTTGAACCAAAAACGTTTGAATTTGGTGAAAAATGTGGTTTTTCATATGGACAATATTTAATAAATGATATTTCCTCATTCTCCATATTCTCCAGATTTGACTCCTTACGACATTAAATGTTTTAAAACTCGAATAAACGGCTCGGTGAAAACAGCTTAGATCGAATGAGGAGTTTATCGCTGATTCGGAAGCTATTCTATCGATTTCAACCAGGTTTGCCAAGTTGAAAAGAAGCAATTTCCGGCCTTTCTTTGGGAAAAAGTTTATGAATGATGGTAAAAATTTCAATTTTCGTATGAGCAAAACATGATGGCCAGCTTTTTTTCTCGTTCAACAAAACTTGGAAGTTCACATCACAAAAATGGTCAAATTTCCTGCTATTTCACAATTTTTTGAATTCCTACCAAGCTCCCAATGTCTGACATTAAGTTCCGGACTTGAAGGGTCAATTCCGAGCTTTGCCGAGTCAATACTGGTTACTTGACAACCCTGACCTCAACAAATCGTACAAACTAAGCGGAAGGTATCGAAAAATTCCATAATTGTATAGAGCTAAAAGGTACTCATGCTGAGATGTAAAATGAATTCTAACCAAAAACGTGTTTTCTTGCCTTGTCCGAATACTTTTCAGCTCACACTCGTACGTAGTGCGGTCTTTGAGTTTTCGGCTACATGTAGAAAATAAATATTTTTAGTTTAATTTTTTTCTTGAATAATATCCATTATTTTTGATATTTTTATATAACTACCACTGGATATTGCGAATGTATATATGTAAATTATAGTGTAAACAAAATCGAAAACTGCAGTCGAAAAATTATATTCTGATTACTTATTAAAAATGAATCAAAAATAAAATTTGTTTATAAGCATTTAAGCGTTCCTCGAAATTGTAAGAATTAACGATTTATTTATAATAAAATTTAAAATATTTTCTAGTTTTTTATATACATTTTTCACATATTTTCAGATGAATTAATTTTTCTCCCCCAAAATTTGTTCGTATTTGTTTTATCGCATTTTTCTAATTAATCATAACATATCAAAGTGTTAAAATACTCTACCTCTACGTTTCAAAGATATAAATTTTATTACAACTAGCTCTATTTTTCTTGGCTGACCAGTGAATAAGTGAAGAGAACAACAAAGGAAGGGCAAGACACAAAAAAAGTGAAAAAAAAAAAAATATCGCATGATCCCCATGTTCGGTGGAGAACATGAATCGAGCATGTGCTGTTATGTAAGAAAACGTGTGAATAAATTTAATTAAAACCGATTAAGATGAATGAGTTCAGCGAAATTATTTAACAAAAACTAAATTGAAAACAACGCATGATTGTGTACATACAATGAATGAAAAGACAAAAAACAAGCTCTTCAGACACTTGACTAACTATCAAACTCGTTGTTAAATGATTTTGAGATTTTGCGCATTATCATAATCAAATAAATACTTACAATTAGTTATGTAAAATGGCTTGTTGAGTTTTCTAGCACTCTTCTTTTAAGTATTTGTAATTTGTAAGTTTTGCTAATTATATTAAATAAAATAAATAAATAAAATACCCTTTCATAACTAACTATTTGATATTATTAAGAAGTACAAACTAAAACATTTATCATTTCGTAATGTACTTGAAATTCAATAACACCTCATAATTAGCACTATTTATTTATTTATTTTAAAAATTATTTTTTTTACAATTTTATTGAAAAAGTTTTTTTCTTTCTTTTTTTTTTGAAATAACTAATTTTTAGATTAACAAATATTTTTGAAAAAAATTAGTAGAATGCATTAAAAAATTACCTAAAAAATTATCTATTATATTCATTTAGTTTAATTTTGAAAAAAATTATAGTTAACCAATAACAAAAAGATTTATTTATAACAATTGAAATAAAAAATTTTTACATTTAATAAAGTTCAACTAGCATAAGCAAAAGCAAAAAAAAAAAATTTAGAAAAAATTGTTATCCTAAGAAAATTGACTTCCTCATTCATGATACAGACATTTTACGCAAACAAAGGGCAAAATTCACCCTAACACTGAAGTATGATTTTCAACATAAAATTTGTATCTAAAAATATAATACAAAACTTTTTTTAAATATTGCCAAGTCTAGTTAATGTGTTGAAAGAAAAACAAAATTCAAGAAATGCTCGAGTTCAAAATTTCAGACGAATTGAAATTTTATTTTAATTGAATTGGTTGGCTAAGCTCAGGCATTTGAGTACAACACAAGTACTAAAACTACAGTTTTTAATTAACATTTAATATTTTTATAAACATTTTTCTATTTTTCAAACAAAATTTTAGCTATAAAAATCGATGTTGCTAAAATTTATAAAAACACTCGTTAAAATCTCTAAAGTTATGCACTTTTATCTAATTTAAAATTTCAATTTATAAATTGCATGGAAAATTAGAGTTTTTCAGCTAAGACTCGTGCGAGCATACTTAACGAAAATTGATATTCTAAGTAGTTAGTTTAAGTTGCAAAACTTTCAAATGAAAAAATGAGCTTGTAGCTTAGATTGGAATTAAGATTCAACAACATTTTTAAAATTCAATAATGTAAAAAATGATGCTATTGAGCGATTATATACTTATTTAATAATATATTTATGCGACTGTGTTGAGATTTTTACTTCCAATATATTTTTTAATTTAATTTAGTAACTAAATGGATAATGAAAATGAGCACATTCTTCAAAAAGATATAGATAGTTAACTAATAGAAGAAAAATAGAATATCACATACATAAACTTAGTATTGACACTAATGCATTGGCACTAATGATGGAACTATTTAAATTTTGTACAGTTTACTATTCATTAATATTAGTCACACTTTGATCCTTTTTTGTCATTTTTGCAAGTTGATATTTTTCGAAATGCTCTGTTCAAAGTTTCTTGTATATGATATGTATTTATAACCCATTTCTTTTTTTATTTTATATGATCCAATTCTCAAAGGCATTTTGATATCCATTTATTAATAAATTTTTATAAAAATTTGTGTATACATATGAGTATTTCATTATACTTATGACCTAAATATAACTTAATAAATAATTTAAAATGCAAGCACTCGCGGCGTGATTTGGGAACGAAAGTTAGTGTAAAATATGTATGTTAAAAAACTTGGAAAAATGTTAAAAATTTTGAATGTTAGATTAGTTAGTCGAAAAAGTTCAAAATTTTAAAAGAGTAGAAATAGAAAAATGATAAAAAAAAGTTAAAAACTGTTAAAAATGACGAAAATTGATTTTCAAAATTTGTTTCATCAATATTCAGAAAAACGTAGTTATACAGAACCTATAACTAGTAAACACTTATTTAAGATGAAAATTTACATTTCTGCTAACTTTATTCTCATTGGCATAAATCAACTCATTTTTATTAGGCCAAGTCCAAGCCACACCCGTTTAAAGAAAACATTGTATTTAAAATTAGGGAAAAAAATTAGTAAAAATCCACACATTCGCAGGAGTGAAACGAAAATAAACGCAAAAAATCACTTACTTTGCACATAAAAACGTTAAATAGTGAATTTTAATGAAAACAACAACAGCAAACTGTTGCTTTAAACGCAAATAATAAATAAAAACAAAAAATCAGCTCCTACGAATAAATGCTTTAGATTACTACATACTTACATACAATACATTAGATCATCATCATTCTAACAATCAACGCTAGAAAAATGTAGCGACGGCGTCTATTAACAACAAATGTAATTTAAAACTTTCGGTGTGATTAAATAGAATTTTCATAGAGTTTCATTATTTAAGGTGAAGTAAAATTTAACGCAGTTATGAAATCAAGCGTTCAAATACAAATACATACACTCTCGAAGCTCAAATTGGAATTTTTAATGAAAGCAAAAATTTAATAGCTACATTGTCTACTTCTCTTGTTAGAGATATCGTTATCGATGACCCGGTACGTGACAAAAACTAACAAAAAATTGAGGTGAGATGATGATGAGAAACAACAAAAATATTAATGACGTACATTTTTTTAGATTGCATAAAAGTAACCAATTGCAGTTGATATGAAATGAAATAAAATCAATTAAAAATAAAATTTTAAATTAAAAAATTGCTGCCTATTATTGTTTAGAATTGCAAATACAGTCGTGTCTGGATATAGTGAACTAATTATTGCAAGGCCTGTTCACAGTATCAAGGTGTTTACTATATAGGGTGTTCACTATACCCAGACACGACTCTAATAATATACCTAGTTATACGGAATATAATAGAAGGTTTAAGTGAACTGACATAACATTGTAGGTAAATTTCCAACTTTAGAAAAGACACACAAAAATGCCAAAATACGTCAACTTATTTTTCGGTCGTAGAATGTAGTGGCATACTCAGTTTTTCCCAATCAGATCAAAATCTCGAGATATTTGCGATTAAAATTTAGTCAATTTTCGACCCTATTTTTGGAATATTTTTCTTAGTTTCGGATAAAACGGCGTTAAATATTTTTCGAAATTAAATTATTTATTATTTGCTAATCGAAACATAACTCTTACAATGACAACTGTTAATTTTCAGACGTATAAAATTAGTTTAGTTAAATAAATATTTATACATTTTGCTTTCTAAAAAGAAAAATTTAATTATTAGTTTTAATAATAATTTCAGGTTACGTATTTAACGTTTGAGCATTAAACTATGGGCTTCTGATAAGAAATTGCGAAAAATAGTTTCAAATAATAATGTACCTAACTTCATTCGATTTCGATGTCTTTTTCTACATATGTATATAAAAAAAATATAGCTGCAACAGGGGTTTAAAAGTGACAAAACATCAATCGCGAATTTGATCTAATTAAAAAAAACTGAGTATGCCACCGTATTCTACGGCCAAAAATTAAGTTGGGGTGTCTCGGCGTTTTTGTGTGTTTTTTAGGTCCCTACAGTGCAATTGAAGAAAGAATTTTAGTTTTAGTTATTTGATAAACTTCTACTTGTTGATTGTGCTCCAATTATCATTGATGTATAATAAATGAAACGATAGAATATGGAAAAAGAATTTCGACTGATAACCTTCATGTTTTTTTAATGCTTAGAGTTTGCATTTCAGATTTTTACGACGCACTGTGCCAATTACATACATATCTACAAACACGCACATATAAAAAAATATAAAGTATTTATACCTATAAATAAATACGATATTGAACCCTGGGTGAAAAGTCCAATAAAATAAAGCAGTGGTTAGTAAATTAGTAATTAAACAGATCTCAATTAAATTATATTGTCTGTATCTACCTTAGTTGAAATAAAAAAGGTTAAGTGGATATTATTGTGATTTTTATAAAAAAAAACACTTTGGACTTTACTGTGGTTTTAAATAAAAATTATATTAAAATTTTTCAAAGTTTATGCTTGTTTTTGACTAATTGGATTAAAATTTGTTGTTTAATTATTTTATGTAAATTTTTTTCGACTTATTTTGATATTAATCTTTCGTTGTTTTTGTTCTTTAAGTTTCTAGGCAGTATGGATCTTCATAGCTTGCTCATAAAAATTAACATTGGGAGTAATTTTAAGTGCCTACATATATACGTAACGCTCTAGCGAAAATATTTTTTTAAAAGTTTATTTATTAAAACTGTTCAAAAGTCACACGAATCTTTGTCATTTGTTTCTGCAACGATTAAATATGTAAACGGATAAGAAAGTGACGATAAAATATATCACCTTGAACCAAAAAAAGCGTACTTTACATGCTTTTTTTTATGCAGGCCAAACAAAAACCAATAACTCAAAAGACAAGGACCAAATTCAATATTTTAAGAGCTCATTACACCGTCCAACACAAATGAAAGTGTTTTGATTGCAACAAAATAACTATAACTAGTATAATCCTACAATAGGCGTTCAACAAAAAAAAAATGGGTGAGAGGATATGTTATTGCGATGCAAAGCCTGCTATGGACTCTCTGATTTTAAAATGTAGCTAGAAAAAAACTAGGATATGCTGGACTATAATTTTATTCAGTAAAAGTCGTCAGCTTCATGTCAGTGGATACTCATTTGCAAAAACACTGTTGGAATGAGTTATCCAATGAATTTCGAAAATTCTATACGGAAGCAGAAATTTGAAAAAATATTGAAACCATTACAGCGAATCATTGAGTCATATGATGCACTTTTAGGTATTGAGATATTCCGTAAAATATAACACCCGTGCAATCAAAATTAGAATTGCAGCAATTACTTTTTTATGCTTAGTGCAATTGAATAGACTTTACAATAAGTATCTGATCTGTGACTTTCTATTAGGAAAGCGACTTCATCTTTCTAAGGAGAAGCAAAACCGAGATCGATATTTCAACTACTTATCAATTAATTTAATGTTGTTCTGAATGCAATGCTCGGGTTTTCCATACCCACATTGTCAAAAAATAAGTACTAAAAATATCGGAACATATGGCCGATGTGCTGTTTTCTAATATACATACTATCGAAAAATGGTAAAAGTTGAAAACGTCATAATTTTGCAGTAATTTTAGTTCTAAAATTTTTTAGAACACAAACGTGTTCAGCACGTTCTCAACAATAACTCAGTTTTAAGAATAAGCAAGATGCGGTCTCTTTACCGATGGACGCCCACAAATGTAAAAGTTCCATGCCATATTTATATTACCGCTACTTTATACTAGTTAAAACATCTGGCCAACTTTGAAATACTTGCAACACAAAAATTTAATTCATGTACATGCAACGGCGACAGTCAAGTAGTATTTTATCTTAGACCATAACATTGTCACAGCAGTGGTTTAGACGAACTTATGCGTAGTTTCCAGTTTGTTCAGCTTTTAGTAGTCGCTGTTCTTCTTCTCTTCTTCGTGTACCAGTAATCAATTTCATGTCATACAACAGTTATGGAAAATAAACCAAGTTAGAGTTTTTAGTCATGTCCCAGTTAAATGAGGCGATGTTCCACCACCCATAACTATTCATTTATCGTTTCAATGGCCAATACACGCATAAATATACAAGTGCACTCGGCTGTGATGTCTGTAACATACAACACCACACCAGCTTGAAAAAAATTGGCGCAACGTACACACAACGTAATACACAGCAATTTTGTTTTCATTCACAAGGAATTTTCCTTTGTGCGTAATATTTTATTATTTTTTTTATTCACCGCATATTTATATTTCTGTATTTGCCATTAAAAGGATGTCTCACAGTAAATTGATGCGTTCGCTTCCTATTACTATGGACTTTAAGGAAATCTAAGCAGCTGTTAGATGTAATTTATAAATATGCACGTTTTTATGATGAAAAGGCGTATTTTTGTCAGAGAATTGATAATTAAGTTAATTAGTTTTACCATTAAAAAAAGAAGAGATGTAGAATTTCAGCATTTTGGAAATCAAGTACTGAAATATATGTTAGAAAAAGATTAAAACAAGTTGGGTTGGAAAATAAATTTACAAAACCTGATATCTTGAACATCTCAGATTATTGGTAAAAAGTTAAAATGTTCCAAGTTTGCAGGATATTTCTGTTTCTGGGCGTTGCCCTAAGCTAAAAATTTTAAACATTTATCAATATCCTGTTTAGTTTTCGAGACATTCAATGGTAGTCTCTACAAACTGCTAGTTAGTTACAAATCGTATATCTTGAAAACCAAACCAGACACCAACAAATTTTATTTATTATTGATGACTTATTGCTCAGCCTCAAGTCAAAACTTGGCACCAAGAAAATATTTTTTTCGCCTTTAACGTAATAGTTACACAGTGGAGTCCCACAGCTCATGAAAACCAATTTTCTGCCAAATAGGCCAACCGTTGCGCATTATCTGCATACCTATATGAAATTCAGGCACAATTACGATAGCAAAATAAATCGAAAATGTTAAATAAAAAAAATCGATATCTCGTTTGGTTTTCGAAATATCGAAAAGTATTAAAATAATCCTATTTCACCGTTTTTCATGAGATCAACTTTAGCAAAAAATTATACAACTTCGTCCACATCAGGACGAAGCTTTTAGGATGACCGAATCGACAGAAAATAGTTTCTTGTCACTTTTCGGCAACCCATTTTTTGCCATGGCAGTGACCGTTTTTTTTTAAACTTTGTTTCCTGACATAGTTTTTAGAGTAAAATGTAAACTTACTTCAAAATAGAACTTAAAAATACCTGTATGATCCTATAAAACCTTCAACCAAATATATGCAAATTGCGAAGTTACTGTCTGCGTCATCCTGTCTTAGGAATAGCAACAGCATCAAAAATGTTTATTTTTTTTATTTTCTTATTCTATGTCTTGGTACAGCGACCTGAGTTACTCACCAAATCGACAGAAAGTCCACAAAGATCTGCCAACCAGGTGAAGGCACGGCTACCATCGTAATTATCATTTACAATAAATTTCGGTGATTCCAACATTTTGGATGGTTTATAAAAAATTTTTACTTAAAACGTCACTACTTGGGATTTCCGAATTGATTTTTATTTCTTATTTTTTGTTATTCTAGGCCTTTTAACAAAAGGTCACGACAGAGTACCGGAACCCAACTGCTGCCGTTGCCACAAAGAAGCTGGATGCCTCTGTTTCTGTTGCTGCTGCTCCAATGTTGCACCAACACACGCGCAATCCAAATATGCAGCACCGTCGTCACATACGCCGCGTAAAAACAACAAAAAAAAAATATGGAAGACCGAGATTCTACCACCACTGGCTGTTTCTTTTTTCTATAATTTTTTTTTGCAATCTTTTTGAATATGAATTTTCTTAATTTTTTTCAATTGTTTTAAACATTTTTTTTTTCTCTTTTCTGATGAATTAAATTTTTTTGTTACAATTTTTCCAGATTGCTTTGATTTTAACACACAAAATATTTTTATTTTCAACTTCCTTTGCTTTGTTGTTCTTATTTTTGCTTCAGCCAGCCACTTTTGCTTATATTTTTTGTTGACTTTTAAAACTCACACAATTTCCCGTCATAACCCGAACGACGGACGAATCAAAATAAACCAAATGAACTACGAATTTTGACGGAAAGTTCAAGCAGAAATGTAAAAAAATTAGGTCTCCGCAAGTTGTCAAACTCGCAAAGAGTAAACGTCAAACTAGCTAATGTCAAAATCACATCAATATAAAGAGCTAAACAGAATTGGGACGTGCAATTTTGTCCAGATTTTTCCTAAACGTTTGTAGTGAGTAAAATATTGACACTAGCAAAATTTATCGCAGAGAAATAGAACAAATTCTATTATTATTATTATTATGTTTATTGAGACTTCTATGGTGCGATTTGACACATAAGATAAATCGCACGTCCCAATTCTGCTTTTAGCTTGAAACTATGAAAGCAAGTAATTCAAACCTGTGGAACTTTGAATATAATACGTTGAACAGAATTGGGAATCGGGAAAGCAGCAACGATTACTCGCTGTCGAAAATTATAACACACTTGATCGTATGAAATTGATCAGAATTGCGGCGATCGACTGGTAACCTGCCGGTCTACTTGGATTTAATTCTAATTTTTTTTGACAGCGAGTAATGTGTTGAACAGAATTGGGACGGAACCGGAAAAGCGGTAACGGAAATCCGCTTAACTTTTTTCGTAAATCAAACTTGGTAGCACTGCTATGGAGCAACTGCCAAGCAAGAAAAGACAATAGAATTTAATTAGAAAACTTGATATATGAAATGGATAATTAAAGAAAACTGTAAGTGTAATATGAAAAATCTCCAAATAAAAATATATCGTCCACAGGTTAGAATTTTTCGATTTAAAATTAGAAACTAGAAATAAAAAATTTTCAAAACTCCTCACAAAAATAGTTTTTAAGATAGAAACCGTGTCATAAAAAAAGTTAATGATTAATCAGTGTAGTGAAGAGTTTAAAATTTAGCGTGGTGACAACCGGTGGACACCAGTGATGTCATTTTCGGAACACTATTAAAAAATCGTCAGTACATTCGACAAATTTTCAGTATATTCGGTACATTTACCGGACTTTTAGTACATTTGACGAATTTTCATCACATTTTCAGTACATTTGGACAATTTATAAAAATATCGTATTGTGGTCCAAATTCGACCGTACCCACCAAGTTTTAACTTTGAAAGAATTTTGCCGACCTATGACGAACAAAACGTCTTTGTCCATGGACCTCATTTCACCTCTTCTCACCATGCGTTGGTTAAAGCGCTTTGTATGGGGGAATCATTCGCGTATGTTTGCTTTATATTACCTGCCTTAACGGCACATATTACAAATTATTTTTTCTTTATGCTCATCTACAAAACAGTACCTTTCAAATGATATAAGTTTCATTCTCCTCTCTTTATGATAAATACTAAAAAAGTGTACCATAAGCTTTGATGTTCACGTATTAATATATAGATTACCTGATGAGTCTATGTACATATATAAGTACATATGTACCATATATGAATTTGTATATATGTATGTGGTAATAGCCGAAACATATGTCACCAATTACCAGGTTAAATTGTTCCTTTTGTTGTTTCTGTCAAGTTTGTTAAAAAAGCATTGACCGATTTGTGAAATTTCACATGAATATCGGTTTCTGCTAATGAGTGTACAATTCGATCAAATTATGTTCAATTAATGTAATTGCAATGAGTAGGTTAATAATAATAAGCTTTTATAATAATTAAATTTGTTTTTTTAGTAAATGAAAATATTAAAATAATCGCAATGTGTAGATTTTGTAATTTAACGTGAAATATATGTATCTCATTTTGCTAGGGTTTTTGAGATGGTAAAAATGAGTACCTTCTTTTTTATTAGTAATAATTTTTAGAAAAGGTTCGTGCATTTAGTAAAATAAGGTGTTCAGTTCAAGTCTCGATTCAGTACAATTTCACAAAACCCAAATGCCTTCACTGGTGCACATTAGTCCCAAACCAAGTTTTTTGGTTTAAAAACGATAGAGAGCGCAAATCTTGTCGGAAAAGATTTTTTTTTTTAATAAAGCCATCCGAAATGCCAATAATATTAATATTACAATATTTTAAGTTAAAAAATATTTATTTTTTTTTTTTATTTTAACTTAAAATTGAATTTTTTTAAAAATCTTGGGTCTAAGGATTGTTTGGAATTACAGAAAGCTTTCATTTAAAAAAAAAGTTAATTTCTGGCAAGATTTGTGCTCTCTAGCCATTTTTGAACCAAAAATATTTAAAAAATTTTGGTTTTGACCTTTTACTTTTTATTTTTGCTTCAAAATCTAGTCGGAGCCCGAATTTAAAATAGAATATTCGTTAGTTATTTTTCCAAGTTAAGGCGAAAAAAAAAAGTTTTTTATATTTTTTGGTTAAAAAATTGCTAGAGAGCTCAAATCTAAAAAAAAATTTAAATATTTTTTGGTTCAAAAATGGCTAGAAGGTGCAAATCTAGTCGAAAATGACCAATTTTTTTTTGAAATTAAATCTAACCGAAACTCCAACATATCGTCGGGAATTAAAGCTAACCGAAATTCCAACAAATCGTCGGAGCCCGAATTAAAAAAAATAATTTCGTTTATTATTATTTAACTTAAAACTTTTTTTGCCTTTTATTTAAAACAATATTTGTTTTGAAATTCGAGCTCAGAGAATATGTTAAAGTTTTGGTAGGCTTTTATTTAAAAACAATTTAATTCCGACATGACTTGCGCTTTCTAGCCATTTTTGAACATTAAAAACCTTTTTTATTTGTTGGTTTTAACTTAGAAAAATTAAAACCGTTTTTTTTTTTTTAATTCGGGCTCCGAATAGTCAAAAGCGGCCACTTGGCGACCCTACTCAGGCCCACGGAACTATGAAGAAAAACTATGCCGACATCTCTAGGCATTCTCATTATTGAATTAAGAATGACGCCACGTAGCTTATCGTATTCTTCCGATACTGCGGTCAAGCAAGTTGTGAAGAAAAAGATAAAGCACCATCTAGAGGTATACGCAGTTTTGGGACGTCCACCATATTGGATCCAGAATGACGTCACATAGCTTATCGTATTCTATTCTTTAAACCCTTTCATTTGATACCCATGTCAAGAAGGTTGTCAAGAAAAAGGTTAGCCGATATTTTGGGACGTCCGCAATATTGGATTTAGATCAATATTAAAAATTAACGATACATAATTTCAGATCGATTGAATAGCGGGAAGTGAGTTAAGAGTTTAAATATCGAACATGAGAAAACCATTATAAAGTTGAATTGCTTCAAGCCATGATTCAATCCAAATTAAATAATCGAGTCATATCGAGAAGTAACACATTCTTAATTTTTTTATTTGCCTTTGAACTTTTCTGTGTTCGTATTTTGATGAGCTCAGACATTCTTCTTTACGCCCGTTTCATCTTCTTTTCGTTCTGTACATTTTTTATCTGAATGTTTACAAGCTTTCTATTATTGCTTGGAGCTACATACATCATCAGCATGTTGGGGCGGGGGAAATACTGTCCAATTTTAAAATTCTTTTCTTTTTTTTGAGGCAAGCTGATTGAATAAGTAAACAAGTTTGAGTAAGTTGGAGTCGCATTTGCGCATGTGTGTAAGATGTTCGTTGGGTATATGTCTGTGAGGTTTCGTGTTCGGTTGTGAGGTGGAACTAAAATTTTGAAATTCTACATGGCTTAAATGCAACACTACTGTACAAAATATGAGCGTGCAATACTTGCTTGGCGAGAGATGCAAAAATCAGTTGAAAATACAATATATTTCTCTAGTGCACTGAGAAAACGACTATTTGAATACAATGTACTATATTTCATATGGAGCAATCAAATATTTATTTGAGTCAAACATATTGTATTTGGAGCAAATAGTGGTAAATATTGTTTGAAACATTTAATGTTTGACTCAATCAAGCATTTAATTGCTCTATACCAGTGATTCCCAAAGTGTGTTCCGTGGAACCCTGGGGTTCCACGAAAAAATTTAGGGGTTCCGTGTGACAAGTTTAAAGGAAAATACAATATTAAATTTTAGCTGGGGAGCAAAATAACTTCGATGGTTTTCTCGAAGAATCTGAGGTGGATTTAGATACGGAAATCAATGATGGTATAAAAACACATCTGTCCAGCTTACAGCAATCACTCGGCGATTTCTTTCCAAACCTAAAGAATCAATATAATTCAAAATCCTTTCACAATAAAAGAAAAAACAAAAGGATTTCATTCCACAGATTATGAAAGTTTGATTGAATTGAGTTGGGATACACAATTAGAACCAAATTTAGAACAGCTTCATTAACAATATCCTGGTCTGGTGTATTCGATTAGTATCCAAATTTATCGAAACAGGCGTTTCGAATTCCATTGCCGTTTGCAACCACTTAAGTATTTGTGAGAAGCTGGGTTTTCAAAATACATATATTGCGACGAAAACCAAATATCGTAATAAACTTGATGCAGTACCAGATATGCTGGTTCAGTTATCAAACATAACACATTAAACATTCACATTAAAGTTTTTTCAGTTATTTTAATTTATGTTCTGTATTTTTATTTATTCAAGTTTTCGAAAATATTGATTTTAAAAATGGAGCAAGCTAAAGAGGTTATCAAATTTTACAACAAAGTGGGTATTATTTTCAAACTATTATCGATCGAGGAATTCGAATCCGTGATCAGTTTTTCTCTTTCTTCTGTTTTTCTTACAAAAAAATTTAAAATTGCCCATACAAAAATAAAAAATACCGATTTTCTGCTTTCAAGTTGCAAAATCGGCCCATATTATTTTACCACCGATCCCGTTGTACAATATTTTTAATGTAATTTTATTTGCTTAAAAGAATGCCGTAACCCCCATATCATTATCTTATTTCAAAACCAAGATATCTACATTTTTCTAAATTAACATATCGCATAATTTGAAATTTTTGAAAGTCCTAGAAAATCTATAGAATAGTTTTGGAGGAGGAGCCTGAAAAAATACGCTTATTATTGATATGGACTAATGTTCACACATAGAAAATGAGTCAGAACTTCAAAAAATTGGTCATATCTTCAAAAAAATCAGTCAACTCAATACAGAGTAAAAAAGTTCACTATTACCACCAGCTCCTTATATACATATCTATATGTTTCTTGTTGACTAGTGTTGTTGCTGTTACTTATAATGCAAACACAACTTTGACTTTGCCTTGGAGCTTGGATTAAACTTAGTTTGAAGTTGGCTCCCCAGTGATTTTTGTTGCATTGCAGGTGAAAGAAGTGAAAAAATAGTCGTAGGAAAACAAAAACAAAACTATGGGTGTGCGCAAATTCGATGTGAATTACGCTGGCTATGAGGAAATGCTAGGCTCCAATGTTTCATTAAAAACTACATCAACAAATGCAGCTGCATCCAGCGCTTTGGCATCAACTGCGACGGCAATTTCCTCGCAAGGATTTGGTGGCGGTGGTGAATTTGGTTTATCTGCAGCAGTGACCGTTATACCAGATGATACTTTTACTGTGCAACAAGCCGTCAATGCTTTGGGATTCGGATGGTTTCATATAAAACTTTCTCTTTTGGTTGGCCTCTGCTGGATGGCCGATTCGATGGAGATGACGATTTTAAGTATTCTTGGCGTATCACTGCAATGCGAATGGAATATTAATAAATATCAACAGGCTCTCACCACCAGCATCGTATTTCTTGGAATGATGTTGAGCTCTACATTCTGGACTCATCTGAGCGATCGTTACGGGCGTAAGCCTGCGCTTACGCTGTGCGGGGTGCTTCTGGTGCTCTACAGTCTACTGAGTGCAGTTGCACCCAGTTTTGCTTGGCTGCTACTGTTGCGCGGCCTGGTTGGTTTCGCCATCGGCTGTGTACCGCAGTCAGTCACTCTATACGCTGAATTTTTGCCTACCAAACAGCGAGCCAAATGTGTGGTATTGATGGATTGTTTTTGGGCTTTGGGTGCGTGTTTTGAAGTTGCGCTTGCGTTGGCTGTTTCACCGAACTTAGGCTGGCGCTGGTTGTTGGGCCTCTCAGCAGCGCCACTGTTTATTTTCGCTATACTAGCGCCTTGGTTGCCGGAGTCGGCGCGTTATCATGTTTCTGTTGGAAATACTGAGAGTGCTTATCGTACGTTGGAGCAAATTGCACGTGAAAATAAACAACCCATGTTGCTTGGGCGCCTTGTAATGGATGGTACTCCCATTGCTAAAGGTAGCGTTAAATCACTACTGAGTCCAAGTCTCAGACGCACTACGCTGTTACTTTGGTTCATTTGGATGGTTAGTGCTTTTTGTTACTATGGTCTAGTGCTCATGTCCACTGAACTGCTTTCGTATAAAAGTCACACAAACGAATCTTATGTCACTGATACTGCCACCGATGGCCATTTTCAATCTTTAGAAACAACAGATTTTATGGATTTGCTTTGGACTACTCTTGCAGAATTTCCCGGTATTTTTTCTACAATTGCTATAATTGAGCGATTTGGGCGCAAACGCACTATGGCACTACAATTCATTCTCTACGCTGGCTGTATGTTTTCGTTGTTATTGGTTGAGCGACGCGTTTATATGACTTTGGTGCTGTTTGTAGGTCGCGGCGTGATTGCTGGTCTCTTTCAAGCCGCCTATGTTTATACACCAGAGGTATATCCTAGTGCGCTACGGTCGGTGGGCGTTGGTGGTTGCTCGGCATTGGCAAGACTTGGCGCTATGGCTACTCCATATGTAGCCCAGGTGTTGCTGCAAACATCCGCTGCTTCAGCGATTACCATTTATAGCGTATTTGGAATTTTAGCTGCATTTGCGTGTTTATTGTTACCCTATCAGAATTCAACATAAGGTAGTTGAACTACAAGTTTGAACTATTTGCTTAATTTTTATTAAAATTTTACTTTAAGCTTAGCATTAACTTAAATTCAATAAGTAGGAATAAATTGAAAACATAACCATTAAAATCAATGGTTGACGTTTTTGTTGTTATCTCACTAATGGGACGGTCTTTTACAAACCGAGCCCTTTTCGGACGACGCTTTTTTGATTTAGTTGAAATTTTTTTTATGGGTTCTGTATCGAAAAAGAAGAGATACGTATTCGAGGATTTTTTTCAAAAAAATATTTTTTATGAAAATAGAGCGAATTCAAATTTTGGGAATTTCGTGATTTTTGGCTTGGAAGCTCACTTTCAAAAATTCATAACTCCGGTTCTGTTAAAGCTAGAAAATTGAAATTAATTTCATTGTAAAGCTAAAAATATGAAATTAAATAAAAAAATAATTTTTGAAAATATTAACAAATTAATATGGTTATAAACAATTTAAATGTTTAAATCAATTTTTAACAACTGCTCCCACCCTGTATGAAATTTTTAATGTCAGAATCGTATTCTACGTCAAATTTCCTATCGAAAACGTTTTTTTTTTAATAGGAAAACTATTGTTACTATTAGAAAAAATGTATTTATGTAGTGCGGCACCTCTATCGGCGCGCGGATTCTATTGCACGCCTCATTTTCTTGTTCCATAGTTTCCCCATAAAAAAAAACCGTTTTCGACAGTAAATTTGACGTTAAACACGATTCTGACATTAAAAATTTGATACAGGGTGGGAGCAATTGTTTAAAATTGATTTAAACATTTAAATTGTTTATAATAATATTAATTTGTTAATAATTTTTTTAAAAAATTAGTCTCTTATTTAAGTTCATATATATTTGATTGAGGAATAACATATAAAAAAATAAAAAAAAACCATAAGGTGTTATATTGAAAATATTTTGATAAAAATTTTTTTAATTAAAAATATTAATGTTTTAAGAAATTTATTTAAATTGTTTTAATTTTTTTTGTAAAGTTAAAGTATTTCTTAACAAAAATGATTAAATAGTTTTTCATCCTATCTCTTATAGTTTTTGAGATATATCGTTTCAAAAAATGTTCAAAAACGTATAAAAAAACATAGTGTGCGTTTATTAAAAGAATGACCTGATGTGTATCTATGGATATGTATTTATGTATTTGTATTTGTATATCTTGTAAATGATTACTTGAAAAATTGGAAATTACAACTAAAAATAATCCATTACAAGTTTCATTCAATTACTTTGCTTTCCAATTACATATTTTGGATTACAGTAATTTCAGTCGGAAATATTTCAATTACAATTATAAATAATTTTTTAAAAAAGTATTTTATCTATAGTATGACATTTCACTCTACCCTCTTAAAGGAAAATCGTAGATTTTATGTTTTCTTAAATACATGCTTGATAATTTAATGAAATCGCTATATCTTTTGAAATTGCGTTAAGTATGCCTACAAAGTTGGCTTCTTTTGATACGCTTACCATTACAAAGCAATGCAGTCACGTATAACCTCACGTAAAAACTGATTACCAATGATTGGTTGGGTAGCCTATTGAACAGCATGCTTGACTACTACGCCGACAGCCTAGCTTCTCAGTACATTGCTGAATAGCTTTTTTTATATCGGTTGAAATTTGAAGAATTTTGTATACTATTTAATAACTGATCATTCAACACATACTAAAAACGTACATATTATTTACGCCTCAAAAATTTTAATTATGCATTGTTTGGCATGCTATATTGCTGAATTTAAGGTGCTCTAACTGCTTGTAAAAGTTTTCTACTCGTAGTCTTATTTTATTTTGCTGTATGATTATAAAGTAAAAAGGTAACCAAATAAAATATTTGATTTAGGTTTAAACTGTAAATAAAATTAGAACTTTATTTTTGATATCGACATATTTTAACTCATATGACTACTAAACTACTTTCTATTGTTCTACATACTACATATTAAGTTTATAAAAAGTGTAATTTGTTACAAAAAAAAAGTTGTTTAGCTAAAAGTACATTGTATTTTATATTAAATTGCAGTTACTTAATTCTCTCACATTTAATTTCAGAATCAACATCACATTAAATACACATTTTATGCTTATTTAAAAGTAGTAGTTATTATTTGTTATATATATAAATATTATGTAATATGTATTGTAAATGATATAATAAATAAATTTGCTTTGAAAAATAGTTCTGCTACAAAAATATTGATTACATAATTATGTACTTTGCTTTTTTTACTCAAAGCAATGTTACTAGATTGTTTTTTGTTTATTTATATGTTTATATTTACTAATAATTTAATGACTTTTATTTAATTTTAATTTTATGCAACTTTAATTTAAAGCCCAACATTTCGCTTAGCACGCCAGAAAGTGCCGATAGAATAACAACCTTAATTGTTGTAAACAAATATGGATTTGCACTTAGTCCAGAAATCTTAAATGGCGTCTCCAATTCTTTTAACAAATCCGCTGCCAATTTCAACACGCTATTAGATACCATAAGTTCATCTTTCTTTTTCGGTTTCTGTTCGATCTGTAAATGAGTTGTAGAAGAAAAATTTTAGTTTCTACGTTTCTAATGCAAAAAAAAATTCTTACCTGCAAATATAAATTGATTTGCTCTGTAATAAGTACCGAAACACTGCGATATTTATCATGTATTTTATTGCCTAATGTCATAAAACGTAAGAGAAACAATCCAATTGTTGTTGACCACATTAGTGCTTCTAAATTTAAGTGTGAATGCAAATGTACAGAATCCTTAAGCCATTCAACGCTCAGAAAAGCCAAAAGTAGCAGTGTTACAATAAAAGCAGCCGATACAATGACATCGACCGAACGCTGAGGTCCACGCTTCTATAAAATAATAAATTATTTAGCAGATTCTACCAATTAAATTATAGGGTATTAAAGTTTACCTTTAAATAAGAACGCACACTTAACCAAGTTTTTATATTGCGCACTTTGTTCAATCGAAAATGTGGTAAATTTGATTTTCTAGCACGTCTCGATGATGTCAAATGTGAAAAAAGTTTGGCGTATAAAAATCTACATTGAAAATTTATTGTAATTTGCATAAGTATATACTGCAAAACAAAATGAGTCTTCAGTCCTACATACTTACCGCTGCTTAAAAGTACGTTCGGCTACTGCAAAAATTATAAACAAAATTACGGTCAAACAGATTCTTTGTATGTAGCCAATAATAAGTACTGTGCGTTCCCATTGTGTGTGACCGAATGCAAAACGAAGTATAGTAATAAATGAAAACGAAGCTTTTTCCCATAACAGCATTGGCACATCGAGATAATTTATTTCATTAGGATTGCCGGAGTCAATAGTTGCCTATTTTAAAAAAAAAGAGTTTAGTTAAAGATACACAAACAAAAAAGTACAAAAACAGTGAAAGAAAGGTACAAAAATTTACCTCACACAAACGACAAAAGGAAGGTATTAATGATAGCATAAATGAGAAGAAGATTCCTATATAAATGTAATCATTTGTTTCTGGCATCGACTCAACGCGTTCAATTATGCAAGAAGAAATTTCCAGTACTGACATTTGTGCTTTTTTAATTTCGCGCTGATCCCATATCGTGCAACTGACTAAATTTAAAAGATTAATCAATGGCAAATCAATATATCTCCAGTCTGTTTTAACATACTACGATCAGCGCTTGTGCCGTGTGGATTCAATATTGTTGTTGGTGTAAAATACAAATCATAACCATCATAATCATCATCGGAAATGTTAGGTTTTTTATAATCCGAATTTTCTAACTCTGAGCTATAACTGCAATCTTCACCTTTAAAGAAAATTAAAAAATGGCCATATAAAGTTAATTTAAAAAACAGGTCGTTTTTGTAGCCTACTATTTGTGGTCACACCCAACCACTCCGTTGCGGATGTTGTGCATTCATTATTATACGAATTATTGGCAATAGATGGGGGACTTGATATTGTTTCTCCATCGACACCGCCTTCTTCATCGGTTTCGTCAGAGCACTCATCAGTGAGTTTAACATGCTTCAGTTGTTGCTGCGCCTGTTGTTGTTGTTGTTGCTGTACCTGTTGTTGATGCTGATTTTTCTTTGCTTGCATTGCTGCTATGTTGTCGTCATCATCCGATTCTGAAGAAATGGGTGTTCTACGACGAAAATTCATAGCATTCGATTGCTTAATCTGCAGAGACATGCAAATGGAATATTTTATTGAATTAGATGAGTTTTCAGTAAAATTATAACTTGGTAAAAATAATTATTAATATATCTTTAGTTTTTTATCAGAATGATTGACCAACAAGGATGTTAAGATCTTTAAAATTTATAAATTATCTGCTTTTTCAGAAAATTTCTCTAACACGCATGCAAAAAAACAAAGTGTTAAACCGTATTTAACTAGTTTCCTCTAAGCATACATGTTCTCTAACTATTTTTAGTAGGCTTTAAAAGAGCCAGCTTATTATGTTTTTTTTTTTTTTTTTTTCAAAAACTATACTTACGATATTTTCAGCATCGATATCTGCACGTGATTTATGCAAATCGACTGCATTTAAACGTAAGCGTAGTTGATTATTACCAACAATATCCATACCCAGTGGTAAAGGTGAATGCGTTTCTTCCCCACTGGAGCTTTTACCATTTAAACTTTCAAACCCATCGTCTTCACCAATGTTACGTTTTACATTTAATGGAGCAAGAGAGCTTGGGTACGTCGGGTCTGGTTGTGATGGTACACTTGTCTTATTTGCTGAAGAAACTATCACTGTTCGGGTAATCAAATCATCAAAAAATTCTTGAACGCAATCATCGATGTGATCTGGATTTGCGGCTAAAACAGTTGGAATAATATTATTGCATTTGTAATCAAGATTGCTAATGCTACTATTGCTACTGCTGGAAGGCGTTGAAGCCTCACTACTGGTCGTTGTAATGGTCGCTGATGTCGTTTGTGGTGATGTCTGCTGCTGTTTTTCCTGCGTTTCAATGGCATAATTGTGTATGGGCGAATGCCAGTTTACATTGCGTTTTTTGTTTAAATTACTAATTTGTTGACTAGCGACTAAACTATCATAAATGCTGGGGATGCTAGTATTGATGGGACCAGTGATGTCGGCGTCTTCTATGTTAATGTTGCTGATGGTGTTGAGATCAAGTTTCATTTTTAATGGAACAATGGTAGTGTCATTGATGGTAGTGCTATTTTCTACATTCTTTCTTGTACTTGATAATAATGATGATTGCTTTGGTTGATTTATGGGTGTTGTTGTTTGGAACACTTCGTTACTCTGTTTGAAATTAGTAATAGTTGTAATTGTGGTGTTGCTGATGTTTTGTTGATTAGTTAAATTATTAATAGGTGCGGTGGAATTGTTGGTAGCTGTTTCTAATGACATATGAACAGCTTTTATTGAAGGTTTAGATAGCTTTTCTATGGCTGAATTGTGTTTCATTGTTGCTGTAGTTAACTTGCGTTGTGAACCAGTTGAATTTAGTAAATTTGATGATATTGATGATATATCAACAAGTTCTTGACTACGCATTCTGTAGAGGAAAATAAATTTGATAATTGTCAATTTTTTAGTAAGTCTAAATGTGAGGATATCTTTGGGAAAGGCGCATAGTTTATAAATTAAATTTATATGAAATGTTAAATTGCTTAAATTGTTTTTTTCAATCAAAAATAGATATAAACTGTTTTAAATACGTGAAAGCATTTTTAAAATCAATAGTGCTCATAGAACGCAGTGGTCCGTAGAGATTAACGATAATATACCAATAAATATTTTTATTGCTGTGGTTTACTCTTTGCTAACCTTAGTTTAATTGCAGTAATGTTTCTACGACCTTGTTTCGTATGAAAAATAATCTTTAATTTTTATATCTATTTTTAAAAATTTAGGTTATATAATTTAATTGCTATTTATCGGAAGTTTTATATAAATGTTAAAGATTATTACTAGTCTCGACGATTATTTTTATTGAAATTCTAAAAAGCAACACACATGTTAGAATAGTCAAACTACTCGTTTGGATGATAAGACAATCTAAAAACTTACTTGACTAATTTTTTACGCCTGCGCAAACGTGTTGCTTCTTTCGGTGCTGTCTTGCCATTACAATTTGTATTGGAAAAACGTCTATGTTTGGATGATTTAATGCCACTTATAGAATTTGTTGCCACAATTTGTGAGTGTATCAAACTAATCAGCAAGCTTAAGCCCATTGGTATTAAGAGTTCTGCAAGTGATACGATGTGCTGGAACTAAAAATGTCAATAAAATTCGTGAAAATATAGAAAATTTGTTTCAATTATTTACCTCTGGTTTGCCTTTTTCCAATACATCTTTGGCAGTATTTAAATTAACTTTTGCAATTGTGACATTGTTATTAATATTACTACTGCTGTTACTGCTATTGCTGCTGTCGACACGATTTATATTGAAGGTATAAACAGCTGAATTGATCATTTGGGTGATGTAAAGAAATAATAAGAGCGCAAAAGTATTGGGCGAAGTTTGACGCACCCACCATTGTGCATAAATTGGTAAAAATAAGTAGCGCAAAATAGCCAAACGTATCACAGTGAGAAGAGATTGTTTTGGTTTTGCTTTAGGAAATGTTGAACCTAATTTGATATAAATAAAATGCACGTTAAATTTTATTTCAGCCTTAAAAATCAAACGTGTTGATTGAAAATTTTTCTTGTTCAAATAAAAATAACTAAATACAATTATTCTTTTCATTTTATAAAATAAAAATGTAAAACGATATTTTTGATCAGAAACAAAAATAAAATCAATTATTGACGAATAAGCTGTTTTACGACCACATCTTAAAATTGAATTGCTGATAATAATTTCCTATTTATAGCTTACATATATTACAGGCTTAAACAAACCTCTAACTAAGTCCACATCGATAAGTTCAGTTTTAAGTTTGGCATTCTTTAAGGTAACACTGCTAAAGCCATCAAGTATTTTCTGCTCAACTGTTTTTTCCCATTGTTGTTTATCATATGTTCCAATCTTTTTTTGATACCTGCAAAGAAATAAAAACATTCGAAGCAGTTTTATTTTCCAATTAGTTTAAAAATATTAAAATAAATTACCATTTAACAACTTCATCTAATTTCATAGTAAATTACATGCAAACTTTGTTAATATGCAGCGTCTGAAAAAAAAGACAGCAAATAAAATAATAATTTTTTAGCACTCAGATGCAATCTTATTATAAGATTTAATTAAATTCAACTGCAAATGGTTTTCAACAAATCGAAGTCAATTAGTTTCATTTGTTCTATTTATAGAGCAATCGCAAGCAAGGCAATGGTGATACGTCATTTCTGTTGATGGACCATTTTGTGACTATATATTTTCAATATACAACGAAACAACGGTTAGTTGAGCAAAAACGGTTGCGTTCTATAGTCATAGATGATTAAAGTTGCTCAGGCTACTACTTTTACTCCATACTTCTGAAAAAATTTGTTTACACGTATTCAATTTTGTTCTTCATTATAGATACGTCGCAATCCCTCGTCTTTCATGGTGTAAAAAAGTGAAAAATGAAGACACTATCATTAGTATAGTAAAAGTAGCTATAAACAATATTTTTCACACAAGTAGTTAAACAACGAATTTTAAAAAAGAACGGTGCTATTTTAGTAGTGCGTAGGGGAGGGAATGAGTAAGGCTGGAGTAAACCGAATAGGTGTCAGTTTCTCGGAAAATATCGCACATAAAGAAAAAATTAGTTTAACAAATTTTACATCTAATTAAATTTTGTACTTACACATTTATTTCGTTATACATTATTAAGAATGTGAAAAAATATTTTAATATTTTTTTTAAATGTTACGGGTCAAACACAAGAGAACATGTACAATAATATTTATGCTTATTAAAATTTTGAGGTCGAAAGACATTTAAAATTTAGAGTTTCGGTTTTTAAAGTTAAGCTTCTCTGCGTCACAAAACTTAAGGAGTAATTTATTTGATAGAAAAGGAAGTAGTTTAATTGAAGTAAAGCATACAAAATTTAAGAATCTGGTCTATTATTGGCTTGCTTAACTATTAAGAAGTAATATAAATAGCAATAATGTTTAGCAACATTCTTTGAAAACAATGTCCAGAAACAATATTTACGTATCTGTATATCAATATAAACAATGTTTAGTGACGATCTTAAGTAACACGTCCACCTACAATATTTAGTATTAATGCTTGGCAACAATCAGTCTCAACGTAATGTTAAACAATAAATAAAAAAAAGCGTTGATTTAAGACAAAGAGTGAGTGAGCTACGTACATATGTATATTACTTTTAGTTCAGATAAATGTAAAAACAACTTTATTTTCTAATTTTTTCTTTTAGGATATGAAAGAGAGTATTAAAGCAAATAATGTTTTTATTTAATTCAATTAACTGCGTAATTTTTAAGTTTGAAGAGGCCATTTGCATAAAAACACTCAGATATGGCATATTATAAAAATTTATATTTTTGTAAGTGTATAACCTTGATAAAAAAAGTCATATCGGGAAAGTTTTAAATGGATTAGGAAGAAAAAGACTAGAAGTTTAAGATTGTAGTCTAAAATATTCGAAAAAGTTTGGGAAATAATAGTATGAATTTTTTTATTAATAGGGATTTAAAACTTTTGACTTCGTATCTATATCTCTTAAACATGATCAAAATAGAGGTAATTTTGAGTTCAGCGGGTCAGAGGCACCTTTTAAGAGGTGGTTAGAGCTCTGCGCTTTTTAGTATCAATAGGAACCACATTTAGCTCCAAACGACGAATACATTATTTTCTTTACAAAAATCACTTTAAGTTCAACAAGGAAAAACGAAATGCATTTGTACTTGATCACTCATTGATTGCTGTTTGGGAACGTCTTAGTATTACATTGATAGCAAGAACCACAAAATTTTTTTTTTGATAATATTATATCAATATATTTTTCTACTGAACTTTTGACTGCAGCCTAAATATACACACATACCTTAGTATATTAATCGTAATGAATGGTTACTCTTTCACCCAAACTTGAAGCTCGTAAATTTTATCAAGATTGTACCAATTGTAGCAATTATTATTGTTTATTATTTAACGGTAGTTCAATAGGTATAATATAGTAACAGCTCTTTTCTACAATATTTTTATTATTATTTAAATCTCACACACACTTTCAACTACGTATACTTTAATATGTGACTTTAGTTTAACTGATAATAAATTATTTATAAATGTTTTTGTGATAAAAATATTACCATATACGCGTAGTTTACTCCAATTCAGTCAATAGCAAACATTAGTATACCCTAGTAAAATTACAAAGCCATATAAAGTATTTAATATAATTTATGTACCGCCCACCCAATCGACAAACCAATTAACGCAAAAATTATTAAAGCAGAAAAATATATTGGCTATTAAATCATCTATAAAAATATTTTAAATTTGAATGTGCATTTCATATGTAACTGGAGATTATTGGGAATAATTAGATTTATGGATATAATGTTATTTGGAATTTCAATTGATTCAACTCGACTTTTTTTTCTAATCTGAGCTAAGTTAGTAATTCTTCTTATTCGAATTTGTTAAAGAAAATTTAATAGTTGTAGACGTTTTTCGATGTGACTTTGAAAACTAATTTCTGTTTATAACACTCAGGTTGTAGGTCATAGCAAAAAAGTATTTAGATGATAACCTATAAAAGGTCGTATCTAAGAGATTGTGAATGTTGGGATTAAGTTTTTTGTTTGTTGTGAATGAACCATACACTGGAGACTTATTTCTCAATCAATTATGTAGAGTTTTGATAACGAGATCGACAATTTTGCTGTCGAATTTATATATTTTGGTAATAAGAAGTCTCAAGCTATAACAACGAAACATTTTAAATTAAAAAACTTCCAACACCATCAACTTGAAGTAAAATACTTTTTAAAATTGCTACATATAATTCCAACATGTTTTTGATACGATATAGCCAAAGCTAACATACGATTTTAAGCGCTATAATTTACATTTGCTGTCCGGTTACAGTGAAACTAGCCCCATTTTGTACAAGAGAAACTTAGCTTAGTGATTCTGAACGTTCTGTACAGCTAATTGAGGCCAATATATCCGTAAATGTCAAAAAATTCACGATATGGTGTTGGCCGATCGGAGAGTGAAAGTGCGTGAGATTGTTGATGTCATAGTCATTTCATATGGAACTATCGTTTCGATTTTAAATGATCAGTTGGGTTTTAGAATCTATCTGCAAGTTGGGTACCGCGTTTGCTCTCAATTGACCATAAACGCAATCGTGAGACGTGTGTAGTCTCAATGCCAAAGTTCCTTGAAGTGGGCTACGAATTGGTACCTCATCCGCCATATTTTCCGGATTTTGCGCCGAGTGACTATTTTTTATTTCCAAACCTAAAGAAATGACTCTGTGGAAAGAGATTTAGCTCAAACGATGAAATTACTACTCAAACAAATGCCTATTTAGTGGAATTCGAGAAATCTTATTTTTTGGAAGTAATAAAAAAATAGGAGAAACGTTTTACTAAGAGTATTGAGCTAAAATCAGAATACACCTGTCCCCCGTTTTACACGGGAGATAGGTTCCTCAGAAAACCGTGTAACTCGAAAGTGAAAATATTTGTATGAAAAACCGAGTAAAACGAAATAAGCCTCAAATGTACTTATTCAGTCATTTATTCAGCATAAACTAAAAGCAACACACTTAGAAAAACATAAAATAACTATTTAATTCATAGAAAAGCATACATTTAACCTCGAAAGTTATGTTCAAAATTATGTCTACTAACATTTTTTGCCGATTTAAAGATAATTGCTTAGCTCCACTATTACAGATTTTAAAAATTTAGTTTACCTTGAATTTTAAATCGGTGTTAAAATTATTTATCTACAATATTTTTCCAATTAAAAGAGAATAGTCTTAGCAATGTTTTGAGGAAAAACATTAAGATTTAAGACAGTGAAACTAAATTTAAAATATGTTTTCTGCTGTTCAGAAATTTAACTAAAAATAAAAATCACAATCACAGTCTAATACTTTGATACCATTTTTCTCAAAAGCGATTTGACCAAAAAATTATTCGAAATGTCTTTCAATTTGCTATATCAAATACCATAAAAAATTAATTTACAACAAAATATAATGATATATGTTCCTAATAATGTATTTGTACATACAGAAAATCAGAGAAATCTTCTTTATTTTAGATCTGGTACAAGTGTTTTATTTTTAAACAAATGTATATCATAATTATTCACAAAAGAAGTGATTTAAATTGACTTGAAATAAGTGCGTGCGAAGCCAAATTATTCATTTTGAGCAATATTATATTATATGTGAATATGAATTAATAAAAAAAAATTTTTGTCGTCGAATTTTTGATTTTAAAAACCGTGTAAGATCGAAAACGTGTTAAACGAGTAGCGTGTAAAACGGGGGACAGGTGTATGTTGAAAAATAAAAACTTAGCGACATTACTCAAAAATCAAATATACCGACACTAGTAACGTAGCATGTTAATGATCAGACTAGGAAACAACAAAACCAACAAAGAAAAAGTTGCTATGAAGCCACAGGGTATGAGTTTTTGCTGGACACTACGTCAAACGCCAACGTCGAGTTCAAGGTAAACATTTTTTTTCTAAATCAAAAATCAATTCCGGTTTTTTCTGCAAGTTGCATGCAACATTTAACCATACAAAAAAAACACGCCATTTGATCATTTTGGCTTTTACCTTGAAAGCAATAAGAAATGCAAGGAATTAAAAAATTGTGTTTTGAGTTAACATATGTACACAAAAATGAATTGTAAATAAAACTTGCCACAAAATTTCACTTTTACTTCAAAGCACTGTTTCTGATTTGACCAGAAAATTTCTTTTACACCTTTTTCTATATCGTTTCCAACAACAAATTTCAACAATTAAACGTAGCGCAACGAAAGAGCGACGCAAAGCAACTGACTGAAGACTTCAAATCGAACGCAGCGCAGCTCCTCACCAATTTCGACGCAACTGAGATAACCACTTCCACTCTCACTTCGTTGACAATTTTTGCATATTATTATGGTTTATTTTATTTCGTTTACTTTTTGCAAGTTTTTTATCATTTTAATTTAACACAAAATTTTGAAAAAACTGGATTGCCCAGATAAATGCGGAAAATTTTGCTACGATTATAGAAAATTTACGACGGCAAAGATGCCTGTCAAAATCATATGTTTATCAATCAGCTGTTAGGTTTTCCTTAAATTTCAGCTATTCTTGCTTACTGTACGTATATGACAACGTACTGTACAAAAAGTTATGCTAAAAGGGAAACGGAACTGATTAAGATTCCATAAGCAAAGGTAGGGAGTTGCATAAAATCAAAATCATATTTTTAAATTGTAAATGTACTTATGTATATTTGTACGTTTTGCTAATGTTTTGACAGTTTTGAATTCTTAATTCAATTATAACTGTTACTTCTCGTGACAAATCTAGTTAATTTTTATTCCTAATGGTGTGCAATGAAATTTGAATGCAGGCTAGCGAAGCGTGTGTTGCAAATACTATAAGAATTATAAGCAGTTTCGATAACTAAAGTTGAGATAAGTTTGCGGCCTTCGGCTTCGGCTCAGCGCTAATATTTTGAAATATGTTCTATATAGCTTCATTAGCCATAGTACTTCTACATTAAGATTGCATTGCATACACCGCCTTATTGTATACATTGTACAGTCAACGTTTAAGCGGGAGATAAAACTTGTGATCTCTGGCCAATTCTTTTCTATTCTGTACACCTTTCATAATCTGATGTCAGTTATCACGGTAAATTAAATTGCTATAACGTTGATTCTAAATGGAAAAATACAGTAAATGTAAAAATTTAATCGTAATTGTATTTCTTTCGATATCGAATTTCTATATCGGCAGCCTTAACTAAGGTGAGGTTTAAAATTAAATTAAACTCTTTTAAAACTTAGAAAAATGTGCTTCTTTCGATCGTGAATTTCCGCTCGGCAGCCCTAACTAATTCTTTTAACTGAAATTGAACGGCAACACTGAAAAATACAAACTGACATTTTGAATTTTCGAATATTAAATAAATTAAACCAAATTATTACATATGTAAAGTCAAAATTAATTTTAAGTTAATGAATATTTCATAAAAATTACATCACATAAAAAACTCAACAAAAAAAAAATGATGACAAATGAATTAAAAAAATCAATTGAAGTACCATCTGAAACTGATGAAGAAAAACGTAATATAAAGCCTAAAAATGTGAAATATTCGCTGCCGATACGTCCTGACATCGGAAACGGAAATAAGTTGACACAACGTTTGGAACAAAAACATCGGAAGCCGGATATGAAAGACTCACCTGTGAAATTGAATAAAGTTTCAAGTTTACCTTCAAATATTGAAAAAGTATCAAGAGTTGATAAAGTGAGGCCGAGTCTTGAAGAAATTCAATCTAAACTTGATACTCTAAGCGACACTTATGAATTAGATTCCATATGCTGGGAGGCAGCTGCAGTATGCATGAAGAAAAATAGAGAGCTGTTATTAAGAGCACGTAGAGAAGTTAATGAATTGCGTACGGAAAATCAACAATTAAAAGATTTTTTAAAGGCATCAAGAACTGAAGGAGAAAAATATAAAAAACAATTGGAAAATGAAGTATTGCGTAAAATGTTAGATGAATTTTATTAAATAGTACTTGAAGTCAAAATGTTACATTAAGAAGCGCATTTAACAAGATTATTATTCACTTAATTTATTAAAAGAAAATCGTTCTATCTGCACCAACATCACTTTGGAGAAAAGGAAAGTAGAATATTTAAAAGCTCTATATTTTGCAGCTTTATTTTAAAATAAATACCATTCCTCCAAACGCAATTCGCCTTTCAATATTAAGCAACTATACTGCATCCGTTTTAATAAATTATAATAAAACAAATGAGAATAGGCAAGACAAAAATTTTGGACAAAAAATTATAGTAGGTAGAATTGGAAAACCGTTCATTGACGCTGACCCAAGTTTGATAACCACCAAACTAAAGAGTTCCTTAAAATTTGAAGTGACCAGGATTGCCAAGTGTTTGACCCGGCCATGTCTGCCGGGGGCCCGGTGTAGGAATTGAAAAGTTTATTAAAAACAAAAATAAGAGGATTTTCCGATAAGTTGTTAACTTTTGCGTCTTCAGTTAAGTCCATAGAAGTTTTCGTACCCATTTATTTAAAAAATAATAACAAACGTATCTTTACAGTTTATCATCCAAAATTTTAATTATTAAATTATACATACATAAATGTAAATATTTTGAAATTCGTAAAATTTTTACAAATCTTTATCAAAAGGAAATAAAATTGCAAAAAGTTTAAGTTTATGTCTGAAAGATATTGTATGAAAACGGCAGAACATTGTAAAATTAAGTGGCATGACATACATACCTATAACAATTTCCATCTTAATTTATTTATTTTTTATATTAAAATTCAACATAATTTATCATATATATGTACTATGAATTCCTGCTCTACAGCCTTGTTTGATAATAGAAATTTTTTTTATTCTAATATCAATAAATTTTTGAATTTTTAATAAATCTATGCATAGTTCTTCTTTCCTTTTCCTTGGAGTCGGTTTTGATTACACATGTTCCACCACTGCTGTCAGTATCGCCGTCTAATTTAGACGACTTTCACATGATTATTTTCTTCTTTCTTGGATGATATTATTTAATTGCTTTTTCGTATTTTTATGTGTTTTTACAGATTTCATGGATTTTCCATTTTTTTTATTTTTATTGTTGTTTTGATGTTACCTTGTTTTTTTTTAATAGTAGGATCTTCAATAATTTGTATTTGATCTTAAGGCTACGTCTGCTTAGGATGCTGCACAGGTGGTGGTGGGGCTGGTTTAAAACATTGCAAAAGGAACGCCGTATACATAACAAAACCTACAGCTAGTGCTATTAGAGCATACATGAAAATATTGAGCTCTGGTTGGCGGAAACGATTTTTGCGCAACCATTCAAGCACTTCATCCTCAGATAGCAAATCACCTATTAATAGAAAACTCAGAACAAACCAAAAATTTGTAGCTTAATTTAATTGGACTTACCTCTATAGATGCTTGGAAATCTTCTTCTGAAATAAACCATAGCTGGCAGTTTGGTGACGCCCCATTTTTTAGCATAACGTGAATCGGCCATTTTTACAAATGTTATATCCAAATTATCGGTTTCGCTATCAATATTCTCAAGTTTTTCCAGTGCAGCTGTACTCTCTGGATGATTATGTTCATCTAAAAAGGAGAAAAGATTTTTATGTTAAAAAAAAGTTTTATAAAAACTTATTGATTGTAGTATACAGAAGAATACTGTGATAAATTCGTTTTCTTCAAGTAGCTTGTCCAACATTTTGCGATTGACTTCTTCAATTTCGTTTTTGATTTCGAAAACATCTTGAGATGTCAACCATGTTATAATCTTATCATGTTGATGTAGATCTGCATCGTAAAGCACAGGAACTTGTTTTCTATTAAAAAAAATAGTATTTGAAATTAAAAACTTAATTTTATATATGTATGTATGTATATGGGACTATACAGCAATATCTCTTTCAACATTGATTTTTAAATTTTACCTGAAGTAGACTAAAGATGGTATGTTAACAACATCATATTTTTTTGCTGCTTCCAAACTGGCAATCTTTACAAAATCAATACCAAACATATCGGCTTCACCATCAATTTCTTCCAATTCTTCCAAAATTTCTTCACACTCAGCACAGTCTTCATCATCTAAAGTTAATTATGCATGGTATATTACTTCAAATATAAAATTTTCGATCTTACATTACTAATCTCAAATTTTACTTACAGAAAAATACCACTAATAGTGTCGACTCTGCCATTAGACGATCCAACATACGTTCATTCACCTCTTCAATTTCATCGGCCAATTCACGATTGTCATCATCGATTAACCATTCTAGGACAGATTGTTCATTTTGTAAATCACCCTCAAAAAGTAATGGATTTCCATTTCTAAAAGAATAATACAATCCTTTATATAACAAATCAAACATAAATCTCAATTAAAAATTTACCTAAAATAGACCAAAGCTGGAAATGTTTTGATCGAATAACGTTTCGCCAATTGTGGATCTTGTATTTTAACCATATGTATACCAAAAACGTCACATTCGTCATCAATTAATTCCAGTCCCTCCAAAATTTGGTCGCATATATTACAGTTAATTTTATCTAAAAAATAAATTATATAACAGTTTTTGATATAAAAAATTTTCTATGCCATTAATATAAAATTTTTATCGTCATCATTAGTAGCGAAAATTTAAACAAACTTTCGAACTCAAGCGTTTTGGTTATGTAAAGAGTGTTAGATAAAAGATCAAGTATAAGAAAACGCCAAAAATTAAGGTATTCGTTTCCAAACTAAAAATACTAAGGGTATTCGAACATAACCGTATATGTACCGTAAATAGTGTATAAGCCGCATATTTGCAACAGGGTATAAAAAAATTAATAAAATTTTTTGAACGGCAAATACTATACTAAGTACTAATAAATATTATACGCCGCGTAATGAGCAACTGCCAGTTTTTGTAATAAAATAAAAAGTAAAAGTATTTTTCTATTTAATATTAAAGATTTGGTTTAATATAATGATGATATGATGATGTATTGTCAAATTGAATGACAATATTCAACCACTCATAATAATCAGCGCGTAAACTCAAGTTTTTTTTCGAATACCCTTGTTATACTATTTTTGCTTAATTTTTTTATTTTTTTTTAATAGAAATTGGTTTTTGTGTAGATGTGCAGAACATTAAATAACCATAGCCTTCACAAGGACTTGGGATTTTTCATATGCCTAACACAGTCTATCAAGGAATTCATGATATGTATCTTGACAAATCTTGACAATTGAATATATTTACTATTTGTGTAATATATGCTGTGGTGGGTAATGAAATATTTGGATCGTGTTAATGTCTCTTTCGCTCAATTACACTAAAGTGAGTTAGACGAAACCCGAAACAAACAATTAGTTCTAGTTAAGTTCAAACTTTTAATTACTATTTTTAATGGCAGACCATGTCTGACTTCCTTCTTGTATCATTTATTTCCTTACGGAGTATAAGGCCTCCACAAAACTCTTCCAACATGCACGATCAGTTGCACATGCTTTAAATTTTCTCCAACATTTCCCCGATTCACGTATTTCCTGCACGAGCTCGAGACTTTGGAGCCCGAAAATATTTAGTCTGTATGTATTGCAGTTTAAGTCTATTGTTGCTTACGTCAAAGTCATTCATTCATCAATATCTGTAGCTGAGACACAAAACAGCTTTATCGACAAATGGAGTACAAGTCGATTTCGCATTAGTTTTTGGTGAAATTTTCTTTTCTTTTTTGAACCTTTTTTCATTGTCCTTACCTTGCACCATTTGATATTGATAAGAGATCAAAAATAAATTTTACACGTAACAAGAGGCGACTTTGTAATAATTGATTACGAAAGATATAAAATGGGTTTCCGCAAGTGTAAAAAATTATTCGAAGACTACGAGGAAATCTTACATATCCCGAACATCTATCACAAAAACTTGATATAATCAGTAACATAATTCTCTTAGACACACCTGTATATTTAGTTTGGACGAAATACACATATGTTGTATGTAGAAAGTTTTTAAGTTTTAATTTAATTACTTTTTAAGTTATCGTTTAAAAAAGTTAAGAAATTTACGTCTTAATTAAGAAAAAACATGCGAAAATAAATAGTTACTTCATACAAGAAGAAGTTTAGATTTTTATTTATTAACAAAACTCTAAAGATTTCAATTTGAGTGTATTATCTTTTTAAGCTTCTGAATACCTTGATTTTCGATACGTTTTCTTTTGCGCGCCACGTAATTTTGAATAAATGCTTTGGATTTGTGTGCGGACGTGATGTTGCTTTCGGAAAAGGATATTGGTGAACAGAAGCTACGGCAATAACTGGGTGATTTTCCTTTGCGTTCAGGGGATACTAGGTTGTTTTTAACTTTTTTGTCTTTTTTTTTAAATTTTATGTTTTGCGTAGTTTTGTGTGTATTTTTAATTGGATTTGTGGACAGTGGTTGGTGATTGGTGGTGTTGATTGGTTGCATGGTGTAAATGAAATTTGTTGTAAATAAAATGTGTACTTAGTATAAATAAAATTTCTGTGAACTTCATTTCCAAAATTGTAACGCATATCAAAAATTCAAAATTTAGTAAAAAAAATATTGGCTTTTTTACGAATTAGCAAATGTAATGTGCAAAATTAAAAAGTTTTTAAGAAAAAATTAATCCATTCCTCACCAACCGAGCAATTAACCTGATCTCAGTCTCAATTAACATATGCATATAGATATTATTTTATCAGAGAAATAGTTATTATAACTTTATTTATTTTCTTAAAAATAAATTTCATAGCAGAGATGACATATAGTCGTATTCGAAATAATAAGAACAACTTAAACAAAAATTGAAATCGTCGTACAAAATTTTAATAATAATATTTTATAATATGGATTTTTATTGTAATAACTACACACATATTAAGATTTTAAAAAATGGAAAAAGTGATGACCAAATCTATCCCCCCTCCAGATGACGACATGCGCAGAAAATTTTTATTTGAAAACTCGGAATGCGTAATCTTCTTTTCTATCATTCTTGAGTTATAACAATCAAAATCGATATTATTAAATATTATTATAGAAATTTTGTACGATGAATTCGATTTTCATCTAAGTTGTTATTTCGAACACGACTGTACATATGTAAATATGTATGCATATACCATACTTAGCGAATACTTTATAAAACCTAATCGAATTCGTGAATGATGAGGCTAATGCTTGTTTGGTTCGAGATAAACTGTCTATAAAATGAGTAATAATCATAAATACTGAAACTACATATCTTAAATGCTTATTACGTGAAATTCCATTTTGTAAAAAAAGAAAATGCTGCATTAAAAAACTCACAGAAGTAAACTGCTAGGTATTGCGTTTCTTCGACCATGGTTTCCAGCATCTGACGCGTAATCAACTCTATGCGGTCTTCAGTTTTTTGTGTGATTAACCATTGCAACACTTCTTCCTCCTCATTAAGCTCACCTATGAAATGAAATTATTTCCACATTTAAATTAATCAATTTTTTTAAATCATGTACTTATGATTATGGCAAAACATGACTATGATAATAATAAATTGCTAAGCATATACGACACTTTGTTACTGTTCAATTTTTTCTCACTTTACATACATATGTACTTCTTACCTTCAAACACATTAGGTATGCCACCCTCGAAGTAAACTAAAGCTGGATATTCGTGTACACCATAACCATCAGCCACTGAAAAATCCTTTGTTTTGACAAAAGTAATACCATGTTTGTCGCAGTCATCATCAATATTTTCAAGTTCCTCCAATACTTTGGTACATTGCTCACAACCATCGGCATCTAAGGAATGTAAACTTGATCAATAAAAAGATAATCTCAAAAATACTACAGTAGCTAAAGTGCAAAAACACAAAACATTGCATACATTTAGGAATTTGAAAGAAAATCAGGATAGTTGTTATTGGTAATAATGCTGACAGTGTTGCAGGGAAATACTACTTAGGAAATCTGTGAATTTTGTGTAATCATTCGAATTACTAACGTAAAATTAAATAGTGATTAACATTAAACAGCATTGTTTGTATAAAAAGGATACACATGAAGAAATTAATAATAAATAATTTCCAAGAAAATAAAACGTAAGTGACATATATTATGGTTTTTAATTTTGAGTTGATATTTGTGTTTCAAAAGAAAAACGAGCTAAGTGTTAACATTTTGAAGAAAGCATAACGTCAACGTCACTCGCGTTTCATTTCAAAGTGTATAATTGTGCAATAGGTAGGAACAACAATAGCAGGCGGGGTATGCTGGAAGATATTATTAGAAAGAGAAAAGTGCAATGGTTTGTAAACCATATAGATAAAGGATAGCATAGAATGTTTGGAAGCTACTTGTGAAGACTACATCCACATACGAATTAACATATATACGGATACGAATTATATTATACATAGATGTGTGGTGTATTGTTTTTTTTTTTTTTGTTTTTGATGTTACAAAGGAAACTACATAACGTAAATATGATACAGGGCACATGGTACATTGGTACATCATTGGTTCAATGCTAAAAATTGCTTTCGCTTCTTTCACTACCATCTTCATGCTTCGATGACGATGCTGCTTGTTTTGAAGGTGATGTCTCTTCCGCGGCGCCTTCACTTCCTTCACTTGCTTCTTGATCAGTTCCGAATGCGGCAGCTGCACCAGCACCACCTTCTTGTTGCTGCTGTTCTTTTTCTTTTTTTAAACGGGCCTTACGTGCCGCTTTCGAAGTGCAAATATCGCACTGTGTTTTATTCCCTAAACATTAGGTTATTCGTTATGTTCTCGAATGGATTTTTCAATTTTTTGTTTTTGGTTTTACAAAATGAAGATTTTGTCAGTATCATTTAAAATTCGACAGTTTAAGTGTATTTCGTATTTTATAAAAGAAAAGATATATTTAAGAGATTTATATTTGAAACAAATATTTAGTTGTTAGTCACAGTGATTAGCTGTAAATAAATATTTCTTTTCCTAACTACGTCAATTTGTTTGTCATCCTTAGAGTTTTGGTTAAAGTTTTCAGGTTAATTACAGTTTTAGCAGTCGTCCTTACATTTTTTTTAATAAAAAAATAAAATTACCTATGCTGCACTGCAACCTATTTGCGCAAAAGTGTAACGTTGAACTGTTGGAAATGCACTGTAACTTTAGAGTATTAGATATATGTAGAAATCGCTTATTTTTGGGCCAAAATACATATACATATGTACATACAAATGTAAATCAAATATTTAAAGCGACCAAATGTAAGGAGAAAAGCATGCCTCAAGATCAGGATATATTTTTAAATTTAGACAAAAATCACGCAAGAATTTTGCCCAAATCAAAATAAAAACGTTTTCGGCAAATTTAAAAATTTAAGTATCAAAATAGAAAAAATGAGTTTTTACTCAAAAATAATGGTAAATGAGTCAGAAAATAAAATTAGCTTCAAAAAATTATTTTGTAAGCACCATTAAATTTTATTTCCTTGTTCATATAGTAAGAAACTGAATATGTAGTTTTTTTTTTCAAATAAAAACTATCCAAGAACCATAATAGAAAATGTACTATTTTTCTTTTGAAATTAAGGACAAATTTGCACAGTAATCTGTTTGAGACAATTATGGGCATACAACCCTGAATTTTTTGACAATCATACAACTCTTTTAAAATAAATTTCTTAAAAATACCTAAATTTAAACTTTGTAGAAATATAATTTATTTATTGTGGTAAAGGGCTATAGGCATGGGTTGAAGTATTTGTCAACCAATTGTATAAATAAAAATCATTATTAACAAAAAGTATTAATTGAATTTATTCAAAAATAATATTTTAGAATACTATACGCCAATTTCCATAATGACGGTAACTTATAAGGATGGTTTGATAAGTGACTTTTCTCTAAATGCGGCAATCAAATTATAGATCTGTGACTATTTTCTTTCTCAAGAATGAAATAATTTTTCGATGAACAAAAATTTTCAAATTCTAAGAAAATTGGTGGAGAATATCTATTGCTAGAGCTCGAAAAAGACTGAATTTTGATAGGTTGAAAGAAGTTTCAATGAAAAAAATACCGGGATCAAAGAAAAGTTTTAATTGATCTTCGACATAAAACAAAATACTTTCATTTAAAAGTCACGCATTTATGAAGCAGCTTTCATACCATAACTTACACATAAATTATATCTTTTTATTTGAAACACTATAAAAAGATTTTAAAAGCTTCGTTATGATGTTAACCTTAACGAATTTTCTGTACGCAATACATCTTAAAGTCAAAGGCAAAACCAACGATGTTTCTGTCACCAAATCGATTGCAGCGCTCTACATGGTTGACCTTAGCAACAAACCTCAATATGGTCTGCGTATATTTAACCAAATTTTAAGGTCATACCATGTATATGTACTTACAAAAATACACAGCAATTGCACCAGACTCTTCAATTAATTGTACAAGCCTTTCGCCTTCGAGATCTTCAATAACATCCCCACTTGGATCCTTTTGCGTGAGTAACCAAGTGAGGATTTGTTCTTCTTCATAAAGATCACCTGTAAATGAAATAAAAATTTGAAATAAACTACACGCGATTTACTAAAATAATTCAACATACCGGCGTAAATTACTGGCTCCTTTGATGTTGGCTTAAAGAACACAATCGCTGGTAAAGCGAATACACCGAATTCTTTGGCCATTTGCTTATCATCAATTTTAACAAAATCAATGCCCGCCTTATCGGCATCATCATCGATATGTTCAACTTCGGCGAGTACGCGTGGACACTGTTTGCATTCTTCGCTATCTAAAATATTAAACACAATATTGTGCACAGTCAAAAAAATATATATTTGGGACATTCTTTGAGTTATTAAGTTGCAATAAGACGTACGAATGCGTGAACTTTATCACCAAGTATCATAATATATCAATTTATTATAAAATATCAAGTATAAATAGCGATCTAAGAGGATCACCACATATAAATATTTTTTTTTTGTGACTTAAATATTTTTCTTAATGATGTTGAAGAGGCCGAAAAATGTAGAACAGGGCGAAATCAAGCCGAAAGTTTTAAAAAAGTTTAAATAATCGAAAAATTTTACACATAAAACTTCTTATTATAATATTTCAAGTGTTTCCAGGTTATGGGCCTAGAGTTGAAGGGTGAATAACTCAAAGAATCACCAATGTAAACTTACAGAATATAACTGCCAAATAATCAGAAGTTTTGCGTATTTTCTCAAACATTTTACGATTAACTTGTTCAATATGATCAGTCATTTCCATGTTGGCTGGGCTTGTCAACCAGTCAAGTACTTCTTCCTCATCGTCAATGTCGCCATCATAATTGATGTATTTGCCTATATTATAAGACATTCAAATGTGAGAATGTTAAATACATATGTATATTGGACATTACAAAATAATTGGCATACCTTTTCTGAAATATGTTATACCCGGTGGATTTCTATAACCGTATTTTTTAGCCATGAGCTTATCATTCATTTTTACTACAAGTATGCCATATTCAGCGGCTTCGTCATCGATCAGTTCTATATGACGTAAAACGCGTGGCGAATCCGCGTCTTCTTCTCTATCTGAAAAAATTAATAATATTTGCATTAGAGCCTATCTAGAACACCGCATATTCTTGAATTCTTCGGGAACGAAATTTGAAGGTTAACACCTTTAGAAAATTGTTCCTTTAAAATTAAAAAAAAAATGTTTGAGCTTTTATCAAAAAATTACGGAAAATAATTTCTTTTTAAATTTTGGTTTCCGTCAGAACAAATGTTATCTGTATATCAAACATCCCTACATAATGCAAAACTTGACATGGTGGTTCAAAACCTACCCAAAATCCATTTAAGAGACATAGTCTGGTTTGAGTATAGAAAAGTTTGCCTCATCGTTCCAGGTCTTTTGTATTTTATTTTAACTTTAATAATTAAAATAAATATACTTATAATTCTAGATTTTTGCATTATATATGGATGCAAGAATTAAAGATAATTTTTTTGTATGTACAATATTTACAAAAAAAAATTGAAAAGTAAAAATTAATTTTCTGTAATCTTTTTTTTATGACCTGGTTCTTCTAAATGTGTGAATTTTCAAATGTTAAGCGTTCCTGAAAAATGAACAAAATGTTTTGATTAAAAAAAAATAAATAATTAAGCAGTTACAGTTTTCAGTGGGTACGCTGCAATCTACATATATACATATATTACATAGCTATGCTAAATCTTTTACTACTTAAGTCAAAAAAAGAAAAACTACAATTTAAGCTGTAAATAGAAAATGTCCCTTAATCAAATATTTCTACATCCTCAGTTTACTTACAAAAAACGACCGCCAAAAAATCTTTTGTGCCAATGTACTCGGTAAGTGTGTCCCTATCGATCAGTTCAATACTTTCATCAGCTTTTTGTTCCAATATCCAGCGAAATACTTCCTGTTCATCTTCAATGCTGCCTATTGATATGATGTTAATTTAAAAAGATAAATAAAGTTCAGATATGTAGCTGTAATTTAAAGTTTTTTAAAGGTAACTTATGTACACATATCACATACCTGTATGCTGCAGTAATCAATCATTTCGTAAAGAATTTTCATCCAAAGCACCCTGTTAAATTTTTACTAATTCTCAAATATTTTGTAGTATCATTAATTTTTAATGCTTTACTGCAACATTAAAATTGTTACTAATTTCTTTATTTAGTTTAAAAATATTTATTTTGGCATTCGGCCAATTTACTTGTTAATGATTTTATTATTTGGAATTTTGAAAATTTTTTGAATGCCATTGAAGCCGTATTAAATGTATAGTATGTATATTAATAAAACGAAAATTTTAATACCTATCACTTTGTTATTTAATATATCACCAAAACTATTTGAAAAAGTTAAATGTTTTTAAAAAAAAATATGTGCTAATTATGAATAAAAAAATGATAATGTCAACCTTATGACTCTGCTTTATTATTAATAGTTTTACGAGTAGTACCAAAAATATCTTTCAAATAAGGTACAGAAAAACAATTTATACGAAGTATAGAGATCTAATTTGAAACGTTTTTCATACGCAACTCACCATAGTGATCTTTTTCAAAAGAAACTCATATGGGTAATGTGTCCATATAACCACATCATTGCCTAAAGTCCTACACTTTTTTGTTTGTAAAGGAACAATTTCTTCCTTTTATATTTGCACGGCAAAAGGCGAGCATGGAATGTTGTTTCATTATGTTAGTACAAAAATGATGCGGCGAAAAGTTGAAAAATGTCGAATACCATCGAAAAAGTCGAGAAGGTCATAAAGTCTATATCAGCCGAAAAATTGTGAAAAAGTAGGTGAAGTCAAAAATGATCGAATAAGTCGTATGTCTAATGTTGAAAAATCGCAAGATTCTGATATATGTACCCCTATACTGAGAAAAAAATCAATTAGGACCTGGTTAATTCAATTAGGAGACGTAATGTTTTGTCGTCGAGTTAAAATATTCTTATTTCAACCAGAAATCTGATTGAAAATAACTAAAATACATCTAGTTAATTCAAAACTATATGTGACAGGGAAAGTTAAAAGGGACCTACGGTTCGATAAAAATCGGTTTTCATTTTTTTGTCGATTCTTATAGATGCTCTTTTCAATGCAACAAACCGCAGCTTTCTAGCTGCATCAGTTTTTTCACAAATTCACTTCAAACATAGACACATTGACAAAAAAAAAACGTACAAAAAATCCAATGTGATAAACTTCTCTGAAATTGATCAAATTCGCTTAAAACTTGTTGCCCGGGAGTTTTCAGGGTCGCTGATTACGAATCAGGTATCAGATTTTAAAAATTCAAAATGGCAAATCCAATAGGGCTTATGCATTTTTTAAAAACCCCTCTGTCATATTGGACCCGTCATTTTGAGTTTTGAAAATCTGACTTTAAATTCATAATCAGCGACCCCAAAAACCCCTGAGTAACAAGTTTCAAGCGAATCCGTTCAATTTTCAAAAAACTTGTCTGCCATATTGAATCCGCCATTTCGAATTTTGAAGATCTGATACCAGATTTGTAATCAGCCACCCCAAAAACTCCCGAGTAAGGGGTTTCAAGCCATAAAAACCGTTCAGGCGCATCGAAATCCACTTCTTAACTTCAAAGTCGTTTTTCTCGAAAACTTATTTTCGTATCGTAGGTCCCTTTTATTTTTCCCTGTCACATATATGGTTAAACTCAATTGAGGCTTGTTAATAATATTAACCAGGAATCTATTTAAATTGACCAGGAATCTATTTAAATTCACTAGGAAATTGAAAAAAAATTTCAAAAAATACAACAAAGCCACTTTGTTTTACTGGCTGTTTCTATGACCATTCCTAGGGCCCATCGATTGACATCTCTCTTGCACAGATCGGACCAACTTTAGTTTCCGCCTATAAGCCGATTTTTCATATGGGATATTTACTTTTTCTTGGACATCTCGGAAATCCAAGCCCGCCCGAGGTTACTCATTTTATTCATTGGCCCCCTTTCTATGACCCATCATCGATTGACAACCACTTGGACCAACTTTAATTTCCCATATTTTACTCCAGTGTAGATTATACTACATGGTATGTATGTATGCCACTACTTTTTTTCAAAACGAAGGCTTTTTGATCTCATATTTTGTTTTAAAATACAAACATTTAAAAAAAAACATGTTTTTTTAAATTTTTAGATTTTTGGGAATAGTTCTTTTGGGCTAGCCAAAAATTAAATACCCTATACTGCACTAATTAGAGGTCTTACTACATATATTCATCCAGATCAAAGTAAATCTAGTACAGTTCTTACTACACTATCGGAGGCGAAGCTTACGATGCTTTACAACCTCAAAAATGCATTTCATTTATAAATTTTGAAAATATCAGATCTTACACATTTTTTGAGTAAAACTTTGATATATTTGCTGAATGAGTATTTTTTAATGAACTTGCAAAGCTACCTAATGATGTAAGTTTTCAATTAAAGGTTACAAGCAAAATATTTTTGCTTACATTTTGGTGCCCGCGATAACCCAGTAGCTTAGCCACTTCCGCCGCAAAGAATTTACCACTAAAAACGGAAGCACCGCATTTACTTAACCATCACCACCCACTTTTTCTCCAGTGCTTACCTGTGCCACTCTTAGCTACGTATGATTTAACTAAACAGCTTCCTCAGTATGGCGCATTAAAGGTTTTGCTTTTAGAAGAGGAGTCATGATGCTATAATGTACCGAGATAGAGCAAAGCCATTGTTATAATGAGTTAGATGTAAATGCTTACTTTTGGCAAAGGCACCTATCTTAAAGAGCTCTCTCAATATGCTCTTATAAAGTTATTACACGGAAATATCAGTTCCCGGTTAAAATATCACTCAAAATGTATGTGATTTGACGGATAGAAATGGAGTCTGATCTTGGCGGCAAATAAATGTTCGAGATTGCATCGTTCGTAGGTCAATAGTCCTTGCTTAAGGTATCGAATTTCTCAGCATAAAAAGTTCCTGATATAGAACGTTATATAAAAAAAAAATCGGTAAGGAGCTTCAGATTTGTAGACGTTGGACGTATTTCTCAGATTTTTAATACAAATTACATTTATTATTCAATATATGTAGTTATGTCTTCTTATATTGATTGTCGTTGGTAATTACACCATCATAAATGGCTAAACTGCGTACCAAGCAGTGTAGTTCAAATCTAAGATTTTGGGATAATTTTTTTTTTTTAAATTGGAAGCCACTTTCGATTGTTTTAAGTTTAGTTATAGATATATGTTTAATGTTTTAAACCTATTCAGGCAACATAACTTAATGAGTGATGAAGCCCATTTCTAGGTGGAAATCCAGGATATGGGCTACGGAAAATCCAACACTGTGTTATCCGAAACGATCATTGGTTCATATATCTTCAAAGACGAGGTTACCATCAACAGTGCTCAAACGGACAATGTTGGCTAACTATGGGACCTTAACGCATACTGCAAAGGGAACAATGATTCTGCTGCAAAATATCTTCAACAAACGAATTATATCGTGCAGTATCGACTTCAATTGAACGTAACATTCAGCAGATTTAACTACTCACGACAGTTTTCATTGTGCCTATTTCAAAGAGCGAATGTACGTCAATAAGCTAGGGATTAACTCCCACCGCAAACCAATATTCGTCTTGAAATAATACCATACCTGATAATTTGCGATATGTCATAGAAAATGTGTCAATTAGAAGGGACATGCCAAAAATGTTCACCAATTAAATTCCACATTTGCATGCCATACTTAAAAAAAAAATTAATTTACTTTGAAATAACACATTCGAAAAATTTTCGAATTGTGTAAAATGGGGGACAAATTTAGATTTAGCAGCCTAAAGCACTATAGGACACCTAACTAGCGCCCCTTGAGACGATATAGTTGAGGCGTTGTTTCTGCATGCATTTATGCAAACAAAAATGTCCAGAAGATTATACAGGTAACTACGACACATCATATTTTGTATTGCAAATATAAAACAAGAATTTTATGTTTTTATTTATATTGCAATGCCGTAACAAACGTGAAATGAATTTTTCGCCTCAGACTTTCCAACAACCACAAACAATGAATTTCATAAAACAACAATGTACCTTTTCTGTGATTTTAGTGCAACGAAACTTATTCATCTTCATTTTGTTTACTACCCACTAGGGCAGAGTTTTACGTTAAAGAATTACTTTAGCTAGTAATTTTTATTTGAATTGAAAATCGATTTTTTGAAAACAGTCGTAGTCAAAAGTATTAGGCACCTCTATATATCCGGACTTATCTCCGATCGAGCATTTGTGGAACATATTAAAGAGCAAAGTGCATAGACGTAGTGGAATAAAATTTCCCAAAATATATGTAAACGTTTATTTGAAAATATGCCCGTAAAATAAAAGCAATTAAATTCTAAGGGGGGAGGGGGCTAACTTAATATTAATTTTTTTAAATAAAATAATACGTAAAAATTATATATAATAATTTTACACATTTCTGAGTGATACTAGTAGAATTAACAAGATGTAAATGTGCATAATACTTTTGACCACGACTGTTGGTAAGTGTATAGGACCTGTGGTAAATAAATAAAGTTATGTGTGTTTATCTGAACAACTAAAAACCAAAAACAACCAATATTTTCTTTATTACCTTGTATTTTAAAGAAACGCAATTTAATATTAATTATAGCAGTAGTTTTTGTAAAATTAACATCTTATCTTTATGTTTGTAATTAAAAGAGACATTGCATTTCATACACTTTACAAAATTTCTTTACACCTTTATTCAAATTAATGATTTTTAATTGTTTTTCTAAGAAAATTACAATTTTAAATTTGCTAACAAAGTCTTTAATAAAATTATATTATTTTAAAAAGAGAAAAAATTACTAAATATTTTAGTTATTAATATATTTTGTTTTAAGAATTAATAAAAAAAATTCACTAGCTTGGCTGTTGTTACAACAAAAAAATTTTTTCTAAAAATTTTACTTTTATTTGTGATTATAACAATGTGTAGGTCCCACAATAACAATTCATTTAGACTCTGTAAATGTATATATAACAATTCAATTTGTAATTGAAAATGTTATTTATATAACAATAACATAATCTATAACAACAAAATAGTAATGGTAGTAGAAGTAGTGATAACAATAGTAGTTTTTCTAAATTTTAATAAAAAAGTTGTATATTGTAAATAGAACAGTTTTTCATTTCAAAAGAGCAGTTTACAGCGAGTTTTAACGAGATTTCATGTTTCATTTGTAAATAGCATAACTGTAATTAAGTTTAGTTTGTATTTCACTATTATAATATTGGGAAAATATTGTTTTTAAATATTATAAAAAATTATTGTTTAGTATTGTAGTAGTAAAGTATTAAAAAAATAGTAGTAGGTAGTACAAGTACTATATATTTGTATTGTACTGAGACAAAAAAAAATTACAAGTAGTATCAAAAGACCAGTGTGCAGTTGTGCTTTCAAAAAATTTGAGCTTTAAAGTTCATTATGTTAATTATTTAAAGTTTTAAATCTTTCTATTAATTTAATTTATGCACAGAAAAATTAATTAGTATCAAAATATTTATTAAATTTGAGTTTATTCCTCTTAACAAATATAAAAATGGTGCTTACAAATTTAATAAGCTTTTGCATTTGAACAAAGATTGCTGATGTGAAATGTTTTTAAATCTACAAGCAAATGTTTTAGATTTAATTTTGCAGCAAAGAAAAGGATAAAAATGCAAATTTCAAATTTTACGAAAACAAGAAAAAAAAGATTATACTAAATTAACTACGCAAGCTAGATTAAGTTTTATTCCAAATTGATTGGTGGATTTTAAACAGTCACGCACCTTAAATCGTTATAAAATGTAAGCGATCTTTTCTTTCAAACTATTTTCAGACAACCAAATTTTTATGTAATTATATTAAATTTTAGCTCATTTTAAAGATTATTTAATTTTCTTGGAACATTTTAACAAAAAGTTATTGTACACAAGAAGACATTTCACTTATAGCACTTGTAAGCTACTTATCAAAGTGTTTTAACTTTAAAAAATTTTTGTTAAAAACAAAATTTTCATTTACGAGTACACATTTTTGTACGAGTTAGTTCACCCAAAAATGGCGAAAAAACACAATAATTGTTAACAAAAACTGTTTTACCAGTCAAATAATTCGAAATTTATTATTTTCAAAGACAATTCTACAACCTATACCACAATCACTAATTTATTATGTATGTTAAGATTTAATTTGGCATACAAAATTAAATAAAAGTCACACTCCTTATATCAGAAAATGAGAAACGTATATTTACGTCACATCAAATTAAAGTCTGTTTTCAAATTCAGATAAGCCTAATATACCATACAACAATTAAAAACTTCGAAAATTGTTTTTAATAAAAATATTTGACTATAAACTTGCTAAAAAAATAATCAAAAATGTCTTATGGTGTAATAATGTATGGGTTGGTGTGGCATCTTCATTGAGTCGACAATACCAGGAGGTCAAAGGTTGCGAAAAAGGCTTTCATTTATTAACGCAAAAATAAGGCCTAAAACCAAGAAATATACTGATTGTATGTTCAATGCTATAAAGCATTAGAGATTTCATGTCCAAAAAAGTATTTTTTCTTTTTGTTACCGAAATTATTAGATAAGTAAATTTTGGAAACTTTGAAACAATTTTACTAGTAGAGATATTATCATACGAAGGTCTTAAGGGCAGGAAATCGCTTTTTTATATTTTCTTCAGCTTTTTGCTTGCTATATATTTCTCGACTTAAGGCTTACCACTCACAGCGTAGTGAGCAAAAACGTTTATTTTGTGAACTTTGATCACGCGCCATTGTGTGACCTTTGATCCCGCGTTATTGTGTGCTCTTTTGTTCTGGGCTGCATATTGACTTTAAATAAAAAATATGAATAAAGCTCATCTAGCTAAGAATTAATATAGTTTAAAATGGCGCTTTCGTACGCCTTCTTACAAAAGTTAAAAAAAAATTAATGTTACCTAACTCATTTATTTGGTTGTGAAAATGTCGAAAAATGTTTTGAGTTGGTTGAGAATATTCTGCAATACAGTGGAACAAAACGCTTAATGATGTTGATGCAATTACGACATTTATAGCGCATATTTATATGTGTGTGTGTGAGTTTGTGTTGCTAGCTATATGTGTGCTTGGTGTTTGTGAAGCGTGTTTTGATAGTTCAGCTGTTTGCCGAAAATATGAGTTTTCGATTTCGAGGGTTTGGCTTAATCGTATATAGAATGGTGCACCGCAATCGTTGATGATATCATGATATTTACGTTGTTTTTGTTGTTGCTATCCATAGTACAGTTTACTATTAAAAAGGCTCTTGCCATGTTGTTTATTTTTATTCATAACCCAATGGTATGGTATTTGTAGTGATGTTGTTAAATTAAGGTGTTGAGGAGTTGAGAGTGATAAAGGATAACATTTTCTGCCTGTTTTTAAGGTATTGTGTTTTGAGTTTTGTAGAGAGTTTTTTGTTTCAATATCAGTACATCAGTTAACTCTACAAAATTTTCATTATGCAAATATAAATTCTTTTTTTTATGATATTTTTGTTATTGGTTTCAAATATATTTGTTTTTGTTTCTTATCAATTAAATTGTTTCCTTACTCCCATTGAGAGGTATCCTGAAAAAGGAGGTCATACAAATTTAATAGTCGGTTATGCAAATATTTAAACCCTGCAAGACACAAAAGAGAAAAAAGAACACAAAATCAAAACAAGAAATGGAAAAGTTTTCCATATCCCTGCAAACAAACGATGGGTTACTTTTTGATTATACAAGGTGGTACGCACTTATGAGCTGTTCAAAAACTGCAAAAGATTTATTCCGCTTAAGATTTTCATACTATAAAATAAATTTTTCCAATATACATATCATGATAATTTTGTAAGTTAAAGCATACGTAGATTTCGAAAATAACTCCAGTGCTTGAGTAGTTCTCAAAAAATTGTCACAAGATGTAAGAAAAAATTTGAAACTATACAAAAATACCGAGCCGTGCAAGCTTTTCCACTATTCTACGTTCTTCTTCGTTCTTCATAGACTTTTTTGTAAGATCACATGAGACATTTATATCTCAATTTATTATCTCTTATGTTTCCGAAGTAAAGTTAAATAATTTGGGGTGGCAAGGAAATCAGAAAATTAGCATGAATTTCGTGACACCGGAAAGTATCGATTCAAATTTCATAAGTTTTGTTTTCTCTTGTGAAATTAGAAAAACTTAAATTACAAGCAATTTGTGTCAAATTGCATGCGAGTTTTTTAATATCGTACACATACCCATAGAATATTTTTTGAAATTGTATCTATATTTGACATTTAGTTGTGGGGTTACTAATAAAAAATATTAAAATATGCGATTTCCGTAACATCGCTTACTATTTTTTCAAATCTTAGGGGAAAATTGAAAATCTCATGATACTTTCGTAGACTAGCATGCGATTTTCGTAAAGTTTTATTTAAATATGTTGTCTCAGTTCTCATAAGGTTTTTTAAGATCTTAAAATTTTTTTGTAACCCACATGTGATTTTTTGTTTATTTACAAGAGATTTGCGTTTTAATGCAAGTTTTTTATTTTTTTTTTTAATTTTTCAACAGCACAATTCATATCTCTAAAATCTTGTAAAGTTTTGGTAATCTGTATATCTGTTTTAGTGAAATTTCGTAGAAAAATCTTTTACGGCAGCACTATGCTTCGAAATTACGTATGTATTTACATAACTTGATGCAACATTGCAACTTTTGTTAAAGTTACGTAACAAAAACTAAAGCGAAAAGATGAAACAAAGACTTTCTAACTTATAGTATGCACCTTGTATAATCAATTTATTATTACCACGAGATCGTAGTTATTTAAGTGTTCAGTACTTAGAAGCCTCAAAGAAAATAAGTTTGAAAGAAATTTTAAGAACTATAAAACTGTAAAAATCATTATGTTTTAGAAAAATCTGTAACCCAGTTTAGAAGTATAGGACATTTAAGACAATTTCTCCCACTGTTAAGCATATTCGGACAACATTTTCAACACTGTACCTATAGTTTTTATTTTTTATCAAATATTTGTTGTTTGCAGGGATGTTAACACACACAAAACACGCACATTTCTAATCTGAGTTTATCTAGACATCATATATCGTTATGCATGGTGTTTCAACGCATAGATAGCTCACAATCAGAGAGTTACATCTACCAGATTATGAATTTTCCAAAGCCGAACGTACCGGTTTTTACATTCACTTTATCGCCGCCATTATCTTTAGCATTAGTCTTTTTCGTTTTTAAGGAGGAAGCAGTGGTGCTACTGCTGATTTTATCCTCAGATTTCTTTGTACTTTTCCTAGGTGAAGTATATGAAACCTTAACCAAGGGCTCATCATCATCATCATCATCATCGTCGTCGTCATCATCATTGTCATCAGAGCGTTTGCTTACAGGTTTTTTAGCGGTTTTTTTGCTGTTGCTTGTGGATTTTGCAGATGAAGTGGATTTTTTGCTGCTGGTACTGGCACTGGTGGTAGAAGTGGCAAACTTAAAATTACCGCCTTTGCTGCTGTCATCAGCATCCGTATGACCTATGCGCTGGGCAGTCATTTTAGGAACTTTAGTTGATTTCTCCAATTTTGTTGGACAGCATTGGAATGGTCTGTAATCGTTTGGTACAAAATTGTTACCACGTCTAGCTGAACGGCCGTCATGACCCAATCCAACATAGAAACATTCGTCATCTGTGTACAAACAAACAAAAACATTTTGTCAGAATTGAGGAATTTTAAAGAAATGTTTTTTTTTTATTTTATTAATTAAATTCTATTTAATTTTTTTGCATATTTAGTTCTTCAGATATCAACATTAATTAATTAAAAAATAAATATACAAAGAAAAAAAAGTTTATTAATTATTATAACTTTTACATGTTTTTTTTTACTTTGTTTTACTGGCATTGCAAAAACATTATGAATTTAAATATTTCAAAAAAAAAATCTGCGGTTTCAATAAAAATTGAAATCAAACCACAGAGTAGAGTTAGTAAAGATATTCAGATTTGCATTGTGGAACAAGAAAGCGTGCTTCAAATTATGCAAAATTAAGAGGCGTTTTTCGCTCAAATTTTAAATATTTTTATTAAATTTATAACTGACAAAATGTTTTTGATGCTGACATTTTAATTCTCAATTTCTGTACTTCTACGATTGTATTGCTAATTTTATTTGTTACAATTTTTACTGCGCTATTTCAATTAATATTAGATTTTGCGAAAACTTTCGTAATATAAAATGTGTTTTAAGTAAAAAAATTGTTTGGTTGTTTTTGATTTTGGTTTTAATTTGGCATTATTATTTATTTATTGAGTAAATTAACGATTCGGAAAAATAAAAAATGATTAATAAACAAACAAAACAATTAAGTTAATATGGATATATTTTGTGAAACTATAACGGATATACGAAAATTTAAAAAATATTTGAAATTTAAGTTTTTGTTTTTGATTATATCACTAGGGATCTTTTTTTTAAAATTTTTTAAAAAACTACATTTAAAAACAAATTTTAATTATTTTTTAATAAAACATTGTGTCAGCTATGATTATTTTAGTTTCCTTTTTCGTACTAATTGTAAATAAAAAAAAAGTTCTTGTAGCATTAAAATTTGTTGTTTTCTTTGTTTATTCTTTAGTTTGTTAGTTTAAAGATGATTTAAATCAGTGACGGTCATGTGTTTTAACATAAATATATTATTAGCTCATATACATAGCAAATGCCCTCATTCGATAATACATTGGGAGCAATTAAATGCTTTAAGCTCGCAAACAGTAACTATGTACATATATGCGTATGGCCGTCTCTGATTTAAAGTAAGAAAAGTTGTTAATGTTAATACAAATACAGAAAGTTATTTGACAACAGGGAATATTGCAAATAATGCAAACAATTCCTTAAGAAATATGTTCTTCATAGATTTTTTACTACGTTTTAAGAAGTTTTCAAACATAAATGAAACGGTGTTCTTTAACACATAATATAAAATAGGTTTATCTAAAAGATAATGTATTCACGTTAATGATTTTGAACTTATTATTTCAGCTTGAAAAATATCTGGGACGACTTTTATGATTTATTTCCTTGAAGTTTTTTTTTTTTAGCTAAATATACATTAATTATCTCGATTTTCTTAAAAGATAATCGTTCTAATCTGTCAAGCAGAAAATATTTGTCATAAAAACGTTATTTTTCCGACTTTTTTAATAAAAAACTATATTTCAAATAATGTTTGTTATATCATATATAACAAATCAATTGTTCGATCAAAAATTAAATCATTGGATGATTATAAATTTGCTCGTAAACATAAAATTATAAAAATAAATGTTATTCTTGATCGAAAAAGTAGATACATATCTCTAAGTAACGATTATGCAGGATAATAGTAATAATTGTTACATTAGCACGTAATCGCTGAAGCTTCATACAAAAAAAAATGTTATAGGGAATTTGGGATAACATAAATATGTTAATAACATAAACTTTTGAAACCAAATTAAATTCATTAGTTGTTCACATATTTTCTTAAATAACATAAAATGCATTTTAGAATTGGTATTTCAGTTTGTGTATCTAATTGTACAAGTAAAATCAAATTGTAATTAATATAAATTTTGACGTAAAGCGATTAACTGACATTATTGTAGTAACAGATTAAGTGTTACCTTCTTCCGTAGAAGAACGTTTTTTGGAATACTTCGAATCTGTTAGACGGAATAAAATTTTAAGTAGGTAATCGTGTGTATATTTCTAAAGGATTAAATGTTTTGATATGATGATTGTATTGTGTTGCGGATCGAACAGGTTTCTTGCAGAACAAAATTAAATTTTTAAGACTCAAGTTTATTTTTAATTTTACCTATCTTATTCTTAAAATTTCCAGCGCATAATTCTGATACGTGATAGACCTTTTTAGACTTGCTTTTCTTTTTCTTTTCGTTGTCGTTGTCGTTATCATTGTCATTATCGTCGTCGTCATTATCATTGTCGTCATCGTCCTCATCTTTGTCAATACCATTTTCGTCATCGTCATCATTATTTTCATCGTTATCATCATCATTATTATCGTCGTCATTGTCATCATCATCATTATCGTCATCATTATCGTCATCATTATCATCGTCATTATCGTCATCGTCATTTTCATCATCATTATCATCACCATTATTATCATCATTGTCGTCATCGTCTTCATCATTATCGTCATCATTATTATCGTCATTATCATCATCATTATCATCATCATTATTATCATCATTGTCATCATCGTCTTCATCATTATTGTCATCATTGTCATCGTCATTATCATTATTGTCATCGTCTTCATCATTATTATCGTCTTTGTATCTCAATTTGTTTCGCCTATTGCCTTCACTTTTATTTTTGTGTCTATTTCTATTATCTTTTGTTTTTGTCTTTCGTTTTAAATCTTTCTCGTCTTCGTCGTCATCATTTTCATTATAATCATCACCGTTGTCATCGTCATTATCATTTTCATCATCGTCATTATCATTGTCATTATCATCGTCATTATCATCATCCTCATTATCATTATCATCATCCTCATCGTCATTATTATCATCCTCATCATCATCATCCTCATCGTCATTATCATCATCGTCATTTTCATCATCATTAGCTAATTTTCTTCTTTTACTTATTGTGACTTTCGTCATTTTTGTTCTTTCTCTTGGATGTAGTTTAGGATTCTCATATCGAACTCTCATTAAACCGTCGTCATGGTCTTCATCATTATCTTCGTCATCGTCGTCATGTCTTGATTTCCTTAGCTTTTGTGAAACACGTTTCTTAAGTTTCCTCAAGTTTTTAGCTGCCTTTTTACCAGCTTCACCATCATCGTCATCATCATCATCATCATCATCGTCATCATCATCATCATCATCATCGTCATCGTCATCGTCATCACCTCTATGTCTTTTGCGTATAATCGAATGTTTAAACTGTCGTAACTCTTCCTTTTTATTAATAGACACATCTTCATATTTAAACTTTTTACGTATTTTTTTATTATCATTTTTATCATCATTATCATCTTCGTCATCATCGTCTCCACCATCATTGTCTTCATCATCATCGTCTTCGTCGTCATCTTCTTCATCATCATCATCTTCGTCAATATCATCGTCATCATCGTTATTGTCTTGATTGTCATTTTCATCGTCGTCATCGTCATCGTCATTGTCATCTTCATCATTGTTATTATTAATGTTATCGTCGTCGTCATCATCATTGTCATCGTCTTCATCCTCGTCGTCATTATCATCATCGTCATTCTCGCTATCATTATTTTGATTATCTTCATCGTCATCTTCCTCATCATTATTATCATCGTCTTCATCATCATCGTCATCGTCATCATCCTCATCATTTTCGTCTTTGTATCTCAATTTTTTCCGCCTATTACCGATACTTTTATTTATGTGTCTATTTCTTTTGTCTTTTGTTTTTGTCTTTCGTTTCAAATCTTTATCGTCTTCGTCCTCATCTTCATCATCATTATTGTCATCGTCATCGTTTTCATCGTCATCGTTTTCATCGTCATCGTTTTCATCGTCATCGTTTTCATCGTCATCATTTTCATCGTCATTGTCATTATCGTCATTGTCATCATCGTCATTGTCATCATCGTCATTGTCATCGTCGTCGTCGTTATCATTATCATCATCCTCTTCACCATCATCATTGTAGTTTTCATCATCATCATTGCCTATGATAACATTTGTTTTCACAGCAGATGAAAATATAACGATTAATAAATTTATATTCTTAATTACACAATAAATATGCAATACAGGTATCAAGTAGGATGAAACATAAAACACAATTCTTTAGTATTGAAGAGTGGAGTATTTGATGAAGTGGGTAGATGGTATCATCTCTTGATATGAGTGAAATCAAAGTATTACTATAGGGAATTATACGCACCTAAAGTAGTATTTATGAAAATCAAATTTTTCCTCAAATTGGTAGAAATGCTTTTAGAAATCTTTTAAACACAATACGATCAATGTTATCTAACAATACCGTGAGTTTATTTTGTTAAGAAAGGTGTTTGGAATAAAAAAAAAGAAGAAAAAAGAGTATTGTATACATAACATACATGTGTATGTAAATCTATATAATGTTCTTTCACATATCAGTAAATCCTCAAAAAATCTTCTTTTGCAAGTTAAAACAAGAGATAAGAACTACTGCTTTATATTAAATCGAATTATATGTGACGTGAAATAAATGAAGTTTGCATATCTCATGTGTTATTTTGGGTGTAGGCAAAATTAAGCTGCGAATAATCGCCCAAAATATTAAAATAAAAATTGACCAGTCTTAACGTAACAAAGACAGCCTTTAAAAAATGCAGTGGCATGCTTTCTTTCAAAGACATCGCACAATAAAAACCGGGTCTAAAAACATCTTTTTAATGCTTTTTTTTCATTTCAAGATTAATTATTTGCTACAAGAGTACTTAGCTTTGAGGACCATTTATTTAATTTTATGTCTACTCATTCTAGTACCTATCGTGTGTGTTCCGCGACATTGTTGCAAGATCTTTAAAATGATTTTATACGTTAATGGATTATTCATTAACTTTATTATAGAAAGTTATGATATGGGTATATTTTTGACTAATTGTGTTAGTTGCATTGTAAAAATTTAAGAGTTTTGAAAGACCTTTCAAATAAGATACATGTATATATTATTGCTTATATTTACCACCCGTTTATATCGATACCTTCTATGGGATCTTGCATGTATCATTGGAGTTGATATATATAATTTTGATATTTTTAGACTTAGTAATTTGCCGATTTCAATCTTTTTATGATACAACCATGCCCACAATTTGATATCACTTTTACAGAAATTTTTAATTTTTGTGTTATTCTGCATTGAACATTGTTCTCAAGACTTTGTCGACAGTTACATTTTAGACAACTTGACCTACAATTTCAAAATTTACGTCGCTTAAGGGACGTCACAATTTTTTATAATTAGCAAAAAGATGTTTTAAGGATTTACTACTATAATAAAACGAATATGATTATAAAATTGATTGCTTTTTTTGATTAGTGATCAGTGAGCGATTAATTGAGACAAGTGGGTTTAGAAATTTAGAAAACCTTTAACATGAACGCTTACTTTTCTGATTGATTAACCACTGCAACACACGATTTTCATTTCTGAGATTACCTAAAAAAATAATTCAAATAAATTATTCTTAAATGCCTTTATCTTAAAATATGTGAATAACTTACCATCATACATAATCGGAACGCCAGTCTCGTAATAGACTAAGGCTGGGAATGCAAAGATGCCAATTTCGTGAGCCAACTTCACGTCGTTGGACTTGACAAATTGTATGCCATGCTTATCGGTGTCATCATCAATGTTTTCTAATTCTTCAAGAATGTGTGCGCAAGATTCACATTTATCATCATCTATAGTGAAGTGTCTCATGATATAGTTTGCCATACAAATTATTTTAAAACACACTTACAGAAGAAAACCGCCAAATGTTCAACGTCATTGATCAAAACTTGTAGAGTTTTACGATCGACAGATTCAATAACATCAGCTGTTGATTCATGGAGTTCAGTTACCCATTCGAGAATTTCTTCTTCCTTCATAAGATCACCTATTTGAAGCAAACACAATACGTATACATATGTTAAGTCTCTCAATTTCTTAATTACTCTTAAGCTTACCGGTATAGATAGTTCTAAATTTATGTCTATAAAATGCAAGTGCTGGCAGCCCTGGTAGATCATATTCTACATCAATGTTATTATCGGATGTCTTTACGAAATCGATATTCTTTTCCTCACATTCATCATCAATATTTTCCAGTTCATTAAGTATCTTTTGTGCTTTTTTGTCACCCTCTTTATCTAAAACATAATTTTTAAATAAAATGCTTTTAAAAAACTATTTCAACCATATATAAATTGATACTTACAGAAAAATACAACAACGTGATCATTTTCGGCCAACATCTTATCCAGCATTTTTACATTGACTTCTTCAATTTTACCGGGAATTTCAAGTGTATCTTCATCGGTTATCCAAGCCAAGACTTCATCCTCATCATCTATGTCTCCTGTGAAGAATAATGGATCACGATTTCTGAAGAATACCAATTGCGGATAACTCTTAATGTTGTGCTTCTTTGCAATCACTGTATCTTCAGTGGTAACGAAAATAATGCCTGCTTCATCCAGTTCATCGTCAATGCTTTCTAATGCATTTAAAGTGTGATCACACTTATCCCCTGGATCACATGGTCCGGTAAAGAAGACAACGACGTATTCATGATCATTAATTAAATTAACAAGTATTTCATCAGTCACTTCTTCAATGGTGGCAGTTTTCTTTTGCAAAATCAACCATTCCAAAACTTCTTCTTCATTCATCAGATCACCCTCATATAAAGCAGGGATTTTATTTTCGAAATAGATCAAAGCTGGTAGATGATCTAAACCATACTCCTTGGCTTCGGCACCATTGTCAATACGTACAATGACAATACCTTCTTTTTCGAGTTCATCATCAATATTTTCAAGCTCGTTGAGAACACGTATATCTTGTTTATCGTCTTTATCATCTGTAGGGTAAAAACCTCATTAAAAATATGTAGTAATACAATATCTTAATCATTATGTATATAAAAATATAAAGTAAGCATTTGTCGGTGCAAATAATGTTTTATAAGTATGTATATGAAAATTTCACCGGATAGTTTTAATTTAGTTTGATGCAAATATGTTTTTCATCTTTTATTTATTTATACATATATTTATTTATTCACTTATATCACTTGTTTATTTGTTTATTAGTCAGTCAGCCCTTTTGTTTTTACTTTTTGTTTTCATTAGAAAACATTATCCAAAAATTTAAAAGAAAAGATTGGTCTTATATTTTTTTGAGGATTTTACCCACACTCTTACTTTTTTTGTGTACGATAATTTTGCTGAAAATTTAATTCAAACTTACAGAAAATTACAGCCAGATGCTCAGTGCTCTCTACCAATTTATCCTTCATCTCATCTGTTACTTCTGGAATTTCAGAATAACGCTTCTGGTGCACCAACCAGCCAAGTAGCTCATCTTCCTTCATCAGATCACCCTCGTAGATGTGTGGAATACCGCGTTCAAAGAGTACAATCGAAGGTATATTATCGATACCCCATTCCTTTGCTTCATTATCGTCATCGATTTTAACAAAAGCGATATCATTCTGATCGCACTCATCGTCGATGTTTTCCAACTCTGCGAGGATTTTCTGTGATTTTTTTTGATCCTTATCGTCTGCAGGTGGAGAAATATAAATGTTAGCGATTTTGAGAAGTTTTAAGGGTTTTTTTCTAAAAATTAAGGAAATGTCTAGAAAAAGTATGCCTTCGTATGGTAATATTAATCTACAAAATTAAGTTTTCTAGGGAGCCTAATGACATAACTAAACTAATAACTGTTCCAAAAGTTATACATTTTAAGAAAATCATTTTCATATTATGAAATATATACAAAAGATAGATAGGAAAAAGAGTCTTATATACAAATTATAGCAAGCAATTTAAGATACGTTATATCATTTTGTCAGTTTACGCTGATAGGCAACAAGTATCACATGTTTACATTGTTTTTTACATCCTAGTACGTGTATCTATCACAATATCTAATATTATTTTTTAAGCGACATCCCAACGACAATATCAATCAATACTATATACAATTGTAACAAACCCAATGCAAGACAAACTATTAGTTTCGCGCCGATTTTTCCTGTAACTTCCTTGCATTGAATCTGTTCGGAAACTTACAGAACAGCACAGCAACGTATGGCATTTTGTCAATTATTAAATCCAACATTTCATCAGTGATATCTTCAATTTGATCGGAACTTGTTTGTTCTTCAAGCCATTTTAATAATTTCTCCTCATCCTCTAGATTGCCCTCGTAAATCGTTGGAATGCCTTTTTCAAAGTAAATTAGTTTAGGAACTTTATTAATGCCATATTCAACCGCCTCTTCAGGATTATCGATTTTCACGAATGTTACACCAAGCGCATCGCACTCATCGTCGATATTTTCCAATTCTTCTAGTACCTTCTGGGACTTTTTGTCGTTGTTGTCATCTTTACATTACACGCAGACCAATAACAAGAGATTGTATTTTATTTCAGAAGCTAAAGTTTATACGCAATATATTTACAGAAAAGTACAGCCATTACTCGACCTTCTTTAACCATTTTGTCGAGCATCTCATCGGTGACATCTTCGATTTCATCACGCTCCAATTGTCCTAGCAGCCAATGTAGTATTTGTTCCTCATCCATGAGATCGCCATCGTATACATTAGGAATTTGTTTTTCGAAATAAACAATAGCCGGAATCTACGCAATTCGTGGATATCGAATATATGTATTACAATAAATTGGCTTTATCTCCAAATATTCATTACCGTATCGATTCCGTAATCTTCTGCGATCTTAGCATCATCAATTTTAACAAATTGTATGCCATGTTTATCGCAGTCGTCATCGATTTGTTCTAGCTCTTCCAACACGGTCATAGAATCATCATTAGCATGATCATCTGTTAAAATATTTTTGTTTTATTAGTTAGCACATACACCAACTTATCAGTGAACACAACCACAATGAGTACATACAGAAAAGAACAACCAAATTATCGATATTGCTGATTAAGGTGCCCAATGTTTTGGCTGTAACATCTTCAATTACATCGTCTTCATCGCCAGTTGATTTATTTTGCACCAACCATTCCAAAACATCCTCTTCACGTGACAGTTCACCTGCATAAGGGAAGAGGAAGAGCAGGATTTATTCCGGATCAAATCCTTTGTAAGTATGTTTGCATGAGTTACCTTCGTAAATAATTGGTGTCTGATGGCGATAGTAGACCAATACTGGCAAATTTCCCAAATTGTATTCGTCAGCCAGTGCCTCATCGTGTATCTTGACAAAGCCGATGCCAAGTTGGTCAGCTTCGTCATCGATGTTTTCCAATTCTTGTAAAGCCTTGGCACATTTGCGGCACTGTGGCTTATCTATGATTTGACAATGCAAAGATTATTGAAGATCACTGTTACAATAAAGATAGACAGAAGGATTTGGCAAGGTTTAACTAGCGGGTTTTCAAGTTAGATGTTTATTTTGGTTTAATGTTTTGTTTATTTTGTGTGGATTTTCTAGGCGGCGGCTGTGGTTGGCGGTTCGAAGCGGTTTGTAAACGAATGTATTTTTTTGAGGTATGTGCAGTGAGTGGTTTATTTTTGTGGTTGTGCGCTCGTTGTATTTGTTGGATTTTGAGTGGTAGGATGCATTTGATTTTTATGTTTTAGGATTGATTTAAGGAAATGGTTTCAACTTAAGATATTACTGACGACTTTTAAATAAAAAATAAAGGATAAACTACGCTGGCAAGAACATGCAATTAAAAGTATAAAGTATTGTCATATGGTATATAAGATGTTTTTTTAACAATATACATATGTACAAAATAAAAGTTATTCAATTGTTTTTTTTTCGTAGGAGTACATTCACATGTTATATTATTATCTTTTCCACACATCAATTAGAAAACTCTCAATTTCAAATTAAAAAAAATAGTTAGGGTATTATGTTTGGCCTCATTAAAGATTATGGATATACTCAACACAGCTACGAACTAGAGCAGTGAAAAGCGCAGTAAAACTCAACATATACAAAGCATTAGGACCTGATGGCTTATTAGCCCATATGTGTTCCACAACACTGGAATTTTTATAATTCGGATAACGACCTGTATTGTAGAAAACGGTTCCACATCAAATGAACACTCCACGAGCCTTGAAGTTCCCCCACAATGGCAGCGCTAGAGTGATCGATGCTTGAGGCGAAACGACACAATTACCGCTCCCTTCCGTGGACAAAATTTGAAATTATGAAGTTTTCATAAGCAAAATAAAAATGTATTCAATAAAAACAAGCCATTTTGCCGATCCAAAGCTGGCAGGCGGCTGTCTTCCTTCGCCCTATTAGCTCCGCTACTGAGTAACAAAACAAGTGATGTTCTGGGCATATCTGCCACAGCTATTAACCTTCTTAGCTATTAAGGTACAACCAGACTCGAAGTGGGCAAATAATGTGATCGATGTATTGAAAGAAGTTGCTAAGGGTCAAACTTTGCACGTTTATTAGTCCGTAACTGAGCTGCTAGATCGAGTTCAATACCTATCGATAAAACTAATAGTGGATACGAATATATTCTGTCCTATTGGCTCTCCCTTACTCTCTCTCTCTCTCATTTGAATCCGATAGATAAAATAAACAAAGGTCTAAAAGCTGAAAAGTACATACAAATTTTGCAAAACAATCTGATAAGCCATGTATGGATAGGCATATACAGGTAATTGGGAAGTATCGGTATAAATTTGATACCAAACATACAGATAAATTAAGAAAAACGTTCATGTATCCAATCAGGCACTTTGGGTGCGATGCTAAATAGGTGGTAACACTTAACAATTCCGCAGACAAGAACATTTTGTACGAAAATATAGAATTTACGTGAAAAGAAATTTCAACAGAGAGCTGCAGGTGACTTATTACATCCATGCGCGTACCAGAAGCTAGAAGTTTTAATGAAAAGTGGTTTTCAATCGAGATACTGAATAAAGTTATCAGAAATAAGACATTTGAAATAAAATGTATTTTTTTTTTTAATTTATAAGGGGTGTTTCTATTTAATAAACTACAGCTGTAAAAACTCTTTATACACAAAGGAATCATAAATTAAGTAACTGATGAAGGAAATGTTACAAAATTGTTATGTTCAATGTTTTTAAATAGCATATTTAGCAAAAAAACAACAAATTTGGGCAACAAAAAACAAAAGTGACCCCAAAAATGTGTTATACTTTATGTACATCCAACCTGTTTGAATTTTTTTTTATACAAAAAAAAATAGACGAAACAAGAGAATCAATAAAATAAACGAGTACATTTTTCAATTAGAAAATTGTAAACAATCCATTGAGAGTATACAATTAAAATCAACAATTAATTCGGAAAGTTCACTCTCGTGCGCAGTGCATCATTTCACTTTTATCTCAGAGCACATTTATTCGTTAAAATTTATTTGACGAAAAAACGAGTTTCGAAAGCTTTTGACAGACATTCTTATCGAAATTGATTTTCGAAACAATTTTGAAATTATTGTTGATTGTTGAACATGCAGATCTTGACTTCTGCCACACTTCTGTCCATTTGTCTAGTTGTCTGTCCGCCAGTTTATTCGCTTGTTCATTTGCAAACCTTAACTAATTTTTTGTCAATTCGATTTCTTGTATTCTGACGCGCCGCGCTGCCCTCTTTTATGCGTACATTAAATTTGCAATTTCTTGGCTTGTTGCCATTTTATATTTTACAGTGTACTTAGTTTTTTTTTTAATTTAATATTTATGCATACTACGTACAATATATGCATATTTTAAATTCATTAGGTTTTTTAAATTAGTCATAAGAAAATGCTCTCAGTTAATAAAAATGTCTTCCTTCCTGTTACGATTTCGTTATAGGTAGTGGTTTTGTTATTTGTCCCATGCATACCTGCGTTGCATTTCATCAGGTGTTTGATCTTGAGACAACTGCTTTGAAGAATTCAAATTAAGAGAGCACAAACTAAATGATACGTTCAATATGTGGTAATTAATTATAATACTTTCTTATGTCAGAGTGAACGTATGCCACATTTGTATTTAGGGTTACTTCAGATCGTTCTATAGCTAAAATTTTATTTAATAAAGAACAATCAATTCAGTCTTTTTACATCATCAGAAGATAAAAGTTCCATGAAAAGGTCTTAAGGACACATTTGACGTATTTCCTGAAGCAATCAACTCAATTGGTTTGACAATTAGCATGGCTGTCATTATTGAATTTTTGGTTTCTGTCGTACAAAAATTCAACCAGCCACAATAAATTCTTAGGTACACGTTTCAAAACGTTAAACTTATTGTAATGGCATTGAAATTTAAAAAATCATAAAATATAGGTGATGTATCTCAAATGGAAAATGAGAAGATGAGTGGGCGTTTGGTTGGTCGCTTGTGTTGTTTAGATTGTGATGATTGTTTATGTGACAAAGCCAAAGTCAAAAACCAAAATGAAATTCGTGGGCATACTAAATTTTTTGAGATCTTAAACAAACTTTTATGTATTTTATTGTAATAAATTAAGGTGAAGACACAAATAGGCGCAAAGTGAACGACGCGTAGTCGATCAGTGGGTCAGTGAATATCTCAAAAGAATATACATATCTATGTATAGCTTTATGAACATAAAGGTGAAATTGCAATTGAATGTAAGGAAATTCCTTAAGGGGACTCGTATATTCTTTTTAATTTTTTTTAGGTAACTGCGTACGAGATGCGATCTTTAGAAATTATATCATATAAAAACAAAATTATTCCCCAACCGATGTTTGCGGAAAAGTAAACTAGAATAAAGGCAAAAATATAATGAGAATTATTTATAATCGCTCAAAAGAATCAAAATTCCATTACATTTTTTTTTTTTTTTTTTTTCAGTGAACATTGCACAAAAAAAATTTAAATTATCTTTTTATAAATCAACTATATGTGCAAAAGCCTACAGATTATAAAAGTGGTTGATTTTTTTTATATTTTTTTTTTTTGTAATTATTTATAAACACTCAGTATGATCACCATATGTGCACCCCGTCTGACGGCATAGAACGTTCAGTCGACTTCCTACTCCTGCTTTTCTTTGTTTATAAAGATAGATTTATACTAGGTTTACCAAATATTATTAATATTAAAATTCCGAAAAATAATCCTAACAAAGTAAGGCTAAGTGGGAACCCCCCTTAACACATGTAAAATTAAAATAAAAGCAAAGGCAACAAAACAACAAATTGTTTCAGACGACTGACAGTTTACAATGCTTGCAAATATAAATAAATGAAAACAAAATATACAAAAAAAAGTACACGAAATGCATTAAAAATACATTTGGTTAAAATGCACTATTTTATGTTATCTCTTGCACTAACTCTTGCGTTTTGTTCACAAATGCAATTAAGAATTTTTTCGACGTGTCTATTTTTCTACCAGTCCGTCCAAGTGCAAAAATAAACGTGTGTCAGACGGAGCGCCGTTTATTCGAAAATGTAAGGAGTTCATTAGAAATGCTAAAACTTTAAAAATATTTGATCTATATTAAAAAAGATGTCAGCACTATTCCTTCTTTGATACTTTAAAAGTCCAATAAATAAAAACATTTTTTATGTCATATGCAGGTTAGTAAAATCTTCCCAAGGTTGAAACTTGGGAATAACATTTTTCGAAATATTTCAATATATTTAAAAATTTCCATCTATGTACTTCAACATTTTTCGACTCTTGAGACGTGTCTGTCTTATCTAGTTTTAAGTAAATATCTAGTACAAAACTTGTTTATACAAATCAAACAGAAACATCTCGAAATTTTTTTTCTACATAACCTACAAAAACCGGCGCTATTATGAGTAAATTGTCAGGGCTGTTAGTTTTTCCCACTTACATTAAAAAATACGAACATTGAATCAGAAAGCAATGTGGTTTTTTGTTATTGAACTTCTCTCAGCTGTTAAAAATTCACGCCAAAAATATCGAATTTAAGCATTAATAAAAATTTCAGATTAAATAAAGAATTTAAACATTTTGTTTAAAAGCATTATGTACTGCAAATTAGAAGTATCAACATTTCTTTTATTCTCAAACGTGCAAAACTAAAATTGCTTACAAATTTTTTCCATTTTTCACCTCTACAGAAGAAAGTCATTTTAACTAATTGCATAGGTTATATTGTGTGTAGGGCTGAAAAATTTCAATATTTATTTTTCTTTTGAAAATGGAAATTTTTTTTATTCGGTATGGAACCAGAATGTATTTGAAATTCGAAATATACAAGTATTTTTTCAACATACGATTATGAGAACTAAAAAAACATAATTAGGCAGGAAAGCGCAAAATGAGTTCTATTGTATTTTTGCTTTTCAGTCTCGATAAAAGTTAAGAATTAAACTTATTTAGCATAGCACAAAATTGCTTCTATTCTATGTCTATTTTTAACAACAATCGTAGGTGGCAGCGATATTGTTCAAGAAAATGTTGAAAAATATACATAGTACGTACGTATAGTATGAAGAAAAACAAATAAATATTTAAAAAGAAAAATATACTCAAAAATTTTTTTATGCTATAAATTTGAAAATAAAAGAGAATTATTCGAAACGAATTTTTTTTCTCTCATTTTAAGTTAACATTGTATTTGCGAGTACTTTCTTAAACTTATCGACTTATTATCTAGTTTTTTTGTCGAGGCTATGCATTACACTTTAAAGAAAATAAAAGAAAAACTTTAAAATACTTAGCAAACGAAATTCACGCTATTTGTTTTGTACTGTAATCTACAATACAAAATTTTTTTTGATCGTGTGACGCGCCGGCTGCTGACTGGGACAAACATAATCTGGCTGTGAGCCCAGGCAATAATACAATTCGAAGGCAGGCCAAGTATATAAATGTTGTTAAGTTTTTTTTTCTCTTTTCTTTTTACTTTGCTTTACTTTTAAAAATCAATTTTGATTTTATAGGGAATAGGAACCTGCCGTGGAACATAATTTTCATCATGTTTTAGTAACAGGAGCGTATACAAACTCATTATTTCACTTCATCTCGAATAATAAATAAAAAATAAAGTCTGTAAATCGTACACACTAAAAGTGAAACTAAATTTTAAACTTTGCTTTTATATATATAACAACAAAAAAGTAACGATTACAACATCGAATAAGTCAAGAAGTATTAAATGGCACCGAAAAATTGGATGTAATCGAAAAATATCGAATAGTTTCGAAAATGGTAATAAAGTTTAAGACTAAAGTATTGATGAATTGTTAGGTACCCGGTCATAACCCCACTGGTCATAATCCCCAAAATGATTTTGGGCATTATGTCCGTTTTTTTTCCGGTCATAATCCCCTTTTTTTTTGGGGACTATGACCACTTGTAAGAACGGACATAATCCCCAAAAACATGAGGACATAAGGCCAAATAATTTTGGGTGCTTATAACAAAATAAATGAAATTTCAAAAAAAAAATTCGCATAATATACTAACTTCTATTTAGAATTACTGTGGGTAGCGATGCTGGTGTTGGATATATAATAGACTGAGCCGCGAAGCCGGTGTCGGATTTTTTGGAGTTTTAAATCCTGAGCTGCGGCCGTAGGCCGCCCACTTACACTAACTTTTATGTAGAAGCGTTGTTGGACATATGCGAGGATGTAATCCTTGTCCGAAGGCCGCCCACTCTTGTATTTTCAAGCAAAACAAATGTGGTCATAACATCCATGGGTGTTATGTCCATCGTTATGAGTGGTCATAATCCCGAAAATTTTTTTGGGGACTATGACCGTTTTTTAGGTGGACATAACGCCCAAAATTTTTTGGCCATTATGACCATTGGGGTTATGACATGGCACCGAATTGTTAGGAGTATGGAAAAAGTCTATAAAATATCAAACTGTTTCGGATAGTATTGAAATCATGACTTCTCAATCTTAAAACTTATTTTTTTATGTTACAGAGCATCTCTTGCAGATAAAAGTGGTAACGTACAATGTCCAGCAATGGATGAAACTCATTGGATTTTTAAAAGTTGTATAATTCCAGAATTTGAGGAAAACATTCAAGCCGAAATATAACAAATAGGTAATGGAAAATACTGTGGTCGTTTGAGGGATATTGTTTTTACACACAATACGGTAAAAAATGCATTACTTACTTATATTCTTTAATAAAAAGAAAAAATTGGTAAAAAATCTCTTAACTTTAGTTAAGTTTTATATCATTGAGTCATACACTGACCACTCTGTATTATCCTCGAACAACCATAAAACAAAAATTACAGAAAGTTGAAGGCCATGCCGAAATGGCTTGAAGAAAGAAGGGTTATGAATATAATATTAAAAATTGAATAATACCGCGATCTCTTTTTCAATTAAATTAAAAAGAAACACCTTAAAATTGAGGTCGCAAATTTAAAAAACAAAAAACAAAACTTTTATTTAGCAAGCTAGTCGAAATGCATTTGCTTAGAATAAATTTTTTAAATGATTTTTTTGTTCTTCTTGTAATAACATTTTAGATCCCATAGCCACCATAACAATTTTGAATTTTTTATCATACAAACATATTCAATCATCCATACAATTATAGGAAGAAGATAAATTAAATACCATATCTTATTAATAAAGCGTTAATGCATATGTATATTGTGGTAAGTCCAATAAAAACATTCAAAGTAGAAATATCTTTAAAATCAGATTAAGAGAACATTAATGGAGGTAAACATGTGGAGTAGTGGCACTAAAGAGAATGAAACTATGTATACAGGATCAATACAGGTTACATTAACTTACCCATAACCCTAGGTGGACATGTGGCATGATCGGGACCTGCGATACAATTTAATAACATATTTTAAAAAGGTGAAGAAGTATTTGAAACAGAAACCTCCTTAAGACACATGTTCATATTTTTGATACTTTCACGTTTTGTTCGCCTCCACTTTGTTAAGTTGTTATTCGGTTAGTCACAAGTTACAATTACGATACAATAAGTAGCGTGTTAAACGTTTTACATTTATTCATAGTCAGCTATACAAATACGTAAGATTCTAACTGAATACTAACAAAAATTGTTATTGTAAGCTGCCTAACTTCAACGTTAATAATTGTTTTAGTCACAAAACTAACTACACCTATTGAAATAAAAAATACTACTTTTCTACTACTATCTGAACTACTTTAAGCCTGCGTTTGTTGTTAGTTATACTATATAGTATTGTAGAAACTGCAACTGCATTAATTATTGTAAAGTTTTTAAGAAAAAAATATATAAAAAGTTTTAAAGTCCAATTTGCCTTAACGGAATATAACTCCTTAATATTTTTGAAAAAGATTTCAATACAATAAATGTATGAAATAAAGAAATAAATTGAAATCAAAATCAAATCAAACTTACAGAAAAGTACAGCTACGAAATCGGTATCTTCAATGATTTTCAATAAAATTTTTGCATTAACTTCTTCGATGCGATCTGGTAAGTCCATAGCTTCCAATGAGGTGAGGAAATCGAGTACACCTTCTTCATCCATGAGATCACCATCGTATATGATTGGTTCCTTTTCCCTGTAGAGAGTTTTCAAAAATGTACAATGTAATTAGTTGTTGCGCTGGAACATCACAAGATCAGTTGTCAGTTGCTTTGTTTGTCAGTGTCAGTGAGCTTTTAACGAAGCACACCGTTTTACCTGAAGTAAGTGAGCGCAGGAAAATTCTTGATTCCATATTGTTTGGCTAGTCGTTTGTCGTTGATTTTAACAAAATCAACACCGAATGAATCGGTATCATCGTCAATTTTTTCGAGTTCTGCTAAGACTTTATCACAGGTTACACAGCTTCGCGCATCTGAAAGAAGAGGTCAAACGTATGAAAATTGTTATATACATATGGACGTATGTGTTATGTGTCCATGAGAATAAGTAAGGCAAAAGCTTCGCTTGCATGTAATCGCTAAAGTAATTGAGAAAATTGTTAAATAGCAAATTTAAGGTATCTTTTTAAATTTAGCGCTATTTTTTCTACAGCTACTAGATTACACCGATGTTCTTTCAAGTATGAAGTAAATACATTCCGGTTAGTTAAAATGAGTCGCTGCACGCGTGAATAACGAGTTTTCATTATTAAAAAATATTTTAAATATGGTGAAAGTTATTCAGAAGTTGAAAGAAGAAAAGAAGAAGTAGTGTGCCAAGTTTTATTAAAATCGGAAGGGTGTAACATATAAAAAAAAGTTTTTATATCGAACGACCTGCGACAAAATCCAATGCGTTTGAACATAAAATACGCAATTTTTGCAAAATTGCAAACACACAAAATGTTCGCACTTCCTTTGTATTTTATTTTTGAAAATTTATTTGTATGGAGCGCATGGGATTTTTTCGTAGTTCATTCGATATAACATTTTTTTTATATGTTGCACCTTTTTGATTTTAATGACACACTACTAAAGGATATATAGAGCAACGTTTAGTATTTTTTCTGAAGTGATAACTCAAAAGCAAGTTACAGAAAATATAAAATAAAATTTTTATTGACAATTTTAATGCTTATATACAACGGATAAAATTATCAAATAAATATTTTTATAAACTCTAGAATGTTTCCTTACACTTAAATTTAGCATTATTTTCTTAGCTTTAGTAGTTTAGAAAATATACGAGTTCAAAAAAAAGTCCGTTTTGGACAGTTTTTTCCATATATGTATCTTAAGAACGCGTCGTCATTGACACAAAATATATACTTATATAGACTACCAGTCACACCCTACATGTTGATATAGGTAACAATACCAAACCTACTGGGGGCACATTCACCATGCAAACACGGCTAGACACTTTGCTTGCCACAGTTCACTTAAAACGCAGCAAAATGAAAGCAAGTAAAGATGCGTGTTCAGTTTAGTACTCGTGAAGGTTTATGCCAAAGAAAGTGGAAAAAGTACCCACAAGGCAGTGTTATTAAATAAAAAAAACTATATATGTAGGTTGTTCAAAAACGTCACACTGACATTATATCTAAATATGGAATTCACCCAGGATAAAATGAGTTTTAAATTTTATAAGATTTATGGATATAATTTTGTTTACTCGACATACCAAAAAAAAAAACTGTCAAATATTATGTTTTTAATAACTTGCCAACACAAATCACATCATAACACTCAATTGCTTGGCGACAATTTTAGAGGCACGTCTGCCTATGTATTATACGAAGGTAGACAACAAAATCAAAATAAGAATATTAATTAGCCAAAAATCGGAGAGAATAAAACAAAAATGGGAAAGCTAAACCTTTAATAGTTGTACATAAATTTTTATGAATTAATTCAGTAAACTTTTCGCAGATTTGATTTTATAAAATTAAATTTTATTTTCTACTTTTAGACACAACATTGAACAGTGACAAATCATTTTTGGTTTTCATGAATCGTTCAGTTTCAGGCTGAAAAGTGGATTATGTCCAATTGTTATTTTCACCCATAATGAAAGAAACAACTAGGCAACAACAACAACCCACCTTACAGATGAATAATCGTCGTGGCATGCGGCGTTACACGCGACATTTATTGGCCGCAGCTCAGATCATATTTGGATTAATAATAATACTGAGAAAAAAAATTATTTTAACGAGTAAAAAAAAATGTATATGCTATTTTCACTTTTTAATTATGCATGAAATTATAGCAGCGATATTTAAATTTTTAAATAAGACATGGATATCTGAAGTTTCAGCAATGAATTAGATACATACATATATTTGAGCATATGTACATAGGTACATTGTAATGAGAAACAAACCATTTCCGCCTTTCGCAGGTTAGATTTAGCTGAAATTTTGTGAAAATTGTTCTTGAGTCCTATTTTAAAACATAAGCCAAAACAAAATTAAAAAAAAATTTAAAAAAACACCCTTATGTACATATAGCGGACCTTATGTCAAGTGTTCTAAGGCAAAAATCGAACATAACTGATTGATCCCATAGGATGGTAATTACATTGCAAAATATTTTTTTGTATTTTAAAAAACTGGCTGATTGGTTGATTTTTCAAAATTAACAATAAATTTAACTTTTTTTTTGAAAATTTTTCTTTTCATTAATTACGTGAGGTGTTTTTTTTTTTGAAAGTTCGGACCCTCCCCCTCCTCTCCCTCCCGTGAGATTTAAATTATAATTTTTAATGTAAATTCTATGCATTAAGAAGTTGACGTGCAGTTTTCCTTGACCCTCTTTTTTTCAGTGTATATCACTCTTTATGTACATTAAAACATATGTATAACAAATATGGAAAACATTAAACAGTAGTACCGGATGTTGATTTTAGCAAGAATGCAACAACTGCAGTTCTTTCAATTTCGCTGACTTTAATAGATATAGTTTTTCTTCTAAATATTCAAAAGCACTTAAAAAATTGTTGAAGTCTGCGCTATTTTTTATTATCAATATAATGGAAATAAACAAAAGTTTGTAAAAAGTTTATGATGTAAGTTCCTTTCAACACGACAATACAGTAAATTATTTATAGATTTTAAATTTACTATATTTTCAATACGCTTTTAGCAAATGCTATTTAAAGATGCTTTCGATTGTGCATTTAGTTATAGTCTGCATTTTTATAATTTTAGTAACCATATGGATGTACATATACATATCTATCTGCACGAAGACACATGTAAAACCGTCAATCAAAATGTGTTTCTATATAAAACTTTTAATATTTCTTATATGTTTTTTTGAAAAGTTATTAGATTACATTTGTTGGTGAGGTGGATGAGCGAAGAAGAAAACTCAACTCGTCACTCAAACTCTGCGTCGATTGTGCCGTGCCCGATAGGTGTTCTGTATGAAATGAAGAAGATTTAATAGAGGAATGGTATATACAGGGTTCATGCACACATTGATAAAGCTAAATAGACGAGTCATTTTCTCGCAACAGAAAAGGCTTTTCACCGTCATTCATCTCGGGACAGGACTCGCACTGTTACATAGATCAGCGATGATTCTCATGTTAGCCATGTGTTCTAAGCAATTCGTGATTTTTGTAAAGCAATTTGTGATGCTAAAGGCATTCAGCCCAACCAACTTCCGCGTGAGCATTGCCCACCGGATAATGATCGTTATATCTATTGGTGCAATATTTTTTTTCTAAAACTTCATAATGTTTTTAACAATTATTACATATTACGAAATTGTCAAAAAAAATTTAATTAAAAAAAGAAAACAATTTGAAGTGGTTTAGAAAATACGGCTTCTATTTTGAACTATTTATATCTGTACTGTACACTGTATATTTGTACATCTGTACATCCCAGACTAAATCGTATAGATGCCATCCGTCTTTGTTTCATCGAATTTCAAATCACCCCGTGGCTAAAGAAGTTTAACTTCAAAAATTATTAATTTCAACAAGATTGACTCGATTTGGAACCAGTTCGCAGGGATACACTTGTAAAATTTGTTGTAGCTAATAAGCTTTTCTCACTGTTTAAGGATCCGTTTTGCTCTATGAGCTTCTATTTTTGAGATATTTTAAGCTAAACGTGAGAAAAACCAATCCATTCATCTTCTTTCACTTATTTAAGGCACAAAAGTTTTTTCAGAAACGGAATCATTTTACTCAAGATAAAGGTATTTATTTACTATGAACATTTTGGCTGCAAACTATAATTATTATCAATTTAAACCAGTCAAAATTTCGATCAGAGATTGCTTGTTAATGTCATGACATTAACATTCAACATTGAATATTTTATCGTGTACACGGAAATCGCTGATACATAATCATTTTTAGCACTTTTTTATGAATCGCTTGCTGAATGTGATTTATATCTATTGAATTCAAAATAAATCATTTAACAATTAATAACACTCGTCAACTGTGGTTTTGTTGCCTTGGATGTCTCTGCGGATTTCTATAATTTCAGGTACCCAGATTACGATTATATTCATGAAAGTTCTGAACTGGATCTAGTTTTTAAGACGGCTGGACCGATTTTAATGATCTTAAATTTTTTGGATTTGTCTCCGCCCCGAGAATGATATTGGCTACAAAAATTTTATTTAGAGTAAATATTTAGGGTGGCCCTTATACAAAACTTTTTTTCACATTAATGATCTTGATTTGTTGGATTTGGCTTCGCCCCAAAAATAACATAGGCTATAAAACTTTTATTTGGGGTGCATATTTAGGGTGGTTCTCATACAAAAAAATTTTTGGTTTGAAGATAGATTGAATAGAGATGGTAACATTATTTTTATTTTTTTAAGCACTCTAAATAAAAATTTTATAGCCTAAGATCCTGAAATTATAGAAATCCGCAGAGACATCCAGGGCAACAAAAAAAAAGTTAATTTTGATGAACTGTGTAATCAATGCAAATAAAGTTCGACACATTCATTTGACTTCTGTATTTGAATAAATTTTCTAGGTTTAAAAAGATATGTGAACACTTAAAACCGCTTAGTTTATTTATTGTACTAAGAAAATATATTTCGCATCTGTTTTATTAAGGTGGTACCATTTTTCAGCAAAAAAAAAATAAAAATACGTACTTAACTCAAAAAGTACTAATTGTAAGATTCCGGAACTGAGTTTGTAAACATCCGTTGGCAAAGTTCTAAATATCATTAATTTATCTCTTATTTGAATGCATTTTAAAAGTTTTTAAAAATTATTCTGCAACATTTACCGGAAACAGAAAACAAATGGAACTGTCTTATTTATTTTTAAAGTGATCACATTTTGGATGGTGATATTTACGATATCCGTTTTAAGCGAATTATTTTTGTTATTTTTAATAAATAATTTTTGATAAATTATCAAATTTGCAGCCAAAATGTAGCATAATTTAAATTTTTTTTGCATAAGAGGAATGAAAATTCCCAGTCAGCATTAGAAAGAAGTAAGTATGTTGTACCTTCCTGACGCTGAGTCTATAAATTGAAAAAAAAATCTTTTTATTGCGTATTTGTTTTGGGCATTTCTTTAATTAAAAATGCCATAATGAAGATGTGATAAATCAAAGTTGTTGTCCTAACGCAATATTGAGCGAAAAACTGCTCCGGCGTTTCGAAATGAAGCCGCTCAACATATGTCAGGCCAGGAGACACTTAATGTAAGGTCAGTGGTATTACAATCAAATCCACGAAGCCTTATAGAAAAATTATCGACAGAGAAGAAAAAAAAACCTGGCAGGAGCTAACATTTTTATCAAAAAAGATTGTGCGCTGGCATAGTCGGGTTTCAAGAAAATAGAAGATTGTAGACGAATCATGGAAAATCGTTCTACAAAAATAAAAAAAAAATTCAAAGTTATGAGTTAACTTTTTTTTGGTGATTTTTTTTCTGGTCCACTGATTTCGAAAATGACAATCATTTTTTTTTAATCGGTTTAAATTGTATATTTTAGGCATGACTTTCGTGTGAATGAAAATATGTACGTATGTACATATGTATGTATGTATGTATATGAAAAATTTTTGGGCAAAATAAATCGTTATTTAAACCGGCTACTTGGTTTCTTTGGCGCTTGCTCTATTTAGAGGATTTCAATTCAATCATTTTGAAATTTTTGAATGTTAACGTATATATAAAAAATTGAATAAAAAATGTTTGTGTTATGGCATTTTGAACGTAAGAAAATTTAAAATAAGTTTCGATTAGTGCTTCACCGAGAACCGATAAATATCGTTCTCGTTATCGGGACCGCATAAGTGAATTGACAGCAAAAATTTTTAGTTGAGATGGGTCGTAAATCAAATTGATCTGCTGAGGAATACAGGCTGGCTTTAAACTTGAAAAAAGAAAGAAAATCCCATCGATGCAGCTTGCAGGTTACTGAATATATCTCAGAATTTTCTGAGAAATGTATATAAAAATAAACCGCAAAAAAGAAACTCGTGGTAGACCATCAAAAACCGCCTCAACAGATGATCTTCATATTGAAAGTATCGAAAAAAGGCATATTTAAATCTTCAAAGACAATTTTAGCAGAAATTGGGAACGCGGTTACCGCTCAAACAAAGGTAAACCTATCTGGGCGCATAGCTAAAAAAGTTCCTTTGCTACGGAAAGAAAAATTGAGCATGAGGCTAAGTTTGTCGTAATATCTTAAGGAGAGATGAAACTAAGATTAATTTATTTGAAAATTATTCAGAAAAGAATGTGCGACGGCCTAAAAGCAAAGAGTTTCACGTCAGATTCACAAAAAAAAGCTTGCACACGGAGGCGTAAATATTATGGTGTGGTAGTGTTTTCTTTAAAATGGGATAGGTCCTATATTCCGGACAACGAGTAAAATGACAGCAGCCGAATACAAAGATATATGTACTCGAAAACGCAATGCTGCCCTATTCTGAGGAAAACATGCCCTTGCTTTGGATCTATCAGCAAGATAACAACCCAAAACACAACTCTTGCGTTTGTGAAAAATGTTTTGAGGACAATAAAGTCAATGCGTTGAGCTGGCCGAGTCAGTCACAGGATTTAAAGAAGAAAAAAAGAAAAAAAATGTTCACGAATTCGGAGTGATTGTGGGAGTGTGTCCAAGAAATGTGGTATGAGATACCCAAAGGAAACTGCCAGGCTCTAATCAAAAGTTTCCCAAGAAGAGTTGCGAAAGTTATCCAAAATATAGGTGGATACACTAAACAATGAAAGTGTAGACATAAAAGTTCATATCTTTAACATTTTTTTTGTTTCACTGTATATCTTTCCAGTGTACCTATTATTTTGAGCAGGCAATTATTGAGCAAATAGTATTCATTGACCTTAACTTTCGTACCTTATGGTAATACTTAAATAATTTATACTTTTTTTATATATATATAAAGACTACGAAGATATCTTCATTTTTGTTTTCTTAAATATTTTGAATAAAAAGTTTTTCCGTTGAGTTGAATTTTGAACTCTAGGGTGTACCTATTATTTTGAGCAGGTGTGTACATTTTTTATTTGTTTAAAAGAATATTTTAAATTGCAAATCATTATCTTATTTTTAAGCAAAAATATCTGCATTTTTCTAAATTAACAGACCTGACATTCTTTGAATGGGGGTCGACAAATGTACAAATTAAGCTGATTCAAAATTTTTTTTGTTTCAAATAGCTATTATCCATCGAGGAATTCGAATCCGTTATTAGTGTTCTTCTTCATCTTTTTTTTCTTATAAAAAAATTGAAAATTAGCCGGAAAAAAATAAAAAATTACCGATTTTCTGCTTTCAAGTTGCAAAATCGGCCCATATTATTTTATCGCCAATCCAGTGATACATCGTTTTTAATATACTTTTATTTCCTTCAAGGAATGCCGTAAACCGCATGTCATTATCTTATTTCGAAACCAGCAAGTATTAAATGTATAAATGTAAATGAGAATAACCGAGAAATATCGGCGATAACGAGACGAGAACGATACAGATCAAAAAGTGCTCGCACGAGAACGAGTACGAAGCAATAAGCTTGGCGCCACTATGAGGACGATACGATAATTTTTGAATTATCGTATCGTTCTCGTATCGGTGAAGCACTGGTTTTGAATTGTGCTTCAAAACTGATTTTTGTTTTATCTCAACAACTGTTACTGATTTTCGGAATCTGGTGCCCAAAATTGCTAGAGAAAGAAAACTTTATGTGCTCCAGGTTTGAATTTCGCGCCATTTTCTTCCTGGCACATCCGATGCGGTTGGAAAGTTACAGATTGACAGATTTCATGCTTGAATTTTTAGAGCTAACAACTTTATAGCAGCAATGAATAGTACGAAATTCAAAACCATCGCACTTATTGGAGCACCCTTCAAATCCGGCGCTCATATTTACACACCAAATTCATAATCGAACCCACCAGATGACACGATCTGTGAGAGTGGTTTCTTAATTATGAGAGCATACGAATAACATTCAATCAATAATACCTCACTTTTTAAAAACACCATCACACCACATTTGTTACACTGCACCCAATTGAGTAATTCCGGCATATACTTTCTGGGAGACTTTGATAGAAGTACATACATATAACAAATCCAGCCGTTAGAACCTTTTTTCAAACACTCAGTATATTATTTTTACATTTTATATTTAAACTACACTCACTATTTAAACGCAGAAACTAATAAATTAACTATTTTAAAAATACTTTTATTCGAAATTATAATTAAGTTGTTTTTTGCTCATATAGTAATATAATAAAGTGATTATATATAAATTAAAAGGATATTTCTATGCAGATGTATTTTTAAAAACAACTACAACAATATAGACAAGAAAAACATGTAAACAACAACAAAATTAAACACCAGCAACAAGTTTAGTTGTCGTTTTGACAGGAAATTAGCTTGAGAAAGAATAATGCGAAACTATTTGCAGCTTTTATCACAATGCACAACGTGTTTAACGCATATAGTGTTCTCTCTTTCTTTCAAAAAGGTGATACTAGGCCAGTTGTGCTACACGCTCAATACTTTTGCAAAAAATTTGACAAAACGGGTACCAATACATATGTTGGTGGTTGTAAAAACACAGTCAGTTGCACCAACACAAGCAATTTCAATTTTCATAACGGGAAATTAAACAGTGGGAATTTTCAACGAAAAATTTCTTTTTAATAAATCATTTAAATAGGAAATAAGATTTTGTTTCTTTTTTTAATTTATGTAATTTAGATTATGCAGCTTAGCTTTTATATATTTAAGTAACTACTTTTCATTTAGAGGTTTTTTATAATTTTCTTTTTTTCACGTAGGTATAGTTTTTGTATTTTTTAGACACTTACACCAGAAAACTGCTACGTAATCCTTCTCGGCCAGTAACTTTTCCAATTGCTTAGCATTGACCTCTTCAATTACAGCTTCTGGTTCGATGGGCGGTGGCGGGGGTGCTGCGCTCCCGCTTGCTGTGCCCTTTTTATTAGCACAATCCACATATCCGGGAAAACCGAATACCAGCAGCGAGCACACAAACAATGTTACAAATTTAATTCGCGAAAAAGTCATTTTAGTCGTTTTTCGAGAATTTCTTTTTTATTATATATTGTATTAACATACAACTTTTTTTAATTAAACTTTAATCCTCATTAACGTAAAATTATTTGTAGAATTGAACTAAAAAAAGAAAACTAAAACAAACCAAAAAAGAATATCAACTAATGAAATAAATAAAAATTAAATAATTTCGTTGATTTTATGCAATTTTTGGCTAAGATTTTTTTTTTTTGGTTTTAATTCAAGCACTATTTTTGGTTTGAAATTGCTTTTTTTGCTGCTTCTACTGCCGTTTCTGCTTCACTTTTTGCTTTTTTCCAATTTTTTTCTGTGTGTATAACAATTTATCTAGTATATTTTTTGGTAGAAAAAATCTTGTTATATATATTATAAAAATAAAATTGAAATTAACGTTTTCCGCGGACTATATTTTAGTATTTAAATTTTTGTTCCACTCTCTGCAGAGGTCCGCTCGCAACTGAAAAATTTTCGTTAAAATTTATTCGGACTTTCCTATTTTTACTTAGTGCGTCGGGATCGAATTCTAAAATAAAAACTTTATGCTTTAGGACGAATAACGAAATTCATGATCACCACTATAATCGTTGGTGAAAGTGTTTCCATGGCGGCATCGTAAAAGCTTTTCAAAAAGCTACTTGCAGATGAAAAATTTTTCATTTAGAATGAAATTATACTTTTTTTTGCATGGAAAAACAGCCAAGTTCAATGAAATGATTTTGATTCTGTTATTAAATTGTTTGTTCGAGGATAACCTTCACACTGTCCACTAAAACATATGCATATAAATCTTATTTTTCCATGATAAACAATTAAAAGTAATATTTTTTTTTTCAAAATTATTAACTAAAATTAGTTTCAATGTTCGAAATTTATAATTTAATTAAAAATATTATTCTTGAAGTTATGCATCATAACATGACAAAGTAAAAAAAAATATTAAATTGAAAAAACTGTTAAAAACTTGCATTAAAAATTCATAGATAGATTTACTTCAAATTTTTTACATACATACATATGCATGAATTTCTCCATCTAGCACTTTGATAAGCTTAAAGGGTGTTCCAATCAGTTAATTACATAATTTATTCGAAAATGAGTAATATTTTCGTTTATTGTATAATAAAATATTTCGAATAAAGTGCGGCCGGATTTCCACTTAAGCTCAGAAACTGTTTGAGGGTTATTAGTAGGAATACACTTGTGACTGAAAGAAACTCTAAAAAAAGGGCACATGGTGTTGAATCAAAGATCTTGACGGACAATTCAGATCAGCATTTTTGAAGTTACATGACCTGGACGTTGTTTGATCAACATTTTAATTTAAAAAATCGATCATTTGTACTCTCCTAATCGAAATATTGAAAGTTTTCACCTGGATTACTTTTTTTCTCCAAAATTGAAACCGTAGGCAAGAGGATGGGCTGTGTCTTAGTGGAAAATTTTCTTTTGTTCTCTTCATTTGGACAAATTTATGTCTGAAAAAATAGTTAAAACTATGTTTATAAGTTGAAATTAATAATTCTTCAGGACAATACCGTGATCTCTTTACTCACTATGAAGTAGCCCCCAACGAAATAAGCCCCAAAAAAAGTAATGAAACAAATGTATGGACAGTTTTGGGAGTTATCTCATAATGAAATAGCAGAAGTTATATAATAATCATAACACAATCATACTCAGCAAACCACCTTCTCTACCTGTCAGATTTATTACCCAAAGTGAACTATTTATATCTTACCGTAATTTCCGGAAATTTGTATTTACGCTAGCGATAACCAAAACGCTAGCGTTAATTCAGAACATACGTCTAATCAACATTTGAAAAGCGGTTTGTTCAATATTTTCACATATTTTAGTAAGTTTTCGAAAGTTTTTTGTATTGTTTTTAATTTACAAAATTTCTTATATACATACATCGCAAAAAGTCAAAACATACCCAAAAGTTATCCTTAATTGAACGCTTGAGGCAAATAGTAGCTGAAAATTAAGATATATTAAATGATTCTACAGAAAACCGGATCGTTAAGTTTCTACACAAAAAATTCCAGTATGTGTGCATTTAAGAAAAATAAAAAGAAGCTGTTTTATTTAGCATGAAATACATACATTTTAGCTTTGACATTCCTTAATAAATAAATCTTTCGTTAAGTTTTAATTCTCAAAAGCTTATCATACAGATACTAAATACTCTCTCATCAAAAAATATTATTTCACCAACAGCCACTTGTTAGAAATAATATGTAGATCTCAAGACAAAATATTATCAATAGACAAAATAAAAATGTGCATTTTGAAGAGACTTACAAATTTAGGGAAAAAATAACATTTTTAGTTGAAGTTACAAATCGATAAGTGTACATATGAAGTATTATGTATTTGAATAGGCAAAAAAATTATCAGCAGAAAAAAGTATATGCATAAGAAAAGTAACCTTTCATCAAAGGAACATAAAAAAATCATTTTGTAAACTAGTGTTATTCCAGTAAAATTTTTCTAAATTGTTTGTTTGTTTTTTAATCTATCAACACGGGAACTCATTTTCTAGATACTTGCCAATTTCTTTAATTACCTTAAACATAGGGTGGGGGGCGCCAAATTAGCTTTTGCCTGCAGCTTAAATTGACCTTCGTCCGCCCCTGAGTAGAAATGCTTTAATTTTTATTTAAAGTGCTTTTCTATTTTTTGTTGTTTTGTATGTTATTTAATTACTTACCGTTTTCTATAGCTCCCCGAATACAGTTGCAGGACTTTGCCCTCCCGCCCACTTTTTTTTTGAATATAATATCACATGAAGTTGTTCATACCCAGTTTTGTAACATTTACTTCAGTAGCATCCTCTATGTAGCATTTAACATCGTCACGAGACCTTCAACTCACCTGTTTTATTTCAATTTTAAATATGGTATCATAACTATAAACCAAACGGTCGGTCTGTAGGTACTGTTATTATATAGAATGATGATGATTAATCAAGTAAGATGAATGGTCTAATTTATGCAGCTTCCTCGCCATTTTTTATTTTCCAATCATGACTACCTAGATTTTTAAGCACTTTTAGTGATACCAAAATGGTGAGTGAGATGTTTTCTTCAGAAATAATCATATTTTTAATATTTTGCAAATATTTAATTAATATATTTTCTTAATTTTCTTATAAATCGTTGTGATTTTCCACATTGCTTCAAAACATAATTTTTTAAATGCATTACTTCAAAGTCAACTTATTTGAAACATCATTTATTTAACGATTGAGCACTTTTAGTGATACCAAAATGGTGAGTGAGATGTTTTCTTCAGAAAGGATCATATTTTTAATATTTTGCAAATATTTAATTAATATATTTTCTTAATTTTCTTATAAATCGTTGTGATTTTTCACATTGCTTCAAAACATATTTTTTTAAATGCTTTACTTCAAAGTCAACTTATTTTAAACATCATTTATTTAACGATTCGTTACATTAGTATATATGACTCCTTCTTTGTTAATCAGTTATATGTAAAACAGTATTATGATTCTGTAGATAAATCTGTTTCTGAAAAAAGTGTAATCGAATTAAAGTTTTTTTAATTCGTTTAAATTCGCTTCACAAACAGTTTTATCATTTTGGTAGTTTTGTTCAATTTTTTCTCAGTTACCTACATACCATTTATCAATTTTTTAAACACCTCATTTTCCAGTTGTCTTTTGTACTTTTCGCCTTGCCGTTTCGTAGACAACAGGACACTTCTCAATTTTTGATTTTCTATGCGCAACGCAGCAAGATCGGAACGTGCTTCCAAAAGAAGCATCCGATTTGCTTCCAAACGTCTTTCGGCTACTTTCCAAAAGAAGCCATCAAAATCAATTTCATTATTCTCACTGTGGGAATTTAGTCCTATACGAAGTTCAAGTGGCTTTTTACTATTGAGATTAGATGCGAAACCGATATTCTTCCGCAGACCAAGCTTTTGTTCTTCGTCAAGCTTCTGTTGAAATTTTTGCTGATTGCGTTGTTGGGGTTTTGACTGCTTTGGCCTTTGTTTTGATTGCAGCTTTTGCTGGGATACTTTCCTTTGTGATTTGTGTGACTTTTTTTTGGCTTTCCCCGTTCCATTTGTTTCCTTTCCTTTTTGTGGCTTGACTCTTGATTTCGATTGCTCTGAACTTTTTTTAATCATCACTTTCTTTTGTACCTGTTGCGTGTTCTTTTGTTGACACTGACTTTTCCCTATGTTTACTTGTATGCTCCCAGCAGTTGGATCAGAATTAAAGCTTTTAAGATAATGTGAACCGTTACTTTTCCTTTTGGTCGTAGCAGCTATATCAGAACGACGGGGCTTCAATTGAGGGAGAGCTGAGGCCATATGATCACACTGTTTTTGTATGCGGGAGCGCAAATAGTCAAGTTGCCATCTACTTGGGAATGGGACTGGATCCTTGAGCGCTTTTGCAGTTGAGGTTGAAGTCGTAAATTTGTTTGCCATTTTTTATTTGTTGAATTTGGAACAAAACTATAAACATTAAGTGAAACAGTACATAATAATTAAAGTAATAAAAACATACCTAAAAATTCGATTTCCCCATAAATTGATGTGAAAATCAAAATTGGTATATTTTTCAATAATATTTGAAGAGAATTTTAATGTAATTATTTTTTTTGTATAATTTAAATTTGTAAAACGTTTTGAAAAAAGTTTGAAGTTAACAAATTCTGCTGCCAACTATAGTTGTGTTTCTTGAACTCAAGGCTCAATCACAATGATTGAGAAACTACGTAACGAGAGCCTTGCGTCAAAATTTAATACATAATTCTAATTTTTGACGTCAAAAGAAAAAATTGGACGTATGCCATGGTATAATAATGTAAGGTAAAAGCAAATTTGTCAAAATTTGAAAAAACTACACTGAGAGAGTGGTTCGGCAAAAGTCATAATCATATAAAAATAATTGTTGTGAAAATTATTACGTATTGTTTGACATTTGCTGAACTCGAAAATAAAAGAGAAAGAGGTAAGATTTTTCAATGCAGTAACCATGTTAGTTAAATCATGAACTTATGCATTATTGTATGGAAACCAGTGTTGGCATGACACAAATGTCGTAGATTGTAGGTTATGTACTATTATAAATCACAAATCTGTATTCATCTTATGGTCAACAAATAACATACAGTTTTGGGAAAAGCGGAAGTTAAAACTCATCTGAGTGCAAAACCATATTGAGCGAGAAGTGCAGTATGTACAAAAGTGCAAATATGTTAACTCAATTGTTTCCCCGAAAAGGAATCGGTACATTTATTCCAGCTGTACGTGGCGAAGAATTGTGCTGTCATTGAACTCAAAAACTCAAACAACATTTGTGACTTACCGTAAGTTTTTAATTGTATTTATGAATATATAAGTTTGCATTCTTTGTTTAAAAAAGACAAAATAGTTCCAATCCGAATTTGTACAAAAACTTAAAAGTTAAAATTCATTATACATTTATTATTCCAGCATTAGTACAGTACGTTAATAGGCTCCTAGAACTGTGCCACATCTATAATAAAGTTAACTCATATGCTTTCGCTATACGCCGCAAGACGAACAGCTTTCACATTAAAAACATCACCACTAACGTCAAACTTTAGGTACAACTGTTTATTTTTAGCCGATATCATTCAGGGCAAAAATTATTTCTTCTTTTATTTATATGACTTAAGAAAATTAGGATGAAAAGAAAGAACTAAATGAAAACAAAAAAGGCACACGATTATTGGACTTGCGTGTTGAATACAAAACGTTTTCTCAACCTCCATTTTTGTTGTTTTTGTTTAACTGTCAAAGACAGCAGAATGCTCAGTGCTCCGTTATATGAAAAAGTCTCAATAAAGAATTCAATTCAATTCAGTGCTCCAACAACACCAAGCAAAAGGCATCAAGTTGCTCCATCATCGACGAAACTACGCTCAGTTGAATATCTCACACGTACAGCGACAGATACATTACACAGTAACAGCAAATTAACGAGAAATTGTGACAAAAAAAAAGCAGAAAAATCCAGTCCACCAAAAAGTTATTCGACGATATAAGTGCATAAATCATCATTTTGTCAATTAAACTGATAATTTGTTTTATCAAAAGATAAAATTCAGTGGGAGCCGCCTACAAGGTTTTCTTACAACAACATAATACAATTTCAAAGCTTTGGGAAAATATTTTAGTGAAACTCCTTGTTTTTTTTTCATTAAAGAAAACTATCAGCTGCGCGAGTGCAAATGAACAGTGGTTAAAATTTACAAAAACGTCTCGAGAAAAACCGTAAATAATAATATATAACTTGAACAGTAAAATTCTATGAATACTTGAAGTTACATATTTAAATAAGGCTAAATTTTACACAATCTTCTTTAAAATTTTTTTTTTAAATAATATGAAGCACAATGTTCACTTTGCGTTTCGGTGAAATTTCTTTTGACAGTTAACAGCTACAGTGAACGTAAAAAACAAGACATAAAATTAAAAACTTTCGCATATTAAAAATTTGTACTAAAAAATAACTTGAAAGCTAAAATTAACGATTAATAAAATCGTATACAATGTAAACTGTAAACACTGCAATTTTGTTAAAATAAAACATCAAGAAACCCAAAAAAAAATTAATTTTTTTTTGAAGGTTTTCTTAAAAGTGAGTTCGCGTTTAATTTGACATTTCTCCATTAAAAACGCGCAAGTTAATCGAAGAGCGAAATCGTGAGAGAATTCAAAAAAAAAACCTCCCCGTGATTTCATTTCATATTCCCCAAAATCCGAACTACGACACCAGAAAGTCTGCAGTAGTAGACCAAACCATACCTCCAAGGAGTCGCCTTAGAATTTGTATTTAAACTAAAACTGTTTAGTCTACGGTGTATCGGAAACATTCATTTTGGTAAGTGATATTTTATATTTATTTTGTTGTATGATACATTGTACTTATAAGACTTGCGAGCTATTCATTAAATAACTACGGCGTCAGAATCGAACTATATAATACATTTTTCATGATAGATTTAAATCTGTGGCGCTAAAAATGATGTCCTGGTACGACTCGAAAAGCTAAGCGGAAGGTTTAATGATAATTTTTCGATGTTTTTATAATATTCGTTGTAAGACCTTCAACATCTTTAATAACTAAAGCGGTTTAGAGCCCCATCACACAAGAGAAAAAAAATCATAAAAATGGTACAGGTTTATTTTATGTTCATTCATTCCCAGGTTTACTTTATGTTCATTCCCATGTTTAACAGTAAAAAATTTGGATCTAGAGGTATAGCCATGGAAAGTTGAAGATTTTACTTTTGTGTATAAAAATTTTGGCTCATATATAAATAACTATTTTTGTAGAATTTTAACCAATAACTAGTTATAATTTTGTAAATTTTTATACCTATTCATGATTAAAAATAATCGTCCAATTGAAGAGATTAAGGTGATTGAGTAATACCGAATAATGAAAATGGATCTATTGATTTGTTTTTGTGACGCAATAGTATGTAGTAGCGGTTCAAGTAACTAGATCAAGTTTATTCAGAAGGTGACTTCTAATATCTATAAATTTACAACATACCCGTGCCTCCATGTATAAAATATTGAGACTATCTGCTAGGAAAAGCATCAGCAGGGGAACCGGCTACTTTAAACTGGTACGTTTTATTAAAACGAAAGACTAACTCGCCCGAAAAATATAGCACTAGCATGTAGTATTTTGTAGGAAAAGTAAAATATACAATGCTTAATTTAGTTTTATTTTTCTATTCAGTTAGGATTATTGCCTTAGCGTGCACTAAGTGTAAGTGTAGTCTTTTTTGGCAATGATAAAAATATAATAATAAATAAAATAAAAATAATAAAAATATTCTTTATGTTATAAATTTTAATGTTTTCATATGAAATGCGTCACTGCCCTGTTCAATTTATCAACCCCTTACATATACCGTCCATGCCCTTAACCAGCAATTTCGTATTTGGGGTCACAAAACTGTCATATTAATTTAAATCGTCTGATCCTAACAATGCATGTTTTCTTTTTAAAGGAATCTATTAATAAAGTCAGTGAGTTTAAATAAATCATTTTTTGTTCTTTCTACAAAGACATATCTACATAGGGGAAGGCGGGGAAAAGCGGTGCCCGGGGCAAAGCGGCACAAAGGGTATATTTATTCTTGTATTACAACGCCATCTAATATAATTATAAGGAATTTGTTTTTGAGTAGTGCTATTGTAACTGCCAGGTTATAGCGACATTTCGACCTTCCGTTTTCGAGAACCACGAGGTTCACCAAAATGAGTGCAGTCGACGTTAGATTCGAGGTTTTTTGACTTAAGTAAATTCATTTCATATGAATCATTCAAAAAATGTCGTAGTATATATTAGTGAGATTCATTTTTATTGATAACGATATGTTTATGTTGATAAATTTTTGTTTCGCGAGTCTGTATGTGTACATAGGTCATGGCGGTAGAGTGGTATTGCACTTCGTATACAGCTTTACCCCACCCGGGTGAACCCGTGCGGCAAAGCGGTATAAACTTACTTTTTTTTTGCATCGTAATAATAAACATCTGTTGAGAAAATAATGAGCCTAATTACCTTAATAGATTCAATATAGATCGAACTAATAACTTACATTGTGCGAAATTAATTTTCTTTTTTTGTGAAAACTTCGTTTTCCCGTTAGGCATACCGCTTTGCCCCACCTTCCCCTACATATGTATTTAACACGTTGAGAACGAAGCTGATTTTGCTTATGTTTCCCCAGGGACCACGGTATTTTCGCGAAAAAACCCCCAAGGACCACGGATTTTTTTTTAATGATATGTGTTCCATAGGTAAATATCTTGTTCTACCCGGTCCTGGATCTCTGACGTCATTCTAAATCCCTTTTTTAAAGAATATTCGTGTCGCACGTTTTCAGATGGCATGGGCCTACTCTGGGAGCCCATGTCGTACGAAAACGTGCGACGCGGCATGGCATGCTTTATTCTGTCGAATTTTGTTTTTTTTTGATTCATTTTCATAGTCAAATTACGTTGTTAGAATATTTTTTTTTTTTTTTGATTTATTTTAATTATGTATTTATTTAAAACTTATTTATGATTAATACTTTATTGGAAAATTTTAAGCATACATATGTAGTTTCATACCTACGTAATATAATATATATTATATATTTCATTTACGTCTGCTTAAATTTTTGTATTTATTTTTAGCTGCTTTGCTGACGGAGACACAATTTAGTTTATTTTTTTATCTTTCTACGCATTATGTTTTTAGTTAATAATTTTAAAGTTTACTTTTGTGACACTTAAAAATCCACATTTATTCTTAACTAACTATCTATAATATAAAAAAAATTAAAAGTTTTTTGGGTTAAAACGATTCATAAAAATATTGATAGTTTATGTGCTAGAACTTTCAAGGAAAATAAAACATAAGTGAGTCGTAAAAATATGTACATGTGTACATACATACATACATACATAAAAGCTTGGTAACTATATATATGTTTTGTTTTTAAACATATGTATACGTGTACGTACGTATGTCGCGTTTTCATAAATTTAAAAATAGGGAAATTTCATAAAATTTGTATTTTTTAAAAGTGAACTGAAAAAATTTCATTATGTTTCATTGCCATTTTATTTAAAGCCAATATATGCCTATTACTTGTAGTTATAGCAAAACTTTTTATCTGTTGTAAATACAACATAGTTTTATTCAAAACTTTTGTATGTACATACATACATATATAACAATGTAATGTCACTTGACGCTTGACTAGAGACATTTTGCCGTTACTGTGCGTGATTTTGAGTTTATTTATTGGCTATTGCACTACATTTTTTCAACTATTTGTCATTCAGCACATAGTATATACAAACATCTATACTTTCAGTTGTTGTTATTGCAATTTATTGAACTTGTTTATTTCTTCATTTTTGTTGTCTTTGTTTACTTATGCATTTCTGTTATTATTGGCCTTTTTTTATTCTTTTTTTTATCAATAGTTGGTTATGTGCTATTTGACTCAATGGATTTTTAGTTATATAATTAGCAATTATTATTATTATTAATAAAACAATTGAACTTTAATAAATGCAAAGAAATTTGACAACAACATATTTCCACACACATTCTTTTTCTGAGCTTATGAATTTTATTAAATTGTAATGAGACGAAAACTTTTAACTTAAAATTTCTATAAAATGTACATGAATAAAAACCCAAAAATGTATTCCACATAATTTGTCCCCAGTGATCCTCTTGAGAAATTTTATATCATACTTATTTTATCGATGATTACTTACAGTTCCATTGCTGTATACTTTAAATTAATTTCCATATTGATGGAACTAGGTGCTACAAGAGCGCTTGGTGATTCAGAAAGTGTTGTACAAAATGTGGACATAAATTTTCATATCGGTGTGGCAGCACTTCCATTGTGCAATTTAAAGTTTAGAATAAAGTCCTCTTGCAGAAGAACTTTTTACATTCCTTTAGACATGTGTGAATCGCGTGACAGTCTCAAGGGGGTTGCGAGCTATTTCTCGATCTGTTATGTAATAAGAAATTTATTGAGCTAACTATAAAGTTCATGTGCGAAAAGTTTCCAATCAATTCAAATATATATGAAAGGAAAACGGGAATATGAAACTGACGTTTGGATGTCGTTTTAAAACGTCAACTCCAACGAGAATACAAAAAAAATCTTATTCTTTTAGAGTTTGCACACTTCCGCATCGGCTGTTTTAATCAGTCGAATTTAAACTATTTTAGTTAGCTCCCTCTTGCAAGTCTGCTTTAGATCATTGAACCTGAAAAGTTATGAAAGTTATGAAGTTTTTTTTTTATGTATGATTTTTGCTACATTTTTATTTCGAACTACCACAAAACGTCAAAATAAATGTAGATAAATAAAGTAAGACATAAATAAACTTTTCTTTGTACCTATCACAAAATTTATATTCACTCAGTTTTATAACACGTGTACACACTCACACATATGTATACATTCTGTAAGTATGTAATCATTACAGTTACAGTAACATCGACGGAGCACGTACAATTACTACCATAACCTATCCCACTATATGAGCTACCAACATTTTGTACTCTCTTTTCTGTTGTCTGTATGACAAACTGTCATGAAATCGTGACATTTTTCTACTTCTTTTACTTCATCTCACATATAACACCTTAAAGCTAAAAACAGAACTGGGACGTGCGATTTATCTTTTGTGTCAAATCGCACCAAAAAATAGAATTTGTTCTATTTCTTTGCGATAAATTTTGCTAGTGTCAATTTTGTACTCACTACAAACGTATGGGAAAAATCTGGACGAATTGCACGTCCCAATTCTGTTTAACTCTTAAGGCTGCATACCGCCGAAATATTTGGTCACATTTTAAGCATGAGAAGATTGTTTCAGTGAAACGTGATTCTTTTTCAAATGGTTTGCCCTTTAAATGTTTCATTAAACCTTTTTTTCCGTTTTGCAACGCATTTCATTTGATTGATTTTTCTTGGTTGCAGATGATATAAAATTAGATTTTGAACTAGTTATGGTAGAAAAGTTGGTTTGGTTTTTGTGGAAATTTATATTGTTTTTGAAAAAATATGAAAAGAATTGCCATTAATATAATAAAAACAAATCAAATATGAACACGTTTCATGCATAACAAGTATGTGACTGATCTGTCTGGAATTGGTGCATAGAATCTCAATGGCCTAAGAAAGGACTTTATTTAATCTGAAACTCCGGGGAAACATTTTTTATTCGGCAGATTAAAGAAAAATAAATAAAATAATGTTCTTAAAGTAGTTATGCTTGATAAAAAATTTTAATTTTGTAAACTTCATATATTTTCAGACAACAAACTGAAAAACTTTTTAACCCAATTAATGCCGCCTTAGCAACTGCGCTAAAAAGTTATGTAATTCTAAGAAATTACCCTTTTTTTTGCACGTTATATTGATTTGATTGTTATTTGCACTTTAATTTTCCACATACACCACTATAGCTGTAATACAATACTAGTGCTAAAATAACAAGTTCTTTAAGATAAAAACAATAATGACTTCAACATGCCGCCGGAAACTTGTTCTAGTAAAATTATATCATATAAATACAATGCGTATCTTCATATTTCACATAAACATAAAAATATTGTTATTTGTTTGTGTCCAAAAGTATGTATTTTTTTTTAAATAAATTCTTAGATAATATTCAAATTCATTGTAAATCAAATTAGTAAACACATAAGTGAAAATCTAAAAATAATATTTAAATAAATAAACTAAAACGACGGACTGATCTCTTGCGTCATAGTATTTATATATTAATTTAAACTTTTTCCACATATACAGATTTTAAAATGTGTAGTTAATCTTATATAAACAACAAGTTAAACAAAAAATCATATAAGTTCGCGTCCAGAGTGATTTCAGTATTAAATATTTGTTTTCTATGCGACTCCGTGTATAGCGGTCATTGAAACTAGTATAAGCAGCTAGTTGTCCATTTTTTTCCCCCTTTACAATTGTTGGAGTTATTCTCTAACCATTAATGCATTTTGCGCTTGTAATTTTTTTGTTGTTTTTGCACTAATTGTGCTGAACATAAAAGCTCAATAAAATACATAGGTAGTTTTTTCTTGTTTGCATAAAATCTCTTGTCCGATTAAAATACCACTTTGCAAAATATTTACCTCCTACCTGCCACCATGCTGAAATAAATGGGTCGAAAAGTTTCAACATTGTGCTCGATTTTCTCGGAAAGTGCTGAAGATAATTCATATCTTTATTATATTTTTGCTATTTTTAATATATGACTATTTTCAGTGTATTTTACTTTTTTCTTAAAAGATTATAAAAAGTATACTAATTTTTGAGTAGTTCGTAAAATAAATACAAAAACAACTAAAGTGCTCAGTATCATGCTATACAGAACAAACATTTTTTTCTACAGCTCATGAAATAATAAACAACAAGTTCCAATGAATTTTGTCTGTGGATCTACTAGTTTTTCAATTAAAAGAAATAATTATTTATTATATGTAATTAAATAAAAATTGATCGCAAAACTCAATGGTATTCCATATCTTTTAAACACAATACATATTACAGTACACGCTCCTTTATATTACCTAATTAATCTTGAACTTTCTCATAAATTCGAAGGTTATACATATATAACCAAGGGTCTCTTTACGTTAACCTTAACTCAATTTTAAGGACAAATAAGACAATTTGATTTTTTTTTTCTTTTTAAATAAAAAATAATAATTGAGGGTTCATACAAACTTTCAAGGTGTGCTTGAAATCGAGGGTCCATATATCCAAATATCCATATAATCCAGAGTGTACTGTATTGTATTATTTTCTGATTGTACGAGTATCTGGCCGCGGCTTAGCGGCAGAAAAACTGGTTGCAAAAATTCAAAACAAATCACCCAACAACAAAGCAGCAGCTGATCGCTCAGGTATTATTTTTTCTTAACGGATCGATCGTATCGTTCATATTCAGGTTATTTTACTGCAACAATATTTTTTTCTTGTTTATAAAAATTTGTTTTTTTCTTTCGGTCTGTAAGACAACCTGTTGTTGCGTGCAGCCATAATTAATTAATTGCAATTGATCTACAGCAGCACCCATTTCAAGTTTATTGATCTTACAAGTATCAGATTATCACTAATAGATATCAATATATCATTGCTACTGTTTTAGTCTACAAAAGCTTCCGTTTGTATTACACACATCTATTTGATAAGTTTTTATTTATCTTTTTTTAAATCATTGACCTTAAAAATTTTGCGTGTTATAAAAACGTGTTTTTTAATGTAACCCAATATATGTATGAATTTAATAAGCAACGGAATTTAAAAGCATGTGCAGAATACTAATTCAAAAATACAAAATTTATAGCATATATATACAGCAATTTATAGCATTTTCAAATTAAATTCAAGCATTTTGAAATTTCACGAAATCATTTTCAAAGTGTACAATTTATTTGAATTAAATTCACTTTTGACATCTCCATTTGAATAAATTAAAACTTTTCAAATCATATGAAACCGTATTAAGTACTTGTGCAAAAATGTGCATACATATAAACTTAACTCCAACCCAACGGGAAACGAAAGCGCATACAAAGCGCTTCGTTTGTGCTTCAACGGAAGCTGCATCCAATGTACTTCTCGCTGCTTATTTTTTTAATAGAGGATGCCATTGTAGGGAAGCACATCTTTGGAAGCATATAAAATACGCTTCTTTGGATGTTATGTAGCAGCACATAATTAAAAGCAGTTTCCTTGGATGTTGAGTAGAAACACAATAATGGAAGCATATAAAAAATTCACTAGATATGTTCAAGGGACTTAATTGCGTTGCGTATTTTAAAACTTCAAAAGAAACTTAATGAAACTTTTTATCTGTCCGCAATCAGATTTGAATCTAGAACTCTCCTGTGTTATGCTCTGATATGCGTGCATCTTAACCAATTGAGCTACTCATGTTATTAATTTCAGAGAGACTAAAACTATATTATTTTTCTGTCAAAATGAAAAGTTCGATTTCTATAGTTGCCATTTGATAATTCATATAAAATACGTGTAGCAACTCGTTAAACAGCTCATGTAACAACACGGAATGTTCAGGTTCAAAACCCAGTGGATGCAGAATAATTTTTTTTTTATTTTTAGTTTATGTAGAAATTCAAATTAAATGCTTCCAAAGACGCACATCTGATGGAAGTGCTCCACTTGGAAGCTGCTTCCAATTTTCCCGTTGGGAAGTGTTATTCACAAATTACTAAGATTTTACTTATGTCGACAACTGCATTACTATATGTACATGTACATACATACATATGTAGGTATATTAGACTGCCCCAAAAAAAAATAAGGTATTTATTTTTTTGAATCAGAAACTTTTAATGATATGTAAAAAGAAGCTCTCAAAATTTCATCGAATTAAAGTTTAAACTGTCCGTTTTTTGTCCAAATTCAGCAGTAAACGTGTTCAATGCCTAATTGCGGGTCTTACGGATTTTTAGACCGATTTTCCATATCAGATAATATGTAATTTTTTCGGTCGCTGAACACGATAAAATATTAAAAAAATTATATCATAAATTTTACAAAAAAATGTCTTTTTACCATATTCAATCTCTGTGATATTTCTATAATCAAATTAAGACAAAAATAATTAAAAAGCTTAAAACAACATGTTATAAATGAAGCTTACTTTAATTAGTGAGGAGGTTGAATGGAATACAAATGCTGTAGTTGCAACAGCTAATTCGTTAATTGACCATTTATTGTTTTTCGTAGTTTTGGTTTATTAACCTATCATTTATCAAACTTAATTCATAGTTTTGATCATAATAAATTTAATTTTTATAAACAAAAATTTAAATTCAATTGGAAAAAAGTTTTAGTTGAACTGAAAAAGATTTTAATTAATTTGCATAAAGTTTAAATTTTAAAATAAAAAGCGAGTCACGGAGTGAAAATTTACAGGTACAAATTTGATGACTTTAAAACTTCAACTGCAGGATGTTGCTGGTATTGACTATACCGCATTTACCCAAAATTTTTAAACACATTTAGAACTATAAAGTATTCTATACTTTGAATAAGATTTTACAGCAACTAGAACTTTGAACCTTTCTAATTTCCATAAACTTCAAACTCAAGGTTTTATCTAAAAGCTCTAACTATGTAGAATTTGATTAAGCTAAAGATTTATTAGAAAATTGCTATACATATTTTGTTTTCGTCCTTTCAAGGTTAATGTAATAAATTGTATGCTCTTACTCTAAGCTGTCATCTTAAGATATCCTTAAAGTGTATGATAAAAAGTGAAAAACTCAAGGGTTTTCTTTTTTTTTATGTCCTTAGTTAATTTAGTTGTGGGGATTGATGTTTGAAAAATAAATAAAAAGAAAACATTTCGAATCACGCGAAATTTTCAACAAAATCGCGCATGTTTATCGTTGGAGGTGGTTGGAGGGATAACCTTCAAATCAGTAGAATGAAACAGCAGTCTAATAGATGCAAATTATAAGTGGCTTGTGGCAGCAAGGCGAAACGCAATGCCTTGATTAATGTTGCGTGTTGCCATTTATAATGTTGGACTCGGATCATGATGAATGCAATACGTGTGCACAAATACAATATTTTTAATAAAACAAAAAAACAAGTAATTTATGAATTGTAAATTATATTTTTTCTTTATTCTCCCAAGTGTGGTCTTCAACGTACTCATTCCAATTTTCCATAGTGAGTCAACCAACAACACAAATTTGAAAATTTTAGCCTATAATAAAATTGCTGGGCTGAAAAATAGATTTGGCATGAGTTTTGGCAATCGGTAAAAAAAACAAGAACATATGCTTAAAAATAAATATTCAATGACGCAATCCATCGGGGGCAAATTTAAAAAAAAAGACAAAAATGCATTCGAAATTGTTTGCGCTTTTCATGCCTTTTTTTCTAATTAAAAATTTATTGAAATTTATAACAACTCATTTTAATGAAATATTGAATGTATTTTTTGTACATTAGAACATGTTTAAAAAAACCTCATATTCTTGAACGCTTCTTCGGGAACGCTTATAATTTCAAAAATTAACATCTTTAAACAAAATGTTGAGGGTTCTCACCAGCGTTTCAAAAAATTACTTATCTATTGTTTTATTCCGCCCGTACACGTAAACAGTGTTGGTAAAAATATTTTCTTTACTTCTTACATCTCTCGATGCAATAGGTTCGCTTGAATTTGAAAATATTCAGATTTTTCTTTCAGTTATTCCCAATATACTCGAAAAGTGCAATTAAGTAGAATCAAACTTGTCTCTTGTATTCTTTATACCTTACGGAGCTTAGGGCCGTCACAAAACTCTTCCTACATAATGCACGATTTGATGTTTCACGATAATTTAGGACGATCACATTTTCTGTTACCCTGGAGCTCCACTATAATGCTTGTCGGCAGACTTCAATTGGTGATTTTAGCGACGTGTGTCAAATCCATCGCCGCTTTAGTCGTTTGATTTGAAATAGGAATTTGACTACGTCTGGTGAGCAATTAGACATTGGAATTGGTGTATGTAGTTATAATATAAGTTTTGCGCTGAAATCTACGTTCAAAGCTGGACTTATTTGTTAACTAAAATAATAAAAACTTTACGCTATAAAACGCGTTAAAAGTCGCATAAGATTTACTACCATTATTAGAAATAATTGTAGTTAATTGCCGCCACTTTTTTTTTTGTTTTTTTGATTTGAAATTTATTTTTTAAAACGAATATATTAGCTATACTATACGAAATAAACCTTTAGTCGCGTATAAATATTTCAAGGTTCAATTACTAATACCATTCACCGCGCTCAATATATAATATTTAATATAAAATATTTTTTTCGAATTCTGCAATGTTTGAAAGAATTTTTAAAAATTTAATCAAACATAAATACATATAACAATTTCTTATACCTTCCCCCCTTCCCCTTCCTTGTACTGGCAACAAAACTATATACTATCTTCAAAACTCTAAATCCGTATTCCTTTTACAATTTTTACTATAAAATTCTTTAGTTATATTCGAAAAAAAATTACGTTTTTGTTAAATAAAATTTAGTTTTTAGCTGCATATAAATTTGCAAGCAAATAAATCCATTCATTCTTGACAATGTGTGAAAAAATGTTTGAAAATATATTGTGTAAAGGAGTGACATCAGCTGTCCTTATCACGTTCACTGGGCATTTATATTATATGTATGTAAGTAAGTTATGCCGCAACAAGTACAATATTTACTGCAACAGTTGACGTATTTCATTTTATACTTTCTACACGGTTATGAATGGAAAATTACCAGCAACAGTTTTGGTGATGGTGGTTGTAAATTACTGTAAAAAATGTTTTATCTAGAATCGAATACATACACATACAGATTTATAATATGCATACGCACAAGCATCATCTTTAGTAATCAGCATGATATTAACATACAAATGTGTTACTCTTTTCAGAAAATACTTTTGAAATCACGCAATATGCCTTTTTGGTATACTATACCACCACCTACTGTAAAACTCTTGTTAAAAGCACAAAAAATAAAATAAAAATTGCAAGTTCACAACAATTTATGCAAATATCGCATGTTCACCTTTGAAGTTACTACCCCAAAAACATGGTAAAAAAAAACTTCAAATTTCTGTTTCATTCACATGCGACGCATTGACTAAAACGTCATTGGAACGTGCTTTGGAAGGAAGCACTTCGTACTTTGACATTTTTAATTTTATTTTTGCATATTGACAACGAACCACGAAATGTCACTCAACTCAGCTAACTAACAGAAACAAAACCGCCAAACAATGACGGAAAAATAAACAAAATTTGAGTAAAAAAAATGGAAACATTTATACAAAGCTTAGTCAAGCATAAAATTTAGTAATTTTTATACACACTTTTGTTTTCTCTTTGAATGTCGACACATATTTTATATCTAAAATTTAAAACAATAAAGATAATGATTAAAACCTTGACGTAAGAGAGAATATTTTAATTTTACCCTAATCTTATACACATTTTATCTATATTTATATAATATTTTTTGTCAAATTTTTTTGAAATTTCAAGTGGACGCAGCTAAATCGTGTTGAAGTGGTATTAACCCTCTTTTCTGCCAAGTACCAATTTTTTAATTTTTTTTATATGTATGAAAAAATTGGGTAAAAACTTAATTACAAATTTGAAAATATTATTTCTGATTCAAAGACGTTGAAAATAGTAAAAATAACATGTTTTCCCTTTATTTGTAACACAAACAACTTAAAATGCATTTTAAATTTGAAAATAACAATTTTCAACTTTACTTCAATCGTAAAAAACTTCAAATTGCATTTCAAATTGTATTTGAAATTACTGCTCTGTTTATTTTATATTAAACAATTTGTTTCCTTGAAACATATGAAATTACTTTTAATCAATGTGAATTTTTTTGAATCAAAATCAAAAATGTTTCTCTTCTATTTAAACCTTTTCGGCTTTGTGGCTAGGGCGGCAGGCGTTTGTAGTTGAATACAAAATAAAGTCATTTACTTTTATCCTGAGTGTTCCATAAGAAATTATATGTTCTGGTTATGAACAAAAAAATAAAAAATAATTTTCAGCACTTAAGGGTTAAATATCTCAAACCACTGACTTGATGGAAAAATTCAAACTTCAGATTTAACTTAAGCAGCTCAAAATCCAAAGAATCCACTACTCTGTCATCTCAGATAAATGGTACATAATAAAAAGTACCATTTTTTTTCATTGGCAGCCTTAAAAATAAAATCTCAAATATCTCAAAATTCTGAAGTTCTAAAACAAATTTTATTGATCACCATTAAAAATTTTGTAAAAAATTATAACTTTCATGTAGATTGTCAAAAGACCAAAGATACTATGACTATGGGAAAAAGTTATGTTGTTGGGATTGAAGAGAAATATCTTTCAATCCTGACGTGGTGGAAAAATGTTGACTTCAGCTTCGATTTAAGCAACTCACAATCTATAAGACTGCTTACTGGTCTTTCAGATGCACCTGTGTTATTTAAATTCGTTCTATTTACCGCTTTCTGTTAATCTGACCTCCCGCGGTCAGAATCTGTGAAACGTGCCATCATTCGTCCCGCCGTGCAGTTACTGATTTCTATGTGCTGGTTCGTTTGAAAAATGAATATGCAAGGTACCCAGTCGGAATAAAACGTGCAAAAACAAAACAAATGTGTGAAAATTTCAGGTCAAAGACATTATTTCTGCGAAAAGAAATTTTTTGCACAGGTATTATTGACTTATAAAAGAAATGAGAGACTAAAAAAACTGCTCTTGTGTGCATCATTGTTGTAAAAAAACTCATATTCATGGAAAAATAGTTTTAACTCTCGGAAAAGTACTTTTTGTTTTTATTGATGAATTTTGAGTTTAATAATTTTTTGTGTAGCATCCGTGATGCACGAATTTCTACTGGGTAATGTTTTCTTTATGTGGAAAAGACAAAACACATTTATGGTATACTCATATTTTTTTTCGTTGGAATTCCTACACACATTTATACACATACTAGCGCGAAATTTTTGTTGTAAAAGTCAGCGCGCTGTCGACTTTTGGGCACGTCAGTTGGCCATCCCTAATCTATATTATTCGCTTAAGCTTAACTTTCGTAAGTAATCTCCTCTATTTTGGATCCATTTACGTATATTTCTATAAAACTATACAACGGTTTTCATCTCAACCTTTCAAATATAATAGCTGTGTTTTATTCGCCAATTCGCTATCTATGTGCACATAAAACGACCAAGTTGTTAAGTTTTCTACTCGTTGTTAATACGAGTACTTGTTGTTGATGTTTTTACTTTTTTTTTAAATTGCTTGTTTTTGCCGCCTGACATTTTAAACAATTGTTTTTCGCAAAATAGCTCTTCATCATTTCGTTTCAAAATGCAGAATATACAAAATACAAATCTACTTGGTAGGACTGGCACTTAAGCAACTTGCTATGTATACATAGCAACTACAATCTTACTCGCTAGGTTTACGGTTCGGTTTTTGCTTTCGTATGCACGTATAGTCGCTAGCTATAGATAGCTAGCAATGCTATAGCTATGGATGGCGTATCAAACGTAACCAATATTGACTTATAAAGTAATGAAATAAAAGTGTGGCTCAGTGAAAAAAGCATGCGCTTGCAATCTAAAGATTGTGAGTTCGACCCCCAGCTTGGTTAAACTTTTAAGTTTTTTATTTTAATATTTCTTTCTTACTGGATCTCAAGATTTTAATTTGACTTCAAAGCTAAATTAGATGGATTCTTGCAATTTTTTTCTCAGTGTAGATATTATCATAAATAACTATTTTTCCATAGTTTGACAGCCAATCTTTATTATCATCTAACATTGCAGTAATGAAGAATAATTATAGATAATTTGAAAAAAAAAGAAAAAACAACAACTATCAGCACTTATAAATATTCATAAGCAGTAGATACTTAGTTTTTATACTTTATTTCAAAATACTTAATGAACTTATTATATAAATATTCATAGAAAATATCCGTATATAATTAATGACTTCCTCTAAAATTATAGAATTATAGAACATTTTAAATTGATTTATAATTTTTCCAAGTACAAACAAAATAAAATTTATGAGTAAAAACTGAAAAATTTCAACAGCTGTCTTATTGTTTTTGCTACTAAACTGGGTCAATTGTCCATTATATTGGTCAAAAGGATTTTTATTGAATTTATATTTTTTTGTTGTTAATTTTTTTTGCACATTTTTTCGTTCAATTTATAATTCCTTAAAATGTGCAAAAATGCGATTTCGCACGTAATTTGAATTTTATTATTTGTATATTTTTGCCGCAAAACAATATTTAATGTTTCACACTTGAATGAACGTGTAGCGTATAAATTATAGCTTGACAGGTGAGCATTTTAGCATCCAAGCTACTCATGTGACTGTCTATCCCACTGACTGTCTACTTACATCTCATAAGAAAATCTCGTGATTCCTAAATCTGTCTAACTAAAAAAATTAACATTTCTTGACGCACCAGCAGTGGCGCTTGGAAGCAAAACAAGAGCGAAAACGAAGAGAAGATATAAAATCGAAAAATAGAAGAGGGAGTAAATAAAATGGATGAAGATAAAACGTCGCCTCATTTGCATTTAAGAAAAAAATTCAATATTTTTTTACCAATTTTTTAACGTTAAAATTTTGTTTTTGCACTTGCGCTTGGGATTTGCGAAAAAACTTTTTTTTTTAACTTTTTGACATCATTTTTTATCGTTGCAAAGACCGCCTTTAACTTTGTTTTTCTACACAATTAAATTTTGTAATTACGTACATTGATAAAGTCGGTCTTTTTTTTTAACGAAACTCAAAATTTGCATTTGTTTATATTATCGTAAAATTAAAGTGAATTGATTATTTATTTTACATTTTACATTTGAATTTTAAATTTGTTTCTTTTGTTTGGCACTTTTTTAGTTTTCGTGGGAATTTGATTTAATTTTTGCAATCAAAATAATTCATGATTTCAATTAGAACTCTAATAACAGAAAACAGAAATACAATTATTTTAGGTAGATCAACTTTTAAAAGCCAAGATTCATTAAAGAAAAGAACAGAATTTTTGCGTCTTAACGTCCTTTCAATAACTTTTTTGCAAAATGGATTTGTCTTATATCAAACATTTTTATTGTAGTATGTTGAAATGTTTAAACAGTTGGCATTTTATTAAAATTTATTTGAAGAAAAAATTATTATAAGCAAAAATGTATGAAATTGACTCTAACATTGTTTTAGTTTTTTTAAAGTAACTTGTATGAAATGAAGCCAAAATATAAACATTTAAAATTTTGATATTTCAACATACTACAAGATAGGATAGCTAACTTTTTGAGTTCATTATATTTTTTTTCGAGTTATAAGGTGCCAAAATTGAAATTTTTTTGAAAAATTGCAAAAAATTTTATTTTTGTTGACCTGTTTTTAGCCATAGCGACCAAATTAGTAGTGCTGTTGTGACATATATTACTTCAAAATTTTTGTTGTGATCTCTTCTTTTAGGAAACAAAAAAAATGAGTATCATGTAAAATAACGTTTTTAATCGAGCCTATATGGCGTTACCTCCCGGGACAGTGCATTTTTTTGGTTTTTGCCCTTTATCACGAAAACCAGACCTGATTCAGCAATACCACTATGGTTTTCGGATTCAGCGGGAAATTTTCCTATAGGAATAGTGGTTTTTATTTGCCGCAATTTTTCTTGTCGAGTAGTGTTATCAATCTAAAACCATCTTTACAAATTCTCAAAAAAGCGAGATGTTCATTTTCAGTTGTCTTTATTTCCATACAAATCTATGTATGTATATGTGTACATTAGGGTGTCCGTAACAAAAAAATTTTTTGACGCATAATTTTATCCGATGGGTAATGATATAATATAGATGGACAAACTTTCCGTATATGTCGTTGTGTGTGCGTTTCTCAAAGTAGACTCTGATATGAAATGAAAGCTTAGAAAATTCTCTATAAATCATGTATCAATCGTTTATGCCATAAAACCTATAGCCATCCTGCTACAGCGTCGCGAAATGCCAAATATTATCTTATAAATCTTTCAAATTTTGAATTCCATCTGTTTAAATTAAAGGATTTGGTGGATTGTGACGCTGTAGCGAAATAACTATAGATTTTATGAAATAAACGCTGGCGATATGATTTATAGAGAATTTTAGAAACTTTCATTTGATATTAGAATAAATTTTGGGAAACGCGCACATCGCGAGATATACGCAAATAACTCATAAAGAGACAGTTTTTTCAAATTTTATGTATTCTCGGAATAGTCGATATCAATAATAATAAAAAAAAATATCCCATCAATATTACATCATTACCTATAGAAAAAAAATTGTGCCTCAGGGAAATTTTTTTATCAACGTACACCCTAGTGTATCTGCACATGTACAAAACAAACCAAAAAAAAAAAAATTACAATCATGAAAACTGCTAATATGTAATAGGAATTTTCCACTCACCCAAAAATTGAGCATTATAGAAAACTAAATAAAGAAAAAATAGAACGAGCAAAAGTGGTGACTCAGCATTACAATAGAATAGATTTATCGTTAAATATCTATTAACTGAGTGAACATTATACAATACACTTTTTATCTATCATCCTAAATCTTTTGCAAAAAAAAAATAATATCGTAAATTTTTTTATAATTTTCGGTTCAATATTTAATTTGTTAACTCTAGCATATTAGGGCTTTAAAACTGATAGACACAAATTGTGACGTATGAAAAAGCACATGTAAATATAATACAGATAATTTAATAAGCTCTGCTTTAATGTACTTATGATATAAGCCAAATAGTCTTAAGTCAAAAAGCAGCGTCAAAGTGACAAAGAAAAATGAGAAATAATTTATGCATTCACTCATCCATTAAATTTGCCGATAGTGTTAAGAATTACACAATTGCAACAGAATTATTGTATGTATAAGCTGAAACTTATTTATATATTAAGAAATAAATATATTTTTCCTATGGAATTCTGTAACCAAAGAGGCAAAATTTCAAAGTTTTTAAAAATTTTAAAAATATAAAATTGCATTAGTTCAACTTAGTTAAAGCAAGTACATATGCTCAGCTTGAAGTTCGCTTAGCCCTTCCAAATCTCTTCGTTAACTCGAGATAAATCTTTGTGGTTCGCACTCGTCGCAGACTTTTTGTTTGTGTAATTTTTTCTTCAGCACATTAGGTCGTTCAGCTCTTGTCGTTACACAATTTGAATAATTTCCAAAAGTAGTTCCTTGAACTTTACTTTTCTCAGTGTATACTACTATTTTAGTATTGACTATAACTTTAATTTTTGAAAATAGTCTTAAAATAACGAACCCTATTTATTTCGTTTCAATCAAATAGACTCTGAAAAGTATGCATATACCTTAACAATATTTCCATTGATTTTTTTGTCTTTTCACAGGATCACGTTCTAATCATTGAACAAATTAGTCGCATTAATTTTTGCCAAACAAAAAGATGACGTAAAACTGATTGGTGTCTAACTTCTTTGCAACTTTGGAATTTTCCATTAATTCGTTTATACATGCTACGAGTACTTAAAACTCACAAGTTTTCCTTGAATTGAATTACAAAAGCACCCTCACCTATCGAAAACGTCAACAACAGCGTCTAACTACTTGTATTTTTTGCTTTACTAACTTTTGCTTCTTTTGAGTATTAAAGCGCTGCTACTTATCTCTAATTTAATTTAATTACATTTTTTATGCATACTAAAAATCACGCCATCTTACTAATTTTTCGTTTAAATTAAAAACACTATCACACACAGCATGGTGGTAAAATATACCAATTAACTAGTCATACAAATTTATGTACAAAAAAAAAATTCTATTGATATAAAATTGAAAACAAAATTAACGCTTTAAATTTGCATAAAACGAATTTATTGCCTATATTTTATGAATTTATAAGCAAACTGCCTTTATTGGAGACATTCTAAAATAAAAAATGTAAGTTTATTGACTAACGTTAATAATGCACTTTTATTAATTTTTACATTTTTAATACAATGATGACACTTTAGGAATATTTTAAACATTCACTTTGGTTTGAGCGATGTAAATTGTTTTTTTTTCTGTGTTTTTTTACTGCACCGCACCGAATAGTAATTTTTCTTTCATTTGATAGTGTGAATAGTTTTTATCAAGGACGTCGAAGGATAAACTGCTTCTTTTATTTTATTTTTGACTTTTTGTAATTTTTTTAAGCAAACTTTATAAATTCAACTTGGTGTGGTTGTTTTTGTTATTTTGTTAGTATATCTACAAGTTGTAAGTAAAATAAAATGTGAATTTTCTGAAACTTTCAACCTTGTTGTCCGAAGGGTTTTTGCGTCATTTTCTGCCGCTGCTTCAATGACATAGCGTGTATTTATTTGTCGAACTTTATATGAAAACCTTGAACGAAAGATTTAATGCCGCTTTTATAAATTGTTAACTTCTCTGTCAATTTTACATCAGCTTAGTTCAGAATTAGCTTTGTACTTTTTAGCTGATACAAATTAACACTAGAATTACCGGACAATACAAATGATACATGTAAATATTGCTGCGATTTCAATGTTTATTTTTCATATTATAATCTAAACAAAAATTTGTTTAACCAGCCGTTTTAAAACTTTTTACGATTAAAGTAAATTTTAAAAATGTTATTCTGAATAATTTTTAAATTCAAAATTAATTTAAAGTAGTTTCTGTTAAAAATAAAGGGAAAAGATTTTAAGAAAGTTGAAATTTGCGACTGATAATTTTATAATGAAATATTATTTAATCGAACTCTTACAGTCAAATTTTAGCAAAGATCAATATTGTAAATTTTTACATATTGATTACATGCTATTTTTTTATTCAACAAACATGACAAAGATAGCAAATGCAACAATTTTAACCTGGTAATTGGTGACATGTTTCGGCTATTACTAATAGCCTCATCAGACCAGTTTGGTTAATTCTGTACATGGACTCGAATCCCTGACCGTTCATGCATTGCAATTGCATATTTTTAGCGACGGCCGCTCTAACACTTGAGCTACTGAGGAACTGCCCTTGAGGTGTACAGAGTGCGCATATTACATTTGTTATCTTTTTGTCACTTTCTCGCTTGTTATCATAGCCGTTAGACAGTCTGCCTAAAGTCATGCTATTATTTATTTTTCGAAATTGTGGTGTTGCCAGCCACATATTTTATGAAATTGGCATGTTCTACATATGGTTTTTGAAAATATTTTATTTTTACTATGCTCGACTTCAAAATTTGCGGCTTCAAATCAAAAATAAAATGTTAAAGTTTTCAATGCCGTTTTTCCCCTGATTGTACTTCGGTGATTTGTAGATGAACCCTTGAAGTAATATTTAGATGCCCTAAGTCATGTCGATTATCTTCGAGAGAATGATTAATATATATGTAAAGCCTCCTAGGTTAGGTTAGGTTAGCACGGGAGATGACAATTTCCATCATAACTTAGGCCGCTGTTGGGCCCATTGTATACCTTGTTTATAACTTCGTTTTCAACCTATTCAAGCCATTTCGAAATTTTTATAAACTTCAAAATGTATTTTAGACACTTTTGAGCGATGTCTTCAAGAGAGTCGAAGAAGTGGAATCCGAATAGCTTATAACGCCGATTTGTCAGCGCTGGGCATTCACATAGATAATGAAAGACAGACTCATCGACGTCAGGATCTTTACAGCTTCTACAAAGATCTCCTACGTCAGAAAGCCCTAGTTTTAAGGCATGCTTGCCTATAAAATAGTGTCCTGTAATAATACCGACAAAAATTCTCAGGGTTTGTTTGTCTAATGAGATCACTGTTCGTGTTCTATTAGCATCATAATAAGGCCAGATTGCCCTCGACGTATAACATGTTGTCATGTTAGACCATCTCATATTAGCCTAATTTATACATCCACACATAACGATGGACATAACACCCATGGATGTTATGACCACTTTCGTTTTGCTTGAAAATACAAGAGGAATTTTATCTTTAGTGGAGTGGGCGGCCTTCGGCCAAGGATTACATCGTCGAATATGTCCAACAACGCTTCTACATAAAAGTTAGGGTAAGTGGGCGGCCTATGGCCGCAGCTAAGGTTTTAAAACTCCCAAAAATCCGATCTTTTTTCCATTCTGAGGGCAGGAAGCGTAAAACTAGACAACTCCTATAAGTAACCTTCAACCAACTCAGAAGGATGTCCACATGGCCCACAAATTTACACTGGATGAAAAACCTGATAATGACGATTTTTTGAATTGCACACTAACTTCAGCCACAACGCACCCCCTGCTACACTTTAAGTGTGACTATTTTTTTCAAACGACAAACCGAACAAGTTGGCTTCTACAAAAGAAATTAGGTACATAGCTCGTTGAAAAATGTTCTCAAACCCAAATTTTATTCCAAAACTTTTAAAGCAAACTTTGTTGTACGATTTGTTCAATGTGAAGGAATAACCTTGAAATCATCTCTCAAAGGTCAATTTTTGTCAGCGTACATATTATATCTGTCAATAATTTTGCAACTTTTTTGTACCCACAAATTATCTCACATATTACTTTTATATTAGTTTACCCACACTCGCAACCATTTCCTAAAGTGACAACTCCTAAAAAGGACACTTATGTATGTACTTTATTTTAATCCCATACAAGCGTATGATGTACATAAGTACATGTATACAAAACCAAATGGACATCTAAACTTATCAAGGCACTACCAGTTACATAGAAATAAATTTGAATTTTCCTATTTTTGCTTGAACCACATTACAGTGGTCTGTCTGTCTATCTTCCTTTTTATTGTCCTTTTGATGTTGGGCTGTCAAGAATCCTTTTTCAGTTTAGTTTTCTATCTGCATGCTATTTCTTTTACGAGCAACATTTTATTTTTATTTTACCCAAGTTGAAATACACGTAACTATTTTTCGTCATTTTTTTTTTTATTTGTTTATTATATATGTGGTGGTTTTGTTAGAAACTTTTGCCATTAAATTGATTTATGTGTCACGAAAGTTTTTATGAGTGATCTTGAATGAATTTGTAACGTGTTAATGGGCAGTTTTTGTCTTTTATTATTTGGCGTTAAAAAAAAACCATTTCTTTGTTGAATACCAAATAAATTTGGTTGCATACAAGACGTTTTAATGGTTTTTGGTTTAAAATTGCATAAAACTGGAACATTTATATCAATGCATTAAGTTTAGAGGTAATTAAATTTAGAGGATGTTTTAAAAAGCTTCAATTAAATCAAAGATTAAAGTTATTAAAAAAGTGTACTTAAATAAGTCTTTTTGAGAATCGCAACGGCCCCCGATGGTTTCTAAAATCTATTCCGTAACTTTATCTATCGATTGTTGCAAAAACGATTTATTCCAAAAATGAACCAAAAATGGATGCAAAGCGTGCCATTCTGGTGTACAAGGTCGATGGTTTCAAAACAGACCTTTACGCAGCCACCTCTGAATATATTCAAAATTTGAAATTTTTCCATCAATTGCCCAAAAAAAAAACGGTGCTTCTGGCGTCGGGAACCACCCGTTATGTTTTCAAACATCCATTTCCGAACTTTACCCAACGATTAGTGCTACCAATTTCTTTTTGCAAGGATCGGACCCAATTAGACCATTCCAGGCCCCAGAACCGCTGTTAAAATGTCCAAAATCCAGTAATTTTTTCCTCTAAAATATAAATAGTTTTCTTGAACATTTTCTCTTTAGAAAGTATTTTGCTTTGCTTTAGTAATTTAATATTTTTATTTATTATTTATTTAATATAATTATTAAGTAATAAATTACAAATACTAAAAAGGAAGAGTATTAATATATTTAAATTACTTATTACTTGTTTATTCAATCCAAAAAAGTTTGACCCAAAAATAAAGGTCAAATAAAAAATTTCTTTTGAATATTTGAAATAGAAGTACTGAAAAAAACTTTAAAATAATGAAAAACTTTTAACTCAACTTATATTTCCAAATGTTAAGTCATTTGCAACTTTTATTTTAAACTTTGCCCCAAAAAAACTTTATTGTGAATGATTTTTAAAAAAATCAAGAAACTAAATGATATTGCCCAATAAGGTGCAACATAATAAATCAACTTGTCCCACTGTAATATACTTATGTAACTCTTCTAGAGTACTCGACAAAAATCTTTTAATTTAATTTTATTATTTTCTCTGAATAGTAAACGTTATATATTATTGCCAAATTTCAAAAATCTATTTTATTTGATATTTTATTACTTTAAAAGGATTTTTGTCCTTAACTCTTGCGTTGCGTTGTATTGTGTCCTTAATAGCTTTTTCTTGTTTTCAAACGCGATATCCCAGTGAAAGCATAAAAACGGCAATAACAACGACAATGTCATGTTGTTTTTTTTTATTGTTAGTATGACATACAAAAACTTGTACCAACAACATTTGACGGCGACGACAATCAAAACTCCAACCGCGAATGTCGCGCTGATAAGGAGCCAAAGTCAAGTGAAACAGACTATAATGGCAGAAACAAAAAAGCAAGTGCCAGAAAATAGAGAGAGAATAATCAATATGGTTATGAGGTGGGTCGTGGTGTTGCTTCTGTTCGGAGGAGAAACAAAAATTTAACACAGACAACATAAATAATCCTCGCATTAAGAAACACATACAGACGCTGAACATAGGCAGCCTTAAAAATACACGCACATTCATCCCGTAAGAAATCAAGCGCGTAATGACTTTAGAAAACTCGTGAGGTCACATTATTGTAATGTCACAATTTTATTTAATCTTATAGCGTGTGATAGAAATTTTGATTGAGACAGCTGTTACTTATATGACAGATGGTGAATGACATCTATGTTGATATTTGCGTTTTGTAGGGTTTGACAAATTAACATGGAAATAACATACACCGCAACAAGGCATCGAAATGGTGGACATTTATTAAATTCATAAAAATTTTGACTTTTAACTTACCAAAAGTTCACATGCGTTCTTGAAATAGTGATACCGATTGGCCTCAAAAATTATCTGACTTGTCGTTACATTTGTGTTCTTTTGAAAATATCGGCTCATTTTCTTAAAAATTTGAATCTGAAAAATTCGAATCCTTTACATTAATCTGCTGTAACCTGTCTTTGAAATGATTCTAGTTGTACTGTGACTAGATTATGACCTTAACCTGTGAAATAAATTAATTTTGGCCCTGACTTATGTCTCAATTGACTCTCACTTTACTTTGACTTGCGGCTGAATTGATTCTAAGTAAACTTATATTGAACTTTTACTTAACTCTAGCTTGACATTGAAGCGACTCTGGATTCAATATAACTTCACTCTTACTTAAATGTAGTCTTAACGGTTTCTGATTTATTTTTGACTTAGTATTCTCTTGACTCTGGACTCTCTGGGCGACTTTACTCTAACTTGACTTTGTTTTTATTTTGACTTTACTTACCTACATAATGTTATTGACTTGATTTGCACGCGGTTTTAAATTTATTCTAACTTGATTTCGAATTGACTCCATCTTAACTTTGATGAGCTTTAACTCATGTTTTATTCCAATTTAAGCCTAATTTTTCTAATCATAGTCAAAACCTTTAATGAAATATCGTCAAAATAGTGTCCTACTGGGTATTTATACTGCAGTAGCATCTCGACAAATAAACATTCGAATAAATAATCCTGTTTAGCGCGCGTGTGTTGACGCCAATGTGCGTATGTATGTTAATATGCCTGCGTTACATTAAAACAAAAACAAAACTTCTTTTGTATAAGGAAAATAGAAAAAAAAACATTTGACAGCTTTCACAAGCACACACAATAAAAAAAAACCATCGCAAAAGAGGGAAACCCCACATAAAAAATTAAGGTATAAAAACTTGTTTACATTTTGCGAGAAAAGAAATAAAATAACGAAAAACTAACTTACGCAATTTAGCTTCCGCTCAAGGACCTTAATCTCTATTGAAGAGCGAAAACAAAAAAAGTATAAAAAAATTATTACATATTAGAAATAAAACCGAGATTTTTATTACAATTTTATATGTGAAAATAAAGACGATTTTAATGGTAACATAAAACTAAATAACTTTTTTTTAATCAAATTATGATAATTTTATTAAAATATGTAGGTATATATTCTTGAGTACGATAAACATTTTTAAGGATTGCAAGCGTTTTTTTTTAACCTTGAACTTGAGGAAACATAACCTTTTGCTATTTTATGAACTTAAAATATATGTAATAAAATGAGATCTGATAAGAGCTGACTGCTTAATATATCCAAAATTAATGACCAACTTTTTTAGAGGACATTTATTTTTGGACAATAAAATCTCCGATTTTCTTCACACTTTGTACAGAAAATATAAATTTACTTGTATAGTCGTTAACGCATTCACGTAAATGAACTTTCTATTCGATTGTTTAAAGACAGAGCCGATTCTGCGGACTTCTCGTTTTCATATGCATGTTGAGGATCCTTAAAAAATCGTTATCACGAAAAAATTGATTTTGCCAAAAAAACTATCTTCTCCATGAGGCGCACTTTCATCCCTTTGGATCGGTATAGTAAATAAGCAAAATTGTCATTACTGGACTCAAGCCAATCTTCAAATTATACACAAAGAATCTTTATAGTCTGTGAAAGTAAACGTTTGGTGTGGTTTGTGGTACAGTGGAACCAGCGGTTCTTTTTTTTCGAAAATGACAAAGGAGTTGCCATTAGTGTGAATCTTGAGCGGTATAGATCTATGAACTATTAGCCTAAATTAGAAGATATTGATAACAACAAACAATATGGCACAACGTGTCACACGGTCCATTCCATTATCGGTTTATTGCGATAAAACTTCGGAGGGTCAATAATCTCAAGAAATGCAGCTATGGAATAGCCTCCAAGAAGTTGTGATTCCACACCTTTCAGCTTCTTCTCGTGGGGGTTTCTAAAGTCATTGCTCTTTGCCAATAAAATAATACCCATTCGAAATGTGGTATGTACTCATCGTATTCGCCTCTGAGAGGAGCGATCATTTGAATGATATTCTGTTTAGAACATAATTGCATGGATTGTACTTCTAAATGAAATAAAAAAATATTGTTCTAGCTCATTTCGATTTTATTTTATTTAAAAACAAAAGCAAATGATAGACAAGCCCCAGATAGCATTTTTTGAAAATTTCAATCAAAATTGAGTCATATTTGACCCTGCAGTATGATTGAAAACAGTCAAATATGCGCTAACTTTTCGATCAAATATGCCTTTGTTGTCGGGAGAAAACGGTACAATAGATGTGACTCCATACGAAGAGTCTTTTGTGACCGTTATTTTCTAACAGTTTTCAATGATATTTGCTTTAATTTTTGAATGAATGATATATAATTGGTTTTTCTTGACATTTTTCACTCATATTTGTAGTCTCTTTTGACTAATATATAACAGCTTTTTCCAGCCATTTTGCCTGCCAGTTTTTGACAATTTTCAATCTTTTTTGGTTTTTTTTTTTATTTGATTATACATATTAATATTAAATAAAATCAATCAAACTGTACTTACAAACCCTTAGCATGTCCCTGCCGTTCTTTTCATTATCATCTGTCCTATGTGTATAATTTTACTTATTGTAAAACTCATTATACATTATTTACTTATTGTAAACTTATTATGAACTACAACACAGAACACAAATCAAAATACATATTTTAAAGTACAAGTTCTTAAATCACATTCCAGTCATTTCGTAGATCAAAAAGTGATAAGATTGAAACTGTCTTCTGTGCAATCAGTTTTAGATCATTGGGTAATCTAAATGTGATTTTTGGAATTAAATTTTTATTTTTTCAATTATTACTAATCACTTTTTGGTCATAAATAGTAGTCGAAAATGACTCGAATAGGTGATTTAAAAAAAAATATCATCTAAATGCTGGCTGGGACGGTGTCAATAAAATATATTGCAAAATGTACATTGGGTATATTTCCATTAAACATTTTACGGTTATTTCTTTTATATAATATATAAATTATATTATATTTTATATATTATATTATATTTTATATATTATATTATAATGTACAACTATTACTACGCAGTAGCAAGGACTAAGAATTATTATTTATATTAAGAGTACGGCCTCACAAAAAGCTTCTCATTCTCATGAGAAAAAATTACAATTGATGATGAACGTTGTAAAAAAAATAATATTAAGAAAGATTAGTCAAAAAGGTCATATTTCTATGTTAAATACAAAATTCTTAAATATATTAAATCTGTCATAACTAATAATGATATTGTTGGGAAATTAAGTCATCAATTGTTTTGCTGCTAACCATTTGTTAGGAAATTCTTATTACCAACAAGATAATGATAATTTTGTGTTGTTGCTGCCAAATCACATCTTTATCGTCATTTTGCATTTTGTTCTTTTCCATTAAAATGAGCAGAAAATAAATTGCTGTCAATTATTTATAATTTCGTCAAATGCTATTGCGAATTGTTGTAACACGTATTCTTATCTATGGTAACTATATGTTGTGTGACTGTCACGCCAGTCAGTCTATTCTTCAGTAGTGTGACGTCACATTTTTATCGCTTAACATCATAATCTATCAGAAAACAACAACATTGGCGTAAGCATTTTCATGGATACATTTTCTGCTACTTTTCTCTTTTATTTTTTTTTCTTGTTGCTATGTAAAAATTTTAGATGTAAGTTTGGGCTCATTTCAATATTAATATTTTTCGTGGAAATTGTTTTTGTGTTGTTTCCTATCCTTATATCAGTGATAATTTTTAAATATAATAGTTAAGGATTTTTTGCTTGTATAGAAAATGCTACACCTACTTAATTTAACCCGCCCACTTCTCGTTCAAGCAGCGCTTCTATCACTGTGAGTTCTTGTAGCGAGTTTCATTATAATCTCTTAAAAAAATGTATTGTAATTTTTTTTTTTTAATCTACTTTTCTCAATTAGAACCTTTTTCACAATGTTCGGAGCTTTGACAGATTTTTTGTTAAATTGCCGATTATGGTCCCGGTTAAAGCTTAACTGAACTTTGTGAAAACTGCTCTTAGTGTCCTTATAACAAATTTTATTGTATGCGATGCAAACTGCGTAATGGAACCCTATCTTGCCAAAGGTGTATAATGAAACTTAGCTATATCATTAAAAACGACATTATAAGTAATAAAACAAGCCATTATTCAGCCAAAACAACCCAAAACTTCACTATGCTTGCATGAAACTTTCATCAGAAAATAAATTAAACATTGTGAATAAAAATTCACTAATATCAACGAAAATTCTCTGATATTTCCTTGATTTGCAGAGAGTGACTAAAAATTAAAAAAAAGTTTTGGTTATCAATTTTAAAATTTTGTAGCGCAACAATAATTCGACTTATGCCGAAATGCTTTGTTATAAATCAATAACTACTCAAATACGTCGCACAAAAATCGTAGACCTCCTTTCGTTTTGGCAAATATATAAATAATGACATAACATCGGCACTAAAATTTAGCACCATAAAATTGTTTGTGAACGATGCATTAATAGTGATTAAAAGATATAATGTAAAAGCCATAAAAACAAATTTCTTTCTGATATAGACAATCTACATATTATTGGGTATAAGTAAATAAACTCAAGTTAAATATTGATAAGTCGAAATATATGGCTATTACATGGAATAAAAATTGAATAGGTAAACAGAAAGTATCCAGACTTACAAATAGATAACAAATTAAAATTTAACGATCATATTACATAACTATACAATCGGTGAAGTAGCAAAGTAAAATATTGTTCATGAAATGAACTTTTTAAGTTATTGGTATATAGATTAATATTTGCGCCACAACGTATTTATTGCTTAGTACACATTGAAAGTATCATAGGAAAATATAATACACTTTAATATAATACGCCTTATGATTTTAAGTGTCTTAGTGATATTTCTTATCATACAATTAGGCGGAGAGCCCGCTGTTGAAAAGTCGAGTGTATAAGATTACTGGATGGAATGTACAGGAAAGATAGTGACGCATCTTGGTGAAACTAATCAACCAGGAATGTCTTGCCATAGTCCGTCCGGATACCTAAAACTGTCGGAAATTTGGCCGATTTTGCTTTTTTAATTAAAAGTGTATAAGGTTACTGCTTGAAATGTATGTCGTATGTCAAATGATTGAACTCATAAAGCCTAAATAAAATATATCGGGTTGCATTGTTGTTGCTACCTTGTGCCAAACATGGGTTGCCATCTGAAACAGATTATAGCTGAAAATGTATACCAAATGATACGAGGAATAGAATATAGAATAGAATATATAAGGTTGTCTAAGGCGAATCCTTTCGCAGACATAGGTTGCCACCGATTTATGAAAAATTTTCGTATGATTGTTAGTTGATTCAATCACAAATCTTTGTTGACTTGAACATTGTTGTTTGATGACAGAGCGTGATTGAATCAACCATTGGATTTGAACTTCAATGCGACTATCTACAGAAATCTATGTTCTAATAATTTTTATATTTTCAAAATAAATACATTCGATTTTTTTTTGTGCTCTTATTTAACGCTCGCTAAAAAATCTTTAATGTCAGTACTCTAAGTTTTTCAGCTTTAAATTTGTTTGCTTTAATCTTTGCACTCTTGTCCTCTCCATATATCCTTAATATGAGTGCAATAATACATTTTACTTTGCGTGTACCCTATGGATTCATTTTAGAATGTCGACTATGCTGATGTTGACGCCGCTTTAATGTCCTTCGTTGTTTGCTGCAATTAGTGTTGACCTTAATTAAGCAGCTATTTTTATTTGCCTTTTTAATCTCTCTAACCATCTTCTGCTCTCGTTTTTTCCCCCGTTTCTCTTTGTTGATATAATATTTTACTCTTAATACGTTCACATGCATGGGTTTTTTTTTAATTTCAGTGCTATATTATACACACCAACATACTAATATCTAATTGTAAGTGCATTTTATGCAGATAAAATTCTTAAACTTTCTCTTTTTCTCTGTTTCTCACTGGTGAAAAGTCAACCCTTTTATTTTTATTGCAAAACATCATTGCGAAAATCTAAAAATATCCTCGTATTATACTGTTGCTGCATTTTAGCCACTTTGGGATTTTTTTTTTCATAGTTGTGTTGGCAACATTGTTAGCTGACGGTCTGTTTTTAAATATTTCTGTGTGCACTTTGCTGTATTTGTCGCGTTGCTGCACTTTTTTCCACGGAAACATTGTGGGCTTTATTTTTTTATTAATTTTACGGTTGAGATGCGCTAAGTTTGTGCTTGTCGCGGCAGACATGATTATATGATAATTAATGAGAATGTTTAATATATATATATATATATATAGATTATTTTTTAGCTGATAAATTTAAATCAACATGTCGTATGGGTAACCTTTAATTAATGTAGCGCTTAAGATTTTCACTGAATTCGGTAAATTTTAACTTAGCTTCATAAGTTATAAACATCGTTAATTGTATCAAACTACATCTGGCAAACTTTGAGATATGGTCAGTCGGACATTATAATTCACATACATAGTACATAAATGCATACATATGTACTTAAAATTTTTGCAACTAAAACTATTTATATTTATATTAATTACTATTAATATATACTTTCTTCCTTTTGTTTCAGCTGCAATTTAAACTTTGAGGACTGTGTCATATTCATTTTGCGAAAAAAAGGTTAGTACATAAATTCTTATTTTTAATTTTTATGATATCTGTTTATCTTAAGTAGATATGTGACTGAATATATGAACTTACATTTTAATCCTTTAATCTTTAAAAAAATTTATATAATGTAAAGGGCTGTTGCTTTTTATTTTTTTTCGCTATCCTTCTGATATGAATTAGTTAAAGATCTTGCAGATATATGTATATCCCAAAAATTGTTCTAGTGCTGCGAACTTTATTTGTTAAATATACAAGATTAACCGTTTTGTGCTTCGGGAAGTACTATTTAAAAAAACACACTTAAAATATAGAAATCGATAAATTTTTTTAAAATTATACCGCCTTGACCTTGTTGCACTTATTGAATAAATGCCAATAGAGATTTTTTTCTGTTTTTATTTATAATTCTTGAAAGAGCTATTTTCTTTTTTATTTTCAATTTATATTCACAATCATTGCTAAATATCCCAAAGCACATCAGAAAATAAAATTCCATTCCCCTAATTCGTTAGATCATTGGTTGTACTTTTTGACACAGGAAGCTTACGATCAAATGCATTCAAAACTGTCGCTCTTTTTTCACCTCGTCAACTCTTCTTCACACCAATTTATTTATCGCCGCCGATATCTACGTTGCAATCAGCGCTGCTTCACTTAACACCGGTCAAATGTTTACAATGTTATTGGAAAATAACCAACGATTGTGAAAAAAGTTTTTCAAGTCCATCTAATAAACAAGAATTAACTTATTTTATTAACACGTATTTTTTATTATTTATTTAATGCAATGTCCTCAGCTAACTTTTGCTACACATTAAATAGTTATTTATGCATGACAACAACAGCGCTATTAATTTGTTAACTGTCAATAAATTGACGTTAAAGTCGAACACTTTAATTCAATAGTCAAATAAATTGCTGCAACACTTTAGGGCGAGCCAGTGTCAGCTTAGTGTTTGATATTTTCTATCATGTGCGTGCAATAACTGTCACTGCAAAATTTATGTGATGGGTGAAATTTTCAAAAATTAAAACTATCACAAGTGGATGCAGTCAAGAATTTAACGCAGAGAAGATCAAACAATTTTAACTTGGAGCTAAATCATACTATAAACACAACTTTATAACTCATAATTATTAGAACTTTTTTCTAAAGAAAACAAAAAATTACCTAAATTAAAAGAGTGAAGCAGTGTCAGTGGAGTTACGACTTATCAATCGCTGGCTTAAATTTAACTTCAAAGTGTCATGACATTTTTTAATAAAAGTGTAGCAAGCAGAATTTTTTCTATTTTTATACTCTTTCTACTTTTTTAGAGTATGGTGTAATTCATATATGTATGTCTGATGTTTTAAGCAATTTTTGACAGACATTAATGACATGCCATAAAGAAGAATAGATTGCATTATTAAGCTTGTCAAGAACAGCATTATCACTAAAATATCATGGGAATCCCCCAACGTTTTGATTTATTATTTTTACGATATTTAAAATAGAAATATCACTTCATGTACATATAGTTTTTAATTAATTTTATAGTGGTCGATAAGGAGTTTTTGTTGCGTAGCTCAAAAAATAAGTCAGCCTTTAATAAAAAAATATAATAAACTCAAAGTTGTAGAGAAGTTAATGTCACATGCCCAGGAAATCTCCTTCAATATGTATAAAAAATTTATGAGCAACATAACTTGGTCAAATCCAAAAACTGAATCAACATGATTGAGTCTAAGTCTAATATTCAAGTGGTTAAGGGAACGTCCATTAATTACGTGAGGTGTTTTTTTTGAAAATTCGGAACCTTCCCCCCTCCCCTTGGTGAGATCTGGCGGAACCCCTCCCCTCCCTTCCGTAAGATTTAAATTATAATTTTAATGTAAATTCTATGTATTAAGAAGTTGACGTGAGGTTTTCCTTGACCCTCTCCTCCCCCTTGATGAGATTTTGCCGGACCCCTTCCCCCCTATTTTGACTCACGTAATTAATGAACGTCCCCTAAGATAGCTCTAAATTCAAATCTGAAGGAATATTTTGTTCAAACTATGTTTGATTTTTTGAAGGGCAGATTGCCCTTGATTGAATGTTATTATTAAATAACAATAAAATATGAAATTTGCTTTTCGAAATTGGCATAAATAACATGATCTATTATGTGCTACAATTACAAAGGCATACGCTTGCCCTAATCCAGCATAATCTAACTAACCTTTTTAGTTAAATTTTTTTTAAGATTTCAATTTACTGGATTCCTTATTGTTATTTTTAATCAGATGTCTAGTTAAAATAATCAAATATTAACTTAATTCCGAAAAATATACGCTTCGACTTGAATTAAGCAGCTTTTTTTTATTTTCCATTTTTATAAAAAATGTTTCAAAATACAATTTTTTGTAAATTTAATTTTTGCATACAGTGAAAACTTATTTCTAATACCGCCTCAGCGTCTTTTTGTTTTATGATTAAACGTTTGAAATATTACATTTTTTTTTTGTCGACATGTGACGATGATTAAGTTTTTTTAGCACATCCTTGCACCCTATGCTGTTATACTTGAGAGAATAATTAACGTTCATCCGTTTATAGTATCTCATGTTATAAGCACGTACTACCTTACAAAGGGCACATGTTAGCATTTGTGTACCTACTATGAAAGGTGTGGTTTTTTGTTGTTGTTTTTTTCCACAAAGTGTAGAAAAGTGAGGTTGAAGTAGCAATTAAACTTTGAAGGTCCTTCCTTTTTAAATGCAGTATTTTAACTTTGTGTTTCTTTTCAACTTTACTTATTACAACTTTTATTTATTATAATACGTTTTTTATTTATTCTATATAATACATTTTTCATTTGTTCACTTTAGATAAAATCAATTTGATTAAAAATTCAAAAGAAAACTTTTAAAGGAGATATTTTAAATATTGGGCAGCTGCTCACGGATATTGTCATCTTTTGCAAAGTTTATTTTAATTGACAACAAAATCTGAATATTTAGTTTTGTACAGCGATGTCTTGAGGCTTTTCGGGTGCAAAAGCTGGAAAGGGTCGCCTTCTAAGAAAAATTTATGATCAAAATAAAAAGCTCGTTTCATTAAAAATGCATACAAATGATTGATTAATGAACAACAAAAAAACCAAGTCCTTCTGTTCCCATGTTGGGACCTTTCAAGGTCTGTAGAGATGATCTAACCCTTAATAAATTTAATTAATGCTGGTTGGGGCCTTTTTTATGCTATAACAGTTGAAGGAAAATGTAAGCTATCTCTTCGGCTCTAATTATATACATACATCACACATTGAAAAGCTATGTTAATATCCTTTAATATTAGATATTTTGAACACCCAGAGCTGTTTTGTGGCCAAGTTTATAAACAATGTTTTCTTTTTTTGCTATAATCGATGGGTAAAGTTCGAAAATGGACTTCAAATTGACCTAACATGGGAAGTATTGTATAATAAACCCGGATCTTTTCCGGAGCCGCCTAATTTATATCCAAAATATATTTCTCCATCTATGGTGCTGAAAAAATTTGAATTTCATAAAAGCTATAATACTAAGTATAAGAGAGAAAACTATTTTCATTCAAAAAAAATATACAATAATTATAATTTAATTAAGTATAATTGTAGCTCCATTAATTTATAAAATCCACTCTGGTTCTCCGTTTACATTTTACAATCAATATAAAAAATTAATAAATGAACACTTAAGTGGCAATTAATTTGCTGCCACTTATAAACTATAAAATTGCAATCCAAACATTTATTTATTCATTAAAAAAAATAAAAAAAAAAGTTAATTCCTTTTTAGGCATGGCACATACGCATTCATACATTCATTTGTTTACATTTATTAATTGAAAATTTCCACACTCTCGTAGTGTTACTCTTAATTGATTTATTAAATATCATTTTACAGTTCAAGCGGCAGTAGCAACAGTTGCTCTGTGTATCTTGATAAACTTAGGTTGGCAACGTGTTTACACCACCGCCACCACCACCTTCAACAATACCGGCAACAACTGTTTACAGTCAGTCCAGCAACCCCATACCTACTTACCATAAAACTCTCTGGATATAAAATTTTGCCAAGGTTGTTGACCAACCAGTTCATATGGTATTAACCTTGTAACCCCCATAAAAATTGCTGTTGCAACATCATAATCAACCAGTTGTTGCAAGTTCACGGTGACATTTATTTAGAAAAAAACATTATTTTTTTTGATAAAGAAAATGAGCATATTTGAAATAAATAACATAAACTGATTAAAGTTTGAGTTTACTCCAGATTTAACCAGAGTCTTTTTTATCAATGTTTTTATGGTTATATAGATTTATTGTTTTCATTTTTTAAATAGGTCACTTTAATCTTAAGCAATTCTTACTTACGTGGTTATAAATCTTAAAGTTTTTTTTTAAATTCATAGCAAATTGTTTCTACATATATTGATAACACTATCCGACACCAAAAATGTTCCATGATATTTATTAATTTTTTATGATGTAATAAGGTCCCCTAAGTTCAAAAAAATTTTTGATAGATTTTTCTTACGATTAGTTTTTTTAAAACATTTTTTTTAGTGTATTTTCAGCTTTTAGGCTATATCTCATCCAAATATAAACCGATTTTGTTGGAATTTTGAAAAAAAAGGTAATAAAATTCCCCACAACTCTTGTAAAGGAAAGTTTTGGTTTTAATTTACAGGTTACGAGATAAAAGCTGACACATTTGATTAAACTAATTTTTTTAAAATTTGTATCCAATTAAAAATAACTTTAAAAATATAAATATTTAAAAAATACAGCAATTTAGCTCTTTGATTACAAAGAGGAAACTCTTCAAAGGAAAATAATACCAAGTTTTTGAAAATCCGTTTATAAATGCCAAAGTTATAGCCAATTTAGTGTAAATTGTCATAATTTAATTTCACCATTTTTACCAATTTTCAGTTTTTTCTTATTTATAGGCTATTAAAAAAGAGGTTACCTGGGAAAATGGATAATTTTACAGATTTCGATGTGCTCTTTCCGAATATTAATTTTGCTACCTCGTATTTTTGCCGCTCGCGCCGCTAAATTGGAAAAATGGCACCAAAAATCAGTTTTTCGACAATATCTACTTTCCGACTCATTTTACGAAAAAAGACTAGGACATAAATTGTAGGTAATTTCCTCTAGTTTCATTGTGTTTTTATCGTAAAATGAATCGGAAAGGAGATATTGTCGAAAAACTGATTTTTGGTGCCATTTTTCCAATTTAGCGGCGCGAGCGGCAAAAATACGAGGTTGCAAAATTGATAAATACACCACTAAAAAAATTTAAAAAAAAAATTAACCGTGAGAAAATTTTATCAACAATTTTTTTGAACTTAGGGGACCTAATTACATCATAAAAAATGAAGAAAGTTCATGCAACAAAAAAAAATGTCAAAAAAGTCGGATAGTGTAATTAAAACGCGTAGTATGGATAATGGCCTATTATACTCTACACTCAATATATATTAGTTTTGTCATTTTGTTTGTAATGCATAGTGGGTGGCATGACAGTTATAAAAAGGCTTATATATTCTTGACCAGCGTCATCATTTGAGTCGATTAGGCCATGTTGATCTGTCTGTATAAATCACGATTACAATGTATGGAATGAAATTCGGTACGCAGCCTGCATCTTCAAACTAGGACCCTAGGAATGGTGAAATCGGTTCATGGACACTCCTACCACCCAAATTTTTCACAAATTCTAAGAATAACTTGGATATGATCTCGTCAATAAATTGGCAAATTTCGACAAAAGGACGTGGCACCTCCCATACAAGCAAAAGTTTCAAAAAACTATACTGAAAGAATTATGTAAGGTAATTACACCAAATTTCACACAAACAGTGAGAATGATTGCAAAAAGCTGTAGGCAAGAACAAGGTGAATTTCAACAATTCACAAAACCTTTAAAACTCTATACTGAGAGAAATATTTATTGCTACTACGTTGCACCAGAAAAAAGTAGGCATATTTTGAAAAAAGAACGTGGAATCTTTTACACTACCTAATAGTGGGAATGGTTCTGACAAGTATTCCATAAAAATGTTTCTATTAACTTTTTTCGTAAAGATAACTTCGCCAGTTTACTAGCTTTCGGAGCTTAGAAATATTTTATAGTTTGAGAAAAAACCAATTTTCTTAGTAAAAAATTGTATACTATTCTCAATGGGCTGCTTAGACCCGCTCGTGTAAGACTTTTCTTTCATGAGATATAGAGGAACCGGTCTAGTAAAGCATTCTTTTCTATGTAATTACTACGAAAAACTGAAAAGTTCAATGAGCTCTCCTTGCAGTATAATTTTTCTTTCATGTTCCTGCAACTATGAAGCCTTTTTAAAACAAAAAAAAAAAAATTTAATCACCCTAATATTGTGTGATTATATACGAATTCAAGCGGTCATATTGGATCCTTCGTTCTTTTAATTAAAAAACTTGCAGTATGTATGTTCATGTTCAGCGATCAAAAAATCTTTTGAGAATAATTTTCAGCGAGTTATATTCCATTTTGAGATGAGAATGATTTTATCCAAGAATACTCAATTCGGTCGCACTGTGCAACCATGTTCTACCGACTAAGCGATAAATCGGCGGCAATGTGTTCAAGCGATCATAAACTTACGTAAATAAATGGGACTAAGTCAATTTTTTGTGACGCTATCTCCCGAATTATAAAAGCTTAGCGAAATTAATTATCTCACATAAAATCTGTTTTATTAAAGTGAATGCTAGCTTCATTTCATCAATTGAAAATATGTTTACTTTGTACCAGAAATTTTTATTTCATCAAAATTGAAAATAAGTAAAAAAATAATATAATATGATTTCATGCCTATTTTTATCGCCAGGGTTTGTAAGTTGAGTTTCATTTCACATTAATTAATGCATTGTTTAGCTGGTAAACGCATACACAGATGTAAATGTTATCAAAATCCACTGAAGGTCCCTTGATTAATTACAATTCTATGTTATATTCTAAATTACTTAATGTAACAAACTTTTGTGTAAATATATGTACAAACATAATAAATAACTAGCAATGGTGTTATCATTGACCTCGCTAAAAAATATATTTTTTAAACCGCTTCAACAAGAAGCGTAAGAGTCTTAAACTTTTCTTAACCCTTAGCATCACTACTTCAATTTTATGTCAGTCAGCCGTTCACGACCCCATGGTGAAAACGTGACTTTTTTCGTCACGTCACTTGCTGGCTGGTTTTACCAAACGTTCCAATACTGAATTAACGACATTTACTTAAATAGCTTTCAGTATAGCGATTTCAAGTTTTTAATTATTTAGAAGTTGCCACACCCTCTTGTCAAAATCTGCCTGCTCACTTATGTCTATTGTTTGTACGAGGCATTTCTAGTCTAACCAAAAAATTTCAAAACTTTAAACAACTTTTGAAAAAATCAAAGCGCACCACTGTTGAACACTCTCCTCTTAATGTAGCTGATTATTCTGTGTCATTTTCATTGACTATAAAAAAAGGGATGTTGACATTATGTAGGTTCGAAAGAAAATAAACACCAAAATTTAAGATGGGTCGACGTACATATATGTTGAGCATTATGTGTGGCACTAAGATTATTGCAATCGACGGCAGATAACACAGCTATTGAATTACTTATGTAAACGTCAAAGGATTGGTATCTTTCTGGATATTAACTGTTCTATTTTCTTTTTTTTTTGTTTTGCAGTTCAATCAGGCGAACATAATTTGAATTTCGTCTTTTCTCTGCGAATACTCTCTATTTCTTCGTGTGAATCATTTTCAAATTTTCCTCATCGCTTAGAAAAATTTAAATATTTTATTTAAACAAATTTCCAAAGCATAACTAAATTTTCAGTATTTTTTTTAAATGTTTCGGGATGATGATTTTCGGGAAATCAAATTTTTTGTTTTTAGCCCTATAAAATGAGTTCATGCTTTCGAAATTCCTTCACTGAAACTGATAGTTACTTTTAAGTTGATGTACTATGTATTTATCAACTTCATTCGTTTCCGCTCTATGATGCTCTAAAATTACTAACATACTCGTACCTTGCTCGGTTACTTTCTGATATTAAAATATGTTAGTACATATATGCTATAACTTTTATATAAAAAATTTTTACGAAATTTAATTCTTTAAGTTATGTTTGTGAAAAATTCGCTTCCCAAGATTTTAAATACATACATACCTATAGAAAGTTTTGCCACAAATAAACGTTTTAAGGAATTCGCGTTAAATATTAACTTATAATTTTTTGTTTTCTGTTTGTTTTTTTTTTGTTGGTTTTGCCCGCACGTAGTAATACGGCACTTTGCTTTAGCAAGAATTGCGTGATATTGAAATTTAAAATTTATGGCATTACCCGCGTACATTTAAATGTAATTTGATGTAAGTCGTCAACGCTTGCTTTGAAGGAAATGTTTATTTTTTCGTTCATTTGTTTCCATTGAGAAAACATTTAATTGTTTCTATGCTACGGACTAACCCCAATGAGAAATGCGAAACCCATTGCAGCAACTTTGTTTCAGTTCATTTTTGATTTGCCTTAATATTTGGGTTGACAGAAATTTTTGAATATCGACACTTGAACTGATCCGCATTATTGCAGCAATAACAGATTTACGCTGCCTCTTGTCCGCATCCGATCGTTTGTATGTGTAATGAGCAATGGCACAAAATATAAGTGCTCGCGTAGTGTCGCTTGGATTTTTGTTTACATTTTGCGACATTATCTAAATACATTGTTGCGCTATGGAGCAATAGCCGTCGCGATAAATGTAAATTCTTAATAAATTCACTTTGGTGGCATTCCTTATGGAATATGCTGCTCTAGACATTTTCTCAGATGGTAAGAAACTCTGCGACGATGCTAACCATTTAGTTCTAAATTTCAAAAATACACACAGTGATCTTTTTTGTATTACAGTCTTACCGATTTGCTCGAGCGCGAATGTTGAATGATTTCCAAGAAATGAATGATTCTAAAGAAATAAAAATATGCAGTGTTAAAGTTTTAGTGTTTTTTTTTTATTTTCTTTACTACTAACGCGACAATTGGTGACCTCGTACATTTTTTAAGAAAAATGCGAACTCTTAAAGAAACAATTTTTAGCAAAAAAAAAACCAAGAGCGTTACTAATGAAAACTTTTGAAGAAACATTTTTTTAGTAAAAATATGAAGAACATTTAAAATAAGAACTTAAAGTGAAAATGGTGAATGAAAAAAGCGACCAACAAGAAAACGCTGTAGACCTGTTAGCCAATCACCATTTTTAGAAACGCAATTTCCGAATATGAAGCGGGCATTAATTGAACACTGTGGCGCGACAACAAAGCAAAAGATCCGGCAATTAATGTTGGAACTCGATTGATTCCGAATTTTCAGAAAATCCTGCAGGCAACATCGGGCACGCTCGACCAACGGCCTGAATTCTTGAAAAAAAATATATTTTATTTATTTTCTTAACTAATAACGTGACTAGTGGTAACCCCGCGAATTTAAAAAAAAAAATGCGTACTGTTAAAAAAACATCTTTTAACAAAAAAACAAAACCCAAAAGCGTTTAAAGTAAAAAATTAAAGTGAAAATGGTAAATGAAAAAAGCGACAAACAACAAAACCCGAACGAGAACGATACAACTATAATAACATGCCTGAGTCCAATAGAACTGAATACTTTTAGCACACTGCGGGCATCCAAGCCGCGGATGGCACCAGCGAGCAGCTGCCACCGATTGTGCATCCTGAGGAGCACGCAGGAATCCCTTAAGGGGTAAGCCCAAACATTCGCTCAGCACAATTTTTATTCGACTGCCCGGAACTTTGGTTCCACCAGTAAAAAAAATTGTTTTATTAAGATATTTCTGCAAGGTATGACTTTTTAAATAAAAACCATTTTTTTTGAGTCTTTGCATGCCTATAAAAATAATTTGGAAATATCTCACAAACCATAGTTGGTTAAAAAATAATTTTGGTAGAGTGGACAAAAATCACCCAAGAAACCAATCTTCTTCCCTTTGTTCTTTAACAATTAGATACTATATACAAATACAATAAAGCAACAATCAAATGAAATGCAAACCCTCAAGAAAATGTACATATATTAAAACTATTTCACCAACCATACTACGTATGTTTTAAAACGAATAATTTTTTTTTGTGATAAGAAATTCTATTATTTTACGATAGATTAAACTAAATGATTACAGCATTTGCAAAGTCTATCGACATGAGAGACGACTACAACAACAACAGCTGCAGAAGCAGCAAAAAATACGATGATTGTCGTTATTATTGAAAAAAAAATACAAAGCTTTAGTGCTTATAACTCAGACAGTCGTTCCAAAGACGAAATGGATTTAGTCTTGATTTTAGGATACCTTAGAATGGAGTTAAAATATTAAACGCGTTGTTCGGCCGCAACAGCAGCTACAGTATAAAGCACGCGCGTTCTAATCCAGACACACATACAGCTGGTAGTAACGCATTGTAGCTGCGCGCATTTGTTCCGTTGAAAGTGAGAGCAATTGAAAAAAAAACGCATGCAACGCGGCGCGTTTCGGTGTTTTTTGTTGTTCTTAAATGATAAATAAAAGTGTGATACTTTTGCATTGTTATGTTAATTTGTGAATTTTATGTCAATTAAATTTTTTTTAATTTAAAATTAGTGTCATGGCAGCACTTAAAGTAAGTGGGAAATGCTGCTTACAAAATCAACTGTGCATTAAAAAAGTAAAATTATTAAAAAAAATTAAATGCTGTTTACAAAAACATAAACTTAAATAGTCGAAAATACGGTGTACGCTATACAGAGAAAAAATTAACTACTGTATTAAATGCACTCAATGAAAAATCGAACTTTGATCTGTTCGTTAATAATATCAATATTGCGCTTTATTTTAGAACTTATTTGAATAATTTTTCATCACAAAAACACTGGCAAAATATCGTACCAAGTGAAGATATGAAACGAAAAAAGTAGTTTTAGTTTTCCCGCTATTTATAAGGAAATACTGAATTTCTAGTTTTTTCAAAGTGTTCGACTTGAGTGGTTGAAATTCAACTATTCTTATCAATAACGCATAAAAATAACAAAAAATACATATTCTTATTAAAAAATTGACATAAAAAAGAGAAATGTTTTGTCATTGCTCCCAAAAATGAAAATCATGTTATGTTGTCTTAACCCCATACCTTTCTTTATCCCTTCTTTAGGCTTCAATCCATTCCAAATTTAATCAAAATCGTTCCATTAGATTAGCAGTGGAGACATTTTTGCCGGTTAGAGGCGTCTTTCCTCCGAATTTCGTCTATCTACCTAACGAATTTCATCAAAATCGATGTAACGGCTCAGCTGTGACAGCGGTTTTTCCTATTAGGGGTGGAGCCACACCCACTAAAAGTACTCTTTCTTAGGGTCCAATCTATCTCTGTACCAAATGTCAACAAAATTGTAAAATTGTGTTCATAAAACTTTAAAAAAATTGTCAATTGTAATTTTATTCTTTAAACCTAATCAACAAAGCATTGGCTTTAAAAGGCTCAACAACTCAATTTCAATGGATAGCTCCCTCCGAATGTTGTCTGACTATCAATTTTCTAGGTTTTCATTCTACGAACTCAGCTTTTCAAAAATTCTTATATTCCAAATGTTTCAAAGCATTACCAGTCAAATATTTTTACAATAATTTGCAGCATAACTTAAGCAACAAAATTAGAAATTATAAACATTATCTTTATAGATGAGTAAAACAAACTTTTTCATGCATATATTATTTATTTATTAATTCATGTGCTACTTTTAGTTTCTATGTTCTTTTTTGTATTTTAATTTTGTTTCCCCCTTTTTCATAAAATTGATAAGACTTATTATATTATTGTTTTTATAGTATGGTTGCCTTTTATTTTTAAAATCACTCAACGAAACTCAAGAAAAATTTTTATGTTTTTTCTTCCTTAAAGATAATATAGAAATATTTAATCAATGTTTATAAATTAAATTAAATGCATCTGAAATTGAATGCTGATATCGAACAATGAACTCAAAGTTGACACCAACTTACCAATGAAGTTGCTAGTAAATCAAAACAAATTTTTTTCATACTTCCGAGTAAAGTGCACCTTACCGCTCCCTGAAATAGTCAAAAAATCATTTAAAAACATAAAAAAAACTCCTAGAACTTGCATGTTTTCCGTTAAGAACGAAGGCTTGTTATTATTAACTTAAGAACCTTTTTGATGACCTTTGGTAAGGAATTCATCCCATTTTGCCATATCTAACGAATCTGGCGTTTTTAGTAGTAGTAGTAGTACTATGAGCACTTTCTATTAATATCAAATCTCTGGCAAATTGCAATAACCAGTTAACTGACACGAACCTGATTTCGAAAGTGTTCAAGTTTAAAGTTTCGAGAGAAAAAATTCTGCATTGAACAGATAAAGTAATTTTATTGACAAAATCGTAATCAGGTTGACTAGTAGACTTCAAAAAACATACTTTTAAAAATTTCATAGAATTTTTAAGTCTAACTACTTTTAATAAAAAATTAATCAATTACAAAAGCAGTTAACTGGTTATAACTCAATTATATGACACTTAACAGGTTTTTACAAAATAATTTCAGTTAACTGATTCGGTTTTTTTGAGATAACAGTCATAAATATCAATTTTCTAATTTTTTTTTTTTCAATGTCACGTAACTGGTTATTGCAATTTGCCACAGAAATAGTTCTAAGGAGTACCGGTTTCTTATGAGTTTAGTATATTGAAGTTGACTTGGCGCTTACCACATCCAATCGTTCTTTTATTATACCTAAATTTTTTTCAATAAAGACGGTCAGCACAACATACTCATTCAGGATTACATGATATTATAAAGCTTTGAAGGACTTTGCCACTCAATTTAACCCATTTTTCTCGATTCTATGTTGCAGAATTATTCACCCAAGTTTATTTTGTTGAAATCAAAGTAAGCCCCATACACAAGATTTCGATAGAGCACAAAGACTACTACTTTTGGTCACGTTTATTTTCTTCACTGGGTATATGTATGTATATGTATGCTGTTTGTTAAAACAGAAAAATTGTTGTTTTTGTTGTTGTTCTCAAATTAAAATCATTTCGTTGTAATAAAATACAATTTGTGTGCTAATTAAAGAAAAATATGTTTTTCCCTAACGCTGATACATTTTTGCACGTTTTGGCTTATGATAAACAAAAGTTGTGATGAAGTCGTAATGAGCATGCGTCCAGCAGTTGGCTTCTTAATTTGTAATGGCTGATTTAGTTGCTGCAAGTAAGTAGTAGAACTATTCGTTTTTTTTTTTCAATTTTTTCAATCGAGCTGCGCGGTACATTAATATTTTTCTTAAAAAAAATTTGTTCCTTTTACCATTTCTTATTTCAGCCAAGTGTAGCGTGCCTCCAAGCACTTAACTTTTTTTTTTGTTTTTTGTTTTTACTTGAAAACTAGTAGATTTACAAAAAAAAAATAGTTCCTTGTTGCCTTTATTTCTTGAGCTGTTAAGAAAAAATAAAATTCACTGAAAAAAAATGTGTGACAAAACTATGTCAGGAATTTATTTCGTAGTGTATTTTTTTTCCTAAAACCTCATGAAACAGATGAGTTGTTATCTTTCCGAAAAAAATTAAAATAACTCTTAGTTTGTTTGAAAACGTGTTGCTCTCAAGTACTTTTTTACTGATATGTTAATACCTGTAGTAAAAAATTTATAAGTGCTATCAAGAAAATTTTAGCAGTTGATAAAAGTTGAAGTTGAAACAAGTAATGGTGTTAACTCACATACCCTACACTGCACTGAAAGTACTTTCCAAATAAATGTTAAAAAGACGTTGAAAAAGTTGAAAAACTCAGAAGAATGTGGAAAATGTTGACAAAAATAGAATATAAATGCATTAAACCAAATATGCCACGTCCACTTCTTCAATTCCGCCTACTTTTGGTTCAATAAATTATATTCGTCATTAACGTCCACATACTAAATTTTAGCAAAATAACTTGTATAGTTTGCGATATATGCCTTTATTAACCTTAAAATTTAGGGCGGTGACACACCGACTGATACAATCGAGACTGTCTTTGATTCAGAAATAGCTTTCCATAAACAAACTTCTTTTACCAAATTTCAGTATGATTGCTCATATATTTCGATAGATATGCCACTTAAGGTATTTTACTTGTATGGGAGGTGCCACGCCCAGTGGTTCTATTTCACCCGCTTTAGATGCTGACATACCTTATAGCAAGTATACCACTTACATCAAATTTCATGCCAATTGCTCCAATAGTTATCTTAAGATATCACTTCCAACTTTATGATAATATGGGAGGTGCCACGCCCACTGATGAAATCCCGTCGAAATTTATTTAATGTTATAGCTTATAATAATTGTCATTTATGCACCAAATTTTATGCAATGCACACTATCTATAGCATCAAACGTTTTTTGCTTATATGGGAGATGCCACGCCCACCGGTTCTATTGTGCCAAATCTTCGTAATAAGATACCTTTTAGCAAGTATATCTGCCATACTAAATTTCATTACGATGACGTTGTTAATTCTCTAATCATAACGTTTATATATATTGTGGGCTGTGCCACGCCTTTCAACGAGTTTTTCCAGTATATATTGATGACTGCTCTCAGTAGTATCAGCCCTAAAATTTTAATAAAAATCGAATTTGCCAATTTTGAATTATAGGAAATTGAAATTCTTTCACCGCTTTCACCCATTTTTATATGCTAGCGGCTTGCAAGAAGGTGTGATCTGTGTGCAAAATTTCATTGAATTAGCTTGCTTAGTTTTCCCTTAAACGTGATTTTAACAGACAGACAGACAGATAGACAGACGGACATAGCTATATCGACTCATGTGGTGACGCTGATCATTAATATATATACTTTTTATACCTGCCACGCCCCCTTCTATTCGTTACAAACGGAATGATAAAGTGTATATACCCTCTGTGTAGGGTATAATTAACTTAATCGTATACTTAGAAACAGAAAATGCTTTTAATGAAAAAATTTAATAGATAAGTAATAAAAAGGACTGCCTACAAAAAAAAAAATTATACAATTCCTACTAAAAACAATCTATGAACAAACATGAAATACAAAAATGTGTAATTAAATAATATCAAATAAATGTACATATGTATGTATATTGAAAATGTTTCAATTGTCTTCATCTTTGAGATGATCGAAAATTTCAAATTTCTTTTGGGCGGAAAAGTCGGAAGAGAAACCGTTTCTTTTTTTTTGGTATCAGTCTAATACGTACTTTTATCAACTTCTATATTTCTAACTCATGCTCTAATTTTTAATCAATTATTTTTTCTCTTTCTTTTCAGCTTTTTTTCTTCGACTTTTTGTCGTTGCTGTGCAACGCATTTGATCATTCATTCATTACGAGAAAAGTTAAAAACATTAGAAGATTGTCAAATAAAAATTGCGCTAATCGATCGCTTCAATAAATATATATTTCCATCAGCCAACTTCGACAAATTCAATTTATTTTTTGTCATAAAAATTCAAAAACAACAGCAAATATGTCAGGTGGAACGCTAAAAAACCTGCTTATTTGACATCAACTGAAACAAGAGTTTTAAAACAAAAGTTATACCTATATATCAAAAGAAAGCACCTGCGGTCACTCAGCACTGCTGTATTGTAGCAAAGCCGAAAAACTTTTAATTTTTATTTTCTTTTTTGATTATTTTATTTAAAACAGTAATTGTTGTATTGACACAACAACACACAAAATCGAATTCGAATTAAACATCTTTGATAAATTTGCTGAAGCAACAACTGCCGCATGTTGGTTCCAATTTTCTGTACGATTTCACCAAAAACGTTGTTGAAGTGGACGACGCCACAAAGTAAACGAGCAACAAAATTTAAAACGAAAACAACAAAAATAAATAGTAAACCAATTACAACAAAAAAAGTAAATAAAGCGTTAACACTTATATGTCCAACAACAACAGCGTTTGAAACAATAGCAACCACAACAACAACAGCAACAACAATCGTAAAGCAATACAATTTTTTATTAAAAGCATCATCATCATTTTCGTCGTCATCATTATCGTTTAAATCGTCAATATTCCTGTCGCTTATCGTCGTCGTTACTTTTTGCATCTCAATTTTCAAATTCAACGCTCAATTTCTTCTCAGGACTGTGATAAAAAATTTAACATCCTTAATGAATGACATTCGGACAAAGTCACGTTATTTAACAACAACAACAAAAACAATCAGTAATAAGTCAACGTTAATTAGTACGTCATCATCATCATCGTCATCATCATCAGCAGCATCACACTCATCAATTGATTACAACAATAAAAATAATCACCGCACTTACAACAACAGCAGTAAATCGAATAAAGTGTTTCTCTATTACACACCACGTGATCCACATCTAAGGATTTTATTCAATTTCAATTTGAATTTCAATGAACAACCAACATTTTTAGTTGAATCGTTTAATAAACACTTGGTGTTAATTGAAAGTGATAGTGATAGTGAATTGAAAATAACTGAAGATTTATGCCAATACGGTGAATTAATTGGTGGCAATAACAAATCTATTAGTGAAATAAATAATAGTAATAATAATTGTAAACAAATTAGTAATAACCACAACAACAATAATAAACAGTGTATACGCAACAACAGCAACGACAACCAGATTATTAATAAAAATAATAGTTGTGATTTTATTAAAAGTGTTTGTGATAAAAGTGCTAATCGTTTGATAGTATCGCCAGCAATAATTGAATTTGGTGAAAACTTTAAGGCGTTAGAACAAAAGCATCAAGAACAACAACAACAACAACTATTGAAGACGTTTAAAAAGTAAGTCCAACTTTGCAATTTATTTTATTAATTTCTATAGTCAAACTTTTTTCAAAATTCAAAAAAAAAATTTACATTAAAATGAAAGCTTAAACTCCATTCCCATTAGCCAACAAGCCAGAGCCAGATTCTTAGCGTGTACTCGCAGTCTATCACTTGGCAAATGATTCTCCCTATTATAGAACGCTTTATGGGGCATTTCACGCGAAGCGGACACTGGAAATAACGTTCAAGTTTCCAATTTCAGATATATTTGAAGATGTTGTACCTGTATATGTCCTCGACATAGAAACAAAATATTTTTAGAATGGCAACACTGGTTTACAAAATATGGGTCTTTGAAAATTTGAGAAATCGTAAGGTATGTACTACTTCAAATGCCATTATTCAGTTTAAAAAAAGTCTAGTAAAATGTATTAACCACTGGATTTTATACTTCATCTATTGGCCTTTTTAACCTCATAATTGGATTTTAAAAATAAATAAAAAATACACTGAAAAAAATGAGAAATATTTTATTTTATCGTTTTTTACATAGTTCGCTTAACAAAGAACTTTTTTTAAGTGCATTAAAAAAGCTTATATTATGTTTATACTTCATGCCAAGTTTGATAATGGTCTGCTCAGCCGTTTTGGAGCTATATGCATTGCAATGCCGCTATGTAGGTCGCGCTTACTGACTCTACTCGGGTTGCACTTAGAAAACAAATATTTTGTTAGGCGAACTTTGTAAAAAACGATAAAATGAAATATTTCTCATTTTTTTCAATGAATAGTTTTTTTTATTTTTAAAATCCAATTATGAGGTTGAAAAGGCCAATAAATGAAGTATAAAATCCAGTGGTTAATTCATTTTACTAAACTTTTTTTAAACTGAATAATGGCATTTGAAGTAGTACATACCTTACGATTTCTCAAATTTTCAAAGATCCATATTTTGTAAAACAGTGTTGCCATTCTGGTACAACATATTCAAATATATCTGAAATTGGAAACTTGAATATATGCCGATATGCTACAAAATGTCAAATACCATGCCCTCCTCTCATAAGATCTAACAGATAAATCCCCAATAACTTTGAAGCGAACGAAAGTAAAGTTTTTCTTGGCGTATTGCCTGTGTGTTTCGCGAAATATGACAATTTTTATGATAAATATGCTATTTTTCAATTAATCAGACCTGGAATTGATTCGGAAGCAATATTGAAATTCAAAGCTTATTTTAGGATCATACAAAATATCGGAACTATGACAGCTCAAGTTCGAAGTTTAAAAAAAAATCCTTAGCAAACTCCGACCACTAGATTTAGAAGACCAAGTGACATTCGAACTTCAATTCCACTTTCGAACTAAATCGGAATCTGAATAACTACCAAACTAAAGTTGAAATCATTAACGAAAGAGTCTTTTTATTTAGCAATTGAATAAAATATTCACTATTCAATACTATTGTGCCGTAATTTGACGTCCATACATAGATACCTATGGTATTGAAGAAAAATAATTTTTTAATGTCTGCACCTTCAGTAATTCCAACAGTGCTGCCAAATGACAAACAAATCATCGTTTAAACTGCGAAACCGCTTATAATTAACCTGTTGAAAACCGCGTATGTAGCACAGGTGTCAGCAATTATGATTGTATCTCTTTCATTTGATGTAAAATAGGCTATCATTATTTTTTCAAAAATTTGTGTACCAGCGTTTTTTGATTAATATCAGGTAGTGTGGTCATCCTAAGCGAAATTACTCAGAAACTAGTCTACCACGATAAAGAAACATTTTCGACAAAATCTTGATAGACATCAAATTTTACAGGTAGCTTATCAACACTCCATTGTTAATATTTCCAAATAAAGTTTGATAATACCTACTATTCTTACTGTGATGCTCTTCATCACAAAAGTTGAACAGAAATACATATGACATTGTACTTTCTCTCAACATCTCAGAGGATACAGGTACAGTACAGTACTGCACAAACATCTTTACAGGTAAAGAAAAACTTGTAATTTCAGTGTGTGAACGTCATTGCTGTAAAAATTTTTTTATTTGTCAACATTTTTCGTATTGTTGAACATTTTTTTTTTACATTCTCGACAATTTTTGATTTTTCAAAGTTTTTGCAACATCATTGATTTCTGACATTTTTCGGCTTTTATAACATTTATTTAAAATTTGCTGAATTTTTCAATTCTTTCAAACTTAAACTATTTATTTATGACTTCCTCAATATTTTTTGTAAATCTATTACGGCTTTAGCAATATTTTCCGATTTTCAGCTTTTTGCATTTACAGTATTTTCAAAATTTTTCAGCATTTTAGAACTTTTTTCACATTCTCTAACATTTTACTCCAATCAGTTTCAACATTTTTAAACTATTTCATAGATTTTTTGCCTTTTTCCAAATTTTTTAATTTTTCCGACATTTTTCGAACTTTTGACATTATATGACACTTCTCATATTATTGTCAACATTTTTCAGAATGTGAGTAATAAGCAAAAATAAAATGACCATCCTGATTTTTATAGAAATTTTAAAAAAACAGTTCTATCTGACCAAAAAAAAATTTCGACATCCGTTCTAAAGTTACATAAAATTTAATTTTGCAATAATTTTTTTTTTAAAAAGTACCTACTTACATAGTATGTCGATTTTTTTTTGGTCATTTGGTCACCTTAAATTTTTGTAATGAAAAAGTTGGTATTTTTAGAATTGTGACTGTCCGCGATGTCCTATGATTAGGAAACATTTCACCAAATTTTATAGGTTTCGTTTCAAGATAAAATTTTCGTAAACTGTTTTATTAATGATATATATGTATGTTCAAATTTAAATTTTTTATCTATTTGGGTCGCCGATACCCTGCTAAAGTTTTTAGCCAAAAAAATTTTTTTCTGTGTACATATTTCAGAAAAATAAAAAAAAATTTATTTTATTATTATTTTATTCTTTTCGGCTTAAAAACCATTGAAATATATATTTTTTTTACTTTTTGAGAGGCTTAAAAGCATTTTTGAACAAAAACACAAGAGCAAATAAAATTTTTTTTTAGTTTCTTGGCCGTAGAGAGCATTTTTTTATTTAATTCGATATTTTCCATGAATTGTGACAACACAATAAAAATAGAATTTTTTTCTTTGTAATCACAAATACTTTTAAATTTCACTTAACATAAAAAAAAAACATTTCTCACTGGTTAGGCCTAGAGATTTTGTTTAAAATTTTTTGTGCTCATAACTTAAAAAAGAGTTCATAGAACAAGTGGATATTCTTGAAGTTTTAATAAATGTATGTGACAGAAGACGAAAGCTTTAAGTCTGACCCTCCGAAGTGAAGAATTGAAATGAAGATCTCTGTATACACTCCTGGTTTTTACGCTCACAATATATTATTTCAAACCTCTAAAGAACGCAATTTCTGAAACTTTTTTTTTCAATTTCATTTTTTAATAATATTGATTTTTAGCTTTTATGACAAAATATTAAAATTAAAAAGTTTCAAAAAATAGACATTTGCAAAATACATTAAGTAAAATATGAAACAAAATTTGACAAAAAAAAACAAACAATTTCTCAAAATAATTCTGTCAACTAAATGCGCAAGTAAACAAAATTGCAAAACAAAAATAAACTTTTGATGTTTTTAATTATTTTTCGTTATATGCTTAGGTATGTTTATTTATATAAAGAACAGCTGTTTCAAAGAGAACCTACCTACTGATCATTTTTCTAGTTCTCAGACAGTGTATTTCTTGTAATATTGAAATTTGGCGCTATAACGGCGTTTTCTTTGCATTTTGTCACTACCTTCCTTGTTTTCATCTTTATGGGTTTCTTTTTTTTTTTTTGGTTCTTCACTACCATAACATTTGTTTTGTGCTGCTTCTCTTCGTTCTAGTATGAAATCTATTTTTATGAGGTCAAGTTGAAGGAAAGCGGATGAAACGTTAAATTTTGCGACAAGCAAATCGCGTTGTTTATGTCGCGCGTACATTTTTTTTTTTAGTTTTTCCGAAATTTTTCGCCAAGATGCGCGTTTACGGTTCTGTCACTCGCAATAAATAATAAATGGGCTTAACTAAAAGAAATTTATTGAGCATCATAGCGTGTGTTATCATGGAAATATAAAAGTGATATTTAAAATGATAGTTTGTTATTAATTGCTAATCGTCGTCGATATGCCGATATATTATGTGAAAGATAAGTTAGCAGTCAAAATGTAAAATATGATATTTCATATAACATACGTTAAAGTTTTCTGGATTTTCAAAAAAATTAGCAAAATAATATAAAAAAGTCCAAGAAATATTCGCTGTGTAAAAATTAAAGTAAATATTACATATATTCGTTGTTTAATGTCTAAGTCACCTCTATGTTCTTTGCTTTTTGGTCACAAATCAATTTGTTATAATTTTGTTAGTACATATTTACTTATGTCTCTCTTAAACCATTAAAGATGGTCATTGTGGTGCTGTAAGTTTTCGTGCTTCATCATCCTATTTCGAACTCCGCAGCTCTAAAAAGACTGCACGAAGTTTTTCACATAAATTCAAAAAGCGTAAGAACTTGACGCACATATGTACATATACTATGTAGGATTAAATTAATTAAAAAAATAAAATATGTAAATGAAACATAAGCATTTCGTTAATTATTTTACTAAGCTTACTGTTAGGTATAGTGTGTGGTAACATAAAAAAAAATTCAATAACAAAGCAACAAAAATCGGCTAAAGCTTACCATTCTAGTTTCATCCATTACTAAACGGAATCATCAGTGACCTTTAAGTCGATGAGTACATGATTGCTTTCCTTTCAACATAGAATTCTTGTTACCTTAGCAGCTCTAATTATTATTTTTGAGTCCACCCAGTACAAATTAAAAAAAATTGTTAAAATTTGATAAAAATTTAGATCATAGATAAGCCAGTGCCTCTTACAACAAAAAAAAACCCACCATCAAGATAGCATTCGATTTGTTTGCTTCTTCGATCGCATCGGTTTTTTTCTGGAGGAAAATTATGTGTATTTTGTGAAGTGCCACAAGTGGCACATTTTTCGTGGTTTTGCCCTTCGCTAATTTAGATAAACAAATTTGAATAAGACCTCTTTTCGGTTACAGCTGGAACCTTTCCATTTTCCCTTCCTCAATTTCCTTACTGAACTGTTCAATGACTACCGTATGAAGCCACACTCTAACAACTGCAATATCTTAATATTTTAACATTTATCTTTACAGTTTTGCTCAAGGAATATTTTCAAACTTTTGGTCAAGCACAATTAAAGCTACATTTATTGCCGGTGGAGTCCTTTAAACGCTTTCTATATTGCTGTCAGGATAAGAGAGTTTTGTAGAAAATCATCGCTGTAAACGAGTTGAAAAACCGAATGAAGATTTTCTGCCGCAAAGAAAGTAAGACCCTCCAAAGTTTAATACATATAGTTGACATAAAAGCTTAAATCAAAGCTTTTTGCACACATATATTAAAGTAAAAACATTAAGGAGGAAGGTGACATCACCAGGAACGAGTGTTTGTTGATACAAACAAATTTTTGAAAAGACCAAAGCAACTTGAAAACAATAACACCGTATTGCTGAAGAAAACTATTGTGTTCAACGGAAACTCTTTTTAGTTGCACTTTAAAACTAATAATCCTATAATATTGATTAGAAGAACTTTTTGTTGAAGAAAAAACAAAAACATAAAATCTATAGCTAAATTTTAATTATATCCAAAACTTTATTCACTATCAAAATGATCACAATATCTTCAAATTTAAACTCACAAAGCGCAAGGCAAAATGGTAACATTTATCAGCCGTTACCTACACAAGGCGTCAACAGCGATCATCAGACAGCTACACCACTTAAGAAATCTCTCAAACATGACATCTTCCCCGAGGTTACCTTTTGCAATCTCTCCGTCGATGATTTGGACGATGGTGATCCAAATAGTCGCACGCTAAAGGTAACATTGACTAAAGTTGGAGATACAAATAATGGTAACGGTGATATTACTACAATCGTTACTGGCGCTAGTCTGCTAAATAGCAATGGTGGTGTACAGAAACGAATCCGCCTTGTTTCTAATGACTCCGGAGACTCTATCGACTCCGGTTCTACAGAGAAAAAACAGCCCGTAATGCCCGATGGTGGCTATGGTTGGATGGTTGTCTTTGCTTCCCTAGTCGTATCACTAATTGCTGATGGGATATCGTTTTCTTTCGGACTGATTAATACTGAATTACTTGCTTACTTTAAAGAGTCACCATCGAAGACGGCTTGGATTAGTTCCTTATTCTTCTCAGTTCCGCTGCTGATGGGCCCCATATGGTCAAATTTAGTTGATAAGTACGGTTGCCGCAAGATGACCATTGTTGGTGGTCTATTGTCATCGTTTGGCTTTGCATTAGCGTCGCTTTGCAATTCCATAGAAATGCTTTACTTGACGTTTGGTATCATTTCTGGATTGGGCTTAGGTATTGGCTACGTTACAGCTGTGGTCTCCATCGCTTTTTGGTTCGATAAGAAGCGTACTTTTGCGACTGGTATTGGTGCTTCTGGCACCGGTATTGGCACCTTCTTGTATGCACCATTGACGCAGTGGCTCATCGATGAGTATGGTTGGCGTGGCGCTACACTTATACTTGCTGGTACTATGCTGAATGTTTGTGTTTGTGGCGCGCTTATGCGCGACCCAGATTGGTTGATTGAAGAAAATCGTCTAGAGAGCCGTTCGCAAAGTCAGACAACTTTCTCGAACTCCAGCGTTTGTCTTGAAGATGAAATAAAAAAATTGCTAGACACAGGCATTACCAAAGAAGCTGTACTCGATACGCTTGTAACAAAGAATAACACAGAAGCAAATCAGCAGATAAATGATCCACTAGAGAATAGCTTAAAACGATACCGTAGTGAGATTTTCTTACCGACCTTCTTGGGATCACTAGAACTTGACAGTATTTACGAGGTTAAGAGCCTTAGTCGGCGGTCTCTGCGTCAAAAGGATGGTGTAGAAGCGCCATCACGTGAGAATCTTCTCTCAATGTCATCAACGGGAGCGACAGCTGCTGGAACAATTGCAACTGGTGGTGGAGTAGGTTATCCAACGTCTGCTATAATTGGTTCGCCGGACGATACCATGATGGGTGGCATTGCCGATGAAGTAGCTGAAGCAGCTAAAAAATGTTACCTAGCCTCCATCGAGACACTGTCACCATCGGAGAAACGTTCCATAGGTGGCGTTACACCATTTCGTACTTCAATCGGTTCGCTACACTCATCCGTAGACGAGGGATATCTCACGCAAAAGTTTTCTCGTGATCAAAATATTGATCATAATTTTGCAAATTCGCGTTATTCTCTCAATGAAAACCTAATGATGGGCAAAAATATAACTCGATCGCTATCGAATCTGAAATCGAATGGACAACGTCATAGCTCCGTAGATACATTACTCGATAAAATGCATTGCTATTATATGTCAATTGAAGATGATGCCTATGCGTTAATAGAGGCTAATGTGCAGAAACATAATGAAAGCACGAGTGGTGCTGCCATTATAACAATACCAGAGAATGAGGAAGTCAAAATACCGGCAGTAAAGCGTGTACGTACCGACAGTATCAGTGGTATTCGGCGTTTATCGAAATCCCGAAAACCCGCTTATCGCTCAAATATACATCGCAACATTTCGATACGAAACTCGAATTTTCTTAAGGATATGCGAATACATCGCAATTCAATACATTACCGCGGTGCTATGCTCAATACGCATCGTTATCGTTTGAGGGCTTCATCTTGTCCAAATATTTATAGAAATTCGATGACTACCATCGCAAAGGAAGATGAGGATGTAAGTATCTTAACATTGAATGTCAATATCTTTTGAATTTGCTCGCATACATTTTTTTCTAGAAAAATTATTTCTTAATACAAAATAAATTATGGGTACATAAGTTTTATAGATATTTTTATTTTTGCCTGGTTACCTAAGTAGTTGCATGCACACGTAATCTTATCAACATTACATGAAGATAACAAAATAAAAATCAAGACCAAACAAAAGTTTATTCCTATATATACACATATTACTTATATGTATGAGTATGTAGCTTGGTAGAACAGATAAGAATTTACTTCGAAATTGTTTTATAATCATCCATTACATTCAATTCATTTAATGTATTCATAAAAATACCCTAGATTCTATAACTGCTAAGAAAAGCAAACAATTTACTTAGCGAATGTTAAGCGAATTTAAGGTGCTGTCTTGAGGTAAGGAGTAGTTGAAATAACAAATTGTTACTCCGTTTGTAACGCTTAGAAGGATGCGTTCCAAGTCACCACCTAAGTCATGTCCGTTTGTCTATCTTCCTGTAGAAATCACGATTTCAAATGCGGGCTACACCTTGAATCATAGCTCGTGGGATTGAGAATTGGGTGAAATCTGTTCATGTACTTACCACCCCTACAAATAAAATATTTAAAATGCTATACATACATAAATTTTACACGAATACTATGCATTTTTTTGGACAAATAAAAATTTCAATAAGAGGGTGTGGCACCTTCCATACAAGCAAAAACTTTATATACTCAGGTAATATAAAATATTGCAACCAATTTTCACTTGAATAATGAAAATGATTCCGACAAACTCTGGATATAAATTGAGCGTAAAAAACTTTTAAACATTATGCTGAGTAGATTATATAAGGTAATAGAACCAAAATTCACACAAATATTAGAAATCGCTACTTCCGATTGTTATTTTATGTTTATTAGATCAAAAATATTATGTTTCATTTTAGTTTTTTCAGACCAAAAATTATTTTTTGTCGAGAGTATGACCTACGTGTTGCTACGTTTTGACTCTTGAACTGTTTATCTGCTTATTACTCTATTAGCTGTATACAAAGCTTTATATCGAATATCTCTAAAATCAAATTAAAGTAAAAATTCATTTTATTTGAAATTTCCTAGTTCATCGAATTTAACTAGAATCAAAATATGTCTTTAACATTGAAAGCATTTCAAAATTTAATTTTTTGCGTAGTAATATATAAAAATAAAATTTAATATTTATTCCGAGTTCGGCAAAAATCAAAACCTGATGCCACAAAAACGGTACTCTTATGTTAGGTATTAAGCATAAATTACATACATACATCATATCGTGCTATGCACAAAAAACTATTTTTATTATTAATATTTTTAATAAAACACTTTCTCATTTCAGACGTGGTATGATAACTTTGTCGACACAATTAAATCTGTTTTCGATTTCTCAATGTTTTTGGACTTAAAATTTGCGTTATTCAATATGGCAACCTTATTTTTATTTATATGGTAAGAATTTTTAAAGTACCTACATACTTATTTATTAATAAATTCATATAAGAAAATATATAATTTTCACTGCAATGCAAAACTCTCATTCTTTGCACACGATTCGCTTGAAGCAAGATCAAGATCGATAAAATTGTCATCCAAATCTGACAATGCACAATTATTATATAGTGTCTTGAGATTACTCGTTTTATGGCTATTTTAAGGTTAGCACTTTAGCCGACACGGTTCGTTTCAAGCAAAGTCAAGATCGGTAAAAATTGTTATCCAAATCTGACAATGCACATTTATTATTTAGTGTTCAGAGGTTCCAAAACATGATCCGTAAAATCGTATCTGGTCATTTACTGGTTTTATGGTCATTTTAAGGTAAACGCTTTTACCGATAATTTGGTTGACAATTTTATCGATCTTGATCTTGCTTCAGGCGGACCGTGTGCACCTGCCGCGCTATTATTGAAAAACCCATTAATAGTCAATTACGTAAAAAATAACATTTTTATTTTTGTATGTAATTGGCAGATTGTCAAATATTATATTGAAAAATTCTTCCATGTTCGCAATGGCGCAAATGGCACAAATATAAAAACATTTATATTTTTATAATATTCACAGAGCGTATAAAACAATTTTTTGTCAAGCAATTTCTGATGTACATATATTTCTCTTCAACACGCAGGTTCATAATTCCCTATTTGTATTTACCCGAATATATGAAAACCCATGGCTACGAAACAGCAGATAGTGCGCAGCTGATATCTATCATTGGCATTGCTCAAACCATTGGTATGGTTGGCCTAGGCTATATAGGCGATCGTCCGTGGATGAATGTGAATGTTTGTTATTCTGTGTGTATGTTACGTAAGTATAAAAAAACACAAAAAAAAATTAAACTTTTAAGATTCTCTTTCTTATTACAACATATTTTTCTTAATAAACAGATTTTTATTTATATTTTTCTTTTGGTTTTTCCCCCTCCTTTTTCCGTTTAGTCTGCGGCCTTTCAGTAATCCTGATGCCAATTCTTGTAAGCAGCCATGCGGGACTCTTAATTTTGTGCATTATATTTGGTCTTACTTTTGCCAGTTCGTTTTCATTTACGCCCAGCATATTAGTTAGTATTGTTGATTTGGATGATTTCACGTGTGCCTATGGTTTGGTGCTACTAGTACAGGGTATTGGTATGATTGCTGGGCCACCAGTGGCTGGTGCTATTTATGAAGTGACATTGAGGTGAGTTTTTTTAAATATGAAATTTTGGCACACTGGCTATTTTTGCATTTTAAATTACTTTCTACTAATTTGCTTACGAGACTTAAAACTTAGCTCTAATTATGGAGTTGAATTTGTCAAAAATGTTGACTTTTTGCATTTATTTTAGAGACACGATTTTTTTTCTTAATATTCTTGATTATATTATGTAGAATAGAATGTTATGCGAGTTACTAAAAATTTTAATTGTTTACAGAAAAAAATTGGGATTCAGCGAAATAAAATCTATAAAAATCAGTCTATCCCAAATAAACAAAAAAAAAAAAAATGGTAGTCTTCAACAAACAAACAATTAGTACCTACATAAAGCAAAAAATATATGCTCTTTGATGAAAAATCTTTCATTATTATTATTATGTTAGTCTAGTCCGTGTGAATGATTTTAATAAAATGCTTTTTATTTTTCTTTGCAGGTGGGACGATGCATTCTATTTCGCTGGCGTTTTTATTGCATTATCTGGCATATTCTCATACTTATTAGAGTTTTGTAAAAAAAAAGAATAGAGAAAAGATAAGCAGCAGCAATTAAGTGATGTTATCGAAATACATAACAACAAAAATAAAAAATAAGAACAAAACACAAAATGTAAAACGTAGACCTCATTCACTAAATTAGTTAATTAACTTTTGTCTTAATTATTGACTTAAGAAATGTGCTCTAGAAAAGAAAATTCGATTAGACATACATTAAAAAAATATATATATATTACGATAGTCATAAATAATTTAATATTAAGTAGTAAAGTGTTCAGAATTTTCACTATAATCGATATTTAATTATTCACTTATTTTTGGTTAAATATTTCAATATTTAAAGCAGGCAACTAAAATAAAACTAACCTTAAAATGTAAACACTAACAAATTCGTAAAAATTTTGACTTGAAATTGATACACATTTTTTTTGTAGCAATTTTGTAGCAGTGTATCACTGCCGTATTTTGTGCACATAACCACGGGTCTTTATAAATCTAAATAAATAAATAAAAAATCTACAAAATCTAATAAATAATGTATTTATTAAAAACTTATAACAATAATTAAAATTAATCATAATTGACATACAATCAGCTGAAGAGAACAAACAAAAAACATTTTTTTTTTTTTAAATAACTCTTATATCGATGAATTTTTTCCCTTTTTCGGAATAAACAATAAAACTTACTGAATTAATCAACTGAAAGGCAATATATATAAAAAAAAAACTTTTTTGCATAAATTAGCACACAATTTTTAAGGCTTTTATTTTAAAATAAAAATACTGCATTAAAATAAAATATTTGTAAGTTTAATATACGAGTACATATAACTAAAACAAGAAATACAAAACAAATTTAAAACCAGCCACTAACATTTTTACAATTCAATATGAACAAAATTAAGATGAAAAACAAAGTAATTAAAGCATTCTTTTAAAAAAGATAACAACTACACTTTGGCATAAGCAGAGAAAATTAATCATGGGTAATTCTAAAACCTTTCGAACAGGTATTCGAACACAACTCCGATTAGGTTTAGGTTTTGCAAAAAAAAAAGAATGTAGAGAAACAATTTGGATGGAATTGCAGAATTAAAATTTCAATATGGGATCTACATTAGTTTAGGAGATATTCTATGAATTAAAGTACATACATAAGTGCCGCCCTAAGCGTGATACCTGACTCTTGCTTAAGTACTTTGATTCATCTATCTCCTAAACTAATGTAGATCGCATCATGACGGAAATTGTTGAAATTCTGATTTGAAAAGTTTACTTCGGGTTTTATGCAAGAAAAATTAAAATTTCAAATCCGATTTCATAATTGAAAAGAACTGAAAATTTCTAATAAAAAAAACTATGTTTAATATTTTTTGTATATATTTTTTATTTGAAAAACTGGATCCGAAAAATCCGCCTTTCATTTACTTCAATTCTTTAGAATTCCATAACTTGACAACTAAGCCTCATGCAAAATAAAAATTGTGTGTTTACATTCACATCTCCTAGAATTACAATTAGGACGAATGTGAATGAATTTCAGAATGTTGCATTTTTTCCGCTACACATGAAATGTCCGATATATTAAATTTCTGTTTTTGTACGGAAATATACGTGAAACTAAAAGTAAAATGCAATGCTTAACTGAAAGAAAGTATAAAAGCACGATTTTTACAATAAATCGGAGAAGTTTGTGTCCGAAAATTAAATTTTAACTTGAAATGACAACTTTCACTTGAATTAGATCTTCAATTCATGCCTTAAATTTTCTCTGACAACTTTTTTTAGACTATGGATTTAAATTAAAACACTTTCAATCAATTAATATAATTATTTAAACTAAATAAAGTATACTATATTACAAAATTTAGTAAGTATAATGTTTCAAAAATATAAAATGTGGAGCTCTTTTTTTGTTAAACCTGTTCTTTTAAGTAGAAAGCAATTAATTATCATTTATTTTATCTAAATTTTAAGTTTCAAAAAGTCATTACATTAGAACGCTATTGTTATTTTCAAAGATTAAATATGGAAAATCACATTTGAATATTATCAAGAAAAAAAAATGGATAATTTACGCTGAAAAGTTTAGGTATTAAATAGCACAAGTCTGCAAATAAAGGGGTCATGACGTTGTTGAACAGCTAAGCGTCATTTCCGAATTTTTGGCGCTGAATACTAATCTGGCCACAGCATTGGCCCATCAAATCAGGATTTTGAAATATTTGAGGTAAAGTACTTAAAAAATGGATTACTTTTTTGTCAACTTTTGTGGCTTTATATATGATTGAAAAACTTTTTCAACTTATTTCTAATAAAAATATCATTTATTACCAACCTTCCTCTTTGAACTTATAGCCATTTAAAGGTGACATAAATTTGAAATCAAAATCCAACATTCTTAACATTCTTAACCAGATTCGGACTTAGCGCGAACAATTACTTCCGAAATGACCCCCATCTGCTCAACAACAAAACCTCGCAGACATGTGTAATTAGTTAATTAATTTTTGAATTTTCGATTCAAGTTAATTTTTATTTATCATTTGTTTTTTAATTTTAAATCAAGAATAAATATTTTACTTTTTCATATAGAATAACAAATTGTTTTTTCTTTTCTATTTATTTTAATTCTGCTCAAGATAAGCAAACATTTTTTAATTTTTCGGTCCAGCAGAGAACTAAAATTTATTGCGTTTAATTACCATTTTCTTATCGTTTAGTGTAACTTTAACTGGCAGTTTGACATATATTTTTTCATTAATATATTTAATTTAATTTTTTAATTTTAACAAAAGAAACTTAAAACTGAATTGTGTTTATCTTTTTTTGACAAAACTAAAAAAAAATCAGCTCGATTAGCGTTCCCAAAAATAATGTTTTTTTTTTTTGTACATATTTAAAAGCTTTGTTTATATGGGATAAAAGTGTCTTGTATAAAAATGCTGTGAAAATATAAGCACCAGAAAAAAAGTGAGTGTATTTTTGCGAGAGGTCGTGACTCCTCCGATACTATCGAAAACTTATAAAAGCTATATTAAGATGTAATGCAACCAAATTTCAAAGAAATACTGCGAATGCTTCAGTGAACTTTGAACCAATTTCGACAAGAAGGTGTGTCACCCTAAACAAAAAGTAGTTGCATTTTTATAAAAGGGCGTGGCACCTCCCATTAAATTACAAACTTGAAATTGCTTTACTGAGAGCAGATCAAGTTGGTGTTGCCGAATTCATATGGGAATGCTTGGTGAAACCAACCAACACATGGCGTGGAGGAAAAATAATAAATGTTATGCTCGTGTTCAGTGTTCACTGTGATCGGTGTGTATGAGAGTAAGTAAACCATCTGTCCTGGCTGCGGTGCAATAACAATTTCATGGGTGTTCGCCGACTAAAATCTTAGCATATCCATCGCTCTTACTAATTTTTGGTAATTTTGAAAAAGTTTTGTGACTCTTTTTCATAAAACTTTAAATTGAAATAAAACACACATAAATTAAGTATGACCTTTGTAACTTTTCCAATTTTGCTCAAATAACATTAAATTTTAAGCAAATATTTTTAAGACATTGTGCTTTACAAGTATAAAAATAAAAAAATTAATTACATTATTCAAATTTGAAGACTAGACGAAACCACTGTCTTAACTGATATTGCAATTTTTAGTCTTATTCAATTATTTAATAATTAAAACATTTATGCTTGTCTTCATCTAATGATACAACTTAATTTTTAACACTTAAGCTTAGGGGACGTCCATTAATTACGTGACCCAAAATAGGGGGGAGGGGGTCTGGAAAAATCTCACCAAATCTCAGCAAGGAGGAGGAGGGGGTCAAGGAAAACCTCACGTCAACTTCTTAATGCATAGAATTTACATTAAAAGTTATAATTTAAATATCATGGGAGGGAGGGGAGGGGTCCCGCCAGATCTCACCAAGAGGAGGGGGGTCCGATTTTTCAAAAAAACACCTCACGTAATTAATGGACGTTCCCTTAACATCAACTTTTTTATTTTTAACTGATATTTAATGGAATTAATGGAGACTGGTACAAAAGTAAAATGTTACGGCTTTCATATATTTATGAATCTTTTTTTTCTTTTAATTTCAATTTATGTACCAGTGAAACTTGTATGCTTTAAAATAAAATAAGTTAATTTGGTTATTGTTATTTTATTAAAAAAATTTCAGAAAATACATAGAATAAATGAATAAAAACAATTCTCTAAAAAATTCACCTTAACGAAATAAATTTGTAGAACAATAAACATATATGTATATGACATAAAAAAGTAATTTAAAACTAATTCATTAAAAATAGTTATTTATCAGATAGTAGCGTCTTTCTAACATGTATATAATATATAATTTAAAATCAAATAAATTCAAATAATACAATGCAAGTGTTTTTATTATCTTTTCTGATTAGTTATAATTATAATTATTCCGCATGATTTTATGGATGCGCGCTCACAAAAAACGATGTATCTCTATTGATACATTCGAGACTTTTCGTTTATTTTTTAGAGAAAAATAAGATTAAATCAATAGACGCCTTTAATTAAAAATTCATATTTGCCAAGGTTATGTCGGGTATTTAGATTTGAAAGCAGATTCATTCTTAGGATTGATTGAAGAATAACATATAAGAAAATTAAACAAAAAAAGAAAAGTTATATCCTTTCACGCTGTATTTTTTGGAGCTCCAGATTTTGATGAATTGGATAAGAGCTTTTCTATATAGTCTGTTTCGCATCTAAAAACGTCCCATCATCTGGCCTTGGTAATACAAGCAATTTGCTCCTTCAGTGATTTCATTATCTAGTGTGAGAGTAGAGTTCAAGTCGTTCAATCGGTTTTCTCTGGGTCTGAAAATTACGTCCTCAAGCTCGCAGTAGCCGACTTATCTTCTGTTGCCTTCTAGCTACTGAATCCATTACTACTAGGAAAAGCAATAGTGAAAGTCACCCGAACGCCAGCAATCGAACACTGAAAGTTTACGTAGCTGCATCGAAGAATAGGTGGTATTTTTTTTGGCACGCAAATATTTTTCAATTCGGTGCATATTAAGCGTGATTAATGAATCAAACGCATTTCATAATCAACAAACAGCATATACTGCGGAGATCTTATTTCGGAATCTTGCTCGATTATAATTCTTAAGGAGTCAATGTAGTAGGTCCATGTTTAAGTTATTTATTATATAACTATGTATATATCTTTTAAAAATTTTTATTTAGGGTTAAAACGTAAACTTATTCTATTCATTAAATAGTATTTTGCGTTCCATGGAGTATTTTCCAAAAATGACATTTTTTAAATACTACAGGTTTCTCATAAATTGAAGCCAAAATCAAATCAAACTATTCAGAGTGAAGAGCAAAACATTTATACTTGTAGATTTTAATTTTATTATTATTGCATGAAAAATAATGATAAATCACTAATTTACTAAAGTAAAGAGCACTAGTTACCAGGAGTTTCGGTTCGTTGTAGATATTAAAAATGACCGGTCAACAAAACTGAGAAAATGCATGAATTTTACCGAGTGGGCGCCGAAATATTTTGTACAGATATTTGTTCCCGCTTCAGGTGACGCTTTCGCGGCGGATAATTTTAATGAATTGTGACACGCACCCCTATGAGACGTTCTTTTACATTCCGAACACTTTCTGACCAGCACATCTTGAAATCGCTCCAAATTTTTTTTACATATTCTAGGCATTATATTAGTGGACACAAAAATCAGGATTTAGATTTCGAATATATCGAAAGATATCGAGTTGCGAAGGTCAAAGGTTTTACGTTTTTTGGATTAAGATCTTTTATAACAAATCAATTGTTTAAAGTTATTTTATTCGGAATGTAAAGGAACGTCTCGTATAGCTCTTTTTAAGTTTCGCTCTACTCTATCTTCTTTCCAGTAAAATTGCCCTACGATCTATGTAATTAATGTTGCATTCAAAGATGCCAGAAATGTTGTATGTTGCCGGAAATAAAAATCCGTATTTTCTGTCTGTGTATTTCAAAATTTTTATTTTGGTTGATAAAATTACAATATGTATTACATAAAATAATTTTGTTGTTTCCTTTTAAGTGGAGAATATTTTTATTTATTTTATATATTTATTTATATATATATTATATTGTATTTTTAAATAAAAACTTTAGTTTGCATACGTACATTCGTTAAAATCAATGAAAGCAATTTAAAAGGTATATGATGGGACGCTTAAACCGAAACCTTTAATGTGGGGAGTAAAAATTAAAAATAATTTATTTCAAGAAAAGCAGAGATTTTAAATATTACTAAGGATAGATATATGTTATTGTTTAAAGTACTCTAAAATAAAATCACAAAACAATTGAAAATAGTTAGTATTTATTAAAGTCGAATATTTATAACATAATTTTATGTATACACGCAAGAGCAAGTTAATTAAAATACAACAGTTACGAAATATTAATTATTATATTAATATTTAATAAGAAAGTTGATATTAGCGACTGATTATTTTATAATTAAACATTATTTAATCGAACTTACAGTCATTCAGTAAAAATTTACAATATTGGTATTTGCTGAATGACTGTAAGTTCGATTAAATAATGTTTAATTAATATTTAATTTCATTTGTTATTTGGAAAAAAATGTAACGGCAAACAATACACATTCTGATATTTGGTTTGTTTTCTTAGTTTGGTATTTTATTTTAGCCTTTTTCACTCACTTTGATTTTTAAATGTTTCTTTTTTATTTAATTTTTGTTTTACATTTTAGCATTAATTTAACTTTTTTACGTAAACGTATACAAAACACTACGTTATGAATAATTACTTCTGCTTTTATCTGATGAATTTCGTTAATTGTTTTGCTCACCTCAGTTTAAGAGATACTATTTTGAAGTAAATACAAATTAAATATACAAATACTATAACTTTGAAAAAGTCTATTTAGTCAACACATGTTTTTTTGTTCTTGATTTGAATACATACTATATAAATATGTGTATATTTTATAATTCATATTTATCTTGCTATTCAATGTTGTTGTTTTTTTTTAAGTAAAGTTAAAAGACTTTATTATATCAATAGTTAAGTTTACTAAAAAAAAGTTGAGTTTCTATATTTGTTATTTTTTTTTTTGTCTTGCTAAAGTAAAAAAGAAGTTAGCGTTAATATTTTTTTATTTTAGTTTTTAATTAAGCCTTAATCTTGTCTTAGCAAATGCAGCAGCTAAGAAGTGTCACCTAACAACAGCCGCTGCTAGCTGACCCAGCCTGACTACCAGAACCGGGCAGTGATGGATTGGTTGGAGAATGCTGTTGTCCGATTTTAATGCCATTTGCCTATGGGATTTAATAAATAATTTGATTTCAGTGGCAAATTTAAATTTAAATTTCATGTTACCTCATTGTTTATATCGAAAACGCCCTCTTGTATTTTTTCATAAATCTCCTTTGCTGTATTAATGAATGCCTCTTCAACATTCGCAGCTGTTCGTGCAGATGTTTCCATAAAGACTAGTCCATGTTCACGTGCAAAAGCTTCGCCTTCCTCCTTTTTTACTTCACGGCGTGAGTCCAAATCACTGCAAATGTAAAAATTTAATATTTTAGAGTTCTTTATATTCCAATTATGCATATATTATATTATATATTATGTTACAATAACAAAAACCATCACGAAAATCGCAAAAAGATACACATTACATTTAAAGTTGTTGACAGTTTCATGGTAATTTGAAAAACAAAATAATATTTCAATGCTTGCTTTCAATTTGCTAACAGTTTGATTTAAAGGACTTTCTAATTTGATATAATTTGAAAAAAAATAATCAAATTACAATAACCTTACTTGCAGATTGATAGCAAATTGATTATACATGTTTTTCAACATGATAACGATGATTTTTTTTTGTATCCCAACATTAATATCAACAACAATGGAGTGAGTCATTTGAAAATGACTCGTTAGAAGTCCTGTACGTAGAATATAGCTTATGTAAAGGTTTGATAACAAAAAAACATTGGAGAGTAAAACTACAATCATACAATATTATTAAAAGCCACGATATATTTTTTGAATAGTAACATGGGAATCACTTTACTTACCTCTTGTTACCGATCAGCATAATCACCATATTTGAGTTTGAATGTTGGCGCGCATCCTCTAACCATGTTGTCAAATGATTAAATGTTTCACGACGTGTGATATCGTAAACAAGCAATGCTCCAGCAGCGCCACGATAATACGAGCGTGTAATTGATCTGTAAAAGTCAGCAGTTAGTTCTCAAGTACAAGTAGGTATAAACAATGCAATATTACCTAAATGCCTCCTGTCCTGCAGTGTCCCAAATTTGTAATTTGATTTGTTTGCCATCAATTGTTATCATGCGTGCACCGAACTCTACACCAATTGTTAAATCATGCACTGGCTGGAAACGTTTATCGGTAAATTGCAACAATAGGCATGATTTTCCCACACCTGTTTGTAAAATAGCATGATAAAATAAAAATGGTAAACATTCTATTGCAACATTATAACATCACGGTGATGTGAAAATCTAATTTTGGAAGTCGTTAAAATTACGTTAACTTAGTTATTATTATTTTAAGTGAAATTTCATTTATAGAATATTCCATTTTCGACTCACTTCTTTTAATAAAAAAAATGTTATTTCCAGGTAAAAGAATAACCCAAGATGTTGCAATAATCATCCAATCGATATAAATCATGTACATATCTTAATTAATAATTCAGGAAGCGTGCTTTTACAATAGCTCAAATAGTTCCCATTTCACTGATTTAAAATGTTTGTCTTATTGGAAAAAGCTATTTTTTAAAGACAGGTATGAATAATTATAGATCGCGTTTGGTGTATGGATGAAGGTTATGATCTAGAATTTGATACTTGTGTGAAGTTTGATTGCATTAACTCAAATTACTCATCCGATTTAGCTATTCAAATCAGGGTCACGCCTCGTGATATATCAAGATATAGTAGTCAATGTTACTAAAAATCATGCGTGCTTTCTAACATTCGATATATGGATTATTCGTTTCTGAGATATTTGCGTTTTTTGAGCCGATATACTTAATTTGATTAAATCATACCGGTTGTACTTCGGCACGGTGGGCTTTAACCAAGTTTAAATGACAAGTTGAGTTACTTCAAAAATTTGAATTATTTGGGATGTTATTTATAGTCAATATACATCAAAAGAAAAAAATCCTTAGAGCTTTTTTTTTATTCCATATTTATTGTTTTTTAGTAATATTCACACGTATGAAATACGTGCAACTCACGTGAGAAATTTAAAAAACATCCGATTTTGCTCAAATTTTGACACATGAAAGAAAACTAACCCCACAGCACAAATTTCAGCTCCCTAAATAGTCGTAGTCCGGAGTACTGTAAGGTCAAAGTTTGAAAAAAACTCAATTTTTGCGAAAACAGCCGAATTCAATGTCTAATATCTGTGAACCTGGTCAATCATTTTCACTGTGTGATATCTCATTTTGAAGTGCATAAAAATGTTAAGAATGGGGCACCATTGGCAAAGTTGTCATATTTTACTAAGGCCTTTTTCACTTAATCTGGTCGCAAATAAAGGTCTTAAAGTCTAGAAGCTTAAAATTATTTTTTGTGTATAGTAGATGACATAACAAAAAAAATTGATATCCATAACTTTAAACTCAGATTTGTGGGCTTTTAGAACTAAAATTTTTAGAACGGTCTAAATACGACTATTTTCAGGCCAAAATATGGCTCTGCCTCAGGATTCCTATCACCTAGAGAGACTGTGGTGCTATCTAATAAATTACTTTGACCTGTCCAAATTTGAGCTAAATCGGAAACTTTTAAATTTCATACGTATGTTTTACATATGCATGCAATAACATTGAAAAACAGTAAATATGGATTTAAAAAAAAAGATCTAAGGATTTGTTATGTTTTTCATATATCTACTCTAAATTACATCCCAAATAATCCCTAACTAAAGTTTTTGTAGTAACTCTCACTGTTATTAAAAGTTGGTTAAAGCCCACCGTGCCCGTAATCGTAATAACGGTCAGACACGGACAAGAGGGTGATCAAAAATTTAGGGACTTACAAACGGAAGGGTAAAAAGGTACAACTATACATCTAATACAATCAGTATTGATCGGTTATTTAAGAAGATTATAGTGAACTCTGTCAAAAATTTTCCAACACACAAAAATTTTAACTTGTTAAGAAGAGCTTAACGTCAAACTCAGTCGAAGACTTAGATAAGTCTAGAGTATCTACTTTACATTAACCGTATTGTTGAATGCAATTTCTCTATTTTTTACACAGGTAAACTATTATATCACAAATAGAAGGTGGGCAAAATAAAACTCATTTTTTAAAAATGAAATTAAATGTACAAGAATAAATTTATTCCATATATTATGGCTTTATTGAGATGAGTAAACATTCCCATTATTTATAGAGCACGAGCTCATCCAAGTGTTTGGCTTTCTTTATTTCTGTAGTGTAATTTTTTTGGCGTTGACACACGCTGTAAACTCAATAAAATAATAATTACGTATTCCAAATAAATTTATTTATACATTTATGAGCTAAGTCTGCTCCAATCGGTATTCTGGTATTGGCAATTTTTTTCTGAGGTGGCTATCTTATTGTTAGTTAGAATTCTAACGCACATAGAGGTACCTTCCGTTGAAACTACTGCTGTTGGTAGGCGTAGTCCTAACTACCAACCGTTTTTGAAAATTCTCTTTCAATTAATATTAATTTTAAGTAATAAATATTTTATAACTTTGCACAATTAATGAACAAGTTAAAAAGGAAGTAAAATTGAGAATTCATTACAAGCATTGTCCCACATTGGGCGCTGCCCAAAAACTTTTGGGGGTTGAAATTAACTTGAAATGTAAACTGTATGGGTTATGTTAAAGTAACGCTAACTACGTCAATGGATTTGCAAGGTTATAAAAAAAAAAAGCTTTTCAAAAGTGAAAACTTGCAAATTTTATTTCCAAATGAGTGATTTAAGACTGAAAGGCAAAATTAAGTAATTCAAATAAAATCAAACAGCTGTTTCCAATTTATTTTTATTTTTTTCTCAAAGGCAGTCAACAATGATAATCGACAATACTCCCGCCACTAAGCCCCACGAAGCCCGATGAACCCAAAACACAATGAACAATAGATAAAAGTGAAAGATGCGTAAACGTTCAAGATAAAGGGTGGCACCAACAACAATAAATGACAGAGGCAGTGCACAACGGAAACGATTACAACAACAATGAAGTAATTATTGATTTTTCACAATTTCCCAATCCATAGCAGGGTTTCGCTAAACAACTTGAAAGCTGTTTCGTCATCATACAGCAGCAACAGCAAAATTTAGATTTTGTGCATTGATTTCCAAAATGCTACTTTGAACTCAATTTAAATTTATAGAGGAAAAGATGTGTTCTACGAATCTCTATACACGAGTTTCAAAACTGTATCGCAAGCACTTCTTTCTAAAATTTATCATACATATTTGACAAAGTCGTACTTGGGTCGTTCATTAACTCACCAGTGTCTCCGATAATGATGTATTTGAATAAATATGCGTACGACATTTTTTCTCGTTTTTTTTCTTCTTCGTAAATATCACAATATTTGCAAGCAAAAATTATTTTATTATTTTTTTAACAAGTAAAACGCAATTTGAAACAGAACTCAATTTTTTCTTTTTTACTTGCTTTCAATCGTATTTATGACTGATTTTTGCCAATTGCCATTGCCTTCTTCTTAATTTCAGACTATTGTCAAAGTTTTGCCAAACCGTCTCAATATGAAACAGCAGCTGAAAAAGCTAATGTGAACTATATGCGAGAAAAAAGGATGGCTACATCATGTATGAATAAATGTCAAATTGGGAAACGCACTGCCAGACCTAATAAAAACTGCAAAGTTATTTCAATTAACAAAGAGTTCTGACAATTTCAAATAGAAGTTACGCATTGAACATTTCCAAAATTATGATTAACATGCTTTTTTCGAAACATCTGCTATAAGAGCAACATTTTTCGAAATTTTCAATAATTTCCATCCGTATTGATCAGAAAGTTCAGTTTAATCAGTGTTGTACTCGTTCTCTCACCCATAATTGTATATGCATTCTCTCCTTTTTGTTCTATCAAAATGTCAAGTGATGTGACACGATAGTGCTCGGGCATACCAAAATTTGATGTGTTCCTATGTAATGTAAGACTTTAACTGTCGAACTGTTTGATGAATTCCTCCCATTAAGAATATCAAAGCAGTCTGTCAAATATGTAATGCAAATTTCACGTCTGTTCTTAAAAGATTATTTATGTATTTGTATAATTTTTTTAAAATCATAATTCCATTCCATAGCATAGTTTTATTGAATCCCAATTAAAAACGTAAACAACACCAAATTTCATCTTTACGTAATTAATATAATAAATTTTTCAATTTTGTGACTTGTAACTGAAAATTATGAGAAAAAAGGCGGAATTTTAAATTCGGTGACGCGTTGTCCACATCGCGTGTTTTTGGATAAAAACGTGTAGTTGATGTGGCCCAATGAATATAATATTTTAGCATACAGAAACCCATGGTTTAATTCATGGTTTAATCATTATCATTAAACCATGGGTTTATTTAATCATTAAATTATGACAGAAACCCACGTTAACACGTGTTGAAAAACGCACGTTTGGTCTTAGAATGATTTTCTTAAGCGTTCTATTCAATCAGAACTCTTGGATTGGCTGATTGAGCTTCATACATTAGTGATTTCACACTTTGACACTAAGTATTTACAATTATTCTGTGGGGGGTGTAGTGTCTTTTTTTTTTGAGTGTATTGAGTATTTTCAGTAGCAAAAACTAAAGGAAAGCGAATAATTTTCAGTGGCATAAATTTTCTATTGTTATTTGGACAAAAAAAAGCATTGTGTGTATTTGTTATCAATGGAAAATTAATGATTTTAATTAAATTCCAAACATATTAATAAAACAATTTTTGAAATATCGAAATATTGTGCATGCAAAATTGTGAAAACACATAATATTGCAAAAGCAAGAGTACAAGCTAGGTAAAGGAGAAGAACAATCATGAAGATGGCCGACGGTTCGACTATTTTGCGAAGAAATCGACCAGGCACCAAAGCAAAGGTATTTATTGAAAAAAAAAGAAGTTTCATTATTTATATAAAACTGATAGAACTGAAACCTTTTAAACAAAAAAAAAAAAAATTTTAATTTTGGGGTTGGAAATACAGGGCTTGGCATTGCCTTTCCGTGTGCTGCGGTGACGGCAGTAGAGTTAAATCTTGTCTATATGTATAAATTCGGAAATAATACGGGTTCAGTGGTTGTAAAAGGAAATAGGCATAAATCTAGCTTAAGTCATTAGCGTACCTAGGGATATTGGTTGCCCCGTGCGCAACGGCTTGGGGGCGGAAGAATATTGAAATACTTTTTTTTATAAAGAAAAATTTTACACGCTGAAAACTTTGTAGGCAGGGGTGGGTTTATGTTGCAGTGACATTTTTCTTCAATTTAAAACAATGGAACTTTTATTTAGAATAGAACAATCAAAAAGTTTAGGTCGGAGATGGTTTCATAGATATAATCGAAAGTTGCGAATGCACATTAATTTCTTTTTCGAAAATCAAGGGTATTAAAAAAAACAAACGATTAATAACCAATTTTAAAATTCCATATGGTATTACAACCATAGCTGGGCATTAACTCGTTAATCCATTAATCGTTAATTAACGAAGTTAACATATCGACTAACGGATTAACTTTTAAGTTAACTTCAAAAGCGGACTCGTTAACTTCCGATAAATTTCCCCAAGTCCGTTCTTCGTTAATCCAGTTATGAAAATAGAAACATTCTCATAATAATATTAAGCAAAATGATGAACAAACTAACCATTCCTGTATTATTTCTACCAACGATTCTCATTAAAGTAGTTGCAAAGGAGTAGATAGGAAGATAATTTTCATGGTATTGGCGATTGAGAGTAATTAAAGGCAGAGCACAAGACTTTTGTATGGAATTAACTGAATAAAGGCAGAGCACAAGACTTTTGTATGAAATTAACTGAAGTGGTTGAAGACGTGAATGAATATTATTGTGAAAACAATGGGAGAGATGTTTCATGCAGGCATTGCTTCAGTACTCGTTTCTATAAAAATATTGTTCATGCTCTTTTGACTCCCATAGTTTGCTTAATTACTTCATGTGTCACTATAACACTTTTTTTTTCTTTTGCTCCTGAATATCTTTGTCAAAAAAAAAATAGGACTTACACCAAAAATTGAACAATTACAATTACTTTCTTTCAGATGACTTAATTATATGAGCACAGTATTTATGACGTTTATTGAAGTTTTTGCATTTTTCGGGATAAACCCATAACATTTATTTTGATTATTTTTTGCCGTAAATTGATGCTTACATAGCAGGATTATAAAAACTAATAATATCCGAATCATAAAAAAAATTAATAAATAAATTTTAACAAAAGTGGTACGTAGCATACGAATGACTTAATGTAGTGAGCACAAGTGTATATCCGAAACCGAATCCTAGCAACACTGTTTAGATTTTCACTTCAAATTTTAAACATACCACAATTTCAAGTGAAAACAAACATTCCATTTAGCTATAAAATAGATTTACTCCAGAAATTCGCATCAATAAGCAGAAATAAAAATGGTAAACTAATGTTTACATTAGGCGGTCGTCACTCATATTTTTGTTACAGAAATATGAAACTCAAAAATTATTTCTCATTTGATATTACCAAAAAAATTCTGTAAAAATATATATACCGACAAAGCGAACATGATGAAAGCTATTATATATACAATATGTAACACAAGCACAAAAAAATTGTGGGAGTGATATCTGTCTTAGAAACTTAAAATTCTATTCGTTATTTTAAACAAACCGACCATGCTAATACCTAAGGTGTAGCTTGGTAAAATGGACATAACGATTTTTAAAGTTTGTGTGACACCTGCCGTAAGAGCAAACACATTTATTAATCATATCTACGAACATTTTTACATTCTAAATTCCATGGTGTTTATTTTGATAAATAAAAATGTTTGCTTTTATAGAGGCTGCCACGCCGACTTGTGCAATCGAGTCACCATTTTCTGAAATAATTACTTGTGCTACAAAGCTTTTACTTACCAATATTCATTGTTTTCTTTGTCGGTTTAATTTAATATAGAAAATGTTTTATTGTTGTGGGAGTCGACACGCCGTTTTATTAAAAATAAAACAAATAAAGTTTAATTTTTTGAGCGGTGGTAGGTACGTCACTCTAAGAATAATATAAATTAAAAAAACTCCGTACTAGACTACTAGTAGAGTTGCATGTATGAAGAATCTGAATTCTGAAATGCATACTTCTTAAGGGTCGTACATAAAAGACGTCCGCAAAAATTTGAATTTAAGCCCCATCCCCCCTGGTCGTCCACCTACATATGTCCGATTTTGCTACCTAAAAATGTATGTAGCGTGCAGATTTCGTTTTGATTCCGATTCAAGGAATTGAAACTCGGATTCGATTTTTTTGATTCCGTAGCAAAAGCAAGTGATTCCTTTGTTGTTTCATTCTGAAAGCAAAATTTGAAATTTAAAAATTTTAATTCCATTCTATGGTAAAATCGAAATTCCATGGCAAATGGAATTGATTTCTTTGTCGATTCTATTCCGGTAATCAACATTTTAAATTGAAAAATTTTTACTCCATTTCAAGGAATTGAAATAGTCTAGTTCTTCACTGCAGCTATCATAGGTGCCAGGATATAAAGTTTTAAGCGTTTTTAACTGTGCAGGAGACATCACGCCCCGTAGTTTGTTTGACTGGATTGATGCAGAAATAGCTCGAGCTCGGCTCGAAACCGAAATATATCTTCGCAATAAGAGATGTTAAAAGCTTAAATCGCCCTGACACCTCCACCAAATGTACGAAGTGATGACTTTTAAAAAATAAAAATTTACATTTTATAACACTTTCTTTTATTTGAAAAAAAAAATAAAAGAAAGGAATTATTTTCTTCAAAATGTTTTAATTAGAACTTGACTGCAGTCATAGTGCTAATTCTGAACTTGAAAATTTATAGTGGCTTGAGGGTGATTCGAAAACTGAGTTCTGTCCGAAATTTTTACCGGTCGACTTAGACTGAATAATCCAAAGTAGCAGTTAAAACTGAGGATGTAGAACTTTATTTTCTGATTTGGTTTTATTTTTTGTGACTGGACGTTAAGTCAATTGAATTGAATCGAATCATTATTTGTGACCACTAAACTGTATTAAGAAGTTGATATTAATCCCTTTGGTAGGGATTGATGATTGTATTTTATTAACAAAAATAAATGTCCGATACATTTGACGTAAAAAAAGAATAATACTGTAACCAATCCAAAAAATGGAACTGTAAAGTTATATGAGTTTATTAACAACATATTTTTTAAATCTATTAAAAACAAGTAGATGATGCTATTGAAACCGTAATTTTACTATAAATTCCTTTGAGTTTTTAACATTTAATGAATTCTAACTAAAAAGCCGTATTGTTTCGGTAGGACTTCTGCCGCTGGCCGGATGAACCTCTGGAGGAAATGGACAGCACATTGGCTGTGCAGCAGTATATCCAACAGCTGATTAAAAGAGACCCATCAAATGTCGATCTGATTCTTACAATGCCAGAGGCCCAGGATGAAGGTGTTTGGAAATATGAGCATTTAAGGTAATGCCAATCAGTAACGTTGTGTTTCAGTAAAATCAAATAGTAAATAGAAGAAAACTAAATAATGACTGATTAAAATCGGTCGATTGCGCTTCCGTGTACTTCAGGAGTACTTGAAACAAAAAAGTCATCAAGAAAATGAAGATTTTTGTATCAAACCAATACTAATCGAAAAAATCACGTGAGGTTAAAAATTACCCAAAACTACATTGATGTAACATTCAGAATTTTTCAATTTTAGAAACAGAAAAGAGCATTATAGAGAAAGGATGATGATATTTTGCATAAAAGTCAGTTCTCAAAATATATAATACACATATCCGAAATATAATTAGAAATATTTTCTTGAAGCTGTTACATTTGAGTACTGGCAGGGACACTTACACTATAGAGACTTTCCAATTCACCCACTTGCGGAAACATAAACTTCCAACTCTATAGTTATCTCAAGTTGTACTCAAAAAATTATATGTGATTTGACGAAGCTAACCTTTTCAGCAAGTGCCGTTTCAGCCAAAGAGGAATGTGTCTCTGGTAGTGGCAAAACAATTATAATAAATACACTAAACAATGTCGGGTTTTGGCGCTTCCATTCCTTCCATTTTGAAAATGTGCCAATGTAGTTTTGTGCTACTTTTATATACAAACCTCTTCAAGCTTTGCACTTTCACTGCAGTATAGATTTTCTATTATATCCTCACATTTATGCTCCCATATTTATAATTTGTAAAATTAACAGTCCAAAAATAATTTGTTTTTAATCTAGACAATTTTGCATGGAACTAAATGGACTGGCGGTGCGTTTGCAGAAGCAATGCTTTCCAACGACTTGCACGCAGATGACGGCTACTGAGCAGTGGATATTCCTTTGCGCAGCACATAAAACTCCAAAAGAATGCCCTGCCATCGATTATACGCGCCACACGCTGGATGGTGCTGCATGCCTCTTGAATAGCAATAAATATTTTCCAAGCAGGTGAGTTTTTTTAGTAGTTAACAGATCTGACGCATTAACATTTCTCATTTTTCTCTCAGGGTCTCAATTAAGGAATCTTCAGTTACTAAGTTAGGTTCTGTATGTCGACGAGTCTACAGAATTTTTTCGCATGCATATTTTCATCATCGACGAATATTTGATGATTTCGAAACAGAAACATATTTATGTCATCGATTTACACATTTTGTAACAAAATACAATCTTATGTCAAAAGAGAACCTTATTGTACCAATCAATGAAGAAGAGAATGCAGCGCCAGGCGAAAGTGATGCTTAAGCACGGCAAATAGAAAAAAATGGAAAGAAACAAAAAGAAAGATGGGAAAATATTGCTAATGTGTTGCAACAAAGCTCAAGTATTCGAAGTGAGGAAAAATAAATAATTTCGAAATTTTTAATAATATATGAAGCACTGCAACTTGTTAAGGATAGGCAGTGAATTAACAAATGTTTAAAAATAAAATACACATAAAATAAGAGAATGAAACAAACCCACAAAAAGGCAAATAAAAATATAAATTTTTGTTTCATATGTAAACAAGCGTTGAATAATTAAAACAAGAAACAAAAGAACTAATTTTACCCTTTTACAGAAATAAAACCTATTACAAACAGCAACAAAGAGACAAGAAAAAAACAAAACTGAGCTATTTGACTTAACTAATTATTTAAAAGAAATTATTTAATATGCTGCTTAAAACATTTTATTTTAATGATAAAACAAAGTATACTTGATGTATTTTGTGATATATCCTAAAAAAAAATGTTTTCGTTAAGAAGTAGAGCAAAAAATCCCTTTTAGACATAAAACAAGTAGCATCTCTAAATTAAAATATAATTTGAAATTGAACACATTAATAAAAAGTAACCTTTCCTGTATTATTTAAAATTGCTTATGATGTAATTTTTGAAGTAATATATTAATAATATATTAAAAACAGAATTAAACCAATTCTGATTTTTGTTTTTAATTGTTTAGTAAACTGAATACAAGGATGAATATAAAGTTCATATAAATTAAAACATTAATATTTTCTTGTTTTCTGAAAACAAGGCATTTTTTGTAATATCAAATCTTATATACATTCAATAAATTATTGCTTTCAACTGGCATTTTCCGTACATAAAATAAAGTCTTTGAAAACAGAAACTCAGTTCTTGTAGCAAATTCCACTTCTCAAATCAATGAAATGCAAACGGAAGAATATTTTATATACATATTGTATATTAACAGAATGTATTTGATTTAACTCCATTTTAGTATTTTTGTTTTATTTAAAAATTCAAAGCTTAGAATGAAAATTATGCAGAAACTTTTCTTTTTAAGCATTAGTTTTTTTTTTGGTTTTTTAAAAGACAAATTTAACCTTAAAACAAAAATTTTAAAACAGCCACATCTATTCTGTTACAGAACTGATTTTAATATGACTTTTTTATATATAAACCAAAAAACTTGTCATCATTTTTACATTAACCATGTTACATGTTCAGTTTCTTAGCAATTTAGAAAAAACAAACTAACAAATAAATAAAACACCATTCTAGGGATTAACGTTTCACAATTGAATTCTCTTAAGTAAAATAAACTCAATAAAATGTATAACATGACTAAATAAAAAAAAAAATAGAAAAACCATGTATGAAAATTAATATAATATAAAGAAATAATGATTAGGTGAGAACAAATAAAATCAATAAAAATATATATTACCAAATTCATAAAAAATTAATTAAATATAGAATTATGAAATAAAGCATTATCTGGTTTCCATACATGTCATTCTAAACACAGCATTGAGCAAAGTTATTTGGTATTGCACAAACAACAAAATCAAGTGCTTCCTCCAATCAAAGCATGTTGCTATTGGTTTTGCATGGAAATTTTTGTATGTAACCAATGAAAGTCGTTAAAATTATTTTTTTTTTATTTATTGTTGACGGAGAAATGTAAAGAAAAAAATAATTTCTTATGAGAGTTTGCTTTGAAACATTTTCAAGCATGCATAATTTCATTTGTTTTAAGCATTATTGACTAAGCCACATTGATCACAATCGTCGCTTCATTCATAACGCAGTAACCTTAGTATTTATGTATACACAGTACTTAATCGACATTATCCTGAGATTATTTTTCAAGTTATTGAAGAAATGACACAAAATAAATGATTCAACTGATCCCTTGTAAGTTATTTTGTAGTAGACCTTCGGAAAGCATTTGCTGAAAAAGTTGTGGCAATCGTAAGACTTCCAAAAATGATTCTATATATCGGAAGAAGAATTAAAAATACAACAGGTTGATTCAGTGAAGGGATGTAGGCACAGGCTTGTCATCATATCAGACTTGCGAAACTTTTATCTCTGCTAAGAACTGACGAACTGGGGTTGTACTATATGTGCTAAATTCCAAGTGAACAAATGCGAAATAGAAAAGTAATTTTTCTGATAAGCTGCATTTAAAAGGATCAGTTGGCTTAAGTCAAATGCGTAGTCCGAAAGGAGAGCGCCTAAGCCCACCATGCACAATGGGCACGTTAATGTATGGAGGAATTAATGCAATTATCGAGAGATGTTTTTTTTCAATTCCGCAATCGGTCCAATATATAAAATTACATGGTTTTTTTCGAATATTTCGAAGAGTAAAAATATGTTCATTCTATTGTGAATGCAAAGTATAAATATGATTAAGCATGTAACAAAATGTTATCCGAATGCACCTCATAATGACAATCCTAGCAAACTCTTGCTCGTAATATCCTGGTTCGTTTTTACATTTTATGACCAACATTGGATAGTTTACTACTGTACGTTTGTTAAGATACTGCCCCATATTCTGAAATCCACCGTAATTGAAATTTTCTTACAAATCGTGACACAAGTATTTTGTTTTGCAGTGCGGATTTGGATATGAATCATCCAAATTCAGTACTCTTTATTTACTAGCTTCCATGATTCATATACAAATTCTATCCGAATTGAAAAAAAAAAACATTCGTGCGTAAGTTTCGATTACAATGTATTTTAATATAATTACTGAGTTTGAAACCAGAGTCCTCAATAAGCACAGATCCAGACCCTCCAAAAGAATTCAGGAATGATAAGTCCAAGTAAAGGCAAGTAAACAGTGACATCAACAAACCTATAGAGCATGGCTTGTGACCAAACTACATATCGATATAAATGGTTGACTGTCATTCCCAAAGTAACCCAACGTCGATATAAATGGTTGAACTTCACCAATATCAGAGGTGGAAAGACTGTTACCAAGGAATATAAGGTGCGCCATATTCAATTTTGTACTATAAATCAAAAAGAACGTTTACATTGTTCGCCATAGCTCTGGCAGATCTTACGTGTGTACGGAGTATTATGTATCATAGGGAAGATATTAAAATTAGCTACTTAAATGAAGGATATAAATGTGAAAATATCTATATAACTAACACTGCTGATCGCAAATCTTACCTTCCGCCACCATAATCATCAGATAATCAGATCAAATCATGAAGCAAGGAGGTCCACAAAGTAAAGATTAGAGACACTTTTGTCTTAATCTTAGTCCTTAGTCAAACATTGCATAATTCTCAAAGGTGTATTCTAATTGAAACTCAAAATAACACATTACATTCTTATATTATTATACTTTTTGATGATAGTAAAAATACTAAAATTTAGTACAATGATACTAAGTAAGTTTAATTACAAATATGCCTTAGTTTCTAGTTTCCATAGATTCTGGCCGTGCTTCACTTGGACGAGGTCCTTCTTGCTGCTGTCGATGTTCCTTTTGCACTTTTGGATTTTGCTGCTGTTGGCTTTGCGGTGGCTTATTTTTCCAATTTCGTTTATTCGAGCTCTGCGTCGAACGTTGTTGCTGTTGCTGCCTTGGACGTTGTCTATCATTTGACGTCGTTGCAGTTTCATTCCAGAAATCAGTTTTTGTATTGGGTTTTTGCACACTTTACATGATAAAATATAAAAAATGCTATGAAAAAAATACTTTGAAACTATTTCACTACTCACCCATCTATCTCGATGGTATCTAAACTCATTAGTATATGCAAGCAAGGTATTTTTCGATTTGCAATAATTTCCTCTAAGCCTTCCATTTGTGGCTCCCAATGTTCTTCAATGCTAAAGCGTTAAATGCGTTACTCACGTTTCAATTCTTGGTTCAGAAAAAAAATACAAATTCTATCACTAATAATACACTTTATTCGCACCTCGTATAGCACATGCGTGTCACTTGATATAGTGGAAAACTTCTTTTCAATATCTCTGCACAGGATACGGTTTTTACAACCCCACCACCAGATCCGCTCCAAACTACAGTACGATATTCTCCCTTCTCGAGTGCGTCCTTAGCATACGTAATGACGTTGTTGACTTTGGTGCCACCTTTGACCTTTTTGTTTGTGTGGTTGTGGTGGTGGATGTGTGCGTGTAAGGTTGGTTCATTGAAATGTGCGAGAAATTCAATTAAATTGATATCGAAGCTAAAGCTTCCAGAAATAATAAATTGAAGTTACTCACATGCATCCATAAAAAATCAGTTTGTCCTTTAGGCATGCAATCATCAAATGGAAGATCAGATTTTGTTATTTCCTGCTCAACATTTTGACCTTTGCGGTAGTGCATCATTTTATTATCTGAAATAAAGAAGTTATTATTACATTTTTTAACTCAAAAAAAGGTGTATTTGCACATTATTTTAACTGTTGTGTTCTTTAAATTGGTTTAAGACTTTCGTTATATTTACTAGGCAAAAATTTCAACAAAAAGAAAGATCCATTTGATTAGATCGGCAATTGGTTTCGACGAAACATTTTATTTTTTGGTTGAAGAATGATCCAAAAATACTAAACAACAATTGGAAGTAAGTGTTTTTTTTTTGTTACCTTGCGTTTTAAGCCTTTGTCGTGGGAAAGCCAGATTAGTCAGACAGAAAAACCTGGTTCGTCCAACCCATCAGTTGAAACATTAAAAAAAACGACATAGATTTTCTTTCTGGTTTCGACTTAACCTATAAACAATCCTTTTCGAGGATGGTGGTGAGATGAAGGTAATACTTTAATTGACAAATCAAAACTTCTGGGAGTTGGTTTTACCCTCCCAGAGGGTGGCTTCTGTCTAAAACGACTTCATCTCGCCAACCTCCTATAAGTATTGAAATAGTTATTCAAAATAGTTTTGCCCAATCAAGGGTGATTCCCCTCCGCTACAGGATAAATGAAAATTGTTATCGTCTTCAGCATCCTCGAAAACAGGGAGAAGACGTTATCGCATCGCATACCGATAAATCATAAGCGTTTATGGTCAAAAAAGATTTTAGTACGCTTATATGGGCAATGTCACGCCGACAGAACTAAGGTTATATTTTAGTATGCTATTTTTATATATATTAAAGATTTCATTAAATAACATGGAGATGAGTTTGTTAGTGAGATGTATCACGCCGAGTTAACCAATATGGAATTTATATTTCTTTTACAAGAAAAATGCAGGTGAGTGCCAAGCACTGCAGTTATGCTCCTAAGGCCAACTATAAAAATTTATATTCAACTTAAAATGTCTTTTTTAGTGGGAACATTTTATTTTTTTTTCCGTCTACATGCAAAACAACTTACAGTCAAAAGCACCAAGCAGAAGGATAATTGAACAGACTCATCGAATTAATTGATAAATTACTATTCAAAGTAAAGGAATACTTAAAAATTGTGAAAACTAAAAAAAAATATAGGAACTTAAAATAAAAAAAAAAATTAATTCGTAAAACTTAAAAAAAAGGAAAAGCATGTGAACAGAAAAACTGCAAAAGAGTACACAATCAAACAAAAAATACTCACACCCACAAGCTGTTCCAATTGATATACAAGTACACTGCTCAACAAAAAAGAAAAAATAATAATAAATCACAGAACTTCAAGGACTTGTCAATTTAATTTAAAAATGTACTCCTTTTTGCGCAATTAGCATTTACGTTCGAGGTATATACCAGGCATTGAAATAAGGTGCAGTAATGCCATATTTCTGCAGAAATTACTTAAAATTTGCAGTAATGATTTCGGAATATTGTAAAAAATCGTAGTAATGATTTTCAGCCAAATTCATAATCCTTTGTTGTGCGTTAATCTTTGTAACGAAATACACATTTTATTTCGTATTTAACCGTTGTTTTAGTTGTTAGTTGTAAAGGGAAGAGAAATGAAAAATAATGAAGATGAAGATGAATTTGAAGAAAATTTCACTATTAATTTTCAATTTTGATTTAGACTCGGTGTTTGCCGTAATAATGTCTGTTAAATCTCTCTCTGTTGAATCGTTTTTGTCATCTGTTATTTAATATTGATTACTTGAAAAAGCTTTTAAAAAAAAATGTTTGCAGTGATGATTTGCTCTTATTTCAACCTCTGGTATATGGGGCATTTCAGGCGAAGCGGACAATGCAAAAAAACTGATATTTTGAATTTTGTTCATATTCGGCTTAGTTGCACTTCTAGAAGTTGTAAACACAATTTTTTTTTTTTTTTTTGTAAGGCTTAGTTGTCAAGTTGTGAAATTCCAAAAATTGACGTAATATGAAGAATGGATTTTTCGGAAGCAGTTTTTCGAACTTAACAAATTTTCAATAAAATATTAAACATTGTGGCTTCTATGGAAAATTTACTGTTTTTTTCAATTATGAAATCAGATTTGAAATTTGATTTTTTTTTCATGTGGAAAACCGGAAGTGAACATATCATTTTTGAATTTGAACAATTTCGGCATAAAATATTCCGATAATATGCTAAACACTTTTTATGTGATCTGCATTAGTTTACGAGATATATGAATTGAAGTGAATACGTGCCGCACTTTGTATGGGACCAGGCACGTTCTTAAGTACTTTAATTTATATATCTTCTTAAATTATATTATATTTTATATATATGTATATATTTGTGAAACAATTATATACTCAAAGCTCTTTTTTAAAAATAAAATATTTTAAAAATATTATGGGGAAGTTACTTAAAATTTGATTTGAAATTTTTACTTCCGGTTTTTTGTACCTAAAAAAATTTCAAATTAAAAAGAGCATCCTTTTTACTAGCTTAAGCAATATTGTTTATATTTTATTATAAATTCCTTGATTCCAATAACAGCGTTCAAAAATGACAGTACTTAAACTTCAGGGATTCTTCAGAAGCCCATAACTCGGCAATTAAGCTTCATACGAAAAAATAAATTGTGTGTTCACACTTATGTCTACTAGATGTATAACTAACCGGAATATAAACAAATTTCACGACCTCACTTTATTTTCATTGCCCGCTTCGCCTGAAATGCCCCATATACCAAATATATGAGGTTTAATTTGCCCGAGAACCCAAGTTTGGTCCAACTTATATGTTATGTATCAGTGTTTTCATATCCATTCTTCTTCTTTAAAACTTATTCCAAACGGTCCTGGAATGATTTTGAAAAGCCCCGCTATCAAGATTCGAATAGGTAGGAACTAATGGTAAAATAGCTAAAGAACAACTCGGCCGCCCGATACGTTGAAATATTATCGTCACTTAACAAAAGAGGGCTTGATATTTTAGCAGGGTGGTTTGCATCGAGTTGTTACTCAAATTACGATGAATGAATGATACGCTGAAGATTGGAACATCTTCTCTGTTTGCGTCTAAATTTTATAAAAGAAAAGTTTTCCGAAATGTATTTCAAACGTAATAGTGTGATTGCATTATATTTGGCTGGAAAATCACAACCAGCTATTATTCGTGAGTCAAACATCTCAAAGTGAATAAAATGTTTGTGTATCGTACCATAACTCGTTATAATGGTACTGGTAGCGTTGCCAAACGCTACGGTGGTGGATCAAAAAAAAATGCAACATCACCTGAAATGGTGCGGAAATTGAAGGCTCGACTTGAATGAAATTCACGTCGTAGTGGTAATCAAATGGCCAAAGAACTGAAAATATCCCAGCAAAGCATCAGACGAATATTTCAAAATGAGCTCAAGGTAAAGCCTTACAAGTTCCAAAAGGCACACGATCTTACACCAAAGCAAAAAAAAGTTAGACTCGCAAGAGCAAAGGAGTTCATTTTATTATCTGAAATAAAGAAGTTATTACATTTTTTAACTCAAAAAAGGTGTATTTCCACATTATTTTAACTGTTGTGTTCTTTAAACTGGTTTAAGACTTTCGTGATATTTACTAGGCAAAAATTTCAACAAAAAGAAAGATCCATTTGATTAGATCGGCAATTGGTTTCGACGAAAGATTTTATTTTTTGGTTGAAGAATGATCCAAAAATACCAAACAACAATTGGAAATAAGTGTTTTTTTTTGTTACCTTGCGTTTTAAGCTTTTGTCGTGGGAAAGCCAGATTAGTCAGACAGAAAAACCTGGTTTTTCCAACCCATCAATTTCCTAACATTGTGTTCTCTGATGAGAAAAATTTCCCGATTGAGCAGTTTACAAAATCTCAAAATGATCGTGTTTACTTTACCGAACGCTCCGACGAGAATTTGAGCCTACGAACAGCCACCCGAAGTAATTTCCCAATGGTATGGGCAGCTGTGACCGTCGATGGACGCTCTCTAATCGTTTTTATCGAGTCTGGTGTCAAAGTCAATGCGACATATTATCGGGAAAATGTGTTGGAAGCTGCTTTAGAGCCGTGGGCACGCAAATATTTCGGTCGCAGACCATGGACGTTCCAACAAGACTCAGCACCATCTCAGAAAGCTCGTGTAAACCAATAATGGTTAAAAAACCACATTTCACACTTCATTTCGTCCACACAATGGCTCTCAAGTCCGCAAGACGCAAATCCGATGGACTATTCCATCTGGGCCATCTTAGAGAGCAAAGTGAGGACTAAAACATATGCCAGTATGGATGCGTTGAAGAAACCCATTTTACGGGAATGGGCCAAAATACCGGAAGATCAGATTCGTGCAGCATGCAACTCGTTTTTTGACCGTTTGAAGGCCATAGTCAAGGCAAAAGGTGGCCATATCGAGCTAAAGTAGCCGGATTATAGTTTTTTGATTATTTCCACACATTTTTGTTATTTTAATCAATAAAAAATAATTTCACATAAAAAGTTATGGTCATTTTATTAGGTAACAGTTCATGCACTTAACCCTGTATATTTGTTTAAATTTATTTTTTGCCGATCAGTGTAATCAACCGCATAGTGGTGTATAAAAAAAAAATTTATAGCAAACGGAAGTTGGAACGTTTAAAAATCATCCTTGAGTTTTAACGTTTAAGTGCAATAAAAAGAAACGACAACCCACACGCACAAACACATTAAAATGCCATAAGCAAAAGTCACCAATACAAACGCAAAACCTTAAGAAAAAGTAATAGAATTGGAAGATAGAGAACAAGTGGAATTTCTTTGGAATGCGAACGAATTCTTTACTTCATCGTCAGCAACAGCTTGGCACTCAACACTCTCCAGTAACCAACAAATAATTCAATTTTTTCTATGCGAAATTATTAATAAACCCTAGGCAAACGCAGACAGTATAATGGAAAAGCTGCTGCTGCAGCGCGAACTGTGGTGAGGGGGGAGGGTGGTGTCAATTCACACGTTTCATTGACGCGTGTTGTCAAATACTGAAAATTGACTTGCGTTTGAACTAAATTAAGTCACAATAAAATTGGATAATGACTTAAATGTTTTTGAAAATATTCCCAGCAAACATTTTTAATGTTGCGGAAGAGTCATATTTTAATTGCTCAGGCGATGGTTTTTATTGCGCGTGGGTTCATATTTTGTTACCTGACAATCAAACATAAAGCAGAGTTTCAAGCTATTGTTTCTGAAGGGGGAAATAAAAGTTTTATAACGTCATCGAACACTGAACTATCGTTTAATTTTAACCGTGACACCTGTGCCGATATTTGGTAGTTATTTTTTGAGACGTTTCTCAATTTATAATTGGAAACTATACTTAGGATAATATAAAAATAGAGGATCATAGTCCGTTCACACTGTCCACTATATATGCTGATTTGATATCGTATATTTATAATGCAAATAACCAAAAAAGTAACATCGAATCATAATACTTTGAAATAATGAATATGAAATTTACAAATACCTAAAAAGCCAATTTAACGCTTCTGAAAAAACATGAAATCATACAATTTTAAAAATGTTCGCCAATTAGTTGCATGGATGATTCAAAATGTTTAATTTTTATTGTTAATTATCTTCCAGAGAAGTGTTAAGAGGTTGGCCAGTTAATCACGCAGAAGTTTGTTTGCCTAAATATCTCCTAGAAGATTTATAAATTCATCGTCATAAATGTGAGAGCTTTAAAAATCCTATAAATGTTTGCTGGGTAAAACATGTTTTACAAGTCTAAGAGGAAAAAAGTGTTATTATCAAATTAACCATAATTAGAAATGTACTCACTCATTAGTTATTTTTTAAATTTTCTTTTTGAAATTTACATGATAAAAGAAAACTTACCGCCAAGAAAATTTCAGAATACGAAAATTAGAGGTCGATCAAGGCCGTTGAAGCTTATTCATATAAAAATGAATGCGAGTATAATTTTTTTTATTTTTTAAATCTATTTCTTTTTTTTTAAATTTCTACTTAAAATCCTCTCATTGGCATTATAATTAAGATAAAGTATTGTTCATTTTAAAGGAAATTTAATTCTCTAAAAAAAGTTCTCAGAGTCAAACGTATCAGATTATTCATATAGTGTGTTTTTTTTTTTTTTTTTGGAAAAGTGGTATTTGCCTTTTTAATTCAAAAAAATAATTTGATCAAACGAGTGATTAATTTTGCTATGTATTTCGTTAAAGTTCTTCTGATTGTTACTCTCCGGGTAAATTTTGAATAAATAAAACCATTGGGAAAGATTTCACTTAGCAGAAACTGGATTATCGCACGCCGAAATACAATGTTTTGCCTTATTTTTGAAGTCTATTTTGTTTGGGGTTTAAGCAAGCATTAAGAATAATAATAAAAATATGAGTATGTATTATAGTTAATTCTTACGTAAAATAATATGTTCCCAACAAGAACACATTATCAATATGTGTTAGCATAAGCTGCTATGTTAGCAGCATTCCCATTAATAAAGGCAGCAATGCGGAAGGCGTCTTTGAACAACTTCATAAAATATTGAAATTAAACACCATCTCAACACATGTCACGCTGCGAATATTTAAATCAAATGTTCAATCGGTGTTACTTTATGCTTAGAAATCATGGTTTCTAAGTACACACTGGCGCGACAAATATAAGTATTTGTATACACCTGCTTTTGACAAGTATTTAGCATGAATTACAAATTCATATGGCTACTAACCACACTATCGATCACAACTGAGATTGTAAAAAGATACTGGTAACAGATCAGCGATCAACGCTTTGATGGTACTCCTAACAGTTCACAGTCTGCGCTTCCAATGGTTCTAGGGTTAATAATAGTAGTAGTAAATAGATTACGTTAACCACTGTAAATGAGCTTACGCGATCAATGCACTTAACCTCTCATATGAAAAAGTTTATTTTTTATAACTTTTGATCAGATTAAATTTTTGTCCGATTAGTAGGAATAGTATGACCTTTGACCTTGAATATCTTGCACAGGACATAAGAAAGACATACATTGCTTGTAAGTTTGTATAAATTTTTTTGAAACTCTTATTCTTAAGGACGTCATTTGCACTGAAATCGTTCTGTGGGAAAGATACATATATCAATCTGAAACTTGAGTTGATACTCAATATGGTTCTTTGGTGGGTATATTTCAGATTTTAGTGCATCCGCAAAAGTCTGAAACGCAAATATGAACTTCATACAAAAAAGAGAAGCTACTCATATCTAATGTATGTGTGTAGGTAGGTAGGGTACCTATTGAAATAAAAAGAATTAAGTCCTCATCAATTGAATTAAGGATTAATTTGATTTTGAATTATATATTTTTTTTTTTCTTTTTGTCACGATGTTTTAACGTTTATGGAAAGAATTAGCACATTTAACCGAGGATTTATTAAATTATTTTCAGCATAAAATATCTTTAAGATAACAACCTGCAGCAACATTTTATTTTGACATACTTTTAGCCCTTCATTCTGTTTTTTTAATTGTTTTATTTGCACGCATCCTGATGAATGCTGCCAAAGTTGAAATACCAAGAAAACATTACACACTAACACATACACATATAAACTCACCTAGTGCCCTTATCCTAACACAATAACTTAAACTAAGAACAACAACAACAACACCAACAATAAAAAAGGAGCATCAGGCTTAATTGCAGCAGCGCACACTGGAGCAAAAGTTATTAGATAATAAAAAATAACAAATTGATCTTAAGTATTTGCTCAGTTAGTCAAGAATTTGACCCACATTTACAGAGGGTCTATAACTCTTAATACTTCATGACTCCTTAGGTCTCAATACTCGAAATTGGCGATCATGGTTTTGTTACTATATATATCGTTGGAAAGATAGTTTTTACTGCCTTAATATTTACATTGAAAATGATGCGGTAAGTCATGTTGGGCGTGCCCTGCAACTCCAAAGCTTTCGACATAATACCTTTTTACGACATATTTTCAGACTTTCCGAAAGTAAGCTATATGTGAGACAGTCTTTTTACAAACCGAACACTTTTCGGACGATGCATTTTTGATTTGGCTGAAATTTTTTTTATGGGTTCTGTATCGAAAAAGAAGAGATACGTATTCGAGGATTTTTTAAAAAAACTTTATTTTTTTCAAAATAGAGCGAATTCAAATTTTGAGAATTTCGTGATTTTTGGCTTGAAGGCTCACTTTCAAAAATTCATGACTCCGGTTCTGTTAAAGCTAGAAAGTTGATTTTATTTTTATTTTGAAGCTAAGAAAATTAACTTTTTTCGATAGAAAATTTGACGTAGAACACGATGCTGACATTAAAAATTCGATACAGGGTGGGAGAATTGTTAAAAATTGATTTAAAAATTTCAAATGTTTATAACAATATTATTTTGTAAATAATTTTTTAAGAAATTATTTTTTTATTTAAGTTAATTAACTTTTACAATTAACTTTACAACGAAATTAGTCTCAATTTTATGTCGTTAACAGAACCGGAGTTATGAATTTTTGAAAGTGAGTCTCCAAGCCAAAAAATCGCGAAATTCTCAAAATTTAATAGTAATAATAGTTTGCCCATTAAAAAAAAATACGTTTTCGATAGGAAATTTGACGAAAAACACGATGGTTGTATTGAAAATTTGATACAGGGTGGGGGAAATTCCGACAATTCAATTTAAAAATTTAAATTGCTTATAACAATATTAATTTGTTAATAATTTTTAAAAATAACATATTTTTATATTAAAGTTCATTTTCTTAGCTTCAAAATGAAAATAAAATCAACTTTCTAACTTTCACAGAACCGGAGTTATGAATTTTTGAAAGTGAGCCTTCAAGTAAAAAATCACGAAATTCTCAAAATTTGAATTCGCTCTATTTTGAAAAAAAAAAATTGTTTAAAAAATCCTCGAATACGTATGTCTTTTTTTTCGATACAAAACCCATAAAAAAAATTTCAGCCAAATCAAAAATGTGTCGGTCAATTTTTGTCGAAATTCGTTCGGTTTGTAAAAGAACGTCCCATGTATGTCAACAACTCAATACATAACATAACCATTTGAAAGAATTTGGGTAAAGTTGCAAACTTTTAAGAATTTATTACTCGAAATTTCGCACACATTAGATTTTTTTTATCAATCAAATTTCAAGAAATTCGAAGAAATCGGCTGAAAATGCCATTTTAATACAAACGTTTTTACTCAATACGTCATAGCTAAGGCAGATATCAGTATCAGTCCACTTAAAAACGTTGAGACCTTGAAAAATCTTTTTCTTTTACCAAACTGAAAATTTTCAAGAATCTCGATAGATTTTTCATATAAAAATTATACAAATTCTGAAGCAATCTTTAAGTATTGTTTTTAATGATGTACAGTGAAACCTGGTTAAGCGGGACCTGGATAAGTGGGAAACCTCTACTAGTAAGACTCACTTCAAGGTCCCAGCACTTTGCATCAAAATACCTCTATTACTGGGATTATTAAACCTCTATATCTGGGATATGATTTTTTAAGTTTTTGTGCGTTTTCGCCTCTATAACATGGGCTTTTCCCTCTATAACTGGGACCGTTTAGAAATAACCTCTATAAGTAGGAAATAATATTTATGTGTGTATAATTTGTTATTTTGAATTTGAATATGCACGTTTTATCGGTCTTAGTATGGTCATTTGGGAAACTGTGTAAATGGGAAACCTCTTTAATTGAGACAAAAATGTTGGTCCCTTGGAGATCCCAGTTATCCCAGTTATACTGTTTTATCGCATGATATATTTCAATTTTATTCATTTATTATTATCAGATGATTTTGTCTAATTTTAACTTGTAACTGATTTAATAAAAAATAATCTTAACTTCAAACAAAACTCGTCCTACTATGCTCTGTACAAAAAAAAAAAACATAAAAAAATGTGAGCGACGATTGTGAAAATAGCAAGCAAATAGAATTAGAAAACGGCACCGCAAATATTTCACTTATTTGCAATGACTTCCTTAACATCTTTTTTATCCTTCGTATCCTCGTTTCCTTTTCTACTAAACCATTGGATGCGTGTTGGCCATAACCGAGGTTATCTCTATGCTAAACCATAAATGGAAGGATCAGTTACGGTTTTGTTGGCGACATTAACGGTCATAAAGAAATCGACAGTAAATCATAAGAATATTTTGAAAATATTGGTAAAAGGCATTAATATACATACAAAATTTAAGTACATAAGTGTAAAGTTTAAAAAAAAAAATAAATATTACAAAAAATGTTCAAAGTGAAAATAAATTTATTTAAAATAAATTGAAAAAAAGGTCTAAAGGCGTATAGTTTTTAAGCGTGAATGTGTCTCATAAAAATATATCAAATAATAAATATAAAAAACTTAAATGAATAAAAACTCAACTTTTTTAAAAACCACCAAAATCGTTGGTCTTAATGAGAAAAAAAAATAAGATTCAGTGACTAGCAATTAAAATTGCTATTTATTATATACGAGTATCTATTAGTTATTGTGATTAATATTTTTATCAGAGGTCGAATAAAATAGTCAGCCTTCTCAAAAACTGTTCTTATATGAAATGTTATTTAATGACAAAGCATCTGCGGACTGTTTAATTTTGTGTTTCATTCACTTTATTTCGAAATTTTTTAATCATATTTCAAACATTGATGCCAAACGAAAGCAGTTAGGTAAAGGACCTCAAAAGCTATCCTGGACCAAATTTTTCTATTACGTTTAAAGTAATGTTTTAATTTATGGGTTTAGTATTTTTTCCCATGGAATTTTTGATATGTATGCTTTTCAAAAATCGAAACGAAATTTGTATCAATTGAAAAAAAGTCACTCTAAATGTGAACTTCAGTTTTCGACGCTTGATAGCTACCATTTAAGTTTTCTATTGAAATGTAGTGGCGAACAGTGAAATCCGAACAAACGAAAAAAAAATTGAATAAAATCCTTTAGGATCTAAATTTTTTATCGATTCAAAAGACTGATGCATGGATGAGAGAAGAAAATAATTTTTATTGAAAATATTTTGCTGTAGGTCGAAAAACCACACCATAAACATCTATTTTTAGCAAAAAAAGTGAAATATGTCCTTTATTGATAAAAAAGATTTTGGTAAAATGTTGTAAAATTTTATTTTTAAGGAACTAATTCTAAAATATTTACAGCAGGTATTTTAAGAACTAATATTTAGGATTGAAAAAAACAGGTATCAATATTTTGTTGTTCCTCCCTTCGCTTTTATGACCACCATAACTCGCTGCGGCTTGGAAGAGATCAAATTTTTCAAAAGATCTTGCGAAATGCCTTCGTACCAAACATTTTGAATTATTTTGTCTAACTCGCTTAAATTAGTGGGCTCGTGGCTTGCTACCTGCACCTTAATTATGTGCCAAAGATTCTCAATAGGGTTCAGATCGGACCTATTGCCTGGCGACGATAAAGTTGAAATGCCAAGTTCATTCAAGTAATTCTTTACCTGTAAAAGAAGAAGAAGAAAAAGGGATGAAAGTTCTGGGTTATTATTAAGTAGAAAATAATAATTATAATAATTTACAAAACACTAATGCATACCAATTGCGCTCAATAACAAGGCGCAGAATCATCTCGAAAAATCACGTTACCTACACGCGAAAAATTCTCTTCAATAGAAGGTTCCAAGTTTTCAATCAGGATGTTATTATAGTCGGCTGCTTTAACAGTTCCTTCAATCAAGGCCAGTTGTCCAACTTGGTAATAAGAAAAGCATGCTTCAGACCGAAGCATTTGATTGGTCAAAAAAGGCTTTTTAGCTAGACGATGTGCAGATAAACCATCATCATGGAGCCTTCGTCACACAGTCGTTGGAAAAATTTTCATTACTCCACATTTAACAAACTCTTTTCTAATTTCTACAGCCGTTTTGAAGTGACTTTTAAGACTAAGCTTTTTTAAAAGTCGATCATTAGCTTCTGTAGTCTTTTATGGCGCTCCTGACCCTTCCTTTTGACTTAGAATACTTTTTCAAAAAGTCGGCTATTGATGACTTACTGAAGCCTACTCTAGCAGAAATTTCCCGTATCTTTAATGTATCGCTTCGAAACGCCAAAATCTCGCGCTTATCCGCTTCGTTTCTTTTTTTTATGATTTGGCATATTTTCCAACATAACAACACAAGAATGATTAAAATCTAAAAGTATAACTTCTATTTATACTAAGATATTGTCCTACCTCTAAAACAAACCCCCTCCCTACCTTTAAAAAAAAAACCATACCTACGAAACGAAGAAGTTGACGGGATCGTAAAAACCTTTTTTTAAAATTTTTTTGTTTGTCCGGATTTTACTGTTCGTCATTGCATATATGGCGATCATGGATCTCGCCAATATCAAACACATTGGTGGGAACTGTAAGTGATTATCTCTAACTTTTTTGGGGTAGTGAACAGGTTTTCTTTAATGGATACAATTCGATTTCAGTTTTGTACTGGAAATCAACAGGCACAAAAGATGTTTCGTTTTTTTTACCAAACGCGTAAAATCGAAAAAAAAATTATGCCGTTTTAATATTTTTTCCCCAAGACAAAATAACGAAAGTTACACATGATAACCAGCCGTACTTTCTCTTTGACATGAAATTGCTTACAAAAATTTTCCGTCGTATGAACACATCGACTAGCTGTGTAATAAGTTATAGTCGTAGTGAACATATTATATATATCGAAAATTATTTTTAAATATGATAAAAAAAATGGATTTCATATTAACTTATAGGTGGTTTAATTTCCATATTACTACTCATAAAAAATAAAAATAAAAGTCTCAGTGAAGAATCTGTTTTCATATATATTATTCCTAACCAATTTTTAATATTGGGATTTTTAAAAACAAATTTTCCATATTTAAATTATAAAAAAAACTTTTTACTACTCAGCCACATGCTTTGATTGAATGCCACAATAATATTGATCAATAAACAACCATAATTATGTTAACAGTTTTCCTGTTTATATAAACATTAGGCCAGCAGTTTTTCTGACAAAAACCAAAAACCATGACCTTTGTGCGTAAATTCTTGATCAAAATGTAAGAAAGTTCAATTAAATTCCATTAAGAAAACAATTTTGAAACATAAAAACTAACAGAAATTGTTTACTTTAGAAATCCGTTAAAAGAGAACACACAAGAAGTTAAGCAGAACCAAATATATAAAATCAAAGAAACCAATTGAAATTTCGGTTAAGATTCAACAGAGTGGGGACTAGTGCACTAAATTTTACACACAATTGTTGTGCACAATTGTTGTCTGCTTCCATTAAACTTAAAACCTCTTGCTATTTAGCATTAAGTGATATGGATCGACCATCATCTGAAACGAAATGAGACTATTTTCAGCTTCTAAAAAACTTTCAAGCGTTGAGATTTTTCCAATAAAAATAACTACAGGTCGTATGATTAATGCTAATTTTAGATATAATGATGAAATAACTGCTCGATACATTTGCACTTTTTTCAGTACATTTGCTTTGTAAAAAATATACTTCAGTACATTCGATAAATTTTTAATACAATAGGCACAATGGCCGAATTTTAGTACATCTGGCGTATTTTCAAAACAATTGCGATACCATTGAAAATTTTCTAATAACTATTATTTTTTTTTTTTAATAGCAATTTTTCTATACTACATACATACATATATAGAAATTTTGATAGTTTTCCATAAAGTATAAGAAATGTAGGAATAAATACCCAATTTTTTTATGCCTTAGATTTTTTTTCTGTGTATACAAGAAAATGGCAACATTTTTGTGGATAAATTAACTGAACACGTGCCACAATAAATAGACTTATTACTGAAAAATGAAACAAATTTTTTTTTTTATTGTTTCTTTTTTTAAGATATAGATATAGCTCTCGATTACGATGGACATTGAAGAATTTCGTCAACGCGGTACTGAAATGGTTGAATACATTTGCCAATATTTGGATACGTTAAATGAGCGACGTGTGACGCCCAGCGTTGAACCGGGCTATCTTAGGCATTTAATACCTAGTGAGTAAAGATAGCGATTTTTTTATGCTTTGTATATTAAAGAATTTGTACGCTCTTGCTGCTGCAAATTAAATGTTCAATAGAGGAAGCACCAAATGAACCAGAAAAATGGGAGAATATAATGGCCGATGTAGATAGTAAAATTATGCCTGGTGTTACGCACTGGCAACATCCGCGTTTTCATGCTTATTTTCCATCAGGAAATTCATTTCCTTCAATTTTGGGTGATATGTTAAGCGATGGCATTGGTTGTATTGGTTTCTCATGGGCAGCTAGTCCAGCATGTACTGAATTGGAGACAATAGTGCTAGATTGGTTGGGTAAGTATCGTTGTTGAGTTGGTTAATATTGATCTTTAAAAAGTTATTAATTTTAAACTTATTTTACTAATTTGCGAATATTATGGCTATGTATGTACATAAAAACACATACATATTTTCAATTAAAAGAAAAATATTTGCGATATGAGGAATTAAAAAATGTGCCTTACACTCTTATTTTGCGAAAACACTCTCAGAGGGTTTAGTACACTATGACGTATGAGTAACCTTTAATTAGAACTCATTTGCATACTATGACATTAAATTAAATGTTACTCATACGACGCGATGAACAAAATTAACTAAAAAAGTAAGCTAAAAAATAAAAAATAGTCATGCCTAGCACATGCATATAATCATAACAATTTTAACCAATTTGTTTTTTCGTTACTTTGAGAGTATTTTTTTTAAATTATTACTTTACGCAATGATTTAAAAGAAAATCGCTAAAAAATAACTTATGTAGAAAGAATAACAAATATTCCTTTTACAAAAATTTTTTCGTCAGCTGATTTCCAGTAAAAGCCGATATTCTCCTGTTTTTTTTTACATAAAAAAAATGACAGCAGAAATTGCTTTTAATAGTTCTATCTCTCCTAGACAAAATCGAATGATTATGCAAATTTAAAATTTTTAATTAATTTCTTTCTGGATATAAATAGCGCATTGTACATTAAATTAAACAGTAAATTAAATTTTTTCAGTAATATAAACAGTCTGTCTGCATATATACGACCAGCACCGCCTACGTCTAACATTAAAAACTTAAAAAAAACAAACTTAATTTCACCACCCCTATATTTTGGAAACATAAAATTTTTAATGACTAGTTACTAAGTAATTTGAATTTTCTTCTATCTACACAATACAAAAGGCAAAGCCATTGGTTTACCCGATCATTTTCTTGCGCTAAAAGAGGGCAGTACCGGCGGTGGTGTTATTCAGGTAAATTATATTTAGTTTTTTAATTTTCCGCAAAAACACATTAAAGTTCAAAAATACAAAATTTTAATGTCTTTTTTTATAATACGCAAATTTTTTTTACATCACAAAAAATAATTAACACCCCTACATATTATGTACTATACATACACGCAGACATCTGCATCGGAATGTATACTGGTCACAATGTTGGCGGCACGTGCGCAAGCATTAAAACGACTTAAGTTACAACATCCCTTTGTGGAAGAGGGCCATCTGTTGTCTAAACTAATGGCGTACTGTTCAAAGGAGGCGCATAGCTGCGTTGAGAAGGCAGCGATGATTTGCTTTACTAAATTGCGTATTTTGGAGCCTGATGAAAATGCCAGTCTTAGAGGGCAAACAGTTGGAGAGGTAAAGAAATAACATTAAAATTGTTGTTAAATAAACCAAATACATGATCTTTGTTATCCAGTTGGAAAGGAATGCAATCCCTATATGGTGTTTTAAGAATTTTTCTATCTTCATTTGTTACAGAGTTATAAATTTTTGCGATTTTTTGATAATAAGAGTATCAAAAAGCTGTATTTTTCGATAATAAATATATCGAAAAAGTGTATTGTTTTATTGTTTTCGATAGGCCATTAGCTATAGCTTATTAATTTACATTCACAAAAGTAACCAACTTTGTTCAAATCGAAACTTTTTTTATATAAATAAATGGGCTAATGGGCTAAGCCAAATAACTATTTTACTGAGCTTACTATTCAGTACAGTGAATGACAACACCAAAACAAAATAACGTAAAACAACAACAAAAATGGCTAAGGCTAGTCATATTAGTTTCACCCATTGCTAAATGAAATCATCAGTGACCTTCTAAGCCGATTACCGAACTGGCTTTATTAGGCGAATGTTTTTTATGAACACTTGAAGCAATTTTTCGAAACTTTATTTTGGATGATTATTCATTTAGGTTTTAAGCAAATTTTTGTTTTTGGTTGACTTTTTAAGCCCTCGTACCATTAAACTAACATCGTTTGAAAAAAAGGCTCACTCTAAAAAAAAATGTTTTGAAAATAAAAAATAAATAAAATATAATTTACAAAAACTAATTTTCTTTTCTTCACACCATAGGCTATGGAAGAGGATGAACTACAAGGTCTTGTACCATTTTTTATTTCCACTACACTTGGTACTACAGGTTCCTGCTCTTTTGACAATTTACCCGAAATCGGATGTGCAATAAAAAAATTTCCATGTGTCTGGATGCATGTGGATGCTGCTTATGCGGGTAACGCATTTATATGTCCAGAATTGAAACCACTGCTTAAGGTGAGTTGAAAAAAAAACACATTCTGCTGAAATTGCGAAAAAAAAACTTTGAAAAAACTGTCAGGAAAGTTGGCCCAGCCATTTTTGAAATTTAAAAAAATTAAAGTCGTGCTAGATTGTGCTAGAGTTGTGCTGCGATGTGCCACGTATTTAAAAAAAAAAAATTTCATTAACAAAAATTTTATGAGCAAAACAAATTTTCGGATGCTATTTGGCCCAACCATTATTGATTTCTGGAAATTGGCCCAATCTATTCCGCACAACTTTAATTTTTTTAAATTTTCAACATGGCTGGGCCAACTTTTCTGACATGAAAAAACTACTCTTTTAATATTTAATTGTTTATAAATATTTTGAAAAAAGCAAATTAAACAGCCTGTTACTTAAGACTACGTTTTTATAAATTTTTGTTACCAACTATGGAAAATTTGTAACTCAGTTGAGGAAACCTTGATCAGATTGACAGAAAAATTATTTTATTATAATCTTTTGCTAATTAAAAACCAACAATGTGTTGTTTTTCATACAGGGCATCGAATTCGCTGATTCATTTAATACGAATCCCAACAAATGGTTACTAACAAATTTTGACTGCTCAACTTTGTGGGTGCGCGATAGGATCCGCTTGACATCAGCGCTAGTTGTGGATCCGCTGTACTTAAAACATGGCTACTCCAACGATGTTATTGACTATCGTCATTGGGGAGTTCCACTCAGTCGTCGGTTTCGTTCGCTGAAATTGTGGTATGCAAGAGAGCAAAGCTCTCAAATTTTCTCTTTTATTGGCATTGTTAATTTCTCTTTTTTTTTGTTTTTTTTAATTTTTTTTTATTTTTTTTTTGTGTAAACAACGAAGCACGCTTCAAAATACTGAAGGTAGCAGCAAAAGCAGCAATGATTTAAATATCAAAACACTTCATAAATCAAGTTATTTTTGGTTTCTACAGGTTGAATAATTAAAATCCATTTTTTATGAATCTCGTATTTGTTTTTGTTTTAAAGGCAAGTAAATAGTACGCATCTTTCGGTAACTTCATGTTGAAAAAATAAACCGTTAAGATCTTTTAGCTATTTTTTTTTTAATATTTTATAGCTGTATTTTATCTGTTGCAAAATTCATATCAAAATTATTTGAAATTTACTTTAAAATTTGTTGCGGTCAAAGTATTTTAACTATAAAATTTCATTCGAGCTAGTGGTCTTAAAATATGGCATAAAATATTTTAAAGTTTCGTTAGTTAGAACACACAATAATAGTTAAAAGAAAAATGGTTTCAAGTGTAAATTTACTTTTAGTCAATAGTAATGGGATTTTTTTTTTTACAATCACCCATATTCGATACTTTAGATTTTTATATATCCAAAAATATAACAAGTCGTCAAATTTCTTAAAAATGATTGGTTTTTATGCAAAATCAGAATATTTCCTGCAAAATTTAAGCCTCAATCCGCATTTTTTTTTTATGTTTTGCTCACATAGGTCTACCCAAAAATAGCACAAGCAATTTACACTAAATTCTCCAATGATGACGAAGAATGGACAATAATTTTTGTCAGTCAATTAGCGTACAAATAAAAGATATAATAATTTGCTTTTTTTCTCTCTCTTTTGTTTTGAATTTCAAATACGCTGCAAATTTCTTTAAGGTATTTACAAATTTTTCAGGTTTGTTTTGCGTTCGTATGGTATATCCGGACTGCAGCAATACATTCGGCGTCATATTGATTTGGCCAAACGTTTCGAGCAACATGTGCAAAAAGACAAACGCTTTGAGATTTGTAATCAAGTCAAGGTGAGTTTGAGCTAATCAAAACAAAAAATTAGAAAAAAAAATTAATATCTTTAATGGGTGGGTATATGGTTATGGCCGCAATAGTAAGAGATTAAATATTGTTAAACTTTCTTAATAAAATGTTGTTGTTTTTTGCACTACTTTTTAAGCAATTTTTTTTAAATTTTTTAAGGCAAACTATATTTTTTTAAAGATTTTTAATTGCTGAATCTGGCGTCAATTTCGCTTTATCACGCCAGGTTTAATTTAAATTACATGAACTGACAAAATTTTGAACCTGACTACATCTGTCTAAATGATATTCCATACCAACGGTTATTCCATACAAACGGTTATTCCTTTTCAAAGGTTCTATATTCGGAAATTGAATTTTTTCACCTTGATCTAGATGGTGATATAAGACCCCTTTTCCAATTCCATTTCAAATTCACTGTATAGATTAGGCCGAGTTCAGTGATTTTTTCAGTGCGAAGTATTACCACATCGGCAGCATTTGCCACAATCAATAAGCATTTGGCATACATCCACCAAGTAAGAGGGAGTAGATAGCGCCTTCTTGAGGTATAACTGAGAAAACATATTGCATGATCAGAAGCCGAGGGTCGAGTTCTTAACTCTCTCGCTCATTATATTGTTGATTCATTGGCTTATAATATCATTGTAGCTAATATTCATTATAGCAGTGTGCATTATTGCCTGAATATTCAATATAGTTCTTAGGGACTATGTGACTGAAAAAAGTCGAAATGTAAAAAAAAATATAAAATGTAAAACAAGCGTGACCTTCCGCATCGTTGCATATCTTTCAGCCAATTCAGTTCAGTAAAGATTTTCTTTCAATGAAAAATCAGTAATGCAAATTTGTTGATGAAATACTTTGAAGTATGCCGTTTCAGTATGGATCTAATCAAACTACTCTACAAATTTCCAAAAAATTTCACCACAACGAATTTCGATAACGTTTTCTATAGTAAAGTTTTCCATAGATTCCGAATATCTTAATGTAGTTAACTTTATAAGTTCATAAGTTAATCAGAACTTCATACATTATGAAGTATGATATCCAAAGTTCATGATTTTAAATGCCTATTATTTAGATATAATTACAAACTTTGCTATTACATTTAACACTTACTGGTAAAAATATGCATATGCCTTTATCATTAGTAATAAAAAATTTGATTTCAAACTAACAGCGACAGAAATATAATATGTAGCTATATTAAGGTGGTCCTTTGAATAGAAAGTTGAAATTTGTACACCCCTACAGATAATTCAATTATCTGTAAGATAAGCGTATGCAAAGTTTTGTTTTATAAGCCACGTCATAATTTCTTATGGGATAGAAGTCAATAACTTGGAAGCTACATAAGCAAAAAGTGGGTGAATTTAAATAAGAAGGCTTGGCAATTAACATGTAACACAGTATATCCTTTAAATAAGCATACGAGATTCAAAACAAAAATCAATGGCGTCACAACCACTTTGATATCGTCATCCGTTTTTTTATCACGCATTTCATAGACGGTTAGAAATCTTGGATTAAATTTTAATACAAGCGAAATATTACAAGGATTTTTAATACAATTTTGAGTAAATTTAATACTTTTTAATATATTAACATACAAAATTTTGTAATAAATTTTGTATTAAATTTTAATACATAAGTATTATATTTGATTTTTAAACCATGCTGTATTACATTTTAATATATCATTTTACGTTGTTGTCAATATAAATAAACTTTTTGCCAACTAATGAATAACACTACCGTTGGCTGATGTCGTTAAGCTGCGCCAGCAACCATTGTATTCGAATCCCATTCGAAATAAAATTTTTTTTTTTTATTTTAATACAAACGAGTATTAAATTTTAATACAAATTTTTATTAAAAATTAATTTTAATACTTAGGCAATATGAAATTTCAATACAATTCTGGTGTAGTCATATATGTAAGCCCAAAAGTATTAAAATTTAATCCAAAATTTCTAACCGTGTAATGGGGAACGGGAAATAGTTGCAGGGCGACAGATCAGACGAGAGCAGCGGATGTTCGATCACGGGAAATTGTTTCTTGGCCAAAAACTCACGATAAGTGGCATATCGCAGAGAATATTCGGTCTTTGTTCCATCGGAGTTTTGTGACGTCCAACACGAAACTTACTGACAGAATAATGTTAAAAAAAACCGGAAAACTTAAAAATATGTTGAAAAATTCGTAAAACGTTGAAATGTCAAAAATATTGATATAAAACGAAAAGGTTTTTAGTTATTTGTTCGAACAGAAAATAGTTTTTATATAGCTATTTTATTGACCTAATCAGTTCAATAACTTATTTTGTGTTAAAAACCAAAAAAATTACACTCACAAAGATAAATAAAAAGAAAAAATGGGCTAAAGCTAGTTTAACTAGTTTCGTTTTCTGCTACGAAAAGTCATCAGTAACATTTAAGCCGATTAGTAAGAGTTTGGCTAGCCTTATATGTTCCATTTCTTATATAGATAGGTTTTTGACACAAAAAAGTTATTCTATAAAATAGCTATATAAAAACGAAAAATTTTAAAAAATTAAAATCAATAAAAGTTCAACATTAACGTCACCACTAGCGTATCTATCATCATCACGCATTAATCATTATCATAACATTAAAAAAAAGTTTTCAGAAAGCCAATAGCCACCCTAATGTATAAGCTGGTAAAAGCAAGTCATGATTCGAAAAAATTTGTAATGTAGGCGTCATCTTAAGCCGTTGTAAATTTATATACGAGTACATACGTATATATGTAAGTACCTACGAACATATGTATTCATGTATATTAAATGGGGAATTTCATAAAATCATCACAATAAAAAAATCAAAATTACTTAGCGCGTGCATTCACGCTTTTTGGCGCAAATTAATCAAATATATTGAAATACAAAAGCTATATTTCAATACATATATACACATAACACATACATACATAGGTAAATGCGGTTGTGTCGGTATGTGTAGTGTATATAGCTCTCATCAAACAGCACGCCAAAATGTCTCGTTTGGAAGTTTTGATTAAAGTGTTTTGTCATAATTTCTTTGATTGATTTTCAATCAAGAGTTTGCACGGGGGTGGTGGTGGTGCTGCTTTTGACAGAATTGATCAATTGGCAAATACGTACAATATAAGTGAGCATTTCTATTTATTTATACAACAAGTACACACTGACTGACTGCCTGCCTGACTGACTGACTGAAGTCCACTTGAGTTGAATGATATGTGTTCACAGCTACTTGTTGCTCAAGCTCAATTTAAAGCGATGAGGGAAGCGATGGAATCAAACTAGAAAAGTGTGTGATGAAAACAAATACTTGGCTACAAAATTAAAGCGCTGACTATTAAGTTTTAAACGCAACAAAATGATATATGGCATATGGGATTAAACATTTTAAATTATCACACCATTCGAATATTGCGTTCTTTTAAAAATAAGTTCATTGCAAATTGACTTGGACATAATTTGGACACGCCGATTTAGCTTTCAATTGTTAAAATCTCCAAGCTGTCAATTAGTTTTGTTGATATTTAGCAGATATACGTGCGAAATCTTCAAAGCTATTAATATTTATAACAGCTGTTGGCTATATACACAAAAAGATGTCGGTTACGCTTTGCTCTCTGATGGCATTAAATCCGCTTTGGGTTTCTATTTTAATTTTTTTCTTTTTTTTTAATTTTTTGGCTAATTCATTTGTCAATAACTGAAAAATAAAGAGATGGATGATTCTAAGAAATTTTGTGCGTTTTCATGACAGTGCGAGAATATTTTTGGCGGCATAAATTTTTTAACAAAAAAAATGCCGGCTTCTAAGAAAGAAGCCATTTGGTATATGCGGAAGAAAGATTTTCACATTTTTGTTAAATGAATAGCAGATTGAAGCGAATAGTCCAATCAGTAGAGATTATTGATGTTGAAGTATGTATGCACAATTCTTATATATTTTGTGTAAAATCCAAGCTTGCGAAATTGTCGTAGATATACATTTACGGCTCGGTCTCAGTGTCTAAAACTGATCTCTTTATATATGTGACTCCTAAAAAGTTGGGTCTGTGACAAAAATATCTAAAGCACATTTAGTGAACGAAAAAAAATCCCCATATATTTTGTTTGTATACTTTTTTTTTGTAATTGTGACGAATTACAGCAGAAATGAGCCAAAAATTTCTAACTTTGTTCACATTTGCGTATTATTATCTCCGGCAAACATTTTTACAGATAAATTGTTTTACAATTAAATGAGCAATGAGTAGAATTTTCTTAAATTAAGCTCTACCTTTTTTAAATGAAAGCTATTTAAATGCACGTCCCAATAATAATTCAATGTCTAATATTTTGGTGAAAGTTTGACCAACAATGATAATTGAAACAGGAACCTAAACCTAAATCAATGAGTACGCACATTTTTTGAAATTTGATTAGACATTGTCGTAAGGTGACTTTTAAAATTCACCATAAATGAAGACAGCACACTTTTGCTCAAATCGGTTGATTGCTGTTGATCAAGTTTATTTTTTTGAATTAAGATACTAATACAATATCGGAAAGAGTATTTCATTACTACCTCTAATAAAAAATAACTGCAACAGCATCATGTGAGAAATTTTGCTCTGACTCTGCTACCGCCTTTCTACCGTAAATATCGACTGGTGGAAAATAGAACAATACATCTAGCGCAGAGATTGGGGCAGACCTAAGTGCTCTTGAAAATAAAGACTTCCCAAAACCGAATGTTAAACCAGTACTCTGTAGAACAAGATTGGACTAACTAAGGATTCATAGAACCAAGTCTTACTTCCTGTCGAGAATTACAACTCAATTATCATTATTTGAGAACAATAGTCTATATAAACTCTACCGAGTGAAGAATTCTGTACTTCCTACAAAAGAGACTGAGCCAAGTAAAAAACAAGGAGTCACAGCACAAGGAAACGTTGTGGGAGCTTTGCATTATCTGCCTCTGCAAAATAATCAAAACATTTTATATCGCATTTTTTGTCTTTTTAAAGTAAAAGCTACACAGCTTCTATATTTCATTCCGACTTGAAATCGTGAATTCACCTCCTTCCTAATCGCGCTACATATTATGTGAGCGTTATGAGGTTATTTTACTGATATTAGCAGCGTATATATCGGACATGGGGGTAATGCATTAAATATTTAATGCATTTTATCTCCATTTCTATTAAATTGAGTTTAATGGTAATGGAAATTTTTCCATTATCATTAAAGCTTAATTAACATTGAATGGTAATGTGAATTTTTCAATTATCATTAAAGTTTAATGGAAAATTGAAAGTACATGTCTGATGTATATTTCTTTAATATTTTTTTTAATTTTAAAAGTTCCACCATTTTTTTTATTGCAGCTCGGTTTAGTATGCTTTCGCTTAAAAGGCTCTGATAAACTCAATGAGAAACTTCTTAGCACCATTAATGGATCAGGCAAAATACATATGGTACCGGCAAGTGTTAATGACAAGTATATAATACGATTTTGTGCTGTAGCGCAAAATGCCACTGAAGAGGATATAGATTACGCATGGGACGTAATTGTAGATTTCTCTACCGAGCTACTTGAGAAAGAACAACATGATGAAATCACCGAAATTATTAATAAGAAGAAACAAGATTCACTGGCACAGAAACGTTCATTCTTCGTGCGTATGGTCAGTGATCCGAAAATTTACAATCCTGCCATTAATAAGGCAGGAACACCAAAAATGTCATTGGATGTAACATCGCCGGTGGTAAATCGCAATATAGGTCCCATAATACGTACACAATCCTCTGTGGATCATAATTCTTGGATATCATGGCCATTGGCATTTCTCTTCAATAGCAATAATGAAGCTGAAACTGACCAAAAGGGTGGCAGTAATGTATCGCTGCGGTAAGTAGATTTATAGAAAACTAACAGGAACATTTGTACTTGCTTATTTTTAATTTGATTTCATGTCGTTTCGATTTTAGTTTTCGTCATTTGGATACAAATGTACGAGCCTCAACATCACGTCGCAATTCAGGTGCTGGTTCTTCACCATCACCAGAAAATGATCTCGGTTATGTTAGTGTATTAAAATCACCAAAGAAATCTCCACAAATGCTACGTAAAGGTGCTACTTCACCCGCACCGAATGCAGCTAATCATAAATAAATTTATTCGTCAACGAAAGTTACTATTTATCTGCAAAGTATTTGTAATTCTCATAACTAGCAAAATTTATCAATTTCTTCTTCAATATGTACTTGTGGTAATATGTAAAAAAAAAATAATATTAAAACTCTCTGTTAGTTAGTGCTTCTAATGATGATTATTCAAATAAATATAATAATGAAAAGACATTTAATGGAATGCGACAATAATTTTTCTTTTGAGATTTTACACAAAGATCATCTGAAATGTTTTGGCGCCTCACGCACACTGTCGAAGTCAACTTTATGCGCGAAGGAAAAAGTACTCTGATTTTGAGGCAATTCAACAGAGATTCAAGTCCTTAGACGAAGTAGCAGGACCTTATTTAACAAAGCCAAAAAATCAGGTTTAGATAATGACTGGAACGAATATAAATCTAGTCTTAAAATATAAAGAGTTCGTTGAGGAAGGCAAAACGTAACTCGTGGCGTAACTTTTGTGGAAACATAGAAGAGACTTCAGAAGCATCTAGACTGAGGTGGAATCTCTCTACCTCGCCCACTACGCTAGGTTTCTTAAAACAGCCTGATGGCTCCTGGATAACGTCTAGCAAGGAGGTCTTAGACTTCTTACTAGACACACACTTCCCTGGTAACTCCTTGCATGAACCATAGTATTTAAATGTTCAAACCCAGACGTTTTCAAATAACCCTTGGGGACATTGTTTCGGAAGCCAAAATTCGGTGGGCGATTAGTAGCTTCAAACCCTAAAAATCACCAGGACCTGATGGTGTAACACCAGTTGAACTGTAATGATCTGAGCGTTTAACCAGGCCCGTGCGCAGAAATCATCCAGGGGGGGGGGGGGTTTAACTCGGATATTTCATGTCATGTTATGAAGTTCTTAAAAATGGTATTTTTGACTACAAAGTTTATAAAAAAAGAAAAAAATTGTTTTATAAATATATTATATAAAACATATATACTTATGTGTGTATAGTATATACATATCGGTTATTCTTTTAATAATTGCAAACTAGGTTCTTACATTTTTGAGCATTTTTTGAAACGAAATATCTCAAAAACTATAGGAGATAGGATAAAAAATCATTTAATCTTTTTTGTAAAGAAATACTATAACTTTATAAAAAAGTTTAATAAGATTTAAATAAATTTGTTGAAACATTAACTTTTTTATTTAAAAATGTTTTCTCAAAATATATTCAATATAACATCTTCTTTTTTTATGGTTTTTTATATGTTATTCCTCAATCAATCCTAAGAATGTATCTGCATTCAAATCGAAATTCCCGACATAACTTTGGAAAATATCATACGATTCATACAATTAGACTGAAAGCTCGTATTTTCCAAATGGCGGGAATTTCGATATGAAAGCACATACATTCTTAGGATTGATTGAAGAATAACATATAAAAAAATAAAAAAAAAAACAGAAGATGTTATATCAAAAAAATGGTTTCAGAAAGTATTAGTTGGGAAAAATTTTGAAGCAAGATAACCTTAGCAATATTTCTTATGCTTATCCCAAAATAAGTTTTTTTTTTAATGAAAAAACAGGATATTTAAACGACAACGACACCCTGTGGTATCACAATTTATCACATTTGGTCTAAGTGAATCGGTTTCGAAACTGACTGCTACTCCTACCTAACCCAACCTAACCTTGAGGCGAAACCCTAAGAAATAAGATATTTTGAAGAGGAATGTATGTAATACCTAACATATATGTTAAGTTATCAAGTGTTTGAAAACTAGCAAAATTTTTGATATTTCAGTAAATGCGTTATTTTGTTGGTGAGCGTAGAATTGCATTAATAATTCACTTTTAATCTAAATGTGCTGTAGAGCGAATATGAATTCACATGACGACATGTGGGACTTAAAGGCGAATGGCATTTAAAACTGAGTTCAAACTATTATCAATATACCGCCAATGCTTTATCATTAGATATCGCTTATTAACTATATATGCAAACAATTTTTGGAAAATAACTAGCATTATATATGTGCTACATTTATTCAATGGAATATTTTTTTAAATCAGAAAAAAATTAAAAATTAGCACCCTTCAGAAAGATTTCGATGTGCGACCAGATGCTATTTAAATTAAGCTTAAGTGAGAAAAATTCTTCAAGAAGAAAGTTTTGTGCGATTGCATATACATATATGTACATTAGACTGTGTCATTTCAAAGTTTTGGAATTGTATTTTATTTTTTTTTTTTGCCTATATTTTAGCTTGAGGAATAAAAATAGTTGTCGCAATATTTGTGCTTCCTATCACAAACCTGTAAACGGCGCGGACAGAGTTTATGTCCGATTTCGTTGAAATTTGACGAAAAAAGCGACTTGCTAAAACGTAGAAAAAGTCGGCATTAGGTGCGAAGATATAGGGTTTTAGGTATTTTATTTGTATGGGAGATGCCACCCACTGTTGTCAAACTACATCCACATTTTTCATCTAGCTGAAATTGCGGACAAAATACTCCCACAGGGGAGTTTTTTTTTTTAAAAAAATTTGTGGGCATTTTAGCCTATGTTTTAGCATTAAATCCGAAGGGAACACTCCCAAAATTTCAGCTTTCTAGATCATACCTGTGGCGGGCGCATTCAGTTTGTTTCCAATTTAATTGACAACTTTTTACTAAAACGTAAAAAAAAATTACCATAGGTGCCAAGATATAGCGTTTTAAGTATTTTAGTTGTATGGGAGGTGTCACACCCTGATTTCAAACCACGCCCACATTTTTTGAGTGGCTGAAAGTGAGCAATTTACATCTCAATACCAAATTTGAAGCTAATAGCTTCCATAGGTTCCGAGATAGCGTTTAAGCGATTTTGTTATATTAGAGCTACCACGCCCCTTAATTAAATCCCGCTCACGTTTGCAGGGTGTTAAGCGAAGACAGTATAGATACAAGTACCGAATTTCGAAACTGTAGCTGCCATAAGTACCAAGATATAGCGCTTTAGGTGCTTTATTTGTAAGGGAAGTACCCACCCTGTTTTCAAACCACGCCCACATTCTTCGAGTGGCTAAGTACCAACTAAATACTTCCATATATTAATTTTAAGCTTGTAGCTGCCATAGGTACCAAGATATAGCACTTTAAGTGGTTTTGTTGTACGAGAGGTGCCACACCCGTTTTTGAAACCCGCCCACATTTTACAAAGTGCTTCGTACAGACAGCATACCCTGTGGTTCATCAAGATAGAACCAACTGAATTTTATGCAAAAAATCTCCATAAATTGTGAATGCAGAAACAATAAATACTCCAACTTTTCAGAAATATAAAAGCACTTATAATGCACTACTTAAAGACTAAAAATCAATTCCCAATGCATTATAACTGTACTTTTCTTTAATTGTTTCTAATCTTGTATGAAATTCTTCTTTTTTTTCTTGGTTCAGCTTGAAATTTATTACATAGGCCTACATACAGATCTACTTTAATTCTAGTATGGCAGGATGCATAGAAAATTTAAATTTATGATATTTCGGTGATTAAAAGAGATGTCGACAAAATTCAAAATGGGTTTTAAAGGGTAAGAGTAATACTATTATATGCCATAACAAGTTTTGGAAAAATAATTTTACTAATCGTCAGTTGATGATAGACATTTTTGAAACATATTTTCCATCAATCAAAAACTTGTAGTGTAGTACAAGTCAAAAGCAAAAGGGCTGGAAATTGGGGTCTTCAACTTTGCTGATATATCTAATATCTAGTAAGTGATAGCTTCAGTTAAACTTGAAAATTGGTTAGAGCTCGAATTTCAGAAATTTTTTTATTTATTTTTTTAAATCTGCATTAACTAACAAAAAGGTAATATGTATGTATGTATATCAAAACTAAAAAGTGTTCTTAATGCTTTTTATGTTTTCTGAATTTTCAAAATATTTTAAGCGGAAATTTTTGAAATTTTCTGTTCCAATCATTTCATTGATGGAGTTGATATTTAAAAATGAGGAGTGATTTTTTAAAGGGCCTTATTTCTATGCTAAACAAAATTTCAGTAATGAGAAAAAAATTTTTATATACCGCCAAAAATTTAATGGAAATTTGTTGTTTTATATGAAACTGCGATATTTAATTACGAGTTTCCCATGGAAATATGTCTTATGTGTAATAGATTTTCAACTAGAGTATACATTTTAGCATGATAACAGCGATGGCATACTTTGGTTTTTTCAATGTCATAAGTAGAAATAAGCCTTTCTGAAAAATCACTTCTCCAATGTAATAAATGTTTTAATTATTTTATAAAAGTGCCATTTCTTAAAACTGTGTTTTGAAGAAGATTTCGCTCATTTTGGCTCAAGTAAATTTAATGGCTTAAAAAAAGTTTTCATGAAATTTAATCAAATTATATACCTGGTCTTTGAAAAGGGGGCTTAGGTGTTAAAAAAAATCATTTTCCACTTTTTGGTCGATTTGGATAGATGAAACGAGTTGTTTACCTTTAACAGCTGTTTTCTCGAAAACTTGCTTCTTTTTCTAGACCAGGTCAAATATATAGTTGTGCTATTACAAAAGTTATGTTTTTAGCTTTATTAAGTGATGAAATTGAATATTGGTCTATACGCTAATTATCCCAAAATAGATTCATTAAAATCTAACATCATCCCTCAAAAGAGAAAAAATTGTTTGATAAATCGAAAGATTACAGCATCAGTATATAACATACATGTATGTATGTGTAAAATAACAAGAGAATTTGCTTACAAAGTTTATCCATTTCCCATTCATACGATCGGATAGCATTATTCATATGTTACATATTTAGCAACAGTTGTTATTAAATCTAATGTAAACAATTTTGGCTAATTTTTGCCTGTATGAGCCATACTTAGCTAATTATTTACTACGTAATTTTTACAAAATCACACCTCTAGAATTACGCACATCAAATTGGAACGTAAACGAAAACAACAATAACAACATTAGTGGGGTAAATATTTACCACAATGTAAATGAAGATAAAATAGTTCCGAATCTTCGTTTGATCTCAAATTGATTCCGAAATTTTAAGACCCAATGAGAAATTAAATTAGATTTGATAGATATCCTATACAGAGAAAAATGATTGCATATATTAAAATTTCATTAGCAAATGCGAAAAATTAGCGAAATAAATATTTGATATTAGTGAGCATGCCGTATATTTGAAAAATATCATTGGTTCATTCATAGATTTGATATTAACTAACGAAGCTCTACATACATACATATGTAGGTATGTACTTCGTCTGTGTCGAAAAATCAAATTTTATTTGTAAAAATAATTTCTCACAAATTGCACATAAATAAATATATTAGTTTAGGATACTTAATTACTAAGCACATGGAAATTTTTCATCATAATTTCAATATGATGAATACTCCCTATGTAAGCCGCCATCGTCATGAGTGAAAGTTTTGAAGAAAAAAAACCTATACGGGCAGCCTGAGATAATAATTTTTGATTCCACGAGACATCGTAATTTTTGGAATAATTTCAAAAATAGTGATAGGTTGTTTTCTAATTCGGATTACGATTGCGATTGCAGTGGCCAAAACTAAACAACGATCTATATATTTACAATTGCTATAGTACGTGTTTGTTTATACTTTTCAAATTTTAGTGTCGAATTTTCTTCAAAAATACACGTACTTTAGGATTTTTTTTTTCGGAAACGTAATAACATCAATGTTTACTTTCGAAACAGCACTGACCAAGTGATTCGTCATACTGGAACTAATGATGATGATGTTGCTACAAAAATTGATGTTCATGTGAATTTTATTTTTAGCAAAATATAAAAATAATTTCAAATCATTTATTTGCTAAACTGATGGTGCTAATAAGTTGCAAGGTTTTTGAAGTTTGTAGTATATTCCATAGCAAATAATTGTGGGGTGGGTGTATTGTTGTGCGCCATATGAACTGTACATTGGACATATGTACTTTGGAGAGGGTGATTTTTTTAGAGTGATGCAACTTAAAATTGAAATAAAACACAGATATAATATGTTTGAATGTAGTGAAAAATTATTTAATGGCATTTATAGAAAGCAATTTATTACAGTTTATCGGTGTTTTACTTCAATTCAATTATGTATGTACCAGAGCTGTAACGATAATTTAAATCTCGTTATTATTGAGACGTAGATACTGATATTTGAAACGAGGTTGTAAAGAAAGCTGATATTGAAAACTAGTTTTTAAATTTTTAATTAATATGGTAGTAGCTACTAACTACAGTTTGGTAAAGCAGAAATTGATCGAAGAAGGTCTCATACCAAAGTCTTGAACGTAATTAAATTCTAAATTTTTTTTTTTTGGCACCAATGAGATTTCAGGGCGTGGCAGCGCCTACTAAAATTTTGATATATTTTACTAAGATAGGCGTTTTTGAACCGAACGTCAGCGAGTGGGCATGACACCTTCCATACAAGCAAAAAACTTTAAATAGAATTCAAGCAATACATTTGGTATGATGATGTAAGTTACTATAAACTTGTACTGCATTATGTGGACAAGTAGGCGTGGCACTTTCCATGTACATAACAATTCAATTCTCTTTTTTTTAATTTGGATTTTAACCTTACTCATGAATTCATAGCGAAAAACCGAACAAGAGTGAAAGGATCTTCTGGAACTATTGCAAATGAAAATATATTTTTGACATATTTAGTTTCGAAAAGTTGTAGTGCTGAAAAATACCCTTTCTATGAGCCACATCTTACTAGTATCAAAATTGTGTTTAAACAAACGCGTTTTAAGACTTTGGATTGAGACGGTTTCATATGATATGCTTGGCATATAGTCACAACAATCAATTTAAAAAATACTATGCTTTAATTCTATTGACTTCCTCTACAGCCGAACCATATTATGAACTTAAGTGTGGGTACCGGTACCTTTTTCTGTACTTAAAGAAAAAAATACTTTAGTATTTTACAGATCTGGTATATACTTGTATGTATAACAAAAGCAATAAATTACGTTAAAAAATTATATTAAAAACAAAGAGTTAGTTGCTGTTGAAGTTCACGACTTTTCTTCACCATATTGTCATCATGGAGCGGCATAATCATGCGAGCGAGTCTTCAATTTTGAATGCCGATGTCGCTTGCTAACCGACTTTTTTAATGAATGTTCTTTATTAGTGCGTCGCCTTTGCTTTTTTAAATCATCCAAAAGAGATTGAAGTTCCCTATTAATTTCTTTATTCTCTTCACCAAACTCTTTGACATCATTTTTATTTGAGTTGTATTTATAGTCCTGCGCTAATTTCTGCACTGTATCCCCATCACCACCAGAATACTCAAAGTTATATATATCCTTTTTAATATCAATTTGCGGCTTTTTGATAAATAAACCCATCAATTTATCTTTCATGCTATGGAGAAAACTCACTTTGTCCGGAGACGGAGACTTGTGTCCAGAGTGTAGATCCGCAGCAGCATCCTTTAAGACTTCTGCTGATGGTCCAACGTTTAGACCTACTGCTGATGGTACTTGTATTCTTAATGGGATCTGTACTTTAACCGAGGATGGAACCAGCTTGGTTTTTGCTGCTGCTTTTGCATTTTTGATTGGCAAGGCATTATTATGTGGTGAACTTAGTTTTTCTGCTGCTAATTTGTTGCTAGCTTTTGAGCTGCATAACCTTGCTAGTTTGTCAAATTTTTCTTGCATTTGATTGTTTTCTTCTGCTGCTGCTTTTGATGGCTTGTTATTATCAAATGTAATCTTGCCGTTTCCTAAAGGTTGATTTATAACGCCACTAACTTTTATTGGAATATCATGTTGTTCGCTTTTTGGTATATAGCCACGTTTTTTCAGATACATTATAGGTGATTGCCAGTTAGCGCGCAAGTCTCGCATGATCTTATTGTAGGATTTGGAACAATCCAGCACCAATGGATCTTGTATTTCAAGTGATGAACAGCTGCTGAACATCAAAAAACAGTTGAGAATTTGCAGACTGAAAATTGAGGAAGCTAATGTATATAATTCATGATTCGATTACAACATAGATTCACTTACAATTTTACAATACACATTTGACGCTGACAATATAGTAATTTATATATGATTTCGATTAGTAAAAACAAACATGTCAATGAAAGATTGACAGTATTTTAATATTTTTTATTGACAAATACATATTGGCAAACTATGGTCCAATAATAGAGGTGGCTTAAGTTTACTTTAGCTCACATTCGCAAACCTTTTTAAAACCAAACTTATCTTATGTGCTTTTTAATTCTAAGAAGAAATATGTAATCCATAAAAGTTGCTAGTATCTGGTTTCGGAGATATAGCCATCGGAAGTTCCGGATATAGCTTTTGGAAAAATCATTATAAGTTCGGAACCGCTGCATGGATATCAAAAATATGGGTGTCCAATGAAAGATAATTTAATGGCCTATAATAATGGTGAACAAGCCTAAGAAATTTAACCCATAATTTTGGAGATATTACGAGTTTTATGAAATTTTGACTAATTTTTTTTTCAAAAACCGTTATTTTTTTCCAAAAAATGTCTGAATGACCCATAACTTTTTTAGCTTCTTAAGAAAGCTTAATTTATTCCCCTGAAAATGGTGTATCGTTTGTTCCAAATTTTTGCATATTTACCCCCTTTTTGACCGAAAAACAAAAAATTTTATTCAATGAATTCTTATGAAAACTATGTATTTATGGACAAAAACAATAAAAAACCAACAACAATAACAAAAACAACAAGAACAACAACAACAACAATTATTATAAGACGATTCTCATTATAAAACTTAAAAATTTTTATTAAAAATACCGCGCTCTCCGGTCAAATAAGGTTGAAAAAAATATACTTAGAGAGGTCGAATCTTTATGAAATTTCAACACGATGTTTTTGAAAGTCTTATTTCGAAATCCGTAAAAAAAATTGAAACATCAGATAAGGTTGGACCCTTAAAAATTTATTTTTAAAAGCTCTTCATCTACTTTATTTCAAATGCAAATATCTCAAAAGGACGCAGTTAAGCCACAACTTTTTTTTTACAGAGTTTTACTTATATGTCCAAGCTTTATTAAAATTGAAACATTTTTATCCCACCTCACCTACCTCACAACTTAATGCCTATGTATATAGTCAAAATGCACTTATTTTTGGTCTTACGAACAACAAATGAATTAAAATATTTCTAAACACTCTTTCGTAAAACAAAAATCAATTTGTATTACTCAAATACCTGAACAAGAAGGCTCCATCAAAATTATGTTTAAGTTTTTATTGTTAAATAAAATAAAACATCTTCAAATTGTTAAAAAAAAATACGTTTAACACAGTCCGCAGTCAAAGAGCAAAGAAGTGACAAATTTCTGAGTGCATCCCTGAAAAATGGTGATCAGAATTTCTAATTAGAATCTATTGAAATGCACAATTTGGAAAATTCTTAAAATTTATTAAGAAGTTCGAAAAAGTACGTTCGTATGGGAAAAGAAAGTAACAAAATTGAATGCATTCTATAGGTCTTGAGGCTAAAACTTGAAGACTGTCAAAATCGTAGGCAACGAGGCAAGAGACTCACTTTTGACTAACGAGAGAAGGAAAATTTCATGTCTCAATTGTATTTGTGCAATCCTTTCCTTATAAAATATTTTTCTGCACCTAATTTTTTTTCACTTGTTGAAAGATTGTGTTAAGAAGGTGCAACATAACAAAAAATCTTGATCAACATTAATTCTCAGCGCTCCCTCTGACCTTGCGCCCTAGGCTTAAGCCTAAATAGCCTGTGGGTAAATCAGGCCCTGACGACAATACGAAATAAATAATAGTTAATTTAAATAGCGTTATTTCTCTGAGATATGTTCTTTTGTCTTAAAATGTGTCGTTTTCTATCCCAATGGACTTAAGTCCAGCAATTTTCACAATTTAGCAAAGTCGTAAATTAAGCGGGATTTGATTGGCAGCGAACAGGGTGAATATTTCAATACGGGTATTTCCAATTGCAATTTTGTTTTTCTGAGTTATGCGGAAAACACAAATAAATTAAGCGAAGTCTAATATAGTTGGAACAAGAATGTGACAATAAATCAGCATAGAATTACAATGGAATAAGTTTTATATCACAGTTAATTAAAGTTTCATGCAAATTGCTTCACATCGATATTGCATTGATACATCCATTTGATATTGCTAAAATGTTTAATTTCGAATGGTTTGTTATTTAATTTCAATTATTCAATAAAGCGCCTTATTACGAAAGTTGTTATGTTAATGATTATATGCATGTTTGACCATACACTATTAAATTAGCATTTGTAATGTATTTTACCAAGCTGCAATAATAAAATAATTGTACAATATTTTAATTAATGTCTTAAAACATGCAAAAATCCCTTATTAAAAAACAGATGATAAAAAAAGCTAATGTTTATACTGCCTTACATATGAAAAAAAGCACTATCTACATCTGCTATGAAAATTGAGATTTTTATACCATTGGATTCGTCTTTTCAAGTTCCATCAATCTGTTAAAAAAAAAACGGAAAACCTAATATTTTCTAAAATGAAAATGGGTATCTATATTTTCAGCGCATTATATATGGGACGTTTCACGTCAAGCGGATCACCTTCGCGGTCAAAAATTGGCTAGACCGATCAAGACGCACGAGGTCTTAAAATGTTCGTCTCATGAAAATCTTCTAAAAGCCGTGTGGCCCGTTCAGAAGTTCAAAATGGCGGGTTCAATATGTCGGCCGGAAGCCGGAGAAAATTCGAGTGTCCAGCAATAGAAGCTTGTAAAAATAAAAATTCACAACCGATCGGGTCGTTTCTTGGCTCAAATTGTAGCTCCGGAAAAGCTTTCGTGGTAAGTTGACAGAATCCAAGATGGCGGATCCAATATGGCGGTCAAATATTCAATATGATGACCAAATTTTTGAAAGTCAACCGATTTGCACCAAATTTGGTATATGGGGATCTTGGAGGTCACTGATCACGAATCCGAGGTCAGATTTGAAAAAATCAAGATGACCGATCCAAGATGGCGGACGTATTTTTTAAAAATCAACCGATTTGTACCAAATTAGTTATACGAGGTTTTTGAGGTCGCCGATTACGAATCTGAAACTATATTTCAAAAATTTTCAACATCAAAATGGTGGATTCAATATGGCGGACGTATTGTTTAAAAATCAACCGATTAGCACTAAATTTAGTATACGGAGGTTTCTGGGGTCGCTGAATACGAATCTAAGGTCAGAAACTTAAAATTTAAAACAGCGGACCAAATTTCGCGGAAACTCAATAACCTAATCCACCATATTGGGTCCGCCATCTTGAATTTTAAATTTCTGACCTTGGATTCGTATTCAGAAACCCCCGTACACCAAATTTTGTGCTAATCGGTTGATTTTTAAACAATATTACGGCTATAATTTTCATTTTGAAAATTTTTGAAATATAGTTTCAGATTCGTAATTCGTAATCATTTCAAAGGTGCAATATTTACTTATGCTGAGGAAATCACTTACTTACTTTAGTGAATATTAAAAAATACTTTTTCTTTAAACTTAAGAACGCTCTCTTCAACAGCATATATTTTGATTTCGGGGTGGACCAAAATTATCTTTCAATTCATGTCTATATGTAAAAAGACCAAAGCTATTTCACAATTAATATAAATTTTCAAAGAAGTCCCCTTCAATAGCAGATAAACAATTTTGTATGAAAAAAACTGAAAATGATTTACATACAAAAAACATAAATAGGAATTAGCGACTTATAAGCGACTTGTACGAACATCTACCACTAAGCCAGTGACGATCGTACAAAAATCAAAAGTTTTTTGTAAAGTGGACGACGACGTACGGCGCATGCATGGCATGGTCTAAATCAAACATAACAATTAATAAATCAAGTGTTTAAAATGAAGCCAACTTGTTAAATGTTAAATGAGATTATTAGGCAAAAAGTACATATAACCGCTAAATACTGATCGCAACAACAAAATGACAATGAAACGCGACAACTACGGAAAAAGATCTCACATTTTTTAAATTTAGCTTAACGACGTCATCGATTCTTCTTTATTTTTGCAAACTCATTTAGATGAAAGTCAAACCAGCAACGATCAGTGGGCTAAAAATCAGGCAACAACAACAACAACAAAAAACAAAAATAACAACAATATGTGAAGAAAAAATTCACAAAAATTTCATATTGGTTTAACAGATATGCTGAAAAGGTAGGTTGCTATGTAAACAATGGTAAAAATTAAAAAATAAATCAAGCAACGCGATCACAACATGCCAACGATCAGCATACAACAACAAGCAAATACTTCCCCAACGACAGAGACACCATGTGATAATAATTTTGACATGAGTCATTTGGCCAATAAAAAATTGATACAAAACAACCTCTAGAGGACAATAAACCATATACCCGAACAATATAAGCCACAAGATGTCGTACGTACATATGCGTCTATTGGCGCGATCATCTAAAAATCAACCAATGCGATCAATCAAACATTCAAATGCTAAAATTATTGAGTCAAAAATAGATTTGATTTTTATTTAACTGTTTTTTTTTTTAATTTGATGAATTTGTCTAGAATGCTCTTGCATAAATATATGCCATAATGACGGAAATTAATGGAGTTCTGTGACCCACAAAAATGATTTTATAACGTACATACGACTATATACATATGTACATACGCTGCAGTATTTAACCAATCAACATTCAATTTATTAGGAGATTCCTTGAAAAGAGGGCTGGCTAACGCATGGCAATTATAATTCGACATTGTGACGTCAAAGGCAAAAATCATTTTGTTTCGAGTGCCATATTTGTGACACATTATTGACATACATATGTAATGTATGTATTGTGTCATAATGTCGCTGAATTTTAAATCAAAGGCAAAACACTGAATTTCATTATATGCCGGTTATTTTTTTGTTTTTGTTTGGCGGAACTATTATTATCTAATTAGGTAAATATAGCTTTAAACTGTTGATAATTACAATTTAGTCAGAAAGCTTTAGTAAATAAAAATCTTAATAATGTTCTTTTTTTCTATAACTTGTTTTTACACACAAGACCCCTAAAGGTATTTCAATTATTGACATAGGTAGCACATTTTTCAAACTACACGGTGTTCAAATGGAGGACTTAAATGAAAACAACAGGAACATTTTATCTTTAGAATCCAATTTTATTTCTCTAATAGATTTTGTTGCTTTTAGAATTATGGCTACATCCATAGTCAGTATCAGTTAAGTTAATAAATTTCAAGTCAACTTGATTTTTGTGATATAGATTTTACACTTATCCTTCGATTTACATGGTAGATACGTTCCTGGAAAAATCAAAACAGTGTAAAACGAAAAACATATTGACTGAGCCCATTTTTATTGAAATTTCAATGCTCTTTCAGTATCGGTATCTCTGTTCAAAAACCGTGTAAGAGCAAATTATAAAGTAGGATTCAGAAAACTCTAGATAAAAGCTTGTTTTTAAAGAACATTTTCAGTTATAGTATGGCAAAATAAATTTACTCAAAAACGAACCACAATTTTGAAAAAATAAATTCTACTGTCTGCAAGTCTTAAAACAGCCTAACTGAGTCAAATCTTATCGCACATAGAACTTTCTAGCAGGTTGGTGATGTATTGGTGATGCACTCTTAATACCATAATGGACCAGGCTCTAAACGCTATACAATATTTCATCATATAGTAAGTTTTTTAATCGTTTTTGTCTTATATTTCGTCTCCATTTCATTACAAAATAAAATGTAGCAAACTTTTTAATTGATTTTCACCATGGCTCACCTGTGATCACGTATAAAATATATATTATACCCAATTAACTACAGCTATGAAATATTTGACTGTTGATTAATGATTAACGATTGAATTTGATTTTTTACTGCGATACTTTGAATTAACTATAAGTTATGCTTAAGTGCTAATTAATTTTGTGGTTAACCTACACGTGAGTGGTTATGCCAATAAACCTGTATGTACTGTTTTCAAAGACTCCTTTAATTTCAGCAATTATCACATATAATTTAAACAACTGTGCCAACACCATTCGGTATATTTGCGCCAAATGATCTCAAAGCAAGATGTTAATCTATCAATTACTGTAAAATTTTCGAAAAAAAAAATATTCCATTTGGGTTTTCTATTTGGAATCTTCTTAAATGGTATTACTTAATGATTTTTTTTTTTTCATAGCGTTAGAATATAGCTTAGGTTAAGCTTTAAGAAAGAATATTGAGTGCTTAGTTAAAAGATATGTGCTGAGTTCCCCTGGTTCAAGCAATGGACACACAAGATGGTATTAACAATTGCAGAGCTTTTTTACATATCAATTTGAGTACGTTTGGAATGAAAAGAGATTTTCAAAGAAAATGAAATGTAAAAGTTACTTCAATCGCCCCAAGTCACGCAGACTGTAAGTAGGGCCCTGCTTTTCGTTCAATTCAAACATACATACATAGATATGTACATGAATATAAAGTTTTCCTTTGCATTTCAAGGAACGATACGATATCGTTAGAAAATAACGAAATAATTGGCAGGCAAAAACCTATTATTTAGATACTTATAATACATTAGTGTTTATCTCATTTGAAAGGTATATTCTGATACTACGAATTTGAACTTTCAAACGATTTATCTATCATTGATAAATAAAAGTGGTCGGTATTTAAACAAGTGACGTCTCTGATGCACAACCAGAGACATTAAGTTATACTGGTTGAAAAGCTTTCGAATGATATACATATGGTATAATTAGTGATAGAAATATGTTTTAAGAACCTGAATAACATAGCTCATGACCGGAATAACACCAATATATATATCAATGAGTTTTTGACCAAAATGCAACACCTAAGAAGTTTTTTCAAACGAGACCTGTTTTGATTTAAATGCCAGTACGTTTTTTCCTATCTTCGTATTCACTGATAAAATGATTTCATTGAATATAAAAAATGTATATTTGATATAGAGCAATCATATATACAGTGGCGAACAGTGAAATCCGGACAAACAAAAAAATTTTCAAAAAAGTTTTTAAGGTCCCGTCAACCTCTTTGTTTTGTAGGTATGGTTTTTTGTTACATGTATGGCTTTATTTAAGGTAGGGCTTTATTTTAGAGGTAGGACAATATCTTAGTATAAATAGAAGTTATACTTTTATTGTTGTTGTTAATCATTCTTGTGTTGTTGTGTTGGAAATGATGCCAAATCATAAAAAAAGGAACGAAGCGGAGGTTTTGGCGTTTCGATGCGATAGATTAACTTACTGAAGTAAGTTTTCAAAAGCCGACTTTTTGAAAAAGTATTCTAAAACTGATTCGACAAGTCGAAAGGAAGGATCAGAAACGAGAAAAAATACTACAGAAGCTTATGATCGACTTTTAAATAAGATTAGTTTTAAAAATCGCATCAAAACGGCTGTAGAAATTAGAAAAGAGTTTGTTGAATGTGGAGTAATAAAAATTTATCCAATGACTGTGTGACGAAGGCTCCATGATGCTAGTTTATCTGCACATTGTATAGCTAAAAAGCCTTTTTTGACCAATTAAATGTGTCGGAAACGCTTGGATTGGGCTAACCAGCACAAAATGTGAACTGTATCCGATTGGCAGAATGTGATGTTCTCAGATGAATCAAAGCTCAACATATCCGGCCCCTATGGAATGCTGGACGTGCGCGGAAAAACTGGAGAGCGTTGTAGCGACGAGTGCACCCAAAAAAGATCTAGGCAACCGATTAGTAGAATGGTCTGGAGATGCTTTTCTTATTACCAAGTTGGACAACTGGCCTTGATTGAAGGAACTGTCAAAGCAGTCGACTATAAAAACATCCTGATAGAAAACTGGGAACCTTCTATTGAAGAGCATTTGTCGCATGTGAACAACGTGATTTTTCGAGATGATTCTGCGCTTTGTCATCGAGCGCAATTGGTAAGCATTAGTGTTTTGTAAATCCTTATTTTGTACTTAATAATAACCCACAACTTTCATCCTTTTTTTCTTCTTCTTCTTTCAGAGGTAAAGAACTACTTGAATGAACTTGGCATTTCAACTTTATTTTGGTCTGACAATAGTCCCGATCTTAGCCCCATTGAGAATCATTGGCACATAATTAAGGTACAGGTAGCAAGCCACAAGTCCACTAATTTACGCGAGGTAAACAGAATAATTCAAAATGATTGGTACGAAGGCATTTCGCAAGATCTTTTGAAAAATTAGATATCTTCCATGCCGCAGCGAGTTATGGCGGTCATAAAAGCGAAGGGAGGAACTACAAAATATTGATATCTATTTCTTTTAATCCTAAATATTAGTTCTTAAAATACCGGCTGTAAATATGTTAGAATTAGTTCTTTAAAGATAAAATTTTACAACATTTTACCAAAAACTTTTTTTATCAATAAAGGACATATTTCACTTTTTTTGCTAAAAATAGATGTTTATAGTGTGGTTTTTCGATCTACAGCAAAATATTTTCAATAAAAATTATTTGCTTTTCTGATCCTTGCATCAGTTTTTTGAATCGATAAAAAATTTAGATCCTAAAGGATTTTATTCAAACTCACCAGCACCCTCAACTTCACCAAGGCTTCTGGGTGATTAGCCCCCATTCAATAAGATAATTTCAGCAGGAGGGGAATACAATATATATGTAGAGTGCAACAATGGGCAAACTGCCTCCGAGTGAAACTTGTTATATGCAAGCGACCCCTTTAACCTAACCAAACCTAACCTAACCTAATGCTTGGCCAAGACATTTTTTGTATTTATGTGAAATTTGGTTTCATGACTTTAAGTAATTCTCTCAGTGCAGCGTTTTAGTTTTTGTTTCTATAGAGGGTATCACGCTCACCAAGTCCGCCTATCTTTTCTTCAGAGATTTTTGAATCCTTTTTACTATTTGTATGAAGTTTGGTTCCATTACCTTAAAAATTCCCTCACTATAGCATTTTGAAGTTTTACTTGCATGGGAAGTGCCACACCCTCTCGTCGAAATTTGCCAATTTTCTTTCTACAGACTGCCTAAGTTTTTCCTAGTATGTCTCACAATATAGCGTTTTAAATGTTTTACTTGTATGGGCGGTAGGCGTGTACGTGAACTAATTTCGCCCATTTTCAATTCCAAGAAACTTGCTTGAAGGTGTGGATAAGATTTTATTTAATTATCTTGCTTGGTTTTCCCGTGATCGTGACAGACATACAGGTAGACCGGAAATCGACTCAGGTGGTGCCACTAATCAAGAATATTAATAGATACCTATAAATGCCACGCTTCCTTACATGCGTTACAAACGGAATGACAAAGTGTAAGTATGTATATGTATACTATGAAGGGTATAAAAGTTCAGTTCAGTTTTACAAAAAAAAAAAATTGTTTTCATGCTCTGTTCGAAAACGGCAACAGAAAAAACATGCGGGTCTTTTTTAAGCAATTTTTTTTTGTAGATAAGGGTTTTTTGGACTAAAATCTAAAAGCACTTACGACTTAATACGTATGACGTTAACTAATTAAGTTTTTATCAATTTATTATAAATTGCATGGGTTAGCATATTGAGTAATTCTCATGTAGTTTCCAGTTTATGATGAAACCTATATTATATTAACTTCATACACATGCATATATGTAAATGTTGCAACTTTTAAATGCATATCGTTTAATTGCATAATTTACACAATAATTCTGTCTAAAGAATTTTCCACATACAGTACATTAATATATAGTATGTATAAATTAAAAACTTTTCATTTATTGGTTTTTTTTATATTTTCCTTCATTCATGCCCAACAGCTATGCGCTTTTCTACTCGGAAAAAGTACCAAGTGTGGGAATTCCGTATTACTGTCACTGAGAGTTAATTGAGATCGACGATCACAGTAAAATAACAGAGGTTTAACTAAAACGCTCATCAGCAAAACCACAAAAAAAAAAAACAAAACAAAACATTATGGCCAAGAGTAAACACTGAGCCAAAACCGAACTAAAACTAATACAGGTGATCAGTGTGATCGGTGATCTTTGATCACTGTAAACTCAGCAAATATCAACATCTATTTGAGAACAATACGAAAGAGCGCAACTTTGTTATAAAGGCGATATGCTGTGCAGAGATCAAGTCATTCGCGCTATGAAGTTCGTAATGTAACGTAGTAAAATTGTAAACGTAAATCGAAAATAAAGCAAGTGAATTTTTAAGGCAATTAAAATACAAAATAATTTTACGATTAATTACAGTAAAAAAAAGTGAAAAATATAATAAAAGAAAAATTAGTGTAAAGAAGTTATAATTTTTCAAGTTTAATTCATCAAAAATAAAAAAAAAATTTAAATATAAAATGAATGCAGAAGAATTTAGAAAACAGGGAAAGTCGCTAATCGATTATATTTGCAATTATGCAGAAACGATTGCAGAACGCGATGTAGCGCCAACATTTGATCCAGGATATTTGAAGCCGCTATTACCAGGTTAGTGCACTTGATCAAATTTTTTAATTTAATAATCGAACAAAATCAAAAATATCGTACTGTATGTATATCAAAAAGCGTTAATCCCCTCATAGGGTATCGATTAAAAGATATTTCATGTACCTTTTAAGTCATATACAACTATTTTTTATATATTTTACTACTTTTCAAATGTAACGGTGTTTTTATTTCACACACACACACACACATATTTTTTCAAAAATTAATCAGTTAGTCCGAAAACTGCATACGACTTATACATATGTATGTATTTAAAAATACTTTTAGTTTGTCTAATCTATTGCCTTTCGTTTGATATGCAGACATTTTATCAAAAAACTATTCTTTTTAGCGCAAAATGAAAGCAATCGGTTCAGTGACACGCCCCCCTTAATTTTGAAGCAAACAAAAAAAACATTTTTTTCACGTTCTTTTTTGCCAACACAATACGATGAAAATGAGTTCATATTAAAAAAATATATCATTTATACATCGTGAGCTATAAACATTCCTATTTCTTATTATATAACTGCCAACATATTTTTTATTTAAAAAAATACCAATACATATATAGAATGTGGTATATATTTTTAAAACGTCTTTCTTTCTTTCTTTAATTTTTTGTTAGAATTAACACTCTTAGTACACATACACACTCGCTCATCTGAATAGGTTCAACATGTTTCTCGCATTCTAGCTTGTCTCCCTTAATTTCTGTTGTAGGTACACTTAGTTTTAAAAGATCATTTGTTTATATGTAATTCAAGAAAAAAAAATAATGGGCAAAATCAACAGTTATTTTTTTGTTTGGCTTTGATTTGAATCTGCCAATAATGCATGGTCATTTTTTGGCTCATCATCAATTAATTCTCTGGATTAACTTAAAAAATTGGTCGCAGCAAACTTCTGTTTATTACCAATACTAAGATTTTTTCGAAAATATTTCTCAAATCAATGTTTTAAAATTCATATTTTTCAAATATCTTATTAATTACTTTTCATTTGATTAAATGCTTTATACAGTGTGCTACAGTGTGTTAGTCCTATTAAAACAAATATTTATATTTGGTTTAAAAAGTTTTTTGCGTAATTTCGCTTGGCTTAGAACACTATCTCTTAAAGGCTACAGTAATCAAAGGCTTATACATCGTATGATATAAGAAATAAAAATTAAAAAATCAACCTTCTTGAATAGATTTTTCCATTTCCTACTGAAAATAATCGAAAAAATATCTCCCACAAAATTGTAATTAGACAGATTTACCAGTTTTCAAGTTATTGCAAAGAGAAATGGCATTAAATGTGCATCATGATATACACAAATTTAAGTGTACAGCATTAAAATTAGAATAGAAATTTTTATTTTGTTTAGTATATAAAAGTACTGCAGTATATTTAACTATCGTATAAACAAAGACGATACTCAAACAAATAATTTTGTAAATATTATAGCATTAATTTACTAGGAAAATAAATTTAATACAAACAAAAAATTATTATTTATTGATGCGTTACTTGTGAGTTTTACGTAAAATCATAAAATTTTCATTAAGAATTACAAAACAATTGGAAAATTCCAGCAAGATGCAACATTTTGTTACATTAGCTAATTTCTTTATAATCAAAATCCTTGGGAAACGCATCTCTTGAAATTTTTAAAAATTTTTCATTTGTTCACTTATTTTTTTTTTTTAATTTAATTTCACAAAAACAATTATGATTTTTCTAAAGAAAATTCATTAGTAGAATTGGTCAGCATCAATTTCATCATTGCCAAAAGAAATAATGTTATATGTAGCTATTTTAAAGTTTCCAGAAGTTTTTTTAAAGTCCTTAGAAGATTTTAAAATTGTAACAAACAACACACACCCGCATCAATAAAACTTTCAGATGTTAATAGTAAATATGGACTTAACATATTTTCACTACACTATGCCTTTATTAAGCACACTGAGGGCCGGTTTCATAATGTTTAGTTAAAATGTTGCCTCCAATTAAAAAAAAATTGTTCTTAATATGGGTACATTTTTCCACTTGATGGCGCAAACTTGCGCTGCTAATTTTACAATTCTGTGATAATTTATTTTTTAACATCAAGTTAACATTATGCTTACATCAGTAAACGAAAGGTCAGAGGTAAAAAGCTATATAAAATAATTTAATTAATTTAGTTTTCTCGCTTCCTTTCGAAATTTTAATTTTTGACATTTTTTTTCAAATCTTCATTAGCTGTCACAAATTGCACAAACTATTCAAAAATGCGTTACTAAAACACATCACGTAAAATTGCGCGTTTGCACATATGCGAAACTTGTGAATACCCTTAGTATATATTTAAAGATAATTCCTGTCCGAAAAGAAACATCTGAATTCGAATATTTATTATTTATTATTAAAGTTAGCGGCCTTAAAAATCAAATTCGCTTATTTGTAGAAGAACCCAATAAAATTTTTAGTTTAACAGTCTAAAACTTCAGAATAATAAAATAGTTTTTTTTTTTAAATATTTTTAACGTTTTGTTTAAATAATAGACATGCGTATCTTTAAAGAAAAAGGAATGTTTGACAGAGTGTTTAAATTTCGTTGATTGATTTCTTCACATGCCAAAAATTTTGCCAAAATCATGCCTCAAGATAATAAGCTTTTTTTAAAAGTGCGTCAAGTTAGGTGGAGGTGGTACAACCCACACGTTTCAAAGAAACATACGGAGCAGAGAAAGAAATAAAATATTGTGGACAAAACAACAATACCGTCAGAGAAAAAATTAAACAATTCAAAAACAAAAAAAAAGGAAATATTTATGTAATACTATTTCGACAATAAAACCTAGCAACAACAAAAGATTAAGTACCCAATTAACAAATGAATAATTACAAAATAATAACTCACAAAAATCACAAACTATATAAAAAATTATCAAAATTCACGTGTAGTATATGCTTAATATTTTTTTTATGAAGTAACTAAATAATTTCGGTTTTTTTGTTTCAATTTTTTACATTTATAGTTTTTTTCCAAAGTTAAACAAATCAATTTTTCTCATTGCCAAAAATAACAAAATATTCTTGTTATTATAATAAATAATGCCGTGAATTTTTTGCTATTCGATAAACACACCAAGCAATCATTGTACACACATACACACACATACGCAAGTGGCAGTAATGTGTTAATTGAACTGTTTAAAACAAGATGTTTTCATTTGAACAGGAGTAAATAAATATTTTATCAATATCGAATTTGTTGTTTAGAGTCTAGATCCTTGTTTACCTATTATCATTGCCACTACTGTAGTTAATGTTTTATTTTTACATTATACCCTCTTGCAGATGAAGCACCTTTGAAAGCTGAAAAATTCGAAGATGTTCTTGAGGATTTTGAAAACAAGGTTATGCCCGGCGTTGTTCATTGGAATCATCCAAAGTTTTTTGCTTACTTTCCATCAGGAAATTCATTCCCCTCCATATTGGGCGATATGTTGAGTAGTGCAATCGGTTCGATTGGTTTTTCGTGGGTAAGCTAATAATATATATTTTATACTAGTTATAACGTTGAGTTGTCTTATTCTGGTGCATGTACACTATGATGAGTCGAAAGACGGTTTTTTTTACCAGTTATTCACGTGTGAGATTTTTCTCGGATTGGACAATATTTCCGTTTGAACTTTTAATCTGATGTTGTGAAGAACCCAACATTTTGTTTTAATAGAAATTTGGGCGCTTATTTCAAATCCAGAGTCGGCTAGTTTCTAAGTAGTCCGATTTTTTCTTAATTTAAGTAAATCTTTTAATTGTTGTCATTAAATATGTAGTCTGCGCTTTGCGCGTGATTTTTTTGAACTCAAAAAAAAAACTGACGTGATAAAAACCGACTCTGGATTCGAAGTCAGCAACAGAAAATCCATTAGAAACAGATCTATAATCAATGTATCAAAATGTCATTACAAATCTCTTACACGTGAATTACGTGGGCAACTTTTCCACCACCTTAAAATCCGATTTGTAAGAAAAGTCGTTTTTCAATCTGAGCAAAAATATCCAAAAAAAAATTAAGTTTTTTCTCATTCTATTAAATTATAGGCTTCATGTCCTGCAGCTACAGAACTAGAAACTATTGTACTCGATTGGTATGCTAAAGCATTAGGGTTGCCAAAAGCATTCATCAACGATCTACCCGGTAGTCGTGGAGGCGGCGCACTTCAAGGTTCCGCCTCTGAGTGCACACTTGTGTGTTTAATAACCGCACGTTCACGTGCGATACAAAAACTAAAAGGAGACAATTCTGAAAAACACGAAAGTGATTTCCTGCCACAATTGATTGCATATTCCAGCAATGAAGCGCATTCGTCAGTAGAGAAAGCAGCTAAAATGGCATTAGTCAAGCTACGCATCATTGAAACTGATAATCGTGGACGAATGCGCGTTGATTTACTACGTCAAGCTATACAGAATGATCAAAATGCTGGATTGACACCTTTCTTTGTTGTAGCAACATTGGGTACAACGGGTGCATGCGCATTTGATGATCTGGTAAAAATTGGACAAGTTTGTAAAGAGATTTCAAGTATTTGGTTTCATGTTGATGGCGCCTATGCTGGTAATTCGTTCATATTACCTGAGATGCGCGACTGTTTAAAGGGCTTGGAATATGCTGAATCATTCAATACAAATCCAAACAAATTGCTGTTGACCAATTTTGATGCATCTGCCATGTGGGTAAAAGATGTGATGTGTCTTAAGACAGCACTTAACGTTGATCCTTTGTATTTAAAACATGAACACAATGCCATCGACTATCGTCATTTTGGTATACCACTGAGTCGACGTTTCAGAGCGCTTAAGCTGTGGTTTGTGTTTCGTATGTATGGCATAAGTGGACTGCAAGCATACATACGAAATCATATGGCACTGGCGAAAAAGTTCGAGATGCTAGTGCGTAAGGATGAACGCTTTGAAGTATGCAACGATGTACGACTCGGGCTGGTGTGTTTTCGCATGAGGTAAGTTGGATTTATGCGTCGGTTTTGTGATAATATTAAAAATATTAATTTTAGAGTTGCTGATATCTACAATCAGGAATTGCTAGCACAAATTAATCACTCGGCAAAAATGCACATGATTCCATCGAAGGTTAATGGCAAATATACGATACGTTTTTGTGTCACATATGAACATGCTGCCGAAAAAGATATAGGTAAATTAAGTTTATAATATTTTAGAAATGAATTTGTTAAACTATAACTTAAATGTGGTGAAACACAAAAACTACATAGGTCTTCAAAAAACACTCAGAGGCCTCTATTCCAATGACCAATATCTCGGAAAATTTACATAACCGTTGAACTTATTAATTTTAAAATTCTATTGAAAAATCAGTTATTTTTGTTAGAAAATTATGTTAAAAAATCTTTAACTTATTTTCTCTTTATTCTAGTTGAGGCTTGGAGCGATATTAAATGCTTTGCTGAGGAAATTCTACGCGATGTCAATTTGGAAATAGCTTCACTACCGTCTACACCCGAAAAAGTCTCTATTACAACCGAACCACAATTGGTTATTACAAAGCCACCCATCAAAAAGAAACTTACACGCACCAAATCTATGCGTTTCTCTTTCACACGCAGTATATCACGTGAAATGTACGAGAGCAAAAATGAACATCTCAAGGATGGCTGTACACCCATATTGGTCGTCGATACAAATGCAATGTTAAATAGTTTCCTTAAGGCTACAGCTGATAATCAAGACAAAAAGCTTAAAGGCATTACGGATGTAGATACTGATGAGGCAAGCAATTAGGCGGAGTCTAAGATAACCAGATTTGGATTAAAAATTATATTTCCCCGATATAGTAGATATATATAGTATTAATAATTTAAGGTTTAGCAATAAATTAAGTCTAGTATTTGTAAAAGTATTTATATAAATTTCAACTACCATTTGAAGAAGAAAAAATTAAAACTTTAGTGTATTTGATTGGCATTGAATATACATATGTATTTAGTATAATGTTCCTATAACTGATTATCCACATATTGCACTTATTTATTTAATTATTATTTTGTTTGTATGTAAATTATCAATATTAATGAATGAAAATTATATTTAAAGTTGTACTGTGCAAAACGACACATGCGTTTTTTTTTATCAACAATACAACAAATCCAATAAATCAAATGCAAAATATACAAAGTTGCTTATAAAGAGAAAAAACAAACCTGCAGCCGTTTTTATTTAAATTTTTATCTTAAATGCAACAACACGAAATGGATTTTTGGACGCAGTTGACAAGTGCATTTCGTTCCCGATATTAATGGTATCTTTATAAAAAGTAACTTTTCCATTGATATATAATATTCATTTGGTTTAATATTTTAAAAAAAATCTGTTAATTTTTTTTGCATCAAAAAATATTACTAAGCTGATTGTAAGAGGATTTCGCTTTCAATGATTTGTAAATGTGTTTTTTTTCTTCCCATCTTTTTTTTTGAAAGCAAATCGTGATCAAATAGTGAATGCAAAAACCAGTAGCTTTATTTATTTTAATTGGGATGAAACTCAACTTACTTCTTTATTTACAAAAAAAAAACCAGAAAACCTTTTCTGAACCTGGTTTCAATTTTTTCCATCACCGTTTTTGACCATTTTCGTACATCAAGTTGACTAATTTTTAGTAGCATCTATGAGAAACTACCCAGTGGATTTTTTATGTGTCATTTCCTTCCGCTTAATTTTTGTTGCAATTGCTAGCTTAAGTATGGCTGATAAGCCACTTAAACCTTGAAAAAATTTGAAACTCACGTTACGAGAATCGTTGTACTTTGCATGAATTAGATTGTTTGAGAATTGTGCATATTAAAGGTAGTCATAAAAAAAGTCAACAGAAAAAATAAAAATCACTAAACATTACTGCATAATATCTACATAAGGTAAAAATAATTAAAATTGATTTTTTGGTGGATGGTAAACTTATATCCGAACTTTGCAATTGTAATGCAGAAAAGTAAAAAATTGTATGAAAGTTGGCTAGAGAAAAGAAAAGCATACACAGAAATTACAGAGCCCGGAAAGCGCTTGAGAGATTTCGTATTTTATGCCATTAATTTATTTTCGATTGAACTTGAGAAAAAAAAATTACAGTAGTAGCAAAACTTTTTGCAAGTAATTATTCATTACCGATAACTTCTTGTTTCTATGAAAACAATTATGAGCTGATACCTATATGAGGAATTCTTTACAAAACTGACCTAAATGACACCCAAAATTTGGGGGGAACACCCCATTTGCCCCTTCACCGACTAGTAACTTAAAAAATTTAATTCCTCTTAAAGTTGTTAACATAAAATTATAAAATTTGGTACACATGTTGACAATTGATTGCACTTTCTATTCATGATAAAAAAAAATTTATTTTATTTTCCTATTTGTTTATAACTTTTAAATAAACAATTGATGATAATTTTGTCTTCCCAATACGCAAAAAAAAATTTTTTGGTATGAGCTTTGAATATTGAAGATTGAATATTGAATATTGAAGATGAATGTATGTAAAAACATTAAGTGTGCCGTCACTCATTTCAATAAAATAAGATTTTATATTAAACGATGTGGGACAAAACCCCATGCACGCCATACAAATAAGTTTTCAAAAATAAAATACAAAGAAGTGCGAATATTTTGTGTGTTTGCAATTTTGCAAACGCAATTGCGTATTTTTTGTTCAAATGCATGGCGCACATGAGATTTTTTTTTTAAGAATACGAAATTGCTTCAAATATGAGTTTTTAAAGTATAGTTGCATAATTTTTTTCATTTCCTATGTAAATTTTGACGGAACATATTCTATTCCAAGGACACCAATTCTATTGAAGAATTTCTGAGTAGACAGTAGTTAAGTAGTGAACTTTATCTTTCATATCCAATAGCAAATTATGTACATACATATATGAATTAACTTTGTATTTATTAACATAATTCGACTACAATTCACAGCGAAATGTAACTACAAAAACTGCATTAATATGATTATACGTTTAGCCATAGTCAGGCCCGGATTTACCTTAGAGGCACACTAGGCCAGTGCCTAGGGCGGCACGATTTTAGGGGCGGCAAATATTGGGAACTTTGAAATTTTTTTTTTGTAATTTTTTTTTTTGTAATTTTTTTTTTTGTAATTTTTTTTTGCAAGTACTGGGATTGTGTGCACTAAATTACTTAAAAATGTTAACAAGCAAAAAAAAAAAGTCCTCACTTTTGATATTAAAAAATTTTTTTTCTATATTTAATAGTGATGAGGGGCGGCAATTTCTGACTGGCCTAAGGGCGGCAGATTTCTAAATCCGGGCCTGGCAATAATTCTAAGAAAAACAAAATCTTTAGGGGAAATATAAAAATTTAATTTTAAAGACAAAGGTTAACAACTTAATTTCTGTGCAATCAAAAATGTTTCAAAAGAATTGATGTCCTTAGTACAAATATGTCAGAATCAGTGTTTTTGATAATTTTTTTTAAAAAGATAGGATTTTAATTTTAGCGGATCACCGATGTAAAAAAACAAAAAGAATATATATAGTTGCATTTTCCACTTACATAAGCCTTCCATTCGACCGCTATGTTAACTTATGGGATAATTTCTATATTTATTCCTTTTTAAGTTCACTTCTCTTATGGCAGGTGTAACTAGTTTTCTTTCGTTATGTTAATAAATCAATCAATCAAGAAACTGTTTATTATACTTATGTATGTAGTATTTATATTATTATTTGAGTTCTTTATTTTGAAAGTGGTGCAAGTTCTTCTTCGTTGAGAAGAAAAAATTACATACGAACAGGGACAGGGACACCACTTTCAAAATAAAAAGCTCATTTGTGTCTATCTTTTCGCTAGCATTGAAATTGAATTTATGAAAATGGTGAAAAGTACTGAAACATGTTTAAATTTATTTTTAAAGATTCTAAATACTAATTCTCATGATTGAAACACCTTTGGTTCTCCAATATAGAATCTGGGAGAAAGATGTATCACAAGGAGAACCGTACCGCTACGCACAGGATTGAATTTTTGAAAGAGGGTGAAGCAGTTCTGTTATCATAGTACGATGATCACGGCAAAGGCCATTATTACCCCATATTCAACTTTTAGGAAAGATTCACTTAGTGGTTTCCTGTGAACGAAGATTGGCAATACTTCCATATACCGAAATATTCACCCATATTTAAGTTTTATTTATTATTTCAACTAAATGATAAACTCACTTTTTTGTATAAATAAGCACTTAAAAAAATATCACTTTTAAAAAATAAAAACAAAATTTTAAGAAGTAAACAGAATTATTACGGCGTGCTAATACAATCAGCTGTTTTTGGCAGCGTATCAGACATGTTCAGTGAAAACTAATCAACCACGTAAAAATGAGCACGCAGCGTCGACTTGTAACGCCGACTTCAAGTTCGCTGTTAAGTTCTGGCACAATTGGAACGAGATGTGATTACGAGATAAAACAAAAGATGCAAAATTATGTTTCCTATACAAGACGAGACACAATTATGTTTCCTATACGTAAGAGCAACATACGGCACAGAGCTTTTGTGAGCTTCCATTGTGCATCTTGCTCTAACATATAGAAAAAATCATGTTGTCTCGTTTTGTTTTTTTGTGTTATCGCATCTCGTTCCAATTGTGTTTAGAACTTACTTAGTTGGTCCTTTAGGTCGCTGCACAAAATGCTTTGTTTTTCTTCTTAACCAAAATTATCAGGTTTTGTTGTGCTCGATTTTGACAATTGGCATGTTTAGTTTGATTGTCAGTTCCATTTTGCAACAAAACGCCGCTGACATCTACAAAAGGCACATGAACTTTAATAAACATAAACAATACATATTTTTTAATAATCAAAGAATAACAATTAAACATGCCAACATGGAACCAAATTCAATCTCAATTGCGAAATGCAAACAATCCAGTGGTATTTTTTGATATTGCTGTAGGAACGACTGTAAGTAACCACATTTACCTGAGAAAAACTCTAATTAATCCTCAACTTGTAGGAGATCGGCCGCATGATCTTCGAAATATTTGCAGATACAGTTCCTAAAACTGCTGAAAACTTCAGACAATTTTGCACCGGCGAGTATAGACCAGATGGAGTTCCTATGGGCTACAAAGGCGCCAGTTTTCACAGGGTTATTAAAGACTTTATGATACAAGGTGGAGATTTTGTACATGTAAGTAGCATGTAATTTTACTACAAACGTAGATCACATACATACTTTAAGACGCTGCATCCCATAAAGATCCCTCCACTTACATTAATTTCTCACCGTCATTCTGCTGTATCTATGTATGTATTATATATATAAAGAAAATTTAAAGTCGGATCTGCTGATAATGGAAACAGCAATTATAGTTTTAATACTTAGCGAGAAGTTTAACCGTTAATTAAAACATTATTTACTTGACCACTGCACTCCCCCCCCCCAGCATATATGTATTTACATAAAACAATAATACATATGTATATACAGAACAACAAAATACAGTGGAACCTGGCTAAGCGATACCTGGATAAGGGGGAAACCTCTACTAGAGAGACTCACTTCCAGGTACCAGTACTTTCGCATCAAAATACCTATATTACTGGGATTATTAAACCTCTATATCTGGGATATGATTTTTGAACTTTTTGTGCGTTTTCGCCTCTATAAAATGGGCTTTTCCCTCTATAACTGGGACCGTTTAGAGATAACCTCTATAAGTGGGAAATAATATTTATGTGTGTATAATTTGTTATTTTGAATTTGAGTTTGCGTTTTATCGGTCGGTTTTATCTTGTTTTAATAAAATTTCATAGAATCATTGACTTAAGTAGGCTACGAATGGTCATTTACAAATGTTCATTTACATAAAATTTGTTTTTTTATTGAAAAAGGTTCATCCTGACCTCTCTTAGTGTTTCCCTCTCTAAATGGGACAATCCAATTTTAAACCTGGTTATTTGGGAAAATGTGTAAATGGGAACCTCTTTAATTGAGACAAAAATGTTGGTCCCTTGGAGACCCCAGTTATCCAGATTTCACTGTATATAGAACATTAATATGTACAGAATACATATATAGAACAATAGTTTACATATATAGGACAATAATATTTTTGTTATAAATTATAAATAATTTTGCTTTTTACAGGGTGATGGTACTGGTGTTATGAGCATTCACGGCGGCACATTTCACGATGAGAACTTTACGCTTAAACACGATTCTCCGGGCTTACTAGCAATGGCAAACAGCGGCAAGGACACTAATGGTTGCCAATTTTTTATAACATGTGCAAAATGTAATTTTCTAGATGGAAAACATGTTGTCTTTGGGCGTGTGTTAGACGGGTTGTTAATAATGAGAAAAATTGAAAATGTGCCAACGGGTCCCAATAATAAACCAAAATTGCCGGTAACAATATCACAATGTGGACAAATGTAATTTAAAATTTTTATGTTTTATTTCTATAGATTAAGCTATGGCGCATTTAATTCATTAAAAGTATTGCTTAGTAACAGTAAAATTTTCTATTTTGTTCGTAACTTAATACAGTAAAAAAGAATGCATTGAAGTATATTATCACTCAGTCAGATTTCCTTATTAAAATTGGAATCCTGCAACAATTTTTCTTTACGCAGCATTTTGCAATCGTCTATTATGAAACTGAAAAGAAAACAAGAATAAGTTTTAATATTTTTTTTTTACTGGCATAATTAATAAGATACCTATAGAATATTAAAGAAACTGGCACTGTGGCTAAGTGCCAGAGAGCATGTGCATCAAACATCCAAAATATAGGTGAAAAATCCATTAATTCCAGACTCATTGATAAACCAAATAGAAAATAAAAGCGTAGCATTTTTTTATAATAAGGACGTTGTTTGCGAACAACAAAACACCACAACAACCAGCCTAATGCAGATAGTACACCTAATAATAAATAATATTGATATACGGTATTATAAAGATTTATTCGAAATGACAATGCAATTTTATACCTGTTGCGATATTTGTGGTCATGTTGAAGGAGTAGCTAAATTTTCCGACGCTTAAATAAGCAAAATAGTTTAGATAAAACGAAAGAAAAATCAGAGTCACCAGACCGCGAAGTATTAACGAATATTTGTAAAGCATGCTAGAAAATATGACAATTTAAAAAAAAAAAACAAAATTAATTTCATTTAATTTCCTACCGCATAATCATGCAATATAATGTAGCCAGCACCATGGAGTAGGCAAATGCATAATCTAATAATTCAGTTAGTGGGAAATCCCGCATATGGAATATTGTCGACCATATCCAGCCATTTAAACAAACCTGTAACGAATTATATAATGAACATCAATAAAAGTCTACTTTATGTAAAGTCATGTAACGTTTTTTTTAGGTTAAGTCTTATATATGTCACCGGCCAAACTAGTTCTTAGGATAAACTAGTTTTTCCTAGGCCAAACTAGTTTAATTGAAGCCCTAAAAGTATGCAATTTAATTTTAATGTAAAAGCACTGTGAATAACGAAGCCATTGTTGGACATATTAGAGGATGTAAATCCTGAACCGCGGTCGTAGGCCGCCCAATTATCCTCTCTTACCACATGCCAAGTATACAATGAAATTGCCAAATTTTGTTTTCTGATTTTGCTGCTGTCGTAGACTTCACTAACCACAGTGCTCTTACATTAAAATTTCATTGCACATCTTTAGGCTTAACGGAACTAGTTTGGCCTAAAAACTAGTTTAGCCGGTAACATACGTACACTTATTAATTACTAAAGGACTTAGCAGAGCTAACGACTGAAAAATTAACCAGCAGATTACCAATACATTTACTTCAAAATTGGAAAAGGGTGAAACTTTGCAATACGATATATTACAATCTAGCACAAGCTGGGGCAATTTTTAGAAGCTTAGCCAGCTAGTACTTCTGCAAAATATTTTACGTGTATCTCAACAAGTTTAAAACTTACCACAGCAAAAACATGCCAAAGTCTAAAGCATGGACTATCTGGGCGAACTTCACGACGAAACTTTCGCAACATTTTTGCATGTGCAACAAAATTTAAAATAGAAAATAACACTGAGGCTGGTTCTTGAAGTCCAAGTAATCGTATAAATGGCCACTACAATAAAAAAAAAGAATATGTTAAAAAGAAAAATTAATAACAGCGATTTAAAATTAATGCCAATTAATCAAATTAAGGCCAATTTTTCATTAGTTCTGAGCGCAATTGCAGCTTCATATTTAGGAATAAAAGTCGCATAGACTCTAAAATTAAATTTCGTGCAGAAGTAAAGGAAAAATGACATTAACTCAGCCTTCTTAACTCGACTTTAGCCCTTATTGCTTTTTGCAACAGAATTATACTATTTTCATCTTATTTATTGGTTTACTTATTTATTTACTGTTGCCTAGTGGTCCGTCTACCAGGGTGTTCGACTAAGTTCGCAACTTGAGATCGATCGTAAGCTGATAAAACATAAAATGTTCTTTTCGTAACGCTTCAAGGGAATAACTTACCAAGCAAAATTTTTGAGCTGAAATATTAGTACATATTGCTTTTATCTTGTTTCAATTACCTTTCCATAAAATTGTGGCACTTGCCAACCGCGGTCCAAAAATGCGTCCACTGTGCGCCACATGCATCCATACTGGCATTCGTCCGCGCACGTCCACAACAGAAGTCTATCAAATACTGTCTGTTGGTAGTAGCGCACAGCCTGCTCCTGTATTTCTAGACCATCTACACTAAAATATTAGATTAAGATATGCATTATTTCAAGACCATTACCTGATGTGCAATTTGTACGTTCACAGTTTTCACGACAGTTGCGAAAAAACTGGGTTCTGTCACCATTGGAAGCACAGCAACTGGAAAACGTTAAAATCAGAACCAAACTGGTAAAAACAATATTTTGCATTGTTTAATTTTATAGAATTAACATTTTTTCACATTTGATTTTGGCATTTCAATTTTATATCCGCTGTAATGTTTAGAGGAACTAAATATTTAAGTTCGATAGTCAGAATTAGAACGAGGCAATAATTGCCGACAGTTTTGCGCACAAAATGAGAGGCTAAACATAACTGCTACGTGCGATTACGTCCAGATTTTTCCTATACGTTTATAGTGATTACAAAATTGACACTACAAAATTTAAAGCAGAGAAATAGAACAAATTCTATTTTTTGGTACGATTTGACACAAAAGCTAAGTTGCACGTCGAAGTTGTGTTTGGCTTCTGAAATACGTAGAAAATTTTTTACATTATTTTTGCGTTTTTGCATTTCATACCACGAAGTCCAAACCAAAATAGACGTGACGAGATAATAGCAACTAACCGAACGTTTGCACTCGTAAAGTCTGTTTTGATATTTAATCCAAAATGTAAAGAGCTAAACACAGTTGGGACGTGCGATTTGCCAACTGTGTCAAATCGCACTAAAAAATAGAATTGGTTCTATTTCTCTGCGATAAGTTTTCTAGTGTCAATTTTATTCTCAATACTAGCGTATAGGAAAAAATTTGGACGAAATTGCATGTCCCAACTGTGTTTAGCTTCTTACGCTAGCCAACGAATCGAAGCAGCTGTTATGACGAGTAGTGATGGTTTCAAGTTCGATTCTTGCGGAACAATACGTCTCGTTAAAATGTTTCGCAAACTATTTTTTTTTTGTTTGTTTTGTCAATAACAACAACAAGGTTTCCGCATCGGCATATGTGCATGTAAATGCCTGAATAATAACGAACTTGTGAGTCGGTGTTGCAAGTTGCCGCTGCGTGTAAGCCACATAATGCCTTAACCAAAATAGACGTGACGAGACGTAACGAGTAAATTCAAGTATATGAAAACCAATATCGGTATTCACGATCTGTAGTATTTGGTCCTGTATTGTGTTTTTTTGATAAATTGGATATATGTAATAAATTTAATATCGTAACAAAAACAAAACACTTGCTGTTTTCAAATACTCTAAATATCAAAAATACAATGACAAAACCCTATCGTAACTTTTGTATAGTATTTGTGCATTTGTCAATCGAAGTTACCATAGTAAAATAAAGAAAACATGTCAATCAAAGTTACCATATCATAATTTCTCAAATACTTTTCAAATTATTCAGTAAAATAAAGAAAAATCAAAATATGCAGTAAAAATTGTAAATATTTACAAAATATACTAAAAGTACTACAGATCGTGAATACCGCCAATGTTCATAAGTCAGCGCTTACATACACAAATTCTTGCCAAAAAGTTTCCTTGTTTGTGGGCAAGAGGGGAAAAACCAAAGAGACGAGGTACAAAATTTGTCGTATGTTGCAAATGCCAAACAAAAACCACAAAAGAGAATAGACAAGAATTTGTTTCACCAAATTTGCCTGTGTAAGCGCCGAGTTATGAACATTGGTTTTCATATACTTGAATTTACTCGTTACGTCTCGTCACGTTTATTTTGGTTAAGGCTTTATGTAGTTTACACGCAGCGTCAACTGCAGCAAGAAGAAACTGTCAAAATCATCTGCGCCCAACAAAACCAACAGAGAAAAAGATCAACATCAGGAAAATTTTCACTATTTGGAATTTTTCATATATGTATTTTTTTTCTGTATTAATTTCGAAAACTGTCTTTTTACAAAAGTGCATAACGTTTGCGACGATAAAATGAAAATACGCAAGACTAAAAACAAAATACAAAAAGAATTTGTGCTCACATGTAAAAACTAAAAATTTTTGGAACACTCATTTTTTTTTGGATAAAAGTGGAAGTGAAGAAATGAATACAAAGTGTAGAAATAAGAAATAATAAATTCCAATGAATCTACAAAATCTGTTGTCAGTTGGGTAAAGCTGCTGGCATTCCGCCAACATAGGCAGATGGAAAAAGAAAAAGAAATATGTATAATGATTTAAAAAGGTGGCAACAAATATAATTAGAATAAAAAAGAAAAATTAAAGCAAATTGCGGCAAATGTCTGCCAACTTCGATTTGGCTACAAAACCGAATGTATCGGTCGTGGCAACATCAAATAAATCAACTACTGCTGGTGCAGTTGCTGCCAATATTCGTTGCCACAATAGAAAACTAAATGCAAAGGTAGGAGAAATATATAAAAAATTTACTCATTCAGCAGCTTTATTCCTAATGCATAACTTAAATAGGTTTATAGTAGGAAGACGAAATGGTTAGCATAGGCGTGGCTTTCTTGTACCAAAAAAAACAAAGATCTACATACCGTTTACTTTAATCCGTTTGCTATACAACTCAGCAGAATTGACTTTCTTGAATTGATACTTAACTCTTTCGCTGCTTTCTAGAGTCATCGTTGCTTTCATTTATTTATAAATATGATAACTATATAACTAATAAATTTTAGCAATCCATTCATGTGAGCAAAGCTAATAATTTCCTTTCATATATAATTTCAATACAAATCTCTCTTCAGTAATAAGTTAACATTTTTCTGTTAGGCTCAGTTCAGTTACCGTTGCTAAGTTCGTTATGAGATTATATTCATGCTCTTGCACTAATCTGTTGCCTGCTGAAATTTCAAAAGGTACTACTTAAATATCAGGGGACTTTGTTCCCATTCTGCACATCTAGTCATGATTTATGATATGTAAGCTTATTTGGACTTGTTTTATGTAAGGTATAAGTATGTTTTATTGATAACAACGAGGGACTCGACTATTTTCTGTACACATTTATATGCTTGGAATGATTGTACTAAAAAAAAATTACATGTAATAATGAAGTATCAATACAGATGTTTACTTCTTAAAATTGATTGACAAAAATTGCAAAATTACATCTGGCCTCGTTCCCAATTTCTCATCTCTTTCGAAGTCAATATACCACCTCTTACTCTCCGAATAGTCTAAAAATATCTACTTTCATGTTATCTTTTTTCAAGCCCAATCATTTTTATTTAATTATAAATTATTTTAAGTTTCTGTACTTTTTCATTACTTCCATTGTAACTTTTAATTTTGGATTGCAGCGAGAACCACTGTTCTTCTTCATTATGCGTCTGAACTTGAAAGCCGTTTTGCTGTTCCTCTCCGTTGCTGTGCTCGTCATAACTTTCGCCGTATATATGCGTTGTTCAGATTTCAACTTTCCGCATGAATTAGTCAAACGTTGGGATCGTCATCTATATGCCGATGTTAGAAATAACGAATTTAGCATTGGTAATACAAATGGACTGGAGTCATCGTCATCTCAAAGAACAGAGATGCGAGATGTTGAGTGTTTAATAAATCAAGAGTACTCTATTCATTGCAAACGTGATGCAGCCAATGAAGTATATGTGCCTTTTTCATTTTTGCGCAACTATTTTGAAGTGACAGGCTCACTAACAATGGGTGAAAATCAAGTAACAAAATTTAATTGGACACACAGTAATGCAAAGATAAACATTCCGAAAGGAAAATATGATGCTCGTGGCTTGTTTATGTATTTTGAAAACTATAACGTCGAGGTGCGTAAAATGAGTTTGCATTTTTTATATGCTATAAATGTATATTATTATTGTTCTAGGTACGCGACCGCGTTAAATGTATCAGCGCTGCTGAGGGGGTACCAATAAGTACACAATGGGAGAAGCGTGGCTACTTTTATCCCACACAAATTGCACAGTTCGCTTTATCTCACTATAGTAAAAATCTTACTGAGCCAGAACCAAGAATAAGGGTAAAATATATACATATGCGATAGCTCGCGCCAGCCGGTGTAAATTGTTTTTGCTTACATGACAGCTTAAGCCCGAGCTTTTAAAAACTGTTCAGCGCTTGTTAAAATTGTCTCTAAGGGAGCTGATAATCGGCTAACACTCTCTTGGCTTACAAAAATAAAATATAGAAATAATTTGTTGTTTTTGCCGACTGATTATTATTGATTATAATTGAACATTAATTTATCGAACTTCACAGTCAATAGCAAACACCGATGTTCATGTGAATTTACACAAATCAGTCAATGCTCTTCCTTAAACAAACATGACAAAGGCAACAGATGATATAATTTAACCTGGTATTTGGTGACATATGTTTCGGCTATTATCACATATGTACATACATATATGTATCTTTATATACTTAGCCAGTTCGTCAGGGATCATACAAAATTTTTAGAAAGAACTTTTTTGTAAGCTAGAGGTAGGCGATTTCGACCTATAAAGAGAATATTAAAAAACACGGTTTTCGAAAGATTTGATTCTGTCATGTGAGCAATTACATTTTTTTTTTAACAAACACTCAATTTTGATGAAAGCGAGTGTAGCTCCCAGTTGACGCATTTTATGCCATACATATAATTATCGAAAAATAATGATAGTTAATTAACATTAAATTAGATTGTATTTATTCAACTTAATTTATTTTGTAGATCTTTGAAGATGCTGATGCCAATCAGGCGGAATGGACTATACCTAAATTAAGTAACCTTACACGGATATGGCATCCAAAGTTTAACACTAATGTCATACAATTCGAAACAGCTATTGACTATAAAAGTGCCATTAGCGTTAATGCCGATCATACACTTGACTTAGTGCTTAGTATTGACTTACTACTTGTGACAAATAGTAGCAGCCTAATGATCACACTACAAAATCGTGAAACAAAACATACATATAATGTGTATTATATACTGGCCGATTTACTGATAAGTGTGCAAGAAGATAATATTTATTATGGTCTTGGCAGTGCAGCAGTAAATAAATGGCGTCATATAACGCGTGATCTGCTGATCGATGTGCAAAAAGGTCTTACAGGCGATAGAAAGTTACCAACTATTAAAATACGTCGTAGTGAACTACGAGTGGTTTCTATTTCATTTTTGGGTCTTGGTTTCTTTGATAATATAACACTATCTACTTATGATCACTTGGCACATTTTTATGATGCTGCTGAATGGTTTGTCAATAATCAAGATGCGAAAACTGGCGGCTGGCCGAATCCAGTTAAACGTAATTTAAATGGTTTTATGGAACTAAAGTCAGGTTGGCTATCAGCTATGGGCCAAGGGCATGCAATATCAGTGTTGGCACGTGCCTACTGGCATTCAGGTGGAGATGAACGTTTTTTAAAAGCAGCTTCGTTGGGCTTACGTCCATATCGTATTTTGTCAAACAACGGTGGTGTTTTAGCACAATTTATGGATAAATACAATTGGTAAGGTTCAGATTCATATGTTTTCTTATACATAGTTAATGATTAAATGTCAATAATAGGTACGAAGAATATCCTACAACACCAGCATCATTTGTTTTAAATGGTTTTATTTATTCTCTGCTTGGTCTCTATGATTTAAACTCCACAGCACCTGCATCTACGGCGCGTGAAGCCAGTAAATTATTTCAGCAGGGAATATACTCGTTGAAAAAAATGCTACTTCTGTATGATACTGGATCTGGTACAAGCTATGACTTACGACATTTAAGCTTGGGTAAGGATCGAATATTCGATGCTTGGAATGATTATATCAAAATCTTACAGTATATAAGTATGTTTCAAAAATTCACAAAAACTGTAAAGTTAAAAAATTACTACTAATTATTTTAATAAGCACTGTCAGCAAAACAAATAAAACAAATTTTTCAAACACTTTTATTTGTGGTGATGATGATGATGATGTTTAAAAAGCCGAAAAATTTACGATTTAAGTCTAAAATATGATACTAGCGTTAGCGTGAGTGTTACTTTTCCGTCAATTCTTTCCAGTGTAAATTTTCTTTCATACCCGCTAGTAAAATTCTCCAAATATCAAAAATATGTGACTCCGTAAGTCAGATTTGGTTATTGGTCTGCATAGTAACAAATTTTATTGTTTTTATTTTTAGAAAATCATGCAAACGAAAAGCAAAAAGGAATTTTGTTTTAGTTTGAGTGTACATCGTTCATTTCTAAACTGGTAACAAACATGATAAATTTCTTGGTTTTTGAATTTGATCGTAGGTTTTCTCTTACTGCATTTTTTTCTAATTTGTTCTGTCGGGAATATTTCACATTGTACCAACGAGCGTACTTGTTTCCGCAAGCGATCGGGACCGAGCTGGTATTCCTCTTGTGTCTTTTACCGCTTCACGGATTGGGCCTGCACTAAACTCTTCCAGCCTACAAGATTTGTAGCAAGTGCCTTCAATTCTTTTCAACATTTTCTGATATATTGTTGTAATTTTTTTTTTTAGCTTTGCTTTAATAAAAATTTAGGATTATATAAGTAACTCTTAAGAGTAGACTTTCTATTATTTTGATGTTCAATATAATAAATTAAAAATATTTTTTATTCGTAGGGGTTGCACCTAATTTAGCTCGCTGGGATTATCATGCCACACATGTCAATCAACTATTACTGCTAGCCACAATCGACAGTGATCCAATAATAATACAAACAGCTGAACGTTGGAAAGGTTATATGTTTGGCAAACGAGCTAAACACAATTAAAATAGCGAAAACTAAAATGCTGCAAAAAAAGCAAAAGAAAGAGAGTTAATTGTTCAAACTCACTTTAAGTGATATAATGTATTTTTACTTAAGTATTGTTTTACTTAAAACTAGCATAAACTTTAATTTTAATTACTTTGTTTTTAAAACAAAGCTATGTAAATCTTAAGTATTATTACGATTATTAGTGCAGGATACTTTTTTTTATATGTTTTATACTATTATTAATGATTGCTGCTTATACATATACCTCTTTAATATATAATTTGGTGCTTTTATATGCGGCCTTTGTGTTTTTTTATACTTTAGTCTAAAAACTTGTGAATCAAGTTAAAATACATTTACTTTTATTTAATATAAACTATAAGCAGTACCTTATAACATTTTAAAAATAACTATTTACATATAAAATAAAATATATCATGTAATCGAATAAGCACACAGTAGCATCACTTTGTTACCTTGCGGCACATCCTTCACTTTAAAGTAGCAATTTATAAAAGCAAAAAATACAATAATGAAAATTTTTTATAAATTAATTTTGATTTTTATGCTGATTTAATATCAGTTATTTATACCTTTCAAGTTATTATTTTGTTAATTAAAACGGTTTATCTTATCCTAAACCAAACTAAGCATGTAAAAATCTTGTCTTTTGATACAAAAACTTTTTATACTAAGAATGATAAAAAATAACTCAAAATTTTTAGATAAAGTAGTTTAGCACAGAGTTCTAATGTGTTGTTTATATAAAAATATTTATGTATAGAGCTTATTATTCTTACACTTGAATAGTTTAAAAAATAAGTCGTTGCTTGGGCAAAGTAAAGCCGATTAAAAATTAAAATGATACTGAAACGATACAATAATATTTTAAATATCTGAAGTTTAAAATAAGATTGTGAAGGTAGCGTACATATCCTTTATACATTAATGTAGAAAACGTAGATTTAAGTGAATATGCCATTCCATTATTTAAGTTTAATTTTTTTTATATACATATTCAATTTTTTTCTGTGTTTCCAAGAGGAGTAAAAAAATCATTGTAAAATTCGTAAAATCACCATTGAAGGAAAAAAGTAATACATATGGTTGTGCCTCAACCTTATAAAATGTTGAAAAACATAATTGTGCAGTGTTAAATTATATACATATCTGTATATATTAGACATAACAAGTCAAAACGAAAGGAACTGAATCTTAGGGTCTCCGATTTTACTAATTTTTGTTTTCGGTAGTATTTTACTAGTTATACTATTAAGCTTTTCCCAATTATTCGAACCAATAATTCTCTACAATTTTTCAATATTTTTAAAGAATAAGAGAATAAATTTTAAAAATATTTACTATCTCTTTAAATATCAACTCTATGAAAAATGTTATTAGAACATAGTGTTAAGAACTGGTTGGTCTAACGAAATAAAATAAAACTGTCGCAATTTGCAATTGTTTCATTATTTTTTTTCAATCTGCCTTGCAACCACAAAAAAACGCATTACAATCAAAATAAAATATAGCAATTTTTAATTGTACTTGGCAAAATTGATTGTCATTTGGTATGACCAAAAAGAAATCGAACCTCGAAAAAAAATCAGTTTTCATTAACCCTTTAGAAGAAAATACGCGAAAAAACTTTATTCAGAAAGACCAACTCATTCCTAACGTATGTTGTAAAAATTTTTTTGGTAAAGCTAACATTTACAGAGCTAATAAATAATTCAAAAATTAAATATTTCATCAACAACTCTTTTTGTGTCTTTTATCTCATACATGGGCACACTGCAGTATATATTAAGTGAATTAGAAAAAGCAGCAATCAGTAAATTTTTACTGAAATTTAATTTGCATTATCAGTGAAATTTTACTGATTACTGAAAAAAATAGCAGTAGTCAGTAAATTTTTACCGATAATGAAATTTAATTTGCATTACCATTAATATCTTACTGATTACTTAAAAAAATTCCAGTAAAAATAAATTTTTACTTATTACTGAAAAAATTGCAGTAAAAATAAATTACTAAATTGCAGTAATTAGTAAATTCTTACTGATAATTAGATTTTATTTGCATTATCAGTAATATCTTACTGATTACTGAAAAAAATTTCATTAAAAAATATTTTTACTGATTACTGAAAAAAATTTCAGTAAAAATTTACTGCAATTTTACTGGTACTGCAAAGTACCTCCCATGATACGACTATGTATCCCCATACCATAACCGGCAACTTTCCACTCTTCTACTGCAGGATCAATGGGGTATTAGAGAGGCGTAAATTTCTGTGGCAAAACCAAAAGCATGTTATATTATCACGATGGTTCTAATGAAGATTGATGGAAACCGAACACAGCCCTGCAGTAGAAGAGTATAATACCCACTATATGGGTATTGGTATGGGGATTCATATGCTGCAATTTTTTTCAGAAATCAGTAAGATATTACTTATAATGCAAATGAAATCTAATTATCAGTAAGAATTTACTAATTACTGCAATTTTTTTCAGTAATCAGCAAGATGTTACTGGTAATGCAAATTAAATTGCAATATCAGTAAATATTTATTTTTACTGCAATTTTACTGGTACTGCAAAGTGCCCATCTATGCTTTATCTCCGCACAAAGCATAGGGCCCCGACAAAACTCTTCCACGGAACACGATAAGTAGCGAGTGTTTTCAATTCTCTCCAACTTTTCCCAAATTCATGTTTTTCCTGCTCCAGCGATGACTTAGGACGGCCGAGTTTTCTGCTACCCCGAGGTCCACTCCAATGCTTGCCGATAGACTTAAGTTTGTAATTTCCGCAACGTCAAATAGTCAAGTACAATCCACTAAAAAATCAGCAAAATTGGTTACCTCAAGATCCAGCTCCTTTAGTTTTGACATGTAATAGAAATAGTAACATAGGCAAAAATTGTGCTATGGCGCGCAGTAATAGTTAAAGCTATAAACAGCTCGAGTAGCAGCATATACTCAGCTATCGCAGTCGATAGGCGCTCATTGCCGTCTACTGCGTAAAATGCAATAGTTGAAGTAATAGTTCACGAAGAGCTGTCGCAGTTGATAGTCGGCCGTTGCTGTCTACTGCATTAAAAACAATAGTCGAAGTAAAAGTTTACAAAGAGCTGTCGCAGTCGACGGTCGGCTATTACATAACAAGTCGTAGTAGTTGCTGTCGTAGCCTGCCGACACATTAATTCCGAGTTGACCAAATCTAATAAATATTTTTATGCAGCAAATACATGATCTGTTTGTATACGTCGAGTTTTTTTGTGGAAATTTTTTCCTCCAAATGTGCGGAAAACTAGTCGTCAGATGAATATTTATCCTATGGCAAATTCGCCGTACAATTGCAAGCTAAAAATTTACAAAAACTTAACACTGTGCTCATTGGAAATAAATACCTAATTAATATGCGTAGATATTTAATGAAGCTCATTCACATGTATATTTGATGGAATTATTCTTATAACGAAATAAATTGTAACTTCCATCTTATAAAACATTTTTCTTTCCTACAAATGACAATGGCATGAACGTTTTCGTCTTTTAAATAATTCATATCTCCCTTTATTAATTTGGGATCGGAGAATACGAATGTGTAAACCAACTTTAAAAGCTAACTCGGAATTTAAAAATAAATAAGGTTGAATTTAGTATATCACATCAATTTGTTTCCGAAAATTTTTGACTATATAATCGTTACGTTCAGCCCTTCTTTAACATAAATTTCTAATATTTTCTACACGATTATTTTTTGCGAAAAATATCCGTGTCATTTCCGCGCAAGAACCAGAATTTTCAATATTAGAAAAAAAAATTCAAATGCTTCTTTGCAAGAAGCACTATGGTTTCAGCGCAATTGAATGATTGGAAACTACCTAATTTACCCATATATCCTACAGTGTTTTATCAAAAACCGATATATCCAGTTGGTTTGGTCAAAAAACGATATGTCCAATGTACCATGCACACAAATGCAGAATTTAGGTTTCCAAACCGTGATTTCAACATCCACAAATTGATATCTTTCGTTCAATTCCAAATTAGAAAACCATGAACTTAGACATATTTTTTCAATTTCTCACAAAAGACACGAATGTGATTTATTGAAACAGTTTCTGAAAAAAAGGATCATTGCGAGATGATTGAAAATACATTATTAAGAGAAAAAATAGAAATTTACGATTATTTAATCAAAAAACTTGGACAAAGTGGGTGTATATATAATAAGATATACATATCCGTAAAGTTTAGTTTGCATATTCATGATCAGAGACCCGAAAATCGTAAAAAGGTTTTAAATTTACTTTTGAACCTTTTGACCTAAAACTAAAAATAGTGAATAAACTTACGGAAAAATGTTAAAATACATACAAGATAATTTTAAAACGTCAATTAAGCTCCTTAAGATAGTCGAGCAAAAAAAGAAAACAATTTTTAAAATAAATAAAATATGTAATATTTTCTTCGACCAATTATTTTAAACTTTATTTAATGTTTTTCTTCGAGCTCAAAACAAAAAGTAACAAAAAAATTTATGTTTTTAGATTTTAAATAATAAATGCCCTGATGAAGGTGGAAACACCCCACCGAAACGTCGGAAAATAATGAAATAAAAATTGAGTTATGGACCATTGAGCTCGAAGAAAAACATTAAATAAATAAAATAGTTTTTATATTTTGTCTTTATAATTTTCTTAACAAATTTTACTTTAAAAAAAAAAAAAAAATGTACTTAATTAGTTTTAAATAATAAAAAATACACATTAAAATGTTGTTATTGTCTGCTTTTGTAGCGCAATGCTATTAAATAAGTAAATCGGAATATATCAAAAAAGTAAACTTTTATTTCAATTAATTTAAAAAATGACTTTTTTTACATTTTGTATACATACATACATATGTAGATTTAAATAGTAATTCGTAAGTAGCCAACAGACAACAACTCTTTTTGAAAGAAGAAAAAATAAAACCGCTCCGCTTCGGCCATTGCATCAGAAAGTTTAAGTTACGCCATAGGTCAAACGCTATTTCCTGTTTAAAAACTTTATATGTATGCACATATGTCCTTTTCCTCGATTTTTTTCAATTATTTTTCAGATTAACAAAACGTTGGAAAATATAAAAGAAGAGACAACACTGCGTTATGGCTGTAAACCGTAAATTTCTGTTTTATTTTATTTTAGTGTTTTCTTTATATTGTCCAGTTGAGCCTCAAAAATAGTGTATATCTAGGACAAAGAAACTATGCAATGGAATGAATCAATATTTCAAAAAAATGTAAACAAGAATTTTTGCACAAAAATGATAAGTGTATGAACCGCGACAACCGTTATACAATCCTGACTACTTTTTTTTGGTGCTTACTACAGTGTAATTAGGCATGTTCAAAATAACCTCATGCTCTAGAGTTCTTCGGGAACGCTTAGAAGTTATTTATGTTTTCAATACCTTTTTTTACTCATCAGTATCTATGTAATTTTATATTTTTTTTTTGCATACATTTGTGGGAAATATAAGCTGTCCCCTATTGTGATCATAAAATTTTTGTTATAGAGGAGCCCATCTGCCGCCGCTGCTGGTTGGTATAGACATAAAAAATTAATACTCCTTATTTTTGGATCCTCATTGTTTTGTTTTATTTGTTCAGCAAGAAAAAAACTGCATTAACGAATCAACTACAACCGTTTGTAAAGTCAAATTTTAAAGGAAGAACTGAATTAGGCGGATGTCTGAAAATCCTCACAGATGGTTCTGTCGGGCGTTCGTTAATTTTCGTAGAGTTTTTTCAAAGCGACTTCGTTTTATTTGCAATAGAAAAATTATTAATATTATAATACAAAACTACAATTAGAATATTTTTTTATTTTTTATGTGGGTATTTTACAAAATAAATACTATAAATATATATTTTTATTAACAAATATTAAACAATTAGGGGCTATGACACAAATATTAACATGTACATTGAACTTCCCATTATTTCTCCAGAGAGCTTTATGTTTTTACTAAAGAAAAATTTTCACGCTATAAAATTTTAAACTTAGCCTTAACGTTTTCTATTTCTTTTTTAACTCGAAAACTAATAAACTTACAGGAAAAATTATGCTAAGCTTTGTTGTTTATTATTTAATTAACTTATAATAAAAAAGTGCACAAAAGAAAAAAAAGATTCCTTGAATGCTGTTTTAACAAACAATTATGTTTTCAGTGAATGTCATTATTTTTTCAATAGCTCCAGAAATAGTGAAGAAATAAGTGATAATATAATAGTCATATGTATGCTATGTCAAAATATTTCTTTAAAGTTAATTTTCTTTACAAAAACAAATAAAAACTAAAGGACAATCTTGTGAAGAAATTGAACTTTTTTCAGTTTATTTTATTTTTTCTTTAAAGCTCATTAAATAATAACCAAAAGCAGAACATTAGTTTCCTCCAGGTTCACTAGTTTTCGTGTAAAAAATATTTTTAAAAAGTACGTTAAGTGCTCGGTGACTGACGCTATTATACTGGGCTAAAAATAATCTATCCCAGACAAAAATTTTATTTTTTTTAACAAAAACATTGATATACCGATTTCCTCGATTAAAACAACAATAACGGATAGTCCAATATACATACATACGTTGTAATGAATGCTTAAATGAATGTCCCTTATTTCTTTGGTTTTTTGTTTCTGAAAAATGTTTTAACTGTTTGATCAAGTATTAATTAATTCGTTATAGACATTTAACAATATTACATTAATTAATTAACTTTTTAATACATTTCACTTAAACTTTAAACAGATAATTTAAGCCAGTACATCAACCAAAAAAAAAATATTTGTATTGGATGTTCGTTATCAGTTCCCAAAGTTTGATTTAATGACCCTATGCAATACTTAGAGAACAAATATATTGAAATCTTTAGTAATCCTTAGTGTAATTGAAAGCTAACGACTCTTTTATTTTATTTTACACTTGCACTGAATTATTTCTGTATTGTAGAAGATATTCAAAGCATTTATTGTATACCGATCAATGAAATAATGCTTCAGTAGTTATTTATATCGAGTGATCACATTCGTTGGATCTTTACTGACTTCCCCTTATTTGTCACTATTTTTAAGTTTTCTGGTCACGATCGACGTGATGACAATATATGACTTTTTATTGAAGGTGAACCAAAGCGACGTTTTGCCTCCGTTATGAAAGCATTTTCCATTTGATCGCATATCAAATCAAAAAATAAATTTGCTATGTTGCTATGGAGAAGTGATTTAAATTCGAATGATACTTTAAAGTCCACCACACAGGATTGTGGTATATCTTTTAGTCCAGGACTAAAGCGCCACTCGTTGAGTAAAAAATTAAACAAGCGTCCATCTTTGCATACTGACTTTACCAATTTTGGGAATTCTATTGAAACGTTTGATGTGTAAACTTCGTTAAGTGGCGGGAATCCAACAATAAGATCTGCTTTAAAACCGTTCGTCTGCTTACTATGTACATGTGATTTTTTAACATATGGCACAAATTGGTGGTAGTGGGTGACGTCTGATACCACCTCGTACATTTCATGCATAGAGTACCTGCAAAATCGAGCAATAATTAAATAAAAAATATAATATCATTATTTAAGCGCAATAGCCATAGATACCTTCGGCCTAACTTTTTCTTACTGCCATTATATAGTGTTCATTTATTTTTACGGAATGGCGGGGAAAACTAAGCCCCTGAGAAAAAAAAGTAATGAATAGTTAACCGATATCTTTGAAAGTTTTTCATGGCAAATTATACTATCAAAGTGATGCCAGAGAAATTTAACATTCTTTAGGTACTGGGAGCCTTATGAGTCAAAACGCGAACCACCACCGTAAATGATAGGCACGCTTAGCACTAGGCTCCATCATAGCTAAACGAACTAAAAAATATGGGTTTAACCGTCTTGATCAATGGCTTGTGGCTTTAATAATTTTGATAATTTTTCAAAATTGGCGCTGCAGCTTATTACTTTCGCAAGTGTTTGTGTCGCGTGAGACCGAAGTTTATAAGTGATTTAGTATAAGATTTTCAATATAACATTTGGAACCACGATTAAGTTTAGCCTGTTATCACGGCTTGAATTTACACATGGGGTGTATAATTTTACATTATTAAAAAAAATTAAATCACGGTTTTTTATAATATACGCGGTGAGGAAAGGTGTGAAGCCTAAGTATAAAAATGTATTTTACTCCGTCGTGCGATAGATTTGATCTAGAAATGTCTTAAGCCCAAAAGTTTATTGGGCCCCTTGTAAAATATAGTTCTCCTTCACCCAAGCGATATTAAACCTTTTTTTCTTTCGATATGAACGCGTTACCCTAAAACATGATATTACTTACTTACCCGATTAATTCCTTTTTAATATATTGCCGATTTTTGTTGGTTAATTCTCTTATGGTAAAAAACTGACGTTGTGAACTGTTCGATGCAGCTGTCCTAAAAGAAAGATATTTAAATATAAAATATGACGTAAATTTCAGCATTTTTTAATTAAATAAATATTGTCAGGTAAATTTGCACTATTTTTGAGATTCGTAATGTTCCAAGGTTCAGCGAGTACATTATATATGTAGCTCCAATGTCAATGTAATTTATAAATCGTTAAGAATCCTGTATGGACATTGAACGAAGGTATGTTATGTAACTTAGTTTTAAACACATATTAAATTTGCTTACGAAATTTTGCATATGGAATTTATTAACTGCTTGTTTTGAAAAATTAATTGCACACTTTTTAACATTTTTTCGTTTTTAAAAAGAAAATTATTATCTATTTGTATAAAACAAAATTGTTTACAGACGACAGTCAAGCCTGTCAAAATATTTTACTTACAGCGGCGTAATGTCCAACAGCTGTTGTAATCAGCTGATTAAAGTCCGGGTCAACGCATACATACAATCTATAATTTTGCGGCTGTGTGCAATGTGGCTAGTCCATAGAATGTGCATAAGTACTTACAGAAACTGTGCTCATGCATCTAGGCTCAATTTCACAGTCGACAATAATGCAACAGCTTAACAAAATTTTTAGAGCCCCTTAAAAATCCCTTATATATTTTTCAGTTTCACATGCATTTGTCATAGATTTATGTTGTTTTGGAGTATATCTTTTTTGTATTTTGCAAAGCAAATGTCAAAGACAATTTTCAAAATTGGCGGAGATACAATCTCACATGGTAGCATGTTTATAAAGGACATGAAGAAAAAATAAATATAATATTTTTTGTTTTGTTTTCAATACAAAAATAAATTGTGTATGCTATAAGACCCCCCTCCCTCCCTTGAATAAATTTTTAATTTTCGTTGAAAATATGAACGAATTAAAATTAAATTTGTTCATTTTTGAAGTAAATGTACATGTTTGTGTTAAGCAATGTCACTATGATTCTTCTTTATTTTTAGTCCTACCTAATCACCTATGATAAGGATCGACAAAAATTTTTAAGAAAAATAAACACGCGACATATGAAATAGTTTTCTTTTTAATGTTTTGTTTTGCATCATTTTGACAACTCATGGTCAAGGAAATGATTGAATAATATAGGTTGCTGCGAAAAGAAATGCTACCCCAAAAGTAAGTTTAATGTCAGCATGAATCAGGTGATCGACTAAAACACCTTTGTTTTAACTATCTATTTTGACATTCGGCTGTTCATGACGTCTAACACTTTCAGAGAGGAATTTAGACGAGTTTGTTAGCTTACGAGAACCTTTATAGTTAAGTCATGAACAAAACTTAATAGTAGTTTGATTAAAAAAGAAAAACCCAAACCAAAGTCTCAAGCGTCTTCTTGTATGTTTCTTTTGATTATGATATTGGCAATTTGCGAATTCTAGTTTTAATTGATAACAAACAACAGCTGTTTCATTCAGCCGCTGTAAGTATCTCAGATGTCAGCATAAATTAAAACACACAAAAATGTAAACAAACATGGACGAACAAATTCAGAGATTCCACAATTTGGAACAAAACGTTACGTAGTTTTAATTAGAATTTTCTGGGACAAAATTGCAAAAAAATGCTACAAAATTTTCAGTCCAGTTGAAAGTAAAAATATTTGTTTTTTTCAAACACCACATTGCACAATTCCACTTATATTCGAAGTTTATTTATACTTTGGTCGTGCACAAAATGTTTTTTTTTAACCAAAATGATCACGTTTTGGTTGTTCTCGATTTTGACAATTCGCGAAGAAGCTAATAAATAATAGAGAAAGAGGTTACTACTTGGCTTCGCTGCCACCATGTTAGTTGAATCATGGGTGACAAACAACTCCTTTCAAAGAATATAACTTGTTGAATATAATTTTGTTAATTATTATTGAGTTAAACAGAGTTTAACTTGCGCTGGCCCTTAATATGAATAAAATAGTAAGTGTAAATGCAAAATCAATCTTAGTTATGTAATCTAATTAAATTAATAGCGCTTTGTTCTTAGTGGAACTTTAAAAAATGTGAAGCCAAGAAGACATAACTTTCACTCACAGCAGCTTAAAGTAGCCGAGCAACAGAAGCAGTTACAAGGGATTAAGGCAAAAAGAAAACGATTCCCTTTTGTTAAGGCAACTTTGGGAGGAGCGTTAGCCTCCTTTATATCTTACGATGGTGTTATCAATGAATTTACATACTGCGGTGCTAGTATTCGTTTTTTACGTTCCCTTAAGACGGCTTCATTGATAGCATTTGACTATTTACTATTGGAAATTCGTGAAAAAGACAATTATAACGAATTACTGCTTGCAGTGCATCAAAAAAGTGCTAATCGACTATTAGAAGCATGTCTATTGAATGGGGGCTTGTACATCAAGGTAGGACAAGGTTGTGCTTCTATTAATCACATACTACCAATAGAATATACGAGAACTTTAGCAGCGCTGCAAGATAAATGTTTTCAAACTACACGCGAGGATGTGCAAAAGGTGTTTCTAACTGATTTTGGTCAAATGCCTGAAAAAATTTTTCAGGAATTCGATTATGCACCCGTGGCAGCAGCAAGCTTGGCGCAAGTTTTTAAAGGAAAATTGAAAACTGGCGAAGATGTTGCAATAAAAGTATTTATTACCTAAATATATTGAAATTTTTTTAGATAATCTACATCTGTATGTATCTGTATACACTTTTTCATTAAAGGTACAATACAGTGACTTGAAGAAAAGATTTAACAGTGATCTGGGTACAATAATTTTTTTGCAAGATGTCATCGAATTGTTTTTTAAAGATTATCATTTCGGTTGGATTTTGCGTGGTGTGCAGAAAAATCTAGTACAAGAACTAAATTTTGTTGCGGAAGCCAAAAATTCGGAAAAGTGTGCAAGTCATTTGAAAAAATTTCAATTTGTTCACGTGCCTAACGTATACTGGGATGTTACGAAAACCGTAAGAAACCAAGACAAAAATAACAACCAACAACTTCTAGGCTTTGTCATTTTAAACGAACAAAAATCAGTAAATACGATCAGATATTTTCTTAAAAAAATATATCCTCACTTTCACCGAAAACCCTAGCAAAATGAGATTTATTAATTGCAATGAAAACGCGAACCGCACGGACCAGATAATCAAAAACGAGGATCATATGGCCACGTTATGCTAAATAAAGGATGCTCAGTTTCGCAACCATATAATCAAAATATTGACAGTCCCAAAATTCCGTTTTTTAATTTAATTTATTGAAATCTATCTTCGGACTCTATCGGACAGTTAAACAAATACAGGCAATAAATAAATTCTTACTTTTTGTTTCTACCTTAGCGAGTGCTTACTATGGAATGGATTGATGGTTTCAAAATAAGTGATGTGGACCAAATAAAGAAAAATAAATTCAACATTTCGGATATCGATACGAAACTTTTTAAAATGTTTTCTGAACAAATATTTTGTACTGGTTTTGTACACGCTGATCCACATCCAGGAAACAGTAAAACTTTACAAGCTAATACTTTAAAAAAATAAATTATATAAATTTTTTTTTTTTTCTTAAAAGTTTTTGTTCGCAAAAATCCAGAATCCAGCGAAATTCAACTGGTACTACTTGATCATGGACTCTACGAAGTTCTACCTCGGCATGTGCGTTTGGCACTTTCGGAGTTTTGGGAAGCCACAGTATTGCGGGATGAAAGAAAAATGGCCGAAGCCGCCAAAAAAATTCAAATAAATGATTATATGAAATTTGCCGAGGTTTTGTTTCAGCAACCAATACGCATACATGGGGGCCGAATTAAAACTAAGCTTACTGAAACAGATATTGCTTATATGCAAGAGGTGGCCAGAAAAAATTTTGATTTAATTATGAGTACATTAAAAACTATGCCGCGAAATATGTTATTCGTTGTAAGGTACATAAGTGGCTGATTAATTTTACTTTTAGGTTTTTTATAAAAATGTTTCTTGTTCTTATTTTAAGAAATTTAAATACGGTACGGGCAATTGGTCGTCATCATGGTGATGTTGTCGATCGTCCCCATATCATGGCACGTCATGCACAACGCTCTGTTTATAGCGATAACCAAACGATGGTTGGATACATGCGCTACCTTTATAGGAGAATGATATTTGAATACTCTTATTGGTAAACTATTTTTGTGTTTTTTTTTAACTTATGCAACAGTGAAAACATTTTTCTTTTAGGCGGAATACATTCAACCTTAAATGTTTAAATTTATATTTATATATTTTGCATATGTTAGGACGTGCACCGAAATCAGCTAAAACCCTTTTAAAAGATTTGCTAGTGCAACAGCATCCTGATAATAGTTTATCATAATTTTTAAGCATGTCTTACAAATTTTTATAAACTCGGACATTAGTTGAAATTTATATAAGCTAAGTAAGCAATAAATGTTATTAAAAAAATATCGCCTGAAACTTGCATATTTTTCTAAATAAATTTCTAGAACTATGCACGATCACCGTAATACCCTGGTTCTTTTTTTAGTCGAAGAAAAAGACAATAACATATACGTAACTAAAAGTCAATTTTATTTTAGCAACTGCAATTAAGCTTTGATAATATTTACCTACCAATGTTTAATTCTGATTGTAGTTTAACTTAGTCTATTATCCCTTAAAAAATATGTCTTAAGATGCCGTACTCGATGTTAATCAATTTCCTAAAATATTTTGCCTCAACTCAAAAGTTTGTGGAACGTAGAATATTTAAAAATGAATGAATAATATACATATATATTTTTTTAACTTTATTGAGCTTACTTTTCAATATAATATGTGTCAACACGAAATAAAATTACATTTAGAAAGAAGAATTAAAGATGGGCTAAAGCTATTCTTACTAGTTTCGTCCGTTGCTTGGCGTACTCATCAGTGAATTTTAAGCTGATTAGTAAGAATTTGTAAGTCTGATATATGTATTTCCATTTTTTTCCATAGATCTGTTCATTGTACCATGGATCTGTTGAGAACTCAAGCAAAGCAAAAAATTCATTATTCTGTTTATCTTTTTTATTGTGTTGGACTGTTTCATTTTTTCTTGGGCTTTCAACAGATCTATGCAAAAGATCAAATGAAATTTCGGGCTAGACCGGGTCAAACCCGTAAACTTGGTAACCCTGTTCCTTTTATAGTCGAAGTGTGTTAACACAAAGTCCCGGGATTGAGATATCTAGTGGGGCTAATAGTTAATGCTCCGAGATAATGAATCAATATCCCGATCGTATAACTTGTACAGGAAATACTAGAATCAAAGTGGCAAGCCATTCTCGAAGGCTCATACTCACCACGCTCAAACTTTACTAGCTAAAGCGTTGAACAGAATTGGAATAGGGTTGGGAAAGCGGCAACGATTACTCGCTGTAAAAAATTATGACACACTTGATCGTATGAAATTGAACAGAATTACGGCGTACGACTGGTAACCTGCCGATGGGTACCTGTCTATTTAGATTAAATACCAATTTTTTTTGACACCGAGTAATCGTTGCCGTTTTCCCGACCGCGTCCCAATTCTGTTTAACACATAACAAGCATGTGAGAACTCTGTTGATTTTTTCCCCTTTCAAAAGTATGGCAACATCACAGCTGATATTGAAGCCATAAAACAGCTGACTGACTTTTTGTTTTTCCCATTTATACCATTGAAATATTGGCTGAAATATAAATGACATTAAATCAAGGAAACCAAAACGAGTTCGACACGAACACAGCACCCACATTCAAGGATACTTGGTCGGTATGTAAAATGGAATACAATCTGAAACTGTCATTCATTCATTTTCATTCAATATTTTAATTGCGACACCACTTGCCGATAGATACGACCTTGCGAATTGTACAAAGATGAATACGATGACTGCACCAGCTTTAAAGCACGATTTCATCAATATTTTGTGCATGGCAAAAGTATCGACTGTTCACAATGGCAACGTGATTTCGAAAATTGCGTTCGCTATGAAAAATCTAATGGGAACGATATTGCTGCATGTGAAGCGGTGATAAAAAGCGAAGCAGAACGTCGTGTGGTGCGCATGAAAGCCCACTACGGTAATACAACATGGAAACCTCGTACTAGTCCACCACCAGACTGGTCGAAACCATTACCTGAATGGTTTGAAAAACGCAATGAGAACACGTACTTAAGTTTGAAGCAAATGGAGTTAGATGGTCGTGCACCGATGCAAGAAGATGTAAAATCGTACTGTGTAGTTATGTAAAAACTTGTGCTGCTAATAATTAATTTCAGTTTAATTAAAAATTTCTTTAAAATATAAAAATTTTATTTTTTTACCATTTGTTTCAAAAGAACCCGATGTTAAACATAAGGAGATCGTGTTTGTTTGAAAGATTTGAATCAATTTAAATTCATATGCCTGTTCAGAAGCTACCCATTCTATCTAATTTATCTAATACTTTTCCTGCATGATTTTTCACAGAAATTTGTTACATGATCGTTTTTGTTTTAGCTACATATTCGATTTTGCTTTGCTTTGAATCAATCTGCTGAATTCCTTTCACAAAAGAGAGTGGGACATTACGTTGGAATTGGCAGCAATTTCTTACACAAGCGGTTTTGTCTTAACCATGATTTACCATGGTCTTAACTATGTACCCAAATTTGTTTCGATTCGAATAAACTTACTATTGTCGAACTAGTTGAGTAACGGAGTCGATCTTAAATTATTTCGAATTTTTTAAATAAACCATTTTACTATAAAAATTATTCGCCCCAAATACAATCAGGAGCATAAAATGTATGAATTAGGGAGTAATTCATACGTGCTCTTGGACTGTTCCAATATAACTGCAAGGATCATACTTTTCTATGCTTTTGTATGCTTGTTAATGAAATTTCCTTTTTTTTTTGATAGATAGAATTCTGTGATAGGCAGGCTAACCACTGAACTACGGTGCTTCCCTTTTTATGTACAAAAAAGGGCGTAGATCGAATCTACGTTATAAAATAACAATGAAAAAACAACCGTGTATTTGTGCGACCTTTAAAAGCCTGCACCCCTTTTAGATATTACTCCCACTCTTAAGGCTTTCGCGTGAAGTGTAGGTGTTGATAGAAATTCGAATCATTAGTCTAAAAGTGGAGAATTTTCGAAAGATACTAAACACTATCCACCAACAGGAAAATTGTGGTTATTTTAAATTTTTTTAAGGTCGCCTAGCACCGTGTTTTTGCATGAAATTAATCAGTGCGACAAAAATCGGTGATTTATAAAAACTTACCGCATTTATTTGCTGCTTTTTAGCATATACCATAAATGGATTTTATGCTTCTAACTTTTGCACTTGTTTAATCAATCATAAGACGTAATAAATCAATTAAATGGATCAAAAAACTTGTCATGCAATCGATATTTTTCTAATCCAACAGCAAAAAGCATTGTGCATCGTTACACGCTTCCCAATAAAAGGGTTTAAATTGTAAATAAAATTTAACTGATAAGTTTAAAATCAAAAATATTTACATTTGTATGTTAAATTATTTTTTCTATATAATTTTATTTAAAACTTACTGATGCCCGCGGCTTTGTGCGCGTAGCCTGTTTTTAGTTTATTCTGTGAAGGGAAACAATTTAAATTTTTTAGTAGACCTACTCTGCCCTCAGTAACGAATAGAGCCTATCTAAGAAACTGCATATTCTGCATTCTTATGTTATCGGATATCTTAGGAAATTACACATCTAATGAACTACGCCAACTGTCTAAACCTATCAAAAATCTCCTAAGAGAGATTCCTTCAAACACAAACTTTATTTCGGTTTTTCCGATTCCAGCCCATATACTGACACTATCATAATATGGGCTGAAATCGGATTCCAGCGAAAAACTAAAATGAAGTTCGTGCCCTCAAAAGTTAAAAACGTGGGCTAATTAAACTTATTCGGAAATGAAGTAGTTCTACGTGGGCAGCAATTAACCAGAGGTACCATGATATTTCAGCAGGATAATACGGCTGTTCATACAGCAAAAATAATAAAAGAGTTTTTCCGGGACAATCTTCTAGGATGACCAGCTCGTTGTCCTGACCTTAATATTATTGAAAGCTGCTTTGGTTGTTTGGCTGTCAAATGTATGCAGAAAACCGGCAGTATGAGTAGATCTACGAGCTCAAAAACACCATATTAGCTATTTTAAGCTATTTAAATCCTTACATAATCGAATAACTGAAGTGGTAAAGAATAAAGAAGGATCCACTTATTATTAAAATAATGTCTTATTTTTTTATAACACTTAGAACGAATTTTAGTTACAAAAATGTTGAGCTATCGTTTTGTAGCACCTTAAAAGTGAGTTTTTAGTTTAATTCAAAAATGCATTAATTTTTTTGACAAATTATTTATAAGTTAATCATTTTATTAGCTTGAAGAATATACATACATGACTGTGAGTTTTGAATGTTTTGTTTGATTAAATGATTTTTTATCCCATCTCCTATAGTTTTTGAGATATTTCGTTTCAAAAAATGCTCAAAAACGCCAATAACAACAAAGTGTGCATTTAGTAAAAGAATGACCGATATGCATGTGCATTTTTACTAAAGTAGATCTAAAGCGAAATCAACTTCTCTTAAGCGCTCAAAGCCAATAAACCAGAAATAAATTTTACTTTATACAATCTATGTATGTGTACACAGATAATGATACGAATTAGTTGCATTGATAAGAAGCTTTCACTTTTTCCATATAAGCTTAAACGGCACCTATTCAAAAGCACAGAACATTTCAAGTCGTCTAGAAGCCAAGATGAAACTTTTATTCGCGTTGTTTGTATTAGGCTGTTTCGGAGCGGCTGTCAATGGAAGTAAGGATAAGACACTTAAGATACATTTAAATACATTTTTATAGTAATATGTTGCTCTTATTAATATCAATTTTTCTCAGAAATCATTAATTGCTACTATGGCACTTGGGCAGCATATCGTCCTGGCAATGGTGCTTTTGAACCTTCAAATATTGATCCATTCTTATGCACCCACATAAGTTATTCCTTTTTCGGAATTGGCGATGACGGTGCATTTAGATCACTGGATACTTGGTTGGATATGGATGATGGAAGAGGTATTGCACTCCTATTTAATCTATTGCTCATACTAAATGTTTTTTTTTAGCTTTCATAAGCAAAACTATAGCATTGAAACAGCAAAATTCCAACTTAAAAGTTATAGCCGTTGTTGGTGGCTGGAATGAAGGTTCTACAAAGTACTCGTCCATGGCAGCAGACGCCGGTAAACGTTCTCGATTTATTTCGACCTCTGTGCAGTTTGTGCTCGATCATGGTTTTGATGGCTTGGATTTAGATTGGGAGTATCCAGCACAACGAGGTGGTAGTTCAGAAGATAAAAGCAACTTTGTGAATCTATTGGCAGAGTTGAAAGGAGCGTAAGTGAAGTTCATGATCTTTCGGCCTATAAGTTTAAACATTGTTCTGAACTCACCTGATCGGATTAAATCTGATAAAAATCTGTGAGAAATCATTTTTCAGTACACATCCTTCCAAGATCGAAACCCAAAATTAGGTCTAAACGAGAAAAACCATTCTTTTCCAATATGAAAGCTAATTCCTGTAACTGACTAATTAACTTCTATTTGGAGTTAAATTTGAAATTCATCACAGAAGTAACATTTTTATTTGTGCAGGTGGTATATTTTTGCTTATTCTTTGTTGCACGATATTTTTGGGCGATTTTTTAGATTAGGACACTTAGCTTTCTGTTGTTCTTATAACCTGTTACTTAGTTAAAAATAAAATTGTTTTACAGTTTGGCATCCCATGGTAAAACTCTTGGTATTGCAGTTTCAGCTACTGAAGCTTCCGCTAGCCAATCGTATGATGTTCCTGCAGTCGCTGCAAATGTTGATTTCATTAATGTTATGACATATGATTTCTCTGGTGCGTGGGATAGTGTAACGGGTTTCAATGCTCCACTTCATGGTAATGGCGTTAACAATGTAGAAACTTCTATTAGATGGTGGCTTTCAGCAGGTACTTCATACTTAAGAAACATCAATACACGGTAGATTCCAATTCGATTATTTTACTCAAATATCTTTAAAATTCACATTTCTGTGGAATATCTTCAATTGAGGACATTCGCCGGCTTGTTAATTTTTCATGGTTTACATTGTTATAACAATTTTTTGATTCAGGTGCTCCTGCTTCAAAACTTTTACTCGGTATTGGTTTCTATGGACGCACATTTACATTGACTAACAGCGCAGAACATGGTGTAGGTGCACCAATAACTGGAGGTGGAGCAGCTGGTCCATATACACGTGAATCTGGTTACCTAGGTTACAATGAGATCTGTGAAGACAAGTCCTGGAACGTTGTATGGGATAACGTCGCTGATGATCCCTACGGTTGGAAGAGTAATCAATGGGTTGGATATGATGACACACAAAGCATTGCTATAAAAATTGAACTACTTAATTCGTTAAATTTGGCCGGCGCAATGTTGTGGTCTATTGAGACAGATGATTTCCGCGGTGCTTGTGGTCCACGTTATCCACTTTTAACTACAATAAATAAGGGCTTTGGTAACAATGTTGAAGATCATCCAGCTCCTCCCGTACCAACTCAAGCACCATCAACTTCGGCTCCTCCAACAGTTGCACCTCCTAGTGCTGAAAGTTGTAACGGTGCCGATGGGTACTATCCTACTGGTACTGACTGCAGACATTACTATCAATGTGTTGGTGGCTTAAGGTACAATTTTGAATGCGGTGCAGGGTTATGCTGGGATTCTTCAATTATGGGTTGCAATTGGCCGTAATTTAAAAAGTTACCGAACTAAATAATCCATTTTTGTTGTAATATATATAAATATTTGAGTAAATAAAAAAACTATCAAGTTAAAGTGTTTATTTAGTTCATAGGATATTTCTTATATGAAACATTGCATAGTTTGAGAATTTCATAATTTTTATAGTCTATTGCTATCGGGAATGCTGTTCAAAATTTCATCTAGAATACAATTTAAAATTAATCTGCCTTATTCTTATTAATTATTCCAAGACAAATCGTTCTCCTAATATGATTATCTGTATTTCGGTGTTTCTAGATTTCATGTTTTTATGTAAGTACTATATATGTAGATATCATTTGAAAGATAATTTACTAAGTACGAAATTGTTACATAAAATCTTTGAAATCTGTCTAATAGCACTCAAATCATAATCGAATTTTTTTTTTAGCTCTATTACATGAATATTTGATGGCCATGGAGCTAACGAATTCAAAAATATCAATATCTCAAAAAAAATTAAGTCTTTTAACTGTTTTTGGAAATGGGCGACTATTATGTAGTATTAGACCGGTTCAAAAAAAAAAGTCTCTGAAATTTAGAGGCACCGGCAGTTTCCTATTCCCATAAGTGTCCCGAGTGGGATGTGTAACCAACTTTTTCTAAATATTGCGCTCCTGATTAGCGATTTCCATATTACTCTTGAAACTTTCGCATAAAAAAAAAGTTCACCAACAACCTTAAAACGATGGTGGTTATCGTTGAGGTGAACTTTTTTTTTAATTCAGTCTCACATTCGGAGTAGTTTTGAATGGGAAATTCGAATTTCTCATTATTTTTTAATTATGTTGTTGTCTTCAGTGGTAAAAACTGAAAATAATCATGAAATTTCGTCAAAAATTAAAATTTTTTTATTTAAAATGAAAAATCAGGTCTAAATTTTTGGATTTTTTTGGTTTTATTATTTTGAATAATTCATTTTTTTCCTCCTCTATTTGATGGTGTTAACCGCAAATTTTTATTATTTTTGTACTTAAAAATATAAACATAAATATAATTGAACAAAGGAGTTTTTTCATATTGAACCTATGTTTTAACAGGGAATATAAATTTTAATGTGGAAATCTGTTTCAAAAATATGAAATCTAGTTTACTTGAACCAAACCAAGTGTATAGAATTAGATAAATATATTTCATATTTTTCGAAACAGATTTCCACATTAAAATTTATATGTTTTCTAGATTTTCAAAAATGATGGGGAATCGTGAGCCACCGCCTTAATTAAGTCAAAACCAAACAATTACGATGAAAAACTTTATTAAAGAACTGGAAATTCAATGTAGGACGTGGTACATTCGAAAATTTAGCGACGGCACGAAGGGAATTGTTATTAATTTTAAAACGCTTAATAGCTCCAAAAAAGCTGAAAAATCAATCTTTTTTATCTTGTTTTGCATAATAACGTGGCATAGTGGCTGAAAATTAACAAAAAACAGAAAAATTTTATAAAAATATTTATTTATCTATTCATAGCCTCCCTTACGTAATTTGCCGTTGTCAAATTAAACAAATATTTATGCAGTTTAATATACAAACATTAATGCAACTGTTAATTGCAATTCAAACTAGACACTGTTGTTCTTATTTTTTTTTAAATAATCAAATATTTGTTCAGCCTTTACTCTGCGAAAAAAATTGGCAACAAATGCCCTTATTGCGGTTGTCGATTTACAATAGATAAACGCTCTTTTTCGATTATCGATTCGGTTCGGTATTGTGTTTATCAACTAGTAGAATGTTTGTCGACTGTAAATTACAAAACAATCGCTGGCTGTTCTATCATTTTGTTTTGATAAATAAATATTTTTTGTTTTTTGACGCAATTCTTTTTATTGGGTTTCGTGATCGTTTCTATTAGATCAATGACTATCGATTTTATCGCAAATCGACAACTGCAATATGGACCAAAGTAAACGAATAAAATAAATTTGACGCTTTTACGGAGTTTCAATTATACTTACAGCAATGAAATTATATCTTTATACTTACAGTTCCTTACAGTTATGTAATTTATATACGTTTTTATTTTTCAAAGATGTAGTTTTTAAGATTAAATAAATTAATAAGATAAATAGAAGTACTGTCCAGGAAACCTGCCGCCCTCAAAAAGTGCCGCCCCCCTACGCTACGCCACTGCTTCTGCCCGAAATTTCATTTAAGTTTTTATGCAATTATTTTATGTACATATGTATATTTAGACCTCAATACGAAGATGAAATTGCGTTCAGAACTAATAGCAAATTGGCCTTAACTCACAACCTTAACTTTATTTTTCTTAACTCGACTTAAGTTTTTATTGCTTGTTGGCACAAATACATATTTCGACCTATAAGTTTAAAGATGAATTTTTAGATTAGGACAGTTAGCTTTCTGTTGTTCTTATAACCTGTTACAGTTAAAAAATAAATTGTTTTACAGTTTGGCATCCCATGGTAAAACTTTGGGTATTGCAGTTGCTGCTACTGAAGCATCCGCTAGCCAATAGTATGATGTTCCAGCAGTCGCTGTAAATGTTGATTTCATTAATGTTATGACATATGATTTCTCTGGTTAGGGGATACTGTAACGGGTTTCAATGCTCCACTTCATGGTAATGGCGTTAACAATGTAGAAACTTCTATTAGATGGTGGCTCTCAGCAGGTACTTCATACTTAAGAAACATCAATACACGGTAGATTCCAATTCGATTATTTTACTCAAATATCTTTAAAATTCGTATACATTTGTGTGGAATATCTTTAATTGAGGACATTCGCCGGCTTGTTAATTTTCCATGATTTACATTGTTATAACAATTTGTTGATTCAGGTGCTCCTGCTTCAAAACTTTTACTCTGTATTGGTTTCTATGGACGCACATTCACATTGGCTAACAGCGCAAATCATGGTGTAGGTGCACAAATGACTGGAGCTGGAGCAGCTGGTCCATATACACGTGAATCTGGTTACCTAGGTTACAATGAGATCTGTGAAGACAAGTCTTGGAACGTTGTATAAGATAACGTCGCTAAGGTTCCCTACGGTTGGAAGAGCAATCATTGGGTTGGATATGATGACACACAAAGCATTGCTATAAAAATTAAACTACTTAATTCGTTAAATTTGGCCGGTGCAATGTTGTGGTCTATTGAGACAGATGATTTCCGCGGTGCCTGTGGTCGACGTTATCCACTTTTAACTGCCATAAATAAGGGCTTTGGTAACAATTCGCTCCAAATTTTTGTTTCCATATATTGGCAAATAAAAAAATATCGAGTTAAAGTGTATATTTTTGTCCATAGGATATTTTTTATATGAAATATTGCACTTTTTTTGCTAACACCAATGATTCTTTAAAAGCAGGTGGAGTCGGAGTTAGGGCCGGATTTTCCTTAGAGGCACACTAGGCCAGTGCCTAGGGCGGCACGATTTTAGGGGCGGCAAATATTGGGAACTTTGAAATTTTAGTGATTGTATGCACTAAATTACCTAAAAATATTAACCAGCAAAAAAATGGGGCGGCAATTTCTGACTGGCCTAAGGGCGGCAGATTTCTAAATTCGGGCCTAGTCTGAGTGTTTGTGCGAAATACGTATGAGTGTAAGCTCTTTAATTATCCTGATCCTGAAGATCACTATTAATTTAAATAATACACAATTTAGTTTCATTTGTGCACATAGGCTCCATTCAATACCTGTACAATCTTTTTTGCAAGAATTATCAAACTTTCTTAAATATGAAAAAGCAAATATGATCTCTGGCGACTTCAATTTAGATTTGCTACTTTCATGTGCTGCTATTGATAGTTATTTAGCGCTTATAACGAACCACGGGCTTACCTCATATATAAATGAGCCCACTCGAGCAACCTCTAATATGTGCGAAGATCATGTTCTTTGTCGCTTTGATAATTTAGCTCCATACTTATATACATATGTACGATGGAATTTATAGAAATATCTTTTTTGTAAATTGTTTTCGTGGTAAATTGTAATGAGAACTTATATCTTCTCATCAGACTAAAAACAAAAAAAAAGAACATTTATGTTTGTTATTTTATATATTTCAAATTATTTGTATTTATTCATATTCAGACAATAGTTTTCAAACATTTTTATACAGTCATTTTACACTATATTTATTGCACAATCATACAATCGTTTTTATATCTTATGTATTAATTTACACTAAGATTAATCTTTTTTTATATAACTAAATGCTTGTTTTTATTTTTCTAGTTTATTCGATTTATTTACATACTGTAAACTTTTTTTTCAGCTTCTGAGTCGCATTTGCTCGCAAATATACATCCTATCATATCTTCTTTATGCAACCGAAATCAAAAATTATAAATATCCGAAGATATGTATTCGTACTCACGATTCTTGCTGACTTGTCTGGAGTTAAGGCAATCAAAATTTTGTAGACGGTAATCTACATTTTAATCCTGATTTTTGAAGTAAAAATAATTAAAAATTACGTACGAAGGTGAGTTAAACAGATTTTAGTGCAATTGAAATGGAATTAAACGAAATTTTGTGTGGAAAATGAAGATTGCCTTAACTCCAGACTAGTCAGCAAGAATCGTGAGTACGAATACGTGTGAGAACGAGTCTTACTCTTCATATATTTATACATTTTACCGAAATGTGCGACAGCGTTCCATTTGTTAATTTAAACGGTATCGAAAGATTTTTCACTATAAAGTATATGATTTCAATTGTTAAGATTGGAATTCACATCATATAAAACAAAACTGCATCAATTGGTTGAATTAGCATATTTTTTGGCGTAAATTAACTCTGGAAATCGTGTTAAATTTTCTACATTTATTGTAATTCAGTATCTTTCTTAATGGGCCAACCCATTGGATTTAGGAAATAGACCACTTCAAAAACATCGTGTTAAAATTTCATAAAGATCCGAGCTCTCTAAGTATATTTTGTCAACTTAATTTTAGCGAGCTCTCCGGCTCAATAAAATAGACTTAAAACGAGTTTCTCTCGAAATCACTCTATTCATACGGTGCCAGTCTTATTTTCTCCGAAACTACTGAGCTGATCCTTATGAAATTTTTACCACATAGTCGTCATATGTTTGGGAATCGCATCAACCAAAATCAAGTCAAATTTTCTAAGCCAACAAATCATCCAAGAAATCCTCATTTTTCGAACACTTCATATTATACTTTGTAAGAAAAAAAATAAAAAATATTTTTCAATTAAACGAAATTTAATAAAAAGTTCTATTATTCCATAACATTTTAAAATTAGTTGCGTTAAAAAATGTTGGTAGGTTTCGCTGACTTATGCTTTTCTATAAATGGCCATGAAAAACACTTCCATTTTTTGTCCCATTCAAATCGCTCTTTTATTGCCTTTATCTTGGAACCGGTAGTACGTCTGCCGTCAAATTTACCTTTTCTTTTTTGAATCTTTATACCTTCAGCAAGATTTAACAGAGCAAAAGTCAATGCAATGGTCTCTCTTTACGATATTTTATCAAAACAAAATGTGCAGTAGAAATATCGAAATAAGAAAAATTTTGTTTGCGCGACTTTGCAATCGAATATCTCCAAATGCGTTATAAATAGATGATATTATTATGATTTTGATATATGTAAGTTAAATTTGATGTGTTTCCCTATGAAAATATGAAAAACAAAGTGTTTTCAAGAACTTTTAATTTTTTTGTCACGGTGTACCTCTCGGTGGAAATGCCCATATCTATTTGTGCCAATTCGCACCACAAAAAAAAACTTTTTGACATGGAATAAAACGTTCCAGTTGCAAAGTTTATCTACTTATTTGCCTGTTCTAAGTCGCTTTAAACGCACTGAATTTATCCCTGCAGTTAATCGGACTAACGTAAGAATAGTTTTGAACTAGTTCCAAAAAGAGCTAATACTGGCTCCAACTTTTATATATTATGAACTGACGATTTTTCAATGTTGATGTCATACAAGTGTCTCTGTATGTATTACCTTTTTACCAGTATTGGGACATTTATTGAAGCCTTCCATCTTAATCGATCCCAGGATCTGGTGTATGCGCTCATCTAATTCCTGAAGCGAAATTCAGGGATCGTATGATCGAAATTGGCGGCTGTGAATTAATAATTCTTTTAGCTGAGGGTTGCTTCTATTCGCACTATGTGCCCGGGTCACATTTTTAACTTTTGAACTACATCATTATGTGCAACTCGTAGATTGCTCAATTGCATCTTCTTCTCCATACACTATCCTCAAATATCTGATCAATTTCTTATTCTTCTTATTTTCTATTTTTTTGGTAAGCAATATTAAAAAATTAATTAATAAAATAGCAAAAACTTTAATTTTTGGTGTAGGAAAAACTTGATGACCTCTTTTTTTGCTTATTTTAACAAAACTTTGGCAACCTGGTAGAACCTGTACCGTAACTATGTAGTCAACAATCGACTCCATACTGAACAACAGTTTTGAGCACATGATTTGTGATAGTCAGAAACTTTGAATATAGGTTGCCTAGAGTATACTTTGTTCGAAATTTCACCGGAATGTCGTTTGTAGAAGTGAAATTCACTTCAAGGTAGATCAATTCCTTGGCTCGAAATTATAGATATCGATTTTGAAATATTTTGTCCCAGACGGTGGATAGATGTTGTTGGTATGTTACTAAACAACCATAGCCAGCCAAACTGTAATTTGTTTAGAAAATTATTCACCTTATTATTCAGTTTAAAAACTTGTTCAACAAACAAGAAAAATTTCAATGCAGCATATACAGTGGCTCCAACGCATAATCGGACAAAGCTTCTTTTCTTAAAAATCATATGAAAAATTACGAACCAATTGGAACTTCAAAAAAATTGGAATGACATTCAATTCATCCTTAATCGTCTATTCATACCACAACAAAAAAATTTTAAAAAATCTAACAATAATTTTTTTAGAAATTATAAAAAATGAACAACACACTTTTACTTGCTCAGCGAATAATCGGACAACATACCAAGTATGAAGTGAAAAACTTGTCGATATTTTTTTTTTATAAATGATTATTTTGAGTATTTTGTTTTACGTTGCGTTACTTTGCATCTATTACTTATATTCAGTGCTAGAAATTATATTAATTACAACGCGTATAATCAGCAATGGCTCCAAAAGGAAAGCAAGTATGCCAGCTTATTGTAAAATTACATGGAGAGGGAAAACTGTCCACGTAATTGGTGAATTAGTCGCAGAAAGTCATTCGACTGTCCACAAAATCATAAAAAGGTACCGTGAAGAGTTTAGATTGGCTTGCAAGTCCAAAGATGGGCAGGGAAAAAAGCTTAATAGAAGATTACAACGCAGCATTTTAAACGAAATTAAAAAATATCCGTTCAAAACTGCAAAAAAAATCAAATATATCTGAATAATTGGCTTGGAAAGGATGTATGCTTGAGCACTGTATGTAGTGCGTTACATAAGAACGATTTTCATGGTAGAGTTGCAAAAAAAAAGCCATTTATTAGCCCAATTAACGCAATCAGGATGGTGAAATTTGTAAAAAATAATACCATCTCAAAACTGATGAATTTTGAAAAATCGTAAACACTCATTTAATATGTTTAGAATGTTGTTATTTCAACTTCATCTGTATAGAGAATCTTCAATATATAGAAAAAAGTTGAAATGACAACATTTTAAACATATTAATTGAGCGCTTACGGTTTTCCAAAATTCATTAGTTTTGAGAAGGTATTCTCTTGTAAATTTCACCATCTTGATTGCGTTAATTGGGCTCATAGATGCTTTTTTTCTTACGATTCTACCATGAAAATCGTTCCTATGTAACACACTCCGTACATAAATTTCGTTTAAAATGCTGCGTTCTAATCTTCCACGAAGCTTTTTTCTCTGCCCATCTTTGGACTTGCAAGTCAATCTAAAGTCTTCACGGTACTTTTTTATGATGTCGTGGACAGTCGAATAACTTTTTCCGACTAATTCACCAATTTTATGGACAGTTTTCCCTCTCCATCTAATTTTACATCAAGCTGGCATATTTCGAATGTAGCTTGCTTTCCGTTTGGAGCCATTGCTGAGAATACGCGTTGTAATTAATATAATTTCTAACACTGAATGCAACCAATAGGTGCAAAGTAACGCAAAGTAAAAGAAAATACTCAAAATAATCCTTTATAGAAAAAAATATCCACCATTTTTCCATTACTTGGTATGTTGTCCGATTATTCGTTGAGCAAGTAAAACTGAGTTATTCTTTCTATAAAATTTCTAAAAAATTTATGGTAAGGTTTTTTTAAATTTGTTTTTTGTTGTTTGAATTTGGATTAAGGATGAATTGAATGGCATACCAATTTTTTTGAAGTTCCAATTAATTCGTTATTTTTTACATATTTTTTTGAATTTTGTCCGATTATTCGTTGGAGCTACTGTATGTATGTATTTCCTTATCTAGGAATAATCACGAGAAAAACTGATTGTTGTGTTTATACAATTGAATGCATTTAAAAGTAAAAATCTGTAGGCACAAAATATTTCGATTATACATACACATGTATATGTTTTAATTTATATCTTCTAAGGGTAAAAATCATACCGGGACAAGTAAAAATGGGTTTTAAAGAGACACTAGTAATTTACAGTTACTAAAAAAAGTTTTACACATCATGTATTTAAAAATTTTTATTTTTAATTTTTGATGTTATTTACTAATATTTGCTTTAGCAAAAAAAATATATATATAACGTCGGTTGACAAATAATACTTATTAAGAATAGATAATATGTTTACAACGCACAGCAGTATAAGCTTGTGTTTAAGGCTTGTACAGCGTTGCCTTGTGAACACAGATGTGCTAAATTTGTCACCCTAAATGCATATGTGCAAATTTCGCATGAACTCACTTTCGTATTAAAAAAAAAACAGCATGTAGCCATTTTACACGCAAGTTTGTATGGCTTTTAAGAAAATTATTCTTGACGCGTTACTCATAGTGGACCGAAGACATATTAGAAATATTTAACCTTTAATTGTCAAAAGGGCTATAACCTCTCGCTCATCGATATCTGAACAAAATTTCTTATTTCTTGTTTTTCAATGCTGAATCTAAATCTAACCTTAAAATATATCTAGCACATCAAGATTTTGAGATACTCGGTGCTATGGTCGCCAGTGAAAAAAAAAAAAAATCGTGGTTCCGTAGCCGGGTTGAAATGTTTTTTTTTTTGTCTAGCCCTCTATCACGTCAGGAATTTGAAATATTCAAACCATGTTTCAAAATGTCATTTGTGTATTTTTATCCACTGGCGACTTTAGGATGGAGTATCTAGGTGCTGACCTACTGGCAATGTTCTATGACTTGATTTGGATGCGGTATTGAATAATTCATAAGAAATGATAAATTGTATAAAAATTGTCAAAGAGCATTTGATAATTGCGTAGAAGACGTGCCTTCTTCGGGCTTGAATTCCAAAAACATTGCCATTAAATGATCGATAAACCAGAGTAGGACCATATACATATTCCAAATGACATTGTATAGGTATTGATTCTCATTCAAACTTGTTATATAGTAATTTTTGAATTGGAATTTGCTTTAACTTTCTCATCAAGTGTAAACTCAGAGCTTCATTTCTTCTATTATTAGAAATTTTAAATTAAAGTTTATGAAAAGTTGGTTCAAATATAACAAAAATTAAATAAACAATGCGGGAGGAGAAATCGAGACTTACCTTTTATCGATAAACGCATATTTTAAAACATAAAAATTCAAATTCAAAACATCAAAGTATAAGTTCTTGCGATGTTTGCCCATATACATATTTACATAGTTATATGCTCTTATTTATCTTTATATAATTCTGTGTACAAACAATTTGTTATTAATTATTTTTTAAACTAGTACGGTGAAATAAAAATAACTAGCTCATATCGTATTTATGTAGTAAGGTACACTAAACTAATTGTTAGAAAAAAAGGGTTCTACTTTAAGTAGTCTTAATATTTTAAGTTTTGTTTTTTTTTTACGTGAGAAGTAGTTTTGTTGAGAATATTTAGATTGGTAGAAATCTGTGAAAAAAAAATATTAAATAAACATTGGTTACATTAAGGTTTCAGAGTTAATAAAAATAAATAAATCGTATTACCTGAATAAATTAGTCGCATTATCCTTATCGAAAATTTACTCCGAATTAGGTGGTCTGGTTTAATATTATTTTTATTAAATCGTTTAGGATTTTTGAGTGAAATAATTTAAGGTTTAATACAACAAATGAAGTTCTTTGTAATCATGTACAAGTACAAAATTTTAACTCAAATTAACGTAAATTCAAAGTTAGAAATTAAATATTATTGGGTTATTAGTGTTTTAGAGCAAATTTAAGTTATATGTTTTATTAAAATATAAATTAAATGAAAACTGAAATTCAACATTTTTAATATAAAAATTATGAACAATACTAAAATTTTTAATTTTAAAATTGCTCTCTAACAAAATGCTACACAACACAAAGCAAAAATGTTCATTGAGCTTAAATTTTAAATCAAACTGGTAAAATATTTTCAGACCCTTCAACTTCTACCTTTAATTAAGATTTAAGTTTATATTTCAGTATTTATTATGCTGTGCCAGCAGCTGCATATCTGTTAGATATTTGATTATATGCACTTTTGCCTCAGCCTTTTGTCGAACACCTAGCGTATTAAGCATATCCGTAACGACCATGCCGAAGGATTGATCCTCGGCGCTTACGGCTTGTGTCATAGAGTTTTGAAAAATCTTGATTGTATTAAGCACATTGTCGTGATTTTCTTCATCAGTACGTTCACGCTTCAATGGTGGCTCATAGAAGTACGGCTTGACATCCTTGTTGGCGTTGGCGGCAGCAAGTTGCGTGTCGCCTGTAACTGCAATTGCTAAATGTGATCGATCTACAGTGTACATTGCGAATAAACAAAAAAACACACACACACATTAAATTTATTGAGAGCAAAGAGAGCAGTGCTATAGAGCGAGATCGTCCGATTTGAAATATGTATAGACAAACGATTTACAAATGGATGTTCTATGTGATAAAGCCATCACTCAGGTGACAACGTCTAGCTAGGAAAAAGTAATTATTCTTCTTCTTTTGCGCTGATCTTAATAACCTAGGCTTACCGCACGTTGTTGGTCCCTGGTCCATGCGGGGAATATGCAAGTTTCTGGGCTGGACATAGAATAGGAAGCTGATCCTCCCTTTCAATACATATTTTTGGTGCAATTGCAACCAAATTTACACATATTTAAAAGGATAAAATAACCAAAAAATTCTTAAAATGTTAACGGATTTCAAATCAAAATTTATATAAATTATGGTTCAGAAATTAATTTGGCAAACGAATCATATTCGATACGATATTGAACGATTGTGTCGATAAAAATTGCACAGTTGACTCTGCCTTGGAAATTCTTATATGCAAAAGGAATAATCTAGGTACATAAGAAACAACTTTTGATCAGAATCAGAGGTCAGTCTACGTAGACCCGGAAGATTTTTGAACGCAAACTGTTTTTATTCCAAAAATCAAAATCAATTAAGGAAAACTTTAGAACCGTGATTATTGATTTTAGTTTCCTAGTATATTAAGCCTATACCTGAACATTTTTCGATCGATTTTATTTATTGTACAAATCATCTTTATCAGTCATCAATGTTCTGATTTTGGACAATATTCTTTATTATGTATTTGCAATATCATGGAAACTTCTCACTTTTTTCATTTGAAAGAAAGTTGGAACACAACTATAAATTTTAAAATTTTAATAAAACAAATGACGTAAGAAAACGAAATGTGATATTTCTGTCGAATTTTTCAATCTATTATATTCAGTCTCTGGCATCGTTTAAAAATGCATCATAAGGTATTAAGGAGCAAAGTAGTAAATTTAAGAATATTACAGTTTTTAAGAATACATATTATAGTTTTTAAGATAATGAAATTTGTAATATCTCTATTTATTTATTTCACGATTAGATCAATTTTCTTTTTACTGAAAAATTTTTTTCAACAATTGTGGTTGAAACCATTTTTAAACTAATGTCGTTAGGAAAAGTTCTATATCCCAATGACTACAATGTTAAAAAGGAGTACAAAATGCTTACAAGAAGTTTGGAGATATATAAAATTTTCAACTTGTCCTCTTGGATCGCTCCTAGATTACTTGAGGGATCCTTTTTCCACCTATAGTACTTTCACTTCATTCTGATGAATTATTAAATATGTAGCGAAGCAGCTTTTACAATGACCGTAAATACAAGTTATTTTGCCTAAGCCTAATGTAGGTACGGGTCAGAGAACTGCAGTGAGCCACTCATCATTTTGGCATTCATGAATCTGTTGAAACTTTCAGCTGATTCACACAGATTCACGCTCACAGAAAATTTTGTGAAACTGAATGGTATTCAGTCTCATAGCGAAGTCTGTGAATGCGAGTGTGATTCACATTCACTTCTAGTGAATGCCGTTTCATTTCGTTTGCTTTCGTATGAATATATGAGTGTTGCGTGAGCTATTCATGAAACGCGATTGTACAAAAAAATTTGTGTTTTTTTAAAATATGGGGAAAGGTTGAAATGGACTTTGGACATCACTTGGGGTGGCTCCGGACTCTGGAAGGCCCCTCCTCGACCCATTTTTGAAAAATTTTTTTTCGCTTCAATCGATAGGGAAATGTCAAAATTTGACCCATTTTCGGAAAATTTTTTGTTTTGCTCCAATCGAAGGGGAAAGGTCAAAAATGGATTTTAAACATCTTTTTAAACATTTTCTTACTCTCTCTCTCTCTCTCTTTAACTGTATTTAACTTACCATGTGGATGCGTTAGCGCCTGCGCGGATGTTGAAGCACTACCATTAAAGGGTTGCGCAAATATATCTACTACAGTTTGTTGTGGTTGTTGTTGCTGCTGATGCTGATTTGGATCAACTTGTGCAACTTGATTTGTGTTAGTTTGCGCTGGACTATTACCACATTTGCCCAAAAGTGATTCACGATATTGACTGTTGGATTTAAAATACAAAATTAATGATAATAAATTAAGACTTGAACCCCTCATATATGACATACCGTATGGAATCAACTAAAAATTGCATTTGCTTAAAGTAACGCCAGCGTGATTCTTGACATAGCTTCATTTCGCGAGCAAATTTATCACGCAAACTCTTCCAGCGTTTAGTGCATTTTTGTTCTGAAATTGACAAAAAAAAAAATTTTAAATTGTTCAATATTTTTAAATAAAACTAGCAATTGGTTGAAAAATGGTCCGCTAAACTTTTGAAAGCTATAATTCGGGCAATCTTTGATATGTATTGAGGTGTCTGCTTGTATTCAAAGTCCGCGTTCTTGTGTCTTCCATAAATGTTAAGTTTAAAAATGGATTTCCGACGATTTTTGAACGTACAGTCGAGTATGGATATAGTGAACACCCAAATTTTGCATTGAGTACTCTAAATAGTGAACAATATTTTGAAAACCACTTCAAGCAGAAAGCAATAAAAAACAAAAAAGCTTAGGCAACACTACTGATTATGCTGGCATACTAGCATTGCGAAGTGTATACGCGGGAAAGCGGCCCAAAAGTCAATTTCTGAACGCAAGAAGCAAACATCTATTCGCGAATTCTTTCAATAAACATATACACATTTCTATTTTCCTATAAATTTATTCTAATTAGGTAACTCATTTACATGTGCATTTTGAGCAAATAAAACGAGTTTTTGAACAAAAATGTCAACCTTGAACAACCTGAATACTGTAAACAGGCCTTGCAAAAATTAGTTCACTATATCCAGACACGACTGTACTTTGAAAATGTCGTTACGCGGTCAAACTAAAAACCGGTGAATATTAATGTTTTCTATAAATTTTGGAGGTATAAAAATTTCTAAAAACCAATACATACCTAGTTACAATGCATGCCTATATGTATAACTATGCGAAAAAATGCCAAAAAAACTACCATATTTATCGGTATCGCAGAGGACTTATACTTTTCGTGGTTTTGAGGGTCGAAGCCCTACTCAAAACCCTATTTTTTTTCTGTACAAACATTTTAAGGTAACCTAACGATTGACAATGATGAAAGATAATTTTTCACTTTGTCCAAATTATCCCCCCAGGGCGGACCACGATGCGTTACAAACCGAAGGACAAACTTAATATGCTACCAGTGTGTGTATACTCCCATCTGTGAAAGCGAAAGTAAATCTGCGAAATTTATATTTTTTATATTATGCCAACCACAACCCTCTTTCACCCGTAATCTCATGAAGCATGGATTTCTAAGCGCGACTTTTTTTTCATTCATTCTTTTACTGCATTGAAATGCCGAGTTTTATCGTAATTATACACCTGTATAATGAATGTTACCTGCCCTATTGCAACCTTTACTTTCCCTGCAAACAGTTGCAGCTGCTGCATTTAAACTGAAAATAAAACAAATCAAAGCAACAGTACAGAGCAATAATAATAAAATCTGCGCGCGTATATTAGTCGCTGCAACCAGCCATCCCATCAACGTCCCTGCTGCTATTTCTGCTTAGCTGATTTTACGATAAATTTGCCCCCCAATATGTGCTGTTGTTGTTCACGTCGTCGCTATTTTAGCAATTGTTGTTGCTGCTGTTTTTGTTGTTAAGCTGCTGTACTGCCATCACTGACTGCGACTTGGCTGTCATCTCCAGGCAACATCGGCAACAGAAAAATTAAATTCAAAGTAAAGTTTGCTGCCTTATTTGCGGTATCGTTCGTTAGCTGTCTCAGTTTGGTTATTCTACATTTTATAGCATTATTGTTTTGATTTTAACAATAAGAAAGTAATGGAAGGAAACTTATGCGGATCCAAGTTTTCATGGCAAATTCATCGCTGAAAGCACTGACAGTGATTTGCGAGAGTAGCCAAAATTGAGAAAAATTGTTTTTCATTTAATATTTCGTCACTTCGATATGCATATATACAGCCATGATCATATAAATAGCACACATTTTCTTAAGTTTATAAAAGTTAATTTTATTGGCAGGAACTTATTTTTTTCAGAACTATGGATATACATACATAAATTTAACTTGATGTATTACCAATTCAGCTAGCAAAAAAAATTGAAATCAAAATTAAAAAAATTTGAATTGTTTAATCAAAATGGCTGACACATCCATTATCAGATGTTCATATAAATAGCACAAATACTAAAATTTGGAAATTTTTTTATTTTCAATGTTGAAATCTAAAAAAACCTGCACGTAAATGATTAAGTATAATTAATATTTTGTACTAAGTCCCTCATTTTGCATGAACGCTTCGCATCTTCGGCTCAAGCTCTCCACAAGCCTTTGCGACCTCTCCTTAGGAATGAACACCAAGTTTCTTGAGTTGCAGTCCAGAAATCGTTAAAATTTTTGATATTTTGATTCCATAGTTTTGCCTCTACATCACCCCATAAATGTCCTTTGGATTTTGAACTGGCCAGTCCAAAACACTTATTTTCTCTCGTTGAAGCCAGGGTTTGATGATATTGTCCATATGTTTCGGGTCATTATCATGCATGAAGTTGGCATAGAATGCAGAATATGGGCTTAGCGTGTCACAAAACTTAATAGGAAGACGGCTCAATGCAGCAAATCTGTATGGGCGTATTGCTAGAAAAAAGTCGCCCCTGTCAAAAAAGCACGTGATGAAGCGTTTGTTCTTTGCCAAGGAACATGGACTGTAAAGTTACGATATCTAACGGGACTTAGTTTAGCAATATTATTCAAGTATGAAAGCGCAATAATTTTCCATAGAACCGTCATTGAATGTGCACAGTTCGCTTTTTGGCTGGAAAAAATAATAGGCATAAAAGTTATTATATGAATACAGTTTCTTAAATATTGCTTACAAAATTTTTATAATTACACAGTATTAAGTCGATGCTCCACCAGGTTGGCGCAAGTTTTGAATTGAGTACCATGCCTGTTGAATTTTGGTCCACAGATCGTTTTAATTTTTAGGTTTATCGGCACCAACTGATTTTTTCAACACTCATCGCAAGTGCTCAATAGAGTTGAGATCTGGCGACTGCGAGAGGCAATCCATAACCTTGATTTTATTGTGTTCAATCCAAGATTTCACCAACTTCGACAAATGTTTTGGATTATTATCGTGCATAAATTCCCATTGAAGAGCCATTTCCTCTTCTGCATAAGGCAACATTGTAGAATAAAGTATGTCAACGTAATCTACAGCGCACATTTTGTCTTTTGACCCAAATCTAGCCGCCGAAAAGGAATCCCATATCATTATGGATCCGCTTCCGTGTTTAACAGTCTTCCGAGTGCATCTCTTCGTGTAAAATGGAAAAATGTACTTTGGTTTGACGAAACCAAAATTAATTTGTTTGGTTCTGACGGCGGCCCAGAAATGCGGAATTCGATTCGAGATACACTCGGAAGAGTGGTACTCGAGAGTACCACCTACAACTAGGGATGTCAGATTTTTCAAACCCAAAATCAGTACATTCAATTATATTCAACCCAAAAAATCAGTACAAACATTTTTATCTCATTAATTGTTTTTAGTCAGAACTTTTCGGATTGCACAATGCCCTTGCAAAATAACAAAATGAATTAAATATACTACAAAACAAGGACCATTTTACTAGGAGTCAGTAAAAATGTAAAATTTATTTAGTAATTCAAATAAAATCATAACATCAGTGCATATCAGTACCAATTGCAAAAAATCAGTACATTTGCGTACTGATTTCAGAATCTTGAAAAATCAGTATTTTTAAAGAAAATTAGTAAAAATCAGTACATGTACTGATAGAATCAGTACGTATGACAACCCTACCTACAACATAAGTATGTTAATTTAAAAATAAGCCGGTTACGGTGTACACTTTTCGAATTATTGCCGAGAAATCAATCTTTCACTACTTCCTTTTTTTATTTTATCATTGTTGTCCTTAGACTTATTTTATAGTTTGTATTTTTTTAACTTATTTTTTTAAATATATATGTATTGAGCTAATTTAAGTATTGAATTTGTATATGAAGTTTCTAAAAATTTTTGCTTTGTACTGTGAAAGAACATAGTTCTTGTTGTACTAAAGTTTTATTTTTCACAAATAAATAAAAATAAAAAAAAAAACAAAATTCACCAAGTAATCCTACACAATACATAGTTCTTTTAAATGACGTGAAAGGTTGATAGTGCTATATAAATAAACACTTTGTATCACGTCAAACCAAACGAAAATAAAACAAAGGACAAGAAGACGGCGAAGGAAAAGGGAAAACTGGAAACAGAGCGCACGACGTATACAATAATGGGTACGAAAGTTTTGTTGCTACGTCGCCACTTGCGCCATACACACGTTTGTCCGATCGACCGTTTTCCCATACATGCATACAACAACAACTGCCCTGCCATATTCTGTCTCTATATCAACGGTGACTGCACAGCAGTCAACAAACAGTACAGCCAGCAGTGATACAAAAACAAAACGAAAACACGGAAAACTTTTTACGAACTAACGAAGCTGGCTACGATGTAGTAACGACGACTTCGACGACGACAGACATTTTGCTTGTTGGCTTGCTATGGCTGTGGCTGTGACTTGACTGAGTGAGCGACAGCGACAGAACAATTGTTGTTTTTTGTTACATTTTTTTTTTTGTGTTTAAATTTACCAAAGCAGTGCGAGACCCAAAAAATAAACAGCTTCAATTGAAATAATAGTCTTCCATTGAATTTTTTAACCTAATCTTAAAAAAAAATTCACTTACCAGGCACTCCAAGTGTCTCGGCAATTTGCTTCCAAGTTTGCGCCTTCCTCACAAAGTGTTTATAGTTGTAATGTGATCGATCGTAAATCACTGGGTTCATTTTGACCGCCTCAATAAGGTTTAGGTCAAACTGTTGTTCCAAATTTGCATCCAGTTTATCCATGTTTTGTTGTAGGAATTCCCGATGTGTCTCCAACTATCCAAAAATCAAACCCGATTCTATCCAAGATTTGCAGCTACGCCGAAGCTGACGTCGATAAAAAGTTGCAATTTTTGTTATTTTTTTCTTTCCAAATGGCGACTTTTCCCTCGGAAAACGTCAGCGCGACGAAAAAATGTTTGCTGCTGCCAACAGTGAAATTTTTTCCACTTTAATGATAATTGACAGAAATAAAATACAATATAAAAAAATAAGCATACAAAGCGCACACACAAAAACGTTGATTCTTTTTATGTTAAACGAGCCGAGGTACGACCGAGACGTGAAAGCGAAGCAACCGAACAACACCAACGACGACAGCGGACAGAGACAGAAAATTGTTGGCGCGACCTATTCAGCGCTACAGCGTCGTCTCAGATTGGAAGACGACGTTCGGCAAAATAAGCAAACTTCGGAACAACGTTGTGTTGTCACTTGTAGTGGTAGTCCGCAATGGGCAAACTACAAAAGTTACAAATTGCCTGCTTGCTAATTTACACACTGAAAGTTTTCTTTCCTCAAAGTTGTCTTCAAATGCGGTAATGAATTACGACGGGTCCTACTGAAAACTTTGTTATGTTCCTTTCGTTCTTAGTGCTGTAAACTGGAAAATTCTTTTCGAAAACTCTTCTTGTTTGTTGGCAAGAGGGGAAAAACGAAAGAGTCGAGTATAGAATTTGTCGTTGATAGGTATACGTAGTAATTTTAAATGAAGTCTAGTTTTTAATTCAAAATTTTATTTTAAAAATATTTTATCGAATTGTGGTGTTTATATATTAAAGAAGTTTGAGATACAACTTCTTGGTAAATTAATTTCTAAGTAGCAACATATAAGGCCTATAACTCATTACGACAAAACTGTCTCAACAGTTTTCGTCACTATAGTACATATGGGAGTGCGCTCACTATGTTTTAAGACAAACACAAAACTTTGTTTTGCGGCACTGGAACTTTTGCGAAACAAAAGTGTTTCGTTATGGCAGAATCGTATGAAGTGCGCTCATTTGAAACTTTTGTCTCTGAACTTTTTGCATATTCGTGGTAATCGGTGAATGAGCTTGCGAAATCTCTGGCACGAAGTAAAGTTTTTATTTTTTTCTTTGTGTTCGTTCAATCAGAACACACTACGCGACCTTCTTCGTGAAATTTGTCGCGAAACAAATTGTCTCAGATAGCGCACTCAACATGAACCTCTAAACAAAAACAAAACTGTCTTGAGACTGTTTTGTCTTAATGAGTTATAAGCCTAAAAGTGGTCTTCTGGGTTATTTTTACTTAAAAAAAAACCAAAATGGAGAAATTGTTAAGAACGCTCTTATGGATTTCAAGTATGCGCAGGCACTTAACCTTGAAAATTATAAGAAAATAAATATATAATCTAAATTTTTCTGAATTCGGAACACATGTGTGCCATATAGAGCCCACCACTGCATGAAAATTGTAGACGTTGGCGTCGGTGTTGGTGCTAATATTATTTTCGATGGTGGTGTGCGTGTGGTACGAAGCTGGCTGATAGCCACGCCGCCATCGATTTCGTATTCGATTTCTTCTCAGTTCAGCTCTTGGATGCGCGCTGAAAATGTGTAATACAGTAGTTCAAAATAGTTGCCACATAGTATGAAAATCGAAATTTAAATCTAAACTGAAACAAAGAGAATAATTAAAAAAATAGATTTCATGAATGAGTCTATACAAAAAATGTTGCGACTGTACCACCTAATAGGGCCCATACACGTTCAGATTTTTGATACTGCCAACCGTACGACCAAGTCATACGTTCGCGTCATATGGTAGGATTTTTTAGTACGACTTGCCCTCAGACGTCAAAATCTGATGAAAAATCTGAATTGATTTGTTTCACTTCGTTGGTTAACGTAACATTTTGGTCTAAATGTCAAAACAGACGTAACGAGTGCAAACGTTCGTTCATCTGCTATCGTTTCATCACGTCTATTTTGGTTAAGGCTTTAGGTGGCACAGTCGCAACATTTTTTGCTTACTCGGCGTTTACACAGGCAAATTCGGTGAAACAAATTCTTTTCTATTCTCTTTTGTGGTTTTTGTTTGGCATTTGCAACATACGACAAATTTTGTACCTCGTCTCTTTGGTTTTTTCCCTCTTCCCCATAAACAAGGAAACTTTTCGCCAATTATTTGTGTGTGTAAACGCCGAGTTAAACTCATTCAGGAAATTTATTTTTATTATTTATTCTCTTTGCATATCAAATCTGACACAATCGTTTAAGGTTCAGAAGATGCAACCGTTTCACAAGCGTTTCAATTTCCTTTTGTTTTTGTTATGCCAAATGTCATAATGTTTCTCTAAATCTGATCAGTAGTTAAATTGAGTTGTAGTTGTGTTTAATTTGTGGTTTGTTGATAGAAATTTTCATGTTATTTTAAAAATTAAACAACTAAATAGAAACGCAAAGGCAGAAATAATAAGAGCTTGAGATAGTTAAAATATATAGTCTAAAAAAAGGTAAGCAAAACACGAAAAGTGACAAAATATCAAAAGCACCGGAAACGTATAAAGGAGTTGCTTATCATTATGGAAACAAAATTTACAAAAAACAAAAGCTATTGCGAATTTCAATTAATCTAAATTATAACATTTCAACTTAATTAATTTCTAAGTCTTGCGATTACTAAAAGGGAATCGTTTATGTCAAATTCGGCAACTTTTGCCAACCAAGCAAAAATAAATACCATTAGTTAGTGAAGATGAATCATAGTAAAAGAAGCTGACGAAAACCATGATAACAAGGAAATGCAACACAATAGCTAGAACATTAAAAATGCGGGAGTTGAATTGGAAATATCAACAAAGCTACGCACAGTGTTAAGTTTAAAATATTTGAAAGTACAAATTGCAACTCGCGGAACATCTGAAATAAGTTAATAGATGCCCATGTTTAAAGCAAGGTCAGCGTGGCCTCCAACAAATGTTTTCGCTGAATAAAATATGGAAGAGGTTCACTTTAGCTGACATTGTCCAATTTTTTTTTTAGGGGTAAAAGGGAGGGGGGGCTTAAAAATAAATAAATAGTATGAAAAAAAAGTGTCACTCATAAGAATTCATTGAATATAATTTTTTGTTTTCCGGTAAAAAAAAGGGTAATAATTAAAAATTTAGAACAAACTATATACCATTTTAAAGGGAATAAACTAAGCTTTCTTATCATACTAAAAAACTATAGGTTGTTAACCCATTTTTTTTTTAAAAAAATGGATATTTAAAAAAAAAACTCAAAATTTCAGAAAAATCGTCATATCTCCAAAAATATAGGTTGAATTTCAATACTTTACATACCATTAAAATATCGTTCTTATGGCACCCATATTTTTGATATCCATACAGGGGTTCCCAACTTATGATTGTTTTTACAAAAGCTATATCCGGAACTTCCGATGGCTACATCTCCGAAACTAGATCTGAGCGACACTTTGTTTTTTTTATATTTCATATTTATTTTTAACCCTCTTTTACCCCTAAAAAATAAATAAAATTGGACAATGTCAGCTAAAGTAAACTTAAGCCTAAAATATTTTAGTACTCGCTAGGAGTGAGTGTGTCCATATCAACAAGTTTTGAGTCTCCTGTCCGTTATTTCCATATAAGGGTATTTCATAAATTTCTTTAACTGACAGTTCAATATTTCAATGTTTTGATAAAAATAAATTAATTTTTTGTCCTAGCAGCAAATTATTATTTTTGCGCAGTATAGGGCGATTGCACATAAGGTCTTCCACCCCCAGTAGTCCGCCACTTTGGCACAAAGTGTAGCATAATAGTAAATATTTTCATCGTACACCAATGAAAAAAAATATTTTTCGTAGAGTTAACGATTCTTTCCTTAGTTTGCAAAAAATTGGTACAATCAAGCTGTTACTCTCTGAGTTAAGTTTGCGGGAGATTTTTGAAAGCGTTAAAAACGTTAAAAAAATGCGACTATAAGTGTTGTCGGAAAACAAAAAAAATGTGTAAAGTAACAGAATATATATAGTTGTGGCCGACGTTAGATGAAGAGGTGGCCGACTACTCAAAAATCGCGTTTTTTCTCATTTTTCAACGAAAAAAAACGCATAAGTTTGTAAATTACCTCAATGAAAATGGTATTTTTCAAAACTACATAAGTCAGGCATTCATAAGCACACAGTTCCTTATAAATAATCTTAATAACCGATTTTTGGTAGCCATTTGAACTTAAAAAAAAAGTTAAGTAGCCGACTACTAGTGCTATCACCCTATAATAAATTTGATTTTAAATATCAAGCTAAATAACTAAGAAGGCTAATAGCTGTAGTAGCTAAACTCTATTAGTAAAATGAGATATTAAAAAAAAATAAACTTTTTTGAATTTTTAACCAGGAACTTTTTATGAAGGTAACGAACACTATAAAAAAAAATTAATGCTGGATGATAGTTTCCTTTGCAATAAACCTAGATATGTATATGTTTTATATTGAAAGATATTGGGCATCGTGTAATATATGCCCATATTATGTTTTCTGGGAATATGTATATCGATTTTTGTTAAGCTAAAAACAGAATCGGGACGTGCGATTTATCTTATGTGTCAAATTGCACCAAAAAATAGAATCTGTTCTATTTCTCTGCGATAAATTTTGGTAGTGTCAATTTTTTACTCACTACAAACGTATAGGAAAAATCTGGACGATATTGCACGTCCCAATTATGTTTAGCTCTTTAGTCAGACAGAATATATGCTAAGGCAAACATACATAATATATTCTGAACAAAATCAGTTAAGTCAAACAGCAACCTATATTCCGCAAGATCAAACATGTGTAAATATGTTGTTGTCCATGAATTAAAGTGTTTAAATGTTGAATTGAGTGCTAGCACACTTACAAACGTAATTATTTCGGAATTTTTAGATGGTAAGGGGACGTCCATTAATTACGTGAGGTGTTTTTTTGAAAATTCGGACTCCCTCCCGTGAGATTTAATAATAATAGATTTATAATTTTTAATGTAAGTTCTATGCATTAAAAAGTTGACGTGAGATTTTTCTTGACCCCCTCCCCCCTTGGTGAGATGGGGTGAGACTTTACCGGACCACCTCCCCCCTATTTTAGCTCACGTAATTAAAACATAATATGTCTAATTTTGAATATTACTAATTTTAGCAAGCAAGTATTTTGGTTTTGTTTTTTTTGTATTTTAACACTTTAACGCAAACACAAAGAACATGTGAAGACGCCTAATATGCAAACTAATGTCTTTTTAAATAGAAAATTTCTTTCACTGTGAAACGCCGCGAGACTAATCACATCACTACCTACCAATAATGAAAATACACAAGTGGTACTTGTACACCTGTCCCTCGCTTTGCGCGACTTCAATTTGCGCTAATTCACCTTTACGCGAAATTCATTTGCCTACCTAAAATTCGATTTGCGCGACTAACCTCGATCTGCGCGGGTTAGGCATGGTATGATCTGTTGAAGCAGATGGACAAAACATTGCTGTAGAAGAGGTGATTGAGCTTGATGACCTTGGGCATTCTGAAAATCCTGAAGGGATTGAAACTGCACAAGAACAGATGACGGTGACCAACTTGGCAAATAATTTAGCTTTGGGTGAAATACTGGTGCAAGAAGCTGTACAAGTTTATACAGATGACATGCACTTGAGAAAGTTTGAAAGCAACGTAAGAGCTGCCTTAGCACCTTACCTGGAGCTTCATTAAGAAAAATCGAAAAAAGTAAGGCAATCGGTTGTGACTGATTTCTTTAAACGACTACCAAATATGTTGTATTATTTTAATTTGTTATAAATGAATTTTGTTTGAATTACTGTTTTAAAGTTCGTTGTTCCTTTTTATCTGTTTTAAACAAATGTTTTTATGGTAATAAATGATTTTGTATAGCAAAATAATAGCTACAGTGTCGTAAATGTCTTTTAGTCTTATACATTTCTCTTGTCAGGAACGTAACCCCCTAAATTACATGAAGTTCTCACTTCACTTTACGCGGTTTCGCTTTGCGTGACACTTTTCATTCCCCTAACCCCCGTGCAAAGCGAGGGACAGGTGTATCAGCAAAAATTTTAGAAACGGGCAACCTTCTACTATGCTGCTTTTGTTGTTTGCGCAAAGATAAACATTGAAGCGACCGAATTTATCTGCATTTTCTTGAGACAAAAATTAAATATTTACTTTTTTTGTTGTTATAATAATAAGTGTAATTTCAGGTTTGTCTCTTATTTTAATTGATTAAAAGTTTGAGTTAAAGTTTCCACAACAATATCACGTAGACGGCGACGCCGTTGTCTACTAGCTAGCTGCCTGATTCCTGCCAAAATTCATGACTCGTCCACAAAGTCGCACACGTAGGATGAGTAACAATTATAATGACATTCCTATCGGCATTTTGGCAATACAGAAATTTAGCCGAAAATGTTGTCCACATTTTCACTGGAATAAACAACTGCTGTGAGATTGCTAACATTTTATTATACGAGCATATTTTCTATGAACTTTCTACTATATTTTTCAGATTTAAGTCATCAATTTTGGGACTCACCTATATTGCCTACACCTGTTATCATATGACAAGGAAACCTATTGCTGTCCTTAAGCCTGAACTTTTAAATTGCTCAACAACTCACACGCACAATGAAACGACTGATTGTGGCTATGCGCCATTTGGTGAGAAAAATATAAAAACTAAGATAATCAACAATTTGAAATTATTTTTTCCTGTACTAAGAGTAATCTTTCCTACATTAGCATTAATTTTAAATTTTTTAAAAAATTCTTGCATTTTGTGTATAACATTTTAGCTTTCCTTATCGAAAAAATTTAATATTACACGTCTGAGCTTCGATAAAACAGTGTGAGAAAAAGCTAGTCCAAAGCTCTCTATTAATTGCTGTGCAATAATTTTTCTTCTTCTTTACATCCAAAGTGTAGAAGAACAAAAATAGCGAACGATACCATATCTAAGGTAGACACGATTTGGTCATTGAAATTTATTGAATATACATACATCCTTAAAAAAATGTTTTTGCATCTTAGCTTAGGTTTGCATCGAAATTTTTTTATGTAATCTGTTTTGTTCATTGTATTAAAAACCATAAGATTTTAAAAACTGCAAGGTTTAATTTTGACTCTTATTAAGAATAATACGAAAGTTGTGTATAAGTTTCAAACTGATCGGATGGTTTTTTTATACTTAAGCAATACTTCATTTAGGCTGCTTATTTTACGATCAACTGACGACAGTTTACACTTTTGGTTTTGGCGTGTAGTTTGTGAAATGAAATAAAGTAGTCACACCAATATGTTACATTTACACCACCAACGATTTTTCAGCAACATCAAAAACTTATTTCTGGAAAGTCATTTAGAATACCATAAATCTTAATTTTATATCCTCTACTACATTAAAATTTTTAATACAATGAATACTTTTGAAAGAATAAAGAAAATGTCGAATCAAGTTGAAAGAGGTTGAAAAAGTGGAAAATATACATATGGAATATATTGGTAAAAGTTAAAAAGTTGGAAATGTCAAAAGAATGTGGAAACTAGTTTTGGACAAAATCAAAGCCATTTTTAAGAACATCAATGCACAACATTCTAAAATTAGTCTTCTCGAATTATTGCCTCAGGTTTCGCTGAAATCGGCGTTTGAATTGTTTGCCGCAAAAACTACTTCTGTTTTTGTCCCGTGCGACCGCCTAGGTTTTTTGCAATTATCTTGAAAACGAAAAATTGCCCAAAATCAACCTTAGCACCAATTATAGAGTTAGTTAAGAGCTATAAGTTAAACCTATTGTCAAATTAAAAATCCGTTTTATTTTGACTTTTTTTACTTTAAATGTGTACGATGGCCCCGTTCGATACTATGGAAATGCCCATATGTATTCAGATTTTCAAAAATTCGTTAATACGAAAATTTTTTTTTTCACCCTTAACATCCCTGTCACTAGGTGTGGCATGTCCAAATTTAACCCTCATCTGCTCCTTAAAAAACTTACGTTGTTTCCCCTTGTGTGTAGATTTCAAAACATATGAGATTTCAGTACATTTTCAGTGAAATATTTAATACGAATACGAACAAATAATAACATTTATAATTATATATTTTAAAAAAATAAACGATAAAAGTGAAATTAATTTACAATGTCTTTTTTTAATGCATTTTACACAAATGTTTCGACTTCATTTTTTCTCGCAATTACACTTTTCAATAAGTGACTTTTTATATGAAAATTAAAATACTCTTTTTGCAAGGCAAGTTTATTAGATACATTTCTGATTTTTTCACACAAAATAAAACATGAAACGGCGGATATTTGTGTATAATTATGACGGTCTTGCAGCAAACGCGCGATATGTAACATGCATGTGTGTAGAGATCTACACAAAAGGGTCACTAACGTAACTTTTTGAATAAAATCTCCAAAAAAACTTTTATTTTAACGGAAAACCCATTTTTGTTTGTGCAATAATGTTTTGGTAAGTTTTTATCTGATGGTTTTAGAAAAAATCAAAAAAAGAATCTCTTTTGAGTAGTTTTCTACACAAGGAGCAGATAAAGGTTAAGCATAGATACAATAATTGTTTAAATTAAATATATAAATACTATCAACAATTAATCTATTTTAAATTTTGATAGTTGGCCCTGATGCTGCTGCTATATTTGGCGCCATGGACTCAGCTTTTCTGTTTAGCTATGCACTAGCTATGTTTGCTTCCGGCTTTATCGCAGAACGTGTATCGTTACGTTACTTTCTTGCGTTCGGTATGATGTTTTCTGGTGTTTTTACATATCTGTTTGGAATTGCGAAACCACTAAATATTCACAGTACATCGTATTTTCTATTGGTACAAATATGCGCAGGCATTTTCCAGACTACAGGTTGGCCGGGTGTTGTCACGTTAGTAGGTCGCTGGTTTGGTAAATCAAAACGTGGCTTAATTTTTGGCATTTGGAATAGTCATACGTCAATTGGCAACATACTAGGCACATTAATTGCAGCTTACTATATTGAAACTGATTGGTCAAATTCATTTATAGTGCCAGGCATTATAATGGCGCTTGTAGGATTTCTACTATTTCTATTTGTAGTTGAAGCACCAGAAATCGTTGGTTTGCAAACACAACGTGGTGTATTAGAAAGGCGTCCATCAAATGATTCAGATATTGAAGAGGGTGGTGCTGATGGCAGTGCAAATACCTCAAACTATGATGCAGTAAGTATTACATGTGCTTTCATTTCAAATTTTTTATTGCGTATACTAGACCGTCTTTTTTTAAGAAGAATGGTTTAACTCTCGAAAGGTTCACCTATCACAATCGTGTTAGGTGGGTCTGAAAGGTTTTATAATTATTGTAGTTACATTTTAAAAAAAATCGAAAAAAAAATAAATCTTAATGAATTAACATTTTAATATTTTCATAATTCAAAACCAAACCAACAAAAAATTTCTGATTTCTATACATTTATTGGGGTATCCAAATTCAATTTCTAATTGATCTGTTTAATGGATGCAGGATATTAGAAATTATAGCAGTAATGTGGACTCAGTAAGTGCATGTGTTGGTAGAGTTGTTGTCATAGTTGTACTGATCATATTTTCATCTCTTATCCTAAAAATTCTCTATTAGAAAAATTTCATTACTATATGATATATTTTTCCTTAGGAAATCAATTACCGTCCTACAGAGCGCACACCGATTTTAGCAAATCCATCTGCGTCAATCACAGCTTCAATGCAGCGTCCTATTGGCTTATTGGATGCTCTCTACATTCCAGGCGTTATTGAATTTTCATTGTGCTTGTTCTTTTCCAAGCTGGTCAGTTACACATTTCTGTATTGGCTGCCACTATATATACAATCATCCAGTTAGTAAAATTTGATTTTACTTTGTTGTAATTTCACAATTTCTGGGTAATATTATAATAAATAACTTGAAATTTTAAAGGTACATTGGGTCCTAGCCACTCGGCTGAATTATCCACATCTTTTGATGTAGGTGGAATCATAGGCGCAATTGTAGCAGGAATATTATCAGATTATACTGGAATGTCTGCTACTACATGCACAGTGATGTTATTTTTTGCATCACCAGTGGTAAGTTTAAATACATAACCATCTTAAATAAGTCTATATGTAACTAATAAGATTTTGTAAAAAAAAGTCTCACAAAAGTCTACCAAACATTAAAATATTAAATGAGAAGTCGGTAATCACCGCAAAACAAGTGCATTTTGCCACTTTCCGTGTTTATGTGACGACACTGTATTTATGATGACTCTCTTGAACCCCCTAAAACAAATAACATTTGCGATTAGAGAAATATAAGTACATTTTATTGTTTTTCATGTGTTTAATAATACTGTCATATTTTATCAGATGCATACTTTGTGTTGTGAGGTCATTAAATTTATCTTAATCTACAAAATACTTATTTTTAAAAATCACGATTTTACCTACTTGAAGAGCATTATTATTTTATATAATTTGTTGTGTAGAAATTCAAATCAGGGACAAAAATATTATGATTCAAAAATAAAAATAAATTCTAATGGAATATTGGCTGATTTGCATATTTAACGATGTTTTTCGACATTTTTGACTTCCGTACCCTATGTAACAACCTGTCATATGAAAAGGCACATAAAATTTCACAGACTGTCAACCCCTTTCATCTTTCATACTCGGACAAGTTTTTAGCTAAGGTTTTCAGTTAAGTTATTTTTCTTCGCACCTAGAATATATTAATTTTGTCTTTTCGTTTGTAACGTTAAGCAGGACTACAAAACTTTACTTCACTTAATCTTGTCTATACTATTTATATAAAATTGCTTGGTTTGTAACGCCAAACCACAAAATACTGAACCGATTTTAATAATTTCTTTTTGATAAATGTTATTATTGCATACTTATTTGCTTCATTTTTTGAAGTCAAATATTTTTATTTTTAGGCTTCAGTTTTTGCAAAGCCTCACACAAAAATTGTCGTTTGATTTTTTGTTGCTTAGGTATGCTTATGCTGCTTCCAAAACTCTGTGTTGTTATTGTTTTTTTTTCATTTGTACCGTTTGTATTTGGCTTCAAAGAACAAACTCTCTTCAACTGTTTTTCATTTTTTGTTACTTTTGAAGATAGAATGAGATGTTAAGAGAGTAATGTCATTATGGCGAAGCCACGGGTACCACTAGATATTAATACAACTAGGGCAGAAAATGTTACAACAGGAACTCTACAATACAACTAGCAAAGAATTCCATAAACATGTTGCTTATTTCTAGTCTGCCTCTTTCTCTTGAAAATATTACACTGGCTATCCAACAACTTAAGCTAAATATAGCACCAGTTTACGAGAATATCCGAGACGAAATAGCCAATCCCACGTTAATAGCGCAACTACATCTGTAGCGGATTTACATCTGTCAATCCGGTGTTTAGGATAGATAAAAGTTTTCTAGCCATTTGAAACCAATTTTGAGTTCGCTATCTACCAGCGTTACAAGCGGATACCCTAAACGCTAGCATGATGGGCTCATTACACATTGAAAGCAAACCTTAAATAGAATGAATTAAATAACTGAATTTTTTATATTGCCAGCAAATTGAAACGACCACCAAGTGATTCATAATAAATCAAGCAAATTGATCAAAGGTAGAGACTACTACTATATTTTAGAGACTTTCCCATTTCCCCTTATACATTCATACCGTGGAAGCATCAACTCCCACCCAAAACAATGTATGTAATTTGACGGAGGGGAATGAAGTCTTCTTCCGGCAAATTGATTTAAGAGATTGCAAAGTCTAGTAGACTTATAGTCTCTGCTCATTGTTTATTGATGCTAAATTTTTTTATAGCTTTTAATGTATCAACAATATGGAACAATATCTGCTACTGTAAGTATATTGCTACTTGGAACTGCTGGTATTCTTGTAAATGGACCATACGCATTGATAACAACGTCTGTGAGCGCTGAATTGGGTCAACATAGTTCACTAGAAGGAAATGCCAAAGCCCTAGCAACTGTAACTGCTATTATTGATGGTACCGGCTCAATTGGTACGTTTAACTGAAATAAAAAATAAGTCATCTGTATATTATAATCATAAATTAAAAATCTAAATGTTTAGGTGCTGCTATTGGTCCTCTATTGGCGGGTGTTATTTCAACAAGTCATGGTTGGCAAGATGTATTTTATATGCTTATTATAGCCGATATATTGGCTATGTTATTATTACTACGTTTAGTTATGAAAGAGTTTGGTAGATTAAGACGCACGTCTAGAATACGTATAGAATAAATTAGTTAAGATATTTTAATATGATAAGATAATGTTTTATATTATTTTAAAATTAATGTTAATTCTAATTTGAAGTATGTACGTGTGCGTAAGTATATTATGTATTAAATACGAATACTGTTTATTGACCAAAAACTTTCTTTATTTTTATTTTCAGTTTGTATGTACGTACTTTTTATTATAAATTAATAAAGATAAATCTTTTATAATTAAAATAAGTTTTTACGCGCAAGCTAATTAATATACAATATGGTATTTTTTGGTTATCTGCTGATACAGGGTGATCACTGAAAGATTGAATGATATAAAGACAACTTATTATTTAATTTTTAATTATTCTATTTGGAAATATAATTCAAACTTCGAATCTCAAGCGAGTCATAAATATGGTTTCAGCCAATGAAATCTATAAATTCAATAGGCCAAATTTTTACAATTTTGACTTGCTCTTGTAAACATTGTTCAAATGTAAGATTAAAAAAAAAATAATGGATATTTTACTGTGCGAAATTTCAAGGGAAGTACTTTCTTTGTAAACTGAGCAGTGGCTTAGCAGAAAATTAATAAAACTCAAATTAAATCCGCTTAATAATATAGGTTCTTGGGACTCAATCCTAATTGGTTTTTCATTCTTTTGTTTTAACTTTGCAATGCAATGAAGACTGCTTCTCAATATTTGCTCAATATTTTTTTTTTAGTTTAACCAATTAATTTTCAACAGCTTTTCTTTAGTTTAAGTTTTGTAACGTTACGAACATTGTTTTTGTTACTTGTTTTTTTTTTTTTTTGATTTTCAATCGCAGAAGATAAGAACAAAAGTCGCGTGGCCAATATATTTGTCGTCAACGACTATCTTTTTTTATCTTCAACGCGTCGCAGAATACGATTTAGGCAGAAGATTTGACTGATAAGCAAATCTTGCTTAAACTTTCCTTAATATCGCGACGACTAATTATATATAGAAAAGTCTTCAAATTATCACGCAGATGATTCCACTTCCATAACTCTTCTAATTGTTGCAAGGACTCTTTGTTTTAAGATTTATTTTCATGGTTTTTTTTCTTGTATCTTACAATAAGTATGTATTGCAAAAATCCTATTATATAAAAGTTTTGTTATATCTCGTGTGATTTTTTTATTGACCCCGATTTCCCTCCCAAAAATATGGTCAACATACGAAAAAAAAAGTTAATATATATGTACAGATGTATATTATATATATTCTCCAACACCATCCAGCATAAGTAGCGCTAATTAAATAATGATAAACTTAAAATCAAAAAAATTAAAGTTTTATGCAAAAAATAGATTTCAGATAATATTAATCAAACGGTATGCGTGCGGTTTTGCTCAGTATGATTTTTATTCTGCCAGGAAACGCTTGAAAAAAATAAAATTTTAAGATCAAGAGCAATGCATACTTTTCATTGGAAACGGACTCAATATCAATAAGAAAGCTTTCCCTAAATTAAAACGTATACGGGAACAATATAAGCACCAATACAACGTTCTGCCATCTTGGCAGTGTTATTATTACAGATGAGATGGCAATGCGGAAGGCGTAGCTGCAAGAATAATAATCTGAACACACACCAACAATATTTAAATTAAGGCTACGTTCTTGAATTCGATAAGTGCCCTAGGTTGACTTCGCGTCCTCAAAAATCTGGAAAGGTTCTTGATTTAAGGTTATTTGCAAACAAATAAAGAAAAATGTCACACGTCATCAAAATTTAGTTACCTCTTTCTTAAATTTAGGGGACTCAGAAATCCTCCAAGTCAACTTCATACTTCTCCAAAGTTCTATTTTTGCTTTATTTGAGGTAAGTACTTCTGCAAGGTCTAAAGTACTAGGAAATTATGGGGTTTCACGGCTCCAGATGAGTGTGATCGTTTTTCAACATTCTATAGGCAAAGTAAGTTTTAGAATACTTGTTGCCATTACAGATAAAAAAAAGTGAAGTTGTTGTTATGTTATTTATTTTGATGAATAATGAAGGTTTAATATAATAAAAAGCTTTTTACGTGACCTTAAGTTTCATGATAAATAGCTAAGGAAGCTAATTACTGCTGTAGCTACACTTTATTATTATTTTCGTCTTATACGTTTTAACATAAAAAAGTAATTGAATGAAATTTTTTTTTTTAACATATAAACAAACTTCCAATCTTATATATAAATTTTTGTTCATGCAAATAAAAGAGATTATTTTATGATTGGTTTTGATACCAATTTTAATTACTATTTTGCTGATTAAGAAGATTTTCATTTTTATATAAAAACAGAAATTTCACACTTGAAAAAATCATTCACATTTTAAGGTTCTCCTTAATAAGTGATCTTGAAAAGATGAAGTTGTTACTTGCTTTGGTCGCACTTTGCTGCTTGGGTTCTGTTGTTAACGGATGTAAGTATTACCAGTATATATAACTTAAGGAGACTAAATATTCATCCTGTGGTAACTATCAGATTTAACAGAACGAATGAGAATTGCGACAAAAATATTTTTCAGATTGTAAAGTCTCGTAAGCTTAAAAAAAGTTATATAGTAAAACTTAAAAAAAATTCATTATATTTATTTGTTAAATTGTTTTCCCCGCAGACATCGTTAATTGCTACTATGGTACCTGGGCTGCTTATCGTCCTGGAAACGGTGCCTTCACGCCCAATGATATTGATCCAACGCTTTGCACCCATATAAGTTATTCCTTCTTTGGACTTGGCGCCGATAATAGGATATCATATCTAGACTCCTGGTTGGACTTGGATGATGGTTTAGGTATGTGTGATGGCATTCTGAAGATCTTGAGATTTATAATTAAATTTAATATTTCCTTTTTAATTTTTTAAGGTTTTATCAGTAAAACCATTAAATTGAAAGAGAAAAATTCGAATTTGAAAGTCTTAGCCGTTATTGGTGGATGGAACGAAGGTTCTATAAAGTACTCAAACATGGCTGCTGATTCCGGTAAACGTTCCACATTTATCCGAAGCGTAATGGAATTGGTTAATAAACACGGTTTTGATGGCTTCGACTTGGATTGGGAATATCCCGGACAAAGAGAGGGTAATGAAGCTAACGATAAGAGGAACTTTGTTACTTTGTTATCAGAGCTGAAGCAAGCGTAAGTTTAAACATTTTTTTTTGTATATATGAAATCTACCAAAAGTGTCTGAATGCTGTATTTGTAGCTTAAAAACGACATTTAAATAGTGGGTATAGAATAATTACACAGGAGTAAAAAGTATGCTTTAGTATTGTTAAGAGCCACACTCTAAAAAATCTATAACATTGACCTCTGGACACGGCCACCTCCCATACAAGTTAATTAATAAAAATGGTCGTACCACCACAGAAATACCGCTATTTTGACGAAATTTCAAAGGAGCTCCTTTTTATATTCCAAACGACGCTTTGGTAAAAATGAGATGAATTGCCTTCCAGACATATCCACTTCCCATAAAAATTCATATTTGTGCCCCAACAGTCTTCGTTAAAACATATTACATTCTAGCTGGATCTATTTTGAAAACAGATATTTCTTAAAAAGAATTGGAATGTAACTTACCTTATGGAAAAGAAAGTAGACGACTTTGGACAAGCCAAGATAGAAGAACAATGAAGAACTGTTTTTTCAATTTCTCTGATATTTGAAAAAGTGGAGACTTTCAACTTTTTTCCTATATTCGAGTTTGAAACTTCGAAAGAAAAGAAAGAAAATTCGAAATTAAAATTGGTACCTGGTTAGTTAGCTAGTTAGTTAACCAGTAAATTTATTTCTATTAACTGGAAAAAGTGTCACGCTTTAAAAATTGCATACTAAGCTTATAGTTTTCTGAATTTTCAGTTTGTCGGCACAAGGCAAAACTCTTGGCATTGCCGTTGCTGCCACTGAAGCTTCTGCTAGTAAATCCTACGATGTTCCAGCTGTTGCTGCAAATGTCGACTTTATCAATGTAATGACCTATGATTTCTCTGGAGCCTGGGATCCTATAACTGGCTTCAATGCTCCACTTCACGGTAATGGTGCCAACAATGTCGAAGACTCTATCAACTACTGGCTTCGTGCAGGTAAATTTTCCGAAAATATAACAATTTACAATTCGTATAATATTTGATTGAACTAGGTGCTCCTGCCCATAAGCTATTGCTCGGTGTAGGTTTTTATGGACGTACATTTACATTGGCTAACAGTGGAAATCATGGTGTTGGTGCACCCATAACTGGAGGTGGTGCAGCTGGCCCATATACCCGTGAAAGTGGTTATCTAGGCTATAATGAAATCTGTGAGGATATTAATTCGTGGAATGTTGTTTGGGATAATGTCGCAGATGATCCATACGGCTGGAAGTCCAATCAATGGGTTGGTTATGATAACCCACAAAGTGTTGCTATCAAAATGGATTTCCTTAAGTCAAAGGGCTTGGGTGGTGCTATGTTGTGGTCTTTGGAGACAGATGATTTCCGTGGAGTTTGTGGTCAAAAGTATGCACTATTGCATACCATCAACAATTCCCTTGGTAACAATAATGGTGGTAATAATCCTACTCCAGCACCAACTCAGTCACCAACTAACGGACCAACTAACGCACCAACTAGCGCTCCAACAGCTGGACCACCTAGCGGTGGACAATGCAGCGGTGACGGTTTTCATGGTGTTGATGGAGATTGTGAAGCATACTGGCGTTGTGATCAAGGCACAATAGTCCACTTCAGATGTTCTCCACCCCTATGTTGGGATTCTTCGATAAATTCCTGCAATTGGCGCTCCTAGTTTAGTTAAATTATGATTACCAATAAAAGTTAATGTATTTAAAAAGCAATAAATTTTTAGATATTTTTTTTAGTTTGTGAAACATAAATGTACCTGTGTCATCTAAAATAGCAGTTTAGTGGAAATTGTTTTCTTACTTAAATAACTCAATACATTAATTGAAATATTTAATATTAAAACTAAAGTTGTACAAAATTTACAAAAAGAGATGAGTATTCCAATCCAAGACATAGGATCGCTATTTTTAGCGTAATTTTTGTTTTTTCTTAGAAAGGTTGTTCAAGACAACCCTTAAGTCTCAACGAGAAAGCCATCGCGATGTAAATGATTTTTGATTGAAATTTATTCTAAGGGGTATTGTTAACCATGCCATTTGTCCTGTATTTTACAGGTTACTCCTGTATTTTCAGCGAATATCTTGTAAAAAAATTACACGTTGATAACGTGATCAAAACTGTTCTGCAAAAAAAAGTTGTAAAATAAGTCATTACCATATCAATTATTTTCCAAGTTTTGAGAATTTTGTGTTTGTTGCGAAACGATGGGTTGAAATTTTTACTCATTTGAAAACGGAGAATTGCGATTACAAAGAAATGGCAGCAATAGTGCAATATGTGTACCCGGCACGACCGTCTTTGTGGAACGAGTATTCGCTTCCATGAACAAGACGTGGTGGACAGATAAAAAATCTCTGTTAAAAGTAGAAACTTTAAAAGACATTCTGACCGCTAAGATCAATTTAAACATGTCGTGCATTGATTTTTACAATTGGATAAAAATAAAACCGGACATGCTGAGGAAAATCAAAATGAAAGACAAGGTGGAACTGATCGAATTGAAAACGAATCAGACGAGGAATATTTGGACGAAGACTCTAATTAAATTTAAGTGCCGAAATATTTATTCATACACAACAATTACATACTATCTTTTCTCATTTAAAAAAAAAAAAAAAATTGTATCCTGTAATCAATCCTGTTTTCGGAAAATTAAATCCTGTAAAACGACATTTTTTCTCCAATTTATCCTGTTTTTCCTTAAAAAATGTATGGCATAGTTAAGTATTCTGATAGTGTACTGCGCTTATAACCCAGAGGTCCCCGGGTTCGATTATTATGTCGACCAGCTGCTTTTTCTATACGTACTTATTTTTCGTCTTTCAACTTTTTTTGTCGTCCAAGTTCTTTTGTCTAAGTTTTTTATTAGAAGCACGCCACATTGTTAAAATAAAATATGTAGATTCTTAAAAAAGAGATACATTGCTTTCATTTTATTCATCAGTTGTTATCAAAAACTCAGAGCAAATATTTTATTTTTAAGATAATCCAATCTTTATCTTTTACATGTAAAAAATTTTTTCGAATGTATATTTACTTCATATATTTTTTGTAATTTAACCATTGTTTGAATTGAAAATTCAAAGTAACAAACAAAATCTGTGAAAGTAACAAATTTCGGGCCATAATTTTGTACGAAACATTAAATATGATACATACATATGTATAATACATACATACTTGCATGTTTTCAGAAAAACTCTGTACTATATTGAATTTCTGGCAAACTTAACATCTTACTAATTCTGCATAATTACAATTAGAACTTTGTGGATCAAACATTAAAGGCATCGGGCACTCAAAGTTGTAAATTACGTCAACATCACAGAAATGAAATTTCGAACAGTCACTTGGATCACGCACGTAACCATTTAAACCACGACAAACGCCATGTGTTCCCACAATTGTAGATTTTTTTGTTGTGACACTGTTAATATCAGATGTTTGGATTGAAGATGATGATGATGGCGACGACGGAGACGAGGATGACAATGATAATGGAGCTTTCAATATCGATGATACCTCATCCAAGCCCGAAACAGTGGTATTAAAGAAAATATGGTTTATTTGCTGCAGAAGCGGATACTTAACACTGCCACAAAGTCCACGAAAATCATCTGATTCTAAGGACCATATCATAACGCCGGCTAAATCATTGTCCATAACATACTGGGCTTTAAGACCAATGCTGCGCGGTGTTTCAAAGCCTACCCATTGCCGATCACGATATGCGTAGGCCACTTTTTGTGTTTCTTCCCACACAACGTGCCAATCTTCGGTTTGCAATTTTTCACACATTTCATTGTAACCAATTACACCTGGTTCAACCGAGTATTGACCGGCAATACCACGACCTATGTGTGCTGAGCCCGGTTTATGATCATCGGGATTTTCAAGTGTAAATGAACGACCATAAAAAGGCAAACCAACAACAAGTTTCTCCTTAGGTGCACCTGAAAGAAAGTAGTTAAATATTTAAAAAAATTAAAAATATTTTCTGAAATTCCAGTTCTGGATTAAAATTAGTTCTCTTATAAAATTCTATAGGTACATTCTATACATACATACCTTGCGATATCCAGTACTTCATGATGGCATGGATATTCAATTGTTTCGCTCTTGTAGTCACGTCTTGACTACTTGCAAACAATGGTGCATTAATACCTACAACATCATCCCAGGGACCATGCAAATCGTATGCCATAACATTGATAATATCCAAATATTTTGCTACTTCGGGAATGTTGTATGAGAGCGAGGCTGAAAACTCAGCAGAACCAACGGCAGCAGTCAACATGTAGCCAAACGGATCCAAGCTTTAAGAGAAACAAAATAAAAGTAAATGTAAAGTAATGAAAGCTAAAATTTTTTTTGTGGGAAAAAGTAAACTTTTTTCGGGAAAAGTTGATTTTTTTAGAAATATTTTTTTTGCTCTTTAAAAGAAAATGTATGTAAGTACATACATATAACAAAAACCTTCCTAAAGACTTGGCCGGGTCAAAAGCGGCCACTTGGCAACCCTGATCATAAGTTTTTTTTTGAATTAACTGAATTCCCTTTCTTTATATTCAATCAGATTACGGGTTAAAGATTTTTATTTGGCGCCAAAAAATAACGTTTCCTGGTTAAATAAGCCAGCTTCTTATATTTTTTCTCAGTGTAGTATCCAAAGATTCGATAAAGCTTCAAAACTATGGCTACCGTTTAAGATTGTAAACGTTGTTGTCAAAGAGAGTTTTTCAATACAGAGGTTAAAGGTCTTCGATTCCTATGTACCGAATATGAATCATACTAAAGCCAACAACACTGTAGAAAGCTGAAAGCGATCATCTCTAACCGTTTTGAAGTTATAGACAATTTTTGTTCAATGGGCCAAAATCGAGTTGAATTTTATACTAAAAATCAAGAGGTACCTTAAAATTGGTCGCCATAGTTTGGGAATTTCATTGCATGCGTGTGCAAGGAGATAATATATCTATCGTTGAAAAGACATTAAAATGAATGCACTTTCAAATAATAATACTTAGGCACTACAGCTTTGGCCTAGTTTTTTTACAGAATGGCGGGACATACAGCTTAATGTCAAATCCTGTAATAATTTAGAATACTTTTTATGTGAAATTATACTCTCAAAGCAGATATGCACAGTGGCGTACCGTGCCCATTCGTCACCCAGGGAAAGATGCAATTTGCCGCTCCATACCTACAAAATTTTCAAATTTCCACCGTTTAAAAATTTTATTTACTAAAAACAAAACCAAAAACCTCATAGGCGGAGCGCCGGCTGTAGAAAAGTCGAGTGTATAAGATTACAGCATGAAATGTATGTCAAATGATAGAGCTCGATGAGCTTAAACACAATATATAGGGTTGCCTTGCCAAAGCCTGTCCTAAATATGGGTTGCCACCCGTTTTTTGGGCCATTTTTTTTTAATACAAAGTGTATAAGATTACAGCATGAAATGTATGTCAAATGATAGAGCACGACGAGCCTAAACGTAATATATAGGGTTGCCTTGCCAAAGCCTGTCCTAAATATGGGTTGCCACCCGTTTTTGGGGTCAACATTTTTTAGAAAAAAGTTTATGGTTTAAGATTCCAGCTTAAAATGTATGTCAAATGATAGAGCTTGTACAGCCTAAATATAATATATAGGGTTGCTTTGCCAAATTCAGTCCCAAATATGGGTTGCCACCTATTTTTTGGGCCAAGATTTTTCAGAAAAATGTTTATGGTTCAAGAATTCAGATCGATATGCATGTCAAATGATAGATCTTGATGAGCCTTAAAAAAAATATTTCGAGTAATCTTGTCGAATCCCGTCCCAAATGTGGGTTGCCAACTGTTTTGTGGGCAAACTTTTTTTGGAAAAAAGTTTATGGTTTAAGACCGTAGCTTGAAATGTATGCCAAATGATAGACTTTGACGATCTCTAATAAAATATATAGGGTTGCCTTGCTGAATCCCGTCCCAAATGTGGGTTACCACCTTTTTTTTGGCCCAATTTTTTTCAAAAAAATGTTTATGGTTTGAGATTTCAGCTTGAAATGTATGTCATGTGATAGACCTTGATGATCTCTAATAAAATATATAGGGTTGCCTTGCCGAATCCTTTCCCAAATGTGGGTTGCCACCTTTTTTTTGGCCCAAGTTTTTTCAGAAAAATGTTTATGGTTTGAGATTTCAGCTCGAAATGTGTGTCAAATAATAGACCTTGTTGATCTCTTATAAAATATATAGGGTTGCCTTGCCGAATCCCGTCCCAAATGTGGGTTGCCAACTGTTTTTTTGACCCAAGTTTTTTCAGAAAAATGTTTACGGTATTTTCATTTACTAAAAAAAAAAGATTCACAAAATTAATTAAATATGATAGAGCCAAGGACCATTTCCGTTGCCGTCCCCTTGACTGCCCCCTCCCACCGAGGTGCGCTAATGGCTGTGAGGATCGATTCATAGAAACGCTTACCACTGGACTATTGGTCACTTTCAAATAAATGTTCTAATGAAAAATGGTTTTATTTATTATTTCTAAGCAATTACCCTTCTCTTAGTTCCCGCAGCAATATTACGTAATTTGTTCGATCATCATATGGTAGATTGTGTCGTTGATTTGGATACTCCCAATCCAAATCCAAGCCATCGAATCCATACCTCTGAATGAATTGTACAACAGATGTTATGAAACGTGCTCGTTTCTCCGGATCATTAGCCATTTCTGAAAATTTTTTTGAACCCTCATTCCAACCACCAACTGCAGCTAAAGTCTTGAGCGTTGGATTTTGCAATTTTAAGGCATTAAACTTTTTGATGTTGCCACGACCCCAGTTATCTTCTAGATCCAAATAAGGATCAATAATGCGCAGATCACCATTTTCTTCAATCCCAAAGAATGCATACATAATATGGGTGCAAAGGAATGGATCAATGTCGGTGACTTCGAACTTTCCAAGTGACTGGCGATATGTGGACCAAGTGCCTTGATAACAAATCACATGCTCTATGAAAAGAAAACAAGGGAAGATAGGAAAGAAAAAAGATAATCAAATAAAAATAGTACAAGAAAAGGTAGAGTTTGTGTATGACCACACGATAACAGTATACGGCAACCAGCAGCACGACCCGACAGGACTCTGTGACCCATTCAATTGTTGCACGTTTACTTTCAAGTGCTTGTAGATGCTTGCTCTCATTTATATGCTATAAAACAATTTGCTTTTAGGGAAATATGTTAGTAGCACTTTAACGATCGGGCAAAAAAAAAAAACTGGTGACAACATGAATGGAATCATTGAGTCGCATTCCAACAAATCTGATTGCAAATCAAACAGTTGTTTCAAGTTCAAAATTTAGAAACATAATTTATGCAGGTGAGAACTTTCAGTTTCCAAAATTAATTATCGCAGCATAGTGCGAATATTTGAAGTCCCTTCACAAAGATTCTACATCTCGTTCTCATGATATCGTCTGAATTCAAATTGGATGTTGGACTCCTTTCTCTACAGAAACTAGGGTAGTGGAATAACATTTATACCTTTGAACTGAGTAGATTTCAATTTAAATTGACGTGTTATTTCTTATAAAAACTTTGTAATTCATATACTTTTCAATTTGAAGCATAATTTTCGAGTAAATGACCACATACTGGAAAATAGCAGTTTTGGACTTATTTCTAAAAACTACTTGAGATTATGTTGTCGCTGATCAAAATCTGAGGCAAAATGCAGTTGTCTCTGACTGAGAATTGAAAATTAATTTAACTCACTTCGTTGCTTAGCAAATGCCACTCCACCTAATTGCAATACTCCGAGCAGCACCAGCACGACTGCAGTCTTTAATACCATGGCCTTTTCTGAAGGTTAGTCTTTAATATTATATTATTACTTTTTTGAATTACACTTTTTAAGTTACTATTCAACCGTTTAAACTCTTAAACTTAACTGAAATAATTTTTAAAAATGTTTTGCCATTTATATAGTAAGTTTCCATAGCATATGAGCATGAGAAAAATATGTTATATTTTTAAACTGAGTATGACACACGGACGCATTAATGAAGACATTGAGAAATGATAAGAGATCGATGATTTTTCTGTTATAATAATTGTTATCAATATGTTTGTTTGTTCAGATCATTTATAAAAAATAACACTAAAAATGAAACTAAAGATACCAAAGATTGTGAAAGACACTTGAATGAGGACTGACGGCAATATTGGATACAATTGCAACAAATGTTCATAATTTTTAAAATATGTTAATGCATTTTTAACTGAGCGACACTTAAGTTTAAGTTACAAGTATGCATTTGTACGGTAACAAAGCAACAATCAAACAAAAATTGACCGATAAGGACAAAACTTGATATACATACATACATACGTATGTATAACATGCAATTCCTTTTAAAGTACTACTATCAAATAACCTTGTTTTAAAGAAGTATCATAACAAGAGATATTTATATAAAAAATATACAAACAGTTTACTGCATAAACGTTTTCGTTTTTTTACAAATTTTCTTTCATAAGATAGAGATAGATGACTCATAATAAAATAAATGCGACAAAAATTGTCTTCTTCTAAGAACTTAATTTACTTATATTTTTTTCCAAATTCTTTAGTAATCGACATATTGATGTATTGTCTTGTGAACAGGGTTGCCAAGTGGCCGGATTTGACCCGATGAAGCCCGGAATTTCAGGTCAAATCCGGGGACCTTCTATGAATCGAAAAATTTTCGAAAAAGCCATGATTGGATGATTCTTTTTTCTAATGATTACACAGCTCAACAAAATTAACTTTTTTTTTGTTGCCCTGGATGTCTCTGCGCATTTCTATAGTTTCAGGTACCCAGCTTACGAATATATTCATGAAAGTAAAGTTAAAATATTGATGGATTTATCTATATATAAATGAAGCAAAGTCGGGTTAGTTACATTCTGTATGGCTCAAGAACCGCTAGACCGATTTTAATGATCTTTGATTTGTTGGATTTGTCTTTACCCCAAAAATAACATAGGCTATAAAAATTTTATTTACGGTGCATATTTAGGGTGGCCTTTATACAAAAATATTTATAAAATAACATTATAACACCTCATCTTTTTTTGTTTGTGCTTAGCTGTAAGCAACGGTTTCTTCGCAGGTCTGTAACTTCTCAAACTATTTTTAATGGCTCGTCTGCGAACAGTAAATGGGCAGACATCTTAATTAAGTGTCCGAACAACCTCTTTGGATGTGGCAAATAAATTTCATTTGACCATGCCACCAATTTTTCTGTTATCAGGCTGCAATTTCGTCTGCGGCCGCCCACCTTAATGTACCGTTATTGGATCTTTTGTGCAATTATACTTTTTTTTTAGAATACAAATTATTGATCGATTAATATTAAACAGTTTTGCAAAAGATATTTGCAATTTTATTTTTTCATATCCGGAAATAATTTGAAATAGAGGATTAGAGCATTTATCACAGACCATTATAAAATGAACAGTCAATGTCACAGCTAGTATAAAAACTAAACTAAACTTAAAGTGATATGACTCAGAGAGAACTTATACTTTACAATAATGGTACTTTTACCGACAATTTTTAGGAAGTTCTGCTCTATTTTTTTCATTTTTCATGTTGTGTTGCTTTTGTTTTGCACACAGACAAATTGAATGTATTAATTAATTTAAATTTTTTTTGAAAAATTATAAAAACTAATTTGAATATTATTCTATTTTTGTATGATTAATGAATATATCCTTTGATTCTTATAACATTTTTTTGTGTGCCTTTATTATTAAAAGAGATACACGATTTTTTAGCAGCGCATTGATTTTGTTGCTGTTGTTTTGACTGTATATAAATCATGGTCTCTATAAATGGCAATTTGATATATAAATATTTGTCTTTCTAAGCAGATTTTGGTATATCTTATCAAAAGCGAATTTAAAAAAATGTCTCTTTATCCTTTCATTTGATGAATAACTGGTTTTAATCCGCCTTAGTAAAACACTGATCCTTCAAAATCATGCTGTTTTTTTAGTTCTTGTACCTGAAAACGTTTTGAGTTGCTATTAGAGATTAAAAATGAAAGCTTTTTGCTGACTAAAAAAATTAAATCTTTTTGGTGGTATTCTTTAAAACAATCTATCCTTTATATAAAACTTTCTTTGCGCAATTTTATTAGTTGATAACATTCTTTTGCTAGTTTCTGAAATAAAAACAGGTATAACTTTAAGTGTGAATACATTTTTTGGAACAGGTTTACTTAAGCTCACATTCTCCAATTTTTTTTTTTTTAGGGGTAAAAAGAGGTTAAAAATAAATAAAAGTTTGAAAAAAGTGTCGCTCGGATCTGGTTTCGGATATAGCTTTTGGAAAAATCATTATAACCGCTGCATGGATATCAAAAATATGGGTGAAGAAAGATAATTTAATGGCCTATAATAATGGTGAGCAAGCCTAAGAAATTTAACCCATAATTTTGAAGATATTACGATTTTTCTAAAATTTTGACCAATTTTTTTTTTTTAAAAACCGTTATTTTTTTCAAAAATAGTCTGAATGACCTGTAAATTTTTTAGCTTCTTAAGAAAGCTTAATTTATTCCCCTTAAAATGGTGTATCGTTTGTTCAAAATTTTTGACCGAAAAAAAAAAATTTATTCAATGGATTCTTATGAAAACTATGTATTTATGGACAAAAACAATAAAGAACCAGCAACAAAAACAACAACAATTATTATATATATCTCCGAAACCAGATCCGAGCGACTTTTTTTGATTACATATTTCTTCTTAGAATTAAAAAGCACATAAGATAAGTTTGGTTTTAAAAAGGTTTGCGAATATGAGCTAAAGTAAACTTAAGCCCATTTTTTCTAATATTCACATAATTTAAAAACTTTTCAATGCAATGTTATGCGATTCATCAGTTTAAAACTTTTTCAATTTTGATAGTTGATTATTGCGACGTAGTGCCATTTTCCTTAGTCTGCGATGATACTGCTTTGTGTTTGGATCCATTTCCTCAAGTGGTATTATACGATCTATATTAAGTTTCCACAACCAATCTGGGTACTCAGAGTCAGCTTTAATCTAGTGTTGTATTTATAATTATTTTAGTTTTTTAAAGCGATTCTTTTAAGATCTTACTTTACCTTAATATGCTCACCGGTTTTCAATATGTTGCTACCGCAGACATAGTTTACCAATTTATTTGCATCCGTCTCAACAGATATCTCCTTTTTTTCCATCATGGGCCCGAGTTTGCCAAGTTTTTTCTTCTTCGTCGCAGCGGTAGCTTTTTTAGAAGATTTATCCACCAATTCAAACGATACTAAAAACTACTCACCTGCCACTACTCCTCTTGCATAGTTTCGGTTTAATAGTATAGGTAGACTTATTTTTTCCTTAATTAATTTAATTGATAAAGTCAGTGCGGAAAAATTCATTTTACACAAGTTTTAAAATTTTAATTTATTTTTTGTAAACTTATGAACGTAACTTTTAGGTTAACTTGCGAATGTCAAAAGCATCTGTTAACCAAGCATAGAGTTGCCAGAACAAGTTTCGAAGTGCTGTTTAAAATCCACCACCATGGACGGAACAATTATTAAGAGCTAACATAGTTGAGACGTGCAATATCGTCTAGATTTTTCCTATTCGTTTGTAATGAGTGGAAATTTGACCCTAGAAAATTTATCGCAAAGAAATAGAACAAATTCTATTTTTTTGTGCGATTTTTTGACACAGCACGTCCCAGTAATGTTTTTAGCTTTATGCGTTGAACAGAATTGGGACGGAATCGGAAAAGCGGCAACGGATGATGCTATGAAATTGAACAGAATTACGGCATACAACTGATAACCTACCGACGGATACCCGTCGACTTAGATATATGTATGTATGTATGTAGTTTATTGAGTCTTTTTTTAAAACGATTACAGAGGTACATATTTGATAATTTTACATTTGTAAGTGTGGCGGCTGTAAATTGTATGGCCTGCTCATACTATAACAATATTTACAAGGAATAAATAAGTCATGTGACATTCGATTTAGATATAATTCTAATTTTGTTTGACAGCGGATTTCCGTTGCCGCTCTTCCAACCCCGTCCCAATTCTGTCCAAGACATTATGGTGGCAATAATTCTAAATTATGCTTCTTCCTCATCCTTTTTAGGGTGTAGCCTTGCCTCTCAAAATCAGTTGTTTTCGTTTTATTCATGGTACAAATTTTCATGGTAGAACTATCTTGTCAAACTCAAATTAAGCAGATTTTGTCAGATCTGATGAAAAATCTGTACGAGGGCAAGTCGTAAGATAAAATCCTACCATATGAAGCGAACGTACGACTCGGTCGTACGGTAGACAGTATGAAAATCTGCATGTGTATGGGCCATGGTGAGATGCAGAAAAAACAATTTGTTCAGAAGGTATTTGGTTGTAAGTTTTGACTTTATTGTTATACCTTAACTTTTGAACGCAACCATTGACAAAAAGACAGCTGATTTTGTGTTAACACATAAAAGTGAATGTTGTTAATTTTTTGTTTATGCAAGTCTTATTTTATAAACTGTCGACAGGAAAATGCATTTTCCTTCAAATAAAACGCTAGCCAAAATTGCTGTTTATGGTGCTGTAGGTTCTATATCAGCTGTCATGTGGATGAAATATAAATTCGAACAGCGCGTACGTAATACAGACTATTTCCGCTTGGCATTTCAAACACTGAGACAGCATAAAGGTAGTTTGCATTACCTTTTCATTAAACTTTAAGAAATCAGATTTTCCGAAATTACTTAATTTTATACTTTAAGGTGCTATTAAACTACTGGGTGAACCTATCAAGGAAATGGGATTTGATTTATCAGATTCTAAACATAATTGGTGCAATGCAAATGCAGCACAATTTGAAGTTAGTGTCAGTGGATCCAAAGATAGGGGTAAGAGTAATTGTTGAATGCGCCCGTAGCGCATAATTATAGAGTTACCTAACAAATAATAACCTACTTAAACTTCAATTTAAAAATTAAATTGAGATTCGGTTAAAACCCCGAATAAAGTATTTTCAAGTTGGAGCTTTAATTTATAACTTTACGCTAAAGATATTTTAATTCTAATTTTAGGTAAAATTTTTTTATGGGCTACGCATCATTTGGAGTCAGGTTGGCTACTGGATCGTCTTGAATTAGAAGTTAAATCAGAACCTGATAAACGTTTTCTAATCAAGAAAAGAACAGAACAAACGGCAAATTAGATGAAATTAAACATGCTGCCAAGAATATATTCATGTCCTAGAATTTTTGTATTTGTTTAGTTCATGGGAACAGAATTAGTTTAAATAATTTAATGTAGTTTTGAATTAAATGGTCAGGTTTTCAATATAATATCGAAAAACATGATTAACGGCCATCGTAAAATTGTAAAAATTTAAAAGGTTTGAACGAATTGAGCTGAATTGTAAAAGCACTATCGTGTTCGTTTCAATAAGAAACTCTGTTTCGAGAAAACGGAAGACATGATCCCTTTCGTCATAGATGGTTACATTAATATGCAAGGCGACTGGTGGTATATATTCCATTTAGGAAATGATAAGTAATGTTTTTTGTGTGATTCATTTTTAACACACGTCCAGTGGGAATTTCTGGATCCTTTTTATATGAACTGCGAATCTAATACTAATTAATGATGCATAATTTAATTTTTTAAGATAAATTGCAATTTAACACTAAATCAATGCTAGATAGACCCTAATTAAAGTTCAGTCTCAAAAATATCTCCCGCCCTTTTCTTAAATATACAATAAAAACAAAAAAAAAGTAAAAGAAAATCTTGTATGGCATTACTCTTACGAATTTATTTCCATCTGCAACAAAATGTGCTGCTTATGTAAGCATATTAGTAGAATTTCGTTTATTTTTTAATTTTTAACAAATTTATGTAATATTAAATTTTCTGAACACATCTTTTATATAAAAAAAGTCTAATAAAATTACATGTACATATGTATATTTGGTTATTTCTTTTTTAACTTTGTGTCAAACATTTGAAATTGTGTATTGTTACCAAATTTTAATCGAAATGTGATTTATTTGTGATAATTTACAGAAGAGTTTCTTACAATCATTAAAAATAGAAAAATATTTTACGCAATTATAAGAGTGAATTTTTAATTCTTATCACTTAGTACAAGAAAAGGAAGTTCAAAACTTTGCTAGCCAAGCCTATTAGGCTGTTACAAGAAGAATCAGAGAAAACAATTTGGGTACCGGAGTCCATGACGAGTTCCATTGTTAAAAAAAAATATATATCACAAAAAGATCGGACTTTGCGCGCGAGTACTTGGTATGGCGAAGTGAAGGAACATGTGGAGCGATGAGAGAAAGAGCATTCCGGAGATCATATTCCGTGTTTGGGCTGCGCCTTACATATTGACAGGTACTCTTCCACCTAAAAGATGATCTTACTCTCATCACTCCACATAATGCTTCTCCACTTTGCAAGTGGCCATACCAAGTACCCGTGCGTAAAGTCCGATCTTTTTGTGATATGTATTTTTTTTTAACAATGGAACTCGTGGACACCGGGTACCCAAATTGTTTTCCCTGATTCTTATTTTAACGGTTTCTAAACTCGCTGCTACATTGAGCACTTTCCTTATTTCCGTAGTAGGCACAAACGGATTATGTTTCGAAATCCATATTGCACGATTCACGTCCCATGGAAGGCTTTCGTCCTCGTGTTTTTCGTTTATTTTTATATTGTATCGCAATCGGAATCACTTTCGAACAACATCCAATAGAATTTTGAGTTTTCTTATAAAATTCACCTTGCGAAACGAAACTTTTAATAATTAAACGTTGCTCTGGCGTACAATGCTTCCTACTAAAATGCAAAAACTTGGAGAAATCAAGACAATGTTATACAAAAATGATAAAACTTATATTTTGCAAACAAATTTTTTAAATAGAAGCAAATAGCTTAAGAAGAAAACGAGTTTATTTTGACCGCTCGAAATTGCAAAATACTTAATATAATAGTAAACTTCGAAAGTACCGTTATTTTTTGGAACAAAATATCATGTGCTTATTTTGTGTACTTATCAAGTAACTGTATTTTGAAAGAGTAGAAGAAACAAAAACTTAACTTGCTCGAAATATTTTCTTTGAATTCAAAAATGGTATCGCACTACTATTATTTTGACCGCAACTGTCAAAAATAGCTATGGAACGAGATTCATATTATTGATAACGGTTTATAGAGAGAGTCAAGTGAATGTAATATTTGATAATGTCAGCTTAAAGAGAACATATTTAAGCATAAAATTTGTCAATACGAGAGTCAGAGGTGCAATATCCAACATGCTACATCACGTTTTCTTGAAATACATATATTGTGCTACAGTTTATGAATGCAGTGTAGCTTAGATATTATTTTGGATTCGGATACTGTACACATTATATCAGATGCAAAGTTTTCAATATAAGTACAAAAATCAAAATATTTTCTGCATATTAATACATAGTGCAAATTAGAAAATCATACTTGAAAGAAAAAATTGCGCAAGACTGTCAAATAGTACAGAGATCCAAAAGTGTAATTGAATGTGTTTATATCCAAATCCGATCTTGATCACGCATCTCCAAAGTAATTTTAGAAGCCAGTATAATCCATCCAGAATATATTTGCAAAGATTCTTGCCTACAAGATTAGTTTTGTCTGCGGGTTCAATAAAAGTTCTTCATTAACAAAGTTTAACTACGCGATCAGAACTGATTTTTCACTCTTAAATAAAATGAATTTTTTGCCTCAATACGAAGTCTTTCCGTATCAGCATTTCTATCGATGCATCAATTCTGAAACGCGTCCTTTTTAAACCTGATTGAAATAATTCATTGTGCAAGCATTAATTCTTTTACTATTAAAAATAAGCTTTGCTTAGCGTCAGTATTATTTAGCAGTTGTGGTTTAAGTTGAAAGTTTACACAATCTGCGTTTTTTTGTAGAATGTGTACTGGATATGTGATGTGAGATTATTTTGGATGATATAATGACATTTATGAAATGAATTTAGTAAGCAATAACTTTTTTGTATTGTTTTTAATGATAATTTTTATTACATTATTAAGCATTTTTTATTTATCTTTAATAGTAATAATACGTGACCATCATTTCATTAATTTATGTAACAAAAGAAATAAAACATTTATTTAAAAATGCAAATCAGTCTGTTGCAGCGTAACGCACAACAGACGCTTAGACTGATGTCAGAGTGGGTGCTATAAGCGATGCGATGCTATGGCGCTACTACGCGCTATAAACCTCTGCGAGCGATATGCGATAGCATAGATGTCACAGTGAGAGCGAAACGAGAAGCAGATAGAAGCGACAAGCGCGCGAGCAGTGTATGAAGTGATTTGTAGCTTTCGTTTCTCAGTTTGCTTCTCATTGATTTGTTTTTATGGAAATAAATTTTTTTAATAAGTTTCATGGGAATTAATGTAGAAACATTAAAATGCAAAATTTGTTCACGTATAGTTTTGGCGGACCAAAGAAATTAAATTATCACAACCGGACAAAAGTGGATTATGATGAATTCATTTTTCGCAACAAAATAATAACGAATAGTTTAGAAACTCGCGCAACGCAATATCGCTTTCACTCTCACACCTCATAGCATTGCTTATAGCATTAAGTAGCAACACTTCAAGTATCGCATCGCTTATAGCGCCCACTGCGACTTCAGCCTTACATATAAATACATATTTAGAATACAAAATTACTTAGAAAAAGTGTTATTTATTTTTTTGTTGTTGTTTCTATGTTTTCATAAAAAATAAAATTATTAAAATAATTTTTAAAATAAAACAATTTTTTATCTTTTTTAAGACAAAGGCATGGTGACGCTGCTCAATGATTATGACGACATTAACGACATATCGTCAACAATTCAACAACGGCATAAACGTATTGGTAGTAATACATAGTAGTTGTTATTTTTGTTTTAACTGTTTTGTGTTGTATTTGATTTTTGCAAACATTTAACTATTTTACAAAAGAAAAAGGAAGACATTACGACTCCTATTTTAATTTGTTTTATTGTTGGTAATGCTACTGATGTATCTTTTTATAAATAACTGTCAGCGCTGTTACGTGTATTTTAAGATTTATTGTTGCATTTTTATTGCGTTTTCAGTTCTTTGCCAATACTATACGAAACAATTTTACTCCAATCAATTTTAGTTCTTGTTATTGGCAATTGGCGTCGCATCGCTTTAAAAGTTGTATCCGACATAGTCTGATAATTCTCCGATATTGCCAACTGATATTCATTTTCGGCTTCTTCAATTAATCTTATTATTTCTTTAGCCAATTGTTGTTCGTTGCTTACAATAACTGATTCGCGACACTCTTTCGAGGACACCAGCTGAACATTGCCATCTTCGTAGTAGTGGACCTTGTAGTGTATTAAGATAATAATACTTTATTTAACAAAATTTTTTTGTACACATCGTCTATGTAGAACAAAAAGTCACTATGTACATTTTCATGTTTTCGAGTTATAAGACTTTTGGTATGCATTTTAATATTTTATTTAAAATATTTGTTTCGGTCATATTGAATTTATATTGATAAAATGTATATTAAAACCAGCATAACCCAAAAACATAAGAATGTAGATAGTTAGTGACTTTTTGTTCTATATAGAAAATATTATTTTTACCTGTACTTTCAGCACACCCTTCAATTCAGCGCTGCCACTACCTAACTGAAAAGTAACATGCCACTGTGAACGCCATCTGCCATTCCAGTAATTTTTCGGTTGGAATTGATGGTCCTCAATGCAAATAGTTACAGTAATTTGACTACCTTGTGACTTGCCGTAAACGGAACAGACCTGTTAAATTTTAAGTAAGTGTTACGGACAAACGTTTAGTATTTTTATTTGTGTCCAAGCTAACCCCATGCCTGTAGTGATTGGCGGTATATGCTAAAGCCTCCAGATCGAGTGCAGCGCGCCATGGTTCTGCGACAGCATCGCTTTCCAAATCTTGATAATCACTTGCTTCTTTGCGTAAGTGATCATATTTAAAGGACTGTTTAGTGCGAGGATCATAGAATCGACCACCACCTAAAAAAAATTTTATACATTTATAGAAACTTTTATTTGTGTTTATCGACAGATAATTACACTGTGTGCAGTTTTTGAGACATAAAAAATGAATAAAAATATAATAAAAAAAAAAATGGTCAAATAAACATGGTTGTTTGTTCGAACAGAAAATAGTTTTTATATATGTAGCTATTTTATTGAGCTAATCAGCTCAATAACTTTTTTGTGTCAAATATGTTTAAATATGATATATATTTATTTTGTGCGTATTAAAATGTTTATTTTAAAAATTTTGTAGATTTTTTTTTTAATTTTCATTTTTGCCAATGTTTTAGCATTGGGTTTGAAATAGTTCGCACAAAATTTCAGCTTCCTCAAACCTGGAAACGGAGAAAAACACCCTTATATGTATATTTGATCCTCTTATCAAGAGAAATTTCTCTCTTACCTAGGGAATTTAAAGTAAATACATTTATCAAGCTGAACTCTAAACTATTTATGAATGTACATGTATCCCTTGCCTAGGGAGAACCCATCTTACGATGGAAGCGGAGCGATCCGTCCGCACGCTCCCTCCCCTTTTTGTTATGTTATCTATCACGTTCTTTGAAAAGTGCATAAGTACATAATTGGACAAAATTTTTCGTCACTAAAAATTTTGGTTCTCTGACTATAACCAAAAACTATATACATACATATTAGACTTAACAATATTAAAACAAACATGGAAACATCGGCGGGACCCACTCAAATAATGTATGTAAGGTTTAGTAAATTTATTGTATCTGACATACATTTTACTATACCTTAAGACTGATATTTATAAAATTTGTTTTTTTTTAATGAGTTTAATTTAAAATGACATAGTTATTTGAAATTAATGCATTTTTGAGATTGCAGTCTCGTAAATTTACCGTTTCCGATGTAATAATGAAATAAGCCTCCAGTACTTCTCCTTATTTGGGAACTTCTGCTTACATAGATTCATAAGCGTATTATCAGAAAAATATTGCTTTTTATCGTTATATGCTAAAACACACTAAAGATAACCAGTCAAAAAAAAAAGAAATTAAATAAAAAACAAGTTGCAAAACAATAAAATGGGAATTTTTTTGCTTCACTGCTGATGACTCAAGTGCGGTAGCTAAGTCTATACCTACATAACTACTTTAGTCAAACATGCCACTTAGGTCAGCCACTAAAAAGTTTAGGAAATCACCTTAGACCATATATGGAAAATTACCGACTGGGCACAAAATATAATTATTTAGGCCGACCAAAATCACTTTTGATTATATGTACACATGTATATGTAATTTATATTTACAAACAACTACATATGTATTATCTTTTTCACACCCAAGGTCAATTTACTTCTATCATTCCCACCAAAAACTCACCCAAATCGTTGTGCTCTGAAATGACTGCATTATGTTCACTTCCTTCGATGCGCACCGGTGTCAGCTGATCCTTGTTGTACTGAGCGAAAGCTGAGCTGGCGCCCTCCTTCAGAAGGGCATCATTTTTGAGCAGTTCACGCACATCGTTGAACACTTCGTTAAATTCACCAGGCGGCGCATGTAAAATAAAATCGGAAACAATTCGCACTTTTTCAGCGTCACTTATTTGTGTTTGTTGTTCCATAGCGATTGCAGTTTATGTGGTGATGGCGGTGGCAGCAGCGACGTTGGTGTGCAGCAGCAGGTTATAAGAAATCGCTAATACTCCTTGATTACAGTGGTAGTCTGATGCACTTTTCTTTTTTAAATGCGTCGGTAAGGGTGAAGTTTATGAATACAAGTTTCGGGAACAAAATAGTTTGAATTGTTTTTATTTTTCTAACATTAATAAAATGTAAGTCTTCACTTTTGCAATGGATGACGAGACTACTTCAGTGCTTTTGTTATTGTAATAGATTTTGACACATAAAATGATTCAGACATGTAAAGAGCGAGAAAGAGCATATAGAATATTAGACTGTGATTATAGATATTTTCAGATTTAATATGGTCAAAATAAATTGGGGCTTCTGGCGAACAGCAACAGGCTTGCAAGTGGCCGCTTTTAACATAGCTGATATTGATTTAATGAGTTTACCTGCAAACATCTATCTGACTAAAACCTGTAACTTCAGACAGGTTTTCAAGTACACGAACGCTTTTTGGACTAAAACTTTTTTTTTATTTTTATTTTAATTAATTAAGTTTATGTACTAATGCATTAACTATTATACGGGAACGCAGCTAATCTAAATGGAGTTGTATTATAAACATTTTTAAAGAATGTCACATGATTAACGCTTTAATTGCAACAAAATCAGATCACTTGCAAAATTCCAATAGAATATCACACGAGCGGGTTTCAATAAAAGGATTTAACTTTTTAATGATGATAATCTCTTTAAGTCACATAAAATTTTTGTTATTTGCTATCCACAAATTCAAAAATTTTAATAAAATTTAACAATCATTTTTTTTTTTGTTTTCTGGTAATAAGAAACTTAAATGAAAATATCAGAGACAAAAAAAGTTATCTATATAATCTAAAAAAAGGTTTTGAAGGGCAAGAGTAATACTTTCAGATGCCGTAACCAGTTTTATTCGCGATGTAAAATAACCTCAAATATAGCCAAAAACCATGTTTTTTGCACTTTTAGGTTAGAATATCTCGAAAACCTGAGCCAAATGAGCATTTCTGAGGCCAGATTTGAATTCAGCGAGTCAAAAACCTTTGGAATAGTATACTCCGATTTCTGGTAAATTTTTTTTGTCGGTGTGTGTAATTATTATGGGATGGATTTCAAATTGTAATGCGTTAATATGAGAGCTTATTGATTTAATTGTTCCTAATTTTTATCGATTTGTAGAAAGTTATATGTGCAAACAACTAAAAACCAAAACCTTAGGGTTGGTAGCCAGAGCTTAAATGACATACATAATAAGATTTTTTTCGTTATATACACAAACGATTTACCAAATCTTACTAAGTATTAACGCAAAATGCATTTTTCCTTTGCATTTTTAAATTCCGATAGTCTCTTTAGATCATGACTTTTTTACTAAACCGCAATAAAAATGTGTCTTTGATTTTTTTTTTTTTTCGTTGTTTCCATATGAATTGTAGTAGGAAACAAACTGGTTACGCCGTTCGCAGGTTTGATCTAGGAAGCTGACATTTTGGGAGAATTTTCTTCAAACCCGATTCTATAATATAGGCATATGGGACCGCAAATTTAAAAAAAAAAACCCTTCGGATGTATTTTGTACGCATTTTTAGCTACACGAAATATGTGGGCGTAGTTGACGACAGGGGGTGGACTCTCCCACACAAAAAAAAAAGGCTTAAAATGCTATATCTTGCCACGTAAGATAGATTTTTTCTACGTTTTAGTAGGTCAGTTTTTCCGTAAAATTTCAACGAAATCAGACAGAAAGTCTATCCGCGCCGCTTACAGGTTTGAACTAGGATGCTCAAATTTTGGGACAATTATTTTTAAGCCTCAAGCTAAAATATAGAAAAAAATATAAAATTTATCTAGAAAGTTTTTAAAAAAATAACACCCTAATGTACTTACATACTTTGCGGAACCCCAGAACAAGCAATAAAGGAGATGATTTTATGACACCAAACAAGGAAATTTGAATAGAACTCCAACTTAGCAAGTTTTACAATCAAAATACTTGTATTATGCTAAGCACTGTTAAAAGACATCGAAATATCAATGCAAATACATGGTCTACACATGCACATTTAAAGTCAATTTTTAAAGGAAGATACCAATGAAAAAAAAAAAAAAAAACTGCAGAGCTCGACGTAGTTGATCGTCCGAGATAAAAACCATGTTGGCAAAAGGTGATACTTTTCATTGCAAAATATACTTTGCAATTGGGTCTACAATTTGCAGCACAATTTTTCAACCTATTTTATGAATAGGACTAATTGACGCAGATTTCCATTTACTACTAAATTTACCAGTGTTTAGTTAGCGGGGTTATTAACTATTTCAAATTTAAATTTTATTCGGATATACGAATGCATATTAAATTTTATATAAAACATTTTTGTTTGTAACGAATGCAAGTTTTATTCGTTCGTTTTAAGTTATTTTTACATGTTTTTGCTTTTAAAGGAGTAAAAAAGGGCAAAGTAGAATAATTTTAACGTTAATTAAATAAAAAAAATAATACATGGATTGAAATTAGTGAATCAGCCATGTATTTGTGTTCTGTATTATACAGTTAGTTTTATTAAATTTTCCATATATTGTTTTTTATTGAAAATATATTGTTTTATATTTGGCTTGTTTCAAACATAAAAACTTAAAAATTTCTAAAAATATTGTACACTTTCAAGTTATTGGATTCTCAATTGAAAATCTTACTGCTAAACATAAATGATCCGAACCAAGATTTTTATTTGGTATTAAGCCCATTTCATCACATAATGTTACAGATGGCAATTCGTAAACGCTCCAAATTTTAATATTTTGCATATACTTGTTTGAGGAGTAAAATATATAATCAACTGTTATCCATTTGTTTTGAAAAGTTGATGCATTAGAATACCGATATGCTGAGCTCAATTGTAAAGAATACGATAAAAAACTATTATTAGTATTAAAGTATGGTTGCTGGGTATAAACCAATGATCGCTTACTGATAAGCTCATGTGGGCACGTAAAAGGCTCAAAATTAAAGTCACCTGTAAGCAAAGTCGGCAACCTATTCGATCCTTCTGAGCAACAATTTTCTAGCTTACAAAGAAGTTTGTTAATTTGTGCTACTCGTACGTCTTCCCGTTTTGGATTGTAAAGCAAGTGAGTTGTTGCTACAAGAAAATGTTTTGGTTGATCGCCTTTAGTGCAAAATTTAGCAATAATTGCCACGTTTTCACGGTTAAGAGGACCTACTGATGATGAGTAGTATTCGACTGTGCAGTCTTCTAGAAGACGAAATTTCTGTTTATCATATATAATGGCGCATCCATCAGTTCTCGTACCAGTTTTTTTCTTGAAAATATATTCAAATTTTTTTTCAACATCAATAGCTCTTACAAAATTTTTCAAATGATTAGATTGCATTTCTTGTAGGCATAATATATCCGGCTTAAGTATGAGGATTTCGGCTTTGAGTTGTTTCGATCGATAGTCCCAGTGTAGAAAAGCGGGTTCAATTTTTGTATATAGGTGCATATGTTCTAATAATAGATCTTGGGAAAGTATATTATAAGATACAAGTCTGAATTTATCAGTTTGGTCTTTATCGAAATCATAACCATGTTGCCAAAAACGAAATTTTGAATAAGAAGAGCAACGTTTGTTTTCCATGTTTTCTTTATTCAATTTTGCTGTTTTTTTATTCTTCGTGTTTTTTCTTTGGTGACACTGAACAAGTTGTCTTGCCGGATATTGCACATGAAAACGTCGAAAGAACAGCATTAATTTTTTTAAACCAATTGAAATTTGTTTACTTTTCGGATCCTGTGAGTAAAATATAAAACAAATTTTAGCACATTTCAAACTTTTTTTATATTGTTTATATAATTAAAATTTAAATATTTATGTAAATAGTAAACGGACACTTCGTTTTTTTTTTAATTTAAGTGTTCCCGCTTTTTTAATAGTTGATGCAAAAAACATTATTAAGTTAGCTATTATTAATTTTCTGACATATCTAAATACATATGTACATATCGCTTACTTACTTTAAGACTGGCATAGCTGAAAAAACATACAGTGGGAGAAAAATCCATTTAAGATTTTCAATAAGTTAGTTTTTATATGAAAATGATGAAAAGTATGTTAACATAAACTCTTCTCACAAACCAAGTTTATAAGACACTTTTCTGAATTATTCACACAAAATAAAACAAAATGGCGGATATTTATGCATCATTATTTTAAAAATCACTTTTTTTGAGTTATGCCAGTCTTGAAGTAGGTGAGCGATATGTATTTTGATTTCGTTGTTACGTAAAAAAATCAGAGTAAGAAATAATGTAACGCAAGAAAGTAGGGAAATTAAAATAAGCAGCGGATGGCCCAAATTTTAGTTACGCGGGTGGAGTTAAACCAAGAATGTTCATGTTTCAAAAGTTTAGTAGGATGTATGATTTCTATGACACCTAGTTTTGAGTTTTGATCTACATAGATTATAGAGTTCCAAACCATATATAAAACTAATTTATTTAATGGAAAAAAAAGCGAATGTAGCTAAGATTTTCACTAACTTTATTCCACTGTAAAATAATAAGTTTTAGCAATTGCTTATTTTTTATTCGTCCATTATTTCTGTGGCTAAAAGGAATAACAGTTAGTGTAAACTAGTTTTAACTAGGCGAAACAGTATGCTTATGTATACATAGAAGTTTGTCCTGTGATCACAGATCAACTTAAGCTGTTATTCTTTGTGGTTACAAATCTATTATTTGCCTTATTGAGGTCTACAAAAATAAAGAGGCACAACACATTCAAAAAATGGTCAAAATATATAGAAAAAGTGTGCAGTTTATTTAAAGAACGGCCGATACGTATTTCTTGAGTCTCTCAACTCATTTTTATTGTGAATCATATCGAAAAAGATATACATACATATGTATCCGTGAATTACAAATTTCGCGCACTACACTCATCGCTAAGGCTTAATATGCGCTCGTATTATGGGCGGATGGGGGTCAATAATTATGTTACTATATCATATACTGGATATATGAAGGACTGAGGCTCAAAGTTACAAAAAAACGTCTTACGTATGTACAGTTCCTAATGTTGTGTGACATAAGTAGTATCGGATAGTTGCGTATCGTTTCATTGCAATTACTTTGCACGTATCTTCATAGCCCAAGAGCCCGATGTCGATATCGCGAGTGTATAAGATTACAGGATGAGATGTACAGGAAAGATAGTGATACGTTTTGGTGAAACTAGCCAACCAGAGTTACCTTGCCAAAGCCCGTGAACGAATTTTGGTAGATTTTGTTATTTTAATTAAAAGTGTATAAGAAACCAAACGTGATATCGACTTTTTTTTAACATTTTCGATTTATTTCGAGCTTTTCTATTGACAACTCTACTCTACTATCAAAATCAGATTTTTGAGTATCGATAACTCGAAAACTAAACGAGATATGCATTTTTTTATTTAACATTTTCGATTTATTTTGACGTGTTTTATCGGAAAATATCAAAAAAACGCGGCGCCACGGATATCGTAATCTCCCCTCAATTGATATGGCTCGAAGAGCCTAAACAGAATATATAGGGTTATCTTGTCGAATCCTATCCCAAACACGGGTTACTACCCGTTTTTTGGCCAAAACGGATGGCAACCAATGTTTGGGACAGGATTCAACAATGCAATCTTGTATATTCTATTTACGTCTTTAGAGTTCTATCATTTGGCATACATTTTAAGCTTTAATCTTATACATACACTTTTGATTAAAATAACAAAATTGGTCAAAATTAGTTTTTCGTTTCAAAAATAGGCTTAAGTTTACTTTAGCTAACATTCGCAAACCTTTTTAAAACCAAACTTATATTATGTGCTTTTTAATTTTAAGAAGAAATATGTAATCAAAAAAAGTCGCTCGGATCTGGTTTCGGAGATATAGCCATCGGAAGTTGCGGATATAGCTTTTGGAAAAATCATCATAAGTTGGGAACCCCTGAATGGATACCAAAAATATGGGTGTCAAATGAAAGATAATTTAATGGCCTACAATAATGGTAAGCATATCTTTGAAATTTAGCCCATAATTTTGGAGATATTACGATTTTTCTGAAATTTTGACCCATTTTTTTTTAAAAAACCGTTATTTTTTCCAAAAAATGCCTGAATGACCTATAACTTTTTTAGCTTCATAAGAAAGCTTAATTTATTTCCCTTAAAACAGTGTATCGTTTGTTCCAAATTTTTGCATATTTACCCCCTTTTTGTTGTTGTTCTTGTTGTTTTTGTTGTTGTTGTTGGTTTTTTATTGTTTTTGTCCATAAATACATAGTTTTCATAAGAATTCATTGAATAAATTTTTTTGTTTTTCCGTCAAAAAGGGGGTAAATATGCAAAAATTTGGAACAAACGATACACTGTTTTAAGGGAAATAAATTAAGGTTTCTTAAGAAGCTAAAAAAGTTATAGGTCATTCAGACATTTTTTGGAAAAAAAAACGGTTTTTTAAAAAAAAATTGGTCAAAATTTCAGAAAAATCGTAATATCTCCAAAATTATGGGCTAAATTTCAAAGATTTGCTTACCATTATTATAGGCCATTAAATTATCTTTCATTTGACACCCATATTTTTGGTATCCATTCAGGGGTTCCCAACTTATGATGATTTTTCCAAAAGCTATATCCGAAACTTCCGATGGCTATATCTCCGAAACTAGATCCGAGCGACACTTTTTTTTTTCACAATTTTTATTTATTTTTAACCCCCTTTTACCCCTAAAAAAAAAAAAAAATTCTGAGAATGTGGGCTAAAGTAAACCTGTTCCCAAAAATATTATTGTTTTGTTTATTTCGTTTAATTGAATTCGAAATATCAAAAAGCAGAGACTTGAGCAATTACTTACACGCTATTCCTATATCACAGATTTCTACTTGACATTTGGAAACATTACATTACATCACATTACGAGTAGAAAAAAGTAGAAAAACGAAATCCGATTTCAAAACGCATGGGTTACTTCATATGAATATGATTTCTATGAACATCGCATCGCGTCAGAGTAGGGCCCCAGGTCAAGGACGTCGGAAACATTGTTCGCAGTCACATTTTCCTCAACGTATTGCGTGTAACGCGCGCAACGTAAACTTTAGACACGGTACACTAATGAACCCAAAAATTTCTTTACAAACCACTTGTTTTTAATCACGATTGTACTAAAGTGAGATTGTGCAAAATTGCGCGTATAAGAACTATGACACAATAAAAAAGATCGCATAAGTTATGTGCAACCAACACCCTATTCGATTTATGAAATATATTTAGGTTAAATGAAACTTTTCTTGCATTTTGAAAACTTGCAATTTGAACATATACAAATATACATGCACAAATTGTAAATATGTATTTACACTTTTGGGGCATCTCCCAACTCACTTCTTAACATACAATTCCGACGCGAAGTTGCCAAAAAAAAAACTGCGTTCAGAAGTCACAAATTGTCTCTCAGGTTTTGACAATCTTGCACTTGCGGTGCACAGCGTCGTTAGCTGTCAAAGTATTCGAATGCTTTTCAATCAAATAGAACTTCAAATTTTTGCGTTCCAAATTTTTATTAACTGCTGCATTAGAGTTAAGTTCAAATGATGAATAAAAACTGTTGCGCTGCGAAAGGAATGGCAAAAACCTTCAACAGCAAAATTATAAAAGATTTGCGTAGCAGTATGTACATTAGAGTGGACCACAAATTTGAACTTAATTTTTCAAAATATTTGGATGAAAATGCACTTTCAAAATGTCGAATTATTTAAACCTGGAGCCCGTTGACTGAATTTCAATTACGTTAAGTAGTTTTAATTAGAATTTCCTGGAACAAAATTGCAAAATAATGCTAAAAATTTTCAGCCTAGTTGGGAGTAAAAAAATATTTTTTTTTCAAACACCACACTACACAATTCCACTTTTATTCGAAGTTTATTCACTTCTTAACTTAAATCATGTCATATGAATATATGAAAAATGGTAATTGAGGCGATTTGGATGCATGTAAGCTTCAAAGTATAAATATATTCATGTACATATAGGTAAGATATAAGCTAATAGAACAAGCAGTAATGAAAAAGTTTATAAAATTACATTTTTTCATAAGTTTCCATGTAAGGACATTTCAAGCATGTATGTGTATAGTTATCTTCATCTTCATTGTAGGTATCTGGACCAAATTCATGTGTATGCGTCACCTTTGTACCTTTGGTGTATAAACTGCTGCGTACCTCCATGCGTAGCTGCTTCATTTGTTTATTATATTTTTTTACTTTTGATACTTCACGCATGGTTTCACGACTTTCATGTTGACGCATGAGTTCTTCCTCACTACCCCAAACCTCCATAGCACGTTTTTCGATCTAAAAATGGAAACTGTTTTAGAGGCTGTTCATATATCACGTAACGTCCTTAGGAGGGGGAGGGAGGGGAGTTGTTAAAAAATGTCTATTAACGGCGTTAAATAATATGTGAACAGCTTATTGTAAAAATGAAACAAACAATATTTGACTTATTATAAGTTCTTCTAGTTTTAAGCGGCTTTTCAAAAATTTCTAGCAAATTTAGACATATGTATTAAGAAATCTTAAATTAGACCTTTACCTTGGTGTAAGTTTTTTTTCTAAGCCCATTTCAGTATAAAATACTTTGGGTTACTAGATGACCAATAGACCAATCGAGGACGTTCAGAAAAAAGTAAATATGTAATTTTTTTCAAAAATAACCTCAAATCGAGGCAAGGATTAGAGGACATGAGAACACGTCATATATTTTCGCAAAATCAAGGACGTCTGGTAAACCTTACTTACTCCCAATAAGAATTAAAGACTAGTCAGCTTTTTCTATTGGATGCAACAAGAGCATACGACTTACTTATAGAAAATCAATAAACTTTAACAAACTTTATTCAGTAATAACCCTCGGTTAAAAAAAATTCATGTTTTCTGAGGAAAGAGGCACAAGCAGTTACAAACTTCTGATAATTTCAACTTTGAGCTAAAATTACTCAGAAATTATTTTTTTGTCTTATACTACTGTTGCATGTAACGCTTAATTTTTTTTACATACTTGCGAATGCAAATACAGCTTCATTTCGCCCCAGCGCACGTTGTGTGGGTTCTTGCGGCTTATGTACTTGAGTGGCGGCTCTCTGCGATCAAAGTCACAATCTTTGAGTAGATATTCAGCTTTCGCCTCAGTGCGTGTTATTAGTGAATGCTTCTCATCTGGATCTCGACATTTGTCACAAACAGAATATTGGAAATTATTGAAAAGATACGAATCGGCAAAGGAATCACCGCATTCAATACAATCTTCATAAGACACTGGTATGGAAATAGCTTCATCAACCAATTGTGCTGTAACTTCATTGGACTCTGTGGTGCCGGTTACTTTTTGTGAGTCCGTTATCAGACTCTGCTCTATCAGAAATCCACCGCCACTGTCAACATATTTAGTGCCTTGCACTTTGATAACTGATGTCTCAGGTAAGCTGCCATCTCTGATTTTATTTAATTTTAGTTAAGCATTTCATATACCTATTTAATTTACCTTTTGGTCAGCTGTGCGTAGGGATGTGCGACCAATTTTCCTTGTCGCAGATGTAAAGCCTTTACGCGGTTTCTTTCAATACGCGCTTTTTGGGCCGCTGTTAGAGCCTTAGATTCAACATCTGCTTCGTGGGACATTTAAGTTTAATGTGTTTTTTATGAAAATAAATGTTTAGTTAAAAAAATGTACGATTGTGTACAACAAAACCAAATTTACAATTTGTTTGTTGTTGCAGGCAGTGGCGAAATGTCGGAATAATTGCCATTTGTATTGTGGCGTACAGAACGTACGAAATTACCAGACCGTTTCATGACGGTTTTAAATCACACGCAACGCAAAAAATTTTGATTTTCGTATGATCGATCGATTACTTTGACGAAATTATTTAACAGCTGATAAGTACAAAAAAAATGGAAAACCCTTTTTCTAAATTAACACTTACTTTTAAAGAGTTTTTAATCAGGAGCAAACAAAACTCTCAAAAGCTATATCAGCAATAATTTTGTTTTGTCGAATTTTAAAGATATCTGGTGGTGGAAAAAATGTTTAACATTTTACTTTGACATTATAGTTATGCGATGAGCAAATACAGTAGAGCCTCTGTAAGTCAAATTTGAAGGGAGATGCCCAAAAATTCGAGTTAGAGTTTTCGATTTATGGAGGACTTCGACATCGACATAGATAAAAAAGTAACTTCGCTTAAGTTCAAATGAAATCACGTGTTCATATATTTAAGTAGGCTTTTACATTGGTTTCTAAGGAACAATGATTTGCATTGTCGGCATATTCTTAAAGTCGGTATCTTATTTTCCTTCGAGTAATTCGTTTCAAATAATCGAGTTGAAGAGGTTGTAAAACCAAACATTGCTATGTTCGAGATGCAGAGGTCAAATCTATTTTTTCGAGTTATAGAGGGAAAATATGTACTTGTAGGGACTCACTTATTATTTCGACTTATAGCGGGGTCAGATTTCGAGCAATGGAGGCTTTGGGACTTGCAGGGAAGGGAACACAAAATTTTTTCAAGTTTTGGAGGTTTTCGACTTATCGCTGTTCAAATTAAAAAGGTTATACTGTACTTTCTTACTTCAAAAAAATTTTATTTACAATTTTTCCGTACTTGTCAATATAATCGACCGCTTATGAAACCTATACTGCCCTCAGAAGCGAAATGGACGTATCTCAACAAAATTTATATTCGTGATTCTTATGGCATCGGATAGCTAAAGATATTACGCATCTAATGAATTACGCCAATCTATCTCTATCTATCTATCTTAATTTTACATGTATTTCAACAAATTGGCATAAACAAAACTGATCATACAGGTCGATTTCAGAAGATACTACAGCGATTGAATAATAGAGGTTAAACATGTATTTCAACAAATTGGTATAAACAAAACAGTTTTTTGAGATAAGCCCATTTCGCTTCTGAGGGCAGTATACGAAAAGAAAAACTTTTGCTGGGTAACGCTTCGGGGGGAGCGAAATGTGGCAGTTTGGTTCGGGTTCATGTGACACGTTGTTACACAAGAGGTAGTCAAAAATGTTGAAAAACAGTTTTACGCCAAGAAAAATTTTTATGGAAACATAAATTTATTTCATCGCAGTTTTCTAAACTATGCACGAACAATAAACTATATAAAATAACTTTTATTGAGTTTTGAAAGACGGCAAAAAGCAAAGCTTTATTTCCATTTTGACGTTAAGTCGTACCCATGATTCAATAATAATTATTATGTAAGTTGGTTCTGCATTTTCAAAATCCATTACAATTTACGTTTTGCATTGAATTCCGACTGGGACGTGCCATATAGTGGAGAAAAACAAAAAGAGGTAATATGATTCTCCTATACGTTAGAGCAAGATACGTCAAACTTTTATAAGTCATACTACAAAATTTATCGCAGAGCAACTGAACAAAATTCTATTTTTTTAATTGATTTGACAAGGAAGCTAAATAGCACGTCCCAGTTGTGTTTAAGCTCTATTATTCAATCACTGTAGTATCTTCTGAAAGCGACCTGTATGATCTGTTTTAGTACCAAACACAGTGCTACTCAAATATTTAACAAGTAGACGAATTACGAAGTAAATAAAATGCATTCGTTTTCTGAAGTACTTAAAAAAGTGAACAGAACGAAATTCGAGTCAAAAGACAAAAACTCGTTATACCAGTATTTTTTAGAACACATACACAATTTACATTTTGTTTGTTTTGTACACATTTGCCAGTGTTGTATACTTTTTGATGAGAAAACGACAGTTGTGCATGATTTTGTTGGCAACGTTGTCGGAGTTTGAGTCTGGCGTTCGTCATATACGTACTTGCGGGTTTTTGAGCGGATAACGGAAAATTCAACCGAGAAGTGATCGGTTTGTTGTGTAAAAGAACACAAACTTTTTCTTTATGTGAGAAACGTTGCAAAAGCAACTGTAAAAAGAATACCTACAAAATCAAATAGAAAAATTTTGTTTACAATTAAAATCAATGTGGTTTTTTTTTGGAATTGTATGAAGTGGATTCATTAACATATAATATTAGTTCATAATATTAGAAACAAATCGTTTTAAAAGAATACTCTGTGAATTTACCTAAAAATCAACGCCGCGTTCGTGCTTTTCTTCGTTAAAAAGTTGTCCATTTTTTCATTGTTAACAAATACAATCATAACTCGCTTACCTGTGCGCACACACATGCAAAATTGGTAACAACTCTTGTTGTGTGTGTGCCGTGTTAACCACTATTTTTACCTGGAATTACCTGTTTGAATAAAAAATGGTGAAAATGAATGAGTAATAAAATTGAAGGCGAACAAAAATAAAGAAATAATAATTTTTTTTCAAAAGAAAACAAAATTTCAAGAGTTGAATAAGTGTGTTTGCCGAATGTGTTTCCATGAAAATGCAGTCAATTGCTGCCGACGTAAAACCAGCAACAACGTGTACTAAAGCAACAACAAATAGGCACCGCTCTGAACGAGAGCAGCGACGATAGCAGCAAAAGCATCGGTTTTTTTTTTGTGCGGCGCCGTTAATTTTTTAACGTTCGACTACGTAAACGCCAAAATTTGCAGTGCAGCAAAACAAAAAACCGGCAATATAAGTGAAATTAAAAAAAATTTTTTAAATATTTGCAAAAATTTTGTCTTATTGAAGAAGTGAATTTGCAACATAACAAGAAAATTAGTGTTAATTCTCTTCCAACTTGGCTTTATAGTGTAATGCAAGAAAATGTTTACACACAACAGAAAATCGGTGTTGGTAAACTATATCACGTGTATCACGTTCGCGCTAACATTAGTCACAACGGTTCAGCTTGTACACCTGCCGATGCCGCTGCTGCTGCAACCAGCTGACAAATATGTATCCCCAATTTCAAAATCATCAGCCTCGTCCTCACCTGCGGTGCTTCCATCGGATGTTTTTCGGTTACGTCGTTCACCGCAACCGTGGCCCCAACCTCATCCTCAACCCGATGAATTAATGTCATCAAATTCGCTCTATTCTGCACTGCCTGCGGCGCGTTCCGGTAATTCGGCGGTATTTTTCGGTGGCAGCCACACGATGAGTTCCTCTATGAATAACGTTATCTCGAACGAAGTATACTCGGTCGATAATCGTAAACCGGCTTTTAAAAATTGTGCCCGTTATGCACCTTCAGTGAAAGAGGAACAACCGGAAAATACATTTGTTATAAAGGTGCAAGCCGATGATCCTGACCCGAATCAAGAAATTCGTTATAGTCTAGCACAATCTCCGTCGGAACGTCCAAAATTTAATATTAATGCCAATACGGGTGTTATTGTCACGGCGCACATGTTCGATCGCGATGAACCGATTCATGAAAAAGCAGTTTATGTAACGGTACAAGCGACAGATAATGGACGTCCACCTTTAGACGATGTTTGTACATTTCCTGTAACCATTGAGGATATTAATGATAATCCTCCCGTTTTTAATAAGGCCAGATATGATGAGTCCATGTCGGAGGACATGCATGTGAGTATATGGGACGAATCATTGTTGTTGTGCTAGTATTCCGTCTACTGCACCACCTTACGTGGACAACCCTGGATTACTGCGTTTTGGTGGTGACAGTACATTGCATTTTACAGAGTTTTTTTGTTTTGAATTATCGGACTTTTAGTTTCAGACAGTCAAACATTAACTACTACTTTTGTACTAACTACTGTACTAACGATGATATGAATAAAAAAATTCCAATAGGTATATCTTGGCCATTTGGTATCTCGCTTGGCCATAGGGTTAAATAAACACCCTAATGTATATACATACCTACATATGTATATCGAAAAACAGGCAATCGATTTCAAAACTACATTAAATTAATTTTTTTTTTGTTTTTTTCAAATATTTATTAAAAATTTTTTTTAATTATTTAAATACAATTTTACAGTAAATCCTCAGCGCCAAGAGGGCTTAATAGTTAGAGGTTAAAGGAAATTATTATTAATCTTAATAAATTTAACAATGTTAGTTCAAAAATTCAGGAATTTAAATAACAAATTAACATAATTTATATCAGCTTTAATTGCTTAAAATTCAAGAAGTACTTCAATATTTTGCAGCAAATAACTTTTTATATTCACTTGGTCCGGCAAAGCTAACACGCTGCTTAATTAGATTTAAGCGACACCTCACTACCCTCAAGTGTAAGGCTTGTCTTGTAATTCTGTTTATATGATTAATATTCTGACTAAACTGCAAGGTATGTGAACTTATGCTAATTGATAGCAAATCGCAAACCTTAGTCAACATAAAAGTGTTTTTTTAGTTGTTATAGCACTTCTAATAAGGATAGCTCTCAAATTTAATATATGTATTCAGTAAGCATAAGTATTTCGACCTTTGGAACCTCTAATGTACAACTTAAGACCATGAAGTTTGAACAAAAACTTTAGCTGTTTCTTTTAAGTTTTGTGAAGATATTTTTTGCAATGTATTTCTAAAATAATCGAATTAAGTCAATTAGAAAATCTTACTGTACCCCTAATTACTTAACCGCTCTCTCTACTTCGAACGCAAAATAATCAAAGATAGCAGAAATAAATTTTAAAGAAACCTACTCTGCCAATATCAAATTTATCAGGTAGAGAAAACTCGTTATCACCGTAAATCTTGAAAGATTGAAACATCGAGAAGTTGTATTTAGAAAAACTTGGAGACAAGCTCTTTTCAAAATGACCGGATTCATTTCATTATTCAGTTCTAAATTGAAATAATCTCATAAAAAACGTTAACTATGATTTGTACTTGCTGTTTTCGGTTTTTGACTTTTTAGCTTTAGTTTAACTTGTATAATTTTGTGTAGGCGTTACTAAGCTTTTTTTAGATTTCTTAAATATTAATAATTTTTTCCCTTTCTTTCTTATGTTGTATTATTAAGCTGATTTTCTTTTCTGTAATAAGTTCAGTGCTCTTATTTGTTGTTTTCTTTTTGTGGCTTTGAGGTAAAACCTTGACATGGCTTTTTAAATCAATAATTTGTAGCTAAATTTTTTCTAATGTTTTGTGCCAATTACAGTCATTTTCTTTAGTTGGGGTCTTATTGTTCATCCATCAGGTACAAATGTAGTGCGAATTGTTTTTTTGGTGAACTTAAATTTTGACTACAACGTGTGAATTTACAGCCAAAATATGTGTTTATTTTTGTGGTTGGAATTTTTGGAAAGTATTTTTATCATCTCTATGAATTTCTTTTTTAACAATAAATATAGGTATTAGAATTAAGTAGAATGTTCTTAAGGATAATAACACATTGTACAAAAATAGGTTTCCGTTTAGAATATGCGTCAAGTGTTAATATGTATTGGAAAATTCTAATAATAATAATTTCTTTTTCAAAATGCTTCATAACTATGACTGTTTTTATTTTTATATCTCGGAATTGTTCAGAGTATTTTGATAATACTTAATACTTTTTTGTTAATTTTACATTTTTATCATATGCTTTCCAAACTAAAAATTAAATAACTATTAGTTATAAATAAAAAGTAACTAACAACTAATAAATTTTTAATAAATTTCTTAATGCCATGGTTTTTGTGTTAAATTGGTAAATTTTTGTTTGCCAATAAATAAGTTGCATATCGGTAGATCACACCCATGTTTTACACCGACTTTGTATCGAAATTTATTAAAAATATTTACAGTAAGTAGTTCCAAGTTATTGATTTTGGACGCACGTCCCATACAAAGAGAACCACTTTGTATTGCCCCTGCGGCAGTTGGATATTAATTAATTAACCGTAATGCTTAACATTGTTTTCCGTTTAAATTGACCTCTAGTTATTCAGATTGACTCAATTATTCGTGATGCAGACAAAAATATAAGAGAACAAACCGAAACATACCGAGAAAGAAGTTTCCGAATGCCTTTGCCCGAGATAGGTATAATGTTTAAGACAATTTCGGTATGGTATATAGAATGTCTTAAAAATACAACCTATCTTAAAATATACCCATTCCAAATACATTCTTGCATAACCACATGATAGAAAACAATTCATATTCGATATTTCGTATAAAAATATCCTTATAGCCAATCGGCAGCGTTGGAAAATCTATATATTAATACGTGAACATCGAAACTTATGGTACACTTTTTTAGTAGTTATTATAAAGAGAGGGGAATGAAACTTATATCATTTGAAAGGTACTGTTTTGTAGATGTGCACAAAGAAAAAATAATTTATAATATGTGCCGTTAAGGCAGGTAAAATAAAGAAAACATACGCGCATGATTCCCCCATACAAAAAGCTATAACGAACGCATTTTGATCGCCTTCATGGCTGCATGAGGTAGTGGCAAGGTGAGGTGAGGTAAAATGAGGAAAGACATTTTATTCGTTATAGGTCGGCAAAATTCTTCCAAAGTTAACACTTGGTGGGTACGGTCGAGTTTCGACCACAATACGGTACTAGTCCAAATAAAATCATGAAATCGTAGAACCAAACGATTCTTAATGTAACGCAAACGAATAATAAATTAATGAATTTAAGACCATGCTGGCCAGGTCGACTTTTGAGAAAAATACATTCAACGATTTTTAAGCTAAAATTTTTTTAATATACACGACATTTTTTAATAATAAATTGTTTTAAACTATTTTTTTTAAATATCCCAAAATGTTTTAGACAAGTGACAACTCTTTATTAAAAAATATTTTTTTATCTCTTTTTTTTTCTCATTGTAGACCGATTCAACTGTAATGCGTATAAGCGCTAGCGATCTTGATAATGGCAATAATAGTATTATCGAATATGAGATCTTGAATGAACAAGACAGTCAATATTTTAAAATTGATAAAGCTGCCGGTATCATATACCTGAATCGTCCAATTGATAAAAGACCTCCTCAATACTACACCATCACCGTACGTGCCTATAACATTGTACCTGATCCTCAACCCCAGGATGCGACAATCGAAGTAAGAATACGTGTTATCGAATCTTCGAAAAAACCACCAACGTTTATTGATCCCATCGAGGAACCCATCTACCTTAAAGAAAACTATATAGATTATTCAACGCCGATTGCGACACTTACGGCAGAGTCAAATGTTCCCAATAAACCAGAAGTGATATTTGAATTGATAACTGGGCGCACAGAGCAAACGAATAGTAAGAAGACTTTTGTGTTTAATCAATTTGGTAACACGGTAACAATAAGTTTGGGTAAATCATTGGACTATGAGGCTATCACTGATTACACGTTAACTATGAGTGCGCGCAATACCTGGGATCTTGCCGCTGAGCATGTGCTAAAAATTAAAGTTGAGGATGTCAATGATAACATTCCGTACTTTACTGAAGTCAAAACTGGCAGCATATTAGAAAATGAACCAGCCGGTACACCTGTAATGCAAGTTCGAGCTTTTGACATGGACGGAACCGAAGCTAATAATATCGTGTCATTTGAATTGGCAGACAATCATGAGTTCTTCACCATTGATCCAAATACGGGTAATATTACTGCTCTTACAACCTTCGATCGGGAAGTTCGTGATTTCTATAACATTAAGGTGATTGCCAGTGATAATTCGCCATCAAGTCTGTACAATAACGGTGAACCAAATCGTGGCCAACAAGTTTTTCGCATACAAATAGCCGATAAGAATGATCATCCACCACATTTTCAACGTCGCGAATATGTTGCCGAAAAGTTGCCTGAAGATGCTAATATCAATTTCATTGTTATAGAAGTAACGGCTGTGGATGAGGATAATGCTTCACAAATTGTTTACACCATTGAGAGCGGTAACATTGGTGATGCTTTTAAAATCGAAGAGAAGACTGGAAAGATAACCGTAAACACACTTTTGGATTACGAGAATATTACGGAGTATGTGCTTAGAATTCGTGCCTTTGATGGTATTTATGATGATTACGCCAATGTCACTATCAAAATTGAGAACGTCAATGATAATCCACCTGTTTTTAAGGAAGAATATAAGAAGACCATACTAGAGGAGACCATTTTCGATGACTGCATACTCAATATCGAAGCCTACGATCCCGATATAAAAGATCGTATGGCGAATCAAATGATCAAGTATTCTGTAGTGAAAGAAGAACAACGAAAAATGTTGACAATCGATAATGAAGGCTGCCTTAAATTAATTGAACCCTTAGATCGTGATCTACCAAATGGCCACAAAAGCTGGCAGGTAATGATATCAGCCATTGATGAGAATGGTACGGGGCTTCTCACGCGTACTTCAGTTATAATAACACTGCAAGATATAAATGACAATGCGCCATTCTTAATAAATAAAATGCCTGTTATTTGGCAGGAGAATCGTAATCCTGGTCAAGTGGTGCAACTGCAAGCTAACGACTATGATGAACCACAGAATGGACCACCTTATACATATGGTATCGATATGGATGCTTCTGTAGATATCAAAGTAAAGTTTAGCATTGATCGAGATTATCTCTTTGCGAATGTGCAATTCGATCGCGAAGAACAAAAAGAATATTATATACCCATACGTATTAGCGATTCTGGAAAACCTCGGAAAAGTTCAGTCAGCATATTGCATCTCATAATCGGTGATGTCAATGATAATGCAATGTCTGAAGGTTCATCGCGTATTTTTATTTATAACTATAAGGGAGAGGCTCCTGATACTGATGTAGGACGAGTTTTTGTAGATGATCCAGACGACTGGGACTTAGATGATAAACAATTTCAATGGAAAAATGGGATACCACATGATAATTTCCGATTAAATCCTAGCTCGGGTATGATAACAATGCTAGAAGGTACGCAAGAAGGTGAATATGTGTTGCAGTTTGTTGTTACGGAGGAGTCAACTTTTATACCTCGCCATTCGGTCGATGCTGATGTTACGATTATAATAAAAGAAATACCTGAAGAAGCAGTAGACAAAAGTGGCAGCATAAGGTTTTTCAATATAACCAAGGAGGAATTTATTGCTGTAGCACGTGATGCTCAGGCGGATGATGCATTTTCCTTAAAAGATCGTCTGCAAATAGCGCTTTCGAAACTTTTCAATACATCTGTGGCAAACGTTGATGTCTTTACAGTTTTGGAGAATGCCAACAAGACTTTGGATATACGTTTTTCGGCACATGGCTCACCGTACTATGCACCAGTCAAATTAAATGGCATGGTGGCGCAAAACCAACAATCCTTAGAAAATGAGCTTGATTTACAAATGCTAATGATCAATATTGATGAATGTTTACTAGAGAAATATAAATGCGAATCTTCATGTATGAACACTTTGCACAAATCGGCAATACCCTATATGATCTATTCGAATACATCATCATTTGTGGGTGTAAATGCATTTATTGAAGCACAGTGTGTGTGCGAGGTCAAAATGGTTAGTAGAAACTTTTGTCTAAATGGTGGCACGCCACGCTTAGGCGAAGATAATGTGTGCGACTGCATTGACGGTTTTACTGGTCCACATTGTGAGTTAGTGTCTGTGGGATTCTATGGCAATGGTTATGCATTCTATGAGCCTGTTCAACCATGTGACAACACTAAAATTAGCCTTGAAATAGCACCACAAACTGATGACGGCCTTATACTATATCTGGGTCCTCTTAACTACAATCCTTTACTGCCACTTTCTGATTATCTTGCGCTCGAACTAGTCAAGGGCTTCCCAGTGCTATACGTAGATTATGGCTCCGGTGGCATACGTATTGAACATCGTCACACAAAACTACAAGCTGGCAAATCTTACCAACTGGACATTATACTACAGAAGACAAGTATAGAAATGACTGTTGACAATTGCCGTCTTTCGACTTGCATGAGTCTGGGTGCGCCGCAAGGTCCCAATGAATTCCTCAATGTCAATTCACCGCTGCAATTGGGTGGTACTCCTATCGATCTTTTGAATTTAGGTCATCAACTGAATTGGACGTATGTTCCGACTACACAAGGCTTTTTTGGTTGCATACGCAATTTGACGATAAATGAACAAACGTACAATTTGGGAGCACCCTCAGTATATCGTAATATTGACTCAGGATGTCAGCGAGCAGTTGCTGTTGCCGTTACGTTTGGCATTGATCGCAACTTCATCATAGCTATAATTTCGTGCATATTGTTACTTCTTATCATATTGCTTGCTGTAGTCGTACAAAAGAAACAAAAGAACGGTTGGCATGAAAAAGACATCGATGATATACGTGAAACCATAATAAACTATGAAGATGAAGGCGGTGGTGAACGTGATGCTGATTATGATCTCAATGTGCTGCGAACACAACCATTCTATGAAGATAAAATCTACAAAGATCCTCATGCGTTGCAGGCAATGAAGGATCCCAATGATATACCCGATATTGGGGGTTTTCTTGGTGATAAAAAAGAGAACTGCGATAAGGATTCCGTCGCATTTCCTGTAGATGATGTGCGACACTACGCGTATGAAGGTGATGGTAATTCTGATGGTAGCTTATCAAGTTTAGCGTCATGTACAGATGATGGTGATCTCAATTTTGACTATTTATCCAATTTTGGGCCACGCTTTCGTAAGTTGGCCGATATGTATGGTGAAGAGCCGTCAGATACAGACTCTAACGTCGACGATGATCAAGGTTGGCGTATATAAAAGGGGGCATAGTATAAAATAAAAGACTTAAACGTATGAAAATAGAGCAAAGCACTTGAACATAAAAAAAAAGGGAATACCGAGAGAAAGTTCTGGACACATGGCACTTGAAGACGTCATGCCGCTCTCTCTCTCTCTCTCACATCGCCATTGCGTTCTCTTTAGCATTTAAGAATAACTTTAGGTCTTGATTGTAGTTAAAACTTTCCATAGCGAACAAAATGTGCAATGCATTGAATAATGAGATACTTCTTCTTACTAAGTACTTTTGTAGAAACTGGTGCACTCAGTAGTTAATGTATTGCAAGTTTTTTGATGTATCTTTAAATTTTATTGCAATGGAAAGAAGTTTTGAAAACGAGACGTAAATGTAAACAAAGTGATCTGTTATTTTTTTATTATTTTAAAACGAAAAAAAAAAAATTAACATAGGTAGGTGTTTAGGCGGGAATGAAATGTAAGTGACATTGTTAATGGGAAATTTTGGTTTATTATTTATTAAATTTTTTCTTGTAGAGCAAGAAAGCTCCCAAGCTCTCTTAGTAATACCAAGTATGATTTCAAAAATTGAACCAAGACAACATTTGCATACATTACTTGCTATTTATTTTCGAAGAAATACGTAAATGAAACGAACAAATTTAATAAGGTTCACTATATTTTTTGATAAAATATGGCAACTTTCGAAAGTTTTACGAAAATGCTTAAGTTTATATTCAATATATAAAATTCCTAACTAAAAACAATAAGAATAACTCAATAAAATTATGTAAAACGCTGTTAAATTTTGCATTTATTTATTCTTGTTTACATATTACAATTCTTATTTTCCACAATTTTATGTAAACAAAATTAATACATTAAAATAAATAATGAAGTGAATTTGCGAAGTATAGAATTTACATTCAAATAAAACAAACTCTCCATTAATCTTAAGTACAGTTTATTGGAATTAAAAAGCGATAATTAAGACAATTTTATCTACAATCATGTGAGACAAATAAAATTGAAATTAATAATATGTATAGTTTTAAGTTTAATTTCAATTCATTTAATGTCATTATTTCCTAATTATGCCTAACTTAATTTCTTTTATATGTGGGACAAAACGCGTCAAGCGGATCAGTGTTTTGTCAAAATTAGGAAGTGCTTTTAAAAAAAATATGTTTCAGCTCAAAGACGTATTGAGAGCAAAGCTTTCAAAAATCTAGTGGCTTTTTTTCAGGTTTCTCTTTTTTGAGGTTAAAATTGGGTAGACTTGTCTTGAAGCTCTCTGCGTTTTACAGGGTTCGAGACTGTCATTATTACATAGGTACTAATGAGCCCTGAATTGATTTTTGCATTTTTTAAAAGTTTTTAATTTAAAATTTAATTGTTTCAGAAACTTTTTCTTTTTCTGTAGTAAATTTTGCAAAAATTGATGCCCATACAGAATTTTTTTTAAAAATTTGTGTGTGACAATATTTCTTGTATAGTCAAGCTTAGCCAAATTCGGTACCAAAAATGCTTAAATCTCAAAAAAAGGAGGGAAATTAATTTTTAAAAGCAATTTTTTTTAAATGCACCGAATTTCAGACATATCACTGATCCGCTTGATGCGTTTTATCGCATAATGAAAAAGTGTACATGTAAAATTTTAATTATAAGTCAAGTTTCCTTTATCCCATATCAATATCATATCTTAAAATACATACTTAAATATTAAGTAAACGAATAGATATTTTTAGTGAAATAGTTAAGTATTGAGAGCGAACTTAATAAGAAGAAATTGATTGAGTTTTTTTTTTTTTAGTATGTAATTGCAAACAATAAAAATTTATATTGAAACTAAAGTGTATTTTTGTAATTTAAAAATTTCTCGAAAAACGATGTAATAATTTAGTTTTTTACATACCACAAAACAAACAAAATATTTGAAAAATTAAAAAACAAAAAAAAAAAAATCAAAATTAAAAATCTATTTTTTCATTTGGAAGAAAAAAATATTTTTTTCTTAGTAGGTTGCTGGTTCCGGATTCTTTAATAAAAGTTAAACTGAGCTTAAGCAAGTGCCGTAAATATTAGTAATATTTTCAAAACTTTTTTAGCTCTACACACGTTTGTTTCAGTGATCATCTTATTTCATCGATTGATTTCTTCAAGTTTGGAAACAGAAATAAGTCAGGGTGCTAAATGTGAATGATAATTCTGTTTTTATAACAAAAAACATATTATATCGTAAGTGTTCAGTGCAGTAGTTGCAACTTTTTAATTTTCTGAAAAATAAAAAATTTTAGGATTCTAAATATGTGTAGCATTACTCAATTGTAATTTACTAAGCCATATCAACTTTACTTTAAAATTTACTGTGAGTCACTTGCATTGTCACAATGGAGAAATAATTTTGCAAAAATGTCTACTTTGCGATCATACTACTTGAGATCACTTAGAAGACTTACACTCAATGTAATAAAAATTGGTTTCAATGAAATAAAAAGCTGAAAAAATTAGTTTCGCAATATCTTAATTAGCAAGCTATTTTCAATGCAAATCTTTAAGAAACTAGCAAGACAGACGCAGCTGCTCCTGCAGCAACTGTGATATAGAAAAGACCAATCTCTTTAATTGAGTGTATTAACAGTTGTAACGTCTTCGCTGAAAAAAAAAACAAACAAAATGATAAAATGATGCACAAAAAGAAAACGTGAAAGTAATTGCAATTTTGCACTGTACCTACACTGAAAAAAAATATTTAGTTCAATTGGTGTTTGGTCAGTTTAAGATTTAGCTTTCATATCAACACGCATAATACAATGTTTTGTCCTCAGAAAAAGATAGATTTTTTTCTATTCCTTATATCCTTCTTTGAAAAACACCCACCACCAAGATAGTTCTTTCTGTGTACGTAGGCAAAAGAACCTAATTGAAAAGCACCTAACGCTAAAGCATATATGCAGTCTTGCAGATATTTTACATTCTTTAACAACATTTCTTTGAGTATTTAAAAAGTTTGGAGTTTGCTTTTGTGTTTATCCTTTTTCTTGCGCATCAATATTGAGTTTGGCAAAACATTTCAAGTGTTTTGGTTGCTGCTTGTCAAGAGTTTACAGCACCTGCTGCTATATGTTACTACTGCTTATACTATTTTCCTTTTTGGAAATTAACACATTATAAGAAGAGTATACCATCGCACAGTGGGGAAATATTAAAATATGTTGGCTGAAAGTCCCTTTTAAAAATTATCCGCATAACTATATGTTTTATATATTTGAGATCTGCAATAGTATATATGCACTCTCGTGAAAAATTCAAAAGATATTGATATATTTTATTTTAAAAAAGTAAGTAAAGATTTTGTAAGATTTTAAAATAAAAACCTCGAGCTTGGCTGAAATTCATATTTTGAAATTAAAGCCTGAGGTTATAAATTTACGAAACTTTTTATTCTCAAAAATTCATTCCGTGGAAACATCAGACCCCGTTCCCCTTCGTCATATCATATAAATTTTTTTAATGTAATTTCTAGGGGGTTTGATGCTTCCGTGAAATTAATAATTTATCGAGTCTTCTAAATTTATAGTTTATATTTATGGTTTTGCTTTCAAATTATGAATTTCAGCAAATTATTCTAATTTGAAATCCAAACTATTGGAGATTTTGTTTTGTTTTGTGTTGTTTTTTTTTTTTAAAGCGAAGGGATTCACATTTCGAAGCGTCACATTTGTTGAAAGACAAATGTTTCGTTGACAATGTTAGTGATGTAGTTATAAAAATAGGTGCATGCCGACAAACAAACGGTACAATGCCGAGATGGGACCATTTAAAGAGACAGAAAAAGCGACAAGAATGTTGTGAATCCAACGTAATAAAGTAGATGAAAACAGGTTGATTTAATTTTAGTAAAATCTCCGTCTAAATCTAAAATTTCCCATAAAACTGCAGTTTGTGAACAAAAATATTTATTTTGAGCTAAAAATGCTTTTTTTGAATCTGACCAAGCTGCCCTCAGAAGCCAAAAAGGCGTATCTCAAAAAAAAAAAAAAAAAAAAATGCGAGATAGAAGAAATTTTCTTAGTAGTTTTTTATAGGTTTGAACTTAGATACCGTTTAAAAAAAGTTAAAAAAAGTTGCATGAACCGTGGCTCGAACCAGTAACCCCCCGGTTTATACGCTAACTCACTCCACACTGTGCCACGCTGCTATTTGAAAACATGTTAACTTTTTTTGTATAAAACAACTAGGGGAAAACTTTAAACAAGATTTTCTCGCTTTTCCTTGAGCATTCAGAAAACGGCGAAAATGGTTTTTCTTATTTCAGGTGAACTACCATCTGGAAAAATTTTATCCAAATCGGTGACGCCGCAACCTGGTGGTCTCCTTGTTAGAACTAAATTTTATGTTTCAAAAATATGAAAAACGTAATAATATATGGTGATGTGATTGCTGGAAAATATTTTCGTAGCAACGAAATCCTTCATTTTCTAAAGTATTGAGGCAGAGATTAGAATGAAGATATCGATTTTTTTTATTAAATTCTATAAGCTATAACTATTTTTCACAAGGCAAACTTCATGTAATCTAAGTGCTTATATGAAATAGTTGATAAAGAGATAAGTAACATGTGTGAATTAAAAAAAAGGGAGGAAAAAACAAGCTTATTAAATCAATAAATTTATCGATAGCATATGGACAATTTTTGCACGAAACAAAAATAAAAATTAGCAAAAGTGCAGATGTCACAAATAAACGAAATATGTGCTTTTATCTTTTGAAGCATTTCTAGATATATCAAATGCCTACCTTTATTAAATAAAATAGTGCATTGTTAAAAAATCATAAATATCGGTGAAAAAAATAAATATAATATGGGATATCTGCAAAATGAAAAAGATAAAAATGCACAATATTAATAAATACATACATACATTGCTACCCCTAAACGACCAAACTGGCAGTCACTTTAGTGCAGCAAAATGCTGAGTGAAAATTGCATTGTAGTCCCAAAAAAAAAAAACCAAAATGAAAATAACAATAACAACAATATAAAAAAAATAATACAGAAATTTCATTGGAAACCCTTCAAGTGAAATATGACCCTAATAATAAATCCATCATTCCGCTGCGCACCCCTATCTACGGCCAAACTATGTATGTATGTATGGCTGATAACAAAATATCCAAAATTAAACAACAACAACAGCACCAATGAAAATACAGAACTTTGATAAATTAAAGAAAGGAAAAATGCTTAATATGGCTGCGCATGCTCAGCAAAATTTATAACAAATAAACGAGACAGCGAGCAAATAAAAAAAAAAAAAAAAAAAATTGAGAAAGATATAACAAAGGACAATGCCCATTTTTGGTACAAGCTACATTTTATTGATATTAAAAATATTTTTAAAATCCGTTGGCTTTTAAGAGTTCGAAATGCAACATTTCTCAAGATTTTAATATATGTCTTCTTTAAACCAGTGGTTCCCAAACTATTTTGGTCGTGGTACCCCCAAATTTGTTGTCACTGATCGCGGAACCCTGAATATTTTTCAAACAACGACTTTTCAAAATTCAATATCTGATATTAAATGAAACCACAGTTATTTTTGTATTTTAGATTTCATTGAATGAAACAAAACTTAAAAAAAACAATTCATCATAGAAATAATTAATAAAAATATAAACTTAAATAAATGAAAAAAACTTTAATGTGAAGAATCGCACATCTGGTACAGCATTAAGTTTGATACGATATTTGGTTTTCGTCGCAACATATTTTGAAAACCCAGCTTCACACAAATACTTTGAAATCTTTTTGGTTTTTCTTTTATTGTGAAAGGATTTGTATCCTTGTACCCTTTGTATCTTGATTCTCAGGGTTTGGAAAGAAATTAGTGATTGCTGTAAGCTGGACAGATGTGTTCTTATACCTTCATGGATTTCCATATCTATATCCACTTTAGATTCTTCGAGAAAATCACTAAGCCTCTGGAAACACTCAAAGTTATTTTGCTCCCCAGCTGAAATCCAATATTGTATTTTCCTTTAAATTTGTCACGCGGAACCCCTAAATTTTTTCGTGGAACCTCAGAGTTCAACGGAACCCACTTTGGGAATCACTGCTTTAAAGAATCAGTTTTTTTCTTCTGTTATGTTTTAGTCGCGTTTGCGATAATAATATATAAAACAAGAGATTTTTAACTCGCAGCGTAATGCGTTGTTCGAATCCCTCCCCCCCTTAAGTGCGTTACGTAATACTTGAACGGCCCCTTAAATGCGTAATTTTTTAAGCTATCCGATGCTTTAAGAATAACGAATATGATTATATTTTGAGATACGCCCATTTCGCTTCTGAGAGCAGTATAAGCGATCAAAATTCAAAAAACTTATTTTTTCTGTCTTTTTTAAAACTCACTAAATTTCAATTGCTTAGTTTAAAAAATTTTTGTTTTTTTTTTCATATTTTTAGTACTTGGTACGAAAGGTCATTCATTTTGTATACAAAAATATTCTCCTGTTTGTAACTAAACTACTGCCCGAGTTTCATTAATTTAGGTTAAAATTTACTAAAAATAAACTTCATAGTAATATGAGCATTGTCCCTTGAATTGCATGAAAACAATGCAAACCCATTGTACATATTGCGCTGGTTTATGCAGTTAGTTTTACTGTGAGCGCTGTAAACAAGGGAATATTTTTTTATTATTTTTTACTCCTCAAGTAAATGATATTTACAGTACATTACAGTTGGTGAGTCCCATGGATTACTGAAATTTCCGCGTAAGTATGACGTACTACGTAATAAAGAAAAAAATATAGGTAAACAGCATTTGTTTTGTGACAGCTCAGGCCGCAATGTTATTGACTGTTTGTGATCATAAAAAAGTCTGCATTAAAACGATGCGACTATTACTTTAAATGATATAGCGGTATTATGCAAAGATGTATTTTTCAATTATTTGCTAGTTGATCTCTCAGTTTAAGTGACAGTAACATCTGAGTACGAAGTTTTGTTGACAAGGTTATGGAGAATAAGAAACAGGTAGCCGTGAAATCGTAACTGATCGGTTTAAAAAAAAGAGGTCCAAATGCTAGAAAATGAGACATTATGAAATATAGTTGGTAATTCATATCGTACGGTTTTTACGGAAAGCCGCATTTATCGCCCAAAATAACTATTTTGGATGAAAATTACAGTATTTAATGGAAACTTTAAAACAGTGAAAGGTGGGTCAAATCTTGTCGTACAAAGATATTTCGGACATAAAATCGACATTGGTCTGAGCATATTTTTTTACTTCTGGCTTATTTTCCGAGTTATTGAGCGAAATTTTTTTCCGTCGGCTTCTCCAACCAGGCTCACCACGATATTTCGATTATCAGCCATACTTAAACAATCAATTGCAACAAAAAAAATTGAGCGGAAGGAAATGACTATGAAAAATGCAGCGCTTTCTCCCGGACTATAAGGTGGCGTAATCCGCTATATGTTTGCTGCCAACCGTGTGGTTGAGGAGTTCTGCAAAACTTAAAAAGTAAGCAATAAATAAAATATATACGCGATTTCTTTAGTTTTCCTTATCATAATACGTATCGTATAATCCAACCAGTAGTATATGTGGAATTCAAATGGAATTATCCAGCTCAGCTGTTGTTTTTAATTTCTTTATCTCTGCATATTTTTTAAACTCTGCAGCTGTTAACTTTATTCAACAGCAAAACTAAAAACGAAACGAAAAAAAAAATGGTTTTACTTGTGAGTAAGCCACTTATGAAATTGGCAATAAAATCATTTTGCAGCGGTGAGTAAAACTCAGAGGAGGGTCATCAACACTCTTTCACTAATGGATAACAAAGATAAATTAGTCATACCGACCTTTTACCATACGCCGTTAAGGTTTTCGTTTTTTAAATTTTTAATTAAAAATATCTGCGGGTGTATTTGAAAACGTGTTTCTATTGCTAAGAATTCTACTGATTGCTTTCATTTTACCTTGATCTTTGAGATAACACTCGTATGCTGTTGTATTTAGAGCGCTTTTTTGTTTCGAATGTTAAACCATTCTGAGATAACTGGAAAATGCAAATGAGTAAATAAAATTCATAGAAGTGCATTCATCTTTAATCCGTAGTTCATTATAACAAAAAAGTTGATACCTACAGAAATTAGACTATTGAGTCATTGATTTTGCGTTACTTTAGTAGTGTAGTCAATTTAACTAATAGAACGTGGTTGAAAGTTTTGTTGATGTTGTTGATCAACCACGTATCATTGTTGTTTTGACCAGATTTATAATTGATAAATAATAGCTGTATTCTAGTACCACATTACATTTGGTCCAATATACAGTATTTAGTTTTAAAAACGTCCCCGTGCTCGAAAATCTGTAAAAATAAAAATTCCGGACTCAATCTGAACAAATCCTGTACATTTGAACTAATGCATTATGGTACGTTAACAGGCTTTTTTTTATATACAAAAAGTATGCAAAGGAATATTTATTTTTACAATATTTATTTCCGTTTTGTTTTTTAATTAACAAACAAAAATATGTAAAAATTTTATTTTATTATATGGTTGGCATTTGCGGTGATTTATTTAGATTTTGTTGTTCTCTTTGCGTTACTTTAATGCAACTGGCGAAACGATGACGCTGCGACTTCTGGCTTTTTTTGCGATCATCATTATGATTTATAGCTCAGTTGGTAGCTGAACACATGACATCATCATTTATGTATTTTGTACAGAAAATTACGAAAAAAAAAATATTGCAAAACCATACCTGAAAAGGAATTTTGTCAAAATAAAAAAAACAAAGTTTTGAAATCTCTTTCTCTACATTCGCTTTAGTTAATTTTCGCTGTTGTAAAAGAGCGCATTTTCTTCTGAGAATTATGTTTTGGTTTTAATGAAGAATTTACCATCATTCGTGCTTTAATCTTTTATTTTAAAGTGTTTTGGTTGAAGTATTCATTTGCTTTAGGCCATGGAATACTTTCAGAGCGAAGTTTGTAAACGGAAATGCTAGTGACGCATCAGAGAAAGGTCGTGACTGAAATATATTTCGTAATGTTCGTACAGATGTTGGTGCCGTGCAGTTGTTCATTTTCATTTAAATTATTTAGCTCAAAATTTTTTGTCGATTTTATTGTGTCTTCAGGAGCAAGGCTTCTCAAAAAATTATTGACGAAAAAAAAAGTAATGCAATTTTGGCTTAAAATGATAAATTTTTCACATTTTGAATTATAAACCACCCGTTTGCATGGGTCTTTTTGTGGGCTCTGTGAATTGCGCAACATTACATCTCTCAAAAGTAAGTCTGATTTAGCGAAAAGTTTTCTTATTCCGATGTTACTGTATGAATTTGAATTTTTTGGCGTTTGCGATAGCAATTTCAACTAAAAAAGCTTAATACCTGTAAATTATGTTACGTGTAGGGTACGTCGGGGCCTTGTGAGGCACACTTTTTCTTAGCTCAAAAACTATAAAAATCAAAATTTTTACAAATTTTTAAAAGGTATATGTTATTAGGAGGAAAACCCTAACTTCTTGCTCAAACAGTTCTTTAAATTGTAATCTCCTGAAAAAAGTCTCGAGTATTATTTTATAATAAAATCGCTAAATTTAATATTCTTTAATTTAGAAAGACTAAAACGAGTGTTGGCAAAAACATACGTTCTTGATATTTTCAAGGAATGTTGGGTTATAGTTAAACCCGTCTAAATTAAGTCATAAACGAAAAATATCGTTTTAAAATGTTTATTGAATGGTTAGAAATTACATAAGGATAAGTTTTTGAACAAAAAAAAAAAACATAAAAAAAATTTGAATTATTCGGATTATTGATATGCAAAAGACAACAGCTCGTCAATAATTAGATAGTAATGAATGTCCCTCGCCTTTTCTTGCTGTGCCTTGAGGAGCTGACATAAGAATGAGCTTAATGTAAGGCTAAATGATCCATCGGAGCCAAAAATCTAAGTTAGGTTTTCAAAAATGTTTAAAATTCATATTCTGCGAAAGTCGTTGTGAAAGAATACAAACACAAATAAAATTGGTTTTTGCATAGAATTAACAACACGGAACTTGGTCAAGGACCTGACGATGACAGCCATTTATGAGTGTCAAATTTTTCGATTGTGGTGGAAAATTGACGTGTCTCAGGATTCCCCATGCCACACAATTCCCCACTTTCCTCTATAAGAAACATTTTTTATTTAGGAATAGGATGATGTTGCCCACCCGTTGTTTTTGTTTTACTCGTAATTGCAGTTGTTGTTTTTTCATGCTTTCATAAATTGCGTGTATTTGTATTTGTACTTGTGGAAGCTATGCGATAATCCTTTACAAAAAAGTACTTATTCTAAAAATAACTCGAAAACAATATATTGTTTTTTTTTCAATATCATATTTTTGTTTTTGCTGTTTTGATTCCACGCCTAAGCGCCTCACGCACTCAATCACTCACTATGGCGTCTGTCTGCTGCTGCTGCTGGAAAAGTCATCATCGTTTCTTCAATAACTGCGCGCAGAATTTACGCGCGAGATTTATTTTTATAAGCAAAATATTTGCGTCGGAATTCCGGTATTGTGGTTAGATGGACTGTATTTTAATTGCGAGAAAAAATGTCTTAATTGTTAAATAAATATTCGCATTAAGATTTTTTCATGGGTAGTGCCTGTAAGGGTATGTAGGCATAATTCAAATACTAGACTGAATGACATATCAAACAGAATTCCAATGACTTTTGGAGTTAATCACTTTTTTCATCAAAGAGGTGTTTTGGATTGATGCCAATGTTTTCCAATGTTCAGGATAGCTAACACAACCAGGGCGTTTTAAAAACCTCGGTTTAATATACATAACATAAATAAATAAAGTTCCCAGAAGAATGACAACTCAGTATTGTGTCATTAAAACTATGCAACGCCTAGTAACTTGTAATCAAATCCATTCATTGTCCAAGATCAACAATAAAAAAAATTAAATTAATTTTTATCTACAATAAATTGGGTGGATTTCTAACAACCAAACAAACAAAAAACTACGGCACAATGACTCCACCTCGTATTTTTCGTTGCCAGCATCTGACAATGAACTTAAGTTAGTGGAAATGAGAACATTCGAAATATTTAAATACATATTCTTATGACTACGTCATGTCATTCCACTTCTGACGATGTCACTGTTGCGTCGCCAGCCATTCCAGTCACATTCAATGTCTTGTCGACGGAAGTGCGAAAGTTTTGCGCTCATCTATGCGTGTGTTTTGGGTACGTTGCTCTACAAGCAGCTCATCATCAGCATCTGGTGGAGAATGAAAACGCATAACTCCAAGTGTTAACGATCTATGCGTTGCTTGTTGTCATTGTCATCGTGCATGATGGGCTTAGCTTTATAATTAGATTTATAAAATTGCATCCACAACCGATTGGTGAAGAAACAACGACGAGGTTGAGACAGTTGAGTATTCGCTGTACAACGGCGCAACATCGTCGTCTGGGGTGATCAACAGAATTAATGCTAAAATAGGCTTTTACATTTTATGACGCTACATCAAGTCTGAATGCATATCATTTGGGATACATACATACACCCTACGATTGTGTGATAAGGCAGTGAAGTGTAAAGTTTCTAAGGAATAGAACCGCATTTCGATTTATACTACCGATTTTCATTTAAAACAAATCTAAGTTCAAAATACTACTTTATTCAGGGTTGCCAAGTAGCCGAGAGTTAGCCCGGACAAGCCTGGAATTTTATGTCAAAGCCAGGGGTTTGGTAGGAAATATTAACTTTTTACCATATCAGGGAAAAACAATTATTTTTTGAGAAGACCAGGAATAGCTTTTTTTCAACTTGACAATCCTGACTACAATTTTCTTATGTATTTTGTCTTGCTAAGAACGAAAAAGATTAACAAGATTTTTTAAAAAAATGGTTTTCGAGATATACATATAACGACAATCAAGTCAAAAACTGTTTACATTTACATATTATATTTGGTACAAAGACTTTATCTATTTCCCTTTAAAATGAAAATATATTATAACATCACATCAGCGCTGCATTAAAGTAGGGCTGAAGAGGGTGATAGCTATAGCTACCGTCCCCACAAAGTTTAATCTGGCACTGCCTCTGATAAACTAAATTCCTATAACTTTTAAAAATCGTATGTTTAAGTCAAATTGATCGAATGTAGCGCAATCATTGAAATTCAACAAATTTTTCTAGTGTCGAACGTAAATTGGGTGAAGTTCATTTTTATCACTGGCTACATACTATATGTACATATCCACGGATATGGTTATTTAGGAGACATCGACATGCAACAGACAAGGCTTAACAGACTTAAGCCCATAAATACCTAAGTTTATTTTAATATGAAATTTTAAAACTTTTTTTTATTAAGATGCAAATAAAAATATAGGAATTTGAAATGAACAGATTTATGTTGTTTTCTCACACAACAGTTGCAATGATGTTGATGGCATTAGGAGGCATTAACCAGCAACAAATTTATGATCATTCCATCCTCATCACATGTTTTCAGACATTTATGAATGATTCAAATAAAATGCAAATAACTTCATGAATATTCAGTATTGCATATGTTTTCATAAATCAAATTGCTAATTAAATTAAAAAAGAAATTAAAGGCGTAAGCAGATTTTTTTTAATTAAAAAAAATTAATGAAATACGATCCAATGATTGCATTCTCTTTCTAAGGTTGAAATTTATTAGGGTCATTATACAATACAGAATAAAATTGCAGATTTGATTTTTACAAAAAATTCTCAATCACTTCAAAGGGGTTATACCCTCGTCACAGCATCACATCTGTAGCATATGTTTTATATAGCCTAAAGACACACCCTGTACGTAAGTACTTACAATAATGTGAATTAATAAAATGTCAAAAGTCCCTAATAAAACGCGAGAATATGTACCAATCAATGTCGGAGCATGAGTCAAGCCTGTCTTTAACTTATGAATACATTCAATAGATCGTGTGTTATATGACGCAACTTTTCAAGATCATCGATGAAAAAAAAAAAAATTATATAAATATTCTATTGTAAAAGCGCATATATATTTCATATATGTATGTATTAGACTATACATTCATATACTCATATGTACAGCGTATTTCCATTTGTTGTCATTTTATAAAGAACGCGTCAATCAATGCCATATGAAATTGATTAAATTTTGTAGTTTCTTATTAAAATTTTAATAAAAATTTGTTATTGAATTGATTTGTATTAAATGTTAAAACATAATGGCGCATATTCTTTAGGACGGAATGACCTTTTTTCGAAATTCAACATTCGCATGTGGAGAAAATTTGTCTTTAAATTCATAAGGGAGTTGTGTGAAAGCTGAACTTATGGGGACTTCATCTTAAAGCGATAGTTGTTTGGTTTTCTTTAAGATCGCATAATTATGATTGAAATTTATTTTTATTTTACTGATAACATTCCACAAACTGTTGTTTCAGTGAAACTTTATTTTAAACTCGGTTCTTGCACAGTAGGGTATATTTGCGGGTTCTGGGACACTCCAGGCAGAGCCCCAAGCGCCAGGCAGAACTCCAGGCAGACTCCAGGGGCCAGACAGAGCCCAGGCAGAGAACCAGGTGCCGGGTTGAGAGCCAGGCACCAGGCAGAGGATGCAGCCAGAATTTTAATGTAGGTCAAGAATTCGCGTAAGAAAAAAAAATTTTCAAGTTCAAGAATAACCAAAAATAAAACCCGCAACCGAATTTAACTCATACAAAAAAATTGTTGTTGTTCACTATGGCTTGCAACTTCCGTTAACATCTGAGTTAAATTCGGCTATGGGTTTTAATTTTGGTTGATCTTGAACTTGAAATTTTTTTATACTTACGCGAATTCTTGACCTATATTAAAATTTTTTTTGTTATTTGTAAAAATTCTGGCTGCATCCTCTGCCTCTGCCTGGCGCCTGGGGTTCTGCTTGGGGCTCTGCCTGGAGTGTCCCAGAACCCGCAAATACACCCTACTTTGCACAAATATTGTAAGTGCGCACGTCATTTCCCTAATAAATATAACGTGAAAAAATTTGAGCTTGGCTTGGAAATGTAACTCCCACAAACAAAATCGGCAAAGTTTTGCTCCATAAAAGAATTAATTATAACAAGAAAAGACTTTATATTTCATTGTGACTGCTATTTCATTTGATATAACGTTTAAGTTTTTTGCTAATATGGGTGGTATCATGCCTACTGGGACGACCCCGCACAATTCCATCATACCAAATCTAACTATGATGACTAAATATAGCATTTTATACATTTTTTTTATATGGCATGTGGCACGCATATTATCACCCACATTTTGATAACCTTTAACATTAAAACATATACCAACTGCGGTCACTCAAAATAACGTTTACAATTATTTATGTATATGGGAGGACCCACGCCAACTGATGCGTTGAATTGAATTGAATTTTATCGATTATAAAACACTGTTAGAATTGACTTATTCGCACTAAATTTTAACCTGATCACTTTTATTGTTCACAAAATAGAACATACAAAGTTGTTTCTTGCATGAGAGATGCCACGCCTGCATTTTCGATAACTTTTAGTTCCGAAATACCTTATAGAAAGTAGACCATCTATAGGTGTATTTCATAAAAATTGCAACAATTGACTTTTTGCATATATGGGAGATGCCACGCCCACACCGGTTTCGAGCAATATTGAATCGAATTTTTAGATTGTTGCAAAGTTTTCCGCTATAGTTTGCAATGGTGCCATACACCTCTTAGAGTCTTAACAAACTTGAAATCTAGCCCAACCTTAATTTTGTCTCATATGCCTCAACTCTTCAATTTGCATTCAAATTGCATAAGCGGTTTTCGAAATGAAGATTTCCCCTGTTTTAAATACCATAAAAATTAATATATCATACGCCTATGCTGGATTAACCCTTTTTGATCTATTTTTAACAGGGCTTGCAGTCTTATTTTCAGCGTTATATCTCGAAAACTATGTTGCACATTTTTTTATTTTTTATTTTGTTTTGATTTTCAATATAATGGAGATATATGTATAATCTGTAAATATTATTAAAATTACACCGTGATATGTTTCGGAAGTTGAGAGTTGGAATTGAATTGAATGTTAGAGCAAGTTCGTATACAGTGGGTGGGTTCGAGCGGTCTGAGTTTCCCCGAAAATATAAGTGCTCTGTTTTATATATGAAAACGAATTTGAAAGGTGCATGATGCATGATCAAGAAGAAGTGTAAATATGAGTTCTCACATATGTGAGAAGCTAAGTATTTCGCGTCACAATCTTTTACAACACTAAGATTTCAAATGAAATAATTTATATTGTATTTTTTTCTTGGGAATTATCTTTAATAGTTAATGTTAAAAAAATTCATATAATATCTAATTGCAATTTAAATTGCAGCAAGTTTTCACAACTTTTCTTTAAGCCAGCAACAGAATAGAGCGTTCACATTGAACTCTGACACTGCCGCCGGCACCATTTTTTGTGTAGATTTTTTTTTTATTTGCAAAATTTAGCGCAACTGCATATATTTGAGCAAAATAAAAAAAAACCAGTTTTGCATACAGAAATTTTTGCATTAATGGCACACAAGTTAACTTGTAAATAGACAACACAAATTATTTTTAGCAAACAAGTTTTAGTGGGTTTTACAGCAAACTTAGCGAGTACAGAATCATTATATCGCTTTGGCCAACAAATATGGCATCTTATTTGCGTTTACATTCAATGAGGTACTTTTCTTTCGCGTTGTGCGTTGAATGAGGTATCTTATTCATTCAGGGTCAACCAATAACCGCCATCATGTAATAAATTTCCTAAAAACCGATAAGTATCAAAAAAGTTGTATCGATGAATGTCGAAAAATGTCGAATATTATGAGCAACGTCACTAAATATCAACATCGGCAAAGAAGTAATTTTGAATATCGAAAATTTAAGTAAAACATTTGAAATTAATGTAGTGCCTTCTGCAAAATTATATATTCGTACATACTAGTATATAGCTTTGAAGACAATAATACTAATACTCGTGGCGTTGGTATACAAGAATCGACCTAAGTGTCACAGACAAAAATTACTAGATACTAATTATATTATTTTTTTTTTCAAATGAGACACATGGTGTTATATAAAAAATATATTTTATGTTTCCTATGCTAAGTTTTTTAAAGCACACAGTGACCAGCAGGGTTACCGGCATGTCAAAGCCGGGGGTTTTGTAGGAATTGAAAAATTTCGGAAAAAGTTATTAATTGAATTTTTTTTTATGTACCTGCTACTTAAATTTTCTTACCAAAAACAAAAAGTAAATCAAGTTTTTTCTTCCAGACAAAAATTTTATTTTTCGATTACAATTATTTTGTTGACAAAAAAAAAATTTAAATTTCACCATTTTGAGAAAAACATTTTTATTTTGGGAATGTCGGGAATTTCGTCTTTTCAACTTGTCAACCCTGGTACCCAGTTAAGATCTTCACACACCAAAAATGTTTCACTACACTCAGACTCATTAATAACAATAATTCATTAGATAATTTTTGTAATTATCTGTTTGTAATAAATTAAACACAATAAAACTTGATACTTTAATTCAAATTTGATTGGCTAATTTCTATGAACAGCTCCTAATGCTCATAGTGCAAGTGTGCAAAGTTTTGTATTTTCGCTGGAAAGCACTTCACTGCACGACAATTATGCCCTTAAATAAATAACACTTTTTTTATTTTTCTTTTTGTTAATGTTTTTGTGCAAGATATACAATTTGTTTCTAAAAATAAGTTTATAGACTTTTAGCATGTATTCTCTATTATTCTACTTAACTTCAGTCTTAAGCTTATTAGAAAGATTTTTAAATTACATATTTACTACTAAATGCTTGGACAAAAAAATTATTGCAGGAAAAGAATTAATTGTCCCCTACTCCCATAATATTAATTGCAACGCTAAACCTCATTATTCATCTATAAATAATGGGTGTTTTTTTTAAGAAACTCATCATTTAAGGTGTCTGAAAATAAAGATTGCAAATTGTGGAAATTATCCCATATGTAAAAATTTAAATTTTGTATTCTCCTTAAAACAGACATGACTCCTTGAAATGATGACAATGAGTTCGTTTTCAAGAGCTTATGATTTAACTTTCTGCATACTGCACTTCATTTGTTGCCTTATTAAATCTATTTACCAGTACATATATGTATATGCGAATAGTACATTCATGTCTAACGAGTTTTCCTTTATTTGTGGCGTATATCAAATGGTATGCAAATTCAAGTGAAACGTATTTCTTTAGACCAAACTTTGTTGCATACGAGTTAGAGATATAGTTGATTGGGTTATCAGCCAAACCGCTTAAAGTTGTGCGCAGTCGATGAAATTGGTGCACATGACATGATTGACAGCAGGAAATTGTTGTACTCACTCATACTAAATAAAATGTTTTCTGAAATGTTAACTTTGATTATTTGATCTTACTCGTATGTATTAATATTAAAAAAGTTATACTTTGAATGTTTGTTACTTAATCACGCCTTAACGGCTAGACAACTTGCAACTTGGTGCGCGGATAGTCTATGTGCAGAGTTAGCACATGCAGTGCAGTGGGCCTCCGCTACCCACAAATCCACATCTGGTAGCTTTTCTTTAGCGCGAGCTTCTAAATTATCAAAGTAATTTATCTAAAAAATCGACGAACGATTTGTAAAGACTGACGTACGTCTCTAGAGTCTTTCGAGCCTTGTAATACCTTGCTGACTTTCGGAAAGTTTGTAAAATTTCGTCCCACATGACCAACATATGTATGAACTCTAATTCCTGTAGTTTATCTGTCAAAATATCTGCTTCTCTTTTGGTTTTTACTTTTTGCATGTCATTCACAGGAATGACGTCTAACGTATCTATAATTTTAATAAATGTCTCTGAAACAGCAGATATATTTATGGTGCTCCCCGGAGATGTGATGCCCTAGGCAATTGCTTAATTTGCTTAGAGACTAATCGGGAACTGAGCACATAGGCTACTATTTTCTTTGTTATCCTGAACAGGGAGTGTTATATCCCATACAAAATAAAAATTAGTAGTGATAATAAGCTTTTGAATATAACAATTATAAGTCAGTCAATATTCAACATTCAAAGTTCGCCTTTAAATATTTTATTTTATTTAAAAACTCATCATGTCTCGGAGGTGATGACCCCTGAAGTCCCTCTTAGTATACGCGTATGAACATATGTATACTAAATATTTAAGAATTGAAGATATACATTATAACAAGTAAAACACCACAATTGCATTTTTTTATTTGTCTTCTCTGAGAAAAAGTGAGTTTGTTTGAGAGTCTATGGTATATAAACTGTATATGCGAGTACGTGCTGTCTCACGTTATGTTGTCACGAAATTCATAACGTAATACACAACATCACACCGCATGATTTGTAAATTAATTCAAATTAATTTCCTACACAGCCACGTCTATTTCAAAAGATGTATGCAATGTAAACTATGTGTAAAAACTATATTAATTGTTTACTCTTTTCAGATGAAGTTTTTCACAATCGAAATTAAGATGTAACCAAGCCAAATGAAAGTAACCGTAAAGATAGAAATTTATTTTTCTGTTTGATAAAATTTGGGCTTTTATACAAAAGTCTACATAGGTAAATACTACATACAGTTGATACACCACTGATTTTTAAAACAACATTTTGTTGAGTGAACAACTTTTAGTGATGGTTATGAAAGAAAATATGAACTGAAGTGAATTGACTCAAAAAATTACGACCAACAGTAACTTGATTTTCATACTCAACGTCACGCTAGCGTTACATTTTCACTTTTTCTATACTTAACGACATTTTTTGACTTTAGTGGATACATTAAAAATTTTTCATCTACATATTTCAATACTTTTCGACTTTCTGAAAGTCTTTCGACATCACTCGATTTTTTCGGTATTTTTCAACATTGTTCATCCATTTCGATATTATTTGACTTCTTCGATACTTTTTGATATTATTCTTAATATATATAATAGCCACTCAAACATATATATATGTGTCATATCATTTCGAACTAAATGAGCAAATCTTAGTTTTCCTTAATTAAAAAATTGTCAACATATTTTATTTTAACTTGTTATCAGTTCTCACATTGTCGAACAAAATATCTAGATCTATAACGGAAGTGACATTTTAGCAAAGCTGAATTTTTACACCATTAGATAAAAATGGGATTCTTTTTTAACTTTTTCTGTCTGCCCAGCATAGAAAAGTAATTAAAGTAAAATTTCATATGTTCGGAATTAAGCAATGACCCAAAACCAAATGTCAATTTGAACTTAACACAATAGCAACACCCTCAAGTAAATAAAGTGGGTAATCCTTTTTACACCCACAAAACCATCAAAGTTATCGACATTGTATAGCGAACAACAACATCCTGCCATTAAAATTGACTTTTCAGCTTACGACTGATTCCGCAGTGTAATTCCGCAACCATGAGGAATAGTTAAAGAGGGCGATTAACCCACCAAAACTGATGTGAATGAATGAATGTGCCATCAAGTGAATGAATGCAAAAATGGCAAAAGTCATACAACAAAAGCGCTGCCGCCGCCGGACACGCGACCAGAAATATTCGCTCGATGATCAGAACGTGCTGTCAAAATATGGACTGAAACAAACAAAATCCGTTATGGGATGGCACATAGTTTTTCTTTCTTCTTTTTTTTTTTGTTTTGTTTTAATGAGCATTTTGAACTCCAGCTGGGTGACTTTTTTGCGAACGACAATAAAATGTAATAAAACTATACAATAGATATTCATATGTTGCAAAAAACGAAACTTTTTTTTGCTTTGCTTTGGCTTAAAATGCGCCACACAATGGAGCAACCCTTCCTTTTTGATTTTATTTTATTAGCGCTTTGTGACAAACATGCGCCGCTATATGGCGGCGAATTCATCATCATTATCAGCACCATCATACAAAATGCGAACTCATAACTGTGACGAATCTTAAAACGAGGCAAAAAGGTATGATCGTTTAAATGCCTGAACGTTAGACAGGTTGGCCGGCCGGCTTGTGTATAAAAAAAACAACCTATACATTGTAAGAAATTCGAAGAACATTTGTGGTTCATCTCAAATCGTAGAATGGTTATAATCTCCAGAATTTCTTCAAAGCCAACTTTAAACAATATTGTAGCATACCAATTTGATCTAATGTTATCTATAGTCTCACAGCTGAATGTTGTTACAAAGTCGAATGAAGATAAATTTTCTGGATAATATGTGTTTTAATTTAAAAAAATTTGTTCGCAGGCACGTCATTATCTCTACACGTATCAAATGAACGAGATTTGCCTACCGAACCGCATTCGAATTTCTTGCTCACAGACTATAAGGTGTGATTTGTAAAGGAGGTTCAAATTTGAATTATCTTTTTAAATTTATCGCCATTTTTTTAAACAGGTACTAAATTACTTACACTGATCTTTTTTCAGTTATGAAGTAAATATATTCCCGTTAATTAAAATGGATCAAAACATCGTGCTTTCATTATTAAAACTTATTTTATATATAGTGAAAGTTATTCAGAAGAAAACTTCGTTCAAAATATGGTAGAGAAAATGCTCCAACATACCGTGCTATTAAACTTATCATTGATTAATTTGAAGAAACTGGTTCAGGTCAAGATCAGAGCAAAATAACTTATCATTGTAGTGGTCGTTCAAGTGAAAATTGTGGAATTTGGCGTGGTAGCGTAATTGGTTCATATTTTTCGAAAATCAAAATGGCAATGTAATTACTCGATATTGAGAGATGATTGGCAACATTTTTTGGAGTTACTTGGAAGATAGTTATATGCAGAGCACGTGGTTTCAACAGGACGGTGGAACATGCCACACAGCAACGGGGTCAATCGATATTTTGAAAGACAAATTTAATTATCGAATAATTTCTCGAAGAACAGACGTGAGTTGGACACAAAAGATCATGCGCTTTAATACCATTGGGTTTCTTCTTATGTGGTTTCTTAAAGAGTAAAGCTTATGCGGATAATCTCAAAGACAACATCATCGAGCAAATATCACTAATGAAAAAATTATTATGCGAAAAAGTTATTCAAAAATTTTGGTAAAAGATTGACAGCCATTCTTTTTTATTATTAACCAAAATCAATTTACTTTAATTTAAACTAAAAATAAATAAAGATTTCATATAATTTATACATTTTATTTAAAATTTAAAAAGATACCTCAAAATTGAACACCCTTTAAAATTTGAGCATCTATCTGTTCTGTGCCATATTTTTAATTTAAACTCTCAAAAATTCAGTTTTTTGAATGCAGTTTGGAATGCAGTTTTAGAAATACCAAAATATTTTTTCTAAGCGTTCAAAGGGATTGAATGAAGCATTTGCGGTGTTCAAAGTTGAAAATATGTTTAAAGATGTTGAAAAATATTGATAAAAATTGAAAAATTTTCAATAAGTTGACAATGTTGTAAAAACCATTGAAAAAGTCAAAAAATGTTAGAGAAGCCGAAAAATGATTATAAGTCATAACTTATTAAAAAAGTTTTTAAAACTCGAAAAATGTTAAAAAACTCGAAAAATATTGTGGAATATTGGAAATGCCAAAAAACTTTGAGAATAAGTCGGAAAACTCGAAAGCGATCGAAAAATCTTGAAAAAGTCGATAAAAGTTGAACTATCAAAATATATATATATATATAATATATACATAGATCCAGTAAAGGCATTCTATACCCTTCACTAAAGATGTTCACACATTAAAATCACTTTCAACTTGGCGTTAAAAACTTCATTTTTTTTTAATTTTTAGCGCTGTTGTAGTGAGCAAATATATCCCTCTTAATAAGCACGCAAAGTAGTCACAATTCACACTTTGCGTCTAAGCTCTGGACGGTGGCTGTGGCGGCAATTGTGGAATTGAAAGGAGTTGGAGACAAAGATGGGCACTGGAAATAATTTAAACTGACATCGAGGACAAAAAAAAAACTGACAAGAGGCAGGTTTAATCCACATAAATAAAAAGAGCGAAAAACTACTTTTTTTCGTATTTTTTTTTTTTGTTTTTATGTCGCTAACTTCATAGAATAACTTGGCAATAATTAAAAAGCATTGCATGCGAACAATAACAGAAAAACAACAAACAAAAACACAAGTTGGAATAAATCTAAAACTTGTTGTTGCTGTTGAAGGAATGTTGTAGCTTTGTCTGTTGTTGATTTTATTACAGCAGACACTTGGTTGTTAAGTTGACAAACCGTCAGTCAGTCGTATTGTTAATTTACAACCCATAGAGAAAGAAATTCAATTTAATTATTTTGCATTGCTGTTGTTGTTGCTGTTGTTGTTGTTGTTGTGACAGAAGTAAAGAGGTGTCGCCTCTTTTATTTGGGCCCACTGTTAAGACACTGTGACAACAACACGGCCGCCCTATGTTTATCTGTTCTTTTTCTTTCTTTTTTTTTGAAGTTGAAAATAATTTGGAAAAAATGTCGTTACCCGCATTATTTCCGGTCAGTGATTTTTCTTTGGTTTTCTTTTTTTTTTGTAGTTTTTTGTTTTATTTGCTTGTTAGTTTTATTTTCATTGTTTTATGTTTGTTTGCATATAATAAAAAGGCGTTAATTTCATGTTATAGTTTTTTTTTTTTTTTTCTGTTTCAGTTAAAACACTTTTTTTAATTGATGACTCAGTGTTGTTATGAAATTTGTTAATTTCAAAATATGAAAAACTTTCATTTTACTATAATTTTTTTTTTTTTTTGCAAATGAGTCGTTTTTAATTAGAAAGTTTAAAGAGTTTCAGAGTAATACAATCAGATTATAGGGTGCACATAAATGAAGCAGAACCCTTTATTGTAACCAATGTGATATATTTGGAATTAATTACCATGACCAGTAGCTCTGAAAATTGAAGCATGTATAGTAAGTTTGAAAAATTCATTCATGAAAACTTAATTGGATGGAATAACACGAAATTTTCCAGCTAGTTTTTAATTCGCGCTACAATGTTTTTATCAATAATATATTGAATGCGAGTGGCAGTAATATGTAGTACGGGAGGCAGCGTTGCATTTTGCGAAGCAAAAGTTTCCAAACGACAATATTTGGCCCAGTTTTCACTGTTTCAAAGTTTCGGGTACATTCTGCAATTTTGAGCAAAAATAGTTATTTTGGGCGAAAAATGCGGTTCTCAGATTCAAACAAGTAAGGTTAAGTTAAGACTTTCAATAAAAATCAAATATTTTCGAAAATGGTCTTAATATATTTTTCTACTTGTGGCTTACTTTTCGAGTTATTGCGCAAAGCTTTTTTTATCGGCCTGTCACAACCTGGCCCACCACTAGTCTGCCGGCTGACGCTTATTTTGGTCATCAGCTATACATATGCTATCATTTGCAAAAAAATTTAACCGGGACGAAATTGCTGCGCAAAATGTAACGCTGCCTCCCGTACTATAATAAGATATTCATATCGAGTAAAATATCATGTGGGGAGTTTTCAAAATTTCCGAAATCATATAGCAAACTAATTTCGAATGTTTTCTGAGTATACTAATTATGTTTTTTTGTTTGTTTTTGCGAACAATCTCACCAGTGGCGTAACTTGAACATTTTTTGCCCGAGGCATCAAATAATAGTATGTATACATCTCATTTGAAAGGCATTTTAGTACTAAAGTTTTTAACTAATAGCGAATGATATAGAGGTTTTAGAGGTGCTTTTTTGACACATTCAACTAACCGGATTGGTTTTTTAAAGCACTAAAAAAGACAATTTAAACGAAACATTTCTTTTTGATATCGAAATCATAGTCAAATTTTGCTTAAAAGTAGGTTTAATGGGAATAATTTTAACATAGTTTTGCCTTGATTTCAAAGTTAAGAATATAGCATTGAAACATGCCCTTATAATGAGGAATATATTGTTGAGGTCGAAAGCAAAGTTTGCGTTTTCCCATTGTGAAGGATTTAAAAAAATCGCTTTATTTAAGTTTTCAAGCTAACAGCGCTTCCGATTTTCCAAAAAGCAGATTTTGATTGATTGATTGTTTATAAAAATGTATCAAATTACACAAGCATAATTGTATCAATTCCATAATATCTTGTATTGTATAAGCTTTTTACTTGACTTAAAGCATCAAACTAAATTGCTGAGAAGCCTTATAGCCAATATTAATATAATTATTGAGTCCTTAGGTATTCGAGAAAAATGTTCCAGCAACCATTTTTCCGTCATTTTGATAAAAACATATTAAAATATTGGAAATATTTTTATAAAAAAAAACCGAGTCTTAATCTATCTATTACATAAAAAATATAATTTTCAGAAATAAAAAAAAGTTTTTGAAGTTTTGCATTGAATTATGGTTTGTTTCCCTTTACACTTTGTTTGATTCCGTTTGTTCAGTAGGCGTTCGCTGTCAATAACGATTTCCAAATTACGTTTCTTATCTTGCATTTTGCTATACTCCACTACTGTGAGCTAATTATAGACGCCGTACTTTGCTACAACTGCAGTAGTTATGGTATCTTGGAAATGTAATTTTCAAAATTGGAATTGTGTTCACGCACAGATATAGAGATACAAATGCTCAAAACAGACATTTCTATTCGTTGGATGATGATGACGAAGTTATGCTTCGTTGTTGATTACAGAAAATAAATAGGGCATCGATTGGGCGCATTGAACGAGAGCGCTTGATGTTTGAAACAAAAATTTTCAATTTTTCGTTTTTGTCGATATTTTTCATCGTCTTATCAATATTTTATTTAAAAATAATGAATGCTTTAGAGTTTGTATTGCTCATTCAGAAAGAAAAAACACTTATTATTTAAGTAGTATAGTAGGTAAGTCGTAGTTATGGAAATATTTTATTTAAGCAAATTTATGGAAAAAAATAATTGTCACTCATTGAATAATAGCTGACATGACAGCTACTTTAATTTTAAAAATATACCTTCACCTACATTAAAAAAATGTCCTCTGTCAAATCTGTTAACGATAAATTTTAAAAGTGCATTATTATGACATTTGGTGTTAAAAGCAGCACGTCACATACATACATAGTCATATTTAGTCATCTAACATGCCATAATAATAAAAAAAAAGATATCTGCCGTTTGTTTCTGTAGGGTGAAATGAAAATATTGTTAAGCAAAAAAAAAAAAAACAACAACTACACACTGCTCTTCAATGGAATGCAGTTTATCTTAAGCGGTGTATGTAATTAATTTTATTTAAAAATTATTTTTTGATATGTGAACATTTTCATCCACCAGGGTATGTTAGGCTATACTGTAGTGACTTTGAAAGATAACGCCTTATGCAAACGCATATCGACGGTTTTGATAGTTTTCGAGTTTTATCAACTTTTTTCATATTTTCAACATTTTTCGACACTTTTTGCGATTTCAAAATCTCCTGAGTTTTTGAAAATATTTTGACATTTTCAACATATTTTAAGCTTTTTAAAAATAGTTCTACTTTTCGCACTGATTGCGGATTTTCTCAAAATCTCTTAACCTTTTAACATTACATTACCTTTTAATATTACTTTATCAACGTTTTTGATACATATATCTAACATTTTTCGACTTTGGGTGAAAATTCGTGAAACGGAACTCCTATGACCCAGCAACTTGGAATTTTCCAAACAATGCGTTATTTTAATACCACTGATAATAAGTAAATAAGTCACAGAAAAGTTTTTATAAATAACAGTTATTATGATTGTTGTAAACAATTTAAGTTTCAAATCCGCTTTTTTTAGAAAGTCATATCTCACAAAGAAAATTTTTTTCGATAATTTCGTATAGTACAATAATTGTTAAAAACATTATGAATTTTTGGAAAAAAAATATTACACCATGATACAATTTTTTTTTTGAAGCAATAAATCCACTGTATTATAAACAAATTCAATTTTCCTAAGGTTCTCAACGGCTTTTTGACGTGAGATTGATATCTATTATATGTGTGCAAATGTACTCTGCGTAACATGAAAAAAAAGATTTCTTTCGGCAAGCATTTCCAAAGGTGCTCCGCTTCAGGAATTTTCACCCCTTTCTCATTTTTTTCCGAAGTTTTTCAACATTTTTCGAGTTTATTTTCTCATATTTTGACTAATTTAATCTCTATCGATTTCAAAATTTCTCTACTTTTTCAAAATACTTTATCATTTTCGACTTTTGTAATACTATTCGACAACTTCAACACATGTTGGCTTTATCTATATTTATCGATTTTATCGAAATTTCTCAATTTTTTTACATTACATATTGGGCTATTTCAACATTGATTCCTTTTTTTAGACATTTTCAACAAAAATGTTTTGAATTTTTCATAATTTTTGAACTAATTTTTCAACATTTTTCGAAGTCTTAAACATTTTTCCGGTTTTCAAAAATTTTCAAATTTTAAATTTTTTTTAAAGTTTTTTAGACCTTTCAATTGAATTTTCTTTTTTAAATTGATGAATACAACATTTTCAGTGCAATAAATTTTTATATTTAGTTATTTCTCATTGGGTTAATGTATCTGTATACCCAGCAGTATGTAAATAATCAAAGCAACAACCGAAAATGTAACAAATTGACTTAACATCAATGCTTATGTGTGGCCCTTAATAATCCAAGATTTTTATTTCTCACTAATTATGATGAGCCAAACATAAAAGTTTTCATGCTGCTCAAACTTTTTATGAATTGCACTTTTTACCAAATGCTTTTGAAATTCGTAAACGCAAGAGTTATGTACATATGCATGTTTGTACGAGAACATTTCTTTTGTTACTCTCGAATATGCTCATATAACGCATTCTTCAGCATATTTTTGTATACCCTACACACAGGGCATATTCACATTTTTCATTCGTTTGTAACGCATAAGAGAAGGCGTGATAAGTATAGATAATTACTTAGATTTTTGATCATCGTCACCTCTTGACCCATGTCTGTTTGTCAGCCTGTGAAAATCACGATTACGAGATAACGAAGCGAGATAATTCGAAGACATTAAGCACACCGGTTGGTCGTGGGATTATTCAACGACCACGCCTATCACCCACAGAAATCCAATGCTATATACTTTGTGATTTCACTATATGTAAGAGCATATCATGGGCACTACTGAGTTTAATTTCAAAACCTGAATACCTTTAGAAATCTTACGTGATATGCAGTAACACTCTCTATATGATATCTAGATATTTCAAAGGGGCGTGCCACCAACAACTTTCAGTAAATGCAACAACTTATTACAAATGATTTAGGCGAGTACCGAAAAAAGTGTGGAACATTTGAGCAAGAGATACCTCCCATACAGACCAAAATTTTAAAATGCTATACAGAAAGAATTATTTGGGATAATACAACAAAATTTCATACAAATGCGACAAGAGGGCGTGGTACCCTCCATACCAGCAAAAATTTAAAAACGTAACATTGAGAGTTTTGTCATGTAATCAAATGTATACTCGGAACGGTACGTACCTGCACTAGACAAAAAAGAGACATATTTTAACAAGAAGGCGTGACAACTGGCATAGAAGAAAATGCTAAAAAAAATGCTATATTTGGTTTGATGTTGTTAAATTCAATATCAAGTAAGCACTGTGGACAAAGAGTGGTAAAGTTTTGGACAAATGGACGTGACATAATATACATTCAGGAAGCTTCTCAAAGAATTATTACAAAACTGAGCACGACAACAATTAGTGACGTAAGCTAACATAAGAAAAACTAGCCGGATTTGTACACTTGGGCGTGGTATTTCTTATGCAAGCAAAATTTTGAAAGTACATATTCATAGAGTTATTAAAATATAAAGAAGTGATAGATACTTTCAAACATAAAACATCAGTATACCCATTTATGCGCACTTTTACTATTAATGTAGTGTAGGGTATTTGGGTGTTAGCGAGACCAAAGATAACACCCTTACCGGTTTTTTTCATGTAGTTTGCTATTGTAAGCCATTAGTGGAGATTTTCGTTTTGGGTACCAATATGATGAACCTTCGAACCTTGGGGGCATTACGACGTCGTATTTCGTGCACAAATGAACCCTCCATAAGTTCTTCGATTGTTTTGCTTGAAATTGTATTTTGTGTCAATTGGTTTTTTTTCTCCATTACATTGCATTTATCAGTTGGATAGGTACGTACTTATGTATTCGTTTTTTTCTCAAATCTTACGTTACATGAAATTGTCAATTAGTCAATATTTTTTTTATATTCACTGATGTTGTTTTGTTTCGTACACGTAAAGTATGTCACAGTAACAACAACAACAATATGCTGTGTAAATGAGAAACGTCATTGACTGTGAGTTATTGTGCCAGTTCTACCGTTTCCTCGTAATTGTTGCATACCATCTAAATTAGTTGTATTTTGTTTTTTTGCGTATCTTAAAATCATTTTTCGATTTCCAAACCTCGACTTTGTTTCGTAATTGTTGTTGCTGCAATTTGTTTTTTTTTTATTTTATTACAGACTTAAGTCTTTTTTTATTACCTTATTCTACCAACCCGATATGTTTGTTAATATTCTTCACTTTGTTCTTGAAAAAAAAAAGAAAACATTTTGCAAGTTGGCTTTTTCCACTGCCAGTTTGTAACTTAAGACCATATGTCATGGAGAGAGAGGTATGCAGTTCCTCGTAATACTAATTTTTCTGTTATTTTTTTTTTTTTGGATTTGGAAACCAGTTTCTTTTTAATTTCTTTGCTTCAAGTATCATTTTACATTATTAACTAGAATATACAGCTATTTAATATTTTAAGACTGTTTTCTGACGAACCTAATTCTATTAAATACTAAATGTTCCATTTAAAATTGCCAACAATGAAAGTTAAATGTTTGCAATTATTGGATCTCTACAGATTTAGATGGGCGGGGTATTTGCATATTTGAATGTCTTAACTGTAAGGCGAAAAATTAAGCGCTCGTGATAGGTAAGCTAATTTTTTGTGGTAAAAACCGAGAAAAAATATTTGCCAAAAACTGAAAAGGACCCTGCACTTTTTGAATGGGAAAGTGGTTTCAGTCAAATGCTCCCATTTTATGTAGACAGCTAGCTTTTGGCTTTCTGAACAAAAGTCTCAATGAGCACGACTAAATCTTATGACAGTATGTTGAGTTATTGGAAATTTAACATACACTCGCAATAATTTTTTAGTATCAATATCTCGAAAACCATCGAATTTTCTTATATAAAGACACGATTAAGATTTTGATGGTTTTCGAAAGAACACGTCAATATTAACGATTTTTTTTTATTTCAAAACTGTGGGGTTTGGTGTCTGCGACAACATTGTTCCACATGAAAAAACAAACATTTGTTCCATTGACATCTCCTCTTCAGCGCCACTTTTTAACCCCCTTATGAAGCATTTTAGCCACATTCTGAAAAAATATACAAAATTTTAAAATTTAGGTACATATTTAGATTTTTTCAGAATATTTTACTGAAATGTTCTATAAGAGGGTTAAAAGTGGTGCTAGAAGAGAAGTGTAAATTGAAAAAATTGTTTGTCTTTTCATGAGGAACAAATTTGCCTCAGCCACCCAACCTCTCAGGCTTGAATTAAAAAGAAGTTGCATAATAAGACCGAGTCATTCACCGGATAATTTACAATATTCTCGAAAAGCTGAAAATCAAACACAGCCACAGCAAATTACCCTAAAAGCGTTCGTCAATTAAAGACGTCCGCTACAGTGGGGAGAGAGGCGGTCGAAAAAGTGGACAAAAGCGGACCAGCAGTGGGGGTCCAAAACTTGTCGGACGTTAATTCTTTTAAATTTTACTCTTGAATATTCTCTTTTTTTATTCATAAAAAACGAAAGAAAAAGTTTAAAAAAACAAATCCTTTGTGGACGTCTTTTAGAAAGTGTGGAGTTGCGAAAACGGATAAAAGTGAACAAATAGGAGGGCAGGTAGAATTTTTGTGAATGTCTTTCATGGACGACCCCTAAGTTGATATCAGAAGAATTTCTTTTAAATTTTAGTCTCATTTTGCACACAGTGTAATATGACAGTATTTCAAGTCTTATTCCAAGACCTTATTAGCTCGCTTGAAAATCAATCAGCTTCATATAACCCAGTTTCTGCTAAGTTAAATTTTTCTCGATGGCTTTTCTAACACATGGCTTAGATCTATCATGATTTTTCCGGAGAGAAAAAATCGGAGAAACTTTAAGAAAAGAATTACTTTACTGTAGATGGTGTGAAACAGTTCGTAAAGAAGGACTACTCTAGCGCTAAGCTGAACTACGAGAGGCTGAACTCTTTGGATGTACTTTCATTGAGACCGATATGTCATTTATTTCTTAAGGACTATTTAAGTTTATGTAAATTATAATTAAACATCATTCAGCAAAGACCAATATTGTAAATTTTTACTTATTGATCAATGCTATTTTTATTCAACAAACATGACAAAGACAACAAATGGAACAATTTAGCCTGGTAATTGGTGACATGTTTTAGCTATTATTAATAGCCTCATCAGACCAGTTTGGTTAATGCTGTACATGGACTCGAACCCCTGACCGTTCATGCTTTGCAATTGCATATTTTTCGACGGCCGCTTTAACACATGAGCTACTGAGGAACTGGCCTTGAAATGTACAAAGTGCGTGTATCACATGTGAATTTCCACTAATTAATTAATTAATTAATTTTAAAAATTAAATCGAAAAAGAAAAACATCAAATTCCTGCACACAATGTATAAAATATGTGTAAATTAATAATAGTACCCAATTATTATAGCGATATCAAATTTTTCTTAAGGACTAGGAAACAGCATAGAATTAAGTAGTATGAAATCCTGGATACGTTCCTGTCTACCTTTTCCAATATTTCTTAAGCAAATGCCGAAATGAAGCACTTCATTCGTGCGGTATATAGCATGACCCCGAAAAGAACAGCGACAAGAAATTGCGTTGAGCTCAACAAGTACTCGTACGAGTATTTCATGAATAATTTGAAATCACAGTAATGGTCGAGTTTTTTTTTTGTAATTCTGTTTTATTAAGTATACTTTTCAATTGTTGTTCAACAACGACTTTTTCCTTTCTTCTTTCGTTTTTTAGTTTAATTATTAATTGGATTACACGCAATTTAAACAACATTTAATTGTATGTAGTCATCGTCGCTGCATTTGTTTTCCAAGCTAAGTTACACGCATGTCAGCATGAAATTGCGTATGTCAGTCTGTTTCACTGTCCCACTGTCCCACCGTCCCAGCGTTCGTTCGCGTCGGCATATCGGCATAGTTAAAATGCTTGTGATCTGCTGTAAGCTGAAGCGTTTCCAAGTTTTTTACTTAGTGGTAGCACCTCTTCGCTGGGTGAGCGTTGATTTGTTGCTGCATTTTAAAGTGACGCTGAAACTGAACTTTTGTTTTTTGGATTTTACAATTTGAATTTTTCATGCGACCAGCACTTTTGTATGTGAGCTAACCAACACATTTGCTCTATTGTTTGTTATTATTGGGGTCATGCGTTGCATATAAAATGAAAACGAATGCCCATTGGTGTCCACTTAAGGTTGTTTGAAAGTTCAATAACTTTTTTTGCAAAGTTCTTGCAGTAGCTAGAATTGGTTTTTATTTGTTGGCTAGGATTTTTTTTACAACGGCCAAAAAGTGATTTAAACGCCATCATACGATTGCTTCATAAACTGTATTGCTTAATACAAAAAGTTAAGCTATTATATGTTAAAGTTTTCGAGTTATGAGTTTTTGAAAATTGTTAAAAATTGTTTTTGCGGAAGTGATTTCACACTTTCAACAATATTTCCTCATTCGGCATGCAATGTTCCAAAAAGTTTTAGAAATAGTACGTAACGTACCAGAAATATTTCATTTGAAATATTGCAAACGGAACATTACAGAAATCTTTCTTATACCTTTCAAATGTAATTATTCTGAAGTGTTTCTGAAAGATTCCAGATTTAATGTTTGCTAAATTTTTCAAATGAAATCTAAATAAGGTCTTATGATTTGATATTACAAAAACTAAACAATAATTCAGAGTCCCGATGACGTAATAAAATAACAGCGCCGCAAGTGATGCGGATAGAACAAATTCAACAAATTTCAGAGTCCGATGACGTAAACGTAATTAGAAATAGTGATTTGTCTTTAATCTTACAAGACTTCTGTAACGCTTTAGAAACGTTTCGAATGAAATCAAAAGATGAACATTGACACATTGCTGAAAGATTTCTGAAATGGAAAAGGAACTTTTCTGAAACGCAACTGAAATTTTGTAAGATTTCATATGAAAGATTTCTGAAAGGTATCCGAAACGTTACATGCCGAGTGGGTCACATAATAATGAACTAAACTTATTGCACAAGGCACCAAATAAAGATAATTAGATTGTCAACAAATTTTGAAGCTTAGCTTCTTCGCAATAGATCAATGTTGGGAAAAAAATTTTCTTTTTACAAAATTTCAAATCGCAATTTGAAGGATCTGTACGGAATATATAGCCGTTCTTGGCGGCGCTCAAAATCCATTTTTGAACTTTCTCCGTCGAATGGCGCAAAAATGGTTGTTTCTTAAGTTTACAATTAAGTTGAATAAAACACTTATTGTATTGTATCTCGAAAACGGTACGTGATGGAGGTTTTCAACAATATATATCGAAATCAAACTTTTTTTTTAATTTGTAAACAAGTAATTAATAAATAAAGTTTATTTATTATTCATTTTATAAAATAGCAATACAAAAAAGTATGAGCAAAACACTTGGGAATGTAACACAAAGAATCTATTAAAACTTTTCTTTCTTCACTTTGTTTATTTTTCGTCTAGTTCGAAATTCCATATGCTATACAGCTTAGATAAAGAGAGTTGGCGGGAAGCAGTGGGTGGGACTGGCATAGTCCACAAAGCGACAAATAACTAATTATGGCAAATGACAAACGTAATTGAAAAAAAAACACTCGACTCAAGAAAAAGTGGATTTTCTAAAGAAAAAGCTACTTGTACGCAGTCAACGGCCTGAGTATCAACTACAGAGTATCGCTACTGTTCAGAACAAAACACAAATAGCAAAAATCTTGGATTACATTTTATGGAGCACGGCTGTGAAAATACAAAACAAAAACGCACGACATAAACAAATAAAATGCGAGTTGTGGTACCTACTCATACCAAATAAAAAATAAACAGAAAAATAGAAAATGCCAAATAAATGGAAAGCAAAAACGATCTATTTGCCGATTGTTGTTGTTTTCAATTTTCAGCAATAGATACGGCATTATGCTTATGCGCGCACCAACACCAATTGAAACAATAACAACAAAAACAACATGTAAGCAACAAGTCGGCTGGCAACTCTGGCTGTAACCGATCCGATATTGAGACCCACCGTTACCGATATGCTCATACACACACAATGGAGCAGCACGACTCGTAATTATCGCAAAATAGAAAATTTTTCTATTAGCGACTTCAATCGCGTCAGCGTTGTTCAATTTATCGCAGCAGACGTCGCACGTCGAATTGAATGGTGGTGCGCCAATTGAAAGTTCATTTTATTTATTGTGCTTTGTACACAATAGAGATGGGCATTTGTGCTTTATCAGAAAGGATATAGAAAATCTCGAACTAAACGTGCGGTACCGTACCGGAAAAGTATCGTTTAAAAATAAACTTTGCGAGTAATAACTCAGAATGATATTTCAGTGGACATGGTGACAATTTTTGGTCTCCTGAGTAGAAAATTGCCTCTTTTTGTCAATTTTTTTTAAAAAAAAAAATTTTTTAAACTTTCACCTATCAATATCTTTTCTGTTCCCTCATGTAGCAAAAATTATTAATAACTTAACAGCTTTCAGTAGGGGCCAACATTCATTGATCGAAAAATTAAAAGTAATGGATGCATAATGTTAACCCCGATTCTATGACAATTTTGAAGAATTCGTCCTTGAATTTGGTGTCCTTCAGGATCACTACGAAATCGGTCAAACGAACTTCTGGGAACATTTTTGTAGTGTGAAAAATTTGCTGGACATTGTATATAACTAAAACTTCACAAACGACATCTTGATGGATATCCGACGAAGTGTGATCTAATATGCAGTCATTGTAGTTTTTGGGCTCGAAACTCCTCCCTCGAAATATCAAAATAATTCTGTATGAAACATTAATTTTGTTTGTCGTCCTGTATGGTGCCGATTGAGGAACAATAAACAAATCAGCAACAAAATTTTTGAGCTGAATATACCATACATAGGTGAGGATATACTTCAAAAGGATACAACTATTCGACTGCAGTGGGTCGGACACATCGAGCGAATGAAAGACAACGCTACAGTACAGTAGTAGTTGTAATCGCCAATTCACAGAAGCAAGTTTCGAGGAAAATCGGCAGGCTGAATCTGCTTTTCAGATCGCTGATTCCAAATCCCACGGGCCACAAAGCTGCATTAAATTAAATAAAAGGTAAGTTCATATGCACAACAGACGATTTAGAAACTCTTAAGGAATTGCCGTCTCAAAAAAAAAAAAAAAAAAACGCACGCAACAACCAAAATGTACACGCTCTACAAAAAACTCAATAGTTTTCAATAGTCATCGCTCATCCTTAGTTTAATTTTTCTAACACAGAGCACGCAGGCAGACAGTGAGTATCACACAAATCAATACACAGACACACATACAAATGCAATGACAAACTTAAAGATATAGCACATAGATATCGCATAAAATACGATACCAAAAACTACTGAATACTTGTAGCTATCACTCGATTTGCTCCATTTTTAAGTGCCATAAAACCGTTAAGTGAATTTTTGTGGTTATATTTGGTTGGTGCTTTAAGTTTATGGGTAAATTTTATGCCAAGCGGATTTTGTTTGTAAGCGATTCCTTAGTATTTTCTTTATTTATTGATTATATTTTTCTGTATAACAAAATTTTGTCACAAAATTAAAAACTATTCGTAATACAGAAAAATTATTGTCGAGTTGTTATAGATGAATATAGGGCGTGATGCATGAGTTTTGTTTCGCTGAAAAAATTGAGAATGATCACGAATGTATCTCATATGTAGTATATCCAACACTTGCAGTGGGCAATATCATACAAAGCGGTACAGTATCAAGACCATTATTTTTTTTTGGATTTTCAAAACTTTCGCCAACTATCAACTTCAAATCGTTATGTGGAGGGAAATTTTAAAACAAATTTATTCCGCCCTATTCTTATCGCTAATCAAACACCACTAAATTAATTTTTAACCGCGCGCGCTTAAATGAGTTTGCCACTGTTTATGGTAACCGCTCAGATGTAGTTTTTTCCACCGCTCATTTTAATCGCCATTAAACTATTAACAAATTCAAGTTTGTATACCTTTAGTTCGTTAGCTTTTATTGAAATTATTTGGTTTCTCTCTTATCAAAAATGCAAATTTCGCAAAAAAATGAAAACAAATAACAATCATGAGATACCCGTGTTGATAATTTTCACACGCTGCACAGCAGTCTATTTTTACAAAATAAATATATATATTTCCACATATAGTTGCTACACTATCAGTATTCATTTATTTATTATTAATACACCAACTCAGGGAGAATGCAGTACATTAAATAAAGTAAAAGCAAAACTTCTGAGAACTTAATATTGAATGGTAATATTGCTCGTGTATTTACAAGTTAATTCACTTACACCCAGTACGAGTATTTTAAATAGAGTTATTCCAAATGGAAATATCGAAAATACATCAAAAAGTGTGCTGCATGATTGATAAATTTGAGCAGGTTAATTTAGGTAGAGGAAATTGGAAAATTGTGAGACACATCTTCCACAAATTTTCTTATTTTTGTAATTTTCTAAATGATATATTTTACTAGTAGGAAAATTCTTAATTTTAGCTTGAGCAATTTCTTGAAATTATTATACTATATGCTGAAAAAAATCTTAGTGTTGGAATGTTAGCACATTCTTTGTTTCCTGAAAAATTTTCGCGCAATAAAGTCGAAAAAATTTGGTCGTGTTATATGGCTAATGAAGCCGTTTTGTTGAAACCACATGACATTTTGACAGTTCGAAACCTGCAACTCCAGGAAAAACAGAACAAAAAATCAAACAGTTAATATACGGACAAAGCACTCAGCATTGATGGTAATGGTGGCTTTTTCGTAATTCTTAAAGAAATATGGACTAATGATAAAACCAGACCATAAGGTATAAAAGGGAATGATAAATTTTTGTGGATGTGGTGGCGTAATTGGATTTATATTTTTTCGAAAATCAAAATGGCAATGCAATCGCATGTGAATGGAGCTCGATATCGAGAGATGGTTATAAACTTTTTGTGGAGGCAATTGGAAGATATTGATGTGCATAATCATTTCAACAGAATGGTGAATTATGCCAGACAACAACGGAATCAAACGATCTTTTGTAAGAGAAGTTTAATAATCGAATAATTTCTCGAAAACAAACGTGAATTGGCCAGCATGTTCACGCGATTTAACATAATTGGGTTTCTTCTTATGGCGTTTCTTGCAGAGTAAATCTTATGTGGATAGTTCTCAAACTGTTCAACACCTCAAAGATCGAACAAATATCACTAATTGAACCATCATTATGCGAAAAAGTTAATCAAAATTTCGGTAAAAGATTGACAGCCTGTAGAGCTAGTTAGCGCAACTAATGTACTTTAATCTCCATTAAAAATAAATAAAGATTTAACAAAATTTGTGTCTTTAGTTTAAAATTTAAAAAGATAGCTCAAATTTGAACAAATTTTATTACATTCATAAATTATTTATAGAAGGTAATGTCCTTTTTCACATGGACGATCGCATATGGTAAGTATGTATGTGATATCGAATTACTCGACTTAAAAATGAATGTTGTAGAAATTTTATAAGGCGCTTATAACCCGCAGTTTTGATCATGTAATTTGAACACATGTCTACAAACTTCCACCAATTAGTGATCAATCAAAACTCTTTTATTAACTGTCCAAGCTACAAATACACAAAGCCATGAGTGCACAAATTGATGCTGACAAATAAAGTGAAGTAAAGTTTTATACAAAATATCGCCGCGTCGCATACAAATCATAGAAATCCATTACACTGCAGCATGAGTCACAAAAGTATACAACAAACCAAAACTTAATTTATTATAATCGCCTTACAGCTCAAATAATAAATTGAAATGAAAAAAAAAAAATGTTATTTCAGTTCAAGTTACAAGCAACGTTCCACAACATATACAGCGGCCCAACAGCAGATTTTAACCCTTCATTAGCTTTTCAAGACATATGAAACTTTTTTTTTTTATTTTCAACCAAAATCGAAAAATCTATAATAAAAGTTGCTATAATTTGTTATAATTGAACTAATTTAGAAGACAGCCGCAGTGTTAAACAGAACGGACTTAATTTAACAAAAAAATCAAATCATTTCAGTAAACCTATAGAGCTCATAATTTTAATAATTTAATTAACATAAGACTTTGGTCTTTAAATTTCTTTCTTACATTAAATTGGAAAGTTTGCCTATACAAATTTAAAGTAGCCAAAATCAGTGCAAGGCGGCGGCAGACAGTAAAAAGTTCTGAGGGGGAGAGCGCTTACAAAATAACATAAATCTCAAAGTACCAGCATAAGAACAGTGTGCAATAAATACCATGCCATATGACCGAATGCGGTTAAAGTGTTTTTAAGTGGAATTATAGCGCTTTATGTGCCTGCCTATTTGTCTGTCTCTGTCTTTTTTTTCTCTATTTTTTGTTTGTCTGACTGCGGATTGATCTAATAAAGTATCATATTATGGTTTTTTATGTACACGTGGAAAAATGACCATCGAATGTGACAGAGAAATATTTTTCTATTTGAAACTGATGCTGTTACGATAAAAATTTGTTAGGTAAACCAAAAAGAAGAAAATATGTTTGCGCACTTCTTTTTCGAAAGGCTGATGTGTTAACTTTCGCTAGAGCAGGAAATACGTAAATTGGGGAAAAGAAGTGTTGGAGAGAATTGTAGCAACGCTGAATTAAAGTAGAGTTAAAGCCCCGAGACCTGACCTGAAGGCGCCCTCAACTTGCCAGAGGTTGATTGGACTTGTCGATATGCTGTGAGAGTGGTCTAATTTGAGGTATCTTTTTAAATTTTAAATAAAAGACATAAATTGTATGAAATTTTTATTTATTTTTATTGGAAATTTAAGTACATTAGTTCCGGTTAGTAATGAAAATAGATGTCGTTCAAGTGACTTACTATGCTAGCTCGATAGGCTGTCAATGTTTTACCAAAATTTTGAATAACTTTTCGCATAAAGATAGCTCAATTAGTGATATTTGCTCGATGACGTTGTCTGAGGATTATCCGCATAAAATTTACTCTTCAAGAAACTTCATAAGAAGAAATCTATTGGTGTTAATATCTTCCAAAAAGTTTTGGTTTGAGATTTAATTGCTGTGGACGACGACGAATTGACTTACTTGGCTCTTCAGCAACACTTTTGAAAACAGCTGCAATATTTCCACTTGAACGACCACTACGATGATAAATTCTGCTTCTCTGATCTTGAATTGAATCAGTTTCTTCGAATTTATCAATGATAAGTTAAGTAGCACGATTTGCCGGAACATTTTCTCTACCGTATATCGCACGAAATTATTTTCAAACTTCGGAATAAATTTCACCATATTTGTAATAAGTTCTAATAATGAAAACACGTCGTTCACACGTGTATCGTTCCAGTTTAACTAACCGGAATGTATTTACTTCAAACTTGAAAACACATTGGTGTAACTTAGTACCAGTAAGGCATCAAATTTAAAAAGATACTTCACTCAAATTTGAACACCATTTAGAAGTTATTTAGATGTAATTTTCGATTTAATTTTTTTCATACAAATTTAAATAGAATAAAAACTAAAAAAAATAAAATACCGAAATTGCAATTTTCACCCAAAATATCATTTAAATTTCAGAAAATATAAAATTTAAAAAAAATTTCTCTAAAGAAGAATTAATTTCCAGGATTCAATGCTTCAACAATTTTTTCGAAGTGTTAATATTCACTGAGATAAAAAAGTAATTCAAAATGTATTCTCTTACTTTTCATAAATTTTTAAAAATTTTTGCGGAACATTGATTTGAATTATGCAGAAATGATTTATGGTAAATCAGTAACAAGTCAGGTATTATATACAAAAAAAAATCCGAAAATTCAAAGTACAACCACTTTCGATTTGGCAAAGAATATTTATGTTTATGTATATTTGAATACTATGAATATATCTGCACAAAATATATTTCCTCCATTACTAATTTATATAGTTCTAGAAACAATCCATCATACGATATACAATACGTTGATATCTTCGCAATATCACTATAAATTTTAGTAACTGTCAGTTATGTTAAATTTCGCAAATAAATAAAATATCAATATGTATATGACATATTTTCTTTACACATCAAATATTTCTCTAAAGGGAACAAAAAAAATCAATCAATTGTTTGCAGGGTCGGGCTTCATCACAAAAAATATTGAACCGGATATTTAGGTTGAAACTTGAAACCAACTCACAGTACACAATAACCGTATGAGTGACGAAGACGCGCGTGTGAATTTCAAACACAAAATTTGTTTACAAATTGAAATCCAATGAAGCACCAAATTTCAACTTTGCTGGGGACATTTTCAAGACATAAAAGAAATGAAAGTACTCACTTTTAGATATGACCAAACGAAAATTAGTACATACCTACACGCATGTGTGTATGTTTGCATTTATGAATAGAAAGAGAAAAAAAATGTTTTTATTTTGGGCAAAAATTTCATTGGAAAAATGAATTTAATGAACCAACAATAAACCATAAAAACCGTAAACAAAGAACCCCATGGTTTAACGTAACAAAAACTAATTGTTTACATCTCAAATGTTATGGCTCTGTTTCGCTCTCTTATCCCCCCCGACTTATTACGATATTTTTTGAATTAGTAAGAGTCGAACGAACTAACCCTTCCTTGCCTAATCGTCATGGCTGCAAATTTTGTTTAATGAAAATCAAAAAAAAAAAAAAACCCAAACAGAAATAAACAAATTAAAATTTAATTTTATTATAATACATTTTGGGTGCTTTGATAATGCTTTCATAGAATTAATTGTATAAATTTCGAAAAGTACGCTATACTATATGGAACGTATTTGCTTGCTTAAATTGATTTTGCCAAAAATGGAGTTAAAATCTATAGTTGGATATGACGGATAAATTGATGTGCCCATTGCTTGGCCTTTCATATGCAAATTATTGCTTGGGCAACGCGCCTTTAAACTGTCGGTTCATACATATATCATGATGGCGTTATCTGTTGGTTTAACGTGAGAAAATAGGAAACTTGAATTTGATATTATTGGCTTTTTGTTAAAACTTATTCAACTGCTAAGAAAATTTACATAAATTAAACATAAAACTAAACGTATTTCTCTATTCAAGCGCGGAAAAAGTTACAGTGGCATAAAACTACTGTTTATGTACTTAAAATATTAGGGCGTCTTTACTTTTACGGTTGAGACACTCATGACGTGAGTCGAGATGCAAGTGGCTAGAAATTGTAGAGCTAAGGCTATTAATCTTTTTTGGATCATTATAGCATTGGATTTGTGAGGCGCGGGACTATAATCTGGAATGGAGCTCCTTCTAACTTAACATAAAAACATTTCTAATTATTTTTCATAAAAATGCTATAAAAATCACATATTAATGAGACAACTAGAAAAAACAAATATTCTCGTGTCTCACAAGACATCTATCCAAAAATCCACATAACATATTCGAGACCCCCTTAGCTCGGGATCCGCGACTCTAGCCCTACTTCTATCTTTAGCAAATACCTAAATCCAACGCTGGTTGGGAGCTCCCTTGAGCTTGGGACCCTCAGCTAATGCCCAGTGTGCTCAGGCTTAAAGACGGGTATATATAATTTTTTCATTTTACAAAAACCAGGCCCCGTTTGGCCATAAAGCATGCCGGTCAAATGCCAGTTGGCCAACTATTTAATTTCAATTATGCGCTGGCAGTGTTTGCTCAATGTTTGAACATCCCGAAAAGAAAACAACAAAAAGGAGCAGGAGCAAGATTTGACACTAGGGAACCCAAGATTAAAAAACGGATCTCAGCTCCCCAAAATCGAAATAAAGCCAAACAGAAAAAATAATATTTTTAATACAATAAATGAATGAAAAAATTATATTATGTATTATTTATGTATGTTACATTTCAAAACTCACACAAAAGCATGGTTTTCAAGTTGAAAAGAAGGAATTCCCGGCCATCTCAAAAAAAAAAAAATGTTTCCTTCATTGAACTTCGACCTTTAGAAAGCAATATCTGAACTTAAGGGGTCATCCATTCAAAAAAGTCTTGTAGTAAACATCACTTTTGCAATTAAAGTTCCATACTGTATCATACGACAAAGTTTTGAAGAAATAAAAAGTTTAACTAAATTTCTAACGGTATTGAAGATCGGGGGCTTATGGAAAAAGTTCGAATCTTATCACATGATAAGACTATAAAAGGTGGAGACATAAGCACTGCACATATAATATGAGCTGAAATAAATTTATATGGCCCTACGTATGGTTTTCAAGTAAGGTCTTACTTTATTGCTTGTACTGTCTTCAATAGGAATATGGCAAAATCTCTTATTTGCACTTCTGCCAAGAAGATACTAAAAATGTTCACTTATATTAAAGTAAAAAAAAGCTCAAACCTACTCCACTGCGAATTGTTATATGATTTTGTAATTGGAATCGATGGTTACAAAAAACCATTAAACTATCACCAAAATATTTAAGTATTCTCTGCTATTATCTATTAGCTATTGGTAAAATTAACTATTTCCGTAGAAAAAAAAAAAAAACAATTTCAAATTGTCAACCAAGAACAATAAGAAGAGTTTAAATAAAAAATACATTACTCATGTCATATTAAAATTGCAGGTAAATCGGACGTGTGATAAAACCCTACAGCTTTTATTTTAAATGTTTTGAATATTCTGTTTCCCACAAAAGCAGTCGAGCGCAACAACTGGATGGAGTGAAGGTACAATTTTTTTTATAACTCATCAGAACATAGCATAAAAAATAAAATAAAATTTGTTTGGAAAATGCTTGACCTTCCCACTTTTACCCTAATTGTCGCTCACACATTACAAAGCAAGCACACCTCAGTGATTACTAAATATAAGCGAATGAACGAAGTTCTACAGAGCCATCAAATATTAGTTTGGAATTTCACTTGAAAAGTTGGCTCAATAACGTATTTTACAAAGGGTCTACCAATAAGAGCGCTTATTATTTATACAAAAAGTGATAATATTTTTATTTTATTTATTTCAAGTAAAAATCTTGCATTGTAGATGTCATACATGAAATTTTAAGAGCTGCCAACATTTTAAGAAGTAGCGCGAAATTCAAAAACAAACACTCTTATTACAAGACCCTTTATACAAAGAAATCACTTACACACGAGAACGATATATTAAATTTTTCTTTCTATTTATATATCTTCTTCTAACAAAATCAACCTGTTCGTCAAAAAGTTAGACGCTTCCTTTTTAAATTTTTTGTTTTGTAGTGAGTGCTATGAGTTATTTTCATTTTGTTGTTGTTGTCATTATTTTTAGGTAACCTTTAGTTTGCTTTCTTCTCTCTCTCTGGTGTTAATTCATATTTAATGTTTTCCGAAAAAAGAGGGGGAATCGCCTTCATTATTTCTAATGTACTTTGTTGTTTCCCGTCATCATTTGTAGTTACCTTTTAATATTTGCATTTAACTCAAATGCACCTCTATTATCTCTTTCGCCGTTGTTGTTGTTGTTGTTCTCAGCACTTCTGTACTTTTAATATAGTAAATTTTCTTTTGAAATTTCTTTTCCTGCATGTAGTACTTTCTTAAGAGATCATTAGGTTAATTCAATTTTCTTCAAAGTTATTAAAATATAAAAACAATTCCCAAGATTATTCTTCAGTTTGATAATATTTTTGATGCCTTAGTTGTGTTGCAACTGGAAACAACTAGTCAGTAAGGATATTTTTAGCCTGATTAAAAATTAAATATTGATCCTATAAATATGTATTGTTTCCAGTTAGTTTCAATGAACTTCATATTTAATTTAAATATGTACTATCTACCCGTTCCAACTTAAATGGTAATAGTGAAGAAACAATTTGGTTGTTTATCTTCACCAGATTTCTGCTGGTACACGCAGTTTCAATATAAATCTGAAAGCATGTTATTTGATGATTTTTCTATCAAAATTTGATTTAAATTGTCATTTTATCGGAACTCCCACATTTAGGCATTTTTCTAATTATGGGGAATTTTTTGATTTTGCTTGAATTAAATCATATCAGGTTAGAAAATCTCAATCAGAGATTTGAGAGGTTTTAATTTAGAGTCACACGTTTTTTTTCAGAGTGTATGTGAGCTGTCCTTCCCACTTTCTGTTCAATGCTAACTTGCACTATCAATTCCTTAGCAACTTCATTATTTTGTTCATTATAAGCTAAAAAAATGCACCTTAACAATTAAAGCATTAATTTACTAATTGTTTTGTGCTTCCCCAGAGATCTATCGCCACTACAACACTTTAATTGTCATTAATTTTCCACTTTCATTGATAAATTGTAGTACAAATATCCTGGCTATAGTGCATGTTGGCATAAATTACTTAAATATTTTCTATTACCTATAATGCTTAGGAGCAAAAAAATATAATTATTTTCATGCTCTCTAAGGGCGCAAGAGTTCATGAAATTAACAATTAATTGTAAGTTGCTACTTATGTGACCCTTTTTATTTAAAATGTTTTTTTTTTCTTTTGCATTGGCAAACAATTTGGCCCCTTTTAATTTTGTTGTTTTGGTGTTCAAGTATAGCTAAAGCTTTTAATTTAATTATCTACTTGAAAAACAACTCATTTAATATTTTGGTAGTAGTAAATTAATTGATGTCAAAACATTTTGAAAGACTTTTTAATGTTGGCAAAAGAAAGCTCTTGAAATTGTTGTTTCAAGTAATTCGTTAAAATTATGTAACATACTTATGTATGTTACATATGTACATAGCTTAGATCCCTTATGCTTATTAAAATACTTTTGAATTAAATCACTTGAAATGCATTTATATAAAGTAATTTTTTTTAATATAGCATGTTTTTGAAATTGATTTTTTATTTATAAATAAACATTCGCCAACGTTCACTAGTTACAGTGTGCAGGGGTTAAGGCCACCCGCTGGACTAGCACCCGTAAATTTAAGGCATTTTCAAAAATTTTTTGAAGGTGAAGATAATGAACAACGATTATAAAACTTTGTATGTATATTATATCACTCAAGGAGCATACAACAATATTTGTATATCAAAAAACAATATTAACTATATAAAAATTGGCGCTGAAGATGGCCCCTTCAAAAAAAGTACCTGTGCGGCGGGTAAAAAAATATTAGCTCTGTTACTTATCTGAAAAATAAAAAGTAAGGAAATTATTAATATATATGAGTGTGGCTATGGCCCCTACCTCCATAAGAAGCTATTAATTTAAAAAAATTTTTGGAGGCACCGGCAATAGCCACTGAAGTTCTGAATAACATATTCAAATGGTTTTTTTATTTTCATCCCGCCGAGCAGAAAAAAGTAGTTTCGAGATAAATGAGTTTAAAGTTTTACGTATGATTATTTTCGTACGCGGGCCAACCGTTCGCTACCTGCTATAAAGGCTGTATAACCTAAAATACTGTCAATATCATTACAAAAATTGAACAGTATATTCGCAAAAGATTGTACTTTCGAAATATTAAAAAAAAAACAAAATCGATTTGTCTAAAATTCTAGACCACCGGGTGGCCTTAAGTTCTTACCAATGTAGTAGCCTATTAATTCTTTGGCTGTAAACAGATTTTATTATGTGGAAAGTAATTAAATTTTAAAATTTTAATTGAGATTTGAGATATGACTTTCTTTAGTCGTAATCAGGGCTTGTTTGGGCCGGGCCAAGCCCGGAATTGCAGATATGAGAAAATATAAAATTTAAGTTTACTTAATTCCTTTCCTTAAAAATCGACTGAAAAGTTTCTACCTTAGGGATTTTTTTTTGAAAAGCGGTGACTACCGACATCTATGTATATTAGCGATACTAAGTATGCTCGCCATCGTGAATTCTCACTCATATTCAAAATTTATCAAAATCTAAAGTTAGTCACAGTCGAAGTTGGTTGAAGTCGAAGAATCTAAAGGCGTTTGAAAATAAATAAGTATCACCCTTTTCTGCTCTGTCTATATAAATAAGAGATAAATTCAAGTACCTACAATTCTTGGTTACCCTTCTCACGAACGCCTGCAAGACGTCAAATTTAGGAAACTTAATTTCATTAAGCACACGACAGATTTATTACAACAAATGAGCCCCAAACAGCAGCCAAGATAAGGAAATACTGTTAAACACCAAGTTTAAGACGAGGCCATTTTATTCTTCAATGCGTCACTTTGTCTACATAGCAGACATTCTATGCGTGTTTTGTACAAACTACATATTCATATACACAATATTTAAGATATTCATATAGCCACAATGCGTACTTCACTCTTTGGTGAAAAATAAATAAAAACAAGATATGTTGACTGTAAAAAAGTGTTGCCAATTGGTTTTTAGAATTTCAAAATAATTTTTTTATAGAATTCTCAGGTAAATAGAAATGCCCCATTATTTTGATATATATTTGTTTTTGCAGTTTTTGGGCGCTTTTAAATTTCCGCTTAAGACCAACTTTTTCGACATTTTTTCTTAGTTTTTTTTTACGTTTGAATAATTGATATTTTCACTAATTTTTATGATATTAACCATAAAAAGTTATAAGCTTAAGTATTTCTTAGTAAATTGAAGTATTATTCAAAATCAAGTAAAACAACAAAAAAAATGTTCATGCATTGGCAACCTATAGACAACAACACAGGAAAACGGGGCTCACGGGTTCATTATTGAAAACTCACAAAATGCACATCAGCAGCATAAGATTTTTTAAAAAAAAAAAATTACCACAAGATCAGATGCTGCAAAAAAAAAACTTTCAACATCCGCTGGATGCTGTGAAAAAATTTCTTTTAAAGCCGCAGCGTTGCCTCCTCACCAAGTGAGACTGCGTGATTTTCATACAAAAAACGCGTAGTAAGAGCCGAGGAGCGATCAGTAGCATAAGTTGCACAACTCATTGCTACCGCAAGTTCAGGAGCTGCGCACTTGGACTTTGTTTGGCTGGCATCAATTCCACTCAAAGACGCGTCGTAAATCAATTTAGACCTGAGTGCGAAATGCAAGACGTAACTCGACGCAAGCGAAGAAAAAAAACAGCAACAACACATTCGAAACTTTAAAAAAAATAAAAATTAAATTGTGAGTACATTAAGTGATGATGCAAAATAAAAATAAATATATTTAAGGGCGTTAAATTAAGCATTGAAGGGACATCTTAATGTCGCCATTCAGTGATCATTAATCGTAAGGGAGATCAATACTTTTTGTGAAATATGCGTCAATTGACAAAATCAAGTGTAACATTGGTATGTGCCAAAATCTTGAGAAAATCTCTGAAAAAAAGTTCAAGAGTGAGATTTTCCTTTCGAAAAAAATTTCTTAATAAATCACGAATTTTCATAAAGCACAACAGTATTTTTTAACCAAAATTTAATAAATTTTTTTCTTCATAATCTTTATGAAATGCAACGAAATTTCATCGCAGCACTTTTTTTTTTGTTTGAAAATCATAAGTGGCCCGACACAAAAATGAAATTAATCTTCTTCAGCTTACACCAGCTAAGGAACTTCTTGTCTTTGAAAAAGATGCGTCGTATTCGTAAACTGTGTAAAAGAAGATTTACTGGCGGCATTAATTTAATCTTTTTATAAACTTGCATCTTGCGCATCAACTAACGTGGGCCAACAATTAATCACTGGTGCAGCGCAGATATCAAAACACGCACTTTTGTGCCTAAAGGGAGCTGCGCGCAAAGAGCACCGAACACAATTCCGCAATTAAAAAAACAAAACTTGAGATCGACGCCAAATGCCAAGGGCGCTGTGCGCTTTCTTTCACTTAATTGCAATTGAGCATCCCCCAACTAAATGCTGCTCGTAACATTTAGAAGTGTGCTGCGTTTGCGCCACTGTGCTTACCCAATAGGAACATTAGTTTTGAGTGAACAAATCAAGAAAGAAAGAATTAATTTTTTTTATTTAAACTTATTACGTAAAAAATGATGATTGTTTATTTTTTTCGTAGTTAATTTTCCTCACAGTCCACGAAGTGATGAAACAAACGGTTTATTGTTTAATTCAAAACCGATTTTTCAAAGAGAGGATTGTGAGAAAAATCAAAAAATGGTCCACATTGAATTATACTCCAAAGGCTGTAGTCACTTAGTTAGTGCTTTACCTTTTAGAGTATATTGAATTTATTTGTATCTGAAAGGTCTCTGAGGTCTAGGCAACATATCGGAATAACTTTTTGATTACAATTTTAAGAGCAATCAACGAGTTTCTAAACTGTACTGGTGGTGCCACACCTATTTAGACACTCCTTGTAATTTTGTTTGAAGTTTGGTTTCTTTTATCTAAATAACATCAACAATATGTATAACGTTTTAATATTTTTTGGTTATAGGACCCATTATTGTATCGAGATGATGAGTACCATTATTGTATCGAGATGATGAGTACAATTATAACGAGATTCTGAAATTTTATAAAGAAGCTCATGAAAAAACCTGTTATAGGAGGTAGATAGCTTGAGGGGACTTAAGGCCTTAATGGTCGAGAAAAGTGTCCGTTGACCTATAGCAATCAAATAAGTACAAAGTAGTCCAAATATCAAACATTTAACTTTTTTCATTTTCAAGGACATACAGCAGAGCTAAATTTAATCAGTAGGTGATCAGTAGCTCTGAGGAAAAAGAAAAAAAGCTCAAAAAGTGATATCACTTTAAAAGCCGATTTTTAGTCCTTTTTTATATAAGGGAAAAATAATAATAGTTGCACAGAATATGTTCATAAAACTTGAACGTTTCTTTAAATGGGTGGTGACTTAAGCTTTTTTTTTAGTCAGTTTGGGATTTATAGCTCAAAAATGCCCAAGTGCTAAAAACACAAAAAAACAAGTCTTAAAATTGGCAGACGAGGCTTAGTTTTTGGTGTGCTGAAAACGACTCCGGGGTCAGAATCAGAATTCGAGATATACTTAAAAATTTTATGTAGCAACACAATTTTGGTTAGTACCGATAACTTTTGAATTTAAGACATAATTCCTATTGAGTACCATTCACTTAATGTGCGCACATCCATCATTTTTGTTGCGTCGCATCATAAGTTTTGAGTTGACATCAAGTAACCCGGCAACACGTTCATCTGTAGTTAAAAGATGCAAATGTTTTTCATCGTCTTCGTCGTTGTCGGGTTGAGTCCGAATTCACTTAACTTACTACTCAGTTACTCACAAAGAATTTGTTATGATCTGTTGCTGTTGTTGTTGTCGGAAACATAATGCATTTCACAGACAGTACTCAATAGTTTGAAGTACGTTACATATGATGAGATATAGAGAAAATGAAAAAAATAGATGCTGAGATACAAAAAGTACAGCAAAAATTCTAGCGATGTACTCGTACGTCTACATCTTATTTTATTTTTTAATTAAAGCAAATCGTCATTGAATCCTTTCGCTATTCATTTCATACGCTTAATTTATAAAACGTCAATCAAATCGATTCATTCATTCAGAGTATTCATTCTTCTGACATTTTTTTCGTTTTTTTAATATTTACTCAAGTATCTGTTGGTTGCGCTTGTCTGCGTACATGTGTATCTCTTGGATAAGCGTGAGTAATTGACTTGTAGTGTTGAAGAAAATCTAGTAGTTTTAATTTAACTGAGTCCCCCTCTATCCAAAGTCAGCTTAAGTGTTGATATGCACTGCCAGTGCATCTGCTGACATGAGACAATCTTTTGCATTGTGGTGACAACTTGAAAGAAGCGCATTCGTTCTAAATAATTGATTTTCATATGCTCAATAAAGATTTTCAGAGTGATGGAGTGTTGGCAGAATGCCGTATCAGCTGGTGGAAAAGAAGGGTAATCTAAAGTTTAAGCAAAGCAGCGTTGAATTTAATATACGGGTAAAGACAGATTTATGCAAAATGTTATCGCGCCCTTAGCAGATAAACACAAATTAAAGTTGTTCTCATTTAATTGTGAATGTTAGAGGACGAATTACATCGTACTTTTAGGAAAAATTTGTATTGTTTTTGTTATAAAAAAAATCTAATCTTCATAAGTTGAACTAAGCCCAATATATTTTAGAAAATGTGTTCAATGGTCTTGAAATCATTCGAGTTATCACAAGCCATTCGATGTAAGGCAAAATGTGGTTTTCATTTTGGTGATTTGTAGTCCACCGTTTGCTTAAGTTTATGTATGGCTATAATGTAATGCTATGCTGACCTTGTAACTTTTAACTTCCATATACTTCACATGAAATGTTTATGCTTTATATATGAAGCATTATTAACCTCCGCATGATATTTTCGCCCTACACGTTTTTTAATAGAATAGAGACTCCCTCCCTATCGCGTATTGTGCGTACAAAGTAGGAAATATCAAAAATCATAAAAAAACATGAGTACCCAGCTGCTTTTTAAACTTTCATCCTTACGTGGCGATATTAGGATTCACCAAACGCACCGCAAGAGAGTATGGACATCAGAGGGAACAAGTACAACGATTCAATATACTAAGGGGAAGTTGTTGAACATTTTCGGCGAAAGAATAAATGCTGATGGAAAGGTAACGAGATCAATGTACTGACATTTAGTTAAATGGACAGACAGACTGCCTGACAAACTGCCGTTCAAACTAACCAATAACAAAACGTCACGATATTGACGACAAAAACATAAAAACGTGTCTCGTGCCCTTTTTTCCTTGATATAGAGTTTTGCAAAAAGCAAAAAAAAAAAAAAAAACATGGGTGCAGCTGACAAAACAACAAATGCAACAGAATTGAGTTGAGCGAATAAAAAAAAAAAATTAGCAGCTGACAATGAGTTGAATAAAACGCAAAACGATAGAACGACAGATAAACGGAAAGAGATCAAGATAGCGGATTTTTTTTCTGCATTTGACTGGATTCCTGTGATTCAAAATCATTTTTACGTGATATATAAAGGGAAATATTTCTAACAATCAGAGCATCGGCTTTCCGCACGAGTGACCTGTGTAAAATGAAAAAAAAGCAGTAAGAGTAATATCTTTAGTCTCGCCAAAAATTATATATCCTACACTGCATTAACAACTTCTACTGGTAAAAGAGCACATGTAGGATACTTTTTTCGGTACTGTGGTAATGTTGCGGTAGAAGTGCAGTGCTGTGCATTCCCTACCTGTTTGTTTCATTTAATTACTAGGAGGTATCACGTCACCTTGTCAAAATCACCCCAATTTTCTTCTAGTATTTTTGCTCAAATCATTTCTAGTATTTGTGGGAAAATTGGTTTGGTTTTAATGGTTTTGCTTGTATACCATGTACCACGCCGTCTTATTTGATTTTGTTCACCATTTTTGTGATACATTTTTAGGTTATTTGTAGTACTTGTGTGGAGTTTGGCTGGACTTAGTCAAAGGTAGTATGTCACAGGGATTTGCATTATATTTTTGAAATTTGGCTAATAAATTCCTGAGATGACCCCAAAAGTATTAAAATTTGTATGGTGGACGTGTTCAGGTACTGAATTCACACATTTTCAATCCTGCAAAGTAAAACTGAAGAATTTATCAGTTTCCATCAAATTGATTTCACAAACAAACGTACATGGCTATATCGGCTCCGAAAGTGACGCTGATCAAGAATATATACCGCTCGCTTTAATGTGTTACAAACGTAAGGATCAAGTGTATATACCCTTTGTAAGGTATGAAAAGCATTGCAATAAATTATTTTAAATTTGTGATAGAATAATAAGAGCGGGAAGAAGTGCTGTAATTAAACATAAATATGCTTTTTGGAAGATTGATGTTGTCGCCTATGTACATAAGGTTATATTAGGTTAGGTCAGAGTTGCGGCTGTAGCACTGGTGTGCCGTTTTAAAACCACATATGTGACCCTACAAAACTGGTAAGAGGATTGTCAGGAGATTTTAATAAGGACCCTGGTAACGATAAAGGTTATATCCAGTTAGTCCAGTCGAGGTAGTTAAGCAGCGAGCCAATTCGCTAAAGTTGTTAAAGAAAGCTTGTCCTAGATGTCTGAGTCTAATTTTGGCAAGAGCCGGACAGATGCAGAGAAAGTGCTCAACTGATTCTTTCTCATTTACATTCAGAAAACTGCGGCAATAAGGGTTGAATGGGATGCCTAATTTTTCAGCATGCTTGCCGATAGTCCAGTGTCCAGTGCAAGTCGCGGTGATTCTAGCGGTGTCATTGCGAATCTTGGACAATAGGTCAGTAGTTTTTGAATTATTATATGATGGCCATATTGCTTTGGATGTTCTGCAGGTTTGAATAAGGGATTCGATCAAAAAGTACTTGAGAAAGATATTTCACAAAGTGTAATACTCAGTAGTTTTTATTTAAGCTCAGTAACTTAGCCACTGCACTATATTTTTGTAATTTATCTTACATTTCAAAGTTTCATCTTTCACATGAAGCTAAAATTAATAGTTTGCCATTTTGTTTACAGTAGCTATAGGCATTTAAACATTATTTTCCAAAAAAATTTAAAGACAACATGTCGTATGAGTAACCTTCACTTCCTATAGAAATTAAACGTCAACCATTCATCACAGTTTGCTTTATCAAATGGAATCCAATGTTTAATGTTTGTTAGAAATAATAATAATACTAACACCATTTTAAAGATAAACGTTGATATTTTAAACATTTTTTAAATTTAAAAATATATCGCAGTGACTGAGGAACTAAACTTAAAATTCAAATCACTGAGAAATATGTTGTGTAATGATTTTCTAGCATTTGGTTCAACAACTATTTAACGAAATAGATTTATCTAAATGTGTTTTCATTTCCTATTTTATATACAATAATAAAATTGTATACATAAGAGAATACCCACTTTGCAAATATGTACATTTGTACTCATATAAAAAAACGAAAAATTTCTCTGGCAGATATGGGCCTTCACTTTCAAGGTTAGATAGAAATGAAGTGATCTTGAAACTTTGTCTTTACGGAGCATCAATTAAACTTTTACTTGATGTTTCAATATTGTTCTTTATGGTTTCAAAAAAAAAAAACAGATATAATAAAAAAGGTACGCTGTGGGCCGTATACTCTAAGTTCAGCTCATTGCTTCACGAGAGTAGTATGTATATTGTATTATTTATTCAGATTTCCAACTATTTTTTATACTTTCTGGCGTAGGATGTTATCTAACGAGACAATATATATTCGGAAAGTCATCAATTTTCCCAAACAGTGTATAAATGTATCACGTCAGCTTATTTTTTTCAATAGCACTCAAAGCCAAACACTTTCCAGAGCTCCGTTTCGATTGTATCTGAGAAATAAGATAAGATAGATGAAGCCATACTCAAGTTCAGCACTTTAAAATCCTTCAGAAACTTATCTTAATACATAAAAAATCAGACATGATAGGGATGCATACATATGCTTGAGATAGTTAATCATAACGAATTTGGCTTCCCGGAAATACATATCATTTCTATTCATATATAGTATTTTATCTTTTTAAATAAAACTTTTAAGAATGTTCAAAGTTGTTATTGATAAAAAGTCTTCTATCCGTATCGCTTACAATTTCTAGTGTATCGAGATGTGATCTTAAGAGGAGTGTGAACTTTGTTGAATGCTTAACAATTTTGTGTAGGAAGAACGTAGGTACATAACTTATAACTGCAACGGAAGAGCGCTTCAACAAAAACCAAGAGTGGCACATGAAAAATACAAATCCAGTGAAGGGAAAACTTTAAATTTTTTATATTTCCAAATTATGTTATTTTAACGCTAAGCTAAAAATTATTTTGATTTGCACGAAATGTCAACGTTTTATCATTTTTTCCCTAAATTTATGATACTTTTCATCATATTTTGTAGTTGTCATTTTTGTTGTTATTGCTGTTGCGGGTCAACATTATATGCACAATAGACTGTCTGTTATTTACAAAGTTTCCTCCATATTTATGTAAAAAACAAAATAAGTTTAAATTATTTCAAAAATTGAATTTTAAATACAGGCAAAGCTCGAAAATGAGAAAAAAAAGTTTTGGCCAATTCTAGTTTCCAAATGTTGCCTAATTTCCAAGCGTTTTTTTACAAAGAAAATTTAAGTACTTACACCAAACATTTTTATAAAGAGAAAATAATCTTATTTAGTTATACATATATTTTACGTAGTTACTGAGTGTTAATACACAAATTTATTAAAAAAAAAACGAACAAAAACACTGATTTTACATGTGCTGAAAAAAAATGAGTATTGTTGTCTGCGATTGATGTGATTTAGAGAAGAGCCTAATTACGCATGTTTTAAATTATGACGATATCCGAAATTGAGACATTTTTCCATTTTGCTCCACGACAATAATTCGTTTGAAAATGATCATACAAAGGTGAGAAACTGTTTTTCGCACACTACTTTTCGAACAGCTTCCAAAAAATTAGAAATTTAACAAAGCAGAAAACGAAAAAGTCATGTTATAAATTGTTTATGACCGTTAAAATGGTAAATCTATTTCGCATCAATTGGAACATTATTAATCCAATCGGAGGGAGGAATACAAAAATTCGCTCAGAAATTAGAATCTCTGTTCTAATTTCAGAGCTTAAAATTTTGAGCTCGAGAACTAGATTTTTTTTTCTAATTTCCAAGCTGTGTACACAAAATAAAACAGAGACCTAATTTCCAAGCAATTCGAATTTCCGCGAGTTCTAATTTGCGATTAGGCAAATCTTAGTTATTATTAGTCTGTAGTTTAAAACTTTATTTTATCATTTTATTTTTTAATCAGAAAAAATGATGTTTTTTTTCTTTTACTTTAAGATCATTTACTAAAAAAATTAAAAACACTGAAATAAACAATTTAATGTGTAAAATGATTTAATAAATATTTTATCAATGTATTATATTTTTGTATTAAAATTTATTAATATTATAAACAAAAAAGTACTACAGCATTTTCCCGATAATTAAAACTTGTGAAATAACGTACAGTCTAATACACAATCCGCCCTACGGTTATTTTTAGGCTGCATTGGTACGTAGTAACATGCAACTCACGTTTGCATGTTCTTTTGTTTTTGTTGTTTTTAGAGTGACCCTAATGTACACGTCATGCACAGAAATAAAATAAAAAAACATCAAAAAAGAACCGTGCTTTGTTTGCTCTCTGACAGGGGGCAAATGGCCAGTTGAAATAGACATTTTCGTTTGTTTCGTGATGTATTTAGTTTTTTTTTATTTATTGCAATTGAAAATTTTTTTTTTTTGCTTTTATTTTTTGTTTGACTTTGGGTCATTTTCCTTTTACTGCATTAAGTTTTATCGATGAAAGTCAAGTTTTGTATTTCTATTTTAGCAAAGTTGTAGTTGAATCGCTTAATTTAAAACTTAAAAAAAAGAGATGTTCTAATGGTCTTAGCTTTGATTTTAAATTATTTCAAGTTTTTATCTAATTGTTATCATGTCTCATCCTTAAGATATTTTTTTATCTCTAAAACTTTAAAGTGACAATTATATGAGTTCTTAGCAAGAAACTATGTTGCATAGTATACCACACATACATATTTTATAACTAAAAATAATATCTTATCGGTTGTTGCAGAGAGATAAGATATGAAAAAATGCCGTTGATAAAACTGCATTTTTAAGGATTTTATCTTTTGTACAGAGCACGATGAAGTACAACTCTTGAGTGAAAATAATAAAACTTCTGCATTTACATTAATAAAATCTTTATATAAAAATATAGCTCGACACGAGTGAAGAATTAAATTCACAAGTTTAATAGAAAAAGAATAAAATCGAAAATATAAATTTGAATTAAATATTAATAATTTTCTTTTTTTTCTATCAATCAATAGTTACAAAGGTCGAAAATGAATTTTTGACAACAGCAAGGGAGCCTTCGAATGTAAGAGGCGTTTTCAACCATTTTTGTGAAGAAAATATGTACAGTATTGGCCAAAACTTAAGCACCCCATCAGTACATTTTTTTTTTCATATCATAATTTTTTGTGAAGACGACGTTTTTGAAACAGTTGTGAATTAATTATATATATGATATTTATACCTTTATTATTGACAGACAAAAATTTTAAAAATTTAGCGTCTCATAAATAAAAAGTTATTATCAAAGGAAAATTTTAAGCCAGAAAACTTAACGAACAAAACTGAAGCATCCCCTTTTTTATGGTAAATAAAAATTTTAAAATTAGTACTATTTATTCTGAACGACGGACGTACATCTCTTTGGTATAGAAGAAACTACATTATTAATGATATCCTGCGATATTTTCAAGTATTGAAACAGATCCGCCGTGTTTTTTGCAATTTTCTCTCTTGATTTTCATGTTAACGTTCTCTCACAAGTTCTCAAAGGATTTAGGTCAGGGCAGGCCAACTAAGAAATTCATTTCTATTGCTCTGAAGCCACGCCTTAAAAACTTAAGGGGTGAATTTGGATCGTTGTCCTGTTGGAACCTACGCTTAAATGGCATCTACGGTGGCGTCATGGCAGCATCACGTTTTTTAGTATGTCAACGTACATGGAGCGATCCATAATTTCATCAATCCTATGAATTGCTCCAATCCCATGACGAAAGAAAAAACTGCTGACCATTACATGTCCACCTTCGTTCTTTACAGTGACTTTGCAATACTTAGGATTCAATCCTTCCCCTTTTAGTATGCGTACACACCTTATTCCATCTGAATCTTTCAGGTTGTACTTGGATTTGTCAGAAAACAACATAGTTTTCCATTTTTGGACACTCACGTTGAGGTGATCGTGAAATAAGGCTTATATGTAAAGCACTCTATCAAGTGAAGGAGTTAAATGAAAACTTGAGTAAAATATGTTTTGAAAGTTTTGGGAATCGCATCCTGATAAACGATCAGTAAAATTTTAATTCATATCGTTGACACTTTTAAAAATGGGTATTGAAACTAGATGATTAAAAGTGTTTTCTCGGAGAAAATCAAATTTCAAGATGGACCATTTTAACAATTTTTTATGCTTACAACATGCCGCCGATTTGTGATTTTATTGGAAAAACGTCAAATCTTCTAGTTTAAGCGTTAATTTTGAAATGAATGAATGAAATGAACTAGACTTCGTTATGCCAGAGGTCAAGATACGAATAGTTAAATTTAATTTAATTAATATATGTTTATTTTGCTTTAACCTGGCCTACAGAGGTGTCCGACCGATAGCAAAGCAACAGTTTTGGTCTTCAAATTGGGCTATTGAAATTATTCTTTTGACCCAAAAGAAATAATGCCTTAACTTAATGGGAGTGTATATAACAACACCAATCATAGGGGTTTCAAAAACTACTTAACGCGGACATTTTTAGTTTATAACAAACCACCACACGAGAATTCAGCAATAAATCAAGAGTTTTTTTAATATTTCATTGAAGTAAGTATATCATAAATATTCAGGAACAAACATACAGTCAACAAATATTTACTTAAAGCAATACAAATCATAAATAAAATATAAAAATTAATGAAAATTTCCAGCGTGTTTTGCAAAGATAATATACTTGGAATCATTTACTTTGCAAAAGGCTATAAATTTATGATTTCATGAACGCTGTCATTCTTTACATTAAGCTAACGACATAAACTCAAAAATGGGACACCCTCCCGATTTCAGAGCTGTGTGTGGCATAATAAAGTTTACTCAAAAGCTTAACTGAAGATTAAAGAACGACTATACAAACAAACCGTCAAAAATGATAACAAAAAAAAATGCACAATTTGGAATAATTCAACTTAAATGTAATGAAAATCGAGGACAACTACATCTGCTCGTTGAAATCAAAGCGCGTAACAGCCGGGCATTAGGCAATAATAACAAACCCAAATATCTTGGTATCTGGGGAAACATAAAATTGCATTATTCAGATTGAATTTGCTGTGTTGAACCCTTAAAAAAGTTAACATCATAAGGGGTAAAGGAAAAGTCAAGGGTGAAACATTACAAAACATGCTTCTTATCGGTTTCTGAAGAAGAAGAAGAAGAAAAAAAGGGGACGCGTGTGCAAATTCAATTACTCACATAAACTAAAAACGTAAGTGGATGCTCTGGTTTCTTTGAATATCCCGTGGTGATATGCTGCTGTTTGTACTTCCTGGTAAATATTTTAACTTTATCGATTATGCAAAGGTGTTGCTGTTTTAAAAATGTAAGCACAAGGTCTTTTATTCAGTAAAAAAACTACACTTTAGTCGTGAAATTATTGTTTCCAAAACGGGTTCCCTTTGAATTTTAGCACCCCATAGTTTTATTGTAAGCTCAAACTTTGAAGTGAGGAGCTTCGTTGTTAAGTTCTAACTCTACTTTGTCTATACATTAGGGTGAAGCGATCGCAGTGTCGAAGCTTGCAGGCGCTTTCGATTATAAGACTTGTAAAATATGTATGTTCCCAGGGGCGTCAAAGCCCGGGGGGCGAGGGCAGGTGCCCCCAGAAATTTTTACAGAGGACAGTATATTCATTTTGCCCCCCCCCCTACTTGGAAATAAGTTATATCATAATTCGATCAAAATTTTTAGGACTCAGCAAATCTTTTTATTAATGTGATTATCTTACATCTTGAGTCTATCGAAATGTGACAAAATGAACATACTGAGTACAGAGCTTTAAGCAATCTTTGCATTAGTTTTTGAGTGTTAATTATAGTCACAAACGACGCATAAAGTTAAATCGACCAGCAGATGTAAATTGGCATATCGAGTCGGAAAAAATCGTTATCAATAGTACCGACTGTTTCCAGTATCGACGACATAAGTCGAGATAAGAGATGCATACTCAATAGGAGTAGGAGCATACACATGATCAAACTGCACTGATAATGATGATAATTCATTTGACCTTGATGTTTTAGAGTCGTTAGAAAATAGACTTCTTGATGCAAAGGAAATGTACTCACTGAAGAAATTTTGGAGTCAAAACTGGGCATTTTCTCAGATGATTATGAACTGAGTAACCTCCGTCTCAACTCCAAATATTGAAAAGCATGCCTGGCAACAAACAAACGTGCTGCGTTTAAAACGCTGACCAACTTCATCTAACAACTTCATCTAGATCAAGTTTATCGACTCGTCAATTTAATAATGACAGGTTCAGTAGCTTCTTGTGAAAGGTCACTTAGCGCTTTGCGACGGTTAAAGACTTATCTTCGTTTCCAAATGAACCAAAAACGTCTTACCCATACAACGCTTCATGTTTATAAGAAAAAAACTGGATCCTTAGATTTGTGAAGGGTTATGAAAGAATTCATCTCGCGAAGAAATCAAAAAGCCACTTTTGGAAACATTTGAATAAAACTTACTTTATCTTTAATTAATGGAAATTGCAACGAATAAAAAAACATCTTCAAACAAAATTCCCTTTATGTACCGTTCTAAAGTATAGAATAAATCCTTTTTTTTTTAGAAAAATTTATCGACCTTTTTTATTTGAGTTCTCCCCCCAATAAAAACTTGGTTGCGACGCCCCTGTATGTTCCAGTCCATTTCCGATTTTGATGATTTTTTGAAATTTTTGAAGTTTTCAGTAAAATTGAAATATGATGCAAATTACGAGTATTTACTTTAGATCGTAAGAATAAATCAAAAACAAGAATCTACATTTTTCAGTTACTATATGGCATTGCCAATTGGGGAAAAACGGGTTTCCATTTCACGTTCTAAGGTCACTGTATGTGCCAAAGCTTTACGAAAACAGTTTTTTTTTGATAACGCTGGCCTACCATCCCATCTTAGTTTTGCATAAATTCATATAAAATTTATTGGAAATTTAAAATACAAAATTTAGCGTAGGTGCTAAAATTGAATATGCTAATGTGATACGATAAATTTGTATATATGGTATATATTTCAGCACATAACTGAAATTAATGACATAATAATAATATAGAGAGAGGAAAAATATTATATCTCTTTTAATAAAATGCTTTATCTTAAACTGAAAAATGGAGTCATTGTTTATTTCTCCTCAAACTTAGCTTTCGGCATTATTTCTTTTTATTTTCGTAATAAATATAACAAAAAAAATTTTTACGTTGAAATGACAAAAGTCAGTTTCAGCGGAAGTATCTCATTATGTCTCTGTTTACTTTTGTCATGTCGGTAGGTTGGTAAGCGTTGACAGTGGACACTCATAATTTTATTCAAACATGGCGCATACCGTAAGTAAAGTGATTGACTGATTGTGAGAATGATAGAGTGTAAAATGTTTATGTTGCACAGCAATCAGTATTGCACTTAAGTGGAACTTGTACAAACATAAATCAATACATCAGTTTTTATGCGCTTGCCCTCACGCCCAAACTATTTATTGTAAGTATATTGAATCGGAATTAATGGGAAAATGTCAAAATATCGTTATTTATGTTGTGTAATTTATAAAATTGATTGTAAAACACAATCAAAAATCATAACAAAATATATGTATATTGCAACATAAATTCAATAAATAATGATGCATAAGTTTGGCATAATACTAACGATATGTGCCAGTGTTGCATGTGTGCATAGCATTTCACTCCCCTTTTTAATCCACATTTTCATTTTATATCGAAATTCAATCGCTTAAGCAATTTGTAACGCACGGCTTGCAAGCTTAAGAATTCCAATAAAAGTTTTCATAAACAATTAAAACAACAACAACAACAAGAAATGCCAAAATAAAGCATTGAATAATATGTTTTTCTTTATAAAATTATATTAACCAGTAGGGTGGTTTCAGCGAATGCTAGCAGGGGGTAGAAAATTTTATCAGAATTATTGATCTTTCTTTTAAATAAAGAAGAGTTGCACAATAACAATTACCACGTCCGTATAGGCATTAATGGGGATTCAAATTGTTTATCAAAAATTTGATGGTCTGAACCCTTTACGCCGAAAAAAGCTTTTTGCATAGTTGGAGTATTTTGTTTTACCAGTATTTTAGACAATGCTTTAAGATAGGCTTGTACAACTGAACACCCTGAATGCTGTCCTTCAAAATATAAACTCAAATATATGCGCTTATATCCAGTCAGGATTACCAAGTTACCGGGTTTGACCAGGCCAAGCCCAAAATTTTATGTCAAAGCCCAGTACTCTATAGGAATTGAAAAATTTTTTCGAAAAAAAAACTCATCAACTTTTTCCCAAAAATATTTAATTTTTTCCCACAAATAATTTTATTTTTAAGGAAAAATTATTTTATTTTGGAAAGGCCAGGAATTACTTCTATTTAATTTGGCAACCTTGTACCCAGATAGAAAATACCGAAAATGATTATAAATTAATTAAAATAGAAATTTTAAGATTTTAATTAAGGTATAAGTCACAGAAAGTTCACTGAGGCTTGTACACGATAACAAGCAGAAACTACCAAAAAATTATGCGAAGACACTAAAGGTTAGGAGTGGCAGTCAGTTTAAGAATCGACTGACTTAGACCAAATATTGATCCATTGTGATACCACAGGGTATTTACCTATAGCCTCTCATTGAATCAACTAGATTTCTTAACATAACAAAGCATCTGACCTATGTATACCAACATGTCTAAGGTTATCCAAATTATCAAATTAAAACATTTTGTTTCGTTTTCTAGAAAGTGCGGGGCCGTAGATAAGAAAATTTTTAATGTCATCCTCCCCTTCTACATCCTAAAACTTCTACAGAAGTCAAAAGTTCGAAGACTTAATCTCCCCGCATATCCAATGAGGAAGACTGATTCTAGAGAGTAAATAGTAGCCCATTTAATAAATTTATGGCTTACAAATTAAACTAAAATGCAATTCTTTGAATGCCAGCAATTTAGTAAAGTGCAATAAAATGCAAGAATGCCACAGGCTCCAAAAAAAGTATTAAAGTAGCGAATATAATGCAATAAATAGAACAAGCCACAAGAGTGTTTTTTTTTTTGCAGCATACCTATAACTTTAACACCCTACATTGTGGTAAGTCTGTTCTAAAAGCCACATTATGTCGAAGATTTTTAGATACCTTTCCTAAAAGTTCGAAATTGATGCACATTCGGGCTCATTTTGCAACCTTTTCCATTTTCTATGTCTTTTCTCAAAAATTTTGGCGATAAGTTCTCCTTTGAGGCTGTCAAGGTTTAAGGATTGTTCGCTTAGTTAGACCAATGACTATGAAAAATTTCAAAAAAAAAGTAGTCTGCAATAGTCAAAGCAGGCCAATCACCTTTCCTACTTAAACGTCAATTTTCAGTCGCCCAAAAGCAATAATTTTGTTTATCTAGGAATCCACATAAGTGGAAATGTGTCTTGTCATTCGTCATGCTTTTCAATGGAAAACCTTTCTCATTTCAGTCGAGATTTTGTTAAAGCAAGTGATGTTTGCTAATCGAAGGTATAAATAACTGAGCATTATCTCACATGACACCATGCTTTTAGAATGGGCCTAAAGTCCAACGATACAAACTTTTTTCTGTTTTTATCCTACCCATGCTAGAAATAGGTTAAAGCATTTTTGTCAACCCTTAATCGCAACTTTAAAGCAACTCTTAAACATCCATATCAGTGAGTATTACGAGATATGCTACTGTGACAGACGCTTTCTATTTGGATAAAGTCATAATGAAAGGAATAAGGCATATCGCCATACATTAACCTTAACTATACTTGTTCGACATTTATAAACTTTTCGAAACCTCAAGATATCAAAAAAAAAAAAAATTTCGACTATTATCTACATTTCCGATATCTCTTGATGCTAGGCGACACTATTTCTTGGACTTTATCAATACTTGTCCTATGCGACACTTTTTGTCGCTTAATAGTTTTCTATAATAAAATCGCTAAATTCAAACATCACGCCGAGTAAGCTTAAATTCTCAATTATTTAAGTAATGTGTAATTTTTGCCAAACGTACTACCGAACATATTACAAATATTGTTGCCGATCTCTTCCCAGCAGTAGGGTATTAAAGAAAGGTAACTGAAAAATTTCACACTTTTGACAAAGGTGTAGACAAAAAGGAACGGTAAAATGTGCAATTATGGCATAAAATATGGTTTTTAACTTGTAAACGGACAGAAAGACAAGCAGACAGACAGACAGACACTACAAATTATTCGCTGTTCTTCGTTGGAATTGAAAATAATGCGCGACGTAAGCAAAATTGCAGCACAGACCAACGACCGCACAATAAAATCTCTTTTAAATTGTTAAAAGAAATTGAAATTTTCGAAAACTACTTTCGTACACGCTAAATTTGGAAAATATATTTAAATCTAATTATCTATTTCTGAATTTTTAAAAAAAAGCAACCCATACTTTTATAAATTTTGACTCAAAATTTGTACTCAGTACTTATATTCCTACTACTTATACCCTAAAACTGCTTTAGAAACATAGGGCTTGACTGGTTACTGCTAATATACTACATGGACTTTCTATATTGCAGGCGAGAAAATCGGAAAAGGGTCGCTATTTTTCAAACAAAGTCGAAATAATTCAATTTATTTAAAAAATATTAATGCTTTAAAGCAAAAAAAACTTATCGAATTAAAATTTGTCGAAAAAAAAACCTTAATTGAGATTATCTGTACAATTAATATATTATATTATCTGATTCGAAAAGTAATATATGCCTACATACATATGTATGTACATAAATACTTTTCAAATAATTTTTTTTTTTTGTAAAATTCGTTTATTAATTGATTGATACTGTCATAATTTTTTCAAAAGTCATAGCCATTTAAAAATTACTTTCTATATTCTAACATGACGTATGAGTAACATTTATTTATATCCCAAAATATTGAAATCGACGTACTGTAAGACCTCGAATTGGACAAGTGGAAATTATGTTTTGTATCGAAGTATATAATAATAAATAATAGACTGATCTAGCTTTATTACTTTGAAAGTGATGAGACAATTCTTTCTTGTGAGTACTGCTCTTTAGAAATTTTATTAAACACTCTGCAACTCTTACCGTGTTCAAGATAGACCCCCCCCTCTCACACAAATTTTTACTCAAAATGAACCAAGGAATCTAATTTTTCCAGATGGCACATCTTAACCGGGAAATCCTTTATATATTACGGTCTTAGTGATATGATACGGAATCACAGTTCCAATACCGATTTTGGATCCATTTAAGTCGAACTTTACCTTGGTTTAGATATAGTGTGGGTAATCATCATAAGAAGCAAACTAGGAAGTAATTATTTTAAACAAAAAACGAAAGATTTTGCATAGTGTTTAAGCAAATAATGCAATTGTTTTTATAGGAGTGGATAAAAATATATCCAAATCATTTTGTTAAGAGTTATTTCCTATGATAAGTGTCCACAGCAAATTAACATTTTCCATCAAATAATTATATCCCATATTAAAGGTTTATCGTAGTATTTCAACTTTTATATAGAATGGCGTAGAAAACTTAAGAAAATGTTCGCCAGCATAAAACTCAACAAAGTATATGTATTTTTATTTGATGCTCCCATTCATCAGTAATAAATAAAAAACACGATGCTGTTTCATAGATTCTAGATGGCTTGAGTACAATATTTTATGCGAAATTCACAAAAACTGCGCTAACAATAGAAATTTCGACAAAAAAAAAACCAAGTTCTTTGATGAGTAGTTTACGTATTCTGCAGTTTTTTCTTTTTTTGTAAAGAAACAAGAGGTCCATCGCATACTTAGGTACCCTGAAACTACAACACAACTTGTGCTTATCACAGTTTTTGTTGTTGTTGTTTTTTTTTAATTTACTACCTGTGCTTGCAGCTGCAACTTGCTCGGCACTCAGGTGTGTGTATTTATCCAATGGATTAGTCTGCCGTTCTTCAGCGTTTTTTCTTTTGCTCTGGTGATCTTCAAAAATAAAAAAATTAAAACAAAACAGAAATAGAGTCTCGAGCCATCTGTTGTTTGTTCCCTCTTAGACCATGTTCTTGTGTATTTTTCTTTATATCTTACAATTTTACCTTAGTTGAGGTTTTTTTCTCTCTTATTTTTTTCTTTTTGTCACTGAAAGGAAATCACTTTGCAGCACACTGTTGATCTTCCAGTTGAAGAGTTCATCCAACGCTGGCGAAAATAAAGAAAACCAGTATTTTTTAGTTTCAAAATTTCTTTCTTTCTGTTTTTTTTTATATTTTGCAAGAGTTTCGTCAGGTTCTTTCAGGTTTCGTTAAGTTACACTTATAGTTTGGTATGGTAAAACCCACTGGTGTTGGTAACTTTTTCGCTATACCTATGCATATGGCTGTATCGGTGTTTCATCGGATCTGTGTATCGAAATTTGAGTTGCTTTTAGTTGAACGTGTCACGCACGCATACCGTGTAAATTTGTGCATTGAGCACGTTTTGTCGTTTTAACTACCTGTTGTTGTTGATGACGATGATGATGATGATGACGATCAACACAATGAAAAAGACGTTGACGATGAAGCTGATAATTTTGCTGATATTGGTAGCACAGTCACGGCATCCAATCGAGCGGTCCTGTTTTTCATGCATGCTGAATTTTAAATTTCTCATCTGCTTCGCATTGTAATTTGGCTATTTTTGTTTTTCTTTCAAAAAATGACCGTTAATATTGCAGATTTATTTTTTCTAATGCGACTTGGTGAGAGACTTTGACATTCCATGTACTTTTTTAGATGGGTTTATTTAGGATTAGGTTATAGTAGTAAAACTTAGAGCAGGAAATACGGGAATCGAGGAAATGTTGGGAAGAAGTGAAGGCACTCACTACTTTTCGTGAACGTTGCAAGAGTTATGTGGAGACCCTATAATTTTCTAGCTATATAGGAGGTATATTATTTCATTTCAAAAATGTGATAAAACCAAGTTTCAACTAGCTACATCTTATATTGAGCTAGAAAATGAGAAGAGCCCGTTTACGATAAAATTCAACCGATGCCAGTACAACTCAATAGTTTCATCGTACAAAGATTTTATTAACAGAAAATCGATATTTTTTTTCCTCTACAATTTTTATTTTAATATGGTTTTTGATTTAAGGTGCATTACTTTTCAAGCAGCCATTTTAGATCGATATAGCTGTAGTAAATTCAACAATCATTATATCTAGTTTCAGCGAGATATTTATCGTATTGAGCTGGGAAATTAATTTTGTTCATTGTATGTTGATGAAACTTTATACACAGGCTACAACTTTAGTTATAGCTTGTGGTATTGAAAATAGCGAAATCAGGGCACAGTAACGCCTACTCCCCATACACACAACAATGCTATACTGAAAGAGTTATTAAAGGCAATCCCATCAAATTGCACACAAACATTAGGAATGGCTCAGACAATCACTAAACTGTAAGTGGGCAGACTTTGACTACAAGGCGTGACACCTCCCATAAAAGCAAAGTATTAAAATCACTATATTGAAGGAATTTTTAAGTAAATTCAATATGGGAACGTTTGGTTTGGCACTATTACGCTACCATTTCTAACTTAAGTTAATATCATTACTAATTATAACTCATAACTAGCTGAAAATAATTAAAAAAAAATTATCGCGAAAAGTTAACTTTACTGAAACGCTGCAGTCGAAACAAAGATTTTCTTTTTATTATATTAATCTTTAATCTCAATAAGGGTATTCATTCGGCATGGAAGTTTGCTGGGGAAGGATGATAAAAAAACAAAAATTTTTGATTTAATAATTATTTTCTTTTTCGCCCCAAACCGAAATCGGTGGAATTTATTAAACCCGTTTTGCTAGAATTATCCGTTATCTCTCGTCTGACCCTAATCCCCAGGTAATTTTTATCCAAAACTTTAATAATAATCGCAAGCATTATTAATAAGTTGATATAGTAAATTGTTGAATGGTTATGGAAAGGACTAATTGTATATATATGTACATACATATGTACTAGGCTGATTGAAAAGTTCCGGGCCTGACACAGAGAGGGCACTACAAATATGTATCCTTCAAAAGGCTACATGTGAAATTTCATTAACATCTGTCAAGTAGATTGGTTTTCACAGCTGTCCAAAGTGCATCACCTCTGTGTTTTTTTAACTATGGAACAAAGTGAATTTCGTGTTTTGATAAAGCACTATTATTTGAGAGGCAAAACGGCAAAGGAAACGAAGGAGAACCTTGATAAGAATTATGGCAACTCTGCTCCATCGAATACAACAGTCAAGAAGTGGATGCAAGAATTTAAGTTTGGTCGTACGAGCACAAATGACGAACCTCGTTCCGGACTGCCTTCAATTGTGACTACGCCCGAAATGATAGCCAAAATCGAAAAACTCGTGCCCGAAGATCGGAAATTAAAATTGCGGGGGCTGGCTGACATGGTAAACATCTCATCTGAACGGGAATTCAACATTTTGCATAACCATTTGAACATGCGGAAGCTCTGTGCGCGTTGGGTGCCGCGCGTGCTCACAAATTATCAAAACCGTGAACGAGTTTCGGAGGCGAATTTGTCCATGTAAAGCGCAACCTATATGAGTTTTTTCGCCGTTTGATAACCGTTGATGAAACATGGATTCATCACTATACGACCGAGACCGCTCAACAGTCGAAACAATGGGTTTCCAAGGGCCAAAGTGCACCAAAGAGGCCAACGTCGCAACAATCGGCCGGAAAGGTGATGGCCACCGTTTTTTTGGAATGGACGCGAAATTATTCACGTCGATTATCTTGAACATGGTAGGACATTCACCGCTCAATATTATAGCGACTTATTGGATCTTATTGGTATATAGGCCCCAGCTATTCTATTATCGCGAGTGGCTTTTTAGTAGATTACTCTTCACTAGATTAAAGAAAAACTTGGCATTTTTGAAATTTTTAATTTAACATAATAAGTCCGATTGAACTTTTTCCGTCATGGCATTGTAATGTGTTTGCTATATTCTTATTGATCGTCGTATTGACTTCATTTCTGAAACTTTTTTTATTGAGCTTTTTTCCAATATAATTCAGGCCCCTTCTGTCAGTCAAGATTTTTTTTGCCAATAATATTTTCTAGTTTCCAAATATCAAAAATCATTTTCATCAAAGTCGTAAGTCTCTTAATATCGTGCATTTGTTTTGCCTGTTCTATTCATTTTTGCATTATTTGCCTAAAAGGGATTTTTTCTTTAAATTTTGCGCTGCATTGCATTTTTACCATACCTTAACTGCAACACATACGACTAAATGATGCTGTTGTTACAGTTTTTGTAAATGATGAATTTTGTGCTTCTTCTGTTATTTTTGTTGTTGTTGTTGGCATTATTATTATTATTGTTATTGTATTTCTTTTAGTTCAACTTGGTTCAACATACCAAACATTTGCCAGCTGCAACAAATCAAGAGCGCTCGAGGCTGCTGCTAAATGCTGTTGATTTTGTTGCTTGAAACTCTGGTCCACTTACTGGTTACTCGATATCACCGCTTATTTGCTGCACTACGTCCAAGTGCACGTATTTTGTACTTTTTTATTTTTGATGGGTTTTTTCTTTTTACTTTTTTTGGGTATTTGATTTCTCATTGTGGGTGTGCGCCACTTTCCAGCCGATATATATGCAAAGTGTGCATAAGTGTGTTTTTTTCCTTTTTCGTAAAGTGGTTTCGTAAATATTCTGCATTGTTTAAACAATAATTTTCAAGTACTTTTTATTTATTGTTATGGTGTAGTCGTTGAAATTGTTGGATTTGGATATAACATTAAAGTTAATAGGATAGATGCATATGCCAATTTATACCAGTTTATACTGTAGTGAATTTAGACAGCAAGATATAACTTAATTTGGAATCAAAATCAATAAATTTCACTAAAGTCTTTATTTTATAGACCAGTATTGTGAGCAAAAGCAAGACGAAACATAGTTAAAAATTGTCGAAAAATGTGCGAACAAAATGGCCAAGCAAAAATGAAGTAAGAAATTAAATCGACAAAGGAAGAAAACCAATGTTATGAAAAAAAAGTAACCTTTTGATTATGCATAAAAATGCGAAATTATTTAAGATTGTTGAAAAAAAGTTTGCTTTAAAAATCTTGACATTGTGCTGGGTAAAATAAGGGCAGAAAAAAGATAAAAGACGCCATAAGATACATACTCAAATGCAATGGAAAAGTAGCAGCAAAACCGTTGCAAACTGAAAAACCGCAGCATAAAAAATGTACGAAAATATTATGAATACAAGTTGTAATAAATTATATTTTATTATTTTGAATGGACCTCACTCCTAGCATGAAATGATTCAATTTACCTATAAGCTTGACGAAGAAGTAAAAACCGCATTTGCGGTTTAAATATGCTGCCTTTGCCTATATGTATGTATGCACGAGTTCATAGATATTTCACATACACATATGTACGTATGTATATATCCGAGAAAAACATGGAAATCAAATCCAATTGTGGTACGCTGTTACATGCAGAAAGTCAAAGTTCAATGGCATTTCCTGTCACAGCTACGCATGCGTATATGAAACTGAATTAATAACAACTAAAACTATTGATCGTTTTACAGCCAGATGACTTTGCAAAGATGCTTCATCAAATGTGAACCATTCTACGAAACCCTTTGTTACTGACAAAAGAAATTACCTTTTCTACAATTAATAATTTTTAAGATCTATAAGATGAAAAGTAGTTATACCTAGTGTGCCAAAAAATGTTACACAAGTAGGAGCGAAACTCATGTAGACGAATCGGTGCTTGAACAGCAGATTTGACACTTGCATTCTGGAAGCATTTTCGTACCACTGACTTCGACAAAGTCAATCCAAGTTTTTATTATGAAGTGTTATCAAAATTTCATCCGTAGCATCCACAGTTTTCATTTCAGCAAACGAAACACCTAAGAGCGATTCGTTGTATGTATGTATCAGTTTTAATGTGATAGACGATGTAAAATATTGTTCTACTTCTGTTTTTCTCTTTTTTGAGCTTCTGATGTCCGCTTAAGCTTTAGTCTTGCACGTCAGGTTTCCACTGTTATAGAATAGTCTGATGTTGGCTCATGCCTACTCAGAATTTTTCGCCCTTCGAAAAGTCTTTGTTACACCAGTTCAGATAAGCTGTCGAATCTGTCCTTTAAGATTTTCCCCTCGTCTTTGCAAAACTTTAAATAGAACATTCTTGTTTTACAAAAATCGCGTTCTTTAGTTATCGTTTCCAATCCAAGACCATCTGACGAAAGAGCTTTCAAATTTGAAATTTGAAGTCAACAATAGTTCAGACAGTGACTGTTAAATGGATTCACATAATAGAGTGTAGTCACTTTGTCAAGGGCACCTCTAACTTCATGCTTAAATGATGGTGCAAATCCATGTAAAAAACTATTTGCATAAGCTTGCTATTGCATAAAATATAAATAAAAATAAAATTGCTAAATAACTGGTTTTTCATAATATTAAAATTTAATTGCTAAAGAATATTTAGCTTTTATTCTTCACATATGAATTTCATTACCCATATTCTCAAAGATTTTCTGTTGCATTTTTTCTTTTCGAAGGTCAAGACATATAAGACAATTTAAGATATTATGACCACATTTAAAAAACAATAAAAAACACAAAAGCTGTCAGAACATTTTGTCTTTTTACAGGTAAAATATACGAACAAAGAAAGAAACAAACAAAATAATCATCGGATAATGCTGTAATCAAAATCGTGCGTTATTTATAATTATTTTGTATTTAAGCTCTCGATCGCCATAATTGTTGGAGCATTCCAAACTAAATGAGTCACCATCAACACTTAGGTGGTGGCATAAGTTGAGTTTACAAAAAAAAATACCTTTGCACATGCTCTATCACTGGTGGTTTAATACATTCACATTTTCATTAACACTTACCAAACAACAACGACGACCTACTCTCATCTGATACTGACAATGAGTGCTATTTATAATTTTAAAAATCTTTTAAGCTACATTGCACTGTTAGCTTGGAGACTGCTTTCTTGTAAGCAATCTTTTATTTGTGTGAGTAAATACACAAGTAAACATTAGTTTTGATACTATTGATATATTGGAAGAGGTTACTTTTTAGATTATGATACTTCTTATTGGCTTTGAAGACAGCTATAGACAATAAAAGCTCAAAAGCTTTAAACGGTATCGAATGATCAAAAGATAGTGAATTGAACAACATGATCAAGATATATGGTTTGGTGGTGGGTTATATTGGAATCGAAACTGGATAAGTGGAAACTTAAGGGTTGAGGATTTTAGTTCCAATTATATAGGTAATTAAGTTATCAAGTTTCTCAGTTACCTAGGTCTTTTTTGTATTATTTATTTTAAAAAAGTTCTACAGTGCACGTTCAAAGTTTATTTCAAAAACAACGGATAAGCTATTGACAAAATATAATATATTAGAATCATTAAGAATCATTGGCGTAATTAGGGGAGCCGGAGGTCAAGTCCCAGACAAGACAGGACATTTCCATACAATTGTACTTTTTTGTCCTATTTCAACAGCGAAGGTAATGCATTTTTATAAAAGGTAGAAGATATGAGTAAAAAGTTAACTCAGAGACTTCAACATACAGCAAAAAGTGCAGTTTTTGACACTGAACGATATTTTTCGGTCTTTTTTTGTGTCCCCGGAACAACTAAAGCACAGGAGGATAATAAACATTTTGATTGATAACCACAATGGATTTTTAGCGATAAAAATTGAATATTTATTCAGCTCATTCCATAAGAATTATTCCGAGGAAAATTGTTTGAAATAATCGGAAAACATCACTACTATTGCTCCATGACAAAATAAATCAAAATAGATATATTTTTGTTCATAGATTTTGTTCAAGAATAATATGTAACGAGAAAAAACAGCTCGATAGCAATGTCGTTAACAATAGTTTCTCTTAAAAATTCGATAAATTCTCAAATTAATTTTAATTTTAACAAAAACAATACTAGGGAGACTGAATGCGAAAATTTGTTTTTAGCAAGAATAACTAAATTCTGCATTAAAAAAACACAAATAGTTCGTAACAAAATTAAATTTTCAAACGTTCGTTATAAAAAAATGTTATTGCAAAATTACTTTTTTAAGTTTTTTAAAATTTCAAATCATTTCTACTAAATTGTTAGTTAGACTATTGATATTAGTTTTGGACAAGAATCAACTTGCTGGGGTCGTGTTTACTTTAACCCTCTATGATTCTGAACGTTTTATACGAATTTTTTATTAAATTTTTATTAAAAACTCCAGTGTGGCCAAATTCAGTTTTGAAGATAACATACAATATTTCTATACAGACTCAAAGGGCGTTGATATGGACCTCCTCAATTAGAGGAAATTCTTTTTTGTCGAACCTTCTAAGGTTTTACCGGAACCTGAAAATTCTATCATGAGCTTTTACTCTACATGATCTGGCATTTCTTATTGCAATTGTGTTGAACTGGTGAGATTTTTCAGCGCATTTCTAATCAAACGTTTTGCTAACTATAATTTATTTTCATATCCATATATTTCAATATTCGTATATTTTAATCCGAGAAATTGGTTCGCTTTATAAATCTTTACAGAAAATATTCCTGTTCCTGATGTATTTATAGAGAACTTTCTGACGAAACATAAATATTTTATTCTACTTACAAATATTTAACATATTCCTTTAAATTCGTTCCAACTTTGTCTAGAAGAGCCCGAAGGTATTCATTTAAATTTCTCGATTATTTTATCAAATTTGAGCTGAGCATTAATAGCGGAAGCCCATTTGATGATTATATCGAACATTCACGCGGATAAAAGATATTTTTTACATACGAACCGAAAGAACGTTTAAGAAAATCTCAAATAAAAAGAGACTTGATTGTTGTAACCATTTGAATCTTGAATAAAGCCTTGCACTTTCTTTGTTTTTGATTGATTTACTTATTTCATGTTTCATTTCATTTATTTTCTTTTTGCATAGCATTTTTTATTTCTTCTTGAATTATAGCATTTTTATTTTCTTCTTGAATTATAGCATTTTCATTTTCTTCTTGCATAGCAATTTCTTTAGGCTCTAAAGTATAACAGAAACTTTAACCTTTACACATTAATTTATCGATTATAAGAATTATTTGCCTGTAGTCCAATTCCTAGGTGGTTCCTTCATCAACGTATAATCATGTCCATTAACTGTACCGAATGCATGTGTTTTCGAATCGGGGAAAAATTCCCAACCTTCTTGTACAGAAAGTTTCTTGATGGTAGCAGCAATGCCTTTAAAATAATAAATACAAATAACAATAAACTCGCTGAATTAATTTTACTTACCAAAGAAGAGGCCGGCGCAGAGACCAGCTACATTACTACGTCGCCATGCACCGTATATACCACCAGCAGCGAATCCACCAATGAAATAGTTGAGTCTAAAATTAAATCAGAGGTAATTGAAATTGTCGGCTATCTACGAGGATTACTCACCGGTCATCTTTGCCACGCACATTTGTAGAAACGTAAGTGGCTAATGTGAAGGCAGTAGCCATGCCCATCATTGGTCCAGTGTTATATGCAAAACGCGCTAATGTCGGCAAATAGCCCTGTGTTTTAGAGTACATCAAGACATCGATAGTGGACCAAAAAAAACCACCACCAAGTGCATATTTGTTTGTTGCTACAATTTTACCAAAGGCATCCTTACCCTCAGGTTGGTCATAATATTTGGATTTTAAAAACGACATAGTGGGCTGTAAGTAAAACATAAAAAAAATTCAACTTAATCTTTTTGTGGCCACTGGCCGAAATTGCGACAATAAATTTACTGTTTCGCTACTTAAGGAAAAATTATATTGCTGCAATCCTTAAAAATGCTTATTGTTTTCCCCAAGGCTTAACGAAAAACATTTATTTTACTAGAATTTCAATTTTTTATAACTTTTACCTGCTATTTTTTACGTAATTCCACCAAACGAGCAGCAGTGCCAAATGTGACAGTTGTCAAATGACAGCTGTTTTCAAGAAAGTGCGTTCGAAAACTGTTTTGCATAACTAGAGGGATAGATGAGGCTAATAAATTGATGGTGTGCCCATTGCACACAATGTTGTAGGATGCTGAAAATACCGAAGCTTCTATTTTCCTTCAACTTAAAAAATTAGATAGAGGGCAATGAAATTAGCGACCATGTAAGGTTGGTAACAAAAATCGTGACTAATAATCTAGACTGTTTTGCTTGCAAGCATTACTAGTCTTCAGTACAAAAAAGGAAAAGCTTGTTGTTCTTGAGCTAACTACCTGATTTCTATGAATGGGCATATCGAAGGGAATGAATGGGAGTTTAGTTAATCTTTGGAAATTTTTTAAAAAAAATATTTTTTTCGTAAGTATCACGTTTGGTTGTGCTCGATTTTGACAATTCGAGAAGAAGCAAATATTAGCGAAAGACGCACAATTTAGTGCCGCTCCAACCTTATATAATTAAACTATGATAAGTACTGAACTAAATTTTTATAAGCAAACAATTTGTTTTTGTGTTTCTCTCATCCGTTTTTTTCTTATGAAAATTTCAATCACTGAAGCCATGATTTAATTATAAACCATGGCTCAAGCAATCTTTTATCTTGCCAATGAAAATAGCACAAATTCACCTTATCGACTTTGATAAAAGTGGTGAAGTTAATGTTTTGACATTTGTGGAATTTTTGATGACAATTTTGTTCTTCGAACTTGTTCCACGTAACCAAAAAATACCAATTCTATATAATATTCTTTGCACGTAACCAAAGAATATCAATGCACGTAATTTGCAGTAGCCAACTCGCAGAAGTTATTTATCTTATTATTCTCATCACTAAAAGTGATAAAATTTGTTTACGCTTGCGAGCGAACCGTCGATATACGGATCTAGAATCTACAACCAGATTCCACTATAATAGTAGTACTTGCTCCACCGAAGTACTTGCTCTACCACGCCGAATTGATACTAATGCAATAGCATTTCTCTGCATAGAATCCCAACATGCAATAAGACATCCTCATGCAACCACGATGACAATGACCCACCACGAATCGCAACTAAATGTCTGAAAACAACCGAGGAACTATTTGCTCAGTATCGATTGCAAGGTAAGCCAATTCATGTATAATTGAAAAACAAACTTGTTCAATACGCGATATTAAACCAAACCAAGCATAGTAAGAGTAGGTCTTTAGAACTGTTACTGGTCGCAGCAATCACGGGTTCAGCTTAGATGTACATTTGATCAGGTATTTTAGATTAATTTTTCTAGCATACTAGATAGATTTCGCCCGAATTTTAGTAAAACATAATAAAGGCTTGACCTACAATATCAGTGAAACCGAAACTACTTCTAAACATTTTAAATAAAACATTCATCATAGCTAATCTTATACACTGGTAAGTGTATAAACCTGGCCAACACTAAATTGAATATGTATATATTTTTACATTTTATAAGCATATTTTATTGTTTTTTATATTCTACATAAATAAATTATAAGCTACGGGTACTATGTTCTTAAAAGTAGTGAAAGAGTATACAAAAGTTTCTGAAACTAAAAAAGTAGCAATGCTAAAATAAACTTATTGATTGTGTTTATTATATTGAAAATAAAACTTTCAATGATAAAATTGATACTATTTAAATACATCTTTCTATGAAGATTTGTCTAAAAATTAACAACATAGAATTTACTTAAACAAGAAAACACTTTAAAAATAATTTATCTCATCTTTACGCACAAAGCATTTATAATAAGTCAAACAAAGTTTAGGAAAACATAGGCATATTGTTGATAAATAACTCAAGAATACACCTGGGGTGTAGTAGATTTTGTTCGACGAACAATTAATTCATTATACATAAAGATTGGGTATATTTTTAGGCATACAAATCGTTTGAGCATACATACTTTTAACTATCTAGGAAATTACTTGGCATGATGATTTCACATACGTCGTTCACATATATAATTTATTTGAATATTAACAAAAAGTGACAAAATGCAATTACGGGATGCTAAATAATTTTATTGTTAGAAAATAAACTAGATTTACAAAAATTACTTAAAAAACAATTTAATTTGGCGACGGATCCACTTTACGGAAGAACTTGTTTTAAAGTATTAATCATGTTTTTTTTTTGTTTCAAATATAAATCAGTCAAATCGAACATGGGTTACAAATCAAAAACTTATGTTTACATGCACGAACATTTACAACACAAACTTATCCTTTTCGATTATGTGATTAATAGTTACTACAATACAGTAGCAAAATTATTTTTGTTACAGTTCTGCTAACTTTCGATATTAATGTTAGCAGTTTTAAATTAATCATAAGATATTTTTTATTTATTTTTTATGTTTTCAACCTTCAAATGTATTCAAAATTTATTATAAAATACTTATTCTGCTAATTTTTCGTCATCGTGTCCAATTATTTCAATATCATCAGCTAAAGGACTTTCAAGATCATTTTTGAATTTTTCGTTATCGTATCCTTGATTTGGATCCAAATTAATTAAAGATAACGTCATTTTACTGCTTAAGATAACCTGCAATAAAAGAATTGGAATATGAAAAATTATTCCGAATGACAAAATAAAATACGAACAGCAGGCTCATCAGCAGATCCATTAAGCTCTGCATCATAAACTTCTTCTGTTCTTGTCTCTGAATCAGCAACTAATATTTGTGATTCATGAGCTAATGATCCTTCTAAGTAAATCGATTGGGGTTCAGGCATTATTTCAGCATCATCATGGGACTAAAATTGAAAATAGAAAAAAAAGTTTACATTATTATGATACATGAGATTGAGCAGTTCTCGCAAAAACTACTATAACTTGAGTAAACGAATGACGTCTGGGGGTCAAATAAACGACCTCGAACGATCTCTTATGTAACCATATACTTTTTACATAAGCATAGTATTTACATACATTCTTTTGTCTTGTGTTCACAAATCGATTTTACCAGTCATTCTTTATGATCACAGATACTTTTAATGGTATTGGGATGGTACCAAGGTTAGTACTGATAATAATATAAAATAAAAATGTGGTTCTGTTCTTGGAACTTTCAGCATAATTAGAATACTATACTATTGCCAAATTTGTCATACGAGTATATCACTTACATGTTCGTTATATGAAAAGAAAACCGGTGTTGGAGGACGTTTTGACCATTTCTGGCCACCCTCACAACTTGCAGTTACCTCCATTCCAAGAACCTATAGATTTTTTGATTTTAGATAAAAATGAAAAAGGTTAATGGCATGATAAAACAAAAATTTTAATTATAATAAAAGTACCAATAGAAAATATAATACATGTATCTGACTGCTATTGACTTTTTATGATCCTGCAAGGATACTTCAGGTATATCTTAATTAATATAGGTGTCAGCTAACTACAAATATTGTTAGGTAGCTTGCACATAATGTTAATGTATGATTAATAGTTGACTTTTAAAATGGCGTTGCGAAAGTGCGAGTAGTTATGTTCAAATAGTTGGTTATCTTTTATTTAAAAAAGAAATCGGCTCGTTCTTGGTCAGTTCCGATACCATATTTTTTATCTCGAAAAAACAATCATCAGTTGACCAACTATTAAGCGTATGTATGAGCGCTCTCCTATGCCCGCAACAGATATTTGGTAAAAATACTACAATGTGATGAAAACCAAATGGGTGTCACTAATTATTATAATATTATTGTAGTGTGCTAAAGGAACAATCTAGTTTTACTGACGTATGAAAATTATTTATCGATTACAAAAAATAAAAAAAACTACTGTGCGTGATATCTCTGTGAGGTGGTGAATAAATGTTTGGTCATACTTTCAATCAAATTTGTGTGCAAATCATTTCGAAAAACTGTCCGTTAAAAGAAGAAATATCAGGGTATAAAAACATGAGCAAATGCTGTGTGCCACTCACATGGTAAATAAAAACCTATATTATATGTATTGTACTATATCACCTGAATTAGGGGCTGTCTACAAACGACATAGTTCAATTTCGCCCTCTCCTCTCCACCCTCCACTCAATTATTTTTCAACCTCATCGTTTCCGTAAAATTTTTGTTTAAATAGATTTTTGTTTTTGTTTTGCAGTTAAACTTTTACTCAAAAAGTCTACTTACTTTAAAGTTAGCAATTATATATATACTGCATTAACTTACCGCCACCGACCGATCGCTACTTCCATCATCTCTGCGTTTTCGTTGCAGTAAATCTTTATGTTCCGTTTTTTTCTGATGGCTCTTTTTAGCACTTCCAGTTTCATCTGCTAATATTTTTTTGTCACTTTCGTCCTCTATATGCTCAGTAGTATGCCCATTGGATATGTTGCCATTTGTCGAATTCGTATTTTCGTTTGGTTCCTATATTTGTGCAATAAAGAAAAATTTTAAAAATGTCCAAAATTAAATGCTGTTCTAAAATCAAACGAAACAAAACAAAACAAAAAATAAACTTCAAATCCTACAGGCGAAATCATATTAGTTAAACATTTGTCGATTAAGCATACAAAATTAAGAAAATATTAGTATGTAGTTGAAAACAAATTCAAAGCATAAATTAATAAAAAGATTAGAAAATATTTAAAAAATGGCAGCAGCGCTTTGCTTCTAGGGCGACAACACACACATAAATATTAGATTATTGTTTTTACATTTTAGTTTAAAAATTAATAAAATAAACATTTGAACCATAGTGAAGAGGATAACGTTAGTTTTGAAAACTGTTAAGATATCATATAAAAGAACAGAGAAGTAGATATCATAAGAAATATATATATATATATATAATTTTCCTAATAACAAAACCCGCTTCTTCTAACCTTTGATAATTCGGAATCGTTTAGATTTTTCTCTCGTATTTTTAATTGCTCATCGGCAGCATCAATTAAACCTTGAATAGCTGTTACAACTTTAATGTGGTACAACAAGGCAGTGTTAAGAATATAAAAAAAAAATTTATAATTTTTAAGTAAAAAATCGTAAATATCGTATACAAACATATATGACCTAATATTTTTTTTGACTTAAGTAACTCTTGAAATAAATAATAAATTAATTTTATGAAATGACAAAACGCACCAATGAAATTGAATTATTTTAAATGAATTTATTATGAAATTAATTATAATTTTAAAACATAAGTTCTGTCCAAAGAAAAACTATAATATTATTAGAAAGAAATTCTTTTATAGATTTAAAATATGTCCTCTTCTTTAGTATAATTTGTACTGGTATGGTGGTATGGTTTGTTAATTAATGCATTCCTTAAAAGTGCCTTCACAGTAACGTGCTTCATAGCTTAGTTTTTTTTCATGCATTATTTCCAATTCTAATTGTGCGATCTTAAACGAGCAAATAACATTCGATAGTTGGTGGCTTCGCAAAAGATGTTGCTTTATACATGCCATTTCAATGGGATTTGAGAGGAATTTGTAGGTTCAATTCGAAGCTATAGGTTTTAAATAGAAATTCAATACCAGTTTGATTGAAAAGATAATGTACTTATATTGATAATGAATTGGTTGTCGTTTAATTATGTGGTTGCCGCTTTAGAAATTGCATGGCGATCATCTTTAAAGTAAATTTTTAATGTATTAAATTAAATTGTGAACATAATATATCTAAGTAAAAATAAAAACTTGAAAGTGAATAAAAATATTATCGTACATATATATGAACAATTAATGCTCTCCACGGAAAAAAAAATATTAAATTCGAAAATTTAATATAAGTATATGCGCCATAATGTTGGCGATATTCAAATTTCCATATAAAATGTAATCGTACATTGACAAAATAACACAGCGAATTCATTGTGTTGTGTTTTGTATCCATGAATGTCTATACTTCAAACAGTGACTTCACCAAAATTATTTTCATTGTAAATAATCTTCAGATGGGTTTCGCTGTGGCCCTTATTTTGAAAACTCCTTTTTAATTGAAACTAATTGAGATATTTTAATAAAAGCTGTCAGCTCCAGTTATTTTGATAACATTGACATAGAAGATCATATCATTGAAAGTAAATTATGTTTAATTAAGCACTTGATTTGATTGGTAACTTGTAACCTAAAGCTTCATGATTCTGGAGATACAGATCGACATTTCACATAAAGAGTCTTTAGCGCTTATGAAACACAACTGAAATGATTGTATCCATGAGATTTTTTAAGTAATCGTAATGAAACTCGGTACCGAAGCATAAAGTGACGCACAAATAGACGACCGGGCGAAAACTGGGTGTGCTTGAACAACTGAAATAGAAATCTTTTATGTATCTCAAACGATTGTTATTCTGACACCGAAAACCACCTCGAGATGGAGGATCCTGAAAGTGAGAGTGGTTCTGTGCCTCAAATTAAAACGTATTATGCACAATGTCTTCATGGACATCTTGATTTGGCGTACTGTGTCAAAGTGGGACAAGATAAGGGCTCAAAAAAGTCCGAAATTCGCATTATGTAATATGTGAGTATGCTACAAAAGGATGTTAAAGAGAAGAAAAAAGAGATTACGACAGATATTCGTGTAGGTGGCTTTCACAGAGAAAGAAATAGTTATGATAATGTCAAGTCAATCAAAATAATGGATATGACTACCACTTTTATTGTAAATGCGTATATAATTTTCGATTTAATGTAGTGTATTTCCAAAAGAAAAGATGTTTCTGGTTTTTAAATTTTTTTTTTTTTTTGTAATCTAACCTTAGCTTCATATTGATCTGAATTCATTTCAGCGATTAACTTTGCCATAGCTTTTTCAGTATCCTCAAGTTTTTTTCTCAATTTTTCAATTTCCATCAATTGATCTGTTTCCTTATTGAACAATTTACCCGTAGCCGCCGCCTTGGTTGGGGAGCTAGCTGACTGAAGTGCTATAATTTGCTGTTGCGGATAGTGTTGATGATGCTGTTTTAGTGACGACGATAGATTAGAAGCTGCACTAGCTGCTGATAAGCTTGCGTTGTATAGTTCGCTACCATTTGTTCTTTGCTCTGGTTGCAGGTTAGATCCTAAAAATTTGGTATTGGTACTTGGTTTGAATGGGGTTTTTACGTAACAACATCAATAAATACTTAAAATATTTAGGCATATTCGAATATTGAGCAAAATTCTTAAAGTACACATGTATACGTACATAAATGTATGTATGTGTGTATGTACATATGCATGTGTGGTTTGGTTGCTTGAATAGGTATGTGATTTAAAAACTAAATAGGAAAGATTGCATTACTGAAAGTGTTAAGACACCAATTTTAGTTTTAGGGTTATAGACAACAACTATTTTAAGCACTCTTTTTTATATATGTATGTATATATTTTAGTATTTTTTTTATTCTATGTTTATTTATTTTTTTTATTATAATTGGAATGTCTTTACTTAAAGGTTAATTAAATAAAAATCAAAATTTGGTATTTGTCTTTAAAATAATTTCGGGAAAAATTGATTATTTTTAGATAAAGTCATTTAAATATAAAAAATAAAATTTCTGTTTCAATTTTCCAAAAATATAATAAAAAAGTAGGACATATTTTAAAAGTATTAGATTATTTCTGATGAAAACCTACGATAGCTAATATAAAATTAGAAGAAAAAAAATGTGTTCTTATCACTTGAGTTGCAAAGTAATTAGCTTACTTGTTTGATGTTCTCTCCACCCTGCACACAATTTCAGGTTTTACAACAAAAAAAAAATGTACATCAGTACAAATAGACCGTATCAACATACTTATCAAACAGAAAAAATAGGGATCTTTACTCTTTATTCTTATAGATCTTCATAAGTAAATCACCTCTATCATGAATGCACTTGGACATTTTTTTTCCAAATCGCTGCGGCAAGAATTTTAGTTTTGACGTATCAACAATTTATTTTCTCCAAATTTGTATCAGGGAATTCAAATAATTAATTAACTTATTTTGCGATTACTCCTCATTACCTCGACCATACACCTCGATTAATGCGGAGTGCACGGTTAGCTCGGTTGCCTCGGATAACGCGGACCCTCGGTTGATCGAAAGCCGGATAAATGAAATTCTACTGTACTGTTGCTATATAGCTCAACTTCATTACCACTCTGTCGCTCCTTTCGAAGCTAACAATACCCGTTAAGAGTTCATTCCTTGGGCTACGGGCACGCAATGAGCGATAAGCGGTGTTTAAATATTCCTGTCTGGAACTCAAAGTTTTACATCCGTAGATTATTTATGATTGCAAATTTTTGCTCTTAGGATAAAACACAAAACAGAAAAACATTTTTTGCTCATAATATGTTGTTTAAATACTCCTATCAATGAATATTAAAATTACGTACATTTATTTCCTAAACTTTCAAGATCTCTGAAGAAAAATGTTGTAAAGATCCCTTGTTTCTTGCACTTTTGTGTCAAAAAATAAGTTTTCAAAAAAAAATTTTTTTATCTTAATTCTAGAGTAGTTAAATAAAGCAGTAAACAATCCCTAGTATTAAAAATCATCCTACCCAATTTACTGCCATTGAGTTCTTCGACATGTCTGCATTTTGACTGTTCAAAAACTTCTTTTCTGAAATTTGCATCGGTTGGCGCTGGCCCATAAGGCGCATTTGGTGTAGGCTTTTTAAAAACTATCTATAATATAAATGGGAATTTATTAAATAAATGAAAATATCTATTAATTGCAAATAAATTTACCTTCATAATAGTGTAAACAAAGAAGACTATTATTCCAATTGTATATAATGGCATAACGAAACCCATACTACTGCCTTTTGTTTGCGGTTGGTGTACAGAACCAGCACCCATAGGTGGACGCATACCAGGTATTGGACCAGGCTGTGATAATGACGTTTTGAATATAAAAATAAATTTTAGTTATACGAAAAAATACTAAATTAAAAAACCAGTCAGTTTTATGCCTATGCCTATTCACTTAAATCGAATGACGGTTCAAAGGAGTATTTAACTATAATGCAACTAAGTAGCTAACATCATTTAGTATGCTTAAAGTCGTCCAGGTCATCATACTTAAAAGGACGATATAAACGATGTCGTCTTCTAGCAAGTGCGGGGGAGAAACAAAGGAAAACTTAAGTATTTTTGTACTCTTCAACATCCCTAGTCAAAAGAGCAAGCTTCAAATCTTTCCACTTGTCTGCCGAAGAGACAGTGGCTAGTTATCACAGCAACAACTGACGAACACTAAATCTATTGTAAGATATCGGTGCTGAAGAGCGCTAAGGACCAGCCTATATTATTGCAGATTTGTATTCTACGAGACAAAATAGATATGTTCTGGATGAAAAATTTTTCCTTGGGACATTTTTAAGATTTTTTAATCTCAAAAAAGTTCATTGACCTTGAAAATTGGTTTTAAGGTCGAAGACATGCACAAAGACAAGGTCATTATTATTTGACCCCATAGAAACCTGATAACTTTTGTCTAAAACATTTATCACTTATCCCACTTAGTTCCCGAGACATAGATTTGGCGAAATTGGAGCACACTATATATGGGGTGTTCGTCGTCAAAAAGGCCAGCCCCCCTGCACATTTTTCTTATTAAGATAAATGATTCTGCAGATTCTACAATTTTAAAATGTTGCCCCAAGATGGCGTCCACAACAGAATAAGTCTAGTAAAATGTTTTTAAAGAATTTGTGAATTTTGTGAACTGTGTGAATTTTAGAGAAAAAAAGTTTTGTGAAACAAAACATCCTAATGTTTACAACATATGTAGTATGTATTTGCAAAGTTATAGAATTTTTATTCCATTAGCGGAAAAATTTTGCATGTCAATCATTTCATATGTATGTATGTACATATGTATGTATAGGTTGATAGATTATTTTAGATTTTAACATGTGTTAGTGTCAATCATGCCAATACCCAACTAGATACAAAGCGCTTCGTATTAACTTCCAATGCACTTCTGACTGCTTTTCTTGTTTAACATAGGATGTCATTGTAAGCATATTAAATGCGCTTTCTTGAATGCCTTCTACTACTACTACGCTCATCTGTGGAAGCCTATAAATTACGCTTCCTTGGATGTTGATTAAAAGCACATTTTGGGAATCATATAAAAAGTGTGCTAGATATATTCAAGGAAGCTTATTACTTAATTTAATTCATTAAATATGCGTCTATAAAAAAGGGGCTTAGGTGTCAAAAAATCATTTTCCACTTTTTTGCCGATTCGGATAGACGAAATGAGTTGCTTACCTCTAACAGCTGGTTTCTCGAAAAATTGCCCTCTTTTCATAGACCATTAATGACCATTTCACATACATACATATGTGTAAAATTTACGAAACTTTTAAATATCAATATCAAAAAAGTTATAAAAAAAATTTAAATTGTTTTTTTTTTAACGTTACAAAGAAAATGCGATAAATCGGATAAATTGTTATTTAAATATATTGATTGTTATAATTTTTTTTGTTTTTTGCTAATAAAAAAAAAACACATAACTACCTACACATATTATTTATACATTTTGTATATTGTATAGAGCATGCGAATATTACGAATTATGAAAATATTGGCACAGGTTCAATATTATTATTTGGTTTCTCATATGCAATGTCATAAACTTAAGAATTATCTATTTTTAAAAAGGTTAATACAATCGCAAAAAAATAAAAATGTTGATCGCAATATCTCGCCAAATTTTTGCTTACTTATAGATGTACACATAATTACTGAAATTAATCATGTCTCTATACACCTAGGTATAAATTTTAAGTCAATAAGAACTGACCTGGCTATTATTCGTATCACATTCAAATTTTTTTAACTCAAGGTAATTTGTGCCCACGTCCATACCGTAAAAATTGAAGATCCTATCCAAGTGTAATCTATTGACATTCAGAACAAGGTCTACGAAGCCTTTCCATTACTAAACTCGAAAGGAAGATCACAAACATCAAACAAATAACTTTATCTAGTATATTATAGAAGAAGTTCGTTTTGTACTAAGATAGACGGATGATAGTGACCCATTTTGACCCATGGTTATTTAAAAAAAAAGTTAGTGGATACCTCGTCTCTAAGACGAGTGTGACTTGCTGTCACAAATTTAAATTAGAAAAAAATAAATATTTTTTCATTCCATCCTGACAACCGTTTTTCATACTTACCCTTCCTTCAACTATTCGCGGAGGTGGATTACTCGGTGATGATTTCCGTTCGACAATTGGTACTGTGGTCGTGGATGGTATGGCTCTACCTCTTTCACGCATTGCTTGGTATATTGATTCTGGATGCAAGTGAGCTGGTCGCTCTTGACGTAAGCCTGTATGATAGTCTAATTTTAATATATTTTTTTATTAGTAACAAGTTTATTAGTAAGCATGGTAGTTAATCTTTAAACCAATTAAAATGAGGTACTCAATAAAATACGTCTGTTGTCTCTAATTAATAAATGATGTTACAACATGCAACCGGTGTTAGTTGATTTACAAAAAATAAATATGAAAAAATGGTTTCTTTGTTTTTTGTTAGTCAAACAACTAAAGCGCAACGAAGCTACCACGTAACTCCAAAAGGAAAAAAAAAGAAAATTCATCTGAAATGTTTAAAACTTTCGCTTTTATTTCAAAAATAATTACATTAAAATTACTAATGAAAGGAAATGTTGTCTATATTTCCTAATGCAGAGTTAAGCAGCAGATTTTGTAGTTAGCTAAGATAAAAAATGATCAACTTAAAACTTAGTAATGAATGTACGTGAAGAACAGGTAAAGCGAACCTCCAGAACCTGAGAGCCAGTATATATTTGATGCATGAACGTCTTTACTGGCGGGTATAAAAAAAATCTGCGCTGGAGTTTACCGCTGAAAATGAAACGCTAACGAAAACATGTAGTTGAAAAGTTGAAAAAGATCTTTTGACATGTCTAAGGGCACCCACTAAAGTGATGTTTTGACTCCATTTGTACTCAATTACGACTTTATCAATAATTTTTGAAACATTTTTCGACTTTTTCAATATTGTATCGACTTTTTGAATGTTGTCTTCTTTACCAACATAATGAAACATCATCAAGTTCACACTCACGATACACGAGTGCTTGCAGTCTCACCTGCTTTTTTTCTCATTACGTCCCATCCAGGGTTACCAAGTTACCGGAATTGACCCGGCCTGTTCCGGAATTTCATCACAAAGCTGATAGTCTAGTAGGAACTCAAAAATTTCTGAAATAGCCGCGAATTTGACGATATTTTTTGTGAAATGAGCTATAATTTATTTTTACGATCAGAAAAAAGTTATTAACTTTTTCTACAAAAAAATGTAACTTTTTACTCATAAGGAAAGTCCTTCGCATGCGGAAAAAAAATTAATCAATTTTAATCCTTTATGCGAATTATTTTTTTTTTTTTGCTAGGATTTTCGACGTGAAAATGTTGTTACTTTTACTTTTAAGACTCTGAACTAAAGCGAATATGATAATGTTAAAACATTTCGTGATCTTCCTTCTTACACATTGTGATAAATTGGATTATTAGTTAGTAAAATGATTGTTAGTCTTGCAATATTTTATCTTTAATATTAGTTTCACTAATGAACATAGTCTTTCAATTACGTACTTATCTCGCCAGTATACAAATTTAATTGTTTGTGATATAATTGTGGTCCAATTTCTGGAGAAATTGTGGCATTAAAATATTTTTCTCTATCAAGCACGACATCACAACATCCTTAATTTTAAATTTTTATTACGACATTTTTACAACATTAATACAAAAAATATCGACGGTTATTGAGATGTAAAAAAGTTGACACGATATGAAATAAAATAATAAATAGATTATATAAAACTTTAAAATTCTAATAATGTTATTACTCACCTCCCGGTGCACGTTGTTCCTTAATGTTTGGCTTGGGTGAAGTTCCCCCAAACATCATGGGATAAAACACCTTTGGCCATAATATCGCAATGCAACCAATTACTGTCACAATGATAAAGGCGGTTTTTTTAGGACTGAGACCGTCGTTTAAGTACAATGGATGACTTGGTACACGACGTGTATTCGGTGCCGCTTGCGTTGCAGTTTTCATTTTGTTTTAGTATTTTATCGTTTGTTTGTATAAATTTATATTATTCGTTACTTTTCTTTTTTTATTTTTTTGTTATAAATTATATATATATAAATTTTTCTAGCTTAACTCTCAATAACTCATGCTAAAACATTTATTAATATTTTGATTTTTAATATAAAAATCTAACGTAGTTCTGCATAATCTGTAAATGAGAGGATGTACATACATTATAAGCAAATCAAAAACTATTGCAGAAATATAAATTTGTTTATTTCTAGTGTATTTTTGCGAAGAACTGATCTTTAACAAAAAAATATATATACATACATATATCGAAACTTGTAAAATATATGCTTTAACCTTCACGAATCGAATCGATTCATATAATTTTTGCTCTAAGAAACACCATTTGGTATATAAAATTATTTTATTTTTAAACATTTAAAATAATCGTATTAGGGTATATTCGCTGAAAAAAATTCTGCCATAGAATTATGCCAAATACCAAAATTGTTCTCCATAGCTTATGAGACTTGAAATATTTCACGAAACTATTAGCTGACATATGAGGTGCTACATATGCTATTAAAGATTTCATTCAGAATGTGTGATAAAATCCGTAAAAAACTAATACGTAAAATATACAAATATCACTGGTCAACACTAATTATGCCACACGAACTCTGATAGCTAATACTGTTTTGGCCACCTACCCTCATTAGTAATCTGCATTAGTTTTGTTTCGATTGACCTCAGATTTCTTGTAATGTGTTGATAATTATAACCAGTACTATAGCCCTAGAGCCCGCTGTAGAAAAGTCGAGTGTATAAGATTACACAGATGAGATGCATTTTGGTGAAACTTACCAGAATTGCCCTCCCAAAGCCCATTCAATGCCTGAAAAAGCCCAAATTTTCCCAAATTGCCCAGTGTAATTTCAACATATGGTTTCTCAAAGATGAAAAAAGATGTCCGGCTAAATTCAAATGCGTTTTAAAAAGGAATATTAGTTAATTTGGACACCATTAATAGTTTTACCAAAATAAATTATCTTTCAATGTAACATAACCTCAAATATCTAAAAAAAAATCGTGATTTCTACACTTTAAAGTTAGAATATCACGAAATCAGAGAAACTCTGACATGAGATTCGAATTCAGCACTTCAAAAATATTCGGAAAAGCATCTTTTGGCTTCTGTGGCAGAAATTTGACCAAATTTTGTCAGCCTGTATAATTTTAATATAATTTTTATAAAAATGTTAATTTGCTTGTTAAATTTGTTAAATATATGGCAACAGCATATTTCAATAAAGCTGGTGTCACACTTTGAGCACTTTTTCAAAAACCGTTACCGCATATTTGTTATTTATTTTCATATTCTTTTACAACTTTTATCTTTTATTTGTGCTCAATATCTGCAATGATATTCTTTGAAACAGCTGTTGCAACTATCACCATTTAATAAGATAATTAAAACACACATCACAACACAAATTAATAAATATTTTTGGCAATAGCATATGTCGTGTATTTAGGTTTTTCAATTTAATTATTGTACATAGCGAAAAAAAACTTTTTTTGCATATGACTTTATTTTGCAGAAATTCCTTTTTTATAGAACTTTTTTATAATTTTCAATAGGCGTTAGTTTTTTATTTTAAATAATTTCATTTAAGTACTACAAAATCACTGGGGCGTTTTCGTATCCGTTACGCGTACCCGCACAAAATTTATGTTTTTTTGAATAAAATAAATTATAAATTTTTATATTACATAAAACAAGACCCGTAAATTTTATTTTTAGAGCTCAACTGTGAAAAAATTCGCCGTAAAATATTCAATAATTTTCAAATAAACTCTTCGCACCAACTAAAAATATTATTTTTTGTTTTAATATATTTTACTATTAAAGCATTAACTTTTTTTCTATATATTTAATTTTTCCACAAGAAGAAAAAAATAGTTTAATTTTAAGAAAATCTTACGCAAAGTTCGAATAATTCGTTCGAACTGGTCAAGCAAAGTTCTAAAACTAGGAAATATACCAAAATCAAATAATTTATTAAACTGTCCATAGTATTCATATATGTACCATATGTGTGTATGTAGTCCTCTCATCGTTGTTTTATCATTGTCGTTGGTGTCTTGGTAGTCTTATTTGTACTCTTCGTAGCGTGATCTTTGTCGTGGTCGTCAGCATACACAATCACAACACAAACTCGATGGTACTCATTCCATCGGTTTCATCATCAGCATCCATAGACGCGCGCACTTGCCGCATTCATAGAGTTGACTTTTTAAAAAGATTTCATTTCTGTCAGTAGCATTCATTCGTAATATCTTTTGAATGTCTGAATGTTTTTTGTCTTCGCGAATTTTTATTTTTGTTTTTACTTCAAATTTATTGCATACGTATGATGTATGTATATTATATATGTTATTTATATTTAAAATGGTCGAATGCTGACGCTATCTTAGCCGGCTGATTGTGAGTCCACTACTGCTTGCGCAAGTGTGTGGAAAATGTGGAAAAACTTGTAAAAAGCCAAATACTCATTTAGCGAAAGTTGTGTTTTCATTTTTGTTTATCTCTTTTTTTTCTTCTTCTTAAAAGTTGTCTAAGAAAGTGTTTATTACTTTGTACAAGTAATGCAAAAATTAAATAAAAACAATTTGAAACATAGGACGGTGCTCAAATAGAGGCCTTTAAATGAAAGCAACAGTTTTATCTATTGAGGAATAACATCAGGATGGGAGACCATTAAAATTTGAAATTCTATCATTGGCACTGTTTAAGAAACTACAAATCAATCTAAAATTTATTTTTATATTTTTTTTTTTTTATAATTTCAGATTTAATTTTTGACGCTGAATCTAAATCTGGCATTTAATTCCTTCTATCTCGTTATATTTTTATGATAAATGTGGCCGAATGGAAGCACTTGTACTAAGGATCCAATTACTTTGTTATGAGTAGACAAAAATTAGGCGCTGAAACCCTTTTTAAAAACCAATTTTTATACAGACTCCTGAGCTGAGTTAGCTATGTCCGTCTATTTGCCTTTCCGGCTTCCTGTCGAAGTCACAATTACAGGAAAAACAATTGAAATTATTAAATGAAACTTGGTGCACTGGCTATATTTTCAATTATAGAACGTGGGATTATAAAAGGGGCGTCCATACAAATATTTTTTTAGGCGCTATACTGTGAGATTTATTGAAGGTAACACAACCGAGTTTCACACAAATACAAGTAACAGTTCGGACAAGCACTAGACGACAAATTGTGTGATTTTGACAAGAGGGCGTAACATGATAGAATTATTTAAGGTAGTGTCTTCATTAACATTTTACGTGAATACTAGGAACGATTTGGAATAACCAAACAGAAAGTAGGCGCATTTTTACAAGAAGGTGTGGCACCTTCAATTCAGCAAAAAATTTAAAAAACTATACGAAAAGAGTTTTTAAATACAATACACCACAACTTCACATAAATACTAAAAATGGTTCGGGCAAACACCTTACAAAAAATGAGCGTTGCACCTCTCTTAGGGTTGCGTCGTCAACAACACTATTATCATGACTGGGTGAGCGCTACATTGTGCTTAGAGGACATGTGGTTCCAACAAGAAATCGCACACATAGTGCGAGAGACAGTGGATATTCTCAAGCAAACATTTCATGGCTTGCAGTAGCCCACAAGATTACCAGATTTGACTGTTGTACAATTCTTTCTTCAAAGTTTTTTGTGGTCACGGGTTCAAAAAAGTAAGCCACAAATCTTTGGAGTCCTGAAGAAGAAATTCGACTAGAAGTGGAGAATTTAAATATAGAAGTTTTGGGAAGAAACATGAAAACTACATACTGTGTAATTAGACTAAACGTGCAGCAATTCTGATAACGACCACTTGACAAAAATTATCTTTGCGACAACTTACAGAAGCAAAGTTACTGCCATTTAATCTCGAGTGACAAATTTTACGCAACCTTGTTACTCAAAGACCACATATTTAATTTATCGCTCAGACGCTTTAAATAGGAACAGTTTTATTGTTCAGTGACAAAGGTTAAACTTGGTCACAACATTATGATACTTAGCCACAATTGAGCCGCTCAGTGCACACTTCGATTAACTCCACTTTTCAAACTTTTAGATTTTCATGCGCTACAGTAATTTATTAGATCGCTACTTTTCGTATTTGTTACAAATTTGGTTAAAAAAATTGGTTGAACATCACAAATGCCAAAATTTATTATTCGTTCGCTCTACATAATGTATTAAAGCTTCAATTTGATTTTACGTTTTTCTCGGCTTTTTGTTTTATGGAATTAATCGATTTGTGCACTGAACGGCTCAATTAATTCTTTCTATTATAAAAAAGACTTAATACTCATTGAGTGGATTAGCTGGAACACTGTTTAAGAATTTTTGCACCACTTAACTTCTCTAATTTACAAATAAAAGGAACCATGTAAAAACATCAAATGTGTTTTTTATCTAAGGTTTTACGTAATTAGTAGGTAATATAATCGTCAAAAATTTATTTTTTGTATAAAAAAAATGTATGGCCTTTTGTGTGAAACCTTTTTATTACTCATTACAAACAAAAATCATCCGGATTTTTAAAAAAAATTTTAGTTCCTACAAGGCTCCCAACTTTGACCTGCAATTCCGGACTTGGCCAGGTCAAAACCGGCCCCCTATCTATTAATTCGACCTTTATTGCTTTGAATCGTTTGAACTTACTTCTGCCTTAGAAACAACAACAAAATATCACTTTCAAAGGAAATTGAAAACAGGAATGGAACAAACCTTAATTCATATGAAACCAAAAGCAATACAAAGAAATTTGGAAATGGAAAAAAACCTCTTTGTCTAACCAGATAGAAGAATAAGAAATATTGTGACATCGCCTACTCAACATATGCTCATCAGTTAATACATATTAAGGGGACGTTCATTAATTACGTGAGCTAAAATAGGGGGGAAGGGGTCTGCCAAAATCTCAGCAAGGAAAGGAGAGGGTCAAGGAAAACCTCACGTCAACTTTTTAATGCATAGAATTTACATTAAAAATTATAATTTAAATCTTACATGTCCCGTCAAATCTCACCAAATCTCACCAAGGAGAGGGGGGGCTCCGAATTTTCAAAAAAGCACCTCACGTAATTAATGGACGTCCCCTAAGGACAGCAACTTATAGTTCTAGGTCTGAATCAAATCGAGAAAAACGAATGTTTAATTCTATTCCCTTTTTTTATAATTTATTTTAATATTTTTGATTTGATAATGTGAGAATATCCTTTCACATTCTGTATACTTATTTATTTAACAAAATATCACATTAGTGCCCACACGTTCACATTATTGTATATAAAGCGCCCACTATGTCAATTAAGAGCAAAAACAAATACTGTTTGCGCCACCGGATGTAGGGTAATTCTGTAGTAACACAGCTACAAACAATAAAAATTTTGATTTATCTTTTACAGTTAAAAATTTATTTTGTTGTTTATCTGTCGATTAATGGTGATGTTTTTATTTATACCAATCTTATGTGCAATTTCATTTATTTGTTTATTATTTTTATTCGTTTCTGACTGATGTGCAATACAATATATGTACATACAAAATATATATTTTTTCATTCTTTAAAATGTGGCTAGAACATTTCTTCATTAAAATAAAAATCTTCCAATTTGATTGACACTACCTCATTAGCATACAGCATTATCTAAGCTCATATTTTGTTTTTAAAAGCCACATAAAATAATTTCTTATTGATAGATATTTTTCAAATTGACCATAACAAACATAATGAAATTAAGTTCATGGTCGAATTTCTTGTTGCCATTCACGCATAATAACATACATACATAAGTTGTACGTTGTAATATTTTATGTTTGAATATTTTTTGGTACAAGTACAACTATTAGAATTCATCTCAAGAATGCTCACTTTTTTCAATACATATTATATGTATCTTACAAATAAATACAAATTTTGAATTAAAAAACTCTTTTATGTATTTTCGGTTTATATTGGCCAAGAAAATTTTAAAACACTAAAGTAGACGAAAAATCAATATTGTATTTTCTCTGAATAAAATTCGCAAGGAACTGATAAACATTGCACTTGCATCACAAACTGAACATGCGCTCTTCACATAAATTCCGATACGAACCCGTGGTGATTCCAATTAATGACATGTTTGACACATCCTGTCAGTTTGTATTTTTCATATATGTACATATGTATGTATGTTTAAAAGAAATTTTTATATATGAGTTAATGTCATTTGAATAGTAATACTTTAGAAATTTACTAATATAAATTTGAATCTACTAGTAATGGTTAACAAATGATACATAGGCGAAATAATTATTTGGTGTTAGTTAACATGCTGCATATACAATTGTACAATAATTTATTACGAAATATTCTGAAAAATGGATAAAACTTGGTAATTCGTTAAAATTTGAACAATTTCATGTACACTCCTTAAAATCTAATCGATTGAAAAAAATATCTAACTATGTAATATCAAAATATTTAAGATTTTAGCCATAGGTGTAGCAATAAATTTTCGCTGAGAATCTGGGTTCCTCCTATTTGAGGAAAATTCTAAAAATGGCGTAATTCGATATTTTCAAAACAAAGATGTTGAGAGCTAGTTTTATAGATTATGTTAAATTTAAGCTCGTTACTAAGTGTACATAGATTATGCTAATATTACTTACATATTCCTTATATTATTGACCACATAACTGAATCTTTTTTGAAAATAAGTTTTATCCAATCGGAATTTCAGTTTTACCGATAAAAAACGAGACATTTACAAAAACTCGATTGTTTTTCTTCTGAACTTGGATATCTTATTCCTTCCATGGTCACATGGAGTTACTCAGAGTTTTCTAAATATGAGTATGTACCAAAACTAACTATACCATTAGTTTTGCTATGAAAAACCAAGCATTCAATTTAATTGCAAGAAAAATATAAAAAAAATATGCACAGCTTAACCTAATTTTAGAGTATATTTTAAAGACTTGAACATGATATCTGATAATCACACCGTATCGCAAATCATACCTTTATTAACTAATATTTATATACATATGTATGCATGTAGATGAGTTCTAATGTATGTATGTACTTTGAAATTCTTCGAGGTGTAGAAAAGTCGAGTGTATAAGATTATAGCACGGAATGTACGGGAAAAATAATGATGAATTTTGTGAAACTAACCTACGAGGGTTGAATCACCAAAGCCCGTCCCGATGCCGGAATTTTTTCCAATAGTTTTTATTAAAAGTGTATAAGATTATTTTTTATTTATTTATTTATTTTTATTTATATATAATTGAAGTGTACATAAGACAAGTCTTTTAAGTACATCAGCAGTTACATAATTTACATCTATTATAGCATGTGCATTTTATAAGCAGGTATAATTTTTATTTCATTACATTTCATTTCTTTAATTAAATAGTTATATTCAATAATTAAATATGTAATATAGACGTACACTGAGAAAACAATTCTAATTTCAATTCAAGCAAAAATTAAGTCGAACAGTGTTTAAATTTGATTCAATATAATTTAATTTAATTTAATTATAGCCAAAATAATTTTTTACAGCCAACCTAAAGCATCTTTGATTACGTTGGGACTATATGGTAGTTGGGAGAGAGTTTCAAAGTTTGACCACACTAACAAAGGACAATCTGGTTGACGTTAAATACTTGTGATGAGGTATTATCAAGTTTAAAGTTCTTGAAGATTGTGCTAAGTTTAATTTTCTATAGAGGTAATCAGGAGTTTTTGTAATGATTAGATTTTGAAGGAAAAGTAAGTTTCGTATATTTAAATAGCTTAAGAGATTAAAATTTAGTATTTTTGTAGAAAATTCAGATACATATATGGTCATACTTGCGCTTTGAAAAAACGTATCTTGCTGTGTTGTTTATTGCTAATTGTAGTTTATTAAAGCTTAAAATTTATGCCAAATGATAGAACTCGATCGAAGAGCTTAAATAAAATAGCAATAGCGTTGCTTTGTCGAATCCTATCCTAAACCAATTTTTTGGGACAAGTTAAAGTGTATATGTTTGCGACAGGATTTGCCTTGATTATTTAAATATGGTTTTAACGCGATTCGAAATGTTTTCTGGATACTTGCACACTGGAAAAACCGAAGCTAATTCCAGTGACGATGCAATGGCGAAGTAATGTTGGCGCGTACGAAAAGTGCATTTACATAATTGATGAAGGTATCAGGTGTGACCCGGCTCCATTTTTGCCAGCGTTTATAACCTTTATAGTGCGATGTAATTTTATTTTGAATGTATATTCAGGCTGGAACACTATTAGTCTTGTTAAAACCCCGAATCTATACGTGCCAGTACTTGTTTGTATTTAACCTGCAATCTTTTTGCCTATTACACTCTCGCTTCAGCTTCTATGAACAAATATAGAGTTTAAAATATTACGCGATGTAAATACTTGCTCGTGTGGATGCGGGTCAATGCAAAACGCTGCGGGAGGCAATATTCGTGTTGCTACGGTGTTGAAACGGATGCAACACACGTAAGACACCGGTTATAGTGGAAGACTAATATACGCGGTCGCGCGTCAATGGGCGGCATTACACAGTTTTTCATAATAGAGGCTTGGCATAATTTTTAACTTTCACGTCAAAATAAGCCCCTATTCGTTACCTTTTGTATGTTATTTAACGAAGAGGAACGGTGTCTAATATATGTACCAGACTACGCTAATAGCCGTGTTTGTTTTGACACGGTTATCCGCTTAAAGAGCTTAACAGAATTGGGACGTGCAATGTCGTCCAGATTTTTCCTATACGTTTGTAGTGAGTAAAAAATTGACACTAGCAAAATTTATCGCAGAGAAATAGAACAAATTCTATTTTTTGATGCGATTTGACACAAGATTCTTTTTTAGCTTAATGCATGAGAAATTCGACTAAATTAACTGTCATACTCATACAAAAATTTTGTTAGCGGGTAGCCACGTCAAAAAAAACTGCTATTACAAATAGCATCTCTGGTAGAAATCATAAAACTTTTTCTAATTTAATACACCCTGAGGAATATAGCAAAATATGCCGACTCTGGCTCCGTGTTTTCCACTTCTGCCATTTCATATAAGTTTATTGCTTTCACCTTGGCACATCAAGGCTTTTGTTTAGTTTATGTGAAGTGATTATATTTATATATATATAATAAAAATCGACATAGCGTAAGTAAAAATTATGAATTAAATTAATAAATTCAAAACTTAACTTTAAAGTAAATTTCGAGTTAAATGTGTAATTTTTTTAAAACAAACCAGCTGAGCTAGATTCGGGTCCTTAATTTGAACTTTTATGTTATAATTCGCGCTACGAAAATATGCTGATCCTGAGTAGATATTGAAGGGTCGGCGAATTTCAAGACACGTGGCTTAAAAACAGGCAGTTGGCAAAAATCCGAGCATTTTTATCAGTTCCATTCGCAACTGTGTGCGAAGCCTGGATATCGGAGTCAATATTTGTTCATTGACCACAAAAAAGCTCTCCTGTACAAATAACGGATAATTTGAATCGCCAATTGATTCACAGGTAGTTGTAGAAAAATTTAACTCTTAATGTGCACACCTCCAATCATTAAACGAAATTGGGGATAGAATCCAATCCATGAACTATTTCAAAAAAACTATGCACATACATATATGAAGAGTAGACGATCACAACGGAACTTCCACTTTTGGTAGGAGGACTAAGAACCATATTATTGAGATTTGGTGTTATAAGTCAATACAAATTTTTAAAAAAATGTACTATTGTGTCCAGTATTTGGACATCCAAATGCAAATTTCTATATCTTATTGACCTATACACCTATCCCTCGATTTACGCGGTACTTCTTTTACGCGGTTTTGAATTACGCGGTTTTTTCGAAACCCTATCTACCGTGTAAATCGAGGGATAGGTGTATAGTCCTAAGTATATATTCTAGATAAGTATCCTATTTTATATATTAAACACTTCCTGATTGACAGACAACGCACAGATCAAACTATCGCATATGTACATATATAGCCGCTAAGAAATGATTTTTTTGAATACTTAAAGCGCTATATCTTAGCACCAATGCCAGCTAGTTTTGAAATGCGGTGCTAGATGTATATTGTCTCTACTAAGCACATAACAATAAGAAAGGGAAAGTGATGCGAGTGGCCAAAAATGTTTGAAAGTTGCTTCACGTAATATGTAATCGATTCCTTATCTGACTAGAAATTTTTTTTTTTATTTATTTCAGTGGCACTATTTTTTTACTTAAAAGCTAATTAAAGCCTACCATTGACCCAATTTTTTAATCTTTTAATATTCCCTTTATCTTTTTCTTAAAAAAACATTTTTATTAGAAACTACATAACAACTACAAAATGAAAAATAATGTTGATTTGCTATCACTGCAAAAAAGAGTCGATGCAAGTCTCGCACAAAAGTCAAAACCTACAGATTATAGGTAAGTTTATGGTAAATCTATGAAAATATGATAAAACTAAAATAAAATTGCCAAATTGTTCAGCTAAATTTATGCACACTACTTAATTTAATCATAATAAGTGGGGCACAAAAAGGGTACATTAGTGCCGGCTTAATGTATTAAACTTGTTTTATCTACAAATTATAATTAACATATGTATGTTATTGTTACTTTTATATAACAGAAAAATTGACAAAACCGGCATCGTACCGCGATTCCTATTCGAATGCGCCATTAAATTGCAAATCAAGCCCTTGACCTCAGCGAGTGCAGCAATTATATTTCATAGATTCTTTCGAGAAGTCGCAAATTCTGATTATGATGAATATGTAAGATAATGCTTTTTTCTTTTTCGATTAATATTAATTTCAATGTTTATTTTTTTGTTGTTTTTGAATTATAAGTTAATTGCTGCTTCATCACTCTATCTCGCTGGCAAGATTAAAGATGATCCAGTTAAAATACGCGATGTTATCAATGTTGCACATAGTACACTTAATCGTGGTGCAGCACCATTGGAATTAGGTGATGAATACTGGTCAATGCGTGATGCTATCGTACAAGCTGAATTACTGATAGCGCGCACGTTGAAATTTGATTTGAATATTGAACATCCGCATAAGGTATGTTGATAACACATATCAGAGAAGAGGAGAGGAACTTTTGTTTGCAAACAATTACATTTAATCACGTTTTTCTTGTTGAATTGCAGTATTTACTCTATTATATGAAAACATTACAAGACTGGCTGGGTGCAAATTTGTGGAGTTCAGTGCCAATTGCTAAAACTGCAGCTTCATTTTTACAAGTAAGTTTATGAGAGCATTGAGGTATATAATAGTTAATAATGCCTAAAAATTTCTCAACACAAAAAAAAGATAATGGTTTATACAGGGTGGTCATTAAAATGGCACATTTTCCAAACATGTTTTTTAGATTTATTATTATTTTACATGGAAGTATAATAAATGAAATTTTTTCAGCAGATTTTGTTGAAAACAAAATTGATTAACATCCCTAAAATTACCATTTTCCTTCTCAAATATGTATACACTCTTTTCTTAGGAATTTTTTAACGTTCCTAACGTCGGATTTTAGCTAAAATGCTCTCCTTGAGTTCTGTAACTGATCGATATTTATTTAAGTAAACCTGTTCCTGTTAAATCTGATGTCGTATGGGCTAAATAAAATCACAATCTCTTAGAACTACAGGGATCGTCCTGTATAACAAATGATAGTTTATAGCTTATCGAAAACTCGTTATTTCGAATAATTTTGTTTCAATAATAATAATAAAAAGTTTTCGTTGCATATAAATTCAATCAATAAAATATCAAACCATCAAGACAAGAAACAGGACTTGAAATTTGTAGAACCTACACGTTGTGCAAAAAACTATTTATGGGCATTTCCAATCTGGCGTAACGTGACATTTGTACGAAAAAATACTTAAAATAAATATGAAAGTCAAATTTTTAAATAGGTTTTTTTATATTTGCATAGTAATTAAGTAGCACTATATTAAGTAAAAAAATTGACAAAAATCGACCTTGAAGACTTAAAGATATAAGCAAAAATATGTGCTGGCGTTACGTTACAAAAAACAGAAGTGAGTTTTGACTTGGGTTAACAAATTGCAAAACTTTGCGAATTAGGCAAGGCTATTTGTATAAAACTTTTTTTAGAAGGATTTGAAATAACCCAAGTTTATTTTCCAAGTTATAAAATTTGAAAATTTTTCTCGGTTACTTTGTTATTAGCCTTAGTATCTGACGTTACGTTATTTGGCGTTACGTTACTTAAATTTCCATTGGAATATTTTTAGTTAAAATTGATTTAAAAAAATTATTTAACGCAAATACAACATCAAGAGGCAAAGCCTAGGCTACAAAATTTTTATTTAGAGTGCATATTTAGGGTGACCTATATATGTATATAATCGTTGGTGCGTCTGTTTGTGATCGCGCAGCTTCTGAACGACTTTGCCGATGTTTTTTTTAAAATGTTTCATATGGTCTGAGAAAGGTTCTTAGCTTAGTTTGATTTAAAAAAAATGAGCGATGACACGCCCCTCATATAAAAAAAAAGTCAAATTCATAATATCTCTTCCACGATATCTCGCCATAGCAACAAAGGAAACCTTTGAACTCTTTAATATAATTAATTTTTAATATTTCTCTTTTAATTTTTTCATTAGGGTGGACTTTTCTGTGGAAATGTCCATGTCCATGTCTATGATTTTTGATAGTTCATGTTATACAAGTAATTTTTCAGTCCTGGGATTACTTGTATAACATACATACATATGCAAATATGTACTTGATTTTAGAACTCTAATTTTTGTGCAGATTCTTAATTTTTTCAACCGTTCGTTATTTGGAGACATACATAGACTTGAAGGACTTTTAAGCTGACTTTCCTCGTTCGCGACGAATTATGGCAGATTTCTTTTTTCCTTATAAAACCGTTCCAAACAGTGCGCTTAAAACTTTGTCCCGAATGACCGCCAGCTGATCTACTTCTCTTAAATCGGGCGATTAGTTTCTGAATCTTTTCATCGCTATGGGATACTCTTACATTAATATGTTGCCGGTATATTCTGAGCTTGTATAAGTGACTTTTCACTTAAAAGCCACTCTGTTACTTTAAATGTATCCTTTTGCATACCAGTAGTGTTTCCGAGAAACCAGATTCTAGTCGTTTGTGATTGCGAACACCAAACATTTTATAATAAATTTTATTTTTTCAAGGACTTCCATCACAATCCAAAAATTTTAAATCACAAACCTTCACACAGCGCTGTCTGCTGTTTGGCTTTAGCTCTTCAAACATATGGCGTGCAAGTACCTTTAACTGATGAATCGGATGATGCTTCTATGTGGTATACTGTAAGTAGTAGTAACAATATTATCTTCATTTGTATATACTTAAAAAGAAATCATCTAACATTGCAGGGTTTTGTTCAGGACTTGAGCAAAGAAAATCATTGGGAAATAATGGAAGACATCATGGAGGTTTATAAGCAAGAGGCCGAAATTGATGCTTATTAAATTTTTTGGATTGTACTAAGCATTGTCACTTGTGCACGCCAAGCTGTTGTTGCTGCGTCCTCTGGTACAACACACTTGTGATATAAAAAAAATAATAATTTTACTCTTTTTGCAACGCAAAAGTTAAAAATTTTAACATTCATACGCCTAGATATAATATACCTCTATTCTTAGCACTTTATTTATTTCCTGAAGTTTTTTATACCATAATAAAATACAAATTTCGACACGAATTACTTTCTTCAATTGATTTTTCACGTACATTCCATAAAATTGTAGCTGGAACGTCCATAATTTGGTTTTCTTCTATTTTGTGAACTGTACTGGCATAATTACTCATCTGTGGTACGATTGTAACTTGTTATACCATTATACTTCATTTAAGTAAGAGTTTATATACAATATTGGAAAAAGTACAAAATAGCATGTTTTGTAATCTAGTGCTTATGTTTGTCACTACGATGACGATTGGGCGATGCACGACTTGAATACAACTCACGTTCATCCAGACGTTTAGATTTGTGGGTATAAACGAAGACCTGTGGATATAAGCCATTTGGCTCATTTGCAAAAGAAAAAAAGTCATTAGTTACAAAGTAATACAATACGAGCAAAATACCAACCTGTATATGAGTTGGAGGAAATCATTTCCTCAATCAGTAATGTTTTCATTCAAAAACAAACTTTGTATAAACGTCACATCTGATTTTCATTGCTCATTGGAGGAAGTGAGACAACCGTATGTTTGAGGGAATTTAAAATTTCATGTGATAGAAAGGGATGTAAAATTACATGTATACAAAAGTTTCCATTAGATTTTTCACACTGCTATTCAGAAACTGATAGAAACTACTGACCGAAAATTGTATCAGCACTGTCTATCAGATGACCTATCATCTGACCGACATTGTTCTTGTAGGGAACGGACTCTATGGGTTGAGATCTTTAGAATTAATATATTTAAGCAGCGAAATATGACTATAGAGCGGTGTACGCGGCTACATGCGGAAACAATTCATTGACTATTGTATCATATACAATTGTAAAAATTCTATCTAATCCTAATACCTAATCTCCATCCAACGTCACTTCTAAACAGTTTCAAATTTAAACAGGAGTGGTATTCTGTAAGGTGATAGTTGACTAACGTTTTAGAAAGCGACACCTAAATAGTATTTTGTATGTGCATGAGAAAGAATTGACATATAAGTTACGCAAACGCACTTGTTTATGGCAAAAAAGATGCTTTAGTATCTTATGTCAAGTAAACAAGCACAATTAATGTGTCATATTTGACATTTTATAAAATAACATTGTTTGTTTTAGGGGAAATGTATTGTATTTCTTCAAAGTTAAATTAAAATAATTTAAAAAATGATTTGCCGCCTGTGCCTAAAGGATAGCACAGAAGTGATACAAATTTTCGATGTTGTTGGGTTGGAATTGAACGTTTCAATTGTTCTGGGAAAATATTTTTGGTTTGAGGTAGGTGATACACAGAATCTCCTAAGATAGCAATAAACATTATTATCAATCAATAGCCAAAAAACGATGATCCAATCTCAACATCAATATGTAACTCATGTTGGATAAAAGTGTCCGACTTTCACGAATTTTTTTTGTCTGTAGAAGAGGCGCATCGTTTACTCACGGAACGTTTTTCCATCAAAAGGGAACTTAAAGTAAACATGCAAGAGCGATTATTTTCAAGAAGTAACACAACAGATACTAATTTTCCTAAAACATCAAAAATTGAGCCATCTGAAGAGGACACAAAAACCGCACAATGGTTGACAACGAACGAAAAGGTTGTAAATAGCTCAATTGTCGTAGCTGAGCATAACGATGATGAAATGGAAATGCAATTTAGTGTTTTATTGAGCGATGATGAAAACGTGGATGGTGGCGAAGCGGTCGAAAGCGAAGAAGAACGGAAAATATCATTGAATACAGAATTTGATGCTATAGAAAATGAACTAGAAGCAGACTTACAACAAAAAACACTTGAAAGTGATAACGATGAGATATCCTTAGATGAACAGTACTTTGTTGAAAAGATACTGAACCAAGCACAGCGCCTAAGCGATGAAAAGGGTATGTAATTAATATTGTTTTGACTTAGTCAGAATATAGCAAATTTGTGTAAAACAATTACATACAACAACGATCACATGTTGATGGCACCTAGTAGTTAAGTGTTCATTGAGGTAAATTTTAGCTATGTATAACTTCCTCTATTTTGTTCTGTAATAAGTCTGCCTACGTTGAACTTTTTACTTTTTTCTACTGTAGTTTTTTCTGTTTTTTTGTTACTTCTATTATTATTTAGTGTTTTTATTTTTAGCTTAAAACGTCATTAAAACTTACTCTTGTATGTGTCTAAAACTTTATGTATAGTGAGAAACCTTCGTCGATGTTAAGTTCAGTTTGGTTTCATCGTATGAAAATTTTTACGATGCATATCCGAATATGAAAGTGTTATTAAATGTGATATGAACCTAGTAGGCTATTGACTATGCACCTTAATAAGGAACTAATTCGTTAAAGGTGTTTTATTGTCTTATATGTTCAATTGAACCTTAAAAATGATGTAGCCAAAAGTGCTACTAAATTTTGGCCTGGACTTTTCAGATCGGGTCGAATTTGTTCATTTTTTATATTATTAATTATAACTCAAAAACTATACATTTTTGATAGAAACACATAAGATTTATTGTAGGGAATTAAATGATTTTTTATATTGCGAAAAGAATTATTTTTTAAACAAAATAAGTTAAAAAAACTACTGAAAAAAACGGAAAATTTCACCTTTTTTAATTTTTTCAAATTTTTGAGTACAACTTTTTTTTGAGTGTATTTAAGGGATTTTGAAGGCCAAAAAAGTATTTTGGATAAAAATTTACTGAAATACAGTTGGGCTAAGATACCTACTTTTATATGATTTTACTAACACAGGACGACAAAAATAAAAAAAAGTCCAAAACCAGAGACCAGACCTATCATATCCGAAGGATGAAAATTAGATCATGAAAAATAAAACATAATAAGTAACAATTTGGTAGCTTTGAGCCACCTTTAAAAATCTGAAAAAAATCATGTGATGTTCTTTCATGATGTAGAACGTGATGCCAAAGTATCAGCAAGAGATTCAAAAAAATTTTTTTTTGAATAACCCTAGTCTAATTTTCATACTTGATATTTTTCTCAAACTTAAAACTGCTGTAAATTTGTTGCGAAATGGCCTAAAAGGTCCTACAAAATCTTAAATTGTAGTTTTTAATGTCAGCTATAAGGAAAGTATTCAATAAAAGATGAATATGAAACACAACACATCAGGGGTCGATTAAATCTATAACCGACCCGCTCGTTTTGAAAAAAAAAAGCTTCATCACTATGTTTCAAACGTTATATCATCGAGCCTGCTGGACCAAAAAAGTCTTACCATGTCTTGTTTTAAAGGTTTTTGAGAGCTCTTTCGAATGAGATCTTGTATATTAGAAAAAGTTAATTTTATTTAAAGCACGATGTTTTTTTTCTTTAAAAAACCGTTAAATTTCACCTTTTTAAAGCAGTTTTTCGTTATTTAAGAGGGTTACATTTTTTTTGTGTCAATATTAGAACGTAGGTTTTAAAGTTCATTAAAAAACAAACAAAATGAATGTTTTTAGTTACTCTAGAACAACTTTTTCAAATGGTTTGACAACATTTTATAATTAACGCTAACAATAATAATAATGAAAATATATTTTTGCTTTGAGACACCTTAAAAAATGCATTTAAAAATCTGAAAAATTCATGTGATGTTCTTCCATGATGTAGAAAGTGATTCCAAAGTATCAAGAAATTCGAAAAAAAATTTTTTTCTGAACAACCCTAATCTATATATATCTATCGCGAATAAAATTGTTTTTCCAAAATTGGTTGCAGCATCTGAAAGTATTGCTCTTTTCCTTCGTTAAATAAATAAAATTAAATTTATAAAAAGATTATTTGAATTTATTGGCAAAATACACTAAAATTGATGACCCCCGATGTATTAAGTAAAAACTTACTTTATTTATTTGAGTTTTCGATATACTAGCATCTTTTATTTACAAATATATATTTATATTATGCAGACGATTTGTTTATCAAGGAAGAACCATTGGATACAAGTGAATTGCGACGTTCCATGAGACACATGTCAAATAAAAAGATTGGAATAGAAGAATCAACTTTTATCCGCAGTAACACTCGGCGTACTGCAATGTTGCAAAAAATTAAAACCAGTGAAAACTATGATGATTCCGAGATTAAAACAAAACGAAGAGGACGGCCACGAAAATCAATTGTAGAGCACAAGCAACACATGACTGCGAGAAAATCAATGAGTGCGACGCGAATCGCTATTGATCGTAAATCACAAGAAAATGATGAAAAAATTGCTGGTTATATGCGTTTACTCTGCCATATATGCTCCGAAGAGTTGCCCACTTTTGCCAAGTTACGCATTCACTTTGCTCATGAGCATCAGGAAGCAGCGTATGCTATTTGCTGCAATAAAAAATTCTATAAACGTGTACTGCTTGTGGAACACATTGATAAGCATCTAGATCCTGAGTGCTATAAGTGAGTGATGATATAAAAGAGTCTGAGAAGCACTCAAATCTTTCCAATTTTTAACCATTCTTTTTGTTTTTAATCTATAGATGTACCACCTGTAACAAAATATTTGCTGATAAACAATGTGTTCGTAATCATATGTTGCTCAAACATCAACCAGATGAAGTTAAGACTTTCGAATGTGAACATTGTCCGAAAAAATTTGCAAAGCCCTATTTGTTGGAGCAACACTTGATAGTGCATGCAGATCGTACACATATCTGTAGTATGTGTGAAAAAAGGTAAGTAAAACCCGAAGTAACTGAATAGCATTCCTATTAAAAATATTTTTGATAGATTCCCCAGTGCTCCGCAACTAACATCACATATTAAGATAACACACTCCAACACATACGGTACAATGTGCCATATTTGTGCCAAACTTATAAGAGGACGTGCTGCTTTCGAAAGGCATCAATTAGAGCATGCCGGCGTCAAATTACCTAAAGTGCAATGTCAGAAATGTGGTTCGTGGCACAAAGACAAGTACAGTCTGCAAAAACATATACGTCGTCATAATGAAGATGGTACAGTACATATATGCAATATCTGTAAAAAGGTAGCTCCAAATCGTAGTGCACTTTTGGCTCATTGCCGCTATGTACATGCTTCAGAACGGACATATGAATGTAGCGTATGTAAAAAAGCCTTCAAAAAACCGCTTAGTTTACGAGTAAGTAGATTTATTTAACTTTATAAATTTAGAAAAGAATTTAAACTGCCCTTACTAGGAACATATGACAACCCACACTGGTGAGGTGCTCTATTCTTGCCCATACTGCCCAAAAACATTTAATTCTAATGCAAATATGCATTCGCATCGCAAGAAAATGCATCCACGTGAATTCGAAGAGCAGCGAAAATTAAGGCGGGGCCAAAACTCAAATGATCTATCGCAAGAAACAACAATTATGGAAGATATGCCGCATACTATTGTAGCCAGTATAACAAATGAAGATGCCGAAAATGTCAGTATAATATTAACAACAAGCTAATACCGTTTATTAATTTAATGAAATGAACTATTTATTACACATATGTAATTTAGAAAAATTTAATTTTTATTTAAAATTAAAAATTTATTATATTTAAAATCCATGTTTAAGCTAGCGTTAAAATAAAAAATAATAATAAAAGTTTTATAAATATCTATGCAAATAAGTGGAATGTATTCAAAAATAACTGAGGGTTTATGTTATATATACTAACCACGTTCACAGATTATTTCAACTGCATTTGGTTCCATTAGTATCGACTCTAAGCAACGATGAACTGCAGAACCAAGAATTTCATCCAATATGAAATTAACAATGCTAAAAAAAAAATAATTGTATAACCCTTGGAGAATATTAATGTTAGTTATAAAATAAGTACTTCTCATCTGTAACAAAACGCCACAAATTCATTTGTAAATAATGCGCATCTACTTGTATTTGTTGCAAACCAAATTTGCTAAATGTGCGTAAGCGCACGCATTCCAAAAGTGTCTGAAAATAAATGAATTAATAATAACAGAATCTTGAAATTAAAATTGTACCAATTTCATTTATTATTTAACAAATTGAAAAATTATATTTTTATTTTTTTCAGTTTTACCTTTAATCCGATTTTTATAATTCCTGTGACTATGGAAACCTTTGAGAATTCAACTGATGTAAAAATATCAATGCGCTCAGAAAACAAGCGATGTATATTTGAGACATAACTAGATTCTAGTTGCGAAGGTGCATAGTTCGACCAATTTGAACGATATTGTTGTTTTGATGCTGTCAAGTTGCTAAAATGTGTTTTACGACTAGAATCACTGCTAGCAGCAGTGTGCACACCTGCTTCATAAAGATTAGATACAACTGTCTCCATAGATGCTAACTCCTCCACTACACGTTTCATGACAGCGCGCACTGAACGCGGTTCAAGGCAATTAAGCCAATCGCGTGTTTCGACACTTTTACGCAGCATCTGCAACAAAAGTTTAGCTTATTATAGGTCTTTTCCTAAACTCAGAGACTAAATGAGATCGGAAACTATTTGAAAAGGCAGAAAAAATAGCACATTTCTCTCCTAAAATTTTCCATTTACTCAACAATATTAGGAACAATCTGAATACAGCTCTGAAAGTTTGGCATTTATCGAGCATTGGAGTATACTTGATTTGAGAAATGTTGTAAAAATGTCACTTCGAATTTAAATAAAAATAAATTTTATATTTTTCCAAAACTTGCGTGTCATGAAGGTACATACCTTAAATAGATTAAATAAATTTAAATTTTTGACCAAAAGAGCAGTTCTAGTTTTTAATATATAGATTAAATTGTGTTTTCCAAAAAGTAGTCCTCATTGATTACGAAAATGGTCATCACTTTTTCAGCCAGATGCGATTTTGAGATATTTTGTAAAACCGGTTTCCAAAAAAAAAAAAACAAAATACCTTATTTCTTTAAATTACCCCGACCGATAAAAAACGACATTTAGCTTCTAAAAGACCTATAGACCAATAAGTATAAGTTCAATGATGTACATAACTGGACGAAGTTGTAGGAAAGAAAAATACCCATCAAGTACGGGGACAGACCTTATATTCAATTATTATTTTTTAGACGCAACTTATTACCTGTGATACATTGCTGCCTTGAAGACGAACATAGGCATCCAACAAAGTATGTGCCGTTTCGCGCATATCGGCACAGATTTCAGTTTCGTGTGTTAAAGTTGCACTATTTTCTGAGTCGATCTCGTATAAATCATCTACAAGTGCAATCTAAATATATAATTTTTTTAATTTTATATTTTGTTAAAGTATCGGAAAAAGACTTTTATTTCAACAAACCAAAATATGCACTCCATTAAGTTCCATTTCAAGACATGTTTTAGAAAGTACTAAAAGTAGATTAGGTGGACTGGAGGAGAAGGCGTCAGCGAAACTGCTGATTACCTTTGAAATGTGTCGCAAAAAACCTGTAAAATTATAGTTAGTATTTAATGATAGAAAATAGCTGATATTATTCATATTTACCAATAAGTAAATTCTCCCGTATTCCTTCAACACAAAGAGTACCTTTGTATTCGGCTTTGATGTTAAACGACCAATCCGTTTGCAAAAATACTAACAAATCTTGTAACACACCTTTTACTTTTTCAACAGTTGATACATATAGATTCGTTATTAAATCATTTAAGTTTGGGCCGCCAGCTGTATCACTTTTTGCTGATACTAAAGAGAGACGCACCGAACTTAAACTATCGGCAAAATGATTTTTTAAACTTTTCGTATGGGCATCGCAAAGTTGATGCGCTGCCGCAATTATTATATCAACGGTGTTACGTTGAATTTCTATGCCACGACAAATATTTCGCATGGCAAGTAGTCGCCTATGTAGACGATCTAAGCCCCGTAACATAATTTGTGTATCCCCATATCCAATATCAGATTCAACGCGATCTTGTATTAGAGATAAATATTTGTCGATGTTGTGGTTTAGAAAAAGGTTGAGTTCACATAGTACTGTTTCTTGAAAGTCATCGCTAAAAATACAAAATTTTACAGGTACATATAATAAAGCATAATGTACTCAAAAAGTGCATGAAAGCCTAAACACATATTTGGTTTTGGTATCACTTTTTAGTAATTATAAAAAAAAAAAATAATTATTTGAAGTGAAAACAAAATTTTAACTTACCGTTCTTCGTCATGATGTTTAGCTACAAACATATCAAAATATGATGTAACCACCAGCGTGAGATCATTCAGAAATCCTTCAATACCCATATCTACAAATTCAATCATGTCACGTTCGGTTTGGTCCTACAATAAGATGTGCAAATATTTTGGCAATACACGATCTGGATCTAAAATCTGAATTCGGACTTGATTCGTGTTTGGATGTCTTCCATAATATGATTTACTTAAATTATTTACGGGTTCAATCTAATTAGTTGATCTTTGCAAAAATTGCGAAATCTAATTGAAGTTCAAAACACTCATCAAATCAAAGTCGGATTTTAATGACGATACGGAAACTACCCTTAGATAGATTTACTGATTCTACGTTAAGAATATCAATCAATTTACCTGTAGCATAACAATTTGCTCGTGAAGGCGCTTCGATGCACAACTCAACAATTCACTAGCTAAATCTGCAGCTTTTTCGTCTAATTGTAGTAGCAATTCACCTATTTCTGTTAACGACTGTGCCGTATTCCCAGCCATTTGAAAATCATGACGTAACTTTTCCTTTAATTCACTCATAATCGCTTCACAATCCCGCTGTATGCCATCAAACGATGGCTGATTTCCATACTGGGCAAATACTCTCTTTGCATGTGTATAGTCCAGAACTGCCTGTGCGTAGTTTTGCTCTTCAATTAGCGCTTTTAGTTTGCCCGGTAGCGATGAAAGAAACTGAAGACGCTTGAGCAGAGAATGCTTTTCTGATAATTTGCAAAGCTGGTAACGCGTACCCTGCAGCGTTCCTGTAATTTGTTCACTAAATGATGTGATCGACTGCATTTTTGTTTTGAGTAGATTCATATCAGTTTCCATTTGCTTGAAATCTGTTTTCATCTTTCGTATTGTGTCCGTGGCAGATATGAATTTGTTGTAATTTTCGTAGACGAGTGTTTGCATATCGGAGTGCAATGTTTGTGTATCCTTGATGACGCTAGCTTCGGTATCCATTATTTGTTTTAATGTACAATCCTGGAATATGACACGTTTCAGATATACATATATGTATGTACCTATGTACAGGTTTATATTTTACTTCACAGCGAAAGAAAAAAAATTACCTTTAGTAATTTCTCCAAATATTTTTCTGATTCGAACGAAGTACCGTCCATATCGTATGGACCGCTGTTTTTCTCCGACATTTTCAAAGCAAAATTTAGTTCTAGATAAAGACCGAAATTTATAATTTCAACTTTGTATATTCCTTCTTGTATTTTCGAGCACAGCTGATTTTGACAGTTTCTTCCATAGTACAATTATGGTAACAGTAAGGAGACTTTCATTAATTACGTGAGGTGTTTTTTTGAAAAATGCTGACCCCCCTCCCCTTGGTGAGATCTGTCGGGAGCCTTCCCACCCTCCCGTGAGATTTAAATATTAATTTTTAATGTAAATTCTATGCATTAAAAAGTTGACGTGAGGTTTTCCTTGACCCCGCCCCCCCTTGGTGAGATTTTGCAGGACTCCCTCCCCCCTATTTTAGCTCACGTAAATAATGGACGTCCCCTAATACTAAATGATGCTTCATTCTTTTAATTTTTAGGGCTTCCTTATCTGTCAAAATCAGCTTGATTTGATCATTTTCACCGTAGCATTTAATTTGCGTTTGACAAAACAATTATACATTTATAATCGTACCACGACGTAACAAATTACAATAATGCGTCGGAAGCATTGTCAGTTTTCGAAGCCGTTGTTTTTTAGAACGCACAAACATTTTTTCGATCGCTTTATGTGTTGAACAGAATTGGGACGGAATCGGAAAAGCGGCAATAGAAATCCGCTGTCAAAAAAATTTAGAATTAAATCTAAATGGACGGGTATCCGTCTGTTCAATCTCATAGCATCAAGTGTGTTATAATTTTTGACAGCGGATTTCCGTTGCCGCTTTTCGATTCCGTCCCAATTCAGATTGATGCTCAGACTAGTGTGCATTGGCCAGTTGCTTTTAAACTTTGCCTTACTACAGTTGATAATGAACTGAAATTGTAAGCTGAGTTTTTTTTAAGCCAAATTTTTAAGCCAATAAGTTACTTTGCCATGGAAACGAGTTTTACTTTTGCAAGCGTAAACAAATGTCGAAGATTAAAGAAATTTTCTTGTGGCAACAAAATAAATAAGGGAGAATTGTAAGAAATAAAAAATAAAATGTTTGTTTACTTAAGTAAAAAGGTAAAATATATTTCGTTTCCTATTTTACTTTTATTTATATATATATTATTACTTAGATTGCAATACCAAACAACATTAAATTAAATTGTATAGCTTGGAATAAGGAACATGGCTATATCGCCGTCGCTGGCACAGAAGGACTACTAAAGGTACTCAAATTGGAACAGAGTAAGACCAACTTCACGATAAAAAGGCAAAGCAAAAAGTAAATGAATTTTTCCAACTGCATAGCTTCCAATGGTCAAAATAAAGGTGCTTTAGCCGCTGTCAGTAATCTGTCTATGAATCAAACACTAGACGGTCATAAAGACGCAGTCAAAGTGGTTACTTGGAATGACACACAACAGAAACTAACATCATCAGATTTGGATGGCGTTATTATGGTTTGGATGCTATACAAGGGTTCGTGGTACGAGGAAATGACCAATGATCGTAAGAAATCTACAGTGAATGGTATGAGCTGGACATCGGATGGCAGTAAAATTTGCATCGTATACGAGGATGGTGCTATAATTGTGGGTAAATATTAGAACTATTTGCTGGGACATTATGTTTCATAGGTTTGTTAATGTTACTCAGCTAAGAAGTATGCATAGTAAAGTAAAATTTCACTGAAGTTAATAAAGCACTTTCGTTATTAAAACTTTTTGGGACTAAACCAAATACCCAAGGGCTTAAACATTTTCTTTTAGACAAGAATTGCCCAATTCAAAAATAGGTATTTATTTTTCAGTCAAATCTAAAATTGGAATGGTAACTTGATAGTATTGTTGGGTCAATTTGACCTCTTTAACAGCAAAGTAATAAAATGTATTAAAAAAGTTATTTAAGAAATTTCTTTTGTAGAATATGAACCTTTAATTAAAATTAAAGTTATGTAAATACATAGTACCCAAAAGATTTTTCTTCATAATAATTACCTCTCGAAATATTTGAATACAATTATTACTAAGAAGGTTTAGATTTAGAATTGCTTTAACTTTATTATAAATTTTAGGTTCGGTTGACGGTAATCGAATATGGGGTAAAGAATTGAAAAATACTCAACTCACTGGCGTACAATGGAATCCGGATAATCGCTTAATTTTATTTGGTTTGGCCAATGGTGAATGTCATTTATATGATAATCAAGGAAATTTTGCGGTTAGATCATTCAAAATTACTTTAAAAAAAAAGTTATTATTTTTTTTAATTACAGATGAAATTAAACATACAATGCGTTAGTTTAACGTCTAATCGATCCTTTCGCATATCTGCCCTCTGCTGGTATAGCGGTCGTGCACCCACTAATCGTCCATTATTAGCCATTTGTTATGAATTAGGCAAAGTTCAAATAATGCGTAATGAAAATGATCAAAGTAAATAATAAAAATTAAATTTTTTAATACATATTTAACACTTAATTTCATCTTTAAGCTCCTTCAATTTTTGACACTAATATGCGCAACATTGATGCAAAATGGAATCATGATGGCACTGTATTGGCTATCTGTGGTATTCTTGTGGATGGATCTCACTCAAAGGACTACAGTCAGGTTGTGTTCTACTCACCATTTGGACAAATATATAGAACTTTAAAGGTGCCAGGTAATGAGATTGCTTCGCTCTCGTGGGAGGGCAAATCTTTACGAATAGCCATGGCGGTGGATTCATTTATCTACTTTGCGAATATACGTCCCGATTACGTATGGTGCTACTTTGAGAAAACTGTTGTTTTTCTTAATAATAATCCACGTGATTCAGCTATGAATGTAGTTACTTTTTGGAATACTACTTCAAACCAAGTGAGTGTGCTTGAATACAATTAAATTTAATTCGAAATGCATTATAATTTTCTTAGAGTTTTCTAAAAGAAGTTGAGCCTGCACTATGTATCGCAGCTTGTAATGAGCATTGCGTTATTGGTGTGGAATGTCTTAATGCTAATATAAAAGATGTAGCACTAAGTTCACTAGAACGCAAGGGAAATGCTGATGACAAATGTTATCAACTTTTGTTATGTAACTCAATTGGCACCACTGTGGATTGTAAGTTTTTTGGGAATACAATATGTTATGAGGATGATTTAAGAAGTTATAGGAAATATTTCTCGAAAACTTTTTATAATTCGGAACTTAATTTTTAGATCAAGAATTAATCAATTTATATCATTTAATTTTTTTTATCACGTTTTGTTAATTTTCTATTTTCGAGCAGATTCAATATTTATTTTTTATAGTATTAATTTTTGCTTCATAAACTCAACTCATATATAGAATAAGAAACAATAAAATAGTTTAAGTAGTTTTTAAAACCTTTTTTTTAAATTTGAATGTTTATTTCGACATTTTCCATATTACATTTCATGTTTTAAATCTTAGCTAAGTATACAGAGGTAAAACCCAATTTCATCGGCATCAACTCAAATTACGTAGCCTTAGCATCTAACGATGAGATTATGATTTGGCATTATCACACTCCAAAGGTATTATAAATAAAAATTAACTATAAAAGTGTATTTTATTAATTAAGACGGTTTTTAGAGCGCTTCAACTTTACATGGAGTTAAGGCACGTAAGGAAAAGCGTTTTCATATAGACGACACGCCTACTGGAGTAGAAATGTCTAAAGATCTTATAGCAACAACAGCTAATAAAAGTAATCAACCAAACTATAAGAATTTAGACCCGATTTGCAGTTTAGCTATATCCGAGAAATTACTGCTTGTGGCACGAGAATCAGGTGTGATTAATGAATACAGTGTACAAAACGTGGCTTTAAGAAATCGACATAAAAGTGGCTCCAGACCATATAAAATATCCATAAACTGCAATTCAACGTAAGCAATTTTTTTACAAGATTTTTATACTATCGAAGAAAACGTAGTTGAGTCAGAGTTTTTTTAATACCCCTGATGGCCTACCATAAAGAGTAATTGGAGAATTCTGGTGGGTTAAGATTTTTCGTATAAATTCATTTCTGTTTAAGTTCAGGAAACCTGATTTTTTGTCATTACCGCAGAAATATCTTTTTTATTCTAAACGTGCAATTTGAGAGGAGCTAAGCCGTGACTTTTTAAGAGTTGATAGTATATGCACAGGAGTTGAATGTATATTTCAGTTTAAACATATTTATATAGGTGCATAGTGACAAAATAATGGACAAGGCTTTTATCAATACGTACGAAATTTGTTTCTTGCTGATTCTTTTTATGATGGCAAAGTCCCTAAATTAATAACTTTTTGAAAGTCCAACACGTGCATTGTCCAGTGAAATAATCTGGCATTGCGACAATTCGCCAATGAAATCAACAGCGCTTTACCTTTGGGGTTGATAAGACGGGAACCTAGGTATGCTTGGTATAATAATTTCCTGCAACTAAAAATTTGGCTACAAATAAGCTAAAAAGTGTTCGACCTTAACTGTCATAATTTTATATTTTATCGAACAATATGCAGCTGAAACTGTTTACTTGCCGTCTCCACATTACAAGTTTATTGAAGCAGCTTATAGGCAGTTGAATAACATTAATAGTTTTATAAAGTTTTCAAAAACTATTCAAGGATTTTCATATTTCTAACGCTGAATCGCGTATAAGACCAAAACACAAATTATGCGCCTGTTTTGTAAGTTATATAATAGTTATATATTATTTTTATCAATTCTATCGAAGAAAATACTACTCATCTTATTCTATACATTTGTCTAATCAGACGTGCTGCTATTATCGACCAATCTGGTGTTATGACGCTGTTGGAACTTGATGAGCATCGTGAAACACAATTGAATTTTAGTCGAGTGGAACGTAAAGATGTTTGGGCTATCTGCTGGGCTAAAGATAATCCACTGCTGTTAGCTCTGATGGAGAAAACACGAATGTACGTTTTTCGAGGAAACGATCCAGAAGAGCCTATTTCCACGTCAGGCTATATATGTAGCTTTGAGGATTTAGAAATAACGAGCATTTTGCTCGATGATATTATAAGTGGTGATGAAACACAAAATCCTATTAGCCACATTATACAGTTGCGCGTCAAATCGTTGCGAGACACAGATGAATTACTGCAACATGTTGGATTGGAGGATGCAAAGCAATTCATTGAAGATAATCCACATCCTCGGTTATGGCGATTGCTAGCTGAGGGTGCATTGAAAAAATTAGAATTAGAAATGGCTGAAAACGCTTTTGTGCGTTGCGCTAATTATCAGGGCATACAATTAATAAAACGTTTAAAAAATATACCCGCGGAAATGTTGCAAAAGGCAGAAGTCTGCGCTTTTTATGGAGAATACGAGGAGGCTGAGAAACTTTACATTGACGCGGATCGTAGGTATTGTAGCATTTTAATTTTATTATTGTCCAGGCTTGTAGCTGATAACCTCACATTGTTCAGTTTTTACAAGAAATGCAATGAGTAGTAGTATTCAATTTTTATTATCTTTCCAAAGAGACAAAAGCCTTTATGTTCATACGAATACGAATTTAAAAAGGTTTTTATGTTTTTCTCCAAAAAAACTTTGAAAATTAGACTAGTTTTCTAGTCTTTAGTCCTTCCTAATAAAAGTTTTTTCAGAGATCTTGCTATTAATTTACGTATAACACTGTGTGATTGGTTTCGTGTAGTACAACTGTATCGTATGGGTGCTGCGGTTTCAGATCAACAAATGGAAATCGCTTGGAGAGAAATTGGCAACCATTTCGCTAATTTGCGCTCTTGGTAAATTATAATATATATTTTAGAGTAAAATGCAGTACTAATGTCGAATTTATTGTGGCAGGGAAAGTGCCAAAGAGTATTATGAAAAATCACATCACATTGAAGGTTTAATGAATGCATTATATCATCTGGAACAATTTGACGAGCTAGAACAATGCATTAATAAGCTTCCTGAAAAAAGTCCTTTGCTTGCAAAAATTGCTGAAATGTTAGCATCAGTTGGTAAGCTTATCGCTTTATGTATTTCAAAAGCAAAAATTTTACACAATTTATAAAAAAATAATAAAATTCATTGGGCAGCTACACTACCTTTTGAGAACACATTATAAGAAGAAAAACAACAATTAATTTTGGGCGATGATAGGTTTCAGTTAGTTATCGCTTCATATAATACAAAGCATATTATTGGCGTTTGCGTTCAAAATGATACTTTATTCATGCTAATGTGACTTTTTACTTGAAAAATATGCCTTATATCAAAAACATCAGAAAAAAAATTGTAGAGAAGAATAAACACATCGATTTTTGATCAAAAAAACCTTCGTTAATGTTTTTTCTCATGTTCTAGATCAAGACTAGATGTAACTAGCTGAAACTTGTTACTTATTATAAATGCACAAATTTTTTTAATGCATTTGCTCCTATATGTCTTGATCTTTTTTTTTCCCCATTATTTTTAGGTATGTGCACTGAAGCTGTTGCAGCATATCTTAAGCAAGGTGATTACAAATCCGCAGTCAACAACTGCGTGAATTTGCGTCAATGGGGTGAAGCAGTGAATTTGGCACAAAAATATCAAATGCCACAAATCGATGTATTGCTTAGTAAACATGCTGCACAATTACTGAAAGAAGGACGTCTGCCAGAAGCAGTGGAATTACAACGAAAAGCTGGTCGACAATTGGATGCAGCACGATTATTAACTAAACTTGCAGAACGTGAAGTTACTAAACGTCCACCATTGATACGTATTAAAAAACTATATATACTTGCTGGGCTTTTAGCTGAAGAGCATGTTAAAACTTTGAGCAATAATAGTAGCAGTGGACAGAGTACTGGTATTTTTAATATTGACCGAGTAGCAATACTAGATGCAATGTCAACGGAGGACGTGCGTACAATTGATCATATTTGGCATTGCGCGGAAGCGTATCATTTTATGTTATTGGCGCAGAGACAATTGCGTTTTGGAATTGTACATAGTGCAGTGATTACAGCATTACGTTTGCGCGATTACGAGGATGTGCTAAATATAGAGGATATTTATAGTTTGTTGGCATTAGCGAGCTGTGCAGATCGCTCTTTCGGTTTGTTAAAAAAAATACAAGTCAATAACCAGTAGAGCCCACGTATAAACCATGTTATCATTGTCTTATCTTCGATCACTTTTGATTCAATGTATCTAATTCGAAAAACGATTGTTTTTGGAAAGGAACTGAAATATTTAGATATAATTTTACCTAATGTCGCCATTGTAATGCACAAATTTCTTTTTTTTAAAGTGTCGCGCTTCCCAACAGCATAAAATTATCTGCCGCAAAGGCTAAAATGCAGGTCATTTGAACAACTTTTGTGTGTTTAATTTGTATTCGAAACTACGACACTCTAATGTTAATGTTTTTATTACTTTTTGTTGATTTAACAAAATGATAATAGAAAAGTTTATCCTTAGAACTCCCTCAACGTGCTTAAAGCTGAAAATTAGTACAAAAACAAAGTTTTCGAAAAATATTCGAATCATAAAGTTTTCGAAAAAATTATATGATATTTAGTACTTCGTTCTCTACACAAATGTCCTTGATAGTTTCTTCCTAAATTCAATGGTTTGCCCAGTAGTGACTTTAATGGTGTGCTTTGTCAAAAATAAAATTGGGAAGTTGTATTCGCTTCGTGATCTCTACTGAATGATTTCCGACTTTATTCTGTATGGTCTATAAAAATCTGTAACCAAACTGCATCTATTAAATTACCCAAATGCACTATGAGATTCCAGAAAGCGCTAAAAACGCATTTTTTATTAGATGGCATAATTTCTTTTTGGATTCAGATAGAACGTTCAAAATCAGATCGATAACGACTTCGTTTTAAATTTAGTGAATGTGTCTTAAAAACATCAAAATACAAAAATTATAAAATAGGTTGACTGGTCGAAATCAAGTCAAACGGGTAAAAATGTAACTTAAACCATTTACCAAATATATATATTGGCTATCTTTCAGGGCAAAAACATACCTTATAGACCAGTATAGATATTAACAGTTATTTTTTTACATTCTAAGGTACTTGCTCGAAAGCTTTTATCAAACTGGAGTCATTAGATTTTTTGCCTGAGAAAAATCAACGCGATTATGAAGAGTTGGCTGTCAGCATCTTTGCAAAGAATGAACCCGTAGACAATAAAGTAGATGTAGTTCAGTGTTATTCGTGCGAAGCAGAAGCACCAGATTGGTTTGTTTTTTGTTTAATTTTTTTATTACTTTATATATATTTTCTTGAACAGCTTGCCCTCATGTTCAAGCTGTGGTGCACGATTCCCACCTTGTATTTCATCTGGTAAACCCATAACTCAACCCACTACCAATATCTGGATATGCGGTACTTGCCATCACTGTGCATCACCAATGGAAATAACTAGGCATCGCACATGTCCACTTTGTCACAGCGCTATTGTATCAATTGGATTAGACAGTTCAGAACGAAGTAGTTGGTAGTACAGCACATATGTTAGCATGTAATATATGTATTTATTATTCTTAAAATAAATCAAATGGAATTAGGTTCCAACATCTTTGAGTCATTAAAAGCATTATTACCCTGAACACAATTATTTACAGAATTTGCTATAGAGGTAACAGCCTCAGTAATTAGTCGCTGGGAGCTACCATTCTTCGTCTTACGCCAATTATCCCATTCTATAGGATGCATTTTTGTTTTGTGCGTATGCATGTTTCCTTTCGAGTTAAATGTTCTCGTACAAAAAGGACAATTGTACAATCTTTCGCCAGCATGCCGAGCCATGTGCTCCTGTTATAAAAATAATACACATAAGTAACATAAATTTGATTTATAAATATAAGATCGTAACATACCCGCAATGTTATGGCCTTTTTAAATGTTTTATTACACTCTTCACAAGAAAATGTTTCATTACCATGCACATTGTAAATGTGACTTGTCAGAGATCTCCGATTTTTACACGATTTATTACAATGTTTGCATATATAATTTATGCCATCATCATTGTGGTGTCGTCTCAAATGCTGCTTTAAGTTATCCCTATCTTTCAGCCATGAATCACAATCTGGATGAGGGCATTTTATACGCGGACCACTATCCTCAAAATGCAAGCGTACATGTTTTTCGAATGCCTTTTTACCACGTATTTCTTTAGCACAAACATGACAAATATTGGCTGCTCTTGTAGGACGCGAGCTCTTATGTATTTGTAGTAATTGATCGGTTGCAAAACTAATAAGTACGAAAAACGAATTTTAATTATGTAAATGTAAAATGTACACTGAAATTTGAATTCTTCAGGTGGTATATGTGATGGTTTGTGTAGCTTTAGAAAATATAGACGTGTAAATCTCTTAGTCGACGTTTACACAAGGAAATTATGTTAAAGAAATTCTTGTCTATTCTCTTTTGTGCTTTTTGTTTGGCATTTGCGACAAATGACAAATTTTGTACCTCGTCTCTTTGGTTTTTTCCCTCTTGCCCACAAACAAGGAAACTTTTCGTCAAGAATTTGTGTGTGTAAACGCCAGGTAGGACACAGATCACAGGCATAAGGAAGTTCTTCATCGGGAGTATGATTTGCAAGCATATGGGATCGCAATACATTTCCATCCGATAAAACTTTGTTGCATTGTTTGCATCTGTTCAATTTTAGTTTTAGACAGAGGAAAAACTAATTAGAAAAATTCTTTTCAAAACCAAGTTTCTTCCTCAGGGAAGAAGTCAAAAAAACTTCGAAACGTCGGGAAATAAACAAATTCTTTTTTAAAAATCAAAATTAAAAATTAAGTCTTTTTTTCTTCTTTCTTCTTGGTTTTTGAAAATAATTTTTGTTTTTTAATCAGTTTTTCCTCGGTTTTTCCGCAACTCAAAATTGTAATACTTTTAAGATTATAAAAAATGATTTTTTTAATAATACATACTAATATTTTTGTTGTATGCACATTATTTGAAATCAGAAACAACGGACACAGGCCCGTACCCACCATATGGGCAAGATGGGGCTTTTTTTCCCCACGCGTCTCATTTGGTTGCAAATTTGTTTTTTGGAAGGAGAAAAAACATAGTCGGGTTGGTACGGAGCTGAACGGACAACAAGACATTGTTAGTAAACTTACATTTTTAAACAAGATTTTGCTTACTTATTATCTTCAGGATCTTCATGCTTATATGCGTGATGTACAACTAAATAACGTTTGTTCAATTTACGCCCACAACACATAACATATGGTTTTGAAATATTGTGTTGATACCTAAAATGATCCGTTAATTCAGTAAAGTCTTCTGCTACATAGGGACATAATTCGCAGCCCATTGTTATGTACTTTTTAACAAGCTGCTTATCGCGTTCGGTTATGCGTTGACATTGTTGTTTTGATTTCTTAGAAGTAACAACTTTTGATCTATCGTCTTTTGAGGCTGCTAAGTCTTCATCTCGTTGTTTTGATTTCTTAGAAGTAACAACTTTTGATCTATCTTCTTTTGAGGCTGCTAAGTCTTCATCACCATCAGCAATGACTTTCTTTTTTAAACGTTTAGCACCCTTGACAGACTTATGGGGTAAGGAAGTTGCGCGTTTTTTTGATTTTCGTCGTGGTTTTTGTTTATCTTGAATTGAAAAAGAAACCTCTATTAAATACATAAAAATCGACATAAATAAAAAAGTGAACTGATAAAAAACAGAATAACTGTTAATATAAAAAATTTCCATATCGCGTAGTTTTTAATATTACTGATAATAACACACATAACTTTTATAAAAGTTATTCAGTGTGTTTGTTAATATTGTTCCCCTATTGGACTCAAATAAACTGGTTGACGATATTTACTAACTAACTAGTTGTAAAATTGGTTTAAAAAATATGCAGAAATCAACCAGTTTCTTTCCAATTGTTTATGTTTGAGGGAAGAAAATTTCAAAAAATGGAAAAAAATAAACAAAACATGTCATTTGCATGAAAACAAAATAGCCAATTCATTTAATTGTCATTTAATTTAATTTATCTTTGTTTGTTAAATGCGGGAGTGTGATGTGCAAAATTCTTTTTGGAGCTTCATCTATCAATTGGAAAAAACAAAAATTTTCCCAAAAATTTGGTAAAAACGATGCTTTCGACGATCTGGGGACACTACAAGAGAAGTCCAAAATCAATTTTCAACCTATTGCTATCGATTGGAGCAAACAATAATGGGTCAGGGTCCGGAACAACTCTAAGTGATGTCCAAAATAATTTTTCGAGCGACTCTTTCGATTGGAACAAAAAAAAAATGTCCCAAAAATGTCTCAACCGGTCCTTTCCACGGTACTGGGACACACCAAGTGACGTCGAAAACCAATTTTCGACCTTTCCCTATCGATTTGAGCAAAAAAAAAAACAGTTTTTCCTTACTACACTTCTAAGGAAGTGGTTCGGGCCATTCACTGCTTCATGAATGCTGAATACATGGGAATGTGAGCTTCACACGCATTCGCATTCATGAGACCCGAGCTACTTACATGCTAACATTCATGAACAGCATATTATCTTCCAATTCGCTATTAGTGAGCGCAACTCAGATTCGCGCTCACGTTTCATATTTTTAGTAGGGGCTTAAAACACTTAGTGAACCACTCAATGCTGTTCTCTGATGTGTTTCAAGTACTAAATGGTAGGTTCAATGAAATCAAATTAAAATTTTTTATAAATTTCGCATATTTTGTGTTTCGCAGAAGCGATCGAAGCAGACGATGCTGATAAATGCTTGAGTAAGGCTCTGCAAGTTGCAAGAAAAAAACACTTCCACAAAGTTTGCGTGGAAAAAAGTTTATTATTAATTATTACCAATAATTTGATTACATAGTTCCATCTGTCTCAATAATAAAATACTTCAAACTATAATAATTAATTGTGTAAATTTGTAAACTAATTTCAAATCAACTAGTTTTAAATTGCTTAAAAAAAATAGTTCTGAAAGTAGTTATTCACCACTGGTTCAGTAAGTAGTTACCAACAACTGGTTTAGAAAGTAGTTTACCAGAACTGGTTTAAAAAGTAGTTCATCGAAACTAGTTTTAAAACTAGTTGAAAAGATATGCAGAGGCGGGCAATTGACTTGTGCCTAGGACAACATAATGTTAAAATAAACAGTTCTCTCGAAGAAAATAATTCGATTGTTCAACCAGTTGTACACAAGTACTAAAGAAAAAACGCGGCAGATTTGAGAAATCTGTAGTAATGTAATCCGAAATCTATCAGGCTAAATGATGATGTCATAGCAATTTTAAGGCATACTTCTACCCATTACTAAATAAAGCAAATGCAAATACTTCGCCTTATTAAATAAAGGGAGTTGTAATCGAAATACAATGCATAAAAAATAGGTCAAGCTTGCAATTTTCTATATTATGAATATAAAGAAATACTGTAAGTTTGTCTGGACCGATTTTCGTAATTCTTTCACCTTTGTTAGGATATATTTTATTTTAAAAAACTTAGGGGATTTCAGATTGCAAGCAAACTGATATCAATGTTAAATGCTTGATGGGAAGTTTAAAACATTTTTAAATTCCATTTAAATATAATAACAGATAATTCAAGTTTAATTATTCTTATTTATAACATAAAGTTGCAATACAAAAAAATACATCCATAATATATATATTGCATATGTATGTAGTAAAAAAAAAATAAAAATATGTATTCAGAACAACTGAATTAAAAGTTTAAAGTTAAATGCTAGTTAGTGCCCAAATAGTAATTTTTAATATGTATTTTACAGAGCTTTTATGTTCAGTAGTTTTAGTGCAATAAAATTACAATCGCAAAATGCATAAATTGTTGGAGAATAACTCGCCAAGAAATGTGTAAAATCAAAAGTGCTACAAAGCAATTGCATGAATGTGTGTGTGCACTGTGTTTATGTTTTCAGATATGATTCTTAACTGGTCAATGCAGGAAGTAAAATATAATGTGCTTGCAAACCCTTAAACGTCTGCTAAAAAAGCTTACTGATGATATGACCTAGCGGACGTTGAAACTAGTATAACCAGCTAGTTGCCCATTTTTATATTCCTTTACGAGCTATTCTCGAACAATTAATGAATTTTGCGATTGTAATTTTTTTTTGTTTTTTGCACTAAAACTACTGAACATAAAAGCTTTGTAAAACACTTATTAAATTTTATATTGTTCCAAAAACACAAAGAAAGTAATTTTTAAGATTATTTCACCAATACGCAGAAAATCGAAACAAAAACTCAAAAAGGCAGTAAAGTTCATTTAATACCTTCATCATCCGGGGGTTTCGTCTCCGATTTTTTTATTTTCTTGTTCCTTTTTGTTTCCACAACTTCCAAAGGATTAAGTTCAGCTTTTGTTGAGCCCGTCGCATTATCGTCTTGATAGATATCTTCCGGCCAAACGTTGACAATAAGCTCTTCTTTAATATTGTTATCAACTTCCAACTGCTCAACTGCTGTTGTTGTTTGTATTTTTTCCAAGAAGTGGTTTGTTATGTTGACCTCAGAAATGGAAGCAAATTTCGTGCCTGTCAGTTGGGCGTGTGCCTGCTCTACTTCCGTATAGAATTGATGGAAGTCGTCTACTTTCTGCCAGCAACTATAACAGATAACGTTGGATATGGAATCCTCAAGATATGGCTAATGAAAATAATGATTTTTAATACTTGTTTGGTTATATATATATTTCTTTGATTACCTCAAACCAAAAATGTTTGGCCAAAACTTTTGCAATATTAATACTATCATCATTTCCATCAAATATATTTAGAGTACTTGAATTTTCTTGTAAACAAACGCAACAAATCATTGTTTAAACACAAATTACATTTGGTGAAGTAATATCAAAATTACATATCAATAATTTAAAGTCAAAAGGATATACTATTATAATGACGGTCGGAATCTATATTTTGACAATTTGCTTGGAATAAAACAATGTCAGATTTTCAGAAAACAAATGGTCGCGTTCATAAGTACCGGCATACAATATCAAAATAATACGTCATTTTGTTCACAACAAATAAAGGGATGCGAGTGCGAGAAAAAACAAAGTGAGATAACATGATTTTACTATATGTTAGAGTAAGATGCGCAATATTGGCTCTATCAGGACAATGACCCCAATAACAAGTATGGAGTGGTCATGTCCTGGCTAATGTGGAACTGTCCACACTTGATGGCACTGCCGGCTCAGTCACCTGACATGAATGTCATTGAAAATTTATAGTCATTGTTGGAAAACAAAATTTGAAACTAAAACATATCCAACAAAACCGGTTGAAAATAAGCATAGCAGGAAGAATGGTGCAAATCACCCCAGATACCACCCAAAAGTTAGTGCAATCTATGCAAAACAGACTGAAGGTTGTTTTAAATCAAAAGGGCTACCACACCAAATACTGGTTTTATAGAAATAAGCAAACAAAAATACTTATCTTAAGTTTCGACTAACTGCATGAAATAAACTGTGACCCGAAATTTAAATGTTCTTTAAGTTTTTCTCTTTTAATTGTTAAACTAATTAATGAAATTAAAATTTATTGTAAATTATAATATTCAAATTATTAACATTGCGATTAAAATTTTTTAATAATTTTCTAGTTTCTATTGATCTATTGATCGATTGAAAAAATTCATTCGGCTGAAAAATCACTCCCGTTTTCTTCAGTTAAATTACATATAACAAACAAAGTATTGAAAAAGCGTATAAATTTATTAAAACAGAAATTTTTATGCAAAAATACTAAATAGATTGAAAGGTCGAAATTTAAAAAAATCATGTTAAAAGAGTAAAATGTTAACTTAAGCCATTTACCAGATATATTTAAATTTTTAGTTATCTTTCAGGGCAAAAACATACCTTATATACCGGTATCCTTTGAGATATTTACACTTATTTTTCATTTATGTATATGTTAAGATACTTTCTCCAAAGCTTTTATCAATCTGGAGTAAATAGATTCTTTGCCTGAGAAAAATCAACGCGATTATAAAAGGTTGCCTATCAGCATCTTTGCAAAGAATGAACCCGTAGACAATAAAGTAGATGCAGTTCAGTGTTATTCTTGAGAAGCTTTGTTTTTTTATTTTTTTTTTTACTTTACATATATTTTCTTTAACAGCTTGCTCTCACATTCAAGCTGTGCTGTACGATTCCCACCTTGTATTTCATCTGGTAATCCCAAAACTAAACCCACTACCAATATCCGGATATGCGATACTTGCCATCACTGCGCATCACCAACGGAAATAACTAGACATCGCACATGTCCACTTTGACAGTTCAGAATGAAGTACATACATGTAGTTGGTAGTAGAGCACATATGTCAACATGTAATATATTTACAAAAATATAATTACTTTTATTCTTAAAATAAATTAACATTACTACTACATGGAATTAGGTTCCAACATCATTGAGTCATTAAATGCATTATTAACTTGAACACAATTATATACAGAGCTCACTACAGAGGTAACACCCTCAGTGATTAGTCGCTGGGAGCTACCTTTCTTCGTTTTACGCCAAATATCCCATTCTACAGGATGCATTTTTTTTTTGTGCGAATGCATGTTTGCACTCGAGTTAAATGTTCTGGTACAAAAAGGACATTTGTACAATCTTTCGCCAGTATGCTGAGCCATGTGCTCCTGTTATAAAAATAATTAACATAAATAAAATAAATTTCATTTATAAATATAATATCGTAACATACCCGCAATGTTTTGGCTTTTTTAAATGTTTTATTACACTCTTCGCAAGAAAATGTTTCATTACTATGCACATTGTAAATGTGACTTGATAGAGATCTCCGATTTTTACACGATCTATTACAATGTTTGCATATAAAACTTTTTCCATCATCATTGTGGAATCGTCTCAAATGCTGCTTTAAGTTATCCTTATCTTGCAGCCATGAATCACAATCTGGATGAGGACATTTTATACGCGGACCACTATCCTCAAAATGCAAGCGTACATGTTTTTCGAATGCCTTTTTATCACGTATTTCTTTAGCACAAACATGACAAATATTGGTTGCTCTTGTATGACGCGAGCTCGTATGTATTTGTAGTAATTGATCGCTTGCAAAACTAATAAGAACGAAAAATTAATGTTAATTATGTAAATGTAAAATGTACTATCAAATACTTAATTACAATTTAGGCTGCGGACATTTATTACACTGAAATTTGAATTCTTCAGGTGGTATATGCGATGGTTTGTGTAGTTTTAGAAAATATAGACGTGAAAATCTCCTAGGACAGAGATCACAGGCATAAGGAAGTTCCTCATCGGGAGCATGATTTGCAAGCATATGGGATCGCAATACATTTCCATCCGATAAAACTTTGTTGCATTGTTTGCATCTGTTAAAATTAAGTTTAAAATTTTCAATGATAAAAACTTTTATTTTTATAGCATATAGAGTGAGGCTCAAACTCAAAATTGTAATACTTTTGAGATTATAATAAAAGAATTTTTTGATATGTACTAATATTTTTGTTGTACTACACTATTTGAAATCAGAAACAACGGACAACTTCTTATGACATTGTTAGCAAACTTACACTTTTAAACAAGATTTTGCTTACTTATAATATTCAGGATCTTCATGCTTATATGCGTGATGTACAACTAAATAACGTTTTTTCAATTTACGACCACAACACATAACATATGGTTTTAAAATATTGTGTTGACACCTAAAATGATCTGTTAATTCAGTAAAGTCTTCTCCTACATAGGGACATAATTCACAGCCCATTGTTATGTACTTTTTAACAAGCTCCTCATCTCGTTCAGTTATACGTTGACGTTGTTTTGATTCCTTAGAAGTAACAACTTTCGATTTATCGTCTTTTGAGGCTGCTAAGTCTTCATCTTCATCAACAATGACTTTCTTTTTCAAACGCTTAGCACGCTTAACAGACTTATATGGTAACGAACTGGCGCATTTTCTTGATTTTCGACATGGTCTTTGTTTACCTTCAATTAAAGAAGAAACCTCTATAAAATACATAAAAATTGACATAAATAAATAAGTGAGCTGATAAAAAGCAGAATAGCTTTTACTATAACAAATTTCCATATCGCGTAGTTTTTAATATTACTGATTCAAAACTCTAAATGAAGTTTAATTATCGTGTATACACAAGTACTAAAGGAAAAACGCGGCAGATTTGAGAAATCTGTAGTAATATAATCAGTAATCTATCATAAAGGCTAAATGACGATTTCAGAGCAATTGTAACGCACACTTCTACCCATTACTAAATAAAGCAAGTTGTAATCTAAATACAAATACTACGCATTATTAAATAAAGCGAGTTGTATTCGAAATACAATACATTAAAAAATAGGTCAAGCTTGCAATTTTCTATATTATGTATATAAAGAAATACTGTAAGTTTGTCTTGACCGATTTTCGTAATTCTTTCACCTTTAGTAGGCTATATTTTATTTTAAAAAACTTAAGGGACGTGGTAAATAAGCTTTGCAAAAATTGGCCTGATTTCAGATTGCCAGCAAATAGATATCAATGTTAAATGCTTGATGGGAAGATAAAAACATTTTTAAATTCCATTTATATATAATTACGGATAGTTCAAGTTTAACTATTCTTATTTATAACATAAAGTTGCAACACAAAAAATTAAATCCATAGTATGTACACATATTGCCGTAATATGCATATAGTAAAAAAAAATTTAAATATTCAGAACAACTGAATTAAAAGTTTAAAGTAAAGTGCTAGTTAGTGCCCAAATACTAATTTTTAAGATTATTTCACCAATACGCAGAAAATCGAAACAAAAACTCAAAAAGGCAGTAAAGTCCATTTAATACCTTTTACCTAAGAATGACAGTATAGCTCTACCTTCACCATCTGTGGGTTCTGCCTCTGATGTTTCTATTTTAAATTCCGTGTCCCTTTCATCGTGTTCTTCATCACTGTCATCTAAACTCTTCTTTTTTTTTGTTTCCACAACTTCCAAAGGGTTAAGTTCAGCTTTTGTTGAGCCCGTCGCATCATCGTCTAGATAGTTAATATTTTCCGGCCAAACGTTGTCAATAAGCTCTTCTTTAATATTGATATCAACTTCCAACTGCCCAACTGCTGGTGTCGTTTGTATCTTCTCCAAGAAGTGGTTTTTTATGTTGACCTCAGAAATGGAAGCAAATTTCGTGCCTGTCACTTGGGCGTGTGCCTGCTCTACTTCCGTATAGAATTTATGGAAGTCGTCTACTTTCTGCCAGCAACTATAACAGATAACGTTGGATATGGAATCCTCAAGATATGGCTAATGAAAATAATGATTTTTAATACTTGTTTGGGAACAATTTTACTTTTGGGCCAATGCTCCATTTTCTTTTTTTTTTTAGAAACATGGAGTTTTACCCCCTAAAACCGAATCTGAAGAAAAAAATGTCGGTCTCTTATGGCTTCCGAGATTAAATTGGTCAAAGTTTGAAAATTCCCCCTTATGTAAATAAATTGTGTAAAAATTTTTTTATAAATTTTTTATTTTTTTTTTTTCGATAAAACACGTCAAAATAAATCGAAAATATTAAATAAAAAAAGTCGATACCACATTTGGTTTTCGAAATATCGATACTAAAAAATCCTAAAGTTAGTATGTCCAACACCGTATTCGGTAGCCACAGTAATTATAAATCAAAAGTAGGGTAAGTGGGCGGCCTGTGGCCGCTTTTAGGGATTTTAAACTCCCAAAAATCCGACACCGGCTTCGCGGTGGTCTTCGACCGCGGATCAGTCTATAAAATATCCAACACCTTTTAGCCACAGTAATTTTTCACTGTCACACTTACATACGTGTGGGTTGGAGCAAAATGTGAATATTCGAAACTTTGAACCGCTATAATTTCTAAACCATTTGAGATAAAATTTTTTTTTTATCGCCATTTCATTTAGGGACCCTAAATACATAATATGTAAACGCATTTTGAAGTGGATATTTTCGTGAAAATAAATGTGAATTTTTGAAACTTTAAACGGTTGTATCTTCTAAACCATTCAAGACCGACAATTTTTTTTAGCACCATTGGGATCAGCGCCCCAAAATACATAATACAAAATTAAAATTTTAGTATTCGGGCTATTGGCCCTAAAGTAAAATTATGCCCTTGTTTGGTTATATATATATTTCTTTGATTACCTCAAACCACAAATGTTTAGCCAAAACTTTTGCAATATTAATACTATCATCATTTCCATCAAATATATTTAGAGTGCTTGAATTTTCTTGTAAACAAACGCAACAAATCATTGTTTAAACACAGATTACATTTGGTGAAGTAATATCAAAATTACATATCAATAATTTAAAGTCAAAAGGATATACTATTATAATGACGGTCGGAATCTATATTTTGACAATTTGCTTGGAATAAAACAATGTCAGATTTTCAGAAAACAAATGGTCGCGTTCATAAGTACCGGCATACAATATCAAAGTAATACGTCATTTTGTTCACAACAAATAAAGGTATGCGAGTGCGAGAAAAAACAAAGTGAGATAACATGATTTTACTATATGTTAGAGTAAGATGCGCAATATTGGCTCTATCAGGACAATGACCCCAATAACAAGTATGGAGTGGTCATGTCCTGGCTAATGTGGAACTGTCCACACTTGATGGCACTGCCGGCTTAGTCACCTGACATGAATGTCATTGAAAATTTATAGTCATTGTTGGAAAACAAAATTTGAAACCAAAACATATCCAACAAAACCGGTTGAAAATAAGCATAGCAGGAAGAATGGTGCAAATCACTCCAGATACCACCCAAAAGTTAGTGCAATCTATGTAAAACAGACTGAAGGTTGTTTTAAATCAAAAGGGCTACCACACCAAATACTGGTTTTATAGAAATAAGCAAACAAAAATACTTATCTTAAGTTTCGACTAACTGCATGAAATAAACTGTGACCCGAAATTTAAATGTTCTTTAAGTTTTTATCTTTTAATTGTTAAACTAATTAATGAAATTAAAATTTATTGTAAATTATAATATTCAAATTATTAACATTGCGATTAAAATTTTTTAATAATTTTCTAGTTTCTATTGATCTATTGATCGATTGAAAAAATTCATTCGGCTGAAAAATCACTCCCATTTTCTTCAGTTAAATTACATATAACAAACAAAGTATTGAAAAAGCGTATAAATTTATTAAAACAGAAATTTTTATGCAAAAATACTAAATAGATTGAGAGGTCGAAATTTAAAAAAATCATGTTAAAAGAGTAAAATTTTATCTTAAGCCATTTACCAGATATATTTAAATTTTCAGTTATCTTTCAGGGCAAAAACATACCTTATAGACCGGTATCCTTTGAGATATTTACACTTATTTTTCATTTATGTATATGTTAAGATACTTGCTCGAAAGCTTTTATCAATCTGGAGTAAATAGATTCTTTGCCTGAGAAAAATCAACGCGATTATAAAAGGTTGCCTATCAGCATCTTTGCAAAGAATGAACCCGTAGACAATAAAGTAGATGCAGTTCAGTGTTATTCTTGAGAAGCAGAAACGCCAGATTGGTTTGTTTTTTGTTTATTTTTTTTTTTACTTTACATATATTTTCTTTAACAGCTTGCTCTCACATTCAAGCTGTGCTGTACGATTCCCACCTTGTATTTCATCTGGTAAGCCTTAAACTCAACCCACTACCAATATCCGGATATGCGATACTTGCCATCACTGCGCATCACCAACGGAAATAACTAGACATCGCACATGTCCACTTTGACAGTTGAGAACGAAGTACATACATGTAGTTGGTAGTAGAGCACATATGTCAACATGTAATATATTTACAAAAATATAATTACTTTTATTCTTAAAATAAATTAACATTACTACTACATGGAATTAGGTTCCAACATCATGGAGTCATTAAATGCATTATTATCCTGAACACAAATATTTACAGAACTCACTACAGAGGTAACACCCTCAGTGATTAGCCGCTGGGAGCTACCTTTCTTTGTTTTACGCCAAATATCCCATTCTACAGGATGCATTTTTTTCTTGTGCGAATGCATGTTTGCATTGGAGTTAAATGTTCTCGTACAAAAAGGACACTTGTACAATCTTTCGCCAGTATGCTGAGCCATATGCTCCTGTTATAAAAATAATACATATAAATAACATACATAAATCTATTTATAAATATAAGATCGTAACATACCCGCAATGTTATGGCCTTTTTAAATGTCTTATTACACTCTTCACAAGAGAATGTTTCATTACCATGCACATAGTTAATGTGACTTGTTAGAGATCTGCGGTTTTTACACGATCTATTACAATGTTTGCATATAAAACTTTTTCCTGCATCATTGTGTCGTCTCAAATGCTGCTTTAAGTTATCCTTATCTTTCAGCCATGAATCACAATCTGGATGAGGACATTTTATACGCGGACCACTATCCTCAAAATGCAAGCGTACATGTTTTTCGAATGCCTGTTTATCACGTATTTCTTTAGCACAAACATGACAAACATTGGTTGCTCTGGTATGACGCATGCTCGTATGTATTTGTAGTAAATGATCGCTTGCAAAACTAATAAGTACGAAAAACGAATTTTAATTAAGTAAATGTAAAATGCACTCTCAAATCATTACAATTTAGGCTGCGGACATTTATTACACTGAAATTTGAATTCTTCAGGTGGTATATGTGATGGTTTGTGTAGCTTTAGAAAATATAGACGTGAAAATCTCTTAGGACACAGATCACAGGCATAATGAAGTTCCTCATCGGGAGCATGATTTGCAAGCATATGCGATCGCAATACATATCCATCGGAGAAAACTTTGTTGCATTCTTTGCACCTGTAAAAGTTTGAGTTACATTGTAAAAAAAGAAACAACATTAAGCATAACTGTACTGTTGCTAGCAATATTCGTTAGTTTAAAATTTTCAATGACAGTGACTTTTACTTTTATTTGTATGGTGAAGTTCTAAGGTTACAAAACTTCTCAGTTTATAAAAGAATTGACTTTTTTAATAACACTAGTACTAACACTAGTACTACATTATTAGAAATCAGCAACAAGCAACAACTTCTTAAGATATTGTTAGCAAACTTACACTTTTAAACAAGATTTTGCTTACTTATAATATTCAGGATCTTCATGCTTATATGCGTGATGTACAACCAAAAACCGTTTGTTCAATTTACGACCACAACACATAACATATGGTTTTAAAATATTGTGTTGACACCGAAAATGATCCGTTAATTCAGTAAAGTCTTCTCCTACATAGGGACATAATTCACAGCCCATGGTTATGTACTTTTTAACAAGCTCCTCATCTCGTTCGGTTATTCGTTGGCGTTGTTGTTTTGATTTCTTAGAACTTACAACTTTTGATTTATCGTCTATTGAGGCTGCTAAGTCTTCATCTTCATCAACAATGACTTTCTTTTTACAACGTTTAGCACGCTTGACAGACTTATGGGGTAAGGATATTGCGCGTTTTCTTGATTTTCGACGTGGTCTTTGTTTATCTTAAATTAAAAAGAAAAAAATAACTTAGCTGATAAAAAAAGAATAACTTTTACTATAACTTATGTCTATATCCAACGTAGCTTTTAATATTACTGATTCAAAACTTTAAATTGAGTTTAATTATCGCCTACACTTGTGCGCAAGCACTAAAGAAAAACGCAGCAGATTTGAGAAATATGTAGTAATCTAATTCGTAATTTATCATAAAGGATACATGGCGATGTCATAGCAATTGTAATGCATACTTCTACGCATTACTAAATAAAGCAAGTTGTAATCGAAATACAAATATGCAATAAAAAAATTTTTCAAGCTTGCAATTTTCTATATTACATAAAGAGAGACAGTAAGTTTGTCTTGACCAATTTCCGAAATTCTATCACCTTAATAGTCTATATTTTATTTTAACAAACTAAAGGGACGTGCCATATAGCTTGTTATCATACGTGTGAATTTAATTAATATTCATATTGACACCAACAATATCGACCCAATAGCAATATTGTTATCAAAAGTAAGCTTTGCGAAAATTGGCCTGATTTCAGATTGCCAGTAAAGCGATATCAATGTTAAATGTTTGATGGGAAGTTTAAAACAGTTTTAAATTCCATTCAAATATGATTACGGATAGTTTAAGTTTAACTATGCTTACATATAACATAAGGTTGCAATACAGAAAATGAGATACATATCGTCACCTAACATCCAAAAAGGCGGAACAACAAAAAGTTCAAAATCGAGTTTTTGATTGATTATGATGCATTTGACTAAACTATGTATATGTCCCTACAAAATTTTGAAGTTCTATATCCAATAATAAGGATTTTACTAACGAAATTCAAAAGGCCCTTACAAGAAGTTTTTTAGTTACACATAGCAAAAAGACGTAACACACTAGTATAAAAAAAATTAAACATATCCATAACAATATATTTTTTCAGTGCAAATACGTTTTTTTGCTTCTTCTGTATAAAACTGAAAAGTGTGTTTCTAGATTATTCATCGAAACAAAAACTCAAAAAGGCAGTAAAGTGCATTTACTACCTTTTACCTGAGAATGACTGTACTCTACCTTCATCATCTGTGGGGTCCGCCTCTGATGTTTCTACTTTAAATTCAGTGTCCCTTTCATCGTATTCTTCATCACTGTCATCTGAATTCTTGTTCTTTTTTGTTTCTACAACTTCCAAAGGATTAAGTTCAGCTTTTGTTGTGCCCGTCGCATTATCGTCTAGATAGTTAATATTTTCCGGCCAAACGTTGTCAATAAGCTCTTCTTTAATATTGATATCAACTTCCAACTGCCCAACTGCTGGTGTCGTTTTTATTTTCTCCAAAAAGTGGTTTTTTATATTGACCTCAGAAATGGAAGCAAATTTCGTGCTTGTCAGTTGGGCGTGTGCCAGCTCTATTTCCGTATAGAATTGATGGAAGTCGTCTACTTTTTGCCAACAACTATAACAGATAACGTTGGATATGGAATCTTCAAGATATGGCTAATGAAAATAATGATTTTTAATACTTTTTTGGTTATTTATTATATATTCTTTGTTTACCTCAAACCAAAAATGTTTAGCCAAAACTTTTGCAATATTAACACTTTCACCATTTCCATCAAATATATTTAGAGTACTTGAATTTTCTTGTAAACAAACGCGACAAATCATTGTTAAAAAACAAATTGCATTTGGTAAAGCAATACCAAAATTGAATATCAATAATTTAAAGTCAAAAATATACTATTAAAATGAGGATCGGAATCTATATTTTGACAATTTGCTTGGAATAAAACAATGTCAGATTTTCGGAAAACAAATGGTCGCGTTCATAAGTGCCGGCATATAATATCAAAATAAAATGTCAAAGAGCTAAACAGAATGGGTCGTGCAGTATCGTTCTGTTTTTAAGCTAAAAACAGATTTGGGACGTGCGATTTATCTTATGTGTCAAATCGCTCCAAAAATAAAATATTTTCTGCGATAAATTCATATTGTCTGATTTTTTTTCTCGCTCTCGCATCGTACTTCCATTGTGCATATTTTTCGCAATCTTACTAGTTTTCGAGTTAAAAATCTACAAAACAACAAACGTAATGTCTTCGGTGACACACTGCTGGCCCGAATTTAAAAAAATTTTGATTATAAACTTAATTAACAAAAAAAAAAAAAAATGGTGCTCCTGAGCTTGAGAAAGTTTTAATCTTGTTACTCATTTCAATTGAGAAGCTCAGTAGATTAATATATTTGTTAAAAACGAAAAACTTATTTATATTTACATTTGTTATTTTTTGTTTCTCAAAAGGAGCTATATAGAACTTTCAAGTAGTTTTTTTAAGTCTACAAGTTTTGTTTACACCATAAAGTTTAACTTATTTACCAAATATTTTGGAGTTTCGTACATCATGGGTTAATTTATTGACAAGAAATTATATTTTTAGCTTTGATTAATTAACACAGTATGGTAATACTTAGACACACGAGAACTGTCAAAAATATGGTAGAAAATTATTTTTCTGTTTTATTTGCAACATTTAAATTCATTGAAAAAAATGGTTTGCTGCCTGTGTCTGGAGGAAGTAATAAGCGATATAAACATATTTGATGAACGAGGAAAACGTTTTGATATTGCTCGCACATTAGGAAAATATTTTTGGTTTGAAGTATGCAAGAAGTATGACTACGGATCCATTAGTAATTAAAAAAATAAATATTTGTATTTGTAGCCATCAATGGAAGACCCAATATCTACTGTCATTTGTTATGATTGTTGGAGAAAGGTAATGGAGTTTCATCAGTTCTACCTTAAGGTGCAGCAGGCTCATTGCCAATATTCACGAACTCACGTTACCGACAAAAGCATGGAAAAAGAAAAACTCGGTACTGACGAAAATACACAGGAATCACAAAAGACAATTGAATATGTATGGCATGAAAATATGTTAAGTTATGCTGACGATGGAAGCGAAACGAAAAGAGGCGGTGACAATATAGATAACATAGAAATAGAAGTTTGTGTAGCTAAAGATCAAACGAACGAAAATGAAACCAAGGTCGAAATTGAGAACTCCCCTGCCCATGGGTGTCAAATAGTAGAAGAGACTCAAGACTCAGATGAAAATGTAGATGACAATTGTACACGCTTATTATGTCCTTTTCCAAATTGTGATCGTTGGCTTAAGGATAAAAATAATTTGCGAACGCACATAAGGCAGCAACATCCTAACGATAACATCAAAAATTCATATATTTGCTATATATGTGATCGGTTTTGTAAAAATCGAAATTCCTATACAAATCACATACGATATGCGCACAGCAATAAAACATTTACTTGTGAAGAGTGCAATAAAACATTCAAAAAGGCCATCACTTTGCGGGTTAGCTATGAAGCCTTTATTGGAGTTTACCCGTTCTCAGTTATTTAAAATATTTCTTTCTAGGAACACATGGCTCGACATACTGGTACTAAGCTGTATAAATGCCCTTTTTGTATACGAACTTTTAATTCAAATGCAAACATGCATTCACATAAGAAAAAAAAGCATCCCGAAGAATGGGATATTTGGCGTAAAACAAAACATGGAAGCTCACAAAAATTAATTTAGCTTAAAATAACCAACCTTACACGATTGTGATATGTGAATCCTTCACGAGTTAAACCATTCTTCATTTAATAAAAAAGAAAGTCTAGTATGCTCAATAAAAATATCCTTAGTGCATTTATTTTACAAAGTTTTCGTGTTTTAATGTTCTATTCAGCTTACATTCCCCCAGATGCAGAATATTGACGCTAGCATTCACGTCTCGATTCCAACTAGTATGAGAATTTGGGCAAAATTGATAACGGTGTGGTGATTTCCATGTGGTATTTCGCTGAAGACAATTGGCGCAAAGTTTAGTACGAAATTCATTCCGGTACAAGAAAATTCTGCAATTGTATACGCGTGTATTCCATGAATTTAATGTAGTAATTGGTGATAATTGACATTCCAGAGAAGAAGGACGAGGAGAAGATTTGCTGTGCCATGCCTATTGTCTAATTCAATAAAAAGATTAAATAAAAATGCAGTCGGAAATAAAGGAAGGTTCATCTGCTAAGGATTGTAAAATGACAAAAAATAAAGGTAGGAGTGTCCCGGACAAAGGAGTGTCCCGGACAAAATTAACGAGACAAAAGAATTAATTAATTTACTCTTAAATTTTAGTTGAACATAGAGCATCCCCACATCAATTTGTTATTATACATTCATACGTGATTTTTGCAACCACCTGTAACGTTTTGCAGCATAAAACATGGTTTTTTTGTATCAAATTAGACCATTGGATTTGGAATATATTTTGGCGGCATTGGTATACAAATAAATGTATGTGGTAGATATTTTTCAGTATTTTTAGATTAGAATATCTCAACAACCGAAACCACTAGAGAAATTCTGACCCCGGATTCGTATTCAGGTTCAGATACTTAGAATTGACCAAATTTTGTCGAACTGTGTAATTATAAAATTTACAACACGTTTTCATATTGAAATCCACGTTTTTAAACAAACGATTTGCATATGATTACCAAATTACGATACAAAGTTGACTCGTTACATTCTCTCAAATCACCGAATACGTTTTATGTTTGTCAGCAAAACTAATATGCAACCGTCACGCAACTTCGAAATTTTTGTACGCTACTAATATAAGCAACCTTCAAAATTTGTTGATTAACGAAAAAGTGCTAAACTAAGATTAGCCTTTATAATAATCTTTGATCCTAAATGATTTGCCGCGTTTGTCTTGGGGAATTATATACTACCTTAAATATATTTGATGAAAATGGAAAACCTTACGACATAGCACATGTACTGAGAAAACATCTATGGTTTGAAGTAAATATAATAAATAAGTCACATTAACTTAAGCACATCATCATTAAATTTTTAGCCTTGTTCTGATGATTCCTCAACAGTTGTGTGTTGTAATTGTTGGCAAAATGTTTATGATTTTCATCAGTTCTATGTTAAAGTGGAGCAGGCTCATATGTTGTCAAAAACTAATGTTACCACTATTGCTGAAGTTGATATTGGTAGCAATTTTACCGTTGGACCACAAGCAACAGAGATGATTGAAATTAAGGAGGAGTTGATGGAAAATATATATGAAAAAAATTTCGAAGAAAAAAAAGTTGATGTCAATCCGCTAGATTTTATTGACGCAACAAATTGGACACCATCAGAAGAAACTCATTTAAGCAAAGAAAAATTGTCTGATCAATTAAATGCTAAATTAGATGCTGAAGTGAACGGTAAGTACCTGCATGGTTATATTCATTTTGAACATTTTTTCATTTCTACGTTTCTGTAGGAAAGCGAAAACTTCGAAGAAAGGCATCATCACACTCTAAGTCACCAACCATGTTGGATGAAAGTCCCTTTAAATGGCGTAATCGGGACAAAAATAAAAATAACTTGGACAACAATGCGGAACCAAAAGTATTAAAACAAAATGAACTATCAGTCGTAGAAACTTATTTGATTGCACGGAAACGACGACGGAGTATCACTGATCGTGAACTAGATCTGATTGCGAAGCATATTTCTATGCAGTGTGAATTGTGTTATTTCATAACTAAAAATTACAATGACTTTGTGGATCATTTTAACCAGAGGCATGAAGGTGTGACCCCAAACGTCAAGTGTTGCGGTCGCAAATTGAATAAACGTTTCTTATTTATCCAACATGCACTAAAACATGAAGATCCTGATCATTTCAAGTAAATGTGTTATTTTGAGCCAGGCAATAAGTCAAGCAGGGAGCAATGCTTCTTGTAAAACTTTCTAACAAAAAAGTTTTATTTTTGTTTTTTTTTATCGTTATCGTAAATTGTTTGAAGTTTATGCTTATTCAAGCATTTTTCTGCAAAAATAATACATAATCCAGTCAGTAAATCATTTGGTCGCGAAAATATGCTAGGATTTGGTGATGAGTTCTTGAACGAATACACAAAATTCGTGCTAAAATAAATTATTCATATCAAAGTACTGTGTGACCAGGCCTCTTAAGCCTTTATACCTAATTAAATTTAAAACTCTACTTATTTCTTTATTTATTAGGTGTAACGAATGCAACAAAACTTTCTCTGTAGCCGATAGTTTGCGTTCTCACATGCTCGAAAATCATGCGCCCAAAGAGAAGCTAAAATATATTTGTGATCTTTGTCCGAAGCGATTTTCAAAACAACATTATCTTAACCTTCACAAATCATCCCATATACCGCCTGATGAATGGATATTTTTATGTGAAAATTGTCCACAGCCTAAATAGTAAGAATTTTTTCAAAGAATATCCAACTAAAACTTAACATTAAAAATTTTTCTCTATGATTTTTAATACTAACAGTTTTGCCAGCAATCATTTACTACAAATGCACCGAAATGTTTGTCATTTAAAAGCAGCAAATGTGTGTCATGTTTGTGCCAAAGAAATACGTGACAAATCATCTTTTGAAAAGCATTTGCGTCTGCATTTTGAAAACAGTGGTCCACGTGTAAAATGTCCTCATCAGGGCTGTGATAGTTTTCTTAAAGATGACGATAATTTGAAAACACATATGAGACGTCACAACGAAGAAGGTCAAGCATTTATCTGCAAACATTGTAATAAGTTGTGTAAAAATCGTAATGCCTTAACGAGTCACATTCACTATGTGCATAATAACAAAACTTATAGCTGTCATCTTTGCGATAAATCGTTCAAAAAAGCCATAACATTAAAGGTACGGGAACTTTGTTTTAAATTTAAGATGTATAGTTCTTATATTATATTTTTTTGCAGGAGCATATGGTTCAACATACTGGAGGTGTCCTGTACCAATGTCCATTTTGTACGCGAACTTTTAACTCGAATGCAAACATGCACTCTCATAAGAAAAAAATGCATCCTGTTGAGTGGGATGATTGGCGTAAAACTAAAAATAAGTAGCTTATGCAACTTGAACGTACTAAATGGAAATAATGTCAAAATCTGTTCACAAATTGGATATACATATATGAACATCACGGCAATATTGTTTTATTTTGTTTAAGATCTCTGCGTATAAGGTATTCCACGCCAAATCGATCACCATTTTGTTTTTTTGAAATTTATTTTCTTAGTACTGGTTGAGAGTATTCTCCAAAATTTTTTTTATCAAGCAATTAAATTTTTGAAAACTACTTTTATTGACGGTTTTTTTATTTAAAATACTGGCAGCGCCATTTTGAGTAACGTACTAAGCACAAAGCTAAAATTTTGTCTATGATTGATTTAGTACTAGTAAAATAAGAAAATCAAAATCTGGCAGCATTGGCGCAGTAGCGAAGGCTAAAATTTTGTGTATATGTAATTTAGTACTAGTAAGATAAGAAAATCAATATCTGGCAGAATTGGCGCGATTGCGAAGGTACACAACGTTTCGAAATGCAAAATATTTTTGAAAAAATCATAACTGGAGAACGGCTGAAGGGATTTCCAAAATATAGATGTCATATGAAAGATAATTTAATAAGCTATATTTGTTCACAAAATTTTGAAAATTTTAGGGTGTACCTTCGCGACTTCGCCAAATCGGCCATATGTATATTTTCTTATTTTACTAGTACTAAATTAACTATACACAAAATTTTAGCCTTGTGCGAGTATGTTGCTCAAAGTGGCTGCCAGCTCTTAGACTATTATGACTATCAGCCAAATTTATTTTTTTTTGTTTCAAAACTCATTTTTAAATGTACTTTTTATATTAAATATAGAACATTTTTTTAAAACAATATAATTATGAGATTTTTAGTTTTCAAAAATAAAACAAAGTTTTTAACAACGTTTGTACTTAGGATGTTATGGATATCCGTATCCGTAACCGAAACCACCGGATATCTGAAAAAACAAGTCATCCGTAACCGTAACCGAAACCGAAATAAAGATTTTTTATTATCCGTATCTGTAACCGAAACCTGCAGGTAATATATAATCCACTTAGAAATCGGCTTAGTGGAGAAAAAGCACCAAAATTACTTTTTGTAAAATATAATTTACCTTTACTTCAGTTAAAAAACTAATTTCATTGATTTTTACTAAACATAAAGAAAAACAAAAATACAATAAAAGTTTTTTTTTTATTTTTTAATGATCCGTTCATCTCTACCATCAATCGATTATGTCTAACAATCTCTAAGTTCTGCGATTGATATGGACTTGTTCAGCCAGCCTAAGCACTTCAAAAATTTTGAATCAATTCAAGACTTTTTGTACTGAGCGCCATTTTCGTAAAGCGCTTGATCTTCAGAGCATTCAAACCAGACTTAAACGTCAACGCAATTTCTCAGTATTTAAGTAGTCGGTGCTTGCGTTCAAACTAGCGCTTTCTGTTTGTACGCTGCAACTAATCAAAGCGCTTGGGCTGGCTGAAAGGGTAGTGACAAAATTTTTTTACAATTTGACACTAAGGCCATACCGTTACTCTGTTTATTTTCTGGTTTTGTTAAAATGATCTGCCGTGTCTGCCTTGAGGATTCTTACAGTGTTTTGAAAATATTTGATGATAGTGGAGACCTTTACGATATAGCAAACATTTTGGGAAAATATCTTTGGTTCAAGGTAAATGCTCAGAAAACTAAAATTTTTAAGCTCAAACATAAAATTTGTATTCAAAATTTAGCCTTGCCTCGACGATCCCATTTCAACTATTGTTTGTTGTGATTGCTGGCAAAGTGTCCATGAGTTCCACCAGTTTTATATTAAAGTTCAGCAGGCTCATACCATTTTAACGAGTGCCCATACTGATGTCAACATCTCTGAAGTTAATGTTGAAAACAAAACTTTTGCTGAATATGTGCCAGCCGCAGAGCAATTTGAGTCTACTCTTGTTATTAAAGAAGAATCAGTGGATGATGATGCCGATGAAATAGACGGTAAAATAAAAGAGGAGCTAAATCCATTGGAAGATTTTGAAACACAAATTTGCAGTACAGGAATAGAGTCTCAAGTGCTCGAGGACTTAAAAACTATTTCGGACAATTTAACAGAAGGTAAAATTATTTATTTAGTATTCATGTGTAGCCAAAAATCGGAAAAAAAAATATTGTATGTATTATGTTGTTTTTGCGTCTACTTCTTGCCTAACTTAAGGAGCATTACTCACCTAGCGTTACCAACATGTTTACATCAGCGACAAAACCGTGTAATTCTGTTGTTTTAAGCTGTTTAATTCATTAAATTAATGTTAAAAAAAAAAATAATAAATGAGGGTATATTACTTCACCTAGCAGAATGAAACCATTATAGGCTATGATACTTAAAAACTGGAAGCTAAGTCTATGTAATCTAATCACATAGCTTTCATGCTTCTTTTAAAAGTAATCGCTTTTTCTTTTTGCAGCAATGACATTTACAAGTAGAACCCAAAAATGGCGACACAGATTAAAAGAGGATGAAAACAGATATAAAGCATACCTTCAAAATGAAAGGGAAAGGGATAAAAAAAGGAGAGAAACTTTAAAACGTACACTGAATGAAGATTCTTTGGCTATAAGAAGGCAAAAAGATAGAGAAAGAAAAAAAAAGTATCGACTAAGAAAAAAATTGCTTAAGGAAGGCCTTAATGAAATGTTTGCTTCAAAGTTATTTAATGAAATATAGTGTTCATAAATAACTTATCAAAGTATTACTTTGCTCAAATACTGTGCCATAAGATAAGCTCATGTAAATACATATATTTTTTTGAATAGAAAATATTAAATTTTGTCCTAATTCACCATAGTAAAAATTGGAAATATGTTTCTCATAATAAATATACATTTGTAATGTTAATGTATCAACAAAATTAGCTTTATTTAAGTCTTATACTTATACAAAATAAATAAAAATAGTCGAACAGTAAAATATTGTTATTTCCACTAAGTAAACATGCTCTATAAATATTTGCTTCAATCGGACACTTTTAGGAAATTTTGATTTAGTTATATTTTTAGTGTTGTTTGTTTGGTAAGTCAGCGTTTACACAGGCAAATTCGGTGAAACAAATTCTTGTCTATTCTCTTTTGTGGTATTTGTTTGGCATTTGCAACATACGACAAATTTTTTACCTTGTCCCTTTGGTTTTTCCCCACTTGTCCACAAACAAGGAAACTTTTCGGCAAGAATTTGTGTGTGTAAACTCCGAGTAAATAACCCAAAAGAATGAACGTTACGGTAGAATGAAATTGTAGTGAAAACTGCATATCAGAATGAAGAAACCTTAGATTAGTGTCAATAACTATACACTTAATTTTACGAAAAACGTATGTGATATGATGTAGGGGAATTGGCTTTGATCTTGCCGCTCAATGAACTTTGGGTCTGAAAAGCCCTAAACTTAAAGTCTCTTGGTTTTATTTCCAAGCGCAAAGGGCCTGATTAATGACAAATGCAACCCCGTTTTCTTAAATTTCCATTATACGATTATTTTTTGCACAGGTCGTTGGGTGGGTAGATATCATCAGGGTTGATTGATGTTTTTTTTTATCAATAAATAGCAGAAAAAAATTTGTATTTGTTAAATCTTTTCAATATGACATCAGGTCAAAACCGATCTATCCTCCATGTCGCAGTTTAAAACAAAATCGTGAGTATATTCTCCACCCGGTTGCAAAACGTATTATATGAACGACCCCTGACTATGAATTAAATGCTAAAAAGAACATGTCGCCAGAGATCAGTTGAAATTTTTATAAAATAATATTTTACTTTCACAGACAATATCATAATTTTATTCTTCTAATTCTTTAAGGAAAGCCTAAATTACGGAAAAAATCATCGAAACGCCAAGCAACGCCGACAGAAAGTGATGAACCTATCAAGCGTTCCAAACGTTGCAATAAAAAAAGAACTGTCAGCGAACATGATAAGGATAAGGACAATAAGCAGACAAAAGCACCAAAACGCAGGATGTGTATAGAAAATATAACAGCGAATGAATTAGATCTAATTAAAAAACACATTCCTATGCAGTGCGAATTGTGCTTCTTTATAGCTGATAGCTACATTATATTTACTGATCATTTTAAAGCTGAGCATGCAGGTGTGAAACCATATGTTAAATGCTGTAGTCGAAGGTTAAATAGACCTTTTTCGTTCGTTCAGCATGCACTTAAACATGAGAATCCTGAAAATAACAAGTAAATATATAATTGTGGGTGCTTTAAATTAAATTAAAAAAAAATTATTGGTACATACCACTTACCAATAGCCATAATATACATATGTATGTATAAAACAATAGAATGGTATTTGTCCTTAGAACAATAGTTACTATATCGGCCTATTTTAGAAAGTAAGTTAAAAGCCATATATATTAAACATGGTCGAATTAGAAAAAAAAATATAACCAGGTTTGAAGCAGGTACAAATAGAGGTAATATGAATATGAAATACGAAATATGAATTTTTTAATGGGCTGAATGCTTATCTGAAAGCTCTATAAATTTAAATAAGATTTGCATAAAAAAAAATTGAAAAATATTTCTGTTAGATATTGCGCTTTTGGCCGGAAGGTCGAATTCGGGTGTTAATCTGAATTTTAAAAGGTTCTCTCAGAAACGCATAAATAACTTTTATTTTAGAAAATTTTTCAAAATAAAAATGATGCAGTTTTCCTATGTTTAGTCTAATTAACCAGTTCTTAAAGTCAGGAACTTTTAAAATTGTTTCAATTCTATTTTACTACACTTAAAACATGTAATTTTAGATTTTTTTTTCTGAAATTCCAACTTTAACCTTAAAAATTTCTCAGAAAAAAAAAAATTTTTCAAAATTTTTAAATTATTTTTCACTGTTATATAGCCTACTATCTTTGGGCTTAACTGAAAGAAGCCAGTTATTTTTGAACGTCTTTAAATTGCTTCATTCAAAAGAAAATGTACAAATTGATGATGTTACATATTTTTGATTTTATTTTTACTTGCCCTACTAATATGCAATTGATTATGTATTTGAATAAGGATCTGACCCTTTAAAGGTATTTCATTGTCTTATATGTTCAATTGTACCCTAAAAATGATAAATCCAAAAGTGCAATTAAGCTTCGGCTTGGACTTTTGAGGACGGTGAAAATTTGTCAATTTTTTATTTTTTTTAACTATTGTATAACTAAAAACTATACATTTTTAATGCCTACACATCATATAACTTTTTGTAGAGAAGCAGATTTCCTATCAAAATGGCACTTTATAAAGTAAAAAACTTATTTTTTAAATAATAAAGTTGAAGAATTAGTGAAGTCATACAATAGTAGATAGCTTTGAACGACCGTATTTCAGCCAATTTTTATCAAAAATTCTTTTGAGGATCACCAAACTACGTCATCTATCTTTTCTGTGAACCAATGACTATACCTAAATCCACACAGAAAAAAGTTATACACAAGAATTTAAATAAGGACAACAAATTGAAAATATTCGGGTTTTTCAAATAGTCTTTTCGACTTAACTTATTTAAAAAATAAGTTTTTTGACTTTATAAAGTGCCATTTTGATAGGAAATCTGATTCTCTACAAAAAGTTATGTGATGTGTAGGCATTAAAAATGTACATATAGTTTTTGAGTTATAGTCAAAAAAAATAAAAAATGGACAAATTTCCACCGTGCTCAAAAGTCTAAGCCGAAGCTTAATTCCACTTTTGGATTTATCTTTTTCAGGGTACAATTGAACTATAAGACAATGAAATACCTTTAAAGAGTTAGATCCTTATTCAAATACATAATCAATTGCATATTAGTAGGGCAAGTAAAAATAAAATCAAAAATATGTAACATCATCAATTTGTACATTTTCTTTTGAATGAAGCAATTTAAAGACGTTCAAAAATAACTGGCTTCTTTCAGTTAAGCACAAAGGTAAAAACAAAAAATAATTTAAAAATTTTGAAAATTTTTTTTTGCTGAGAAATTTTTAAGGTTAAAGTTGGAATTTCAGAAAAAAAATCTAGAATTAAATATGTACATGTTTTAAGTGTTGTAAAATAGAATTGCAACAATTTTAAAAGTTTCTGACCTTAAGGACTGGACTAAACATAGGAAAACTGCATTATTTTTATTTTGAAATATTTTCTAAAATAAAAGTTATTTATGTGTTTCTGAGAGAACCTTTTAAAATTCTGATTAACACCCGAATTCGACCTTCCGGCCAAAAGCGAAATATCTAACAGAAATATTTTTCATTTTTTTTTATGCAAATCTTATTTAAATTCATAGAGCTTTCTGATAAGCTTTCAGCCCATTAAAAAATTCATATTTCGTAAATTTCTGAACAGGTCTAATATACATACATAAGTATATAATAATGAAATTATATTTTAATCAGAAACAATGGAGCTGTTCTTTCGGAGAAAAAGGATTTGAACATGATTTTCTTATATGTATATCATTGCTATTGCTTAGTGGTACCAAAATGAAGATTTAATTTTTTATGCAAATAAAAACAATATCACAGTAATGGCTAGAATATAATATAAATATAGTACTTTGTACATCCTCATTTAGTTCATACATGTACTTATGTATATTCATTGTAGAAAATTTTAATAATCTGTCATATTTTCTTTAGATGTTACATATGCAACAAAAGTTTTTCCGAACCTGATGTTTTACGTACTCATACGCTGAAGTTTCATGCACCTAAAGAGCAACTTAAATACGCTTGTGATCAATGTCCGAAGAGATTTTTGAATAGGTATAATTTAAAACTTCACATGCCACTGCATATCCCTCAAGATGAATGGAAATTTGTGTGTGAACAATGCCCGCAGCCTAAGAAGTAATATATATAAAGTTGTTATACTAAATAATTATTAACAGTATGCTTTGCAGCTTCCCAAGTGACCATTTGCTTCAGAATCACAGAAATGTATGCCATGAAAAACCAGTCAGTGTGTGTCATATATGTGGCAAAGAGTTCCGATATGGTCCCTCATTCGATAAACATGTACGCTCACATTTTGCGGTTGCTGGTCCACGTTTAAAATGCACACTACCCGGTTGCGATACTTGGCTCAAAGATGAGGAAAACTTAAAAATACATTTAAAACGTCACGGAGAAAACGATCAAACGCATACTTGCACACATTGTAATAAAGAGTTTAAAAATCGTAATGCTTTATGGGGTCATATGCGTTATAATCATAGCAATATATCGTTTGAGTGCACATTTTGTAATAAAATTTTTAGAAAGCCACGAAATTTAAAGGTTGCTTGCAAATATTAAATATATACATATGTACAAATATTAATCATTTCAACTTTTATTTCTTTCAATAGGAACATATGGCTGCTCAACATACTGGCAAATTCCTCTATCAATGTAACTTTTGTGATCGAAGCTTTAGGGCAAATTCAAATTTGTGTACTCACAGGAAAAAAGTTCATCCTGTTGAATATGACATCTGGAAAAAAACAAAATTTTCTGGCTCCTCGCCTAGTATTGAATCTATTTAGGGAATGTAAAAATTGTAATTGTAATTGTATGTATTCTATCTAAATAAATCTACGCTTAACAATATTTGTGGCTTACTAAAAAGGACACCATGAAGAATACAAAATAATAAATAATATTGCAATAAACGTCCATGTTTCATATCTATTTATAAAGACATTTCTAACACTAGAAACCCGAGAACGTCATGTGTGAAAACATGTTTTGTTTTAAAACTTTGAAAGCTTTATAAATAAATTTGTATTGCAGAATAATTCCATGCTTCTTGCGGATTTGAACTCTTGCGCCCACGCAAGGATTCTAACAACTAACATAAATACATTCCTGTGACCACAAGAAATAACAGCTAAACTCGATATTTGAAGACAAGGCGAAACAACATGTTATGTGTAAATTCATGTGACTATTCGCCTTATCATCATATATCGAGTTTAGCTGTTATTCCCTGTGGCCATTCTGAGTGTCAAAAAATATTAATTAACTTATTATAAAGTTGATATTTTGATGCTTAATCCAAATTCTATCGCAGAATCCCTTTTGCACATTATAATTTTTGAATATGTTCCCGCAGATCAAAATACGTATTGCGATTTTCTTGTGGGGTTTCGAAAAAATTTAATTTTTATTGGAAATTTTAAAGCGATGGAAAGCAGATTAAATTTTAACGTACGAAAACCTTCACCTTAGTTCCCGAGTTACTTAGCAACAGCCCTTTTCCGCCAACTTGAATTGAACATATCGTCGCCTGAATTTTCTTTTGCTCCATACACCCGAAGGTGTATTCCGAAAAAATCGAAAAAGAAAGTTTAAGCCTAAAATGAAAAAATTGGTCCGAAAAGTACCATCAAAATTTGGATTAAACAGTATGTTGATAAATTGGGTAGCTCTGTGCTAAATTTCAAAAATAGAACAAAAGCACTTTTGAAGATATATGATATTTTATCCGATAAGTCATAGTGGAGAGTTTGCTCCATACAATACCAATCAATGACAAACTTATTTTCCCATGTAGTATATGGAGCAAACCTGCATTTAGGAACTATTGCAATGGAGCAAAAAATAACTTCTTAATTTTTAACTAAATATATGTGTAGAAATGTTAAGTATACATATGAAGCCAATTAATTACAAAACTGTTTGTTTCATACAAAACTTGTTCCATATACCAAAATTTGAATTAAAAATTAAAGAATGTGGCTTATGGAGCAAAGTGAAAAACTTCATATCTCAGAAACTAAAACAGATAGATGCATTGCGACAACGGCATTAGAAAGATAATGTTTCAAACCCTATAGAACAAGATTTAAGTCAAAATGTCAAAAAGTGGCGTATGGAGCAAAAGAGAACTCGGGCGACTATATATCTGGATATCTGGCAATCGTAGGTAGGAATACCATATAACAAATTTTAAACTCTTATTATAAGGAATCTTCCTAAAAAATTACACCAGTTTTCAAATTTTACTTCATATTTTCCTTATCGCACATTAAAGTGCGTTTTCAAATACAAACCACAAATAATTATTAGAGATTTTGAATTATAATTTTATTAAAGACATTTATTTAAAGTTTTATAATTTTTTTTGTTTGTTTTTTTTATATTTTAAATCACAGCAGTCTTTATAATTTTACATTTTCTTCTGGTTTACTATGTACTATATATCATTAATATTATGTGTCTATTGAAATGAAGTTTTTTTTTGTTGTGGTTATTGTTGTAGTTTGTAAGTTGAATTTGGGATTTTCTTGCATTGTATTTATATATGTAAATTGTTTGTTTTGCTATGCCAAGAAATTAAACAAATATTTTATAACCTTACAATAAAAAATAAAATAAAAGGAATAGGAATATTTAAATTGAAACAATAAAACAATATTTGAATTAAAATTTCAAGCACGATAGAATATATATATAAACTAAAGCCAACACTTAAACTTTGTAATAAAACAAAGGAATTTCTATTAATTACGCAATACTGTACTTCAAAAGAAATGTGTGCCTTTTTTAAGAGAAACTATTTAACTTTACATTATACGCTAATTGACAATATTGTGTGAATTTACTTAAGATTACATACGTTAATGTTAAAAAAATTTCAGCGTAATAGATAGATAGTATAAAGGATTTTATTGCAAGTTAATAAAGAAAAAAAAAAAAAGTTTGCTATTGGAATGTTTTGTAATGCTTATTGTATTTTCATGTTTAGTTAATTTAATAAATGGATTTTTAAGTTCTTTATTTGCTTTTTCTTATTTTAAATACATGTTATAACTTGGTTTATGTAATTGTAGCTGTCGATTCTACTTAAATTTTGATTAACTTGAAGTACATGTGTCAAAAAGTATGCACTCAGTTCTATATCCTTTTCAATTGATTTTAAACCTTTCATACGACTTTAATCAATACAATCAGGAAGCTTTTAGGCGACTGCTTTAAATATTCATACCATTTTTCTTCTTCTTTATTTTGCATTAATATGCGGTTTTTTTGTTTCTAACAATTAAATTGCACATGTTTTATTTTGAAAGATTTTTGCTTGTTGTGTATGATGTATATGAAATAATTTGATTTTAAAACTTATAATCTATTTAATTCCTTCGTATGCCTATTATATTAAATATTAGTTTATATTAAATATTTTATTAGTAAAATTAATTTTTACTATATTACTTCAATTGTATTAGTCAAGTGGTTTGAAAATTGTGCATTTATCTCGGATCAATCATTGTAGGTATTTGTGTTTGTTTTAACATATTAACGTTTTCAATTGCAATAATTTTGATTTAATTTAAGGGATGTTGAATAAGTCAAAAATAAACTTTATGCAAAATATAGAGTAACTTGTTAGTTTTGATTTTCTATAACATCTCAATAGCTTATCCCCATTATTTCTAACTGTTTCAAATTCTGTTAAAATATTGTGAGTTACAGTAAAGTAAATTGGAAAGCAATCACTTGATATATGTATAGCTGAATTTATTCAAGTTACATATATTCTCTTCTTTTGCGAAGTTGTAAGTTGTAAGCACAATCAATTACCACATACTTTAGAAATTAAAAAAACAAAAAATACATTGAGCTTGTTATAATCAACTTGGTGAAGCGGTTCACCCCTGCTGCTGTGCATCTGAAGATTAGACAGATTTGAAACAGTAAAATACGTTAGTAAGGAATTTGGTAGGCGATTGACAGCATTGTAACATTACTGTTGCACGAGATTACGAGGTTGAATTTGCCTTTACTCTATAGTAAAACAATAAAAATAATGTGTTTATAGTCAACTTTGACTAAATCGGTTGTGGTGTGCCCAACGCTTTATAAATTAGCAACTTGGTATTTAAGTTTCTTACTTACTGTGAGCCCATCAATTTTAATAAGATGTGCAGCCGATAGGGTAAAGATTTTGTTAAGATCATATGAGATATTACTGAAGAGTACGAATTTGTTTTTGCTAAAATTTTCAGCAATCAAACAATCTAACAATGAAAATTTTTAGATCACATGTGAAGTCATTTATTGTACATACTTAACTTTTAAATTAGAGATTTACTTGCTTCTATGATTTTTAAACATTAATTGTATTTGCAACTAGAATACAATCAGATTGGGTTTTTTTTTGAACAGGTTTGTGTAGTTTCAAAATACAACTTTGTATGAGGATGCATAATTTTTACAGCAATTGCAAAAAATATATGATATATTACAAAATTATTGAACTTTTTCGTCTTATTATACATAACTGTTTAAACACTTTTACCTTATCTATTTTAATATGATATTTTTTAAGATAAGCTTATAATATATCTAACAACTGCAATAACTTGATGCTACAAATATCAAGTTTTATTTTTTAACGGAAACTATTGCAGTTGCATCAGTTCGAATAACATATATGTATGTATGTATGTATGTGTGTATGTACGTTAGTTTCAAAATTTAGCTTAAATGGGTATATTTAGGGTAAGATAAGATATTTAAAATATTTACAAAAGCCAATATGGGTTAAAGAAGTTATTTAAGCAAATATATGCTGATTTTAATTTACTCAACTGTTGTCTGTTACAATATGCTGCACAATTTGCAACTTGCTGTTTATAGGAATTTTTAAATATAATGACTAAACTAACAGCTAAAGTAACTCTATCTACAAAAAGTCTGTTAAATTTCGATTGTTAAAATGTTTTTTTTTCTACTTACATTTTAAATCTAATACTTATACTACTACACATTACTATCTGGAGTTCGTATTATGTGTTAATTTAAGAATAAATGTGTGTCATTAACAATAATAATGCGAATTTGGAGTTATCGTTTGATTTTTAGATTTTTAATTAGTGTTAATTAACATTTTCCTTAGTTATATTTGTTAATTAGAAATCATGTCTTTTATATCTATGAGTACAGTTTATTCAAAGGCTTAATTTTGAATTTTAAAAAGTAAATGATTTCTGTAAATTTCCAAAAAGAAATTAAGAAAAGTATTCTACACAAAAACAAGTGTAACCAAATGCATATGTTTTTCTTCAAAAAAGCCGACATAATATGCCACATGAAAATTTTAATAGTTTACATCGATTGCCTTTAAGCTAAAAAAAACGAGAGCGATGGTCTTCAGTAGGTACGGTGATGAAATTTTTCAAAATTTTTTAAAGGTCATTATAATTTTTTGTTTAAAAACTTTCTTTTTGCTTAAAATACTCGTTTCGAAATGGAAGGGAAAACATAAACTTTTCGTGTCCATATCAAAGAAAAGAAGAAATAAAATATCTGCGTAAGCATTGTGTTTTCATGAATTTTTATGAAAAACTGATCAAATCAAAATTGATAAGGCAGCAGTATAGACATAAACAGCCTATAGAATTTTCTTCTATAAAAAAACTCAGAGAGTTATTGAACATTAAAACCCCTTTGAGACTTTTCTCTAATTTCTCATTTTTCTAAGCTTTCGTTCTTTGTTACTTTCTGAAGATACTATAGAAATGCATGCAAAATATTTTCATGTGATATTGTATCTTTAAGGAAACGAATACTGTACTAAAACATACTAATTTTTGTTTTGTATTTATTTATTTACCATCCACTATTCCATACCATATCGATATTGCTCTCATGGTGGTGACTACTAGCAGCTCCTCCCTTAACGAAATCCAACAGCTAGCCAGCAACTTGCTGCATTGTCAATGTGCTTATCAGTTGTTGGCATAGCTTACCATATTCAAACTGATCTCCTGATATGCGACGCAGTTTGATACCTTTACCTGCACCATGGTTGTCACGACTGCGACCTTCACAAATTTGCAATTCAATTTGTAAGCCACCTGAATACTCAAGACTTAGATTTGTTGCCGCTGTAACTGTTGTAGCATAAGCGTTATCCATTGGCATTGATGATGAAGCATGAGAGCAAATGGAATCACTTGTAGTCGCTGTAGATGAGTTACTCCAACGTCTAGGCGCTGTTGAATCTCCACTTCTCGAACTGCCGCTATAGCCACTTTCATCTGATGAAGATATACTTCCTTTGTGTAGCACAAATCCCTTTGGGGGCATTGTGGAATCAATCGTTTGTTTAAGTATTTCCAGTATGCGTGTTGAATCTAAATTTGAACACTCATGCGGTAGCAGCACCTCGTAGCACATTTCATCAGACATACGTCTAGAATCACACAATGAATCTGGTGTAAGATGTCCACCTTCAGTGTGATCACCAATTTCGGAATGTGAATCGGATTTAAAACCTGAGCTGGCAGATGGTTCCTGACAAGGTGACAGATTGTTGGAATCATTGCTGAGTGAATCATCTGAGAAGCCAAGCGATTTGTCGCTGCCACGACGGTTAGAATCGGAATTTGGTGCGACAACATTAACGTTGACAATAGAAACACCGCCAATTGTTGTGGTAGTAGTAGATGCAACATGTTCTGTATCATGACGTGAAGTATTTTCACTCTCAAGGCTTGTTTTACGTCCAATGCCTCGCGTAATAGAGGGCATATCACTAGATGGTTCGGTAATGATGAGACCCTGTGTGGAGAGGTTTAAAAAAGGCATTTAATGCATTCATTGCGAATTGAAATTAATTTTAAGTCAAAATCAAATTGAAAGTCTAGTTAAACGATACAATAGACAATTTTTTAAAGGGCACAACTCGGTTTTTTTCAATAAATAAACTCTAGCATATCGCTTCCTTTGTTGTCAGAAAGGCATACAACTTACATTTACAAAGGCGGCTATAGTCGCAACAATTTAGAAAAAGGTACATCGGCGACATGTGTTCTTTTTTAAAATTTAAATCTTATTATGGTATTTAATGAGTTGCTTTGATTCAATATTGAATGATAAATGTTAGGTGCTTTTTCTGTTCAATGCAGATTCGGATTTGGTTTGCATTCGAAAGCAAAACATGCAATAGTGCAATATTTTTGGAAAACATTTGGAAAAACCTTTTTTGTGCATATATTTGTTAATGAAACGTTTGAAAAAGGTTGGAAAAAAGGTTAGCAAAATTGTGCATACAACTTATCCGTATGCGTATTAAACATTCTACGAGACCCTGACAGATAATGTATTTACTTGAGAAATAATAATAATAAAAAAATATTATCAAATGGATCACTGACTATTCAGTTTTAATTTCTTACACCAAAATTTCTATATTCAGAGTTGTGTCCTTTTCGAAATTGACTATTCTACTAAAGTCAAATTAATTTGAAATAAGGGTCTGCAAAAAATCGTTTTCTTAATGACGTTAATTGTATGAATATGTTATGAAATTTTTATTATAAAGATCACTGCACAATCGTTACTTTTCAAATATATTTGATTTAATAGAGCTTATTTTTTGATAACAAATAACCGTCCTTTTTGTACCCTACACACAGGGTATATTCATTTTGTTATTCCGTTTGCAACGCATAGAAGGGGTGTATCAGGTATAGAAAAGTACAAATACTAGGATTGTTTTGGACTAGCACTAAAAAATATGCTCATTCTAACAAAAGGGCGTGGCCTTTTCCATACAATAAAATATTTAAAATACTTTATTGAGAGAGTTTCATAAGAAAAGTTTCGAAAAATCACTAGGTAAAAAATGGGCAGATTTTGACAAGCGGTCGCTGCATATTCTATACAAACAAAAACTTAAAATCGCTATACTGAGAGCTAATTAAGGAAATGTTAAAAAATCCAATATGGTAAGGTTTGGCGAAACCAGTCAGACGAATAATAATAATAATTTAAAACATTTATATGCGCACTTTTTGGTTAATGTGGCGTAGGTTATTTAAATTTTGGCCCTTACTAGTTGGGTTTGGTTTCACCCGGTCAAAATCGGCCATCATTACTGGATCGAAATGATCGAAAATGTAAAATTTAACGTTAATTTTTCTTCGAAGAAAATAAAAATCGGAAATACTGATCGAGAAAAATAAAAATCAAACCATAACGATTATGTAGGGATTTGTATTTTTGAAAGCAAAAACGTTTTGGTCCCTGATTAAATCAGCTCCTTACCTGCAGTGACATTAAGGGCGTATGTGGTTCCAGTGAATCACAATCACTGTCACGACTGTTATCCGACGAAAGCGCCACTAGCGTGATTTCACTACCCTGCACATCTGTCAGACAAATTTGTGGATGCGAGGGCTGACATGGAGAATGCAATTCATCACCGACACCAGAGCTCACACCACCAGTACAGCCTGCATAGGGTGTTCCAGTGGTAATTGTATGACACATTTGTCCATTAGCGTTCTCTTCCTGTATGATACATAAATTTGGAGAGGCGGGTGGTGTTGGAACAACGCGTACTGGTTGCGCAGGTGATAAATTTAATGGTTTCAAATCATAGTATGAGGCAGTAGGCATAAACCAATTTGCAGCACCTGCACCACCATAGCTACAGACTGCTGACTCTACATCACTAGCGCAAACATCCATAGAAAGATCTAAAGGTTGAGCTGTAGAAGCAATTTCACATGCCGCTGAAGTTCCTCTCGTTATTGAGCCACCGCCACCAGTTGTGAGAACGGAAATACCTTTCGTAATTTGATGTAAAGGTGAGGAACCGCCACATCCAATAGCAACGCTACCAACACCACCACCTCCAGCACAAGGATTGAAAGCACCTATGCCAGGCATATACGGATTAGGCGATGATGAGCCACTAAAACTACTGCTATAAACAGGAGACTGACATCCACTGCTGCTATTTGAACCGCCAGTGCTAAAAATAACACTGCCACTACCGCCGCCGCCGCTACTACCACCACCAGTCGTCGACAAGTTGATGTTGCTAAATGGACCAACAAGTATGCCTGCAGGTTGGTGCAGCTGTAGCAATTGTTGAGCTGCTGGTGTAGCAAAGTTAACGCCTCCTCCTAGCATATGTTTCGAATGTACACCCATACCAATGACAGTTTGGTGTTGTTGTTGATGCTGCTGTTGTTGCTGTGCATTCATTAGCGGTCCACTGGTGGCGCCAATTACAGAAACTGCAGCGCTGCTGCTACCTCCACTATGTGGCAATGAAAGTGGTGAAACGCTGTAACTATACATTTGTTGTTGTTGCATTTGACTGATGGCAGCATAATCTAAATGACCACCACTAACAGCTCCACCAGAATGTGCAGCTAAACCGAGATGTGGCGCTAAATCTAATGGTACTAATCCAGTTGAGATAATTTTATTAGCAACATCAACACCCAACAGTTGATCTTTACATAGACGATCCAATGCGGGCATTAAATGGCGTATGGCCTCATGTGGTATTTCAATATCTTGGCCACGACGGAATACATGATGGGGTGCAGCTTTGCCGTGGATTGGTGAGCCTGTAGTGTAGTGCAGGACGAAAAAAATATTAATGAGTATTAAATAAAACTATACGGTTGAAAAATTAAAAAGAAAAATAGTAACACAGGTCAATCAGGCCATTTAGTGAGCATATTGACCTTAAAGGGTTTTGAGGTGCATTTTTGCTGCATTTTTAAAAACCATCAGTGCAATCTTTTAAACATGTGGGTTTGGATATGAACCTTTGTACATTAGCTCGTAAGCATAATTAAGCATGTAAGCGTTATTTATTGATTTAAATTTTTTATTATTTTAAGTGTTTATTTTTATTTTTGCAATCAAGAATAACGATTATTTAAGAAAACAAATCATGAAAACTTATGAAATTTTGGGTTATCATTTTTAATTGAAAAAATAACGTTATATATTTTTTCCATTGTATTTAATTAATTTTATTTTCTTTTTCAAAAATTTTTTAATGATTATGCTTAGGTAACCAATGTATTTATAAAATCGTGCTCGTTATAACGAAATAAGGTAGCCAACAATTGGACTATTTGGCATTTTTTCTTTTAATTTTGCAATTTTGTACAACACAATTATCTTACCAGGTAAGCTGATTGAATTTTCTAAAAGCGGTGGACTTGGTGCAACCAAAAAATTACGTTGAGCAATACCTTTTTGTAAATATTGACATTCCTGTAAAGGACCTTGAAATTGTGCCTTAGAACCTTCTGACGCTCGTCGCACTGGACTGTAGCGGCCTGTTGTATTTTATAAAAAAAGAGACAAAATGAAAGAAAAAGGGGGAAAAAAAAGAAAAGTTTATTAGTTTAAGGTTAAACGTAATAAAATATAAAATAAATCAGAACTTTAAGGTGCAGCTTGGTTACACATAAATATACAATTTAATTGAACAAGACAAGAACAATTTTTTATATGAAAATCACTTGACGTATTTCACAACAAGAGCGATAGCGGAAAGGGGCCGTTTATATATTATGTAACGCTGTTTTTCGACATTTTTGACCGCCTCCCCACATTATTCAACCTCTAAAGTCTTTAAAGATCTGATGTTTTCACAGTATTTTTTATGTATTTATATTTATTTATCAATCTTCGCTCTTATATGGCTCATTTTTGATCAGGGAGCTTAAACTAATATTAAAATTACCATTCACTTTTTTTATCTCTGGTGGTTGCACCGGGCGCAAAACTGCCTTAGGTTTTTAGCATATTGAATTAATTTTTTTTTCAGTAAAGAAAAATTTTTCACGGTGTAAATTTTGTAGGTAGGGGATGGCAAATTGTCTCTTCTCCCCGGGCGCCGTATGTCCACTGCTTAACGTATTTATAAAAGTGGAAAGTAACAGAAGAGCGAGGCGAGAATTGACTGTGTACATATTGAAAATTTGACTTGATAAGCGTAATATTCAGTTGGAATTTCGTTCAGGAAATAATATAACTTAATATTTAACATTTTATTAGCTTCATATCAAGTAAATAGATTAAATATGTAATTCGAAGAAATAACTCTAGATCAATTTGACTTGGCGTTGATAGTTTTTTGTGTTTAATATATGTATGTTATATGTTAAAATTATTAAAAAAAGCGATAACTCACAAATAAAGACACAAAATTAAAACAAAAACCACTTTAAAGACACGTAACAAAAATCTTAAAACCGATAAAGAAGCACAAAAGAATATTGTAAAAAAAAGAACAAAAATAATTTAACTAAAAAAAAATAAAAAACTTACCAACTTCTTGCACAGTGGGCAGTTTACATGCCCTGCCATAGACACGACGGGTATTAGCAGCGGCATTTTGATTTATCAATGGGACTGATGTTGTTGCCAGCGGCAGTTGCGTTGTCGAAATATTAGAACAATTAGGACTTGAGTGATGCGCCGCCGCAAATGTAGAACTAGGTGGACTTTGACTTAGGCTACTGGCGCCACTGCCATATCCGCCAATGTTTTGTTGCATTTTTAGCGCAGGTGGCAGATAATTGCGATTCATACGTGATTCAACTTCACGTATTAGTTCAGGACTAATAACTGCATTTGTGAAGGAATGGGTGTGTGTTTACAACACGCATACACAAACATACAAAATTGAGGCGAGCATAGGCGTGGTCATCATATTTTATTTGCAGAGTTAGCAATTAAAGAGATCGATTTTTCACACAATTTGCGCATTACATCCAAGCAAAATCATAACAAAGTTATATAGAAAATGAAAAAAAGTAAAATTACAAAACAAAACATAATAAATAAATAAGAAAATAAACAAAATGTAAATTTATGTAATCCAAAACAAATTAAAGCAAATTAATAAAGAAATATATAGATACAGTTTTTCTTTATATAAACACTAGAGCTGTAAACGTCATTGTGTAAATGTGATAAACGTATGTATGTACGTGCGTGAGGCTTTTCGTGCATGCATTAAATTTCGGTTTTAAATTGAAGTTTTTCTATTTGATTTAATATAAAAAAAAATAAAATTTTTATTACCTGGTGGTCTTTCAGTAACAGTTAAAAGACCAGTGCGTCTAGTGCGCATACCACTAACAGCGCTAGGGCCAACGCCGGCTTGTTGAGCGTGTCCACCAGCTACCGGGGAATGTGCTAATTGTGGTTGCTGATCGACTGAATGATGTGTTACAGAGAGATCATCAGTACAGCCAACAGTGTGACGTTTAACGCAGCCTCGCATTTGCATGTACCTGTGAGAGAAAAATTTATATTTTTGAAAAATTGTACGTTTCATTTTTCAATTTTGTGAAAGAGATCTACACTAGAAATATACTTGAAAAATTGGATCGCTTAATTTTTTATTAAAATTTTTAGTTTTTTGGTGAAAATACTACCGCAAACAAATATGTTATTGTTTTTATTGTTGTTATTATTGATACTGTGCTTTGTTGTTCTTTCTGTTGTTGTTAGTGATCTTGCTCATGCTTTTTCAACCAATCCCAAATTTTCTAGTAAATTTCTAGAGCTCGTTCACTTTCCTTCCTTAAATAATCCGGTTGCCCAAGAAAAACCAACTTAGAATAGCACACCATTTGAAAGGACATAAAATGCGTTTTCTTATGTATTAATTAAAATTTTTGTAAAGTACAAATTTTTCCAAAAAATAACGCTTTTTTAAAAAAAAAGTTGACCCGAAATTTCGATAAATTGTCATATCTCGAAAATTATCAAAAACTATAGGTGGAATTTCAAATTTTCATGAGCTTATATTATAGTTCATTAAATAATTACAAGATTATAATCTTTCATATGACATCCATTTGTTGAATGTCGATACAGGGGTTCCCAAATTATGACAACGATTTCATTAAAAGCTATATCCCGACTTCCGATGGCTATATCTCCGAAATTAAATGCGTCATCCAACTTTTGATTGATTCCATATTCGTGTTCAGTATTGAAAGCCTAGTAATATAAATAGGATTTTATAAAAAAGTGAGACGAACTCCCAAAGTAAACTTATGCCAAAGGAATTGTCAAAATACTTATGCCACGCAAAAATTCGTTGTCTGCATGCATTCTTATCAGCAGAAAGAGAATGCAAGAGCTAAACAATATAAAATTTGGCATGCATAGAGCTAAAAATAGATTTTTTGTTTTGCGCATCATTTTCGTACCGTTATTTAACGGTACTAAACAAAGCAATAGATTTTGTCAAAAAAATTATGCCAACTGGTTTAAGTGCATATAAAAATTTTTCCTTACATTTTTAATTTTTGATGTATTTATAGTTTTATTTAGGTCGAGATTTCTTTTTTGTTTTTGAACGATTTTTTAATTTACAATCGAAAAGCTGTCTAAGTGTTCAAAATAAAGTTCATTACTTAGAGCCTTATTTTCTAAGGCGGCAAGCAGATCTATGACCAGAACTTTTATAAAAGAAACGCTTTCATATCGCATCCAGAAAGGCTAAGCTCTTGCAGCCAGATGGTGAGAGAAAACAGTGGTAAGTGTAAGCCCCAAAACTACCAATGTGATGATTTTCATTATTTATTTGTTAGGAATGTCAAGTATCTGGGAGTAATCTTTGGCTACGCCAATTTTTTTTTTAAAAAACTTTCAAAAATTAAGAAAACATTTTTTAAAACCTTTTCTATATCTTTTTGTATAGAAAATGTTGGGAAATTTTTCATAAATTTAATAGCGCCAATAAACTAATCCTGAGAGATTTTTTTACAAGCAAATATGACTTATTCTTTTTGATCTTCGATAAGTGTTGCATTAGATTTTGGTAAAATTTTACACCCCGATATCCTTTCCGTGAAAGAGATGATATTATAAGCGTTCTTCCTATGGAAGTATGTATGTCTTTCTGCAATCTACAAGTTTTTAGATTTTCGGACTAGTTTTTCTTAGCAAATACATGACAAAATCTGATTACTCTTTTATAAAATGTATAGGTGAGTATATAATAATTTAAACTATCATTAACTTGTCTTTTGGAAAGTAACTTGTTCTTTTGAAAGTATGGTAAGTATACCTTTGTATTTCATCGCTGCTTTCTTCACCAGAACCACCAACATCTGGAGATATTAAAATACCACCGCCAGCACCATTGCCACCACCACTTAATTGTTGCAACTGTTGTTGATGCTGCTGATGCTGGTGCTGATGTTCATTTAGGTGTGCCGCTATAATTTGTGTTCCAGTACTGTATAAATTTACATTGGGATTTGCGTTCATGTAGTAAGCAGCAGCAGCTGTCTCATATTGCTGCTGATTTGGATGATGAGTTTGCGCCTGTTGAGCCTGTTGTATGTTATTCGTAGAAGAAGGATAATAAATATGAAGATTGGCACCACCATCTGAGGCACGTCGACCGAAGGAACCTGCTTAAAGGAGAAATAAAATAATAAAATGTATCCATAATAGCAACATATTGCTTAAGGGTGAAAACTTACTAGCTCCCATAACTGTAGGCGGTTTTAGTAAATGCTGATCTTTAATTGTTAAATTATGCAATGGTTGATTTTGTAACATTGGCAAATTTAAAGGTAGGTATGGACCATTAACGTCATGTCCCTCTGGTGTGCATTTGAAATTTATGGGCGGCACATTAGGATTGGCCAATGCATGTTCGTGTGCAACATCTCCAGGTCCAACTGTATGGCGACGTGTATTAGCGCCACCATTGCCTGATGATGTATTGGCGCATAAGTGATTTTGATTATGATGCTGGAGCTGAAAGTGAGTATCAGGCGGATAAAGATTTTTCTTTTTAAATAAAAATTTCCATAAATACCTCATTTGGACGAGCTAAACATTCCAATTCTAAATCACCAAATTTTTCTAAGTCTACGGCAACGTCCGCCCAAGTAAAACCTAAGCCAGTATTAGAGGCGGAATTGGTATTGGTAAGTGGGCTTAAACGATCGACCGATTCCTGTTTAATAGGTTCCGAACGATCGACAACACCAGTTGTTATGCTAGTTTTGCGTAATCTGTAAATAAAGATAATATTTAAAATAAATGCGTATTAGTGATTCTCTAAGCTGAGCTCTTTCTTCCTGTCAAAAAAAATTGGCGCCCTTTTGTTTATGAAAATAAGGTAAGAACATTTTTTTTATCGAGTGGCTCCTTGCAAAAAGTTAAACAGCGAGCCCACAGAGCACCACCTCAGGAAAGAATTTGCTTTAGTTAATAACTTATGATCTTCATATGAAATTATAGTGATTGATATCTAATTTTTATAAGATGATGACATGACTAAAAATCTGGGGTTGAAATAAGTTACAAGATATGTTTACATTGTGAACCAAACATCAAAAGCCTAATTATTTCATCCGATTCCTTTTTTACAGCTGTATTACTTAGCCAGCATATAATATTTTTTAAAGTCGGCTTTAGTTTTTAAAGTTTCGAACATTCATTTTTTAAATCGTGCATAAATTTTAAATTTGTCATAATATTTACGAAAGTTGTAGTCCTTTGAAAATCATTCCAATGCTATTAAAGTAATTTTGTGTAACGTGGCGTATGAGTAACATTTAATTATTTCGCACAAAAAGTTCAAATTAAATCTCATGGGAACTATTTTATAAACAGCAAGCACTTTTGTAAAAATAATGACAAAATAATAATTTAAGCACCATTTTAAAGATAAAACTGCAGAGTTTAAGAAACAAAACTGAAAAAAAAAGAAATAAATTGTGCTAGTTAAGTAGTAGAGCTACAAATAAGAAATCGAGTTAAATTCTTATGTTTTAGGTATTTGATTTTGGAAATGCAATCTTAGTTGATTTAATCACATATTTATAGTGATTTGAAGATTTTAAGACAAATAATGATATATGGTTGAATCCACTTAGGAACTTTATTTAAGTGTATAAATTTCTGCTCTTAAATTTCTCTATAAGTAGAGCGTCAGCAAGAGAGCTTCCGGTTCATACCAGTGATTGATTAGTAATATCACAAAAATACAAATACCGCAAAAAAATAATAAAAAGTTAGTCAAATAGAACCGACACACAAATGTGCATAAGCGCTTAAGTCGTATGGTCTAAACTTCTCTAAGGAAAAAAATATAGCATTGTTACGCAATTGGAAAAATTTTCAAAAAACTGTTTAACTCCAAGCTAAGCGAAGGTCTACTCGATTTTGTTATGTCATGTTGAACTCTGACCCTTTCTTTTGTATTAAAGATTTCCATTATGCTATAATGCCCACCTTAGATATTTCATTAAATGTTTTTATTTGAGTTAAAGCATTGGAAACATTTTTGCATTTAAATTTTTTGGTTTATTATTTTTCCATAATACGCATATTGTATGTCACTATACATATGTAAAAATGGGGCAAACACACAATATACATATACGAAACGTACGAGTTTGTACGCGTATGTATATTACACCAAATATTGGCATTGTGAATATGTCTTCATTGTCGTTTTCCTGTCAACAAGAACAACAACAACAACGAAAACAACAGCAATATAGTAAGAACAATAAGTACGAACAATTCTTATCGGTTGTCAGAGTGCAGCACCACACAGTAGCAGCGGCCATCAACAACACCAACAACAAAACAGTAGCAACAAAACAAAAACAATGACGACGGTGCGACGATTGTATACAACGGAACAATAGCATTTGGTGTACCGGAAGGTAGAAGCCATTGTTTTGTATAATAGAGTAAAAACAATGAAAAAACAAACCTACCAACGGGGGGAGGGGCAGAGGTGTAGGTTCTGCTCTGACTTAAAATTTAGATTTGTGTGTCACATTTGTTATTCATATGAGAATGTTACTCTATTGTTAATTCCTAACAAGGTTGGAAATGAATGAAACGTCTCTATATTTAAAGATTGGGTGCCCGAAAAACAGTTGACAGTATAAACTTTATTACAAGTACAGAATTCACAGTTTTTTTCGGCTACCTTTGACCGTAGCGAAAAAAAATTACTTTTAAAAGCTTTAAAAAAGTGTTCTTGAAAAAAGCACATTTGTAGGCGAGTTAAAGGATCATATGATTCACACACTATACCTTCATAGCTGAACCCCTCAAACGAATCGAATTTGTTTGCTTTTTCAAATTTTTAGAATATATTTCCTAAATGAAATGCGATATTATTATTTAACTAATTTTTTCCAAAGTACAATAGCTAAATGAATCATGTACTGCATTAAAAAAGTTTAAAATTTTGATTTCTTTGGATGGGAGATGATATAGGAAGGATAAATCGTGATTTTCGAAGCACTTTCAATAACATACAAATTAAAAATATGCATTGAATATTGAAGATATTGAAGAGATATACAAGTATGTATTCCTAAAAATAGCCATTTAGTATCTACCAAAAGTGTCTTATATACAGTGTCAGCTCTTCATCTGCAGTATCTATGGTAAACTATGTCAGTTCTTTTGCAGAAACATTTGGTGCGGACATTTTCCTAGCATTATCCCCATTAGCTTTTCATTAAAGTACTACTGGCACTAGTTGAGCGGAAACTGAAATGCAATTTTACAAAAAAGCACAGAATTATATGAAAAGAAAAAAAATACCAGAATACTCGTCTACCATACGTGTTTTAAATTTCCGACCGATGTGATGGCACAATTTTCAAACTGTCAATTCATTTTATATTTTTAACAGAGGGTACATAAGACATATTTTAAAGAAAAATGCACTCCACATATCAACATCTGCAAGTTGTAAGCATGCTGTAAGCAAATGCTTCCAATTTTTATCCTTAATGTCTAGTATTCCTATTGAGTTTAATTCATAGAACCACATTTTAATCATTATCATATAAAGTCACATAACGATTTTAATAAGTTCATGTGAAATTTTATAAATCACATTAAAGTAAATGTTTACCTCCTACTTCTTTGCATATTCTTACCTGGAATAGGCCAAATTGGCGTGATGCTGCAGTCTTTGTTGCTCTCGTCGTTTTTGTTGTAACTTATCATAAAGTAAATTGTAAATTGCATAAATATTATCAAAGCGACTTTCGTGCACCGATTGAGCAATCATGTCCGCAGTCAGTCCAGGCAGTTGTAGCATATGTGTCATTACCACTGTATCCAAATTAGGTACAGCAGCAGCAGCAGTATCTATTGTTCTACTGGAATTGCAACTACTATTGCTATTGCTGCCGTCGGAATGATGTGCTGATGTTATTGAAGCTGAAAATGGATATTCATCTAATTCTGTTGCCCATTCGCTAAGCCATCGATGTTTTATAATTTGTTTTAATGTATAGCGACGATCAGGTTCAACAACGAGCATGTTGCGTATTAAGTTTTCACAATCTATTGGCATGGGAAAAAATAAACTACAGAGTTGTAATAAATGATAAAAAATTTATTAATTGACTCACCTTGTGACATAAAGTATGGTATACGAAATTTACCGGTTACAACACGACTTTTCAGTTCTAATAATGTCTTGCCATCAAAGGGTAGCGCACCACAGACAAGCGCATACAAAACGACACCTAAACTCCATATGTCAGCTTTTGGACCATCATATTCGAGACCCTGGAAAACTTCTGGTGCTGCGTACGGTGGTGATCCACACCACGTAGTCAATGGACTACCGTCTTCATAGCGATTGCTAAAACCAAAATCGGCGAGCTGCAAGGGAATAAGAGAAAAAATAATATTAATCAACGGTTCCCAAGATATTTAAATTACATGACTTGCTGTGTTTGTTATGAGTCTAGCAATTATAGTCTAGCATTATATGAAAGATCTATCGAAGCACTTACCTTTATGTTCATATCCTTATCGAGCAGTACATTTTCCGCTTTGAGATCACGATGTACCACTCCCCGTGCATGACAATATTGCACTGCTGACACCAGTTGTGTAAAAACACGTGCCGCTTCTGGTTCTTTCATACGTCCATTATCTACCAGATGATCGAATATCTCACCATTGGGTGCATATTCAGTGACCAAATAGATCATCGTTTGTGATTCCATGACTTCGTACAAGCGTGTTATATGTGAATGCCGTAGACTTTTGAGAATAGAAATCTCGCGAAAGGTCTTTGCCAGATACTCCTCGTTGAGGCATGTTTTATCAATAATTTTAATAGCGACCTTAAAAGAGGATGAAATAAAGAAAGGAAAAAAGTTTATTAAAATTTATTAAGAGTAAACACTGAATAAAGGCAATAAGTTTCAATTTGCTTTATTGAGAAAAGTGACGAATATGACGAATATGCCTAGTAAGAGAGTTGAGAGGCAGGGAATTGGACAGCTGTAGTCGGGTGAATGTACCACAAACAAAAAATAAAAAAAAGGAAAAAAAAAAAACGCTTTCAAAGAAACTGACAGCAACGTTGTTTTGCCAAAAAACAGGAAAAAAAACAAAAATAAATAAATAATGTGCAACAACAACCATAAAATTAAATAAATGTTTTCTGATATTTAACAACAGCAACAATTAAATAATGTTTTCAACAAGAGAAATGACGAAAATATTTTTAACAAATTATTAAACAAATTTTAGCAAAATAACAACAACAAAATTTTGCGAATGTGAAGCTCTTGAGTATGCAGTGGCATTGAAAGATTTTCTCATACGATTGGCTATGCAATGCAGCTTCTGTTCAGATGACTAAGGACTTTGAACTTTATGTATTTTTGAAATCATTAAATTGTATTATTTCGAAAATATCATACATTTTTTTTTAGAAAGGAAAAAAAAGCAACAACAACCGAACCAACGACAAAATATAGATATATCACATTCTGTGCTAAATAAAATTCATTACTTTTCGCGATTCCAGATTGTTGGTATCGAGTTGACATGAAAAAAAATGGGTTATGGAATGATCCCAATGAGCCAATCAAAATTGAAATTGAAATATTTGTATCTCTGATTCAGGAAATTGTAATTTGAGGTTAAGAATGTCAATAGTGATGTCGATATTCTTATCATCCATTACCTGACGTTGAACTCAATCTAACAGCGTCCCAAGTGTACAAATTGTGCTCTTATTTGATTTAAACAAAGGGTGTTCAAATTTGAAGTATCATTTAAAACCTTAAATAAAAGACATAAATTGTGTGATAGTCTCTATTTATTTTTATTGAAATTAAAGTACATTGGTTCCGGTTAATAATGAAAAATAATGCCGTTCAAGTGGCCTACTCTGCTAGCTCGGCAGGCTGTCAATCTTTTACCAAAATTTGGAATAACTTTTTGTCATTATGCCATAGTTCAATTAGTGATATTTGCTCGATAATGTTAGCTTTGAGGTGCTGAACAGTTTGAGGACTATCCGTATAAACTTTACTCAAAACATTTCATAAGAAGAAATCCAATGATGTTAAATCGCATGATCTTAGAGGCTAATTCATGTCTGTTCTTCGAGAAATTATTCGATTATTAAACTTCTCTTTCCAAAGATCGGTGCAAACTTTCTTAATACATGGGTTGATATGCCGTCAGGCCTTGAATCTTTGTTTATTGTTCGATATTGTCAAAGATTTACTTTCGACGTGGGGTAATAACTGCTATCTATGAGTATAATATTTTTTCCAAATATGCAAGAAAAAAAAATTGTTTAGGATCAGCAAATATTTGGACATTCCTTTACAGGGTTGAAATAGTCGAATGAAGACTGATACTTCATTATCTTAACGAATGACCAAAGGTTTTTGCTATTCAATGCATTGAAATAATTTTGAAATTACTTCAATATATGTGTCTAAAAGTATGCAACATTTAATTTCTATGCAGAACAAGGTAGCTGATATGAATTCAGAGTTAGTATAAATAGTATTCTTTTAGGATATGTAATATATATTATAAATACCCAATTAATTAAAAATTAATAAAAAAATGATTGTTATTAAAACATGTATTTACGAAAAGTCTATCTAAAAATATGAATATATATAATAATATATAATAGTTATTAATACATGTATTTACGAAAAGTCTATCTAAAAATATAAATATTATGAATAAATTGTCAACCCAAAGTATCAACATGCGGTAAGCAGTAGTATAGTATATTGATTTTACTGTCTACTCTATGAGTACCTACTTTCGAGCGCCATAACAAAAACCATTTTTAAATACGAGCAGGTAATTGCAGCACCAAGAGATATTTTTGTTTTTGAACAAAAACAACAGGATTAATTTAGCGCATTTGTATGACATTTAAATGTACTCGTATCTACTTACACATATAGTTAACCTTTAAAAATAAACCGCATAGATTGTCACAAGGACTAACTTTAGACGTTTTATTACAAAAATGTAAATCGGACGACCTTACAGGCATACACATACAAACAACTGTTTTACTTATATGCAATGTAATATGTAATAAATGGATTTAAATACATATGTAAGTAGATTAGCGTAAAATTTAAAACGGTCCCTAGTGAGGACACAATTGAGTACCACATTAATAATATGCATTTGTCAATAATTTTAAACAAACAAATGCTCTAAGTTTTAATACCCCTAAACATGATCGCTTGTCATCTTAAATAAATGTTTTAGATTCTTTTTTTAGAAACAATTTTTTACTTTTTTTATTTTAAATATCTTCGTTATTTTGGCCAGTCATCAGAAACCCCTCTGATTTCCATAACAGGGTATCATTGGCGCTTTTTTTAAGTTATTTTTTTATCAATATATATTTATATATATTTTTTTTGGAAATTACCCGTCTTACCGAGTCGCAAAATATTTCAAAGCTCATAAGAATGGTGAAAAGTTTTAAAAATGCAGTTTTGTCAGAAACTGTATTTTTTAAAACCGCGTCAAATCTCGAACAACCAAAAACTTTTAGCGGTCCCAAACGCTAAGTTTCGTGACATGTTACTTAAAACCCACAACTGTGGGACAATGCAAGTTAAAAACTTCCGGCGTACAAACGTGCTATATATCATTTGAAAGTTAATTTTAGATAATTCTGATAAATGCATATGAGAGGCCTTACAGGTCGAAATACATCCCATACTACATAAAGCTCATAAGTGTTGGCAAATGCAAGTTATCTGAAATTGGAAACACTCTGTTTGCATTACAAATTGAAATTTATAGCATAATTGAGTATATTTCCCTATAGTGGCATAAGATTTTAATAAGAATTAAAGTTAGGGATTCACATTTTTAGCCTAAATATTTGTAAATAACTTTTTCAATTTGTTTGCAAGAATTAATGTAATATGCGTACATATATTTGCATACACTCGTATGTGCTTTTCTAATATATAGATATGTGTGTATGTAAGTACGTGTATTCAAAAGGACGACAGTAATCCTTGCTACGATTTTTTTAAATATTTTTTTTTTGGTCACACGATTTTCATTATTTTTGTCTTTGGGGTCATTACATATTTGCATAATTCAATGCTACTTCTGGTGGTATTGGTTTGTTGTATTTAGATATTGGAACGGGAACCGGCGACAAAAAACTCGCACCATCAAGTTCCGAGCTGAGTTTGTAATGTTGAAAAGTTTATGTATTCAGAAACCAGTAGTGTCGGCTGGGCGATTTATTGTTGGTTAAAGTTGGTTTGTTTAATCATAAATTTTTATCAGACTGACCAACTGGACAAGAAATCGGCCGGTTGACCAGTTGTTTATGAAAACCATATGTATGTTTTTCACAACATAATAAACTCAGCTTGGAACTCAATGATGGAACCGAACTATGTGGTTAAGGTCTTTAGAAATTCCCTCATTTTTACAAAAGCAACTTTCCTACAACAAATTCTTTACAACAAGTAACAACAACAATAACACCATACAGCCGCCAAGTGGTGTAGTGGATATATTACATGTACATACGCTAGAAGGTACAACTTATTATGTGTCACCTGCCGGTTGTACAAGTCAATGAAGCAAAAAGTAGCAAAATTGAAACAAAAAAAAAAAAACAAAACAAATAATGGAGAGAAAAAGAAAACAACTCAACGCGTCGATGACATTTTAAAAGGACGAGGACATGTTATGACCGTGCTGTGGCATATGGTGATGTTACAACATACATAGCATATTTGTGTGTGTGAAGGCATTGAATATTGCAAGTGTATGCCTCGAAAAAATGTTTTCATTTAATTAAACAAAAAATTTGAGGCAATTAATGTTAAAAAATGTTTACTTGGGTCTTAGGGCAAAAGTTTTGAAAAATTACATGACATAGAAATAACATCTACACTATACCATTTTTAGCACCAGGATAAGAGCTTTCCTGGCTTTAAAGTGCAAAAAATGCTGTTCTAAAGTTATTTCTAATCTACACTCAGATTATTATTTATATTTAATTGAATACTTGAGATTTGTTCAAGCCACCCTTAAAGACATGCGTGTATCCTGACCTGCACAGTTTACGTGGTCTCTTAGAAGTATTTTCATAGTTTCCGTCCTTGATGGAAACGATTGGGCGTCAATAATATTGGAAGTGAAGCTTTGGCGGGTCAAAGCTAGTTTTTTTTCTCAAAAGTGCACAGTACCGGAGCATCTCATAGACTCCTTGATTATTTTAGAATAAATTAGAAAGAGAGAGAATTTCTAACAGAGAAACAGCAACTAGTAATATATAAAGCAGTTATGCTTTTTCAAATGAAAGAGATATTTAATGAACACAGCGTTGACAAAATCAGAAAATTTCAAGATTGAACGAAAATAGTAGAGGGTTTTGCATAAGCCAGCATCAGATGATGTAAAACAAGTCGTTTTGATGTGTACTGTTTAGTGTCGTATCTAAATTGCGTAAAGTAAAGTTAATAATTTTGTAGAAACTAACTAATTCAATGAACAGTAAATGAGGTCAGACTTAACTTAAGTGAAGACACTAGTTTCAGAAGTAAATTATGTAACAATAGGTGCGTTTTTAAGAGCACCCCTTTTGGATTGGATTTGATTGATTATAACTGCATGCTATCGCTGCTGTTTCATGGTTGCACACTTGGGTTAATGTGCAAGTTATACTGATTTGCGCCATAGCCGTGTGCAACCTTGTTTGAAAAAGCAGAGATGGCACACAATTCAATCAAAATGCAATCATAAAAGTGGTGTTTTCTTTTATTAACGATATTTATTGTTTGCATTACAGTCAAAGTTAATATACTTATATGAAAAATAGTTAGACTAAATTTACTTTATTAACAATTTTGTTTCATTATGCATACGTTCGTAATCCTTTTGCAGGTCACTAAGTTCTTTTGCATTTTTCGCATTCAAACGATTCAGCTGCGAATTAATGCCAATAATCCGTTCTCGTAATGCAATTACACTGGACCTCTGAAGACGTGCCGGTTGGAAGACATCCTCTTTAATGGCATTAACAAAAATCCACATATCCTCGACTTCACGTTTCGCAGCAATGCGATATTCGTTGAGGTCATTCTCTAGTACCAATTTCAATTGTTCTATATCGGCTATAAATTGTCTAACTGATGTTTTTGTTATACATTCAATAGAAGAGCTAACATTAGCAACAACATCAACAGCAGCAGCAGCAACAGGAGGCGCAACATTATTTACACCATCATCTTCATCTTCAAAATGCGATGGAATCAGTTTGAATTGATTACATTCTAAATATTTTTGTTGTGATTTTAAACGTGTCAGCTCACAAAGGAATGCTGTACAGGATTTTTTTGGTTTAACTGTTGGTACAAGTGCTGGTGGTGCTGCTGTTGATGTTGTTGATGATGATTTTGTTTGAAATGTTGTTGTTGATGATGCTTGCGTTGTTTTCCTATTGGGAATATTGTTGCACCATCTAGGTTGGTGCTCTTTTTGTTGTTGTTGTTGTCGTTGTTGCTGCCGTTGTTTCACCTCGGTTTTCATTTTGATTTGTTATTATTGTTGTTGTAGCTATTGTTGTTGATGTTGTTGTTGTTGTTGTGATGCAAACGTGCCCTGCACACCTGACTTGAGTCCACTGCTTTCGACTATTACTCACGTTTTGTTCGGATTTGACCTCTTGGCACTTTTAGTTGTTGTTGTGTTTTGCTGCTGTTCTGATTTGTGTATGGTGACGGCAATTGTTGTTGTTGTTGTTGCTGCTGCTGTTATTTACACCAAGTAATCAAAACTGCATCAACAGAGGTTGCCATACAAACCGCAATTTTAGACGCCTCTTTCTCTCACTTCTACAACTAAACTTTGATGGCTTTACTTTGGCAACAACTTGTATGGTTGTTATTGTTGTTGTTGCTATTGGTAGTGTTGATGAAGGTGGTTGTATCCTGGACAGCACGCTACAGCCTTCGAATTGAAATGGTTCTCGTACTTCAATGTTTTACGTAGTTTAATCAATAATTGATGTTGTTGTTGTTGCTAGACGTTGTAGTAGCGCTATTGTTTATGTTGCCACTATTACATTTGTTGTTGTTGTCGTTATTGTTGATGTTGCAATGCAATTTCGTTAATTCAATGTTTCAGTTCAGCCTGCTGTTTTTATCTTCAATTTTTTCCTCCTTTAGTCTATAGTTTTGCTTTCAAACGTAATATCTATCTATCGTTTTCAATCGTCTTTTCAATTTTGATTCAATTTTGTTTCAATTTTAATTTCAATAGTTTGTACTCGCTTTCGCTCGCTTGAAGTTTGGTTGAAAATCATGCCAAAAGGCATTAAAGGTTACTAAACTTTTTCTAGGTTTCTTCCCTTGCTCGCTACTTTTTTGCATTTACAACAATTTGCTTAGGTGGCAGAAGGCTCGACTTCGATTGACTGAATATTTGATTGACATGCTGTTGAATTTTTACACTGATTATGATATAGTATACCTACGGTATAATGTTGAGTTTGTAATTTGTCGTAATTTTATAGTCAAGCCCTTTTAAATCTATTGAAAAATACTTCCTGACTTTTGTTTTCAAAAAATTCAAAATTCGGGAACAGATAATTTAAAGCACAATCGAAAATAATAAATTTTTATTTTTGTTGTTTTTTATAAAACTTCAAAATGACAATAAACTCTTTGTGTCGTTAACGACATCTTCCGGTATTAATAAATAGAAATGGTTGTAATCGTTACTATTAAGATATATCTTTTTTAAATATCCCAAGTAGCTCAAAAGTAAAATGCCTATGTTAAATTACTTCTTGAAATCCAGCCTGTATTTTAAAACGCATAAATTTGCCATCTGAAACTATAATTTTCTAAACTTCTTCGCAGCGGTTGTCAATAGAGTTTGATACTCAGAAAGCGACACTTTTGGAAGATCAATGAAGTAAAATATTCGGATCTGTCTCAATGAGTAAAAACGAAATAGTCGCATCGAATGCAATATGTAAAATTCAAGTAACTGAAAGATTAAAAGATAAGACCGACTGTAAGTTTTTATAAACCTTGGAGTTTATTACTTATGAGCTAAAGAATATTCTGATTTAACTTAACTACAACACATTACGTTCGCAATTAATTCATTAATTATATAAACTAATATTCTGCCGAACTAATTGTTACACATTAATGCAACAATCGCCAACATGCAGCGAAATAGCAAAATTTTTCTTCTGTTAATTTTCACTTATAATCGATGTTATAGACATAGTAATAAAAAATTTCAATATTACGTGAATAAATATTTGTGTAAATATCATATAAAGAAAAGTCTGTGAGCAAGGGGGCGATAAATATATTGATAACTATAATTTGTTATATTTGTGGGTGTGTATAGTGCGGTATAGTTAAGAGCGAAAACAGAACCTCAAATGCTTAAGGGGTATAACTCATTGTAATTGTTAAAATAAAACACATCTAAAAATAAAAAATTTCAACATTTGAGATACTGAACTTTTTGCATTAGACCAAATTCATTTCAAACCATGCAGTCGGACTGACCTCAAATTGCGGAATTGGTTGCCGATTAATTATGTTGTTTTTCAAAGCAAGTAAGGGAACATGTATTCCCCTGATTTGATTGATAATAATTTTTTACGAAGTTATGTCCATTTAAAGTTTTAGCGTCAAAACTTAACCGCAAATTTTTTTTTAAAATAGTCGCATTTTCATCCAAATCAAAATAATTAATTTTTGATTCTAATAGAACTTCTGATTCTCTGTCAGAATCTTTAAGAAATTTTGAAAAATGTTAAAAATTGGCGGAGTTATAGCGCTTTTTATGAAAAAAACAAGGCTGATTTTCTCAAAAACCCCAATTTATTTTAAGCTTAAAACTTTACTGTGGATTAGTATTAATATGAGAGAGAAATGACAGGAGTTTAAGCTTGTTAAAACACATTTGAGGTCACGAGATTTTTTTTTTAAATCGAAATGTCAATTTTTTTCATCATTGCCAAGCCAGTCTACGGTACTATTTTCAAAGCAAATGACACAAGCAACATTCGAAATTACTTTCTGCAAATCGTGCTTGTATTCTGCATACTTTATTTTGCAGTTATTTACGTAATAATTTTTTGTGATGGGAAATATATAAAACCTTGTACGCACATATAGCTTGTTCTACTTCTGTGGGTTTTGAATGCTTCGTTTGCTTTACTTTGTCATATTATGTACATACTCGTATAATCCTAACACTAGTACTTATACTAACCCTTAGCGGAAGTGGACAATATTAGGAGAACGATTTTACTAAATTAAAAAAGTTCGTGCTAAAAAGTTGTCACATTTTCAAGTAAACGGACTTAAAAATTGGTATAAAAAAATGTATCACATTCTGGAAACCATAACAAAGAAAAATATGTAGAAAATTAACGAAAATTAATTTTTTTCTAATATGTATAATGATTAAGTAATCCCCGTTAATAAGCCCATATAAGTACTCATGTTATAAAAATATTTTTCTTTTTTTTTTATAAAAAAAATTTTAAAAATTACCAAGTATTTTGCAGTATCTTTGGATCAATAGATTAAAGTAAGAAGGCAATATGATGTTTGTAACCAAATAAGGGATTGTACCTTAAAAAGGCTACGCAAGGGCTTCATGTCATGCCTTCATTTAAAATATATTTGAGTACATACTTTTTTTTAACAATGTGTAAGCGAAGAAAACAATATATTAAAACGTTACTGGTTCGAATTCAAACTAAAATATATAAATTTCAGCCAAGGACAATTATCTATGATCAACTCAAATGAAGAACTTTGAAAGAGATGGTATTGAAATGAGTTACGTGAGCGACGGAGAGGTTCTTCAAATTATTATCAATCCACTAGAAAAGAAGGAAATTGAAGTCGGACTTTATGGAGTAAAATAAGCAAAACCTGGTTTTTAATTCTCATACGCCTCTATTTGAATCAAGGAAATTTTTTGAAAGAAAAATTATTGTATTTGGTGATGCTGCACAAATAAATTGTTAAAAGTGATTCATTAAGAAAGTCTACGAACATATCAACAAATACCCCGTCACGACGTGTTATATTAGAATCGGATGACATGCATCTTTACGTCCGGTAAGGACTGCAACATTTAAAAGTCTTGCACAGAATACGGTGTCAGCCCTCATGATAGGTTACACCTTTTAGACAAACCACAGATTTTACATCAGCACTCTGAACACGACCAATCGACATAACCAACTTCTTGGAAGTCTCAAACTGACTGATTTGGATAAATAAACATTGTCATTCCTAACGTTGCTACAACAGCAATAAGAGCTATGGGTTAAAGTGGACCCGAGCGATACAAACATTCAAGTATAATCTTAAGAGATATGTAAGTACCTAAACAAAACATAGCAAAAACAATCTTGTCATCTTAGTAGGTATCTTCACAGTACATTTTGCAAATCAAAAGGGAATCCTGAAAAACAAAAGAATATTGATTTTGTGAAGATACTGATACTATTTTTAATGGAATGTGTTACCTATACGAATGACGATATACTCTGGAACTTGTTAGAAACAGAATAAGAGATGCTTAACTATGAGAAAATTAAAAAATTTTTGATAGATGAGTTTTGTTTTGTGATAAATATAGATTAAGTCTTGGTTAGAACTCAGCAAAGCCAAAAGTGTTAAGTTGTAAAATCTTATGCCAGATGACGAACAAATGCTAATATATTTTACAACTAAAGGTTTTGTTTTCCTCAATCGCAAGGCCAACAAGTTTCAGTTAATTTAAAAACTTGAAAATAACATTGCACACAGTTATAATGCTGTTTTACAGAAGATAGTTTCGTTGTATTAACTTAAAAATTGTTCAATAGTCAACGTAACATCATATTTAAAAAAAAATATAAACAGATTTTGAAAAAAAAAGCATTTAAGATTAGAAATTATCAAGATGATATTATTGTTGTTGTTGTTGGTGTTGCTGGCTGTTGAGGAAGACTTTGATAATGTTGATTGAAGAAATGTAAACACATTAAACAGATGTAGTACAACAGTTAACAAATAAACAGACAAGAATTTATAAGATTTACTTATACGCGTGTAATGTTATCTTCATATTTTACTGCTACGTTTCTTTATGAGTATGTATGTGGGTACACTGAAAAAAAAAAACCTAAATGAAGATAGCTATAAAAATTTTCTTTAATATTAAGTAAGCTTTTCTTGCGCTAAGGCAATAAGTTTTTAAAAATTAGTTTTTGTTCCATTAAAAAAAATTAAAGTTCTTTCTCAAATAGAGGTTAAGTGTTTAAAATGTTTGTACTTTCGCTTGGTGTAGAAAATTTGTCATTAACAGAAGAAAAATATAATTTTTGAGTTTAAATTTCACTTATTTCAAATAAATGTTTCTTTTAACTAAGGAATTATTGTGTTTAAATAAAATTTTACGTGAATCACGTTAATTGCCTTTATTGAAGTATGTTATTTTAAGGAATATTTTACTATATCGCTGGACATTTTTACTTAATTAAAGGACACTTTGTATGCATCCGTGTTTTCTGAGATTTTTGCTTTCTTTTTTTTTTGCAGGCAGTGAAGCATGGTATGGAAAATGTTAGAAATTGAGTAATTTTTGGGTACTAAGGTGACCCCAGGAAAATGCTTTTTCGTTAGCGGCAACAAACGACATTTTTTCTCAAATTAAGTAAATATACATTACGTTGCGATAAGATTATGGAAACTTGTGTTTATACTAATACAGTAAGCAAACCAATTGACTTACAAGGAGACCACCAGGTTGCGGCGTCACCGATTTGGCTAACATTCTTCCCGATGGTAGTTCACCTGAAATAAGAAAAACCAAAAGTGAGAAAATCGTGTTTAACGTTTTTCCCTAGTTGTGTAATATAAAAAAAAGTTAACATGTTTTCAAATAGCAGCGTTGCATAGTATGGAGTGAGTTAGCGTATAAGCCGGGGGGTTACTGGTTCGAGCCACGTTGTTCATGGAACTTTTTTTTTTTTAACTTTTTTTTACTTTTTTTTTACTATTTTTATTTTTTGTTATTGTTAGTTATATTATTATATAAAACTTTTTATACATATATAACTATTTTTTGTTCTCCAACAAAATCAATATTGTTGGAGACGCCACCATATAATAAATATTGTTATTTTTTTCTTATTCTTTAAAAAGTAAAAAAAACAAAAGTTGCATGAACCGTGGCTCGAACCAGTAACTCCCCGGTTTATACGCTAACTCATAATACACTATGCCACGCTGCTACTTGAAAACATGTTAAGTTTTTTTTTTTAAAAGACAACTAGATAAAACTTTAAACACGATTTTTTCGCTTTTCCTTGAGCATTCTGAAAAACTGCGAAAATGGTTTTTCTTATTTCAGGTGAACTACCGAAAAACTACTGGAAAAATGTTAGCCAAGTCGGTGACGCCGCAACCTGGTGGTCTCCTTGTTAGTTATTTTAAAGAAACCCTAATTGCCTAAATTAAGGTATTCAATTTTAAACGTACAAATATTAATTTTTTCTCAGTGTATATAATTGATATCTCCTACACTCTATCTCTATGCTATATTAATATTAGTTTACATTAATATTAAATTCCTACACAAGCATATATTTACATACGTAGGTACATATGTATATAACTACTATGCGAATGTTTGTGAATGTACCCGTACGTAGGTATCTGTGTAAAACGTGTTTGGTGTGAATTGTTTACCGCTGCTGTTGTTTGTATGTAAGCCACAATGTGTTAATTTAATCAACTTTTTTTTTTGCCGATTATTTATATAATTTATTATGTGTATATACATATGTACACTACATATGTATGGTATGTACATACTTAGAGGCATAGTTACCATACATTAAATATATTCGATTATTTGCTGTATGTTATTATTTGTAAATTAATTAACAATATGCAAATTTCTGTCTCGAATTCATATGTAAATTAAAGATTTCTACGCTCATATTTTGTTGTTTTAATTTTGCTATGATAAATTGATGTTCTCAGCTGGGATAAACCTATCTCGCTTATGAACTTCGTCGCTTAGAGGAACGTCAACTTTAGAAAAATCAAAATAAAAGTTACAGAGTTAAAACTAAAATATACATAATAGTTTTTACTTTATCGAGGTGTTACATAGAGGAAGAAGTAAACATATTTTTTTTAAAGAATTCCTGGTTGATTTTGTTAAAGTTTGCTATTTTTTTTTTAAATCAATTTGAAAAAGTTTATATTGATTGGAGATGTTGTCAAGCAAAAAATAAAAAATCGTGCTACATATCATATTTGCATGTCAATAGAAATAAATCTTATTTTGCTTTTGTGTGACAAAGTCATTTGCTCCCAATCTAAAAGTTCCAAGTTCGATCCCATGACCATGAGCAAACATTTTTACTTTTGTTGATTTTCCACTGTTAGAGGAGGTTGAGCAGTGGTGTACCTTTAACATTTTTTTTTGGCTGGGGCGAAGTACTATCTGTCCCCGCTTTTCTTTAATACAATTTGGAAATAAGTTGTTATTATGAAAATATATTTTACTTTATATATGATGTCAAATCAGTGATGACATTTGAGAATGTACTGCAAAAATAAAAATTTACAAAAAAAAACATTCGGATTTTCTTTACGCATTTTCCTATTGAAAATTTACAGAAAATGCGGCAAATTTATTGAAAACTCGTCTACTGTTTTCGTTAATTATTACCAAAACTTGATTGAATTGTTTTCGCTGTGTATCATATTATAAAATGAAATGAATGAATGGAAATCATTGGAGATATTTTGGTAGATCGCACTATTCTCTAAAATGTTAATCTCAAAGTTGAAAATCAAAATATTTTACTATTACTAATTTATATAATCTCAATAATCTTTGAAACTGTGATCTGACATATAGGTCCTTTCTATGTACACTGCTACATATTTACACATTTTTGAGTGGAAAAAATGTTCCGAATAATAAATATATTTTATAACATTTAACATAAGCCATTAACATGAGTTTTACGACATGTGCACTGATAACAGCGCCGGTACAAACCCAGCGGGAAAATGTTGAAACGATTATAGTTAAAATTCAGGTATTGATATTACATGTATAATCTATTCTCGACTAATTCTTCTGGGAAGTGCCATAGTCTGTCTGGGGGCTTAGCCCCCATTCTTCCTAGTAGGCACAAGATTTTCATAGAATATGTGAAATTGTTTTGCATTAAGCAAATCGCTTGTTTACTTCTTTACATTTATGTTTTCACACTGGCATCAAAAACAAAATGTTTCTAATTTATTTCGTTTTTGTATCGTAAAACCAAACTCCAAAAATGTGTTTGCTTATTTAACATCTGTTTAATGATGCATTTTTCGAAATATTATATGTGTGAAAAGTATAACATCCCGGACAATGCATCATGAAGTCATTGATTTTCCCATTGGGAATACATAAATAATTTCACACTGATTGTTAGTTTTACTGGCGCAAATGTAAGATTAACAAAAAAAAAAAATCAAATAATTTCTACACCAACAAATTTGCAAGTTTGTGATAACTTTTCTTTTCTGTGGTGGTTTTGGTTTAGGCGCGATATTTCGTTTATCTCGTGTCGCAGCGTGTATACGGCTGACTCCTTGCCTTATCGACAACGTTATCTGCCATAATAATACTACGATTGTATGCAGAAGCAATAACAAAAAACAATAACAAAAAAAAACAATCTTCTACATAAAGTGTGTACGAGGAAAAGCAATAAAGTTTAATCATAATAAACAATAATTAATACTTTGTTTAGTTTTGTCTAATCGAATTTTTGTAGATATTTTCTTGCATTTTCGTAAATCGTTTGAATCCAATAAGCATTTTAATAACACTGGTCGACAAAAATAGAAGAAGCTTCTTGTGGCTAGGGTTGCCAGTTTTTATTCTCTGAAAAAAGAAATTTGTGGTTCTGTACCACACTGTAAATGTTGCCGTGTTTTTATTAAATTTTTTTCTCAAAAGCATACAAATTGAGTTATAAATTTGCTCAATATATTTAACACGATATTTGTTCCTTACTTAGGTGTGTCAAGAAATAAAATTCCTAAAAGCTTTAGTCTGTATTTTGCTAGTAAAAAAATACAACAAGGGACGTGTTTTCGAGTCAAGTTAAAATCTGCTGATTTACACACGGAGTCTGATTAAAAACAATAGAAAGGTATTCAGCCAAATCAAAATGTCATTTGGGTCAAATCAAAAGGTCATTTTGGGCATCGAACTTAGAACCTTTAGATCAGTGTCAGGCAAAAGACACCAAGAGAAATTAAAGAAAATAAAAAATACTTCAGAATGTACACAAAAAAAAAAATTCGAACGTAATCGAGTCTAGCCAGCATACACAATGAATAAACGTACCCGCAGCCTTTGCTTGAATTCTGCCGAAGTTGCCCGCGGGCAGCAGAATACAATACTGCTTTAGATGCATGGGAAAGTCTTGAACAAACTCTAAGCATTTTGCACGTTTTTGTATAGTAAAAAGGGGAGATAAGAAAGAGAAAAAACATGTAAGCAAACTAATTACAATTTACTATTGAAATTTGGCACAGATGTCAGTGACAGTGGTGCCAGCTTGAAAAAATATAAAGGAATTTACTGATTGTCTTATGGAAGGCTATGTGAATAAGCGTATCTAGGTACTTTTTCAAAGTAATGTACATATATGAAGAACATAAATATTTTCATCACTATTACATCTCTGATTAGGTTATAAGTAAAACGTTAGAATAAATGCAAAGATAATGATTAAGCCAAAAAACTTTAAAAGGTTCTTATTAATCATAGCAAATATAAGAAATAAACGTAATTGATAAGAGGCACAGCCAAAGTCAAAGAAAATATTTATTTGATTTGTTTATATTTTTTTTTATGGCAATGTCAAAATAATTTATTAACTTAATTAAAATTATTGCTGATTTTTCGTTGCCAAAAATATTATATTTTCTCAAGTATAAATCTTAGCATGACTTGTGGTTTATTTTATTTTTTTTATTTCTATTCAGCTGTCATCAATAATTAGTAAAATTCTCCTAGCGCTAGTGTTCTTAACAACAAGTCATGGTCACATCACTCAAAATCAAGCGGCAAGCAAATAAACTACGGCGACATCTTACAAATACATATGTTGACTGACTCAAATTTCGTTACGTCTTCACGTTTAATTGACGATAGCTTTGAAATATATGTATATTTGAATACACAATAGATGTATGTATATATATAAGAGCGTTTCCAAAAAAAAAAAAACAAAAAATTTAAAAAAAAAATCTTTTTTTCTTTGGTCTATGTTAAAAAAACTGATATTTCTAAAAAATTTTCAACGTTTAGCTCAAGACCGATTTCTTCAATTTGGGTATTTTATTTTCTTCTGTATATCTTTGTTTTCATTTTTTTTCAAAACAAACCCGAATTCTCAGAAAAAAACCAGATTGTGAAGTCTTAAGAAAATTTACTCTCTCATCGGCAATTCCTCGATCGGTGTCCGACTATACCCTCTCGTTGAAGCAACCAGATTTCGTAATAAAATTAAAAAGGCTGACGTATACCAACATGCCTTAGATCATCCAGGTCATCAAATAAAAACGAACCAAGTGTTTTGTTGCAGGAACAGAGAAAATGTTTTATGTTTTCTTCCTCCTCTACATCTCCATAACTTCTGCAGAAGTCAAAAGACGTAATACCTAATCTCTCCGCATATCTGCTTTTGAAGCAGTGTCCGTTTATGACTGCAACATCTGACAAGACACTATGTCTGTGCGAGAAATCAGTTCTGACGAACGCTAAGCATCCCATTCCAGTCAGATCTGCTTATTTATATTGCATGTTGACCCTTGAGTCCATCTTTTGTTAGCATTTTTTACCATTTTTTCTTTAAGCAGTAACTTGCAGGTAGGAAGTGGCATGCCAACACCTTCCTTGTCCTGAGGAATTTGTGCAGTAGTGCCTTGTCTGGCAAGTTCATCAGCTTTGCAATTGCCGTCAATGTTCATATGCCCTGGCACCCAGATGAGGTGAATATTAAAATGCTGAGCCATCTCAGACTAGCGACATTGTTGGGCCACTAGTGAGTTTAGGAAGGCTGATTCTAAAGATTTGATAGCAGCCTGACTATCTGAATAAATGTTTATATCCTTTCTGGATACCACATTCATTCTCAGCCAGGATGCTACCTCTTCTATCGCTATAACCGCTGCCTGAAAAATGGTCTGGTATCCTCGCAGCAATTCTTATCTTCAGTTCCTTAGAGTAAACCCACCCACCCACCTGATTATTTAGCTTGTAACCGTCTGTGTAGAAATTAATATGGCCTCTTCTCCCCAGGAGTTCTCCCTTCCAGTCATCTCTAGATGTGAGTTACGTAATTCCTATTGAATGAGATCACTGGAACAATATAGTTCAAATTAGAGGGTACAGAACTCAAGCTTTGCAGGATAGTTGAGTGTCCTGTCCTGTCCTGTCTACCATTAGACCAGCAAACAGTTTTTCTGAGTCTAATGGCAAAACATATTTGAGTAAGTGTCTCCGATCGTTTTTTCCAAACTTTATTTTTTTGGGGACTTGTAAAGCTAAAGCTACCGTCATAGCTTCAGAGTGTGTCAATTCAATAAATCCCACAACCTCTTTTCAGACCTGCAGGCCTTCATACATCCACTTGTAGGATGTTTTTGCTGACGGAGAAACAAAGTTAATAAGAATATATAATAAGTTTCCACTTACTCTTTTAAGATAATGAATACGAATGTTTTCTGTATTTAATGATATGAGGTAGAAAGCTCTCAAGATTCAAAAACTCAAATATTTCAATACAAAAGATTTATTTATTAAATAATAAATTGTGCAATAGTCAAAAAGTTTTAAAACTTAGCTAAATCGACAAGTATGTATGCAGTATAGATTTTGCAACTCACCTTAGTTTTGGTAACAATATTCGATGCCAATTTGACCACGGCAAAGTTGCCCTTGCCAATAGTTTTCTCCAGCTCATAGTAGCCAACGCGTAGCAGTTTGTCTACGGAAATTTTGCTTGTCGATGGCACTTTATAATTCTGAGCATTTGATGCGGCTACAGATGCGGTGACGGCAGCCATCTTTGTAGCAAAGCTATTGATGTTAAGATACGTTTCGAAATGGAATGATCAGTACGCAGCAAACATAAACACACACTTTGTGTTAAGTATAAATTAACTTATATGTGCGTCTGCGGTAGTGTAAAGGTTCTTTTTTTTTTGTGTCGGTCAGACGCAATCCGTAAGCACAGATTCACAATCCGACGACGACAACAAATCGAGACGACAGTTAAGCTGATTTAAATGAAGGAAATGTTGATTTATTGTATCGTTCGCTTTTTCACGAGTTAATTCATTAATAAAATAAATTTTATTAAATTGTTGCAATTGTTGTCAAAACGCCGCGACGACACACGCTGTCTGTCAAGGCGAGGAGACAGCACACGAGGTAGCGACGACTGCGGCAAGAAGAGACAGTGAAACTGATCAATTCGTCGGCAGACACAAACACAAAACGACAAACGTTCGACCAATAGATTGGACAAAACGCTCGTTAGCTCAGCTGTTTATTTACGGGTGACAATGATCGTTGTGATCTTCTTCTACTACGTCGTCCGTCCGTCAATTTGCTTTTGTTTGCTTCTTAACAGCCGCGTAGCGCTGGCAATTTCAAAGATAAACAGCAAAAGACGAGAAGAGATATTGATGATGATTGCACTTATGGGGGCGTACCAACAGAAAAACAAGAAGATTGTAAGATTCGTAAGATCGTCTGAGCAGGAGCGGGAGAAATGAAACTGAGGACGATGATTACGGTTTACAAGTACGTTGTTGATTGCTTTGGCTTCTGTCTGGCAGCTCAACGAACTTGACGACGACGATGACAGCAGCGAAAACGTTGCTTATTAATAATTGCAGTAACATATTGAAGCGCAATGAAGAGAAATAAAGACGTGATCATGACGAAGATCGCGAGATGTTCTTTTTCTTTTAGCTCTCAAGAGATAGAAATTTTTTTTACACAAAAAAAATAAGAGGAAAACGACAAAAATTCAATTAACGTAACACAACGACGACGAGAGAAACTGCATTTTACGTGGTTTGTTGTACGTGGCTCGAAAGATCGTTTCGTTGCTGAAGATCATGTCGTAATCGCGTTTGCTTTTAAGCGCGCTTAAAAGCTTCATTTATGTACTTATACAACGACGAGACTAACTCGCGCGTATAACCGTCGTTCTTTGCACTCGCGGGTCGAATCGCGATCACCGATCGCAGTGGCCAGTTGGTTGGCTGACCACACGATCGCTTGACTCACTCACGTACAATTTAGTACGAGTTGTGTTGGAAACAACTTTTTGTTGTTGTTGTTGTGATTTGTTGTAGATATTGTTGTAACTTTTACTTTTTCTTCTGGTACAGTAAATTGTTGTTGTAACTGTTTGTCGTTGTCGTTTTCTTGTTTTTATTTCTCATTTTTTTTTTGTAATTAAATTTCTTATGATATGTTGGTTGCTGCTATGTATGCATTGCTGGTCGTCAAAGTATTGGTGTATCTGTGAGTAATCAAACTTATTCCACGCGCTGCAACACTTTGTATTTCACGGTTTTTTGCTGCTTTTAATTTTATTTATTTTATCATTTTTTCTTTGTTTATTTTTCACTTGTTCTATTTTGTTTTGTTGTGCAAAACACAGTATTGCTTTTATCACTTTTTACTTTGTTAGTTATTTTTTCTGCCGAAATAATGTTGAATTTCTGATTTTTTTGGAACTTTTTTTATCGACGGTAACTTATAGGTAATAACAAATAAATAAGAGAGATATAATCAAATTAAATTCGATTTTTTTTTTTAATTTTCATAAAAGTGTTGAAATTTAATCTATTCGTAGATCGCTGCAAAACCTATGGCCTTGACGCGTGCACATACGCCACTGCAGTGAGCAGTTCAAGGCGAGTATGGAGGACGAAATAAGCAGCAGCTGTTTGCGACATGGTTTCGCCAACAATAAAATTTTTTATTTATTATTTTCAAGACGCGTCACAAATTTCTAGTTTAGTCTGGTAATGAGGTAGGTAATAAATAGGTGGTATAGCAAATAGTAAAAATAAATAGTAAAGCGATCGTAAAGTGAAGAAGTTTAATTTGGTTTCCCTTCCTGCCACCGAAGTAAATAGAATGTAGAGATATGTAAATAGAAAGGTATTATATTGTTATGCACTTTCGAATATTCTGCGCACTTTTAATATAGATAGTGCATTCGGCGGTAAAATTGTTATCTATTATTTATATTTCGATGCATACCCCTTACGGGGTAAAATGGGCCAAAATAAAGTAACTACTGTACACTCAAAAGAAGCAAGGTTGGTTGGCCACGTTAGTCATAAATAACGAAAATTGGTTTTTATTTCGAACAGTGCACCCTTAACGAACACGAATTATACGAATGATATTTTGTTGTCCGCTAACCTGAAACAAAAACATTGCGTCAGCTTTCAAAAACATATGTTTTGTTCTGCAGCCTGTTTTTTAGTAGTTTTTGCTAATTATTTTAACAATTTGCAGCAAACTTCAGTGTCACCCTAAACAACTTTTAGGGTGCACCATTGAACTGTTAGGCCGATCATTGTTTCCACTTAAGTGTCAACAACTTAAGCAATGTACAGCACGCCTACCGCAAAGGTAGATCAAAAGTGGAATGATTGAGTAACATAATGTAGAAGCATAAGCTCGACTTTATGGATTTCATCAGCCATCAATGTGGAAGAATGTTCGCCTTCATATCCTGAATTAGAGCCTGAGGTTAACTTATCGTGGCATATGTTGACGACGTCGTTATACTGATCAGTGGAAGATTTGTTCCAACGATTAGCGAACTCAAAAAATTGATGCTCTCCGAAATGCACATTTTTGTAATAAAATGGAGGTCGTACTGCTTGCGCAGAGATGCAAAGTCCTCAACTGCACTATTTTAAAGTGCATGGAGTAGCTCTTGGACTATCAAATGAAGCCAAATACTTAGGCGCCATTATAAACTCCTAACTTCCTTGGAAGAGAATTTGGTGAAGAGAATAAAGAAAGCGATGAAGACGCGCATGTTCAGAAAAATTTGTGTTTTGAGACAGGTTCAAGTTCTTACACTTTGCAAGTTGCATAAATAACATAATCATTTTGACAATCGGGTGGCAATCAATTATCCCATCGCATCGAATCGAAGTGTCCAGTGAGCTTCAGGAAATCCCTATACCACATTCGTGATTATAACATCACTGCTGGGTGGTTGGCCTTTATGCTATTAAAAGATTCAGACATGTTACTAAAGCACACAGTTGTGAATGTCAGTACGCCGCTAGAGGAATTCCATACAAAAATCGATTACCGGAAAAGGCACTTAATCAATCGGATATGTCTTGCTATTTATACAACAAAAGTATAATCCGCACTCTTAAGGTAATATACCTAACTGGTACTACTGCAAAAGCTGTCGAAATAAGGAATAAGTATAACTGATGCAGTTCCTCTTCTAAGGTTGGTGGGGTGGTTTTGATCATCCTAAGAAGAAATGTGACAAGGATTATTACTACTTTCATCCTAGTCGCTCCAAATTGAAGAGCGTTGTCTGCCATTCACTCGATTTGTCAGAGGCAATTTAACCAACATACTTTTAAACTACATTCTCCTATAGTTGTAAGGTTTCTTTGTCTCTTCTTTTCATGGCAATTTCTCACATAAAACCAAGTATTTTATTCTCTTTTTCATATATTGGGTTGATGTTGGAAGACCTTCCCTCTGATATGAAATAAAGTCAGGCAGTCACTTACAACTTAATTTTCTTTACTAAAAGACAGAACGATCTCTATAGAGGATCGATATTAGGGCCTCTAACTAAGAGCAAAGCAAACCTTTTGGGTTAATATATTGCTTAGGCATTTTTGGACATTTGATAAAATTATTTAAGATCTGCTTAAACTCAAGTTGATAACCAATATGTAAGTAAGGAAACCTTGTATTTCAAACCATAAAAGTAACAACAAAAACCACAATGTTTCGTAGGCAAGCAGCTTTTTACCAAACGACAGCAAAGTGGCCAAGCGATTGCCTTACCAGCGTGAAGTTTGAACGGCGTTGCGTTTCAACGTTAACGTTAAAGTATAGGTATAAAAATCTTAAAGAGAAACAACGTAGTGTATAAGACGTAATACATATTTGCTACATTAGTGGCAGCGCAACAGCGAAACCAACAACACACAAATGAGGTAGATAGGTAGGTAGGTATAAAAAGAAGCAGTCAAAGCAAAATATGACAAAATCTGGTTAAAACGTGATTTTTATGCAAAATATCCGCGTTATATAAAAACAAGCGAATGAGAGATTAAAACTGACGGCAAAGGAAAGTTAAGAATGAGAGCTGATAAAAAATTCGATAAAATTTTAATTAAAGAACTGGTGAAGAATTTTGCAGTATCATCGTAGGCGGCTTTGAAAATTCACAAAACTAGTCAATGAATTTCCCTGCACACACGCACAAATGTGTGGAAAATGGCGGAACTTAGATTATGTTGCACTTTTGCGCTTTTCGTTGCGTTTTCATTTTTCATTGCGTTTTAATTTTTCTCACTATTTATGTGGTGGCAACACAAAAAAGTGGCAGCAAAAGCAAAACACCAAAAGACGTCATTATTAACAATTTTTCACTTGTTTTTTTGTCGTTAGTGCGACTATTCAACGACGATGACAACAACAAGTACGGTGTGCGTTTACAGCGCCATAGCAAGGGAAGCGACAATAAAAAACGATAACGAATATATGTACATATACTTACCGCAGAAAATTGGGAAAAGAGAGGGTGGCAAGGAGACCTGAGGTTAATACAGGCTAGCTTAACGGGCAGTGACAACAACAAAAATTACTCACAACAATCGGGAGCAAAATTTTTTTTTTTTTTTGGTGTGTATGTATGAGTTAGAGCAATTCAAATGGAGTGTTGCCAAATTTTTATTGTAATTAAGTCTTGGTATAAAAATTTATCAACAAAGTTGCAGTTCCTGGTTTGCAGATTTTTAAGCTTGGGTCTAAAGTAAGCAACACTTTTTGGCTATGTTTAGCAAATGACCAAAAGCTAATGCTGTTGTAACTATTGCTTATTGTTTCCATAAACCGGAAATTTTGGCCGAGGAAGCAAGTAAAGCTGTCAAGAAGGTTCATGCTTTATGGACCTACGAACTTGAATGCTGGAAAATCCATTCTCGATCAGCATTATTTGCGCAAATGGCAAGATTCTTTTCTACCATCTTGGCTGTTCATTCTGGAGAACAGAAGCACTAGTGAATGTGCAGTTAAAATCATCCCAGAGATAGAAGATTCTCATGGCTGAAGTTTCTTCGTAAAGTGTATATGGGATCTCTTCATACATCTCTTCAAAATATGTAAGTGAAAGCAATCTGACCCATCAAAGCTGATTTTTTCTCTTTAGTATCCTTGTTTTTAGTCATCTTGGTTCATTGTTAAGTTCTTTCGATCGAATTCGTTACAAGTACCTTTATGGCGTTTGATCTGGGCATGGATTTGATTTTATCATAGTTATTGATTGCACCGTTGAATTTTTCTGCCGATTACGTCAAGTGACAGTTTCACATAACGAAGTTTCTCAATATGACTTATCTCTTTCCTTGATTGATATCTTCCACTCCGCATTTTATATGAATATACAAAAATTTATGATTTTACGCAAACGTTCTACGTAAACCCGAAAACAGTACCTTCACACGGCACAGAAGCCTGCATAAATACAGATTTGCGTTAACGGTCTGAGTCGTCTAGGGGCCCATTTATTAAGGGCTTCTTTATGTATCACGATTCGTTTCGTTTCGTCTTTAATTTCCAAGCCTAAAAGTATGCTAGTACAATTCTTATATTTGTAATTCACTATTCATTAAGCACAGTCTAGATTTTTTTTTTTCATTTATGTAAAATACAATCACAGATTTTCAGGCCTGAAAATTAGAGACGAAACGAATCGTGATACGTAAAGAGGCGCTTAATATGCGGAATGTATTTATTATTGATCCCTTGAATTGTCATGGTTATTGATATTATAGGTACATAGGTGACACATATTTCTTGTTCGCAATTATTATACTGCAGATAGCTGAAAGGATATTTTACGCCATTTTGTTTTTTTAAATGAGTTTGTAAGTTGTCATCCTTACCTTAGTTAAGGTTTTAAATTTTTTACTATAAAAATTCTTAAGAATAAGTGGCTTTTCACACAGTTAATGAATTGTTACCCTTTTTCTTAGATTTAATTATTTTTTCCTTCGAATTTAAAAGATTTTATCCAAAATTAATGCAAAATAATGTTGAGTAGCACATACCATATGTACATAGATATAGTCAAAACAATCAATCGCATTAATGTGGCAACACTGGTCGACGAAAGCTATACACAGAGAGAGCAACGAATTGCGACGTAAAAGTTCTGACTGTTGTAGTTTTTGTTGTATAAACGAAATGGAAGGGAATTGCAAACCCCACAACAGCAGCAAAAACAAAATAAAATATGGTGGAGCACAGACAACAATACCAACAACAAGCAAGTGATTGCCGTATTGTTGAATGACTGCGACGAGGGTGAAACTGGAGGTCACACGACAGCGTAAGAGGGTGGTGGTTACGATATGGTGGCAGCGACGATAAAGAAAAGGCTAAAGAAGACACATAGGTTGGGGATGAAGAAGTGGGGTGGGATGGGAGCTGCAACGGCGTAGATCGTATTCTAAGCCAAGGCAAAACGAAGCAGGTTTTTGTTTTTGTTGCTATTTGAGTGTGTGTGTGTGTGTTGGTGTTGATTGGGTTGGCGAATTTGTTGCAGCCCAGAGATGCCGTCAGACAATGCGGGAAATCCTCGTCATTGCTGTTGTTGCAAATGCCCAACAACAACAATAACAACAATGAAAACAGCAATAACTCGAAATTTGTGACTGCACTTGGCAGCTAGCAGCTCTTGCGAGAAAATTGCTAATTGTTGGCGTCGGCGCATATACACACATACACAAAAAGACACAAACGTACGCACATTTTTGTCATTCACAAAATGCTGTTTTTTTTCTTCTTGTTTTAGGAAATCGAATTTTCATCAAGTGTTGTTTTAATTTTCCTTTGTTACACAATTCATATTTTTACTTTACACTTTTTAGGCATATGTTTTTCTTAAGAAAAATATCCCATTTAATTAAAAAAAAGCTTGTAATCAATTGAATTGTTTTTTTTTTTTAATTAAAGAGAAAAAACTTAATGGTACAGTGGAGCAGCACCAACCTTCTTTTTCTTCAATTTTTTCTAGGTATTTCGCTCACTCACTCACACTTCGTTCATTTATCGACAGAGAATTTTTTTCTTTCCCCATTATTTTTTTTTCGAATTTTCTTTTACGCGTTTTATTTTACATCACTTTTACATATTCTTATCGGAATACATAATTCACTAATTGATTTTGTTGATGTTTTTGCATTTTAATTATTTTTTCTTATTAGCATAGATTTAATAATTCTTTTCTCCCGTCACCTTTGTTTTTCTTTTTTCTTTTTTTGTTACCTCAACACTTCAGCAAACTGCTGCGACGACCACGACGACGACGATACGAATACGAAGACGGCGTAGACACTTGTGCGGAGCAAAGCAACAACATCGTTGTTGAAAGCCAGTCAGAGATGACGACGACGACGACGCGACGCGACGTTAAATTATGACAGTCGTCAACTGCGGTTTTCTACATACCCGTCACACAAATATATTGCGTTTTACGTTACGTTGTAGCGTTACGTACATTTTGTTGTTATTCTTCTTCTTTTATTAAGACTTTGTTGCTGCTGCACCGCAAACTGCTAAAAATTCCGTCAGTTCACTGCTACGTTCACGTATCGAATGTGAGCATTAAATTTTGTTAACGTTGTGGAGCTCGTAATGTCGATGTTGCAGCGCTCTCTTCAGTTTTGTTTGGTTTTACGTTTTTTGGTTTTACTGAACACAGCTAAAATTGGAGCAAATGTCAATGCTGTGTTTAATGTTCAGTAAGATGTGCATTGTTGCTGATGCGGAGCTGTTAGGGGGCATTTCTGGTTTTCTGTGAATTAAGACATGTTGTAAGGGACATATACCCGAGTAATTGGGGCGGCCCTGGTTATATACAAATTCCTTTTTCGTAGTTGCATAGACTTGGAATGCTGCAAAAACTTTATTCTGGAATTTGAAGCACAAGTCTATTCTTTTCCCAGTCGCGCTAAAAATTTGTTCTAACTGCTCTCGGTTAGTTTGATAATAATCACAACGTTCTCATCTATTTTATTGCATACTTGCGCTGCCGCTTAATGGGATATGTAAATAATATTTAAGTTAAAAGTGTGGACCCTTGAAAGCCAACTGAGTGTGCCAACGTCTGATCATTTCTAATTTTATTTTCGAGTTTCGCCCATAACCCCGTTACAAAGGGAATACTTTTTGATTTTCTTATAACAATTTCTATTGGTTTGCAGCACTTGCATTTTCATTCAGTTACAGTTAGTGTTCTCTCTCGTGTTACGTCATATACTGTTAAGTTGACAATAAGCTGCGTATGCTCTCGAAATTGAAACGCATTCCGTCGTCCCAGTTTCAAAATATTGAAATATTTTTACAGTTTTTACCTCGCCACACCCCTCACTAATATCCTTTTATCTAACAACCAGCAATCGATGTATTTGGTGATGTGTTCCACTTTTTACTCTGTCGTTGTTGGACACAACGAACGAATTGTGAATGAGCGTGTATCAGTGGTTGTTTGTCCGTGGGAGATCTGGAGGAAAACTAAAAAAACAAAAATTGTCGCTGGTAGCTGTGAATTGAGAGTTTGAAAAAATCGGATGCCAGCAAAGTGCAACAAACTATATAGTAAAAAAGCAAAAACAACAACATCAGCAGCAGCACCAGCTGGAGTAGCACAAGGAACGGAAGTCATTCATTTCTTTCGTTTGACGTCATTTGAATGAAATCGTTTTTTCGCAAGTACTCTATCTCGCTCTTACTCTGTTTAAACATGTTGTTGTGCGGGCCCATTGCATGGCTTCGTTGTTGTTACTGTTGTGACCGACGCTCGTTTGTTCGTTAAAAGCGCCAATAAACTGATAATTATGCGGTTACTCTGGCATCGGTATGTGGAGTAAGTAGGGCGGGTGGGTTATTGTATAGAACTGAAGTAGAAGTGCATTGGTGTCGAAAGTAGCAACAAAATTGAAGAGGAATGTTTTGATTGAGTTAACAGTTTCTATTCCTATGCGGAAATGCGCAAGGGTTTCCGTTTCCGTAGCAACTCAACTGCTGTACGGTTATTTTAAAGAAAAAAAGGTTGACGACTTAACAGGTGAATGAGGTAATTTTCTGGGAAAATCAACACATATTTGCTTTGTATTATTCTATTGCATATTTTTGTGCAAAACATAAAGATTTGCAGCTCAATGGGTATAGGCAGGGATGCCATGTTGAGAAGAAGGAATTCTCGACCTTCCAAACATGCCCGTACCAACCATTGGGGCAAGGAGAGGCTTTGCCCTCACACGCGTCTCATTCGGTTCCAAATTTTTTTTTTTGGAAGGAGAAAAATACAAAATTATGCTATTGGAATAGCATTTGGCCCCCCACGCAAAGTCGGGTTGGTACCTCCCTGCTTCCAAAATTAAATTTTTCCTTGAACTGGTAAAAAATAAATTTTTTTCTTTGAGTCGCCAATATTAAAAAATCAAATTTTTTTTGTGGGAAAATCTTGATCACGATCACCTTTTATTTTTTTTTGCTTATTAAAAACAAAAATTATCCAATAACCGGTTTTTCAGAAATTGTTCATGGGTCATTTTTGTAATACCCTTTGTAAAAATCTATTTGTTACGAGTGCATTTAAATAGAGTAGCAGATAGTTATTTTACTAGGCACATGTCCCTTCTTCGGTGATGTATAATATTCGCGCCCAGGTAGCTGCTTAAAGTCTGCTTTAACGTAAGTTTCCTCGTCCATAACACAGTAATAAAATTTAGTTCGGTACCTTTCCTACAATTTTCGGGCTCGCACCTGAGCCATCAACTGCTTTTCATCAGAACGGTCTGGTACTTTTTGAATTCTATATGTCTTTAGCTTACTTTTCTCCTTTATCCTTTGTACAATAACCGGTTTTTCAGAAATTTTTCATTGGGTATTTTTGTAATACCCTTTGTAAAAATTTATTTGTTACGAGTGCATTTAAATAGAGTAGCGCATAAGTTACCAGTTGTGGAAAAATACATCCCTAAAAATTGCTGGCTATAGTGCTCGGATATTGGATTTTTGGCGTAAAAGCTTTTCTTGAGATACCCCATACTGTCTGTTACATACTTTTTTCTGTTGTATTTACACCATAAGTACTTGCTTCCAATGTGCGATCTGTTTTACTTCTTAAAAACAGCTGTTTTCGTAAGCAATAAGGACAGAAGTAGAAACTATTCTATATTGAGTAAAGGATCTGTATGAGCTTAGCGGCTGTTCGTGTATTATCTTGATATTTTTAATCCCCGTCCCTCTGTGCAACGTGTTATATAAGTCCGAAGCCAGACTGTCACATATCCTGAACGATCGCTTTCCCTCGTCGAAAGGCGATACGTAATATATGATACAGTCGAGGACAAAACAATAGGGTCAGCAATAACTTAGAAATATTATCTTATCAAATTAGGGTGATCCATTTAAGGGCTCTGCTGCAAAAACAACTGAGCTGAGGCTGCAAGTGTGCTCCAGTACTGTTAGCCAGAGATTATTGGGAAAACATCCTTTTGGGAGAATATCGCGAAAGGTGCCCGATCCTGACTTATTGGCATAGACAAAATCGTTTGTTGTTCACTATATCCCACACTGATTAAGCAGGTCCTTAGAATGGTGAAAACTTGTGAATTATGTAAAATTAAATAAATATGTAAAATTATTATGTATAAGAAATACTTCTTTTTTTAAAAATACATCCCCTGTATACATATTTACGTATAAGAAACACACCTTTTTTCAATTTTCATAAAAGCATAAGAAAATTTTTAAATTACTGTTAAACTACAATTTTTTAAATTAGCACATAAATATGCAACAATATTTTGCAAATAAACTGATGCCCCATATTCTAATCAAACTTTAATCATTCATCCAAAAAGTCGGCAGCACTTTCTTGCTCTAAAACTGCAATGCAATTACGAATTTCTCTCATTTAAAAAAAAGAAAAATAAAAAAATCACATAACAACAACGTTAATTATGGGGCCAACAAACAACATAAAAAGTATTTACCCTTGGCAACATGCCTACTGCATATTGTCAATTCGTACCAGACATTAAATTGTTTTTTAATTCAATGTTTGATTGTAGCGCCTGTCACCGTCATGACAATGCTTCTTTCTTAGTTTAATCATAGCACTTAATTGAATAAAAAGAACACTCACTACATTTCATAATTCATCTAAGACCAAATACTCATTGTACTGAATGTAACGCCAAAACGTTGCTAACACCACGTGGAAACGATTTGGTCTGGGCAAATTGTCCTTTTTGATTAAATCCGCACAAAAAATCAAAAACTGCAGTATGAGTGAAGTGTTTTCAAAAAACATTGCGTCACTGGCTCTGGGGAGTCACTTTTAATCCCCGGCAAATGTAAAAATCATTATTTTTCTGTTTCTCTTTGAGTACGCGCTCTCTTGCGCTCTTCTTTTTCCCTACAACATTCCTCAAAATTTGGTCCATTTCACAAAAATCAAGTGAGCATTTTTCCTTACTGACGTATATTTGCGAAGTACTTGAAGCTCCATTGATATCTTCATTCATATGCGCTCTGTTCCACCTCATCCTCCGAGTATTTTCTCATACTTCCTTGAACTTATAATCCCACTCTCTCTCTCTCTCTGTTTTGTTGTTGAAACTTTTGCCATTTAGTTTGACCCCCAGAATACATAAAAACTGTGATGTTCGTAAGTTTGCTACTTCGTGCGTAGGTGATGCGATGTTCTTGACGCAGCCTCCTCAGCTGTTAATATGTATGTAGTTTAAGATTGGCAAAGTGTGTGTACATACGTACAGATTTATATATTAGTATAGGTAAAAGAGTGGATCAAAAATATTTAGCATATCGGGCATTTCACGCGAAGCGGACAGAGAAAATGGGGTTCATGTTTCCAATGCCAGATATATATGTCCTCGACACAGAAACAAAATAATTTTAGAATGGCAACACTGGTTTACAAAATATGGGTCTTAAAAATTGGAGAAATGGTAAGGTATGTACTGCTTCAAATGCCATTATTCAGTTTAAAAAAAGTCTAGTGAAATGAATTAACCACTGGATTTTATACTTGATTTATTCGCCTTTTCAACCTCATAATTTGATTTTGAAAATAAAAAAAAATACACTGAAAAAAATTATAAATATTTTTTTTTATTTTTTACAATGTTCGCCATACAAAAAATTCTTTTTTAGTGCATTAAAAAAAGCTTATATTATGTTTATACTTCATGCCAAGTTTGTTAATGGTCCTCCCTGCCGTTTTGGCATATATGCATTGCAATGCCGAAACCCGACGCAGCTCCGTTCTCACGTCGAGTCGTTAGCACGACTTACTATTATATTGATATTTGGCTTATGTTCCGTTTAGCTCACAATCGAAATTGATTATAAACCAAATAGTTTCTGAAATTTAGACCGATTTTTGTTTCAAAAAACCGTTACTTTTGCAAACAAATCCATTTTATCCTAAAGTTTTATTAACATACATATTTATAAAGCTCAATTCATCTCCTACAAAATTATGTAACATTAAAACAAACATTTTTGATATTAACCCTTTCTAACCCTAAAAATTTAAAAAAACTTACCAAAATTCAGCAAAATAAATTAAATTTTTAAGGTTGGAAAGGGTTAATATCAAAAATTTTTGTTTCAATGTTACACCATTTTGAGGGGGAATAATTGAGCTTTATAATGACAAAATGAATATACTCGTGAGCACGTTTGTATGTACTACTTAGGATCTAATAATGTTGTGAATGTAGTATGTGTAGGTACTTCAGGCTGTTATCGTTTACCGTAGTGCCATTTGCTCTTAACTTTTTAATTCATTTTCAAGTTTTATTTGGTGCTGTCTGTTTTTGTTTTGTTTCTTCCGTTTGTCCGGGGGCTTACATATATCTATTAAAGATTTTCTCATTCGCAATTGTTTTCCTACACCGAAGACCGCATCACGAGAATATTCCTTGTTGTCTTTGCTGCTGCGGCTGTTGTTGTTGAAGTTAACGTTGTTGTTTGATATGAAGCTAACTTTTACAGATTTTATGAATGAAAACATTTTTGTTGCCATTTCATGCTATTGTTACATTTATGTTTTATTATATAAACTTATGATGTACATACATACTTACAAGTGTATGTATGCTTGCAAAAGATTCTGCGTTGAGCTAAAAAAATCATTAGTTATTGGATGTTTTAAAGGAATATTTCTTCTCGCAGTTTTCAATTGTCTACTCGAAAAATATGCCCCAAATCGTAAATTATACAGACAAGGAGGAGGAGATTAAAAAACATTGATTTCATACCTCAGTATAATTAGATTACATCAATAAGAATAAAATACATTAAAAAACTCCTTGTGAAAACTCTACAAATAACTTTTTATCAGTGTGTTTTTTTTTCTTTAGGCCTACAACATAAGCAATGAAGTAGATAATTATTTTTGCTGTTGGTCTACCAGTTTGTTAGTATAAAATTTAAAAAAAAAAATTTTAATATATAAAAGTTATTTCTCACAAAAACCCCAAAGGGTACTTGAATTGAACATACATATGTTGGTATGTAAAGAATTAATTTTTGTTGTTTTGCAAATATTTCCTAATTAAAAAAGTTATAAATCGGAAGTAGAAAGAAAAAAAACGGATGGCAGAAGGCGTCGACAGCTTAGGTTTTTGCTTTTAATTTGAAATACTCCAGTGGGATGATTTCCCTTGATAAATTTTACTGTTTTTTTTTTGAAAAGAGAGAAGGTTACCTTAATAAGATTAAGATGTATTAGTACTCGTGTGTCGCATTAAAGCGGAAATTAACACAAAGCCAAACAAAGCACGCACACACACTTGTATAGAAACACTAATGTGCTAAAGCAAGCAGCTGTGTAAAGAAGGCACCCAACTTCGATGAATCGAAATATAAAAAATTGATCGAGCAATAGTTTTGGGAATATTACTATAAACATAACAAAAAAAGAAAAGGGGTTACGCATTTCCAATCGGGACATTATTTTAGAAATATATTCTGAGCGAGAAAACGAGATGCAATTTTTCTGTAATTTTTAATTACGGGCAATATGTATTGCCAAAGCAATTTTTGTGTAATTATTTTTTGGACGAGCAAACAAACATCAATTTTTGTGTTTATTTTTCATTTAATAACTAGTCAAACTTTTGATGCGTAAACATTTTAACTGGTACACGGTTAGAAATTTTGGATTAAATTTTAATACTTTTGGGCTTGCATATATGACTACACCAGAATTGTATTAAAATTTAATGCTGCCTAAGTATTAAAATTAATTTTTAATACAATTTGTATTAAAATTTAATACTCGTTTGTATTAATTTTGAAAAAAAAAAATTTTTCATTTCGAATGGGATTCGAACCTGGTTCCCTTTTAATACAATGGTTGCATGAGCAGCTTAGCGACATCAGCCAACGTAGTGTTATTTATTGGTTGGCTAAAAGTTTATTTATATTGACAACAACGTAAAATGAAAGTTAAATATTGAATATTGAAATATAATACTTATGTATTAAAATTTAATACAAAATTTATAACAAAATTTTTCAATCCATTCAATAGTATTAAATGTAATCAAAATTGTATTAAAAATCCTTTTAATATTTCGATTGTATTAAAATTTATTCCAAGATTTCTAACCGTGTAGGTAAAAACCTTTACTGATGTGAATTAGCTAAAATTTGACAGTAATGCTTGACGCTGGAGTTATATTTTAGAGTAATATCTCTGGAACTTTCAGCAGTTTCGACATTTTTCAAAACTTTTTTACATTTGTTTTTCAAACCATTTCAACTTATCCAACTTTTGCGAACATTTTTCACACTTTCAACATTTTTCGACTTATGTACATATCTAACATTCTTCTCTCAACTCTTTTACAGAACATTTTTATTGAAATACGAGTTTATCGACTTTTAAACATTTTGCGACTTTTTAACAAACTTGAAATGAAGTGTATAAAATTTATTTTGTTTTTGCTTAATTATCGACTTTTTTATAGTTTTGGCTTTTTTTCAAAATTAATTTTTTTGACACTTTTTTAAACATAACGAAACATCTTTATTTTAGTTTTTTTTTGTATTTTCATTAATTTTTTTTTTAAATAGTGCCAAAATTATTGCGCTGTAAATTTTTGGATTTTATATGTTGGACCATTACACTTGGAGCAATTTTTACGCGGAGAGTTTCTTTCGATAGTCTGATCTGCCGGTTTTTTTTTTGTATTGTTAGAAATTGGCGTAATTTTTCTGTATAGATTATATATTAATATCTCGCAGTTTGTAGCCTACTTCACACAGAAGTGTGCGAGCGTAAAGTATCGATAGCTATTCGCTTTCTATGATGTTTATAAACGTCATTTTCTACGAGAGAAAAAAAGGAGGTAATATCTGTAATGTTGTTGTAGTTTGTTTGTTTTCATCATCTGCTATAATCGCATAAAAGCGATAAAAAAAGTTTTTGTGACGGCGGAAAGGGAAAAAGATAAAAACGGAAGAAAGAAAATCTTCTTATGTGCTGTTAACCTGCTGTTGATGGATTGTTTATTATGGCTGCTGGCTGCAGGGTGATACTTTCTTGTGGCTTTCCAACTTTATACCGTTCGTTGATTTATTTTATTTTTAATGCCCGATTTTTACGCCCGCTTAAATGATGGTTTTTCTCCGATTTTTATATTGAAAGTATCTAACTGTTACTTGTTGTTGTTTATGTGTGGTAATGAAGGTGTTAAAAGCGTTGCTTAGCTACTTAAAGTGTTATGATTTACTGCTTAGAGTTGTTTATAATGATGACGTTTTTCTTCTTCATTTTTTTACGATAGAAAGTTACTCGAAAGTTCAAGTCATAATTTTTTGCTAATCTCTTGCTAAAATTCACAAAATTTAGTTATTAGTGTTCTAACCCAAAAGTAACGGTGAGAGTTAAGAGAGTGAAGTATGAATCTCTATTGTCTATTTCAACTTTCTAAATGAACAACCCATTTTTCGCTGATCCTGCTGACAAAGCTAAGATTTTGGTAAGCATACATATTCGCCATCATATAGCAATCAGCTGTTGGCATAACCATGAGTAAACCTTCGACTATTTACTTTTGAAAAAGGTCAGTGAAAATAGTCTATGTAAGCCACAATTTTAGCATTGGCTCAACATCAGATGCCATTCGTTGAGAAAGTGTGCCACAACATTGACTACACTTGAGTGCAGTGATCGTTTCTCGTTCTAATTCTCATAACTTTTTACTTTTTTAAATGTCTACTTTAATGCATTTCCGTACAGAAAAAGTTTTTTTTTGTTATACAGTGTAATTGAAGCTTTTCTCTATAAAAGTTGGACCACAATAAAAATGAAATAAATCTTTTAATAAATATTTATTCTTAAACTCTACAACTGTTGGCCACTGAGCCAAAATGAAATCTACAAAAAGAGGTTGAAGAAAGACGCGTGCAGCATCTTGAGTCTCAACAAAGGGGCGACAGTATCAATCAATCAACAATTTGGTATAGATATTATACCACATTTTAATTTTTATATCTCATATATTGCTTGGCATTGAGTTCCAAATGAATTGATTACGATTTAATGATTGAATTGCAGCATTAGAGAGTAATAAATTTGAATTGAATGGAAGAAGGGTACATTAAGAACTTAATGGAATCATTTAAGAAAAGGGGCAGTTTACAAAACAGTAATTGTAATAAAAAGAATTTTTTTATATACTGTAATTAAAAATAAACTGTTAAAACGAAACACTTTAAGTTGAAAAATGATACAAATTTTTAATGCCGTTTTCACAATGTGCGGTTAAACTCAACCGAAACTTTAACTGACAAATTTTGTATGAAACTTTATATCGAACTGCCGTTTAATATCGTGAAATTAAATAAATAAAAGTTTGAATACAATATCCCAACTATTACATATTTTTGTATTTACTATATATACGAATGTCACAAATCAATGTAGGAATTAAAATAAAAAATATGATTTTTTATAATTTCCTGCTTTATGATGTTTAGCAATAAAATTTGAGTTGTGTATATTGCAGCAAAAGACAGCAGCACTTCCTTCCGTTTACAACAACAACAAAAACTAGTTAGGGTGTTATCTTTGGCATTACCAAAATAGAAATACCCTACACTGCATTAACAGAAACAGTGCGCATGGTAATGGTAAATGATACTGTACTGGTTTTGTGGGAGGGCGGAGGGAAGGTACTCGATTGTGCTATATGTGTCTAGCAAAACAGTTCTTGTTTGTTTCATATTTAATTTAATTATAAGCATTTCGTTTGTCCTTTCTTTTTTTCATTTTCATTAGATTCCAGATTTTATGAGAGATCACACGCCAACTTTTAGTTCAATGCTAATGTATCATCAAACGTCTTCATATCAAGTATGGTTAAGTTTTCTTAAATACTTCTCTTATTAGAGCGTTTCAAGGTTTTCCCTTCTAAGGAAGTTGCCACGCCCACATTTATAATTTTATTCAATAGCTGGAAATAACCTCAAATATTTTCTTGCATAAATGTTTATAGCATGATATTTCCTAATTTTTGTTTGAATGGGAGATGCCATGCCCACTTGTGCAACTACGCCCAATTTTTTTTCAGTGCTTGCTTGTGTTACCAAATACTTCCGCACCGAATTCGATAATATTTGTCTTAAAAGTTTTCTGCGTAGAGTATTACAAAAATTTTGCTTATATGCCACACCCACTTCTCTAACGCCAACCACTTTTTGGTAAGTGTGCAACTAATTTCAAGAATTTATCTTTTTTCATTTACGCGTATTCAATTAAGAATATACAGTGTGTCCCATTTTAACTTACACAGCTGAATAAGTTAAAAGTCAAGTTAGAGGTCAAAGTGATCCCTGAAGTTCATTTCAAGGTCGAATTCCTGCTTGGTGCAGAAAAGCTAGTAATCAATCTTGCCTTAACTGGCTGCAGCTTTTCTGCACCAAGCTGGAATTCAACCTTGAAATGACCTTCAGGGGTCATTTTGACCTCTTACATGAATACCTATCTGAACGTAAAATTTTGTGCTCTTCCGGAAGCCGAGGTCAAAATTAGGGGTTTCCATTGAAAAACTAAAGTTGAGCTTCAAATAACCTTGAAAATGTAGGTCAAGGTCATGGCTGGATCCAGCCCTTTGATACCCACCAACTTTTATTTCAAACATTTTTTGAATGACTTGCAATTTTTTGACTTATTCAGCTGTGTAAGTTAAAATGGGACACCTTGTACATAATTATCTACAGCTGCCACACCCTTTTCTACGCATTACAAACGGAATAACACAGTGAATGCATCCTGTATGTAGCGTATAACAAGATAGACATCCTGTGAAATCTTCAATTTTGTGTTGCAGTTGCAGAGCGTAAAACAAATTACAATAATAACAACAAACATAATATAATTGATCAGCTGTTACAAGCAATAAACAACAACAACGATTACAACAATAAATAAAAGACGCATGCGCATGTGCAAAGCGAATAAACACAATGCAACGCGCCAAATATCTAAAACAACGGCGACGACCACATGACGAAAACTGCGCAAAGAAAAAGGGCACACACAGGAAAACGTATATTTTAATAACAATAACAACAAAGCAACAAAAAAAACTACAAGAAAGAAAAAGGATGTTGTCGTCCTGCATAGCAATGAAATAAAAGAAAGAAAGAAAGGCGTTAGATTTGTAGTTTTGTGAAAATGAAGCGAAGAATGAATGCATGTTGGCAGCAACAATAGTTGCCAGGCTGGCAGGACATGCCAAGACTTTGTCAGGACAATGCGTAAACATATGTTGATGGGCATAAAAGGAAAACGATTTTCCGCTAGGATTTGAAAAAAAAATATTCTAAAAACTTTTGCAGGTTGGCAGGAAATTAAGAAAAGTAAACATTCATGTTTCGTAAAAGAAAATTAACCTCTTCAGTGCTAAGGTACTAAATGTGTTATTACTAAAAATGCACTCAAAACCACACAAAAGATAACCCTAAAAAATAAATAAATAAAAAAAAAATAAATTATTATGAATATTTATGACGATTTTGGCCATTTTTTTACTTAAATGCCAAATATCAATCTCTTTCAAAACACTAATAAATTATGCGGCAATTTTTTCTCAGGAAAACAGACAAAAAGATATCCTTTGCATAGATAGAGTTCAACAAGTATTTGAAAATCCTCACTTATATCAATGACATATGTATATCTCCTGACCACCATTTCAGCAGTATCGTGCAAGTTGGAAGAGTTCTGTGGAGGATCTATGCTCTAAGAGGAGATAAAGAACACAAGAGAGAATGCCTCCTAGCATTGTTTGTAAATATTCTTAAGGACTGTTTAAAACATACGACCTAGAGCATAGAACATGTGTTTCCAAATAATGTTGACCAAAGCAAAAATCGAATTGGGTCAGTATTTGTTATCAATAAAGCTACGAACATTTTTTCAAGCAGTGAAGAGGTTAAAGAAAACGGAAGCAAAAACAACACAATATATACCTCTTTGAAAAATCCTCTTAAATCAAGTAAACTACGCACAGCAGGAGCTATTGCAATTAAATCTTCATCATCATTAACAACGTCGGACGATAAGGAAAATGTGTAAGATCAAAACTAATATCCATCGTCCTTGTTAACGATGTGTGACTTTTCGTGCAGTCGAAGGATTTTTCTTTTGCTATTGAGAACTTTGTTAGCAACAACGTTACAACAAAATTGTTGTTTACGAATTATTATATTAAGTCGTCTTTGTCTATGTAGTATGATTTGATTTGGTAGGATATCCTGTATTTTAGTATTATCCTTGCAAATCGTTTGTTTTTTTTTTTTGTTTTATTTGAGCCGCAGCTAATTGTTTTTGTATTGCAGTCTTTGCGTTTGTTTAGGTTTTCCATTTAATTGATTGTATTGTTTTTTTTTTTCAAAAAAATTAGGGAAAGAAAATCCTTTAAGTCAGAAACGGAAATACTGCACTGTGATTACTTCCGTTTAGGAACATAGTTGGAAGAGAATTCAATAAGCAAAGACTTCCGGTGTAAGGAACGTTACTTTTCATAGTTATGAATGCATAATAAAAGTTGTTGCAGTTCACAAAACTATTCAATTCGCTGATACAAGAGAAACGCGGAGCGTAAGACTCAAAGATCTCATATTTAGAGCATTATCTGCTCAGCTATACAAAGCTTTTTGTTGATGCTGTTTTTCAGTATTTTTTGTTATCATTTTTTAATTGCCAACTTTAATGTTGGATTCTGATATTAAAAACTCTTACAGCTGAGCTCATAGATCTCATGAAAGTCAAGGGTTATTCAAATAAATCAAATATTTTCGAGTGGATGAGCTAAAAATAGCTGTATGGTAAATACACGAAATTAGTCAGCTGGTACTAAATTGAATTTCGACATCGACATATATGAAGATTACTATAGATAGCAAAATCAAAACGAACCTTTACGAAGAGCATGTTCAACGCTTAGTATTGAAAGTATTTATAAAAGCAAAAAAAAAAAACCATAAAGCAATAATGCTGCAAATGCTTGCTGATTGCATTTGAGGGGGAGCATTTAACGAAAGTGTGCTGTGAGTAGAGCAGAGTAAAAGGCAGCTTGCAACGGCATCGATGATATTAAGTGTTGATGTTTTAGAGGGTGCGCGCGTGTGCCATGCCCGATATATCAAATAACCAAACATCACGTTCGTGGCGCATTTATATAAAAAGATTTTTACATTTATTAACTCCAGCATTCATATGAACAAATGTAAAATATCGTAGCAGAGAGAAGATTATTGAAATCAGAAAAATTATTTGCTGTTCGCCCCTAATTTACGAAAAACAAAAAAATTCGTAACCCCCCAAAAGACAATTTATGTTTTACTTGTTGTATTCAATGAACCCTGCATTGTTGCGTTTGTGTAGCCAAAATTAGAATCCTATGACTCCCCCTTAAATGAAATTAATAAACTGCATTTTGTATTTTTGGAGCGCCGTTTATGACTCCGTCATAATTTTGAAAAGAAGAAAAAAATCCCGGTCTAAATGTTTAATTGTCACTTTGGTAGCTAATAAATCAATAAACAAATGTCGTTGTCTGGCAACGAACGCATTGAGTTTTCAACGCTGTGCTTTATTTTATGATACCAAAAATTCCAATTTTTAAATCGTTTAAAAGACGCGTTATTTTTGGGAAATTCGGTGTAATAAACTTTTACTGCAAACATATGGTATGCTGCTGTTTCAATGGAAATTCTAACAATTTTGACAGATTTGTGAAAACACATTTAAACTTAATAAACCAAATGTGCTATAGATGACAATAGAATATAAGGCATGATAAGTCGACATAAGGAGTATGCAATCGGGAAAGTTTAAATCTCTTTTCAATACTCCTGCCGATTTTTGATGGCTAAAATTAAAATTTTGAGTTGTTTAATACTCATAAGTCTGTAGATGTGTAAAATGTTTTGGTGTTATTGTCCATGAAGTTGTCTTTGCGAGAATTTTAAACTGAAGACTGTTCTCTTTGGAAAACCCAGTTTAAGTGGCTCCAAAAGGCATTCGTATTCCAGAGTTCAACCTGTGTACAAGGTAGAACAGTGACACAAAAAAAAATTACATAAAAAAAAATTGGCTAAGACAAAACATACAAGTTTCATTCACTGCTAAAAGGAATCATCAGCGACCCTTGAGCCGATTAATAAGGGTAAAAAACAGAAAAAATAATTCGTGCTTTGCTTTAATTTCACCTTTTGCATGGGTTCTCAACAAAATCTATGCAAAAAGGTTGCTAGGCTAAGAATTTCTTACCAAATCAGCTCAAGGGTCACTAATGATTTCATTTAGCAATATCTAAAACTAGTATGACTAGCTTTTGTCGTTTTTTGTTTATGTAATTTTTGAGCTATTTTTGCTTGCTTAAAATTTTTCCTAAACAACTGACATTACTACGCTTTAAGTTCAAAAAGTGAAAACAATCTGCTTAAAATAAAAAACATTGATCCCAGGTAATCGCACTTCTAACAAAAAAAAAAAAACAAAAACAAAAGTAACACACATCCGCAAGAAATCTTTTAAATATGCAAACATTAAAATTCCGCATATCCTTGACAACAACAAAATAACAGCAAAAATAATCAGTAAAAAAAAATCAAACTAAATCATGCGTAGAAAATGCCAAAAGAAGGATAAAAAACATGACAATTTAAATGCGAAGACACATCTGCGATATATCCGTACAATTTAAAGACACAAAGAAATCCTTAATTATACAAATGTAAATTGTTTCGTATATCCTTCGTTGCCGTTTGTGTGTAGCAAATTTAAAATTCGACGATACGCATCTAAAGCAGGAAATACCACAGCGTGTGTGTGTATGTATGCGTGCAATATGCGCACTACACCACTGTTGGCTTCATTGTTTACATAGGCGGATTTAACCAATTATTGGCTTAAAGTTGCACAGTTGTATGCAGCATTTGGTACGTGGAGAATAAAGAGAATTCATGAAGGACATTTCCGGACCTACTGCTTGTATGCATCATACAGTGCGTCAAGTAAAACGTGATGCGTACAATGGTCACCAGGAATGCGGTAAGAACTTTTTTGTTTGTGTTATTTTTATTTTATGTTTATTTTAAATTAAATTGAGGTACCTTAATCATAGTAGAAATATTTTCTTTCAAAAATTCAATATTTTTGTTAGTTATTTGTTCTCAATTTCCGCTGTACGCTATGATTTCATTTGTGTTGTACCATTGTTTGGTTTTATGTTGATGCATAAATTATGCTCGTTTGTGGCGCGCATTAAATTCTGTACAAATTTTGACCATGGTGGCAAATATTATTATTGAAATTACAAGAAAATGAAATTTCTCACGTTTTTATGATAATTCATAATATTAAGCGTAAATCTTTTTGTTGTTTTTAGACCACACATTGTGATTAGATTTTATTGTCGATATACCCGAGAAGTATATATTTTTAGTAGTTTCTATTTAGTTGCTGTTTTATTATTTTTTTTTAATTGTAGAGCTATGTAACTATTATAATATTTCAGATCCATGTTTTTTGTTTTATCTCATCGCCATATGGAGTCTAAACCTCTCAACTTTCCTTAGGTTTTTAACAATTTATTTAGAGAAGTCGATTTTGTTCCTCAAACAAAGACAGATCAATAAAAAGCCAAACAAAATTATTTTGGCCAAAACTATTATTGACCGCTGTAAGAAATGCTATGTTGTCAAAGATAATTTCACGTCAATATAACTTACATTTATAATAACTTTATTGAGCTTACTGTTCATAGAGCACGAATGCACAAAAAAAAAGTTACAAACAACAAAGCAACAAAAAACAGGTAAAGCTAGTCATATTAGTTTCATTCATTGCTAAATGAAATCATCAGAGACCCTTAAGCCGATTAGTAAGAGTTTCTAAGCCTGATAAAATATTTTTTCTGTTGCGTGATTTTGTTCGTAAATCGGCTCAGGGGTCACTGATGATTCTATTTTTTCGAGAAGAAGGCAAAAAAAGCATCAATCAAATGCATACTCTACAAATTTACAAAAACTTTTACCACAGCGAATGGCGATAACATATTCTATAGTGAAATTTTCTGTAATCCGAATATGCTAATGATTTCTTTCGATTGGCCACTATTTTCCATATAAATGGCCAATATAAAAAAAATGCACTGTTGAGAGCACACACTTCACATAAATGCTTGTAAAAACTTTAATTGTTAGCCAATCAAGTTAGGATTTTTCTATATAGTAGATAAGATTCCAACAAAAATCGAAAAAAGTCATTGGCATATTCGGATTCTACAGAAAATTTCACTATAGAAAATGTTATCGCTAGTCGTTGTTGAAAATCTTGTTGATTAGTTTTATTAGTAAAAAAAAACCATTTATGGTAAGATTTGATTGAGTTATGATAGTTTGAATTTGGAATATCGCTTTAAGAAGCACCATACGATTTTTCTTGTGGTATTCACACCGAGTTATGTTTTTCACAAAGATTTTTGTTGCCCATTTTATTCTACTACATAAACATTTTTTTTTAAATCTATGCGCTCTTAAACTAACTATAAAATCTTTGAGACCTAACATCTTCCTAGCATCGCATCATAACTAATTCAAATCTTATTATAACTAGTTTTCTGAATAGATGTAATTTATTTTCATGCAAACTTTTGACTACAATATATTTTCTATTTAAGACACATTTTTCGAGCAAAAATAAGAAATTATTTTTTTTTTCAAGAATACTCAATTCGCGAGCACTGTCCGATCCTCTTCCACGAACTGATCGGCAGACTAGCGGAATTGTGTTTAGATGCGGAAAGTGCGCAAATGAGAAATTATTTGTGATGGTATCTTATAATAAAAGTATAAAGTTCAGCTACTACAGCTGTTAACCTTTTTAGCTACTAAGCTTGAAGCTTTATCAAATCTTTTAGTCTACCGGACTATTACTCGCTGTTAAAAATGAGCATTTGATGTTATGTCATCAAGAATCGATTGAATTCTGCGGTGTAGTGTTGCTGTTGTTTAGTCTTTATACTTCGTCGATGTAGTTTTCGCCAAGGCAGTCAGTCATTCTTGTGTATAAGTAGTGCGAAATCTAATGCGCTGGACTATTAAATGTTAAATATATGAATCGTCAGTGCTTTCAGCACTGCTTATAACTCGCACGTCAAGGCTATTCTTTTATGGATATATATATACAAATTATATTTATTGGAACTGGTTTCAGCCGGTAAGGTCTCTAGAGTTAAACAATTTATTTTTGCTGAATACCAACTTGAATTTTGATTTTACATAAAAAGATCTTAGCTATGAAATTAACTAATACAGATAATAAAAATAGGATCATTAGCATATTGCAGTAATTACGCCCACTTAAAAATTCAAAAGAAAACAAATAAGTAATTTTTCATTGTCACAAGCGGAAACGGAAATAATTTCACTTTCAAGATTTTTGTTTTTGACACCAATGAAAATAGAAAAGAAAGCAACAGAAAAGAAAGTAAAAATAAATTTAATCATATGGAAAGAACATACTCATAATTACTGATCGGCAGCCAGATATGGGTGCGAGACTGTTGACAAATTTCCATCCGACTTCGATGCCGACGCCGACTAAGTCGGTGGAGTAACTTTTTAATTAATGACTAATACGCATAATTGTTGTTATTAATTTTCATAGCACGTTCGGCTTAAGGAATGTCGAATAATTGAAGAATATGAAGAGCTTGATGAATGCATGGTTGGTTGTAATTAAAAAGTGATGAATTTCCAAACAGGAAAATACAAGAAATTGCAAAATTTAACTAAATTGAAAGGAAAATTTAATTGAAGTGAAAGTTTGGTCGGAAAATCATAGTTGTTTTCACATATGGACAGTATTTTGTAGGCAGTCATATAATTTCGGTAACATTTTTATTTTTACCTTTCATTTTATATCTTTTATCTATTTACTTCAGTACATTGTTTTTATGTAATACATACCTCTTTTATCTGTTATAAATTATATTTTATTCTCCGATCTTTTCCCTCTTATTTTTTATCATTAATCTTTTATTCTTATCTTGTATGTTTAGCTTTTATCGCTTATTTTTCATATGTCATCTTTTATCTCTCGTCTTTTTCCTTTTAACTTTCATCTCTTATCTTTTGTCTTTTTTTGCTTTTTAACATTTAACGATCTTAAGCTTTTTACTTTTATCTTTTACCTTCTTTTTTAGACAGTTATCTTATATCATTCATGTTTTATCTTATACTTTCACTTTACTTTTATATCACATTTTTAAATTTTATGCTTCATATTTTATCGTTTATCTAGTTATCTTTTAAAAATAAGTGGAAATGCTATAAGTTTTTTCGAACGTGTCTCACGCGCAGCACACAAGATGTAAGACCTTCTCGAAATCGAAACATCTAGGCATTCAAATATCAATTGAGTTTGTTCTCCCATCGATTGTTTTAGATTTTTTCCTGTTAAACTCACGCAATTTCTGAACACATTTTATGTAAATAAATACGAAATCCTTTTTGTATCATCCCACTGCATTCATAGAAAAGTGCGACTGACATGCGTGAAGTCGTGTCAAATTACTGGCACCAAGTTACATGACCAGAACCAATCCAACGATGAAATGATCTACGACACAACAAACTACGCATGAAGGACGCTCACACAAGATCATCAAAAAAAAAAAGGACAGCGTAATCACAATTTCAGTGAATTTCAGCAGATACATCCTGTTTGGTGTCATAGCCACGCTTAGCGCAACAAAAATCTCAAATTGCAGTAGCAGTAGCAGCAGCAGTACGGACTACAAATGTGAGCAGCTGTTGTATGTACGGTTTGTTGGCATATTGAAACATTTCGTTGAATTGCGTTCCAATTATGGGTTAACAGAAGTAGCAGCAACAGAGCAGTGATGCTCAACTCAAGTGCAGCACTTGATAGTGATTTAAATGAAACAAAAAAGCCTCTTCAAAATTATCACTGCATTTTAATTTTGCAGCAAAGGTATCTCTTAATCACCGCATTACAATTTTAATTTTTTTAGTTTGATTTTACGCCTATAAGCTGCTGCATTTATAAGCGAACTTTAACTGAGTTACCCTTTGTATTTAATTACGCTCTTCTACGTTTCAAAAAAAGCGCTCTTAATCACTCAAGCGCATAGGGTATTTCTGGAAAGGATAAGTGCCATACTAATAATAGCCCTCATAAATTTATTAAAACGGTGTGCTTTGAATTATTACATTTCAATTACTTCCCTAACATTGCTTTGAATGCAATCTATAACCAACTGACAATCAGAGGGGCTGATTTAAACTTTTCGTGTTATAGGCTAAAAAGTATTCGCCACTCCCCATCGAAAGTTTAGCTATAAATTTGAGAACCAAAAAAAAAGCTTCTCATCTGAAAGTAAAGAAGTACAATTATTCCATGAAAATAAACAAAAACCGATGGGGAAAAAAGTCTACCGTAAAAAACTGCAGTATATGTAGCCTTTACATAGATCCGCCTCAGCTGACAGTAAGAATATGTTCTTCATTTATCTGTACAATCATTCATCTGCTTACCTGGGGAACTTAATCTTCTTAAAAATGTTTTTTTTTAGCACACAGTTGAAAACGTTGTCTAACAATCAGTGGAATTTATAAATCAAGGACTTATAAAGGACAGTAAAAAAGACTTTTTTCAGCTTTACTCGCACAAATTCACACATCCGTACTTTATAAAAGCAGGATTATATTAATAGCAACAAAAATAGTCTGTTAATATGACATGAATCTTGCCTTGTACACTTTTAGTTTGTGGTCGGTGCAAAATGCGCAAAAAGGAAGCGTTGTCCCGCGACATTAAACATAAAGTCCAAATCATAAAAAGTTGAAAAATTACCGAGCCAAAGCACTTAAGAAACCATGCATAACACGAGATTTTATTCAGTTTTTGTAATTTTTGGGAACTTAAGCACATTTAAGTTCAGAACAAAACACTTCGCACCCATTCATATTCCTTCAGTCTAAAATTTGGCCAAGTTGTAGCTCAATGAAAGTGGCGATTGTAGTCAGAATTATAGTCTGTTTGGCGCTGTTAGTTTTTCTGAAATTATAGTATAACTAATATGCTTATGTCGTTCTGTTGAATTACAGAATTTTGTGACTGAAAAATGATTTTTTTTACCTTTCACCTTGAATATTATGAAAGCGATTAAGTAATGTGTTATCTTTAAATTATTAATTTATTATTGTTATCGAAGAATAACTGCACATGAAAGAAGTAACTTGGTGATGAAGGATTATTTTTTATTTTATGTATATCGGTCATTCTCTTAATAAACGCACACTTTGTTTTTTTTGACGTTTGTGAACATTTTTTGAAACGAAATATCTCAAAAACTATAAGAGATAGGATGAAAAACCATTTAATCATTTTTGTTAAGAATTACCATAGCTTTATAGAAAAAATTTAAATAAATTTGTTAAAACATTAATTTTTTTAATTAAAAAAGTTTTTCTCAAAATATTTTCAACCTTTTGTTTTTTTTGATTTTTTTATATCTTATTCCTCAATCAATCCTAAGAATGCATGAGCTTCATATCGAAATTCCCGCCATAACTTTAGAAATTCCAAATTTTTACTGATGACGCGCACCATGTTTTTTCTACATAAAATTTTTTTGTTTTGTTTTTATTTGTAATGTTATTTGCAATCAATTCAAAGAATGTATCTGCATTCAAAACGAAGTTTCGGACATAACTTTGGAAAATATGATACAATTCATACAATTAGACTAATGCGCGCCTTCATAAAAAACTCATATTTTTGATTTAAAATAACATTTAAAATAACATGTCGAATTTTATGTTGGAAAAACATGCTGCATGGTAGTTTCTAAAGTTATGGCGGGAATTTCGATATGAAAGCACATGCATTCTTAGGATTGATTGAGGAATAACATATAAAAAAATCAAAAAAAAACAAAAGGTGTTATATTGAAAATATTTTGAGAAAAATTTTTTTATTTAAAAAAAATAATGTTTAAACAAATTTATTTAAATTTTTTAAATTTTTTTTATAAAGTTATAGTATTTCTAAACAAAAATGGTTAAATGGTTTTTCACCCTATCTCCTATAGTTTTTGAGATATTTGGTTTTAAAAAATTTTCAAAAACGTCAAAAAATACAAAGAAAATAAATGTTACTCATACGACATGTTGTTTTTGAAAAGTTTGTATATAATTTTAAATGGCTATAATTACTGTAAAAATAATAACAAATTAATAATTTAATAAAACGTTAAAGTTTTAAACAGTTCAATAAAATTTGAAAAATATTTTTCAGCGGAGTTTAGCAAGTACTGCAAATAAAAATCATTTTGATAACCTTTTTTCTCGACTGCTTTTTGACAAATACATATATGTATTCAATGTAGTTTTAATTTGAATACAGATAAAAAAAAACCTTCAGTAAGTTAATCATTTGGTGTGTATTATATGTATAAAACAAAAGACTTAAGTAGGAAACTTTTTTCTCAATTTTTTATTCATTGCCTTTTTTATGTACCTGGTTTTTTTTTAATTATGTGCATGCAGTGTCTGCAACTTAAAATTATTATATTAATGCATATGATTAAGCAACTTGACATAAATAATAACAAAATTTTACACAAAAAAAATAAAATTTTGTTGTAACTAAATGTAGAATGACCCAAGAAATTGCAACTATGGATATGGGAATCAGCGCCAAAAAAATTCATATGAATTTGGGCTTAATTATATATGAAATACACTGTGGTATCACAATGGATCACATTTGGTCTAAGTGAGTCGGTTTCGTATTTGACTGCCACTCCTACCTAACCTAACCTACATCTATGTATATGAAAAATTGGTCATCATATTATTTTCGTTAATTAATTCGGACATCATTTTCCAAAAAAAAACAATTATTTTTTATTTTTTTTTCATTAAAGTCAACCATTTGACCGTACTGCTTAATTACTAATTACTACTATTTTGGTGAAATTTTTCTTTCAATTTTTAGTGCAGTAAAAATACTACACCAAACCACTGTGCCCAACATGTTCGTTCGAACATCAAACAAAAAAGTTGCGAGAACAACAGAAAATGCACTGAGTACGAGAGAGCGAAAAGCAACGACACGAAAAATGCTAGTGAAATATTTCGACAACAAAACTCGACGTCAACATGTGATCGACATTAGTTGAGAACTTGAGCTGCGCGGTTTGACTACGAGATACATTGTTAGTTTCAGTTCAAGATACTATATACTGTGCGCATAAATAGTGAAGGCATAAGTTAGCAGATACAAATTGAAAATAAAAGAGAAAAATTGCAAAAAAATAAAGTAAATGAAAACGTTCAAAATAAAAAACTTTAAATTAATTTTTGGTTTTACCTACTTATGAACTGGAATTGCGACTGTAACAACAAAAAGCAAAAACGAATTTAACCAAATACATTGCGCTGTCGTAATTGAGCACGAAAGCAACAACAATAACTGCAGCACGATTTGGAAATAAATAAAAACAAAAATTAAATAAAAATAAAAACTTTCGAAATTTATGACTACAACGGCAAGATAAAAAAAAAAAAAATAAAAAATAGCGAAAAAAAAGACTTGACTCAAAAGTAGCGCACAACATAGATAAATTTTTGTAAATGAGATACAAGATACAACAGAAACAAAAACAGCAAAGCAATAACAAGAAAAGCATCTTACAGTGTGCATTGTAGTTAAATGAAACAGAGCAAAACGATCGCGTATAAAATTGTGAAATTTTAAATAAATTTTTGAAATAAATAAAGTTTAATTTATTAAAAAATAAAAATACATAATCAAACAAATATCAAGTTTAGAAGAAATAATTTTTTTTTTAATTTTTAAACAAAGTGAAGTTTTCCAAAAAGTGAAAATCAATTAAAACTGAAAAAAAAAATTATTAAATTGCGAAAAATCTCACAATTTATGACAAACATTTTTTTTCAAAAAAAAATTCAAAACAAAGCAAAACATTAAAAAAATAATAATCATAAAAAGTAAATAAATTAAACAGCAGGAAATTCAACAATAAAAATAAATGGAATCGTCATAAAAGCAGACACTCACAGTTACAGAAGCCGCCACACACACACATAAATACATATTTACATATGCGTTTGTGTTATAGCGAAAAGTCAACGGAAATCCATTCACCCGTAACATTGCGCGCTACCCGCATCCCGTTTTCCGCCGTCTGTCGTCTCGTACGTATCGCAAAACTCAAATTTTTTTTTCAGCTTCATTACTGTGATATCAGCAATTGACGCCGGGCTACCGGGAAAACAAAAAAAATAACGTACGTCACTCGACATCGATTCAAGTTGTCGGAAATAACGCGGTCACTGCCACAACCCATCGTCGCCAGTACGCCGATTGTGATTTTAATTGTTGTGGTGTTTTTTTGTTGTTGTTGTTGTGTGGTGTCTGCAACATCACCACCAATTGCTGCTGCTGCTACTATTGTCGCAATACAATTGCTAAATCGACATTATTTTTGGACTAACAACCAGCAATTTATTGCTGAATTTGTTTTCAGTTAAACGGTAATTATTTTTAATAATTTTTATTTTAAATATTTGCATTACTTGATGGTAAAATTTCCTGTCTTACGGTAAAAGCTTTGTGCATATCAGTATTACCTGTGCGGGGCGGAATAAAAGTCTGTTGCATATAGGGAAAACTTTGCTACTTGGAAATTAGTCATTTGGTAAAAAAATTCTGTCTATGTCAGTCTATCGATTGGAAGTATGTCAATAGACTCAGAGAAAATATGAATAATTTCATATTTGATTTAACCATAAATGCTTATGATTTAGCGCCAAAGCCGAAACTGTATAACTTGAACAGAAACATTTTTGCCTTGGATTCAAAAAGAATCCAAATTGATTTAAAATGATTTCATGCTCGATATAAAGTTATAAAATGTTTAATGTAAAATAAACTAGTAAAGGTGTTATCTTCGGCCAGGCCGAAACTCACATACCCTGCAATGCACTTAAAGTACTTTCCAAATAAATGTTAAAAAGACGTTGAAAAGGTTGAAGAAGTCGAGAATAACGTAATAAGGTTCAAAGAGGTTGAAAAGTGTTGAAACTGTTGTAAAAACTCAAAAAGTCTAAAATATATGGAAACCATTGCAGAAAGTTAAAATAAATTGAAAAAGTCGAAAAAATGTGGAAAATGTTGAAAGTGGTAAAAAAAACTCAAAAAAAGTTCCAAGAAGTTGAAAAATGTTGAAACAATTCACAATTCATGAAAAAGACGAAAAAATAAAGAAAATGTCGAATCAAGTTGAAAGAGGTTGAAAAAGTGGAAAATATAGATATGTGGGAATGTTGGAAATGTTGAAAAAATAGAATAGAAATGCATAAAACAAAATATGCTACGCCCACTTCTCCAATTCCGCCTACTTTTGATTCAATAAATTATATTCGTCATTGACATCCAAATACTAAATTTTAGCAAAATAGCTTGTATAGTTTGCGATATATGCCTTAGTTAACTTTAAAATTTAGGGCGGTGATACACCCACTAATACAATCGAGACTGATTTTGATCCAGAAATAGCTTTCCATAAACAAACCTCTTTACCAAATTTCAGTATGATCGCTAATATATTTCGATAGATAGGTATTTTACTTGTATGGGAGGTATCACGCCCAGTTGTGCTCTTTCGCCCGCTTTAGATGCTGACATACCTTATAGCAAGTAAACAGCTTCTCTCAGTTAGTCTCTTAGTTCTCTTAAAATATCACTTCCAACTTTATGTTAATATGGGAGGTGCCATGCCCACTGATGAAATCCCGTCGAAATTTATTTAATTTTATAGCTTATAATAATTGACATCTATGCACCGAATTTTATGAAGAAAACTCTCATTGCACACAACCTATAGCGTTAAACGTTTTTTGGTTATGAGAGGTGCCACGCCTACCGGTTATATTGTGCCAAATTTTCAAAATAAGATACCTTTTAGCAAGTATATCTGCCATACTAAATTTCATAACGATTACGTTGTTAGTTCTCTAATTATAACGTTTATTAATATTGTGGGCTGTGCCACGTCCTCCAACGAGTTTTTCTAGTATACTGACGAAGCTTGTATTGATGACTGCTCTCAGTTGTATCATCCCTAAAATTTTCATGTAAATCGTATAAGCCAATTTCAATTGTAAAAAAGTACCACGCCCACTTTTCCAATTACGCCCACTTTAAACACAATTCAAGATATATATGATTTGTATTCGTGTACCAAATTTCACTACAATATCTTGCACGGTTTACGAGCTATGGCGTTATAAAAGTTAAAGTTTAGGGCTGTGCCACGCCTTTGCAAATTCAAAATCTATCCCAATCTTAATTTTGTTCACATGTTCACCAAATCACTAAGTTTCAGTAACTTTTTTCAAAATGGGCTGAGGTATATTTACATAGAGTATAGGCAGTAGACGTGGTCGTGACTCGATTTCGCCCATTTTTATATGCTGGCAGCTTGCAAGAACGTGTGACCTGTGTGCCAAATTTCATTGAATTAGCTTTCTTAGTTTTCCCGTAAACATGATTTCAACAGACAGACACACAGACAGACAGACAGACATACAAACAGCCATACAGACAATCCGCTACTTATTTGTTAAAGATTCTGGAATAGCTGGCTTTTTGTATATACGAAGTCTAACAGTGGTGATTTAACAGCGCTCAAAAAGGATTTGCTGTTAAATATTTTCTGTGCACAGAGAAAACGATTTATATGTATACATCGAATCGAACAATATTGTTGGATTAATCATATATTTGGTAATAATTAGCTAATTTGGATAATTATACTAAGTCAATTATATAATTGGTAATAATTACCCGATACTGACTTGGTTGAAATAAATCACCAAATCATGTATTTTTGGGAAGTAATATTCTTTATAATAACGTACACATTTATTAATATTGATTTAGTTTAAATAAGATGAGCAAAAAACCGATATTGTAAAATATCGATTGGTAAATATTTTCCCATATCGGAACATCATTATATTAGTAACTAAAGTTTTTCTCTGTTTTCATTGTAATTTATCTTGTAACTTTTTATAGCTGAAAAATTAGTCTAAACAAATAACAATATCACACAGCTTGGCAATAATTTCGTTGCTTTTCTTTGTTTAGATAATAATTAAATAAATATCACAAGACTAATGTATGCACATAAGTTTAGGTATTATTAACTTTAATGATTTTAGCTACACAAAAATAAATAGCCTCAATAACGAAAATTCCAATTACATAAATATTAAAACAAACTAATTGACCTTAAAGGGCCTTAAAGCGGCCACAACAAAAAATAAAAACCCCACATTAACATAAACAGCCCAATTTAACAGAAAATCAAAAATATTTACCTGGTATAAAAACTGTGTGACCTTGGCGTTAGTTTGTATTTTTTTAACTTTTAAAATCATCATATTGAAGGTTTTTTTATGACACACTCTGTGTATTTTGATTAAGCGTATTTTAAATGTTTTTGCTTTTTCATAAGATTTTTCGTATAATTTAATACGCTAAAATGAAGGTAAAAACAAAAACTTCGAAAGCATTTGAGCGCACTCTCGCAGCATTTGCTGTCTGTGTAAATAAACGTCTATAAAACTAAAAGCCCTTAAGCGCTATAGCATTTCAACTGATAGTAAATGTGTGGCTTAAATATAATGAATTATTGCGTACAACTTGTGTATTAAATTACGCACTTTTGATTTCATGCATTTTCATTTCTTTCTGAATTTTCTAATATCCTTATCTACATTAAAATTACGTTATCAATTGTTTGCTTTATAAGCAATGAATGCTTAATATTTACAATGCAATTGACCCATTTATGATTTTATTTTTTTTTTTTTTTTCGCTTTTAATAGCAGCACTATAGAACAATTTTCAAAAACCTTTTGCTTGAAAATAAAAATTTATTTTCCATGTTAAGTACGCCAACTTTTTTTTTTCCTTAAAACTTTCGGATTTTTCATAAAAAAAATCTAAAAAAAGTTAAATTTTTCTTTTTGATTGAAAAAAAAAAGTCAATAGCATGCGTTTTTAAAGGATTATAATGCACTCAACGCGAATCTGGCTTTCAGTTTGCTCCACCTACTATATCTAGCTATTCAGTAATCCACATCGAAAGATGGCTGAAATCTAAGAGAGCGGATGAGTGAAAGCCCTCGCTGCTGAGGATGAGTGATAGCCCTCGTGTTGTTAGCAGACAAAAGCCACAAAAAATTTTAAAAAGTCGAGAGACTTACAAAATTCGAAAGACTTAAAAAAGTCAAAACTGTTGAAAAATTCGAAAAATGTTGAAAATTTTAAAATATTTGAAAATATTTTGACTTATGCTGAAACAATCGAAAAATCGAAAATCCAATTTTGAAATAGCCAAATAATGTAAAATAACTCGAAAAATGGCGAAATAGTTGAAAAATTCGGGACAGAAAAAGTTTCAAAAGTCAAAATTTATTGAAATATTTATTGAATATTAAATTATTTTGAGTCTATTCAATCTGAAAAACTTTGAATGTGCGTAAGGCGTTACTTTTCAGCCAATTCACTACAGCAGCGATGGGCAAAACTCGAAAACTGAGCCAATTGTCGCTCTTTACAGCAAACATGGGAAATATATTAAAACATTGTACGCACATATAACTTTTTCGCTGACAAAGTCAAGCAAACAAAACATTCAAAACCCACAGAAGTTAGGTTAGGTTAGGTTAGAGTGGCGGCTTAGCAGCAAAGCTAGAAGCCATTAAGTAGCACTGGTGTACCGTTTTAAAACCACATAAGTGACCCTACCAAAACTGGAAAGAAGATTGTCAAGAAATTTTAATTAGGACCCTGGGAACGATAAAAGTTATATCCAGTTAGTCCTGTTGAGATAGTTAAGCAGCGATCCGATTTCAGTTTCGGCCAATTCGTTGAGCTTGTCCTAGACATTCGAGTCTAATTCTGGCAAGGGCTGGACAGAAGTAGTTAATAATAATAATAATAATAGAGTTTAGCTACTACAGCTATTAGCTTTCTTAGCAATTTTAGCTTGAAGCTTTAAAACCAAGTAAAAAACTTATAGCGAAAAAGCTATATGAGCGTACAATTTATATATTTCCCATGATAAAAAGTAAAACAAAAGTACAGATTTGCAGAAAAGAATTTGGAACGTTGCTTTTGTTATTTTTTTTGAAAATAGTACCGTGCTGTGTCACCTACGTGAATCAAAGAATTTACCTTTATCAATTTTTTTTCAATTGAAAACTCCTCGAAAGGATTAGATTTAGATATGTTTCTAATATCATTTCAGTAAAAATAACAAAGTGAAAATTTAAAGTACAAAATGTACATACATATTAAAAAATTTTGATTAGAATATAGTCGGTGCATGTACGCTTATCACGAACATTGAAATTTCATTAAAATTAAATTAATAAATTTAATGTATTGTTGATCAAACTCTTAATATGGGGCATTATAAGTCAAAACGAATGGTCCAAAAACTAATTACCCAACGTTGGTTGTGAGTATATTTAAGATTTTCTGCATAGCACGACTTCGAGTTTCGCTTTCGAATTACAAAGCAACCACAGTCTCCACATCGTCACACCTCAAGTGCAATGATTATTGCATACCAAGAAATATTAAAGAATTTTTTTAAATAAATACAAAAACTACATGTGCAACAACCATGACCAGGTACAACATTTAAAAAATTAAAAAAAAAAAAAAAATTACAAGACAAGCGCAACAGCCAGATAAAATGAAGCTACCGCGACCGCACTCTTAATTTGAGGAAAGGGAGCACCACAATAACAAAATAAGATGCGGAAACTACGTTGTTTTTATAACAATGGTGGTTACAATGGAATGCACACAAAAACGACAGCTGCGAAATGTTCACTCAAGGTACTGAAAATTCACTACAAAATTGGGCGAATAAACTTAAAATTAATAGAAAGAAGAAGAAGACGAAAACGACATTGTAAACTGCATCATGAAGAGGATGATAAAATTTATTATAAATGCGCGCGCATGCGTATAAAAGACGTACATAGAGAGGGAATACGAAATAACAGCAGCAGCAAAGGATGTGTACAAAATTGGCAACAACAGCAGCTGCTGTTGCTACCTTTGCGCATTAATAATATGCAGTAGCTAATACGAGTAATAAGCTTGTCATCAATGATTTAGTATGCACATTGCAAAATGATTCACTTGATGAATTTTTTTCATATCTCTTTATGGCCTTTTAAAGGTCAACATTTTTTCCTGAAAGTAAACAAACATTTTAAATACCTCAGATATGCGTATTTAATGAAAACACATACATACATACATACATACATACGTACATATATACATTTACGATTGGTTATCTTATAATGATAACTAGAATTACATAGAAGCAAGCTATTTTGCTATCATGTTGTAAAAGCCATATGACTTCAATGTCATTATTGTTTAAAAAATATTTGGCAACGCTTTATTGCAAAGCGGAAATGTGAAGATAGCAACAGTAACAGTCAGTTTTGACAAGGAATGATGTAAATATTTACAGAGATATTGTGTGTGTCAGACGTCACAAACATGCTGTCAAAAAATATTTTGGCGGCGATTGCTAAGAAAATAAATTTTATTTTCATTTTTAATGTAAATTTTTGGCTGGCGAAAAATTGAGAAAATAAATTTGTTTATGAAATTGTAATTCCAAGTAATGGTATATAATCACCTTCAAAATTTGGAATTCAAAATGAAAAACAAGACAACACTTTTCACTTCCCAACTTTGGTTATCAAAAGATTTCTTGATAGCGTTAGTATTGCAATTAAATTGAAAAAGACACTTGAGATTAAGTCTACTTATTCAAATGCAAATTGCAAACTGGAGCAGCAACGTGGTGCCTGAGTATAAAGACTCAAAGGCGCTTTTAATACAGAGTGATATTTTGTACAGAATGATATTTTAGTTTATAAAAAAATAGTATGAATTTAAACAAATAACAAATATATACTATTTATATAAAATTGCTTACATAGAAATGATTTGTAACGCTTTGGCTTAAAATATATTGAGCCGACTTTAATAATTCCCTTTTTAAAACAACATATTTGTGCCAGAGAAGGTTATTGCATATTTATTTTTTTTTTTGTTTTCAAAGTTATATGTTCTTTTTTAGGAATAAGTTTTTACAAAATCTCACACAAAATTTGTTTTTGATTTATTAGATTAGGGTAGATAATTATAAAATAAAAATTCAAATTTCCCAAATCATTAAATAGTCGCAAAGAACTAAACAAGCTTTATTTTTCTTTGCGTGCGAAAAAATAATTTTCTGCGTTACAAAGTCATAAATGAGCAAAAATTGCCGAAATTACCAACGAAATGCTGTCAAAAATACTTTAGACTTAATGCGCGCGGCAAATGAACGGAAGCTGTCATCATCAGTAGTGGCAACCACCAACGACAAGCAACAACAAAATATCCCCAAAACAGGAAACGCATCATTTGAAATTTTGCTGTCTTTTATTTTTTTTTTTTTTGATTGTTATTATGACGACTTTCCAGAGCAAAACATGAGAAAGAAACTGAAAGAATCATTTGAGAAAATTTACAAGTTCAAGTAATAAAATTATGTAAGTAGCTATTCTGCATAAGTCGTTTGTGCAGTAGTTGTAAACAATTTTGTATATTATGTGTTTTTATTTAATAAATTAAGTGTGAAAGTTTTTTTTCGCAGCATGAAAAATTTTCAAACACAAAAATGTTGTCAAAGCGTGCTCCTCCGTTCATAGATGTGGACTACGCGTTTTCTTTTTGAAAATAATATTTTTCACAAATATTTATGAAAAATATTTTTTTTACAAATATTTTTTTAACAAAACTTTTCAATCCGGTACCCAATTTGCCCGAATGAGCAGACATTTTTAGAACATTTCTGATCCCTTGTTCCTTTGCAGCACGTCAAAAGCTTAAAAAGGTAGTCTTCTAACAGAAATAACCATGTAGAAATTTTTTTTGTTTTGTAATAAATAGCCTAACAATGTATTTATCTACTACATCTACTACTTGTAATTAAAAATTAACTATTCCTCATTTTTTTTTTAACGCGCTGCGGTTTTTTGCGGTTTCCTGTCGACATACGCACTTAATTCCTTATTTAATTTATTTATGTTCTTCCCTCATCACTCATTGGCACGTCGTCTATCACCAGTCATTATGTGAATGTAAAAAAAAAGAAATAATAAAATAAATACACAGAAAGGAAGTCCTACTTCCTTGAACGCCCGCGCCAATGCACAGCAAAATACACACAGACAGACAGACAGACAGGCAAACGAACAAATAGCACATTCGTAAAACATTGCGCATGCGCCACCGCCAACGAAACGCAGGAAACCCGAATGAAAAAAACAAAAACAATGCTGCACTTAAGCTATTTAGGAGTTTATGCTCTTGTATTAGTCGTCGTATGCTAAACAAAAAACAAAAACAAATACAGAAAAACGATCAATGTTTATTCATCTTTTTGTTTTTATTATCCCACTGTTCCCGCATTTTATTTATAAATTTCTTTTTTTATTTTCAAGCAAAATTTAAATTTAAACCGCACGCTTTATTTTTTTAACACGACGACAACGACCATGATGATAAGGCGTTGATTCAAACGCAAATGCCAAACGGAAAGGCACCAGACAAATGAATGGTGGTCTAGGAATTATGTTACCTCAGCAATGATTGCTAGACATTGAATTTAATGATGAATTTCGGACACTAAACCACTTTGTTACGTTCCATAGCTTCTAGATGTTTAAAGCTATTCGGGCAACTTTTGCACCATCGTCATATTTCTGAAAACAAATTTTAACTGAAAAAATCATTTTCTATCATCTACTATATAGTGTGTTCCATTTTCCATCACAAGCCAATATCTTGAGTCAACAGTGATTTTTTTCAATAAATATTATCATTAATAAATTTAAATCTTAGAGAAAAATTTTTCACACAAAACAAATCTATTTTTTCCCATTTATATCTATACTACTTATATAAAATTGCTTATATGGAAATGGTTTGTAACGCTTTGCTGCAAAATAAGCTGAAGCGATTTTAATAATTTCTTCTCTAAAACAAAATATTTGTGCTTAAGAAGGTTATATGTAGTAGCTAAAATTTTGTCTGTGCTTGATTTAGTACTAGTAAAATAAGAAAATCAATATCTGGCAAAATTGGCGCGATTGCGAAGGTACACCCTAAACGTTTCGAAGTGCAAAATATTTTTGAAAAAATCATTATAACTGGAGAACGGCTGAAGGGATTTCCAAAATATAGCTGTTATATGAAAGATAATTTAATAAGCTATAATATTTGTTCACAAAATTTTGAAAATTTTAGGGTGTACCTTCGAAAATTTTAGGGTGTAGGCTGCTCAAAGTGGCTGCCAGCTCTTAGACTATTATTGCATATTTAGTTTTATATTTTTTTAAAGTTTAATATCCTTTTTTTAGCATTGAAATTTCGCAAAACCTCACACAAAAATTATAGTTTGAGTTTTGGTTGCTTATGCTGCTTTTTGAATTTTTTGTTGTTATTGTTTTTTTCTCATTTGTATTTGGCTTCGGAGTTCAAAGAACAAACTCTCATTCAATTGTTTTTTTTTTTTTGTTACTTTTGAAGAGCAATTTCATTACGAAAAAAGCAACGGTACGTGCACGTGCGAAGCCGCGCGTATCACTAGTAGAATATAAATCTGCAAAAAATTATATGGATTCTATTTAAAAAATCACAGTTGTTCTTGAATTAACCCTAAACACTGATTTCAATGTGAAAGGCAAGGTCATTGTTATTTGACCGCCTTGGAAATCTTATAAATTTTGCCTATAAAGTTATCACTTTCTAACTTTGTTCTCGAGATATTGGCACCCGGTATATAATTTAGTGCAACGAGTTTATTTGGCATTTAAGCATTTCCATAATCTTTATTTGATCTTAGTCTACTACGAAAGTGTTCGTGGCAGGGGTTGAGGGTTAGAGGACCAATAGGTCAGACAGCTACAGTTATCATCATTTTTTTGAGACCCATTTCGAATTTTCTACTATCTATAGTTGCTACTTTAAAGCTTAGCTATTATTAAGCGCTTGTGATATATAAATTAAGACTCTTTATTTGCACGTGCTGGTATTTGTGTATGTACAGTATAAAACGTGAATGTAATTAACACTTTAAAGTGTTAAACGTGACCTAGACTTTGAATTAATTTAACAAGAAAACGTTACTAAACCTGAATTACGATCGGTAATTATTTCGCAGAACTAAGACGATTAAACTTAACATTCAATTAGCAATTCCATGAGGAATTACCCATATAATGCAAACGTATTTATTTTATGGTCAATTAATTTATTAACATCTAGCTATTACATTGAACTATCGAATAATAAAAATATTTCACTTAGCTATGCTGCAATGAAATGAATGAATTTATAGACATAACTGAAAACTTGAACAATATATTAGCCGTTGACTGCACAAATCGATTAAGTTCACTTTTCAAACTTTTTAATTTTCATGCGCTACAGTAATTTCTACAGAACTCTACTTTTCCTATTTGTTACAAATTTTTCTCGACTTTATGTTATACGGATCCGATCATGATCATTTTTTTGACATTTTTCGGACATTTTTTAGACATTTTTCGGACATTTTTTGGACATTTTTCGGACATTTTTGGGACATTTTTACAACGGTTTCTTGACATTTTTTCAACAGTTTTCGGGCATTTTTTTCGGCTTTTTCCTTGAAGCATTTTAAATGTTCAATAATTGGTCAAAAACTGCTCATGAATAACTAGGCATTTTACTGGCGATAAAATGGCCATTTCTTGGACATAAACTGTTCGAAGGTAGAATTTAACTTTACAACGAAACCAAGAAATCAGCATTTTTTGGACATTTTTTTCAAGCATTTAAAATGCCCAATGGCCAATGGCCAATAATTGGGCAAGCAAACAGTTTTAATGTTTTGATTTCTACCAGGGGAGTTAATCGATTTGTACATAGAAATACAAAAGTACACATATGAAATTGAAATAAAATCTAGAAAGCCAATTTAACTCTTCTAAAAGAGTTAGAAATTTATTGCAAGCATGCGTGTTATACATCTTACTGAAGAATTTTAGGAAATTCGCTTTTTAAATGCGCTAAATTTTGATTGCGTCAAAACCTTCTAGAAATGTCATTAACTTAATTTTAAAATCTTCCAAATGTTTGCTGGGTACAATGAAATAAAAACAAACAAACAAACAACGACATTGTAAGTAACACGAGCAAAATGTAATGAGCAGATATTTGCAATATTTATTTATTTTACAGTCTCATCTGCTATGTGAAATTAATTTTCAATTATTTTTATATTGTATAAGTACTTAATTAATGCCACTTTGTTTTTTTATGGAGTGTAGTTTCCTTAGCGATGTAAAGAAGTTGTTATTGATTGGCTGATGAAAAATTTATTTGAAAGGCAATAAAATAAATTGAGCATCGAATGGAACTATGTAAATTTGAATTGTGAACAACCTCCCCCCCAAAAAAAAAGAGGCCAAAAAACTAATTTGTGAACTAATGCCACTGACTACAGGCAGTTCATCATAAAGAAAACTTGCCTCATTTTGCTTATTGTTTCATAAAGCATTCAACCTGCATTGCTTTGAAAGCCAACGCCCTCAACCTGAAAGTTTTTATTATAAACTGAGATTATTATTTTTGTTATCGTTGCATTATAAAAATAATGCACGTGTTTTAATTTAGAAAAACTAAATGATAAGAAAGGTGCAGCAAAATTACAGTATAACCAGTTTATAAATAAAAAACAAGAAATGCTTACGCAGATAGGATTTTAGTTTGAAGTTCAATATTATCATAAAATCTTTTTATGGTTATCAAGTTTAAAGAAATCGTGCAAAGCGAAATAATTGAAAAAATATTTGTTATATATTAACTGGTTCCACATAAGTAGAATTCATGTTACATAATTTTTTTGAAATATTTTTCAAAAAAAAAAATTAAAATTTTTCGTCGAAAATGACGTTTAACATCACAAAAACTTTGGTGAAATTTTTGACGATAATTTAACACAAATAGTATATTAGCATTTAAAAATTATCAGTGGTTTATCTAGTGTATAAATTTTTTCAGAAAATTTGACTAAAATGCTCTATAGGGGAGAGGTTAAATAGTGACGCTAGAGGGGTAGCGTAAATGGAAAAAGTTTTTATCTTGTCACGTGGGACAGCTTTGCCTAAGACACCAAAGCTCTAAGTCTTGAAATAAAAAAAGTTGTAAAAGACCTTTTGTAATCATGTCAAAATCAAGTTAATTTCCCATTACATATCTCGAAACGCTGACCTTTAGGCCAAAATCTGATTCGAGCCCAGTGACCTTAAATTACCCTACGTAGAGTCAGTCAATGTGCCTCTAATTTTACTTTTAATTTTTAATTATTTTTATATAAGTTATAGAAATGTTATTTAAGTACAACGTGACGTATGAGCAACATTAAATTTCCATAGAAAATTAAAGACGCACTTCTGCCGCCATATAACCAATTACAAAGAATGTGATTTTTGAATCTCTGAGCTCTTAAGAAAATAGGGTTTCGAGTTGATTTTTGGTTTTAGTTCATACTGTGGCAGCATTATGTTGTGTTTAATGACAAATTTTTTGAGATATTTGTAATTAAATTTGGCAAAAACCCCATTTTTGATAATCGCCAATAGCTTTGAAGAATTTTTGACTAAATGAAAATTACTGAAATATCACTTTATTACATAATTCAATTCGTTTATGGAGATTTGTATTACCAGGCATATGCCAAGTGCAAAATAAATATTTTGCGGACGCTTCACCCGCGTAAGTGACCTAGACGGTAATATTGATGAGAAGCTCTCACATATTACTGGAAGCCTAATACCAAGGTTTATGAAGAAATTTAGCGTCTTAAAAGTTATTTTATTTATATAAATTTTTTATGGATTAATTTTAATTTATGCCATTTATATAAAATTGCTTATATGGAAACGCTTTGGCGCAGAATATACAGAACCAATTTTAATAATTTCTTATTTAAAACAACATATTTGTGTTAAAGAAAATTATTACTTGCTAATTCTTTAATTTTTTAAAGTTAAATATCCTTTTATTTAGGAATAAGCTTTTGTATCGTTTTGCTTTTACGTTGCTTATGCCATGCTGCTTTTTGAAAGAATATGCTGCATAGATAGCCAACAAAAACAAATCAAAATGTTGCTAAGTACCAAGTGGCGCTGTAATCACAAATTGCACTTCCTACATCTCCCCCACCCAATTGCAACGCATGCAAATTTTGCACCCCGGCTTGATATCGCATTGTTATTGTCGTCGTCAATGTCAACATTTATCAGTCTGCATTTTTATTTGCGTACATTACAACAACAACAAAAGCAGCAACAACAACAACGCGACAACGAAATTACTGTCGTCTGCCTTTCGATGCAACAACATATGTGCCAAGATCGCGTTATGGTTGGCGGTGATCCATCCATCCGTCGGATGTTATTTTTGTCAACACTTTTTTTAATGTGGCATTTTTGCACGCATTTATCTCAATTTGTTTGTTGTTGTTGTTGTAGTGTGCAGTTTGTTCTTGGTGTTTCCGCAAAGAAAAACTACCGTAATGTCTGTCGCCCATAAATGAGTAATCCCCACTTAAATATCACAGCAGGCAAAAATTATCAAATAAAATGCATTTGCATTTATCACTTAGGGGAGAGAGAGTGCGCTGTGGTGGTGGCAGGAGGGGGAGGGGTTGTAGCGGGAGGCATAGGATGTGACTGCTTGTTCATTTACTTTCTGTGTTTTTATTTTAATGTTTATTTTTGTTGCTGTTGCTGTTATTTTTGTTGTAAGAAATGGCGCCAACTGCGTGCGCGCGTCTAACTGCCACTAAATGAAACCAAAATTTTTCTTTTAATTGAAGAAAACACCTTCGGCAACAGCGGTGACTGTATTGCATTTTTCCTATTTTCTTAATAAAAAACATTTGATTTGGTATTTTTCTTGCTCTGTGTTTTCTTAATTTGTTTTTTATTTTCTTTGTTTTTCATGAAGTTTTCCTCATGTTGAGTTTTCTTTGATTGATGTTTGCTCTATGTCGGGCCGCTATGTAGCGTAGCAGCATTTCACGGCCCCTTTTATGCTGCGTCTGTTTGATTTATGCCGTTTAAACGTCTTCAAGGTATTGAGCGGCACCAAATTGACGTGTAGCAGACGTCATGACACGCGTCATTAAATAGGCTACCATTTGGAAGAGGCATCAATAAGAATTTTACTGTAGGTAAAAAGTTCATTCCAAATAAAAATAAAAACTTTGTTGAGAAATATAAAATATCAGACTAGTGGGTGGGGATAAAATCACAATCACGTAAAATTGTATAACCTAAATGTATAATCATGTTATTTCGCCCAAAATTAATGGATAATTGGCTTTAAAATAAAAAAAAAAAATCACGCGGAAATTGTTCCTGGCAAAGGAACTTCAGTTTCAGTATTTGCGACACCGAAAAAATAAACTTAACTTAATTCTGTGCAATGACTTGTTTCATTGTAGTATAAAAATTTTCCATAAAATAAGAAATTTTTTCTTGAACTATTTAAAATAACACATGTTAAGACTCTTTGTCATAAATGTATGGTAAATGTTTCCTTAATTTAGAGTATAAAACTTTAGTTAAAGGTTATCAAATCTTTTATAAAAGGATGCTGATAACTCGAAAACTATAATAGATACTGTGCGAAATTTGTTGGGTAGATGAGAAGCAACGATTGCGCAAACTGGCGAAAAGAACGATGTCGAATAAGTAGGCATGGCACGCTTTTTATACCCTACATAGAGGGTATATTCACTTTGTCATTCCGTTTGTAACGCATAGAAGGAGGCGTGGCAGGTATAGAAATGTATATATCCTGTCCGTCTGTCTGTCTGTGTGTCTGTTGAAATCACGTTTACGGTAAAACTCTGCAAGCTAATTCAATGAAATTTGGCACACAGGTCATACCTTCTTGCAAGCTGCTAGCATATAAAAATGGGCGAAATCGGGTCACGACCACTTCTACCGCCCATACTCTATTTAAATATACCTCAGACCATTTTGAAAGAAGTTGCTGCGATTTTAATGAAACTTGGTAACTTGGTGAACATGGGAACAAAATTAAGATTGGGCTAGGTTTTAAATTTGCAAAGGCTCTTAAAGGGACGTGGCACGACCATAAATTTTAACTTTTATAACGCCATAACTCGTAAACAAGATATTGTTATGAAATTTGGTACACGGATACACAACATATATATCTTGAACTGTGCTAAAAGAGGGCGGAATTGGAAAAGTGGGCGTGACATATTTGGTTTTCTGCATTTCTATTCTATTTTTTTCAACATTTTCCAACTTTTTATCTTTTCCCAATATATTCCATATGTATATTTTCCACTTTTTCAACCTCTTTCAACTTGATTCGACAATTTCTTTATTTTTTTGACTTTTTCATGAATTTTGAATTGTTTCAACATTTTTCAACTTCTTGCAACTATTTTTGAGTTTTTTAACCACTTTCAATATTTTCCACATTTTTTCGACTTCAATTTCTTTTAACTTTCTGCAATGGTTTCCATATATTTTACACTTTTTTAGTTTTTTCCAACTGTTTCAGCACTTTTCAACCTTTTTGAACCTTATTACATTATTTTCGACTTCTTGAACCTATTCAACGTCTTTTTAACATTTATTTGGAAAGTACTTTCAGTGCAGTGTAGGGTATGTGAGTTTCGGTCTGGCCGAAGATAACACAAGTGGCCAGAATTTCATGTCAAAGCCGGGAGTTTGGCAGAAAGTGAAAAAATATCTGAAATAGCCGGGAATTCAACGATTTTTGTGACATGTACTTAAAGTAATTATTATGAAGTAATTTTTGTAAAAGACTTTTAAGGCCAATATTAATTTTGGGTGAAAATTGTGAGTGAAATGTCGTGAGTTTTCTTTTACTTTTCTCGAAAGCTTTCCACTCAGTTACAACTTAAAGCATTTAAGATGACATAAATAATTTTTTTTTTACTTTTGCAAGATAAATTCTCTAACAAACATTTTCTCTCTTTCATATTTATAATTTATAATTTGTCAGTATAAATTATTCCCACAATGTCAACATAAATAGCACGTAGTCCAATGACCTAACGAAGACAATGAAAGCCAAACAAATTCAACCGAAACCTATTAATTCACACTTGGGTGGCTTTATGTTTTCTTACTCCTCCTTACCGCCAACTCTGCAAGTGTTTTTTTTAAAGTTTTTTGCTTAGAATTTCCATTCTCATTGTTGTTGTTACTAAAATTTTGCTATGAACTGCTATAGTTTTCACTATATATATTTTTTTTTTTTATGCTCTTCTTCTTCTTTTGAGCCACCAGTGTATTTTTCATTCACTTGGTTATTTGTTTTCTTTATCCGAATATTTCCCATAGGAAAATTTAAAAACCGTGGGAGTTCTTTTGCTCCGGCAACGACAACGACGAGTTTGTTATAATGCTGTCAGTTTCGAATACTTGAAAGTTTTTATTTCATTTTATTGCGGCTGCTTTTATTGGTTTTTTCTATTTTTTAATGGCTCCACAACATGTGTGACCCCTTTGCTTACAAATAGAAACTGCTGCCGCTTTACTAATCCGTTTAAAATGCGCTATTGTCTTCCAGTGCGCTGAGTTCTCAGCATTTAATTTGGATAGCAATTTAAGTTTAAAAGCTTAGTCTGTATATTCAAGTTATTTAGAAAACTTGACCCTAACTTACTATATATACGTATTAAGTAGTAACTTAAATTTGGAACATTTAAAAATGCGTCATGCTGTTTGAATTCATTGAAAAATGTTATGCGCTTAGCTGGGTCCAACATCAGCATCATTGCAGCCCATCCATATTAGTGGATAGTTTGATAGTTTTATTCCGCAGACCACCTACTGTTTTCTAAATCAAATTAATATTTTAACTATCAATAGAAATTTATAAATTTCTTTTAAATCGGCTTTTAAAATCACAATCCAACAGCGCGTATCAAGTAGTTTTATTTGTATTTTTTTAGATGTTTTTATATGGTTTTATTTGTCATAAAGGTGGTGAGTGACTTCAATTCAAAAGTGTTGGTTATATGACTTAAAATGGTTTATAGCATCCGGTTGGTTTTAAATGCGTCAGATTGCAACGTGACTCATGCCACTGATGTCCAAGACGTGTTTAATAAAACCCGCATAATTTAACGCCTTCGGCTTGTGTATTAATCTTCAGGCAGCGGTTTGAGATTGACAAGAGTTATAAGAAAAAACGTAAGTGCCTTTTATAAAAAGAAAATACAAAATTAAATGGACGTGTTGCATCAATAGTTCTGCTGATTTTTTTATGGTAACTTTGTTTCATTTAAGAGAAATGTTGACTATTTTTGGGGTTTTCAATAAGCTTAGTTTTTTCGACTATGAGAAAGACTAAAAAGAGTAACAGTGGTGGCATGGCAGGCATAGAAAAGTGTACATATTCTTGGACAACACCTCACACCTTATCTTTTCGGACTAAGTCCAGTAAACCTGTCAAACACGAGAAAGTATGAAAATTGCGCTCTGTGAAAGTGCAATACTGTTAAAAGTATGGAACCGTAAAACACATTTTTATGATTTGAGAATAAATGTCAAAAATGTTTGCATTTTTTAAATGAATGGCAACCCATGTTTGGGACATGATTTGACAAGGCAACTCTTTATATTCTATTTAGGCTCTTCGATCTCTATCATTTGGCACACATTTCAAGCTTCTATGTTCATTAATGAAAATTGACCCAAAAAACCAGTGAAAACCTATGTTTGGGACACGATTAAGCAATGTAACCTCATATATGTATTATATTTAGGCCTCTTCGAGTTCTATCATTTGGCATACATTTCGAGCTGTAATATACTACAGTTTTAATTAAAACAACAATATTGGCTTTAAAAGCTGAATGACTCCATAGGAACCGCCAGTCGAATTAACGAGTGCTCATCTCATGTACGGCATGTATAAGAGAGTTGATGAAAAAAATATAGGGTTTTACAAAATACCGTAAGTCTGCCGGCCACCCACTTTTAGACTATATAAAAAAAATTATGTTTTCTTGTTGTTTTTTACTTCTCTCACTCGTATGTCGCACTCATTACGTTTAGAACTTAAAATGTAAGCCCATTTGGTGCGAGTGCTAGAAAAACAAAACGAGATGACATGATTGTTTCTGTATGTTAGAGCAAAATGCGCAATGGAAGCTTAATGAACGGCTTACTGCACCAAATGTGTTAAACCTTTAAGAGTTGTAACTTTATGCATCTCCACTTTCATTTACAATTTTTCGAGCACAAGAACGTTTTTCGGACTATGTATGTATATCTGACTAAATCATGTAAGGCCGACTAAATATGACTAGTTCAGAAACGGATCTACTGTGTCGATTCAGCTATATTCGTCAGTTCTGTCCATTTGAATGTCTGCCTTCTTTCCGTCTTCCTGTGAAAAACACGAATTCGGGAAAATCACGCGAGATAATTTGCTGAAATTCAGTACAAAGGCGATCATTTCAACAATTTCAATTACAATTGAAAATGCACGTAACTAGCTCACGAACACGCCCACCGCGCATATAAATAAAGCATTGAAAACGCTATACCGATAAAAAGTTAGGCTAAGCTAGTTAACCCATAAATACAGCTTATATCCTGTACAGGCCCGGATTAAGAAATCTGCCGCCCTCTTCACATAGAAAAAAAACTTTTTCCTCCTGTGGAAATAAATTACAAAAAAAAATTTCAAAGTTCCCAATATTTGCTGCCCCTAAAATCGTGCCGCCCTAGCCACTGGCCTAGTGTGCCTCTAAGGTTAATGCGGGCCTGATCCTGTAGTATATCAAACAATGCATTCTGGATTAAAGTCGGAATTAATACTTTGGTGTAGTGCGCTTCGGACAAGTTACGATAGTTCGGTCTAGGAAAATTGGTTTTTTCTGTATATAAGCACACATATTAGGCTCACCAACTTAATTTTTCAAAATAGTTTCAAGGAAATACAAACTACATACATAAATATAGCTACAAAATGAGCCAAAGTAAAAAAGCTGCTTCAACTTTTATACATAGGAAATGACCTTTTTGAAAAAGTTGCTCCACATATACTCTTTTTTATTTTTAATTGCTTATTCAAATATTTCCTTAAGCAAATGGAATGCGGAAACTAGCACCCTGTATGCATATGACCTTAAATTTTCATTGAAATTTTTTATTATTTTTTTTTTTTGGACAAGTGTTTTTCATCTTAGCATCTTTGAATTAACAATGATGATTGCACAGCCTTCTTCTTATGTTAATTAATCTTGTAAAATATTTTCATTCATGGGATTGTGTTAATGAACCCTAAACTCAAATATACGAGCGCATATATCATGCTTTTATGCTACATCATTTAAGCTATAGCTCTTACTGCTTGAATTCTTGAACTATGTGTGTGGTTTTACATAAACATTTTAAGCCTTTTTGAATACTATTTACTGCAGTTCATAAAGAGAGGGGGGGGGGGGGAGCGGGAAAAATGCCATCAAACTTAAGTTGAAAAGCGTTGTCATTGACTTACTCATGGGAATTGAATGAATTGATTATGCAATTAAAAATGTTTACATAAGCAAGTTCACAAAACATGTTTTGAAACTGCATGGAAACCTAATGCTTTCATGGGAAATTTAACACTTGACGCATACTGACTGCTAAACTAATTAAATGTAAAGAATTTCCTCTTTTTCTCTCTTTTTTTTTGCTTCTTATTATTTTTGTTTTTGTTATAACTTTAGCTCGTCACTTAACCGGAAAACCCTTAAGTTTTATATTATGCTGTACGAAAACACTTCAAAAGTTGTGGCTTTTCTTTTTTTTTTTTTTTGTTAAGTCATTTCCTATAGTTCTTTAAAACCCTTTTTGTGTCAGCATTATAAGCAACGTCACAGGAAAAGCTGCTCTACTTTTCGTTTTAGCATTGAGGTTTTCAATTAAATAATTGCAATACCATCATCCGTTTCGGAAGAAATAAAATAAAGTCTTTCGTGCGAGCGCCTGCTTAACACGGAAAAGGGAAACATAAAATACGCGTATGTGGACACAGTTTTAATATTTTAAAAGGAAATGAGCAATATAAAAGTAGAAAGAGTAGTTGGAGAAGAAAGACCGCGAGATTCTGACAAAAGAAAAAAAAACTCATTTCTCATATCCGCCACCATGTCGTATCTCACGTGGTACCTACGTTTGCCTACTTAGCTGTTGTTCTGTCAACAATAATTTCGTTTTGTTTGTCGAAGCAGCAGGTTTTGTTTTTGTTTTGATTAGTTTTTTTTTTACTTCTTTCTATAATATACATATATTTATATTTTTCAATTTGTTTGAATACCTTCTTGAGAGCGCGTTGCTACCACACTTCCGTTTATTACGCCGGATATATACCCAGTAGGAAATTTATTAGCAATATGCTCAATGAATAATATTTGCGCCTCAACAGGGTTATGCTTCATAATAAGTCATGCCAAAATTGGTGTTAGAAGTGAAGTTACGAATTGATTCAGTTTTACTTTAAAACTAGAAGTTTAGTTTAGATCAGTGGTGAGCATGGAACCATAGCAAAAAGGGCACAACAACAACATCAAGCAACAACAAACTAAATTTTAAAGTTTTTTTGCTTTCATTTCCAAATTCGCCAACAGCACAAAAAACCCCAAATTGCACTTTGCTTGTTTGTGCGTCGAATAACGGAAAGGGCCACGAGGGCTGAAAGTGCCTGTACTTTTCCATCGCTGGTTTAGATAGAAGACTGAAAGTAAAGACCGTTTTCGACCGTTTTAATTTCATGTTCAGAATTATTTTTTATTACATAAAAGTCTCGTAGAAATAATTATTTTAATTAAATATATCTTTCAGTATGTGTAGCCCTTTTTACTTTTAAATTATGTCTCGAGATATTGGCAAGGAGAAATTAAAATGGAGCACCTATTAGTATAGATCAGCGATGGGCAAAATACTAAAACTGAGGCTTAAGCTAACTTAAGCCATTTTGAGCTTAAAAATGTTTTGTGTAACCATGCGATGCTTTCGCATTTTTTTTATGCAAACATTAATATTTATTTATTTACATAAGTGATGCACGAATTTCTACTGGGTAATGTTTTGTTTTCGTGTGTGATAGAAGTCAACTTGCTCTCGACTTTTGGGCAACGAAGTTGAGCATCCCTAATATAGATAACAATTTTCAAATTTCCTCAACTAATTCCAGTTGGGGTTGTATATGATCGCACATACCGACATACATATATGATTATACACGTGTATGTATGAATGATTTGTAGCGAATATTTACACTCATTTGAATACTTTCCTTTTTTGTTTTGTTCGCAATTTTCGTTATGCGCATGCAGTAATCAATCAGCATTGTTATGATTGTCATTTGTCAAAGTAGAAGACGTAATTATTGTCGATCGTGTCGGATTTTTCAATGGGTCAACATATCGATCGTGTTGATAAATGGGGTTTGTGTACACGCTTTAATAAGTTCCGGTTGTAATTGTGTCAATGAAATAATTGAAGAGAGAAAAAAAACATTAGAATATTGTTATACTTATGAAAAGGAACACAATTTATGCCACTATACATAATACAATTAGCTCATTCTAATAACGCAATTATCTCTATGGTAAACATTGGTTTCGTGTTTACATTTCCTTTGTAATGGGAATACAATGCTAAATATAATAACATTTCCGTTTTATTGCTAAACAAAGCTAATTTTCTATATAAATTCATATATGGCATTGTTTAGTGAATCACTTCCCGATTTAAGCAAATAATTGTGTGACTATTGCAAGAAATTTGAAAAAAAAAGTTATATGATTACTTTGCAGTTTTATCATTTTATTAATTAATATTATTTTTTTCTTTTTCATTTCAGCTATACCTTCTTCCTTCGCACTTACTCGTCGCAATAGATATTCTCAAAATGCAAGTTGAGTCAAGTTATCCAAAATACGCAGGACGCGTACCACCTTTAGACCTCTCACAAGTTAACGTCAGTTGTCGCAATGAAAATGAACTCCAACATCTATGGTCCAGTAAAACTGATGTTGTCAATACAGCGGCAGCTATGAAACGAACAACATTGCCACATCCATATCAACAGCAACATTTGCATCAAACTCAACAACATACTGCGCTTCAAATTCAACAGTTTAGCAGCAGCGCGAATTCCAGCAATCGCACTGGCCAACAGCTTGGCTACGATGGTCTACCATTGGATCCACGTGATTGGACACGCGCTGATGTCTGGAAATGGCTTATAAATATGGCTGTTTCTGAGGGTCTTGAAGTAACACCGGAATTGGCGCAAAAATTTCCAATGAATGGTAAAGCTTTATGTTTGATGAGTCTCGATATGTATTTGTCACGTGTTCCAGTAGGCGGTAAAATGTTGTATCGTGATTTTCGTGTGCGGCTTGCGCGAGCAATGGCAATGATTTCTTAAGGGGGTTATATTATTCTATATGGATTTGTATATAGCGCAGTAAAGTAGTTAAATATATATGGTATTTAGTTTGTAATTTGATTTTTTCTTTCAAATGTAATAAGAGTGAAATTTTTCGTTCGTAATGGTTAATTGATGTACCTTAAAATGTGAAAGAATGAAGTCGTTTACATTTTGCCACTAAAGTGTTTAGTGGGAAAATGTAGTTTTCAATGTCCTATTAGCTTGCTAAGGAATATATTAACATTTAATTTTATTTTGTTTATATTTGTATTTGTTATTGTAATTTTAAATAAATATTTTGTGAAAAAGATAAAAGTGAACATACAGTTTATACATATATGAAATAAATATGAATTTTTAAAAGTAAAATTTTCCGAAAGAAATTTTCTTTTTAATGGAATTATCTTAAAAGATGTGTAGAAGATTGCGACATCCGGCGCACGAAATTTGATTTGTTCTGCGCATGTACACCACTGACGTAATTTTAAACATGTTCCTATTGGCTAAAAATTGTGAGCAGTAGAAATCAAAAAATGTGAGGAGAGCGTAACAGTGGAACAAATTGATTAATTTAAGAACATTACTTGATAGTACGTAATGGTGATTTATTTATTATGGTGCAAGAAACGATTATTGATTCATGGATAAACGCTGGAAAAACTAAGCTGTGGCATTTACTTGGAATTAAGAAGTAGGTAGTTGCAGAAAATCAATCTAGATACAGTGTTATGCATATGATCATATGGGACTCATCGAAGCGTTTTGATTGGTACAGAAACAAGTAACGACAAATTTGTACGTAGCAATAGTGAGTGAATGTGTTTATTGTTTTGGTTATTTTTCTTAAGAAAAACGACGCGTTTGTTGTAAAGAGCTAAAATTGGCTCATTTTTTGCATTTTGCCCATCGCTGTTCTAAGTGTTATACATAGAATGACAAAATTATTATAAGCTGTGTGAAGAAGACAGCTTACATCGTAAGAATACGATATGAAAACGCTTTGTGCAGAATGGGTGCCGCTGCTACTTCACCAGCACTCACATCCAAGAAAGCGATGATAAAATTGAATAAATCGAAGTATAAATGGCTCCATCACCTCATTGTTTTTTCAGATCTGGCAACCAGCGACTATTTTTACTTCATGACCTAAAAAGGTGGTTTCAGACGAAGAAAGTTGCTTTTAATGAGGATGTTGAATATAATAGTCCTAAAAAAAGTTGTTTCCAATAATTTCATAGTCAATATTTAGCTTTCACTACGTTTTTTTCTCTTAGCTGAAATACAATGCACAATTTAAATTTCTTAAAACTCAATGAAAAAAAATTGCAAATTTTTGCTACTTTTCTTAATTCCCTGGTTTTTGTTCATTTCTAAGTTATAGATAAATACAGGAAATGGAAAAGTTTTCGTTCTATATACACTTATTTTATATTATTCTTAGAGTATTTTGAAATTGAAATTGCCGCAATTATGCAAGAGTTCTTGTTACTACTTACTGCAAATTGCAATTTCAATGCAAAGCTTCAAAGGCTGTTCATCACAGTATGCACCCATACGATCTTTGAATTTATTTAAAGATCACTCAACCGCACTATATTGATGATTGGCCAACAACAAGATATTACAAAATTTGATTTCCGGTATAAGAATTTGATTGATTTCTTCAACATTTCAAGGTACGATATCCAACAACAAAAGCGTACGATGCGATGGATATAATGGGCGCGATGAAAAGTGAAGCGAAAAGCAATTGATTTTACTGCACGAACGTGCTAAGGCCGCCGACCACCATCAACATTTAGTGTTAGATAGATAGGCCGGCCGTCATCAATGGCAAGAAAGTGTGAAATCGTGCACATTGCGTGCATCTTAACAAAAGCGTCTATCTAGTTCGCTCTTTATAAACTGCATTAATTCATTTTCATTTCGGCCTATTTAACGAGCTGTTAATTTATATTGTAGCAGCTAATTTGTTGCTATTATAAGGCTATGATTATTTAGAAAATCAGTATCATTACGTTTAAGTTCATTAATTTTATGATCGAGTACCATATAAACGAGGGTTTATTTTTGTGTTTCACTGACAATACATCACATATGCGGTATATCACGCGTCATCACCATGTAAGATATAATAAATATTTAGAAGAATTAATGGCATGCGTTGTCTTGTTTATGATAAACAAAGTCTTAGAAAGTAATGATCTGGTTTTGCGTTATATCAACAATATAAGAGCAAAAAAAATCAGTATAGGAAATTAAGTACATATTAGATGTTGAAAAAATAGTAACCTAGAAAAGTTTTTGTGATTTTGTTTTAGAAGTTTTTGGTCCTTGTTCCGTTTTGATTTCTCGCCATTTTTTCAGTTCAAAAATATAATCCGCAAGCAATAGTTTCCAGCACTTAAGTGCTGTTTCCCAAAGAAAATAATAATTTTAACATTACATTTTTTATGTGGATCATAAAGAAAGATTCTTTGTTATCTTCACAGAGATTTTCTTCCAATGCATATTTTGCATTTAATTTGCCTGCATTCAAAATGCCATCAAATTTTTCTACGTCTACTTTCGTCTTATCCAATCCATCCATTCAACTATCCATCCATACACACATTTAGCAGTCATCCATAGCCACTCTAAATAAACGATCCGTCCGCCCGTGCATTCGCCAAAGCGCAAACGACGAACAAACGTCTGTCACTTCCTTTTTGGGGAACTTCGCATTAAATTAAAACACAAATTTGTTAGAGCATCCGGGATGTTGATTGTGTAAGTACAACGAAGTACAAAAAGTACCTTTGTATTTGCGAGCATCATAGACAGTTAGTCGTCGGCGTTAGCATTGGCAGCGGCAGCAATAGAGACAGCGCAAGTGAAAGAGATAGCGAATTAATATAGCGAAGCGAATCATGTGATTTGATATTTTATGAACTGCAGCTAACTGAGATATTTAGGATTGAAATAATTATGAAAGAAATAGTTTTAAAGATATATGCGACTTTAACTTGAAATTTACTTTTATAACGAAAAATTTTCTATTGGTTCTGTGAAAAATTCCTCTTGTTTTGATAGAAAGTAAAAAAAATGTCCCAAAAAAAAAAATTAAATTGAATTTTATCAAGAATTAATGGAAAATTGGTCATAGCCCCATTTGTCTTAAATCGATTTAAGCTGTTTTTCATGTGGTTTTTGCCACAGATGTATTTTTTTTATATCAGTGTAGACAAAAGGTTTTGCTTCTGCATTGTTTTTCAGGTAATAGGGACGTTCACATTATCCTTCATGCTGTCCAACATGGCTTGACAAACCGACTAACTGCAATTTTAAACAATAATTTTTTCACGAAATTTCATTTCATTTCAAAATGCACAAATGCACACATAGCAATTATAATGTTACTCGCTATGTTTGCGATTTTTTTTTTATTTTTCCATACAATTATCGTTGCTAGCTATAGATAGTTATAGATAGCTAGCAGTGGATGGCGAATAAAACGCAGTTAATCTAATAAATGAGTACTCTAAGTAATACTTAAAAATTTTCAACTTCTTCTACAAGCTTTTTCCTCTTCTGTCAACTCTACAATTTTAATTTCTATAAAATTTTTTCTAAAATAAAAAAAATTTATTTGTAGGCCTAATTTTATGTTATATTTTTAATTGTTTACGACTTGTATATATTGGAACTGCATGCAATGTCCGCGAAAACCAGGTAAGCCTGAACAATATATATGAAGTTCAAGCCCAGAGTAAGTATCATAAATATATATCAAGTACTTACAGAAAAACTGCTGGAAGTTTCGTCAGCGATTCCAATGATGGCATAATACAACAAAGTCCACGATTGGATTTAAAGGAAATTTTTGAAAGAAATCCCTATACATTGGCATCACATGTATCCAAAACAAATTTTATTGTTGATTCGTAAGTGAAGCGTGTTACTTTAGTTCATGATTCCATTGCAATTCCGGATATGAAAAGTGAACTTTTTTTTCCAGTGTTCTTCCAGAGGGTCCACGTGCTTTTGCTGTCTCACAAACTGGAGAGAAACACTCGCTGCACTTGGATGAGAGTGTTTTCAATGTCAATAGCCCAAGTCCTTTCTCGGTTGCTACATCGACAAATGTGACGACTGTGGCGAATACATCAAAAGAGTCAACTATGACGATACCAGATGTGACGGCAACAAACGCCTCCTCTCAAGAGTCCTATACGCAGCTATCAAATTCAGCATCTGTAACGAAAATACCAAGTATAACGATAGAACGTCCACGTCTGAACAGTGCAAAGAGATCAAAGGTTTGTTAGAATAGATTTTTCAACTCAAATGAGTTTTAATAATAGGTTTCCTAAGTTCGCATTTTCTTATGGTATCATTGGCTTATTAAAATATAATTGTTTTCAGTCCTTAGTTATTTATTTTTATACGATTGAATCAAATACATACTTCAAAGTTCAGACTAAATGTATAGCAATAATTTCACAGGGCTCACGTCGTTACATCAATCAAAAACCACGTCCTGTTTTTACACCACGAAATCTGGAGAAAATTCTTACGCCACGTATAAGCGAGGAACGTGGCAAAATATCGGCAATGCATAATTACAATGCACAAACGCAAACAGAACTTGTGGCAATACCAAAGTCTCGCAACTATCTTACGTCCGCAAAACATTCCGGAGATTGTCAAAAAATGCCACAAAGAATTTCACGGGAAAATGTTGGTGATATGCTAAAGCCAGTTCCATCACGTAATATTGGACCGTTGCGTGTAGTACCGCCTCGCAAGGAAGCTAAAGTAAAAGATTATTCAGGTTAGTCTACATGTCTGACTGTCCATGTGAAAAGGAACCTTATTCTCGGAACTGAGATATTGTATGTATAGACGACCGCAACAATTCTGGAGCTTTGATTTCCTCCCTCTTGGTTGGGTACTTTTGTGTGATTTCAGTGGGGTGTTCCCCACTCCACAAGGAATTATGATCACTCTTGTTTTTTTTTGTCTAATTTAATTCGTTATTTTTGTATTAAACAAATTCAAAAGTGATATTTTAAAAAGAGACGTCCGAAAAGACCTCAAACCTCCGTCCAGATTTTCCTCTTTATCCCGTTTTTACGACACTTTCTCAAGATCCCAAAAGCATTTATCTTGATTTTAGGTGCTGCTGAGATTATTTGTGTGGTAAAAATAGTTACCTTGTCCTTGAACGGTCACAAATATAGTTCCTTTAAAAATATTAAAATTCATATTTTCTCTTTTTATTTCCCACACCAGAACTACGAAATATTGTTTCTGCGCTTACGCTGATAACCGTTGTTTCATGGCTTTTCTCAACTTTTTTTGAATTGGATGGCATCAGTGAATTATTCAATACTTTGGCTGAGCTTCTAAAAAGTTGGTTTGCCAAAAAAGAACAACCGATGACCAAAGCTGAGATGCTGGTGGATTATATAAGGAATTGGTTTTAATGAATGGATGGTGTACTTAAAAGAGAAATGCACATGTTATATTTATTTATTCTTACTCATATGAGTAATTCTTTTGAAATCAGAAGCGAAAAACAAATTAAAATGATCTTTATCAAATTCATTAACACTACGTCTATTGAATTTCTATTTTCAGGCATTATGACTTTTTTTTCATAGTTATCAACATATTCTGTTCATATCATAATATTTCTATAGGAATGTCCTACAATTTCTGCAGTATATGGAAAAATTGCTCGACAACTCTAAAGTCTTTTTTATTTATAAAATTTTTGTTTTCATTTCATTTCTAAATACCTAAAACTAGCAGCACGTGTTCAGACAACACTAAGAATGATGAGTACTGTCTTCAGAAGTGTGTTTGGCTGATTTGATTATGGGGAGCACTGCAGACCAATCGAAGCTTTAAATTCCTTTATGGAATTGTTACTGCTAATGCTGTATCTTATAAACTATAAAAGGGCAGCTGTTGCACTCGACTTCTTGTGCAGAGTCCGTTTCCTAACTGATGCAGCTTTTAGAAGCTTCCTATTACGAGTTTGTAGGTATAGAAAAAATGTACTAAAATTTTAACATTTTCGTTAAGTTGGTTATGATCATGAAAATTTAAATGAGCATTAAAATTGCCTATTAGCATAACTATCCAAGATTACTGATCGAGCCAATTGTTATGGTTAATATGTTGCTGTAGAACTTGTGTTTTTTCACTCCACCCCTTATGCCCATATAATCTTATCATAGCTAATCCAAATAATGGTGCATGAGTAGGCCGACATTTTTAATGACTCAATTTAAAATCGAACAAAATTTTACACAGACAAACGATTGTGTTTGTTGAAGAGTCAATTTCCAATCAATCGTTGTTGACCTATTTAAATAGACGGCGATCACAATCGGTACACTTAAAGTTAATAATTGAAGAAAGGCAACAAAACGATCAGTTAGAGGCACACATACTCGTATAGAGAACAACGAATATTGTGAACAAAATAAAATCAGAAAAAACGCAGAACTTAAATGAAATTAAATTTACGCTACTCTGTACTGCTATATGACAATAGAAATATGTTACGTACGTTCTTGTATGAGAAGTAACGCATATCCGGTAAAGCAGGCGGAAGTGCGGTAGTAGCATGATCACCAAGTAGCTATGAAAATAAGGAAAGAAAAATTATAGTAAAATAATAATGAAAACGGCTGCATTCACATAACTATGTATGTGTTGTTAAAATGTGTGAAACATATTCGAGAATATTAACCTTCTCATGGATTTTTTTGGTTGTCAATCATGAAAAGTTTTCGTTTTTGATTTGGATTCAAACAGTGTACCTACACATGGTTTTAAAGTGATTTCATATAGGTATGTTTCAAAATGGTTAATGTAAAATATAAATAGTTATTTTAAATTCTTTGCAACTTCAAAATGCAATTTGAAGTTTTTCACGATTGAGGCAAAGTAAAAAAAATAGTATTTTCAATACGTTTCAAATTCAAAATGAATTTAGAGTTAAAAATAAACGGAAAAAATGTTATTTTTACCAATTTCAATTTCAAAATTTTTGGCTTTTTTGATTTAGATTTGCAATGCCATTTTCCCTGAGTGTACAACTGGAAATTATAGAACAGTCGAATGCATAAAACAATTTCGTGCCAATGTACCCAACTAATATTCAAATCCCGCAAAAGGTTAATAAATTCTTACGAAAAGGAAATATCTTTTGCATTATTGCACTTTACGCTGTTTCTCATTTTATATCATGTACTTCCTTCAAAAACAATTAGAGTTACCCACACTACTTTAGGAGAACTTTATGTTTCCGTGTCAGGCGCATAAAAGAGTTTTCTTCAAAAACGGATGATATTATAATTAATAAATATAAAAACCTCAATATTGATATAAAATTGAGAGCGCTGACTTAAAGAAATAGGAAATGACTAGAAAAAAAAAAATGGGAATGAGAAAATTCTGAAGTGGTTTCTTTAACAAGAATCATAAATCGTTAAAAGTTACTAATTTTAAATATAATGAAGTCATTGAAAAATACTTTACAAAATATTTTTTTTTTATTAGACTTGTAGTTGCTGTTATACCTACAATATGTAAGTGTTGAATTTCCCACGAAATTGTTAAATTTTAATGCAATTTCATACACATATTGAAGAAGTGCTATAGTGTAAACAATTTCATTTCATAATCAATTTATTCATTTCCCATGAGTAAGTCAATGACAGCACTTTTCAACCAAAGTCTCATGGCATGTTCCTTCTACATAGTAGATATTACATTTACCACATGAAATCATATGTCAAGGAGGCTATGGAAAGAAGTGTTTGAAAAGGCTTAAAATGTTTATGTTAAACCACACACACAGTTCAAGAATTCAGACAAAAAGCGGCTTAAGATACACTGCTGGGTATTAAAAGTTTTTTTTTGTGTTTTGGTTTTATTTACACAGTCATATGAATAAAAATGTTTTACAAGATTAATTAACATAAGAAAGAGGCTGTGTGTAAGCATAGAAAACTAAAAGCAGTTTTGAGTGAAAAAAGGGACACTTACTTAACGTATGGTATTGATGCTAAAGTGAAAGTAACAAATTATGAAATCTTGTGAGGGTTTGACTTTTATAGCTATTGATAAGAAAGGATTGCTATGAAATAACAATATTGAAAAGTTTTGTATGTCAGTCACATAAAATGAAACGCAACTTATACATGCGTCTCTTAATAACCGGATGCCATAAGCAATATAACGCTGTTATATGTACAACACTGTCACTTTTATGACTGATAAAACCAAGAACATCCCAAAAACTCATAAACCTACTTAATGCATTACGGATCTGGCTTTCTTAGGTTGTGATTTTAAAAGTCACTTAAAAATAAAAATTAAGTATTTCTATTGATAGTATTAAATAGCTTTAAAAACAGCTGGTGGTATGTATATAATTTTTTTTGTAAATTATATATATCATTTATGAAAGTTTATATGTGACACAGGAAACAAATTATGAAGTTTTCAATAACATGAGATAATGTTCATATGTAAATAAAACTAGTAAAAGTGTTATCTTCGGCCAGGCCGAAACTCACATACCCTACACTGCACTGAAAGTACTTTCCAAATAAATGTAAAAAGACGTTGAAAAGGTTGAACAAGTTGAGAATAAAGTAATAAGGTTCAAAGAGGTTGAAAAGTGTTGAAACTGTTGAAAAAAACTCAAAAAGTCTAAAATATATGGAAACCATTGCAGAAAGTTAAAAGAAATTGAAAAATGTTGAAAGTGGTTAAAAAACTCAAAAATAGTTGCAAGAAATTGAAAAATGTTGAAACATTTTGAAAAAGTCGAATATATAAAGAAAATGTCGAATCAAGTTGGAAGAGGTTGAAAAAGTGGAAAATATACATATGGAATATATTGGGAAAAGTTAAAAAGTAGAAAGAGTCAAAAGAATGTGAAAATTGAATAGAATTGCATAAAACAAAATATACCACGCCCACTTCTCCAATTCCGCCTACTTTTGATTCAATAAATTATATTCGTCATTAACATCCACATACTAAATTTTAGCAAAATAGCTTGTATAGTTTGCGATATATGGCTTAATTAACCTTAAAATGTAGGGCGGTGACACACCCACTGATACAATCGAGACTGATTTTGATCCAGAAATAGCTTTCCATAAACAAACCTTTTATACCAAATTTCAGTATGATTGCTCATATATTTCGATGGATATGCCACTTAAGATATTTAACTTTTATGGGAGGTGCCACGCCCACTGATGAGATCCCGTCGAAGTTTATTTAGTTTTATAGCTTATAATAATTGACATCTATGCACCGAATTTTATGAAGATTACTCTCATTGCACACTACCTATAGCATCAAACGTTTTTTGGTTATGGGAGGTGCCACGTCTACCGGTTTTATTGAGCCAAATTTTCGAAATAAGATACCTTTTAGCAAGTATATCTGCCATATTAAGTTTCATAACGCTTCGCTTTCATAAATATATTGGACTGTGCCACGCCACCGAGTTTTCTAGTATACTGACGAAGCTTGTATTGATGACTACCCTTAGTAGTATTCATGCCTAAAATTTTTATGAAAGTCGAATGTGCCAACTTTGAATTATACGAAATCAAAGTTTTTAATTGTGAAAAAGTACCACCCCCACTTTTTCAATTCCGCCCACTTTAAACACAATTCAAGATATACATACATGTGTAATTTGTGTCTGTGTACAAATTTCATCACAATATCTTGCACGGTTTACGAGTTATTGCGTTATAAAAGTTAAAATTTAGGGCTGTGCCACGCCTCTTTAAGAGTCTTTGAAAATTTAAAACCTAGCTTAATTTTGTTCACATGTTCCCCAAATCACCAAGTTTCATCAAAATCGCAGCAACTTTTTTCAAAATGGGCTGAGGTATATTTACATAGAGTATGGGCGGTGGGCGTGGTCGTGACCCCATTTTTATATGCTAGCAGCTTGCGGGAAGGTGTGACCTGTGTGCCAAATTTCATTGAATTAGCTTGCTTAGTTTTCCCGTAAACGTGATTTCAACAGACAGACAGACAGACAGACGGACAGACAGACAGACAGACAGACAGACAGACAGACAGACAGACAGACAGACAGACAGACAGACAGACAGACAGACAGACAGACAGACAAACGGACATAGCTATATCGACTGATGTAGTGACGCTGATCAATAATATATATACTTTTCTATACCTGCCACGCCCCTTCTATGCGTTACAAACGGAATGACAAAGTGAATATACTCTCTATGTAGGGTATAAAAAGGTGTGATAGGCATGATAAGGTAAATGCAATGTTCATACAAAATTATCTCTGAAATCATGATTAATTTGGGAGGAAGTGGAATTGTCCCGGTAAATGAAATGTTAAAAACTGAAAATAACTGGCGCATAACAAAACAGCGAACCCTGTATCCAAATAGTTGAAGAACCTACGTTCAGGTCCTACATATCTTATGGAGTTTTAGAACACTAAGTCGTAGAATATTCTTCAATGAGTTGTTATCAAATGTCGAGACCACCAAAATTAATTGTTATTTTTTAGGAATTATTTTTTAAGGTGTAAACCAATTTACTGGCAAAACTATCAGTACACTAAGAACTTTTACAAATTATAAAGTTATTTTAATATAAAAATTTTTGAATTTGATTATATCTAAAGAAGGTTGTCAACATACAGGGCATAAATCGAATTCAAAAGCAATCAGCTTGGCTTAGTTCTATTAAAAAAAATTACAGTAACAAAATCTTTTATAATAAAATCAAAAAATAAAATCTATAACAAAATGTGACTACTACGGAAGCATCATAAAAAAAAAGCATTCAAAACAGGAAGTATCTCATTTGAAGTTTGCTGCCATTTTTTATTATGACTTCCAAGAGCAAATTACAACTGCAAATAAAAATCAAAAAAAAAAAAATGAAAAATAGAAGCAAACCCAAAAAAATTCATATGAGAAAAATCACAACTTCACTAAACAAATAATGAAGATAATGTACTGCGCAGCAATGATCTTGTCGTGTGTTTATGTCTCATTTGTTATGTGTGAAATTTCCTCGACATTTTATGACCACGACATCGTTTTTTTATTTTTTAATCGTGCTGCCATGCACTTGGAATTAAAGTGAAAATATTGCAGTGACACAAAAATAAAAACCGGGATGATTTCATGTGCGTATCGGTTTCCTGTGCTGTATTTTCTTAACTCTTTAATTAGGATTTATTCATTTTAAGGAGAGTCGAAGTTTGGTTTTTAACGTATCCTTCCGACTGTAGGTGGTACAACTGTTAGTCGTCTGCGTATGATATTCAGATTAATTAAAGATCGCAAAGAAAATTCATTGGCAGTATGTATGGCTTCAGGCTCTTCTTTAAAAGCTATGTAACTCAAGAGAAAGTGGCGATGGCTTATTTCAATGAGTCATTCTATATCCATTTTTGTAAATAAACTTAAACATTAAAGTGCAAATAAATAACATTTAGTTATATTCCCCATTATCTTTCACTTGTACATCGTCTGGCAAATACTCAGCAAGGACGCTTGCGCCAGCACACAGACGGCTAATTGAGCAGTGCAATCATATGTATGACACTAAGGATCAGTGATAACATTTAAACTTTTTGCGAGTGTACTGAATTTCGAAAGTATTTTTTGGTAGTATAAAGAACTTTGTAATAATCCCTTTGAGAACTATCAATTAAAAAAAAATTACTTATGAGTATCAGCACTAAGAACAAAGATCAGCCCTATCATATAAAATAAATAAAACATCTTGTGGTTTGGGGTCACCTTAATAAAATACTCAAATCATTTTTTACTAAGTCTACTTTTTCAAGAAAAAAAAACAAATAAAACTGGGCTTATTTTCCCAGGACAAAAAGATGAACTTTAGCTTTTTATGACTTCAAAGATCACCTGGACCATTTGCTAAAAACCGATCTTTATTCAAACGTGCGTGGGTGTATTATATTGCTAGTCTTAAAGGATTCTGCTGAAATCACCTTGCAAAAAATATAGTCAATTATTAAATACTATAAATATAATTTTTACAACGTTACTGTTTCTTTCAGGTGTCAATTACGCAACTCTTTAAAGTGCCATTAATCACTCAATTAATTTAAATGCTACATAATTTAGCACCTCTTAACCAATCATTATTGCTACTACTATCCACTACTTATTTTGCATACAAAATTAATTTTTTATTGCACAGCCTTGGCTTTCATTAAAATTGCATCGTGTGCCGATGACTAGGCAGCGTCTAATGCCACACATTCCACAATCAACAACAGCAGTAGCAACCAGTTTTGTTGCCATATGCCAAAAGCTAAAGCAACTTTTGAAATTTTACTGCAATGCGTTGCATTTCTATGCTAAACAAAAATTTCACCAATGCACTTTTGCACTTTTTGTTAGCAGTAGCAACAACAAAAACAAAAAAAAAAGTGAAAAACAAAAATATGGCCAAGTTTGCACTAGAAATGTTTTCAAGTCATGACTCAGTTGCATGCAGCATAGATGCCAATGCCGCACATAACTTTATTTTAAGCCACAATCAGAGTGTAGAGCCTAAAATGTGCAACAAAAATTATGTGTATCTTGCTCGTAAACACTGCGAACGTGTCCTTACTTGGCAACAATTGCTAGTTGCAATGTTGCTGCAATATTCATTTTCTTTTATCTTTTTTTTTTCATTGCATTGCAAAAGTTTCACTTGGTTTCAAGTTGCTGCTGCTGCTGCTGTTGTTGTTGTTGACATGTGCGCATGCGCCGCTGCATGAGGCGCATTAAACGAGTTTTTCAAGTCTTTCAGTCGCTTTATTTATTTATTTTTAGTTTATTTGAGCAACAATCGCGAAAGTTTACATACGGCGATTTTGTATTTTTTTGTTGCTTTTCTTGTCTTGCCAACAACACGCAAGACAACTTTGGAATTTTAATTGTATAGATTGTTAAACAAAAATACAATAAACAAAAGAAATAAATAAGATGAATGTTTATAAGTTGCACGATAAATGATACGTGTTAAATGTCTGCAAATAATTTTGTTATTGCTTTTTTTACGAAAGAGCATTAAAGTCTTAAATTAATTGCAATTTTAATGGATTTTTTAATGTTTCGCTAAAAAGCTATTAAAACTTATTTGAAAATTAAATCAATCATTTATTTTTTCTTACTTTTCAAAATGATCATCTTAATGCATGTTGTCATTTATTGATTTTTTCAAAAACTCAATCATAGTTATAAAAATCAATTTTTGAATTAGCAACGTGGTTTCATTCAAAAACATACATTTTAATTTTTAAAAATAACTGCTTTATTTACTGTTCAAAGTAATTCACAAGTCTTAAATTTTTTTTAATTTCTTCTCTAAGAGGAATTCTCTGTAGCTAGCACCTCTACAGACATTTGAGGCTACTTATTATTTCTTAGCTGATGCAAGTTCCTGAACCTTTCATGTGATGGTAAGGATCAAAACAGAAGTGAAAAAGTTGTCGCTCATTCATCTCTAATGTCATTCTCTGTAGCTTGATCAAATCAAATATTTCACTATCAAAAAACATAAATAAGTCAGTAGTGGTAGCCACTTAGGTGATAGTTGAGTATGAAAAATCAGTGCCATTATGTTTCTTACCACAAAGCCTTAGTTGGAGAGCCAATCATGCTAGTATACTTTTGACAAAAGAAGCTATTTATGTCATATTTCATTAAAGAAAGTAAATTTTAAAAACATAGTCGGGGTATGCATCGTGCATCGATCATCGATTGGTCACCAGTTTCTGCCATAGTACCTTGATTATTTTTGTTTCTTAATTAAAGTCCAAAATCGGTTTCAAGTAAGTTGTCAAAAGTTGTCCCACAAATATGTATATAACCAAAAGAATAACCAAACATAGCCTGATCGTGTTTTCATTGAAAAACTACAATTTTCGCAACGATTAATTTTTCTAATGGTTCACTGTACGCGCGCCAACTGCATGAAGTACCTATGGGTAATGTTATATAGGCGAGTATACGAAGTGCCTACCAATATTATTTGTATGGCAGCACCGAGTTCATTCCGTGCTGGTTTGGTGGAAATGGTTTTGTCTGTTTATCTCATGTTGCTGGTAAACAAAAAGGTTGTTGCTCTTTTGCTAACGTTAAAGAACTGGGAACAACGATTGTTCGCACATCTAAATACTGCTGGTTAATTTTGCTGATCTTGTTTGCTCATTACTGCATTGCAAATGTTTAAACAAAGAATTAGCGCTTTTTAACTAAAAAAATATAATTAAGCGTAGACTGAGCTGAAGATTAAACTAGTAAAGGTGTTATCTTCGGCCAGGCTGAAACTCACATACCTACCCTACACTGCAGTGAAAGTACTTTCCAAATAAATGTTAAAAAGACGTTGAAATGGTTGAAGAACTCGAAAATAACGTTATAAGGTTCAACGAGGTTAAAAAGTGTTTAAACAGTTGAAAAAAACTGAAAAAGTCTAAAATATATGGAATCCATTGCAGAAAGTTAAAAGAAATTGAAATAGTCGAAAAAATGTGGAAAATGTTGAAAGTGGTTAAAAAACTCAAAAATAGTTGCAAGAAGTTGAAAAATATTGAAACAATTCAAAATTCATGAAAAAGTCGAAAAAATAAAGAAAATGATGAATCAAGTTGAACGAGGTTGAAAAAGTGGAAAGTATACATTGGGGTATATCGTGAATTTGCGATATATGCCTTAATTAACCTTAAAATTTAGGGCGGTGACACACCCACTGATACAGTCGGAACTAATTTTAATAAGGAAATAGCTTTCCATAAACAAATCTCTTATACCAATTTCAGTATGACTGCTCATACATTTCGATAGATATGCCACTTAAGATATTTTACTTGTATGGGAGGTGCCACGCTCAGTGGTGCTATTTCGCCCGCCTTAGATCCTGACATACCTCATAGCATGTAAGCCACTTACATCAAATTTCATGCCAATTGCTGCAATAGTTCTCTTAAAATATCACTTCCAATTTTATGTTAATATGGGACGTGCCACGCCCTCTGATGAAATCGCATCGAAGTTTATTTAATTTTATAGATTATAATAATTGAAATCTATGCACCAAATTTTATGAAGATTACTCTCACTGCACACTGTAGCATTATATGGCGGTGCCACGCCCACCGGTTCTATTGTGCCAAATTTTCGTAATAAGATACCTTTAGCATACTTGCTAAAGGTAGTGTGGCAGATATACTTATCTGCCACACTAAATTTCATAACGATTACGTTGTTAGTTCTCCCATTATAACGTTTATAAATATTGTGAGCTGTGCCACGCCTTTCAACGAGTTTTTCCAGTATACTGACGAAGCTTGTATTGATGACTACCCTTAGTAAATCGAATCGAATGTGCCAATTTGGAATTATACGAAATAAAAATTTTTAATTGTTAAAAAGTGCCAAGCCCACTTTTCCAATTCCGCCCAAAACACAATTTTTTTCTAATTTTATTAAAATGTTACAAAAAATATCTATAAAAATAATAAAGTAGCGTAGTGCAATGCTAAAACTATTTGATTCACTAACTCAAAGTCGAAAAAATTTATTTGGACTATTAGTAAAATCCAATTGAAAACAGCGATTACGACATAGGAAAAACGTGTATTTAAAACTAAAAATAAGCCATTATAATCCACTTTTATGTCGAATTAACGTTAACTATTTTCAAAAGTAGATAATCCTGCTTGTTTTTGTAACATAATGCAAGTCATTTCGTGATAATCCTTTTATTGAAGGACATTTTTGTATTTGGGACATATGTGTCCCTTGGTCCTCATGGAGTTAAACCAGCGCTGGTTTCCAGATAACCAAAGGATGAATCAAGGAAGTTCAGAAAAATTTCAATTTTGTAACCCAGTTGACTCAAAAGTTCACTATACCTACACGTTTTTCCTCGTTTTTAAAGCAAATTAAAAAATTCCTTACTTCCGAAAACCTAAATCGAGGATATCTACAAGAAAATAAATAAGCCATCAATATCATATGATAGAAGTTTTTTTAATATTTTGCAGACATACTTTTCTATAATATTAAATCAGCATAAGTACGGTAAGTTACTATTTCGCAAACTCGAAATAAAAGTCACATAGTTTTTCTTAAAAAAAAAAGTTTTAAAATATATGAAGCCAACTTAAATTACAATGATAGATAAAGACAGGATGTAAAAACACTTGAGTGCTCAATTTTCAGGAATTTCATATCAAATTAAATTGAAACAACCAACAAAAAGTGAAGAAAAAAACCAACACTTAAGATTAATCGTATTGTATAAAATTATGCGTGCGCATTGGCAAACGTGGACAATTATTTGTAAAACATCTGCCGTCGGCAAAAGAGAGATACCGAAATTTTAAATGACGATCACCTGCAGGTAATAAGTATAATGATAAACAACGACAAAAACACGGTACAAATTTAAGCCACGCAAGATAAAATTCAACATACAAAAATAAGGCGATACAAGAGCGCGAGAGAATGCAATAGAAAAAGGATCATATTATTTCATCAAGTGAATGATGCCACACAAAAAGTGCGTAAATGGGAGCTGTTAGCTGTTGCAACTTGAAGTGGCCGCCTTAAATTAGGGATAGCATAATTATTCAATTAGAAAGTCAAACTTAACGTCGGCGATAACAGAAGGTCAGAGAAAATCCGAAAAATGTTGTGTTCTAGCAGCTGTCGCCTTAGAGAATTTTACATGAAAACTGAAATCGCACTATGTTCTACAAGGCTGAAGATCAGCGCATATGATAAAAACTTAAAGGAAACCGAAATAGTGTGATTATTACGTAACCAGGTTTGAAGTAAAGGAAGCAATATAAAACAGTTAATAAAAGTTCTATATGATAAAAAAAACCCTATAGCTATAACCTTCTTGTACACAATTATAGTCAAGAGCGTAGAAAGGATGTACAACAGATGACGCCCAATTCAAGGTAACAGCAATAATGTTGCGTGCCACAGGCAAAAAGAACATGCTTCCGCACTGCATATGGTAACTTGCTCTTTCATATTTCTGTTCCACTTGCAAAAGGAACATAGCTGGAAAAAAAATAATTCCTGGTTTGGTTTGGTAATTTTTTTTTTTTTATTTTTAACACACCATAAAGAATCAATGCCTTTACTTTCAATTTTGGCATCTTTATGAATTTTTACAAAGTTTTCGGCAACGTTCTGATTCATTTTTGTTAAGTGGGTCAAGTATTTTAGTTAACAAAACACATGCGTCTATATAAATCAACCTTAGGCATTTATATAAATGAACCGCATAATTGCGGCAAAATAAATTGTTTTAAGCTTTAGAATTGAGTGCAATTCATACGCTAACGTTTACAGAAAGTATTACTCATAGCTATAGTGGGGTGAAAAATCTTAGCTATACAAAATTGAGATATCGTAAAATGACTTGGCTTTCAACATGAGCTGTCCCAAAATTTTTCCGGAACATCCAAATAGAATGATTTGTTTAGATAAACATTGCGAAATATGGATGAAATTGACATATTTATGCATTCTGTTGGCTTAAATACTCACAGAGTGGTGGCTATAAAGTATTTAAATAACTTTAAATAAATTCTAGAACTTCTCAAGGGACCGTTCAAGTATTACGTAACGCAATTTTTGAAGATTTTTGACCCCTCCCCCCCTCTCCTTAAACGTTCCGGTATCACCCAAGTGACCTTGTTTACTTAAAAGTCACAATTATGTTGGGCAATGTACTGGAAAGTCATTTTAGCGACTTTTGTTGTTTTAGTCGCGTTTGCGTCAGTAATAAATAAAACAAGAGATTTTTAACTCGCACCGTAACGCGTTGTTCGAAGCCCCCCTAAGTGCGTTACGTAATATTTACTTGAACGGCCCTAAACTTGTGTATTGATTTTTATAAATTTTTTTTTTATCTTGAAAAAAAAAACATTATGCTTTATTGCCGCATGTAACCGCGTGTACTACGCAGGCTTACGTTTTACTATAATACATTCCCGCGTGAAATACGCATAAATAGAATTGAAATTGAATACCCCTACTAGTGGAAGAAAATCAGGGTAGTCAAATGACCATTTTTTACCCGACCTAACCTGGAGTTGCCTGTCAAAGCCGGTGGCCTTATAGAAGTTGAAAAATTTCGGAATAAGCCGTTGCTTTGAATCCCACTTTGATGAACTTTCTCATTCTACCCGTCACAGAGTTCATGTATTCATATATAACGAAAAGCCAGGGAACGTGTAGCAACAAGTAGACAAAATCCTTAAAAGTTCACCTTCCAATAGTGTCGGCGGCTTGGAGGTTAATGTGAACTTGGTCAAAATTATCAAGACTTTTAACTCTTTAAATTTCAATACGTCAACTGATGGCTAACGCGATGCCAAATGCTTCTTCTTTATCTTAAATTTTGATAGTCTTTAAGTGTCAAAATTATATGACATAACAAAACTGATAGTCTTGATCATGGTTTAACTACAATGGTTAATGCAAACGGTTAAAATCATTCTTGAAATAAAATTTTTTGATATGGATAATTCAAAGCTATCGGTTTTTGTTTTGGTTCATTGACATTAACCATAATAATTGAACGGCATAAAACTTCAGTTTGACAGATTGCATTAACCAATATAGTTGAATCATGCGTCAAACGACAACGAAAATTTTCTGACAATTTTGCGAAAACACAAAAATTCTACAATTAGAAATAAAACAGCAATTAAAAAGCACAGAAATTAAAAGTAAAACAACAAAGTCACGTTTAATTAACGAAAGCACACGTGACCGGTGACAAATGAATGTGAACTCATTCCAACAGTCGCTGAACCAGACGCTACAGGGATTCGCAATTTATTTGGAACAATTTGTAAGTGTTGGTATTAAAACAGCATACGAAATACGCGACGAACTTGCAAAGTCAACAGATTCGTGGCGTAGTCCCATCCAATTCACGGAGCTGCAAGTGACGCTGCTAAAGGTGCTGATCTGTCTACTATTGGGTACTTTGTTACTGATTGCATATTCGTGGCGGGTATACGGAAAAGTGATAACTGACAAATTTGTTCGTCCAAGTAAGTAAAAAATATGGATGACAATTTAATATTTCTAATTTACCATATTACATTGTCTAGTGTGCTTAAAATTAGCTTTTCGATATATTTATATCGTTAAAGTATCGAAAGTAAATAAAAATGTACCCAGGATCAACAGAAGCTTTCTGATGAGCCTTTATAAAGCGAAACACTATGCCTATGTTTACCTGATTAAACAAAAATTTACATGAATATCGACCGTTGCTAACTGACAGTCAGCTAATTTATCGCTTAATCAATATAAAAACTGACGAAAAACCAACTAAAATATCTTAAATTTATGATATTTTGTAAAATATTGTGAATTTGTAATTATAGAATCTTAATAGACTAACATATTTTGGAAAAAAACCCAAACGCGTCAACCGGCAAAGTTGTTATCCCTCAAGTATAGGTATCTGGATCAGGAAGTCTCGCTCTAATTACATTTTCAATGTGTTGGGCGCATGGAACTAGCTATCCCCAGGTGTGTAGTTTTAAGGCGCTTGTGTTTTTGGAAAAAAGGTGGATAAGGTCTCCTGTCTGTTGTGTAAGTGGTTTTGCGGTTTGGGATTATGAGAAAACGCGCTCCTGTCTGTTGCGCTTTTGGGCATAAAATATCACTGTACCCGGGTATGTAGTCTTAGGTGTCTTATTGGTAGTAATAGCAACCCATCAAACGATTTTATTCAATGAATAAAGACATTTTTTCAATTCTGTGAACATCGCTTCTGCTTATCAGAAAGCAAAACAAATGATTGTTAAAATTTTCGAAAATATACTAAATCGCTTAAGTTTTGTTCTAAAAGAAAACTAAATAATTGAGAAAAATCAACTTGGATTCGTTGAAAATTCGAATACATTGGCAGCATGTACTTATGTGTATCATTTTTTAAAAACTTTTATCTCTGTTTTTAAGATTAAAAATAACATGATTAATCATAAAATAAGCCTAAATTCAACAGAAAACACATTATATTGTATAGTTTTCGAAACATAATAAACATCAGAACCATCTTTTTTAGAACCGAAAGAAGCACGAAATCTATACGTATTGGCATAAGAATATACAATAGCCTGCCCGAAGATGTAAAAAATTGTAATGATTTATTTCTACTCCAAAAATTGGTTAATTCAAAATTATAGTTTTGAACTTTAAGAATGAACGATAATAAGATCAACACAAGGATCAAATATGTACATAGTCCTTTCAAGCAATTGATAGCAAATAATGTTTTAACTTATTTTTAGCTATTTTCTCCCACAAAATGTATTTTTTTATGAAATTGAATGTATACATACGTATCAATAAAGAAAAATAATCAAATAAGTTTACCCCAGAATCTGGTAGTAGTTTCCATTGGTGGCAATTTAAAAATTCCGAAAGAGATTTTTCTATCGGGCACAAATTTTTTTAGAAGGCTCATAGATTGTTCATATAGGTCATAATCAAGATCATTTTGTTTTATTGCATTCAAATATAAAGTTAAAAGAATGCAAGCTACGCAGTTCGTAATTGCAGTTAAACATATTTGACTTGCTGCAGAGAAGTTTTCTTTTTGTATTTGTAAAAATTTCAAAAATAAATTATTTTGGTATTAGCTGCCTTATTAAAAAATATGTAGATTTTTCTAATCAACACTTGAGATATACATACATATGTACATACCACAAGCGAAAAAGAAAATATTACCAGCTGAGACCTGTTTTATGAATTTTTTATTAACTACATTTCATAAAAATTATAAATTTGATCCAACTGACCAAAATCAATACCTAAGGTTATTTTACTACCTTATATAAATTTTAAAACATTCCCTAAGGCACTCTCAAAGAAATCGAGGAACTCAAACTATCTGTGGCAAAACTGAAATTGCCAAAGGAACATTCGCCAAGAATTTAAGCCATACATAAGCAAGCAGCAGCAGCAACAACAGCCAATAAGCGAACATGTCCAAGATAAAGAAGTTCTTTACACGTAAGAAGGAAGAAGCTGCTTTTAAATTAAAACTAGGTGGCAGCATGGGTCAAGGACATGCATTAAATGCTCCCAAAGCTGAAGCTACAACATCACAGCGAAAATCGAATTATGATGCGTATGTAGCGCCAAAACGCAGCGAACTTAGCGACGAAGCACGTGCTGCTGCAGCTGCCGCTTTGTCACGAATCGATAAAAAGGATTCGAGAGATTTTAATACCTCGCTTGCTGCTATCAAAGCTCAAGCGAAACGTGAACTCGAAGCAGAACGTAAACTAAGAAAAGAGAAGCAAACGGCAAGCTCTTCTATTGAGTCATCGACATTAATAGAAAATAGAAACTTAGCATGTCAAGGCGTCTTTTTCCGATGCCCATTAATCAGTGAAGAAGTGCTGCCGAAAAAAGAATGGAAAGTAAAAATTAAAGAGTTTCTCTATCAGCAATTGGAACATGACCGTGCGCTAACAGCCTGTTTAATTATACATAACTGTAATACAAAAGAAAAGGTTAGTCTAATTTATTACGATTTATTTCGAGTGGTATTTTATTTTATCTATTTAATTTCGCTCTTCTAGGCTGAAGATTGCATACAAACATTATCTAAATATCTCGAGAATATAATTAATTACCCGGATGAAGAAAAATACTTTAAAATACGCATGTCCAATAGAATCTTCTCAGAAAAGGTGCGTTACATTGAGGGTGCCTTAGATTTTCTTCTAGCAGCCGGCTTTCGTGAAATAGAAATCGACGACGAACCATTTCTGTTATTTTCTGCTGATCAAATCGAAAAGGATCTTGATCTGTCTACTTTATTGGAGGCACTTAAAAATGCGGAAATAATACCACTAGAACTGGATCGTAATATAAAAGTTCTATTACCATCGCAGGCAAAGCGCGTTGTACTACCAGATGAATTTTATCGTATATCTCCAGAGGAAATAAAACGTGAACAGCAGCTGCGCTCGGAGGCAATTGAAAACGCGCAAATATTAAAAACAAAAGCTATGCGCGAGCGAGAAGAACAGCGTAATTTACGTATGTATCGTTATTGTTTGGTACGTGTAAAGTTTCCAAATGGACTCTACATACAGGTAATTTGGGTGGAGTTGTGAAAATATGTATGTAAATTATTAATTTTTCTATATGATCGGAAAGGGTACATTTAATGTCTACGAAAAAATCAGTGATATATTTGAATTTGTACAATCTTGCTTGATGGATGAGACCTTGGAGTTTAATTTATACGCTTCTAGTGAAGGTAAATTCAGTGAAGAGGATATGGACAAGTCTTTGTATGATATGCGGTACGTAAATTAAAATTTTGCTTTGTAAATAATTTATTCAAAAGTTTGCATTTATTTTTTTTGCTTAGACTCATTCCAAATGTTCTTTTACACTTTATTGTTCCTGGTGAAACCGCAGCTGATATAAACTTTCTCAAGGAAGAACTACTGATGTTGGTGCAGTCAATGTAAGCTATATTTGGAACGCGTAATTGCACTTTTCATCATCTTTGTTGCTTATATACACATTAATAGTGTTAGGAGTATTTTCTTATTTATTTTAGAGCTATTTACTGCTCGTTACTATTTGTAGTCTTTTTTAAGGATATTTATTTTAATTACTAGTAAAAATTATAAATTTCAGTAATTGTAAAAAAATAGTTTCTCTCCTCACAGATTGCTGTCATATAATACATTCGATACATAAATGGTTTATTATTATATTTAAAAAAATGATTATTGGAATTTAAATAAAAATATATCAACATTATAGCGCAACAGATAAAATAATGTGTACATATTTCCATTATGTTACTAGATTTTTTAAAATATTAATGAAAAAATTATAACCACTTATGAAAAAGAGATTATTTGCTCAATATAACAAGGATCATACCAATCGATAGGGGTCAGTGATGTTTGAGCCAACACTTGGAATATAACATATAGACCTATCAGCTATGCTTAAATTTTAATTTCAACCTTTCCCCATTGTTTGCTGCAAAAATATTTTTTCAAATACTTTATTGTACTGGTAATGTACAAAATTAATTTCCAACATATCTCCTTCGGATGCTGCAAACACTTTTTTTATTTTAATCTGCACTTTCAGTCCAAAAATTGCTTTGGACTTTCCTTGACGAATGTTATTATTTTTTTAAGCTACCACTTGGGCAAGTGAAGTGTAAGTTTCGAAAGGGGATACAAAAGGTGGGACTAAGTTCAAACTATGGAGCAACTTGCTTCTCTGAAAGGCTTGTAGCTCTTTGAGATTTGAACTTTATTGGATCGTCAAAGAAGTATGTAGGAACGGTATTTGTCAGTGATTTTGGCCTTTTTCTACCCCATATAGCCTAACGTGTTTTTTTTAAGACCCCCTCTGGTGATACGTTCCTTTTTGAGGGCATGTTGGCAATAACTCGTTTAAAATAATATTTATGTAAATATATAAATAAAACATTAAAACAAACTTACATATAACTTTTATAGCTGCGTAATAGTTACACGGTAAAAGTATAGCTTTCACAAATTTAAATAATTAACTTTTGAGAGGAATATTATGATTTACCAAAAAAGTTAACTACACTGCAGAAGCGTATGTTAAGAAACTAGGATCATAATAGAAAAGGCGGTATGCATCGAAAAAATGTCATTTGGGTTTTTAAGTTTTTAAACAATCAGAGTTGCCCCATGCTCAATAATAATATATATAAGAGGGTGGCACACATTGCCAGACTAGCCCACAAAATCCGACCTTACCTTAAGTTTGTCAAATAATGACCATAACACAAATAATTTTTTATATGAATTATGGTTCTAAATCGTCACATAAGGGGACGTTAATTAATTACGTGAGCTAAAATAGGGGAGAGGGGGTCAAGGAAAACCTCACGTCAACTTTTTAATGCATAGAATTTACATTAAAAATTATAATTTAAATCTCACGGGAGGGAGGGGAGGTCCCGCCAGATCTCACCAAGGGGAGGGGTCCGAATTTTCAAAAAAACACCTCACGTAATTAATGGACGTCCCCTAAGCAATCAACTGAAAATGAGTGAGCACTATTATTTAAGAGGTAGTCTGCACGCCCAATATTTCTGTTGCATTATGGCTTAGAGCCTGAATTTCGCATATTTCTACACTATTTTGTAAAACCTACAAAGCAGTATACAATTTGACTAGCTGCTCGAAAAATAATTATGTAAATCAACATATTTCTTCCATAAGCAAATCGTGGTTTATACACACGCTATTGCATATGCCGAACAGATGCACCTATGATATCTCCCCAATTAGCTTACTGGGAAAGACTTGCTGAAAACAAAAGCGAACAAACCCTTTTTGATACTTGTAAGAGAAACGTCAAAAAACATAAACAAAAAGATCCCAAGGTCGTTAAATGAGAATACAATTTGTAAATTAAATATTAACCAAAAAATAATGGACACAAAAATAAAAATGTTAGTAAAATAAAACAAAATTTTAAGCTTAAATAAAAGATTTCACTCAATTCGTTTGTTGTAGTCTCGTCAGCGGCGATGTGCTTGGACGTTTCAAGCAGCTCTTTCAACGCGTGGATACAATCAACAAAAAAGCGGGACCATTCGAAATTCTGCTGTGTGTTGGCGATTTCTTTGGCAATGAGGCACAAAATGATGAGCTGATGGCATATAAAAATAACTGCAAGCATAGTAATTTAGTTATGACTTAATTAAGTTTACATTTTTAATGTGCCATTCTCACCCACAGTACCAGTGCCCACCTACATACTAGGTCCAAATGCGTCAGACAAAGTAAAGTTCTATAATAATATCGAAGATGGTGAAATATGCACTAATCTGACTTATTTGGGAAAACGTGGACTCTACACGCTGACGTCTGGTGTTAAAATTGTGTATTTAAGTGGTATCGAGGCACCCTCCAATGCAGCAACCGAAGAGCATTTTTTCAATAAGGATGATGTTGCAGCAATTCGTAACTCTTGTCTGGTTAATAAAAACTCTGCCAGTGATTATAAGGGTGTTGACATTTTGCTAACTTCACAGTGGCCTTATGGAATTTTAGATGATAATGTAAGATTTTTGTAATTTTAGCTAGTTTAAAAATTTATATAAGGGACTAAGTCAAAAACGGTCCGCCGGTGGTCGCTTTAAACAGGTTTCCAGCACTGTTCAGTTACGACTACACCTGAATAATGAATGCTTGTAATAATTTATAACCTGTATCAGCTGGCGCCCAAAGACATAAGACCGTGCCAGTTTGAGTAGTACAGTAAAAGAACTAATAATTTAAATTTGCTTTCTATATTCTTGCAGGCCAATGCTTCAAAATTGATTTCGTTTCTGAGCAAGGAAATAAAACCACGTTATCACTTCTGTGGACTCAATGGAAAACATCATGAGCCGCCTCCGTTTAGGTATAAATTCTTATCTAGCTCATCTAACTTAAAATAAGCCTATAACACTATGCATAAGCTTTTTATCTTGCATACTTTTTTTTGTGCACTTTCCATATATTCTAATGCGAGTTCTTTTCTCTTTTCTATTGCCAACAGAATACCTGCCGATCTAATAACACAACTAGAGCTCTGCTCACGTTTCGTATCACTGGCCGCTGTAGGTAATACTGCCAAGGATAAGTACATTTATGCATTGAGTCTAACACCAGTAGAAAAAATGCGCGTACTGGAGCTGATACAAAAGACAACAAATGAGACCAAGTGTCCATTTGAAGGTATGAACTTTAATGACTGCCAAGTGCGAGGCGAAAGTGTAGGTTCTTCATCTCTAACAACATAATATAATTAATGCAATTTAAGTAATTTTTTAGTCAGAAAATAAGCAATACTTCTTTGACATGCATAATCGTGGAGATGGTAGCTATCGTAAGCGTGGTAATCGACATGGTTTTGGTGCTGAAGGTGGACAAAATAAGCGACCACGTATAATGAATATAGATCAAGGTTTACCTGAACTCATGAAAAAAAAATGTTCTCTTACTTTTTAATTTAATTTGTAGAAAAATGTTGGTTTTGTCTTTCTTCACCTGATGTGGAAAAGCATCTTGTTATATCAATTGGCGAAAATTTCTACTTGGCTTTAGCTAAGGGTCCTATTAATGAATTTCACGTATTGATTATGTCAATTACACATATACCAGCATCTGCTTTACTTACTGAAGACGATTGGCAAGAGCTAGCAAAATTTAAAAAGGCTTTGCGTGATTTTTTTAAAGAGCAGGATCAAGTTGTGTGCTTTACTGAGCGTCATTATAAATCATCGCATTTACAAATTAATGTTTTGGGTATCGATGAGGGTTATGCGTGGAAAATACAACATGCTTTCGAGGTTCGTAGTGATTATACTTGGAAGTAGTATTTATTCAAAACTACCCAATTTTCAAGTTCGAATTTATTTGATTTGATTTCATAAATTTCAATGTTTTTTTTTTTTCAAAGGATAAAGCTGAAGAGCATAATTTACAATTTGATACCCTACCCGCTTTAGAAACTTCAACAATGTTGCCACAGCAGGGTCCATATTTCGTGGCAGAATTACCTGATAACACTACATTAATAACAAGACAAATGAAACATTTTCCATTGCATTTTGCGAGGTAAAAAGTTTATGTTACTTCTTATTTTTTAGACTTCTCATAAAATGTATTATCTTTATAGAGATGTATTTTGCGCCGAGAACTTATTGAATTGCGATGAAAAAGTCGATTGGAAAGATTGCAAATTAGACAAAGATGAAGAAACTGAAATGGTTAAAAACTTTCGGGAAAAGTTTGCTAAATATGATTTTACACTTTAAGCTGAAATAAATACAAAAACGGAAAAATAAATTTTATTATTTTAAATGTTTTTTTTATTCATAAAGGATAACCGTTTATTTTTAATAATGTTTCATTCATTACATTTATTATATAATTTTTGGATCACAATTTGTAATATTGAAATATTCATACATTGAGTAGTATATTTGACCCCACCCCCACAAAATTCAATTTAATTGGCATTAATATAGAGCAATATCATATTAAAACAAAAAGTTAAAACTTCACTTTAAAATGTTACCCCAATCTAAAAAGACTACACAAAATCTAATACGACTAATATGCAAGTATTCACAACGAGTAAGTGTAATAATTATGTTGAGGAATATATCTTTATGAATTTAACATATTTGTATAGCTAATATTCGCATTCACAAAATGCTGTATAGTATCAAATAAATTTTTACGCGTCCCGCTGATAAATTTTATTTAAAATTTGAAGAAATACTTCATGCGGCACACCACGTGAAGTTTGTTGTATGTGGGTTTTAATCATATTATATGAATCTTCTTCGTAGGCAGCATAAGTATTTGGTAGGCCCAGCTCTTTATAGAGTTGTTTGACGCGAGCTACCTTATCAGGATCTATGAAGGCATAAAATAAGAGAAAAGTTTCAGCAAAAAGTTGTGTGTGATACTATTACCTGTTTGTCCGTAACACTCAGCCATTATAGCCTTTTGTTCTTCGCTGGCGCGTTGCATGCAAACTACTGCCAACCACGAGCATTTATTATCCTGTATATCTGTTCCAATTTTTCCAGTAATTTCTGGATTACCAAAACAATCGAGAAAATCATCTTGTACTTGAAAGAAATGTCCCATTTCCAATAAAATTGTTTTAGATTGACGGAAGGCTTCGGCATCTTTGAAACTGTGGAGCAATATAAATATAATAATTTGAAAAAAAATCATATTTTGAGTTAAACGCACCCAGCTAAATGCATTGCCAATGCAAATGGCAAATAGAAAGTATAATAGGCAGTCTTATTTGATACAATGGATTTGTATTTATCCATTGTAAATGAGGAAAAGTTCTTATTTGAATTTAGCAAATCTAATGATTGTCCACATGTTGTTATGAATGTTATTTCATGGAAGAGTTCCAACAAATCTACATAACAATCCAAATGACTGAAATGTTGCTTCAAAATTATGTAAATTGCATTCTCAATCATAAGCGAATCATTGACGGCAGTTAAACCGACATCTTCTAATTTATGCCAGCATGGTTGACCACGACGTGTTTCGCTGTTATCCATAATATCGTCGGCAATAATAAAGAAACATTGGAGCTAAAGAAATCGGAAATGGAAAAATTAAATTTTTTTTCGATCATTTCGAACATTTTGTAACTTTTAGCTTTTATAAATCTTTGTACCTATTAGAAGCTTTCGCACATTTATTTAATATCTTATTGAATTATTAATGGACTGTAGTTACACATTTACAGGCAAAGAAACTAAACTCAAGGAATCAAGGACATATACAATTTACTCTAGGGACTTACAATTATCCTTTTAAGTCTCCACTTCATTATCAGTAAGTTCGGCTTTGTTTCAATCAACTATTTCCGTTTTTGCCAATTAAATCTAAAGCAAATCTTTGAGAAATTTCTGCTTACTTTTTCCGGTGAGAAAATTAGCTGATTGTTTATTTCATTTTTGCGCTCTCATTTAACAAACTTTTGGCGTAAACATATCCGAGTTAGGCAACGAAAAATTGTCTAAATTTAACTTTAGATACGTAAATATAAGCAATTCTCAACTTTTCTCGTATATTCTCGTACTTTCACAACTATTTTTTTTTTTTAAGATTTTGTATGTGCTGCTAATACTATTGTTATGCGGGCGATAACGATCTCGGCATGATCACAAACAGTTGTTTCAATATAAAATAGATTCTTTCTTTCTGGGTTTATTTAATTCCAATGATTTTATTTCTACACAACAAAGATCCGAGGCACTCCAAACTAGTCTTATTCGGAGTGAATAGGAAATGAATTGAAATTAATAGAATTTTCAACATATTACGTCCACTAAGAATAGATTGAGATATTCACAAATTACGACTTTTCCAATTCAACTCCACATTGTAATCTATTTGAGAGTTTTGAAATGGAATCATCTGCGATGGTATCTCAATGTAAAATTACGATATATTCAATTTCAATGGTTTTTTTTTGGAGCGGATATTTTTTGACATTAATGTATTTATAAAAATTTAATCTACTAAAGCCATGAACGTTCATCAATAGCTTTATCTTTTTCGAATAAAGAAATTTGTCAATATCATAGCAAATTGACATGTTTTACTTTTTGTATAGGAATAATACGTAGTATTCTGTATTTTTCTATTTCTTAAGTATATTTAGCTTCCTCTTGAAGATGTGGAAAAAAATATACGGGTTTTTGATCCTTTGTATGCCTTGCAAACCGGATTTTAGACATAACTTTTTCAAAACCCGAATCAAACCAGTGCACTGCAGTGGTCAAAAATATCAACCATGAAAGTAAGTTTAGAACTATTTTAGAGCCTGTTTAGTGTAGCAATATAGCATGTAATTATGAATCAAAAATGTATAAATTACTAGATAGTGTATTTGATGGTTTATTTAATTAAGCTTAATTACTTACCATTTCAACGCACCAACCCAAATATTGTGCCAACTTAATATTTTCGGGTGTAAGTTGTTCACTTTTGACTAGATTTTTATAAGTTAAAACAGTGAGTATACCACGATTCTTTTTGCCGCGGGGTACATTATATTGTAAAGCCTAAAAACAAATTAATTAAAATTTTCATTTAAGAACAATTATTGTTTATATGTAAACAACGGAAAATTACCCTAGCAAACCATTTGGCAGCATCGTTGGATTTGTATTTATTAGCAGCCTGTGTTAAGTCACGTACGAGATCTGAGAAAAACAATTTTAAATTAATAACTAGAGTCATGTTTTGAAATTAGAATAAATAATATATATATATATTTTACATATGAATGCAGTAATGCAAAATATTTGTAAATGAATTATGCAAACTTAAAGTAAAAAAACTAGTTTACAAAACCAATTTGAGTTATGCACAAATACGGTGCAAACAAAAAACTACAAATGAATCGTTCATTTCAGCAACAGCAAAAACACAAAGTTTATTCAAATGTTATAATTATAATACAAAATATAATAGCGTATAAATATACAATAAAAGAGTAGTAAAAATTGTTTCACAACTAAACAATAAACTAATTCAACTAACTCCATTAAAATGTTTGAAAAATTTGTTATAATTTGCATTTTCTTTGGTATTTATTGATTGCTGTAGAATTTTATTCATGTGGTTTTCGAAATGAACAATTCAAATAATTTATTTTCATATGCGCGTGTTAGGTTGTTAAGAAATCTGAATGCTTTTATTATGCAAATGTTTATTTACCTGGAAATACGGCCATAAAATCACGACTTTCATCTTTGGATACTGTTACGCGTGCAGCAATCGGTACTGAATGATTTTGTAGAGTTGAAAGAGTGCTGAAATATGAAAAGATATATAAAAGAATAACTTCAGAAAGAGTTGATATTTTAAAAGAAAATTTGCATGTCTAAAAGAAAATTTGAAGAAAATTTAATTAAAATAGTATGCAATAACCAAAAACGTGTATGTTGTTTTAGAAAAGAAATTACTAAAATCGGTTCAGTATATTTTGCGCCAAAGCGATACAAACCATTTCCAATATAAGCAATTTTAGATATCAAAATTTTTTGTATATTCCGATTAGTTTCAAAATTATAGAGTCTTGAAGTTAAAAGTATGCACAGCATACTTCAAGCTGTGAGCCACTGTAAATAGTATAGATGATACAACTTGAGTTACGTTTCACAACTATTGTTTTAAAAGTTTTTACAAGCCATTGTCTTCCAAATAAATTCCACGTCTTTTAGCTTTTGGTCAAAAGTACATTGTGTGGTGTAGTAACATACAAATTTCGTACAAACACAAAATACAGTAGCTTAAGTTATTTCCTTTTAGTTTTTTTTAGAGTGAACTCATAAATTTCTCAAAAATGTGTCAAAAGACCCATAAAATTAAGAGTTATTGAGTAAAATGTTATAAGAAAATACTCATTTCACTTCAGGTTTCTAAAGACAACATTTATTTTAAATGTACTTTATACATGGTTTTTCAAATCATTTGATTTTAGACAAAAAATATGGAAATTTCAACCCACTGTAAAAGTTTTTATATACATACATATGTATGTATATTTTAATTTTCGGTCTAGTACCAGAGTCAATGTTAGTACCTTGTTAATTGTTTTTTTTTTACAGTGTTATCTAAAAAAAGTTTTCGTTAAAAATAATTTGAACTTCAAGTAAAATAAATTTGTGTAGGGAATTGTTTTCACGTACCGGAAATTTAGAATTTTAATTTTAAAAATGAAACAAGCTTATCTCACATACATATTTACTTTAGAAATTACCTATGGTAGTTGTCTTTAAGTTGAAAGCTCAATATAATAATTACGCTCTCAACTAATATGTTTTAATGTAGAAAAAAATTAAGGAGATAAAAAAAATATATTTAATTTTTTGTTTACTTTTAGAATTCACTGGAACTTCTATAAAAACGCATACAACATTCGATGCGCAATTGAAAACATGTTAAAAATAATAATATTAAGAAAAACCATTTAATAAAATCATAAACAAAACATTGCGTAAACAAGAGCTACAAAACAAATATGTAGTAATTTAGATAAATTCGTCAAATATGGTATGTAGATAGATAAAAACAAAACCTTAACATTTTTGTTTATGATTGAAAACAACAAGTAGCAATTAAAAAGTGAATCTCCAAACTTGCACATCGCACATAGTTAGGCGTTTTTGATAAACAGTTGTTAAAAATTAAATAACGCTGTGTATATGAAGTCAGTTGAAACGCAGATAGTGAGTAGTATAAATTTTATCAAAATGACATGCGTTGCGTAAAGCGACACTTTTTTCAATCATTAAATTACTTTTTTTTTAAATTACTTTATTGAGATTTTATATATGAAATTATACTCACAATCAGTACGATAAGGTTTATCAAAACAAAAATTAGTGTATTTGTGACATTCTTAGCCAATTCGAAAGAAGTTTGACCTTGTTGTTTCCGGATTTGCTGAATTTTTTTTTCGTGGGTAGTATTTGACTAGTTCATGATTAGCCATTATATTATAAATACCGAAATTTCAGTTCTTAGTTCTCCAATTTTCAAATCAACTCATTCATATCATTTACAGAAGATAAAATATTTTTTTTTAAAAGACCAACTAATTCTAAGCATTAATCTTCTAACTAGCGTGAGTTTTGAGACACTCTTTACTTCTTGGGTGAATTTAGAGACACCTTTTATAACTATAAGGAAATAAAACAAAATATTCACGTAAATTTATGAAAAAATGTTTAAAAAGATAAAGGTGCGAAAGTGTGCAAATACTTCTTCATCCAAGTCAATGTTAATGGAAATATGTATGTTTGGGAAATACTGCAAGAGAAAGTTTCAATACGCACAATTTGTTTGCAGCATATGGTGTGATATATTTTGTTTACTCTTCTACAAGTACTCGTATATTGAAAAGTACATATGTATATTGAAAGCATTTATTGATATCAAATCAAATTTCAAGTATATGAATTAAGGGATTATACCTTAATTGTAGTTGCAAGGCAAAAAAAAAAAATATTGATTAACAAAAACAAAAAAGCTCAAATGAACATAAATAAAGGGTGAATAAATGGGAGGTCAGAGCTGGGCGATAAGAATTACGATTACCACATGATTATAATAGCAGTTATTCTCAAAAACAAATTAATATCGATTAGTTACAATAGTATAGGCTGAAAAAATGTTGAGAAATAACTGTTTAAGCCTTAGAACGGTTGGTATAACAGTTCTTAAGATATTTTGAGCGCTGACTATGAAATTTAAAACTTAAATAACTTTTTCATTTTTCATCAATGCAAAAAATAAATAGCGAAGTTTGCAAAAACTGCTACAGTATAAGGTTTAGTTATGGCTCATTATTTTTGTTATTTCATTGCTCATTAAGTTTTCTATATTTTTGCATGCAACAGACCGCACAACCGGTTAAGTTATGTTTACTTATGAATTATTTATTAATTTCTTTAAACACTTCATACAAACTGAACACGAATAATTGTTTTTTTTTTATTCTGGCGTTATGCTAAAAAGAATAAGTTCATGAATAGAATTCTATAATGAAATCAAAGTACATTAGAATACAAATTTGCGTAATAATAGTATTAAAAATATAATGAACTCCTTAAGTGAAGATATCAGTTAATGGTTTTGATATATTTATTTACGTATGTATTTTTAAAGAAGTTTATTGACCATTTTTTTCAAAATTAAATTTTTTAAAAATTAAAATTTTTAACCGATTTTAAGACACTTCAAGGTTTTATTATTATTTAAATCTAAAAAACGTTATTAACACTACAATTGAAAATACTGATGCCTCAACTTGGGATATCTAAGTTGCAATCTCAAAATTTAATGTTAATAATAAAGTTTCACGTTTGGCTATTATTTATTCACTAAAGCAGCAGTTGTTGGCCTTAAAAAAGTGTTATATATTTTATTAGTTAAAACCAAACTGACCCAAATAACAAAATTTATCTTACTTAACTGCTTGCTTCTCCATATCGATTGAATAAAGACACGTTGTGTACTTCAACAGATGAACAAATTAACACGCGAATCATCTCGAATTTTTTTCTCTAACAGTTTAGGAAATGACATATTTTATATACAGCTTCAAGGCTCTCGTATATAAAGGTATATTATCTCAATTGTTAAAAGCGTTTGACGCATTTAAAAAGTTTAAAGTTGACGAACTTTGTGCATTAAAAGCAGCAAGCGCGTCAGTCACTTTTGTGTAGATAGTATCTACTAGATATCACTATTCAAATTATCTGTCAGAGCATATGATGCGCACGATCCATGCACTGCTTTCTATATACCGGAGCCTTTTTAATGAGTTCAGTGATCTTTAGATTTTATATCTAATATGCGTAGATATGTTAATTAGATAATTTGGTTGTTGCGAAAATTTCTCTTTAAAATTTTACACTTTACTAATAACAAGGTCAAGATAGTAAGAGAAGATTTTTTAACAGTTTTGATTAACACAAAAAAGCAAACAAGTAAATTAATTTTTATGTTTTCTAAATGAAACAAGGTTCAGACTGACATACGTAAGAAGTTCATCACAATATTTTGGTTAATGCTATTTGAGGGAAGATTTATATACCTAAACTAGCTCTGATGAGATAATTGAAATAACCAAAATCGAGATATTATTGTCATTACTAAGGCTTATTGTGAAAATAAGACAAAAGAGAAACAAATCTAATTTTTTGACTAGATTCAAAAGAAACCCTATGAGTTACATTTTTGTCGTGCAATGAAATCTGAAACCTTTTGTCTTGAACAAAAAATCTAAAGACAATCAAATAGACGCTGCACCTGTTTTAATATACAACTTTCAACAATATCTAATATACATAAGTAAATGCCGTGTAGAATTTATAATTTCTGTTTTCTTGAATTGTCTTATCACTTTGCGAAGACAAAATACGAAAAGAATAGAGTTTACAAGAATTCTTAATCTTTACATAGCGGCTATTTATAGCAGCAATATAAGCACCATTAAAATAAAAAAGGAATAGAAAAACTTAAAAGTATTGCAGGCATAATTTTATGGAAGGAATTAGAATTAAAAGAAGTAAATAAGCAACCAGAGTAACCTGAACAAAGAAGTCAATAACAGCAACGCAGTAAATGGAACCAGTTTTCCATTGCATTTCCATTACCAGAAAAAAAATTAAGATTCACGACAACACAATATGCGTTGCAGCCTGCCCGTAGCACGTAGTCGGGATCGTTGCAAAGTTTGGAAAACAATGAATACACATTGATAAGCGCACTGGCAGTAAAACAGATAATAACAGACTACCTTATTAAGTAACAGAAATGATGATAGCAACAAGCATTTCGAAAAAAACCGGCATTGAGCATATGAAAACAAAGATATCATATGTTTTAATGGTGGCGTTTCCATCGTGTTAAAATTTAAGATGCATAAATTGAAATTGAGTTATTTATTGTCCATTGGAAATTTTCGACTTAATTAGTTTTAGGAATTTGGGTTATAATCTAGATGTGATATTCCATTTAAGCATGATCCGAAGTAGACTTGAAATTTTTTAAATAAAATTGGAAAAAATTGTGAGATTTACCCTTTTGTAAGAAATCTATTGGGCATTAGTTATATTTTGAAAGAAAGTGGGAACTGATAGTAAAAATATGCGAAGGAATTAAAAAGGAGCGTTGGTTCTAGCTTCTAGACTTCTTTAAAAAAACAAACATAATTAATTCTAGCTGTTCTGAGCACTTGAGGAAATACTAATACATACATATGTACATATGTATGTAGTGCATGAAAAAATATTACTTTAAAATCATTGTTTTGAGACATATTTCATACTTCAAAAATATTTTTTTTATTTTTTGCTGCAATTAAAATAAATAACCTCCTCTACAAATTTGATCTTACCTGATATATTGAACATTGAAAAAAAAATCACTTAACTGATTACCAAGGACTTAATTAAGTTTGTAATAATTGAAAATATCTTAAATTAAATGGACAGGAAGCTTTGCAAAGATCAAAACGTAAAATTTTTATTAGTTATTTATATTAGAATTTTATAAAAAATAAAGCTTATAAAGCATTGAATAAGAAATGTCCAGATTAATTTAGTTAAGTAATAAGAAAATTCTGTCTAAAGGTATTGTATGCAAACTCTTAAATCTTAATTTCTATTATTAATATTTGATAATATTTTGAATTAGTTACTCTGAAGTTCTTATTAGCAAAACTATTCAATAATTAAAAAAACTTCCTGGGCCGACTTTAATATGTCAACGATCTAAATGAGTCCAGCTGATAACGCCTACAGAATACACCCAGTTTATACGGGAGAAAATTATTTTTCCAAGATCGACTTAGTTTACATATATAAATCATTGACGAAATGCCCTTTATAAATGAGAATGACTATTTTTTTTGGTTGATGGTAGGCTTTTTTCTAGTTCTCTCCTTATGCAAAATCTCAACAACATAAATAAAACCAATGTTGCGCCGTGAGAGTCCTATGCATTGGAAGACTTTTGGAAACTGGTTAATAAAAACCAAAGAGGCTGTTGTAGCATAAAAAGCAGAGCACACGCCAAGCAACAAAAACAACATAACATAACTGGTGTACGTGACCAAAATAGCATCGTCCACAAAAGCAAGTCATCAGCAGTAGGAACACGCTTAGCGGGTGTGTGAGAACGAAGTTTGGAATGAGATTATCTGGATTGTTTAAAGAAGCTAAAATGAGTGGGTGGGAATAAAGTAGATTAACTAAACAACTAAACTTAAGTTTATAGCCCTAATGATCCTCACATACCGCGATGTTTTCTTCATCTGCTGCTCGTGTACCAAATCTGTTGGCAGTCCACCTACTGACTTGACTAATGGCTCAGAGTTCTGTACACCGTCACTAGTGGAAATAAAACATGTCTGTATGCGATTCGTTCCAGCTATCGAGGAAGTGGCCAAAGCACATGCACCATTGTTAGTGGCGCCAGCAGAATTGGAGACAGCGAGCGGGCGCATCAACTGCTGCAATGGTAATTTACGCATTAACGAAAACATTATAGCAATTTTTTTTGCTTGTTTTTGTAATTCGTTCGTTTAGTTCACGTTTTTCGGAGTTACAAAATAAATAATTTTGCTTTTTCTAGATTTAGTTTCATTCGTATCTCACTTTTAATATTTTGTAAATTAAAATGAGGTTAGTTTACATATTTCTCGTAATACGTTTTGTAATAAATTTCACTTTATATTGATTTAAATATGCACTTGTAATTTATTTAAGTTTTTTTATTTTTATATTTCTATTTACTGCGCGGAAATTTTAGCGGTACGACCAACACGTTTGACGTTAAATTTGTAAATAAAATCCCATGAAGAGAAATCAGCATAACCGTGAGAGAGATGTGTTTATATTCAACAGTGCTGCCAGATTCTTATATTATTTCGCTAGATCGAATACATGCCTCTTAATTCGGGTTTCCCAATCCTTACCATAAATTATAAAATTTGTTTATGTAAAAATAATTGTTTAATGTGTTGAACAGAATTGGGACGGGGTCGAAAGAGCGGCAACGGAACTCCGCTGTAAAAAAAAAAAATTAGAATTATTGTATGTCTAAGTCGACGGCTGTGTTATAATTTTTGACAGCGGAACTCCGCTGCCGCTTCTCCGACTCAGTCCCAATTCTGTAGAACGCATAACGCGTTTAAATTCATCACAAGTTGTGTGCACAGTTAACTAATCATTTTCTCTATTCGAAAATCAATAGACATGAACGTAAATTGACCGGTAGGCTTGGAAAATTCCAGACAAAGTAATTATCAGAACTAGAAAGTCTTTTAAGTAGAATGTGAAAAAATTGATTTTTGTATGCAATAAGCAGAAAACGGTCATAATAGTAAATAGCTTAAATGATCGTTTTAAAAGTTTTCAAAGAACTTATAATTTAACACTATGACATTTAGTGAAACAAGCACTGTGTGGACGAAACTGGTGGGGTTTCATGACATGACGAAGTAAATAATCAAGTTTATATATGTATATTATTTTTCTTTATTATTTATAAGATATATTTTACATAAGTCTATTAATACACATATTATATGGTTATAATTATTAACTATCAGTAGATATTCTCATACACATTATATTGATTATAAAAAATACACTTGTTACATTTTCGACTCATCAATTTAAATACCATTTGATAGCTGACGTTGGTTGACATGTTTTTGATGCATAATCAACTTTATAGCTTAAAATAGAACAAAGTGTTGTTGACTAGAGATGAATAGTGAAACAATTACCAGCGTTTGTTTAAGAACTAAAAAAGTTTGTAATTACAATTACATGAGACTAAGAAAAAATTAAAAGTTGTGAAAATAACAACAAATTGGTTAAAACAATCCAATATCTTTTATAGCTGTTAATACTATATAACTAACGCTAATCGAAACTAAAATAAATGTCTCCTTATTAAAGTATTATTTTACATAAGCACGCATGTGGAATGATTAACAAATAGGATCTTAAAATACGCAATTTCATGCTTGCGCTAAATGATGTCTTAAAATAAAACATTAAACTTATAATGATTTGTCAATTTAATCATCGAAGAACAAAATTTCTAAAATACGTTTCTGCACGTTTTTACGCCGTTCTTTTGACATTTTTAGCAACTCTGTAGTAACCAATTCACCCAACAAATGCTCCGAACTGCGCTGTGGCGATGTTTGTGGCATTTGAAATTTGCTAGGATGTTGGTGCTGTTGTGCTGTTTGATTAGTTTGAGTTTGTTGTTGTTGATGCGGTAATTGTTGATATAATTGAAATAAGAAATCAGCATTTGCAGGGAACATACCCTGCTGTTGCTGCTGATTGTTATTGTTGGAGATATTTGTACCGGAGTTGCGATGCACGGACGATGTTGAGGCAACAGCTGTATTGTAATGATTTTCATGAGTATCATTGAGTGGTTGTAACAAACTGCTATTCTCGTCGGATTCATCATCGGAATCATCAACAAAATGTGAATTTGTAGCATTTGTGTGATGTGTGCTATTGCTCCCGCCTCCGCCGTTATTATTACTGTTTATCGGTGTGGAAGCGTGTTGTGTGGGAATTTGAACACGAGGTTTTTTCATATTGAAGTTGCTGCTGGTTGAAGAATCTAAATCATCATTGTTGGTATCATGGTAAACGTGTGCTGATAATTGATTAGTTGAGGATTGGGCACCAGCTGATTGCTGTGGTGTAGTGTGAACAACTGCAAATGTACGAAGGTTAGTAAAAACTTGTTCTTGATGTAACAAGCTCGGGGAGTATTCAAAAATTCCGCACAACAAATTCCGAAATATCATTTTTTAAAAAAGGTCTTATACTATTGAACTCATTACAGATCACGAAAATATATTTAATTTGTGTACTGGAAAATATATATTCGACAAAACATTCGACCCCAATAAAAATTTCACCCAAATGAATCAGGCAAATTAATTTTTCCAGTTGATTGACAGTTGGAAAGTCTTCATAGATTAACATTAGGTTCGTTCTAGAGCTTTTTTGACTAAATCTATTAGAAACCTGTAATGCATTATTGTACGGGAATGCAGCTAAGATTGAAATAAAAGACTGTCAATAAACTTATTGACTTTGGTGGGAGGTTGATATTTTTGTGCAAATTTGCTTGCATTAGAATAAAATAAAGTTATGTTTCATATAAATAATGCACTGCGAATCAATGATATAATGACTAAATAATTAAATAGGATACATTTTTTTTTATACTCCAAGCGCCCATGTATAGAATTGAAATTTTTAACTAAGCTTCGCTTACCTGCACCGCTATTACATCCATGTGAAACAGCTGGAAGTGGTGACGACAATGGTGATTTCATTGAAGAAGATGAAGATGGTATTCCTCCGGCACCCGTACCATTATGTACGCTACCACTATTTACGATGCCAGCCGTTCCACTTTCACGAAACTGTTCCTGATAATTTTGTGATGAAGCAGCCATTGCTGCTGCGGCGGCTACTGCTGCTGCTTGATGATGATGCGATGCAACAGATTGAGTCTGTGACATTTGCTGTAGTTGCTGTGATGCAACCGCAGCAGCAAAATCACGGAATACTTGATCTGCCTCTGTTTTAACAATACTATTGCCATTTTCCAAAGCTGAAGCGGCAGCTGCTGCTGAGCTCAGAGCGTTCATGGCATGTTGATCTTGATAGTGTGAATAGTGCATGTTTTTCAAGGAACCATTCGATTTCGAGTCCATATTATACTCTCCATAATTGCTACTATTGGCCGAATGCGGTGATGTAAGAAAATTCGGCACATTTCGATAAGACTTTCTTGGTTGTATATGCTGATCAAGAAATTTCATTTTTTCCAAATATGGACGTGAAAGATGCTCATAGACAGGAGGATCACCTTGTTTGCGTTGTGACACATAACGTTCACGTAAGTATTTCCAACGTTTTTTACAAGTTTCCACTAAAATAAATACGGTCAGTACAGTGTAAATGGGATGTAAAATTGAAAAAAATTAATTACCATCAGTCCTTAGCTTCATCGCAATTATTTGCCATGCCTCATCCTTGGTTTCATATTTACCATGACTGCTGCTGCTACCACCTGCACCATTCCCACTACTTCCGGTGCTACCGTTCAGATAGTATTTTTGACGATTGAAGATGACACCGTGTTGCGCCACCTCGTCAATCAACTGTTCGTCCATCATCTTGTTATTCCAAATATTTGCGGGATCAATTTTGACGGCTTTGATGTTTGTTAATTTATGAATTTATATTCTTTTTAATTCTTAAAATATGGTCTGAATTTTGCTGTTGTTGCTTATTTTTAAATTTTAATTATTAGTTCGCAAAATGTAAATACGCATTCTTTTTGCACCGCAAAAATATATTCCATATAGCGCGCAACACTGTGCTTATTTATATAAATTAAGATAAAGCAACACAGCTATCAACTGCTTTTGATTAATTTTAATTAAATTAATTGAGAATTCTCACAATAAAAAATGCAACTGCAAATAAAAATAAACGCGACTCGAGCAAAGGACAGCGAAAAGTTTGACAGTTGTGCGTTAACTGACAGCTGTCAGTAGCACAACAACTGTCGTTAAATCCTAACGGATAATGTAAATGTGATTGAGTTGAACAATTTGTATTGAATTTTGACAACTATGAATTATGATGAAGCAATTGTAAAAACAGAATTGGGACGTGCAATATCCTCCAGATTTTTCCTATACGTTTGTAGTGAGTAAAAAATTGTTACTAGCAAAATTTATCGCAGAGAAATAGAACAGATTCTATTTTTTGGTACGATTTGACACATAAGATAAATCGCACATCCCAATTCTGTTTTTAGCTTGAAGCCGAGGAAACAATGGCCTTTCACCGAAATGGCTTATCGAAATAGATCTGGGCATATAAAAATACAGTATGGACGTAATGCATTTGCGTAACCCACATTTGCCTATTTTCAATCCTTCATTCAATTAGCTTGCTTGGTTTTCCACAGACAGACAGACGGATATAGCTAAATCGACTTAGGTGGTGACGCTAATTAAGAATATATAAACGGAATGTCAATATACCCTATATGTAGGGTATAAAAATGTCTTGCACCAAATTGAAGCTAAAAATACAACTGGAACGTGCGATTTACCAACTGTGCCAAATCGCACCAAAAAATACAATTTGTTCTATTCCTTTGCGATAAATTTCCTAGTGTCAATTATGTTCTCACTACTAACGTATAGGAAAAATGTAGACGATATTGCACGTCCCAACTGTGTTTAGCTTCTGATGCGTATAATGTGTAGCAATACTTTGGTTAACCAAATCGGCAAACAAGTTGTCACGTCTACTTCGTCCTTCAGTTTTTATTTAAACTGCGAAATTCGCGTGTTATATTTTGCAATAATAAATTAATATTTAAATGATGAAAAGTGGTGATATCAATTTACTTACAAGTTTCAAATGATAAATTCATAAAGTCTTTTAATAAATTTACGTCAAAATGATAAATCGCATATAAAACAGGGCCGTCGGCAGAGCAGCCAGTAAGAGGCAGTGTTTATTGGTTTGTTGTTTTAAATTTCAAAGTGGTTTTATTAAAAATCTTTTAATTTGCTCACATAAAGTGCAACAAGTGCTTAAATTACATTTAATTCTTTAGGAACTTTTCGAATGTTTGTTTTATTTAATGAATATAATTTATTAAAAAGGCTCAAGTGGTTTGAGTGTATTGGTTGTTGCTAAAATTAATTGAAGTTGCTAGCTAAGTGCGGTTACCGTTCAAAGCTATTTAGCTATATTTCAGTGCTTCCAAAATATTTTAAAAATTAATTTTTTTTTGCAGTTGTCTTTCAATTGAGCAAGTCGCAAGGCCACAATTGGTAAGTGATTTCTGTTTTGTTTTTCTATAATTTATTTAAATTTTCTTCTTTTTATTAATACAAATGCTTAAGCTCCCTATTTATAAAAGCGACTTTTGGGAATTTTTCAATAATTTCAATATTTTTTTAATATTATTTTCGAAGGATATAAGCCCACAGTGTTTTATGTAAATAAGTTTTATCGAAAATTGTTTAAGCGGTCACATTCGCTTAACTTAACGAAACCCTAAGGGGTGATTGTGAAATTGGGCACAAGTGAATTAATTTCATTCGGAAGAAAAATGTTTTTCAATCGTATGATTTTAATGTAGATACTTAACTTTGATTTTTTTTCGCTAAATGAACTTAATATTAACTCAATAAAATAAGCAATTCTTGAAATTATTTCTCCTTTATTATAAAATATCTAAATGAAACTTATTATTAGCCTTGCAAATCTATATATATATATACGAGTACTTATATGCAAAGGTAACTGCGCAGCTTGTTCTATCAATCATGTAATGTTTACAATGAATTTTAAGTAGCCGTTAAACCCATTGTTTTGTTTGAATTCTTAGAATCCCATTTTATGTCAACTGTATTGGGTCCTATTGAAGAAAAATTCATTAACAGAAATCAAGGAAATATTTCAATATTTCAATAATTGAGAGTACTTACTTTTATGCTCATGATCGATAGTACAATCATCTGGACAGAAAATAATATTCAATGCCATTCTATCGTGAATGACAAGATTTAATTGAGGCATATCACCCTTCTTTGGATCACAGTAAGCTGTAAAAGTTGAATTGCAATTAATCACTGGGGTAGTTTGTGTTTGTGTTGTATTTTTGAATTCACAATCCTTCGGATGTATTTGTATGACATTGTTTTCCATATGTATTTGAATGTTATTTTTTGAAGCGAAATTTTCTGTTGTTGGTGTAGGTAATGTAGTTGTTGTTATTGTTGTCGATGTATCAGTTGTGGTATTGCTTGTTTCAGTATATGGTGCTGTTGTTAAATCAGTCTTGATATCACTGTCGTCATCACTGTTATTAATAGTATCGCCTGTGACGTTACGATAATTTGTGTCATCTTTAGCCGATGACAATGCGGTTGCGAATTTATTATTATTTATAACTACTTCGTCACCGAGAACACCCCTTTCATCGGAAGATTCTGTTTCTAAGGACGACACTGTCAGTGTATTCATTGTAGGAGTAGTTTTTGTTAAAGTTGTTGAATCATCCCTGGTTGTAATCTGTGCCATTGAAGCATCAGTTGTTAAATTATCACTGGTGCTTTCAGGTTCAGTGGTTGAATCACTTGTGACAGGGACTTCGGTGGTGGTGCTTGTAGATTCAGGTTTAGAACCATCAGTGCTGGAAATTTCAGTGGTAAAATCATAAGTGACTAAGTCACTGGTGCTTTCATATTCCGTGGTTGAATCACTTGTGGTAGGGATTTCGGTGGTGGTGCTTGAAGGTTCGGTTGTAGGAGTATAAGTGCTGGAAGTTTCAGTGGTAAAATCATATGTGACTAAGTCACTGGTGCTTTCATATTCCGTGGTTGAATCAAATGTTGTAGGGACTTCAGGGGTGGTGCTTGAAGGTTCGGTTTTAGGAGCATAAGTGCTGGAAGTTTCAGTGGTAAAATCATATGTGACTAAGTCACTGGTGCTTTCATATTCCGTGGTTGAATCACTTATGGTAGGTATTTCGGTGGTGGTGCTTGAAGGTTCGGTCTTAGGAGCATAAGTGCTGGCAGTTTCAGTGGTAAAATCATATGTGACTAAATCACTGGTGCTTTCATATTCCGTGCTTGAATCACTTGTGGTAGGGATTTCGGTGGTGGTGCTTGAATGTTCGGTTTTAGGAGCATAAGTGCTGGAAGTTTCAGTGGTAAAATCATATGTGACTAAGTCAGTGGTGCTTTCATATTCCGTGGTTGAATCAAATGTAGGGACTTCAGGGGTGGTGCTTGAAGGTTCGGTTTTAGGAGCATAAGTGCTGGAAGTTTCAGTGGTAAAATCATATGTGACTAAGTCACTGGTGCTTTCATATTCCGTGGTTGAATCACTTATGGTAGGTATTTCGGTGGTGGTGCTTAAAGGTTCGGTCTTAGGAGCATAAGTGCTGGCAGTTTCAGTGGTAAAATCATATTTGACTACGTCACTGGTGCTTTCATATTCCGTGGTTGAATCACTTGTTGTAGGGACTTTAGTGGTGGTGCTTGTAGGTTCGGTTTTAGGAGCATAAGTGCTGGAAGTTTCAGTGGTAAAATCATATGTGACTAAGTCACTGGTGCTTTCATATTCCGTGGTTGAATCACATGTGGTAGGGACTTCAGTGGTGGTGCTTGTAGGTTCGGTTTTAGAAGCATAAGTGCTGGAAGTTTCAGTGGTAAAATCATATGTGACTAAGTCACTGGTGCTTTCATATGCCGTGGTTGAATCACATGTGGTAGGGACTTCAGTGGTGGTGCTTGTAGGTTCGGTCTTAGGAGCATAAGTGCTGGCAGTTTCAGTGGTAAAATCATATTTGACTACGTCACTGGTGCTTTCATATTCCGTGGTTGAATCACTTGTTGTAGGGACTTTAGTGGTGGTGCTTGTAGGTTCGGTTTTAGGAGCATAAGTGCTGGAAGTTTCAGTGGTAAAATCATATGTGACTAAGTCACTGGTGCTTTCATATTCCGTGGTTGAATCACATGTGGTAGGGACTTCAGTGGTGGTGCTTGTAGGTTCGGTTTTAGGAGCATAAGTGCTGTAAGTTTCAGTGGTAAAATCATATGTGACTAAGTCACTGGTGCTTTCATATGCCGTGGTTGAATCACATGTGGTAGGGACTTCAGTGGTGGTGCTTGTAGGTTCGGTTTTAGGAGCATAAGTGCTGGAAGTTTCAGTGGTAAAATCATATGTGACTAAGTCACTGGTGCTTTCATATTCCGTGGTTGAATCACTTGTGGTAGGTATTACGGTGGTGGTGCTTGAAGGTTCGGTTTTAGGAGCATAAGTGCTGGAAGTTTCAGTGGTAAAATCATATGTGACTAAGTCACTGGTGCTTTCATATTCCGTGGTTGAATCACTTGTGGTAGGGACTTCGTTGATGGAACTATCGGTGTTTTCATTTATGATTGTCGAATCTAAAGTTGGTGAATTTGTGGGCTCTGTGGGTAAACTATTTGTTGGTGACGTTCTCTGAATTACTAATTCATCGCCGAGGACCTGCCTTTCTTCTGTAGAAATATCTGATAATTCCTTTTTAGCGGAATCAGTACTTCTAGAGTCTCGAATAGTTCCTGATATATCTGTAGTCGACGTTACCGAAGTGCTACTTACATTTATTGGTGTAGGTGTGGGTTTGTTAAGAGGTGTGCATATTTCTTGAGTGTTTTCTGTGGTTATAGCAATAAGCTTAAGTTTTTGTTCTTGTTTGGTATGTTTTTATGTTAGTTAGTACAAATGTATTTACCTGGTAGTTCTCCTGATGGTGGTGGTATGCAATAAGGTTTTGCTGTTGTTGTAGTTGTTGAACTCGATGTTGTAGAAGTTGCAGTCACGGCTGTAGTTGTAGGAGTTGTTTGAGGGGTTGTTGTTGTCGCCCACGTTGAAGTTGTTGTTGGAGGTGTTGTTTCAGAGGTAGTTGTTGTCACCTGTGTTGTAGTTGAGGGCGCAGTTGTTTCTTCAGTCTCTGTTACCGATGCGGTGGTTGAAGGTTCAGTGGTTGTTGACACGATGGTTGTTTCTTCGGTGGATGTTAGTTCGGTGGTTGAGCGTTCAGTGGTGATTGAAGTTGTTGGAGTATTGTTTGTAGAATCATTAGGTACCGTTGAATCTGTTGCGGAAGTTACAGTGCTACTACTACCATTAGTTGTGCTGTCACTTGTATTTGCGCTAGTATTGTCTGTACTTGCGGTACTTGAATCATCAGTGCTTGTGCTACTTGAATCAGTAGTGCTTGCGGCAGTTGAAATATAAGTGGTTGCGGTACTTGAATCAGTAGTGCTTGCGGCAGTTGAAATTTCAGTACTTGCGGTACTTGAATCAGTAGTGCTTGCGGCAGTTGAAACTTCAGTACTTGCGGTACTTGAATCATCAGTGCTTATGCTACTTGAATCAGTAGTGCTTGCGTCAGTTGAAACATCAGTGCTTGCGGTACTTGAATCAGTAGTGCTTGCGGCAGTTGAAATTTCAGTACTTGCACTACTTGAATCATCAGTGTTTATGCTACTTGAATCAGTAGTGCTTGCGACAGTTGAAACATCAGTGCTTGAATTATCAGAGCTTGTGGTACTTGAAACTGCATCAGTGCTTCCAGTAGTGCCATTGTTTGTGGAACTTGAATTATTAGTGCTCGAAGTACTTGAAATATCAGTGGAAGTAGAATCTTCAGTAGTAAGTTCAGTTGTTGGCACCACAGTTGTACTAGCGACTGATGTAGTCGTGGGCTCTGGAGCTATAGTAGCAGTAGTTGTGGTCATGCTTTCAATAGTTGTAAGCAATGTTGAAGTTGTAGTATACGGTGTAGAAGTTGTAGTATATGGTGAAGTAGTAGTTGAAGTTGAAGTTGTAGTATATGGCGAAGTAGTTGTTGAAGTTGTAGTATATGGTGAAGTAGTTGTTGAAGTAGAAGTTGTAGTATATGGCGAAGTAGTTGTTGAAGTTGTTGTATATGGTGAAGTAGTTGTTGAAGTAGAAGTTGTAGTATATGGCGAAGTAGTTGTTGAAGTTGTAGTATATGGTGAAGTAGTTGTTGAAGTAGACGTTGACGTAGAAGTGGTTGTTTTATTTCCACAAGGATTTCCACAAAGATCTTCTGGACTAGCATTTTCTTTTGGATATTCATCATATTCGATAGGAACAGATGGCGGGTAATATTGATCATCAGCATGTGGATAATAAGGCCCTGGATAAACTGACTCAGCCACTTGTATACAATCACAACGTACAGTTTGTTTGGGCGCACATTTTAATTTTTGTGTATCAAAGTAGTGAGTATTAGAACACATGAAACGACGCTGCATATAAACGTCTTTTGACTGTAGGGTACAAGTGTAGTAAAGCGAGCAGTCTGTTGGTGAACGAAAGGTACCATTTCGCAGACATGGAGGAAATTTTTGTTCACAGTTCTCCGGTATATAGGTACCATCTTGAGCAATTTCTGTGGTAGCACATGAGTTGCCAACTACACAACAGTTCTCTTTGTCCGAAAAGACCATACCCTTAGGACAAGAATAAATTTTAGGAGCACCATTATAATCACATTTGTAATATAATGTACAGTCCGAATAAACTGGATAACGTCCTGCAATAGTAAGAAGACAACACTCCAATATTACGTACATTTATTTATAATTTACATATTTCATTTACCTGTAGTATGACAAACTGGTGCCTTCGGCGTTGACGGATATGAAGCACAATAATTACCGGTGGCATTAAAGCTCTTATGTGAAAAAAATTTAAATTTTCATCGAAATTATTACTTACTATCATTATGTACTTACCTGTGTACTTTCACATTTGCCGAAAACTACGCAATCGGGCTTGCAAACATAGTAATATTGGCGCTGTTCAGGATGCGCTTTCACGCCTACAAAATAATTTGAACAACGTTTTTGCTAAAAGTACATTGAGGGATATTTAAAATTTAAGTTTTTTTTTAATAATGATACAAAAGTTAAACTTACATAGTCCACAAGTACTGGCGTGCCACCACCAGGAAATTTGCACAACATTCCACTTCTTTTATCATAATAAGTTCCTTGTGGCGCATAGCGGTGCCCCTAAAATGAAACCAACATATAAATCATAAATTTGTGTAAATTTACTGAGTGTATCTTATGATTCGCCTAAAAATTAATGGAAGAAGTTACACATTACGAAAAAATTCGATTTATATGTATTATATTCGTCATGGAGATGAGGTATTCAAAACATTTTTTGAAATATATGTACACATGGTTTGGATATAATGCTGTCAAACAATCATGTATTAAAAAAGCAGTAAATTTCAAACTGTGTGAACATTTTCGGAGGATCAAACTCTTTTCAAATCTTTTCTATCAAGCCAGCACTAACCTGATATGGATAATATCCAGGATAAAATCCAGTATAACTAGGAGGATGACCAGGATAACTAGGAGGATGACCAGGATAACTAGGAGGATGACCAGGATAACTAGGGGGATGACCAGGATAACTATGATACCCAGGATACCCCCCGGAATAAACAGGATAAACTGGAAAACCAGGATGCCCTTGTCCATAACCTCCATGGTAGAGACGCCCATCATAGCTTGATGGAACCAAATAGCGCGATGCGACCATGTTCACTGCTAACAGGAAACAGCCAAGCGCCATTAAAAATGACACAAAATTTTTTTTATTGTTATACATTTTTTAAAAGATTTTCTAATTTTTTTCACTTTTCAAAAATTTTTTGCAAATTTTTTTTTATTTTTAATTTTAAGTTTTTTTTTGTCGTTTTAGTTTTTCATTTATTTTTTTTTGTTTTTAATACTTCATTTATTTGTTTTTTTTTTTAATTTTCCATTTAATATTTTTTTAAATTTTTTTTTTCGAATTTTGATTTTACATAGCTGTAAGGATCTTCTCACGTATTAGCGCAATTCTATCGCACATTTATGAGTAGTGTTTAAAATATATTCCTCTAGATGGCGCACCAATTGTTGTTCACACCGACAACAATTGCGTTCGATTACTATGTTGTTGGCATTTGCCATGGGTCTTAAATGCATTTTGGTATATGCGCATTTTTGCATTTCAAAAGTTTTTTATCTTTATTTTTACGTAGCTCATCGTAAGCACTATAACTTTGTGGTTTCAGAACTTAAAGTAGAAGTATTATTTTTTTATTGTTCAAAAAAGTCACAAAAGCAGGCGCGTTAATAAGATTATTGAAACTTTAGATCAAAAGTTGGCACGCTGACGAAGAAGCAATAACAAAAACAACAATAACAACAACATGAAATTGAATGTGGCAGAACGCCACTCAGTGTTTGTTTATCAACAAACCACGATTTTCCGTCAACAGACATTTTTTTCTTGTCTTTTAGTTAGCAACAATAACAACAAAAAAGCTTCACTTCATATGTCAAGTTCATGACAAAAATGTAGAAAAAAGAACAAAAAACAAATCATAAATTGAAACTTAACTTTATGGGTTACTAAGCTTTGAATTTTCATTTCAGTGTAGTGTGAAATGGAGTAAATGTGACCAAATGAATAAAGGCAGCATGATATACATATGCCATTTGAAACGATGAGACTATTGACCCCCTCTCTCTCTCTTCCCAACATAGTTTCCTAAAAAAAATTCGGAAGCTAATCTTCCCGAACGTTTTAGATAAATGGCCCAAAAAAGATGTAAGAATAAAAACTTTATGGTCTTTTTTTTGTAAAGTTTTTACATAAATTTTTTGGTAATTTATATTTTATACAAAAATGGTATACTTGCATACGAAAGTCCCATCCTTAAGGGCGATAGGCAAACTTACCAACTTACCAATTAAAAATCAACAACCCATTGTTTTTAAAAAGTTTTAATGCGCTTACAATGGCCATATTAACCCTAACATACTGCATGTTTTTTTTTTCACTTACCTATAAAACCAAAACAAATTTGTCTTAATTATTTCTTATTTCATACAGTGCATGATTTTTTGCACATTTCGAGATCAGGTTGTTTTTATGCGGTATTTTTTTTTTTAGTTGTATCAGAACACACAGATAGCCATTTTGCATATTTGTCACATACATTCGAGTGTTAATACTCACACTTTATATTCGGCTTTAATTTGTCACATTGCTACATTTAGTTTTGTGCTGCGCCGGAAGTACATCATATTTTTTATTTTTTTTAAATTGAAATTGATGTTTGTATGTGTGACTTGTTTTTAATTTTTCTGTAGGAAAACTTATCGAAAAGACTTCAACATTTATATATAAAGAGCGTGCGTCTGTGCCTATAGTTGAATTATTTTACATGAAATATCAAAAAGTATTGCAATTTATGATGACAATTACAAATGTTAATGTATGATATTTAATCCTCCGCCTATGATGAATTCGTCCTCGCCTTTTTTTTCAACTTAGGATTGGTCAACCGTTCTATATTCAATTTAAATATTTTCAGCTTCAGGTTTCCTTTTGATGTTCCAATAATTAGAAAAAAATTATTTTTTGCCATGAACTGGTTAAAAATGAATGAACCATGAAAAATGGGCACAAGTGTCCAGTTTTCTAAGAAAACCATATCTCGGACGCTAATTGTTAAAAAAAAAAGTTAGGGATGTGATGTTGATAGCATGATATATAAAAATAAGCTACTGGCGTTGGTCCCGGCTCATAAATCCAAATTTTTGTAGCAACCTGAATATAGAAAATTTTTGGGTTTTTTTTTTGCTTGAACGGCTGACATCACATGAATGATAACTTTCTTTGTAGAAAAGATTTGAGTCATATCGATTTCAAAACTTCATACCAAAAGTGACAACAGAATGGGCGAGCGGTTTATTTTATTGCTCCTCAATTCGATTTCCGATACAATTTGATACTTTCGATATTATTCGATGCTAATCATGTAATTCGACTGAAATCGAACATATGGTTTGTTGGTGCAGTTGAAATTTTATTGACCCTTTCAAAATTTCTCTACTTGTACAATGCTATTTCATGCTCTCTGTCTTATAAACTTTTTCGAAACTACATATATTAGGTATATTACTCCGACTACTTGTAAGCGGTTTTTTTCTTTTTTTTATATATTTTTCGTTAATCTTTCAAAATTTTTCGACCCTCTGACTTTTTCGATACCCTCCGAATTTTGTCTATACTTTCCAATTTATACGATATTATCATTTGCTGCCGGCTTTATTTGATATTTTTCGATGCAATTTAAATTATAAAGACAGACTACTCTTATTCTCTGTTACTGACATTTTGACAGTTTTCGATACTATATATTTGTAACTTGAAATATTCTGACTATTGTCGACATCTTCAATGTTTTCCAATACTAATTAATAATACTTTCTAACTTTCTAACTTTCTAACTTTTTTTGAACCATTTTGCCTTTTTTTTGAGTTTTCTATATTTTTCGAAATATTCCGACATTTTTCAATACTTTTAGATATCATTGCGATGTTTTTCAAAGCCATTAGATACTAGCGGTCTGCATGAGTGCATTCGGAATGATCAGCATATAAACTTCCAAATGCAATAAGCTTCGTGTGCTTGAACTTTTGGGATTTATTTGCAAGAGCAGCACTCACCTCTCCTGCTGGGTATTACGATTTGTTTTGATTTGATTTGTGTGTTTTGTGCACAAAAAACTCGATTGACTCGCAACGTGGCGAGAGATTTGATGGTCGTTTCGACTGCACTCATGCAGATCTCTATTAGATACCCTCTGGCATGTATTGAGTATATACTCGATGACTTTCGTCTCTTATAGACTTCACGATGTTTTCAGATACTACTTAATTTTATCCGTTTTTTTTATAGAATTTTCGATGTTTTTCCAAGCTAATGTTTTCAATAAATTTGAACTTTTATCGACTTTATCCATATTGTTCGATACTATCTATTAACTATACTTTTAACTTCCATTGTCTTTTTCGATAGCTATTACACTTTAATATTTTTGGAACTATTTCGATATTTTATAGTAGTATTCGACAATTTTTGATCACAAACCTTTTTGAAACCTACACAATGAAGCATCATTAAATTCACACAGCAAGCAGTGTAGATGAACTATTACAATCTTAAATAGTATGCTACTTAGTTAACTCCATGAATCATCATATTCTCTTGTACTATAATTTGTCAAACATAATTTTCAATGTTGTATATATATGTAGGAAATGCGAATATTGGAAAAAGAAAAATATTTACGGCAATCTGAAATTTCTAAATATGCACGTACGCAATCAGAACAGCGATATAAAATAATAAATAAAACGCACAAATGTAAAAGTAAAAAGATATTTTAAAAATGTTTATTTTAAAATTTATTATGGTAGTATTAAAATTATTGCAAAACAATTACAAAACAGTAGGTATATAAAAGAGTGGGCCAATTTTTGAATTGGTCTCCGCTATGCCAAAAAATTAAACTTCATTTAATTCTAAGAAAAAGTCAACAAGAGACCATAGCTGGAAGTGGATCTCTTTTGAAAATTTAAATGTTGAAGTGCAATTTTTCGCAATCGTTTAGGTTTTATAGTAAAACTCAAAAAAATTAGGGTGGAGCTCAAAATTTCACTTTTCAAATTTTTTTCCATACAATTTGGCCCACTCTAGCATATAAGTATATATGTATGTATGTACTAAAATAAAATTATTCTTTTCATAAAGAAATAAATATATATTTGGTATGCGCTGAATTCAATTTTTTTTTCACTATATTTTATATAATTTAAATAAGATTTTATATGTTAAGTAGATATAATGCGTAAAGGTTGTGTTCAATACGATAGTTGATTATTTTTATATATATTTAAGAAAGCAGTGATCACAGATGCGAACTGTATGAGCTTTTCTTGAGAATCATTGACGGTATTCATGCAAACATATGAAAACTTTATAAGCCACTCTATCGTATACTTAAAAATATTTCGCTTACTGTAGAAATAATAAGCGCTTTGATCTCGGTGCTTTTTCTGCTTTAAATGAAGCGCTTCACTTTTGCAATGTTTGTTGATTTAAATAATTGACGCAATAATTGTTAAGGAATTACCAGAAATTCTCTTCCGACTCGTTTTAATGGCCACCCGATAAAGAAAAATCCTCATCGAATTTAATTTCCTCGCCTGTAACCGTTTTAAATGAATTTAACTTTTGGCCCAATTTTATTCAAATTCTGAATTCAAAAGTTTTTATTTACACAGGACTACTGAGTTTGATTTGTAGCGCGTCCGAAGCGTTACTAACTCTCATAATTTGCTTTAGTTACAACAAGAGCAAAGCGCTCAACCCCAAATGTTAATTAAGGCGCTATTACAAGTGAGAATAAAATCATATTTTGAAGAGCTTTAGGATTGCTTAGTAAGCGCTTTCCTCGTGATGGGGCATAGTTATAAACGTAGAATGAAGCATCGAGTTTCAATTGAAATACACTTCTATCCCACCATAAAGTGTTGAAAAGATTTTCATACGCTTGCATGAATAGCACAAATATTTCGGAAGCTTTGGTTAAAACATAAATTATGAAAAAAATTTCAAATAAAGCAATGCGTACATTTGCATATGTATTAGAGTGTAGCGTCTTTTTTTTTTTTGATTTTAAGAAAATTTTTATTTGATTGAATCCACCACTATGTTCACATTCCATGTCCGCGTTGAACCAATCCTATGTAAATGATGTCTAATTAGAAAAAAATTATTGTTTATATTACTTTAAAAAGTGGAACATTCTGGAGAAATAACAAATTTCTCCTAACCCTCAAGAAGTGCCCATAGTAAATCAGATTAAGGGTTTGTGCCGCTATTAGGTTATTTATTATTTGAAGTGGTTAAATTTGATGAGCTTTTTAGCTTATCAAATTTTTTTAACCTTATTTCAAAAAAACCTTTTCAAAGCCTTATTTCAAAAATATTTATGAACAATTTTATTAATAGGTGCCCCGTAAGCCATTGTCGCGCCATAAGCTTCTACGCCACTCGTCAATACTGTAGTTTATTGTAAATAAAAGTTGAGATTTTCAAATTGCCCGTCGAACAGCACTGGTATATCGATATCGGTATATATCTTTTAGGGATGTTTTATGTCTTCATTTATTGCGTCAAATAGCCATTATAGAACCCATCGGCCGTGCAATTTCAGGCTACGCTGAAGTGAAGTATCTGTTAAGCAGATATTTTCAGAAACGACTCATTGCCCTTATCGCGCATTGTCTCTGTCACTGCACAAATTTATCAAATTTTGAGTTTTTATTTTTATTTCGTGCGCCCCAGCACGAGAGTTCGAAATGTCAATATAGCGGCGGAATCACATCCAAAAATTCGTAAAAAAAAATTTATGCTCCACTTTATTATGTAGAGAGTTTGTTCACTTGGATTTTGTTTTTTTTTGCAAAAAAAGTTTATTATAAATAAATGAATATTAAGACTTATTGAAAAATTTAGCATTAGTTAGTTTATAATGTGAATTTTTAAAATTAAATCATCTTAAGAAAAGTTTAGTTTTTCATTAATATTGTAAAGTTATATTGTTTTTCACGGTGTTCTAGAAAGGGTCAAACATACAAATATTGTAGCATTGCTTATACTTTGACTCATTGTTTTAAAAAGTTCACTAAAATTGACTCCAATTTTTTTTTGACAATTATTTGGGATACTTTCATAAAAGAAAATTTTTCTACAAGAACTTCTATTTTAACCCTTTCTTGATCAGCGTGTTTTCCATTCGTTATGTAGTGGGTAGTTACTAATATTGTTCCATTTATTTATTATGAAATGTTATAGCATTGTATTAAAGTAAGTTATTATTTTTGCCAAAAAGAAGAGGGGCTGCACTTGAGGTCTCCGATTTTGGCAATTTTTGGGGAAGCATTTGACTAGCTAATTATTTGTATCAATAAGTACATAAACCATCGGTGAGCTACAATTTCTTAAAAGTTTATGAAAACTAAAAGAATACATTTTTTAAATATTTTAAGTCACGGTAAATATGGGCTGAACAAAATTGTGTTCTGAACATTTGAAAAATGTTATTACGCTTTGAAATTTTTCAAAAACTCCAAAAAATAGATAGAATTGAGACTTTCATTTCGAGTTTGAGATAATTTTCTAGTTTAAATCAAAATATCATTTACCCTGAAGTTGATAAAAGCTTGAAACCATTTTTTTAATTTACCAATTAATTAATAATTTCCTTAATTAATTAAATGTCATAACAACTTTTTTCCTAGAGTTGATATATACAGAGAGAAGAATTATTTTTATGTGGCATAATTTTTGAAAAATTTTAGCGCAAAAATTGCTCGACCGCCAGTACTACTCACAGAAAAAAGTCTGTAAAATTGGAGACATCAAGTTTAAGCTTTTCTCTTTTTGGCATATAATGTCCCATTACTCGCATATATTTTATATCTAAAAATCTTTTTGTTAAATATATATATTTTTATTCTATATGCAGCTAAAAAAGTGTTTGGTTTTCGCTAGCGATTTCAAACCCGATGAAGCTGCTCTGGCTCTTCTTCACCTTCCATGGTAAGACTACGTAAGGATCTGAAATTTTTAACTTATTAACGAATATACTTTTAAGAAATATATGTACATTATATATTTTTGGTAAGCAAAGGTGCAGTTGTTAGTGTGCTAGAGACTTGAGCTTCTGTTATTATAAACATGAATAACAAAAACTGTGTCTAGCTTAGTAATTATGAATATGGGTCGGATTATACGGTGTTTTTAATACCTTTAACAATACGACTTATTAACCTAAACTGAAAACTGTAGAAGCCGGTCACTTTTACACCACGGACGTTCCGATGAATACAATATGTATTACATCATAAAAATTAACACATTAACATAACGTTATGTAATTAACATGCGTGTTTTATTTGAAAATAAAATTAAAATTTGTATTATAGAGGTCACAAATGAGCACATGTTTGGTGATAACTTTTGTGCACCACCATGTATGTTATATGTATATCATTGTTTCGTAACTATATGACACACTCATTTACAACGTGCTTATTTTTAAAGGAAGTTATTAACTTGACTTCCGTGTTTACGACTAAAACGATAGTCCATATTTTAACGTAAACTCTTCTGCTTGCTTTTTACTGAGTTCTTTAAGATTAGAAAAAACTTTAATACATCATGATTTTCTTATATCAACCGTGGAATGTCTCATATACATATGTACATATATTGTCTACACCAAGCACCCTGAATAATTTAGATGGTATTGCTAAATGAGACTATAGTGGAGGAGTGGGCGAATAGAACGGCACATGTCCATGGTCGAATGTTTTGCGATTTTTGATGGAATTGTGTCTATTAAACTAAATTTCAACGAATTTCAATCTCAGACACTTAAGAAATACGCAATAAATGTTCTACTTTTCACATGTCCGTTTTTTACCTTCCTGTTTTCTTTTAAAGTATTAAACATTCTTAAAATATTTTCTTTGGGTCTGAATGAGTTACTGACATAATCATAGTAAGTGAATGTGATCAGTTCAGAGACAAAAACCGTTTTTTGCTATTTCTGAACATTTTTAGCAATTTGGACATGTGCCGTTCTATTCGTTCACTAATCAGTTCCGAAATTTGGATGGAGTCACGGATAGAGCTTTTATAATAATTTATGAAACCTTAAATATCTTGGCAACTTAGGCAAAAGACAAAGATGGTTTTGGAAAATCAATTATTTATGAAGTTTAGGGGACGTCCATTAATTACGTGAGGTGTTTTTTTGAAAATTCGGACCCCCCCTCTCGTTGGTGAGATTTGGTGAGATCTGATGGGACCCCTGCCCTCCCTCTCGTGAAATTTAAATTATAATTTTTAATGTAAATTCTAAGCATAAAGAAGTTGACGTGAGGTTTTCCTTGACTTCCTCCTCCCCCTTGGTGAGATTTGTTGAGATTTTGCCGGACCCCCTCCCCCCTATTTTGACTCAAGAGATTAATGGACGTCCCCTTAGAGTGTAAAATTAAATCGGAAAATTTTAAATTAACTATAGATGTTGTTAAATTATAATAAAAGACCATGATCTTTGCATTTAAATAGAAACAAATTGAAATTTTCATTTTGAAGTTGAAGCGTTTTAAGATTATGGTTTGTAGTGTGTTGCTGTGGCACAGAGGCAAAGCCATGTGCTTGAAATCAAAAAGTTCTGAGTTCGATTCCCAACGTGATCAAAATATTTTTTTTTATTATTTTTATAATGGTTTTTGATAATTCTTATTGCTTCTTATAGCTAGAGAAATCACGCGCCTAATGAACTACGCCAAATGCCGGTATCTTAGTTCAAACATATAAAAATTTTCTTTATCTCAATTTTACAGGAACATATTTGAAGAATATGACATAAACAAAACATCAATTTTCTCGAAACTCTCACAGATTCTTATTGAAATTTTTAGAACTCAAAATAATTAAATTTAATATATTTTTGTTCCACAGCGGTAACTTTTGCCCTTCCGCAATGTTTACGTTTAGTAAGAAGATACAGCGAAGTGAAAACACTGATTAGACATAAAGTTCTATTTCAAGTTATGATACTTTAACAAGAGTTCAAAATATCATTTACAAATGTTAAGTTTATCTTAAATTTTTTAGTGTGCAAAAGATATCAGTCTTATGAAATAAGAATCATAGACTTCTATAATAATATCTGTTAAAAACAACATATCGCATTCTTGCAGTAAAATAAGCAATAAGAAAGAAAACAACAATAACATATAATCATATTGAATTCTGTTGAAATAAATTTTAATGAAGTGACGTCAAATATTAAATAAACAAAGTATTATGAACAAAATAAAAAAGAAAAGTAAATGTTATTGTTTTAATTGATAACAAATTGAATGGAAGCTTTAGTCAAGCAAAAAATCTTAATTTAGTTGATACTTAGCATCCTAAAGAAGAGATTATATTGAATCTCTAAAACTTTGTTATTTAGTAAAGCAAAAGAAAAATGAAATCATTTCACAAAATATCTTGGTTATTTTTGTTAATTATTTTAATGTTGATGGATATCAGCAAAAGTGGAGGTAATCATTATAAAACATTCATAAATATATAAATTATGATTAGATATTTTACAATATTTTCTATCTAGTAACATCAACAGTTTTCCCTAAACTCTGTGAATATCGTGGTGATTTCTGTACGACTGAATGTCAAATTGCTGGTGGACGTGATGGTTATTGCGATAAGGCTAAAAATTGCAATTGCCGTCCATTGTGAGGAATGAATTTAAAAGGATTTTATTATTACAAAAGTTTCACAAATGAAAAAAGTAATCTAAGTCATGTAAAAAGAAATCATAAAACTATTTTAAATTTTAGTCATACCATTTTTGTGAATAAATTTAGAATTAAAAATTATAACCTTGACTTATGATTAAAGTGGCGTTCACATAGGGCGTGTGAGCAAAGTGGGGGTACAAGATTAGTTGATTGTGAGATAGTTTTTAAATTTTTTAAAGATTTTTTCGACCATTTAGAACTTTCTCTACTATTAACATTGGGCTCATATACTGACTAAAAACCTGAATGAAAGTGAATTACTGAATTGGATACTGAAATATCAGCTGTTTCACAACATTCATTGCCATACATGCAACAATTTCGCACAATCCATCAATTAACCCCAAGAATCAAGAAATTTGATGAATTTTGCACCTCTGGAAATTTGGGTTTTCTGACGAAACATTATTAAGTTCACACATCATCTGATTTTTTTATAGTACTTTCATGATGCTTATGATATATATCTACTATTATTAAACGAGCAATAATTGTGTGTATATACATATATAAATATATAAATGAATATATATATGGCTGAACCTTATTTCGAAAACGGCTGCAGAGGTTTTCATAAAATTTAGGGATTAGGTGCACATGTAAACGTAAACATGTAATAAGAGAACTACTACTGCAGTCGTTATGGAATTCAACATGGTGAATGTACTCGCTATAAGGCATCTCATAACCAAAAATGGGCACATTAGAACCTGTGGGCGTGGCACCTTTCATATAAGCAACAAACGTTTTGTGTTATATTTAGTGTGCTATGAAAGTTATCTTTTTAAAATTTGGTATAGAGATGTCGGTTACAATAAACTTTGAAATTAAATGGACTTCGACGGGATTGTATCAGTGGGCGTGGTACATGCCATTATAACAAAATGTTAAAAGTGGGTCATTTTGTGATTTATTTAAACATTTTTTGACTGTTTCAACTTTTTTCAACATTTTTCTTTCAACTTTTGCAACCTTTTTCAACTTAACTGAATTTACCAAGATACTTAAATTTTTTTTGAGATTTTTAACTCCTTTCAACTTTTTTCGAATCTTTGAACCTCTTTCATCTTTTTCCAACCTTATTCGACTTTTGTGTTATTCAATTTCTTTCAACTTTTCAACATTTTTCAACCTCTTTCAACTGTTTTTAACACTTTCCATATTTTTCCGACTTTGTCAAACTCATTAAAATTTTTTCGATTTCTTCATACTCATTCAATTTATTTAGAGATATTCAAATTTTTTTTCGAGATTTTGAACCTCTTTCAATTTATTTCGACCTATTCTACCTAATTAATTTTTTTATGAGTTATTCAATTCCTTTCAACTGTTTCATAATTTTTCAACCTCTTTCAATTTTTTTAACATTTTCCATATTTTTCCGACTTTTTCAACCTCATTTAACTTTTTTTCGACTTTTTCAACCTCATTCAACTTTTTTTGAGTTATTCATCTTCTTTCAACTGTTTCAACATTTTTCAACCTTATTCAGCTTTTTTCGACTTTTTCAACCTCATTCAATTTTTTTTTGAGTTATTCAGTTTCTTTCAACTGATTCAACATTTTATAAACTCTTTCAATTTTTGTCAACATTTTCCATATTTTTCCGACTCTGTCAACTTTATTCAACTTTTCTTGACTTCTTCAACATCGTTCAACTTTTTTCGAGGTTTTCAACTTTTTGGGGATTTTCAACCTCTTTCAACTTTTTCAATACTTTTCATATATTATCGAATTTATCAGCCATTTTCACCTGCTTCAACCTTCACTTTTTCAACATTTTTCAACCCATTTCAACATTGCCCTTACTACTTTTTAAACTTTTTGACGTTTTTCAATCTCTTACAACTTTCTTAGTTTTTATTTTCAGCTTTTCAACTCTTTTCAATGTTTTTTTAAATATTTCAACTTATTCAATATTAGTCAACTTTTTTCAACAAATTGCATATTTTTTCGAATTTTTCAACCTCAAAACGAAAAACCGAACAGTGGTCGGTCTCCTGGTACTTATATTTAAAGTGCATGTGTGAATTTTTCCTGTACAAACCTTGAGCGCTCAAATAGTGAAGGATCAGTATATATTGGTTCGCTGGGGTCCTCAAATTGATGATTACTATTGCCATTATTACGTATTGGATTCATGACGGGCAACTGACACATGCGCGCTAAATTTCTGTTTGAGATAAAATTAAAAGAAAAAAAATTAAATATTTAAATAAGAAATTTAATTAATTTGTGGAGCCATTGACTTTCAACAAAAAAGTTAAGCTTAACTCCAGCACCGTCTTTAGACTTTGCGGGGCGAAAAATTAGAAATTAGGCCATTCTAAAAAAATATCAAAAAAAAAAATAAAGGTTTTTTCTGAGCCCCTCGTGCTCTGCAAACATTAATACATTTAATTAGCGCTGAAAAGTTGTGGGGTCAGAGCCCGTTAGACCTTTGCTCAAAGACGGCACTGCTTATGACAAAGTCATCTCTTATACTCTTTACTCTGTGGACCTGTAACGCCCATTTCTTCAATAATTACCCACCCAGTTGCGAATGTCTTATGCAGTGTACCGCCAAACATGGACATATTTGCTCTGAAGCTGCTGGCAGTGCGATTTGGTGTTGCTCCATTGCGACTGCTACCCACACCACTTGGCATATGACCGATTTCGCTAAAACGCTCGTGTGTACGTAAGGATGAGTGACCAAAAGAGTGCACAGGTGAATGACGATCAGCAAGGCGATTCTTTGACATGGTTTTCCAGTAGCGTCTGTAATTGTTAGGATAAAAATTGAGTTACTTATTTAATATGCTTCAAGTTTAATATGATTTCCTAATAAACATTACCTATAAGCCAATCCAGAAACTAATGTGATACTAAGTAACAAGATCATAAGCAATATGATTGCAGTGATCAAACCATGATATTCCGATGGCGTCATACAAACAGTCTCCATTGGAGCGACAAGCTTGCGAGGATAAGATTCTTTTTCGATTTCTTCACGTGTCTCAAAAACCTTAAAAAAGAATTGTTGGCAATTCGAATAGCATCTATATATACATACAACTAAGTTCACAAAATATACCTCGATCATTTCACGAACCTGCTCTGGCTCATCAGATTCAACAGAGCTTTCCACTGAATTTGTAGCTAAAAGTTTTTATTACATAAAAATTGAAACAAATGCACAACAACTCAATTTAACTTACTTTTATTGATCTTATCACCCAGCGTACCAGTTACCGTAGTGCTATTCATTTCCACAATATCATCCATCAAGCGCTCCGCTATAGGTTCAGCCGCTTCTAATTGCTCACCAGCCTCTGTTTCAATTGTCAGCGCTGTATCATTTATAGAGCGTCGTCGACGTCCAAATGATGGCTCTTGCCTACCAGCAGGACCAGGACAATAAGCTGGCTGACAGCCTTCACGACAAGTGCGCACTGTTGCCTCGAATACAAGGAAATTAGATTCAGGTATTTTGAAAGCATTGAAACGTGCCTCCAAAGTGTCGCCATCACGCAACTTATCCAATTCGGGGAAGACATAAGGATCAACAGGACAACTATGATTGTGTAAGATCATTGAAAAATAAAATATATATCTAAGGCGATTTTCTGAACTATGTACTTACCCAAAACGATCTATCAGCTGTATGCTACGTCCTGAATATGGATCACGTGCTACTACATTGGTTGCAAATATATCAGTTACATGATTGCTACCATCTTGTGCCTCCAAACGGAATGTTAGCGGATCACCCACAGCAATGGTGGTTGTGGGTCTACCCTGATATAAGATCATTAGGCGTACTTTTGAGCTCAAAGTGTTCTCTGCGGGTAGATATTCTATTGGTATCGGGCTGCCAGATCTGGAGTCAGAAAGACTTTATACAGAAACACATAGTAGTTGGGGGGCAACAAAATTGAGCAGGTTAAAATGATTTTATGCAAAAATCATTTTAGATACCTTGATTATATTAAGTCTTGGCTGTGGCGACGTTATGATACAAAAAAGCCTAAGAGCATGCATTTTTCTTATATCTACGTAATGCTGATTTTTTGCAACAGCGGGAAGAATTTTTCTGTTTACTGCTTTTGAACTAACTTTTTCATCATTGTCATTTTTTTGCCAGATTTAGGATGACTCAATTTTGCTTGCCATTTGGGTTTTGAAATATCTTTGATTAGTTGCTGCTACTTAAAATTAGGTTTTGGTATAGAAAAGTATGCAATATTTACAAAGTTAAGAGAAAGAAATACAATATGTTGGGGAAACCTACTACTAACTACTTTTCAAAAACTTTAACTACGTTTTTACGGCTAATTTTTTTCAAAATAAAAAAGAAATTAATTTTTATAAATAAAACTACAATCTTCTAAATTATATCTGTATATATTAAATCACGTTGTTCAAATGGAAGGTAGATATGTTTAAGAATAAAAATATTTAAACATTTAATATTTAAATATATTTTTTTAAAAGATCTGATTATGGCATTATGAATTTTACTGATCCTCGAGCTGCATGTTATTCCTAACATTTACCAAAAAATAATGATGTTCATGTTTCTTTCATTTAAATTTTCCATTTGAACACCGTGAAATCGCGTATGCATTTTACTTCTGCCTAAAGATATGCAAGCTTTTTCTTAACAACTCAATTGCGATCGCATTTTTATCGTATGTAGTTTTACGATATGAGATCAATGAATTCTTTTTTTTTTTTCAGAGCCGATATTCAAAGCTCATAATATTTTAGCCAATATATTAACTGTTAGTTAAATTGGTAATATCTATGTAGCAATAAAAATCTTTTAAGTTAACTTCGACATACCCTGCTCCAATATATCCTGATGTTACAACTGCTTCACCGGGACCACGGAATACGCAAGTAAGATTGTAGCGTTTATCACGACTTGTTTGTACATTATCGGAGAATTGTACAACAACAATGTTGGTCAAAGTGTCACCATACTAAAATTTTAAATAAATAAAACATTATGTGGTAGTTTTTTGAAAAAGCAAATTAAAAAGAAGTATTTTATTTTTGATGGGCGGTTCAATAAAATCAAACAACTTTTCTTTAAAAACGGTCAAAAAAATGTAATTTGTAAATTATCATTGAAAAAAATAGAAACTATACGTACTCTTTGTGTGCCACAATCTGGGTAGCCCTGCGGTCCGCTGATGCGTAAAACATTTACTGTACCGCCATTACCACGGAAGAAACATCTAAAGCGGTGAAACAATACGATCAGTAATTATTTTTCAAATAATTAATAAAATATTAACCTGTCATAGTAGCCATAAGAATAAATGCGTCCTAGAAAACCTTCTGGCGTGCGTATGGTAAATTCCATCCCCTCTTCATTACAGGTTTGTGTGACTAAAATTGATATATAGTAAGAGTACATTAAAGTTAAATAGGCTCTTGCATGAATTTTTCATTTTGTTCATACCATCCATGCATTCGCCATCACTTCTACCTATGCTGCGTTCATAAAAGTCATAATTGGCTGCATCGAAAAGATTTGGATCGTGCACATCTAACTCGCGTGAATCACGATCGCTTAGCTCACAATTGGGCATATCACGTTCATCGTATGAAGAAGCCGCAGCGTCCCTTAATGTGATACATTTTAGTTAATTGCCATTAAAATTCTAATGGTTTTTTCTCTAGAGCCTACCTGTAATTAAAACTGCGGCATGTAAATTCACGACTTTCAATGCATTCACGCTCACATTGAATTAACGATGGCACCGTCAGCGATCTTCGCACAAAATTACGACGCATTTTATGCCTGGCGGCAATTTGCTTAAAATTGTCACTCTCCTCACAGCGTGTGATAGGTGGACGTGGTAGACCAACACCCACGCCGCCGCCACCACCACCGTATGCTGTTGGTGGTGGTAGACCGACATGATGTTGTCTTATTGGATCATCAGCTATAGGATTTATAGCACCACCAGCGTAGGGACGATTAAATGGACTTTCATATGGTGGATAGCCTGAAACCACAGGACGTCTACCAATTGGTGCATCGTATTCACGGTCATAGGGACCATAGCGATCTCTGTCTCGATCGCGGTCACGGTCCCGATCACGGTCGCGATCACGATCTCTATCGCCATAACGATCTGCATAGCGTTCATCGTAATCCAAGTCATAATAGGGTGGCGGTGGACGATCATAGCCTGTAGTTCATGTAAATTAAAGTTAATAATTTTTATGATGTTAGCGAAGTTAGCAGGTTATTTTAATTAGTACGCAATTAATGTTGGTGTGGATGTTCTTACCTGGTCGTCCGGAGCCACCAAATCGATTACCATATTTGTAAATATCAATTGGATAACGATCAGTACCTACCGGAAAACGATTTGGCGAAGTGGGGTATTTACTGCTGCCAGACACTGGTGGTACTAAAGGTGCTGGGGGATAACGCTTGGCTGAATCTGGTTCAGGACGTCTTGCACTGTGTATGATGTCATCTTCTGGATAACGACTATCTGGCGGACCGTAACGTGAGCTATCACTTATGGGAAAACGTGACGGCGGGTAACGTGAATCGAACGACGAAGGTCTAAAACGGCGATCAGGGAATATGCTATCCGGTGCATCACGTCCTGTATAGCCGCCTATGGGATCACGCGTGGGTGGATAACGTGATGGATATCGACTGGCATAGCGATCGTCTGGATAACGTGCATTTGGACCATATGGACGGTATGAAGAATCTTCGTCAGGTGGGTATGGGCGTGTGTGTGAAAGATCACCTGGTAAATTGTTGTCCGTTATAGGTGGATAACGACCTTTCGTGGGATATGGTGGATAACGATCCCTGGGTGGATAACGTCCATCATCCGTGCTTGGATAGCGGTCACGATCGCCATAGCGATCGGGGTACTGTTCACGGCCACCAAAACGATCTGGTAACCGTTCACGGTCACCATAGCGATCTGGATAGCGATCAGCATAACGATCACGTGGTGGTATTGGTGGCGGATAGCGCTCATCTTCTGGATAACGATCGCGATCGCTTGGATACCGCTCACGATCACCTGGAAGACGTTCACGTTCACCCGGATAACGCTCACGATCGCCTGGATAACGCTCACGATCACCTGGAAGACGTTCGCGTTCACCCGGATAACGCTCACGATCGCCTGGATAACGCTCACGATCGCCTGGCAGACGTTCGCGCTCACCCGGATAGCGGTCACGATCGCCAGGATAACGTTCACGGTCACTTGGGAAGCGATCACGGTCACCTGGATAACGTTCACCATCTAAACCGGGAATACGATTACGATCACCACCAAGGGGATATCTATCGTCATATGGGGGATAGCGACCGCGATCACCATATCGATCTCCACCACTACCGCCGCTGCTACTGCCACCAATGCTGCCGCTGCCACCGATATTGCCGGCGCCACCAGGGTAACGATCTACGAAGAGTGGAAGTAGTGTTTGAGGGGTTAATGCTGTTAGTAAGTTAACTTGTTAGCGTTTCACTGTGAGTGTAAGTCAGAGTTGCGGGCAGCAGTGACTTGATTAAAATTACGGCACAATTTTTGCCAACTAATCGTTAAGTTATCAGTTAGCTACAAATGTATGTACTTACCATAATCATTTGGAGTTTCCGGATAGCGATCATATGGTCGCCCTAGATCAGTACCTGGACGATAACGGTCACCTGCACCTCCGCTGCCACCATAACGATCATCATCTTTATTAGGTGGCGGTCTCCAATTATTACTACCCGTATCACCTGGCCGATGCACGCCGCCTTGTGTGCCGGCACCACCAGTGGCGCCATGACCATCGCTGTCACCGCCCACAACATTTACTGCACAGAAGCAAGAAAGACAAGTACATACGTGAGTTAATTCATTTATAACAAGATCACTATTCTTTTGGTTTTTGCCGAACGCATATGTTCTTCAACTTACACATTAAATTTTCATAATAATCATAATCGGCATCGTATATAATGCGCATACCATCTTTTTGATTATAGCGACTTAGTCGACAAGTACGAAAACGATCGCTATAAACTGCTGATCTGTGGATGAAAAGTAGGAACTTGTTTTAATTTAAGTGGTCGTGTTTTTTCTTTTTTTAATAGAACCGTTAATGAATAAACGGTAGTTATTGGAGTATTTTGAATCAAGATCATGGTTTAATTTTGATTAATACTATACCCTACGTTCGGGCTTATGCGTTTTGTCTATAAGTTTGTTTGGTAGAAAAAGAAACGTGGTATCAACACTTTAAGTTTATTTGGCCATATTTGGCTAAATATCATTGAAAAAACATCGAGTAAAATTTGAATGGTAAAAATTAAGTTTATTGAGCTTTTTATTGAACATATGACTACTTTTTTGAACATCCTTTTTTTAGTTTTACTACTAACTGGGTTTTTTCCAGATTTTTGCCCCGAACCTCGCAAATTCTTAATCCGGCACTGATACCTCCAGTATAGCTTTTTAAACTGGATGGAGAGTGGAATGTTCTTTCAATATTTGTGATAGCATAGCATTTTATAAGAACGGACACACCTATATTTTGTTAAAAGCTATCAAATTTTACAGAGTACTATAAAATAGCATAAAGAGTAGCTTCTTACATTTGCTACATATTATGTTAGAGAGGAAACATACAATGCATACACTCAACTGAGCGTTTTCATAGTGTTGTGTAGCGCATTTCGGTTTCCGCATTGCCACCACATTTTACTTAGTTTTGCTCTTTCTCTATGACTGCGACACATAATCGCCTGAACATTAGCTTGGGCGCCGTTTCCTTAATAAACGCTTAGCCATAATATGCATTTGATATGCCATTTTTAAGTCATAACGCTAGTGTGGCCTATTAAAAATAATTCGCTACTCTACTCTACTCTATTCGCACTCACCTGCATTGGAAGCTGGTTTGCCGCAAGCATTCATCCAAACATTCACTCAGTGAACGTCCCGTAATCTCCGAATGGAATTCCCCACCAAGACGTGAATTCCTATAACGTTGAAATGCGGTATCAGGACGACGACCGCTGGAGAAAAGATGCGATGTGACTGAATTATCTGGATAATCGGTGGCGCGTTCTAAAAACAACATAAAATAATAAAAATGTTAGCATACGAGTACAGCAATGTTGAATAATTTGCTTAGGCAACAACATCATTGGATGCTTGTTACACAATTAGTCGGCTCGTTGAATCAGCCAGGCAGCACGACCAGTGTGCGTTAATAGCCAAGAAATGAGCAATTCAGAAGTTTCTTATTGCCTGCAGCATCGCTTAGTAGAACTGATGGCTAAATACATACGAAAAGTATATAAACTTACGATTATCTAAGCAAACAAGATCGTAGAAATGATGTGTTGGACTCGAACTGATACTGATGTCATCTTTTTGTGATATGGAATCTTCTTCGGAGAGTACACACTGTTTGGTTTGATCATCGAATTCAACAGAGCGACAGAAGTATCTGCATAGGAATTGGATAAGATAAAAATAGCGTACATAAATAGGTTATCTCTGTAGTGGCATATTTTCTATATTTACTTTTCTGCTCGCAGACACATGGTTTGACATTCTTCCAAAGTCATGTTATTAAAAATGTCCACCTCGAATGGTCCACCCAAACGTTTATTTTCTTCTTTAACGAAAACACTTAAGCCATCACAGCGGCGTTCAGCTAAATGGGTGAGAGAATGAGGGGGTATTTAATTATATGAAAAAATTCAATGGTGCATAAGAAATTAAAATCGTACGTAAGAAATTAGAGCTTATAAAAGGACGAATACGAAAGTAAAAATATGTAGAGCTGACGTGGGCAACTTGAGCATTTTTTCTTGATATCAGCTTAATCTTATTTGCGCAGCAAAAATTTTGGATGTGTACACATGGAAAGTACTCAAAATGATTCGACAATAGTGGTTCAGTTTAGTGACGAGGACTTGTTAGTGCTTTGGTATCCTAACGAGCTCATGAGGAAAACAGTCATATAGACTAAATCGTCTGATTTGGTTTGTTATAATAATAGAAAAGATAAACTTTTTAATTTATTTTTAGGAACGGTGCTTCCGTCGCTTTTGGTTTCCGCTTGGACAATTTTTTTCAAACAGTTTTAGAGGAAACTTAGTCCCTTTACATCACTTAATGAGGAATTTTTCATAGAACGAGTAGTTCGCTCTCAATCGCCACTCAGTTTTGTTTCATAAATAGTCAGTAGGGTGGTCAATGGAAAAAATTACATAGATCATTGTTAAAATTTTGAGTCAGTTTTAGGCTGGCTCAGAGCTTGCCGAAGTTTTTCTGACTTTTTTACTGTTGTTCCCTCAATTTAACCCTTCGTAACACGACTTTTCTGTATGCTATATTTTTTCAATTTTTGTCTATCCCTCAGCTATTAAAACAATATGACGTAGAACTAATATAATCGTCAGAAAAAAAAGTACTCAATTTCATATTTTCTAGAAAAGAAAAATCTTTTCGACTTTTCGGCTTTCCGATAAAAAATATATCAATAATATTTCCGAAGGAATAATTTTATATATTGCATGCCATTACAAGGGACAGATTGATAGAATAGCAAAGGTACAGCAAACTTCTGACCACTTAAATGATGAAAAATTTAAGGGACGCATTTTGTTTCAAAAATGTCAGTAATGGTAAAAACGACCTTAGAACTGTTGTTTTCTTGAACTACCTCAAGAGTCATTATCTATTTTTCTTAAAATCAGGTCAAATATTTTTTTTTCGGAAAAGTCAGTTCAAGGATATTTTTTGCTACGAATTTGTAGCTCATTCGAGAGGTCTTATTCAGTACTATAGCCCATAGGCTAAAATATGTTGAAATGTGCAATCAATCAAATTTTTTTACACAAAGTCCGCAAAGTTTAAAAACGGCCCTGAGCTAAGGGTGTCAGTTGCCCTATTTAAGCGGTATTTCAAAATCCCAAATGCTGCAAATTTTTAACAGCAAGAAAAAGCTCTTTAAAAATTTAATCAAAAAATTCCACCTACCATTTAAACAAGTGTTTTCCAAATAATCTGAATTGGGATCATCCTCCATTAACTCTGGATGTGTGCGCCTAGTAAATCTATAAAATATCAAATATAAAAATGTTAAAATTTTTAATGTTTATTAAATATGTAAAACACACATACCTGCTCAGTGTGCAGGAGCGCATCGTTGAATCAAAATTCGCTGAACGGCAAACGAAAGAAAACTCATTCAAACATTTGTCCTCACAATCCGAACGATTTGCTGCGGTAATCTGTTAAATAGACAAAAAAGGGAGTATAAAAGCTGTAGATAACATTTGATTTACATTATGGTGCATATTTTAACACAGCAGCTAAACAATCAGTCCAAAGCCTAAATGCTGAAGGCCGAACAGCAACAAGAACAAAATTGGAATTTCTTTCTTACTGCTATTCCTCTTACCTCTTTAATATCCGATATGGGCAATTTCAATTTCTTGCGTGGATGCCTTTCAAAGACATAGCGTCGACTTGGACATTCTCTTTCTGGACGACTGGCTGCAATGAGACGACAACACAAAAAACAACAATAATGATAACAAATAATTAACCTTGTCTACATATATCTGTGCTGTTGTGCAGTAGCAATTTTATTTATCCACCATGATGATGACCATCATCAGCAACTCTTTCGCACGATCATCATCGTCATAATCACAATTTATTCGATAACTTACATGTCAAGCATATCTCATTGAAATGTACGCTATTCGGCACCAGCATTAAACTGCCAATCCCCTCTGGGCCAGCCTGCTCGGATGTTAGATAACACAGTGATTCCTCGTATTCGTTTGTTGTGCCAAATGATGTAATGCGACTGCCTGGTTGAAAATCAAAGCTGGTGCATGTGCGCACCAAATTATTGGTGCCGGTACGATCGCGCAAACAGAGATCTTGGCATTTTTCCAATACACGAAAGGGTGGTGCTGTATCACGTACCACGTCATCGTCATAACCTTGAAGTTGCTGATTTGGCAGACGTTCGTAGAGTACACGTCCTAGGCCATTTTTACATGTTGTTTGCGCTATGTGATTGAAGTGGGCATGATTTCGTGTTATTATTTATGAAATTGATATGAAACTTACCATAAATATGTTGAAAGCTGGCACTTAATATAGTGATAATTAATAGAAAATTTGTTTGTTTATTGGTTTTCATCTTTTTTGTAAGTTGAGAATTTCGTTTTCGTTTTTGCCTTGGTAAACTTTTTGATCACAAAAAAAGTTTTATTCGATGCATTATTTCTTTAATAACCGCATAGTTTTTGGGAATTTCTAAGAATAGTTGATGTTTAATAGAAAAGTTATTTTAATATTTGAGTTTAATTAAATTTGTATAAATTAAGGAAAAATTTTAAAAACTAATGAGGCTTTCACACTGGCATTGAAAACTGCTCGTTTTCATTGATCGCTTTTTTTGAGTGAAAAATCAGCAAAAATGGTAAATTTCAAGTCGGTAAAAAGTTTTATGATAAATATAAATTTTATAAGTTGATTAATTCAAAATTTACGTTTTTTATTCAAAGTAAATTCTTTATTTTATCTAAAAATAAATAAATTTTTTAAAATTAATAAACTCATGCTAAAGTAAGTTAGTTCCATTCATCGTTCGCATGAATAAAATTATGCGAGGTGATTATAAAATGCGAACGTTACACATCGTTGAGCAATTTGAAAAATATGATAAAATTTAGATCATAAATTTAAATTACACGAAATCTATGAAATAATTGCGAAATTGCTTAAAAAAAAAAATTAAAAAAAAACAAACTAAATACAATAAAAAGAACTACGTGGCCATCAACAGATTTGTCAGCCGTGTTAATACAACAGAATTTTGACCTCAATTAATGAAATTCATACGTTAATTTACCATGCAATACTTCTCAACGATATGTCACGAGGTTCCTCAACATTAAGCTTAGGCTACGGTCAGAGTGAACGTAAGCAATGCTTTGAGCAGCGCGAAAGTGTCCATATGTCAATTTGGGTTTTTATTTAAAATTTGTGCACATATTTAACATTCGTAATCTAAATTTATTGTTGTAATTTAGACTTTTATTTGAAATTCGGACTTTTACTTTAAAATCAGTCGTAAACTGAAAATTTAGGCTCATATCTACACGGTTAGGAATTTTGGATTAAATTTTAACACTTTTGGGCTTACACAAGAATTGTTTTAAAATTTAATACTGCTTAAATATTATATATCGTTTGTATTAAAATTAAAAAAAAATTTTCATTTCGAATGGAATTCGAACCGGGTTCCCTTTTAATACAATGGTTGTATGCGCAGCTTAACGACATCAGTCAACGAAGTGTTATTTATTGATTGGCTAAAATTTTATTTATATTGACAACAACGTAAAATGAAAATTCAATATTGAAGTATTAAAATATAATACAGCATGGTTTAAAAATCAAATATAATACTTATAAATTAAAATTTAATACAAAATTTCTATTTCTATTGAAAAGTATTAAATTTAATCAAAATTGTATTAAAAATCCTTGTAATATTTCGCTTGTATTAAAATTTAATCCAAGATTTCTAATCGCGTAGTATAATTTCGGATTTTTATATTCTATTCGCATTTTCATTTGAAGTTCAGACTAACCCATAACTTTTGAACTTTTAATTTACCCTACTCCGATTTTTTCTTCTTAGCTTATGAGTATTTTATAAAGCACTTTTTCATTTCGTTCTTTTTTGAGGGGTATTTATCATTATAATTAAGCATAATTATCTGTGTGATATATCTACTATCCAAAACTTTCTCATCATATATCCATAAAACTATGATTTTGCAATCAACATTCTTATGTACTGCACTCGTCACCTAAAACTTTTGGAAATTTCAAATTCAATTCGAAATTATTTGCTAAAACTTCTAAAATGCGGCTTAAACTGAGTTGCCATTTCATTGTTGGCTTAGTCTGTTCACAAAGCGTAACAAACAATGCCGCCACGTTGGCAATAATCATAAGCCAACAAGAACAGAGCATAGCAATTAAAGAAGCAGCGAATACAGTGAGTGAATGCTACACCATTTCGTATTCCGGATGTGAGTTCCGGTTTTTTGTTAACAATTTAAAAATTTCAGAAATTAACATTAAAAATTCGACAAAAAAAAGTGCTGGAATAGCATTTGATTTACCAGCCAGCTTAGACGATTGACATTTAAGAGTTTTGTTCGTTTTGTTTTTTGGCTTTGGGTTGTGGTGCGAGTAGGTGTTACAAGTTGACAGTGACACCAGCAGACACCAATCTAGCGTCTGATCTGAATTACCAATAATACATTTGTTATTTATTGTTGTTGTTGCCGTGCTTTATTCAACAGTGTTGCCACTTTGTTGCTGCCATTGGCATTCGATTTTTCACTCGCTTGCCATGGAAAGTCTTTTATTCGGTGCGCTCTCGTTTATATTGCAGCCAGCATTTGTCATGTTAATGAATAGAAATTGAAAATAAAATTAGAATAAAATGTTGGAAATCTGTTGTATTGCTGGAAAACCGTTATTTTTGGGCGCATTGTGAACTTGTTACTTGGTAAAGTGGCTTTAAGCGTTAGTGGTATGGTATAACATTTGTTGCCATTAAATTTATTTTTTGTTAGAAAAACACATATGTTAGGAATAGAAAGTTGGCTATTGGGAATAGTTTTTATTATAACTTTTTTTTACTATTCAGTTTTTTGTTGTTGTTTTGAAATCCAATGGGAAAATTATGGAATTATTCAAACTGGAGCTACAGTGGTACACGTGGTTTATATAGAAAAGTATATACAAGCACACACACACAGCCCAGGAGAAAAAGTAGTGAAAATTCAAAGTTTTTAATTTCTAATCAAAATTGAAAAAACTTAATTTAAAATTTTCGTCATTGTTTTAAAATTTTTCAATTTTGTCATTGAACCTTGCTGAAACTTAAAAGGCTGGGCTCATTTCTTTAGACCTTAAGCCATCTCAAAGTTCATTTAAAAATCATTAATTTTTCTTGAATCTTAAAAATCTTGAGTCTTAAGTTTTTTGCAATAGAACATATTGACGCATTGCACATCATCATCCCCAATGGATTCCCCATACTTATAAAATGAATGCAATGCAGTTCATCTGTTGGCTTTTAACTAGGTAATTATTGGTGCTGTACTAATTAGTTTTTAAAAGACCAGTACCTGGAGAATATTTTACTAAATACCTAATACACTTGCTGTGGAAATGTCCAACACTTATCCACCGGAGTGTTATTAAATAAGAAAAGAAAGCAACTTAAAATCAAGATGGTTAGCCAAATTAGTATTTACAAACAACAGCCTTAAGTTTATCGATTTCACCACTATCACCAATAATATTTCAGTCAAAAGACGAGCTATCATGTCTTGATTATTTATTGACCATCAATGCCATCAACGTTTCTAGTAAAACTTCTCTTTTTCTCGCACTATCGTTGAAAATTTTCGAATATATTTTTGTAACATAAAAAATCAAAAGCTTTCGCAAGCCTAAGAAATTCTTATAAATTATCGCTGACACAATAAAATATGTATTTTAAAAGAAAATTTTCCTCATTGAAAATAACAAGCTTTGTAGCTTAATGCGCTAATTAGTTTGTAATCCTTTAAATAAAAATCAAAAGACTCCATTTGAGGTACTGTTTCTTATGTTTGTACAGAATTTTTACACAGTATGTATAGTATAAACAGGGCCGCATTACCTTCAACGGCAGCAAGATCTTTCCGAAGAGGCGACAGGTTTTGGTAGCGGCACAGTTTCATTAACGAAAAGTTAATTTTTTACTTTCGATTGCCAAAAATGAAAAAAACAAACGATCATAATTAAAATTTGTAATAGTTAATATTAATTTTAATATTAAAGGTCACCAAAAATATTATTAAAAAAAAATCTGTTCTTCATAAAAACAAAACTCAAACATTATGTGATGAGTTGTACACCGGCATCAATAAAATAAAAATAATAATAAAACGAGTATCAGTATCGGTAACAGAATAAAAACTTAGAGTTCAAGATTATGTTGCGATAATACAATAATAGATAATAAAGAAAGAGGGAGTCTTCAAATGACAAAATTAAAGCAGAACCAATAATTAAAAAAAAAAAAAAAAAAATGAGAACTGAAAATCTTAAATATTTCAGTTCAAGTTAATTCATTGAAATAAAAATAGTGAAAAATAGGATCAAATAAAGGATCAGGTTAATAAAATTTGGTATTAAGACTTTCGGTTCCTAACAATTTTTTCAATTAATTTGTATGAAGGCTAATACTGAAGATAAATACTAATTGAGAGTTTACCGCGGGTGGAGCAACTCGCCACAGGTCTTGCGCTTTTGACGGGAGAGAAAGTCCTCAGACACGAGTCTAACAGTAAGATAATAAGACGAAAGCATACTTTTTTTCCATCAATTTATTATTTTAAAATTAGTGGAAAAAAATAGCATGTTGTCATATGATATTCTTTTTAAAGTATAGTAAAACAACAAAGCTTTGCGCCGGGCGTCGATTTTTCACGGTTCGGCCCTCATACAAGAAATTATTCGGACAAGCGATAACAAACTTCGTTAGAAAATTTACTCAAGCTGAATTAGGTAGGTGTTAAAGGGTGGCCACTGAAAATCTAAAGGGTTTGAAAAAGTCATAGCTTGATTATATATTTATATATATATTTTTTTATATTCTTTATGCTTTAGTTATAGGATATGGTTATAGTGGTGGATTGGAAGCCCCATATAGACACTATGGTCCATAGTATTAACACATCTCTCAAGATTTAATCAGTTAGCATTTGTTGTTTGGTTTATGGTAAAAGTATTCGTCTGCCTGGTGAAATCGTAAATTCTGTGGAGTTTTACTTTTGCAACGAGTATAGGACAGTATGTCCAAGTATTCCGCGCGAGTTCAGGGCAGTTGCAGAGAAAGTGCTCCTGCGTCTCTTCCGTATTAGTTTCCTTGCAGTTCCTGCATATACCATTTCCAAGTAATCTCATTTTATGTGTATGATGACCTATAAGGCAGTGTCCAGTTTTTACGCCTGTCAAGAGACGGCAATTATTCCTGGATAAAGATAGTAAGAATTCTGTACTGGTCCTATTAACATTAAGCCAAAATGTTTTTGTTATTAAGCTGTTTTGTTATTATATAGATGCTGCGATACTTATATGCATTGTATCCAGAATCGCTCCTCGTTTCGTATGTTCGTCCGCAACATCGTTACCGATGATGCCTTGTTGTCCAGGTACCCAGCACAAATAAACTTTGTTATTTGTGCTGAGATCTTGTAGAGATTTAAAGCATTTGAGAACTATTCTCGATTTTATTGTGTTGCTTTGGAAAGCTTTTTTTTTGTTATAAGTAGAGCATCCTTTTGAGATTAAAATGGCTGGCATAATGTTCAACAACTTAATGAGTCGAGTTTTAATATTTCTGTCAGAGATCAGTTCTGTGGCCACAAGAAATAACAGCTAAACTCGATATTTGATGACAAGACGAAACAACATAAGTTATGTATACATTCATATGACTTATACTGTTTCGCCTTGTCATCAAATATAGAGTTTAGCTGTTATCCTTTGTGGCCACAGAGTTATTCAAAATCATTATTTCGACAGAATTAAAAAAAAATTAGCTATCTATACATCAGCATCAATTGCACCCAAAAAAAGATGAGTTCTTATGACTGATAAAGCAATCGATTCTTACCACACTATTCGATATAATAAAATATTAACATTTTTTCAAAGGTGACAAAAGTATTTTGTCATTTTTAATGGCATAAGTTTAACTCTAATTTTTTTTTTTAATCCCTGTATTTCTTAAGAGGTTTGTCATACTGACAACAAATATGGAATCAAAAGTTGGAGTTACCATCTAATATCACAGATCGGAAGTCAAGGATATAGCTTTAAAAAATAAAATCACTTTTAGTTGGCAATGAATCGATTGCCAAAATATTGATGTCATATGAAAGTTAATCTAATATGCCATAATATTGATGCTAAAAACTTGAAATCGGTGCTATAACTTTCGAGATTTGAAATTTAAATTTCTGAGCAGCTTTTTTTAAAAAACTGTTTTTTTTTTCAAAAAATTTATAATTAACATAAATTTTTTATAATACCAAAGAAAGCACTTTTTATGTCCTTTCAAATGATGTGCTATTCAACGTTGGTTTTTCTTTGGCTACCCAACCAGTTTTTTAAGGAAAACAAATGAAGGACTCGAAAAATTTTTAAATCTCTTACAAAAAAAAAAAAAAACAGCGCAGCAGGAAAAAAATTAGTTTTCCTTAAAAAATTGGTAGTGCGCACTTGAATGATATCTAATAATAACAGATAAGTCACTAGCAAAGCCGATTACTTCAAGTCTTTATTCATTTAGTTTTTCTAGTAGAACATCAAAGGACCAAATACGGGTCATGCATACGGCAAAGCTTGAAAGCTTTTTAAGCTTAGCGGTCGAAGATAATTTGGATTTCAACATGATGACGCTACTGCAAACGCTGCTAGAATGAGGATATGATCCTTCTTTTAACATCATTCACTCTTTCAGTGGCTATCCTGCATAAACAGCATTTGGTGACTTTTTTTTAAAATGGACCAGATTTTAAGAAACATATTTTAATGAATAATGAACAGCTTGCGAGAACAATAAATTTTTCATTTATTTCGAAAATGTAACGCTACATCAGAATTCTGTGAAACCATCATTATTTCGGGTAGTGTATACCTTAAGGAAAATCTTCCTTGATTAAAATTGTTATGAGGTAGTGTAGGTAGTTTTTAAAAGATCAAATATTGTTCAATATTTTTGCTTAGAGAGTAAGCTGTTGAAAGTGCTAAAATGTTCTGTGAACTTTTTTTTTATTAATATCATGCCTTTGCTCGCACTTTATCTGAGCATTTTACTGAATATATGAACTTTGAACATGAGACAAAAAATTCGGATAATCCAAAGGATTCCAAGCCAACTGGTATCCTTCGTTGTAAGAAAACGAAACTTTAATTTGTTGTACTGTCTTGTTATACCTTACGAGACACTATAAGTTTTGCATTAAGTTAATTCCGATTGAGTTTTTATCGTTATAATAATGTTGATTTTTGCAATATTTTTTTTTTGAAGTGTCGACCGACTTATTGTCACATAAAGTTTAAAATTATGTAATATATTTTATTAATTCACTTACACAATTTAAACTTATTTTAAAAATTTTGAATCTTTGCGAAGTAAGTAATCCACAGTATATGTTGTATCCGTATCCTTAAACTATGAAGGTTCAACAACTTTTTGGTTTAAATTTATGCACTTTAATTTTATAAATATTTTTTTTAACCGTAATACAATAATTTATTTTAAACTCTTAAGTTCGTTGCTAATAATATGCTTTTCAATAATTTTTTTATTTGCAAATTATTATTTTTTATATCAAATTATTTTCACAGGACTCTCTTTGGTTGACTTCAGCCAATGCTAAGCTCGGCACAGTTTTCAAAACTCAACCGAACGTTGGAATATTTCGCGATAAACTAAATATGCTATCGTTGCGGCATAGCATTAGTTCTCTTGTGGAAAATTCTTTTTTGGAAAAATCAAACCGATGATGATGATGATGACGATCAGCAGCATATAACATCAGCCAATGTCCACGACAGCGGTAATAACAATAGCCGACAATAACAATAATATTTAAATTAACAAAACTACGTATACAAAATTTAATTAGGTGTGCTCAAAAAAAAACAACTCAGTAACATATACCATAAAAAACTCTATGAAAAAAAAAACAATTTATGTTAAATAGTTTTTCCAATACAACATTACGCCGGGCACTACCACCAGCACCAAAGCAGCAGAATAGCAACCCACCACCGATCAACGAACCGTTCGGCAACTAATATCGCCCGAAAATTGCTGCATTGGTGTTAGTAGTGGGACTGTCAGCGTCACCCTGAGCACAGGTGTAATAATTGCAGGTTTATGTGTAGCAGCAGCAATTGCTGCTGTCGACGCACGCACACACAAGATTATGCGGAACCGCTGCTGAGCCTCCCGCGTCTATTTCAACAACTAATTTAACAACACACAAAACCAGGGTGCTCCACATGAGCAAAACAAAAAACGAGGCTCCAAGTTTTTTAGCTGCCGAGCGCGCGCACCCTGCCGGTAAATGTTCCAGAGTTTAAATGAGCCAGCAACCAACTTGCTGATGATATGCGCTGGACGCTTGGACGGCTTTGGCGACGTTTCACGTTTGAATGAATACAAAAAAAAATAAGAAAAAACTACAATTCCAATTACAACTCTTTGGCGCTAAAGCAGCAGCAGCAGCAGTTCATCATTAACAGCGACATGATCATTGAGGTTTTTTCCCTCCCCCCATTTTCTGCTGCGGGTGGTGGCATTCACATACGTATGAGTATTCGCATTTTGAAGGTAATGTACGCTATGAAAAAAAAAAAAAATGTTGCTACTGTCCAATGCTGCTCATAATTTTATGCACCCTCCCGCAACGGTTGTTCTTATTTTTATTGTTGTTATCATCATTGGTAATACCATGGTGCGCTGCTGATCATCATTCAAAGAACCGCGCGTTCATGAAGCTTTGACAAAATTTTCTATTGTTGCTAACATTGGTTTTTTTTTTTTGTTATAAAATGTAAAAAATTTTTGTATGCAACAGTTTTGTATTTGTTGTTGTTATTGTACTAAACTGAGCGGAACTAGAAAAAATGGTTGGCATAGCAAAAATAGCCATAAAACAAAAAAAAAGCTGTAACCAACATATACAAATCCGGAAATGAAGAATACATCATTGGTTTAACATTTCTAAAATCAACTTAAAATTCGCTATTGCAAAAAAGTAAAAATAGTTCAGCATAGAAATAGCAGTTGGTCTAAAAAAAGGGCGTAAAACAACTTGACCTAAGAGTTAGTATATATATATATATCGGGTTGGATTCATTGTAACATAATCAGCGTCACTAGATGCTTGCAAATCATTATCCTTCACGAGCACACTTTTAGGACGAAGACAAACTTTTGTAAGCGCATGTTTGAGGCGATTACTAAGGATTTAATGGCCTCGCACGATCTTGAATCACGAACTTTATGTGGCTACCAAACAGACATCTATCTCAACAAAAATTAAAACGTCAAGTTTCTGACAATGGATAGGTCATACGGTTAGGAAATACTTCAGAGTAACTTGACCATCAGCTTTGTTAGAGTCCCCAGTATGAAAAATGCAGAGGAACACGCACAACTTCATGGTGCCAATTAGAAGAAAATGATATGTTTGAAATCGAATCGAGCCAGGAATCAAACAATTTATAGAAACATTGCTTAGATCGTAGGATCTGAATAGAGTTAAAGGATATTAGTAGTAGCATATTACATAAAAAACCATTTCGCTCTCGTTTAACTGCATTCTGTATTGCAGAAATGAACAAACTTTCGATATAGATCATAGATTATAATATCCATTATTATTAAAGATAAGTGGTATATTTACAGAATTGCAATTCATATCATCAATAATTTCACATTGGATCATTAGTCCTTCGCAATAAAAGCAGATAAAATTAAGAAACAATGTAAAAGTTAACATAACATAACACTCAGCTAATAAATTCCATTCCCACAATATACGATCATGCAACGAAACAAAAAAGTAATAACCTCTTGATTGATTGAACTTCCTTCCGTTGCTGACATAAAGAGATTGCAACCAACATCAACATCCAAGACATAGGAGCATAATGACGACAACCATTAACTAAGGTTGCAATGCCTCGTACAATAGCAAAGTGATCAATACATCAATGAAGTGATGAAGTTAACGATTGATCGCATAGCAAATCCAACTAACGCGATCGCTGAGGCAACTAATTGTGTTGGTGCTTTTTAAATTTAATAAAGTGCTGATTAGTAAGGAAGAGCAATAAAATTAGTGGTAACGTTCAAGGTACAAAGACTTTGTTGTTGTTGCAATTGTATATATAAATGTATCACTGATCAAGCGTAACCAAGCAGACTAAAGACTAAAAAGCAAACAACACTTGGGAGTTACTTTGACTTCGGTATTGTTGTTGTTAATAAAGCACTTTTCTGCTTCAACTTCTTCGTTGAGTTTATGTTGTTTTCTTCTTTTTTTTTTTTGTTACGGCCACACCACCTTCTTGTACTCCTACGTTTTGCGCGTAACATTGTGAAGATCGTTGTTGAAGATCACACCGCCAAGTTCATTGAGATGGCGCTTGTGTCTCTCACTTCAATGATCAACAGCCAACAACAACAACAAGTTTAGTGTTGCCGTTGTGCTGTAGTCACGATTTTTCCACCTTGCAACCTCGTGCCTTTCTTTGGGCAAATATTTGTTTGATTTGTCTTGATCTTGACCATTAATGGATGATGGCACGTTTTTGCCGCAAACACATGTGCATTATACAGTCAAGAGAAATGAGAAATGTGTTTTTTGTATTTTTTGATAGAATGTTTAGTTAGTATATAAATAATGTTCATATCTGACAACACTTCTACAGTATAAATTGCTGGTAGTATTGCCATTAATTTATAAAATATCAAAAATTTATGTTTTGAGAAATTTCCTTTAATTTTTTATGTGCGACTTTAACTACACCCGAATTGTTTTTTGCGTTGGCTTCTGCCAGTGTTTGTTTGCTCACTTTACAGTATCACATTTTAGCTGCTGATATGCATTATTGTGAACTAGACTGTAGGCAGAGCTATTTGGCGGTTGGTTGTTACAGCAAATAAAGGTCACCACTTTGCTGATCATTGTTGATGCGAATTTTTTTTGGAATTCTTTTATTGCTTTTATTGTGCTTATTGAATTATGGGCACTTACTGCAGCGTTGGCTGGTTGCAATAAAGAAGTTGGTGCTTTTTTTTTTGCAACCCATAACTTTATCACTTTAATGTGATCACAAATTGTATGTTGTAAGTTGTTGTTTTTTTTTTTTTGTTTGTCACATTACTACAACAATGCTGTGCTGCTAAAGGTCATCATTGGATATTTGTTTACCATTGGTATCTTTACAGTTTAGTTTAATCATTCGCGCCACAGGTAGGTAGGTGGTATGTTTCACCAACGGTTCAAGAGGGTCAGAATTTTTAATATATGTCTATGAAGCTTAGTAGCTTAGCACTTTCTTACATAAATTTTGCTGTCGTGGAAAAATTTATGCAATGCAACAGGATTTTCTTACCATAAACGATGACCAAAATGAATTTAAATTAAAAGTTTGAATGAGGTAAATGTTTACCTTAAAATAATAGCTATGTGTATAACGATCAGTAATTTGAAAAAAAAAAATTCCTGATGAACTTTTTTTAAATAAGGCCTTGGAGGTCAGACGGCTTGAGATTTTGATGGTGTTTTTGAGTAGAACGACTTTTACTAAAAATCAATGTCATATGCAGAGCATTAGCCCGCCTTTAGGCGGTTAGATAATTATCAGAAGATAACTTTTTGAAATCAACAATATGTACTTTTAGCTTCAAGCTAAATAGCTAAGAAGGCTAATAGCTGTAGTAGCTAAGCTCTACTATTATTAATAAAGTAAGAAGAGTTCCCTACCTATTCCAAGCATTTAAAGCCATTGATGAAATCTAAGCTATGTATTAGATCAAAGAAATTCTAAGTTAAATACTTTCTGTTCCATAGTTCATCTTCTCTCCCATTGAATTCATGATTAATTAAAGTATTTTTCAAGTGTGACTGCTATTTTTTCTTAAATAAACATAGTAATATATGTATTCCAAACAAAACAAAATAATAAATAATTTTAATTATTATATTTTTCATATTAATTCGTAGCTTTAAAACAACATTAAAAATAACGCACTGATCTGTGCAAAATGTTGAAATGGTGACAAGAGCTATAAAAGATGCGCATTGTTTGTAAAAATAACATTGAAATTGAAATGGAAGGCCTTCACAAATTACGATAGTTAAACGCCCCTTTTCATTTATACATACATCAAATACTGTTTTCATTAGTAGATTTATGACCTTTTATCGTGAAAATTCATTTGAATAATAAAAATATGTTATTGAACATTTTTGTGAAATTATAAGTTCCTTTGTTGTTAGTGCCGCTGAATAATGCGTATTCTACTTAATAATTTGTTCTGCTCTTATTGGCCATGTAATGAGGCACTAATTTTATTAATGCTCTGTTAAATTATTTGAAGTATTAAGGTTTAAACTCTTTTGTTCAAAAGTTATAGCCAAGGACTGCAAAAAAGTACTGATTTCGCAATTTTGATAGCAAAGAATAATCAAAAACAAAAAAAAGTTTTTTAAAAAACCTATAATAAAAAGTTGCAATCAGTAAAAACTTCGTATTAAGAAAATAACGTTTTAGACTTACTGCATTAATCGATGGGGAGAGATCGAAAATGAATTTTAGAAGCCACTGGATGGCCTAAGACCACTTAAAGAGTTATGATTGAAAAAACATTATATTTATGTTGGTCTATGAAAAGCGAGCTTAGGTGTCAAAAAATCATTTTTCACTTTTTTGCTGATTTGAAACGAGCCGTTTTTTCGAAAACTTGTTTTTGCATGTAAGCTCCCTACCTACCAGGGCACATATTATCACATGAATCGTTGGGAAAAAGTTGCAACTGGATTTTTAAAAGTCATCAGATAGGAGTTTTGAACAAATTTTTCAAAAAATTAATTTATTTCTTCTCGATTGCTACAATAACATTTATTTACTCAAAAGGGGACAAAGGCACTTCTTTAAAGGAGTCTTTTGTGACATTCCGAATCTATTCTTTTCCAATCAATTGGAGCAATAAATTTTTTTCCACAAATTTATTCGCAACTGCTCCTTATCATCGAGGTTCATCCATCAGATGCAATATAATATTTGCACACAATAGGGGAAATAGAAAAAAAGAGAGAAAAAAAAAATAGAAAAATAAAATAAAAATGGAAAAAAATGATGAAAAAAAAGAAAATAAAAGAAAAAAAAGAAAGAAAAGGAAATAGGACAAAAAATGATAAAAGAAAAAGAAAAAAAAAACAGGAAAAAGAAACGAAAAAAAGAGAAAAAGGAAATAGAAAAAAAAGAAAAGGAAGACAATAGAAAACAAAAGAAAATTATCACATTGGGGTTTAGGTGACTTCTGAAACACTTTTTAAATCTCTTATTATTGATTGATGCAATCAAATTTTAGCATAAATTTAATCGAAGTACTCTCTCAATTGGTGCAATAAGTTTTTTTTTTACATAAATGGGGACAAGACATACTCTAAGAGGAGTTGGAAACTCTCCCGATGACTTAGAAAATTAATTAAGTGTAACAATATTTCTTCACACAAATACGACCAAAACAACACTTTAAGGGCTAAATTCTTTTACTCAAATAGGGGTCGAAATGTCCTCGTTGTCGGTGATCCCATCGGTGACTTATTAAATTCATTTTCTATATTTTTCTATCAAAGTTGCAATCGATTTCTCCTATTCAATTGCGTCAAAACATTTGAACAAGTTCCATTAATGTAATTGATAATGCAGAATACTTTTCTTGTATTTTTCATTGATTTTTCTGCGTTAATCATTTGCTTTATAAGTCATAAATCTGATTTTTTCATTTTAAGCTTATTAAGAAAATCTAACTCAGCGCATTGCTGATTTATGTTAATACTTTTTAAAATTTTACAAAAATAAAAAACCATAATTTTTTTGCTTATCCTTGCTAGCAACAATGTGATGTTATATTTAATTTGACTCTTATCTTTAAGCAGCTTGTTTTTATGATTGAAAAACCACTTTAAACACGGATTTCATATCTTTTAACAACATGTTTGCAATTTCATTGCACAGCAACAATTGTTGCTATTAACTAGATGCAACAATTTGATAACAATTTTTACCACAGTTTGCAATTATCAAGGTACAAGTTTTTTTTAACACTTGCGCTAGATACGATGATCAGCAGTTACATTGTTGCTGTGAGCTGCAAGGAAAAACTAAAAACAACTCGTTTAAATATCCAGAACAACAGCTGAATATGTATCTAATACATAGATTAGTATTTTTAATAGAAATTTTAATATTTTGAAGTTTGTTTTTCAATAATTTCAATTTTGCATAATCGCTATGCAGTATTTGCTACTGAACTTTTACATAGTTGCAAATGCAATAAAAGTTCTTGTTGTTCTTTGTCAATGCACTTAAACTTTATTATCAAGAGTTTTGTTCAACAAAACGCAACAGTTACTGGTGTTTTTTAATTGTTTTTGTCCACAAATTTTATTACAAAGTTTTGAAATCGATTTGAAGTGTCCATAAAGTCCAATTTATATTACCAGCTCAATTTTTTTTGTCACAAATCTTGGCTACGACAAGATTTTATTGCCATTTTTATAATCAATATTGCGTGTGTAGTGGTAAACTTTATATTGGCGCATTAAGATAAAAGAAATCATAAATCGCGCAATAAAATTTTGTCACTACTGACTATTTTGTATTTTTAAATAGTACCTACATACCACAGACTTAGCGATCCGTTGAATATTTCAGGTTTGATTTCATTGCTGTTGGTATTGATATGTAATAAAGTTCACATTTATGCGAACTATACAAATTAAGAGTAAGGTAAAAAGAAAAACTGTTAAATTGTTTTATCGCGTCTGCCTCTGATATATTGTGTTAAGGCCATTGCGTAGCTAACGAAAATATAGAAGGCAGACGTTTACACTGCTTTATTTTGTATAATAGTAATTGTTTATATGTTAACAAAAACTCGATTTAATAATTTAATCGTTTTTTTTAGAATTTCGTTGTCTTCTGTCTTATCCCTAGAAGTTGAAAATGCACGAGGCAGGCGTGTGGGTTTCTGCTTTTTAAAAATATACGGGGTTGCATATGACGAAACCGTTGATTTTGTTCAAATTCGTATATTTATATTTGTACGATATCTAAAAATATCAAAATATCGTAAATTTTCCAATAATCTTGCCTTCTAGAACTTATGTGCATTTGTTTGTAAACTTATGGTGTAGCGAACTTCAGCTTACGATGTTTCGAAAAAAAGTAAAAAAAAATATGGATGCTAGGCTCAAACAGCAATATATGAAAAAAAAATTTCAAAAAAAATTAGAGATGCAAAAACAAAATAATGTTGGATTTGGCGTGGAATGCCCCATATACACAGTCAGCAAAATAAAAATAAAAAAATACGAATTTTCGAAAAAATAAAATAGTAAATTTTGCATAACAATATTATTTGCACGGTATTAAATTTATAAAGTTATATCCTTAATAGTGTGCGCTTCGAGTTCTCAAAAACGTCTGCCTTCGAAAAATCAGCGCTGGATGTCTGCCTTCTCTATTTTTATGTTTTTTCTTAGAAAAAAGAACCAGTCTGCCAAGAGGCAGACGCGATAAAATGATTCATTACTTAATTTTTTTTCAAACATATGCATTCATAACATTATAATTTTTAAATACAGCAACTACTAAGTAGCAGAGGTTGTTTCTCTCATTATTTATGACATAATCTTTATAATTATCGCAATCTGTTTATTTCAAAATATGTATTAGAAAAAAAATTAATTTACTCTTAAAAACAGCAAAAAGAACGTCTGACTCTTGCAATTATCTGCTTTTGTGCTTAGACAAAATTTTTAAAATAAACGGCAGATGCGTTGAAATTGCTTATGATGCGTTTTTAATTTTAATTTTAAAGTGCTCGAAATCTGGTTGATTTAATGAGCGTGTATAGTTAAATGGATAATCGTTTGGTCTAAGTGAGTCGGTTCTTAAGCTGATTGCCACTCCTACCTTACCTAAGCTAACCTATGTACTTAACGGATAACGAAGATAGCATTCAAATCTAAAAAAATGTTCTCCTCTCATTAAACACTTTTTCTATCTATTGGGAAAAAGGATGCATTATTCACAATTCTTACCGATAAATTTTGTTTGTCGATTTCAAACCTGCCCATAATTTTTGTAGTTTTCTTTTTATTATTGGAAACCAGTTAATATAGCGAATCCTAGCACATATCTCCCGTAGCTAAATAGTATCTGCCTGACAGCTTTGTGCATCATTAAATTTTCTATATTTTTTTTTTCATTTTCTTATTGGCTAATACATCAATAATATGATTGCAACAGCTATCTGCTGTGCAACATTTTGAGTATTTGTGCGTACAGACTGACTGTCTGTCTGTCTACTGTCCACTGTCCACTTGTCCGTTTTGCTTGTTTGGCGTGAAAAACATTCTTAATGTACGCAAAAATAAAAATAAAAAAAGTTTTCATTTAAATTTTTCTGGAAAAAATTGCTAGAAGTAGAAAATTAATGTCAGTGGGAATTTTATTTACGCATAGTAGAAAATCTGGTTATTCTCTTTAGCTGCTTATTGGGTATAATGTTATTGTGATGCATATTGGTCTGGCAAGCTTTAGAACGGGTTATTAGGGATCATTCGGAACATATATTTACATTGGACAACTTTGGTTTAATTTTTGAAATTTTACATTACTAAATACTTAATAGAAAATACTTAAAAAAAAAATTAGTGAAGCTTTCTACTGACATAGTTTTATCTGTTGCTAAATGGAATCATCAGCAATCTTTGAGCCGATGATTGAGTGTTTTTAAGCCTGGTATGTTTTCCTTTTTGGATAGATCTATTGAGAACCTAAGCAAAAAGGCAAACAAAGTAAAGTCAAAATTACTTTTTCTGGTTTCTTAAGGATCACTGATGATTACATTTGGCAATGTATGAAGCTATTATAGTATGACTAGCTGACGTTATGCTTTGAATACTTTGTTTCATTGTTGCAACCCATTTTTGAATACATATAGTAACTCATTTTTGATTACAAAGTACATATCCCATTTTTGGTTACACATCAAAGAAAAATTTCCATATCGCTTAACTGTTTTCTAAATTTGTTTATCACGCGCGTTCAAAATCCATAAGTTACCAGCTTAGATGTAATCATCTCCTGCCTATGATTTGAAATTTTTTTTACCGCTTAATAACAGTCACTCTAATCGTCACATCGCTACGACGACTGCCAAAAAGCATAATGGATATACATCATCGTTTACCGCATATGTTTCGCCAAACATATTGTTGGCGTAGCAAAAGAAGGCCTATAAAACGGCATTCGTACTCTGTAGCACCAATCAGCGTGATCAATCAGCAGCGTTCAACAACTAAAGTAGCGCACTCTACGTGAATTCCATAACAAAATCTATGCAACTGACAAATTTTCATGTGCAGGAGCAACAGCAGAAGGAGTAAAAAGCCGCAAACAAATATTGCTACTACGGTCATCTCCACACTTTTACGATGCTATCTGCGCTTTAGCCACCGTTACTTGGCCACTACGGCGTTGTAGAAGTTATGAATTCGTTTGTTTGGTATTTCGGTTGATTTGATTTATTGGCTGCCGGCTGCAAATTAAGTAAGAAATCAACGTCATTGATTCGCATTAAATTGTCTTTAGTTTTACGCGCGTTCAACCAACGCTCCAGGATGTGCGATTTTGTATGGCCTATTAGGATATCGTAGTTAGGCTGCAGTTATATTTATGAACCGTTTTTAAGTACACGGCTAATAAAAACCGTTTAAATTCAATTAAGAATTTAATTTTTGAACTATAGAATAAAAGCAATAACGGTGCTGATTGTTGCATGAGATAAAATATATTGTTGCAAATTAGCACAAGATAGGACTTTGTATATAAAATAGTTAAGATGCTGCAAAAAATATATTTTTTAACTACCAAGGCAAAATAAATAATAATTAAAGTTTTAATAAATTTTTAAATCAACAAGCTTTTTGTTTATTCACTGAATTTTCCCATTCTGAGCAATATTTTGGCTTGCAGCAACTAATCCGAAAAATTATGTTGCTGGAAAAAAAGTGAGCTTTTGTTAGTCATTACCTAATGCCAACATCTCATCTTTACCAATTTTCAATAGTTCAATGACACTTAGCAATTTTTAATATTAAAATCAACAACGTTATATAATTTATCGCAAATCTTTTGCTCCATTAAAAAAAAGAAGTAAAATGAAAACTAAAAATTGTCGCAAACAATTTGCGTGTTGCTATTAGATCATCATAATCATCATGTGAGCAATAACAACAATAACGATTTCAATAAAATTGTCAATCTATTATAGAAATACTTTTTTTTTTTAAAAACACACCAAGCCATTATGAAATCTAGACCAAGCGTGGAATGTTTTTACAACCTAACTATGATTGGGGTTGACATGCGAGAACAGGTCAAATTCTGGAAATCGTAAAAATTACTTCAAGGTTCATTCAACTGATCTGATTGGCATGCGTCGTGCTATGACGTTAAAACAGACTCTTCATTCACTTGACACTTGTAACGAATTTGCAACTGATGTTGTTGACAGCAGCGACCTCTACCGCAAGTAAATCTTCTACGTAACAACAACTCGTGTAGTTAGTTCATGGCGCGTGTCTTTGATTTCAACTCAAGTGAAAAATGTCCCCAGGGTAAGGCATCAATCGGCGTTGATGCGTTGGATGTTTGCTACCTTTGCATTTGAATTGGCCTAACATCGAGCAGTTTGTAGGACGGTAATGCAACGCTTGTGTTTGCGTTATTTCAACATTTTGCATTGCCAGTAACAACAACATAATCTATCGAGCTTACAATGCAATGCGAGTTGTTGTGCGCGCCTCTTGCATGTCCATTTGTTTTACTTCCACGTATGTTGCGTTGTTGCACAGTGATTCGACAGTGAAGAAGTTACCTTCAAATTAAATAATTTTAATTGAATTTAGTTTTTATAAATAACATTTTGTTAGCAGACTAAAGACTTTTAAACAGTTCTGAACGTTTTTCTACGCATCTCCATCTAATCCTTATAACATCGCACTAATTTTCAACTGAGCAACATAGCATTTTTATTCAACATTCGCATAAAAATGTCGCACTGTGACGCATTTGCACTGGCGACAAGCCAATGGTGCATCAGCATCAGCATCACCACCACGAAAGTGGCATAAAATTAAATGGAGCACTTGAAGCATTTTTACTGATCTCACTAGTTAGATGACGATGACGCGTAGATTTTCGGCATCAGCATTGCGGACTACTTCAATGTGTTCCATTGCCAATGCCGTTGCAGCCGCTGGTGCTACATCTTCTTGGCTTGGTTTGGTTTGGCCTGACTGCCTGTTTAATTTTCACAAAATGTGGTCAATCGAGTCGTCATCGTCGTCGTGTTGCCGCTTAGGAATCGCAATAAGCTCAGTGTTAGAGCATCATTAGTTTGATTCCTTGCAACAACAGCAACAACAAATGCAATAGCAGTAAGCAGCGAATTGTCGATAAGCCGCTTAACAGGTTCACCACTATCCCCAATTGTGCGCAAGTGTTACTGAACAATCCCAGGGAAGATTTTGGCTTAGTTTTTGCTTCCGCGCTCAGGCTGCATTTGCCTATATATTGCGGCAGATCGGCATAATTTTGACCACAACGGGAAGCTTGTCAAACTGGAATGTCTTAACGTGGTGATGAGATTGGTGCTCTTCCTATTCTGTTTGTTTTTTTTACTTGCGATCAACGGCTGCGTCTCAGCTGCTTTTGCAATGACTTTTTTTATTTTTGTCTATCAAGGAGTGGATAGCGACAGTTCATGATTGGGTTTATTTAAAAAATGTTTTTTTTAGCCTAAAAATTTTCTGTGAAGCTGCTAATAAATTTGTAGCGTAGGTCAGAGATGATCAATTCAAAACTCTTGAAACCAAAATCGGTTCTGGGCCTCGCCTATCGAGTGCTAGTCACTTAGTGAAATTCCCCGTACTCTGACATTTTTCTCTTTGCAATTTTCATGCGATATTTGCAGTATTCTTCCCGTTTGTTTGCTGTTTTCTTATTTAATTCGATTTGTGCGCAATTTGCGAAAATTTATGTTTTTCTGCGCATCAGCAGCATCATCAGCATTGTGGCGACAGCAGTCGCAGTCGCAGTCTCACACCTGGTGCTGCACACAATTATACTATGGATGTGGATGCGCTGATTCACTTTGTGCCTGGCTAATTGATTTCATACAGATTCTGCGCATGCAATTCCGTATTTGTTGACGCCGTTGTTTTTGTTGCAGGTACCAAATTCGCAGAATACGCGCGTGCATGCATGCACAACAATAACCTGTACTTAGTCGAGACTAACTATTGTTCATTAGCTATACAGCCTTGGGCAGTGTTTCACATTAAAACTTCTTTTTGTTTTGTCTATCTGCAGGTACAATGGATCTGCTCATTATGCGCAGAATTTATTTTTTTAACTTCATTTATACGAGCAGACTACATAGTGCTATTGAAAATTGTAGTGAACAAATCTGATTACAGTTTGTCGTATACGTTGCCTCAAATTTATGCTCATGCCTTTAGAATTTTTAAAGCTTTTCTTTCAGAATAACTGATATTATTTATACATTAACTGTCCAAAAAAATTTTTTTTTTGCTGGCTATGGTAAAACAATCCTGGAGTGTATTGAAGCTATATTGAAGATACGATATAATGTTTAAAGGGTGGAAAAATTTTGAAAAATCGAAAAATGTTGAAAAAGTTAACACGGTCGAAAAATGTTGAAAAAATTGAGGAAATGTCGTATGTGTCGAACAGTTAAAAAAATATTGAACCAATCTTAAAAATTTCGAAAAATGTTGATGTGAAAGTTGAACAGTCAGAAAATGTTGGAAAATGTTGCGAAATTTTGAAAAGTCGAAAAATGTTGAAAATTTATGAAAATGTTGTTATAGACGGAATATGTTGAAAAAATTTGAGACATGATGGAATAGATCGAAAAATGTTGAAGAAGTTGGAAAATACTAAAAAATTCAAAACATATTCTAAAATTTGAAAAATGGTGAAAATGTTTTTAAAGTCGGAATATGTTGAAAAAGTCGAAAAAATATAAAAAAAAAGTTCGAGAAATGATAAAAAAGTTGACTATGTCGAAAAATGTTTAAAAATAGAGAAATTTTGAAATGTCAAAAAATGGTGAAATATGATGTAAATGTTCATAAAGACGAAAAATGTCGAATAAATTGGAAAGTGGATTTTTGTTCTGTAGTGATTATCTTATAGCGTGTTGTAGGCAAAAAAAAAATTTATTCATATTTATGATTGATAAAAATTATACAAAAATTTTATATAATATTTTTCATTTAACAATTTGTGACATTTTTCTAAGTAATAATAATAAAGTTTGGCTACTACAACTACTTGAAATAATGTAGCTACTTAGCAAAAAGTTGCATGCGATAAAATGGTCTTTTTTTTGCATTCAATATCTCAGGTGCATTACTGAAGATTTATTCTATTTGTTAAGTTCTTCCAGCTTCTTTGTGCCGTCTCCTTGTCATATTCTTGTTCTCTCCTTAGCAGTTTCTGTTCTGTAACTTCTTGTTCCTTCTCATAATTATTTAGTTGACTTTTGCCATGATTTCGTCTTCTCCGTAGTATTTTCCTGTTCTTTCTTTTAAAATTTTTTTGTATCCCACAAAAATTAATTTATTCCATCAGTATGTTGTCCTTAGAAGAAAGTACGGTAGATAAATTAAAAGAAAGTGATGATATTCTGGATCAGCGCTACTTCCTGAGTCGATCAAGCCGTGTCCGACAGTCTGCTTGTAAAAATCACAATTACGTAAAGGCAAATCAGAATATATGTAGTTTTCCATTGAAGACCATTTACAGCTTAGAGTAATAAGAATATCTTTTTATTTCAATACAATAAAAGGGCTCGTGGAAAAGTGGGCGCAGCACCTGTCATATAAACTAAATTTTTAAAATGCTGCATCAGTAGGGTTATTTTAGTAAATGCAACCAAAACTGGCAGAGATGCTAGGAATTGGGCGAATTTAAAAAGCACGCGTGGCGATTTAATTTATACCTTATGAATTGTTTAACGATAATACAAATAATAATAATAATATCAAAAAAAAAAAATAATAAAAATTTCCATGTAGAGAAAAACCAATTTTTGGAAATATTAGTAACAATTCTGGTGAATATAGTCAAATTGAAGTTATGTCCACGAAACTGTGGAAAATATTAAAAGAATTATATACTTTTTGATACGCCATGAAAACTAGCATCGTATAAGTATAAGTTTAGGCCGGATTTTAGAATACAACTCTCAAATTAATGTAGAAATCAATACTCTTTTTAATAAGGGAAGGTGGGGCCACATTTTTATTTTGCTCAACTGAAAACGATATGTTCAAAACTGATGAAAATTTGCAGACACTTCTTTTCGGGCGAGTATCATACAGAGCAAATTGTAAGCGTACACTGGTCAACTACCAATGTGAAAATATGCTTAGGCTAAGAGACGACGTTGGTAGTTGTGTTAAACTATCTATCTTGACATAATGCCGAAATATGGCAGTGTCTCACGATTCCCCACCCTCCCTAATATTATCTTGAAGAATGTTCATAAACAAAAAAAAAAAAAAATAACGCTTCTCTCAAAATATAATCCAAACAAATCTAAAACAGCACCTGGTGGAAAATATTGTACTTTATTTCTCTACTGGGTGTCTTTATTTTCTTGTTCTCTTCATGCTTTATTTTTGCCCTTTCTCACTAGTTTCTGAATATATTCTTGTTACCAATTTGCTATCCTTCATCTTCTTAAAAACATTTTGTTAACTGCTATCGCATTTTCGTCAGCTCCTAGTTATATTTCTGTAATATTTTTATCATCCCCTTGTGATCCAGTCGTTAGTTTCAAATCAGTTAATGTTCTCCGTTTTCTTTATCTATTTATATCATTTGATATCGGCATGTAAGTTTATTATCTCCTTCTTGTCATTTTTCTGTCATATTCTTAGCATATTTATGCTATCTTTATGTCATCTGTTTGAAATCCTTTTGTCACTAACTTTTAAACTTGGTATCATCTTTGCAATCTTCTTATAATTTCCTTGTCATCCTTTTGTTATTTTCTTGTTTGTTTCTTAATATTGAACGTAGTTTTGTTCGCTGTATGTGATTTCATTTAATTTGTGTCTACTTATTATCTAAAGTACTACTCATATGTGTGACTGAAATCAAACAAAGTGTTTTTTTTATTTGCTAATTGTGCAAAATATTGAGCATTTTTTAAAGCTCTTCAGTGTTGTAGTAACATTAAATTTGATACAATTTTAATCATTCATAGTACGCAATAAAGCAAAATGTGAATATGATGTACTTAATAACTGAAATAAATAAAATAAAATTAGTCATATGATTAATAAAGCAAACTAAAATATTGAGCTGAAACTTACGCTGGTAAAAGCTTGAATTTCAAAAGCATAAAATGGCTTGGCGCGAAACTCTAAAGGTTTCTGAGCGCGTTGTATTAGAAACATCAGATCGCGTTGAAATCGAGGAGATTGAACAAACCAATTGTTGATTTCAAAAGCAGCGGTAGCGACATCCAAAGACTAAATGAAAGAAGAAAATATATAGCTGAGCCTAAAAATATGCAATTTAAAATGCTGCAGTTTTGTTATTACAAAACTTAATGACGCATATAGTACGATTTATTGCATATTTTAAGGCATATTTCTTAAACTTTTCAATTTTAATACAGGCCGAAAAATTAACAGTAAATCGAGATATCTATTAACTCATATAAACCTACATCAAAGTACACCAAGTTACCCATTACACACCAATAGAAGAGCTGCGTAAAACCAGCCACCATATAAATTTGAAATTTTAAAGCAACCAACGGCTGATCCTTAGCCAACAATGCCTCAAATGCAGTCAAACAAATGATAAAAGTGCTGGCTGCCATTTGCGCCAAAAAATTCAAATAAAACACGCGATTTATGCGCTCGATGAGTCTAGAAATATCATATATGTATATAGGGAAATTATTAAGTCAATCTCACGATTTAAAAAAAATACTCATACTCACGCAATAATATGCTGATGATCAATAATAATTTCACGCAAATCCTGCCACATATTGTCACATACACCATCTTCACCCAGCTTTCTTATGCGTAGACAAAGTATACGCAAACTTAGCGTAATCTGACTGAACATATGACATCCCAAATTATCAATTAAAACGATTGCTCCCAAACAGTAGATTGTGCAAAAGCACTGAAATACATAAATTCCATTGCAGACCCACGCGTGTCGTTCGGGATTATGTAACTCAAAGGGAAATTTAGCACGATATGGCAGAGGATAATCACTGAAAAGTGGTTGCATACTAATGGCGACGAAAAGTATTAAAGCCATATGAATATAAAATGAAAATGAGAATAGTTCGAATAAGTAGAAGCGACGTTGTAAATTGCGTATTTGGCGATTCTCCACAAGCAACTGAGCACAACGGGCGTGCCTGCGATTCAGTTCTAGTAATATCTGTTCAATTTCTGTAGTGCTGTTGCGATATTGATAGATTTTCAGTAGAATCAAATAGAGCTGAAAATGAATGGAAAATAGAAGAAATTACTTAATAATTCCCATAGTATATATCCTCTGTATCTACTCGCGCACGCGCACTCCTGCTGTATTTTTCATAATGAAATTACTCTCTTAACTTCTCATTCTATCTTCTCTCTTTAAATGTAACAAAAAAAAAAAAACAATTAAATGAGAGTTTGTTCTTTGAACTTTGAGCCAACAATGACAATAACAAGAACAACACCACAAAATTCAAGAAGCAGCATAAGCAATGAAAAATTAAACCACAATTTTTGTGTGAGTTTTTAAAAAAACTCAATCCAAAAAATGGATATATAACCTTTTTTTTAAAAAAAAATAATACAATATCCTTTTTTAGCATAAATTTGTTGTTTCAGAAAAGAAATTATTAAAATCGGTTAAGTATGTTTTGCGCCAAAGCGTTACAAACCATTTCCATATGAGCAATTTTTATATAAAAATTTTAAATTATAGACTCAAATGGTCAAGAGAAAATAATTTTTAGTTAAAAGTCATTCGTTATTGATAGCCTACTTAACGAAATGATTTAAAGTTTCGAATTTTATAATTTCCTCAGAGCTTAGTTTTGTAACTTTCCGTACGCTTCAAATCGATATAAAGTGTACAATAATCAAAAAAATTTCAGTCATTCTTACAAATGGAGTATGAAATTAGCAGCATAAAACAAAAATTACTTCCAACATAAAATACAAAAATTTCCACTGATTTCTCTTACCCCCAGCAATACCACAAGATCATCACCGAATAGCACAATATCAGCGCTAGCTTCATAAAGGTCACAGGAAATCGTCGCAACAAAAGTGATTAGCAACAACATGATCATTGTATTATAGAACTTGTAAAGCCAACTGTCGCTACCATCCTGTTTTAGCCATAAACCAATAAGTCTGCGAATAAAGAATAAAGATAACTAAATTATAATTAAATAGCTTTTTTTTTTAAATCTATCATACTTTAGGGGCCGTTCAAGTATTACGTAACGCAATTTTTGAAGATTTTTACCCCTCCCCTCTTCTCCTTAAACCTTGCGGTATCACCCAAGTGACCATGTTTACCTAAAAGTCACAATTATGTTGTGCAATGTACCGGAAAGCCATATTAGCGACTTTTGATATGTTTTAGTCGCGTTTGCGATAGTAATAAATAAAACAAGAGATTTTTAACTCGCAGTATAACGCGATGTTCGACCCCCCCCCCCCCCCCTAAGTGCGTTACGTTATACTTGAACGGCCCCTTATTTAACTATTTGGCAAGCTACTGTAATATAACTAAATAATTCTCTGATACAAACCGCATATATCTTCGCATAAATTCCATAGAAATATGCGTTGGATGCTGTTGGTTTTTGAGAACAATAATAATTTGGTGAAAAGGCGCCAAAACGCCATCTGTGGCAACTTCTAGGTGTGCACGCCACCAGTCATCACTACCATAGTCGTCGTCGTCATTGTTGCTGTTGCAATAATTTTTATTTAATAACGTGACTTTGCTATTAGCCATTTGCTGATTCTTGTTCTTTTTTTGTTTTTTATTGTTAGTATCTAATAAAGACCTTTATTGGCAAGAAGCACCAACACAATTGAATGAAAGGATCAAGTAGAGGTTTTGCTGTTTTTATAGCCCATGCGGCAACAATTTCCTATGCTAAACTACTACAAATTAGCATATTTAAACCAAATGTAAACTTTCAATTACTGGAGGAGGAAGCACCTGCAGCGATTTTTTTATGCATGCCATGCCATGCAACAAATGCCAAAGATTCCATGCGAGTAAATATTAGAAATTCAATTAGGTAGCGGAGGAATTGCAAAAGGTTATTCGCATTGTATTAATTCTAGGGGGCTATGTAGCGGCATGTTGTACTGATAGTGAGAAAAAAAAATAAAGTTAAAAGGAGACTGCAAAAAAAAAAAATTATTTATGGCATGAGAAATTTGTTTCATGTAATTTTTTAAGAAAAATATCAAACATCATATTCGTACGCAATTAAAATATTTAGACCTTGAAAACATGCTATGCTTTACATGATATTTTTTTCATGATACTTTTTTCATTTTATTTTTTTTTTCATGATATTTTTTTCATGATATTTTTTTCATGATATTTTTTATGATATTTTTTTCTACTAACGATATTTCAAAGATATTTCTTAATATGTACTTCTTAGTCTACTCAAAGTTTCACTCACTCAAAAGAGTTATAAGCGTATGTACAAACGATCCAATACATGAACTAATTGATGTTTTTTTTTTACCATAAATTGTAAAAAGCTGTCTAATGATAGCTTTTGCATTAGTAGATTGTTAAGAAAAGAAATTTCGAGCCATTAGGAATCTGTTAAAATTGTGTAATGATTTTGCAGCAACCTAGAAAATTTACATATTTATATACCTGAGACAGTCGCAACAGGACACACCCAACTTGACAGCTGGCTATGATTTTATTTCATAACATGTGCATCAATTTAACTACACCTGTAATAATCCAGTCTAATGATAGAATACGTTATAAAACTGTAAAAGACGCCCCAACAATTAGCAAGTGCAATAATAACGACAAGAGCAACAATAAAAACAACAACAACAACAACCAACTAACTAACTGGCCTATTAAAATAAAGTCAGACGAATTGTAGGTTTCATAACCGCTGATTAATACGAATCGCAGATGAGTTGTTGAAAATTCCAGTTGTTTGATGCATCAATAAATCGCATGCGATTAAATTACCCGTTTGAAAGGAATTCAATGTATTTTTTTTTCTTTTTTGTTTTTCGTTCAATAAATTATTATTTACCACAGCACAGCGGCAAATGTTAAGTAAAGGTAATGAAGTAATTTTTCATTGGAAATAAAACTAAAAAAAAAATGACAAAAGTTGTTTGAATCTCGTTTGTTGGCATTTGATGCAGTTGCTCTGATTAAAGTTAAGTTCCCTGCAGATTCTTCAATCAAGATTTTCTGTATCTCTTAATAGAATTTTACACTTCATTGGAATTTTAGTTGTTTCAATAGTAGTTTCATTTTTATAGATAGAAATTAATAGGCGTGGTTGTGTGTGACTGGGCGTCAAATTCATATGACTGAGATTAAAATGTAATTGTTCGTAGAAAATAAAAAAGTTATTTGTGGGCACACGCATTGCTTGTTTTTTACTAGTAAAAATTTCAGTACTTCATGAGGAATATACGCTTAAAAACTAAAATTCGGATATAAAAAAATGCAATTTGGGTGATTACTCGCGGAGTTATGAACATTAAAAAAAAGAAGCTTAAAAACGTTAGTTTCCAACAAAAATAAGTTTTCAAAAAATTTTCAAAAAAATCAAGATGCAAAAGCAAAATGTTGTTCGATTTAGCGTGGAATGCCACATATATAAATAGGGGATGGCAAAGCATACATTTTTAAGTGCCATAATACAACATAAACGCGCGACCCTTTTTTTTTTTGTTAAAAAGGCTATGAAGTGGGATGGTATTGAATGTAATTATTTTCCAAAATTAGGCGGTGCCACGCCCCTAACAGGAAAATATGATTCCACGGCTAAACTAATGGACCAAATGCGATCAAATTTTGAATATAGATAGACTGAAGGTTGAAGAGGGATATAAAGAAAGTTTTAGGTAGGCGTTGCACCGCCTGATAAAAGTTTTTACGGACATTGATCGATAGGATAGGATTGAACGCTAAAGAATGAATACTTTTATTTTATTGGGAGCGCTGGGAAAAAATAATTTTAGTATATTGATAAAGTCGAGACAGCCGTATAAAATTTAGAAATTTCAATAAAGCTGAATAAGTCGTAGATTATTGAATAGTACATTTTCTTTCATATTCACCATTAAAAATGTTCACATAATTAAAATTTATACTTTTAAACATCGTTACATTCGATCCTACATAATACATTATATAGGATCTTGAATTGTATGTGATTGTGGGCAAGTAACAACTGCAGCAACTACATACTTAAAATTTTAATTGTTCTAACTATGAATCATACTAAAATCTTTTACTATTCCCGGTTTATAAAGCAATACAGCTGATGCATTGCATAAGGATATTGCACCTGCTATTGCGTGCGTTGTATTTTACAGTTACTGTTATTATTTCTTTGACTTGGGTATACCATTTTACTGTCATCTTGCCTATTCCAATCGCGGCAACATAACCATAAAAACGCATCATAAATTTAAAGAGCAACTTGTTTCCTGTAACAAGTGCAATTATATTTGAAGTGCGTTTGTTTGTCATGGCACTCAACGGTATAATTATTTTTCGGACATTTCTTTGAAAAATTTCTTATGTTATGGCAATACACGAACCGGCAAAAATTAAAGTAGAAATTTAATAAAATTTATTGCAATTGAAGTTTAGAAAAACTCCAGCCAAAGTATAGTTGCAGTAATGAGAAAAATTTGGGTTACTAAGCAAAAATAGAATTCACTACTACTTGAATGATTAAATAATGCCATAAAATATTGTGACATTAAAAATACTTTTGACACAGCATAAAAAAAATAGATGCTCATAAGTGTTGCTGTTTTTACAGTGCTACAAATTACTTAATCTTAATCAAGTAGCAGTAAAAGATAACATATCTATATTCAGATCAATATGTGTGCTATTTACCACTTAAAATTGTATAGTCCAATTTTAATTAGAATTAATAGCACATCAAGATTATAATCAAAAAATTACAGCCACTCGTTTTGCAAACGCATTAAGAAGCAGCGCTTAATAATAAACGGAGCTACCACATTTATCGATACAAATTTATCGAAAAGTACCGCTATTGATCTAAGGCACATTTTAAAGAATTATTAATAGCAACTAATTTTAAGCCGCATGCGCAATTGTCCGCGTAAATGCATAGCATACAGTGTAGCATGATATTTGTTCAATGCGCATGCGTTCATGTTGCCCAGTGGCACCTTTGATGTGCGGTTTTTCTCAAGCAGTTAAAGCGTCTCCTCATTGCTCTTGGCAATGTTTAATATTTGCAATTTTTTTTTGTCCAGATTCCTTAGATTGAATTATTGGTTACATTTGCTATTTGCTTTTTAAATTGGGTCTATTCTGTTGTACTGAGCATTTCGTTAATATTTATGAGCATCGTTTGGGTGTTTAAATCGTTTTTGCCCCCTTAGCTTAGTTGGAAGGTACACATACATATGTATGTGTGTATGTATGTGTTCTTGTAGTGTAAAACTAACAAACGAGATATTTAAATGCCCGTGCGCCGTTTTGTGCCTATTAAACACACCTCATTTTTAATAGCTGCTCATATTGTGTCTTTTTTTCTGTTTTGCTTTTTGTTCGATTCTTAAGTGTTCGAGCTCATTGCCAGTCATTGTAGTTAATTGTGTGGAACGTTGTTACCGTTGGCTAGAAAAAGTGTAAAATCGCAACTGTTCAATGTTGCAGGACGTTCTCATAGTGTCGCAGTGACTTGTATGCCATTTCGCAAAAGTCTATTTGCAGTAGACGCTGTGTTTAGTAAAATAATTACTGCTATTTATCGTTAGACATTTGTGCAGCTTCAGATTGCGTGTAGTTACATTTTTTATCGATATTTTGTGGGAGTTTTTAGATTTTATGCTTCCTAATTGAGTTTAGCTTAGCAGGTTGATTTTTCAAATGTACTCGAATTAAGGAAGGCTTTGGACATTTTGAATAAAAAGCATAAATTTAAATCACGTATTTAAAATGATTTTGGAAAAAAAAAAACCGTACATCTCAGAATATATCGCTTATTTCTATCTCATGACACAAAATTTTAGTTGCAAGTGGATTTCAGAACGAAGTTCGTGCTTTTGAGTACGAAGTTCGTGCTTTTGAGAATGGTCTCATCGCAAACAAATGAATTTTTATTAAATAGCATAGCAATTTACAATAAAAAATTAACAAAATAATTTCCAGAAGCAAATATCTCGGAAGCTACTTAAGATAGAGGTAAAAGATCCGAACAAAAGTTTAAAAATTTCAAGAGGGTTAAGTGTGAGTGATCTTACCTTTGACCTTGAAACCCATTTTTGATTACAAATGTGATTTTTTTTATGCAAATCCATATTTTCTTATCGGATTTGTATTTCATGGGAAAATATTTTTTGTGACACATTTGCAAATCTGTACCGACAAGGTAAGTTCCATGAAAGTTCTTGAAAAATGTTTAAAATATTGGAGGAAGCAAATGCAATGAAATTTTAGTGAGTGAGATTTTAAAAAGTATGATTGCAATTTGCAATCACCAAAATTAACTAAATGGGTCTTACGGGATTTTAAGTAAAAATTAAAAAAAAAAATTATATTATATGACCAATGCGTACGTAAAAAAATCCAAACGTTTTCGACATAATTTGAGGTCACCAAAGTAAAATTGAAATTAAGAAGGAAAATCATATTTAATATGGCACATCCAAGTTGAATAGAAGTTATTACCACACTTCTATTAAATTAAGGAAATCATATCGGTTCTTGAAAACAGATATATCAAAATTTTTTTTTGAAACAAATTTATCAAAGTTGGCAAGAGCCAAGTTTTGCAATAATCTTAAATATAATTGATAAAGCGTTGACAAGACACTTTCTTTAAACTTCTATGTTATATCCGGCACTATTAAAAAAACGATCTGGAAAATTTCAAAAAATTTCTATTGTACATACATATATCAAATAATAATGACATTTAAGCAGCAGATAAATTCAATAAAAAAATATTTTTACTACGACGAAAACATTCTTGCGCATCAAGCGACTTGGCGTCGCAAATGTACAGCCAAAGTGGACGCGTGCCACAAAGTTGAAGTATTTTCATTGAAAAACTTCAGTCTTTAATGACGTCCAGCGAAACCACATGAATGCAAACTGATTTAAAACAGTCTTACACAAATCAATTGTCGTAAAAATGCTATCAATAAAAAGATACTAAAATTTTTTATTGTGAAAGTTTAGAAGAAACGTATCAGCAAAACAATTTTAAGCAGCTTTAAGAAAAACTTTGAAAAAAAAATACCACAGAAAATCTTGTCAATGAAACACTTTCCACAGAAGTCTGGCAGCAGCACTTTAATACGATTAAGCGATTCTCTTTTCTATGCTGTTAACATGCTCCACTATTGCAAGATATTAAAGTATGAAAAAGAAAAGTCAGCATCAAATGCGGAAAATTCAGTAGAACAGTGAACAAAAATAATGAAAAATATTTCACAATTATTAACCTAATTAAAGTGTCAACAACAACAACGTTGCAAGATCGCTGTGCACGATCATTAAGCATACAATTAAACTTCAAATGTTGCAGCGCAATCTGCAATGGCAAAAAAAGAACCGCAAACTTAATTTTCCTTCAACGGTACACAAATCAAATTGTTGCCGTTGTTTTGGCTTAAATCATTTCAATGATCTTGTCGAATGTAAGTGATCAAGATACGGTTGATGGTCATTCATTGTAGGGAGGCGCAGCATCCATATAAAGTGATCACTTAATCTTAATCGCATGTAAGTGCATATGTGCATGTGGAGGTCTTATGAAAACAAATGAGAAAATTAGCTCATATTCCTGAAATCAATGATATGATCGGAATATTCTTGGTCATTATATTGCAATATGAACTAAATCGATATATTTATTTTAAATTGAACGGTGTTGGGTTGCATTTTATTCGCTTGTTTATGGCATTTATTTTTAGACATTATTTTCGTTTTTTTATATAAAATCTTATTATACTTTTTATAAAACTATACCCAAAGCAATCACATTTCCACCATAGATGGTTAAGATACTGGAAAAAAAGTCTTTTATACTCTGGACTCGAAAAAATGGGCGATGCTACGCCTCCCCATATGAGAGAAAAATCAAATCCATTATAATAATCTCATTAAGTATTCGGTGCAGATATAAAAAGTACGGACGATATTCAGTTTCATTAAAAAAAAAAAATGAGCGTTGCTACGCCTCCCATATGAGAAACAACGAAAACTATTATAACTCAATAACTGATTGCCGCAGATGAATAAGATTTGATACATATTATGTTTTGGCGTGTGGAAGGTTTTTATCATAGTTTAGTTTGAAAAAAATTAGTGAGGTCACACCCACTATTTCAGAGAAAGATCAAAATCAGTATATTTCATCAACTATTTGACGCAGATGAATGAGACTAACATAGGTTAAAGGTATGTTAAAGGTATGGGCAAAAATAAGATACAAAGAAAAAATTGGTGTTGCAACGCCTCCCATATGAGAAAAAAATTAATTTATTTAAATCGTCTCTTATTTGAATTAAGATTTTTATTCTCCAATCCATAGCGAATAAATAATGGCAAAAATCTAACCAAATCTGTTGAAAAGTGCCAACAGCAGCAATCGAAACGTTGCAACAATGGCAGACAATCAACAACCTTAGCTGTAGCTTTATTGCATCAGCAAATTTTCCTGCTGCACGCCGCTGCATGCTGCAAACATACGCTGTATTCACCGCTTCGACATGAACGTCTTGCACAAACAACATCTCTATTCATTGATCGTCATAGTACAACAATCAACAATCTAATCTGGATCTATTAACGAAATCTTCTTCCTGGTCTCGTTGTAGTAGACCAACTTTTAATAGCGCCAGCAATAAATTTTGTGGCTTGTTGGCTTTGTTTTTGTTTTTGGTTTTCTTTTATCTCTTAATGGCAAGTTGTTTGCAATTGCTGTTTTGCCGCGCGATCACTTTTTAAAATTCTCAAACTGTTTGTACTCGTAGCAGTTGTTTTTATGTTTTGTTTGATCGTTTGAAATTATGTCAAACAAATTAATTGTCATGGCATTTTTAAGAAGAAAAAGAGTCTAGTCTAGAAATATTGAAAGTTGTTTTATTTTATTTATTGCATTGAATTGGATCAATTTTGCTTTGCGGATTTAAGTATTAAATTATTAATTATAGTTTTCGCTTACTTATGTATATCGTAGAATTCATGCATGATTTCAAAGATTTCAAATGTGCTTCATTTCAATTTTGTATTGATGTAGTATCTATATTAAATACAAAAGTTCATAACTTTCTAAAATACAAATCAAGAACATAATATCATATATATGTAAACACCTAAGTAATGAAATTAGAAATTTTAAAAATAACACGGCAAAGAAATTTACTGGCAGCTTAACGGCTGACAAGTCTACGGAGTTTTCTCTTTGGAAAGCTATGAAAACTTTTAAGCGACGACTTACGCACAACCCACCTATAAAAAAAATGGGGACTGGGCTAAAAGTAATGATGAAAAAGCGACGCTATTTTCAGAACACCTTTCTGCAGCATTTTGTCCAAATGAAAGCACTGAAGACACAATTCTTCAAAATTACGAACATCCATTTGAAAATATTGGGTTTAATTGTACAACTGAAATAAAAGCCGTCATTGCAAACTTAAAAAAAAAAATAAAAACTTCAGGATATGACCTTATAACTGCGGAGTTGTTAGGAGAAATTCCATATCTCGCCATACTTAAATTATGCCATAATACTGAATGCAGCATTACGTCTAAAACATTTTCCAAGCTTTTGGAAAGTTGCTGAAATTACAATGATTTCAAAGCCTGGCAAACCTGCCACTGATGTTTCGTCATACCGACCAATTTCTCTACTTCCAGTACTCTCAAAAATTTTGGAAAAAACCTTACGAAGTCGAATTCAAAATATAATTGAGTTGAAAAAAATAATTCCAAATCACCAATTTGGCTTTAGAAAACAGCACTCTACCATAGAGTAAGTACACAGAATCTGTGACACCATTGAAAAATCCCTTGAAAAAAAAAAGTGTGCACTGCGATCTTTTTAGATATTTCACAGGCATTTGATAAAGTCTGGCACGAAGGCCTTTTGCATAAAGTTAGCAAATTACTTCCGAAAAATCTATGTCAATTGATAAAATTGTATCTTACACAACGATATTTCCGAATAAAATTCGAAGATGCATACTCGAATTTGAAATTAATTGAAGCAGGAGTACCACAAATTAGCATACTGGGCGCAATACTTTATTTGCTTTATACGAATGATGTATGTACCACAGTTGCCAAATTGTATATACATTAGCTACATTTGCTGACGACACAGCAGTACTGATAACAGGTGACAATGTTAATGACTCAACATAAAAAGCGCAGAAGGCAATTGATCAGCTTATAAGTTGGACAAAAAGATGGAAAATAAATATAAACAGCATGAAATCGACACATGTGAATTTTACAAATCAAAACATTGAGTATCGTCCAATTTCAATACTCAACAATCCAATACCATACTCGAATAATGCGAAATACCTCGGTATGAACTTAGATGCAAAATTCAGGTGGAAAGTTCATGTCAAAAAAAAGAGAGGAATTAGACATACGATATCGACAGTTATACTGGCTACTTGGGAAAAGATCTGCTTTGTCCCTTAACAACAAACTTCTAATATACAAACAAGTCCTAACTCCAGTGTGGTCCTATGGTATACAACTATGGGGCTGTGCCAAAAAATCTATCTTCGAAATCATTCAACGATTGCAAAATAAGGTTTTGCGTGGTATTGTAGGAGCGCCATGATATATACAAAACGCCGACCTCCACCGTGACCTATGTATTGACACCGTACCCAGTCTAATAAAAAAAAATTACGAAAATCACCATAAACGACTTCAATAACAAACAAACGAAGCAGCAACACGACTCCTCAACGTATCTGGTCTCGAAAGAAGATTACATCGTGCTAAGCCTCTTGACTTGATACGGTAAACAATATCTGAAGCAACCCATGGGAACATTTCAGATGGTAACTTAAAATCACGACGTTATTTTTCATTTATGAATCGCGTCATTACATTAATCATTAGAAACAAACTGCTTGTTAGTTCTAAGTATATAATACTAATAATAAAATCAATGTTTATTATTAGTGCAAAAAAAATATGCTAATTATGTTTTTTTATGCCTCTCAACTAAGCCTTATTAAATTTTTAGTTTTCTTGATATGAACTGCTCGTGATTTATCTACCAATTGCTGAAATTTTACACCGGAAAGGCCGTGAATTGCTTCTGCTCAACGAGATTTTATTTCTTTTTCAAAGTTTTTATCAGTAATTTTTTGTAAGAATTCACGACTTTTTGTGTTTTAAATCGATTGCTGCAGTGATTACTTAATATATTTTTTTTTTGATACAGCAAATCTTTTTAAAAAATTTCTTAATATCGCATTATAGCTAATGCGTTTATGCAGCTGCAATAGTTTTTTATCTAATGTATAATTTAGTATATTTTATAAACAATTTCTGCACATAACTGTTATCCCACGTTCCTTCTACCAGCAAATGGCAATTGCAGCAATTCCAGACTTTCATGCAGCAATTGTTGCATCTTGAAAATAAAAACAAAGCCGCAATAATAAACTGTCTCACCTCACAGCATCATACTTCCATAGAATACTACAGTAGAATCCTGTCCAAGCAAACCGTTTAGTAAGGCTGCTGCTGCTCAGCATGTTGCCAACATTCCGTGCATAAATACAAGAAGCCAACCAATCAGCCAACATTAGAACCATGAACAACATACAGCTAAGGGGACGAACTGGTCTCTACTGTTATTTGCATTACAATCAGTTGGGGTCGTCGTCGATAGAACGCTCCTATGAAGTGGTTTTATTTTAATTGATCAGACTTTGTTTGCATTGATGTTAGTGGGGGAAGTGGCGTTCAATTGAAGAGACACCATGTGCGCAAAGTCAGCAAACACCAATACATGCAACGCGAGCACTTAATGTTTAAAAGTGAACCAGTCTGTCAGGAGTCGTGAAGGCATATAGACGCATCATTTATTGGAACAACAACATTTTTATTGCGCCATTGAAATGATGATCCTTCGCTTGTTGCTGTAAATGTTGTTTTGCCGCTTGTCAATCGGATGTTGCTGTTTTCTTATCTGTATGCTCTACAGCACGCAAGTATTAGTTTGGGGGACAATTTTTTTCTCTATTTTTGTGGAAACGGTGTTCTTTATTCGTCGTGTTGTAACTATTTGTTTTTAACTGCTGCAACACTTAGATAATCAATTTATATGATCCTCAAATGGATTTGTGCGTAATCTTCAAAAATCAGACATTTTGTCGTCAGAAAAACAGCAAAAACTTGTGTTATCGTTGTCAAACAGATAATGTGCGCCCAAAGTTCAATCGATTGGAGCACTCTTACGATACATAAAATATCATTGATTATGTAGATACTAGTAGATAGTTGGAAAAGTGGATTATTGGTTTGTCCACTAATTTTTTCAAACATTTTTGCTGCAATGCATTTGTCGTGTGACTTTTACTGCTAACAATAAATTTAGATTACTATACAACGTCTGGTAAAAGATGGTCACAAAACAGGATCAAGATCGTGATTAACTGTCTAGCTTCTAATTGGGCTAAGAATAATATCTATGATATATGTTGCATTTCAGGCATAGCGGACGTAGCAAACATAGTTTTTTTATCAATTCCATTTTAATTTATGTACATGGTGTCTTCATAAGGCCTTAGCATAGATAAGGCATTTGAGAGATATCTTTGACTGAATTTTATGCCATGAGTCTGAAGTCATTTTTTTACATTTTTTATCGAAAAATCTCAACTAATTGAAAATTTAAACGGATATGTCATTGAATGCATTATTTGAAAAAAATGTGAATCAAATTGCAATAAAATACATGCAGTTAAACAACAATTTGGATGCTATCAATAAGCAAAATAGGTCACTTTCGCGCTTATCACAAAAACAGATCGACAAAATTTAATGCAAAACATATGTAATGCAACTGAAACATAAATTAGAGGAACTTTCCATAGAAATGCAATCAAATGGATGCAACGCACATAAAAAATGCTCAAAACAAAACCAGAAAGCTAATACGCATTAATCACGTCATTGGCAATGCACGATCGCAAATACAACGAAACTACTGATCGCACAGCGATATGCCTCGATCATCTAGGGAGCGTAGGAGTGTGCCCATGTCCGTAATGTACAAGTGCACGACCAATTAACAACAGACCGCAAACAAGACAGACAAAAAGTTCTATGCAAAATGTAACGCACTAATAAATAAAAATCGAGCAATGATCATCGTCGGCATGATAAGCCTAGTTAAGCTATATAGATAGATAGATGCAAGCGCGATCACCTGAGCTATAGACAAGGGTCATGCAACAAAAATAAGAAAAATTCAACAACAAAATTCCATAAACTGCTCCAATATGATCACCGCCACCACCACAATTGAAAAACCAAACCGAAGGAACGAACATGGTCATCAGTTTCCAACGATATGCGACAGCTAGTTGTGGGATCGAACACTAATAAAAACAACAACAAATGCGACTATGTAGCGCAATTGAATAACAAAACAAATAGGAAACAAAAAAAAAAAATGAATTGCGTTGTCAGCCATTTAAATAACAGATTTTTCTTACAGGTTGCGCGATCGTGAATGCTGCGATTTTTCTTTTCTTTTCTCATGTTGCTGTTGTTGTATTTTTGATTGTTGTTCAAGTTGCTTGTCAACATGTTGCCACATCGTTTTGCAGTTATTGTTGTTGTTGTGATTTTTGTGCAACGGTTGTTTTTTTTTTTCATTTTCTATTTATTGCACATCATTCTATGTCCGATGTTCATGCAATTGATCCAGTTCTGCTATTTTATTTCAATATTTTCGCTATACTGCATGGTGCTGATCTATGACTGGACAGTGAGCGAGGTTTTTTTGTGCGCCGACAGAAACAGCAGCTGCATCCGAAACATTGAAGATTGATCGTTGAACCCAGCATCGTCAACATGTTGTCAGTTATTCTCATTCGTTGGTTTGTTGGTTACATCATTGTCGTCAACGTCGTGGGTAGCAGTTCTGCAGTAAAATTGACAGTCAAGATCGATGGGGATGGCTGATAGAGTGATATATATAACTCCAAAGCGGGTTTGATGAGTTCTCTTTCAGGACAGCATAGCAATGTTTTATGTGGTTGGTTGTTGTTTTTGATAGAATCTTGCTACCGTATATTTGTGAATTAACATAAGTCAAGCCATTGTGGATCACATTTCTCGTGCTTTCCATTACAATCATGAGCTCGATCATTAGAAGTCATGGCATGTGTTGAAAATTATATAAGTAAGTAACTGATCTTGATATTTCTCATAATGAATCAACGTTATTTGAATAAAGTTCATAAAAAAATTACTTTATGATTTTGTCAATAGTTCTTTTGTGTCATTTTGTTATCAAAGAAGTTGGCAAGTGGCTTAATTTTTCAACGTATTAATTTGCTTACTGAATTATGTCAAGTGGAGTGACAAAATAATTAGAAGACAGGGAAAAATGTTGTTATGTTAACTCTGTCAAGTAAATGCCAAAAATTGCTCTATAGACCACAACATTGTACTTTAATATATAAAAAAAATTCGCTATCTTAAAAATTAAACCGAAACAGTTCCTGTTTCGTCGCTCCAAAATCTGTATGAAATCGCATCTAATAAAGACTTATAGCTCCGCAACAAATTGTAGTCTCAATTCAAAGCTCATGGAGTAACAATGACTGATCAGTCATTGAAGTAGATCCAATTCAGATTTTTAGTCAAGTTTAAAGAAACAGGCAATTTTTTTGTCTTGGAAGGAAATGCTCATTTGCTACGATACGCTATCATGTACTCACATACCATTTAATGATTCTATCAAAACACTTCTTCCGACATGATGCTCTGAATTTTCGGCAAAGGCTGTTTATGTAACTTTAAATAATGTTTTGCATTAGGGGCATATATATTTATTATGTTAGTCGTTTAAGGGGGGGGGGGGGTAAGGAAACAAAGTAGTTAATAATTTTCTTACTACTTCATACAAATGTTGGATAGATTTTTACACAGTGATTCTCGTCTTTCCCCCCTGGTCAGGGTTTTAAAATTAAGAAAAATTATTTCTCGATTTTGTTTTTTTATCAAGTAGGAATTATTCGTTTTTAAATAAAGCTATTTTCTTGATTCTTAATTTTTGTGGAGATCTTAAAACTATTGTCGATTCTTATGTATGTTCAAATTTGATCTGTAATATCAATTATCTAAAACATTTCTCAAGAATTAAAGTAATTTTTGAAGTCCAAAATGAAATTATAATATTGTTATTAAATTCAGAAAAGTTATCTCGCAGTGATCAGAAAAAAAGCATTCTCAATTTTGTAGGATTTATTAACATTCGTTCTTCTTGCACATCGATCGTGTGGCATAAACAGGTGAAACCGTGTTCAATAAAAAAGTCTTACTATAATAACAACAACCACTACAATAGTCTCCAGGGTTAACAGCTAAGTAATTTTTTTTCAAAAGGATTATTTGGATCAACCATAAGAAATATAAATTTCTGGTGCCCGCAAACGCCACTTTGTTTTTGTTTTTCATAATAAAATAACTCTCTGAACATCACATTCTATATTATCTCTTCAAAAATAGAAAAAAAAAATCAATTGAAAGAGAGTTTGATCGTTAAACTTAGATGCCAAATACAAACAATACAAATGAGAAGAAGAAGAAAAAACAACAATAACAACACAAAATTGAAGAGCAGCGTAAGCAACGAAAAACCAAAGCGACAATTTTTGTGTGAGGTTTTGCAAAAGCTTAATTCTAAAAAAAGAGTACTAGGCTTTTAAAAGTAAAAAATTAATATGCAATAAGTTTCTCTTGCACAAATGTGTTGTTCTAAAAAAAAATTTTTAAAATTAGTGCAGTATATTTTGCGCCAAAGCGTTACAAACCATTTTCGTATAAGCAATTTTATATAAATATGTAGTATAAATTACTTGTATTGTAGTGACCTCTGAAGGTAATTTGAAGGTCGAATTCCCACTTGGTGCAGAAAAGCTAGTAATCATTGGCTGGAAAGCTGCACAATCTTGCCTTAACTGGCTGCAACTTTTCTGCACATTCAGGGGTCACTTCGACCTCTAACATGAATAACCTATCTGAATTTAGAATTTTGTGCTTTTCCGGAATCCGAGGTCAAAAATAGGGGTTTCCATTTGAAAAACTAAAGTTGACCTTCAAATACCCTTGAAAATGTAGGTCAAGGTCATGGTTAAGGTCATGGCTGGATCAGCTCTTTGAGAATGAGCTCAGGAAACTAATTTCTGGACGCAATTTAGGGTTACAATTTTCATTTGGAAATTTTTTTTTTCTTTATTAATTTACGAAAACGTCCAAAATTTCCTTATTTGTAGAACTACCCATAAATTATCCAAAAAAAAAATATTATCGGATGCAAACTATCACATGACATTTTTCATGGCAGCCCTGTAATTTAAAATTCTACACACACAATGCAATAAATAAAAGGCACGCGATCGTCAACTTGAAACCGCCGCGTTCTTCTCGCGCTTCTTTACTTTTCGTTTTATTGGCAATGCTTGCTTTGATTTCGAGTTTTTTCATTTTATTTATTTTTTTGTTATTTATTACAAATTCAATGCGCTTTGATGCTTTTCTTCGATCAACAAAGAATCGAACTTGAAAAATCGTTTCCATAGGCCACGTTAAGAATTTGATCGATGCGGCACGATTAACTTTTTTTTCTATACTTTAAAGGTGTGCATTTTTCAGTGAACATAAGGGGGAAGCGGGGTGAATTAGTATATTGCACAATACTTGTAACAAATGTAGAAAATACAGTCAAAATTTCGAAGGTAGAGAGTGACGATAAATAAAAATGCGTGAATATTGTGATTTTTGCAATCCAATAGTTTATAAATTAAATCAATAAATGCTAAAAAATAAATTAAAAAAAAAGTCAAGGAACTTTAAAGATTATTGATACTTTTTGCTTTTGTAAAAATAACTATAATTTCTTAATCAGTAGCAAGTTAATTTAATTTTGATTAACACTACCATTGCCTGCTTGGCTCATTCATTGTATTTTATCACGGAAGTTTATTGCATTTTTTTGCTTCTTATTTTCAATTTGGCCAAAACAGAATGAAAATGCACTTGTTGTTGTAGCTGTATTTTTGTTTTTGGCCATATTGCAAAAGCAGCAGCAGCATCTTCGTGTTGAGCGCGCAAAATTTTCATTAATTCACGCTTCAATTGTGGGAAACTTTACTTTGTTTTTTGCTTTTTTTTTGTTTTTTTATTTCCATGAAAAACTTAAATTTGTAAAATTTTTGCCCTGTTGTTGTTGTTATTTGCTGGATGCCATGCCGCTGGGTAGACTTTTCAATTCACTTTGCTTGTGTAATCAATTTAAGCAAAAAAAAAAGTTTCTCACACACCAAGGTTTTTTCTGCTTCTTTTTTGCCGTTTGTTTGCCCTTTTGTGGTTAAAGGAGGTGAAGAACTTTTAAATTCACAACAAAATATTTTCAAAAATAGCATTATGCATTTGCTGGCACATAAGAAAAATCGTCAAGTAAAAATAAGTTTTATATGAAATATTGCGCTATCTATACGCGCTTGCGTAAACAGTGTAGCTGTAGTGTTTGAAAAGAGTGACAACTACGTGTGCCACGCCCTCTTGTTAAAATGTGCTCAGTGCTAGTTAGAACTATTTAATATATTTGTATTTTTTAAATTGGTAACATTATATTCAGCATGGGCCTTACGAAATTTTTGCATTTAGTTATGGGAGGTGTTACTCCCACTTTTTTATTATATTTGTTGGCTCAAATTATTTTTTTGTATTTGTGTGATATTTTATTTCATTACCTTAAATTACTATGCCAACATAATTTGGCTTGCACTTGTTACAGTTTTGTTTGGTGCTATGAAGCATTCGTCTAATTGTGTAAACTTTGGTTTATTTAACTCCCTTAGTGTACAGTTTTAAGGATATATTTATGTACAATATATGGACAGAGGGGGCGTTTCTGTGCTGATTTACACATTGCATTGTTTATTGTTTACTAATCTTGATTTCCACAGAAAGACCGACAAACCAAGCGACAGATATGGCACAATCGACTCAAGAGGTGACACTGATTAAGTACTTATATATATACACTTTTCTACATCGGTTGGGTCCCATCTATGCGTTGTAAATGAAATGACATAACGATTATAGTCTGAGTGTAGTATATAACTAGTAAAGGTGTTATCTTCGGCCAGGCCGAAACTCGCATACTCTACACTGCACTGAAAGTACTTTCGAAATAAATGTTAAAAAAACGTTGAAAAGATTGAAGAAGTCGAAAGTAATGTAATAAGATTTAAAGAGGTTGAAAAGTTTTGAAATAATTGAAAAAAACTCAAAAAGTCTAAAATATATGGAAACCATTGCAGAAAGTTAAAGGAAATTGAAAAAGTCGAAAAAATGTGGAAAATGTTGAAAAAAATAGAATAGACAAGCATAAAACCACATAAGCCACGCCCACTTCTCCAATTCCGCCTACTTTTGGTTCAATAAATTATATTAGTTATTAACATCCACATACTAAATTTTAGCAAAATAGCTTGTATAGTTTGCGATATATGTCTTAATTAACCTTAAAATTTAGGGTGGTGACACACACCCACTGTTACAATTGAAACTGATTTTGATCCAGAAATAGCTTTCCATAAACAAACCTCTTTTACCAAATTTCAGTATGATATTTCGATAGATATGCCACTTAAGATATTTTACTTGTATGGGAAGTGCCACGCCCATCGGTTCTATTGTGCCAAATTTTCGTAAGAAGATACCTTTTAGCAAATATATCTGCCATACTAAATTTCATTACGATTACGTTGTTAGTTCTCTAATTATAAATATTTATTTATTTTATAAATAAATATATGGGCTGTGCCACGCCCTTCAACGTATTTTTCCAGTATACTGACGAAGCTTGTGTTGATGACTAATCTCAGTAGTATCATCTCTAAAATTTTTATGAAATTGGAATGTGCCAATTTTTAAGTATACGAAAACAAAATTTATAATTGTTAGAAAGTGCCACGCTCACTTTTCAATTCCGCCCACTTTAAAGACAATTCAAGATATATATGATTTGTATCCGTGTACCAAAATCCTTCACAAAATCTTGCACGGTTTACGAGCTATGACGTTATAAAAGTTAAAATTTGAGAGCCTTTGCAAATTTAAAATCCAGCCCAATCTTAATTTTGTTCACATGTTCACAAAATCACCAAGTTTCATCAAAATCGCAGCAACTTGTTTCAAAATGGGCTAAGGTATATTTACATAGAGTATAGGCGGTAGGCGTGGTCGTGACCCGAATTCGCCCATTTTTAGCAGCTTGCAAGAAAGTGTGACCTGTATGCCAAATTTCATTGAATTAGCTTGTTTAGTTTTTCCGTAAATGTGATTTCAACAGACAGACAGACAGACAGACAGACAGATACACAGACAGACAGACAGACAGACAGACAAGACAAGTGATGACGCTGATCAATAATATATATACTTTTCTATACCTGCCACGCCTCCTTCTATGCGTTACAAACGGAATGACAAAGTGAATATACCCTCTGCGTAGGGTATAAAAATCTACGTGCTATAAGCTATTTACAAACCAAAAGTTGCTGAAATAGTAACAGTGGGTGTGGCAGCTCTTATAGTGACAAAAAATGTTTAATATTACATTTATTGTTCTATAAGTGTGAGCTTAATAAAATTGGATGTGCTGATGTCGGGTACTATAAGCTTCAAAAACAAATTAAACTCAAAGATATTGCATGAGTGAGCGTGGCAGCTCTTATATGCATACAAAATTTAAAACTTGATTTTAAGTGAACTCTTGGTATGATTCTCAACAAATCTATGCGAAAAAGTAAACATCATGCAAAAGCCATTCTCACTATTGGGAACAAAGTTCACTGATGATTCTAATTAGCAATGAATGAAACTTGTATGAATAGCTTTAGAAAATTTGAAGTATTTCTTGTTTATTATTATATTATATGTTTTTTCAGTTGAGTATAATGTTTCTGTTAATAAAGTATGATTTCCAAGGGTATAAATAAATCATTACATTTCAAAAAATAAAAAATTAAAAACTTTTTTTTTTTACCGTAATAATGATACAAATTAGGCCTTAAAGCCAAACTGGGTCACTGAGGATTAAAAAAGGCCGCTTAAGCTAAATGCATTTAGTTAGCGGGATATTGCTATTGTTTTACTATCAATACTACTAATGCCCAGAGTAATTTGTCTGTTTTCTCATAGCCATTCGTAACGGTACGAAGCATTTGAACCACTTTTTTCTATGTAGCACATTTCTAGAATTCTGTTATAAATAAACCTTTTTCAATTTGATTTTACGCCCTTAAACAATAACAACGGTACAAATTATTCAAAACTTAAATTCTACAAATATGAAATCAATTACAAAATCAAAATACATTTCATTAAGGCCGCCGCACACAGTGACTGAAATGCTACCAAATTGTTAGAAATAAATTTTTTGACAATTAATCATTATAGAAATACTTTTAAAATGCAACGCTTACTGCATTTATTATAACTGATTTTATAACTGTTAACACTTTTGAGAAAAATCATAAATTTTGTTTTTAACACCACAGGCTGCTGCTGCTGTTCCTTTTTTAAATACCACAGCGGCGGCTTTAAGCACAAGCAACACAAAACATTATTGTGTTTTGTTGTTTAAAACATAAAATTTGAGCATTGGCAGCACAACAGCGTTTTTATGTTGCACCGCATATTAATTAACAACAACAAAAATTAATTTAATAGGTACATATTTTAGTGAAGGTTGCCTAATTTGTTGCTTTGGCTGATTGCCCATACGATTTATTAGGCAAAACACTATTAGACAAATAAGCGGAGTTCATTCAAAGCAGATAATTATGCTTTTGAAAATATGAGGAACTACAGCGGTAAGTTAAACAAATTGCTAATGCTGAGTGTTTCCTTATGACTGTGAAATTCCCTAGCCAAAATCAATTGCTTAAGAAATGGATTATGCCAACATTGAACTCCTGCAAGCCTGTTTTTGTTGCAAGCAACAATATTTACTATTTTTTTTATAAACTTATGAAACGATTACAAAATGAAGAAAAACAGTTAAGAATCCACTTTATACTATATATTTTCCAATAACCCACAGCAAGGCTCATAACTCAACCATTGGCATTTGAGATTGTGCGCATGCTCTTTTCGGCGTGCGCACTACAACGTCATTTGCATTTTGATTAAAAACACACGCATTGATTTATTGTTTTTTGTTTTCTTGAGCACCTGCTCACCTGCACCAGCAACAATTTTGCAACAATTTCTTCAGCAACTGCGCAATTCGGAAGCAAGCCCAATACAACAAATCAATACATTGTCCCTGTATACAGAGCTTGCAGAGCGGAAAAAAAAATAGGTGGAACCATTTCAACTTATTTGCCATCAGACAGCAGGCGTGTTACTGCTTGTAATTGTTGTTGCAATGCGCCTCTGCTTTCTGTCGCTTCGAGATTTTCTTATGATGGTGTGTAGTTGGCCTGCAGTTATTAATACCAAGTGGACATCATTTGGTGTGCAAAGCGTATTGGCATTTTGTTGGAAAAATGCACTATTGGCAGCCAATGATTTATATTTTATGTCTATTGATTTCTTTTACGTTTCAATTTGCTTGCACTCTTTGATATTTTTTATGTCTTCATTGGCAGTTTTTGCATATGGAACAATTGACGCTGCAAGGCCATTTCATGGAATGCTGCATGCGGCTTTCATTGACTGTAGTGATGATGTATGGTCGGAGCGGATTTAATTAGGAGACTTTGTAAATTCAATTAAAATGTTTATTCCATGGAACACCACCTCAAAATTTGCATAAATTTGGCAATTTTCTTTAATAGCGCTTGTTTCACCAAACCTATATCAACGAGCATTCTCTTGCTGAATTAGCGTTGCCATTTAATTCAGGTACATGATATTTACAGAGGCGTTATTTCACAGTTTGTATATTTTATTAGAAAAAGAGCTTCTAAACTTTGATTTCAATTTTCTTACAGTGTATTGCGTTATTAGTAAAGCAAAGTACCAAAAATTCCAAGTATTTTGATTGTAGATTTACATGCCTTTTAGTAAAAAGTACCAGGTGTTCGGTTTTTTCGTTTTGACGTTAAAAAATTGAAAAAATATGCAAATTGTAGAAAAAAGTTGACTAATATTGAATAATTTTAAATATTTAAAAAACATTGAAAAGAGTTGAAAAGCGGAAAGTAAAAATTAAGAAAGTTGTAAGACGTAAAGGCGAAAAATGTTGGAAAAGTCGGAAAAAAATGGAACAGAAAAAAGTTGAGAGAAGTTGAAGCAGGTGAAAATGGCTGATAAAGTCGATTATATAAGAAAAGTGTTGAAAAAGTTGAAAGAGGTTGAAAATCTCCAAAAAGTTGAATAACTCGAAAAAAGTTGAACAATGTTGAATAAGTCAAGAGAAGTTGAATAAAGTTGACAAAGTCGGAAAAATATAGAAAATGTTGACAAAAATTGTAAGATGTTGTAAAATGTTGAAACAGTTGAAAGAAGCTGAATAATTTAAAAAAAATATTCATTAGGTTGAAATAAATTGAAAGAGGTTCAAAAAGTCGAAAAAAATTGATCTCTTTTATATATAGATAAGTATTTATATCAGTGTTGGCATGTGACATGGATTTTTAGGTTTACGACAGTCACACGTCGTAAACTGTCTTAAATGTTACAAATGTCACAAAATTCACAAATGTCGCAAACTCCAGATCAACCTCGATTTCACAACACTGAAATTGTTTGTTAGACAATTTGACCAACAAAAAAATATACTATGGAACTTGAACATGTTTGACAAAGAATTTTATGATCTGAACCCCCCTTACAGGTAATCGTGAAATGTCATTGAAAGTTCAAATGCAAGAAATTCCGTTTATTTGTCGTAAACTTAATGTTTGTCACAAATGCTCGAAGGTTTACGACTGTAGGTCGTAAACGTCTTAAATGTCGTAAATGTCGCGCGACATTTGTGACACGCCAACATGTTTATATATTTATATACAATTATTGCACGTTTAATAATAGGAGATATATAAAAATTTTGTGTGTAAAATTAAATTATATTTTCTTCACAAAAGCCTTAAAATACCGTGAAAAGATCGAAAAGAAATTTATTAATTAAACGGTCGACTCTTCGGCTATACTATCAACAACAATAAACATCTATTTGTAGTTTTGTCGCTCACAACGCATCATCAGCTCTTATCACACTGTTAATAACATTAGTTTTAACATTGAATTTAACAGAGCGCTATTGTACGCACAAGAAGTAACTAACATTTCTTAGATTTAGTGGCCAATTTTTCACGATCATAGCCACACGAATACAAGCCACGTTAAGTAACAACAACAGCAACAGCATCACCAACAGCAGCAGCACTGGCTATTGCGAACAGACGACGACTGTTGGCGGCGTTGCTGCTTGCTGTTTCTACTGTTACTTCTTTATCTTTACCATTTTCACTATTTCTACGATTCGTACGTATAGACCACAACGAAGACGTCGTCGATTTCTATGGGAAAATTTGTCGGTTACCTCAATGTATGCGCGAATGACTCTAACGAAGTGGCCGCCTAACGTTGGGCTGTGCATTCAGTTAGACGACGGCGACCTTGATGGACACGAAGCGCAAAAAGTGCTCCGCGCATCTTTAAGATACAGCCAGCTGAAGTTATAGTACAAGTGAAGTAAAGAAAAAAAAAATTGTGTTGCATAGATTTTTATTGGAGCAAAAAAAATTGAAGAAAAAAGTTGCGCTTTTTTGTGTTCAAAATAAAAACAACAGTGAAAAGTGAAATTTTGCTAGTGAGCGAGAAAAAAGTTGAAAAATTTTTTAAATAAATAAAAAGTAAGAAATACAAATTTTTATAAAACTACGGAAACTTTCGCTCATAACTTGTACACTTCAATAGGCGGTGCTTTTGTTATTTCATAAAAAAGTACGAGAATTTAATAATCGTGTTTTTTACAAATCTGCTATTGCTATCGCTCAACAAAAGTATCTGTGCGATACGAATCTGTTAGTTTGCCGGCAAATGGAAGAGTAAACATTCTATTAGCTGCATTCATGTGATCCCAACCATTATGCTATAGCTCGAAAACTACTAAACAACAACAGCAGAAACTTCCGCTAAATTGCGTGAGCGCGCTTTCGGTTGTGTTTCAGTATCCGCTAGATACTCGTACTTTGCAATATCTGGCAAATGCTGTGACTGCGTTGAATATCAGCATAATTAATTGTGAGAATATTTTCGTCGCTGTCTGTTTTTTTATGTTTTTCAATTTCTAACGTTCTTTCTGTTTTATACTTTATAACTATATTATTGTGTATTTGTAACTACTAGATACAAATGTAACTGCGACTACGCGACTATATGTGTAAAGCGCAATGAAATGTATGAATTTTTTACAACAATTTTAAATATATACCGTTAATTATGCAGTGAATATCAACATCAAATCTACGTTGTCGCTGTATCTCATAGCTGTGTACGAATAAAAAAAAATATATCGCGTGCTTTTACCAATTCGTTTTTGTATCTCATAGATATATACGATTTATAAAAAGGGCAACAGTTGTTAAATATATGTGAATGAATAGGAATTTACACTAAAAAACCACGTTGTGCTAAGCACTATAATTTCATACGTATAATTACACTGTGAAAAAAGAAATTGCTATTGCACTATAAAAGTGAAAAATTGCGAAAAAAATCTATGAAAACGCAGCTGTAACTCAAAGTTACAGTATTGGTGCCACCTTGACTTAAATTTCTTAACTTTTTCATGAGCTATAAAGTGGCAACTTTTCCTTTAAGTCTATAGCAGACAGGTGTTTTTTGTTTGCTTCCTTCATCGCTGCAACATCATCGTCATCATCATCTGATTAGCAAGATTTTTTTGTTTTTTGTTGTTGTTTGGTTGAACTTCTACTTGTTGCTGTTACTCCAGCTACTGTTGCTGCTACTTTAATTTTATCTTCGTACTATTTGGTAATTAATAGGTGAGTTTAAGTGCTGCCACTAACTTTTTTTCTCATAACTGCATAAACATTTAATTAGTGTTAAAAAATTACGTATTAATTGTGGAAATATTTTTTTTTTTATTACTAAGTTCGTTTTTTTTTTTGTTTCATTTAAAGTAATATTTAATTTTTCATTTCTTTTTTTCATCTAATAAACTCTTGTTGTTGTCTTAAATTAAAATTTTTAAGTTACCAAATCTTTTGTTTGTTTTTTTTTTTTGTTGTTGTTTGTGTTAGCTATTGAGTAATATGCTGTTGTAATTTTTTATATAAAAAACACATAAATTTTAGGAACGTAAACATGATGTCATAATCCCAAGCTGTTTTTATTTTTAAAATATATATTTAGTTTATAGCAGCTCAGAATTGTATTTTTCTACAATAAAAAAAATAGTAAAGAGTATGCTGCTTTTGGTCACAATAACTTACTTTAGGAGCATTTATTTAACGATTGCATTGCAAAGTTGCAACAATATCAATTTTCACATACGTATAGTATGTATGTCGTTAGGTTTCCGACCCTAATGATAAATGTAGTTTTGCAATCTTGTCGAAGGTCTACATCTTTGCTCACATTGGTACAAAAGTACCAGAAATTATTTGAAAGAACCAAAATTGCTTAAAAGTACGATAAAAAAACTTTATATCAGTCGCATTCTCCAGTTTTAAGGATAATGCCGTATGTTTTAAGATATTTGAAGCCAAAAACAATATTTGTAAGTAGGTGCTTACCAGTTGCCAGATTAAGGGCTCGTGAAGATTTGTCTTCAGCTCACTTTTCGCTATGATTTTCAACGCTGCGGGTCATCAAATTTTTACACGAATAATTAAATTAATTAAGGCTCATTTGATGTAGCTGAATCTTTTTTTCCCTCAAATGTTACCAAAAAAAGTTTTAAATTGAAAAACTTTTTAAAAAATCAAAATAAAAAAATTCTAAAATCGCCAGTTTTTCGATCTTAAACAAAAAAAAAAAAACAGTTTTGTTTGTAGACTAAAAAATTTCTTACAATTTGTTTTCAGTATATGAAAAAAACGATTTTATTAACACTTAAGGAGGGAGTTCTCGTGGACGATCACTTAATTAACATCGATTGTTTTCTAATTTCTTTAGCTCAGTTTGATTTTATGATTTTTATGTTTGCTGAACACGAATTTACTTAAAATTTTTTTTATTTGGAAGAGGCCTACTTTGGAAGTAAAATGTCGAATATGTATTGGAAAAATATATCAATTTTGTATGATTTTAGGAAGCCATAGTGAATCAAGTTACTCTATATATTGAATCAGTGTTTCTTTATGTTTGAGAATCCTGGTCTCTCAAAAGCACATTAGCGCGACGAACACAACTTTTATGTATTGCAGCTTGAGATTAATATTGAGCATTTGATGACCATGCACAGTTACGAATCATGATTTCGATTTGGCTACCAACCATATTCCTATCTCAAGTGAGATTATGAAAAGATGCCGCCAATATATAGGTCACATGGTCAGAAAAGATGCTAGGAGAAGTAGAAATTCTTAAGCAAGATAGCGTTTTTTAGCCGCTTAGAAAATGCTAGAAATATGAAAAGTTTTTAAGGCGTAGTAACTACATATAGGCCAAGGGAAGCTCTTGATATGATCTGAAAAACCATGCTTTCAAACTAAAATATCAAGATACTAAAACTTTGATTTTTGACGAGTTTTCATTATAAATTAAAAACTATTTAAGCATGCACACTTTTTATCCTTCAAAAGCTCATAATCCAGCTTTCACCTGGAAGAAGAAAATTTGGCATAATTTCCTCACTTTAGTAATTAGTTTGTAGGTATTTCTTCGGAATTTTTGAGTACTCGACCAAAATGAAAATTTTGTATTAGGGTCAGAATTTACCAACTGGGACGCTTTTAAAAAAAAATTTTATATTTTTTAATGAAATTTTGTTATTTAGATAGTGGTATGTGCTAGAAATTAAAATATAAAATGATTTTTTTTTAAATTTTTTTTGTTATTGTTATAGGCAATTGAAATTCGTAAAAAAATTTTTTTTCAAAAGCTTATAACTTTTGAACGGATGCGACGATGCCCCTAAATGGCAATAAATGGTAATTTGGATCCGTTGGGGCGGTTTTTGGCCACATTGGGGGGTGGGACCAGTTCCGAAAAAATTCCGACGAGGAATATGCGATTCCCCCATTTTGGGACGGTTTTTGGCCCTTTTATGGGTGGGGTCAACTCCAAAAGAATTTTAAACACCACCATCGGGTTCAGCATCCTCGAAAACGGGGGGTGGAGGTGGTCTGGTCAAGTTTTTTTCCGACTCTCAGAATCCACTACAAGCCCATTGTGCAGAGTTACAAATATATAAATAAAAATTACGTCAAGAGCGATCCATTTTTTTTCTCAACGGAATATTGTAGTTTAATATTTTTAACATTAATAAAATTTTTTTCGTTTTTCGATCAGACAGGGAAGGCTGTTTCATTAACATTTAATAAATAAACATGTTTTAAACATTGCCAACTACATTATTTAAAACTTATACTCTATTTCAATACGAATCGAACTCCGTTAAATTTATAAAAATCCTGTCATCCGTTCAAAAGTTAAAAGCCTTTGAAAAAGTTTTGTACCCGAATTTCAATTGCCTATAAGAATAACAAAAAAAATAAAATAAAAAATCATTTTAGATTTTACATTTTAATTTCTAGCACATACCACTGTCTACCATTTCATTAAAAAATAAAAATTTTTTTTTAAAAGTGGCCCAGTTGGTAAACTCTGACCCATTAGAAAAACCCACGCATTCATTTTCGCATGAAACCATTTTAGCTACTACAGCTATAGTCCTCTTAGCTATGTAGCTTGAAGCTTTTAGTCTACTTTTTAGTAGCTTATTGTAAAATAATAAAAATGAAAAAATTATGTTTGTTATTTCTTATAATTTTTTCTTAGCTTTATCGCACTTTCTCAACATACCCACTCAGACATATGAACATACATACATAAATACTTGAGCCATGCTGTATGCAGCAAAAAAAATTCAGTAATTTTGAATATAAATTGTTAAGCTCAAAATTCGACCCTTTTACAAAAAAAACCATTCATTACTAAGATAAGCCTTCTTACTTTCACATAAATCTTATGAAATTAAAAATGTGTAATTATGTTGTTAGTAACTCAATCTCTTAAACGATGGCCAAATATGTCACATATGATAAATGCAGGCCACATGTGCCAACAAAATAATTATAAAATGCCATGATACCAATTACTGCACCACCGTACGTACTATTAAAAACAAGAAAGTTACTAAATTAAGTGGTAACCTCAAAAAACAGAAGCAGAACAAAATAAATTGAAAAACAACAAGAAAAAGAAAAGAGTTAAAAACAAAAACCAAAACAAAAGAAAAACTAACGCCAAAAATTTGTGTCCACAACGAAAGAAAAAAAAAGAAGTCAGTCAGAACCTTTTGACCTTAATTAACACAAACAAAATTAAAAGAATTAGACACACAGCGATATTAGCGGGCTAACGCGAAATGTGTAACGCGGCGTTGCAATCACAGCGCGTAATTAAATTTATTTGTCTTTTTAACGCGCAGTTGCCGTTGCTGCTGTTCACCTAAAATGCCACTTGTTCCAGTAACCGTCGCTTTAATGCAAAACACTTGAGGATTAAAAGCTTTAAGTTGAACGCTAACTGGCAGCACGCATGTGTTGTGTTGTTGCAGTACAATAAGTTACAAAAGTATATATGTAGTATCTTTCTCGCTTAGTATCTTTAAGATAAAAATCAAACAGCAAATTCATTTGGTTAAAAAACACCTTTCGGCTTTCAGAGTTCAAAAAAAAAAAACAAAAATGTGGCTGAGATTAAGACAAAAACACTTTTACGCTTTGCAATTAAAGCCGCAAATCGAGGCTACAGTAGCAGCCGCAACAACAACAACAAACTTTCTGATTTCGTATTTAAATTGCGTCAAATGACCAAAAGATACGCGGCGTCTCGTACATATAGGCAGCAATCTTGCGAATACGCGCAGCGCGTTTAATTAAAACTTGCGCGTTGTTGTTCCCCCAGCGGCAGCTGCATTTAACTTTAAATCTTTAATTGTGCCACTTAAGATGAAGATTTTTTTTTTCTGCTGCTGCTTGTATTTCATGAATTGGTTTTAAGATTGAAATTAAATTAATCAGACCATTAAGTTGAGCGAACTATGGCGAGCGTGCGGCAAACGTTAGCGCATGCACATTAGGGTGTTTGTAAGATACATGGAACACTTTTTTGTAATATTTTCCAATACAAAAAATTGGAGAGACTTATGACTTCAAAAGTTTTTAGCTAAAAAAAATGAATTAATAATTTTTTATTTCAAACAAAAATTCCATTTTTGCAGTGTAAAAATAAAATTCGAGTAAAAAACTGTTTGTACGTGCACCCTAATTCAAATGTTATGGACTTACATTGCAGTAAATAAAAGTTTTGGAAGTAAAATATGAACGAAATTTTGAAATTCAGCAAAATAAACGTACGTTTTCTGCATTTTTATGTAAAGTAAAATAGACAAAAAAGCGCTGAATAGTAGCGCAATAGCTTTTGGTTGCATAAAATGATTTACTTAAATTATAAAATACAAATTAATGAAACAACCAAGAAGCTTAATGCAGCTGAATTGTCAAATACCTCAATTTAGCCGTTGTTTCATGCACAATATATATATAATGTGCTGAATTAAAAATATATGTACGTTGAATAAGACTAAACTCTTTTGCGTAGATAAGCACATTTTTTAGATAGTCTATATAAGCTGAATCATGTAAATATATTGTCATATTTACTCGAAATGCTGCTGAATTGTCGAAAATTCAATTTCAGGAAATTTTTCATACTCAAAATGCCGCTGATTTATTAAAAATTGAATATGAGCATATGCTGAATAGAAAATACATGCGCTGAATAACACTGAACTGTTTTTTTTTAATGAAAAAATATTATACATATATAAAAATTATGCTCAGAATACCGCTGAATTGTCGAAAATTAAATTTCAGGAAGCTTGTTATTATCAAAAACTATTTCGCGTTGTAAGTTAAGTGCGTGGAAATGTAAATATATGAGCTGAATAATACTTAGCTAATATACTCTGATAAAAAGATTTACTTAAGAATGCAGCAGAACTGTCGAAAATTTAAATTCAGGAATTATTTTACACTCAATATATATTTTGTATTACAATAATGGTATGCTGAATTCAAAATAAATGCGCTGAATAGCGCTAAACTGATTTAATTAAGTGGAAAAATTATTAAAGATGGTATATATAATCTGATTGATATCAAAAATATAAAAAAATAGTATGCTGAATGCTGCTGAATTGTTGAAACTATAATTTTAGGAAATTTTGGCCGAATTTTTTTTTGTTTTATGCGATATTTATTTGAATGATACTACTCATCACCAAACAAAACGAAGCAATTTTGCTGACAGAAAAAGTTTTTCAGGCCAACCCCATAAGACTTATCATTAATAAGCAGTGCGTGATTGTCAAAAAAATCATTTTAAATATTCAATTTCAGAAAAACAAAGAAAATCGTATATTAAAAATTTGACATAGCTTCAGCTTCACTTTAGTCACACTACAATTTATAACCCTATCCAAATTTCATGTCAACAATAATCTTAGAAATTGTCATGCTCTCAAGAAGCAGGAAGTTTAATATCAACACTTTCAGCCTAACCAACTTACAAGCCCACATTAATCAATTTTAAACTTCATAGAATTACGAAAGTGTAACTAAAACTCAAAGGAAAACACAAATTAAAATTCAGCCACAATGAAGAAATTGAAGCATCTATGGTCAAAATATTCAAAGCATGAAAAAATCACAAAAGAAAATTAACTCACCCGAAGCCTTAAAGAGCAAACAGCACACATTGAAGTAACGCTGCTCAGTGCACAGCAGAACCTGTAATTAAAAAAACTTGAAGCGCGCACTCTTTATGCGAAATGTTGGTAACCGTGATAATTGCCGCTGCTGCTGCTATTCTAGATAGATTGTGCATCACTCTGCTACAAATTATTAACGCTCATAATTTCTGCTAGTGGTCTTGGCCATATAGCCATAAGATTCATTCATCCCAACGCTTATTAATTATTCACTTGCAATTATTATTTAGCGTGCGCGATGTTCTAAATCCATGCATAAATTATTTGAAGACGATACGCCTCACCCCACACTCAGGCACTCAAACCCTACACCACTGCCACCCGACACACCCACTCTAGTGGGCTGAGTGGTATTAAGCTTGATATGCTTATGATTGTCAGCGGCGTTTGCCTGTGTACAACAGAGAGGTCCATATGTGATTAGCGTTACACTTGACAGATTTTACTTCATTAGCAGCAGAAAGCAAGTGAGTGCTGCCTTGCAGTTTAGGCACTATGATCATAATTTTTGTAGATCACGCAGGCACTTTTTGTGTAAATGTGAACAGCAGTTTTAGGGCTGGTCAGTAAAGAAGAAATTGCTAATTCGCTTTGTTTCTAAGCTTTTGCCAGTAATAATTTTGCTATTACTTATAATGATACCCTTTATGTCGTAAACTGAGTGACCAGCTTTGTAAGCTTTAAGAGTTTTCACACCTAAATGCAAAAATCATATTTCCATAGCAATTCAGAGCATATTCAGCAGAATATTTGGCATCAAAATGAAATTTTCTATTGATTTAATAATTATTTTTTCGCTTAAATTGAATACTTAAATGTTATTCAGCACATATTTTGCTTTGCCCTTTTTTGGTCACTGTAAATAGAAACTGCAAGAAAAATTTTATACTTCAAATTCAGCAAATTTTATGTGTGCTTTCTTAAGTTAATATTCACGCTTTTTGTTAGGCTAATTCGTCTATTATATTTTTAAAAATTAAAAGTAATGCTTAAGTGTCTTATTCAATTCAGCCACAATTCAGCAAAATTTTCAGCTTAGCATTGTTTAATAGCATGAAAGATAGAATTCAGCATATATTCAGCAAGTTAGAATATTATTTTCATGCTATTTTTCCAAATTCTTTCCCAATGACTATGCTCAAATGTTATAAATTTCTTAATTCAGCTCATATTCAGCGTTTCATCAACGAATATATACAATTTGCTCATATTCAGCGCATTTTTAATAAGTTCAGCAGATTTAGTTTCTGCAATATTCTGGCAATTCGGAAGTTTTACGTTTCAAATAATATCCTAATTGATTAAAAATATCAATTCAGCGCTAATTCAGCTAACAAGTATTCATAATTTTATCAATGAAAACTGCAATCATTACACGAAATTCTTCATTCCGCTCATACACAGCGCACTTTCATCAAATATTTAAACTCAGCACATATTCAGCGCATTTTTAATAAATTCAGCAGATATTTTTTGTGCACTATTTTGGTAACTTCGAAATATTACTTTATAAATACAAAACTAATTCATCCAAAATTTTAATTCAGCGCTTATTCAGTTGACAAATTTTCTCAATTTTATTAATGAAAATTGCAATCGTTACACGAAGTTCTTAATTCAGCTCATACTAAGCAAACTATTGGCAAATACAGCTAAATTTCTTAAATTTTTTTTTTTGCAATAACCTGGTCTCCTTGTAATTCTTACGCTTCTCAGTGTGAAGTGTTATTGACTCTTGCAAATGTTGCATGTTTCCCACTTATTTACTGATTTTTCCCGCCATCACACATTTTTTTTTTTGTCTGCTGCTACAAAGGCAGCAATTTCCCGACATAACACAAAAGCAACAACATAAGTTCGGGAAGCGCAACTGGGATCATTGAACGTGATGATGGTGCTCATGTTGTCTGCTGCTGCACTTGAGCTGCTGCTGCTACCACTTAAAACGATTAAAAATGCACACCTATGGCGCGCTTCCCCTCAAATTCATTCGCGATCTAAACTTTACTACCGATCATTCAATTATTAGTAAAGCACTTGAGTCGGATTTTTTTTTTTTTGCTGCATTTCATTTTTATGATTTTGCTTCAATGGAAAAAATTTAAAGTTTTCTTTTTTGAAATCAGTGTTCTATTTCAGTAAACTATAGCCCCTCATGCTTAAGTGGAGCAGCAGGCAACACAGGTAATGCACAACAAACGCAGCATAAAAATAATTGAATGGAAATTTAATTCATTAAAGAATTTTAAAATGAAAAAAAAAAAAAAATTAAAATGAAATACAATAAAATGCATTCGAAATGTTAACTGTGCACCCATTGAATTACGCGCCCAGCGTCAAAGCATTTGACCAACCCAACGATGGCAAACGCCATGGAAAGTATACGGTAGCATCATATGTTTATGCAGCAGAACCATCTCGGTTTTTTCACATATTTATGTTATTTTAATTAAGCTAAAAGTAAATTGTTTGTTTTTTTTTGTGTAGTTTGTATTTTTTTATGTTGTGGTTAGTATTTGTTATTGTTCTTGTTGTTGTTCTTATTGTTGTTGTAAGCAGTGCCCCTGCTGGCAGCCAAAGATTAAAACGCATTAAAACGTTGTATTTTTGAGTATATTGCATTGCATTGCTTTGCTTATAATGAAATTTTAGTCAGTTAATTTAAATTTTTGTTGGGTATAATAATTAAGTTTAAAGAATATTCCAGAGCTTGAAACTTTTTACTTGCAAAAATTCCGTTCCGTTTTAAAATTTATCCGATCGCAAAGGTGATATTTAGATTTAGATAACAAATTTTTAATTCAGCCGCTTTCATATATGTATGTTGGGCTAAATATTTTAATTTTCAAAATATGAAATAACGGTAAACAGCGATATATTTGCTGCACTAGATTCCGTAGTCTTTACTTTTTTGCATATAAAGTTTTGTAAGAGTGTACAGTACACATTAATATTGTGAAAGTTCTGAAAAAAGTGAGATAAGTCCCAAGTAACCATGTCTGGAATGAGTAAGTAGAATTTTTTAATTCATATGCATATTATGGCACAAGTTTCTTATATCGCTTTTGATTTAAGAAATAAGCAATCGTGACATACTTATGCCAAAGAAGAAGTGACAATCTTTACAAAAAGGAGCAGGAGATATTTAGCTATTTAACGTCGAATAAAACCATATTACTTCCTCCTGACCACATAAACTCTTTCCTCAAAAACTCAAATCCTAAGATAAGTAGCATAAGACCTTCTTACAAAAAAAAAAGATTAAGAAAGAGATTTACCGTCAGAAGTGCAAGCGATGTTAAAATAAATTGAGCTTTCAACCTTCAAGATGAAAACGTACGTACATACTTTGAATATTGAATTACTCTAGTTTTTTCTTAAGATTTCATTTAGTGCTTGCTAGCGTTAAAGTGTTTTTATTGTATGAGTTACCTTCAATGATCAAAAGTAATTCATCATGTGAATGATATACAATTTATGCAGCTTAAATAAAATATATGTATGAAAAAAGTGCTAAATGACGGGTTTTTTGAAATTGTCTCGAAAAAATTGCTTACGAAAAAAAATGGTTGGGATTTTTCATATCTACTCCCCAAAATACATATAATAGTCTATGAGGAACCAGCTCTCAAGATAAGGCCCAAATTTGAAAACTTTTGTTATCTGTGCAGGTTCCTATATAAAATTATAGTATGATGGCTTTTTAAGCTCATAACTGCTGGCTTTTGAGTTGCCAAATGAAGTTGTCATCTCATTCAAAATTTCTGTTGCCTTAGCTAAAATTAAATAGGCCCATAATTAAACCCAAACGTGGAACTGATAGCAACATATCAACAGTTATGGTGTTGGCTAATCCAGGGTATGTAAAATTGCCGTAAGAAAAATTCCGAAAGAAATAGAAATTTTATAAAAATAACTTCATATTTTCTCTCAAAAATGCCAGAAAATCTCGTGGGATTTCTTAAATTTTTTTTTGTATTTGGCGATCTTTTGATGACGATAAGTTTTTCGTATGTGGCATTTCCTTTCATGATTTTAATGCATTTTCATTTTGGCGTTACCCCCAACGTTATTGCAGTTTTTTTCTTTATTGATTTTTTTGGCGAATTTAAAGTCTTTTCCCAGAACGGTTTCACCTTTGAATAAACAAACGACTTGCTGTAAACGAAAAAATGCTGTTATTTTTTTGAAAACACTTAATATCAATTGTGTTGCTATCGAGCTAAATTTTTTCTGTGATTCTTCATAATGTGAACATTTTTGATTTTTAGTTTTGTTGATGATCGTTAAAGCTTTTATACTTAATATTCGCTCTTCTTTGACGTTCACTTTTTAATGGCTGATAATTGTTCTCTTCATTTATGTAAAATTGATCTCAGCACATGTCCCAACAAATTTAAAAAGTCAGTGACTTTGTTTGAATCAAAAAACTAAAATAATTGCATATACTTTCCTTACGAATTAAGAAAACAATTTCATGCCAATCAAATCTCAAATCACAATGCGCTTAAGCGAAGTTTGCATATCAAATACAGCAATTGAAATTGAAGACTTCGTAAAAATGTTCTTAATTACACCAAGAAAACAAGTAAAACCAACAAGCTACTTTCAAATGCAGCACCAATATAAAGTGCATTAGCTTCCAAATTACCTAAGATATTAAGACGAGCATTTACAAATTAAAAACTAAAAATTAAAACGATGAAAGTGAAAATCGCTTAAGCGCAATATATCCAAAAGTATGCAAAAATATGGTAATAAAAGTTTTATATACTGCCACAGATGTGTAGCGCAAATAAATTAGCGGCACTAAACAAATACATTAAAAAATTTGATAGCAACAACAATATTAGCCTTGTCACTATAAAAGTATAGTTAAGTGAAAAAAACCAACAACAATAGCAAATGCAGCATGCACCAATAAAACTCAACAAGAGCAATTGCACTTCATTACTAATGCTAGTATTGCTGACCATTGCTGGCCAACATCAATAGCAGCAATTACTATTTAAGTTACAGCAATAAAAATTAACAACGCCAACAGCAACAACAACGAACAATAGTTGTTGTTATAAAAAAATAAAAAAGAAATTGCTGACACGTCGCTGAGCGTGTTAACACAACTTTAGTATTTGCAATAATGCTGTTGACGCGCAGCAATTTATTACAGCAGCAACAACAACAACAACAACATTAACAACTACTTGTAGTTTACTGCGACATTAATAAAAAAGTTTATCGATTTTTTTATGACTTTTTTTTGTGGCTTTTCTTCAGTGACGTGTGTTAAGGTTTTCTATTATTAATGGTTATTTGTTGTTGTTGTTACTCAAGTTATTGTTGTTGTATCCAGCTATAGGTGTAAATTAACAACACGATGATTTAATGGTGCGAAACTAATAAATTTATGTGGCAAATCATATGCCAGCTGCATAGAAGTGCAGTGATGCAAAAACGAAAGACTTAGGCAAGAAACTTGATGGATGTTTTCGTTTCATAAAAATTATTTATGTTTTGATAACTCAAAAATTTAATTTAATAATATACTATAATGTAAGCAATAAATTGAAGTTTTTTAGGGTAATTTTTCTCTCATATTTTTTAAGCACAAATTTAGCACTTTTTTTCTTAAGCAATTTTTTATAGTTTTCTTAGGAAAAGTTGGCAAAATTTTACATTTCTTAGGGGACGTCCATTAATTACGTGAGATAAAATAGGGGGGGGGGGCAGATGGGTCCGGCAAAATCTCATCAAATCTCACCACGGGGGAGGGGGTGAAGGAAAACCTCACGTCAACTTTTTAATGCTTAGAATTTACATTAAAAATTATAATTTAAATCTCACAGGAGGGAGGGGAAGGGTCCCGCCAGATCTCACCAAATCTCACCAAGGGGGGAGAGGTTGCGAATTTTCAAAAAAATACCTCACGTAGTTAATGGATGTCCCCTTATTTCACTGTTAATTTTTCTTCAATGATATCACAAGAATTGGCCAAAACATTTGAAGATTTGATAATAAAACTTAGAAAATTATGCCAAATTAAGACATCACTTTGATAGCAAATTTTTTTTGAATATTTTTTCTTTAAAAGGTTTTTTTCTTCTGCTTCTCACAATTTGACCATGATAACAATACAAAAGACAATTCACAGTGTACATCAAACAACAGCCAAAGCAACCAATGTTCTTTCGCTGTACCAAATGCATGGCATTAAATAAATGCAACACAAAAACAAACCCTAAATTAACTAAATCAAAACAAAAAAATCACAAAAAAAAAAAACAAAACTAGGCCTTTGGGTCAGTTGAATGCAAATGGGTGCAACCGCAGCAACAAAACCAACAACAGTAATAAAACAGCAGCAGCAGCAGATTAACTTAACCATGACATTACTAAAGCTACCACCATCAACTGGGCATCAACTGTTTGACCGAATTTATTTGAATTTTATATAGCAAGTAGCACAGGAAGTGTGGGAAAAATAGTTTAATTGTTTTCGATTAAAAGTTTTTTTCACGGTGCAGTACCGGAAATATTAGCATAAAGTTAACCATTTCATTGCTATATCAATGCATTTTTCAAAGAAAGCCATAAAATAGAAATGTGTGTGGTTTTTTTTCAAAATTTTCTTAAGCTTTTATGCTCTAGAACGGTAACCACATAACACAAAAATGCTTTATTTCAAAAGAATTTTCATATTTAGTTCAGGCTTAAAACTTTTTGATTTTATACTAAAAATCTTAAACGGTTACTTGACCGCATTTAAGGCAGCTAACTTGGAAAAAAATAGACTATACACAATAACTTCTAAACAATATTTTATTATCTAAATAAAAAGATCTGTAATAGCACAAAGCCAAAGTAACTGTTCAATATCACGCTTTAATATCGGGAAGAACTTTTAATCAAAATAAAGCAATATACAAAATTCTCTATTTTTATTTATCAATGAAACAGTTAAGAAAAAACAACAAAAATATTTTGCATATTTTAACACAAGTGGATGTAAAGTTAATAAAGTTATTTAAAGGCAGGCATAGTTTTTATGAGCATTTTTTGCTTCTCTTTGTGAGCATGCTGCACGCTGGCTGTACTGCGTTGTGCCATTAAATTTTGATTTATGTGACAGTTGCATGGCTTTAAAATGGAGATTTGTCATATCAACAACATCAATAACGTTTAGGTGCTTGACGTCTATTGAGTTTTATGTAAAAAAAAATGTATTCTACGAAAAATGTGCGTGCTTATCAGCCAAATATTTACACATACATACACACATATATTGTATAGTAAAAATTTTATTTTGATGTGAAACTAAGTTTCTTCAGTTCTTTTTTTAAGTTATAAAACGGTTAGTTGCTATTAGCATGCTGATATGTTGTCATCTTATAAATTAATTCTTGGGAATGTCTTTTAATAAAATGTTCAGAAAAAATAGCTTGATATCATAACTCACAGATTTTAGCAATTAAGCTTTCACCGATTTACCTTCATTGTTAAGGGCTTAAAATTTTATATGAGTGATTCCACGAGTGACATAATTAACATTCGAAAAAATCTTTTTTTTTCATATTTGCCAAAAATCGTGGAGATGTAGGATGGGTCGGAAATAATTTTTTTTTTTTAACAACAGAAAGATTTTGTAAGCTATAGGTAGCCAAAAGATATTTTGTGCTAAGTATGGAAACAAGAACAAGAAGCAAGTGAATCTGTGAAATGTTGGAGATAATTTAAGGCACTCGCTTTTGATCATCCAAGTCGGAAGAGTTTTGTGAATGGGTCTAAGGAGATAAAGGTCCATAGGTTACAATATCGTTAGGGGGCAAAAACTTCACTATGAACTTCCCATTTTTTTGTGAGTTTCTCGGGTTAGCGCTTTATCTAACAACAATAACACATCGCCCTCTTTTCCCATGTCCTTTTGAAATATCTTCACCTCAGGAATAAATGTATTTTCATACCAATTAAGAAAAATATCTGTGTTCATTCATGCTTTTTGTTGGTTAGCGTAAGTTAAGGGGATTTTGATATTTTTGAAACAACGTGGATTTTTTGATTTGCCAATAAGTAACAGTGGCAATCGATGAAAGAATGAAAGATATTTACGCGTATGTGTTCAAAGGATCATATATGTAGATGTAAAGAAAAAGGAAAGCAGAGGTCAAGCAGCTATAGAAGTAAAAAAGTTCGGAGAATCGAATATTCGGATAATCAATGTTTGGATAATCGAGATTCTACTGTACTTCTCTAAAGGAACTTTGTTAAACACTCTGTAACTGATAGGGTATGCAAGATAGGTCCTCCTGTTCATACAATTTTTTGCTCCTTACAATGAACCCTTGGGAATCGATTTTTTCTTGTATCTTTAATTTTTTTTTATACTTTTAATTGGTATCTGAAAAGGTAACTTGTGCTGCTTTTAAGCTGTCAGTACATAGCCTCCATTTAAATTATCTTAACTTAATATTCTTACTACATCTGTACTTATTTACGTTAGCTACGATATGTTCTTCTACTTATGCTCTTCCAAAGAATTTTGACTAGACCAAACTCTAAGCTGAATGCACTTCAAGATATTTTTTTCAAAATGTATTTTCTAAATAAAAAGATTATATAAATAAAATAAACAAATATAGCTATAAGAATAATAATAAATTACTTTTCTGTTGCTCCAAAGAAAACATATTCACACATTTGCAGCAACAGCTTACGTTTAATGGTGACTGCCTTAAGTCGTTAATCAAAACTATAACAAGCACCATAAGCAACATCAACAAATACAACATTATCTAGAATAATGATAGAAAAAAAAGTATCTGCATTTAAAGCGCGTTTACGTTTTTTCACATTTTTTTTCACATATCTATGAATTCCAATCAGAACTTTTTTAACTCATCTCTTGCTTCATATGTTTGTCCACAGCGTAAAACGCGTTCACTCAGTCAAACACTCAGCACACGATTAGAGTCACTCGTCACAAGTGCAGTTAGAAAATAATTGCTATAACGCTATACAACAAAACAACAACAACATTAGCAACAGCAAAAAACGGCAGCAACACTATACGATAAACTTAGAAAATCAAACAAACGGACTCTGCCACAATTACAGCGCATGTTGTCGTGCAACATCAGCAGTAGCAGCTAGCAGCATCTTTGCTTCATTGATTGTAATTACGCAGGCGCGCGCACATGTTGTTACACTGTAAAAAAAAAGTTACTTAGAAATACATGTGATACTAATCGTCTGCTTTTCATCACTTCTTAATATAAATATTCTTACAGCTCCATTTGTGCTCCCTTTGAGCTCTCTTTATACTTTTTACATTATTTTTTAGTGCTCATACCCAATTATAATTATTATATGCTTCTTTAGAGTTCCTTTTGTTTCTTTTACACGTTAATTGAATTTTGTCTTTTTCCGTTTGTTCTCCTAATGATCTCGCATACTTTTCTTTAACTGCTATTATGATTTTTTTCACTTTTTTATGCCATTATTGCATATATGTACTACTTACTGATAAAGCGCTCCAATAGTGCTCCTCAGAGAATCGTTCATACTGTTTTATTTTTAAATCGTTTTATTTTGTGTCAATTCCTTTGACATGTGCTCCCTTTGTGTTTAGTACTTATACTGTATCTATTTAGTGCTTATTTCATTTTAAATGGACCTCATTTGAGTTCTGTATTTTTCCATTTTTTGTTTGAGTTACCCAAATGATTCATCTAGTCTATGTATTCTGTTCGTTTGTTCTCGTATTGCTTCCCTTAATGAATTTCTTAATTATTTTTTATGAGATATTCTATGCTCGTTCATGCACTTTTCCACTTGTTTTCTAAAGGAATATTTTTTGAACTGTATCATAGCAGCAAATTATTTTTACTTACTTGAAGTAGCTTCTTCTCATTGGCATTTGTTGTGCCAGCAAGTGTTGCTGTTGTCCGGTTTGATAGATAAGGTGGTTCCACAAAAGTAATGCTTTGATAATCGCATAATAACAATAATTTTCATCGTATTCTTACAATTGAATGTCACCATTGCTGGCTGCTACCGTTTGCTAGCCGTTGTTTTTAATACGATCGCAACAATTTTCAATACAAGAATGTTGCAACAATATCAGTTCCTGATTCCTGTTTTGAAACTGTTGCTGCAAACTCTGCTTGAATGTTATCGGACTGTTGAAGAGCAATTTACGCTTTAATTTATGGCAAAGGCACAAAATAATGTCGTTCAATGTTGATTCTATTGAAATGACAATTAATGTAATTTGAAATAAATACACGCGGTTGCGTTGTGTAGCAGCGGCAGCAACAGCAACGGCTAAAAAGTTAGTGGACTTTTTTCTCATGTGTGTGACAATTGATTTATGTGCACTCCTGAGTTCATTAAATCTTATGGCGGATAAAAATTAATATTGAAATTGAATATGATATAAAAATGTTTACACTTCAGTTATAAGATTTTATATGAAAACCCGTAGTATATTTCTAGGGGTAAAAAGTCCATGTAATAATTTGTTGATTGTTGCTTATTTTGAACTGGTTATTTGCTTTCAATATAAAAATGCGCACTTATTGTTTTACTTTTAGCTCCCTTTGCGTTTCATTTGTGCTCCCTAAAAGCTTCTGCTAGAAAAATTAGCTAGCAGAAAACTGTAATACTTTAATGTATAAAATTGTTGCAGTCATGTGGCTCTCTTTTTGTGCTGTCCATTAAATTTTTGTGTTTTTATTGATTCCATTGATTCCATTGTGATTCCGACCTATTAGAAAAGTTGCAAAAAGCTGCTATAATTTAACAAATAATTTTTTACAAATTGTCTAAGCGAATTTCCATATGTTGCCATATGGAAACGCAAAGTTGTCACTTCTTCAAGCGATCACTAACTGAAAACAAATTCAAGAACCGTTATTATCCAGTTAATTTGAAATTCGAAAAAAGTTTACTCAGGGTGATTCGGGTTAGCTTTATTACACCTCAAAACGCTCGATTACTTTTTAACATTAAAAACATGTACTTAACTGCTTGTTTCCATATGTTAATTTTTATGTTGTTTTTTTTTTTAATTTTTTATAGGTTTTTTAACTTCGTATTGAATAGCATTTAACTTTATTACACCTTAAAATGCTTTTTCCTTTTTAACATTAAACATAAGTATTTACTTAACTGTTTATTTTTATAAGTCAAAAATCTCATAACCGATCATAATCTTCAATTAATATGTTAACATTTTCATTAACTTAATACATCATTTCAATTTACAAATTTATTTATTACATTTGAACAGCAGAAATATTAATATTGCCTCCTACTACTACTTAAAAACTACCACAACTAGCATTGCGTATGCTGCGCGAACAAGTATATCCTCAGTGGTAATAGCAACAGCAACAGCAACTTCTAATGTTGCACGCAAGGCACTTGTTGAATTTTGTTATTTTCAATGTCGTATTCTATGTACAGACAGATAACTCTTAAACTTTATGACTTTTATGCATGCAATGGAAATTCCGCAAAGCACAAAGCACAAAGCACACAACACACAAAAGATGAATACCGTAAATGCACTTTTTATTTATAAAAATATGCAACATGATATGAAAGTAGCAGCGACAGTAATACCAGCCAGCAGCACCAGCAACAGTACCAGCAGCAGATGCAGACAGCGGTGTGTAGCAAAAGTAGCGTATTAAATTAACAACACAACCCGGTAACTGTTGCATTGATTTTAATGCTAAATTTATGAGTAATAGAAAAATAATAACAACAACAACAACTGGAGAAAAAAAATGCAACAACAAAACTTGATGCGAAAACTTTTGCGTGTAATTCAAGTAAAGTTTTCTTTTAACTCATGCGCTATATGCTATAAGTTGGTATATATCATGACATTGTGGTAACTGAAGTAAAGTTGAATTTAGAGTTCTTAGATAGAGAAATCCATCTGAGATATGAAAATAATTAAATTACTGTTCTCCATCTGTGTACGAAATTTAAAACAATATTTATATTTTATTCGGTCATCTATGTGCAAATATATCAACCAAGTTGCTAAGTAGCCTACTCGCTGTTAATACGAGTACTCGCTGTTGTTCTTTTAATTTTTTTATTTCATATTGCTTCGTTTTACCGCCTGCAATTTTAAGCAATGTCTTCTTATTCTTTTCTTTTCAAAATGCACAGTCAGACAGACAAAATTCAAATCTGCTGGCGCATATCAACTTTAATTTTACTCGCGATTTTGTTTTTAACTTTCCCATATAGCTACCGTTGCTAGGCCAATGGCAAATAAAACGCTGCTAATGTTTAGAAAATATTGTTACTTTGTGAGCATCTTAGTTGGCGGATATAGAAGAAACACTATGTATACTGAAGTGAATTGGTGGAACAGTTACAACTTTTTCAACACTTTTTTTTTTATTTTTCAACATTATAACGATGTTTTCGATATATTTCAACATACGGCTTTTTTCATAATTCGACGGTATTTCGACGGATTTTTAAAAATTTTTCTATTTTAATTCAAAATTTTTTGACTTTACTAGCATTTTCTCAATATTTTTAAGCCATTTTCTGCTTCTTCGACTTTTTAAATATTTTTTGAATTTCTTCAACATGTTCGAATACTTATTCAATTTTATTCGTTTTTGAAATTTTCAATATTATTTGACGCTTTCAACATAATTCGATATATTTTTTCGACTTTTCCTGCATTTTCCTTAGATAGATAGCTAAACGTCTTTCAGGCTTAAAGACTCTTACCAATCGGCATAAAGATTGCTGATGATTTCACTTAACAATGGATGAAACTAGTATGACTAGCTTTAGCCCATTGTTTGTTTTATTAATCAATTTTTGAGTAAAATGGTATGAAAATCATTAAATTTATGCATCACGCCAGGGGTGCTTGCACTCATTTGCTTATTTTTTAGTTAAAAAGGAAAAGCAGGGTATTTTTATGTTCATCTTGATCAACTTTAGTTCGCCAATGTGTTCATATTAAAGTTTCTGCTGCTCCTGCTGCTGCTATCATATCGTATAATCAAATGCATTACCACTTAGCCGCATATTATTTAAAACTAAAAAATAATGCTTGTAGTGCTAAAAAATATTAATGTTGTTAATAAATTAACTTTTTATATTCTTTGCCGCTGCTTGCTGCTTGGCTTTTGCCTTTATGTACAACAACTGCTGTAATGTCTCCATAAAAAGTTATACTTGCTTGATGCACGTTAATCTCATCAAAATGATGATTTATTGCTAAACTTCCAGTACACTTAAACGCAAATAAAATGCAAAGTTATTGAGAGTAAAAGCACTGTTAATATACATTACATTGTTCTGTAAGAGCCACTGCTGCGTGAAACTATTCATCAAGTGGCGCGTGGTTGTTCTAAAGCACATTAAAATGTAACTTTTCGTGGTTTATTTTACGTGAGTTATGAAATCTCATGAGATTTTTTTGGTGAAAGGTTTTTGGACATTAAGAAAAAAAAAGTTTGCGTTGTAAGTCTTTTGTTTTTAAAACCAGCAATGAGACTTCAAAGTGCGAAAGTATAGTTAGTACAATAATATCTTCGTTCCTTCAATCGATTGATGCACATTCTTAGAGGTTAATAATTCCACAAATCCGCAGGTGCACCACTTTATCAAAACTTCAGTTAGTTCTGACATAGAAATCAAATAGACTTTAGAACAACAAAACAAAAAATAAATATAATACGCGTCAAACTAATTCAACGCACTCATAAATTTGCAGCCCAAAACACATTCATAGCTACACTTTCTCGAATAAAAATAACAAATATTCTTACTTTGATGATGCCGTCACCGTCACAAACGCATTCCATAGTCCAGTCACATCCAAACCAATATCATAAAAAAACACAAACAACGCCAGCTATAGCAACAGCACACCAGTTCATCCAGCACCACTTTAGATGGCTTTAAATGCCCTCATAAAGTATGTGCTTAAGTCACTTGCTGCCTACTCACTAAACAAATGAGCTAGCACTCGAACAGCGGCGGCGAAGACGCGTTCATTTGCGAAACCGCATGTAAATCAAATAAAAATTTGATCATCGTGGTCAAATGTACTCGAATTGTAGTGAGTGCTCTGCGTCGAGTGTGTTGCCTAAAATTTATGTTTCATATAAATTCATAGATAAACACGGTTGCTCCACCGTTACGGTTGCTGTAGTGCAATTGTTGATAGCAGTACGCGCGCACAACACTTAAGTGGCATTTGATGGACATGGTGCTGGTAGTTGTAATGAGAATATTTCTCTGCAGTCAAAGCAATAGAGTTGTTGCACTTGTGCTAAAGCAGCTGTTAACTTTAGTGGCTATATATCGTGGTTTCAGTGTTTATGTTTTAAAGATTTTTGCGATGCAAGTGCAGGCTGATAATTTTATAACCTTTTTTTCTTTTTGCGCAATAAATTATCATAAATAGTAACTTAAATAAAACAGCAATGGAAAATAGTCGGAATATTTTGACCCAGTGCAAAAGCGTTAGCATTGCAATTATTTGATATTTATGGGTAAGTGTAATTATTGTTATTATACAGCGTAGACAGTAAGAACTGTTTCAGACTAAGGCTGTAGTGGATTAAAGTTCCGTAGAGAACATATCGTATATTTTTTTTATTGCAGTAATGGTAAAGAATAATTTAAGACTATAAAAAAGTGCGCACTTCGACTATTCGGGTAAGGCTAATTAATAATAATTTAAAAGCAAAGAGATCCAAAAAAGTATCTTTCCTGTCCAAACAGGACGTCCGTAAAAGGTTACTTTTCGCTGAGGAGCATGTCATTTGGTCAGCGAAGAAATGGCGCAATATGCTGTGGTGGGATGAGACCAAATCTAATATTTTTTACCCGCACACGTTGAGTAGCATAGTCAGGGTAAAATTTGGTCTCATTTGACCACAGGATATTGCGCCATTTCTTCACTGGCCAAATGACATGCTCTTCAGCGAAAAGTAACCTTTTACGGACGTCCTGTTTGGACAGGAAAGAAACTTTTTTGGATCTCTTTGCTTTTAAAATATTATGTGAATATACCCTCTGTGTAGGTTATAAAAAGGGTATATTACTTTAAAAAATAATAAAAAATAAGTATGCAATAACCTAGCACAAATATGTTGTTTCAAAAAAAAGTATTAAAATCGGTTCGGTATATTTTGCGCCAAAGCGTTACAAGCCATTTGCTGAAGTGCAAACAACAACTTTTACAAAAACAGTCTTATATTTTTTATATAGAAATTTTTTTTGCTGCAAAAACTAAATCAACATATATTTCGTTAAACCAATGGTATGAGTAAAATTAAATGCCAATTCCCTCGACTTCTTGCGGTAAGACCGAATATGAAATAATTTGATTACAAACGAATCATTTCCCAAAAAAAAAATTTTGTTTTAAATAAATTTTGATTTGCATAAGTTTTTACAACATGCAAAGGATTCAGATAATCTTTCGTTACTTTTTACTTCTAATTTTCTTATTTTTTTTTTTAATGCTGTAAGTAACAAATTTTTTTGGCGAATTTTCGAGGAAATTGAGAGAAATTACACTCAAGTGCGACTCTAAATTCAGTAAATTCGCAAAACACCATAATCGAAACTTCTACGTTAATGTTATGAGATTGTCAATGCCTTACTTAATAAAGGATGTATGGAGCTACTCGAGCTATCCTAAATTGAGCACACTAACTTGAAGCACAGCCAATGATGTTTGTCAAATATCAGAAGCCTCATTTTTTTATTTTGCCAATTTCTTGCATTCTTGCCAGCAGCACTTCGTTAGCTTTTATTTTTCTCATCAACTCTGGCGTTATGATACCGTTTGATCAGCAGATTTTCTTAGCTGCAAAATAATTCTTTTTATTTTTAATTTTTGCGATTTCAACTTAAAATATAAGGTCACAAACAACTTGTCAGTAGGTTAAATACACAAATTCTTACCGCATAAATTGGCAAAGATTTTAACTTTTTTATTTATTCTTTTGTTGATTATGTTGTGGTTGAGAATATTAGAAAAACATTTATCTTTTTTTTTTCATAAAAGAGGCGTTTTCTCACCACATATGAGTAAGCACTATTGGCCGTATGTTTATTTGTTTGCCTAGTAACGCCCTTACAAGCATTTGATGAATGAAGTTGTTTGCTGCTGCTGGTGAGATTTTTCTTCGATTAAACAAAGAATTACACAACTAATTGCTAACGGGTTACAGGTTTAATTTTCCTCTTTTTATAAAAGATACGAATATTCTGAATTGAATTTTATGGGTGGTCATAACTTGAAATTGCTTTTATATATTATTCTCATGTCAGTGGCAAATGGGCATTTCAATTTCAAACGCAAACGTTTGAACAAACTGTCTACATACATAACGGTCACTTTGTGTAGGCACTTTTTTTCGTATTAAATTCAATTTTTATGTTCACAGCATCTCAAAAACTTGTTCTCAGCAAAAAATAAGTCAAAATCTTTATTTTTGCACATAATGACGGCAATTTAATGATATGACCATTGCGTATGTTGTTAGTGGTCACCTGCTGTTTGTGCGTGCGCAAAGCACTCACAGCTTGCAAGACATAGCATGTAAATAGAACTAGTATAAAAAAGTGACAGCAGCCCGGTTGGTGCGCTATCAGCGTACAGTTATATCAATAAAGATTAGAAATTATTTAATTATTTGCATCTATTTTCTGTTTCTTATTGCTATGTTTGCATTGCTTTTTCTTAAATTGATATTTAGAACTAGAGATAAGCGTTGCAAAACTGTTTGCTCACCGTTGTATTGAATGAATTATTCCTAAGATTTTATTCAAGATATTATAGTAATCAATTTTTTTTTTTGAAGTAATCGATTACAAATAATTAACTTAAATCTTGACTCCCAACGGCATTATTAATTGCTGCACATTAAACTTATCATAAAAACTCAGAGCTACAAAGCTACTGCCACAACAAGCGCCCATCTCTATTTTGTAAAATTCAATAGAGTGGCATCTGCATTGAACCGTTACGCAAACGTCTCAAGCAAACGTCACATTAAAATGTCATAAAATATGTTAATCGTACGCTTTGAACAAGAGTTGACATAGATTTTGTTGTTGCTAAAGTTGTCTTACTGCTGCTGTCATTGTTGTTGTTGCTGTTGTTGTTGTTGCCCACATTATCACTGATTAAAAACTGCTCAAATTATAACAAAATGTAGGTAAAGCTGTTATTTGTCAATTTTCCCCTACACTCTACTTCTTTACGTTTATTTTTAATTTTCTTGTCTTTCGTATCGCATTCTTTGAAGAAAAGAAGAAGAAGAAGAAGAAGAAGAAAAACAACAACAACAACAAAAACAATTTCATTCAAGTTTGACAAATTATGCAAATTTATTTGATCTAACTGTCAAGTTATTAACACCATTATTATGATTGTTGTGCTGCAGTTGTTGTTGTTGTTGCTGGTGTTGTTGTTTGCTGTTGTCATTTCATGCTTGTTAACATACTTTATTTGCTTATGTTTCTATTTATTTAAATGTGGGTTTATTTTGCTTCCTTCCATTCTTGACGTTACTCACAGGCACGCGGCGCATAGAAATCAAAAGACTTAAGCAACAAACTTGTTTGCTTTTGTTTAGAAAAATTGATCTGTCAGTTGCTGCTGCCGCTTTTTTTGGCTTGTTGTCGATTATCAGCGATTTACTGTATTTTCGTTTTTGTTTATGTTTACAGTTATTTTGACATATATGGAAATTGCGCTTAAGCCGTAAATTATTTTTTTTTTTTTTTTAAATTACTATGGGGTCTTTGATATGATTTGATTTTTCTTTGAGTGCAATAAAATATTTATTTTTATTATAAAATGCATTCTTTTTTAAAATATGCGTGCATAACAGTAAATTAGTTTTTTATATAAAAAGAAAGTTTTTGGGTAAATCTAAGTGTTAGGCGATTTTTTTAAGAAAAAAACAAAATTAAGAGCCTCAGGTTAGCACATATATAAAAAAAATACTATCGAAAACTTGCTGCCAATTAATAATTTCAACTAAGAACACAAACAACATTTCTAAATTCCGCAGCAACAGTACCATCTATGGCACTACTGTTTAACCACCGCTGCGACTAACTGCACAGCAATTGTCATTGCAAGGAATTAAATGCAATCATAACAGTAAACCTTAAAAGCGAGCAGCAATCAATGCGTGCGCAGTAAATGACTGGCAGCAACATTTTTGAACGTAACAAATATGTTGTCAATATCTTAAGAAAAACTGAACTTAACAGTAACAACAGGCAGCAGAACGTAGTCAGGCCTTTAAACGTTGGTCAATTAGATGAAACGCAACAGCATCAGCGGCAGCATTATACTGTATAACACTTTATGCTATCAACAAGGATGATTGTTGAAGTTGTTGCTTGACAAGCCAGTTTGGGCAAGCAACGGTAATTAATGACGTAATTAAAACAAACGCATAACAGTTACTGCAGCATTATAATGAGCAGCACAACAACAATTGCAGCAGTAAAAACAAGTTGCTGCAACGCAGAAAAACATAAATAACAGCAAAATCAGGAATTGTAGCAAGAGCAACATCAGCAACTGGTGGTTATTTTAAACAGTTAGAAAAAGCTGCGAACAAAACGACGTATGAGTTACCTTTTCTTTTTTGCTATTAAGAATTAGTGCTGGCAAAATGTTTTTCAATTACATTTCGATTAAGTGCAAAATAATTACGGCATTTTAAATTTGATTTATACATAAGATTGCAAGCAATTTAATCTAGTCCGAGATATATGTAACTGCTTTGCATTGAAAATTTGTATGCAAGTGAAACAAATTACTACTAATACTAAAAATACTGCAGCAAGCCAATGGAAATGAAAGAGATGCACTATATTAAGCACAAATAGACATAATTATCTACAGCGGCCACTAATCAAAATTAATATATTTGTACATCAAGCTCTTACAAAAAAACCCTTTTCAACCTTTAAACCTTTGAAACCTTTAAAAGTACTAAATAACATCGGTGCTCAGTTTTCATCGAATAAAGCACTACAACCTTTATATGTTTGCCCAACCATGCTGCTAATAATTCCATTTTGCACAAAAAAAAAATGAAGATGCAAGCGATTAGCAATGCGTTGAAACTAAAGCTAAAACCACCTGCAGCGTGAACATATCAGCACAAGTCCGGCTAGCTTGTTTAAGCTGTAGCTGTTGCTGTAACAATATCTCAGTTCAACATGGACATATTTATCTTCATGTAACTAAAAACTAGTTCAAAGTAACGAAAAACCAAACCAAACGCGAGAACGAAGAACATCATGTTTTTTGTCGCTTTTTTTTGTATTGCCAATAAATTTCGACATAACTGAGCAACAGCAGCAGCAGCAATAACAACTTCAGAGTTAATCCTGCATGTACCAACTAACGTCTGACGGCAAGGTTATCGTTTTTGTTGTTACATTTTCTTATCGTTACCTAATAAGCGCTCATAGTATTAACAAGATTGTCCGTGCAGCTTTTCGTGTTCATTTGTTGGCTATATATATCTTGTCGTCTTTTTGTATATTTGCATGTTTGCCATTGCTGCAGGATGTTACGTTATATCTATGTTTTACTTTTTTTTTGTGACATTCGACTTGTGGAGTTGTGTCACGTTTGCTTCGTAGCAGCGGCAGGAGCAATAAATAAAATTGCAAATAAATACTGCATTTTTTAGTGTGTATTGCTTGCTGCCGCCTCTGCATAGTAAATTTTCAAATCGTCTGCTTTGATTTTGCTGAGTACAGTATGTAGAGCTGATACTATAATTTTAATTTTAATTATAGTTTACAGCTACATTGCATTTAAACACCATTTAACAGGTTCCAAATGTTATGAGGAAATTCGTTATGACAAATTGTATAAGATGATAGCATGCTCTTCGTTAACGAAAGATTTAAACAAGAAACTTGATTTTACAGCGGAAGTCCATTAATGTTAAAAATTAAGTGTGTGGTTAGTGCGGCCATTATTTAAATTTGCATTTTTTGTACTATTGATAAACAAGAACATTAATATATATTGGCGCTTAGTTACATCGGAGCTGTGATATGTAATGCTGAAAATTAAAAGTTAGACAAGAAATCAAAAAAAAAAAAACTTATTCAATTCTCACAACAATGCTATGCAAGCCCAACTTGAACTTCATTAAAAATTGCAATTGCAGTAATAACTTAAGCGGATTTGCGAATCTCAGTCATAGCAGCGCTTAACCTGGCCAATAGCAGCAACAATGAAACTTGTTAAGCTTAAACTTAAAAGCAAAAAAATAGCGACGAACAACAACGGAGCCAAAGCATTTTACTTAAAGTCAAATTTATTATAGGATTTTGCAAAAACAGCAGCAATGACCAAGCAACAACCTTCCCAGCGGCAACAACCTAAAATTTAAGCATTAAAAATAGCACATTTTTCATGTAGCAGCAGCAACAACAGCAGCAGCATGTTCGTTAGTTGTTGCTAACACTATGAATGCCACTGACCAGGTAGCCTGCTATTTGGTAGGTACCAATATTGCTGCATAACTTTTTGTTAGTTGTTGTTTGTTATCCTGTCAGAGTGTAATATAAAACTGCATTATTTTAAGTGGTGATGATTTTTTAAGTAAAATGTTATTTTGCCTAAAATGTTCACGTTGCTTTAAGTTCTGCGGCATGTTTGTTGTGATTAAGAAAGAATATTCAATATATGATATGTAGTTAGAACAAAGCTATATTAAAATATATTGCTATAATGACTTACGTGTATGTTATTTTTCTTAGAACACTCTCTCACAACATACAGTATAAACTATATAACAAAAAAAAAAACAATTTTTTGAGTCAGGGTCAACTTGCTTATTCTCTCATTGTTTTTCTTGGGAATGGCCGCTAATAGAACTTCAGATTATAGTAGATTATATGAATACGAATAAAATCTATGAGTAAATAATTACTGTATGTGACATCGGAGCTAAACTACATTACTTAAAGAACTTTATTATTTTTGGTATATCAAAGCGTATGAGTCCTCCCTAAATAACATAAACACAATAGCTGCCTTATTTTACGTTTGCCAAGCAGCATTAATACAGTTATTAATCAAAAATCAATTAATAAATTTGTCTTGCAACACCTGCGCCATTGCCCACCAGAGAAACAAGATTACACCCAATACCAGCGCAAGCATCCAATATATTGAAGAAGCCTATAAATACTACAACACACTGTGATGGTGGTCTCAACCACTGAATAACCATAAATTCACGTACACCCACATAAGTGTGCACGCGCACACGTTTACACACAAAATACCTACATTGCTGCAGTAAAAGGCAGCAACACAGGCCATGCAGCAATTGATTTATGAGCGACAAAGACGATACGCTGCGCAATATCATAAAGCACACACATTAAACTAACAAGAGACACATGAGACGCTGCGTACTTTGCTTGCTACGACAAAAGCAACAGTAATAGCAATACAAACAATAACAAATTGCTGCAGGGTTACAACGGCATATTTTCTACTTAACCTTAAGTTTATGTTGGTGTTTAAAGAACATCTATTATCGAAGAGAAATTATTAACGCAATGTTCATGCAGCAAAAAAAAAGAACAAATGAAAACAGCTGACTTCCATAGCTTTCTGCACCATGTCCAGTGAAAAATAATTTGAAGGCAATTGAGCGTGTGATCATCCATGGTTACGAGTACTTGCATCATCATTGATGTGTAAAAAAAACAACAACCGCAAAATGCATTTTTTTTGCCATGTGTTTGCTTGCAGCAATTGTTGTTCTTGCTTATACGTAGCAAATTTATGGCAAGTGGCAACAGATTGGTATTCTTTTTTTGGAAAAAATTTGTTTTTTAAAAACAAAAAAATTATTTTGTGAAGAAAAACAATTATTTTCTTAACCCTCATTCGGCCGAACAGTCACCCGGGTGACTATTTCAACTTTTTCGATCAAAAAAATTAATTTCTCATCAATCCTTGACATCTTAAACTAATGAATTTTACGTGTAAAAAACACAAAATACTTGAAATTGTTACCTGTTGAAGATTTCTAATCTCATTTCGGCTGAAGCAGCCATATGGGACATTCTTTTACAAACCGAACGAATTTTGACAAAAATTGACCTACACATTTTGGATTTGGTTGAAATTTTTTTTATGAGTTCTGTATCGAAAAAGAAGAGATAAATGTTCGAGGATTTTTTTGAAACATTTTTTTTTTCTAAATAGAGCAAATTTAAATTTTGAGAATTTTGTGATTTTTGGCTTGGAGACTCACTTTCAAAAATTCATAACTCCGGTTCTGTTAAAGCTAGAAAATTTATATAATTTTCATTATAAAACTAAGAAAATGAACTTGAATAAAAAATAATTTTTGAAAAAAATTATTAACAAATTAATATTGTTATAAATAATTTAAATATTTAAATCGATTTTTGACAATTGCTCTCACCCTGTACCAAATTTCTAATGTCACAATCGTATTCTACATTAAATTTCCTATCGAAAATGTCATGTGGCGTCAACACTCTGGTACCCATGCCTTGGAAAAACAATTTTAAATATTCAGTAAATAATCTGTCAAACTAATCAGCGGTTAGTGTTGCCAGATATTTATTTTAAATAGGTCCAATTTTTTTTCAAAAAATGTCTCTTTGATGCAGAACTTTTGAACTACTTTCAATTTTCCTACAAAATTTTCTCCATATCCAAAATTTATCATATTTTCAAATATAGTCACCCGGGTGACTACTTCGGCCGAAATGAGTTACAAAAATCTTCGGCCCAACTAGGGTTAAAGAAAAAAAAAAGACTTAGCACAAAATAATTTTATAATAAGCAAAAATATTTATTTATGCCATTCACAAAACAAAAGACTTAAGCAACGAACTTTTTAAATGTTATCTCAATTATACATGTAAAACTTTTATTACAATATATATAAACCAAAAGTGTTTTATGTAATTGTTAAGGCCATGGAAAGGTGTAAAATATTGATGAAAATAATTTTTTTTTTTATTTTATTAGAGTTTCTTAAATGAAATTGGAAAAATTGCCAGTCAAAAGGAATTTTTTGAGGAATTGGTTTAAAAATAATATTTTTCTATCAAAAATGGTTCATTATCCCAGTCCTAAAGTTATCAGCATAAAAATAATACCTATTTTCTTAAACTTACTAATTTATATTTTTGTGTGGAATATTACAGTGAACGAAGGAGTCTATGTAGGGCTTCCAATAAATGATCAAAATGAGAATACATTTTTAATGGAAATTACTCACAAAACTAATTTTTTTAGTTAATTTTTCATAATGTTTTTATGTCATTATCCAATTGTTTTGAAAAATCTTCTCTCCTCTCAACTTGGCGTTCATTTTGAACGCCACAGCATGTACTATATTTTCCCAACTCTGGCCTTAAACGCTTTACTTTAAATTGAACATTATGAAAATTAAATAACTTTCCCACCAAAGTTTTAACCGTTGATCTCTAGAGTTATAATAAATAATTCATAAAATTTTGCAACATTGGTTTTTATGATTTTATAACAAACATCAAAACAAACAAACAACAAATGCGCATTGCGCACACGATGCAAAGATGCATCGGAAAAACTCGTACTTTTCACTTGTCATTTTTTATTGCCAGCGATTTTTTTTCTCTAGTCGCATGGCTTTTGTATGACTGTCTGTCAAAGCTGACAAAAGCATAAACTTGACTACACAATGACTGCAGCTGCTTAAATGGACAGAACAGGCATTTGATAAATGCCGGACCGACCCACAGATGGACAGCCCGTGCGACGCTTACAAGCAAGGGTATGTTATAAGTTGACAATGATGCCACAGGCTTTAAATGCTAACGATATACAATAAATACCATTTATTGTGATATATAGAATGACGACATTAAAGGTGGACATTGGGAGAATTTATGCAATTTATTCGACTGACTTTTAAAAGAATGAGATATATAAATGGGCACAGAATATTAAAGTTTTGCATTTGCTCTGTATCATTGGTGTGCTGCAAGCAATAACATTGACGAATGTGGCCGTATAATAAAATAGACTAAACCTTAATATTAAAGAAGATAAAATAAAATTACTGCATTCATCCAATTTACAAATACAATTAACCTTTTGACATTTCACTATTCATTTCCTTACAGATGCATACGGCAACAAACAGCACAGCATTAGCAGCAATCAATCAATAAGCAATATTGCGGCGATTTTTTCCTACCATCAAACGAAAAGAGGCAGCAACATTAGCGCTGCTGGCAGCCAATTCTTCAATCAATTCTACAGGCAGGCAGGCAGGCGTATCATCCGACAGCCAGTCATTCAAGAAAATCCAAATGAAAGAGACTGACAAACGCCACGTAGGTAATGATGCGAAGATAGATAGACAACAATAACAACAACAACAGCCATCAGTCACAACACCAACAGCAAAAATAGACGATGCAATTTCAATGCCAACAGCAAAAAATAGCACGCAAATTTCAAGCGCAAGCAGCAACGACAGTCACTGCAACAGCAATCGAAAAAGAAGCAGCAACGAAAATAAAAAATCAACTGACCCACAGCAGCAACATCAATTGCAACTGCAGCTAGCAAGCAACAGACGACAGAGAAAATTTGCATACAAAAACAAAAAAAAGAAAAAGACTGACAACACCCCACACATCAGGGCAACATATACATGCAACAACAACAGCAACAACATCAGCGCAATGTGGACAATATGTTGCCAATACGAACAAAAAAAAAACAAGCAACACATACAACAACATCACTGTCGATGTTAATCATTACAGCAACAACATTGCTGTTAGCAACATTTGACATTAGCACTGCTGCAGCAGCAGCAGCATCAAAAACTGCTGCAATAACACAAGAAACACCCGTTGCAGCTGCTGTAACAACAAATGTTGCTAAGCCACATCAAGTTATCGGTGCTAAATCTTTAGCTGCCGCAGCTGCTGCCGCCGAGGCAGTATCAACAGCAGCCATTGCTGCTAGCTTCAGTGCAACACGTAGTGGCAGCAGCAGCAGCAGCGATGAGATTCCTATTACCGCTCAAAGCAGTGCCAATTTGCTGCTGGAAGATATGCAACATCCGGGCAACATGGTAAATTTGACCAGACATCATGATGGTGATGTTTTTCGCACAACTGGTAAGCAGCAGAAGTTTTGTAGCCAATTTATTGCTTCCTCCTCCCTCAACTTCCAAAAAATTTTGGTTTGGTATTTGTGCTGCTGGGCGTGACTTTTGTACTGCTTCAGCCCAAAATTACTCTGACTGCCTGACTGACGTGTTGGCGTCAATGCAAATTTTTTCTTGGTTTTCTTTTTTTGATTGCAAGCAACATGAAAATTATTGCTTTGCTGACGCAGCAATTTTTTTTTTTGCATTGAAGTGTCCAATGTTTTGTGTCTGATAGATTAACAGATTTATTTGTGCACTTGAACTTTGCATTGTTGTTGCCTAGGTGGTTGTTAAAACGGCAATTGTGGTTTTTGTTTATTAAGTGCTTTTTTTTATGCATCACTTTTGTAAGCGCGGAGAAAGTTGCTAAAGTTATGTTGTTTACATTTAAAGACAAAAATGCGTAATGCTTCTTGGTTGTGAGAGAATTTGCATTTGATGATGTTAATAGAAATCCAAAGGAATATTTTCATACGTGGTTGTTAAAGCATCCAGCTAATGTGCCAAATATTTGGATCTCAAGCCAAACGTATACAAATAAACTTAAAATTTTTACAAAGAATTTGTTGTCAATTTTTGTGTTAGGTTTTGCGAAAACTTAATCCTAAAAAAAAGGATATTTAACTTTAAAACATCAGAAAATAAGTATGCAATAACCTTCCTTAGTATAAATATGTTGATTTAGAAAAGAAGTTATTACAATTGGTTCCGCATATTTGGTGCAAAAGCGTTACAAACACTTTTCATAGAAACAATTTTATATAATTAGTATAAATGAATCACATTTGAATGTTTTAACAATCGAGTAAAGATTGAAAAAAAAGAGTTGTGCAACTTTTTCAGTTTTTATAGGTGCATGGGTAAATCAGAATACTGAGAAAGTTTCTCAAAGCAACTTCTGAAATTCCTTGGAATGTTGGCGTTAACCAATAAAAGGGTGAAACATCATTGAATGCCAGTATAAATTGGCTGACTGATTTAAAATCTAAAGATGAACGCACAAGCCGGAGTACTGACGATACGCTGGAAAATCTACTGAACTGAACATTCTTTAGTTGCTCTGATAAACTACAAAAGATAGTTATGTAGAACTTCCTTGTATGAAAAATAGTACATATGGTATAATTTTTGTAAGCCTTTGGCAAAAATAGAGACATGATGAAATTGATTTGAATGTCGGACAACCTAAGAGCTGATGAAACTTCTTCGAATATCTGGACAGTCAAAAGACTGATCGAACTTAGTTGTTTACACATATGTATGTACTTTTATATATCTGCACCAATTAGAAAGCTGATTGAATTCCTTTATTTAAGTTCTCTATTTTGAAGTGCTGCAATTACCTCTTTATTGAGAAGAAAACATTTAATAAATTTTATACAGCTCATTACAAATTACTTAATTTTATTTTCTCAACAAAGAAGGACTCAAATATCTGTACAAAACAGTCAACTGTTAAATTCTTTGCAAACCCTAACCAGAATACTATTATTAGTTTTAGATCTTAAGAGTTTGCGTACTATTCTTTTTAGTATCCATTATCATCAAGTGCTTTTGTGCAGTTTTCCAAGTTCTTTGACATCATATTTAGCTAGGACATGTCATTATCCATAGAAATAAACAATTTTAATACTTAGGGGACTATAACTGCAGTGTTGACAGAATTGCTATTTAATGCTAAAATTGCATTTATTGACAGCTTGACTGTAAAAAAAATTCTTTATGGGCTAACTAACTAGGTTTGGTATGAAGACTGATATACTAATATGGTCTAATAAACTCAGAGCATTTGAAAATGGATTGATGGATCGATAAGCTGATGAACTGGTTGTGTATGGTTATAAGATAATAAATTAATAAAGCGATAAATGGTACGGTGAAATAAAAGAAAACCCAATAGCAATTTAGAAATAAATAAATTGCCTGCCAAATGATTTTTCCATTATCATTTAATTTCTAGCGAACTGTCAAACTTCCTTAGCCTACTTTTATTTTGTTAATGCAAAAAACAGTTAATAACATTTTACGCTATAACAACCACGCAACATCACAGAGTCTTTAAATTCAAAATCAAAGAAAAAACTCATACATAGATAGCATAGCTACGCAATAAAATTGCACGCTCGTAAGATCGCATGCTGCACGTTTGTCAACAATGTTGACACTCAAATAAGCCATAAACATAAATACACTGAGTGCAGCAATAAAAAAGAAATAACAATAAAAGCCAATATGATAAATGCACTTTACAACAATAACAATTGCAGAAAACTCGTTCATCCTTTGGTCTGTTCCTATGCGAAATCAACATGCAAACAATTTTATTATTTTGTAATAATTTGATAACTTATATCATTCCCAACACCGCTATATTGTTTCTTCCCTCTCCTCAAGGTGTAACACATTGCAATGCTGACACCTGCGTGGGCTTGTCAAGCGGTACCGCTGGTCTTGTTCAAATGGGCGGCAATAATCACGGTAAGTGAAGTACAATTTTGTTACTGTTAAATTGTTGACGTTTTCTTTAGCGAATAAATATCTTTTAAATTGTTGTTGTTGTTGTTGTTTTTTCTTATATTTTAATTTTACACTGCAGATATCTCCAGTCGTACCTCTGCTGTTAGCAGCTTAGCTGGTGGTGGCGCTGTTGGTCATTCTGATGGTCGCATGGGTGCAAAGCGTGGCAAACTGCCGGTTATCAATGATGTTGGCAGCAGTTGCGATTGTCTTTGTTTGCCTTACCTGAGCACGTATCGTGAGGATTTGGGCATTTGTGTGGATGATATACATGGTGAGTGGCAATTTTTATTATTTTTAAGGGTTAAACTTGGAATTAGTGCTAAGTTTTTAAAAGTTGTGTTCATAAAAATCAAGTCATAAAAATTTTCTAAGAAAATAATGCAAAACAAAAACATTACAGATTTGAATTTTTCCTTGCAAATTTTTAGCTCCATTCAATTCAAAATAGAAAAGTGAATAATAGCCCAAAATTTCGCTGGTTGCAGCAACCGTTCAGCGTTGCATTTTAAATAAACAATCATACCATATAACACACAACAGTTTATAAGGTGACAATTTTACCAAATTCCGCACGAGCACGTTAATGTTGTGCTGTTCTGTTCCATTTTAACTGCTGCTGCTACTGCAGAAGTTCATGCAATGGCTTTTTGCAACAAACTGTAAAATTGTTCCTTTCGCATGTGTGGTACGAGTACAAGCAAATTTCACAACATTTGCATGTTGTTCATGGAAAAAAAAAATGTTTTATTTAAATTGTTAAACTGTGTTGTTTAATTTTTTTTTTTGTTTTCCTTATTTGCGTGCAAGAAAATCGGCAGCAAATCGTAAAATTTACATTTTACGGTAGAAAAAAAAAAAAATTGGGTAGCAAGGCAAATTGACTTAGTTGTTCTTGTTGGCATTGTGCATTACTTGGTAAATGCATTAGCAATAAAGTGACAAGTTTCTTTTACAGCATTTTAAATGTTGTTGCATTTAACATAATTGTCGAAGAATTTTAAGTACATAGTTGGAAGTGACAGTAGCGCAAAACCAACATTGTGTAAATTGACATAAATAGAGATGATGAAAGAACTTTTTAATATCTTTGCTTCTAATCAAATATTTCATATATTTTCCTAGCTTTTTATCCTAAGAGAAATTTAAAGTTCGTTGCTTATGTCTTGCGTTTTATCAATAGTTTCTCAAAAATAACTGCGCAAATACCAAATCCTTTTTTAATTGCTACAATCGCAACATAAAGAAATATGAGACTACAGCTATCACTAGTGCAACTTAAATCAGCAAGAAAATACTTGTTGCCACACTTAGCACAGTTAACAGCTAATTAACGTTAAATTGTTACATTTAACCATAACCACATTTTATTTAATTAATAAAGAAATACGTCGTCGCACCACTGCACTGTAGCAAGTCAATGACAAGAAAATCCACTTAATCGCTTAGTTCGCATTGTAAGAATCAACATGGTTGTGTGTGTGCTGCATTTTTTTGTTTTGTGTAATGCCGATGGTAACAGTAACTGCAGATATCATAACTGACTTAAATGTTAAAGTGAGATGTGAAAAAACTTTTTAGCTATGGACCACACTTGTAGATAAACATTTGATTTATAAGCGTAGAGAAAAGAAAATATAAATTGCATATATGCGAGGGGAAAAAACTTTGATTCATATTTATATATGGCTGCATCTCAATATTACTATTTTATCATGGATATTTTGCTTGAACTTAATTTATAGAAATAATCCGAAATCTAGTAAAAGAGTAGGAATTATTTGGAGTTTATTATGAATCCAATAGGTTCGCTTGCAGAGAAACGCCTCAGGGGGGTGTACTATCATCTCTACTGTGTAATCTGGCAGTAAACAAGATGCTCATGTCACTAAAAGGGTACGGCTGTAGAGCAAATTCCCAAACACACTGTGTGAAATTCTTCAGGATGCCTTAAACATACTCGTCTCATGGGCAGATGAGGCTGGTTTAGGTGTAAATCCGAACAAAATTGAACTAGTACTCTTTACTAGGAATCACAAACTGCATTTTTTGACAATTCCTGATTTCCAATTGAATCCAAATCCTTAAACGATTTTATTTAATTCTTGTGAAAGACATTTTTGACCGTGCATAATTAAAAACTTAGCATCAAACACCAAGTTCGTGCCTTAAGTCTTTCGTTTTAAGTCAAAGCAAATTTCATTTTTTTTTTTGTTTTCTTGCATGTTTTACAATGTGCAACTAATGAGCCATTGCAATGTTTACAAATTTCCTCACAACAACAAATTATAGACACAGCATTGCAGCATGACCATAGAGCGCAAGAGCAACATTAGCAACAGCAAAAGTAAAACCCTATAATTTGTGCTGTGCAACAAAGGTGCGCAAATAACATAAATTTTTCGCTTATCAACAATGATTTTTTTTTTGTTTTAAATTTCGTTAGTACTGTTATTATATAGCTATCATTTGCTGATGCCCTAATAAAGTCATAAGACACATTCAAGCGGTAACTGTTGTGCTGCGTGCACATGATGTGTCTCATTCACTTAAGCGCACAGTCACCGGACTTTTAGCACGTTTATCAAATACTCAATTTTACATTTGAGTTATTTTGCTTTGTTACCTTTTTTCTGCTGTAATGCCCAGACAGATCGTCATAGTGGTAGACAGTAATTATTGACTGGAAAAATGTTTCATTTAAAAACAACAAAAAAAAAATTTGGTCAAGAAAAATGTTGGTGAATTAAAAATACTCTATAGAAAAGTAAACGGGGGAAAATGTTGCGTGCGCACAACAACAATAATTTTCTGCTTAAGTCCGAAAACTTATTTCTAAAAGAAAGAACCATAAGCGGTGGTAAACACCTTACCAAATAAGTAATGTTGTCTCTTGATGTTGCTTTTGGTTTGTTGACTGCATTGCAGCAATGAAGCAGTTAGGAATTGACAACGCTTTCGAAATTGGCATTAAGAGCATTCAGCCGCCAAGTGATATTAAGTTGGCTTAAAGTGATGTTGACATTTGCAGCAACGTGCTAACGTTGGCCACAATTTTAATGCAACTATTAATTTCTCATTTGTCACAAATGAAACTCGAGTTAAATAAAGTCAGTCCAACTGTTTGCAGTAGAATTACAACGAATGCAAGCAAAATGTGCCCGATTTAGCTAAATTGTGTGTAATCGAAAACTTTTCGTTAGCTTTCAAAAATTTTAAAATTTGTTTCTGTACATCATTTCAAAATATATTCAATGTTAACTTTGAAAAGTCTTTAATAATCTGGCCGTTTTTGCAAAAAGAGAAATCAAATGAGGCTTTTTTTGAACAATTCTTTAACCTTAGCTTACAATGTTGTCAAAAAAGCTGTTTTAAACTTTTTTCTCTAAATATTTATTCAACGAATTCCTTAATTTATGAACTGTTTCAATATAGAAATAGGACACAATTTTCTTCGCAGCTTCTTCACAAAATTCCACTGTTTTTTTTTTTAATAATTTGCCAAAACTATGCCATTTCAAATGTGCATTAGCAGCTTTCAGGAAGAGCCATTAAAACGAGAATCATCACATATTCGTTTAAAATTTTAGTGCCACTTCAGCAATAATCTATAGACGTAATAAACCGATGATGGCATGAGGTGCAAACAATAAAATCTTAGCTCGTCTTCCACAGATCTAGAAGTTATAATGATTTAATTTTCAACACCCAGCAAGAGAACCATCAACAACATGCACTACATGCCTCAGGGCATAAAAATTCATCATAAAGTATAGCAGATAGGTAGCCAAACTACAGCATATGATACACTTCCTGTGCTCTGCCATATAAAAATATGTTGGTATCCATTTTATGCTACCCATGAGTTAGTCAAATTTTGAAATGGCAATTTCTACGTTATAAATAGTGCAAATTATGTAATACTTCTTAGTATAATCATAAAAAAAAATATAAAAACCAGAAGGCCTTTTATTGCCTGCAGCAATAATATTTTATTTCAGCAAGTGTTTGCGCAAATGCATTAACGTTATTGTGCTTGTGCAATAAATATTTTGCTATTACCAATAAAATTTGTTGTAGCAATAATTCGTATTGACTTTTATTATGCTACAGCTAATGAACGATGAATGAAATTTCACTAAGCACTTTATTTGCATTTAATAATTAAAAAGTAAACGAAAGACTTAAGCTAGAAACTCGCTTGTAAAAATTTTTCTGCGAGAAAAAATTTAAGCAATAATAATACAATACCATTAATAAATCAGTTTAATATTAGCTATACGTTGCACAAAATTTATGCTCAACTACTTAGTTAATAGCATAACCCAATAAAAAGCTTTAACACGGTCATAATATGACTTAAGGTTATTTAGCAAACTAATTTTTAGCAACACTTTCATTTAGTGCTTAATAAAATTGATAATTAAAAGATTTGCCTAGATTCCAGAAAAACAATCCAGAAAAAAAATACATTTCTATAAGTAGTAAACTAACAGAACTTTTGCTTTCTCTTGTCTAAGAAAATATAAACCAAAGCAAACGAAACACTAATGAATTAAATGTGTCACAACAGAAATAAAGTTAAATGTAGTAATTAAATATAATGACCCTTTTTTTGGGTAACAATGCCAGCAGCAATCTATGATGTTTAGACCAAAAATATATATGTTGGAGAAAAAATAGTAGTACACAGACGCATGTGATATTTAAATATTAATTGAAATATAAATTTGAGTAGTAGTTTAATGAATAGAAATCAACGTGATTTTTAAGCAATTCAATAAGTAGGTTCGTGGCTTAGCTCTTTTGATTTTGTGAGTGATGATGTGTCTATAAAAATTAAATTATTACAAAATTATGGCGTCATAACAAAATCGGTAATTAACTATTTTCCTTGAAAGGTAGCCGTCGCACATACGACACGATCATGCAACATGACACATATTGCTGTAAAAAGCCATTGAACTAAGTCCGTGTTTATTTATTTTCTATGTAGAATTTCTTTTCGTTTTTTTCTCAAAACTTTTAAAATAATTTTCTTGTCTGCAAATCAAGGCTCTCCTGACAATTCAACTGTCTATCTAACTAACTGTCTATGCTTCTGGCTACCTGTTGATTACTTGCACTGTCTGCTCCTACAAGTATAACGATTTCAGTTAATTGCATGTTAAAGTAACGCCATCGCAAACATTTTTGCTGTTACTGCCTTCCACTGCAAAAGAGGAGTAAAGTCAAAAGAAAGAAAGCAATGAACACTCAAACGTCAGCAGCAACAGCAGCTACTGCACTGATTTTAAGAGTTCCTTCGTGATTGATAGTCACTGAGACTTTTGCATCTTCCTCTTGACAGCATTCAAGTGGAAAATTTTTAACCACGAACTAAAAAAAAGTTTCTGCATACAGTAGCGTATGTGCAGCGTGTGTGTGAATGAGGGAGGGGTGCTGCTCCTTTTGATCTACAGCCTAATGAGAAAATTGTGTAGCGTTTAAATTGATGTTGAATTTTACGTTTTTTTTTTTTTTTTGTTTTTTGATTATTTAGACTTGGCACGCCTCATTGGTCAAAATTTTGTGCCTCGCTTCATTGGTGTTCGCATGTTGACAAAGTGTTTGCGCCAGCAAATTGTGCGCTAATTTATATAAAATTGTTTACTTAAGTGTTGAGCATTTAGAGTTCATATACTTTTTAATTAATTTTTTTTTATACAAAAAGTTTTTATTTTGAAGGTTAGGCTAAAAGTGTAAGACTCTCATGAAATAAAGATATCATGACATAAGATATAAGTCGAATAGTGAAATTCACATGAGATTAAGACATAAGGAAGTTAAGAATTGCTTTTTATAAGAAAAGTTACAACTCACAAGAACTTCTAGACTTATTGTCAGTGTAGGCATTTATATTTATGTCTGTGAACATAAAAATTATATGCTATAAAAAAGTTAAAAATCTTTAATGGTAACTAAGGCTTATGCTAACATGTAAATATCACAAGTGCTAAAGATCAAATAATTTAAGAAAAACAAATATAGCATGATAACAGAAAGTTCAATATCTTATGAGAATTTCGTACTTAACATTAGAATGTACTAAATATGCATAGCGATTTTGAATCTACAAGAAATGTTAAGATATTTAAGGCTGTGTTTGTTTTTGTATGGATTAAATAAGAACTTTTGCCTGATATCGTTTCTTGTATATATCAATAGAAGCAAGCTTTTAAATGAAAGTCAAAACAGCTTTTTGCAAGGATCAACAAAATTTCGCTCCATCCTAAAGTATATGCATGTGTATACTTTAATAAATATGAACTCCTCTTTATATAAGATTGTCTAAAAATAATTGTCACTTTAATGTTAGGTAACTCTAAGCAACATGCTGCGCAAGTTTGTTGTCGAAGTCTTTTGTTTTTATTTTCAAGAAACCAGCACTTTTTCACAAATGATGCAAACAAGGCGGAAGCATTTCGTTGTCACTATATATGAGTATATGCTATTTTATTTTTGCTTTTAAAAATTGTTACAAAATTATAAGTAAAAAAAGCAAGCAGTACTTTCCAAAGTGCTGCTGTGAACTTTTTCTAACAACTGAGCTCAAATGACAAAATCACACAAACAATAAAAAAGTGTTACAAATATGTACAAAAAATCGCTATTATCTAATTTTCCCAACAATTCAGCAAATACTTCACATTTCTATAATATTTACATTACATTTTTAATTTGAGCGGTTGTTTTTGTGTGCAAATTAAAGCAAGAAATTCACAGCAATTAAAAGAAGAAAGAGATGCAAAAGTAAGAGACGATTATTACGATACATGTCTTAAGTTAGAAAAGTATGAAGATTGTATGTATTATTATTAATTACTACAATTTGTCAAAATTGTTTAAAGTTACAATAGACCAATAGATTTATTAAAGAATTCATCATAATGTTATTTTAGTGAAACAAAAAAAAATATTAATTTTATTACACCCTTTTCAGCTATGCTTTAAATCATTAAATTTTTTATTCTAAAAGAGATAAAAATGTAACAATTTTAGTTAATAAGATTTCCGTGTGATTATATTTTCATTAAATATATTTCTATGATAAAGATTTATTTTGCTAATTTCATGGCTTATGAAATAGTGAGTTAACATGAGTAATAAAGGTCAACAAAGTCCCAGCGAATAGAATTTTTTTTCACACAAATCAATACGGTTTTGCGTCTTTTACAGCTTTAGACAAAATATAATTTATTTTTTAGATTTCAAGGAAACGTTCTTAATTAATCAACAATGAAACACCCATACAAATTACTTGTAGATTCGCAAGCGCTATGCATACGCCCATTCCTATAATAAGTAAAAAGTTCTCAGTAGATATTAAACTTTTATTTATAATACGATATTTATCTTTCTTTTAACATCTGATCTTTATCTCACGAGTTTTTCAAACGTTAGCGTAAGTCTAGTTCTTGTACTATGAGATCTTTATCTCATAAGATTTTCAAATTTTAGCATAAGCCTTTTTAAAATTTTATCTTAAATGTCGACAGTCTTATGATATTTGCACACAATTCTTTAAACTCACGCAATTTGAAAATCGAAAAGTTTTTTTTCTCCTCCTCCCTCCCTTCGTCTACATTTTAAGACTGAATTTACTTTTGATTTAAAAAAAGAGCAGAAAAATTTAAAAAATTCTGATGAATTTATTAAGAAGAAGTATATAAATTTCATTAGTTTTTTAACTTGTTTAACACTTGTGATTTTTATCTCCAGAGATACAAATGCCTATGCACGCAATTGGTATAAAACTCTCTTGTGAGCTGTAGCTTTTTAATAACAAGCGATTCTGAACTTTTTAATGTCACGTGATCTTTTTCATATAAAAATGTTTTACTTTTAGCAAAACCTTCCAATGAAAAATTATATCAGACGCTACTTTTACACTACTACTTTTACTATTCAACTTTTATCTAATGTCACTTGATCTTTATCTCAAGAGAGTTTTTCAATATATGATTTTTATCACATGTTACACTTACAATCCTTTTTAGCATAACGTTTTCGCTAATATTTGTTCCTTCTCGATATTTTCGACTTTCATCGTCGTTTTTCGTTTTTTCGCCAATTTTTCAATGCTTATCGATGCTTCTTGACTTTTGCAATGTTATTGAATTTCTATCGACTTTTTTAAAGCTTTTCAATTTTATTCGATGTTATTCAACTTTAATGATATTTTTTAATTTTATGTAATACTTTTGGACATCTAATAACTATTTCAATGTTTTCCAATACTGTTAGAGTGTTATGAACTTTTTCGATAGCATTCAATATACTTTGATGATATCATCTTTTCCGATAATCTTTGATTTTAAAATTTTATGGATTTTTTCGATAGTTGTTTTAATTTATAATATCATTTTAACCCAAAGGTCAAGTTTTACTGCTGATTTATGTTCCAATAAGTTATTTCATTTAAGACATTTTATCTTTTCATTAGAAATATAAACATTTTTTTTACTAACGACGGAATAAAGGCTGACTACTCTAATTTCTTTTGATAAATAAACAAAACAAAGCAAATAAGAAAAGGGCAAGGAATTTGTAAAACAAAAATAAAAGTGTATTCACACATACCATGACAAGCAATATTATGGTGGTGACTATATATTTTTTTTATCACTTTGAAATGAAAATGAAAACAATTTAAATGAAATGTGGAGAAAAAAAACAACTGCAAAAACAACAACAACAAAAAATAAGCAAAAAAATCACATTGCTAATTATGTTAGCATTACAGTTTTTTTCTTCTAAATCTTTTAGCAGCAGCAATAATGAAATGAAGAAGCAACAACATGAACGAAAACTTTCACTACACATATGGCCTAAGATTGTTCGTAGCAACAATAATAGCAAATATAAGCAACAGTAAATTAAATGCAATTGAAACTGTTAAAAATGAGCAATGAAAAAAAATCTAAGAAAAGATACTAAAAACAATTTACGGTTGCAGTGCCAACACTTTTTTTTTTCTTGTAAACTGCCATTTTTTTTTGCTTTGCTTTGAGATGTTGCTGATAAGTTGCCACCACTAAACAGCAACATAATGCTGTGTTGTGATTGTCACTGCTAATGATGTTGCTGTCATGTTAAACAGCTGTTAATTACCAACATATTTTGTGTACAAAATAATGTTAAGTGTTTTTTTTTTTTTTGGTAGTTACATTGCATTGCTAGGCGCTTAATTTTAATTTTTTTTTTCCAGCGAAATATTTATTTGAATTTACATTTTTATTTTTTTGTTTTAAAATTTTCCTAAAATCACTTTAACTGCAACCTTTTGTTTAAATTTTTTTTTTCTTTTCTCCAACAGAATGTACTTTATCGCCATTTGTCAGCGGCTCATCGTCAGAGAAAATACCATTTGTATTTTTACCATTACGCGGCCAAATCATCTATCCAAGCAGAGAAATCAGTTTTCCCGGTAAGTGTGTTCAATTCGACAGCTTCATAAGTAGTAAAAGTGATAGCAAAAAAAGTGTTGCTCTTGTGGTGTAGTTTGTGATGCACGCAATTGTTGTTGCGATAAAAGCAACAGCACAATAACAACAATTAAAGTGCGTTTGTGATATAGAAAATTATACCTGCTGCATATAATTAAGATGTTGCTGTTTGGTGTTATCGAGGGACTTGCAATGTTGGAACTTTTTCTATATCAAAAATGTTGTTTTTTGAGTACAACATCAAAATAAAATTTTTTGTTTTTTTTTTCTGTAACAAAATTGTAATAATTTATTTTTCTATAAGAATGCTTGTTTCGCACGATAATTTTGTTGTTTAGCTTTGCTTTTTTCTTATCTTCTTTCAGTAGTAGTAGCTTCTACTTTTGAATCTATGATATGATTAACATATTTGTAAAAAAAATATTTTTTTTTCGAATATCTGGTTGACATTCCTGTTAAAATTTTTCATTAGTTTACCATTAATAATAATGTTCTCAGGCTGATAGACTGCGAATTTAGGTGAGTCAAATTATTTTTCCTCAAAGCATGTATGTATGTAGAAAGAAAATAGTCTCCAAATTCTTCTAAGATAATTTTCCCAATAAACCATAGGTTTCTATCAAATTTGAGTCACCGCATTTTTGATTTTTCTGTATCCAAAACGTCCTTTATTCCGTAGCTCACATAATGCTACCAACAATTTTTTTAAATCAAAAACAAGTCATATATATTTGTCGAATTAATAAGCTATAAGTAGATTCAATTTGAGATCCTTGGCAAAGTTATTCCTCTTGAAGGAATCTAGAGGAAGAGTAGTTCTTACGAACCGCATTACCGTTCCATAGATTATCTCGAAAACCGGAGCCATCAGAGAAGTTCAAAGCTCGGACTCGAATACAGCGCGACAAAACCCTTTGAAAAAGTATATTCTGGTTTTTGGATAGTAAATTTGTAATCCTGTCTTATTTTCCAACTGCACTCCTTAAATTTTTGTTGAAGAATTTGACCTAAACTGTTTAGCCAACCATTTTTATTTTTATTTTTGAAAATTCGCACCGGATGTTACTGGTCATGTCCCATGGCCGAAAATATATATTATTCAATAGTATGTCATACTTAATGGTTCCATAAAAAAAATATTTCATGAAATATTGCAAGGCAAAACTTTGCTTTTAATTAGATTTATAGTAACCGCTGTAAGGGTCATTACAAATACTGGAGTTAGACAATTCCTCTATCACCAATAGTCATTTAGAACTTTTCATATAAAACCAAGAAAGTTTAATTATTCACTGAATTTAAGTGCCTTGTCAAAATTTAACAAAGTAATACCGCGGTATACAATGATTGAGGGCAACGAAACCGTTGATGAGATTATCAGAGAGAATTCTATCTTATCTCATCATGAGATTATCAGTGTGCCATGAAAACAGCAAGAAAGTGAGATACTTTCTTATACCAAATACTATTAACGCAAGCAATCACGCTGTTTTTTGTATTAAGAAAGTCGACGGCAGATTAAGGTAGCGCTATGGGGGGAGGGGGCTTTATCTCAAGTAGCGGAATATTAAGCTATTTGCTAGGGGTTATGATAGGACATGGGCCTAATGGTGTTTTCACGAGAAACGAAACAGGAGGATCTTTTTTTTAGTTATTTTTATTCACACAATTAATACTCATAAAAAGATCATATTGTGGGTCTCTTTCCATATTTTGTGCGTTACAGCGGAAAATGATGATCTTTTTTTATTTTTTATTTACTCACGATTATGTACCTAATTTTTTATTTATAGGAAATATAAGTTGTCCCCTATTATGATTTTAGTGGAGGTCCATTTCTACTTCTTGTCCCCGCAATGTTTTAATCCGCCATTGAGCAAGCATTCTTTTTTGTTTTCACACTGAACAAAGCCAATATATTATTCTTTAATCCATATGTGGAAATTAGTACCCAATTGTACCTAAGCAAAAAAAATTTACAGAATCTGTAAGGGTTTCTCTCTGGTCGAAAAAATTATACCACCACGGTTGACTGTTTTCACTGAGATAGTATATCATGAATTTGCCTGATTCTACACTAGCTGACGTTGATTTCATAATATCAAAGCTTTGTGAGGTCAAAACATCTCGTAAGCCAATAGACTCGAAATGACTTGATGTCGCTTATATTGCGCAATTTTTTTTTTTTTTTAATTAAGTCAAACGCTTTTAAGCTGCATTAGTATCTTATATCTTTACTTATACCAATAATTTATTTTTATTTTGAATTTTAATTTAATTTTCACTTTCTCTCCATTAGATATACGAACACCAGTTTGTGCAGTTACTGGAGCTCAGTATTTGACAACAAATGGTTGGACAGACTTGCGAAATCCCATTGACACCGATTATCCATTTCGCATGTTTCGCGATGAGGGACGCACTTTCTTGCAGGTAGGTGGTACAATAACAACATGGCTAACAATAACAACAAACAGCAGCTAAAACGTCAACAACGGCATTGCGTGCATTTAGTTGGCTGTTTGTCTCAGCCATATTTTTTTGTTTGTTTTAGCTTTAAATTTATTAACTGTTAAATGTTAATGCGCACGCGCATTTATTTATCTTGATTTTAAGAAAATAATTAACTTGTCTTAAGTCTTAAAAGCGTGTCTGCAATTTTCTTTTAATTGTAATTTTTTGCAATTTTATTTTGTTCTTTTTGTTTCATTAACACCCTATTAATTTTTATTAACAATTTTATTTTTCATAAATGTTGTGTATCTTTAAGCACTTTATTAAAGCAACAAAGCAAAAATCGATTTAATTGTCTGTTATTCAATTTGTTCACATAAAATCAGCAAATTTGTTTTACTTTCAACCATAAATCAAAGCTTCTCACATTCTCCCATACTTCTCTCACTCCTCAATACAGTGGCTTGGCGAACCTGAATTACGCCAGAAAATGCAAGGTCGCCTCATTGTTGTACACCTCGTATGCCGCGATATGATGCTTACACTAAATGCCACAAAAGGTAAAATACTGAACCGCCTCCAGCTATTATTACTCTATATCGCACGCTGCAAAACTAAAATATTCTGCTTCTGCTTTAACTCACCCACAGATCTCTTTAAATCGAAGCCGCCCAAAAACGTCTTCTCACCGTGTGTAGCCTTTCGTGTGAATGGCAGCCCAGTTAAATATTTTCACAGTAAGTCAGCTAAGCAATAATTAATTTTCCTCACTCCATACATTCCTACCCACCCATTCATTCATTCCATCCAGATGTCTCTGAGGTGCTTTTCCAGGCGGAGACCACATCAACGCTGGCCGCCACCTCCGACGGCATGTCGACCAAAGAGTATGTGGTCATCGGTGTTTGCAGTCTACTGCTTGGCCTGATTTATGTCTCGTCCGTCTTTCTTTACCTGCACATGAAAAAGCGCAAGACGCGCGATCAAAGTCATGTGCGCAACTCGTTGGATGATCTCGCGAATGAGATAAATTATCCCAAGAATGATCAAGTTACGTTCGGTGCACCGTTTAACCGCAGCGGCAGCATTTATTCGGGCACTAGTTTGGCAACGACATCGAATGAGCCACGTTCACGCGCCAGCATCAGTAGCGCAGTTGGCGTTCATCTGAAGGGTGAAGAAATGGGCATTGTGAAGAGCAATCCGCTGCTGCAACATTTCCCGCAATTAAGTGAGCTACATTCAGGCTTCTCAAGCGATATTTCCAATTCGAATTCGGAGTGTGAGATGGATGGCAATGGCGGTTCGAGTGGATATAATGAAAAATTAAAACAGGTTTGTATGCGAGGGAATGAGTGCACTGCGGGAAGCAAGCATACTTTATATACTTTAACCAAAAGTCCTTTTTTAAACAGTTGCAAACATCAGCATTGGTGCATCCAGCGGGCACCGCACACAATCCAGCTTCCATGGGACAAAACAATGCCTTAGGTAATGGTTCGGACACAACAAGGGAAATGGCTGAAAGTGCGCAACAAGAGCAGGAATGTTTACCCGTTGAAAATGTCTCAATTGTAGAGGATATGATGAGCGAAGAGAAACTTGAGCAGATGCGCGCTATGATCAATGGTACCGTGCGTAAAAAGCTCTACTTCAATCCTGCATACTTTGAACCACATCTCCTAGCAGTAATTAACATAAAAGTCATGAGCGATATACAAAACTAATCATTTTCCTTTCTCTTCTAGCAACCGCCGCCTGCGGCAATTGAATTTCTCACGAAAATACGTGAAGTTATCGCCATTGCCAAATATAAAATGGCCACAAAACGCTATCAACCATCGCTTATTGTCATACCAGAGGAGGGTCCCATGCGCTCAACCACACCCTCACTCTACAGCTCACAGCTGCAGTTGTCGGGAGGCACTGATGGTTGTCGCGGCTGTGCCACAAATCGTTGTTCAGGACACATCAAGAACTGTGGCGACAAACGCAACAGCATTGAGAAGTGGTTACAGTCAGTACCGCTTAGCGATGCCAACAAATCAGAGAATCAGTCCTCTACAGGAGAAACGCAACAAAATGGTGAGAAATCAAGAGAAAGGTCAACACAAGAATATGCGGGCACACGCGACAAGTCACCAGCCAATCAGCAGCAACAGCAGCAGCAACGAAGACACAACGCACTGCCCGCACCAACTACTGCACACAATAAGACCTCACCACCACGAAAGGAAATCTCGCCGCCAAAACAGCGTCCACCGCCACCACCAACACCGACTTCGCAGTCCAATTCAAGTCAATCTAAGTCAGCTGCATCAACTCCGCGTTCACAAGTTATTGAAATACGGCACGACACACCGCCCTATGAAGTGCACAAAACTCCAAAACATGGTAGCTCTGCCACAACAGTAACCGTAAATCGCAGCTTTGACGCTATATCCGCTGCGCTCTCCAGTGCTACCAACATTTATGGCTTCGCCGAAATGGGCGGTGAAATCTACAATAATCCGAAATTCTCGCTGCATGACTCGCCTTCCGCATCCCAACGCAGTCGCAGCTCTTCGCATCGGTCCAAGTCATCTCGCAAGCGTCTTGATGTGCTTGAGCAATATACGGCCGCTTCAACGCCTACGTCACTCAACTCTGCCGACCGCGAGCACTACGAAATGTTGCGCGACATGAAGAAGATGCCCGACATGGTCTATGACGTCATTGCGCGTGATTACAATGCAGCGCTTGTCGGTACTAACGGCAACTATCACTTGGATATACCTACGCCTGACTACGACAGTACTTTGGAGAAGAAAATCAAGGATATCTATTATAACACAGCGCTAAGCAGCACACCCTCAGTGCCCACGCCAGATTACAGCACGCTGAGTAAAAAGTCATTGCGTCAGTGCCAACCCGATTCGCCAATATATCGGCGTAAATCACCGCAGTACCTCATTGTAGACTATGAGACTGATAGTTTAGAGCGTCTTGCCGCCTCAAAGCGCAAGTCATCACAGTCATCATCATCGCCTTCCTCCGACGTTAGCTCACAACTCAGCCCCAGCCTAAGCACAGCACTGCCACTGGAAGAGGAGCTCGAAATCAGTCACACTGTATATGACAAAGTGAATGGGTTTCGGAAGGAGGGTAATGTGAAGAAGAAAATTACCACCAAAACGGAGAACACCATTGCAAAACAGAAGGAAATTGAAACGCGCATTAAATATGATACGCCCTTTCATGGCAGCATGACTATTGAAGTGGAGCATGAGCCACCATCGGATATGGAGCTCTCGACTGACAGCGATCAATATGAACCGGATACGCTCGATCGAAAGCCGAAGAAGCATAGCTTTTGTGATGTCAATTCATGGTCGGAGCATATGCAAAAGGCAAAAAATTTCGTAAACGAACAAGGCGATTGCGATGAGAAGTCAGCAATTAGTTATCATCACTTGGAAAACATGAACTCGCTGCCAGAGCTCAAAACGATACAGCCTCTTGACAAGCGGTCGACGCAAACTTTCGTGCTCTGTCCCAGCAGCTCATTTCGCAACGAAGTATTGAGTCACGGGCAACGTACTTCATTGCAGTGCAGTGCTGGGAGTAGTGCATCTGAGCATGAGCAGGTGTCGCGTCGTCCTTCATTTGAAAGTCTACGAGAAATTTACCAGTCTAAGCTGATGCGACAACACAGCCAGAGTAGTCAGGGTAGCCACGGCAGTCAACGGAGTTATATTCAGCAACAGGCAGCTAAAGTGAGTGTGCCAGCAGCTGAAACAAGAACGCTTGTTGACAAGGCAGGGCGACTTTTAACGCTTGAAGCGAAACACAGTCGGAGGCAACGGCTAATGGAGCAAAAACTGCCGCCACCTGAAATAGAGACCGAAGTGGTGGAGAATAAGACGACAATAAAAATACGTACGCCCACCATGAATCGTCCAGTGCTTACAAGTGCCAATAGATCAATTGCTACCTCAGGCTCAATAGCAGAGGTGCACAATGTTTCATCTTCCCCAACTAATTCTTCGTCTACTGCCGCGAGCACAAAGCAGTCGGATGGCAAACCAGTGTCGAAAGGCTTTTATGAGTTAACAAAAAACTTTAGTGGCTGGAATAGCAAGCAGAACGAGGTTGGGCGTGGCATGCAACAGCAGAAAAAACGTCCATCACCCGCTTCGCCACCGCCAGCACCACCACCTACTTCAGCGTCTACAACATTGACAAGTCAGCGCAGCATGAGAAGTGAACTTAGTGAAAGAAGCGAATGCACCAATGCTTCATCGAACTATCAACTCCAGCGTCCAGGTCATTTCTATCAAAATCAAACGCAGTACCTGAATCAGCTGACAATTAATAGCAACGGCACGAGTAATGCCACCGAGGAGGAGACCGCAAGCAATCACAGTGAATCTACGGAAGTAACTGGCGTCTCTGATACACAGGCCAATTCAGATTTCGGTGGATCCTGCAATAATACATTAAACAGTGATATGCAGAAAGCATGTGCGGTAGAAGCACCCATAGTAACCACGGACAGCATAAGCCTGAAAGTGGTTGCGGAGGATGAATGTAACCACAAGAGTCGACGCAACAGCATTAGTAGCAACCATTATGAGACACCCGCTAAGAGTTTGCATGACTCACCACAAGTCATCAAAAAGTTGCAGGAAAAAGAGCATGTTGTTGACTATAGAGCTTACACGCCCACACCCTATAATGGACTACGCAATGACTACAGCCTCAACAAGTATTTGAATCGACGCAAATCACAAGATCACTCTGGTGATGAAGACACAACCAGTCGTGACTCATGCACAGAGACATCCTCCCAATTGGAGGCCAACAACAACACCAAAAATGTTGTAGACACAAACGACTCCACAAAATTATTCGATCGCGTCGATGTGATTTCGTTGAGTTCTCGCTCCAATCGCAGCAGCAGCCGTCTATCCGATCGCACCAAGGAAATGTATCGTAACGCTGGCGTTCCAGTAGGTATAGCCTATCCACAGCGAAGCACCGCAAACAACAACAACAGTAACAGTAGCACAGCAGCTGCCACCACCAATGTGCAGACAGTCTATCGCTGTGAAATTGAGCCGGTGCAGCTGACACACGGCATGCAAATCGCCATGGGCTTAAAAGATCGCGCCAAAAAGGCTAAGGATCTAAAGAATGCATGGAAAAAGTTTGTTAGCATGGCTGCTGCCAAATTTAGTCCAACAGCAAGTCCTGCACCGCCATTTGAGAAAAAGACTGCAGCCAGTTTTCTAGAGGCACTTGAACGTGATGAAGGAATTTCATCGCTGATCGATGGCCATCCGCAGGTTTCGACACCGAAGAGTAGCTACTCGGCACCTGCAAGTCAAAATTACTATGAGCAACGTTTTGGTACAGCGCGTTTGCAAGAAATGGATAGCGGTTACATGAGCGCCGATTCGGGTGAGGTATATAAGCGAAGTTTCTATGATCGCTACAATTTCCGTATGATGTCGGGACGTGATCGCGTCATACGCGTCGATACTATTGAGGATAATTCAGATGGTGGAAGCACATTGACGGAACCTCAGCCTGAAGGTAGCGGCAGTAGGCGTGCGAGTATAGTGGATAGCAATCGTTTTGAAGATTTCGAACATATGAGTGAACCACCAGAGACAGCGGACTCTGAGGTGGAACAGCGTTGTGATGATTGCAGTGATGCAGATTCAGATAAGACGCTGACGAGATCAAATGGGCAGCGAATTGTTGGCGGTACGCCAAATATTTATTCATCCGAAGATGAGCGCGGCAATAGTGGTGCGTCGTGTGGATCTTCGGAGACAGATGGCGAACCAAATGTTGAGGATATGTGGGAATCGGGAGCAGAAAGTATAGAAACACACTCAGTGCTATATAAGAATGTAAGAAAGAAGTAGAGGTTGTTGTTTTGTTTAAAATTAGAAATGTAGAAAAAGAGTGGGAAATTAGACTTAAGCATAGGTAGCCAAGTAATAGGTGTACGAAGAGCTTCAAGGGAAAATGCCTTATGTAAATCTGTAGTTTTTTAATAGAGACTATAATATAACTTAAGTGCAATATATCTTCTTGTTTTCAACTCATAAATACAATTAGTGCATTTTTATCTAAGTTATGTTAAGCATAAGCGTTAGCTCTAATTTAGCTTTAAGGAATTGAAAAATGTGATATTTTTCCGCTGACTTAGGCCGGAATGTGCAATCTTAACTCTTAGACGCAATATTAGCTTAAGCTTATTTTAGTGTGTTTGTAATAGTGCTCTATATTGTAAGGGCAATATGTTCTAAGCCCATCATAGCTGAAAAGTAGTAGTATATAGTTTAAATTTTTATTAATTACTTTAACTTTCAGTGCATTGACTGGCAGCTATGAAATCCAAATAGTCTAAAATTTGTTCCAGAATATGCCAGATTTTGTGCCGTACGTCACAAAAATGTTATATAACTCGTTTTTCTGGATTTTTTTTCGAATATCGAAATTCATTAAATTTATTTAAATAATTAATTTAGTTACAATATATATTATAATATAATAGTGCAATAATTAGATTTTTTATCAGGTTAAATTTTGCAATAATTTAATAACTTAATTTATTGAATAAAAATATAATTAGATATAAATAGTACAATAAAAATTTCAATAGCTAAATAAACATTGCTTAGTATTTATTTATAAAATATTTGTACAATTCAAATGAAATAAATATTTTTTTTTATTTACATAGCAAATTCGATGATAATATTTTTTCATTATGAGAAAAATGCATTTATAACTTTAGTCATGGGATTTTATGATGATAAAGTTTCACATTACCCTCAATCTAGCTCATAAGACTGACTTTGTAGTGCAGGGTTGTCAAGTTGAAAAGAAGCAATTTCCGGCGATCTCAAAATAAATAATTTTTCCCTCAAACTGTAAAAAGTAAAGTTTTTTTGTGGAGAAGTTGATGAATTTTTTTTTTGGTCAGTATAAAATGTTAAAAATTTCATTTTGTTGTGGGAAAACTTCGATAACCCTTTATTTTATTTGTTTGCTCGTCCAATAAAACTTTCAAGTCCATATCACAAAAATTATCCAATCCCCAGCTGTTTGAACATTTTTGCATTCCTATCAGGCCCCCCGGCTTTGACATGAAATACATTCCAGGCTTGACCGGGTCAATTTCGGCCACTTGGCAACCCTGTTGTAGTCATATATTGCTTTTTGAAATTTTAGCTGCATACACTTTCTAAAGAAACGAACAATGGTCATATTATCAAATGTTACATAAAAAGTATATTGCAAAAGTGTAGCTATTATAGTCCAAGAGCCGGCTGTAGAAAAGCCGAGTATATAAGATTACAGCTTAAAATGTATGTCAAATGATAGAGCTCGATGAGCCTAAACACAATATATAGGGTTGCTTTGCCGAATCCCGTCACGAACATGGGTTGCCTCCTGTTTTTTGGCCCAAGTTTTTTCAGGAAAAAGTTTAAGGTTTGGGATTGCAGCTTGAAATGTGTGTCAAACGATATATCTTGATGATCTGTAATAAAATATACAGGGTGGTCATGCTGAATTCCCTCCCAAACATAGGTTGCCACCTGTTTTTTGGCCCAAGTTTTTTCAGAAAAAAGTTCATGGTTTAAGATTGCAGCTTGAAATGTATGTCATATGATAGACCTTGATGATCTCTATCATATTTGGGACGGTATTCGCCAAGCAACCCTATATATTATATTTAGGCTCTTCAAGCTCTATCATTTGACATACATTTTAAGCTGGAATCTTAAACCAAAAGCTTTTTTCTAAAAAATGTTAGCCCAAAAAACAGGTGGCAACCCATGTTTGGGACTGAGTTTGGCCAGGCAACCCTATATATTGTGTTTAAGCTCATCGAGCTCTATCATTTGACATGCATTTCAAGCTATAATCTTATACACTCGACCTTTCTACAGCTGGCTCTCCGCCTATTAAGAAGAAATCATTCATTTAATAGCGCACTTCTACTGCTACTCTACACTATTGGAAACAGTGGTGGCAATTTTAATTTCCGTCGCCAGAAAAAAAAAAAAATTGAATCCATGTCAAGGTCAACGGGTCAGCGGGTCATGAAGCACAAATTCAAAATTTTTTTTGAGGTTATAGCAAAATACAGTTTTTCTTATTGAACACCCAGTTTTTATAGCTCATTTGGTTTGTGCAAACGAATTATGGATATTTCAATAGCACACGTTTTAACCGACAATAAATGTAATAAAAGTTTTCGTTTAGTGCTATCTAATGAACTGTTGACTGTGCTGACTTAGTACACAAACCACTGCAATAATCACAATTTTATCTCATTTTATCAAAGCCAATAAACGCGAAACGGTTATTGTCTTCGCTAAACGCATATGCGCAGTGAGCCACCCAGTTGAATTCGGAATAGCTTGCTCGCTTCGTTAAAAAAAAGAAACAATTCAAAATTTATAAAATTTGCAAGAATTAATAATTAATTTGTTTCATTTCAAATGATGATTTCAATTATAAAATTAAATAAAACAACACACACACACACATTTTAGGCGCTATTCTATCGTCAGACATAACCAAATGAAACACCGGTCATATAAGCTGCTGTTGTTGCATCAGCTGCAAGTTGACAACAACCGCAACGTATTAATAACCAGCTTTACTTTTATTTCAAATATCGAATAATTTATTTCAAACGCGGTTAGGATTTTAATAAATCTTTGCACTTTTGTCATCATCGCGACAGCTTTAGTGATTCATTTAAAGTTTGTTGACGTTATTTTACAGTTGCTTGCGATCACGATCTCAGCAAAAACTAAACAAAAGTTTACTATATTATAGTCGTTTCCGAAAACCAGTAAGCAGTCTGTGGGTGTAAATTTTGGTTGAGAACTTCATTCATGATTTTTTCGCTTACTGACCGATCACAGTCACCTACCATTTATGGCAAATTTACGTGGGACGCGCTTGTTACCGGTGAGCAAGTTTCTGTGAAGCACTTGTGATTTTAGTTGAAGCGAGATATTTGATAAAAACAGAAGTTTTGTTTTGAAATAAAATATATTACAGATCGTTATTAAAAGTGATAGTGTTAATTAATATTTCTAAAATAGGAAAAACAAGTGCCGTATAGGGGAAATAAGTTTCAACTAAATTATTGCAAGTTTTATTGTGTGAAAGAGAAAGAAATAAATAAAAGAGCAAAAAAAAAGGGATAAAATAAGTTAAGTGAGAAAATAAGGTATGTGGAATTATGCAATTTATTTCAATATTTTTTAAACTAAAAATTTTACTGATGGGTTTCAAAATACATGTACATTAGAGCGGTTCAAAAAAAAACTTTTTGATTTTTTCACGATGTGTCAGTGGATCACAGTAGCCCTATATATCTGGACAAAAGAACCTATAAGGATTTTCATCAATTTTGAAAACTGGATTGCCGCTGCCTGTTTTAAGTTGCCTACCCAATATCTTCTTTCAAAACTAATATATCTGCATTTTTCTAAATTAATAGACCTGAAATTTTTCGATTCGGCATTGACATATATACATATTAAGCCGATTCAAAATTTGTTTTTGTTCTAAACAGCTTTTATCGATCGAGGGACTTGAATCAGTGATTAAATTTTCTTCTTCTTCTTTTTTTCTTATAAAAAAATTTAAAATTGACCGAAAAAAAACCAAAAAATACCGATTTTCTGCTTTTAAGTTGCAAAATCGGCCCATATTATTTTACCACCGATCCCATTGTACAATATTTTTAATGTAATTTTATTTTCTTAAAAGAATGCCGTAAACCGCATATCATTATCTTATTTCAAAACCAAGATATCTATATTTTTCTAAGTTAACATATCTGGCATAATTTGAAATTTTTTAAAATCCTAGAAAAATCTATAGAATAGTTCAATTGTGCCTGGTCTGTTCGCAAACATTAAAGGAATTAATTGGAATCATCACCTATCCAAATTATACTTACACAAAATATATCATCATACATATATATAATTTGGGAGACCATAAGACTTATACTTATTTTACATTTACGAAATTCCAATACTTAGACGTCGCACAAGGTCGATGTAGTTGGTCGAATTTTGCTATAAAAATGTATGGGACCATAATATTGTTTTGTTTTTTTTCTTGGTTGCTTAAAATGAAGAAACCAGAGTTTCAGTAATAGATATCTGTAGGGCAACAATTGACCATAAGCAGCAAATCATATATTTTTACGGTCCTTGAAAATAAAACTTATAATGTTATAAAAATTTCTCCACAATTTCCTTTCCTCCTCCAATACTTAATACTTTCACCGATGATATATTATGGAGGATATATAAATATATTTTGTGATATACAACTTGATTATAGTTAATTTTAGAATTCATTTCTTTTTGAAATGTTCAACATCCTTGACTGACTTTGGTTCTCTGAGACTTGGCGGCATGCTTTCTAATATGGAGCTGAAGACATAAACGTGCGACTATGCAGCCAAATCGGCTTAAACTGCTTTATGAAAAAATGCTTTAAAAACAAAAGAGGCCTTGCAAAAGGTCAAATTTGGGCCAAGCTGCTTTTATCAGAAAATCTTATCAGAACAATTTTGCCGTTGAGCACAGAATTAAGGAATGTTTCTTTTAATAATTTATGATAAATATTCTAAAGAAAAAAGTACTTAAATTCCGAAAACATAACAAAGAAAATGCAAATGACATTTCAGCTGGATTCCGCATTGAGTTATGAAATGCTAAGTCATTGCTATAAGATCAGCAAAACCTTTAAAACGCAGCATCATTTTTGTTTTAATCCGATATCTCACCAGCATTTTATCATAATTTGAAGTAAAACAAATCAAAACAAAACAAAACATGTCATTATAAGGGTCAAAAGATAAGAGTTCAAATGATAAAATCAAAAAGAAAATATAAAATCAACGCTGGTATTAAAGTGACCAGCATAAATGGAACTAACAAGATAACTAACATCAGCAACAATTAACTATCACACAGACACAAACACAGCCACGAGGAACATTGTGGCAACTGAAACAAATACAATGTGGGCAGTTGTGACAACAGCAATGATCACTTGTTGCTGAAGCATGCGCTGACTGCCTGTTGCTGCTGCTGCTGTTGTTGTTGTTGTCAATGTGCTGCTGCTGCCTACCCACTTAAACCGCTTTGCGCCTTCGCACTGCGTTCCAGCATTTCGCGATCAGTTTGAATTTTGAGGCGTTGCATTGCGGATCGTTTAAACGGACGGAAATTGTCGAGAACGAAAAAAAAAAAAAGAAAAAGTGAGGGAATATAATATTTCATATAAGTGAGATTTACTTGCCATGGAATTGAAATTGAAAGCAAATTTAATTGTGATAAAATTATTTGTACATATGTGACACAAGCAAAGGCAGTGTATAGTGTTGTTGTGTTTTTTTTTTATAAAAAACATTTATCAATAATTTTTATTGATTTGTAAAATAATCTCAAAAAAGTGTGTTCTGGAAATTACATTATTTCTGCAAAGCAAATTTGGTATATACAAAAAAAAAAATGTAATAAAAAAAAACGGATTCTGAAAGAAAAAGTTTTCGAATACTCTAAGCGCACACAGCACGGCTAGCTTGCGATAATTCATTATATGAAACTTGACGTTTTTTAAAAAAATTGCTGAAACTATTATAGGAAAAGAACTACCCAAATATTTTCGACATAGTTCAAAAACTTGGTCAATTATTTAGAATTGTATTGGTCAGTGTTATTCTGTGAAAAGCTATAATACTGCTTGTACTTTAAACAATTTTTTTTTAGGAAGCACTGCCAAAATCTGGTATTTCTTTTAAAGTACATATATGTTTTAGTCCGTTTTTTGTTTAAATTTTATTGTTTTTTTTTTGTGTAATCTCTCAATTGTTCGATCAAATTCACCAATGCCCTAATTTTGATGTTCGAGCACATACTTTTTTTATATATGTATCTAACTGTTATCATTTGAGCTTTAGAAGTTCTTCACATTATTTTGCAAACTTTTTTCCAAAACCCCTCTTCTTGTTTATACAATAATGCAAAAAATAAATTTTAAAAAATTTCGCATTCTGAAATGATTGATGTTAGCACTATAAAAATGATTTTATAAAAATTCAAAATAAAAATACCTGAGTCATTATAAAAATTACAAGCAAATTATATCATAAAATAATTAATACTACAATATATGCAAATCGTGTAGTGCATTAAGTGTCACTACAACAACAGCAACTGGTTTTAAATAAATTAAAAATTTCTGTTTTTTTTTAATTGTTCACACTTGAGATTGAAATTAAATGAAATAAAAACGTCGTCATCATGAAGAGTCTTTGTTGCAGACTTAAAGCACCAGTAATTAATCATAATCAGAAACAAAAAAAAAAACAAAATATATTATATATTGTTTCTATTAAATGCATTTTTTGCTTCCTTCAGCTGGTTTCATGTTATCGTTTTTCACTTAAAAAGTTTTGCATATTTTATATTTAAATTGTGTTTATTATTAATTAAATTGTAGCTTAAACATTTTGCTACTAAAATATGTGTTCCTTTTTTTTGTGCACATCAGCAGGTGACGTCATGCTAACATTTAAATAATCAAGTGAAAAAAAAAAATTATAAATTTATATAAAATAAAAATATACAACTCATTTAATAAGAAGTAAATACCACCATAATTGGGCGCAACAGTGTAGGCGCCTTGAAAGCTTATTAAAAAATTTCAAAAAAAAATAACATATTCTCATACAAAGAAAAAACGTGTCATTTTGTCCGCATGCCATTTGTGTACTTAAAACGTTGACAAATTTTACATATCATAATTGAATTTTAAATTTGTATGCGGTCACCTTAAAAGGATTCTAAACACAAAGCAGCAGTTTAATTTGATGTACTTTTTTGTGAGTATTTAAAACGTAATAAAAGCAGGCGCCAAAAATTAACTAAGAATGCGCATGCCTGTAATGTTAATAAAGTTTGTAGTGGTAACCAAAATTATAGAAAAATTTTCATAAGCAATTTATGTTTTTTTTTTGCAAACATTTTCATTACTAAAAGTGTTCAAAAAGAAAATTATGGGACAACAAAATCTTCTAAGAAAAAAATGTAACAATAAAATATAAAAGTATCAATGGTATTCATAAGTTGAATACACCTAATCCCTCGTTTTACACGATAGATATGTTTCTGAGAAAACCGTGTAGTTTGAAAAATTAATTTTTATATGGAAAAACCGTGTAAAACGACTATAAATAAGCTTTAATAAGACATTTATTGAACACAAAATACATATGACTAATACAATTAATAAAATATAAAAATATCATTTAAATCATAGAAAACATAAAAATAGTTGAATTTATTTGTAAATCGAAAAAAAAACATAGAAAATCTATTTCATAGAAAAAAAAATATTGTACTTCATATAAATAAAACAAATTTTGGAAAAATTATATCTATAAATAAGACTGCAGTAGAGCGTGTGTACGTCTGAAGTATTGCCAGATTTATAATTAAATAGAAATAAATTCGCGTGCAGTCAAAAATAGTCATTTTCTACATAATTTTTTTTAATTTTAATTTTAAAAACCGTGTAAGATCGAAAACGTGCAAAATGAGTAGCGTGTAAAACGAGGGATAGGTGTACTTAGAAGTAACGTGTCAAAAAATTGCTGTAAATAGAAATAAGGTTTTCTTGGAAATGGTAAAAAAAGGTTTTAGCTCTACTAAAATAAATAAATCTAGCAACTTCAAGGGTGAGCTTGCGTTCGAAATAAAACTTCAAACCATTTTTCCACTTCCTATCTGTTTCTGTATTTCTGATTTTCTGTATTTTCTTTTAATGTCGCCTTATATTGCAATTTTCGTTTTAAATTTGACTTCCAAATATATTTTCTCTTATATATGAATAATATCTGACCAATATATTTGTTTTTTATAAATTGAAAATATTCTCTTATTGATGACGATATTGATAACCGTTTTTGCCCATTTTCGTATTTACATATTTGAGATGAACTACTCGTTTAGTATACAACTTTGAAATCAAATTTCTTTATTGGGTCAAAATATATGTAATTTTGAAACATAAAATGTTTATCAAGATTTTTATCGAAATGTTTGTGACCAGAAAATGTTTTAGAAAGACCTTTTTTAAGGGGGCAGGGGCAGTCAGAGCCGGGAAAAAATTAGAACATTTTCAATAATTTTTTTTTGTATTAATTTAATTTATTTAATAAAAGGCATCATTTCATTATGTTTCAACTTGACTTGATGAAAGTTAAAAAAAAAAAATTAAAAATAAAAAATGTTATAGCTGGCTGTGTTGGACCCTGTCCCATACAGAGTGCCAGGCGGTGACCATCACAAATCCTTGGAAAATCATCTAAAATCAATCGGATAAGAAAAATTAGTTATTTAAATAAATAATATAGGGCCTGATCGATGTTTTTTTTTTTTAAATCAACAAAATGGTGGGCTCAAGAAATTTACTTCCAGATGTTCTGGAAAATACCAATAATTAATCGTTCATAAAAAATCGATATTTAAAAAAAAAATCCTTCGATCAGGGACTAGCTTTTATGTTATTCAAAAACTGTAAACTTCATTGAAACCTATCGAGTGGTTTTCGAGTTACAGCGGTCACCAGTTCCGAAAACATAGTTTTAAGAAAAACGACGAGAACACATGAATTTCGGTACTCTTAATGCCGAGAGCCCTTTGGCTATTGCCGAATAACACCAAAAGTAATTGTCGGATTGACTTCAAATTTTCAGAATATATTTTTAAGATATTATAATTTAAGAAAATGCAAAAACAAAAAAATCGATTTCTTTAAAATTCTGACTGCCCCTGCCCCCTTAACAAAGCTATTGCAAAAGTTAACTTTAGGATACTTTATTAATAGCTATCAGCAGCAGTCTGTTGCTCTTTAGCAAATAAACCGATCTGTATGAAAATTTGGCAATTGTTTAATATATATAATTATTTTACTTAAAATAGTCTTCCTTGATTTTGAACTATACAGGAATTCAATATCTACAAAATAGGAAAAGAGTAACAACTATATTGAAAAAAAAGGTTTTTTCATTTTTAAATTTATAAAACAATACTTAAAAATTAATGTTTATTAAATATATTTGATTATAATAAATACCTTTCGAGTCTTTAAAAACCGTTAATTTTTAAATCTTAACCGTTTTGAAGAAGAGCTCCGAAATAAGAGTATTTTTAATTAACGCTATTAACAACTTCTTTTCTTGGATTCTCGTAGATATCTGGCTATTAAGAATCAGTAGAAGACATTGTAGCACACTACACAGATGACTGTTAAATGAAACCTGGCGCCGAATCAGGTTTGTTCTCTGAACCATTGCTAAAAGCAAATTCTGCAAACTTCTAGACCACTGTAGTCTTTTTCAGGTATTTCAGGAATAGATATACCGTAAGCATCTTGTAATCAATTTTTCCATAACCTTCAAAATTTATAATTTTTGTGTTTTATAAATTCAAAATTGTGTCTTTCCAATCTAAGTTATTATGATAACATTAATAGAGTCAATTTAGCTTTTTTTAAACCAAAACAAAACAAACTTCTAATAAGGCGTCTATTGGTGCCAGTCTGGGGAAAAAATTTTATTATTGTTTGGTCAGTATATCTCAAGCAAACTTCTTACTTTCTTCAAATCTCGAACTTATTTTAGTATATATGTACTATGTATAATAAATTAACATAAATAATTTCTTTCTTAAAGTTAGTTTAGCAATTTTAAATTTTAAGCAACAAAAAGCAAATTATGGCTCCTCCCAACTTTCAACGCTTTTTCAAATGCCTCATATTCAAGTTAGTCATCATATTATACATATGAAGAGCTCAGTATGTATATAATGTATTTTTATTTACGCGTATGTTTCCATACCAATAAACGCGTTAGCCATTTGTGCAAAGTAATAATACAATAAAAATTCTCTAACTTGAAAATTTTCGCACGCAAACAAAAGTGTTAATAATCTTAATAAACAATTGGCGCTGTGCATTGTCATAATTCATAATACCCTACAAAAACAATTTGAGAACAACTTTTAGTCATCAGAGTTACAGTTGTTGGCAAAATCATCCAAAGAACATCAAGCAAAGAAAAAAATAGATAGCGATCAAAAATAATCTAGGAAAAACTTTTCTGAGAAAATATATTTTAAATTTTTGCTTTATAAGTTGTTATTTCAGGTCCACTTAATCTAAAATTGACTAGTTTTTCTGAGACGTTTCGACGTTTATATTAGAAAATATGTCCCAAAATCCAATACATTTTTTTAAGAAACCAAATCTGGTAAACATGAATTTCTCAAAAGACTTTTTAGAGCATCCCTCTTATTATTCTTAAGGTGTCATTAATTTTGGCAATTTGTCTGTTCTTTTTAAACAAAATTTTGTACTCATAATCATTTCTACGAATTTGCACACACAATAAGAGTTTCACATTTTTCGTATGAAAAATATTTAAAATGTCAGCAGGACCGATTGTAGTTCATCTACCTCTTTTCTATTGGTTGTTACCTCGTTAAGTTGGTGCTTTGATTTGTTTATAAATGAGGTGACTTCATGCGAATTCTATTTATTTTCTCTATGATTTTTATTACTTGTTGGCTCAATATTTTTTTTTTTAAAAATGGCGAAGTAATAAAATTATTACTTCAAAAAATTTCAACACAACTGCTAATTTTTTAATATTAGGATCATAAAATGCTAATTATAAAATTTTTAGAAATAAAATAATGATTTTGTGGTGTTCATTAAAAAAACTTTTGCATTATAAAAGAAATAGTTGTCGTCATCAATAGAGTTTCCAATATAAAATTACGCCTAAAGCTTTATTCGATTTAATAAAAAATTCTAAGTTCCTAAGAGCTATCATCCATGATACTAAGATATCCAAATTGATGGCATACGGTTAAAAACTTTGTTTTAGACAAATGTAATACGATAGCTTTTGAACCCTTGAATGCGAGCACAGCAGAGTTAAAGTTGACAACCCTACCACAAATGCAAATATTATTTTCATTATTTCATAATTTTAGAATATCCAGCCTTGAATTAAAGCTGACATGTGTATAGCGAGTATCATCATCAATTAAAACATACCTAGTTTTGAGCTATCTTTCTTACTAAATCTTAATTTGCGCACGTTGGTCAGTTAATTGCCGTGTTGTCATGGCATTCAAATCTTGTAAGATTTTTTTCTTCTTTTTTTTCAAGTAAATATTTACACAGTTGATGTCACAAAAAAACAAAAATAAAACTTGAATATTTATTTAACGAACAAACTACTGACGTGTTAAAAAAAGTTGAAAAAAAAAAACGTTAATTGCAGCTAAAAGTTAAAAGAGAGAAGCGTTTTCTACTAACATCCATGCTGTTGCTCACATTTGTGCTGTCAGCCACAGTGACTGTTGAACCTGAGCGGTATTCAGGTAGGGTTTTTTTTCGGTAGTAATTATCTAATTGTGTGGACATGTACGACTTTAACACACACGAAGTTTATGTTGAACATGACAACCATGACGATGTATAATTTTGATTTTGTTCCCGACATAAGCTTTTGTTGTATTGATTAGGCCAACAGCCGGCTGAATGACATTTGATTGACTATATGAGCTTACATTCGATAGAATCAAATAAGTTAGATAGAATAAAAAACAGAAGAAATTTTCTTTTGTTAGATTATTTAAAATTTTTATGCACAAGATTCTTATCAAGCAAGATTCTGTCAAAAAAGTTGTATTGAAGTTTAGTGTTTTTGTGCTAAGTTCTATAAAAATATTAGAAATAAAAGTTGCAAATAAATTTATTAAATTGTGATCTACAAAAAACGTTTTGATCATATGCAATACCTTAGTACAATACTTCAAACTATCTAATGCACAAAGAAAACCATTTGAATTTATTTATCAAGGTTTGGTTATACATAATTATGAAATGATGTCTATTATTGAAAAAGGAGAAATACAATTTAATAATATTATTGCACTAATCATATATATGGTAATAATAACCAAAATCTTATTTGAAGAAATACACTAACTAGATGGCTCATACATTCAGAAATAATAACTTGCACTTACTTGCTATAACTAGTAGTACCAAATCATGTATTTAGCGGAAGAAATGTAATTTTTTCGCATGCTTAGAGGACGTCCATTAATTACTTGAGGTGTTTTTTTGAAAATTCGGACCCCCCTCTCTTTGGTGGTGAGATCTGGCGGGACCCCTCCCCAACTCCCGTGAGATTTAAATTATAATTTTTAATGCAAATTCTATGCATTAAAAAGTTGACGTGAAGTTTTCCTTGACCCTCTCCCCCCCTTGGTGAGATTTGGTGAGATTTTGCCGGATCCCCTCCCCCCTATTTTAGCTCACGTAATTAATGGTCGTCCCCTTATACAATAATAAACAAAATATTCGCATATTGGATGTCGTTGGTATATATTCTATTACAAATACAGTGTATTACTTAAATATGGTTGGATTAGCAAATATAAATTTATATAAAGAAGACTTTAACTTCCAGTTGAGGACTTATTAATATCAATCACCATTTTTTCGTAATCATAATTATTTCCTTCAACCCCAAGCCGGACATAGGGCAGCTAGAAATCTCTTTCATCTTTCTCGATCAGCAGCTAGATATTTCAGCTGTTGTCACGTTTTTTTCTGGGTCGCTGCTTCAACTAATGCTGTTCATCTCCACGTTATTATTGGCCTTCCAACTAGCCGTGCACCCTAATGATTCTATTCGAAACACTGCATCACGATGTTGTTCTTTGTGTAACCAATCTAGCATTATTTACGCTGCCTTATCACGATATCCAACAGCTTTTGACTCGTTTTATGCCACAATTTCTGATTGAATAGAGTTTGCGGCCAACAAATCTTTAGGATGTATCGCAGATAGCGATTTAAAGGCAAACCAAATTCATTCATTTGAAGTGAAGTGTGCCAGTGGAAAAAATATTCTGCAATAAAAATTTTTAATATGTTTACTGAATTTTAATATTGGATCGCTTAATTGTTTATTAAAATTTTTAGTTTTTGGTAAAAAATACTACCGCAAACAAATATGTTATTGTTTTTATTGTTGTTATTATTGATACTGTTGCTTTGTTGTTCTTTTTATTTCAAGTAAATTTCTAGAGCTCGTTCACTTTCCTTCTATAAAAAATCCGGTTGCCCAAGAAAAACCAACTTAGAATAGCACACCGTTTGAAAGGCCATAAAATGCGATTTCATATGTATTAATTAAAATTTTTGTAAAATAAAATTTTCCCAAAAAAATAACGCTTTTTTAAATAAAAAGTTGACCAGAAATTTAGATAAATTGTCATATCTTTAAAATTATCAAAAATTATAGCTGAAATTTTAAATTTTTATGAGCTTATATTATAGTTCATTAAATTATCTTTCATATGACATCCATTTTTTGAAAGTCGATACAGGGGTTCCCAAATTATGATTTCATTAAAAGCTATATCCCCAACTTCTGATGGCTATAACTCCGAATTGAACTCAGTATTGAAAGCCTCGTAAGAAAAGTAGGATTTCATAAAAAATGAGAGGCTCTCTCAAAGTAAACTTATGCCATAGGAATAGTCAAAATACTTATGCCACCCACAAAATGGTTTTTGTCTTTTAAATATACTGCAGCACTTAAATCGACAAAAAAAAATACGCAGCTTTTTTGTTCATTTTGACACCTAGCATGTCTTATTGTTTTTACATAAGTATATAGTACCGTTAGCATTGACAGTTAGCTAATACAGAAAGAACACTAAAACGCACATATTTGTCAAAATATATACCTCGACCACTGTAAGTTCGTAGTCGTCGTCGTATGCCGTAACAAATGATATAGCCAGGTGGACTTAGCACTCTAGATATTGATTTTATGCGCATAAGTAATGTGCTGCCAAATGATTCTTTTGAGTGTTGTTACGGTTCTAAGTAGTTACGATAATCTTTTGAAGGTTATTCTTTCCAAGGGACTGATCCCATTAAATGAGTGATTGATTGTAAAATACCTAAACATCATATTTCTGACGGGCTATATTTTTTATACCGTTTTTATGGAATTTGCTTGTTCCAATTTTTTGGGCATTTTTCTTGAAACAATAAAAAATTATTTTAATTTAGAGAAATGTCAATTTTGGGTGTTGGCGTGAACTGTTACTCTATGGATGTAAAGCAAAAATTTGTTAGCATTTTTCTTGGCACAACTTTCAATGTATTTTTGAGCTTATATGCCTCAACTCATATTATCGTAATATATCAAATGCATTCTACAAAAAATTTTATTAAATTTGGGTATATTTCTTGAACAAAAATATATCACAAATTAAGATATTACTTCTATCGCACTTGTCTGCCGATGTTACTTTTATTTTCTCACGCTTTTGACACACTAAGTCACTAATCGTTTTGATTTATTAACTTGACCGACAAATATAACAAGTATTTGAAGGAATTCCTAATTGCTTCTCCTCAACATTTGCTTAATATGAGTGATTGCATTACGATTACGCTTAATTGTCACGTAGCGGTAATAAAATTATCAAAACTATTTTTTGCTATGACTTTTATGACCAAAACATAACAAAAATTTTGAAATTAAAGGCGTGTACAATTAATTGCTTTTATATATATATACATATTAAAATAAGATAGGAAAAAAAATATAAAAAATTTCTTAATAATTTAGCCACGTCTGTCGACATATGTAGGTTTTGCTGTGCTGCGGTTTTAATTTTTTTATTTGTTTTTGCTGCTTTCTGGAAATACCGGTTGTTATGCGTTTAAAGATTTGTTGCAATTCCGCCAACAAACTTGCAACATTTGTTGATGCTGCGCTGATTTCGTAAGGCTTTTTAAGTTTTGCAATTCTTGTTTCGTTTCATTTTATGCTCGTCGTACTATGAAATTCTTTATATATTAAAAGTTTCAAATGTTGTTCAAACGATCTAATTTTGTGCCATTTGCACTTTAACTACAGAAATAGATTTTTCTCTTTCATTTTGCATATATTTTTTAGAATGATAATAAAAGTTAAAAAATTTGTTTAACTCAAACGTTTGCTTTGAATCTGTTGAACTCTTTCTTTTTAGAGACTAAAGCTTGCAGTCTAACTCAATTTTTCTCTCTTCAAATGTTTATATAAAAATTCGCTACGTTTGTGAATCAACGGATGTTACGCTATTGATTTAATAAACATATTCATTGTAATTAGTTGCTCACATACATATATCTATAGCCATATCCGATTTAATAATCATACCATTACTAAAGTTATCTCTGTTCACCGCTCGCTCCTGACTGTATAATTAAAACAAAAAAGGAAAATCGCTCGTAAATATCAAATAATTATACGTGTAACAACTACCTTATTCACTCAGTCAGTCAGCTGGTCAGTCAGCCAGTCAGTCGACCATCTCCATCTACATTGACCAACGACGACCTGATCGCTGATTGAATTGACAAAGTGACGTAAACTAATTTAAAACGACTACAGCTGCGACAACAACAATAACAACAACAACAACTATAACGTAATGTTAGTTGACAATTGACAATTTGTTGCTTTTGCTATTGTCATTGTAATGCTTTTTGTTTGCAGCTACATTCCATATTCAGTTGTTTTAGAATTGACCACAACCATTATGGAATATACACTCAGTGTATTGGTGCAAACAGTGTGCGTTCTATATATAGTCGCTGGCATTTTGCATTTAATTTCAACTAATCGCATGGCAGCTTAGACATTTGTTGTGTTCTATACTTGCATTTATATTTGTATTAATGCATATTTATTACAATTATACAAAATAATGACTTAATTAAATTAACTGTGACTTTAAGTAAGTCTGAGATATTTTCGTACTACGGAGATAACGTTTTTCTTGAAATTTAACCATACTGTTTAACAGTGCGCTCTGTAAATGCTCAGTTCCAAACAGAATCTACGAGCATACTGTATATGTACCCTGTGCCAATCTTTTTCCGTTTCAAAATGTCAAAAGTTGTCAGTATATCGATACATGTATATTAGAGCGTTTCAAAATAAAAACTTTTTGATTTTTTCACGATGTGTCAGTGGATTACAATAGCCCTATATGTCTGGACAAAACAACCCATAAGGATTTTTATCAATTTTGAAAACTGGATTGCCGCAGCCTGTTTTAAGTTGCCTACCCATTTTCGAAAATATTGATTTAAAAAATGGTGCAAGCTAAAGAGGTTATCAAATTTTGCAACAAACTGGGTATTTTTTTCGAACTATTATCGATCGAGGAATTCGAATCCGTGATCATTTTTTCTTCTTCTTCATTTTTTCTTATAAAAAAAATTAAAATTGACCGAAAAAAAAAATATCGATTTTCTGCTTTCAAGTTGCAAAATCGGTCCATATTATTTTACCACCGATCCCGTTGTACAATATTTTTAATGTAATTTAATTTGCTTAAAAGAATGCCGTGAACCGAATATCATTATCTTATTTCAATACCAAGATATGTACATTTTTCTAAATTAACATATCTGACATAATTTGAAATTTTTGAAAATCCTAGAAAAATCTATAGAATACCATCGACCAAATCCATCTCAAACCATGCAGTCGGAGTGACTTCAAATTGCTTTTCAGAGTAATTAAAAAAATATACCATTCCCCGATTTGATTGAAAATTATTTTTTACGAAGTTATGCCCATTTAAAGTTTTAGTGTCAGAGCTTGAAAAATCGTTGAAAGTTGTTTCAATCCAAATTTTTGTTGTTTTCATCCAAATCAAAATAATTAACTTTTGTTTTTTGATTCTAATAGAACTTCTGATTCTCTGTCAGAATCTTTAAGAAATTTTGAAAATTGTTCAAAATTGGCGGAATTATAGCGCTTTTTATGAAAAAAAAAAAAGGCTGATTTTCTCAAAAACCCCAATGTTTTTTACGCTTTAAGTCTTGGAATTGGCATTAAAAAGATGGATCTCATAATATTGTACAAAATTAAAGTAGGGCGATGTTTTGCATGAAATTTTATTTAAAAATTTAATGGCTTTCATATTGAGTTTTCATTACTGTTGGAAATTTAAACAAAAACTTAATTAAAAATCTTCTGTAAAGAGCTTGAGTGTTATTTTCAAAGCAGAAACGGAATCTTTGTGGAATTTTCCTTAGAATGCTATAATACTCATTGAAGCAAACTTTTCAACAATTAGTTTTGATTTAGGAACAATTTCGTATAGAAGTTTTTTATATTAAAAATAAACAAAAGCCAAAAAATTTAGAATTTCTAATTTCTGGCTAATTTTTTATTTAAATTTGCTAAAATTAAGTTTTCAGCTTTCGTTTTTTTCTGCCAATTTCTTTTATGATATAAAGCCCAAAGTATGAATCATATTTTTTTTCGAAGTCTTTGCGAGCACGTCATTAGTTAAGATAGATGGGCCAACAGCTACTTAGCTTAACTTCGGCATATTCTTCGTGCAGACATTATTCTAAATTCCATATGGCATTTTAAAATATTTTAACATAATAATGAACAAAGATGTATCATTAATGCAAGATAAAATCTTAATTATATGTTAAGCACATAAAGCACTTTTAGACATTTATCTATAGTCGATCATATGATTATGCATATTTTTTGTAGCACAACCTTTTTTCGTAAAAAGAATAGGCAGCAAAATATTGTGATAAATCAAAGAGTAATCAATTTAAATTTTTTATTAAATAATTAACAAAATTCACACCAAAAAAAAAAACAAAAACAAAAAAATAGATAAATAAATCGTTACAGTAGAAATAAAAAAGACAAACTATGGGAACAACATAAAATTTAGACAGCAAAATGGTTAAGGTCGTCGCTTATCGTACGGAAGAATCTCCCAAAAATAGCAATGAGAAAAAAATGTTAATTAAAAATCGAGCCAAACTGATACGCTTTTTGAGAATAGACATAGTTTTTCTCACGATATATTTTTTTTAAGATTGCTGTATATACGCAATAAATTTACAAAAAAAAAATAGTTACTACTGTATGACGCTGCAGCGCTTCCTTTGAGCATTTTTTTTTTTTTGTATTTGGCACTGTTGGTATTTTATTTCTTCAAACCATGCCTAATTTTTATTGTGCCTAATTAATTCATTAGCAAACTTAAATGGCGGCCTAGCGCCGAAATCTACATTTATTAAAATCAATAAAAATCAAATTTGTAAAAAAAAAATATTTTCATTTCAAATTAGTTATCGTAAGCCCAGTTGTAGCATCCGTATGGTATTTCAGACAGCTCGTAATTCAAGCGTTAAAAATTGTTAACAAATTGAAATTTTATATCTGGGCAAGCGTATAGCTTAGCACAAAGCTAGCCGCTGGGCCATAGAAATAAATTAGTTTTCTATTTACTATGAAGAGGCATTAGTTATGGTCCTATCATCAACATCGTCGATTCCTGTGCTATAATCACTGTAAACAGATGCTCAAGTCGCATAAGCGGCATTAAAGTTATGCAAATGTCGTTAGTCGAAAGCACGTTCCAAGTTTTAAAAACTATGAAAATGTTTATATGAAAAACTATATTTTAATGACTCGCTTACACGCTAAGCTGACTGACAGCGCTGATATGCGCAGAAAAAAAAATTAGTTGAAAATCGTGTTGTTTTGTTTTGTTACAGCTACCGCAGAGTTTTATGGCTTACAAAATTATGGCTTGCAGCTTTCAACTACTTTAAAAAAACAAAAAACTAAAATCTATTTTTAATTTGCGCGCTTACTTAATTGTTTAAGACACATCAAAGTAAATCACTTTAATAACAGAAGCTGTCAGTCATCTAAGTAATTTTGCGCCATTTGGTGCCTTAATTTGAAAACCATTTGAAAGTCAATGAAATGTTTATGCCACGCGTTGATAGACGTTTTTTTGTAAATTGATCTTAAAGCTTGGAATATGCATTTGTAGATGATGGAGCATTGTGCAATGCTAAAGCTGGTAAAATTTAATGCTCAAAATGAAATTGATCTTTATTCAGTATTTGCCAAAGACTCTGCTCAAAATAACAAAAAATTGAAATAAAAAATTTACTTAAAAAAAGTATATGTATGTATGTATAATATAATATATAAAATCGCCTAAACAGCAATAGAAAAAATTTGTCAGTTACATTATATGAATAACGGCTTAAGCTTAGGAGCAAAATCTTAAAAAAAAAGTTTTATAACTTAATTGCACCAATATGAAAGTAATGAGTCACCAAAAGTACAACGTTAATAAAATATATACAAGCAATAAATATTTCCCTATTAATGTATGTCGGCCATTGGAGCGAATCAAAAAAGTCGTTGAGAATCACTTCCTGGCCTTCTAAAAAAAAAACATAATTTTTGTGTAAAATGGTTTTGTTTTGACCAGCAAAATTAAAAAAATAATTCATCAAATGGTAAAAACTTTGATTTGTGTGTGGCAAAAACTTGACACCTTTTTTTTTTGGCTTGTTTAACAAAAATTTTAAGTTAATATTATAGAATCCATCCAGTTTCTGGGTATTTCAGAAAGTTTTTAATTTTTATTAAGCTCCCGGCTTTGACAATAACATCCCGGTAATAACCCTTTAAAATAGGGTTGATCATTTGGGCTCCCGCGGGCGTGAGCTATGAAACGTGCAATCATTCGCCCCGCCGTTCAGTCGCTGATTTCTATTCGCCGGTTCGTTTTTCAAATAAATATGCTAAAGACCCAGTCGGAATCAAACGTGCAAATGAATTGCGCAATGCCAGTTGAGAAAAATGTATGTCAAAAACATTATTTCTGCGAAAAACAATTTTTTCCACAGGTATTATTGACTTGTAAAAATTATGAGAGACCAAAAAAACTACTCTTGTGTGCATCATTGTTGTAAAAAAAAATTTATATTCATGGAAAAATAGTTTTAGTCCTCGGAAAAGTACTTTATATTTTTGTTGATTGAATTTTGAGTTTAAAAATTTTTTGTGTAGCCATGAGATGCTTTCGCAGTTTATTTATTTATTTGCATCAGTGATGCACAAATTTCTACTGGGTAATGTTTTCTTTACTTTTGAAATTCTATAAACGTTTATACATATGTTTTTGTTTTCGTTGGAATTATACACATACTAGCGCGAAGTTTATGTTATAAACGTCAGCACTCTGTCGACTTTTGGGTACCGCAATTGAGCATCCCTACTTAAGAATATCAAAATCAATAAAAATTTAGAGACCATTTTAATAACTTTTCAGCTTAATTCCAGAACTTGCAAAAATCTTTGCCAAAGTGTGGCAACGTTGCCTCGCAGATGTGTGTTAACATTTCTGAATTTTTTGCGTAATAGTTTTTCATGGACAAATGAAGTATTGAACCAATTTTTTGAACTTTGATGAAATTTTGTACTGAGCATTGAGCATTGAAAGGAAATATATTCTTTTGCAAATAGCTTAAAATACTAATCTATTTTCTTAAATTATTATCTATTTTCTTAATTATATAAGCTAAAATCTTCACAATTTCCAAAAAGATATGTTAGGTATATTAAACTTACATTTGGCTTTTCATCGCAAAATTCATTAGGGATTGCAATTGTTTTTGTTCCCAAAAAAATTGGGCCCCCTTTTTTTCCTATATTTCTAGTCTATGTGATTAGTATATATTATAATAAAACCACGTATTTTTCGTATTTTCGAAGAATTTTAGGGCAAGAGTTGCCAGCAGAGCACAGTCCTTTGACATTTTTGTTTTAAGGTATATTGGGTGATATAAGGCCAATACACAAAAAATAAGAATTTATTATAAATTCATGAAAAAAATTTATTTTAGCTTAAACTACGAAAATTTAAATCTAAATTCTCTCAAATCTAATGATTATTCTAAATAACATATGTTACTTAATAACATGGATCATTTTTTATTTTAGTTTTTACAAAAATATGACGTCAAATGAAACACTTTCCATTTAAATTATTTGAAATCGCTTTGCTTAATATATCTACCCACATTTTTCTGCCGCACCATGTGTAATATTCCGTTCAGCCTACCAATTTTCTCACAATCAGTTCATGCGTACGAGTATTCTATAAATTAAGTAATTAAGTTAATTTAATTAAAAGCCGATTCCATTGGGTTCAACTAATTAGAAGGCAGCAAAATTAAGATTATTATGCTTACAAGTTTAATAGTTCGTTTTTTTCGAAATATATAACCCGCATACAAATTAATGTAGTGGTGTAGCGCTCATTAATTTCTGAAGCTGGCGTTAAAAGCTGTTAACGAGTAAATGAACTGAACCCTCAAATTATGGTATTAATCTGAAATGTCTTTCAATCGGTGGCAATACCGATGTAATTTTACATTTTCACATTGTTGTTGTTGGCTTTGTAAAGTATATCGCTAATAGCGCACATTAGATTTTAAATGTTTTCTTCATTTGATTTTTTTTTCGTTGTTACTTTTCTATGCTTCATTAGGTTTTCTTAAATGATTTCAATCTGTTGTTATGGAAGTGTGAATATCTATTAAAAATTCAATAAAAAAATTAAATGTATGTATATGCACTGAAAAAATTTTTCAATTGAAAATTTCAATGCAATGGAATTTAAGGTTGGCATACTGCCTGTTAAAGTCTTAAATTTTATATTTTTTTATTCCACAATAAAAGTTTTGTTGTTCTTAGAAAGCATAAGCAATGCGCTGTATATATAAATATCAAAATTTTTAATATTCAACGAATGAAATCTTAAGCGGTTCCTTAATTAAAATAAATGTTTACGAAGCCTATCATACATAAAATGTAAAAACAAACAGTTTTACTAACTTAATTCAGCACAAATATGAACTGTACGGATATATAACATTGCACTGAATTATATTTTCGTTATGTAAACAAAAAAAATATAACAAATAAAATTTCCTGGAATGCAACACAATATATTGAACCACAAAATGAAATTATCAAAAAAAAAAAATAAAAAAAAAATGGTGTTGAAAAATCCACAAGAATTATTTATCTCCATTTAAAAAAAAAAGTTAATAAATTCATAGCTATAGAAACAGCAGCGCTGTGCATTTGCTTGAAGGCGGCACACAGTCAGATTGGACATAAAAATTGATAAACAAATTAATTTTTAAAGTAAACTAAAACGGTTGGTATCAAATGCGCGCCACTTATTTTATAGTACGAAAATGTAAATATTTAATGAAAAAAGTTTACTTCGGCTGAATACTTACAAGATACAGCGTATGTGTATGTAGCGCAATGGAACATTGCTACTTATAGTTTCGATAAATTCAATTTCTTTTTTCTTATTTTGTTTAAGATTATAAGCAAGTTTATTGTACGCTTAATTATAATTTCTAATTATTTATTTAGCACAGTGTAAATATATAAATTTGGGCTTTAGCGTTTCTTCCTAAACCACTAAAACTCTTGACAAACATACAAAGGTTCAATAACTTCAAAATGTTTGCTAAGCCTATTAATTATAATATTTTTTTAAAAATTTCTAGAGAAAAAATGAAAGGCAACAATTGACTTGAATGAATTGATGTACCTAGTTATTAGATGGAGGCATCCTCATATTCCCTTGCAGCAAAACTGCATCCCAATTGCATTTGATAACTAGCTGCCAAATCAGTGGAGTCGCTTGAGTGAATGACGCGCGATGCAACAAATCGAAAGAATTTTTTTCGTATTTCTGAAAATTTTGTAAACTATTTTTGTTACTGGCGTCTGTTTAAGCAAAAGTGTTCGAAAAATGACGATGTGATTTGTCGTTTTAAAAAAAAAAATAAAACTTTTACTTGATTGTGGTTCATGGTTAAAATTTCATAAAGATCGACTCAGTGGTTTCGAAGAAATGACCGGCGCCGTATGATAAAAAATAATTTCGTGAGAAACGCGTTTAGAGTTTTGTTATTGAGCCAGAAAGCGCTCTCAAATAAAGTTGAGAAAAATATATTTGGAGAGTTTGGATCTTTATGAAATTTTAGCACGATGTTTTTGAAGTCATCTACTTTCGAAATCCTTAAAAACAAATTTTTTTTCCAAAGTTGACAAACTAGACAACAATATATTTTTTGACTCAAAATTGGCGTTCTTCGGCGGAATATGGTGTGAATATATTCACCTTCTTGTTGAAACTAAGTTTGTTGCTCAGGACATATCGTAGATATTTGTTCGGTTATGCATTTGCTTGTTGAATAATGTTTTTTTTCAGTGACCGCTCTGTCCGTGTCACTTCAAACCAGACTACTAGTCTTTTTCAGAGTTTTTTGAGTTTAGACTCACTTCCCCTTTTTTTTATCAATAACTTTCCGATCTAATTCATTCTTTTGCTGACAACAGCAAAATTTGTTTTGCTTCAAAAAGCATTCAATCTCTTTGGAGTTTATGCAAAAACAGCATTCCATATGCTATATCAACTATAATCTTTAGAGTAACCTAAAACATTTTGCGTGGGGTCGTTCTAATCCAAACAATTTTGCTGTAAGCCATACTCAATGTAGTCTGCTGTCTCACAGATGAATGGATTATTATTTAATTAACAAATTTTGATGTTTTAGGAATTTTGACCAAACTGAAGCTGAGGTGGACTGAGCATATGTTTCGTGCAACAAAAAATGTTCCAAGTGTCTAGGCTATGCAAGAAATAATTCACTTCACTATTGATTTTTAAATTGTCTTTTTTACTTAGACTGAACCTTAACTGTAGTAAAATTTTCACATATGGAATAATGCTCCAAAAACTGCTTTCGAATTGCTTTATCTAGCTCAACATCGTGCGATTGAACAAATTGGGGATTCAAACGTAGTCTTTGCAATTGCCGTTTTTGAGCACTGCAGTTAGGTTATGTAGGTAACCTTTTTCCATATTTGATATAATAAGATTCACTTCAAAGCAATGCGTGGATTGGCTGGATCAGTACAAGTAATCTACCAGGCTCATTTCTGTTGGACCGATGCTTAATAGAACATTATACTATTTTGCACATCTCTTCCTTAGCCATAAGATTAAGTTTTAGAATAATCATCCTACTGATCGAAACTAATCCACTTATGCGCTGCCCTCTTGTCTTTTTCTAAACTAATACAGTGCATTGCACTTATAGTGGCCATCCATTGCTTGTTGCCTTATTGCTGAAAAAAAAAACGAAATATTAATTTAATGAAATTTCAATTGTACGCTTTTTTCTCAATTTTCAATAGTTTTATTTTTTTTTACTGTCACTTTATTTTAATTTCCAAAGTTCAAGTATTGTATAGATATACAAAAAATAACAAAAACTTGAAATCAATTTGCTGCATGACACTGATTTATTGGCTCATTGAAATGAATCAATAAAGCACACGCTCATCAACACGCATAGCACTTGAAAGACCCGTATAAAAGTTAATTTTTTCAACATATTCACGCTACTCGCTGTGGTCAGAAAAAAAAAAAACAAACGAAAAAAACTTTAATAAGAGAACAACAAAATAATAACAAAATTAAAAAATAACCATCATCTAACTTTGTATAGTACTTATAATGACGACTTTAAATTTTGCTGTAAAGTCAAAGAGTTCCAAAGAAAATGAAAAATTCAACTTTTGACCGACAGTTAATCTTCACTAATTTTAAGCGGCTTTTTCCAACAACAATAGCAAAATTAGTTTATTACAAAGTGTTAACATTTGTTACATGTAATTTTGTTGTTATATTGTAGAATTGCAGGTGTCTGCTTTTGTTTTTTTGCAATTTCATCACATTTGATTGGGACAAAATGTTAACCAGATTTTTATGTATTTTTCTGAAAATGAGTTTTCTTCTCTTTCTTTATATTTTATTTGTTTAAGGAATTGTTATTGTGTAAGAAATTAAGTTTACATCCCAATTGGAAAATGTTTTGCTATATGTTGCAACTTAGAAAACTTTTATAGGATCAACTAAACACTCCATGTCTGGATGCCACTAGTGTTAATTTTAATAGGCATATAATTTGAAGATGACAGTTTTGGGTTTTTGCTCATCCTCACATTCAACCAGTGCAGCGTTACTCAAATCAGCGACACAGTGGGTTTTTTGATTTATCCAACATTTTTCTACTTTCGCAACTATTAACAACTTTTTCGAAAATTTTTCATCGTTTTTCGACCTTTTCAATATGTATTGACTTTCCAAAAAATTTTCAACCTTTTCCAAAATTTTTTCGATTTTCAACATTTCAAGTTTTCAACATTTTTCAACTCAACTCAACTCAAAATTTTCGATATTTTCTTTAATATGTTTGCTTCCACTCAACTCCTCTTTTTCATACCAAAAAGCGCTACCAAGTATTTCAAAATAAACAAGTCTTTTTGTTGTGCAACTTTATAAAAATTAGATCGAAATTTAAGCTGAACATTTAAAAAAAAAAAAAAATTAAACTATAAAAAACATTCGTAATTCAATAGAAAAATATTGATTAGAATCTTCTACTTAGTACAAAAAATATATAGATACATAAAAAGTTCTGGACATGGTGCTCAAGTGTTGCACGTAGAGATAAGATAAGAGGGCACTTATTTTAATTATCGTTTAGCAATTAGTTTTATAACAATCGTTTACTAAACGATTATTTAGAAAATCGTTTAAGTGAAACATGGGGTAAAGATTTATATTTTAGAAAAAAAATTATAGATATATTTATTAAAAAGACAATGATCGGACTGTTGATTGTGACGAAGTGTTCTTATCAGTTCTCTATATTAAGTGAATTTTGTGAACCAACTTGAGATGGTTGTTCTGGGTACTTGTAGATCCGAACGTTCATATCTCTCTTCAAAAAATAAGTTTACTTTTATTTCTACACTCACGTTGCTCTTGTTTGCTTGTTATCGAGATCGAATTTATTGTGGGATTTTATTCTATTGTTATAATTGTAGCTCCTGCTTTCAAAATTTTGCCCACCCATGGGCTAGACTAGCCTACGGTCCTCAGACGATAGAACGTCTCATACTATCGGTTGTACGACTAGCTTGTATGAATATATATCGCTCATTTACTTCAAGAGTGGCATAACACAAAAAACGTGATTTTTGAGTTAATGATGCAGAAATATTTGGCATTTTATCATTTATTTTGTGTCAAAAGCTCAGATAGATATCTTATGAACTCGTCTTGTGAAAAGAATTTATGTAAACATACTTTTTTGAATTCTCATATAAAAAGTAACTTATTGAAAATTTTAAATGCGTTTTTCTCCCACTTTGTGTTTTTTGGGTTATGCCACTCTTGAAGTAAATGAGCGATATGACCGTTTGATTTTTTCTTACGAATTGCCTTCCGACGCTACAACTTTTTATACGACTTGGCTGATTCGTAAGACAGTTCATATCAGCAGAGGGTTCTATAGCTGTTTTATAAGTGTTGCTTTTCACTTTTTCCATACAAATCATGTGCTCCGTAATAGCTACAATTTGTATCGCTACTATATTTGCCCGCTGGGATATCATTATTAGTGTATGTGTGATTATTTGTTTGTGTATCTATAGTACATATAAATGTTGACCAACAGCAACACGCCGTTTAATTGCCGACACTGCAATTTTTTCTATTTTTTTTTTAATTTTACCGCTTCGTTGTTATAGTGAATCATCAGCATGTTGCTAAACATTGCTGCTGTTGCTGATCATTGACTGCTGCCGCTGTTTTGCTCCACTCCCAGTGCCGGTCAGAATATATTGAAGTTAGCAGCGGCATGTCGAAACAGACGGAAATTGTAAACAATCACTAAAGTTAACGCAGAAGCAGCAGCAGCAGAAAAAAATCCAAAATTCAAACGGAAATTTTCACATGAATACACCTTTTTGTATTGAGTTGTTGCATGAGTGGTATTTGCTGTACTTGCAGTTACTATACTTTTTTTTATGGTTTTTTATATTTCGAGCATAAACAGTAAAATACATTGTTGTTTTTCCAATTTTGTTGATGTTGTTGTTGTTTTTGTATTTTCAGTAGAGTTACATATGTACACCTGAAATTGCCATAATACGTGTTCTGTAGCAATATGTGCGGAAACATTTTTTGTTATTTGCGAGTACTTCGTACAATTTATTGCAATTTGTGCAAGTTCAGCCGGTAGAAAATGATGTTTAAACATTGCAATTAATGCTTCTTTTGTTACAAAAATAAATAATTTTACTACTCAATAGTTGTTATATTTTACTTGAATGGTGAGCAGTACTTTTTTAAATCAATAAATGCAGAGTGGCAATCAAAATTGCACTTTTAACAGGCGCAGATATTGACTTGGAATAATAAATTTTTTATTTTTTTTATAATAAAATTCCAAAAAAAATTATTCATATTAATCGGTGATGGACGAAAAATTAATTTTGAATATGATCTGAACCGCCACAAGCCTGTTTTGTGCCATTTTAGAAAAAAATTATTCTCTAACGGACTGGAAATTTAAAAGTTTGACTTTGGATATATTGCGTTTTGAAAGGCATTTAATTTGAACGCTTTTCATATTTGAAATCAAAATAATTTTTTTTTGCGCCACTATAGAATACACATTTCCACAAAACCTATACAATTTCAAACTTATCTCATATGTATAAGAAATGCTTGAACTCTGCCAAAATTAATTACATTTTGAATTTTAGGTTAAAAGTTAATTAAGAACTCATTTATTTTCAAGCAATTTCTGTGAATCGTAAACACTTGATCGAAGTTTGCTGTTTGCGTGGAAAAAAATACAACACCCACCCAAAATATAAACAAAGGAAAAAAAAAACTAAATACACCAGAAAGATACTTGAACAGCAGACAAGTGAATAAGCAAAAACTCAAAAAAATTTAAAAGCAATGCTGGTCCAACGATGACGTGATATGCGATCACGCTCCACAAAACTAACAGAATTAACAAATACACACATGAAAAACTTAAAACGAAAATATATCACAAAATAAGAAATAAAGCGCACTTAAGCACCCCCCTGTAAAAAATAAATAAATTAAACAACAGAGTTTTGATAGCCAATGAAACATTTACTTATTTTATATAACAAATGTGAACATATGCGCTGGTATTACGAGTGACGATTTGTAGATTTTTGCAAAGCGGCAAAGTTTAATCTTTTTTTCTTCTATATATGACTCCTTGTAAAACCAAATAAAATGATGACGATAAAATGTTGAAAAAAACGAGCTTAGAAAAATTCACATGAGTCATAGCTTCGAAGCTTACTTAGCTTAACCCTATCAAAAAACAATTAATAGAATGCTGATTAGAATATTTTCTCATAACGTCAAAATATATGTATAGTATGTTCCCGAATAGAATTTTTGATCCAGTACAACCTGAAGAATGTTATCAATTGATTGTATTCATGAAAAAATCTGCTCGACTTAAGATAATTAGTTCCACTAACTCCATTTTTTCAAAGGAAAAGAGTTCCACTTATTCACACGTTTTCTTATAGCTTACACCATACACGTAAATAGAAAAAAATACTCTGCTTCAACGATGGGCAAAATTCAAAAAATGAGCCATTTGTAGCTCATTACAATACACATGTCGATTTTATATGCAAAACAATAAACACATGCACTCACTACGATTTTTTTATACGATTTTGGTATATCTAAACCTCTCGCAGCTACATCTGTTGCTATGAGTGTATTGATATGCTTAGATTTGAAGCAATTTAAGGCAGCAACGCGGGTATGTACGGTATTTGTATTATTGTTATTATTCCATCATTCAGAAAATTAAATTCTGATGATGAAATCCAGAATTATATAAAATATCTTTCCTCATTTAAAGAGTTCAACTACTCCTTATAGAAGGCCACTAAATCACTTAAGCGACCGGTGATTATGGAGGCGCCTCTAAGGTTGCCTAATGATAACTGGGCAAAAAGTGAGGAAGAAAAATGTTCAGGATTTGCCACTCATCTGGAAAATGTATTTACTCCAAATTCATCATGCGGTCAATTAAAACTACCTTAAATATTCCCTAGTCAGGCACAATGTCCAATAAAATTTAATATTCAAAGTTTGACGAAAATGTTAAAGGAAAATATCAATCCTGCTAAATCGCCATGCTTCGACAAAATCTCTGGGAAAATGTTGAAAGAGCTTTCTCTTATTGCTCAAAAACATTTGTTGCATATTTATAACGCCATTTTAAGATTGGGCTACTTTTCCAACTCTTGGAAAATTGCACAAATAATAATGATCCCTAAACCAGATAAGGATCCAACGCTGGTGGCGTCACAAAGACCGATTAGCCTTTTGCTACTAGTCTCTAAACTGCTTGAGAAAATTTTTCTTGCTTAAATAACTCCCTTTATCCAAAGAGAACAAATAATTTCTAATCATCAATTTGGGTTTAGATGTGGTCACAGCACCGTCCAACAATTTCACCGAATAAAATCAGTTATTAGAAAAGCCTTTGAGGAACAGAAGTATTGTACGGCAATATTTTTGGATATTGCGGAAGCATTTGATATTTTCGATACTCAAAATGTTTATTAATAAAATATATAATATGAATTGCTAAAGTTTCAAATTAATTCATTACTTAAATTAAAAATCCTTCAAAAAAAAATTAATAGCTTTGTAAATTATTATAGTATTCTAGCAATGGTAAAGAATATTAATTACAGTTAGCCTTAAAATTTGAATTAATTATTGTTATTTTCTTGATAAGAAAGATCCAATAAAATAAATAAACAAAAAAAAAATTCAGAAAAATACAAAAAAAAGACTGAAGCGTGCAAACAAGGAAACAACAATGCGCATATTGAGTACAACTTCTTTTTTTATATTATTTATTTTTTTAAGTTAAATGTCCTTTTTCTTAGAATTAAGTTTTTGCAAAACCTCACATAAAAATTTATCGTTTGATTTTTCGTTGCTGATGCTTATGTGTTGAACAGAATTGGGACGGGGTCGGAAAAGCGGCATCGCGTGAACAATCTGGATACTGTGAACAGGCCTTGCAAAAATTAGTTCACTATATCCAGACACGACTGTAATTATTTTTATATCGAATCGGTCTAAAGCAGCATATTTTTTGACAAAGTTAGAAATTAATGCAATGAAAATTATTAAACTCCTGGATGACATATAAAGAATTTTCGTACAGTGTATTAAAGCTACATAGTTTTTTTTAAATTAAGTAGTATTTATATATATTTTTTTTCCTAAATGCCAGCACATGTTAGACTTCCAGTATATTAAACTTAAACTCCAGTTGGTGTCTAATCTCTTATATGGAGCAACAGTTTCGTTTTTTTAATTTTAATTTCATTACCCTACAGTGCCGCTTGCTTTTTATTTTTTATGGCGACAAAAGATAAAAAACTGAATTTTTTTGCTGTTTGTCCGAAATCGTTTTCACAACAGAAACAATGGTTAATTAAAATTTGTTAGTACGCTTCTTTGTATCTATCTATTTTTCCTACATAATTCAAGATGAACTCATAAAGTCTGACGTTGGTTTGGTTTTCTTAGCCAAATGTCAGAAGGTCAAGTTTCTAACACTCTTCGCTTATTGTTGTTGCAATGATTCGTAAAGGTTTGGCAATTAAAAGTAACAACAATAGCAAATGATTTTATAATTATATTTTGTCTATTTTAGAAAATATGTAGCTACAAAGATTGTTTTTAAATAGAATCTACTTTAAAAAAATGTTTATTACATTTTAGCTGCTTTTACTAAATCGGCGCATTTTTTGTGTAATTAACTTTATGCAGCAAAGTTGTATGTTCTTAAGAAGTCTTATTTATTGATTTCAAAACTAAGTTCTACGCAAGTGTTGTTATTAACCTTAATAGCTTTTAGAAATTTTTTGATTACTTTAGAAGAAATTTTGTTGAAAGTGAAAGGAAGTGATTCTTGAAAAAAAAATATTAAAAAAAAGTTTCTCAGCAAAACAATATAATGATCAGTGATGGCATTTGGGTTTTGAATTTAGACTTTAAATGTACTTTTTAGATCCCAAATGTACTTTTTTGTCTTGAACACCCAATTTTCCTAAAATGCACGAAATTGTTCTAAAATTTACTATCAAACAAAAAAAAAAGGTCCTCACTTTTCCCATCTCAAAAACGCTAGCAAAATAAAATATATATCACATTAAATTAATTATAAAATCTACACATTGCGCGATTATTTTCATTTACTGAAAAAAAAACGTAATTAATATAATATGGTAATTATATTATGTACAGGTAATTACTATAAATCTACTCATTGCGGTTATTTTCATTTACTAAAAAACAAAAAAAAATAGTTAAATATTATAAATTGTCCAAATGTACCGAAAATATACTGAAAATGTGCTAAAAATTCGGCGAATGTACTGAGAATGCCCCAAATGTACCGAATGTACTGAAAACGATTTTTCAGGACGCAAATGTACCGAAAAAAGTACAAACGTACCGAAAATGCCATCACTGATAATGATTGGAACTTTTTCACTATCAATAGGATAGTATTCAACAAATATGACTGAGTTTTATTTTCCATGGAAAATTAACGAGAAAATTAATCAAATGACTGTCAGGGCAGCGCAATGTTCAGTTCACTCTCTTCTATATAAGTAATATTTTCAGAATTTATTTAAAAATAAATCCTTTTATGAATTTGCATATCAATTCTCAATTTTTCTTTTCAATGCATCTTATCAAGAATTTATATTTTTGCATTCAATTGTAAAAAATAGCCAAAAATAGATGCAACTTTATATTCTTTTATTTTTTGTTTTCAGTTTCGTTTTTTCAGCTTCATTTGTCACATAACTTCACTTTTGTTATCATGTCATCCCTAAAAAGCATTTTTTTCTATGTATTCATTTACAAGGGCATCAATTGACATGTTTATGAGATTATAAATCATCATTTTTCATTTTCGTTATATCTGAGTATAAGGTCGTAAAACTTTGAACTAAATTGCATCGATAGGTTATTGAAATAGGTTAAGGTCACTAACACTGAAAAGAAATTGATATTAATTTACAAAAACCATAAAATGATGCCGCATACTTTTATAAATGAAGTAAATTTTATTTTTTAGTGACACAGTCTTATTTGATGCCTCTGAAATAAACCTGCACCATTTAAGTATTATCGTAAAACTGCACTTTCTTTTGGTCTATGATATCGATTTGAATATTTTATTTGAGCAATGCTTTTATTATAATCCAGTTTAAGTTCAAGCTCGTTCCATTATGTTCCTCTTCTGTATTCCTATAGCTGTATAGTACTTATATACATATAATTGGAACAATAAAAATTATAGACTTCAATAAGTTTTTTTCCTTGTTGCTTGCATCCATTGAGATTGATCACATATTTTGAACAATTTTATTATTTTTACTGAAATAATATACGTCAAGTAAAATACAAATTTGTTCAAAGTGGCCTCAAGATATTACGATTTTCAATTTCAAATTAAGCAAAATTAGTTCTGTTAAAATTTTTCTTGGAAATTATTCGAACTTCTAATGAATGTATTTGCATGTACATAGGTTCTTAGTACAGAAATTCTTTGAATCATTATCTTCTCTACAACTTTGGTCTAAAATAATCAGCAAAAATTGTTTTCGGCCTCTTTAAACGGTCATAGTACATTTCTGTTCCACAATTTGAAAATTTAAAATATATAATAATATAATCTATTGACTAAAACCAGGCATATTTAGATGTGACAAACAGTAAAAGCAAACAGTTTAAAAAATGAAACTTTAAGTTTTAGCTATTGGTAAACGTAACTTTTACACAGCACATCCAAGCTTTCGTCAAAATTAATTAGCAAATTATGTTTTTACTTTTGATATTAAATAGAATTTAACTGCTGTAAAATAGACCTAGTAACACAAAATGAGGCTGTATTTTTGTAGAAAGATGGTTTATTGTTTTAAGAACCTAATACCATTTTGTCTCGAAAATAAATTTTATATTCTCTTGATTATAAACAAAATCGTCAGTCTTCTATCACGTACTATAATATAGGGCAAATAAATATTGAATTATTTAAAATTTAATTGCAGAATTAATGCTTAAAATTAGCACTTTCAGTTTTTTGAATCAAAAACTATTCAAAAAAAATTCAAAAGTCACAAATATTGTTGGTCTGCTGTGTAAAACAAGAAAAACGTCAGTCATGGCACATAAACTCGTGTTTTTCATAGCCTCAAAAATTGTACCAACAATGCAATTTTTGTTTAACAGTCAATGAATATACAGAGTGTTCCATTTAAACTTACACGGCTGCATAAGTCAAAAGTCAAGTTAGAGGTCAAAGTGACCCCTGAAGGTCATTTCAAGGTCGAACTCCTGCTTGGTGCAGAAAAGCTAGTAATTATTGGCTGGACCGCTGCAGAATCTTGCCTTAACTGGCTGCAGCTTTTCTGCACCAAGCGGGAATTCGACCTTGAAATGACCTTCAGGGATATTTTTGACCTCTAAAATGAATACCTATCTGAATGTAGCATTTTGTGCCTATCCGGAATTCGAGGCCAAAAACAGGTGTTTTCATTTGAAAAACTAGAGTTGACATTCAAATAACCATGAAAATGTAGGTCAAGGTCATGGTTAAGGTCATGGCTAGATCAGCCCTTTGATTTGACACATTTTTTGAATGACTTGCAATTTTTTGACTTATTCCGCTGTGTAAGTTAAAATGGGTCACCCGGTATACTCGTACTTCATTTGAAAGTTACAGATATACAAATATGGAAGAAGGCCAAAACAAAAAGTGCAAAAACGTTGTCCACAGTGTTTTGCGTACGCGGAATAGTTTCTGAGCACTTGTAAGCTATTTGAATGAATTTGTTTTAACGTTAGAATGGTCAGTATCAAATTGAAATAGAGGAATGTTAGCTAAATATCACTACCATGGTGTGCAAACTTGAAAAAAAATAAACATTTGACAATTTTTCTGACCATCGCTCAATTTATTGATTTATTTATATAAAATTGCGTCCGAAGCAATGGTTTGTAACGCTTTGGCGCAAAATACACTGAACTGAGTTTAGTAATTTCTTGTTTAAATCAACATGTTTGTGTTAAAAAAGTTTACTGCATACTCATACTTGTTTGTTTTTTAAGTTAAATATCCTTTTTTTAAGGTTAAGCTTTAACAAACCCTCACACATTATGCTGTTTCTTGAATTCTGTCTTGCTATTGTTGCTTTTTTTCTGATTTGTATGGTTCGCTTTTGGCTTCAAAGTTCAAACTCTGTTTCCGCTGTTGTTTTTGTTACTACCACTCCCGGTTAAATGAAACAAAAATGCGAATGGGACTAAAAATTAATATTCTTTGATTATTTGAGAAATAGTTTTTAGTACTATAACTTTAGGCAATGCTCGAAGTCTTGCATGGAAGACCCCACAGTTCATACTATTCCTAGCATATAATAAGGGACGAATACTCTTAGGAAATAATTACGATTTTCAAATTTTATTTTTGAAACGAGAATAAGATTTCTGAATTTATTTTAACTGAATTTATTATTAATGTAAACTACATCACTCAGGGACTATTTATGTTTTCAGTATGAAAGAAATCAATTTGAAACAAATATATTGAATCAATTGCCCAGCAAGTACAACAAGCCCCAAAATAAAATTTTTTTCATGAAGTAATTAAAACTCCGAAGAAAATACACACACATGCCAAAACACAAAAGTAAATTAAGCTTTCAAAATAAATTCAAAAAGATATATACCGCTAAATTACAGCATTAAAAATGCCAACTAATGGATTTTTTTTTCAACATTTCAGATCATAGATAAGCTACTGGTGACACCACACAAACAACAAGTATATGCTTACATTTAAGCTTACGAACGAATCAAAGTAGACAACGATCACCAACAAAAAGAAAAAAGAACAACAAAACAAAATGTCATACAACAAACAATTTTCGATTGACATCAATAATTGTGGACTTGTTGATCCACAGGTAATTTTACTAAGCGTTCAATTAATGATCGGCGCGATCACTGATCTTGACATAAGTGGCAGCTGAGCCACTCAAATGGATTTTGTTTTTTTTATTAAAATGTTATTTTTTCACAACAGATACAACTATCGAATGCTTTAGCCAAAGGCAACATACGTGAATTCCGTATAGCACTGGATATGGGCGCAGATCTCACATTACAAGATGATAAACATATGAGCATTTTCGAGAAAGCTTTGAAAACACATGGTTGCGCCGATTATGTTGAGGAGTGCCTAAGACGCGGTTGCAGTTCAAATTATGTACGTCATATTTGTTTGAGCAATAGCATATTGAAATTACTAACATATTTCTGTTTCAGATAAATCATCATCACAACAAAACTGCCATCAATTTTGCTGCCGATTCACGTGACCCGAAAATACTCACCGCACTACTGCGTCATCGTGGCGTACAAGTGGATCACAAATACTCACAGCTGACTCCACTTAATTCGCTTGCCAAAAATCTTACACCCGAAAATGCTGCCGATGTTGCAGCCTGCTTGAAATTATTGCTGAACTATGGCGCCTCACCCAATATACCCGATCAACGTGAGATGACACCACTGCATTATGTGTTGAAGCAACGTAAATTGGATGCGGAGAAGAAGCGTGAAATTGTGCAGCTCTTTCTGGACTATGCCAATGAACTGGATGTCGATAGCTATCGCGATGGTGAAGTGCGTGATATATTGAAAACGGATTATGCTGACTTGAAGCTGCCAACAGCGCGTGCCAATGCCACAGAGATCAGTTTGGAAACTTTGCTTAGACATTTGCGCAGCGGCGATGAGGAACGTTTTTTGCAACAATTTCAAGAGTATCAGCTGAATATCTCCGGCAAAGATAATCTGGTAAATTCTACACAAGAACAAAATATCGAACTGCTCTTTGAGGCCATCAAACATGGACTGCATGGCGCTTTGAATGCGATACTACAAACCGGCTTGAATCCCAATTTACTACGCAATAGCAACTCACCCATTGAAATAGCTGCAATTTGGGGCAACTGGACAGCGCTGCAGAAATTGTTGGATCACGAGGATTTGAAGTTACGTCGTCAAGATCAACTGCTGAGCACTGTCATCAAGAAATTGGATGAACAACCACTCACTGAATTTTGTGATTACCAAAAGAGTTTCTATGTATTGCTCGACTCAGAGCACATTGACGTCAATGAGGCTGATCCAAGCGGTACAACGGCACTACATTATGCCGTTAAATATCGAAATCGTAATGCCATACAAGAGCTGCTGAAACGTGGTGCGTATATTGGACGCAAGAGCGCCTTTAATGATCTGCCCATCGATGGTATGCATCCAGAACTTTTGGAAGAACATTTCAACAATTGCATCAGCACCAACGGACTCAAAGCAGGTGATGAGAGCTTCGAGATACTCATGAACTATATGAATTTGATACCACGTGAACAACAGCCTAGCAATGCGCCCGCCAAGTCTTTGCCAGCGCAGCAGCAGCTACGCGAAGAAATGGCACCAATAGCATTTATTGCCGAGTCCAAGGAATATCGCTATCTACTACAACATCCACTTATCACAAGCTTCCTCTTTCTCAAATGGCATCGGCTTTCGGTCATCTTTTACATCAACTTTCTACTCTACTCACTCTTTGCCATTTCGATTATCGTGCATACAATCTTGAAATTCCGCGAGAGTGAACATGAAGCCTTGACTACGCTTTTTGGTTTGCTAACTTGGATCGGCATAGCTTACTTGATCGTGCGCGAGATAACGCAGTTCGTCATGTCTCCGCTGATGTATTTTCGTTCGCCCATCAACTATATGGAGATAGCGCTCATCGTGCTCTCCATTATGACCTGCATCGAACCGATTTACGATCGAGAGACAAAACGCGTTATTGCTGTCTTTACAATACTGCTAGTAGCGTTGGAGCTGTGTCTGCTTGTTGGTTCACTGCCCGTTTTGTCCATCTCCACACATATGCTGATGTTACGTGCTGTATCCAATAGTTTCCTAAAGAGTTTTGGTCTTTACTCGATTTTCGTCATCACGTTCAGCTTATGTTTCTATATACTATTCGGTAAGCCTGAAGTGGATGAGAGCGCTACTGGCTCACCCGCCCCAGAAGGCGAGTTCAATAAATTCTCGAATCCTTTTGCCGCTGTCATCAAAACAATCGTCATGTTAACGGGTGAATTCGATGCTGGTGATATTGATTTCGATTCGCTCTACAGTTATTTAATCTTCCTGCTCTTCGTCTTCTTCATGTCGATTGTATTGTTCAATTTGTTGAACGGTCTTGCTGTCAGCGATACGCAGGTAAGAATAAGATATTGCATTAATCCAACCTAACTATAATCTACCTCTAATATAACCTATATATTTTTGTCTGAAATTCTACTTTTTTCTCTTTAGGCTATTAAAGCTCAAGCAGAGCTCAACGGTTCTATTTGTCGTGCCAATTTGCTCACACGCTACGAAGAGGTATTGACTGGCCGTTCAGGACGTGCAACATTTATTGTACAACACGAACCATTTCGCACAATTTGTCGACGCCTTATGAATCTATATCCCAACTATATAGCTGGCCGTCAAATCGCTATTATGCCGAATGATCGGAACAAGGTTATGATTCCAATTGCAAATTCCTATGAGATGAAAGATGTGCTAGAACGCGGCGGTCTACGCAGCAGCAAAGGCGCCTCATTTCTGCCACTTAATGATAGTGATAATGATCGTCAGAAGAAATTGCTTGATCCACCTGTACAATTCCTACCCTGCTGTTGTTCGTGCATCACTGGTAGGTGCTCTGAGATGGATAGTCGTACTGTCAAATTGGCTATGGCTGTTATTGAGCAAAAGACTACAGCGCAACGTGAGCGCCAACAAAAGCAAAATACCGAGCGAAGATTGCAAAGCATCGAAGATAAATTGTGCAAAATGTTTGAAGTGCTACAGGAAATACAGGCAAAATGAAATAGAACTGAATATGTATTCATTATGTAATTCCTTAATAATTTGTATTACTTTACTGTGAACTGTCTGCCGTCTGTCCAAAAGAAGATGCTCTAAAATTAAATTTCTGAAACTTTTATTTTAAATAATTTATATTTTTGTTTATTTTTACGATATACCGAATAAAAGCTATTTTATAGATACTAAGAAAAAATGAGAAACGAAATACTATAGAACCATTGCCATTGAGCCTTTTAAGGGGCTAAGACGATCTTCAGGAAGAATAAGATTTTCAATGTGTTATTTTTTTATGCATATGTCCTATTAGGGTTTTGACTTGTATGGGAGGGTATATGACGTATATAAGTATTTACTACTTTGTAATCTAAGCGGCACTACACCCGGTGACTTATATTTGTCCTAGACGTTGATCGTTAAGGATCATTCTATATTTTGCAATTTGTTGTTTTGAATTATTACGATGATAACAATGTGGAGGAACTTTACACTGAAGATTTGTTTTCTTTGGATTGAATACAGAATTTCTCAATAATCATCCATCTACATGGGAATCTGATGATAATTTCAAAAATGTGCTCTCTTTTTGCGAAGGTTTAGCTTTCGTAAATAACATCGCTGAAAGAGGTGTTGCGTTTATGAAGGACTACAACCAAATTTTGCAAATGATGGAGAATAAAAACAGCTAATGCTACAAGTCGTAAAAAGTATCCTTTTTGTGAAAAAAACACAATGAACACAATAATAATGAAAATAATAAAAAATAAAAAATTTTCTTCATTTTTGTAAGGGATCCCCCCAAAAGGGTTGAGATAGGGGGTAAGTATGTCCAGAAAAAATGTAGGGAGGACCTAGTAATACATTTGACCCCTCAACGGAAACCCCTCCAGGAAAGCTATGAATTGTTTGCGAAATTTTCTCCATTTTTTTTGTTTTTTGTAGGGGGACCACCAAAAGGGTGGCAGATAGAAGATTCAGTCTTCATTCACTCTAAACTTTAAAACATTATGAAGAGCAGGCGTTTTAAATGGTGCCAACGAAAAGCCAGATTTTTTTGTAATAAATATCTCAAAAACTAAAATAGTTCCGTTTTAAAATCAATTGAATAAAACGCATAATTTTTTTTAAGACATTTATAAACGGCAAGGTTAGTATTTATTTGTATTTTGTATTTTTGGTTAAAAATGTTGCTCTCTGTTCAAAATAACATTTGTTGTAAACATAATAATATTGGCTTTAAATTTAAGATTTTTCTAATGCTATTTTTATAGACAATTTTTCATTGTTGGCTTAAATTTTGTTGGAAATATCTTAAGTTAAGTGTTTATTATTTAAATAAATCATTAATGCTACTTGTAATACATAATAATACTCTGCAATAAATACGCAGTATCTAACGAATACGTATACAATGCGATACATTTGTAGAAGCTTCTTAAAAAACACTTATATGACTATAAATAAATAATGCTTAATATACACGAAATAATTAAATTAAAATTATTACTTGAAACCATACACACAATTACTACCTTTTATGACAAAAATATTCATCTGCTTTTAATGAAGCGCATGTACCTTTAACACTTTTTTTTTGTGGTTTTAATTAATTTTTTATATTTTTATTATACTTTCAGTAACGTTTTGCGTAGGTAAAATCACAAAAAAAAAAATAGGTATACAATAACCTTCATTTGCAAAGATATGTTGTTTAAAGAAATAAATTATTAAAATCTGTTTAGTATATTTAGCGCCAAAGCGTTACACACCATTTTCATATAAATTATTTTATATAAATAGTATAGATAACAATTTATTTATTTTTCCCAAAAACATTAAGAAATGCTCGCATTTTTATTTCTAATAAAGCGACATTGGATTTGTATCCTTTATTGTTGAATATTTTATTTAAACTCCATATATTCGGCGACATTTTCATTTTATTTATTTTTTTGCAATTTCACCTACATCCCTATTTATTTGTTTAGCAAAATACAAATAAAAGTTTACAATAATTTTACAAAAATATCACATTTATCAAAAAATTTTTTATCTTGATTCGTCGTTTTTCTGTTTTTTATTGTTGTTTTTGGTTTGTTTGGTTTTGCCACAAAATACATATGAGAACTATCTCCAAAAAAGCAAGCATCTTCACGCTATAAAAAAATTAGTTTTCGCTGCATTTTCGGTTTCTAACTACTCCGTATTATTTGAGCTGCACGCAAGGCTAAATCGTTTTTATTTGCTTAGGTTTTCTTAACTGTTTTTGCTACCTGCTACTATTTGGCTTTCATTTGCTGGCACATTTATCACACTTGACGTGACACTGTTGTGTGTCACGTGCGTGCCACAGCCACAACAACGTTCTTCTCTCACTCACTCACTCAATCGCTCAAAATGCAATCCAGTTAAATCAAACGTGCAAATCCCTACTCATCACCATCAACATCGCGTCAAAAGCGTTCGCTTGTATGTGTTTGTCTGTGTGTATATGTTTGTATCATTTATGTCATCGTGCACGAATGCCTCTTCAATGAAAATTTATGTGATGGACTCTTGTGATGCTTTGGCGTTGTATACGATGGCAACGATTGGCGTCTTCGACGTACGGCGGGACTCAAATTATAACGTATGTTGGCTTGTACCAGCAGCTCTTTGAATACTTCCATAATGCCAACATTTTCCTTGGCCGAACATTCAATATAACCGCATTTCCAATCTTCGCACACCACCATTTCGGTGACTTCATGCTGTACGCAACGTTCAGCTTCGTTCAGGTCGATTTTGTTGCCAACGACAACAATGGGGACTTTTAGGCCACGCGCTTTAATTATCTATTGGAAATATTGAAACAAAAGAAGAAAAAAAAAATAAAATGTGAGTGAGTATTAAAATACATCAAAGCAAATATTTTTACAACTTTAATTTGTTTATCGCATTAAAAAGTTTACAATTTAAATGCAAGTGACAATTAAATGGAGTAACACAAAAGAAATAAGAGTCGAAAATTAAAATGAAATAAACGCACACAATTATTAATCCCCTACGCATTTCATATTTCCATTTATTTCAATAAATAGCGCCTAAAGTTTCACAACTATTTTGCAGTAAACTTTTTGAATTGTTTTTTCTTTTGAATATTGGGCCATTTTGCCATAAATTTTCAGCGAAAATACATACATATATCAAAAATTAGTTTTAATTGAAATACTTTACAGCACGAGCATGTTGTTTCCAGCATTTGTTTGCTATTCAAAAAACTAACAAAGTATTTATGTTGAAAATACAAAATTGAGAAACTCCCAGTTTCGAACGAAATTTCCAGCAATATGGCTAATATACTGCTGAGGTATTTAAATGATGCATTGTATTCTGGGAAATTATGATCCATCATGATATGATGCGGAAATACTACTAACATTTCAGTAGTATTGTAGGTATTGGCATTAGATTTTCAGTAATGACCTACAATTCGAATGTTGCTACTTTAAACCTCATATATATAATACTGCAATAAAATTTGACTTTTCAATTTCATCATAAACAATAAAGTAGCAATTATAAAGAAAGACATTATAAAGTTCTTATAAACATTGCTGCCAAGAAAAAGCTATTGCCATAAAGATTAATACAAACACAAATACAAAAGCGGCAGACAAACTCAATTAATATGGCAGCACTATATCCGCAACACACATCCTATTTTTCACTACATTGCATTGCATCCCTGACCTGAATTGCATGCAAATGGCTGGCAATAAATCAAGAAAACAATGAAGTCAACAAACTGCAATGAATTTCACTCTCACTGAGAGTATGTAGAGATATCCTTAGCCTAAAAAAAACATGCACAACTTTTATGTGTGGAAATGCGCTGATGCTGCAATGCCAATGCAATAAAATGTTAAGAGATATAAAAACATTAAACATTTTTTTTTACATTTCACTTTCGATTGTCAAACGCTGTCATTTGAATGCGCCTTAGTAAGATGGCGACTGGCTGGCATCCACCTATCAGTATGTTCACTGACGCCAAACCAATTTTTATGTCATAAGTTACAGTGGATAATTTTGAAAAACAAATTTAATTGAAATATCATGTATGCAGCTTTATTTTTTTAAATAAATGTTTGAATATTTGTATTGAATATATTGAGTTGTATAAATTGCTTTGCAACAATGTTAAAAAATAATGTTGTCGGAAAATGTTAAGTTACAATGTTTGGCAACATTTTTTGGAAAAAGTATTCAACAGCAATATTTGAAAACAAAATAATAAACAAATGCTTAGGAGGCGTAGTAACAAAGTTGAGAAACATTTTTTTGGAAAATGCTTAGAAACATTGCTAGGTTACGATATCCGGCAGTAATATTTTAAAATTAAATTAAAAAATACTAGTAATAAAAAACACGAGAACCGAAGCATAAACAAAAATTGATTTGTCTAATACTTTGTACACATATACATATGTTAGAAGCTCATGTTGAAACGAATTTGATTCTCAAAACTTTAGATCCTAAGTTACATTATACTGATGTCACGGACCACAAGCTTAAAAAATTTGTAGAATTATGATAAAAATTCGGAAAGAAAGAAAATTTTTATCATTTTTTCCGCAGCATACGAAAAAATATTTTAAAATTTGTAGGGTTAGGTGTTAATACTTTTTTAGAGATTTAAATATTAAAATCAATATTTAGGGAAGTATGACTTCTTTGATATATTTTTTCCACTTTTTAAAAGCTTGAACCTTCTCTTTTTAATTGCTATGGCCGCTAGGTGCTCTAACGTTGACAACATTATTAAGCAACACTTTCAAGGAAAACATCTAAGGGGTCGCCCATAAAAAACGTTCGCAAAAACTATAGAATTTTAACCTCAGGTTGTCCAGATTTGTCCGATTTTGCTAGTCCCAGCACGTTAATGATATTCACATGGAATTATGCTACCCACCTTCCCATTATCCTTACAATTTTTTTATTTTTTATTCGATTCTTATGAACAAAAAATTTAAGTCCAAAAAGGCATCAACTCCAAACCCCTTGCGTGTCCCCTCTCTCCCTTGCAGCGGACATCTTTTATGGATGACTCCTAAGTAAAAATATGTTGAGTTGAGAGATTGAATTGATCAATAACGCTGCCAAAAATATTTAAAATCAGTGTTTGGTTGTCGTATTTCCGACACAGTTTTAAGCAATAATGCTTATAAGCGAATCCTTTTAAAAATGTTTGGCAACAATATGAAGAATGTCTAATATTAATTGTGTTTGAAAAACTACATTCAAATAACAAGACTTTACAATAATATTGTGCAGAACAACGCTTGCGAAATTGCTTAGCAAGAGTTTATGGAAACAATTTTAAAAATAATATTTAATACCCATAACAATGTTCAGCAACATTATTTATTAACTTTATTCAGCAACATTTTTTAGCAGCAATGTTGGCAACAATGTTACGAACAACCTTCTGAAACATAAGAAATATTTTAGTGTCGAATTTTATCGAGAGCAGTCCGTTCCATTATGTCTAATTGTGTTAACAAGATTTGTAAAAAACTGTTACGAAATTTAGTTGGGTCAAAATGGAGTTGAGTTAAATTATTGAATTTCATCTAAAGAAATTAAATGAATTTATTTGAATTATATAGACCTACAACAAATAATCTTCAATTGAAAAAATGTTTCGAATTATGTAAAGATGCTTGCACGAGTTATATCGAATTGCAACAAAATATCTCACGAGACGCCCAATACTATTTAGTTATATTATATCAACAAAAACAATTTCTATCGATCTTTCTAAATTGTGCTTAAAATGTTTAAAAAAAGTGCTGCAAAATAATGTTTTGGGAATAATTTTTCCTTTATGTTTAATAACCCTCGTAGTTTCGTTCACTTGCAGTGTCAAAAATGTTCCACTGTTGACAACCCACTACCACTGCATACTACTAATTCTACTCACCTCACTACGTAATCGTTCCACCTCATTCCACGATTCCATATCGTCCACGGCATAGACAAGAATGAAAGCACCCGCTGTTGAAATCGAAAGAGTACGCATGGCGGGAAATTCAAATGCGCCGGATGTGTCAAGTATGTCAAGCGTCAGTGCGGAGCCATCCGGTAGATCGTATTCGCCACGATGTAACTCTTCCACTGTCTGCTTGTAGCGCGTCAAGAATTTGTCATAGAGAAATTGTGAAACAATGCACGTTTTGCCGACGCGCGCTGTACCCATGACCACAACGCGACGTTGTTCCTTGCGTATTTGTGCGCACGCAGCAGCAGCGCTGTTATGTTGCGATGCAGCATAATCACTGGCACGCGATGAACGCATCACGGAGACCAGTGAGGGTAATCGCAAACGTTGACAACCCGCCGATGCTGAAGCGGCAGATGATGATGACCCTGATGATGCGGAAAATGTGACGCCAACGTCAACGACGCCAATGCGTCCACCGCAGCAGCTGCTACCATTAATTGGTGTGTTGGGGTTGGTGGAAGTGCTAACTGAAGCCATGGTGATGCAAATGTGTAAAAAGTTTGTTCACTGAATTCTTTGCGCTCTATTTGAATGGAACAAATATTTTTATTTGATTCTTTTTTTTTTTGTATGTGCGTAAGTTAAAGTCAAAGTGTGCGTTGTTTTTTTCACAATGTTTGTGTTACTGATTTCAACGTAATTGGTGACGCGTTTTCAATGCAGCACATAAAAAATTAAAGTCTACTTTTAGGCGCTTAGATGCTTGACTTTATTTTTATTATTATTTTTGCTGTCTTTTTATTGTTTATGCTCTTGCCAGCATCCACTCAATCATTGATTTATTGTTGAGCGTTTCATATATTTTTTCTTCTCTGCACTCTATACCTCCAGCTCTTGAGTTATTTTTAGCACAAAGCTGAGCTGTAAAGATAAAAAACAAAAAGAAAAAATAGCATTATAAGGACTTGCATAATGGGTTGGAGTAACAATGAAAATAAAATTAATGGTAACGTCGTATTTCGTACATTAAAAATTTATTATTGAAATCGCAACAAATATTTATTTTTGTATCATTATTTTTCTTGTCTGTTCGCATGGCCAAAGAAGCGAAAACAAAACAAAATATAGAAGATAAAAATCTTGCTGTATGAGAATATAAAATTTTAAATTGGCTCAGAAAGTTTGTCAAAAATGTTTGCTGCGGTCTAGCGCGCACAAGACTTTAAGTGGTTTCTTAGAAGGAAACTTAATTTTAATCATCATGCAGCTCTACATGGGAATTCATAAGGATTTTACTCAATAAATAACATAATTGTAATTAGAGACTTTACGTCTTGGAAAACAATATTCCATTTAATCAAAGTTTTCAAGGATAAAGAAGAAATAACTTCAATTTATGGCACTAGAGTGATGCTGAGATTACTGATGCAAAAAATAATTACAGTAATATTATAAACAAAATACTCGAGAAAGAGTGTGTGGGCGAAATTGCAAAAAAAAAGTGATAAACAAGTTAAAGAAAATTTAAGGAATTATTCTTTAGGGAGACATCTTTGCTCAAAATCTCAAATTCTTTTACGAAAGATATTTTTGCGTGAATTCATCTAACTAAATTTGATGCTACTTCCTCATTCAATTGCCAATGAAAGAACAAAATTGGACAATTTATTCAAAAAAAAAAAATAGCATCAATTTTCATCATTTTATTGAATGTAGTTTATTCATATTTTGTTTTATGAAACGGCTGACTCCCGCTTGATTTTTATAAAGAATAAGGCCAAAAATTGTATACTTAAGACATGCGAAGGATCTTTCTTAACAATTACATTTATAACACGCAATAAAAATTATCCAAGAAAAGTTATGAGCAAATCTTGGAGGAACCTTTTACACTGACAAATTTAAGGTAAAACACCTCAAAAAAAGTTGAATTTTTATTATAAGGATATTTTTGCACCACGCTATGATTTGTATAAATCAGGGACCCAAAATAACTTTAATTTGGTTTTTTTGATTGAAAATTGCACCAATCGATGGAAAGAGTTCGAAAATGGATTTTGACCATCATCAGGAGTGGTCCCGAATCCCAAAATTGCCCGATTTCAGTCCATTTCGGGACTCGGAACCATCTCTGATGATGGTCAAAATCCATTTTTGACCTCATTCCTTCGATTGGTGCATAAGAAATTTTCCGAAATTCGACCAAAATTGGGCATTTTTGGGACTCAAGACCACCATTGAATAATAATTGACAATGGTTATGAATCAACGTAAAAAGAATCCATTGAGAAATAATTGTTATAGACAATGGAAAAACAATTTCTTATGCATAATAGTTATGAATCAACGTAAAAAATATTTAATAATTATCGACAATTAATATAATATCTCTTAATAATAATTAAAAAACAATTTTTTTTACAAAAAACTTATAATAGTTATGTCCCTTGCATAAATTGATTAAACATATCCACATTGAATTTGGCAATATTTTCCTAAATAGCTCTATAGTGTTGTGAAGCTTGTGCTTGCACAGTGGTGGTACCACGCCCTGTTTTCGAATTCGCCAACTTTTTACCAGATCCTTGACCGAACCATTTCTTGTTATTGTGTGAAATTTTGGTTACATTACTTAAAATATGTAGTTCTCTCAGTAAAGCGCTTTAGGTGCTACGCCTTCAATTTAAAAAGTATCACTTTTTGTGTACAATTTGATTGCATTTTAAAGTTTTTGTCTCTCTTGTCTCTCCTAAGTAACACATCCAAGCAGTAGCAAAGGAATATATAGAAACTGAGCGTCAAACTCCGCGTTCAAAGTCGCAGGCATTATCCAATGTGAAATTCAATTTAATTATTATATAATTATAAAATATATTATCAACTTTAAAATGCAGTAAATCAAGCGCCATTCATGCCAGAAATAAAATCAATCACCGCAGCCACATTTTGCTACAGCACATTCTCATAAAGTTGTTACATAGCGATAATTTAGCATTCCCGCAAATACACGTGCTGATTTTTGACGAAATCTGTCAGCATGATATGTTAATCTCAAGGCAATCATCACGTGATGTGAATTGATATTTTAGATTTTTTTTTATTTGTTATATTCCAATTGACATGCAAATACTCGGCATTCGATTTGAGAACTTAATCCCGAAATGCTTATGCTGATTTAGAGAACGTGTTCTTACCTTCATTGCAAAATTCTATGCAAAATAATAAGTTCTATGAATTTTTTCCCTTCTTCATTGAATATACAAATGGCTACAAAATTAACACGCGTTTGTCATTGGAAATAATTTTGTTTGCTTCCCTGCACAGAGTGCAGTGAGCAATGCAAAAAAAATTCTATTTAATTAAATTTTCAATTTAGTTGCAAACTGCAAGAAAGCAAACAGCATGAGCAAAATATATTTCCTCGACTTTTATATTTCTCGTAATTTCACTATGGGCACCGGTTGTGCTGTACACAGCATGTCCTTTAAATTTAACTGCGATAAGGTGAGTTGCGATGAAAGCTTTCTTATGTGGACTATAACTTTTCGTTGAAACATCAACTTGATGGAAAAAGAAGATGAAACTGTTGAATGCATAACAAATTTATTATGTTTCCTTTATTATTAGCTGCCATGCTGGTGCATTAACCTCTAGCGAAATAAAATATGGTCATGTGGTGGTTTCAAAAACTACAATTTCAAGAAGCATAAAAACGTAATGTTGCGAACCTTGGAGGGTATCCAGGCATTATGTCATAACGTGACAGGAAAGACCTATCATCTGAACAAAATTCGGTTTTTAACAATAGAAGCAAACTCTCTTGTATAGCTATAATTTTTAAGAACATAGTCATATATGTATGTTGCTTATTTCATTTTGTTGTATTACATTAATTTTAATAATAAAAGATTTATATATAGTAAATTTTATACTAAGCCAAAAGATTGGACATCACTGCATTAAATCGCGTATAAAAAACAGTGCATGTCAATCTATTTCAGCAACATCTACTAAATGTCACTCAAATTTTTACTACTTTAATCCATTATCCATAATCCATCCATCCTTAAGCGGATAATTGAAGTTTTGATGTCATAAAAATCTTTTACAATAAAATCAAAATACAAGCCTTATAGGTCCTTAGTAAAACATTTTATATACTCAAAAAGGTTGCCTTTCTCGTATACAAAAGTAAAAAAGCAACAACTTGATTAAAAGATTACAGTGAAAGTTCCAAAGTAAACCAACGTTCAAATGGAAAAATGCAAAGTAGACAAGTCGATAAAATTGATAAAATTTTGCAAAAAATGCAAATGTTCGCATAGGAAAAACAGAGTCTAGTTAAGCTACTTAAGCTTTACTGCTGCTGCCAGAGCACAAGTTGTCTAACAGCAAAATATTGTTATGAAAAATTTTTATTCAAGAATCTCTCTTTTTTTTCAATTTTTAAAGTTTAGCAAAAGAAAGAGAGAAAAACCTTTGCCACATCGTTACAACAAAAATTTCCTGAAGTTAACAAAAAGGTCAATCAATATATGAGAAAAAAAATCCTTCCAACTGTATTAATTTTCATTGGACTTAAAAAATGTTGTCACTTGAGTTGCGTTCAAAGAAAAGTTTAACAGAATATCGAAAAAAAATTATGAAGTTGTAAGGGCAAACAACAGTCCCAAATAAAACGCTAGCTAGCGAAAAGTTTCTTGAAAAGATCCGCAAAGTCAAAGAGCACAAGAAATAAATAAAACGATATATTTTATGTGTTTCTAGGCAAGCGCTTTTTTTCATTTCCTTAAATCTTGGAAGCGGAAAAAGGTATACGTTAAATTAACGAAAATTAAATATTTAAAATTATCGCTTAAAGCTATGTACATAGGATCCTTTTTTACTGCAATTGATTGTTGTTTGAAATAACACTGGCCCACAAGGCTATTTGCTAGTTAAATAATTCAAAAATAACTCTTTTATTCGGAGTTGCTAAATACGAATATGCAAATAAAAATTTTGCAAAAAAAAATCAAATTTTTTCTAAATCTTTGAAATATTCCAAAGCTCTGAAAGCTAATAAACGTACTACCTTCACTAAAATTAATAACTTTTTTCTGAAAAATTTTATGATGTTTCAATGGGCTTGGTCTCATTTGTATTAAGTTTTTCTTTCACGAGATATAGACGAAACTGTAAAGTATTCTTTAACATGTAGCTCCCATGGAACAGTAAAGGATCCAATGAGCCACCAGTAAATATTGATATTTAGTGCACTTCTTGTACCACAATTTTTCTTTCATGGCGATTATCCAACGTGTTTGAAACAAAACAAAAAATAAATGGAATCACCCTAATCTACATATTAATACGTGAACATTGAAAGTTGTGATACTTTTTTCGAGTATCTTAGTTATAACTAGTAAAGGTTTTATCTTCGGCCAGGCCGAAACTCACATACCCTACACTGCACTGAAAGTACTTTCCAAATAAATGTTAAAAAAAGATGTTGAAAAGGTTGAAGAAGTCGAAAATAATGTAATAAAGTTCAAAGAGGTTGAAAAGTGTTGAAGCAGTTGAAAAAAACTCAAAGAGTCTAAAATATATGGAAACCATTGCAGAAAGTTAAAAGAAATTGAAAAAGTCGAAAAAATGTGGTAAATGTTGAAAGTGGTTAAAAAACTCAAAAATAGTTGTAAGAAGTTGAAAAATGTTAAAACAATTCAAAATTCATGAAAAAGGCGAAAAAATAAAGAAAATGTCGAATCAAGTTGAAAGAGGTTGAAGAAGTGGCAAATACACAAATGGAATATATGTATTAGGAAAAGTTATAAAGTTGGAAAAGTCGAAAGAATGTGAAAAATGTTGAAAAAATAAAATAGAAATACAGGAAACCAAATATGCCACGCCCACTTCTCTAATTCCGCCTACTTTTGGTTCAATAAATTATATTCGTCATTAACATCCACATACTAAATTTTAGCAAAATAGCTTGTATAGTTGGCGATATATGTATGCCTTAATTAACCTTAAAATTTAGGGCGGTGACACACCCACTGATACAATCGAGACTAATTTTTATCCAGAAATATCTTTCCATAAACAAACCTCTTTTACCAAATTTCAGTATGATTGCTCATATGTTTCGATAGATATGCCACTTAAGGTATTTTACTTGTATGGGAGGTGCCACGCCCAATGGTGCTATTTCGCCCGCTTTAGATGCAGACATACCTTATAGCAATTAAATCACTTACATTAAATTTCATGCCAATTGCTGCAATAGTTCTCTTAAAATATCACTTCCAACATTATGTTAATATGGGAGGTGCCACGCCAACTGATGAAATCCCGTCGAAATTTATTTAATTTTACAGCTTGTAATAATTGACATCTATGCAGCAAATTTTATGAAGAATACTCTCATTGCGCACTATCTTTAGCATTAAACGTTTCTTGCTTATATTGGAGGTGCCACGCCCACCGGTTCTATTGTTCCAAACTTTCGTAATTAGATACCTTTTAGCAATTATATCTGCCATACTAAATTTCATAACGATTACGTTGTTAATTCTCAAATTATAGCATTTATAAATATTGTGGACGGAGCCACGCCCTTCAAAGAGTTTTTCCAGTATACTGACGAAGCTTGCATTGATGACTGCTTTCAGTGGCATCATCCCTAAAATTTTTATGAAAATCGAATGTGCCAATTTTGAATTATACGAAATCAAAATTTTTAATTGTTAAAAAAGTGCAACGCTTCCAGTTCCGCTCACTTTAAACACAATTTAAGATATATATGTTTTGTATCCATGTACCAAATTTCATCACAATATCTATCACGGTTTACGAGTTATGGCGTTATAAAAGCTAAAATTTAGGGCTGTGCCACGCCCCTTTAAGAGTCTTTGCAAATTTAAAACCTAGCCCAATCCTAATTTTGTTCACATGTTCACCAAATCAACAAAATTTCATCAAAACGAAGCAACTTTTTTCAAAATGGGCTGAGGTATATTTGCATAGAGTGTAGGCGGTAGGCGTGGTCATGACCCGATTTTGCCCATTTCTATATGCAAGCAGCATATAGCAAGAAGGTGTGAGCTGTGTGCCAAATGTCATTGAATTAGCTTGCTTTGTTTTCCCGTAAACGTGATTTCAACAGACAAACAGACTGACACACAGACAGACAGACAGACAGAAAGACACACAGATGCACAGACAGACGGACATAGCTATATCGACTCAGGTGGTGACGCTGATCAATAATATGGTATATATACTTTTCTATACCTGCCACGCCCCCTTCTATGCGTTACAAACGAAATGACAAAGTGAATATACCCTCTGTGTAGGGTATAATAAGAGGGAAATCATACGATCAAATCGGGATTTGATGCTGATTTAAATTTATAAAAAAAAACACTGAAAGTGGGGAAAAAGTGCTGATACAAAAATATCAACTGCAGTGTTACAATATGTCCCTAAAAATTCAATTTCTTCCACCTCATTTTGAATTTTCTTTTTGCCCGCTGCGGTGTGTGATATATCGACAATGAAAAAAATATAAAGGCCGATGGAATGCATCAATGTTGGCACACCACTGCTGGAACTTGAGTAGAGAAGATCAGTTCTTGATTTAACAAGATTTATCTTTTTTTTTATATTTCTTCATCGTCATTTTCATGTTAAAGTTACACAAAAATTAAATATATATTAAATGTATATATATCGGATATCCGATAGTGTTGTTTCGCCAGCGGTATCCTAAGGTTTGATTATCCGGTATTTTTAGCATTTACTTATTAATTTTTTTTAATTTGATAATTTTCTTCAACATATTTCCAATATTTGGGAAAAGTTTCAATAAAAGTCTCTTATACTATAGAGTTTTCTCTTCATAGCTATTATTGTTAAGCAATTTCTGTAATTTCTTAGCACTTTTTTCTAACTCCAAAGTCTTAAGCAGAATTTATTTTATAGAAAACTTTCCACACTTGCAATTATTTAACTGTAGATTTTTGTAAATGTGAGATGAACTCTTTCTCATACTTCTAATTGTTTAGAAAATATTTTCAAAAATCTTTTCGCTCAAGTTCCATGCAGCAGAAAATAGTCCAAAATGTTTACTGTTATCCCTTCAACGCATTTAATCCTTAATGTAATATGAGACACCCTTAAATATCGAATAATCCACCTTTGGTGGCAACAAAAATTTTTATTGCAACATATTTTGTTACTGTGTTGTCCGCAAAAGGGAAGAAAAGAACAAACCGCTAACATTTCCACAGTTCAGATTCGTAGAAGTACAAGAAGAGAATAAAACGCCTTTTAGGTCAGTTTTTTTTTTGTGTTTTCCCATCTTTTGCTAAGCTTTTGAGGCCAACACTATGTGTAGCGTCAACTTGGCAACTGATTCAATTATGTGTCTTCCTTTTTATGTCTAAATTATAGCTGCTGTTTTGTGGAGGCAAAGTGTTTTGCTATTCATGAAATTTTTTGAGTATTTTATGGCACTTTTTTTGCAGTTGAATTTTTAAGGAAAATTTTGAGCTTGCTTTTTTTATAGAATTTACAGCTGAAGCTAAATAATTGGATTATAAGATATCTAATATCTATAGTATATGTACTCTTACAACACATGCGCTTTATATCTCTAAATAAAATGCTATAAAAACTCAAAATTGGCTTTTATTGGTGATTCGATTTTTATTGTTTTCTAAATTTTTACTAACTTACATCTAAGCAGAAGTAGCGTTTATGGCTATAAAGCATATGAAATATTTTCTTTATTATGCTTTTATATACATATTATATAGAAAGGTAGACAATGGAAATTTTTTAAAGAATCCATACAAAATTTCGTTATATTTACTGTGACCTAATAAATATTGGGAAGCATAGCAAAATTTCCTTTTGAATTTATAATCAAAAGTCACTCATACGACATGGTAAGCAATATTTGAAATATGAGAAAATCTTGTTATTGCAAAGAGTAAAAAATAATTTTTCACACTACGATTTGCGCGTGTTCTTTAAGGAACGTTAATTTATACGAGTGGCTCATATTAATCCAGCGGCATTTTAAGGTATTTAAGTTTACCAAAAAAAATAATTTTTATATAGTACTTTTCTATACATAAAATGTAGACATTTTGCATACCACAAAGTGAAAACAACTTCAATTTTATAATGCCACTAGCAAGCAGAGCGCATTTTAGTTTCCTTCATGCCATAGATAACCATGGAAAATTTATGCAATTTTGCAAAAGGATTTTGCCAGCATTGCGTTACGCCACAAATTCATTACTCAATTCATTACAATTAAAAAAAAAATGCGCCGATTGCAATGTCATTTACTGCTGCTACAAGCTACTACGACTGCTACTACCACTTAATTACTTAATTACTTTCTATAGCATACTTTTGTGCGCGCCATTTGTAAATGAAAATAGAACGGAAAACAACAACAAGGAAAAAAAGAAAAATCGGAAACAAAACAATAAACTCATGCTGCGTTGCATTCTTTTACTAAAACCTTGTAGCCTTATAGCTTAAGCTGCACACACACATACAAAAATATTTTCTGCACGCACACAGCAATTTGGATGTGTTTAAAATGCATGCAATGCAAAAATGAAATTGGCATTCCTGGCATTGCTGCTGTGATTTTATTGAATTCAATTTAATAAGCAAAGAAAGTTGAAAGCAAAATAGATATTGCAGCAGAAGAGTTTAGTTGAAAAAATTCTAATAGTTGTGCTTAGTTTTATGGTTTTCTGAAAAATTCGATAGTTTACATGAACTCACAGCAGGTATCTTAAGGAATAAGCTTCGGTTAGATAACAAATTTTTAGTGGACACACTGAAACATAAATTTAACTAGCATTATCATATTCAAAACCTCCGTAAGAAACGCATGAACCAAAATTAGGAAAAAAATTTGCATTTTTTCTATTGTCTTAAACCAACAAATCATCTAAAAAATTCTCACTTTTCGAACACTTTTGCTTAAACAGCCTCCATTTTGGCATTTTTGGATAAAACTTCATGATCCTGGCTCATACGATAGCCACTGTTATACTGAACTTAATTTTTTTGGTTTTTGTATTTCAGATGATTCCTTGCTGCAAAATCACCGGTACCGTGGACACCAATTTTTTTGTGTATGGCTGCGCATATGGCGCTATTTTGAATATATGTATATATTATTAAAAACTAATTAAAAAAATTGTTTTCGTGTATTTCAAGAGTATATTTATTGATCACTACTGGGGGTGAAATAATAAATTCTGAAAAATAGCTTTTTTGACAGTTTGGAAAATTTGAATGGCACCTTAATTTCTGCCTTCTATGGATATTTAAAAAAAAAATTGCATTAAGGAATATTCAATTACATTAGTTTTCTCATTTTTTATATTTAATTAACTAAAACAAAAAGTTTCTACATTAATTAATGGTCTGGATAAATTAATCTCACGTTTTGCTATCAGATACCCCACAGTGCACTGGGGCACCGAAAATCCTTCAAAACCATAACTAGGCTATTTTTCTTCAGGCTAGTAAAACAGTCAATTGCGATCGATATCGGAGGATGTTGGCATACTTTTTGTTTCCGAAAATGAGTGATAAAGATTCGAAAGACTTCGATTTCCAACAAATAAGCGCGATATGCAACACTGCGCTCTCATTAATGAACTTCTGCGTCTGAAGTGTACGAGACGTATGGCGTTGAAAAACGGCGATATTGGCTAGCCAGCAAAATCCCCTGATTTGCATGAAACGGACAACTTTTTGTAGAGATTTTTGAAGAGTAAAGTTTTGGCAGCTCATAGGGAACATTCGAGCCAAAAAGGTAGCAAGTAAGAACTTAGTCAATATGAAGAAAAATGCCAGAAAAAATCTTACTGCTGTCTCACCAATAATGGCGGCCACTTAATCAATATTGTTTTCCAAAACTTTTAAATTATTAAAGCTTGTACAAATAAATAAATAAACTGCAAAACATCCAATAGAAAACAAAAGTTTCATACACTCACATACAACATGACGTATGATTAACATTCAATTACTGAAGCTTAATAAAAAATTTGGAATTTGCCGAAAAATTAGTTTCGTTTCAGAAAATTGAAAGAGTGAACTCTCACACTTAATTCAGCATATCTTTAGTATATATGCAATATTTTCAATATGCCAAATTCCATGAATTTATAAGTCATCAGCGCAGACATGTCATCATCCAATTATGCTGTCGCAAAATTTTGTAATTTCAACGTTTTTTTCTGGAATAATTTCAACTAGCAACGTCAGGCAACAATTGAAATGTTAAATGTAACGTATGAAAATTAATAAGATTTCGTAGAATTATTGATTTTTTTTTTTTTTTTTGTGAAAAGAAAGGATATATTTTTAATGCGAGTTGCCTAGCTCTACATCATTCTACGTTCATAGAAATTTCGTAAAATGTGTGTGTAGCAGTGTTGCAAGCGTTCGAAAACTTTCCATAGCAACACATATTTATTAATGTCTGACTTAATGTTTGTCTGAGTGTATGTGTGACTGTTTCCTTAAAACCTTGCTAAAGCTGTTTACTTTTTAGCGCTTAACTTGCGTTACGTTGCGTTACTTTTACGCTTCTTTAATAATAAAATTAAATTAAAAGCTATAAAAAAATTGTTTTTGTGGGAAGCACAAGCAACAAGAAAAGCAATTAATTACACAAAATAACAACAAAGCAACAATCTCTCATAATAAAAAAAAGAATGGCTGCTAAAAACAACAACAGCAACATTTTAAGAGCGCAACAACACATTAACATGTTTAACATTATTGGCCCTTGAAGTATTCCTTTTTTCCGGCGAAAAGCGCTTATCAGTCGAGTCTCAAGTCCAATGATAATGGTTTCATCACAGTAGTTGTCAAAATAACAACAGCAACAACAACAACAGCAAAAAATATGACAACAGCAAGAAAAATGACACAACACAAATACCATCAGTCAGGATATTGCGAAATCAACGACGTAGTAAAACTTTGATGTTACTTTTAGATGTAATTATTCACATTGCATACACTCAACGAAAAAAAATATATATATTTGTGTTGGTGATTAAAATCTATTCTTAGAGTAGCATTTGCTTTTTGAAATTGTTGCTGTTTTAATGCTTTTTTAACCAATTTTTCTTTTGTTTTGAACGTCACAGGTTTTAATGGTGGAGTTAAATGAAATAGGAAATATTATAAAATTCATAACAGTTTCTGACTGACTGAATATCATAGTTTAAATGGGAAATGTTAACAAAATTTAAAAAAAAAAATACATATTTTAAAAATGTATGTTTCAAGCATGTTCGTATTATTAAGAATAAAGTGGTTTTTTTTTTATTAAAAGTGTCAATTATTAAATTTTACCGATTCTAAAACTGCACATCATTCCTAATGCTTTTCAAAATAAAATTGGTAAGGGTGTTGCCTTTGGTATCGCTAAAAAATAAATTCTCTATACCGCATTAACTGCAAGTTATGCGGGTAGTGTGTAAGAGGGATTTACCACCCCCAAATTCCCTTAGTTTCAGTCGCGAGATTTTCTCAGTCATTCCTACTGATTGTGCAAAATTTGATTTTGTTTTTTGCGCAGGGCTTAACTGAGATATTTCAAGTATTTGTTAGAAATTTGATTATATATGATATATGTATATATGATTTATGCAATTCTCTCATTAAACCGTTTAAAATGTGTTTTTTTTATGTGAAGTAGGCATGCCCATTTCCAATTCCACAAGCCAAATTTGAAATTGGAGCCGGTGTATCAAAATGTATCGTAATCTTGCGTGGTTTTTCCGTAATCGTGATTAGAATAGACAGGCCAACGGACGGAGAGACAGTTTGGACATGACTAAATCAATACAATTTTTTTAACCTGGCAAATGAAATAGGCAAAGTGAATAAGGGTCTAGGTTTGTAGCTATTGAATTTTATGGCAAATTAAATGCTCAGAAGTCCTTGCGCCCTTCTACGCTCTCTTAGCCCTCCAATGGGCGTATGGGTCTGGCCAGCCTCAATCTTTTTTTCTAGGTACTTCTGAGTGATCCCCGTTCATGACTTCCTCAAATAAGTTAAGGCGAACGCAATAGAACAGTAAACGATACGTTTGCGATATAAGTATTTGTAATAAAAAATTTAATTTTTTACTTTTTTCCCAGTCAAGTGCACATAGGACTGAGCAAACCCAACAAATTTTATCATACGATATTGAAAAAAATATTGAGTAAGAGGTTGTTTTGGATCATTATGATGATGACGATGTGGAAAACTTTACACAGAAGATTTTTTTCTTTGGATTGAATACAGAATTTCTCAATAATCATCCATCTACATGGGAATCGGATGATAATTTCAAAAATGTGCTCTCTTTTTGCGAAGGTTTAGCTTTCGTAAATAACATCGCTGAAAGAAGTGTTGCGTTTATGAAAGACTACAACCAAATTTTGTCAAATGATGGAGAACAAAAACAGCTAATGCTATAAATCGTAAAAAGTATCCCTTTTGTGAAAAGAGCTCAATGAACACAATAAGAATGGAAATAATAAAACCTAGTGATATGAATCACTTTTTTCAAAATTTTCTTCATTTTTGCAAAGGATCCCCCAAAAGGGTTGAGATAGGGTGTAAGTATGTCCGGAAAAAATGTAGGGAGGACCTAGTAATACATTTGACCCCTCAACGGAAAGCCCTCCAGGAAAGCTATGAATTGTTTTCGAAATTTTTTCCATTTTTTTTTTTTGTTTTTTGTAGGGGAACCACCAAAAGGGTGGCAGATAGAGGGTAAGTATGTTCGGAAAATATTTTGGAGAAGAAAATATAATAGGAGCTGGTGATACATATGAACCCTCTACGGGGCACTCCGGGGGAGCTATAAATTATTTTTCCAAATTTTTGAAATTTTCGAAATTTTTTGTGTTTTTTTGTATGGGGACCTCCAAAAGGGTAGCAGATAGGGGGTATGTAAGTCAAGAGAAAAGTTTGAGAGAGTAAAAATAATAGAATTTGGTCTAACATTTTACCCCTCCAGAGGCGTCTGAGAAGAGGGGGAGTCAATTTCATAATTTCACAAGAATGTCATTTTTGCAGGAAAACCCCCTAAGGGGTGGTGATAGAGGGTAAATATGTCCAAAAAATGTTGGGGGAGAAAAAATAATGTGACCTTGTCATACGTTTGATCCCTCTAGGAGGAAGCTTCAGGGAGATATTAATGATTTTCGGTAGATTAAGGACCATTTTCTAGTTTTCAAAACGGTGGTCGGTCCATCAAATGTTTTCTGAAATGGACCAAATTTTACGTGGTACTTATTGGCACCAATACGAAACTTTTTGTGCTCGGGGATGCCAAGATTGGAGCAACTTTTACATTTTAAACCACCCTAATATATATGGGTCTGGCCAGACACATGCGCTACACTTACCGCCTCGCACGTCAGCGCCCGTCGGAGGGTTAAACTGAGTGTGTGACTAAAATTCGTCTTCCGTCATTTTCGTCCATAAACCGTATTCTATGACCCATTTTAAACTAGCCATCAGCACACACATAGTTTGCGTCTTTGTTTTCGTCCGATCAAATGATTATTGCCATATATTAACTATTAAATTTTTCGTACAAACGTGCACTTCGTTGTAACTTAGCACCTAAAAGCTTAGCTCCTGTTAATCCTTGTTTATCTCTTTAAGTAATATTGAAATTTCAGTATTGGCCGCTCTTTAACTTCCTTTAAATATGAATGCTACATATGTATATGTAGGTCTTAAAGTACTTAATTGCATAAAAGCAAGCTATAAAAATTTTTCAAAGCTTATCAACTCTGTTAATTACTTCCACTGAGTGTACTAAAAAAAAAAAAGGTGTGCACTACGCTGTAATGGGTTGGTTGGTTATCAATGATGTCGTTGATAAAAAAGTTTGAAAATCAATAATGAAATGTCGAAATCAATTTTATTTGCTTGCTTTGTTGTTGCATAGATAGTTGCAAAAAATATTCCAATCTACTACATGGATTGTTCACAACACTAAAGTTGTTTTGATGTCCATCCGTCCACACATGTTAATGCTGTTGTTGTTGTTGTAGTAGCTTTTGTTTTTCGCCTTGTTGTCATTATGGTTTGACGTGCCCGCGGGAGCAGGTAGTCAATTTACTTTTTTTTTATGAATGAAACCAAATGAATGTTGAATAGAATTTTTTTTCTTTTCTTTTCATTTGTTTTTTTGCAAACGAGCCTTTGTGTTTTTGACATTTTCATACCAAGTGCTTAAATTGAGAGGTTGTTTTTTTCATTATCTTTTTTTTTTTTTTTTTTGATTTATATCTACGTAGACATTACTCATGCCGAAACAATGAAAAACAAAGATAGACAAGATTTTGATATAATAAACATTATGAAATTAAATTAAAGTATCTACTTAAGTGCAAATGCAGTGAAATGGAAAAGATTTTTATTAATTTTAATTAAATTTCAGTAGGAAGTACTTTGAAATGTTTCATAAATGTAAATTGTTAAGCAATTGCTTATGAAAATAAATTATATTAAATTCATATAAAGTATGCGATAGTATTTTTCAAAGGAAAATATAATTTTAAATGGAGGCTACACATAATATTGCAAAAAAATGTGGTTTTCTTTTAAGCAGCCATCTGTAGGAACTCGTTGTATTGTATTGCATCCAGTGCTATATATAAATACTGTAAGAAGTATATTCTACGTTATATCAAGGTTGAGATTTGTCAGCCGAAATTCCACAAACTAAATAGTGAAACACATCTCAAAAGATAAATTTTTGTAATTTTTTTTTTCAGAGTACATCTTTGAGAGCTTCCTACGTAGTTTTCGTGATGACCATTTTAGTTATTTGTTTGATACATAAAAAGTTGAACATACGTCATGCAGTTATGAGTAACCGATATTAAATGAAATTAACGTAATTTCAATTAAATTTAAACCCTTGTAATTTTACCATTTTAATTTGAAATACCATTTCAACGTTAGAATAAAATAATATTACGCTAAGCATTATTATTTGCTGCAACAAGTAACAAATGCAAACAACATTACTACTCTACAAGACACTCAAAGGATCAAAGGATTTGAACATCATTGAAATCATGTTGATGAATTGTGGTTTTCCTTTGTGGAGCCATGAATAAAAACTTAAATTATTGCAAGGCACCATGGTATAGCACAGTGGGTATAAAAACTGTAATAAATATATTGTAAGTTTCATCGGAAAACAAAATTTTCTAATTTTTGCAAATCGTTAATATTTTCCGTTTAATTATTTTCCCCAAAGTTTTTGGAGTAGTTATCAAGTTTTTATTTCATAAATATATATTAATGTGAAGTATGGGACAAAACACGTCAATTTGTTCAGTTCTACAAACAGAATTGAGCCTTTTAGAAAATATTTTTATGCTCAAATGGTAGTTTAGAACAGAAGCTTTCAAAAGCCGAGTAGCAGCTTCAAATGTTTTCCAAGCGTCCTCAACCATGGCTTCAAATTTAACAAAGTCGATCTTTTCATTTGAGTAAAAAATTTAATATTTTTATACATTTTATGCTTACTTACTAGTAAAGAAAATAAAAAATTTGTGAATATGTATAACTAAAAGTTACTCATACGTCATGTTTACAATTTTTCAGTAAAAATAAAATAAGACTTTTATGGGAAAACAAATTGTATTTATTTCGACCTAAAAAGTGTTTATTTTTTAATATTAGTTATTGCTCAAATGATCTAGACTAACATAGCGTATGTGTAACAATTAACATTATTATTTAAGTTTTTATGTAATTTAAGGTTACGCATAAGCATGATAATTATTCCGCAGTAAATCTCAAACTAAGTTGCATTGTTGAAATTAAATTAATTTTTAACATAAACTGCAAATATAATGCATTTTATTTCAACTGACATTGCAAGAAAATCCTTGAATTACCTGTTGCTGACAAATTCAAATAGCTTTTTAACAGTTTATTTAAAAACTGGCTTTTTTTTAAGTGGCCATGAATGATAGCTGAATTTATTGCAAAGCATTATTTAGTAAATGCAAAGACTATGCCATCTAAACACTGATAGAAATATTTGGCAATCAAAAAGTATGTCATGGAGCCTATGAAGTCTATGTTTTTAGGGCTATAATGCTAAGCCCTTAAGTTTTTTATCATTCCAACTTTCTTGTCCATATCATAATCACATTCAATTTTCAAGTCATAAGTATTAAAACATTTGGCACAAGCGTAAATTTTAAACTGAATATTAAACTATATAGATAATGATACATACCTTATGTTATTAAAAGTTACTCATACGTCATTGCGAACATATTACAATTTGAAAAAAGAATGTAATTTAAATTGAAGTCCTCGTCACATATGTTTTTCAAATTAAAATGCATAATTTCTTACGATATGCAATGCAATGAATGTAAAGGATTCGGTTATTATTGAAATGACATGATTATTATAAAATGTAAAAAGAAAAATTACTGCATTTTAATTGAAATTAAAGGTAAAACCTTACAAAAAGAATGAAATCATATTGAAAGAGATACTGTTGATAGCATATGTAACAATTTTTAATTTATAATTTAAATGCAATAATCATTCAAGGGTATTATTAAAACATTAAAATATATGTATCGCTATTTTCACGTAAAATGAAAAGTTATATGTTTAATGTAAATTGTAAATTAAAAACAGACAGCTAAGTTATTTATATAATACTTTTCAGCTAATTCTCGAAACCATTTAGTTTGCTCATTTTACTTTTATTTAATAATATTTTCATACAATTAAAAATCATCAAAATTTAATTGTTAACTTTGCACAAATATTTTCATATTTTCACGCAACTTCAAATTTCAAATTTAATTCAAATTATTTTATTTTATATATAACATTTTAAACATCAAATTGCTTTCACGTGCATTTGCAGCTGTGCACCTGCGGTCATATATTTAACATATGGTGTATGTTTTGTCAAATTAATGTGAAACACTAAAGTTACGTCAGAAAATATATTTCTCGTTAAAATAAATTGAAGTTTATATGTTGCAGACAGCCAGTGCTGTTGCGCAGCAAATTAATGTAAGAGTTTAACAATCAAAATGTTGTAGTTTGACTACAGCGGTTTTTCAAGACCATTTTAATTGGTTGCAACTTTTAACGAGATTATATTGTGTACTCAAATGCTTCTCTTAGCGATTTAACCATCATATTATTTTCTTTTAGTTTTTAGCACCACATAAAACTGTTTCATCCACGAAGTGTTCATTGCCATGTTTTCTATACTACTTTGGTGCTCAAGCTTATAAGTGAGTCTGGTTAATATTAACTAATATCATAAATAATTTTATAATTTTTTTAAGGAAGAAAAAACTTAACTTTATTTTTTTAGTAAATTTGGGCAAGCACTCTGTGAAGAATAAAAAGTTAAGTAAAAAACTTGATTTTTTTTTGACGAAAATTGCCGTCGAGAGAACCAAAATCGCTCCATTTAAAAAAATGCAGAACCCCTCTAACTTTTCAGACTTTTCATCGGACTGAATTGAATTTTAATCCGGTCTAATCTATATAATACCAAATGATAGTAATTTGCCTTAATATTAACCTTCATTAGACTATGTGTGATTATTAGCAAATAAGACTACAAATTTCTCTGATGTCATATATCAACAGCAGCGCACTTCAAACAACTTAAATATAATTCATTTTATAGAAGAACGTGCCTAAGTGTAATTTACACCATGACAGACATGTTGCAACACGTTACTTTTCTTTATTTTACATATGAAAAACTGAGTTCTTCTTATAATCAGAATTGCCCTATTTACACCAAGAGCTTGTTGGTGTCATAACAAATGTTCGCACACACACACACAGCCTGTGCCATATGTGTAGTGTGTGCACCTTGACAGTGTAGTTGTTCTCATGTTGCAGAAGTGTGTTAACATGCAGGTCATAACAAAGAGAACCTGTTGGCGTGCAGAGTGGGCTCTTCGGGTTACAGTTGTTTGTTGCCGTTAAAATATAAGACAGTTGAAGGTTAACAGGCGGCACAGCACATGTTTGTAACTTAAAGCTTTCTTATATTTGTATATGTGTGGCTGTGCAAGTACCCAGTAGAGCTATAGAGGTTGATTAGTATTTTTCATAACACAAGTAGAACATTGTTGTGATTAGCAAAGCCATACACGCTATAAAATTAAGAATAAATTGTAGCCTAGAGCATACTGGATTAAGCCAAAATTTGGGTAAATTATTCGTCAACAAAATCAATTAAAACTCGAGTCTGTTATATTCAAATTAAGCACAGTCTATAGAGATCACAACTGAAGATCTTTATAGACGAAATTGAGCACTGACAAAATCATTCGCAGTCGAAATCAGTGACAGTGAGAGACTTTTGAAGATGATGTCCTTCATAGTCAATCCTAGTCAAAGTGGAAATCAATAGCAGTTGTAGTCAATAACTACGCAAATCAGCTACTGCTTACATCAGTCACAGTCAAGGCCGGCTTCATTCAATGAATGTTAATCGTACAGTCCAATTCAGTCGGAGGAAAGTTTGTTGCAGGTGAATTCATTCACAGTTGAAAACAGTTCACCATAGTCAATAACAATCAAAATCATATACAGTCAAAACAAGCGATAAACAAGTTCAGCTTCAGATAAACTCAGTCATGACATGAAGTCAATCAGAGTCGAAGTCAGCCAGATTTGAGGCCTATCAAAATCAATAAGACGTAAGTTGAGAGTTAGAGTCAGTCAAAATTGAAGTCATTCATAGTTGAAGTCATACAGAGCTGAAATCAGTTAGAATGGAAGTTTGTCAGACTCGAAGTTAGTCAGAGTTGAGGTCAGTAAGACTTGAGGTCTGTTGAGGTCAGTCAGAGTCGTATATGTTCAATCAAATGACACTTGTAAAATCGGTCTCTCAGTAAAAAGTACTCGTATAGCTTAGGTAAATAGTTTTTTTGGGAATATGCAGATAGCTTGTGTCTCGAGCTAAGGGGCTTTCGTTGTGCGATGAAAATTTTTAAAATATGCAAATGAGAAATTTGTTCATCTTCTGAAATATCTGAATTGAACCTTAAACTTTTAATATAGGTCACCTCAAACATTTCCTGCTGGGTACTCTGAAATTAATACACACATTCACCTATGTGCATATAAGCGTGTGTGTTTTTATGCCGTGAAGCAAATGTTATTTAATGCAGCAGTTAATTAACTGTAGCAATTGCCTCTAATGTTGAACTCTCTCATTTTGCCGAAGGCTTAAATTTAATCGTGCATGAAATTCGCGCTTATTTCAAGTGCAAAGAACACGCATTTTTCTGTAGCCAGTAGCTATAAATTAAACACGCTTTCTGTTTGCTTAAATTATTAAACTTTCTCAAGGTCAAAATACTAGGATTTCCTCAGTAAACGGTGCGTATGAGTAACTTTTGATTATTGGATTAAACATTTTATAAACGCATAACTACAAATTACCACAAAATGTTAAATAATAGTAAAAATATTTTTAAAATATTTGATTCATATAATAAATACTCGTAACAAAGGGACTTAAAATACAACAATGATGAGGACTTGGCAATTAAATAAAAAATAAACATAACAATGCAAATGGAATGCCATTGTCAATTGTATGGCATTTCTGTATACAATTTTATTGCATTGTTTCTCATTTAAATGTCGCTTATAAAATATTATTTATAAAATGCATAAAACATAAAGTTGAAGCACATGTGCACATATTTTTATACAAAAATAATTTTTAACAATACACTGCTCTATAAAAATAACGTGAATTCGTTGAATTTATAATTGAAATGCTTACATACATATATAGTTTAGTGCCTAAATTTATGCAACTTAATTTGTTGTGTGAAATTGCCAACTTGAGCCAAATTGTTTACAGGTCTTTATTATTTAATTGACAGCGGCTATATTACATTGTGCAGTTATTGATCAATTTTTAAAGCAATGTGGCGCTGTAATAAACTGGCACACCCTAACAACAATATTGCTCTATGTAACAGTTAAGCTAAAAAGCATGAAGTAGACAGCCTTATGCAAAAAATAAAATTATATAACAACTTATTTTTACAATTCACTTAAGCTGGTGTTATCGACACCTTAAGTATTGAGTGGCCATTCATTAAACTAATATTTTGATTTAAGGCATCGAAGCCATTAAAAAATATCTCAGTCAAATATGTCATTATATGCATCGGAGCTGAGAAATTGAAAGTTAAGATTGTAGCCATACACGACCGTATGAGTAACATTTAATTCTGAAAAATTTTGATTTTCTTAATTTAATTTTTGGCATACTTGAGGACGGAAGTGTAATTTTTTCTTTTAGGTTTAAATAAAGTTCATTCATATTAAATTCCGTTTAATTCAAAGTTGAGTTATAACGTTTTTATTAGTAGTAATGCTAGCTTAGTACTATATTTTAGTATTCAGAATTCAAAATTTCGTTTCGTAGAAATGTTGTGCATATTTTAACTTTTTGTAGCGAAAGTTTTTTAAAAAAAGTAAATAAATTTAGGTCGTTAGTTCAGTAGTTTATCTTTCCTTAATCTCTATTAAACTTTTTTATATATATATATTCCTTACTAAGAATTTTGCAAGGCATTAAAACAAAAGTTACTTAAAAATAATAAATATTTATTTAAATTACTTCAATATTCTTAAATGCAGAAAACATTTACCTTCACGCTTAAGCCAACAAGCAATCGATAAACTTCAAACAATTATTTATAAACTGTCCTTGGAAATCTTTCGTACAAAGCTCCGCTTAAACTTAAAAAATTTTCATTCAACATTAATTTGATTTCATCAAGCATATCACCTATAAAATTAATTCAAATTTAACTTGAGCACATTAAAGACAACAAAAACTTTTCACTTATCTCAAAGTGAACTCTCTACTTAGCATTTTCCTATAGAAAACTATGTAACAACTTGCTCAAGGGGATAAAAAATTTTCCATTGTACTCGTAGCAATGTCCTGTGAAACTGTTTCAAAAATTATGCGCGAGGCCTAAATTACTTAGCATATTTTAATAGGAGCAACAAAAAAAAAATCATCATCCATAATGCTGGCATAATCTGCATAAGACTTGCTCTTATTCCCTTGCGCGCCACGCATTATGAAGTGTCCAATGGGGAAGGTGGAGCGCAGCAAAAAATAATAATAAACAAGAATTTAAAAATTAAACATTTTGTTTTCAGTAAACTTTTGTAAAACGCCATTGGCATAAAAGTTGTTAACTGGAAATTTGATAGAATCTATTTTGTGGAATATTCTTTGCATTTCTTTCATTCGTTTGGTTCACTACTTCTTTGTGCTGCTACAACCTCTGTAACTTGGAAGTGATTAATAATTCCTGACAGCTGCTCTTATCACATTTCAATGTGTGCTACTTCAATCTACAGATAATGGAGTATGTCTTTTGCGTTGTATGTACTTGGTTACTTACAGCTGTATGCAGTCCATGAAAAACTTTTACACTAAAAAGCTTCTACTACCGCTTAGACTTTGTGGATATCCTTATGATAATAACAACAAAAATATATGCATACAACTGCTATTACCATACATGCATACATATGTTTGTATGTCACCAGGTGCGTATTCAATAAAAATGTTTTAAAAGTTTGGCAAATGCAAAATTATTTCATTGCGACAAACAACAACATAGTTATCATAAAATATGTACCAAACAAAATAAATTATTCCATAAAACCCAAAAAATTACTGAATAGCATTGAAACGGTCGCACCTTTGATAGCAAAACGTGAGATTAATTCATCCAGAGCATTAATTAATGTGGAAACTTTTTATTTTAGTTAATTATACATAAAAAATTAGAAAACTAATGTAATTTAATTAATTTAATTTAATTTAAATATCCATAAGAGGCAGAAATCGAGGTGCTAATCAAATTTTCCAAACTATCAAAAAAGCTATTTTTCAGAATTTATTATCTCACCCCCATTAGTGAATATGATTATAATTCTTTTCAGGATCAATAAATACACTCTTTAAATTAATTTTTTAAATTAATTTTTAATATTATATATGTATATACAAAATAGCGCCATCTGCGCAGCCATACACAAAAGAATTAGTGTCAACGGTACCGTTGATTTTGCAGCAAGGGATCGTCTAAAATACAAATTCTCAAAAAAAATTAGGTTCAGTATGACAGTGGCTATCGTCTGAACCAGGATCATTAAATTTTATTCAAAAATGCCAAAATGGCGGCTGTTTAAGCAAAAGTGTTCGAAAAATTACGATTTTTTAGGTGATATGTCGGCTTAGGAAAATAGAAAAACTCTAAATTTTTTTTCTTGATTTTGATTTATGCGACTGCCATACATGTGACAAATATGTAGTTAAAATTTCATAAGGATCGGCTAAGTAGTTTCGGAGAAAAGACTGCCATCGTATGATAAAAGTGATTTCGAGAGAAACGCGTTAAAAGTTTTTATATTGAGGCCGAGAGCGCGCTCAAATAAAGTTGTAAAAATATACTTAAAAAGAGCTCGAATCTTTATGAAATTTCAACACAATGTTTCTGAAATGGTCTTCTTTTGAAATCTGTAAAAAAAATTGAAACATCAGATAAGGTTGGCCCCTTAAAAATTTAAGTTTAAAATTTCTTCATGTACTTTTTTTCATAAAAAAAATTAAAATATCTCAAAAGGGCGCAGTTTAGCCAAAACTTTTTTTTTACAGAGTGTTACTTATATGTATATCCAGGCCTTATGAAATTTGAAATAGTTTCATCCCACCTCAGCTACCTCACAACTTTATGCCTTTGTATATAGTCAAAATTCACTTATTTTTGGTCTTATGAACAAAAAACGAATTAAAATATTTCTAAACACTTTTTTGCCAAACAAAAAACAATTTGTTTTAGTCGAATACCTGAAGAAGAAGGACCCATCAAAATTTTGTTCAAGTTTTTATTGTAAAGAAAAAAAAACAGCTTCGAATTGTTTAAAAAAATACGTTTAAGACAGTCCGCAGTCAAAGAGCAAAGAAATGACAAATTTCAGAGTGCATTGCGGAATAACGGTAAATTTTTTTTAATAATTTTTTCAGTTAGTGATGCATGATTTTATTTATTTTCACCAGATACCAAGAACTCATATGTATTTTAATTTTTATATTTTGAATTAATCGCAGGTTTTCATACCCAATACCCTAATGTAGGTCCAGTTGATTTGATTTCCATGGGGTACCACCTTCCGCTACTAAACATCATGGGCAAGACTGCTGCTGTCAAAAACCTTTTCCCCCAGACCCCATGTCTTTCCACCAGCCATTGAAAATATATTGATTTTACTGGCTTTGCGCTTGTGTGACTCTACACTGGCGATTCGTGGCCAGAAATGTTATGGTACCAGATAGATTCCACAGAAAAAGAATGAGCCACGGACTATGTCGTGTCATTACTTTGAAACTTATTGCTCCTTCAAGGCTTCTAAGGCTTATCTCCTGCACGTGCATTAGGTGTCCTTTAATGTATTTTTAAGAAGAAATAAGCTAGAGGCATTGAAGAAAACCGTGGAGAAAGAGACGGTAGAGCGAGCGTAAGCAACTTAAATGTTAAAGCAGAGTTGCGTTACTTAGCGCACAAGGTGCGAAGGTGCATGTTCTGTGCTCCACATTCCTGCTACGTTAAAATGTAAGTGGACGATTTTTAAAGTTTTCCTGTCTTACTAATTGTAGGTATTTACTCGCATATTTACGCACATAAATGATACGATTTTTTCACGTATTTTTTCCAAAAATTCCGATTAAGCCATCCGAAAAATATGAACTAAGCTTATTTCCAGAACTACCATGAATTTTTTCAGTTAAAATCAATAAATGGTCTCTATTGCCGGTACTTTTTTATAATAACTTTACTCAGATGTGTTTTACTAGGTACACTCCAAATATTTCTTTAAAGTTGTGATGACAGCTGAGTATAGAGCGTCTGAGGAAATTTTATCGCCCTAAAAAGCGCCCATGGCAAGACCAATACTGACTAAAGAAAACAGCAACACTCAATAATGTCGATATAGAGATATATAGAAGTGTGCAACGCATTTGTGTTCTTGTAAAGCGTAGTTGCATTCGTGTGAAAGCTTAAGACACACAGACAGATGCACAAACAAATTCTGTTCCTTGCACATGCAAACACATTAGGGTGATCTCCAAAATAAAAGTGGGAAAAAATTGATGTTAAAACAGTAGAAAATTAACTTTAGTGATGTAAAAAAAAACACTTTTTAACCGGAGAATTTTTGGTTATTCACTCTCTAGAAAAGTAGATCTTAAATTAAAAGAAAATATATGTACATTTAATTAAAATTTATATATATGAAAACATGATTTATTATAATTTTCCTGTTTTGTAAAACTCTGCAGAAAAAATGATTTACTGTATTTTTATTTTTTTTTAAACATACGGATACTTTCTGTGTGAATCAATCAAAACTGACAAATACCATCCACTTTTCTCAAAGTAAATGTTTTTTTCGGTTGCCCTGGTCAAAATTTATTTTCTTTTTTTTTTTTCATTTAAGCAAACATTTTTTTATTTGAAGACCACCCTAAGCTAGATGCTACGACGTAGTAATAAAGTAGTAGTATTATCATCGTCTGGTATATGTATGTTAAGTAGTATTCTTAGCAATAGGATAACAACAAAAACATATGCAACGGTGACTTATGCTCTTTGCTGCTGACACTAAGAGCTTTCAATTTTGTTGTTCTTTTGGCATATGGCGCGCTTTGTTGCCAACTTGAATAAACTTGCAACTTTATCCAGTGCAAATTAGAGCAAATTTCAGATCAGGATTTTTACCTTTTTTAATGTCATGGCAATATTAGCAAAACTTTCTACAATAACAGCAGTGTATGAAAGATGAGGGGAAAAGAAAATGGAGCATAGAGAGTACATAGATATATTAAAGCCAACATTGAATTTTAGCAATCCAAACTTTATAAAACTCTTCATATTTGTTACAAAATTAAAGCTTTGTTTTTAAATTTTTAATCTTCACGGTCACAAAGATTATCTTCAAAGGAGTACCTGAAGAAAGCTGAAAAGTAAGATTAAAGCAAAGAAAACTCCTACCAAATATAAATGAAAATTTACCACAAAAATAATTAGAATAATCTCTCATTTGGTATGTTTTTACAGACAGCTTTCTTGGACTAAATAAAATTATATTCAAGTCATTATTTTGGACATTATATCCTAAGGAAAATTTGCTCGTGGCTCAATTTACAATTTTTCTTTATTTTAGTATTTGCAAACTTTTAATTTTTGGTATGTATTACATAGTATGCACGTACTATAATTGATACAAAATGGATGACTCATATATAGTGCCTACATACATTACATGAAAACAGGAAGTTTTCATAATATTTCATACTCATAAAGAAATTACTCTCTTGACATCATGATCTATATTCTCTTCAAAAGTAAAAAAACAAATGAGTTTGTTCTTTGAACTTTGAGGTGTTTTTTTGTATGAGATTTTACAAAATCTTAATCTTAGAAAAAGGATATATAACTTTAAAAAATATAAAAAATAAGTATACAATAATTGTTTTTTAACACAAATATGTTGTTTTGAAAAATAAATTATTAAAATCTATTCAGTATATTTTGTGCAAAAGCGTTACAAACCATTGCCATATAAGCTATTTTATATAAATAGTATAGATATAGATAATAGTTTAGCAAAAACACATTAGAATCTGGAAAGCTTTTCTTTGTTCCCTCAATATTAAAAGGTACTAACTTCTACAATAACTAAATGTCTAGGTCTGGTATTTAAGTAAAATCTTCTTAGCATAATTATCGAGCAATTACTACTGCTAATGTATTTCAAAACTGTACTTCAAACACGACAACATTATGTGTACAATGCGTACAAAACACTGAGTAGTAGAATGCACTTTACAGCCAAAAGACATTTTCAAAAAACTCTCATTGGCGTTACATTAAGGCGCTTCGCCAATGCTTCACAAGCTTTCAATTGATTTTCTAAATACTGAATGCCACCAGCGCTCTCTACAGTCCGCATGTTTTGTGATTCTTTGTCGCCCGCAACAAGCACAGGTATTTTCGGATCTGTCGGCTTACAACTGCGTAAGCGAGCATTAAAGTCACAAAGATTATCTTCAAATCCCGGTGCAAAGCAATTTGGATTCACAGCAATGAACACATGCCCCAAATTATCAGCTGTGCGTGCACCACTTTGCGTCCATTTTCGCACCTTTGTCGAGTAATTACCACCGGACATTACACCCGAAAGAATATCAACCATAGCACCCAAACCGTAACCTTTATAACCTGAACTTATTTCAGCGCCTCCAAGTGGCATTAGGCATCCGGTAGCGAAAGCTATTTCAGCATCGTTGGTAATATTTCCATTTGGATCTTTAGCCCAACCGTCTGGTAATGGAGCACCTTTACGCCTTTGAATTTCAATTTTGCCAACGGCAACGGCTGTCGTAGCCATATCCAAAATAAATTTATCGTCATTGCAGCGGGCCGCAAATGACAAAGGATTGGTGCCGACTGCTGCTTCCTTGGCACGCGTAGGTGCCATAAGTGGTGAAGTGTTTGTCATGGATATGCCAATGAGTCCCTGCTCCATGGCACGTATCGCATACCAACCAGCTATGCCATAATGATTTGAACCTTTTGCACACACCCAACCAACTCCAACATCCTTGGCTTTTTTAATTGCCAAGTCCATACAAAAGTTACCAACTGTGGCTCCCAAGCCATTGCGACCATCTACCCAAGCTGTAGCTGGTGTCTCCTTCAATATGCAAGGAATCGCACTGCCATCCATAGAATTGTTGGCCAGATCTCTAAGATACATTTCTAAACGATTCATGCCATGGCTAAAATGACCTCGAACATCAGCGCCTATCAAGAGTTCCGCCATTTCGATGGCATGATTCTCGGGAACTTTAACAGCTTTAAAGCAGTCAATCATAAAACGACGAGCGTCCTCAACTTTGACGAGATTTTTTGATTTTTGGCATTCCACAGTTGTAGACATTGTGGCTTGGTGTGTGAGAAGCTTGTGATTACACACTTTTACCAGTTCAGCAGAAGAATATAAACGCAATCGGATAGCTACATTGCGTATTAAGGTCTCCATAATGATAATTCTATGCGGAAATTATTTTTATTTTTTTACAATAAATTCTTGACGTTATTTGATATGATATCATAATGCCATAATATTTTTGTTTGAACTGTTTCATTTATCGAACTATATAACTATTTTTATCACACATCCTCTATATATATTTGTGGGAAGTGGATTCGAATTTATAAAAACTTTTCCTTTAATAAGTATTCTGCAAGGGATATGAGACCCTGAATTTTATGGTTTTAGGAATAAAGAGTAGGTGTCCTTGGCAAGTATTTTTAATTAGTTTGTCAATACTAAAGAGATTTTTATGCAAGAGGTGAATTTAGAATATCTAAGGCGAGCCACACCTCTTGTGGATTTTATGCTCAAAAAAATCATTTTCTTCCGTTTGCCTGCATGATTAATCAAAATAAAATTGCTAAATGGAATCATCAGTGACCTTTCAAGCCGATGAGTGAGAATTTTTAAGACTGGTATGTTTTCCTTTTTGCAATGATTTATTGAGTGTTTTCTCACTCATCAGCTTAAAGGCCACTGATGATTGTCATTTAGCAATGGATGAAACTAATATGATTAGCTTTAGCGCAGTTATTTTGATTTTTGTTTTTTATTTTTTTTGTGGTGTTATCGCGATCTGTACTGAGTAGTGATTTTCAATCTTTTTTTGTCAATTGATGCGAAACAAATATCTTCGGAACATTTTCTATTTACAAACAAATGTTTTCGAGATATTCAAGGTAAAAAGGAGCCATATACTCCCATCTGGCTGTATTAGTAGCTTTCAAGCGTTTCAAAGCGAGACAATTATAATTTCGAAATGATCATTCACTTAAATTTTTATATGATTAATTTTTAACATATTTCTTATTGAAGTTTTCACTATTCATTTTATAGCATTTTTGTTTTATATATAATACATATATCTTTGTTTTATCAATGTTTACGTCTTTCAATCCACTTGTTTGCATTTTGGCTCAACTCAACTCAACTTTTAAGTGATGCAAAAAATTCGCACATTGACAACACTGTTAGCGCTGCCGAAAGCACACACATTTATTGCAATAACAAAGACGTTTATTCAAAAAGAGATGCCGAGTAGAATCTGAAAGAACCGGAAAGAAAATCTGTTTCTAAAATAAGAATAATAAAATTATTTTATTTTAAAAGAAGCATATATAAATATGCACGATTTTGACTAATTTTTGATAGTTAAGATGCCAATACTATTGTTTTTTTATGAAACCATAAAAAAATTTTCTAAAAACTCCCATTAACTTGTTCACCATTAGCCTATTTTTCTACTAGGCTATTCATACAAAAGCTGCATCTCTACTAGAACTATCCAGAAGCAACATTTTCACAAGTGGCAATTCAATTGTATTTTCCCAGAATCTCATTTAAATTTTACTTATGCAAACGAACGTGCGCATCGCTTTTATTCTGGACGCAACACAGCAGACTGTCGTTTAATAAAAAACAAATACAGCCGCATAAATACATACGTAAATATAAACATGTACTTGCGTGCATGCGTATGTGTAAAGGCCGCCACGTATTTATTAACATTTTAATGTTTGAACATGTGCTTATAAGCCCAAAATTAAGTCACAATTCAAGGAAAAAAAAACATTGGTAGCGTTTAATAAGGTACTTAATTAACTAACATAAAGTTATTACTCATTAAGAGACGGAAAAGTTGCACAATTAAGTAAAAGGTTTGAAGGTGGAAAATTTTTTAAAGTTTTTCAAACAGCCACAACTTTGCAAAAAAAACTTGGATTTATGCTTTTTGGAATCTCATTGAAGCATTTTTGATGAAGAATTATTTGCAAAGCCTTATATACATATGTATGTATGTATATTCTGAACTAAAAAAAAACCTAACAGAGGCGGCAAAGAAAGGAACTACATATCAATTTTATCCATTACTAATATTTTTTAAATATTTTTTTTCCTTCAAAATCATGGTTATTAATCGGTTCAATTATTGATTAATCCCATTAATGAGTTTTACAAAGCTGAAATTTTTAAAACAATTTTTTAATTAAAAATTACACATCTCAAAAAATTGACATCTACTTTACTATACCGAGGAAAATTTGTTATACTGATAAAAATATTGTAAAATAAAATATAACTCATTCAAGTGCTTGCAGCATATATCCTTGAAAATCGTTTGCACAACATATTCATTCAGACCGAGTTCTATAGAGAATTTAAAAATCTCAGTACATTGCAACATATTTTTCTAGCAATATAAATGAAATCCTGCTTCACAATTTTATTGAATCAAAGCAAATAGACGAAGAAATGGCAATAAAAAATTAAAATAAACAAAAGTCTGTGAAATGCGAGGAAATGCAATTCGATTCAATTCTACTCAACATAAAAAAATTTAAAGAAACAGAGCACAACATACCTCGTATACACAGCCATAAAAATGTCATGCCCATGGGAATTTTTTGTATGAAAAAGAAACGTCAACAAGCAACATAGCACCAAGTAGGAAACATAACAGCAATTTCAACATTAGAAAACTAAGACTTTCTGCATATTTTCATAAAGCTATGCAGTTGTATCAAGACAACGAAATCATTATGCTGTCAATTATTTTGAGTGAAAGCAATTGCCTCAGTGACTGATTGAATCAATGTACATTTTTCCAGCTGTGGCACTTCCAAAATTAACTCATACCATAACAGGTTATTGATATTTCAACACCTTTATCCAATTATTTATATTACCAGTGTTACATTTTCACACCTGAGTCTGAAACACTTAAAATTATATTATGGACATATGCTCATTTGAATGATGAGCTTGAAATATTTCGCTAACCTGATTTAGCTAAATTTTCTAAAGAGGTCATCATCTAAGTCTCCAGCTCAGTCGCAGACTAAATCAATGAAGACTTCACTGACAGCTAAGCCGCTACAAAACAGTCAACTTGAAATGAATAAAATCAAAGTTTGTAGTTTGACAGAAACTCATATGAATATTGGAAGCAATGGGAGGCTGATGATTTCGCAAGATATGGTATCTCTTTAACTGAAACCGATTCAAAGCATGCATATACTCCCCACGGATTAGTCAAGAATACAAGATAGGAAAGAAACTATTCGAATGTTTTAAAGTCTGATCTGCACAGGATACTAAGCTATCAGCAAGTATACCAAAAAATTAGGTATCCCATTCAAACCTTTATGTCGCACTTGTAATGCTGCAAATGAGAGAGTGAGAGAGAAATTTCCGTGCACTTTCTTTGAGAAACCGAGATAAAACTCAATTATATTTGGCAACTATGGCAAATTTTAAATTATTTCTCCCATCAGAGATTAGATGAAAAAAGAAAATGTTCTGATTTTGAACGATTTTTTATCATAAAGCAGAAGTTCTAATTTTGCCGACCAAGCGCCGCTATTGTAAGTATACTTTTAGTTCAAATTATATTAAAAATTGTCTTTAGATCTTTACATACTCTTCGTCGAGAGCTGTATCAACTATTACGATGCTACTGATTTGAATTCCAAGTGGGCACGCATACATGTGCACGTACTCATGTTTGATTAAGTGTGAATACTTGTACTCATACAAAGCAAATACTGGGAGTATACAAATAAAAATATAAAACTTACGCATTCTTTCACATATCCTCATTTCTTATATTTTGATCCTATTTATTGTCATTATGTTTAGTAATTGTTGTCATTGTTGTTGTTTTTTGCTATTCAATTTTTGTTGCTTTTGTATCTGTCACATTGCCAAATTGCGCCAAAAAACAACATAATTTTAACGCAATTTATCACGTAGTCATCGTCTTCAGCTTAATCGTTGAAATCCTTACCATCATGTTGCCTTAGTAACAATAATCGTCTTATAATGCAAAAGCTGCTGGAAATCTCAAGTCATCAAATCCTCGTTTATTCTAGTAGCATCTACGCGTCTATAAGCTTAATGATTTTGCATACACAATTTACTACGATTTTACTACGCTTCTATTTACTACTAATTAACCTTAACTTTGAATCTCATTTATTTTTGCATATGGGACTAAGTTCATTATGATTTCGGCAATAGGTTTTTATGTATATATGTACATGAAGAATGCTATTTAAATGCGTGAAGAAAACAGTTTAATTGAGCGGTTATTGTATGAAAAAATATTGAACATTTTACATTCACATTTGCGGGCTTAAGTTAAAAATACAATTTTCCAATTTGCAATGCCATTTTTTCCTGAATGTATTATCTATACAGAAAAAAAACTGATTTTATACTCTAAAGGAAAATGTTGTTCATATGAAATGAGGAGTCCAGTTGCAAAACCGGCCAAGTCCAAAAAAATCAAATTTTGAGATATTCTCATATGTCGAAATCTAGACCATGTTTTAACTTTCTACCATGTTTTTATATTAAAAACAGTTATTTTGACAGAAATATTTCATTTTTAAAAATTTATGTTTGATGCATAGACTTCAAACCCAGTCAAGTTCACTTTTTTTCAAACAAAATTTGTTGATAACTATGTCAAAACCACCCAAATCAATATGATCAATGGATCATAACCCGCCCAGTCCAAAATTGCTTTCTCAAAAACATAGGCAGAAAATTCTGATCTGACGTGTTTTGAGTAAGAAATTTCATAAGCTATTATGTTGGGCAATACGTTTCAATTTTTCAATGAACATACATGAAGATAAACGTTTTTTGTTGTTTTTCCAAAATTATGAAAAATGGACTTGACCACTTGTGGAACTGAACGCTTCAAATGTGAGTAATACTTTTCATAGAAATTCCCAATATTCCTTTTAAAGCATAAAAAAATGCTGATATCGGTTGAAAAACATACATATGTACATTTTCTAAGTACATATATTTGTAATTCACAGTATCTGTTATTATTATTCTGAAGAAGTTTCAACTTCTGATTATTTTATGTTTTTTTATTTTTTATTGACTTTCACAACCCACTATTCATAATGCTATCATATGGTAGCCTTCAAAGGATATAAGTTAATACTTTGTTGTGGCTTCAAGTGATTTTAAAATTAAATTTAATTTATTTCATGTCATTGTTGTTGCCTGTAGCATAATTTTTGTTTTTGTTATTGCAATGATTGATACATACGTATATGTATGTATACAATACAATAACAAGAAAAACATTGTTATCGGTGTCATGCATCATTTGTTGTATTTATGTGTTTATCTGGCATCGGTTACCCACAACTTTATCAATGTAACATAAAACATTGTGTGTATGGCTGAGCATTTGAATACAGTGGAGTTTTGTTTTTAAATTCAAAGCTAGAAAACTTTTTAAAATTAATTTACAAAAGCAGATAATGCACCGCAATTGTGCGCTGTTTCTGGAAACATAGTGAAATAAATCAAAAATATTTAAGTTTTTTTGTTTCCCATTGAAAATTGAACAATTTGAGAATGAGAGTGAGTGCGTAAAATTTGATAATACATAATGATGCCAAATTACTATGTAAAAACAAGGATGCCTAGTAAAAGCTTTCTCAATTACACTATCCGACACCAAAAATGTTCCATGATATTTATTAATTTTTTATGATGTAATAAGGTCCCCAGTTTTCCCCAATTTTCGAGCGCAAGTCATGAATTCCAGAATAAATTTAAGTGTGCAGCGTGCGAAGAGTCAAAACAAAGGAACGAGTATCTGACACTCGTTATTAAATTTAGATTCGTCGCACGCTGCACACTTAAATTTCTTCTGGAATTAATGACTTGCGCTGGAAAATATTTAATAACTTCCGATCTAAAAGAGACTCCACTTTTCTGTAAAATGGGTTTTGTAGATAAAAGAATAATTAAATTGTTATTATTTTTCATTTGTTGACAGTATTAAATTTTTTTTTTTAATTTATTGCAGAAGCTAACGTTTATTTTATGCACATAAGATAAATATAAAAAATTCAAAATAAGATTTACTTCCCTTAAAAAAACGTTAATTTATAATAAAATATCAATATCACGAAAACGTTTGCTTATTTTTAACGATATCCAAAAAAAAATAGCATACACTTAAGCTGCTGTCATCTAAGCATACTTCAATTACAAAGTGCTAAGATATTAAAGAATTAAAATTAGTTTTGATATCGAGTAATATAAATAATTATTCTTGCGTGTTTTTGATTGGTTCACAATTCACCCTTAAAAAGCAAACAGAATAGTTTCATAAACTTAATTATATGCATATGTAACAATATTTATGTAAACTAATTTATACTCAATTTGATCATAACTGAAGTATAACTTAACGAGTATTTTTGCAATTTCTTTTTTTTCATCTCAATAAACTTGTATGTAATAGACAAACATAACCTTCACCACTGTGTCATGGTTCACTATTAATTAAAAACCAAAACATAATCAAGCAAAGGAAAGCACAATTTCTCGATAACCAAGTGAAACGAATACAAAATCGATGTTACACACATGCTAACAAACGAGCAGAATAAAACTGGATCAATAGAAGCAAAAGGACTAGACATCATTAGAGATGATAGACAGAAAGAAATGAAAGACATTGCAAACACACTTTAACAACTCAAAGGACATACATATTAAAAAATAACATGTGAAAAGAGCTGCAAAAAAGTAATTAAGTTCAACTGTGTGCAATTGCTTGGTTAGAGAGATTTAGATGAATGCATATATCATTTGATTTATTGCTTAAATAATGGACCATTTCATCCTTAATAAATTAAAATGCATGTTTTATGTTCTATGAGTTCAAAAATTCAAACTTAATGAATGCAATTTAAACATAGTTTTGTCAACAAAAGACAGAATTAACTTCCCTATGCGTCGATATCGTAGAATTTTTCTAGTGGCCTCAGATAGATATCTTCAATATAAATTTAAGTATTCTTAAGCTGTTAAGCAATGATAATTTCAGAAAACCTATCTTCCACCACATACCTGAAAACATTTGGCAAAGAAGCACACTATGAAAAAATCAAAGTAAAAACTAATAAGAAGACAAGAGGAGAAAGAACTTACAATGGATCTTACTAAGCTTCAAATGAAGGAAGCTCAAGGATACTTCTCTTAGTATTTTATTGAGAGACAATATGATGTAATACTTAAGTTTTAGTGGTTTGCTGTTTTACATTAGTTAGTACACTGAGGGCTCACTTATGTAAAGTACTAAACACTACAACGCAATACATTACATATTGGGTTTCATTAGACATGGAAAAAATTGACATTCTTACATATCTAGGCAGACATCGAAAAATCTCATATAATAGAATAATTTTAAATAATTGGGTAATTAACAAAGCTGGAAACCGTCGTTTTGAGTAAAAACCGATTTTTGATATGGCAAAACCTTTTTACTGAAACTGAATAATTGTTTTTATATTTTTTGTTAAGTAATGTGATTAGTGGAATCTTCAATAACTGCTGTTTTTTTGTAAGAAACCACAGTCTAAGCTTTGGTAACGCAAAGGCACCACTTACCGATCACTTATCGGCATTTTTGTTTGAATCTCCGCGAACATATATAAATATGGTATGTAATTTCACTAAAATTTAACAATTTATAGTTTTATATTTTTCCCGCGTAAAAAATAAAATAAAAATAGATTAAATGATAGTTTTTATTTCTAAATTTTGTTTTTAATAAATTGATACAAAAAAACACAAGGTGCACCATTTACCGACCGGCCTGTGATGTTTTAGCCTGTTTACGTCCACTGAAGTACCTGATTCCGACCGCTAATGTCGCAATAAGGAAAATAAAAATCACTATATTTATATTTGTTTCAAAGAAAATGCATTTTACGATTTCGATTAAAATCTTTTCAGCTTTTAGAAAACAAAAACAGTAGTTTCTATTATATTACCATTATTAGTCAATATTGCTCATCAATATTGATGACCAAAAAAGTTTGGTTGTGGTCGTTAGGCATATTTATGTAAATTTAAAAATTTAATAAAAAGAACAATTATATTTGCAAATAGGAAAATAAGGTAAAAACCTAAAAGTTTCAGGTCAAATTATGGCAAATCTAATTGATTTAAACTAGGTCGTATGCAGGTTTGCCATCGTAGAATTATGTGTAGTTTGAATAATCTAACAAAAATTATGCGTTTTAGTTAAACTAAAAACAAAAACTATCTAACCAAATTCCGACCGCTTTTATTTACTCATATTATTCATTAAAATTCAACTTTAAAATGAACTTAAAGTCTAAGAAATATTTTGCTGTAGTTTTCAACAAAATCAGTTCAACAATTGCTGAAATTTTCTAAAACAAACAAACAAAGTTTTCCACTTTAAAAAGCGTAAGATTGAGAATCTTACAAAATTTTCGTGCACATACTCGTACACAAAACATCAAGTGTGTATGTGTATGTATTAAGCTACATGAAAAAAACCAATTAAATTGAGTGTATATATTAATTTATACAAAACTCAATTAAATCTGGGCGTAAAAAAAGGGGGAGTTGCCATAATAAAAATCGAACCGCACATATATCCGTTAATTAAAATGAAGGTGTCAGAACACCAACAACACAAACAGACAAACGCTATGTGTGCGCTTGTGTGTGTGTGTGTGCTTTCAAGTTCAGTGACAAACTCATAAGCACAAGAACGCACACAGGTGATAATTGCTTTGTGGTAGTCGATGGGGTGCTGCGCCTAAATGTAGGCAACATACAACAAACAGTAAGCATTAATATTTAAGCGTACGAAAGACAGCATGCCGCAGAGATTAAGTTGAGTATTTAATAAAAGTTACTACGTGTCGACACGTGTTGTTGTTATTATTGTTGTTGTCAGTGTTTATATACTATGTGGCTATTGTTTTTGTTTTTTGCTTTTGTATTGCTCTATAGATTTTCATTTACACTGTCACTGTACTTTGCACAAATGGTCAGTTCAGTCAGCCCAAAATGCTGCTGAGGGAATTATTTTATTTTTTTTTTTTGCTTGTTACTGTTGTTGTAGCTATTGGGAACGTTACTGTTAAATACTTTGCACACGATTTTGCTCACGTACGTACCACCTACCTTTATGTGTGTTTGTTGTTGCTGTTGTTTATGAATGCTATAGCGTTGCCAGATTCAGTTGTTGTCGTTTGTTTCCGCGTTTAATTTCAATTGAAAATCCGAAACTTTGTCGGAAGCGGAAATGGCTTTCAGGAATTAACTGTGAAATTCAATTTGTAGAAATGTATAAATCAGCGAGTAATTTTCATAAGATATATTGAAGTTTTTTCACTTTGAGTTTGATTTTTTTTTTTTTTTTCAATTTGCAAAAAAGTTTTGAAAGTCCTTGTTTTTAAGTTTTTGAAAAATATTAAACTATTAGGCTTTTTAAATTTATTTTTTATTATCCACTTATTTTTGTTATCACTTTATCACTGAGTCTTAAATGTTTTTTTTTTTTTTTTTTTTTTGATTTTTAGTCTTTTTGCTAATTCTCGCACAATTGTTGTATCGTCTTCGTCGAATGCTAAATATTATATGTGGCGCTTTTCCTGTTTGCTCTTAGTTTTATGCATTATTATGGGATTTGTTTTGCATTTGTGTCCAACTAGCAGCTGAAAATCTTCTCACGTGTTTTTTACTCTCGAACTTTTCTGTTATTGCTCTCACTCGCTCTTTTTTAGCCTGCGCAGAGTTTAATGATGACATTGACATCGAAAAATTGCAGATTTCATGTGACTGCACCCATGGATGCCGGGAACGCAGTTTATTGAGTTTAATTTAACCTTCCTTATCAGCAGCAGCAGCAGCAGCTGTTTGTGTTTTACTGCTGAGATTTTCGTTGAATTTTGCTGTAGGAAAAATAATAGTAAAAAATTTCCCTTTTTCTCTTTTAGTAGTTGTAAGTAAAACACAAAAAAAAAACTACAACCAATATATTTCGCGTTGTTAATGTTGTTGCTATCACCATCATAAAAATCATGATGATGATAATGTTGACGATGACGATGTTGTTGACGTTATCTCTCAGCAGGTGACTCGCCACTCGCCGAGAAGTAAGTTACACTTGAAAAAAGATTTTAATTTGAATATTTTCATTGCAATGAGCTTGTTAAGTAAAATACTTTAAATGTGGCTCTCATGGAAAATTTTAAAAGAGTATTCAGCGTATGTACTTGATATAAATAAGGACTTCTAAGCCACTGAATCAATTTTTACAAATGAAGCATCATTCTTTGTGTTTTCCCAAAAACTATAAGGGGGATACTAAAGCTTCAAAAATTTGATTATAAGTGGCGCTGTAAGCAAAATTATTATTAATTTTTCGATTTTTGACCAGTCTTACAAAAAGTCTGAAGTCTTTGGTCCGCTATATTTAGTTCAGGTTTCATTTTTTTTTTTTTCAGAAAGCATTCGAATATAAAAAAAAATTCTTGCATTAAGGTTTAATAAAATCCTTGAGGAAACTTTCCCAATACCACCATTTTTTGAGCTGAGTGGAGGAGAGATTCAAAGACTCAAAGAACGACTAATATACAGTATGCATCATTTTTATTTACTCTTAAGATCAAAATAAGCCTGCGATAGATGTTTTAGATAAATGTTGTAAGGTTTCTATGGGGTCAAATAAAATGAACTTACCTTTGACTTTGAAACCAATTTTCAAGGTCAAATCGTGGTAAACTATAATTTTCTAAACACAAACCTGCATATATTTTTTATTGCAGATTTATATTCTATATGACAAAAAAAAAATTGTACAGTAAAACCTGGATAACTGAGATCTTCATGGGACCAAAATTTTTGTTTCAATTAAAGAGCTTCCCATTTATACAGTTTCCCAAATAACCAGGTTTAAAATTAGGTTGTCCCATTTAAACAGGGTAACACTAAGAGAGATCAAGATGTACCTTTTTTATTTAGAGGGGAAAATATCTTCAATAAAAAAAGCAAATTTTATGTAAATGATAATTTTTAAACATTCACAGCCTACTTAAGTTAATGATTCTATGAAATTTTAGTAAAACAACCATTTCACAGCTTACTCAGACCGATAAAACGTGCACATTCAAATTCAAAATAGCAAATTATACACACATAAATATTATTTCCCACTTATAGAGGTTATTCCTAAACGGTCCCAGTTATAGAGGAAAAAGCCCATGTTATAGAGGTGAAAACGCACAAAAACTTCAAAAATCATATCCCAGATATAGAGGTTTAATAATCCCAGTAATAGAGGGACTTCGATGCAAAAGTGCCGCGACCTTGAAGTGAGTCTCTCTAGTAGAGGCTTCCCACTTATTCAGGTACCGCTTAACCAGGTTTTATTGTATTTGAAAAAATCGCGAAAAAAGTTCTTATAATTGTTTAAAATATATTTGTATGTTTATTTTATTGCCACTATTTTTTTTTCCTATGACGTCATACATTTATTTATAAAAAAAAATAACAAATTTTTAGAACTTTTTACTCAGTGCGCCTTTTTTTAAAATGGTTAATGAAGATATTTTGACCAATACTGTCTTACAATAACGCAAAAATTAAAAATCCTAGAGAAAAGTGATAGAAACAATACATATAGTAGATCTATTTTTCCAATAGAATACAAATCGATAATACAAAATATAGGTTTGTGTATCACAGTCGATCTCAATTTTATCTAGAAATTTGATATCAAGGTCAAAGGCCAGGTCACTATTATTTGACCACTGAAAAAGTTCGTAACTTTTGTCCTAAACATTTATCACTATCTTACATTGTTCTCGAGATATGGGCCTAGAAAAATTAAAATGAGGCCCACTGTAATGTAGCCCTGTCGTATTCTATAGCCCCATTTACTTTAACATCTGTCCCAATTATTTATAAGTTGATTTACACTTTATTTCAGTCTCAGTCCCAGACTAGTAAGAATCAATGCAATGCAGAACCCGGAAAGAAACGTAGGAATGATATGAGAAATTATTTCAGATCAAACAGTTAAGAACACCACAAGTAGCGCCAGCTACCAGTTTAATAGGCAACTCCAAGCCAAGTAGCAGCAGAGGAATAGGTAAGGAAAATAGTTCTAAAAGGTAGCAATCGAGTTAAAGTTTTCTTCAGCGAGGTATACCTTGAAAGCTGAGCGATCCATTGTTTTGATTTTGATTTCAGGACATAGGACTGGGATTTTTTTGCGTATATAAATCGCCGATTGCGTAAGTCCTCTGACTTGAGTGGTGCTTTTTAGGGTAACCCTGCCAGAAGACACTATAATTACACTTCTGAGTATTCGCAATCTAGTTATATTACGAGCCTGGAGAAACCTGCCCGAACTTCAAGCCCATGAAGAGTTTCATCGCTTAATTTGTGCGGATAAAGTGAGAGCTATGCGTACTGAGATCCAGAAATCTAGTTAAATACAAGCAGCTTAGATTCCTGACCAAACAAATTATTTGTTTTGTTAAAGAATTTTTAAAGAGTGAATTTAAAGCCAACCTCACTGTTAATTTCCCAAACGTCTGTACATCCGGCGAGCTTAACCTTGAAATTTAAAAAGTTCTTTACGATTTCCTTTGAAAAAGAAGAATATTTCATCTCTCACATGTTGTAATGTTCAATCATTGACATTGAAAGTATGAAAGCTCATATCAACAAGGATATTTTTCCAGTTCAATAAATTAAGACTTGAACCGGAATGATTTCCATTGCGGCTGTTCAATGAGATGTACATTAAGACTAATTTTTGAACTACTTGTCTTGCACCCGAAAAAACTCAACTCTCTAATAAGTACCGATACTTAAGTCAAGCAATAACCTTTATATAACAAAATAAATCGTTCAAATATTCAAAGTAAATTTCCCAATTTGCTATAATTTGTTGGTACCTCTTCCTACTTAAGTTTAGTGTTCATATTGCATTCCACTATTGTACGTGACCCTATGAATTATTTTATTTGTCAAAAATTTGTCTTCATTTTATTATGAAAAATTCTATAAAAATTTACAAAGTTCTTGACACTTAAATTGTTATGTACGAAGTGTAGAACCTAAGTTACTTTCTGCAATGATTTGGAAAGTTCATTGTACCCTTTTGCTTTCCTGTCTGTAAAAAACAAGAAGACTAAATAACTTAAGAATTGAAAGGAATATCTTCAAAAAAAAAAAAAACTTCTTTAACCCTCTCTCAAATATTGTGGCACAACTGGCAATTGTCATAACTTTCTTTTATTTTCTTTTTAATTTTAAACACAACATAAATCATCATAAAACCCAACCAAATGAACGAATGGGATATAAAAAGTCACCGGTCTGTTGCTGCTGCTTTTTTTTAACTTTTTTTTTCTTATATCTTTGCTATCCTTCAGCCCAAACTTGCCTAATCAACAAAACCAACAACAACAACGACAACAATAGCAATAAGTACAACAACAATAACAATGAAAATATGAAGCTGCCACTTCAGTCAAAGAAGCGCATAAGTAACCTAATACGATTACTGTTGGCGCTCGTTGCTGTCATGCACAATGGGTCAGAAAAATAAAAAAGCGCAAAAAAAAAAATTTCTAAATATTATGAAAGTTTTTACTATTAAAACAGTAACTTCAATATTAAGCTCATAGGCTTGTTGGGTGTGACACCTCCCACATAAAGCCTACTTATGACTTAATTTCCTTAATTACCATCTAACCAGCGGCCGGAACGAGCCGCTGGCCAAACAAACTACCTCCTTTTTCATATTGGAAAACAGAAAAAAAAAGCCTTTAATACAAATTTAAGACACAGTGTACAAATGTCGTCCATTTCACAATTTCAGCCTACTGTCCAGTATAATGTTACTTTATGTTTAGTGCGCGCATTCTTAACTTCAGCTGTGCTCAAATGACCTTTGCAGTGCAATTACCTCGTGTAACAAAACGTGGCATCAGCTTTGCTTGCTCCGTATAATTACGATCTGTAGCTACATTACTCCCCGCACTCCCCTAAATGGATGAAAACAATTCATATTTCAATTAAGTGAGATTTTATGCTTATAAGTAGGGATATAAAAATGAAAAAGAAAAAAAAAAGGACAAGCGACTTGTTGGCAACTCTGCATGATATAAACGTTGGCACTATGTGAAACATAAGTTAGAGCTATGTTCAGCAGCAGCAGTACGTAGTAGTTGGCAACACTTGTTTTCATATTTTCATTACTGAGGAGAAAATCTTCATTGCTATAATTTGGTGAAGCAACAGATATTATTTATTCTTTTCTTTTCTGCTGCTATTGTTGCTGCTGCTGTGGCTAATAATTTAGATATTAGAAAAAAGGCTAAAGGATTCGCTGTGTGGTCTTCTTTTTCATTAGCACATCACATACAATTTGCGCCAGTGATTTTTGATGAGTGTTTTTTTTTTTCTTTCTTAATTTGGGACAATGTAGTGCCTTCTTCCTACTTAGTAGCACATGACCTAACATTTTTGTATACTTTGGCTGTTTTTGGAATTTGTAAACTTTTTTATCTCTCATTTGTTATTTGGGTCTTTTGCGTTTGTAGATTTTTTCAGTTTCATTTTAATTTTGCTAGCATGGAATTAATTGCAAATTAAAAAATAAATTAAACTTTTCATTTTCATTATGTTTTTACAGACTTTAGTCAATCTGCTATTTGAATTAATTGAAATATTTTCCATCATCACTTTTTTTATAGCTTGAATTCTTGATTTTAGCACTCTTAACTCAACTTTTGAACAGTTTAACCCTCCAACGGGACATGACGTGCGAGGCGATAAGTGGAGCGCATGGGTCTGGCCAGAGCCATATATATTAGCGTAGTTTATAATATTAAAGTTGCTTCGATCTTCGCATCCCCGGGCACAAAAAGTTTCGTATTGGTGCCAATAAGAACCACGTAAAATTTGGTCCATTTCAGAAAATATTTTATGGACCCGCCGCCGTTTTGAAAACTAGGAAATGGTCCTTAATCTACCGAAAATCATTAATATCTCCACGAAGCTTCCCCCTAAAGGGATCAAATGTATTACAAGGTCACATTCTTTTTTTTCCCCCAACATTTTTTCCGAATATACTTACCCACTATCACCACCCCTTAGAGGGGCTTCGCTGCAAAAATGACATTCTTGTGAAATTAAGAAATTGACTCCCTCTCTTCTCAAACGTCTCTCGAGGGGTAAAATGTTAGACCAACTTCTATTATTTTTACCCTCTCAAACTTTTCTCTTGACACACCTTCCCTCTATCTGCCACCCTTTTGGGGGTCCCCATACAAAAAACACAAAAAATTTCGAAAATTTGGAAAAATAATTCATAGCTCCCCCGGAGTGATCCGTAGAGGGTTCATATGTATCACCAGGTCCTATTTTCTTCTCCAATATATTTTCCGAACATACTTATCCTCTATCTGCCACCCTTTTGGGGGTCTCCCTACAAAAAATGAAGAAAATTTAGAAAACAATTCATAGCTTTCCTGGAGTGACCCGTTGAGGGGTTAAATGTATTACCAGGTCCTCCCTAGATTTTTTCCGGACATAGTTACCCCCTATCTCAATCCTTTTGGGGGATCCCTTGCAAAAATAAAGAAAATTTTGAAAAAAAACAATTCATATCACTAGGTTGTATTTTATTCATTTTTATTGTGTTCATTGTGCTCTTTTCACAAAAGGGATACTTTTTACGATTTATAGCATAAGCTGTATGTGTCCTCCATCATTTGACAAAATTTGGTTGTAGTCTTTTATAATTGCAACACCTCTTTCAGCATCATTTACGAAAGCTAAGCCTTTGCAAAAAGAGAGTACATTTTTGAAATCATCATCAGATTTCCATGTAGATGGATGATTATTGAGAAATGTATTCAATCCAAAGAAAACAAATCTTCTGTGTAAACTTCCTCCACATCGTCGTCATCGTAATAATCCAAAACAACCTCTTACTCATTATTTTTTTCAAGATCGTATGATAAAATTTGTTGGATCTGCTAAGACCCATTTGCACTTTACTGGGAAAAAAGTTTAAAATTAATTTTTTTATTACAAATATTTCGCAAACGTATCGTTTACTGTTCTATTGCGTTCGCTTTAACTTATTTGAGGAAGTCATGGACGGGGAACACTCAGAAATACCTAGAAAAAAAGATATACCAATTTGAAAACCGATTGGGCCTGGCCAGAACCATACGCCCGTCGGAGGGTTAAAAACGTAATAACAGACTTTATACGTACAATCTATCTATCCCTTTAACTTTCAACCTTAATAAGACCTTCATCACTTTGCAAAAAGTATCCTTATATTCGTTTGGATAAACTCACGAGTTTTTATTTCTGTCTCGTCCACTTTTCTTCCGTATAATGCATTTGTTTTTGTTTTACCTTTGCACAAGATTCCATTATATTCCATTGGAAACTCTCTGGACATGATAATTTAAAGTTTTTGATAAGAACCCCACTTTTCAAATCCTGCCCGAGTTTTGCCCGAAAAATGCTATTGTCACTTTGTACTTTTGTATAATGTAATGGAAATTCTGTTAGAAATATTTCAATATATGATAAACTTATATATGTGCTCTCATATGATATGACAAACCCACTTTTCCAACACATAGTATTTTTTTATTCAACACAAGTATACGTCACCTAGTGATCATGCACCAAAGAGTGGAGTCAAAACAGCTCAAAAGCTTATTTCGGACATTTTATATGTCTTGTGACAACTCTTTCGAACGTCGAAAGAGTCACCCCAAACACTTCATATAATATTTTAAGAGAGAGTTGCTCAAGCCAAAGTAATCCATAAAGAGCTTTATTGATTTCACTCAAGTACTCGATAGAATATTTTGAAAGGGATGTGCTAGCCAAAACGTAGTATTCTGTATAGTAGTACTCCAAGACTTTTTGTAGACATCTTCATGGGGTTATTGGCTACGCTATATTCCATATAATACTTTGAAGGCATCTTCCCTTTATATATTGAATGTCTTATAAGTTACCCGAAATACTCCATAATGTATTTTAAAAGACTTGTGGTAGCCCAAAGCTAAGCTCTATTTGGTATAGGCTTCCATTGTTGTAACCAATTGATATACATACATATACATTATAAAACCTTGGTGTCACTTGTAATATTCAGAAACCAGTATTTTTCAATCGCGCTCTATTTGACCGTAGCAGCTTATCCTAAGTACTTTTTAGAGAATGCGAAGACATCTGAAAGGAACTCCTGTCACAACCGAATAGTAGTGCTTTTGTTGTAGCATGGACTACGTCCAATGAGAAGAATTTTTTGCACTTAGTGCTCAAAATATAGTTTTTACCTTCTATAATTAAAACTTTGAAACAAAACAAATATAAAATGAAAAATATATTATTTATGTGACTAAAAGTTGTCTTTTTAATCTGACTTTGGACACCACAGACCAAACAACCATAACCATTTTTATTGGTTTTTAGCTGCTAGTACCATCACCCATTTATTTTTAAAATGATTTCCTTTATATGAAAACATAAAATAAAATCGTGTGACCATTTGAACTGCTATATGAACTTATCCTTAAAAAAAGGGCACTATACATTTCGATCACGTTTTAACGCCCTTTTTCCAAAATCACAAATCTAACAAGCAACTGACAGACCACAAAAAAAACAATCATAGCGAAACGTGATTCCTATGAAAACTATTGTGTACCATAATTACATGATTTATATCTCAGTCTCGAATGTCACTCTTTAGATAGTGCCAATGGATGGAGTTGAGCTTTTTCATATGACATTTTTTTATTTCACGCACAAACCACAGGAGACTTGGGACTCTGAATTATCCCTCATTCGCTTTTGTTTGCTTGTTAAGGCGAAATTCACTTTAAATAAAAACCACAAAACCCTCAAAGTTAAAGGCAACAACCAATATGAGACCTACACAACATTAAAGATTTTTTTTTTCCTTGAAAACTTTATGGAAAAAGAAATCATAACTCATAATGTGGATATTAAATTACACAGGTACACTGGGAAAAAAATCATAACAAATGTGTTTCTATAAAACTTTTTCATTAAACAATTCGAAGAAAGAAATCAGAAGAAGCAACATTATTAAACATTAAAGAAAAATGTGAAGAAGCTACAATCGAAACAATATACATACTATACATATACTATATCTATACTATACTATATCTTTATCAAATTAAGTTATATTTTCTGTGGATTATTTCGCTCAGTGTACACACTAAACCTCATATGGTTAGGTCCCGAACCAACTGAACACTAGCTCGACGAAAACCACATTACATTTGTCATCAAATACTCGCATGTGTCCTCATGTTCTCCGGACAATCAACTCTTCGACGCCTCCTACTTTGGCATTTTCTTGCGTACCCTTTACGAATATTTGATTTGAATTTTTCGTTTATCATTTGTTTGTTGTTGTTGTTTCACTTTTAGTTTATTTGTATTCCAACACCACATTAAATGGCAACATTTATTTCCACTTGAGTGCAAATATGTGGCAACCTGCTCGGTGTTCACTGTCTTCCTTTGTTGCTGCTTTAATGAAAATTGTTGAGTTTCCTTTTTTTATTGTTTCTTCTTCCTTTCCTCGTTTTTTTTTGCAACTAAATTCATGAGTATCAACTTACTTGAACTAGACTTTGCCGTCTGGCTAAGATTTAAGATGTACGGTGCTATCCTTTTTGGACAAGGTTGCCATGTGGCAAAAATTAATTAAAAGTATTTTGAAGCTTTAACTGCACAAAAAAGATTTAAAAAATATGTCAAAATTGATATGGAAATTCAATGATTTTTCTAAATTTTTCAGAAATATTATTCCTATTGAAAAGTTTTCAAAAAATCATAGTAAAATGGAAGGTATCGAAAATTGATTTTGACTTTGATATTTTTTTTTTTTTGCTCAAACTTAAAAAAAATGCAACATAAAAAACTACTTAATAATACCAAATACACTCACGGTCAAAAAAAACGCCGATTTGAATTTTGCAAGAAGTTTTAAATTTTGATGCGTAAAATAATATCTACTCTTGTTTGACGGCTTTAAGTTTGTTAGATACTGTTGCTAAGGACAAGCTCTGACTATTTTCAAAACTGTCCACCTAACAATAATAAATTCTAGGAACCTTTTCCAAATAAGCACATAATTGCTAGTTTTATAATCAGAAATTACATCTTATTTATATGAAAAAATACATTGTGTTTTGTAGTTTTTTTACGCATTTTTGATTTCTCACATATTCTTTAATTATTTAATATTTATTTATTTCAAATAATACGGGAAAATTGATTTTAGTAGCGCGTAGGACTTATTTTTGCCTTGATGACGCTTTCCATCCGAGAAGGCATGCTCTCATAGAGTTTCCGTATTAATTTCATTGGAATATCGTTGTACCAAGTGGATTCAATTATTTCCTCTAACTTTGGAATATTATTAGGGTTTTGTTGGCACACTTTTCGTTTTAAAATGGCGCAAACATTCACAATGGGATTGAGGTCGTAAGTCATCAACTAGTCACATATTACACAGCAGAAGAATCTGCGAAGTCGGTGATATCATATATATATGTTTATATATAGATATACTAAAAGTTAAGTTAAGTTTGAAAATTTTAAGCTCCTCGTGTTTAAACATTTCATAAATAAAGTTATAAGGCAACCTTGTTTGAACTCACCCCAAAATTATGCAATACATGCTTTATTATATTATCATTATCAATTACACTATAGAACAAGAGATTTTTGTATTTAACATTATATATGACAAGATAGATACAATCACATTGTTAAGCTACCCCACAAAGCAATTAAAAGAAAGTAATACAAAAATATCAAAGACTCAATTGCGAAATTATGAACGCAAAAGCTGTAGAAAAGGGATAGAAACAAAAGAACTAAAAAAGAAGAAGAAGAAAAAAGATAAAATCAGGAAAATCGAAAAAAAAATACAATTGAGAAAGGTCACTTAGAAATTACGAGAAAAAGAAATTTTCAATAAGCTCAAGGGAATTACAATAAAAGCCTGACTACGCCAAAAAGTATGCAATCGTTTGGTAAATTTAACAAAAAACTGAAAATGTCTACTATAGTATATAACAAAGAAAGAAAAACCGATAAGACAGAAGAACCAGCTGATAATGAAAAAAACGATAGTATGAAGCACAGACTGACAGTGCAACCAATCGGCTATTTAACACAGCGAAGCAATGAGCCATAACAAAGAGAGTGATAATGGCACTGATAACGTGTCTAATGACAAGACGCACACACAACAGTAGTAAAGGGAGTGCTGAGTTTGGTATGATTTAAAACATAAAAGTCATGTTAAAACATTTAAACGGAAGTGGCTTAGTTGGCAAATTTTAAGTTCAACTGGTTTTTTCTTTGTAATTTTTGTGCCTAGGAACTCTTCAGTTGCTCTGTGCGCAACAGGGGTATCTTAAGTGCAAAACAGCGTTAAATAGAGTGAATAGCACTGAAATCATGTGAAAAAATAAATACCAATGTTTTAAATTTTTGTTACGAGTAATGTTCATTCAAGCAGACAGACATCTTATAAAGCAGACGGTTAAAATTCGGACTCTTTTTCTCAATTGGTTTCTGTTTAGTTTTTTTTTTTTCTTTGTTCTTGAGTACTTCGTTTATCATTAATAGAAGTTTTTTTTCTTTGAGAGCAATTTAGGCCTGGTAGGAAAATCACAATAACAATGCTGAGGTAATATTTTCGTTAATATTTCTTGTATTTCATTCTTTTTTCGTACGCATTTTTTGCCTGCATTTATTGACCATTTAGAATCCGTTTTTTACACATTTTTTATAGTTTTTCTTAAATATCAATTATATGATTTTTGCTCAAATTTCATATCTCATCACATTTTATAATTTTTCATCGAATTTTGATTATTTTTTTTGATTTCATTTCTTATATATTTTGCTCGATCGAAATTTTCTTTTTTTCAATAATGCTTTACTCATTTTCGAATTGATTTTTTGAGTTATTTTCCGTTCATTATTTTTCATTTTATTTTTCTACAATAAATGACATTTCCTACTGGACTAATGTGAACACAAATGCCTAAGGAATAACTTTGATAAATCGACAATTTGCGCCACTTGAACTGACAATATAAGAATTAAATTTGTCGAATCTTAAGTGTATTTGCGTTTTTGTGTGTGTGTTAGTACACAAGTAAGCATGCGTCTGCATGAGTATTTTTTTTGAGATTTTTTTTTCTTTTTATTTGGGTTTTGTTTTTCAATGCCGCATCCTTTGGGAACTTTTACGATTTATTCACATCTAATTCTATTGATTTGCTATTTACTGATTTCAGAAGGTACTCTTTCGATTTTTGGTTCTTTTTATTCATTTTTTCTGTTAAGATTTTATTTTATTTCATTAACTGCTACTCATTATCAACATCATTTCTCAACCTTTTTAATGCCAATGTCGTGAAGAACCTAAAAAATAGAGAATAATAAGCTGGTGAGTGCAAGTTATATCTATAAAGATAATTAAAACAATGAGTATAATCTCGATAAACTCTCATAAGAACAAATTCTTCGATTTTTTGATAGATTGCGAACGCCTCTTTGCAACCTCCAGGTTGAAATACGATGCTCTAGGTGATGGTATTAATTATTGTTTTGACTGTGAAGGCCATTGTCATCATCTACCAACATAACAAATGCTTAGAGGCAACGAACTGCCAGCTGCTGCTATCCAAGCACATCCACGTGCTTTAACATTTCATTATGTCGCGCACTGTTGCTGTCGCGTAAAGTCCTTAATGCATTTAATGAGTTTCTACGATTGTATATGGGAGTTTGATTTAGCTGTCATGGCCTTAAGCGAATTGTATGGTTTTTTAAATTTATTGAAAATGGCCTTGACCTAAATAAAATCTCAACTACCACAACATGTCACCATTATTTTCTAACCATAGTGATGAAATTATTTTGATTTTTCACCCACGTGTCTGAGATTTGTTTGCACATAAATGGCAATGAGAAGCAAATTTTCAATTTTATCATTAATTTCTCTGAGTTGGATAGATTTGGGGAATAAATTTTTTTTAGAAGAAATAAAACTGAACTGTTTGAAATTGCACGTAACGTTTAAAAATTTACCGCATGTTGGAGATGATGGCAAAACGCAGCAGTCCTTATAACATTTATTGTGCGAAATTTCAAAGGGATAAATTTCTGTCTAATTTTGTTTTTGATTGAACAACAATTTGATGGAAAATTATGAAATCTGAAAAGACTCAATTTTGAGTAATTTAAGTTAAAATTAACCGTGACGTTGTAGTCACCAATTTGATTGATGTTCTTTTTTTTTTTCTGATGAGTATTTCTAGCGATTGATGAACTATAAATCAATTGAACTACACGGTAAAAATGAAACTCGAAATTATTGTAAATATTAATCAAAATTTAAGAAAAATTAGTAGGTAATTTAGTAATTTAGAAACGGTTCGAGTGGCTATTAAAAATTACTAAGCACGTATTAATTTTGCGAATGAAAGTTTTTAATTTGTACAAAGTAGATATTAAAATTTTTGCAATAATTTATTATATTTTAAAAGGACTGTACTATTTTTTTAAAAAGTACATTATAAAGTTTTTATGATGAAATAATAACTGAAATTGTTTTTTTTAAAACTAGTCTGCTGCTAAGAAGACTCATCAGTAATGTGTTGAACAAAATTGGGACGGTCGGCGAGTTTCCGTTGCCGCTTTCCCGACCCCGTCCCAATTCTGTTCAACACATTACTTCTAAGCCAATTAGTAAGAGTTTGGCAAGCCTTATATATTTATTTTTTTGCATGAATACATGTAAGAACTCAAACAGAGTACAAATTTAAAATGAAAGAGAAATAAAATTCAATATAATAAAAATTACTAATCTTGAAATAATTTTTCTTTAACTACTTTTTATAAATTATAAAGAGGGAATCATATATTACAATACAATATGAAATATGTAAAAATTCTAATGTCGCAATTTATTAATATTTAATAAATTCTTTGTAAAATTTCAAAGTTTTTAGGTGATAATTAAAATGAAGAAAATAATTTTTAATATGCATGTAATGTAAAATGAAAATAATTAGAAACTAGAATAGAAATTTTCATAATGATTTTTTATTTATTACTATAAAAGAGTAATATAATATTTGTTTTCAGATTTTAATTTTTATAATCCCCTATTAATTTTTAATAAAATTTGAGCTGGTGTTTTTTCCGTGTATTAATTAGTGCGCTACAATTTTTTAAAATTTATGCAAAATGCAAGTAATTATGTTATGTAATGTTGTGTGGCACAAAAGCTTCTAATCCTGGCAAACTCTCATATACCTTAATTCTGCAGTTAACTTCAGTATTACACTTGTCTGTATTGGAAGCTGTAACAACCCCGTTTGCATTTCCTTGCAAAGAACACGGAATGCTTTATTTGGTATTTATAAAAAAGCCATGATGTCTCTGTAGCGTAGCTAGGAAAGACCGAAGGGGCCCCCGTCCCTAGTGCAAAGGCTTGGAAGAGCCAAAATGGCGTACTCGTACTGGTAAATTCATTAAAATTTGCTTTGAACTTGATCGTCCTTTCCATTTTTTTTGGTGAAGGAGGTTTTTCTTTTTTGAAGGACAGGGGGCGGCATATTAGTTTCTCGACCCATTTGGTAATTTTTCAAGTTTCTCCACTGCTGGTGCAGTCAGCACACACGCTACCTTGTGGAAATTTGCTCTCCGCCACTACTATGAGGTAAGTTCTCACCATCGCCGCAAGCAGCCTCCTGGCTAATAGGAATTATTTCTACCGTATAAAAATGCCTTCAACTTTGTTTTTTCTGACTAAGGTACACATGGAATCAAATTTTATACTGTTCAAATCTTCCTCTAAGTCAAAACTGCATTGTCTAACTTCAATCACTGTAACAAGATCGTGTGGCGCTTACTTAGTTTATTACTAAAATGGTCGGTAAGAATATCCCCAATCATTATTTTAACTATCTCCCCAGATCTCATATTTTTATTAAAACTACGCTCCATGTTCTTTGGAATGAACACTACCATCAATTTCACGCCAAGGAGTTGGTGATTTCAAATCTTTTTCACAGCATATTATGAGCGTATCTCCACCCTTCTTTAGCATTATTGGATATTCTTCATTGGATCCAGGGACTAAAAGTTAAGTCTATAGCCTAACGACAATATTCCAATGGCACCTATAGTTGCACAGATTCAGATTCTGTTCCACAATATTGTCATATAAGGACGCTACTTTATGATAACATTAGTCAACTGAGGGTGATTTGGGGTCACTGAGCTCGAATCAGCCAACAGACTTAAGCTAACATCAGCCTATCAGCATAAGGTACAAACGCTCTTCTGTGACTTTTTTTAATTCAATCCTGAGAGGTTTAAAGTCTGAGGCAAAGTTGTTTCACATGAAAAGATAAAAATGTCTCTCACTTACACTACCCCTCCAGCTCTACTACTTAACTCCCTTATTGAGTATTTTATGTAAATTTTTGTCTGGAAAGGAATTAGTCCTAGAGGGGTAATGTGAATGTAAATTATGTAAAATAGAAAATTTTGTACTAAGATTTTGTTTTTTTAGTTAAGTTTACTAGATTTTTATTCCAAATTTGTTAGAAAATTTTCCCGAAATCTTGCTTAATAACAGTCAAAACAAAATCTATGTGGAACAAGAACTTGTCGTGAAACATAAGTCAGGGAACTCTGTCTCGGTTGCAAGTAGAACAGCATTGACAGCAGATTTCGAGTGTAGTGAAGTGCTTTCAGGTTAGCAACATAATTTTTTATTAGAACTTAACATAGCATCGCCTACTGCTTCACTGCATCTATTTCTTCATGGATGTATGGTGGAAAAAATTTTAAGGAAAAAACGTTTAAAAGGAAAATTGAATCGGTAGACGATTCTCCAAAAACTTTAGACAAACCTTAGAACGGGCTAAAAATAAGTGTAGTGTACTGCACTGGTTATTTTCAATTCTTTTCAGCGTACCTAAAGTTTTTTTTTAACATTTCAGATGTAGTTTAATTTTTTGTCTTAGAGAAAATACAACTTTAACTAAAAACTTTGCTAAAATTATATATATTATATTTTTAGAATACCATCTCAATTCAACTGAGATGTGTACATAACAAAGCTCTACAAAAATGTATTACATATATCCATAAACGTTATAATATACATTGTCTACATAGATAAATAACAAATTTTCTCTTCCAATTCAACTGTTCGCACTCAAACGAACCCCAAAAGCTCCTTGATTCTGCTGATATGCTTATGTGATTTTTGTTTTTTTTTTTTTCTTTTTTTTATAATTCCTAAACAGAAAATTTCATTACATTTCAATCAAAGACAATCCAATTCTAACGAAACAATTTATGTACGCAAATCTCAAATGAAGCTCTTCAGCAAAACAAAAAAAAAAGGAACATCCTAGTTAATGAAATATGAACAAAAGAGTACAATGAAAATATCAAAGAAATCATATGATGAGTTGAGTAGCAATTTTGTTCGTATCCTTGACTTAAATTAATGTAATGCTCTTAAAAATCAAAGTTGAAAAATTGGAGTTTCAAAAGGGTAGCTACACAGCCATTTAAATCAATGAATTATTAAAATACCTTTAAAATAACAAAAGTTGGTATGTCCTTAAGGGAAAGTATTTCTGTGATTCTTTCATTAGTGCAAAGTTTTAAGTGGTGATTTTGTGTATGTAAATTGCCATAAAGCCATACGAGCCTTGGGGCATTTTAGAATTCATTACATGGAAATATATATACCGGGTGGTATGCAGAGAAATAGTAAAAGCAAGTCAAATAATATAGCAAGAAGAAATATTTTTTTAATAAGGATTTGGAGATACTGCAAAACTTTTCCTGAAAATTATAGCAAAATATTACCGATATGCTCAAGAAAGTGTTAACGTAACCCAACCCATGTAGTTTAATTATATGGGCGATTTTTCAATTAATGTTTATATTTTTAATAATAATAACAGAATTTAGCTATTACAGCTATTAACTTGAAGCTTGTGAAAATTATAAAATTTTCTTCGGTTTTTTTTTTATATTGCTCTTTTTTATTGTAAGTATTAGCTAAGAACCGGAAATTTAGGAATAATTTATGCTTTACTATAATATTTTTCCAAATTTTCCGAAAAACTCATAATTTTGTTCATTTGGACTTGAAACAAAATCACTGCCATCTCATCTACAAAAAAAAAATTTTTTCATATAATTTCTTAATTGCTCAGATCGTTCATATTCCACTCACCCTGTTCACAAAATGTTGTGAGAACTTTTTGCTTTTAAACGCAATGCACAAGGTATTCAAGTTCAACGTCAAGTTCAGTGGTTAGTAATTAACTTGTGTATTTAATAGAGAAAAACTTTTAGTTCTTAGGCTTCAGACTATTTGTGGGTTTCTTATAACATATTCGTTTGGCGAATTATCCTTAGCGTATACTCATACCGCACTCTGCATTTGTGCGTGTGTTGGCGTGCAGCATAAATTGATGAATTGACCTATTTTTAAACAAAAGGACCAAAGTGCTTTTGTTCGTTCATTCATTCCATTCAGTGCTCAATGGAGCTATCAGAAATTGTGCATATGCTGTTGCCATTAGGCAAATTTTTGGCCAGGTTAAAGGACTTTAAAGTGTGCTGACAGACTATTATATTGATTTTTTACATATGCGAAATCAATGCAAAAATTTTATAAAAGGTGTGTCCTTCAATTTTCTCTTCTTTTATTTATCTTCTTAGCTTTTTTTTACTTTCTACACGTGCCACATGGGAAATATCTAAAAATTGTCAGAAATCGATTTATTCGTGATTGCGTGGATACATACTATGGTGTGACTGTTGAAAATTTGAAAATTAAATAGAAACCATATATTAATAAGGCTATTTTTGTGCCAAAGGAGTCGTTAGGCAAAATATATCGTATACCAAAGAAATTGTATTTTGTTTTATTTGTATAGCACAGTTAATTAAGTTATCATTAATGTACAAAGACAAATTGTCTCACAAAGTAGAAGTCTCTGTGGGAAAAGATTCTGTCCTTAAGTGTTTTATCCAAACAGTCGCCAAAAATAGTTGCAAAAGTGTTTTCATTTAGCGTCAAGGAGCTTAAAAATTTAAATGCAGCATAATTAAATAAGCAAAAGGTTATGTCCCTTAGAATGATTTTTTTAGAAAATAAGAATGTAAACTTTTTAGAACAAATTTTCTTTAGCTTGAAATAATCTCTTGTTTGAGGACAAAAGTTCGCAATAAATAATTAAGGTTCAACAGTTATTTAAAATGATATTTAAATAAATATTTTGAATTTATTGCGCTCTGACCTGAAAACTTCTGTTTAGATCTTTTTGAAATGAAGTCACTATAATACATAGTTGCGGTTCGCTTTGATATATAAACATACATATATCTAATTCTGTATTGGCTATTTTCTTATATTAAACAAAAATTATTTTTACAATATGAGACACTTAACCAACACACAAACAATGTTTATTAAAGTGGACTTATTTAGTTTTGTCAAAAATTGCAAAATCAAGTATGATGTAAATGGGAATGTTTAAGGTTGTGAAATATATTTGATATGAGAACAACATTTTTGGAGGATATGTGGTATGACAAAACATAAGAAAATTGTACCATGTTAAATATCAACTTTTCATATTTTTCGACTTCTCCAACATTTTTCGAATTTGTCAAAATTTTTCGGCTTCTTCAAAACTTTTCAACTTCTTCAACACTATTTGAATTTTTCAATATTTATTGACATTTACAGTAGTTTTCGTCTCTTTCAACATTTTCCAAGCTGTCATAACGAAACAAATTTAATTTCACACATCATGTCGCGGATGCGTGATATGCGCTCTTTTGATGGGGATCTAATCAATCTAAGGTTGTCGATTCTTTGAAATAGTAAAAATAAATCAAAAAAATAGATTTATACGGTTTTATAAGACTCCTCAGCTATGGCAAATACTACTATCTTAGGGAATTTTTGAAAAAGTGTACTGCATCTTGTACCAGTCCTTATGTTAAAATTCCTTAACCCTAGTTACTTTGACCCAGAATAGTAGAAGAGATTTCATTGTTTAGGAGAATCGTTGACACACAGTCACTATTTGTAAAGAAGAAAAGAAGACCAAATTTTTCAGCTTAGTAAATTGCTAACATATATACACGGTTCGCTTGAAGCAAGATCAAGATCGATAAAATTGTCAACCAACTCTGATAATGCACAATAATTATTTAGTGTTCGGAGATTCCAAAAACATGAACCACAAAATCGTACCTAATCACTTGCTCGTTTTATGGCAATTTTAAGGTAAACGCTTTTACCGATAATATTGTTAAAAATGCGTTCTAGGAAAAATTGTGAATAAGTCATTAAAAATTTAAATTTTTTTATTTTGCTTTTTTTGTGAACTTCGTAATCAAAAATACTTTTAAAACCGAGCGAGCATTTTTAAAGCCTACATAGGTTTTGGCTGAAGTCAACGTTAAGTCATTGCCATTTCGTTCTATCAATTAATATTTCCCATGCAAACATATCAATTATGTTGCTTACTGTATTTTCTAATCCAAAATTTGAAGGGAACTTTATATATGAACATGAAAGAGTGTTTTCAGTAGTCTCTGTTTCTTTAGATAAGAATAAGCAGTATAACTTTTTTAAATTAAACTTACGCATTTTCAGTCATAAAACCATAAAATGATAAATAGTGTGAAAATTTTCAAGAAACTCCAGGAAACTCTATCACTATTCGTTCATATTTCTAATAGTCAGCATTTTTCAAAAGCAATATGAACAACTAACAATAAGTATAACAAGTACACCAAATAATCTAAGAAAACGATCATATTTATTCTCTCACCCTCTCTCAGAATTTTTTCACATTCTCCCTTGTATACTATATATACGTAAACATCACAACGATCATGCTTTCCTGCTGGACTCCAAAGATTCACATGCATCTGACTATAATTTAGTGCTACAATTGAAACAAGCGGCGTAAGTTCTTAAAATAATATGTGAAGCCGGCATAAAAGATTTGTTGCTTTTAATTGATTTAATTTGTTTGTGGAATAGCTGGAATTGAAACACTTTACGACATAGAACAAAGAAAATAAAACATATGTTACACATAACTGAAGAAGATCATTCATAATTTTAGACTGAAATTGCAAGTGCAACAAGAAGTGAATAATACTAAGGAAGCATAATGGTAATAAACTTTAAAATAAAAAAAAATCGTACTAAATAGTGAACAAGAAAACTTCATGTATTGTCAAACTATAAAAAGTACGTGAAGAAAAAACTTAAGAATAGATAAGAATTCGATTGAGAGCATGTTGAAATGATAGTGATGATGTGGTCCAATTGCTATTGAAGAATTTCTTGCGATACAAAGCAACGTGTTGCTTTATAACTATATATATCATCCAGGATATCATCGTGTGTCCATGACTATAAGTCATAGACTTGCAATATAAACCCACACTTGACTGGCTATAGCTGTAGTTCTTAAGCTAAACGATAAAGAGTTTCTCAAAATAAAAAAAAATAATAAATTTTGCTCTCATGTAAAATCATTTAAATCCTTAAAGTGAAAATTTCCGTTACCAAAAAAAAAAATAAAGAACCTTGACCAACTTACAAAACTCTCATAAACATGGAACATACATAAGAAATAAAAAATCTTAAAGTTATAAGTAATAAACTTAAAAAAATGTTTAAGACAGATTGCATTGGCAACATTGAGAAATCGAAGAAATTGAATCTTTTCCAAAGAAAATTTGGAAGGCAAAAACTTTCTGCACTTTTCCTGCAGCAAAGTTTATTCTAGAAATGGCCGGCGGAAGTGTGCCGTTATATTCAATGTTCTTTGTGCTGTAAAAGCTGCAAATGTTTTTGTTTTTATAATGTTTAGCCTAGTTGGCAAGGCATTGTGTTTGTAACATGCTATACAAAATGTTACTATGTACTTTTAAAAATTATTTATATTAATTTTCTTTTTCTTTTTTTTTCAGTCACAAAGTTTTAAAGTCTTAGCGCCATACATTTTACTCTCGTTTGTCACATTACCATGGCCAACAGTGGAAGGCGCCAAAATTTTAGGTTTATTTGCGCATCCAAGCGAAAGTCATTTTACTGTAATGAGAAGCGTTGTAAAGGAGCTGGCCCGAAGGGAACATAATGTAAGTTTGGTAATAAAAAAGTAAACTCACAGATAAACATTAATGCATTAAAATAAAACTTTTTATATGAAAATTTCCTTAACACTTAATGCACCAGAACAATAATGATATCGCTCGAAAATTTGGGCCAAAGTAATCGCTAAGAAACCAAAAGAGCTAGCACTCGCGGCATGTATCGAAAAATATCAAAATCATAAAAAAAATATCAATAAGTGTCGAAAATTTGGGAATAATATAGAAAAGAGTAAATGTCGAACAATATTGAAAATTACTATAGAATCAACAAATTTTGTTTGAAAAAGTGTACTTGACCGGTTTTGATATCAATGTACTGGATCGGTTTTGGAAGCAAGTTCATGGACTTGGGCGGTTTTGAAATCTATCTGTGCATCAAAAATAAATTTAAAAAGTGTAATATTTCTGTCAACATTTTTTTTTTAATCTAAAAACAAAGATAAAAGCCTAGATTTTGATATTTGAGACTAACTCAAAGTTTGATTTTTTTGAACTTAAATTTTAATTCAAATCCCTTTTTACCTTTTATCCTAAATTAAGCATTTAGTAGTCTAAGTTGAAACTTATTTAAAACAAAATGCCATAAACATTTAAACATTATATTTTTATCGCAAGAGTTTTTAGCAAAAAATTATTTATTTTTAAACAACATCTATAAAAATTAAATTAGCTATTGATAGAACCTTTATGCATACTCTATTAGCACATATAATTTCACGTGCATTTCCGTACACATGCTACATAGATTTATGCAAAAATAGCTACATAACAATCAATATTAATTAAACAACTTGCTTTCTCTTAAACATGACAACACTTTTAATGTTTCGCACACATTTACCCACCTACATCAATACTTAAAAACACCAACACAGGTTACCGTTATTAGCAGCCATCGCCTAAATGAACGCGTGGAAAATTTAAAGGAAATTATAGTGGAACCCGAATTTGAATTTTGGCGCGAATGTAAGTGTTGAGCTGAAAAATTTCAAAGATATAAAAAACATTTCATTAATTTTCTTTTCTCTTTCTTTTAGTGCAAAAAACAGCTGGCATTGAAAATGGCCTACTAGAACTGAGTCAGCAAAGTCCAGGATATTTGCAAAAATCACTTGCAACCGTTGGTGCAGCTGCTACCGAATATTTCCTACAAAATAGTCACGTTCAAAATATTTTGCAATTATCAGCAGAGTCCTTTGACTATGACTTAATTATTGTAGATCTCTTTTATACTGAAGCACTCCTAATGTTCGGTGAGCACTTTCAAAAACCCATTATTGCTTTGGTCAGCTCTAATTTCGAGCACTATATGACATTGGTGCAAGAGAGCGTTGTACCGGTTGCATGTTCACCCATCGACTTTAATAGCTACACTAAGGATATTGGCTTTTGGCGTCGTTTATCTCACACACGCGAGTGTATGTCAAGAAGGCGTCAATTTTCACGTGGAAATTTAGCAGCACAGCAAAAAATTGTGGAGAAACATTTCAAGCACTACAAAGGTACTGAAGGGTTATTTTAAGCGTTAGGTTTTCAATTATTTTGTTTCATAACAAAAACTGTCAAAGGAGGGCGTGGTAATTTCCTCAGGCTAAGTTTTTTTAGATTATTTATGGTTTGTCTTTTATTTGAAATTTCCTGTTGGGAAAACCGTCCCAAAAATTTTATGAAAAGTTTACCCAAGACTAACGCAAAAAAGCAAAAATTGCCAAAAATCGATAAGGACATTTGCTAAAAAAAAATAAAAATACCCAGTAGTTGAAAAAGAAAATATTTTTTATAAAAAATACATAATATGAAAACCAATTTCAGTTGTAACAATTCTCGTTTTAAGTTTTCAACGAAAAAAGTATCACAATTCTCAAAAATAACCCCATTCCCTAGGTACACTACCCAACATTGCAGAGCTACAAGCAAAAATTGCTGTACTGCTATTCAACAATCACGTTCCATTGACAACACCACAACCACAACTACAAAATACCATCTTTGCGGGTGGGCTACACGTACGACCACCACGTGAGTTGCCATGGAATATACGTCGTTTTCTCGATGAAGCACGCACTGGTGGCATCTACATGAATTTAGGCAACGAATTGCAATGCAAAGATATACCAAAGGCTACACTGCAACTGCTGTTTAATGTATTGGGCAAAGCTAAGGAAAGTGTACTCTGGACTTGTCATGATAGCGTTGAGAAATTGGGAATAGAGTTACCAAAGAATATAGTGATACAGCATATGGTACCACAAACAGATATATTGGCGCATCCACATGTGAAAGTCTTTTTAATGAACGGTGATCTGCTAAGTCTACAAGAGGGCATTTTGCGACATGTACCTATGGTAGGCGTGCCACTATTTAGGGAAGAGGTGAGTTGCTCCTAAATATGTACATCGTAACGTTCTTTGATTTTATCAATCTCTTAAACTCATCTAGCATGACAATATGGAGCTTGCTGTACGCCTAGGTGTAGGTCTTAAACTGGACTTCACAAATCTAACAGAAACTTCACTTAGCTGGGCTCTACAATCCGTAATGCATGATACGACATATCAAGTGGCCATACGTCAAGCATCAGCAATTTTTCGTGATCGTCCACTAGGTGGTCTGGAAACTTGCATATATTGGGTAGACTATGTTCTACGACATAATGGTGCTGCCCATATACGTACATTGGGCGTGGGCATTGCCTCAAATCATTTACATTTATTTGATTTATTTATTTATTATTTTGTTATGGCTTTGGTTATAGTGGGCGTTTTAGTTTGTCTCTACTTTGTAGCGCTGTTAGTATGGAAACATCGTCAGGGGGATAGAAATAAAGTTTACTCAAAATTAAATTAGTAAAAATGGTGTTTTCAAAAGGCTTTCATAGACTTATAATGTAACAAATAGAGAGTTAGAACTTTTATTTTGAAAAATAAATCTCATAAATTTTTTAAAAATGTAACTTCAATTGTTTATTTAATAGTAAAGATGTGAATGCATTGTTATCAATCATTGTTATGTGAATGCAATAAGTTATTTTACAGAAATTATTTTGCAGACTATTAGATATACTATTTCTCTATTAAGAGACCCTGGAAGAATAGAGCTCCTCTTTGGCTCAAGTTAGACCAATGAAGACATCCATGCCAGAATCAACAAAGCTGAAAGCATTTTCCTGCTATCTTATCGCTTAACTCTGAAAATTTTATATGTCAGAATTATCCCCAACATCGGATTGCTTATTACTTAAATAACGAAAAAATATGATTTTCATCCAAAAAAAACTTTCGACAAGCATTGCAGTGGAATCTTCAGGGTAGCAGGAAATGCAGCCGTCCTAAATCATTGTGGAAGCGATCGCTAGAGCAAAAAATGCGTGAATCAGAAAAATGTTAACTTACGTTTCTACGACACTAGAAAAAGTTCCGTCTGACTAATCAGAAGCAAGATATGAGCCGCTGAAAACAACAGTGGTATAAGTCACATTTAAGTAGTTTTGAGAAAACCGGAGGTTTGCGTGTTGGTATAGCAAAAAATCAGTGCATTTGTTTTTGTCAAAGTTTCAACACTTTTGGAAAGTCAATTATTCAAAAATTAATTATGTGTAAAAATTATTATAGTTTTTGTAAAGGTTAGTAGCTTAAATTAAGCTTCAAATTAGAATACCACTCTTCCAATTTTTATTTCAAAGAAATTTGCGACAAAGTGGCTTAAGTCAGTGAGTTATACCACTTTTCCTTAAAAATTTTGGCCTTTAAAGCACAGTGCAACCTAATAGCCACTTAACTATTAATTCCTATATTCCTTTATTTTATTGAATATGTTAATTAAATTAAAATATCTATTTCATAAATCATTTTTAATTAAAAAACAAAATTTTTTTTCATCCAAAAAATACTAAAACAAAATTTTTAAATTTAACTAAATTTAACTCTAACGTAGCAAATGAAACAAACACAATGGCTTGCGCAGAGTTGTACCAGTGTTCCGCTTGAAGTAAGAAGTACTTGTTTCTAGCCAACTTAACGATGCTCTCTAGCGGCCATATAGCCAACTAAACTTTTAAAATTTTGTCTAATGATAATTACTGACGTAACAAGTTAGAAAACGGGTATAACTCATTTTTCGAAAATTTTGAGTTATACCACTTTTGCTTTCAGCGGCTCATATACATAAGTAAAAATCTGATTTTGTGACCTTTGATCTTGAATATCTTGAGCAGCAAACCGCAACGTGTTTGGCCTTTATAATCTATAGTTCCAAAAGTAAACAAAATCAATTACATTCTCTCCTCAGCAGCTGCTGCGTTGATTGTGCATCATTATATTCAACGTAATATTTCTGTAGAAAATAGAAGGCAAACTTTAAATGTCACCAAAAACATCTTAAAACGGAAAAGTTTTTAAATGATGCAGGAGAAAGCTATCCCATGCAAATGTCAGCGTAATCTTTAAGATGTTGAAGTTGAAATTTAACTCATGAAGCTTAAACTATACATTTTAAAAATTTTCAGACTAAACAATAGTTGTCCTGATATCGATGTTAATTGATTCTATTATATATATATTTTTACTGTTTTTTCAATCCAAGTTAATTATTCTTTTTTGCTAAGAAACCAACCATTGTCAAAGCACTTTATAAATTAAATTTCAAGCAGAACCTAAATATATGCTATGAAAGACGTTTAAAATGGTCATACTAGAAATGAGATATGACAGCCAACTTCATTGCATATCTTAAGCAAACTTATTAAGAAGTAATAATAATGTTACAGAAAAATCAAACCTTTTATATAATAAATAGCAGAAAAGTTATAATGCCTTATAATTTAAAAATAAGTCAATGTGCTATTTGCACACAATTTTGTTAAATCATTTCTTGTGATATAATTTTTTTAACAATAGGCGTTTAAATTTTCATTTAATATTTTACTTTGTATGTATTACCTAAAAATTCGAAAGTAATAATATGTCATAATCCCATATTTGGCACTAAAAATAATAATCAAGTGGCAGTACAAAATTAGAAGCAGCTGCATGCAACACAAGCCCACTCTACTAAATTCCCACTCTACGGAATCAATTCATGTTGCAATCAATTTCATAAGCATGTGTGAATTTTTATAGCTTAAATGGATAATTATAGCAACCTTGTTTAAAAACGTATTGTATATAATAGAGTTTAGATGAAGTAGACCAATATGGCATACTACTAAAGATTACAAAAAACAAAGATATTATATTGTTAATCAGTTATATATACTAAGGTACATACGGATCTCTTATATAGCTGAAATAATTTAATGTATTAAAAATGCATCTATTTCTTGTCTGATACTAACCCGAACTGATTTATGTATTTATGTCAAATTTAGTTTCATTACTTCAAATATTTTCCTCTGTATAAGCTGAAATGGGAGCTAAAACGCCATTAAATAAATCAGTCTGATAGATCATATTTTGAACTGTGGTGCGAGTGGTAACGTCTAGCTTATGAGTTTACTTGCTAAGTAAGAATTGTGTGTTCAATTAAATAAACCAGATTTTGATGTCAGAAAATTATAAAAGAAGAAAGATAAAAGAACAAAAGAACAAAAATTCCATTGCATATTTTAAGTTGTTAAAAAATTTTAAATTTCTTTGCATACTTTTAGTAGTTAAAGAACGTTAGAATGAAGTTGTCAGAGCCCACGAGCAAAGCGAGCGATTGCTATAAAATACGTTTGAAATAAAGTATGTAGGGGAGAGGGGGCCTAGTGTGGACAGTTTTTACATAATTATAAAATTGTATATGTAGACATTTATTTTTTGTAATAAAGTAATTTTTAGTGATTACTTACCTCTTACCATCATAATTACATCAACAGTTAAGAATTTTTTTTCATAAACGCATTTTTAAATTATTTTAAAAAGAGCTTACATTTGTCCGCACAAGCCCCTTACACGGGCCTAGTGTGGACAACCATTGATTTTACTAGGGGCTAATGTGGACACCAATAGAAACTTGGTAATTGAAACAGAAACTTAAAAAAAGAGTTCAAATATGTATTTTTTTTTTTTGAGGACAATAATAATAAATGTCATTGATGATGACATTTGATGAAAAACTTTTTTCAATTGGGTTTTCTTTAGCTCAGATTTGAGAGATAGAGTGAGTGCTACCAAGCGGCCAAGCGGTAAATGTATAATTGAGTTCATCTGGTTAGACATTTGCAGTATCAACATATGACGCTGCTTATGGTCACATGTTACTAACTGTTGTTCTCCATATACTTGTGTGGTGAATATTTAGAAACACTAGTAGTAGATTTGAGCATGTGGTACTTGCACCTACGTACTCGCTCGTCTATCCACATGCGTTTTGTGTGCGTACTTGATTTTCTTTTTTTTTTTTTAATTTCAAACTTTCATCAATGAAACGTGACCTTTGTATAGTATTATGGTATACCATATAACCTTCTTTGCACTCATTTTTTTCACTCTTATTCCTTTGTCAGGCATTTTTTTATTCAATCTATCCATTTATACTCGCTACTGCCATCAATGTTTTACCAACTGCTGTGATTTTGCTCAGCGAAAAAAAATCCTGTGATGTCATGCCTTAATACTTTTTTTTTTTGCTTGAATGATTGGCATCACTTCTTTCAGTTCTGAATTGAACATGGTGAATTTTTTGTGTGCCGCCTTTTTTTTCATAGCAATGCACTTCACATTTTATCCAACGTGTGTTAATACGATTAGAGGCATGATGTAAGAAAGTACGAGTACTTTAAAGGAGTGCTGGCTTTGGCAGTTCTGATTATTGCGTCTTTTTATAATTTACACAAGTACAAGTTTGCTTTGCTTAACTAAACTTTATCAAATTTAGATTCTTTGAAGAAGAACTCCATTCAAGTCGAATACTTTATTTCATTAAAACACACATATTTTAGTTTTAGTTCGTTTTATACGACTACCAATCCATTTAATGTCATGGCCTAGAGTCTTTCATTTCCGTTCATCTCAGTCTAGTTGTTTCCAATTTTGCAATTCAGTCTGGCGGCTGTAAAAGAGCTTCTTACATAAGAACTTATGGCTTAAGTTTTGTGGGGTGGTCGAAATATGACTTCATACTTAATAAATTTGGAAAATATGAACAAACATAGTTTTCAAGTTCTGGAGTCTCCGAGGAATGGCTTATGGCAAAATATTGTTTGTAATACTGAAAATAGGCTTACAAAAGTGTTATGAGTTTCACTCAAGAAATTGGTTATTGAGCTGTATTTAAGCTTCCGGAGCCTTTATTAGCTGAATATCGATATTTATTGCTTTACAAAGATTTAAAAACTGGAAAGGACCTTTCATATATGCATGCATACATATTTGCGATGACAATCCCGGGATCCTGGCCTTCTTCCAGTCCCGAAAATCCCGGGATTAGTTCAATTGAATCCCGGGAATAATTAAACATGTGTTTCGCAACACTTTTTCGTCTGACAGCTGATTTCACAACGATTTATTTTGCTTGAAAAAAAGCCACCATAGATTTTTAACTTGTTGGATCGTGAATTCAAAGTCTTAAAAGATGTAGTAAATGTACTTCAACCCATTAAAGTAACTTTTGAAACTATATGTGCTCTTGATATGGATCTATGTATATAAATGCGACATAGCATTAAATTTAATACTAAATCAAGCAAAATAAATCTCCTTTTAGCAATCTTTTGTTTAATAAAATTATAGAATAAAGAAGAACAGAATATTTACAAACTTAAGTTTGACTTTTCCAAAGCCCCATCACTAACAGTTATGTATATGATATTTTTCAAACTCGAAAACGAGACTAACAACTCCAATACCGATGATAACGATTTTACTGAAATAAGAAACTTAAAAGTTTAAAAGAAAAACTACGTTTTGACAACTTATTCTTTACTTTAAGCTCTAAATAAAGAAATAGATATATTTAGTAATGGTGGGGACAGGGACTTATATTTACAAAAAGCTTTTAAATTCCTGGCAACAATTCAGCCGCAAAGTGTTGAAGCATAAAGGTGCTTCTCATCTGACGGGTATATTTGTAACAAATTTGGGTCACGTTTGGAGGATGATACCTTGAATGCTTTAATATTTTTAAGGTCATATTTTAAAAGAGAATAGGAAGTTTTGAAATTTAATTTTATAAAAATATTTTCTATTAAAAAAAGACTTGATTACTTTAACGTGTAATAATGAATGTATTTAAACAAATTTGTGATACTTAACAAAAATTTAAGTTGTTTATATTATATTTTATTTTCCACTTATGTTGATAATTTCAAAAATTCTTAAGTCCCGGGACTATCCCGAGATCCCGGGATCGCATTTTCAAATTCCGAAAATCCCGGGATCAAAAAAAATCCCGGAATTTGGCATCCCTAAGACATATATGTTATACACATATCATTGATGGAATCAGGGCCGCGCCTAGGTGTGTGCGGACCCCGGGCCCTACTGAGAAAGGTTCTGGCCTGAAAGATGCAAGGGAATTTTTTTGAACACATGAAAAATTAAATTTTTACGATTATATTTACTATCACATTGCTGACAAAAAAATGTCAAAAACATTGTGCGGGCCCCCCTCTGTGACGCGAGCCCCTAGGCTGCAGCCTATGTAACCCATGCTTAAGTACGACCCAGGGTAGAATAAGTGCGAAATAAAATAAGTTTGAACTCATATGGTTTTTATTATTATTTCAAACTCTAAGAGTTCTACTATACAGCTTATGAGCATGTTGCAATTTTAAATAAAGTGAAATTATCATTAAATAGTTTGTCAAAGTTTTTGTGCCCACAGCTCGCAGAAAATGTACGCAATGGCGTGCTGACGTGGTTAATGCCTTATGTTCCATTTAAGATTAAAGTAATATGAAGAAGAAGTATGAACGTGGTTTACCTTTGACACAAAACTTTTTATTATGTGCAGTTTTATGTGTTTTACTAAATTTTTCTTACTCCCTGTTTTATTCGAAAAAATTAAAATCCAATTCCATTCTGTATTAACATGCCAATATTTTGACAAACGTTCGTCGTGTTATTTTTTTGTGGAACTTTTATGTGACAACTCACAAGAATATCTTATAATTGTAGCAGACAATACAAAAGTATAAAATCTTCAATATTATGTTATGAATCATTGTCTGAGCTTGAGAAAGCTTTATCATAAATTTCTGTTCAGCCAAAAATGTAAGCATCTTGTAAGTAACTCATATCAGAACAGAAGCAATGTAAAAAACCTAAGAAAAGCAAGCAAAGTTCATATTATTGATAGCATTTACATATGTACTACTTAGACATCAGTCTCTCTTGATAAGCAAATTCATACCCCTTAGTTCTTAGAACCCATTGCAATAAATAATGATTTTTTCTTCAAAGAAATCATAAGATTACCGTATGCAATTTATTCAAATTCTTTCAGATTCAATCAGCAAAACTTGCTGTCACATGTGTTGCATTTTTGAAGGCTCTATTTTACGAAGTTTCTAATTTTGAAACAAATATGTATGGGTTTTATTTTAGATCATTTCGTTCAAATGCCTCTTTTGTTTAGAATCTTAGACCTATTTCATAGGCAAACAAAATCAGAAGCATCAGAATGCTGAACAATAATTTTTTTATTTCATTCCTTTAGAACTCCTTGCCTTAAAGGCAAAAACTGGCTTCCACCTAATTTGGCATACCCGTTCCCACAAAAACAAAATATTTTTCTCGGATTTTTTCGAAAAGATTTGTTTATATCTTGAAGTATCCCAGGACTCTTTCCTATCCCACACCCTCTTTCTTACTTATATTGGTGACAATAGCAACGTTTTGTTATCCATATTGCTTTCGATATCATCAAAACTTTTTAGAAATTATAAAGTTAAAATTGGCCACGTATAGTGCGCTCACAAAATATTTAAAAAGAATCGCCAGGTCGATTTTAATACCAGTATGACCCAATTTTATATGTTTTTATATTTTAAAAATCTCCTCATTTCGATTGAAAAAAAGTCGTATAAAAATGATTTGTTGGGGTTGAAAACACTTTTGTCCTGAGCCGAGTAGGTTTTTACCAAATTATGTTAAACATTTTACATTGCCTTCCTCATAAAAAATCACTCAGTATACATTTTTTTAAGATGTGTAATTAGATTGATTGTAGTTAGATTGATTTGAAACGTTCAGTTGACAGTAATTACTATACGACCCATATACTCGTACCATCAACTGTAGCACATCTTGTAATTCGTTATGATCTGCTCTCAGTTAATTCTGAAAATGAGCAAAATTTACATACTCGAATCAAAACAAAATAATTAATTAATTGTGCAGACAACAGAAAATTAAAAAAGCTCCAACAGAATCATTATAAAATTGTGCTACATTTGAGATTTTTAATTGATTTTGCAAAAAAAAAAAACCATTCAGTGAAGTAGATAATTTTACCGGGAAATTTGTGCTGGGAAAAACAAAAATTTTTGCAATTATTATAAAAATTTTACTATTCAACTGAGCTCTGTGTGTATTTTGTATGTTTTTTTTTAATTTTTGTTATTGATCAATTTGTGTTATCAATGCTAAATTGTTTGCTGATCAAATTGTGTTGATTGCCATGTGATAAGCGAAGTTTGAAAGCTTTAAAATGAAACGCGAGTATTGTTTGAAATCGAGCTCAGTTTAAAATCGAACGTGTTGTGAGTAAGTCGTTAAACCAAAAGCAAAAAATAATAAAAACGAAATTCTAAAAAAAATAATAATTAGTAAAACCAATCATCAAGCGTGTAATACGTTAAAAACAAAATGTTTATTAAGGTTTTACCAATATTATCGCTGCTGAGTCATTTGGTTTGTAAAATTTATTTTTGTTTATGTTGATATTTAGCAATGAAATATTTATACAATCGGGTGGAGCGAAATTTATTTATATTTCGAATACAAGTGAAAATTATTCTGTGCTTTAGAGCACTTGGAAAATTAAAAATTATTGAAATAAATTAACTTTTGTGACAGAACGTTATTTTTTCATGTTTTTTAAGTAAAGTGCTTTTAGTGCTCAAAAAAGAACATGTAAACAAAAATGTTTGCTCAGATCAGGTTTTAACCATTGTAACTTGCAGTTATAGCTTTTCTAAAATTCGCTTTTATTTCAAAAATATGAATGTCGTATGCCGGGTTGCAAAGTTGAAATTGTTGAACTAACGGTCTTTCAAAAAGCACAAAAAAGTTGATGACCTTTTTTTGTCAGCATTAAAATCCCGCAAATGTAAAATGCAAACATTTTTCTGGAAAAAGTTTGTGGCTTTTCTTATTCTTTTTGCTTACATAAAAATAGTTTCACCTCCAATTAAGGGCCTCATACGTGGCCTACGGCAGCTTTGGCATGCAATTAGCGGCCTGGCCGCGTCAGAAGCTGCCACTTGGCAACCCTGGTCGTATGAAAGATATCATATATCATATCAGACAAGTACAGCGTTTTTATGAAGATGTCTCGGGATCCCACAACAGTTTTTTGAAATTTTAATAATATTTATAGAAATATCATATCAGTAAGATCAAAATCAGAGCAAATCTAATTTTTAATGAATCTTAAATAGGTCAAAAAGGAGTTTCTTCCCAATAACTGCTAAAGTAAGCTTCAAATAAAAAAATATACCAAGTTAAAAGACATCAAAACACATTGATTTTGTTCCCAAAAAGTGTTCGCAAGTCAAGATTTAACCCACCTTTCATCGTCTTATAACTTACTATAAAAACCTCAATTCCGTCCGGTGAAAAGTTGTCAGCATTATTCGTCAAAATCACAATTTCTGTTCGAACATTTCGAGTTCTGTTGAGAATTTCAAATCGATGAAATTTGGGTCAGATCTGGTTAGACTAACGTGACCAGATATTTTTGATCAAAACGCGGAGCAGGAAAAGTTGATGAAACTTTTTTTAAGATTCTTTTGTTTTAACTGCAAAAAATTGTATGTAGGTACTAAAAAAAACGTCCTCACTTTCAAATCCCGAAAACAGTAGCAGATATCTCCATATCAGATATCTCCATTTATTTTTAAGGAAAATCATATATTGACTATTTCCAAATCGTGCTTGCATTCTGCATACTTAGGTTAGGTTAGGTTAAAAGGGTTGCTTGCAAAGCAAGATTCACTTTTAACACTTTTGCATACTTTTGTTTTACCATTATTTTCGTAATAACTTTTTATCATAGGAAATATATGACAACATTGTACGCACATATAGCTTTTTCGCTGACTGTACTTCTGTGGGCTTTGAATGTTTTGAATGTTTTGTTTGCCAGCTCGATTTTTTTGCTTTGCACGATTTGCAGAAAGTAATTTGGAATGTTGCTTTTGTTATGTTCTTTGAAAATAGTACCGTAGAGTGGCTTGGTAATGATGAAAAACAAAAAATTGACATTTCCATTTTGGAAAAAAAAAATATCCTGACCTCAAATATGTTTTAACAAGCATTAAACTCATGTCATTTCTCTCTCATATTAATACAAATCCACAGTGAAATTTTAAGCGCAAAAAAAATTGGGGTTTTTGAGAAAATCAGCCTTTTTTTTCATAAAAAGTGCTAACACTCCGCCAATTTTCAACAATTTTCAAAATATCTTAAAGATTCTGACAGAGAATCAGAAGTTCTATTCGAATCAAAAGACAAAAATTAATTATTTTGATTTGGTTGAAAATGCGGCTATTTTGAAAAAATTTTCATTGGTTTTTCAAGCTCTGACACTACAATTTTAAATGGGCATAACTTCGTAGCAAAATGAGACTTATTATTTTCAATGAAAACGCGGAACGCGCGGAGCAGAAAATCAAAAGCGCGGATTTGCTCCGTGAAATGCGGATCATATGGTCACGTTACGTTAGACCAAAATCGATATGTTTTAATATCTTCCACAACATTGGTCTTGTCATATTTTTCTAATTGAAGTTTACTTTTCCAGTTATTGTGAAAAGCTCACTTTCACTTTAAAATTTATTAAAAAATAGATGTGCCTCGATTTTCATTTTCCTGATATGATATTTCTAGTTCAAATACCATTAGAAACTATGTATATGCACCTATATTAAAAAGAATTATGGGTTCCGTAAGACATCTTTATAATAAGATTCTAGAAAACTTGACTTAAGTTAAGACGTTTGGATTACGTATCGATGTATCAATGATTTCGGTAATGTATCAAAAAATTATTTAATTAAAAACAACAATAAATTTGAAAATGATAATGCCGTTTTTGAACTTTGATGCTTTTGAACTGTAACTTTTCTACCATATTATGATATAAAGAATTTATTTTCATTTGATATGCATTTTGTCCAAAAAAAAAATAAACTTGGAAAAAACTTTAGAAAAATCGTTATTTCTCAAAGACCACAGAACCGATTTAAGTTTTATAACATCCAATAATAGGACTTCGTAAATGCTCTTACTATGTTTTGCATTTTTTTCAAATCGATACAGAAGTTCGTCACTTGTTGTTTTTATAAAATTTATCACATAACCGTGAAATTCATTGCATGCTTATGACGAATAAAATTGCTCTTTTTATTGACTGAATAAGAAAAGATTTTATTTCAAGAAAGCAAGTTTTTTTCATTAAGCTCTGATTTTTTTTCTCTCTTTTTAGTTTGTTCCATATGTTGTTGCAGAACTTACAGATTGTTCCCAGCTACCAAAACCTATTGTAAGTAAGACATACTATTTTCATAAACCTATACATATGGATTTCGAAGAAGTTATTAAACTAAATATTGACCTTTGATCTTGAGCGAAATTGAAAAGATCGTTTTAAAGCCCGCAGTATCTCCAGCTTCAGTGACCTTGAATATGCAGTTAAGAAGCTACTTTTTATTATATTTTGCTTGAACATGTGAAGACCCATAGTAAAACGACGCCAGTAAAATAAGATATCAAAAAACTTTCAAACGAAAAAGCTGTTGCAGAAAAATGTTCATTGCATATCGATAATGACTATAGATGCAATGTTGCGTTCAAGACATACTGTACTGATTGAAACAAACAAAACAGAACGACTGTAAGAGTTCGATTAAATAATGTTTAATTATAAAATAATCAGTCGCAAAAATCAACTTTTTTAAAAACCATATGTAGAACACGCCAATTTCATAAAATATGTGGCTGGCAGCACCACAATTTCGAAAAATAAATCATAGCATGACTTTAGGCAGACAACAAGGCTATGACAACAAGCGAGAAAGTGACAAAAAGATAACAAATGTAATATGCGCACCCTGTACACCTCAAGGTCAGTTCCTCAGTAGCTCAAGTGTTAGAGCGGCCGTCGCTAAAAAAATATGCAATTGCAATGCATGAACGCTCAGGAGTTCGAGTCCATGTAAAGAATTAACCAAACTGGTCTGATGAGACTATTGGTAATAGCCGAAACATGTCACCAATTACCAGGTTAAAATTGTTCCATTTGTTATCTTTGTCATGTTTGTTGAATAAAAAAATAGCATGTGATCAATATGTAAAAATTTACCATATTGTTCTTTGCTAAAATTTAACTGTAAGAGTTCGATTTAATAATGTTTAATTAAAACAGAATTATATTTATAAACCAAGTTTTTAAATCCAAATTTCTATTTCGACTTGACTTTTTAAAAAAAAAAATCACATTTTCAGAATCCACACGAATGCTGTAATTATCCTGAGCTTTTCAAGCAGAATGCATTTGATTACTGTGAAAGTACAAGGCCAACTGGTCAACAGGTAAACTGTTAATTTTAAAACAATTTAAGCATTAATACGATTAGAAAATTCTATTTAGTGTTTCTATGAATGTGTTTTTGGTGCTACCGAAATTTTTCGAAAGAACCAATTTAGTTACGCCAAGGCGGAAGATTATGTCGACTGGGTTATGAAAGCAGACGATACATTTTCGATACTTTATAAAAATGCATATCAAAAGTGTATTGACAAAGGTAAAGTATCATATAATACTATTAAGCTAATGTCACTCACACAATTATGTGAAGATATATTAACCAGGAATACATAAACTTATTTTTCTTTTTTTTGCAGTTAAAGATATAAAAATGAATTTATTGCGCTTGCATAGAAGAAATGGCTGTAATCCGCAACCGGAAATGGTTTATCTCTGTGTACAAAATGAGATGTTTTCCACATGTCCGAACGATCATTGGAAATCTGATATCAAGGATTGTGTTAGCAAAAAAGATTTTATCTATAATTGCATTCGTGATAAATAAATAGTGTATGAATAAACTGTCAAGAAAGGACTATATATATAATATTATTATATCAGATTCAAATGACAGTTGTAATAATATTTGTTTAATTCAACATATTAAAAAAACATCACAATCAAAAACATACATATCTGTATTTTTCTTGTGAAAACAGCCAAAATATGCAAGATGATTCTCGTTTGTACGCAGCGTGAGCGAAATTATTTGTAATGTACTTACAAAATCAACCTTCTCATAATTATTAGAAACCTAAGTTGACACGCCCTAACGAGATAAGTTATAAGGTAAATTAGGGATGACCAACTGGAGTGCCCAAGAGTCGACAGCGCGCGTTTACTACAAAAATTTCGCGCTAGTATGTGTATAAATGTGAGTAGGAATTCCAACGAAAAAAAAACATGAGTATGTATAAAAGAGTTTTGTCTTTACCACGTAAAGAAAACAATACCCAGTAGAAATTCGTGCATCACTGATGTAAATAAATAAATAGACTGCGAAAGCATCGCATGGCTACACAAAAAATTATTAAACTCAAAATTCATCAATAAAAACAAAAAGTACTTTTCCGAGAACTAAAACTATTTTTCCATGAATATGAGTTTTTTTACAACAATGATGCACACAAGAGCAGTTTTTCTAGTCTCTCATTTTTTTACAAGTCAATAATTCATACGTAAGAAATTGCCTTTCGCAAAAATAATATCTTTGACCTGAAATTATCACAACTGGCATTGCGCAACTCATTTGCGCACTTTTTTTTTATTTTTATACGTTTGATTCCGACTGGGTTTCTTGCATATAACTTTTCAAACGAACCAGCGCATAGAAATCAGCAACTGCACGGCGGGGCGAATGATGGCACGTTTCATAGCTTGTGACCGCGGGAGGGTAAATGGCCAACCCTAATGTAATACGCTATTTATATTCTCTTCATGGCATTTCTACAAACAAATAAAATCCTACAGACTAATAAGCTTCACTATCGTTCTTCCTTACGCGTGTATGAAAAATACTTTGTAAATAAAAAAAGTCTCAAAATCTAAGCCACAAAAAAACCCAAATTTTGAAAATCTCCTTTATGTGTTTAATCAAGACTCTTTTAAACAATACTTTCGAACAATTACAACGAACACACTCGCGTTATCGCAGATCTGTCAAAAGTATTTATCGAGACTCGAAAGCAGGCAACATGACAAAAATCTTGGAAGCCATCTTTCTTTGAAAAATTGTGTTCGCACTGAAGGCGTGTTTGAATACTTTTGAAGTGTTTTAACAGGTAAAAATTACATAAATTTATAATAAAACTGCTGCAAACAATTAACAAAAGTACGCACATTAAAAAATAATTGAATTAACTAGCAAATAAAGTGTTAAAACGTGTAATATCAGTGGACACACGTGGACTGCCCTGTCAGTGATGGTGCTAATGTCAAAAAGGAGCATCTCGGTGCTTAAATGTGAGGTTATGTGCTACGTCTCATTCTCAACAAGAAATTTGCGTTAAATTTGTTTACTGTTTGCAGTTTTCAAAAAAATAAAATTCTAAGCTAACAAATTTGCTCTCATTCCCCTCTATAGTTATACAAAATGTCTGGTACTACAGCCACAATTCGCACCCGTAAATTTATGACCAATCGGCTGCTTGCCAGGAAACAAATGGTCTGTGATGTCCTTCATCCAGGACTGTCCTCGGTCAACAAGAAAGATATCCGCGAGAAACTCGCCGCAATGTACAAAGTGACACCAGATGTTTGCTTCGTCTTCGGTTTCCGCACAAACTTTGGTGGTGGTCGCTCTACAGGATTTGCGCTCATCTATGACACCCTTGATTTTGCTAAGAAATTCGAACCTAAACATCGTCTTGCACGTCACGGTCTATTTGAACAGAAAAAGCAGACTCGTAAACAACGTAAGGAACGTCGCAACAGAATGAAGAAGGTGCGCGGTACAGCTAAGGCCAAGATTGGTCAAGCCAAGAAGTAAAAAGGTGTGTTTGTGAAATTCCAAAAGTTTGCAATAAATGTACAATTGTTAATTTTTATAAAACCAGCAACTATAACAAAAATGCGGTTTGTATTGTATTTACTTTTGGAGCGAAGAGTTGCGCTGTATCTTGTGGAAGGAGACTTTGGTTTTTTTTATTTATAAGTAAATAAATTTTGCTTTTTAAGTAAATTTATCAAAAATAAGCGCTAAACTTGTTTGTAATTAGTAAAATTTTATATGTTGCGAGTTTGCGGTGTTAGTTCATATTTGCGCAATTAATTTGAAGCATTTGGACCTTAAGGAACTATCTTTTTTCGGGATAAAAAAATAGCTCATCAATTCATATATACTATTTATCCACCAAGTTTGAGGAATGAATATTCGTAAGATTTTAAAATAAGCTTTAAGTCAGGGAAAAAGTTTATAAATAAAGACTACACTCTTAAAATTGGGACGTGATTGAAAAAAATCTTAATTTATAGTTCTGCTTGCAGTACCAAATTCAATAAAATTTATTGCATTGAATTAAGGAAGCAACAATTTTTTCATTTCCAAATTGAAATTTTTTACCTTAATGTTAGGTTACATGTAGGATTCAGCATCGCATCAACCATTTTCAAAAAATGAATAAAATAAGTCACTTAATACGTAATTTTCAACTTCCTATAGATTAATTACATCATAACCAATTAGGCTCTCTATCCTTTGCTTACGCCTACTGCCCCCAATAACATACAATGTTCAAAACAATATTTTCTGAATTTATAAAAATAACGGAAATTTATCAACAAAGTTTGACAGTATCAAAATTACATTTATATCAACCGTGATTAATTGGATTGTCGAGCTACTACTGCAATAGGAAATAGAAGTTTGTTTGTAACAATCGAAAAACAGCGCTTAGGGTTCAAGTATTGCGTAACGCAATTTTTGAAGTTTTTTACCCACCCTCTTGAAACGTTACGGTATCGCCCAAGTGGCCATGTTTACCTAAAAGTCATTCTAGCGACTTATGTTTTAGTCGCGTTTGCGATAATAATAAATAAAACAGATTTTTAACACGTTCGAACCCCCGCCCCCCCTAAGTGCGTTACGTAATACTTGAACAGCCACTTACGCGCCCATTTCTACAGATAAATCGATCCAAAATGTGCACTCATATCGTCACCTAACATCAAAGAAGCCGTAACCACAAAAAATTCAAAATCGAGTTTTTGATTGATTGTGATGCATTGGACTTAACTACATGTCTCTACAAAATTTGTAAATCTTATGTCCAATAATAGCGACTTTGTTAACAAAATTCAAAAAGCCGTAACAACAGGTTAGCTAGAAATTGTTAAAATTATCAATTTTGTATTCAAGTAAAATAAAATGCAATATAAATAATATTTTTTCCCCATTTTTCACATTATCCAGTACAAATATTGAAATTTACAATTAAGTTGATATATGATGAGTGGTCCACGCAGACTTGTAGTCCGAATTATGTGCCATAGTGCGTTTTCCAGTCTACTGCCTTGCTGCTGCTACTCTGCGCTTAGGTCATGAATCGGTGGCTGCTGAATGACTCCAAGAAGTTGGTATCAAAAGTACTTGCCGCCCTGGTCTAACTGTCACTTTTGACATCCGGCTTTTGCAATAGCCGAAAATAAACAAAATTGCTAATTTTTTTAAATTTAAGAATTCTTTTACTATCAGCATATTTATATAATTAGTTTATTCATGTAACCAATGCAAACAAAATATTCAGCAAATAATCAAATGTGAAATCTAGCGGATTAGTGAAATGTATACATTGTTGTTGATTGATAGTTCTTATCAGCAGTTCCAGTTTCGAATCACAATAAAGTGATCAAAGCTAAAGAGATAACAAATGCGCCACTGGACGGACATTCGAAACTTTCCAAAGGAACCAGCTGGTACTCGTCAGTCTCAAGTTGTGTGTAGAATGCGATAGTATCGAAACTTAGTACGCAACGACTACAACGACGACGCAGTAATAGAAATAAAACAAGCGATAAAAATAGCCAAATAGGCCAAACCGAAATTGGAGTGAAATAATATTCAAGAAACTTTCAATTTAACTCAATAGTAGCCAATATTTTCATAACAACGTATTAATAATTCAAGTATATTAAATCTAAAATTGAAGATGTGCGTTTAAAAGTGTTGTTCAGTTCAATATGTGACTTACATATATTTTTTACATGTTTATAACGTCACGTTAGAGTGACGTTTAATATAAATCTAATTAAAGTGCCCTTAACAATTGCTATTAAAAACAGTATCAGCCCATCGCAAGTGAATGAACTGTGTGCTATTACAAAAGTCAGAAAATAGTTGGCTAATGCTTGCCTTTAATAGGGTTAAACGTTTTGTGCAAGATCAACAGCAAGTCCTCACCGGTAGGCAATTCAGTCTTCCTACTATTTGTATCAGCGAAAGCTTATCTATAGTTTGCGAATTTCTTATTTAGAAAAACAAGTATTTTCTTGTGAACTTGAGCAAATATCGCTGCCAACGAGATAACAGGAATATCAACATGTATAAATCAAAAGGAATTTTTCATCAGCTAATCAAAGGTAAAACTTGTTCATGGCTGCAATAGTCTTAAAATAATGTTCGAGTACATACACTAGATCGGATACCTCTTGAGTGGAGGATAGATAAAGATTTGACTGGTTTGCTCTAGTTATGTTATTTCTAAAATTATGATGAAACATGCTTCTTTTTATTTTTTTTGTTAAAAAATTATTACTTCATTTAAAAATTATTTGAAGATCTGCAAAAAGCGAGTACGGAGTCCTAGAAAAACTTTTTTATTTTGTTTTATTCAAGTTGAATTTATTAATAGACAATAAGTAAATATGATGTTAATATAAAAGATGCAAACAAATGTGTGTGTGTTATTCGATTGAGCAAAAACATTATTTAGTGATAAGATACATATTTACATAATTACTTTTTGATGTTTATTTTTGAAAACCACAACAAATTTCCTTACTGGTTGTATGGAATTGTATGGTGTTTTTTCACGTACAAAAAATATATTATAAGGAATAAAAAAAAGTAAAGCTGTCAACACATATCAGTACTGATAATGCCCTGGGGACTTATGCGGTAGTCAAAAAATTTTTGAAAAAATTAAGAAATAAATCCTTACTCTTTTACACGTTTATTTTTGTGCTAAAATACACACGGTGTTCAAATGAGGAGTTAAACGAAATATATTTTTTTCTTGGAAATTGTTAAGAACAACGTCCAGATCAATCATAAGTGGGTAATATTTGAAATCCTATCGTTGGCACTTTAATGAAACCATTTTTTTTTTAACTTTTAAGACTTATTTTTATGGGACGTTATGAACTTTATTCCCAACATTTTCCAAAAAAAATATATTCCTATTTCCTTAATGTACGTTCTCGAGTTAAACACCGCGCATACTTTATATAACAGCATTCTTATAAAATAATTTTAATAACTACCTACTTTTTCTTAACTCAAATAATTTAAATTTTTTTATTAAAAAAAGTGATAAATGGCTATACATTAATTACTTAAGACTTTTTCGATGATTTTTAAACTCCCACGTTAGAAATCTTAATATTAAAGCATACAAATATGATACAGTAAGAAAATAATCTTACGTTTTCATGTGCAGCCCCAAACCACAGATCTACAAAAACAAGATTTTCATGCACTTGTTTTACTTAAATCCCCCAAATTTTTAGTAGAAAATGTTAAAAATTACATATTGCAGGTATATAACAATCATTTAAAAAAGTATCAAACTTCAAAGATGTATAATTTGATAGACATAATTTGAAAAAATTGTTTTGTTGATAGCAAAAAAAACCTGAATTTAAAAAGCAAAAACTACGAGATTTTCAATATGTAAATTTGTTAGCCGGCAAAAATTTTTGAGATATTTATAGTGTTTTATACAAATAACACTGGATAATAAAAATATAACAAAATATCAATTTATTGTTATTAACTACTGATAACTTTGTGGATAAAAAAGAATTGAAGTTTTTTCTTGGCGAAAATTAGTATTCTTAGCAATTTAATATTTTTAAGTTTGACCGTGTATGAATTCATACGAATTGCTTTTGTGTATAAAATGGGCATTAATTGAAATGCATTCTGGTTAAAATTGTGACATTGAAAATTTCTGTGAAAGCAGTTTAAACTAATAACTTTCAATTATGCAAAATTATAAAACTCTCAACATTTTTTTCACTGTTTACCAGTGTAATTTTTGTTGTAAACCAAAGTTCCTTCTCAGCAATGCAAGTATAAAAGGGAACAAGATGTTATAAAATTTAAGTATGCCACATTTGGCAAGAGTTAGATAGATTAACTTGGAGAAATGATTAACTTAACTTTTTAAGATTTTCATTATGGATTGTATCACTGGCAGCCACTTTGAGCAACCTACTAGATACAAAGTTAAAATTTTGTCTGTGCTTGATTTAGTACTAGTAAAATAAGAAAATCAAAATCTGGCAGCCTTGGCGCGGTCGCGAAGGTACACCCTAAAATTTTCAAAATGTTGTTAACAAATGTTATAGCTTATTAAATTATCTTTCACATGACATCTATATTTTGGAAATCCCTTCAGCCGTTCTCCAGATATAATGATTTTTTCAAAAATATTTTGCATTTCGAAACGTTTAGGGTGTACCTTCGCGATCGCGCCAATTCTGCCAGATATTGATTTTCTTATCTTACTAATACTAAATTACATATACACAAAATTTTAGTTGTGAGTGTATGTTTTTTTATGAATAGTTTGCATTTTGAAAATTTTAGGGTGTACCATCGCGTTCGCGCCAAGGCTGCCAGATTTTGATCTTCTTATTTTACTAGTACTAAATCAAGCACAGACAAAATTTTAGCTTTGTATCTAGTAGGTTGCTCAAAGTGGCTGCCAGCTCTCCGACTATTATTATTCGCTCTCCAAATACAATGTGTAGGAAATTCAATTGATTTTTAGTTTTTTTTTTTTTGACTATGTGTTTAATGGAGTTAGTCAGTTTGGTAAATAAACTACATTTAATTTGATTCCAGGAAAAGATGTCCTAATTATTTTGTAAACAACTATGCAAGTGGAAAGAAATCGCTGCCAAGAAAGAATTATTTTTTTTTTAATAAAATTTCCTAAAATCATTAAAAAGCCAGCCAATTTTAAATGTGCAACTACATCTCTCTCTTTTCGAAGCCATTTGAAAAGATGAGAGACTACCTGACAAATGACTTGAAAAACAACTTACGCAAATACCTAATAGAGTCACTTTACCCTATATAAAAATTATAGAGGAATCACTATTATAGCTCGGCCTTTAAAGAACTGAAGTCATCGTCAATCGCATTAAAAGCAATCTCAAGAGATTACTGCGCAGACAGAACCGTTTTCCGTACAATTCGTTCACATCCATAAAGCCACTCTCAGTATTATCCTGAAAAAAATATGCGAATGGCTAACGAGCTTGCAATCATGCTTCACAACTGCCTTTATATACAAGACTGATATAGAGAAAAGATTTGGAACGCACTGGAAACAAAGAATACTGCTATAAAACTTTTTAGCATTATTAAGGCGTACTATAACAGGCTTAAATGTCAATTCATCCAAAAGAACAATCGCAATTTATGCCAAAATTCTATATTAGTTAGATTGTAGTTTGCGTGTAAGCGGACACGTGAAGCGAAATAAGAAAATATGATTACTTACTTATTTTGGGTCAGTTAAAATATGATTAGATTAAGTTTTTTTTGAGTCATCGTCATATTTGTTTGCATATAAAAAAATTAACAGTGTACCTAAGACATTATATTTAAGATACTTTTATTCCCCTCCGTCAAATCACATACAAATGGTAACCAGCGGGGTCTGACCTTAAGGTCAAAGTCGCAAAGCCTCTGAAATATAACGACTCTGGATGTACCTACGCCTTAAATCAAACCAAAACCTTTTTGGTATCTGAGATAAGATGTTTAATTGCTATATTTTTTAATTAACTATTTTTATTTAAACCATATCACTAAAATAGAAAATGATCGTTGTATAATAACGATTGATTTTACTTTCAATTAAAAATGTTGCGCTCTACACTTGTACGCTTGTTAGGTCGCACTTCTGATAGCGATTAGTGTGACTATTTTTGCGTACGTCTATTTTTAGAACAGCTTAATGATAAGTAAAAGCATGGAAAATTTTTAATTTTTTCCATGCTTGTTTATTTTTGTGTAGCAATTTGCAAAATCAGTGATTGCAATAAATAAATTTAACCAATATTCATTGGTTGCATTGTGTGTGCTTTTTCTTTATTTTTCAATGACAGTTTTGAGCATTGAGTAATTACTTGAGTGAGTTATTTAAAGTAATTTTTGTATCTTTGAGCATGTTATCTGAGCTGGGAATTGGTATCCGCAATAGACTTTTTCAATTCTATAGCAAAATAATTTATCGATTCCAATTCAGGAATCAAAATCTGAAATTGAAAAGTTTTGATTTAATTTCAAGGAATTGGAATTGATTTTATCCTTTGCATGGCAAAATAAATGATTCATTTGTAGATTTCTGCTTTCTTTCCAAAGAACTTAAATTCGGAATTGAGTTTTTTAATTCTTTTTCAGGAAATCAAATTTCGGAATTAAAAGGCTTGCATTCCTACTCAGCTCTGCATGCTGTTATTGTATACACTGGAGTGGATTGGCTTTTGACAAAATATTTATAAATCTAATGAAAGCTTATCAGCTTTGTAAATTTGCTATTAGTGTAATGTTGCAAAGCGTGTTTCTAAGAAACTTTTTTATATTTTTGAATTTCTTGAAACGAAATTGTTTCACCCAAAAATATTTTTTAACTTGATGACTTGTACATTATACAGCACATACGCGTGCCATTTCTAACCCGACTGACTTTGTAACACACATAATTTTGTTCTTTCCTATACCGTTTCCAACTCAAAAATTAATTTATAACAGTTCAAAATACCTATATTTCTCTCAAACATATCTTTAAATTTTCTCTTACTGTCAATAGCATTCTTAGATGAAAGCGGCCAATTATGGAATAGGTTCCTAATATGAAAAAAGTTACTTCTTATAAAGAAACAAAGTCTAGTCAACCTGCCACCATCTATCTCATTCACTCATATTAACATAATCTATGTATATTAGGGTGATTCAAATTTTTTTCATTTTCTTTTTTTTAAGGTGCTTTTGCTTAAAAAGTAAGTTTATGATATGAAGAAAAAGTTCACGAAAATTCAGCTCTGTTTCTCAATTTTATAAGGTGGCTATAACTTTGCAAGTAAACATCACAGACCGCCACTTGACAGCTCATTTTAAAGGGCAAGGACGGTACTAAATGATGCTTTTGTTAAAATAAGCTGATCAACTTCCTTTGAATCCTATAAAAACATCATGTTTTAGGTACTTAACCTCAAATATTTCAGAATAAATAATGGGTCAATTCTGAGGCCTGATTCGGATTCAGCGCAAAAACTGCTTCGAAAAACGACCGTCTTCAGCCCAACAACATTAATCACCAATTCATTCAGATACCTTTTAGATAAAAAATAATTTTTCCATACAATTTACTTGTAAAACTAACAGGCTTCGGCGCCACCTTATAAAATTGAGGTAGAGCTGAATTTTCGTGAAATTTTTCTCCATATCATAAACTTACTTTTTAAGCAACAGCACCTTAAAAAAAAAACAAAAAGAAAAAAATTTGAATCACCCTAATGTACATATATGTTACCGGCCAAACTAGTTACGTTAAGCCTATAGATGTGCAATGAAATTTTAATGCAAAAGCACTGTGGTTAGTGAAGTCTACGACAGTAGCAAAGTCAGACAACAAAATATGTCAATTTCATTGTATAGTTGGCAAGTGGTAAATGAGGGTAATTGGGTTACCTACGGCCGCGGTTAAGGATTTACATCCTCTAATATGTCCAACAGCGGCTTTGCGGTGGCCTTCGGCCGCGGTTCAGTCTATAATATGTGCAACATTGGCTTCGCCATGCACAATGCTTTTGCATTAAAATTAAGTTGCATACTTTCAGGCCTTCAAATTAATTAGATTGGCCTAGGAAAAACTAGCTTATCCTAAAACTAGTTTGGCCGGTGACATATGTATATACCATCATACTATATAGTATCTTTCTTAGCAACTAAATGTATGCCATGGAATTTTACCTTTCTTTAATAATTAAAAGTATACAATAGTTTTTTATATATATATTTATTTTTTTTTATTTTTTTCTTTATTTCATTATATGCAAATTTTCTGATACCGAAAACTATTTTATATATAGATGTACATAATAGAATGAATTATGAATTATGAATGAATTACTACTGCAAATTCTGATAGCACAAAATCAGTGCAGAAAATTAACATATGTATAATTTCAAGACAAGATGGTCTTTTAAAATAACTGGACCCAAAAACAACAAAAATCTTCGTATCGAGGTTATTCGTCCAATCCTCGAGTTGTAGATGAACTTCACTTGGAAGTGTTTTGTTGCTGGATAGATATATTTCGTTATTTAGTACATACTTTCAAATTGGCACGCTATGATATTTAACCTATTTTCATATAACACGCAGAATGGCAGGTCACAAATTCAGACAAAATCGGCCAACTACAGATGACCATTAACATTCCACCTACACCTGTTAGTATTCGCCTTTTTGTTCCCTGACGAAACACCACAGCGACCGAAATTGTGCACACCTTCATTAACGGAGATAGCAAAGGCAGGCTATAAAGCGTCTTAAAAACAATAAAGCAGCGGCTCCAAATCGTATAGAATCTGTACCATAGATCCTGAAAGCTACCCAAAATTTCACTGCTGAGTTTCTGTACTCTGTCCTGTCCTATTTTATTAAACAAACATGACAAGAGAACAAATAGATCAATTTAACCTGGTAATTGCTGACATATGTTTTATGTTTGTTTAATAAAAAAGCATTAATATAATCGATTTATAAATTTTCAAGAATATTGGTTTTTGCTAATGACGGTAAGTTCGATCAAATACTATTCAATTAAAATAAATAATGATCAGTCGATAAAAAACAAATAAAGAATTGAATGTTCCTTAAAGTGGCTATTAAATTTTTTTGCTTTCAATTCGAACAACTGTATGGTCACAAAACTCAGATAATGCTGATTTATGACTGAATTGACTTGAATTTGAAGCCTGTAACTTTGATAATAATTGATTTAAAAAAATATCTAAATAATGATACCAACTAACTTACATATATCTGAAAATTTGACCGCAAATGATCTAATTTATAATTCTAGATACCCAATTATTTCATATTCGGTACTAATAGAACCACTTTTACTGATTTTAAAAAAAAAATTATTCCGTATTTGATTACTTTTCTCTAAAGTTAAAGGTCATTATTATCGGAATTAAATCACTGGTCACTTTTAGGCCCTGGTCTAAAGTTAACGGCAACTTTAGTCTGTGTCTAGCATATGTCCAAAAGCTGCTGCTAACATAAGACACGGATCTAAAAATGATTAAAAATATGCCCATTATAAATACTATAACCCTGTACTAAAGCAAAATACGACTTTTTCTTGATTTAGAAATCCTTTCCGTTGATCCAACAAAATTAAAGGCCAAGGGCCTAATTTCCGCTGGTTAGCAAAACGTGAGTTGTTTTGTTGTGTTTAAATTAAAAATTTAAAGATCTATATATAGCAATATATTGGTTAGTTCAATTACTATAAAAATTATATCCTATTTCATAGATCATATTTGTATACAGCAAATTTTTCCTACAAATTTAATACATATGTACTCAATTTGAAATTTTTTACTAGATTTCTACACACTTCGCAAACTAAGCCATCAACCAAAAGGTGTCGTCACACGATTTACACCACCCGATTTTAAGCTAGAACGTGCATTAATTGTGTCAAAGCTATCACGTTTTGAATTTGAGCAACTGCGACATCCAGAATTAAATTTGGAACAGCTTGAACAAAAAATACGAGATCGTGGCACAGACTATGAGGGCCTCATATATTTGCATAATTTATACAAGAATTTCGAGCGTAAAGTAGTCAAGAGTTTCCAAGATGCTGGCTGTGAAGTTAAACTGTCGAGCAGGTAAGAGTGAGTAACATTCGCATGTTAATAAGCTTATCATAAAGGGTTCATAACGCGCACGTTTTTGTTGATAACTTTTATATCTCTATCTCAACCTCACATCATACTAATTTGCAATTATAATTCTATGCTCATTTTACGTTTCGTCTGTTCACAATCAACATTCGCTACCTTCAACACATCATGTTCCTGTAATTTGCTTTTAATAAAAATCAGGCTTGAATTTAGAACCTCTTTGAGTAAGGATGTCATGAAATGGGCGGACGTTATAGTACCAATTGGTGGTGATGGTACATTTCTGCTTGCTGCCGGACGTGCAAGTCCGCTTTTTGCACAGAGTCAGCATAAGACGCCCATAGTTGGGTTCAACTCAGATCCAGAACGTTCAGAGGGACGTCTTATGTTGCCAAGGTACTATTCAGAGAATCCGGAGGAAGCTGTAGCAAAAATTAAATGTGTAAGCAGTAGCACCCCATGTAAATTTGCTTTGCTAAGATATTTATTTAGAACATTTATTTCAGGGTAATTTTGAATGGATGCATCGTTCTCGCATTCGAACTACACTACTGGGAAATAATGGTAATATACCGGAGTCTACGGATTTGTTTCGACACACGGTGTACAAAATGGAGCAAGAAAAAACTGAACCTGAATACTTACCAAAAGCTATGGCAAAGAAATACAAGGCTAAGATGAAACGTGTTCTGCCGTATTTGGCACTTAATGAGGTTAGTAATGAAATAAAAATGTTCATATTTGACATTTTTAAAAGGCTACATAATTTCATTATTGACACGTTGCTAGTTCCCACTTTGTTTTAGCACCAAGGGCTGTAGAATATAAAGACTTTACAATCTCATGGAAATTGTTCATTCAGCAGAAAGGTCAGACCACAATCAGGGACAACAAATTTACGAGACTTAACAATTTCATAAATTCATTCCGCGGAAACATTTTTTAATTTTTCGAGTGAAATTTCGAATGTGGTTTTACGTTTCCAAAGAATGAAAAATGTTATTAAGATTGCAAGGGTTTGATTTTGTAATATGTGATTTGGCGGATAGGAATGGAAACTAATTGAGATTGTAAAGCTATTCTACAAATATCTAAGAAATTATTAGTTTATGAAGAAATATTGAAAGATTATTAAACAGTAAGATCGTACAAAAAACTGTTTACTGTTTGATGTTTTTTGTGTTGACTTTGAAGGAAATTCTTAACCGGTTTTGTGAAAATTATATTTTTATTTAGGATTAGATAAGGTAATGAAAGCGGTCTATTGTGATACCACGGAAACACTCGATATCTCCTTTTAGAAAAGAGCAACATTCCTCAACATCGTTTCAGCCTGAGTGATTGCTGTCCCACTTAAGCCAAATGAACATAGTTAAGTGAAAGGCTGTCTGTTCAGCCAGCGCTGCAATAAGACTTAATGAGGTCCTTATCCTAAGATCATAACCACTTTTGTTCCGGGCCAAAAACAAGCTGTTTTTTTAATTTTTCTTTGCTGCCTTAGAAGTATTCGGTAAATGTGACAGTCTGTAACAGTTTGGGTGCGGGCTTGCATGAGAGTCTGTCGGATATAGCTTTTTTCAAAAACTATATAAATTGGCAACCCTGTCTGGAATTTTCTGAGTGTTTTACAAGAACGATGCTTCATTTCTTATCTTTTTACACCTACATAATCCGTTCATCACAATATAGTCGATAAATTTCAAAGTTCAGCTAAAGAAATTTTACTTCAAAAAGCTTTTTTTCTAACTTAACAAAAAACATAATATGTTAGCTTAGAGTGAAAATTGGCCAAGTCCACTTTTTTCGAAAATTGAGATTTTGATGGAGATAGAAAGGGAAAGTAAGATTACATCGTATGCGAAAACATCGTATACCTGTTTAATTTTTCCTTGTCAATAAACACTGAAATTCAACTGTGCTAAGTCCTCAACTATCAAAAACTTCCTAGAAAACGTGCTATGTTCCATCAAATCAAGTAGTTATTTTAAGCAGAAGAGTGCAATCGTATTGAATACTTGCATTACAACAATTTAAGCCAATAAATGAAACAGGAAAAAGAAAAAAACATTCGATTTGATTTTTTATCCCTCCTGCAAAATTAAAAAAAAAACTTGGCACATTTTCACTCTAAGCTTAGCTAAATATTATTTAATTAAAAATTTTTGCAGGTTTTTATAGGGGAGCAACTATCAGCGCGTGTCTCGCACCTGCAGATTATACTTGACCATCAGGATATTGTGAACAAAACAAAGTGCTCAGGGCTATGTGTAAGCACTGGCACTGGCTCAACATCATGGCATACTAGGTAATGATCAAAAGATTATGCAAATTCAATTAAATTTAAATTAAGAGTTTTGCATTGAAATAGCATAAACCGTATAACAACACAGCATGTTAAGGATTTACTAGGTATTTTGCCTCAAAGTGAAGAATTAAAAGATGTAGATGTCAAAGCAATTACTCAGAAATACAATCAAAACCTGCTCTTTGCGCCAGGTAACTTTAACTACATCGGAAATCGATTTATACATAAAAATCCTTGTTTCCCCTTATTTCTTTTAGATGATCCTCGCATCTGCTACTCAATACGCGAACAAATTTGTGTTGGCGTCTGGCCCATTCCCAAACAGTTTGCTTCACGAACGTTTGTTAAGAATTTATTTGTGAAGTCACGTTGCATTGATGCCAGTAAGTATATCGAAAATATATTGCTTACATTACGTCATTAGTATTGCAAATTAACAATACGTTATCGTTAAGGTACATAATTTAAGTGTTCGTAAAAACGTAAAACTTGCAATGTTAATTTGCTTTGTAAACTGATCACAAATAAACCCACAAGAAAAATTGTTGAAAATAGTACAAATGGAACTTCGAGCATAAACATAGTCCAGACGATTTCCAAAATATTCTCTGCGATAGCAGTTATGGTGTAAAAATTCCAAAGCATTGGTAATAATAGAAATTTACGATATCTACGAGTCTGCAAATTTTAAAAAATAAATCTGTTATTTTGTAAATCGGTTAAATGTTTTTTTTTACCGGGCAGAAAACAGTGCAAATAGCAAAGGTGTTCACAATAACAGTTATCAGTCGAAAGAGAAAACCAAATTTCGATTGTATTGCTGGTTCAATGAGTTCTTGTCCATAACGTATTGCCGATTCCATGTCTGCAAAAAAATAAGAAATAAATTATTGAAATTTTTCAATTCAGAAAATTATTCACTTGCGCCTTGTCTCTGAATTCCGTTTTGATATATGCGAGCAGAGACAGAACAACACACACCTTTAAACGGATAGTTCCAACCAATTTCCTGATTTGCTATCAGCATTACAACAACATAATTGTATACTATAAGTTTGATAGTTTCCGTTTGGAATTCAAATATCAAACTCGGCTTCTGCCAAAGAAAAATAAAACAAGGGATTAAAAACAAATTTTTTTTTTGCCACTAGGAAAAAAATCAATTATAAAAAATATTATACCTAGTTCTCCATTTAAGTTAAATATGTGAAAGTTAAGCTATCATACTTAAGAGTTTCTCATGCTTACCTTAAGAAATTCTTTACATTTACTAAAAAATGATTTTTTTGGTTCTTTCAAAAACATATTTTTGACTAAAAATAAACATTTCAGAAAAAGAAAAATAAAGAAACAAATAAAAATTGAAAGTTGAGATGATTAAATCGTTTGTTGCTGGGATAAATACTTTGTATTACACTGATCTACAAATTAATATTGTTGTTTTTTCAAACCATTAACGAAACTAGTTTAATTTTAGTTAATTTAGCAATGTATGCGAGCAATTTAATTTAACTGTTTAACTGTTTTTTTACCGGCAGTTCGTACAAATTTTGCATGAGCATTTCTAAATATTCAGAAGATGGCCCTTAATGTTTTTTTGTCCTTATTAAACGTCTTCATAAGTAATTAAATTAAAAAGAAACACCTTAAAATTGAGATCGCGGTATTGTTCAATTTGTAATATTAAAGTCTTCATAAGGCTTCATCATTTTATTTTATAAGTGGTTGAAGATTTTTGTCTAGAGTATTATATTCATTTCATTTCTCTTTCCTATCTTCAATATCAAAATTCTATACAAAGTAAACGAATTGAGTTGAGAATGTTTTGGTTTTGACTAATCACTGCACTGATGACGCCTTGCCACTATTTTTGTTCCTTTCTACTACTTTTAGCTCTGTCTTTTCTGTTTACACGTATTGCCATTTTTAGCTTTAGAACTATAGCCATATATCCAGAGTTGCTTTTAAACTATAGTCTTAAATAAGAGGCAGCTTTCGGCATAGGTTAGACAAAACTGTTTTCATATACCACTGCTCTGTGGGGCGATTTCTTGTCCAGTTAGCCCAACCAAATTCATTCCTAAGCTAAAAATTAATTTTTTGTTAGTATTATTGTAAGTATATTAGATAGATTTTTCTTGGTCGAACAAAGGTAAATGTTAAAAAAAATTGTTGTTACATGACAATATACACGAAGAAGTATATATGCACATCAAAAACTGATTTTTAAGGCCTTATGCATTTTTTACATACGACGAACTGTTGTCATAATATTCAAGGTAAAATTTTGCAACCTGAATATTATAGTAACGATTGGCTCTGCGTCAAAGCTGTGTATAAAATTAGTTGGTTTTAGTTAGATGATCTGGCATTTTTATCCGATGTACACAGCTTGCATATCTGATCAATAGAATAGATTTTCAAAAAAAAAAAAAACATTTTTTAATACTTTTGGCTTGTGAGCCTAACAGATAAGACAAAATGCTTGTGCCTTGTGCCAGTGCCAGCAAGTAGTAATAGTGCAGCACAAAAGTTATACGTGCCTCTAAGTTCGGTTTGAAAGGAAATTTGTGCAATTTTATTAGGTCGTATTGTGCGTACAACTGCACCAGGCAAGGCTCTATTTGTGTAAGTATTGTGTGACGACTATTTATCTTATTAGGGATGAATTCGGTCGGACTACCGAAGTTGACAAATTTCGAGTCCGACCAGTGGTATCTGAACACCCGAAATAAGTTATGTTTTTCCATCGACATCCAAACTGATAAAAATACACACTATTTGTCTATTTACAATAAATACTAAAACATTAGTTAATATATATTAATTCCATGTAAATGCTCTCAGTTAAAGAAAACAGGAAAACAGGCCTCAAAAAAGTTAATTCCAAAAAAAAAAAACTTTTTTCAAAATTTTCAGATCTAGTAATTGATGGCAGCATTTCATATCCCTTTAATGATGGCGCCAAAGCGCTTTTAGAGATACATCCGGAAGATGCCCTGCTGACAATATGCTTGGATTAATGTAATTTTATTTTTAAATGTGATGAAATTTAAAGTGATTGTCTAAGCATACACTTAAAGTAAAAGTATAAGACTATTTAAAGCGATTTTTTGTGCTTTTGTAAAAAGTAAGAAGGCATTTGTGGTATTGTCCATGAGAAAGGTCCATATGTAGATTATATATCACATATATTGAACTTAGATATACATATGTATGTACTATATATGATAACAAATAAAGCAATGAAAACTGAATTTATAAGAAACTCAAATATTTTGAGAAAATTTTATTTTATTTAACTTTTACCATATGTATGATAGTTATATGAAATCAATATTTTTTATATATGTATGTACATTTAAACATATAATTTAGAGCTCATAAGGGTATATTTTTGCACAGGGAAGTCTGTTTTAAAATGTTACTGACCATAATTTATAAAACCTCAAATATTTCGGAAACTGTAAACCGACATATGGGCCATTTTCATGAACACTGATACGTTTGTTTACAACTAAGTTCAATTTAATATTTTATTTTATTTAAAATAAACATATTTTCTATTTAAAATTGTAATTAACATATTTAAAATGTTATTTTATTATGTCGTGCAGTAAATTAAATATAAGCGTTTATATTTTTTTTGTTTTGCTTTTTATGGTTGCCCTTGCTTTTGTTGGCTCATGCCGCACTGTTAGCGCAGTGTTTGTTTTTCTTTTGTTTATAATTTTAGATTTTCCACTTAACTTAAACGGTTTTTTAACTGTAGTAGAATTTCTGTCTTCTGATTTGTAAGTATTATACTTTTTCTTTTCGAAACGTGCGCTCTCAACAGTTTTAAAACGTTCATCCTGTATTAAAGCTGATGGTTCTTTAGCAGCTTGTTCCCGTTTGTATTCTTTATGTCTACGACGTCCTTCACGCACTTTATCTTTTTGCTTTTTTAAGAATCTATGTTGTGAATGAAAGTGATGTAAATTGTTGTAAAATTTATGTATAATAGTAACGTTTTTATAAACTTACATTGCTTCCATTTGATCTGGGTCTTTGCCTTCCAATATCCATTGTTTGCGTCTGTAGTTTTGTATGCGCTCATCAAAGTCATTGTTGTCCAATTTTATTTCTGATTCACGACGTGTTACATTTACTTGCATAAAAATACGTTCGACCATGCGTTCTATGATGGTTAAATTTTTAATATGTTATTAAATCAATAAACTTTCTTTTATCTACTCACGATCAATGGGATGTTCAGTTAATTTTGTGTTAATAGTCGCTTCAATTTCACCCAACAATTCCAAATCTCGTGGAAAGCGAAATATAGAAATTGCCATTCCTTTGCGTCCAGCACGCGCTGTACGTCCTACGCGATGTATATATTCTTTTGGTGTACGTGGCAAGAGATGATTTATAACCAATTGTACACTTGGTATATCTAAACCTCTCGCAGCTACATCTGTTGCTATGAGCGTATTGATATGCTTAGATTTGAAGCAATTTAAGGCAGCAACGCGTTGTTTTTGGCGCATAAATCCATGTAGACAAACATTCTCTATACCAATGCTGTTTAGTGTCATGGAAAGCAGCTGACAGTATCTGTAACAATTAGGAAGGATTTTCAAAAATTCACCTTTTGTTGTACTTTGAATTAACAAACTTTTTGGTATTTGTAAATATCATAACGTTAGAGTTTTCGTTTTCTTCTCGATGTTTTCGTACAGCTTCTATTAGCACCATATCACGATCATAGTCAGCACAGAGCAAATAACGTTGGTCTAGAGTGTCTACAGTAGCTATTGCTGATTCTTCGGACCATTCAAAAGCCTAGAAGCAAATCGAATCAAAAATCTGCCAAACCATTAAATGTCGAAAGAAAAATCAATCTTACGCCACAAAAATAATCGATACTAATTTATTTAAACTCAATGGCGCTTAGTTATAGAGCAGGAGTCGCCAACTACGTAACCCTTGAGAGCCACATTTTAACACAAGCTTTAAATCAATATTTTTTAGTCCTCAATCGTAGATTTTGTTGATCCGTTTAATAATATTTATTTCATAACAAATTAAGAGACGGAAAATTTAAATTTTTTTGTTGAAAGCCGCCATTTTGTGCAAATTTAATATTTCGCTTATTCCGACGATTAAGGACTATATTTTACTATATCTAACTACATCTTCAATATTTTTTTTGATTTCGCATAACTAGTTCAGAGATATCATGATCATCGCGAAACACTATTTTTTGGAAATGCTCTCGGAATTTCGCTGCAGCAACATTATATAATTTAAGAGCTAGAGAAGTTAAAGTACAATTTTGCCGGGCTACAGCACTCCCTCGGCGCTTGTTCAGTTCAATAAAATAGATTTCAAAACCATAAAAACAAAACATTTTTAAGCGAAAAGGACAAACACAAATAGCCGATAGCTCCTAAACTGCTGGTCGGTCATCTCATTTTAAAACTTGATAAACATTTTTTCTAACCAAGATATTTTTTAAAACTTTTATGTACGTGCGACTTCTTCAACCTTCAAATGCAGATAAAAAAACAGTATGCGCTGGACTATAACTTTGAATAGCAAAATTTATCAGTCCTCTTTCAAGAGTTACGCTGTTGCAAAAATTTCATCCGGCAACCTTTAATACACCAATTATAAGATCTTTAAGAACTCTAAATTAAATGATAATTGAACTTACAGCCAGTTTGCACTAATCCACGTTCATGTAAAACTTTACAAGTAAAAACGCATTTATTAACTTGTAAAATTTTACATGAACATTAATATTATTAAACTGGCAAAAACTAAACATGTTTAAGAACTTTTAGAATTAGCCCAACACACTTTACATACGAAAAGCCACAGGCGCTTTCGTTAAATGGCAAAGATTTCTAGTCTATGTTCTATCATTTTATTTTACTATATAGTTACCTCTATTGAAATGGGAAATACACTTGACTCCTTCATGAAATCTTTCATGGTAGCCGAGAAGAACAAATTTTGTCGCTCCTTAGGTAAACAACGCTCAATCACAGTTAAACTCTCATCAAAATCGCCGTTTAACATACGATCTGCTTCATCAACAACTAAAAACTTCAAACTATCAAATGAAAAAGTATCACAACCAGCCAGATGATCTGCCAACCTTCCGGGCATAGCAACAACAATGTGTGGACGTTGCATCAGTTTTTGGCTTTCTATCATTTGGTCTGTACCACCGGCAACAACACACACGCGTACTCCCATCGGTTGACCAGCAACAAGAAATTGTTCAGATATCTAAAAAAAAAGTAAGATAAACAAATAACACTTTTGGGCTTAAGTTTACTTTAACTCACATTCGCAAATCTTTTTAAAACCAAACTTATCTTATAAGCTTTTTAATTTTAAGAAGAAATATGTAATCAAAAAAAGTCGCTCGGATCTGGTTTGGGAGATGTAGTCATCGGAAATTGCGGATATAGCTTTTGGAAAAATCATTATAAGTTCGGAACCGCTGCATGGATATCAAAAATTTTGAACAAACGATACACCATTTTAAGGGGAATAAATTACGCTTTCTTAAGAAGCTAAAAAAGTTATAGGTCGTTCAGACATTTTTTTGGAAAAAACAACGGTTTTTGAAAAAAAAAATCAAAATTTCAGAAAAGTCGTAATATCTCCAAAATAGGTAGGTTAAATTTCACCATTAAATAGGCCATTAAATTATCTTTCATTTGATACCCATATTTTTGATATCCATTCAGGGGTTCCCAACTTATGATGATTTTTCCAAAAGCTTTATCCGCAACTTCCGATGGCTATATCTCCGAAACTAGAACCGAGCGACACTTTTTTTCATACTTTCACCATACTTTGGAGAATGTGAGCTAAAGTAAACCTGTTCCCACTTTTGATATGAACACTTTTACCTGATATGCTAGCTCATGTGTTGGCGTCAGTATTAAGGCAAAATGATTCACAGGTTCCGCGCTCAATTGCTCCAATATGGGCAGCGCAAATGCAAAAGTTTTACCAGAACCAGTTTTCGCGGCACCAATGCAATCTTTTCCAGCAAGTATCGCAGGAATGCATTGATTTTGAATTGGCGTTGCATCTTTGAGACCTACATGCAAATGTATAATGGGCAATTTCAAAATGCTTTATTGTATTTAAAAAATTGTTACTCACCCAATTTCTGTAGTTGCTTGCCAAGCCAAGGTTTAAGCCCAAGTTGTGTGAAAGGATTATTCACTTTTTTTGACATCTTTTTCGTACAAGCGCAAAGTTATTTATTTTAACAGAAAAAAACCAAAACTCTAATTTTGCTCAAGATTATTGTCCACACTCTTAGAGAAAACCTATTATCAGGAATGGCAGCTTCTGTCGGTTATTATTGAATAATTATTAAGTCTTCATAAATTTAACAGGACCAAAAACAAAATAACAACATCCCGCTAACACATGGCTTAATGTCATGATTAAATTCTAATAGCGGAGTTCAGACCAACAAATAATTGATCAAACACCGTGACAGCTCAAACGTATACATAATCAAATTTTAGTTTTGTTCTGAGTCAGGACTTCTGACCATCAAAGTGAAAAGGAAATGGCCGACAAATTGCTGATACAAAAGCACGTAATACTAAGCTATATAAAAAATACAATTCAATTTAGACTTAAAATCATTTTATCATTCAAAATAAATTTTAAATAGCAAACCTGTTATAAATTATTTTAGTCATAAGAAAAAAATTGTCAGGATAGTAAATAAGAACAGCTCTTGATACTCTTCGCTTTTATTCGAAATTTTTCTACAATTATTTGTTTTTCATAAAGCGAATTTGATTTTGGATATGAATCATCGAAATTTAGCCTGTAAATTAGCGAAGGCCAGCTGAATTTTTAGGATTCTGGTCGAAATCCTAGCCCATTTAGCCCATAATTTTGGAAATAAGATACATTTTCTGCAATTTTCACCAATAAAATTCTTAAAAAAAATAGGTAGAATTTAAAAAACAAAACTATGCATATTGTACATCACTTTAAAGCAAAATAATCAAGCATTCCTGTCATGCTAAAAAAGTAAAGTTTTTTAACACATTTTTTTGAAAAAATAACGTTTTGTTAGTAAACTAATTAGTCAAAATTTCAGAAAATATCTCCGAAACAAAATCTGACATACATACATATGAAGAGCTGAAATTCAAAACCCGCCAAGTCCAAAAAATTAAAATGTGTGATATTGTAGGTGGGGACGGAAAAAAGCTTTTATCTGCAAGCCCACATAACTCTAAATTGTAAAAAAAAATGTTCCTTTCACAAACTTTTGATTGCAAAAGTTTCTGATAAATTATTTTTATTAAAACCCGCCAGGTTCCGAGGATTCACTTTCAAAACCAGCCAATTAGTTCTGATTTTAAAATAGCCATTATCACGGAAGCATATCCAAAGATATCACCTATACCAGTTTACAAACAAACAAAAATTGCCTATCCCGATTAGTAAACAATCACAAAATTGTCATAATGCTGGTAATTATAAGAATTCTGAACCCATAACCTTGATCTCGCTTTAAGTGACTACTTTTTGTCTGCCTACATGTTTTACATTAAATGTTTGAAAATATAACATTTACACAAATTTATTTATGCTTTTCTAGGACACCTCTCTCCAAAAATAACTTTGACTACAGAAGAATTATTTAGACCTTTTGTTGAAAAACGAAAAAAATTCTCAACAATTAGTGAAGATAAAAGATAGGAGTAAATTATTATTTTAATTGAGTAACAAATTTATTGAAATAGTCCTTGAACAAAATAATTTGTTTTTCATTCTAATAATTTGAATTCTTTATTGAGACTTTGAATTTAAAAAAAATTTGATTGAAATTAATAATACAAAAAAAAGAACAGGAAAAGACTTGCGTTTCTTATAGGAAAATTGTATTAAGTGAATACAAATTCATTTAATGATGTTTATATTTCAGTACCAAGAAAGAAAAAAAATAAAAATAGCAAAGAAATTAACAAGAAATTCACATGTTAGGTACTAAAAACTATTTTATAACTTTGTAAGTAAATACGTGTCAAAAAAAATATTAAGCAAATCGATTATTAAGCGAAATGCCACTCGTCCGTGGTATTACTTCGCAGTTACTGATGCCAGAACCGTCAGAACTTACAACCTCGCCGCCGCCGCCGCCAGAACATTTGTACATTAGTGGCTTTTTCTATTAACGAAAAAAAGAGTTAGTTAAACGAGTTGGGACTGAATTGTAATTTAGTTTTGTTAGAATCGAAATATAAAAATAAACTGATTACCTGAATCTCATGAATTTCCTTTTGTAATTTCATGTCGTAAATCGGTTTATGCATCGTTTGTTGTGCACCATTTTGCAAGAAGTCCAAAAACTTAGTGGCCAACATTGGCATCATTTCTGTTTTGAATGCATTAGTATCGTTTACGCCCAATAGCGTACGAATGCTATCATTTGCTTGAAACCTATTAGAACTGCTATCTAATAGATTTTGTGCAGCAGGCTGCAGTGGATTCATGGTAATTGTAGCTCTTGGAGGCAAGCCTCCTGATGTATTTCTGGGGTACGAATTACCTGTTGCATTTATTGATGCACTAGGAATTTCAATAGTCAAATCACGTATATCTTGCGGTAGTACATGACCGTTGGAGCGATTGAGACGTTCAATTACAGCTTTCACATTTTTACTGAAAATTTATATAAAAAATCTTAGGTCACATAGCGGATGTTGAATTTTCACTTTCCTAGTTATATGTATATGTCACCGGCCAAACTAGTTTTTAGGATAAACTAGTTTATCCTAGGCGAAACTAGTTAATTTGAAGGCCTGAAAGTATGCAATTTAAGCACTGTAAATAGCGAAGCCAGTGTTGCACATATTATAGACTGAACCGCGGCGAAGACGAAATTGGACAATTAGAGAATGTAAATCCTGGGCAGCGGCCAAAGGCCGCCCAATTACCCTCACTCACCACTAGCCAAGTATAAAATGAAATTGACAAATTTTGTTGTCTTTCTTTGCTACTGTTGTAGTCTTCACTAACTACAGTGCTTTTGCATTAAAATGTCATTGCACATCTTTAGGCTTAACCAAACTAGTTTCCGGACAGTTTTGCTTCCCACTGTATATAGTCCAGCAAACATTTGATTTTTATTTCGAATTGTTAACAAGTTGTCTGTTAAAGTTTTTTCAAATGCTTACTCTGGTGATGACTATTGCAAAAGCCAAATATATAAGTTACAAAAATAGCGGATTCAATAAATAATAATAACTTCTCAAGAGAAGTTAAAAAGCACTCTTGCTGAAAATGATTTTTCACAATTTGTTAGCACGCAAAGCTACCCTTGTTTTCTAGTTGCACAGTTGTCTACAATTTTTTAAATACCAGTACCAAATACTAAATATATCAGTACTAAAAACCAGGATTTTCATTTTGTTTATATGTATCATTGTACATATTAAAATTATTTTTGGCAATTTATTTATTACTGCGTTGCAAACTTTATGCATTAGGGGCCGTTCAAGTATTACCTAACGCATTTAGGGAGTGGGGGTTCGAGTAACGCGTTACGCTGCGAGTTAAAAATCTCTTTTTATTTATTATTATCGCAAACGCGTCTAAAACATAACAAAAGTCGCTAATATGACTTTCCGAAACATTGCGCAACATAATTGTGATTTTTAGGTAAACATGGTCACTTGGGTGATACCGTAATGCTTAAGGAGGGAAGGTGGGGGGGAGGGGTCAAAAATTGCGCTACGTAATACTTGTACGGCCCCTTAGCCAGAAACCTAGAACTAAAGTCGAAAGCTAAAAATACAGAAAGTATAATGAGGAGTAAATGGAAGGAAAAAGCGGAGTAAAATCAAAATTTTCGCATATTAAAATACTATGTGTCACGATAGTGGTACTCATTTGGGAGTTGATCAGCACAAAATATAAAAATATATATTTTGACAATATTGTATTACATCTGTCATATTATAATTCGAAATTCTAAAATTATAAAAAAAAAATTTCAAACAGCTATTTAAGCTGAAAAGTTTTTAAGTAATAGTTTTTACAAAATTTAAATTTTTTTTGTAGATTATGAAACAGTATTGAAGAGACTTTAAAAATTTGCGTGAAACCGAAAACGTAGATTAGTAAGGCATTCATCTACCATTGAATAACTGAATTTTTGCTGAAAATCCCTAATTTTTGAGATACTAGGTTGCGGAAAGTTCGAATGAATATCCCCTTGTATTACTTACTTAAGTAATTCCTGGTTATTACGCTGATTAAAGCGTTGCACGCGTCCACTGTTAATCATATTGTTGTTATTAGAGAACCCAGTCGTGTTTAAATTACCGTTACAGTATTGTTGGTTAGAATTACGCTGATTTCCCCATCTTCTGCCGTTATTATTATTATTGGTCCAGTTACCTCTTCTATTGCATCTATTGCTGCGTTGCTGCATCTGGCGATCCTGCATTGAATTTTGTGGTACCAATGGTGGCATACCAGCCGGACGTTGACTCATCACATTCGGTTGCATAAGACGCCACTGTTGAGAGTTTGAATTGGGTACTGGACTGCCAGAGATTTTATCACGTAAATCAAAATATGATTTATGTTGTAATTGCATTTCATTTTGAAATTTTTCTGTTTGATTTTTTGTCACCGGTGATTTTTTCAAATCGGGATCATTAAACATTTTTTCAAAATCATCTTGCATATATTCCAAGTCAAGGAAATTTGTACCTGCATCTGGACCTCGCCAGATATTTGAATCCGCTTCAAATTCTTCTTCATCGTTGTCATCACTACGTATGCGCCGTTCAGCCTTGAATTTATGCTCATTATTGTTAAGATTGCCAGTACTAGCGGTGCCCATCTCTTTATTCTTTTTGAAACTGGCAATATAATCATCTATATATTTTAGTTTTTATTAGCACAGTTTTTTCTATCAATTATTTCCACTTACCTAGAGACATATCCATCTTATTATCCATGGCTTCAGACGACAACAGTTGGTTTTTAAAGAACGAACTTCGCCTCCTTTTTATTTCTCTTCAATTTACCGTTGCTAAATCATAGTGCTGCCAGGTTTCTAGCGAAAAATAGTGTACAGGCAAACCATGATTCAACTAACATGGCTGGAGCAATGCCAAGATAGTGCCTCTTCCTCTATTATTTGCTTCTTCGCGAATTGTCAAAATCGAGCACAACACAACGTGGCAATTTTGGTTAAGAAAAAAAAAAAACATTTTATATAATGACCTAAGTGCGAATTGTGAAATTGTGTAGTGTGGTGATGTTCACTTTTTGTTTGGAAAAAGCCAATATATTTAGTCCCAACTAGACTGTAATTTTATTGCGTTATTTTGCAATTTTGTACCAGAAAATTCTTATTCTAATTATTTATTTATTTAAGTACAAATAGCCTACGGCTAATTCATTTAAATTATTTCCTTACTAATACCACAATAATTTTATAAAAACGTCCATATTATTTGTTTACATTTTTGTGTTTTTCTATTTTACATTTTCACAGCGTTAATCCAGCTGATATTTTACTTGTTTCTCTTATTTTCCTTATTTTAAAATTTATTAATATTAAATTTTAAAATTTATTTGTACATCATGTTGGCCATGGGCTGCTTCTAGAATGCACATCATCAAACTTTGATGACATACCTTCTGTAGGATCGTATGAACTGGCTTATTTATATTATCCAACAAAAATCATTGTGAAAAACAAATATCCACAAAAGTCAAACAAGTGCTGCCAATCAACGGCAATTACTTGCAATTACAAGTTAAATTTTTACCTGTCATAGTTTGTTGAATTGTTTTGCAAACTCGCAACACCGCAAGAGTAAATTGAATTTGCTTTTCACACGCATTATTACTTAAAAAAAAGGAAATTATAACTTTATTTTAAACAAAATGGTAAGTGGTTTATAAAAATGCAAGCACTAAAATAAAAAAAAGGTTTTGAATGCGCTGTAAAGTATAAGGTTATGTTTGTAATTTGCTTGGTCATTCAACAAAATCTCAATTATTTATATTTATGAAAATCTATATTCTCAACTTGCCAGGCACGTCGTTATGATTCACGTACCACAATTTTCTCACCCGAGGGTCGACTCTACCAAGTTGAGTATGCCATGGAAGCAATTTCACACGCTGGCACCTGCTTGGGTATTCTGGCCGAGGATGGCATCCTTTTGGCCGCTGAATGTCGCAACACTAACAAACTTCTGGACAATAGCATATTCTCGGAAAAAATTTATAAGCTAAATAAGTGCGTAAAGTTTAATTAATTCCTGAATAATAAAATTGGATAATTTGTCCTTATTACAGCAACATGGTTTGTTCAGTGGCTGGCATTACCTCTGATGCCAATGTGCTCACCAGTGAATTACGTGTCATTGCACAGCGCTATCAATTCAACTACGGCGAGTCCATGCCATGTGAACAGTTGGTCTCATATTTATGTGACATCAAACAGGCATATACACAGTACGGCGGCAAGCGCCCATTTGGTGTTTCTATACTTTACATGGGTTGGGACAAACACTACGGCTACCAATTGTATCAATCCGATCCCAGCGGTAACTATGGTGGGTGGAAAGCTACCTGTATTGGCAATAATTTTGGAGCTGCTATTTCTATGCTGAAACAAGAGTTGAATGAAAATGAAAAAGTTAATTTAACACAAGCTAAAGACTTGGCTGTCAAGGTGCTTAGTAAGACGTTGGATACCAACAAGTTGACATCGGAAAAAGTTGAAATGGCCACATTACAGCGCGTCAATGATAAAACTGTGATTAAGGTGATGACAAAACAGGATGTGGAATATCTAATTGAAAAGCATAATAAAACTGAAGCTGAAGCGGAAGCAGCCAAGAAAGAGAAGCAAGCAGCACAGAAACCCTAAGCAAGCAGTGCAATGTGAATTGAATTATTTGCTATTTTAATTTGTATAAAATTTGGTAAATGAAAAAAAAAAAAATTAAAAATTCTGAAATTCAATTTCCAAAGAACTTTAGATGCATTTTTAGCCATGAATTGTCAAATTTTTTAAATAATAGTTTATTTTCCATGCAAAAGGGGAAACATTCCAAAATCCGACATTCACTGCATTTGCTCGACATTACACTGATAATTCCATGTATAAATGTATGAAACCAGTGGGACTAGTTATAGATTTTGTTGCATTGTCTTTCTTTTTTTTTTGCAAATTTTTGTTTTTATCACTGTACTCAACAGTAAGCTAAGTAAAGTAATTATTTTCTTTTAAAATGGTTCATTTATTAAAACTAAAGCCAATCAATTGGAGATGTGGTTCCTGGTTCGCCAAATTTTCACAATTTGCTTTTCTACATAGCTTGTTTTCGAAATATTCAGTGCTATACTTTCTTGAATGCTAGTATAATAAACTTCTAAGTCATATGTCTCGAAAAGCAAATGAGATTATGCATATTCAACATTACTTCCATATCGCATAAAATTCTGGCGGAATCACAGCCAAAATTTTTAATCGCAGAAGAGAGTAACGTAGAGAAGGAATTTGTCGCCGGCATTTATAATTTTATTATCTTCGAATTGTTGGTAGTTTAGCACTCCGAAGATTGACAAATTTTTAACCAAAGAAACTTCTATGTTAACTTTTGTTTGGAGGGGAAATACTTGTGTTTGTCATTTTTGGTCTCTTAAATTTTTTTCTGCTTACAGAAACGCTTGTAAATTGTAAATCAAGATAATTAACAATTTTGAGTACTGGAACAGTTGATGTGATACCATAAATGTTTTTGCCATCGAATATCAAAATAAGGAACAGGTTTCCTTTAGCTGATATTCTCGAATTTTTTTTTTTTAGGGGCAAAACGGGGTTAAAAATAATTAAAAAGTGTGAAAAAAAAGTGTCGTTCGGATCTAGTTTCGGAGATATAGCCATCGGAAGTTCCAGATATAGCTTCTGTAAAAACGATAATAGGTTGGGATCCCCTGTACGGATATCAAAAACACGAGTGTCATAAGACAATTTAATGGCCTTAATAATGGTGAGTAAAGTTTTGAAAATTAACCTTTAATTTTGGAGATAGGACCAATTTTTTTTTCCAAAATATGTGTTATGACCCTGTATTTTTTATGATGTTAAGAAAGCTTGAATCTCTTGCTTTAAAATGATGTACCATTTGTATATTTTTTTTTTTTTATTTTACTTATTTTTCATCGAAAACATTAAAATCACTGGTGAATTTTGGTATTAAAATATATGGTAATTATTTATTTTTCCGGCCTCACTCCCAATTTGCTTGAAATTTTAGTATGTCAAACAGTGCAATATGTTTATCAAGAATATATACATATTTTGGGCGCGGAAACGCCTTCTTCATACTATGTTTGAGCTTGAAAACCGTTTAAGTCCTATGGTATGTCCAACACCGACTTCGCTAGCCACAGTAATTCTACATAACAGTTGGGGTAACTGGGCGTTTCTTCAAATAATGTTTGACAAGCATGTTTAGCAATGTGAACGCTAAACGAAATTTACAGTCAAGCCATGTTGGACAGCATGAAGGATGGTGTGAACTCCCTTTTTGTATAGTCACTTTAATTAAAACAACCAGGGCTGTCTAAGAATTTAACAATTGGAAAAGTTTTAATGAAAAAATACCAGCGCAGCACCAACTAAGAAAAATTTGATCATGTGAACGCTATGAAAGCTGTCAAACTAGATGGTCTGAGCTCTGCTTTAAATTTAGCTAAGAGACAAACCTACCGACGGCCATTTTATCAGGAAAAAATACCAACGCACATGCAAAGTGCACACCACTGCAAAACAGTGCACACCGATTTAAAATCTAAATTCCCACACCACGAAGACAACCATTTTCCAATTTTCGTTCCGCGGTTGTTCGTGTGTTGACAGTGCTTATTGGCGATTGTCAAATTTTAGTCGAGTTGAGAGTTGAAGAAAATCGTGGCAGTGAAAATGTCTGCTTAGAAGAAATTAGAATTTCTTACTTGTATTTTATAAACGTATGTATGCTTGTGTAATAAAAGTTGTGTGCCAGTGAAATTTGATAAAAATCACTTTATTGGAAAAGAAAAATTAAAATTTAACGAAGTAAAAATTTTTCCTATTGTCGTCGTCTACTATACATCATCGTTCCGTCGTAGTCGCCGTCAAATACGCGCATCCGCTCTCAAAAATCCCGAAATTCATTCTGTGTGTGCGACCGACGACCGCAAGCGAAAAAAGAAGTGAAAAGCAGAAATTTTTAAGTGAATTATTTTATTGTAAAATAAAAATTTGTGCATTTAAATAAGTGTGTGCATGTGTTTTTAATTCAATAATGTCGAATGCAGCGAAGAAACAAGAAGTTTGTTACAAAATGCAGATCAAATCGTTGGTAAAATTGTTAAAAAATTAAATTAATTTTTGGTGTGAATTGAAAAAAAAAAGAAAAAGTAGAAAAGAAGCAGTGGCAGTCGCAGCGAACGTCAGCGTAGTATTAAACGACGACATAACCTCAATAGCGGCATCTCGTTTTTGCTTTCGACTGTGCGTTTTATAAGTAAGAATGAGACAAGCGTATAGTGTTGGTGTCAAATCGGGTACAGTGTGTGTGTGAATGAATATGTGCGCACAGACGGTCCAAGAATACGAATATTAAAATAAAACGCGGTGATAAACGTCAACGTCGTCGTTGACAGCAGCGCACTTAAAAGAGAACGAGGAATTAAAAAAAGTAGAAAATGAAACAAGAAAAAAAAATAAAACCATGAAGTTTATAAATAAAAAAAGCAAAAGAAACATAAGTAACAGCAGCAGAGCTAGCAAATAATAGAGGATTAGAAAATCTAAAAGAAAAAAGCAGCCAAATGCAACCACCAACAAAATGGATAACAAAAACACACAATTGGATTTGAAATTACTGGTAATTAAAGCATTTTATTAAATTACAAACAAAAGAAAAACTACAAAATTATTAGGTACTCTCACTAAAAAAAAAATGCACATGAAGATAAAAAGTTAAGAAATGTTTTGATTTTATTTCTCTGGCTCTTTGTTTTTGTTGTCATCAAATTAAGTTTTTCGTTCTTGATTTGTTAATTGTTTAATTAATGTACAGTTGTGGCAATTACCACAATTAACAACAAAAATGGAATAAAATAACAAATCCATTTCAATTTAATTATGAGTACGAGAAGCGAAAGCAACTACAACGACGAGAGAGACGAGAAAAAGCAGGTTTTTGCTGTAGCCGTCCACGTCGTTTCTTGTTGATGTCGTACAGTGGTATAAAAATTTTACTGAAATTATTTATGATTTTTTTTTTCAAATATTCTTCGCATCCCAATAAAAATTGATTTAGCGGGAATAATTCAATATCAACATATTTCCATCTCTCTCTATAATGAAAAGTCAACAAAATTTTTTTTTTTTGAAAAATGTTAATCGGGATTCAGACCAGGCAAGGCATTTCTCGTTGGCATTCAGATGAACTTGAAGTCAGACAATTTTTAGCTATTCGTATTGCGGTTACCTCTGTAGGTGTTTCTATTGTTACTGGTGAATCAGTAAGTTTTTTTTTATAGTTATAACTTTGGTATCTATTAGTTCATGTAGAGAATTACTTGAGATGTGAATTACAGTAAACTCTTGTTTATATTTACACTTGGTTATATCGATTACAAGCACACCTCGAAAGTTTGCATGAACCCTCGATTATTATTTTTATTTAAAAAAAGTCAAACAAAATTGAATTAAGCTGAACGTAAAGGGAACATTGGTTAACCCAATCATGAATATTATAATAAATATTAGCATTTAGAACAATTCAAATTATCAAACGCAATGCTGCGACTTCGTTCATATGAACTGTCAATTTCTTCACTTGCTCTTGAGCTGCCGTTAAGAGTTAAACACAGTTGGGACGTGCAATATCGTCCAGATTTTTCCTATACGTTTGTAGTGAGTAAAAAATTGACACTAGCAAAATTTATCGCAGAAAAATAGAACAGATTCTATTTTTGGGTGCGATTTGACACATAAGATAAATCGCGCGTCCCAATTCTGTTTTTAGATTTAGGCTTGTAGATGCTGTTAAAAAGCAAGCCGAAATAAATAAATGAAATATTAAAAGCTTAAAAAATAGAAAAGGAATGTTTAGTAACCTAGTCGCCTTAGACAAAACCTTTTTTTTCTAATTTTTAATTGAACTGTTTTGATTGTTATTTTACCTTGCACATTTGGAATCAGTGATACCAATTCAATAATAAACCAGATTAAAAAAATTTGTTAATGCTTGAATTTTTCACAAATTTACAAAAATTGTCCTCATTTTATTTTACATCTGACAAAGCTCAACTGTAGCTGAATGACATTTCATCGTAACAACGTAACATAGCTAACGCAATTACGTGGTGATTTACAAAATACCGATTTTAAATCCAAGTGGTGCGCTGCGCTGGCCTTGCATTCCAACGCGGTTATTTACAAAATAGTGTCATAAGGGTCTTTCATCAAGCATGATACAATGCAGCAATGCTATCTGTGTATGCCCAGAGAAGACTTTATGGACGCCAAACTCATGCGGTTGCTTGGGACCTCGCGCTGTAAGGACCTCATGTACTACATTTTTTTTTTAAATATTGCTATAAAACGTTTGTGAACGGTTTTTATAGCGTCATAGAAGTTAACACGTTTTTTTTTGTTTTTCGTGCATAAAAGAATGTAGACGATATGTGAAGAACAGTTAAAAAGGAAAAATTAAATCAGAGCCAAGGCAATGGTTTTAGTTATGTGGCTTTTTGATTTGTTACGCCTCACAGCGATTTGTTACAAGGAGCCTTCCACCTACTGGTTCCACGGGGCCTCGCACTACCTAAAGCCGGCTATGAGTACGGCCAGTAAGAATTGTGTTTTATATGCTTTCATGTGCACTCGTGTACTCTTTGTTTATTCTGCGTACTTTTCTAAGGATATAATTCAACATATTGCGTTAAATGAAATACGGACGGGTGTCGTTAAATCGCCGCTGTCAAAGTAATACCCGTCGGAAAATCGTTCGAGTAAACACAATTGCGTCGGACGACGAGCGACGGAAAATACGACTGCCATTTGCTTACATTGACATTTCAAACATAAATAACAAATTGCCATGAACTAAATGGAAATGCATGACGATGACGAAAATAGAATAAAATCTGGGTACCCGAGTCACGTTTCCAGTCGTCCGCCGCAATTCTGTTCCATTTCATACGCGATTCCTTAACCAGAGTAGCAATCCTGGACCATAAAACTGCCTCATCCGTGCCTTACAGTGGCTAAGGATTCATTTTTTTTTCCATTTTAAAAGCGTACAGTCTTCCATTTTTGGATACTCCAGTTGAGTTGGGCGTGGAATAAGGTGTGTATGCGGACCAAAAGAAGATGGACTGAATCCTTTGCATTACAAAGTCACTGTAAAGCACGGAGGAGGCAGTGTAATGGTCTGCGGTTGTTTGTCTGGTCAAAGGATCGGCTCAATTTATAGGACTGAAAGAATTATGGATTGCTTCATGTACAATGACATACTAAAAAATGTGATGCTGCCATATACCGATGAAAAGATGCCACTTAAGTGGAGGTTCCAAAAGGACAACGATCCAAAATCACCACTTAATTTTTTAAGGCGTGCCTTCAGAGCAATAGAATTGAATTTCTTAGTTGGAGTGCCCTGACCTGAATCCTATTGAGAACTTGTAGGAGAGCGTTAACTTGAAAATCAAGAGAGAAAATTGTAAAAACACGGTGGATCTGTTTCAATCTTTGAAAATATCCTGGAAAGGGATGTCGCAGGATATCATTAATAATGTAGTTTCCTCTATACCAAAGAGATGAGCGTGTGTCGTCCAGAATAAAGGGTTTGCAACTAAGTACTAATTATTAAAATGTTTACTTACCATAAAAAAAGGGGTGCTTGAGTTTTGTCCGTTAAGTTTTCTGACTTAAAATATTCCTTTGATAATAACTTTTTATTTATTTATTTTATCTTTAAAATTTTTGTCTGTCAATAATAAATTCACAACATGGTTCAAAAACGTCGTTTTGACAAAAAATTTATGATTTGAAAAAAAATGTACTGAGGGGGTGTTTAAGTTTTGGCCAATACTGAATGTGTGTAGTTTCTTTCCAAAAAAAGATATTGATATTTATGCACTTTCACGCCACTGTGCGTTTTCGTTCTCATTTTGGTTGTAGTAGTTTTTATTGTTAATGTTGTTGCTGTTCGCGTAGAGGCGAAATTATTTAATTTCGTACAAGAATTTTTATTACCAGCACGTCGCTGCTTTCCGCTCTGCTCGTTGTCGATGCTACGTTGATTAACCAACTGTCTTCTTCCTTTTCCCTCAGTCGCCCCCTGACATCGACTCCTCACTCCCTTTCCGCATGCTACTTCCGTTGGACATAAAATAACGTAATTTCATTACGTTGTCATTCTTACGTTAAAACTTAAGTTGGTTTGGCGCGCTCCCGCTCAATAAATTCGCGCTACATTGCGCACTCACTCTTGCCCCGTCCCCTAATTTCTACTGTTACTCCACATACTACTGCGACCACCACTCCTATTTTTTAGTCGTTTTTTTTTTTGTCCCCCTTCCTAGACATTAACCATTTACTCAGAGTTGCCGCACCCGCCCGCACCTGATAAACACACAAGCATTTACATACAAATATTTTAACATACATACATATATACATAACGTGCTTTGCTGCTGCTTACGTTATTCTTGCCGCCAACGTCGACGTCACCACCTTCATTTATTACCGCCATTGCCAACACCACCTACTTTTTGCTTCACCACTAGCTGTAACAGCTCCTATTTTTTTTTCTTCCTCTACTACGTTTTGTTTTGAATTTTTCGTTTTGCTCTCTATCCGTTTTCTATATTTATGTTTCTTCCTGTCGTCATGTTTCTATTTTTCTCGTGGATTCCTTATTTTCTCGTTGTCGTAATTTTGTGCTGCTTCTGCCGTAGCTGCTGCTTGCATTTACGTTGTTGTTGTTGTTTTTGATTTGTGTATGTTTGTATTTTTATTTTTTGCTTTTATTATTTTAGGCAAAATATTTATTTTTATTCATTTATTACAGCATTACAAACATTTATATAAACACACGCGCATATATAAACATCATATATATATGTATGTACATATTTACACAGCAGCAACAACAACAATTTACACAAACATCTACGCGACTACAAATGAGCACACATAACGAAACGACGATGAACCGACCGAGCAACAAACACGACGGCAAACGTACATAAGGAAAAATGAAAAACAAATGAAAGCTCAAAAGCAAAAAAGTACAAAAATAATGAAAAATTAAAATGAAAATAAAAAATACAATATGTATGTACAATGAAGAACAACAACAACAACTTCAGTAGCAGCATATTGAAAATGCAATTAAAGTCTTGTTAATGCAGCGTTTTAAATTAATTCCGTCTAAATTTCCCTAATTGAATGAAATTTCGCTCTTTTCGTTGTTATTGTTTTTTTAATGTTGACGAGTTTGCTAAAGAGAATATTTTCATACTAATTTATTTAACTTAAATCAAATGTTCCGTTATTTAAAAGTTAGGATTACAAAGTTTTATCCGAAAATACCAGCGATGGACGAAATTATTGTAATTTTAAAATACATAATCGTTATTGTTTGATTTGATCAATAGCAACATTCAGTTTTTGATTTAAAATTTGTATTTTTATTTCAATCAGTAATTATTTCCAAGTTATTTTTAAGTTTTTATATACCTATGATCAATAACTAACAACACTGGTTTACAAACGATGACTTATTTTGGTCTTCAAATGAAATAGGGGGCATCCATCAATTACACATATGGTCAAAATAAGAAGTAAAGGCTCATATAATTAGTTCAATGACTTGTAGGCAAAAATTCATTGGAGCTAATAGAAAAAAAAAACCATAATTCACTTCTTAAAACATATTACATAAAATAAATAGGTATAACATTAATAAAAAAACAAAAATATCTTTCAGTCTTGTTAAAGAAGTAAGAAACAGACAACAGACTGGACAAAATAATAAGTTCTATGTACATTCAGTACATTTTAATAAAAAAAATTGAACTCTGATTTTCTCATCTCTATTTGTTGGTATTTCAAGTTCTGCATTAGTAGCCGGTATATCGTCGCTCACTTGTACAACGGCCCTAATTGACATTTTTAGTTTTGTTCAGGAGACACAAAAAACTGAATAAAAACCGACAATGTAGAATATTCAAATTTGTTTAAATGCAGTTTAGTGACAGAATCATTAACATAATTATTTTTAATGAAAAACGTTTATTTTTTTATTGATATTTATTTTATTTCAATTAGGGCTTTTTGACATCAATTTTATGTATGCGAAAGTGCATTTAGGGCTTTTTGCAATTACTTTGAAAACTAAAAGTGTAATTCATTTACAACAAATTTAAAGAAAATTTGCAAATATTGTAAGTCGTCGTCAGTACATTCGGCAAGTTCTTCAGCATAGGGCAACATCGTAACACCGTACCACGAAAAACAACCCCAGCGTACGTGAAATTCTTTACCCTTGTGGCGTCGAACATTTCGGGGCGGAGTCATTTCCAAACAGATTTATTTTTGACTCGTCGCTCCACAAAATATTACGCCATTTCTTCTCGCCGTCTGGTCCGGACCAATTTGAATGCTTCCTGGCGAACGATAAACACGTCTTAAAATTTTTTTTTCGAAGCAGAGGAACTTTTCTGGCTATCCGTACAGGTAAACTGGCTCGTTTTGGACGAAAAAAGCGACCGTTGCATGGCTTTGGCAATAGAACGAAGGCTTTGGCCGTCATTTCTAAGTGTCGAAACTATCTGCCTTTCTTCGGCAGTACAATGTTTATTTCTTCCCATCTATGAAATATTTTTATTTTGATATAACTAATTAAGAACATAAATAAAATAAACAAACCTGTTCAAAAAAGCAGTTCAGATTGTTACAAAATTAGAAAAAAGATCAATGTAGTTACTTATTATTTTGTCCAAGTGAAATAAGCCCTTTAAATAAAAACTAACACGAATAGAAAAATTCGGGGAAATCCCTTCCTCTCTTTCACTTTTAAAGGCATTGCCATTGCCAAAATAAAATAGAAATACCATGTATATTTTCAGTTAAACAAAAAATAAATGAGAATTAAAATGATATAAGGTAGTGTACTTATTATTTTGACCATATGTGTAAGTGAGTCGAAGTAGGGAGGGAGGAGGTCCGGCAAAATCTCATCGGAATCGAATCGGGATCAATAAAAATATCATGTCAACTTTTTTATTAAGAGAATTTAAATTATAACAGAAAACATTTTGTATCACAAAATCAATCCTTGCTGGCACGTTTGTTTCGCCTTGTCGGCAGGCACCTTAACATTTGTATTTACTGCAAAAGCTGCTGTGCTGCACTGTGCGTAGTGAAACGATAGGCTGATGTCTATCTAATGTACATCTAATGACTGTCTTTCTATACTTCCAAAATACATAGATTCATGTGTCCAATCATTACAATAGAGGAAGCACACGAATGCTCATGAAGTTAGTGAAGAATTAGGGAAGGTGGTATCGCAGCCTATTTTTTACTTTATAAATATAATTTAATTCGTCAAAGTGTATCTCAAACGTAGTTAAATTTTCTCCTCTTAAAAAACAGAAAAAATGTATTTACTCACTCGACATGTTTCCTAATCCTTTCAGATCTCTTTCACATGAAATCTTACAAAGTTTAAGTTACGTTTCAGAAATCATTCATTTTCATTTCAGAAAGCTTTCTTCGTGTTAATGTCCGTATTTTGATTTAATTTGAAACGGAACTTTTAAAACCAAGCTGTTGAGAACGTGAAGCCGAATCGATTCATCACGGTAATCGCCTATACTCTTAGCTTCCGCCGCTTTAATTTCTTTATTACGTTATGTATGTGGTTTCTTTGGTCGCGTATTGTCCAATAATGAATAGGTATGTATTGTGTTTAAAATTTATCGTGAATTGTTCGTTCGTTCGTTAGACTGATTATGTCGGCCATAAGTTGCTGTAAGCGCACGAAACACATTCCTCGTAGAACGCTGATTTTCGTAATATATCCATATACTCTGCAAAATTTATTTGTAATTGTTTCCATACAATTCTTGTTAACAGAGATATGTATGCCTCTTTTTAAAAAGGAAATATATGTAAGGGTACATGAAAATTTGGAAATAAAAAGAAGAAAATTAACAAATTAGGCAAACATTCAAAACGTGTAATTTTTCTTTTCAGCTCCAAATACGCACTTACTAAAAATAAATGTTTGCACAAGTCCGTGCCTTTTGAATGAAACACAGTTTTTTTTTAGCAAAAAAAAAGTTTTTATTTTCCAACATAGTCTCCTTTTAGCTCAATTCACCTAGTGCAACATTTCTCCAATTTTTTATTCCATCCAAAAAATAGGATTTCTCGAGGTCCTCAAAATAGGCATTTGTTTGAGCAATATTTTCATCGTTGGATCTAAATCTATTTCCACCGACCCATTTCCTCAGATTTGTAAATAGAAAATAGTCACTGAGTGCTAAATATGGCGGATGATGTACCATTCGTAGTCCAATTCATTGAACTTTGACATTGAGACTACACACGTTTCACGATTGCGTTTATGGTCAATTGAGAGCAAACGCGGCTCCCATCTTGCGGATAGCTTCTAAAACCCTACAGATCATTTAAAATTGAAACCACAGTGCCATATAATATGCCTATGGCGTCAACAATAATACGCACTAAGTATCACTCTCCGATCGGCCAACGTGAATCGTGAATTTTTTCGGGTGTATTGACTTCAATTGGCCGTCCAGAACGTTCAGCGTCACTACTTAGTGCTTGAGCAACCCTAACAGAACATAAAATGGTTTTCTACTATATAGGTTAATTTTTCTATAAGAAAACTTTAAAAGTTTGTTTAATATTTTGTTGGAGCACCTTAATTTTCTATTGCAGCTTTGTCATAGAAGCAATTAATTTTTGGAATTTTTCTGGGGCTATCTATTTCATTGCCACCCGGTCTAGCTCCTCCAGATATAAAATTTTTACTTTTAAATGTTAACTTTTAGCTGGTGCCAAAGATTTTCAATAGGATTAAGTTCAATGAAACATTTTAAGTAATCTAAATCAACAAATAACGTGCCCAGACCCCAACGTCCACAGAAAACGGATAAAATAAATAATCGGCCTGAGGATCATATGTGAAGCTAAATACAATTGAACCCTAAAAGATTTCAAAAAGTCTATCAGTATTTTCCGATACGTGGTCATTCATTTTTGCCAAATGACCGTGGTTTTGGAGTCATAAAAAAAACTGTTCGAAAGCATGATCGTATCTACGTTCCCGAACAATACATCAACTTGGTTTCGAATTTCAGCTCAGCATTTATAGTCAAAGAGCTAAACACTGTAGATGTTTTGGACTTTAACAAATTTATAACTATAAAAAACATATTTGTCAACTGAATCGTATGGAAAAAATGTCCCAAAAGAACATAAAGAATCATTCGCGCTTTCGACAGATATGAGTTTTCAGTATAATTCAAATAAAAAAGGTACTTTTATAGCCTAGGAGTTTATTGATGGATTAGTGCCCATTAATTGTAAAATAATAGATGATTTAAAACGAGTTCTGGATATTATTCTGGAGGAGAATGTTTTATTTTATGCGAACTTATTTAGCAGGCCAACTGCAAATGTTGAAGATAATCCAAATGAGGATGTCGGAGAATATGATTATGCACTTTAAAGATATTAAAACATGTTAAATGAAAATATATGACATGTTGATAAGTTAATATTTGAGTGTAATTTTCAATCATAAGCAATAAAAGATATGATTAATATGATTGTTGTGTTTAAATTATATACCATTAACCCTGTTTCTTGCTAAAATAACCTAATAGTCTAAGAGCCAGTGGCCGGCAGACTTACGGTATTTTGTAAAACACTATATTTTTTTCATCAACTCTCTTATACATGCCGTATATCATATATACGGTATATGAGATGGGGACTCGTTAGTTCGACTGACGGTACCTATGGTGTCATTCAACCTTTAAAACCAATTTTGTTGTTTTAATTAAATACTATGTTAAGCCCAAAACAGGTGTTTTGAACTCGTTTATTTGTGAATGACACAGTTTTTATTGATTCCTGAAAAGTTATAATTTTGTGACTTATGAGGTTTTTGAAATGACTGATTCAATTATTTTTTGACTTCCAAGAAAATACAAAAGATTGTATATATAATGATGATCCCAATTTACTATTACCGCTATCAATTCCAAAGAGATTGTGCGAGAATTAACTTTTTGGAAGATCAGTACGTCAAAAGCCGTTGCTTACAAAACAACATCGAAGGGCCAGACTTGAAGGCTCACAAGAATTGAAGAGCTTTGCAATGGAAAAACGTGATCTTATAGTGAGCACAGAGTTGGATCTCCGACATTCTGCCGGCCATCCACAAGACAAAGAATTTCATCACGAATACACATTACATACGCTATAGTTGTTAATGAAAAAATTTTACAATTTGTTTTGAAATTTTAAATAAAATGCGCACTTTTATTGTCAGTGTCTATAGCGGCGGAATATGTTCCAAACGCAACGGCGCTTGCGAGTCACTTCGCACATTATTTACTCCGCCACTGGTTATGCATAAATGAATGATGTAACTCACTGAATTAAAGTTAAAATGAGTCACACGTTAAATAAATTTCCATATTGTTTACAAAAATACCTTCTATGTGCGATTGACCCATATAACATTAATAAACACATGCTACCCATTTATTTACTTTATAAAAACAAAATGACAACAGTTCAACATTCAATTTTTTTATCCGATTGGAAAGTTTGCTCCAGCGTTAAATGTGGCAACCTTTTTTGCAAACTTTTTCAAAGCAGCTTTTAAAAAGCGCTGCTGCGTGTTCCATTTCTTCTGCTGATAAATAAACATAAAACATAAATTAGTAAATTTTTTCTCTCTGCCTCTCTTTTATCGGCTTTTATTCGAGCTCCTTTTAATAAAAAAAAACAATGTGTGAAAGAAACAAAAAACGAATTCAATTCAGTAGTTAATTAGTTTTAAAACATTTCCCATTTCCTTATTTAGTTTAGTAATTTTTCGTTGTTTTTATTTAATTCTCTTTATTATTTTCATCATGACTATTTTTGCGCTTCATGTTTACTTTTTCAATATATTTACATACATACATATGTATGTATGTACATAGCTACATACTACCTATGTATGAAAGTGTACATAATAAAAGTTTTTATTGTTTTTGTAAATAGATATACGAGTTTTCTATTTATGAATGCAGCTGCGTCACGGCTGCAACAACAACAACAAAACAGCTGCAAATGCAGTGCAGCGCAGTGTAAAAGCAAAAACAACTATTATTATTAATAAAAACGAAATAAATAAATAAAAAATAATACAAGTACAACAAATGCGAAGATGACAACAACTATTTAAGAAACAAGAGCAACAGCAACAACAACAACATAAACAATAATAAACGACAAACACATTCTTTTGCTACAAAAATTGATTCGACAACGAAGTCGCGCACTACAAAACTTTTATACAAACAGAGCTGCAACTGCATTACAATTACAAAAACAACAACAAAAACTCATACAATATACAAGAGCAGAAAAATAACAACAATGACAACAGCAAAACACAACTGAACAGCACGATATTTACATTACGTCTGACATCTACCCCAGTAGAAAAAAGCAGGAGTAGACAGCGTTATTATAATGGCCAACTCCAACTCCTTTTAATCTTATTTTATTTTTTATAGTTATGAAATGAGCGAAAAATTTAGACCATCCGTGGATGAAATAAAAGTAAGCGTACCGTCGAATGTAAAAAGTAGGCCTTCTCTAATTGCTTCCACGTGTATGAGAGAAGAGTCCTTCCGGATATAAGTTTTTATAATAATTCAATAGGTGGAAATAGCGACATATTTGTAAGCCGATATTTTTCAATATTTTATGTAGTTACCATCTTGGATAAAGGATATCGTAAGCACTTAGTAATTTTTAGTACAAGCTCTATTTGCAACAAAATTTCCATAAACTAATTGATAACTCTGCAATTAAACTAATGAAGAAAAAATTGAGAATATATTTTGTGGCTTCTAGTTTAGGCTCCAATGGCAGGCGTTCTATTGGAAGTTTTAATCGTACTATGGGCCAGCTGTTTGAAGGTATATTTGCATGAAAAGCTAAGAATGCTTTATATAAGCGCTTACGCTTGCAGCAATTAACGTTGTCATATGTATTGACGCTGCTTATAGCTGTGCTAGCTGGCCTTCTTCGGAAGTGGCCTTGCTCAATTGCTAACTGGGACATTATGATAAATAAAGAGGGATTTTTATCATTTTTTTTTGTTTTTGAATCGGGTCGAACTCCGATTTTGTAACAAAAGAAAATATTTAAAAAAAAAAATTTCTAAAAAAGTTTGATAATCCAAAACTAATTTAACAGTTTCATACTTAAGCTCAGGAGACATGCTCTAATTCATGCCGATTAAAAGATAAGATCCCTAAATAGACAATTTTATAGCTATGGTATAAACCAATTGTAGTGGTGTAAGTACTAAAATGGCAACACTGCAAATTTCTAAAGTCAAATTTCACGGTTGAAAATTCTTTAATTAAATAGTTTGCAAGGTAAAGAGACAATAACGGGGTCTGATATTTCCGTGGACTAAGGAGTTTCTATTCCATATGCTATCCTCAGAAAGGCAATTCTTTTTGCTATACCCATTCCCCTTGGTGTCGATATTGCTAGAAGTGTAGTGGAAATGTGGAATGACTTAACACTGTTGCGTAACTGTTGTTTCATTGAGTCTCTGACTTCAGTTGAATTGGCTATAAAACATATACCTTCCAGGAACTTGGTCTGTAGGCGCACATATACAATGAGGTTTCTGCTGGATTTTCTAAGATTTCTATGCTCTTTCAATTTCATTAATTTTTTCTTAGTGTATTTGAAAAAAAAAAAATGTTAAGTTTATATTCATTCCATTAAGAAGTAATTGATTACGTTGATTCCCTGGCAAATTTTGTTATACCTCGTGTTTTCACTCGTTCTCTTTCTTGCATCCACATTCTTGCCATGCAGTCTTTGTATCTATTTATCTACAAACTACAACTTACAATTACATTACAATACAGCTAACACACATACATAATACACTGACGTACATACATATTTATGTGCAATGCATTTTATTTGTACAAGCAAAAAACAACAACACAACAACTACAAGACTACATTTGCACGTACAAAGAAACACGTATACAACTAGAAATAGCGATGGATGTCAGTCGTAGTACGTTGTGTAGCCACCAAGTAGTAACAGCAGCAGGAGCGACAATTGAGCAGTAGCACCAGAGAGGAGCGCACTTAACGTGGAGAGAATGGTTTTGGATGGTCGGATGGTTAGTCGATTGCTTTTACCTCCTATGTGGTGGGGTAGTCCAAGACCAAGTAGTAGAACAACAAATGTAGTTAAGTGCGATATGCGGACGACGGACGGTATTTCACCATGGCATGGAATGGCTAAAGTAGCACACATTGTTCCGTTTTAATTTCTTCTACTTCCATAAACAACGTAAAAAAATAATGCAAAAACAAAAAACTCTTCTTAAGTTCTTAAATTGTCGTGTAGTTGTTGTTTTTTCTTTCGTACATACTCGTTCTCGCTGTTATCGTTATTAAAGTTGGTAAAAATTTAAAACAATATAACAGACTCGTAGTTAAGTGGAGTTATTTTATATGTTTCTTTTTTGGTCTCGAAAGTTGTGTCTACTTTCGACTGCTTTTGAGAGTCATGCATAGTCTTTAGATAGATCATCCTAAGTTAGAATGTACATGAGTTATTCTACTGTAAGTCTAGAACAGCGAGTAAGTGCCTTAAACGGACTAAATTTAAGTTTTCTTAATTAATTTAGAATTTTAAAGAAAAAATATTCACTTTGAAAATCGATTCTGCAAAATAAATGTTATAGCAATTTAATCACCAATTTTCTATAGTTTGCGCTGAGTGTGATGAAATTTACAGACTAAGAAAATTTTTAACCACATAAAATTTGCTTGAAGTTGGACACTAAATATGTGATAAACTTCCGAAAAAGAAAAGACTCTAATTGAACTCAAATTTTGCATGAAGAATCTTCTTTTACATACATACATATAATACATACTTCCTTCCAAAAAAGGCCTAATAAACCCATTTAATTACAATATGTAATATGGGCTTTAGTAAGCATGTAAACAATTTACAATAAACACAATAGATTTTAAGATATAACAAACTGTTCATAATTTAGACAAATGTTTCTTTAAAAAGTCTTTATTTTTCAAAAAAAAACTTTATTTATATCTATATCCTTGCTTTTTTCTCAAAATCTGCGCAAATTATCGATTTAACAAGGAAATTATTTCATATGTTTTGGCTTATTTATGTAAATGCAGAAATACAGTAGAAGTATTTTGTATAAGAAAGCCGATGTTTGACTTTTTTTTTTGTTTTGAACGATGCTAATGTTAAATATCGAGACTTTTCAAGCAAAAAAGTAAGTAATTTTTAAAATTTTATGGATATTTTGATATATGTATGTAAGTGAAATATTTTAATGCACCAGCAAACATGGTCAAATGAATACCAAAGACAAATTTCAGGGTGTGTTTCACAGAAAGAAGTCAAGCAGTGTCAAATCACATAATTTTGGTGGGCACTTCTCATTGCCAGTTCTTGAAATTACACGACCATTGTTTCGCGAGCTTTATATGGCATTTCATGCGTTGAGCGGCAAAAGTAGCTATAAAAATGAAAACTTTGATGTGATCATGATTTTTTGCTCATTTTTTAGTACACACAAATTTTAAGATCCAACAGCCGGATATTTCCCTATTGAATTTGCATACATTAGCACGTATATGCAATTTAAAATAAACAGACTCTAAAACTCTAAACTCTGAAAAAGTTTGGGGATCTCTAATTTGGTATCAATAAAATGGTTCTCATCTGAAAAGTAATTTAAAAATACTTAATAATCAGTACCTATATAAGATTTTAAAATTGAGCTGAGATACACCCGTCCATAGACGTTAATAAAACAGATATGATCTCTGGTCGAACAACATTTGTAGCGCAACAGCAACAAAAAGAAAAGAAGTGGCGCTCGTGCTGCTCCTGCTGTTGCTGTTGCGCGATAATTGCATTAAATTGTTTGGAAAATCATAATCGGTAATTGCTTTTATTTTTTTTATATATCATTTTCTTGCTCTCTCTTCTCTTACTGCATTCTTCTCATTCTGAGACTGTTTATCCGCCATTGTTTGTTTTCTTTTTTTTTCGCTTTCTGCTTGTTGTTTTATTGCAATTTGTTTAATTAAATTTCTATTTATTTTTGTTGTTGTTGTAGTTTCTTATAGTTGTTTTTATCGCTATACAAAATGTTGGTGTACGTTGTTGTTGGTTGGTTTATACGCTTTATTAATGCTGGCAATATAAAATGGCACAGAAAAGCAATAACAACGTTCGCAGCACCAACTACATGCATATGTATGTATGTGTGTAAGTACGACAACAAGAACAACAACTTTAAAGTTTTCATTACAACTTTCATTTCTTGTGCTCTACTCTCTTGGCTCAATGCTTGCAGCTCCCTGCCTCTTTGTTCCAGCTACCATCCTCTCCTTCTGCCTTTCGCACCGCGTCCTGTGCACAGCGAATAGGCTGTGGCAGGCGCAAAAACCCCAAAAACGTTTGGTGGAAAGTTCACCAGTGAGGACAACATTGAATGCCTTGATACTCGTGCCACCTGTCCCCTTCTTCGCGCAGTGGCGGATCTAGTATTCGTATTTGGCGGGGGACTCAATTTGCTCAAAAGCTTACTTGCTCGTGCAACAAATGAAAAAAAAAAAACGTTAACTATACGTAGATTACAAAATTAAATGTACGATATGTATGACGAGCAAAAGTTGATTCAATACATACTAACTATTTTATAAATAGATGCAATAAAAAGAACTGTCCGGACGAAAAGTGTGAAGACTCAAACAAGTTAAAGTATCACTTTCTACAGAAGGTAAGAAGTTTAATTATAACACAAAAAAGTTTTTATAGGAATTGCAATAAAGCTAGGGAAAATAAAACAAATATATATTGGGCGAATGTCCTTCAATTAAAAAAAAACACACAAATTGACTTTGTAGGGTGACCGATTCCCTGAACTAAAATCCATAAGAAAAACATTAATTAATGATTTAGAAACAATTTTTACTTATGTACATATGTTCTGCTAGAACATTATTTAAAAAAAAAATTTTAATATAATTAATATTTTCTAATAATAAGGCGGCTTGATTATGTCTCATGCTTTGCTAGCTTTATTAGAAACCTTATTTTTTTAAAAAATTCGTGTTGCACGAAATTTGTCTTTTCATCATTAAAAAAATTTGCATTAAATGTGACATTTTGCCAACTTTGCTTTGCTGGGTTTCATCAATTGAATGATTTAGCTTGCGCATGAAAATTTCGGTATATTTCAAACAAATAATTATTGATGATCCTTCGCATAAAATTTTTTACACGAAACCACTACCTTAATTTGGTATCCGTGGGGTCAATAACCCATTACATCCCCAGATCTACCGTTGCTCTCGCTATGCACAACGTGCGTCTCATCTGCTGCTTTCTGCCTTCAGTTACTCTCTGCTGCTTCTATGTTTTTGTTTCTTTGCATTTTGTACTTACTCTCGTTCGCCCGTCGTACTTTGGTAGTTGGGTTCGATACGAGGTGGTAACTAGTACATTGTGGGTATTGGTGGGACTGGTACCACTGAAGGTGTCGTGGTTCTGCTTCTCTTGGCTAGAGGTCAATTTATCACGGGAACACTGTTATGGAAATTTCTATGTTTTCTATGTTTTATTCATGTGTTGTTTGTAATAGAAATACAATTTTAATTTATGTAGGTAGCTAGCTATTACGGTCCTATGAAAAGAGCAAAATGTTAAAATTTGAATATTGCTGCAGCTTCTATGTATTGATTTTTGTGCTGCACAATTTTTAAATTAAAATAATGCGATACGCAGAAAGTTTGGGTTTTCCCCTATTCGCTTTTGCACTGCGTACCCTATTTCAACTTCTTCCATTGAAGGTGTTTCTCGAAAACTTAAAACATGAAAAAATATATTTTGAGCAAAGATACACTGACAAAAGTAGTTTGGTTCGTTGTTCATTCATTAACTATTAAAAACATATTTTTAGAATTTCACAAAACTGCTGCAGACTCCTCGCTAACACTTTTTTGTTTTTAAATAATGAAAAGTCACATGGTCCGTAATGCCCGCAATCCAAAGAAAATCAAACGTTTTTTCAGTGGTTCAAGTAGGTTTTCATCGTTGTGTAAAAAAAGTTAGATTCAGGTTTCTATATACTACTCAGTAGTTACTATCTGACAGCTTCCCAGAGGAATAAAAACCAGAACTTTGCCCTAATGTGACAAATTAATATTATCGCCGCTTATCACTTAATATTCCTAACACAACTACTAGTTATATCATTTCAGCATAGCTCATCATCTTGGGTCTTTATTGGTAAAGAAAAATGTCTGAAACATTTTTAAAGAAAAATAATTATCATATTTATTACACAGTCCCTGCTACTAAGTATAATTTTATTTTCATATGATAAAATTGTAGATAAACTTACTTGAGTTAGCACCACATCGTGTACGTATTTGAAATTAATATTTTTTTTATTTAATATTCTTTCAGGTGGATCAATCCTTAGGAGTTCTTGAAAAATTAAATGTCGCATCGCGGTGCGATGCCATACACTACATATTACAATCGATTAGATGTAAATATCCTGATGAATGCGACCAAGTCGTTAGAATTTTCTATCCTCGCCTAGCAGCTGCTGATACGGCCTACGGCACAAGCTCTACGAAATCCGCCACTAAGAAGCAATTGCAGCTTTTACTTGCCACCAAAAAAGAAGAAATTAAAACTGAGGATGAGGGATCCACCGATTTGAATCAAAATTTTGAGAAAATTCTCTGCAAGGAGGAATTCACCTGCATCGATGAAGAAGATATAGATGCCGATGATAATGATTACGCTGATGATGGTGCCGATACTGAAAATTCGTCTTCCTTAAGCAAACGTTTCGGCGGTGGCAGTGGTGGCTATCAACTATCAGTATCAGGTCATGAACGTTTGAAAAACTCGCGTGATCCACTGGATTTGATACCCTCCTCGATAATTGATACAGGTCGTTTAGGAAATCTAAAGTATCAGCGCAACTATGCACTGGAGGAACTGGTGGAAGAAGACGATGATAGCAATAGCTGTGGTCTTGCTAGAAGTGGTGCAGCGTTGCGATCCTTAAAAGCTGTACGGCAACGTCAGCAGCGTCAACAATACAATAATCATCAAAGTAGCAGTCAACTGTTGAGTGAAAAATTGGCATTGCAACTTAATGCCGCTGTCAGGCGACCATCAACACTGGGTGAAGGTTACGTTTTTCATCCTGACAACGAGTTGACCATACGCTATCATCATAGCACTGGCGAATTTAGCATACGTGCGTATAAAGAGCAATTTCGCTTTCGCTTGAAGGCGGCGCTGAGCAATCATCATAGACCTTTTCTGAAGGAGTTCTATGAGAATTTCATATTAACCGGTCAACTGCTGGGCACTACGCCGCCGGCCCATGTGTTACAAGAGTTACGTGAACAGAGACGTGAAGAAGAGCTGTTGCATCAAAAGCAACGGGAACAAAATCATGCACTAGCGCTTGCAGCAGCAGCGGCAATAAAACGAAAACGACGTTTTTTGACAACAGCAGCACGAATAATTGATTCGGAACTGGAGTCAGAGTCTGAGGTGTCACAACTCTCCGCCACTCAGGAAATTATGAAATTTGAAGAGATTATTGACGAAGGTGTAGGCGCAGGCCGTCTGATTGATGGCATGGAAATGGAGACAGAATTCGAGGATGTCATGTCGGCTGAAGGTGGAGAAGAAAAAAGTAATGGTGCCAGAATTGGTATTACCGGCGCCGGTGTTATACATGACAACGCAGCTTTAGTATCGGGAAAAACGACGAGTAGCAGTGGAACCGGCAATATCACCAATAATCATGCGCAAGGGTATGTTTTTTTTTTTGTATTAATTACTTAAAGTCTGGACTTACATCATCTGTTTAGTGTTATATCAATTCCTACCTATGTATAGATGAATATTATTAAAAAGATGAGTGTTGAGACAAATATACAGTATATTCAATCATAAAATAAAAGTACATAATGCCAAAGACAGAAGTGGTTTTCAGAAGAAAAAAAAATAATTTTTCCCGCACCAAATAACTTATTCCGAATCGTATTAGACCAAACTACTTGATGCAGACACACACAGTATTTTTGCATTAAAGTCTGAGTAATTGGCCGGCGTTCGGCGATAGTAATAAGAATGTATTTCTAGTTGTAGGAGTAAATATTACTGTCAAGTGATAGAAAAATTTGTAGTTCCAGGTTGAAACATATTTTTAAAATTTTACGAATTAAGGATGAAATTTCACGATCAAATTTTGAATGAGTAGTTTATAAACTCCAGACTTCAATAAAGTTTACTTGTTTTTTCTTTTGGTTCAGTTCTTATTCCCACAATTTAAGCAACTAAGAGAGTTCTCATTTTCTCTTTTATTCTACACAGCAATAGTCTTCTCATAAATGGCCTTACTACAGCAACAACAACAAGCAATAATACGATTAATCAAGAAATCCCAAATGTTGTTGATAAACTTCCAAATTTAGCACCAAAAGAGCAAAATTTACACCAACACCAAGAGTTATTGCAGCAGCAGCAACAGTTGCCCAATATGCAACATATACACCAACAACAAACGCCGCCTCATATGTATGCTATGCATATGCAGCAACAACAACAACAACAATTACAACACTTGCCACATGAAAACAATATAAAAATTGAAAATGTTGCTGATAATATTAATGGTAATAGCAATTTAATTGGCATGCCGCCAAAACCACAGCCAAATGCTAATAGTAACCTTAATCAGCAACATTTCAATACACTGCAACATCAGCGTCTCCTTCAACAGCAACAATTAGAGCAACATCCACATCTTCATCACCAGCAGCATCAGCAACATTTAAATAATTTCAATCCAAACATTTCACAACACCATCCTCATCCATTAGCAATGATTGGCGGTATGATGGAAAACTCACAGCTACATCCGCAGCAGTTGCAACTGCAACAACAAAATCCTTCAACAAATCTTATAAACAGTATTGATAACATGCTTGACGTTGGTGTCGGCGGCAATAGGAACCATCAGCAACAGCATCCTATGCAACAACAGCATCCGCACTTGCAAATGCAGCAACATCATCATCAACAACAGCAGCAACATATGTTAATGTCACAACAACAACAACATCATCATCATCAACAGCAGCAGCATCTTGTATCGCAGGTTCCTGCACACCCGACACCAACACCATCAGCAACATCAGCATCCATTTCAGTTGTAATTGGTGCAAATGCAGCTGGTGTTGGCGGAGTATCATTGCCTGTTTCTTCCATATCAATGGACACAGAAGACAACGATCTTTCACCAGATGAAGATGATGATGAAAACGAACATGATCTGGACGATTTGGAAACAAAGCCACAATTAATCGATGGTGGCAGTAGTAGTAGCACATCATTGCAAGCTGCGCCTGGTCAAGCCGGATCATTAGCTGCACCAGGTGGCGGTGGCCCTGGAGCTACTAAAAAGGCAAAACCAAGCTACAGCTGTCTGTTATGTCCAAAATCATATCGTAAACGTAAATCATTGCTAGATCATTATAAAATTCATCCTGGATTTTGTCATGATTGTGGCCAGCCAAATGGCACATCGTTAGAGGTAAGAGAGGAACTCACTTGATTTACTTAACAAAATTAATTTCACTTCACTATTGTTTTCAGGAAATAATACATCACAATCGCACCGTACATGAAAAGGAATTTCCATTTGTATGCGAAACATGTGGTGAATCCTATTCACGACGTCAACAGTTTCATGCCCATGTCGAGTCGCACAATAAAAAAGAATTTAAAAGTGAGTGAAAGAAACGAGTGCTGTGAGTGCACCAATCGAAAAAAACCTATATCTTCTATATGTGTAGAAATGAAACTCAAGGATAAGCGTAAATTTCTTCTAGATATTCGTATAACAAAAAACTAAGAACGTTGAATTTTCTTTTCGGTGTAAAAATTTTGATTTTTTAAATTTTTGTTTGTTTTTTTTACGCACCCTAATTAACAGTTACATAAATAACTCAAAGATCACTTAAATTAATTGTGCATAGTTAATATAAATAACGCATCATCTTAACAATTAAAAAATACCCCTTCACCGTCATGCTCGAGAGGCAAAGCCCTCAACAAACTCTTTTCATAGACTTAAGCATTTTGGCAACCGTCGCAAATTGAATTGAAATGACTTGTCGCACTTAGAATTTATAAACTTTATTGTAGATACAATTTTTTGTTTAATTGGAAAGCTCACTTAGAAACAACAAGTTTGACCACTGGTCGAGTAAGGGCAATTTACTTCAAATAAAAATAAAGTTGGCACTTTTTTGCCTATTGTTTGAGTTTTGTTTAAGTATGATAAAAACAAAAGCAAAGCTTTTAGGATACTTATACAAATTGAGTGAAATTTACCCATGTACCTCGTTGAAAATTTTCTTAATATTCAATATATAATTTCATAGATTAGAATAAATATTTTGCCCAGCAAAAATTTTTGAAACTTCAATACCGCATAAATAATCTTATCAATGCAAATATAATGCAATTTCGTTTACTAAATGCGATTCAGCCGCTTACCACCCTCCAAAGGTAGATATTTTAAACTTTAATATTCCTTTACTAATATCCTTGGTAACATAAAATTGGTCAAATCGGTTCAGTTGTTTAGCAACTACGAATCGTTATTATTCAGCGTTACACCTTTGGCGTGACCTTCTTTCAGTCAGTTTAGAAAATGCCATTCCTCAAAATGAGATGAGTTTAAATTTTACCTACGATTTCAGGGTAGAAAATTTGGGGACAAAAGTGTAAGTATTATTCTGTCTTCTTTCCCATAGAGTGACATTAAACATCAAGAAAGTCAACGTTCTATGAATATTTGCCTTAGAACAGAACTTATGATAATTGTCAAAACTTTCGCAGACTTTGAAAAGGATATCAGCATAATATGTTTATATTCAATCAGTAAGAAATCACTTCGTTGGTCCCAATTAGTCGTGAAAATTCAAGATCTTTCGGTATTAAATGTGAAGATGGCAGGATTTGCACCCTGATTATGACAATTGTATAAAACATCCTGAAGCGAAGTCTTATCCACTCCTGAAGTGAGACGAATTTTAATTGTATCGAAAATTCAATAAATTTGTCTGGTTTCGCGACCAGACATATTTTAAATGGTCTATAAGATTTCGATCCGAATTTTTGTTCACTAGTGGCGCTTGAGGTAAAAAGAATCCAGAGGTGTTAAAAGTCATTAATTTTGGTCAGCAGTTTCTGCATCTATTTTTGTTTCATTCATTTAAAATCAAAGATTTTTGTTTCGCATTTTTTATTACTATTAAATTAATTGAAAATACTTGGTGTACATACTCGTATGCACCTGCAATGCATTGTATAAATATACATACATATTTATGATCTTTCCTTTTATTAGCCTACTCATGCGTCGAATGTGGTGTGAAATTCCCGCACAAAAAGCTACATCAACAGCATTTGGAAGACACTGGCCACAAAGCTGACGGTGCTATTTGTGAGGTTTGTGGTGCTGAATTTCCCTCGAAAAATGCCTTACATCAGCATATAATACGTGTCCATAAAAAAGACAACTTCTTTGAGTGTCACATTTGCCAGAATCGTTTTACGCTGAAAGCGAATCTTGAACGACATGTACAATTGCATACTGAAATTAAACGCACATACGTTTGTGATCAATGCGGTTCATCGTACTTTACATATCCTGCTCTTAAAGATCATTATAGCAATGCACACACCGAGGCATCGGAGTGCAAGTGCACATTATGTGGCAAACGTTTTGGTTCAGTTAAATCGCTGCAGCGACATTTGCCATCACACTCTGAGGAGCGTCCGCATTGTTGCTGTTATTGCGATCAAGTAAGTTTTGCAACTTTTAATAAATGTTCGTTTTATAATAACCGATTTTAATTTTTAGACTTTTAAGTGGAAAACACATTTGGTGCGACATAAGCAAACTGTGCACGGCAACCAACCTTCACCGAGGAAAGTAAAACGTTTCTCCAAAACTGATGAAGGTAAGTACATATTTGATTAATTAATCATAAAATAATCCAAATCTTATTCAATTTTTAATCAGAGTTAAACCCGATGCCTGATATGCCTGGTCCACCTCCTGCCAAGGTGCAGAAAAAATCGAATGCGAGCAAGCCAAAGCAACCAACAACAAATCAGCAGCAGCAACAGAAAATCGCTGCAAACGCTACGCCTCCGCCACTTTCAACTACACCCAGTACATCACAACAAGAGCAATTTAATGCAGCTATCCTTAGCAACAATAGTTCTCAGTCATCGACTGCTTCCACATCACAACATTCATTGGCGACAAACGAATCTCAACAGAATTCCATGTACAGTCAAAGCTTTAATGCAGAGAATCTGCTTGGACAACAGTGCAATCAACAACCACCACAGACGCAGCAATCACAGCAGCATCAGCCACAACAGCGTCCTACGCCGCCACCACAACATCACCGTCATACACCGAACAACGGTAGTAATACGCCTGATGGTAATCTAATGGCGCGTCTTAACAATTTTGCACCTGGTTCTGCTCCGGGCCCTGGTGGGTCAGAATCGCAGTTTCATTTCGAACAAAATGCTGCTGGTTCTTATCAACAACATCAAATTATTAATCAATATCAGCATCAACACCATCAACAGCAGCAACAAGTTGCTCAGGCAGCTGCACAACAACATCAACTGTTACGCAGTCATACACCACAAAGCCCGCATCAACATCAAATGCAACATCCGCAGCAGCAACATTTTTCATCGCCGCATCATTTGCCGCCACATCAGCAACAAATGCATCATCATCATCAACAAATGATGCATCAACAACAATTACAGCAGCAACAACATCATCGTCATAATCAGCAACGTTCACCACATCACCATCAAACATCAGCACAACAATTACAACAGCAACATCAACAACCATCTCATTCACCACAACATCGGTTGCAATCACCGCAACCACAAGCGCAACAACAGCAAACTGCTACTCAACATCAGCAGCAACAGCAACAACAACAGCAATACCCATGTGCCTCAATACAACAGCAGCAGCCCAATACTGATGCGTGGGGAAATTTGAACTTTAACACTCAAAGTGCCGCCACGGCTTCAAGTTCCACACCGACACCATTACAGCAACAACAAAACATTGGTGGAAGCGTGACATCGGCAACAGTTGCTGGTGGTGTTTTGAGCAACAATAGTGTTAGTGGCGATGCTAAGGATAACAATAAATTTTACATCGTTGATTCAGCAGATTTTCTGGGTCTTCCAATGAACGTCGCTGGCGGCGGTTCAACGAATTCAGCTGCTACATCTGTTGCAACAGGTCATCAACAACAGTCACAACAACAGCAGCAGCAAAGTGGTGTCAACAATAAACAGCAACAACAACAACAGGAACAAGCATTAGTTGGCAGTGATTTAATGAACTTTCAGGTAATAATTTTAATTTAGAGAGCCGATTTTTCAATACTTTATAGAAGTTTTTTTTTTAATTCAATCAATTTTTTTCTATTGAAATTAGTGACGGCACCCTTAATTTTTTTTGCATATACACCTAATTCTGTTTTTACGCCATAGATACGTTCCTGAAAAATCCGCGTAAAAAAAATCGCGTAAAAAAAAAAAAGTATCCATATAAAAGTAGGGGATTGGTTCCACATTTGAAAAATCAACGAAAATTATAACATAAAAGTATGAAAAATTACCGATTTTACAGGCGCTGTGACCTATTTTATTTAAGTAGCTTATAAAATACATATGTTTATTAATAAATTACATAGAAAAAAGAAAAACTGCAATAAAAATATTAATTAATCAAAAATAAAATTCATACAACATATATGAAATCAACAAAAAAAAAAAAGCAATTCATTCTAATAAAATATAAACAGATAAAAAATATTGTAAATCATTATATAATCGATATTATTTTCTGATAAAACGCGCATTCTTTTTTGAGCAACTTGAATGTCATCACTCAGAATTTCAACTTAATTTTCAAGCTCATGTATTGTTAAATCGCGTTAAATCAAATCAATTCGCGCAAAAACAGAACGCAACACTTTTTTAGAATCGCGTTAAATCAAATTCGCGTAAAAACATAATTAGGTGTATTCAATCTTCAACACTCAAGGCTTATACCAAAAATACAAATTTTAATTTTTCGTATTGAGAAGGCAAAACATGTGGAAAATATAACTATTAATTTTTTTTTATATTGAATACTGCCGTCAGAAGCGAATTAGGCGTATCTCAAAAAAAATTATATTCGAGATTCTTATGGCATCGGATAGCTTAAGAAATTAGGCATCTAATTAACTGTGTCTAATGCCGGTATCGTAGTTCAAATCTATAAAATTTTACATGTATTTCAACAATTGACATAAACAAAACATCAATTATCTCGAAACGAGTTTTTTTGAGATACGTCTATTTCGCTTCTGACGGCAGAATAGTAAGTGCAATCAATTGTTAACATGTGTACCAAATTTTATAATTTTATGTTAAGAACTTTAAGAGGAATTAGTTTTTCAATTAAACTTGTCGAAAAAGTTCATTGCATAAAAAAAAGTAATAGCAATTGAAATTTTTATTAACCCTTGAGACAAAATATTCTATTGGTAAGTACTTTAGATTGATATGTAGTGACATATATTCAGAAACAAAGTGGAATTTAAGGTGCCCACTTGATGTGATCTGAGTCAGCTTAAAGTTTGGCTAAAATTGGGAGGGGTCGTTTGGGAACAGTTTTAAAATTTTTTCTTTTGAGTTGTGTTCCGTTTGTAGCTTGTCTCATTTTTGGATATGTTTAGTTCATGATTGCGGAAATAAAAAAATCGGATTCAGTTTGCATGCCTTTGAAACTAATTTTTTTTCTGCAAATATCTCATGCGCCGGAGCTTACTGCAAAAATGGTGATCATGTACATATATATGTCATGTGTATCTTTATTTGTGGTGTTTAGCCAATGAAGAATATTAATCCATTTCGGTTTTTTAAATTAAATTTTTTTTAACATTTCAATGTATCAAATCTCTATTATTTTTATTTTTAGAACTTATGGCCACAAAGTCATCAGCCACCACAAATGTCTTTTGTTGGCGGTGCCCAACAGCAGCAGGCACAACAACAACAACAACAACAACAGCAGCAGGTCTCAAATCCTAATCAAGTATCAGCTACAAATTCAAGTGGTGATCCACATAACTATAACAACATTGGCAGCATATTGACGAATCTCATCGACAACAATCCGAATCCAATGGAATACAATTTTGAATTGATGCAGCCAGCAGGACCAACAGTTGTCTCAGCACAATCTCAACAGCAACAACAACAAAATACTCTTGCTTCCCATCCACATCAACAACAGCAACATCATTCAGCAACCGCCTACAACCTACAACCGACACCTGGGGCAGCTGGCCTACTGCGTCATTCCGCTGTATATGGTACATCTGCAACTGTGGCTTCCGCTTATGATCCACATTCACATCACAATCCAACACTTGCAGACATATCGGAACAACAAAAGAACAGCTTCCAACCCTATCATCATACGCTACCACCGCATGCATTGGGCGGTGGTGGTCATCCTCTAGCACCGGGTGGACACCATCCATTACCTGCGGCGCATCTACTGCCACCGCCACCACATCATCCCCAGCAAACGGGCGTGTCGGGTGCAACACCGCCCACGGGTGCATATGATCGCGGTGGCGGCTATTCAGTGGTTGTAGATGAAACGAAGACAGTGCTGCCACCCATCAGCGATTATATGCATCATCATCATCAACATGCGGCCAGCATGCAACAACAGCATCAGTCGCAACAAGATCTGCAGGTGCATTATTACCCAGTGAAAAACGATTGACAACTAAAGTAGGTCGAAGCTGCAAGGACGGCAACAGCAGCATTAGCACCAACTACAGAGGAACGTTGTAGGCAACATCCACATTATTGGTGGCCACCTGCACCGGGTGGTGCAAGTGTTGGTGCTTTAGTCGTACAACGTGAAAGCGGCGAATATTTTTACTGAGAGGCGACATTAAATTATGATATAAAAATTTCTATATACATGCATATATATAAAACTATTTAATTATTAATGAAAATATTGATATAAAAGCATAGTTTTTAAATGTAAATCTTAAGCAAAGTCAATAATTACTCACATATGTACACTCACACACGCGCGTGTTTGGAAAAATACACACTCACAAACAAAAAAATAAACAAATCTACAAATCCTAACAAACATATATACAAACAATGCTATCTTTAAGATATAAAATGAAAAATACATAAATGTTTTTATTTTAAAAAGCGTCGATAAAAAACAAAAATGAACCACAAAATCTCTAAAACCACACACACACACAAACACACAATTATGTAAAACAAAATTTATACAAATTAAAATTATAGATAATGTACACACTAAGCATATACTTATAACCTAAGTGAGATAAGTGAGATTTTTCTTGAAAAGCATATATTACCTACAAAGTTTAGTTATTTTGCTTTCATAAAAATTTTTAAAATTTAACAAAGAAAAACTAAACTTACGATTACAACAAAACTTTGTAATTTTATAAACTATTAATTATTAGTAATGTAAGAGTAACTAAAGGAACAAATTTTAAAGATTTTATTTTTTAATACAACAATAAATTTTATCATGTGCTTTTAAGGCTTCATTAAAGAGAAACATATTATGTAAAACTTCTTAAACGATATACAAACTTCAAAACTACAAATGTTGGGGAATAATGCAATGATTATTTTATTATTTTTAAAAAATGTATCGATAAAAAAGGAAAGCTGCGTTATTTTTCAAAAGCTGATGACTTCTTACATTGTTTTTAAACACAAGCATACAATTGGGCATAGCAGTTCACAATGCCAATGAAATGAAGTTCAAAACAGTAATTATTTTTTATCTAACAATAATAACTTTCTTTTCATTATCATTACATTTTTTAAATACAATGAAGTGTCATCTCAGACACTTGTATACACACGCAAAAACACAAATTTAATTAAAAATTTTAATTACGATCAATACAATCCCTTTATTTTAGTTGCTAATAAATATGTTATATACACATATTAAAATTATTTTAAATCAATGATTGCATATATACTATATAAATACGAAAATTTAAGCCTAAACTCAAAACTCTATTTTCACAGTTCTATCCCACTCAAATTACCTGCCTATTTAACCCTCACCTCACAGCACCTTACATCTTTTCCATATTCTTCTAATATCAACTCTTTCCTATTATACTCGTTTACATTGTTTTTAATTTGTTCTAATGAATCTTGTTTTAATTTATTTGTAAGAAGTTCGTTTTTCAATAAATGCATAAAGAAAATCAACAAAAAAAAAAAACAAAAAAACAAAAAGCATGCATTAACAATAAGTGACAAAACACGTTAAATTAATTAAGTAAACAGAAAGCAAAAACAAAATTATATAAAATAATTTGTATTGTATTACAAAATAAAAAAAAATAACAACAAAAAATTTGTATAATAAAATTAACTATAGTAAAATAAAGCGAATTCATAAAAAAAATATATATAAAATTTTTTTAATTTTAAGTAAAACTTTAATTTTGGAAGTATTTGTCTACAAGCAACTTGAATTTTAAAGAGTTGCTTGTTAAAGTAAATTTATTTCTAACCGAACTGCACAGTTTTATCTGGCGTGTTTTTAGGATTCATAATGATTTTTCGGTTTATAAAGATCATGATTGTCTAATTTGTGTAGGTATGTAGATAGTTACCGTTAACTAGTATTTACAAATCGTTAAGGGGAAGAAATGAGATTTCGCCGAAAAAGTTGCATAAATCGTGTTTCGACATATTTTATGTACGACACCGATAGATGGGACCTAATTAAATACAGTAAAACCTGGATAACTGGGATCTTCAAGAGACCAACATTTTTGTCTCAATTAAACAGTTTCCCAAATAACTATACTCAGACCGATAAAACGTGCATATTGAAATTCAAAATAACAAATTATACACACAAATATTATTTGCCACTTATAGAGGTTATTTCTAAACGGTCCCAGTTATAGAGGGAAAAGCCCATGTTATAGAGACGAAAACGCACAAAAACTTCAAAAATAAAATCCCAGATATAGAGGTTATATAAATTTTTTTAAATTTATATTGATGCATAGGTTTCAAAACCGGCCAAGTCCATGAACTTGCTGTAATTTTTTTTTGTAAATTCTGTTCAACTGACCTAAAATTTTGTCACAATTGTAATTCTTTCGAAATTAAGTTTCGAACCAATATATAGGTATTTTCACAGAAAGGTCCACCGTGCGTATTATTTCAATTGAATTGTATTCAAAACCAGTCAAGTCCAACGCCTTGAAATCAAAACCGGCCAAGTCCATTTTTTTTCAAACAAAATTTGTACTATGTCAAAACCGGCCAAGTGCATGTTCCATGGATCAAAACCGTCCAAGTCCAAAATTGTTTCCTCAAAATCATCGGCAGATGAAACTCGAAAAGTCTGATCTAACGTGTTTTGAGTAAGAAATTTTATAAGCTATAATGTGGGAAATACGTTTTATTTTTTCAACGAACATAGATGAAGAAAAACGTTTTTCGTTGTTTTTCCAAAAGTATGAAAAAGACACTTGGCCGGTTTTGCAACTGGACGCCTCATGTGTAAAATGTTTGTAGTGTGTAAATTTGTTCAACAAATTCAATAAAATTTGTTTGTTCCTCTCCCATAAGCGGACATCTCCCATAACCGGACAAAAATACTGCGACGGTGGGTGTCCGGTTATGGGGAATTCCACTGTAGTTCAATTGAATTAAGGTATGCTATTTGTCCCTCTACCCTCTACGCCACCGATAGATGGGACCTAATTAAATAGTTCAATTGAATGAAGGTATGCTAACTTGTCCCTCTATTCGATACAAAATATTGAAATGTGTTTTCATTCGTGAAAAAATCTTGAAATACATACATATGTACTTGTTCTTTAAAAATTCTTGAAATGTTACTTAATTTGTAAATCGGTGTCGATATGTACCTACAGATGTATGTATATACATACATTAGGGTGATTACATTTTTTTTGTTTCAAATAGGTTTAATAGTTGCAGGTACATCAAAGAAAAATTCTGGTGCAAGGGGAGACTTATTTACTGGCGGCTCATCGAGCTTTTTAGTTTTCCATACGATTTATATGAGAAAGAATGCCTTATTAGACGGTTTCGTTTATATCTCGTGAAAGAAAAATCTTACAAAAACGAGACCAAACCCATTTGAAACAACATAAAATTTTCCATAGAAATAATATAATAATACTTGAACGATAAAAGTTGACATGACGACACGACACGATTGGTGTCAAAAAAAACCAACCGACAGAATACCAATCCGACTAAAAATAAATGAATACGCTCTTTGTATTTTTTTTACGAATCTATCAACCAAGTTTAGTTTTTTTGATTTAGTTTATTATTAATTTTAGTAACAACAACTTTCAATAAACAATACCATTTTAAAAAAGTAAAAAGCCATAAAATGCCAAATACGAGTAACAACCAAAGTATTAGGTAACTCACATTTTTTAAGCACCACCAATTAAATTTACTATACGATTTTTATAACGTTTTGAAATATCATTTTCAATGTAGTCCTGCAATTTTTTTGTTTGCTCTACTAATTCGGAAAAAACTGGATTAAGACTTAAACGTTGTTCCTTTAACTCCACAGAACGCTGTTTTAACACTTCCTTGGTGTTACGTATTTTATCAACAGCTTTACACATTTGCTTTAATTTGGAAGCAAGTAAATCAGCATATTTTGGAGAATGTTTAAGCTGAAACAGATGTCGTGTATGTTCGCTACAAACTTCTTGAATAATAAACTCAACATTTTTAAGCATTTTTCGTATGCTTTCTGCGTCATGTGTTGAAATGCTATCCATTAATGAAAACACAACATTTGACGTTGAATCAAGTTGGTTCAGTTCATAGAGACGCATTGTAAGGAATGCCTCCAATTCGTAAAGTTCATCTAAAAATCTATCACGATAATTGGGTGAGTCAAGTAGTGTATAGGCTTGGTCTCCTGCAAGAAAACGTGAAAAAACTGGTATTAAAATGCATGCGATAAGTTATGCTTACATTTTAGCTAGATATTTGTATCCCAAAACATGTTAGTTCTTAAAACATCTACTGGATTTAAAATATAACATTTAACAAAATTAAATATTCACAATTGTTTTAGGAATCTTTTGAGTAAATTTCATAGGAAACATGACTTCACCTTTTACAAAAATTGTTCTGGGCCAAGCTTCCATTAATTTGCAAAAAAATTTTCATTTTAAGACTATTTTTCAAAAAAGTCATTTTCGAAAAGCAAATTTCGCACGAAAGGCAAAATCACCCAAAAAGTTATCCGAGTGGTGTTCCCTAAACTTAACTATTACCTTTTCTCTTGTAAATTTTTTGCGATATTACTTGTCGATAATTTTTCCTAGGTATTTTAAAATATATTCCCAACGATAATTCTCCTGTTTACCTTTAGCAGTTCCTCCGTCCATGCCAACACCCTCAACGACAATACCATACTCCTCTATTGGTATATCAAAATTGATTTCCACTGCATCTGTGGGTGTGCTTTCAATACCCCAATCAATGTCACCTCCAGCAGCAGTTACATCTTCATTTCCTGCACCTTCTAAATTAAAATCGCCAAAATCAATAATTTCAGCCGATATAGTAGATGATGTGCCACCATTGTCATCCCCACCAAAATCAATTTCAACATCCCCTAGGCCCGTTGCTGAATCATCAGTTGTCGGTGCGTTCTCTTCGCTTAAATTCAGCTTTATTGAATTCTTTTCAATTGCAAGTGGCGCTTCTTTGTGTACATATTGATAGACTGTTGTGTTACCAAACTCTACAATATGACACAATATGGGAAGACAAAGTTTGTTGCTGCTAAACTCGCCATAAAGTTCAATACCTTCATGTACAGTGCTAATATTACGAATTGAATTATTATACATCTCAGGCAATTTTGCCAACACGGCAATGAATTCTTCACGTAGGTTTTCTCCTTTCACGTTAAGCTGTTGTAGCAATGCTGCATGTTCGTTTAGTAGCTGTGCTTCAGGTTTTCCTAAGTCTTGGACACGTTTAACGCTTTCATCGCTTTGTTGCTCTAATTTGATCATTTGCTTTTTGACCCCAGGAATCTCATAGTTAACATTGCGCACATAGATTTGTGCAGTTTCAGATAGGTAAGTGTTTTCCTTCTCGTAAAGTCTAATTATCTCTTGCCAATCTTTCATGCGCTGACTGCCATAGGAACCAAATACACTTTTAGTATCTTTCTCTGTATCTTTAAGGATTTCTACAATCTCCTTGCAATGATAATAGTTTATATCTGAAAATATTTGTATTGCGATTTAATGTTTTTACAACCTTCCGTAAATGCAGGTTTCGCGCCTACTTACTTGTTCCCGAGAGCAGTTTGATCAGCCGATCATTTGATGGCATGTCCTGCAGCGCATTGCTTATCTTGTTGCGTATATCCTTGATGTATGGTTGAATGTTTTTCGGCACAATACGTCTGCTAATTAGCCAGTCTTGTAATTTTAGCGTGTGAATATCGATTGGAATGTCGGATTCCTGCATAAAATTGTCGTTAATATTAACTTGGAAAGCTTACAAACTTTTACTTACATTCATTTTTAATTGTTTTCTTTATTACAAATTGAACACAAATTAATTTTTTGTCTACACGCAACCCAAATATTTTGGTCAAAGTCGTGGCAAGTGAAATGTCAAAAATTACAGCCATCGTTATCTTGAGTGTGTTTGATATGAACTACCCAGCAGGCAATTGAGTAAGGCCTTCCTCGGAGAAGGCCTGCTAGCACTGCTGCGATTGTAAGATGCCTTCTCAAAACAAAATTTTCATGCATATAAAAATATGTATTTTCATTTTTTTTATTATGATGTTTGTTTTGTTTAGTAGAGAAATTTTAATTTGTAGAATAGTTACACTCCATTCAGTGTCTGTTTCATGTTATGGCAGAGTGTTGTGTATTCAATGTCAAATTATAAAGCAAGAAAACGTCACAACAAATAAACATTAAAAATATCAACGCAAGTGCAAGTGAAGTGACGCGGATAAAAAAAATTAACTCAGAGTCTCAAGGCGTATTAAAATTTAATTTTTCCGAGTACTTCTATCACCTCTGCTACGGCAAGCGCTCTTAGAAGGCCTGCTTAAGAAAGCCTGTTTTATCGGGACATTTCATAAAAAAAAGTAAGTTTGAAAGGAGGTGGCAAGGCCTTAATCTTACCAAGGAAGGCTTGCTAGAAGCACTGCTAGCTCCTGCCCTTGCCTACTGGGTTTTTAACCCATCTGTGCTAGTGTGAAACACGAGATATTTCCGAAAACTTTACGTCGAAAATACATCGTTCACCGATTGAAACATGCGATGGCTTATTTGCACTAATAACCCCAGTGTGTATTTCACGGCAAAAACAAAATTTATTGAAAACTGTGTCATACTTTTTCAATCATACAATTAAAATATTCAATCGCTAAATTAAAATATTATGATTTTTTTGCTCCATGACCTAGGGCCCAATATTTTTATTCACATAAAACAGAAATTTAGATTGGAATTTATTTTTCCTATTCGATTTTACAACTTAAGAAGAAAATAATAGAGAAAAATTTGGAATCGCTGCAACCAGTTTACTTGCATTATGGTAATAGCTAGACCCCCCCTGTATACCATTTCATTAAACATGGCTCGAGATAGTGACATTTCATAGACGTCATTTCTTCGGTCTTCTTCTTAAGGAAAAAATAGTTACGTCAAAAAACAAAAATTTCTCTACTGGAGCTGGAATTTTTAAAATCGTGAATTGGCCAATTAAAAAAGCAATAAATTTCGTTTTTGTTTCTAAGTTAATTGCACACAATACTCCAAGCTCTAAAGCTAATTAAAGGAGCATACTCGAATAACGCAAAACTCCCATAACGATAAGTACAAAAAAAAAGGGAAAGTGGTTAAGAATAGAGAAAAGAAAAAGCAACTGTAAAATACCTTGTCGACGTCATGGCCGAATCGATAGTGCAGGATTGGCTGGCGGATTATCAGCGCGCTAGTCATGGTCAACCTTCTGAATTGGCGGCCTTTGTGGCAGAGCACGAAGGCGATCAAGAGATTGCGGAAGCAATTTATACAATTTTTAACGAACGCAACCGGCATGAAGCGCTTGTCCATGAAATTTGTCAACAATTTTTAAGTTTCTATCGCTCAGCAGAGGAGGGGCTTCGGAAATTTCCATTGCAATTTATTCCGGTGCTAATCTATACGTGCCTTAATTCCGTGGCCATGGGCGATAAGAAGAGTTCGCGCAGCGTAGAGACGCTATTGATTTGCATTTATAATGCTGAAATAAGCACGGAGGATGGTAGTCCGCGTGTGGTGTCGTTTCGTATGCCTATACTTGCGCAAGCTTCTGTTTATCATGAAGAGAAAAATCTTCCAATGACCGACTTACGTCGATGGGAGGAAAATTGCAATCGGGAAGTGAAATGGGGTCCATACCCACAAATTGAAGCGATTAATGCACAGAATAGATTGCGTATTATGACTTCATTGCTTTTTTGCTATAACCAGCAGGTATGCTTGACCCAAAAATCAGCTCTGATTCATTTGTGTCGCGTTACTTCTCAAATGGTAAACCAAGGATTCTCGAAGCAGGGACACGCGCACAGAATATCATATGGGTGAGTATAAAATGTTTATTTTTTAAATAGTTGCCTTGTCTTATTTTGGATTTAAGTTTCCGGCTGTTATTATATTTATATTGCATGTTTGCTTTATAACCTTTCTATAATGTAACGCAATATTTGAAAATTTTTGACCCTCCCATCCCCCTTCTTAAACGTTATGTAACACCCAGGGTGACCATGTTTACCTAAAAGCCACAATTATGTACTATGTTGCACAAAGTACCAGAAAGTCGCTAAAATACTTTTATTATGTTTTAGTCGCGTTTGCGGTAATAATAAACAAAACAAGATTTCTAACTCGCAACGTAACGCGTTGTTCCCCCCGCCCCCAAATGCGTTACGTAATACTTGAACGTCCCCTTAGTACTTTGAGAACTTAAGTACCGCCCACTTAAATTAATACTAAAAAAAGAATTGTATAAGCCTTTGTAAATAAATAATTTATAATAGTTATCCTACTAACCTATCTAGCCGCAGGATGCTTCCTAGACGAGGATGATTCGCATATATTTGAGAAGCAAAGTCGTTGACTATTATTTCCACTAAAACCACAAATAGTTACATGTTCTTCGCAATTTGCACTGGCAGTATTACAAATATTGTTCCTATTTCTTCCTTTCCTTAAAATTGTGTGAATTCAATTTGGTTAAATTTTTTTTCAAAGGACCGTTATTTTTTGTAATTTTTCGTTTTATCATTTTCTCTGTAATATTAATACATACTTAGTTTTCTAAAAATAGTTTAATTTCTCTTGACCTGTTCAACAGTAGGATTCAGTTTTATTTTCTTTTCAACCATTTTACTACTTAGATCCATCCCTCTAGTGGCTTTTTTTTTGCTGATAAGTTGGACAATACGCGTGAATGGGATTGTTATAGGACCAATTTGGGTTTGTAAGGCGGTTGAATGAAAAATGTGTGCCTTTTTGTCAGTGTGAATATCTAAAAAAAAAGGAACTACGTAGCAAGAGTTTGGACAGCCATCGCTAAGTCTAGCACATGTTTCATGTTCATGTACGCGCCTTTAATCTTGAAGCAAATTTGTGTTATTAAAGTTACGTGTTAAATAAGAGTTGACAATATTTTAGCAAAATTATGTTATTAAAGTGCCATGCTATATGAAGGTTACTCGATTTTATTTATTTGTTATAAACGGTTTTTAAAATACAGTTTATTTAATGACTTAAACATATATTTTATTTACAGCTCAGACCCATCAAGTGGCGCACTTGTGCCGAAAATACCGCCACGCATACCATTATCATCGCAATTTCTGGTGGAGCTAGTGCATGCCATCTACTTCGCCATGTTCAATGGGTTCGGAACTGTGGCCATACAAACGCTAGAAGATATACATCATCGTGCGTGCTTTGAAATGCACACAGAATTGATTTTGGTCACTAGTGCTGTACGAAATTCCTTACATGCGAATCCCTCCGGACAGCCTAGTGATGGGCCGATGGGTTTAAGTGTTGCGCTAACACCTGCTACCAACACAGTCACAACAGCAGTTTCAAAATCAATGATTACTAACGCATCATTCCGTACGAAAAAGTTGCCAGACGATATTCCAATACAAGTACTGGATTTGACAATGCAGCAAGTGTCACAAACTTTAGCCAGCGTCACTGAGGAGGTTGATCAAGTAGGTACGCAACAGCAACCACAGCAAGGTACGCGAAACTCAATAATGCGTCCTAGTATGGAAGGCATTAAAGCACAGGCACATAAGGCGTTAATTGCTGGTTTCAAAAAATCCAAAGATAAGGAAAAAGAGAAAGATAAAGATGGCAAAGCGATAACTATCACTGGTGCCAGTGTTGAACCACCCAAGCCACCAACACGTAAATTTGATAAACATACACAGCGCAATTCATTGCTGCAATTGCAAGCAGAGGGTAGTAATATTACAGCTGCGATTGAATATGAAATGAAAAGTTCTGCAACTGTGGCAGCGCTTAAAGCGAAGGCATACGATTCACTCGATGCCACAGAAATGCTACCGATGCAAACGATGCTGGCAAATGAAAGTGGCAGTGGTAGTTTTAGCATTGATAGTGAGCTAAACGGTGGTAATGTTATCAACAATAATACTACGAGCAGCAATACTGGTAATACTGTTAGCAACACAACTTCCATTACTAGTAGTGATTTGATTACAAAGAGCTTTGATTCTAGCATAGAACTGCCACCAATTGGTGTTAAAGTGAATGAGCTGGGAATGGATTAGTGGGGCACTACGAGCTGCCAGAGGAGAAGTGTAGAGAGTAGTAGGTGAGAAGATAAAGTTTTTCCATTAATTCCCCATTCACATTGTATTGTATTTTTAATTGTATTAAAGCAGACTAATTAGTTTGCGAGTATGTGGTTTTTATTTTTTAATTTGGTGATAATTTTTTATACATAGTTTTTGTTGAATTTAATGTTTAATTTAATATTGTTACTATTAATCATAAATGTGGAACTGTTAAATACACTTAAGTATTAAATTGAGTTAAAAAGAAGGAAACAATCAAGAACAAAACTCAACTGGAAAAGATTAAAATTAAGTTTGAATTAATGTTGTTGAGAAAAATTAAAAATGTATGTATCAGGGCGAAAGATTTGTGCAATAGAAGTGCATGTTACTGCAAAAATCTTTGTTATTATAAAAAATAAAAAGTTAAGTACAAACTTCCATGTAAACCGAACTGCATTTCGTCAGTGATCACCTCAAAACTTAAAGCTACTAATAGAAATTCCCCTCCCCCGTTTTCTATTAAGGACTGCAAATAATAATTTTTATGTTCAATTTTAATTTTATTATACATACTTAAAAATAATGTTATATCTGATTTTAATTTTCTAACTTATTTTTTATTGCTATCTTTTTTCACAAAAAAAAAAAAAATAAGGACAGTCGATAAAATGAATCAGGACTTACAGTTGCCAGTATTTTTTTCTTATGTAAAATGAGCCGCTGAACTCGAAAGTCACATTCAAAAATGGTTTTTTTGATTTTTCCATAGGTAAATTTTAAAATTTTGAGAACAAGTTTGTTGGTGATTTCATTACCTTGAATTTAATATAGTATATATCCATTAAAGAAATTTTTAAGTGTGATTTTTCGAGTTTTGCGGCCTATTTTACATATGTAAGAAAAAAAAAAAATAGTGACAACTGCACAATTGTTTTTTTTTTAATTTTTTAAACTAGTGTAATTAGAACGAAAAAAGTACAAATTACCAATTTTCCGGATTTTTGTAATCAGGCACTTTGTCCTTGCACTTTTCATACGACAGTGGAAACTAATTGGTAAGAACCCACATTTTTATTACTTAAGAATGCAAGCTATAGCTTGCTATAGTTGCTCGTACTGCGGTCCTACAGAACAATAATGTTTTCAATTTAATTCAACATAACAATTTGTAATGTTCCATTAAAAATTAATTTTTAATGCCTATTGCAGTCTTATTAACACTTACGGTAATCATAAATCTACCAATTTTAGTTCATTGTTAATTTACCCCCAACAAAATTGTATTAAGTTATTGATATGTATAAAATTGTGAAGTATAAAAGAAAAAAGCCATAAATATAATCCATTAAAAAATGAATCATAATTATTAAAAAAGAAATAAATCTATACTAAATGAAATGTATTTATTGTATGTTATATCAGAAAAAAACATGTTAAAATTACGACTTATAACTAAAGAAAATATAACTCAAAAATATAAAACATTGCGAAGCTTTTTGTTTTAGCTATGAAGCTTGCGAAATTTTCCTTGAAGAAATATGCGTGGTACATCAATGTTCTCTTTTAGATTTAATGTACGCCGATGCACATAAGAGTTGTTCTGCACTTCAAAACCATTCGTGACGAATAGTTCTGCTAGATTATGTTCCGCGAAATAATAACTGCGCGTACCATCTTGACGCATATAAAAGTTTTCGCTGATTTTATGTCCTGGTTTAAAACGCAACTGTGCCATATCATAAAGGCCATAGTCACGAAATAGAACAACACCGCCCGGTCTTAACAGATGCCATATATTACGTATAACTGACACAAATTTATCGGGATGTATAGCGGAAAGAACAAAAATCATAGTTACAACATCTAAGGAATCTGGTGCAATATGCTTGTGGCATTCTTCTGTAGTAATGTCACATTGGAAAGCCTTTACTTTGCTCTCATCATAGAGTGGGTTCGTTTTGACAAACTCAACAGCGCGAGGTGAAAAGTCACAAGCGTAGTAAAAATAATTGTTACGTTGCTCTTCAATCAGAGGAAATATTAAATTTCCAACGCCACAGCCGACTTCCAGTAATTGGCGGCGCTGTGTCGGTGCCTCACTATTTTCTTCCTTACCCGTGGATGTTTGAGTTTCGCTAAGCAACTCTTCGAATTCACGTGTAGTCCACCGCCGGTCTTTAAAGAAACGTGTTGCATTACGTTTATAAAACAAATCCCAATGTCGCTGCGCTTGAGCCTCCAACTGTTTGGCTTTGAAGTCTGGCACTAAACGCGTATCCTGCGCTTTCAACTTTTGCTTTTCCTCATTCGTTAGGGTTTTCCCACTATCTGTGAGCACTATTAATTGCCTATTGTCACTAATACCATGATCTGTTGTTTCCATAGTTAATGATTTAAACTATAATTAACAAAATCAGTGACTTTAAAGCTATGCTACACACGTTAATTTGTCTTTGTTTTTTATTTTGCTCTTTATTTTCGTTCGGCGCATGGTAGAACCAGTGCTGTCGTTTTAAAAAAAATTTAAATGCTCAATTTTAAATTTCCTAAACTTTTCGAAAACAGAAGACTAACCTGGCAACATGCACAACACAACACAACATGCACACCGTTCTTTACATCCAACCATTTATCTACTTTTGATGTCGTATATGTACAATCCAATGACAAAAAAGTAATGTGAAATCATAAAACATTGCCGCGACGGCTGACGGTAGAATAAGATTTGGTTTTAATTTTACCGTCGCGGTAGAGAGAGTAAAAAGTTGCGCTCTCTTCTCCCATACTCGGCATTTACATACACAAATTCTTGCCGAAAAGTTTCTTTGTTTGGATGCAGGAGGGAAAAACCAAAGAGACGAGATACAAAATTTGTCGTATGTTGCAAATGCCAAACAAAAGCCACAAAAGAGAATAGACAAGAATTTGTTTCACCGAATTTGCCTGTGTAAACGCCGATACGATTTTCACAGCAAAAATTTTATGCTGGCGGTATTTATGTCCTACGCCATAATTTTACCGTCAGCGGTAGCGGTACTTTCACCGGAATTCTGTTGACGATTGTGATCGCCACTCTACCCAATGTCAAAACAAAAGTTTTATTTTTCATAACAAAAATAATAATATTGCAATATAATTCGACTTTTCCTATGTCAATGTATGTTAGAGAGTAATAGCACTATACGTATAAAGTTTTTGTACAAAGCTTTGTCGTTTTTTGTTTGTTGTTGTTTTTGTGTTGAAAGCAACAACAGTTTGCAGTGATTGCGGTGAACACAACTCAACATAACATTTGACGTTTCACCAAAATGGTGGTTTTGCTGATGGGGCCGATGACGCTGATAGCATGTAATAAGGAGTGGCAACTTAAAAAACAACGTACGCTGAAAAAGAAAACAAAAGTGAACAAATTAAATTATAAAAATGAAACCGACATTGAAAATTGGTTAGTACTATCGGAAATGATATGGTAGCAAGAAATAAATTATAAAATCCTATGCATAGAAAACGATGATGTTGACTGCGATGGACTTTTGGGTTTCGATGAAGGCACCAGCGGATTTAGTGCGTCAAACAATAACAGCAGTACAAATGCTGCTTATGTTACCAACAATGCGCCACAATATTTTCGTTGGACACCTGAAAGCACCAAAATGATGCTGACTATGCGTTTCGACATGGAAACGCATTTTAGTCAACGTCTACGTCAGAAAAAGGATCTTTGGAATGAAATTGCTAGCGAAATGGGTCGCTCAGGTGATTATTTAATTACAGGGGAAGCATGCGATCTGAAGTTTCGCAATATGCTGCAGACTTTCAAAAAGAATCGAATCAAAGAAGAGCGCGGAATGAATGATCTTATTATTTGGGAATATTACACACTATTCAAAGAAGCGATGCACAATGCTGGTGGACACAATGATAGCGATGTGTCCGTTAACGAGCAACTAATACCTTCGATGTTGTGTGAGTCCTTGGTTTATAATGGGGAAGATACAAACAACGAGACGCCACCGAGTTGTACAGTAGATAAAGCAGTAATAGGAACTTCCAATGGGGTAAATCACACAATTTTTGATTCATTCTTTCAATAAATTATTTTCTTTTTATAGAAAGCTATCCAGAAAACGACAGTATCTAACGAACAATCATTGCATTCACCAAAGCACCCAAAGCGACCTCGACTGCATTCGGCGCATTCGCAGACAGATCAGGAACATTTAATTTCTAAAAATATAGCAACATTGAGTCAGACGAAGTCTACACAATTGGACCAGCAAATTGCACATCAGCTTCCTTGGTCGCTTGAGACTCCAGCAGCTGTGTCATCATATCAAGCCCGCGAAAATACTATTTCAATCACTAACGTATCACACACTTCTCCCACTTCTTGGCTCGCACCCACTGAGGTTAGCGAATGCGAGATTTTCGGTCAAAGCGTTGGGCTGCAAATGACAAATGTTCGTGATTCTCACTCAAGGGCGTTGTTAAAACTTAAAATACAACAATTGTTCTTTCTGGCCACAACAGGAAAACTTTCGGATGCTCCAAATTTAATTTAATGGGCAGATTTGATGTACCACTAGTGTTTTAAGTTATTATTTTAGTAATTTATTAATATTTCCATACTTTGTAATATTCTCTTATATCATTTTTTATATCGTTCTATATGAATATAATATAAATAAAAAGGCACTAAGTATAGATCCCTGTGGGACGTATTTATAATTCAAAATTTTATTGACTGGTCCGTTGCATTCGGTTAGCCAAATATGAAATAAACCACTTATATTTATTTCTAATTAGGTACTTTTCAAGCTCATTTTGTAATAAGGATTAAATTAAGATAGATTTTAAAAATGTGTAATTATTTAGTATACATCACTTAAGAAATCTAAAATTGAAATACATGAACATATCTCTGGCAGCAAGGAATAACAGCTAAAGTCGACACGTCAAATTCTCAGAACAGTTTTTGTCATTTGAAAAAGATTTCAGCGAGTGCAAATCGCGCTGAAAATAAAATGGTATGCGAATATTATTTATTTTACATAATAGAAGTGCCTTATCCTGTGGCTTAGGGAGCCAATGTTGGCAATATTAAAAGATGAAAATTATAATTAAAATTCATTTTATACTTTTAGTAACAACTGAATCAATTTACTTAAAATTGTTACAATTATCGGAGACGTTTGACCCTCAACTTCAAAAGAAATAATTGATACGAAACTATGTAAAATCTTATGTCTTTGTTTAATTGGGGTTGTGGATCTAAAAACGATCGATTATTGAAAAGGACCTCCTTGGTTTATGATATTATTAATAAAGGAAATTTGAAAATTAGTTTCCTTATTCATCAACAAATTTATTTCCGTGAAAGTAATAATTTGTTCGCCACCATGATGTTTTGTTTTTGGCGGTCAGAGCAAACGTAAATTAGACGAAAACTTGATCTTGAGCAGTTTGTCAATCAATTCTTTAAAAATTTGATAGTCTGAACCTCTTTATTCACCCACAAAAGTCATTTATTTTGTTGTGTTTTGGTGTGACTTTGACGTTTCGTATTGCATTCGGTGGTGGGTGGTGACAACTGATAGCCAGCCGCAGTAGTAAAATTCATCGAAAGGGTAATCGTAAGTGATAATTGGAAAAAAAGACGGAGGCGGACGGTAAGAAAGAAATTCTGGAATATAACCTTGATACTCTTGCAGCTCCAAAAAAAACATCGGACAATAACTGAGCTGAAAGAACAAGCCTAAAAGGTAAAATATTGAGTAGAATGATCAAAAGAAAAAGTTAATCAATAAAATTGTTTTAGCCAAATCATGACAGCACCACGAAGGCTACGTAAAGAACTAACAGATCTGCAAGGTTGTGGCCTCAAGTCATTCCGCGAGATCAATATTGACGATGATAATTTACTGCGCTGGACGGGTCTGATTGTACCCGATAATCCACCGTACAATAAGGGAGCCTTCCGAATTGAAATCAATTTTCCAGCGGAGTACCCCTTCAAGCCACCAAAAATCAATTTCAAAACCAAAATCTATCATCCAAACATAGATGAAAAGGGACAAGTTTGCCTGCCCATCATTAGTACAGAAAACTGGAAGCCTGCCACTAAAACGGATCAAGTAATACAAGCGTTAATTGCGCTTATAAATGATCCGGAACCAGAGCATCCGTTACGTGCTGATTTGGCGGAAGAGTTCTTGAAGGATCGCAAGAAATTTATGAAAAACGCCGAAGAATATACCAGGAAAAATAGTGAGCGACGACCAGCAGATTAGTAAATTCAAGACTCTTGGACATACACTTGCACACGTATACAAATAAACAAATACACGGAAAAAAATTGGTTGCAGACCATAGCATATAAACATACATATATACAATACACATCATACAATAACAACATTTGAAGGACATTTACATATATACAAACAAAAACAATTTGTTGGAAAATGCAACTGGCGAATATACGATAAAATAATAACAGCAAAACAGTATTTCCTTCCTTCGTCCTTTTGTTGATGATATTTTTGTTTTCTTTCGACAATTCTGGTTGAGGCGTAGCTAAATTTTCAATTTGAAAGCCATGCAAAAAATAATATAAAATAAATATATATGTGTAATATTTATATATGATTTGTGTTTCGTGTATTTTCTGTGTTTCTATGATCTTTTATAAACTGTAATATACTAAATATTAGTTTGCTTAAAATTATTATAAACTTTTTATTAGTTTACCGTTATTACAAAAAAAAAGAAGAAATTACATATGTAGCTACAAGTTATTGCAGACTCAGTGCCCGACGTTTGATGAGCAAACAAAAGGGTCATCAGTGTTGATTGCATGGGCAAGAACAAAGGGATACCGGCATATACCAATTTGGATCCCGCAAAATTTAATTTATGGAGCCTTATAAAAGGTTCCCACTCCTGTCACCGTCCTTCTCTATAATCTTTTGTTAAGTCTTAAGGATTTCTTGGACAGCTTTCAGTAAGGTATCAGTAGTTACTTTTCTTGGATTTTTAAAAGCTCTCACTTAAGCCGTAGATCTTGTTCTTGTTCTTTATAATTTTACACCCTCTTCATAATACATAATTTATTTGTAAAAGGCTTGTAAGACATTTTATTTACGGGAATTCCTGTTTTAAATTAATTTAAAAATATGGTAACAAAAAAGGTTTTTAGCTCTTTCTTTTTAAGGGGCTATTCATATATTACTTAATGCCCTAAGGGGGAGGGTTTCGGGAAATCTGACAGTCTCTGAAAGCTTCGATTCGGGCTTCTGAGGCAGGTTGTGTTTTAAAAAAGAAAAAGGTCACATTATTGCCTATGTTAACAATAAACGATGCGGGGATATACATATGTAGTCAGGGTTTGTAAAAAAAAAAATCAAAAATAATGTGCCAAGAAACTGTGTTTCGTCCTTTTCGAACTTGACTTCAATTGAATTTATTTTAGATTCTTGAAGGGTTTTATTTTATGTAAAACTGATATTAAACAACATTGATAATGATAATTAACATTGATAACATACCACCAAAGGAATAAAGTACATACTCCTAATGGAATGTAAGTTGCCGAATTCAAAATTTATTCGAACCAAGACTTTCTATGAATTTAAGGTTGTTGAATCTGAGTCCGGTGTCTGTTCTCGTTCTTTTCAAGGAAAAACTATAAATATAGGAGTCTTAACAAAAATCTCAACCACAAACACGAGATCCAGATTCAGTAACGAATAATCTATAAGTAACATATTGTCTGCAGTCACCTGCATTGCGCATTGCCAGGTCACATGAGTTATAAAGTTAATATATCTTTCACCAATCTACTGACTGCAAACTTTTAATTTTTATTTTTAAAATTTATTAAGGATTCATTTCATACATAGTACTTTAATATAAGCCTTTAAATTGTATAAAAAAGGTTTGATAAGTTTAAAATTTAATATATAAATCTGTAAACAAGCTAAATACTTTATCAATATTAATAGGCTTTTACCTTAAGAAATATTAGATACTTTCTTCATTTAAAATTAACCTAAAGTTGTTAAGAAACACCGTTTCATTAAATTGGGTTAAAGCATGCTGGAATTTATTATGATGTAAATTTAACATATCAATCACACACAACAAATTGTTGTCACTCTGTAATTTATTTATCAATGTTTCCAACATATTCATGCATTTTTCATTATAAACACAGTTTTGTAACTTTATTTCACAATTTGGTCGTATAGCAATAATAAAGTTATTGAAAAAATTTTGCGAAAGGTAGCGTAAAATCGAAACACTTAAATGTGTTAAAAATGCAAAGTTACTAAATATAATCGATTGTGGTCGCTCACGCTGAATTGCTGTTAAAATATTTAACATTAAATTGCGTTGCATCTCAGTGAAATTTGTTGTAGTTGCATCATCAGTTGCAGATGCTAATGCAATTGTTTGTTCTTGTTTTGACCCTTCCTTATCAATGTTCATTAAACATTTTGGTGCACCATACCATGCAGGATCAATATGATCGAAAATTTCCATTAATTTCTGACGCATCAATAAACTCGGCACTGTAGCAAACAAACTGCAATGTAATATATCATATGTTGCACCATTGTAAAATGTGAATTCAAGCATTTCCTGCTCATTTAAATCTTTCTCTTGGAACAATATATCCTCTTCAACGCTATGTGACTGTTCAAATTCATTAAGTCTTGTGCGCAGCATAAAAATTTGCTCTTCCATAGTGATATTACTTAAACGTTTCCGTTCGGCATAAGAGCCTGTGCGTGCATAATACATTGGATATTTTATTATAGTACCTTGATACTTGTGTAAAATTGTTAGGTCTTCTGGTAGTGGCTGCACCTTGTAGTAATCACAAAAGTACTTATTGAATAACATATTTTTGGCGTATCTGCGTCGTACCTCAACATTTGAATTTAATTCATATGTACGAATGTTCGATTCAATAGCATTTATTTGAAGATACATAAAACGGCGTGTGCATATCTCATGCTGCAGCAGAAAATCTTTAGGAATATGTGATTTACGTAGAATTGGCAATTGACTGGTACTTTCGTTTAGTTTAAGCTTCATCATTGCTAATGTAGCATCGAAATTTTGTGCTCGGCTTTTCTTAAATCCAAGACAAATTATGTAATTTTCAGAGTTACCACGTTTCGAAGTGGGCGGTTTAAAGACATGTACCTCTTCAAACATACAATTTAGCAAATATATTTTACTGACACTGGCTGATTCAAACAGCGTAAACATTTTGAGTACAAAACATCCACCTTCGGCGAGTATATTAAGCGCCGCACAAATTTCAGCAAAATGCAATAATGAAACGATTTCCTCTTGAGATTCTGGTTCTTCCATACAATCAATTGAACCATCAGCCGTGATGAGATGCACTTCACCACCGTCGAAACGTTGCTTACATTGGATCTTGATATTTTCAATGTTTTTATAATCAATTATATTGCCAGTAAAATCATCATGAAAAAGCCAACGATCCAGCGTGTAAAGTATTAAACGATCATCAATTAACATTTTATTTAAACGATTTCCTTCATAGTAGGGATTATAAGTGGTAGCCAACCAGTTCCATTTAACCTGCAAAATAAACAAAAAGCATTAAGTGGCATTTGCAGGAGGCGATTTTTGAGTTTTTTTCGGGTGGAAAATACTTGTAAATTATTAAAAATAACATAAACATTATCTTTGTTATATAAAATCACCTTAAACTTACTTGCCTACTACCTTTCTACTTAACTAAAGTAAGCCAGTTATTTTGGACCGTCTTTAAATTGCTTCATTCAAAAGAAAATGTACAAACTGTTGATTTTCTATATTTTTGTTATTTTTACTTGCTCTACTAATAGGCTATTGACTATGTATTTTAACAATGAACTAACTCTTTAAAAGTATTTCATTGTCTTATATGTTCAATTATACCCTATAAATGATAAATCCAAAAGTGCAATTAAGCTTCGCCATGGACTTTTGAGGACGGTGCAAATTTGTCCATTTTTTATTTTTTTTTAACTATAACTCAAAAACTATACCTTTTTAATGTCTTCATGTCTTATAACTTTTTATAGAGAATCAGATTTCCTATCAAATGACACTTTGTAAAGTCAAAAAGTTTATTTTTTAAATAAGTTAGGTCAAAAAGACTATTTAAAAAAACCGAAAATTTTCAATTTGTTGTCCTTATTTAAATTTTTGTTTATAACTTTTTTCTGAGTGGATTTACGTAAGTCATCAGAAAAGAAAGGTGGCGTAGTTTCCGTCAAAATAATGATCTACAAAAGAAGTTTTGAAGAAAATTGGCTGAGATACGGTCGTTCAAAGTTAGTTACTTTTGTATGATTTTATCAATTTTTACCTTTGGTTAGTTTTAATTTTTGCACACAAAAATAATGTTTATTCGATAAAATATCATCAATAGACTGAAATTAACTTTTTTTGTTGAACAAACATAATTTTTGTGTGCAAAAATTAAAATAATAATAATAATAAATAATAATAATAAAGAATAATTTCCAATTTTTTTTAATGCAAATCTTATCTAAATTCATAGAGCTTTCAGATAAGCTTTCAGCCCCCTAAAAAACTCATATTTCGTAAATTTCTGAACAGGTCTAATGTACATACATACATATGTATGTATGAATATATAAAGAAAAAACCAATATACATATTAATATTATTTGCCACGGTAAAGCCATTTTACATAAAATTCACTTTAATAATACCGAAATGTAAAGCAATAAAATTTAATTTATATTAATTCATGCGGCAATTTTTTGTGCACAGTAATCGAATGATTTAGATTGTTACCTCATAAATTTGTAACTTTATACTCAATTGTATTTTACCAAGATATTCATTTTGGAAAATTTTATTTCGAATTTTCCTCAAATTTTTTTTTTGGGATTATAATTGGGCTAGGTTTTAAAGTTTTAATGAATGTGTGTGATGTTTCCCCGCAGAAATTGGAGTGAACTTCAATTTTGTTAAGGCTCTTAAATTTTAAACTATATTGCATTATACTCGCAAACCCTGCAAGATATTGTGATATAATTTCGTCGCCTGAATTCTCTTTTGCTTCATACGCTTAAAGGTGTATTCTGAGAAAATCGAAAAAGAAAGTTTGAGCCTTAAAAGAAAAGAATTGGTCCTAAAAAGTACCATCGAAATTTGAATTAAACAGTATTTTGATAAATTGGGTAGCTCTTTGCTAAATTTCAAAAATAGGTTTTTAACTAAATATGTATGGAAATGTTAAGTATGTGGAGCAATACAATTACAAAACAATTTTTTTCATATAAAACTTGCTCCATAAACCAAAATTTGGATTTTGCAGCATATAATAAATGAAAGAATGTGGCTTATGGAGCAAAGTGGACACTGCATATTTCAGCAAACAGATAAGAGTACTGCGACAACAGCATTAGAAAGATAATGTTTCAAAACGTATAGAACAAGTCTTAAGTCAAAAAGTGGCGTATGGAGCAAAAGAGAACTCGGGCGACGATTTGGTAGGAGAATTCAAACCAAAAATATTATTTAATGAAAGAAACGTGGGCGTATGAAAAGCTAGGGAATGATACCTCATAAAACAGTTAGCAGCTGTAATGTTTATATAACAACCAAGGTTACAATAAAAAATCAACAAAATGTTAGTAGGCTCGCATGTTTTTTTGAATTTTAATGCAAATAACAAATCCATGTTCGGTCTCCTTGTACACTACACTACTAGACATAAATAAGGTTTTCTTCATTAATTAAGGTTAATACATTTTTGAAACCCATTTTGCAGACACTGCGATTTTTGGAAAAGATAACTACATATATCCAAAAATTTCAATGGGAAATTTTAAAACCAAAAAATACCAGCATTTGAGAGATCCATATTTTAGGCAAAATGAAAAAATTTCACTTGGCCGTAATCTATATTTCTTTGTGCTCGAAACACCTCTCTGGTAAAAAAATTACATCAGTGCAAAACACCAAAAGAATATGGTTCACTGCTAAATTTAATACGTACCTCATCACGTTCGTATGTCGCATACATATAATGATTTAATGCATTGATAAACGCACCAGGCGCCTCGCATAAATGCAATGAGTTTAATTGGGGCCCTTTAACAAGCGGAAAATGATGCAGACATTCAAAGAATTTGCACCAAGCAACCGTTATGAACTCAGCAGTTCCCAACTCTGCTTTGAGATGACCTGTTAACGATCCAGATGGTTCTGTACGTGATGTGTGGGCGCACCACATTTGCATCGGATAATCATTAAGTTTACTTTTCACCGAATTCAGATGATCTTTTAGTTGCTGCAGACTATCAAATTGATAGTATTCACTAAAAAGTTCTTCCGGTGGCGGCAGCTGCCATTGTCGAACGCTGTTACTAGCCGGTGCCTGATATTTATACTTCTTTTCAAACATTTCGGCAAATTCACGTCCAAGGCAAGCTTGCTTTTCACGCCAACGTCGTTGTCGGCGATCCCGTTGTGTCACATATCTCCCATGACAATTTCCATTTGTCACTGTGGAATCTCGCTGCCTCCAGGATTCACGCTGTTGACTAGCGAAGGGTTGACGCACATCCTTTACAACAGCCGCAGTCTTACTTTCCATTTTTATGAAAGTTTACTTCGTTGTAAATTCTTGATTCCGCGAGTGGTTGTGTTTATTTTGTATATTTAATAAATACTAGGGGGACTACGCAAAAAAAGTAAACTCCGGCAAAACATTTACTCTGCACTCGACACCAAAATAGAAAACCACATATGTCAAAATTGACAGTGTTGTCATTCATGGCTTATCAAATTAACAGGGTGTTTGTGAAGTTTTCAAATAAGCTAAGAATGTTAGGCACGAACTTAATAGGAGGAGAGCCTGTAGAAAAGTCGAGTGTATAAGGCTACAGGATAAGATTTACGGGAATGGCCGAATTTCAGGCAATTTTGTTGTTTTAATTAAAACTGTAGTATATTACAGCTCGAAATGTATGCCAAATGATAGAACTCAAAAAGGCCTAAATATAATATTCTAGGTTGCATTGCTGAATCCTGTCTCAAATAAGGGTTGCCACTGTTTGGGTCAATTTTCATTAATGAAGTAGTAGCGACCTTGCCCTTTAAAATGAGCTAACAAGTGGTGATCTGTGATGTTTCCTTGCTAGGTTATAGCAATTTTAAAGTGACATAAATTTGATCCCCTGCGACTCAACAATATTAACTAACTGGTTCCAAAATGTCTGTAACTTTGCGAGAAAACATCATAGATGGCCATTTGAAAACTCGTTTTAAAGAGGAAAGACGGTACTAAATGACTCTTTTATTAGAAATAAGCTGAATAATTTTTTTTGAATCCTTTACATGGCCTCGAAAGAAAACAAAACTCATAATTTTTTAGCTACTTAACTTCAAATATTTCAGAACTCTGACATGATGGGTCAATTCTGAGGCCAGATTCAGCGCAAAAAACTACTTCGAAAAACAACCTTTCGCAGCTCAATAGCATTAATGAACTATTCATTCAGATACCTTTTTAATAAAATATAGTTTTTCTACTCAATTTATATATAAAAGTAACAGGCTTCAGCGCCACCTTATAAAATTGAGGTACATAGCTGAATTTTTGTCAAATTTTTCTTCATACCATAAACTAACTTTTTAGACAACAGCACCTTAAAAAAAAGGAAAAATTTTAAATCACCCTAATGTGCATACTACAAAATCGATAAGATCCGTTTCATTAACAACTAAAAGTATGCAATGGGATTTTATCTTTCTTTAACAACTACGAGTTTGCACTGGATTCTTTTTGTTATATTTTTTTTTTATATTATCATTTTTCATTATACGTAAATTTTCCGACACCTACAACTATTTTATATAATCAAAAGATTACTTTTTTAAGGAAATACAGTTTCCTTTAGAAAATTAGAACTTTTATGTAAGAAAGTAACAACAAGTAAACAAATTTTCTTATTTTATTATAGCTTAAATAAATACGGACAAGTCAGTAAAAAATAAATTGTCTTTAAAACAAATTAAGTTAATAGAAAAAATCAAATAAGCTTAAAACCAGAACCCAGCAAATAAGGGTCATGTTAACAATGTTATTGTTAACGTTGGTATTGTATACGTATTGTATCCTGTGTGTGTATATGTGTGTATCTCTATTTAGTTACCCCTAAGCAAAGGAAAACACAATATTTACAAGACATAACATTTTGACCCTTTTCTTATGACATTAGTTTCAGTCAGCAGAATAATAGCCGTGAGCTTTAAGCACTAGAAGCAAGGACGTATGAGATACTGACTAGCTAGACAATTAGAACAAGAGTAAACGGGAAACAAGCATGTGTAATGTGTAAGGGTAATTGTGTCCTTTTTTTTGCATTAATATTTGCCACCATTCTTTTTGGCCAAATTCGGGACTCTGAGTTTTAAAATTGACTTATCAAATAGTAAAAAATCTTTGAAAGTAGTCAAATGAGATTGGAGATGAAAATTGAAGTAATAAATCGAAAAAACATAAACCAACAAAAAGTTACAATGAAATGAAAATTGGATGAGCGTTGCAAAATCAAAGAAATCCGATTAAATAACGACTCGGACCTACTTCTCCAATTAAATAAAGTACTTATGAACGCTTCGAAAATTCGTTACATTAAATAATTGTTTATATTTTAAAGTTATCATTGATCTCTTCTGGCAAATAAAACAAAATCACACAAAACAAAAAAAAAAAAAAAACAGAGCAGGCAGTCGGTTACTGGCTCCTTCTCCACTTCCTGCAAATAAATCAAAACTCCAATCCTTAGTTGAAATATTAATTACCGATCCTTTGGTCTCCAAATTAGAAGTGAAATATCATGAAAAATTTAAACGCTAAGCTACTCTGAACTTAAGGCTGTTAATTTCGCGTATTCAGCGTTTTTTTGCAGTGGTGCATGCGACTATGACGTGACACTTGCGCGTGCGACTCCAATTACTCTCAGCAGTTGCATCAGCAGCAGAATGTAGCAATTGACCTTACTTGACTAGCATGTGGTTGAATCAGAATACATGTGGCCTAACAGGGCCGTACTGTGAATGTGCATGAACATGGGATGACTGAAGTACGTTTTTCATACCTTTTGACTTCAATGTTCTCTCACGTTACATTTTTTTCTATTTTTATGTCTTTTATCTCCTATTATATCCTTGTTTCAAGTATTTCTTGTTCTAGCAATCGTTTGCACCATAACGTACGATTTTTCAGCTACACTAAAATCCGATCAGTTGGTATGTCTAATCCATTTCCACTTTTACCATTTGATTTGAAGGGAAATCATGTCTTGTTGGTGTCCATTATTAATTTTTTAAGGTATTGTATGAAGTTAAAGCAAAGTCATTTAAGCCATTATTCTTATTATTCTTAAAACACTCAGAAAAAATCAAAGAGTGTTTCTCTCATTCAATTGTAGCCTATAAATTGCTCATGTTCATGAAGACCTTAATTAATTGTAGGCTTTGTACATAAGAATCAACAAGCTGTTCGCCAATTCAAGGCAAAAACTCAATTAATCCTCAATGTTCTTGCTGGTATATAGGCAGAAAAACCACAAATGTGCGTTAAAAACTCAAAATTCAAATCACGCTCACTTCATTTATCATTCGCCAATGTTTTTGCTATTTCAACAAAAATTTTGCAAAACTTACGCACACACACACAGTAACACACCGGAAGTGAAAACTTTTCATTTGACTTGTTTAGTTGGCCGCTAAAAATGTGTTTTTTTGTCTTGTTTCCTTTTGATGTTTGCAAAACTTTTGCGTTCTTGCCGACAGCGTCACTAGCCATCGTTCAAATTTCATTTCATAAAAAGCAGGTAGGCTAACAGGACGTTTAAATGCGTCTGAAGTATTCCGGTACTAAGCCAAATTGAACAGCAAACGAGTGGATGTCTAGCGGCATTCATTTTGTACTCGCTTTTGTGTTTGGCGTTCTCCTTTTCCTTTACAAAAAAAATGTATAAAGTTAGGCAAAAGTTTTCAAGGATTTTAAATCATACTACTAAAGGATGTTACCACTTGTAAGTGATATTTATTATGTTGATTATCTTAACAGTTTGACTTACTAAATTGTAGTAATCGCCAAAAGAACCGAAATGTTTTATTTAATTCTGCTGGCTACAGTATCCGCTAAACTTTTGTTAAGCTTCATACAAAAATCACACAGCACAGTAAAATTTAAAAATATAATAAGTATTTAAACACTATTTAACAAATTTGTATAGCCCTATAATTTCATCAAGCAAAGTATAAGCTGATTTGCGTACGTGCGTTTGTCAAATGAAATTTTGCCTCAAGCCATCAACATCCATTTGTTGCTTAGTAAAAGCGCGCTCATTGCATCCGTTATGAAAAGTGATATACAAACTAAGGATATCAACTCATGATGATAGCAAGTTTCAGGAAGTATACATTTTGGTTTGCCTCTCGCGTTGTTTATCCATTGAATGCAACTTAATGTCTTTTGCTGTATGGTGCGTAAAAACTAGAGCGGAAAAAATTAAATGGCATTGCGGCAACAGGATGCGAACGATACCAAAGCAGGAAATTGTGAGAAACTGAGCTTATGATTTCCTATAGAAAGCCTCAGACCAATTAGTATAATGTTTATTTAACATTTACCAATCTTATTGGAAAAACTCACAGACTAGAGCAAATTGAATTAGTACATATAATATAATATACTTAGATATACTCAGTTCGGTATCTTGACTTCCGTTTTCGGGATGTTGAGAAGAAAAGTATTAAAAATTGTCTTTGCCTTTGGACTCATTTCTATTTGATTATTGGGATGACAAGACGTTTAGCATAGGTCAGCAATGAGTATAAGTCTCAAGAAAACAGTTTTGAAATTTACTTTTCGCAAACATAAATCAATTGAAATAACTTTCAACAATTTATTTAATGTTATAAAAGACACATTAATGGGCTCATTAATGACATAGTTGGATCTAAGACCTTTAATATGAATAAGGCTGAGGAGCATAAAGTTCTAGCAGGTATATGGAAATCCGCTTTGAGTCTTACAATTGTGTGGGAGGTGCCACGCCCTCTCTTAGAAATTCGCCAACTTATTTTCTGATGCTTGGCCGAACCATTTTTTGTATTTGAGTGAAATTTGGTTTCATTAATTTTAATAATTCCCTCAGTGAAGCATTTTAAAGTTTTTGTTTCTATTTATAGTGCCACGTAGTTCTTGTCCAGAGCTTTTCCAAATCATGCTTTCTATTTGTGTGAAATTTATTTCCATTATCTTAAATATTTTCCTCAGTATAGTTAGTTTTTGCTTGCATGCGAAGTACCACGCCCTCTCGTCGAAGTTCACCAACTTTTTTTTTTCAAGTGCTTGTCTTATAACTAATAAATAAATAACTCTCTCAATGTGGCGTTTTCAATGTTTTTCTTGTATTGGAGGTAGGCGTATTCGTAAATCGATTTCGCCCATTTTTAAGAATAATAAAGTGAAACTAATTAAAATTGTTTTCACTTGCAAACAAAAAATCGTTCTCTTAGCAAATAACGCCTATAACACTAGTCTACACAAAAAAAGATCAGGTCTCTTATGTACTTTTTACGATGTATTTTGGGTCGTAGATTCCAAAAATGCCAACCATTTTTTTGAACTGAAACTTCTTTAATGGGGGTCATTTGAAAAATTTGTAACGCAGCGCAAAATTTGAAACGCAAAATATGAAATCATGAAACGCTTTTTTTTAAGTAGGATCAATAGCAATAAATTATATATCAAATTGAGTAGAAAAAAATTTGATGGAGATATGGGAAAATAAATGAAAAAGCTCCAAAAAAGGGTTTTTCGGGGATATCTCGAAAACGATTCTTAAGAAGAAAAAATGATTGGCATTTTTGGAATCTACGCCCCAAAATACATTGTAAAAATTTTATGAGAAACCCGATCTCAAAATTAAGTTCAAATTTGTAGACTAGTGTAATCCAACACGCAAGTTAAGCATTTTGTGGAACTTTAAAAGTTCCAAGGTTGTCACGGTTGCTTGAGGAGTTTTGTAGAGACCCTATGTTCATACAGAAGATGGAATACACAGATAAATAGATTATTTTGGCGACTTATCATGTGAAAAAAAAAGTTTCTTAAAAGACATTTCTTTCTGTAATCAACATAAGGTTAGCAAGTACTTTCATCCCTAATTAAATTTACATAAATTTAATGATATATTTTTTGCCTTTATGTAAACAGTGCGTATGAGTAACTTTTAATTAAATTTTCACAATAACCAAATAAAAGCTCTATTCAAAATGCACAACAGAAATACAAAAAAACCATGAGTGAATTTAGCTCGTACATACAAACGAACTTTTCTCATAATCAAAAATTTTACGCTATCTCATAGAAACTGCCATCACTTTAGTTATAAAAATATTTTCGTAAACTTTCATGCAAATACATTACATAATAATTAGCATTATCAGCTAAAAAGTGGCTAAAGAAAAAAAAAAAAAATAAAAAGCAAAAACATTGCTTGGCGCTATGACGTTGATGATGACGATGACGATGATGATGACGTCTTTGCATAAATTTTCAAACTTGACGGCAAAAGCTTTTATATCAACATTAAACATTTTAAGCATCAACTTGTGGCCAAATTTTGCAGTTGTTGTTTCTTTTGTTTTTGGCAGCAACAAAAATTTTGAATTTCAAATGAGATGACCAACCGCCAAATCCAATATGGCACACTTAAGGATAACAAAATTGATTCCTTCGAAATGTAAATAAAAATCACTTAACGTTTGTGACAACAACAAGGCAATGGAATTTTCGGAATAGCTTACTTAATAATGAAACGAATTCAATTTAATGAACGTAGAAAACTAATAAAATTAGGGATAGCCACATTGTGATCAAATTATAATTAAAATTAAAATGTTATGCGGTTTTATTGCATTTTAACATAAAACCACAATTTGGTTTTCTTTTATTTGCAAACAATTTTTGCTATCAATTACAATTTCGTCCTTGTTTGCTTATGATACAATTAATAACAATTAAATTTGGCAGGTTCAGCAGCAGCGACTGCAGCACGCACACATAAGCCACAGAGCATTAAAGCGTGAGTTGGAATGTGTGTGTATGTGCGTAAGAAAGATGGAAAATCAAACAACTTACTTGGACTACAACGCAATAAAAAGTATTTTTTTTTATTCTCAGTTTGCTTTGAGAAATGAGTATTAATCTACAAATCCACAGAATACGCAGGTGTCCTTAATGGTGCAGACATTCAAGGATATGTACACAAACAATCTGACGCACGCACACACAAAGTTATTAGCAATGACCACATCTGCACATACACATGACCAGTTAAACAATAAGACAAAGAGTCGTACATTGAGAGCAGCAACGATGACCTTAGATAGTGAATTATTGTACAAAGGAAAAAGAAAACTTGCAGCATCACTGACTAAAATAAAGTAAAATGAACAGAGTTAAATCCTGTTTCAATGACTTAGCACGTTAATCAAAACAATGTTTCACAAAATACACACACATGCCTGCATATGCGTGTGCGCCTAGAATCCTATTTTAATAGAAATCACATTAACAAATGCCCATGAATCCGCAAAAATTCGAGGAGATGCTGTGAGTATAGAAATTTTAACTTACTTTGACACCACATACCTTTAGCTCAATAACAGTGCCAATAGGTTGTGAAATTACAAATAAAGATAAGTTTATTATTAAAATTCATTTAAGACATTTTTCAATAGATTAATAACATTACAAATGCTTTCTTGTTGCATGATCCAAAAAATTATTTTTTACAATAAATAATTTTCGGATACAGATGTTAAAGTCTGGATTATTTCAAAAGAAATGTGAAACAAAATTATTAAATATGTATGTACATTTAATAATTTAGAAACTTCACTTTATCACAAGAGCACAGTGTGCTGAAATGACTGCTAAGTTTGACAAAAACATCCGTAAAATTTGAGAACGCTAACATCAGAACATTGGCATTAACATATGATAAAAATCATGTAAAAATAACCATCAATATATAATCTATATTTTTTGGTCAAATTTTTTACTTAACATCACCCCACTTATATAATATTCCCACAACAACAATAATCAAATAGTTTTTAATATCAAAAACCTTTTATCATTAAAACTTGATGACCTGACATTAGATGCTCTTCAAAAAACTTTATCGACTTAAAAAATGCAGCTGCTAGCAATTTATTTCAACTCCATAGCATAGCACACACACAAATACAGCAAATTTTCTACTAAAAACCAAACTCAACTCAATCCAAGCCATTTTTCGACGCCAAAAGATGGACTATCTACGTTCATCCCAATTCAATTCAACATCAAGTGGAAAATTTAAGTAATTAATCGCATAAATGTCCTTGATGTCCACATCATCATCACCATTGTTGTTGAAAGTTTTGGAAAATGAAAAAAAAAAAAAAAAATGATTGAAGAAGACTGAAGATTTAATGCGAAATTTTTGGGTAACCATAAGAGCAAAAGCATATGACAAGCTTTAGCAGCATGAGGGGATGACTATATTTTGCACATGTGCTCAGAAAAATGAAAAGTTAAATAGAACGAGTATCAATGAAAGATTTTGAATTGAAAATTATATATTGAAACATTTTGCGAGAATTTAACACCAAGGAGGAACTTTTTTTTGAAGTAAAAAGATTCAATTCAATATAAGAACAAATAAAGTAATGTACTCGTAAGTGTGCCAAAATCGCGCTACAACTCACACTATGATGTGTCGAAATGGAATAGTTATTATTTCAAATGTTATCTTTTCTTAAGCGATGTAGATTTGAGTAAAAAGTGTTCCAAGATCCAAAAGTATACAATGGACTTTTTGTTTTCTTATATTTGTTTTGCCCTTGGACAGTAGTTGTGTCTGAAGTAATTTTTCTCCCTGAAACCCAATCTGCGTTCAGAATTGCTCTATCTTGTCCGAATTTTTATATATTCTAACCTAAAAGTACAAAAAACACTTTTTTTTTTGTTGATTTATTGAGGTTATATAGCACAACGAATTTTTTTTTCTCAAAAAAACTATGTGTAGGATCTTAAAGTACAAGTCTTCCTCTTTCAAATGCCGTTGAGATATCTCATGTTTGTGATTTTCCCTGTACCTTTCGCATACCGAGAAATTCGAATTCCAGCACGTTAAGTTTTGAGATATTTTGAAAAACCGTCTAAAAAAACAAGAATTTATAAGTTTTTGAGTGTAATTTTCTTTACGTAAAAATTTTTAAAATGCGTAATTACAATATAAATATCACATTAAAAAATTAATACCCTTGGAATTATAGATTTAATGTTCAGAGGTATCATATGATTTTGTTTGAGTAAAGACATTAAAAAATAAAACATTCATTTGTATAAACAAAAAATTTCAAAAGTGGTATCACTTCAAATTTGAAAGTCTTAGCCTGCTACTTCTGCGAAAGTCTTTTTCAAAGAAACTTTATTATATTCCATTTTTTTATGGCTTCAACAAATCAAAACCTCATAATTTTTCATTGAAACATTTAACGCCAACTCGTTCAACCGTTTAAGTGTGTTTAAATAAAATTTATGGCATAACCAGAATATGTTCGCAAGCCTTTTCTTTCCATGAAAGGATATTAAGGAAAATAGGGGGACACCCACTTGAGAAGTTTGCTTTGGTATGAAGTATGAAGAAAGAAAATATGTTATGCCTTACAAGAAATAAATCACAGTAATGTTAACCCATAATGTTATGCCAATTTATAATAATTTTAAAATCAAAACACAATAATAACTTTTGAAGTTGAACTTCAATTCATATTTATTTATTAACTAAAAGATTAAAAAAAGGGAAGTGTGTTATTGGAAAATAGAGCAGATGTGAAAATTGATCGTAGCGTAAAATGAATTATAAATCATATGTAAAAAAATATGTTGGAACGTATCAAAAAAGTCAATAGAAGTCGAGACTTTCCAACAGTATGTGAAAAACTTTGAAGAAGTCGATACGAATTGTAAAGTAGCTAAAAATATAGAAAACTAATAAAATATCTAATATCATGGATATGTCGATACGCGGAAAAAAGTAAGAAATAGTATAGAAAATTTGCTAAAAGTCAAAAGATATTCAAAGCAATGATTAAATTCGGTGATTTTGAAAAGTCGGAAAACATTGAAAAGTGTCGTTTAGTATTCGAAAACATCGAAAAAATCAATAGAAGCCCAACCACTTCACTTTAAAATTTCAAGGGAGCTCACTTAGGTCAGTTAATGCTTACCAACTATGGTTCCTTTATAAAAGATATAGCGATGCATAACCTCAGCTTTAGTGTTTAGAGTAATTTAAAATCCGTAAGGCTAAAAGTTTCGGTATAAAAATTTCATAAGTAAAAACTTCTCCGCATAAAAACTGAAAATCTGTCATGGTTATGTGCATAAATAGTTTTTACAAAAAAAAAATAAAACAAAAGAAAATCAAACATCACAAAATTGAAAATCCACTAGCATTTTCCATAATTAAATTGCAAATTGTTTTATTTCTCTTTTACTTTTGCTTTTCTTTTACCAAACTTTCCGAACAAATTAACATTTTAATTGAATTAATTAAAATACAAAGGACCTCAGGGAAGGGCAAGCGCGAAGAAGAACTGGTAAAAGAATTTCATTAGGGTTTTTCTTTTGCGCTCACTTTGTTGCTTCCTTTATACCTACAGTTGGACCCCACACCTGATATTTACGCCAATTTGAGGTGAAACCAACTAACATTTGTCAACTGCAGACATCGAAGTTAGCGAAGCATAAATCAACATTTGATGAAATATTTAATTATGTACTTCTCTGTGGGCAGGGCAAGAAACGATGGAAGGACTATAAGAATATACGATGAAACCGATGATAAAAGTGATAGAAAAAGTAAAAGCGATAGTAGCAATTAATTGGCATAGGTTAAGAAATATAGGAATCTCATACTAAAATGAAATCTCACAATAATTTAAATATGAATCAAAAAGACGAATATTGATTTCAAAAGGAAAAATACAGAGCAGCGCAAATGATTAGAATTCATTTAAAATTTTTGTTTTAAGAACTTCATTAGCGATAGTAACACTAATTATACGAACTGTTTGGTGGGGTATATCATCCGAAAATATCCCATATTTCATCGAAAATATTGCCAATACCGCAGCTACCAACAATGATGTTCAATGTTGGACGATTTTGAAACATTTTTGACACCAGTTGTGTAAAATCATCAAATGCTATGATTTACACAGGATAAAGTCACACAATACACTGCAAAAGACACAATGGCTCTATTAAAGGAAATTTTCGAACTACAATTGAGCGTGGTACCACCGATGTAAGCAAAAGCTTCAAACGCTATATTGTAAAAATTATTCAAAAGTAATGGAGTCTACGTTTACGTAAATATTCGGTTAGATCCAATGCCATAAAAAAATTGGGCACACTAAGGCAAGAGCGCGTGGAATGTCCCATAAAAGCATAACTTTCAAAACGCTATATTTTGAGTTAATTAAGAGAGTGCAACTCAATTTTACAAAATGCACGATAAGATTCGAACGATTCGGAAAAAGGCGAGGAACTTTCCATAGAAGTAAAAACTTCAAAATGCTACACTAAGAGTAATATTTAAGGTATGGAATCAAATTTTATGTAAATACAATTAATGATTCGGTCTAGCAGCAGAAAAAAGGGAATGGGATTATTACTAAGCGAAATGTGAGCAAATTTTCCACAAGAGGGCATTGCACCTCTCATATAACGAGTTTTTTTTTAACCAGAAGACGCTTGCTTTACCTAGCGATAAAGTTTTAGATGCTTCGTTGCCAATAAAATCCCTTTAATAAGAAAGTCCTTCCAACTTTTTTTATGGACCATGCCTCTTCCTCTTATGTCTACGCATCCCAAAAACGCTTGCTTTGCTTAAAAGAAATAGATTCTAAAAAAAATTTTACTCATCGAATTGTTTTTGCAATTTTTTTCATAAGCTAAAAGCTATGCAGCAAAAATTACACTTTAAAATGCACTTAATAGCATAAATATCAGTCTTTTGAAAAACCATCAATTTATACACGTTGTTTAATGAAATCATAATAAATTGAATAAAATCAAAAACACATCAACAGCGCAGTAGCTCCCTCGGTGGCACTAATACTAATACACAAACATGCAGGCACCTCAACTTGAACCGTACATGTATGTATGTGTATAAAACGCACATAACTGAAAGCATCCATTATGGACCTGTTAGAGACAGACATTTTCATGACATTCAGTCAACCCCATCCCCATCCTAAGTGAGACATACCATTGATCACTTGCTTGAGGAATACAACAATACAATCGCCGGAAGCATGGACAATAACACTTAAAACAACAAAACTACTAATATAAAAAAAGATATTTAAAACAACAATAATATGATAAAAATAATATTTGCTAAAACAATAGTGACATTGAGTAAGAGACACAAAAATATTTAATATTTTCGATTGAAATATTTCACTATAAAAGTGGATAGGCATAGAAATCACTAGTGAAGTGCAAATACAATAAAACCAGTAACAATTGAGATGTCACTACCATGAAAAAAATTTCCACAAAAGAATTGATTTTCCCAAATGGTATATAAGGAATTGATAGCTAGAAATTCTTTATTCATACAGATTTCTGTAAATCTGTCTATTAAAAGGATATGAGAGCGTTGATATGTAGAAGTTGGCATCAAAACAAATGGGTGCTAAAAATTACCTACAGTATTACCAAAAAAAAAAAATATAGATAAGTTAAGCTTTAGAAAATTGTATATTAGAATTAGCAAAATTTTGTGCAAATGAAAATAAGAAATTGTGAAAAAAAATCATCTAAACCATCTTGAAGATGATGTGAGCAAAATCACCCTACAAAATTAAGACTGAATGAGTATGAAAAATTGCTCAAAAATGGTAAATATTTTGACACGAAATAAATAATATATCAGGAGATCATCCAAATACTGTTTCTGAAAGAGATATTGGATTTCGTAAAAAATGTTCTAAGGAAACTATTTTTTAAGAAGAGTTTCTTTGGATGTTTTTAAAATAAATTTGTGGAAAAAAAATTTTTAGAAACTTTTACTCAGTGCGATTTTTACTGAAAATTTCTGAGGAGAAAGAATTATAAAAGGTGAAATTTTGGCCAAAACTATTTTTATCAATAACGCAAGAATTAAAAATCTTTGGGAAAAAACCACTTTGACTAAACATATCTATTTTTTACCATAAAATATAAATCTGCAATAAAAAATGAACAATAAAAGCAATAAAAGATGAACACGGAAATCTGGTTACGGATACGCAAGGTACACTGAGATTATGGAGGGAACACTTTTCCAAGCTGCTTGCTGGCGATGACTCCACCAATCCCGCCTTTGGAGAAACTAACCCGATGCCACCAATCAACGACGATGGTGTGGACGTACCACCACCTAGCCATGACGCGGTACGAGTTGCGATACAGCGACTTAAGAACAACAAAGCGGCCGGTGCTGACGGCCTGCCTGCTGAATTGTTCAAGACCGGTGGCGATGAGCTGATAGGGTGCATGCATCAACTCATCTGCAAAATATGGCTAGCAGAAAGCATACCCGACGATTGGAATCTCAGTGTCCTTTGTCCTATACTGAAGAAAGGTGACCCTACAATTTGCGCAAACTACCGGGGAATCAGTCTTCTTGCCATCTCATACAAGGTCCTGTCGACCGTACTGTGTGAAAGACTTAAGCCGTTCGCCAACACACTGATTGGGCCTTATCAGTGCGGCTTTAGACCTGGTAAGTCCACCATAGACCAGATCTTCACACTACGTCAAATCCTGGAAAAAACCCACGAAAAACAGATCGATACCCATCATCTTTTTATCGATTTTAAGGCTGCTTTCGATAGCCCGATACGGGATTGCCTATATGCCACCATGTCTGAGTTCGGTATACCTGCGAAGCTAGTGCGGCTTTGCAGAATGACGTTGAGCAACACATCCAGCTCCGTCAGGGTAGGAACGGACCTCTCCGAACCATTTGATACCGAACGAGGTTTCAGACAAGGCGATCCACTATCCTGCAACCTCTTCAACTTTTTGATAGAAGGGGTGTTGCGAAAAGCCAGTGTTCATCGTAATGGCACTATTTTCTACAAAAGTGTCCAGCTCCTTGCATATGCCGATGATATTGATATCATTGGACGTTGTAAGCGAGATGTTACTGCTGCATTTTCTGCTATCGAAAAAGAATCAGCGAAGGTGGGTTTGACGGTGAACGAGGGCAAAACAAAGTATATGCTGTCCACAAGCAGGGAGACGCGGCGCATTGGATCCAACATTGCTGCGAACAGCTATACTTTCGAAGTTGTCAAGGAATTCACCTATCTTGGCACCGCCGTGAATACTCAAAACGATATCAGCTTGGAGATAAAGCGAAGACTCACTCTTGCTAATAGGTGTTACTACGGTCTCAGTAAGCAATTGAGTAGTAGAGACCTCTCTCGCCCGACAAAACTGACACTCTACAAGACGCTCATCTTACCCGTGCTACTCTACGGTGCAGAAGCATGGGTTGTGTCGCAGACCGATGCAGCCACACTTGGGGTGTTTGAGAGAAAAATTCTTCGCAAAATCTTCGGTCCTGTTCGCGTCGGCGACGACTACCGTATTCGAATGAACCATGAACTGTACGAGCTCTACAATGACATCGACATAGTCAAGCGCATCACTATCCTACGTCTGCGCTGGCTGGGACATGTTGTGCGTATGGACGAAGAAGCTCCGGCGAAAAAGGTGTTTGATGCGGAAGCCGCTGGGCGACGACGGAGAGGAAGACCATGCCTCCGATGGAAAGACCAAGCCGAAGAAACCCTATCCACGCTTGGTGTGCCTGATTGGAGAAGGCGCGCGCGAAGCAGAGGCGCCTGGAGAGAGCTTTTGAGGTCGGCCGTAACCCGGTAACGGGTTGTTATGGCCACCCAAGTAAGTAAGTAAGTAATAAAAAATATAGGTTTATGTATTAAAAAGCAAAACTGATCTCGATTTGACTTTGAAAATTGGTTTCAAGGTCAAAGGCATATTAACTGTAATTTGATACACTAGAAACCGTATAACTTTTGCCTAAAACATTTATCCGTGTCTTACTCAGCTGTCGAGATATTAGCTTGGGGAATTCAAAATGAGTTACACTGTATATTGGAGGTAATCTTCGTCGAATTCATATTTAATTTCAATTCTTTGAAACTATAACTGTGGCTATAGAAATGTATATATACCATATATTCATGAATACATTACGACGATTGTTCTGAGCACTTGCAAGCTACGCCACAGAAGCTCTTAAATGGAAGACAGCACATATCTCTTATGACTTTGAGTAACTAGAAAATTACAAGATTTTCCTTAATAAAAGTATATCTTTTTTTGTGTGACAACCTCATTGTAATCCATCAGTTTCAGAAGTAAAAAAAAAATAATAAAGAAAGAAGAAAATCTAAATGGCGAGAACGAGTGCGTTAGTACTCTCCCTTGCAAAAATAACACCAACAATAATAATAATAATAATAATAAAGAAATAATCAATCGTTGGTAAAAGCTTTTGCCGTCAACTTTACGCCACGTTCCATTAAAAAAAAAAATTCAATTTCTTGTCTCTTTTTTCACGCTTAATTCTTGACTGAATTTTTTTTATCCTTGATGCCTGTTTGCACATGCAAAAGGAAATGAAATTTAAAAAAATGTGCCAACATCATGCAACAACGCCTTCGTTTAATGGAGAGGCGCAGTTGATAAAATTGAAATTTATTGTTTTATTCACATTGGAACAACAAAAATAAGCAAAACAACAACAAAGGCGCAGAAATATTCTTTTTACAAACACCTTTAAATTGTTTTAGCACTGCACAGTGGGGAAGCGATTCCATTAAATAAAAAAAAATCCAATCAAATCAGCGTGATCTATAGAAATGTTGAAAAACCTCAATTTTGTCCACAGAAATCATCAATTTAATTATGAATATTTGGCTCTTTTAAATTGAATTAACTAGATTGATCACAGCTATCAAATCAATGGAGCACTAATCAGTAGCGTACCTAGGGGAGCCGAGGAGACAATCGCCCCAGGCGCAACTGCTTGGGGGCGGCAAAATGGACTTCTAATATGAAATAAAAAACAATTTTGTTTTGTAGATGTTGTTTTTTATACCCTACACAGAGGGTATATTCACTTTGTCATTTCGTTTGTAACGCATAGAAGGGGGCGTGGCAGGTATAGAAAAATTTATATATTGTTGATCAGCGTCACCACCTGAGCAAACCAATGCAATGAAATCTGTCACACAGGTCACACCTTCTTGCAAGCTACTAGCATATAAAAATGGACGAAATCGGGTCACGACCACACCTACCGTCCATACTCTATGTAAATATACCTCAGCCCATTTTGAAAAAAGTTGCTGCGATTTTGATGAAACTTGTTGATTGGGTGAACATGTAAACAAAATTAAGATTGAGCTAGATTTTAAATTTGCAAAGGCTCTTAAAGGGGCGTGGCACAGCCCTAAATTTTCATTTTCATAACGCCATAGCTCATAAACCGTGCAAGATATTGTGATGAAATTTGGTACACGAATACAGATTATAAATATCTTGAATTATGTTAAAAGTGGGCGGAATTGAAAAAGTGAGCGTGGCACTTTTTGACAATTAAAAATTTTGGATTTCGTATAATTCAAAATTGGCACATTCGATTTTCATAAAAGCTTTAGGGATGATACTACTGAGAGCAGTCATCAATACAAGCTTCGTCAGTTTACTGGAAAGACTCGTTAAAGGGCGTGGCACAGCCACAATATTTATAAACGTTATAATCAGAGAACTAACAACGTAATCGTTATGAAATTTAGTATGGCAGATAAACTTGCTAAAAGGTATCATCTTACAAAAATTTGGCACAATGGAACCGGTGGGCGTGGCACCTCTCATACAGGAAAAAAAAGTTTAGTGCTATAGATAGTGTGCAATGAAAGTAAACTTCATAAAATTCTTTCTTTATTTATTCGACTTGTTCATGAATTTTGAATTGTTTGAACATTTTTCAACTTCTCGCTACTACTTTTGAGTTTTTTAATCACTTTCAACATTCTTCTGCAATGGTTTCCATATATTTTAGACTTTTTGAGTTTTTTTCAACTGTTTCAACACTTTTCAACCTCTTGACCCTTATTACATTGTCTTCGACTTCTTCAACCTTTTCAACGTCTTTTAAATATTTATTTGGAAAGTACTTACAGTGTAGTGTAGGGTATATGAGTTTCGGCCTGGCCGAAAATAACACCTTTACAAGTTTTTTTTGAAGTAAATAAAATTATATTTTTCCATGTGGCATAAAACAAAGGAGGTGGCAAATTACCCCTTTAGCCGGGGCGCCTAATGTTCACGGTACACAACTGGACTTATATTTCTCTCAAAAAAACTCCCTTCATTCCTATAACTTATGATAAGTAAGCTCAATTTATTGAATTTAAGATATCCTTTAAATCTTATTTTCCACAGTGTCTGCTATCAGATAAAAATTCACCCATCTGTTGTTCACATTTTCTGTCGCCTTTATTTAATGTGCGCATTAGCTGCTGGTAGACGCAATTTTTCACTTTGCGCGCTAAACGATGTGGAAAAGTGCTTCTGCTATGATGGCCGATTGCGTTCCAATTTCCGCTAAGGTGCTTATTGTTTATTTGTAAAAATAAATAAAAAATTATTCAAATCAACAGCGATTCACTGAAATGACATTTATAGTCAAAATCAAAGGTTCGGATTTAGCCCTAATAATTTATCATGTAAAGTAAATATATATAATATTCCGATGAACTAAAAAAAGTTCCCATTAAAAATTGGAAATTTTTAAAGTAATTTTTGGAAATTTCTAAAATATATATAGTGATAACAAAACGTTTAAGTGTTAGATTTGATAATTGTTCTTTCATTTTTTAAAAATATGTGCAAACACTGTATAAACACAAGATGCTATGGAATATCTGCCGTATATTGTTATACTCACTTGAAATATTTCTTTCGCTCTTTCGCTCTTTCGCATAACTCATTTTTGATCTATCTACTCAGAAGCTAAACACAGTTGGGACGTGCGATTAACCAACTGTGTCAAATCACACAAAAAATAGAATTTGTTCTATTTCTCTGCGATAAATTTTCTAGTGTCAATTTTTACTCACTACAAACGTATAAGAAAAATCTGGACGATATTGCACGTCCCAACTGTGCTTAGCTCTTTACTTCCATAAGAAAGACAAGTTATTCTACAAATTCTCTTCCGTCTGCATTATAGCGACAACAAGATAAGGTGAGTAAAACATCATATTCATTGAAGCCAGTTGAGCCCATACCATAATTTGCTGAGGCTTAGTGCTTTTTTTTCTTTTTGACATGTTGACATCTGCATTTATAATTAGAACAATTTGGTAGAACTAAAAATAAATAAAAGTTACATAACTGTTGTTGTTTATACAACAAATATTATTTTTTTATTAAAAGTTCTGTGAAAAATTTTGGAAATTTTCAACAGCTCATTTCTGTCCAAACAAGCCCATCCTCTATTATGCACCACGCAGTGCACCATGTCGTGCTCTTTTACTGACAGCTGCTGCACTGAGCGTGAAATTGGGTCTACGGTGAGTTTATTTAGAAAAACCATCAGTCTTCCTTGCAGTCTGATGAATTTATGCGAAGGCGACCTGAATTCTTGAAGTTGAGTCCGCTGCATATGATTCCTGTGCTTAATGATAATGGTATTATCCTAACCGATACGCATGTTATCTGTTCATATCTCGCAAATAAGCACGCTGCGAATAAAACGATCTATCCGAAAGAACATCTAAAGCGCATGCAGGTAGATGCATTCGTGGGCAATTGCTCCATCGTGCACGTTTTATGATCGAACTGGTTACTTATTTTGGCGCTGATGAGATACAGGAAGAGAAGGTTATTGACATGCAGTGGGCATATGATGGGCTGGAGCATAGTTTGCAGCAAAATTAATTTTTATGTGGTGATCATATGATAATTGCTGATTTGTGTTCCATTGCTTCGGTGTCAAAGGCTATGCTCTTTGTTTCTATCGATGAGAAAAAGTTTCGCAGATTGCACTCTTAGGTTGAGGGCATGTCAAGATTGACGTATTACAATAAAGCCAATAGAGAGGGTGCTGAAATATTTAAAAAACTTGTGTGAAATGTATTGTTGGAGAATAGGAAGACGAGAAGTCTTAGAAAAAGAATGCTAGATAGATAGATAGAGAAAAAGAGAGAGAGAGAAACTATTGAAAAGAGAAAAATCTAAATAAACTGGAAGGAGAAATTCATTAGTATAGTGGGAGCAATTATATACATTAGAGAAACAAAAAAAAAAAAATTTTTATACTTATTATAATAGAGAAAATTAAAAACTATTTTGAAATATTACATGTTAATATGTATAAAATTCTTATAACATGAAGGTCGACACTTTAATTGCAATCATAAAACTTCAAAATTAAAGAAAATTGCTAAAAACGTAAGTCCTCATTTTTTTTGCTAATATATCCAAAGTAATTCAAATCCAAAATTAGAGAAAAAAGTACGAAATAATTCAAAGAGAAATTGATGAAGAAAACTTACTAACAAGTAAAAAAAGTTAAAAAAAAATAGTAAAAAAAACAAAATTGCACCGTGGCTCGAAGCAGTAACCCCCCGGTTTATACTCCATACTATGCCACGCTGCTAACTGAAAACATGATAACTTTATTTTGTAAAAGACAACTAGGGGAAAACTTTAAACACGATTTTCTCGCTTTCCCTTGAGCATTTTGAAAAACGGCGAAAATGGTTTTTCTTATTTCAGGTGAACTACCATCTGGAAAAATTTTAGCCAAATTGGTGACGTTTTCTTATTGTGACTTGTAACACCACACACAATTTTCATTAATTTCCAAATGAATCAGAAACAAAATTTTTTTTTAGTCTTTGGGAATATCATATTCATATTTTAAACCACAACACAAAGTATGTAGGGAAATTCGTATACAATACAAATGAAAATAATATAATTTGTGCAATATACAATATATTAGAAGTACCTAATTTAACGGATCTCTCTCTCAATGTCCTATATTGAGTATAAAAGATACTACAGTTCCACACAGAGTAAAGCCTTTTCATCTCCAACAACTTAGATATCTTGGAATAAAATGAAGAGCTAAACAATGAGACCAAAAGGAAAACAGATTAAAAAAGTTTCCACTAATAAAATTTAATATTTTTAAAAAAATTAAAAATAGACAATTTTGAACTCTTTTGCGTAACTTTAAATATTAAGTTTATGTATTATCTTGCAAAACAAAATTATCTCCCTATTATTTGATATAATAAATAACTTTTGTTTGAAATACGATTGAATTTCAAGTGCAAACATTATGGAATATTTTATGAATATATATTTGTGTCGCATAGTGTTACATACTGCAATCATTTTAAATATTTCTTTTGCTCTCTCTCATAACTCATTGTTGATCTAACTACTTATGCATATCTATAAGAAGCTAAATATTTACACAAACTCTCCTCAGTCTACTTTATACCGGCAACGAGCTAAGGTGAGTAAAATATCATATACAGGGAAACCGAAGCATACGCAATAAATTGTTGTTGTCGCAATTATAATTAAAAAAGTTTTGGAAAAGCTAAAAATAAACAAAATATATATATATGATATAACTTGGAATAACAAACACAAGGGTGGCAATTTAAAAAAAAAGATTTTTGTTGAAAACTTGTAAAAATTTTTGAAATTCTAATTGTACGTATTTTAACAGCTCCAATTATGTCCAAAAAACCTGTTCTCTATTATGCGCCACGCAGTCCACCATGTCGTGCTGTCTTACTGACTGCTGCTGCTTTGAGTGTAGAACTGGATCTACGGTGAGTTTGTGTGAAATTCATAAGAAACATTCCATATAATGTACGTGCATTTTCTGTCTTTTCTACAGTTTAATGAATTTGCGCGAAGGCGAGCACTTGACACCTGAATTCTTAAAGTTGAATCCCCTGCATACGATTCCTGTGCTGGATGATAATGGTGTCGTCATAACCGATTCCCATGTAATCTGTTCATATCTGGCGGATAAATATGCTGTGAATGAAACGCTCTATCCGAAAGATCAACTGCAGCGTATACAGGTAGATGCACATCTTTACTTTGATTGTGGCCATTTGTTCCCGCGTGTACGTTTTATGGTCGAACCGGTTATTTACTTCGGTGCTGATGAGATATCGGAAGAGAAGGTAATTTACATGCAGAAAGCATATGATGGGCTGGAACATAGTTTGCAGAAAAATTCATTTTTATGTGGTGATCATATGACAATTGCTGATTTGTGTTCCATTGCTTCGGTGTCAACGGCAATGCTCTTTGCTCCTATCGATGAGAAAAAGTTTCCCAGATTGCACTCTTGGGTTGAGGGCATGTCAAGATTGCCATATTACAATAAAGCAAATAAAGAGGGTGCTGAAACATTAGGAAAGCTTGTGCGAGAGAAATTGGTGGAGAATAGGAAGAGACGAGAAACAGTTGAAAAAGAATACTAGAAGCGGAAGAGAAGGAAAATATGATAAAACAAAAAATAGAGAGAAATTAAAACGAGAAATATTAAAAGAGATAGTGGGATGAAGTAAAATCTTTAGTATGGCGAGAGCGATTACAAATTTTTGAATAAACATTTATCTTTACTAGTAGCAACAAAAATATTAATGCATTTGTTTTATTAAAAGAATGAAGAATTTTGGACTGTAAAGATATGGTATGCATATGTATAAAAAATTGTATACTATATTTAACTCAATCATACAACTTTAAAATTGGAGGGATTGGTTATATGGGAGATCTTTTGTCGGGGTGATGTTGGTAGCAGTGGTGGTAAAACTGAAACTGTTGCTTTATCTGAGTTCTTCAAAAGAAACAAAAAACTTTTTTTATCTTCAACTATTTTTCCTTTATTTAAGTTTTTTTTGTTTGGCTGGGAAAAAAATATTAATAATAAATTAATTTGTGTGCGAAATGTTGAAATCAGCTCACAATTAACGTGCAAAAAATAAATATATGTGCCACAAGATAATGTGGAATATCTGTTGGAGATATATTTGTGTTGCATAGTGTTACATGCTCACTTAAAATATTTATTTCGCTCTTTCTCATAACTCATTGTTGATCTAACTGCTGATATATATAAGAAGCTAAGTATTTACACAATTTCTCCTCAGTCTACTTTATACCGGCAACAAGTTAAAGTGAGTAAAATATCATATTCAGAGAAATCGATAGAGCATAAGAGAAGTGCAATGTACCTTGAATCGATTGTACTTTGAACCAATAGCGATATTTCATGTTTGCCAGCGCTTAGCTGTAAATTGTAACGGTACAATTCTCTCTATTCATGTAACAGATCTCAGCAACGCTGCACAGGAGCTTTTTTACTTTGCGTTCTTTCGTCAACTGAGGAAGACGAAAATTTCACGTGATTTGTAAATTTTGTGCAAGTTTTCAAGGTCGACATACGAGCTGTGATACTTTGCTATGTTGAGAATCAATGACAGAACAACGGTACCTAATGTTTATCTTTAATTTAATTACTTTAAAATCCCATTACCTCGTACGGTGAAATTGTTTTTAAATATTTTTTGCAAATTTTGTGCTTGGACCAGTGCATGGAATGTACCTTTAACTGGTCATAAGCACAATATTTATATAGTTTTTCTGTGTCGTGGAATTGCGTTTTACGAATGTATTTCAGAAATATTCCTCGGAGCAAAAATGAACTACAGCGAATGCATATAAATAAAGGCGATCCATCGTGAGGTACATGCACTTCTCCTACGCAATAAATTGTTTTTGTCGCAATTATATTTAAAAAAATTCTGGAAAAGCTAAAAATAAACAAAAGTGATGTAACTTTTAGTAACAAACACAAGGGTTCTGATGAAAACTTGTCAAAAATTTTCAGAATTCTTATTGTACGTATTTCAACAGCTCAATTATGTCCAAAAAACCTGTCCTCTATTATGTGCCACGGAGTGCACCATGTCGCGCTGTCTTACTGACTGCTGCTGCTTTGAGTATAGAACTGGAGTTACGGTGAGTTTGTGAAAAATTCATCAGAAATATTCCATATACATTGTACTTGTATTTTCTGTCTTCATTGCAGACAGATGAATATGTTCGAAGGCGAACACTTGACACCTGAATTCCTGAAGTTGAATCCGCTGCATACGATTCCTGTACTGGATGATAATGGTGTCGTCATAACAGATTCCCATGTCATCTGTTCATATCTGGCGGATAAATATGCTGTGAATGAAACGCTCTATCCGAAAGATCAACTACAGCGCATGCAGGTAGATGCACATCTTTATTTCGACTGTGGTCATTTGTTTCCACGTGCACGTGCTATGGACGAACCAGTTATTTACTTTGGTGCTGATGAAATACCGGAAGAAAAGATAATTTACATGCAAAAAGCATATGATGGACTGGAGCATAGTTTGCAGAAAAATTCATTTTTATGTGGTGATCATATGACAATTGCTGATTTGTGCTCCATTGCTTCGGTGTCGTCGGCTATGCTCGTTGCTCCTATCGACGAGAGAAAGTTTCCCAGATTGCATTCTTGGGTTGAGGGCATGTCAAGATTGCCATATTACAATAAAGCCAATAAAGAGGGTCTTGAAGCATTAGGAAAGCTTGTGCGAGAGAAATTGGTGGAGAATAGGAAGAGGCGAGAAGCAGTTGAAAAGGAATACTAGAAGAGGGAGACAACGAAAATATGACCAAAAAATAGAAAATAAAAATAAGAGAAAATATTAAAAGAGGTAATCGGAAGGAGTAAAATGTTAAGTATGGTGAGAGCGATTAGGAATTTTTGAATAAACATTTATCTTTAGTAATAGAACAAAAATATTAATGCTTTTGTTTTATTAAAAGAAGGAAGGATTCTGGTCACATTTGTGTCACATGCTATAGTTGAACTCTTATGCCGACATTGATGTTGACCGATGGTGATGTTGGTAGCATGGCGAAAGTTTTTTTTTGATAACGGTGGCTGTTCCCACAGTAGCATAACGCTGACTTGTCGCAAAAACTTTTTTTGCGTACCTGAATTTTTTTAGAAAAAAAACATTTATTTTGCCTTGAACTAGTTTTCCTTTAAATAAAATTTTTTCTGTGTGGCTCCACTATTTTTTTGAAAACAAAATTTTTATACCACAAAATACTGTAGAGTATCTGCTGATTACATTTATGTGTCGTATAGTGTATAAACTGTACTCAATTAAAATATTTCTTTTGCTCTCTCACAGAACTCATTATTGATCTGACAGCTCACATCATGATTATGCATTTGTAATGTGATGTGACATAGTATCGTCAAGTAAAAAAAAACGTGATATGACGATGCATAACGTCATAACTCAAAAGTTAACGTAATATACCATGAATTAAAACAAAAAATATTTTTGTGACAAGAAATAATGAAAAATATATTAAAAATTAATGTTTTTATGAAAAATAAGTTGAAGTAGGAAACATACTTAATAAAAATATTAAGTTTTTCTGCAAATTCTGCAGAGCACTTGCTGCAAAGTTTGCCACTATCTATCACACCAAATTATGAACTCTAAACTAGATCTTAGGAGAGCCAAGTAATTTCTTAAGCTCTCCTCAGTCTAATTTATACCGGCAACAAGATAAGGTGAGCAAAGTAATCATATTCATGAAAATAGGTGGAGATAATAAATCGTTGTGTTTTTTATGCTGATTATTTTTGACATGTTGTCATCTGTGAAAAAAAAACTGGAAAAACACAGACATAATTAAAAGTGATATAACTTAAGGCATAAAATAGAGCTTTTTATAAAAATCTCTGTAATTTTTTTTTAAAATCTCAATTGAACGTATTTTAACAGCCAAATTATGTCCAACAAACCAATTCTCTATTATGTGCCACGCAGTCCACCATGTCGTGCTGTTTTACTCACAGCTGCTGCTTTGAGCATAGAACTGGAACTACGGTGAGTTTGAGCGAAAGTCACGTAAGAACACTCCGTTTATATTACGAGTATTTGTAAATTTTTTGTTTTCCTTGCAGCCTGATGAATTTGCGCGAAGACGAACATTTGACATCTGAATTCTTGAAAATGAATCCACTGCATACGATTCCTGTGCTGGATGATAATGGTGTCATCATAACCGATTCGCATGTTATCTGCTCATACCTTGCAGATAAATATGCTGTGAATGAAACACTCTATCCAAAGGAACAACTGCAGCGCATGCAGGTACAAGCACGTCTGTATTTCGATTGTGGTCATTTGTTCCCGCGTATACGTTTTATAGTCGAGCCAGTTATTCACTTTGGCGTTGATGAGATAACCGAAGAAAAGATAACTTACATGCAGAAGGCATATGACGGGCTGGAACATAATTTGCAGCAAAATTCATTTTTGTGTGGTGATCATATGACAATTGCTGATTTGTGTACTATTGCTTCAGTGTCAACGGCTATGCTCTTTGCTCCTATCGAGGAAGAAAAGTTTCCCAGATTACACTCTTGGGTTGAAGGCATGTCAAGATTGCCATATTACAATGAAGTCAATAAAGAGGGTGCTGAAACATTAGGAAAACTTGTACGAGAGAAATTGTTAGAGAATAGGAAAATACGAGAAGCGGTTGAAATGAAATACTAGAGAGGGAGAAAGAAAGCAAAATATGGAGAAGTGAGAGTAATTTAATAAGAACATTAAAAATAAATAAGTGGGAAATCATAAGTATGGTCAGAGCGATTACGTATTTTTGAATAAACATTTCTTTTTAATAAGAGAAATAAAAAATGAATATGTTTTTATATTATTAAAGAGAAAGGAGTACGTGAAACCTCCTATTAAAGCAAACATTTCAAAAAGCACTGCTAAAAGAATTATTGAAGAAAACAATTTTTAAATAATTATAAGAAATGAATCTGACTAGCAAGAGATAGTAGGGCGGTGTGATTTTAAAATCCCTTACAATCAAAGCTTAAAAACGATATACTGAGTAAATTATTTAAGATAGTGGTACCAAATTTCACATAAATACTAAGGATGCTTTAGTTCAGCCTTGAACGGAAATTGGATGAATTTAGATAAAAGCGATTGGCATCAACCATGCAAGCAAAAAATTCAAAACGTTTTCCGGATAGAGTAATTGCAGGTAAAGCAACGAACATACATTTACCCACTTTAGTCTATGAGTAAAAACTGTTTAGAGAAAATTTCCTTTTCTTAATAAGAATAAAATTATTTTCATTAAATCGAGTTTCGCCACAACTTAAGTTTAACTTGATTCGTGGGAAAAAATGGCTCAAAAATTATAAATAGCCAATAAAAATTATTTATACATAAGGCAATAAATAGGGCAATTTTTTAATAAAATGAATACACTTTCACAGTATAAGATAAATAACTACCAATAAATAAATAAACGCATAGAACAAAAACGACCATCCGACATTCATCAACATTAAAACCAAATGTTTACTTATTTTTACCATCAAATGCAGCAACACTTATAAAGTACAATAAATGTAGGTATTCAAATGAAATATTTTTGAATAAGTGGAACAAGTAAACATTATGATAAATATGCAGTGAGTCCGATAGATAGCTTGTCACAGCTCTATTAAGAATATGAAAAAAAAGTGTAGCTGATATCATAAAAAAATAGTGCAAATTATTTAGAAAGGCCTATAAGTAGGCAATAAATTATTAAAATGCGGCAGTAATGATAAAAAGTTCTCAGATGTCGGCTAAAAATTTCCGATATGTGTACTACATTGTGTACCATATAGTATATGACATATATGAAGTTTTGTGGAATGTAGTAAATAATCTGAATTTTCAGTTTTTGACATAATAGCCGTATTTTTTTTGACGCGGCTACCCGCATAAAAAATATATTTGTATGAGAAATTAGATCGAGTTTGAAGTGCCTAAATATAATAAATGGGGTTGCCTCGTAAAATCAAGTCTTAAACATGGGTTGCCACCCCTTTTTAGCAACAATTTTTCTAAAATGGGTCGCAGCCCATATGTGGGACAGGATTTGACAAGGCAATCTTATATATTCTATTTAAGCACTACGAGCTCAATAATTTGACATGCATTTCAAGCTGTTCCATTCATTAATGATAAATGCCCAAAAAAACCGATGGAAACCCATGTCCCTCATGTTACTGGCACCGTATTCGAAAATGCAACCACACATATTATATTAAGGCCTCTTCGGGGTTAATCATTTGGCATATAAATTGTGAGCTATAATATTATACAGTTTTGATTAAAACAACAAAATTGGCTAAAATTCAGGAATTTTCTGGCATCGGGATGGACTTTTCAAGGCAGTTGTTGATTGTGCCTTTGGTCACAAAATTTTAGCTGCTTTTACCACAAGTGCGTATTGTCTGCCAAGCAAGAAATTTTGTTTATTTTGTGCTTTAAATTTTTCCGGTACATTTCCCCTAGCATTGGCAGCATAAAATTCTTGCCTAGAAAACTGAGAAAAGTCGGACGTTTCGTCATCCATAATGCAACCTTTAAATATCAACACAAAGTTTTTACTCAATTTTTGAGCGCATGTTTAAGCTTTGCAATTCATTTCAGTATTCCGATTCGGTACTTTCTGAACCTTTTAAGTTTTCAGGTTAGCTTCTCTTTCACTCTTTGCACAATCAACTCGACGAAATCTGCTAGCTGAACGGTTTTTTTTCCTGAAAGATTGGCATTTCTCTTCAGCTTTGGTCACCACTTTCTTTGCCTTATTACGACCACCGTCCCGTGATTTCGATTTATGCTGACGTCTGCTTTAAAATTTTTTATTACTCAGAATACAGTTTTTTTTGCTAACTTTAGCATCCCCTGCAATCTTTTTGAAGGTATGTATTCGCAAAATAATAGATGAGTAATGCAAAGGGATATAAAATAATATTTGATATAATAGAGATTGTTTTCTTATAAAAGAAGTTATAATCAAAAACGTGTTCACCAATTTCTTAGTTTTCTCTTATTCTGTAAAAATGAAATAGGAAATATTTTTATATAAATCATTTATAATATTTTAGTTATCATACAGTGCTATGTACTTTCAATATATTGTGTAAGTTGAAGCTATTTTTATTGACTTATTATTTAAACACAATTACATGTAGGTACATATAAACTATTGAAATGTTTACCTTCTTGTTTCTCGGTAATCTCAATTTGTTTCCGTTGCAACATCAAACTATTTTTACAACAACTGATTAGTTGTTTCAAGTATTTATTTACTATTCAATTTTGAAGTGATATAGTGGGGACTTACTGGTAACTTTGAACTGATACTATAAGTGGCATTAAATTCTTTTAATTTTCTAGTCCAGCAAAACAAGAATTTTTTTTTCTATAATCTATTGCTGAATGAACATTTTGTGTGAAAAACTGATTTCCTAAGGACTGGAAAAACCCTCTATAAGTGCCATTGAATTTTTGTCTTCTATTTTACAGGTGTCCATATGTAAGACTATATGTACAAAGTAATAATAATATAATTTAGCTACTGGCTCCACTCCGCTAGCACCCCATGTGGCTAAATTTGATAAAAAAAGTGCATCTAATAGGTCACAAATTGGTCATAATTGGTCAGTTAGTCCGATTAAGCAAGAGTACATTTTTTAAAGCGTTTTGAAAAATTTCACGGTCATCTGCATATTTTAGGCACCTCATCCGGCAAAGGTAATTCTGGACTTTTTGACCCGATTGTCACAGGGGGTGGGGGGTTGCGGGGGTAGTTCAAAATAGGTACTCTGAACATAATTCCGTTGAATAATTCCGTTGTCGGTCACCCCTTGTAAAATTTTAATGATATATCCAACACCTAATAGTTTGCTAGCCACAGTAATTTTACATACATAAGAGTATGTAAAATTTCTGTGGCTAGTTCAGAGTACCCCTTCTGAACTACTCCCGCAATCCCCACTCCCTGTGACAATGGGGTCAAAAAGTACGTAATTACCTTCGCCAGATGAGGTGCCAAAATATGCAGATGACCTTCAAATTTTTCAAAACGATTTAAAAAATGTACTCTTGCTGACCAATTATTCGGACTAACTGACCAATTATGACCAATTTGTGACATATTAGATGCATTTTTTTTATCAAAATTCGCCATATGGGGTGCTAGCGGAGTAAAGCCTTAGCTACTACAGCTATTAGCCTTCTTAGCTATTAAGTCTGAAGGCCTTAAAAAAGGTTTTTAAAGAGATATGTGTTGGAAAAGAAAAAATAATTATATTTTTTTAAATATAACTTATCTTTTTTGCATTTTGTTAGCATACCTGCACAGCATCGGCTGACATATGGATCATTCCACGCCAAATAGGACACCAGTTTTCTTTTGCATCTCTGCTTTTTTTGTAAATTTTTTCTTTTAATACTCGTTGAGACTATTCTTCTTAATTTTTTTCAATTTTATTTTTATTAAGCTATTTAAGAGATACTATATATTGAAATGCTCATAACTCCGCAAATAATCAGCAGAATTAAATTTGTTTTGTTTCCAAGTTTTTGTTTTAAGACGTAATTTTCATTTCGAAAGCCCTGGCAGCTAATACTCTCCCTTTTAGTATTTGTAATTAATTACTTTACTCATTATATTAAATAAATAAATAAATAAAAAATATTCAAATTTTTTTTTTAAATCGATAATACTATTAACAATACAAAAAATGTACATATGTATTAGAGGTCTGTGTGAGTGTACTCGCTCTGTCAACCGATCAATGTACTTGCTGTCGAGTACATTGATTCTATTGAAATTGTACGAGTCTTCAGTAAAGTCGTTTCAACTCGCAGAATATTTAATTTGTGAGTGCAGCACTTCCCTCGCTTGCTTGATCTTTTGTTTTGTTTTGATTTGATTCGTGATTTGCGTTCGTAAGATAGGCTCGCAATCGTGCGGAGTGGCTAGATGGTCGTTTCAAGCGCACTTACGCAGACCTCTAGTATGTATTGATCGATTTTTAAAAAAAAATTTTCTAAAAAACAAAATTTTAGGTCTAGCCTTATAATGTATATCTGATAATTTAAAAACGAAGAAATAAATATTTCAGCGTTTTGCGTAAGCGATCAGAGTTAAATCTCAGTAAAATTTCTATTATGTTTAGAGCACACATCTTTTTTTATGAAAGCCGGAATGTTTTCTCAGAAAGACATACACACGTTTCTCGCCCAGCTATTGAGAGTTGTGCTAGAGTCATCCACGGCAAACTCATACATCAATGTGTCCAAGCACCATTGAGCTTATATGCGAGGAGTTGAGTGCTTCTATCAGATAATATGCATTGAGGTTTTCCTAGATCCTCTTTTTGTAATGGATCTATGAGCGATTACAGCTTATAGTCAAAAGTTTACTTTAACTCTTGGTTAGGGTCCACTGTTGCTTCAAAATTAAAATTTTAACTTTAATAAAAGAGTTTAACAAAAAAAAAAAATGCAACAAATTAGAAGAAATAAACCATAGACACATAATATCTTTAGAATACAAAAAGGTCTTGCATATTTGAGTAAAGTCACATAGTATCACATGTTGTTTGTGCAGCCAGTGTTGCTTGAGACTTTGATTTTGATATTCTATGAAGCAATTGAAATGACGCTCAAGTGTTGTCTCCCATTTCAATGACGCATATTATGGTTAATTTTATTTTATCAAAAAGTAAACCAATCGACTTTTCTGTTATCAATAAAAATCTAATTGTTGATGCTACTAGATATCGTTTTCGTATAAAAACCAAATCCAATGCAATTGAGAAATCATTAGTTAAGCAATTTTTAAAGTTGAATGATGAAATTTCATATTGTGCTGTGCATTTTTGCGCTGATCGGGGTGAGTGTGAAATGGAATTGAAAAACAAAGGGTACTTGTGAAATACTTTTTTGATATTATTTCAAATATATCACTTTCGTTAGCTCTCGCAATCGGTGAGAATTCAACCGCATCAGGTGCGTGCCAGAATACAGGATTATGTTCGCCTACGTAGCTCTGGATTGCGTATGGCACGCGGTGGAACCGACTATGCACGGTGCTATGAGAAATATATTCCAAAAATTACAGAGCTCGCCGAGCAGGGTCAGACTGACTCACAAGAATGCATAACAGTTGCCGAAACTACAAAGGCTGAAAAACTGAATGATGTCGAGGAACAACGTGCTGAGTTAGATGCGCACATTAGTGACTTAAAGGAATCGCTGAATAGATGTAGCACTAAGCTTGATGTTATCGAATATACAAAGTGTTTAAGCGAAGATGTAAGTAAAACAAAAGTACAAAATTGTTCAATTTACAGCACATAAATTGTTGTTGTTATGTTATGGGTAAAATCTGAAAATGGCAACGCATTAGGTAGAATTGTGCAAGGCCGAACTTTTCTTAGGTATTGCTTTAGAGTTACATTGTCAAAAATGCATTACCCTACACTGTATTCATTGTAAAAGTACACACGAAAGTCAGAAATTTTGATTATAAGGGAATTTTTCCGACTTCTGTAGTATTATGGTTGGTTCAATGATACCCAAATTCAGTTTTGGGTAAATCTATTTACGCGCTCTCTACATTTCTTTTATAAATGTAAATAGCACTTTAATCCTTTCACTCAAAGAAACATCAAAGTTTGTTTATTGAATTTAAACGAAGTACACAAATGACTTATATATTTCACTGGCCAAACTGCAGGTCAAAGCAGAACGAAAAGTTTTTGTTTGTTGCGGTCTCTGCTGGCGAAAGAAGCAAGTGCACGGAACCAAACATCTATCCTTGTTGAGCAGGGGAGGAAGTTTAAGGAAGAAATAGTATGCTCTCAAAAAGTCTCCGGTCTCCGCTCGTATTGGGACAAACCGCCCGATTAGATTTCCTTTTTGTTTTGTTGTTTTCGTACAATTTGCGCTGCTCATTTGGATTGGTCTGCTTGATAAGCGCTTCTGTTTGACTCTTGTGTTACGAAAGTGGTACAGTTTTCATCAAGTTACAAATATAATGTTTCTGTTCATTAAAAAAATAATAGCGAATTATGTTCCAAAAATTGACTGACTATACAAATTTTTTAATAACACCCTCAAGTGTTAAGATTAAAAGAAAACTAAATAAATGTTTGTTTTAGGCTGAAGCCAATCAAGCTCACATTGAAGCCATTAACACTAACTCAGCAAATGTATTCAATTCATTGAGTCAATCGTTTGAAGAAATTGAAAGGGTTGAAGGTACTTGTATTGATGGTGTTTTCGTACAAGCTAAAAAGGACACTGATACGGCCTTTGATGATTTACAAAATTGTTTGATTAATGGCTTCGATGAACAGCCAGAGCCATCACCAGAACCAGAACCAGAGCCTTCACCTGAACCAGAACCAGAACCTGAGCCAGAGCCAGAGCCAGAACCTGAGCCAGAACCAGAACCTGAGCCAGAGCCTGAGCCAGAACCAGAACCTGAGCCAGAACCAGAGCCAGAACCAGAACCAGAGCCAGAGCCTGAGCCAGAACCAGAACCTGAGCCAGAACCAGAGCCAGAACCTGAGCCAGAACCAGAGCCAGAAACTGAGGAACAATATCCGGAGGAACAGCCACCCAACGAGGGAAGAAGAGTTATGCTGTTTTAAAAATTTTAATTACTTTATATTAACATTGACTTTGTTGATATGAACGTATAACTTTCTGTTGAAAAACGTAACGAATTTCATGGAGTTGGAGTAGTTAATTGATTAATATTAGGGTTGTAAAAAAGTTGTTCATTAATAAATAATATAAATTTGTGCTTAGCAGTAAAAAAAATATAAAGTATAACCGATTTTCATTAAAAGTTCTCGCACATCAAAAACTTTAGTGTTGAACATATGTATGTAGCTATGTATGTATTTTTGAAGTGCCGTGAAATGGTTGACGCACATTTGTGTTAAATTTGTTTCGATTTCAAAATTATGCCAGTAACATACATAAGCATTATTTTATAGTTTTCATACTAAAATTATTATTTATTCCTAATAGAAGTGCTACGCATTTTAATGGAACACATGTCGTATGAGCAACATAAATTTAAATATAAATTTAAGTGCTCCACAAACAACTCTTTGTGGCTTCATTTTGATAATCAAACAAGAAGTTTCATTAAGTTTTAACATATGTACATATGTGTATTGTTACTCGTACTTCAAATTAAGAGAAATTGTACAAAGTATGCAGAGGTCTTGTTCACAAGTATGCAAACTTCAAAATATGCTACATATTGTTAACATTTAGCAAATGCTTTTAACCATATCCTACCACAAATATTAATTGTACAAAACTAAAACTACAATAATCTTCATAAGATGTCTTTGATAAGAAAGGCACTTATTGTGTTTAATTATTAAAAAGCATTTTGATATAATGTGTGTATTTTGATATAAACAAGAAAATATAAACATGTATACACACTAATATTGACATATGTAAAGGAAAACTGTAGTCAGTGTTGCAAAAGTGTTCACTATTTTGAAAATAAGACTTTATTTTTACTTACTTGACATTTAAATTTTGAATTTTGATTCTTGAATTTTTGTTTGGTTTTTAATTTTTTCTAGTTTTTTTTTTTTAAATTCAATACTGCACTCAGAAAACTAAAAGTTTATTGTTTTTCAAGCAAAAAAAGTTTTTTTCCCTGACTGGCTGACTAAGGATTAACGATTAAGCCAGGCGCTTGAAAAATTAAATTTAATAAATGAGCTAAATACAAAATTGCTTAAATTTTCATTAAAAAAAGAGTTTTTTTTGACACACTAATACTAATGGGGTGTGGTATCTCCCACAAAATTTCAACTCATTGCTGATAGATTTGTACGTTGAAGAAAATTGGATGTCATTGATCTGACTTTATATGGTCAAGTCTAGTCTAGACAAGAGGCCGTGGCATCTTCCAAAAACTTTTAACTATAATATCACCATGGTTTTTCATTGGAGTAACATGAAACTTCGTATTACTTTGACCCATTTTTGAGCATCATACTTATAGGTTGAGCATAATAGCTAATGACTGGTGTATAAATTGTCTTGAAGCCGACGAAGATGAAATCATGAAACACTTTCTCTGCTCTTGTCCCGCTTTGGCAAGAAATAGATTAAAATACTTCGGACAGCCATTTTTCTTATTCTTGAAGGAATTAACAAAGGTGCATCAGAGTAAAATCAAAAGATTTTCTGTAAAAACTGGCACTTTTATATTGCAAGAGCATCACCATGAGAGCACCAGAATTTTATAATAAGACTATAGCAGAGTGTTTGTAGTAATACTATGAACTAGAGATGAAACGGATAACGGATAATCGATTTTGTAAATCAATAAAATGTCATATTCTGTAAAATCAAAATCGAAATTTGCGTTTTCTCTTGTATTCCTTTCAAAATTAAAAGTAAAGCCTGTGTTTACTTTACTACGGTTTAATATTTAATTGTTTCATATAATTGGTGTGCAACCTAAACCGAGCAAGGTTTCAAAATATTTCACTGAAATTTATAGTGATTTAGCAAAGTGCAAGCAGGGTGAAAAAAAATTTTTACGTAAAGGTGGTGGTACCAGTTCAATAGTGGGACCACTACCACATCCCTTAAGTCCACCAAAATATCCGTATCCGAAACCGAAATAAAATTATATCCTTAACCGTATCCGAAACCGATATAAAAATATTTAAATATCCGTATCCGTAACCGAATGCGAAACTTCATATCCCTAACATCCCTACTCTGTAGTCTATGTGAGGCCGAAACCTGATATAACCTGACCCAGTTTTTATTTAGCAAAGATGCAGTGGTTTAAGTGTTGCAAAAACTCGTTTAATATTACCTTTCAAACGAGTTGCTTATACCTAACGATTGGTTTAAACATGAAAAAAACGATAAAATTTAGAAATTACGGAAATCAGTCCCAATAGTGTGTCCACTTTCTTTTTAAAAAAGAGGATTTCTTTTTTTATCCAAGGAATCAATATACAATATATGTATGCCGCAAAAAGAAATCTTACAGCAACTACTTTTCCTTTGACGTGAACTGGGTCAAAAGTTTTGTAATTTCTGAATATAATGCTTATTGTTGTTGTTAGTTTTTGTTTAATAAAATTAAAAAATGAATTTTTCTAAAAAAGGCTTATTATATAAATAGTTAATTTTTGTTATCAATTACTAATAAATTATTTTGCAGCTCAGGCTTAATTAAGCATGCATATTTCTATTACATATGTATTTTGTTGTTCACTTGCTGCTGGTGCTTTCAATTAAATTGAATATTTGTGGTATTCTATATATGTATGTAGGTGTGTGGAAATCAAAAAACAAAAATACAATACAAAAGTCGCAAAGTTTATATAAAGTTGAAAGCATTTTTGTTTAAATTGTACATACTTATGTATGAGTATGAGTGCCTGTGCGCTTATCCGTAAAAACCTGATAACAAAGAATTGAATACCTACATATCTTGGCACTAAAAGCTTTTAAATGTTAAATTTTTCAAATTAAGCCATCATTATTTGTTTTGTGTGTTATTTTGACATGTTCAAATTTTCGTTTTTTTTATAATAAATGTATGAGTTTGCTGATGAAATATGAATACCGTTTTTTTGCTGCTTTGATGATACTTTAATATTTTAATTCTCAAAGAAGAGTTCGCAAACTTTAACATTCAGTTAATGGTAGCATGCAATTCATGCAAAAATTTTAAATTAAGATACTGCTTTGATTTTATTAATATTTTACTTAAAAAGAGTTGCGAAATTACAAAAAAGTTAAGATAAATATATAATATGTGATGACTCTGTTTTTTCGTTTACGTGTAGCTGAAACAAAGTTCCTTAAAATTGTATAGAATTTCCATATACATAGTATACATTACTTGAGTTGAATTTTTGCATTAAAACTAATGAGCTACAATAAAATAAAGCTGCGCTATACCAATTTAAGTGCAGAAAATTTTTGAAATACAAAATTAAATGTTACTCATACGCACCGTTAACCTACAGCTAACTGCTGACGGGCACTCATATGCATAATGCATACACATGCAAAATGAACTAAGAAAACTTATAAAGAGTAAGAATATGACGAAAAAAAATATAATGTAATAAAAACTGAACTCATTTATTATATATAAAAAATTGCAAATCTGCACTCAGTCTGATTACTCACTCACTAATGCACTAACTAGCAGACAAAATTATATTATCCCACACACTCACATACCCACGCACATACAACATACACATTAACGCTAATGCATTCATATTTTAATTTGTATGACATTTCACGGTGAGTTCCATTAGTTTCATTTCATTTTATGGTCGGTTTTTCAACTGATTTACGGCTACATAATGTTGAATTCTGTCAACAGTATACAAAATGATATTTTTGTGGTTTTCGTTGCTGTATATTGTTGCAGTTAGCATAGAACAACACAAATTGTCGCCATAATGTGTGATTTATTTTGAAAAAGTAAGAGAAGGTAAAATACTGCATACGTTCAGAGGTTTTAATTTTATTTTTTTAAAATAAAACTTTTATCAAAGTAATTGTAAGTTTTTTTTGTTCTAAGGCTACCAAGCTTTTTATTTTATTTTAACTCTTGCTTGTTCTAAGCTGTAGCCACTGATAAAATATGTTTTATTTTCGGAAAATGAACATCAAACCAGTATAAAGTTCTTAAGCTTAATACGTATACTTCCGCGATATATCTTTTTAAATACATAGAAAAATGCCAAAAGTTTATTTGAAAAAAAATGTGCATTTTGAAAACAAAGGAGTGTATGTCGCCATAAATATATAATGAGTACATAAACCACATAGAATGCAAGCAGTCTTATTCCAAATTATTGTTTCTTTTTTCTATTGTTGGCAACAATTTCACCCATGAATATCTTTCAATATTTCAGGACTTAACTTCCACATTCACATTTGCGCGCATTTATAAAAATATGAAAATATAGAAAAAACGACATGGTACCCAGCAAACATTTTAAAAATGCAAAAGTGTCAGTATCACCGAGGCGATAGTATCGTTCGTCTGGGAGCTCATAGGTATTCTCTTGTGAAGCCAAAAATGCTTCGCATACGAATTGCAAGCTTGAGTTCCAAACGATCATTGTTGAAGGCGAAAGTAATATCTATATATATTGTAGCTTCGGACTTGTAATTATTGTTTCATTTTGTCCGCATATATTGTGTCATTTCAGCTTATACTACAAAAATTACTTAATCGTTGTGCAAGTGTTATATTTTGATTTTGAGAGTTAAGTGACCTCTATATATATATGCCAATAAGAAGTTCTAGTCATTAGGTGGAAAATTTAGAAGTGGATCGTTTTTCATGTGCTGTTCAAATACACAATTCAAATAACATTAAAGTGATATCAATTCATAATGCAATAATATACAAACATATATGAAATTCAAAGCCTAAAATTATGCAAAATTAATTAACTTAATTCTTCTAATAGACTTTTAACTTAAGAATATTCAATAATTTTCCAAATTTTGACTGGGATATGAGTAATATTATCTCACACAATTGCAATTTCAGACACACATATTTATTAACCAATATAAACGTATTCACCACCTGCTGCTCCAACAAAATGAAGGTAACCGCGAAATGAAAAGCAAAACAATTCAACGATACGCAGTTAAACTTGAGGTTTTCTGCTTTTGTGTGGGTTTTGTGTCGAATATGTGGTAAGGTAAATGCAAGCGTCTAGTTGGAAAAATGGAAGTAAATGAATGACATACTCATAGTTATTATAGTTTTAAAGGAAACTTAAACGTCATTAGCCAGAGAACCATATCTAAATATAAGCACCACGCAGGAAACTATATACCATTGGTCAAATACAGATTTTGTGTTAGAAACGTCTCATGATTGATTCCCCTTATATTAAACAGTAAGATTAAAATTGAAAAACTTTGAAATTTTCAAGTTCTATGACTTACTCCTTTATGCAAAAATAACGACCGAACATTTCCAATGCTTACTGTGAAGACCAGATACACAAGTTAAGTGTTAAAGACATCACATTGATTATTCCTACTGGATGCTGCTACCTGAGCTTAGTGATTTCCATAGTTGTAAGTGAATGTCATCAAAGCTTACGGCTGCATGTTGCTTTAGTAATTTCCGTTGACATGGTGGAAAATATTATTATATTTTTTCTTCCTTATTCTCAGTTTTTCATATTTCATTATTATTTTCATTATTGTTGTTGTGCTCTATCGTACCATTGTATTATTGTGCAATATCATTATTATTTTTTTGCTATGACCCCTCACCTTTGACATAATGACATCGTTAAATATAGAATTTCACTCGATTTTTCTTGATTACACTGGCCAGCAAGTAAAAATGTTGCGGGCCAACTACTTAATAAGTTTCCGTTTCTGAAAAACAAATTTGAAAAGTTTTTTGGTTGTCACAAAAAAAAAAAAAATGTTTTGAAGTTGTGAGATGAGGTAGCAAACCGTATGTTTTTTGGTGTGTCAGGTCAGAATTGCTCGATCACGGCGGGGGCTTTGAGTTTTCTTAACCTAAAAGATAATCGAAAACCTAATGTGATTGAGCAATTCTGACTCCAGATCCAGATTCTGCCTTTAAAATAGGAAAAAAATATGCCATGAAGAAAATTTTCAGAATAAGCAATTTATTTCTATAATTTTGTTGAACAGTGTTAATAGTGCATACATGTATTAGTAGTTTCATAGAATTGTAAATGTTAGTGAAAGCCAGGACGTCTGTTAAAATTAAACTTCGTTGACTAATTGTGGCCATTGTAACGATACGGTATGAGATCGCATGATAATCGTAGTAATTTATTATGTCATTATAATGCTAGATGGCTGATTGACTTCTAGTAACAATTTATTATTTGTTATGAATAGAAAAATAATAGCATTATTTAGAAGAAATATGTTTCTCATTATATAAGAGCTCAATATTGCAATACATTTGTTGTGACAATGGTTTCCTTAATTAGCAGCAGCTTAATGAAACATAACATGTAATTGCATTTCATATCTAAACCAAAATTTTCCTCAATACATGAAACTTTCTTTAGATTTAACATCGCTTAGAATGAATTGGTTTGACTTTGACTTAAATAGAAATTAACTTAGATTTGGGTTAGTTTTGACATTGACTTGAGCCTAGACTTGAATTAAATGTGCAAGTAACTAAGACTTGACTAGAATTTGACATTAACTTGACTCACACTTCAATTAGACTTGACTATAATGTGACTTAAACTTGATTTAGACTTGATTTGACTAAACCTTGACTTAGACTACACATAGACTTAAATTTGAATTGACATAGATTTGACTTAGTCTTCACTTGGACTTGACTTAGACTTGACATAGAGTAGATTTTGTATTGACTTGAATGACTTGACTTAGATTTTAATTTAGACCTGGCTTAGACTTGACTTAGACTGAACTTTGACTTGAGTTAGAGATGACTTAAACTTGACATATACTTGACTTAGACTGTCAATATTTGACGAAATTTCAAAATATTTGGTTGATATAGCAATAACTTAAGGATAGTTAAGACATATATATGTACATTAGAAATGCAGCACTTAACTCTTCATATGATTGTCCTTAAATTTTTAATTCAAATTCTTTAAGGAAAAAATAATAGTTCGTTGCAACGCAGCCACTTTATTTAATTCCCTCAAAATTAATTGTTTTTTTATTGCTTTTAGATTGCGGTAATCAGACAAATCGTCAACTCTAAGAAACAGATACGGAAACGGAAGCTAATGCCAACTTATTATCTTTCATTACTACAGCGAATTAATTAATTACCAATTAAATAATGACAACAGCAGCAAACAGCAGCAACACGAAACATCCAAGCAACTGGTTTAGCGATACTGCAACAAAAAAAAAATATGTATGTCAAATACCTACATGATGACATATACATACATGTGTAAGTATAGCACTGTGTACCATCTTACAAACGTGTATGTGGTAGAGGCTAGACAACCACACTTGCGTGTAGTATACGTATGTATGAAAATACTTACAAATTACCCAACATAAGGAACTGACAACTAGGGCATAATACCAAAGAAGCTACATCCTTGACTTACATAAATTTCTGACATAATTAAACACCACGCTCCCCACAACCCACGACTTACGCTCAATTAATGTTACTCGTTTGTTAAATATCATATGAGGAATATACATACATTATATTATATAAGATAGAGCGAACGAAGAAACCGATGAAAAAGCTTATTCAATTTTTAAAAATATTATTAAAAACATGAATTAATCTCAGATTTGAATAAGCAATCAATATTAGCGATTTGGAAATTTGTGTTTTTTTTTGGGACTTTCTAGCAAAATTGTTATAGCAAAGTTCCTCATCAACATTCCTTTTTACATAGTTAGAGACTTTATTCTTTATATTGAAAGCTATATTAATCTTGTAGCCATTTCTATGGAAAGCCTGAAATTTTTTTAAAGCTTTGGTTAGGAATCTTTGGCGTTATAGCAAATTAGTTACAAAAACAAAGACAAGAGAATAAAGAGTTTTAGCTTTGCTTTGATTTTGTTTGGGTTCCTAATAAATTTATGCAAATAGGAAAATATATCAGGCTGAGAAATTTTCACTTATCGGATTAAAGGTCACTAACAATTCCATTCATTTCAATTTCAATTTGAGAAAACATTACGCATAACAAAAATAATACCTAAAAGAAAATTAAAAACGGATAAAACTAGTCATACTAGTTTCATCCATTGCTAAATGAAATCATCAGTGAACTTTAAGCCGATAAATAAGAGTTTCATAAAGAGAAAAAGGCTTAAAAATGCTCATTCATCGGTTAAAGATCACTGATGATTCCACTTTTTTTTTCTTTTTCTTTTTGCGAGTGTGGCAAGTGAAATGATTTTTGGTCGGTGTGTGGGACTTCCGTAGTGGTATACCGAAAAAAAACACCTCCCTCTTTGTCCGGGAATTTGTTCCCACACTGGGAGGCTCTCTTGAGCATTACTTCAGTGGGGTTCTCCTGGCTTGGTTTTTCTGCTCCCATATCCTTTGTCGCTCTAAGACCAGTAAGTCAACTGGGATTGTTCCGCTTATTACTAGCACCGCAGCTAGTGAAACAGTGCGGTATGCTGAGGCTACCCTTAATGCTGCCGTTCTTTGTACTGAACTCAGTGCTTTCCGGTGTTGCTCCTTTTTCACTGCATCCGCCCATACCTCGCAACCATACAGCAAGGCCGCCTGAGGTGCTTGCTATTGGTCCACCTGCGCTTTCCATTAATCTTGACAGTGATGTTGTAGCTTGTGCTGCTTTTGTAGTCGCTTACTGTATTTGCGCCCAATAAGTCAGCCTGTAGTCTAGCCGAACTCCCAGGTATTTAACCGCTTTTTTCGTTTGAAAGGATTCTGAGATCGTGTTTATCGGTATCTCTATCGGTATATGCTTCTTTGTAAGGATAAGTAGCTCCGTCTTTTCAGATGCTAGCTTGAGCCCGTGATTCGCCATCCACGCCTGCGTTCGTATCATGACCTGGTTCAGCTTTCGCTGAGCGTCTTCGATGTTTTTTGCTGTGATAACTGCTGCAATATCGTCTGCGTAGCCGACCAGATAGGTGTCGTCCGGCATCTCAATGCGTAGTACTTCGTGAAAATTTTCAAACACTTTATTTTTCATAATTATTTAACTTATTGTAAACAATTTCATGCTGATTATTGAACTTCATCCCTATAGAGAAAAATATGCATGGGCTTTCTTTAATTTTTGATACTTCATAGCTCAATAAAATGATCTTGTGCCCATACATAGCTTTTTTTAACCAAATGTCATTAGCAGCATCATACTAAAATTTCAGCCAATTTAACCAAATGCCATTTTTCTTACAAAAAAAAAGGGTTGGGTTGACACTTAAAATTTTTCTTGCGAAAAAAGAAAAACAAAAACGACAATTACGAAAACATTCCTGCAGCTACAAATTTTCTCTAAATTACTAAACAATTTATGGTGCTGCCTATGTGAGTGTGTGTTGAGTATCTGTTGCTGTGTGTTTGGTTGCTATTTGCATTAACACAGAATTTCCCTACGTTGTACTAATTTTTGTTGTTGTCATATTAGCAATGAAGTGTCTGTTGTTTTTGCACATTTTTATTGTTGTTGTAGACATTAACACGAATTTTATAAATCAGCATTACAAGAGCACAAACTGAGCAATAGCGGTATGAAAAAAACCTGCATTGCACCCTTCAGGAAAAAAAAGGCTCCAAAAACATTAAAAGCACGAGGAGGGGCTCTTCTTCAAGGGTAACGAACGAGAACAAACGAACGTACGAAGATGTTGTTGCTAGCGGCAAAAGAAAAGTAGAAGACAAGTTGATAATAATGATAATGATGAGAATGTTGATGATGATGACGATGGCGCGTACACCAGGTGTCGCTGTGGTATGCCAAAATTTCACAACAACAGCAACACAAATAATAAATTTTGTACAAAGTAGCAAAGGGCTTAAGATGGTAGAGGGAGATAGAGAGAGAGAGAGAAAAGAAAAAGAAAATTCATGAAAGGAGTAAAGCACGCGCTTGAAGTCCGCTGTATGAAAACATTTAAAAGATGGGATGCTGAAAAAAAAATAAAAATAAAAATAAAAAACAGAGGAGAAGGCAGCATGTCTGCAGGCTATAAAATAAATTGACAAAAAAAAAATTAGAGCTAAATTACCTCAGCATAAACGTAGTGATTCGGAAAATGAAAATCTTTAAGATTTTTGCAGCTTGTTAATGCGCTTGTAAAGCTTTAAATTTAAATGCCAGCCGTCAAAGAAATTTTATGGTACATAGCATCTATGGTGATCTAAAAATAAGTTGCTCTAAACACTTTTTCCACGAAATTTTTTTGGTCTGTTTTTTCATTAATAGTGTGTTAAAATTTCTTAAGAAAATACTTTTTTTCCATGCATTTTTTTACTATAGTCATGCTTATAACTGATTTGCAAAAGTAAGCTTTTTGTTAATGAATTTTTATATAAAACACCACATGTCTTAAACGATTAACTCGAACCGTTGACTTTTGGCTAATATTAATCATTAGCGTGGAAATAAAAAGATATTTTTTTGTGTTTCAATTAACCTTTTAAATACGAAAAATTGATAGAATTCTAAATTGAATGATTTAACATTGATTTATGGCAAAACTGAGGTTTGAATCTATCTATCTATCTAGTTCTATCTTCTTCTCTTTGTTAGTTTACTTATGCGGACTTATGATATTTGGAAAATACTATAATTCGTAACAATATCATTTGAACCTTTGATTGCCACCAACAAAAATTTTTAAAATAACAGTTCCATCAAAGTTTCCATTCCTATCACACCGATGCTGAACCAACTTACTGTCGAAGATCTTGTTACCTACAATTTTTTGCTGAATCTTGTCAAGCACTTTACATTGAGTAAGAACTTGAAAATAAATTAAATTTAAAATAAAAGTATAATATCAAATGAGTTACAAAAACAAAAACAGACAACAGAAAACAAAAAAATTTGGCTTTGCTTTGTTTCACTTTTGTTGCGATTCTACCCAAATCGATGCAAAATAGAAAATATATCAGGCTTAGAAATTACTTACTTATCAGTTCAAAGGTCACTGATGATTCCATTTAGCAATTATTGAAACAAGTATGGCTAAATATTGCTTTTTTTGTTGTTGATTTGTCATTGTTTTTTACAATTCTTTTGGTGTAATCAGATATTGTACTATACTAAGGGGACGTCCATTAATTACGTGAGATGTTTTTTTTGAAAATTCGGACCCACCCCCACTCCCCTTGGAGAGATTTCGTGAGATCTGTCGGCACCGCTCCCCTCCCTCCCGTGAGACTTAAATTATAATTTTCAATGTAAATTCTATGCATTAAAAAGTTGACGTGAGATTTTCCTTGACCCCTTTCCCCTTTGGTGAGATTTGGTGAGATTTTCCCACCTTATTTCAACTCACGTAATTAATGGACGTCTCACAAAGTAAAGTAAGCTCAATAATATAGTTTTAAATTAAATTTAATTTGCAGTAGAAAATGGCACAAATCAAAGCCCTAGATACACGGGATATATTTTTATTTAACATTATGTATCAAATTTCAGAGAAAATAATTCTTTTCCTCGAAATAATATTTTAAAATTTTCTTAGCTGACGTATCTCATTCAATAAGGATTACGCAACTCACATTCCATCTAGGGATGACTGAAAGAGAGGGCTCCAGGGCAGAAGAGGCCATATTAATTTTTACACAGATGGCTCCAAGCTAAATGACCAGGTGGGTTATGGTATTTACTTTAAGAAACTGAAGATAAGAATTACTGCGAGGTTACCAGAACATTGTAGCGGCAGAGGTTATAGCGATAGAAGAGGTAGCATCCTGGCTGAGGATGAATGTTGTATCCAGGAAGGATATAAACATTTATTCAGATAGTCAGACTGCTATCAAATCTCTAGAATCAGTCTTCCCAAACTCACTAGTGACTCAACAATGCTCAAAATGCATCTCTAAATGAGATGGCTCAGCACCTCATCTGTGTGCCAGGGCATAGGAACATTGATACTGCACAAATTTCTCAGGACAAGGAAGGTGTTGGCATGCCACTTGCTACTTGCAAGTTACTGCTTAAAGAAGAAATGGTAAAAAATGCTAACAAAAAATGAACTCAAGGGTCAACTTGCAATATAACTAGACAGATCTGGCCGAAATGAGACGCTAAGCGTTCGTCAGAGCTGATTTCCCGCACTAGACAAAGCTTATCGTTAGTTGTTGCAGTCATTACTGGCCACTGCCTCATCGGCAGACATGCGAAGAGATTAGGTGTTAGGTCCTTTGACTTTTGTAGAAGTTGCGGAGATGTGGAAGAAGAGGAAAACATTAAAAATTTTCTCTGCTCCTGCCCCGCACTTGCTAGAAAACGCTAAAAAACACTTGGTTCGTTTTTATTTGATGACCTGCATGACCTTAGGCATGTTAGTATAGGTCAGATATTTAGTTTTATTGCGAAATCTGGTTGGTTCAACGAGAGGGTATAGTATAGATACCCTGTGGTATCACAATGGATCACATTTGGTCTAAGTGAATCGGTTTCGTAACTGACTGCCACTCATACCTAACCTAACCTAACCTAGCTGAAGCATTTCCTTTATAATGATGGCCATTTCGTTTGGTTTCATGAATGCAAAATTTTAGATTTTTTTAAACTAGAGAAAGTACTGTGCAACGTCTCATATTAATTCCAGCAATTTGTTTTCCTGAGTGAATTTTAGTTTATATTTCTGAACGATTTTTCCTTAGCAAATATTCTTTGTTACCTCTTTTATGGCTTTAATGAAAAAACTTTTTTAAATAAATAAATTGGTTTTGCATTTACTTGCAACCAGTTCTAAAATATTTATTAGATTAATATTAAAATGAGCAAAAAATATGAGCCCAAAGAGAGAGAGACACACCAATGTGAGGTCATATCGAAACAGCAAAAACTTGAAAGTACACACACACATATGTACATACTTATAAATGTTTTATGAACCGCATACACGACAATGTACAAATGTTACGCTAGAAAGTGATGGTACTTAAAACCTTTGCAACTGCTGTTTGGTTTTTGTTTTTTTTTTTTAGCTAAAATCACCAACCCTACTTACAGAAAATACACAGTTTTCATTTATACCGGCAGTCAGACAGACAAAAGAAATTTCATTAAAAAAAGCAGACGTAAGCAGCAGAACAAATAAACACAAAAAGTTGGAAAAAGACAAATGAAATGAAAGGGGAAAAAATAAATAAAAATTTATACACAAAAATAATGACAACAAACGTATGCTACACAGCAAAGCAAAAATTTTAATCCTTTTGGCCTTTTTTTTTTGTTTGTTTGACTGGTGCAAAAATAAAACGCAGCTTACAGCAAAGTAATGAATCATTTCTTGTCATAAGATTTTTTTATTTATTTATTTTTTGCAAGTTCAGCATTTTCGCGCTTTGTGTATTTCATTTTATGTTTAATTTTTAGTATGCTTTGTTTTTATGCACAGCATTATTCTTGATGGAAATGCAAGTCCTTTAGTAACATTACCTTTTTTTTGTGTAGCATTTTCTATACATACATTCAGTCATCAACGCTTAATTTTGCGCTTAGCGTGTGGGAGAGATTTTGTACAACGCTGTCTTTATGTTGCATTACTTTTATCTTTATTTTCTATTTTTATATTCTTTTTCATAATTTTATCTTTTACTTGCGTGTTTCTTTTCATACCCTGCCGAAGGACACTTGAGCTTGACTTGACTGGTTTCGTTTGATCGTCCTTGACTGTATTGCGTGTACGCCTTAACATATGCAACAGTAAATTGCTGGTTGCCCGCCCATACATATGTATGTATGTGTGGTGTTGCAGCTTTGAGCGAAATTCATCAGTTGTTTGCATGCGTGCGGTAGTTGAAAAAGAAAATAAAAAAAAAATGGTAGAAAACAAACTTTATTTTGAATGATTACTTAAATGACAGTGAAAAAGGAAAAGAATCCTGAAAATGTTGTTGTACCTATGCGTATAAAATAAAGGCAAACAAAATTATTTCTTTGATTTATATGAAATTTGGTGTTGAAGTCACGTGAAATATTCATTATATTTATATGATGAATTGCCTACCTTAAGGAGTAAGTACACACAGACATATTTGAAGGTGAAATATGCTATGAATGTATTGTGCGTATGATTTCAAAGTGTTGCTAAACTAGCCCAAAATAAGGTACACTAAATTTATTGTTAACAACAGCAGAGGAAAAAAAGAACAGTTAAATTGTGATTACTCCGGGCCTGTAAAAGTATTTCTTTTTGTCTTTCTTTCTGCCAAAAATACAGGCCGGAAAAATCCGAAAAAAGTATTTTTGTATACTATTTTGACTAAGTAACATATGTGCTAAGTTTCATTACAATATCTCTTTTTTTTCATAAAAAATAAAGCATTTTGCAAAAATTTTTTGTTTTTCATTTCCATGGTGTACTGTCCCGTTAAACGACTAGGCACCTAAGAACATGTCGTATGAGCAACATTAAGTTTTTTTTCTTAAGATTATATGTTACTCATACGATATGTTGTTTCTAAAATCTTAAAATGTAGGCATAATTAAAGTTTAATGTATGTAAATACTTGCAGTTTAATTGAACTGAGAATAATATTTAAAGCTTGTGCTTGTATTATAAGATTAATTAGCGTATTAAAAATATATTACTTTTTGTAAGATATTCACTCCGAATAAATTTAACAAAAGCTTAACAAGAAATGTGAACTTTTAGGCCAAAATTTACTCTTAAGAATATCGACAAAAATTTATTTTTTTTTGCAAAACCAACAGATTTTTGAGCACATGTTTTTTCAATAGCAACTTGCATGTGGAAAACGGCATGCCTATAGCACATTTCTATCTACAGAAGTTATAGAGGTTGTTCCCTGCTTGGAAAGATTGCTTCGGTACTTCGGTAGAAAGCTGAATGAAAAAACTTTCACCACAGCGAATGGCGATAACAATTTCTATAGTGTAATTTTCCGTAGAAATTCGGGGCCAATCGAAAAAAATCATTAGCATATTCGGATTCCACGGAAAATTTCACTATAGAAAATGTTATCGCCAGTCGTTGTGGAAAATCTTGTTGAGTAGTGTAATTATTGTTGGCCTGAATGTCTGTGTACACATTGTTGTCTTGACTTGAATCGATGTTGCTCAAAACTAAAGCTCTTCGGAATGGTTGAGTACCTCCTCTTTGTAGTAATCCACAAATTTTAGGGATGCATTTCCGCGAGTAAGCAAATGTACGATCTATAAAATAATGTAGCTGTCAATACCTCATCTATAAAGTACAAATTTTTTTGTGGGCCTGTAAAACATGTGTTTTTATTTTTATTTTTTACAATTCTACAAAAAAAAGTCTTGAAGTTGAGAAATGAGGTACCACGTGCTTTTTAATGTGCCGAAAACGAATCCAATCAAATGCACCTCAAGCACCTACAATACATACTGCCATGGAAATTCTTAAACGTTTTACTTTGTTTCATTATAAAAAGAATGAGATAATAAAAATAATTTAAAACAAAAAGAAGTATATACCCCAATAGTTTGAAGAATGAATACAATTACTCGTTGCATTCGATTTCAAAAGGCTCACTTGACTCACATTAAATCGAAAAATCGAACACTTGATAGATTTTTTGAAAAAATTTTCAATCAAAATCAGTAAAATACATAACGCTAGAAATAAAATAATTAATTTTTTTAATAAAAAAAAAAACATTAAAAAAAGCCACACGCGCAAACAACAGAAAAATCATGGCAAGAGGTCCTTAATTAGAGCTAAAAGCATTTGGAACCCCGATGTTTTTGGATTGAACGCAAAGGCGCACAATTAATTCAGCACAGTGATAGACAAAGCCGTAAATCATTGAAAAAGACTCAAGTGACCAAAAGCTTTAAAAGTAAGCGAAATTTTAAATAAATCGTAGAATATCGAAGTTTTTTTAAAATAGATTATTCAAGTCTTGTGACTTTGTCTCTTTTTTTACAAATGTACTATGGTTTTTCCAAAAAGAAATCACTAAACAAAAAAATAAAAAGTTCAGACGGCAAGCTCAGCTCAGACTAATTAAAAATTTATTATAAAACTTTTGGTTATTCTATTGAGTTTCAAAAATTTTTTTTTGCGGTGGAAATTAAATTTTTCCCTCCAAATGTTTTATTTTGTTCAATTTTCCAACAATTTTACAGGTGGCAACAAACAAATAACGCTCTATTTCGCATATTCATGAGAAACTTGAAACACTTTGGAATTGAAACTAAACATTGGGAGAAATTTTGTTGAGAACAGAGAACTGCTATAATCAGGCTCAATCGCACTTTCTATCTCTCTTTCCTACTCTCCATTTTCTAACTGTGTCACATTTGCCGGGCAGACTAAAATGCGCCTGCGCCAGCCACAGCCACTGGCGGTTCTTGAATTTTTTCCTTTTTTTTTCTTATCATGTCATTCGTAACAAATGATGATGACGACAGACTGTCAGTTTAAAATTAAAGAAAAGAAAAAAATCGTAGTCTACTTTTTTTGCTAAGCTTTTTGTATCCGTTTGAAGCGTGCGTGTCTTTTTTTCTACTGAAACACAACTTTTTTTTTCCTTTTTGTTCTAAACATTGAACAAATGTCGGAAGTACATACCTGATGAGCACGCGTTTTTTTGTTTGTTTGTTTATTTGAGTGAAGTTTGCTTAAACTTGGCGCTGCACAGTGGATTTAAATGGAAGGTTATGAGAAAATTTATTGATTGTCTAGGGATCAACGTTCAGTTTTAGAAATATTAGACCATATATATGCCAACATTGTGTCACTACCAATCAATTAATTTTTTTTAAATATTCGACCTCCGTCGTGGTACGACATCTGTCGAAAAAAAAAATTATTTTTTCCCACGCAAAAGCAGATTTTGTTTTCTGAGCTATGTACTCATAGGGCGAGCAAACAAATTGAATATAAAATTCCCGAAAATCTTACAAAGATATGTAGAAAAACTTTGTCACAAACACTCGTAAATAAGTAGGCGTGGCACCACCGATGGCAGATAAAATTCTTAATGTTAATATCTAGAAAGTTTTTGAAGAAAATTTTAGTAAAAAATAGGAGGATCAGTAAAGATATGAGATATATATTAAAGTAGTCTCATATACATATAATTGGAAGTGAATATTGAAATAAGATAAGTGAACAAAGGAATAAATAAGAAAGGGGAATAATGAAGAAAATAATATATGTCATGTCATGTAAAAATTTTTTAAAACTTTTTGTTCGGAGCTTATTTATTTTTCTTAACTTTTTGTTCCACTGTGCCGCATAGCATTGAGGTTATCGTGGTCTTGCAACCAAATTTTAGCTCAACAGCTTGGCAAAAATGTTTTCAATTCTTTTTTTTTTACAGTTTTTCCGATTTTTTTTTGTTTGCGGGCTGCGTGCATGTAATTTATGCATACGTGCGTTTGTTTGTTTATTTGTCTAGGTATGACGTACAAGTGTGTATGAGTATATGTTTGTTTTACTTATTTATGTATGTAGTTATTTGTAAAGTGTATGTTTGCTTACTTGTTTATCATATCTCAATGTGTAATTTTTTATTAAATTTTTTCCTTTCTATTTTAGTGTTTTCGATTTAGAACCATGAAATCGAAGAAAGTTTATTTCTCCTGTTTTCTGTGTTTGTTTTTACTCTGTGCTTTTTGTATTGCTAATAGTTAATATTTATACGTATCTACACTTGAAATATTTAAAAAATTAAATTTTTATCTGTAAATGATGCCAATGGTGCAAATATTTTTGTATATTTAATTAAAAATGAGGTATTAGCTCAAAATTAGAATGCTATATGTAATTGGAATAATTTTCGAAAATTTCCCATTTGGGATTTTTTTTTGGGAAATTTTTAAAATGTGGAAAGAAATGCATTTTTATGGGAAAAATTAAGTTTGTCAACTATTTTAAAAGAATATTTGAGGTTTTTAAAAATAAAGAAAATTGCTTTTAATGTGCATTGATTGTTGAAATACCAACAAGTATCTACATTAGGGTTATTCAAAAACAAAATTTTTTTCGAATTTCTAGCTGATACTTTGGCATCACGTTCTACATCATGAAAGAACATCACATGAATTTTTTCAGATTTTTAAATGCATTTTTGTTTTATTTTTCATATGTACTTGATATTTTTCTTAAACTTAAAACTGCTGTAAATTTGTTGCGAAATGGCCTAAAAGGTTCTACAAAATCTTAATTCTTTGAGAAACCTTAAAAAATGCATTTAAAAATCTGAAAAAATTCATGTGATGTTCTTTCATGATGTAGAACGTGATGCCAAAGTATCAGCAGGAAATTCGAAAAAAAAATGTTTTTGAATAACCCTAATCTACATATAAGTATGACCTGAGCATTTTTGATATAATATAATATTTAAATCTAAAGCACTTGAGATAAGCAACTACATACATATGTTTGTATGTATTTTCTCATAGTGTATATCTCTAATGAAATTGTATAAAGATTTGTTGTGTTTTTATATAGTATCTCAGTTGCCAGCGATAAACAAAGAAATTCACTTAACATTTTTGTTTTCCTCAAATTAAAAAATTGAAATACAAAAATGTTTCTCCGAAAAACTAAAATTTCCACTGTTTTTCGTACTCCTCGCCTGCCTTAGGTCATATCTTAATATATTTATAATTCTATGTATTTGTCTATGAAGTGATATTAAATATTTCCCTGCTTTTGTGGCATATTGCATGTGATTTTGGAAGCAACAAGATCTGGTTTACATTTTAAGCAGAAAATATTTGAAATTTATTTATTAACTTGCGAATTATGCACATAATTAGATGATTTTAGATATTTCATCAGTAAATAATAATCAAAGATATGACTTCAACTTGTCTGTTTTTGAATTTTGCAATCCATGTGAAGGTTGAATCACTTCAAAAAGAAAATCTATATTACAGCTGGGTAAATGTAAAACTCTTCGAGCGACTGTACAAAAAAACTAAATATTTCGGTTGAATAGGGTTGGCCAAGGAGTCAACGGAGATTCGCAAAAAAGTGCAAATAATACTGAACTTTTTGTTATAAAAACCACATTTACGAAGTTGTAATTCACCCTAAAAGAGTATGAAAACTTTTTCAGATTTGCAGTGTTTGCCGAACAGTAGTGAGAAGCACCCAAAAAATTCAAAGTTGAGGGTTTTTCATATTATTTACCTTAACGAGTTTTTTTTAACGAAATCAAAGCTAAAGCAGTGAACCACATGCGGTGATTTCATCTGAAATGACTCCACACTCAAGTGGGGGTGTTGTCATTTCTGATGAGTTTCTCTTGAACTCTTAAGTATCTCATATCGCTGCATTTTTGCTTGTTAACAAATCCATTGAATTTAATTGCTCATTATTAAATTTTGAATACGTTAAAATAATTGTACGCTTGTTTTCAAAGCAAAATTCGATGAACTTTGTCCGTTAATGTGTTGTGTATCGTTTTGTATTAAATTCTCTAGAATTAAAAAAAAATATTCCAATTAAAAAGTTAAATCAAATTCAAACTAAAAAGGTCAATTTTTCGCGAAGCTAAATGCATACAAACATACCCCTAAAGCAACGCAACAAAAATATTGACAAAACTTGTGCGCAACATTGAGGCCAACAGCTACAAGTGTCATTTTAGCAACATGTTCAATGAAAAAATAACAGCAGTTGCCAGGAAAAATGTCGTACCTAATGAGGACAACAAGAATAACACATATTAATGAAAAACAAAAACGCACACAGGCAAAAACATAATATGGAGAAAAGTGAAAAAGAAGAAACAACAAACTAACCTAGAAAATTCATTGAGAGTAAAAAAACACACACACACACACGCACACAGACTGATAATGTACGACTCCCACTAAATAGGGACACACGAGTAAGTGTTTCAAAGAGACCGAATACTCTCTCGCCAAATGCAAGGAACGATGAGCTTTTCATCAATTTTCTGTGTGTTCCCTGAACGATACAGTTTTGCTCAAAAAACAGTCTTGCGGCGAGTTTCAAAGCGTACGGTACATAAACGGCAAATAAAAAAAAAACGGGAAATCAAAAGTGATAAATTCAAATGAGAAAATAAAACAAGAAAAAAATGTGTGTGTTGTTGTTTTAAAATGAAAAGCATAAAAAAGAAAATTTAATCAGGTGAAAAATTATAGCAAAGTGTTTTTGGGTGGCAACGAAACCTACGGGAAGTTTTCATTTTGTGTTTTTCTTTAGTGTGCGACAGTGAAATGCTAAAAAGTGTTACACACACAAGCACATACTCACCGCATACAAGCAAATGTGTAGGGAACTGATATTTGGATTTGAAAAGAACAAAAAAAAAAAGGAAAAAACTAAAGTTTATTTTGCTTAAGAGCAATTTACGCCCAGTGGGTGGGAGTGCATCTTTCAACGTTATTTTTGTCTGTCCGTGTAGTTTTTTGCTCTTTAATTTTCCTGTTTTTTTTTCTGTTGCTGTTGCTTTTCTTCTTCTTTTTATCTATTCACTTAGCTGCTTAATTTAGGCAAATGGAGCGTATTATTATTGCTGCTGCTTGTGCTACTGTTGTTGTTATTGCAAATTAGTATTACCGACGTTTTTGTTGTTGTTGTACTATAACAAAATTAAAATACAATAAAAATTTAATATGTTTGTCTGTCTGTCTGCCTGTCCGCTGTATTGTGTATTTTGCGTTGTGCTGTTAGTGTAATGCTTCGGCTGCAACATCATGTGTTGCTTGTGAATTTGAAATTTTTCGAAAATTTTCTGCCTCAACGGTTTTACGCAATTTGCTTCCAATGTACGAACACTTAAATTTTTAAATTTTGCATTTAATTTTTCCTCGCTTTGAATTTGTAGTTTTGCTTTCGTTTTGTTTTTAATTAAATTTGCTAAAATATCCGCAGGTTTTCATACTTGGCTGAGTTTTATATCATTCCCAATTGTGCAAATAATGTGTGTTTTTGCCTTAATTAGATTTTAATTGTCTGCGTTTATTTTTTTATTTCAACTGTCAGTTTTTAATAGTAAAATAGTTTTTGGAAAAAAGGGGAGCGACATCCTCTTTACTATCTTATTTAAACATGGTTATTGACTTTTTTGATTGGAACTGTAGTAGTAGAATCGAATACCCATAATAACCAAAAGCAGAATTTTATTTTTTTAAATATTTTAAAATAATTTTGTATGTTCTAAGTTCAAAAGTCTATATAAGCGCCTTCTGATTGGCATAAAAGTTTCCATCAGCATTTACTTGAAAATTTATTTGGCGCCATTAAGTGGAAACAAATATACACTCGATAAGAGCCGTTTTTATGCTAACATAAAATCTAAAAGAAAATTCTCGAAAAAAATCTAAAACTAATGCAAAAAAAAATTCTGAAAAAAATTTTGAAATAACTTTGATCCGTAATAAGCTAAGACCATTAGCATTTTGAAACATTGAGTTATTGATTTTTTTAGCGTTGAACTATTTAAAAGTTTGCTAACTGAACCCGTTTTATGCCATAGACCAAATCCATTTCAAACCATGCAGTCGAAGTGACTTCAAATTACGGAATTGATTGCCGATTAAATATGTTGTTTTCAAAGTAATTAAGGGAATATACCGTCCCCCGATTTGATTGAAAATTATTTTTTACGAAGTTATGCCCATTTAAAGTTTTAGTGTCAGAGCTTGAAAAACCGCTGAAAATTGGTTCAAAATAGTCACATTTTCATCCAAATCAAAATAATTAAATTTTGTTTTTTGATTCTAAGTAATAGATTCTCTGTCAGAATCTTTAAGAAATTTTGAAAATTGTTGAAAATTGGAAACAAGGCTGAATTTCTCAAAAAACCTAATGTTTTTTACGCTTAAAATTTTACTGTGGATTTGCATTAATATGGGAGAGAAATGACATGAGTTTAACGCTTGTTAAAGCACATTCGAGGTCAGGAGATTTTTTTCCCCAAAATGAAAATGTCAATTTTTTTATTTCATCACTGCCAAGCCACACTACGGTACAATTTTCAAATCGAATAACAACAGCAATATTCCAAATTACTTCCTGCAAATCCTAAATCCTGCTTGCATTCTGTACACTTTTTTTTTACCGTTATTTTCGTTATAACATTTTATCATAGGAAATATTTAAAAACATTGTAAGCACATATAGCTTTTTTGCTGACAAAGTCAAGCAAACAAAACATTCAAAACCCACAGAAGTACAGTCAGTGAAATAGCTATATTTGCGTAATATGTTTTTAATATAGTTAGTAATTAAACTCTGCTAAAAACTGCATACAAAAATTAACTTCACTGCAAAACATTCATTGAGTTAAGAGGTTTGAAAAGCGGCAACAAATTCCTAAAAAAGCATAATATACATAAAATAAATTCGTACTTCCTTAAGCATTTTTGACCTTCGATCGGGAGTATTTATTTTCTATGTATCATAAATCAAATTCTGACTAGCGCAATGTTCATCTTTAAAGTAGCAGAATTCAAAGGCTGCATCCTAGGTGATAGCCAAAAAAAAATTATTCATTTCAAAACTGTTTTGCATTAATTCAGACGGTATTAATCTTGTGTTTTTGGATATTTAGGCAATACAATAAATATAGCACCTTAAAATAAAATACACTTTAATACAATTGTATTCAATTTTAGACTTCCTTTCTAATTGTCAGTTGAAATCAGCTGAAAGAATGATCTACATAGATGGCTTAAAATACACAAAAGAATTGGTACATAAAAATGGTAAAAAATTTATATAAACTATAAGTACCTACTTAATTATTGCAGCTCATTCTCCGTAATTTAACAAAAAAAAAAAAAAAAAACGATGTAACGACTTTCTGCATTTGGTTACCCAAGAAGAGACCAACGCATGTTCTGATTCCAGACAGGTCTGAGATTCCTAATTAGTTATAAGCGCTCCGCCAAGCTGTCTAACGCAAGTGACAAGTGACATATGTTGAAGAAATTGTTTCCCATTTACAGTGCAAGTGATCTGCGTTGTCACAATTTTCTCACTTTATTTTTAATAAGCTTTTTACTTGACTTAAAGCTTCCAGATAAGTAGCTAAGATGGTTAATAGCTGCAGTAGCTATACTCCATTATAATTAACAATCGCACCAATGATTTCTTGACATTTCTGATAACTTAAGTATCATCACATGATCTCAAATTTTTGGCTAAGCGTTAATTATTTCCGTTTATACAGTCAGTATTAAAGCTAATTCTTCTATTTGCTTAGCTTACAACTTTAAAATGAATTGATGAAACTATCGTAAAAAAAACAAATGAATATTTAATTATTTATTTTTTTTTTATTTTCATTTCAATTTAATTTTACATTTAACAAATGATCGCCATTTCAGCGTTGACAGTTTTGAGCTCTCAATATCTGCTTGGCTATTCCGCTTTAAATTTGTTTGAGAAAAATCAGTCTATTATGAAAATATACCCATATTAAATGATGTGATTAGTTTTAGGACAAGTAGTGTCAAGTTGAATCGAAGTGAATGTCATTTAAAATAAATGAATGGTTCAACAAAGATCGGCATTTTTAAAAGTTCAGAAAATATAAATGACGGCGCTATGTTACTCTCTGCTTTGATGTTCAAGCATAATGCATCGTCAAACTGCAGCGGTGCTTCAAGCAAATAAAAAACTCATCAGAATATCATTTTATATATTTGCTGTAAATTACTTATTTGTTTCCATTTCCATTTCAAGTGTAACGCTTTAATGAACTCAATAACCTTCAGCTCATACATCAGAAGTGATATGGTTATATGCTGAGTGATTGCAATGCATAAGAATTTGCAAGTAATTAAGATAATTAAGCAATTCATTTAACTCAGCAACATTTTCTTATCGGTGATCATGATCTTCTTATCTTGGTTCAGAATTTAATTTATTTTTACATAGTAACACTTATTCTTAATGATTAGTTTGTTTGCCAAAAAGCTGCTGCATGCTTCCAAAAGCTTTAAATATTACTTGCTTGAAGAAAAAACTTTGCAGCTCTATTAAAGAATTTTTTAACAAATAAAACTTTATGTAAATAAATGAAAGCCATATAAATTTATTCTACGTGTAATAAACGCAACGTTTCTTAGAATTTTGGTTTGTTCTGATGCCTAAGCAAATGTTAAATTTATATCTGCTTTTTTTTTTTATTGCAGAAGGTGTTTGGTCATAGATATTTATAAAACAAATGAAACAAAAAATAAACTAAATTGCCTAAGTAAAGCAAATAACATCAATTTGCAAAATTAATTAGAAATTCAGATTTTTTTTTGCTTATAGAATTATTTGCTTTAGTCTGCATCATTTTGGGTTTCGTAGCTGATGGCACATTGGCTTGTTTGCAAAAAACTCTGCAGAAAACTTTTCTAAGGGTTACATTTTTTTGTTTTGAACCTTTTGCTAAATAAAGATTAAGTTGCACAGTTTTTCGATAAAAAATATTAAATTAAAAAACATAATCAAAACGAGACTTATGTATATTCTTAATCAACTTGATTAGTAGCTTTCAAGTTTTTTAAGCAGCAAAAATTTTTTAGCTAATTTTCATCGAATTTCTAAGTAGAACAATAAATAAAAGACAAGCAAAAATTTCTATTAAAACTTAAATTAAGAGAAAAAATATACTTAAAAGGAAAATGTTTAAGATTGCAAAAAAATGTAAATGAAGTGAAAGTGAAAATTCCATAACATAAAAGAAGATTCCGAGATTAAAAATACAAATTTAATGCTTAAAAGAAACGTAATAAATAAATGTAAAGTGAAATTAGCAAGAGAGAAAAAATACGCACAGCAAAAGAAATTAATAAAAAAAGTGAATAAATTACTGTGGTTAAAAAAAAATGCATTAAATAAGCGCAGATTTGCAACTGTTGTTATTATACATTTGCATAAGTCACAGGCAAATTAGATTGAGCAAAAAAACAAAAAACACATAATTTACGATCCTAGAAAAAAGCACTGACCACAAAGAAAAAAACAAAGTGTTTAATTAAAGCACCGCGACAAAAAGCGCAAGCCACAGCTGAAACAATTTCAGCGACTGCCTTTTTCTCCACAACTCGTCACCTAAACATACAACAAATTGAAGGATACTTATGCTGTAATTTTTTTTGCTCCCATCGATATCATTAACATCGCCATCCGCATCATACAATTTGTCATCATCATCAGCCTCATTAGTGAAAATCAGTAGCCTACCGCGCGCGTTGAACTCATCAACTTACAGCTGCTGTAGTCGTAATTTTGGATTTTTTTGCTGCTACCATATTTTTTGTTCTTCGCTACGCTTTGTTTACTCGGTAAGTGATGTATTTTTATTTAATTTTCCAATTTCGTATACTGGTTAGCTATTCAAAATTATTGTGCTAGAGCAGAGCTGTCGCAAAATACGTTCAATAGCACCAATTCATGAGAACTGCTTTATTTTTGAATATTTTGAAATAAGAAAGCTTTACTTAACGTGGAATGGTTGCTTCATTTAAATGTGGCCAATTCTTAAACTTTACACTTTTGAAGAACATTGTAATGCTAAGCGAAGCGATTTAATATTTAAATCATTAGTTACATCGGATGCTTAAAATTTGAACTTCTAAAATATTTAAAAAAAAATTTAAGCGAAATGACACATTTTGAAAAAAGCATTTACTTATTTCTTACTTTACCGCTGTGCAACGCAAAAACAGTTTTTCTACTTATTTATCTTATTAGATATTGAGCACTTACCTCAGGTCTATTAATCAGTTTTATTCAAAATTGTAAGCCCAATTATCGCTGATTGAACAAACTTTTCTTTAGTTTAGTTGTGTTAGTCATTGATTTGTTTTTCTTTTCCATTTCTCTTGTAAATTTCATGCTATTTCGCATGTACGATGCGAGTACTGTAATTACAAAATAACTTAAGTCTTGTTGTACCAGTATATCCCAATAAACAATGTAAGTAATCAGTGGATATTGCATTCAAAAACAATGCCTTCCATCTATGTAAACGTTTCAATAGCTCATCATGTCGTATGACAAACATTTGATAGATGAATGATTTTATTTTATTAAAAGTCATGATACAAATGTCATGAAAACACGTAGTTAAACAAAAGAAGGTGCTATGAAAGTTCATAAAAAATAATATCTTGCCGTTCGGAAAAAGTCTCGCAGAAGATCCAAAAACCAGAGCAATAATCGGAAATTTTAAAAATATGGTGATTTGTCTGCTTTTCGATGAGAAATAATCGAAAAATCGTTAAAATTCAAAATGTTATATCTTTGCGGCGAAACGAACTAAATTTTTTTTTTTTATAGTGTAAGAATGTAACCCTTTTGAGAAGATGTAAGTTAGGGTGGCTTTTCCTACGGGCGGGTATTTGTAATGGATGAGTGTTTTTTGTCAAACAATATTTGGCGTTTTGAAAACTAATTATAGTTTTATGTACTTAGCTATATGGAAAGCACTATATAAGAGATTGAACTTCTGGGTTTAATCATTCAGAAAGAGCAGAAAAATAGTTATGCTCAATAACTTTCAATAATTTAAGACTTTAAGACTCTCTGCGAAACGTTTATTCTGCGGAAAATCTAGGAAATAAACAAGTGAAATAGTTGTTATCTTCCGCCGTATGAAATTTTACAGTCAATTGGCAGTTTAAAAATCTTAACATATTGTCAAAAAGCGTCTTCTTATTTATAAAAGCGAAAATTTCTTATTTGAAATCAGGTTTTTACCTTAACTCAGAGATTTTTGTAATATAAACCATGTCGTATGAGCAACATTTAATTGTGTAGATTAGGGATGGCCAACTGCGGTGCCTAAAAGTCGACAGCGCGCTGACGTGTACGACAAACATTTCGCGCTAGTATATGTACAAATGTGTGAAGGATTTCCAACGAAAAAAAAACATGATTACAAATGTGTTTTGTCTTTTCCAGGTAAAGAAAACATTACCCAGTAGAAATTCGTTCATCACTGATGTTAATAAATAAAGATAAATATTGGCATATAAAATAATTGTATTTTTATTTAACATCAAAAAGAAATCATTTCATAAATCTTATAAATCTTATACATATTATGTATACGTTTGTACGTCATACAAACATATTAACAGAGTTTACTTAAAACTAAACTATTTTTCCGTGAACTAAAACTATTTTTCCATGAAAATGAATTTTTTTTTCACCAATTAAAAAATACAAGTCAATAATACATGCTTAAAAAATTGCCTTTCGCATAAATAATGTTTTTATTTGCATTTGTTTTATTTTTGCACGCTTGATTCTGACTGGGTTTCTTGCATATTTATTTTTCAAGCGCATCAGCGCATAGAAATCAGTAACTGCACGGCGGCGACGAATGATGCACGTTTCATAAATTGTGACCGCAGGAGGGTAAATGGCCAATCCTAGTGTAGATGATATTGCCATAATTAGAAGTTAAAATTTGGGCGTAAACAATTTAAAGTGATTTTTTTCTAATTAACAATTATTCATGAGTTTAAAAATATGTCTGCTTTATACCTTTGTATATAACGTGCTTATGACAAATTTTGTCTGAAAGCTTCATTTTTACATGGGCATTCTTGTGACTGAACAAAAGCAAATTGAAATAATAAGAAAAATGAGACAATATTAAGCTACTCCTTAGCATCAACAGCGCTATATGAACGCTTGAACTGCTTGAATAAAACATGAGAATGAAGTATGTGGCACAAATAAAATATTTTGACGCAAAGCATATTTTGTTCTGCTTTAAATATTCAATTGTATTTTCTTGTTAATCAACAAAGTGCTTTACATTCATTCAGTGATATATAAATGTGTTTTAAATGTAATTCATGTCCTATTAGCAACGTAACATTAAATAAATCATTAAATTTAAGTTGTTCATATGTCTCTTTGTACCCAAGTCATTTAATAAACGTTATTTAACGATGCTGTAAAAGATATGCATCGAATTCATGAATACAACAAATTTAATGTAAATTCTTATTTACATGGAGAAATTATTTAAAAAAATATTTTAAAAATCTTTTCTTTGCGAAATTTTTTATCTATTCAAAAGAATTATGGTTCTTAATTGGTTTCTAAATTAAAAAGAAAACACGAGGTCAGGGCATGATGTCAGCTCATACAGCTTATTTTAACCGCCATCTACACGAGCACTATAAAGAAAACTTTTACATTTGGCTAGACAAAGTTCTTTTTAAAGAGCACATCACATTTAACAAGACTCAGCGTAGTTTAATGTTACTCATACGTCACGTCATATTTAAGCGAAACGTTTCAAATGTAAAAATCTTTAAAAATTTCAATGCGCATGTGTTCTTGCACAACATTCTTCTTTTACAATTCAGTATGGGTTTTATCACTGACTTGCAAATATAAACTTTTCATTTTTACAACTTTAATTTTATTTTCCTGTTTTTACCACTCATTCCATTTCATGAGCTGAAGTTATCCCCCAGTATCTCTGCTACAGCGACGGCAAAATTCTTATTGAGTCAAAAGCTTAACGCAATGAAGCGGAATTGTTGACCAGCCACAAGAGTCGGTTGCTTTCGATTATCAAACAATATAATTAGAAATGCTATTTTTGAACTTGCAATACCAAAACCATTGTAGGTTATGCTTTAAATAGTTTAGGGAATAGAGTGTGAATGTTCAAGTTGTGTATTACGGTTGGAGTTATGTAAAATTAAAAACTTTGCCTTTGATGAGAATCATTTTGGTTTTTGAAGGAATACATCATTAAAGTTTCCCATCATTGCAAAAAAATACATTATAGATGAGGACTTTCATTTCCTTTCGAAATTCAAAATTTTTTATTTGCTATATTTATTTTGGTGAAAAATTCTATTTATATTGGAAATATTCAAGGGATGTTACTAGATCAAATTCACAACAATTATAACCTCTAAAGCTTTAGATTTTATTATGTTTTCGCTTAGTAATAACTTTCAATTTCAAAGGAAGCATGGGTTCATTATGATAATTGCGTAGCAAGATTAGATAATTCGGAAGTATTTTGCGTGAAAGCTGTTCAGACTTGAAATAACTTAGAAGAATAAAATTTTCAATGAGATTCATATAATATCTAGACTGAAATATTTATCGGAGCTCAAGTTTAGCGAGCTTAAGCTCAAGGATAACTAATTTAGGAAATATTCGATTTTTAATAATTTAAGCATTTTTTGAACGGATTACAGATGCTAGTGAAGTTTGTTTAACTCATGTTTAAACAGGAATTTGAATTAAATTTCAGCACAGCTTACAATTTTATTTTACACACCATGTCATATGAGTAACATTAAATTAACTGACAGCAGATATTATAATTTACCCATACACATATGCCACGTTATTGCGGATTTACATAATTTCGAAATAATATAAACATAATATACCTTCAGGCGTTCCTTTATAATATTCTAAATTATTTTAAGAAACAACACGCACTTTTGAATAAAATTTGTGTGTAACCAGCCATAAAATGCCAGATGCTTTAGTATTTCATCACATTATTTAAATTTGACTTTGTGTGCATGATTTTTGAAATACATAGCGCAATAGACAAAGCCAAACTCATGCCATCCACCTACTTAGGTTCCCAGAATATTAATTAAATTGATTTTCGATTAAAACTATAAACGATAGTAAACGCAATGCCTGTCATTCATTTACTTATCTATTAACTGGCATTGGTTAAAAGTTTCAAACCTCACTCCTCAATTAATTGACTATTTGTTAAGACCCAAGCGATATTAACTAAAGACAGAGTATTAGTGAGCGTCGACTCTCTTAGCGTTGGTGTGTGTGTGTGTGTGTGTAAAATGCTCCTAAGGCTATCATGTCATCACCAGCATGCTCATCGTTAGCGTCGTTGGCAGAATGTAGCCCTACGGCCGCGTCAAAGTTTTCAATTGTGCCAGATATGCGCCTCAAAGTATGCAAGAATTTCTAATTTTACTGTTTGCATGTTAACTTAAGCTGAGCTATATTCTGCTTTGTTGTTGTCTCTTTTCATTATTGTTGTTTTTGTTTTTGATGTTGTTAGCAGTGTTGTTGTTGCTTTTTATCTCTTTCTATTTTACGCAAACCAAAAGACGTCCATCAGGATTTAGGCTTTGAGTTTACAGTTTATTTGTTTTAGTTAACGCAGTCTATAAAACGTAGCATATTTTAACGATGCCGGAAATTTTTTTCTTTCATTCATTATTTGTTTTTTTTTCTCTTATTCGTCTTTCTGCTTTGTTGTGCTACATATTTTCTTAATTAAAAATTATTTACCAAGAATTTCACGCTTTATTTCATGGTATTTTAGATGAAAATGTCTTTAGCTTTCTTTGTTTGTTCTTAAATTGGCTCGCCTAAGTAATTACAGTACTTTTTTCTGTATAATTTAATGGTGCTCATTAGAAAGTCGTTTTAGAATTTTACAAAAAAGGAGAGCAAAAAAGAAAATTGAAAAAATTGTGTGAAATTCTTATACCTAATTTAGCTGCTTAATTTTTATTAATTAAAGTAAGTGATATGTATATGTTTTATTTTGTTTATACAGTGCGATGATTGAAATTTTGCATTCATATAAATATATATATTTGTTTAGTAGAAAACTTGCCCCTTTTAATTAGGCACAATTAAAGCTTTTTTAATCTACCTTTAATTCTTAAAACTTAAATCCACTTACTAAAAATATTTTTAGTTGGAGTGGTTCATTACATTATTTCTGAATAGATATCTTACTTACAAAGTTTTTATACCCTACACAGAGTATATTCACTTTGTCATTCCGTTTGTAACGCATAGAAAGGGGCGCGGCAGGTATTTCTCGTTTACGGGAAAACTAAGCAAGCTAATTCAATGAAATTTGGCACACAGGTCACACCTTCTTGCAAGCTGCTAGTATATAAAAATGAGCGAAATCGCATCATGACCACGCCTACCGCCCTTACTCTATGTAAATATACCTCAGCCCATTTTGAAAAAAGTTGATGCGATTTTGATGAAACTAATTGACTTGGTGAACATAAAAACAAAATTAAGATTGGGCTACGTTTTAAATTTGCAAAAGCTCTTAAAGGGGCGTGGCACAGCTTCAAATTTTAACTTTTATAACGCCATAACTCGTAAGCCGTGCAAGATATTGTGATAAAATTTGGTACACGGATACAAATCGTATATATCTTGAATTGTATAATTCAAAATTGGCAAATTCGATTTTCATAAAAACATAATAATGCGGGTGAAATAGTACCAGTGGGCGTGGCACCTCCCATACAAGTAAAATATCTTAAGTGTTATATCTATCGAATTGAATGAGCAATCATACTGAAACTCGGTATTAAAGGTGTGTTTATGGAAAGCTATTTCTGGATCAAAATCAGTCTCGATTGTATCAGTGGGTGTCTCACCGCCTTAAATTTTGGGGCTAATTAAGGCATATATCGCAAACTATACAAGCTATTTTGCTAAAATTTAGCATGTGCATGTCAATGACGAATATAAATTATTGAACCAAAAGTAGACGGAATTGGAGAAGTGGGCGTGGCATATCTGGTTTTCTATTCTATTTTTTTCAACATTTTTCACATTTTTTTGACTTTTCCAACTTTTTAACTTTTCCCAACATATTCCATATGTACCTATATTTTCCACTTTTTCAACCTCTTTCAACTTGATTCGACATTTTCTTTATTTTTTCAACTTCTTCATGAATTTTGAATTGTTTCAACATTTTTCAACTTCTTGCAACTATTTTTGAGTTATTAACCACTTTCAACATTTTTCACATTTATTCGACTTTTTCAATTACTTTTAACTTTCTGCAATGGTTTAAGACTTTTTGAGTTTTTTCAACTCTTTCAACACTTTCCAACCTCTTTGAAGCTTATTACATTATTTTGGATTTCTTCAACCTTTTCAACGTGTTTTTAACATTTATTTAGAAAGTATTTTCAGTGCAGTGCAGGGTATGTGAGTTCGGCCTGTCCGAAGATAACACTTTTGCTAGTTTTACTTAAAGCCGTAGCTAAAAGTGGTTTCTATTACAGAAAATGTGTCGGTACTATGCTAGTGGGCATGATACGATGTTAAACACAATTTTTTTTTTTAAAACTGCGCCAATATTGTTTATAAAACATTAAAGTTATCGGTGCTTGTAGTAAATTTTCCTTACAAATTAGCAAATTTTTTCATTGCGATCAATAAAAATGTGCAAAGTTCAGCAACTCAAAAAAAAAACAAGTGAGAAATAAAGTACTAGCAACAATCTTTGAAATGATATTCTTAGTATTAATACAAAAACTTTTTTTTCTTAATATTTTTCATAGTCAAAGGACTCGTTCTTGCTTAAGCTTTTTCTACCTTTTATATGCAATAAAGTGCGTAATATTGCCATAAAAAATATCACACTCAAAAAGAGCTTTCAAATGATAAATTTTTTGTTTGTAGCGCAAATTCAACACTCCTTTTATATTGATGAAGTGCAGTTTGATAAAAGTAAGGCATATAAAAGAACTAAGTACATTTATATATACTTACATATAACATTAGGATGAAAAATATACCAATTTTTATGTTACATAAAATTGACTTATTTTGACTCTGTTCTTATTTCGCAATATATTTTGGTAAAAAGCAAATTTGATGTCTGTTGCTGGTAATGCGATAGTGGGATGTCTTTTTTACACTTTGAATCATAAATGAAATCACTTTAAATCAATGTGCATTCTTTTTGAACGTAAATCTAAACTGTTTGTTGACTTTGGTTAAGTGAAACATAAAATCATTGATTTTTTCGCTTAATATAGTTTTTCAAATTTTCAAGCTGTTTTGAGAAGGAAAATCAATTAAAATTTCAGGTCTATTCATATTCAGCAATAATTCGCCTTAAACTTACAAACCTTTTTGCCGTCATTTATGTGGACATTAGAACTCATTACCGGTGAGCTAGAAACTAATAATGGAATTTCAATTTATTTTTCAAAAACTGAAAATAATGAAGTATTCAAATGCATACATCTTCTCAAATTTATATCGTTTTAGCCGTTTCGTGTACACTCTGCACACTGACGGCTGTATATGCTGACACAGCAACTGGTAAATGACAATCTAGCCCAATGCAAATACCTAAGCACATAAGCTCTAATATTTTTCATTTATTGATTTTATTTGTCGGTTTTTGTTTCTTTGTTAAAATTTATGCATTCATTATGGACTCATTTTCCCTAATCACATAAATTATCAAGAGCATTGTAATGGATAAACTTCTCGTTTTATTCGTAATAATAAATGTACTTACTTGTATACAACGCATATAAAAGATACGTGCTTCGTTATATTCGGTTCATAAAAATAAATTATTCTTGTTGTTGCGTGTAGGTGGGTAGATATGTACATGAGTACATATTTACATATATTGTATTTGTTTTTCTTTTTTTTGACAAAATGTTTACAATCTATTCAATATAACCATTAATCAGAGCAGCTGTAAATTTGTACCTTTAGCTGTAAATAGTGTTAAAATCGATGTTTGCATGCATATATGTATTTGACAAAAAAATCGAACATTTTACCGCATTTTTGACACATTTCATGAAGTTGCAAGAATAATGTTTTTTTTTTTAATCTGCCAAAAATAACATGTTGGCTACATATTTGCAATTGTAATTTAACATTTAAGCCTTATACGCTTAAACAGACACACAATTTGTCAAAAAAATTTCCAGAATTTATTTTTGTTAACAGCAGGAATTTCAAATTCAGGCAAATTCAAATTCATAGGCAGGCCCGGATTCAGAAATTTTCCGCACCTAGGTAGTAGAAAAATTGCCGGCCCACCCTCAAAACTTCTGCAATGGTGAAATAATTTTGTACGAAATGTTTTTCAATCAATAAAGTGGACCTTTTATTGATTTTCTACTTATATTTCTAGAGCACCATACAATACTATTGGTATTTTAGAGATTTTTTTAATGATTTCTGCGTAAGAGCTAGATTTATATTTCAATGCAATATATATTTTTTATTATAAATTTACGATCATTTTGATGAGACGCCAATCTATGCGAATAAAAAAATTTTTCAAAGTTTTCGCCGATATTTGCCGCCCTAGGCACGTGCCTATTCTGCCTTATATGGTAAGTCCGGGCCTGGACATAGGCTCTTAACTGTCTATGGATATACATAATCTTGCTTGCGAATAAATTTTGAGCTGTGAAATTTCACACGAATATTTTGCATAATCAGACGTAGAGTAGATATTGTATTGCTCAATGTAACCTTTCAAATGATATACTACTTATTAATCCTCTTAAGATTTTTAGCTTCTTTTTGCCTTTATATATGGGCTATGAGTATAAGCTCGTTTGCGTATATACATATTCACGCCTATGGGGCTCTCACAAACTTTGAGCGGAAACATAACAAATACTAATAAATACATTTTAAACGATATACGACTCACAGATATTCAGAAACTTTTTCATACTAGTGTTCGTCCACTGGTTGAAATTCAACCATTATAGTGATAATAAAAAACAGTTCAGTACCATTTTATCTGATTAAGTGTCAGCGCTCCCAAAAATAAAATTCTTGGTATCATCCCTATCTGTAGCTCTTGCCTAGGGTTTAATCCGAATTCATACCGAATTTCATGAAAATCTGTAAGTTAATTAAGCTGTGAAAATATATTTTCCTGTTATGGGCGTGTGATATCGCCCACTTAAAAGCAAATACTTTACCTCAGAGCTCAATCTATCTCCATACAAGTTTTATCAAAATCGGTTCACTAGTATATCTATGGAAACATGTTTCTCTGTTAGGGGCGTGGCACTGCCCACAAAAAACAATTATCTTTTCTGGGAAATAAATCTATCTTTATACCAAATTTCATCAAAATAAGTGCAGCGGCTCAGCAGTAACAGTGTTTTATTTTATCAAAGTTGGTGCCACGCCTACTAAAAGAACACAGAGTTCTTAATACCTTTGCTTAGGACTCTATCTATTTTCATACCAAATTTCATCAAAAACGGTTCAATCGCTTAGCCGTGGTAATATATTTTCCTGTTGGAGGCGGGGCATCCCCTACCATTGAAAAATAGACATTCGGCATTGCCCTTCTTCATAATCTTTCCAACAGCAAAAACTTGAAGCGATTATGTTGTGTTATGTTACTTATAAAGGGATGGAACTGTTTTGTCTTCACCTATTTACATATACATACATATGTATGTATGTGCCGAGTCCCCCTTTGTTGAAGAGAAAATATGAAATACATTTCATGCAGTTCATTTCAATTTTCTTAATTTTTTTCTTCTTAAGGAAGAAAGGCTTCATTTCAAAATGAACGGCTCATATATGGGGTAAAACATACGAAAACTCCAGGCGAAAAAAAATTATGCCACCGGTTTGGCTGAAATTTCTTATTATTGTAGTATCAATGTCCAGCAATAAATCTACGTAAGGATTTTGGCCTAGTATTATTTGTTGTTGAAATGGGGGGGTATGAATATTGATATTTGATTTTGGATTTTGGCCTAGTATTATTTGTTGTTGAAATGGGGGGGTATGAATATGATATTTGTACTTTTCCAGAAAAAGTTCTTTTTTCGAAAACTCATAGTTTACGTCACACTTTATCAATTAATATTTGTTATACCAACACTTATAGGTTTGTATATGAACTTTTTGAAAAAATTTTACTTTTGCAAAAAAAAAAAAATTTTAGCAAAAACTTTGCGAATTGAGAAATATTTTTGAATTTTTTTTGAAAAAACTACATTTTAATTTTTTTTTGTTTTTCTTAAAAAAACTCTGATTTATATATACTATATATATATATATATATATAGATTTCCACAGTTTGGGACAGATATTGATGACAAACTGCTTCTGATGAAAAACTTTCTACATATTCTATTTTTTTTCTTGCAGTTATACAAAAAAATTGTGCTTTAAAAATTCGCTTTTTATAATTTGAGACCAAAGATATCAGCAAATTTATTAAAACCTAGGCTGTCGGAACTTTTTAATGGAGAGGTGCAATTTTCGAACTTCGAAAAAAAAGCTAAAATTTTGAATTGATCGAAAAAATATCTTAATAGACATGTGTAGGGTCCAAGCTCCATCGCTTTCTTCTAATCTATATGCCTTATTGAACTACTCTCATAGCGGCTACAGAGCCCCCGAGATCGCGGTATGCTAAGCCAATGCATAAAGATGGCATCGTATTAATAAAAAATAATATAAATACATATGCGCATAGGGACACATCTATACAGACGACAGATGAGCATACGGAACAGACAAGTCAGCAGCATCTTTAAGTCAAGTACAAATAAATAAAAGCAATTTATTATCATTGCTTTAAGCTGCTTATCTCTCAAATATATTACTTGCTAGTATGTACACATGCATACATATGTAATACTTATGTAATATACATTTATGCTTGTGTGTTTATGTTTGTACTTTCAATAATATACCTATACGATACGCTGTTGTTCACTTATTCATTTCGCTATTTTGGTCGACAACAAAGAAAACAAAACAAAAAAAAAAAATAATCCAATAGCTCTTAAATGAAATAATAATGTAAACAATATTTTCCTGCTGTCTGGCAGCAGACACAAAAGCAATCCACTGGATACAATTTGTAAATGCTAGATACCAGTTAATGTATACAGAAATCTATTTATTTATTTTTCTTTGTTTTTGCTTTTTTCACAAATGGGATATGAAAATAAACTTTGCTACTTAATGATGGTAGCAGGTTAAGGAAACTTCATTTTTTTCACAATTTTTTTTTTGCTGCCTTGAACTTAAAGACTGCAGTACAGATTCGCGGCTGCCAGAAAAGAGCTCATATTTTATTCAAATTTTTATGAATACAATTAATTATATTTAAGTAGCTTCAGGCAAAATTAATAAATGAACTTAATCTATTTTAGGTTGTTTTAAAAAAATGACTCTAGGTAAATCTCTAACGATCTGGGCTTGCTTGAAAAATGCTTAGGTTTTTTAACATTTTTTATTAAATAACTAGTGATAGCTGCGGCTTCACATGCGCGCGATTTTGTGAAAAATACATTGATGTATACTTCTTTGAACTGTGGTAGTTAGAAAAAAGTTAATATATATAATAATTTTAGAGTTTAAGCTACTAAGCTATTAACCAGCTTAGCTATTTAGCTTAAGGCGCTAAGTCAAGCAAAGAGCTTATTGAAAAATAAATATTTTTTTCAGTTTTTATAACTTGATTGACACTTTAAATTATAGATTTGATGGCTTTGCTTATCAATTTAACCCATTTCAACAAATTATATTTTTACTGAATTTTGTCAAGTTTCAGAGTTATTATGATTTTTTTTTTAACTAGCTATTCTTTAGCTGATGGTGTTTTTTTAGTAATTATTTTTACTTTTGTCTAGGCAGCCATACTTTCTACCTAATGAAGATTTCACTGCAACTGTTTATACTTTGCCTTCAAGCACATACTTAATTGGAAATCATAAAAACCAAACAAATTTGTTAAAATTTCAAGCTTTTTTTCACACGCAAAAAAAAAAGTGGAATAAAATAAAACAGCAAACTTTTGCATAATTTATTGCGGGAGAAAAAATTACAAAAACTTAAGTGAAATAATTAAAATTTTAATTAACACGCGAAATAAAAATGTATTGAAACACATAAATGTATGTATATAGCCAAACTCGTATGCACACACACACACACACATACGCGCACTTGCGAAATGTACACAAACCATGAGCAAATAAATGTAAAAATTGCGAATACCAAAAAAAAAAAAAAAAAAATTGTAGTGGGTGGCTTCAGAGTAGGGGCAATGAAAATTCGAATAATTTATGAGTGCATTAAATTGACTCACTTTGTTACAGTGAAAACCGATTTGAATGCTCTTGTTTACATGAGTACGTTATATGTATGTACAAATAGGTATGTGAACTTCTAGAAACCCCTGTAGGAAAAATAAAAAGTAAAAAAAATATACACAATGCTGGAAGGCACTATAAAAGAAAATCATCGAAACCACTTTCGAAAATTTATCCAGAAATTCATTATTTTTTTAAAAAAAATTTTATTGCTTATAAATATTTACACGCTCAATTGCTTGTGATTTTATTTCAATTGGGTTCTGTTTACAAATACTAAAACATTCATGGTATTCATGCAAAAAAAGCACACTCTCATGTGCCATAAGAAAACACTTAAACGTGCCAATTAATGGATAAAACGAGAACTCAGTAAAATTTTTATTCAACGTTTGCAATTGGATTCAACAAATTGTAAATATAAATGAAAATTGGTGTTGCTTAATTAATTTTATTTCACGCGGCACTGCACAGTGGATGAAATCTTACGAAATTTAAAGCATACATTTTTTTCTTTTACTACACAAAGTAATGAATGATTTTAATCATCAATGAATTTATATGATAATATCATACGTATGTACATATGTAATAGCAGCGTTCGCATATAATGTTTCAGGGTAATAATGTTTCGAGTTTTTGAGATATTTATATAAGACCACTCATGCTGCGAACTATATTTTAGACATATTAAGGAATGCTTTTTTATTAATATTTTTGACTCACATTGTCCCTGTTCCTTTTTTTCCTCTAATCATATATTATTTCCTTTAAAATTAGCGCATTAAATGCTGTTGGAATCGTATGTTTCTCTTTTGTATTCCTGAAGTAAAAAAAATTATGGGAAAAGCCAAAACTAATTTTGAAAATATATAATGAGTTTTTTTCGACAGTGTAGCTAACAATATTTTCCCCTTTATTTATATGCATGAAATTGGCCGAAAATTAGGTTTTTGATACGATACAGCTAATGGTGAAAAAAGCAGGTTGCTTTCGGACTCAGCAAGCCAACAACACACGAGAACAGTAAATTAAGAACAGTAACATCAAATTTTTATAAGATCCTTTTGTGATGTAAGCTAACAATAAGTAATAATTTCTTAAAACTCCAATTCCAAACATATCCCAGAGATTCGAAATTTCACATTTTTCATATAAAAATTAATATTTTTCCTAAATAACTTATTAGAAATAATCCCTCAAGCAAAACGCTGTACTGCAACGTAAAACTTAGTATATTGACTGACTAAGAACTAATACTCGTGCTAAACTGTTTGCCTTCGAAAAATTATGTTTTTGAATAAAAAATTTCCTGCAAGGAAGATTTCGCTAGAGACCCTCACAAAACTTAAGACGAGAGCATAACTTCTTTCGAACGAAAATCAAATAAGTTTGCAAAAGTAGACGTGGACCTATACAAAAAAATATTCATATAATAATATCATATAGGTTTCCCAAGGACATGTTACAAAATTCAGGACAATATAAAATAATATTTCTTTTTATTTATTTTTATTTATTTATTATTGTAATATTTACTATACATACATTTGCAATAACATTTTAAATAAGAAAAATACAAAATTAAAGTAAAAGAAATATTACAGTAATGAAACTACATTCTGTTGCTTATAAAAAACAAGTGTTGAATGCAGAAAAAGTAGCTCTATACTAAAATTACAAAATTCATTGAAAATTATTTGTATGTGGGGGGCCACAACAGTAGGAATACGTAACATTAGAAACAAAATACAATTTAATTTTATTTAATAAGATGTTTTATTTTATTCGAATATAAAAACAGAAAATTATAAAAATAAATTTTTTTTTAAAAGTGAGAAGAAAAAAATGTATTTTTTTATACTGGATTTTGCAAAAGAATAAGAGAAAGTTACTCCAAAATCGAAATAAGGTCATTTACCTCTACGAGATTAAAATTAAATAGCCAAAGTTTTATTTTTTTGATAAAAATTCTTTGATTGCGTAAGATTGATTTTTTGAACGCTTTAACAATTCTGTAAATTTCAAAAGAAAAAGATAAAAAAATTATTTAAATAAAACTTAAATTCTTCCACTGTGCACCATATTCACGCTTATGCATTTAAAAAATAAAAATATATAATAAAAATTTTATTTATCATAAATGCAAAAATAAAATCCAAATTGTTTACAAATTTGAAATTGCTATAAATATTTGCATGTGTAGTAGTAAAAAAAATATTAAATTAAAATGAAAAATTTCAAATATTTATGAGGGTTTTCATAATGAGCACAAAGTTCTTGAACCTATTGCACTTTGAAAATAAACATCTTTCCCCACAGCACTATGATGCCAATTCGAAGAAAAGTGAGGAAAATTTCAAGAAAATTTAATACTCCGCATTTCGACTGCATTACGTTCGCTTTTATTAAAAAAAGTAATAATGTTATTAAAATATCTAAGAAAAAAAAAACAACAAAAACAAACAAAGTAATCAGCAGCGAAAAACAATTCCCCAAGGTTGGAGAAGAATTCTCCTCAAACTGACGTTGGTTTTCGTTCAAATATTTGTTTTTGATTAACTTTGCGCTACTTTTTTTTTGCTGCGTAAACTGAAAATTTCTTATCAACAAAATGGTAAGTGTTGTTGGCTGTAAGTTGTTGCAACATGTCGTAGTGTTGTTGTTATTATTGTATTCATAGTTACTCTACTGTTGTTTTGCACATTTTGCAATTTGGGGTTAATGTTGTTGATTATGTAAACCTAATCAAAGATTGCTATTTGTGATATTGAACGTTAATGAACAGCAACATTGCTTGGGACTTATGTAAGTTTAAACGTCAGTTAATGAAATTTGGGCAGTGGTTCAGGCTCAAATAAGGGCACAAGTATTTACATAGTCTATTTTTTACTGCGTTTGGCTTTGCAGATGATAACTCTTGTGGTATGACTAATTGGTAAGGTTTTTAGTCGAGTTCACTGACCTACTGTCCAAAAGCCACTGTCACATCGCAAGAATCACTGGGACCTGCATTGGATGCTCGATTATTGGCAAGCATACTAAAAAACTGCAGCAATTGTGTGAATGTAAAGGAGAAAGAATCTTTTAAAAAATTTCCTTTCAACTGTCTGACTTTTGCCAGCAGGGCCGCTGAGAGAAAATCCGGGACCGAGGGTAACCATTCACGTGCCCATCCTCCCCCCACCAATTGTAAAATTAAAAATGTTTTGTAGTACCTATTTTGTTTCCAGGTTACATTAAGAGATTGAAGTTGTATTGATAGTCGGTAAAAGCATGCTCTTGAAAGTATCGATAAGTCGATAACGTAGAGTTTCATTACAGAGAGCTTTACATTCTAGAGGACGAAAAACGCAAAGGCCCTGAATATTTCGACCTTGATTATTTATTTTCAAGAATGCGTTTTTTTTAATAGCGATTTTAAGAGTTTACGGGCTCCACCGAATAAGTGCGGGCCCGGGGGGAATTCACCGCCATGTCGTCGGCACTGTTTGCCAGTACCAGGCTCATCTACTTATGTATCTAGAACAAGCGTTCCCTCAGCAAACTGGCTGATACTGAAATCACATCGCAAATCATATAAGCTATTGTGATAAAATTTGGTACGCGGATGCCGATCACGAATTTAATTTATTAAATCAAAAGTAGGCGGGTTTGAAAGTGGGCGTTTCATTTTCCGAATATTTGTTTTTAACAATTTACAATTTTCACCTTTTTTTGCTTGTAATTTAATGAAATTTTAATAAAAAATTAATTCCACTAAAAATAAACCTTGCACGATTTTCACTCAAAAGTTGTATTTTTCTTAAATGCTTTTGAATTAGATAGTAAAAAAGCTACTAAACACATAAACACATAAAGTTTAGTTAACTGTTCTTTCAATAAAATAAAAATCAAGCAACATCGATTTCAATTCAAAACTCTTTCCACTTCTAAATATTGACTTTTCTAATCAAGAAGGACGATTAAGCGATGCGTTAAAATATTGATATACGATTGAAAGCATTTTAAATGTCATATAAAGATGTGGTCATAAATGGCCTTAGTATTATACGTGCTTCAACAAAATGTTTCTATCTGTATTCTAAATATATTCCCTAAAGCATAAAATATATTCAATTTCTATGCAAAATTCTTATAAGAAACCCTTAAGTAAATAACAAAAAATGTGTCTTATTTGTTGCAACAAATGGAGCAGAAATAAAATAACAAATTTATGTATGTCAAAGTTTGTAAGTTGTAGATTTCTCTTGCAGTATGTCCCACATTTTCATTTCATACAGCAATTTACATTCTTGGCAGCAAAATTGCAAGTACCTTATTGGAAACTGTGGCAGCAATAGGAAAAATTTTCAAAAAGTGTTGATAAGAAAATATTGTAAAATTGGTCAAATATAAGTTCGATTTAGCTACTTCAACTTTTTGTAAAAAAGTCTTTTTTAAATGTGCATTTTCGTATTAATTTTATATGATATTTTCGGTAAATTTTCAACTGAGCATTTGTGTTTGTAAATGTGCCAAAATACAAATGAAAACTAACACACTTACTCATATATTTGTGCAAAATATAAAAAAAAGTAGCACGCTGTTTATCTCTGTAAAAACATGAGATTTTGTGCAGCAGAAAATGAAACTCATAGAAAAATGAGTGACGATTTTCTTTTAAGTTTACTTTGTTTTTTTTTTATTTGCTTTTTTACACTCGCTACATTTTCATTGGAGTTTTTTTTGCACAGCATGCTTTTTTGCACAGTATGCATTTCTTTATTAACACAAAGGTATTTTGTTCTAAATTGTAGCAAAAGAAAAAAACAAGAACGTGTTAGTAGAAGTTTGTTAAGGGATTAAAGGTTTTTTGTCTTAGATTTTTAAAAAAATTCGCCAAAAGTTTAAATATAAGCCTTTTTTAATTAATAAAATTGAGACCAATTTTCCTTAAATCCTTGATTAGGTTTGTTTTTAATTTTTAGGCTTTATAAATGAGTATATAAAGTCGACAGCAAACGAAAGAGAAAGTATACCCAGGACTAGGAGAAAATAAGAGTAAACACCTTTTGGCTGAAGTTGATATTAGTTGTTTTCCTTTTTGGGGTAGATATATCTATAACTAAAAATAAGGTTAAGAAAATCGGATATACAACGTTTTGAAATTAATGAGAATTTTATTATTGGGAATTGCAATTCTTGTCTCCATCGATATTATTTCTTCAACTTTGTTTTTGTAGAAGCTTTGTAATGATAGTTTTTATACCCTATGACCGGAATGACAAAGTGAATATACCCTCTCACATTGTCATTCCGTTTGTAACGCATATAAGAGGGCGTGGCAGGTATAGAAAAGTATATATATTATTGATCAGCGTCACCAACTGAGTCGACATAGCTATGTCCGTCTGTCTGTCTGCAGGTTTTATAGTTGCAATAGTTCTTAAAGGGGAGTGGCATAGCCCTAAATTTTAATTTTCGGAATTGAAAAAGTGGGCGTGACACCTTTTTAACCATTAAAAATTTTGATTTCGCATAATTTAAAATTGGCACATACGATTTTCATAAAAATTGTAGGAGTGCTAGCACTGGGAGCAGTCATCAATACAAGCTTCATCAGTATACTGGAAAAACTCGTTGAAGGGCGTGGCACAACCCACAATATTCATAAACTTCATATAAGCAAAAAACGATTAATGCTATATATAGTGTGCAATGAGAGTAATCTTGATAAGATTTGGTGTATAGATGTCAATTATTGTAAGCTATAAAGCTAATTGAATTTCGGTGGGATTTCATCAGTGGGCATGGCACCTCCCATATTAACACAAAGTTGAAAGCGATATTTTAAGAGAACTATTGCAGCACTAGACATGATATTTGATGAAAGTGGTTTACTTGCTGTAAGGTACGTCTGCATCAAAAGCGAGCGAAATAGCAGCACTGGGCGTGGTACCACCGATACAAGGAAATTACCTAAAGTGGCATAATTATCGAAATATATGAGCAATCATACTGAAATTAGGTGTAAGAGGTTTGTTTATGGAAAGCTATTTCTGGACCAAAATCGGACTCGATTGTCCCGATGGGTATTTCACCGCCCTAAATTTTAAGATTTATTAAGGCATATATCGCAAACTATATAAGCTATTTTGCTAAAATTTGGTATATGGATGTCAATCACGAAAATAATTTATTGAACCAAAGGTAGATGGAATTGAAGAAGTGGGCGTGGCATATTTGGTTTTTTTCATTTTTATTTTATTTTTTTTTTCAACATTTTCCACATTCTTTTGACTTTTTCAAGCCTTTAACTTTTCTCAATATATTCCATAGATATTTTTTCCACTTATTCAATCTCTTTCAACTTGATTCGACATTTTCCTAATTTTTTCGATTTTTTCATGAATTTTGAATTGTTTCAACATTTTTCAACCTCATGCAACTTTTTGAGTTTTTTAACCACTTTCAACATTTTCCAAATTTTTTTGACTTTTTCAATTGCTTTTAACTTTCTGCAATGGTTTTCATATTTTTTAGACTTTTTTAGTTTTTTTCAACTGTTTCAACACATTTCAACCTCTACGAAACTTTTTACATTATTTTTGACTTCTTCATACCTTTCAACGTCTTTTTAACATTTATTTTAAAAGTACTTTCAATGCAATGTAGGGTATGTGAGTTTCGGCCTGGCCGAAGATAACACTTTTCCTAGTTTAAATTAGTCTTTTCATGTATAATTATGTAATGACAGTGATACGAAATTGTCTTCAGAAGCAAATTTTTTAAACTAATTCAGCCGATTTTTCATAAAGTTTTAAGAGTTTAATTAAACAACTCTTTTACAGATTTTCTAAACTTTATAAGATCTTGAAGTATTTTCTCTAAAAAGTTGTATTACGTTGTCCTTATTTTTATAGTCATTTGAAAATTCATCCAAAGTAATTTAGGTACAACATGACGTATGAGCAAATTATATTTTTAATAATTGATAATTTCGTATTTTCTTTATCTATATTTAAGTAGTAAACTTAAAAACAAATCTCACAAAATTTCAGTTTTCTATGTTAAACCTGTGAACGGTGCGAGCAGAGTTTGATTTCCATTTCGTTCAAACTTGACAAAAAATGGACTTACTTAAACGCAAAAAAAATCTGATTTTAAAATCTCTTATGTCTGGCAACTGGCTTTGATTTCATTAAATGTACTAAATTGTCAATTGGTTTGTAGCTATGAGTTTTCCATCGATATATATTTTTGAACTAAAATCTCAAGTTTTCCAACTTCTTCATTTGACGAGGATTTTTATAAGCTGAGTTGATCAAAGAAATCGTGTCACTTATTGCATAAGCTTTGACCACAATCAAAATTTAACATTTATTTTTTAATTTTTTCTCAGTTCACTCTATCGTAACTATGGAAAGCAACTGGCGTTAAAAACACATAGAGTGTTCCTCCCAACATTACAGGAAAATAAAAAATTTTATAATTACCAAATATAGAGCTTTTTGTAGCTAACAAGAATTCATATCCTTTAAGTATGAAGCATTTTCGGAATTGCAGCAAAAAGTCAACTTTGCGCAATTTATTAAAAATTGAAAATTTTCATTAAAGTCTTAAGACTCTGTTTAAATATTAAATAAAAAAGAAAAATAATATCAAAAGACGTAGAAGTGAAAAAGTTTTTCAATTTATAACGATTTTTTGTAGTCTTTTTGTAACACTTTAATTTTCTTAAGTGCTATAGCGCTGTAATGTTGTGAAGCGAAATACTGTCCCAAATGTAAAGTGCTTGAAAGAGGGATACAAAAATTAAAGCAACGCCAATGTATAAAACCTCAAAGTCAGTTAGTGCGCACTTGCATACATACCAGGTAATGTTATACTTTTTTTTGTACTGTGGTTACCAACAAACTGAAATTAAAATAGAGAAATTGTAATAGAAAAGTGCACAGCAGAATAAAATTTCAAGTGAACGGTGAAGTTCGTATTGCTCGTATTTCAGCAAATGTTTTTAGTGCTCAGCTTAGCTCTTTTCAATGGCTTTCAATTATGCTGGCGCATTTGAAATTGCTGTTATAACGTGGCTTTTTGTTTTGTTTTTTTGCGAAAAAATAGATATGAACACTGAGAGTAGCATAATTTTGCGAAATTCATAATTTGTTTTTCAAATGAAATTCTATACTTTTTTTGTATGTTCCTATTAGATCATTGAACAAATTTTCATAGCCCCTCATTTTTAATTAAATTTTTTTGATGAATGTGCAGTTTTTCTTTGTTCTTTGACGTTGCATGTGAGTAACCCTATTTCACTATGGACCAAGTGTCTATGTGGGGCTTTTAATCCACCACTATAACCTAACCCTTAGCTCTGAATATAAAGTTGCATTTAAATTACAAGTTACTCATACGCCATGTTTACCAATCAATAATAAGATTCCTTAATTTTTTTTTTGATTTGAATTGATTGATTTTATATTGAATTTTGAAACAAGCAGAAAGTAATAATTTTTTACTTGACTTGCTATAACAAAATGTGCATTGCTCGAGAGTGATTTGTCTAACATAGACTGTTTCAAAATATTTCTTATGATCGTAATTTTTTTATGTACAACACAAAGTGTCTACTGAAAGCTCATCTATGAGGAATCAAACTTTCAAAATCGTTTGTTAATGCCATTTTCTAAAACTTGGAAGATTTCTGAGATGATTCTGCTATGATTTTAACATGATTTGTATTATAAACTGCCATACAAATCATTAACAAAATATTATAACAAATCGCATGTCGACAGGTACTCGACGTCACACAGTGGATGGGTTTGTATGAAACGGCGGCCATATATAGTAATAATTACGCTAGACTTTTGAAATTTGGTACTTACATATATCTGTAAGGTGAGAATAACAAAAACTTATGAATATGAAAGAAATCAGTTCACGGACACGCCTACCTCCGATAAAAAGTTGGGATGTGATTGAGACCTTTTTCCAAAATGAGTATCAATTCCCTTTGACTTGGCAATGCTTATTTCAAAAAAAGTTACTAATTTTGCTATATCTTTTATAGTTTTTAAGATATTAGAGAAAAACAAAAAAAAGATGGCCATTAACAGTTGTAATAGCGCTAGAGTCTTGAAATTTGGCACAGACGTTTTTTGGGTTAAAACAACAAAAGCTTGTGAATATGACAAAAATCGGTCAACGGACACGCCTACCACCCATACAAAGGTGGGATGTAATTGAGACTTGATTTCACAATTGGCATCAATTTCTATGAATTTCGCAATGCTGATTTCAAAAATGTTCCAAATTTTGCGATATCTGTTAGGGTTTTGAAAAGCATTGGAGTTTATATACTACATATTTTACCCGAAGAGGTATTTTACCCTCTACTTAAGGGAACTTCTTTCCAAATTCCGTCACACTGTGAGTTTTTACAATTGATAAAATTATTGTTAAGCGATGCAAAATGTGAAGAAATAAAAATATTTTTTCCTTCAAATGTTGCAGTAGAAAAATAATCATAAAAAAAATTTTCTGAAAAAAAGCAGCTGAATCCTTTGGATTTTGGTTAACCATACTTTCTTACATATAAAAAATTTCCGAAATTCGGAGATATATTTTTTGGTTTTATCTGTCAAAGTTTGCCAATTTTCTCATATGACTTTTTAAGTTCTAATTTTAAAAAAATCAGCATAATTCACACATAGAATACAAAAGCTTAAGCAAACATTTTTTGAAAAGTATGTTCTATGTACTTCCTGCCAATATGCAATATTTGTATATTTCAATACAAATAAATTAAAAGGAGCATTTCATAAAAGTCAGTATATTTTGTTCATTCTAAAACTACACTAGGAAAAAGTTGATAAAAAAAAAATTGTTGAAAAAAGCATTTTTGTCTTTTGGCTAACCATGTTTTCTCACATTACATAGAAAAAAATTTCCGAAATCCGGAAATATACATTTTTTTTTGTCTGTCAAAGTTTGCAAATTTTCCACTTTTATAATTTTTCAATATAATTTTTGAAAAATCCGTACAATACATATAAAGGCGATACAAGAAAATTAAATTGATTTTTACAAAGTGGAAGCAAGGAGCTTTCTGCCAATTTGCTTCATTATTGCATTTTGTTTCAAACAAGTTAACTAAAGCAACATTTCTAACAATCGCTTTTATAAAAAGTTTGATAGAACATTTTTGGTGTACAAAGTTCAACTTTGAGCCCACTGTGTCACAAAACAGACTTAAAACTTTTATAGTTTTTTTTTCAGTCCCTAAGTATTCTCTGACTATTGTCTGAAAAATTTTTTCAATCCCTAGCACTTTCAAATTCTTCCTATTTATGGCCACAGAAATCCACTGTGTTTCGGTAATCTTTTAAAAATTTGTCTATCGCAGTGACTGTTGGTTAGATATTGGAACGAAAATTACACAGTTTCACAAAAATCATAAACTGAAAATTAAATTATGTACTTGAAATTTATCAATTTATAAGAAAATTTGATTTGAAAAAGCGAATACGAAAGAAAATTGAGAAAAAAAAAATTTGCTAAAATTTTCTTATTTGTAATACTACCTATAATAATTTCCAAGCTACTACAAAAAATTCTATGAAGAAGAGACAATCAAAAAAATTATCTGAAGCGAAAAATTTTTCAAAAGAAAAAATTTAGAATTATGATTGTTCTGGCTGTACTTGACCTGCTCTTATGAATTTCCGTTCAAAATGGTTAGCAAATACAATTGAAATGCATTGAACCATTGAGAAGCTATACAGCGTAGCTTATTAAATGTCTATGTACTATAAATATTTTATGATTTCCAAAAAGTATGCAACGATATTTATCTAGGTATTCGCTTTGGAAATTTGGGTATTTTTAGAATTTAAGTAAAACTCTTAACTCATAATTCCGACTGTTTTTCCTACGCAAGCTATTTAAGTTTTTCTTTATCTTGCTATCTACCTAACTTCAAGCTGACACACTTATATGTTTATTTATTTAAACAGCTTAGATATTGAGCATGACATCAGTAGATAAGGGCAGACAGTGAAAAGATGACTGAATGAAACTACACAAATGATAACATCGATTTTGCCCTCTGTGGCCTTAAAAGTTGTTATACTTGAAAGTTTTCTTTTTTTGTGTTTTTAATACACTTGACAGAAGGCGCTAGTGACTTTGAGTGGTTTTTGCATGCATGTAGGTTTATATTCTTGTCTATTTTTGCTGCTCTTAAATATAAGCTCAGATTTAATTTTTACAAAAATATTAACAAATGAGATACTTAAACCAATATGAATAATATGATTTTAAGGGAAAATTTAAGAGGTAATAACTTTATAATGTATGTACTTAAAAACATGTGCTCGGAATTAACAAATACTTAGACGGCCATTGTTGAAACTTCATAATATATATGGGTTTATCAATTTACATTGAATTTATCCAATTTACATCGCAACTGAAATGTTGCTTAGGCCGCAACTGTTGCTAAAACTGAAAAATTCGAAAGATGCACACATAATAAAGTAATGATATGATGACCAATGAAATTTTTATCTTTTTGACTCACATCTGCAAAAGTTTAGTTGATATTAGAAGTTTTTTGTAAACAAAATTTTTATCGAATACCGTAGCCTGAGGTATGAATTTGCAAATAATTTCTCAAGTTACATATCATTGCCACAGCAATTGTTCTAAATTAGTGAGTTGGCAATAATATTCATTAAAAAGATTAACTTTCTCTAATTTATGAAATGCAAGACATGTGGTTTTAATAACATTTAATTACCATAGAAATTACTATTTTGTTTGCGGTGCTTTTAATAGCATTTGTTGGGGTTTTTCTAATCAAATGAAACATATGACATGCAAGAAATTTCGTATTTATAATCATTAAATATCACATAAATTACAATTTGTTGCTTCTACTAGCACATGTTGGTATTAGGCTTGAGGATTCCAATAATTTTATTAATAGGTTTCTGTTTAATAAGAATAAAAAACCAATGTATATAAATTTGTTGTGTTTTATATATAAACTTCTCCAATCTTCTGCACATATATTTGCAATCACGTATAAAGGATACAATTTGTCTAAGAGATATTATTTAATTAAAAGTAATTTTTCAACTAGGAGTTGTTTTAAATTTTGGTCACCATTAATAAAGGAGGCATTCTTTAAAATTTGGTTTTATTTAAAAAAAATATATTTTATTTTCCTGTGCTTACTATCTCTTACTCTTTTTAAAATATTCCAAATGTCACTCTGCACACAATTCATTGTCTCACATTCCTAAATTTACATTTAAGTTCATTTCATTTCAAGCTGCTGTCAACTATGCTGCATTTATTGAGTGCAAAACACACGCACATTTCGAAAACAATCACACACAAATTGGCTATAAGTGCATATGCAATGCAGCATAAAACAAACAACAAAAAAAAAACAACAATTTTTCATTAAAATTTGAAACACGCACAAAACAACACACCAATACACTGGCAGAGCGTTGGCTAAACACTGATGTATGCTTGTGCTGGTGTCGACATCTTTAAATTGAAAAGCAAAAATATGCAGCTTATGAAAACTTTGCCATAGGTGCACTGCATGTCTGTTCGTAAATGAACGTGTTCCTTTATGTTTGCACAGTGGTTTTAGTAGAATGTATTTATTTAAAATAAATGCTGCATACATGTAAGTACACACACAGATAAATAAAATATGTCGAGTTGTTTTCAGAGATAAAATTGCCAACATCTATTTTCGATAGAAAAAGCTTAGAAAATTTCAAGAAAACAAAAAACAAAGGAACATTTTTGTGCTGTGTCCACTAATGGCCATTATTGAAACTTTAATAATATTAAAAAGCAGAGAAAGCTAACTAAAAATTTCTGTTTTAACTCACATCGGTGACTTAGAAAGTTTATATTCATATTTGAATCTTTTAGTTTTTAACCAAATATTGAATAAAAAACTAATACGTAAGGCTTCCTTTCCAATCCTTGCCGGCAATATTGCATTGGAGATTTCCGCAACGTGCGTCTATTTCTAATTTTGTCATTCGATTTGAGTGGAAATCTGATCACCAAATTTTCAGAATTCGGTAAAGACAATTTTTCGTCAACACTTGTTAATTATGTAGCATAGGGCTGTCGGTTAGCCAGATTTCACAGCCATTCGGCATTCAGACTTCAAGTTTGACTAAAAAATTATGAGCTTCCTAAAAAGGATCACAATGTTCTTGGTATGTTCTATTCTACATTTGAAACTGTCGTACTAAGCCTAGATGAAATTAGTAATCTGGGGTTGTACACCTCAAATGTTAAATCGATTCCAGATGCACTTTTGGTCAGTGCTATTTAAAGTGGTACCGTAATTGAATAAAATAAGTACTTGCTTAATATTTTAAGTTCTCAAGAATATCCAAAAGTGAAAATATAAATAAACTTTCTATGTCAAAAATCCAAATATTAAAAAACCGAAACATATTGCCAAAACTCTTGATGAAATGGTTTTATACAACATTGTCATATGATTTTCTTTTTCTTTTGATATGTTAAACAAACTGAAGTACAGTTACTAGACAATATTTCAATATTAAAAATATTACAGAATATCCAGAAAAAACGCAGTCCTAGTATTTTGTTATTCATTTTTACAAATGGCTTTTTATATTTTTTGAAATTTTCAAACCTTATGCCTCATTTTATTGAACTGTTTTGGTTTTGATTTTAAAGTACTAAAAAACTTATCCAACTGCAGTAAAGTGAAAAACTTTGACATATTGAAAAAGTTTTGCAATGCCATAGATAAACGGCAGCATGCGCGCATAGCAACTCAACCGGAAGTGAACTTTTAGTAACTTTTGCTGTCGCTGAGCCAAAATTAAAATTTTCATACAGTTGTTTTATGTGCATGGAGTTTTGTTTTCTCTCTCTCTCTCTCTCTCTTCATTTCAACGCTGCAATTTGAAATGTAAATTTTTCAACGGCTATGTATGCGTTGCTATTCGTGCGCGTGTTTTGTATTTATGTTACATTTGTTTGTTGGAGCATTTGCTGCATAAGCTCACAATATGTACGCATATATAGATTGATGTTGTTTAGGTAACTGCATATCTTGGTGTGGTGTAAACTGTTTTACTTAATATGAAATGTACATTCCTGAATATAAATGCACTCGCTGTTTGCTATTGTAATAATAAAGATTTTTTGGGATTTTACGATTAAGTCCTTAGTGTTGTAAAAATGCATAAATAAAAATGTTATATGTGGAAGTTAGTTGTACACAAGATTTTGTTGTAAAAATGAAATCCGCGTTTTAAAAACCAATGACACAACATGTCGTATAAGTGACTCATTCTTAGTAGATAAAAGATAAAAATTACATTTAAATAAAATAAGAGTAGTATTTCATTGCCAAACAATTAAAATATGATTTATATTCCTGATATATGTATACCGATATTTTTTTGAAACAATATATTGCTGTTGTTTTTTTTATTTATTTGTGCTCTATAAAAATTTCAACTTTGATGAATGGCTGCACAAAGAAAACAACAGCAGTCTTAATTGACTATATATAGCTCATTCTCATAAAATGTTCTATAGTCTACTAAAACCAATTTGTCATTACGTGCTGCATCATCGTTGACAAGCATCACAAACGCTTTGATAAGCACGCATCAAAATGAATTAATTGCAATGCATTTGCCAAAAGTCAATAAAACATAAATCAATTGTGTCAACGGAAGAGCATCATACTACGCCCAAGCACCACTTGCATTGTATAAAGATTTCAACTTCCTTGACTTACCCACGCAATTATGGCAATGCATTTGACCTCGAAGTTTCATTGTTTGCAGTAATTGTTGTTTACACTGGGCTATGAAACTGTTGGGGCTATGTTGATCAAACCTCATGCTGCTTAATGAATTGATTGAGTTGCTAGCGATGCATCCTTGTGACTCTGTTGATATTTGAAATTTAAATTGTTGCACTTGTGTGCATGAAAGTTAGCGTTAGTGTTAATACGGGCCCATCATTGTTATTCAGAAGAAAAAAAAACAACATTTAATTTTTTTCCACCCTAGACTGTGTAAAATTTGAAGTAAATTTTTATTTCAAATACATTCTTTGAGCTTTTGGCAACACTTATCTTTTATTCATAATATTTTGAACTTGCAAGGCGCCATTTTATATTAATACCATTATAAATTAAGTTTAAAATTTTACTTAAAAGCACTGGCAACTTCTTGCTCAACATGAAATGCGAAAACAAAAGGAAAACTTGTTGCGTTTTTATTAGGTTAACTTGAATTCAATTACAACATCAACCTAATAGCGCACAACTACATAAAAAACTCAAAAGTAAAAATATACAAACACATACATACAATGACTTAGGTTTTATGCGGAACTTTGCCAGCAACAACAGCAAGTACATAAATAAATAACAGCAACAGCAAGTGCTGCCCATCAATATAAGTGATGTGTCCTTTGAATCTCTTGGGGTCATAGCATTACTGACTTATAGGCTGTTAGCTGTTTATGATTTTTTTTAATAGCATGCTTTGTTGCTTCTGAGCATAATAACGAGTATCAAAAAGAAAAGTATGTAAAAAATATAATAAAAAATAACTACAAATTTAGGGATGGTCAAATTAATTTGAAAGATGCACTTTAAGATGTGCTATTTCCTTTTTATGTTTGTAGCAAAAACTAAATTTAGTTAAAATAACATCATGTTATTCTGAAATGTTTTATACTTCGAAAAACCCGTTGCACTGGACCAAAATCATCGTTTCAATTAGGTAAATGATTTTGTTTTACTTCAAACTTATAATCAATTAAAAGTAGTAGTTTTAATAATAGCACATCGATATAAAATCGAAAGCTTTTACTGATGTACTTAATTATAAGGAATTTGCTTTTGTATAAGCCTAGTCTTAAAACAGAAATGAGCTACATACCTTGTTGAACGTTGAAGGTCATACAAGAGCAATTTAAAATATATGCTGAAAAAATCAAAAAATAAAATCCAAAATAAAAAACATTCTTTTTGGATTTCGACATGATACCGACATAAAACTTAATAAAAAAAATTGTTTTTGATATTTCAATTCATTCAAATCACTTCTTGCTGTTGTATTTTTTCAAATTGCGTTCCAGAACTTTACGTTTGTGATTTGAAGGGTACTCTAGAATAACATTTGCTTTTATCCCCACATTTAACACAAGAAATGCTGAACTGATTATGGTTACATTCCATTGCTCAATTTCTGTACATTTCAACCTACAGAATAGCAGAATTATATAAAAATTAATGGTAATAAACAACTGAAAATTTAATTTATTAGCAAAAATTTAATTAAAAGTAACTCATACGTCATGTTGAATACAAAATCATTTATTATAATATACAACACAATGCATTCAAATATGTTAACAAACCAAACATGCCACCTAACCAACATGTAGGGTATAAATATAAAAGAAACAACAGTAGAGGGGACAACTTTAGAAGATTACTTTGACATCATTTTTATGGAATTCTTTCATTCTCCATTTTTTCATTCCATTCCATTCTTACAATTTGAATTCCAAAACATTTTGCTTGTGACATTTTTATTGAAAAACTTTTGGGATTTTCTATAAAAATTTGTTTTCTTCTTAATAGTCTTAAAATTAAATTCTCTTATTTTAGTAAAATTCGTTACCTTAAACTTATTTTGTACTTACTAAGGAAGAAGGAAAAATTTAATAGTATTTATTCAGCCCAAAAGTTATTTAAGGTTGTTAAATAAATCTAACAAGATATTGAAAAGGTTTTTTCATCATATACGCTAGACATTTCCAAAGCATACTTTTAGGTGTTAACTAACAAATGTACTGTGTTTTTATACGACTTGTAAGCTACGATATAAAGAAGTAAGGGTGGCAATTTGTGTCAATTACAATGAAAAGTAGAATAAATGTTTGAAATTTTATTTCTATAAAATTGAGTTGTGTACAAGTTTAGAATGTGAGTGACACAATTTAATGGTTTTTATTTTACAAAATAATGTTTTTTTTTTGAATGCGTGTATTTATATAGATGAGTGTAAATGTTGCAGAAATGGTTATGTGTCTACCCTTGTCACAAAAACTTAATTTGATGCAAGTAACAGGGCCATTCATTACAAAATATATGTCTGTAAAAAAGTTGATATACTTTTGGCTTTGTTTTGCTTAAAGCAACAGTTGAAACAGTTTAATTTTTCATTAAATTTCGACAATTTTATTTTGTGTAAGAAATATCATAGTACTTAATTTTGGTTTTGAAATGACAGCACTACGCAAACAAACGGGTAGCTAAAGAAACATCGTTATATTTATATGAAAGTGATAATAGTTTAAATTACCTCGAATTTTGTAAGACATTATTTGAGTTTAATTAAGCTAAAATATTTGCCAAAGGTTAATGATTAAAAATATTTAAGTACCTGACGTATGATTAACATTCAATTGTGAAAACACATAACAATATGTAAATATGTGCCTGTTGGCGCCGATAACTCTTGTTCGATGTTGTTTGAAAATAATGCTTTGATGTTGTTTACTTTATATATTTATTCAATATAAAAGCTTAAAATTTAATAAATGGCCGCTTAAAAACATCAACAACAGCGTGAAATGGCCATAGGAACTCAAATTTAGATCATAAGTCTCTTTGGTATTGATTGTTTAACAATTCTGTTAACAATTTGTAAACAGAAGTAGCGTCATTCTGCACAATAAGCGTTAATTAATATGGACCCAAATAATGTTGTTTATAGCAATTAGCTATTTATGTTATCCCTTAACCACTATATTTCTGATTGTAAGTAATGTGATCTTACAACTTTTAAAAAAGTCTCATGTGCAGCAGTTCATGCTTTACGAGCTTTGGAGTCTCTATGAATATTCAGCTTTCTTAACTTTATAAATTCAATTAAATGCTGAGTTATGTCACGTTACATGTCGTGCGGATTTAACTAAAGCAATCAAGTGAAATTAAATTCAAAAACGTGAAGTTATTAAAATATTCAGTAACGACCGTATAGAAATATAAGGCTTTTATTTAAAAATTGATTGGTTTTTGAGTTACGAGCTTAAAATACTTAGATAGGACATGTACAAAATGCTACAATTAGCAATAAAGTTTGATTCACTTGAAGAGCTCATCAGAGTTTTTAAAATTTGAAATATTTCACTGTGATAACAAAACCAAAGCTTAAGTTATCATTCCCTAGTATTTTTTAATTTATTTTTAATTTACATCGCTCTTCGTTTTATCTTCAGCACGCACTCAACATTAAAACCAAACAACATTAATAAAAAAATATAATCAATAAAGTTAAAGGACTTGCTTATTTTTTCATTACTTCAAGCAATTTTTATTGCTTATTATGCTCCATAGCTTTATGCAGCATAAAAAAAGAATCACTTTTCGCATAATCCTGATAAGAGTCATTAAAAATCATACAACGTCGTCGCTATTCCTGTCGTTATATCGATTGTTAATAAAAAAAAATTTTGCCAAACATATTTTTGTTTCTTTTTTTATGTTCTTATTACTTTGTCTTATTCATATTCTTTATTTGCGCAAAAACAAAAAATATAAAAAAAATTTTCTGCTCATAAAGTTTTATTGTTACATTAAGGAGGAGGAGGAGCAGCAAAATAAAAAAAAGGAATTCACTAAGTAGTTTAACCCCTGGAAATTGCGCTAAAGGCACTTAAGTATTTAAGTTTTTTCTCATACGCACTTTTTGTTCGCTTATGTTATTGTTATTGTAATTGTAAATATACAAAAGAAAACGTTTTTTCAACAAACTTTTATGGGAAAACTAATTTCTTGATTTGGCTCCTTTTTATTGAATTGTAAGGGAAGGAGAGGCGAGTTTTTGCGTCTTTTTTCTCTAATATGCGTAGTAAATAAAATTTTACTCTTTCAAAAAAAGGTGTTACAAAATTGTTACAAAATTTTATTACATAAAGGTACAAAAAGGTCGCCTTTATAGTTTGACATGTTTACGTGACTTTTATTTTTAGTGTGTGCTACCGAAAACTTTTGTTATGCTAATAAAGCACTCTTTGTTGTTGTTGACGGTGTTGGTGTTGTTATTGACTGTGTTGTCATTATGAGTGTGTGTGTGTGTGTTGCTTTAATATAAAATTTACACATTTTGTATGCTGTCAATACTTTTGTATTAATTTTTAATAGTAATAGCTTTAGCTGTCACACATATTGTGTCAATAAAATGTTGATATTTTTCATTATTTTGTAAGGGTCGCTTCGATTTACTCCTTGAGAGCTCACTAATAAAAATAAATATCTGTTGTCTGGCAATTTTTACAAGTATGCTATAGCTGTTATTAATTTTTTACTCATTTCTAGTCAAATAAAGTCATGTTTTTATTAATACTGCATGCATATGAATTACATTTATGTTTTTATTACAATTCATTTCATCTTGATTATACTCACTGAATTGAGCATTTGATTTTATGGCGCGGCCATATGTCAAACTCAATTTACTAACATTAAAGACAGAATTAATGTTGTGTGAAGGGTGCAGCCTTTGAATTTTCATCGTTTTACCAGCAAGCTGAAACAGAGGTGGTAAAAAAAGCGAGTATATTTTGAATTTGAATGCTTTAAAAAATTCCTAAAATAAATTTGAAAAAAAAAACATTTTTGAGTGATATTTTATAATTTTTTTATTATTTTGAATAAGAACTGCTAATCAGATTTTGACAAAGTTGTTGTTTTTTTATATTTCAGTTCATGAAAAATTTACATTTGATCGATTCAATTAAACAAAAATTTAGTTTTCTTAAAAATATATAATTTGGAGTGAATCATACGTCATGTTGACTAGAAGAAGTTTGGCCTAGAAAAAGTAGTTTTCCTTAAAAACGAGTTTGGCCGGCATTTATAGTCCGATCTTAACGTATGATGTATCAATGTTCTTGTCTTGAGTAGAGCAACTTTTTGATTCAATGATCTTTGACATCAAGTACCCCGTTCTTGAACCTACCCACCAGATCTCAGTTCCTACCATCCTAATGTGCCACCCTAATGTCAGAAAATTAAAGCCTGCAAAAATCATTAAATTTTTTCAACTGAACTATTTCGATTATTCCATTAGAATTATTTTTAAAAATTTTTTTAAAGTTTTGTACCGAACGTAGAGGCCCCTTTATTAAATTTTTCTTCATATCTTCGGCATTTAGAGTCGGATCTGAAAACATGATGTTTTTGTCTCGAGGAGAGCAATTTTTTTTTCCTCCAAAGGTCATTGACTTTAAGAACCCACCAGATCCACCAGTAAAATCAAATAAAGTTTATTGGAGCCGTTGCCCAGCATCTCGAAGAAGCTCACCATACGGTACAATTTCATTCGCTCTTCTTATCTTTTAAATAAAACATAAGTAGTTGGTCTACTCAAGGCAAATATATTGATATATCATACTTTAAGATCGGAAATGATGAAAAGATATGATGAAGATATGAGGCCGAAGATATGATGAAAAACTCAAATGCGCGACCTCTATTTTCAGTCAAAAAAAGAAAAAATTTTTTTCGAAATTACCTTGCAAAAATGCTTCGAATTTGCTGGTGTACCGTGAACTTTTTTTTTGAGGTATGGTCTAATATACACTTATAATAAACAAATGATGTTTCTCTGATGTTTATTTAATACTTTCCGTGGCTTTCATTTCTACGAAATATGACCTTTTTTCTACAAATTTTACGCATAGTCTCATATTTTTACATATACTCACGCCCTGTCGTACATTGACACCCATTTTTGTTTATTATATTAAAGAAGCCCACACGGAAAAATAACGACGATTTTTTATATCCCATGAAGAGAAGGAATTACTAAAAAAATTATTTTATTTTTAAAGGAATATTGATTGATAGCTAAAAAAATATATTGCCGCAAAAGTACGTAAAATGAGAATTTTATTGGCCAAAAGTCCTGCCATGTGTTGACGGACTCAATGCAAAATATGATAGCGATTCGTGGAACTATTACGTTTCTAAATGTGCTATAGCTCAGTTAACAATCAATTAAATGTCAAAAGTCAGTAATCCCTATTGTGCCATTTATCTAAAAAGTAACAATAACACTCCAAGCAATACAAGTATTTTGCTTATAAACTAATTATCAACAAATATGCCAGCACTGCTTTAATGGCACATGCCAAAGAATTACCAACTCAAACTACCCCCAATTCACAGTTTGTAACTTATTAGCTATGGTTACATTGTATTTCGCTTCAATACGTCAAAGGCAGTAATAATACTAACAACAACTACAACAATAGTTGTATACCATTCGTTTTTGGGATATCGTTTCAATTCATTTGATTGGATTGCGTTTATCACGCCATTAACGTGGGTTGGCTCGCTGGCTATGGCAATGGCATTGATTGCGGCCAAAAAGCATTCAACCCGATTATTAGTCAATTTCCTGTAAATCTCTCTATGTACAATTCGTTGAATCAAATTCAATTGAATTCAATTCAATGTGACAACAGCAGCTGACATGAAGGTTGTCAGACACGAGCACTTAAGTAACATGTCGGTATAGGTGAGTACCTTTTTGAGTGAGACTTTTGAAAGGAAACTCCGTTCGGTTAGCTATAATCGTAGGTGAATTGTTGTGTTGCTGTTGTCGTTGTCATTGCTATTTGGTGTCAAATTGTTACAATTAACATTGTGTGATCACAGTCATTGCCAATGTGACAAGTTAATGAAAAAGTGTCGATAAAAAAGCAAACGCGTCAAATCAAATATATTTTGGAGAAATTAAGTTCCAAAGTTAAATAGAACGATAAGAATTTCTTAGTACTATTACACTTAGGAATTCATATAATGCTGGTGGTTGAATTTCCTTAAAAGTTTTGATATTTTTTTTTTTGGAGAAATTTTCAACGATGTGTGTTTTTTTAAAAAAAAAATCTATTTATCTTTGCATGCTATAATCCTGTAATGCTATAATTAAAAGCTGCAATCCATCAAGTTGAGTAAAAAAAAAAACAGAAATATGTGTAAAAATATTGCTATATATGGTCCTTAAGGCTTTGTGATTCAGCTTGATTTATGCTGAAAGGATACAACCATGTGGCGACATATATTTTGTTACTGTTGCTGGCTTTTGCAGCTTTACCATTGCCATAGTTGTTGCATATGCTGATAAATAAATAAATGTTTGTACAATACAACATGTTGCATGTCAGCAGTAAGATTAATATTGTGCATGTGTGTATATTTTTTTTTTCTTTGAATGTCAGCAAAAGTTTTATAAAAGTCAACACATAAAACATTAACAGTTGAAAATTTTTTATATAAGTGTTGATTGATTTTCCTTCTGACTCTCTGAAAAGCTTCTAAATGGTATGAAGACATTTTATTTTAAGACAGTTTGTAATATCAGAGTAATAAGGGGTTGGTAAATTGCAATACTTTTATTGAAAATTCGTTTATATGAATATATATCCAATTTTCTGCTTTAAGATTTCTTCAAAAATTATCTAAAAATTCTTATGTCAATGCCATTCAAGTTCTGCAAGTTCACCAAGCGTACGCCTTTCTTCGTCTGCTTCATAATGAAAACTTTTCTTGGATTGTGAGCCGAGTAAAATCGCTTAAAACTTAAAATATTAATTTCACTCGATTTTTGACATTGCACAAATTATTGCTGTTCACTCGCTGCATTTTATAATAAAATTTTTGATAATTAATTTTGTCATTTTTATTATAATTTAGCGTTATGACTTTTTATATTGACTTTACAATTAATTTTATTTTTACACTGAAAATGCATCATACAAAATTTTCGTTTTTATTTTCACTACATTGTTTCACTTTTGTTCTGTTTTTTTTTTGTAGTATTAAAATAAATGTTTTGCAGAAAATGCACATGTTATACTCGTAAAAAATCAATTGGCTCATAAATACTTCAGCACTAGTTTTCGGAACTTAAACATGTTTTTTTAGTTCATCAAACATTTATAAAGAAAAACATTAAATAAATTATAAAGGGTGTTCAAATTAGTGATATCTTTAAAACTTTATATAAAAGACATAAGTTGTGTGAAATCTTTATCTATTTTTATTGAAAATTAAATTTTATTGATTGATTGTTCATAATGAAATAAATTCAGTGACCTCCTCTGCAACTCGAATGACTGTCAATCTTTTAACAAAATGTTGAATAATTTTTTCTGATAATCATGTTTCACTTAGTGATATTTGCTTGATGCTGTTGTCTTTCAGGTGTTGAACAGTTTGAGGATTATCCGCATAAGCTTTAAAAAACACATTGAGAAGAAATCCAATGTTGTTACATCGCATGATCTTGGTGTTCAATTCACGTCTGGGACATACCTTTTTTGTTTTATAGATAATCGAACAAAAATATGCTTGTTTCGATATCATAAATACTGGATCCGAATCCAATTGAAAATTGTTGAAATGTTTAGAATATAGTTAGTTTCAATTAAATGTCCCGAAATTTTAAGCTTAACAGCACACACGCTTGCTACGACGACTTCAGACCAGAAGGACGATCGTTCATAGCGCTAGTTCGGATATGGTCAAATTATCATAGCGTATAATAATCACCAGATTAATTCGGATATTAATCTATTTGTACGTACAGTACAACTTCATTAAGTGTATTTTATAGAAAATTTAATTTTTAGCAATAAAGTGCTCAGTATAAGTTCACGAAATTTTTTGTGATTGTAAGATAAATAAATCCAGATTAGCTCAAAACGTACAAAAAAAAAAAAATATTTGATCTCACGGGGTGTCATGTTGCACCATCCTGTTGAAACCTGCAAATAAATAGATTTCAATTGACTCCACAAAATGTTTCTAAACCTTTCTGGATATCGAGCTTCAATCACAATAATTGCCTTGCCATTTTGATTTTCTAAAAAATATGAAACAATTACGCCACCATGCAGTTGCAATAGAAAGAGGCGTGATAGCTATAAAAAGTAAATATATTCATGATCAGCGTCTTCGCTTGAGTTGATATAACAATATATGTCTAATTGTCTATCAGTATATCTATGTATCTGCCTGTGGCAATCACCATCGCAGGAAAAAGAGACAAGATAATTTGATGAACTAAATAAATCTTCAGTTACTAATTGTGGGGTTGAAAATTGGCGAAATAAGTTAATGAGCACGCCTAAGGGCCATATAAGTTAAACATTAACAATTCCATGCTGATAAAGCTTTGCACTCAAATTAACAATAAATACTAAGAATGGTTCAAGATAGCACTAAAATATATGTAGCACATTAAAGTAATGGGGTGTGGCAACTCTTCGTCAAGTCCCTAGTCAATGAACTGAGAGATATATTTAAGAATATGCAATTAATTTTCACACAAATGGAGTAAAGCTTTACAAGCAAAAAACTCTATTAACAGAGTTTTTATAGGAAAAAACTTTCATATAAATATTGAAAATATAATGGACAAGCTCTAAACAAAATGTGAGCACATTGCGAAAATAGTGCGTCACACCTACCATATATTCGAAAATCAAAGATTTACAAAAGAGAGAGCGTTTTTTAAGGTTATGGAAATAAATTTTATAAGAGAACTAAAATCGGATAGGGAAACCTTTGATCAAAAATTAGGTGAATTTGCTAAAAATTTTAAAATGTTTCACTAAGAGATATATTTATGGTAATTCAATAAAATTTCATACAAATACTAGAAATGATTTGGACAAGCATTGAATGATAAAATTCTCAGAATCAGAAAAAAAATCATTCAAGGGATTATTATGAAAAAAGTTTCCTTTCCACAATTTGATTTATTAGTGAATTTTCGCTGTTATGGTGAAATAACTCGCTGTCCTTTAATTCAAACTAATCTGCAATTCCTGAAATTTCATAGCTAAAACTTTACTCACATAAAAGTCGCGTCGTTTCAATAGAAATATCCAATATGCAAAGTATATCTCTTTTGAAATATTACAACTTGTTAAAAAATTCATAGCATGTGACGCATTTTCACCTCATCACTTGATGATGCCAACGCATATCAAATACTTATGAGAAACCAACGTTGATCTACTGCGCTGCTATTTGAGCTATAAAACAGCTCAACAGGCTCCCCTACTCAAAAAAAGCAACAACCTAACAAATAAATTCCTAACGGAATTCTTGAGAAAAAATTAAATTCTAACGCCTTTATTGATTTATTGCTATTGCTAAACCCCACTTTAAAGAGGCGCGCTTCAGACCAAACCCAAACGATTCATTGCTGGCAGCCAGCACAACAACAAACACTGACAACTTGATTGCAAAGCAAATACCAAGGAGGCAGATAGCGGAAGATAAAAGAAGAAAATTAAGGCCGAAATGGCGAATTGACGCATTAAGTGAATGTGAGAGTGAATGACTGCGACTGCGACTTCGTAGCTGTAACCTTACGGTTCGCTATGCCTTTTGTTGTTCCTTCTTGACTTATTATTAACGCATTTAGGGATACAAAAAATACAACAATCGACAAGTACCCCCATTCCCCGTCCCATTCAAAAGGAAATAAAAAAGGTATAAAATGTGAAAAATAGCAGAAATCAGAGCTGCTTCGCACGTTGCCTTACGCTTCAGCGAAAGCTGGAATTTTTGTTTGTTTTTGGGATTTACTTTTATTTTACGTTTGCTTTCTATACTCATTTTATGGTTCACAGAAAATCGTATTCATCTTGAATTGTGACCGCTATACGAAAAAAAAACAAAAATTGCAATAGCATTAGCACTTTTGCGTTCTTGATTCCTGGCTGCTGGTGATGCTGCTACTTCTCTGTGTAGTCTCCTTGAATAAGTTAGAAACGTGAGTTAAACACGCTGATATTTCATTGGTATTATGTAGCAATGAAATTATTTTAAATAAAAAATAAAAATCCTAATGCATTGAAATTGAATGGGGAAAAGCAGAGCTGTCAAACGGTGCAAGTCATTATGGTTTTGCTGTAAGTTTGAAAGTATTATTTTAGCATGTTTTGTCAAATATTTTGTGGAAGTTTTATTTTGTAGCGTTAAATTAAATAATATGCCTCAATAAATATGAGTCGATTTTTTCGTGCACAAGGCTTTTAAGTAAAGATTTTTGTATCCAGAAAGGATATAAACATTTATTCAGATAGTCAACTTGCTATCAAATCTCTAGAATTCCTAAACTCACTAGTGGCTCAACAATGCCGCTCGTCTCTAAATGAGATGGCTCAGCATTTTAACATTCAATGGACTCAAGAATAAACTTGCAATATAACTAGACAGATCTGACTGAAATGGGACGCTAAGCGTTTGTCAGAGCTGATTTCCCGCACTAGACATAGCGTTTCGTCACTTGTTTCAGTCATAACTGGCCACTGACTTATCGCCAGTCATTCGGAGAGATTAGGTGTTAGGTCCTTTGACTTTTGTTTAAGTTGTGGACATGTGGAAGAAGAGGAAAACATTAAACACTTTCTCTGCTCCTGCCCCGCGCTTGCTAGAAAACGCCAAAAAACACTTGGTTCGATTTTATTTGATGACCTGGTTGACCTTAGACATATTAGTATAGGTCAGATATTTAGTTTTATTGCGGAATCTGATTGGTTCAACGAGAGGGTATAGTATAGATACCCTGTTGTATCACAATGGATCACATTTGGTCTAAGTGAATCGGTTTCGTAACTGACAGCCACTCCTACCTAACCTAACCTAAATATGAAAAATTTAATATATAGAGTAGTCTCTTCGTACGCAACTTTTATTAGTAAAAGTATTTCCGTTATTAACAAAAATTTTCATTAAGATGAGATTGATTTTGTTCATAAGCTTAGCATTTTACTATGATTTTTTCACAAAGTTTTTTATTTTTGTGCACAAAACTCAAAATCGATCATGGCTTTGCAATGTTTAAAGCCATGACTTTGTCTTTCTGCAATAGTAGCCTTGAGCACACACTTTTTCTCCTATCGTATCCTGCAAACTCTTTAAGGGAGATAGTATGACACTAATAATGTAAATTTTGGACTTAATTTTTTCATGCAAAGTACCATAATCTATTTGATCAAAAGTTTTTGAATACAAACAAAGAATACAAAGTTTTATAATTTCTAGAAAAGTTTTTTGTCGTCCAAATTTTTTCTATGCACAAGAACATAGTTTGCAGTTTTTTCCAAAAATTAAAATTTTTCATTTATTTAATTTATTTGCAGCTCTGTTGCAAAACACTACACGATACTCTATTTAGCTATTTTTAGCAATATAAGACAGCATAAAAAAGGATCAAAAGCGTGCAAGGAATCATTGAGAAAAGTTTATTTGCACATTAGTTGCTGAATGAGTGGCTGTTAGCTGTTGTCGGTTGTCTGCTCATATCTGATGATATCACTGCTTTCTGTTATTGTGTGAGTGATTTCCAAGACGTGGACTGAAGTGAAAAATTGACGCCTGCTGTTGTTGCTACTTCGTTTATTTAATTAACAACGAACAGTTTTCTTTGATTTAGTCACAATGCTCTCTGACTGCTAGATACAGTCAGTCGGCCTAATAAATGCTATTGTATGACTTTCTTGATTGCTATTTACAAGCTGTTTAAGCGTGATTTGAATTGAAATGTAAGCAGTGAAAGTTAACACAGTGGTTTTTAAAGTGATATTAAAAAATTTTTACTAGTTAGCTATTTTGGTTTAGCTCTACTTTGGCAGTAAAAATATAATGAAATTAAGCTTGTGGTTAACTATATCCTGTAAGTTGCATTGACTAAGGTTGATTAAGATGCCATAATAAATGTGACTGCAATTGGTTTTTGAGATTATGTGAAAGTTCATTTTTATTCAATGCAATTTTTTCCATTTTAATAGTGACTCAAGCAACCATACACGCGTATGCATCAATCGTTGCCAATATTCAATATTTGCAGTATGAAGTTTGCATTAAAATTGTTCAATCAATCAATTCCAATGTAAATTGTTTTGAATTTAAAAATTTTGAAGCGATTGTCAACGAAATTAAATTGATTTAATTTTTTAAGGAGTTTATTTACTGAACGAACTCATTAATCAAAAGACGAACATCGCATGCTTAAATTTAACGTCTTTTTCTAAGTTATACACATAAAATATTTGAGCCAAATCGGAAAAGCTCATATATTGGATATAATACAAAAATGTTGGAATACCACAAAAAATTGTTTTAATTTATAGCATTAATATTTTCGCGAAAATATCAACTCAATTCAATAGAGGAAAAAGTATTTATGGAAATATATAAAAACCACATTATGAATTCTCCACAGGAACTATTTTTATTTTCATTTCTTTGTTTTTTCTTTTTTTTTAGTTCCTTTCACATTCAGAGGGTAAATTGAATATAAATAAAATATTGCAACATGCATACGAAATATCCTTCTTTTTATCTTTCTCTCTCTACTCTGTCTTAATTCCATCACATATTGAGCGAAAGCCAAAAGAATTCAAATGAATTGAATCGATTCAACGACCTCAATGACTGCGACCACCTCTTGCTGTGCTGTCGCTGACATTCAGTCTGTCAGTCAGTCAGTCAGCTTGTCAGACAGTCAATCAATATGTGGGTGTATAGTTCTTTTAGTGCTTTTGGCCAACAATACACCAACATTTACGTAAGAACTCTTGTCGCTGATGATGATATGCTGTTGCTGCTACTGTAGCTCAGTGAAACGAAAATAATTACAATCGATTGATGTCAAAGTCTACAAAAGCACACAGCCACTGGCATTATAATACAAAGACACATACATCATTTTATATGTATATTACGTACTATGTATATGCAGGAAGTAAGTGTGTAAGATATATAAAATAAAAAATTTATAAAATAAAAGAAAATGTTTAAAATAAAATAAAGTGCCCCAAGCAAAAAAAAAAAAAAAAAAAACAACAACTCTTGGCTGCATAGTTAGCATATGTATTTAATGTTACTGTGTATGTGTTTAATGTAAAACGATTTTGCTTGTATGCATGCAAAACTTGAAATACTCTATTTTGTATCAATAAACATATCTGTGGTCACAAGGAATAACAGCTAAACTCGATATTTGATGACAAGTTGAAACAGTATAAATCATATGAATATATATATATATGTTATTCCTTGTGGCCACAGACATAGAAAAGTGGTGTCCAAAAAAAATTTTGATTTGCTTCAAAGTGGCTAAGCTTTGAAAAAATTAAAAGTCCAAAAAAACTATTACTTTTGATCGTAAAACAAAAAATCCGAAATAACGATTATTTTTGATTGAATAAAATAAAAGTTCATTCATAACGATTAAGTAGTGATTGCTATTACAAAATTCATAATTGTTGCGGACTATCGTTTTTAGCGGATGCATGCAGAATCGCCAAAGAAGTTAGGTTTTTTTTTTTCAAGTAACTTATCCTATTTAAATAACTGGTCCATAAATAAAGCTGAAACTCGCTTCGAGAGTTGTCGGGGATTTCCTTAATATATATTTGCTATTTGACCAATTGATGAAGTGCGGAGATGATGGAAGCGCCTGAGTCGTGGAGAGTCGTGTGAGTCGTGTTCAATAGAGTTTAAACATCTACACTCAAAGTTTAAGTATGTGCCTTGTAATTTCAAACATTTCCGATACTTTCTAAACTTTTCCGAGTATTTATGCGTGCTATAAAACTTAGATAAAGAAAAGACAAAATAATTTTCCAGAGCTGTTGGTAAAAAAGTCATATTAAAAAATAAATTTTCATCTTTATTCCAAATGATTTTTTTCTCTAAAAATAGCGATGTCTTTGAACTATTTTAACTCAATCCTCCTCCACTGAATTCATTCACACAATATATACGTATTCATTTTTAGTTCCACTCTAATGCTTACATATTAATGTATGTAATCCCTTGCGCTTAAAAATTTAAGAACAGCAGCTACAGCCAGAGCAGCACGTATCCTTGCACTCACAATGAGAGGGAGTGCACATCCTTTTAAAGGTTAAAGCTTAAAGTTAAGTGATGATGCTATTTTTGAACAAAAAAAAAATGTTTTGTCTTAACAAACAACTAAGCTGCTGTTTATCATTTATTTGCTGTCTTTCTCTTTTTTTTCTTCTTTTTAAATTTTCTTTAATTTTACGGCTTATTTATTGGTCTGTGTGCTGGCGGTATATTTAATGGTCAATAAACAATTCAGTGACCGCGGCTTGTTAGCAGCAACAGCACCCACCAACATTTCCTGACAGCGAAAACAGCGAAAAAACAAAAGTAAAATGAAGCAGAAAAAAAAACGAAAAAAACCCAACAAATAAAACCAAAATCTGTACATAAATTTCAAAGTTTTGGCAATTTCTTTTTAGCATTTGCCTTACTTTTGTAACCTTTTCTTTTAAGCTATAAATATTTATTTATGCCTACTCTAATGCTCTTCTTCTTCTTTGTTTTGCAGGCAAACGGGCGTAATGAAAATGTTTATCCAAGATGAAAAGTTTAAAATTATGCGCCGCCGCACATAAACTTTAATGGCCAATAGATTGGTTTTACTGGTGGCAACAAAGAAAAGTGGCCCATGACAGCAGCAGTAGCCGCACATAAAGACCGCACACAAATTAAAGGATACGCATTAAATGCGTAAGGAATCAATTTTTAACAGCAGTTGCAAGAAAAAATCTTTCTTTTGATTTTTGTATAAAAAAAAAATCATCAAATCTTGAGTTTAGTTTTTCTTTTTTTCGTTTATTGCACACAACTGTTGAGAAGTGCGCCCACCACCGTAATGGCAGTGCCCATTGATGAGAGCGTTCTAAACGCTCTGCGTGGTGTCACAACGAAAAATACGCGTTTACCAAAGCCTTTGTTGATAAAAGTTTATGTTTCCAGCATTAAAGAGGGTGAGTAAAATACATGAGTAAAAAATAATAATAATAAAATAAAATTTTGTTACAATCAGTTTACAACGCAAAAAAAAGGAAAAGGAGTTAAAAACCTGCATAAAAGCAAACAAAGGGTATCCTTTGAAATAATTTTTTTTATGTGCGAGAAAAAGTAAAATCGTATCAGCTAAAAGTTTTTAATTTCATAGAAATTATTGTTTTTACTTCGTCATCAAAGCTTAGGAGTTTTGTTCACGAATAAAAATCTAAAGATTTCTGCTATTTTCTGCTTTGTGAAGCCTGAAAGGATTTCATCTTTTAGCCTTGAAATTCTTTTTACTGTTTTTTTTTGCACTCTACTTTTGTTGAGCTCTACTCCTTTGGTAGTATGATTTATTAAAATCTTTTCAAATATGAAGTATTTTGTAGAAGATGGAAATTATTTATTAGAAAACATCAAAAATTTCGCAGTCATTAATTAGAAATGCACAATAAATAACTAATTTACATGCCGTGTCCGATGTCACTTTGTCATTCCGTTTGTAACGCATAGAAGGGAGCGTATATATATTATTGATCAGCTTCATCACCTGAGTCGATTTCGCTATGTCTGTCTGTCTGTCCATCTGTCCGTCTGTCTGTCTGTTTGTCCGTCTGTCCGTCTGTCCGTCTGTCTGTCTCTCTGTCTGTCTGTCTGTCCATCTGTCCGTCCGTCTGTCTGTCTGTCTGTCTGTTGAAATCACGTTTACGGGAAAACTAAGCAAGCTAATTCAATGAAATTTGGCACATAGGTCACACCTTCTTGCAAGCTGCTAGCATATAAAAATGGGCGAATCGGGTCATGATCACGCCTACCGCCCATACTCTATGTAAATATACCTCAGCCCATTTTGAAAAAAGTTGCTGCGATGCGATGCGATGAAACTTGGTGATTTCGTGAACATGTGAACAAAATTAATATTGGGCTAGGTTTTAAATTTGGAAAGGCTCTTAAAGGGGCGTGGCAAAGCCCTAAATTTCAACATTTATAACTCCATAACTCGTAAACTGTGCAAGATATTGTGATGAAATTTTGTACACGGATACAGATCATATATATCATGAATTGTGTTTAAAGTGGGCGGAATTGGAAAAGTGGGCGTGACACTTTTTAACAATTAAACATTTTGATTTCGTATAATTCAAAATTGGCACATTCGATTTTCATAAAAATTTTAGGGATGATACTACTGAGAGCAGTTATTATGGGAAGTACTTTCAGTGCAGTGTAGGGTATGTGAGTTTCGGCCTGGCCGAAGATAACACCTTTACTGGTTATTTGAATCGCTTACGCTACACAGTGCTTTGTGTAGTGGAAATAAATCAGAAAAGTATTGGCCATAAAGTTTTTTTTTGACAATTCAATAATAATATCGAAGTGAATAAAATTTTGTTCAGTGCTTGCTTAAAACATTTTTGGCAATAATGTCAAAACACTCACATTGTTTTTTTGGTAAAATTATGTTTTGACCAATTTTAAAGTTTAACTCAAAATACATATCTATTATCCTTAAGAAGAAAAACATATGATAAGTCCAAAAGACTAACTGTGTAGAACATTTAAAATTTTTTTAATTTGATATAGAACTCAACCTTCTTAATACCCATAAAATCCCTTGCGGCATCTTACATATAATGAAAATCTTTACTTTGAATGAAAACTATTGCATAAATCGCATTTGCTTGCATCCAGTGTTCAGAAGTCCGGCAGCTGTAAGCATATTTTCATACTACCTCTTCTGCGTTTAATAACAAAAAGTCTTAGCTAAATAAAATCTTCTTTTCTATATAAAAATATATTTGTATATTTACCATTTACCAAATTTGTATATTTTTTACTTAAACTATATTTTTTCAATGCATCGCTTTCAGAGTTCTGTCAAGAACGTCGCATGCTGCTTGAACTCGTCGGACCTGAATTGCAATCACTTTACGATGATCGTCAGATTGAGGTGTGTCTAATAAAAAAAATCAAAAAATCCATTCAATTTCAGCTTTGCTCATTCAATCCATCTCTATTACAGCTTGAATTCGTTGACATGCACTTTGGCACCGGCCCACTCAATATAACACAAATTGAACAGGATCCATATATGCTGCAGGACTATCTTGATGAAATTGAGACATGTCATCGCTGTTCGAAAAGTGTTTTTTTCCTTGTAAGTAAAACAAATGAATGTTATCGACGTGCAGTGCAGTGAACCCTATAAAATTGCGACATATGATTGCCTTAATCCGAATTGTTTTATTCCCTTCCCTCACTCTTTTCTCCATTCAAATACACTTGCGCTTGCTGTCTATCAACGCTAGTATATCCGACACTTTTAACTTTGTTTCATTTTTTGCTTTTTTTTTTGCTTTCTAACTTTCAGGCGTTTATTGGTGGCAGCATTGGTCGCATGTCCTTACCCGCATACTTTGTTGAGGATCTTTATACGGCCATAAGCACGCAGTCATCTACAAGTGACGAAGAGCGTCTGTTGCTTGGCAAATGGTATGAAAAGGCAGCGACGACGACGATGACAGCGGGAAGGAGAACAACGACAATGAGCGACAGTGCTGGACAGGCACAAGGATATGCGCTTAAAGAGGACTATCGGTATGTTGAATTGTAACTGTGTGTGTGTGTGTATGTGTGTGCAACGTTGTGTTAGAGTGTGAATAAAAGCAAATTAAGTATTTATAAAGCAATAAAATGGGGGATATCCATTGTGAGTCTTTTGCGAAATTTAGGCTGGTGTGGGGGTGCATAGGACTGTGGTAATGAAACTATGTTAAGTGCGTTGCTTAAGCGGTTGACTGACTGGTTGCTTTGCTGACTATAGCTGTGGGTATATTATACTGTTTTTAATGAGATATCTTATTTCTATTTTTTGATATCGAATTCAAAATATCGAGCTGATTATTAAACTGCTATAGAAAGTGAAGTGCATATACCGAAAGACAATCCAGCTTTAGATTAAATATCTATTGTAGTATATAGAACATTTTTTTGTTGAATTTTTAATAACTGTACATTTTGGATGATGTTTGTAAGATTAATGCAAACTGAAGTGAATTCGCTGAAATTTGATAGTAATGCTATGTTCTTCGGCTTGGATTGGCATTTTCAATACTTGTCGACTTTTTTAGGATCTGTGATCAGCTTTTTCAACATCTCTCAATATTTTTACAACTTTTTCGACATCATTGAATTTCTCTTGACTTTTTAAAAATTTTCGACTTTCGAAAATTTCCGTTCATGGTCAAAAACTTTTGAGTGGCATAAATGATTTTTGAAAAGTATACAATCACTGGAGAGCGAAGCCAAAAAAGACCGAAAATTCCATCCAAAATCAAAATAATGTTTAATGTTTTCCACAATTGCATGGGCATAATCAACCGTGAAATCGGCCAAACTGGTTAAACAGTTACTGGTGCTTTCCATTTGGAAGTTCTATTCTGTTTGATGGCCAGAATGTGACCAGAATACCGCTATTCTGACCACTGCTGTTTGTTAAACGGTAATGTACTGAGTCACACATCGTTGATTGTTTGAAAACTTCCAGAACGAATTCTAGTCTGTATTATGAATCATTTATCATTATCATTGAAAGGATGCATCGAGGTCATTTAAACAGCTTCAACATACACCTTGAAAGCAATACCACAAACTGAGCTCAAGAATTACTATGAAACCGCTGTAGAAAGTTCATTGAATCAGGAAAAGAATATTTTGAATAAAAAGAAAAACAAAGGTTCCAGAATTATATTGCCACACAGTGTATATGCAGAAAATTTCGATTATTTGTGCAAATTTTTATTTTTATTTGGATAACATACACATATATCAGGTGTCATTTTAATTTCATCCATTTTTATGGGAAAAATTGCATCGAATGCCAATTTCTTAAACGAAATCCTTTTTTGAGGATAAAAGCATTACGTTGGTCCTGAAAAATGATATAGAAAAATGTTCAATCTACATAATTTTTGAAATTGCATCGAGTGTCAAACACTAAGTATCAAATTTACTGTACGATTCTTTAACTCCAATTCCAAACATAGACAAAATTGTGCTGGTCTACTCATACGGAACAAATAACGTTGCCGTTAAAAATGAATTGACTATTATGGCTTCAATTTATGTTTGTGTGTTTGAACCATTGTTGTACAGACACATTAATGTGTATATGTAAGTGTACTTACAAAGTACTTTTGTTTTTTTGTAATTCAGCATTATTTGGTGCGCAATTAAGTTAATCGATAGCATGCAAGCGACTTGCACGCAATTTTCACTTGATGTTTCTCAAAGGATTTTAACTTCATGTGCTTTTATTTTTCTTCATGCAACAATTCAATTTGTGTCACTTCGTTAATATCACTTGGCGTGTGTCGCTGTCTTACGTTCAAATATATAATTAATTTTGTAATTTAATTTTTTATATTTACAATAATTCTGCTAAATGTTCAATAAATTATTCAAGCAGCTGATGGGTTACTTTACTTTAAAGTTGTTTAAGGAAAAAAGAATAGTGCTTTACTGAAAAGTTTTTTCAGCTTTAAAGAAAACTCTTTTATTTACGACACTTTTTCAGTCAGCAGCACACATGCATCCTTTCATACGTGTAAATGGAATTTCTTCAGAATCTTGTGGTATTATCTTAGCACAAATCTTTTGAAAATATTTTTGGCGCTGTTTATTGTTTTCCTCTTCTTCAGTCATTGTGTTTATTTTTTATGCTTTTCTTTTATCTTCCATTGCATCAATTGCTGACTACATGACTTTGAAAAAAAAAAAAAAAATTTAATTGCGTTTTCCTGCTGCGTTTTCTGTGTTGCTTTTAGATCTTTTGTTTTAGCTCACTTGCTTTTATCTCTTTCTTCTTCTTATTTTTCTAAGCAGAGCTTTCTTTTTAAATATTTTTTGAACTATTTGTTTGTTTGTTTTTTCAAACAATAAAACTTTGACTGCAATTTGTTAAGATAAGCAACAAAAGAGTAAATTTAAGATGCATTTTAACGCATCAAAATAAGGGCGCATATTCATTAGCGTTTGTTGAGTTGTGTTTAAAGTTAGTAACAGTATGTGAATGTGTTAAGCATTTGTTGTTAATTGTTTTTATGAAATGTTAATGAGTATACACTAACAGCCCTATTCTGCTTGTTAACTTAACAAGAAATTGTTAAGGAGATCTTGTTAATCTGATTGTTATGTACTGTAAATATCGGTATTCTCAAATATCATTTACAACATGAAAGCTTAAAAAAGCTATTAATGTTCAACATGCATGGTGAACTTGTCAAAGTTTTTTATTTATAATTTCAAATTAACTTCATTTATAAACATAATAGTGCGAGAGCATGTTGCCAGCTGAAAACCGATCGAAAAATACGAGTAATGTCGTGTTACCACGTTTGGAGCGGGGTAGTGGTCCTACGAAATCGGCGCAGAGAGTTGTAAAATCGGCAATCTGGGTTAGCATTTTCCCTGCTGGCCTGCACTGCATGTTTTTGTATTTTTAGCAAGACTCGCACTGACGAACGTAATGTTTAGTGTCACGAAACATTCCAGGCCAGTAGTGGTGGTTGCCTATTCTTATGGATTTGCGAACGCCGAAGTGACCGGCGCTCGGAAGGTCGTGATTCTCTCACAGCGCTGTCGCACGTTGGTCCATAGGGACGCAAAGTTTCCACGGAATGCAGTCCTCGGCTGCCGCATGGCGGTATTGCCTATTTCCTTCAATTATAAATTTCTCTGATCTATCTCGTACTTCCTTCATTTTTCTACTGAGCCAATTGCATCCAGGGGCAGAGTAGCGTTCTCTTTTGTTGTCACTTTCAAAGCTTTATCATATGGTTAACGAGACAGCGCATCAGCCGAAACATTTAAATTTCCTCGTCTGTATTGTACGCCGAAAGAATACTGTTGTAGCTCAAGAACCCTACCTGGCGATACGCCCAGACGGATTGTCAATCAAATTGAGTCACTTGAGAGAAAGGTGATCTGTCAGTACAGTTAATTGGCAGCCTTCCAATTATGGACGCATTTTCCGTATCCGTATTTTTCCTACTGAAAAACCCGAACTGAATTAATTTTAGTTGTGATTTTTTTGATCTTCTAAAGTCGAAATTACGCATTCATTTCTAAGCAATTTTCGTTATCATGAACATTTTGTGTAACTTTATTTTGTGCAGTTTTTTTTCTAGTTTTTACTAACTTAAGTTTTGATTTAAAATCTTCAACACACACTTAAAAGGTCAAGCATAAATATAAAAATAAACCTTTCAATCAGTTTGATTTATTTTTCAAATATTTTGTAATCAAAAAAAGGGTTTCAAGTTTTCTTAAAAAAAAAAAAAAAAACTATATAAACTACTGTTGACTCCCATGATACCACTCAATCTGTACACAAAGTCATAACAACAAAAGCAGACCAGTGCTTTATAGCCACATAACACATTTCTCATTCGATAACATCCTGCAAACACCCCAGCCAGCCATCGAAATCATTTGTTTTCTATTTTTCTTGGCAAACAAACCAGAGATAGATTTACGTTTACTTGACTGACTGACTGACTGACTGGCTGGCTGACTGAACGCTGCATTAGACGTTAGCCGTCAGAGAGGAGAAACAACAAGCGACAGCGACGCCACATTTGTTTTTGAAATTTCAAGTGTTTGAATTTGGTGTGCAATGATATCGGCACAAGTGGGGCAATTTAAGTGTTCTATCAAAGTGTCCTTAAACAGCTTTTTGTAGAAGCATTACGAAAACACAAAGTAAACATTATGCAGTTGCGGGGGAAAATGACAGTTTGGCATGTTATTTTCAATTGTTCGAATGTGCGAAAACTACACTTTGCGAAATCATATGACCAACTACTTTAAAGCTTAAAATGCTCACTTAAATTTCCTGCAACGAAACAACAACACGCACATACATACCATAAGTGATGTGAGCAGTGTAAGAACAAATAAAAGATAAGAAAAAGTTTGACAAGAAGCAGAAGAAATCCCATAAATAAAATAATAAAAACAAATAATAGAAAGAAATTTGACAAAGTTAAACCAAATTGTGTGCGTTGATAACGAAAAAAAAAAAAACTCAAAAGAAGGCAAAAAGCCTGAGTGGCGAAAAATATGGTAAAAAAAACTACCGACAGACAGACAGATAGAAAGTTAAAATGTGCGAAAATAAATTGCAACCATTTGTAGATACGAGTAGTGAAAATGAAATAAAAAAAGAAATCAAATAAAAAAAGGGGAGATCATAAGGAATAACCCTCTTGAGGCAGCTGCCTGTTTGCCTATTTGTGCTGGAGCCTTTTTTGCGAAAAGGCCAAGTAAGCAAGCGATAAAGAAAAGTTGGATGCAAATATATTACTGTAGGAATATAAGCGTGTTGCTTAAAGCTTTTTGACAGTTTCTCGACGCTCCGCATGAAAAATTAAACACTTGAGAAAAATGTGGCAGACTTAGTTTTGTTTACAGTTTTTTGCGCAAACTTTATGGAGGATTTTTTGGGAAAAAAAAAATGCTAGAAGTGAGTATTTTTTTCTTCGATGTGTGTGTCTGTGTAGTGTTAAATGACTTAGAACGTGCTTTAAGTTGTATAAAAATTTTAATGCTATCAATATGAGTGAAAAATTGAATGCAGTCGAAAATTGGTTGGGCGTACTTAATTGAAATAAGTTGAAAGTACTTAAAAGCTATTCAATATATGTAATTTAAGAGAAGCTGGAAATGATTGCAAGTAAAAAATGACTTGAAATTTTTTTTTGTGGTTTAGAGGAGCGTTGTTTTAATTTAAGTTTTACTGAGCTTACTGCTCAGTGAAGTGTGCGATAATGCCACAAAAAATTACAACAACAAAACACAAAAAAAAATAGAACGGGTTAAAAATTAATCCAGTGAATCATCAGTGACTTTTAAGCTGACTCGCCTAGCAAGCTTGTAATTTTGGCTTTATTTTGTAAAAAGAAAAACTCTTACTAATCGGCTTATGTGTCACTGATGTTGCTGGAAAGGAATTAAGTAACTCAACAAGTTTTAAAATGCAAAAAAAAAAAAAAAATGCTGACAACCATATACGTACAATAACTGAAACTCACTTAAAGTGAATGAAACTTATTGCAAATAAAACAAAACAGTTCAAAGTAATTGAATTATTTATAAACTTATTCCAAGTCTCTAAGCTGAATTTTATAAATTTCGAAGTATTTTTAAAGTTAAAAATATTTATATAACGTTGTCATGCCGCAAGGCATTGAAATTGGTTGGCAGGGTTTGATACTAGCAGAAAATAATTGTAATTTCGACGAAATTAAATAAACTGGAGAATGTATGTAAATAAAATTGATAGTATTTGGAAAAGCTAAAAATGGCTAACAAGATAATAAAAGTTTGCTTAAACTAAATTGGCTGTGAGTTACTTAAACTAATCGAATTTCATTGAAATGTTGATTAATCCTTAAGAGGGGTCTCTGCTCTATGAGGTCCGGAAAAAGCTGTTTTTACGAAGCGTTTTGAAGAGAAAAAAAAAACAACTGGCATCTAGTGCTTCACCGATACGAGAACGATACGATAACTCAAAAATTATCGGATCGTCCTCGTAGTGGCGTCAAGCTTATCGTCTCGTGTATCATTATCGTATCGTACCCATTATCCAATGCCGTAAAAGTGGCTCCATCGCTGTCAATAGTAAACAACACAAAAATAAAACTTGCTTGTTTTTACATTGAGGTAACTCTAAAAATGAAGTCGAAGAAGTATTTTTTGCAGTTGCAGCAACCACGGTAGAATGTGATGTGAATCCGATTCAGTTTAAGTAGTCCACGCTTTTCATTTTTAGGGCAAAAAATTTATTTCGGGTTTTCCGATTCCAACCCATTTATTGACACTATCATGATTGTGCCCCCCAAAAATTTATAGCGTGGACTACTTAAACTTAATTGTAAATGATTAAAATGCTCTACGTAGACAGCAATTAACCAGTGATACCATGATATTTCAGGATAATGCAGCTGTTCATACAGCGAAAATATTAAAAGAGTTTTCCGGTACAACAACACTAATCGTTCTACTGACCTAAATATTATTGATTACTGCTGGGTAGACCGGTTCAAAAAAAAAGTCTCTGAAATTCAGAGGCACCGGCAGATTCCCATTCCCATATGTGTCCCGAGTGAGCTGTGTAAAAATTTTTTTATTAATATTGCGCTCCTGATTAGCGATTTCCATATTACTCTTGAAACTTTCGCATAACAAAAAAAGTTCACCAACAACCTAAAAACGATAGAGCAGGAAAAAATTAATTATTCAAAATAATAAAAGCAAAAAAAATCCAAAAATTTAGACCTGATTTTTCATTTTGAATAAAAAAATTTCAGTTTTTGACAAAATTTCATTATTTTCAGTTTTTACCACTGAAGGCAACAACATAATTAAAAAATAAGAAATTCGAATTCCCCATTCAAAACTACCTCGAATGTGAGACTGAATTATAAAAAAAAATTTGACCATCGTTTTTAGGTTGTTGGTGAACTTTTTTTTTGCAAATGTTTCAAGAGTAATATTGAAATCGCTAATCAGGAGCGCAATATTTATAAAGATTTTTTTACATAGCCCACTCGGGACACTTATGGGAATAGGAATCTGCCAGTGCCTCTAATTTTCAGAGACTTTTTTTTTGAACCGGTCTAGTGTATGGTATATGAGTGTTGAACGTTCTAAATGGTTATCGTACGATAAACTCTGCATTATCACCGAGAACGAGATATCGGCCAGACCTTTTTCGTTCTCCGCCTTGGTCATACGAGAAATAATTTTTATCGTCTCGTTATCGGTCTCGGTCCCGATAACGAGAACGATATTTATCGGTTCTCGGTGAAGCAATATTTGCATCTATAACTTTGTGTACATAATCTTGAATGTCTTAGGTATTGATTTAAACAAACAAAAAATCTTTATTTTAACTTCATAAATCAGAGTCCCCCCTTAAAAGGCCTTGAAATATATACTTTGCAATAGTTTTCAAAATTTATTGAAAGTGATTGAATGACACTTACTCACGGCAGCAACTATTGAAAATTTAGATTGAAAGTGTTTTAAAGTGTTTAATTAATTGAAATTGAAGTTGGCGAAAAAATATTTGCCAAAATTATGAAATTTTTTTTTGTTTTCTACTTTAAGTACTATGTCGCTTGATTCCTGGCATTCGGAGTATTTGCAGTTACTTGCCATAGTTGACAGGTCATTGCAGCGTTTAATAGAAGCGGAAAAGTCAAAAGCCAGCCCAAATACTGATTTTATAAAACGCCTGCAAACATTACGGCGATCGCCGCTGGAACTGGAAGTGCAAAAGGCGTTAGGTAAGGCAACATAAAATTAAACAATTTTTTTTAAGCAATTGCTAGTGATTATTGTTTTATTTTTTACTTTTGTTTTTCTAGAACTCTCCAATGACAGAATATTGGCGGTCTTTCGCGAATGGTCAAGTCAATTGAGTCCACCTAACATGGAATCAGATGAACGGTTGCGTAGAATTAAAGATGAACTCACAATGAATTTATCATCGGATAATTATACGACGCTGGTGTAAGTTTTAGTACTTAAATTTTTAATCATTTGCTATGTTCTGGGAACCAGTTGGAATATTTTTTTTTCGAAAATAAATTCAAATTTACATATTTAATATTTCTATGTTCAAGAGTTTCCGGAATAAGCAAAATATTTCTTAATATTTGTTTTGAATAATATAGTTTTGATTTTCTTTAATTTTTACTTGTTTCAAAATAGCGTTTCTGGTAAGACCTCCAATCATACCATCGATGCCGATATCGAAGAGCACGAAGCGTATTTAAGTAAATTCAAAAATAAAATCACAGATAAATTACGGCATTTAATTGAAGAGCACATCGCCAACGATCCAGATATAATCAAGGGGAGAAAAAAGACTGTGCAGGTAGGAAATATTAAAAACTATAAAATTTGTTTGGTCTCAGCAAAAAAATAGCAGGTTGTTCCTTAAACTTTTGTCCAAAAATATTTCAATGGTAAAGTATTTTTTATTACTTTAGTAAATTGACTTAGCAGTTCATAAGGCATGCCCTTAAAATCGTTTTTGAAATTGCTACAGCAAATATTTGTTTAACTACAGCAAAATTAGGTTCACAAGTAAAATATCCAAAGTCTAGAAAAAAGTGTTAAGTGACATTTTTTAAAAAAAAGGTGTGTTATTGTAAACAGCATTTCGAAATCATTCTCATTCCACGTTTAAAACTTAAGAAAAGCTTTTTCACTTTTCTTAAAATCAGTCACCTCTGTTTTGAGTCCCCTTTCGCAAAGTACCTGACCCATTTTATAAACATATATTCTAGCTTTTGTTATTAATGAATCAAAGGTTTTTTTTTTTTTTTTAAAAAAAAAAGAAGAAAAAATAAATGCAGAGTGCAAAACAAATGCAAGTGACTTGCAAAAAGAGTGAAATTGCAAAAGCTGAAACAAAAGTGGTGTATTATGGCATGCGCAAAATTTGCATATCAGTGATAATCGTTGCAAGCAGCAAAAGCTGTAAGAAAAGCAAAAGTATAAAAGTTGTGGTATAGAAGAACTTAATTGTTATAACAAGCTGGCAGTGTTAAGGCAAATTTAAAATATTGTGTAAAGGATAATGAAAGAAACAATACACTCGGCAGCATGAATGTAGCAGTGATATGGTAAATAATGCTTTGAAATAGCTGCAGGTCACAGTTATTAAAAAAAATTATTTTTATTTTGAAGTACAAAAAAGAAACACTGGAATTATTATCCTTTGATAATATTCAATAGACTTTTCGACACTGCTTGTTAATTTTCTGAACTAACTTAATAAAACATCACTAACTCTCACAACTCACTGCTAGTGTTCACACTCAACCGCTCTTATTTTGTAATTTATGTTCATCGAGGGATATATTTTCGTTAATTTTTGCAAACAATTTATAATTTAAATAGCAAAAAGTTCTCAAATAAGAAAAAACATCTAATGCTATTAAGACAGAATTTTGACAATTTAGAAGGAAAATGTCAAAAATGAAAATTTAACAACAGCACCATCACAAACAACACAATAATGCCTAGCTAAGTGTAACAATGGATATACAAAAAGAACAAACACAAATTTCTATAAAATATTTCCACAAATAAATTACGTTACGTTAAATATGTGGGAAGGCCTGCTGTGGGCGTTTAAGGAAAATCAACGGCTATAATAAGTTTATAATAGGCATAATTTTAGGCGCAAAGTCAATAAATCTTAAATTAAAGTACAGGAGACTGGCAGCGCAACACATAGCAACAACTATAATATGATTCAAATAGGAAAATGTGTATGTGTATTGTGTAGGGGCAGATGTTAGAAAAGTTTTTAGAATACACCACAAGCTCTCTGTTGTGGTATGCAAAAAGATTTATGGCATTATAATTATGTAGGATTTTTTTTTAATGTTATGCTTTGATAGTTGTAATAAAGCTTATACCCTCAAAAGTATTTAAGTTTAAATTAAAAAATTTTAAAAATATGTTTTCGAAAGTACAGGCTTAGTAGTTCAAGCATGTACAGGTGATTAGCAGCTCTGTAAATGGCTTTTTAATTTAAGTAAATTAAATATCATTATAATGAGGAGTTATTCACATTAAATTTTGGAACAAAAACAGTTGCTAAACGAAGTTTTCTGCAGAATGTAATCATCCAATATTCTAAACTTTTTTTTATTTATTAAATTATTAATTTATTCTTAAAATATGCAAAATGCCATATTGATTGCGTGTATCTCTCATTTCATTTAAATTTGGTATTTTCATCTGCTGCTTTGTCTGAAATTAAGTTGTCCACTTTTTGCTCCTTGAATGCTTCTATTCAAATTTGCTTTCAAAATAGCTAATTTGCATGATTTTTGATGTAAATCTTTTCGTCCAAATTAATTTATTTTAGAGCAAAATGAAAATTAGGTTAAGTATTTTGTTGCTTTCAAAATGCGTATTCAATTTAACTGAACAAGGAATTTTATAATCCATTAAAATACTTTAATATACCATTTAGCACTGTTCAAAATGGATATTTTGAAATAAATACATAAAAGTCAGAAGCAATCCCACCCGGGAAATAGTTTCTTTTTAATATCGAAAGTAATGAAATAAACAAAGGTTAAGCAAATAAACCTATTAAGTTTATACGACTTAGCCCCTATTTCATAATCTCAATAGAAACATTTTCTTCAACATAATTCTACTCAGTTGAATTGAGTATAAGCTCAGAAACTATTGCAAAAACTGAACCTTTTGCCATGTAGAATACTTGCTATTAAGTTTCTATTAAATTTACGGAATTTCCATTTGGTCAAAAAATTTTTTAGAACTTTTTTCATCAGTAAACTCTTTTTATACCCTACATGGAGGGTATATTCACTTTGTCATTCCGTTTGTACCGCATAGAAGGGGGCGTGGCAGGTATAGAAAGGTATATATATTATTGATCAGCGTCACCTTCTGAGCCGATATAGCTATGTCCGTCTGTTGAAATCACGTTTACGGGAAAACTAAGCAAGCTAATTCAATGAAAGTTGGCATACAGATCACACCTTCTTGCAAGCTGCTAGCATTTAAAAATGGGCGAAATCGAGTTACGACAACGCCTACCGCTCATACTCTATGTAAATATACCTCAGCCCATTTTGAAAAAAGTTGCTGCGATTTTGATGAAACTTGGTGATTTGGTGAACAAAATTAAGATTAGGCTAGGTTATTAATTTGCAAAGGCTCTTAAAGGGGCGTGGCACAACCCTAAATTTCACCTTTTATGAGGCCATAGCTCGTAAACCGTGCAAGATATTGTGATGATATTTAGTACACGGATGCAGATCATATACATATATCTTGAATTGTATAAAAAGTGGGCATGGCACTTTTTAACAATAAAAATTTTGATTTCATATAATTCAAAATTTGCACATTCGATTTTCATAAAAATTTACAACTAAATCTGACAATGCACAATGTCCGGAGAATCGTGCCTGATCATTTAATTGTTTTATGGCCATTTTAAAGTAAAATCTTTTACCGATTATTTTAATAAAACGTATTTTTTTTTAAATTATCGGTGAAGTGTTTACCTTAAAATGACCATAAAATAATTAAATGATCAGGCACGATTTTGCGGATCATGTTTCTGGATTCTCCGGACACTAAATAATAATTGTGCATTGTCAGATTTAGTTCAAAATTTTTTCCGATCTTGATCTTGCTTGGAGCGAACCTGGTTAAAAAGTTGCACATATTTCTTACTTTAAATGCAATTTAAAAAAATATCTGAAATTTTAACTGTCCGACCTTGAATATTAATTCAAGACAGTCTTAGCTTCAAGAAAAACCATGGCTGAAGGATGTGCTCAAAAAAAAAAAAAAATCGAAAACGAGGCCAGCTAAAATGCCGATAGCTGTGGAAATGCACATATATAGTGTTCAATGATTAATCTTCATAAAATTTGGTGCATAGATGTCAATATTATAAGCTATAAAGTTAAATAAATTTCGATGAGACTTTATCAGTGGGCATGCCACCTCCCATTTTAACATAAAGTTGGAAGTGATATTTTAAGAGAACTATTACAGCAATTTGCATGAAATTGGATGTAAGCAGTTTACTTGGTATAAGGTATGTCAGCATCTGAAGCGGGCGAAATAGCACCAGTGGGCGTGGCACCTCCCATACAAGTAAAATACCTTAAGTGGCATATCTATCGAAGTAAATGAGCAATCATTCTGAAATTTGGTATAAAAGGTTTGTTTATGGAAAGCTATTTCTGAATCAAAATCAGTTCCGATTGTATCAGTGGGTCTGTCACCGCCCTAAATTTTAAAGTTAATTAAGGTATATATCGCAAACTATTTAAGCTATTTTTCTAAAATTTAGTATGTGGATGTCAATGACGAATATAATTTACGGAACCAAAAGTAGGCGGAATTGGAGAAGTGGGCGTGGCATATTTGGTTTTCTGCTTTTCTTATCCATTTTTTTCAACATTTTCCATATTCGTTTGACTTTTTTCAACTTTTTGACTTTTCCCAATATATTCCATGTATATTTTCCACTTTTTTAACCTCTTCCAACTTGATTCGCCATTTTCTTGATTTTTTTTACTTTTTCATGAATTTTGAATTGTTTCAACATTTTTCAACTTCTTGCAACTATTTTTGTGTTTTTTAACCACTTTCAACATTTTCCACATTTTTTCGACTCTATCAATTTCTTTTAACTTTCTGCAATGGTTTCCATATATTTTAGACTTTTCGAGTTTTTTCAACTGTTTCAACACTTTTCAGCCTCTTTGAACCTTATTACATTATTTGCAACTTCTTCAACCTTTTCAATGTCTTTTAAACATTTATTTTGAAAGTACTTTCAGTGCAGTGTAGGGTATGTGAGTTTCGGCCGAAGATAAAGTAAATTAAATTAAAGTAATTTACCAAAATTGTTGTGCTATTTCTACTGAGCTAAAGCCCATGCAAATTTTAAGTATTTTTTTTTTTTGAATGATGTTCAATTGATTATCATGGGTTGTTGTTGTGAATTTTAAAGAATTTTCAAATATTAGTTCTTTGAGGAAATTTCAGTTTTTGAGCTGTGATATCTCGTGAAGTAAGGGTCATTTGACAAAACTAATATACTGCTTTTTAAGTTTTACCCTAAGGTATACTCATGCAAATTTGAACCGAATTGGAAAAAGTGGTATTCTTAATGTTGTTAAAGAAATTTTGGAGTGTTTTCCTACTAAGGCATTGAGTTTTTATAAAGCACACAAAATTTAATTCTGCAATTATGAAGAATAATGTGAAAGTTAAACTTTTTTTAACTACTTTCCACTTATACCGTGGCATTTATATTCAACTGGCACCTAGGATAATTGCAGAAATTAAAAAAAAAAAAAGTTTTAGTGTATGGAAATCCAAACAAAATTTTACAAATTTTGCATAATATTTGTGTACACTGCACTACTACCTTCACATAAAATGGTGCTGGAAAAACACGTCGTATACGTAACCTTAAATTTTTATGCAAGCCAAGCTGCAATTAAGTGAAATTCAGCAGCTTTCTAATAGAGAGCACAGCAGCATGTTGGACGAGGTACTACAAAGCAAATAGAAGACAAAAAAAAAAATTAGAACGAGTGTAAAACGAAGAAGAAGAAAAATGCATTAAAAATGCAAAAAACATTAACTACTTACGACTACGGTGAATGTAAAGTGTAAAGTGTGCTGCTACTGCAACTGCTTCTTTGCTTTTTGTGTGCTATTTAATGCTTTAAGTACGCGAAAAATTCGCATGGTCGATATAAAAGTGTTGATGCGATTTTCCTGAAGTACCATGCTACCGTTTACTTTTACTCTAATAGCACTTTAACTTTTAGCGTGAATTTTCAACGAAGCAGCATTTTGCAAAAAAAAAAAAACACTTAAAATATATTAATCTTTGCCTTGGGTGAGGTTTTCTTATTTTCAAATATTTCGGTTTTTACGAGGAGTTAACCCTAAAATCAATGATGTTAAACATTGGATATACATATTTATCAGTAGAATCTCTTGCATGATAACTGATCTTGCCAAAAGAGTTATCTTCATTCACGAAGAATGTAGTAGCAATTTTCGAAAACGTACAAGTCAGACTATATCATGTGGCCGCCGTCACCTGCATTAAATCAAAATTCACTCACTGCTAGAGATAAAATAGCTATATTTATCACTTTCTTTTACAGTGACTGTAATCAAATCAAACTCATCGTACCACCTACTGTAAAGCGTAGAACAACGTCTGACGGAGCAGCCAGTATAATTATACCTTCTAATTAACCAGAAAAAAATTCTTTTCTTGAAACTCGTTATTTTCTGTTTTAAAATTAAGAACACCATATTTTGTTGAACAAAAGCCATGTGCTAAGCATTTACTTCAAAGGACATGTTAAGTACATGCAATTTTATTTATTCTTCCAAATGTAAAGATAGCAAAACAGAATATTGCTGCCTTGTGATATTTTTATAACGTGAAACAGTTTAAAAAGAACAAAAGAAGGTAAAATTGTACTTTCACCACACCTGACTTTTAAAATCATACTGTACCACACCTTCTTTCCTTTAGTTACATGAATAAAGAAAGAATTTTTGTTATACTCATTAATAACTTATTGCATTTGCTGCTGTATTTGTTATAAGTTTCTGAAAGTAACTAAAGTGCAATAGCAAATAGGGTAGGTCAAAAAAAGACATAAATAAAAATATCTTCTTTTTAAAAAATTGTTTCGCAATTTTACTTACGCCGAGAAAATTCCATTCTCTAGTTCATTGTGAGTAAAAAATTGTATGCGAATGGATTTGTATTTTGAAGTTGCAGTTTTCTTTTCAAAATACCATAATTACAAAGGTTTTTTACCAATATTTTATTGCAGCTAGCTACAAATTTGTTATACAAAGTCTTGACCTGCGACTTATCATTCCACAAATAACCAGGAGACCGACCACTGTTCGGTTTTTCGTTTAGTAGTATGGGCAATGTTGAAATGGGTTGAAAAGGCGAAAAATGTTGAAAAAGTCGGAAGAAAATGGAACAGACAAAAGTTGAGAGAAGTTGAAGCAGGTGAAAATGGCTGATAAAGTCAATAATATATGAAAAGTGTTGAAAAAGTTGAAAGAGGTTGAAAATCTCCAAATAAAATCTCATAAAAAGTTGAATAAAGTTGACAAAGTCGGAAAAATATGGAAAATGTTGGCAAAAATTGAAAGAGTTTCTAAAATGTTGAAACAGTTGAGAGAAGCTGAATAACTCAAAAAAAAAAGTGAATGAGGTTGAAAATGTCGAAAAAAGCTGAAAAAGGTTGAAAAAGTTGGAAAAATATGGAAAATTTTAAAAAAATTGAAAGAGGTGGAAAACTGTTGAAACAGTTGAAAGAAATTGAATAACTCAAAAAAAAATTAATTAGGTTGAAAAGTTCGAAATAAATTGAAAGAGGTTCAAAAACTCGAAAAAAGTTGAATATCTCTAAAAAAATTTAATGAGTTTGAAGAAGTCGAAAAAAGCTTAATGAGTTTGATAAAGTCGGAAAAATATGGAAAATGCTAAAATCCGTTGAAAGAGGTTGAAAAAGGTTGAGAAAATTGAAAGAAATTGAATAACTCAAAAAAAGTTGAATGAGGTTCAAAAAGTCGAAATAAATTGAGATGTTGAAAAATTCGAAAAGAGTCTCTAAAAAATTGAATGAGGTTGAAAAAGTCGAAAAAAGTTAAATGAGGTTGACAAAGTCGAAAAATATGGAAAATGTTAAAAAAATTGAAAAAGGTTGGAAAATGTTGAACAGTTCAAAGAAATTAAATAACTCAAAAAAAGTTGAATGAGGTTAAAAAATTTGAAATAAATTGAAACAGGTTGAAAAACTCGAAACAATTAATAGGATTGGAAAAAGATGAAAGAGGTTGAAAGATTCGAAAAAAGTTGAAAGGAGTTGAAAGTCTCCAAAAAAATTGAAACATCTTGGTAAATTAAGTTAAATTGAAAGAGGTTGCAAAAGTTGAAAGGAAAATGTTGAAAAAAGTTGAAGCAGTCAAAAAATGTTTAAATAAATCACAAGACGACCCAATAACAACATTTTGTTATAATGGGAAGTACCACGCCCACTGATGCAATCCCGTCGAAGTCCATTTAATTTCAAAGTTTATTGTAACCGACATCTCTATACCAAATTTTAAAAAGATAACTCTCATAGTACACCAAATATAACACAAAACGTTTAATGCTTGTATGGAAGGTGCCACGCCCACTGATGCAATACCTTTGAAATCTCTTTAGTTTCATAGCCTATAGTAACCGACATCTTAGCACCAAATATTTAAAAGATTACTCTCATAGCACACTAAATATTACTTTAAACGTTCTCTGCTTGTATGGGAAGTGCCACGCCCACAGATTCTTATGCGCCCATTTTTGTTTAATGGGCGCATAATGTTTTTATAGCGAGTACATCCACCATGTTGAGTTCCATAAAGACTGCATTAGTAGTTCTCTTATTATTATACGTTTCTAAATATTGTGGGCTGTGCCACGCCCTTCAACCATATATTTAATTATATATATATTTACATAGAATTATTGCTCATTTAATATAATAGGAGATAGGAGACATAAATTTATCTTAATTCATACTCAAAAGGATTTTCAGCTAAGTATGTATGTGCTCCTTTCGATGAATTTATTGGTTTTTATTTTTTATAATAAAATATTTTTATGACTATACCTTTGTTTGTTATGGCAAATTGCATCAATTTACAATCTTATCCCTTAAAAGAAAAAGTATTAGTTATAAAAAGAGAGAGAGAGAGATAGAGAGAGAGAGAGAGAGTGCATTGCGTGTAAGGGTTTTCGTTTCAAACGCTACAATTTTGATAGTCAAAATGTGAAAAGTTAGAATTTCAAGGATGCTTTTCAGACTTTGAAGAGCAAATATATATAGTTTTTTTTTTATTATTTTTGACACACCCAAGAGTGCATTAATATTTTCGCTGGTGCTTTCGAAAATTTTATTCTCTCTTCATTCCAAATGTCTTAGTTCAGCAAGTTATTTCTATTCTATTGCTAGAAAATTTTCAATTTTATTTTGCTGGTTCCTTATTTACTTTGTATGCCTGTGAATGTATTTAGTTTTCCGAAACTGTTGAAACTCAGGTGCTTAATATTATTGCTGACTTCCTGTTGTTGTTTTTTTTTTTTGTTTATGAAACGCAAGCGTGCGAACACGTGCTGCTTAAAGCCCTTAAGTTTTTAATTAGTTGTACTTAAGTTTCGCCTGAAAGTTGGAAGCTTCTTTTTTACTTTCTTGCTAACATTTATTGGTTGCTACATTCTATCTAAAGTTTGCAATGAAATGCTTTGGTAGCGCTTCATTTTTAATTAAGACATTCATTGTAATTTCCTGAAAGTTTAGCAGCAGCTAGTTGGAAGAATTTATCAGTAAGCTAACTGCAACTTTTCAAAAGCTCTTAATTACAGCAAGTTTAATTTAGCTTTTTTTTCCCTTTTATGTGGCGTTTAACATGTCGTATGAGTGATATTTAATTAAAGCAATGAAATAGAGAAGGAAAATTTATTTGTTTGCTTGTGGATATTGTGAAACTTCAAAAATGTTTTTTTGGCAACTGCATAGAAATAATAAATTGGCTCAGATATTATTAAAAGCAGCATTTTAGCAAACTTCAATTTCATTTTGGAATATGATAAACTCAAACAACGTAAGAGATATTAATAAAAGTTGCTCATACGTCATGCTGAACTAGCTGAATTATAAAATACAACCGATATTTTATTTAATTATTAAACTACGCTTGTGATCTTGCGGTAAGTTTGGTTAGCTTATCCTCTCTTCGTTTAAAATTGAAAGCAAGAATTTTGAAATTTTTGCAAAATATATTTTCGTATGTTGCTGCAATACTTTTTTGTTGGCCTTAACAAAATATAGCAATTTCATAATTGTTAGTGTAAATATTTATTATATAGCGAGCGTACACAATATTTTAACGTAAATAATAACAAATAACGGAAGCGGATGCTGCCAAGTCATAATGCATCCGAAAGTCAGTAACAGCTATTACAACGATAGCAACAACGTCAATAGACAGCAGCACTAAGCCAACGATGGTAATGTAGCAGAACGCTGACGTTGTCATCGATGTCAAGGACACATGTGAATATTGAACATAGTATGCACAGTGGGCAATAATGCAGATGTATCCAACGTTATTGAATATTCTAACTGATATATTCGTCACTACGCAAATGAGTGGAATTTTTTACCGAATTTTTGTTTACGTAATCGAAACGCAGTCCAACTGTGAAACATTCATACATATGGTCTATTTTGCTGCTGCCGTTAAAGCTTTAATCCTGATATCTGCAAACTAATTTGACAAACGAAGCATCAGAATATACGTAAAATGTTGTTAAATGACTTTTTCTTTAACTGATTCACTAGGATCTAGAAATTTAGCAGTGAAAAAATATGCAATTTGTTGGATAAAGTTGACTAATATTGAATAAGTTGAAATATTTAAAAAACATTTAAAATAGTTGAAAAGCCAAAAATAAAAATTAAGAAAATTGTAAGAGGTTGAAAAACGTCAATAAAGGTTAAAAAAGTAGTGTGGGCAATGTTGAAATGAGTAGAAAACGCGAAAAATGTTGGAAAAGTTGGAAAAAAATGGAACAGAAAAAAGTAGAGAGGTTGAAGCAGGTGCAAATGGCTGATAAAACCGATAATATATGAAAAATTTTGATAAAGTTGAAAGTGGTTGAAAATCTCCAAAAAGTTGAAATTCTCGAAAAAAATTGAATAATGTTGAAAAGTCAAGAAAAGTTGATTAAAGTTGGCAAAGTCGGAAAAATATGGCAAATGTTGACAAAAATTGAAAGAGGTTGTAAAATGTTGAAACAGTTGAAAGGAGCTGAATAACTCAAAATGTTGAATGAGGTTGAAAAAGTCGAATAAAGCTGAATAAGGTTGAAAAAGCCGGAAAAATATGGAAAATTATAAAAAAATTGAAAAAAATTGAAAATGGTTGAAACAGTTGAAAGAAATTGAATAACTCAAAAGAAAATTAACTTGGTTGAAAAGGTCGAAATAAATTGAAAGAGGTTCAAAAACTCGGAAAAAGTTGAATATCTCTAAAAAAATTGAATGAGCTTGAAGAAGTCGAAAAAAGCTGAATGAGTTTGATGAAGTCCGAAAAATAAGGAAAATGTTATGAAAGAGGTTGAAAAATGTTGAAAAAGTTGAAAGAAATTGAATAACTCAAAAAAAGTGGAATGAGGTTCAAAGAGTCGAAATAAATTGAAAGAGGTTGAAAAACTAGAAAAAATTTGAACATCTTTAAAAAAAATTGAATGAGATTGAAAAAGTCCAAAAAAGTTGAATAAGGTTGGAATAAGATGAAAGAGGTTGAAAGATTTGAAAAAAATCGAATGAGGTTGACAAAGTCGGAAAAATATGCAAAATGTTATAAACAGTTGAAAGAGGTTGAAAAATGTTGAAAAAGTTGAAAGATATTGAATAACGCAAAAAAAGTTGAATGAGGTTCAAAGAGTCGAAATAAATTGAAAGAGGTTGAAAAACTCGAAAAAAGATGAATGTCTCTAAAAAATTGAATGAGGTTGAAAAAGTCGATAAAAGTTGAATGTGGTTGACAAAGTCTGAAAAATATGAAAAATGTTAAAAAAATTGAAAGAGATTGGAAAATGTTGAAAATTTTAAAGAAATTAAATAACTCAAAAAAAGTTGAATGTGGTTAAAAAATTTGGAATAAATCGAAAGAGGTTGAAAAACTCGAAAAAATTTGAAAATCTTTAAAAAAAATTGAATGAGATTGAAAAAGTCCAAAAAAGTTGAAAAAGGTTTGGAAAAAGATGAAAGAGGTTGAACGATTTGCAAAAAGTTAAAAGAAAAAAAATTTAAACATCTTGGTAAATTTAGTTAAGTTGAATGCGGTTGCAAAGTTGAAAGGAAAATGTTTAAATAAATCACAAAATGACCCACTTACAACACGCCCACTGATGCAATGCCGTCGAAGTTCATTTAATTTCAAAGTTTATTGTAACCGAAATCTCTATACCAAATTTTGTAAAGACAACTCTCATAGACCACTATACAATACCAGGTTAGGCAATAGAAATGATAGGTTATGTTCACACAGCTGTCCTTTCCACACCATTCAAAACTTGCAAAAATTTATGGTAAAATAAGATTCTTTTCAAAAGGAGCCTCGATATTTAAAACTTTCCCACCAACATCACTAAGCAAGTACCATACACTACAACACTAGTGGGTGTCAACTTTGGTTATTTCCAATGTAGCACATTTTTTTTGTTTTTATTTTCTGAACTTTTTTAAAGTATATTCCAATTTTTGTGCTTTGTGTTTTTACAACTGGTAAAAGTTCAACATGAGTTCTTCATGTAAGTTTCACTTGAGCTGCATAGGACTTGCTGTCCTTTCATTTTAAATTATGCTCTTGAGTATTGTCAGTGTTGTTGTTGTTGTTGTTTTTTTCGTGTTTATTTTATGTGTTGCATCTGACAACAAATGCTTGTTGCCACACAAGTGTCCAACATCAAACATTTTTTTTTGCATTTCTTATATTGCTAACATGTCCTTGATGTCAATGAATTGTTGAGTTATTATCATTGTGAATGTGGCAGAAGAATAGCGCTACTGTCACATGTCTTGCAGATTAGTTGTATGAAAATTTTGTGGAAAATGCAATTTTTGCGGCTTAAAAAATTTAGTTGTCCGCTAAAATTGATAAGCTTTTTTGCTAGGATTTTTGAAAATTTGTTCAATTATTTAGAGTGAAAAAATTAAGTCTTATTATGAAAATGTTGGGACAAGTTATTGTAGAATTATTGCTATTATTCGGTAAATGCAGAACTTTATGTTTTTGAGCATATTACAAATTGGGATCACTCATACGCCCTGTTCATCGAAACGAGTGCACTTTGAATTACAATATCTCAGCTACGATGTAACCAAGAACTCTTGTGCCGAAGTCATATATTATCTATTTTCAATGATAGAGGAAAGTATTAAAATATATTAAATGGCCACCATAAGTTTATGGCAAAGCATAAGCTGGGCAAAATTCCAAAAATTGTCATTTTAACTTTTTATGTTATCAGCAATACAATTACAAAATATTTTAGCTGCGATGCTTATTCTTCTTATGAAAAATATAAATAAGATAAATACTCACCAAGAAAAATTAAAAAATATGAGGTCTCTTTATAACTGTTGTATAAGCCTCTTTGTCGTGATTGGGAAGCTTCACTGCAAAATTTGTGGAAATTCTTTTCCTAACGGTTTGTTGTACTTTACGGAAATTCTTTACAAAAAAAAAAATGATGAAGTTTTTTTTGAATAAGAAAAATCGTTAAGGACGTCATTAAAATGATTTATACCGCACTTTTGCTGCCATGCCAAAACTCCAATTAATCTGTTGATTTTCCTACTCAAATAAATATTGATTGCATGCGATTTCTATACAGCAAGCAAAATGGACAAAGTTGACTTAAATTTGCTTTTTTTTTTGCTGAAACCTCTTCATTCATTACTGCTTTTCAATAAAAAATGCTCTTGTATATTTTCACAATTCCTCTTTTCACATCCTTTTCATTTTTTAGGAAATTTTCCACGAACACTCAACACATTTACGTTTTCTCAAGGAGCATCAGGATGCACAATTGCTACGTTCGTCCAGCGTACCCGAACGTTTGCGTCAGACTTTACTTGCCAATTATCGTAATGGCAGTCGACATGCTCCCTACTTTATACATGGTCCACATGGTTCTGGCAAGAGCAGCATTATTTGCGAACTTTATAGGCAGGCACGCGAGTGGTTCAGTTCAGGTGATTTACCAAAGAGCAAGGCGTTGAGATTGCATCGGGTAATACGTTTTGCTGCCGCTACACCACGTTCCGCCTATAATCTTGAACTGTTGCGCGTTATTTGTCAACAGCTTTCAATTATTTTCAATATACCCGAAGGTTATTTGCCCAAAGACGCATCCTTTGATCCCCTATACATTGCGAATTGGTTCCAGAATCTGGTGCGCCGCATTGAGGATATGAATAATGATATTTTATTTCTCTTTATTGATGATCTACATTTGCTGAATCCACTAGATTGCGATATAGTGGCAGCGCTCTCATGGTTACCCATTTCATTGCCTTGGAATGTACAGTTGATATGTACGACCACCACACCCATCGAACAGCTAAAGTTTACCACCATGCAAAAGGATCGTTTTAAATCGCAAGAATTTTTATTTGATCTTTCAGCAGAGGCAAATCGTACTGAACTGCGTTTGCCCAGAAAAAGTGCTGCATCATTCGAAGCCTACGTTGTGCAGCAGTTCGATTACTTTGAGCGGCGTTATGGTAAAAAGGGATTTGGTCGGCTATCGGCGTACATAACCTGCTCAGAGTATGGGCTGTCTGAGACAGAACTTTTGGAGCTGCTGATGCCGACTGAAAATCCTGAAATGCATATTGAGTCTGAGCATGGCAATTTTGGTTTTTCATCGTTCAAAAAAATACGCACGGAAATGGGTGAGTTTATATAAAGCATTATATGAAAATTTAAAAAAAAACATAAAACTATGCCATAAAAAGGAAAGATATAAATGCAAACAAATTTACTGCATAGTTTTAGGTTTTAGCTGTCAATTATTACTTTATTTCCATTTAAAATTTGTACAATTTTACTTGCAGCATTTTTGCTACGTGAGAAAATCATGTCCGGCAAAGTGCTCTTACAATGGCGTCATACGTACTGCGCGCAAATCGCAAAAGAACGTTACATGGACCCCAAGAGCACACGTGCAATGCATACAGAAATTGCAAACATTTTCTTTCAGCAAGAGAACGATGATGCCGATGACTGCAGTAGTAGGAGCAATACCAGCCAAGAAACCGACAAGCAATCAGGTAAAATAAATACAAAAATTATTTATACGTACAAAATTAGAGAAAAACAGTAAAATAAATAGAATCTTGTTAATGTCAACATTTGTAGCAAATGAACTTAAACACTTTATTTTTATCTCTTATTTACTTCTATTTCAACATCTCCAACAACACCAACGACAGTTGTCAGTCAAAAGGATAAGGAAAAGGATAACATTTCTGCTGGTCGAAAATCCTCTTCACATCACTACGATGATACATCAACCTTTTATAATCCCATTGCTGCAGATGTTTCATATAGCATGCGACATGTGGAGGAGTCTTGGCATCATTTGATGCGTTCTGATGATATGACGAAATTCAAGCAAATTGCTGTATGCAATTTTGATTTTCTACTAGCAGCGGTGAGTACTTGCAGTTGATATGAGAGAAAAATTATCAAAATATTTTAGGAAATAATTCTTTCGGAGCAGTTAATGTGACATTTGAGCGATTGAAAGCTGAAACGCCATGTTTCAAACTATTTTTTTAAAATTACTGGTTTACACTTTGGTGTATTCTCTTTTTTGGCAAAATTTCTGCTGACAGAAAAGACAAATATCCAAATGAATTTTAAAAAAATTATCGTAATTTTCAGCTTTCAGTGGCTTGTTTGAGCAGCAATTTCTTGGTGGCCACAATCAAAACGTGATTTATTTTATAGAGTAATTAAATGTTCATAGCAGTATATAAAAATTGTGTTGCTAAGATGCATCAAACCAAAATTATCAGTTTTCAAAATTTTTAAAAAAGTTACAATTTTCACTGCCTAATAGTTCAATGCTGCTCATACGCCACGTTATTACGATAAGAAAGTTTTGTTTTTTCTGATTTAGATGTATAAAATTTTATTATGGGAATTACTATTATACTTACGTTTTCAAGAAGCTCAACTAAAATATAACATAAGACAGAGATATCACGAAGTTTTTTGACTATTTTTAAAATCATTTCACCCATATTTAAAGCAAAAATAGAAAATTTTTATTAGTAAAAGCTGAGAGATTAAAAAAAAGTTTTCAAGGACATCAGGGAAGGCTTCTATTTTTACAAACGCAATTAGCGTTATTTCCAATTATCTGCTTAACTGGCATTATGTATTGAAATTCTACCTATATTCTGATTCTGATAATTTTATGCTGATGCCGTACAACCTTCTGTTTTAAGTATTTTTTTTTTAAATAACTAAGGCAAATATTTATATAAAAAAACTCACGTTAAAACTTAAAGAAATACGTAGCATCAAATTCGAAGTATCGATAATTTTAAGTATCGTCAAGTGTCATATTTAACTCATTACTAAATAGCAAGGTTACATTAAACGTAGCTATGTTCTATTGTAACGTATTGCTAAAGTTAAGTTGCATAAAAGCTGACAAACACAACAGTCGAGCGAGGACATGTGCAAGAGTTTAGCTTAATTGCAATTAACACTTTAGCATTTATTTAATATTTGCAACTGTTAATTTTCCAGTTGCTTTGACTTTAGTCAATTTGCAATTAGTTGATTTAATTAAGTTGTAAGACTTTTACTTTCACTGTCTACATTTTGCTTGAGGTATTTAACTTTTCCTTCAGTGTCAATTTTCTGAAGTGTTAAATTATATTGGTCCTTTAAATAAAATACGATTCTTAATAATTGCAAATTTAATTTACAAAGTTTTATTTAATTTGACGTTAGTTGCTTCTTCTTCTTAACTTTCTGCTTTTATTGGAATTCTCACTTTTATTTCCTGCTTCAATTTCTGTTGACATGGATAGTTTTTTCTTTATTGCTTTTTAAAAGGTCCAATAAAATGAATTTGCTGTGATTTTTTTATTTCTTTAAACTTTCTTTGACGCAAAAAAATATGTGTATTTTCTTGAAGTAATGCAAAACGATACTGAACAAAACTATCGTGACAGTTTGACACAACTCACGCATGATCTGTCGTAAAATCCTGAAAAAAATTTGATAAAGGACCCGTTATGAGAGAAGACCACTGCAGCTTTGTCGAAGCTCTGCTTTGCGTTCAGTCACAAATTTGCATTTGTGGTCTCATTATTATGATATAAACTATGAACTTGTAAAGGTGTTTTCTTCACATACCCAACACTGCATTGAAAGTACTTTTTAAATAAATTTTATAATTACGTTGCAAAGGTTGAAAAGATTTAATAAGTCGAAATAATGTAAAAATGTTCAAAAAGGTTGAAAAGTCAAATAATTTGAAAAAATCTGAAAAAATATGGAAACCATTGAAAAAAGTTGAAAGAAATGGAATAAATCAAAAATATATGGCAAATGCTGAAAAATTGATGGAAAAGTTGAAAAAATTAAGAAAATGTCGAATAAAGTTGATTGAGGTTTAAAAAAGTGGAAAAAAATACATTTGGAATATATTGGGAAAAGTTAAAAGCTTGAAAAAGTCAAAAGAATATGGAAAATGATGAAAAAAAATAGAATAAAAATGAAAAAGACTAAATATTCCACGCCCACTTCTCCACTTCCGCCTACTTTGAGATCAAAAAATTATATTCGTGATTGGCATACGCATACAGAATTTTACCACAATAGCTCGTATAGTTTGCGATATATTCAGTAATTAGTCTTAAAATTTAGGGCGGTTACACACCCACTGGTACAATCCAAACCTCTTACGACAAATTTCAGTATGATTGCACATATATTTCGAATTAAGGTATTTTAATTGTATGTGAGGTGCCACGCCCAGTAGTGCTATTTCACCCGCTTTTGATGCAAACATACATACCTTATAGTAAGTTATCCACTTACATAAAATTTCATGCCAATTGATGCAATCTTTCTCTTAAAATATCGCTTCCAACTTTATGTTCAGGTGCCACGCCCACTTATGCAATCCCGTCGAAATTCATTTTATTTAATTTATATGCTATACCTGCTCGGCCCCTTCTGTGCGTTACAAACGGAATGACAAAGTGAATATACCCTCTGTGTAGGGTATGAAAAGAGCCCAAAAATATGCAATACAAATATAATTTTCAATTCTACTCATTTTAAGGAGTCATAAACTCAACGCTTAAAATTCAAAAGACACAAAAATCCTATAAATTTGCGAGAGTATTTCAGCTAAAATAGCGATAACAAAAATCATTGGAAGAAATTGAACTAATTTTGGTACATCATTCAAAGCATTCTGAAAGCATTTTACTTGTGGTACCTTTACATAAGCGTATAAAAGTTTCCATCATGACTGAATAACAGCCATATTTTTATTTAATACTGTTCCTTACAAATTTATGTTTTAATAAAACTTTTTTTGTTGTTTGAAAATTGTGCTAAAATTTTGTCTACCTTGCATGGGATTAATCATCATCATCGTCGTCGTCATCGTAAAAGTTTTTAGAAGTTGGAATAAAAAGTTTTCACTGTTGGGTTGGTCAAGTACTTAAATATCGAAGAATAGCAAAAGCTGTCAAATTATAAAAGCTACTAAATATGCTATTAAATGTTATGAATTCGCGTATGCCAGCAGACTGCTGCGCGCAATATTGAATATTTCAGTAGCACAATTTTTTAAAGGAGCAAAATGACTACGAAAAAGGATATTCAAGAAAATCCATAAGAAAAGCTATTATGGCCAAAAAAAAAAAAATGATCAAAATCTTTAAAACTAAAATTTCTGATAATTTAAGTTATCTTTATTAAATAGGATAGTTATTCCTTGAATAAGAGAAACTTTAAACTTAAAATGATACAAAAGAAAGTTTTGGAACAAAATATTGTGTGCTTGGCTTAAACAAAGCTTTAGAAAATCAAAGTGGCATGCGGTCAAGAATTGCAGCAGTCAACCTTTATGCAAAGAATTTGAACAAAAATTTTGGATCATTTCCTTAAATCACAATTTAGCGAACATGAAAAACTAAAACACTGCAATTAAAAATGAACCTAAGTGAAAATAAAGCCAAATCAAAGCATGTGAAAGAAATTTTATTTTCCTCTTGAATTTAAAGTACACAATATTAAATAGTTTAATAAGTAATTTAACGACTTTAAGATACTTGTAGTTGTGACAAACACACACTGTTGCGCACAGATAAACATCAGCGCTCTCGTCATTAATTAAATTTATGCTTGAAATCGATGCTTTTAATTTGACGCTTCATCATTTGTATGAAAATTACGTGCTTTGCGTTGGAAGCTTCATCAATTACAACCTTCGCAAATAGGCAACGACATGATCGCCGCCATACCTTCACACACACACACACATGTAAACTGACAACATAGACATGAGTCAAGGACTTTGCACTATTTTCGCCTTCGATGTCAGTGTTGCTGTTGTTGTGACACGCTAAAAGTCTAAAGTCAGAAAGTTTTCGAACATAAAATGAAATTATAATGTTTAGCTCCAAGTTTACGTCATTATTTTTTAATGCTGCACTTAACGAGCAGGTGGAAATAGAAGGAGAATTTAAAAAAAAAGCTTAAAATATAGTATGGGTTAAATTTTACAAAAAATTTAAAGAAGAAAAAACTGAGTTTAATTACTAAACTATATTTTGTTGTATCTTTACGAAACGTTATATTAGAGCTGATGTTTTTTGGGACTAAAATTCAACAAGAATGTTAAATTGAGTTAATTACGTCTTATAAGACTTAAATTAATATGTTTTTTGAACTTTTATTGAATAAGTTTCATCACTTATTAGAGCACTAAAAAAACGTACAAATTCGTTACTGGCCGCGGGGTTTTCCCAAACTTATGATAACTACACTGTTCACAAGGCAGCTCAATTGAAATTTTTTTAAAGAAATTTTCTTAGTCATATGTAGTAATGTAGTCCGTTGATAAAAATTTTAGTTAAAATACAATGGACTGCTTACGTTGCATGTCCGATGTAACTTAAGTCTCGGCTATAATCCTTAATTTATACATTTTATCTGTACAACAAGAATTTTAAAGTTTAACCAAAGGCTGCCCAAAAATCTCAACTCAATATAAGACTTTCTTTTCAAAAATATTATTATATAAAACACGTCTTAAAATTTTACTACACGCTCCATTAGTTTCACAAAAGCAAAGAAACTTTAATGCTGTTAACTGTGCTACATGTTAATAGAAATTTTCAACCGTGTGCGGCTTTCTTTCTTTACAACGTGCGTCAACAACGACACGACGACACGTAGTCGTTGGTGTATGTCTATTGTGCGTCAGTGGAAGTTTGTCATTGTCGTTGCCGTCTTCAACCGTGTTCATCATTCGAGGCTTTTGTTCTTGACATTGTTGTCAAAGTTGATGATGCTGCCAATGTTGTTTGCTACCTGCTGCTTTTGTTTGTTGTTGTTCTTTACGTTGCTGCTGCTTCTATTGTTACTTCTAATTACAAGTCTGACAATTGATGTACAAATATTAGCTTAGCAAAAGTTCATGAGTTAGCTGACGCGTAACTAGTCATCAAGATAATGAAGCACAATACATAATAGTTCAGGAATTTCTATTAATTGTGACTTAAGTCATTCTCGATTCATTGGGGCAGTAACGTTTCTTTAGTAAGTGAAACAAAATGAAGTCTATTATTTAAGTAATTATAATATATTTTCGGTAGCTTCTATAGATTTGTTTTGAAAAAATGTTGCAGCAGTGGTAGTGATTTATATGTAAATGTAGTTATTACTTTTCTTAAATCAATTGAATAACGCAAATGCATGCCACAGCTAAATTTGGTCTACGAACTGTCCTGTGGAGCATAAAAGCGATTCAGAATTATTTAAAAAAATTACCAGAAGTTAATAGCTCTAAATTGATATATTCTCCATGAATTTGCTTGCAATCAAGTCTTAACAATGGTTTTGCTCTGAGTTGCTCCAAGAAATGTTGTAAGGTGAGCCTCCTCTACCTTAGTATAATCGGATTGCACGTTGATGTCTTGTAGTCTTCGTATAGTAAATGGCTCTTAAATCTTGTGATATTTTTTGTGATAAATTCTTGGATGTACGCATTCAAAATAAAGATTTTAGAGTTATTTGTAAAATGTCTGTTGTTCGAAAATGCGCCATCTTCCGAATTAATAAATCCTCTTTTCCTATATACATGTTGTAAGTGTGAAAAAGAAGGCTACTTTTCTGTCCATTAGCTTAACTCATCTAAAATTCCATACGAGTTCATGATATCTTCTGTTCACCTTGAAGGACCGTAGTACATAGTATCCTCTAAAAATTTAATCGGCGATGATAGGGCTATATATACTTTGTACTTTTTGCCGCATTGGCAAATGTTGGCAGGCACTGTTGCGTGCTTGATTTGGTTCGTAAGTCTCTCTTATGAAGCTTTGCCCGACTAATCTCAGACATACTAACGGGTGATCCAATAAGAGCTTCCTTCTTCGTTTTCTAAATAAAATACATAAAAATCAATGTATTGATGCAAATCCTTATTTGGAATGATAGTTCGCTTATAATTACACAAATTTATTTTTTGTGTATTGACATATTCAGATTTTTTGAAGAAAATATGTTTTGTAAATTTTTTATAAAAATATCAGTTTACTAAATGTATGATTCTGTGCAACAAAAGACTTCTGGCGTGAGTAAATCAAAAATATATTTCCAATGTAAAGCGCACAGGCTATACTTAATTAAAATAAAAAGAAAATTTTAGAAAATGCTCACACGAACTATTTAATTAAATAGTGACGTAAATTACGTCAATAAGAAAAAAATGTTCCCAATAAAAAGTCTACTCATTATTATTCTTACGTTATTTTCGTTTCTTTCTTCCACAGGTACAAACTGTCTCTATCAGTTATTTGCGTTGTCTAATCGAACACGTTCGCTGCTATCTGTTGGATCGTGACATTGAACTAATTTACTATACGATACGCAAATCCAGCGATGTACTCACACGTGACCCAATGCAATTAGGTTCACAGGTAAGGAGACGCATAGAAAAAAAAATATCATTCGTTTTATTTACTGCCAACACAAAACAAAGAGCACAAAACTTTCACTTAGATAACAAAAAAATGTAATAAAAAATAAATAAAATCCCAGAACAAAGCTATATTTTAGTAGCCAAAGTTAACGAGCAGCTTCCTCATATCTTACTTAACACACTTACATACTACATCATATACATAACATCATGCTGCATGCACGTTACGCCAACCAACCACCTTTTACATCATCACAAATTTTATATACTTTCTTGTTCTTCTTCTCTTTCACATATCTTTGTCATCAATTAGCTTATCTCATGGCTACGCCCGGTGAGCGAACATGATGAAAATGACAATTCACTGCTCAGTATCACCGTGCGCTCGGCAACAGCTTGGTGTGATGGTTATACGGTACCATTGTTGGTACCACTTACTGGCTGGCTGCCAGCACCGTTACCTTCACAAATACGCACCATGACCGTTTCAGGTACTGGACCCATACGTGATATTTGTGTGGCACCAACAAAACAGCATCTGATATTGGCCACCAATTCAGGTGATGTACAGATGTGGCACATTATGAGTAACTCACTGGATCATATTTTCAAGGGTGAGTATTGTGGGATTTTGCGTGGGCATTGGGGTTGGTTGAATTGAGTGGATTGTTAAGCAAAATTATTTTAAAGTATTCTCAGTGGCACAATAGACATTTTTAACATCACGTTGAATAGAAATTTTTGTGTGACTTCCTTTCAAGTTATTTATTACTTTGTTCAAAATATTACAATGAAGTAATATTATGAAGTAATTTTATAAATGAGATTAAGCCACTTACAAAATTATCTGAAATTTATTTGTTTCACTTTAAGCGATGTGCAAGTTGAAAAAAATGCTGCCGCCAGCATTTATAATATAATATTTCATATTTAGATATTTTTTCGTTAATTTCTGATTGTTTGATAAATGAGAAAACATTTTATGCTTCTTCCATTTTATAATGGAAAAAAGCTAATCATAGAAAATAAATTATGGTTTTTAACTATTTGCTACTATGTTGTACAAAACTACCACCTAAACCTAAAGAGTAATTTCTCATTAAGCAAAAAATGTCCACCTAAAGGCTATGTAGTACATACTTTGCGATTTAAAAATTAATTTCATTAGCTGATATTTGAACTTTATTCTAACCAAAAAAACTAAGTAACTTCACACGTATTTCAGCTTACAAAGAAATTTAATTTAAAAAGTTTTAATAGGATATCAAAATCAATTGAAAATTATTTTCAATTTTTTGCAATTAAAATCACTCATACGACACCATGTGCCAACGTAATAAGCCAAATAAAGAGAAAAATGAAAATAAAATGAGTCAAAATAGAAATACGACATGAACAATAAAAGTTTTCTCATTATTACGCTCTAATTGTTGGTGTACCTCGGAGCAGCCAAAAGTGGGTTGACAGGGCGCATTGGGTGTTTTTTCCAATTTCCGAACAAATGAACTTTAGCAACTGGTCGTCGTCGGTGGCAGCATTTTATAATCCACATATGCTACGAAAACACTTATTTAACTTCACACTCCACCTCTCTCTCTCTAACACTCTCTATTTATTTTGTTTCAATATCTTCTTTATTCACTTACAGGACACACAGCAGCGGTCACGTGCTTGTTGGTCACACCGCAATCTGATATTTTACTGACCGGCTCTGAGGATTCTACTGTGATTGTGTGGAACGTGAGCAATCATGAGCTAAAGACGCACATTAAGTATGTGTTGTTGCTGCTACTATTGTTGTTGTCATTATTATTGCTTTACAGCTGTGACAAGTTTTTATCTGTATTTTCTGTTGCTTTCTACTTTTCCGCTTTTTTTTTTTTGCTTCTCTGAATTTTGTCTGTTTTTTTTTTTTATTTTTCAACTTTCTGTTGTGTTTTGTTGTTTGTTTCCGGTTGTTTCATTTTCACTACATTCTGTTTTTCACTTTCAGATCACACACAGCCATTGTTACGTGCGTCGCAGCTGGCGTCAATAACACATTGGCCATCAGTGGCAGCGAGGACGCAACAATTGTCATTTCGGACATGCACAATGGAAAAATGGTGAGTTTTTCAATCAACGTTTTTGATTTGTGGGTTTTAAATTTAAAATTCGTTACAAAGTATGGAAGTATTGGTTGTGTGCGTATATTAGAAAATTACTTAAATTGCCTTAAGCTTTTTAGTTTCAGCTTTTTAAACTAATTTTTTTAAATAGAAGTAGAAAATCAAATGAAATAGGTTTATACAAGGAAACAAAGGAACGTTTTTTTTTGACATTTTAATAATAAAATCACCAACAAAAGCATCTGATATTTTGAACTTAATAAACTGTCAAGTTAATCAATAAAAACTGTCAAAATAAGATTTTGACAAACATATAGATTTTTAAAGGATATTTGAAGAAGATTTTTTCTGTCTCCGAAAAGCAAAATTTCACAGAGAAAAAAGGAAAAAAAATTTTCTTTACGTGCAAAACTGGTTCTAGGGCCAATATGAATTTCAATATAACTCAACACTGAATTGAATTTGGGACTTTCTAAAAGCATAAAAAGTACACTTTTTTTCGATAATGCTAATAAAAGCATTTGGAAAAAAGTTGGAGTTAGGGCCTTTTAACATACCAGGATATCGATATATTTTCTCTTCTTCACAACTTTGTTAATGCTATTTTCCTAATTATGGCCTACATATCAATTGAGTGGGTAGCCAAAAATATTTTTTGGATCGTTGAAAATTGCCACCAGATACAGAGAAAAATTTAATGAGATTTTAATTCTGGACATTAATTCAAATATTTTCTACAAGTTTGAGTCTTAAACTGACGATGATTGATGCGCCATTAAAAGAATGAGTATGTTGTCAAAGTAGGAAATGATGATGCCTTATGATGATTTAATAAAGGCTCTCAGAAGCTACAAAGCTGTGATGATGTATGCTAAAAAAGCAGAAAGTTTGAAGCAATTTTTGTCAGAATATGTATTTGACCCTATTGTGCAGTTTTGCGACTTTCGTTTTGGAATGTGAGCAGTAACTTTTGAGCCTTCTGCTTATCGATAATCCAATAAAATTCATTGAGTCTTATTAAAACAAGAATAAAGTGTTAGCCTACTTCATTTATAAGCATAAACTTATGGTTAATGAACTTAAAATAAGAGAATTAATTTAATATTTTAATAAAAAAAGACACTAATTTCATAGCAGATTAAACAATTTAAAAATTAGTAACATACTAATGCGTCCTGAAAGTTGTAAGCCTTTGTATGTATGTATGTATGACGAACAGTATATGAGGTAAAAGCTGCTGCTACCACAAGCCATAAAAATCAATTTAAAATCACTTTATCATCGATGTCGGCGTTGGCAACCATGGCGTCAGACAGCTAACAAAAGTGGAAGTAAATGGCATGCAGCCAACAAAGTAATAAATTTAAAGTTTATAGCAACACTGCGCTATATACAGGATACATATCTTATGAAGATGCATACATCCGTAGCTAGATACACAATCATGATATATGCAAGTAAATATAATATGTATATGTGATTTCCATTAACAGATTCATAAAAATTATGCAAAATCAGTACGAAGATAAATAAAAAAACCAAATTATATGTACACTGAGAAAAAAGTTCAAAAAATGTAGGAATTGCTTACAAGTACTAAATACATTACTTATGTGCTTTTGAAGAAAAATTTCATGATAAAAATTATATATAAATTTCGCTTACATAAAAACTAAAATTGTCGAAAAAATTTAACCTTGAAATTAAGAAAAATTACTCAAAAATAACAAAAGTAACGTGAAAATTTTCCGTTATAACAACTGAGGAAGCAGCCTCATGCTAAAACAATCGCCAAAAAATAAAAAAAAAAAATTAAAAATTGGTGTTTAAAAATTAACTGATGTCTTACATTTCAAAATGAAATGATATAATAAATGCATTCCAAGATGGGAGCTCTCTCTTTTAAACACATTTAGAAAAAAATGTTAAAAGAAGATCCAATTTTTGAAACCTCTACATATGTATAAAGCCGGAAACTGATTCAATGCCGGATGCAATAAAATTTGCCATAAATTTAAGAAATTAGAATTGACGTTATTTTAAGAATGTTTTCATTAATTAATAGAAACTTTTTAAAATTCAAATCCTTAAGTAGCAAAAAGTCTAAACATAAATAAAAATTTGTATCCCCTCACTTAATGAAGAGTAAAACTTGTTAAGTTCACACTGATAAAATCAACAAAGTTCTCTAAAGAGTAACAAGGAAATAAAGTGACAAAAACACATTCTGAAAATGGCAGAGCCCTTGCATAGCCACATCAACACAACATTTCAAGGCAATGTAATGAGCAAGGGTATTAGATGACACAAAAAATGAAATAAAAAATGGGTGGGATTTAAAAGTTCCAAGTGGCGCTTTTTCACCTTTCATTCTATTAAAATCAATTTGAATCAAATCCAAATCATTTACATAAATAAAAATATTCAAATAAATATGGAGCATTCCACGCCAAATCCTACACCACTGTGCTTTTGTATTTCTGATTTTTTAAAATTTTTTTTTGTCTTTTTGTGCCGTACTTAATAATTTTTTCCATGAACAGAGATTAAGCGTACTATGCTTTAACGTTTTCAAAGCTGGCAAATAAATGTATATGTATACAATAAATGTATATGTATATGTATATGTATATGTATATGTATATGTATATGTATATGTATATGTATATGTATATGTATATGTATATGTATATGTATATGTATATGTATATGTATATGTATATGTATATGTATATGTGCTGACGAACACACACAAGGATACAAGTAGACATGCAAAAATATCATAGCTTAAGCAGCTTAAATGAAAATGTATCCCGGATAAGAAAATATAATGAGTTTAAGCTTAATCTTAAGTCTTCATCTACTCTACTATGTGCGGCGAACTATTTCTACCTGTGATGACGAGCAAGCGTGCACAAATACATCCACAGAAATATACAAACATACACACAGTTGTTTAGTTATTTCGCTCAGTGCACGAGTGTTTCCGTATGTCTGTGTGCTAAATTTTGCTAAAATTTGAAATTAATATGACTCATGACAAGAGCAATAAAAACAACAACAGCAACGCAAACTTAAATCAGAAGCGACATAGAAAGCATAGCTAAGTGCCACACCAAGTGTGAGTTTCGTTTTGCTTGTTTAAATGTAAAAGTGTATATGAACGTGTGTGTGTCCAAACGTGAGTGCCATACATACATTATCATCATTGCCTGCGGCTGTATCTGTTTGCATAATATGTGTCTGTATGTGTTTGCATATGCGTGTGTGTGTGCGTGCTATTATTACATTACAGTCATGCAATGAAATGCGTGCGGCATAATTTTGTGCAATTGTGATTTATGTCTGTTGAGTTTTTGTTCTGCTGAAAGCCTCAAATTATGCAAATTTTGTGGTTGATTTGCGTTCATTATCGGTTGCAAAAAAAAAAAAAAAATACCAAAAACGTAAATTCTAAATCGAAAATCTGTCAAATTTTTTTTTTTGATTGTTGCCAATTAACATTTAAGTGAGTTTTATGTTGATTCAATTGAATCTATTGGAAATTTCGCTATTAATTTTACTTCAAACTTTTGCCAGCTGTTTGTATTTTGAAATAAACACTCTACTAAATTATAAAAAGTCTTTCTGACTCAACAAATTATACTAAAATTTCGTTTAAATTTAAACTAATTATGTTGACAAAATTATGCAAATAAATTATATCTTTCTGGCTCAAAAAGCTTAATCTGAAACTCTTGTAACTTTTTTGTCTTGAGGCAGCCATTGTTTAGCTTACACAATTTATTGCGCTATAAGAAGTTAGTAAAGTGAACTTAAGCAAATTTACTATAATTTATATCGATTATAAAATAATAAAGTTATAAACTTAGGACTTTCCAAGAAACAATTGTCTCTTTTATTTGTAAAAATTGTATTTTACCTGATCATCGTTTTGGTCATAGTAAGGGTGTCGTTTTATTTAAATAAAGTGATGTTTACTTGGTGACATCACTTTATAAAAAAGATGTCTAGCATTCAGTAAAAAGCTCGGGTGCTATATTTTGGCATACTTTTTCTAAAGTTTTTTCGAAAAACTTCAACGAAATCGTACAAAATCGGTTTGTGCTAGAAAGCTCAAATATTGAGATTATTCTTTAAAGCTCTCATTTCATAATTCAAACGCAATTTATAATTCTTCGCGTGATTTAAGTAACAATTAACTTTCAGCACAAACACAAAAATATTTGAGTTTAATTGAAAAATGTGGCAATCTTTTATTTTGGCACCCATAAAGTCCTTAACTCATCATTTTATAAAAATGTACCTTTGATTAAATTTCAACACGGCTTCTGTTACAGCATGCGACAGCAGTATAGTTAATAATTTATGCGCTAAATAAACGTTTGCCAGAATAATTTATGAAGAAAACAAAAAGGGTATGAATAAAACCACAAGAAAAAAAAGGTAAAAAGCAAAAAAGATGCAGTTGGATTTAATTAGAAAAAAGGGAGCAGAAAAGTATGCAGTCGCAGTATTTATGCGCGAAAAGTAAAAAATTTGGTCACTGGACATCAAAGATTTTTTTTTTACACGCTGCTGTTGCTGTTTATTTATTGCGCTTGAAACGACAAGACAGACCGTGTAGTAAAGGCGGTAGCAACGGAAGTGGCATCAGTAATAACAATCATTAATGCTACAAGAGATGTATGTATGTATGTATGTAGTGGTAGCAACCATAGCAAGAACAGCAGTCTACAATAATATAAGCTGCTGTTGTAGATTTGTTATTACTTGTGTTGCAGCTTTAATGTTGCTATCGTCTCCACTGCATGCTTTTGCTTTTGTGTGGTATCAAAGTGGGAGGATCTTACCGTTATGTAAATAGTGTTGCTTGCAATGTTAAATTTAAATGTAAACTACTTGTAATGTTTCTTTTGACAAAAGCAAATACTTTTGAATTTTGTGCGTACTACTCAATATTTAAGGAGTTATGACAAGTCATCAAACTTTAGAAGCCGAGTAATAAATTTGAAATTTTTATAGTAGGAATGTATAGATGTTTTTAATTTTTGTATCAACTGTTACAATATTAGGGTGTGTCCTGGCTATCGAAATAAAAAGCTAAATCATTCTTATGTCAAGTCATATAAATGTTTTTGGATTTCCCAAAAAAGTTTCAAATGCTTACATACGTAACAGAATTTCAAATCTAACAAAAAGTTGGATGCAATTTTTTGAGCATTTTTATTTATTTCGGAAGGATTCACTTACTTCAATTTAATTTTATAGAAACTTCAGTTTCTCTGAAAGCAATTTTAGTATTTTTACATTATAAGCAATTCAAGTATAATTTTGCAATAAATTTTCTTGATTCTTTTTAGCCACAACACATTCGAAATACATTAAAAATAATATAGTAAAATATTCATCTCATAAACATGTAAATATTTGCACTGACATAAAAGCATTGAATAATAAAAAAGAAAATTTTAGCCGCTCCATCCGCAACAAATCCATATGTGTCCGGCTTATGTATGGTCTCATCTGCATGTGCTTGTGACTGTCGTTTCCGGTTTAATGTCGAGTACCGGAAGAGTGCAACAGAGCGTTGCTTCAGTGCCAATGCAAGGCAAATACACTCGTTAAACAATTTATGGCATTTTATTATCATAATAAAACGTAATAAGCGCTGATTGCACGGGAAAATTCTTAGTAGATTTAGATTTATAAAATACGTTTCGAACTTAAATTATAAGTAACCTAGACTTAATAACTTTAAGGACATAATATAAACTCCATGTACCTCTATCTACATACATATATTACAAATAAATGTATACAGGACACATTTTGTATATTTAATTTCAATTCTATCTTCTTTTAATCATCATTACGAGTATATGGTATGTACATACATACATATATTCTAATCAAACTGAGTTATTAGAGTTGACGAGCTATTTCCTACTTTATCTGAAAAAGTGAAATAAGCAATTTTTCCACACATATTTCGAATTTCAAGAGATATCACCGTATTATTATTACGTGTCCTGCTTACCTCTGCTTGTATGCAGTCATATCCTGCTGCATGTTATATTTTATGCATTTTTTTTCTGAAGTCAATATCGATTAAACTTTTTATTGCATATTTTTAAAATACTGGTTTATGATGCGAATGCATTGCAGTTGGCATTATTTCCCCATAGCAAAATTTATGAAATTGTGATTTTAAAATATTTGCTAAAATCTTTTCATATGCACAGGCTATTAAATTTCGAAATTGCAGCATTATTTCTAAATAGCCATTTATATGTCATCTGCTTAGGTGAAAGAAATAAAGAAAGACACCTAAAATCTTTTTGCATTTGAATTGTCTTGAATGAAATATTTCACAAGAAGCTAGAGCAGATTGTGAATTCAATTAAATAAAGCTCGTACATGTCGTACGGCGCAGTTGGATTGTTTAATTCAATGACGTTGATATGATAAGATGTTACAATCGTGCCAGACCGGCGATAAATATTTAAATGAAAAGCTCGATAATTCATGAAGTGAGATTTTGAAGAAAAACCTTTGAAGTATTTCTAAACATTAGGTATATTTACGTACACTAAAAGTATTGTGAATAAAATTCTCTCATTTTTAAGTTTTTAAGAAACGTAATGTGAATTTCAAGGTACCATTTTTCAATTCCGATGTGACACTAAGCACATGCAAATCATTATAAGTTTTTTCTACTTTTCATGGTCTAAAGTAATGCCCAATTTAATAAATGGCCGCTTGAAATATCAACTTCAATAAATGTTAAACATTAGCTCCAACAAGACAATATTTTTTTAGGATTTACTTAAGTAATACACATTTTCTGATATTTTTTCACACTTGGTACCGCTACGAGCAATAAACAAAAAAAGTTATTAAAAAGATTCCCTTAACTTGGAATACTATTTATGGCAGTTCTACTTTTCATAGATTGTAAATTTCTATGCTGCACTGCGTTGTATTCGTTGTAGCGTCAAAAATTTATAGACGTGATATTGATGGCAAATAAAAAATGTATGGACTAATAACAGAAAATCACGTAACCGTATGCAAATGTTATGTTATTTACAAAAGTTAAAGAGCTAACTTCCCGGACAAAATCGTTGTCTTTGTATCTTCATTTCAATGCTATTGGAATAAAATTTAAATATTTTGATTTGATATTAAAATCGTTCAAGCGAAAGATAGTAAATTTTGGAAACAATTTGGCAAAACTTATTCTACAACCAACATCATGTAATAGCTTTATTTTACAACTTTCTACTTCTTTGTTAACATTTTGTTAAGCAAAAAGTTATATTATAAAATGTATACCAAGTATTTTGAAAACTACAGCAACATAAAAAATAAACATCAAAAACATAAGCGAGCGATAAATCCATTAAAACCAATAACAAATTAGTATTTGGTCTACCAAAATGTATGCGTAAAATGCAATTAATTAATTAAAAACGCTCATACATACGCTAAAACTTCCATCAAGCGCTAAGTTATGCCATGGCTAACATTGAATATAATTAAAAATTAATTAATTACATTATAACGCAACATTTTGACTTGAGCGTTAGCGCTGAGCACGAGAACTTACACTGCGACAAGCATTATGACTGACTGACTGACGTTTGATGCTTGACAACTGCCTGAATAACTGACGACGGAAGCAGCGGCTACAGTCATTTATCAAATCCTCAGCGTTGTGTTACATTTGTTTCATTTTGAAAGTTGATACTGACGACGACACAATTTTTAGCGGCCATTAATAAATTTTTAACCGAATAAGACGCGTACAAAATACAGCCAAACAATACAGACAATAAAGTTTTATATAGCATCAAAGCAAATAAATCTGCAATTTATTCTGATCATCATGACGTATGAGCAACATTTAATCAATTAATATCAAGTGTTATCTTACTTAACGCAATGTATTTTATACATCTTCAATCAGAGAAATGTAAACAAATCAAATATCTCCACACAACACTGCTGCCTAACCAATACATGCGTGCCTGCAAGTCATTAAATTAATGCATGCACGTGGTAGCAGCGTAAGAAACACAACAAATGAATTTAATTGTTGAGTTGCGACACATGGCATAGTATGTGTATTTGGTATGCTGTCAGTTAAATGTATATGTGTGTGTATGTGAGTATTTTATACGCAACAACAAAATATTATAATTATTGAAGAAAAAATTACCCACGCTCTGCATAAATTGTATTTGATTTATTATAAAAGTTTTGCGTTTTGGCGTGAAATTATTTTTTTTTCGTTAACACTTGTACCTTCTTCTACATTTTTTCATTAATTTTGTTGCTTTGTTTTTGCTTTTCTCTTTTAGCTGCATAAAATTACGCATCATCGTGCTGCCGTGACTTCTGTTAAAGTGAGCAATGCTTGTGATGTCATGATTTCATCTAGTCATGATAAATTGATTTGCCTCTGGTCGTTGGACGATTATACGTTGCTGAATACAATGACGATGTGCAGTCCAGTATTACGTATGGATATATCATGCGATTCGGTAAGTTTTATAAAAAATAAAAATAATAATAACTTAATTCAATAAAAAAATTAAATTTTGTTGGAATTACGGGGCGTATGATGAATCCGCAATTGTAAAATATCAATGATAATGTTTCGTTTTAACTCAAAATACAAACGAAAGTTGAGCACTTTGAGTTTTGTTAATGGAAACAAAGTTGTGATATATTTAATTTGAAAGTTTAATTTGAAAAATCTTATCGCTTGAATTTTAAAATTACCTTCAAAGTTAAGAAAATTTTTATTCAGACATGATACTCTTTATCAAAGTTGAAATTTTCACATGTGAATATAATATTTGATAGAGTACGTTCCGAAATTAATTTAACTTAGACATCTAAAACGTTGCTGGAAAGGTATATTTTGCAGTGGGACAATGTTTTCAAATTCATTTGTTACAGACACATCTTTTGAAAGTTCAACTCTATACCTTTGTTTTCCAATTCATTTGCAACAGTGGCAGTAATGTGACATGATAACTTTTAATGTTACTGCTGCATGTTAACAAAACTTGCTACTCTTTCAGATTCAATCACTTGTGCTCTAAACAACATTCTTGATTCTCTTTCTTTTCGAAATCCTTTCTTTCTTTCCATCTTCTCTTATCGCATTGTGCATCAACGCATAAAACTTGGCAGAAGTTAAGAAAGCAGTGATAATACACATTGTGATATAGTAAACGTTCATGTCTTCGCATACAATACACAATTTGAAATCCAAACATACCCAATGTATGTTTGTATGTATGTATCTTATTGTGTGTAAGTAAAATTGGTAGCTTTGTTCTTTTGATCCAGCAAAAGTTGTGCATAACTTCTTTTTAAGACTAAAAAGTTATATTTTTGCACTGAAGTTCTTACTTTGCAATATCTTTTGTGTGTTCGTATTGCCGGCGCACACATAACAGATCACTTCACATCAATTCACATCACATCGCATCAACATGCGATTATCTTAATTTTCTTGTCAGAATGTTCACTTTATTGAACCAGCGTGTGCCATGAGAGTAGTACTGGAAAGTGACGTGCGATTTTTGTGCTTAAAAACTACATTAAAAGGAAAAATTTCTGACTATGAATTGATTTTTGGTAAAACCGGTTAAGAAGTTTTCAGCAGCCATTTTTAGAATTTCGCTTTAATAAAAAACTGATAAATGAATTTCATTTATGTACATTAGGGTGGTTGAAAATATTAAAAATGTTCCGATCATCGCTCCCCGGGTACCAAAAGTTTTGTATTGGTGCCAATAAGAGCCTAATAAAATTTGGTTCATTTCAGAAAACATTCGATGGACCCACGACCGTTTTGAAAACTGGAAAATGGTCCAAATGGATCAAATGTAAGACAAGGTCCCATTATTTTTTCTCTTCTAATATTTTTCCCGAACATTTTTTCTACCTATCACGACCCCTTAAGGGAGCTCCCCTGCAAAAATAACATTCTTGTGAAATTATGAAATTGACTTCCCCTCTTTTCAGACGCCTCTGGAGGGGTAAAATGAAAGACAATTTTCTATTATTTTTACTCTTCCAAGCTTTTCTCTTCACACACCTACCCCCTATCTGCCAAGCTTTTGGGGATTACCCTACAAAAACACAAAAAATTAAGAAAATTTCAAAAAACAATTCGTAGCTTTCCCGGAGTGACCCGTAGAGGGGTCAAATGTATTACCAGGTCCTCACTACATTTCTTCCAAACATACTTACCCCCTATCTCAACCCCTTTGGAGGGATCCATCAAATGTTTTCTGAAATGGACCAAATTTTACGTTGTTGTTATTGGCACCAATAAGAAACTTTCGGTGCCCGGGGAGCGAAGATCGGCGCAACTTTAATTTTTCCCATATATGTCTTAACCACCCTAATGTACATACGTATGCAAAGATTCATCAAATTATAAATATTAAATATATCATTACGTATGAGTAATATATGATTGATAAAATGTAATAATCTTACGGAGTATTTTTTAATCGCTCGTTATAAGGCCTATATTATATCCGAGCACTTAAGTAAACTTAAAATCATTAAACACTTTACTGTGTCTGAACTAAAATATTTAAAAATAAATAATCTAAAATCTAGTTAACACTTGTATACATATGTACATCGGATTTCATACGTAGCTAATGTTTTTAAACATTTTTTACACTTACATACAGTTGCAGTCACTGAGTATGTATATAATTACACCCAGTTCTATTGAAAAAAATAGCAAAACATAGCAGAAAAAAATATTTTTAACCATGTCAAGTTGTTGGTTACGAAAAAGGAAAAAATTTTGCATGCATAACTAAGCTGCCCAGCATTATATAGGGTGCTTCCCTAAGACTTAAAGATGCTTAGCTTTAGTAAATCAAAAGCTGCGTGTGTGGGAAAACTTTTTTGTATTTTGCATTGAATCATTCATTTTGATACATAAAAATAATATGTGAAAAACCATATCGTATTCTGCGGCGCAATTCTTTGATTTTTCTAAATTTGTATTTCGCTATTTAGCTCAAAAATTATCGCTGGCTCCTTGGCATAGACCTTAGGATTCGAGATAGTCTTAAAGCGATAAGTCCAATAATATCGCACAGTCTTGGCAGCCAATTATGTTTCTGAAAATTACGAAACAATTTCATTATAGGCTTCAGCAACTTTTTTGCATGAAATCTATTCATTTCGAATATTGCCAAGGACTCAACATAACTAAAGTCTTCTAAAAATTCTTATTGAAATACACTTACCATATAACTTGACTGACTCCTACAGCCACTACCAATATATTGCACTGACTTAACTTTATGTGTCTTATGCTGATTTTATTTTTCTTTTTCACTGCTTTTTACTTCTTATCAATTGTCACATGATTGTATGAAGTTTTGTTGAAGACATGCTAAAGCACATATATATAGTAAAGAGGAAAAAAAGGACTTGTTAGTGACATTCACTGGTTTTTTTGGTATTATGCTTTCCTTTGCTTAAGTTTTACATCTAATTTACATGGCTTTTCTTGATATATTTTTTTGGTTCTTTTAACTTTTGTTTAGTAAGAAAAACTTTGTGCACAATTTTGCATGACAATTCTTTTTATGTGCAAAGTTTTTTGCACGTAATCCTCTTGTTTTTCTCTTACTATTTCGTTGCTTTATGGTGCAGCAAATAGGACTGCTTTATTTAATTGGAAAACTTTATTTGTTTATTATAAATTAATAGAAGCGAGAAATTAATCAAGCTATATGAGGGTTTAGAAATTTTTAGTTGAGAGTCAATTTCAATGCGTTTTGGTACTAAGATAATATATATTATTTGCCATATTAAATATTTTAACCGAGCAATTGTGTTCCTAATGTTAATAAATCAAGAAAATAAGTATGCAAATTTATATAATTTTTGCATCAATTATTCCAAATATGAAACATCAACAGCCAGCAGCCTATTTAATTAATAATAACGCTTGGTAATTGATACATTTGAAATAACAGCACTTGCCAATAAAGTGATTCAATAAAGCTTTCATATAACATATGCGATTTTTTCAAACAAAAACAATAAAACCAAATATTAAAAAAAAATGCAGAAAATATTAAGACCCATTAACATCCTTAGAACAAACAATAAGGCATAGAAAAGTGGAGAAAAAAACAAAATTTTGTCAATTTCAATGCTCACATTGATGCAAACTAATGATGAATATAAAATGACATGCAAAAAATTAAAAAGAAACGAAAAAAATCCACTCATAAATCAAATCCAGTGACTTTAACACAAACAGACAGACAGATATAACAAACAGCTTAGACATAACAATACACTCAACAGCATACATATTGATGAGTATTTAGTTGGGGTGGAACTTATTTTCAATATTTTTGATTTCGTTTAAATTCACCCACACGATTTTAATTAAGACGTGCTTTGAGCAATGAATAAAATATTAATTAACGAACGTAACTTTCCCGTTGCGAGATGTAAAATCAACTGTCTAACACATTATATAATTTGTATTATTTTCCGAAAAGCTTAACAAACGCTACCTGGTTCGAAAAAAGCTAAAAGTTATAAGCGCATATTTTCCACATGCATTTAAAATCTGTGTACGGTGCGTATGTGTAACATTTAATTAAAGTTCCACCCTACGCTTGATATATACAATACAATACATACATACATACATACATACATACATACGAACATGCAGCAAATGTTCGCAATAAATATTCAACCTTTTCCATATATCTCCACTTAACAATGGGCGAGAAAAAATACAAGCAAACCCGAAAAATATACGTTTAATACCAAAAATATTTCGCTTAAAATTCAACACAAGTGGCAAAAACGATACATGTGAAAAATAAAAAAAAATATCAAAAAAGACATATGCTCTCAATACACAAAACAAAACATATGAGGCTGCTATGAAAATACAAGCACTCATACAAGTAGCTATATGAAAATTCAGTTACCTGCGTTGTTTGCGAATTGGCAACAATTAGGAGTAGCGTTGTTTGATGTTTTTGTCCAATTTTCTTTATTTCCTTGTAAACGCTCACGTGTCATGCAGACATTTTGCTGTAACAATGTTATATAAGTATTTACTTAAACAAAACATTTTTCATTTTTTTCGAATATTTTATTGGCAAGATTTTTTGTTAAGATTTTGATTTTTTTTTTTCTATTTTAACGGCCTTCTTCAAATATCCTTTATTTCTTTATAAATTGTGTGCTAAATGGTTTTTGGCATTTTTGCTGACTGTATCGCGCTGTTGCTCACTTAAATAGCTATGTAAGTGCTGAAGAGTTTTTTGGTCTTGCGGAAACCGGAAATTTTCGTACATTTCTAACATATCCTTATGCTTGGCAATCACGCAACATCATTGAAACATGACGAACAGTTAAAGGATATACATATCTACAAAAAATATTATGCAAATTAAAAGCTTTTTACGATATGTTTTTTGCCTTAGGCAAACGTTGGGTATACATAAAATTGTTTGAGTTTTGATTTAGGAAATAATGTTGTCTAGTGAGAAATCATAAATAAGTTAATGTATCAACTAGGAAAATGTTAGCATGCTTATTAAATGTGATAATAAAACATACGTATATGCAACAAGCAGTAGAAATTAAACAAATAAATAAATGTTTGACTGCTAATGATAATAATTGATCATAGTTTTTATGCGCCATATTAATGTAATATTAATATTTCTGACGTTCTTACTTCTACCTTCATTAAGTCGATTCAATTCAATTCAATTAAATTTCATATACATATAATTTATTAATATTATATATATAATATAAAAATATTACTACTTTGCGACCTTATCTTGGACAAGGTATATTATAATTAACAATAAGTTATAGGATAAGCTTACAAAAAAAAATTAAAAAACTTATCAAATCAAATTATTTTGCATATAATTTGATTCACTTAGATGAAAAGAATTTGCCCGCAGTCATGTGCTAGATGTGCGAGAAATGTGACAAGCGTATGCACTCACATAGCAAATGCAGCCACATCTGTAATGTTATATAAAAAAAGCCAAAGGCCATCTCTTCGTTCTTCTCTTTGTCGAATATTCACCAAGGCATTTGTCCATATTGTCAACGCCTCCTTTACCTTTGGTGTAGTCGAGTATCATTTTTGGCTTTGTTTTAGGACTTTCAATTTCAGTATTATATTGAGAAGTGGAAAGAACCACAACCGATTTGTTCTTTTTTGGAACATATGAACTTGACAGTAACTGATGACACTACTAGCAAAACATGTATATATATATACCATTTTTAAGAGCGAAATCATACAAAATTTATGAATTTATTAGTTCTTGGATTTGACTGTTATAAAATTTATTTTTAAATATTTTTCGGAGATTTTTTTACTGTCCTTCGAAAATGCTCTTATCTAGGTGCATCTGCGTCTTTTTTCCTAACAAAACTTTATGACTTACTAACAGAAAGAGGTAAACCTCTGTTTATGTGGACTACCTGTAAATATCTTCAACAATGTTAAATCCTCCGAAAGGCGTTGACCTGTTTATGGTTAATTTTATTACAACAATCGTCATTAGTGGGTTTTGTGTTTATTACACAAACCTTTTTTGAAAAATAACCCAATTTTTTTAAAATATCAATCATAGAGTCAGAAAAATGACTTCATTCAGTTCCACTATTGGAGTTTGTGTAACACCAGGTAGTTTTATATTTATTTTTCAATCAATATTTGCTTAGGATTGTACCTGGTACATATGAATAGGATATTGTGAATTAATTCGGAATGGCGTATATTTCTTTCTTTTGTACCTGTGTTATAGTAAGTAATAACAAGTAGGAAGAGTGAAGGGGATTTCTCGAGATGCTATGTGATAGACCGGTTATCAAGGTTGAAGAATAACAGTACTAAGAGAGGTTTTTGGCTACTTCAATTATTTAACTTTCAAGCAGTTTTATCATACTCCTAAGTGCAACAAATGTATTTACTACGAAACCACACCATCGAAAAATCCCTATACTTAAAAAAAAACCGAATGCAATATATGGAAAAAAAAGAAAGGAACAAAATATGTAAAAAAAATAATCTATAATCACTTTAAATAGAAAAAACCGTTAACAACTTAAAAAATTGAAAACGCACATATAAAACGTATGGGATACCCGGGTGTGTTGGGTGTATGTTTACGTATAATTTTTTGGCTGTAGACACAAAGGTTAAGTGTTTTCCTAAGCAAATGAAGCATCATTATTTTTGCTTTAAATTAAATTTTCAGATAAAATATCCTTATTTGGATAGTTTTTTAAAAAACTAGTAGACAAATTGCTCTCACTCTATTTATATTAATTCGGGCTCACTGACTAAATTTTTCATCACAAATCACAGCATTGAATAAAATATTGGATATTTTTTTTAGATTCTCTGTTGACTATTCGTTTCAATTATTACAAAACACACTTTCGACCTTTTTAAAAAAACAATCATCAGCTACAGTTTTATTATAGCCACAAAGTTTTCCAAAACGCTAAATTAAAAACTCTTTATTAATTGATCTTGAAATATTTGTTTAACTTTTATTTCATCTAAGAATTTACAATCCAATGAAAAAACAAACACATTTACCACGAATACATTCGCCACCATTACCATCTGGGTGTTTTTCAGAGCAGTACATGCTACATCTCGCGTCACCAGTTATACTTGGAGGACGTCCATAACAAATCATTTCGTCGAAACTCATTGCGGTTGCATCATGAATGTAAAAAGCGAAGATCAAAATAGAAACACAAAGAAAAGTTATTGCCTTCATTTTATTTTTGTTGATCGCCAAAATTTCCGATTGATTCTTCTCGTTCAATATAAAACCTTTATATGATTCTTCAAAGGAATGTTCCATTTTATTTATACTCTGATTGTGATGTGCTTAGGTAAGTGTAGCTGCAGCGAAAATAATCGAATGCTAGCAAAACTAGTAAGAGTGTCGTCTTTGGCCTATGCGACATTTTAATACCCTACATTGTATTTTCATTAGAAGTTCGCGTAAAAGTTTCCAATTTTTTTTGAAAGGGAGATTTGTTCGACTTTGCATGAAGCTTAGTGCTTATAAACATTAGCTTTTATAGGAGGTGTTACGCTTTTTTGTGCAAATTCTTACACTTACATATACTACTGAAGTTTGATTGCATTTACTTAAATAGATAGTTGTCGCGATATAACATTTCCAATTTTATTGCAGAGCTGACGCGCTCTATAACAATATTAAAAATATTTTATTACACTGAAAAAAAAAAATTGTTTTATTTACTAAAATTTTCTGTAATATTTGACATTTTTATTCACTCAAATTTGTCATAATTTTAAAGAATTTGCTAGCATCAAAACAATAAACAAAAATTTTATATTCTTATGAATTAAAAAACACCCATTCGATTAGCGGTTGCCCAAAAGACGGTAGTCATACTTTGAAGTCTAACTGACCACATAATTATTTTTTAAGGTGTGACCTGTTAAATTGCGGCATGGTGTAAATCAGGTGTGACATTATGTGTTGAAATATTATAGTGCAAGTATGTACAGTCGTGTTCGAAATAATAAGAACAACTTAGATGAAAATTGAATTCGTCGTACAAAATTTTTATAATAATATTTTATAGCATCGATTTTGATTGTTTTAAGGTTTTAAAAAATGGAAAAACTCATGACCAAATGCTTCTAAATTTTGTTTTCTTGCAATATTGTTGCATTAGGTCTAAAATGAGCTGTTCGAAGAAAAAAAAATATAATAATGTTGGCATATTTCAAAAAGGAATTTGACTTAAGCGAAAATCAAATACGAGCCCTCCCAATCGCTTCGAAACAAGATATAAAAATTTAAAAAGTTTAAAATTTGCATCTTTAACCCTTACTGACCCTATTTCAATGTGAAATTTGACTTAAGTGAAAATCAAATGCGACACCCTCCCAATCGGTTCGAAACAGGATAAAAAAATTCAAAAAATTTATTTAAAATTTTATCTTTAACCCTTACTGACCCTATTTCAATGTGAAATTTGACTTAAGTGAAAATCAAATGCGACACCCTCCCAATCGGTTCGAAACAGGATAAAAAAATTAAAAAAATTAATTTAAAATTTTTATCTTTAACCCTTACTCGGCCTATATCAAAGTGAAATTTGACTTAAGCGAAAATCAAATGCCAAATTCCTAATTAAAAAAAAAAACGTTTTCGATAGGAAATTTGACGTAGAAATCGATAGGACATTAAATATTTGATACAGGGTAAGAGCAATTGTTAAAAATATATTTAAACATTTAAATTATTTATAACAATATTAATTTGTTAATAATTTAAAAAAAAATAATTTTTTTATTTAAGTTAATTTTCTTAGCTTTACAATGAAATTAATCTCAATTTTATAGCTTTAGTCTTCAAGCCAAAAATCGCGAAATTCTCAAAATTTGAATTCAATAGTAGTAATAGTTTGCCCATTAAAAAAATACGTTTTCTATAGAAAATTTTACGTAGAACACGATGGTCGTATTATAAATTTGATACAGGGTGGGGAAATTCCTAAAAATCAATTTAAAAATTTAAATTGCTTGTAACAATATTAATTTGTTAATAATTTAAAAAAATATTTTTATATTAAATTTAATTTTCATAGTTTCAAAATGGAAGTAAAATCAATTTTTTAGCTTTAACAGAACCGGAGTTATGAATTTTTGAAAGTGAGCTTCCAAGCCAAAAATCACGAAATTCTCAAAATTTGAATTCGCTCTATTTTGAAAAAAAAATTTTTTTTTTTGAACAACGTTGAAAAAAATTTTTTTTTTAAATCCTCGAATACGCATCTCTTCTTTTTCGATAAAGAACCCATAAAAAATTTTCAGCCAAATCAAAAATGTGTCGGTCAATTTTTGTCAAAATTCGTTCGGTTTGAAAATAAACGTCCCATAATATGGTGTTATCTCAAGAAATACTGAACCGATTCTAAAAATTCTTCTACCAATGAAAAGTTTAAGTGATACAAATTAAGAGCGTGGCACCTTCTATACAACGAAATTACTTAAATTGCTATATCTTGTCGCTGGAGTTTCGAAATTTGGTGTTAAGAAGCTTAATGTTTACGTTAAGCATCTTAGAAAATGAGGGAGGCATAAGAAAACGGGATGTGTCAACTCTCATACAAAAAAAAAAACATTGAACGCTTTCAATTGACACCTATTGGTAGCTGGAGTTATCAAATTTAGCACCAGTTTAAATATTTCTATATTCAATACCTAACAATATATGAATCGGATTAGATTACGTGGCGTGATACCCCATATCTCATATAACTCTCTATCAAAAAGACTCAAAGTGCTATATCTTGGCAAATATAAATATGAAACTTGATAAATGGATATACAATTTTTGTGCCACTTTACTCGCAAAATGTGAACAAAATCTTACATTGGGGAGTGGTACCTTCCTTACAACAAAAACACTTAAATTCCAATTCTTGGTACTTATATCTGGATGTGAATTTTGATATAACGACCAAACTGCAGGTAGGACTGTACAAAACGTAAGCGGGATTGTTCAACGGAGAATACCGTGCGTACAGCAAGTAGAATATATAAATTTTAATATGCTTAAAATTAAGCAAATAGTTTTGCCAATACACTTTGTTGTAGAAAGACTATGCTAAAAGTGGGATATCAAAATAAATATTCGTTGTGTGTAGTAAAAGGATTTTTCTTAATCCAAAAAATTTCAGAACAAGAAAACTTTCAGCGCAAAAAAAATTAATTTTTTGCACCATCTTGTTGAAAGTGAAATAAAGAGCAACATTCCAGGCCTTAGCTGTTTACATTGGACATCAAGATAATCCGATCGAACCATTTATAGTTAATAAATATAATTATAAGTAAAAATATTTTTTCGACCACTTGAGACAACCATAGGCTACAGCGACAAACTAGTGCTAACAGTAGCTGACTAAAATTTCTAAACACCGATTAAAAAATATCTTTATTTATTAATTTTAACATAATTTATTTATCGGTCGTTAAAGCAAACACATGCACCTCTGATACAGGAGCCAGCGTTACCTTCCACGTTTTCTATTGAGCAGTATAGATTGCATCTAGCGTCACCACTAACCAATGGGGTACGTCATAAACAAATTTTACGTGCCTTTTTGGTTGAACCACTTACGTAGAAAGCAAAGATCAAAATGAAAACGCAATGTAAAATTATTGCCTTAATTCTGTTTCCGAATGATTCTATCCGTTCAACATAAAACTGTTGTATGGCTCTTCATAGGAATATTCCTTCTTATTTATATAGTACACTGATTGCGACTTAGTGCTTAATGCGTAATATTTCAGTTTGTGCACTTGGAAAAAAAAATCAAGTTTTTGAGTGCATTTTTGGAAACAATGTGCTTCAGAGAGTAGATAAATTTGGAATTTCTCAGAAAATATACATATAGTATATATATTGAGCAATTAAAATTTTATTAAAATAGTTTTAAAGTGTAACCAATAAGGAATTAGTTACAGTTTTACTTTACAAAAGTATAAATCAAATTGTTGCGCATCAGAATCGATAAACCAACATGAAAGGAGTTTACCCGCAGTCATGTAGAGTAGAAGCGCAAATAGCGATAAAGACTTCATTCTTTACGCTTACGGTGATTTTTTTTTAAAAAATGTTTCCAAATTAAAACAACATTATTTTCTCTTTAATTATTTAGCCGAAGACCTTTAAATATTATGTAGCGTGGGTATTGAAAAGCAGTACTTTATAATTACACGAAAAAGCTTTTAAGCTTCCCGAGGATTGAGAACCCCCATAATCGATTTTCAGCCTTTTCCTATTAATTGGTGCAACATAGTATCTTTCAAAAAAAAAATTGGGTCCAAGAGACCAACTTAGGAGGGTCAGCGAACTTCCTTTTCACTTCCAAAATTCATTTCCAAGCTTTTGCTATCGATTGTTGCAGTGAAAATTTTTTCTGATAATTAATCTAAACACCTACTAAATTAGGGCGGGAACCTCCTTTGTGATTTCCAAAATGTAGACTTGGACTTTTTCCATCGATTGGAGCCGTAAACCTTTTTTGCGAAAAATTAATTTAAAACACCTATTCTTTTTAGGAAGGTCAGAGGCCTTTCTAGCGACTTTCAAAATCTATTATCGATTTTTTTTTCGACGATTGAAGCAGTAAATTTTTTTTAAAATGCCTTTGCATAAATTTCCTTTGGATTTTATTATTGATAAACCAAAATATTTTCAGTAATCCAATATATTATTTTAAGAAGTTGCTTTGATTAGTCAATAAAAAAAAATCTTTCATCTGGAACTTAAAATAAAAAAAGCTTTGCATTGAAGAATTTTAAGTTTGATTTACCATTTATTTTAGAATAAGAAAGGTTAAAGTTTCCTTACACCAACAAAATAACTTTTTTTGAAAATTATTTTAAAAAAGATACTTATTGTTAGTTGCTGCAGTGTTCAAAGGTATCGCCTTTGCTCTTAGTTGCCTTTTTAAGAAAAAAAATTACTTTTCTTATTCTCCTTAAACAAAATTTTCACCTTGTTTCAGTCTAAGACTAAGATATCTAAACACCGATTTAAAAATGACTTTTTTTTATCAATCTTGACATAATTATTCCATTTTGATTGTATTCATCGGGGTTGTAGAAAAAGAAAGGCAAACACATATCATTTTAATACAGGTGCCACTGTTACTTTCTGGGTATTTTATCGAGCACTGCATACTACATCTAGCGTCACCATTAACAAATGGACGACATTACGTGCATCATCGGTTGCACTATTTACGTACAAAGCGAAGATCAAAATGGAAACGCAAAGTAAAATTATTGCTTTTATTTTGTTTTGTTGATCATTTCGATTGACTGATTCTTCTCGTTCAATATAAAACTGTTGAATGATTCTTCATAGGAATATTCCTTCTTATTTATACTCTGTTGACGACTTGCTGCTAAATGCGTAATATGTCAATTTGAGCACTTGGAAAAAAATTATGGAGTCCAACCTTTTGCGAGTATTTGTGAAATTAATTTAATATTGTTTGAGAAAATAGATAGTTTTTCTGAAATTATCTCTTAGAAAATAAATATTTTTCATCTTGATGAATTAAAACTTTTTGAAAGTTGTTTTACAATGTTACCAATAAGCAATTAGTTACAGTTTTTGTTTACAAAAGTATAAATCAAATTGTTTCGCATAAGAATCGATACATCAAGATGAAAGGAGTTTACCCGCAACCATATAGAATTGAAGGGCAAGTAGTGGTTTAGGCATTCTTTAGGCTTTCGGCGAAATTTTTAAATTTTTCCAATTTAAAACGACTGATCTTTTTAATTGTTTAGATACAGACCTTTAAATATTGTGTGACGTAGAATTTGAAAAGCACTACTCATAAATTACGTGAAATGATTATGATGATGATTATTTTGCATTAACATAACTAATTTGAAGCCTAGCTCCATGCGTGGAAATACATATATTGAAAATTGTCATTTTCTTATCAATTTCCTTACTAAAATTGTCATGAAAATATAAGTTTCTAAATTTATATGTAATGCCAAAGATATTTTAAAAAATTTCACTTAAAGGCTTTTTTACAAAAAAATGAAAACCATCATAGGATCAAGGATCCAAGACCCCATAAATCGATTTTCAGTCATTCCTCTTCCAATGGTGTAATACAAAATTTTTCAAAAAAAATTGATCCAAAATATTCACTTAGGATGATTGTCGATCTACATTTCTGCTTCCAAAATCTTGTTCTATCGATTTGTGCAATACAACTTTTTTTTCGGGAAATTAATCTTAAACACACATTAAGGTGGGGCGTGTACCTTCTTTGTGACTTCCAAAGTCCAGATTTAGTCTTTTCCCATGGATTAATGCAGTACAATTTATTTTCGAACTTTGACTACAAAACATCTTTTCTCTTTAGGGGCACCGGGGACCTCTCCAGCGACTTTCGATTTCTTTGCTTCAATAATCAAAAATATAATTTCAAGAATTTGCTATGTTTATTCAATCAAAACAAAAAACAACTTTTAACAGTAACTTTAAATATAAGCTTTTATTTTTGAATTTTAAAAATTTTATTATTAATATTATCAATAAAAGTTTCTATAAAATTTTTATTTTCAACTTTCGGATATAGTCACAAGAACTTTTATAAAAAGATTTTAAATTTCATTAAGCATTCTATTGTTACTTAAACAAAATTTCCAACTCATTTCACCCTAAGACTAAGATATCTAAACACCGATTTTTTCTGTTGTTGTTTCTTCTGGGAAAAAATAGCAAACACATTGCCTATTAATACATTCGCCACCATTACCTTCTGGGTGTTTTATCGAGCACTGCATACTACATCTAGCGTCACCATTAACAAATTCGGTACGACTTCGACAAATTTTTTGTGATTTTTGGAGTAAGCCACTTACGTAGAAAGCGAAGATCGAAATGCAAATGAAAAGTAAAATTATTGCCTTCATTTTGTTTTTTATGAAACTAAATGAGTTCCGACTGATTCTTCTCGCTCAATTTTAGACTGTTGTATGACTTTTTCAAAGAAATATTCCATCTTATTTATACATTGATTGCGACTTTCGGTGTAATGCGTAAAATTTCAGCTTTTCACATGGAAAAAAACATTTTGCTGGAGAAGAAATAGTCAAATGCTAGAGTGTTATCTTTGAGTATTGTAGTAATTTGTAATTTCATTAGTAGTGAGCGTGAAAGTATTAAGGTTTTGTTGAAAATGTTATTTTTTCGGTTTTGCGTGAAGTTTAATGTTTTTCAACCTTAGCTTATATGAGAAGTGCCACGCCTCTTTGTAAAAATTTACACGCGTATAGTTATGAAGTTTGTTAGACTGCAGATAAAAATATTTCTGTTTTTGTCAACTAATCTAAAAAAAAATTTATTATTAAGTGTTCATCTATACAAAGTATTTACATAAAATTGTTTATATGGGAATGGTTTGTAACGGTTTGGTGAAAAATATGCCGAACCGATTTTAATAATTTATTTTTTTAATAAGATAGTTGTGCTCAAAAACGTTAGTGCTACTTGTTTTTATTGTTTTAAGTTATATATCATTTTTTCTAGTATGAAGTTTTTGCGAAAACGTACACAAAAATTGTCGTTTAATTTTGCGTTGCTTATGCTCATGCTGCTTCTTGAATTCTACATAGTTATTGTTGTTTTTTTCTTCTTATAATTTTCTACATTTATACAAAATTTCTTTAAAATTTTCCCACTGTGTTACTAACAATCGATTAGTTGTAGAACTCTAATTATTTCACATCTGATTGGTGATGATGGACCAAGTTGAAAATAATTTACCCGCAGCCTTGACGTATAGCTCAGCTAGAAGTGTTATCAGGCTTTCGGCGAATTAAAAAAATTTTTTTCAACTAAAATGGCATAATTTTCTCTTTTATTATTTTACGAACTAATGCATCAGATATTGTTGCTTGTAAAACTCTTTAATAGCACATCCCGACTAGAAAATATCGTTAGGTGTAAATTATGTCCCCATAGGTTTTTCCTAGCCAGAACGTTAGGGCCAAGTGTGGAACCCCAAGCAAAATCCTAATTTGAATTGTAACGGTGTGCCCCAAAATTTTCCAAAATAGGATTGTCCATTGCCCGCCTCATTGGGTTCTCGTAGGGCTTTTGCGCAAGGCGCTACCGTTCTGGTTAGGCAAAACCAATGGGGACCTAATTTATGTCTAACGACATTTTTTAATAGCTTCTGAACTTGGTTCTTGAAAAGTATGTGAAATCGACATACATACATATATGTATGTAACTTTTATTCTATTTTTACATTTTGATTTTATTTAATTAAATAAAATGTTATTTTTAGTATACATAAATAATAATAGCGCAACTAAGTATAAAGAAATGGTTCCTTAGGTTCTAGGCTAACGCAAAACAATTGCTAGAAAATAGTATCATAGTTGTTTGAATCTTTAACTTTGTCACTTAAAATCATATGAACATATGACAGTTTCAAATGACTTTTGTGACTGAGTCACTCTCTGTTTCGGAAATACATACCGACTTATTCCTAATTTTGACCGAAGTTTCATCGTAGCTACGAAAGAACGATGCACACAAGAATAACAATACGCATTGTTCGTTCATAGCTATGAAGGAGGCTCCATCGGAATTACGAATAAGGTTGACAACTACGCAATAAATAGTTAAACTCATTTTTATGTATTTTAATTCATTTTGACTTGAATTTTAAAAAATGCAGGTTTTGTTGATTGTGTCGAGAATGTAAACTAAGGGTAACTTCATAACGAAACGAATTGAAATGCAAATTGTCCTTGCATTCCTTTTTTAATGTTTTCATAAGCAATAATAAATTAAAAGTCAAAAGCAGCATTTAATTCTCCCTTTTATTGTGTGCAGCATGGCAACTTTAAAAATCCCTGCAGTGGTGAAGTAAAGACGCCATCGCTGGGCTACGATAAACGAAAAAAAAATTTACTATTCGTCTTACAAACATTGATTGCATTATTTTGAAGAAATTGTACCTGTTTTTTTGACTCTTGAATAATTTTTAATCTTCAAAGCTTTTATTTTTGCCAATCCCTCATTATCAGGAAAAAAGCGTATTCTTTGTATAATAATGCATTTGCCAATTTAAAAGCTTCTGAATGGGTCTCTAAAAACAATAAATTCTTTATAAAATCTTAAACTGTAATTTTTTACAAATTCAAAAATTTTCTGATTGACTACAATTCTATTGAATTCTTTGAATTAAAAAAGTTCCTACTTTAAGTTTTATGTTACCAAAAATTGTAATTGTACAACTATTATTTTATCCGGCCAGGTTCTGTAATCCGCGTAATTTGTATTAATTTTTATAGCCGGATGTTTGTGTGGATTCGGGAGTGTCAGCACTTTGTCATTGATCCTCTTCGATCCTCTAAGCGGCTACAGTTCCAAACTAATCATCAAATTCATAATTGCTAGCACTTTCAAGCGAGTTTTCTATTTCTACTTAAAAATTTTCACTAATTTCCGTGAGAGCATTGCTTACACAAGATAACATTAAACTACGGCGAGCAGCGCGAAAGTTTTGAATTCGAATTCTAACGTTTTTGCGGTTCATAAAAGATTTAATTTTATATTTTTATTTATATCTTTGCACAGTATTAAAAGTTTTGAAAATAATTTTTTTGAATGATAGAAAATAACATTTCGCTGTCTGAGTGTTCGAAATGTAATCCTTCGTACCAATTTGTACGCGACGAGGGGAAATGCCAACAAGACAGACGATGTTTCTAAATACTCTTAGCGACAAAAAGAATTCAGCAGGTTCTGCTCTCTTTACATCCAATATACGGTCATTACTTACCATTTAGGAGTAATTTTGAACTTTGTCATGATTATCATATTACCGCTTCCCAAGATTAACCGAGGTTAGGTATTTCTTAGGTTATTACCATGACCAAGACATTAGGCAAACCCAACATAGGCATGCCTTTTACCACCCGTAGTCTGGGTGCCTAGTTGATTGGTAAACCTAATTAAGAAATTCCTTAGAATTGCCTCATTAGGCTGCTAGTACACATTCGTAATTTTGGCTAACCTCGTTATTTCCCAGTTAGGCCCAAAAGTATATTTGGGCATGCTTAAGTAAAATTCCAGTCGGGATTTTACAAAAAAATTGGGTCCAAGATACCAACTTAGGAGGGTCAGCGAACTTCCTTTTCACATCAAAAATTCATTTCCAATTTGAAAATTTTTCTGATAATTAATCTAAACACCTACTTAGTTAGGGCGGTAACCTCCTTTGTGATTTTCAAAATGTAGACTTGCACTTTTCCCATCGATTGGAGCTGTAAACTTTTTTCGCGAAAAATTAATGTAAAACACCTCTTCTTTTTAGAAAGGTCACAGGTCTTTCTAGCGACTTTTAAAATCCATTATCGATTTTCTTTTCGACGATTGAAGCAGTAACTTTTTTTAAAAATGCTTGTGAATAAATTCCCTTTGGATTTTATTATGGATAAATCAAAATATTTTTCTATGAATTTCCTTGCTTCAGTAATCCAATATATTATTTTAAGAAGTTTCTTTGCTTATTCAATAAAAAAAGAAACTTCCTCTATTGGCGACTTACTGCTAAATGCATAACATGTCAATTTGAGCACTTGGAAAAATATTATGGAGTCCGACTTTTTGAGTGCATTTGTGAAAACATTGCGATATTGCTTGAGAAAATAGATAGTTTTTCGGAAATTATCTCTTAGCAAATAAATATTTTTTATCTTGATGAATTAAAATTTTTTGAAAGTTGTAAAGCAATTAGTTACAGTTTTAGTTTACAAAAGTATAAATCTAATTGTTTCGCATAAGAATCGATACATCAAGATGAAATGAGTTTACCCGCAACCATATAGAATTGAAGGGCAAGTAGTGGTATAGCCATTCTTTACGCTTTTGGCGAAATTTTTAAATTTTTCCAAATTAAAACGACTTAATTTTCTATTTAATTGTTTAGATACAGTCCTTTAAATATTGTGTGACGTGGGTATTGAAAAGCACTACTTATAAAGTACGTGGAATGATTATGGTGATGATTATTTTGCATTAACATAACTAATTTAAAGTCTAGCCGCATGCGTGGAAATATATTGAAAATTGTATTTTTCCTATTAATTTCCTAACTAAGTAAAATTGTTCAGAGCACAAATCTTTTCAATGCAGAACTTTTTTAATAATTTTATTCAAGAAGTCATGAAAATTAAAGTTTCTAAATTTATAATGCTAAAGGGATTTTAAAAAACTTTACATAAAGGCATCCAGGACCCCAAAAAATCGATTTTCAGCCATTCCCCTTCGAATGGTGTAATACAAAATTTTTCAAAAAAATCGATCCAAAATATTCACTTAGGATGATTGTCGACCTCCATTTCTACTTCCAAAATCCATTTCCAAGCATTTTCTATCGATTTGTGTATTACAATTTTTTTGTCAGGAAATTAGTCTTAAACACCACTTAGGCATCTAGCTTCTTTGTGGCTTTCAAAGTTCAGATTCAGTCTTTTCCCATGGATTGAAGCAGTACAATTTTTTTTCGAACTTAGACTACAAAACATCTATTCTCTAAGGGGCACCGGGGACCTCTCCAGTGACTTTCGATTTCTTTGCTACAATAATCAAATATATATTTTCAAGAATTTTCTATGTTTATTCAATTGAAACAAAAAACAACTTTTAACAGTAACTTTAAATATAAGCTTTTATTTTTGAATTTTAAAAATATTATTATTAATATAATCAATAAAAGTTTCTATAATATTTTTATTTTCAACTTTCGGATATAGTCAAAAGAACTTTTATAAAAAGATTTTAAATTTCATTAAACATTCTATTGTTACTTAAACAAAATTTCCAACGTTTTTATGAATTGACCTTGATCCTTTTCTTTTGTTGTTGCTTCTGGGAAAAAAAAGCAAATACATTTCATTTTGATGCAGGCGCCACCGTTACCTTTTGGGTATTTTAACGAGCAGTGCATACTACATCTAGCGTCACCATCAACAAATGGTGGACGTCCTTGACAAATTTTTTGTGATTTTTCGACTAAGCCACTTACGTAGAAAGCGAAGATCGAAATGCAAACGAAAAGTAAAATTATTGCCTTCATTTTGTTCTTTATAAGACTAAATGAGTTCCGACTGATTCTTCTCGTTCGATATTAGACTGTTGTATGACTTTTCAAAGAAATGTTCCATCTTATTTATACACTGATTGTGACTTTCGGTTTAATGCGTAAAATTTCAGCTTTTCCACATGTAAAATAACATTTTGCTGGAGAAGAAATAGTCAAACGCTAGAGTGTTATTTTATTTGTAGAGCTCAAATTATTTCACATCTGATTTGATGAATTAAGTTGAAAATAATTTAACCGCAGCCTTGACGTATAGCTCAGCTAGAAGTGTTATCAGGCTACATTCTTTAAGCTTTCGGCGAATTTTAAAACTCTTTAATAGCACATAGCAAATGGCATTCAAGGACTAACCAAAATCTAAATTATTTTTCCTAAAATGACCTCAGATTGTAGTATTCAATTAAAAAAGTCAAAGAAACAGAAAATAAAAAATAAACAAAAATTGTCAACAGTTGTCAGTGCAAAATTAATCGTTTTACATTGACCCAACATCGCTATCATACTTTAAACTAACAAGTTGCCCTTAGCATTTGTCACACCTCAAATAAAATAAAAATTTTATAACCTGCCTATTAATCAAGCTATCAAATTTAATACGCATCAATGACAGCGGCAACATGGCCACAACTTTTATGGCATCATTGTCGTTTAAAGTGGCCGTCGTCTGGCTTTGTGCCTTTAAATGAATCAAATGGTTTTTCTTTTTTCTATTTTCCAGTAAAATTCAATTTGAATAGAAAGTAAAAGAAATAAAAAAGCAATTTAATTTTATAACTTTGATTTTATTTTCTTCTTTGCAGGTTTTTCTTTTAGCCCATTGCGTTGACAATGGTTTGTATTTACGCACCTTGGCCACCGGCAAGGAGTTGCATTCGTTGAAGGGTCACAAGTCAAAGGTAAATTTTGCTTTAATTTCTTATTTAATTGCTCTAATTAAAAAGTGAAAAAATATGATAATTTTAATTTCATAAGAGTGTCGAACCTTTCAATTTATATAGAGACGAATTTTAGCAGTTGGCTGAATCAAATTATATTGACCCAATGAAATTTCTGAAAATATGAACTTTTTGGGTATTTTTTGAAAATATTGCAATATTCTAAATACTGAGGGGTGGGTTTTTAAAAAAATATTGCATTGGAATGAATTTGATTTCTTTATTGAATATTATTAATTGATCGATAATAATTATGCGAGACAGTTCATATCAGGAAAATATTCACCAAGGATTTGAGGGCTGTCCAAATTTAGGATGACCTTCTGGCATAATAACTCCTATATGCCACCAATATGAATCAAAAAAAACGTCCAGATCTATGAATTGATTTGGACAGTCAAATTTTTTTAAATGTTTAAGAGAGGGCGTGGGCGGGTAAACTTTTATGATAAGAAAGTCAATCTCTAAGTCCGTGCAATGAATTTGAAAATAAAATTTTGATTTTATATATGATAAAAAAAAAATCGCTTTTTTTTTTATATGGGAGGCGTGGCTTCGCCGTCTTTTTATTGAAACGTACTTTTATCCGTATCTTTTATATTCATAAGTACCAACTCTCATTCATCTGCGTCAAATAGTTGATCAGATATGATAAATTCAAAGTTTCTCTTATATGGGAGGGCGTGGCATCGCCAATTTTTCCGAATCAAACTACGGTAAGATCCTCTCACATGCCATTAGAAACATATGTGTGTACTAAATCTTTCGGTTAAACGGTTTATAAGAAATAACACACACTTTAATTGATACACACACGTTCTGCTCCACTGTGCGATGCTTAGTATTAAAATCTTTAATTTTGGGAAAACTTTACCGAGAAAAAATTTCACAAAAATCAAAGTTCGGTAAACAAAAGCACAATTAATGGAGTAGTTTAGGTTTGGTTAAAAGGGTTGCTTGCATAGCAAGATCCACTCGGAAGCAGTTTGTCCGTTGTGATAGCCCGTTAAAAGTCCTACTGAATGGAGGAGGAGCCTTGGTGAAGTTGAGAATACTGGTGAGTTCCAACTCAGCTAGTTCCTCAAGACCAACGAAAATCGCAGAATCAAAATATTTGATTCGTCTCCACATTAGCCCGGGGCATTTGCAGAGCTGGTGTTTAACCGTCTCATCCTCTTCTTCATCTCCGTAACTCCTACAGAAATCTCGAAAGGAGCACCATATCTGGCGGCCAAAGGGAAAATAATACAGTGCTCCGTCAGTACTCCTACAACAGTTCTTAGCTCTTCTCTTCTGAATCTTAAGAGAGATTGCGTCCTTCCACAAAATGAATTAAATGGCTTATAATCTCATTGAATATCAATTCAAATGAAATGGACAAGAGAGATCAGCCACTGATACTGCATCGTTATTCAAATTATAAAACTATTTGTTTGTTCCAATAAAATAATTCAACCTCATTTGGGTGCCTAGACATATAACAGTCAGCTTTCGAGTTGAAAAAAAAAAAAACAAAAATCAAATCAGTACATGAACCATCCACAGAAAATCTAGCTACAGCTGCATCAAGGATTTTTCACCACATTGCGGTAATAAAACATTGCCTTCACAGAGATATCCTTCAGAAACATTCAATGCCAATAGAAACTCTAAACGAAAACTGCATCTACTGCTAATGGCGTTGTTTGAAAGTTTTAATTACTTTTTTATGTTTGTTTGTTTGTTTCACTAGCTAGCCAGACGGCCAGTCAGTTATGAAATCTGACAGAAACTTAACAGAAGCTAAAGTTTTATGCTTGAAATTAACCTGTGTCAGACCTTATACCAAGAATAAGACAGAAAATTTTAGTTGAATTTTAAAATAAATAAATTCTTCGAGGGAGAATCTGCTGTTGCTTTTGCTAACAATTTTTCATGACGATATTGCTTACACATATTTATTATGCACTTTTTTAATTGTTTAAAATTTTATTTTCAGTTTTAGTTTTAGGTTTTTTTTTAACACTGACTTGTGCACAATTTTGGGCTCAACATTTTTCAAATGAATTTTATGATTTTTCCTATAGTCCTTTATTTTATGACTTGAATAAGGAATTAATGCTTTTAAATGCACTTAACCTGCTGTTACCATACATTCAATTGCACTCACATTTCTATGCTCTTCTTCTTCTTCACAACAGATTCGCACTCTCTCCATTGCCAAGGATAGTCAACGTGCCGTTGTTGGTTGCGATGATACGCGCGCACTTATCTACGATATGACTTCAGGCAAATTGGTACGTTCAATGCCACCCAATCCTGGCCCGGTGACCGCAGTCCATGCCATGGAAAATGATGATTTCTTGATTACTGTGGGCGGCAATAAAATCACTTTCTATTCATTTCGCAATGAGGAGCTGTACGTGCATCCTTATTCACATAATCAGCGTCGTAAACGTTCTCTTAAACGTTCATTACAATCGCAACGTTCGCCATCGACGACACTTCCACCGATTAGTTGTTTCGATGTGTCACGTGACTCACAACTTGTGGCTGTGGCATCTGGACGCAGTGTGCACATCATGAAAATTAATACACCCGAATACCAGACGACATTCGATGGCCATATGGGCGCGGTGACTTGCATACACTTTGCGCCGAATGGAGAATTCCTAGCGACTGGCGCTGAAGATAAGACTGTTCATGTTTGGAATCTCAACATGGGTCAATTGGCAAATAGCTTTAAGGTGAGTATGCCAATTTTCGGAAATTATACATAAATTTAAAACAAGTTAAGTCAAGTTTTTTTGAAAGGTTTGGTTTAAAAATTATCGCTGTCGCTGTTTATTAATAATTTTTTTATTAGCAATAAATATTTCTTCAACTTTTAATTTTTACAGGGTCACAATACATCAATCAACTGTGTCGTAGTGCTAATGGATTCACGTCGCATTATATCGTCAGATCGTGAAGGATTACTGTACGTGTGGGTTGCAGATTCCGCTACGTTATTACAGACCATGCAAGGTCCCTATAAATGCTTAGCAGCAACGAACAATATGAAATTCGCTGTAAGTTCACGACAAATCAATTTATCAAAAATATTTAAATAATCGATGTCTTTGATGAAACCATCAAAGCCTTACCATAAGTCCAATATATTTTTATGAATATTTCTTACTTTCTTTATTTCAGGTCTGCACAAATGGTGACAACAGCCTCAAGATTTGGTCACTTACCCGCGAAGATGAAAAATATAGCGTATCACATTCGGATGATATTAGCTGCTTTACCATCACCGCTGACAGTCTTTACGTGATTACTGGGTCACGTGATATGTCATTAAAGGTGTGGCAGGCAACGGGTGGGAAATTGGCACAAGTTCTAGTGGGACACACGGATGCGGTCACCTGCGTAGCAGTATCAGTGACAAATAAAACACAAGTAATCTCTGGCTCAAAAGATTACAATCTGCTGACATGGGATTTGCTAACTGGTGAAGAAATACACACACTGGCGGGACATTTGGGTGCGGTTACATGTGTGCAAGTGTCTGCAGATGGTAAGTTTAGAGCAAAGCGAAAAAAACCAGGTAAATTACGTGTTCATTTGGCATAGGTACCACCGCCGTCTCAGGTAGTGATGATAAAACGCTCATTGTCTGGGAGACCAAACGTGGATTGGCCTTAACTTCGCTGCAGCTGCATGTATCCTTTACACGCTTTGACATCAGTCTCGAGTGCTCGCGCATTTTAGTACAACTGGCCGATAGCTTTAATTTGCCAGTTATATGTCTGCATAATACGCCCGCACAGTATGTTAAACTGCCGACATATTCAGCACCAGCGCGTGATGTAGAAGGTACGAAAAGAAAAAAAATCTTTTCCAAGGTAACTCTAAACTGATGGGCATACCTTTTTTTTCTTGTCCTATCTTTGCAGACTTACGTCCCCAGGGACCAAAACGTCAGATGAAACGTTTACTCAAGAAAGAGGTCTCTTTAGATACCTATACATGGCAAAAGAAATATGGTCATCTGACATCATCTGTTATGATGGCACAGGTGGATGAGCGTCTGAAACGTCGTTTTTCGGTTTCTGCGAGCATGGAAGAAATTTCAAAAATCGCCGAAATGAAAACGGTTCCTTCGCAAACCAATTTGGGACCAGAACAGGCAGCTTTGGCACAATCACAGCACTTTGATCAGTTGGAAGCACTTTGGAACAAGCGTTCACCGCCACGCAGAAGACACAATGCGGTAGGTACATGTAGTAGCACAACAATAAATCAACACTTTGTTCTGTTGTGTTGTCGCCGAAATATTTAAGTATAACAAAAGCTTTCTTTAGTGCATAGAGCTAACTTAATTTGCATTGCAATGAATTGTCTAGCAATACCAAAGTGGATAGAGCTTTTAAGTTCAGTTTTCAAGCGGTTGTGGAAAACAAAATTATTATAAATTTTGAAATCGTTTAAAATATTGAGTTTAAAAATGTGTTATTTTGATTTTAGTACTTTCAGTTATATCATTGAAGCAGCCATTTACAATACATAAAAGCACCCAAAGTTCCAAAAATAACGCAGATATTTAAACTCTTAAGCGTATCGGAGCCAAATTGTCACAGTGTGACATTTTATTTGTCATTCCCTTTTCACATGTCAACAGCGATATATCAAGCCCGATGCTATTTCAGACCAAAATACTATATTGCTTACTTTTAAAATTCCATTATCTTAAAGTAAATCAAATTTCATTTTTGGCCGCTAAAAAAACATCAGCATTTAACTAGGCCTTTTCCATTTTGCCGAAATACTTTTTATCTCTCTTAAATAGCATGCAAAAGCAACAGCCATCTCTAAGTAAAGAGAATTTGTTTCATATCGTTGCTCAAAAGATTTTTCTCTTATATTTAATTACAAACAGTTTCTTAGAGCTTTTTACAATAAACTTAACATATAAAAGCTTTCGTAGAGTTAAAAGAAATAATAATAACCTTTGCATTGCAATTAAAAATAATAGAAATAAACATACTTCAAAAGCTTTTGTACACCTCTAAGCTTTTGCATACAATTAAAGCTCTTTAGCAAGTATTTGCTTAAATATTGATTATCAATAATGTTTGTTTTGTAGTAGTACGCTGTTTTACACCACTATTTTCTGTTTATTTTTTCTTCTTTTCCTTTGCTTCGTTTTCGGTTCTTGTCTCTCTCTTATATTTATCAACTCTAAATTTACGGCAAAAACAAAAACAAAATCACGCTCAAACCAACAGGGTCTCTCACGTCAAACATCACTTGTCGAAGATCGCCTCGAATCATCCGACGACGATGAGTATCACGATGAACGCACAGGTATGTTGACATCCACCAGTTATGATCATATTGATAGATTAGCACTATCTGCACTGCATCTATCCAACCAAATACGTATGCCACGCCCACATTCGTTACCGAAAACTGCATGGGATACATGTAGCATGCATATGTCGTTAAGAGTGCACAACAAAATTAGAGCCAAAAAGCACACACAAAAAGAAACAACAACACTGCACCTCAAATCCACCACTTGTAAAAACCCAAACAACAACACTCACGATCAACAGAAACCACATTACCACAATAATTCCGAAACACTTTTCACTTCCAAAATTCATCTACATCATGGTGACGTACACCAACCTGATTTGGTCAAAGATTTACTCTACCCAAATACAGGCGAACATTGCGGCTGTGCGCTACCGCATTCCGAACATCATCCCCATCAGCAACTTTTGCGTCTGCGCAGCATTTTCCGTTGGAAGAGTTGGAAAACAAGCACTCACATACGAAATTGCCAATCACTTGGTGAATCGCATTCACATTTTAATGTGCTGGCAACACCGTCACCGCCTGTATCACCATCAACTGCCATGCCCCCCAAACGCCGCTTCATTACGCCCATTATTGTGGTGGAAAATTACGACCAGCATAGCGTACAGCAATTGCGCACATCGCATGTGTTGCATCCATGTGCACGAAAAGCTTCAGTGGGACAAATATTTGAACCAATGGTATATGCGCCCTCAATAGCTGCCACCACAAGTACTACAAAAGCGCGTAGTGATAATCACAGCAATCAATTCAATATCACAAAGTACTTGCAACGCAGTTTTAGAGCATGCAAAATCTTTCAACGCACCAATTCGGAGCAACCGAATGCTGGATTTTCTTCCGCTTCACCAGTGGAAGAACAGCATTTAAGAATTGTAGATGGTGCCGATAGTGGCGCTGCGGAAGAAAGCAGCTGTTGTGGCGCCAAATCGACGACAACGACAAAGACGCTGGGCCCGACAAAAAAGTGTAAAAAACCTCAGTCGCCTTCGACTTATGCGCAACGTTCGGAGAGTAAAAATTGTATTACTCAATGACCTTGGTGTTGCTGAGAGCAAAGCTTAAAGTTACAAGTTTAAAGACTTTACACAAAACTTGCGCCTCATTGACACTTTCCAAGCATAAAACCATCATCCTTTTTAATCTCAAACATTTAAATAAAAATCAGACAAAAAAAAACACTCAAAAAAGGAGGTGTAACTAATGTTCAATCTGTGCTATCATTTTGGATCTTTTAGCATAAAGTTGTGTCAGTGTATTAATTTTCTTTTGATATTGGGGAGTATTACTTTAAACTGACCTATTTGCTCAGAGATAAATTATATCTTATTCGGCAATTTTTATTGATGTATTCAAAAAAAATGAACGCCAGTCTTCGTACAGCTGGAATTAAAATTATGCCGCCAGTTTTTTTATGATAATAATACTCTTCTCATTTGTTTTGCATTTAGCAAGCAGTTTCTTAATTAAAACATTAGTCATATCTCTCTCCAATCGATACTTTTAAAATCTATTCATGATACACTACACACCACTACACACCAATTAAAAAGTAAATTAAATAAAATAAAATTAAAAATTTGTAAGTAAGCAAAGCAAAAAAATTCAGAAGTAGAAGTTTACAATAACCTATTTATTTTACCAAAGACTTATCGTTTGGCAAATCATCAGCAATTTTTCCCCCAAATGATTTAATTGATATATGGTTTAAGTTATACATTAAACACAACATAACCATCAAATATCGAAAGTTATTTATTAAGGCTGTGCAACGAGCTGATCGAATATGCTCGAAATATTGCCTTAAGCAACAACTCCATTACTTCGACTTAACTCGTATTCAGTTCGTTTGTTGTCCTCATCACACGATTGCGAGCTAAAAAATATCCGTTTGGCACATTTTTAGTACATTTTTGGTATATTTGGACATTTTATAATAATTACCTTTTTTGATGAAGTAAGTGAAAAAATGAAAATAGTTGTAATGTGTAGATTATGTAATTTAATGTGAATTATAAGCTATTTTGCTGGGTTTTTTGAGATGGCAAAAGTGAGAACCTTCTATTTTTTTTACTAAAATTGAGTTTTCAAGACAAAAAAGTACATTCAGCCACTAAAAAGTTCATTTCAAGTCTCGATTAATTACGTTTTCATAAAATCCAAATGCCATTAATGATCTATAGCCTACAACAATAATTGCATGAGAAAACAAAAACAAAATCGCAAACTAAGCGAGTAAAATTACAGTTGCAAAATACACATAGCAAGTTGCTTAAACGCCAATGCTAACCAGCAGCTTTGTATTTTGTCTATTGTACATTTTGTAACGAATACATATTTCGCGAAAAAACCATCGCTTAAAATGTCAGGCGAAAAAAATAAGCAGTTTCAAATTTAATTAGTAAAGGTGTTATCTTCGGCCAGGCCGAAACTCACATGTAAAAAAGACGTTAAAAAAGTTGAAGAAGTCGAAAATAATGTACTAAGGTTCAAAGAGCCTAAAAAAGTTGAAAAGTGTTGAAACAGTTGAAAAAACTCAAAAAGTCTAAAATATATGGAAACCATTGCAGAAAGTTAAAAGAAAATGTAAAAGTCGAAAAATTGTGGAAAATGTTGAAAAAATAGAATAGAAATGCAGAAAACCACTTATTTGCCACGCCCACTTCTCCAATTCCGCCCACGTTAAACACAATTTAAGACATATATGATTTGTATCCGTGTACCAAATTTCCTCACAAATGGACTGAGCTATATTTACATACATAGAGTATAGGCAGTAGGCGGGGTCGTGACATTTTGATATGCTAGCAGCTGGCAAGAAGGTGTGACCTGTGTGCAAAATTTCATTGAATAAGTTTACTTAGTTTTCTCGTAAACGTGATTTAAACACACAGACAGGCGGACATAGCTATGTATATCAACTCAGGTGGTGACGCTGATCAATAATATATACACTTTTCTATACCTGTCACGCCCTCTTCTATGCGTTACAAACGGAATGACAAAGTGAATATACCCTCTGGTAGGGTACAAAAAGTAGAGAAAACAGCAACGAGTAATCGTATATACAGCGAGTAGGAAACTTAGCAAAAATGTAGTTTTATTCGCAGCTAGATAGCGACTTGGATAATAAAACACAGCTAATTTTTCAGAAGTACATTAAGTTCACGCTCTTAAAACCAAGCCAATTGTGAGACAAATGCGCTGCCATAAAAAAAACATTAACTAGCAGGTTTAAAACGCTCGGAACAAGAAAAATCGATAAATCTGAGCTTTGTGCGAGAATGTTCATGAGTTTTGTATAAGGCAGCAACGTCTAACGTTGCAGCAAACTTGTATACACAAGAAATGGGTCAAATATTAAGCTTTGATGTGAGTTTTGTATACATTGTGTAAAGTTTAAAGGGTTTTAAGTCAAGTAAATTATTTTTACAAAGCCTTAAATTAATTAAAATGCTGTAATTTGTTAATTTAGTAAATCAATAATCACAATGAAGCAGTCACACGCATAAGAAGTATAGTAACCAGATTGCTTATAGGATTTGCCAAATGATAAGTTGCTGGTGCAACAGATCCAAAAATGATTTGATAATAAAAACAAATCTCAGCAAATCTCTCAAATCTGGCAAGATCATTGTCATAAAATTTCCATCTCACAGCTGCACCTCACTACACTATTGTACGAAACACTTTTACGCACAGACGCATGGCGTATCTATGTACACTTTAATTAGAATTTATATGACAACACCATGTTGTTTGCTCAACTGTTTATCTATTTATTTGTTGTCGTGTTTGTCATTGTAAGTTTGTTATTATTATCCTTTGCCATGCTGTTAATTAAGTTAATTCAATTTAAAACTCACTGCTAAACGACAAGCCATTAAGGTGTTAAATAGGCAAGATGTTGATGATAATGATAAAAGCAAGTATTTCAGATTAAGTTTTAATTTCTCTAATTAATTTTGTTAAATTTTGATTTATGTAAATCGCAAATAAAAGTATGTAGTATCTCATTGTTTTATTTTAGTAAAAACAAAGTAGTAAAAATACATTAGTTGGATTTTTGTGTTTTATTTTTTAATTTATAATTTAATTTATTTTAATTCGTTAAAACAACAAGTTATGGTAAGTAATAATCCAATAAACAAAAAAATTATACTTTAAGTAAGTTAAGTTAATGTCTCATAATTCTACAATTGAAGTTTAAATCCCAGCACAATCATAGCCAAAAAAAAAATTGGCGCGTACAACAAATCAAACCCATTATTTGTTCCGAAATTTATCATGCGTTGTGAATTATGAATTTTTTGAAATTAAATTAAAATTGCACTCCTATTTTAATAATATTTTTTTTATATTTATTTTTTTAGTTTGTATACAGTTACACTTAATGGATTTCATTATAATTTCAATAAAAAGCCTTTAATTATGCAGCAGTTGCAAATGCATCACTGCAGCGTCATCAATATTTTCAATTATTGATGTTGTTTTTGTGCGCGTACGCTACCAATAGGATGGCGTGAAAAAATGTTGTTGGATTTTTGGATCCAAAATTAAATTTTTTTCATTTATTTTTGTATGAGATATTCAGGTAACGACATTGAAAATTTCAAATAATAATTTTTTTATTGTGAATATAGTGATAGATATAGACAGATATATAGGCTTTGAGCTATGAAACCAAAAACAAAATCTCTATTTTTAAAAAAAATTTCTTATAATAAAAAAATGCAATTTTCTTAAATTTTTTTACTCAAATTTTGAAAACTTAAAGTTTTGCAGCTCTTTTAGCTTTTTTTTTCAATGAGGACTTACTCGAAGAAGAGTTGAGTTTTGAATTTTAAGAATTCTTTCAGAACATGAGGCTATTTTGAAAATATCTAGCCATCGCTGATGTAGATCTTTTGTGAGTATTAACTGTAAGGTGCCTCTTGAAAAGTTACTGCAGCTGTTAATTCGATTGAATGTCTGAGCAACTTACTGCCCACAATCGTAACCGTTTTATATTCAAAATCTTTTATTATATTTCTAACTCATGTCTCGTTTTTGGCATTATTTCGACAAAAAACTTTACGAAAATTGCGCGCAGCTTCAACAAAACTTTCTTTATTTTCATAAAGAGTCTCACTGAGAGTTTTCACTGACGTGTTTTCTTTTGAAGTCAGATGTTTTTTAAAGTAGTGAAAAACGCAAAATTAAGTTTGTAGTTGTTGATGCATATTAAGGAACTTACTTAAATTTGCAGTTCATTCCTTAACACAAATCGAGGAATTGAGCAGTCTTGATATTTCATTTAATTAATTTTTTAATAAGAAAAATAAACATTTTAATTCGTTTTCAAAAAGTAGTTACACAATTAAAAGTACAGCTCCCATTTTTTATGTATAGAATACAAAATAAAAGACTTTTGGAGCAGATACACATTACAGTGACTACATACAGACCATGACAAAACGATAGCACAACTATAAAAACAAAAACAGTCCTAGAATGTTTTATGCTTTGCGTACACTAAGTGAGGAGAATTCAGTAGTCCTTGAGGGGGTACCTGGGCATTGCAAAATTGTAGGAAATGAAAAGGCAGATTTAGTAGCAAAGCAAGGCGCTCAGTCAAATTCACAACTCATGAAAGTCTCTGTACCCTTTCAGCACTAATACCTACTAAATGACAGAGAACTACTCTTAGAAGCCGAAAAGAGGTGGACTTGCTCTTTCAGTAGCAATATTACCACACATTTTTGGCCCCGTTTCCATAAAAGGGACACAAGATACCTATTTTCTTTAACTCGGAGTGATTGAAGGCTATTGACTAGGGTTGTGATCGGCCACTGCCTTATTGGGCATCACGTTTTCAGGTTGGACATCGTATCCAACGACTGGTGTAGAAATTGTCATGAACCCGAAGAAGAGGAAACCATGGAATATCTTTTGTGCTCCTGCCCTGCTTTGGCAAGTAATAGACTAAAATACTTAAGGCAGCCATTCTTTATATCCCTGAATGAACTAATTAAAGTCCACCTGAGTGAAATCAAAAGATTCGATGTAACAACAGGCACCTTCATGTTGGACGTGCACCACAATGAAAGGACCAGAATTTACTAATAAGACTGTAGCAGAGAGTTTGCAGTAACACTATGGGCCCCTGTGGTCTATGTGAGGCTATGGCCACCACCAAATCCTAACCTAACCTAACTATTTAAGCATGGCATACTGAGATTTTAAATATCGAATGACGTCACAAAAAAAAATTTGTATGACCAACTTTTTGAATTGAAAAATGCATGGCCAACTAAGACTAGCTGCTTTAAATTTCAGAATTTAATTTGAAATTTGCTCTTAATCTCACATGAACAAAAAAAAAAAATGAGTTACTGAATCTTGCTATTTTGATATTGATAACAGCCATTGGTCAATTTTTCTTTCTTTTTTAGTATAACTAACTTCAATTAATGGAATAAAACTGATTTACTAAGAAAGATCTTTTGTGAATAGAATTCCATTTAGATTTTTAAATTTTGTAAATATTTATATTTAAAAAAAAAGTTTAAAAAAGTGTCTAAAAAAAGGACTTTTTAAATATATTTTTTCAGTGTATAAGAATTACATTGCAATCATGAAATAAAATTTTCACAATAGCATATACATATGCATGTCATAGTTTATTTAAAAAAAAAGAAAAAAGGACGAAAGTAATTCATTTAAAAAAAAAAAAAATGACTACAATTTTGTGGCCGAAAATGAGTTAAACCTCTAAATTTTTAAATATATGTCAGATTTTCATTTAAAATATTATAAGTGAAATATAAGAAACATTTTTTCATTACACCCTACTAACGATGTGCATATTCGCGTGCTCAGCAAAATTACAGATGGTAATTTTCAGTGCCAATTGAGCACGCCAATTATTGTTGTAATTGCAGTTGGATTATTATTTCATTTTGTTTATGAAATGCTTTAATTCTGAAATGAAATATTAATATAATGCTATATAATCAATTTGAATAAAAACTTTACTTTTAATTATTTTTTTAATTTCATGTGCTCAAATTTCGTTCACATTCTCATTGTCGATTGGGAAAAGAATAATACCTTAATTATAGCAAATAATTTTTTTTTAATTAATAAATAAAATTCACTACAAACTTAAGAAAAAAATCAAATGTATTTAGTAGACAAATTTCTGATGAGCCGCGAATATTCAAAAATTATTGAAAATTATATAATATGCAGTCGATGCGCTTACATGGACCAACTTTGAAACTTAAAAAAAAAAAATCTATTTTTTTCCTCTGACTTTGGCCACAGCCATTCGCTTGCAGCGAATATACGATAACTATAGTAAGTGACGCCTACTGGTGTTATTAAGAGTTTAATTTTATGATTTTAGTTTAGCAAAATTTACATTCACCTTATTTTTTAATTGTCGCAAAATTATGGATAACAACAGTCAAATATCTTCTATACACGGACTTATCAATTATTAGTAATCAATATAATTTCTGAGGTAAGTATTTAATTATTAGTTTGTTTTCATATATATATTTTTTATACCTCTTCAAACGTTCTGTTTGCACAACTTTTTAACTTATTAAAATTTGCAATACAGAAAATGGTTTTCTTTAAACTTTTCTTAAAGTTATATTACAAAATTATTCATCAATTTTTTTACAACACTTTTTTTCACATTTTGTACAAAGTTTTCAAGAATCTTCTATACGAAAAATTTCGTGTTATCTTCAAATTGTTCACATGTTGTTGAAAGTACCAATTTTTGTGTATAAAAATAAATAAATCAAAACTTTTAACTAACTAATCAAACCTTTAATTAAATTTTCCCCAAAATGCATTCCGACAACAATTCCACGAAAAAAACAATATCAACTGTTCCCAAAATACCAAAAAAAAAACCTTAACGAAAAAATACAAAACAAAAAATCAACACCCAATGCATTTGTCTCCAATTAAAATTCCTAACACTACAGTGCACTCAAAAAACAGCTCCAGAAGTTCATTGCAACAGTCAATTGTGTAAAGAGTCATCAACGCGCACTTAAAACCCAACCAGTGCTGACGACATATGTACTCTGTGGATCCTTTAACGAATATGCATTAAAAAAAAATTTAATTATTTAAAAAGTAAAATATAGGTCAGACGACAAGCAATTTTTAGAGGGAAAATTTCAAAGCTGAAATGTTTTTTTTTTTTTTTTTTGGAAATGTTTCATTTGTAGCTTAACAATCAGTCATATAACAAATCTTATGTAGATGTTACCGTTTCAATCTAAGCTGCCGCCGCAGCAGAGACATTGAAAAAATAAAATTTATAAATAAAGAGACCAAATATTTTATAGATAAAAAAAACACGGGTCCTTCTTTCTAGATAGAATTTTTAGACAACTCTTCAAACATTTTAGTTCGTATCTTGGCAATTCCTTGTTGGCTTCCATATGATCTAACGTCGCCAATTGAGCACTTAATGTGTCCCTCCGAAGAGAAAAAAAAACCATAAGTCTTAAGCCACTCAATTTTTTGCCAGAATATCAAGAAATAATATAAAATTAAAGTAAATTTATAGTAAACATTGGGAATTTCGTAAATTTTTTCAATATCCAAACGTTGATGTGGTGTCAATCTTTTCATAAAAAAGCTTAAAAACTTACTGAATATAAATACATACTACCAAATTTGAAAGTTCTTATGAACATTCTGAAATAATTTCTCTGTATAAAAAATTTGATGGTCTAAATAACACCCATATTATTAATTTTTTCGTAAAATGCCAGAAACTGTTGAAAGTGCTACTTTAGCAGACCATTTTCCTTGTAGGAGGAAAGCGCGCTACAGCTACAAATAAACCATTTCTAAAAGATAAAAACAATTTTAGCTTTGACTTTACCTCTATTATTCTTAATTTATGTTGATTTGTCTACTGGCCATAAAGAAAAATTCTTAAATTGAAGATATTTAATAAATAATCCAAACGTAGTTAAATTAATTTTATTTCTTAGAATTTTGAATATCTTAATGTCGTCTCAACCAAATCAATGCACTAAGCATGATGTTTTAAAATATCTAATTAGTTATTTCTTACATTCAAAAATAGAAAAAACAAAACAAAAATATTTTCTTTTTCAGACGAACTGGATGACTTTTTCTAAAGTTCTTTAGCAACTTTAAGAAATGATTCAAAAAACTTTATTTCAAAAAAAAAAAAATAAAATTAATATAATATATCTTTTAAGGATTAATATCATGTGAAATATTACTCAGAAAAAATATTTCATAAATAATTATTTCTGTAACTTTATATGAAAACATCTTTCGACATAACTCAGATTGATTTTCAAACTTTCAAAGAGCTCTTTTACGCTGTACACTGTATCTTTTGTGCAGCAACTGCTTTCAACTTCTAATGCAAAATAGCGAAAAAAAATAAACACTCTTTTACTAACGTTTTATTTCGGTTTTCATTATCTTGAGAATATCATCAATTATTTCAGCCGTCTTACTCAGCAAATACCTCAAAACTATAAAATCTGTTCAAATTATGTGTACTAAAAAAAAACATGAGTAAAATTAAAATTAAAAGAAAAAAAATTCATATATTTAATCCTTTAGTTAAAGAGTAGTTTGTAAATGTAAAAAAAAGTAACAATATTTTGTCAGCTATAGAAAGGTTTGACACACGCACACACACACTTAATTAAATATTTGGAAAGCACTGGAGTCATCATGTTGTTGTATAATATCATGTAAGTAAAATAAAATTAATTTATTGGAATTATTTATTTTTAATTTAATTTTCTTAGCAATTTAGCTTATAGAAACAGCTATTCTTTAGTGTTAGAAAAATGCTTTAATTAGTTGCAGTAGCAAATATGCCTGATTTAGCAGTATATATAGCATACAAATACATAAATACTCAAATCGATGTCTTTAAAAAAAATTAAAAATGCTTACAGTAATCGAATTTTTTATTGTACGAGTAGTTAACAAAAATGCTTATTTTTATAGAATGTAGACAAAATGATTTTTTTTTCTATTAATACAGGATACTATATTTAGTATGCTTTATTGTACATATGCTGGTTTTTTTAATATAAAATATAGCAAATATTTCAAACAAATCAAAAAAAATCGAAAATATATATTTATTTGTTTCTTTTTAATATATATATATAAAAAATTATATTTTGTATTTAAAATATTTACAACTGAGATGAAACACATTAAATGTATCAGTCCACATTTTGTGACAAATCGAAGTATTTTGCTGTACTACATATTTGACTTGAGTTAAAATTCAAAAATTTGTGAAGCTCCCTACTTTCGAAAATACAGGGTGTTTATTTTTGCGAATATCAATGACTAGTAACTTTTAAATAAAATAATTACAAAAAAATCATAATTCTAAGAAAATTTTTGTAAAGGACCTCACACTTCTTGTACGTTAAATGCCGCTTAGTCAAATGTGCTGAAATTTTGGGAATAAGTAGGTTTTCTGTTGCTGATCGATAAAATCCTATGATAGGACTTTGAGTTATTGACCAATAAAGGTCTCATTTTCGGAAAATTTTAAAGGTAAAAGTACAACTTTTTAGCTGTCTATGAATTGTTTCGTTTAGCACTAAAATTGTAAGTAATTCAGTTTATATATCCCTCCGACGGGCGATGACGTGCGAGGCGGTAAGTGGAGTGCATGGGTCTGGCCAGACCCTCTTCTCAGACGCCTTTTGGAGGGGTAAAATGTTAGACCAACTTCTATTATTTATCTTATCTGCCTCCCTTTTGGGAGTTCTCATACAAAAACACAAAAAATTTGGACCTGTAGAGGTTTCATATGTATCACTAGTTCAACTTTACGAATTTATTCCTTATCCACAACATTCTCCAGATATGGCTCCTTGCTATAACATGATTCCGAACTATGTTTCGATGGAAAGGGGTTTGAGATGAATGAGCGGATTCTCGTAGAAACCGAGTGCTATTTTGAGGATCTCAACAAATTGTACTATGCGTTAGGCATTAAAAAATTGGAGAATCATTGGAGAAGCTTAAAAGAAACTACGTTGAAAAATAAGATTCATGTAAAATTTTACAAATTGATTCTAAAGGTTAAAAGTTTTTTTGCTTATATATTTTTATAGAAAAACTCAGAATAAACTATACCGAAAGAAAACATACATTCATCAAATATTTAAGTTGGTTAATGGTATGGTAGCATTTAGAATATTTTGCACATTTAATTCCCTGCTACAGTAGATGTGTTTCATCTCAAATGTTAGCTTTTAAAAGAAATTTAAATTTTTTATTTAGTTATTTACGTAAAGTAATAAAAAGTGGTTCTATAGACACGCGTGAAAATATTGGTATATCAAAATGAAAAATTTAACAAAAGTTCAGTAGGAAAAATTCGTTCATACATAGAGGTTGGTAAAAGCATTAATTCTATGGCGGTAATAAGACTCCAATTTTTTACTGTTGGCTATTAAAAGGTATAAAGAGTTATAGAGTTATAGTGAAAGAAGATCATATATACTGCTTTAAAGACCCATATTTGTAATCTAAGAAGTTACGACGTTTTTTGTATTCTTCTTGAAAATTAATGTTTTCTGTCCAAAATTTAATAATCTCTAAACTTTATTAAAAAATAAAGAAACTTTCAGTTCAACATCCTTTCTACTTCTCTGTTTTGCATTCAAAAGCAGCTCCCATATACAAAAATACTAAAAAATCTGCATAGCATTAAACTTCGCATTATTTTTGTTTATTCAAAATATTATTTTTATTTTTAGCTAATACACTATTTAAATTCATTTTGCTTTTAGTTTTCATTCAGTATATTATCAAATGTCCTTGCTTCTTATTTTTATCCGATTACAACTTTACCTTTTCCTAGTTGCGCTGCAACTGACTCGTCCATTTATTTGAATTAAAAATTTATGTCATTTTCTATCTTGTTTTATTTGTCTGTGCTGCCCATCAGTGGCGTAGCATTAATATTTGGTACTCGGCGCGAAGAATCAATCGAAAAAAAAGTCCTTGAACGATTTTTCTACAAAACAAAAAATAAAAAATATACAATAAACTTCAAGTAAAAAGTTTAGTTTAAAATTTAATTTAATTTTATAAAAAAACTGTAATGCTCAAGCTGCTCTGAAAAATTAGAATATATTGATTGATAATTGAGTAAAGCTTTTAAGGGCAAATTATACTCTCGAGGTTCTTGTAAGAGGGGGGCGGGGAGCCGTAAATAACAACTTTCTTAACTAAATAGGCATAGAAATTGAGCTGCATCATCCGAATAAAACGCTGATACATTAATGACAAAGCCACTATGGTCCTTATATATAATGATCTTAAAATTTACTTTTTTAACTTCTTTTAAAAACTAAGTAATATTTCTGTTATGACATATTGAATAAAACTTAACAATGAAAATTTAAATTTTTTATAAAATTATTCAATAAATTCAAATGCATTTAATTTTTTTTTTTTTTCTTATATATCAATCGTTTTTCTTCTCTCAAAACACGTATTGCTTTGCAGATCATTTCGCTGCAGGAGGAGGAGGATACTATTAATTAGCAGCGTTGCAGCCCTAGCACTCAGACAATTTTAAACAAAACTATAAAATAATATAGAAAGTTAAGTCAATAAAATGTAAGCAATAACATTTTAAGCAACATTTTAAAACCAAAACAAAAAGTTGCGTGAACTTTATTGACAAAGTCAAACAAAACAAAATAATTAGAAAAGTTGCTACAAATTTTTTAGTTCTGCAAAAAAAAAAATAAATGATATTTTGCGTAGTCTAAAATTTTCTAGTTCTTTTTTTTTTGCATTTGTATTTGTAATAAAGTTTCACACACACACATACACACACCATGTAAACGTTATACATTTTGTAATACCCATACATACATACATATATTACAAACACAACTGCAACTCAAATATGCATAAACATTAACAAAAAAAATTTAATAAAAATCAAATAAAGGGGTTAAAAGCTGAACTATGCTTAGATGCTTATAATTACAACAACAAAAACAAATATAAACAATTGTTAAAACAAAAAATAAGTTACATTAAATAACAATAAAAAAAAACAAATGAACATAAAAGTAAACCAATAGCAAAATTATGAATAAAAGTTTAACTCTTAAAATTGAAAAAAAAAGATTTTTACAGATGCAAGCACAGCTGCCAATTTAGTATTGACGTTTATTCTTTTTATAATATAAGTGTCAACTTTCAATAGTCACAAACACAAGCTCACAGTTACAAGGTTAATTCACAAGCACTAATGCATACATAGCTGCTGTTAAAGTGTAGTGAGTAAAATAAATATTCTGTTGCGCTGCTTCGTTAGAAATATAAACAACACTGTACATTGCTACTGTTACATTCCACAGTAGTATAAACTTTATGAAATAATGCAACAGCAGTAGAAAAATGATTTTAGTTTAATAAAAGATTTACTTAAAACAAGTTAAAATTTACTTAAAAAAAGTGAAAAATTTATTTGAAATAAGTAAAAAAGTTGAATTTACTTAAATCTAGTAAAAATATTCTTTAAAACAAGTAAAAACTTTTCTTTAAATCAAGTAATAAAAATTACTTAAAACAAGTAAGTTTTTACTTGAAAAAAAAAAAACTTAAAAATAAATGGAAAGCTTAATATAAAGCTTAAATAAAAAACCATAATATTCTTAACAAAGTAAATGCAAATAAAATAGCGACAATCACATTAAGCTTTTATTAAGTTTTTTGTATTTTCGTACTTTACCCTGTCTGTACTAACATTTTTATTCAATTTGTAATCAAAAAAATTTTACCTTTCATATGAATTTATAAATATGTAATATTTGTTTGAGTTAAATGCATATGTTATCTCAGACTTGAACTAGAAGTATTTTTAATATTAAATGTTTTTTAAGTGTACTTTACAGATGAAAAAACCAAAAACCAAAACTATCTTGCCTATCAGTGTGCAACATTGTTGTAAGTAAAATGTAAGTAAAAAAAAAGAAAGTAGTAGTGTATACGTACATTTTAGAATAAGAGCTTGTTGTTAATGTTTCCTCTCTAGTGTCACTGTGATTTCGTTATGTTATCTTATTAAATCACTGTTTTCGGAGAGTCTCTATTTTATGTATACTTTTTTCCCCTAACAATAACAAAATGTGACAGTAGATTTATTAAAATAAATAAATAAACAAGAAATATGCAATGAAATTATTTCAAATTTTCATTGCTTACTTTCAGGCGTTTTTACTATTTTCATTTGTCACTGTCATAATATGTTGGCATCAGCAGCTTTAGTTCTTTTTTTAAGCAATCCTTTGATTAGTATGTAAGCAAATTGATTTATGTTTTACGAAAATTATACTGAATAAAATAAATAAATAAAAAAAAGTAGTTGAAGCTGAACTAAACAATGGAAAAAACATTTTAGAGTTGTTTTACTTATTTCTTGAATTAGATTCTTTACAGTGTGTGCTCACATGTACGTACAATAAGATTGCGGAACATTAGAACTGCTCTCTGGCAAAAAATATCCACAGTTGTTATATATAACGAAACAAAATTATTTATTTATCAATATACATATATTAAAAAAAAATAAATAAACAAATATATAATTCGTTTTCTTGCAAGTATCTCCCAACGCTTGTCATACAACTACGACAGCACTTGATCAAGTCCTATATACATTTATAGTAGGCTGGTTAGGGAAAAGCCTTCTGCTTCTTCAGCGAATTTACTTTTATGATTTGATTTGATTTGATTTTGAGTTGCCATTCCGTAGAACTTTGGCTTGTTTTCATGCCTACTCATCGCCAGTATAATGCATTGCATTATCATGAAAATGGCATATTCCACTCACACAGCTTCACACCTTGTAGGATTTCCTGGTACTTAAATCTATTCATAATTTCATCTATTTTTTGTATGAGTCTTAAACCGTTTCCAGGAAAGCAACCCCAGACCATTCAAACCACGTAGTTTACAGTGCCTTGACAATACCGAAGATCTAACCATTCTTGATCTGCGTATTCTCTTAATATCTTCAGAATATTTTATATTAAATTTTTATTCCTCTGAAAATAAAACCGTGTTACATTTTTGTATGGACCAATTTATATACTCAGCAAAAAATTCAATTCGATCTTTTCGATTTTTCTCCGTAATTAATGGCTTCTTTGCAGCTCAGTAACTTTTAAGTTCAGCAACACATGCTCTTCTCTGTACATTTCGACTGCTTATGTTAAAGTCCAGAGTTTCAACAACACAAGAGCTGCTGTCAAGGCACTTTAAGTCACGGGTATGGAGGAAATGTGATGGTCTGGGGTTGCATTCCTGGAAATAGTTTGTGACTCTTCCAAAAAATAGATGGAATTATGAATAAGTTCAAGTACCAAGAAATCCTACAAAGTGTGATGCTTCCTCATGCAGAGTTGAAAATGCCAATTTTATATCAATTTCAGCAGGACAACGATCCAAAATATACTTCACGGTATGTTAAAGATTGGTTTAAAAGGAAGGAATTCGTGTTACCAAATGGCCAGCACAATTTCCAGATCTTAACTCAATCGAGAGATAAAAGGATCAAAAGAGAAAGTGTAGGAGGAGATAAAAAAAACTTTTTGGTGCTTTGACAGATCCTTAGGTCGCTTTATAAAAAACGCCAACAGACAGCCTTATTGCTTTCATCCAAAGGTGATGACCAGCCATTATTAAAAACAAGGGATATTCTACAAAATATTGATCGCAATGTTCAGTGCAATATGTTTTGTCGCGTGAATTTTTGACATATTTTGGTTTTTTTCATAACAAAATTTGAATTATAAATAAAATGTAAAATAAATCGTATCACTTCAAGAATGGCATAACTCAAAAAATGAGATTTTTGAGTTAATGATGCTTCAGCCATTTCATGTTCTATTTTGTGTGAAAAAATCAAAAAGGTATCTTATATACTCGCTTTTTGAGAAAAGTTTGTGTAGACATACCATACTTTTCTTCATTTTCATATAAAAAGTTGCTTATTGAAAACATTCAATGCGTTTTTCTTCCACTTTATGTTTTTTGAGTTATGCCACTCTTGAAGTAAATGAGCGTTATCACTTTAAAGAATAAAACATATATTTTGAATATAAATGCATTTTTCATGTTTAACTTTGATAATTCAAGATGATTGTTAGGTTTAACAAAAATGTGTTTTCAGTCCAATATGTTTTGTCTGACACTGTACATTTGTATAGTGTGTAAGAAAAAAAGTCCATACATGATTTATGGTCAAATATTTAGAAATTATAACTTGTGGTATCCAATGTAACACAAGCCCAAGCAAACAGCTATAACTCAGCAGGAAAATCTATTAAATGTGCTTATTGGTATCTTACGTTATATTAATAATAATATATTTAATATATGAAATAAACTGCTTTTCTACAAAAACATAAATAAATTTCAATTTGAATCAATTTACATTCGCAAAAACTTAATTCGTATCCAATATGATAAACGGTCATTGGCGAGTGCTTTCAATACTCTCCAACACCCACCCGATTCACAAATTTCTTATTTTAGCGATCGTACATTGTTTCGTATTAAAATTAAAACTCCAAATTGTTTTAAATCAACCTTAAGGTATATGAGACAGTTGAGTCAAAAACATTTCATATTGCAACTGCAGTCTTCAGGAAATATTTAACTGAATTTTTAAGCTAAGGAAGCCTATGCATGTTATATAAATAAATGTAGTGTGTTGCTTTACTTCTGAAAATGACTTAGTTCCACACAGGGTCACTTTGCAAGCGCCTGAAAAAAGAAAAAGGAAAAAACCAATAGCGTCAATCAAAAAGCAATCAAGCGATACAACTCAAAACAAAAGTCGTATACGTCAACAAAGTTTCCTCCACAACAAAGTGCATAGTTACTCGTACCTCACAGGCTGAAGACAGACTAAATAAATAGCGCAAATAATAGTGAATAAATGCTGTTGCTTTTAATAGCAAATAAAAGACGAACCTTAAAAAAAAAATAAAAAGTAAGCACAGTTTCGTTTATGTTTTGTTATGTTATGTTGTGATGTATGTTACGTATACGACATGTAGCACCGCCAAATGCGGGTTCTTAAATTACACTATAATTTTGCGGTAAAGATATGTATGTAAAATAACTAACTTTATTACAAAATAAACTAACTTCTCTACACTCCTCATAGATTGGTATTTTTAGTATGGTACTGATATATACTCGTAAATAAAGTAAGTAATATAAAAATTAATATTCGCTGGTATGCAATGATACATAGTGAAAATTACTTTGCTTTAATTAATAAAAGTAGTAAAAATAAAGTCAGAAATTTAACTGCAAATTACACAAGACAACATAATTTTTAAGCGGTAATATCGCCTCACATAGTAGAGCACAGAAGTTCATAGTGTCTTAAGAATTGTAGTTAAGGAAATATTTTAAAAAGTATATAGTCATGAAACTGAGATTATTCGAAACTTATTCCACAGCCATTATTTAACAAGAAATTTTTTTTAGAGCTCAATATTTTGAAGATTTAAGGCTGATGAAATATTTTATAAGTTGCATCAAACTTAAGACATGCGGCTTCAATAAGAATTAAGCTCTGATGTAATTCATTAAAATTTAATGTTGCACATAAAACAAATGACAGCTAAGCAGCTTAGTGACGAGCTTGTCTGATTACGCGGTATTTTATTCCCTTCATCTGTAAGTACATCAAAGCAAATAGCATTTTTGTTTATGGTATAACATGTCGCAATGGATTAATTACATTACGAAAGCATTTACGAAAACCTTCTCAATGCAGTACAGTAAGCCTCAATTCCACACACAACAACAACTCTGTAGATTTTATTTTTATTTTTATTTGTAGATTACAAGTGTCATTAACATTAAAAATAAGTTAAGCTTTTGCAACTACTTCGATCCTCTGCTGCAACTGTCACTGTGGAGACTGTTTTAAATTTAAAGTAAAAATTTTTTAAATCAACTCTGGTCATTGGATTCAGGAATTTTTTAGCGGCCAAAAATTTAAACTAAAATCTATAATATTTATCAATAATATCAAATAATCTTTTTTCTAAAATTCATCGGATTCAATAATTCATTTTCACGTGAACTGAAAGATTTTCTAAGATGCATCGAACATCAGATTTAAGATTTCAATTCAGATCTTAATAATTTCCATATCATCGTTTTCATATAGTAATAAATTAAATAAATTAAATAAATGTTACGCATAGGACGTCGCAAAAATATGCTTTAAAGCACAATAATCCGCTTTTTCAATACTAAAAATTTAAATTTTATTTTGAATTCAATATTAAAACATTCTTTGTTTGAGCTTTCTTCACAGCAAAGCGCAAAATTTGACTAATTCTACAACTCTAATTTTCTTTCAAATTGTTCTCTCTGGTAATCAAAGTGCTATTTTCCAAGATTGCGTTTATAAGCCAAATGAATCAGGACAATGTTAACAAGATGACTAATAAATTGTTAGTTAATGTCAGCTATTCATACATTTATCCATTCAATTTAGTGCGCTTCTGCTGCAACACGCAATGTTCTGCGCAATTCAACTTCTTTTAGGATCGAGCGTAACTTCTTTATTTTTTTTTTCATGCAGCAATTTTTATAGCAAATTGTTGTTTAATGCAACAAAATTGCGCTTAGCTCGTGTTCTTGCAACACGCAAACTACAAGCAAATAAAAGCCGCTTTTATACTCATTCGCAGCTACAGCTTTAGTCTTGAGCGAAGACCGGAAGTAGTGAATTTTTGTATGGTATTGCATGCATGTGCAAGTGCTGTGACGTACATATGTATGTATGTATGTTTAGATTTGTGTGGTTTTATGCTTCTTGTTACGGTTCATGTAAGCATAACGTGACCAAAAATAAAAATAAATAGCGTAAAAGTAAAAACGAAATAAAATTCTTTCTTTTTAATGCTGTCGGAAGTCATACGTATCCTTTTTTCTGTGAAAAGTCGCATTAGCGCTGCACGCGACATGCATTTAAGCGTCATGTAGCTTTTAAATATTTTCTTAAAATTTACCTTGACATTTTTATTTATTTTTATAGCAAGCGTACAAAATTTTAAAAAAAGAAAGCCAATAGTTTTCTTAAAGAGAAATTTAAACAAGAGATGACAATTATCGCTATATGGGTTAGGTTTCCTCTAGGCTTGTTGGTTAGTGGGGATTAGATTGATTAACTTTATGTTACTTTTAGCTTATGGTGCTCGTAAAAGTCTTTTCAGTTATTTGCAAGTTAGATTTTATAACTTTTTTATTTGAGAGAATGAATGAATGTTTAATCCCTGAGTTAGCTGCAATCTGAGCACTGAACAAGGTGTTGACACAGTACTTAAAAAATTGCTATAAGAAACGTACTTGAACTTATCAAAGACAGAGTTATTTTGAGGCTCAAACTCATCGTTTTATGCTGCTGATATTTTCTACAATTACAATTGTTTAACAGACTGAATTTAAACTATCGATTTACATGTTGTCAGTAAATCCTTACAATATATAAATTCAGTGTGAACTTTTCAAACTAACTCATCAGCATTTATTTTTCTCCTTAGAAGTCATAATATCCTGGTATCCACCCCTAGTAAATACTATTCATGTTTTGTATGGTTGCTAAATTTTACTCATACGTCATGTTTAGCAAAAAAGTCATGTGCGTAAGTCACATACATACTATAAATTGTTCGTTGTAGCTTTAACTTTGCTTTGCTTTGCAGTATTATCTCCTTCGATCTGTTACGTTAAAATGCTGTCATTTCTTTTTTATACCCTACACAGAGGGGGGCGTGGCAGGAATAGAAAAGTATATATAATACTGATCAGCGTCATTACCTGAGTCGATATAGCTATGTCCGTCTGTCCGTCTGTCTGTCTGTCTGTCTGTCTGTGTGTGTGTATGTCTATCTGTCCGTCTGTCTGTTAAAATCACGCTTACGGGAAAATTAAGCAAGCGAATTCAATGAAATATGGCACACACGTTACACCTTCTTGCAAGCTGCTAGCATATAAAAATTGGCGAAACCGGGTCACGACCACGCCTACCGCCCATACTCTATGTAAATATGCCTCAGCCCTTTTTGAAAAAAGTTGCTGCGGTTTTGATGAAACTTGGTGATTTGGTAAACATGTGAACTAGGGCTAGGTTTAAAATTTACAAAGGCTCTTAAAGGGGCGTGGCACAGCCCTAAATTTTAATTTTTATGACGTCGTTGAAAGGCGTAGCATAGCCCACAATATTTATAAACGCTATAGTTAAAGAACTAACAACGTAATCGTTATGAAATTTAGAATGGCAGATATACTGCTAAAAGATATCTTATTACCAAAATTTGCCATAATAGAACTGGTGGGCGTGGCACCTCCCATATAAGAAAAAAACGTTTAATGCTATCTATAGTGTGCAATGAGTGTAATCTTCATAAAATTTGGTGCATAGTCGTCAATTATTATAAGCTATAAAATTAAATAAATTTCGGCGAGATTTTATTAGTGGGCGTGGCACCTCCCATATTAACATAAACTTGGAGGTGATATTTTAAGAAAACCATTGCAGCAATTGGCATGAAATTTAATGTAAGTGGTTTACTTGCTATAAGGTATGTCAAATGTAAAGCGGGTGAAATAGTACCAGTGGGCGTGGCACCTCCCATACAAGTAAAATACCTTAAGTGGCATATCTCTCGAAATATATGAGCAATAATACTGAAATTTGGTAAAAGAGGTTTGTTTATGGAAAGCTATTTCTGGATTAAAATTAGTTCCGATTGTATCAGTGGGTGTGTCACCGCCCTAAATTTTAAGGTTAATTAAGGCATATATCGCAAACTATACAAACAATTTTGCTAAAATTTAGTAAGTGGATATCAATGACGAATATAATTTATTGAACCAAAAGTAGGCGGAGTTGGAGAAGTAGGCGTGTCGTATTTGGTTTTCTACAATTCTATTACATTTTTTTTCAGCACTTTCCACATTCTTTTGACTTTTCCAACTTTTTAACTTTTCCCAACATATTCCATGTGTGTATTTTCCACTTTTTCAACTTGATTTGACATTTTGTTTATTTTTTTGACTTTTTCAAGAATTTTGAATTATTTCAACATTTTTCAACTTCTTGCAACTATGTATTTTTGTGTTTTTTAACCACTTTCAACATTTTCCACATTTTTTCGACTTTTTCAATTTCTATTAACTTTCTGTAATGGTTTCCATATACATATTTTAGACCTTTTCAGTTTTTTCAACTGTTTCAACACTTTTCAACCTCTTTGAACCTTATTACATTATTTTCGACTTCTTCAGCCTTTTCAACGTCTTTTCAACAAGTAAGTGAGTTTCGGCCTGGCCGAAGATAACATCATTACTAGTTTCAATTAATATTATGTAAACCACAGTTTGAGAAGGTATGTTTTTGACGTGCAATTTTTTATCGACTCACAAATCGCTATCTTTCCATTGGGATATAATTTCGCCATAATACACACATATGCACACACACACATAGATAAAGTGTTAATTAAATGTGTTGAACAATTTAGCAACAAATCGACAAGATTAACGTCAACTATTAGTCTTCGGTTGTTGTTTGGCCTGGAAAATGAGTAAAGTAAAACTTTTACAACACATATAAAATCAACTCACACGCACGTCAACGTTACTGTTGTTTACAAACAGAGCTGCACACAACGACGTATCGAACTTTTCACATTTGTTACCAATAATAATTTATTTTCTGATAGACAAGAAAATACGAACAAATTAAAAAAAAACCAACAACAGTAGCAGCAGCACTATCAATATAAGAGAGAACAGTTTCAATAGACTGTTGCAAAAAATAATGTCTGATTGTGAGTAAAGTTTCGCCAATTTTGTACTTCAACTCAATTATATCTTTACATAAAACAAAAATAGTTCATCCTTTATTTCATATCCTCAAGTAAATATGAATAATTCTTCTTTTTTTAAATAATTCTAAACAATATCGAAATTGACAGCCGATCAAAACATTAAATTCTATATTTGCAATTGATATAAAAAGTCACTGAACTCTATTCAACGCCATTCTACTTATAAGACTGTGCTGGGTTCCAGCGTATGTAATCATCAAAGGGAACAAGCGATGAATAACTTGTTTTTGTTTTTCTCAGTCTAAATTTATCAGGAACTACAGCTTTGAACTTTGCACATTTGTTTTTATCGTTATCATATCACATTTAATTAGAAAAGTTTGTGCGACTGTAACAAAGAAATTACGCCTCCGGTGTTTAGCTTTAATTAATACATCATATCCACACACACACACACACACACACGCACATATACTCGTGCATTATGTCTGTTGAGACATATTTCATTTTTATTATACAGTAACACATATATGTCAATTTTAACGGGAAATAAATAAGAGATTTATGTAGTTTGAGACGTAGCCGTCATTTAAGGATTTTACACACATTTTGGCGTCTTATTGCACTTAGGCAAAGTTCCTACTGCTGCGTGGACTGAAAGTCAATTTTCGATTTACGACTATATAGACTTTTAAGAAAAGTAATAAAATTAATAGAAATAATTGCAAATTGAAATTAAAATTGAAGAAATATGACTCCTGAAGCGATCTTATATTGAAAAATTGGGTCCAGCCAACTGTGGACATTATTTACGAGAACGAAATGGTTTTTGTAGTCTTACACGAATACAGATATTTTTCTCAAAATCTCACAAATCATGCCACGTGGTGTAACTAATTGAGTTAAGTGTCATCGTGTTGAATTTTCAGGAATGTTTGCAACATTTTACTGTTGATTTTTGACAGTTTTTCAAAATGAGGTGTACCCACATACCTTCGTCTCCAAAGTTCCCATATTATTTTAGTCCGGCACAAATAGTATTGGAGACTTTTGAACTTTATAGAAGTCTTATTAAGCACTTTGAGTTACAAAGACAGAGCTATCATTTCCACAAATAATAAGACTATTCTCGTTTAGTCTGCACTGAAGTTTTTTTTTCGATATTAAAAAATACCAAGTTGTAGTTTGAGAAAAGATTAATACAAATATTAACAAATAAAAACTTTATTAATCTTTTTAAGCGCTTGCCTAAGAAGCCTACTATGATATTTCTTCATTTAAGGCAAAAATAATTTCTTTAGTAACATTTAAATTTCTTGATTTTGCTTAAAGTTATATTCCCAGAGGAAAATTCTGCAATGAGACGCATTGCTAACAGCATTATAACACAGCAAAATTTGATTGTATCTTTTGAATAACTTTGTTTTGTTTTTCTTCAATAGCTTAACGTTTAGCATATGCTCTCACAAAGATGCCAAGTAGAAAATTTTATGCCAATTGAGAGCACAATTTATGGCAACGATTTAAATCTCAGCGGTTTTAACTTTTAAAGTATAAAAAATGAGCGATTTATGAAATCGTAATTATTAAACTTAACACGTCAACAAAAATGTTTAATCCCAATATCCCGATTTCTTATTTCTTAATTTGCAGAAGCTTTATCTAAAAGTTTTTTGCTATATTATATAAAGCTTCAATCAGCCCAAGATATTTCTTATAAATTTTTTCGTTTTGAAAACGATTTCTTGTCTTTCTATATATTTTTTTCACTGTTTTTATTTCTAATGCGAAATTTCACTTCATGAAATTCTATACTTCCAATTCTATTTTTGGAAATGGTAAAGAAATCAATGGCTTTAGGCAACATTCTGAAAAACATGTTTCACCAAATATCTTGTTGCCACAGGCCACAAATGGGCGAAATATTCAAGCAAATGGTTTTGATTTTTCATTGATTTTAAGAACTTTAAGATCCAATTGTATTGATTTGTTATAAAAATAACAATAAATTTAACAACCTCTATTACTTTTTTTTTCATCCTTTAGTAAACTTCCGTTGAACATGTCGTATGAGGAACTTTTAAGTATCATAATAAAACAAAAACTAAGTTTTCTGTTTCTACCGAGTTCTTATTACTCATTGCATTGATATGCAGAGTTTCATTAAGAGCTTTGCAACATGTCAACATTGTTGTTGCTTTTGTTATTTTTTTTTTTTTCTTATTATTATGAACATAATTCTTACAGTTCTACATATACAAATGACTTACTTTAAGGCAACAATTCACAGCTGCAAATGAATACATTTTACACTTCTTTGTGTTTGAGTGACAATAACACAAAAAGACAAATGCTGTCATTTATTATTGTGTTTTTTCCTGTTTGCGGTACAACACTATTACACAAAGAAACGCTGCATTCAAATATTTTAAACTTGAGGCACACATGACGTATGATTAACTTTTAATTTAATATCTTAATCCTTCAATAGAAGAAATATTGAGTTTTTTATTCAAATTATTATTGAAAACAATTTTCATTGGAGTGAAACAGAATTTTAAAGCCTACGTCCTTAACTGACTTGCCGCTTTGGTTTCTCAAAATACGAAATATAAGAGATTATTAAATTTCTATTCAACCGCACATCCATCAAATTCATTCAATAAAATTGAAATTTCTGTCATGCGAAATATCAAATAAAACTCTTAATTTTCTAAAAACTTTACGTTAAGACCATTAAATTAAAAATAAAATAACTGAATTGCAAGAAAACCTCTAAAACCATTCAATAGAACGACATCATAATGAAAACCCAACTTTAGGCTTCATTGATTTTTACCAATGAAAAGCATTCAATTCTTGTTTTCTTCTCAATTTTTATTTTTTGATTACTGCAGGAGCAAATGATGGTGCGAAATGCTGTGCTTTTCATTTATATGCGCATCGTATCATATTATTGATTCATTGCGAATTTGTACGTAAACCCACACAGCCAGAACCACAATCCAATCGATTGTGTGTGTGCGCGCATACGTTATAGCAGCTGTATTGGCACTGCGGTGGCAGCTTATTCAGTTCAGTCAGCATTGATGAAAGCAGCTGTAATTAAGACTTCAAACCATTTATTTTTAAGTGAACAATTTGAGACAATAGCAGTTGGGATAAAAAAAAAACGATAACTTGCCATGCCAACGCTAGCCACACAAGGACAGTCCGGGTTGTTTTTTTTTTTTTGGAGTAGAACTTTGTATCGTTAGACAGCGTATTGGAACAGCATAATAGATTTCTTATGTTTTTGAATTGCTTCTTATACTTTTTCAAAAATATTAAGATTTTTGGAAAACTTTTGTTTAAGTTTCGTGAAAAGTATCAACAGGATGGGATAAATATTGACAGCTGACAATACTTCAATGATATTTTAAGCCCATACGATACTTTATTGATTTTTAAGCATCTAGAACTTAAGATATTGTGCACTTAACTTTCGATACATTAAAATCATTATAACGATACCTTAATATTCATAGCTATCCAGCCTAATTGTCACAATAAAAACAATTATAATTCACTAGAAATGAAACCAAAAAATAGGCCATTAATGTTGAACTCGTAATTAAATCAAGGCACAACGAAAAGCCAAAAAATAAATACTTCACCACACAACCGCAAAGAACAAAGAGAAAGTCATGACAACGAGGAGCAACAGCAGCGGTAATCGCGTTTAATGGGCAAAGGACAATTATAAAGAGAAATTAAATTGAAAAATAAACTGAGAAGGCAAAACTGTAATATCAATTATACTTGAAAAGCCAAAACAAACGAACGAAAGGACTGTCACTTCATTTGCAAACCGGAAATTGCAACGCGTTCGTAGACAGCTGCAATGACCGGAAGTGAAGGTTTTTCAATTAAAAAAAAACTTTCAATGGTGGTTTCAAAGCACTTACACTTTTCTGCTTGCGCAAAGCTGAGGTCAAGTGGTAGTGGCAGTGGCAGTGGTAAAGAAAATCAAGGAATTTGAATTAGAAAACTAATGGAATTTGAAGTAAAGAAACCAACACACAAAAATTTCATTAAAATACTTCAAACTGACCACGTAATTGAAACAATTTGCAAATTTTTGTTTGGCATCTAACAAACTGCTGAATTTTAATAATTTAAGTACCAAAGGTTTTAAGTTTCACCTAAAAAGAAATATTTTATTTCAAGTAGCTTGCTATTTTCAACTAAGCTAAGTAATGAATTGTAAGTATTTCACTCCAATTAAATTAAATAAATTACAAAAAAAAAAATCCAACGTTTATTTTCCTAGAAAATTTTTATCTTTTCAATTGCAGCACAAAAGTATCTCTTTCAAAAGTTAACAATAACAACAAAATAAATAACCGCACATTTGAAAACATTGTCAAAATAACAGCAGCAACAAATTTATAAGTTCTTGTGTGATTCGTTCAATTTATTTAGTTTTAACAGAAATTGCTTTGCTCATATCAATTGTGAACACACAATTTCGCAGAACACACAATTTTCTGCTTTCCAATTGACAAAAATCTCCGACCACCCAACGCTCAACTTTAATATTATTAACGTAATCCAATGAAAATGATTTGGTAATGGAAATTGGTAATGGAAAATTTTGGTTCGACATTTCATGAGAAATTTTTTAGCACACACAGGTATGGGTAAATGAAATGAAAAATTTTATTAAATTAGGTATTCTTATTATTTTTTTTTGTCAAATTTAGTATTGTGTCCGTCACAAAAATCCTGAATATTTTATATCAAATGGTCAATATAGTTAGTGTTGATAACATGATGAACGTAATGAAATATAGTTATAGTACGGGAGGCAGCGTTGCATTTTGCGAATCAACTTTCTCCCGCTTAATTTTTTTTTGCAAATGATAGTTTAAGTCTAGCTGATAATCGAAATAAACGTCAGCCGCCAAAAAAAGTTTTGCGCAATAACTCGAAAAGTTAGCCACAAGTAGAAAAATATATTAAAGCCAATGTTGTAGAGGAGATGAACCCACATCGATTTCATGCCTGAAAAATTTCCGCATGGCAAGATATAACCTACTTTTCATGGTTATATTATATAATAATATTTTAGACCATTAATAGCTAAAATAGGGGGGAGGGTGTCCGGCAAAATCTCACCAAATCTCACCAAGAGGGGGGGAGAGGGTCAAGGAAAATCTCACGTCAACTTTTTAATGCATAGAACTTACATTAAAAATTATTATTTAAATTTCACGGAAGGGAGGGGAATGGGTCACCGCCAGATCTCACCAAATCTCACCAAGTGGAGGGAAAGGGTCCGAATTTTCAAAAAAACACCTCACGTAATAATTGGACGTCCACTTAGGTTCATGTTCCTTTAAATAGCTTATAAGTCCTGCCTTAGGCCAAGATGGTAATCATAGTGTGAGATGCAGCAGTTCTATTCCCAGCTATTGGGAATCATAGCTATCGACCACCAATATAGTCCACGAGCAGTGTGTTGATAAAAGTGTCGATTTTACCCATAAATATGATTTCTGATCCAGACGTCTTGTAAGGAATAAGAGATATAATTGCGCACTAAACTACATCTGCCTTGGTAAAAAGATCAAATAAGTAAGCTCGAGGTTGAAAGACTAAGCTTTACTTACGACCATAAACATGATTTGACAAGGAGACCACCAGGTTGCGACATCTCCGATTTGGACAAAAAATTTTTCCAGATGGACGTTCACCTGAAATAAGAAAAAATATTTTCGCCGTTTTTCACAATGCTCAAGGAAAAGCGAAAAAACGTGTATAAAGTTAACATCTTTTCATGTGGCAGCGTGACATAGCGTGGAGTGAGTTAGCGTACAAACCGGGGGGTTGCTGGTTCGCGCCCCGGCTCATGGAACTTTTTTTTTAATTGCAACCTGGTGGTCTCCTTGTGAGCAGAAGATTTTAAAAAAAAATGTTAATTAAATCTATAAATAATCGAAAACAGTCTGAAAACTACAAATAAACTATCGATAAAGTCGAAAAATCTCGATAAATGTCGAAACTCAAATCGCACTCAATGCCACGGAAGATATTAAAAGGACTGTATTTCACATTTTTATAGTTCAATAGCTCTGCTGTGGCCATGAATAAAAATCACATTTTTATACTCGGAATCACATCTCAGCAGGAGTTTAATGATGAGTTTATTTGAAAGAGAACCCAGAATGTAGCATTGGATGACTTTTATTGACTCATCTTCACATTCACAGGTATTTATTTATGCATTTCCGATAGTTGCTACAGATAACGCGCAGACAAATTGCTTGGGTGTTCAATACACACGCCCACACACACACCCACACCCACACCCATATCCACTTTCGAATAAAACTACTGAAGTAGAAAAGCAAAGACACAAACTAAGGTAATAAAATTAAAATAGAAAGCGGTGAACTTTTCTTCTTAAACTTGAACTTTTCAGCAGCTACAACTTTTACCAATTATTTTTCTCTTTTTTTTCTGCAAAACATGAAACTTTGTCTATGAATGAAGAGTATAGTCGGAGCTGAACTTTTAGCTAATTCAGTTCAGTCGAGTGCAAAATAAATTTCTTATTTTTTTTTCAATAACCTGCATAATTAGCAGTTGCATCGTGATGATGATGTTACTTTAGGTAGCTTTAAGTTTTAATTAAAGTTACTGCAGGTGCATGATGGTAAAACTTTCAAAGAGCTACGTAAATTGGCAGGTCTTTGCAGTAAAACTTTTAATTAAATGATAATCGACATACTTAAACACTTTAAGGTATAAAGAAGAAAAATTAATAATTACAGTAGAGTCTACAAAATTAAAAAATGAAAGAAACACAATTTTGCACCTTATTTTTGATACTTTCAAAGATTTGCAATTATACGGCATTGGCCAAGTCAGATGTGCTTTGATGTTTTTAGAGCCATTTAAATGTTCGCTTCTCAGTTTTTCCGATGACAAAGTAATATTTTATCAAAATGCGAAATTCACTTTGTTCCATTGTTAAAAAAACACAGAGATGTTGCACTTTGGACAGCTGTGAAAACAAAACTACTTGACAGATGTTAATGTAATTTCACATGTAGCCTTTTGAAGAATAGATGCTGTCGAAAATAATAAGGATTCGATATTAGTGGCACCCTCTCTGTGTCAGGCCCAGGACTTGTCAATCAGCCTAGTATAAAATTCTCGTGTCACAGTGTTAGATACCAAACTCCTCCCAAACGGCTTGACAGATTCTTATGAAATTTTGTGTGTATATTCAGTAGGTCTGGAAATAGGAGGTAAACTATTTTTCATTTCCCTATATGGACAATTTAGGGTGGTCCTCATACAAAAATATTTTAAAAATAGCATTTTCACAAAGACCACTTAATCGATTCACATGGAATTTACACCACGTGTCTTTTATATTAAGCGTCATAGCTAAGGCTACAAAAAGTTTGCTTAGGGTGCATATTTAGGGTGGCCCTTTACAAACATATTTTGCAAATAGCATTTTCACAAAGAACGATCAATTAATTCATATGGTATTTACACCAAATGGTCTTATAGTAAGAGGCATAGCTTAAGTTACAAAACGTTTGCTTAGGGTGCATATTTAGGGTGGCCCTCATACAAAAATATTTAAAGAAAAACATTTTCACAAAGATCACTTAATCGATTCACATGGAATTTACACCACGTGTCTTTTATATTAAGCGTCATAGCTTAGGCTACAAAACTTTTGCGTAAGGTGCATATTTAATGAGATCCTCATACAAAAGTTATTTTAAAATATAATTTTCACGAAGATCAGTCAATCGATTCACACTGAATTTACACCATGTAGCTTTTATATTAAGGCTACAAAACTTTTATTTAGGGTGGCCCTCATACAAACATGTGTATAAACTATTATTTTCACGAAGAACCGTCAATCGAATCACATGGAACTCACACCACACGCCTTTTATACTAAGATATTTTATGTAGGGTGCATAGTTAGGGTGGCCCTCTTACAAACATATTTTTAAAATATCATTTTCTCGAAGTTTAAATAGAATTTTCACGAAAATTACATAATTGTTTTTTAAATGTTTCTTATGATCTATCGAAGGTTTTTGCAGAATTCGGTTCAGAAAAATGGCCAGTGACACGCCCTCCAAAATCATATCTCTTCAAGTAATGGACGCAGATGAATGGGAATTGATATAAAAAGTTCGAGCAAAATGAGTTTCACTGGAAAAATGGGTTGTTTCGCTTACACATTCCATCGCATGAGCTCGTACAACATCCGGAATACCTACCGGAAAGGGCAGGACAACGTCTACAGGGACAGCTAGTCATTATATATGATTCTACAAAATTTATAAAAAATATTGAATATTAGCAACAAATTAGAAATATCCCTTAGCTAAGTCTAGGCTACATTAAATATAACATTTGATTTAAATTTTTTCAACGTTTTATTTTTATATCAACTCGAAGAAGTACGTAGCATTATACACAGCATACACACATACTATACACACGTAATTTTATACAAAAACATAAAATCGAATTAAATTTATTTACAACGAACACAACATTGTAATGAAATTCATTTTGAATTTTAGTAAGGATTAAATTTACCTGCCAACCATGCTAATACAACTAAATAAAAATAAACACACACACATACACAAACTTGCGTATACAACTAAACAGCTATTGGCAGAGCATTCTCATTATAAATATTTCAATGTGTGAGACCCTAAGGTCAAAATTCACAATGAAACAAAAACAGACATGAAAACAGACCGACAAACATACGATGTTCTATTTGCATTAAGAGATTGTCTACATGCATACATACCTGAATGTCGAGGGCGGTGGACAAATCCACAAAAAACGTTAAAATTAAAAAAAAAGCGATTTGTTTTAAAATTTTCAATAAGTGTTAATATTTTTAAATAATTTTTTTCAAAAAGTTTTTAATAATTCTCTTAGAAATTGCATTTATGATTTAACTGTGTGAAAGATATCAAAATAGTAGATGCTTATACTAAAATGCTCTTCAGGTGGGAAAATTTTAAATTTCGCTACATCTTGCAAAATTCAAATAAAATTTTCTAAAGAAACCATCCCCATGGATATGCCCCTTCAAATATTGGCAATCTAAGCATTTTCTACTTAATCTAAATGATAAGGATTACGAAATTACAACTACGTGTCAAACCACCGAACACAGCATAGGTATATATACACATAACATGTATGTATAAAATTAAATACGCATGTGTTTGTGGATTGCATATGTACTTCTGGAGTAGCTGAAGCAGTAGTTAACAACATCATTGACTCGTATGTATTTATGTAGCATTAATGTAGTAAAGGTATTAGTGGCGCTGTAGTAACCCAATTTAGCTACACTTGTTACACGTTGCTAAAGTCAGTTGCAATACAATGTTTGGTAGCTTCATGTGAATTTTGTATGAGTGTCATATGCATTGCACCCATGCATACGCTATGAGTGGTCTATTTGCCTGACGCCATATTAGCTCTACAGGCAAATGAAAAGGATTACGCAGTATTTTGGCAACTTGCCAAATGTCCTTTGAATGCACATTTTTGAAATTAGCTTCTGGTTATTTGCAGCAAGTGGAGGTGTACTTTTAGGCTGTTTACAATTTTGCCAAAGGTTGAAAATTTCTAATAAAATGCAGTGATTAATAAGCTGAAGCGAAATATGCACATTATGTTCATATGCTTTATGAAAAATTAGCATGATTTTGACATCATGATTTTATTTCAAAATGATTTAAAATTGGATTTCACTTCGCATAGATTTAAAAAAAATAAAATTTAATTTAACGCTGCGTATGAGTAACTTTAAATTATGAATATCAGTATATTTTTTAAATTTTATTTAAAAAAAAAAGGATAAAATTCAATAGATTATGCTTCGACAATTTTTTACAAAAATTATTTCAGTAGCCTAGGGGTTTTCTAGAAACAAAATCACAAATCAATGTACTTTCTGCACAACTTCAGCATAAACGGCGCGAATGCGTTAAATATTTTTCTTTCGTATAATGATTTTAAGCTTAAAATTAATTTCACTGATCCATCATGTTCAGAAGTTATTTTTTCATTAAAATTACTGCAGTAGCTTCCTTTTTTTATCACGAAAAACTGACAAATTTCCTAGTCATCATATATGAAATTTAAAAAAAAAAAACAAAAACAAATTGTTGTCTCATATTTTTTGAACATACCTATGTACTTACTTAATAGCTTAAGTCTCTAATACAATAATTCTACTTTAAGGGCTTTATAAAAATGTTCTCATATTTTCTTATCCTTAAGATTAAAAATCTCATCCACACTTAAGTCATAGCATGCTTGATTCTAAGATTTATCACCCGGCGTTGTTCGCTGTTCCAGCCATAAACGACAAACAAATACAACAATTTGGTATCATCTTTGTGTAGCGGTTTATAAAAATACGTGCGTATAAATAAGTAACTTTTGAGCTAAAAATAAAAGAAAACACAATACGCTGACTGGTGGCTGACACGGTCTGTATGACTAGCTGGCTGAAGGCATAAACCGTTAAATTACACTGTGCGCACATAATTCATCTGTTTCGCTCGTTAGCCGTGGAATTTTTACTAAGAATTGTGTGGTGACACAGATGCGACAAAAAAGGAAACAAAAATAACACAGTCAAAACAGGACAATAAAAATAGAAAACGGAAAGGAAATTCTTTTTATTTTTTTCTTTTTTTTTAAAAAAAAGCGCACAGTGTAACATGTAGGCTTAGAAAGCAGTTGAAAAAATCATTGTCAACATTGTAAAAAGAACTAGTAAAGGTATTATCTTCGGCCAGGCCGAAACTCACATACCCTACACTGCACTGAAAGTACTTTCCAAATAAATGTTAAAAAGACGTTGAAAAGATTGAAGAAGTCGAAAATAATATAATAAGGTTAAAAGAGATTGAAAAGTGTTGAAACAGTTAAAAAAAACTCAAAAAGTCTAAAATCCATTGCAGAAAGTAAAAAGAAATTGAAAAAGTTGAAAGAGGTTGAAAAAGTGAAAAATATACATACATATGGAATATATTGGGAAGAGTTGAAAAAGTCAAAAGAATGTGGAAAATGTTGAAAAAATAGAATAGAAATGCAGAAAACCAAATATGCCTCGCCCACTTCTCCAATTCCGCCTACTTTTGGTTCAATAAATTATATTCGTCATTGACATCCACATACTAAATTTTAGCAAAATAGCTTGCATAGTTTGCGATATATGCCTTAATTAACTTTAAAATTTAGGGCGGTGACACACCCACTGATACAATCGGAACTGATTTAAATCCAGAAATAGCTTTCCATAAACAAACCTTTTATACCAAATACCAAAGTTCAGTATGATTACTCATATATTTCGATAAATATGCCCCTTAAGGTATTTTACTTGTATGGGAGGTGCCACGCCCAGTGGTGCTATTTCGCCTGCTTTACATGCTGACATACTTAATAGCAATTAAACCTCTTACATCAAATTTCATGCCAATTTCTGCAATAGTTCTCTAAAAATATCACTTCCAACTTTATGTTAATATGGGAAGTCCCACGCCCACTGATAAAATTTAAATTTATTTAATTTTATAGCTTATAATTATTGACACCTATGCACCAAATTTTATGAAGATTACTCTCATTGTATACTATATATGTGAAAGCTCCCGTGAGCGGACACCTACGGTTCCAGTGAAATCGTCCGGCCACTGGAGATGTCCGCCTGCGGGAGCTGTCGAAGAAATGGGTTAGGTGTATTTTAATGAATATGTATGAATGTATACTAGTGATGGCATTTGGGTTTTGTGAAAATGTACTGAATCGAGACTTCAAATGTACTTTTTAGAGCCCGAATGTACTTTTTTGTCTTGAACACCCAATTTTCCTACAATGCACCAAATTGTTCTAAAATTAACTATCAAAAAAAAAAAAAAAAGGTTCTCACTTTTCCCATCTCAAAAAACCTAGCAAAATGAGATATATTTCACATTAAATTAATTATAAAATCTACACATTGCGCGACTATTTTCATTTACTAAAAAAAAACAAAAAAAAAAACGTAATTAATATAATATTATATACAGGTAATTACTATAAATCTACTCATTGCGGTTATTTTCATTTACTAAAAGACAAACAAAAACCTAAATATTATAAATTGTCCAAATGTACCGAAAATGTACTGAATATGTGTTAAAAATTTGGCGAATGTACTGAAAATATCCCAAATGTACCGAATGTACTGAAAACTTGTCGAATGTACTGACAATGAATTTTCAGGACGCAAATGTACCGAAAAAAGTACAAATGTACCGAAAATGCCATCACTGATGTATACTAGAGTGTGTTTTTTCACTTTTGTAGATTGATTTTTTTTGCCTATATTTTTAGCACAAAAACGACGCGGACAGAGTTATGTCCGATTTCGTTGAAGTTTTATGAAAAAAATGACTTACTAAAACGTAAAAAATTATGCCTTAGTTGTCAAGATATGGTTGTTTAAGTATTTTAGTTGTATGGGAGGTGCCACCCACTGTTGTCAAACCACTTCCAAATTTTTCAAAGGGGAATTTTTTTTAAATTTGCGGTCCTATATGCCTATAATATAGAATCGGGTTTGAAAAAAGTTCCCCAAAAATTTCAGCATCGTAGATCGAACCTGCAAACGGCGCAATAGGTTGGTTTTTTATTACAATTCATATGAAAAAAAAAGCGGAAAAACGAATGACTGATATTTTTTTTGCGTTTTAGTAATGAAATCATTGCATATTGGACCGTATGTTTAAAATTTGCTCGATCGAAAGAAATTTCGCTAGATATCTTTTCTATCTCTTGCACATTAATTATTTAAATTGTTTTTTTTTAAAGAAAGTAAACTTCTTGGTACCATTCTGATATGAACGTATTGAACATATCTGCAACAAGCAAGTATTGAATGCTAAAAATGTAACCAAAACGACACAAACTGTTATTTTGGTTTAATGTTAATAGCACCAATACAGAATTCTTACTTTCTTTATCCAGGGATAACTGCCATCTCTTGATAGGCGTAACAACTGGACACTGCCTTATAGGTCATCATGCACGTTAAATGAGACTGCTTGAAAACGGTATATGCAGGAACTGCAAGGAACCACTCTACGACTGCCGGGAATAAAAGTTATTAAGTCAAATATTTTTCCAAAAACTGAAGAGACAACTTCTCAAAATGGTATTTCTCTAATAGCTTGAACATAATTTATGATATCGTATAATTTGTAAAATTTATGAAATCAGCATTATCCAATTAATAGAAAATGTTACCCATTTTGAAGCAAACTTCCACCTCATCCCACCTTTGTATGCGAGGTAGGTGTGTCCGATGGCAGATTTTTTTTTATATTCAAAAATTTTTTATACTTTCACCCTAATAACAACTGTACCAAAGTTAAAGAGTCTAACACAATTAATAGTATGTATATATGGCCACCGTTCCATACAAACACATCCACTGTGCGACATCGTATTTTCGCTTATAATTTCAGTGTTTTTGTTAAACTGTGCGCAACATCTGCTGATTTTTCAAAGCAGAAGTATATTTTCATTTAGTAAAGAAAATAGTTATTTATGCTGCTTTGTGGGAGTTTAACAACAACAAAAAATGAAAAAGAATTAATAGAAAACTTTTTCTTCGACAATGACAGAACAAGCGAAACCTTAAAAATTAATCCCTCTAGTACTAATGCTGAGCATCTCAATCTTTCTTTTTTTCAAGTTTCTTGATTATTGCTGTTGTTTTATGGGAGTTTTGTAGCTCAGCTGCCAAAAAAATCATTCTTACAAAAAAAGAATGAACAATAACAAGCAAAAACAGAACATTAAATATGCAAAAGTATCTCGCATCTTTATTTTTCTTTGTAGTTTACCTTTCTGTATTTGTCATGCCATAGACATTTTCTACTTCTGTTTGCATTGGTCTTATTTTTTGTGGTCTTCTTTCTTAGCATGTATTCTATGTAAATACTACAAAACAGCAACAATAATCTCAAGAAACTTGAAATAAAGTATAATCGAATGAATTCACCTGTCACGCTGCCAGTTACAGCTACGCAAATGCAGATACAGCTACGCAGACACAGATAAACTGCTACTGGGTGGAATGATGAAGATGTAGATGATGATCATGATACCGATGTCATGATACGAGTATTATTTTGGCATCTTTTTTTTTTCTTTAAGAAAAATGAATCACAAGACAATAGCAAAGAGGGACAAGAACATGAAGCACAGCCATAGTACAAACTTACAAAGCTCTTGCTTGCACAATACAGACAACATAAACATACACTTGAGCGGTATGTTGAGTTAATGTTAAGTTGATTTTAAATTTATCTCAACGCTGTGACATACTCTTAGGCGCATTATCAGATTCTCGCTTATTTAAAATGAATTTCACTTGAATTTTACCTTAAGAATTTTATTTATGAACTTTTTTTTGTTGAATAGTAATACTAAGGAATTTTCTTTTAAGCATTTATTTATGAAATATTTTGATATTAAGGATTATTTTTTGCGATATTTTGGGTGAAAACAAAGGAATTATTAAAAGATGAGAAAAGGGTCAAAAGGAAGCTTAAACAGTTCTTTCTTGTTTGAAACTTAATCTGGAGGTAAGCTGAAAGATTTAAAAAAATAAATTTAAAAAAATAATAAAAATTGAGCTCAGCTACTACAGCCATTAGCTTTTTTATCCATTAAGCTTAAAGTTTTAAATCAAGTAAGTCATATGAAGCTTTTATTTTATTGTTATTTCCAAGATTTTTGAAAAAGTTCAGTTTAAGTACATCGGTGATTTCAAATTTTCATGTTGAATTATAAGTATTGTGCTGATTTTGGAATTTTCATAAAAACATTTGTAGAGTTTCAGAGTTTTATTTTTTACTTGACGCTTCGTAGAGGATGCTAAGTACTGGGTTTATCAAAACATGCATTTTTATCTACTTGAGGTAGCTTTCATGCAATTTTAGCGTGCTTTCAAGAATTTCATTTTTGACATTTGTAAGGTTTTCAGCATGGGTTTTATTGTTTTACACATATGTTGCGAAAAATGATGTAAGGAGAGTGTGATTGTGGCTAGATGCGCTGATTGATGATTTAGACATACCAAACTTATGTAACGTGGCACGATTATGTGGGCGTGGCATGATTGCGTGGACGTGTAGTTTGCAGCAGGGTATGTTTCGCACCTTAAATGTTTATAAATATGAGTTATTTAACTTCTATTCATTTCTAAATTGAATAAAACAACTCATTTTATAATAATAATAAACGTTGTGTAAAATCATTAAAACGGCAACCTCAAGTGGTAAACAAATCATCTGAGCGGTGAAAATTAAAAATCGTGTTTTGTGAAAAAGCTTCCTCTGAAAAATAAATCATCTGACCGATGACAGAAAACAAACTTTTTATTGTATAAAAACTATTTTTTGGGAGATGAACATTTTTTTGAATGCTGAGGCTCTCCTTTGTAATGCGATCCGAAACCAACGCGATACGCAATTGAAAAAATTGTATTCTAAAATACATTAAATTGCATTGGCCTTCATATCGCTTACAGCTCTACACTCCTTTAATGATTTTTTCAAGGAAATCTAAGCTCAAAAGCGAACATCCTTTTAAGTTTAGAATTTTTTTTAAAACGATTCTCTTATTTCGTATGTTTGCTCCCAGTTCTGAGCCATTTTGTTTTAAAACGAGTTCTCGATTTTAATTTTTTCAAAATTTCCCTAATGCTTATTTATATGCAATATTTTAAAACTTAAGTAAAGTCTGGTCAAAAAATTTGAAATAACCCAAAAAAGAATTTCGCATTTCAATTACGCTTAACTGCACAGCACTCTAAATCTGACGTACTCAGCAATTGCTCAACGTCAATTGCAATCTCAGAATAAATATTATAGGTACATGAAATTGTTATGAAATACTGAGCTCATGAATAAGCGGACTTTTCTCTTGGTATTTGAACTTTTTTTCAGTAAATGCAACACCTCAAAATATGCAACGAATTTTAGCTCGTTACGATGCCGTACATTGCAACTGAAGTTATTGTGGTACCTTTGTATTGATGTTGTTGTTGTTTATTTCTGCCCTGGACTACACTTACATTTATTTTTGTTTTTCATTTTCACTTTACTTTTGTAAAATTGAGATTTTATTTTACATTTACACCCATTTCAGCAGCAACAATCGGCAACAGCAACAGCTGCTTTTTGTTCAAAAGAATGTATGTACCTACCGTGCTATTCACTCACCCATCCTTACCTGATTTTCATACAAAGTGCTGTGTTATTATTGCTGCTACTGCAGATGCAGACAATTGCATTTACAACTAAAAGAAAAAGGAAAAAGTCAACATGATGATGATGATGAGTGTTGAAAAGGTTGTATAAACTTTTGCTGGCTTTCATTGCACTGGCAGCAGCAATCAGAATTTGAAGCAGGCAATCTGCAATTGGCAATGAAATAATTTTAACTCTCGTAGTTGCGTGTGTGTGTGCAGTTATTGCATGTGGCATTGTTGAGCGAATTAAGGTCAATGGGGTAAGCAACAGCAGTGCCAATAATGCAGCTGAGTCAATGAGAGCCATTGTAAATTTTAAGCTCCTCATTGGTTGTGGTAAGTAAAGGGATTCTTAAAAGAATACATATATTCGCACTAAAAAATTGCTAACGAAATTTTGCATTGTTAGATAACTCACAGTTCACTAATTTGTAAGTCTAAAAATATTAGTATTCAAATAGGTGCTAAGAAATATGTCGGCAATTGGAATTAAATGTATCAGTACTTTAAAAGTTTTCAGGCTTGCGTGCAATAATTGTTCTTTGAAAATTGTCGTAGAAATTTGGTAAAAGTCTTATTTGAAGTTTTTGAAACAAGTAGAAAAGACACCAAATGCAACTTGAATAATTGTCAAGTAACAGGAGACCGACCACTGTTCGGTTTTTCGTTTTGAGGTCAAAAAAATCAAAAAAATATGCAATTTGTTGAAAAAAAGTTGACTAATATTGAGTAACTTGAAATATTTAAAAAACATTGAAAATAGTTGAAAAGCCAAAAATTAAAATTAAGAAAGTTGTAAGAGGTTGAAAAACGTCAAAAAAGGTTAAAAAAGTTGTATGGGCAATGTTGAATGGGTTGAAAAGGCGAAAAATGTTGGAAAAGTCAGAAAAAAATGGAACAGAAAAAAGTTGAGAGGTTTGAAGCAGGTGAAAATTGCAGATAAAAGTCGATAATATATAGAAAGTGTTGAAAAGTTGAAAGAGGTTGAAAAAAGAGGTCCAAAAAGTCGAAAATCTCAAAAAAAATTTAACGATGTTGAAAAAGTCAAGAAAAGTTGAATAAAGTTGACAAAGTCGGAAAAATAAGGAAAATGTTAAAAAAATTGAAAGAGGTTGAAAAATATTAAAACAGTTGAAAGAAACTGAATAGCTCAAAAAAAATTGAATGAGGTTGAAAAAGTCGAAAAAAAATGAATAAGGTTGAAAAAGTCGGAAAAATATGGAAAATTTAAAAAAAAAATTGAAAGAGGTGGAAAAATGTTGAAACCGTTGAAAGAAGATGAATATTTCTAAAAAAGTTGAATGAGGTTGAATAAGTCGAAAAAAAGTTTAATGAGGTTGAAAAAGTCGGAAAAATAAGGAAAATGTTAAAAAAAATTGAAAGAGGTTGAAAAATGTTAAAACAGTTGAAAGAAACTGAATAACTCAAAAAAAAATTAATTATGTTGATAAGGTCGAAATAAATTGAAAGAGGTTCAAAAACTCGAAAAATGTTGAATATCTCGAAAAAAATTGAATGAGTATGAAAAAGTCGAAAAAAGCTGAATGAGTTTGACAAAGTCGGAAATATATGGAAAATGTTAAAAGCAGTTGAAAGCGGTTGAAAAATGTCGAAAAAGTTGAAAGAAATTGAATAACTCAAAAAAAGTTAAATGAGGTTCAAAATGTCGAAATAAATTGAAAGAGGTTGAAAAACTCGAAAAAAGTTGAATGTCTATCAAGTATTTCAGTTAAGTTGAAAGAGTTGCAAAAGTTGAAAGGAAAATGTTGAAAAAAGTGGAAACAGTCAAAAAATATTTAGCTAAATCACAAAATGACCCACATACAACATTTTGTTATAATGGAAGGTACCACTGATGCAATCCCGTCGAAGTCAATTTAATTTCAAAGTTTATTGCAACCGACATCTCTATAGCAAATTTTTAAAAGATAACTCTCATAGCACACTAAATATAACACAAAATGTTTTTTGCTTGTATGGGAGGTGCCACGCCCACTGATTCAATCCCGCCGAAATCCAATAAATTTTAGGGTTTATAGTAACCGACATCTCTATACCAAATTTTGTTAGGACTACTCTTATAATACGCCAATTATAACACAAAACGTTTTTTGCTTGTATGGGAGGTACCACGCCCACTTTTTAGATTCCACCCACTTTTGGCAAAATTTGAGATATTTATGATCTGCATCTGTATACCAAATTTCATTACAATATCTTGATGATTGACTTTATCAATATTGAAAATTTAGGGCTGTGCCACGCCCCTGTTATAGTCCTTAAAAACTTAAAACCTCCCTCGATCTTAATTTTGTTTACATTTGCATCGAATCCCCAAATAAGGTTCAGCCATATACATACTTATATATATTTATTTATATATTTACATACAATTATTTGCTCGTTTAATAGAATAGGAGATAACTTCGGGCTATTTGTTATCTTTTCCAAAACTTTATGAATTGTTTTTGTCTAAACCAAAATGTCTTCTCTTATTTTTTTTCACAAATATAAACGTAATTTTTTCAAAAAAAATATATATTTGTACTTCTCCCGAAACATGAGCTCGATTGAATTTTTTTTAACTTCGTAGTTAACGCTACCGGTAACCGATACATTAAAAATATTTTTGGTTTAAATAATTTGCTTACTGACACTAAAAAAAATTTATGAGGAGCCCTCAAGTTTTATTAAGTTAACTAATTTTATTGAAAATTTATTTCAAAAAACTGCGAAAAAATGATGTCTTTAATTTGTTGAAAGTAAAATCATAAAACTTCTGCATGTAATGCTCTGCTTAAATTTCATACTACAGCTTTTACCTCTGCTTCTATTGCTCATAAATAAAACCACAAGTGCTCTAACCGCTGCAACCATTTTTCCAAGGATATATTTTACTATGCATTACATTTTTATATTTCATTTCTATGACTCATGCATATGCAACCACTCATTGCATTTCATACGTTTCGCACACACATACAGTAACATTTTCGACCCACACATTTGTTACCTTCAACGTTGATTATAGGCAAACAGACAAATAAACTAACATCTCTTGCTGGTGCAGCTCATTCTGGTTTCTGTTTTGCTTTCATTTTTATCTTTTCATAATTTTTAACTAGTTTTTTTTTTTTTTTTTGCAATATTTTGTCTTTTGCGGTATCATCGCATATGAAGCCCTTTTAGCTGATCAAGGACTAAGGTACTTTTTACATATATGCATGAGCGACTTGTGAATCGCATGCTGCAGCAGCGACTATCAGTCTGTAATTATGACAGCCGCAATGTATGTGTGTAAAATATTTGCATCTATGTGTGTGTGGCTAAAGCGTAGGAGCAGTTTTATGAGATTTTGAAATTTGGTTTCACATTTACAAAATAGAATTTAGCTGCAGACAAACAAACGCACTTAAATAAATATGAAAATATGACAGTCACAAGAGCCAATAGGAAATATTTGCTGGAATGATTGCAGCATTTTAAGCCAAATATTTTATTTAATATTTTACTTGAAAACTAGCCATCTAGCGGATGAGTCTTGATTAAATTTTTGTTAAGAAAATTAATTTTTTTTCAGCATCATCTATGGAAAGCGATTTAAAGCTGAAAAGCATATTTCAAATATTTCTGTGATAGCAAAATTAATTCTCTAGTGTCCTTTGTTTTATCACAGAACAAAAAGTCTCCACAAAACTCTTCCGAACGTATCCTCGATTTACGTATTTTCTCTTCTAGCGATCACATTCACGTCGAGTTAGGACAGTCGCGTTTCTGCCAAAAAAAATTGGGTTATACTGCAGGTTTTGCTGCAGGAGCGCCAGATAAGCCAAACGTCCGTATGCCTATAAATTAAGTCAAGTGTATGTATGTATTTGCTCAATATGGCACTCTGTCCCTAACTATCTGTTTTGTCTTTGTGTGCATGTCTTTGTGGTAACTTAAGAACTTAATTCAGTTTACGATTACGTTTTTGCATTTTAATTACTGTTTGTTCGCTAAAGCACAACGTAAGGCAAGGACACGCATGCCATGTGACTGGTGTTTGGTAGAGTAGTGCGATAAATACATTATGCATGTGCAGTGTTTGAATTAGGCTGGTCCAATTTTTTTTTTTTTTTTAGTGATTTGTAGCTCAGAATCGTCCAAGCATTTAAATTTTCCACAGCGTGTCCAAATGTCCAAAATGTATCATAGAATAAGAAGTAAAACTTGACTTTAGGGTAAAATAATATCATAGATCGACACGAAAAAACGTCAATAAAATTTTAAAACTGTCGAATAGTAAAAATAACAACAGAAACGTCCTTAGAAGTCGAAAACATTCCAATATAGAGAAGGTCAACTAAGTTCAAAAAATACCGTGCAGTAACCAAAAACGTAGAAAAAGTTGAAAAGCATCGAGTAAGTTATGTTAAAAGGGTTGTTGCATAGCAAGATGCACTCGGAGGTAGTTTGCCCATTGTGATACCCTACATATATATAAAAATGTTCCCCTCGTTCTCCTTTAAAAAGTCCTATTGTATGGGAGCGAACCAACCAGAAGCCTTGGTGAAGTTGAGGATACTGGTGAGTTCCAACTCAGCTAGTTCCTCAAGACCAACAAAGAACGCAGGTCCAAAATATTTGATTCGTCTCCTCAATAGCCTCGGGCATTCACAGAGCAGTTGTTTAACCGTCTCATCCTCTTCTTCATCTCCGCAGCTCCTGCAGAAATTTCTGAAACGAGCACCATATCTGGCGGCCATAGGGCCAATAACACAGTGCCCCGTCAGTACTCCTACAACAGTCCTAAGCTCTCCTCTTTTGAATCTTATGAGAGATTGCGTCCTTCCCAGATTCAGTTTAGGCCACATAATTCGAGACGTTCTGCATCCGGCGGTAAGGTTTCCCTCCATCCGAAAGTGTAGTTCCACCAATGGTATCTTAAGGTCTACCACTTGTCGATTCTCCGATTGTTCTGATTCTATTTTGGCATATTCGTCAGCTTTCTCATAACCCTTATAACCGGGCACCCAGCAGAGCTCTATAGCATGCTATCGGATTGAACATAGTGTTCTACACACCTAGACTTCACTATTTTGGCGTTCTGTGTTTTGATCGCTGCCTGACTGTCCACACATATGATAATGATGGAGGGAGTAAGCTCTCTGTCCCGTATCACCTGTGCGGCTTGGTCTATGGCATAGATTTCAGCTTGAAAACGCTGCAATAGTTGGGTAGTCGAAAAGACATTTCCATACCCATATCATCCGAGTACACACCCGCTCCTGCGCCGAACTCCATCTTGGATCCATCTGTGAAGATGGTGAGCCCCTTTTCTTCCAGAATGGTGCCTGAGTTCTGATGGAAGCTAATTGGTATCGAAAAGCAAAAAAAAAAAAAAACCAAATGTTCAAAATAATATTGAAAAATTCGGTATAAGTATTGAGATGCATCGAAGAATTTATATGATATCGAATATAAGTAAAAATTTTAAAAACTTTTTTTAAATTAAGTTGAAGTTTTAACAACAAAAAGTATTTTCATTATTAAGTTTTCCTTTGAAGAGCAAAAATCAAGTTTAGTTACCTATAACTTAAAGTTAAGAAAATTTTACTCAATTAATTCAAAAAAAACTATTGCTCAAGGGCCACCCTTTTTTGTTCACAAGTGCCTGATATACATACATAAGTATACGGTACTTAGAAATTGCAAATTATAAAGACACTCACATTTATGCAATTCTGATTGCTAACAAATGCAGAGATTGCATTAAAGCTGAATGTTGGAAGAAACACATTTGAATATTGGATTCAACAAATAACAAATATTTTAATAAATTTCTTAAATTCTTACAAAATTTGTTTTCAAATAGCTGCTGATTTCAAAAAACTAAGCTCCATAACTTTAACATAAAAATTCCAAGAAATTTTGATTTATTTCTCTCTATTATTATATTAAACATAAGTCATGATAGACTAAAAATTTTAATTAAGGCAATTTATTTCAAGTAAAGATATAACAGTCCCAATATTATTTTTAATATTTAATTTCATTTCATTTCATGATAAATTAAATTTCCATAGTTTATGCTTCAAAAATATAAAAATTTAGACATAGGCTGCTCTCATAAAATAGTCATAGCAACAAATTTTTAAAGAAACCCCATTGGTTAAAAATAATTTTTAAAGAACTCTACTTCAAAAGTACCTGTCAACATCACTTAATTTACTACGCCACGCAGCAGTGAAGCTCATTTTCAAAAAACAAAAAAAAAAAACATAAAATGCCACCCAAACAACTAATTAGCATTTTGTATGAGCACTACAATTTCAAATCTCTTAGAAAATTGAAAACTCTTAAGCTACGAGTGAAAGCAAACGATATCCTGCGGAGTTAATTTAATTATTTTAATACATCACACAACGTGCACATAAAATTATGCGTATAGGATAATAAATTTCATGGTGGCGCCAACAAAGCGTGTAGCACCACAGGAGCGCTATAGCTAAACTTTCAGCAAAACTACTGAATGGAGCAGTAGAGAGCGCTTGATGAAGCTAATATGGGTCTTAGCGTGATGCGTACAAAACGTGCAAAAACAAATATCAAAACACTCATACATGCACGCGTGTAATATGGTGTGAGTTGTAGTTTCAAGCGAAAAAGAAAACCATATTTATTTAAATTTATTACGCATGTAATGTATGGATAAAAAGGACGATATGGCACTTTGGAAGCTACACAGTGGAGTAAGAGTAGAAAGAAAAGTATTTTACTTAATGTGCGGTTGAAAATCCTAAACGATTTCACATTTTTCATAATTTATGTTAATTGTTTGTGCTTAGTAGTAGTAGTAGTTGATAGGCGGTAGCAGTAATTTGGTCTTTGTGGGTGTTGGTAGAAATTATACCAATGTTTTTTGAACTTCATTTGGAATGAGCGTCATGGTAATAATTCTTTTTTATGTTATTTTAATTGGAAAACTTTCGGTATTCACAGAAATTTCTAAACAGCAAAGTGTCACAAACAAAGACATTAGGCAAAATAAGAAAAAAAGATTTGATAGAAAATAATTTGCCATAAATAAATTATGGTGTAATTTGAAATTTAAAAATGATAAAATGTTTTATACATATTATGGCTTGTCCTTAAAGCAGCTATTGCAGAAAATATACATATGTAGCTATACGGCTTAAAACGTTTACTTAAATAACAAACGAATATATATACTAAGGCACTTGAATTATTTATACTAATGTGCCAACTCCTTTTTAGTACAAATTATTTAATAGGGCGTATGAGTAACTTCTATTGTTCAAACAAACTTTAATATTAACTTTATTTAAAGTCACGTTAAGTCTGATTCTTACATTTTATAAATTTGGACATCTTGAACCTTAAAAAGCTTAAATCTTATATAATTAAAATATGTCTGGAATACTTACTACTTTATATATTAAGTATCATGTTATTGTAGCAACCACAAATATATCTTGTGTTTAACCGTAAAACACAAAAAAAATTTATTATAATGATGAAAAGAAAGAAATCTATTATTAGATCGAAGCTGAGTCATTATCGTCAGAAGCGCAAGGCAATTTCTTTTAACAGATCATATGAGTAACCAATAATTAAAGTAAATTGAAAATGTGACTAACTTAAGCCTCTTGACAATTTTAAAACATTTTTTAGTAATAGATTGCATATTTCTATACAAATTAAAAGCAAAAATTTATAAAAAAAATACAACAACAACAAAAACTAACAACAACACATTCAATTCAAATGCAACGATAATACAGCAACATCACTCTACATAAGTGTAATAAAAATTATTGTAATAGCAATGTCAATGACAATCATGTTCATGATGATGCTTACGATGATGATGGTAACAAAACTTTAGCTTATCGCTGCCTTCCCTGCGCTTGATTATTGTCAACTGTAGTCAATATAGTTGTTGTCGTTCATTGTTATTTTTGCTGTTATTGTTATGTGTGGTGTCACATCAGCGACAACTTCACTATGAAAATGTTAGCGTTGAAATGTTGCCGCTGGGAGAAATAAATGCAAATACTCATGCAACCACACTGCTATACAGCTATTTACACATGCATACACCAATACCATGACAGAAAAAGGTGGTATTGCAAATGGTTTTTGTTTAATATTGTAGAATTTAAGGCATTACTAACACGCTTTATGCTTGCAGGGTTAACTTGTTGCAATTTAATTTGCAAGATAAGCGCTCCAGTTTTATTCGTTGTTGTTGCTATTGTTGTTACTATATGAAAATGTGGTAAATGAGAAAAAGGAATTGAAAACAGATAGAAAATAAAGAAATATTTTAAATGAAAATGTAACAACAGCTGCTACTATTGCTGATGTACCGGTGACAGCAGCGTACAAACTTAATTTGTTTGCATGGGAAATTTTCAAATTAAAATTAAATGTGCACCCTGAGATATGCAATACAAATTTGCACGTGTTTCTCATGTTCTTTTTCTTAAAATGTATTGTTTGAAAAATAGCTTTTGTATTGCACACCTTTAGATATGCAAGACTTTGTTTGTAAATTTATAGCTATATTTATTATCTTTAAAATGAAATAAGTGGAAATTTCTGTAAGTGTCTGGCTTTATGTATTGTGAAGCCACTCATTGTAAATTATTGGATATTTTAAATTTTTAATAAACAATCTAATTAAGTTATTTTAGGCAACAGCCTTTGAATACAATTTTATTTTAATGTGGAGCACTAAATAAATATTTAATTAGCTGACTTAAATCGTTTCTCACTTACATCGGTAGCAAAATATCACTGTCCTCTATGTCAAGGTATTTTTTCAATATATTTTTATTACCGGGACGTATGAGTAACTTTTAATCATGTAAGCGTTTTTGTTTCGTTCTTAAGTCCTTACTCTTAAATATTTATTAGATTATCTGAAAAAATTTGTTCTTCGCATTGCATACTTTAAAGAGCAACTATTTTTTACTAAAATTATTTTCCTACACTATAGTATTAAACATTCCACAAATGAAAGTTATTTTAGAGCAATTCATATCATAAAACTTAAATCCAAATATTTTGTCAGACTGTAACTTTAAGAGTTGTGTATGCAAAGTGCAATTTACTGAAAATTTATTGAAAATATAAAGTGATCGTATCCTTTTCCAAATCAATAAATAAAAGCACTAAACACTTTCAGCTATTTGCATAAGTCCTCATTTACTAAAGTTTCTGAAAATGTTATTTAAGTCCTTGCTGCACCAAAGGCCACATACAATTTATTGAAAATGTCATAGCCTTGTAAGTCAGTTAATTAAAATTAAATAACTGAAGTGTACCTCTAAGTATGCAACACTTTTTGCATTTCAATTTCAAATTTAATATGCAAACTTAATCATGCAATAAATGTAATATCTCATTAAATGCAATTTCAAATATGCAACATTTTTTAATTAAAAATATGTTACACATCAACATTTATGTGTAGCATAAATAATTCTATTTTATCTATATTTAGCATTGCATTTTAACCTCAATTGGTATTCTCAGAAATCAATTTTCCACTCTTCGACGAATTCACCTTTAGATGTTTGCGTTTGCACAAAATCACCCTCATTCATGCCTGTCAAATTCACTTGAGCTGCATGCAAGCAGATGATAGCATTTAATACACTTACAGACAACTCGTTTGCCATGTACGTACGTTCCATGATAATGCTACCAAGAGGACTAATCAACAGCAGCAACTGCCACTACAACTACAACTTGAATCAGCAATGAAATAGCAGCAGTTGCAGGCAGCATCAATAAAGTGCTAATAGCAATGCTGCTGCATTTGTTTGTGTGACTTTTGTTTGTAAGGTTGGTCAAGTTAAGTTATAGCCCATGGCATATGTATGGCACTTAAGTTTTAGAATGACATATGAAGGAGGATAAACATACATACAAAGAATATCTGCATCACACTTGACTTTGGCAGATAAATTCAATTGCATTTATTGACAGCGGAGTTCTTATCAGTTATGATGGCAAAAAATAGTAAAAACTAAAAAATAATTATGCATATCGAATTTAGTTAATCATTTTAAAAAAATTATTTAAGTTTATTAAATAAATTTGAAATTTATGCAATTAAAGCTGTGCCATAGTTAAATGTTACTCATACGTCATGATGAACAAAACATGTCGAAAGCAAATTTTATTTATTCATTTTTATTGAATTCAACTTAAATTTTTTTGTAATACTTTCACTACTGCCACTAGTAGAAAATGCATTGCTTAATTGCATTAAACACAAAAACAACTTCAACAAAAAACTCAACAATTTAACCCAAATGCTTGCTAAAAGCTTTTTCATGTTTTTCCCCAAAGAGTGCGAAAAACATGAGATGACTGTCAATTAAAAATTTAATTGAATTGCAAAATTTTTGAAAAGCAGAGACAAAATGGAGAAAAATAAAAAACTATACAAGGCAATGGGAAAGCATTGGGGAGTTGTCAACACTTTGTAATCTGTTAAAAGTGTTGAAAGTGCAAAGTGTGAACATTAGGGTGCTGTTTTCTGTTTTGGGAATAAAAATTTGTTTCTCAAATTTACATCGATATATTAAAGAGAAATGCACCTTAAAGAAATTATACCACTTAAGTGCAGTAGCAAAACAATTGTTCTTGCTCTTCATTATGAGTCCAGTAAATATATGCGCTATTACCACTCTTTGATTTTATTTAAGTCCTTGTATATTGAGAAATATTCTTTTGAATTGATTGATTTTAATGGCTTTTAAAAAAAATTAATTTTTTTAAAAATTATGACTTTATTGCATTCAATTCGAATTTTTTAAAATATTTGCTTTGTAGAAAACGTTTTCGGGTACAGTTTGCAGAAGGAACATAACTGTATAATTAGCAAATGAAAATAATTTTTAATACAAAATACTATAACACTCAAAGTTTAAGTCAACACACTCAAATTTCAAAACGTAATGTCCAATCTTGCCAACAGTAAATTTTCTAAGTCTTGTGCAGCAGTTTTTAAGAGCGATTGACATCCTATTCTGGCCAGTTTTGCTTTGTTATATTGCAGGTTGTTGATCATAGCATCAATTTTGTGTTAGTTTTCCCCAATATATCGCTGTTTCATACACTGAGAAAAAAATCAACTTGGACCTGGTTAATTCAACTAGGAAACGCAAGTTTTCGTGCCAAGATAAAATCTAGTTAATTTAACCAGAAATCTGATTGAAAATAATAAAAATGAATCTAGTTAATTCAAAGCTATACATACACTCACGGTCAAAAAAAAACCCAGACTTGAATTTTGCAAGAAGTTTTATATTTTGATGCGTAAAATAATATCTACTCTTGTTTAACGGTTTTAAGTTTGTTAGATACTGTTACTAGGGACAAGTTTTGAGTATTTTCAAAGCTGTCCACCTAACAATAATAAATTCTAGGAACCTTTTCCAAATAAACACATAATTGCCACTACAACTACACTTATCGATTTCGAGCGATGACAAGGTGCAGAATCGTCTTGAAATATGACTTTTGCTTTGGTCAAATGGGGGCAATAACAAGAAGTGGGGTGGGAGAGATCCTTCTTCCGGAAGGTTATGTGAACTCCGCAGCTTATATTTTTGTCGTAAAAAACGGCGTTTTACCTAACATCGACCGACTAAGCGAGCACGTAGCAAAAGTCATATTTCAAAACTTCTGCACCGTGTCATCGCTCGAAATCGGTAAGTGTCCCACTCACAATAATTATTTTTTACATTTTTTTTTGATAGATTTACAAAAATGAACTATTTATTTTTGCATAGGTAAAGGAATATAAGGACTTTTTGAGAATTGAGTCAGTCTATGGCCCGGTAACAGACCCGACCTCAATCCCATCGTGAATGTTTGGGCCATTTTAAAACGCAAAGTGCGCCAACAAAACCCTAATAATATTCCAAAGTTAAAGGAAATAATTGAATCCACTTGGTACAACGATATTTTAATGGATTTAATACGGAAACTCTATGAGAGCATGCATTTTCGAGTGGAAAGCGTCATCAAGGCAAAAATAGGTCCTACGCGGCATTAAAATGAATTTTACTGTATTATTTAAAATAATTAAATAATAAATAATTAAAGAATATGTGAGAAATTAAAAATGCGTAAAAAAAACTGCAAAAAACAATGTATTTTTTCATATAAATAAGTTGTAATTTCTGATTATAAAACTAGCAATTATGTGTTTATTTGGAAAAGGTTCCTAGAATTTATTATTGTTAGGTGGACAGTTTTGAAAATACTCAAAACTTGTCCCTAGTAACAGTATCTAACAAACTTAAAACCGTTAAACAAGAGTAGATATTATTTTACGCATCAAAATATAAAACTTCTTGCAAAATTCAAGTCTGCGTTTTTTTTGACCGTGAGTGTATATGGTTAAACTCAATTGAGGCTTATTAATATCAACCAGGCATCTATTTAAATTGACCAGGAACCTATTTAAATTGACTAGGAAATTGCAAAAAAAAACATTTTTTTTATTTTACTGGCCGTTTCTATGACCAATTCCCATTTCTAGGACCGATCGATTGACTCCTCTCTCTTGTCCAGATCGTACCAACTTTAGTTTCCACTATAAGTGCTTTTATTTATTGGCCACATTTCTATGACCATTACCCATTAAGGACATATCATAATTGGGATAGGACAAACTTTGATTTCCCATATTTGCTCTAAAAATTCCTTTATCAGCCTGCGTTAGTGCGCCATACACAGGCGCCAGAGAGCCAGCCTGGCAACATTCACAGATCTTCACTATGTATATATATTTGATGTCGTATATGGAACGTTCTTTTACAAACCGAACGAATTTTGACAAAAAAAGACCGACACATTTTAGATTTGGCTTAAATTTTTTTTGTAGGTTCTTTATCGAAAAAAAAGAGATATGTATTCGAGGATTTTTTAAAAGAAAAAAATATTTTCAAAATAGAGCGAATTCAAATTTTGAGAATTTGGTGATTTTTGGCTTGGAGGCTCACTCATAATAATAATAAATTCCACTTAGATGGATTTTCCAGCTTGTACAGTGTAGCAACTCGAAAGTGGCAAGCGGCATTCCAACACCTTTCTTTTCCCAAGCTGATTATCATTTCAAAAAATATTTTTCTTGAAATATTTAACTATCTGTCCTGTGCAGAATTTAAGTACATAGAATTAATGTTAATGTGTTACCATATGAAATAACTCGTGGAGTATATTTTTCTAAGAATTATTTGAGAATGACAACGCGGAGTGAAGCTACAAAATTTTTCTTTATTTTCGACAAAAGTTACTCATACGCACTGTTGTGACTCTTAAGGCGAAATAAACAAAATTCAATTAAAACTTTATCTACAAGATATAGCAATTAAATTTCTATCAACTCTATAAAATATAATTTAAATAAAATTTTATAAATTTCCCCGACAGCATTGAAGAGCTGGCACTACAGCATTTATCTTGTTTGTGTGTGTGTTGTTTTCTATGAAACTGATATTAGGTTCACGACTAATTTAATTTTTCACAATTTACTCAACATTTTTCATCGTTATTGTCAGCATCATCGGCGAGTCCTTGCTTGCGAGCGAAACTAATGCAAACAACACTCACTAACATTAAATTAAAACAAACAAATACCAAAGCAAGCATGCAGGCGACTTACACTGCGCCGCGTAACAAAGCGCAGCAATGAAGTGGCAAAAAAGTTAAACAAAAAAAAATTATGCGGGAGGCAAAGCAGAAGTCCCTTCCGTTTCATGATGTTTCAAGGCGGAAAAACTTAATTGTAAAAGTGAAATGCAACAAAAAATGTAAGGGTCATTCTACATGAATTTTACATTTAATTTATAGATTTTTTTAAAAAAAAAATTATAAATTCTTCATTGTCAAGTGTATAGGTTCTAATGGCTGAATTTTGAAATACTAAAATCTCAGTTAGTATCACTCGTATTGAAAAGTTGCTCACACATAAACGTTAGCTCTATTCTGCAAATTTTAAATGAAATACACCAAACTTTTTTTGAACAAAAAAATAGATAACTTGAAAACACAATATAAATTATTCAAGGAAAATTACTGTTAAAACTTTTTGACGAATTGGAGAAAAAATTGTTAAAATCGAATCTATGTTCTATTAAGCAGTTTTGCTTTTTAGCTCTATATCCAGAAAAAAAAAAATATGCCAACAATGAAGCTATTTGACGACATAATAAATTTTACACGAGTATCCCATAAAAATGGTCACTAAAGAATTATTCCGCAAAAATCTAAAATCAGATGTAAACATCATGTAGATTGATCCATACAAAAATTATATGCAATGCAAAAGTAGAACAAAACAGGCCCAGAAGGAAGTTTATGTGGGTGAAAGCGTCAGCTCAGTGATGAAATGAAGTAAAAATTGCAAATACATTCAGAACAGCAGGGACATTAACTGTAGCCATTACAAAAACAATCCAATTTCAGTTTTTGTCATTTGCCAGTGATCAACAACGTGCGTAAGCTGTTGAAGTTTTGATGTAGCTGCCAGAGTTGTACCTTATTGAATTACATAGTATATATTAAAGCCATTTATTAAAGCTACATTAGATATTGAAAAGAATTAATAGGCAAATTAATCGGCAGCAGAAAAGGGTTGCCTATGGCATCGGCTTATAACTATGAACGATTTCAACTAATATCATTTGGTTTATCATGTCGTATGAGCAACGTTGTATTTTTTAAAAATTTAAAAAAAAACCGACATGGTAAATAAAAATTTCTAAAAATATTTGTGGTTTGTCCAAACAACATCATATTTTTACATAAAATTCCTGTTTTGTCAACTGAAGCTAAGGTCTTAAGACCACACGGTGGTCTAGCACCCGTATATTTAAGGCATTTTCAAAAATTTTTTTGAAGGTGAAGATAATGAACAACGATAACTAAACTTTGTAGGTATATTATATTTTTCAAGGTGCATAGAACAAGATTTTTATAAAAATCAAAAACCATATTGACTATATAAAAATTGGCGCTGAAGATGACCCCTTCAAAAAAAGGTTCCTGTGCGGCGGGTAAAATATTAGCTCTGTCACTTATCTGAAAAATAAAAAGTAAGGAAAATTTTAATCTATATGAGTGTGGCTATCGCCTCTGCCTCCAGAACTGAAAAATAAAAGTTTTTGACAAAATGGCGCGTTCTTGAAATTTAAATATCGAAAACAGACCATTTTTCAATAGTTTTTTTACGTAAAAACTAAGAAGTTATTGATTTGAAAAAATGTTTGAAGCTCTGGCCATAGCCACTGAAGTTCTGAAAAACATATTCAAATTTGAGATGAATCGGATGAAAGGTTTCTTTTATTTTCATCCCGCCGAGCAGAAAAAAATAGTTTAGAGATATGTAAATGAGTTTGAAGTTTTAAGTATGTTTATTTTCGGACGTTGGCCAACCGTTCGCTACCTGCTATAAAGGCTGTAGAACCTAAAATATTGTCAATATGATTACAAATATTTAACAGTATATTCTCAGAAGATTATACTTTTGAAATATTAAAAAAAAATCGATTTGTCTAAAATTCTTGACCACCGGGTGGCCTTAAATTTTTTTTTTTTTTTTCAGCGGCCAGGAATTGTGACTTTGACAGCTCTTAAGTGTTGCAGAAGTATCATATGGACCTCTAAGCTTAAAATACACTAGCAATAAATGCAATACTCTCAAGAAAAATTTAGTTGAACTATACAAAATTTCAAAACAGCTTTGTGTTTCAGACAAGACAACGCGCATCCACTTAAGGTGCAATAAAAGTCAACTTTTTAGTTTTTTTTTTCATTTATTTACTCAAATATTGATATTTTTATTAATAATTTTTAGTCTGTATAACGACAGTATAGATTATTTTATATAATAATTAATCATTAATGTATGCATAGCCTTACAATTTCTTATTCGAAACATTTCATAAACAGTATAATAGATAAACACACATAATTTGCATAATTTTAAATTTCAGAACAGATTAAGTCCTTACTGAAAGTGTTTTTTTTTTATCAAAATTCCCAATAATGTTCTTGTTTTTTAATATTAAATTTCTGAACTGTATATGCTTACAAAAAGGATATACAGCTGCAGTTAATTGTAAGTGTAAAAAATGTGAAGTTAACTTTGTTTGGTATTTGAATTTGATGAAATTTATTTCAATCTTACAACATTTATATATTTGATTTTGAATGAATATTATTGCAATTTAAAGAAAATTTGATTTTTTTTTTTATTTATTTATATCTATCAATGTCCATTTACATATGTATGTAGTAAGATACAAGTAAACGAAATGATTTTAGAGAGCTGTTAAGTCACAGAGCATACAAGCTAAATGTACATTTAATTGGTTTTTTTGTTCGATTAAATATTGTTAATGCATTTATAAGGAATATTTTTTTTTTGCTTTTTTGTTTTTTATTTATTTACTTTATAAGTTATATTTATAAATAAGCTTACAACTCATATAAATTATTTTTGCCATTTATATACGATATAATAATTTAACATTCTTTAACATCAATGACGATGCAGCACAATTCAGAGGGTATTAAAGTCATTTTATTATTGTTAAATATTTAACTTAACACAAAATAGACTTGAACTTAAACTTATATTCAAACGCAGTTTCCGAGAGGAAAAGTATATTCAGTAAGAAAATAATAAATAACTCAATAACTCAGCGCGGAGTATATTTTACTTGAATAAAGCATGAAATTCACAACGAAGAAATAATCATCATGCTTTCTGAGTAAATCAATCGAAAAAAACCCCAGAAGGGTGTATATTTTATGTAACAAGTATTGTCATAGATTTGGCTAGAAGTTTTTTTTTACGGAAATTTTTTTAATGAAAACAAAACAAAAATTCCTGCAGCATACCATACTTTATTTACTTGGATATTTCAAAAATATATAATTAAATCATTTAGATATATTGCATAAATAATACATATAAATTATTTAATTTAATATGGTACATATGTATGTATGTATGTATGTGTGCAGCCTAATTATGCTTTTTAACAATGTTATTTAATATGCATGGTATATGCTTGCGGCAAACAATAAATAATCAAATGCAATGTGACACTTTTATTTTGCAATTTGTTGCATGAGTTTTTAAACGTTTATGTAAATATGAATCTATTAAGTGCAAATTAATTTTAAGTTTGACAATTTGTATATTAATTCTATTGTTTTTGTCGTAAATTTTAAATTGATTCATTTACGTGTTTAATTAATAATACAATAACTTATTGTTAACATGGCGCATATAATTTTTTATATAAATAATGTTTGACATTTGATCCTTTTATTAGTTTAAGTTTAACAATAGCAAATATTTAACGAAAAATTAATGATTTAGCTGTCAGCAATATTTCATATTTATTTAATTTGCATAAATTTTTTTTAAAAAAAAAAGACAAATTTAAATTTAAATTCATAATTTAAAACATTTCAAGAATACATGAAATATTTTTTCATAAAATGTGAACTAGAGTATTTAAAAGTAGAAGTACAAAAGTTGCTTAAAAATTTAAAAGCCAGAGAAGCAATCGAAATTTACGCTGTAAGCTTTCAGGTCGCTTGATACTTTACTATTTACATTATTGCATTTTAGTGAAGTGCCAGCCAACCAACCGTTTATATATTTTAAAAATGAAAATGATAAATTTTATAAAGATTGCTGGGAAAATTATATCGGCGCTGAGATATTAAATTGAAAACTATAAATTTGTTGTCGATGACGTATGAGTAATTGCTTATTATTAACAACAGACACAAAAACAATTTGTAAGCGATTGCTTTTAGATGGCTGATCGGGAAAAAATATTGTACCTCTCCAATTTATGAGTTTCTATCAGCCAACAATCGTTCTTTTAGTTAAATAAAAAACAATTCAAACTTTAAAAAACTACGAAAATAATCTTGTAATACATAAGAACAGCACTTTAAACTTTAAAGTGCAGATTTGCTGACGATAACATATGAGTATCACTTGTTTGTATCAAGAGTAATATGAAAATAAGAATAAATACAGCAAAGTCTGTTTGAAATTCACACTTTTGAAGTGAGTATGATACGGAATCGACGTCGTGACTTCAATCAAATACATGTTAACTTACATAATATGTATACGCTTTTTAAATCTTTTCATTTTTTCCACTACCTATTAAAAAAAATCTATAGCAATTTATTTGTAGCCAACTTCAGACCTGAAAAATTATAAAAATTTGCCAGTAAAAAATTGATGCAAAGAATTATCTTTTAAAAATAATGTTATATATAGATTGTTTAAAATTTAAGCTGCAGGTTTTAAAAAAACACGCATCATACATAAAAAATAATCATAGAGGTTTTGCTACATATCATTACCGAGTGAAAGTGAAACGAAATCACATGAATTTATATTATATACAAATGAATTTCACTCGGAAGTGAAATGTAGAGCATGCCTGTTAGACTGTCTTATTCTTCAGACATGTGTTATGATGTAAAACACTCATATCTCTGTACCTATGTAACTTAAGAGCCATATATTTTCACACCATTTTCTTGACTTTTATATGACCTCTACTAAATACAATTTTAATTGCTGACTGATATAATACATTAATAGATAATAAATTATTATAGCATTCTCGGGCTTTGGTTTGCGAACAGTCAAAAATTTTTTTTAACAAATTTTTAAAAAATTTGCGCTGAATACAATATAGATATTTTTTCAAAGCATTTCTAAAAACTGCATACATCGAAATACTTAAACGCTTTTGAAATTATTGCTGATCGGATAAAAATCACTGTTTTTCGTACTATTTGATAAAAAAGTTTTAGACTTGCAAATATTTTTATTATTAATGATTTCATTCAATTTTTAGATTAATATTACTTTAACATTCTATTTTTTTATTACTGGATAAATGATCTTATAAATCTTTGTATTATTTAAGTAATAAATCAATGGGATGCAAAATAAATTATTACTTAAAAATACATTAAATATAAATGAAAAATAATGCAAATAATAATATTGAATAATAAACAAAAAGTTAAAAATTTTATGTTTATAAAATAATGTCGTAATGTGATGTAATTTAATTTAATTGTATTTTCAATTAATTTTGAAAACTTAAATTAATAGTTAAAATTATACTGCCTCTGCTTATTGTGGAACATTAAATTTACATTCCACTCTTGCTTTCATTTAATTTTCATATAAAGAAATAAAATAATGCGCTGGTTGTTGTCCAAAATCTTTTCACTCCAAAAGCTTACGCTTTCACAGGCACCACCTTTGGGTGCCACCATTTAGTGAGCCACGTGCACGTGTACTCATAATTTAGCTAAAAGCTTTCCGCTATCATTGTTTGGTTGGTTGTTAGCACCGCTATGTGTGCAGCGCCACAAAATAAATTCGCTTGCATCAAAAAGTTTCAAAAAAAAGCTTGCGCTACTCAGTGTAGTGTAAGCTTTTTTGCTGCTTCTCTTCCTCTCGCTGCGTTCGCTCAACGCGAAATCTGTTTCTTTATCAAGGCTTGCAATAGACGTGTTTTTGCCTTCTTTTCCTTGTACTGCGCATAAGTGTCTTCAATCGTTTTACGGTCACTTTTAAGCATTTTGCGTCCATTCTGCTCTTCGAAAATTGTCTCAAATTCGCGTATGGTTTGTTTGAGCAACTTTTTCTCGTCGCGTGTCTTATCCAATTGTTCCCAGAGTTGATCGATATTAAGTGAGCTTATATTTTCACTAAAAAGCGGCGATTGTGATTGCGTAGCATTGGAGGTAGCACCACTGGCAGTTGCCTCCATGTTACCCGTTGTTGTTGTGGTCGAATCATCTTCTGATGATGCTTGGGAAGCTGTTGTTGTTGTGGTGGCTGTATTCACCACTGATTCACTTGGTGAGTTGGTGGTATCGGTACTATTATTCGATGAATAGGGCTGGGGTAAGGATTCGAAAACCATGGCCTCATGTTCCAAAATGGTTGGTAGCTCAGGTGCACCAACGCCAGCGCAACCGGAGAGTGTAACGCTGCGTGAAACTAAGCGTTTGAGCTGACGATAGCGATCGTAGAGCGGGCGTGCTGCATCACGTTCATCTTTGGTGGTAGGGCGTCCATAGAGTGACTCAAAATAGAGTAAGCCATGTTGTACGGCTGTTTTCTCTTGCAACAGCTGATCGGCTGAGAGTTCTTCAAGCACTTCAGAACGATTGGTATCTTCGCGCTTGTCGGAGAGGTTCTGCAAAGAAAGAAAAAATAAATTTCATTAGATTTTGTGGTGACTTGGAAAATAATTATAATTAAAATTGAATTGAAATCACTTCAAAATTTCGAAAGTGACTTAAGGCGACTAAAAGTGATTGTAAGTGACTCAAAGTGATCGTACATGAATTTACGTGACTGAAATTAGTTAAGAGAGAAAACAATTTAATTGTGTATATAAAATTAGTGAGTATTTAATTTTTGCAATGAAATGGGACGAAAAGTGACGAACTCTGGCTAAGATTTTGTTAAATTTTTGGAAAATTTTGCTTTTCTCGAGTTCATTAAACAATGCAAGAATTTTATTTGCATTCACTGTTAGACCAAATAATGATAAGTTAATGTAGGCTATAACCTCTCATTATCTATTGACGTACAAGCAAGTATTAACGTTTAATTAGGGCTTTCATATTTCATCTATCTGCTGTAATTAACAAAGAGCTTAAAAGGCAGTGCAAATCGATTTTTAAGCCACCGAACAAAATGCGATAAAATTGGCTTGAACAGCAGATATTGTTTTTTTTTAAGAATTCAAGTCCTGCTAATTGCTATTTTTTTGCTTGTATTGATAATATTATTATTATATTATGTATATGCATATTTCAAGCATTAATAAAAATGTCTTTTAATTATTGATAATGTAGTGTAGGATGTAGCGATTGATTTCTTTTGAAAATGTAAACAAAGTGTAGACATTTCATGAATTTTTGTTGGCATTAGTCAACATATTATCATGGAAAATCTAAGTGCATATTGATAATGCATATTTTAGGCATAAATAAAAATTAATTGAAAATGCGGCTCGTTTACCATATAAAATTGCTACAAAACTTTACATTTTTCTCAATGGATAGCGTCAATGTTATTAATGGCATTGCAGCGCTTTAAAGGCTTGCATTTGACGGATATACATATTTCATGAATATAATAAGCAAAATAAGCTTTTATGGAAAATAAATTTAAATCAACACACAAACACAAAAATTTCTTATCAATCAAAAATACATTTTCGTGTCAAAAAGTAGCGTGCTAACTATTTTCAATTTTAATACTTGTCAAAAAAATATGCGTCGCAGAAAATTTAAAAAAAAAAAAATACAATCAATCAACAGATAATTATTAAGAACAACAAAAACATATGTTTTTTTTTTTGAGAGTAAAAAAGAAAATAAATAAGACAATATAGAATGAAAATTTAAGACAACAACAGCATGTTTAGTATTAACAATATTTGCAAGATACAATAAAAATTTAACGAAAACAACGTATAAACATTAACTTGTTAATCACTAGGTAAATTTAATAGTTATAGCTTCATATAATAAAAATAAATTTCTTTGCTAAAATTTAATAAATTACGAATTTCCGCATTTTATTAAATAATTTAGGATTTTACAACTATGCAAATTAATGCTTACAAGAAATATTATTTTCGATACATTTTTAGTATCTAAATTTGATGTAGCAGTGCATACAAAAGTGTAAACAAAATAACAAATCAAATTTTATATTCGAAAAAATCTGTGCGATTAGAATTTGATTTCTTATATTCTTTTTTCTTCTGTTGCTCATTGAGTAGTATAGCAACAGATAACAAGAAGGCAAGTAACAAAAGCTAAGGCCACGACAAATAATAGAAAGAGAAGGCAGTATGTATGTTTACATTGTTAACCCAGACATTATGGAGCAATTTAAATTAAATTATAAAATTTATTTTTATTAAATGGTGATGAACGCCGGTGGCGTTGCCCGCACTAAAATAGGACTTTTCACGTTTTTTTTTTTTTTCAAGTAGTGAGATGCTGAAATTTAATAAAATAAAGAGTGAAGTATGCTGAATACGTGTTTTATTGCATAAGAAAGTTTTAATAGAAAAGCTTCAGTCAGTTTTGTTTTAATAATAACAGACAAACAGAAAAATTTTGAGAGATTGCTATTTTCATTTATTTTGATTTAATATAAAAAACATTTGCTTTAAAATGTATATTTTAAATAAAAATATATCATATTAACAATTTGTTCTTCCTTTTTTAATATTTTGGCAACGCATCAACTTTTTCAGCACACAAACTTGTCACAAATTGCTTTGTGATATATCATGCCATTAAAAGAAAAAAAAAAAGAGCACATGAAAAAAGTTTAAATAACTTAATTTATAAAAAAAAAATTAATTTTTGCTGACGCAGTCTAAAGGAGGCTGTCATACAGCACACGAAAAAAACCTAATGTCGAATATTTTAAGTATTTAGAAAATATGTTAAGTAATTTTTTTTTTTACTGTAGGTGGCTGTTTGTGGGACGCACGTGACTAAGGTTCGCGTAATTAAAACTTTAATGAGAATTTCAAAAATTTTAAATATGTAAACATTAAATGACTAAGTATTTAGTATTTCGTCAAATTTTAATGTTTTATAAATAACTCAGTAATTTTCTTCATAATAGAAAATATTGCCAAGAAATAAATATGTTTTCAAAAATGTGCTAGGTTCTATCTGAAGAGAGATTTGTATTTCAATCACAATCAGTCACTCTAATAAATATTTCACCAAAAGTGGTGAAAACATAAATTTCCATTTAACTAACCTGTTCTATCTCGTCCAAAGATGATCTCATATTCTCCAACTTCTTTGTCCCATCCATGCCACCGCTCACCTTCATTCTCATAGCGCCCATTGGATCTGACTTCAACTCATGTTTTTCTTTGCGTAATTTGCTCATTTCAGCAATCACATTTTTCATATAGCGATCATTCAATTTCTCCGCCTGCGATGGACGATAACCCAACCTGGTCTCGAAAGCCTCCTCAAATTGACACAACTTCTTCTTAAGCGCCGTCAAACGCTTACTGACCTGCTTAAGACGCTCGTCTGGTGTCTGGAACGACATCATAGCCGGTATAACTTGATGCAGAACATCACGCGTTTTTACATTCTCCAGCGAGGTGAATGCGCGGAAGGTCAGCATCGGTTCAATGCAATCGTCGGACATTAGCTGAGCAGGTGCTTGCTTGTGGAACTGCTGTGGATATGGCATCACTTTCGAAAGCTTTGCCGCAGTATCAATGCAATCTGAGGGACGATGCCTCACGGCAGCATAACGTCGACTCAGTATCGGCTCAACATCAGCAGCGCCTGCTGAACGCTCCCATGGCAGTGCATCAGCTGATGTGGTGATTTGTTGTTTCGCATTGCTGCCGCCGCTGCGATGATTCGTTTGCTCATGTGGTGCATCAGCCAGCGTTGCAGCATTTGGTGATACAGTAGCAACATTCTTTGAAGCTGAACAGTCTGTGCTGCTGTTATTGCGCATAATGTGAAAATCAATCAAATTATTGTCGTTGTGATCGGCATTGCCCGTCGGTTTCTTGCTAACAAAACCGCGACGTTCATATTTCAATGCCGACAAATCGTACTTATAGGCATTTTCATCACCGCGCATTTTTGTAGGCAAGTACTTGCCGGATTTCTTCATAACACCGGGTGCTTTGCGGCCGGGCGGTGCGCGTGATTTGCAAAAACGTTCGCTACTGCGGCGACGTTCGTGTTCACATTCGCTGTCATCGCTATCGCGATGGTACTTTGAGCCACCATTGCGATTGGGCGAATGACGGCTGGAACGTGCTGGACTGGTTTCCAGACGTGAGCGACGTGTCATGTCTTTTGCGGGACCGCTCATCAACGTTTCGCTGTAGGCAGGCGGCAGCGGTTCGTATGCGAACTGCAGCTGCTGGCGATTGATAATTGAAGCGTCGTTTTCAATGCCGTTAGCATTAAAGGCCAATTCGCTTGCGGATTGTTTTGCTTTTGGATCAAGCACCGCAGCGTCAGCTGATTCGGAGCGTAAGTCAAGACTACAATATGGCGTACGCTTAAAGTCTTCGGAAGCAACACGTCTTATGACGTCTATCTGTTGCTTTGCCTGTCTTGGCGACAAACAGTCGGGGTTGTTTTTGGTGACACCCTGCTGTTGTTGACGCAAGAGTTCCTGTTGCTCTTCGCCACCAAATGGTGGCAAAAGTTCCTCACTGTTCGAACGTATTAATTTACGATCTTGCGTCGTTGATGAATTGCTGTCAAGTCGTTCCTTGCGCTTACGCGACTTTTGCCAATCTAGTGGATCGATGAATTCGGGTAGATACGATGAATTGAAATTGTTGTTGTTGTTGGTTTTATTTGTTAAGTGTGTGTGATTTTTCGTTTCTGTTGTTGTTGTAGTTGTTGATGTTGTAGATGAGTTTTTAAAATTTTTCAAAAGCTCAGCATCGAGTAGTGCTTTTGATGTTGTTGTTGCGTTCAATTGAATATCTTGGTCACGTGCTGCTATCGCTATTGTTTTTGTACCATTCACATCTGTCGCAACAATGGCAACACTTGATGGCGTCTGATTTTGTTCGCTATGCGATGATTTTGGCGAAGATGATGATGATGATGACGATGATGAACCGCTACAGGAAGATGCTGTCGATGAGGATGAACCAGTTAGACGACTTAAGTCGCCTTCGCTTAGTCCAGTTGTGGGATGGCGCATGCCGCACTGTAAATAAAAATAAACCAAAATTTAAATTATTTAAATGCACTTAAAAATTTTTAAATTAAAATTTTTTGTATAATTTGCTCTTACAAAAAAACAACTGAACCGATTTTTAAAAACCTTCAAAAATATATTGCTCAAACTTATATGATGCATAAAACCTAATTTCCAATTAATTTCTACATTCAGTAAGGATGAAATTTTAATCAAAACAACATAGAGCAATTAAATGTTACTCATACGACATGTTGAGTGTAATTATTGACATGCCATTTTTTGTGGTATACATTGCTATTTACATTAACAAGAAAATTTCTGTATTACAGAAATATTGTAGTATTAGTAGTAGTTTAGGCTTTATTGCAAAAATTCTGAAGCGATTTTGAAAAACTAGAAGCAAAGTGTTACTTGTGCCTAATGTCTTCATAAAAATTACTTTTAATTAAACTTTAATGTAGTAAATCCACAAATTTTACTTATCACAGCGAAAACAAGTAAATTTTACTCATACGAAACTTTGAATGTATTTACTACAATTAAAGTATTTACGTAGACGCAAACGTAGACGTATAGGAATGTGGTTAGTATTTTTAACATTTCTTTCAATGTAAGAAATAGAACCCCACGCGAACATAGTTGGGTCTAACTTACCAATTTTTTTGAAGAAAAAAATAAAACGCAAATGGTGAAGTAATTAAGCTCATTTTTTTATATACAATTAAATAAATTTAAACGCGCTCAATTTTGATTTGATAAGAACTTGATTACACAAATGATTTGTTTTTAGCGGTCAAAAAGACCAAATCAAATCTATTTACTTTGCTTTCATATATGTATATTGTATGTATACAAACAATTGAAGCAAAGTAAATACTTGAACCTTACGTTTACTTGCAAAAGCTATCTTGAGAACCTACTTTACTTACTATTTGCTATTTAATGTTGTTTATAAACATAGAACTCAAACGAAATGAAGTAGACTATACATTTATAGCTGTTATTAAATTTTACTTCCATATTATGTCATTAATCGAGAAGGCGTTACATAGTAAATAAATTGATATGGCACGATTCGAAGCAACATTTATTGGCTTTTTTTTTAAATTTATTTAATGTGTGCTGAATCATAACAATGACGTTTTATCTAAAGGCTTATCAATTATGCTAGCTATAATTGGTGATACTAACGAGTTCTATAGAATTATAGATTCGTCAAGAATCAAATAAATTTTCATATTATTAAAAATAAAACTTTAAGAAACCATAGAATGCATTATTTTAATACATAAATATTAAAAACATATATAGAGCAATAAAATCGGCTTTGTTCAGGCTTGACGCAGCCAATATAATTTTTATATATTTTTATAAAGCATTAATAAGTTTACAAAAATTAGCCAGACAGAAAGGGGCTAAATAATATCGCAGCAAAAAAAAATGGCTAAAAAATTTTAAGCTGCTCAGCCAATAATTTTTTAGACAATCAATTAGTTTACATTATCAAAAGAAATTATATTAACGCTTATATTAATGTATATAAAATAAAATGTTGCATGTTCTTTTCGAACAAACCACAAAAAAAATGTTGCATGACTTACAGCCTCACGAATTTTAAAGTACAGTGCAGCCAACTATATTGTGCACTTATTTTCGTAGTGCAATATTTTTCAAATTTATACTGTCAATAACAGGTCTTATGAGTGAATTTAATTTCAAATAAACATAATATAACATTTTTTTTGTTTTCAAATTTTATAAATAATAATTAAATTATTATATAAAACCTACCAGGAAATAAGTAATAATCCTTGGTGTCATTTTGTATAAAGAAATATAATGTCTTTTTAGTAGGCGCAAAATTAATGTTTCGCTTAAGTTGTTTTTAATTATTTTCTTCTTTTATTTTTAGACTGCCGAATGTCACTGAAGCAGTAAATTTAATAATTTTAATTTTTACACAAATATTTTCAATGTCAACTTTTTGAGAAATATTTTGTTTTAAAATTTTGTAAATGTACGCAAACTTCTTCACAACAGTTTAATATCACTGCTACTGTTTGTTTTATCGTATATGCAATTTATTTTGCCTGCTGAAGTTCACTAGCAAGAACTTTTTTAGTTTGCTTTTTTATATGGGGTAACACGAAACGCCGGAAACTTTTGATTAATTTCAATTAAATTTAATCAATATAAAACAAACGATGTTGTTTGCAAATTTTCAGTTTATTTTGAAATATTAATTGTTTTCAATAAAATTTTTAGAAAAAAATAGCACATAAAACACTTTTGCAATTTATTTTTTTTGTTAAAGTCGTCAACATTTGCTTTTAAAAGCTTAGCACTTTTCAGTAAGTTTTCTTCTTTCATATGAAACGAAAATTTCGCTTTGAAGTTTTTGTGTTGTTTTCACCGCGGAATCGGAATTACTAATGAAATTATTTCCTCAGCGGGGCGTCGTTTTTAAATACGAAATTTCTATCTTCAAGAACATTCAGCCGGCAACTTTTGCTGCTGCTGCTTCTTCTGCTTTCAGTTTTCTCATGCTCGCATTACTCACGCAGTTGTGTTGATCAGCGACGATCAGCTAGTGAGCACCATAAAAAAATTAATGCGAGAGCATTAGAGAAAGCAAGAGAGCAAGACAATAAAAAAATATCGTGTAATGCAAAAACAAAAAAAAAGAACTTGCGAAAATACAACTTTTAATAAGAAAATCACAAAAAATCAATTATCTTGTTGTTGCAAAAAGTTAACCGGCAAAATTAAATATATGCAAGAGAGAGAGAAGGTGAGATCATTTAGGAGGGATTAAAAGTCCAAAGAGCATACTGAGTATACAAAAATATTTGAGCTAAAATTATGAATACGAAAATGGCATTTTATCAACAAACAGTGTTTCGCAACGTTATTAAATGCAGTCGCTACAAGCGGACATAAAATTGTAGTAAAATTTTCTCATGTTAAATAACCCACTTTATATATAAAAACTAAAAATTTCCTTAAACTTATAAATATTATATATTTTTGCGTATTAATAATAAATTTCAAATACATATCAACAAGTCTTGTTCGAATTAAAGGACATCGGAACCTATAGTTAGGAACACTGAAAATTTTCGCGCATCAAACTGAAAACCATACATTTATACAATGCAGTGAAAATTGAACATAATATCAAATTTTGTGCAGCCAACGACTTTGTTTTATATATTATTTCAAAGCATTTATAGCAAAAAAAAAAAAAAAGGTAACAGACACAAGTAACAGCGAAACTCGAATATTAAAATATGCAAGGGTAAAAACTTCAAAATTATTAAATCATTAATGGATCCTTCTAAATTACAGGTCACAAATGTCGAAAAAATTATGATGCATGCAGGTCCATAGTTTAAATAGTTAATTAAAAAAATGATGGCCATAAATCAAATCAGCAGATTATCGTGCAGCAGTTTAATGCAGCGAAATTGATCAAGGCAAATTTTACCTCAGTTGCATGTCAAATAAATTGTTTGTGAAAATTAATAAATTCAATTTGTTAATCATGATATATGAGGAAATTATAATTGATTATGTAAGAAATATTTAACATAAACAATAGTGGTATTCACACCGGCCTCGTTAGTTTGATAAATCGTTAGTTGGTAATTCGGTAAAACTTTTAACTTTGTTTATGTTTGCACAATTTTTTTTTTTTTTTTCAACAACAAACTAACAGAAAACTATCAGGCATGCCACCTAGTTACTTCGATAGTTCGATAATTTTACATAAACAAAATTCATATAAAAAAGTAACGAATAACGACTAACAAATTAACGAAGCCGGTATGAATACCACTAATATTTTTCGCTGGACGTATATTATAAAAGACGTAGAATTTCGTAGCAACTAAAACTATTGTAAACTGTATAGTCAAAGTAAAAGCTAATGAATACAAACAAAAATGACTCAGACGTTTGATTGTTTAGCTAATTTGAAAACAAGAGATATAAAAGTACTGTAACAAATTAAAATAAAAGAAAAATCCAGTCATTTTCTTTTAGTGGGCACTAAATAAACTGACATAATATTTTGAAATGTTTAATACTAAATGAAGCACATGCGACCGCAGTTGCACTGAAACCAATATACTAAGTATGTACTCGATTTTGTTTAATTTACACAACATTTTTATAGGCAGGGAATCAAGAGATTTTTTCCTAAAAAGATTGTTAAAAGATTTCAACCATAAAAGACTTCATTCTCAAATTTATATTGAAATGAAAAATTTTTGAGCGGCCAAGAAAGAAATACCCAAATATTGTGCAAAGATATACGGCTAGCAAAAATAACTCTAGTTTAAAACTCCAAATTGCATCGAAGCAGCTATTTCAGAGCCAGATGAACTGCAGTATATGACTTAAGAAAGCTCTAGAGAAATATAAGCCTATAGATTTTGTTATATGCACATGCAGACATGCTAAATTGATATATACACCTTTTTATCTGGCATACGTGACGTATGAGAAACACATAATTTCATAGCTAATCAAATTTATATAAAAAAAATCTTGATTTTTAGCAGCCAAAAATTAAGTTGCATGAATTTATGAAAAATTTAGTAGCTTCTAAAAATAACTGAAAGTTTAAGCTCAAATTTGCATTGCTATTGAAATTTCAGAGCCAGAAGTTTCTTCAAAAAAATATGAAAAACCTAATCGGCGATAAAGTTTGTTATTGCAAACAATAAGTTAACTTAGCGTATGAGTATCATGTAATTTTATAGTTAATTAAACTTTTTATAAAAAGCAAGTTTTTTTTAGCGGCCATATATATTTCCATGATATTGTACAAAATATAGTAGTCAATAAAAGAAACTGAAAGTTTAAGCTCTAACTTATATCGAACTTGAAATTTTTGAGCAAAAAAATCTTCAATATTTGGTATAAATAAAAATTTTTCTTTATTTGATCTATCCTTATAGATGTACCTTTTAAAATCAATTTATATGCTGCGCGTTTCATTGTTTAGCAAATATATAAAAAATACATTAAAAATAGAGCGATAATAAAAGATATTGATAAACAAGCCGTATAAAATTGTTTAAAAATAGTTCAATAAATAAAAATAGCAGCAGCAGGTAAGAAATTATGGCAATTAGCAAAAACGATAAATAATTAATTAAACCCAACGTACAATCGTATGATTTAGGAAAACTATGACGCAACAAATCAAAAATCAGTGGTCAGTTATATTGATACGCTTGGTTACCATGTGAGGTGGTGATAGATTTGTGCAACTTAACTCACATTTTTAATACATAAAATATTATTAACATTAATTTAATATCTTATTAGCAAACTCAATTTTTTTTCTTTTACTAAATTAAAAACGTTTTCAGCTGACTTATTGACGTACTTTTGAATTTGTCACAGAAAAATTGATTAGCTAAGGAATAAGCGCGTTATGATTTCAATTAACATTTTAATAAAAAAAAAATTTCAAATTAAAATCATATTATATTAAAAATCGATTTATTAAATCAAGAGGGAAATATAAGATGTACATATGCAAACGTAGCTCATCGTTTATTAATTAAATGTCACTCATACGACACAGCAGACAAAAATTTTTTTTTATATTTTGGCATTTCGCGTGATTTCAACATGATTTTATGTTAAATAATTGCAAGAATATTGCTGATAGTCTTATAATATTATTGTTCTTATTATGAGCATAAAAACTTTTTTTATGTTTTTGACTTTTTTGAAAAATTTCACACAAGGACGGGTTCTTAAAATGATGCTTAAAAACTTATTTATGCTACATGAAATAAAAAAGAAACATGAAAAGTAATATATTTCAAATAAATATTACTCATACGACCTGTAGACCAACTTAACGTTTCATAACATTTTTTTTGTTTCTTTTTTTAATTGTTTATTAGGGAAATCTGCAATTATTTAATAGTTTAAAAAACTCTTAAATTTAAATGTGATTAGTAGCTGAAAGTAGTGCAGTTAATAAATTTCAACCGGACAAAGCCGGATAATATTGTACCAAAAAATAGCATGTATATTTTTATAATTTTTCATATATCAGCAAGCAAAATGATTCACAATAAAAGTTCATTTACTGCCTTAATGCAAGTTGTTATTTGCTCAATAGAACAAAAAAAAATTAAAGTTCACAATGAAAAGCACAAATGAGTATCCATTGTTTAATTTAATAGTAACAAACCGACAGATCATTATTTGAACTTGACATAGTTTGGTTAAAACCAGTTAAGATTGTTCGCAGCAATAAATTGTTGATTAATTTACAGCTTTCTGTGCAGTTGATTTTTGCCACGAGTATTTCCTAGACCTTGATTGTGACGTGAATTAAAGAATAATAAAATTTTCATAACTTTAGCACTTTTAAGGTTTTAAATAACAAGTTATTGAGCAGGAAGTGTATTATGAATTTTTAAGAACTTATTGTTTGGTAAATTTTAATTTGCAATTTTTAATATAGAAAAGTTTTTTTTTTAGAAATAAAAATCAATTTGAATTATGCATTACATTCTGATATCCGTAGGTACACTCAATGTCAACACTTCCTTTGCTAATTTGTACCATCATGTAGAAATTTACGTGCTTACGTGCAGAAAGGAATTAAACATTTGAACCACCATAGGCCAAGACTTCAGTTTGAATTCATTAAAAAATTATTTATGTGTAAATTTTTTAAAAGTTAGTCACGACAACTGAATATATTATTAGCTGACAAATACGTTACAGAGAAAATTGGCCTTAATTTGCACACTTCTGTAATTGAATTAAAGGAAAAAAACTCATACTACATATATGTCACTGCTAATGTCTCAAATTGATTGATTTTCATTTTTTTGGTAATCTGTTCAAAAGAAAATAATTAATAAAACAATTTTAATATCCTACGTAAACAAACTTGTGCAATTCAGCAATCTTCAGCAGCCAAAAAATGTGCAAAATTAAAGTCCAGTCACAATTAAAATATAAATATTCCTACTTTTGAATTTTAAATGCATAAATAAATAAAGAAAACTTTTGCTAATTGGCATGTTAAGTTCACAAATTAAGGTGATTTATTATTGCAAAAGTATTTAAGCGACTTGCAATGTTGACACTTTTATTTCGATGGATTTTTTCAATTAACGTATCAGTTATGTGGACAAAGAGATAACAGTGAAACGTTGTTGGTAAGAATATTTAAGAACTTTACCATTTAAAAATTATTACAAACATTAAAATTGAAATTACATTAAAAAACTTCAATAAAAACTTTCACATAGTTTTGCAGATGTGCAGTTTGTACCCAAAATCGATTTGATCGCAAAATTATCTGAGACGCTTCTCAAAAATTAGTAGTCAGATTTAGCTTTTTTGTTTCCAAAATCGTGTTGCACTCAAGGTGTTTGCAAAATTTAGTATGTCCTAAGCGCTTAAGGCAAACGTTTACATTTTTTCGTGCACAGTAAAAACTAAATAACACTCGTCTACCAACCGATAAAAACTTGATCTTCCCAAAAAATTAACCTGCAAAATTTCATTGACTTAAATTAAAAATTGGTGAACAGTAACTATCACTATACTGGCAAAACTCGTTGAACAACGCAGTCGCTCTGAAAGTTCCTATGGTAGTTATACTTGCTATATGGTACCTCAAGAGCAAAAATTGGTGCAATAGTACCAGTGGGCGTGGCGAAAAACGCTAAATGTTATATTTAGTGTGCTATAGGAGTAATATTTTTAAAATTTGGTGCAGAGGTGTCGGGAGCTATAAACTTTGAAATTTTATGGATTTTGACAAGATTGTATCAGTGGGCATGGCACCTTCCATACAAACAAAAAACGTTTAATGCTATATTAGGTGTACTATATGAGTAATCTTAATAAAATTTGGTACAGAGATGTCGGTTACTATAAGTTTTGGAGTTAAATGGATTTCGACGGGATTTTGTCAGAGGGCGTGGCACCTCCCATACATACGGAAAACGTTTAATGTTATATTTCGTGTACTATGGGAGTAATTTTCTTTAAATTTGGTGTAAAGGCGTCGGTTACTATAAGCTTTGAAGTCAAAAGGATTTCAACGGGATTGCGTTAGTGAGCGTGGCACCTCCCATATATACGAAAAACGTTAAATGTTATATTAAGTGTATTAAGGGAGTAATTTTTTTTTAAGTTTTTTTATTTTGTTCCAATCGATAGAGGAAGCTCGAAAAATAGTTTTGGACATCACTAAGGGTGGCTCCGGACCCTGGAAAGGACCGTTTTTGACCCATTTTCACGCAAATTTTTTTGTTCCAATAGACTTTTAATTACAGTGGTGTAGTGTTAATATTGTAGTTGTCATTTTTAATATTTGACCACTTAGTGCGTTTTGAGCGATACGCGGAATTTGTTGCTGGAAGGATATTTTCCTTGTTCTTTGGATTATCCTGGAGGTTGTCACTCCACAAGTGACTACTCAGTCTTTTTAGGTCACTTGGAGTCACCGAGGTGAGTGAAAATCGCGATCTTGTGGTTTGCGTGCGATTTTTAAAGAATTTCACTATAACGCCTATAGGCCACGTTGCTGCAAGGACTTATCGCACCTTATTATATTTTGCGGTGCGTGCGATTTTTGTGTAACGAAAACTATATCGTATCAACAACTTCCTTAATTTTTTTTTTAGTTTTTCAACCCGTTTCAAATTTTTTAAATATTTCAACTTATTCAACTTTTTTACAAAAATTGCACATTTTTTCGATTTTTTTCAGTCTCAAAACGAAAAACCGAACAATGGTCAGTCTCCTGGTACTGTAATTCTATACTATATAATTTGCATTAACAAAAAATTTCATCAAAACAGCGATAAAGTCTGCTATAAATAAAATTGTCTTGTATAGTAAATTTTTTATCAAATTTATATTTAGGATTAAAATTTAAACCCATTTTTGTTTACAATAAAAATTTTGCTAATTGGCGTAACGTTTGCCCTAATCTTTAATCAATATAATCAATTTTTTCGGGGGTTTTTGTGTGGAAAATAACATATTGATTTAATTTAAAACTCAATCAAATTATTTTTTTATCTTATTGTCTGGGAAGGCAGATATTTTTTCACATCAAATTATTTTTACAAATATTATTTTTCCTTTAAACTTTTTTTAAGATAACCATAATGAAGTTTAAAAAATATATCACGTGTTATTATTAAACTTAAAACCAACGCTTAGGGGATGCCCCTTGCAAATGCAATGACATAAAAGGAATATTTTGTTGATCTTTTGATATCACAGCGATCTGGAAAATCACTAGCAAAGAGATTGTTCAAAAACTTAGCAGTACAACAGTAGAACAAATTATCACCATCACAAGTAACGTTTCAACAAGTTTTTGAGCTTCTAACCCAAATATGCAAATTGTACTACAGTTTAGATATCACAAAAAAAAATTAAACTTCGAAAACTTATGAACAACTCATATTTCCTAACGTTTTTTTAGCAATTTTTTTTTTGAGAAAATATTTTATACTTTAAAACAACCTCTCGTGTAATTTAATCACATGTTCCCTTGCATTTGAACATTTGGTGATGGGGCGAAGTGAATGATGTAGAATAGAAATTGTTGGATCAAAAGCATGATTATCAAAGGTCGAAATATTGTCAGAGCAGTAACGGAAAGTACCTTAAACTCCAACTTATAATTACAAAAAAAAGAAATACAGAATAAAGAAACTTGAACTTAGCTTCCCTTGTAAGAAAAATAAATGGACTCAGCACTGGCTATGTAGTTTTACTCTGGCATATATCTGAGATATAAGGCTCATAAAAGAATTGGCATTCAAGTTTGATCCAATGGTGGTAAGCCTAGCTCTGGTCCAGCTCATGTCAGGCGCCAGCGATTGGTTACTAGTAATTTGTCAGGCATAAATGCCAACAAATGCTTAAGTTTTTTACAAAATATTCTCCATCATAGATTACTGAAGTAAAAAATATTTCAAAATTAATAAAGCGCATATTTTTGAAAAAAAAAAAACATTTTATTGATATGTTACAAAAATTAATTACATTAAATATTTTTTTTTTTTTGTTTTATTAATTTGCAACCATTGACGTCAATGGTATTCACATTGAAGCGCATGACAGACGTGATCATTTAATAACATGAATTAACATAGCACCATTATGAGTAGGATAAACTTTAAAGACTGACGTTTTAATAGCACATTATACCCGAATTGCAGTCAGTATTCAATCAATCCATTACATTCAATTTCAATATATCCTTGTACTTAGTGAACACAGCCAGTATGTCATATAAATTGAAGACGGTACGTTGTACTTGTAATATTTTTATTATTTACATAATTTAATAGACCATCGCTCATAATACTTACTAAATGTTAGACAAAAAAAAACTTAAATAGATTGCAAGAATATTTGTAAAAAATGATTTTATTTAAGTCAATTGTTTATTTAGTGCCTTTTTTGAGTTTTAATTGAAATGGTGGAATTTAACATAGTATGTCGGTCTGTGATTTTAACTTGAAGCGGAAATTACTTAATTAATTTGAATGCTGACATGGCATTTTTTGCAAAAAAAAAGGCTTAAAACAGTAAGCGACTGTTTAGCAAAACAAATAAATGTAAGATAGCTTAAATTGCAATTTCAGAGGGATTTCAAAGGTCTGGCAGGAAATGATAACGAAAAGTTTTACTTCGCTCACTTATTTGCACAAGTTTTTTTTTTAAAAAGTTGAACTTTGAATGATAGATATATTTGCAGTCTAAAAGACTAGTCAGATTTAAGCTCTTATTATATTTTATTGATAATGTGCATATATTTTTAAAATTTATTTTAGTATACATTTTTTTTAAATTATGCAAAAGTAAGCGAGATTTGTTTATATAGTGTTGTGAGAGAAAATTCTGAGCAAATTTAATTGTCTTATTATTTATTAATTTATATTTCATTAAACTACCAGACTAGAATTTCAGGGTTTAAGGTTAATTTTAAGCACCGTTTTCAGCAAGTTTCGACCTAGAATACACTGGCACTTGATTAGTGGATACACAAAATTTGAAAAAAATATTTGCATAAAGTTTATTTCTATGGACAGCGTTAACTTAGAAACTTATGAACCAATTTTCTTTCGGATTTATAAAAATTGTTTGATTTCGTTTTGGCGCATATTTAGTTTGGATTTGATTTAATTCTATAATTTAATTTAAATACAATTTTCAATTTTCGTTTACCACAGTAAAAAAAAAAGGAATGTTACTCATACGCAACTTTGACCAAAATGTTGCAAAACTGTTATTATTATATATTCAAAATATCTATTTTATAAAACTAAATTAAATGAAGTAAACATTTAAGTTAGTGCCAAAGTGGTTACATATAACTTTAATAATTTATTCATGAACTATAAATCCTTTTATTGAACACTAGAGACAAATTTAATTAAAATCCTAAATTCAATTCAATCAAATTTTTACTTTATATTGCAAACAAAAAATGTATTTTTCTTACATTTTATTTTTAATAAAGAACAAATCAACACTGATTGTCACGAAGTAAACATCACAATTGGTATGCTGACCACAGAAATATGAGCAACGCAAAAAAAAATTAGAGAAAAAATACAAAAAAATTTGCAAGTAACGCAGCTGTCAGTCACATGCGCTATTATTGCAGCTATTTATTTTAATAGGACTCATATGCGTATGATCACGTGCTATTTGGTTACTAGCGAATTCATTAAAAAAAAGCAGCAACACAAGAAAACAACAACAATTAAATTTAAATAGTTTTGTCACAAAAAAATTTAAAGTGTAAAAGCGGCGGAAAAAATCACAGAATTAAAAATTGCCATGGAATAGGGAAAAATTAAATGAAGAGTTAAAAATTCCATTAAAAAATTGAGTTCAATTTCATAATTAAAAAGTGCATACTAAAAAATTTCCAAAAAATACATTTTCAAAAATAAACATATTATTTTTTGGCAATTTTTCGCATAATAAAAAAACCTGCAACAAAGTCTGATAAACATTATCGGGTCGTTGAAATTTAAATAAATCAATTTTTTGCGATTTCGTTGAACCATGCGTTTCTATTATATAGCGACTTATTCAGCTCAGTCGTCTTTGACACTTTTTCATTTAAAAGATATCGAAAATGCTTGATCCTATATCATTTGAACTCAAAAAAAATCGAAATTTTTTCTTAATTTACTTTAAAAGTAAATGTTTATAAAAAATCATAAAATTTTAAAAAAAGTATCACAGAACAAAACAACGATTCTTGGTCCAGAAATCTACGTATAATGAAAGTGCTTCTACCTCGTTTTCAAGCTCAATAAAGAGATATAATATCAAGTTTCAGTTCGCTACATTACGTCTTAGTCTTAGTCTTAGTCTCTTATATTAATTTTTAAAACTTTTGTCCTATTGTTTTTATATTTATTTATTTCTTTTTGTGCTATTTTAGTAGCACTTAATATATCAAATTTTTTGATACTTTTCTTCTTTGTTTAAGATTTTATTTTGTATTTATATCTATCATATTTTTGGCTCTATATTTGTTTTGAAAATTCTTTTGTTGTCAGCACTCAAAATGCATATTTTCTTATTTACACTTTTTCTTATGTTTATTATGTGTTTTTAAAAATATAATTAAAATTTTCAAAAATATATAAATTTTATTTAATTTTTGGTTTAAAATGTTAATGGGTGATATTAAGATAAATAATGACAAATTTATTACAAGCAAAATTTATTTTTGAAAATAAAGCCAAAGACTTAAAAAAACCAATTTTGGAGAAAAACCTAATTTTTATTGTTAAATTTTATTACAGGAAATGTTATATTTACCACTAATGGTAACATTAAATATTGCACGCCTTAAAAAAAAAAGAAACAAATTAAATGCAAACGATTTGTCTGCGTCATCAAGTTATCGTTTGTAAAAAAATAAAAAATCTCAACACTTTAAGAGCGTAATCATCAATTAAAAACCCATGTGCACATATAAATTAATGAATAAAAATAAAAGGTAATATCTGTTGCTCGTTTTTGTTTACATAGCAGTACAAAAACATCACAGGCCCTCGTGGCTCAGTGCACGTACGCAATGGATGGTTTTTTTTTATGCAATATACATACTCGTACGTGCAAGAGAAAACTCAAACAAAATCTATAGATAGGAAAAACTGTTATTGTAATATCTATTTATATGCATGAAGATTTTTTCTTATCGTAAAAAAAGTTCCCCGCCGAGTAAGTACCAAACTACATGATGACGACTTTAATGATGGACATGTGAGTGGGTTTATTGTTATTTACTTTTAATTGCAATTTAAATCGTAAAATAAATTTGTTTATATAAACGTAAGCCTAGAGCTTATATTTTAGCAAATGCTGCAATAAAATATAGGTTACGCATACGTCATGATAAGCAAAGTTATAGTGTGCACTAATAAGCTTCAATCATCGATATCTTAGTTTCGATGTTAGTTATGTTGCTGTTGTCTGAGGCATGTATGTTAACAATTTCGTGCTTTTTAGTTATATACAAAAATAATTGATGGCTATCTTGTTCAATGCCAAGAAAAACAAATTTTTATTAACATTTCAGCAAAAGTTTTTTTTTCTTTTTTTACAATTCTTTATACTCAAAGTCAATCCATGCCATTTCGCAATTGTATAAAAGTTCACATCCGTTTTATCAAGTTTCATAGGCACGCGCCTGTTTACAAAAAGTTTAGCAATGGTACGAGACTTAATGCAGTGTATAAAAATCACATTCCTATATAAAAACTTTGCGCATTCACAAAGATTTGTGAAAAGCTTTTATTTTGGCCTCTCAGATACGGTTACGGTTACGATAATTTCGCGTAAATATGAAAATTAAAATGCTTTTTTTATTATAAATCACAAGCATAATGTAGTTTAATAGTAACAATAAAATAACAGCTACTTAAAAATTATAGTCACGGCAATGTGAAACAAGATAGCTTGCGCACTTACAACTCAGTTTAACCGCCGAACAAATAAGAAGTACCGCTGCGCCCACTATGGATATAATGATAGTCAAATGTTTATTATAGACTTAGCACAATAATAATAAACCATTTCAAGTACAATTATAAAATTTTGTATTTTTCTCCCACAGAATCCAGTTGACGACAGTACGGACAGACTTTGACATGATTGAACCACTTTTAACCAGATGGGACTGGAGAGAAGCTACTTAAACTGACTGTAGAAATGTTATTGTTGATGCGGCAAGGTGCAAAAAATTGCAAGAAAATATTAAATAAAAATTTTACTATTTACAGTTTTATTTACATTTAGAATTAAGATTAGACAATGATGTGTATTAGTATGAACATTTGTTTTTGTTTGACTTTAAAAATAAAAAGGTGAAATTTTTTTAAGGCCACTAACTGCTTGAGTGACTGACTCTCCAGACAAAGTGACTACGGGGCACAAAACGAATAAAACACACGTGTGAACCCTTAATATATTGTTGTTAATCAAGTTTTTTACTTTAAGACATAAAAAGATGCACTTAATTGTAAACAAATTTGATATGGTAGCCATTAGTGAAATTAATATTTTAATGAAGAATTCAATGGTATGCAAGAATATTTGTCATTAGTTACATCGAAGTTATGATAATGATGCATGTTTTATATTCAACATGACGTCTGCGTAACTTTAAATTAAAATTGAGCATAATTTTGTGCTGATTAACTTTATCAAACAATAGACAATTGTACAACAATTATGATTTTAACTAAATTGAGGATTTTTCAAAACTTTCGTTGCAAACTGCTTGAATAAAAAGAACAGGATTTCGTAAAGCGCTTATGCAAATTCAGATTCGGCATTGCCTCCATCTAAAGTACGTTTTTGCGCTAAATTGATAAATTTTGATTTTCATGGTTTTCCATTTTTCCTTTAAGCAGCCATTAGTTAAATTAACAGGATTTGTAAATCAAGTTAAGTTGTGCTTTAGTTTTCTGAAACATAAGTTCTAATTCGCATCGGAGCTGAGTAATTTATTTCAATAAAATTATGAACATGACTTATAAGAAACAATAGTAAATTGTTTAATTTATACCTCAAAGTTTTTGGAGATCTTACTTTGTAAACTGATCTCAACATTTAATTTAATAAATAAATTTTGTATGCATAGTTTTTAACATTATTATTTTATAATAAATTTTAATAAAAGCTAAATGACATATGAAAAATTTGAATTTACATAATTTACACGTTACGACCCAAATTACACAAATGTGTTAGGTCTTTTTTTTTTAAAAAATCCTTGATGACAAAAATTTTTAAAAATTTGTCCATGCCGTTTAAAAAAAGAATTAGTTTAAAATTTTAATTTTTGTGGCAAGGAGATTAAAAAATGTACTTGGGTCTCAAAGGGTTAGATGCATTTTAATTTAGAAATTTGAGGAGATGTTGTCTTAGGAACAACATCCAATTTCTGAAACGACTTAAAATTATTTGTTTATTTTATTTTGTACAATTTAACTATGTATTTAAGAAATTTTTAATAATTTGTTGCATAATTGTTTATTAATAAAGTTATTTTTTTAGTATGATCAATTCATTCAATCATATCCACTAAGAATTTTTGAATGTTAAACCATGCCATATTAAACTTAAATAAATGTAAAAAATAAAGACACCCTTTTAAGGTCGCTTTGTAACAACAATAATTCATTTAGGGCATTAATAAATAAATAAAATTTTCTGTTAACAATGCAAACAATGGAGAAGTTCAATTCACATAAGTCAACAATTTACACATAGCAGCTGCCTACATTCACATGTAAACGTTAGTGTAACAAAGCTTTTGCTTCCGCTTTAAGAGCTTTGATTCGAGACGAACAACCCCCATACCACAGAACGTGCAGAATGTTGGTATTCATGCGTTGCGTTCAATAACACAAAGATTAATGCTGCTGAGAGTACACGAGTACTTTGTGTCATTGCTGCGTTGTAAATACTGTGTGAAGGTCAGTGTGTTCAACTTTTATACAGTAAGTACTCGTTGTACACTCACTTATTCTTCGAGAATATGTAAACAGGTAATTGAAATTCGTCTTTGCTCATTTTTATTTGATAATTAAACACTGCAAATCGTTTTGAGTTTTTCATCAGCTTTGATTTGGTTTGGTTTGGTACTTTGTTTTTGCACAAATATATTACGTGTGATTGCCAACTATAAGTTATTTGATCTTCGAACTTTTGTGTATGAAGTTTATTTTTATATAGAAATTCAGTTGAGGTGCTATTTTGATGTTTGCTGCTGTTTTCCGTTGGATCCATTTGGGATGTGTGACGCATTATACATATGTGCAGGCTGCAGTTATCCCACAGAACTATATTGAGCTTCTTTTTTTTTGAAATTCATACAATGCAATTGAAATACAAATATATTACGAGGTGCCATCTTTGGCTGCATACAGAGTGGCTACGAAAGTCATGCCCTAGAAAATATGTGAAATAATCAGTGAGCATATGCCTTGGTCTTAAAGTTTGATTACACGGTTCTTCAGTATTTTTGCACCAGAGTAACCACGGTATAATCCTGAAAAAAGACGTTGTCTTTTTCACTTAATATGTCACACAATGTTGAATGATTTTGAAATCAAAGTAGACTTTGGTTTTGTAAAGCATAACGAATTCCAAACGATAGTAAAAATTTAATTGACTGATATGACAATAAATGCGATTTTTTTCGTTTCACAGCATAGCATTTCTTCATATATAATATGTATATTAAGCTATCCACTTGAATTTAATTTTTCATTTTACTGAATATATTCACTTGATTTTTAATAAGACAGAGCATTAGGGCATTAAGGCCACCCGGTGGTCTAAGTAGCACCCGTAAATTTAAGGCATTTTCGAAAAATTTTTTGAAGGTGAAGATAATGAACAACGATAATTAAACTTCGTAGGTATATCACTCAAGGTGCATACAACAAGATTTTTATGATAATCAAAAAACAATATTAACTATATCAAAATTGGCGCTGAAATAAAAGGTAAATATGCGGCGGGTAAAATATTAGCTCTGTCACTTATCTTAAAAATAAAAAGTATATGAGTGTAGCTATGGCCCCAGCCTCCAGAACTGAAAAAAAGAATTTCGCCGAAAAGTAGTTTCGAGATAACTGAGTTTAAAGTTTTACGTATGATTATTTTCGTACGCGGGCCAACTGTTCGCTACCTGCTATAAAGGCTGTATAATCTAAAATACTGTCAATATCATTACAAAAATTTAACAGTATATTCTCAAAAGATTGTACTTTTGAAATATTAAAAAAAAAATCGATTTGTCTAAAATTCTAGACCACCACCGGGTGGCCTTAAGCTGTATCTTTGTTTTTTTTTTATACAAAGCAAATAGAACAAAATAGTCTGCGCTGCCTTATAATGACACAAAATATATAAATTTATTCTTAGTTCAACATTTGTGCATCAAAACCTGACAAACTCGTTTTACATGTAAAAACTACGCAATGATATTCGCGATATTTTGCCAAAAAAAAAAAATACTTCCAATATTTTCACGAAATCAAGGTTTTTTTTTCATTGTTTTGTTTTTTGTTGTTTATTTTTTAGCTTCATTTCTATTGTTTATTTTTTTATTTTGTCATGCTTTTGCGTTGTTTACTTTTACCGGCGTCTTAGACCATGCCACGCATGCGCAAAATTTTGTTTTGTTACTCTTTTAGCTTCACTTCATGGTTTAGTGTTCGTACATACAATTTTTGCAAGTTTTAATAATGTGGCATGACGAATCACGCCATACGTAGATACATTAATAGTGGAAAATATCTGGTATACATATATGTACGTATTATAAGGTAAATGCACTTCATAAGGCCCACCTTTGTTAGTTTTGTTCCATATTTCTCAATATATTCTGCAAAGCGATAAATTTAGAAATTGCTCTTTGGTTTTTTTTTTGTTAGAATGAATTGCGAGAAGAAAGAACCCCAAATATCTTCTAATTTTTTGTTTTTTTTAATATTTTTCTATTTTGCACGTTTTTCTTTTAAAACCTTAATTTTCTTATAATAATTCTGCCTTCAATTTGCCAAAATCATCGGCTGAACGTATTTCAACGAATGGTTTCAACGCTACTAAAGTGATGATTTCGACGTGAAAGAGAAAAAGCGTCCCGAACCGATCAAAAATTGGAGGCATTTCTGAATCAAGATTCATGTCAAACGTAACAAGAACTTGCTTACTTCTTTGAGCGTGACTCAACAAGCTATTTCCCTAAGCCTTAGGATTGATCGAAAAGCAAGAAAAATTGGATACCATACGAGTTGAGACCGAGAGACGTTGAACTGCACTTTTCTGCTGTATATTTGGAGGGAAAGCATCATATGAGTTCGCTGCCAAACACATCCATGTAATACGTTTGAGCCAAACATTGCGAAAAAAACGGTCACAAAACGAGTAAAGTGATTTTACAGCACGCCAACGCTCGGCCACATGTTACTCAGATCATTCAAATCTACTTGGAAACACAGAAATCGGACGTGCCACACTATACGCTCTATTTTCCAGACATCGCCTCTGCTGTCTACCAACTGAAAAGGCCAAAAATTGGGTCAATTCGTGGATCACCTCCAACGATGAGCAGTTTTTTTTTTCGACGCGGAGTTCATATACTGCCAGAAAGACAGAAAAAGGTTGTGATTAGCGATGGACAATAATTAAAAAATTAATATGAAACCATTTTTCCACAATAAAGCTTTAAATTAAAAAAAAAATTGCGCTTTTCTATATGTGTTGCCAATGTTAAATTGTAAATTGCATTTTAAGTAATTTTCTCTGTAATGAAAAATATCTAAAGAATTACTTATAAAATCGAGCCGATTTAGCCCATTTTTTAGGATTTAATTTTGCAATTAGTCAACAGAAGTGGTTGCTTGAGTTATATAAATAATTAGCATTTATAAACCCGAAAATATGAACACATATAGTACAATAGAAACAAAAATAAACAAATTTTGTTTTTTTTTTATTAAATTTAATTTATTATAATGCAAAAACTAAAAGCGCGCAATGTCAAGTTAAGTGTAAAAACTACACAAAAATGCAAAACAAAGCAATAAAGAGGGATATTAATATTTATAATAAAAACAGCAAAAAAAAAAAGAAAACAAAATAAACGAAACAAAAACTTAAATAATAAAGCTTCCAAAATAAAAGCTTCGCAAAACTGCTTCAAAAGGAACGGGCAGCAAGCAAAAAACGCATTTACCACAAAAACAAATTGGCTGTCAACTAAAAATATGAAAAAATTTGCAAAAAAAAAAATTACAAACTAAATCATTAATAGTCGATATAAGCATTCTTTGTAAAATTCAATGAACAATTTACGAGCAGTAATTTTGTTTTTTTTTTTTTTTTGTTCGAAAACAAACGAACTGCAAAACTGCAAAAATATGCAAATTCTTCTAAGCTTAAGTCGCAAATAGTAAAATTATGTTAATTTGTGGGCCAAAATTTGAACTTACTATAAAAATGTATACAATTTGTATGTTATACAGCATACAATTTTGTTTGACAGCAAAAAACCAACTACAATTCAATTCAATTTCATTTCAATTTCAACTACGAAAAAAAAATAACTAAAAACTGCTTTAAAAAAAAATTTCTCGGTCAAGACGACGACGACGACGGACGATGACCGCAACACTTGCCGGTTAAACTTGTAGTGAAATGGAAAAATTAAAGAAAATCCACAATAAAAGGAAAATAGAAAATGTGGTTAAGTCAAAAAAGAAAAAAAAAAAAGTGGATGAGAAGTCAAAGAAGACAGCAGAACAAACCGACAATTGGCGGTAGGCAACATTTCATTGCATGCAATGGCGTATAATTAAATGTTGTAATTGCTCAATTTGTTGTTGCTATTTTGTTAGCCAAACACTTAAGGAAAACTTACGTCAAATCAAAGAAAAAAGAAAAAGAAATTTAATATGTGAAAAATTTTCGGGTATTGGCAAAAATCACTTGGAAAAATTTTAATTTTTTAGACATTGTTTCTCTAGAAAAGATCAACGCACCATAATTATAATTTACGAAGATTTACTCTGGCTCTTTTGCAATTTTTTATTTTTCAATATTTCACAATTCTATTTATGAAACTAAATTTCGAATACACAATTTTTTTCTTTTCAGTGTAGCATATTTAAAATCGTTTGACGTCAGCAGCTCAAGAATAAATGAAATGCGGGAGCACAAGCGAATTTAAATAGGACAAGAATAAAATAGAGATATTTTATTGAAAACGGTGATGATGAAAAATTGCTTGGGTAAATAGTATCGATGCCACGTACATATGTACGTACATACATTTGTGTCTACAAATAATTCAGCGTTAAAAATAAACAAAAGGCACTTACATTAAGTAATCTCTTACCTCACAGGCATGCAAATAAATTCGAAACTAATGAGTTTTCGGAATGCAATTTAATAAAAATTAATAGATTTTGCATGAATAATTTAAAGAATAATTAGATAGCTAAAAATAAAATATTTTTTACATAGTATATAAGAGTTCATTTATCGCCCAATTGTGTCTTAAATGCATAGCATTGAGTTATTCAAAGTTGAGTGCTATAAAATATTTTTCAATTGACATATGGAAACAATGTTCACTTTCGTAGACTAGATTAGGATATTAGTCTAGGGAGTTCGTTTAGTAGCCATCCTGGCACTGAATTTAACGACTGAGGTCAAACACAACAAAAGTAAACTTTAAAGAAACTAATGAAAAACTAAGTTTACTAAAACTTATAAGGGAGTAGTTTGTAAATGAACTAGTGTTCCTTTTTCTTAAATATATCAATATATGTACTTAAAGTTCAAAATCTCAGTCAACTTCAGATTTCTATATTTTTCAACTTAATTACAGCGATTTCATTCAATATGCAAAAATAAATATCGCAAAAAGTCATCACTTATTGTGTAAATTAATTGAGCGCAATTGTGCAATGTGCAGAGTGCCAGACACTTAATTAAGCAGCCCGACAATAAAAGGCAAATTGACGACAAAAACAACTTGCTTGCATTTGAAATGCAAATACCAAGAACAACCAGTAAGGTTGATCTCGCCAAAAATCATGTACCCTACACTGCGTTGACAATAAAAGTGACTAAGCGTACTCACATTGAATTTGGTAAAATTTGCTTAAATAGGTCTAGGCGTAGGGTTTTGCAGCTTACGATTGTATGGGCGGGTGACACGCTTTATATTTGAAACTCACCAATTTTTTGTCTGACGCTAGACTAGAGCTTTTCCGGAAATGAGAAAGCTAACGAATGTGCCAGAATAGGATCAGAACAACTGGAGAATCAACAAGTGGTAGACCTTAAGATACCATTGGCGGAACTACACTATCGGATAGAGGGCATAATTAAGAAACAAACGAACGGAAGGTGGAACCTTAGCGCCGGATGCAGAGCATCTCGAATCATGTGGTCTAAACTGAATCTGGGAAGGACGCAATCTCTTCTAAGATTCAGTAGAGGATAACTAAGGACTGTTGTAGGATTGTTATTGGCCCTATGGCCGCCAGATATGGTGCTCTTTTCAGAGATTTCTGCAGGAGCTACGGAGATGAAGAATAGGATGAGACGGTTAAACACGTGCTATGCAAATGCCCCGGGCTAGTGGGGAGACGAATCAAATATTTTGATTCTGTGTTCTAAATTTTGTTGGTCTTGAGGAACTAGCTGAATTGGAACTCGCCAGCATCCTCAGCTTCACCAAGGCTTCTGGGTGGTTCGCCCCCATTTAATAGCACCTTTAAAGCAGAATGAGAGGAACATTTTTATATATACATATGTAGGGTATCACAATGGGCAAACTGCCTCCGAGTGGATCTTGCTATGCAAGCAACCCTTTTAATCTAACCTAACATATACTAGAGCTTTTCCGAATCATGCAGACTATTTATGTTAAATTATCTTAAATATTTCTCTCAGTATATCGTTTTGAACATTTTGTTTGTATGGGAGGTGCCACGCCCACATATTGAAATTCGATAATTCTCTGTCCAGAGCATGTCCAAGTAAAAGTTAGGATTACTGAAAAATTTATTTACTCTACATGCTCAATATTTGTATGGGCGGTAGGCGTGTCCGTGATTTGATTTCATGAATTTTCAATCCCAAGAGTTTTTTTTATTATTTTGCTTAGTTTTCCTGTAATCGCGACCGACGCAGAGATAAGCACAAAGGCAGACAGAGACACAGACAGACCGACATATAGAAACAGGCAAACAAACAGGCAGACATTGCTAAGTCGACTCAAATGGTGACGCTGATCAAGAAAATATATACTTTTGTATATCTGCCACGCCCCCTGTTATGCGTTATAAACGGAATTCTAAAGTGAGTATACTCTGAGTGTAGGGTATAATGATTGTGAAAAATCAGAAGCTGCAAACAAAAGTTGCTATGGAAAAGTACCACCAACTTCTACATCAAACACTAAATTATGTAAAATGGCAATTTCGTGTAAATTAATAACTAAAATTAGCCACTTAAAGCTGCAAATTTGTTGGCGTATAATTTGGGGAAAATAATACTTTAAGCAAATGCCCAATTATTGACAAATATTTGATGTTCAATTGGTGACAAATTAATTATCTGTCTGAATTGGTTAAAAATAGCACCAATTTGTTGTGCTATATAAAAATAAACTCATTAAATGGGATTTTTCAAAAAAAAAGGCTTTCATATAAACAAGGTGATAATCATTGGATAATTATCGTTGAAATTCGATAAGACATTAAATTAAACTTTACGCTGTAGACTAACTAATGAATTTTTCTTTTTAGCGTCAAAATCGAAGACAAAAAAAAATTGGAGAAAAATACTTTGAGCTACAACTATAAAAATAAACTTTACAAATTATTTTTAATCTTTCAGAACGGCTGCGAAAAGCAGTTAAGTTTATTTTGTTTCTTTATTTATCATAATTTTTTTTTTTTTTTAGTTTTAATTATAAACTCAATTTAGTAATTTTTTTTTCCACTTATTGCAATTCCTTTTTAACCTATCATTTGTTTACGATGTGAAAATTTTTGCTTTGCTTAGCATTTTTTGATTTTTATGTTTTTTTATTATTTTAACCCTCATTAAATTTGTTGTAACCTTCTTAGCTAAGAACGGCAAAAATAAGCGCCAAGTGCTTCCGTAGTATTACCAATTCACGTTAGCTAAGCAGCCACTGCTGCTTTTCAAAGTTCGTTACGTTAGTTTATTATATAACTGACAACTGCGAGTATTTATTTGCAAAAAATTATTATTGGTTTTGAATGTTGCGAAAAATAAAACGCCAAGTTCATGGCTCACGCACAGCGCCTACTAAGAACCCATAGCAATTCACAGAAAACTATGTAAATTGTCTTACGAAATACATTTAAGCGGATAATAATATTAAATAAAATGTTATTTAAGGAGCTTAACAACGTAAAGTTGCCATTAGTGGTGGGTATTAATTTTCTGATCATTTATATCGTATTGGTGGCTCCATGAAATTACGCCATAGAAAATTACGTTAAATAATAATACAAAATGGAATAAACCACAAAGCCCTAATACAAAGCTGGGGCACTTCGTCTCAGAAAAAAAAAAACTATGGTAGCTTTCATCGCAAATTTTTTGCTCATTTTCGAATTAGCAAAAAGAAAATAAGAGGCGGACAAAAATAAAGTAAAAACGCAAAAAAAGTTTAGGAGTAATTTCCAAACTTTAGACTGACGCATTTCAAGGCTCTTTTATAGTAGTGGTACTAGTAATGGTATTGCTACACTTAGAAAGGTTATTAGCAACTCAAAATTCTTAAAGTGTGCGTGGCATCGCCACTAATGGGAAAAATGCTGCTACGGCTGAGTCGCTACTATGAAATTTGATATGGAGATAGACTGAGTCTTGAGTACAGAAATTTGTTTTTATTACTAAACTAATGGACCGATTTTGATGAAATTCGGTACAGAGTATATATTGAACTCTAAAAATATATTTATTTTTTAATGGGCGGTGCTACGTCTTTAATCAGAAAATATGCTTTCAGCTACAGCTAAACTAATGGACTGATTTTCATGAAATTTAGTACGAAGATAGATTGAACCCTGAGGAAAAGTATTAATTTTCAAGTGGGTGGTGATTTTGATTTTCAACGCCTACTGCTTTTCATATACTGTATAAAGTTTAATGTAAGTATAGGCATATACTAGGAAGGCTCTGTTAGATAACTGGCATTATTTTTCTGGCTAAAATTTATTATTCAAAACATGCGTAACTTGTATTTGGGAAATAAGTTTCAATTGCAAATCTATTAGCCACCGAAAATGTATGTTTCGAAAGATTATGTACAAAATGATTTTTTCAACACCAATTACTTAAAGGATTTCGAGACAAAAGCAAGCAGCCCACAAGGTAGCAATGTAAATTTAGTTTTCGATGAATTTATCTAAAGTTTTATTTATAATTTCATTTTATCTTCCTCATTAAAAATTTGCCTTAAGCAAAGTGTGAGAGTACATAACCTTAAAGGCAACTATTTTAGAGCTTGTGGTCAGTGAAACATCATACTTTTTTCAATCAAATTTATTAATGTTTCATAGCCACTGCGCAATCTGCTTACCTAAATCTAAATTACCATTTGATTTTATTTACATTTTTTTTTTTTTCAACTACAGCTATAATTGAATTTAACCAAATTTAATTATAATGTTTGCATGCATGTGGCAACGCTGGCACCCACAATACAAAATAAAACGCTACGTTACTCGTTCGCCGACAGCGACAGCATATTGTATGCTCTTGTAAATGTCAATGGAAATTCCCCAAAAAAATAAACTGACAGCGATATAAAAAGTAAAACAGAAATACAAAAAAAAAACAAAACAAAATACCAACAACATAAAATGTAATAAAATGGTAGGTATTACAGTAAACAAACTAAAAATAGTGTGAGATAAAACAGAAAAAAAAAAAAAACAAAAAAACAAAAAAAAACAACAAAAAAAAATATGAGAAAAAAAGCTTAAGCAATTTATACGGTACACCACTGTGCAATTTTTTTGCGCTCTGCGTTTTCAAAAATAAAGTAAAAAAAATTTTAAACGCCATAACAAGAATTTGAATAATTTATTAAATTTATTACTAAATTTTATGGGAAAAAATTTTAATTTTTGTAAATGTGTGTTCGAGATGTGTGCTCTCTTAAGCTGAGAAATATAAAATCTTAATGTAAATTTCAACTTTAGAATCGTGCTGTTGAAAATCACCTCAATATTTTAGACAAATTTTTTTTTTCAGCAGCAAAATAACTAAATTTTAAATGAAGCGATAACAGTTTTTCTTACACTTGAAATTAAATTTTATGTGTATTTAAAATTGTAAAAAGAAAGCACAAGATAAATAGCTTAATTTTTTTGTAACTTCACCTATATTTTACAAATAGTTACCCAGTTTTGTCCAAAGTAAAAGTTTTTTAAAGTGAACTTTTTAATGTAATTTTTACACTGAGAAAACAATTTAATTATATATACCAAAATTTGGTAATAATTAACAAATAGTATATTTGATATTGGCGAATTAAATATTTGATATATGTTAAAATGTCACATATTAAAGTGAATTGAATAATATTATTGGATCAATTATATATTTGGTAATAATTACCAAATCATATTTTGGTTGAAACAAAGATTGTAGCAATCATTTATTTTTACTAAAAAAAAATTTTTTTTCGTAAACGTATACATTTATTAATATCGATTTGTGCTAAAAATCGATGACCAAAAATAATTTTTCCAATATCGTTACATCCTTATATAGGATGTCGTTTGTATTTAAACAATCATAAATACCTAAATTTCGTACCAAGCATAGAATACTTAAGTAGTGTTTTACTTTAATATGTTGTGAATTGCAAAGTTTTCATGTAAATGAAAAGTGAAATCAAATAAAAATAGGATTAACAAATGTATATTCAACCCAAACAAATTTTTTCGATCGATTCAAACTAATATAACGTTTGGCTCAATAAGCAACAATTTAAATTTCAATTAAGGACATGGAAATAACTATCAAAATTAGTTGATAGTTAACAAATATTTTAAAAATCCATCAACCAAAAACATTTATTTAAAGGAAACATACTCTTTTCTCAGTGTAGGCACCAAATTTCACCCGAATTCGTTCAGCTGTAAGGCATAATTGAGGAAGGAACATCCGTATTTTCAAATTTTAATGTTAGTACAGTTCTCTAAAAAATAGAAACTCTTTGTAAAAATATAAAAAATAATTCTTATAAGTTCATGTTTTTGCAACAATGAAAATAGTGAAACATTTATTAAAGCCAAAAAAAAAAACCGCTTTGGGACACTTCAGAATAAAACACTTAAAGCTGAAGTTATTTGTGAAGAAAGTGCAAAAAAGACCAATAAAACGTTAGAAACCAAATTTTCAATTGTAGGTATTACAAATTGTCTATTGGTAACTATTTAGTGAAGTTTGACTGCGAAATATTTTGCAATTCTAGTGATAGTGTGTGATTTAAACATGTGCACGAAAAAATTTTAACGGCATGCAGTTGTTGTTAAGAGCAATTATTTATATAATTCTTCACCAAAATCACAGCTATGCTTTCTTTTTGAAAATAATTCAATGAAAAAAAAATTTTTTTTTTTTTAAATCTGGCACTTATATGGCACACTTTTTTGGGTACATCTCGTAGTGGATGACAAAAAAATAATGATCCAAAAGCAATTGCTAAACAGATATGATATACGCAAAGATAAACAATAGAACGCTGTTTCAAGTGTACGTGAATTATTTAAGAAAACGTGCTTTCCCATAAACAAATTTAGAACGAGTTGTGTGCACTTTTCAAAGTTAACGATTTAGTTATTAAATAATATTTTTTATTTCTAAGAAAATTGCACTATAATGTCATTTGAATCATTAATATATATTTGTTACCATTATTCTAGAAATAGAGCCATATGTTTATTTGCGAACAAATTCTTTTGTGCACAGGTTTTTATTAAATTTAGCTTATGGATATTGCAAAATACAACCATACTTTCGTTTACAATTTTAAAGGGTTTGATGTGCTAATTTGTTATACAAAATGGAATAACAACATGATGATGAAGATATTTGCATATAACACAAAATGAACCTTTGACATGCAAACAATGCAAATTCACTTATGCTTAGTCACGTGACTCTACTCCAGGTACGCGTGGCGCGGTAAAATTTTGATTGAAAAATCAACTAAAGTTTTGGTTGATTTTTACATTTCCGCGATGTCACGATTAAATGAAAGTGAAAAAAAAAACTTTTTTTTATTAGAAAAAAAAACGGAAGTTCCTTACTGTAGATTTAACAATCAACAAACGTATTACATAAATAAATAATTAAATAAAATTAAGTTATTTATTGCGTATTTAATGCTCTTTAAATAATTAAAGTGGGTGCCAAAAAATGTTTGCCAATAGGGCGTTATTTTTAAATAACAATGTGTAATTCTTTATAAATTTAGCAAATTTTATTTACCACACTTTTTTCGTATTTATTGTAGCAAGCATTTTTTTGTGACTTTTTAAGTTTTTGCTAATTTCGTAACATGTGTATGTTCTATTTGTTTAATTTAATCGTTCACCCTACACTTAATTATAACGTACATACGTTTTGCTAACACTTGTAACAGTATAACATGAAACTGTAATGTGGGTAAGCGTTCGTAGAAATATTTTCGTTCCACGATCATGTGCATAATAAAATCAAAATGCAATGAAACATATGGCATTTTTCATAGTACGATTTGAATATTTATATTAATTTATATAAATGAATTAATAGGTCCGTTGTTGTGAGCATATCACGTAAATAGCATTGACAAAAAGTATTTTGTGTACAAGCGCTAAAAATTGATCGAACAACTGTTTATGATTGAGTAAATTCTTTGTGCACAAAATGGTTATAAAGACATATATTTATACTCTTTAAATAACTCTAGAGCATCTAACTATTAAAAAGCATCGCCTTAAATTATGCACTCATTCTTGTCATGTGTGCACAAATGAATCAATTTCGTGCCCGAATACTGCCTATTTTTGTATACCATATGCAATTTTTGTTTTTCATATATCATATAGACACAAACAATTTATGTTTAAGTCTCATTTATTAATTGAGTTATCAATAAATCAAACTTTCAGCTACAGCAAGGTGCTGAATAATAAATTCAACAACAAAAAATAATGAATTGTATCATAAATATTTATTGACTTAAAGAATTCGCATTAATTTACAATATCGACAATGCAAAAAAAATGTACGTCAGTTATTGTAAAAGAAGATGTTTGCATAGCAATTTCTTACACAAATATTGAAAACAAATGTCCATACAAAATAAAGAACTGAAATTTTGTTAAATCAACAAAAAATTCAAAAAAAAAATTCCCATCTGATAAACTGTAGTACTCGTAATGATATATCTAAAAATATTTAACAACTGCTAGCTAGTCACGTTTATATAAAAATAATCATCATTGACAATTACAAATGGAAAATTCTTAAGTTATAATGGAATTTTTTTGTTTTTCAAGTTATATTTTAAAGTGCCTTACTTTAGATACTTGAAATTAAAGTTAAATATAAAATATGATGCCATCAAACTGATATTTATTAGGCAAAATTGTCATTTACTATCGTAGCAATAACTAAAAGAAATGATCAATCAATACTGGTGACGTTATCTTATGACGTTATGCAATTAATTTTAATGCTATCAGATAAATTAATTAATATAAATTAATTACTAAAAAGACAAGTAGCAAGTGCTACAGAAAACTTTGCACCTAATAAATATCATAAGTAGACATAAGATATGATTATAACTTAAGTTATTTTATTGAATCTGATAAAAAAAAATTTATACCATCCTTATGTACATATGTAGATCGCCTAGTATCTAGCGGCCACTTATAAGAAATAAATATAATTAGAGAAAAACTAAAAGTTTACAAAAGTTTAAGTGATATGTTATACCTAAACTGCATCGGAATGGAGATATCTAACTCGCGTTTGGTTACACGTGGCGTATGAGCAATATTTGATTGAATTGGACGAAATTGATTATTAAACAAATTATTAAGTATAAAGTCCTAAGAGTGTTGATAAACCTTAAGTATTTATATGTAATGTTACAATAACAATATACTTTAATTTAACAGATTAAAACAAAGAAATGGCATTTTTGATAAGAGTTTATAAAAACTTTATTTTAAAAAGTTAACTAAAACTTATTACTAAGCCTCTTTGTACAGTGTGTTTAATTTAATATTTTGTTTTAATTTAGATTGTGTTATGTTTAGAGTTTGAGTTTTATAAAGAAACTAAAGTCTATCTTTTCCGATTTTTTTGAAATCGAGTTAAAACACAAGAAAGATAATATAAAAAATTCCACTCTTTCATTTAAGTCGGCAAAATCCTTATAAAATCGTTTTAGGAAACAAAAAATCTCCCAAGCAAAAGTTTAACTAATTCTTCAAACTCAAATTTTGACAAGTTTTTGAGACATTTTTTTTAAAAAAACTTATTACGTCATAAAAAAAATAATTACAAAAAAAAAATAGAGTAGACGTGTCCTTTTACTAGTTCCAAAACATACACCAACTCCTCATCAAACTTTTTACCAAGTTAGGGGACGTCCATTAATTACGTGAGTCAAAATAGGGGGGAAAGGGGCCCGGCAAAATCTCACCAAATATCTCCAAGTGGGAGGAGGGGGTCAAGGAAAACCTCATCTCAACTTCTTAATGCATAGAATTTACATTAAAAATTATAATTTAAATCTCACGGGAGGGAGGGGAGGTGTCCCGCCCGATCTCACCAAATCTCACCAAGGGGAGGGGGGCCCGAATTTTCAAAAAAACACTTCACGTAATAAATGTACGTTTCCTTACCAACTTGATTCAATTAAATAAGTTAATCATACGTCATGTTTAATTCGAAGCTAAATACGAAAATATTTCAGTTTCGATGCGTGTTTAGGCTTATGAGTGATATTTAGTAAATTTTTAAGAAAAAACAGTTAAAAATAAGTATTCGAAATAAAGATACATTGAGTACACGTTTTCATCACTGAATTGAACTTTGTACAAATAAACTGCTACTAAATTGATGTATTGAAGTACAAATATTTATTTTAAATAAACAAATAACCTGTACAAAATAAAAAAAAATAAATCGTAAACACGCTATCGATAGCCAGAGTAACTGGTTAAAAGAAAACTTTTTCGTTGTGGCTATAGTGCAAATATAAATATTCATATTTCATGTCTCAAAAAGTTGTGTATGAAAAATTAGTTAACAGTTAATTTATGTGTATATTTCTTAATTTATGTTATTGTATGTAGTATACAGGGTGGTCAGATATGCAGTATATATATTCGATGAGTTGCAAGATCAAATAGTACCACAAGATGGTCAAAACTTTGTGAGGAGAAATTGTGAATTGCATTATTGCCCACCAAACTAATGCAAAAAAGCCACGTTTTATAAAGGGTTATCATAGATAGGTAATTTTTATAAAAAATTTCGCAAAAGAATTTGTTTTGATTGTTGTTTTGACTGATGATCAGTAATTCTAAACTGAAAACATGGCTCACTCCTGTACAATTATTTTCAACGTTATGAGATAACCTTTGTTTGTTTGTAATACCATGAATAAACTTTTGTTAATTAAAGAATGCTCAAGATAGAACCAATTCCATACAATATTTTACCCAAAGTTAATCAGGAAAACAGCAGCTAAAACATCTATATTTCGAAATGAACCACCCTGAATAAAATAGCGTGATTTACTCGTTAAACTATTGTTTTTAAGTAAACACTATTAAACGAGCCGATAATAAGCTAGTAATAGCTACTAATAATAATTCATATATTGTATATATATTTACATAGGCAGTTGTTGAACTGTGACAAGACATCAGAAAAAAAATTAATAAAAATAAAAAAAAATAAAATAATCAATACTCTTATCTGATCACAACTCATTTTATTTTGTTTTTTCGGAAATTGAGGTTGCGTGTGTAATTATCACCGTAGCATAACAAACAAACGCGTGAATGGAAAACGAAACAAATATATAATAGCTCACAATCAACGTTAAAATATATAGGGTGTTTTTTTTTAAACAGATAGATCTTTAAATTGAAATTCAAATTATTTTTTATTAATAAGATTATTTTATGGCATTTATTGTTAAAACAATTTTTGGACGCTTAGCTGTAAGAAATCGGAAATGATTAGCTCAATTTTATATTACTTGGGGCTGTATTTTCGACATAAAACAAGTTATATAAATTGATTTCCAAAGCATCAACTGTTAGTTATCTTTTAAATAGCAAAAAAACAATTCTATCACTCTAAAAAAAATCACCCTTTGTATATCTTTGTCATTTATTAGGGCGTAGCTAGCTTTTATTAAGAATTCAATTAGGTTAAGTAAAATTATTTCATTGAACAAATAATTCATTAGTTTATCATTTTAACTTAGTATGAAATATAAAAAATAAACATATAAGTATGTAGGAGATCCTACAAGTATGCAACACAAAATATCTTAGTTCACACCGAACCTTCAAAAAGACTAAGAGGAAAGCTGCAGAAAATTTTAATGCATATTTTTAGGCTCTTGCCTTTTTTTGCTATTTTTTTACTGCTTTTTTAGGTGGGATAAAAAGAAAATAAAACGGAAAAACTGTCGATTTCAATAACAAGGGTGATCCAATTCGAGTTTTCTATGTTAGCAGCTCTGAAAATTAGATAGCTGGCAATAACCATGCACTTTCAAAACATCGAATGTTAGTGTGGAATAGTAAATTTTCTAAATGAATCCTTTTATCTCGGCTCAACGCGTTAAAATTGTTCGATTGTTCTATAAAAATAACGATAATGTACTCGTCATGCTTGAAAAGACTGGAAGCGTTAAATATAGGGTAACACAATAACTAAAACCCCGGGGCCATAGACAGCGAAGAATTCACGTAGTTGGGGTGTTATAGCAGCAAGAAGTTGATGCTGAATTTTCGAAGAAAACCTACATCTCTGATGAGCCATATTTTCATCTCTCGGGATATGTTAATAAGCAAACTTAACGCATGAGAATTAAAGATAATGCTCATTTGATTCAGAAGAGTATAATTAAGTGCCCGAAAAAGTGATTGTTTTGTCGGACTGCGTCATTGAGCCTTATTTCCTCGGAAACGATGAAGGCCGGGCGACATCAAAGATATTGATTTGATAGACATTTTGCCAGATATCGGGCGCAACGTTGACCGTGAAAATTTTCCAAGGCGCATAATTTTACATTTTGAGATCGCCAAGATTAATTCAATTTGAGAAAGTGAAATTATTTTCTTTGTTGCACTGTCGTGTTAACGCGGACAACCGGACAACCGCGAAACTTTGGAGCACCTCAAAACTGTCAAATTACAACCGAAATGTGCGCTAAAGAATCGACTGCTGAATATTTGATTGATATTATTTTTCATAAGTAATTAAAAATTCAAGCAATTATTCGATTATTCATATATTTGTGTGAAATTAGCAAACATATTGGGAACAATATTTCTTTGAAAGTATAAGTTTTTATTTGCCCCTAACAATAAACTCAATGCAAACAAACTACCTTAACACAAAGCAAATATTTGCTTTATGGCCGTAAACAAATAAATTGCAATAATAAATTGTGGCACCAAAGGTAGCTTCTTAACACTGTTGCTGTTACTTATCTGCTCGTGTCATATTCTAGTGCCAACAAGCCAGTACCGCCGTTCTATGCTTTGCAAACAAACAGCGCCACTTTCCAAAAATTTTGGTAATGCAATAGCTTCGTTAAGTTTCATTAGGTTTTACGCTACAGTTCAGCGAGAAAAAAAACAAAAATCGAATTATCATCGAACTATATTCATACGACGCATAAGAGCACAGTGTAATAATGATAAAACAACAACAAAATATATAAATGAAATATCCATTAACCAATAAATAAAATTGAATGCATCGAATGTGAAAATAGAAACTTGACGTATCAGTGTTTTTATGCTTTGCAATGAAATGATGAAAAACATCTTTGAATTTTTGTTATTACTCGCACAATATTTTCTTTCTTTTATCATTTATTGCACAATAAACGTAAACTTTATTCATTGTTATGAGTAATCAACTTTGGAATTTGTTTGCTCAGCTCAGTTCAATTTGTTGAAAATTTGTTGGAAAAACAAAAAAAAAACAGCTGCGGCTTCATTTGACACTGAATTTCATTTAATTCCAAGTAGCAGCGAAGCACCCATACGTCTCTGAAGTTTAGACGAACTTTTTTTTTTTTTTTGTTTTCTCTTTATTTATTTCATAAATAAATAAATATCTTGAAGGCAAAAATAAAAAAGTGTTTTTATTTAATAGCTACACTTTGATTGAATTGTAATCAATATTTGTAAATATTCGTTACTCTTCTAGAATAACAAGCATTTTTCGCGAATCAACTGATTGTGTTTTTTATACAAATTGAGGAATCGTTCATGTTACAATAAAATGTATTTTTCCATTATTTTTTTCCATTTATTTTACACAAATATTTTTCGAATTGAAAAACAAAATGACAATAACACAAGAATTTAGAGAAGAATTAAAACTGATGCATAAATTCAATCGATCAAAAGACTTGTCATGTGCGGAATTATTTTTCTTTGTCAAGTCATACAGTGTCTGATAAGAGCCACGTACTTAGAAGGATAGTTGCAATGGCATATAAAATTTGAATTTTTGCATTTTTTCAGTTTTTAGTTGGGTATACTTAAGCGTACCAACTTTGAGTTTGGAAAAATAAGTACATTTGCCTGAAATCAAAATACATAGTTGGAAATAAGTACAAATAAGTACAATTCCAAGCCATGGTTTAATTATATGGTGGCGGCAGCAAAGGGAAAGATCAAATGGAACGTAATAAAAACGCAAAGACCAGCTGTCAACGCAGTGTGTTTTAAAATTTTTTGACATTTGTACGATGCCGATTTATTTGTACGTTTTTATTGTTAAGAGAACGATCCTATATTGCAACCACCATCTTTTGTTTTGCTGTCGAAATTTCTTTATTGAATTATATTTGTCAACAATAAATGCAAATGAAATGTTCAAAACATGTTCAGAAATTTAAGTTCGCTCTGTGTTCTATCAATCGACATTTTGTTGGATAAGGCAGTCTTAGCGTCAGCAGTTCCACCGACAGCTGACTCTGTGCGCTGTTGCTCTTTGAAATTGTATTTCCTCTCGCCTCGAAATTTGTCGCAATTTTTTAAACTTTCGTGAGAATGTTGAAGGAATTTTAGTTACAATTATTTCGCAACCATCGGAACAGCTCAAATGATATTTATTATCACTTTGAAAAACAGATTTTTGCTTCTGGCCGAAATAAGTACAAATTAAGTACGCTTTGAAAAATAAGTACGGGAAGCTGAAAATAAGTACTGTATGTACTTACTAAATAAGTACAGTTGGTATGCTTAGGTATACTATTTTTTAATCTAAAAAATTATAGTTTTATATAGTAATTTGAGATAAAAAATCAAAGAAGCGCTGAGAAAAATGGTAATTCAGAAAGTAATAAAAATAATGCACAAACTTTACAGAGTGTGTTTTACTTCAGTACAGTGTGTGAAAAACAAACAAAAAAGTACAAAAATCAAAAAGCAGGTAAGCTAGTCATACTAGTTTCAACCATTGCTAATGGAATCATCAGTGACCTTTGAGTCGATTTAGTGCAATGGATGAAACTAGTATGATTAGTTTTGGCTGCTTTTTTGTGTTGATTTTGGTTAAATAAGAGTTATACAAGATATCAAAATTCAATGCGAATTCAAAGAAACGGAATACAATATCGAATTCAGCGACCTTAAAAATTTAACTGTCGCTTTTGTTATGTATCGTGACCATTTAATTATGATTTTTTATACAATTTTGGCAATATTTCCTAAAGAGAAAACGGTTTGCATCCAAAAGAATATCATGTGTCTAGCAAATTAACTGGATCTGAATCCTTTTTGGATATTTTACGCAGGTACCGGGTTAAAGTAACCAGATTTTCAATTGACTCCAGAAGTAACTATACACATTTCGAGTTGAATCTAAGTGTTGAAAAAGGTCTATAAATTAAAAATGAAAAATGTTTAAAAACTTATATGAGTAAATGGATGTCGGGTGTTAATATCACCCAAAAAAGCACTCCATTTAGCTTTTCTTAAATATTTATTGTAAATTCTATTTCAATTAACCAACGTGTGTAGAACTGCTTTATATGTGTAATGTTAGTAAGAAAATTTTAAGTTATGCCATCAATTACACTTGATACTCAGAAATCAAGAAAAAAGTGTCGAAAATCGGAAAAAGAGGAAGCATTAGAGCGAACCACTCCTAGCAAAATGTCGAATATTGTCAAAATTGGATAATATAAGTACATTTAAAGAGCATTGAGTAACTTGATTTTTAAAAGATTTTTTTGGGTAGTACATATAAGCTTAAGGTATTAAAAGCTGAAAAGGAAACAACAGCAGATCCTCTAAGAACAAACTTATCACTTCCAAGGTTTTACTATTTTTTTATCTACCAACGAACAATATTAAAATATTTCTTTTACTTATATTTAAGTTTCCTAAAAGTATGTGCTACTTTTTTAATATTCAACTTCAAAAATGACTGAATAATACTTAATTTCAGTTTAAATAATAAAATTATCACCAGACGTTTAGACGCTAGCGACAAAGTGATAAATTCAGTTGTACAAATATATGCGATCTTTATCGTATAGTTAACACCTTATTTAAGTGACGATGATCATGATTTATACTCGTACTTGCTAACTGACCTACAATAGAAGATTAAAGATTTCATATACAATTTGCACAATTTTATGACACATTTTATATGGTGATGTGACTTCAGATTCCTTATCTATTGATAACCACTAGAAAAACCTTGATAATTTTACTATCGGCACTTTATTTTTCAGTTAACTTTTGTTTTCTTCGGTGTTGTTTTTTATGAAAACTGTTATCAAAAATTAAGTTATAGATAATAAAATTTAGATAAGTGGATACGCTTTTGTATTTCGTTATCATGAATGTTTTGATATATTGAAAGCGGCTTATGAATAAAAGCGGAATTTCACAAAATTTACCTAATAGACAGACAAATTTATGATGGGAGCATTTGACAATTTTACGATTTTGTCAGCATGTTTGAGCTAAATATAAAACAAAAATTTAAGAGTAAGCATTAAATTTTATCTAAATAGAAATAAATGCAATCTATTTTATTTGTGTTATTTGAATAAAATTAGCACTTGTGCCTCATTGTCATTATTATCACTTTCATAGTGGTAATGCAGATAGTAATTGCCCTTTTTGGGAAACAACACAATGTATAAAATTTAAGTGCCTTATGAAATATTGTTGAGAAAAACTTCAATAATAACCAAAAGTTTTTGATAAGTTTTCACATGAAATAACGAATGATCTACCTATATGGTTTTCACATAAAATATTTTCGGGTAATTTATAATTTTGTTGTCTATTTTATGCTACTTCTCTTTTTTATTTCAAAAACTGTGAAAAAGGATTTAATATTATTTTGTATTTATACAATATAAATATAAAAGAATTGAGAAAGTTTATACTTACAACGCAAGCCTTAACAGACTTCCAAAGATTTCTCGCAAAGTCTTCAATCTTGCTGGCTTTCTACTCCTACAGACGCTGCTGGGTCGCACTTTTTTGTCACGCTGTGACGTTGGTACACACTATTGTGATTTATTTTTTTAATTAGAATTAACGATAAACGATTCTTTAATTTAAATTTTTATCTTACGGGGAGCTTATTACACGTAACTTATATTGTAGATAGAACGATGATATTGATATTTTTTTTCTTTTTTAATGGGTGATATATTTTAAGAAACAATAAATTGTATAGTTACTGTTTTGATTTTTGTTTTAATAAACTACTACAACACACACTAAACTCTGTTCTGACCGCTTAAACCCGTTTTCCAAACGATTTTTACGCCTACTGCTGCTTGGCAAAATCGATAAGTAACGATAACGAGAACGATTATTTCCTTAAGTCTTTTTGGTTATTTAACTGATAACTACTTGACAGTCACATTGCTGTTGTTTTATTTAACGACACGACGAATTTCTATTGATAAGCGATATTATTTATCGATAATTATCTGTTAAAAAACGTTACGTTTTTTAATGATGTTTGTCTGCTGAAATGTTTATACGCTGCCTCTTGCGCTATTGAGGGCGTGGCCAAATTACTTCTTCAATTTGATTTTTTTCTTAACCTTATACTGGCGATTACGCTGATCTATGACAAAATCATATCGCGATCTCTGCACATTTTCACTGTTTAAATTATAAGTTGATGCGCCAAATAATCGAAAAACTTTTAGCGAATACGTTGTGACAAAGTTAATGGGCCAGGTGGGGATGAAGAATTAGTGACTTAGGACACAACAATGAACAAGTGATAGATGTGTCGCGCGGTGATAACTCAACCTCAGCAGTGGACAATATTAACAGTAGCTTTTCAGGCAACTGCGTTGGAGCGGACAAAAACGATATTTTCGAAATCAAGCGATTAAGATATCGTTATTATTTGAGATAAAAAACTCACTAGGACTTTTTTTTTACTTGTGATATTTAATTGAATTAAAATTTCTGTCACTGGTAACTATGTGTGGAAAGCACTTCCGTTCAGTTCAGCTGTTGGCGCTTGTCTGAGCCTATGTGATTAATCGATAGCAGTTGTAGGCGTGTTTTAAAGCGACAATATGTTGTTGGCGTCGGCGTCGGCTCCGACTACCGTGCGAAAATCTATGCTAGAATAAAAAGTCGAGCTTTTGTTGGTCAAACGGATGTTGGAATGAGGAAGTCTAAAAAGCGTTGACAATGAGGATTAAATGCTCTCTAATCGCACTAATTTAGTTGGTATCAGCGCTCTCTTTCTCTCTCGCTCTCTTAAAAGTATCAACAGCTTTTTCTTATATTTCCAATTTTCCTACTTCCTTTACTTGTTGAAAAAAAAATTCTCACTTCTGTACTCTCGCTTTTCACTTTTCCTCTAGTGAATCTCTCCTCTCTTTCTCTCCCGCGCTGTCTCTCCGGCACTCTTTTGTAATATTGTTGTTGCTGTTATTATAAGTAGTTGTAATTTTATTTTCAAAAAACTTACAAATATTTATGTGAAAAACAATTTTTCGTTCGTTTAATTTCGTTCGTTCGCGTATGCTCGCGTTCGCTGTGTCAAAGTCTCTTTACGGTTGTTTCAGAAAGTGTGTCGAAACTAACCGATATCTCAGCATGTGGGGGTCTGTTTAGGAAGGGGGTTTACTTTTTTACTGTGCTCTAGCGCACTTACTGCAAAGCTTTAGCTTGTGCTATGGCGCGCGGTGCGTTAACTTTCGTATTCAGTTCAACACGTTTTTCGAGGGGTGTCCCAATGATTTCTTCAAATATTTCACAAATTTTGACCGATTTACACAGTTTCACGGTATACAAAAATCCCGTTACACCAAACGGTAACTCGCGTATGAATGAATGAATTTTATATGCGCGCTCTCGTGCTGCGAAGTATGCGCTCTCAAAGTATTTCAAAAGCGAGGTCGTTCGTTCGTCTTCCACGGTTTTGTGGTCGCTGTTGTTGTATTAATAAAATTGTTTTTGCTTTTGTATTTGTAGTTTTTTTTTCTGTTTTTGTTAGTTTTAATCTTTTAGTTTCGCAAAATTTATGCTACACTTCACTGGCTGCTCGCTCACACACAAATACACACGTCGTTTTCGATTGCACGAAGAAGAAGTGAACACACTTGCACACGCTAAAAGCTGGACGTTGCGAAGCGTTCGGAGTGCAGGGCGTCTTTTTTTTGTATTTTTGAAAAATCAATAAATGCTAAGCAAACGCGCTGTGTGTAAAACAATGATGTAGCAAATTATTTAATTTTTTCCAATTGAAAATTAAATCGTTTTAATTAAAACCGTAATTTGTAACCTTTTTTAGAAAATATTTTTAATGAAAATATTAAATTTAAAGAACTTTGGACTTTGGCCAACACAAAAATAGCACATTGAATCAAAGTTTTTGTTTATTTTATTTTATTTTCTTATGCACTTCAACACTTAGCACTGCCATAAATTTTTCAATTTCTTCAGAAATTCTCGAAAATTCCGTCAGCGTCGACCAAACTTTGCGTCTTGCGTATTTGAAACACAATTTCAATCTGAAATCATGGAAATCCAAAAAATTCCAAAGCGTTGAGAGTTTTATTCAGAAAAAAAATTTATCAAATAAACCACAAAAAAATGTAATTCTTTTTTCAACGTTTTCAAAGTTTACTCTCGTGAATAAATGCGCTTGCTCTCAAACTCACGCGCTCTTTTGCTCTTTTCAAATGAAGAGTCTTAATATTGAATTCTTCAGCGTCGTGTTTTTTCTCCTCTTTATGTTGGAAATGTTTATTGTTGTTTTATTTCGTATTTTAATCGTTGAGTTTGAACACCATAGTCTATCGTTATAACTTTTTGTATTGTTGATGATATATCGCTGTTAATAAAAAAATAAAAAATTTCAATTAAAAATGGGCTTCGGTGAATGAAAAAAATAAACCAACAAACATCTTTTTAGATGCTAAAAAATCTCTAGCATTAGTCTACCGAGCGGACTAGTGGCTCTGAAATGTGGTACGGCTCCTAATGAGTTAAACATTCACTTTACCTAGGCACAAAGTAATATTGATGACATTATCATAACTAATGAACTTGCTTGGCAGAGAACTACTTTGCAAATTCCTCAAGGTACGGAAGATGTTGGCATATCACAATATGGAACCAAAGTTCAGTATACAATATAATAAGACAAATCTTAATGAATTGGGATGCTAAGCGCTATCTAGCACTGATATCCCGCACTAGAGTTAGTATCTCTTCAGTTTTTGCTGTGATAACTGTCCACTACCTCATCGGCAGATATGCAGAGAGTTTAAGACTTCGATCTTTTGAATTCTGCTGAAGTTGTAGGAATGTTGAGGAGGAAAAAAACATCAAGCATTTTCTATCCCTAATATCTTGTTACCAGCCTGAGTCTTGTATTTTCCTTGCAGGTTGTATTCGCGTAATTAGCGTGGAATACCTATACACCGAAAAAAGGAAATGACTACATTCGGTTTAGTAGAATAATTTCACTTAAAATTAGTACCTTATCTCATTTTAAGGAATTTTTGCATGCACTAAGTCGATAAGGTCTAAAAAAATTACCGTTGATATATTTAAATTTAAGAAAATATTTTCTCAAACTTAGGAAATATTTTTTTCAAAGAAAATTTTTTTTTAGAGCGAGGAAGTTTTCGCTAGCTTAATAAACTGAGATATACGGTACGAAAAGTTTAAGCAATTTACAAGCATGGGCGTTGATTGAGCAAATTTTTCTCCGTTTATTTTCATAGTTCTCAATATGTTTAACAATTCAGGTAAGTTCAAATTGGATAGAAAAAAATGTACGTTTCATATAGCTTTTAGACAATTTAGTCTTCACCCAATATTTCTAGTGATAATCTGTTTGCTTTCACAGTGAATATTAGAAAATTCCTTAAGTAAAAAAATCACATAACATTAAGTTTTCAAGCTATGAAAATTTCAAGCACGTATTTAAGATATTTCAATTTTAAATAAAGTTATGAAAAACTTGATGATGCAAAAATCGTTAAAAACTTGAAAAGATTTGCTCTCCGCTCGTGCTCTCAGCGATGCTGATTGGTTTATTTTGTGGGTGTGTATTTACAGCTTTTATTTACAATTTATTCTCACTTACTTTTACAGTCCTCTAACAAAAGATGCAGAAAAGCTTTAATGTCTCAAGTCAATATTGATGTTGCCGTTGAAGTAAGAGGAAACTTAAAAGAAAAAACTTTTATTTGTTACGTCTGTTGTTGCTTTTGTTGAATGAGACAATTTTATTGTTGGTTTTGTTGACTTGTGCTCTTAACAACTTTTGTCGATTGTTCGTTTATTGATTCAATTCTTATGTTGAACTCTCTTTGTTATTTTGTTTGCACTCTCTGAATCTCTTACTCACTCTGTGTCTTTAATTGTAAGATACACTTCTGTGTAACTTTTGTTGTTGTTTAAAATGTTGCTGCTCGCTATTGCTATTTTGCAATGGTGGTTATCTGCAAATAAAAATAACAAAAATTTTATAAGAAAAGTTTTATTTAATTAAGCAACGCTTTTTTGTTTATGTTTAGCATTGCCTCAACTTTACTTTTTATCGAGTTTGTTTACATTTCTTATTTTTTCTTTTTGCTACGGAAGTTTCATTCATTTTGTGAAATTTCCATTACGCAAGAAACTTATGGATAATACGATGAAAAACAAAATGATTATACAAATTTAGAAATATAATCATAATTTAAAACATTTTAATTAAAGTATTTTCAGAGCAAGGTGTGAAAAAATACACAATGTGTTTATGGTACTTGTTTACTTATAGGTATAGCTAGCGAAAACTTTACACTTAAAAAAAACACACTGCAGACAAAATGGCCAAAACAATAATTTTGAAAAAAAAAACCTTTAAATACGAGTAATTAGTTGAAAATTTTCAAAACTGTTGAAAATTTCAATCAATATATATTTTTGCTGGTAATCAATTTTTCTTGCACCTCACAAAAATTTATACAAAAATATTTTTGAAAAAAACCAGGATCTGATTTCGTTTCAATAGTTGCAGAATTTTTTTTCTAAATATTCTTCCCAGTCACTGACAACACTGTGAGAGCATAATTGCTTGTGAACAGCTTTTTTTTAAAACTGAATAGCTAAGTAGGGTTATAGCTGCAGTAGCTGAACACTATTAGTATTATTATTATGCTTATTCTCAATAATCGCTATTCGGTATTGGCATTCAAGTGAAGTCGGTTTCTGCTATTCTATAATATTGAATTAGGCTCAATTTAATAGCAGGTTGCTACACCCTGGCCTTTTATAGGCTGTTGAGCCCAAATTTTCCCATTATTAGATTCTAGTTAAATCAAATTACAAAATACGGTCCAAACCCTTTAAGAGACAAGTCGGAAATTGCTTCGGACATAGACACTTTTTACTTGGACTTAAGGGTGTAAGCAAAAATCTCCTTAAGCACAATAAAGGTAAATTTAGAGTAAGAGGCAGCAACCGCTGTACATCATATCGATAAGGTTGATATTTTTCTGTAGTAGAGGTAAATGAGGAGTGGACGAACAGAACGGCATATGTCCATCGTCGGGCGTTTTGAGTTTTTTGATGAAATCGTGTCCACTATACTATACTTGAAGTAATTTTAATCTCCGGCACTTCAAAAAAGCAATAGATGTAAGTTTTTTTTGATAACGAAGAAAAGGTTTTTCTGCAAAAGGGCACATGACCTACGAATATTTATATTTTTTAACTATTTGTGAGTGTAAATTTTCAAAAGAGCATGTATTTCATTTAAAAAAATTTGTACTCATCAATGGAAGTTCAAAGCGGCACACAGTGTTGCGACTAGAACAAGCTAGTTGGACAAACAAAACAAAAAAAAGATTGTAAGGGGGGCCCTGGTCGCAAACGACCCCCTAGGCCGGCACGGATCAATTTATCGACGCGAAAACTAGCCGGCCAATTTTGATGAAATTTTTACAGTATGTTAGTATCGATCAAGCGGGTGTCATAGGTTATAAAACTTTTATTTAGGATGGCCCTCACGCAAAAATATTTTTAAAATATAATTTTCACAAATACCACGTAATCGATTCACATGAAATTTACACCAAGTATCTTTTAAATTAAAAGGCACAGCTTAGGCTATAAGACTTTTATTGTATTGTATTGTATTGTATTGTTTATTTAAATTTAGCACTTACAAGAATGAACTTATAATTAAGCACTAATTGCATATTTAGGGTGGCCCTCATACAAATATATTTTTAAAATATCGTTTTCACTTTTGTCCAGCTAGCAGACACTAGACGCAACACTGTGCGGCATATGGTACAGTTCGGAAATAAGTTCAAGAATTTAACCATTAAAAATGTAACCATTTTAATACATAGTAAAAATAAATATATGTAATTTATTGAACAATAATAATTAATATAATTATATAGTAATCAGCGTTATTATTGGCACATTACAGGCACATGTTCATTATAGGGTTCTACAAAAAGGCAGATGTGCATTCAAGAGTTTGGCAAAAAGGCTCATGCCCATTCAAGGTTTGAACAAAAAATATTTTTTTTTGGGTCTGAATGAGTAAAAATAGCAACGCGAATTGACATAATCATATTAAGTCAATGTGAGCACTTCAGAGACATAAACCATTTTTTGCGATTTCTGAACATTTTTAGCAATTGGACATGTGCCGTTTTGTTCGTCCACTCATCAAATAATCTCCTATAGTGGTGCTTTCTAAAGATATTAAAAAAGTTGCAATTTTATCAGTTTATGCATATCTTCTTAAGCTGTGTGCCTCAAATTTAGATAGACATTCTCCTTTAATTTTTCGACAATTTTATACTTATTTAAGTACATAACTCGGTTAATAACAGAGTTAAGCTCCTACAGCTACTTACTATCCTTTTTAGCTACATAGCAAAAAGCTTAAAATTAAGTCAAAAGCTTAATTTTATAAATGGAATAAGGGAAAATATTCTAAGATAGAGTCGTTATTTTTTTTTAAATTTTTTTCCTTAGCTTTATCGCACTTTCTTAGCATATCCACTTAGACAATGTGCAGGTATTAACTTAATATTTATCGTACAATGACAAAAAGAGAGAATACTACATAAATTCTGCAAAATTACTCTAGTTGCAACTTTTATTTCTATAACTTAGAAACTGTCAAAACAGTTTCTTAAAAAAAGTTTCTTAAAAAAACTTTACGCCACACATACTCGCGTGTATAGTTCTAGAAATAATTTGCATTTAAATTATTTGCACGAAAAATCAAAGTAGATGACAACACGACTGAATTAAGTAAAGTGTCAAGTGGCAACAGCCACTTCAGTTGGGTCAAGATGAGGGCAGAGCTAGAACCGCATTGAAATGAAGAAAAGCCAAAGCAAACCAATTTATAACGGTTACACAATCGTCATTCACTCTCAGGCTGCCAGTCAGTCAGTCAGTCAGCGAATATTGAAGTCAATTGAAATCAATGTTGTAGCATGTAGATGGCAAGCAGGGTAGTGGTGGGGGTGGTGTGAATGAGATCGAGTTACTCATACATGGAATTACAACGACAAATGGACGCCATGACAGTATACGCTACTTTTGAGTTCGGATAGAGGAAAGAGTTTAAAGGCACACATACACACATGGAGTGCGATATCAAAATGTTTGGGTTTGTCATGTATGCAAATAGCTTGCACCAGTATGTGTGCAAAACGTGATACCAATGACAACTGTTGCTGCCACAGCCACATCATCAAAATTGTCTGTCATCATGTTATGAAATCAGTTAAGAAATAAATGAAAAGGGAAATATTTTAAATTAATTCATACATTTGAAGTTATTGCATTTCTTTTAATTTGCATGTGTTTCAATTTATTTATTTGCATTTGCATTTGCATATAAATCAAATTGTTTCTGATTTTATTAAAATTATTTTATTTGTTCTTGTAGCTGCATCATTTAATTAAAGTTGCACATGGAACATGTATTAGAATGTGTACTAGTTCAGTACAAAATAAAGTCATGTGGGATAATTTTTTATTGATTAGACATCAATTGAGTGGAGGTAAAAATTATAGATCGAAAAATTTTCTTAATTTTTGTAATACATTTTGTGAAGTAAAAACAAATGAAATACACTTAAATAAACTTTGGAGTGATTTGCTCCTCAAAAAACGCGTTATTATTGTGCTAATTTTGTTGACAGTGGCTTTGGTTGAACGTGAATTTATGCGTTGATTCCCTGGTCGTGTGACAAAACAGGACAGTTACAAATGCGGCCGTCCCCGGAGCATCCAAGCTAAAAAAAAATTCCAAATGTTAAATAAAAGTTTACTTTTATAGGTTTATTAACATTTTCTGAAATTTTTTTAGAAATTAAATCTAAAAAATGCACAAAAAATATTGAAAGTGCCAAATTTCATTTAATTCATCGTGAAATTCTCTCAAGAGATTTGCATAGCAGTTTAATTTAAGCAAATTTCAGTGCGAAAACAAAAACAAACAACTGCAAAAAAAAACCAACAAACTTAAAAGCAGCACACATTTATCCTTGGATTATTCTTCAAAAGCACTTTTCAGCTGCTTAACGCACGAATACTTTTCAATTGAATGAAATTGAATCAATCGACAGTTTCAATTCGAAATTTTTATTTAAGAGCAAAGGTATTTGAATGCAACAACGCGGGTGGGCTTGTGTGGGTGAAAATATGTTATGAATGTGGGTTTATTTCACAACGTATTTCAGTTAAGCTGCAACAACATTTGCAAGCTTTAAATGTCAGAGTATTAAATTTAGTAATAAGATAAAAAAAGGAACAAGCGAAGGAAACTTCCACGAAGTTGTAGAATGTCAGTGAAACTTAAAGAAATATGTTTAAAAAGCGAATGAAAATGAAAAATTTTATGATTTTAAGAAGTTCAATGAACTTGGAAAAACTATGGCAAACATTCTTGAAATTAAGTTTAGCATATGAAGTTTCACATAGTACCACAATGTGTTTCAAAGTAATTTCTTTCAAAAAATAAAGGGCATTCGTCTCGGGCTCATCCATCAAGAACTTTTCATAAAATTTTAATAAGCTTAAGATCGCTAAGTTATGATGACATTTCATCTCCCGGAAATAACCTAACCTAACCTAAGATCGCGCCGTCCGCTTCGTTTCTTTTTTTTGGAACTTTCTGCACAGTTCTGAATTCGGGATCGTTGCTGCATTATAAATGTTTTTTTCATTTAAGTTCAGACCAGACGGCGGGGCATGTTTTACTTAGTTGAGCTTGTAGTCTTCTATTTTATTGTACCCTCGTTGCACAACAAATTTTCTGTTCCATGTGCATAGAAACATCCACAGACTATTCGCCTTCTTGGTTCAAAGAGCTCAAATTTCAATTCGTCAGTTCAAAGAACTCTGCTTAAGTATTAATATTTTCTCCATTTCTATCACAAAAACCTTTTTGATTCGAACCTTATTATGAAATAGTTTTGTAAAAGTTTTTCAGCATGATTTACTAATAAAAAGTAAAAGAGATGTTAAAGAAAAAAACTATTTAAACGTTACTCATACGCACCGTAAACCAGAATATAATTATTATTAAATCATTGTAGAACAGAAACAAACAAACGAAAAATATGATTAATACAACTGCTCATTTTCGCAAGGCACGTGAGCCATCCCCAAAATATTTCCAAATATTATTTATTATTCAATGTGTAGCTTGACAGATTTAGTTCACCTACGTAAATAATCTCATCCAATGACGTCATAACATGAAAAGCTATGATTATTCATAAATTAATAGCTACAGTGACCAAAAAATGAAACGTAAAGAAAATCACTTTAAGTATTTTCACTTTTTCCTAAATGATAATCAATAAAAAAATTAAGTGAAAATAACATATGTAGCGAGAGTTGGGAAAAAAAGCGACAAAAAATTAAATAAATAAATGTCACAGACAAAAATCAAATAAAGAACAAAAAAAGGAAAATTGGAGGCATTCAAACAAAGGAATTATAAGTTTAATACCGAAGATACAATGTTGATAAAGAACTTACAAACAATAAGGCAATAATAAATTGAGGACAACACTAACGAGCATATAGGAAAAAAATAATAAATAAATAAATGTTAAGGTGGACTGAGAAAATCAATGCGTTTTTATGGGCTCATTTTTACTTGGACAATTAAATTCAATCGTAAGTTACGTGCGTAGATTCCAGAATTGTAATGTAAACAAAGCAATTGAAGAAATCAATTTAAAATAAAGGAAATGATAAATCATTGAACAACAGCAGATTGAAATGAGAAAAGAAAATAGAAAAAACTAAACACTAAAAGAAAGATTTACTACAAAATTTTGGAAAACTAATAAGAGCAAAAGGATTAGGTGAATAATGACACTAAGTAATCCTTTTAAAGGAAAAGTCGTATTCATATGTCTTCATTAGGATAACAAAATAGAAACTTTTATATCGACTGTATATCGTGCTTATAGTACGGGAGGTAGCGTTGCATTTTTCGAAGGTATTTCCTCCCACTTAATTTTTTTTTTTTTGCAAAAGATAGTTTCGCTTTCAACGCTGCTGCGTATGAGTAACATTTTATTACTTATCATTTGAATATTTAAAAAATTATTAAAAATTATGCACACAATGCCTTATCACCGCTTAGTTTTTATACAATTGAATCATTTTTAGTGACAGCTGTCAAAAATTTATGACTGACGCACAACTTGAAAATCTACATAACACAATGAATCTTTTATACATACCAATACACGTAGTTTGCACAAAAATGAAAGAAATTTAAGAGAATATTTTTCACTGTCACAAAAAAAAAATTAAATTTTATGGTTTGCAAATTTAATGCCAAATATTTTTATAAATACTTTAAGATATTTTTTTTTCGCTTTAGTAGACGATTTAAAAATATTCTATGATCAGAAAGGTATGCGACAGTTGTGTGCGGTGAACGTGTGAATACATTTTTGGTCAGTGGCTGAAGCTATGAGTTCTATAGACTTTTTGCGATATTAAAAGCGTTCAAGGTTGTTGAAAATCAAGTGTATAAGAATTAGTGATATACATTTAATAAAAAACAAGAATTACGTATAAAAATTTTATATATCTCAATATTTTGTTTTTTTTTTTTTTTGAAATTATGAAAATATCATCGACGTTTATATGGAGGCAGTTTTGCTAGCTAATTAAAGTTTTTTTTTTTAGAATTTATAAACGCAGGTATTTTGAAAAGAATTTCAGAACAAGCCGCTGTTGGATCAGGAAAATATATAATTGGAAAGAATGTGTTTTCGATTTTATTTAAATCAAAAAAACTGCATCACAAAATATTCGGAAGTTATGAAATATTTTCGACCGCAAGTCATGAATTCCAGAAGGAATTTAAGCGTGCAGCGTACGACGAATCAAAATTTAATAACGAGTGCCAGATACTCGTTCTTGTTTTTCATTTGTTGACAATATAAAATCTTTAATTTACTGCGAAAGCTAACGCTATAGATTATTAAATAAAAAAAATCCGACATTGATCGGATCAGTAGAACTGGAGATAATAGACTTCAAGTATGAGTGATTTGACAAAATCCAATCAATTATCGAAAATTCACATGTGGATATTTTCAAAAAAAAAAATTTTTCAGCAAAATCAAAAAACATGGGTCAACTGAATTTGTTAGAATATGCAGGAAAAAAATTTTCATCGCATTTGGAGAACTCGAAGTTATTTTTTCCTGAATTTTGTGGGGTTTGTAAAAGAACGACCGATATGTATATTTTATTTATAACAGCGCGCAAAACAATAGAAACATATTAACACTTTTTCTATATTTATTATGAATTTCGAACATCGCAGATATGAAATGAAGTTACTATTAGAAGATTCTGAAAAAAATTTCCTATTCGAGGTTCAAGAACTAAAATAACTTTTCCGTTGCTTGAAAGTATAACTTCAAAATATTTCGTTTCGAGGATTCTTTAACAGATTTGAATGGAAGTAAAGTACAGTAATCAGGTCGACCATTGAATGATTTAAATATCACTGTCATAAAAAAATGTTCAAGCAATCCAACTGTATGTTTTAGGTCGTTATCATGCTGAAACACCTTTTTAAGCAGCATATTCCATTCCACTTATAGCTAATACTTACTACAAATGATATAGCCTATTTTGTAGAAAATTTCCCTAATTTAAAATCGTGGTTAATTTCACATTCATGTTAAAAATTGACTTTGCAGTTGTGTTGATCGAACCTTCTATCCTTATTCTGCGTAGTAAAAACATACTCTCTGTCTCAATTTCATGATGTCTAAGTTTGGAAATTGTAAAAAGTTTGATTAGAATTTTTCAAGATTATGACTGGAACTCGAATATAGAACGATGAAACTCAGTTTTTCTCCGAGAAAAGTTAGTTATACAAAAATAATTTTGAAACCTTTCTTGGCAATTTTAAGAAATAGAAACATTGTAAATAAAATGTTTAAGCATTTCTGTCAATCGAACATCACGTACACTTACACCGGTACTCATCACATTTACTGTTAAATCTATTTCCGTGTCCTGTCTCGCACAACATGACGCTTTGTGCTACAAAATTGCTTAACTGTAAAAATATCTTTGACATAACGTCTAAAAGTTTGACAGACAGCTGCGTGGTGCGCTTTTGCCTGTTTAAGACGTACACATGTATGTACGGGTAATATATGTATATAACCGGTTCTTGTTACCTTATTTGATTCAATTGAAAGTATAAAATACAAAAAAGTACGTAACGATAAAAGCTAAGTACGTAAATAAAGTTCTGCGCGTAAAAACTTTGCATGTCAAACTGCACTAGGTTGCATAAAAAAAAAAATTGCATACCTTTAGGAGCATAACATTTATTTATTTTTTTTTTTTTGTTTTTTACTGTCAGAAAAATAACGTTGAATTTCAAAATATTTAATGTGAATGTAATTGGAAAATACGGTAAAAAGACAGTATGCAGAATGCAAGCAGGATTTGCAGAAAGTAATTTGGAATGTTGTTGTTGTTATTTGCTTTGAAAATAGTACCGAAGTGGCTTGGCAATGATGAAAAAAAAAATTGACATTTTCATTTTGGGGAAAAAAATCTCCTGACCTCAAAAGTGGTTTAACAGGCATTAAACTCATGTCATTTCTCTCTCATATTAATACAAATCCACAATATAATATTAATCGTAAAAAACATTGGAATTTTTGAGAAAATCAGCCTTGTTTTTTTTCATAAAAAGCGTTATAATTCCGCCAATTTTCAACAACTTTCAAAATTTCTTAAAGATTCTGACAGAGAATCAGAAGTTCTATTAGAATCAAAAGACAAAAATTAATTATTTTGATTTTGATGAAAATGCGACTATTTTGAATCAATTTTCAGCGGTTTTTCAAGCTCAGACACTAAAACTTTAAATGGGCATAACTTCGTAAAAAATAATTTTCAATCAAATCGGGATTTGGTCTAGTGTTTCTTAAATTTTTCTTACAACATTTAAATAAGCTTTTAATTAATAGATTAATTTTAGATTCTACCAATGAAAAACAAAAAGCTTCATACATCATAACTGAATTATATTTCTTTTTTCATTTATTTTCATTAAACTTTTCAAAATATAAAGAAACAATGGTGTCTCTTTGTATTCAACAAATTTTAATATTAATGATTTTAAGGAAAATAAAAACACAATCCCTGCTGTTTGTTTACGATAAGTGATGTATCACATATCACAAAGTTCTCGCATCTTGTCTGTGTACGGGCTGTCTACAACAAATAGTAGGTGAGTGGGCGTTTTATAAAAAAAACATTGTATTTTTTTTGTTTACACAAGAGATAAACTGAAGATACATTGAATAAACAGAAAACAATAATTTTCTTTTTGTTTTATGTGATAAAACAAAAACAAAACATTTTGTTAATGAAAAAAAGCAAAACACAGAAATTATCATTTTCTTTTAAATTTTTTAATTACATAAAAAAATCTAGGTAATTTATTTGTTTTCTATTAAAGTTTGTCCTTGAACTAATTTTCTGAGCTATTGTGATTAGAGCTTATCAACAAACAGTAGTGGATCAAGCGATTTTTAAATAATAAAAAGTTACCAGTTACTAATTATATTTAAGTTTTTAATTTGATGTTTTAAAATTTAAGGGGTTAAAACATTGAAAGTTTTTCAAGAAATCGATTTTTTTTTTTTGTTTAAAAATACTTTAACCTATTTAAAATCAGGGCAAAAAAAGCTTATGTCGAAAAAAAAAAATTTTTCATTAAAATTTTCACATTTGTACAAAAGCATGCCAGAGCGGTCCGCTCCGTATTTGACGCGTTTAAGCGCAACGGCACGCATAATTTTTATACAATTTCTTTAAAATTTTAATCATACAATCATAGCAACATTATCTAAAGAAAGTCGTGCAGAATTTTCGATATTTTGATTTTTTCTATATTATTTTTTTTTTTTGTTAAGTAAAATTTTTAGGGTTCAAAAATCGACCTTCTTTCAAATGCTCGCCATTTCAACAAGAATGAAAATTTTTAAAAATCCGTAAGATATTCTGATAGCTCTTCAATAAGGCTAAACTTATAAGCTGACCACTTTGTGCTCCCATGTCACATTTTGACACCACCTAAAATGTGTTACGTAATATGTGAACGGCCTCTTGTGTTGATTTTTCAAGTGAGCTGTACTTTTTTGGGAGATAATGCTATGAGAAATTTTGCTCTTTTTTGCTTTTCTTTATTTGAAATTTGAAATTTTAAGTTTTTATTTTTAATTATAATCCCTTCAAAAGTTAGGTAAATTTTGGTTTAAAAAAAACAAAACCTTAAACTGAATGAAAAGTTCTTGAAAAAGTTATATTTCCATATTTCAATTTTAATGCATAAAAAACAAATTTCGAATATTACTACAAACGTCAAAAAGCTAAAAACTCAATTACCAACACAATTTATTTAATTATAAAATAGTTTATTGCTTTTTACTCGCACGCAACGCAGCTTTAAAACACAAAGCCTCCTGCTAAAAAATAATTACATTATGGTACCGACACAGGATGTGAGTTAAAGCAAAATCTCTAACGCAATTGCGACGAAAATAAGAGGAAACGAACAAATACTACGCAATTTATGTCATTTCTGTACAAACTCGTACTAAATTCAGCCTTGAGAAATATTTCAATTTCAAGATAAGGAAATTGTAGTCGTGAGATATTCAAATAATTATTTTCTTATTAATATCACACTCACTTGTATTTTAAATAAATAAAATATAATTTATAACACCTTTTATCAAGTTGCAACTTTGACTAAAAACACACAACCAACAAAAATTTATTTCACACTTTCATATTTATAAACAAACTGAACCACGATTTGTTGTTGATGCAAAGAGTCCTTTCACTATACTGAAAGATTTGCAAGGACGTTGTTCACTTTTATTTGTATGTATGTGTGCGTGTGTACTTCTTTTGGTACTGGCCGCCACCGCAGCCGTAAAAGTTGCAACGCACAAGCAAACTCAAAAAGCCAGTGGCAGAGCAAAATTGAATGAAATTTTAACGTAAAAAACACTGGTTGAACATAACGGTATAGATACAATATGAATAAATAACTCTGTACGGTTAAGATAAAGAAAAAGAGAGCACAATAGCGCGTATGAGAAAGAAAGAAAGAGAAAAACGTAGAGAGTATGCTTGCGTGAGTGTGCACAAATAGTAGAGGTAGGTTGTGGTCATCGTTTTGAAAAAAAACGCAATTTATTTCGTGTATACAAAGTGACGTATACGTAACATTTATTGTATTCCGAGTATACAGGTTTTATTTTTTTTTTTATTTAGACACTTAATTACTGTGTCAATTTATTGATACTCTTGTGTGCTTTATTGTTGCAATTTAATTGAAATTTATAAGAAAACCAACACACGAGCTGTACACAATGGCGTATGAGTGACATGACACTCTGGCAAATTATTTGATGATTATACGCACTGGTAAACTTTCTCTCATTAAGAAAAACAAATAAAAGTTTCAATGCTTTGGAACAATTCGATATATACATGCACACTGGGAAACTTTCGCATTTCCGAAGAAGAGTATATGAGTTTTTGATTTTACTCAATAATAACTATTTAGCATTTTACTCGACACATCACCACATCACCATGAAAAGAAAATGTTTTACGTGTCATAGGAAAATTATAGTTAGGTTTGAAAAAACCTAAGTCTTTTCAAATAGTCCTATTTGCTTTTTGGCAGAACAACAATTTTCATCTGTGGTATTGTTTCCCAATTGTCCCTGCCCATAAAAAAAGTTGTCCGATAGAGCTAAGTTGTCTTATCAAATGGTACCTACTTTTACATCAAAATTTATTAAATTGCACAAATATAGACCGCGGTGGAGTGTTTGAACTTTTCTACACTGAGAAAAGAGTATGCTTTCCTTAAATAAATGTATTTGGTAGATAGATTTTTTAGATATTTGCTAACTATCAACAAATTTTGGTAGTTATTACCTTGTTCTTGATTGAAATTTAAATGGTTGCTTATTGGGCCAAACGTTATATTAGTTTGAGTGGATTGAAAAAATTTGTTTGGGTTGAATATAATTTCTTAATCCTATTTTTATTTGATTTCACTTCTCATTAATATGAAAACATTGCAATTCACAACATATTCAAGTAAAACGCAATTAGGTATTTATGATTGTATTGTATAAATGCCAACGACATCCTGTAAAGAATGTATACGAAATTTTGGTCATTGATTTTTAGCACAAATCAATATTAATGAATGTATACGTTAACGAAAAAAAAATTGTTTAGTCAAATACATGATTTAGTGATTATTAAAAATAAATGATTGCCACAAAAAATAATATTTGTTTCAACCAAAATATGATTTGGTAATTATTACCAAATAATATTCAATTCACTTAAATATGTGACATTTTAACATATATCAAATATTTAATTCGCCTATATCACCTATATTTGGTATATACAGTGAAATTCCCCATAACCGGACATCCACCGTCGCAGTATTTTTGTCCGGTTATGGGAGATGTCCGCTTATGGGGGAGGAACAGAAAAATTTTGTTTGAAATTGCCGTTTACTGAATTTTTTGTACAAATTTACACATTACAAAGATTTTACACATGTTTATGTACATACTAATTTGGTTGAAAAAATCTAGTGTGAACAGATTGTTTTAACTTCAATTGGCTCAATGCTGGGTTTCAAAATGCGTCTCTACATTCTTGATGTGATGAAATGCTACAAAATCATCTCTGGCAAAATGTTTCAAATGGGCAACTTGCTTCAATGCTTCATCATAGGAAGCTATGGGGTCAGCAATTTTCTCATCAACTTCGTCTTCAGACTCGCTTATCTCTAGAGTGACGCTCTGATTTTCAAATTGTACTTCAATTTTCTTATCTTCAGTTAATAAGCTTTGATCAATTTTCGAAAATTCGTTAAAACCAGCAAACCAGAATGAACGAAAAAGTTCAACTCTACTCAACACTTCTGACATAAATGTGTAGGTACATTAACATTATTAAGGGAACCACCAAATTTGTTGCTTTTAAAACAAAAACGAATTAGAATTCATAAAAAGGGGAAGTAGTACAAATTTAATAGAATTCTTATTTAATTCTGTCCGTTTGAAAGAGATATTTCGATCAAAATGATGTAGAATGCAGTGTCCGCGTCCGGTCAGTGGAGCGTTCGGCTATCGGAATTCATTTTATATGGAAAAGTTAATGAAAAGTGACTGTCGCCGGAATATGTCCGGCTATGGGAACTGTCCGGTTATGGGGGCTGTCCGTAATGGGGAATTTCACTGTATAATTAAATTGTTTTCTCAGTGTAGCAAAGCCTTATTTTCAAACGTTTGTTACATTTTTCTAGATGAATGGAATAAATTTCAACTCAAAAGTTTGCAATAGAGTATTCTAGTAAAGTTCGATAAGCTGTAATTATTTTAAAAAATTAAATTTGAAGTCCAATTTTGAAAATCTAAAATAAATTTACTTTTTTTTTCAAAGTTGGATAGAAAGTTTTTAAAAAAATTTTATTTATTTTCTATTTATTTTAAAGAAAACTAAACTTTTTTCCTAAAAAAATCACCAATTTTCAGAGTCGCAAATTCACTAGAGTTTGAGTAATTGACCGACGAGTAACCAAATGTACCAAATTTTACCTTTTAGCGCTTTTTTCTCCTAAGTAAACTATCAATTTTCAGTAAAAATTACACTGAGTTAATAGCTATTAGAATCAGTCGATATTTTCAGAAAAAAATTTCTTTTATGACGTCATAAATTGTTTTTAAAAAATAAATTAAATTTTAAAGGAAACAAACAAAAAGTATTTATTTCGTTTTTTAATTTACGTTAAGAACTTTTTACTCCCTGCAAAAGTCGAAAAAAATCTATGCCCAAAAAAAAAATGTTTTTACAATAAAAAAAAAGGTTCGAAGGTTCTGTTTTATTTCATTTATAAATTAAATTTCAGATATAAACTCACAATAACATGAAACTATGCTAAGAGATTCACAGCAGTATAATATAATTCCAAGCGCGCTCTTTAGTAAAATTACAAAAGAGAGCAAGAGACAATCGTACTGTTCCAGAATAAAATTCAGGTGCAAGTGTACCGCCAAATAGATATACACACAACTAACACACATATCCACATACATAAGAAAATTTGAAAATGTTTGATACACACAACGCATACAGAATGTTGCAAAAAAACAAAAAAAAATGACTTCATGGCTGCATTTTTGGCGGGCTAACTGGCTGACTGACTGATAAATTCATGTAGTTATAGTTTCATAGTATCAACAATCTGACGATGCTGCAGCTGCAAAAATGTCCTTGATAATTAACTTATGTTATTTTAACATTATTATCGTCAACAACTGAATGCTGCATGCATTGCAAATATAAAAAAAATGGGAAAATATTAACACAGCAACAAAATCTACACTAAAGGAGTTGTCGAATATTAAAGCAAAAAGAATATAAAATTACGTGTTTGTGCAACACTTTTGCGAGACGAGTGCACAAATAAAAAAGGCGCCCTCTGTATTCAACGATTTAGTAGAGTCACGAATAGTGTACGACGCAACAAAGTATAGTATGTGTGTATTAAGCACTCATGCAAACATACATTAAAGCACACACATATACGTTTACAGTGTAATAAATGCATTATTTATTGTTGTTAACATTCAACGCTTCGTTGATGTTGAATGAATTTTTAACGAGGTTAACTTTTTTTTTCCTTCCTTTAGCTGTTACGGGAATCGTTCGTTCACGTGGCATTAGTTCTGAGGATAGTGTTGGTCGATTTTAGCTTAAACTGTTTGCCATCTTTTGCACAACTACTTTTTTTTTAATAAACCTAATTCTGTACCTTTGAGAAATATAATTACAATAATTGATCAACATGGCGTATGAGTGGCATTTAATTAAATTAATTTGTCAACTTATGAGTAGAAACTACATTTTTTTGCAAGCTAAAAAAATTAAATGCTGGTTCTAAAATCTACATTATATGGACCGAAAAGTTGATACATATTGACACAAAATATTAATGTTGTGTAATAAGCAACAGAAAATATATTGGACCCTTCTGATATCGTTGCTTTTTAATTTAAGAACCGAAGAAGTTTAAAACTATATCAGAAATACATAAGTAGTTAGTTTTTTTTTTTTTTTTTTTTGAAGCGTTGTCATAAAAGCTAGTTAATATTAATTTTTGTTATTTAAGAACACATAAGGAAAAACTAAATGAATTATATAAAAATATGAAACTTTATCGAAAGCATTAAGTTATTAAGTTTAAGTAAAAGAAAACCCGGAGTCATTTTAAGGGCTACGTTTCCGGTAGGTTTATTAAATTTTTGGTTGGCACTTGAAAAATTAGCCGCTCACTCAATTCATACCAAAACATTTTCTCCCTTTTCTTGATTTTAAGCTACAGTGGCGAACAGTGAAATCCGGACAAACAAAAAAATATTAAAAAAAGGTTTTTACGATCCCGTCAACCTCTTTGTTTTGTAGGTATGGTTTTTTTTACAGGTATGATTTAGGTAGGACTTTGTTTTAGAGGTTGGACAATATCTTAATATAAATGGAAGTTATACTTTCAGTTTTTAATCATTCTTGTGTTGTTGTGTTGGAAGAGATGCCAAATCATAAAAGAAGGGACGAAGCGGATAAGCCTGAGATTTTAGTGCTTCGAAGCGATAGATTAACGATACAGAAAATTTCTGATAGAGTGGGCTTCAGTAAGTTTTCAGTAGCCGACTTTTTGAAAAGTATTCTAAAACTGGGTCGACAAGTCGAAAGGAAGGGCCAGGAGCGCGGAAAAAGACTACAGAAGCTGATGTTCGACATTTAAAAAAGATTAGTCTTAAAAATCGCTTCAAAACGGCTGTAGAAATTAGAAAATAGTTTGTTGAATGTGGAGTAATAAAAATTTCTCCAATGACTGTGTGGCGAAGGCTCCATGATGCTGGCTTATCTGCACATCGTCTAGCTAAAAAGCCTTTTTTGACCAATGAAATGCGTCGGAAACGCTTGGATTGGGCCAACGAGCACAAAATGTGGTTTGTATCCGATTGGCAAAATGTGATCTTTTCAGATGAATCAAAGTTCAACATATCCGGCTACTATGGAATGCTGGACGTGTGCCGAAAAACTGGAAAGCGTTATAGCGATGAGTGCACCCAAAGAACACTTAGGCAACCGATTAGTAGAATGATCTGGGATGATTTTCTTATTACCAAGTTGGACAACTGGCCTTGATTGTAGATCAAATCAAAGCAGCCGACTATAAAAACATCCTGATAGAAAACTTAGAACCTTCAATTGAAGAGCATTTTTCACGTGTGGACAACGTGATTTTTTGAGATGATTCTGCGCCTTGTCATCGAGCGCAATTAGTAAGCATTAGTGTTTTGTAAATCCTTATTTTGTACTTAATAATAACCCGCAAATTTCATATTTTTTTCTTCATTTATAGGTAAAGAATTACTTGAATAAACTTGGCATTTCAACTTTATTGTGGCCAGGCAATATACATAATTAAGATGCAGGTAGCAAGCCACAAGCCTACTAATTTTCGCGAGTTAGACAGAATAATTCAAAATGTTTGACACGAAGGCATTTCGCAAGATCTTTTGAAAAATGTGATCTTTTCCATGCCGCAGCGAGTTATGGCGGTCATAAAAGCGAAGGGAGGAACAACAAAATGTTGATACCTGTTATTTTTCAATCCTAATTATTGTTCTTAAAATACCTGCCGTAAATATTTTAGAATTAGTTCCTTAAAAATAAAATTTTACAACATTTTACCAAAAACTGATTTTATAAATGAAGGACATATTTCACTTTTTTGCTAAAAATAGATGTTTATGGTGTGGTTTTTCGACCTACAGCAAAATATTTTCAATAAAAATTAATTGGTTCTCTGATCTTTGCATCAGTTTTTTGAATCGATAAAAAATTTATATCCTAAAGGATTTTATTCAATTTTTTTTTTTGTTTGTCCGGATTTCACTGTTCGCCACTGTAATTGTAAAATATATTACATTGGCGTTTAATGCTGGTTTACTTGGGCGATTATATAATTATTTACGTTTCCGTAGAGAATTCAGGGAACAATAAAATCACGGGATAAATTTAATGCCAAGTAATATCGTTAACGACAAATTTATATTTTAAGTTAAGAAAATCTACAAAAAATCATTTAGCATTGCGTATGAGTATCTAATAATTAAAAATTGATTTCTATTCAAATCAGCCTTAAAGTTCTAAAAAAAAATCATAAAAATTATATGAGAATTTCATAGGTACTCCTTTGCATAATGCACAAAATAATTAACATTCGAGCATTATCATTAGCTACTGTCATGACTGAGTTTTCAAAAAATAAAGCCATTAAACGTATTTAACTACTACTATACAATATTATCTTAAATTAAACATTATACTTATGATGTTGCTGAATTCAGTTTTTCTTTTATTGTTAATTTAGCTTTTTCAAACAATAATCATATTAACTGTTTGTTATTGCAAAAAATAATTTACATTTTGTATTGTGTTAAAAAATCATTACCAAAATTTTGTATATGCTTACCGGCTGCTTTCATGAATCACACATAAACAAAGTATTTTTGACGAAAAATAAATACATACTCGTACATATTCAAATGTAAATATTTGAAATAAAGACTGGCATTAAAATCAAAAATAATCTACATAATACTACGCAGTTCAAATAAATTCATACTGAACAACACAAATTTTATGTGACAATAAACAAGAACAAATGGTAAAACAAAAATGTGTTAGCACATTTCACTTCAGGCACCACATCTTATTTTTTTCGAATATTTTATCACATTGACATTATGAGTACAAATGACCGACACGTCAACTGCTCACCCATCCGCTGACTAACTTACGGAATAATCAACTAACCCACCCATCCAACGAACGAAAGAACCGACTGACTGACTAACTGCCTGCCTGCCTGAATGAATGAATTCCACACAAACGTTAGACGAGCCCCATGTATGTACAATACACAACTACATGTTTATATATTTACTAATTTTATATTTTTAAAAATGTTTGGGTGTGCAAAATTTTTGCAAATTATTCTTTTAAAATTTTTGATTCATTTTAAGAACATTTTTGTTTTAAAAACTAAACGGATTTTTTTATAAATAAAAATTCGAATTCAGTGCCAACAAATTGAAAAGTTCAAATATGTATAAAGGGTATCTAGTTAAAATTAAAAAAAAAGTTTTAATGAGAAAACTGCCATTTTTATTTTGCGGCCAATAATGAATTCTTCAATATCATAAGAGCACTCGAAAAAAAGCAAGATGATAGAGTAATATGCTTTCTATCTGATATCGCACACGAGATACCAAAAACTTTTGTAAGGCAGACTGTTGAAATTTTAATTCAAGATGACAAATTTACTCGATAAGACCACTTAAATTCGTATTCAAACATCTTACAACAGCTGCATGAAAACCTATAACTTTATCACGAGCAAGTTGCCTAAATTTTTAGTTATAGAAAAAAAAAATTGTATATAAACAGACCAACTACATTTGATAAGCCTTAGTATTATTATTATATTAGCAAGCTTTCATTTATTTATTTGTTTGTAAACACTGCTTTCAATGTTTTTGGTACACCATGACGTATGATGAACTTTAAACAATTTTATGAAATTTTTCATGGAAATTTAAACTTGTGCTAAGCATTTGATTTTAATATACATACCAATTTATTGAGCGGCATTTATAAATTTTCACGTTTCCTTATAGCACTCAAAAAACCACAAAAAAACAGAGAAATTTGGAATCCAAGTAATATCAGACGCGAGTAATCAAAGCGATAAAATCTTTTTATTAAATAAGCATGTTTTGAGCAGTAAAATATTTGCACTGCTCATTTTTGACTTTAGATTTTTGCTATTTAGTTCTTTCTGAGTTATAGTTAACAAAAACCGACCTAGAATTAATTCATTTTATAGGTCTTTCTAGGTGCTTCAACCTTCATAAAGGAACTTAAGTGAGAAATTGTAAAAGATATCTGCAGAGTAAATAACGATTAAATTTTATGTTACTAACTTGAACTGCAGAGTCTTTCAAACAAAGTTTCTGACTATAGACGCTTGAAAAAAGTTGGACCACAAAAAAAAAGAGATCTTACTTATGACTTGAAAAGTCAAAAAATAGCATTTAAAATTTTCATTACAAAATGGTGTATGCTTTGACATTGCTGCCTCTTGGACAAAAGACGTGCAAGTCAAAATTTTATATTATCTGACCTGTATGGCTCCTGGCAAACGTTTTATTGTTATAAAAGTTATAAATATCATACCAATGTGTTCACTGCCAAGGAAGAAAATTATAATTAAATGTCAGCACTTGCCCCAACCGCAGACTCATTGATTTATGTAGACGAAATGCCAAAGAAAAAGAGCTGCGGCCGGTACAATAAAATGACGTAACCATTTTGTTTTAAAACTGATTTTTAAGATGTTTTACAATTTTTATAAAAGCAAATGGTATTTTTGAAATTTTATATTCACGTTTTTTAAATGAGAAAAATTAAATGAAATTTAATTTTAAAAATTTGTTTACCAGCAATTTTAGTAAAATTATTATATTTGGCAAATTGCCAAATATAATGCTACCAATCCATTTGAGTTTCAGACTCGTCAATATTTATTTTTATTTATTTATAGAAAATGTTCGAAAAAAATTTCGATATTTTGCTGTTATTATATTAAACTTTTGATTTAGTGTTTTATCACGTGAATTTTGGTGGGCAGCAATTGTTGTACTGGTTGAACTGGAATTTAATACAAAAGTTATTTAAATTATTGTGCCAATTTTTGTTATCTGACTAATAGGTGTTTGTTGTCGATGTGTTGCTTATTTAGAATTAAATTTTTAATATTAACCAAATTTCGGTGTATGGAATGTATGTTTTAATTGAGGAAATTTGGCAATTTTATGTATCATTAATTATTCAAAAATAAACTCATGTAGGTTGCGTTAGTGGGATTTGATAGTTTTTTATTTTTGCATATGAAGCCGTAAATAATTTGTCAGCGCATTTTTTACTATTTACATTTTGAGGAAAAAACACTATAGGCCAAAAATAAATTTGTAGAGGTGTTATTTTCGGCCAGGCCGAAGCTCTCATACCCTGCACTACATTCTTACTTTTGGATGTTGGATGCCGGGCCGAACTATGACTTGTATTTGTATCAAATTTGGCAATATTACCTTAAATATTTCTCTCAGTATATCGTTTCGAAGTTATTGCTCATATGGGCGGTGCCATGCCTTCTAATTGAAACAGGCACGATTTTTTGTCCGGACCTTTCCCGGATTGTTCCTAGAGTTTGTGTGAAATTTGTTTTCATCATTTCCCATTTCAACATAGTTGTTTTTATACTATTTTCCATTTTCTCTGCGTTGTTACCTCTATTAGTGACATACACTGAGAAACTTTCAGCTTTTATAAAATGACGAAGGTCTGTTCGTCGCTGGCTCTTGGTCTATTTTATTTGTATGTGCGGTAGTCGTGTCAATGAACCGATTATGCCCATTTTCAAATTCACGATATATTTTTGAAGGAGTAGCCTTTGTACTAAACATTCTGGTACAAGTAGAGCTCATAGTATTAATATTTACTGGTGGCTCATTGAACTACATATTTAGTTTTTCATAGGAATTACATATCTATATCTTGTGAAAGATATATTTTACACGAACAGGACTGAGCTCATTAGAAAGACCGTACAATTTTCCATGTAGATAACATTTTGTCAGTTTATTAGCTTTCAAAGTACAGGAATATTTTAAACATTGGGAAAAATTGTTTTATCTTATGTTAAAAACGGTATGTCCTTTATCGCTCGTGCAAAATTTCTGTTTTGTTCCAAACTGTAGCAACTATCAAACAGCGTGCTTAAGTTTCCTTTAAAATGAGCTTCATATAGAGAAAAATTCAACAACAATTTAATTAATTATTATATTTCTATTTTAAACTGCTAGTAATTAAATTCATAAATATCGCCACCAATGATCTAAGACTTTCTGTAAACCGTTTCATAAAGGATTCTAATTTTGATTTACAATTTCGATTAATCCTAAGCATTTAGCATGAAAGAGAAAAATAAAAATAGTAACTGTGTGATTGAAAATAATTTCAAGCCTACGCTTTTGTTTGAAGCACATCAATCAAATTGCACTATATCACAAGTTCTAACACAAATGGAACATAAAAACTCTGTGGGGAAAATAAAAATTTGTGTGAATTAAACGTAAAAACTAAAAATAAAATTTTCAAGGTTAATATTTAAGACATCTAGTTTTATGGGAGAATGTGTTTCTAAGTGTGTGTTTATTGCCCTTTGAATGCATTTTTCATACAAGCATACACGTGTGCAGTCAGCTTTATGCAGGTAGTTATATATATGTGTATGTATAAAAACATATGACAAGAACATGTATTTGTATGTAAAAATTAAATGTCACAACCATAAGTGGCAGCGGTAATTGCGCAATATTGCTTTTGACATGCAATTGAAATAGTTTTGCTTGAAAGCATGAAAAATATTTTGAATTGCAAAGAGCAGTGAACAGAAGTAAAAAGTACTAAGATAAAACAAGTACCAAAAAGAAAAGAACTAAGAAAAAAAGCTGCTACAAGAGGTACCCATCATACTAAATATTTTATCACTTACTTTATAGTAGGCATATACTTTACTTTATTTTACTATAACGTTATTTTACTTGATTTAACATTGATGCTCTAAGGCTTAAAGAATCTGGTTTTTGGAGATCAAAACCGTACGGCCACAACAGCATATTAATGCAATACATCAGCTATAATATCATGAGAGATGTAGACTATCTTATTAAAACTTTAGACTATTCTTCCAATTTTAAGTTGATAATGCCTGATAGGCTGCGGTGGAAAACATTAAGTTATTCCATAGCGATCTATACTGATGGGTCAAAAATGGAAAACGGCACTGGTTCAGGAGTTTACTCCGAAACGTTACGCTTAAACGGATCATATGGAATACCTAATTTTTGTAGTGTTTTTCAAGCTGAGGTCTTTGCGATTTTGAAAACTTGACATTTGCTTAATAATAAACCCCTACAATCAGGTGTTAAAATAGTGATATATATTAATAGTCAAACAGCAAACTCAAACATAATTAATAACTGGACATTATTTTATTGGCAAACACTCCGCCAAGCTCGGTCTGCTCAACATCGGAGACCTTTGCAGGGGCTGCAGGAATCCAGAACTATTTTCCATTTTCTCTGCGAATGCCCACGCAACGACGCTTTAAGGCTTTCTGCAGTTACTTTTTCGACTCTTTAGATGAACTAGCATCAAAAGATCTTAAATCTTAAATTTTGCAGCAATATCTTTAACTTTTCATACCGATGACCTTTTTTTTTTTTAGCAACTCACTTTCAAATTTTATAAACACTAAGTATGCTATGCACTATCACTCATTTACTTCAAGACTGACACTACTCAAAAAATTTTAATTTTTTTTTACTAGGCTGATTGAAAAGTCCCGGGCTCAATAAAGAAAAACACATTTTTTTATGTTAAGTTTGAGAAAAATATCAAGTATGAAAATTAGATTAGGGTTATTCAAAAAAAAAAAATTTTCGAATTTCTTGCTGATACTTTGGCAGCACGTTCTACATCATGAAAGATCATCACATGAATTTTTTCAGATTTTTAAATGCATTTTAAAGGTAAATGGTAAATTGTTACTTATTATGTTTTATTTTTCATGGTCTAATTTTCATACTTGATATTTTTTCTGAACAACCCTAATGTACATAATGTGCCATATGATGACTTAGACAAAATTTATATCTCTTTAATTTTTTTATTAATTTTAAATCGTTAATTCTTCAGCGTTTAGCAAAGGTGTAAATTTCATTCAGCCATTAACATATGTGCAAAGCTCAATTGAGTCTAACGTATTGCTAAACGTTACGTACGTAACAACAAAAATAATTTTCACCAAATGTTAAGTTTCATTTAATTGCTTACGATAAAGAAGCTTTACGCTGCTGCTTGTTTCATTTAGTAATATGAATACAAGTATGTTGTATCATCTATCGAATTACACGAGCAATTATATAAGTTTGCATTTATATGCGAAAAAAAAATATTAAATAAGAAAATATAGATAAAGTTTCAATTGTTTTTTTAAATTGATGAAAAAAGTTTAATATTTAATTGCATGTTTACCTGGAATTAAAACGGAATGCAATTAAGTCAATATTGTGTGATTCATAAGACTAAACTGGTTTGTTACTGCTGAAAACTTTTTAGTTAAAGTCTGCGTCCAAAAATATGCAACACAAAAAGTTATAATATACAATTAACACATACTAAAAAAACTTGTATATTTCAATAACATACTTTTGAGCGCATGTTTAAATAAAAAATGTTAGATTTCGAATTGACGAAAAGTAATAATTTAAACAAAATTACAAAGGCTAAAAATATGTATTTGTATTACACATATAATATTTCTTATTATAATTACAAGGTCCTTTAAAAAAAAAAAAAAACGTGTACAGTAAGTAGCTTAAAAAAAAAAGTATTTCAAGCTACAACGCAATTTCAGCAGAAAAGTAAAGCTTTGGTATGACTTCTTCCCATACATTATAGCTTTGTTGGAATTCATAAGCTTTGTTCTTAATGGCTTTTGGCGCTACTTTCTTTTGTTGTAGCTCACAAAAGACAATTAATCTCAAACCACACACATGTTAATCCTTCGCTGAATATAGACAAAATACTTTTGTTGTTCATAATGTTGTGTTATTTAACGACTTATGTTGTGTACGTATATGTTAAGGGATCTTTTTTTAACCCTTTAATACCTATTTGTGTATGAAGTGTTCAGTTACAAAATAATGCTGTAATTTGGAAATTTTGTATGTAGACCAACTGGAATGTAAAATATCAGCCAAATTTTGATAATTTGGAATAGAATTGTTTTTTACATTTCTGTTTTTTTTATTCAAAAATTTAAGAGAGAATTTTCGCATAGACTTCTTTTGGTTTCCGCTATGGTTCTTTACACGTAAATGCAAAAATGGCATACAGTAGCTTTGAAAATGATTCATGGCATAGTCAGGGTCGCTGAGAATGTTTTTGTAGAAAGTGATCAAAAAAGTTTTTTTGATCAAAGAACTTTTCGATTGTTTTTTGGCGTTATTATTCAAAGAAAAATCACCGATAATTTAATATCCTTTTCACAGTAGATTTTTGGTTGATTTTCAGCATGAGCTTTGCAGGTAATTTTTCCTACGGGATAGTTGCTAAAAGCAACCTTAAACAGATCATGGTTTTTGGCCGATATTTTAAGAAGCTTTAGGAATTAAATTTTTTGTACTTTAATAAGTATTTGCGCACGATATTTTCTTTAATTTTAGACACAATTTTTAGTAAATTTTATTTTTGACTTTCCGCATTTTTCCTACACTCTGCCGAAAATGAACATCTAAGCCAAGAAAGCTACTGCTTTAAAGCAGTCATTGTCTTACAAATAAACAGCAATATTTCGGCATTATAACTCGCATGAAATGACTCTCAATACGCTGTTTAGTTCAATTTAATATAGTTAATTAAATCATAAGAAAAGAAATGTGACCAATATTAAACCGAGGACCTATATTTAAACTAAAATATGAACATTATCGTAAGTAAAAAATGCCCTAAGAAAAATTAATTCATTAAAAATTTTAAAATATTTCATATGACAATGAAACGAAAATTATAAGAGGGTTAACAAATTCAATACCATATATATATCATACCTATATACGGCATAAAAGAATGGCGCAGATATGAATAAAAAAAAAAATAAATTATGAAAAAATACATGTGCCTGATATGTTAGATATGTACATATGATTCTACCCTACCCTACCTCAAATTAAAGCTTTTCCATTACTCAATAGCAAAGTTTCGTGCCACTCAAAAGGAATTTAATCAATAATTTTGCGTATGCGTAATGTGTAGCAAAGCTTTTGGCGCCATTCATTAAAATATTAGTGGCAGCTACGAGTAAAACGAAGAGTATTTCACTGGAAAAATCCAGAGAGAATATATGAGAAATTTTTTTCTTCTCTATTTATCTTCGAATGCTGTAAGAATCCCATGGCTCTTGTTTTTTTTTTACAGGAAGAATCGGTTGAAGGACATATTTTTGCGACAGTATTTTTTTTAAGCATTTTTTGTATTATTGTAAATGTGAGGACGGCAGATGTTACAATTTTTTGAGTATATATTGTTATTATCCTTTAAGCCAGAAACAAAAAAGAATGGAAAATTTTTGGCAATTTAACAGAATTTGTTGACCGAATTTAACTTTTTCCAATACTTTTACATATTCTTACAAAATATTTTTTTAATTTAATTTGATTTGTTTTTTTTAACTTTTAAAACTTTTTTCTACTTTTATTATGCTTTTTATTTTCTACACTATATCAGTTAACGACATTTCGCTTTAAAATTGTTCTCAAAATCATGAAATTTTCATCTTATTTGCTTTGCTGTGTGACTTTGAAATTCTTATGCCTTCCAATTATTTTATCAACTTTTCTTTGTTTAACTATAGATTCAATGTCTGTTGTCATTTATGTATATGTGTATATTCATATGTCTTTGCTCTTCTCCTTACCTTGTTGAATTTTTCGTCCGTTCTTTTTATATTGCCATAAAAAGCTTTACCTGAGTTTATAATTTAATTTGGCTAATACACTCATGTATTGTGAACAACAATAACAGCAGCAGAGTCCTTGAGTCCTTGTGCGCCATATAAAAATAAATTAAGGTGAAAATTGATGAAGGTGCAAAGGACACGCTGAGGAGCACATTAACCTGCTTTGTTGTTTCACAAGTTGTTTTTTCTTCTTTTTTTGTTCTAATGTTCTCATATTTCTAAACTTTTTATAGTAGTTTGTTAGGAACCCTTTTTTTGTGGCCTCATTTTTTATTAGCTTACAAACCAAAAAAAAAAGTTATTAGCTTTAAATGTTTAAGAGGAGGCTATTAAATTATGTCACTGAACAAAATGTATGTATGCCTTTAAAACAAACTATTTTAAAATTGCCTTTAATGTACATAAGTATGTGCTTTGGTCTACGACCTATTGCCCGAAAACAAGTTTTTTGAGAAAGCAGTTGTTAAGGTAAAGAAGTCTACTGATTTTTAATATGTTTTTTTAAGTATGTTCTGTTTTGAAGTGCGTAAATTAATGAAGTAAATAATAAAACTAGAAACATGCAGTTTGTTTCATTAAAAAGAGCGTCTGAAAAGATAAAATCAATTCTTTTTAACAATAGGTCCTTTTTCGTCGACAAAGTCGCATATGTCTTCTTCGGACTCCACCTTCATTAAACGCATAATAACTGCTGACGAGACATGGGTTTACAAGTAGGATATGCAATCCATCCAACAGTCACCGAAATGCTGCCCCAAAAACTTGCCGAAACCCAATAAAAAAATGGTCTGTTCCTCCATCAGCCTACGTAAAATGTTTGGAGGACTGGATCATTGGCTGGCGTTGTTGTATTGCAAGCAGTGGGGCCTACTTTAAGGGCGAAAAATAAATTTATTTAACAATTCCGCATACTTTTTACACCGGAGAGTTTTTAAATTTATGTCGATGTATTCAAGGAAAATCGCCTAAAATATGTATGATGGACAAAATAAAAATGGAAAAAATTACCCAAAAAGTTTAAATATTCTGGTGTAGATAAAATTTTTAAATAAATTAAAAAAAAAATGTTTAAAATAAAATCAGATCTTGTACAAAGTTTTCAGACCACAATTGTATATCTCTTTAACATCCGATTGGCTTTGAGTATTTTGTTCCCTTTCATGTTTCAAAGCACGTTTTCCGATCAAAAATCAAAATAGAAGAACTATTTTGATTGATTAAAAGCTTTGCCGATTACACAATATTGCTCACACTCAAATATTCGTCCAAAATTTTGGGTACATTTTCATATGCAATTTACTTTTTTTTTAGCAAACTTCATTTTATCCTGATAGTCATCTATTTCATTTTGTAATTATAGTTTGCATTTGGTACATTAGCTACTTTATACGATTAATTTAGATTTGTAAACCACAAGTAATGATTCCTAGAAATTATATTAATATATTATGTAGTAGATACACATGTGATGAATAGCATTAAGTTCTCTATACAACGCATTACTTAGAAATATAGCAGTTCTAAACTTTTCACTATGAAATGCGCATACAATGTAGTCGTCATAATTTCAAATGAAATCGATACTTTTTGCGCGCTTAACAAGTGAAAAACAAATGATCAAGTGTTGATAAATTCTAAATTAAAATATATATTTCCATACATTTACTAAAAATCAATCAGCCTTATAATTTTCCACATTCTGATTTGGTGTCGATTATATCAAACAGTTTCAAAGTTATTAGAAATTTATTAAAAATGTCGATATCAAAGTAAGCATCAACTGAAGTAACTACTAAGCTTCATATTTGTATTAATATTGAGTTTAATAAATTTAAGTAAAACAATTTTGCCTAGAAAATTTTTGTATAGAAACAAATTTCAATTTTTTATTAAAGCCAGTTTATATTTGGAACATTATCAGTCACATTATCAGGTAATACATATTATTTAATTAAATCAACGATTCCGAATTAATATCAAACTGACATTCAGTCCGTGTTATTTTACAAAATCAAAATGATTTATTATATGTTTGCATGATTTCAAAGAGATGTTTAAAAAGTACTTCAACTTAAATGGCAACACTGCTTGTGCAACACTTTATCGCAATTTTCCATCACAAGTTAAAGTCCAACACACAGCACAAAACCCAAGTGAGCGAGCCAATGAATGGAGCAACATGCAATTATTTTTCATTTTAGGCAACGTTGGCATTTTTTTTATAATGCAATGCATGGATTTTTTTTTGCCAGTGCAGTTTTGAAAAGGACGAACTACTAAATAAAAACGAATAGCTATTGCAAGCAACATCCTTGGCACGAATAGAGTGCATTGCGCTTGGTTCGTTGATTCGCTGGATTATCAGCGTATGCACGCACACACACAAGTTGCAGTCATAATAAATAGCAGCAGGCAGTAGCGAAAGTAAAGGAGGTGGTGGAACGGAGAATATGCCAAAAACATCAGCTGCAGAAAGCAACACAAACGTACAAGTGCACTTGGCACAAGGATAAGTTTGCACTGAACTTTGAACTATAGCAAACAGAGAATAGAAAACGTGTAAGTTGATATCATAATTTTTTAATTTCGTTTAAGGCGCTGAAGACTAAGCCTTATTAATTTATAATCAATAAGAACGCCTTAAAATATACCACTCATTTATTTTTACTGCAGGTCAACAACTTTTTAGACCAAAGAAATGTAGTCATTCATTGCAAAAGTAGAATTTTTAATCGATTTTAACATGCAATATGTTACTACTTAGGTTGTTTTAATTTTAGCTTTAAGTGTAAAACATTTATTTATTCAGAAATTGCATGTGCTGACAATAATTATTATAAACGCAAAATTTTGTGTTTTTCATTTCATTCACTTTTACATTTTAACTGAAACAAGCTGATTTACATAAAAATAAGGTTACTTACTTCGTATATGGGAAGCTTAAGCTTGTTACTCACATTACATTTGAGGTATGTCAACAGTCGACTTACTGACAGCTTACTTTTTCATCAAAATGTAAACAAACTGTTTTTGGCAGATGTAGCTGATTGGAAACTTTTATATATATAATAAGTTTTGGATTGTACGTAATTTACTCAATTTTAAAAAGAAATACGTCTGTATGTTTTTTTTCTTGAAGAATCTATACATACAATATAATATAAAAACTTTCCACCGCAATGCATATCGTAAAATAAAATAGAAAATCAACATGTGCAACTATACGTACATAATACTGAAAATCCTTGGCATTTTCCTAATGCAATTTAAGAGCATTGACCCATTCATTCTGGGTATGAAATCAATTGCTAATAGTTGTTTGTTTTAAAAATTTACTGCACCATATTTTACTACCTACCTCACCTTGGCGAATACATGTTCAAAGGTATGATAAATATAAGTACAAGTGCACCTCAAATGAAGCGAAACCAAAAAAATTAAAATTTTTTTTTATTACAGAAATGAAAAACAATCCAAAACAAGTAAGCGAACTTTTTTTTTGAGGAACTGTACACTGATTGCCAATTGGAAACCAAATTTGATTTTTGTACAAGTGAAGTTTTGTTATTTGCAGAAAATATGCAATTTGAGAAAAAGTATACAAAAAATTAACGCTGAATTCAATTGAGATAAGACATCAAGGTCATTTATTGAACTTGGTATTTGCACGAGACGATTTAAAATTTTAATGGATGATTCCACTGATCTAGAAGCTTCTAACCCTTAACATGTGAAAATTGTTTGAAAAAAATCTAAAAATATGCTTTTTCTCTTTTTTAAACGAAATAACCTTAAAATCCTGAAGTAAATGTTAAGAAAAGTTGTTAATTGCAACATAAGCAAATGCGCTGAATTGTTGGTCTACATTGCTTGAGAATAAATGTAAGACACAAAAGAAATTTAAATATTTTGACCCTCATAAATAAATTGTAAACAACAGCATCCCTTATACGGTAAGAATATTATTGATATCTCACCCCTAAACGTCTTACGTTAATTATGTACAGCCTCCAAATACATATGCAACATTCTCAAGGACAATAAGTATGTAAAATGAGCAGCACCCATGAATAAATTATGTAAAATTGTCGACGGTCAGCAGTTCAGTGCTTCAATAAAATTAGCTAAGGTAAACTGAGCCAAAAAGTTTTTCAAAAAAAAAAAATTGTCTATCTTAAAAGTTACTCGAAAATTATCGTGCTTTTTTATATTTGCTTATATTGATACCATTTAATTATGCAAGAAAAAAATGTACGGTAGATGGCGCTACGGCTACCGTAAATGGTAAATGTGGTGCCAAATGGAATTTGGCGAATTTCGCACATTAAAACCAAAAATTGCAATTGCATGTTAAAAATTTTTTCATATGCAATTAGAAATGTTCAATGTGTTGCCAAGTTTATACATGTGACAAATGTACATGCAAAACTTTTCTCATATATGGGCAAAATTTACAAAGCTTAAAATGACTAGCGGCTGGAAATTTTCTATGATATTTATATATGATATATAATAAAATTGGCTGCCGGTCAAGTTTGGAAGCCGAAAATGATTGTTCAAAGTATATTATAGGGATATAGTAGGGTTTACTTTTTGGTTTTATTATAATAATATAAATTTTTTAATAGGTATAGAGTGAATTCAGTGTGAAATGAAAATGTGCACATTCTAGAGGGATATCGTAATTCAAAAATAAGGATGAGAGCAAGAAACTTTTTAAATGGGGTATTTAAATGAAATTGTGAATATGTATGATTCATATTCATGCACAAAAATGTATATTAATTTTGTTTAATGAAATAAATAGACATGTATTTACTTGAGAATTGCTTTCAATTGGTTTTTTTCGGCTGATTACCACATTGCCAGTGTGTTAGAAATTTTCTGCAAAATTAAACAAGTTTCGAGGAATGGAACAGGGTTACATCCTTGTTATCTTCGTTAATGAAGGCGGGCACTAGGTCAGCTGCTATTGTCCCTTATTAGGGAAAACTCATGCAGAATACTAACAGGGTTTGTTTCGTAGCAGCAGCAAAAGAATACGTAGTTCAGTGAGATGGAATATTCCTATTGTCTCTCTGAGGCTTTCAACCATTGTTAGTGTTCCGGAGCAAAAAATATTTTTTCTTACTCCTACAACTGTTTAGGCGGCTGTTACTTAAAGGTGGAGATGGGTAGTTTCCAAAAAATTTTCTTTGCAGCGAATATTGTAGTAATTATTTCCGTTTCAGTTTTGGTTTTTTTATCGGCCGATTTTGTCTAAGTCTTTTGTCTCTCACGGGTACGCCTTGGTTTACATTTCTCCTTTTTATTTTATTAGATGCTTAGACATCTGTGCGGCGTGCTGTCGGTGGTCTCTTGTTCGCCCTTTATTTGTTACCCGTTTCGTAGATTTTATTTTAACTACGATCTCCTAGGGTGGCATCTCTCGATCAGGACCTGGTTTGTGAACCCCCAAGTTGCAGTATTCATCAAGGGTTTGTTTTGATTAATTCGTGGTGTAAAGTAAAACATACATATATGTAGTTTATATTGTCATTTAGATTGGATTAAGACAAGATAATGATAACTATTAATCAGATGAATGTATTGAATAAAAATTCAAATGGAAATATACCTAAATATATACTATTTTTTTTTTTTTTTTTTTTTTTAGAAACATCGAGTTTTACCCCCTAAAACCGAATCTGGAAAAAAATGTCGGTCTCTTATGGCTTCCGAGATAACATTGGTCAAAGTTTGAAAATTTCATGTAACCCCCCCCCCCCTTTTTTTATTTATTTTTATAGTTTTTGATAAAACACGTCAAAATAAATCGAAAATGTTAAATAAAAAAAATTGATACCTCGTCTGGTTTTCGAAATATCGATACCAAAAAATGTTTACATCCTATACCATGTCCAACACCGGCTTCGGTAGCTACAGTAATTATAAATCAAAAGTAGGGTAAGTGGCCGCTTCTAGGGATTTTAAACTCACAAAAATTCAACATCGGCTTCGCGGTGTCTTCGACGCGGATCAATCTATAAATGTCCAACACCTTTTAGCCACAGTAATATGTAAATACTTACGTGTGGGTTGGAGCGCAAGGTAAATTTTCAAAACTTTGAACCGCTATAACTTCTAAACCATTTAAGAGAAAATTTTTTTATCACCATTGCACTTAGGGCCCCAAAATACATAATAAACGCATTTTGAAGTGGAAATTTTCGTGAAAATAAATGTGAATTTTTGAAACTTTAAACAGTTGTATCTTCTAAGCCATTTGAGACCGACAATTTCTTTAGCACCATTGTGAAAAGCGCCCTAAAATACATAATACAAAATTAAAATTTTAGTTTTCGGGCTATAAGCCCTCAAGTACAATTGTGCCCGATTTTTTTTTTCGGTAAATGCAGACCGGAATAAATTATTTTTTCAAATATGGTAACAAAATTACATTGTAATGAAAATATTACATTAAAAAATAAGATTAAAACTTCTCAATATTGAGTCATTTTGCTCAATACAGTGATTTTTGGAAATACAGTGAAACTTGGATAACTGGGATCTCTAAATGATCAAAGTTTTTGTCTCAATTAAAGAAGTTTCCCATTTACACAGTTTCCCAAATAACCATACTCAGACCGATAAAACGTGCATATTCAAATTCAAAATAACAAATTATGCATACATAAATATTATTTCTCACTTATGCAGGTTATTTTAAACGGTCCCAGTTATAGAGGGTAAAGCCAATGTTATAGAGGCGTAAACGCACAAAAACTTCAAAAATCAAATCCCAGATATAGAGGTTTAATAATCCCAGTAATAGAGGTACTTTCCTGAGAAAGTGCTGGGACCTTGAAGTGATTCTCACTAGTAGGCGTTTCCTACTTATTCAGATACCGCTTATCCAGGTTTCACTGTACATACTACAACTCCTTATGGCGATATCTCCGAGCGATACTTTCAATAAGACAAAATCATTTTACAAATTCTAATTTTATGGCGATTAAAGTGTTAAGTGTACTCATGCCATATTTCCAATTGGGATCTTTAAACAATTTCGTACTATTATCGCAATACCAATCAGTTGACCACACCTTTATTTAGACGATGCAATTATAGTTTTATTTTTCTAGAAGTATTAATATTTTAGAGTCTAAAGATTCTTACCAATTTCATTAAGCTCCGATCAAAGTTTTTTGATTGAAAAAAATCTTTATGCCAAAATATTGCATAAAAAAAACTTCTGCAAATGCAGCCGCTGCAAGAAAAAAAATTGTACACTTTCGATTGTACTTAAATTTACTGTATCAACACTTTTTGTTGTAAGCTCAACAGATTACACTTTAATCGAGTTTATTATTGCAGATTTCTTTTTTAGCATTGATTTGCCAATTCATTAAATTAATTAATTAATACACCGATTGAACGCACTGTGAACCACATAGGAATATGAAATTTCGCTGACAGTCGTTCCAATGAGTGCAACAGGACACTTTTGACACTTCGTATATGTTTTGCTTCTATATTTAAATATGCGTGCGCGAAAAAAAGAAAGCACTATGTATGATGTTGCATTACAGAGTTGCCATCTCTTGAAGAAATATGTTTCCATATGATACTGAAATGTTTTTTTTTTTTGCGGTATTTATTTTATTTCAAAAAGAAAAACATTCGAATTTCGGATGAACAAGTAAAAATTAACAACAACAAGAAGAAATTTTTCATTTCAAATAAGATTTCATAGAGTGAACATCGAATAACAATTATGTGAATAACAAAAAGTTTTGGCAAGATTTAGGGTTTTTAGGGACACATCCTCGCTTCCGGGAGTTGAAAATAATTTTTTTTATTATTACACTTCCGAAAAATAAAAAGCAATGATAGGAAGTGAGTAATGCGAGTGATGTGTACATTTCGAAATTTTTCTGCAAATGATGTTTGACAAGCATGTTTGATGATGTGAACGAAAAACGAAATTTACAGTTATTCGGTTTGTCTAGCCATGTTGGACAGCATGAAGGATGGTGATAACTCTCCTATTCTTATGCAAATTATTAGCGTCACACATTTGTTTCGTGCTGCAACATGGGTTGTATGGCGTTACGAAACCTATACAATATCGTCTGGCGTTGATATAACGCTTTGTTGAAATTTGTTTTCGAATTAGGTATGATCCCTACAAAGTATTTGAACAAAGTATTTTGCCATAAGGCCGTAGTCAATGCTAAAAACAGAATTGGGACTTGCGATTTATCTTATGTGTCAAATCGCACCAAAAAATAGAATCTGTTCTATTTCTCTGCGATAAGTTTTGCTAGTGTCAAAACGCTTGTTTGGTGATTGAAAACAGTGATGTCAACGTTGCCATTGGTTTTACAAATTAAATTAGTGACCCTTTTATACTTAGCGGTGAGTTTTCTATGATTTTTTTGGCAGCTAAATTTTTACCTTTGTTGTTGTTGTTTCCTTCACATATACCATACTTTCTGTGATATTACTTTGTCATGATAAAATTGGACCGCGAAATGTGGCTCTATAGTCGCAAAAAAATTGCTTAACTAAATTCGGTAGTTTACACTTTGCATACCTACTGCATTTCAGCATACTGGAATGTTGGCCCCACTGTGCGTCCCTGACTACCATCTGACCGGCAGGCAATTTATTCTGATGCTCATGAACTAACTGAATATGCATATTAGAAAAGTGCGCAAATGAGAAATAAAACAATATGAAATTAGATCATTTTGGAGCCTAATGATAAAAACGATAAATTAAGGCAATACAAATAAAATTGTTAATTTCATAGAAACATCAGACTCCACTAAAGATATATTTGATTTGACTCGACAGAGGGAAATGGCGTCAGATACTTCCAAGGAATGAATTTTTGGAGATTGCGGCCTCGTAAATTTATTGTTTCTGCCAATGGTAGGAGATCATATAACGTTCGCAAACTTATCATATTCATGAGGATCTTAGGAATACTCCTCCATTAAAAATATATTGATATACAGATAATCTTGCAGAATAATAAATTTGCTATATTTAATGAAAGTGGGAAATAAATATGTACTAATTAACTTTTGAGCGTAGTAAATTTGTCTCGATCGTAGTAAAGTGACAGTACTGGTGACTTTTCTTGGTTTTCAATTTTTTTTTTATTTCCAACTGACATTAGAATTAAAAATATATGTATGTACGAAACTATATCAATACAATAAGGTTTTACTTTCGTGCTATCAAATAAATTCTTTTTTTTTTAATAAAGTTAAAACAAGAAAACTTACGGCTCTGGAGATAATGAAAATAAATTCGCGTCTCATTTATAAATAATTTAACAAAATAATACAACCATGGCCTTTTTATGTCCAGTGCGTATGCGAAGAAGCAAGAAAAAAGGTGTTAAATTATTTATCGATATGAATATTTGATTTAATAAAACTACATTGAAAAATTAGGTCAAAATAAAAAATATTATAATGGCAAACTAACGTAAAACTCAAGCAAGAATAAAAAACTTAAACAGCAAACCTGCATTTCTGGAGTATAATACAAAAGACTTAAGCTACAAGCTTCGTTTGCTTTCATGTCACACGCTTTTGGAAAATGAAAACTATATTCCTATACTAATGTCTGTTCCTTTTTTTATAGCTACCAATGCCGACATTGAACGTGATCTACCCCACCCAGGCGTTGGTCTTGGGCTCAATCACGGAATGGGCCGCATAACTGGCTCGTCCAGCATTGAAACACTTGTCCGTGTTGGCATCGAAAAGGAACATGGCCTTAGCCCTGACTCCAAAATGGTTGTTCTACACGATTTTACGCCCTGTGTAGATGATGAACTCGAAGTGAAACGTGGACAAATTGTCAATATTTTATATCGTGAAAATGATTGGGTCTATGTTATTGGGCAGGATACGCGGCAAGAAGGGTTCATTCCCTTCTCATATTGTGCTCCCTTCAACACACAACTGGCTGAATTGGCTATCAAGAAAAAGTTACCACGCGAACAGAGTATCTCCAGTGTTGTTGTAGGTGGTGTCGGCGGTGAATTACATAGCGATTGTATACCGTTGCTTGGTGCTGGTGGTGAGTCCAACAAATTGGATATAATCGAAGAAACTGTGGGTGTTGGTGGTAGCGGCAGCAGCACTTCACTAAAAAACTCAGAGGTCAGTCTTACCTCGGAGCCTGAATGCATGCCATTTACAAAAGATCCCTCTGGACGATATATTGTTTTATACACCTTTATAGCACGCGACGAGAATGATGTCTCCGTAGAGCGTGGTGAATTTGTCACAGTATTGAATCGTGAAGATCCCGATTGGTTTTGGATTTTACGAAGTGATGGACAGGAAGGTTTCATACCATCAGCATTTGTCTATCCAGCCGATAGTGTCTTGCAGACGCAACATAAAATACTTGCAGCATGTGCTGCAAGTAGCATCAATAATACAGACGGTGGTGTTGGCATAAATAAATCAGCACCACCAGTTGCGATGGAAATAAATGGCACAACACATGGAGGTAATTTAAATACTTTAGGCCAACCGAAAATAAATACAAATCAAATGGATAGTACTTGTGTAAATGGCTTACAACAGCAGCAGTCACAGAGTGTGCAACAGCAGCAGCAACAGCTTGGTATTGGGGCTGATGATTTACGTTATCACGGAACAGAGCTAGTGATGCTGTACGACTACAAGGTAAGCAACTATGGGTTACCATTTTATTTTTTCTGTACCAATTAAAAACGGATATATCTAGTTAGGTAGAATCGATTGGGGGAAATATTATGCCTAAGTCACACAAAACCAAAAGAAGATTTCGACCAAAAGTAACGGCAAATTACGGAAAAGTTGCTCAAAAATAAATCTTTTTATTTGAGGCGAATTTCCCTCAGGAAAATCACCCAAAATTAGACATAAAAAAATCGGTCAAAAAAATGCTGATATTTAATAATGCGTACTTATCAGTTTGAGATGATACTATATAAGTGGGTCAGATAGTTAATTTCTTTTGTTTTTATGAGAAATAACTTAAAAAATAAACGTGAAACGATTAGGTAAAACGGATACCAGATCCGTATTCAGCTACTCGTATGATCAGCAAAAAACAAAAAATTTGTGGTCTTGTATAATTAACAGATACAAACTCTTAAAACTTAACGATTTACAATTAACATAAACTTTTTTTCCAGGCTCAAGCTCCCGATGATTTGTCCGTGCGCCGTGGTGATTGGATTTATGCTGATTTGAACAATCAAACAGTAGATGGCTGGCTGTGGGCTTATGCGCCCAAAACAAGAAAATACGGTTTTATACCAAAGGCTTATGCGCGACCACCAGCAATGACAAGCCTTTAAAAAAAATTATCTGTTGTATATAATTAAGTTGGCTTATGTCCTTAAAGATAAATGAATTCGTTATTGATGTTATGAAAATCAAATTATCTCAAAAATTAATTTTGCCATTCTGCAACAACTAACAGGTAAAAATACCTTTTAAATAAGAACTGATTTGAAGTTGCACAGTTTCTAAAAAGATTTTATCGTTGACTTAATTTTTAGCAAAGAATAAATTAAAAACTTGCCATCGCCATATAATGCTTCCATTAATATCATTCTTAGAAATCTAGTTAAGTTTATTATGTTAAACAAAATTTCATTAAATATTTCATTTATTCAAATAAAGATATTGTTCAATTTTTTTTATATAATACTTATTTCTAAATAAAAGTATATATGGGGGCACCTTTGCTAAAACGAAAGAAATTTCGCAGACTTTTTTTATAGTATTTGACTAGTTGACAATATACTTGCGCTACAATTTTCTCAAAATTTATGAAAAATAAAATCAATAATTTTTTAGATTTATATCTGTAAATATCAACTCTACGAAAACGTTAGAGCATAATAAGTGAGTTGGTCTTTTGAAAGGAATATTTTTTCCATTTTTTTTATCTTCTATAGGGTAAATGATATTTTGAGATGAGCTTGAAAATTGGCCAAAGCCCTTGATATTTTTAATTTTTTCGTTTTAAAAATATGTAACAAAATGGCATGTTATGTTTTTTCTACATTTCCAAACAAAGCTAACATTTTTCATAAATTCAGTAAAAATAGAAAATGTTGAGATCCCATTTCAATTTCGATATGTACATACATATATGTATTATTTTTTTTGGCATATTTTCAAAAAATATGAAATGAATTAGTTGCAGCCCAGGAAAATAAAAACTTAATTTCCATAAATTTCACTTTGTCTTGATGTGAATAATAATGCCGAAAAGTCTCCGCCTGTAGCGCGTATGCCAAAAAGGTCGCAAAAATCATCATTTGTATCGAAAAAAACTTAAAAAAATATAAACATATGTATCCGATTTTTGCTGTAACGTGTTTTGCGTCAAATTTTTATTCTTCATGTCATTTGTAACAGAAAAAACTTAAAAGAAACAAAAAAATTCTTCATAAACTAAAAAAAAATAAAAATATATAAACAGCCTTTTACGTATTGCATGGTTGCTACAAGGTAGTCGAAGCAAAATTTCTTTTTTAGTTTTGATAGATTTTCTTTTCGTGCAAATTTGAAAAAAAGTAAAAATAAAGAAATTTAAAATACCGAAATTCGAGCCATACAAAATATTAAAAAAACTAATTCTTTTATTTTTTTGGTTTCGGCAAAGAATTCCCCATATGTACTATGTATAATATATAACTTATAAAAAATAATTTTCTCGCATTATCAACTTTTTAACCGATTTATTGTTTAGGTATAAATATTTATACTTAATGCTAACACATGGTATGTGTTCATCTGAATTCACAATATGAAAGAATACCTAATATTCATATTAATATTTTAACTATACTATATTTTTTCATTGTTTGTTGCATTACATGCTAAAGCACTTTTCGTCTTTGAAAAGAAATAGCAAGGCCTACAATTGCTGCTCAAAATTTAAATTTATTTCTTATGAATTTAACTATTGCATAATTCTAATTTTATCCTTTTAGTTGTGTTTGTTTGAAAATACAATTATGTTCAACATAACTTTCGCACTCCTCACTTGTATATTTTATACTTATTAATTACAACCTTTTCTATGTAATGTTGATATGCAACGTGTGAGCACCGCTGATTTGAATTTTTCATTTTAAACTTGTAGATGTGTTTAGAGTAGAGCAATTTGGACAGTTTATGGAAAGGTTTCTAAAAATAAGAAAATAAATTTTCAGAGTTAATTAATTAAAACGAAATTAAATGGAGTTTTTAATTCTTAATTAACATAAATAATTGTAGAGCCTGAAAAATATAAAGGACGACTTAATGTTGAGCTATGGTTTTGTGTACAGTACACCATATGTAAACCTTTTTTCAAATTTTAATGTCTCAGTAATAATCTTTTAATTTATGTAATAAACGCGCAAAAACAATCCTGATCAGCGATACATTTCATTTATTGAAACTTGTAACTCCAATTTGTATTTAATCAGTTTCTAATATAAAAGAGCTTCAAAGATGCCACCACTTAACACAACTTTTACTTACTTCATTGCTTCTTTTAGCTGCTCTTTTTCCAACATTTCTTCACGCAATTTTTGTTGCAAGTTTAGAATCAAATCATTCTTGCTGGTAATCTGCATTTTTAAATGTGCAATGGTTTCCTCTTGTGCTTCAAAGATGGCCTTTAACAAATAAATAAATTACAAAATCAATATTATACCACATGTACTCAACTCACCCTGCACTCTTCCATTGATTCCGAATAAGTTGGCGGTTCATCTAAGCAGAAAAATTCTCGCACCATTTTACAACGACGCAACTCCACTTTTCCCATAATGGAATTAACGAACAACTGCAAACCCTGTACACGATTGTCGAGAAAAACAGAATTAAAGTTATCACCAAAAATCTTTTTTCGCGGGAGCAATAAAGTTATGTGAGGGAAAGCCTGTTTGAGCTTTGTATTAAGGCGAACAAAGTCTGTATAGCGTCGCAGCACCAACCAGCAGTCATTAGAGAAATGGTTTTCGACACGTAATTTGTACACAGTGAAACGTGCACGTTCTTCCATCACCTCATAACCGATGATAGGCACACGCACGGCGGCTGTGGCTAAGCCACGCTGATGGCTAGCATCACCATCATGCATTAGTGTCAGAGCACTAGATGACATGGCGCTTGTGCGTTCCGAATAAGCAGATGCTGAAGAATTCAGACTGCATTCGCTCATGCGTCGCGGAAGATTATCACCAGCAGTAGATGCTGCACCGTAGGAAGACTGTGATAAGTCACGATGGGAACGTGCGCCGGAAATCATTTTATTGGAGACGTTTTCTAGTTGCTTGTTGTTAGAAGAGCCGCGAATTTCTGAGCTGTTAACCGGATATCCTATTGTTGTATGTACAGATATTGTTTCTAGACAAATTTCTGACTTAGCGCTGTTAAGAACACCACTGCTTGCATTAACACCGGAGAAAGTTTTTAGCAAGGCGGTGACATCACTTTCCGATTTGGTGCGAACAAGACGTGCGTTCTTTGCCGCTAGCAACTCAAGCGTATCCGTTGGCTTCCTTAGCTCTGGATTGGACCTAGTTGTGCGTCCTAACAGTAAACGTTGTTGTTCCAAATTTTGCACTGAACTGAGTGAGGAATGTGTAGTGGAGGCACTGTTAGTGGTGTTACTATTAAATTTGCGTGCTACTTGGGTTGACTTCTTATAAAGCGTCGAGGGGGGTTTTTGACAAAAGTTTTGTTGTTGAGATTCACGCTTTTTGATGGCGCGCAACGACATTGCGCTTTTGCACAAGGCTTGGAAGGATTTTAAGCTGGCAGAGGCGCAATTATGATGAGCTGGGCGTGGTTGATGCTATACAATTGGTGACATTTGATGGAGCATCACCCGTGGGTTAGATCATCGTTACTCTGGGCAGCATTTCGAATCACTTGCAATAAATTTCTTTTCTATATACAAATGAAAATTAGCAGTTTTCCTCAAAGTGAAAGCGTGTAGCAATGAACAAAACAAAGGAATGAGAAAAACAAAAATTGAAAATTTACTAAAAAGCTTCCCGTCGTCACACACAACGTTGCAAAATACAAACAAGAAACAAGAAGCCTTGTGATGGATGTTCGTAAACGCCAGAAATTTCACTTTTGACAATTCAACTGACAGCTGATGACGGAACAGCTGTTAGCACTGACATAACCATCCAGTAACAATTTTATTTTCTAAACATCAGAATTATAAACTTTTGCATAATTTATTTAGTAAGTTCGAACAGGCAAAGTGCGATGAATTTCTATCACTGCATTAAAGTAAGCGCCAGATATTTACAACGCCAAACAGTTCGTAATTATGCCTTCAAATCTGATCTGAAAATCAAATGGGTGCGACCGGAAAAAATCCCATCTATTAAACCAGAAAAAAGTGGTGATGTCTCAAAGCTGCCGGCCTTGGATCCCAACACTTACATACCAGGATTTCAAAAATCAAAAGAGTTGCAAGAGTATGTATTTTATTTTTTAATATATACATACATATAACACTTGCTCTTACATGTATTTTATCTAACAGAGCTGACCCAATTGTACAATCACTTTTCAAAATAAAAAATAGTCCCAACATTCATACTTCCAATTTGCATCGTGAAAATATGATTAAAGAGTTGCAAAGGCATCCGCTCGACTATGGCTCTATGGAGGCGAAATGTAATGCTAACAACTTACTCGGCGTTTACACACACAAATTCTTGCCGAAAAGTTTCCTTGTTTTTGGGCAAGAGGGGAAAAACCAAAGAGACGAAGTACCAGATTTGTCGTATGTTGCAAATGCCACACAAAAACCACAAAAGAGAATAGACAAGAATTTGTTTCACCGAATTTGCATGTGTAAACGCCGAGTTATTAACTCCTCAGTAAGACATTAGACTTATTTTATTTTTTTCCAGTGGCGAAAATGACTGCCACAATACGCCGCTTTCAGGAGCACATGGAGAAATTTCCAGGTGATCGCCGCATTAAGATCAATCTTAAGGAAATGATTGAAAAACGCAAAAAATATTTGAAATTCTTACGACGCTGGGACTATCGACGCTTTGAATGGGTACTTGAAAAACTCGATTTGATATATAAGCCACCACCAACAGAGTTTCATTGGATAACGCGCAAGGAATCGCTACGAAAGCTCACTGATTTATATTGTGAAAATTTGAAGCAGGAACGTTTAGATGCTTACCGTAAAAAACTAGAAGCTCAAATGATTCCATTCTTAGAAAAGAAAATAGAAACGCTAGAATTTGTACGCAAAGAGCAGATGGAATTAGAGATACCAATCACAGTGACGGAAGAACAAATTGAGGCTACAAGAAAGCAACTTGAAGACATGAAGGCAGACCGTGCCGAAGTAGAGGCAGCGCAAAAGAAAATGGAGGAAAGTGAAATTCACTAGTATATTGAAAACAAAGAATATAATTTAAATAAAGTTGCCACAACGAAAAAAGTTTAGTTTTTAAATTATTTATAAGGGATATATGTGCGTAATATAACTTCAAAATGGGATTAATTCGGTTCATTTGTCATATATTTTTAGCTTTTATCTCTAAAATAATATTTCAGTAAACTTTTTACGATTTTTAGAACAGCATCGTTGAAAGTAGAAAATTATTAACATGGTGAAGCTTTTTGTTTTTTCTTTTATTTATTTTTGCTTCTTTTACAACTTAAATGGAGTAGCGGAATTGTGAAAGACTACATTGAAATTATTCGTTGAGTTTGATACTTATACGATCTTATCATACAATATATGAGTATAAAGTTCCTGGTGTTTTGTATGGTGTTTTTATTAAGAATAAAAACTGAAATTGTTAAACATGAAATCAATAATTTCATTAATGGATCAACGAATGGATTCTTTTACAATATTAAAAAACAAAATTAGTGCAATGCATAATAGCTACAACTTAGAAATGTACTAAAGTATTTAAAAGCAGATCGAGGATGATACTATCTTGTTATTTTGATGTGTTAATACACTCGATCAATAAGACTGTTATCCTGTGGTTTCTGATTAATGGATGCCATTTGTTGATGATATTGACGCAACTGCCCAGTGCGTCGTGGTTGCGCCAAATATTCAAACATACTCTGCAAATGCTGTGATAACATTTTACTTAAGTCACTTGGCATAGGATCTGTCCAGAAGAAATCATGATTAAGTGCAGTATCCGCATCGATCCGTTTTTTTGGATCTAACGTTAGTAATTTATCCAGCAGATCACAGCCATGTAAATCCTTTACATATGGACGCAGACGCTCTTTGACTCGCCGTTTTTGATTTTTGGGCAGTTCTACGGATTTATACAGTTCAAGCTCTTCGACGCCTGGCCAAACATCAGGTGTAAATGAGCCGCACAATTGTGAAATGAAATTTAACTGTTGTTGTTCCGTATTACCCTGCATAATAGGTGAACGTGTCCACATTTCAGCCATAATGCAGCCTGCCCCCCACATATCAACAGGTGGCCCGTAATTACGATCACCTAGCAGCAATTCTGGCGGTCGATACCAAAGTGTAACAACGCGATTTGTATAACGATTCTTGGCATCATTTTTTGGTATACTGAAGGCTCGGGCCAAACCAAAGTCAGCCAATTTGAGTACACCATGTTTGGTGATAAGAACATTGGCAGCTTTCATGTCACGATGAAGGATCTGTGCGGAGAAAGGCAAAAAAATGTATATGTAGATGTAACGAAAATGATAAGGTTAAACTTTTAATTATATCAATATCGAGGTTCATACATAGGTATGTAGATCCGCCTTTGAACTTACTTTATTGCTATGTATGTAGTATAATCCATTTAACAACTGTTGCATTACTTTTTTAATCTCGCCCAAACTGAATTTTACATTCATATTTGATAGTAATCCAGCCAGATCATGCTCACAAAAATCAAACACTAAGTAAAATGTGGACCGATATCCGTTATTAGCTGTAGCCTTAGTACGACATATTTCTATGAGATTGACAACATTTTCATGTTTTAGTAGCTGAAGAATGCGTATCTCTCGCAGTGCAGTAATAGGAAACTAACGAGAATATCAAATAAATGAAAACACAATAAATAAGGAACTGTTGATGATATCGAATAAATAGTAACATTAGAAAAGTTTCAAAAGATAGATGTCCATAAGGAATATAATTTTATTCAAATATTCAAATGTAGCATTGAATTTTCCGCAAAATATTGATGACATTTTTTTTTTTTTAGCATCACTAATTTTTAAGCATCAAATTTAAATCAAAATTACTGTTTGAATTAAACGGAGATTTAATAAGAGATATACAAAAAAATTTGTCTATCGGCTGTGGCCGAAATATTCTATAATACTTTACATGCATTGACTGTGATGCAAGTATACTGAATTTGAATTTTATTCATAGTTAAAGAGTGGGATATACATATTTTTGGTGAACTGTAGTCAAGTGTAGAAAAAGATCGCAGTTAAACACTACAGTAAGTAACAGTAGTAATTTCATTTAAACTAATGCTGATAACAGTTTCTTATTCTAATAGCACAAAGCTACTGCAGTATTTTGCTTTTAAAAACATTTAACTGCTCTGATCTGATCCATTATTTAATTTTATTTAGGATTTGCGTGACACTGTTACAATTTTTCTCTTTTATTTTTGCGAATATGCACGTGTTTTAAAAATAAAAAGTATGTATAGATATACCAAACTTATTGCTGCTCTTAGGTCATGGGTTGGCAACCGTTCTTTATGACACACATACTCGTTCCTCAAAATTCTACATCTTGGGAATCCTTTCAATAATGCATTAATAGAACATGCATTTGCCAAAAAATAATCTTTATCTTAATTATATAAAAAAGGACATTCAAAAAGTAATGGTGGAAGAGGTAAGAAAAATAAAATAAAATTCCTGTCTAATTTTAAGATGTTTTTTATATTTTTTTTTTCTTTTTGTAAAGAACCCGTTTATTTTTAGGTACAAATTCATATACATATTTAATATTTAGTTTTTTCTTATTTAGTGTTAAGAACTCGTAACTTGTTTTCTTATCTGCAATATTTTATTTAGGCCAACAAAACTTTTTGTACTACATACCGCTCATTTACTTCAAGAGTGGCATAACACAAAACACGTGATTTTTGAGTTAATGATGCAGAAATATCCGCCATTTTATGTTTTATTTTGTGTCAAAAACTCAGAAAAGTATCTTATAAACTCGCCTAGTGAGAAGAGTATATGTAAACATATGTACTTTTTTGAATTTTCATATAAAAAGTAACTTATTGAAAACTTTAAATGAGTTTTTCTCCCACTGTGTGTTTTTTGAGTTATGCCACTCTTGAAGTAAATGAGCGATATGTACACACATGTTGAATAAATTTTAAATGAAAATTGTAATAAGTTGGGAGCTCCTGAAGCAATTTACACAATAGTTACGTTCCTGTACAATAATGTACTAGTCAAATTGACAGGAATTAGTCCGAAAAGCGTTCATGTGCTAAAAGAATATATACATAAAAAAACATTTTCAACTATATCTGATCAAATCCTTTTATACAAAAAAATTAACCAATTCTTCGCCTATTTTTACAGTTGTCTCTCGTCGAGAGTAATTTCATTCTTACTCTCTTAATGCTTTCTTTTTATCATCTAAAAATTTCCAAACTTAATATATTTTATTATTTAAGCATTACTTTCGAGTAAATGCCCACACAGCCTTATTAGGCCTGAGGCAACTCCCAATATACAAAGGTAATATCAAGTTTAAATTTCTGGAACCTTACACCTATGTTTGGACTTAATTTGATCATATAAAAAACCTTTTTTTAATAGGCTAGTAGTTGAAAAGTTTAGACAGAAAAGCTTCTGCTTGGTTGGAATTATCCGGATCCAAGTTATTTATTTTTACATCGCTAAGTTAAACTATTTTTTTTTTTTTCATTGGAGCATATCAGACACCACCCTAATGAATGATGTCAAAAACAAAAGTAATTGCCTTATGGACAACCATATTTCTTAGGTTTCATTTTTATATGTTGCTATTACAACTAATGTCATTCCAACATAATCAGCACTTACTCCTTCCTTTTCGTTGTCCATGAGTACTTTCTTCATTGCAACAAATTTTTTATTACTTTTTTTCTCACGTGCTTTAAAGACTTCACTGTATTGTGAAAAATCATAAATATATTTAAATAAAATTTATTGTCTTCTCTTTTACCAGCTTACCCAAATGTGCCTTGACCAATTTTAGCTACCTTCTCGTATTTTGATGATTCATCACAATACGGAAAGTCATAGTCTTCAATATATTTTTGTTTTTCCACAAAGGATAAGGCTCGTGTGGAACTTGTAGGCGTGGCATTAGCATTTGGTGTACCTGTTTGTGACTGCTGCTGAGATGGTGCCTGCTGCTGCTGGGCAGAATGTGACGAATGTTGCTGCTGTTGGTCATCTCGTCCGCGGGAGGACATTTTATTTATTTGCTTTAATCTAAGTGTGTTCAGTGGGTTTTGCTTTGTATTTATCGTGTGCTAATTTTTATTTCAAATTATTTTATTTTCACTTAACATTTTATTTTACAAATGCGACTAACTTTAAAAATTGCGAAATATTCCGTGTAGTCAACAAACTTTTCCGTATGATGTGTCAAAAATTTCGACTGTTTTTTTGACTGCAATAGTACAGACGATCAAACCTTCGAACGAGTTGTTGATCAAACAGTTTAACCATTTAAACATAAATATTAGCCGTTTATTTTTTTGTTTTTACGCGGTACCCGCTTAAAAAAAAATTTGTATGAGAAATTATTCGGCGATAAATATGTCATTCTCATACAAAAATTGCGGCAATCAGGCAACTAATTTTACATTTTTATATACAGTGCGGCCTCGGTCAACGCAATTAATAAAAGCTAAGCCTGTTGCAATAACCGCGGAAGTTGCAATGATGGAGCCAAAAAATCTGAGGTACCCGGGTGTAGATATTTAATATGAAATATTATGCTGAAGGCACTATGAAAACATTTTTCCATTTTGGGGTATTCACGAACTCGGTTTAATAACGGAAATGCTACCGAGAATAATGCACTAAGCAAGGTAAAATTTGTTTGAAAAGTTGCACTTACTGAGTCTGTAATGAAAGAAATTTACAGGTTGCGATAATAGAGTTGTATTTATCGGGGGTTGCGATCACCGAGGTTGCATCGTATATACAGTGGCTCACAGCTTATTTCATGTAGTGCATACTTTTAATTTCAATGCTATGTAATTTTTAAACTAAGTGGAATATTCTTTGTCTTGAACTACAAAAAAAAAATAAAATTGAAAAACTCGAAAAAACCATCAACTTTGACCTGCTCTAAAAAGCGAACCATTTCTCCAAATATGTTAAAATTTTACATTCGTGATTTTAGAGCAATTGTTTATCAAACTGCATCATCAGATTTCAGAATTTCCACCATACAAAAATTAATTTTCGCAACCACTTTTTAGAAATCCAGCCTGTGCGGTGGTACTGCTACGGTGGGCCATCCGGAAAAATTATATTCGCTGGCTCATTTTGTGTAAAAATTTTATGGGAGGGTTTATGGGTCTATCTTGATTACCATATGAGCTACAGGGTGTTTAACACAGTTTCTTTAGAGCTGTATTTCCAACAAGTGATTATCTCATAACTACCTAATAGAGCCACAGCAATAAAATTAAAATATTTCTTAATGGTGCCATTTTGTCATGTGATTTTAGTTCAAATTATAGCTTTTTGAAGTACCTGTCTACCTGACTATTAATATAAAATTGTTTTAATGAGCAATGAGCACGTGCAAATAACTATGGTCCTACATGTACAAGTACTCACATGCAATTTGAGATTCATTCACACTTGGCTCAAATAGTTTTTTGAAGTACCAACAAGAATTTTCTGTCGCGGAAGAGTAATATATATTATATAGTAATATATAATTGCCGAGACGATAGTTTCTATCGCATGCATACACCTATGTACATTTTGTATGTGTATCTACAATGCAAGTAACAAAACAGTAAAATCGAATCATAATGAATTAGAATGTATGAAATTTTAAAAATATATAATTTAACTTTTCTAGAAGAGTTATAAATTCATCACCTGGAATCATATAATCCTCTAGAAGAGTCGCCAAATAGCAATTGGATATGTCGCTGAACTTGTAAGGCAGCACTAAGTTTATGATTTATTTATGACGAAATTCAATATTTTAAAATAATTTCATTTCTATTACTCAAAATACATATGCCTAAAAAATTCTTATTTTTATTATATATGTATACTCATTGTTTGCAGAACATAATAGCTACTATAGCAATATATATTATATAATAAAGGGTTTTCTGAATACTTTAAGTGTCATAGTACATATGTAATATTAAGTATTTAATTTAGGTACTTAATTTATTTTATTAGTTTAAAAGTTAACTTTATGTTAAATAAATACAAAAGAAATTTCTAAACATATCTTATGATTAATACCAAGCATGAAATGACGTTAAATTAAAGCAGAAAAATTCATTGACAATTGTATGAATATTTTACCTTAGATTTAGAAAATCAAAGTATCGGTTTACTCGAAGTTTGTACCTCGATTTATTAGTTTTTTTTGTCATTTATAAATACAATTAAAATATGTAAAAACTCTCATCAAAATTACAAAATTGTAACGATTCGTAACCATATACATAAACAATGCACAAAGTTACAAGTTATCAATTTCATGAATCAACTTCCATCCGATGTGAATAATAAAACACTCATTCCAAAAATTAGAGATGTTTTTTGATAAGCCTAACAATTTTCCTAAATCCAAGGTATATGGCCTATTTCGTATACACGTCAAAATACACAAAGATGTTTTACAAAATACAGATTGAAGTTAAATAATCCATCTACCCACTACATTAAATTGTAATTTCCAAAACCTTTTTATCAGAACTAGCTTTAAGGTTTGGGTAGCCAAATACCTCTAACTCATATAGTTTTTATCGATTTTAAAATACCATTGTGCTTAGATAGGAAATGATCCCAATAGATATTTTATAAGTTCATATAAGCAGAATCACTAAGCTCTAACGCCATAACCCTTTTCCGTCTCTAGCCACTTTCTCTTTTCTAGATGATATTATAGTTGCAAATGTTGAATTATTAAAATAGAAGTCTGTAACTCCGGAAATAGGACGGTGGATAAGAGTTATACCAGTTGGTAGAATAAACTATTTTTAGAATTCACTATGGCTGTACCTAAAAATTTCAGGCGGTAAGAGAATTCATAATTTTAATTTGCGTTATGTAGTACTTATTGTTCATTCTAACATGCATACGATATACATGTATATATTTCATATTTATGTAGTGTGTATTTATTTATATGTACATATATTGGACTGTCAACTATTCCCAATTTTTTTTTCGAGTAAATAAATTGTTTCTAAAACATGCAATTTTATTTCTTTTAAACTAAAACATTAATATACCGATCTTCTTGTTTTAAGAAACTTGGGAAATAGCGAACAGTCTAACGTATATTTATGATAAATAAAAATGTCGGACTTAACTCATACATTTATAAATTCTTTTTTGTGGTGTTATTGTGTAATTTAACTCGACGAACACCCATGAATTTGTTGTTGCACCGCGCACGAAGTGAGAGAATTCACTCATTATCACAAACACCGAACGCGATATGCTATGTATATCGCAGACCGAACCTTAAAAGTGTTTCGAATTTATTATGAAACTTCAGTTCTATGTTCAATGACTGGGTGTGGAATTGTATTTTTAAAATTATGTTGCTGTCTCCCGTCAAGTTATAGTAGGTTTTTTGGACAGCATATTATGTACTCGCTAATTGGTTAAAGTGTAATTTTTTCAATTTTTTGTTGGATGGCATTTAAGCAATTTCTTTTCAAACTCTAATATTTAATTCTCGTTGCTATTGGTTTTCATATAATATTTAGAAGCAAGAAGCAATTTTTGTTTTTTCTATCATGTCTTTCTTTAACGCCTACGTCGGCCAGCAGATAAACTACGCGATCGAGAGCGCGTATGTGAAGTCTTTTGATAGCGTGAAGCTGGTGAGCGACTACTATTGCTACGTTTGTATTTCGACGCATTAGTATTTGAATACTTTCGCGAATGCGAGCGTGACCGTGGCGATCGCGAGCGGTCTCTACCACTTTTTCGCTCTTCTTGTCGTCTTCGTTTTGTTGACGATGATGAAGTGGAACATGAGCGTACAGATTTGCGGGATGAGTGCGATTGTTGAGAATGTGTTTTAGAACGTTCGCGCACTCGCTCTTGTACTGCAGCTTCCTTTTGACTATTTGAGCGTTCATCATCTGCTACATGACCTACCGGTTGCCTATTGCGACTGCGTGATCGTCTAACTTTGTTAGCGCTGGAATCCGAGCCGGAACGGGCAATCCGAGAATGATGTGAACGTGACGAGCTCGAAGATGTTGAGGATGATGATGTAGAGCTGGACGATGAAGAGGAGGAAGAAGACGATTCTGAAGAACGTGAAGAATTGGAAAAAGAACGGGACCGCGAATGAGATTTTTTTTTAATTTCTACTTCTGATGTTGCTTTAGCTTTTGACTTTTCTTCATTTGTGGGTTTAGCAGCAACTGCGGCGATTTCATCATCACCCCAAAGATCGTATTTCGAGAGATCGCCATCGCCATCATCTTCTTCGTCGTCTTCATCATCTTCTTCATCTCCGCCTACCTTGTTATCATTATTTTTGCGCGTTGGCTTTTTATTTTCTTCTGTTTTGTTAACATCCTTTTTGTGATTTTTAATCAACTTTCGTTTTTTTAAACGACCAAATTCGTCATATTCACTGTCAGATTCTGAACGTTCTTTGTATTCAACAACGCCACGATCGTTGTAACCACCACCGTAACCTGAAATATACGAAACGTTTATCAAGTACACGCAAAAAATTTAAATTGTATAAGCAAACTAAATTAAATTCTTTTAATAGGTCGCTGCATAAAATAAAGCAAAATTTTAGATCCTTAAAGTGCATTTTCCATAAAATAAGTTGGCTTAATTTAAGCCAGCTTGTTGCAATAAGCTATAATAAAAAATACGCTTTCTATAATTGAATTTCTATGCAAATTTTTCTGCGCGAAATGATAGAACTTTTTTTTTTTTCAATCCATTCGCGGTCTGTTGTAGCTGTGATAGAAGCGCAAAGTTATTTAGTGTAGTACCACCAGGCGATAATATTGGAAAGTGCGGCTTGGGGAGCGGAACATTCTGAAGATAAAGATTTGTAAGCCTGCTAATTCAAAATGTGGATGAAATGTTGTGCCGGGATTCTGAGGAACCTTTCACGAACTGGTGCAGAAGAATTTGATGGAAAGTGATTGAAAATATGTGTCTTACTTTTTTTGACACGGTGTCACTTAATTTCCAAATAGACGTAGCCACAAAAAATTCCAAATCGATTTTTTAATTGATTATGATGCATTTGAGCATTATATTATTGCAATTTTATTGTTTACTTGCTCCGTTTGAGCTATAAAAATAAATCATTCAGTTCGTAATTTTGAGTAGTACGGGTAAAATATTAATAGTGGTAGTGTTTTGAGTGTTAAAAATGAGTAAAAAAATATTTTTACAAAAATTTAACAGAAACATCGCATGTTTTCGTGCGACATGGTCCCCCAGGAATATTAGGTGTCGCACGTTTTCGTGCGACATGGTCCCCCAGGCAAAATAGGTGTCGAACGTTTTCGGACTGAGTCAAAGTCAACACAGCTAACAATGTCGTGTGTAAGCTCTGGGCATTGATGAAGTACACAAATTACAAATTAAATTAGGAAACGTTAGCACCATAAGCAATAAGTTTTGACGACCGCTTAGCAACTCACAAGAATCTGGCTAAGACTTGCAAATTCCATATTTATTTTTTTTTTTTTAAATTTCAATGAATGCACATAATTGAATCATTGTTTCCCTGTTTTTATTTTGCACAGCACATTTTTTTTTTTTTTTTTTTTTGTTTTACTGTTTTACGTATACGTATACGTATATTTTTTATCATCATCCCCTAATAAATCTCATATGAAGTTATTGTGCTTGGCTCAACAAAAATTAAAAGTCAACAAAAAGTTATATGCATTAAGATCAAACCCTGATATCCGACATTTTTCACTCACCCGTCCGCTCTTCAACATCGCAGAATTTTGGCGCGTTGCACATGTTGCAGGTTTGGCGTCGTGCCCAGTTAACATTTGCACATTTGCTACATTGCCAATCTTCGGCGCTAAACAGTCCTCGAGATTTTTCAGCCGCCGCTTTACCAATTTCTGTGCCTAGTTTTTTTTTCTGGCTACCACTGCCACTACTACCACCACCGGTACCGCTGGAGCGTTCTTCTGAACATTCCCGTTGACACTTGTGACATGTAGTACGTCGTCCAAAGTTCACATGTCTGCATCTGTGGAAAAAAAACGCAAAGAGCAAACGAAATTAGTTCCCCTCTAATTCATTTCGTGCTTTGCAGCACCACAGCACCATCAATTCCTGTGAACAACACATGACCACCATTCTACCACTCACTCGCTATCGCCGCAGCTCCAGTCACCACCCGAATCAGCACCACCAGCTACATCAGTAACACCGCCGGCAGCACCAATACTGCTGCTGCACTCTTTTATATCAGCAGAGCCAGTTGACATTTTTTTTTCACTGATTTTTTCCCGATATCGTATTGCGTTTGTCTTTACAGGGAAAATCTGCTTAGACTTCGTTTTATCAAACACATTCGATTCTTAAATTCACTTTTAACAAAGCTTTAAGCAATTTAAATAAAACTTTTAAATTAATAAAAATCTTCTATTCCGAAAATATGCGGCCAGCGAATTTTATTGGCATGCGCTAGGGAGGGCTACTGCGCGAATTCACATAACGGCACAGGGATGGCATAAATATGAATTGACAAACAACTACAGAGTTTTGTAGATATTGAACACAATCATCGCCGATGAAACAGTTGACGGCAATTTTAGGCTAGCTCACACGAATATTTTTACAATGCGCTCTTCAGCATCCTACAAAATTATGTATAATCTCGATTATACATTTAAAGTTAATCTTGTTGGATACCCGATTCTAAATTGACCTCGAAAATTTTTTTTGAGTGCAAGTTGTTTTGAAAATAATTGACAACTTGTCTTTGGATGTGTGAAAAGTTTGTTGTAAATAATTATAGATGCAAGCAGCATTCATTTTTGCTCTGCTACGTATAACTAACTATCGATGACTTCCATGTGAACAGTACCAAAACGCGCGTTGTCAAAAACGTGCGTTGAAGTATCGCCGACTAAATTAACTGTCATTCACATATTCACAATTCATCTATCTAATTGCTACAGAATTGACAGCTGATTCGGCTGCTGATTTTTGTTTATTGCATTGTTTTTATTCCTCTGCTGCGTGTTGGGCAAAGAGATAAATATAGATGTGGTGTTGATGACTAAATTGTTTGTATGGTACGAAAGAAGCAAAGCCCATTTAACCCAGCAGACGAGTTTATTGTGAAATTAACCAACAGCGGCTTAGTGTTATTAATAGTGTTGGAATAATCATAACTGCAATCAAGATGTCGTTGAATATCATGTGTGCAATTTGCAATGAATTCTACAAAAATATCGACTCAGTATACTCCACAACAGAATGTGGTCACTTGTTTCATTACGAGTGTCTGTTCCGATGGTTGGCCAGGTGAGTGTCCTAGTCAAATAATATAATTGTCCTTAGAACTTGAATTCTTCAACATCCTCTGAATCTCAGATCAAGTACTTGCCCACACTGCCGTCGCTCGTGCAACCGACGTCGTGTACATCGTGTGTATTTAAATTTTGGTGAGCGCACTGAATTGGATGATGAGGTAGATGCAATTCCATCCAATTTTCTACATTGGACCCTTTTGGAAGACACAAAAAGCATACCGTCTGGAGTTATTAAGTGTGGTACTGATCCCGAAGGTAATGATGCTTACGTGGCACGTGTAAACTTTAATGAAGATTTGCTACCTGCAAATTTTATACCAGCAAAAGAAGGTGCCTATGCGCCATGGAGCTGTCGTGCACATTACATTAAGGATGATATTGAACTGTTGTTAGACGCCGACACCAGCTGGGTGCCAGCTTCAAATGGCAATGTGCCAGAAAATGCAATTGTAACAGGTTACACGGAAATGGGTGAGGACTTATACACAGGTCGTGCGCAGTACGAAGGTATCTTGTTAGGTGGTAAGGTACATCGTTCCCATGGTGTGCTCTACATGCCATTCAATGGGCAAGAGGTAAATATAAAGGAGTACGAAGTTTTGGTGCGCAATGTACCACCACAACAACAAGAAACAAATCATTAAAATGAATGCTTAAAAAGAATCTAATCCGTGTAGGAAAATTTATCCACACACTGTTTTAACTAATAAGAGATATTGTGGGTTTTTATATATACATACTATGTTAATTGTATAAATAAATTATATAATAAAAATGATATGTAAGCCTATTCCTAGATATTGGCGTAAAAAAGGATAATTTATGTTCATCTTGTGCAATTTTACTTAAAAAATCATTGTGCGACTTAATAGTGTGCACCCATCCGAGTTTAATGTTTGTATTTCGAATCTTTATTTAACTTTAGCATTGCATCGTGTAATGAAACCTACATAAAAAATAATAAAATCGGTTCGGCAGCAAGTACCGTACAAACTACGTTCTCAAGAGAATTTTTTTTTAATGTTTCGATACTTCGAAAATCATTTCAGAATATCTTATGATTACAATATGGCACTATTTATCTAGATTAAACAAAATTTATAACCATGTACCTGAAACCCCTTTCAAAACTAAATTTTATAGAATTCAGAGAACTTTACAAAAAAAATGACGTCATATTGGGTGCGCCATTTTGAGTTTTAAAAAACTGAAAAAAGATTCGAAATAAGCACCCTCAAAAACCCCTATCTACCCCCTCGATACTTGAAATTATATATGAAATTTATATTGCGTGCATAAAAAAGTCAGTTTTTTATGAATAAAAAACGAACCGCTGGACCGATTTTTTCCAGACTCCTTTCAGATCTAAGTTATGACGTGGCGAATCGATTGATATGGTCATCAAAAAATTCTGTCCGGTAGTTATTGAGGAAACGAAAGCCAAAATATGTCTACATACGTACGTACATACGTACACACACACACACAGACATCAATCTAAAAATACTTGTAAACGATTGTCGAGGTCTTGAAACGTAAAGACAACACAAAATTACCTATTTCGATTTTCGGACCTATTATAAAAACTTCTCAAGAGAAGTTAAAAATCTGATTTAATATAAACTCTGTAACTATTTTATAAAATGTTGCGAAATGCAGCTACTTTGAACCGAAACATTGTGTACTTCACAGAACTAGGAAACATGTTTTCGACTGATTTCTTAGAAATTTAATTTACCATAGAATAATAAGAGAGACAAATTAACGAATTTTTGGCATTTTAACAAATGAGTTTTCACTATTTACAATATTTAACACAGTAATGGAGAAATGTAAAAGTATTGCAAATAGGAACACTATTTACAAAAAAATATTCTTTTGCCAATATATCTGAATCAATAATCTGATTTGAAAGAAATATCCTACGATAGCTTCCTCTTAATCTATAAATACTTTAAAACAGGACAACATAGAGTGCACTATACATATATAATTAAATATTTTGCTATAACGGGAAAACCGATTTTAAAGAATTTGTTTGCCGAAAAAGTTTTAAAAACAGAACTAAAATTTGAGTTTTACGATTCGTCTGCAGGTGGCGTTTTTATATCTGTGCTATTTCTGTTATATAGCGCTATTGCACCGATTTTGATAAATGATATCTCATTCTCTTTGTTGAATGAAGTAAATGCGAAACACATTAAAATAAGTTTAGAAGGTTGTTCTCAGCAAATTTAATATTCATTTGCCAATAACTTAAGCATAAGTACCTAATGCAAATTTAATACAATATTTAATAACAATGGCTTATAAATTCAGCACTCAAAACATTTATTCTATAATATTACCACAATGTTATAGATGTAACATGGATATCTCCAATTATTTTGCCCCCCATATACAGATTTTCGGAACTTCAATAAAAATAAGAACACTTCATTTGACCAAAATCAGTTCAGTGACTTAGGAGCTGTAACAAGCTTTTACAACTTCTAAGGACTGACAATCAATTTTGTAAGCCTTTGGAATGAAACGAAAAATAGAATTTTTGGCTTTGATTTAAATAATTTTCAAAAGCATTTAGTTCCGTAATTGCGGGCATTATAAAAAAATTGTTTTTTTTATGGTTGTGAAGGGCGATTTTTTGTGTTAATATAACAAGCTTCAACGATTTTATAAAAAATTAATATTATTATGTTATAGTAGCGAAAATGTTAGAAATTTATAACTTATTACAGCTAGTCGCTTTAAAAATTTGCCGTAAGCGGTTTTTAAACAATAAATATTAAATAATCTGTTAAATAAAAGATAAAGAATTGCCTGATTTCTGTGTTTTATTTTAATTAAAAGTTCTCATTTTAAAAAAAATTCATTAGAGCAAAAATGCATGTGAAAGAAGAGAAAAATATCAAACAAAGAGAAAAAGATTAGAAAGTTTAAGAATATAACTAAAAACAATTACAAAAATGCGATTTCGTCATTTTGGGAGCGGTTTTTGTCCATACCAATACTGCTGTCGTAATCAGCATCTTCGAAAACGGGGGATGACAAATGTTTTACTGATGGAATATGCGATTTTAACTTTTTTCTTTGGTCTAAAAACCGAAAATGCCGATATCTCGAAAACGACGTGAAAGAAAAAAAAATAATTTGATTTTCAGAATCAGCAGCCGATTTTACATAAGGAATGAATAGTGGCACCTAAAGTTCATACATTTTTTAATTATTTGTAAACTAGTGTAATACAAGTAAAAAAAAAAAAACTGTTGGTTAACTTTTAATTTTTTCATCTGGGTGGACTTCTGTGGAAATGCCCATATATGAAATCGAAGTTCGAGTTCTAAACATTAATTTTTTTGGACGAAACTTTGGAGAAACGCTCCACTCTCGTACCACTTCAAACCGCTTTTAATTACGTGAGGATACCACTGCATTTTATGCCCCAGATAAGGGTTGACATACTCCAAAATTATACACGGACCACATTGGACATTTGAGCCGCATATTTACCCCCGTATAATGTAAGGCGAAACAAGTGAGTACTTCTTGATGAAAAGTTCAAACGGCTTTTGTAAATATGTCCACTATTCACTTGGTTAATAAACTGTAAAAAATAAAATTCCAAGCAAGCGCACAGAAAAGAGGAAGCCGAGATTCTCAAGTCAGTCTATGATTACATGTTGGAGGAGTATATTTATATTGGCAACGTTGGTTTTTAATACGGGTGCAGATGCAGTCGTTTTGTTGCATATTTTATTACTCCACCGAAATTGTAATATTTGCCGATGCAGGGTAACAATTACTTTACATTGCGCGCAACCGCAATTAAAGTTATTATAGACGAACTTTTTCTTTTGTAGAAATACAAAAACAGTATTAGATGAAGTACGCTTTATTTAAACTTATGCTGTCTTCAATATTCTATATATACTTATATATATATATGTATGTTCTTAAATCTAGTACTTTGCTATAATATTTTTTTAAACTTATTATATTTTAACTGCATTTATTTATTAAAATAAGAAGCGCTGTGGTTGGTGAACAAATAAATTTAAAACAACCAAAATTTGTAAAATTAAATTTTATAATAAAAGAATAAATAAACATATAAAGTGTTAAATTGTAAACGTCTTTTAAACAATATGTATGTGTATATTAAACATATACATAACTTCGTAAATTGTTACTATTAATTTTTATTTGCTACTTGTAAAATCGTGTACAATTTCTTTAAATATTCATTTCAAAGCTATTTACAATGATGATGATTTAATATTTTGTTATTTCTTTTTGTTAGCATCTCATCTGTTTTATGCTGTAGTTTTTGAATATTTTTATAAATTAAAAATGGCAACAGGAAAGAGAACGCATATTTTTCCTGACATATTATTTTTGAAGATTGTTTCCGTTGAATAATGCAAATTTCAAATTAACTCAAACAAGATTAAATGTTAACTCAATATTAACATATGCACATCATTTAATAAAAAAAATCACTTAATCTGAATTTGAAAAATATTTATATGTACATACATAAGTAATATGTACATATAATCTAGTTTAATGTTAATTCAAATTACAAAGATATATGTACATCAGGGATGACCTTAAAAAGGTCGATCGAGAATTTCGGTACTACCGTCCCTTAGAATTGGTCAAAATATATAATAAATGCTTTCTGTAAGTGTGAAATATCTTCATATATGCCTCAAAACATCGTTTTTCGCTATTTTGAGCAAGGATAGTCCAAAATTTCTGGCATGTAGAACTAGTTAAACTGAAAATGAGGTTATGTTCACTCTTGCTCTTGCCACAAAATATATTAACCTCTGAACTGTGAAAATTCAAACAGCGGTAAGAAAAATAAAGGTTGAGTTTAGAGCTAGTAGAAAGCATTAGTTTTAAAATGAGCAAGGTATGACTGTATATCTCCAGGTGATTGAAGAAAAAAATAATTGTTATATGAAAAACCTAATGGGCACTTTTTTGGATAATATATATTATTTTGAATTTCGAACTATTCTAAGAGCGGTAGTATCAAAATTCCCGATATACCCTTTTAAGCTTCGCCTTAATGTGCGTATGTAAATAAGCCGTTATTTTTTGTTTTTTTATTGAACATTTTTAAAAACTATTTGTATTGAAATTAAATATTAACTAAAAATTTTGTGTAAAAAAAGAGTTTTAAGTAAAATAAATGTTAGTGACCATTTAAAATGGAAGTAAAATTCTTTCAATGCATTTATACATTAGATAAATGTAGACATTTTTTTTAATATAATTTGCTTAATATTTTAAAATATGAGAACGCAACATTTGACAAAGTTGTATAATTTCTACAATTATAAAAAGTTTACAATTTTATGCAAGAATAATATATTTTGAAATTTGTTTTTTAGGATTTATTTTTTAATAATTTTCTTTTTCGTATAATTTTACAAATAATTGTTTTTTAATTCTTTTTTTTAAAACGTAACATAACCACTAATGCGTTTTTATTTTTATTTCCATTTACCAATATGTAACTTTTGGATCGGGAAAAAACCTACTAAAATCAAAAAAACAAAATGCGATATTTTCGTAATTTCTTCTGTCATCCATGTCTAAATAAAATATTTCTTCTATATAAATAAATTACATGCTCAGGTAATTTATGGCTTGATTTCGGCAGGTCTTTAAATGGTCCAAAACTACGATAAATCTACTTTTTTTTGAATTTTTGCAGGTTATGCCAGTTTGCATATGCATATGTAGAGTCAAATATGATTCCTTAAAAAGATGTTGGGACAGCTCTGGATCCAATTTAATAAATTAAAGTAGTAAAATGCTAAACCAAAAAGCTTTGAGAAAGACTTTTAGCGTGTAAATAAAACCTTCAATAACTTGAATTAGCCGAATTTTTTGCACAATAATAATCTAGTATATAGTAAACAATATTTTGATTTCATATATCTTTTAAGAGATACATTTGTATTGAATGTAACATTTTTTTTAGCAAACCCGTGAACCTTTACATAAAGTTTAAAAAAGTAATTTGCGTACAAAGATTATAATCATCAAAATATATTTGATTTATCTTGCGACGAAATGTACTTCACTTCTAGTACGAAAAAATAAAGTTTAGGTTGGGAAAAAGTTGTGGAGAAACAAAAACTTGGGACTTTGAGACTGGAAAGCAGTTTTATTCATATAACTTCGAAAGTACGTAAAAGACAAGAAAATTTTTTACTTCGCCTAAAGTCTTTTTTTCATTTGTATTTTTTATGATTTTACGTAGAATGAAAGTTATCTGAGCTGGGATTAATTTAAACTTAAGTTTAGACATTACTTGAGTAACTAATTACATCAGAAAATATGTATCTACCTATTTTGATATGCTTCCTTTGTATTATAATAAACCTAACTAAAGAAATTATATAGGCTTAAGTATATGGTCGCGGATCAGCATTATTTACTTACAATTAGATAAAGAACAAAAATTATAAAAATGTTTTTAAAAAATTTAGTTGAACCGATTTAAAAATTTTAAATATCATTCTCTGGATTATTTAATGAGCTTTCAAGTAAGACACGGTAGTTATACGCAGCAAGTTTGCTGGCATCGCTAAGCTTTTAGGCAAAAAAAAGTGAAAAGGGATAGGGCACACACGTCACTGTACAGGCAACTTACTTTGTGCTTCCTCGTTGTCAGCATACTGCTTGATATTTTTTCATTGTTTAATTTTATATTTTAATTTGTTTTTTACACTATTTTAAGCTTTATTTCTTTAATTTTAGCTTTTGCAATAAAAAATAAAAGCAAAAATTAATGTTTTCACAGTGAGGGAAAAATGTAACGGACAAGCCAAAGAGAAAGTTTAAAAGGAAATTTTAAATAACTTGCAAACAATAATTGCTTCACCAGCTATATCTCAATAAATAACGCTGACCAGTGACCTTAAAGATATGAGCTAAAAGTTTTTGAAGTTTATTAGTTTGCTACACTCATTTCGTAAAGTTTCAGACACTATTCGTCAAGTTTCGTTTCTGCACAGCTTTTTACCAAACTATGTATATCTTTTTAATATATGAATGTAAAAGTCACTTTTTACACAAATTTAATGTTCTTTTGAAAAAGGCTGTTAAGTTAAGCCTTACCAGCCTTTTTCAAAACAACATTAAATATATCTTTTTAATTTTTTCACTGTTTGTCTAAAATTTTTAATTTTTTTTAAATAATGCTTTAAAGTTCAAAACTACGGTCAAATCTATATAATATAACTGTTGAGCAAAACCGTTCAGATTCAACTGTTACATTACATTTTGACGAGTACTCCTTTGTATAACTCGAATATTTATACAATTTTTTTAAAGAACTAATATTACTATTATAAATATTTTTTAGAACTTTTATGTTAATCTAAAGTTTGCTTTATATTATCATATCAAGTTCATCATTGTTCAACTCAAATCAAAAGATAAAATATTTGTAAAACGTAACAGCTAATAAAAAAAACACATATGTGAGTAATTCCTAACGTTAAAAGAAATGTCACTGCATTCATGTACTTATATTTTTTTTTGTTTTACCAAGATCTTTTCGCCTTCCTCTTCGCCCACGCTTTCGTCGTCTTGGTTTTTTAGTGTCGTCTGTTTGTGTCGCACTATAATCTCCCTGTTTTTTGTCAGATGTTTCTATTATTTCTCATTTCTTCGAAGACAAGTAGTTCATGTATTTTGTTGTATTTCTTGCATTTCGTACTAATTCACTGTTACTATCTTTCGCATCCCAAGTAGACTCCTCCGGCTGTCCATGCAGACTATGTGTATCCTCCCAGGATTCCTTTTGTGGGGGCTGCTGTTGTTGCTGTGACCTTCTTTCGAAATTACGATTTTGTCGATTATGACGACGATCTAAAGTATTTGTGGATGTTTCACTTGCTAAGCTACTTTGACTGCTGTAACGTGCGTTATAGTTGCGACCGCTACGATTACGTGAGCCAGCGCCGCCACCACTACCACCGCGATTATATTGATTGCCATAATGAGTAGGACTTTGACTTGAACGATTATATGATGGATTACCATCATCTAAATTTGATTTGCTTGGACGTGGCAGAGTGCGTGCACGTGATGAGCTGCGACTATTTGATTCTGGCCCATTTGAGGGATATGAAGAATTTTCATCATGGTTCGAGTTTGACATATTGTTATTGGAGCGACGCCACGTATCACTCTTGATATGATCATTATTATCTTTGTTGTTGTGCTGCCTTTGATGTTGATTTTTTTGGAACCGCGGTGGTTTATCATACATTTGACGATTATTGTAGCTACGCCCTCCACGTCGATTATTGTTGTTGCCACGTTCATAGTTGCTAATGTAAGAGCGCTCACTGCGATCATCACGCTGTGATTGACGATCCCAATTCGAATTAGCAAGTGAGTTATATTGGCTACCGTTGCTACGTTCCATTTTCTCTTGTGAGTGCTTAAGTCGGTCATTAATGCTGTACAACCGAATGCTGCCACCTTCACTGCGTACACTTTGGCGATCATCTTCGAAACTGGCGCTAAAACGACGTTGTTGAATTCGTTGACCACCTCCCATGCGATCATTTTGTTGATCAGAGTTATCACGATTGAAGCGTGGTGCACGCCACCGTGGAAGAGGTTTGGATTGATCACGTTCCTCACCTGTTTGTTGATGTTGGTCGTCATTGCTAAAATAAATTTACAATATGACCTTTTTTTTTAGAACAATTCAATTTATTACATTTATTAGGAAAGATAGGTAACTATGCCAACGAACAATAAGATATGCTGGTTATAAATAAAAGATGAATTAAATTTTCATGCTTTTAGCTAGAATATATCGACTGGAAGGCTCGCACTTGACTGTTTTTCAAAATTGAACATTTACAACATTTGCGCGGTTATACGTTGATATTTACTTACTTATTAATATTGGTGTTATGTTTCAATGGCCTCGGAGTGTTGCGTTGTTGGTTGGTATACGAACGTCTTGAATTTCTGCTTGAACTATCACGTTGATTGTCATAGTTGCTGCCGGGAGAAAGCAAGTGATCGCCTTTTTCACCATAGCTGTTGTTTTGTTTGCCTCTATTATCGCCGTCACCACCGATCCCGCCATCATTATCACAATTTAACTCACTACCAAATTCGGTTTCATAAAATGATTCCTCACAAACTTGTTCACTCCATTTTTTTACAGGCTTCTCATAGGAATCATCACCAGCACTACCGCCGCCATTGGCATTTGCAAAACGGTTTTCTTGCGAAGCATCAACATAGTTGGGTTCTTGTTCTTTCAAAGGAGTTTGCTGTGTTTGTTGTTGAATAGGTTGTGTAACTTGAATAGGTGGTTGCGGTTGATATGTTAACTGATGTTGCTGCTGTAGTGGATGTTGTTGTAGTAGTGGCTCTTGTGATAAGTTATTGTTGCCTTCATCATCATCATCTTGGACTAGATATTTTGTGTACATTTCTTCTAGTTGAGCCCCCAAATTAGCAAAATTACTATAATACAAATCGAGTGTCATCAGAAGCAAAGCTTTTACAGCAGGTTTCAGTGATGGATGCTCAATAAGATTACGACGTATGTGAAAGAGTAACTGTGTCAATTCTGCTTTGTGCTTTGCACGCATTATATCACCATTCAATGTAATTTGTGATAGTATTAATTTTGCCAATTTAACATCAAAAACTTCTACTTCGCTTACTTCTCGTATAAGCAGACCAAGTAATGATTCACCCAAGATGGTTATGGGTGTGTTATCGGCAAGGCGCACACGATGATAGTATTCACCGAGTAATGTTATAGAATTATAAAGTCGCTCTTTGTTGTGCAAACGGTAATTATCGGCATTGAGAAAGTTGGTTTCTAGTATTTTAAGCATGGCACTGCGTACTTTAGTCTCGTTCATAGCTAAAGCATCAAAATTACGTGATGAAAAAAGTAACGCAAATTTTAAGGAAGTATCGCCGTCGGAAAGCACTTTTTCGTTTATGTACTCCATGGATTCACTAAAAGAAGTACATATAATAAATAATTATTAGTATTTCAATATAGGGCAAAAACCTAAGTAAGAATTCAATTCTATGGTATGCGAATAGGTAAGAGTTTTTCATATAACTGCATTTCGAAATTATTCTATTTGAGATTGTGAAGTTTTAATGTAGTTTTTTCTCTCCTCTTTCTGTAAAATTTCAAAAATATGACTTAGGGCCTTTCTATCCGAGTGAGACGATATGTACTTTCAATGATATGGAATATCTTAAATGAAATTATAATTTTGATCACTAACAGCTACCAAAGATTCAGACAAATTGATAACACACCTTTGCTCAAATTTGTCTAAAATGATTTTTGATGTTAGATATTGATTTATCCTTGGAAAGTGCATTTAAATTATTTTTATATAAAAAGAACACATTCATTTTAGAGACCAGTTTGCCTACTGGTTATACAGTGGCTCACAGCTTATTTGATACAGTGCGTACTTTTAACTTCAATGCTCTGTAACTTTGAAACTAAGTGGAATATGAAAAAAAGTTTGATACCCTTTGAAAGAACGAAAATTGTGGTTTAAAAACAATGTTTATTTATTGTAAAAAAATATTACCTGGAATTTTTATAATAGAAAATCGAAATAAACTACTAAATTTCATGTCACAACTTATTTGATACAGACATGTATAAATTGAAAAAACAATGTTTAAAATAATGATTTTGTAATCTTAGATATGTAGTGTGGTAGCCTTTTGGTCAACTACAGCTTAAAGATGGTTTGGCATCGAAGCTGCAAATTTTTTATTGGTATTTGGCGAATTATAGCGCCACTCAATTTTAAGTGCCTTTTTAGGTCGTTTTTGTTTGAAATGTTGTGCATTCGGGAATTTTTTTCCAAAGTCGCCCATAAATTTACAAGCACATTTAGGTCAGGTGCCTATGCTGGCGGTGCCATCAAATAAGGGCAATTGTATATTAACCAGAATGGAACTAAAACCGCTTGGTATTTTGGGTTTTTATCTTAGTAAAACCGTAAATTTGTCTGCATGCCCAGATTTTCGGCACTATGCAACTAATTGACACTTATAATCTGAAGACACATATCCATACTCATGATATTTTTCATAAAAGCCAAATTTCCGGTACCAACAGCTGCAAGCATTTCTCCATGTTAAACCTTAATAGTTAAATCATGTGCCGCACTTCACATCTATGGATATGACAGTTTTTGACAGAATCCGAAGAGTCAACAATGAAAGATGCTAAGGATTTATCGGTTTATGTTCAGATCCGGGTATTTTGCGGAAGGATTTGGAGCGGATTTATCAATTTTCGACCAGGATACATTGACGATAGAGAAAGATATGTAGGAAAACAACCAATTGACATCATTAAAAAAAAAAAAAAGTAAAAATGTCATTTATCGGTTTTTGTTCCGACGCTCCTCAAATATAATGCACATCTTCTCTGTTGAAATTAGTTACACAACAGACTTACAAAAAAACTGTCTTTATAAAAACAACAGGGCTGTCTTTCTTTTATTTTTTGTGCTACAACTCATATAAATATCACTATTTTTGCAAAGGTTAATGTACTATCTGACGCAAAAATTACTAAACATAATAAACAAACGAAAACGTATACACCCGTTGTGTTCATGAACTTACATTCAAATTGTTATACGTAATATAAAAATTTTCCAAACGCAAGGTTATTTCACAGGTATTACTCATATTGTGAATGTTTGTCAATTTTTTACAAGCTTTGCAAACAAATTTTTCGCTTTCCTAATGATATGCTCACATAGTATTACAGAAACGAGGTTTATGAAAGAGAAGCACACCTGAGCCATTCAAGTTTTTGGCATTCATGAGCTACACTGACATACTGAGTTCGATCACCTAAAGCTGTAAATTCAAAGTTATTTTATGGATCCGAAGCCGAATATAGTAACTGTTTAAAATCAAGTAAAGTAAGGTAAAACACCAGGATCATTCATGTAGGGTGAAAGCCATATGAGATTGAAAAGAAATTGTTAATTTTTAGCTGCTGTGCAGTCCTTTGATTTATTTCATTTATTCTAATTATAATGAATAACAAGTTGTCATTCATCACTTCAACGCCACTTCTAACAATTCTTGGTGGCCTGACGAAAATAAAGTGAGATAGGGTGGGATGGAAGGAAATCTTGATGTATCCACCATGTAAAATTTTTATTTCACTAATCGATGAACAAAGGTCGAAATTCTATTTTGGATATTTAATGTGGTGGGTCTGGACCAGGGTTACCAAGTCGTACAGAAGCAATTCCCGACTTTTCGGAAAAAAATAGTTTTTTTACGATTTAAATTTTTGGTCCGCAATATTATAAAAAATTAATACGTAAAATGGTAACAAGCTTCATTTTTTCCGACAAAAACCTAATATTTGTTTTTTTTATGCTCGTTAAACAAAAAATTTAAGTTCATTTCACAAAAAATCTTCAAATTCCAGCTGTCCGGCAGTTTCAGAAATTTTTCAATTTCTACATGCTCCAGTCTTTGACACGATATTCAAAGACCGGGTCAATCCCGGTCAGTTGGTAACCCTGGTCTAAACCCTATATGGAACCGTTTTTGTCCTAATTTAAGAAAGAAATTTTTCCACCAATCGAAGATGGATTTCAGTCAGTTTTGACCTATTTCTGCATCACCGCAAGTGATGTCCAAAATCTGTTTACGACCTTTCTACATCGATTGGAGCAAAAGAAAATTTTTCCGGAAAATGGGTCAAAAACGGTTTCTTCTAAAGTTTCAATACAGGCTTACACTTCAATATGGTCAGACGAAAATCAGTTACTCACTTGTTTCGCCATACCCGTATTAAGGTAAATTAAAACCTGACGTGATAAAACATTTCAGTATACGGATATCGATTTAAAATCAAAAGGTCTACTAGAAAAAAATCTTATTTCTAATGTTGGGTAGTGAAATTTTAAAAGAAAAACAATTTCTGTTTTAGGCGCTATTTATTCAATTTTAAGGATATATCGTCAGGACAATTAGAAATTCTTGAGTAAAAGCTCCTGAGTGATAGCTTTGAATTCGATTTATTTTTTTGCGGTTTGGGTTTTGCTCTCTTTTAAGCGGCCCTAATTGCATAGAACAAACTATACAACTGACTCAGTTTAACTGAGCAAATCTTACATAATTAAATGAATCTCTTGCGACAAATGCGTATTACTCATGCATTAAATTTTTAAAAGAAAAACCGTCTTAACTTTAAAAAAACAAAAACGAAGCTTACCACAACATATTCTCATCGCGTACAATGTTGCAAAAATCCATTTCAATGGATTTTATTTTATGATTCATAATGATGCCATCGTCCTGTAGATCTAAACCGCGTATCATTTCAATAATGTGATCGTACGGGCATCCTGTAGTAGTCGGTTGCAAAAAATTACAAACATCGCGTAAGCGATTACCAGGATTGGCGTTAGTTGTGACAGTTGGTAGTTGCTGCGGACTGACCATTTGTTGACTATGAATGTAAGGGTTGTTGTTGCTGGTACTGCTGTTAGTCGCTACAGTATTCATATTGTTGTTGCCAATTATGTTAGCCATGTTTATTGTCGTTGTCTTATTGATGCTGTTGTCGTCTGTGTGGCAGTTTTGTTTTTTGAGTTTACTAACTCGGTTTACTTGTGAATTTTTCTGTAATGGGCAGTCTTTGTTGTTGCAATTTATTTACAATTTATTGCATATTTTGATGTTTTTATTGAATTTGCATCCACCTGCGTGAGCCGCTGTTGGATTTTAATTGCGTATTTTAAAGATTTTCAATCGTTTCTTTGATTTCTGTTTGTTCTATTTCGTATTTAGACTGCTGTGCGCCGTCCACCGTTCAGTCGCTTGCTGGTGTAAAAAAGCGAAAGAAATTTAAAAGCAAAACTGAAAGATATGGCTGATGGCGCTTTGCGTCGTAGCTTGTGTGTAGGACTTCTTTGCTACTTCTTCTAGCTGGGCACCCAAATTTCCCTTGTATTAGTGAACTTTTTCTTGTTTTCTATTAAATGCACTATTGGTACGTTTTATTTATAATTTGTGTTTATAGTAAAGACTTATTTATGTATAATTTAAATAGAAAAGCGTTTTGTTGAAATTGCGTGAAATTTTTCACTAGCGCAATGAAAGAAGAATGAAATTTCGCTTTTTGACAGCACAACGATTAAAACTGTCAAATGAATTTGCCGCGAATTTAACGCAGCGAGTCTCGTTTTATTAATATTTAGTAAAATTATAGCAAAATACACAAAAATTCAATGTGAGAAAATAATTCATAGAAAATGGTAACACTTTAATAAACAATAACTAAGGGCCTGCACATATGCATACATATAGACTATTGGCTCCAATCAAATAATTTACTCGGCCTGCCAATTGATTGCCGATTAAGCAATTGGTTGTTGGACAATTAAATATTTAAGTGCCGAATTGATTAATTTATTGTTTTGTTGCAATTAAAGTATATATGTATGTATATGCGTTAAAGAAAATAAAGAAAACTAAAATAGTACAGTGTAAATGCAATTAAAAGCGATATATTTTTCGAATTAATTGGTTGATCAGCTGTCGCACAACTTGTGGGCTGTCACTTTTCCTTTTCAATTTAAGAATCTGTCAAGTATTTAGGTTTAAATACAGTTTAGCATACAATCGAAATTGATTATAAACCAAATATTTTCTTATGTGCTTTTGTATGAATAAATATACACAATACAAGACCAAATACTAAAGATCGTGAATGCCGCTATTATTTGTAAAAAAATAAATCTTATTTCAATGCAAGGATTTTATTATACAGAAAAAATTAAAATAAAATCTATAATTTTTTCATATTCTCATCATATTTTTGCGCTAAATCTCATTATATTGTATATCTAGAACGATATATGTATGTACATACTTTCCTTTGGTTCGCTAAACTGCGAAAACACTTTTTGCTGCAGCACTGCATAATTATGTTTCTCATATTGTGCATCGACTCCATCAAAATACTACTTTTGGATTAAAGAAACTCAATTTTAAAAGAAAATTCGTTGCTATAAATGACGATTTAGATTTTATTTCGTGTAAATGCGTAACTACAGTTTAACTTATAATGTGTTTAAGTGTATTTTGTATAAAATTTAATCATATTGCATTCAAATTTAATAAAATACATAATAGAGATAAAATTAACAGAGATAAATATAAATATTTTTGAAAAGTTAATTTTGTACCGATCCCAAAAAATATATACCTCTATCAATTTATATTTTTTTATCCAAATGCATTCAAAGTTTTGGAATTTTACACATCTCTTCGGTTATCTCTATAAATAGACACAATAGAGTAAATTAGAGGCTAGACCCGAATCAAGATCTGTTAGGTGTACTTATAAGAACTTTAGTTTTAAACTTTTTAGTATCAAATTTTCTATTACATTAATTAGCTAGAGAAAATATTGATTTTCTTAGAGATTATTGCGAAAAATCCGAAAGTTTGAGCAAATTTAAGAAAAAAATGTGACGTGATGGACAAAAATATTGTATGTAAAATTTTAACAGCTCAAAATTATTGTGGCTTTCAGAAAACATATTTTATCAAAATAATACAAATATTAGATTAATCTCTCGCATTAAAAAAAACCAAAATTTAATATTAAGATAAAACAATATTTACGCCGTTAATTTTAGTATGCATATGTAGGTATGTAGATTAACATTGGTATATTATTTTCTTATCTTAGTTCTTTAAAATAAGCTCTTCATTCTATCTGATAGAAAAATTTAAGATAAAAAGAATGCATATGTATGTAATTTATTTCTTGGTTTTTGCTGCTTAGCATACAAGTTATAAAACAACGTATGAATATATATATGTATGTATAAATAAACAATCTCATATCAAACGATAAAGAATTAGTTTTTTTTTATAATGATAAAATTATACAAATGTTTATTCGTTTGCTTAAATTTAATGTAAAGAATAATTTAGTAAAAACGTACCTAGTACACAACTAACAATCTTATTATGTAACGTTGCAAAAGGATAGTTTTAGTAGATTTCTTATGATTGTATTTATGTAGTATGAAACTTTTATGTATAAAAATTATGTTTGCTGCTAATGTTAACGCTCCTTCTCATGATGTACACATTAGTTATTTTTGAAAAGTGCATCGGAATATTCAGCTTTATCGGCGGTAACAGTTCTTCAATGCAAGCAGCCGGCCAAATTATATTTAAGAAAATGCTCTAAAATGCTAATGGCGTTTTCCAACAATCAGCATTGACAGGTCAGCATGCACATTTACTCTTTGTTTCTGTTGCACTCTGTTCTGCGGAATTATTTAAGTTGAACTTTTCGCTATCGGCAATATCAGCGGCGCTTATTAGTTTATCGTTGAGTAGAATCTGTAAGGAGAAAATGTGAAAGATAAGTATGCCGTGTTATATATATAAGTAACCGTCAAAACTGATTGACTGGACAAACCAGTTTGGCCAAGCCCAACCTATGGCACTGAATATTTACCTAGACTCTAATGCGAAACCGGAAACGCCGGAAATATTATTTGTCCCCATTTTCAGAAAATATTAAGAAGTTGAATCCAAATCTGGCTGCAAAACTGTACGAGTACTTAAGTATATTAGAACACTTCTCCCTTAATATGCCAGTGAAAATCCAAAATTCGAAGATAACTTTTTTGGTACATCTCAAAGCTCTGACGTATAAAAAAAATTTCGTGGCTGAACTTAGATTAAACAAGGCATACGGAAAGTGCTATTTGAATTGCCGTGAACCAAGTTTTTTCCACTTAGAATAACTTTTAATTTTGAAGTGCAAGAAAAGTTCTACGACCAGAATTGCATTCAGAACTAGAAAATCCATAAGAACAATACATTTGTCGAAGGGGTTAAGATGTACAACCCAGTAAGAATAGTGATAGCTTAATAGGGTGTATGCAAGACATCATTGCTAAAATTTTATGAGATTCATCGTTGTCCGTTGGTTAAAATATCAGCTCCACAAAAATATGATACAAGATCTTGTCCAACTGACGCCTTACTTAATATAAAATACAAACTGAAAATATCAATGTGAGTACATCGTCGACAGATCAGATCTTTTTACAAACACTAAGACAAATCTTCGGAAATCGATTTCAGAGTATGGAATTATTTAGGCTTGAATCGATGTTCAAAGCACCAGAGCATTGCTGCCTAAAATATTAACATCGCCTGTTTGAGTATTTGACAATGGAAAGAGTTGCGTAACAGACGCTGGCGTCTTTTGAAACAAAATCTTGCGTCGAATATGTTCCCTTTGTGAGGCAATACACTAGCGAAAAAAATTTAGTATTCACAGTCGTCAAGTTCGACGAGAAATTAAAAGCGAAATCAACGATTTAGGGGAAATAAGTAAGAAGTTTCTACTTTTCATTTAGATTTTCTATATGATTTCTAATAAATTTTCAAAAAATACCTTATTGACTAAAGCTCTTGCAGCTTCCTCGATGTTAATATTTTCCTTGGCCGATGTTTCAAACCATCCGGCAAAACCATTGTCCCGTACATATTCATCCATTTTTTCTGGCGTTGTCACAACTCCTTGTTTGTCTTGATCACACTATACGTTTTGTAAAATAAAAGAAATCGAAATATTTTCTATGTAGATGCAATAAATAAATAATTGTAATATCGCTGGTACCTTATTCGCTAACAAAATACAAGGTATTGGACTGCCATCTGGCAACTGCACCTTTGAATCCAAATCCTCTTTCCACTTAGCAACGCAATCAAATGTACCACTGCGCGTTACATCGAACACAATAAAAGCACCAACGGCTTCTTTATAATAAACACGTGTCATATTGCCGAAACGCTCTTGACCAGCAATATCCCACAATTGTAAGCGCACAATTGTGTTAGCATCCCAATGTAAAACCTTTAACGCAAAGTCAACGCCAATTGTGGCTCGATAATTTTGACTGAAAAATTGGTGCACATAACGTTTGATGAAGGAAGTTTTGCCTGTACCAAGCTCACCGATGACTAGGATTTTGTAAAGATGCTCACGCTTCTCAGCAGTAGAAGTCATAATTTGCTAAAAAAAAAGAGAAACAAAGAAATGTTTAAAGCTGTGCAATGTTTAAAATGTTAAAGTCCTTAAGAGTTATCAATACTCCCACGATATTAACAGTATCGCATTGATTTCTGTGGATGCCCCATGAGCAAGATTTAGAGAAGCAGATAAGCGTATCAGAAAGTTATTTAGTAAGTTACGTGTAACGCTTACTTATTTTATATCAACTGAAATCAGTACGGTTATAGAGAAACCAAATATGGAATGTGTTTGAGATAAGAAATTGCGCCATTTTTTAGAAACAACATCACCATCACACTCATAATTCATAAATTCATGGTGTTTACCTCTACCACACGCAGATGTCGTTGTTTCGTGGCTTCCTTTTTAGTTATCTGATATTTTGAGCTTTCGTGCTCAATAAATCTCACCAAATTAACAGAGACACATTATCTTCTAAAAGTTGCAGTTAAATTGTTGTATACGCTTAATGGGTCCCCTTCAAGGAGCTTCCTCATCCCAGCTATTACGTTGTTTTCAAAGCCACGGTGGCCAGGCACCCAGAAAGGGCATATGCCAGAATGTCAACGTAAAAATTTTTGCGATCGAAACATTACATGCTCCGTCGCCATACTTATCGCCACCAAACTCGGCCTGAAAGATACTACTGTCGAGAAATAGTGTATAATTTAGCTAAACGTTAGTAGTCTGATTGTATAATTGGTTTATTTTGTATCGAAGACGAAGATGATAAAAACGAATAACACTACAAAGGTATGAGAACCGATTTTGGTTTGGGCAGAGATTGTTGAATCTAATTTGTGCGAGTCCTGGTGTTATAAGATGGCCATCTTAGAATCGATCTTTTGGGCACCAAGTTCATTAATCAGTAATTTTAGTTATGTTATTTGACCAACAACTTATTTGACTTACAACTTAATGCTGTTGGAATTTTTATTTTCAGAGTGTCCTAGATTGCCATCATTCTGACAATTGAGAAACACATTTCATGCAATTTATCACGAGAAAGAAACTTTGAAAAATATTGAACGATGTTTATTTTATAAGAATTTGAGAGACAAAAATAGCCAATTACCCACCCGTTATTATATCCAAATACAGTATTCCAAGTTAAGGTATCATCTATTTTATTTATAAATCGATTTTCTTAATGTTCTTTTTTTATAATTATTTCACAAACACAAGAATTAATCAAAAACAGTTTTCTCAATTTTTTTTTGAAAAAACAAAGTCGTTGTTCATATTTGGCTACAGTCCATTTAAGTCAGCATACCATTAACAGAGACTTAAATAAACTTTTCAAACTCAGTAAAACGCGTTTAATCCTTTTGTTTAGGTTTATTATCACTGAATTCAAAAGTGTAACTTAACCATTTTAATATGGTATTATTACGACCAGACTTAATTTTAATATAGCGTGTCGGTACAACAGAGCATTCGAACTCAAATAAACCGTACAACACGACTGAACACAATTTTTAACCTCAGTAGCTTTACATTACTTCCGCAATGAAATATAATCGCTGAGCGAATGTCCGTCTACTCTTTAACTGTCTGCGACGCTGGCAGGCATTAGTTAGTTGAACGACTTTGATTCTTAATTTCTCTTTTTCATAAGCCCTTTTCAGACTGACGAAAGAAGGCAGAAATTATTCCCGCCGGAGAAAGCAGAATGAGAGAACTACGTAGACATTAGATTTGTGCTTGCACTTATTCGGCTTCCACGAGCTTAGAAGAAAAACCTTGTGTGTCATTGTTTCCAGAGCGTTTAACAGCGACAGCGATTTTTACAAATCTAACAAATTCACTAAAATACGCGCTTTTTTACAAAGTCTCAATAAAGCGATTAATGGATTAGGCGAACATTAAGTTGTTGTCGTCTTACCGGTTCTCCTTGATCCATTGTTAAGTCGCCAAAAGCGGGCATTTGTTGATTATCTCCTTGATCTCCTTCTTCAGATTCTAGTGAATAATCACTGACTGCTGAATAAAGAAAACTTAAGGCTTCCCGTCTGCTTTCAGGTCTACTTGCAGACCCTTCGTCCTTTTCAGGTGGATTTTCGTCGCCGTCGTCGTAAAGTGTCGGCTGTGCCACGTAACGTATGCGTCGACGACTTGTCTCACTAATAGGACTCTGGCTCTGAGATTCCGAGCTCTTGTTGGAATCACAGGATATTTCTCCGTAGTTTCTTGCGTAAGAATGCTGCTGCTGTTGTGCGCTTTCCGCAGACGAAATGGCTTCGTCTAGATCACTGCTATGTGCCGATGCAACTGATTTCGTTGCTCCTGGTAAAAAACGTGTAGCCAGATATAACTGCTCTGATGGCAACGGAGAGTGACTACGGCGTTCTGGTGAACGAGTTTCTGGCGTCGATGTGCCGCTTGGTATCGGTGGTGGGGGATATGTTGGCGGTTGTAGTGTCAATGGTTTCTGTTCCGTTTGTAAGTCGGTGTGGGAAATTGTTGGTGCGAGTGATGGTGGTGGTGATGATGACAGTGACAACGTTTTAGATGCTTGTGACTCTGATTGCAATTGAAATTGAATCTGTCGTTGATGTTGCGCTGAATCAGTTTTGGTTGTTACTTCTGTGATTTCTATTGATGGCGTCTTTACTGTAGCTGGTGTAGGTGAAGTCGTTGTAGTGGTTGGTGGTATCTCATTACCAATCGTGGTCGTATCTATTGTTTCTGTGGCTGTGGTTGTTGTTGGTGTACTAGGGCTGGGAAATCGATGGCCGCGTTCAATTCCGTCTTGTGGATTGTGCATTAAGTCCGATTGAGATTTTAACGATTCCGCTTCAATAATGGGAGATTTAGCTGCAGCAGTTTTTTGTTGCTGTTGCTGCTCTTGTTGCTGCTGTAATTTCTGTTGTTGCTTTACTGCAGTTTTTAGTGTATGTTTTGCTGGTATCAGTCTCGGCGAGGTAAGTGTAGCTGCAGCTCTTGTAGTTGGCTTACGTATGGCTCCGGTGGCAGTTGATGATTGACTAATTGGGGCTAAACCGACAGTAGAGACAGCAACATCAGAGCTGGCAGCAATGACACGACTTGGCTTCGTTGGTGCGCGTTCACGAGGTGGTGTGTCCCGTGTACTGCGAGTGATAACAAACTTCTCTTTCTCCTCAGTTGATTGGGTGGTAGGTTGAGTTAGCGTAGAAGCTGCTGAGGCGGTCGTTGTTTGTGTAATTTTTTTGTTATTAGTTGTCTTTGTGGTTTTGGTTGTAGTAGTGGTAGCGATCTGTTTAGTAGTGCTGCTAGTGATTTTCTTTGATTTAAGCTTCTTCTTAGTTTTTGCTTTAGGGTCGGACACACCACTTTTTAATGGAGATGAACCGGGTGAAGGAGAACGACTTCTCACTAACGACGATGCTTTTACTAATATTGATTGTTTTGTTTTGGATGGTTCTATATCCGCTGGTATTAAATAGTCCTTTTCTTTTGTTGTGTCTATGGTGGGTACCTTGTCTGATGAGCTGGCACCACTACCAGCTATTTCGCCTGTAGTTTGTACGGAAATTTCGCTTTGGGTGTGTTCGATTTTCTTACCACGTATAGTAATTTGTACTTTGCGTATGCGATCAAGACGATGTAAGCTGCCACCACCACCAGATAAGGAGTCAGCAGATACTAAACTAGTGTGTGACTCCTTTAGGGTATCCGTAATAGCGGACAACTGTGGTCCTAATGAATGCTGCGTGGGTAGTGTAGAACGTCGTTCTAGTGTATTTGTTGTTTGTGTGCCACTATTAGAAACTAAAATTATGTTATCCTCTTCATCTGTTATTTTCTTTGAGCTGCTCTTAGTTCTCTTCAGACCACCCAGAAGAAAACGTCTGGACAAGCTGCTTTTCTTCTTAGCAGGCTTTTCGTCGATATGCGCGTCAACAGATTGCGATTTCTCAGTTGGTTCGGGGGGTACAGTTGTATCAGTTAACTCTAAAGCTTTTTTAGTTATGGGATGTTCTTTCTTTCGTGTAGACTTAGAGAGTCTACGAAATGCAGCAGAAAAACGTGAACGTGATTTTTGTTTTGTGCGTTGTGTTTCAGGATCTGATTGACATCCAGTTTGTGGTTCTATAATATCGGATGCACCCAAAATACAATCAAGGGAGACAGGTCCTTTCGAAATTGAAGGTGCAATATCCAAGTTTTCCTCGTCAATAGTGATTATTTTTGAAGAATCAGTGTTTTGCATATTACGTTAGTCAAAGGGAATTAAGCGTAATACCGGAATTTTTAGATGTGATTTTTTTTGCAATTTATTACTCTGTCACTACAAAAAAACGTTTGTTCCGTGCGTTGGTAAATGAAAAAACTGAAAGCAAAAGTTCTCGCTTCTTATGTAATCTTCAGTGAGAGAGATCGTAAACAAAAGACAATATCGTAAACCGTGACTTATTTTAGCTTAAGCCATTATTTGCTTAAAGACAACGTTATCACACACTCACTGAAGTTTTACTTAATTTAAATTTGCCATCAACAAATATTTTCTTAGATTCAAGCACATTTTATGTACTTTGAAACACTACACTCGGCACCAATTAAAATTCAACGTTAAGTTAAAAGCCCATAACGTCGTTTTACGTTAAACAACCACAACAAAACGCAGCATCCTTTTCTATTAAGGAATTAGGAATATGAAATTTTTAGCCACCACTACAACACTTTAAGCCAACTTCCACCAAACGTGCTCTTCTCCTAAATTCCGTCAGCCTTTTTCGTAATCTTAACCGGACAACAAATAAATTTTAACTGAAACCAAATTTCTGACTGTCCCTGCTCTTATATAAAATTTAAAATATGTAGCAATGTTCCATCTAGTCTGATCTGGTCGTTTACAGTGCAGCAACAAGCCAACCGCGAAGTGTTTATACTACATTGTAGACTAACTAGACTATGGGTACTGTATAGTGTACTCGGGTGGTTTTCATTACACTAGTTGGTATTGCACAAAAACAAAAAAATCCATATGCAACACGTACGAAATGAGCACAAATTGAGGTATAGAAACTTGAGTTGCACTCATGTGGTTGGTTGTCACAAATATGGGCGCTAGGTTGTTAGCAACTAACCAATCAACAAACCACCCCTTGCGCTGAAAGCGCCATTGGCAGCAGCATAATGTTCTAAGGGTATCAATCAATGCTTTTGTTCGAGATTTTGTGAAAACTAGACTTGTTCTCAAAATTGAGCACAACCACAAAATTGAATATAATACTTTATTTAAGTAGACTATATCACAAGCTACCTTCGGAAAGCAGCAATAGATATTTTTGTATCAGTTAAATATGACTGATTAGTTTCCAAAATGAAAGGCAATAAGACTTGAATGCAATACTTTGTTCAAAACTGATTATATATAAAACGGACTTGTAGTTTAAGTAAGAGATTAATAAGATCTTTGTTTTATATATTCGGAATAGATTAAAAAGGTTCGCGACAATTGGCGGTTATATTCAATTGATCGAATAGAATAAACGCAAGGCATACATGGTGTGAGTTATAAATTTATCCAGCCAAGTAAAAATCAAGCGTTCGTAATTGTGCCTCCAGAAAGACGCAGTGGACTACGTCTAGGGATGCCTTGGAGGTTGTCTTGAATCTTGTTTCCCTTCACTTGTTTTGCAAGCAGATGGCAGCCAAGACAATCTTTGTAATTGATTTTTTTTTTGTTCCTCGCCAGTTAATAATTTCTATTGTTCTATCATTCAATCAATTTCATTATATGCAAGTTAGTAAATAAATTTGGATCTACGTTTCAAAGACCTTGATCGAACAGTGTCGTATAACATCAAAAAGTTCGGTAGAAATTAAGGAGTATGGGAATATTTCGAAAATTTGTTATATTAAAAACAAAAAGTTTAACATCAAAAAATGTCGAATAATCGAACAGTGTCGAATATAATCCAAAAATATCAGGAAAGTGGATATGCTATCAGTTGTAATGAAATATGTATAACCAATGGTAACGAAATTTTCACTCAAATAGAAACTATCGAAAATAATTGAACAAGATCGGAAAGTCGATATGTGTCGATTAAAAATCAAGAATTGTCGAGTGATACAAAAGCCTCAAATAAAAAGTAAAATAGTTAACTTGTACACTGCGCTCACTGTAAGCCAAATTTAAATTATTTTAATCGTTTTACAAATGAGAACTAAATTTACCCCATCAAAATTTCATTAAATTGAATAGTGAACTTTTCCAGAAGAATTATTGCACCTTCTATGATTAGATTTTTAACACTACAGTATTTTATCTTATAAGTTATATAAAATTAATAATAAAACTTTATTGAAGATAATCAGCTAATTTGCTAAACATAACTTAGCAAAATAAATTGCATATAGCGCCCCGTGATTTAAACTTACCTATATATGTAGTTGTAGTACCCAATCTGACGTTGAAAGCTATTGATATTACGTGATATCCTTTGTATTGCTATCACTAAAGCGCAGATGCAACTTTATTCAACATTGAATGCCAACTGCAACCAGTTGCTGTGACAATGATAACTTTAACGTGTGTAAAATGCTTCATTTGCTTAGAAGGTTTCATCTGAACTACACCAACGTTTTCTTATCTTTTGATACCCTAAGGCTGATTGACTGCCTGGCTACTCAGAGAGTTGACGACATTCACGTTTAAAGATTTAAAGTTAATATCGTGACGAATGTAACAACATCTACGAGTATCTCTTGTGCAAAATACGACAGTTACTAGATAAATATGGAACCATTCAAGTGTAAATCTTGGGAGTTGCATGAATGCACATAATGCTGCTGTTTTTTCTCTCTGAATAATAAAGAAATGTAGATTGTTACATTTGTATGGGTTCTTTGTCTATCGCCATAGTTTGAGGTGATAATGGTTTGTAATTCAATATTCAAGTTGGATTTAATTTGAAGTTGGTTATGATGAAAGAGTTTGAAGAATGCGTGCTATGCGTTTTACATATTTTCAAGCAATAGTTTGTAATGCCTCACAGAAATTACTTTAATGTTATGAAGTATGAAATTATAGATATATATAATCGCCAATTGGAAAAGGCTTGATGTTAGACTTGGCATATTAGAAATATATGATTATTTCCCAATCGGGTAAGGGTTTTCCTCAACTTTTGGGAACAAAAAGTATACCATTTACTTATATGGTACTCGTATTTTTATGGGCTGAATTAGAAAATCATTCTTTATTCCCCGATCCCGAGCATGTTCTTCGCAGTTTTAACTGATGCTTGTTCTTTGAATAAACTATCTTTTAATTTTCACCCATGAACCATTGCAACACGATGCTTCCTTTTTGAGAAATAAGTTAAGTTTAAATATTTTTAATTCATATGAGTTAAGCGTTAACATTTTAAAGGACATAACACATACCTATTGTAAATTGGCCGCTAACTTTCCCATTATATAGTATAATAGATACATTGGAATCATTCCAAGACAAACTTAAAATATAGTGAATGCAGAACTTAATGATTTTCCTTGTTATACATTTTCTACAACGCTATGTTCTATTTTCAAACAAAAATATATGCTAACGTGATAAAGGAGACTTCTGCAATAGAAAGCGGAAATGAAAATGCCATTCACGATATTGAGTTCATGAAAAACTGCACTGTTCCAAGCATAAAATCTACATAAAAATACACATTCATTCAGACTCAGTTAAATCTGAATGCCCAGTGAGAAAGAAAGTTAATAGCTCTGGGCAGTGCCGAACCATAAGGATGCGAGGCCTGAGGCGAATGAAGAAAATGTTTTTAAGTATGTATATTTTTTGGGAGAATCTGTTTTCTATACCAGCGTTTTCAAATCGATGAGTTAAAAAATAGGTCATCACTTTTCAATATCTAACGGATAAACATATTCAAATAAATGAGAAAAATTTTAAAGCATTTCAAAAAGTCTTGTTTCTCACTTGGTAATTTCGTGGGTTTTCACTCATTCTTTTGCTGGTCATACAAGTAAGTATGCAAAGCTTCAATCCGAGTACGTGCAGATATTTTTTCTTTTTTATTTCACAAAAAATATTAACTCTACACTAACGACTTAACAACTTTTGGTCTTTATGTGATTTTTGTGTGAACTTAGAAATATTTTATGACAAACTTTCAGACTAAAGCATGAAATTGCCCGAATAGCACATAAATAATATAGAAGGCATCATGCAAGTAAAGAGATTGTTTATCCTTTAAGTGGTGCTCTAGTTTGCATCGTAGCACGCTTTAAATCGATTTAAAAAGAAAGAGACTTTAACATGAAAGGCACTACTTCAGTACAACCTTAAGGTTTTTTTTTTGTATTCTTTGTGTACTTTTTTTGCAAATCATTTCGGTCTATAGGGCTTCTAATTTCCCGTTAGATTCTATTCCCGCGAATTGTTAACAAGCACGAACTAATCCAAGTGCTGTATACAAAGCGTTTTTCAATTCAAAGCATTACAAAAGTTCAAAATAAGTTTTCGAATTAAGATAAATTTTAAGTGAGAAAAACTCCAAAGCAAAATAGCACTAGCCGACAAAAAACTGAATCTTGAACAAATCTAGAGATCTGTAGGTCCAAAAGATTTTCGCGCGCTACACACACATGATTTGAGGTATATGTATTTGATTTGAAGATTTTTAAAAACATAATTGGTGTTGGAATTAAATTTAAAAAGAAGGAGGACAAACATATTGTGTTTGACCTTACCCAATTTATACCATTATTAAATATTTATGAAAGTACTTGTCCTTTTAATTACATTGAGTGAAATTGATAACATGTTTTGATTTTTCTAACATAACATAGGGTGATTGCACTAGTAGTCGGCCACTTAACTTTTTTTTTAAAGTTCAAATGGCTACCAAAAATTGGTTATTAAGGTTATTTATAAGGTGCCTGATTTATGTAGTTTTGAAAAATACCATTTTTACTAAGATAATTTACTAACTTATGCATTTTTTTTGTTGAAAAATGAGAAAAAACGTGATTCTTAAGCAGTGGCGTCAATTCGGTAGGGCTGGGGAGGGCATTTCCCCCCCCCCCAAGGATCTGATACTAGGTATTATTCCATACAAAAATTCACTAAAACCAATAATAATGGTGGAATTATAATTCTTCGCCCCCCCCCCCCCAAGGTTTTGGTGAAGTGACGCTCCTGTTCTTAAGTACTCGGCCCCCTCTTCTCCTAACGTCGGCCAAAAAAGTTCTAGTAGAATATTTTTATATGATTCTCTAAATTCAATATATTCTGTTGCTGTGTAAGGAGTAGTACGATCAGCAGAAAGTTCAGATTGGCTTCTGGGCTGATAGATGAATTCTAGATTATTGATAGATTCTGTTGTTAGTGGTATACTGCCATCAGAAGCGAAAAGGGCGTATCTCAAAAACGCGTTTCGAGATAATTGATGTTTTGTTTATGTCAATTTGTTGAAATATATGTAAAATTGGGATAGAGGACATTTTCTTAGGATTCAACTAAGATAGTGGCATTCAGCGTAGTTCATTAGATGCGTAATTTCTTAAGCTATCCGATGCCATAAGAATCACGAATATGAATTTTTTTGAGATACGCCCATTTCGCCTCTGAGGGCAGTATAGCTGTTACAATTTCTGAAGAGAATCTGGTCAATTCAGTAGTATCATCTATAATGTCGGTGCCAGTAATAGTTGCGTTTGAGTCAGTTCTACCCTGGTGGGCTTGCTCAAACTTTTTTATACCATCTAGCATAAGATCAAAATCAATATTTATTTCCATCAGCTCTTCCTTGACCAATGCTAAAACTTTTTTAGTTTCAACAAAAATGACTTCGGCAAGGTTATAACTTAAGATTGTTTTCGCGAATTTTCGAGCTCATTGAGATGTCACATGTCCTAAAGGCATTTTTAATTGTCTGTGTATAATCGGAACTATCCAAAACTAGCTATATAATAACACAAAAGTTTACTTTCATAACCGCTGTTCCTTCTTTAACTGGTACTTTTCGCCATTGACTATTAGTATTATATGACTTTTGTGATCAAAGTCTAAGTCCAGGCCCGGATCTACCTTAGAGGCACACTAGGCCAGTGCCTAGGGCGACACGATTTTAGGCAAATATTGGGAACTTTGAATTTTTTTTTTTATTTTTTAAATTTATTTACACATGGGTAAACTACCCAAAAATGTTAACAAGCAAAAAAAAAAAAAATGTCCTCACTTTTGATAATACAAAATTTTTTTTGTACCTATATATTTACTATTGAAGAGGGCCGGCAATTTCTGACTGGCCTAAGGGCGGCAGATTTCTTAATCCGGGCATGCACTTAACAAGACTTTTTTATTTCAGCTAAGCTTAAAACAGTCTCTGGCCCCATTCTTCTAGGCTTTTCAACAATTCTTCCAGAGATTCTGTCTTGCAAAGTGTCTCTAGGTGCCCCAAATTTTGCGGCAGCTATTCTTGTTCACCTTGATCGATTCGAATTTTTGTCCAAAGCTAGGGCCAACGCTTCTTTAGAGAACTGATGAAAAGCAAGTTTTTTTTTTCCAAATCACTAATTTTTCAATGACTGTAGTCCTAGTCACAAGCAATAATTCGTTATTGGGTACCCATTTCATATATTTTAACATCAATGGCCGAATTCAGACAACTGATCGCCTGAAGTCGGCCACTCATTTCATCACTATGTAAACAGGGGGCCGACTACTGAAAATATGAAAAAAATTTTCAATATTTTTGCAAAATCGACGATCTGTACTCAACCTATTGCTTAATAAAGTTAAGTAGTGCTTTATAAAATTTGGTGTAAAAAATCTAAGACAGATTTTGCTCATCACTAAATGCATACCACTCTTTGTGCACTCTTTTTGGCTAGGCAGACAACTTTTTCGCTACCTACACTTTCATGTCGTGAATGCCATCCCAGAATGAGTGAGTTACTTTTTTCTAGTTAAACAAAAAGTTATAGGCAATCTTTGACCAGGGCTTTAAAATATACAAAAAAATAGCCTTTTGAAGATCCTAATATCATTTACTGCTATAAAGCCAGCTAGCTTCTTTCTCTATTGAAATTTGTAGAGCAATTGTCACTACATCAGTTGAACAAGTTTTCATTACCCCTGTAATGGTGTAGTTTGTTAAAAAATTCTCACTGCTCTCCGTTGCCTTGCTAGAGCTGCATATGTGACAATTGATCTGATAACGCTGGTTAATATTCAAGAATCATTGTAGGTTAAGTCCCCTGGCTATATAATATTAGCTACGGCATTTGAAACCCCAATCAAAGACTTTCTAATTTATGTAAGGATTTTCAAGATATTTTTTTACTTATCAACCTTACAGCATTGGAAATTCTTAGCATATTTTTTTGGGCTTCACTTTATACTTAAAAAAGTGTTCATATACACATTTTCTTTCAACAATAAACTGAGGACTTGCTCGTATAAGACACTTTAAAAATAACCCCAATTATGCATTGCAAAAAATTACTTTAATTCTTAAGAGTACTATTCATCACACGAATGCTACTACTGGAAATCAATAAATTTTACGTAAGTATGAAGTTTAAAGAAGGTGTGATATAGGAAATTCAGAGGCAGCGGCAAGGAAACGGGGAACGGTATAAAGAAATAAATTTCTATTTGTGTTTAAAGTTGTAGTATGTAGTAGCTGTTGTTGTTCTAATGGTGGGTAATTTTGTTGATGGTTGTAATATAACACTCGTACCTTTACACGAGCTGTAATTACTTATGGCCTGATTTTCAAAAGAAGGCATTTATTACGGTGTCCGGTGTTTTGTTGCTGTTGCACCTTGGCATTACTTTAAGTTTAAATGAAATAAATTTTTTAACGAAATGGAAATTACAGTATATGTACATAGGTTAGGCTGATTCTCTGATCAATTCCTGAGGGCCTTACCAGGGCCCTTTCAACAGGTTTCACAACCTCAAGGTCTTTTTTTTAACTTAGTGTTTACGGGAGTCTATCAGCATAAGGATTTAATCCAAAGGTAAGTGCTGATTTAAAATATTCAAAGAGCATTGATGGATCACGGGAAGATTTCAGTACAAGCAGAATAAATCGACCAAGGTTTGTGATTCAATCAACTAAGAATGGCATTATCAAACTAACAAGTGCTGTATTATCGGCCGACAAATGCAAAATGATCATATGCATTTTTGATGCTACAATTTGTAGCTGTTTCAATGTGTAGTATGTGTATGTAGTGGTTCTTAATATTTACAGAATTAAATAAATAAAACAAATATTCAAAATTAATATATATTACAGTAAGAACATTCGATCATACTTATGTCTGCATATTGTTTTAAAGTAGAAATGGGACTAATCATGCTAACATACATCATAGTAAACATTTATTTGTAGCAAACAAAGAAAAAAAAACTTACATAAGATTACTGAACAAGTTTATAATCGGTTAACAACAAAAGCCCATCATATACAATAAAGTAATTGATTTTTGGTTTTATCAACAGTAATCATTCTTATTGCACCAGTAATGAATGATTTCATTTTTAAAAAAATTTAATGCACAGCTACCTATGTACCAACATATGTACATACGTAATACTCTCAAATACAGGAGCCCTACTCCATAATGCAATTCGCAACAAAATCGTATCGCAATTGAATAAATTGCACTATAAAATGTATTACATCGCATTGGCTTCCGAATCGCATTGCTTTCGCATCTCATTACAAAGTAGGGTCCCAAATGTTCTATAATAAGCAAGAGACGAATCGAGTACACTCAGTAAAATTTAAACTTTTCACTCCGATTGACTTAAAAGCTCTCGAACCGAACTTTTTTTCTTTTATATTTCGCAATTTTTTCAAAATCAATGAGCGAAAGTCGAGGACATTTAAAGGCGAATAACCTCAAATCAAGAACATTTACAGGTTTTCGAGTATGTGAAAGCATCTGAGAACTGTGAACTGAGAACCTGAATTCGATGGCGTGTGGTAACCCTACTAATGAGAATGTAAGGTTTTTTTTTTAGTATACAAAACGCATTTAAATAACAAACTTTTTCGATATTCGTCTATTTCGGAATTAATCACATTATTGTGCTTATGAACTATATAACACAGGGGTGGCCAACCCAAATGATCTCTCGGGCCACTTTGGAAATGTACCATAGCTCTGCGGGCCACTTATAAAATTATATGTATATCCCCATATCAGATTTAGATACAACATAGAAATTGAATTATGACCGATAACAAAAATATTAAAAATTTTCAATTTTTCCCAAAAAAAATTAGAACCGTTTTCTTTTTTTTATTGAAACATGTATTCTAGATATTTTTTAAGAGTTATGTTTAGAAAAATTTAATATTTTTTGTTTCGACCTCTAGATTTTAGAACTTTATTAATTCTACTCGGCATACTTGCCGACTTGACTATAATTTCTTTTAACGATGAATCAATTGTTCCACACGACGCGAATGTTTTCTCTCAATTGAGCTACGGTGTTATTTCTACGTCTGTAGACTAGAGATATTAAATGAGACCAGCAATTCTCAATAGCATTAATCTCCGCCGACTTGCCCGACAAAGGCAAAACTTCTAAAGTGAAAGAATTCACAATGTTCCTACTGGCTCTGGACGTATGGCAAGGCGCTCCATCTTGTATGAATGTGTATTCATCCTTGGAATGAGCTAATTTGTCGCTGCAGGGCAGCAAATTAGTCTTCAAAATGTTAAATGTCCGGAGCTTATTATTTTATCAACAAAATATCTCTGTTGAGGCCTTCTGCCAACAACCTCTTACCCTTTGCGATACGGCTTTCAGCCGATATATTTTGTAAGTGTGATGATTCTCGCGGGCCGGAAAAATTTTTAAAGGGGGCCGCAGGTTGGCCACCCCTGATATAACATGTGATTGATTTCTTTAGATAAGCCTTTTAAATATTCCTATTGGGTATTTTAATTTTCAATATAGGATTAATAAAAAAACAACTTCAGACGATAAATTCTTATCACAGCATTTGTTTGCTTACAGATGCCAATTTAACTTATCTCAAATGTTTAGATAAGATACGCGATATTTTTATTTTTTCACACGAATTATAATCTCTAGCTGATTGTTTGCGAAGTTACTTATTTGTTCTTGTGAATAAATTACAATGTTGCACACGAATGCTTAAAAGACAATTATTTAAATTCCTTCAAGTTCGTTATCACTACTATAACAGTCTCAAGAATTAATGACATGAAAAAGTTCCAAAAAAGCAAATATTTGTATAAACGTACATATACAAGTAAATTATGCAATGCCGATAAAATTTTTTATTTTAGAATTCACACGCAACTAAAAAACGCTGTAAAGTTACCCTCCTATAACTAATATGCGAATGGAACACGAGCCTCATATATATGGTATATATGCATGTTTATGCATGCTCATTCAGTTCAAAACTACATTGCTTATGTACATAGAAAGTTAATTTGGAACGCACTGGAAACATGAAATGTTCCTATCAAACGCATTAACATCAGCAAATTACGACAACTCCGACAATTGCGGACATAAGATCCCCAAATTGCTTGAAAAAGTGGTCGAAAATTGAACTGAGAGAATAAGCTTTGTAAGAGTTAACCGCGACGGTTATGTACATTAGGGATGTTATGGATACGAAATTTCGGATTCGGTTACGGATATGAATATTAAAATATTTTTGTTTCGATACGGATATAATTTTCTTTCGGTTTCGGATACGGATATTTTGGGGGACTTTTTACAGAAATATATCAGTAAAAAACAAGAAATCATGTCATTGAATTTTTGTTTATATTTATTTTTAGTACAAATCAATGAAATTAGTTTTTTAATTGAAGTAAAGGTAAATTATATTTTACAAAAAGTAATTTTGGTGCTTTTCCTGCTGCACTAAATAACTATTCACTCGCCACATTTCCAGCAGGCGGAGAAAGATACTGCTACAAATATGATTGCACAACTGTTTACATCTGGATATGAGATTTCGGTTTCGGTTACAGATACGGATACTAAAAAATCTTTATTTCGGTTTCGGTTACGGTTACGGATAACTTTATTTTTCAGATATTTAGTGGTTTTGGTTACGGATACGGATATCCATAACATCCCTAATGTACATACAGATGCCCGAAATAGTTTTCAAATGTTATTGCCATTGAATGTTCTTTCATGAATTAAACAGTTTCGAGATTCCTCAATTGCTTGGTATTTTATTTAAATTTAAAGTCCGGACGCTCCAAAAAAATTACCTGTTATGAGGGAACAACACACTGCTAATACGGTGTAGGGTATTAGTTTTTTGGCGAGGCCGAAGATAACACCCCTTACTAGTTATTGTGATTAAAAGTTTTTTTTTTTGTTTACGAGCTTTTTCTCAAGTGAAAATGTATTATATTACGCATATGTGAACGTTGACAGTCGCATGTTATTGTATCTGGTAGTATTACATCAGTAATTTAAACAAAAGACATTAGCTATAATAATATTGCAAAAAAAATAGTGCATGCTATTAATTCATATTTTATTTTTTTTTTAATTTTATTAAAAAACTATAACACAATGTTATGCTACTGTTGTTTCATTAATAAAAACAAAGGTGTTTATCTCTCTTATACCCAAGACAGCGCCATTCTGTTTTTTTTTTTAATAATTTTCATTAAAATTATTAATGATATTCGGAATTTGTTTTAATTGAGTCATCAATGTTTTGAATAGTTATATCATGACTCAAAGTACGATTTTGCTGCGAATATATAATGGGTTTTGTTTCTATAATCTTATCGGTATGGCATATAAAATAATGATAAACTTCTGATTAGATTGAAAATATTGAGTGTATGATGTTTTAATTTTAGTACGATGAAAAAATGCTAATATTATTGAATCATAATTGAATAAGTCATAAAGCAAATTTGATTTCAATTTCAATTGTTTCAATTTTCTGTTTTTTGTAGACTATAAGAAGAAAAATGTTGTAACTTCTACTGCCCCTTACGATAGGATGAGAAACTTCGCAATACAAAAAAGATTTAATAATTTGTAGGTTTAGATGTTGGGGACAACAAGTCTTAAAATTAGATCTTATGTTTACAAATGATCCATATTATCCATTCTAAAATGCCAAGAGTTTTAATACCAGACATCAAATATCAGCTGTTTGTTTTTTCGGACAGAGAAAAAGTATTGCCAGACTTAAATTGAAACCTCCAATTGAATCACCCGCTACAAACATTGCTTTCACATAATCAGTTTTACTTTGTTGTTTTATGGATTTTTAGGCAATTCTGTTAAAGAACTTTGTGTAAATTTGTTATTTTTGATTGAAAATCATTTTAAGGAGTGGAAACTGCCCATTCTCATGCACGCAACGCATTTAAATTAATGAGCTTTCATAATTGTTATCGTTTTGGCCATGATACAATGACATAGGTAAATACAAGTTGTCGAAGTTGAATAATGTAACACGATGAAAGCAAACGACAACTTCCTTAACTGTCAAATTTGCAATCGAAACAAATGAAAAACTGTATATTGTGTTTCGTCTTGTTCAAACGGCTGATTTCGACATCTAAAGAAGTTAAACTAATAGAGAAGGAGAGAGCGTTTGATATCGTTGCAACTGCATTGAATTATGATTTTGACGATTTTGACTATTTATAATTTCATTCGTTTGTTTCGTATTGCTTTATTTTGCTTTGTTGGGTTGACATACATTCAGGCGATTTTAGTGATGAACCATGAATTTTAATACGGTTGAAGTGCACTAAATGAATTTTATTGTTATTTTGAACACAATTATTGCGGTTGTTATTGCAATTAGTGTTGATATTGCGTTGATAACTGCAACGACTGTCTTTTTAATTAATTATGGCGCGTATGTCTAATCAGTTTTACTTATTGTTAGTAGGGCCGGCTACATATTTGTTGTGACAACTGTTGGGATTTTGATGCTAGAGTGTCCATTTAATTTAAGAACTAAACACAGTTGGGACGTGCAATATCGTCCAGATTTTTCCTATACGTTTGTAGTGAGTACAAAATTGACACTAGAACATTTATCGCAGAGAAATAGAACAAATTCTATTTTTTGGTGCGATTTGACGCAGAAGATAAATCGCACGTCCCAGTTGTGTTTATAATGACTTCATTACTGATTCTCATAGTAATGTTGTTTGTCGGACAACGAGAACTTGAAGAATCTCATCGTCTGCAAACATGAAATCCAATCCATACGAAAGCTCAAAAGAAGCTCGCCCTTATAAGTTGTCTATCGCTGTTTTGGTAACACATTTATTTGGTTCATCATTCACTCAAACCTGCACAAAAGAGTGACGCAAGGAGTACATTTGCTTCCGGGAATAATTTTTTTTGGGGCCCGTTATAATTTAAGAGGTCCATATGTTTGCTGAAAGTATTTTTCCTTTTTTTATTAAGTCCATTTTCCTCAAAACATTTTGTTCGGATCTATGTAGTTTCGAAAATATTTATGGCCATTTGAAAATCGGATCTATGCTACAAAAATTGTCCAATTCCTGGCAATTTCAGAAATTTTTTAATTCCCATCAGACCCTCAGCTTTAACATGAAATTGCAGGCTTGGCCGGGTCAATCCTGGTCACTTGGCAACCCTGCCGTCATATATGTATGGTTTAGCTCACGATCCGGCTAGAGATATTAAAATTGACTGAGAGCTTTACTAATTCATGGATATTTAAATGACACTACTTCATTAAGTCAAAGAGTGTCCAAAGTAAATTACGAACTTGCAACTGTCAATAGATTTGAAAACTGCATTTGGCGGAACGATTAGATTTGGTGGGAGATGGGCTATCAGTAGCTTAAAGTTGAACAAAATTTTTTTATTTTTTTATCATAATTTCACACGTAAATTAAAAAATTAACTTTAAACGGACTCTCTAAAAATATTTTATATTTAGTATGTACAAACATGTATCAGTGATAAACCCCAGCTGTATTCATATGCCCCCTCGGGTAAGAGTTAAATGTCTATTTGTTTTATTAATTAAGTAATTTTCCGCCTTATGAGCAAACGTACGCACGCGCCTTTCACGCTTCAAGCGTCAACCGTCAATCGCCAAATTGGAATTTGGAATTTTTGTAAAGTGTGCCATTATGTATTATGTAGATAAAGTATTTAGTAATTTTTCGTTATTAGATTAATTAACAAGTTGTTGAATGTAAAATATTTTTCGATGAGACAAAAATTTAAATAAAATTGTTCAATTATCACTTTGCAAGGTGGCCAAAAAACACAAAAAGGTTGCCAACACTGTTAAAGTCTGTGCTATTCAATATTATTGATAACGACTTTTAAGTCAAATTCTAACAATTTCAGCAAATTTATAAATTAGTCAAATTCAAAAGAAAAGTTTAATAGTTTTGAAAAATGGTTGCTGATAAAAAGTCTGTACCCTCCATATCGCACTTTGTCACAAATTCGAGAAAATTCGGTAATTAGCATATTGTATTATATTTACTTACCCCATTTACAGTGTAACCATTTCGATTGATATCCATGGTATTATTCAAGCTGTGAGTCGCATTTCGTGGACCATTCGCGGGTTTTAAATTCATACTGATAGCCTCGACAGCGGTGTAATCAACGTTGTTATTCAGTTCTGTTGTTTTTCTCTCAGCTAAAGACTTTTTGCTCTCAGAAACCAGATAGAATGGTATTTCAGTACGCAAGGAAAATGATTTGGATGATCTCAATGATTTACGTCCAAATATTGGTGATTCTTTACGCTGTAAGTTACCCAATGCAATGCTATTAATAAGGGCTTTTGAAGAGCTGTGACTGCTACTGCTGCTGTTGCTATTGCTACTGCAGTTGCTTGTGGTTGTATTGCTGGACGACGACGACGTAGTGTCCAAATCGTCCACCCCAACCTTTGAGGTAATTATAGTTGACGCGGAAATATTTGCACTTACAAAGGAATCAAATTGATGATCACCAAACCATTGGGTTGATGATAAATTTAATTGTTGTTGCTGTTGTTGTTGTTTTTTCTGATTATGCTGACGTTTCTGCTGCTGCAATTGTTGTTTTTGTATTGTTGCGCAATCGCCGCATAAGCACGACCAGGTTGAAAGAAAATTGAAAGTTTCGTCCTCGTTGTTTACCTTTTGGCCTTTTGATAGCTTTCTGGTACTCGAAGTCTTGTTACTCGTTTTCGATGGCGTAACGCGTTGTTGATGATGGAAATTTGTGGTGCTGCAATAATCACGAATGGAATGACGGCATGAAGATGCAACAACAACGCCACGTATAACTGCTGTTGCCATGCACGTTGAGGGCGCGAAGTATTGGCAAAAGATGGAGCTTCTATAGTTTTTTTTTAATTATTTATTAATTTAATTATAGTTTAGTTTATTATTGTAGACTTTAACTGTGAATTCTGCTATGTATTTTTGCAATGAGTCACAGATAAAATTCGTTGATTTAACTTTGTTTATCACAATATATTCACTGGCAATGTGCGCTTCAAAATAACAGTACATAGATGGTTGTTTTCTTTATCAATCGTCATTCTCAAGGTCGTAGCACTTTGTTATCTCTTTTTTTTCTGTTCTCGACTGTGAGTTCTGTTTTTTCTACACTTTGAATTTTTATTTTAAGTATGGGTTCTATGAATATTTTCAAGATTTTGCTACATACAGCTAAATAACTTAATAAGAAGCAATGTTTTTTTTCAGATTATAATTGCACTTTGCACAAAGAAGGCTGCAGTTTTTGTATGAATTTTGGGTTTAACTGCAGGGAGCTGAGGTTTGCACAGATGTAGGTAATGACATCCTGTTCAAAAGTTCCTGACGTCAAAAAAAAACTTATAGTGTCAAGACTTTGTGGTTTCGGCGACTGCAGTTTCATGAAACCCATATCAAATTAGTCATATATTCAATTTTAGCACTTAGACTTCTGACCGTGTATACTTTTGGTAAGAATGATATAAACTACCTAACAAGTTTTTATCGAAAAATGATCTTCCGTTCAAATTGACTGAAACTGAAATATGATATAGCTTAGATTGTCCTGATCAATAGTCCATAAAGTCACAATTCTGTGTCATGGACAGTTTAAAAGATATGTATGGAGTATCAAAAATTAAAAACCTATATGGTTAATTTGATATGGGTTTCATGTTCATACCTCCAGTTGTAAGAGTCTTTTTAACACTTGATACTATGTACATCTATGCAAAAATTCAGCTCCCTGTTGCTAAGCCCGTATTTCATACAAAAAATTTCTTATTCGATTTGCAAATAATACATCATTATAGGATATCTATAATGAAACGTACAGCGTAGTTCACGATAGTTGAATGTTCAAAAACAGCTGTACACGATAAAACTTAACGGACTTTGACAATTTTTTTTTCTCTAATGCACTTTGTAAAACTTGGAAAAAAGAAATTCGTGAAATAATTGTAAAAAATGTTTTCAAAAACCACAATAAATCAAAAATCTCAATTATGCAATATATGATAATTTTTTCTTTTCTTTCAGAAACTTATGGGTTGAGGACTTTGTTGTACTAGAAATTATTCTTGTGTTATTTACGTTCTCACTGTATCCGCAAGAGTACCACAAAGAGAAGAAGCTTGTCAAAGCATTCATGCACGAATGAACGTCTATTTGGCCAAGAAAACTTCAAACTAGCCACTAACGACTAAGATCTTTGGCCTTTTTGTCAACGTCATCTTTCGGTGTGTAAACGCGTACGGAAAGAGCAACGGGGGAAAAATAAAACTTTACAAAGCAACATATATTTCCATGCGTAATTTCAATATAAAAAAAAAATTAAGAAAGAACAACATTTTTAACGTCTAACAGATGAAAGAGGGGAAGCTATTTAAGAAAAACATATATGAACTAGTGGATTAAAATGATTTCATGTTAAGCCCTCTAGAGCTTTTTCATTTTGTAAGAAAAATTCAAAGAATATGTACTTACACAAATGTAAAATCCATGATGTGACATGGCGTATAAAAATATTAATAAATAGCAATCACAGTAAGAAAATTCATCAACTACGAATAGGAAGCTACTAAATCAGAATGCTTCTACACTACTTACACAACTAACCTTTAAACAAGGCTGTCATACAAATACAAAAGAGTGTAACTCAATTGTTATGGTTTTGGAAAATGTGAAATAATATTTTCAATAAAAAAGCAGAGACGATAAGCTTAGAAAATTTTGCAATATAAATAAAATTGTTTATGCCACGGGGACATCAGACACCATTCATAACATATATGTACTTTATATATGTACATATGTGATTAGACAGTGGTTCTGATGTTTGAAAAAAGAAAAAACCAAATATGTTACTAAAGTTACATCTTTTTCCGTTTGAACGTCAGAGCTGTTTCTAAATGGTAATCAACTTAACAGTATCAAAACAAAAAAAAAGTCTCCTCTTGTAAGAAATTATAAATCGGGGCTATCTAATCAATTTTTCAAGCGAAAATTCATTATGTACAGAAACCAATTGCGTAGCAGGAGGTAGGTGCTAGTGGTTATGAACCCCTCTTGAATGGAAGCTTCAAGTAGAGGTTTTAATAAATATATGCAGTAGAAGGTAAAAAATTAAGGCATGACCCCCTCGAAAACTACTGAAGTTTTTTGTCTGCATACGGCTCTAGTGAAAACAATACTAAAATACGTAACAAGCAAATTTTCCGCTTTAAGCAAACTGAGAAATATTTTTAGTAAAGTGTTAAAGTTTCGAAAAGTAAGACATACATATTATAAATCTTTATAAGTACCAATATTAAGTTAATAAATTGATTGGTAAAGATCAAATTTCATATGATATGAAAAAAAACACATTACGGAGAAACTTTAAAATGAAAGGGGAAAAAATCTTTGGGAGCTTAAAACATTACTCAAAAACTCAAAATGAGATCTATTTTCTCACAGGGATGGATAGTGAATGCAGAGAAAAGAAATTGGAGTAGTGGCCACGAAAACCGCGCTCTACAGTGTACAGTTACCGAAAGTTTTCAGATGCATCTTTTCAAAAATCGCTGGACTATTTTGAAGAATATTGGTAGGATCTGGTAGGACCATTTTGCCGCTCTCAAAATTTATCGCTCTAGGCTGCAGCCTATACGTAAATCCACAACTAGTTAGAAAATTTATTTTGAAAATTTTTTAAAATTTTTGCAGTAGTCGAATGGGAGGCTCATTGAAGGAAAATAATTATAACATTATTTTTGGGAACTGATGCCACCCTGCAGCTTCGATATGGTTGAGGACCGATCTTTCCTTCCAACATTCTTTGTGTGTACATATGTAACAATAATTTTAAAAGTGCTTTTTTTTATATACATATAATTTCAGCAAAGTTTTCGTTTTTTATATATTTAGTTGAACAGTTTAAGTAAATATTACATGCATTGATATTTATTGCAACACAAACAAAATTTTTTTCCGCTTCTTGAAAGTTTAATGAACCAATAAACATATTTTTGGCAAGTACTTTTCGTATAAGTTTACAAAATAAAAATGGAGTATTGAAAAAGCGCGCAAAATAAAGGGGTGAAACCGAACAAAACGACTACAATAAAATATTCTCGTGATAAAATTTAAATGTAGGATGAAATATGGGTTAAGTGAACGAATACTAATGACAAACCAAGTTAGAAGTACAAAAACAAAACTTATGCATAACAGGTTCCCAACTCGAATTCGCACATGTTGCACGATGTGAATGTAGATCTGAACTGGGGATTAATTACTAGATGGGGTTAGCAAGTGAAACCGAATCCAAAAGAAGCCATAAAGCTTCAGCCAAAAGACGCAACGACATGTACCTAAGTTAGGCAATACTCGTAACAGGGAAATTGGTAACGATTTATTTTGTTTTTTTTTTGTGGTTCATATTGTTATTTTGCTGTATTTATTTTTATAATTAACTGCCACTTAAAATTATTTATCAAAAAAAAAAGTTCAATTCAATTTGCATGTCCGTTTAATTGTATTAAAAAAACAACAACAATTAAATGCACGTCATGTACGTTATTTTTTGATCAACCATTTAAACTCACACGAATTGAACAATAAAAAACAACAACTGAAAATCGAACTTTAAAACAACAATAATGACGAACGACAACGACGCGATAATAAACGATACAAAACTTTTGTGCACAAACAAATTGAAAACGTCCAACCGCAATTGTTTCACTTGGCGAACTATTTGGCATTTTTGCTCCAAAGCAGCGTCCAACCATCAGCTTTTTGCTTGCTGTTGTTTAATGGCGTCGGCGTCGTCGTTGACGTCAGCGTTGCTATTGTCGTAGCCGGTATTGCCGAAATATTTTTGCCACTTTTCTTTGTTGCTACATAAAGCTGGTACTTAGAGTTAAAGTCTTAGTGATGTGAAAAGTCTTAAGCGTCTCATGATCTACATACATACATACGCTATAACAATTGATTTAAAATAAATAAGTTGATTTAACAACATTCAAGCCAGGAATAAATTGAATTTGAAATATGGTAATACATTACATGATTTTAAATGTCATAGTAGATATGTAATAACTTTATTAAAACGACCGAACTGAAATTTTTCATTTAGATCAGAGTGAAGGCCATATTTTCTACGTATGCCTTAGGCTTGATCTTAAACCATACCTTTTTATTTTCATTGTAAACAGTGGCAAAAGATAGACTATGTTTGGAACATGTTTTTCAAACAACAATCTCCGTGTGCGATCTATTGGTCAGATTATACCATAATATACTCACCATGACACTCTACTATCCTAAAAAGCACTTGTACTCATAGTAGGAGAGCTGGCAGCCACTTTGAGTAACGTACTAGGTACAAAGCTAAAATTTTGTGGCGTGGTTGCGAAGGTACACCTTAAAATTTTCAAAATGCAAACTATTCATAAAAAAACATACACGCACAACTAAAATTTTATGTATATGTAATTTAGTACTAGTAAGATAAGAAAATCAACATCTGGCAGAATTGGCGCGATCGCGAAGGTACACCCTAAACGTTCCGAAATGCAAAATATTTTTGAAAAAATCATTATAACTGGAGAACGGCTGAAGGGTTTTTCAAAATATAGATGTCATATGAAAGATAATTTAATAAGCTATAATATTTGTTCGCAAAATTTTGAAATATTCAACACCTTTTTTGAAAATTTTTGGGTGTACCTTCGCGACCGCGCCAATGCTGCCAGATTTTGATTTTCTTATTTAACTAGTACTAAATCAAGCATAGACAAAATTTTAGCTTTGTACCTAGTACGTTGCTCAAAGTGGCTGCCAGCTCTTAGACTATCAATTAATGAGCCATCCCTTCTGCCTTGCGTTTCCTAATTGGATCAGTGCCCCACATTTTCCTCTGTACACAATTCTTGTTGGAGCAGACATCTACGGTTTTCAAGCTGTTGAATGTAAATACGGTAACCACATCACTATAGGTTTTTTAAGTCCCGATTTCTTATGACCAGAAGCTGTTATTACTTATGTGGATACCTCATTCCACAATTCAGTAATGTTAAAAGTTATTATTCTTTTTGTTGAAAAATAGTATCAAAGTAGTAAACCGAATTATCAACGCAGCAGCACAATATAACAAGTGATTGTGTTGGTATCAACGAAAATAACATTTCACTCTCTATACGCTCCCCTATTAAAACGGGCGGCAGCTATGACCCAACAATAAAAATAATAACAACAACTCTGACTTAATAGAACACAGTATAGTAAAAGCTTAATAGAAAATAACATCACTAACACAGCATACTTACTACACACAGTATCAGTAGCAAAATAGAGCTTTTCTTTTCTGCTGTTTTTGTTCCATATGTCGGTTATATTGCACGTAATGGGAGCAATGCGCGCCACACTAACTTCCTTCTTTCTGCTTTTGTATTCAATAGACGAATAGAAAATACTCTCACTTTTCTATTTTTTGCATTTTTGATAATTCATAGTTCATTCGAAAAGTAAGAAAGTTCAAAAAGTCCAAAATCGTGCGACAAAAGCTTTTAATTAACTTTGCCTGAAATTTGAAACTGATAAAGAAATAAATATGATAAATAAATTCAAATAATTCACTGTTTTCTTTGGTTTGAGAGGTCAAAAAACAGATTAGTAAACAAAAGTATCATGTTCTTCTTCTTTCTGTTTCCTTCTTTTTTTATTGTTCTAAGCATCAATAACGCACGGTTTCGCTTGAAGCAAGATCAAGATCCATAAAATTGTCAACCAAATCTGAAAATTCACAATTATTATATCGTATATTGCGATTCCAAATATATAATCCGCGAAATCGGATCTGCTCATTTACTCGTTTTATGGCCATTTTAATGTTAGCAGTTTGGCCGACAGGGTTCGTTTCAAGCATAGTCAAGACCGGTAAAAATTGTTAACCAAATCTGACAATGCACAATTATTATTCACTGTTCGAAGATTCCCAAAACATGATCCGTAAAATCGTACCTGGTCATTTACTGGTTTTATGGCCATTTTAAGGTAAACGCTTTTACAGATAATTTTAATAAAATTATGAAGCGAACCGTGTAGTTTTTGATGCTTTTAAGATCAAGCGAAATTTTAAAATATGCTGTGATAACTGTTGTTTATGTAATTTGAATCGCTGAACACAATCAAGTCACTTATTTTTGCAAATAAGTAAACACTTTTGTGTTATTCACCATTTTTCATGGAAAAAAACCGATACAAAAAAAACAATTTTTTTTGTCGGCCGAAAAACTAGTGAAAAATAAAAATTTTTTACTATCTTTTGTGGACTTAAAAAGTATTTTTGACTACAAAGCTCACGAAAAAAAATAAAAAAATTTTTATATATGTATGTTATGTTATTCATCATTTTCCATGGAAAAGAATTGAAAATTTAAAAAAAAATTCTCTTGGGCCTTAAAACTAGTGAAAAATATTTTAAATTATAATCTTGTTTTATGGATTTTTGACGTATTTTTGACTACAAAGCTCACCAAAAAACAATAAATAAAAAGACTTTTGAATTTGTTGTGTTATTCACCGTTTTTCATGAAAAAAAAAAGTTTAAATAAAATTTTAAAAACTTTTTTGGGCCTAAAAACTAATTAAAAATAATTTTTATATATTTTTGTTTTATGGGTTTTAAATGTATTTTTAATAACAGTGTCCACAAAGTACATACATATGTATGTACATTAGGTTCTTATTTGTTTATTTTGCGAAAATCAAATGCGACACCCCCCAAATCGGTTTGTAACAGGATAAAAACATTTAAAAAATTTATTTAAAATTTTTATCTTTAGCCCTTACTCGGCCTATTTCAAAATGAAATTTGACTTACGTGAAAATCAAATACGAACGCTAAAATAGCTACAGCAATAAATTATATATCAAATTAAAGTAGGCATCGAGCAGAGTGTACTGAAATTATCAGCTGCGAGCACTGATCAACTACCAAAGCCATAGCGAGGAGAATTACTTTCATATGACATTAATATTTGTATATAAGATCTATTTAAAAGTTCCCAACTTATAATGATTTTAAGAAAAGCAATATCCGCAACTTCACATGAGTATATCACGAAAAGTAGACTCGTACGATATTTTTTTTGAATATATTCTTTCTTAAAATTCAAGCCACTTGAGAAAAGTTAGTTTAAAAAAATGGCTGCTTAAGTCGAATTTCACATTGAAATAGGCTAAGGGTTAAAGATAGAAATTTTAAATAGTTTTTTTAAATTTTTTTATCCTGTTTCGAACCGATTGGGAGGGCGTCGCATTTGATTTTTGTTTAAATCAAATTTCACATTTAAATAGAGTCAGTAAGGGTTAAAGATAAATATTTTAAATTGACTTTTTAAATTTTTTTATCTTGTTTCGAAGGGATTGGGAGGGCTCGTATTTGATTTTCAGTAAGTCAAATTTCATTTTGAAATAGAATAGAGTAAGGATTAAAGATAAAAGTTTTAAATAAATTTTTTAAATGTTTTTATCCTGTTTTGAACCGATTGGGGGGTGTCCCCAATTTTTTTTCTTAGGAACCACCCTAATGTACAATGTACATAAATGCGCAGTTGATTATCGGTTACACCACTTTTTCTCAGCCATTACACAACATACTCGTGATGAGAAGGAGGGACATGTATACTTACTTTTTTAATAATAGGCGGTGCCACGCCCCTAAATGGAAAAAACGTTTTCATGGCTAAACTAATGGACCGATTTTAATAAAATTTGGTTTGGAGATAGATTGAACCCTAAGAAAGGTTATCAAAAACCTTGATTTTTTAAGGGGGCGTGGCACCGCCCTATCTCGGTTGAGCCGCTCCATCGATTTTGATGAAATTTGGCCAAACTAGTTCTGTTAAGCCTAAAGATGTGCAATGAAATTTTAATGCAAGAGCACAGTGGTTAATGAAGTCTAAGACAGCAACAAAGTCAGACAACAAAATTTGGCCATTTCATTGTATACTTGGCAAGTGGTAAGTAAGGGTAATTGAGCGACCTACGGCTGCGGCTCAGAATTTACATCCTCTAATATGTCCAACAGCGGTTTCGCCGCGGTTTAGTCTATAATATATACAGCACATAGGTACATAGGCTTCGCTATTCACATTGCTTTTATATTAAAATTTGCATACTTTTAGGCCTTCAAATAAACTAGTTTGGCCTAGGAAAAACTAGTTTATCCTAAGAACTAGTTTGGTCGGTGACATATCTAATGATGTTTTTTATAATCAAAATGCGATTTGGAAAAACAAAAATTGTTAATTTGCTATAAAAACTGGGTGTTCAATAAGAAAAAATCAGACAAATTATTTCGAGATTTATGCCTAAAGGTATGTTTTGATTTTGTTTTAATTTGCTATAAAAACTGGGTGTTAAATAAGAAAAAACTCAATTTTGCTATAAAGCTCTTTTTCAGCCATAAATTTTTTCTCGGGATCTACGACTTTTTCTCGAATGGAAATGGGAAAAGCACAGCACTAAAAATATAAGCAATGCACTTTTATTGCGTATTTTTAGACTTAGATTTAAAACAAACTAAATACGTACCCTCCATCCACAGCATGTTGCACACATTATTATTTATTCTATGATTTTTTTGGAAAAGTTTTATAACTGGGCATGTTGCTAAAATATAATGGATTTTTCCACACCACGTCCAGATTTTTCTTATAAGTTTGTAGTGAGTACAAAATTAACATTAGAAAGTTTATCGCAGAGAAATAGAACAAACTCTTTCCTGATCGTAAACGTCTCCATTTGTACCTCAATACTTTTTTCATTTGCAACTATTTCAAGCTTTTGACTTTTCCTGCATTTCTATGATGTACATATTATGGTAATATTCGAATTTAAAAATATAAAAAGATGAATCAATTTCCAAATTTTCTAACAATTATTTTTCCTCGCTCTATTAGTCTAGGTTGGAATTTAATTTTCTCTTCTTCCTTAGATGTGTACAATGCAAAATATACTATGTACTTAAAATATATGTATATCTTTCGTACAGCTAGGGCAACCTCATAGTGAAAAATAAAACTAACCGTGTCAACATATACATAAATATTATTAATATATTTATTTTATTGATCAACAATTAAAATAAAATCTTAAGAAAGCACGTCACTTAAGTAATAGTTAAGACTAATGGGAATTATTTATTGTTATAAAATAATTATGCTCTTAAAATTTATTTTATTTTTAACAACTAAATTACGCAGGTATGTATATCACCATCATTTCATATAACTTTGGTTAAAGAACTTTGTTACAGTTACAACTAGATTGCTGTTTGACATAACTTTTTTTTAAAAAAAAAAGACTAACATCAAACTACTTAAAGAGATGGCACCACCTAAATTCACAAGCGCACACCACACTTTAGAAAATTTTCATTCAAATTTTAACGGAGTTCTCTTTAATCTACTCAGATTTTTTTTTTTTAGCCAGCATATAATGGGATACCTTTTCGTAGACTAAAAATGTTATCATAGTAGCAGGTACAACGCGCGTCAGACTTGCCTGCAGTCCTTTATAGAAACCACGTGCACCCTCAAAACTGCAACGATATGTAAAAATAAAAAGGTAATTAATGCATTTAATTTAAGCGTAGCTTACCTTATACGATGAGCATTTAATGGGTGTATTTAAATTTTAAACAAAACAATTCAATTAGCAAAGAGATTCTGCAAAGCTTTTGTTGCACAAAAAAAAAATATGGAAAAATAATGGGCTGGTGGAAACATGGTGCAGACAGTGGTGGGTGTAAGTGTGTAAGTGGATGGATGATTCTGGATAAAAGCAACCCGAACATGTTATTGAAGAAAACAAGTCTGGTCACAGTTGCATATTTATTAAGCTGAAAAACACTAACAACTATAAATGTTTTTTTATATATGAAAAAATAATATAAAATTTGAATTTCTTCACTTTTCAAATTTAATGAATTGATAAATTACCAATCTCAGCTGCATGCTGTATTTGCGCAATGGAAAATTTAAAAATTTCCTGTTTTTTGATTTGTTTATGACATCAATCTTTTATGTTTACATTTTTGCATAGGTAGCAATTTTACATTTTCACAAATTAACTGAAAAATATTATTGCTTACTGTACTATTGTTAATGGTAGAACAAGTATGAAGAATCTTTTTGCTAAAAAAATTATTACAAAATTCTACAATATGATGAAGTTGTAATTTCTAAATAGCTTACATTTTGCATTGTAATAATGACAGAGATAAGCCTAAGTCTTTTTTCTTTAGGTGTTTATACAGATAAAATTCTCTTATTTTTATATGTATATGACAATAAATAATTTATAAGTAATTTTGCTTAGTTCTAACTCAATATAAACTCACATTTTGTTATGAGCTTTAAAACTACTTCTCCAAAGATAGTAACAAATATTTAGGAATTTGTGCGCCACAAAGAGATATAACACCAAGCAATTGCTTTTAAAACGTAAAATCCAATTATGATTTAGTATTTAAAAACACTTTATTCAGATTGTTTCGAGCCCGTTGTTGTGATTTATTATTTTGAACTAAGAATTTACATTTTGCTATTTTCAATTGTGTTACAGTACATGAAGTTCTTTAATATGAAAAACATAGTTTGCTTTACTACCTGACTTATACAAGTAAACTAATATTAAATGTAAATACTATGAAAAAAATGTTTACCTACTTAAAGCTAAACTTTAGTTTTAATTTTGGAATAGTTTTGCGAAATATTATTTTTATCGCTGCACAAGTTCATGAAAGAAAATAAAGTAACTATGCGGCTACATCTTAAAAAATTGTTAAAAACTAAAACAAAATCAGTAACAACAATAATACAGAATAAAAAACTGCTTTTTGACTATTTTTAAGATTTTTGAAAGAAAAAACTAACTAACCCTCGAAAAAATTTCATTTCGCTTATTTTTATATCTTTGCCGGTATAGCCTTTGTCATTTTGTGCTACTTTTTTGCATACTTAAAATGTATACCTAATTAATTTATAAAAAAATTTAAGTAATTTAAGTTTAAGATTCATTTGTGGGATGTTCAGTATGCTTCCCTGTTTTACAGTTTTTTTTTTTCTTTAGGTCTTTTTATATCCTCTAATTGGTCAATTTTTCCCAAATGAGCATAACCATACAAATATTCGGTGTGACGTGCACTAAGTATGGAACTAGACCCTTATAAAAACCTCGCATACGTTCGTACCTCCAAGTTTGCTTAACGCAATCCCATGTGCCTTTGTAGCTGTGATGATGATCCTGCAAACGTGCACGTATCACTTGATATGGATAAGTAGCGGCGGCGGCAATCAGCTTGGAAACAGCAGCAAAAGCTAAATACTCTGATGTAGCCTAAAATGAAATAAAAATAAAGTTAAAAATTTAATAACGAACTTGATGGTAGACGGAATATTTTTACCACAGTAAAAAATAAAACAAGAAATTTTGATTTTTTAAAATTGAACACTTGATGAAAAGCTTGTTTTTAAGCTGGCTCAAAATACTATAGACAAGCTTAAAGCCAAGCATCGATTTAATCAATATGAATTTGACAGTTGATGCTAATTCTATAGTTTTGAATCTCTTAATTTGCATTTACATATATATTAAAATAATTATTTATTTCCTATAAAATTTTATTAAATAATATTCGGTTACTTTAATTGAGCTTTTAGTCAATATTTTTTTTTATGTGAAACTTTATTTCAAACTTCCAATTAATGTTTAACTGAACATTGTGAAAACGCCTCATATTTCATTAAAACTTTTGGTTAACGATTTTTGTTTTCTTATAAAAGCCCTTGAATTTTCTGAATGATTTGAAAGGTTTGAAATTGTTTTTACGTTGACGTGGACTCTTCGGACATATACAGTAGAATCTCGATTATCCGAATCAATTAAAACCAGGGGTATGCCGTATAATCGAAAATCCGGATAATCGATTTCAAAGTCAAATCAAACAATGATTAAATTTTAATATTTTTCCACTTCTTTTGAAATTTCTTCACCTCAGGAATAAATGTATTTTGTAATATCTGTATGTATGTGTTAAAGAAAATATCTGTGTTCATCCATGCTTTTTGTTGGTTAGCGTAAGTTAAGGGGATTTTGACATTTTTGAAACAGTGTGGATTTTTTGATTTGCCAATAAGTAACAATGGCAATCGATGAAAGAATGAAAGAAATTTACACGTATGTGATCAAAGGATCATATATAGCAGATGTAAAGAAAAAGGAAAGCAGAGGTTAAGCAGCGATAGAAGTAAAAAAGTTCGGATAATCGAATATTCGGATAATTAAAGTTCGGATAAACGAGATTCTACTGTATTCATGATTCGTAAGCATAAACCATCAAACGTTTTCTCCATGCTTGAATATAAATAGGATTTTCTGATTTGACAAAGAACTGAAGACTTGGTTTTGCAAGTAGCTTGAAAATGTATAAGGTAGATTTATGCAATAAATATTGTTTTTTGACCTTAACTTTTATACACAAAATATTGGCTACACATGTAGATGACAAAATGATCACATTGTGTATAAACACTTTGGAATATTCTCAACACACGCTTCCGCAACTACAAGCAATAACCCTTATATTTACCAGCTGTTTATTTACTTAGTATTTTACAAAATATTTACTTAGAATTTTACAAAATATTTACATTAATAATAACCAATAATTTGTGTTTTTTGGCAATTTTTTGTAAGCTCAAATATTGGCGCAGGGAAACCCGTACATAATGAAATATTTTGCAATTATAATAGAAGCTATGTTTCAAGAGATACGAGCATTAAATAGTAAAAAAAGATTTTCATTTGAAAGTGGAAAAGACAGATAAGATAAAGGGTGAATTCGGTAGTTAGAAAACAAAAAAAAAAGATAAACAATTTGAAAGGAAATGAGTCATAGTGAACATATAGAGATATCGATTTTCAGTATACCTATGCAATTGAAATACAATTTTTGAATTGTTCAAAGGATTAGTGATTCGTGAATTTCTTTTTAATTAAAATTCAATTTAAGTCAGGGAGCGATAACATATCAGAGTGCATTGTACGCTTAAAAAGTATTTTTGATTTAGCGCATTATCGTTCAAAATTTTCAATTAAAATTCAGCATTGATGTCCAACAAATAAAAAACTGCAAACCAGTGGCAACCCGATAGATAATATGTTGTGGTTAAAGTTACTAGATAAGAAAAAATACTTTTATTCAGAAATGTTTGATTTTCTAAATAGTATATTTATATAATGTGTCAGCCTTATATTAGGATTTCAAATTGATATATTTTCAACTATACGAATTTTCCAAATAAATGTTATCAAACAAGAAATCGGAAGGAATGTATTGTCCAATAAATTCAATGCTTTGAGCTTAAATTGCAATTATTTTCTTTCAGCAAAATTCAAACTGAAGCATTCAGCTTCACTTTGATGCTCAGTAAAAAATCAACCGATAACTGTTGCAAAAATAGCATATTAAAAAAATAAGATATTTAATTTGTGTTTATATTAAGGGTATTATTCTAAGGTGCAGCAGAGTTACTTAAAATGATATCTTCTGTTGAATTTAGTTAATTTTTGATGTCTGTATTAAGATACGAGGTCACAAAATACTTTCTTGAAATTATTTCAAGAATTTTACTTGTTTTAATTAAAATAAAATAAGTTTCCGGTTTTATAAAATATTTTGACTTCCGCTTTTATCTTAAGTAAGATATTTTTTCATTTGTTAATTTGGATTATTATATTAATACATAAATGTTGTTGAAATCATTGTACATTGATAAAAAAATGTATCCTTTAAAACTCTATAAAGCAGTTCATGAAAAAGAGTATCTTACTTTGGATTTAAACTTTTCCTTATGAAAAACAAATAAAAAACCTACAAACATTATTCCTAGTGAATAACGTATACAGATTTTTGTACATTAGATGGCGGTCATTATGGCATACATAAGAGTATGTGTATATTGATATATTTGGCTAGTAGCCAAATTGTGCTTTAATAATTTGGCTAAATTGCTGCCTTAGGGGAGGTGGATTTTGCGCAAAAATTACTTTCAAACACATGTGTATGTATATGTAAATACTTAAGAAATCAAAATCATGTGATTATGATTGCGACTAGTGAATTTCAAAATCATGTGATTATAATTTTTTTGTTTTTCTTTATTGCAAATAAAAATAGTCTATGTGGTTTTTCATTTTACAAAAAAATATTGAAAATTACTTACCAATTTTGTATCAATCGGTAATTTGCGATATTCATTGTAGGAATTTTTCATTTCTTCGTAGGTCATAAATTGTAACGCACCATGTGAAACGCCCAACATGCCAGGAACAAAGCCCTGCAGAAAAAAAAATTAAGATTAATATCAATAAAAAAATTAGATATTCTAAGTAATAAAAACTTACTCTATATAAGCCACGCACACCTTCAGATTTGTAGATTTGTGACAATGCATGCATCATACCCCGATATTCCAATTTCGTGTTTCCAACACCTTCTACACCATACTGCAAGCATAGACGTGTTTTTACAACCCAAATTGGGTTTGTTAACATTAGGGTTAATACACCAGATTCAGCAGCAATTAACATATGCATGGCAGGACCCAAAGCTTGTGTGGTATTACCGCCTTGTACAACATTTTTAATTGTGTTGTAGCTAAACGATTAAAAGGTTTTAATAGAAACACACAAAAGTTTATATTTATGTATGTATACAACTTACAACATGAAATATAATCCCCAAGCAGAACCGGAACCCCAAATATTGGGTGTTACACCTTTGTATAAGCCACGAAAACCTTCTTGCCGAAAAATTGTTGTAAACGCGCTGCCTAAGCCACGATATTGTGGTGCAGCTGTAGTGCGTCCGTCATTAACTGAAAAAAGAAGAAGAAAACAAAACATTTATTAGGTCACATGATTATCGTAGTTTTAATTCGAGTATGCGAAAATAGCAATAAAAAAATAAGTAGAGAAAAATTAATATGAATAACTATGACTATACGAATTTTTATTCATCTGAAGAGTTTTTTCTTAAATATGCATCGACCAAAATTTTATTTGTGTTTAAGACTCATTGGGGGTTTTTTCCTGTAATTTATGATAACTTCAAGAAAACAAAATCAAAACAGAAAAATTATAATTAAAAGTTGTTTACTCGACAAGAAGGGTGTTAAATCTATCATTTCTTTTATCGAATTCTTAGAAACTGGGTTGTTCACCATTGAATAAATTGTTTTACTAGCAACAATTAAACAGATATAAGTTGACGTCAGAAAAATACATAATACGTCATTTATATTTTGAACAAAAGCAATTGATTCTTAAATTTAGCTTCCTACACGTGCCGAAAATATAATGTTCGCGAAATATAGTAATACACATGCTATAAGTTTTCAGAAACAGCCGAATTATTTAAAAAAATTAATTTTATAATAATATATATTAGAGTATGCTGTAGGTACTTTCATTCATACAAATTATTCAATGTCAAAGAAACACACACCTTTTTGCATGCTTGCCAAATTTCGCGATAACATTTTATAGAATAAACCTCATAAAAAAATCAAATAAAATCCTAAAAAAAATGGTTTTTCAGCTCAAAATTGTGTATACCTACTGTATACACATACATACATATGTATGTATGTACTATGTGTACATATATAGATTTGGGTGATTGAGGTTTTTTTTAGGTGCTGTTGCGGAAAACTGAAGTTCATGATATAAAGAAAAATTTCAGGCAAACGCAGCTCAATTTTAAAAGGTGGCGCCGAGGCCTGTTCGTTTTAGAATTTTACTATACACAAAAACTATATAAGTATTATTAAACAGATCTGCGAATAAAATGTCATGAATGTTGTTCGACAACTAAGGGTTATATCCGAAGAAATTTTTTGCGTAGAGTCCCAATCAGATCACCTTTAAATGGCTGTAACTTTGCGAGGAAATATCATAGATGACCATTTGAAAGCTCATTTTAAAGAAGAACGATACTAACTATTTGAATCATATGCCTAGCATCGAAAGTAGAGAAACATACCAAGTACTTAACCTCAAACATTTCAAAACCTTGACGTGATGGATCGATTCTGAGGCCTTCACATTCATCCCAAGAAAAAACTTCGGAAATAACTCTCAGCTGCCCAACAACATTCATGAGTCGTATTTAACTGATGATGACAACAAGTACTGTCGAAACATATGTATTAAAAATAAATAAACGATCACTTGACGGAAATAAATTAAAAAGTTTTTTAAATTTTAAATTTAAGATCTTTGATTTTTGTATATATTATATTGTTTTCCCATATAGTTTAAATGGAGAGGTGCGGCGCCAACTTTTAAAACTCAGCTACAGAGCTGCATTTTCGAGAAATTTTTCTCCATATCATAAGCTTTATTTTTCCGCAATAGCTCCATAAAAAAACACAATTCGAATCACCCTAATGTACATACACATGTAAATATTTTTGTAGGTATGCTCACATAATTATCATCAAGTCATGAAGTTGGATTGGCAACAGTATAATAGGTATTTTTAGCATGTAGTACGAATACAAAAATAAAAACTGGATATTTTTTATTTTGAACGATCATGAGTATGCGTGATCGCACGTTTAAGATTAAAAATGCTGATAGTTCACATGATGAAGCAGTAACCAATACGCAAATAACCAAAAGTAAATTTGTTTTCTTTTAGCGAATCGTGCATATAAAAAAGGGGGCTCGTCACTTTGTTGTTTTTCTCATGACAATCTGTGTTAAAAAAAAACTGAAGAATATCTTGAAAATAAATTTGAACACAGCTTATTCTTAGTTCATGTGGAGATGAAATCTTCTAATGTAAAAAAAAATCAATATTTTTATAAGATTTGCACAAAAAATATTTCAAATAAAATTTCTTTGAGGAAATTAAGTATTCTTACCAGTAACAGTAACCACAATATATATATAAGAAACTCAAGAGCTCAAACAGTCATATGAGGGTTTCAAAAATTCTCTTATAAAAATAGAATACCATATGCATAATTTCTAAGTTTATTCACCAAAATACGAGGTTTATGCACTTTAATCATTTAATCTACAAAATACAATCTAAGGCGCAAAAAACTATTTATTGTTTTTATTATTTGTAAGTATGTACTTATCACGCGCCAATGAAGTAGTTATTATTTTAATTGAAGGTGAAAAAAACAGGAAATAAATTTGTTTTGTAACAATTTTCCACGTAAACAAAATAAAATTCTAAAGTGGAAGTTGTTTTTTGAGGAAAATTTTTTAAGTTAATATAAATAACAAATATTTTATTGTGTGTACACGTAAGTAAAAGGTTATCGCTTGAATATGTATTATACCTAAGCAAAGCAAAAATTTATTTACATAAATGACATTATTTTAAATGAAATACAAAAAAATAAAATTAAACAAAGCCAATGACTTGATAAAAATGTTTTATTAAAAAAAAAACCAAGAAAAGAAATGTTAACTTAAAAAGATCACACCATATTATATTCAAGTCATCTTGTTTTTATATCATATAAAATAACAGACAAACAAGTTACCAGCTTTCTCGAACGGTTCTTCATAATAATGGCAGTTCCATACATACATTTCCAACAATCTCATTTTCTCAATTTGTGGAAGTTAGAATTTAGGAAAAGCTTCGAAACGCATGATAAGATTTCTCTTTAATGCTGTAATGTTATGAAACGTTATTTGAAATCAGAAAAAAATTAGTTAAGGAAACCCTTTTGAATACAAAATTTGCTTAGTTTTCACTTAAAAATGAGCCTCTAAGAGTTTTCCACAAAAAAATTTGATAGTTTTTTGCAAATGTTTACTCAATTTCTAAAATTTGCTTTCATACAAAAATGGAAAAAATACAATCTTGTCACACAACTTTTTTAAATTACTAATTTTCTACAGTTGAAGTTTTAAAAATGATGTTTCAAATGGAGTACATATCGTTGGCAGAAAACATCAAGATGGCATCGGAAATAGGTTCTACTTGCCAGACTTTGATATTTATGACTTCGAAAACTAAAGATGCCATTTAAAGTTTTAATTATAAAATTATGTAGGCTTTGACGTGACATTTAAAGTTGTCATTATGATTTGGTGATTTACCATTTAATGTTTCGAGAGAAAAGTCTGCCATAAAAAGCTTTAATCAACCATCGCTGTTCGGAACCGACTAAAAACTGTAAACCCCTCAAGAAAGATTATATTTTAATTTTTTTGTTAGGAGCTGTACATTACTTACGTACGAAGTTTCTTGATAATTGTGAAACCCATAACCCAACCCTACATAGGAAATTGTACTATAAAAATAAATTCATTGTATGATACAGTAAGAAACTTATTGACTCCAACCCTCTTCTCCCCAAACATCTTACGTAATTAATATACAGTCCATAAATTTCTTAATATAAAAACGGGCTCTCGGGAAAAGAGGAAACTAGAAATAAGTAATTTTTCCTACATGATTTCAAAAATACATTTTAATAAAATTTCAAACAAATTAAATTTTTCTGATTTTCTTGAAATTTGTTTCTCTACTGAATTACTGCTAGCGAAGCTGGTGTTGGGCTAAAAAAATAATAAGAATCGATATTTTTAAAATTAAAGTTTGAAAAATTTCACTCAAGGAGTAGTGGAAAAATATAAGTACATATTTATTTAGGTATACCGACCGTTTTCTTACCATATATGTTCATATATTACATAAATACAGCAATGTTTTTAACATTGTAATCCATATTTTGACCCCATTTGTTTAGTAATATTCAGAAAAAACGGCTGAACAGACACAAACTATAATTTTATAATTATAATGCTGTGCAAAGTTTAACAGATGTATTATTTAAATAAATTCCTTTAACTTTATGCATATAAAAACAGTTTCACTAAGTTGTCAAACAGCTGTTTTCATTAAGTTGTTGCTTCATCATAGCTGTTGTAATACTTTATTGCTTTTTTTTACACATATTGTGAGGTCATTTGGTATTGTGCTCGTTCCCGTATGCGCTTGTGTTGAACACCACTTGATTTGCTGTTTTTCTCATATTTGTTTTAATTTTACTTTTATGATATCTGTAAATGTAAACACACGTGACTGTACTCAATGTCTTTTATTACACACATACAAACAGCCAGACATTAAATTCTCATTTTATTTTTTTTTTCTGCTATACTTTGACTTTGTGTAGGAAACCTTTGCAAAATCATTTTGTCTACATTTTGTTTGTTACCATGTGCGCTTATTTTTATGGCCGTTTATTCAGTTTTGTGTAGCTTCTCTTGGGTTTTTCAGTTTTATATCGTTCAAAAGATTGTCATATCTGAGTCATCGCTATCAGCTGTCACCTATACAATGATAATTCCTTTTAAGCTTAACTTTATTTGTTTTAAAACGTATGTCATTTAAGTGTTGTAAAGTTTAAGCGGAAATTGACCGCAACGTCTTGGGACTTTTTTTAATATCGTATCCATGTTGGCATGCATGCAAGTTTGCATACAAAGTTTCATTATGGAAATATATAATTTATGGAGTGCAGATATTTTCTGTTAGTCAACAGTATTTGATTATAGTATATCATTCATATAATGCGTGATTCTATCTATATGAAGTGATATTAATTGCAGTGGCTGAAGGAATTTTCTGCACTTATGTTTACAATTTTGTTTTATTTCTTTAGTGATGATCTCAGTATGTTGGAAACCATTAATATTTTATTGATTATTACTTTTTTTTGGCATTTATACAATTCTTCCATAACAACTGGTTCTTTTCCTTCTCCATCAAAGCTTGTTTAGTTTGTTATTGTTCGCTCACGGTCGTGGAAACTTTCAAGGTCTTTTTTGTTATATTCACCACCTTGTTTTTAACGGTCAAAATATCAATTAATATTTGTATTTTTTAAAAAAAGTAGAAACATATTAATGTTAAAAAGCCTAAGTGATTTAAACCAATAACATGTTAAATTACCTGTTTTTAATTATATGCATAGATATACATAAATTTTAACGCTTTTGAATCAGAGCAAAATTCTTATGGTACTCAAATGTAAAAGCAGCTAGTTTATAGATATCTAGCGAATGTTTTCCGTAAAGTTTAAAACAAGATGTTTTAACTATGATACGTAACTACGCACTTAAAATTATTGGAAAATTTTGAATGCAGATAGTCGGATATTTACATATTTAACACCAGCCGATGTTTTGGTGTTCAAACAGTGTTGATATACCATTTCATTTCGAAATCAAATAAGTTCAAAAGTTTTTTATTACTATGTCAGAAATTATTCAAAACTAATGTTATTTTTTGAGCGATTTTCTAATTGAACATACACACATGCATATAAAATTTCATCAAAGGTAAACCTCCATATTAAGCATAAAACCAAATTAATAGAAAAGGTCAATTTATTTTTATAGTGATTCTGTCATAAAAGTAGTTCCTGAAGCATATAATTTTGATCACCGAATTATGTTCAGATTTGAGATTAGTAAAATTGTATTTAACACCGATCGGTACAGGAGTTTCACAATGATCTGTTAAACTGTAGTTTCTTTAAGTTCGGGACGGAAACAATTTATTGAAAAGTTCAAAAGATAATGGTAACACTTAAAGGTGAGGATAAATTACCTCAGCCTGGGAAGTGTTTTTTCAAAGCATGACTGCGACAAAAAAATTATTCTACATACTTATGTACGGTAGTCATACAAAACATTTTTAGATTTGGGGTTACCATTGCTGTTGTCTTTTACTAATGAAGATACATGCGTCAATAGTAAGCATTGAGATCTTGTCAACAATATTTTTTAACTTTTTAAAATTTTATATTGTACATAAATTAAATTTGTTACATTATACAATACATTACAGCTTTGTTTAATGAAAATTTTTACAAGCGCGTGTAATTTTCCACTCACTACACTATCATTCATTTATTTACTAAAAAACGGAAAGACAAGACTGCCTACTGCGGTTGTTGGCAGCGAATGTAAAATGACGCGCGACAGGCAGCACTTGATATACAATTCTTCTATACGTAACCAGACAGTGAGATTAGTATTTCAGAGGCGTTACCAAAAACTGTTTATTTACAGTGGATAAATAAAACTAGTATTTATAAAAAAATTACAACAAACTTATTCACAGTCTCTTTACACGCATTTTGCTTAGTCGTCACATACAAATTGTTAAATTTTTCACGATATACGATCACATGATTGCCAAGTGATCGGCGCTCTAAGAATCAACAAAGAAAAACTAAATTTTGCTTATAGCTACTTTTATTTAACATTAACATTTTAATTAACCAGCGCCTATCGGTACCAGGCATATGAAAAATTAATTATTTTTTTTTTGTTTTTGCTGTTCTCTTGTTATTTATTACGCTAATACGACGATACTTGTTTAGTCTGCACTTTAAAATGTTTTTCATAAATTCAAATTGTTGCTGAAGTAAGCAATAATGCTTACGATTTGTTTGTTTTTCAAATTCTGGAATTTTCATTTACTATTTGGAGAATAGTTACCGCACTGTGTACCGCTATAAAATTTTTCCAGCAAACAATTTTTAGAGTGGTCTAATGTTCTAAATTTAAGTTACATACTTTGTTTTGCTTGAAAGTTTGGAAACTGATACATAGACACATGATTTTTATTATGAACTTTTGTATCCATGGTTAAATTTTGAAAGGTGATAATTGTAATTTGAATTACAATTATCACAGTGTTATTATCATTATTCAAAATCAAATTGTTTTTCATGGAAATTTTACAATTGAACAATTTGTCGAGTTCAATGGTAAATTTGTAGATGAAAGTTATTTAATCAATATTATGGCTGTCTACGTAGCTATACGTTATATTGTCTAGCGTTTGTCTATTTAAATTGCATCAGATTCATTCACACATAGTATAAACTGTTGTTGAAATTAGTAAGAAGCTTTCATTTGCTTTTTTGTAAAGAAGCTAGATGATAGATTTTGTTGCGACTACGTAACAATTTAATGAGAGTAAATTTGCGATAAGCATGCAAACAATAGCGCAAAAATATCAGTCATATTTAATAAAATTAGAGCAGCAACTGCAGTTTAGATTTTTTGATGATTTAAAAATCAATTTATATTTATACTGAAGTGTGAAAATTTACAGGCTATTTAAATAAAATTAATTATACACAATATTTTAAAATATGTTACATAATGCTAGATGCCTAAATAAAAAATTTCGAAGTTTGGTTAGCGCGATAAGAAATAGATTGCTTATTGCGCATTGAATTATTCAGCACGCGGCAAGGGTTTTCTATTTTTGCTAATAGTTCAGGTTTTATTAGAGTAATTTAGTGCCTATGACTATGACTTGTTTAAAGTTTTCATGTAGCTTATATTCATATAGCATGATGTTTATGATCTTATGTGATGTTAAGTGTAAGAGAATCTTATTTTTTGATGTTCTGCCTTATCAGAAATTGATAATTATTTTTTTTTTTAACTTTAGGAAGTTTTATAGTTTAGAAGAATTTATTTCGAATGATACAACGACTGCTTGCTTATCACCCTCAGTTACGATTGCAGAGCCCATTACGGTAAACATTTTTCTTACATTTAAAGTGATTTCTTGGGATATTTTAAAAACACTATACTAATAGATTTGATACTTGTATACATACATATTTACAGTCTATGCTAAGCACCTTGCAAAATGTGGATGGGGCACGGCACTTCCCATACAACAAAACCAGTTGAAACACTGTATCTTTTTGATTGATTGATTGTGATTGATTGAGATTGTGATTGATTGAGATTGATTGGTTGCTACATTTGTGAAATTTGACACATGGATGTATATTGTTTGCATCAAGAACATTGCAAATTCATGCCGGATTGGACGAACGGGGTGTGGCACCCCTTTCCAACAAAAACACATAAAACCCTATATCTGGGAAACTCATAGCTGCTACTGTTAGTTGTGAAATTTGACACCATAGATTAAATAGTTTATACTAAATACCTTGAAAAATGTCAGCGGAATTGTACGGGCCATACGCGAGCGGAGCCACGGGGAAATTGATAGTTTCTAATAAAACCACTTTTTTGCTGTTTTTTTGGCTGAAAAATTGCCTTTCAAGTAGGTTATACCAAACTTTTCCGAAGATCTTTAGTTGATAAAAAGGCTTCGCCCATCATAAAAGTTTTGTATACTAGTAGAGAGGTGTAACTAACTCAAATACAAACGAATTAGAAAAACCTCAATCTAAATGCTCCATTGGCTACATTTTCATTTTAAATTTGAATTTATTTAATTAAAGTTTTAGTGGGTTTACCATTAATAATACGGTATATTAAACGTTTTAGAAGAAAATAATTGCTCAAAAAACTTAATAGTACGAGGACTATTTTGAAACCCCCTCCTTAGGTACGCTACTGACGAACTCTGTGGGTTGATCCCTTTGAAATTAATTTGTGTTTATAACGTAATATCGCCATTACCAATTCCATTAATTTTAACTTGTGTAGTAAACTACTATCGATTTGAATGAAACACAAAAAACAATACGGTAAAAATGTAAAAAAAAACTTACCAGCAAAACGAATTTTAATCAAATCCAAAGGATGTAGAATTAACGTTGATGTCACGCCACCGGAAACACCAGCGACCAAATGTTCATATCTAACATGTGACATTAAATTTAATTTCCCAACTTTCCCCGATTTAGAATTAATGGCTGCCATTTTTTTTTAATTTTAAGGTACTCTATTGATTTAGTTGATTTTTCTTATGAAGCTGCTGGTACTTCACTTCGTACTTTTTTTGGGAAGCGTTAGATTCTTTACTTGTGAAAAATTAAATTTCAATGCGCGTAGTCCAAATTTGTTTTTAAGGGATTATTTATTTTTTACTTCGTATTATTGTTATTAATAATTTTGCATTTGTATATTTTTACGCGATTATTTGCATTTGAATAATTTATAGAAGGATTTATAATTTTACTATTTAATTTAAATTGTGAAAACTCTAGCCAATAGAAAACTGGAATTTCTCAATTTGGAGCAACTTTCAAATAAACTCGTTGTTTTTACTAAAGTTTTCTTCTTTGGTAAACGCGCTATCGTTATTGTCGACTTTGTCACTGTTGTCTTCGTTGGAGTTGTTTTCAATTAAAACTCCACATAGCGTTGTTGTTGTAGATGTAACACACATCTTCTCTTGTTAAATTTTCCAATGCGGTGATTCCGAATGTTTCAATAAACAAAAATTCTTTCAAGTTAAATCGCTTGCTATCGAGTATTAACTGTACTACTAGGGCAGTCCAAGCTGTGTGCGCTTTTGCAGTAGACAAAAAAAAGTGATGAAAATTCAGTCTACAGTAGCTTCCGTTAGATATTGCAAAATCAATTTTCTATTTAGTTTAATTATACACTTGTGCTTTTTTTAATTATATTAATTTCAATTAATCTTATATAATTTCCCAAAAAAATTTTCTGCTCCTTTGCACTTTTTTCATTTCCTTTTTTGCAGTTACTCTTATATTTAATACAGAAATATTTTTTTATACTTCGGTCAGCTTTAAGTATCGAATTCACTTCTTTATACTTTGTAATATTTTTTGCAATTTTCTTTAATAAGTTTGTGAGATTCGCAAAACAAGACACGTCCGTTCAGTAAAACTGTCAAAATTCAATTGAAAAACGATAGACACAATTTACATAGCGTTGCCATATCCTCTATACACAACATGATGAGCCCGTTCAGCCAGTTCAAGCATTTAAAGCAAGTTTATATTGAACGCTTCATATTGATGTAAGCTTTAATCTGGCGTCTATAACAAAAGCTCTCAGAATTGCAATAATCAGTGCAACATTTGCAGAAAGTCAAATGATTTTCAGAAACATTATGCCTAAGCGCTGTAATTCATGAAGACAATTAAGTTGGTGCCCAATTATTCAATTAAGAATCTATCCCAATTGATCTTGTAATCATTTGTTAAACAAGAATGACACTACTTAAAAGAAAAAAATTTCCGAAATAAAGCAATTCTACTGCTAGGCAATGAAACTTGCCGAACAAAATCATTATCAGACTTGGAATAGGATTCAGATGATGATCTGCCTCTTGCAATTTTACTTCCCAGTAGCTCAATAGTTAACTTACTTGACGAAATATATCCGGTTGTATGTATATAATGATAAGGAAATTGATGAATTGAGTTGAATGACGACGCAGAATTTATTTATGATGCGATTGAAGAAGACGATATCGAGAACAGAATCGCAATAGCGATCACGATGAAAATGAAAATCAAGATCCAATAATTTGACGCTCTTAAGATATATCCGCGTTTCATACGTGTATTAAATATTCCGAAGAGCAGGATTTTGCCGCCGGGACATTTTATAACTTGTTAGTCTGAAAGATTTAGCATACAAAAAGAAAAATGAAACAAACTTCGCCAAATGAACATTTCTAATTTTTTTCAAACTCAGTAAAAATGTTCATCACACAATAAAAATAAATATTTAAAGCATCAATATTTTAGATTTATTAAAAATTAGTTAAATTTAGAAGCTTGGTAGTATCTTTTCCGAGTTTATTTTCTTCTTGATAATCCGAACATTTTGGTAATTCGGACACTACTAGGTTTTTAATTGTCCGGCTTAATGAGATTATACTGTATTTTAAAATGAGAATATAGACGAAAAATAAGAGAAAACATTTATTATTAATTTTTCTTCTTCTTAAGTTTAGACTACGTCGTATCAAACTATTTTTTTTTTTTGTTTTTTCCACAACAACAACATCATTTCAGCGCCGGCGTATCTGAGTGTAAATGCATGATATAGAGCGAGTTTGTGAGTCGGTGTTACAAGTCGACGGTGCATACAAACAAGATAATATTGAATCAACGGTTCAGAACGTACTCGGTTGTGAAAAAATTTCTTGACGTCTTGTTTTAACATTATTGTTATGCCATAAACTTATGAACGTGACCAATTTCTTTTTTTTTTTTTGATGTATTGTGTTTTTAAGACATCTGCATAATTTTATAAATAAATCACTTAGAAATATAATTAAATTGTTTAAAAATGGATATTGTTGTGGCAAATGTTTGTAATTATGAATTTAAAATTGAAGTTGATTTGCTGGAACAATATGGAGCTCTCCCGCTTCCTTTTCATGGAATGGATAAGTCTATGGCAGCGGTGTGCCAATTTTACAACACGGTTCGTGGAGTCGAATGTGAAAAAGGAAGTTCCTGTCCATTTCGTCATATACATGGAGATAGAACAATAGTCTGTAAGCATTGGTTAAGAGGCCTCTGTAAAAAAGGTGATCAATGTGAATTTCTTCACGAATATGACATGAAAAAGATGCCCGAATGTTACTTCTATTCTCGTTTTAATGCATGTCACAACAAGGAGTGTCCTTTCCTACACATTGATCCGGAAAGTAAAATAAAAGATTGCCCATGGTATGATAGAGGTTTTTGCAGACATGGCCCGCATTGCCGACATAGACATGTGCGCAGAGTTTTGTGTATGAATTATTTATCTGGATTTTGCCCAACTGGCACAAACTGCAAATATATGCATCCGCGTTTTGAGTTACCACCAATTCCAGAAGGCACAAAAGATCAAATTAAACGTATGCCAATTTGTCATTACTGTGGTGAATTGGGTCATAAAGCCTCATCGTGCAAGAACTCGATACCCGAAGTTGTTGAAACTTCTAATCAAAACAATGATTTTCGTTTCAAGGCAAACAATGGTCACAAAAACTTTGCAGGATATGTTCTTAATCCTGCAGCAATTGAATCCTCCATTAAAAAAGACGAAAGTGACCCGCAAAATCGAAATAATATATCGAAACTTCCAAAGCCGTTGGAAGAGATTACATGCTACAAATGTGGACATAAGGGTCACTACGCAAACAAATGCCCTAAAGGACATTTGGCATTTCTTTCAAATCAACACAGTACTCATTGAGTGTATTATTTAAGCATTTTTATTTTTTTTTACTACTATAATTGAAAGTGTAATCAGAAAGCCAGTCAGCAACTTTGAGTAGTTTTACTGTAAAAATCAGCAGGTCAACTCAAATTCTAAGCGATTTTAATTAATTAGAAAATGCATTCTTCACATGCATCGATCTATATCTAATTCTTCCTTTGTCGAAATACATTGTTAAGTTGAATTGATTACAAAACGTTAATGGGAAGTTTGATATGTCTTTGTAATAATTGGCAATCTCTGCAGTAGCGTTCTAAAATCAAACGAGTCGGAGAAATCTAGTGACCAGAGTTGGTATCCAACCGTTCTAGATTCGATATAATGCTTGGAATGAATTCTAAACCACAAGATTCAATTTTTCACAGATAAGTACGTAATGTTCTCTCAAAAAATCCATTTCATCAAATACCTCATTCATAGCTGTGTTCCCGTTCTTAGTCCGAAAAGCATTCCCGTATTTGAAAAAACTACTAAAAAAAATTTCCGATGAATTCTGACCAAATCCAGTAAATTTAGAATAATAGTTTTGTAAATGAATATTACATTTCAAATTTCCAATACAAACTTATGAAAAGTTTATTTTTAAGTTTTCACTAGGCAGCAAATATTTTTCAGAAGTTTAGAGCTAAGTCAAGATTACTTGTCTTCCTAAAAGTTCTGCGTAAAATGGACCTGTCATTTGAAAAGTTTAGCTTCTATTAAACACATACCTGCTCTAAATCGTACACTGGCTGGCTTTCAGTCTATTCATATTTGAATAAAATTAGAACTGTTATTCTTACAAACCTATGTAACTATATAGTTAAATAAAATGAAACGAAAAGATAATTTTTATATGTATGAAAACATTTCTTGAGAGGCGAGAAACGACCCAGAAATTGGGTTTCAATCAAATTGACTGAAATATACGTCAAATTTAAATGGGTTTCATTGATTCTTAGTTAAAATATTAAATTACTGAAATATACGTCAAATTTAAATGAGTTTCATTGATTCTTAGTTAAAATATTAAATTAACTTACTTCTAAAACTTTGTTTAAGCCGTATGGCAATGAATTTACGAAATTTCGAAGGCAATAAATTTACTTAACTTCACAATCTCAAAAATTATTCCGCAGAAACGGAGGACTTCGAAGGATCGCAGAAATTCTTTGAAGTTACCAGAGTCGACCGTTTTTCATGTACAAACGAAAAATTATAATTATCTGGTAGTTTGGAGAGGTATCGTTTAATCTAAAAGCGTTTAGTATCAAAGAAGGGCAGCGCCTAAGTCATAGAGTTAGAAAACCTGTTAACGTTATTTTGACCTTCTGAAAAGTTGCATGTTGGCTTAGGCGATGTTTCGAGCTTCATAAACGTTATTTCATGGTGTTAAATACTGGAAGGTTTGCACCCGTCTCAATTTCTCTGCTTCAGTTACCCAAAACGTTTCGGTTTTTAAGAGAAGGGCATATGGAATGATGCTATGGTCTTCGAATTTCTAACACATGCTGCAAGTTATGGAGCGTTTTTTTGTTTCTGGACAATGGGTAGAACTCCAAACTACAACAAATATACTAATACTTCAGGAAAGTGACTATTCAGAATCCACAATTCCGTTCATCTTATATTTATAATTTTCGGCTAAAATGTTCATTAACATACAACACATTTTACAAATAATTAATTTTCAAGGGATATTCTAAAAAATCACTACGATAACGATATTTTCCAATTGTGAAATATCTACCATCCGTAGTGATTTGCTGTTGCCAAAGCTAAAAATGTCAAAAGCTGAATTTTTCTATTATACCTGTTAATTGTTGTAACAATCTAAAGTAATATGGGGTTAGGAAAAGGAATATGTTTACAAATTGGGATATGAAATTAGGGATGTAAATTGATTTTTCGGTTAGGATAGTATTTAACTAACAAATGTAATTTTATAGGAAATAACTTCGGAACAGCATCTTAAAACCTAGAACAACATATAGAGAAATTATTAAATTCAATGCTGATGACGGAGATAAATTGATTTCTTTATGGATTCTGTGTAACAAAAAGGCTTTATAAAAGGTTAAGAGAAGAAAAAAACCTATCATCCATTAATAATGCCTACTTAATAAAAACTGCACACTTTCAAGAATGTAAGGAAAAGAAAAACAAACAAAAACATTGTATGTGCATGTGCTGTAAAAAAATTAAATGAGGAAACTTAACAAAGAAAAGGATAAAAAAACTCGTAAAGGAAAATATAACCTTTTTTTATTTAATTTTATTACATTTTCATGTTTCTTGAACATATTATATAACAAAGCATTTATTTTTATCAATTTAAATGGTAAGAAAATAAATAAAGTTAAGTAAAATAATACAAAATGAAATTAATACAGAATTGTTTTGTGTAGTTTTGTTTTGGTGGTACTAAAATATCAACTAAAAATAAAATTAAACTGATACTTGTAAGGACGACAGCCAGCATAAAAAGGTGTATCAAATGTAACAAAAAAAAAGGATATTTAAGCATTAATGTTTCAGAAAGAAGCATGTTTCACAATTTTTTAAAATTGGTTCAATATGTTATGCACATAATTTTTTCTCTTTATTACATCGTAAATATTAATATCTTATTATGCTTAAAAAGCCATAAAAAACTTAACAATTAGTTTGATAGTAAAAATTTTAACCTAAGCCTTTTTTGAACTTTTTAGTTTAAGCTTAGAAAAGACATTGGATGGGATTTTGTTGTTTGGTAGGATTTTTTGATTTTCTCTCTTGGTCTTGAATGTTTTTTTTTTGTTTGTTTTTGAAAAAGAAGGACGTGTTGGATTTACAATTTGTATACGATTTAAACTAGCATATAAATAATAATTGAGAAATAATAGCAATAAAAAATATAACAACAGTTAAAATATTTTGTATAAATTTTAAGTGTTAATTTGGCGTAAATATTTATGATAGTTTTAATATATATGTACGTTTTTTGTTTTTCTTGCAAATAGGTTTTTAAATAAGTTGTTTAGTAAAATTTTTAAGCGCATAGGCAATTTTTGTATTATTATTTAAATTAAGTCATGATTTTTTTTTGTGGCATTAGCAAATTTGGGAACAGTTTTAATTTTCCTTTAGTTTTTGAAGCTTCGGAGTACGAGGAAATTTGTGAAAACAATTTTATTTTAAGGCGCTTTATTTATCAGTACATTTTGTGAAAAAAAACTAAGGCACGTTGCAAAACAACATTAATCAAGTTCCACTACGAAATAAATCGAACGATTATAAGAAAGTAAAAGTATTTAAATATTTTAATTTAATAGTAGTGGAACAACAAACATTCAATTTGTCAGAGGTCTTTGAACAATTAGGAACAGTTTTTATATGCTATATAATCACGTATCATTCAAAAGTTACAAACTAGTTTTTGATATAAATACCTTTCCACAAACATATACATATGTATTATCTAAATTAATGCACTTAAGAAAGTCCGGCAATTTGAACAAAAATGTCCTTCTTTTATTTTTCATTAATATTATTAATTTAAGTTGAGCTCACATAATTGCTTATTTAAATTGGCTTAATTGTTTTTATTCTCATTATTAAATTTGACCAAAAGAAACGAACATTTACAAAAACAAATGTATTAAAATAGACTCAATACTAATGTAAGGGACCGTTTTCATTTTGCTGTTCTTATAAATTTAAATAAGAAATATCTCTTCGCACTCCCAATTACATATTTTTAATTTATTTTCTAAACAAAAAAACTGTTCCCATTTTCTATTCTTACAAAATGTGTTATAAAATTAAATAATAAATTATTGTTCTTTAGGATATTTCTTTTAGGTTTTTTTTAAAATTATATATTTTTTTTTATTACATTACATCAAGTGACTCATCATGTGACTACTACTCGAACAAATTACTATTTAAAACGAAATTATTAAAAAAAATTTAACTACTAAACATTTCGGTTTTTGATTGAATTTAAGTTGGGTTTTTCTTCTTTTTATATCAACAGAACGAAAATAATTAAAATTTGTTTAAAATTAAAAAAAATCATAATATAGGTAATTTTAATTTAAATTAAAAAATACAAAATAAATATTCATAGATATGAATTTCAGTTAAATTAATAAAAAAATTACACATCGTCAGGCTCTGGATTTGTTGCCGCAGCACTGTGACTATCGTTATTGTCCTTCGAGTTAGCTTTATCTTGCGTTTTCGCGTCATTACTGTTATTAGTCGCTGCAGTCTTGGCGTCCGTTTCCTCTGCTTGCGCTCGGAGCGCTGCTTCCAGCGCGCGTATACGATTTTCATGCTTTACAATGATAGCCTTCAATTTTCGTATTTCGTCGGTGATATCGCGCAGATCTCTTTCCTGTTTCAATATTGAGAGATAGAGAAAAAACATTAGTTTGAAATCTGAGCATGTCATGCAGTTTACAACTTACCGTCACACCACTGACCGGCGCTGATCCACTAGAGGATTCATTGTTATTGGACGCCGACGTATATGTGTTGCCTCCGATAGCCGCGCTAGTGGCACTCTTCGATGTTCCGACTGCTCCTTTGTTCAAAATGTTCGCTTTCTTCGATAACGATAGAGATTTATTGGCCGACTGCGACACATAGCCACCCTGTACAATAGAAACACGATCCTGATTTTTAGACTTTTTAGTAATTCTGTTCTTTTAGGGGACTTAACATACAAAAAACACCACACAACGTGCGATTAGCCATGATAGCGTACATGCCGTTCCGCCTAGAATCGTTGTAATTGTGTAAGACATTTTAATACAAAAATAAGGTTGACAACAGCATTGCAACAAATATTGTTAAATGCATAGGCATTAATTTCTGGGTCGAACTATTTCATTTGATATTTTTTTTTCAATGCTATAAATTAAATAAGCACGATATAATAAAAAAAAAGTTAAATTGTTACGTTAAAAACAAATGAATTGAAACAAAAGCCTTTCATTTTAGATCAGGAGCCATGAGTAAAAACTATTGGACTCGTTGTGGCCGTGAATTTAGAAGTAGAGATACATGAAGCCCTTGGTGGATCAACGACTGAACTAACATTTTTTAGTATTTTGAGGATGAGATTACAAATAGCTATAGATACAAATCCAACGAAATAAGTTTGAAATATTTTTTTTATTTTTTTTTCTAAGTCTGGCAGTTTTAAAAATTTCAGGTCGATCTGGCAACTACCTTCGGCATAACAGCTCATTTCATAGAAATGTAAGAATCCGAATCTCGATCAGTGATGGCAATTGTACATTTTGGCAATGTACTGAATTTACAGTCGGAATGTATTTTTTGCATAGAAAATGTATTTTGTCCATTGAATAAAAAAAGAAATTATTGCGAACAGTCCTACAAATGTATTGAAAATGTACTGAATAACCGCCAAATGTACTTAAAATTCGTCCTTCGGTACAGTAATAAAAATTAGTCCAATTGTACTGAAAATGCCATCAGTGACTTCGATTGCTAATTAAACATAACCAAAACTAAATTGGACTAGCAATATTTGCACCGTCAATTGAAATGATTCACAAGTAATACAGTGCTGCTAATAACAGTACAATGACTTTCGTTTTGATCGTAGAAACACAGAATATTCTGAGCCTTCGAGACGGTCCAAAGTAGTATCTACACTAGAAGAAGTTAATTTTTCAAAACTCTCAAAAAGTAGCTTCAAGTGTATAAAAAATGACTACCGAGTTTCAAAACGGGATGACCATTTTTCTCTAAAAATGTAAATTTTCATACAATGTGTTGTATGATTTTTGTTCTTATACCGTCAAATGCAGATGACAAAAAATTACGTGTTGGATTATAATTTTGTTTGGCGAAAATCATTACGACAACGTCCTCTTTCAGCATTATACCGAGGTTAATTTGTTGCAAAAAACACTGTTGGACTGTGTAGTTACACAAAAACTACGAGTTTAAAGCAATTTCTATGACCTATGATCCTATGATCGAGTAACAAGGGCTTAAAAATTTATGAGGCAGTTTCTAACATTGTCTGTGAAATAAATGTAAAGAATTTTGAAAAAGATAAAATGATGTCAGCATATTAACATATGACAAAAATTAACTATTAACTTGATTATTACGTTCGCGAAAGTTCTTTAGGTAGCAGTTAATAATAGTGTAGGAAGGGGTTAACTCATCTTTAAGCTTTTCAAGATAACAAGGACTTTACGCGAACAAATACCACTTTTAACCTCTCAGTTTTGTCACATTCTAATAAAAAATAGTTTTAACTACAGGGCACCTTTCGAAGTTGTTTTTGTCATAATCTGTATTCTGATTTTTTATAAACTATGGAGTTAACCCTTATTCTACCAAGGTATTCATTTAATAGGATTTTCGGACAAAACTTTTATGTACAATTATTGACTTATTTCACAATGAAAGCAAAAGTTATAAAAGCAAATCACTCACACAAACCAAAAGAAATCAGTAAATAAGAAAACAGCGAAAATAAGAAATTGCGATTAAAACAAGAGGTAAAAATATACTTATACTGGTATAAACAAATTAATGCTTTATGACAAAAAAGTCATAAATGACAACATAATATTCATACTTTTAAAATATACATCGACATTTCTATACAGTGCAAGATGAATGACTCATACAAATGTTTTGCATTCCATTAGAATAAGTTTTACATTTATGTACACTTTAAAGTGTCATATGTCATTTTATATTCTTATAGAAATATCAATATAATTTTAATTTATGTATTTATAACAACTTAACATATGAAATTTTTTGTTTTATATCTAAAATGTTTTGGACAGTAAATACGATATTTGTAATTTAAGGATACATTGCGCATCATTGGAATACAGCAATTAATAGGGCCGCATAGATCAGATATATCTATTGATTACAGAACACTAAAGCTTTTACAACAACCTTAAAAATATTATATCGTTCACATATTACGTAACGCGACAAAGAAGTGGCGCCTCTGCGTATTTGTTGCATAGTGTGATATGGGGAAGGAATCAGCTCATACATATATTAATTATGTCATATGGAATATAATTGAACGTTATTTCATTGAAATAGATAGAAAAAAATGCTAAAAGCGATTCTAAGCTCTTAAAATTTTTACATAAAAGTCTTCTGTGAAGAGTGAATGAGAAACAACTACCTCGACCTAACTGTTCTTCCTAGAAGCTGGAAAAATCAATGTGACATCTCCACATTTTACAATAAATTTTGATGAAGCCTGGTTCATTTATTTAATAAACAAAATATCAAATGTGTATTAAAATTGTACCTAATTTTCAATTAGCAATTGGGATCTTTACACGTCGTCTTCTGTGTTAAAATGTTAAATAAGCCTGTCAAGTGTTTAATATGCAATTTTTGTGTTTAAGGTTTAGTTTAACATTTCAACACACAAACATTATTACGTGTGAAAAATTATAATAAAACATAGATTTATTTGATTTACTTTTTCTGTAGAACGAACAGGGTTTGTCATTTTGGTGGGAGGAGTAAAAAAATAGGTCGAAAATCGCGTTGTAATATGTGAACAACCCCTAACACAGGACCAGCATTTATTTATCGTAGGTTTTCTTTAAGCCATTTTTTTGTCCTAATTTAAGAAAACTAGGTGACAAAAATTAAATGTTTTTTTATTATTTTCACCATAGTATGAATTTTGTGGTTTTAAATTACGGCAAAACGTTATTAAATATTAATTTATTTATTTTGCTTTAAAAAATGTGGTCACCATGCCTGTACAGGACCTTCATTCAATGTTTTTTAAAATAACTTTTTTATTTGCTCGGGTCAAAGTAAAAGTTAGAAGATCATGTATAAATAACAATAGTTATTCTAAAAGTAAATACTCTATTTGATTTTTATGGTAATTTTCAAAGCATTTTCTGACTGCAAATGTCTGTCTATGCGTGCCTAAAGTATAAACGTAATATTATTTCAAAGCTTCAACGCTTTTTTGTTAAAGAAAACTGCGTTTATATTTATTTATATGTGCGCTCTTCTTTAACAGTAGCACCATAAAATTTGATTGAATTTCTAGCAAATTTCACGGTTGTGTACTCGCGTCTTAGCACGAGCGTATTTATTTTGTCGTCGTATTCCAACTTTTACGATAGCACTTTGTTACACATTAAACAAAACTTACTTTAAGTGAGAAAGTGATGGGTTCCGCATCTTTGCCCGCTATCCATTCTTCAGCCGTTTGTGCCGCATCTTCGGCTAACGTATCGGGATACAAATCCTCTTGGAAAAGATCCGATTTGCGTGGCACTGTCATCGATATAACTTGACATAAGCCGTTGTTATTGAGACGATAAAATTTGGCAATTTCGCAGGTTGTGACATCGCATCCACGCTTTGGCATTAAACCAATACCACGCTGTGGATCTGGCGTTTGAAACGTGTTAATATAATGTACAAATGGTGGTTCTGGCGTAATCTAAGATAAATAATTTAATTGAAACAACTTCATTAATATTAACTTGTAAACATACCTCGAAATATCTTATGACAGAATCACCTTTACCGCATAAGTAAATTAAATTCGTATCAGCATCGTACAATGGGAACATGACACCGTTAGATGTGTCCAATTCAACCATGACAATGGGTTCACTAAGCGCATCGGGAGCACGCAGCGAATACTGACGTTCGGAGGAACGGTTAAAACCGGTGGTAAAAATTAGCCCATGACGTAGGAATAGCGCACGTGTCGCCTTCGAACCTTCATGACAGAGTGCTTCACTTTCAATTTCACCTGAGCGTGGATCATAGATCCGTATTTTTTTATCCTTGCATGTGGTAACCAATTTTGAGCCATCCCAATTAAAGCAGGCACTATACACAATATCTGGATGTGAGTCGATGTGCAGAAGCATTTCACCTGTGCCAACATTCCAGATAACAACCTGTAAGGTGGAATAAGGGAAAAAATAATATTTTTTATTTAATATTTCAAAACTAATAAAAAATTCTTAAATAATCGGAAAATGTTTATTAGCCAAAGAGATAAGACCCATTCTCCAAGCAAGTTTTGAATAAAGTTTTCCAGTCAGTAGTAAAGTATTAAATTATTGATAGTTTTCAACAAAAATCAAAGCGAAAAAAAATACAAGTCAGGTATGTGCACTTAATTTAATTAAATTGATAGTTTTTATAAAAATTATATATTAAATTGACACTTTATTTGTAATGCTCTTTGCTGTTAACTACCACCAAACAAATTACTGATAGTGGAAAAATATTTCTCCCCAGTCTGAAACATACATTTTTAGTTTTGTTTTGAATACTTATGTATATGAAGCATATATTTTACTAGTTACTTTGATTGCTAAATAAGGATTACTCTGACTTTTTTTTATAAGAAATCATTTTCAAACTTACTTGATTGTCTGAGCCAGCGGTAAGTAGTACATTCAACGCTGTAGGATGCCACAGCACTAAGCCAACACGTCGCTGGTGGAATACTAAATCCACAACGGGTTCGGTTAGTGTGCGGGAAAGGCCACCATCTGGTATCTGCCACACTTTTACAACGCAATCCTCTGAGCCTGATGCAATGACATTGTCATTGTGTGGACACCATGAAATATCTAGAACAGGACCTTTGTGACCGCCAACAAGTGGATGATCGGCAGCAATACGACCAACCTTAAAGTAAAAAAAAAGAAAAAAATTATTACAATGTCAGAAACATGTTTTTTTTTTTTGGTTTTTATTTAGCTCATTAGACACCTACGCGAAACAATCAAGCAACACATAAATAAAGCCAAAACAGATTTTTAATTTTCGTCGTCAACCCAAAATTCTATTTCTTTTTTTTTCAAGTTTTGAACAGAATAGAAATTTATACAATCTCATTCATGGTTTTCATGTATTTAAATACAAGAGTTGTTTCAACGGATGCCTTTGCGCGAAAGTGTTCCAAAGCCAAAATTCATAAATAATCGCAACAACCTGCTGCACCGTCAGTGTTGGTGGTGATGTTGAGTTGATGATGCTTGTTGTTGTCGCTAAGGTGCGCTATAATTAAATTTAGTCGGCTATGCACGTACGCAGGTGTCATTAATTTACAAAATATTAGAAAACGTAAAACATGATTTGAAATTCCAGTTTTATTTTATATTTTGTATTTAAAATGTTTAATGAGTTCATAAGTTTAAGGTCTAAAGACGTAACGAGGTTAAATTAATTAGAGCATTTTTAGTGTTTTCGATTCTACAATTGATGGAATTATTTTAAGAACATGGAAATCGAAATTATAGCCTTCAGAATATAAATACATATATACAAAAACGTATTCAACGTCTGTACATTTTCGAATTAAAGAAAAACTCTATACAGTCTGGATAAATATAGTTCTGACTTATCGTAGAATACTAGTAGTAAATACATGATGTTATTTTCGAAAAATGTGTTGGCTATTATGATTTATAAGAAACTCCCTTACATTTTCTAATTTTTGATGTTTATGTTGATAAACTTACAAAATATGCTTAAATAGCAACATTGATAATTTTAAATTTTTAGAAAAATGCATTTATATTCTTAGTGAATTTTTGATGAACATCGCTTATTTAATTATTAAAAAATGTGAGAAAAATGCTCGAATGTGGTTAGTTTGTGATATATCTTGATCTACGCAGCATACCGTGTACGATTTCCAGACTTTATTTGATTTATTCATAGTTCTGTGCAAGACCTTTTAAACGAGATATATCTGATTGATGGCAAATACAGAGTTTTCTTTTGGTAAAGCTCAAAATATAATCCTAAAACTATTTCTATTTCTAAAAGTGTTTCTCAAAATATCTTCGACACACAATTTTTTTACACGAATCATACAATTTATATAATTAGACTGCTGCACGCATTCAATAAAAAAATTCATATTTTCCAAAGTTATGTCGGAAATTTCGATTTGAAAGCAAATACATTCTTATGATTGGTTGAAGAATATCATGTAAAAAAATCAGAAAATTCTAATGTTGAAGATATATAAATAAAAAATTAATGTTTAAAAAAATTGTACATTTCTTTACCCAAATTTGCAGCTCTGATTAATATAAATTTTTAAATAAAAAAGAATTAAAAACTAAATAAAAATAAATATGAATGAATTCTTTTAAATATTTTGACGTGATAGAAACTGAAAACGCAGTTACAAAAAAATCCTTGTAAAAAAATAGGATCAGTTCATAATTGAAGAGTTTTGTACGATTATAGTTTTGTAAATTAAGTTTTACTCTCACTGGAAAAAAGGTATTAAAAAATTATTTGATATGGATTTATTTAGTTTGGTATTTGATTAAAAACAATTAGCTAAAATTTAAAAAAAAAATTTTTAGTACAAACATTTTTTTTTTTGATCAAAGTAGAAAATTTATTGTGTTTTACTGTTGCAAAAGAAAACACAGAACAATTTTTTTTTTTTCAAGATTTGACCATTAAAATAGAAATCGTATTTATCCTTTTTTTTAAAATACTGCAAATTTAACAAAATTAAATTTTCTTGTTGAGAAAATCTCGGCATTTTCGACAGCAGAAAAATAAATTTTGCGCGCGTTACCTCTTTATTATTGGCAATATGCCAAGTGTAATAGAAAATAAACGAAACCAAAAATCTATTTTAGAAATTAACAAAAAATATATATGTATGTATTTATGTATGTACATATATTTAAATAAAGTAAAATTAAAAATAAACAGATATATATATTTTGGAAATATAAAATTATTAGAAAATATTTTGTAGAGAAAAAAGTTTAAATATCTATTAAAAATATATGCAAAAAGGCAAGTTTGAAATGTTGTTTTAAGACCTTGCCAAAAATTAAATACCCTACACTGTATTAACAGTAAAAATGAGTGCAAACTTCTTAAATTTTCGTTAAAAGGTTATTTTTCCCCGGTAATGATGCTCTGCTGTGCTATATCTAAATGCATCCATTAATTGTTTGTTTCATGAAAATATAGTTCTTAAAAATTTGTTTGAATAAACACATTCGCAATTCCACAGGCATTAAATGTTTTCGTACGGAGTTTTGTAATAAAGTAGCTGCCACACCATGTGAGTTTGACAATATTTACTTAGATAGCTCTTAGTAGAGCGATTTTACGTTTTTACTTCTATGGGAGTTGCCATGCCTTCTGCCCACTTTTTTGTCTTGAACTTACCCGAAGCATTCATATTTGTGTGAAATTTGGTTGCCTAACCAAGCATAAAAACACCTGGATTTCAATAAAGATTATTCATTCTGTAACGACAGCAATTCCAAATAGCCATTGCATGGATACTCGAAGCAGTGAATATTAACCACCTTAATGAAAATACCAAAAAAATGCATATGGTAAAACTGTGCAATTTGATCGAAGTTTAATCATCCCATCCACCTAAGGTGTCGTGTGCGCAATGATAGAAAGGGAAATAATTTGCACTTTGAACGAAAGCACTCAAAATAACTGGAAAACTTGGATATTTTAATTAATTTGTGCTTTAAATTATAGACATCTTTCTAATATTATAAATGGTTAACTATAGATGGTCCTTCTTAATTACACCTTAACGGATGAACGGATTTGAATGAAACTTGGTGAATAGATAGTTTATGTCCTGGAATAGAACATAGAATACTTTTCATCTCTTAGTTCCTTAAGGTCTAAATCGCTTTAAGTGACTTATGCAAATGTATCGTTACCAGAATTCTTATTAAAGTCTCTTGGTTATGGTTTTAAAATGGCGTGTTAGTATGGACGCTAAGTCACCACTCTAACCTAACCTAACCATGAGTGCCGTTTTCTGCAGTTGCAGCTATAATTGAATATGTAGCCAGCTGTAGTAATTTCCACGGACAGACGGACTTGGCTATATCAACGTTGACGTTGATCAAGAATATAAATACTTTTCTGTACTTGCCACGCCTATTTTTATGTGTGCCAAACGGAATCACAGAATGAATATACTCTGCGGGTAGGGTATAAAGAAGAAATAAAACATGAAATTTACATTCCAAACAAGTATGTTATATGATTTTATATTTTGTTATGGATAAAGCGTTCATTACTTTCACACGATCCTAATTTTCTCTTTACTTATTTCTTGATCTACTATGTATATTCCTAATTATTTGCTATTAGTATGCAAAGTTTGTGATTGAAATTTTAAAACGACGAATGTGAAATTAAATCACACAATGAAGAATTTCGAGCTTTTGTAGAAGAGGAATTGTAATAGAAGTTTTGGTTATCGTTTCGTTTCGTGCTAGATCTTGGCTTAACTTATTTCAGTGTTTGTAGTTAATAGTAGTTAAGTCAACTTTTACATTTTTCAAATCTTGATTTAGCAAAAAATACAAAACGATGTCTGCACACTAATAATCTACTTTCTTGCCCAAAAAGTTAAGATTTGATGATCAAATGTTATATAATAATGATAGCTTAACAGACATGATGTCTGTCAGTAACAGTAAAACTTCTTTATATGCTTTTAACATGGGGATTGTACACTACCAGAAACAATTACATTTTAGAGACTTCCCAATTTAAAAATTCTTTTACCGGAGAGATTAACCTTTTTGCCATCCGTCAAATCTCATACATTTCTTGAGTTAAAATTGATAAATAAATTGATTGCTAAAATTGATAAGGTGTACTTAGCGTGCTAAGATGTGTTGACGCAAGTCAAAAATAACTAATTTCCTAAGACAAAAAAAAAACAACAATAATTTGAAATAATTGCTTACTAAAAATGCAAAATGACGCAAATATTAAATAAGAAATCAAACCAAATACTCTGCCATATCATCAGATATAAATTCATATTCGCGCAATACACAAAATGTATAGTAGAAATGAGTTGGTTGCCTGATTGGTTATTTGGCTTGGATTGTATGATTTACAAATATTCTATAGCCACAGCAAAATGTATGTAGATATAACATACCATACGTATTGTATCTAAAGATTTGTATATTTATAAAGTGTTGCTGATTTTGCTATTTTAAATTTAGTTGTTTGGTTTTGTTCTTTTCATATTTACTTTTTTCATGCTTCGTACTCGCGTATCAACATGACGAGTAATAATGAAAATGAGCATGTATGATAAAATAAGAAAAGCGTCATGCAAAAACACAAATGATGGCCAAAATAGGGATTTCCTTTGCGGCAACATTTATTTGCAGTATGCAACGCGGCTGCTCATAGAATAAAAATTTATTGCAAATTCTTTTGTTTTTAGTTTTTCAACAAATGTGATTCATTGGCGAGAAAATTTATTTAAAAATTCGAAAATTTCTCTCGCTAATCTCATTCTCCTATGTGTTAGTGTACATAGTAAGAAAATTTTTATCAAAGACCGCATCATTTTTTATAAAACTTTTTGATTAAAAAACTTATTACATATGTAAATATAAATTAAACTATAATAACTACTCGTATATTAGCTGTATCTCGAAAGATTAAAGAGATGTAAAGGGATTTGAATGAGATCCGTCTTATATTTTTTAAGATATTGGTTAAGTTAAATGTTTAATCATTTTTTTACTTTTTGTTATGAAAAAAAAAAACAAAAAACTTTATATGTTCTATTGGGCCTTCTAGCAATTTTCAAGACTGCATTTTTTTCTTTAGGTTTTCCAAAACAATATACCAAAATTGAAACGCCAGAGCATTTCTCCGGAAATCTTATGCCTGAGTAGTCGATATAGCAGCATCCCCATAGGCGTTTTGTATAATTTTGAACGCTTGAAAACAAGAAAATTCGGCGAAACACTTAAACACTTTACAGCTGCCGTAGACAAACTAATGACACTAATTAGTTAGTTAAAATTTGACACAAATATAATGTAATTTTTAGCCATGACCAATATGTATATTTTTAGCCATTCGACAATCTATACGAAAACTTATCATTTCTTGGGGATTTTTTAATACTGAATCCTACTTTACGGCCGAAGCTTTCAAGCATGTGAGGAATTTGGCAGGGAAAAAATATAAATGATACGGCAAATATGGACTAATTATTTTAAAATTCTGATGTGAAAGAGAAATTCTGAGGTTGGATTTTTTTCTAAAAAGATAACTTTAATTGTCGATTGTCGAAGGGGACAAAAATAGCATTTTCGGCACTTTATGGGCTAAATACAGTCTCAAGTAATTGTTGGCAAAATAATTTATGTAATACAATTTTCACTTTAATATTGAATTAAAATAAGAAATACATATCGTTACCTTAATATAGAAAGGCCCTAACTAACATTTTTTTTTTTCAAAATCGAGTTTTTTGTAGATTTTGATAGCTCACCCACTAATACACCATGGATAAAAAAATGTGTGTGCTGCGATTGAAAATAAAGCATTTACAATCAATTAAAAAAAGCCATAAGTCACTTCAATACTACAAAACTTTAATTGTTATTAAGTTTTTTCGTTCTCCTGTAAAGTATCAAAAATGGTAGATAAGGCCTTTCTATATTACGGCAACGATATAATTTTTAAAAAAATTTTTTTTATTCAAATCTTTTACTCATTCCTCATTAGAAAACAAGAAAATAATTATTTGTTAAAAACCAAAATAAAAGTTTATGGAACATAAATGAAAACAATAGCAATTTCATGGTGTCAAATAACACTGTAGGAACGTGAAAAAGACACACAAAAACGCCGAGACACCCCAACTTAATTTTTGGTCGTAGAATACGGTGGCATACTCAGTTTTTTTTTTCATTAGATCAAATTCTCCAGATATTCGCAATTGATGTTTCGTCACTTTAATTATTATTTAAAACTATTTTTCGCAATTTCTTATCAAAAGCCCATAGTTTAATAAATAAATTTTTCTTTGTAGAAAGCAAAATGTACAAAAATTTATATAAATCATTTGTATACGTCTGAAATTAACGGTTGCCATTGTAAGAGTTATATTTCGATTAACAAATAATAAATAATTTCATTTCGAAACATATTTCGATATCTTTTTCTCCGAAACTAATAAAAATATTGCAAAAAAAGGGACGAAAATTGACTAAATTTTAATCGCAAATATCTCGAGATTTTGATCTGATTTTGAAAAACTGAGTATGCCACTACATTCTACGACCGAAAAATAAGTTGACATATTTAGGCATAAAATAGTTATAAGTTAGTTTAAGTTTTATTTTCCTATTTTTAGTTTTTCTTATTATTAAGGTTTTGTAAAAATTTTTCACATAAGTTGTATATATTACGCAATTAGCAAAAATATATTCAAAAACAAATGTAACTAACTATATAAAAACTGAAAAGATAATTTCCTTAACAGTTTAGCTAGTGCTTATTAATTATTAAGTAAACTGTACAAATTTTGAATTTAACAATAAAAATTGAATTGAATTGAATTGAATTGAATTGAATTATTTTGTTCTTTTCTAATGAGGAATGAGTAAAAGATTTGAATAAAAAAAATTTTTAAAAATTATATTTATTTCTTATTTTAATTCAATATTAAAGTGAAAATTGTATTGCATAATTTATTTTGCCAACAATTACTTGACAGACTGTATCTCAAAATCCGTGATAGGAATGTTCTGACTTCACATTCGGATTTAGCAGCTCAAAGTCCATAGGACTGCATTACTTGCACCCTAGATGCATCGTACTTACTTCTTATAATTTGAGAACCTGCCTTATTGTAAATTCTTAGCTGCAATTAAGCTGAATTATTTAACGAGCGATATTAGTGGTGTGGGAGTGTGGTGTCCAAGTTGTAGGGGAAAGTGGGGTACATTTGACACTTCATTTTTAAAGGCCTATATTTCCTTAAACTATTAATGGATTTTAAAAATTGTCATTATTTTGTAAACATTGACTATTCGGCATCAAACCTCGAAAAAGTTTTAAAACAAAAACTACATCACCGTATTATCCTAAAGCTTTTTCAAAATGTCATTTGACTTTTATGGTAAAGAGGCACAATTGACATTATGAAAGCGCTTTTATTCAAAACAGTATGGGACTATAAAATTTGACTATTCGTTAAAATGGAAACTACGTAGTTAATTTTTTTTTAAAACGATTTATTTCAAAGGAAATAACAAAAAATCCATTTAAAAAACAACATAAATATGGGGCACATTTGACAGATGTACGCTATTATTATTATTATTAATTTAATATTACAAAGTAATTAATTACTCTACAATGGTTCGTTAAGAGCACTAGCCTCTAGGACATCGGCTCATACAGATGTATTCTTTTAGCAGGAGTCAAATGTGCCCCACACGTTCAAAGGCTTTTTTCTATTTTTTTTTATTATAACTCTTTTATTTTCACAATGCATAGGTACTTTAATTGTGTTATTACTTAAACGTAATGCTAACATATTTTGTTACTCAATTTACAAATCACATATAATTCACAAAACGCTTATATACTGGGTGTCGAAAATTACATCAGCGACCGCGAAAACAGAAAAAAACGCCGAAAAGTGTTGAAGAAGAACTGTCAAAGTTCATTACGTTTTTTTAAGTCAAATTAGACTCCATTCTGCATTTAAACTTTTTGGCTCTTAAGCCGTCTTCACATTGAAATTAGTAAAGTCAAATGTGCCCCAGTGTCAAATGTTTCCCACTTTACCCTATTGTTTTATAAAACGTGTAAGAATGAAAGACTAAACTTACAAAAAGGACTACGATTTGAAATGCTTGAAAATTAAAAGCAACACACATATCGGTCATTCTTTTAATAAACGCACACTTTGTCGTTATTGACGTTTTTGAGCATTTTTTGAAACGAAATATCACAGAAACTATCTCCTATAGTAGTAGTATAGATAAAAAATTATGTAATCATTTTTGTTAAGAAATACTCTAGCTTTATAAAAAAAATTAAAAAAGTTTAGATAAATGTGTTCAAACACTAATTTTTTTAATTAAAAAAATTTTTCTCAAAATATTTTCAATATAACAGCTTTTGTTTTTTTGATTTTTTTATATGTTATTCCTCAATTAATCCTTAATTTAACTTTTTGTCTTAGTTTTTTGTAATGTTATTTGCAATCAATCCTATTAATGTATCTGCATTCAAAACGAAATTCCCGAGATAACTTTGGAAAATATGATACAATTCATACAATTAGACTGATGCGCGCCTTCATGAAAAACTCATATTTTCCAAACCTATGGAGAGAATTTTGGTTTGAATGTAGATTCATTCTTAGGATTGATTGAAAATGACATTACAAAAAAAAATAAAAAAAAATTTTATGTTGAAAAAACGATGCGCGGCATCAGGAAAAAAATCGTAGTTTCCAAAGTTATGGCGGGAATTTCGATATGAAAGCACATGCATTCTTACGATTGATTGAGGAATAACATATAATCAAAAGGTGTTATATTGAAAATTTTTTTGGAAAAAATTTTTTTTATTAAAAAAATTAATGTTAATACAAATTTATTTAAATTTTTTATTTTTTTTTATAAAATTATAGTATTTCTAAACAAAAATTATTAAATGGTTTTTTATCTTATCTCCTATAGTTTTCCAGTTATTTGGTTTCAAAAAATGTTCAAAAACGTCAAAAAATACAAAGTGTGCGTTTAATAAAAGAATGACCGATACGTATGTCCTCATCTTTTAAACTTTTATACTTTCATGCGGCATATGAAACGTTTTGGTTATATATATTTGATATATTTCAATAATCGGGAGCGAAGATAGGAAAAGTGTAACTATTTTATTTTTAGAATCGAAAACGCATCGTATCATAACATATTTTTAAGCATGTAACAAATCTTAAAATTCACATAAAAATTCAATCAAAGAATTAACAGATAATAGATTTGAATAACCACTTACTTTATTGTGTGGTAGCACAATGAACGCACCACCGCCTGCTGATTCTACAATGATGGCCAAGAATTTTGGATTGACGGCACAGAATGTTGAGTCCCAGCTACTTTTTGAGACACGTATATTATCATAGCACTGCTCACGTTTTAGCGCCTGTCCATAGACGTGACGAAATTTTGAACTTCGTACAACACGAAATGACATCTTTTGTTATAATATTGTTATTGTTATTTGTTTCGCTTCCAAAAGGTCTTTCTTGGGAGTTGTCGTTGATTTTTGTAATGTTTTAAGTCCGATTTTGGCGTCTGCTACTTTTTGCTGTTATCTGTCGTCTGTCGCTGCCTGACGGTCTCAACTTTCTATTGTTAATTTTTTTGTTGATTTGATGTTGCTGCTGTGCTGTTGGTTAATCTGTGGAAAATACATTAATTTTTTGTTTGTTTGAGCTTCTTTTGTTGTAATTTGATTATGTTTTGATTAATTATTAGCAAATAATTTGTTGTCAATATGAGTAAACGTTTTTTCTTCTTTTTTTTTTTGTTTTCAAGATTATTGGGAATTTTGTTGTTTCGTTTTAGCTCATTATTAATTAGCATATTCAGTTAGATAACCGGTCGTTTTTATTTGATTGCACAATTTAAAATTGTATTATTTAACATCTGATGCGTTTAAATGTTTTCACATTTTACACTGGGTGATTTTTGTTTTTTTTGTTTATTAACATATATTTTTCAAATTGCGTTGAAAAAACTTTAAAAACATTAAATAAAAGCATATTTTGGATGTCGATTATTGATGCTAAATTAAAAGTTATTGTACCTCCAAAATAAATGTTAATCCACACCTCCATATCTTAGGGCTTTTTTACTTCATTTGTATATTTAACTTTTAAAAGCCTCAAAAGAATATCAAATAAATTTGTTTGCTTTAAGGGTTCATTTAAATGAAAGAATAATTTAACTCTTTTTTTTTTGACTATTAATTTAATTTGATGGGACTTATGTCAGAGACGATAAGTTTTCGACACTTAACAATATCATTCATTCCTCGGAAGCATCAAATCGCTTTTGCAAAATTGTGAGTTGCGCATGATATTTCCGCGATATCAACATTTTCATTGAGAATGTAAGTCTAGATAGAGACAACTACATTTTCGAGGCTTCCCAAATTTAAAATGAAAAGGTCAGCACTGTTCTTCTCTGTTAAATCACATACATTATTTGAGTAACATTTTAAGTGGAAAGCTGACGTTTCCGCGGAATTTTTTTTTAGGAGAAGTTGGGTCTCTAAAAGTTACTTGTCTATAGTTTACTTTGCAATTTTAAAAATTTAATCCACGGAAACAGGTATCGTTCTTTCAGTCAAAACGCATACATTTTATTGAGCGGAATTATAGGTGGGGCCTAATGTTTCCGCGGCATCAACATTCTTATGGTAAACATCAGATCCGTCACTCGATTTTTTTTATGCCACATCAGTGTTAAATGGACTTGCAACTTCAAGGTTTTTTTTAACCACAGGTGATGATTTTTTTTTGAGTTAATATTTTATTTATTTCTGAATTAATATTTGTACATTTGATGTTTGTTTATTTTTAAAACTAGGAGAAATTGCGTGTTGCTATTTTTGAGAATATTAAAACTATGTGATGGATAGTTGATCGAAATTTCCATTCTATACATTTATTTAGAAACATAATTTTGAAAAGTGTTTACATCATCTTCTCATTTTGAACTCAATTCAAACAGAAATCATATCATTCATATATAAAACAGATGAAGCTTGGAGAACTAGGGAGCAATTCAGTACATACTTCTCTATCCAGTGATTTTCCACATTTTAACTGGGAATGTTCTATTAGACTGTTATATATGTAGCTATAACATGAAAAACACTTTGAATGAAAGTTTAAGTCTATATTATCATGAAAAAAGTATTGCGAATCGATTAAATAATTTGAAACGCTAATATTTTTCACTTAATATTGTGTAATTTATCGGAATGTGTTGTTCAAGAAAAAAGAAATATTGCAAATCGATTTAATAAGATCAAATACTTATTTTTGTAACTCACAAGAAAAATTAAGTATTTTTTTCTTCAAATGTTGCGTTGCAACTTCCATCAGTTTTACAAAAAAACACAAAAGGTTTCCCTTCCATAGGGATAGGATTGTCCAATACAATTCCAAAAACTGTTCAGAATTGAAAATGCATTATTGTGGTTACTTTCAGACAACTTTGACTCATCAGCTTATCATAATTGCTTCGGTATGCTTTTTAAAAAATCTTGCATTGTCTTTAAATTACAATTAAAATGTTTTCTCTCACTATCACCAATTCACACGTTTTTCGTGTATGCCTAACACTTAAATACGGAAGCTGATAAAACACTGATTTTATACTCCAGAAATTCAAAAGAATGACGTTTTTATAGCATGCATATTTTCGTAAGATAAGAAGAGTAAATAAACAAGAGAGATACGGCTGTGATTAGTCATCGGCTCAGAAAAAAAAATATAATAAATAAATATCTGAATATAAAGATTTTATGATGAACAAAATTCCATGAATAGATTTTCCAAATTTTACAAAATTTTGTTTCTTCCGTTACGCAAAAAGTACATAAGTTTAATTTTTGTAAAAAAATAACTATACTAAAGAAATAAAAATTGTCTGGAATTACCCTTAAAAAATCTATAAATTTCATTTACAAAACAAATTTATGTACCTAATTATACAAATAAATGTACTTGCAATAAATATAAAACCTTACAAATGTAAGCATACATATCAATTAAGTAACGCAAACCTTAAACCCTACAAATGTTGTTTGTATTCGGCGAAGATGTATTTTCCAAATTTCTTTGATTCATAAAAATTAATTGTGATGTTACTTAATTATTGCACTTGTATTTGTTGAGAGTGCATTACCGTTGTTGCATTTTTATTGTATTGCAGTGTCAAGCAGCCAAGTAATTGCTGAGTCGTCGTCGTCGTCGCCGATTACATTGTGATGTCAAAAGTCAGCGTCACAGCACAGTAAATAACTGTTACTCGTATTAACAGTTAATTACGTATAGCAACAACAGTGGCGACAAGTTCAATGAAATCGAAAGAATGAAGTGTGAAAACCACAAAAAAAAAAATAAGAAATAAAACACGCACACAAGAAATTACTACACAACACTACTGGGTAAAACACAATAGTAAAAAGAAAATACAAAAAAACAAATTAAACAAATAAAAAGTGACGATAAAACATGAAAGCAACATCAACATCTCTATAATCATCAACATAAATTGCACACATCATTGCATCCATCCAATGTTGCCAGTGGCGATGAGTGCGCGAATGAATGACTAAGTAAGTAGTTACGATTGTTTCCACCAGAGTTAGTTTGTTTAGTCATTTCTTATTTTATATAGGAAGTGAAGGAATACTACACATTTGTTATGCATCGATTTGAGGTTACTTTGATTTTAATTTTTTTTTTTATTTGCAAATTTAATCTTTAAATGCTATTAATTAAAATTAAAATGATAAAAAATACATTTGCATGTAAAGCGTTAGTCGTGAGAAAATATGTATGACGTTTGAATGGTGCTCAGTTTATCTTCTCCACCTGATAGAGATAAATATTTAATATTTTACATTTGAGCCGTTCGCAGGGCAAATGGATCAACTCCAGTTTTAAAATTTTTTTATATTCTGTATCACAGCAAATATATGTTTGGGAACCGCTGTTCTAAGTTTTTAGTTTGTTATCAATTAGGACAATTTTTACCAATACTTTAGAAGAGAAAACAAAGCCAAATATTCAAAGTAAGTCCAACATAAAGTTATGCCCTCATTAAAGCTATTTTTTTGTTATCAAATTTCACACGCGTTTTTATGACTTTTTTTCCGAGTTCTTAATTTATTATCCAAATAAGAAACAAATAGCCGAAATTTGATAAGACATGTGCCTTTAACAATTTTTTTGGTTGCATAGTTTATTAGTAAGTATAAATACTTAGTGGCAGACAAAAAATAGCTGATTAACTTTAAGTATTTATTTATTAATTTTTAGTTTATTTTTCTCATTATAATTAGTCAAAAGAAAAAAAAAAACAAAAAAAAAATCGAGGCTTTCTGTTTGTCAATGAGCTGTACATGATTCATGGAGAAAATGCTTTTAGCTGTCAAATCTGAAACTGAATGTAGAATTTGCTTATTTGTTTTCAATAAACTTTTATTAAGTCTATAATATATTCTTTAAAGGCCACATTTAATACGTTGGCCTCTCATGTCACGCTAAAAGTATAATAAGTAATTAAAAGTGGAAAAAGTTGCTATTTATGAAATTATTAAATCATCAAGCGTTTTTCATTTTCACTATGAACATGTAAAATAGCTGTTTTTATTAAAAAAATTATATATATTTATGTGTGGCATTAGAAGTTAAAATGAAAAGAATTGCACCTTGAGGTCCAGAATTTGTACAATTTCTCCAAAAATTTATGTGAAAAGATGATATTTAGCATATAAATTTTTCCATTGATTATAAAAATGTCCGTAACACTATATTTTATTTCATCAGATGTATATTATAGTAAAGGAGATTACGTACTATGTATTTACTTTAACACTTTACACAAGTTACTACACATGAAAACTTCAAATGGAACTAACTTCAATCGTAATCATTACCCAATTATTGGGCAATTTCAATATTTTGACAAACCAAAAACAAAAAAACACGTACACTCGTACCACTTAAACATACATTTTTTTATATTTTTAATATTTGGCTTAATTGCAATTTTGTAGAAACTAAAAATAAATGTTTTAAAAAAAATCAACACTGCTGCTTGTGCAATACTTTTGGTGCTTTTCTCACGTACGTCCGTTAATTTATGACCAATTTATCTAAAATTAAAATATAGCACAGTAGAAAAAAAATTGGGAAATTATCTTAACATAAATTTTGTTTTTGTTTTTGCTGAAATCACGTCAGCATCAACGTGTGATCTTTCCAGCCATCTATTCCACCTGTCGCTAAGTTTATGTTTCATCTCTTTTCACACATTGCAAATTTTTATTTTAATTTTCAATGTTTCAATTTAATTCTGTTTTTGCATCGGTATAATTATACTAACACACACTGTCGACGGACATCAACAAATATTGTAAAAGTGTAGGCAAAAACAAAAAAAAAATTTTATTTTAAATTGTTTATTTATAAAACAATTTTGAGTGGTTTAATCTGGTATTCAATTTTGTTTGTTAATTGCCAATTTTTTTTTATTCTGATTTTCATGAGAAACATACATTTTCAGCTAAAATTGTTAATCTGTAAAGATATTGCAACTGGCATTTTCCTTTAAGTCTCCAAGCATATACATAATTCCACGATGAAAAATATTATAATGTACAATGAATTTGTTATTGTTTTTTTAACAATCAGGGGCGGAGAGATTTTGGGGGTAAGGCCGAAATTTAATAAAATTAAAGTAGTCGATATTGCAAGGACTTGAAAATGTCTACACTTAAAAAATATGTATAAATGTTCATACATATGTACATACATAATATGTTAAGGTGGGTAAATTTCTTAGTCACTTTTGTCTTGCCCATAAAAGAAACTTAATAGTATTTCTTAGGATAAGAGAAGTTTCAACCACCGCACCGTTCTGAATTCGTGCCTGCAATTTGTCGCAAACGTTTAGGTTACAAGTTAAAACTCAAAAAATAGGCAGGTTAAAAATCTACTATTTTTGGTGTTTTTTTTAGAATTAAACGAAGTTTTTTATTTTGGGGTAAATATTTTTTAAAGTTCAAAGTATAGATTTTTTACTAAAATGCTTTAAGATTTCTGTTCTTTTTATGAGATTTTAAGAAGAATATAACATACAGTAAAAATAAGTTTTTAAGTGAGAAAAAAACGTTTGAAATTTTTTTCAGTGTACCTAGTTGATTTTTTTTTCTTAAAAGGCCATAAAATAATAAACTAAAATTGTCACACCATTTTTTTTGGTAGTTAAGTCTACTACTTATCGAGCAATAAAATTTATATAAAAACAACGTCAGATATGCTATACTGAGCAAAAATATAAATACATAACTATTTTGAATTAAAATTTTACTAATTTTTTAACAGCAATAGGCACTTCATCTTCATTCTGCTCTCAATCATGCTGATTTTATTTTATTCTTAAAACAGAGTGTGTCATTGAGCGACAACGTTCAATGGTGTACGTGGTACGTACATAATAATGTTCGTGATTGCTCGTGTACCAGGAGTAAATGTGCTGCTCATGTAAGTGCTAGCTCAATCAACGCAATCCAAGCTCTCCTTTTTATATTTGTTGATATTCAAAATTTCACTTTAAAAGCAATTTTAATAAAATCAATGGAAACATAAAAAAAACTATGATGATATTTCTCATGACGTAAAGTCACCTAATTCCGTCCAGCAGCTTTTAAGCCAAATATTTAAATTGTAACGAAGATATACTGAAAAGTGGCGACGTCGAAATGAAGACGAGTGTCTTCGACGAACTATAGAGTAAGAGCCTTCCGTAGATTTTTCGACAACGGGTTTTAAAATTCAAACTTGGATGTATGTAAACTACTACTACTTTTCTTCTTACTCAAATTAATTGAATTTACTTGAATAGCTTCCTCAATTAATGTTTCAATATGTCCTATCCATTACCAAAATATTCTGATTAAAAACATGTGAACAAATCTACGAGGGGAATAAGGATGCGGAAAAATAAATTATGTGTCAAGAATAGAACACAGCGTACACAAGTAAAATACAAAAAATTTTTGGTTGTAAAATTTTCCGTTTGTGTTTCTTTAAGGCTCAGATATTGTTTAATTGCACTTTTTAACTTTTGTTCACTTGTTGCTACTGTTGCTCTAATACTGCTGTTATTTTTTATATTGACTCAACATCAGAAAGCAAATACAATTTCTACATTGGGGTGGTACAATTTTATGTGGGGAAAACCTTAATCGCGCAACCTTAACTTTATACCTTTTATTATTTGAAGTATGACAAGGTGTTTACGAACCTCTTTAATAGTTCTCGTCTTCTTTCCAAATGCTCGGCGCTTATGGTAAAAGTGAACCTTGAATATCTAACAAATTTAGCATGACTACTTACTTTTCTCCGCTTCGGTTACTCTGTAACTATGTGGAAATGGAAAGACCAACTGACTCTTCTGAGCGATGCCAAAATGAAGCTCTAACACTTGCTAAGCAGATTTAGTTACTTCTGGACCAACATCGCTGTATTTTTTCAGATTTAAATAAACGTTAATCTACTACTGAAGTTTGTATTGCTGGTTAAGCTTCATTGTGTATAAAATGGAATACCAATCCAAAAAAAAACTTGTATTTAAGATGTTTCTAATATCGTTAAGTAATTGAAATGGTTTGTAAATTAGAAAAAACTGTACTTATTGCGTGCAGAGCTTTTGCTATTCATCTTGCATGATGAATTTGATCGGGTGCCTTTCCTTAAATTACAACAAGTGATCTACCTAAGATGATCATCGTTAGCTCGATCAGTTCAACTTAATCATTTCTAGGCATTGTGATCCTTTCTGTGAATAGTTTCCATTATGAAAGATAATCCTAAATTAACAACTACAAATTTCAAATTTTGTTTAAAAACTTATTTTGACAAGAGGAATACTCCGTCCGAAATCTAAAAAAAAATATTGTTTAGAACCACTCTAACCTATGTACATACGTGTATGGAAGAAAGTAATAACAGACTTGATATGTTGAAAATAATACAAATGGATTTGATTACTCGACAACGATTCTACAAATTCTGTTTCTGATTACCTCGTTATTTTTTTCATTTTTTTTTTTTGTAATTAAATATAGCAACAAGTACCTACATATATAAAAATAAAAGAAAATATGGGAGAGATAGACAACAAACAATATATAAAAAACAACAACATGCCGATGACATCACCAAGCCAACTTAGCAAGTGTTAACGGTGAGGTAGCTGTATGATTTTCTTCACGGTTTTTTTATAAACGCTCATTCGATTTTGTAAAGAAAATAGTTTTTTTTTAAATTTATTTATTTGCTGATAAGCGTAGTGAAGTAAAGTATTCATATACGCTACTTTGCTTTTTAAACAAAATGAAAAGTTGTTAACTTTCTGCGTTATTTATAGCAAAGGTAATGAATCAAATAGTGATAAGATTTGTACTATAAAAATGTGTGTCAGCAACAACAGAAATGCTATAAAAAAGTGTCATGATTCTTTTGTGACTCTCTTTAAAAAAATGTGCTAAATTTTCTTTTTTACTTCACGGTTCAAAATTTGCGCAAAACTTTTCAACTTTTTAAATTGGCATAGCTAAATAGCTATGTGTGCATTTTTTAAAGAATTTTCTGTTTTCTGTAACACGACAGAAAATATGATCTGGCCGAAAAATGATTTCATATTAAATCTTTCTTTACAATCATTAAGTTTAGTATTTTTTTTTTATATAAGCAAACTGTTCAAAATAAAGTTTGAGTTGTCTAATTTTGTTAACCTAAATATATTTATAAAACTACGTTATTAATTTATTTAATCATAACTATGAATATGAATCAGAGAACTGCATTGAGTAGCTCACTGAGGGTTATGAGCCACTTCCAAAAATATGAGACGTGAGTGTGCATATTGCTACAATAAGGAGTGTGAGTTGCGCTCACTAATAGTGAATGCGTAGATAGCATACTGCTCATGAATGTGAGGTGCTTAATAGCTCTAGTCTCATGAATGTGAATGCCTGTGAAGCTCACTCACATGCAGTCAGCATTCATGAAGCAGTGAATGGCTTGAGCTCCAATTGATAGGGAAAGTTCGAAAATGGCCTTTGGACAACACTTTGGGAGGCTCGGGACCCTGGAAAGATCCGTTTTGACCCGAAAATGGATCCCCGGACCATGGTATCTGTTTTTCACCCATTTTCGGAAAATTTTTTTTTTTTGCTCCAATCGAAGGGGAAAAGTCGAAAATGGATTTTGAACATCACTTGGAGTATCTCCAGACCCTGAGACCGTTTTTAACCCATGTTCGGAAAATTTTTTTTTTGCTCCAATCGATGGGGAAAGGTTGAAAATGGATATTGAATATTACTTGGAATATCTCCGGACCCTGGAAAAGACCGTTTTTGACCCATTTTCGGAAATTTTTTTTGCTCCAATCGATGGGGAAAGGTCGAAAATGAATTTTGAACATCACTTGGAGTACCTCCGGACCCTGGAAAGGACCGTTTTTGACCCATTTATGGAAAAAAAACTTGTTTTTTCAAACGAAAGATAGCTCAAAAATATTTTTGGACAGCACTAAGGAAGGCTCGGGACCCTGGAAAGAACCGTTTTTGACCCGAAAATGTGTCCCCGGGCAATAGTACCCGTTTTTGACCCATTTTCGAAAAAAAAATTTGTTTTTTCAAACGAAAGATAGCTCAAAAATATTTTTGTACAGCACTAAGGAAGGCTCGGGACCACGGAAAGAACCGTTTTTGACCAAAAAATGTGTCCCTGGGCCATGGTATCCGTTTTTGACCCATTTTGACCCATTGATTGAGAATCACACTCGCATTCACAGACTTCGCCATGAGACTGAATACCATTCAGTTTCACAAAATTTTCTGTGAGTGTGAATCTGTGTGAATCAGCTGAAAGTTTCAACAGATTCATGAATGCCAAAATGATGAGTGGCTCACTGCAGTTCTCTGATATGAACTGTTCAAGAGAATTGCAGTCACTAGCTAGACGTGCACGGTGGAAAAGGTTTATGGATCATCTATGTTCCGGCAGTTGAAAACGGCACAACAAACTATGGCATCAACCAGTATATTGCATAAACAAGCAATATATGAGACCCAATAACTCAGCAAAGCAAAGTTAGTAAAATCAAATTTAAGTGCTAATTTAGTGCTGTAAAAAAAATTTTGTGCTGCACGAATTCTTGAAAAAATTAAGGTTTTTGCTAGCTGAATGAGAAGCTGGCAAAGCATATACGAAATTTTTAGCAAAATCAAATTTAACCTATGCCATAATTTCGTGCTGAAAGAAAAAATTTAGTGCTGCACGAATTCTTGAAAAATTCAGGGTTTTTGCTAGCTGAATGAGAAGCTAGCAAAGCATATGCGAAATTTTTTAGCAAATTGAAATTTAACCTATGCAATAATTTAGGGCTCATTAAGTGCTAATTTAGTGCTGTAAAACAAAATTTAGTGCTGCACTAATTTTTGAGAAAATCACGTTTTTTTTATTTTGCTAGCTGTATGAAAAAGGTTAAGGTGAGGTACGTCAGAAATAGTTAGCAAAATCAAATTTAACATATGCCATAATTTAGTGCTTAGTAAGTGCTAGTTAAGCCCTACAAGGAAAAATTTAGTGCTGCATGATTTTTAAAAAAAATCAAGGTGTTTGCTAGCTGAATGAGTAGCTAGCAAAGCATATATGAAAATGGGGTGTTCCCCCCAAACTTTGGGTGTCATTTAGGTCTGTTTGTTTAGAAACGTCCAAACTATAGATTAAAAATGGTTTCAGATGTGTGCCCTCAATTTTAATTTTTCGATATTTGTGCACGTTTAAAACGAGAAAATTTAAAGAATTCCTCATTTGCTGTGCTAGCTTCTCATTCAGCTAGCAAACACCTTGAATTTTTTAAAAATCATGCAGCACTAAATTTTTCCTTGCATGGCTTAACTAGTACTTACTAAGCACTAAATTATCGCATATGGGTCAGAATTTACGAAATGCGCCACTTTAAAAAAAAAAATTTATTTTTTAATGAAATTTTGTTATTTAGATAGTGGTATGTGCTAGAAATTAAAATGTGTAATTGTTTATTTTTTTTTTTTTGTTATAGGCAATTGAAATTCGGGGACAACATTTTTTCAATAGCTTATAACTTTTGAACGGATGCGACGAAATATTGTACTTTAATATTTTTAAGATTTATATAATTTTTTCGTTTTTCGATCGGACAGGGAAGGCTGTTTTTCATTAACATTTAATAAATAAACATGTTTTAAGCATTGAAAAATGCATTATTTAAAATTAAAATAAAAATATCACTTATACTCTATTTCAATACGAATCGAACACCGTTTAATTTATAAAAATCGTCGCATCCGTGCAAAAGTTATAAGCTATTGAAAAAATTTTGTCCCCGAATTTCAATTGCCTATAACAAAAAAAAAAAAAAAGGTAAATGAACTCAACCACCCGCCCTTAAAAAACTTATAAAAATTTAAGCGAAATTCACGAAAAGCTAACTCAAACATATTAATTATATTGCAAAAATAGAAGCTATTGTTCCTTCTCCAAACAACACTGAATGAGAAATAAAACAATAGAAAAATTAGAAATAAAAAAAAAAAAGTTAGAAAAAGCAATAATCTAAAAAATAAAAACAAAACTAAATAATAAATAAAACAAAAAAGACCTCCAACAACTAATGCCGCAGCAGATGGAACAACAAACAAAGTGAGAAAATACAAAAACTGGCGAGAGATTAGCGGGGCACACATGCGCATGCAATATTTAAAGTATGCCGCCCCACGCAGTTATGTCAAGCGATGCTGCTGTGAATTTGGAGCATAAAATATGGCAAAACAAGCCAAAATGTTTAGTAATACCAAAAGTTTATTACTAAATATTTTTGGATTTAGTTAACTTTAGTGACACCTCGAACTTAGCTTAGTTACTTTGAATAAAACAAAAACAAAAGTATAAACAAAAATCTTCGCTCAGATCTGGTTTCGCAGATTTAGCGGCTATACCTAACTATTCTCAAAATCGCTAATTGTTTAAAAAATCTGAAATATATTATTCAATTAAAAAAAAAGATTTTTGAATATATCTGCAACTTCTGATTGAATTGTCTCAATAACAGATCCGAGCAACCAATTTTCTCTAAGCAACAAAAATTGCATTAAAAAATATTTTTGTAAAGCAGGATATTGTAGAGTCTACAAAGTAGACACTCTATGAAAAAACTTAATGTATACAATATATAAATTTGTTAACTAAAAGCTATTTTTGCTTTTAACAGCAATTTTACAAATTAACACAATTTGCACGCAAACTTAGCCAACAAGTTATAGCGCAGTCATAATTCAACTTTAACCAAAGTGACAACAGCAACAACACTATTGAACATTTCTATTTGCAAATCAGTAGCAGCAACAGCAACAGCAACGGTTGCTGCAACCGCAACAGAATAAAATAATGATAGCAACTGCAGTGAACTTAGTTTTTCTTTTCATGAATTTGTTTTGCAAAATTAGAAACAGAGTTCCACTTTCACTTGACGCACAACGCAAATGATGATGACGATAATGATATTGATGATGATGATGGGGACAGTTATCATGACGTTGACGATACAATGTTACACGCCACATATGATGCTTTAACATAGCTTTAGTTGCTGCAAAACACTTGCAATTGCTTTAAATTTGTACTAACTGCCTCTTCTGCCACACCCCATAGCAAGATACTGTTGAGCGCTTGTCACTTTGTCATTATTGCATGGCGGGGCATCATGAATTGTATGAATATCTCTTAAATTTAAGTAAACTGTATGAGGGTGGTCTGATAAGTTTACTATGAGTTTTTTTTAAGTTTTACTTTTCAACAAAAATTACATATTTACTTTTGTCGTTTTCACAAAGTCCGGTTAACGTGGAGATTGACACAAAATCAATCATCCTGGACATTGCGAAAACGGCTCTTAGTAAATCCCTTCTAAGGAAATTCACAAAAAATATCAGCCGATATTATGACGCGCTCTGTATTTCGATTCGAAGTGATTTGTGTAACTCGGTCAACTGTTATATCGAGTATTTCTAGTGTAGTGTAGCTACTATTTACATATAATCATAGTACGAGTGCTTTAATGCTTGGATATGATTTTTGAAAATATTGATTTTACACTTACATCGTTTAGGTTTCATCAAATATTTATTATTTTAATCAAATTGAAAACTCCGAACAATCATTATTTTCAAAATTCATAATATCATAGTATAGTATTACAGTAGACTTCCAATATAACGTATAACGATATAACGAATTTCTATTTTAATGAACAGTTTTTCAAATTGAGACTTTTCCATTGATGTCTCTAAATTAAGAACGCTAAAAATGTTTTCCGTTCCTAATAACGAACATTGTTTAATTCAAAAATAACTGTTGAACTGAAATAACTTTTTTTAGCAGTAAAGGTGATCGCCAGTAAGAAAAGCATTGCAAAATCTAATTTAACGTTTATACGAGTTGTTATATGCTATAATAAAAGCCAGTTTCTTTAATAAAAAAACACTTCGATATAACGAATTTTACGATATTACGACTGTCCCGTGCATTAATTAGTTCGTTATATTGGACGTCTACTGTATGTATATTTTTAAAATAGTTGCTTCACATATTTCGCGCATATTCTTAACACCAAAAATATATACATTTCTGTGCAAAATTTATCAATTCACCCTTATATTGTTTTTTACATATAGTGCGTCGTTTGTTGTCATTGTCGTCTTTATGTCTCTTGTGTTTTGGCTTTGGTGAACTCGTTGTGCGAAGTTAAAAAGGCTTCAATGATTAAAATAAAGAGTTTTAGGAAAATTATAGTTTATGTTGTTGTTGGTGCAGTATTAATAGCACCAGTTTATGCCGTGAATGTTTCTGTCGCTGAAAGTAACGTTTGCTTGTTGGTGTTCGTTTAGCTTAAATTGTGACTAATTGGAGAAAAATTAAAACTTTTCACACAAATTCCTTATGCGTACACAAACTTTATTCCGGCCTAAATTCATATAGCAGTCCAAAATTTTTGGCTATATTTCATTGATTTTTGGTCACATTTTTGAGTCCAAACATTGGAATTTCCAGAATATAAACTGACATTTTTTTTATTCATTATATACCTATTTTTTATAGAAAATTTACCTAACTATAGCAAGTTTAGATTTGAATACTTCAGCGATCTGTCGTAACTACTAGAGAAATTCTAGTTTATAAGAAATAATATTTCGATTACGAAAAGCTCAACGTTTTCGGACCAAGAGAAGAAATTATATTTATGATACTTAAATATGTAGTTATCTTGAAAATTAGAGGCATTATAGGTAAAAAAATGGCTTGAAAATCAGATTCAGCTATCTCAAAAGCCCCGATATTAGTTGTCGATCAAAGTGTTCTCAAAACATACCGATATTAAAAGTAAAATAGCCTAATGGGACAAGTTAACCTGTGCTACACTGAGAAAAGAGTAAGCTTCCTTTAAACAAATGTATTTGGTAGATAGATTTTTAAAATATTTGTTAACTATCAACAAATTTTGGTAGTTATTACCATGTCCCTAATTGAAATTTAAATTGTTGCTTATTGGGCCAAACGTTATATTAGTTTGAGTCGATTGAAAAAACTTGTTTGGGTTGAATATAATTTGTTAATCCTATTTTTATTTGATTTCACTTCTCATTAACATGAAAACTTTGCAATTCACCACATATTCAAGTAAAACACTAATTAAGCATATTCTGCTTGATACGCAGTTAGGTATTTATGATTGCATAAATACCAACGACAATAAGGATGTTACGATATTAGAAAAATCGTTTTTGGTTATCGATTTTTAGCACAAATCGATATTAATGAATGTATACGTCAGCTAAAAAAAATTTTTTTTTGGTCACTTACATGATTTAGTGATTATGTATTAAAAATAAATGATTGATACAAAAAATAATATTTGTTTCAACCAAAATATGATCTGGTAATTATTACCAAATATATAATTGATCCAATAATATTATTCAATTCACTGTAATACGTGACATTTTAACATATATCAAATTTAATTCGCCTATATCAAATATACTATTAGTTAATTATTACCAAATTTTGGTATATATAATTAAATTGTTTTCTCAGTGTAGAGAGTTCTATAATATAGAGACCTTTCATTTACCCTTACTGCTGAAACGACACTTGCCGTAAAGATTAGTCTCGTCAAATCACAAACAATTTTTTGATTTGGCTGAATTTTTAAGAAGAAAACGATTAGCATCGGTCAGGTATGGTTACGGAGATGCAGCCATCACAAAAAAATAATAAAATAAAATTTTCCAAGTCTTTGTATCGATTTTGACAAAATACGAGTAATTTGAAGGGCAATTTAATAATACATTGTTACAATAGTGTCATAAAAACTTGAGCTGTTTTTGAGTTACGGGAAACTTTCAGAAATTTTGGCACTTCTGTTTTAAACTTAATTTTTTTAAAAGAAATTTTCAAAATAAATTAAGGACTTATTTTTCTTAAGATATTGTATCATTAGTTAATTTTTGTAGAGTATTCAACTTTTTAAAAATGAGAAACGCAAGATTAAGCAGATTCACGAATTTTACATCGAAAAAATAGGAAATTTTTGGAAAAAAGTATACTTTGGCTATAACACGAGTACAAGGTATTCTGTCAAGAGGAAATAAAGAAGGCTTTCATAATGGCTACTTACAGTGCTATAAAGATTTTTGTTAGCTTGTGTACATTTTATAAATTTAGCAAAAAATAAGTACAAAAGGAACTAATCGAACTACTGTTCGTCACTTTTGTTGTAACTCAAAAACTACTGGACAGTTTTTAAAGTTTTATGTAACAAAAAGAATCTTGTAAAAAATTAATGCAATAATATATCCGCAACTCCCAATGATTGCATTTGAGCCTTTTCAAACATGACCAACCTGATTTTGCATATCGATACAAAGCAAAGTTTAGATATACAAATCGATAATAATACTCAAATTGACAACCGTTTATGAGCGATATACTTAGCAGGAACAGAAAACGTCGCAGGCTACAACAAAAATATATATTTTTGACGTAACCTAAAACAAATCAACTTGTTGCGCGTGAGATTATAGGAATGTAGGAAAGATTTGGTGTATAAAAACAAAATTGATTTCTTTATTATTTATAATCATTGTTCACACAAATGTAATAAGCAAAACTTTTAATTTATTCTTTTCGCTTTTAATTTTTTTGCATTTCTTTTATTATTGCTTTGCAAATTTATGCTTTTTTTTGTTTGTGGCGAATAGCGCGCAGACAACGGCTACGAAAAAACCAAAAGAAATTTTTATTCCCTTTTTTGGGTGTTGGACTCATATAACACACACGGTTCATAAATGAGCGCGCATACGAAAGTTTATCGTTGCCCAAACTACAGAGTGAGACGCACTCACACACACTTATGCTAATTGAAAAAAAAATGCAACGTACAGTAGTTGTTTCACACTAACAAACGTTAAACAAATCAAACCAACTTTGAGTGATTTCTGTCGTACTATACAAAAATCTTATGTGTAAGCGGGGTAGAAGATAAGCACAGAACATGAAAAAAGAAACCACATTTTTGCTGCCTTTTCCTGCGCTGCGTTTGTCACTTTTTTTTTGTCATTCTTTTACGTTTGATTAGCTGTGATTTTGTAACCAGCTAATATAAAAAAATATTAAAAGGAAAATTAAATCCAGCTAATAAATTAGAAAATGCGAGTTTCGCTTTTTTCACTGAACTTGAAACAACAAATTCCCAATCTTGGATAATTTGATTATCTTTTACATTTTAACACACTTATTGCCAAAATTTTAATTTTTTGTGTACAATTTGAAAATTTCATACAACTCACACAAAATATGCGCTATTTTTGTTTGATCCGCTTTTTTTTGTAAACTTAACACAAATTTATGGCAAAAAACTATTGAATATAATAACACGCAACAATGCAATTTTCTTCGTACAGAAATAAAATTTTTAAAGGAAATAGAAGAACAACGAATGAATAAAGAAAATGCCGACAAACGAAGACCAACAAGGCGACGAATTCCGGTAGACTGAGCGACTGACAGAGTGCTGCGAAAATTTCAAGTGAAAAATTTGAGTGGATTTCGCGGATATGGACAAATGGAAATGTCAAATATATATATGCCTGAATCAAAAACAGAGCTGTTTCGCTAGCTGTGTTGTACTATGAAGTTTCTAGGTTTCAAGAAAAAGTGGTGGTATGAATTATTAAAAATATGGGCTCTTTGAAAAGTTTATTTATCTGAAAATAAGTAATAAGTTATTCGTTCATTGGAGAGCAATAATCAATGGCGTAAGGTTAATTTATACATTCGATCATGACACTTTCGATAAGAAATGAATCAGAACAGTTAAAGACCGCACGCCCGCGTACTACCGCGTGCATTGGCTTTCCACTGGCACTGTGGTTAGTGAAGTCTACGACAGCAGCAAAGTCAGACAACAAAATTTAGCAATTTCATTGTATACTTGGCAAGTCGTAAGTGAGTCCTACTGCGGCTTAGCCGCGGCTCAGTCTACAACTTCACTACTCACAGTACTTTTACATTAAAATTAAATTGCATACTTTTAGGCCTTCAAATAAACTAGTTTGGCCTAGGAAAAACTAGATTATCCCAAGAACTAGTTTGGCCGGTGACATATATGTTAAAAACACATAAAACTTATTTTGTTTCTCAACTTGTTCAGCTGACATGTAAGCTAATGTCAAATTTCCCAAATCACAGTTGCATTATTGGCAGATTAAAAGAAATTAGAAATTCTTTGGTAGCATTGACTGAAAATTAAGTTTTTCTTTCAATTAATTATGCTTGAAAAATTTGGCGAGTAGAAAAAAAATCCGCCATGACCGTTTTGCTCCGAATCTTCATGATGGTGGTGTAAATGTCATTTTTTAAATTTATACATCGTATCAATAAACTTTGGTCTATCATATGCAGTCCTTCGAAAGGCCTGCGTATGATCACGTGCATAAGTCGTCTACTTTTCAATACTGTTTAGTAAAATTAATATTTTGTCTATTATATTATAGAAGAAAAAATTTTATTATCATATATAAATTTAATTGCTTTATTTTACTTTTTAGTCACCCTGTTCTTCATTTTACAAAAACGCTTGTTTTACCAGCTGATAAAAAAATTTTATGACTCCAAATCTGTCAAGAGCTTCAACCGCAATTTGTCTAAATATTTCAAAGCACTTTGAACCATATGTGTGACTGTCAATATGCCTGTAAATAAAACACATTTTATTAAATAAAACTACTCGTAAACACTAAAGTGCTTGCATCGCTTTGAGATCCCATTTCGTATTTATTTATTTTATCCATCTCTATATTTTTTTCTTTTTATTTTGATGGGAAATTTCCGGTTTTTTGTACAAAACAATGTCTAAGATATTTTCGATTGATATTTGATTTGATAGCTTGCCGTTTTTGGCTAGTTATCGGTTCAAAAACGAAATAAATGAAAAAGCATAATGCCAGAGCGAAAGCCATGTTAAATAGAAGACACGATTTTTAAAATTTTTAAAAAAAATTCTTCACTTAACTGTTCAACCTAAATTGGAGCGCATACATTTATGTACATACACATACATTTTATATGAAGCCAACCGAAATAAGCAACGCTCTAACGCCAGCGAATTCTATTTTTCAATTTTGACAGAGCGTTGACAAATAATTTTTAATTTCATAGTTTTGATTTTTTTTCCTTTTTTTCTAATTTAGGTTGAACAGTAAAATATTCACAGCCCAGCTAATTTTTATTGCTTAAGAATTTTAAAAATAAGAAAATATTTAAAATTTCTTCAGTTATGTATGTATCTTTATCTACATATTTATGTACATATTTGCAACTAATTCTTGAACAATTTTTTATAACTAAATTATATTTTTAGGTTTACGTAAAAAAAATTTGATTTGCACAAATTTTAAGGGATATAAATCGGTTCCACACAGCGAGTTCGGGTTTGTTTTTATATAATTTTCCGTAATAAATGCAAAGTGAAATATAGAAAGTACCTATAACGATTAAAATATTTCTCCACTTTGGCTTTCTGTATTAAAATTGACAATTTTTTCTAAGTTGAAACAATTTCAGTTGAAAATGAGTATGCTAACAAAAAAGTAATAAAAAATCTAATTATTCTTCATTTTTCACCATTTCCGATCAGACCAGCAAATGGCTTCAGATTGCCGTTTTTACTGAATATAAACCCAAATGAACTTAATCAACTTAAATGGCCTTGATCAATGCAATGAGCCTGGTAAAAAGATATAAAGAGCTATGCTATAATGACCTTGTCGGTATAACCCAATAAAAGTATGAGTATCCACATTCATTTCACAACTATAAATCGAAAGAGCATTTTTTTTTTAAGAACGACGATCTGTTTATTGCATTAATTTTGTAACCATATCGTTTTTCTGTTTCTTAAGTCTGTCTGCCGGATAGCTTTAATGTCCATTTGTTTATCTCATTTAAAACCTAAGCGCAATCCAAAACTCTTTTTATATGCAAGGATGTTTATGTTTTGTTGTGTCAGCTCGTACATACCCATATGAATTCATTGAAAAATCCCCTTGCTTACTAAAAAATTACTTCTACATTATTTATTTTCTTCTACTTGGATGCTCTTAATATCTATGTATGAAGACGAGAACTACTGGTGTAAATGTAAAGCTTGTATTGCATTTCTCACACAATATCACACCGCCTCAAATACGTAATGACTACATATGTATATAGATGACGGTTTTTGCTATAAAAGATTTTGCAGTGAATCAATGAAGATCAGTCCTGATCGTGATTTAGAACGTTTGCCAATAACTAATTTTGAAATTTGTTAACAAAATTATTGAAAGAAAAAGTGTTAATTGGTGTTAATTTGGTGTAAAAACAATAACAAGATTACTAATTATACAAAGAATAACAACAATGATTCGGGTATTACAAATTTAGAACATACGCAAATGGGGGCTTTACTCATACGTGCGAAAAGATGTTATAATGGAACGACATGCAATGAGACAAAAAAAAAGAAGACTTAAGCAACAAACTTGTTGACGGTTACTCTTCAAAAAGACTTAGGCAACGAACTTAATTGCTTCCAAAACGAATTTATTTAGGGTATTTTCATAGAAAATCATATTTTCAATTTATGACTACTTTTTCAAATATCTGGCCTTGTTTCGGTAATAATGCGAATAATGCCCCACTAACAAAACCAAGAAAAATATAATTTTAATGAGAGTTTATCGCTGTCACTCGCATTTCTAGTAATAATTAATTGTTTTATATTTTTATCGTAAGAGTAAAGCTTTATCTTAATAGTATAATAACCCGAAAAATTCAAAATGCAATTAAAACAATTACTAGACTAATAATTCAATTTTTCAGTTAACCACGATTTTAATTGTACTGGTTCTGGCTGTGTCATCAAATGCATTCCCCGCTGATGCACCAGCCCAAGCAGTGGAATTAGCAGCAGATGCGGTAAAAGTTATATACAAATCATTCCAAAAATATTTTTCTTAACATATTATTATTTTTAATATCAAATAGAAGGCAGTAGCTACTTCTACAGATGATGCAGATCTGCAGGGATCGGAAACATTTGGTTTTGGTTTTTATCCGGGATTTTATAGTGGATACGGCGGGTATGGCGGGTATGGACGCAGTTTTGGTGGCTATGGTGGTTACGGCTATGGTCGTCGTTGGGGCTATGGCTATGGTGGTTACGGAGGTTATGGTGGCTACTACCGTCGACCAATTTATCCAGTCTGGGGTTAAATGATATTAACGAGGGTTATTTGTAATTTACAGAGATTTATTTAAGTAAAATGTTTAAAACTCACACTCAGTATTTTCAAAAAATTTAATAATTTGAATAAAAATTCTACTTCTACTTGAACTTCTTAGCATTTTTAATATTTTGCACTTAGCCAGCTGCATTTTAATTTATTTTTTCCTTATGAAATGTCAACAATAAATATCTTGTGAAATTAATTGATGTTTACTTTTTTATTGCATGTATTGAAATTATAGATAATTTTGGTGTTTCTGCTCATTATAAATGTAATTCCCCGAACCCGTCAAATGTTGATACAAATATTATTACACCCATATTAAAAGGTATGCAGTGACAAATTCAAATTCCATATATTATTGAATATATGAATCACATTTGGAGTTTCACAATTGAAATGACAAAGTCCAGTCTGACCTGTGAATATTTGAGATAAGATGTATTGACAGAATTAAGAGAAGTAGGGAAGGGACAGAAAGACTTCCCCGGGCATTGATTTTTTCAAAATGGCATACATACATATGTTAATACCCTACTGAAATCTGTCAGCTCAATAAATAAATAGTTCTAAAAGTGTAGTTCGAACGATTTTCAAGCCCTAAGCTTTATTGAAGAAACCAGTTGAATACTAACATCAGAACATATGGAATAGCAAGATGAAAAGATCAAGTTCATGATCAACGAAAATAGAAAACATTAATTGTTACTAAATCTAAGCTGGAACTTGAATAGCGACAGTCTAATGAACATTTTTTTATAATGTTTTAGTAAGAGCGACCACTTAATTTGAAGGCACTTTTGTTACATATCTTATAATGCCACAATATTTTTTTTTTTTGGCAATTACTTCATTTTTTCATTTACACAACACTTTTAATGGCTCATACTAGTTACCTGTTTTGTTGCTGTACGTAATATGTACATAAAATCATACGCAATATATAGTAAGTGAAAGAGAGTTAATTGTTATTTCCCAAGAAATTTTTTATTTAGCTTAGGTAGTTGTCTTTATGTGTTATAATGGTTAAGTAATGATGATTATGCTTCATAAATAAAGTTCAAAGTTTAAGGGTCAAATGCCAGTCGTTAAAAGAAGAAGACGATAAGTTGGGTCAAATAGTTACGCATGCGTGCTAAACTGCTTTAATTCAGATTTTTATTGTGATTGCCATAAAAAATAGGAACAGTGACAAATTAAAAACAAACGATAATTTTATAAGTTTTTTTTTTAAATTTAGTTAAATGAATTAATGGTATTAGGTTGGCAAAATTCTTCTTAGAAGGAAAACGGCGCTATAGAGTAAAAACCCGAAGAGGTTACAATTCTACCCGGTACATAGTAGTTTTTTTCAATGGCCATTTTAAGCAATCGATTTGACTTAAAATTATAGCGGAGGAGTAGATAAGTTCATTTTACGCCAATAAGTCGTATCTACAATAAGATTTGACCAAGTTACGTCGTTACGAAATTTTCTTCAGAAACTTAATTATTCTCAAAATATCACTATGATGAATTATAATATTTTCCATTTAAAAGAAAACAGTATTAGATTTTAATTTAATTATTATATACATATATTACACTTTGATCTATTTAAAAGTGTTCCACCAACTGTGGTTGAAGTTTTTTTTTTTACTTAAAGTTATGCCTTACTGTGCCTCTTTTGTCTGCCATGTAAACGCTCAATATCTTTATGCTTACGTTGCCTGTGAACATTTGATTTTTTAGCAACTTTTACTTCGGAACTTTCATTTCTAGAAATATCTGAGTGGGACTTATGTCCACGCCTACGTCCATGCCTACGCTCAGATGGCTTTGTATTTTCTTGTTGATTTGTAGAGTCTTGCTCTACTTGGACATTTTCTGCGCCAGCGGTATTTTGGTGTGCACGATGACGATGATGATGGTGATGATGAGAACGTCGATGATGTGGTGCATCAGTTCCCTCAACATTAGCACCAAGATGATGACGATGCTTTTTTCCAGAATGATGATGATGACGTCGGGTACCATTACTGTGTCTATGCTCTTTTTCATGATCTCCATCTAATGTTTCTTTCGGAGAGGCGCTATCTGAGCTGTTTTGCTCAGGTTGTTGTTCCACTTCTTTAGGTTTAACATGCTGTAAATGATTTGGACTTTCGTTATTATCTTTATTTTCACTAGTATCAACTTCTGCACATGCTAAGGCAACACAAATAAGTAATAAGCCCAAAGTTGCACGTATCTAAAACGGATATGAAAAAAAAAAATTAATTAAATGGTCGCTCGGTTACATTTTCTGCAATAAATTTTCTGTTTATATGTACATAAGTATATGTTTTACATATTGTTTAATAATTGAGTTTTGTTTTGTTTCAGCCTTAGTAGGGTTATTGCGCGGTACCAGCGATAAGATAACACGACAATACATATTACTAGACATTATGGTTTTTTATAAATTCTGTGATATTTAATTTTACTTTGTTTTTGATTATCATTAATATTTTTTAAAAGTTTTTATATTTATTATATTCTAAATTATATTGCATTTATTATATTATTATAAAAGTATATTGTAGTTTATTTAACTGATTTTAGACTTTGAGCTGAAGATAACAAACAACTGTATGCTTATGGATGATTCTATAAAAATGGTGTAACTCGATGTCACTGACATATGTATATCGTTACTACTACTAAACATATTTGAAAACTATGTGCAACAGCTTGCAAAACAAAGTAAATTATTTGTGCATTAGTGTAAGAGTGTGATATGCTCCTTGTTCTGAAAAATTTCTTACTTCCATTGCCATATGTCAGAAATATTTTATACTAAATGCTCGTAAAAAAGTTTCACTTCAATAAACATTATCAAATCGAATTTTCTCATTCTCATTCTCGGTAGGAAGCTTATTATTTAACTACGACATTAATAACTACGAGTTAGCTTACATTGATATTTGAAACGAAACAGAGATTGATACTGACCAATTCTGTATCGATAAGAGATTGAGCGAGGTTTCACAATCATCATTTCTTATCTGCATAGAATATGCCTTCTAAAGGTCATTTGAAACCTTTGGCAAATATTTTTCTATTTACTCATTTGCTGAATTATTTATTTATTTGTTTGATTTATTAATTTATTTTTTTGATTGTTAATTATAATTGAACATTATTTTATCGAATTTCACAGCAGACACCGATATTCATATGAACTAACACAAATCGGTCAATGCTTTTTCTTTAACAAACATGACATAGACAACAGAACAACTGAAAACTGGAACAGGGCTTATCAATTTTTTTTCCCTAAAATGCGATGAAATATAAAATTACATGTTGATTAAAAAAAGAGTATTCTGTTTCCCTTGAGCTTGAGATTCAGGTCTCAGCCTAACGAAAACTTCTAGCAAGTATAATAATCCAGTGCTGCTTGGGGGCACTGTGTAAAACTTGAGCTATTGGGAGTCTGAGATCATTTAATTTTTGTCTTAATGAAACAGGAATCATTACTCAAAAAAATCAAAAAAAATATTCACAGTCTCCAACCAACCTGTTTCTGACCCAGTGACATATTTGGAAAATTATACAAATAACATGTATTTTATAGAGCTTTATGTTCAGTAGTTTTAGTGCAACAAAAAATTACAATCGCAAAATGCATTAAGGGAACAAAAAATGGGTAACGAGCTGCTTATACTAGTTTCCATGGCCGCTACGTCATTTCATCAGTAAGCTTTGTTAGCCGACGTTTAATAGTCTGCAAGCACATCGGTATTTTTTGACAATGAATCGAGATCTATTATGCTTTTTGAAAAAAATTGTACCATTAGATAGGCTCCAGTGCAAAACTACACGCTTTCCTTATACATATAACAGCTATTTGGGGACCTAGGATTTCATTTTAAATAAAAAAAAATTAAATTTACTGACTTGTCTTTTGTTCCTATTTCATTATTTGGGCCTGGATTTGGGTTTTAAAATGCGTTCAAACATTTCGATACAGCCTAGTGTACATACATAAATACATATACTGCACTATATTTTATCTTAAAAATTGATTGAAAAACAATTTAAAAATCCTTTTATATTTATCAAAATCAATTTTTAAGCTTAAACTTTATTTCGAATTCTGACTGAGCGTAAAATAACTTTAACTTGATTTCTCAAAATCGAGTTTTTTGAACTCAGAAACTTCGAAACTTTTAGTTAAGTTAAAGCTTATATTATTTTTTATACTGCATTCTATAAGAAAATAATGAAATCACTTTTTAACCTCAGACAAGTTTCGCAGTCAGCATTCATACATTCTACGATGCCTACTTCTCATAGGTATAGACAGCTATGCACTATTTTGATGCATGCTCTTTACGCGTACCTACTTAGTGTTTAGCTTGGACACAGATAACACTTCAACTTAGTTAACTTTAACTACATATTTACAATTTCCTTATGAGTTTCAATATTTCGTAATATGTTAAATTAACATTTTTTAATAGTTTTGGTTTTTTTTTGACTTTTTAAAGTTACATATTTTGTATTTCACTTTTTTCTTACCACGTTCATATTTATTACTTTTATGTAAGCGTATGAATACTATTATTTAAATGTAAAAGTTTTAAAAAATTGTTCGTTTTTATTATAATTAGTAGACGTCTGCTCGGTCTAAAATTCAATTCTTAACTAAGTTTGGAAGCTTTGCATGTAGCTGGTTTATCTACACTTTTCCTCCCATATTTTGCTTTGTTATCTCTATTTTACCCATTGTACTTTTTTTTTGTTTTTATTGCCGGACATACATATGTATGTTATTTTTACTTTATTTTTTATATTTTTTGTACTACACACACACAATACTTGGGAATATCTTAAGCTACGTACTATGCATTTAATTTCCGTATGTGGAAATTTGGGTTAAAAAATAACCTTATCTAAGCTATACGCATAAGTAATCTGACGTTTTTCTGTGGAAGTCGCAGGATTTATTTATTTTTAATTGGACCTACATAAGTCGCAGTTTATATGAAAGAGTGCTTAACTGAAAGTAGATATTTTTTAATTTTTACATACATATTTTCGGAATGTTGCATAGTCGTATGTCACAATAAAGATTGGTGCTAGGACTTCTATTGACACAATAAGCTAGGAGTATTTAACAATACGGGGGCGAGTAAGAGTCAAGTCAACGTGGCATTCATATATGTATGACTAGCCACATTTAAAATATTTATTGCATATAACGATAACAATAGGTTTTTTTACTTTAATCCAAAATTAAACTTATTATATCTTATAGATTTTTTTAAGGTCAAACTTACATTCGAATCGCTGTAGCACCCTTGGATTTTAAGGTACTCCGCCAAAAATATTGTTAATTCCCAATAACATGTCTTGTTTTTTATTTCAATTACAGAGTTTTCGGTAAAATATACAATTTATAATATTATAGGAGTATTACACTATGTTTTGAAGAAAAAAAATTTATGATTTTGTTCTTATATTATAATATTGCTAAAGTTGTTACCTACATTCATTGGTAATAGAAAAAAGTAAAAATTGTTAAAAAATCAGTTCTTAGGTGTAGGTATGTTTTTCGAGTAAGTGAGCGAAAACACAAACTTTGCCACTCTAAGCGGCCATCAGGTTCCCAAGTCATTTTTAAAAAGTGTTCTTTAAAAATTCAGGAAACAAGAGTCTAAAGCCCGGTACAATATATGCAAATACCAGGGCTTCCAAGTGGCTATTTTTGAAATGGACAAGCTTGGAATAATTGTAGGTTAAAGCCGGGAGCCCGGTAGGAATTGAAAAAATTCTGTAAAAGCCGGTAATCAGATGATTTTTATTTTTTATTAGCAAAAAAATATCATCAAGATTTTCTTACACAAAATTATTAAACTTTTTAATATTGGCGACTAATTGTTTTTTCCACACAAAAATTAAATTTTGGACGACTAAAATTATTTTGAAAATTGCTGACCAAAACTAAAAAAAATTCATCCACTTTTTTCTCAAAAAAAAATCTTTTAGTTTTTACCATTTCAAGGAAAAACTGTTTTTTGGGAAAGCCGGGAATTACTTCTTTTCAACTTGGCAACACTTACAAACACTTAAGCTTCGATTTAATAAAATAGCTAACTATGTTTAAAAAACGCGTGATACGAATTTTTTTTAATGTGGCTTTGCTACGGAAAGCTCTAAAGTTTCATTTAACACTCTTTGCTTAAAATTTCATAAGTATTAAATTGTGGAAGAAAATTATTCCACATTAAATTTTTCACTACACCCACAACTGTACTTTTGAAACTAAACTCCACTAACTTCTTTTGGTACATTTCGGTGAACAAAAATTAATAATCTATTTGACTAACTAAAAATTTTTATACCTAAAATCCTATAAGCTTGAAAAGCCTGAAAGCATGCAATAAATTTTTATTTGTTTATTTTCAAATAACTCAACCATCTAAGATATTTAATCGACAGTGACGCAATTTTAAATAAAAGCTTTACCGTGCGTACATATATAACAGAAGAATATAGAATTGAAGGCATCAACAACATAATGGTACATTCAAAGAAGCTATAAATTGAGCATAATGTACCATATGATAAACATACTTTTTAAAACAAATAACTTACGAATCGTCCATAAAAGACGTTCGCAAAAATTCTGGAATTTTAGTCCCCCTTTGATTTTTTCTCTTTTCTTATGAACAAAAAGAAAACGAAAAAAAACAAAATTGAAGATTGAAAAAATTGACGTCTGGAAAGGCCTTAACACTTCCCCATGCTTGTCTTCTTTTGTCCATTTTGACGACTCTCCCCCTGCTGCGGATGTCTTTTATAAATGACCCGGTATTACGATAGCATATGCGCAAATTTTTTTCATATAGTACATACATAGTTTAAGAAAGTTTTGAAAAAGAAATATTCAAGGCTCTAGAATCTAGAGTAACTTTTATGAGAAAATTATGTCAAAAATCCGATAACCTTTTACAGAAGATTTTTTTTGTTAGCTGATTTGCTGTAAAGATTGGAGATTTGTTTTTTTTTTTATAAAAGCTATTAGAAAATATAGTGTAGATAGAGCAAATATATCATAATATATCTGTGGCTACCCTCTGGGTAATTATTTATGTTCCATTTACTTGTTTTCAAAAGATTCGAAATATGGTCTTAAGTGGTTAATCTAAAAAAAAGCCTACGAATAGGTTTTAAATTTTTAAAATATGGTTTGATAGTATGAAGGAGCATTACGAATTACGCCCAAAAGGCGTCGTTAGTCCACGCACAGATATCATAAAAGAGAAAATGATTCATGGCTAAATCAATTCAGGAGGTGACACTGATCAATAAAATTTATATTTTTCTATATCTGATACGACTCCTTCCATGCCTTAAAAATTAATATACAAATAAAATAATAATCACTTTGCTTATATATCTGGAATTGATCATTCGATTAAATCGTAAGCACTGCATTTAAAAATTTTAGGTGAAGTTTAGGTTCATCAGAATAACGTAACCTATAAGCCATCGAACAATTCAACGTATTGGTACTGTTTTTTGGCCTTCGCGAACTGCGATTTGACGCTTTTGTTTTTTTTTTCTTTTGATGGGATGACATTAAAGATCAATGTAATGCTGATAAACCAGAAATGATTCAGGTACTTAAGCGCTTGGTACTCAAGTACTTGGTCAGGGTCAAGATAAGACCCTTTTTCTTATGGAGTACATATCACATATTGTGACTTATTTTATTTTGGTATAAAAAACTAAATAAATCCTAAGCAGCTAACAAAAATGAAATAATTGAATGACATAAAGCAGATCTCTTAGCATAATGTTTGAACATTATTCAATAAATATCGGTTTCCTAAAAACAAAAGGGGGATTCTTTTAAAGTGCTTTTATAAGGGATTGTCACATACTGAACATTAACTCTTAGAGGTTATCATTTTGGAAAACATTTTTCCACAAATCAAAGAAATAAATATCAAAAATATTGTATAAGAACTCAAGATTAATAGGCTTCCTATGGAAGAATCTTATCATCTCATGACATATGCTTTAAACTGACCTGTATACTTAAACTTGAAATTCTACCAAAAAACTGATAACTTTGTGACTTGAATTAATTTCAAAAATCTTGTATTTTTAATCTTTGGTTGTTGGTTAGAATTACTCTTATCTCGCTATATTTCATTTTACTTAACAAAAAAATGTTTCTAAAAAAATATCCATTGGTATAAAAGGGTGCCAGCTTTAGTTTTGGCATAGTAAGCATTTTGCATTTCATACTAGCACAAGTAATTCTTAAATTAAAAATCTGAATATGGCAAAGTTTTTGGTAAAATTCAAATTTATTTAAATATTCAATTTCTTTTGTTAAATAATAGAATAAATTTTAAATTTTTACTCAAAACAGATCGTTTTCATTGCCCTCTTCGCTGTTGCCTTGGCTGGACCAGGCGGTTATGGCAGCCAACAAGGTGGAGGACACCAAGGAGGCCAACAAGGTGGACACCATGGCGGTGGAGGAGGACACGGACAACAAGATGAACACCATGGTGGCGGTTTTGGAGGAGGACACGGACAACAAGGTGGTGGTCATGGTGGACAACAACAAGGTCACCATGTTGGTGGTCATGGTGGACAACAAGGTCACCAAGATAGTGGTCATGGTGGACACCAAGGAGGTCATCAACAAAATGAGGGCGGACATGGTCAACAACATGGCGGACGCGGACACTATTAGAAAAAGTAATTTAGGAATTTGCCAGTCGTGGATAAAGTGACAACTACGAAATAAAAAAATATTAGAAAAAAAAACATTTTAAAAGTGTATTTCTTTACTTAAAAAGTTGATTGATATATTCAGTTTATAAGTACGCTGAAACAGAGTAATTTTGCAATTTTGAAAATTTTATTAGATTGTTTTATATTTTTAGTAAATTATTTGGGGCCAGGTTAAACTGAATCGGGATTTCACCGGAAGTTTGAAACAAAGAACACCATTAAAATCTGTCAGTTTAAGTTCCGGTTGAACTTTATCGGCACTACATTGCATTGAGAGAGCTTTTAGGTACGAGTTAACATAGGGTTACCATAAGTTGTTCAAGCAAGTATATTTCGGTACAAATAGGCAAACACTTAAAATTATAGTATTGATAGATCAGTATTAATGCATTTTAACCTGATATAAATAGTTACCAAGATATTTAGATTGGCACTGGAAAAAAATGGAATAGCTTCTGCCAATACAAACATAAAATAAAATTTGACTTAATAAATCTGTGGTAAATAATAACTAAAGTCGATCTGTGATGACAAACCAAAACACAGCACACAGAACTTATGCTGCTTTGCCATGTGATCATAGATCGATTTAAGCTGTTATTCCTTGTGGCCACAGAAATGTTTCCGGTTTCAGTAAAGAATTGATTAATTAAACAAGCACGTACTATACTAGATACACCAAAGCTTAATTAAAATATTTTTAAATAACAGACATATGGCACCATATACACATACACACATAAATATGTGTAAGATGACACGCCCATTTCAATACTCTTATCTGTATTGAATCATAGCCTGAAACTCTTAAAATTTAGTTTTATATGTATTACATCATTTAAAAAATGTAACAACAACTAGAGGTTCAGCAACCCAAATTTAGAGGACATGCGATGATAAAATATAATTTAGTTAAAGAAAATATATCATAATCTATATGTGGCTACCCAGACTAATGATTTAAATTCCATTTACTTGTTTTCGAGAGATTCGAAATATGGTCTTAAGTTGTCAATCTGAAAAAAAACCTACGAATCCGCTTTAGATTTTTAAATATGGTCTGATAGTATGAAGGCGCATTATGAATTACGCCCAAAAGGCGTCGTTAGTCCGCGCACAGATATAATAAAAAAGAAAATGATTCATGGCTTTCATGGCTAAATGAATTCAGGAGGTGACGCTGATCAATAAAATTGATACTTTTCTATATCTGTTACGACTCCTTCTATGCATTACAAATGAATATATAAATAAAATTATCTTTCCTTTGCTAATATATATGGAATTGATCATTCGATTAAATACGTAAGCACTACATTTACAAAATTTAGTCGAAGTTTTTCTTCAGCAGAATGACGCTAAGTAACCCACAAGCCATCTAACAATCGAAGGTTTTGGTGATGTTTTTCGGCCTTCGCGAGATGCGATTTGATGCTGTTGTTTTTTTTTTTTGATGAGGTGTCATTAAAGATCAATGTTATGCTGATAAACTAGAAAGCATTGAAGTACTTAAGCAGTCAGGCTCAAGATAAGACCCTTTTCCTTATGGAGAACATACCACATATTGTGATTAATTTTATTTTGGTATAAAAAAAATAAAAAATACACGAAGCAGCTAACAAAAATTAAAAAATTGAATATCATAAAGCTAGTTTTATACACAGATCTCTTAGCGTAATCACATCAATAATCATATTCAATAAACATCAGTTTCCTAAAAACAATAAGGGGGATTTTTTTTAAATGTTTTTATATGCGATTACCACACACTGAACATTAAATCTTAGAGGTTATCATATTTTCACGTATCAAAGAAATAAATATCAAAAATATTTTATAAGAACTCAAAATTAATATGCATCCTATGGAAGAATTTTATCATCTCATGAAATATGCTAAAAATTGACCTGTTCACTTAAACTTGAAACTCTACCAAAAAAACTGATTAAAACTCTGTGTGTTTCATTAATTTCAAAAATCTTGCATTTTTCTTTTTACTTTCTAAAACAATATCCATTGGTATAAGCTTTAGTTTTGGCATAGTAAGCATTTTGCATTTCATGCTCGCACAAGTAATTCTTAAATTAAAAATCTGAATATGGCAAAGTTTTTGGTAAAGCTTAAATTTATTTAATTATTCAATTTCTTTTGTTAAATAATAGAAAAATTTTAATTTTTTACTCAAATCAGATCGTTTTTATTGCCCTCTTCGCTGTTGCCTTGGCTGGACCAGGCGGTTATGGCAGCGAACAAGGTGGAGGACACCAAGGCGGACACGGATACACAACCGGTGGTCTTGTTGAACCCATACATGGTGGTAATAGAGGACAACAAGATTCACTCCATGGAGGACAACAAGGTCACCAAGGTGGTGGTCATGATGGATACCAAGGCGGATACACAACCGGTGGTCTTGTTGAACCCATACATGGTGGTAATAGAGGACAACAAGATTCACACCATGGAGGACTACAAGGTCACCAAGGTTTTGATCAACAAAATGAGGGCGGATATGGTCAACAACATATAGGACGCGTTTTATGTTAGAAAAATTAATTTAGGAATTTGCTAGCCGTGGATGAAATAAAATAAAATTAGAAAAAAAACATTTCAAATGTAAGTATATTTCTTTACTTAAAAAGTTGAATGATCTATACAGTTTATAAGTACGCTGAAAAAGAGTAGTTTTGCAATGGAGCTTTTTTTTTATTAGATTGTTTTACATTTTTAGTAAATTACTTAAGACCATTTTCACAAAATGTCAGGTTACATCTTAATCGGGAATTAAACCGACAATTCGTCACAAAAAACACAAAAAGTTTAAGTTTCGGTTTGACTTTATCGGCATTATATTGCATTGAGAGAGCTTTTAGGTACGGATTACCACAAGTCGTTCAAACAAAGCACACAGAACTTGTGTTGCTTTGCCTTGTGATCATAGATCGACTATAGCTGTTATTCCTTGTGACCACAGAAATGTTTCCGGTTTCGGTATGGAATAACAAACATATGGCGCCATATTCAACCACACACATATACATGCATATGTATAAGAATGTCACGCCTACTTCAATACACTTCTCTATATTGAATTTTAGCCTGAAACTCTTAAAATTTAGTTTAAAATGTATTACATCATTTAAAATATGGAACAACAACTAGAGGTTCAGAAACCCAAGTTTAGTTAGAGGATATGCAATTTATTTGAATGCAAAAAAAATACTGTTTTGTATGCCACTGTAATCACCCATTTCTTAAAAAAAATGTATAAAACATAAAACTATTTTATATTATTTTAGTATATTTTAGTATCTGAACATTTCGTTTAAATTCCTTAAAAATATTCATACAAATTTTAATATTCAAACTTCAACGCAAAGTGAGAAGCTAACAATCAAAGTGTGATTTGTCATATAAATCTAGTTTTTAGAAAATATCTTTTACATTTTTGTGTCATAACGTACATCCAAAACTTATTTTGTCTGATCAAAATCTTTAAACAAAATTTGATCAAATTACTATACGTCATTATATGGAAATATAAAGCTTGGACAAATAATTGCGAATTATTAATTTTGACATTTGTCATGCTGGGCCTTTGACAGTTTTAGTACAGGATATAAAGTAGATAGACTATAGACGTTCTCAGGCGCTGAGATCGTGTAATAAGACAACTGTGAACTTATTTTTGTGGAGCTTTCTCAAAGGAGGCTTATGTCAAAAAGAAATGACAACAATAATTTTAGAGCTATAGGACGAAATAATATGATATACAATACATATTGACGTTATACTTATAAAACCGAAATGTCATCGAAAATTAAGACAAGCGGGTAAAGTTGTACCGCAGTAGTTTTGGCAAATAGTTGGTCAATACTATTTTTCACACACAACTGCTATGAACCAAATAACTTGATTCAATAAAAAGTTTAAAAACTTTTCTCACAAAAACAGCCTTTAATTTATTAGGTTCGGCTGAGCAATGTTGAGTTAAGATTAAACTTCTATGTAGTTTAAAAAAACAAATTAAAGAAAATTTATACTTATCAACATTACAAAATTGATCCCTAAAGTCTTGATTGATAACTTAGTTCTGAAATTAAAATTATTCAAAATTGTTTTTTCTTATTAAAGATTTTTCGAGAAAACGGTTTAACATAAACTTTATAACTTTTTATATTGACAATGAACTTTTGTCATTGGCATACGCATATTTTTTTTTTTTTTTGTATTATACCTACTTACATATGTACATATATTTGACAAAGCGAAGTTAATTTTAATTAGGGCATGAATTGCGTAAAAAACCTATTTACAAAAATCCTACATCAAAATTAAGAAAAAAAAAGAATAATAAAAAATCTTTAACGCGCGTTTTGTTTTTTCAAGAATTTATAAACATCTATGGTTTGACGATTTGATAAGAAAATTCTGAAAAAAACATTAAAACTTTGAGTTGGCATAAATGCTATATATACCAAAAGCTTGACGAGGAAAAATTAGTTTGAAAAATATATAAAACAAATAAAGTTCTCCATCAAGAAATGGCAAAATTTTTGGTATTTTAAAAATCAAAATATATAAACAAAATATAAAATACAATAAACATGTTAATTTTGTTTTTTAGATCATTTTCTCTGCGCTATTTGCTTTCAGTATGGCTATGCCACATGGTGGTGGTGGTAATCTAGGATATGGCGGACATGGACAACAAGGCTATGGACTCGAACATGGTGGCATTGATGGCCATCATGGTGGTATCGGCGGTCATCAAGGAGGCATTGGTGGACATAATTCAGGCTTTGGTGGTGGACATCATGATGGTTTTGGTGGTGGAAATCAATTAGACCATGGACATAATATCGGCCACCAAGGAGGTCATCAAGGAGGCTACCAAGGTGGCTTCCCAGGAGGCCACCACGGAGGACACCAAGGAGGCCACCAAGGAGGTCACCAAGGAGGCTTCCCAGGAGGTCACGAAGGAGGACATAATGTTGGTCCACACGGTGGCTATGGAGGGTATTAAACAGCGTCATAAATCGAGCACTGTTATTTAAAATAATACATAATAAATTAAATAAATTAACATATGTATGTAATTATTTTTTTTGCTGATATGTTGAGTGTTTGAAAGGTAAAATACTATGGTGAATCGATTATCCACACATGGGGGGAAAATTCAAAAGAACACAAAAAACTACATGTATTTAGTCGTAAGTCTGTATACTTGAGGAAATTTTGCTTAGAAATAAAATCTGGAATTAGAGTCATTTGCTAAAAAACGTGTTGTCCTATACTCTGCTTTGGTGGCAATAGCAGTTGCATTTAATAGATATGTATATGGGCTATTATCACGAAATGGGTGATTTTCAGAACTCATAGAGTTCTCATAGAGTAATCGTAGCAAATTTTAGATTTGTTTATTTATTTCGTTTTCAAGTTATTTTAACATATTTATCACTGGATCTACAGTAAAAGCACTCAAAAGGTAGTTTGCTGCAAAATACACTAACTCAGAGCTTCGGAGGCGGCAAACATTTTATTGATTACGGAGGCGACTTTTCACTGAAATATACGTCTTGTACCCGAGAGACGAGACGAGACGAAACACATTTTCCGGACAAATCGTCACATTACCAATGAAAACGAAGTGAAATGTCAAACCTTTGAAAATAATCATAGCATGCTCGTTTTTACGAACACTTGTAGTGTGGTAATGAGATTTGACTGTCTTAATATCTACGATGCCCACTTGTTTATTCAGAATGTATCACATACATATATATGTATTATAGAAAAATCGATGGACAAGTTTCAAACCTGTAGCGCAGGAGTGGGAGGATTTTTGTAAACTTATCCTCCGCGGCAATTAGGTGCGTGAGCATACTACTTCTATTTGAGAAATTGCGCGCGCGAAATTTCGAACGAGGGGCCGCGCGAGCAGACCGTTAATGTATTGAAAACGGAAATGGACAGGTTACGGAGACGACATATCTGTAGATTCTCGCCCTATAACTTTTTATTAGAGCAATTTAATATCGATGCGTATGATGGAAAATAAATTACCTCATATTGAAAAAGAACCATAAGCTTTCACTGGTCTCTTTGCAACGGTTTGTGTGGCACCTCCTATAACTACAAGTCATATTTCTGTCGGCTTCCTTTGGGTATTGGTACATTAAAAAGGATATGATGGAGAAAACGGATTTAAAACTTCTTTTATTTTTATTTTAAATACCCCCACCACGGTAGTCGAGCGTAGACTTTATTCTTATTAATAATACTTTAAACTGAAAGTTGCTTCATTTCGTGTGTTTCAGGTATTTAATTTGAGTTTAATGCGTCATTTTCCTCAAGAGCTATAGGAATTTAGGTTGAAAATAGAAGAGTTCTCTTGGCAGAAACATTATTTTGTGAATGCGTATCCTTAGTCCAGAAAGTTCCTAACATGATTTACATCCAATCTTATGCCCGATGGTCTCAATAAGACGGCATTAAAATCCATACGGCCAGAGATACGACGACTATCTTTCGACGTTGATTGATTGGCTCGTTCTCCAGAAGAGATGATCAGTTCGATAAAAACTTTTTTTCTTCAGTTACTATTGAAAAATTTTACCTCATATGTCTGAGTTTAACATTGTCAAATTTACTTCATTCCTGCCATATGGTATCCTTTCATGGACACTGCCACATATGCGCTTGTATTCAATAAAAAAGATATGCAGCTTTTGTTTTAAAATCTATTACGATTTGGATGTTTTTATTAATTTCCAACTAACTTAAGACAATCCTTATTTAAGCAATTTCTTGTTAATATAAAAGTACACTAATGATCATATAGAATAATTTACAACTAACAATTTTCAAATAAAAAAATTTAACAAACATTTTCTTATGAATAAATTTTATTTTAAATAAGAAAACAAAAATGATTGTGATAAAAGTGAATTTAATTTATGTTGTTTTTTATATATAAAATTATAAAATGGTGCTGATTTTGGTGTAAAAACTTAAAACTATAATAAAAAATTAAAAAAAATCTACAAGCTTTAAAGATAACCCTGTATGATGCAATTTTGTTTAAAAATCTAATAACGTCGACGTCTTGCTGCGAGTTCCTGCCTTCTGACCTGTTGTTGTCTATACACAAAAAGTGGTCGGAAAACAATGGCACGCTTCTGACGATGTTCTTCAACTGGTACTACAGGTTTCGCGGCAACAGTATTTGGTATGATAGCAACATTTTCCGGTGTCAACTGAACATCACGGCGCGTGCGTTGATATGGGCGGAATAAATTTGATTTGGTAGCATCACGACGGTATAAAGTACTCAAAAAGTCATAATATGGACGATTGCGTAAGCTATCGGGCCTGCGTAGTGGTGAATTATAGCTGAGGAATGCTGGAGGTTCAGTTTCAATATAATTTTCATAATGGTTTTGGTCTGCAAAAATTAGGGGTAATGCGACGGCGACGACACAGAAAGTGATGAGCAACTGAAAATAAAAAATAAACAAAATAAATGATTAAAAAATTTGTTAAAAATTGCATGTGCATAGCTAATTCTTAAATAACTTTGATAATATAGTATATAAAATAATTTGCATAAAATTGTGACGAATGCGGATTTTAACGAATTAGCAAACAAAAAAAATAAACGCTTGATTTATTGTGTCTCTTAGCAATTCTTTGATTTAAGAGAAAAAAAATCAGATTCCTCAGCACGATGTTAATAGAACCTGTTGTTATACCTGTAATAAATTATGCAGATTTTAGTGATCTTAATATATTTGTATGGTATATTGTTATTTTTAGTGTTGATGTTCTTAAAACGCCATGCTATCGCGATAAAAGCAAAAGCAAAAGTTATTTGCTCATAAATTAGCATCTGAGCAAAATTTTGTTTACATCTAAAGAATCACGATTTACAGCATTATTAGGGGTGGTGGTTTAATTTAAGTCGTTTTCAAACATTACGTAAAATCTATTTTGTTCTCATAAAATTGTAGAATTGTGTATGAATATCACGTTTATGTTAAAAGTTTACACAACATTTATAACAATCTTATGCAAATTTATGTAAAGTTGTATAAATTAGTTTTAATTGCAATGTTGTATAAATTATGTTAATCATACTGTCTGCAAAATACGTGATATATTTTTTCACACCCACTAAATTAATGATTTCATTGGGGCGCGTTAATGCCAATAATACATAAACGTTAAGAGTTCTGAGGCTACTGAATCGATTGGATTCTTCTGCACGTGCTCGTATTATGCTAAGATTTCTAATTTAAAACAAGTTAGTGATATCACAAATCTTATTAATATTTATGAATTTTAAAGAAGTAGCAGATTGTTGTTGACTCATGTACTTAAAACTTGAAATTTTCGTTAAGTTAATTAAACATTAACGGACATATTAATAAACGATGACTACTAGCAGGCGCCTAAGATTCACATGCACCTACATACATACATAACGTGACCAACAATTTTGAGGATAAAAGATGTACAAACTGCACTGAAAAAAATTACAAAGTCATAGTACAGAAAATATGTGATTTAATAAAAAAAATATTTTTTGATGAGATAAAAAAGGTCATTTATACAAAAAAAAAACCAGAGGAGTTTTACTAAGAAAAGTTTTTATGACAAAAAAAAAGAAGTCATTCACTTATAAAATATAAATATTTTACTAGTAATTATATCTTAGTTAGTAAAAAAAAGAGTTAAAAAGAAGTACAAAGGAGTATATTTGGCTGTACTTCAAATTAATCGACTAGAAAGAAGTTTTGTGCTCCCAGAAAAAGTACGATTGATAACATTGTATGTATGCATTTGCATATATAATAACTGTAGTGGTATTCACACCGGCCTCGATAGTTTGATATTTCGTTGGTTGCTTATTTGGTAATGCTTTTAGCTATGAAGACTCTATTCTTGTTTTGTTTCATTAACCTGGTAGTAACAGCAAAAAGGTGTAAAATCTAAATGTATTTAACAGTTTACTGCAAACGCTGCGGATCGAACTGTTCGCTATGTACAGGCCCGGATTTACCTTAGAGGCACACTAGGCCAAAGCCTAGGGCGGCAAGAATTTAGGGGCGGCAAATATTGGGAATTTTTTTTAAGTGGTAATGCATTATAATGCATTGGTGATGGTGAGAGTTACACAGGGGGAAAAAAGTGCGTTTACTTGGAATTTCGCCCCCTAAACTACCTAAAAAAATGTTGACAAGCAAAAAAAAAAAAAAAGTCGTCACTTTTGATATTAAAAATTTTTTTTTCCATATTCACCAGTGAAGAAGGGAGGCAAATTTCTAAATCCGGCCACCTAGTTACTTTGTTACTCGTTAGTCCGATAGTTCAATAATTTAAATTTAAAAGTAACGAATAACGACTAACGCATTAACGAGGCTGATAGCAATAGTGTCGAAAAATTGCTGGACATTGATCTTTTTTTTTAGCTACTTAAATGAGCTTCTGACATCTTCATACGATGATGTATGACATTTGTTTAAAATATTAAAGATCAATCTAAAATTAAGCTAAGTTTTTAATTTCTGGAAAATATATTAATTCAAAATAAATCAAAGTAAAAAGATTAAATCAAAATCTTTAAGTACGTCTCTTTAAACCAATCCTATACATGACCCTAAGCTTTAATTGCCCAAAATTAAATTAAAATTTCAAGTCCGAATCAAATATAATATTTTAACAATACCAATTAATAGTATTGTTTTATTTGCATAAGTCATATATACAAATGAATTATGAATTGTGCCTATAAGTTAACAAACAAAATACCAAAATGCCCATCAAAACAAAAATTATGACATTAAAGGATAAGGTCAGTTAATAAAATTTAGTTTTACGAATTGTAAACTTAATCAATTCAAGAAATACATAGTTTAAATTTGTCTATATAATTAAATACATAAACTTTTCATCAATGATACTTAATCAATAACAAGTAAAAATTAAAATAAAATGTAACCGGTTGTTTTTATGGCTCATGGTTATTATCACGCTATGCCGATGCCTGCATAATAACAGAAGAAGAATTAAATGAATAACGTTTTTTTTTTCAACGATTAAAACACCTGATTTATATGCAAAATATTAATTTTAATTTACGTTAAATTTTTTTTTTTTTTTTGTTTCTTAATGTGTTACGTAAAAGCAATGTCAACTTAAGTAAAAGACAAAATTAAGTTAAATAAAGAATATACACTTGGGTACATTCATTGAATTGAAGCCGGCTCTGTAGTCATATCGCATATCGGTGAACGACTTCGCTATGATATCATGACACTTTTATGTAAATATCCTTTATATTATTTAATTTCCATTGGTTTAAATATGCCGAAAACCTTGAGTTTTATTAAAATATTTCTCAAAAATATGCACACGAGAGGCGTAAAAATTTATTATACCACTAGTACTCGCTCGTACTTATGCATATATGTTAATTTATATTTGAGGCTTCCTTAAGTTTATGCTGTTGATACGAGTATAACTGGTTATAGTTAGTGTGATTTCTGTGGGGTCTAATCAATCAGTTGGGCTATGATGTTTTATTTGACGGTACGTAAATTTTAATTAAATTCACACCAAGTTGTGTTAAAAGAAAATCTTTTATTTCTTATGACAGCTCTACTTTAAATGTGAATCTCAACAATTTTGACCTTGTCGTGCCATCTCGTTGCCGACGGTTTTTTTGTTTGTTGTTAAGAACCAGTTATATGGTAGTTCTTTGAATTTTTATTTTTTGTTTGTTTCTTTATAATGATTTTTATTAACGAAATTAGATTCATTTGCAAACGTGACATTTTAATACAACAGGTTCGTGCAGGATTTGAGATGTCTACAAAAAAAGTTGGAAACTAAAATCTTTTATTGCTTAACTGTTTTGAAACAAGTTAATGGTTAAAATATTAATCAAGTGGTTTAAGCAACAACGAGTTCAAAAATCTTATTTCCAAAAGACACTTAATTAGATTTTTTCAAACAAAAACAAAATAAAAATTCATTCGAATAAAAGTTATATTTTAAGTTGTCCGCTGACGATCAGATCTCGATTTCTGATTTGCATTCTGATTGGCTTTTTATGTACAAATCAGCCATTGAGACTGACTGATTTTCTAAATGTCGCTGCAAATTGCGTGCAAAATCGAATCGCAAATGGGTATCACGTATAATAAAAAAATTTGGTTTTGTTTTAATTTCTCTGTTTTCTTCATTTCTTTATTATAAATTTTATTTATCATGGCTATGTGCTATTGACAAAAAATATCGCTAACAAAACATACGGCACAAACAGAGTTGCCAACTGGCCGCTTTTGACGCGGCCAAGCCTTCAATTGCATTTGTGTCGTTAATTTTTCCCATAAAAAATGAGTATGATAAATTCATAACTTACTCTTTAAAATACTTGATGTAATTGCTCTCGTTCTTGCAAATACAAGCACTACTCATTTTAAAAAACAAGAGAATAATAACCAAGATTAATCTAGTAAATCCAAATATAAATTAATCAGCGAAGTAGAATATGTAGCTTCACTTCGGCTGTAATGGTTTTGTTTTAAATGAGTAGTATTTTTATTCGCAATAACGAGAATGAGTGCAGTAAGTATTTAAAATATTTGTTGGAATTTGTCACACTTGTCTGTTATTTATACTAGACTCTTGCGTAGAAGTTTTTCCAATCTTTTATCAAACAGATATCACTAATACAATTTTCATAAAAGCAAGCCGTGATTTTAATTTATTCAAAATAATAAAAGAACAGCAGAATAATTGCCATAACATCAGAGCCGGCGACTTGTTCCAAGTCTACGCTTTTGAAAATAGCTCGCACTTTTGAAGAGATCTCTGATTTGTGAAGAGACTTCACATTTCTGAAGAGACTTCACATTTCTGAAGAGGACTCTCATTTCTGAAGAGGTCCATCATACTAAAGACTTACACTTTTAGCTGAATTGAATCTACATATATTTGCGAACATCAAGTCTTCATTTTTAAGAGCCAGTAAGACATTACTAGACCCTACCCCACAGGAAAAAACCCTACATGGAATAGCGTAGAGAAAAAAAAAATAACAGCAAAACGACAACAGATGAAGCATGGAGGAGAGGAGAGCAAAGTCAAGATCCCGCTTAAAAAGCAGCATTTTGGAAGTTTATCCTTCAGGAAAACAATCGCCAGAACAAGAAATGCGTGAATTGTTTTAGAGAATTACATGCACTCGCTATTGATCGTGTATATTCCGTGAGGAGATAAATGACATAAGAAATATGTATGGTATAGAGTGAGTCCTAAGTTCCTACATTTCTCAAAAAAACTAGACTTTTGAAGGATGAGACATTCGTCTGAAACGATGTACAATAAATTCTTTTCAAAGTGGTGTAAGTTGACATTCGAAAAAAATGTTGTTTATAATACTTTAGATGACTTTTTATGGACAAAAATATCTAATTTTTCCAGAATGCCAAACTATTTATTGCCAACTGATCGGAATTGTAACCAAATTGTATCAATGTAAAGAAATGTTAAATGCAACGTTCTGAACGTTCAGCAATAGCTTCAAGTTCTTTATGTTAATCCTTAAAAATTTGATATATCATTACAATTTCTCCATCTGTTGTCTAAAAACCAGAAACAATGAAGTTATACCGCTTTCAAAATAAATTATTCACATGAAACCATATATAAGAATTTCGAAACATAAAAGTAACAAAGGCTGTATAGAATGTAATTAAAACTTAATTGTTTGCATTACGGCTGGGACACTGATACTTAATTAGACCGTTCTTAATTTTATGTATCCTTAAATATTTGTTCAACTAATGTCATCACTTACTTTGTTTATATGAGCCATATTTGTAGAGTAATCCAAAATTATTTTTGCGAAATTGTTAAAATTAAGATCTTCCAAGTATAATAGTTGAATACAAAATACTCAAAGTTTTTATCACGTCACTGGTAGTTGAAATTACACAAAATATTAGCAAAACACATAAATGATTGTTCAGCGTATTAGCACTCTATTGCAAAATCTTCTTATCAGCAGCACAGTTGGAAATTGAATTGTTCACACAAGTTTTTGTTGGAGCGAACGTTTCCAAATAAAATTAATTTTTTGTATTTTTGTTTTAATTAAAAAAAAAATCACTCAAACATTTGAAGGTTTTAGTTCCTTTTATATCGTTCGTACTTTCAGAATATACGTTCAAAATTTTTCCGAAATACGATAATTTTTTAGTTGTTAGCTGTGCAGATATTGATACGTTACTGTCAAGAATCTCAGTGACAAATACGATTTTATATAGAAAATTTTGGTCGTTGGATGTGGATGTGCGCAAACAGCGCATCATCGAGACAGCGTTGAACTGGTTTGCAAATACTATATGGTATATTGAACAGATGAGTGCTCAGGAGGCGCTAATAAAGCGTTGTTAAGTCAATACTAACAGAAGCAAAAACAGACGGACCAACAATTCCAATAGCGCCCTAATAAAAACAACAACAACAACAACTATAGCAACAACACAAAATAAATGCTAACAACGATCAACAGGTTACAGACTTGGCTATGTTCTTGTTGTTGTCTTTGACATTGCTATTATTGTTGTTGTTGTCGTAGGAGTTTCGTTTAGAATATTAAATTAATTAAATAAAATAAAAAAAAAAATCGAAAAATGTCATATTTTTGTTAGGCTGGATATTTTGTTTAAATATTTATTTATTCCATTTGCAAATGTAAAATTGTGTGGTAATGAGCTCAAAGTAGTTAAACAAACTTTTTCATTGTGGAAACCATGACTGAAGAGCAAATATTTTGGCAATGACTTCTTGATATGGTCCAATCCGCTAAAAAATTAATTAAGTCATTTTTTTGTGCGCCATCTGCTGATTGAGTTAAGTTCTATTTGTCCTGAAAGGTATTTTAGAATAAATTCCATCTTATTCAGAATATATATAGTTTTATTTTGAAAGTTAATGATTTATGTACTTTGATAACAATTTTAGTACAAGTTTCGTAGAGATCCACCATTAAAATTTCTCTACAAACTTTAAATAGTACGATTTGTTAAGCGAAGTTGAGAAATTATATTTGAAAATAAAATATTTCTTACTTACTCGGAGTTCAAAATATCCATTTTTTAACGAATAGTCAAGTGAGTACTAGATGAATCAATATACTGAGAAAACAAGGTTGAATAAGTTTTTTTCATATCCACCCTAGTTTTTGAAATATTTATCGTTGACTCCGAAAAAAACATCAACGGAGAAATTATTAAGCAACTTCACAAGAATTTTTTTTTCCTCAGTACATCGAGATGCATATAAAGTATATATGGCCCGTTACCTAATCCCGCCAATATTTTTCAATATGTATGCTTAGTACAAGCTATTTGAGTCCATGGTGTCAAATTTTGTGTCTATAGTGGCTATAGGTACCTAGATATAGCGTGTTTTTCTAGCTGCTGTTGGTGGCAAGATATGACGTTTTGAATATAGAATATGCCACACCCTATTGCCAAACTATGCCTAAGTTTTCCGACTGACTAAATACGAACACACAAAAAAAAACTCAATTTTGTTTAATTACTAAAATGAATTTTTGTTAAACTCTTACCAAACAGAAGTTCTACTTCGGAAGATTGTCAGTCAAAGACTTATTTAAGTTGTTGTGGCGAAAAAGGTTTTTATATGAAATCACAAATTATTTTTTACTATTTTGCGACACCAATCAGTTGAAATAGGTCTTTAATTTTTTGAAGTCATCCTATTTCCATATTGAACATTTTAACTAATATTGTTTACAGAAAAAATATGGCAAAAAAATTTATATTAATTATAAAGCTAAGAGAAAGACACCAACCTATACACTGTCCGACCCTAATACACTATATTTATATTCGAGCCCGACACACTCATCGTTTTTTGTTTAATTTTTTTATTAAAATTTGCTAATTTCTTGTAGTAAGTTTTCTGCAATATATGAAGCCTTAATCAGTTTATTACTGCTTGCTTATGATGAAGTGGAAAGGTTGACAAAAAATAATTCAAAATACAACATCTTGTTTTACACTATACCTACGAGTGGTAAATTAAACTAATTAATTCTCTAGGAAATTTTTACATTTACAATGGAAAAAAACATATTGTAATGCTGTAATTTTTTTATTTTCAGTTTATTAGCACAAACAAGACTCATAATATTTGTTTACGGCAAACAAAAAACTTCCAAACATTAATTGATTTAGCATCGGATTAATTAAGACCATTCTGAGATGTGTGAATGCCATTCTACCCATGTATGTATGTATGTATTGAAAAGTGTCATATCTGCCTTAGCTATCGAGATATTTTTTGAATGAGTTTTGTGCTCACTTATTCCACATCCATTTCCATACTAAATGGTGCACTCTTAATACCAAATATTTGCCCTATATCCCCGTGGAGATCATATACTAGTTTTTGTTACTATATGCTTAACATTTAAGCTTCTCTTCTTAGGGAGCGATTGCCATGACCGCTTACTGGCTTGCTTTTCCATGCAAGTACAATATTCGTGCAAAAAGTTTTTCGAATCCACTTTTTCATACATACTATATACATATATATATATATTTTTTTTTTTTCGTTGTAGGAAGTTTTTTGCAATAAATGAAGTCATAATTAGTTTATTATTTGTTTATTAGGAAGTGGAAAGTTTGAAATAGAATTAAAAATACAATACCATACAAGGGGTATATAAAACTATTTATATCTCTTGGAATTTTTTACATTTACTGTAAAAAAACTTCTAAAAATAATTTTTTTCTTATTTATTTATTTGTTAAACGAGAAATAAAAACTTCCCAATTTTAATTAAATTAGAGTTGCATTAATTAGAGCTATTTTGAGGCTTGACTAGATTGTTTCTTCAAAAAGGAAGAAAAAAAGAAACAAAATGACTCACTACTTCAATTGAATAGGCAAATTCGAAAAGGGGACAATTCGATTAAGTAACATATGTTTGTCATACGATATTTTTTCGTAAGTCAAGTTTATCCATCCACTCGCTTCATTTGTTGTCAGAAATGTATATAGCTTACATTTACATAGGCGATAATAGCCTTGTAATACAGTAACAATTTTCCAAAATCTCAGCGACATTTCATAAAATTTAATCAATAAATTTTATATAACAATATGTTTGTAAGCTACTTGTAAAACCGAATTTGTAATAGTTTCAGATTTTGAAATTGTGTTTGAGTGTATTAAAGAAGAAAAGAATAACGTGAAATCGACGTGGCGTGGAAATGTTGATCAGCTTAAAATAACCTTTCAAAAAATGTAAATTTTATGTTAATACAATTCTTAGAAAAGCTATCAATTTCGCACTACTCTTCAATATAAAAACCATAAAACTACATCAAAACATTATATCTTCAAGACCAAATATAATGAGTCATATAATTATTAGTTTATCTGGCTTCCCGTAAAGTTTGTATTTTAAGAGTTGTGCCATTTTCGAAATTGGCTATTCAATTTTTCGAATTACACTGATCCGGATGCTATAGCAAAGAGTTTAATTAAATATTCTAATTGATTATGATACATATTTATGCAGCATATTTGTAAAAATATGATATAAAATGAGCAGCTATATGACGATATCTTGTCTGTCAACTTAATTCAAAGTTATTATGTTAATTTTCCATTGATTATTCTATTTTTTTTTTTTTTGGAAATTTTCAAGCAATTGGGACTTTTATCTTTTTTCATAATATGGTATTTGATGTTAATGATCTAAAATGCCATATTGTTCAATATATTAATTGTTTCCAAAACTTTTTTGTTTTCATTAAGTAATCCCTCACCGTTTTCATTTCCAAAACGAAGGTTGCATGTATGTATAAAGTATATATTCTTAATCGCTTATGCGTTTTATGCTCTTATTAAAACGAGCCCCTCGTATATAAAAATTGACCCTAATGTGATATCTTAAGGTTCTTTCTTTAGTTTGCATATTTATCTTGTTTTCTTCACACGTGATTTAAGCGCTTATCATCTATTGAAGAAACATTAGCGATAGTAGAATTAAAAAGCGGAGACTAAAAACTGGTTATTTTGATGATAAATTTTGAACTCGTTATGATTATATCTTGCATACCTATGTACATTTAGCATCAGTTATCAGACATATATTTTAACATAAGCAGTCTTATATGTTTTGAATCTGACTTTAAGTGGAAAATAATAAATTAATACAAAGAAATCAATGATGTCTTAAAATTATTATTTATTTATTTTAATATTCAAAATTATTTTATGTATACTAGACACAAAGTGTTAAAACAATTTCAAACACTTAATCAAATTTTGGGTGTAAACAATTTAAAGATTGACTCGTGCTCGTCAAGGTCATAACAGTATCACAGAAATGATTTGTTCAATAGTCTTGAATAGAATTTGATAACAAGCATCTAAAATGCGTCTTCGCAAATGTTGTTATTTTTAAAAACTTTTTTAAATCTGGCTTGAACTCAATTTTTGATACACTATTTGCTAAAAATGAGATTAAAAAGCTTTTGTTATCAATCGCTTTTTTTTTTGTTTTTGTTGTCTTTTATATATTAAGTTCTTATATACATATTTGAAACTGCGACATCGGCACGGATTATGAAACGGCAAGGTTAATTCATTGGAAAAGTTATTGTTTTTACTTTTTAATCTTTTCACAAGAAATATATACTATGTATGTTAAAATGAACAAAATTGAAAACAAAAATATTTATTCCATCAACTAAATGACACTAGAAATTTCGAGTACAAACTCATGCGATAAGTGCCTTTATGAACAAGAAATGTTTAAGTCTGGTGTATTCATACTAGGAACATTCACAACTTTATCGTGTATCATAAGGTTTGCATGAAACTAGAAAATATGCTGAAATTTATTTTAAAAATTTCTGTAAAATGTATTTTACAGTCGACTTTACAATAGCTATTCAATCAAAAACTAAATCTGTATTATTGTATATATTCGCTGGCCTTTAATTTTAAAAAATTTGCTAGGAATAAAAAGCTTACGCTTTACATCTTCGCTGGATCAAGTTGGGGCTTCTATCGCCCCAGACTCAAATCTCAAGAGAGTCCTATCAACAAAGCCTAGTGCTCTTTAACTCAAGAAGGTTATGTTTCGTGAATCGACGACGCACATTTGTGTTTTACCGTTTAATTGTTTTAATAGTGTTTGTTTCAATTGATATTTTTTTAATAAAAGTTATAATACCGCTTTTAAAAAAAAACCGTCGTCGATTCGACGAAACATAATATTTTTACGTACAAAAAAAGCTTAACCTTTCAGGGTTACTGACTGCCGACTGACGACTGACAACCAAAATACCATGTAGCATTCAAACACTGCAAATAGAAATACATCAGTTAAATGATAGAAAGTGAGAAAAAATTAAAGAAATTATATCTAAATTTTTTTTTAATCTCGATATTTCATCAAACTAAAGGTATTATGGAAAGAACCACAAGTAGTTTATTATAATTCATGTTTGTTTCTTAAAATAAATAAAATTATATTTTCTTTAAGTAGCGTAATTTTTTTTTCTCATTAATTTAATAAAAGAACAAATCTAGTTTTTATATATTTAGAAACTAAATTTATGCTCATGTTCCTTAATAAACCTGCTTTAACGCGTGTATGCTTTAAAAGCGAGTATAACTAAATAAATTACGGTCGATCGATGTGAAATTTGGTACAGCAGCAATAAACTTATATGATATTCCAAGTTTGATAAATTATTTTGAATCTTTCGACTCAAGCAATAAATTACATTTCAATTGCATATATGAAAATATCTGGTACATAGGTACTTGACATTATGTCAAAGTCGACTATTAATGTGCTGAACGCATTCTATTTATCCATAGATTTGTTCTCTATAATCAAATTCTTGCTCAAGTTCCCAATTCTTTGATTGCCACTGGGTAATCTCTACTAGGTCTAACGATTGTTGTTCTCATTTTATTGCTGATGTGACAATTTTGAATATTATTAATAGCAGTTCGAAGTTATAACACTGTTGGCTTTGTTGTTGATAGTTTGTTTATTTCTAAGAGTATAAACAATAATCGTAGTATAGCATAAGTCCAGCATGATCAGGGTAGCCAAGTTGAAAAGAAGCAATTCCCAGCCAATTAAAAAAAACAAAATTATTTTTTCTCAAATGCCAAAGAGTAAATTTTTTTTTTGATGATCTTTTATTTCTTTGGTCAGCAATATTAAAAAACTAATTCATGAAATGGTAAAATCTTCAATTAGAGTGCGAAAAACTTGATGAGCAGTTTTCTTTTTTTTGCTCGTTAAACATTTTTAGTAGATGTCACAAAAATCGTCGACTCCCCTGCCTGCAATTTTTGAATTCGTACCCGCCTTTGACATGAAATTCCGGGCTTGACCGTGTCAACCCCGACCACTTGCCAGCCCTAAGCAACTTCGTAAAAACCATCAATTGTGCTGTAATTTGATCACACAATATTCAAACGTAAACAATAATGCTTTGTTATTTTGTGATATTTGGGGTATGTATCAGTGATAGCACTTTCGATACAATTGCAGTTTTTACAGTACTTTCGATATTTTTAAAATTCGTCAGTATACTGACTGATTTTGTACTCCAAGAAATTTTAAGATGTTTTACTTTATTTATGTAGCAGTTTTTTTACTTACCATTTTTTCCTAATTTCTCATAAGATGAAGAACAAAAAGGGGGACAGGATTACTTTAGCTTTCATTCTCCAATTTTTTTTTTAGGGGTAAAATTGGGTTAAAAATAAATAAAAAGTGTGTAAGAAAAGTGTCGCTCGGATCTAGTTTCAGAGATATAGCCATCGGAAGTTCCGGATATAGCTTATACCTTATATTTTAAAAAATCCTTTTTTTTCAGAAAATGTTTTAACAACACATAATTTTTTTAAATTGTTAATAAAGCTTAGTTTATTCCCTTTAAAATGGTATACAGTTTGTTCTACATTTTTAATAATTTACCCCCTTTTTACCGGAAAACAAAAAAAAAAATATTCAATGAATTTGTATGAAAAGTATGTATTTAAGGGTAAAAACAATAAAAGCAACAAAAACGTCTGGTACAATAACAACAATTATTATAAAACGATTATCATTATATAACTTACAATTTTTTCTTAAATAAACTTAAGCCCAAAGCAATATTCATATAAGTAAGTTATAATATGTTGATGAGTAAAAAAATAAAATTGGAAAAGCTGTAGGACAAAATAAAAAATTTTGTGTGCATCGATATTATATTTTCGTCTTATTGAAGAAATTACACATCTCTAGGTAATTTACAATGCAACGCTGAGTTCCATTCACAGTAACTTGGTTTTGAATTCGCTGTCAGATTGTGTTTGCATTTCTTTCGTAACGGAGATTTCTTAACTAAATTTTTTAATATTTACATTAGATAAGTGCTCCCTATAATCCTTATTCTATAAAAATTGCTTAAATTAAAAATCTTCATAGAGAAAATGTGCGCTAAAAAGTTGCTAACAAAAGCAATGTCTTGTGAAAAAGACGGTTGTAAGTTGGTGGCACACCAACTTTATTTACAAGGCATTCAAGAGTTGGAAAAGGTTTTCGAAGACTACGGCACACTACCGTCAATATACCATAGCCACTTTGATGAAATAAAGCATCATTATGTAAAACTTGATAAACTTATTATTCAACGTTCGCGCAATGGTGCGTCTATTGAGGAAATTTTCATTGACAAAAACGCAACCGGCTACAGTTACCAGCGGATATTTGGAAAGTATTTGGATACTCGCGTGCAAGAAGTTTTAGTGTACGAATCATACATACGACAAAAACACCAATTTAGAAATTTGATAAATTTTCTTGAATTGCTTCGAAGAAATTGCCCTCAGTTGAAGTATGTTCATGTGGTGACCAAACAGAACCAAAATAATTGCACAACTGACACATCACTGAATACAGAAGAATTGCTTGAAAAAATTAAATTTATATTGCAAACACAGCATAGTATTTCATTTACTTATAGCTTTGAAGGCGACTTGCATGATCGTGGAATATTCCTTGGATATGGCATAAGAATTAAACTGACTCGTGGTCTAGATATATATCAACCACCAGATGAGTCACAGTTTCGGTCCAATGACTTTGACCTCCGAAAATGTGTTGCGAATAATATCCATATATTTCACTGTGAATCATTCGCTTAGTAATTTATTATTGCCAGTGTAGATTTGCGAAACTTTCGGAATGCTTTGTCCAAACTTTGCAATAATATAAATGGAAATATGTACCGAAATATATATTTTTGGTTTTTTTAATTTGTTTTATCAAAATGAAATAAATTATTTTTGAATATATCTTAGTGTATAGCTGTAGAACCTTTAAAAGTATTCATTTCAAAGTTTTCTTTTTAAATGTACTATTGACAATGAAAAAAATAAATCTACCCAGCACTCAATAAATTATAACATATGCATTGGAATAAATTGTTACTTATTGATGAAACATATTAATTGCAATGAGTTAAAAAGGCAAAAAAAATTTACCAAACGTCTAATTGATGATAAAATAACTTTTCAATAATCAAAAAATGTATCTATTTTCATTGCCGTCATGCACTGGAATTATATAAAATCAATGAATTAACTCTAAGAATTAAGAATTCGAAGTAGGCAAGCCTGTTTTACTATTCTAATATCTATTTAAAAATCTATCACTTTGAAATTGTTTGCGTAAGATATAGAATATTTTTAGTTATTCATTTTATTGAATTGAAGTATGTAATGGTAATTTCTTTTTTATTTAATGGCAAAGAAAATTTTCGTGTCGAAATTAAAAATGTTTCTTAGTAATAACTCACTAAATAATTCCTCTTGAAACCTTGAAAGCGATTTGAATCATCCCCAGAAGCGTTGGCTAATCATGCAAAACGTGCTGTTGTAGCTAAAAAAATTGCCTACAGAAAAACTCCTTTTCCTACCCTCTCTACATGAGTGGTAGCAAAAATTATTACCAAAAAGATAGTCAACATATGTTCGCTTTACTTATTTCCCATATTAAGTGTAATTTTTTAGAGCGATGCAACTTTGAACATTGAAATAAAACATAAATTAAGTTTATCAACATTTACTCTATTCAATGCGAAAGTAAATCTTTCAAATATAAAGAACATAGAATTGAAATTTAATTTATAAATATGTGTTTTCTTTTAATTTAAAGTTCTATCGCTCTAAAAATGTTCTTAAGTGATTATGAATAAATTTTAATATATAAGAAGCCATAATAAGATATAATTTAACAAGCAGATTTTTTATTCTTATAAACTTAAACTTAAATATGCAAATATCACGTGTCATTACTATAGATACTGTGAAAGTTGCGTAATTTTTTTTATATTTTTCTATATTTCTAAAAATAGCGGCCAAAATATATTTCTGTCAACATTTAAAAAAAAAGTTTTATGGAACAAATTTTTCACAATAATATATACTCATATATACATGTGTATATTATTAAAACAATGCATCAGTCAGTTTATTTTCAGATTTATAAATTCACACCTTAGCTGTGGTGTCGATTTCGATTTAATGATATTATGGACAAAAAACTTTACTCACACAGGAGTTTCCCTTATGGCATGTGAATCATAGATGTTGTCATACAGCTGCCTAATAGTGCCTGAATGACCAATATAAATCTTTGAGGTGGTCCCTGATCGTGGCACCAATTTTGAAGGGATGCGTCAGTAATTAACACTATAAGTTTAATTAAGCTAATAAGTATTATCATGCATAACAACTGTTGCAAAAATGTACACATACATACATATGTAAAGCAATATAGCTCAAGTCATCTAAACCTTAAAAATTGAATTTTTGAAATTCATATTTAATTTTTCTCGTATCTATGTTAGCTACTTATTTAATTAATAGGCCGGAACCTTTGTACTTCACTAAAACCTCTGTATGTACTTTAATAACATCATATGTATGTACTTTTTTGTTTAAAATTTTCCGATAAAAATTTCTCATTTTAAATTTACATCTTAAACTGAATTTTTAACAAAAAGTTGTTTGTTTTAAACTCAAACACTAAAATAATTATACTAATAAAAAAATATATAATAACTTTTAAGGGTTAGTGCTTTTATCAAATGCCTGTTTTTCTTTAACTGTAAGTTTCCCAGTATTTTAAAAGTAAAGAAAGGTTACTCATATATCCATAAAAACTAGATGAATTGAATAATACTTTTTTTCATTGTCTCAGCTTCGATGTAATTTTCAGGACTACCTACATAAATACAATACTTGTGTAATATTTATCTATTCTATTCAATACAGTGTTGATTGACCTCTTTAGTTGTGACGTATCTTCTAATATCGTATATCTCTTCAATATTTAATACATTCTTTCAAATAAAAAATCCATTTGAATATAATTTCATTGCCACTGCGTACAAAAATTGTTAATTCATGTAATAGCTTGCGTATATGGTGAATGTTGGTCAGTCAACCAGTTGCCTGATGATGTAAATATGAGCAATCTTCATATCAGTTGAAGTGCAATTGAAAGCTATAGCAGAGAAACCGCAACATTAGATAATGGACGATTATCATGATGATTTGGTCAGTTTTTGAAGTTTATGCACTTGACATTTACCTTTAAAAAGATATACACGCATTTGGATATTTAGTTAGACACCAAAATGTGAGTAAAATATTTATACAGTTGCGTCTACTCAAATATGCCAAAACGCCTGAATAAATATATTTTTTGTTTGTACCACCACAAATAAGAAATGCACACAAATTTTGTTCGTTCTTAAAGATTTTTTTTAGTATTGCCTACTTTTAGGCTTAGATTTTAGGTTGTCCAATTTTTTTTATATGCACAAAAAACATTAATTTTCCATAAAGATAACAAGCTTTATAACAAATTAGCAACTTTATGCCAAATTAAAAATTTGGTAAGCACTCTGTGTACATTTGTGAAATATTTCGATGTTCTGCGTAGTGCAAACAGATCGTTGTTTGCAAAAAGAGAATTCTGATAACACTTTCGATTTCAGTGTCAAATATCTGATTAGGCGGACACCTGCTTTATTTTTGTTTTTTTAGTTTGGAAATGTTGACTGTTTTTTTACCAATTCTAATTTCACAAATCATTATCGAAAATTAAATAGACCAAATCCATCTCAAACCATGCAGTCGGAGTGACTTCAAATTGCGGAATTGGCTGCCGATTAAATATGTTGTTTTTCCAAGTAATTAAGGAAATATACCGTTCCCCGATTTGATTGAAATCAAAAGACAAAAGTTAATTATTTTGGTTTGGATGAAAATGCGACTATTTTGAAACAATTGTCAACGATTTTTCAAGCTCTGACACTAAAACTTTATATGGGCATAACTTCGTAAAAAATAATTTTCAATCAAATCGGGGAACGGTATCTTTCCTTAATTACTTTGAAAAACAACATATTTATTTGGCAACCAATTCCGCAATTTGAAGTCACTCCAACTGCATGCTTTGAGATGGATTTGGTCAATATGTGCTTCAAATTTTTAAAACTTTAAACTTTGCTTGTGCATACTTACAAATACTTACATACATATATATGTATGTTACCGGAAAAACAAATTTTTAGGGGAAAATAATTCTTGTATTCTTTTTCTGTTTTGCCACAAAAAATTTGGGGTAAGTGGGCGGGCTTCGCCCACTAAAGCTATAGTAATTCTATAATAAACTGAAGTAAATGGGTAGCCTTCGCCTGCAGTTCAGGGTTTCTTCCTATAGTATATCCAGTGACCAACAGGCTAATCGGTACTCCTAGATTAAAATTTCATTGCCTACTTTACGACATACAAGTTAACTAACTTTGGCAAATGAGTAATTATGTGATAGCATTAGCTTAAATAAATAGCTTTCTCGGTAAAGTTTTTTGTAATTTTTAATTAAATTAGTGTCCGTAATCCAAGATATTTTTCTGTAGCTAATTAAAGAGTTTTCAAACGATTCCAATTAAGTTAAAATCGTTACAACCGTACGAAACTTAAATTGGTCTTAAGTTTCATCTTCCAACGGCCGTATCTTATTAAATAGAGCTGATCGGTGGGCATATGAACTCACATATATTTTTTAATATACTACAAGTATATATTTAAATTAGGAGATAATTCGTCATGTAATTGTAGATACTATTGAAAAATTTCAAAAAATTAGTTACAAACGCTCAAAAATATGACCTTTAAAGAGCCTCGTGATTAAGAAATTTCGGAGACTTATCAAATATGCAAATTTGATGCTTTCTGTATAAAAGCATGTTTTTCTGTTTCCTGTACTGTACTAATAAGGTTGCCAAGTGGAATATAACGAATAAACGGTCTTCCAAAAATCCAAAAATTTTATTTTAAAATGCAAATTATTTTTTCGAAAAAAGTTGATGACCTTAATTTTTTCTGTTTTTTTTTTTGATTGTATAAAAATAATTTAATCTCCAATTAATGGGCCATTAACGGTTTTAACCTCCAATTAACGGCTTAACGAACTCCTACACGGCCTCGGCATGCAATTAGCGGCCTGGCCGCGTCAAAAGCGGCCACTCTACAAGCTTACATAGTATATCTAATAATTTTTATTTTTGAAGGAAATAAAAATTCTTACTACTGAATCTTTTCAGTTACGGTATCAGAACCTTTACATAAATAATTTCTTATCATTTGCGAAAACTTCAATCAATAAACATTAGCATTTTGGTGATAACTGGATATTTTATATTTATGTAATGTTTTCAATAGATTTCTGTACATATGTATATAGAAACATTTGGGTACAAAACTTATGTATGTATGCACTTAAAATTAAGATTAATAAACAGCACATTTATATTTAATATAAACAATAAACGTCAGTCTGTACTCTCAGCAAAAATACTACGGCAAGGCAATGATAGTGATTCCTACAAAAGAATATCACATTCGAAAAAACGTTTTAGCTCCTTCAAAATTCTATTGCTTAAATTTTTCAACCATAGAGATTTGGAACAAAGAGCTTCTTGCGCTTGGTCTGTTGCTGTTTGTAGCGTAACAATGGTTTATAACGGTCCTCACGTTCTTCGGCACTCCTAGTAATTTCACTGTCTAAACGTCTGCCGGTGAGTAGCGCTGAAACTGGCACTGCTGTAATAAAACCCTTATCTACATAATAGTAGCCACGGCGCAATCGAGATAAATGAAAATCGGTTATGGGCTTAGGATAGGGTAATAAGTAGTTTTCTTTTTCGATATCTTCAAATGATTCAAAGGCTGGATAATGTGAAGCTGAAGAGGGTTTGGCTGAAGTCAAACATATTAGCCAGCTGGCTAAAAGCACGAAAAATATTATGGGAAAATGCTGCAAATAAAAAGAAAAAAAAAATAATTAGAACCAATTGATCCAATGTGGAATTTTTGTACCTTTACAAATTATTTATGCAAATATTTTTATGCATTTTTTATTTATTCTTTAATTTGTAAAAATCGTGCTATTTTGAATATGCTAAATAGTCAAGATGTTTTCTGATATTATTAACCTACCGAAAACTCCATGCTGTTGAACTTTATAATTAATTTTGAAAATTAACACTTAGCAACAGTTTTATTGATATATGAGGCAAATACTTTTTCTGATAAGAACTTTTTTTTTTTTGGAAAATTCTAGAACTTTGTTTTTGATTTACTGATTTGAACTCTTCGGAAGATGTTTCAAGTCTGTTAAATTTACTAAAAGAACTTAAGCCTTATATAGAGCCGAAAATTCGCACTTTTGTGTTTTTTGTTTATTCTTTTCAGCAGTAAGATTAGTAGAAAATTAACAAGTCCCTCTCTTTTGCTTTGCTGCGATGAAATGAGTGTAAGAACAGGCGCAACGTTAAATGCGCAGTGTTAAATATTGATGTTGTTAAATGCTTTCATTTATTGCTTGATCGATTTATTTGTATACTAATTACTATTTTTCTGTTATAAATCCTAAAATCTGTAACACCAAAAAAAAATGTATTTAGTCACGTATTTAAAAAAGACAATAATTTTTATTAATTTTATAGTAAAAATATCGTAAACTCTTAAGCTAGAATTAAAAAATTAACATCTCTAATTTTTATGACCTAAAATGTGATCACAATTAAAATAGCTGACTTTATTGCATTTTCGTTTCAAAAACCATATGCCTTTGGACAATTTGTAGTTTCGCAGTATATCACTGCTCGTATTTCGATAGCTCCTGGCTAGTTAAATAATCCATTAGGCGCCCAAAAGATTTACATAAATCGCTTACAGTACTGTCGCGATAATCCGGACACATATAGTTTCGGGATATGTCCGGATAACTGGATTCGTCCGGAATACAGAAAGCTCAATAATTATTATATAAATTATATGTAAAATACATATTTGAGGCGTATATCAATCAATCAATATCAATGTTATGAAGTGGCCTGCACAACAGCCGGACCTTAATTCAATAAAGCATCTTTGAATGGATGTTAAGAAAAGAATAAAAGACGCTAGACCCGAAAATTCTGAAGAATTATGGCAAGCAGCGAAAAATGCTTGGGAAAATACATATATCACTCTCCAGATGCCAAGACCTAATATTTTCAATGAAGTCCATGTATGCCAAAGTAGTCAAAAATCATGAGGGAGCCACTGCATATGGAGAGTGTATTTGATGAACATAAAAATTGAGTATTGTGTATTTTTTATCCTTGTTCTTATTTTTTCGAACAGCTCATTTTGAACTTAATGCAACAATATTGCCATTAAAAAAAATGGGGATAGATTTGGTCATCACTTTTTCCATTTTTAAAACCTTAATATGTGTTATTACAATAAAAATCGATATTATAAAATATTATTATTATTAAAATTTCGTACGACGATTTAAATTTTTGTCTAAGTTGTTCTTATTATTTCGAACACGACTGTATGTTAATAATTGATTTTCCCGCATAACTTATGCCTGATCTGTGATTAAATTCAAAATATTTACTAATCTACTTTTACTTCTAGATCTTAGGCTAAACGCTAACGATATTGCAAATATTTATATTAAAATTGCTCATACAATTTTATTGATGAATTTTTATGTCACCTCTCATTTGATGATTGTGATGCCTCATAGCGTAGTTTCTGGTAATTTGCAATATCTACATTTCTAAGGAAAACAATTGCTCAAGCTATAAAAATGACAATGTATTTATCATTCCATCGTTGAATTATGCAAAATATTGACCTAAGAATGCGTTTTTCGTATTGATCTGTTAATTTTGTTTAAAAGTTGTTATTTTCGTCAGTTTCCGCTTTTTGATTTAAATAAAAAAATTTAAATTGCTGCTGATGATTTAACCTTTTAGGTCTCAAAATGTTCATATTTTACTAAATATGTATTTTTTTGAAAATTATTTGTTTTAAGCAAATATGTAATAAAAAAAAAAACAAAAAACGTTAAGTTAAATAGCACGCGAATGAAAAAATTAGTGCAATTCATACGGTTTCGCACATTTTATTTCGGAGTTAATTATTCAGTTCTAAAATAAAAGTCAAATATCGTGAGAGCTTAGATGTTAAATACTCCAACTGTTAAACACTTGTATGACGCATTGACGTCACTCACGTAAATAACTTACAAATAATTAGAAGTATACACTTTAAAAATGATTTTTTATAAACATATGAAAAGAATGTATTCCTCTAAATTTAACTATCTATTGAAATGGTTGTCAAAAGCTATCAAAATCCTGATTTTTCATTACATTTTATGACCTAATCTATAACGACTATGATAAAAAACTTTTGGTTTTGGCGGGTTTCGAAACAAAAAATGTGGACTTGGCGGGTTTTGAAATTCAAGATGTGGACTTGGCTAGTTTCGAAACTGAAACCTCGGGACTTGGCGGATTTTTAAAAATAATACATCATAGTAATTTGTATTTATGAAAACCGAATCTTTTGTAATGAAAAATTGGACTTGGCAGGTTTTGATAAAAAGAGTTTATCAGAAATTATTCCAATCAAAAGTTTGTGAAGGGAAATTTTTTTTTACAATGTAGAGTAGGTAGGACCAGTTTTCATGATCCCTTGCAAAATTTAGCCTCATGCTCAATTTTTTTTCCGTAGCAAAGGTACTTTTTTAGCTATGCGCCCAGGCAGGTTTACCTTTAGTAAACGTTGTCGAATTGTTTGAGCGGTAACCGCGTTCCCGATTTCTCCTAAAATTGTCTTTGAAGATTTAAATATGCCGATACTTTCAATATGAAGATCACCTGCTGGAGCGGTTTTTGATGGTCTATCACGAGTTTCTTTTTGCGGTTTATTTTTAAATACATTTCTCACAAAATTCTGAGAAATGTTCGTTCTTTTTTCAAGTTTAAAGCCAGCCTGTGTTCCTTAGCAGATCAATTTGACTTACGACCCATCTCAACTAAAATTTTTTGCTGTCAATTCACTGCATTTTAAGATTTAATTAAAGAAAACACACCGTTCTTCTAAGGAAAGCTTAATAAAGTTTTTAAAAAAAGTTGTCAAACAAAAATTTGAACCAACTTGCAGGTGTACCTACTGTTTTGAGCAGGCAAATTTTCAAACTATACACAATAAGTAGAAACGTTAAAAATTTAGAGGAATTACATGATTTGTTTTACTGAAGATCGTGCTACCAAATTGTGTTATTCACGTTACCACTACGATGTTTCCTCTATATTTCCAAAATATTTTTGTAATAGAGTTTAAACTAAAAACTGAGAAGTGTACCTATTATTTTGAGCAGGTGTGTATGTAAGCTTGTAGACAAAAATTTTTTCTGTCCCCTCCTGCACATTTTAATTTTTTTTTTTTTGACTTGGCAGGCTTTGCCTTTCAAATTGCATTCTAAGAATATCTAAAAATTTCTTTCGAAATATGAAAATAATATGATGTTTCGAGGGCCTCAGAAATGTACCCAAAGAAACTCAACTTTACTCACTACTGGCTTTGTGTTTAAGAGCTATACGAAACGTTTAATGAGGAACAAAAGGGTCAAAACGTTTTAAATGTAAAATTTTAAATTTTTGAGATTTCACTATCCGTGTGTGCCAATATGGCTATGGCATAACATATCTTCATCATCACAAATGCCCTGTGTATATATATTGTATTACATAAATACAAACTCTCGTACAAGTCAATCTGCGCTAATTTAACGCAAAAATGCCAATTAATATATGGCTATTCAAATCGTGCGTTTACCACTCAAGGGTAACGCGTCGGCATCCAACCACGCGTGAAAAAGTGAAAATGTATGTGTTTTAAAATTGACAATAAAATCTTCCGTGTTTACAGACGTGGTGGGGAATAAAATGAAACATGTAAAAGGTAAAAGAAAAATTGACTTTATATCTGTACTACAAAAATATCGATCAATATAAAATTTTGTATTTAAAGTTAATAAACACTTTGGTGATTTATTGGTCGCCTGTCTGCGGTGTAGCGGTGTGAGTTAAAGTTGAGTAAAAATTTCTATACTGATCGCCCATTAGAGTTGTGCAAATATTTACATACAAGTGCTCACAAGACTTGTAATATGATGGAAATTTTTTTTAATTCTGTGCGGTATTATTGCTAAAATTTTTAAACAATTTATATGTACATAAGTATGTGATTTTATATTGACTAAAATTAATTTTATAGATGTTGTGAAAAATTGAATTTGTATTACATATATTTTCAGTAGTACTTGCAAAAGTTGTTTATAATCTCGAACATGAGTGCTGGGCTGTAGCTCGCAATGGGCATCAAAACACATGGAACCCGTAAATAGGTTAATTAATTTAAAGGTTAAAACACTAGTCGAAATATTTCTTTTTTTTTTTGGTCTGTCATCGTATGGTACGTGGAATAATATCATCATGAGGAATGGAGGAACCTCTGGCCTTCAAACAAAAATTTGGGGAAAAATAAGGCTAAGTTTGAAATGTACATATATAGAAACATGTACAAATATACATATGTAGATATGGTGATTTTCAACATCATGCTACGTAAGTTATAGTAGAACTCAGCACACACAATCGCAGGAAATAGACGAGAGCACAACATAAATATTATTCAAGCAACAAAATCTCACTACATCAAAATTAATTTCATGATTCTTTTGTACAATGCAGAAATCGAAGTGGTGTTTTAAAATTTTAGTTTAGTCTAGTAAAAGCTTATTAACATATTTCGCATTTCATTTCTTACTAAACATTTGTTTAATTGTGCATATTGTTTGTCTAAGCGTATTTTTTGTTAACACTCAAAAATTATCGAATGCAATAAAATCAACGAATTTGAACCAAAAAAGTTAATTTAATTTATTAGTTTTATTGCCGTTTCCGCTAATTCAAGAATTCTTCAGATCAAAGACACAAAAAAAACATAATTTATTTATGTGTGAAATGTTGCGCAAAATAACAAATTATATGAAATTAGCGTATAATTTTATTGTTGCTGATGTGTCCGAAATGGCGTTGCACTCAAAATTAGCTTTTCTTTAAGCGAAATATTCGTGAAGCAACAAGTTCATTGCTTAAGTCTTTCGTTTTTGAGCTAATTTAAATGGAATGTAAGCTTATGCATCGCATTTTTTTGTTGTTTAATATTAATTAAGAATTAGTCCGAGAGTAATTAAGATGTATAATTTGTATATGCCGCTCCCTTACTGAAGACCTCGTGATTGATTGACCTCACGCCGCATTCATTAACGGAGATTAAATGACTGCAACATTACTTAAACACAAAAAAGCAGCAGCCATCAGGCTTTCAGATAGTTACCAAATTGCTTAAAGCATCCCCGAAGTACACCGCTGAACTTATGTGACCCGTCCTTATATAAATTTTGAAAAAAAAGACTGGCTCATAGGAACCTTGGTGAAAATTCCAAAAAACGGTGAATTATCGCAGTCAGAACGATGCATAATTATATTGTAAGTCCTATCCAAAGTCCTGCCTAAAGTCCACCTCGGCTTCCTAAAAACTATAATTTTGTCCTGTATTTTACTTTGAAAAATATGATCATCCTAACCATATCAGGCGCTGCTCATGTCTAAAACGAGCCAATTCACGAAAATAAAACTAAGACTTTAAAATATTTTGATTGATTGAGATAAAATATATATTTTCAGAAGGGTAATTTTGAGTTTAAATTCACTTTTTTTAATGCACTTAAAGTTTCGGATTTCTCATACAAAATTCTGAAAAAAAAAACAATTTCTTTTGCTAAAGTAAAGTTTTCGATAAAATATCCATAGATAAAAATAGCATTTACAATCGATAAACCATCGACCTTGTAATGAGAATCCTAAACATATTGACGATGCCTGTAAGTCACTTCAAACCGATTTCCTATCCTAATTTGTTTTTGTTAATTTACTTGATATACTCATTTGGGTCTTTAATTAAAAACGTATTAAAGTAAAAATCTATTTGGATAAAAAAAAGCATAGATTTTTGGAATTTTTTTTGAGTTGTGCTCGCATCGGTCAAATTTTATTGAAAATGGGTCCTTACTTTTTTTATAGTTTAATGGAAGATGTTTCTAGTTATGATTTGTTTTATGAATATGTAATGTACACCGCAGATTTGTTCATTTGAAAATTGGTGTATCCACTATGGCTGATCTTTTATTTAAGGAAAACTTCACAAACATGAATAAATGATTTCAAATTGAATGAGTCCAAGGAAACACAATTTGGCACCACTGCGTGTTGTTACTAATTTCAAAGTTTTTTTTTTGCTGTAAATTGTTTATTTATAACTGCATTAAACTTAATAATTAAATTACTTTTAACAAGAATTTTTATCGAACTCAATCTTTCTTTAATAATAAGTGTCCTTTGGGCTTCAACTTATTGTCCAGAAGTTGCTTGCGTTCAGCCTGCTTTTGTGATTTGAGACTTGCATGGCGCTGTTTTGCAAAATCTAGCTCCTGACCGAGGGTAACAATTTTACCAGCAATTTCTTGTTGCTTCAGCAAACGCGTCTTTTGATTAGACTGCAAAGTAAAAAAATTAATTAAATTACACCGCCAGTAAAGAAATAGAGAATATGTTTACTTAGCTTCAATGCACCAACTTTTTTTTATAGAAGGAAAAAAAATTTAAAAACAAATGTCGGAAAGATCAGAGGTACAACCATCGGAAGGATCGGATATAGCTTTTTTAGAAATCTTTTTAAGTTGGGAACCCCTGTATTGATATCGGTATTGAAAGTTTGAAATCTTTGAAATAGTTTTCGAGACATGATTATTTTAAAGAAATACTAACAAGAATTTTCTTTTCGAAAAACCGTTATCTTATTCAAAATATGTCAAATATGTACCTATTTACATATTCAGAAAACCCAATGCATTTACTTTAGAACGATAAAAACATTAATGTAAATACATAGGTATATCAATTTATTTATATTAACTCTTTTTTATTGAAACATAAATTATTTCAATAAATAGCAATAACGACGACAATTTAGTCAAATGAAATAGAAAAATAACCATTAGAAAATGTATAAATTTTCTTAGAAAAATTGCACATGATCATTTTATCTTAAAATTTGGGAAGTGAGGCTGAAGTAAACTTAAGTCAGAAATATAAACTTACCCCAAGTGGCGTAGGTCGCCCATCTAAATAAGTATAATCTGGTAAATTAGTTAGCGGTCCAAAAGCATTTGGATTCTCTGGTAGTCCCCTGGCTTCACGCCAACGTTGGTCAATACACGATATAGCGGTACACGAGAGATTGCGAGATGTATGCGCATTGAGTGCTAATAAGGATTTTTTATATGTATTGGGTAAGTTTTTTGTAACTTATTTTTAAGTACCTGCAGATTTTTGTGCAAGCTGAGAAGACAACTTTGTGATTTTCAACATTTTAACATAAATCAGATTAATAAGTTATAAAACTACAAAACTTTTCAGGAACACAAATTAACCTACAAATGAAATGTCAACAACAGCTGATTAAAAGTAAGTGTTGCCGTTTTAAACATAAAATAATGTGATATACGATCGTATAGTGTAGTGGCGTATCGTGACCAACTCGTTGCACATATCGTACCGAAATCATTTATAAAAATTACATATAAATATTTTTTTCAATTTTAATTAATAATTTTAATCTCTAAATTATTTTTCTTGAGTTTTGGAAATGTTTATTTCCCTTCAAATATCGTAAAGTAAAGTAACGTAAAATTCAACAATACGACATGGCGCAGAGACTAGTGAAAGCTAAAGTACCGCGTGTAATCGCGTAGAAAGTAGAATTTAATTTTATTTGTTTGCAACCTACCATATTGAAATTTTTCTCGTATTACTCCCGATTTGCAAGCTTTAATTTTCTGACATTAGGGGTGGTACATTAGGATAGTAGGAACTGAGATCTGGCGGGTAAGTTCAAGAACGGGGTACTTGATGTCAATGATCTTTGAATTAAAAAGTTGGTTTACTCAAGACAAAGACATTGATAATATCATACTTTAGGATCGAACTGTAAATGCCGAAGATATGATGGATGATAAACTTAACTGCGCGACATCTATTTTCGGCCAAAAAAAAAAACATTTTTTTGCGAAATGCTTCGGATTTGCTGGTGTACGGTGAACATTTTTTTCTGGTACGGTCTAGTGTGCACTCCAATCAAATTTCAATATGAGAATTTTTACAGCTCTGAAGGAACTTATTTCGGACAGCGTACCCTCTTTTTAAAGTTTATTCAGAAATTCTTGTAAGTAAAACATTTAAATATTCAATAAGAAACTATGACTCATTGAACTTAAATTGAAACAATCATGGAAATTTATTAACAAAATGAAATATAAATATAAAAAGTAAATTAATAAATTAAGATTTTATTTTTTTGTATATATTTATTATATTATGTTGTGAAAAAATTTCACGATTGCATTAACTTCAGCCTTAAAATTTCCAAGTTGTTGTTTTGTGTTATTATGAAATGCGCGTAGAAAAACGCTACTATGATCTTTACCTAACAAATGAATTATTTGACAAACAGTTTGTTAAAAAGTTTGATAGTCTGTTTCAATTGTTTAGATTTGGAGATGTAATATAAGTAAACAAATTAGGATGTCTTGTGATAATATTGTGGAACGCTTGGAAATCAAAATTAAAAATCCAAACCCTCAATTTGAAAAATGGTTGTTACGTTGGTTACAAGAGGCCGAGCGTAAAAACGCCAAGTCACAACATGCATTGCGCGAGGCGCTTCAAGCGCTACGTAGCTATCCACTGCCTTTAGCTTCTGGACGCGAATGTGCCATACTACGTGGTTTTGGTACAACGCTATGCAACTGCATAGACGAAGAGATACGGCAGCAAGAGCGTATGCAAAACGCAACGGGTGTAAAGGTAACCACAGCAAAAACCTATGAGGATGCAATCCAAGAAGTAGTTAAATCTGTACAGAAACAAAAGCGCAAGAAGGCCGCGAAGGTTAAACTACCCAAACCACTAACAAAAGCTGAACAAAAAGCTCGCACCGAAGCAGACGAACGTGCACGACAAGTCACCATGAGTCCAGGCAGCTTTCATGTGTTACTACTAGTCGATACACAGGAAACAAACGGTAGAAAACAGCAAAGGGCGCTGGATCAGACGCGTAGCTACCTGGATACATTAGTGGTGCCGTACGAAGTGCGTCGGCTGACTGTGGGCGACTTCTTGTGGATAGCACGTGATACCGATGGTAACGAGCTAGTATTGCCCTATATTGTAGAACGCAAACGAATGGATGATTTTGCCTCAAGTATACGTGATGGTCGTTTCCATGAACAAAAATTTCGTTTAAAAAATTCGGGAGTTCAGAACATTATCTATTTGATCGAAGACTATGGTGATAATCAGCATATCGGTTTGCCGCTTGAGACCCTTCTGCAGTCGGCAGTCAATACACAAGTACAAAATCTCATAACTGTAAGGCAGGTGGAGAACCACTGGCGTGCAATGTTGTATTTGAAAACAATGACTAATACGCTTATCAAACTATTCAAAGATAAATTAATTATTGGAACTGCCAAAGACGATTTAAAGCCGTGCCATCCTAAAGACAGCATTGTAGGTTTGTTGAAGTTTCGTGATTTATACGAGGATTCAGCGCGCAATGCCGATTTAACTGTAAGAGAAGTATTTGTTCAACAGCTACTGCAACTGCATTCGCTATCGTTTGATAAGGCCTTAGCTATTATAGCAATTTACCCAACACCTCGTTGTCTTCTTGATGCCTACGATGCATGTGAAAATGAAGAGCAGTCTCGTATGCTTTTGTCTTCAGTGCGTTGTGGTAAATTAGAACGTCCGATAGGGGATAAAATTAGCAAAGCGCTTTACGATTTTTACAAGACTATATTTTAGACGTATGATTTCAGTGTATAAGTTTATTATAATTATACTCAGGTATTTCGTTTACAAAGTATCTCGTTTGTTACCAAACTAAAGACTAAAGTTAACTTTAAATTTTAGTTTTTTTTTATTATATTTATTGAAAGATTCAAAATTCGTTGACTACAAAATGTTATCTAGCCATAGTTTATGTATATTATTATCCATTTATGGATTTTATAAACAATAAAAATTATTCAATTGCTTGTTATATTAACATGAAACCTTAAAAAAGCGTAGAGGTTGTTTTTGACTGTAATTAGTTCAAATTATTTAACATTTCACAATTATTAAATAGTACGCCCACTTCACATCAAAGTGAGAGTTGGCCCGGCAAGTCATCTTCAATTTGCGTGATATTTTACCTATTGCAATCAATCAATTCCAGGCTGACTAAACTATTTGACTGAGTTCAATAGTCGCACGACTCTTTTTTGTTTGCATGTGACATCAGATTCCTACAGGGTCTCTTCAACAGTATCGAACATCAGAAATCAGCTGTTTGTATGAAATGTCAAAAGTTCTGGTTTTTCTTTTCTTTGCATACGTCAAATGCGTCCTATTTCTCTGATTAAATTTGACGACTTAACACTAATCGTGCGATTTATTGGATTAATTTAATCAAAAATTCATTAATTAGAATAATTATTTCAGTGTTATTATTGACATGCGTTTTATTACATAAAGTGAATAAAAACATAAATTAAAATTACAAATATGTCAACGAAAACAAACACAATTGAAAGAAACAGCAGCGGTAGTGGAAAAAACAATTCCGTCTCTTTAAAGGAGATTTGCTCGCGTGCGCTAACAGCGAAATCTGAATGGCCAGATAAGGTATGGATATCATAGATAAGCTGATTTTGTAAAGCAGGTGTAAAAATCTGATCGTAAATTATTTTAAAAGAAAAATAATAGAACGTTTTATTTTCAATTTATGTGGTGATTTTGATGAGTATAAGTTTAGTCCTTGAAATTTCAGATTCTAGTTAGACACTTTCAAGGTCTAAAAGAATCGGGAAATATAAAATTTTCCAAAATTTCTGCATGATTAGATTTTCGATTATCGGATCATCTTCGCTCTTAAAAGCACGAAGTTCGTTCTCAAAACCACGAACTTCGTTCTAAAAAGCACGAAATTCGTTCTAAAAAGCACGAAATTCGTTCTCAAAAGCACGAATGCTAATGATTTACGTGATTCGTTCTCAAAATCACGAACTTTGTTCTCAAAACCACGAACTTCGTTCTCAAAAGCACGATATCCAAGAATGTTTGAAAACTAAAATTCTTGTTATACTTAAGCGATCCCTTTTTCCAAAGTCATTATTTCCTGATTTTCTCTTCCTGTGTTCCTGCGTAATTCAACTATTTTCGAGAATTTTCCAAATGGATATCGCCTATTTCCTGGTGCCGTAATTCTTGGGGACAGTGTATTCCCTTCAATGACTAGCTTGTCCATTTTACCCATCCGCACTGAGTTTCATCAGAGAGATTTCATTCAGATAACCGTTCGTTCTGCAGACTGTCGTTTATACTAACTTGTCTCTTTAAGAAGATTCAAACACGAATTTGCTGTTTTCCTTAAATACAAAGACTACTGCAAAATTAACTTTTTGGAAAAGGTGCATAATTTATAACAAAATTAATTAGACTTTATTAATTTGTTAATGAAAATAAAGGCAAATCACATAAATATAGATGTTTAGTTTTTAACGACCTTTGGCTATAACTATTACGAGCTTAAGGTCAACAAATTTTCATCAAAATATATACAGTTTACATTTTATAAAATTGTATGTCCTATATTTCACCTCCTTTCAGTCATTATCTTCAGAGACTAAACAATTAAGTTTTAGTTAAATATAAGATCTGAACATAATTTGAAATTTTTTTAATCTACATGTTAAAATTAAATAATTTACATATTAAATTTACAAAAGATTTAAAAAAATGGTCTAAAATTAAAACAAAATTTAAAGTTCGTAAAAAAAAAGTTGTACAATTTTTTTTGAATTGAACTTTTATTACAAACACTTTTTTCAAACAAGTGCTTAACTGATACTACTACCGTAATTTATTCACATATGTATGTATATAACTATTTAATTGCACATTTCTTTGCAGGATGAATTTCTTGACGTCATTTATTGGTCACGTCAAATTTTTGGCATTTTTCTTGGCATTATTTGGGGTATTATACCATTAAAGGGTTTTGTAGGACTGGTCCTGTAAGCAAACCAAAATGAATATTTATGATATTTTTATAAAATAAATTTCACATTTTAATGATTTTAGTTTTGCCGCCATAAGCTGTGGTGTCGTTTACATTTATGCCATAAATTTTCAAGGTATCGATGAAGAAGCCTACGGTGGTGCTTGGGAACTAATAAAAGAAGGATTTATGACCTCATCTGCTGGTTTTCTGGTGACGTGGATAATTTTCTATACAGGCTTACATTATGACGCTACATATGAAGCTATAATAAGAAATGTGTCATAAAAGTAATGAGAAAATATTAAATACATATAAACTAAAATTTATGAATTCTATTATAAAAAGTAAAACATCCTTCTAAATGTGGCAAGAAAAACTTTCGCCAATGCCATCGATAATTGCCAATTCAAAGTTTGTAACAGTTCTTAGAAATTTGTAACCTTTTCGCCAACTAAACTTATACTTCCTATTAATAAATTCAGTACATTTACAGTTTCTTAAGCATAAATATCATGTTAAGTTAAAAAAGTACTAGGATACCCGAACATTGTTCGTTTTTCCATTATGATCCAATGATTAAGATTGGAATTCAAATTTAATATCATTCCCACTTATACAATCCCGTTTTTGTTTTGGTCCAGTGAATCTTGATTAAAACTTTGGTCGTTATATAAACATTGCAATTGCTCACCTCAATTTCCTAATATACCTTGCAATATTTTAGGCCAGGCTCATCAATTTGTTCAATTTCATGATTGTTTACATATTACAGTTAATTACTGGCGTGATTCCACCCAGCTTTAGTTTAGTGAAATCTTATTTCATAGCGATTGCTGCAATAGTTCACTAAAAGCAACTATTTTTTATGCATTACTGGTCCCACGCCCACTTTTGGTGTAGTGACAAATTTAACTATGTGCACCAAAAGTTATAGTAACTGACATATTCATATAGAATTTTTTTAAGATCTTTCGTCTTTAGTTTAAACTAAAGGTGCTATTTCGCCTACTTTTGGTTCTGAGATATCTTACAAGCACACATAATATTTTATGTACATATATGGGAGTTGTCGCACCCACTGGTGCAATCCCGTCGAAATTGATTAATTTTTAACATCGTCGTAGCATATTTAACGATTTTTGCCTGTATAGTAGGTACCACGCTCATTGGTACTATTTCGCTTACTTTTGGTTTAGCATTAGTTCTCTAAGAATAGCATATTAAAATTTTTTGGGCGGTGCATCGCCTTTAAACAAGACTTTTCAGTATATTGTAGGCTTAACTTATAATAATGACTGTTATTAAAAGCTTTCTAAACTTACATTCAAATCGTTTTTCGATTGTTGAAAAGTGGTACGTCTACTTTTTCAATTCCGTCCACTTTTGGTCCAGTAAATCATTTTTGTAATCACCATTTTCCTACTAAATCTTATCAATAAATCGTTGGCAAGGTCCTTTCAGAACTTTAATTTAAAGCCAAACTTAGTTTTGCTCTCATATGCACCAACTTCCAAAGTTTCATCAAAATCGCTAGAGCAGTTTTCGAAATAAAGTTTATCCATATATTTTATACATACAGTTTTAGCTCGTTTAATAATGGCATAGCAATAACAGTTCTATAATGTGTCCAAAATTTAGTGTTAAATTTTTGTTGGGTTGTAGTTTTCTAATTATGTTGCAAGTGTATTTTTTCTATGAAAAATTTTTTAATTAAATTTGTTTAATAAAATTTATCGAGATAAAAATTGAAAAGTAATACCGGAAAAAGTTGTTTATTTAATTTTTAAGCAGCCATCTATCATTATTAATATTCTTCAGCCAAACGAAATTGAAAATGTTGAGTGATTTAAAATAACTCATTTGTTAATTTGTAATATTTCGCACAATTTTTTTATGTAGTCCTTGGAGAATAGATTCAGATATTTGTGGAAGTTGGATTGTTAAGAGCTTTGAACGGCTTTTCAATTCTCTTGCGGTTCATTGTAATTAAAACTTAGATGTTACTTTTTAACTTGTTTAATTTCCGTGAATCAATTTCTGACGGTGTTTGTTTTAATTTTTCTTCATCTTGCTATAGATTTTATTTGCCGAATTAAGGGCAATTACTCTGCAAATAAGACGCTTACTTACTTTTTTGGTTTGCGTTTGCTTCTCTAATAATTCATTTCATTCTTTTGTTTAAAATGTTTTTTTTAAATTCGAAAGTGTTTAGAGAAAGGGAGATAATAATTTTTCCAAGAATATCTATTTGAGGAGGTCCACACCGAAGGAATCATTTTACATCTGCACCTATTCTTCAATTCCTACGTTTGACTATTTTGTAACACAAATACGAATAGGGCTTTATATGCAGTAGACTGGCAAAAATTGATCCGATTAGTGATATTTGTTTCAAGTTATATGAAAAAATCATTGCAAAATTGTGTAAAATTTCAGTTTTTATTTGTTGAATATTTTAATTTACATTTTATTTTATCTCCTACGCAAATACTGAAAACTTACACTAGGGTTAGTGCTCCATTACTTCTGTACCGTTGTGTGCGCCGTTTTGCCCACCGAAACTAAAGTTATCCGGCAGATGACCCGTTTGTAGTATGCGTGAGAGTCTTTCGACTTCTTGCAATGAATTTGCTCGTTTAATTGCATCACGTATGCGCTGCAGATCTTCTTGATTTGCGATTTTAATTGCTGCATTTGTACTGCCGCCACCTGCTGCTGCTTTTGCATCTGCTGCTGCAGCGGCCGCTGCACTTAGTTTTGTCTTCTTTGCCACCTCCTTGAGCAGATCCTTACCCTGCTTCGTACGAAAGAAATCTTGTGCAGTTTTACGATCTTTTTGTTTAATCTTCCTAAAATCCAGTAGACGTAGTTGTGGTATTTTATAGGACATATATTCCCGATAGAAGGGTCTTGTCGACACCGGATTAATAAGCAGGCACAAAGTCTCTAAGTGTGGTAACTGCGTTAGCGGCTCTAGATCACCGAATTCTTGCAGATTATTTCCTGTTAATATTATCGAGTTAAGATTTGGTAGCGCCTCGTGCAAATTTTCACCAATGCGCAGCAGCCGATTGTTGTTCAATAGCAGACACTTGAGACGCGGCAGATACGGGAAGCCATCCAGTTTACGTAAATCATTGTCCGACAAATCAATAGTGTCGAATTGATCAAGCGTGGCACCCAAGTTTTCAATTTGTGGTATTTTATAGCCACGCAAATCAAGTTCACGTTCCCGGCAGGGATTTATAAATTGCATTGACTGATTAATCAGATCTGGCGTTAGTTTAACCATTGTAATGCAGATGCCCCCAATTGAGCTTCCTACTGATGCAGTTGTTAGGAACACTTAAGGACTTAATGTGTTAATATTATATTTTCAATTTAGATTTTTGTAAATCGTAAAGCGTCGTTCAGAATATTAACGATTAGCGTTTGACAGTTCAGTAACTGTCAAAGATGACAAGCGCCACTAATGTAGTGATGCCAAGTCTTGATAGAGCGCTATTTTACAAAACATCGCAAATGCACAACGGGAATTCAGTTGTGGCCAACTTCACACTTCTTCTTGTTGTTTTAAAGAACTGTCAAGTTGGTTGGATTAACGATTAATTTTATATGATAACATTAGAATTTAGCTTGTTAAACTACTTCAATTTCATTATCAACACAAAACACATAATTTCATCAATTCCTTTCTTTTCAAAATGCTGTATTTTCTGTTTTTCTTTCAATGACAGAACCATGAAACATCGGGATCAACAATTCAATTGAACATGGCCATCAACGTTAAACACAAAAACAGTTTGACGTGAACGTCAGTTGATGATCTGATGCCAACTTCAAGTTTTACATTAGTAAATATGATTAATAAATGGTGATTCCATTGGAGGCTACAATTTCAATCTGAACAATCTTTTCACACTTATTTTAATTCTTGAAACCTATCTTCAAGAGAAAAAAATGTCATCAATACAATTCGCTCAATGCGAAATGATTTTGGTAACCATAATCGTCCATCTGATACCAGGGCAAAAAAATTGATTGATAATATGCCTATGTTATTTTTCAATGGTGTTATGGTTAAGTGAAAGGCTTATGCCTACGACTTCCTACCGATTTCAGGATTCATGCCATAGAGTAATGTAAAATTTCGTTAAAATGGCGTTCGTGGCTGCCAATTGGTCCATATCATTACTACCAATGTTTCAACATCATATGTATATACATATAATAATATCAACCGATCATCAAGACACAAAGCATTTTATTTCTCATTTAAACTAGATCACCCTTCAGAAAGAATATCTGATGATAGCTGCAGTTTATATGAAAACATTGTCTTAAAGATACGTTCAGGTTTTTAATTAACTTGCCGCATTGTGTTCTTAAATAGCATGCACCTCAGACATCAATAATTGAGTTTAAAGGTGCTTAAATAGAATCTGAAGTCAGAATTTTACCATCACGTAAGGATTTCAAGATATATAATATTGTTTACGGAATTTATCCATTTTTTGTTGAGTGTTTTGTCATTAACTTAGATAATTATCTCAGTAAAGCGGTTTTTGCTTGTATGGGAGATGTCATGTCCCATTTTTAAACTACCCAATTTTTGTCTAGAGCTTGTCCAAACGACTCATAATATTTGTGTAGAATTTGGATGCACTACTTTATGTAAATAACTCCCTTAGAATAACGTTTTAAAATTTTTACTTACGTGGGATGTTCCACACTCTTGTCTAGTGCTAGTTGAAATCATCTCGTGTATTATGATGATATAAATAATGATCATTAAATGTTACCAAACGAGGTTATTTTCTTTCAAAACAAAAACTAACTTTATTATTTAATAATACATATTTATTTATTTGTTTTCTATTGTTTTACATAATTATTATATACTATTTGCGTAAATCTTTAATTAAACGTTTTATTTGCTCAAATATTGAATGTTTTTACGTTGTTTTTTTTTTATTAACACGATTACAAATTCTAGAAATATTTGCATAATTTATTTTATAACTTCAAAGTATGTAGTAAATGAGCGCAACTTCAATGTGGTATATTTTGATGTAAGTCGATTTTAGTTTGTGTTCAAATTTATGTTTTAAAACATTGGTGGGGTGGTTGGGCAGTTAACGATTATTCGTAAGATTTAACGTTATAGTTTCTAAAATTAGTGCAGATTTGTTTGTGTATTTTACGTAATTTTTTTTTAACTCATTACTTTTGTGAAAATTGAATGTTTCTGTTTGCTATGCAGCAATTTTCTAAACTTGACTTTCTCGCTTAAACAATTGTTATAAAGTTCCAATACATTTTAAATATGATTTATCTAATACTGTTACAAATTTTTGTTTTCATATTTATTTTTCGTAGTAATTTATTATTCGCTGCTATTGTTTGAATTTTTTCAAATTCGTTTAATTTCTGTTAATTTGCGTGCAATATATTTTTTTAAATTAATCTCACATTTTCTTTAAGTAGAGCTACATTTAAAATTTGAGTAATGTATAATTTAAATTTATACTTAATTTGATAATCGGAATTCATGAGTATCCCCTAAGCCTAAGAATGTTTGAAAAATCAAAAAAAAAGGTTATAAAAAAATCACAGTTTGATAATAAAAACTTGAATAAGAGCTTTTACTAAAGTAATAACTTTAAAGCCAATGAAGAGATGTTTATATTAAAATTTTTCGTTGAAAAAAAAATCTTTCATATCTTATCATCCATGATAGCAAAAAACGATTTTCAAAAGAAAACCTTAGAGTCTTAAAGTATTGCATTTCACTTACATATGTATATGTGTGTACATATGTAAGTATTATTAAAAATTTCGTTAATTTTACATTGCATATTTCTGGGTTTAATGCATTAAGCGTTAACTATCATAGATGAATAAGGTAACTGAATAAAAATGAACCTTAAAAATAATTTGAATAAAAAATTGTTACTAATTTGAAAACAATGCACTTAAGTGGATTAAATTTTACACAAATGAACACACGCTATATAGTTGATTTTTTTTTTGCTTTAGAAAATTCGTTATCAAAAGTTATCTTATTAATAGAGAAACTTAAAAAGAAAGTAACATTTTAACATCATAAAAATTATATTAATATTTGTCAAACCTCCCAGACGAAAATCATAAGCATAATCCAGTTACGAGTACAAAAGGAGCAAAGTTTTAGCATCCGTTTGGAGCAATGAACATAATAGAGGATAATTTAAAGTTTTGAATGTTCCACTTCGTATGTTTAAATTTATATTTAAGCAATTTTTTTATATAAAAATTTACTATAGCCTTTTGAAAGCGCATTAAAGCAATAAAATATAACATACTCACTGTTAAAAAGGAGTGCAAAATACATAGAGCTCGGAGTAATCCACTACTCTTATTTGATTTCTCCAAGGATCAATTCCTCTTCAAGTTCAACATTTTGCAAATTCCAAGATATTTTTAACAAAAACACTCAGCTTAAGGGGACGTCCATTAATTACGTGAGGTGTTTTTTTGAAAATCTGGACCCCTCCCTTCCTTTGGTGAGATCTGACGGGACCCCTCCCCCCCTCCGTGAGATTTAAATTATATTTTTTAATGTAAATTCTATGCATTAAAAAGTTGACGTGAGGTTTTCCTTGACCCCCTCCCCCCTTGGTGAGATTTTGCCGGACCCCCTCACCCTTAGTTTAGCTCACGTAATTAATGGACGTCCCCTAAGAAGCTAGAAGTTCTCGTACTTTGCCCTTCAACGGTGGGCAACAACATTTTACCAGTAAACTTATATCTTTGAATATAAAGCAATAAAATATTTTCGTAATTTAACAATATAATAGAAAATTTTTTATTACTTTGAAGTCCTCCAATGCGTCAGCTCTCCCTTTAATATTAACTAATTTTTTTTTGTTTAGTACTTTTGATTTGCTAACTAAGAACCTTAAACTAAATTTTTATCTGCGCTTACTTTTGAGTAATTCGCCGAAAACCTAGTTATGCTGAAAAAAACAATTTTTTTTGTCTGAGACGTTACCGTTTTTCGAAGAAAGTGTGTTTGCAAAACTAAAAATGGATTTGAATAAACGTTACAAAATTTAAAATAGCCATTTTTGATAATTTTCACTAAAATTCAATGTTGACTTTTTTCTTAATAGGTCCTTATATACTATTAAAAAAAACAATATTAAAGCGTAGATCGGTTGAGTCGATTTCGGAAAAAATAAATTTGACAAAAAAGTTTTCTTTTGGTTTGGAGTCTGTTGTGAACAAGTCTTCTTATAAGAACATAATACGGCCTTGTGAAAAAACCAACAAATTAATTTGTTTTTATATCAACTGCTATTTAATTACAATTGCACTTATAGTTATTAGTAAAGACCGATATTTTTGTAAATTTACAATTCGAGCAATGATTTTTCTTAAACAAATGTGGCAAGACAACAGATGTATTACTTTAGTGCACATTGGCTGTCCTAACATAATGCATGGGTTCAAATCTCATATGGTACAAATAAACCAAAACTGGTCTGATAAGACAATGCATATATTTGGTAATAGCAGAAACATGTTTCCAATTTTTACCAGGTTAAATTAAAAACATTTGTCTTGTCATGTTAGTTTAAGTAAAATCATTAATCGATTTGTAAATTTACAAGAATGTCGGCTATTGCCAATGACTGAAATCTCAATTTGACTAATTTTAAAAAAGTTATCTTTATGCACTTATAAAACTAAAGATGCAACTGTTTACCGAAATTATTGTTAAGATTGTCCGTTCGTGCTAAAATTAATGCGAAAACATAAGATTTTTTTTTCGTTTTTTGATTTTGCATAATACAATATAAACATTTACGTTTAGTATCATAGATGTAGACGACAAAATTGAAGCAGTTATAAAAAATATGACTTTATGTAAATTCAATATAAATTTTCTCTTTTTTCATTTAATGTTTTGTTTTATTTTTGTATATTTTTATTTATTCATTTCATTGAGCATATCATGCTTTTTGTGTTAACAAATATGTAATTATAGGGTTTTTTTATAAGTAATACAGTTAAAAAAATTTGTTGTTGGCACTTAAAACAAATTATTGAATACAGTGTATAGATTACATACATAAATACTACATAGTTTTGATTTATATTAGGTAATAACATACGTTTTTTACATTAGCAATAAAATAGTGTTTATATAACACATATGTATTTAAATTTAAAATAATTTGTTAAAAACTAAATAATAATTAAAGCAAGAAATAAGTTTAAAAGTTATTGTACATTAATTAAATTTCGCTTATTTTCACAATTTACGATTGCACATTTATTGTTTTATAAATCAAATTCAGCATTTTATAGAAAATTATGTAAAATATTATTTTAATTGTATTTTATAATAAAAGTAAGTATACAAAACAAAACACAAAATCTAATTTTACATAAATAAAAACTGTAAAGTCACAAATGTAAATGGCATAATACTTGTATGCTGAGTTCGACCTCCGCTGTTACTATTCAACTTTAAAATTCTTAATTTTAATCATATAACATTAAGAGTTTGTTTTTGCAGTTACAATTATCATTTATTTATTAGCTATAAAACACTTAAACCACGCTTGATATATTCAGTACCTAAGCTTTCCATAAATTTTACTTTTTTTATTTAAACAAAACTATGTTTTTCTCATAGATTTTGAAACGCTGAGGTCGAATATGTTATTTATTATGTATTATCACGACAGGTTGTTTTTCTGAGTTTTTGGTTTTAATTTTTTAAGAATCTGGCGTGATGGGACAAATTAGTATTCGATTCAGCAAACCACAATCCATAAAAATATTATAATTCTGGTTCAAATACAACAAAAAAATGCATTGGCTATATGTACATTTATCAATCCAAATAATCAGTGCACGTTTCAATTAAAATTTCGCCAGTACTGCTGATAAGCAACTGAGGTCGTAATTAGATTCAAGTACTATCCTTTATACCGCGAACATTCACAAAATACGAAGTTTATGACTTATTATTATTTATGATTTCTTCATTAAACTACTATAAATCAACAACATCTTCTTTTGTATATTGCGTATCTCTAAAAGTTCGACGTGTGGAAGACCGCTGTAGACCTTCAACTAATGTCTCCTAGAATAAATTTTTATTATAAATTTTTAAAATTAGTTATTCATCGATTCAAAAGCAGAAATGTTTAAACATGCAGACAAATGGTGAAACAGGCAATAAATATGTATAAAATAATGACACAAAAGCAAATGGTAATTGTTTACGGAAAAAATTAAATAAATTCATGAAAAAAGAAATAAAAATTTAAATCTAAAATTTTTATAGCAGTCATATTGAAGTTAGCACATATAGTTTGTATTAGATATCGCCGCATCTTTTCATTTGCCAAAAATTTTAAGCGAATTTTTTTTTGCCCAACAACACATACAGGATGATAAGTTTTTGTAGCGAGACAAAAGTGAGTGAGTGAGAGAAAAAGCAATTTTGGGCTCAAACCTCAAATAATGCTGAAATTTCTTTGCCAGCAATTCGCTTAACGCTGATATCGCTATTTCGTTTTTCAGCAGCAACAGCAGCGGTAGCAATGCTGCCATTGCTATTGTTACTCATGTTACTGCTTCTACCATTGCTTATAATTTCATTACTAATGAAAGCGCTGCTACTGTTACTGTTGTTGGTGTTGCTGCTACCATTTTCGGCGATAATCGTTTTGGTTAGCATTTCATTTGTGTCACTGTTGATGCTGCTTGTATTAAAGATTTTGGAACGATTTTTTGCATTTAATACTGTTGTTGTGCTTGTTGTTGCCATTGAGGTTGTAGTTGCAGTTGATGATGAGGACGACGTTGAAAAAGAATTTGTATGGGAGTTACTTGCTGTTAGCACGGATCTTGGCAATACTGCTGGCTTTCTTGGAAGTTCTTTGGTTTTGATTTTTAATAAATGAAAATGTACAAATTAAACAAACAAATAAAGTAAATTGAACTAAAATAATTGTGAAAATTTTTAGATAAAATAGCTAATAGGTATTCTAAACAAAAAGACTTTTCACTTGTATTGATGTTACGAACATGCAATTCCACAATAAAGTAAATAAACAAGTTACCCTAATTTTTGTATATATTGTATTGTGCAGAAGCTGCATAAAACAAAAAAATGTTTGCACTTCTACTTACTAACTTTCGAAATAGTGAGCCGTCAATTTAAAGTGTGGCCCAGGTCCAATTAAACAAAAAATTAATCCCAGTTTTTGGTAATAGTATGGTTCACTATATATACATTTTAATTAAAACTAAAATCTCAACAAAATGTGGATTTTATATTTAATTAAGAAAATCAAGTTACTTTTTTCGAAGTTGTCTCAAATTATGAAATTTTGTTAAAACTAGCCAAGAGTTCGAGTACAATAAAATTTTTTTCCAATGGAATAAACATTGGCATCGGATTGGCATTATCAATATCAAAACAAAACTTGTTTTAAAAATTTTTTATTTCCAACTTTCTTTTTTAAAAAAAATTTTATTTTTAATTACTGTGGCACAGCAATGAGAACAAGTTCTTATCTTTACCACATAAAGAATCTTTTAAAGGTATAGTTGGACAGATTAATGGGTGCCATGGGATGCTTCAAAATACCTGCAGAAATTTAGGAATAAATAGAAATATTGGACCGCATTCGAATGCAAATCGAACCCGATATCTTTGGGCAATACCCGAAATGAAACAGGATTAAGCTGAAACATGCAATCAAACTATATATTCTAGGCTGAAACTATTGTTAATACTTTTTTTTATGTAGTGAAATTACAGCAGTCAAACCATTCAATAAAATTTTGTATGCAAAACGTATAATTCGTTATTTCAGTCAAAAAGGCTACGATGATTTATTAATCTTATTACACAGGACCACAACATTTTTTCACTGCTATGCATTTATTACTTTCTTGCATTGCTTGAAGCTGTTTTTATACGCAGATTTTTCATATTTTTATTTTTTACACAATTAAAAAAAAAACTGATACGATTGAACAAAAACAGTTTTGGACTCACCAACCCATTAGGGAAATGCCAAATGTTTTAAGCAAAAAAGTAATTTGTACAAAGCCGTAGTCTTTTTAAAATGTTGTTTTTGTTGCCACATTTAACACACCATGTCAGAGTCTATTTAATTTTGTACAGCTTCAATTTAAAACGAAGAGTGAGTGATATGTGAAAATCAGCTTTATAAAATAAAACCAAAAAAGATGAAGCAAAACTAGCAATGGATACAGGTTTAACTACTTAAAATCCCTAAGACTGACGTATTGTGAGCATAACACAAGTCAAGATAAATATTAAGTCTTTCATCTATTTTTTTATTAAAAAAAGGGTTTGACTGCTGACTTCGTTCAATTTGTTAGCTTACCCATACGATTGAGTCCGGCCGCAAGTTCACGCACTGATCTCTTTTCTAAAGCTGCACCTAGAAACAAAAACTCTGTTTAGTTAAAAAAAAAGTTACAACCGCATAGAAAAGCAAAAATCACTACCTGGGGTTATGCCAACTATGCTGCCACCACCACTACCGCCAGCGGCAATCGCAATTCCAGGTGTTATGCCCACGATTGAGCCACCAGAACATTGACCAAATGGCACAATATCACAATCTGAAAAATTATAAATGTTAAATTGAATAAAATAAAATAAAAAAATTTTTGATTACCATCATCCAATTTTTCTGGTGTTGTCTTGCTCGAATCGCTAACTATTCCACTACTTTTTGGCTCATTGCCCACAACTGACCATGGACGTGGTTTTTGTAGCACAATTGGTGTGCGCAAAATTCCATTACCAGTCTTTACAATGACGCTGCTACCACTGCTACTGTCAATACCGGTATAACTTTTAATGGAATCATTACTTGGTGAACGCATTTGTTCTTCGCGCGCAAGTGGTGCTTTAAGTAATCGTTCTGCAGCAGCGGCTACCTGATCTTCAGTTCCTGTCGCGCCACCTTCAGTGCGCATTTTAACAAGCGGTGATTTGCGACCCACAAGTGGTGAATATTTTTCCAAGTTATCTGTGGAACGTGAACGTGTGGCCCAGGAGACTCCTAAGAAATTAAATAAGAAATTTATCTGGAAATAGTACTGCAGTTTATTTTCAAGCGGATATTAATGAAATTTCATTTTATTTAGTTTAAGCTTCTTTATAATATAAGATTCATTTATAGCCGCTTTAAAACTTATATAGTATAACATATATGTAGATTACACTCACCACCTTTCAACAACGGTGAACTTCGATCCAATTTGATGGGCTTGCGTTCCTCTAAAATGGGCGTTGTTTCCTCTGATGTCATTTGCCCATTACCATCGCGACTCATAGTCGGACTGTCCACAAACGACAACGAACTGCATTCCTCTGAAGTAGGCGAAACAAGTGGGGTAAGTGTTGTTGGTGTTACTGAGCCAGGTCTGAAAAATTGTTCTAAGCCCTCGCCGATTTCTCTCGAGCCACCACCGGCTTCACTGACAAGTGGTCGTGTGGGTGCGCGTGTTTTGGCGCGTTTCGGACGTCCTTTCACCAAGTGCTGCAGTTGAAAAGATGCACTTGGTAGTTCTGTAATCGAATCGCAGCACTCATCATCACCACGATCCATTCCAGTAATGGATGAGTTATCAGCAACGCCGCCATTACCGTTTTCGCCAGTGCTGCGCATATGTGAGTCGTGTGGTGACATTTGTGATGAGTTGGAGCGATGTGATGAAGGTGACTCTAGCAGATCGGGTATATGGCCCAAGCTGAGGTTCTCAACAACTGATTGGGGACGCACTTTGCGTGCAATAGAACGGCGTTTCGATGGTAGATGAGGCGTGGCCTAAGCAAGGAAGTGAGATAAGTAAGTGAACAGTTTTCTTTCATGGATTTAATAATTTTTGTTTTGCTTTGAGAAATACATTTAAGAATGAAATTAAAATATTTAATGAAATCTTTTAATCTGACGCAGGAGAAATGTTGGATGCTATTGTAGAAATGTTTAGTTTGCAAAATATGTAAGTTGAATAGTTAAAAATTGGGTTTATGGGAATATCAATTATGCAGCGTGTGGATGGAAGATGTTAGAATGTATAACAGATTTAAAATTTATTTAAATTTTAGTAAACCAATTAAGAGAGCATTTTTTGAAAGAGAATGTAAGTAGATACAATTTTTATTTAAATTGAAAATTAGCAAATACCTACATATGAGTAAATTAAATATTTAACAAAACTTTACTTAGTTTGCAAAATTAACAAGAAGACTTTCAACGTTAATATCAGATTGAATTGCAGGGCCACTCAAGACATTTTTATTTTGAAAGAAAATTGTAAAAAAAAATTTAACATTTTGTTTACTCTAGCCAAGAGGCTTACCGGTTTTACATCTTTGAATCAGTAAGCGGTGTCTGTTTTCATTCTAAGTATGGTTTTGGGAAACGGGGCATTGGGTTCGGGCGCAAAACGGTTTATGGTCGCTGAGTCCGAATTCGATGCCCGTTTTGCCATATCATGTTATTTTTTAATTTTAATTAAAAAAAACGAAATGTTAGTCTAAAAAAAACTGACATTAGGGAACAAAATCATTACCGAATTAAATTTAAAAGACCTGAAATTCATTAAAGTATCCGAGTACACAGGCTGTATAAACAATAAAGAAATTCTTAAGCAAACATTTTTGGTAGGTTTTTTTTTGTACTAACTAGGTTCGCCTACTCGTAGATCCGTCCCTGGTGGGAAGTGCTTCATGTTAATATATGGTGGTAATTCAACTAAATACAATTTTTTAATGTCTGCCTGTATATATTTTTTGTTGAAAATTTCTGATGATAAAGAAAACGGCAGTCTGCTAAATTTTCATTTAATTGTATACAACTAAATTGATTATAAAGTTTATAAAAAGTAGCAATTGCTGTTGGAATTTTTTGAATGAAGCGTGCTGGTCCTTTGAAAAAAAGGAAGTCGAAAATTGCTATTTATTGGTACTAAAATGTGAGGTCTGTAAAGTGGCAGGTGCATTTTTTAATGTTTAACGTGAATACTATGCAATATACTATAAAAAGTATTGATAAGAATGATGAATGGCTATTGGACAATTTTTGATTTTTTTTAGTTTTATCTAAAAAGGTAAGTTTGTTTTTTTTATTAAACTCTTGGGGCCATTTCCACAATGTCCGGTATGATCTTAAGCGGCACTTTTTATTGGCGGTTTGATATAAAATTTGAGAGAATCTTCTAAAGTTCCGGTTAAGTTCAGCTGAACATTGTGAAAACAGCACTTAAGAATTTGTAATGTCTCAAAGTTGATTTTAAAAACTAATATCAAAACTCTTGAATAATAGTTAGTGTCTCACAACCAAAGACTTTACCTACAAACCAAAAAATTACGAGTAGAAACTTGATGTTAATGGTCACATCAGAGTGGTTATTGTAAAATAATTTATGTATATGGAATGATTTACACATTGTGCTTTTTAAGTGCAACAGTAATGTGATAGATAGACGCTACCAATTACAAACACACATGTTGAGTTCTTATTAAACTTGCTGTGCCAGTTCTGTGATTACAAATCGGAATTAGACTGTAATTTTTCACAAAAATGCATTGATTGATTTATAAATTTACAGCAACATCAGTCATTGCTTATGACTGAAAATTCAAGATAAAACTCGAATATTTCAATAAAAAATTGTGAGTTTATTTAACTTTTATAAATAATCACCGCTCAAATTGGGAACTAAATTAAAAATTCAGTAGAATGGTTTCTTTTTTTTAATTAAGTATTTATCAAAATCGTGGATCAGTACATTCTAGAATTAATTTTCTATGTAATCATCGACGCTGAATACGAGTTCTTTATTAATTTTTTCTCTGTCACGTTTGGTTTTTTGAGATAAATAAAGTCAAATTTGTCAAAAACGCCGAGTTTGACCATATTCGAGCACTTGTGCCAGAAACTCTAATGTATTTGGAATATTTTTGAGCACAAAGAAATTAAGTAGCTGACGGATTTTTGTTATTTTGATGTATTTGTCTGTACACTGTGATCAAATTATATTTATAAAAAGTGAGTTTAAATTTTTTTGAATAATATCTTAAGGAAAAAGTACACTACTTTAGTTTGGTATATCTACATAGAATTGATCAAAACAATAATGATCGATATTGGCGTTTTTTACATATTTTACCACATTTATTCCAAACTCCAGATGTGATAGAAAAAAATTAATATCAGATTCGGATTCAGAATCGAAAATTATATAGGAAATGTTAATAAAGTGAATTTTAAAAATTCAAATTTCAAACAATTTACTTATTTTTACGCAAAAAGCGTTTTTTTTTGTTTTAAGTGCCAATGAATTCCAATTTTTTCTGATCCTCTATTTGGACATGATTCCCAACACTTTCAAAAAAAAGTATCTTTGCTGATTTTTTGCCATATATTACTTTATAACTATATTATATATTATAGCATCCACCGTGCATTCAACTACAAAATAAGTATCCAAATCAGACTAAGATCAAAACTAAAGGAAAACTAAAGCCAATGTCGCAAATTCATAGATGCTTGCTAAGTTGTTTAAAAAAACAAATAAATAAAAAATTAGCAAGAGCTTTTGAATGTGCTTAGTATATAGTATATAAAAGCTGTTACAAAGTCAATTTTTTTTTTTGCAATAACTTAGCCAACAGAAAGGAAAAGCCACTAATTAAAAAAAAATAGGGACCGTAAATAATCGTTAGCTTCAAAAATTAAAATTGAAAAATAATCGAAAATATTTTTAAGTTTTTTACGAAGAAAGTTATGCTATTTTATTATAAAAACCATTTCATAGCATAATTATTAATTTTTATTTTGTTTATAAAAAAACTATTATTTATGATTTTTTCTTAATGTGTCCAACAGAGTAACCATTTTTCTTGTCGAAAAGAATTAATGGTTATTGTAAAATCTAAAAGATATAAATCATTTAAAACGATCACACAGTTAATTGAGTATGATTAGCATTACGGTCCCAAAAAAAAACTAGTTGAGGAGATACAAAACAAAAAGAAATAGTTATAGAGAGATCAAACAAACTACTTACAAGGTTTAGATATTCCAATTTCTGTAAAAATTTGTAACGAATTTTTTTGAAAATTTTTTTTTTTTTTTTGATTTTTGTACATTTAAATTTTTACGGATGAGGATTTGATTGTTATGTGTTTGCATAGACGAAGGGAAGACAAAGAACACAAAGTGGTTTAAAACAATTTTGTTTGTTATAGTCGTTGTTTTTGTTGTTGTTATTGTGAATGTTGTTGGTTTTTGTACGTAGTATGTTGATGAAATGTGATGCAAATTTTGTGAACATAAATATATAAAATGCAAATTTATGTAATTAATGCTATGCTTAAGTGTGAACGTAGTATAAGTATGTTGTAATGAGTGAGTATGATGAATATTAAAATGTATGTGGTGAATATGCAACTATTTTATGTATGAATATACATATGTATTTTTTTTTACATAAAGTTTTATCATATATTTTGAAATGCTATTAAAATTTTCTTATGGTAGTTATTGTTGTGGAAAAGTTTAAATTCTTTTCTGGTTACTATCTTTTCCATCTTTTTCTTTCTTGTGCTTCACACAAATTTTCACTATTTGCCAACTATTTTGCTACCTTTATTTTTTTTAATAATAATATTTTATGTAATTAAAATGTTATATGCGTTTACATTCATTATTGCATCCATTGTGGTGGTGGTCTTGGAAAACTTACAGTGGGTGATTCTAATCCTAACTTTGGCAGTATTATGCCTCTACCAGGTCTTAAGATCATGCCATCAGTATCCTGTAAACGAAAAAGAAAATTAAAAAGTGATTGTAAGAAAATTAAAGAATTATGAATGTATAAAAGTCAACAGTCATTAATACAGTCAAAATACCTATTATAGAATGCAATCAGTCACAGCAACTAAAAACCAATGCAAATTTCATTTATTAAAAATATAATAACATTTGCTTTATATATAAACAGATAATTAATTTTTTTTTTACTTGGCAGGTCATTGAAGATAGGTTTTCAACTCTGTTTTTACGCCCGCCACATCATATAATTATTTAAGAAGACAGTTAATACAACAAGCAGTTGTTTATGATAAAAAAACAAAATAAATAAACAAACCAACCGAAAATTTGATTGGCAAAGTATGTCCACGATTAATCATATTATACTAAACAATTTTGAACAAATTAAATAAAAAACCTACTTGGCTTAAGTATTTGATAAAAATTATAAAAAAATGGTGCTATTGATAAAAAATACTTATTTATACCTATATTGAAGTTATCACTTAAGAAATGACCTAATAAATTGAAAATTTACACAACAAATACATTGACTATCCGCTAAGGAAAAAAAAGCTTCACATGTTATCTTATCAGCGCAGCTAAAATGTAAGAAGTGAACATTTCCATACATATTTGATTATCGCTTAATTTTAATAAATAAACTTTAAGTACAAATGCGCTTTGACTAAGAAGTGAGCAGACGACATAAATCTATAAAATGTTTGCAAGTTTGTTTCGTTTTTGACTAAAATAAATCAAATAAAATTGTTTAATAATGACTAATAATGTTGACTACATGTGTATAAAATTGCAAAAAAAAAGACATTTCTCAGAATGTAACTCTACTAAATATTTATAATGCCATAATTTTGACTACTCTTGCAAGCTATAACGATTTCAAAAGTTACAAAATAAAGGAATGCGGATAATATTGCAGTACCACTGATCAGCCCTAATACGATTTGTGCACGACACACTAAAATGGTTGTGTTTATCCTTAAAGCAACAGAAGAACCCTCAAATATATTGATAAATAAATATATTTTGTGGAAGAGGCACAACCATACGTCAAACCGGAAACGTCAATAACTTTAAACTGAGACAACATTCGTCTGCGGCAGTACAAAATAATTTCTTTTATAAAGAACTCAAATTGTTTAACGAATTATCAAATCATTAAATCTATGTTTGTACTACAAAACACGATAAGCACAAATAAATATGTATGTAAGGATAAAAACACATATTTTAGAACAGAAGGGAATATGCTTTATAAAACTAAAAAACTTTTTGAAATTAAATGCATAAATGAAGAATTTCTTTAGAAATATTTTTTTTTTGTTTTATTTTCTTCTATATTTTTTTTTTTTTAATCTGTGAATTGAAAGTATAACGGTTAATATTTCAAAACATTTGAAACATTTTTTAAATATACGGGACTATTAAAGGTTTTTTCTTGTTTACTCAGTTCAGACGATGTGCTTGGAGTCCGAGTCCGATGCACGTTTATATTATCATCACGTCAGGTTTCTTTAAACCCAAATTCTTAACAATTTTTTCCATTTAAAGAAAACAGGATACGCCGAACTGTCATTAGGTACGTATTAGACGATTGGAGATCCATAAGAAAAATAAAATTGAGTAAATAAAAAATATTTTTTGAAAATTATTGTGGTCTTGTGAAAAGCTTAGTGAAATCAAAATAATTTTTTTATTACAAAGGTGTGTTTCATATTTACTTGAATGATAAACGTTTGAGATTTTATTTTGAAATTGGTTTTAATTTATGCAACTTACAAGGAGACCACCAGGTTGCGGCATCTCCGATTTGGCTAAAATTTTTCCAGATGATAGTTCACCTGAAATTACCAATTCTAATTCTTTACTATTCTTCAAAAATAAGATGTACGCTAATCATTTATCGGTTAGGATATCAATGATTTCGGTAATGAAAATAATATGCTAGAGTTGTTAGTTATACTAAGACCCCAAATGGGTTTGACACTTTGAGGTTACGTTGTTTTTTTATGACCATAGAAGTTTTTGCATTTAAGTAACGTCTTTATCTTTCTATAGTTTTATTTATTTAGTTTTTGGCCTATAACTAACAAACAATATTTGTCTTCCTTAATATTGTAATTAAGACATTAATAAATAATTTTTATTAATACAGTGCAAAAAAATTACGTTTGGCTTGTTTAATCCACTCGAATTTTTTTTTTACTTTTTTCACATTTGTTTGATTTTAAGTCGTATATAATTTAATATAAAAAAGGATCACAATTTTGGGATACGAATAATGCAGTCCTAAGTCAAGTTAAGTTACCAAAACCCTCGTTCAAAGCTTTCCCAAATAGTTTTGCCATTTAATTCATAAAAAAGTAATTTTACGAAAAAGTTGTCTGCAGTAATTCTCATTGATGTAAAATAAAGTAATGAATGTTTTCAGATCTTTTCAATCAGACTTAAAAATATGGGGTTGCGCTTTTTAAATTATTTATTTTTTTAATCCTATAGGCGGTGGGTGTTAAAAATATGTGTATCGTGCTGTTTACTAGACTGATAACCATATTTTATCTAGAACTCGTATATACTTTTGAAAATATAGTTTACTTAAGAGTTTTCCATATGTTTATCTATAACTACCTACAAAAAGTGCACTTAGAAGAGCTATTAATGATAACTGTAACTCTATAAGCGCATGCTTCAAAAAGATAAATCGTAAATATGGTAGGGGGTGCAGCTGTTGGTATCACAAATACTTACATGACTAGAACGACTGCGCACAATGTCAGGTGTCTGCGGTTCATCTAACAACACAGACGGTGAGTCGGCAATACCAAGGCCACGACGATAACGTGTGAGAGCCTCTAGAACCTCATCGGTAGCACGATCAGAAATAGCGGCAGCCAAGGATTGTTCAATTTCACTGCAAAAAAAATTAAATCAAATAAAAAAATATTAAGTAGTGATATTAATAACAATAAAAAGTTGCAAAGTAAACAAAAGAATAAATATAACTTTTTATTTTGTTGCTCTTCATTTTCCAATGCTTTTACTGCTTCGTCTTCTTCTTCTTCGTTGAAGTTCAGCTCTCTGTTATCTTTACTATTGGCACATATTAATTTTTCACTTGCTGGATTGAATTCGTAGATAAATTCATTTTCAACATTTTCGGTTTGATCTGTCGACTCCGTATGAAAACAACAGCAAAATGTACGTGCAATACGTCCCATTTTTCTTTTTTTAAGACTAATATTTTAATAACTTTATTGAATTGAAAAAAAAATCGCAATTAGAATGAAAAAAAATTTTAAACACATAAACGAAACGCGAACGATTCAAATGTTCAACTGTGAAGCAGCTGTTTCACATGTGCAATTGAGCTTTGAACGGGTTGGGTTGGTTCTCAATAGCGTACTCATATTTTTTCGGCTTTACTCGCTTAGATTCTTTGACGTTCGAAGTTTTTTTATTTTTATTTTATTTACAGAACAGAATGCGGCAATCAACGAAAATATAAGCGAGAAATAACAAAACAAAACTCTTCTCTATTTTATTTCGATACAGCGAAACACACAAAGTGTAGTGCAAACAGAAATGAAACGAGTTTCATTGTTTTTGTTTTAATATGCAATACGCTGTTAATTGCTAATCTTATCTGGCATAGAACCCAAGCGACTATGAGCGCTACGCAGTGTTCAAAGCACAGTGGCCTGAATATGTTTAAAAATCTTGTTTTCAAACTATCTTGATTTATATACAGAAATATAAAATAAAGTTGTAACATAAATAAATCATTTATATGTATGTATTTACGGATTGAACATGAAGTTACTATATGTAACATTAAACTCTTTAGACAAATTTTTAACTTTTTTTTCATTTTAGTTTTCTGGGAAACAAAAAGCATTTTTAAGACAATATACGTACATATTGTTCTATTATTGGACCATTTTCGTTAAATTTTACGTTAGATTTGTAACATTTTTATTTAATGCCAATTTTTTTTATTACTTGGGCGATTTTTTGTTACAAATTAGTCAAAAATTGATATGATTTGTTTTTAATGGAGTAAGTCATTTTGGCAAATGAACGTATCATATGTAGTAGGTTCTCTGTATAAAGTTTCATTCTGAATCATCGAATATTATCAAAAAAAAAAAAAAAAAAAAAGAGAGCAAACAAGAAAGAAGCTTTACAATGAAATAAGAAATAAAGAGTGAGATATATAAAAGCACTCTCAATAATTTAAAAAAAAAGCCCAGAGAAGCTGAGATAGCTAAATGATTTAAATAAATAAAAGTCCGAGTAGTAAAAGTTTGCATTTAGTAAGATTTTGCTAAGCCTTTTAGTTATTATTTTTCAAATTTATTAATGAGTTAAATATACATTCTTTTACAACTTTGCATTTAAAAATTTTTAGTTTATACTCACCCAACTTTATTCATAATTTCACTACCAGCATTGTTGAGTAAGCAATTTTGCAAAAAATCTTCTGGTATCAGTAAACGTTCACCTAAAATTTTACGCAAGTCCTGTACAACCATTTGATTACCCAATGTTTTAGGGCACTGCTCTACACCAGTACGTATCATTGTTTCAAGTATTTCCTCCAAATATGCTTGTATTGTATAACTTAAATCACTAGCGATACGCGTCAATTTAATTTCAACCGGATGTAATTCACAACGTACAGCCTCTTGTAGTTTTGGCATAAGCTGCTTACAATTCTCAGCATCATCAATTAAACGTTGTACTGCAGATGAATTGCTGGAATCACTGCCACCACCTTTAATTATTGAAATACTATCTTGTGTCTCAGCAACTAATTTGTCCACCAACTGATGAGTAGACGACAGCATAAAACCATGTTGCAAACGAAAACCTTGACCATTGCCACGTTTCAGTCCATTGCAGTTACGCAGAAGCAATTCTTGCATTTTACGCATAATTGTATCTGTTTTTTCTGGATGTTGTTTTAAATGCGGCGCTATATCAAATACAGGAAATGGTATAGTGCGCATGTTATGATTTTTCTCCAGTGCATAAACAATATCAGCATAACCTTGTAGCGTTATATTATTTTTATCTAAATAAATGGTACGTAATTTATTATTTATCTGCAGTGCTTTGGCTAGCAGTCGTGCACCAACATCACCCATATAGTTGCCGCTTATGTCTGGTGGAAAAAAAACGAATATTAGTAACAATTTTAATACAGCCTATTGTTATAATACTTTACCTAATTTCTGTAGGCTTTGATTGCTGCCTAGTGCATTTATAAAATCGTGTATATCATTCTTAAGTTTATTCTCCGACAGTATAAGTTCGGCCAAAGGAAAATCATCCTTTTGTATAAGATTAACTAATGCATCCATTACGGTTGGAATGTGTTTAAGTTTCATGCCGGTCAAACTGCGATTCATGTACAACGTTCGTATCGATGGGTTCTTTGAAATTGCGGTTAAAACCGGCGCTAATTCGGCATCCAAATCTATTAATATTAAAAAGGATAAGTTAAGGCTCTGCAAATATTTGATGAAAACATTTATAGAGCATTTTTGTATATTGCAGCGGCGGGAGTGCGCCAGCTAGAACTACATCACAAAGCAAAAAATCAGTCGCTCGCCTAAAAACAACACACACAAAAATTGATTGTTTTTTGTTGTAATTGCTTTAAGTATTGGTTTTTTGGTCGCTTGCTATAATTGAGGGAGTTAGAAGCAAAAGGCTATAAGTGACAATTTTTTAAAGTATTTTTTTAATCAATTGTTCTTTAAACAATTCTTTCTATTGGTCCAAATTAGAAAATTATAGGTACCTAAATGAAAACCTTCTGAATTTACGCGCCCTTGCTTTCAATGAAAATAATTTTCATGCCAGAAGAATATATCGAAGCTACGTGGAAAACAAGTTTTTGTCCAACTCCGCAATTTAATTTTTTTTAAAGATACATTTTTTGAGTTAAATTTGAAGGTCATCTCTCTCTTTCAATTTTACACCTCTTTGCTTCTCACCCCCTCAGTTGTTTTCGTTGTATTATAGTTTGGCTACAGATTAAAAATTTCGCCCATCGTTGGTTGAAAGTAATACTTTGAAAGAATAATATATATATTGCTTTTCAACTTACTATTGTCACTTATGTCTAAAATTTGTAAAACACGAACTCCATGTATGCATGATTCTAAAACGTGAGCACCCTGGGCACCTAATGTATTACTACTTAAATCTAAATACAGCCCAGCTGTTGACTCGTTGCATGCTAAGCCAAGGAGTAGATTTCTAAAAAATAATAATAAATACGTATGATTACGTCACTGGTAATGTTTGTTTTCTTTTTCAGCAACTTACTTGAGCGCTTCCATAGGTAATTTACAACCGGCAATGTTTAAGTGTTTTAAGCTTAAAGTACTGGTAAAAAATTGCTTAAAGGATGGTGGAATTTCTTTGCCTTTTTTTGTACTAAATGAATTGTGTGAAACATTTAAATGTACTAAATGCGTAGCACAACCACGTAGTAGGGCACCAAACAACTGTAAATAAAAAGGAAATTAAGATTTCTTTATATATTTTTTTTAATTAATGAGTAATAATACTTACATTCTCTAAAGTAATATCAGTCGAAGAGAGATCCAAATATTCCAAAACATTTGGTTGTGCCAAAAAATTGTGTAAGTTCTTAAAAGAAAAAATAATTCAAATTAAAATAAAAACATCTCAATTTTGAAGAAAGTATTCTTAAAAAATGTAATATTTTTTTCGTAAGCCGTAAGCACTTGATATGTTTTTGTTGATTAGAAGGTTTTTGTTTTATTTTACAATTTTCGAAATTAACTGTTTTTTTTTTAATTTGGGAACTAAATTTTGTTACGGCACTTAAATTGTTTTTACTTACAGTTATATCATCTTTGAGGCTATTGCCGCTTAAATCTAAATATGTGAGCGAATTCGAAATACTTTGATTTAATGACAACGAATGTGACATCTGATTGACACCCTTAGATGTGAGACCACAATGTGCAAGAGCCAATTTACACAGGCCTTTGGATACTTTTGCGATTGGTCCAGCGAGATGAATTGCGCCTATGATGAAAAATAACAGTTAAAATTATTTTACTGATATATAAGCTAAAAATAACTAAAAGCATTGGTAAATAATTTGCTTAGCACAAATTATTGCATTACATTAAAATTTTAAATATAAAAGCTTAAACAAGTTGTATTAAGAATAAACTGACAAAAATAAGAAAATATTAAGTAAAATATAATTCTTTAAAGATAGCGAAATGAGTTTAATCTTAAATGACATTTCTCTTTCTATTTTACATTATGGTACAACTATAGTTTTAAAAAAATCCATAACAAAATCAGCTTTGAGAGTATTTTAGTAGTGTGCGCTGATATATGTGAAGAAACCATAACATGAGACAGAGAAAGTATTTTTTATTAAAAAAAATATAAACGACTTTATGGTGAACTACTATGAAAGAAAATTTACTTCGCTTTAAATTATTATTAAAAATTTTAGTAATGTAGTAAAATTTTTAGTTCTATTTATTATAACTCTAAATCATAATGTTAAATATTTGCAAAACAGATGCGGGCAAGAAACATAATCGAATTTTTGATTGAAATATAAGTTAAGAACTTCTTACTTTATGATATACATATGTATGTATATATAGAGGAAAAACTATGCGAATTAAAAAGCTATTTAATTTAAAGCAATTGAGTAAATCAATTTATTTTATGAAATTTAAAATTAATATCTATTCATAAAACTTCAATATTTTTCCAAATTGAAAATCAAACAAATTTGTATGGATAAGAAAATCACACATCCATATACATAATTAGAAAAACATTGATAAAAAAAAAAATAAAACTATTCTCATTAAAAATTTTTTATAACATTTAAAATTTAAGCAAGCACATGTGTTGAAGGCAACATCACAAAATAAAGTTGAAATTGAAAAAAGAAACAGCAATTTGCGGTGGAGTAAAAATTATGAAATACAATAAGACAATTTGTGTTTATTCTTTAGCAAATATTTAAATCAAACCTTGAACAATTTTTCCAAGTAGGGCACACAATGAGCTTGCTCCTACATTACAAAATTAAAAAATTATTTAAATTGGGTTTCGAAGAAGAAAAACATACATGTCGTTGGATTTAAAATTGTATAGTAAATAGTAGGTATATGTATGTCAGTTTTAAATAATGGGTTTGTTTTCATAAGTTAAAGTTTTCAATATTTATACTATACATATTAAATTACTGATATACAAATTTGCTGTTAGTATTTCGTGTTAGTGTTATTTAAAAAAAAAATTATATAGACTTTTAAAGCCATTACCTTTATCCTCAATCAAGTTATGGCTCAAATCAATAGTGCGTATTGCGGGATTGTTATTTGTAATCACAGATACTGCTAATTTGTGTAGAAAATCCGATCTGAAATTATAAAAATGAAATCTTAATGAGTTCCTAATAAATAATGGGGAAAATATAGAAAACTTTAATTTTTGTATAAAAGACGAATCATTTTTATACTCTATTAATTACTTAACTTAATTATTTTGATTAGATTATTGAATTGGTTAAATAAATTTTTTTTTATTTCTTAACAGAAAATGGAGCCAAAAGTACCCAATTGGTTGAAATATTCCATACAATGTGCACTTAAGGACATACGCACGTCATAGCAATTGGAGCCAAGTACAAAAAAAAAAGGTTTTTTCGGTTTCTTCAAAAAAAATTTATAAACTTCAATTTCAAAAACAACCCATAAGAAAATTAACACTAAAAAGTTTTAATTCAAACATTTTGGGACTCCAGATAAGCTCCTAAAACGTTACGATATTGGTTGACAAATTTTAAAAGACTTCACGGTTTAGGTAGAGGGAAAACTGAAAAGAGTTTGCAAAATTCTAAAATCCTAAATAAAGTGTTCAACGTGTTTTTTTTTCAGCATTTTAAAATACCATATAGTGTCTTTGAATGTACCACTTTGAGTATTATTATGTTAAACATTCCAAATTGAAAATACTGATGAAAAAATTATGATATAATAGCGGTTTAAAATTTAGATAAGATTCTTTTACAAATATGTCTATAGGTACTAGGCGTAGTCATAAATATAATTTTTCCCAAAAATGTTTATTATTAGAACTTATTTTCGAGTCATATTTAAGAACACTTCGAAAGCTCCTAAATGAGATTTTTCAAAAATGCTAATAAGCAGTCTTGCATCAATGCATCTACTAAATAGAGCTCTTTTATTTAAGAGCGCACTTTTGAATGCGTGACAAATGATAATTTTTGTCAGCTCATTTCTTGTTTGCATATTCGCACACTTTACAAGATAAAGTCTATTCATAATAAAAGAGCCATTATTTTTGATATCGTTACCAAAGTTTTGTGAAACACATTCGCCGTTGCCTTAAAATTGAAAAACTTAATTAAAATATATTCGTAGCTTACGTTAAAAAAGAGATTCAAATAAAAAATACAACAAACCTTAAGCCTAATGCTTCCAAATGTAGCTCTTCTAGCCACATTGAACGCTTGAGCACATGCAATATACGCTCGAGCGTCTCATTCGACAGACGCATGTGAGACGCTTTTAGACCGCGAAAAAATGTATTATACTCTAGCGCGGATACGATGGCCATTAAGTCTCTGCGAAAAGAAAAAAATAAAATTACGATAAATAGAAAGTAATAATTAAATGAAATGTTTACTTACTTTGGTTCCAAATGATCGAAATCACGTAAATTTAATACTCTTGTATCATGCGATAAATATATGGTATCAATATCCCAAGCGACTTCCTCTCTGCAGAAAAAATAAATAAAATTAAAAATATTTTAATAATTTTTAAACGCAACACACTTACCTATAGGGAACGCTATGAAAATCACACATGCAAGCATACTGTGTACTAAAACCACCGCATGGACCAACATTACGCGGATCGGAGGGACGTAACTCTTCAGAAAATATTGTTTCACGTTCTGGTGGTTGTATATCAATCTACAAATAATAAGGAGAGAACGAAAAGAAAAACAATGATTAAATCAATTAAGTTTAGCTGACCTAAATGACCCAGTTTTTTGACAAAAAAAAAAAAAAAAATAGATAAAACTTTTTTAATTTTAAAAATACCAAGAAAACTAAACTCTTTTGTTGTTCGGGTTACACTTCAAATTTCAATGGTTTCTTATCCGTCAACACTTTTAACATTGTAAGTTTTTTTCTTTTTTGTTAGGTGAGTAGCAAAAACTTTTTCTCTCCTTGGTCCATTGGACTAAAGCTAAAGAACAGAACCCAAATGTTTGTAAATGCTAATAGAAAGTTTGGCACTTACAACTTTTGCTCTTTGAGAAACAATAATGAAAACTTACAAAAAGTTAGTAATCTTGTGCGAAATAAAAAAAATTTATTGTAGTTTGTGGGGTTTAAAAACACTGCTTTAGAACATCAGATGAACAGAAGTCAAAGACATTGTTAGCAGTTTTGAAACAGCAGCGTAAGAATAAAACATTAAAAACAAATGAGGCAAAAATAATTTTAAATGACACTTAGCATCCTAAAAATGGTCGTAATTCGAATTTGAAATATTTGTGTTTAATTTTTAATAAACCTAAGGAAATATTAAATAAAACAAAAAAAAATTGTTTTATGTCCACTACGCATAGAATACACCATAAGTATTATCATATAATGTTTAACCATTCCATCCTGCATAGTATTTCTTCTACACAGATTTCTTTCATTGTTATATGTGAATTTATCATTAATTAATGCATAAGCACTCGTCTTATACTTGAACTCGCATAAAATAAAAAATTAGCCTACAATCAACCATTAGTTAGTTAAACAAACAGCTGTTTCTTGAAGAACATCTAAGCATTTATTAAGCCCATGCCACCATATGCAGTCAACATTGTACAGGTGATGAAGGCGTCGTTGTTACCAATATAACAAAGGTATTTTTTTTTACACCGCACTCAACGACAAGAAAACATTAGAAAAAAAAATCAAAAAGAAAAACAAACAGCCATAACAATTGATAATTGCTTAGGCACACGTAATACAACCTGGTTGTAGACAAAGTAATTTTGCATATTTTTTCTTAAGCAAAAAAAAAAAAATGTACACTATGTTGCACATATGAGCTACAAAAAGATAAAAATATCAAAGGGTGTTAAAAGGCATTTTGTCAATCAGCCTAATTAGAAACACAATAATTATGCTTAGGATTTTTCAGTGATTTTTAGTGAGCAAGTCTCCATTTTGCTTTGGCATACGCCGTCGGCGTGTTCATGAACCATTCTTCGGAACAGAATATTAAAATAAAAACAAAACCATTGCGAGAAAGCATTTTTTTTTTGACCACAGTCCAAGATATTTTCACATTTTCAGCACGTTAAACATTTTTTAGCTGGCTGCTTTAACTGAGTATTTAAATAATTTAAAAATGGGATCTAGATTAGTTTAGAAGATATATGAACTGAAGAACATACGTGACGCATTTACTATGGTACCTGATCCTTGCTTAGGTACTTCAATCCTTATATCTTCTAAGCTGATCTAGATCCAATTTTGAAATTTTTAGTATTTATCTCTATACTTTAAGTATTTTAAAATTAAAATAAAAAATATAAAAAAAACCGAAAACTTTGATATTCTGCTTTGAAATGTTTGCTTCCGGTTATCTAATAGAAAAAAATTCAAATTACTAATCTGATTTCTTAATTGAAAATAATAGTAAGTTTCCTATAAAAACCATTATATTTAATATTTTATTATTAATTTGTTTAATTTTTTTATATACTTTTATTCCTTAGAAGGCAATAACTTGAGAGCTAAGCCTCATACAAAATAAAAATTTTGTGTTCTCATTCACACTTTCTAGAAGTGCAATTAGGCCGAATACGAACGAATTTCAGAATATCACATTTTTTTCCTTGTCCGCTTCACATGAAAAGCTTGCAATGTCAGAAATATTTTTAAGTGTGTAGGTCAATACATGGAACCATTACAGCAGTGCAAAACATTCATCGATCTTGATCTGATAAGCACCGTCAAAGTTAAGTGATTATGTTTTTTAATGAAAAGTTATGTTAATTTTTGAGCCAGTATTTTTAGATGTGCACTGCACATTGTGCAGGTAAAATCATCCAAAGTATTATTACCCAATAAAGAAGATACAACATCGCCCAAAAGCTTTGAAAGTAAAAGAAATATAAAATCACCTAAAACGAAAAATAAATAAATGTTCGCCTAAAACACAAAAAAATCAAATTGAAAAAATGCCAAATAACTTTCTGTAACGATTGATTTATTACCTTAGCAAATCAAATTCGCAAATGAGGTGATATAATTTGCGTAAATTTTCACGATTTCCATTTATTTCAAAAAATTATTACGGCTTGAAGACGATATTTGATTCGAGCCAATGAAAATAGATTTAATGGACATTTATCCATTACCAATATAATAAATAAGCAATACTATACAGTAGAATCTAGCTATAGCGACTCCGCATGTGACGACAATCCGGTTATTGCGACGTATTCGCACTCATAAGTTTGTTCCCCATACAAAATTCTATGGAGTTCAGTCCGCTTATTGTGTCTCCGCTTATAACGCCAATCCGGTTATAGCAACACATTTTCAAAAGTTTTATCCCTTTATAACGACATGTTGAAAACACATTGGTACAAATTGGATTAGTTAATACTGTTTGGCTAAACTTACGAAGAGCATTTCCTGACGATCAAATTTTTAACGCCGATGAAACGTTGCTCTTTTTTTAAACCGATGCCGAATAAAACTTTTAAATTCAAAGGTGAAACATGCAAGGGTGGTAAGTTGTCAAAAGAAAAGATAACCCAAAGATAACCGTTCTGGCACAATTGAAAAAAACTATTGGTAATCGAAAAAATTTAAGCGACACAGATGTTTCCATAGTGTGAAATCTTTGCCTGTGGATTATGAGAGTAACCATGAGCTTGGATGACTTCAACTTTATTTGAAGAGTGGCTTCGAGCCTGGGATCGCGATTTAATAAAAAACAATATAAATATTTTACTATTGGTAGATAACTCCCCTGTTCACCCACGAATTGTTGACTTCATGTGTGTAGTTTTGGTATTTGTTTCACCTAATATAACTTCAGTCTCTTGATCAGGGAATTATCCGATCACTTAAGGCGAATTTCCACAAAAATATTGTATTGAAAATTATTAGTAAAGAAGCCTCTATAAATATAACCATTCTAGATGCAATATTAATGAAATACGACAAACTGTAACGAAGGATTGCCAATGTCAGCTGATGGTTGGAATAATTACATTGATATCGATGTAAATTTACTCACGTCTGAACATCCTACCGACGAGAATATGGTACAAAATATTGCTGCAGACCAATATGAAAGTGATGATGAAGAATTACTGGATAAATCCAAGCTATAAGCGCAGCAAATTTACTGAACAAATTAATTTATATGAACATTGTAAGGATTGATATTTCCTGCCTCCATAATGCAGTAATGGATAATTTTTTCAAGTGTTAAAGAAAATAAACAAAAATTATTAATTTTTCGAATGCAAATTAGAATTAATTAAGTTATTTTTTGTCAGCTTCAAAATTTAGTCCTTATGTACTTATCTATAGTATGCGTAGTTTTATAAATACTTATACAGTTCTGTGGTCTTTCAAAATAAAAAAAAAGTCAAACATACTATTAAAGCTTCTTTTGAATACACTTCATTGTTCTGCTGGATTAAATCTTTATGGTATTGATGAATAGTATGTAATCTGCATATAATGTCGTCCGCTTATAACGACGGAATTTTTCGCTCCCTCGGATGCCGCTATAATCGGATTCTACTGTATAAACATTTTTTATCGCCAAGATATGAAGCGTGTAATTCGCGATAGTTCCACTCATTTGTACGAGTATGACTGCTCTAATAGCTAAAAATTTGATTTCGTTCAGATATGGCTAAATAATGTTTATTCCTTAGAGCATTATCTTCTTAAGTATGCATATTGTTTGTTTTTTGAAAAAAATTAGAATCGTGACCTAACTTCTACCTAAACTTCACTAGCCCAAACAATTTCAGTAAAGGGTATTGATCCTGAGCAATAATTCTTTTCATTCCATTCCAGAAACTGCATAACCAAAATTGCTGTCGCACAGTTGTTTTTTGCTAAGATCAAATATATTCCAAGTACAATACAATGTCACCCATGTAATTTCAGTTTTGTACTGTACAGAGTGTCACAAACATACACGAATTATATGAGGAATATAGAAACCAATCGTATGATAGAATGGGACATAGCAAAATAGAAGAAATATATTGAATTCTTGTAACATGCAAAAATTCAGATTATATTCTTTTAATGTTCATGTTGACCTAAAGCGATTGTGCTCCTCTGCAGCCCCTTGCTATTTTTTTGGTATTTGCTACGTAGTAAATGAAAATCACTGACCCGTAAAAAATCCAAGCAAACAAAATCAAATCAATGTTACTGAAATGCTGAGGATACATTTGGAGTGTCCATGGACAAACTTTTTGGAATTTGTTTAACTTGGATAACATTTATTGGAATAATTTTTTTTATGTATTTATTAAAATAAATTGGAAAATTTTTAAATATTGTTATCGATAGCTTAAAATTTTTCGCATTAAATTATAGATATGAATGAATAAAATATTTAGGCAAAATGAGAGTAAAATAATGTTATTTAAAAAACTAGGTTAATTAAAGATTTTGCATTTTCCTTAGCTGCAACACTACCCGTACAGTGCAGTTCAAAAGGCCAAAGCAGGGCAATCAGCCAGTGAGCTGCCAATCAGCAGCATTACATACTAATACATATATACATATATGTATGTATGTACGTGTAGTGTGTAAAAAAGACAACAGACGAACCGACATTACAATGGGTGAAATGTCGACGAACTTTTTAAACATTGAATTAAATTTTAATTAATACACACATACGATTCCACACATGCAACGTCCACATACATACAAATGTGTATGTATATATAATACAACCCAGCAAACATTTGGAAGATTTTTAAATTCCTGGCAATAAATTTATAACTCTTCTACGCGATCAAATTTTAGCGAAACTAATGAGCAAATCTATTCAGGAAGATATATATGCTACTGGCCAAACTAGTTTTTAGGATAAGCTAGTTTTTCAGCGAAGCCGGGGTTGAACATATTTGCGAATGTAAGCCACCCACTTACCCTAACATACAAAAATTTTAAAAAAATCGGAATTGAGGCCATTAAAGTAAATAATAATCCTAGTGTATCTTACAATTAGGTTAAATTGGTTCATCCTATCACGCATCAGATGAACTAGTTTGGCCTAGGAATACTGGTTTATCCTAAAAACTATTTTGGCCAGTAACATATATAAAAATAAGTGATTTTGAATCATCCATGCGATTATTTCGCGACCCCTCTATAAGATTATTTAAACCTTTTTACGCAAATCGCTGCGGCGAGCAAAGGAATATCGCTTGGCACCGGAATATGAAATCACACACGATGATTACATTATGAGCCTACTCCGATTTAAACGTTTACTGGGAAAGCTACAAATATAGTGCGTTTTTATGAAATATAAATGTTGAATCAGAAAACTCAGCATAGCAATGAATAAAAAACGAAACGTACTAACGCTGCTAAACTGTCTAACGAGGGAGTTAATAAAGTTGCAAAGTCAGCAATAATCACTTTAATAAGGGATGACTAGATGAACGAGGTGAGGCATAGAGCAACGCATATAGTAAAGAGGAAAAGTAAAGCGAGTAAAAGTAAGCCAAATAAATACGAGCAAAATACTACAAAACACATGAAGATAAAATTCAGCACATTTTATAGTTGATGATATAGTATGTGTAACAAGGTGCAAGGAACGTGTTGCAGCATTGTAGGCGCAAAAATGTCTTAAGCTTTTAATTAAGAGAAAACAAATTTGAATTTGAATATTTAAATTTTCAAATATTTAACAAGCATGTCGAGTGTGTAATAAGGTAATGAAATGATATTTTTACAAGATATAGAAGAGGAAATTACATTTTGCATGCCTCTATTAGTAACTAGGTAATGTAAATTCAAATTTATGTCGTTTGAAACTAAAATAGTTATTTAAAAAGATTAGAATGAGAAAATTTGTTCCATAAATATTCTTATGTCGAATTTAAGATTTGATAGGGTGTATCGCCCAAAATTTAGGATCACTTTATATATTTCAATTCGTTACGTTTCGCCTCTAATTTTCAAGGCTGACAATATGCTATTGTATTTTGTATAAAAATAAGATGAATTTTTAATGCTTAATATAAGGAATTATCCATTTTATGGTTCGAAAAGTTTTATAGAGAGCTACTTGAAACAATGTGAATGTCTTCTACCTTGGCATGAAAATAGTTAAAGTGATAAAAACCTAATTTCTTGAGTCATGTTATGTAAATTAAATCTGAACTATCACAAGATACATTTAAAAAAAAAAATAAAAACTTGAAACTTAAAATAATAAACTTACCTTTCTTATGATGTATTTAAGAGGAACTGTGGGAAATATTTGTTTTATAGCGGATGCCAAATCGGTGAGTATTACATCTGCATTCTGTTGGGATAAATAATAAAAAAATGTTTATTGTTGTCTCTTTCTAAATATTTTTTTTTTCTATTCAACTTACCGAACTGAAATTTCCCGCATCGCCTGTCGTTGCAAATGAATAGGGCCGATCATTTGTGATGATTGAGAAATGTGTGGGTTTCTTGCTTTCCACAGCTTGTATATCCAAATAATGAAAATGACACTCGATCTGTATGAAAATTGTAAAAATGTTTAAAAGATATCAGACTTTACTGAAGAAAAAATCACTTACCTTTGTTGGCACCTTTGCAATAAGCATATAAATGCGAACTGGTGTAAAAACCTGAAATGAAAAATACAAATTTTTAGTTATTTAAATATAGAATTTTTATGATTTCAAAATTTTAATTTGGAGCCGAAACCAGTTTTATTTAGAAAACAATGTTTTAAAAACATTTAACTTTTTAAAAAACATTTGGCTCACAAACGACATTTTGAGATTACAATTTTCAAAAAAAGTAAGATTTTCTTTCAAGCACAGTACTTTGAAGTTGTTTGGATGCATCATCGTTTTTTAAATTTTTTGAACTAAGCTACAGACATTAGCAGATCAAATACGTAGAAATTTAACAGCTATTGTTTACGCTTTTCTTAAACCTCTTCTGCCCATGCTCCATTAAGGCACTACAGCATATGAAGGGGTTGTTTACTCTATTGTATCTACATTAAGGGAGCAACAAAATGCTGATGCTTAAGTTACCACCCTCACACTGTTGTAATGAGCCCAAGCCGTGTCAAGCCATTGTTTGTTTATATTTTCTGTGGCTGATTACTCTAACAGCAAAAGGAGTTTTCCTTGCTCCACTACACACTTCTCTGCCTGGATATGAAGGCATATACCATTGACGATGCATGTGCGCTTCAAGTAGCAAAGTTAAGACGCAATTATTGTGAGATGCTGACTTTTTGAACATTACCTTAAAAGGGCGTAAAAGTAAGCAATGAAATCAAAATTGAGCTGTATTTAATATCATTTTATTTGTGATTTGATGTCTCATTTTTTATTGATTTTATAAATTTGATAAAAAAAAAATTACCTAGTTACAATTTAAAGTGCAAAATATTGTTCAAATCTATTTGTCTCAGTTTAATTTTTAATTACATTTTTCATTGAAAATCTATGCTTGTACCAACTCTTAAATGTTAAGCGCAAAGAAAAAATGAGTGAATGACATAAGATGTTTAGGCAGCAGAAATTGAAAATGAAAACCTTTTCGTTTAAAATTTACAAGATAAAAATTTTATATTCAACTGAATGGCCTCTGCTGTTTTTACTACTTGACTTCAAGGGACCAAATTATGCCATTATGTATACAATGAAAATACAAGTAGAAGTAGAAAGCAAAAAACTGTCTGCGCCTAAAAAAGCTTTCAACTACTTGCTATAGCAAAGCAAACGAACTTATGAATTTAAAATCAGTGCTGGCACTTATGTCGAGTGGTAGCCTTAAATTATGCAACATTATTTTTCTTTGCATTCTTTAAGTAAAATGAAAAAGTATGAAAAATTTTGTTTTGGTGTTGGCTTGATTTTAATAAAGATATAACTAGTAGGCATTTTTTTTTTGTAGGAAATATGAGTGACGTTTATAATATTTAATTATAATGAAAACGATAGAAAGCTTATATTAGTCACATGGATTAGACAGTCAAAAGTTTTTTCAAATGATAAAATCCAAGTGTTTTGTTTTGTATGTAAGTAATATTCGTTGCTTAGGACCTTGATTAGCATTGGTTTTATGTAGAAACAAGATTGCACTAATGGGCAAGATCTTTTATAATCAGTTGTTTTGGCAGCACCATGAATATAACAAAGTTAATTCTCATTTGTATGCCAGCAACATGCACTCTGGAGCGACATTTTGTCCTACAAAAAAACTTTCACTCAGTTGCGAATTTTGGAGATGAGCCAATATAACAATATTGTAGGACAAGTACCCATTAAAAAACATTCCCACCTCGAATATATTAAAGCAATTATATGTGTTAATAAACTCAATGCAACACATTAGTCAAATTGACCATAAATGAAGTTAAAATTTTTTTTTTCTAATTGCAAGGCAAATAGCAAATCAATGTAAATTTTTAATGAACGAAATAAATTAGACAACATTGCGAACAGACAAACGACTCTGATAGACAGGCAGGCGGTCTGGTATGTTCGCAGGCGTAACGTAGATGTTCGACAGCTATGCCATTTGATTAGAGCATTTGGAATTTCTTTAAATTTGATGATGGCCAGTCTTGCGTAGGTTTCTCTTTTTACACAAACTCGCATAAAATCGCGTGTAAAATTTGAATATTAGAATACGATACCTGAAATGCGATAACTTGAAATGGCAAGCACGCAAGCAATAAATATGTTAACTATAAAAAATTGTTAACAATTCGGTGAATTTACTTGATTTAATTAATAATGCATTACTATAAAAATAAAAAAAAAAAAACATAATTTCACGGTAGTGATTTTGTTTCCTGGACTTGCAATTAATTTGATTTTTATTTTGTTTTACTTAATTGAAAATGATTAATTGCGGTAAATTTTCATTATTTTTGGAAATTTGTCTTCTTTTGTTTATCGATAAATTTGAAATTTTAGAAAGTGTCAGACTATTGTTTGACCAATTACAATAAAAAAATTATAAAAATTATTTTGAAAATGCATCTGGAAGTCTTAAGAAAAATCATTAATTTCATGTCTGATTCAACCACAAACACTGGTGGTTTAGCGCCAAAGCCGAACATTTTTTAATCGAAGAGAAACATTTTTGATTCAAAAAGAATCCACATTGATTTAAAGTGATTTGATGCATGAGTCAAAGTGAAAAAGTGTCTAAAGTAAAATAAAAAGATACTTAAATACTTTGCAAGTTCAAAATACAATTTAAAGTTTTTCGCGAAAAGTTACAAAATGTTATTTTCAATACTTTTCAAATTCAAAATGAATTTAAAGTTGTTTGTGCTAAAAATAAACAGAAAAAATGTTATTTTTACTGTTCTCAACTTGAAATCAAAAATATAAAATCTTGAAAGCAATTACAAGTTAATACCAGAAAAACAACAAAGAAAAACTGAACAAAATACAATGGAATATAATAAGCAAACACTTGTAAATGAAAAGGTAAAAAGTGTAATCGATTACTACTTCTTCCACTTACTGCTGCTATTCCACTCCCTAAAGTTTTATGCAGTTAAAACAAAACAAACTATAGGCGGTAATTGAAACCAATTTGTCCTGGAATGCAATTTAAATAAAATTAGCTAATCACGTGTAAAATACTTTAATCATTAGAAAAAAAAACACAGGGTGAATAGCACTATGATATTGAAGCAAAAAAAAAAAAACAAGTTAATATGTACAATACATTCGAGGTGAAAACAAAAGAAGTTTCCTCAAGCAGAAAACTGAACAAAATATTAAATTACAAATTGCATAAAATTAAAGAAAATTGAAACGAAATGAATTTAATTGAATTGAATCAAATTGAAAGAGTAGAGAACTTAACACGAATAGTCAACACCTCAGTGAGCATTCGTGTCAAACTGCTGCTAAGTTGCAAACTAAGTGAGTTAAATGTTTTTAATTAAGTAAATTCAATCAACTACATTTATGATTTCAATTATTTAAACAAAGGAGCTTTTGCTTTAAGGAAACAACCAAACAGCTGGCAAAAGCAAGCAAATTATTCAAAAGTTGAGTTCTCCCAGCAGCGAGTTGATTGTTTGGAAACTTTTGTCAAAATTTTTGTTGAATTGCCAAATTACTTGACAGGCTTTCTTCATACTTTTGCTTTTCAATATATTTCTAGAATTCATTAAACAATTTATAGCACTCTAAAGTGGGAACGATATGAATGAAATGTGGTGATCTATTATGGCAACGTTATATCACTATACAAACAAAAAATATTTAAAAAACAAATGGTTTTAATGACCCACCTTAAGGATATCTACATAGTAATACTTGATATGACAAAAAAAAAAATGGTCTCTTCTATGGGAGTGCCTGAATCACTTTTTTTCAAAATCAATAGCAAGTTCTAAACATAACGTACTTAAATTTGCTCTTTGGGCGGTACCTCGCCTTTATTTATTTATTTATTTATTTGCTAATTTCACTGTACAATAAGTCTTAGACTTTTATAGTACATCATAGGCGATAAACAATTAAAAATTGATTTTTGGAACATTAAAAAGAGTAAAATTAATAATTTACAAATAACAGATTTAAATCTATATTTATATTTCTATATTTCTAGGATATAATTTTAAGACAAATAGCTTATTGGTGTAAAAAATTAAAGTTTTTTGGCAGGTCAAAAGTAAGATTTTATAACATTTTTTAACGTTTGAACGAAGATCGCGGAAGTGTTCCGGTTTAAGACTATACATTCCGCATCAAAAAACGTATTATGTTTTCTTTCCGAAAAATCCGAGATATTATCGGAGATTGCTATAAGGAAAAATATGAGAATTTTAAATATTCCCATATCTTTTGTAGATTTTCAATTCCAAAATCCTTGAACTACATAGATTTCATAAAAGAAAATTGTTCAAAAACTTGACCGAATTTTTTACTTGCAACATAAAAATTCGCTTCAATTGTTTACTTCATAAGTACTTAAGTATGCAATAAATAGCTTAAAAGTGAGAAAAGTCCCATGTTAATGAATACCTTACATAACTATAATTGCGACCTTGACAAAACTGTGCTATAATTACATTTACAAGCACAAAGGAGAGTAGAAGAGCACAACATTTAAATGAAATCATATTTCAATTAACAAAAGCGTGTTCTATTTAAAATGCAATTAAAGTTACTACAAAAGTCATTAAACAACAAATGCAACAAAAACCAAGCAGAGTAAAAGTGAAGTGAGCGAAATAGAGGGGAGGGGTCAAAGATGAAAGCGAACTTTGTAGACAAACGCAATAATGTAAACTGTAACACAGTGTCAACTATGGTAGTCATTAACCGCTTAGCGCTACAAATTAAATGACAGCTGTTGTCAGCTGTTTTATATCTTGTCTCTTTAGGTATAGGGGAGAGTTGGAGATATCGGTTTGTTTAGCTTAAAACAAATATAAAAGCTTTGTTTCTCTTGTACAAAATAAATATAATTATTGACTTAAGATTTAAATTTTTAGTTATATGTAAAATTATGGACCTTAATTGTAAACTTATAAATAATAGCCTGAAGAGAACTATACTATACTATAGCAAATTTAGCGCCTTTTTATGTATCACGATTCGTCTATATGTATGTAATATATGTAAATATGTAAATATGTAATTTACATAAATGAAAACAAAAAAATCTGGCCTGTGCTTAATGAATAGTTAATCATAAATATAAGAATTGTACTAGCATACTTTTAGGCTTGGAAATTAGAGACGAAACGAGACGAATTGTGATACATAAAGAGGCCCTCACATCCGAAGTTACGCTCTGCCCACGAACTGTGTGTTAAGCCGGAGCCACAATGATACTTCACAACCCAATGTCATGCCAGAGTAGTGGTTCCAGAGGTTCCTCACAACCAGTGGTACCAGAAATGTTCCGGTCAGATTCGTTGTAAGCTAATACCAGTTGAGTTCCTTTACAATTTGAGACTGGTTGATGAAAACTTAGTATACAGGGGCAACTATCTTACTGTGGAAGCGAAGACCATCTCTAGCTCTTAAGATTTATTCTATACGGAGAGCTGCAACTAAAGTACACACTACTGATTTATTTTGCTCAATCAACTTCTGTTTCCGAGATATAAATATTAGGTAAAACCTTTCCAAAGGTAAGTTATACTTTCTGGTCGCCCTTCTTATGCAGCTATCGCCGATAAGTAGTCTAGGTCTTGGCGAAAATATTGTGATATTGTACTAAACTTTTGGTACTTTCTCTGCCAGAAGAATTTCCATTCGTTGGAATATGCTGTACATAAAAAATGTAATCGCTAAGATATTACGGGCACCAATAAAAATCTACGTATCTAGGGGCAAACACCTAGCCGACAGAGGAAAATAAAAATTTGGAAGTAGCCAGTTAGATAAAGCTCCTCTATTTTAACAAATTAATATAAAAGAAATAAAAATCAAAGAAAAAAGAAAACATTTTACCTCATGCTAATTAAGTAAAAATAAAAAGAAAAACGAAAACTATCAGGGGCGTGGTGGTAAGAGAAAATTGTCAGCGTTTAAGAGCGCTTATCACCAAAGGTTATAAACACAGCATGATATGTGCGTGAATTTCAATGGTTGCTGAAGATGTTGCATGTTGTTGACAGCGGTAACGACAACTTCACCAAGTGAATGCATTTCTAGTTTGGTAAAACCAATACATACGAGCACTTGAATTTTGAATTTTCATTCCAAAGTTGCTGATGACCCATCATCAGTTGATTGTTTGGGTGTTTATTGCAGCGCTCAACTAGTTTATCAACCACAACTATTAAAACGACATCATTATCGTACCAGCATGAAAAATGTTGCTTTTGAAATTTCAGAAAATTAACACATGAGATAGTCATATTAACACGTTTTAAATTGGTGTTTGAAAAATTATCGCTTTTAAAAAATATTTTCGCCAGAACAAAATTAAAATATTTTTCTTCATAAACACATTTATGTACTAGAGTTTGTTGAAAAGTTTAATACTTTTTTGAAAACTTCCGATGCGGTTGTAGTGGTGAGTATATTTTTGAAATGCTCTACAACATTTTTGTAATAACACTATCCGACTTTTTTGACATTTTTTTTTTGTTCCATGATATTTATTAATTTTTTATGATGCAATAATGTCCCCTAACAACAAAAAAATTTTTGATAGATTTTTCTCACAGTTAGTTTTTTTTAAATTTTTTTTAGTGTATTTTCAGCTTTAGGACTATATCTCATAAAAATATAAACCGATTTTGTTCGAATAAATTTTGGAAAAAAGGTAATAAAATTCCTAATATCTCCTTTCGGACTCATTTTACGAAAAAAAGACTAGGACATAAATTGTAAGCAATTTCTTCTAGTTTCATTTTGTATATACATACGTGTTTTTATCGTAAAATGAGTCGGAAAGGAGATATTGTCAAAAAACTGATTTTTGTGCCATTTTTCCAATTTGGCGGCGCGAGCGGCAAAAATACGAGGTAGCAAAATTGATATTCGGAAAGAGCACATCGAAATCTGTAGAATTACCCATATTCAAAACTCCCGGAAAACTTTCCAGGTAACCTCTATTTTTTTTAACCACATGACTGTACTAATAGCCTATAAATAAGAAAAAACTGAAAAATTGGTAGAAATGGTAAAATGAAATTATGAAAATTTATACTAAATTGGCTATAACTTTGACATTTATGAACGGATTTTCAAGAACTTGGTATTATTTTCTTTTGAAGAGTTTTCTCTTTGTAATTAAAGAGCTAAATTTATATTTTAAAGTTATTTTTAATTGTATACAAATTTTAAAAAAATCAATTTTTTCAAATGTGTCAGCTTTTATCTCGTAACCTGTATATTAAAACCAAAACTTTCCTTTACATGAGTTGTGGGGAATTTTATTACCTTTTTTCCAAAATTTATTCGATATAGCCTAAAAGCTGAAAATACAATGAAAATACACTAAAAAAAATTAAAAAAAAACTAACCGTGAGAAAAATCTATCAAAAATTTTGTTTTAACTTAGGGGACCTTATTGCATCATAAAAAATTAATAAATATCATGGAACATTTTTGGTGTCGCCTACACTTTTCGCTTTCATTATCATTTATTTAATAAAAATCTTACAGATAACTTCCACTTTTAGGGGAGTTAATGACCCCTTGAGCTTACTCTTGCATACGCGCTTGCACCATGACCAATGTCATTGCACACTTCGGGAAAATTTTACTTAATGAAAAGTTCAAAAAAGTTTGATAATCGTTGTGCGAAATCGTATATCGAGCTAAAAAGAGACTATGGTAAGGGGTTTATCCGAAAATTATATGTCTTTTACTCAAGAATTAACTTTTTTAGACGATTTCCCAGAAATCAAAATAAAAAAAAAAATTTTATAAAAGAGACAACAAAATATAATACTGTATACACGTGTCTCTAGGATACAGGAGCTAAGAATGGGTTAATCACATCATCAAAATATTCAAAAAGTGCATTACTTTGCGGTACTGACTGAGCTTAATGTTTGGTTTATTTGGTGGCATCATCGTTAACACTTGAGAGCAACTTATTGAGATTCGTTAAAATTTTGTTTATTTGTCAACAAACCGAGCGACCGACCGACCAGCTGTTGTTGTCATCGCTTAGCGCCATTGCCATCAAAAGTCGACACCATCATATTATGATGTTGGCTAATAACCACTTAAAGTGCCGATCATCATCATCAGCGCATAAAATAATTTGTGCATGAGAATTGCGATGATGTGGAATTGTGTTAATGTGGCTCAAAAATACCATGAAATGGGATTTCATTATAAAAATTTGAATTTTTCTTTCTTTTTATTTTATAATAAGCGCTACAGCGCCCCGTACTTTGTAGCTTATGAAATCATTTAAGCCTATTAAGCGAAAAGCTTTGATAATTGAGTGATAGCTTTTGAAATTATGAAGATTTATGAATTCATCATTTAGAAAAACTGCATTTAAATGATTCAATAAAAAGGAAGGCGTATTTTTACTTTAATTTTTTAAGTCTCAATTAAATCTGATCAAATGCACATACTTCATAGAATAATAAGAAAATACATAACAAAACAGTCAAATTTAGTTATTTTGCAACATTTTTCGACTTTTTCAACATTTTTCGATCTTTCAAAATTTTCCAAAATTTTGTCGACATCGAAAACCTATTCACCACTTTTTAACCTTTTCGGCTTATTCCAGCATTTTTGACTTTTATATTTTTCAAAATTTTCAGCTACTTTTATATTTACAAAATAAAACATCAATAAATTCATACATCACGTCGCGAGTGCTTTTTTTTTTTGTTTCCAACTCAATTATAGTTATTATTGTCTAAACAAAAAAAAATCAATTTCGATCGGATTCAAACTGGGATACGATAACTCAAACTTTTTAAAATTTTCTCTTAAAAAAAAAATTTTAAATCAGGTTAAAATTGGTTTTCGTCTCTCACACAAATTTCGATCATGAAATTTTAACTAAAATCATATTAAATATAATTATTCTTGAATTTCTTTGAATGCAGATGTTTCTTTAAAAGTTTTATCGATTTTTTTTTTAGCTTACCAATACGCGATTTTCTGTTTTATCGCCTTTTGTCTCCAATTTAACCATATATTTGACGAGAATTTTTGTATGACGTCCCAGTATGGATTTGACGCTTTCTGCAATAAAGAGATAGAAAACAAATATGAAATCTAGAAAACAAAAATCAAGCAATCAATAATTACAGTAACAACGGATTAATGGAGATGCTATAAAGTTTTTATAGCAATATTAAAATATTTTTATGAATCCCCGTTGACCGCATGCATTTAAAATAAAACTAAATTAATAACAATCGAGATATTTGCTTCCTGCGCTTTGATAATGATTATGATTTCATTTTGAAAACTTTTCAAATTACATTTTTATTGCAATGTCGAGCATTAAAAATGACGGCATAAATAATTTGTTTACAAAGAAAAAAAATGTAGATACAATAAAACAGAATCAACCTAAATCGAATCATTTTTATTATGAGTAAAACACGTAAAACGTCATTTGACGTTTGTACGTTTGTATAGCTGTAATAGAGTTATGTATATGAAAAGAATATTTATTTTTTTATCGCACGTAAAAATGTATTTTTCATAAATGCACTGACTGACTATATGTACAATATATTTGGCAGTAAATCTTCAGCTGGCGCTGAACTTGCGAGTATATAGCGACGGCATACCATTCCGTCCATATTCCTACGTATGTACTATGCAAACTCAAGTATTATGTCATCATAGCACTGTCAACTTTATCATAAGGATGTCAGACAAATTGTTTGTGGGTGATTTTCGGTATAGTGACATAAGACTGTCTAAGTGCCCTGTGTTCATGTCGGCATTTTGTTGCGCGAGTGTCTGAGAATTTGCAAATTGAATCGAAACATGAGAAATCCTTGCATGAAAATACATTGTGGTCGATGTATGAGAAAATTTTTATGGCATATTGTAGGTAAAGCGTAAAAAGGATGAATAGAACAAAAAATTCAAAATGTAAATAAAAAAAGACATTTATCTTGATTAGCAAAAGTTTTCAAAGAATTAAGAACCGAAAATATTTTAATGCCAACAAATTGTGTATTTTATTTTATGTACTCAAAATGGTGTATCAAAACAAAAAAAGTAAAAATGCTTTTTATAAATTTAGAAAACAGCAAGTATAGAGCTTAAAAGTTTTTGATGCAATATGAGTCAAAGTCAAGGCTGTCCAGGCAGTACTCAAATGAGTCTCGTGGGTTCACTTTTAAGGCTTATTTTTTGTTCTTGTTTTTTAGAAATGGAATAATCAATGATTTTGTAATTTAATTTATGTTGTTGTGGCTGTTGTTGTAGTTGTAGGTGCTTTTGTTATTGTGACTGTTGTTTTGTTGGACTCAGAGTTTAAATTTTACATTCACTTTTGACACAGTATTGAAAGTGAAAAAAAAATTGCATATCGAATATCTTATATGCAAAATTTTCAAGGTTTTTTTTTATTTGCCAAGTCGAAAAGTGCTCACACTAAAATAATAAGAGAGTCCAACAGTGGCTTTGCAACAGAGTAACTACGGTTTAATACTGAAAAAAGACATTGTCTTGATCATTTTTGTCGACCAAAGTTATAGCCCAGCATGTCCTGGAATTTATCTGCATTTGAAGACTCAAAACTCTCGAAAAAAATAGCTTGAATTGTATATAAAATGTCTACCATGTTTCAAATTGGGATAACCAGCAGTTTAGGAGCTATCGGTTTTGTGCGTTTGTGCTTTTTGCTTAAGACTTCAAAGTTTTGGTAAAAAAAGAAATGTTAAAATCATACAACAACTTTAGTCGATTACTAACTTTTACAAAAAAGCCAAAAATGCATAATTTGTAGAAATTCGTAGGAGACTCAAATATTTTTGTATGAGAGCTTGAGGCAAAAAATTTCATAATGGCTGGGCATATGGAATTAAGGCTAATTGAGTGTTAAAGTCAGACTCATTAGAGGGACTTGAAAATTTTTATTTTTAATTTTTTTGTTTTTTTGATGAAAAATTAGACTGGTGCGAAGAACGCCACATTTCATAAATAATGATTTTTCTTATAAAAAATAACAAAAAAGAAGCCATAATTTCTTCATTTCCAGAATTTATTTTACTTGAGTTAAAGTACTAAGCTGAAGAGCTAAGAAGGCTAATAACTATAGTAGCTAAACTCTATTATTGTAAACGAATACTAAGAGGCGTCGTCCCCTGCTCACTTCGCTTTCCATTTCAAGACTCTGGTGCGCTCTCCTTAGTATTTTTATTCTTTTTTATATTTGACAACTTAGCTCTATCTTTCTTTCACAACTAAAAGTATGCAATGAAATTTTTTATCTTTGTTTTGTTATTTTATTTTCCTTTTTTAATTATGCGCAAGTTTTTTGGCACTGAAAACTATTTTATTTGATAAAAAGATAACTCAGTTTAGAATAATAAATAAAATTATAAATTAATATCAATCTTTTGTGATAAGTAGAATTAAGTTTTAAACAAAAACAAAAAACTTTTTATTTATATTTAAAATTCTTCCTCATTTCTTTGAAAAAACATAAATCAGGAAAGGAAACCACATATAATAAATCCACTTTACCCAAAAATTGTACAACAATAAAAAGTGATACTGCCCATATCAGTCTTCCTTATGAAGATGTTAATGGTAACATATGGGTATTGGTTTAATTGTTATTTTTGTTGTATTGTATTATGGTAGCTTACTTACTGAAACACCCGTATTAATGTCTTTGATGTGCTTTTATTTTATTTATCAAATGGTATGTTAACTGGTTGTGGCACGCACTTCCATCTATGTATGTCTGGTATGTTTGGCTATGAGTATGTTTGGTCATAGACAATATCCGTTCTACCTTCAGTAATGGGACGTGGGAAAAATGGTTTTGATTTGTTTTTTGTTTTATTTTTTTTAAGGTGTAAACAATTTAGTTGATGTAACAGTCATTGTTGTTGTTGGTTGATAACGATAATCAAGTGATGATGACATTGGCACTTGTTTTAATTAAAGTGACAGGCGATAGAATCAGCAGTTTGGAGGATATGAGATTTTTAAGTTGTTAGTTAGAAACAGAAGATTAGCCAAAAAACTTATATTGAGGTAAAAGATAGTTTCGAAACTATTTTAAGAAATGAAGGAATAGTTCATAGAATAGTCAGGATGTCAGGAAATACTTAATGCTTGGCTCACTATAGTGCTGCATTTACGGCTTTTATTAAAGTTTTTAACAATTTTTGACTTATCAGGATTTTTTTGATTTGTTAAAATTTTTCGTTTTTTTCTGATTTTTCCAGTTTTCAACATTTTTGGAAATTTTCTACATTTGTTGATTTCTGTCACAATTGTTGAGTTTTTAAACATTTTTCGACTATCTTAACATTTATTTTTGACTTATGCATCATTTTTCAACATTTACGATTTTATCAAGATTTGTTGACTTTTTTAACACTTTTGGAGTCTTTCAACATTATATTTACTTTGAATTAACATCAACATTTGGCCTTTTTTTTGAACATTTGTTGACTTTTTAAACATTTGTCGGCTGTTTCAACATTTGTTGACTTTTTCAGCATTTGTTGACTTTTTTCACATTTGTTGAATTTTAATGTTAATTTGCTGAATTTTTAAGGATTTGTTGACTTTTATTAACATTTGTTGACTTTCTTAACATTTATAGACTTTCCAACGATTGCCGACTTTCTTAACATTTGCTGATTTTTTTCACATCTGTTGAATTTTTCGAAATTTTCACATTTTTTTATTAACTACTTTAAACTTTCGAATTTTTCAAAATTTTTCGACTTTTCTTTTCAAAGTTTCTTAACAGCCGAACGGCTCTTTCAACATTTGTCTACTGTTTTTTCTTTTTAATTTTTCAACATTTTGAAGATTTTTCCAAATTTTAGGTTTTGACATTTTTATCGTTTTTCAACATTTTTCTATTTTTATTACTTTTGTTGACTTTATAAATATTTTTCGAGTCTTTCAATATTAATTTGCTTTTTCGGCTTTTGTAACGTTCTTCGGCTAGTTATCTCAACATTTTACGACTGTTTTCGACTTCTTTAAATGATATTTTTGGAATTTTTTAATGTTTCAACATTTTTGATTAAGTATAACAACTGTTTTTCAACATCTTCGACTCATTCAACATTTTTCGATTTCTTCAACATTTTTTGACTTTTCCACATTATTTGACATTTTAGAAATTTTCTAATGTTTTTCGACTTTTTCAACGCTTTCTATGCTAACAACGTTAGCATCATTAAGTTCAGAAATCATGTCGCGACTGCTTACACTGCTGTTGTTTTTTTTTTCTCTCTTTTGCGTTGCACCATTCGTTACTGCTGTAACCGTTTTAGTTAGCTACAGGTTAAAACATATGGCTCCCATCGCTGACTTTGAATAAATTTATAGCAGGCGCCACAGAAAGTTAGCATGCTCTTCAAGGCAAATGCGGTCATACGGCATCTGATCAATGAATTTGTGTCGGTCCACTAGAACATCTTTAGTACTAGCGAAAACAAAATTAAAAGAAAATTACAAAAGAAAAACTGCATATTCATGGGATCAATGCATAGTAAAACGAATTCAAAATGAACTCAATAAAAAACCGCTTTAAGCGAAATTAAGTGTTAAATGCAATAAGCATAGAAAGAAGGAAAAAATACAATAAAAAATGTTTCAATAAGTAACATAAATTTATACTCGTGCGGCGACTTTTGCGTATAAAGCAAAATGAATAAGCGAATCAAATGAGAAGTTTATAGGAGTTAACAACTTCTTGTTTTGCCCTGTGTACGTTGCTATCATAAATATAAAAAGTTATTGCTTTGGTTTTTCAGTCAACCGAGTTGCAAATTGATTTTTCTTTTCAGCAGCGAAAAAATCATAATCGAGTTGTTCTAGTTCTCTTTGCAAATCAGCGAAGAATAATATAGAATTTTATGCTACGAAAATACTGTCAAGTGGCGTCAATAATCCTAGTGCTGTTGGCGTCACTGTATACGGTGAAGCTTCTACATGGGGTGGTTTTTCAATTTTTTTTTTCTCTTTGCAGAACTTTGATATTTTTTTTAATACCCTACACTCAGAATGTAGTATATTATTTTGCCATTCTGCTTGGAATGCATAGAAGGAGGTGTGGTTGGTATAGAAAAGTATATACACACTAAATTGATCAGCTTTTCCTTCGCTAAGATAATTTGCTGAAATTTGGTACACAGGCTGCACTTTCAAACATGTCTTATAGGATTCAAAATGATTGCCAGACACGCCTACCGCTCTTATAAAGAAAACGCTATACTGAGATAGTATGTTAAGTGCAAACAAATTTTATACTAATACCAAGTAGAAATGGTTCGGACAAACTCTGTACAGAAAATGGGCGAATTTTGACAGGAGAACGTGGCAACTTAAAAAAAATATGAAAAGTCCGACTCAAAAGTCTGTTTAAAGCTTATGAAAGTAATTCTTTATAGCCGCCAGAACCTAGTTGATTTGAAAAGCATAATTTCAGTAAAAAAAAAAAACGTGAAAAAGACCAACATTTTTTTCATAACGAATTTTTGAAGAAAATATCAAGAACAGAGTTGTCAGAAGACATATATTTTGAAAATCAAAATTTTGTAAGGACTTCTGGTGTATGAGGCCACAAGCAAAATAAAAATTTTAAAAATTATTTTAATGACCCATAGACAAACTTGATAGTTTATAAATTAACTTTGGCTCAATAAGAACAAAATTTCTATAGAAAATGACTGCATTCATTTTCATCAATATAAAATCGCTATAAATAAAGTGCACCACACTGTTTCAAGTTCATGCGCTGCGGAGTTTTGCTCCATTGGATGCTTCTGACGCATACGAGCATTGTAATTGTTTACATCTTGTATCAAACAAATGCAGCTGTACACGTAATTAACAATTGAGATAATCAACCGAATCTTCGATTATACAGAATTACGAGTTCTTATGCTTTGTTCTGATTAATTACCAGTGTAAATTACTGCATAAAACACGCATTCTTTTCTTCTCTCCCGCAGTTAAAATGTGAAAAGGAAATAAAAAAGAAATTAATTTAATTTTAATTTGTTGTTATTTAAGCGGGTTGTCAGCCGGTCTGTCTGTTTGTTTGTTTGTTTGTTCAAAACGGAAATATACTCAATTGAACTGTTTGTTGTTGTATGTTTATGTTAAGATGCTTTTTTTACAGTAGCTGTCATTATGATTTCTTTAATTGGTTGTTTTATGTTTCAACATAATTCATACATAATATAAAGTATATTTTGTAAAAATTATCTAACAACACATGTAGAAAGTTGTAAATGACTTTGATCTCGGCTTTGTACGTGCATTTATATAATTGGTAGTAGTTATAATCTGTTTGTAATGATTTGATTGCATTTCGTGTGTCTTCTTATTTTTATTATGCTTGAATTTTTCAGGCACATTTAATGTACTGAAAGTCAAGGAGTAATCGAATCGAATCGAAATGGAACTGAAAGTTACGATCTGACCGAACCGAAAGGAACGATCTAACCGAACCTAAAGGTTTAAAGTTATAATTGAGAATGAGAATTAATCTAGTGAACTAACTTATTCGAAAGAGGCGATCTAATCGAACCAATAGGAACGATATAATCGAACCAAAAGATACGATGTGATCGAATCAAAAGGAACCTAATAAAACCGTAGGGAACGATCTAACCGAACCAAACCATTTTCTCGTTGGGTAAGTGTTTTGATATTAAAATAAATGAGAACAACAAAAAATAAACAGAAAAATACCATAGAATACGAACAATACCGCTATTAACGAGTAACATGACACTGTCTGTCAAACTGTCTAGCTATCATTTAAAGCAAAATACTATCGCACTTGGCTAAAAGAATGAAAGCAAAATAGTAAAACATTCGAATGCATTTAGTAAACTATTAAGGGAGGAGGATGCAACAAAATGCATCACTCATTGTGGAAAAGTGCATAATCGGATGACACATATTTCAAAGCAACAACAAAGTGAGATTAAACTACTCGTACACTACGTCTGGCAAACAGAAGGAAAGTAGAGACGCATTGCAAAAAAAAAGCCCAAATAAATGAGAAATACAAAATTCAACATAAGCAAAAACAACCAAATTGTATACATAGTTTTATTCTTTTTTCAAATGTTATTGTACAGATTTGTAGACAGCAGCCTGATATATGATGTTATTGTATTTCTCTAAGCCAACAACAAACAAAGCAGACAATATGTCCATTTTGCACAGGGTGATGTTGTTGCCATTATTTTTGCCACATATGTGACAAAAGCCATATAACAAAGGCAACAATGCAAGCAAAATGTCAAAGTGTCCGCATTGACAGTTAGAAACGAATGTAACAGACGGAAATGTCATGAAAGCCTATGAAAATGCCACCATAAAAACTGGAAGTAAAGGAAGCAGGGGAAGAAAAAAAGGTCTGGCTATCTAAATGAAAAGCTTTTGTTGACAACAAAATGGAAAGGCAACAAACGAAAAGGATGATCAATTTAAAAAAAAATAACGACAATGCGTGGGGATTATATTCGCAGAATTTGATGATTTGATGTAAAATATAGGTCAAAATATTGTATGCATATTAGACGGGTTCAAAATTACGTGGAAAACGTAAATGCGTAATTGCTCTTGACTTAGCTGCAACTTTTAAAACTTAAAGAAAAAAAAAATACTTTAGTTATCGCGCTGAATATATATATATTTTTTTTTGGCCTTCAGAAGACACCTGAAATTCTAAATAGCCGCACGCACCTTAGCACTTTAACAGTTTTGTATTTTGGACCAGTCTAATGTATACACTCGCTTGTATTTAAATGGTTATAGATAACAATAGGAAAATGTAGATAGTAACGCATATTTTTTCCTTTCTGCTTTAATGCCGTAACTAAATTTGTTTAAATCTTTAAAGACAATTTGGTAATACGTTCTATGAAGACCTCTTCTACCTGGTTTTTAGTAAAAAAAAAAAAAATATGAGCGTGAAGTAAAATTCGATATTTAACTAGCAAAAACTTAAAAAATACGACTAAACCTCAGAAGCGAATACGGCGTATCTCAAAAAAATTTATTTCGTGATTCTAATGACATCGAATAGCTCAAGAAATTACGCATCTAATGAACTACGCTAAATGCCGGTATCTTAGTTCAAACCTATAAAAATTCTTCTAAGAGAATTTCCTCTATCTCAATTTTACATGTATTTTAACAAATTGACATAAAGAAAACATCAATCATCTCGAAACGCGTTTTTTTTTTAGATACGCCCTTTTCGATTCTGAGTGCAGATTAGCAGAGAAATGTTATTACCACGCCTAAGGAGGGAACAAAATAGAGCTGTACATCATTTTCAATTCATCATGGTCTAGGTGATCTGAATAGAACATAAAACAACGTTTCCAACTATATAAAATATTGGTGCAGTATCTGAATTCGTCATGTAAAACCGTTGATTTTTATTGCAAGAACACAACATGATCATTTGATAACTGACACATGAATTTGTTTGCCGAAATTATTGAAATTTTTTAGTGAAAACACAACATACGTCATCTGGCCACTGATCACTACTTTTCTATCCCACCTCATTTAGCGAGGTGGGAAGATACATATAGGGCGGTAGAGCTTAAAGACTTTCTATTTCCAGAAAATATTGAACAAGAAAGTTTGGTACGACTGAAGGAGATTTGTCTTATTGTTAGCTAAAACAAAGTGATACTGAAGAACAACTTTCTGGCTGAAAAATTGTTTCCGGAAACTTCTAATACCCGGTTGAGAGAAATTCTCTAAGCCGAAACGAGCTATTTTAATAAACATACAAGGTTTGCAGTAAAATTAAAATCGAAATATTTTGGTAGCAAATGCTTGAAATTTTTTAGAAGCTTTTTAAGACAAAAATATTTTAAGGCTTCATTCAAATTTAAAAATACAACTATGAATGAAATGTTTAAAAACAACGCATAGGTTTAACAAAATAGCAAATGTTTCAACAACAAAAATTACCAGAAATACCTCAGCACGATAGAACTTTGTGGTGTTTTCGTTGTAAGCAGTTGACGACCTACTTTTTTGCGAAACTCTTTTATTTTCCTTTTTTGGAGGATTAAGCTCAACGCACAAATCTACACTAATATACAAATAAATTGTAGTTGGCAAATCTGTGCAAAAATCAGTACAAGTAAAACAAACAAACAAATACACTGAAAAAAGTTTATAGTAAATTTACAAAAAATATTTTGAGGCAGTTAAAAAAATATTTAACTATTTATGGCACCGTTTTATAAAATACAGAGTACGTTCTATAGTTATTTGCGAGTTTTAGTGTATTTTTTCTATTTCATCGAATTTTATTTTGTATATCATTATTTTGAAATATAACTTATGGTATCATAACGAAATATCTTTTACTAAAAATTATCAAGATATTATACTTTAATTCAAATCAATAGTATATATATTTTTCTCTATACAATTTATGACAGTGTATACTGGAGCATACGTAGCAGCAGACGTGCAAAACATTTTTGTAAATTTTGTCGTACCTACACACATACACACGAGAACGATGTCTGCAACGAGCATACCAAATAGTTGGTACAACATTCCAGTAAAGTCTATGCAACGAACTGTATGTGGTTTCTAGACCAAAAACAGCAATAGAAACCAACATATGAGTACCAACTTAAAAAACGACCCACAAAATAAGCAGCTTTTTTGCGACAACACAACAAAAAATAAAATCCCAAAAACAAAACAAATGTAATACGCTGCAGTATTATGATGATGACGATGAAGACTTGGGAAAAACTTTATGTTTTTAATTTGGTTTTCTGTAAAACCTTGCATAGGTACCTTCTAAGTAGTTTGTGTTTGAAATACTTAACATAAGTACAGGATTTCACATAAAAACTACAAAAAAAATAATAGTAGGATTCTTAAGATTTGTATAACAATCCTACTATCTTAAGGTAGAAAACATTTTTTTAAGCATGTAAGTTTCTTAGCTTTCTAAAGATTTGAAATTTATATTGAAAAACACCAGAGAAATACATATGCCCTAATGATATCTCATAATCTGAGATTGTGCCACAAAAAGAAAAGTATCGAACTAACTGAATATATATTCATTAGTTAGGGTGCTTTTCTTTTGGAATTTATTTTTTCTCAAATTTAAATAATATGTTTTTAGTATACATACACATAAAAGGAAAATCATCTCCAGTGAAATATCCAAGTTCGAATATTTAGAGTTCGCTCAAAGTAGATTAGGCTTATTAGTATAAAAATGTAGCAGCATCAATTTTTGCTTAATAGTTAGAGTAACTAGAGTATTTGTGTTTTCGTAATAACTTGTAAGTTTTTTGTTATAATTTAGATATTATTATATCTTATGATTCTTTCATGCATTAGTTAGTATACAACGGCTATGGACTCCTTTAGCGTAACCCATTCTGGAGCTACATCAACTAAAGGGAAAAAACCCAAAAAAGATCTTTATCAGAACTCGTTAAATGTATGCTTCTATCGGAATCGCTTGAGAAACTTTAATTTGTTATTTTTGGTGCTTTAAATTTGCTGCAGAGTTTTGGTTCTCTAGTGGTTTCGCTGCAGAGTATTTTTTTTGGCTTTTTTTTTCTTCCATTCTTTTCTGCATATTTTCAATGCTTTCTGATTTAAGGATAAATATAATCAAAGACTATCTGTTTTTTACTGCAAAATTTTTTCTTTGGCTTAAAGATTTGCTCCATGAAGAATCAAACCATACGCTCAAAAAATTTCGATCGCCCTACTATCACGATTTCGTCACATTGGACCCAAACGCAGAGAGTGCAGGCATGGATAACACTGCAGCACGTGTGTTATTGCGTTGCTCATACATTGACATAAAAATTCTTCCTTGGAATTTGGTATTTTGGAAAATAAACTGGTATATCACATTACACGACCATATCACAATACTCGAAGTTACTCTATAAGAAAAACAGTAAAGTGATTTCAGATATAAAGCATTGTACGGCTGATGTGACTTTTTAGTAAAATTACCCAAACTCAAACATTTGGTGACAGATCTTCAAAGATCTTGGGCAAACTTTAAATATTTAAATTCTAAAGTTTATTTGAGAAAATGTAACTAAAAAAATATTGCGCAAATTTGAAAAAAAAAAATTTACAAAAAACAAAAAGCACCCTAATGTCCATGCATTTTTGGTTTTAACTCCATATACAGAGCATCAAAATAAACTTTCAACATTTCGAAGTTTGAGAAGTGAATTTTCACTAACCACAACACCACTCATACTCATGTCATCCCAGCACATGTCAAGGGATTTTCTACACATTAATGTACATATTATTTTGTCATCGGGTGGCTTTTCTCAACATTTTTGTACAATATGTATAAAAGCTTAGCTTAGCACTATTTAAGTAATATAGAACTTATGCCGGTTAACATGTGGCCATTTGTAGTGCTTTTTCGCAATATAAAATGTACACTGCTCCAAAAAACAAAAAAGTAGAAAAGAAAAAATTGCAGAGTTTAATGTTTACTTCCTGGATGATTTTTAGGTTGGGGGCTGTCCTAATATAAGGTGTTTTTTAATAGATTGTCATAGTTTCGAGTAGAAATAAAAGAAAACACAAAAAAATTTCAAAGTTTCCCCTGTTTTTTGGCTCTATTCGCTAGATAATCTATAGCTAGAGCTAGTCATACTAGTTTCATCCATTACTAAATTAAATCATCAGCGACCTTTAAGCCGATGCATGAGAGTTTTTAAGCCTGATATGTGTTTCATTTTGCATAGATTTATTGCGAACCCCAGCATAAAGTGAAACAAAGTGAAGCCAAAATTATTTTTTTTTAATTTTTTTTTTATTTATAGAAATTGCAGACATCCACGACCAGACTTATACATAACTAACTGAGCAAATATATTAAAAACGATATGATATATTTTCAGTAGAGTAAGGCGTGTTTTGCTAGTTCGGCATATATGAATATATACCGGTTATTTTACGTAATAACGAATTTCAATAAAAGTACATAAAATTTGATTTACATAAGAAACTTAAACATTAATGTTGCTCAAAATATATTTAATATTTTTTATTATCTCCTATTGCGTTATTATTCCATGATAGCAATATGAAAAATTTGATTAACGAAATTTTCGCCTTGACCCCAACTGAATTACGCACTCAGTGCGCTTCTTTCAATAATTACAATAGCCAGCAGCTTAATTATTGTCATGAAATTATGAAAGCAACAACAGTTTTTATTTTTAATCATTTTTACTACAATATTTTGAAAATAAACTAAGAAAAAATTAAACAATTTTTGAGAGGCGAGGTCAAATAAGTTGCTACATTTGCAATGTAAATTAACATGTGTTGATGTATCATCCAGATATGAAGACTCAACAAAAAACAAAATAAAATCAAACCTGTGAGTCACAACTGGACTCACAATACGTTGTATCTGAGTAGTACATACATACATTTATTTGCATGCACAAATTGTAATAAAAATGAACAAAGAAAAAAAATATTAATAAAAATTTATGTGGAAATGTTAAATTACTCATTTTTCATTAATGGGTGTGTGTTATTAACGGTTGGGCTTGAGTATTCATATTAAATTATTTTAATTAATGTTTCATGAAGCAAATTAAATTTTATGTAAAAAAGATTTTTTCTTTAAGAAGTCCTAAGATTTTTTTAGTTAATTGAAGCTATTATTATCATTACTTGAATAAAGAATTTTAAATTTAGTAACTTTATTAAAATTTAAAACCCATAGGACTTTATTAAGATTTTTATTAGCTGATTTCAAGCTTCTCAAAGATAAAAATTAAAATACTGGTACCAAACCGTGCCAACTCAACTAAGATTTTTTCTTTTATTTACCAATGATGCTATAAATTGTGACAACAAAATACACCTAGATTAACTTTATATAGAAATTTGCATTTTAAATATATAACTTAAGGAAAAAAGTTCATTATGTTGTTATCAATGTTGTTAATTTAATTGCATTTAACCATAAATAACCCTTGATTCTCACTGTTAAGACTAAAATAAAAACAAAAAAACTGAGATTGAGTTATAACATTATTTTGTCTGGGAATCTATGAGAAAATTCACAAACTAAACAAACCGTCGGTTGAGTCGAAAAAAAAATGCAAATTATATCAATATAAGAAAAATGAAAAAAAAAATATCACAAAAACCAAACATTTTGTGGCCTCGCCTCATCTTCAATACTTCACTTACGAGCAAAAGAAATACCCGACCATCACACACAAAACCATGTTAATGTGAGAATTAGCAAATCTATGATTTTGAGGTTTCAGTAATACAAACAAATTAAATCAATTAACAAAATTTAGGTAAAAAAAATTAAAACAAAACAGCAGCACCGTTGAAAAAAAAAACTGGATAAAATTGTATGTAAACAAAATAAAACGAATTCAAAAGATTAACAAATATTAAAAATAAACATGCAAAATAACACATCAACCCAATGAGAAAAATAAGTCATTCTAAATTGCATCAATTGTTCACTTTCATTTATTTTTATACGTAAAGGTGTGCACTAAATAGAGTACACTGTGCTCTTTCATAACAATAAATATCTATTGTATTTTATTTAACCGAATTTTTTTTTTCAAAATTTTAAAATTTTTATATTTTTTTCAATTATTTTTTTTTATTGTTTTATCTTATTGTATTATAGTTTGTTTTCATTGACTGATTATAAATTGTTTTTAATTGAACTTACATTCACTACCAAAGACCGATGTTCTTGTAAATTTACAAGTTAATGCTTTATTGACAAACATGGAATGACAACAAATGAATTCATTGTTATTGGCAACATATGTTTCAGCTAATACCAGTCAAATGTGTTTACGTTAACATAGCCTATTTTGGTAGATTTTAACATGGTGGAGCAGTTGCCTTTCAAATGTTCCAATCCTTTATGGAACAAATTAACGAATATAGCTACGTTTGTGCTCTTATGAATACATACATATATGTAAATAGGAATAAACACGTCAACCCAATAATGTTCTGTCCAAAATTGGGTTTACTTAAACAAATTTTTTTTTTGCTAAAATACGAATTAAAGACCAAAGTTTCCAAAAACCCGGTTTTTAGGATTTTCTATTATTTGAGAACAAAATCATTTAATGTGGCCCAAGTTTTTATAAAAGGTGTGTTGTTTTTAGAAAACTAATATTTTCCATAGTTTTCCAATCCGTGCTCCTGTATTAACTTTTTTCTGACTAAAATTTTTTAGAATATATTTTTTTATAAACCTAATACAATGTTTTTATCATAATTTTCAGACTATGGTTTCAAATTCAAAACATTTTTTAATATACATACTTGATAAATTTACTTTTTATGAAATATTTCGGCACGCGATTTTTTGAAGTTATCAAGGTGAAAGTTTTTTATAGTCAAAATCCGTTTGGCTTTCCCAAAAATCATCAATACCCCAGCGAATACCCTCAAATACTCATTACAATTCAACGTAAAAATTTAAAGAAATTATGAATCGTGTGCCACAATTGGAAATAAAGTTTTAGAGTTTAATAATGTTGCATCAAAATATTTACTTCCTAATTTCTCATTGGGTATTATAAGTGTTAACACAACTTACACACAATGCCGCTGCACCTTCATCGCACATTCACTCACTCACTACTTGTTTCGTTTACAATTGGATACGTTGCTGTGATTTGTTTGGATTTAACCCAGTTCTAAGGAAATGGGAACAAATCTATGAAGAGTTCGACACTTAACTACAATAACAATACTCACAATAAAAAGAAAAACTTTCAATTGAGTGTAAATTGCATGAGAGTGCGATTTATTTCAAGAAATAAAATATCAAAGCGAACGTTGAAATCGAGAACTAGTTTCTAGTATCTAATAGCTGTTGTGTTATTGTAGAAAAAATAAAGAAAATAACAAAAGATACAAAAATCATTAAAATAGCACCTATGAATATCAAAGTTTTTTTTTATCATTTTATTATTTTTAAGGCGTAATTCTTGCATAGCTGTTATATTTTTTATTATTATCAAAGCGAAAAAAAAAACTATAAAATTCGCTTGATTTTACCATACATTAAGCAGCTTAAATTAAGCTAGCGGTGAATTTTTTCGAATTGTGCTTAACCTATTAAAATATATTGACAGTTCTGACTGTCAGAAAGAAAAAAAAAAGTTAAAATGATAAATAGAGAAGAAATGCATGACAAATATCCAAAATGTTGAGTATTTATATATACGAGATAATTATACATAATCATTGAAAATTTTGTAGTATTTTACCCGTTGTTGTTGTTTTCATACCACACACACTCTTTATATGATGACCTAAATTCAATTTTACAACCTAAAAAATTACGATGATTTAGCGGTTTTTGTTTTTATGTTTAACGTACATTTTATAAAAGTAAATAATTTTTTCAGTATTTAGAACAAAATGACATACCCACAAAATGATATGAGAAGGTCAATACCAAAAGGTTTGCATTTATTGTTTTGAAAATAATCGAGCTCAAAATGCAATTTTACTACAGTGTCTCTATGCTTATAACATAGTGCCATAATGACTTGCATATTAACATTAGAAAAGTAAGATGGGTACAAAGTGTGACTCTACTTCAATCTAAAGTATACCTGCTGATTTTTACCTTCACTGACTTGAAATGTTTGCCGGTTTCATGCCTCCTGAAAATATGTTTAATATGTCATAAACGGCGCTTTTATACCATACGAAACACAAACCGTTTAAAGACGCCGGAGAAGAGTTTTTGCTCAATATCTGAAAAAGTTAGCTTTATATTAAAAAAATATATTCAAATCAAAATTGATATCGCATAGACATCGCATGTTTAGTTCTTAAAGCTTATAGTTAGGATTTTATTGAAAGATTAAAAATTTGTCAAAAAGACTACTTTTGCTCGAAAAATCCAATTTTTAATGGAAATTTTAAAATGATAAAAAAATGGGTTAAGTCAGAATGTCTCTTCGAGTTCTATCATTTGGCATACATTTTGAGGTGTAATATTTTACAGTTTTAATTAAAACAACAAAATTAGCTAAAATTCGGGCATTTTCGGGCATCGGGACAGGCTTTGGCAACGCAACCCTGGGTCGTTAATTTCACCAAAATACGTTACTATCTTTCCTGTATATCTTTTACTGTAATCTTATATACTCGACTTTTCTACAGCGGGCTCTTGGGTTACGCTTCAGCGAATCTATTACCAACTTACGAATTATCAAACTAACGAGGCCGGTGTGAATTCAACTAATATAGTACTGTATATCAATGTTCGTCGAGATTTCAAAGAATCAATATATCATAATGCTGTCAGCTATGCTGCCTTCAGTAGCGAAAAGAGCGTATCTAAAAAAAAATGAGGTTCGCGATAGTTAATTGATTTTTGTTTATGTCAATTTGTTGAAATACCTCTAAAATTGGGATAGAGGCATTTGGCGTAGTTCATTAGATGCGTAATTTCTTAAGCCATCCGATGAATAATTCAGAATTAGGATTTTTTTGAAATACGACCTTTCCGCTACTGAAGTCAAGTAAGCCATTTCGTAAGTAAGCCATCCGATGAATAATTCAGATTTGGATTTTTTTGAAATACGACCTTTCCGCTACTCAAGTCATGTAAGCCATTTCTTGAATATTTTTAAAAAAATGAGGTCAGTAACAAGGTAACAATGGTTGCTAAAATACAAGACAAAAACTAAATTTTTCGGCGAAATCAATTTCGGAAAGATTAATAACTATCGATAAAAAAAACAAATTTTGAAGAAAATCGGAAAGGTTGAATAAAAGTTTTACATTACCATACATACCTTCACATCAGTGCTTATAACTTTTCGCCCTCCATTACACAAATTTTAGAAAATGCAATTTCTAGCGATTTTCATTCAAATAAATTAATTGACTTTGTTACTTCTAACTATGCATTTCTCTACAAAAGACCAGCAGAAATAAATGTGTGTCACTACCGTTTTCAATTGTTGTCACAACATTTATTTACTTTCTTTTTGTTTGATATTCTTTCCCCACTATTTCTATACCAATTTTTTTCTTACAAGAACATACATTTAGTTTTCTATTGCAACTTGCTTACTTTTGCCCTAAATATGCATTAAAGCCAGTGTTCAGGAGGTATATTCGTCGTACTTATAGTGTTGTTAACAAGTTTGCAGTTGCAGCTGTGGCAGTAAACAGTGTTGGTACACTGAGGAAACAATTTAATTTGGTAATAATTAACAATTAACAAATATTATATTTTATAGAGGCGAATTAAATATTTGATATATGTTAAAATGTCACATATTACAGTGAATTGAATAATATTATTGGATCAATTATATATTTGTTAATAATTACCAAACCATATTTTGGTTGAAACAAATATTATTTTGTAGCAATCATTCGTTTGTTAATAATCACTAAATCATGTATTTGACTAAAAAATATTTTCTATTCGCAAAATATCGATTTGTGCTAAAAATCGATGACCAAAAACGATTTTTCCAATATCGTTACATCCTTATACAGGATGTCGATTGTATTTATACAATCATAAATACCTAATTTGCGTACTAAGCAGAATATACTTACATGAATATGTTGTGAATTGCAAAGTTTTCATGTTAATGAGAAGTGAAATCAAATAAAAATAGGATTAACATATTATATTCAACTCAAATAAATTTTTTCAATCCAATCAAACTAATATAACGTTTGGCCCAATAAGCAACCATTTAAATTTCAACTAAGGATATGGTAATAACTTCCAAGATTTGTTGATAGTTAACAAATATTTTAAAAATCTATCAACCAAATACATTTATTTAAAGGAAGCATACTCTTTTCTCAGTGTAGCTAACAGGTAAACAATAATATTTACATGTCAAGTAAGAAATTGCAAACAAATATCAGCAAATTTTGAAAAACTCTAAGAATTAACTTTGATTTAAATAGATGATTCCTAATTTACACACGGGAATTTTTCTTTCTTCAAAGTTGTTTTCGTAGGCGAGAAAGTGAAGAAGCAAAGAAGGCGGAAATTTTTTTTCTTCTACATATTTGTTTTCACAAATATTTCTACTTTTTTTATCAAAAATCAATTTTGTTGAAAGAAAACGGGATTCACAAAGAGAAAAAATTTGACAAAATAATCTTTATGTGTATAAAAGCGTATAGAAACAGCAAAAGGTATAAAAGAAAACTGTTCAAACTGTCCGTGCGTAAAGTGGGAATAAGCTAATATTTTCAATATAAGAATTATAAAAGAAAATATATTATTTCACATGTAAAAAAAGCTTAGGATTTGCGTAACTCATAATACCAACACTGATGGCAAAACATGTGTTTGAAACGTAAATGTAAGGAAAACGAGTTACAAGCGCGAGAAGTGCAATTGACTGCAAATGCAAAGCATTGAGTTCTTTTGAATGTCACCACTATGTTAGACTTGAACGCCTCCAAGCAACGCACTACCCTCATCTCTCACCTTTCGCAGTGGTGACACAATTTCACAATATAAAATTGTGATTTAAAAAAAAACAAAAACCCTCATATTTGTTACTACTATTTTTCTCTTGTTTACTACTATTGTATGTAGATATTTTGCATATGTGCAATAATTGTAGTTTGTATAATTGGAACTGCTGTATAATTATTTGTTGTTGTTTTTTATTTATTTTTTATCACATTTGTTATTGTTGTGGGGAATTTCTGTTATCTACTGGCGTATTTGTTATTTGACTGCACTTCATTTATACTTTTATCTTTTCAAATGGTTACAATAAAAATGTTTTATTTTGTTAGGGCGTATAATGTTTGTTTTGAAATCGTACTTGGAAAAGTTGAAATTCTTTATTTAAATCAAACAAAGTATAAATTGCATTTACAATTTGATCATATGGGTGCTTTGACTGATAGCGGGCCACCTGGCACGCGCTGCGTTTTTTTCGCCAGAGTGCGCTGTGTTCAACTCCCTCGTAAGCGTAGGGAAGTGGCTAGAAAATTATAAAGAAAAAAAATGAAGCGATAGATTTTGATCTGATTTTTGCACATTTTGCTCAAAACCCCGTCGTTGTGATGAAAAATGATTTTGAAGTTTGGACAGCAGCGTATCTATGGGAGCCAAGGGTGTGGCCGCCCCGGGCGCAACTGCTTTGGGGCGGCAAAATGGTGCTCGCAATTTGAAATTAATATTCTGGTTTTAGCATTTTTTTATTTTAGTAAATGAAAGTTAAATTTTTTTTGTTTTTTTAATCAAAAATATTTTTTTTTTAAATATTAAGAAACTTTATTAAAATAACCTGCCGTAACGGAACACAATAAGTACCCTATTCGGATTTGGAAATCTATTATTCATAAGAAACCGAGTTAGGTTCGAGTAAATAAAAAAGAAAGGAGTAACTAGTTAAATATTTTATGATTCCATTATTTTTTATTTACTCAAAACAAACTAAATGTGGTTGCTCGTCACCTCTTGTTTTTATTTTGATGTTTTGGAATTAAAAATAAACTGAAACTCCGTAAAAAGTACAAAGTCTGGTTTGAGGTAGGTATAATTAATAACTCAGCAGAAGTTTTAATGTAAAAGAAAATATATGAAAAGTATAAATAAATTTTGTAGGTTTAAAACAAGAAGTAACAACACTTAAAATAAAATGAAAACGATTTGTTTTTTATAAAATTTGCACAGTTGTTCATGATGACTATTCGGCAATAATGCGCAGTATTTTTAATTACAACAAAAAAAAGTAGGTATGCAGTGAAAAATAAAAAATGGGAAAATTGTTATGGAATATTTTTGAATTTATAATTGAAATATTTTTGATTTATTTTCTATTACAATTTAAGATAACTGTCCAATACCAAGTTGCTTAAGTCTTTTGGGGACGTCCATTAATTACGTGAGGTGTTTTTTTAAAAATTCGGACCCCTCCTTCCCTTGGTGAGATCTGGCGGGACCCCTCCTCGTGAGATTTAAATTATAATTGTTAATGTAAATTCTATGCATTAAGAAGTTGACGTGAGGTTTTCTTGACCCCCTCCTCCCCCTTGGTGAGATTTTGCCGGACCCCATCCCCCCTATTTTGACCCACGTAATTAATGGACGTCCAGAACAGAGCAATTTCTATTTATTTAAAATTTCATTTTTATTTAAATGTTTATTTATTTGTTTTTATTAATTTTTATTTACTTTTTACTTTACTTTTTTATTTTTATTTAATTTAATTTATTTATTATTTACTTCGTTCGTATCGCCAGAAAAGCTTTCAACGGAGCGCTCGTCAAGAAATGTGTAATATCAAAAGAGCTACAAAGGCAATTGCATGTGAAGGAGGAAGGAATGTTTGTGTGCACTATGTTTTATGTTTTGCTATGATTCTCAACTAGTCAATGCAGAAAATAAAATATAGTGTACTTGCAGACTATTAAACGTCGGCTAACAAAGCTTACTGATGAAGTGACGTAGCGTCATGGAAACTAGTATAAGCAGCTCGTTGGCCATTTTTTGTTCCTTTTTCTGCATTTTGCATTTGTAATTTTTTTGTTGTTTTTTGCACTAAAACTACTGAACAAACAGCTCTGTAAAATACATGTTAAATTTTACATGGTTCCAAAAACATAAATAAAGAATATTTAACTTTTTCTTTTTTCAGCGAAACCTGAGGGCAAGAATCTCAATATTGCTGAAAGTTCTGCCCATATATAATTTTTCAAAACTTTGAATTTATTTGTTTTTAATTAAACTGACTGTGTTGTGATCATTTGACGGGGCTCATCGATCACCGATTATCATTTATATGCAATGCATTTTTTTTTTAATAAAATTTCTAATTGATTAGGTGATAAGTCTTGGATACGTCTGCTTAAATTTAAAAATAACAAGTTTAGGTTAGATTAGGTTTTTTTTTGTGTTATATTATACTTAAATCATTCAAAGTATTTCGATAACTACACATTCAATCTATCGTGCAGGCACTTATTTTTTTTGTTTTGTGAGTGACCGATAAGACTGCTGTTTTTTAAATTAAAAAATAAATCTAAAATAGTGCTTAGTAGTTCATATCAAAAGATAATACAAAAGCAAAATAAGCAATTTGCAAAAAAGAAAAAACCTTAAAGAAACTTGTAGATTTCAATGTTTTTATTATTATTTTTAGCTCAACATTTAATTTAATAGGGTGCGGCGGCAGCACTTGTTCATGCGAAATTTGGATAAAAAAAAAATAAAGAAATATTTAGCAAGTAAACGTTTGTGTGTTTTAGTAAAAGTGTTAAAATTTCAATTTTCATGTGAGCACAACGCTCCTTTGACCAACCAACGCAACATTTCCGCAGAAAAAACTACAAAAACCGGGCGCCACTTGTAAATGTAAAGTCTAATTCTATTGCATTAGTCATATGGCGCATTTTACTTTGATAATATTTCATGTTATGTTTCACTATGGCCACAGCGTGGTATTGTGCATTGCTTACCTGCGTCTTTAGCTTTTACTGTATCCACAACCTGTAGATGGATTATGTGGCGTAAATAATCACCAATATGATTCATCAACTCTTTTGTATACATTTTTATTGTTATTCTGTTATCTTTATTTTCATATACTTGATCTTTTTCTGTTTCACTTTATTAAAAATCCTTGTTTTTTTTGTAAAATTTCCAAATTAATAATTTAAAATTTCGTGCACATTTCTTTGTTCCAAAATTAAAACGTCGAAGCAACAAAAAAAGACACAAAATTTTTAATTAAAGTCAATTTATTTCACTGCACATTTTCCACGATTTTAATATAAAACTGAACGTGTTCAATTACTAACAACAAATGAGTCAGTCAGTCCAGTGCGGTACCGTTCTGTCGTTTGCGACGTTCTGGGCTGGGTTCTTCGGGTCTGAGTTGTTCGTCGCTGTGTGTTATCAGTGAGTGTAGCGGAAAATAAACTCTACTTGAAACAACAACAAAAACTCTTGCTTCAAGTTGCTCTGAAAAGTAATTCGTAAATTTCCAAGTGCTGCTTATCAATAATTGATAAGATAAATACAAATTAAATAAAAAACAAAATGTTTTGTTGACGGGGTGTAAAAAATTAGTGCATTTAGTATTACACAACAGGTATCAAGGATTTGTTTGAAAATATAACTTCGGCAATTAATTAAATGAATTAATATTTTTAATATAAATAAAGTTATGGTATTTTAATGATGGTTTATTAAAAGTTTTGGTAGTAAACCAGAATATCCAAATTTTTGAGAAAGATTAACAACTTTTTTTAATGGGTTTAACCATATCTTATCTAATAGTTTTTTATATTTGTTTGCATTTCCTATGCCACATGCGATTAACGATATAGGGGTTTTCTTTAACTAATGCGCACCTGAAGAACATATTTCTATTTAAAGTACTTTTAACAAGTATGTGTCTGGCTTAAGTTTTTTAAAACCAACTTTCTTGAAATATAATAAAGTCAAATAACATAAAATAAATTGATATGAGATGACAAATAAAATAAAATAAAATAAAATAAAATAAAATAAAATAAAATAAAATAAAATAAAATAAAATAAAATAAAATAAAATAAAATAAAATAAAATAAAATAAAATAAAATAAAATAAAATAAAATAAAATAAAATAAAATAAAATAAAATAAAATAAAATAAAATAAAATAAAATAAAATAAAATAAAAAAATATTAAATAAAATAAAATAAATTAAAATGAAATAGTAAATTATATAAAATAAAACAAAAACAAAATCAATCGGTGAATTTGGCCGAAATGGGATGGTAAGCGTTCTCTAGAACTGATATCCCGCACTGGACATAGTGTCTCGTCAGTCATAACTGACCACTGTCTCATCGGCAGACATGCGGACAGATTAGGTGTTCGGTCTTTTGACTTCTGTAGAAGTTGTGGGGATGTAGAGGAGAAGGAAAATATTAAACATTTTGTTTGCTCATGCCCCGTATTAGCTAGAAAACGATATATAACACTTGGTGCATTTTATTTCAAGACCCGGATAATAGGTCAGCTAACTACTTAGTTTTATTACGAAATATGGTTGGTTTAATGATTGGGTATAATCAACTATCCTGTGGAATCACAACGGATCGTGAATTTTCATTCCATCTTACTACATATTTGCTTCGCTCTGCTCCAACAAGTAGTTCTAGTAGTGACTGCCACTCCTACTAAATGGAAAATAGAAATAGGCACTGACTTTTAAAAGGTTAAAAATAATTACATAGGTTTGCACAAATATTTTTTCTTTCAGTATTTTTGTGCGTTATTTTCGTTAATATAATCTAAAATGATAAAATTTAATAAAATAATTCACTGATATTTTCTGCATTTTTAGTTTAAGTTAGCCAGTGTTTTTTAATTAAATCATTTACCAAAGTAATAATTTTTTTGATAACGTTTTCTTTGATTAACTACAACAAGATTAAATTGAAACTTAACCCATTTAAACAGCAATGCCGCATCCAAACTTTAATCAAAGTTCAAAAGTATAAAATTTCATTACAAATATTTTTTCCTGAATAGTCTACATTTAACTTGCTGTCACATTTTTATTTTGTTATTAAAAATATTTTTTCTCCTAAGGAAAACCAACTTTTTTTAGTAGCCCTGCCATCAGGCAGGAAGTGCACTACGGTTCTTCATTCACACTAGAGTTGTGAATGTTTTAACAGAGGTGACGATTCGATGTATCGAATGTAAATTTATGTTTATTAGCTCTTACTATTTTAAATTCTTAAATTAGTTCAGGCATACATTTTTCGAGTAACAGAGCATTTGTTTTTTAAGAATCGAAGCACTTTTTAAATAGGTATATATTTACTAACATGTGCACTAAGAGAAAGGAACAAGAAACGGACTATTTCATTATCTGACCATAACTTATAAGATCACAAATATCTCGAAAACTATTAAATGATATATGAGCCATTTTCATGCCTATTTTTCAAATTTATCAAACTGAGAACTTTGATATTTTGAAAGCATCAAACGTATTTGGACATCTCTAATTCGCAAAACATTTTCTGGCTTCTTGCTTTACTTTCGTACTTTTATTTTTATTTCTTTTTTCAATTCGAGCATCCCTTTGCTGCTGTTCCTGTTTTGAACACAACATAACAGAACAACAATTTAATAATGACGACTTTAGCAGTAACCTCTGGTTGGCTCTGATGGAATCTGTTGTACCTACCTGTGCTGCATTTTTTTCCACTTGAATGCAGAAGGTGCCAAAAGCTGTGCGCGGCAACCTGTTTTAATGCTTTTCTTTTTTATTTTCTTTTTTTTGGTAGTTGCATTTTATTTTTAAAATGCTTTGTTGTTGTAATGTTAAATAAGAATTTAAAAAAGTGTAGTCATCATTTCACATTTTGTAATTACTAAGTATGTGAAGCACTATGGCAAAATTTATCTTGTCTTGCCAGAGCTAAAATTGAAATTTGATCATATTCTTATTCAAGACGGTATAAGCAATGAAAGTTCTTATTAAGTTCTTACATATTGTTAGCCAAAAAAATAAAATTGAAAACGTTCGGACTTTGAAAAAATCGAGTAGAAATTTTTAAAACGATTGAGTTTTGAACTAAAACAAGCGTACAAAACATATGCAACTGAAGTTGTATTTCAATAAAATTTATACAATACTTCTTGATTAACTTTTATATTTTGCATTTTTAATAAATAAATTAAAGTATAAATAAACAGCATCACTTTTAACAATGAAAAATGTTGAATTTAAATGCAACTTAAGTTGCAAATGTTTTGCGCGCTACTGTATGCAACAACTATTAAGGATTTAAATGCTTCAGTATTTAGTTAAAATCGCGTCGTTCTAATTCTTTTTGTTAAATCGGAAAATCCTTTTTTTTGTTGTGTTAACATGTTTGCGAGTGGGACGTTGGTTGTCACTACCATGTCTGTTGACTTCATCGCCATGATGATGATGTTGATGATAACAAAGAGCAACGTTATTTAACATTTTATTTTGAACGGGAATTATAATTTGTTTGCGCTTTATGCTCGCAGCTGGATGAATGTAGTTTAAAGATCAAGTTATGCAAATAATAAAATTTAAAAATATTAGTTAGTAAATATTAAGTTTTTAAATTTGATACTTTTTGTGTTTGTTAGCTTTTTAATAAAATCGTTGGTATAAAAAAAATTAACACATTGAAGCATTGTATCGCATACTTTCACCACCAATGACTGTAGTTTGTTAAGCTTTTTATGCGTCAGGTTAATTTTTCCTTACAATACAAATACACACAAGAACAAAAAAAAAGAAAGAAAAACCTTTAAACCCAATTCAAAAGTTGAATCACCTTTAGACGTCATGTTCTGTTAATTAACTTCGGCGTCGTACCGCGTCGCGTCACAAAAACTGCTATCAACATGAAAGAGGCAGGTACCTATATATTTTTGACAGCTTAGGTTTATCTTGAAAAATCTGCTGCTAATGTAAATAAATATTTTTATTTGAATTTCGTTTTGATTGCTATCAACGAAAGTTAGGTTTTTCTGTTGCTCAAGGTTATATAGGGAATTCGTTTATAAAAATCAAACATGATCGAAGCCCGAGGTGAACATTTTTAAAGCAAACGAGTACATAAACCATAGTTTGATTAAAATTGTTTCATGCATATGAGACGTTCTTTTACATACCAAACACTTTCTCACCGACACATCTTGGAATCGTTCCAATTTTTTTTTTCATATTCTAGGCATATTCTAGGCATAGAATAGATATGTTATCGAATATATCGAGAGATATCGAGTTACGAAGGTCAAAGGTTTTACGTTTTTTGGTGTTTTACATTCATATTTAAATAGTTATATCTCCGGTAAATTTTAACGGAAAAATATCAAATATCAAAATATCAATATATTAACTTTCTTATAAAATTTTTGCCTTAGGCATTAAATGAAAAATTAATGTCTTTTATAACAAATCAATTGTTTAAAGTTAGCTTATAGAGCGAATACCATTGGAGACCGCAAATCTTGTCGGAAATAAACAATTGATTTTTGAAATAAAAGTTAACCAAAATGCCAATAAATCGTAGGAGCCCGAATTTCGAAAGAAGCTAATTTTTTTTATTATTTTAAGTAAAATGCCGAAAAAGTTTTTTTTTGATATTTTTTTATGTTCAAAAATGGCTAGACAGCGCAAATCTTGTCAGAAATTAAAAATCTTTTCTTTAAATTAAAGCTTGTCAAAATAATTTCAACATATTAATTTAAACCAGCGATGGGTACGTAGTGGCACTTTCCGCCCTCATGGCCCAAACCGTTCGACGCACAAGCAACCAAAAAACAATTCGCAGAATTTCAACGCTATCGACATTCAAATGAAAACAAAAGACAATACACAAAGGCATTAGCGACGGTACCGCATTGTGTCTCGACGAATGAAGCTATTGTTTTTGTTTGTAGTTAGTGCAATTTTTTTTTTTTTTGGCTGTTGGCGAATTTGGAAATGAAAGCAAAAAAACTTTAAACTTTCGTTTTTTGTTACTCTATTTTGTTGTAGCGACCTTTTGCTAGATTTGCATGCCCACCGCTGATCTAAACCTCTGAGACTATGTTATGAACCAGTGGTGGCGAACGATAGCACATTGAGCCGAATAAACGCAAGCACTTTTTCCTTCGGATAAGGAAATTACTCAAATGACAATCAAAGTTTCTTGTAATAATTTTTCACATCGTGTTTTTTCGCAAATTTACACATTTGATATTTTTGCATTTTGAATTGGACCAAAAACTATTTTTTACGACAATAAGTAATTCCACGTAAAATCAACTCATGGAAACATTAAGGCTTAGGTGGATTAAGGTCCCTCCCAATTACATACTGTACTTCATAAAAAAAATATTTCTTTGCTTTGATAGTTATAAAAAATTTATAGGTCATTTTGCGCTACCTTACACATATCATAATAAAATCTTCACAAATGTGATGTTAAAATCTGTGACCTACTTTAGATGAATATTGCCCTTTAAGTTAACACATCACAACACAACCCACAGCAAAAAAAAAACGATAATTTCAAGCAATTTCTTCTAAGGGAACACTTCTATAATGAGCTTTAAACTTATTACACAAGAATTTATAGCACACACAAAAAAACCGAGGACTTTGCCAAATTTTTTTGCTTTCCTTTCTACTTTTTTTGTTGTAACTAGTCAAGTCATAAATATCATAAAGTTCTGTTTATGTTTATATTTTTTTCCCCCCTATTTCGTTTTTTGCTCATGTCTAGGAATGGATGAATTGGTTGGAGTGAATATGTAACAGCAGCCACTTTGCGGAAGGCGCCACACTTAATGACTTTGATGGGTTAACTACCATACAAGTATTTCTATATTTGCGTATGATAAAAAAAAAATTATTTATTTTTATCTGAACTACAATATTTTTTATTTTTTTAAGATTTAGATTTATGATATATAGTTTTTCTATAGAATGATATGTGCATATATAAATGCCGGTTTTAGTACGATGAATTTCATAGAGTGAGTGTCCGAACTTTTAATTCAAATAAAACAATAACCAATTGAAATATCTCGAAACTTTTTTATTTCTACGAAAGGACATGCAACGTCATTAATGTTTGAAATCAATATTGGGCATATGTCCGTGGTTACCTCTTTCGAAGCACATTCTGTCAGTTCAATGTTCGACTACTTTTCAAACAATTGCCGTCTATTTCCGCAAGTCCTGTACTCAAATTAAAGAAAGCATTAATAATCCTAAAGTATGGCTGATTTCAAAAGCAATGTTATTTTATAAAAATCTAGTTTATCTAATTCATGCCCAATTTTTGTTATGAATTGTTCAATAGATTAGTAATAATATGAGCTAAATATTTTGCAATTTTATCAAATGTTAGCAGTAAAAGTTTCTCAGAGACGCTCTACTTTGTTTATTTATTTTGCTTAAGTAAAAAGATAAAACAAATTTTATGAGACATGATTTTTATAGATCATAAGATAAGATTAGCTTCTGGTTGATGCAACGCATTTAAAAACTTTTTTTTTAATTTTACTTTTAAAAATTAGAAATAAAGAAACTTAATTTTTTTAATAATTTTAAAGAAAGCTGAGATTTTTTCCTATAAAAGCCTGTATTTACCAGCAAAAATCATCAGAAAGACGTGCAAACCTAGATAGTTAGTAGATTTGAACTTAGTTCGAAAAATCTGAATTATGATTAAAGGTTTTCATGGCACATACTTTTCTCGAGCCATTGCCGAAATTTTCTTATATTTCATGTTTTTAGCATCTGCCGAAAATCAAAGCTACAGTGAGTAAATTTGAACGCTACCAATAAAATGTTAATTAAGAAAAATATTTCAATAAGTATAGTTTTACCACGATTATCTGAGAATATCTGCTTTGAAATGCAATTATTATAATTCGCTTTTTTTTATCATTGCCACTTTTGTTGACGTTCCACAACAATGCATTCACAATTACCGCAGTGACGAGACGAACTGTCGACTTTACGCCATAAATTATGCTGTTCCATTTGACATATTTTTATTTTTGTAGTTAAAGCGTCGACTAGTTCTAGTTTTATGATGTATATTTCCGTTTTAATTTTTATGTTCATTTAAAAAATATAAAAAAGGAAAATCTGTTTCTATCGCATTACATTATTTAATAGGTTTTGCATGGGCAATTATTAATGTTTATTATAATGGATACCATTGCTCGCTCTTCGTTGTTTTTTATCGATCATTGATCGCTAGCTGCTTCTCCCCTACTGTGCATTTCTTTATCAACTGATCACTTTGTTTTTCTCAGCAAAAAGTTATTACAACTTTTTCAACGCAACAGTAGGGTTAAAAAAAAACAAAATGAATTAAAAATGTGAAAAAATACACTTGTTCGTCAAATTTCATTAAGCAGGAAGTTCATCAAATTACAGCTTAAATGTTATAGCTGTTACGCTTCAATAAATAATTGTTTATATACTTGAGTTTAAATATAGAAAAATACTATACATTTTTGTATGTATGTGGAAATAAAAAGGTAATTAAGTTTTGAATAATTATTTCTAGGCGTATGAAAATAATTATAAATTATGGCTTTATAATTATCATTTACAATTAAGCTTTTTCATTTCATAAACCTGGACTTTCTTACAATACAATACTTGAATTGAAATCAAAATAAGAAATTTGTATTTTACAGAGCTTTTATGTTCAGTAGTTTTAGTGCAAAAACAACAAAAAATTACAATCGCAAAATGCATTAAAGGAACAAAAAATGAGCGACGAGCTGCTTATACTAGTTTCCATGACCGCTACGTCATTTCATCAGTAAGCTTTGTTAGCCGATGTTTAATAGTCTGCAAGCACACTATATTTTATTTTCTGCATTGACCAGTAAAGAATCATAGCAAAATCATAAACATAATGCACACACATGACGTAGCTGTCATGGAAACTAGTATAAGCAGCTCGTTGCCCATTTTTTGTTCTTTTAATGCATTTTGCGATTGTAATTTTTTGTTGTTTTTTGCACTAAAACTACTGAACATAAAAGCTCTGTAAAATGAATAGTTATTATATTTTACATTGTTCCAAAAACACAAATAAAGAAAATAAGAAATCTTTTAACAGTGACTGTTGTTTAGTGATTAGTGCCTACATGTCCAGCTGGCACAAAAAAAAATTTTAAATTAGGATCTCACGTAAATGTAATGAGCTCTAAAATAAAATTTATAAAAAATTTCAACAAGTTCAAAATTATAATACACAAGCTAAGGAAGAAATGTTAAGGTAAATTTGTTCTAATTTTTAATTTATTTAGTTTTTCGTGCTTAGACAAACACGAAAATCTTACCCAAAAAATCTTAAGTTTTCGCCTAAAATTTTATATGAATTTTTTGGAATAGTAATCTCTTTTTTTTTTGCCGAATAGATTGTTTTAAGTTCTAGGGCATTTTTTCAAATAAAACAAGATTCGTAAGCTTTGGGATATTTTTTAGGAAATTTTTCTTTCTTTTATTCCTTCAAAGGATTATAGGTTCATTTATTTTAACATTGAGTAGGTTAAGTAGAACATCTCTTATTTAATAAACCAGAGCTGGGTAAAAATGAATACTGTGTCATTACCATGGAAAAGAAAATGATTCCTCTGTCGATTTCATTACAGGAATCAAAATTATGAATTGAAATGAGCTGATGGCCGCTAGTGCTCTTAAGGCCACCCGGTGGTCTAGAATTTTGGACAAATCGATATAGTTTTTTTTAATATTTCCAAAGTACAATCTTTTGAGAATATACTGTTAAATTTTTGTAATGATATTGACAGTATTTTAGGTTATACACCCCTTATAGCAGGTAGCGAACGGTTGGCCCGCGTACGAAAATAATGAAACGTAAAACTTTAAACTCATTTATCTCGAAACTACTTTTTTCTGCTCGGCGGGATAAAAATAAAAAAAAACCATTCATCCGATTAATCTCAAATTAGAATATGTTATACAGATTTACAGTTGCTATGGCCCGTGCCTCTTCTTATTTTTACGTAAGAAAACTACTGAAAAATGGTCTGTTTCCGATATTTAAATTTCAAGAACGCGCCATTCTGTCAAAAACTTTTTTTTTTAGTTCTTGAGGCAGGTGCCATAGCTACACCCATATAGATTAATAATTTCTTTACTTTTTATACTTTTTTTGAAGGGGTCATCTTCAGCGTCAATTTTTATATAGTTAATATTGTTTTTTGATTATTATAAAAATGTTGTTGTATGCTCCTTGAGTGAAATAATATACATACATGCAAAGTTTAATTATCTTCACCTTCAAAAAAAATTTTCAAAATGCCTTAAATGTACGGGTGCTTAACGAACCATTGTGGAATAATGAATTATTTGGTAATAGTTATTTAATTAATAATAATATGAATTGAAAGGAATTGTAACCAAGAATTTGATTATTTGAATTGAATTAAGTGGAAAGGTCGAACGTGTGCAAAAAAAATGCGCGAAGTCATCGTAAATGATGCCCAAAACCCATTTTCAATATTTCCGCAACGATTGGTGCAAACAATTTTTTTTTTTCGAAAAATGGTTTGAAAGTGGTCTTCTTGAGTGCATGGTACCGTCTCGGGTGGTGTTCAAATTGTATTTTCCATCCTTCCGTTCCGATTAGATTTGTTTTACAAAAACAACAAATTGAATTCGTTTTTTCAATTCTTTAAAGAATCAAATTCCGTGTTAACTATTGCTACCTTTGAGAAAGTTAGAAATTTTTATTAACTACTGCAACGAAATTAACAAAGGTTCAAAGTTATCTTTTTTATATTGTAATTGGAAAAGTCGATACCGAAATTTAATTCTTTGGAGAGGAATCAACATTTTCCAATTCCAAATTTTTATTACTGTAACTGAATAAACAAATATATCATTACTTTTACCATAGAAATGAAAAAATCAAGTCCCAATTTCCTGGAATGGAATCAAAAAGTTTCATTTCTAAATTTTTCTGTAACTAACTGAATCGACAACGGAATCATTACTTTTACAACGTAATTAAAAGCTTGAATAAAATACCTTGGATTTAAAATTTTTGAAGAATTTGATACCCAAAGGAATGATTCCTACCAAGCTGTGTAAGCAATTAACCGACAGACAAGACATTATCGGCAAAATAAAGAGAAAGTTTTCAGCTTAAATACGTATAACACACAATTGACTTAAGCAACTTTATAATCAAATAAAAATTTCGACACTTTTTGAATAATCAATGTAACAGCAGACTATAAAAAAAGTTCCCCCATTGAGAAACGTTAAAGTAATTTTCACTTTTAAGTTTGAGATATAAAAATATACAATCGCATAAACTTAACAATTCATTAGTTTCATAATAAATTAATTGTCTCGATTGGTTTGAAAACAAATTTCCATTTTCATTTCGATTCCATTTTAAGCGGGCAACTACCGCTGCAACAGCAATGTCTCCAGCTTTGCTGCAACGCGGCATCGAATTGAAGCTATAAATACGAGTAGTTATATACATAAATATATTTGAATTTTCCAGCATATAAAACTAACAGACAAGACAACCGAATGCAAGAGGATTTCCATATATTCGTTGAGAAAAAAATTAGGTCATTGGAGCGCAGCACAATATTGCTGTGAACGACCGAACCCAAACCAAACTGATCAGTTCAGCAAAAGAAGAGTGAAAGATGCTGCAGCTGACATTTTTATTTATGGAACCACTTGTTTGCTGGTTTTATTTTTTTTTTTCTGTCCAAATGATTGAACGTGTTCCCTGTACGTAAAAGAGCCTATGCAAGATTCTAAAGAACGTGGCTGACTGAAAGTGTCACCTTAAGTCAATTAGGCGATATGAATATATTTAGAAATTTTTTTTCTTTTGTAGTTATTATGTTAGGTTTCGTAATTAACATTAAAATCTTTCGTTTATATAAGATATATTGTTATTGTTGTTTTTGTTTTACTTACAATTCAATGACGAAGTGAAAAACTTGATCTTTTCTAAACCTGTTCTATTTGTGTGTAACTGAGGCAGTTCATCATTTACTACCCACTCACAAGTTTGCATGTTGTTTTTTTTAATGTCTAACACCAAATAGAAGCGATGTCATTTGAAAACTGAAAAACAATCGACTTGTCGCCGTCCAGTTGTATTTGTATATCGTATCAGTTTTTTCTATAATGCATTTAAAAGCTAGCTGTTTTAAAATAACAATTAATTCTGAACGTTTTGGAATTGTGGACTATGTTTGTTAAATGTATCCAAATTGAGTCAAACTTTGTACTAGAAATCAAAAGGTACCAGGAGCATGACTAGTGCGTACCAGCAGCTATATTTAAAACGGCTTAAGTTTACTTTAGCTGACATTCTCTAACTTTATTTTTTTAGGGGTAATAGGGGGTTAAAAGAAGAAAAAAAATATGAAAAAAAACGGGTCGCTCGGATCTAGTTTCGGAGATATAGCCATCGGATGTTGCGGATATAGCTTTTGTAACCCCCTATTACTTGTAAAAAAATTGAGAACGTCAACTAAAGTAAACCTGTTCCTTAAAAACTGAGTCGTAAAACGGTTAAAAGTGGGAAAAATTTGGTGACCATTTTTTTTTTGGATCGTTTACCAAAAAAAGTTCATATCACAAAAATCGTCCAATTCCTTGCTATATCAGAAATATGTACTTGAATTCCTATCAGAGCCCCGGCTTTGACATGATATTCCGGGCCTGACCGGGTCAATCCCGATCACTTGGTAACTCGAATGTTGGGGGCATCAAACTTTTTTTGAAGCCACTAAATATATCAAATCAATGCACTGTCCATTTTCATAAACTTCAATTGAATTAAAGCGGCTGCACTGGCAACCTACACAATCCCGCTAAAAATATCAAAAATCAAAGCCGATGATGTTGAATCTTTGATCGTCGTCCATCGCCGAGGAGCACAAAAAGGATGCGCACAAATTCAATGAACGAACAAACAAAACAATAGAGCAAGCAAAGTGAAAACGAAAAAAGAAAACAAAACAAAACTAAAACAGAGCGAAAGCATACACATGGGGGAGGAAAATAAAAAAGGAGGCTATGACAATCAAGTGGAAGTGGTAGAAAAATCACCAAAGGATATAACAAGAAGAAGAAAAAAAGAACCACATTTTGGCAAAATCAGAAAATGCAACCGAATGACAGACCAAAAAGCAGGACAACATCAAAGAAGAACGCGGCCGCAGGAGCTGAATACACACGATTTTGAAGTAGCGAACGAGTTTAATTTTTAGAGTTCCAATTTTGAGAAATTTTTTCTTTTTGTTTTGGAACATTTTTTTTTCTTTTTCACTTACCGTTTAAGTCCTTTGTCAGCTGGGATCGTGTCGACATTTTGACTAAATCAAATGCAATACTTTCTTCTTTTAAAGCGATTTGTATATGGGCGTGTTGTTGTCCTCAAAAACAGCAAACAACCACAAATTGAGCTAAACTATATGCACAAAAAATAAAAGAGGAAGCACAACGATAAAACAGGATTTTCAAGGGCCGGGCTGCTGTTGCTGACGTGAAACTGGATTTACAGCCACTGCCTGGAAGCTGATATTTCTTTTAAATATCTTATTTTTTTAGTTTTGAATTTTGCACTCTAATACGAAATCTGTCGGCAATGTAAATTATATCTTTACTTGCTCCAAAATTCTTAGTACACAAAATATATATTTTTTAAATTTACGCTTTAGCTGCTGCACTTTATCCACTTTTTTTAAAAAAACTTCCTTTTGCACTTTTATACACCACCGAAACCAACAAATTGCAATGAAAATATAAAATTTTCCAATTTCCACCCTTGTCGTGTGGTGATGAAAAAATATTTCACTTTTTAAAAAACCTTCTCTTGCACTTATTCTTTAAAACTTATCTGCTTACGTTACACCCAATAATGCAAAATTTCACATTTTAAATATTTTTATTCACTTTTCTTTCATATAAACAAAATAAACACAATTTTCAATTTTCCAAAACGTACAACACCAATGACAATCGACGCTCGCACTAGCACTCGAAGTTTGACGCACGACAGCAAAATCGAAATGCCAAAAAAATGCTCTGCTGTTTTTATCACGAAGCAAAATCGAAAACCGAACGATAAACAGCGAAGAACTGAAATAGGAATGTCACTCGAAAAGAAATGTCAGCTTACAACCAGGGGTTTGCTCGAATGTCAACTACACTTTAAAAATATATTGCCAGAGTACAACCAATAATTAATCACGTTGAAAAGATATACTGTGCGACAAATAGCTGGGGTCAGTGATCGGCGGGGCTTCTGACTACCGGGAAAAGTTATATCGGTCAAAAAAAGTTATACGTGTCCCGGCGTTTCGCTGTGTCTTTAGCTGATGATTCTTTAGCTTATGCAGAATATGAATCTAACTTTTTGTTCCCAATAATTTCTAATAAAACCATATTTGTTACAAAAGTTGGGAAGTATAGGAAGTGTGATAGTTTTCTTGTAAAATATTGGGGTGTTGCATTTAATGAACATTTGCCCATCATACATAATATTTTTAATAAATAAATTATATTCTGAAAATCTATCTATCACCATGTCGTAAATTTAAAAAGCTTGTACACGAGAGGCCACTTTCGCAGTATCCATTAGCCTTTTCTTTCCCCATTGTGGTAAGAGAACTCAAGATTTTAGAAAGAAAATTTATCACATCAAAATTGCAAACATAGTTACGTTGATTTGGCAAAACATTATTTTTCGAGCTATGATGATTTTATTAAATTCTACCTATATCTTATTAAAGGTTATTTTAATAAAATATGTAACATTATTTATTTTCCGCAATCCGTATTTTCGACAATATGCTTTGAGTTTATAGATTTTATGATCATTCAATTATAAACGATAAAGCAAACTGTTAAACTCATCCCTGGAAGTAATATTTTTTATATTTGAATTGACTTACGTGCTTACAAACTAATTTTGACATTGAACGTTAAAAATATTTGTCAGAGAGAAGAAACATTTGCCATCGCACTTACCATCTCAATTGAACCATATATTTTAATATTAATGTAATATTAAGAGCAATTTACCAACACTGAGTAGAAGCACCCCTGTTTTGACATTGACAATTTTGACAACAGGACGGAATAGGAAAAAAAATAGCAAAATTAAATTGAACGATCGTAGTGCCAGTGCACGACCAAAACTTTAACAGAAAAGTAAAATAATCAACATGGCAAATTTGGGCGCAATGAATAAAATTATGCGGCTACAAAAGTTGCTCTTATCCTTAAGTAAGTTTAAAATCATAACAGTTTAATTTGTGAGTTTAGTGTAGAATAAAAAACGATTTTCCATCTTATGAGTTTTCGCAATCATTTCACAACGTTGAAATTTGACATTTGTGAAGGGGAAAAGAAATAAAAATCAACCGTGGGTCAGAGCAACATTGAAAACGCAAATTTAACGGAGGAGTTTGCTTTGCTTTTTTCTACCGAATAAAGTAGTAGGCTGAATTAATATTGACATTATTTTTATAAAAATTTATGAAAGATACAAAAAAAACCTTTGAATTTCAATAAAATTATGTGTTAAATTGTAATAAAATATAAAAATATTAGAAGCAACAAAGAAAAAAAATTCTCCAAAAAAATTACGCAAAAATTTGCAAGAAAAAGAAGTTTGAAAACTATCGTGTAGGAAGCATCAATAAACCTTATATTAAAATGGAAAACCCATTCCGTGAGGATTCATTATGGTCAGTTACCAAAGACTATGAACTTTTAAATTTGAACGAAACGTCCCTGTTGTCGGTGCCCGCACCAGAGGTTCCGGCAAAACCAAGTCATTCTCACAATCTAATGAAACTTATTAAGCAACTTATTGTGGAAGGACAATATGACGCTGTGGCGTTACTCTTCAATCCAGAAAAGTCGCCACGTAACGTGGAAATCCTGCGCACCATCGCCAGTGATGTACTGCATGATGTCTGCATGCCCCACCTCAATGATGAGGTGTATGCGAACAACATGCAGCTTTTTAATTGCATAGAAAATTTACTCTCAATTCTTTGTAAGCATGGGCCGGCGGAGGTTCTCCTGCTCGAAGTACTTGAACTGCTGGAGGGACAAAAGAACTCAGATCAACTTTTTATCTCCACACTGAAGGCATTGCAGGTGCTATTGCTGCGTTTGCTGGAACACAAACCAGGCGCTTTAGAATGGAGCTTCAATTCGATTATTAGCTCTATGGAGAAGTCACCATTGCCAGATCATCTTAGCGATGGTTATGACCTCAAACAACAGCAGCTCTTGGAGCAAGATGCTGATGTACAACGTTTGCTTATGAGCTACATAACAGTTGGACTTTTTTATGAGCCCTTGCTGGAGCGTGTAATACAACTTTCACATGCTTCGAGAAATTTTCGTGCTGTCGGCGCTAATGCACGCAATGTTTTATGCTGCTTTCTGGTTCAGCTACTTGGAAAACCTTTGGCACTGTTAGATTTGCATATAAATGCACCCACAAGCATAGGCACTGAAAAGCCTGCAAAAGCGCCAGCCAATAGCTATACTTTGCAGTGCGCTTGCAACATTACGAAATCCATTTCTGAATGTGTTGTTGATCCTTTTTATTTTCTTTCGTTTGTCGAACAGCGCGTGCGTTTCAAACCAAAGTTAGATGATAGTCGCGGTGTCTATGAAATGAGCTCTCACAACGTTTTTCTTATCGAAGAAAAGCTGCCAATGCTTGGGCTTGCAATTTACTATTATATGGTGATAGTAGAAGGTGTAACGTTGGAGCGGGTACCTAAAGTCTATGCGCCGCTTTATATCCTCGAGTCGGGTATTTATCTTGTGACCGAATTGTTGACTCAGCCAGAACCTCCGCTACATTATCGTGGACTGCTGTTGGCCAAGAGTCTGCTAGAGCAGCTTCAAGGAGAAACCATACCGGCCGTGCAGTTGGAGCTAACAGTTCATAGAACTTTTTGCCATGCGCTTTGTAATGTTGTCGGTTACTCTTCACTGCAGCACATTCGACAATTGGGTGTAACTTTGCTCCGTGCGTACATACTTCAGTTTGATGATGAAGGAAAATATATAATACTCCAAAATCTTTTACGCTCCGTAGAACACACAGGTATTTCGGGTTATTTAGCTGTCACCTACAAAGATCTAGTCGCGAACGCATTAGTATCGCCCAGCGAAAACAATGCTCCGTTGCCGACGTTTTTCACAAGTGACGACTTTCGTGAAATACTTTTGCAGCATATATGTAAATTGCCAAATGGTGCTGCAACTGATTTCATAGAACAATCAGATCGTGTTATTTCTTCACTAAATACTCTACGTTTCTTTGCGCTCAATGATTTGGAAAATCGTACAGGTTTTTGGGATTTCGCTGATGTTATAGAACGTGATTATCTCGCGCCAATGCGCGATGGGTTACACTTGTCTGCTGCTCACTACAAGGCAGAATTGCTTCGCATTGAAAGTGGTCTGGATGAAGCGGATGAGGCTGAAGAGCGCGCACGCTTGAAGGTGCTGAACGTCAATATTACAAATATGCCATCGCAATTAGATTTTGAAATAGATCGCAAACATAAAACAGATATTTTAAATCAAAACATGTGTGCATTGGACTTGATGCGCAGCCTCTTAGCACGTGCTACAGAATGTATAGAAAAGGCGCCGCGTAAACCTGACAGACATAAATAATCGAACCTTATGTTGAAGCTGCTATTTGTGTATAAAATTGACTTTATATTTTGGTAATAACGGAATAAAAGAACAAATAAACTATTTTTGCGTATTAAATTAAAAAATGTTATAAACCGTAAATATCATTGTTGAGAGATATAATTTTGTGTAGTTTAAAATGCAAAACAAAAGTAGTACTGAAAATTAGAAGGTTTTTTTTAGACAGTCTGAAAGATAAAAATATTAAATTTGATGACTACGAACTTGGTCGGATATGTTAAGCCACCTAGATACAATAATTTGGACATATTAGCATAAGACGGTTTAAGTGACAAATTGAATCTTGTCGCAGGACACGACTTATTTTGTATATTTGCTGATCCTGTGTTCTCTTAGGTGATGAAATAAAAATCCTGAAAAATTTTTGAAAAATTCAAAAAACTTGGTAGATATTCAATTTTGAAAACTTTAATCTTTTTTAAAGAATCATAATTAAACATTATGTCTGACACTCATTCAGTATAGAGCAATCTTGTAAATTGTTACTTATTGATCAATGCTATTTGTATTCAACAAACATGACAAAGATAACAAATGGAACAATTTAATCTGGTAATTGGTTACATATGTTTTGGCTATTACCACATAGCCTCATCAGACCAGTTTTTGGTTAATGTTGTACTTGGACTCGAACCCCTGACCGTTCATGCGTTGCAATTGCATACTTTGCGATGACCGCTCTAACACTTGAGCTACTGATCAATAAGTAAAAATGTGCAATATTGGTATTTGCTGAATGACTGTAAGTTCATAATGTTTAATTATAATAAAAATAATCAGTCGCTAAAATCAACTTTTTTAAAGAATCATAGCTTGGGTTCCTTTCGAGGTCGTGTGAAGACAAAACACTGTTTCTTATGGCAAACAATATTAAACTCTAATAAATATATTGAAAATATTGGATGGCAATCTAGTTATGGATAGTAATGGGTTCAATCACTGGTGATAAAAAGGTACCGGATGATTTTCAATGCTATCCTGGTGTTGTATCATTTAACAACATTTGTTTTTGTCTGGTGCTACGAAATCAAATATTAAATGATCGCATTAGTAAGATAAATGGTATCAGTAAGTAAATGATATAGAATTGATGATTTTAAATGGAATAAATTATACTTCAAATGGATAGATACTCGTAAGTGACATCAGACCATATTTCACATAAAATCATTTCTTGAATGTGAAACTTCGCTTAGTGCTACAACTGCAAATTAGAAACGTTACTTAAGAGTAGTAACTATTGTTTGCCATTCTTATAACATTAAACGTCTACCTTGAAACTTTCACCTTCATATTGGTAATGTGCGTTAACAAAAACAAAGGTCAGAATGTCTCAAAACTAAGTGTTGACGTAATTACTGATGTTAATTAGCAGCAAAATGTGGCTTCTACGCAAATTAATAGCCTCATAAAGCTTGCCTTTGTTTACAATCTCTAAGTGATTTTCGCTACCTCGCCATTGAGTAAATTTTTGTAATTAGCAGCTATTTATTAATATGATTACTTTGTCTCATTGTAGACTATCACAATTACATGCAACAGACAGCCGCAGCGTCATCCAACAGTAATACTCTTGCTATATTGGTACGCAATCAACAAAGAAATGACCTACGCGCATGTGCAACACAACAGCAAAAAACTCACCACCCCACCACTATTAATAAATCTCCGCAGCGCTATTATAGCAACAGTGGCAGCGGCTTATTACCACCTACAACTTCTACAGCAACAGGAACAACAAGCGCATCACCTGCTAGCAGTATCGATGAATTTCGTGCGCGTGAAGAGCAACGCGAACAAGAATTTGCACAGCAACAAGCAACTGAAGAAGCTAAATCCAAACAAGAAACCGAAGATGATGCCAAACGCGAAAAGGTCGATGCGATACGACAGCGAATTTTAGCTGCAGCATTAGCGCATGTACCAACACATGGTTGGACGCGCAATGCCATAGCACAGGGTGCTGAAGAGGCTGGTTTCCCCAGTGTGGTGCATGGTATGTTTCCTGAAGGAGGATTTGCGCTTGTTTCCTACTTTAATGGTCACGCCAATGAAGAGTTGGTCAAACTTTTACAACAAGAGACAAATAATGGCAAACGAGAAATAACAGATCCTGTTGTGTTTCTTGTGCGCGCTGTGCGTAGGCGTCTGGAAATGATTGTGCCATATAAGTCGCAATGGCCGCAAGCTTTGGGCTTAATTGCGCTGCCACAGAATGCGTCCACAGCGTTGGCGCAAGTACTGACGATAGTCGACGATATTTGTTACTATTCTGGTGATCGTTCAGTAGACGTAAGTGGATGCCATGATTTCAGTCGACGGCAAAAAATACTTTTTTTTGCTTTATACCAGACTATACAGTGTGCTCTTTATGAATCTGAAATTGAGTGCCTGCTTGCTCCATCAAGTGAAACAGTTCGGTTCGAGTTAACATGATAATAAAAACAGAAAGCGTGTAATATCAACACACACTAGAAGCAAATTAATCTTAAGTTAAAATAATTTTAAATCAAAGCAAATAAGTCGATAAAATTCTAGGTTGTCTTTTGTTGTGCCAATGACAGTATCGGAAAACATTAAAAAAATCTATTTAAATCCGTAGAAACTCATTGAAAAAGCCGATAATATTTGAAAACTATCGAACAGTATCAGAAACAGAATCCAAAAGAGAAATATGTAGCTGAAAAAATTAGAAAAGTTCGACTAGTATCGAAAAAGTGGAAAAGTATTGAAAAACATCAGAAAAGTAGATAAAAGTCGCAAGGTATCGAAATACATAAAAAAGTCGATAAAAATCAGAAAATCGAAAAATACCATAAATCGACATAAGTCAAAACTATCGAAATATGTATATTGAAAAATTTGATAAAAGTGGAAAAGAATTAAAAAAGTTCAGAAGTATCGAATAGTTTGGAAAAATTAGATTAAAATTGGAAAGTATCAAAAAGTCGATAAAGTCCAAAAGTATCAAACAATAACGAAAAACATCGATAGGGATGTCCTCGTACGAAATTTCATTAAAGTTCAGAGAATTGACGAATGAATTGCCTACAGGCCCGCTTATGTTCAAATTTTTTAAGCTTTAATATTCCCGCATTAATCTTCAGTAAGGAGTAACACTTGTTTTACGTAAATGGGCTCAGTAGTTAAGAAGCTAAGGCTTAGCTTGAAGCTTTAATGTCTCCGTGCGAATTGGAAAAGTGATCCAACATTACAAAGAAGTAGTACATGTTTTTATTTTGTCTTCAGCCTTTGTTTTGGCAATCACGATTGTATTAAAGCAATAAGATTTTGTTCGAAAAAAAAACTAACGTGTTCTAAATAAAAACATAAAATGTAGGTTCTAGAGCTAAACGGGCTTGGGTTTAGCGACCCAAAATCCATAAAGAGCACATAATTTGACTGCTGTAAAAAAAAAATAAATATGTGACCCTATGCATTTTACTTAAGGAACAAATCGCTCAAGAATTGAAAAACATCAAACTTTGAGCAATTTTACCTTCGCTACGTGATTTTTTTTTTTATTTTATAAAATTTTTTCTGAATTTTTTATCATCTTTCACTTTGAAGTTTGGCTGGTATACGCGCCGCATCGGTTTAGCGACTATAATGAAAATGACTGAATTATATTTACTGCAAGACAAATCACAAGATCATGCAAAAACATGGGAGTTTCTTCAAAATCGTATGGATGAAGCGGTACAAATGCAAATGATGCTTTCACAAACTGAAGGTGTGACACAAACAGTACAACGTTCCTTTAACTCAGCTTTCATAACGGTAAGTAATTTGATATTTAATATTTTATAACTTTTCTAATTCAATATATCTTACTTTATAGGCCCGCAATATTCTTGGAATTGGTTATAATCGTTAGAATAAAAACGATAGCGCTATATAAATTGCCAAAGGAAAGAGATCCTAAGCAGAACAGGACTACAAAATCCAGTCTATATTTGCACACTTTTTATTTTCACTATTGTATGTATAAGTAGGTTTTTTCAAGGTAGTTGCTATTTTAAATTTATTTTATCAGCATTATTTAAAGGACTTTGGTAGATTTGTAAATTAATTTATACCCCATAGTTTTTTTTTCACATATGTATTTAATTTTAATAGGAGCATAGAAATAGCAATAACAAAAATTGCCTGAAAGTGCTGTTATGTAAATGAAGAGACTATTTTAAGAAAAAATAAATAAAAATAAAAGAAAGAACAACCAAAAACAAAACCTTAACTTGGTTGTTGTGAAGCAGATATATGTACATATATACGTAATTATTTTGTTGATAAGGTGTTGTACATTAAATACGTAAGACGTTCGTGGAGATTTTGAAGCTCCTACCCTAAAAAGACAGAAAAAATACAATATTTTTCGTTGCATTTCTACATTTCCAGCGTTTTTTTTTTTAATGTATTTTGAGAGTTTTTATAATTTTTTTATATTTTTGCTAAGGGTCACTTAACTAAAGATCGTCCATATGGCGACTGGCAAGTTGAAAATCTTTTAACCTAATTTTTTTTATAGTACAACCTCAAGTTTCATCAATATAGGTATGTAGATCATGGTTTTTGGAAATATAAATAAAAAAAACAAGTAACAGAGAAAATCGAACAATAAATTAGTATTGATCCTCAGAAATTTCATCGAGCAGTTTTTTTGTTTTAATTCATGAATTCCGCAAAAATATATACTTTTTGTAATGAATAAACACCGGAGAAAAACAAAACACAATTTTTCCTATTTGCCCGTTATGAGTCAGATAAAATTTTATTAAATGCAAAGTTAAATTATTTGTCTTTTTGTTTATGTACATGATATAAAATATTTAATACTAAATAATTAAAAAAACAAAATATTTTTACTTATTAGATTTTTCTACATACGAGCATATAAAATATTGGAAAATATTTTCAGTCATAATTTGGAGCTCTTTAAAATTCTTTGTTATTGTATAAACTTTTATAATAAGGGTACTTGCTGTATGTGGTAAATATATGTACATACATATGTGCAAAGTACATAGCATAAAAATCAAACCAAAAATATTAAATCTACGACATTTAAGAATTGGATCGAATTCCCTCATTGTTGACATGAATATCTTAAAATATTTTGTCTTAAGTTCTTATGTTATACAAAATGCGAATCAAATTCGCTAATTTAATATTTCAGTTTACTATATTTTTATAATTTTTTAAAGTTCAAGTCTTTTCATCTACCTACATCTAATGCTAAGCCATACAAATAGCACGAATTATAATAGATATAGTATAGATATGTATACATATATAGAGCGTGTGTATGTACATATACTAGGGTTGTTCAGAAAAAAATTTTTTATCGAATTTCTTGATGATACTTTGGAATCACGTTCTACATCATGGAAGAACATCACATGCATTTTTTCAGATTTTTAAATGCATTTTTTAAGGTGTCTCAAAGCAAAAATATATTTTTATTATTATTATTGTTAGCATTAATTATAAAATGTCGTCAAACCATTTGAAAATGTTGTTCTAGAGTAACTTAAAAACATTCATTTTGTCTGTCTACGTTCTAATATTGACACAAAAAAAATTTGAACCCTCTTAAATAACGAAAAACTGCTTTAAAAAGGCGAAATTTAACGTTTTTTTTTAAAGAAAAAGTGATCGTGCTTTAAATAAAATTAACTTTTTTTAATATACAAAATCTCATTCGAAAGAGCTCTCAAAAACCTTTAAAACAAGATATGGTAAGACTTTTTTGGTCCAACAGGCTTGATGATATAACGTTTGAAACATAGTGATGAAGCTTTTTTTTTCAAAACGAGCGGGTCGGTTATAGATTTAATGGACCCCTGATGTGTGTTGTGTTTCATATTCTTCTTTAAATGAATACTTACCTTATAGCTGACATTAAAATCTACAGTTTAAGGCTAAAAGGTTCTACAAAATCTTAAACTGTAGATTTTAATGTCAGCTATAAGGTAAGTATTCATTTAAAAATGAATATGAAACACAACACACATCAGGGGTCGATTAAATCTATAACCGACCCGCTCGTTTTGAAAAAAAACCTTTATCACTATATTTCAAACGTTATATCATCGAGCCTGTTAGACCAAAAAAGTCTTACCATGTCTTGTTGTTTTAAAGGTTTTTGAGAGCTATTTCGAATCAGATCTTGAATATTAAAAAAAAAATAATTTTATTTAAAGCACGATGACTTTTTTCTTTAAAAAAATCGTTAAATTTCGCCTTTTTAAAACAGTTTTTCGTTATTTAAGAGGGTTAATTTTTTTTTGTCAATATTAGAACGTAGGTTTTAAAGTTCATTAAAATACAAACAAAATGAATGCTTTTAAGTTACTCTAGAACAACTTTTTCAAATGGTTTGACAACATTTTATAATTAATGCTAACAATAATAATAATAAAAATATATTTTTGCTTTGAGACACCTTAAAAAATGCATTTAAAAATCTGAAAAAATTCATGTGAAGTTCTTCCATGATGTAGAACGTTATTCCAAAGTATCATCAAGAAATTCGAAAAAAAAATGTTTTCTGAACAACCCTAATGTATACGTGTGTTCATAAATCATTTTTGATCGATAATGTTGCATTGTTTACCAAAGTGGGTTAAGGTAAGCATCATCACTGTTGGCAGCCTCCTCTGGTCTATATGAAGCATGAAAATGAAAGAACGAAGTGATATTAGTTAGGGTATAAATTTGAGCTTGCTTACATAGCAACATATGTGCGTAAATAGTATAAAACGCTTTTGATATCCTCGACTTTGTATTATTTCTTTAAAAAATTCAGTTTGCAGATACTTTTTTAGCTTGCGAGATTTTGTTTTTTGCGGCACTATTTTTCTGAAATGAATTCAAAATTTTTACCAAATAATCGACGGATTTTATGCTGTAATTTTGCCATAGTCACGCAGCACTTCACAGAAGGCACGTAGATGAAGGATTGAAATGAAATATTTCCAAAAAAAAGGAGAACTTAACGCTATGTCAAAACTACAGGGGCAACATGCTATTGTCAATTTCGTCCAAGGTCTGGACGAAAATCCTCACCAGAGTCAGTGATAAAATAATACCACTTATCTGAAAATAACAGGAACATATAAAGAACACAATAGATGAATGATTGACTTTTTTTCCAACAAGAAGTAAAGATTACTTATTAAAGTGAAGATTATATTATTCGTTATTCCTAACAAAAAGAGGTACCTGTCTTCTCTGAAAAGAATGAAGCAGGTAAAAAGTTTCGAGAGTAAGCAAAATTTCTGCAAATTAATAAAAATAAGGTGAAGCCGAGGACGCTTATCGAAATCGAGTTACATTCAAGGAAGCAAAGACATCCGAAGACGTTTGATCAAAATGCAGGACATTTACTTGAAGTTTAATCAATCTTATACTCTGCTTATTTTTTGCGTTAATGCTGAATCCATTGTAAATCAATTAAAAAGTAGAAATTAGGATTGAACTTGAAAATAGCTAAACAACGTTACAATAAATACATTTATTTCTCTCTATCAAATTACCTCTCAGCTTTAGGCAACACTAAATTTTCGCATTGACGCTGCGATGTGTCCAACATTAATTCATCCAAATTTCTTATTATTTGTGTGAAATTCGGTCGTTCCGCTGGATTGACATTCCAACAGGAGTGCATAAGATTGTAGCTACAAGAGAAAAATTAAAAGTATTTTTATGTTATTCATTATCATAAATATCTTAAGATTACATACAATTCTTGTTCACAATTTTTAGGTTTTTCCATGCGATAACCAGTCTTAAGTAAATCCACTAAACGATTCGTTGGTATCGATGGATATGGAATGCTACCCAATGTCACAATCTCATAAAGGAGTATACCATAAGACCAGCTGTAAGAGACAATGGAAAGGCATATTAAATAAATGGACATTGCTGAATAACTTAATTTAATTGAACTGATATGAAAAAATAAAAACTTGGTAAGATATAAGTATGAATTATTTTGTAGAACTCTAAAATAGCTGGATTGCACTTTCTATATTCAGTTCACGTTGCCAATAAAACAAATGCCCATAGTTTTCATTGATTAAACAAATTTGAATAAATGTAATTGCTTGATAAATATAATTTTGTTGTATACTTTCAATACGTTCAGATTTTCATCACATATACAATACTTACACATCACTTTGTGTGGTATAAACTTGATGGGTCATCGATTCCAAAGCCAACCATTTGATGGGTAATTTGCCATTTCCTGTTTTCTTATAGATGTTTTCCTGATAAATGTCACGACTTAGGCTATATTGTTTTGAAAAGCCATGAAAGAGATACAAAAATGAAATAGTAACGAAAAAAAGGCTTTAATTATTTCATTTAAATATGTTCAATATTTAGCCATACAGAAACTTGTACCTCTATAGGTTTGTATAATTAATTAAATAATATTTGCTTTAGATAACTTCACTTACTTCGTCACAGCTAGTTGAACTTTTATCAGAAGCAAGGAGGGCCTCAATGATTTCAATTGAGAATGAAAGTACTAGTGTAGTTAGTATAGTAAAATCCCTAAAGGATTTGACACAGTGAGGATAGTTATCTAAAGGATTTAGTAATATTTCGAAATAACTTAAATCACTCTATTACACTACACTACTTCCAAACTTAATTGCTGATACCAATATTTTAGAATAAAATACATAGAGCGTGTTTTTTGTTTTATATAAAACTACGTTTTCAGAAAAAATAATACTCGTAATGTTGTACTTACCCAAAGTCGGCAATTTTTATTGTACGATCAGGTGAAACAAGTACATTTCTTGCAGCCAAGTCACGATGAACAACTTTATTTTTGGCCAAAAACTCCTGAAACAGGAAAAACATGCGAAATTTCTGAGATTTTTTTTTGAATTCAAAAATGTATGCTATGTACATGCATATGTATGTGAGTATGCTATAGATCATTGTTATTACTCTATTAAAGCTATGGCTCTATTGAAGCTATAACTCTTTTGAAGCTGTAACTTTTCTGAAATTATGACTTCATTATAGATATCACTTTATTAAAACTATGGTTCCACTGATTTTATGGTTTGGCTTTGGCTCCATTATGCTTTGGCCTTAACGAACACGTAATAAGTACCTGATTATAAAATATAATAAGTGAATGAAATGGATAATTGTCGATTGTTGCTATTTTAATGACATTAAATGTACCAATCACCTATTTAACGTTTGCTTATCCTTCTTCGTAATTTAAGTTTTTAAAGGTCATCATTAAAACAATTATTGCATGGCTTAATTAGTTCAATGTAATCAAATCTTTTTATTAGTTAATCTCACAGTTGCGAAAATTCAATATAGTGAATAATCAATGGACACGATGCATTTGTATTTCAAATTACCATGCAGTTCTTCATAAATAGAAATACAAAAGAATAGAGTTAATTAAATATGTATGCTTCTCTTTATGATAATTGCAATTGTAATTATTGTATGATAATATTATACTATACATATGTACATATATATACTGAATTCATGCAATGTGTCGAAATTCGACAAATTCAATTTAACACTACAAATTTATGTAAATATCTGTGGTAATAATCGCTTAAGGGGACAGTACACCTTGGAAATGAAAAAACAAATTTTTTTTTAAAATGCTTTATTTTTTATGAAAGAAAAGAGATATTGTAATGAAACTTTGCACATATATTATTTAGTCAAAATAGTATACAAAAATATTTTTTCGGATTTTTCCGGCCCGTTTTTTGGCTGCAGCAGGTTTTCTCAAAACAACGTTTTTTGAGTTGGCGGGCGTGATAAAAAAAACTAGTAGTCCGATCGTTCTGAAATTTTAGTATGTTATTGTACATATGTAAGTCTATAGAGTGAACTAGAATTACAACAATCGGTCATAAATTTTTTGATTTACAAGGGTTTTTGGCGCCAAAAATAGTCGAATTTAAAAAAAACGCGCAATTTTTTTTTTGGTCCAAATTAAATTCTTTTAGTTCACTCTATAGCGGCTTTGATGTTGATTAAAACCCATTTTTTTTTTGATTCCATCCAGTGCAGCAATCACGTCCGCCGTGGTTTTTTTTTTTTCAAAAACCTGCTGCAGCCAAAAAACAGGCCGAAAAAGTCCGGAAAAAATATTTTTGTATACTATTTTGACTAAATAATATATGTGCAAAGTTTCATTACAATATCTCTTTTCTTTCATAAAAAATAAAGCATTTTAAAAAAAATTTTTTGTTTCATTTCCAAGGTGTACTGTTCCTTTAAGTTGAAGTTGACGCTGCGTACAGTGGTTCAGTAGTGAAATTAAATAACGAAATTCATGAATTCTTATGGTCGATATTAGATTTTGAATTTCTAAGAAATGTCTTAATAGCATGTTGTCAAGAGTTTATAATGAAATTTACCCAGGATTTTAGTGCAGAAACCTTTGAACTCGATTAATTATGAAATGCTTAAAAAAATACTTGGGAATAAAAGGCATATGTACTATACTTAACATTTAATAACAAGAGAACCACTAGAGTTTACTTTTTTTAGAGGTACATTACATACATATATCTACTATATAAAATATTTGCATGATTCGAAGTGAATTTTTTTTTTGTTTTTCAAAAGTCAAATATCTCATTTTGCGAAAGTCGTTAAAAAATATTTAAATAAAAAATAACACCCATGTAATATTTAGCACAGAAGAATTGTCTTGCGGGCACGCCCGGTGAGCAATCATTATGAAATACATCATTATTGGACTTTTAATGAAACTTTAAAATAGCGATTACACTAAAATGTAAATAAATCTGTAAAGTTTTTCTCTTTCTTTTTCTAGTTTTGTGTTATTGTTTTGGTACATTATGAATCACACCTCCTCTTTGCGTATGTACATTAAAATGAGTAACTTCAATGTTTAATATTTAACTTACCATGCCGATTGCAACTTGCTTTGCAATATCAAGCAAATCGAGTGTTGTCAAAGGTTCACGTTTGACACTACCAATTAACTTTTCATTTTCATCCTGTGTTGCAACAGCATTTGCAGGATCTGCCGCACAGCTATTACGCAGGTTGTCACAGCCATTTGAATAGTCATCAGTTTTCGACTCTGAATTCTTTTTATTGCATTTTATACTTTGGCGTTTTTTAATGGCTGCGTCATCACCTTTTGCTGTCAAATATTTGTAATATCCTTTATTTACGACTGAACGTGAACTTCCTCGTAGCTTCGCGTTATTTTTATTATTTTTAGCCAACACTTTGCTACAATCGCAATTTCTAATTTTTATCTTTGACATGCGGGTTTGCGTAGTGTTCAGATTCTTGCCATGTAATGCACGCTCCAATTGTTCCGTTTCGCTTTGTGGGAGTGTTGGGTCGATGTCCTTTATGACCAGCACATCAACTTGACACTTACATGCATTGGTACAAATTTTGTCATAGCCGTAGGATTTATTTTCAGCAGCAGCGGCACTGGCGGCAATATCGCGCGGATGAGGTGGTGTATCGACCGTTGTTGTTGTTGTATTTGATATTTCTTCGATGTGCTGCATTTCCTTGCCAGTAAGTATTGTTGTTATAACTTTATTGTTGCTACCCGAGAGCAGTGTTTCTTGTTGCTGATTTTTTTTGCAACAGAGTGTCGTATCCTGTGTAGTTGTGGACGACGTATTTGTTGTTGTATGAAGATATTTATACTTTTGTTTGATTTTCTTAATGATTGTTGCGTCAAGTGTGAAAGGATTATTGTTGCTGTTGCTGCTGTTATTCTGGCTGCTGTTGCTTTTAACATTTTGCTTGTTATTGTTGCTGCTCGTGTCATGTTGTTGTTGTTGATAAAGTTGTTGTTGTTGTTGTTGTTGCTGTGGTGGCTGTTGGTGTTGGTGAGGCAACATTGTTATTGTACCATCAACTTGAAAATTTAATTCATGCAGATATTTCCATTCATTGCTGGAAAAATTAATTTTAAGAAAATTGAAAAAATTTAGAAATTTCAAAAGCAGTAGGTAAAATATTTGTTCAAAACCACGAAAATTTTTTTCGGTAGGGGCAATTTTTTTGCGCCGGGCACCCGATATGCACGATAAGCCTCTGCCAGTATGGTAAGTACCCAGTAGGCAAGGGCAGGAGCTAGCAGTGCTTCTAGCAGGCCTTGCTTGGTAAGATTAAGGCCTTGCCACCTCCTTTCAAACTTACTTTCTTTTTTATATGAAATGTCCCGATAAAACAGCCCTTCTTAAGAAGGCCTTCTAAGAGCGCTTGCGCTTAAAAAATGTTCCCTCAAATGATGACAATTAAAACTTATTTTTGTTAAAAACTTGATGGCCAAATAATGTGATCAACTGTTGCATTGATAATGAGCGCTTTTCAACACAAAAAATGACGTGCAACAATTTGATGCATATAGTGTGTAGCAACACTCTGGTTGGTCGGCAAACATATTGACACGTCTACGTCGTGCTTCAGTTTGCATTTAATTTTCAAATGTGCGCGTTTTATTTGATCCGTTAAATTTTGAATATTTTACAATAATATATTAATAATAAAGTTCTGAAGATTAGTGATATCAATTTACTTACAAATTTCGAGTGATAAAGCCATAAACTATTTTAATAAATTTACGTGAAAATGAGAAATCGCATAAAACGGTGCCGTCGGCAGAGCAGCCAGTGAGAGTGCAGTGTTTAACTGCTTTTGTTGTTGTTAATTTAAGAGTGGTTTTATTAAAAACCATTTCATTAGCTCAAATGCAAAGGCAACAAGTGCTTAAACTAAATTGAATTCTTTTGAATATTTTCGTATGCTTTCATTTAGAAAATAATTTATTAAAAATCCTTAAGTAGTGTGAGTGTATTTGTTGTTGCTAAAATGCATTGCAGTTGCTGCCTATGGTTTTATTCAAAGCTATGTTTCAGTGCTTCCAAAATATTTTTAGCAGTGGTCCTTCAATTGTACAAGTCGCAAGGCCGCAACCGGCAAGTGATTTCTGTTATTTTTCTATAAGTTACTTAAATTTTCGTCTTTTTATTGATACAAATGTTTGACCTCCTAATTTATGATAGCGACTTTTAGGAATTTTTCAAATGGACTAAGGGCAGATCCATTTGAGGGTATGAGAACCATTCCGGTACAAACCGTAGCTATATGTACATATGTCGCAATTGAATTCATTTCCTGTAACGCAGTCACGAGGGCCATTTGGTCATAAAATTATCTCTCAAATAAACCCAGATTCATGAAGAAATTAAAGTATTCATGTTATTTATAAATTTGATGCATACTTATTAAATGTTGACTAACATTCAAATTGAAATAAATGTCGCTTTGAGACATGGGAAATATTTATTTCCTCCTGCTCTGAAATTGGCATACATTCATTTCTAGAAATATTTTATTACTTTGTTCCAACCTACTCCACAAGGGAAAAACGAAACTCTACTTTCACATGCCTTAGAGCTAAAGGGGCGTATTGGAACACTTTACTGACAATGAGTATAAAAATTCCACAGTTATCAAAATTTGTGTAGTCTCTTGCCCCTTTGCCTGAATGCTTCCTAGCAACATTGGAATTTAATGTTTTCCTTTTTCCACTTCCATTTTATTCTTGTAACATTTATGTTGAAGAGCTTTTAAGATTCTTAACAAAAAATGGTTTTCTGCAACAAAACCATGGCACAAAAAAAAAAGATTTAAAACTTTAAATTATTTGGAGAACTTAGGATAACAATGGAAGTCTAGTAAGGTTTACCTCAAGCATATAAAGTTGCCCATTTTTTGATAATTATTTTTTTTTGGTTTTTTACACTTTTTTTAGAAAAATATTTTTCATACAAACATATTTATTTTTTCCCATAGAATACAAATCTGCAATAAAAAAATAAAAGTTGACCTCGAATTGGTTTGATCCCCTGGAAACCTTATAACTTCTGCCTGAAACATTTTTCACTATCTCACTGACATAGTTCCCGAGATATTGTCCTACAGAAGTTAAAAGTATAGTTCTAGATTACCTTTATTATGTCTGCTGAAGAATTAGACTCTGCGAATGTGTCTGGCTTTTTAAATACCGTAATAAAATTGTTGTTTGAATATAATATATCAATCTTAACTTTCATATTCATGACCCTATAATTGCATAAGGCACGGTTAGTCAAGATTTGTAACCCTCGAACAGTAGTGAGAATACACACAGATAGAAAGTGGTGCCACACACCTTGGTGCGACTGAATTCACTAGATTAAGTAGTCGGTAGCTCTCTGACTTACATCCGCTAAGTGGGGCAGGGTTGACATTAATCTCATATTTAAAATGAAAAATATTCATTGTTTGCCCGAAAAATTTGTTAAAAATTCGAAACATAATCACTTTTGTAAGCTCTCATAAGCATTGAAATAAGCTTTTTAAATAGCCGAGCATTTTACTTACCGCAAAAAATTAAGTAAATTTCCAAAGCTGCAATATTCTGTTAATAGCAACATTTCATTGCATAACTTAGTACAATGGCCAATTATGCCCACTATGTTGGGATGCTTCTCCACAGATTTCATTACTTCAATTTCACGACGAAATGCGCGTACATCATCAGCAGAGGGATTATCTTTAAACGAGAGAGGAAGCAAAAGAAAAAAACACAATAATTGATATAATCTCGCATTGATAAACGAAATTTAGCAGCACTGTGATACACTGTGGATATAACAAAATGATTTTTTTCTTAATCAGCCGGCAAACATTTTAACAAATGTGATTTTTTCAGTGGAAGACCCACTACATTATGATGCCGAATGATAGAAAGTGATATGCCAAAAATTGAAACAAACAGGCATTTAAAAGTACAACGAGCCAGGCATCAAAATAGTTAAAGAAATAATGCTGAATTCCTGCCAGGGTTGCCAAGTTGAAAATAAGCAATTACCAGACTTCTAAAATTCTCAATATAAAATAATTTTTAATGGCAAAAAGTAAATTTTTATTTTGCGAAAAACGTTAATTTTTTTAGTCACCAAAATCTAAAAATCAAATTTTTGTGTGCGAAAAACTTTATGACTTTTTTTTTGCTCGTTAAAAAAAATTAAGTACATGTAACAAAATTCGCCCAATTCCCGGCTTTCAACTTCTACCGGGCTTCCTGCTTTAACATGAAATTTGGGGCTTGGCCGGGTCAATCCCGGCCACTTGGCAACCCTAATTCCTACGATCCTAATAAAGCAATAGAATAATAGTAGTAATTCACTCGTATTTATTTAAAAAATAAATTCCTCTACTTGTGCATAAGCTGAAACGTAGACAAAACAACAATTGAAAATCATTTTACCATTGATAAAAACAACAATAAAATATTAAATCGTACGTACCTTTAAGCATTTTCACAGCCACCTCTCTTGTACCCAATTTATTGTCTTGATAGAGTCCACGTCGCACAAGTCCAAAAGCACCTTCGCCCAATACCTCATGCAGCGTTAAATCGTTTCTGTCTATTTCCATGGCATCATTGTAGAAAAACATCTCTAATTGAAACTGTTCCGGTGCGGTGAGTAGTGGGGGTAGATTTTTCGTGGGAAAATCAAAATTTGCTTTTGGATCAATTGGTGCTTTCTTTTCCAACTCCTATCGAATGCAAAAATTTATTATAAGGTAAAAGTACAAGAAAAAGAAAAATAGAGAAAGAGCATTAAATTTTGTAGTAAGAAAGTACAACTAATGGGGTGTGAGCATTATGTGTAGGAAGAAAATGCTAGAAACAGTATCTTTAAGCTGACATCCAAATACGAATAGTTCGAACAGTTAAGATGGGAAGAAGAATTTATTGTTAAAATCATTTTCAAAGTAGACAAGGTCAGTAGCCGCCGATATTTATTTTGCGGATTGAAAGAATATTGTTAGAGAATTGTTCATTGGCAAATTGATTTCATACGTACATTCTGTTTTCATGTTTCTTTTTTTACATTTGATTTGGCAACGATATTGGCTGATAATTAGGGCGGGGTGAAGCCATACCTTACATACATATTATATGCGCCAAAAGAAATTTTTGCGTATTTACTAAATTTGAGCATAAAGGTTGCTACTGCTCTTACATAGGCAAACATCTTCAATGCTCTTGGAAGGATTTGATTTTATTTATTTTTATATCCTACAGTCAATATTAATATTGTCATTCCATTTGTAACTGATAGACGAGTTCTTGGTAGCTATCGAAAATTATTGATATTGTTGATCAACGTCAGTTTCTGAGTCGATTTAGCTATGTTCATCCGACTCATCCGACTAACTCAATTATAGCTAGTGACATTGAAAATTAGTAAAATCAGTCCCTTGACATGCCTAACCCCCATACAAATAAAACGCTATATTGAGTGAGCTATTTCATGCAATGTTTCGGACAAGCTCTAGACAAAAATTAGATAGATTTCGACAGGAGAGCATGGAAACTCACATACAAACAAATACTGACGAGTCATTTACGGAAATGCACCCGAATTTCATAAAAATACTAAATCTTTTGCTGTGTAGGGTATTTGATTTTTTAGCGAGGTCAATACCAACACCTTAACTAGTTTGAATTTATATTGATAAAATGTTTATGGTTAAAGCATAAACTAAAGTAGTACCTTAATATATTCCACACAAAACATTGCCTTACATATGTATTTAGTCACGTACATAGGTAATCGTACCTACCTCAAAATATTTACAACGCTCTTGATAACGCTTAAGTTTAGCTCTGCGGTGGCATATGATGAATGTTGTCAGCGATAAAATGGCAAGACAAAATATCGGTGCTAATACGGCGGCAATCAATTTTGCAACATGTGGATTCTCTGCAATACAAAGTTAAACATTTATAAATACAAATTGTATTTTAACTCAAGAAATTTGTTAAAAATGTTACATTTAAACTTTCGCATTCAATATGTGTGGTCACAAGGCAGAGCAGCACATATTTGTCAGTAAGCGCAAGGTAAAACAGCATTACATATGTGCAAGCATATTACTTATGCTGTTCTGCCCAGTAGCCACAGATACATATATACTTAGGTATACACATTTAAAATCAAAAATTGGAATAAAGTTATTAAATAATGTATACTATCAAAATAATATAAAGGTCATTGATAGGTCAATTTATATAGGTTGTAACTCAAGGTCAAATTTCATTGTGTTTTATTTCATATTTTTTTACTTTTTTAATTTCTAAAAAACCGCCGCTTTGTTTATTATTCAAAATAGTTCACAAGTCTTTTCAAAATTGTTCACAAACTTTAGTTTCACTTGTGGATTTCCACAGATAAACTAAATACTTTTCACTTAACTTTGACGTTTACAAGTTAAGAAGTTCAATTGAATACTTTACTATTTATTTATAACTGTTGACAGTTTTCGAAACAACGTTCCGAAAATTCTAGCAAGCCCGCCATATGTACTGAATTTATTTATTGTGTATGTTAATTATCTAGGAATTCATTTCCAAAAATTCCGTGTATTATCGTAATAATATATACTCACTCACCCGGTACAGATAATAGTGCACGAATCTGGTCATGTACAACTGCAGTTGAATGGCCACCGGGTGTATAAGCAGTCAAATGTACCTCATACATAATTCCATGTAACTTAATTTTGGATACAAGAATTGTATTATGCAGCTGTAATTGGAAAAATGAAATACATATTTAAAGGCATATTTTAAGGTTAAGATCAGGCAGTGGAAAAAGGACTTCTGAAATTTTAAAAGTACGGCTAAACTAGTTCGAGAAGTTTCATAAAAACAAAAGAGTTGAATATTTCTGAGAGCGAAAAGTGTAAAAGAAAACTTGTCTGTACTCGTCTATATTTTTTTTATTTTCTTGTCTACAAAGTTGACACCAAAAACAGCAAAATGCTGAAGTTTCAATATTCTTTTATTTAGTAAATTTCATTGTTGTAATTGCATTTTCTACTCTTTTCAACTGAAATTTCTTAGAGCGTAAGTAAGCTAAGGTCTTGACGTATAATGTCCCAAAATTAAAATTAAACTTAAATTTTGTTTTTATTGCAGCCGCTTTACAGAAAATACACTGCCCACCTGCTCTATAAATTTCATTAAAATTTTAATACGCTTACAGCATGCAGGTATTAACTATGAATGCAAGCGGCTTTTCTCTTATAAAATTCATTGAAATTTCATTGCAACATTTACAATTAGTAAATTTTATAAACACATTTATGCAATTCACAGTTCATAGTAAAATTGGAACGTGAAAAAATTACAATGTGTCAAATTATACAACTGTGGGCTCAAAAATTGTCTACAAATTATGTTTTTGTCACTCTATTTTCCCATACGATTCTCTCACCAAAATTGAAAACGAATACAACTTTCAAAAAACATGCTTAAAGGCATGTTCAAATTCTTCGACTAGTTGTAATTAGTATTTATATGGGAAACAATAACAACACAAGTTACAATCTCGTAAAATGTTGTAGAACTACAACATTGTAAATTCACCAGTCCAATTTACAATGCACTGTGGATTGCATAATAAGGGTAGCTGAAAAAAATGTAACATTTTTTTGGGTCTCACTCTCTAAAAATTTTGCTTTTAGCTCAGGTTCATTTTTAATTTATCATCTAGAAAGAAAACCAACTAACTAACTAATTGTAAATAAATACATACATATTTGAATATCAGGAATAAAATATTGAAAGGACACTTTTTACATCTTTTTCTCCTGTAAAATTTAAAAATGACTTAGGTATATATCCTTCGAAATTCAAAGTCCTGAACCAATAATGATAGAAGTATAAAAGTTAAGTATATAGTGCCTTTTAAAAGAAAATTTTTGAAATCTTACTGTCCTGATAAAATAAAAAACATTAAAATAAATTTGAGAAAACTAAAAATGCAGTTTTACTATTATATAGATTTTTTCGTGTGTGAAAAAAATTAGTATTTTTAGCGCACTTACCTTACTAACATTCATGATATATGAATTTCCGTTTTCTAAACTTAAATCCAAGATACGCAAAGTATAGTAATCCGGATAATGCTCTGGCTGTTGCCAACTAATATTGAATGAGAACTCATCCTCGCTTTCAACAAATGCTTCGATTTCCAACCCTTCTGGTTCAGGTGGAGCTAAAAAAAAAATTAAAATAGAAAACATTTCAATGTTATTAAAAGTCTTGTCGTTGCTCATTTTCTATAAATTTTATTTAATTATTTCTTCTGAAACTATACAAATATTCTTTATTCAGCATTAAACATTAAATTTAAGCTTAAAGTTAAAAGTATTTCTCAGAACTTCTAATCGAAATGAAATGAAGTACATACATAAAACTTTAACATGAGGAAAATATTTTTAAGTGCATACTTAAATTTCATGTGCTTATATGTGATTCTATGATCATGCATATAAATAATAAAATATATAAATTGACAAATTCAATGGAATTCTATTCTAAAAAATTGTACTTTGTATCTTTTATAATGAATGGGGTTATTTCTTTTATTTACTTACCACAAATATTAAAATTGTAGTTGTACCATTCCACGCATGATGGCGCTTGAAATGTTTTCCAAAATAAATCACTTTCCTTTGAGCTGTTATTAGGATTTACAGCGCGTATACCAATCTTGTAGACTGAAGAAAACGCCAAGTTTTCAATGTTGTAACTATAAAGTTGTCGTGACTATAAGAATAGTGGGGAGGAAAGAGAAATATGTACATGAAAACATGTATGCATGTGTACGTAAGTCAGTGTAAGAAGATTTTCTCAGGGTATACAACATTAAAAGTAGATAACATTTTAAAATCAAAGGATTAACTGACACAGACAGTTTTTCATTGGGTGTAAGAAAATTTTCTGCTTAGATATACGATGGAATAAATCTACTAATGTATTCAATACTCGGAATTTATTCTTTAAAGTGCTGTAATGCTTTTTTATCTTTTGCCATATAATATCAAATAATCAATTCAATCTGTAATGTGATATTTAAGTATATGTAGTATGTATGTAGTTGCATACGTGTGCTTTTATCAAATTGAAAATTTGTAAAAATTAAGTTCAGTTCTAGTTTAGTAAGAAAACTTAAAACTTTTCCAGATATGTTGGCAAAAATAGTTACTTTATATATGATCAAAAATTGTGAATTTTCTTATCTGAAAAGATATCTTTTACTTAAAGTTAATATTATTCAGAAAATACTTCTTATGCTTTTCAAAATATGAAAAATTTAGAAAAGTTCAACACATCAGGGACGCTTAAGGGTTTTCACTACATATGCTCTAAGCAACATCTAATGAATATTAATTTTGAATTTTTAGAATACACGATATGTTTTAAAAATTGATTAAATTTGAACAGCTCCAATATCTATGCATCTATGTGGCGTCCAGTTGCAAAACCAACCAAGTTAAAAAAAAAAAAAATTTGAGATATTCTCATATATCAAAATTTAGACCATGCTTTATCTTTCTACTATGTTTTTGGATTAAAAAATTTTTTTTTGATAGAAATATTAAATTTTTTAAATTTATTTTTGAAGCATAAATTTCAAAACCGGTCAAGTCCATAAGCTTGCTTTCAAAATCGCCCTGTACGTTGATATCAGAGCCGGTCAAGTCTATTTTTTTCAAACCAAATTTGTTGATTACTATGTCAAAACCAGCCAATTCCATGTTCAATGGATCATAGCCTGCAAAGTACAAAATTGTTTTCTCAAAAACATAGGCAGATGAAGCTCGAAAAGTCTGATCTGATGTGTTTTGAATATGAAATTTTATAAGATATTATGTGGGAAATACGTTTTAATTTTTCAATGAATTAAGATGAAAATAAACGTTTGTTTTTCCAAAAGTATGAAAAAGGGACTTGGTCGGTTTTGCAAGTGGGCGCCTAATTTGGAGTTTTTGTTTTTTGTTCAATAAAGTATGTGTAACCCTTTTGCGGACACTTTCTCATAATTTTCATATATAACCATGGCTGAGGCAGCGCAAACTTTGAATGTAGCTAAGAAAAACATATTTATGTTCCAACGAATACGAAATGCAGATATGAAATTCCTGGAAAAGGATCTGTGCAAAGCAAATTAATAGCAGAAATATATGTAAATTGGGCAATTTACAGAGAAAACATAGAAACTTTCTATTTATTACTTCTATTTTTATTGACAGAATATTTGCTCCTTCTAAGTGCTCCTTTTACAGCTGACTTGTATGCTATGATGTGTCTATGGCATCATGTCGGAGAAAAAATTTTTTTTTTTTGATATACATATTTCTCTACTACTCTTTCCTATATTATTCACTTCAAGTTTATTGGACAAAGTATTTGTCAAATAATTTTGTTTGTTTAATTTTTAAGTACCAGGAGACCGACCACTGTTCGGTTTTTCGTTTTGAGGTTGAAAAAATCAAAAAAATTTGCAATTTATTGAAAAAAGTGCACTAACATTGAATAAGTTGAAATATTTAAAAATCATTGAAAAGAGTTGAAAAGCCGAAAATAAAAATTAAGAAAGTTGTAAGAGGTTGAAAAACGTCAAAAAAGGTTAAAAAAGTAGTATGGGCAATGTTAAAATGGGTTGAAAATTCGAAAAATATTAGAAAAGTCGGAAAAAATGGAACAGAAAAAAGTTGAGAGAGGTTGAAGCAGGTGAAAATGGCTGATAAAGTCGATAATATATGAAAAGTGTTGAAAAAGTTGAAAGAGGTTGAAAATCTCCAAAAAGTTGAAAATCTCGAAAAAAGTTGAACCATGTTGAAAAAGTCAAGAAAAGTTGAATAAAGTTGACAAAATCGGAAAAATATGGAAAATGTTGACAAAAATCGAAAGAGGTGGTAAAATTTTGAAACAGTTGAAAGAAGCTGAATAACTCAAAAAAACTTGAATGAGGTTGGAAAAGTCGAAAAAAGCTGAATAAGGTTGAAAAAGTAGCAAAAAGTTGAATATCTCTAAAAAATTTGAATGAGTTTGAAGAAGTCGAAAAAAAGTTCAATGCGTTTGACAAGGTCGGAAATATATGGAAAATGTTAAAAATAGTTGAAACAGGTTGAAAATTGTTGAAAAAGTTGAAAGAAATTGAATAACTCAAAAAAAGTTGAATGAGGTTCAGAAAGTCAAAATAAATGGAAAGAGGTTGAAAAACACGAAAAAAGTTGAATGTCTCTAAAAAATTGAATGAGGTTGAAAAAGTTGAAAAAAGTTGAATAAGGTTGGAAAAAAATGAAAGAAGTTGAAAGATTCGAAAAAAGTTGAAAATCTCAAAAAAATTGAAGCATCTTGGTAAGTTCAGTTAAGTTGAAAGAGGTTGCAAAAGTTGAAAGGAAATTGTTGAAAAAAGTTGAAACAGTCAAAAAATGTTAACATAAATCACAAAATGACCCACTTACAACATTTTGTTATAATGGGAAGTACCACGCCCACTGATGCAATCCCGTAGAAGTCCATTTAGTTTCAAAGTTTATTGTAACCGACATCTCTATACCAAATTTTTTAGGATTACTCTTGTAGTATCCCAAATATAACACAAAACGTTTTTTTCACAGGTTCTAATGCGCCCATTTTTGGTTATGAGATACCTTTTAGCAAGTACATTCACCATGTTGAATTCCATAACGATATCTTAGTTTTGAAATAAGATATTGATATACGGTTAACGGTATTTTCTTAAGCAAATAAAGGTACATTAAAAATAATGTACCACTAGATCGGCGGTAAAATATTATATCAAGATTTTGCAACTTGAAAGTAGAAAATCAGCATTTTCTAATTTTTGTCCGGGCAATTTTCAATTTTTTTGTAAGAAGAAAAGAAGAAGCAGAAAAACTGATCACGGATTCGAGTTCCTCGATCGATAACAGTTCGAAAAGCATACCCACTTTGTTGCAAAATTTGATAACCTCTTTAGCTTGCACCATTTTTTAAATCAAGTTCTTCGAAAACTTAAAACAAGCGGCGGCAATCCAGTTTTCAAAATTGATGAAAATCCTTGTGGATTGTTTTGTCTGGAGTCTAGACATAGGGCTATTGTAATCCACTTACACATTGTGAAAAAATCAAAAAGTTTTTTTTTTGAACCGCTCTAATATACATATATACACACAATTATTGCTCGTTTAATATAATAGGAGATATCTTTTTATTTTTAAAATTCACGGATGGACAGAGGTGTTTTTTTTTATGCATTGTTTGCAATTCAATTTTTTTTTTCTTTTGATTTTGAAGTCGCCCATAAAAGAGGTAGACAGACTACTTAAAAGCTGCTTTGTTATAATGTCGCATGGAGAAATATGTATTAGACTGTCCATTATTTGCACAATTTCTTTTCGAAACTCTCGTGGCATTTTAATGTTTTTGTTACCGTGTCATAGCGCATGTCACCTAGCATTTGAAGTTTTTTGTACCCTACATTCAGGGTATATAAAATTATTCATTCTGATAGTAATGCATAGAGGGAGGCGTGGCATGGAGGAGTGATTTCATGTTTACGGGAAAACCAGTAACTCAAACAAGCTCTGGCTTGCTTGAATATCGACACGAGAGCGTGTCACCTCCCATACATACAAAAGCTTCAAATCTCTATACTAAGTGAAGCTTTACCAGTTGCTCTATATATCAGAAAAAAAAAATCCTTGCCTGGAAGAACTCGTTACCTTATGTCCACGAACACAAGTCAGCTTGTCTGAGCTTATTGTATTTAAGTAGAAGTGTGACGTAACTTTAAAATACGTTAAATACGAATTTAATTGATTGCCGTTTTTGAAACTGAATGTATTTTATTAACCGCCGATACCTTAAACAAAACTGTTCATATTACAAATTTAATTTTAATTACATCACATCCAATCTTTACGTGCGTAACTAAAAACGAACAGTTAAAGGTTATCGGTTAGCAAATAAGAGTCATAATAAAAATAATCTAATAAATGCACAAAATATACAAGTCAGCAAAAATCGAACAATAAATCAATATTTATTTATTTGTAAAACTTTTCAAGAGCCAATAATCGTACGGAGGCCTAACTTTTCTGTAAAGTCATTGAAACTTAAAATTTTTGAAACAGCTGAGTTCGAGTCCGTTTCTCTATATTGGCTATAAACAGGCCCGGATTTAGAATTTTGCCGCCCTTCTTCACGGGTGAATATGGAAAAAAAAATTTTTAATATCAGAAGTGAGAACTTTTTTTTTTTTTGCTTGTTAACATGTTTTTAGGTAGTTTAGGGGGCGACATTCCCAGTATTCGAACTCTCACCGTCACCAATGCAAAAAAATTTAAAATTTCCCTAATATTTGCCGCCCCTAAATTCTTGCAGCTCTAGGCACTGGCCTAGTGTGTCTCTAAGGTAAATCCGGGCCTGACTATAAATATTATTATATTAACTTTAAAGTGACAAAAATAATATTTATGCATTGATCTGAAAGTCTTAAGCTTTTTACAATCTAAATGGAGATTGAAGTAAATTGTATAGGTTGTGAAAATTTGAAGATATTTAAATCACAGGAGAAAATTGCTTATGGGTTAAAGATTACAAACCCAAGACAGTTGTCATTTCTTTTGTTGAATCTTAAACAAATTTGAAAAAAATATGTATGTATGAATTTAAAATAAAAAAAAATTTTAGGACTTTCAGGCTCGTATTGAAGGAAATTAAAACTCTAAATTTGCTATTGCTATGTAATGCGCTGGTAAATGATCTACAAAAAAAACTTTACATAACAATGCATTATCATCAAAACAGAATTTAATAATTAAATGATACGATTATCAAAGTTTGTTGAAAAATATAATAAAGATGCATTTTTAAGAAATAACAGTCATAGTCATCGTGTTTTTAGTAATCTTTTTTTTTCTTTTTCAAATAATACGAGAATCTTCATAACATATGATTTGTGTTCTGTCCTAAAAAACACGAGACAGCTAAAACTAAAAATTTATATCAAAGCTTCACTTGAGTAACAAACGTGTATGACCAGAGCTGCCAAGCTGAAAAGGGTGAATTAACGGCCTTCCAAAAAACAACAAAATATCAAAAAATTGGTAAAATGCAAAAATTTTGTTGAAAAAAATTAATGACCTTTTTTTTTGGTAATAATATAATATAAATAATTTTAATTCCAATTAACGGTCATTAACGGTTTTTACCTTCAATTAACGGCTTAACGGCCCCCTACGGCCACTTAGCAACCCTGTGTATGATAAATTCACAACCCTTATTATTTCAAATACTTACTTTACTTAGCACCTACTTAAGATAGGGGCTATAGCCCCAGAATGCAATTTCATGGGAACCCCATGAGCAAGGCCTAGAGTTTTGCGGCTCATTATTATATTTAATGTGAAGGCATTTTAACACTGAAATGAAGTAATTATTATATTAGGAATTGTGAAATGAAAACTGAGGATCACCTTTTTTTGGTCATCGATTTGAGCACAAGGGTACAAAAAAAAGAGGTTAACTTGAAACTGGTAACAATGAAAATAAATATCGTGCTATATATGAACCAAAATTTATTTGTTATCAAGAAGCTTACGATAACACGACAATTTGATAAAATATCAACAATGGTACATAAATATATGAAAAAATTTTCAAAAATACCAATTTATACAAAAATGATGATCAAAACATTTGTAATTATTTTTTTATTTCAAAATTTTCTAAAATAGTGTTTTTAACACGACCAGAGCGCCCTGAGTTAAATCGTGATTTTATAATTTAATCTCTACACTTTACATATATGTATTATGTTATTTATATAAATATTTTTGTTTATAAACATTTCAATATTCTGATAATAAGAAGAGGCTGCAACCAGTCAGCACAACTGATAAGACGCATACTATGTGCTCTGTGGTGTAATGGTTACGGGTATTTCAAATCAAATTTTTTTATTGACACTTTGAACCTTAGAAAATCTATATAAAAAGCTCAAGCGCACCGTACCGAACATTCAATTTAGTCGATTTAGAATTGAAAGTACCTACTCGCTAAGCATCTCAGCACTCAAAATGAAACGATTTTTGGTAATGAAACATACGAAGAGAAGATGATGTATTACGAATGGGTTTTAGTTTGATTTTGATTTTAATTTCCTGTAGCTCACATTTGTCACGCTGGCTGCGGTAGTCGTTGTTTGTACTGCGTATGGTGGAGGCGGCACGCACAAAGATACAAGTAGTCATGGAACAGCTGGAGGTAGTGGAGGCTACGGAGGAGGTGGAGGCGGCCATGGTGCGGGTGCAGGTGGATTCAGCGGAGGATCAGGTGGTGGTGGTGGATCCCATGCGGGCGGTCAAGGTTTGGATACTGGTTTTGGTGGTTCTGGTGGCAATTCTGGACTTGGCGGTCATAGTGGCTCTACTGGGCTTGGGCATGGTGGTTTAGGTAGTGGTGGTGGAGGTGGAGGTAGCGGTGGATTTGGTAGACCATCTGGTGGTGGCGGAGGTTTTGGACATGGTAGTGGTTTTGGCGGCAGTCATGGTTTTGGATCCGGTGGTTTCGAGGGTGCAGGTGGTAATAGTTTAGGAGGTCATGGTGGCGGACCAGGTGGTTTTGGTGGCGGCCAAGGTGGCGGACCAGGTTCTTTTGGTAGTGCTCATGGTGCCGGCCCAGGTGCTTATGGTGGTGGTCATGGTGGCCATGGTGGCTACAAGACAAAAGGCTATTAAGCAGCGCTCGAAACATTTCGCTTTTCAATTGTGATTTCTAACTAAGTTACTTCATTGTGATCTAAATATGATATGTATAGTAAAATTAGATCTTACTAAATAAATAAATATTTAATATTTTTTTTTAACACAAAAATATAACTCTGATTAAAGTGATAATTTGTTGGAAGCATTAAAATGGTGAGCAAATGGTGTCAATAAGAAAATTATCTTTTCGTATTTCGCGCATCAGAATGTTGTGAAATGAAGCTTGAAAAAATTGTGTGTTATTGGCCGAAAATTGATAAAAATTTTAATCAACAAACACAATGTTTAATCAACAGTAAAATTTCTTCCCAAGACCCAAGTTCCATGAAAATATACATGGTGTTTTGCTTTAATTTAACTTCTTACTTATCATTTGTGCTGTGATCTGTGTTAAGGGACCTTATCTTGTCAGAGATGAAAATGAAGATTTAGTTATATTCTTATAGAGGACACTTGAATCAATAAAACAAGCCAATTTTTAAAACAAACAAACAAACAAAATATTAAAAACTAAGAGCTTCTAAAAATCAGGGCTTAAAAAACTCGAATTTGAGAAAAGGACCTTAAAGTTTTCAATACTAAAGCCGATGGATTGTGTTATCATACCCAGTATCATAATTCAAAAAAAATCTAAAAATCACCATTTTTAACACTGAATGACATTTTTGGATCTCCTAAGAGTTTTGAGTATGACTTAGTGCCGGAAAGTAAAATTCGAAGAGCTGGTGGTGTTTGAAAAGTCGAACAGCCCTCTAAAAAGTACATTCTAAGTCTCTTTCTAGTACATTTCCACATAACCCAAATGCCATCACCAGGGTTGCCAAGTTTAAAATGGTGAATTAACGGCCCACCAAAAAAAAAAATGCTAAAATTTTGTTGAAAAAAATTGCTGACCTTTTTTTTTGGTCAGGAATATTTAATAATTCCTAAAATGCATTACCTTCTTTTTTGTGGACAAAGTTTCTAATTAGCTCCATAAAAAATTATTTTACTTCGAATTAACGGCCATTAATGGTTTTTACCTCCAAATAGCGGCCTCCTACGCGACCTACGGCCTTGGCGTCCAATTAACGGCCACTTGGCAACCCTGACCATCACTGACCCAAGGAGCATGTATTGGGACACTCTTAATAGTTCCATACTTTTATCTATATATATATAATTCTACTGTACGTGTGTATGTAACTGAACTCCTTCTAAACGGTTAGACCGATTTGAATAAATTTTTTCGTATGCGTTTGGGTGGCGCCCTGGATGGTTTAGATTTACAAATCATACCCCTATATGGGAAATTTAGGGTGGCCCTCATACAAAAATATTTTAAAAATAGCATTTTCACAAAGGCTACTTAATCGATTTACATGAAATTTACACCACGTGTCTTTTATATTAAGCGAAATAGCTAGGGTTATAAAACTTTAATTTAAGATGCATATTAAGGGTGGCCCTCATACGAAAATATTTTAAAAATAGCATTTTCACAGAGACCACTTAATTGATTCACATGGAATTTACACCACGTGGCTTCTATAGTAAGAGACATATTTTAAGTTGCAAATCTTTTGCATAGGGTGGATATTTAGGGTGGCCCTCATACAAACATATTTTTAAAATATCGTTTTCACAAAGACCGGTCGAAGGATTCACATGGAAAGTACACCACGTATCTTTTATATTAAGAGGCATGGGTTAGATTATAAGACTTTTATTTAGGGTGGCCCTTATACAAAAATATTTTTAAAATAGCCTTTTCACAAAGACCTCTAAATCAATTCATATGGAATTTACACCAGGTGTCTTTTATATTAAGCTATTTTATGTAGGATACATATTTAGGGTGGCCCTAATACAAAAATATTATAAAAATAGAATTTTCACAAAGCGCTGCAATCGGTATCTAGGTTATTTATCTATACTGCAACTAAACGGCTGGATTAGGGATAGGGATCAATTTTAGGTGGTACAAAGTTCACCGGGTCATCTAGTTTTAAATATATTGTTTCATTTAATTATTTAATTTATTTACATAAAAATATTTTCCTTTGTTGTTTTTGACATTTTGATAGATTTTTTTTCGAAAATTCACAATATATTTTCCTCCAAGTTCGAGGGACATAAAAGAAATTGTAAAAGATGTGTAAAAGGAAATAAGCATAGCACAATCTACAGAATATGTCAAAAAATAATGTAATCAAAAATAGATAGCTCCTTTGAAGTTGACAGTTGATTTTGAAAGTAAAGAAACTTTTAACTATTACATATTTGCATTGAACATATTTGACAACCTGCACTTTATGATTTCAAAATTGAATATTTCCTTAAATTAAAGCAAACAATGACTGTGTAAATATAACTTTAATATAATGCTCTACCTTCTTATGCATTGTTCAGTATGTAATAATTTAACTTAAACGGCACACACAGATATCTACAACCATGCAATTTAGGGTGTCTTATGTGCAGAATTAGGTAATATCGCGGATTGCATAATTCCAACTACCACCATTTTCTGTAGAAGTTCTGTTGGTGTAGTTTTCTTTGGCGTATCTTTGCATTAGACTAGTTCACATGATACAACATGGCTTGACAACATATATAACTGTAAATATCGCTTTCTCACTTTATGGAGAAATTTTATGTAATTAAAAAAAATCCGTAAAACGTGGACAAGCGATTGTTTCTTGCGTTCACATGTTGAAATATGGATGTTGTCCAACATTTGGGATCATGTGAACTGACAGCAATATTGGTTGCTTACATTATGTTGGCTGCTATCTATAAAAATTGCAAGTGTAACATATCTCTGCTTCTTTCACAACTTCTGTGCAAAAACAACACTTTACTGTTGCCATAGCCTCGCCCTACGATTTCTTTTCTTTTCCCAACGTTAAAAACCAATGTAAGGACAAGCTTCATTTCACTTTTTTGCCACAATTATAATGTCGGTGTTTTTGGTTCAGTTAATTGCGTTTAAGCTTTTGAGCGGATTAAATTATTTTTCTATCAATTAAGTTAAACGGACCTATGTATATTGTGATTTTTTTTATAGATGAAAATCATGGTTAATTTTGATCCACCCACTCAAATACTTACACATACATACATACATAAATATACTTACATTGCGTATTTCTACTGGCGTCAAACCGTCCTCTCTTTCTGAAAAGCAAATGATGTTGTAATGGCAAGTCATGTCTGTGAATAGAACGAGCAAAAGGATAAAAAGATATAATACATCAACAAATGAACTTTCTATATAAAATAATACCATATAAATGTATACAAATGAGGAAAAACTTTTCAAATTTACGTTAGCTCACACAGATTCGTTCATATTTAATATACCAGCTGGGAACTAAAATTAAAGTGACATAGGTAGGTCACAAGCTAAAATTTTTTTTTTCTTTAATGGAAAGTGTTCAATGTATTGAAAGAAGACCAATTTTCGTGAAAATGCATTTTCCGAATTTATTGCTTCACCTATACTGCATCTAATTTTTTATCCAAATAGAGTCAAATATTTCCATCTGTCTCAAGAAATTGGTGTGATTGAAGACAAACAAAAATGTTATATTAGTTAGCATGCCACATATTCCGCATAATCAAAAAATGTTATTGGATTAATCATATAAACTAAATCATATTTAGGTGAAACAAACATTTCTTTGACGCAAGCTTAATAATTACCAAATCATATATTCGTATATACATATGTTACCGGCCAAACTAGTTTTTAGGACAAACTAGTTTCGCTAAGCCTAAAGATGTGCAATGAAATTTTAATGTAAAAGCACTGTGGTTAGTGAAGTCTACGACAGCAGCAAAGTCAGACAACAAATTTTGGCAATTTCATTGTATACTTGGCAAGTCGTAAGTGAGGATAATTGGGCGGTTCAGGATTTACATCCTCTAATATGTCCAACAGAGTCTTCGCGGCGGTTCAGTCTACATATAATATGTGCAACACTGACTTCGCTCTTCACACTGCTTTTACATTAAAATTAAATTGCATACTTTTAGGCATTCAAATAAACTAGTTTGGCCTAGGAATAACTAGTTTATCCTAAGAACTAGTTTGGCCGGTGACATATATATGGCAGAAGAAACAGTGGTGAGCAAAATTTAAGCCAAGCCCCTCTAATATATGTTGGTGCGTCTAAGTATGACATGGCCAAAAAAAAAACATCATCTGTAAAATTCGAAGTGGGAGTGTAAATAGAATTAAAATGGTGTATTTTGGTTGGCTATTTTTATAATGAATTTTATAGTTAGTATGCTCCTAAAAATAGGCAACATATATTACTTTTAGAATGTAGAACAGAGAGCTGATGTAAACATATATATTTTTACAGTACGCTTATTGCAAACACAAACCCCTAAAAATTTAAAAGTTTGAATTTTATCTAAAAAAAAACATGACGAATTAAACTAAAGTCAAAACACATCGTTTTCCACCCTCATTAGGAATTTCGCATGTAGGGAAGAACATGCTTAATTTTGTTATTAAATCAAAAGAATATTTTGTTGGTATCAAAAGTATTTGAGCAGTTTGTGCTGCTATTCAACATATTAAGTATATACAACACAGACCATATTACTGTAAGATTGTTTAATATGACATGGAAAGAAAATTCCAGCTGCGTCACGAGTTAACATTCTATTCCTTTGATACTTACCAGCAGAAGGCTTCCACGTAATTTTCGCTGTCAAACGCTCATCATTATTTTCATCCACTTGAAAATTTTTCACTTGTATGTCTTGTACTAGTGCAGGCGTGTAGCCACGTCTCAGTGTTGTATACTGTTGTCCTTTGGCTATGACTGAATATTCGTAGTTTGCATTCACAGCAACCGACGTAATATTATAGGTTGTATTCTGTTTTAAATCATCAATAACGAAAAAATTTTCATCTGACTGAAAACAAAAAAAAATTTAATTTTTATAAAGCACTGACTGAAATTTAAACACGTTAAATATAAATTCATTTTACTGGGCTAAAATGCCAAACTTTTTTTTAGTGTAAACATTTTATCTTTTTTAAAAAAAAAAAAAACACATGGATAAGTCGTTCTCCTGGATTATAAAAAAACTTGCGAAATAATGGGCAGTCTAATGTATATATATCAATAGACCATTAGTTTTAGTACATGGAAATAAATTTCACTTTTGTGTTTAACCTTTAATTAGGTAAATATTTCAAACTAAGCGAAATAACCAAAACAAATAAAAATTTTGGTATTTTAAAGGAAATTATGAAGAAGATATTAAATATCATGTGGAAAGCATTTCTTAATTTAAATATCACTTAGAGAACGTTTCTTGTGGTTTTCAAAGGAAACTTATGTGCGACTCATATTTGAAAAGGAATATCCAAGTTACATGCAGTAAACCACTTAAAATTTTTGAACTCACCAAATACACGAGATATTCCTGTGCGTCTTTTGCCACATGAATTGTTACCACATAAACGTTTTGACTTTTTTCACTGGAGCTTGGTGTAATTGTTTCACCTTCAGTCCATTTTGCTGACGCATTGATTGCATGCTTGTTTTGGCTGCCAGCATTGACATTGAATGAGAGCGCCTGGTATGGTGCTGTGGCGGCGGTGTTACCTTCCATATCAATACGAAATGTCAGACTTCTATCATCTCGGCAGATGAGTTTAAGTACAAAATTCTCATGAATTTTTCGTACTCCTTCTGCCAGTTGATTCGAAGTTTTGTTTTTGGCGTCGCATACATCAAAACAGTTCTGAAATAACTGTAGAAAGAAAAAGATTTATGAAATTAAACTGGGAAATACCTACTTGATGGAATTAATTTCTTGTGGAATTTCTTTTATTTTAATACTACGAGTATTATGACGCTCTTGGAAAACTAAACTACAAACAAATTGAAAACGTATCATTTTAGGGTGGCGTAGGTTTTCTGATTCTAGAACTATGAAATTTTATACCGAATTAATGCCTACGCTCGTTCTTTACTTATTAAAAAATGCTTTTCATTTTACATTATATTTATATTGAAATTTATTACTGTTGCCTAAAATTAGACTAATTCTAAAACGCTTAGACATAAAACTATGTACATACAATCTACTATTTTCTTATTTCTAAAATACACTTTTCATAAATCATTGTTAAATTCTTTACAATTAACTAGTTAAATGAGAGCCACATAATATTGTGTAGAGTTTTGCTAGCAACATGAGTTAAGTCTTTACACATTACTATGTAAACCACAAATTTGTTCGCTAAATTATAAAACACGCTATACGCGACAATGTTTTACGTAGTTTAATTTTTAATTACATAAAAAAGCATCATGTTAAAATGTTTCAGAATTCAGATATATACGTTATTTAAAATTCAGGTGATTTTAAATTCAGATAATTCAATATTTTGTTATTAGGAATTCAGACAAAAAAAAAGCAGATGTAATACAGATTTAAATTAATTTACGCGAAAAAATATTCATATTCTTATGAATTTCGTGTGAAAAAATTTAAATGATATTTGTACTTTTTTTGTTTTTAAATAAAAAAAAGTACTAAAAAAAGAAAGAGTTTTAAAAGTGTGAATTCTTCACCACATAAATATCTGAATTTTAAAACATCTGAATTTCGAATTGAATCTGAATTGAATTTTGAACCACTTGAATTAAGACTATTCGAAACTTACAGGCGCATGCCACCTCTTAGATATTCCAAACTTTTTGGCAGTCGTAAAAACATGGAACTTGAAACATATGATCTTAGGATCCTAAGAGTGTATTACACCTTCAAGAATTTCAAAATTTTGTTTTTTCCAAACAAAAAATACTCTTGACTTTTGTAATTCAAATTAATTTTCCATGGAAACTTGATATAAATTTGGCTTTTAAAAGTCATTAGTAAGCACTGATATTCATGTAAATTTACATATCGATCAATACTATTTCTTAAACAAACATGACAATACAGCAGATGGATGAATAATCATACATTGATAAATGAAAAATGACAGAAATGGTCAGGGTTCAAACCTCACAAATGGTACAAAATAAAAAAAATGGTGTGATGAGGCTATGTACATTAGGGTGAGTTGAAAAAAAATTGTTTTTTTCAATCAGCTGGGTCTTAAAATCGTAGATATCGTCATTCTGAAATGCACTGTGCGATCGTAGAGGGAGCTGGAGTGCCCTGAAATTGTTAAATTTCGGTCGTTTTTATCATATAATCGATACTGGTACACATTTTTATGGATAAATCTGGATCATATTTTTATTTTGGATTACATCTCCTATTATATTAAACGAGCTAAAATTGTATGCATTTATATATACAATATATATATTAGACCTGTTCAGAAATTTACGAAATATGAATTTTTAATGGGCTGAAAGCTTATCTGAAAGCTCTATAAATTTAAATTAGATTTGCATAAAAAAAAATTGAAAAATATTTCTGTTAGATATTGCGCTTTTGGCCGGAAGGTCGAATTCGGGTGTTAATCTGAATTTTAAAAGGTTCTCTCAGAAACACATAAATAACTTTTATTTTAGAAAATATTTAAAAATAAAAATAATGCAGTTTTCCTATGTTTAGTCTAATTAACCAGTTCTTAAGGTTAGAAACTTTTAAAATTGTTTAAATTCTATTTTACAACACTTAAAAAATGTAATTTTAGATTTTTTTCTGAAATTCCAACTTTAACCTTAATTATTTCCGAGACAAATATTTTTATTTCCAAAACGGGTGCAGCGATTTTGATAAAACTTAGGGGTTTGGTAACAAAATTAATTTTGGGTTTGGTTTTAAGTGTTTAAAGGCTCTTGCAGGGGCGTGGTACAGCCCTAAACTTTTATTTTCATAACGTCATATCTCGCAAGCCATTCGAGATATAAAAATGAAATTTGATAGTCAGATGCAGATCATAGATATCTTCAATTTTGATAAAAATGGGTGTAATCAAAAAAGTGGGCGTGTCTTTTTTCAATAATTGAAAACTTTCATTCAATATTACTCGAAAACGGCACTGACGATTTTCCTAAAAATTTTAAAGATAGTACCACTGAAGGCAGTCATCATAACAAGACATATCTCTATACTAGAAAAACGCGTTGAAGGGCGTGGCACAGCCCACAATATTTATAAACGCTATAATAAGGGAATTAACAACGCAATCGTTCTGAAGTTTCACATGGCAGATATACTTACTTGCTATAAGGTATCTCAATACCAAAAATGGGTGCAATAGTGCCAGTGGGCGTGGCATCTCCCACACAAGCAAAAAACGTTAAATGTTATATTTAGTGTGCTATGGGAGTAATATTTTTAAAATTTGGTGCAGAGGTGTCAGACCCAGCCGATTGAAAAAAAAATTCGAGCCACCCTAATGTACATACAGACTATATTAGGTAATTTTTATTTTTTTGGATTTTAATAATTTGTTGGAAAATGTTTCACAAAATTTGAGTTTTCTAAATCAAACCTGTGAACGACGTAAGCAGACTAAGTTTCTATTTTGTTAATAGAAAGCGAGATAATGCGGAAAACCGTTTTTTGTAACCTTTAACCTTGAGTATCTTGTCTAAAGACAGATCTCTACACATGCTAGTTATGGCAATTCTTTTTAAGTAATTTGGATTTATAATGGTCATAAAATAATCTTTTACGAGTCACTTTTTCACAGCAACTTTTTTGATAGCCACTTTTTGACAGTCACTACTTGAACTACAAGTAATATTAATTTATATAAAATTGATGTTGTATTTGATAAATGACCTTCATTAATATAAATCTTTCGAGGGCCGATTTGAAATTGCGGTAGCCAGCTTAGCTTGAAGTTTTCGCAAAAACTGAAAGTTTTCTCAAAAACAGCGTTTTTGCGTTGAGTCAGCGCTATGTAAAAGAGACCAAATTTAGAACTCTTACATGAAAAATCAAGATAAACTTTTTAAAAGTAGCTATCTGGTATGTATTAACAGCAAATATCATATGTTTTATATTTTGTCGTTTCTCAAAATTTTCGATTCGATTGGTCTAAAATTTCTGCAAAAAACCAAATGCCATATACATTAACATACTTAGGATATTTAGAATTCATAGAATTTTAACTTACCAAAGGGCTCTCCTGTTGTTGCTGATATGTTTGTTGCTGCTGCTGCTGGAGTTGTTGACGATGAATTTGCATACATTTGGCTGTACAAGCCGAGATAGGATAAAAATTTGGTTGTTCCTGTTCCATGTTACGTATAAGATTCTGATCCGTAGAGCTGAAGATGGATACCCAGAAAATAAAAGCGTAGCGTGCAACAAAAATCAACATATTGCATTGGTGGTGGTACTACGTCTCGGCTCCGAAGGTTCAAATGTTGTTGTTGTTGTTGTTGTTGTGTATAATTGGTGCTGCAAATTAATTGACTGCAATTCAAATGTTTTATTTATTGACAACAACACTGCTCGTATTTTCAGCTGCAAAGGAAGGTATTATTTATTTGCTGCATTGCTCTACTTTTCTGAAGGTAGCGAGCTCGTGCAAAAGTCCAACTATGGTTATTGAACTGCGCTGATTTAAGACTGTCTATTTGAATGCCTTCGCTTTTCAAATTCTTCAATTTGACGTAGACTACTTTAACATTTCCGATATAATTTTTATTTATATACTTTTGGTTTACTATAATTTTAATTGGGTTTTTTTAATTGAATAATGTTCATCATTACTTCAATTTTTTTGTTTGCTCTTTGCCATTTACCACATGCTCTTAAAACATTTTGTTAAGATAACAATTTTCGCACTTTAAAAATTTTTTTTTATTTCATTATAATTTTACACTAAAATATTTTTTTTAAATTTTTCATGTTATTTCTTTGAATTTTATTATTTAATTGTGATATTTTTATGCTTTTTAATTTTTAACATGCAGCTTGATTTTTGGTAGAATCTCTCGCTTTTGTTTGTAAAAGACCGTAGCACAGTACAGAAATATTAAATTCTTTCGTCGAAAATCAACTATTCGCTATTGTCACAAAGGCCATGTGCCTTCGATTCAGTTACTCGTGTTGTTGTTCCTTCAATGTCCGTATGCTTTTTAATCGGCGCGTACTTTTATTTTGCCATTCCTTTCTGCGATGGATTCAAAAAGAAAAAAATGGAAGCAGCCGCATACGTGTAAATAAATACAAAAAATAAAATGGCATAAATTTGTAATTCAATTTTATTCAATTCATATGTTGCGCAAATAATTTAAGCAGACCCCATGAAATTTTTTATGAAAATCATTGTTTTTTTTTTCAGTAGAGGTGCTCTATAGTACTCTAAATCTTTTTAAATGTTTTATGTTTACATAAATTTTACTGTTTCCACTTCCATCGTATCCGCTTTAGCATTTTGTGATAAATTGTCAAAATTTCACGATGTCCAACAAAGTGGCTACTGACAATTTTCTAATTACGTCGGTATCATCTATTCCCACTCTCGTCGTTGTGTATGCTGAAAAAAATTTAACATTCCAAGAATCCAATTTTGGGTAGGAGGATCTCGTTTCAAAACCATGATATCAAAACTTGAATTTTGCTTTTTTAATTGCATGAAAAAGTAATTGATATCTTTGTATATTACATACCAGGAATCAAGAGTTCGGATGCAACTTTTTTAATTCCGTGGCGAAAGCAGCTTATTCCATTGTCAATTCTATTCTACGAATCACTAATCAAAACTATTAATCAAAAAAGTTTTAGATCCATTCCAAGTAATTGGAAATCGATTTAAATAATTTTCATTTCCAATAAAAAATGAGGTTGAGCATTTCTTTTTTTGTAAAAAGTCGAATATGCAAATGATTCGTTAAGAAAATGTCGAATATGGATTTTGGGCACCACCAGAAATATAACAGTGCACTTGAAGAGTCCGACTTTGGGACATTTTTCTAACCAGTTGATGCAAAAGAGTTAATAACGAAATTTGAACATCATTTGTGATGGCTTTTGTACCCTGAAGAGCGATCATTTCTACATTCATTTGCTTAAAAACAATTTTTCGAAATGTTGAGTCAAAGCAGGCGCTACTTCTCGTCATACCGCCAAAACTTTAAGACTTCAATCTGGGTTTGTTGCTAGAATTGTATAGTGAAAATAAGATAGCAAGTAGTACAGAAGTAACTTTTTAAAAAAATTAATTGATGATTTAAGCTTTACTTCAGGGAAGGTATACTACTAAGCGGCGTCGAAACACTTTCGCAACAATTGCTAAAGATATTGACATATTTTTTTAAGAATTTTTGGGGTATTAAATGCCTTTTGTTTTTTGCTCATCAAACGTGGAGCTCTTAGACCCCTTCGCTAGCTTAGGCTACAGGAAATTCATGAGAAATGAATTACTTTTATGGATATTCTGAAAAAAGTATAGTCTTTCAAGTAATTTGTTGGCAAAATAAAACCACAAAAATCGTCATTAATGTTTAGCGCGTGTAGCTAAATTTTTTGGTTTTTAGGAACTTAATATACAAATAATTTAGTTGTTCCTTATTCTTTTTAGCTGTTCATTATTATTTTTTTTTCGTCTCGTATTTCTTAAAAAAAAAAGAATCCGAAATATCACACTGAAATACAACACTGTGCCGGGAAATACGGAACGGATGGTCACCTTATGTATTCCCCACTCCGTGCCTATCTCTCTCACACTCACGCACCGTCCCCACCAGTGTTGGCACAGACGGTACTTTAGTACCAAAATTGATACTATTTTCATAGCTAAAATACCATAGTACGGTTTTCCGGAAACCCATCTTTTTTGGTACTATTTTCGTTTGCACAGATGAAGATTAAAGAAAATTAATTGAAAGCATTGTTATTTCATTTGAATCATTTTTTCTGATTTATGTAAAGTATATATGTATCTACATAATAAATCAATGAATATTTTTGAAAAAATAATAAATTTAATTTTTTTCAATAAAATTAAAAAAAATTTATTTTTTTCGGTATACATTTACATTCTAAAAAATCGTCATTTTTAGTACATTTAAAGAATTTTCAGGACATTTTCAGTACATTTGGACAGTTTATAATAATAACCTTTTTTTTCTAAATAATCGCAATGTGTGCATTTTGTAATTAGTTATTTAATGTGTTTGAAATATATGTCAGTTTGCTAAGGTTTTCAGGTGGCAGATTAATATACCTCCGTCATCAGAGGCATGCCCCAGTATATACACTATCAATATCTGACGCGCTCGAGTAAATCCATGTGCATGTTTTTTTACATTTTTGGAAGCCTGTAGTGACTTCCCCCACCGGTGAAGGGTTAAACATTATATCACGTTTTTTTCTTTCTACCACCTAATCTTCAAAATCCATTAGGTCCCCGCGACGCTCGAGTAAATCCACATTTAGCATCGTGGGCTGCTCTACTATTATTTTGCCAACAATTACTTGACAGACTGTACATATATATGTATATATGTTTGTATAGTCTATATGTATAAACGGATTAAGTTCTTCTTTGCAAAGCAGATGAACTCACCTACACGTGAATTTATTTCCTTAGCAATTTTTGAACGGATTAAGCAATGTCTTTTCCTTAGACCTTAGTAAATTTTGGAAAGATGATACCTACATATACATACATACAGTATTGGCCAAAACTAAAGCACCCCCTCAGTACATTTTTTTCAAATCATAATTTTTTTGTGAAAACGACGTTTTTGAACCGTGTTGTGAATTTATTATATATATTTATACCTTTATTATTGACAGACAAAAATTTTAAAAATTCAGCGTCTCATAAATAAAAACTTATTATCAAAGGAACATGTTAAGACAGAAACCTTTACGGACAAAACTAAAGCACCCCCTTTTTTATGGTAAATGAACATTTTTATTATTTATTCTGGACGACACACGCATATCTTTTTGGTATAGAGGAAACTACATTATTAATTATATCCTGCAATATTCCTTCCTAGGATATTTTCAAGGATTGAAACAAATCCGCCATGGTTTTGCAATTTTCTCTCTTGATTTTCATGTTAACGATATCCCACAAGTTCGCAATAGGATTCAGGGCAGGCCAACTAAGAAATTCATTTCTATTGCTTTGAAGCCACGCCTTAAAAACCTAATCTGTACTGGAAATTATTTCAGGCAAAAAATGGGCTTGATCAGAAGGTGTGTCACCTCCCATAACAGCAAAAGGTTTAGTTTAGTTTAGTTCTTTTGATTACAGATGTTTGGTCGCTACAAATTTGATCTCTGATCTCACTTCATGGCAGAAGACCGTTCTAACATATCATAAATTGAAAATATGTAGTAGTAAATGTTGAACTCTATCTTATCCTATGGGCAAAAGTTATATTAGAATGAGATGTTAATTGATCAAAAATAAAATAGACAATCCCACGAATACCTATTGCAATCAATGTAATGTAAGTTTCTATTAAAAACTAAATCTTTGAGATAAGATACTAATTATTCATGTAGCACAAAAAAATGTCGTACTAATGAATTGGACTCCCTTAAGGACCATAGGGACACATATGTCCCATACAATTTCTCGAAAACTAAAATCATATTTTATAATTTTCGGATATTTTTGGCTTAGTTACAGCCCAATAGAACGCTTTCATACTGTGAGTTCATAGGATCACATTTCAGAAGCTTATGGTCCTCAAGGAGTTGAGAGAGTTGTTAAGGGTAATGCAAATTTCACACAGATACTAGCAAACGAATATTGGAGAGTAGCTCTACTGTGTACACAGACTTTACTCCCCCTCCTCCCCAGTTAAAATATTGAAAAATATACTGTTATAATGAAAATTTTAGCGCACTTCTACTGTTGATGCCAGTGTAAATTATTTATTTTTTGGCGATGCTATAAAAATAAACCCATACTGGTTTTTGGTTCCAAACTTTCTGTTGCTAACCTTCATTTTGTAGCTAAAATATCTTAACGATTTTAATGTCAGCAAGAATATTTTTAATTCACAGTCACGTATTACAATGAATTTAATTACTGATCGATAACACAAACTTACAAACTACACGCAATTAATTTGCACTTAGTACATAAAATGCAAAATGCTTGAAGTTTCTCCCCTAATAAACATGACCATAGCAAAGCAGATTTTTCTATTAATTAAGTGAACAAACAGAAGGACAACGACATTTGAACTCTTGATAAAATAACAAGGCTCTCGAACTAAATTAAATTTTCTTGCATACGAAATTTTCATGGAACCCTTTTGTGAGTAACAAATATATTACAGATGAATATATGACTCTTGTCTCAAGATTTCTGTGATAATTTATAACAAAAGTATAGGGGTCTTCACACGTATGTAGTCTTGTTTTTGTGTTAAAATCTTATATTATACATTGTACGCAAACTGGCAAATGTTTGAAGTGCAATTTAATACTTTGTGCACTTTTTAATGCACAACTTAATAGTTTGACACAAAAACAAGACTACGTGTGAAGACCCCTATTATTTGACATCAACACGATGCTGTAAAATTAGTGCAGCTTTTGAAATAAACTAAAAAAAAAAAAATAACACATATATTTTTGCTTATAACTCAAAAACTCGTATTTTCGAAAATAAGTCCTCAAAAACTTTTTCCAAAAACACGTATCGAATGTTTTTAGACAAAGAATCGAAATAAAATTGATTTTAAGAAATCTAAATTTTGAATGAAAAAACGAGGTAGAATGATCCATATACATTAAGATATGTGGTCACTTGAGCTGTATGGGTGTATTACCGCCCATTAAAATCATAGTTCTTTAAATTAAAAAAAGTTCAATATATTCAGGCAATTGTATTAAAATTTTGCACAGAACTTGATTGTCAAACTTAAATATGAATAAGATTACATAATGAGCATGGTAAATACCTCCCATATAATTGAAAAACTATTGACTTATGTGACCATGTATCAGAGGTTTTATGCAAAACGTGTCACGTGTAGTCACATTTGATATCACTCACTTTTTCGCCAGGTTGTTTCAATGAAACTTTTCCAAAAATTTCGAAATAAAATCTTTTATACATAGTTCTCCAGATATTTACTAATGAAATTTTAATATTTTGGTGGTGCCACCCGTACGAAAAAAGTTCACACATTTTGAAAATAAAGCTGACAAGTTCTTACACATTAAAATACTTCTCAATAGGGGGTTATATATATGTATGAGTAATTCGCAAAAGAAAATATTTTTTTATGGCGTTTTTACTCCGTTTTCATTAAAATTTTTGTCGCATTGAAATTTGCTTTCAGCCCTCCGTGTAGACGCGCAGTCCTTAAGTAACCACATGAATTGATTCAAGAAAATTTAATAAACAAAGGTAGCGTCATCTACATCAAGATGAAAAAAAGCTTTCGAAAATCAAAGTGGCATCTTTTACAATCAATTTTGATGAAGTTGAGTTCATGTCTAACATTACTAGCGGGGGTGAAGTGGTGCGGATATTTTATAACATAGTGTTAAATTGGGAGAGGAGTACAAAAATATATGTATGTAATATGTGATAGTGATGGTATTTGCAGTACAATGTGACCGTTTATTTGATACATTCGACCTATGAAAAGAACGAAAATCACTGATTTTTAGTACATTTTCAGCACATTTCCTATTTACTTTTGTAATAATTTTTTTTTTTTAATATTGCTTGTTTTGTCAAATCTTCTTAAAATAAAACAATGTCATATAAATAATTGCATTATCACGATAATGCACCATCACATAAAGCCATCATTGTGCAAGAAGTTTTAAAAACTTAACGAATGTCATCGTTCAAGCCCCAAACTCTCCTAATATGGCACTATCCGGATTTTTTTTTTTTGTACATATCAACAAACAAATACAAGACGACATTATTAGTTGTTATTTGTCAAAAAGTGAGGGTTGTCATCTTTTCATCTGTGTCATTAAATTGTTGTTATATTCATTGACATCCTCTTCATTGAGATCACAATCTTCATTCTTTTAGATAAATAATCCGCTTGCAATAAAAGTGTATGTTAAAGTTGATAATGCGAGTAGTTCTGAAAAATTAAGTGAATGCACACCTTTTACGTCATATAATAAGTTTTTCTTAGTTGATTCTCACATCCTGTTTGTTTTTTATACCCAATTTACATTTTTTGCATCCATAGCAACATGAGTGCATTGAACAAAAACTCATGAAACTTCAGTTTCTTAAAAAATAAAATTCCTTAGCGCATTTTCTATGTAGCAGAATCATGTACATACAAAGTAGCAGAGGATGTAAGCGGGTGATTTGTAAGAAATGTCCATTGTAAGTACATAGCTATTTCTGAGTATATAAAATGTTTTGCGATAGTAGTAGCATGGTGAAGTTACTAAAGGTGTAGTCATTAGGGATCGAGTCAGTTTTATTTGGCAGATGAATAAATGTTCACAATGTTTATTTGTTTATAACCACTTAGTAAGTAATGCGTATAAAGGAGCAATTGGCAATTAAGAAAATATTCTTGATAAACTCGGAAAGTGGGTGGACTTTGAGGGATAATGCAATCAAATTTTAAACATATACTACAATATACAAAACAAAAAATGGGCGAATTTAAAACAAGGCGTGATACCTTCTATAAAATTTAATCATGTCAGTATCAATTTGGTTTACTTTTCCATCGTACATATAAATTTATCTTAATTAATACCAAGGTAACTTTTTAGCTACCCACTCGAAGAATACTTTTTGCAAGAATTTGCCATTGTTGCATGTTGCATTGCTCTATTGGTTAGAAATTTATCTTAGAAATTAATCTGGCATATCGGATACGCACCACCCTTGGTCCATTTGTTAACTATAATCCTTACTATCTGTTTGATCCATAGGAAATATTCTTTTTGATGTAGATGAATGAAATTTAAGCTTACGAAAATAAATACCAAGCCACTGATTTTACTTAATCCAATTAAAACGTGATGCTTTCACTTTACGTAACTATTGCTGTTGGTGGAGGCTGATGCTCAAACAATGGTATTAAAATAAGAAACTTTATTTAAACTTTTCATGGTCTGGGGTTATGGAATTATGTTCATTTATAACTGAAAGATAATTGCTGATATCAAGTTGTATGTATGGGTGTATGTATTTTGTTTTATTTTAAAATTAAAATATAAAATAACTTAAACCGCTAATGAAATTGGAAAATTGAAGTGATACTTGAACATTTGCCTTGCCAATTAAAATTTTTACTATCAAACAAAATGGAAATGGAAACATTCACCTGAAGGTGTTATTTACAATACATAATAAACGAATAAATACATACATATATTCTTTTGTAAAAGTTTAATATTACGTAAATTAACGAAACATGATTTACAGTTCTTATTAACATAATTAAAGGATTGCATTAAAAATGAATGGAATATTTTTCATTTTCCATTTTGAAATGCATTTTTCTCGAAACTCGTCAAGTTCTTAATGTGCAGTACAAACTTTATTGTTGCAAATTTATGAACACATTTTTGCAGGTATTTTTTTTTTCTGAAAAACCAATATTACTACTGTGTAGGCTGTGTATGTCAACAGCTTTATTAGTTTTCTATTTAAATAATACAAATTTTCGAAAATAAAGGTGTTTTTAGTCTTTTTCTTCACTCCTGCTTAGTGAAAAGTATACAAAAATTATTCATTCAAAAAATTATTCCTGCCTTTCAATGCTGACTGACTGACTACGCTCTACTCTCGCATACGAAAAAAAATTTTGTTTATGCTTACTGCATCCACCCACATACAGTTTATGTTTTTAAATGCAAAATTGATGAGAGCACGCAGTCATTATGTTATAAATTCGAAGCCAGGGAAAATGTTTGTGTTTCGTTTGGAATTTCAGTTTTGCAAATGGGTAACCTTTGGTATCCTACTTACACTTGGTATAGAAAGAGAATAATTGTGTACTGAAAATATGAATGCATTTAACAAACATCATTTACATACATCAATGACCATCATACTACATATTACTAGAAATACTTGGGTGAGTAGCATTAAATATTCCAAAATCAGTTGGTATAGATAATATGCATACTTTGTGCCGCTGCTCATATGCAACTGCACGTGCAAATCCATAAAATTTTGTAGCAGAGTTGAATTGTTTGGCGCTTTCAAAGCACAGAACGTAATTTTAACAAAACCTTGAAGTACGTCTGCTTTTCTGCCCATGACGCTAACTTCCCAAAGTAGCGATCTCACTTTCCCGCAAAAATAATCTTAAATTGCACCACACAAAAACATATTTCTTTTTTCGTCCCCCAGATATCAGCATTGCTTTTTTTTATTTTTTTTGTCGTTTATATATTTATTTTGTTTTTAAACTTTACTCTCGTGCAAATATATTTATTCCAAGCTAAAATACAAATATACAAGTTATTACATGCCGAAGTTAAAAAAGAAAATCCCTTTTGACTGCTGTCTGACTATATTGAATACGATTATTTTATAAAAAAAATCCAATTAGCCAATATTTTTTTGTTTACTACTTGTTTTGTTCATTGAATGTTCTACTTAATATTTAAAAATTTATTTCTGCGAATTGTTTTGATTTTTGAACTTTTTTGTGAAAAAAATTTACGAATATCTATTTACTGGCCAAAAAAGGGACAACAAAGTAAAATTTATATCGCTTCAGTTGTGTAAAAGAAGCCCTTGGCAGAATTAATGCAAAGAAATTGTTCCTCGTTTGTTTATTCAAAAAGTTTGTTTTCACAAGACGTGCACTTCGTTTGCTTCGTCGAAAAACTGTTCCATAAAAATAGTTGCCGCTTTATGCCAAAAAAGATTAAAACAAAAAGCTAAATCTGGACTACTATCCATCCTTCAAATCTATATAGAATAACTTCTCTTGTTTACTCATTCAGAAATATTTTCTTAGAAATTAACACTCACAATATTTATTACCAAAAATCAATATATGTGCATTTTCACAGGAATCGGCATTTTAGCTGAACTCTTTTTCGATTTTTTTTTTTTTTTGTCACATCCTTCAGCCATGTCTTAAATTAATATTCAAGGTCGAACAATTAAAATTCAGATAGCTATTTGTAACTTTTCATGTTTTTTAAACAAGGTTCGCTTCAAGCAATATCAAGGTCAAAAAAAATTGTCAACCAAATCTGACAATGCACAATTATTATTTAGTGTCCGGAGAATTCAAAAACATAATCCACAAAATCGTGCCTGATCATTTACTTGTTTTAAGGTAAAAGAGTTTACTTTAAATTATAATAAAAATACGAAAACGAGGTCAGCTAAAATGCCGATTCCTGTGAAAATGCACATATCCATAACAAATTTAATAACTTATTTACATCTAACTGGCCGTAAATAAGCTTTACCGAAAGATTTCTCTGCAGTTGCATGTCCAAAAAATTTTTCCGAAAAAAAATGTCACTCAATATTTTTGGAAATATTGAGATGTAGAAAAATCGGCAATGTGAATTCATACTGATGAAATTCAATCTATGTATATAAAAAAATTGCTCAAAAAAATTTTTCCGAAAAAAAAATGTCACTCAATATTTTTGGAAATATTGAGACGTAGAAAAATCGGCAATGTGAATTCAAACTGATGAAATTCAATCTATGTACATATATAAAAAAATTGCTCATCCGGAAAAACTCTTCCAAAAAATAGCACCTGTAATATATTATTCATATTGCAAAATATTGTACTATATACGAACAAAGAACATTGTAAAATTTTATTTTCAAGCAATAAGTAGTGGAACTGTAAAGGTTTTTTTGTTTTTACCGGATTTCCATTTTTAACTACATTTATTGCCTTAGTTACAACAAATGCTGTCTTCAGTTTAAGGCAATTAAAGTTGAGGTCTATTTTCCATTATTTCTTGATTAAATTACTCTTTTACTTTTGGGCATTTTTAAGACCTACTACTATGACTATTAAATTGCATAATTACAATATATAAATTTCACCCAGAACTAATGAAAATGTGTCCTTAACTGCATTTGTCGACATAAATTTTTTTTTTATTTTTTCATTCATCGATATTTTGATATCTCGCGGTTGCAAGTCTACTTCACACTGCTCTTACTTTCTAACACGCATTCGTGTACATGTAGTGAAAAACCTGACAATATTATATCCTTAGATACTTGTGTTACGTTATAGAAAATAAATCCCACAAATTGTATTTACAAAACAGAAGAAAATGTATGTAACATAATACACAATCATTTTATGACACCTTCAAAGTTTTGCAACTTCGACAGTACCTCAGTAGGAAAAGTGATTTGCATTAAATATAATAAAAAAAAATCGTTTGTTTCAATGTTTTATGAAGATGTACAATTAGTTGATAAAGATGAAGCCTTGATTGTTTTCAATTTCGTAGGCCAGTGAAGGTATTTCAATTGAATTGAATACTCTGCATGTGACTGTACTTATTATTTTAGGAGTACAATACTCCTTTGCAGCTGTCTGTACTTCTAGAATCTAGAGATATTGTACTTCCATTTGTACTCCTGTTTGCGTTCAAACAAAGCGAAAAGAACGTACATAGATGTAAGCGGACGAAATGCAAACCGCACTCAGAAAAACACTTGTCAGATGAAATGTTAGAAGCTTTGAATGCTACCAATATCATTATTCTGTCAGTCGTTCAGTGACGCTCTTTTTGCCGCTTTTTGTAATTTTTGGGTTCGGTATTGGTTGATATTTTTTTAAAAATTAAGAAAATGAAAGCGCGGCGTACTAATTTTATGTGTAATACGTGTAATTCAGAATTTAATATTGCAAATTCTGATAAAACAGCTATTGAAAAACATTTGCTTATTAGTAAACACCTAAGTGCATTGAAATCTACTTGAATTAGTTGTCCAGTGACCGGATATTTATTTATTATCTTCACTTGATCTTACAATGGCACAATATGAAGTCGTTTGGACCTTTCACGTGATTAAAGCTAAATTACAGTTTTAATTCCACAAATGTGTATCAAATACATTTCGAACATGCTTCGAATTGAGAAAATTTTTTTTTTAGATATTTCACAGATAAATGTACTGCTTTTGCCGTGCAAAAGTCGTTTTTATTACATTCGTGACCTTTTTTTTGTTATTTTATTGAAATGTACTGCTTTTTGCCGGTCCAGAGTTGGCAGCATTAGTTATAGCCGCTTAAAACGTCTTCACATGAAATTATGTACACGGTTACTCATACGACCTGTTATCCATAAATTACTTGGCAAATTCTATTTAAATTTCTATTACCAACAAACTAATAACTTTTTAACGTTAAAACTTTTAAATAAGACTTAATTTCCACGATTTCACGGTTTCCACGATTATAAACTTTTGCTGGGATTAGTGCAATTAATATGCATATAATGAAGCTTCGATAAAAGAAGTCATCAATCATATCACATTTTATGAAAAAGTTTTCGGAATATATAATTGATTGATCGATATTTTTACTACCGATATTTTTATCTTTTAAGCCTTTTTATGTTAAAAATATGACAATATTATAGATGCTGCATATTTTTTTAGTTTGAGTCAGAGAGAACGATTTCACAAGACTTTGCAAACTCAAAAATTCATACCGCGGAAATATCAGACAGCGTGCCACGCCATCATATCGCAAGAATTGTCTGTTTTTTTTTATTTTTCGTATTTTCTTAACCGATTTCAAATTATGCTATTTTTATTATTTTACCACAAATAAAACAAGCACGCACGTTGACACCTTTTACGCAAAAATATTTAAATTTAACACTTCAACACTTTTGTTTTCAATTTCTGCCTTGAAAAATAACGGTTAGTTATTGTTAAAAAAAAATTCAAATACAAAATGCGCATTTGTTTTAACTTCCGGTTTCGTACCGTATCAGAACGTGACTAATATGTGTATGAGTGGCGTAATTACCGTAAACTTTATCATCAAATCGCTATCGTTAATTCGTATACAGACGCTTTGGCGTCGACGCAGTATAGAATTTGAAAAGAGTTGCTCACATGAAGAGAAATAGCTTTTGAAAATGTGAGAGTAAAAGCTTCGAACACTGATAAGCGCTGATAACAAACAGCCTTAAGGCATCTATTTATATTTGTGTGTTCGTTTGTTAGTTGTTTTGTCAATGACTTCGTGAGCTTTTCATTCATGCGTTCATTTACAATTAAATTGTAAAACATTGACATAGGGGTCATGGGCCATGCGGTTGTCAGCATTGAAGTATTGGATTATGTAAATTAGTGTAATCTCCGATTAAAGGGTGGAAAGTGTTCTTTCACAGGTAGAAAACAAACTTAAGTAATGTAAAAAGAAAAAGCTTAAGATAATGGAATTTTTTGAATTATTTATGGGCAATTAAAAACATTAAAATTATTTGCTATTGTGTGTTTGGATTGGATACATCCTAACAAAATTTCCGGAATCGGTTCAAGTACACGCCTAGAACTCATACAAATCCAAACTGATTTGTTTTAACAATGACGATACTATATACTATCCTAACAATTTAAAGGGGCATGGAACTTCCATTAGAAGCAAAAACTTTGAAACGCTATACCGGCTGTTCTATCTGAATAAATGCTACCAAACTTCTCATAAATACTACATATGACTTAAGCAGGTACCGAATAAAAACCAGGCGTGGCACTTTCGGAGGGAATTTTGCAAAAGAAATGCAAACAAAAATTTTGAAAACGCTATACTGAGAGAAATATTTTAGATAATGAGAGGTTTGAACTTGCAGGAGAGTCTTGTTTTATACAAGCCAAGTTTCAAAATTATATATTTGAGAAGCTATTAGCTTCTTCACAACGGTTTTAGATTCATTGATTTTACAGCAAGCAAATAGACCATCGACACATGGCATTACTCCCGTAACATTTTCAATGTGCGTTCATTTAGAGGCGCAACTGCCGACTCACATAACTACGAACTTTACGACTTTCGCAAAAGATGAAATATGATATTGAAAATGAATATATGGGCGATACTATAGAATACCAAGCTAAAGAAGCAGCAAATATGCCTGCAGGCTTCAACCCAAATGACATCGATGCAATTCCGTTCCGCTATTTAGTATGGAGCCACTATCACATTGGCCTACAAACCGCCAAAGCAGAAAAGCTAGTAATTCGACGAAAAATGCACACAGTTTAAAACGCTAAAGGAAAAAAGCCATAGACAATCACTGCTACAAAGCCGGAGAGCTGCTCATGACATGAAGTATAAAGCTAAAAGTAAAAACGAAAATAAATTCTTGCGCAGTAAAAAGAAGGCTGCATGACAAAAAATATACAAAAAACCGGACTCAATTCCTTTGTGATTAATAGAAAAACTTAATCACGGGGCTACAGAGAATATATATGTATATACATTAGAGCGCACAGTGTTGCGTCTAGTGTATGCTAGCTGGATAAAATTGAATCTCTCGTTTAAAGAAAATAACGGTATAGTTTTACAACAAATACTCTCAAAGCTAGGTAACCAACAAATATTTTGGTTTTCTGTAAGTAAAGTTAAAGTTTCAGACGGTTGAAGTGAGTGAAGTTGTTTTCTTCAACTTTTAATTTCTGAAAAATTAGTTATTCTCTCATTGCTTCTTCTGAAAATAATATCTGTTTGCACACTTTTGCACATACATACATATGTATATAAATTTTTTTGTTTGTTTTTAGAGTACATATTTTCTATCAAAAAATGTGAGTTATACCAGGAATGGGAAAAATCCGCGAAAAGCAATAAAAACTTTTAACATATAAGCTAAGTGGTGTAAGTTCTGTGTGAATCGATTAACCGGTCTTCGTGAAAATGATATTTAAAAAAAATATTTGTATGAGGGCCACCCTAAATTTGCACCCTTAAGAAAAGTCTTATAGCCTAAGCTATGCCTTTTAACATAAAAGACACTTGGTGTAAATTCCATGTGAATCGATTAAATGGTTTTTGTGAAAATTATATTTTAAAAATATTTTTGTATGGGGGCCACTCTAAATATGCACCCTAAATAAAAGTTTTATAACCTATGACACACGCTTGATCGATACTAATATACTGTAAAAATGTCATCAAAATTGGCCGGATAGTTTTCGCGTCCATAAATTGACCCGTATCGGCCCAGGGGGTCGTTTGCGATCAGGCCTCCCTTACAATTTCTTTTTTGTTTCGATCAAAAAAATACAAAAACGGAAAAAAATAATTTTGTCCAGCTAGCTTGTTCTAGTCGCAACACTGTGGAGCGGTTCAAAAAAAAAAGTTTTTGATTTTTTCATGATGTGTCAGTGAATTACTATAGCCCTATATGTCTAGACAAAACAACCCATAAGGATTTTCATCAATTTTGAAAACTGGATTGCCGCCGCCTGATTTAAGTTGCCTACCCATTTTCGAAAATATTGATTTAAAAAATGGTGCAAGCTAAAGAGGTTATCAAATTTTGCAACAAAGTGGGTATGCTTTTCGAACTATTATCGATCGAGGAATTCGAATCCGTGATCAGTTTTTCTTCTTCTTCTTTTTTTCTTACAAAAAATTGGAAATTGCCCGGACAAAAATTAAAAAATGCCGATTTTCTACTTTCAAGTTGCAAAATCTTGATATAATATTTTACCGATACCGTGTGGTTTAAAGAAAAAAATATTTTTATTGTGTTCTTTCTTTGTTTTGTAGTTTTTTCATAAAACACAATCGTATTATTTATATTGTTTGTAATATTTATTTTTTAATTATTTATGTATTTAAAAAAATCCAAATACAAAAGTTGTAATTTAAAACATAGACGAATAGAATCAACGATATTTAGTTGAAGTTTACATATCTATATAAAATAAAAATGTTTGAAAAGTGCTTAACTAACATCTGCTAAAATTGACTTAAAAATTAAAATTGCTTTAAAATTCAGTGCAAAGAGTAATAAAAAGAATTACTGCTATTAACAAGGCATAAGAGTTTATAAAAAACGAAACAAGCTCAGCTCAGCTCAGCTTCTAATGAGAATAACAGCGAAAATACTTAACTATTTTGCAAAGTACTTATCGAAATAGAGCATAGACTAAAATACATACGTATACTAATAGATAAAAACAAAAAAAAATTAAATAGAATTTATACGAATAAAAAAAACAAAAGCGTAAAAAATTCAATAGAAAATTTGCAGCTTAATTTTAATGTTTAAAATACTGTTTTTTTTTGTTTCTGTCGACGTTTTTATTGTTGTTGCGCGTATACAACCTGATTTATGCGATGTGTGCAAATTTTATTGTATTCGAGATTTATGGGCATTTATGGAGTTGTGATTGGCATCAATATGCAATATCCATGATAAAATACTTTTTTGGAAATACATGATATAATCTTCGAGCTTTATGAATTTGTATGGGCAAGTTTGCATGAAATGAAGAGTATTTTTTTATTTATTGTAGGTGGCTTCATGAAAACCCAAATCAATTGGGCTTAATTTCCGTACTCGCCACATTTGTTGCATTGTTATGAAGTTCCAGTTTTACATCATTATGTCCCGATGTATTTTTCCGTGCAGCATATACACGCATGCGCGCCTCATGTTCCAATTTATTATGCAGCATACGCGTTTGATGCTCTTCGCGCAATTGTTGCAGTTTTAGTTCTTCTTGTTTGCGATAATAATCGAGTTTTAATTCCTGTTCCATTTGTTGATGGCGCAATTTTTGTTCATGTTCACGACGTGCAAAATCCATTTCTGCTAAACGTGCACGTTTAATTATTTCGTAGAGGTCTTTTTTGTAGCTTTCATCAGCTATAACAGTAGCAGCAGCCATAATTGGTGGCGCGACAGTATTTGTTTGTGGCAATGATAAGTCCAACGATTGAATTGACTACAAAAAAAAGTTAGGATAGATGTTTTAACTAGAGCCAAAATGAAATTATTTGAAAATTTTTTTTTTATAATAATAAGAAGTTTTTTTTGAATCATAAGTGCAACGAAAGAGCACATAAAATTTAATCTTACACGATTTCACATCTTTTGAGAATTTGGTATCCACAATCTTCCTTCTTTTTTCTTATTTTTGGGGAAAGTGTCTACGCTATTTTTATTGGGACCTTATATCATAATGTGAACATTTCATAAAAACTTACATTTTGACTTCGTTGTCGCTTCGGTTTGCTGCCCTGCTGCACTTGCTGTGCTTTCTTTTGTTTCTTGCTGCTACTCTGACTATTGCTACTATTCTCCTGGCGTATAGATGTGACATGTTGCGATTCATTTTGTGACTCAGCAGCAGAATGCTGAGGCGAATCAGATAAATTCGAATCTATTCCTGCTGCTGCAGCAGCTGAGTTTTGTGCCTGTAACAACAACAACGAAGACTCATCGCTAACAGCTGTTGGCAAAGCAGCTAAAGGCGTATCCTCATCAATGTCTAGTTCTTCTTTTTTTATATTGATATCAGCAGTGCAGGCACTGTCCGCTGGTGCGCGTGTGTGACTGCGTGTCAAGATGGGTTCTTTTTGCATCTCTTCCATGAAATCAAGCAATTCTGTGCCTTCGGCAACAGCAGATTTGGGATTTTTATTTTGATATTCACGCTTTGCGGTGTTTTTCATGCTACGCCACTGTACCTGAATTTGTTCCAAGGAACGATGACGAAAATTCAACGCATTAAATCTGAAAAGAAGAAATAAGTCGAACGGCTCGATTGGTATTGTTTTTTTACTAACTGTTTTGTTATTTGCATCCAGGCCAAGCGTTTGGCTTTAATACTCTTTGCATCAACTAGGCGATTTTCCACATAATCTACCTTGGGTTTGATTATCTCCAGCAGCAAGCACTATGGGTACATAGTGATTTTATTAAAAAAATTAAACTGCATTTTCGTCTACCTACCCTTTCAGTATCTTCCCAATTGAGTGAACGCTTCTTTCTAGTTTGTTTCTTTTTGCTTTTTCCATCCGCCGACTGTTCATCATCTACAACATCCGAGGGCAACTCCTCATCGTCGTTGGCTTCCTGTGAATCTGTTGGACTCTTTTGATCTTGCGACATTTTAACAATCGGCAAAATGTTCCCATTCAACGCTTCCATTTTCATTTTATTTTTGATGCTTTGCTGTGATTTTTTCTGATTTTCTTTTTGCTTGAATTTTTGTTTATATGTGATTTTAGCAGCGCGAAAATGTTTAAAAAGAGAAAAATCCAATTCGCTATATGACAGTCCCAATTTACACACAGAAAGTTTTCTTTCTTCGAAGTCAACTTTTCGTTAAATAAGATACAGGATTGTGGATGATTAATTCTCGTCAGTGTTATCAACTTACTCGATATATAGTGTTTTCGCGCAGGCCGAAACCGTGTACTGTGAACCCACTTTTGTATGAAATTTGGGGAATACGTTCCAAATCCTAAATTTCTTATAAAACATTTGATTTTAAGTAAGTCCATAGTTCAAATGAAGTCTTTTTAAGTGAATAGTTATATAGCATATAAATAAAAGTTAAACATGAACAAAAAATAAATAAAAATTATAAATTCATTTATAAGAAAATACACATATGTATGTAATATAAAAACTCTTTACATCATTTCATTTTCAAATTCGAAATTAATGTGCATATGTATGTATTGCACGAAATATGGTGCGAAAAAAGAGAAATGGAGAAATATTTACGCGCAGCTGCGAAACTTTTGCCACGCAATGCGAAATTTCGGTGGTAAAAACAAAATCGTGCAACTGCGAAACCGTGGAGTCCAAAACCGCGCAGTGCGAGGGATTACTGTATATCGGATTTTACAAATCCAAAGGAAAGAGCAAAACAAAATACAGAAAAATTTCAAAGAAATATTTCTGCGTGTAAATTGGAACTTAATCTATTTTTCCATATCCATCAAATTCGCACAACTGCGCGAAAGTGATGCCCAACATGTATAGGAAAAGGCTTAAGCACACTACAGAGTGATTGCGCGCTACGTAGGAGAGCAATACGAGTATTGTTATGAAACAAATGTCATACTTTCTTATATTGTTTTGCACGATGCATAAAGCTAAAAACAGAACTGGGACGTGCGATTTATCTTATGTGTCAAATCGCACCAAAAAATAGAATTTGTTCTATTTCAATTAAATTCATTTTTTTTTAAATAAATCATATTGTGTTTGGCAATGAAATAAATTAACAAACCACAACAAATTGATTTTATCATATACAACAAAGCCTTATTTTTTATAATGTTTATATAACTCATGAGACTCACATCGCTCTCAGCACGCAATCTCGCTTTCATTCTGTTTGGTTTCTTAGGAAATAAAACAGCGAAGGTAGAATTATAAGTGACACTTGCTTGCACAATTAAAGTATTTGCAATTGTGCAATAATACAATAAATATGTTAAAATTAAAGGTGTAACAATCTTATTTCCGAAAAAGTAATGCATGTTACGATTAACAAGGTAGAATTATCTTGTCAAACACAAATTTTGCAGTCGTGAAAAAATGCACCATAGCTGTTTAGAAGCTACAAAGCAAAAGAAGACAAGAAATCTGTACAAGCGCGCTTTTAGCTACGAGTATGTAATTTGGAAATGTTGGTGCCTAATTTATTCTGATTTTGACAAAAAAGTAGCCCTCAAACTACAGAAGATGAACCGTAATTTAAAATTACTGCTACCATGATAGTAATGTAAATAGAAATTCCTGACTTTGGTTTAAAAACTGACATTTCTCTGTCGTTTTTATTCCGCTTCTGCTAAAACTTTATACGAGATTTGACAGTTCACTTTCGACCTAACCAAAAATCATTCGCGAGCGAAAGAGAAGAAATTATCATCGTCGAAACAGCAAAGCATAAAGGTGCGCGCTGTCGAATAGTGGTACAATTAGAATAAAAAATAATTTTTTATTTTTAAATTTTTTTTTAGAAAAATGGCTTTTGGTGATTATCCAGCTGAATATAATCCAAAGGTGCATGGACCATACGATCCAGCACGTTTCTATGGAAAAGGTAATTTTTATTAACAAAAATTATCATTACGTAATGTACATACACTTGCTGTTGTCAAATTTTGGTCACATTCGTAAATTTTATGTAATGGAGAAAAATTAATTTTCTTTTTTTATTCTGTGACACAGCTGATGTACCTTTTGGTCAAGTGAAAATCAACGAACTGGGCTCCTGGTTTGGACGTCGCAACAAGACTCCATCAGCAATCACTGGCGCATTCAGTCGCGCCTGGTGGCGTTGGCAACACAAATATGTGCAACCAAAGCGGTCTGGTGTTGCACCATTTTTCCAATTGACATTCGCACTAATGACCGTCTTCTATGCCATTAACTACGGCAAGATCAGGCATCACAGGAACTACAAATATCATTAAACTTTGCTGTGTGTTAGTTGCGATTCGTTTGTGGTAACGGCGGCGGTGTTCAATATTGAATATTAAAAAAAATGAAGTAAATTTGCGATTTGTTAAGTACTTTCAAGTAATTATAATAAAATGCGGCAGTGTTCAAGGAAAATAAGTATCTTAATTAATTCGAGAAAACAAACACAGAAAGTTGTATAATCGATAGTTTTGGAACGTAAAGTTTGTGGAAATATGGTATTCTTACAAGTAGAACTGAGTTTTAAAGGAATAAACACTAGAATAATAGGTAATTTATACTTGTAGTAAATATGTCAAAATATTTAATATCTACTGTAGGTTTGGTAGGACACGCATATGTCAGAAGACACTTCGAATGTGCTATGGTCGCCAACATCGGCATAGTTTTCGCAATAATTTAGTTAGCTTTTTTTGCTATGGATGTAGGTAGTTCACTCGCAGGGGTAATCGTTTAAAATTTGTCAATGCTTGTCATTCTCGTATTTGCTCAGCTAGCTTTATGCACTACAGTAGAATGCAGATCACCGGCTTAACCGCTTACGTTGTAATTGGCTTTGTAATCTAGCTTTCTACACATGAAGGTATGAAAACTGTTGGCTTAAAATTTATTTCACATCAGTTCAATTACTTTATTCAGTATATTCATGTGTAACATTCGTCATTAAAGTGGTATGATGCTCCTTGGACCCTGGTTGGTTATATCTATTTAAAAATGTACTATGAATTTTTTTATATCAAAAAGTCTTAATTGTTGCAGGTACTTTAAATGAAAACTCTGGTTCAAGAACTAATACATAATACGAATATTTACTGGTGGCTCATTGAACTTTTTAGTTTTCCATAGAAATTACAAAGAATGCTTTAGCAGACAGTTTAATTTACATATATCTCGTAAAAGAGAAATCTTACACGAACGGGACGAAGCTAGTTTTGTAGTTTTAAGATTTATCGTAAAAATCTTGTTGTACTGGCTGATTACAAGAAGTAAATAAATGGAATGAAATGCCTACTAGCCAAAGTTTATTCAAAATTGACATTATTATTTTAAAAACATTCAATGAATCGTTGAGATGAATAATCTCTTCTTTTTTGTAGACTTACATGTGTAATATATATCAATTACGAATATCGGAGTAGGCTAAATACTATGATACAGCTGTGATTGAAATGAAACCAATAGTTCCAACATTTTGTTTAACTTCATTATGTGTATTCACTTATATTATTCAATATTATAAAACTAATCATATAAAATTGTAAAATTCTTATTTACTTAAGCGCTCCACTTATACTTTATGACATCTCATTCAATGCCTCTTTAAGATTCAGCAAATTATTTAATATTGCACCCTCCTTTTGCGTGGTTGCAGTATTCCTATGCTGCCAACCAGTGGCAGCATTAAAAGTTTTAGTCTTCTGGTGGCCAAATGAGTACACGTGAATCTTATGTTTATTTGTGGTTTGGTCCTCCTCCATCATTGTAATATCCATAGCATCACTATTTTTGCATTCTTTACCATGTGGATTTTTCATTTGGTGCTGCTGTGGGTGAGGTACTTGATCAAAACGAAAATTTCCAGGAAATTTATGCGTCTCAACACAATGCTGCTTTCGCAAAGCTGGCGTTAGCAAACGTTGCTTGCACTCTTCCAAAAAACATTCATACATCAGCTCACCGCGAGCTACACGCGCTGCAAAATAGGAATCATGTTGTTCAGAGATGTGGAGATCAAGCAAATGTGGCGTTGGTAGCGATTTATTGCATTGAGCACAAATATAACGATGCACGCTATTAAAATGCGATTGATAAGCAGCAACACTGTCGAAGAAACGCTTACAACTTGGTACATTGCAGTAGATTTCTGTAGATTGGACTTGCACTGAATCTACTGAGGTATCCGGTGCCGAGTCACTATTGTCCGCACCATCGTCATTGGTAGTGATGACACCAAGTTTTTTGTATTTTGATAAAAAGCATTCGTTGATAGGTGTAAAGAAGTCATCATTGCTACGTTTGTAACCCGGTGGAATTGTTTGTAATAATTCACGTATTTGTGCTGGAGACAACATATTTGCGTTGGTTTTGTTGGAATGAAGAAAGTATTCGTTGACATTTGGATGTCAGTTGTCAAAGTACAAAAGAAAAAAAACAAAATGGTCTTTCTTATAAATTCAATTTTATTTTACATGCAAATTCTTAAACTAAATGGAAAGTAAAATTTTGGAGCCAATTCATAGTCATTTATTTTGCCTTTGGTGCATTTCTGTAAATTAAAAATACTTATTAAAAATGTCTGCAGTTCAATAGAATCAACTTTACTCACCTTCCCGTATTTTCGTTGATGTAGTGATAGGCAACCACTAACAGAAATAGGAAAACACCTAAAACATTCGAAAAAATGGCCAATTGCACGTCTGTGATCATTTTGTTTCCGTGCTGTTTAGTTTACTGCAAGCAAGAATATGATAAATTAGTTTTTTCCTATTTAGCGAAAGGCGGACCAACGAAATGTTGACACGTCAGTTCTATTTTATTATTGACCATAGATTGTGAACTATTTTCCAATAGACTTTGCATTGTGGATTATATTGGACGGTTGGAACATGAATTTATTTTAAATTATTATTCTTATTTTTTCATTATTGTAAGTACTTACCCTTAAAAAACTGAAATAATACGCTGCTGCCGGTTAAACACAAATTTTTGATGGACAGGACTGTCAAACTTTGACAGTTGCTATCCTAAATAGTGTACTCGAATTATTGTTTGGTAGCACTTGCAGTTGAAGCATGACGTTTACCTATGCAGTAGTGGTCGCTAGTGATGTGGGAACTCGGAAATATTCCAAACCGAGTTGAGCGAATTGAAAACTTACCCAAACCGAGTTCATCCGAGTAGATCTAGTTGAAAATTCAGCGAAACTAAGTCGACCGAGTTGAAAATTCAGCGAAACCGCGTTGAACCGAGTCAACTCGAGTTACCAAAGCTGAGCTGACCAAAACGATTTTGTAGGAAAAATATGTGTGTTCGTTTCATATAAATATGTAAAAAAAAAGTTTTGATAAAAAAGGGTCTACTTTTCAATTCAGCGAGTTGAAAATCCACCCAAACCGAGTTGACAGACTGAGTAGCTATCTCAACTCGGTTTGACTCGAGTTCCATATTCGCTTATTGAAACCGTTTTTTTTAAAGATATTGATTGATTTTTCCAAAAAACCCTTAGTTTTGTAAAAAAAATTTTAATCTGCAGTATTATACAAAAAGTATTTATACATGAAGAGAGAGACTCGCTCTCACGCCATGGGAAATATTGCTAGCTAACTCGTCTGGAGATAAGGCAATCTCTATTTTCCAAACAAAATTTCGTTCAATTCCATTTCAATTGCGCTAAATTCTGTTTAACTCAGCTTCGTACGTAATTTTTATTTATTTTTACTGCAAAAATCAGGGTTAAAATGACGATTTCTGTTTGCGAAATTGAGATTGCCTTCACTCCAGACAGATTTGCTAGCAACATTGAGAACGAATATATCTCTTCGTCTATATATACATATATACTTTTTGCATTATATAGCAGTATATATCCTAGACAAAAGTTTCATTTGATCCCTTAAGCGTTGACAGATACCATGAATCTATTGCAATTAAACAAAAAAATTTGTTAATTTTGACCTAATGTCATTAGCATTTATTTAATAAGCACATTTTTATCTTATGATGCTAATATTGCAGGTTTTTATATTCAGTACGTTAATGTAAAATAAATCAAAAAAAAGAAATGATAAACTGGAGAAATATATAAACTTTTCAATGTCTTAAGTAACTATTGCACAGCTTTAATCTCAATAAAACACATGGAAATTAAAATAAATTTATACTAAACTAATGAGTAAAATTAAAACATTATCACATAAAGCTAAATTTTCATAATTTTTGCACATAACGACGCACAAATTTTGCTTTGTGCAAACATAAAAATCTTATGAGAAATACAAGCAATACGCCACTTGCGCTATATCCAATAAATAGCGCAATAGATTTACGCATGCGCCAATTTTTATATTCCTGCCAACTCGTAAAACGGTTGCGATAATGTTCATGTAGTTCAAATTTGCTGCGCCGTGGAAAAAAGGACAAATAAAAATCTTCCAATAGATGGCGTATTAACTCGTTATCTTCGACAAATCGTGGCTCCAAATTATCGTTAATACAGTTGAATTTTCTGCAAGTGGAAAATAAAAAGGTACAATTTAGATACATAAACAAAAATGTGACTTTGATGTCTACTTTGGTTGGCGCCTTAAACGATCAAGTGCGTCCACAACTTCAGTAACATTCGAAGTAAGCATCATAAAGTTGCTATGCATGCCACGTTTAGAATTTACGATGAATTTGTATTTAGGACGTATTGCAAAATTTGTCACCAACGCATCAGCAAGCAAATCACATTTGGCCACAATGCTTCTCGTTATTGTAGGCTGAAATAAATGAATAAAATGTCATACTGAATTCTAAACTTACAATAAGTTACAAAAAAGTTCGCATAAACTGATTAGTTTAGTTATCTTTACAATATTTTAGGCCAGTGCTTGAAAAGATATGTATCTAACATTGACTGAAAATAAAAATCTAATGCTCACCACATTTGAGTCCTCATAACGTTCGTAGACTAAAGTTGAATAAACCACACCTTCATGCGATGGGTCATAACCTGAATTTCTTGAACAATTATCGATAACTCCTTCGAAATAACGGACTGCAGACCAGTCAAGCGGCAGCGGATACATACGCGTTAAAAAAGTGCGTACCTCTCTGTCCGACCAAGTAAGCGAATTATCCGTATCAAATTCATCGAAAATTTCTTCCACGCTAGCGTTATAAGTTTCACTCATCAAAAATGAATAATACATAAAAGCAAATTGCAAATCATCTGGAGAACGAAAACGATGCAAGGCGGTAGAAGTGAATTCCTTCCGAAATTTTATTTGCATAGCACTGATAATGTCACGATCAAGAAAAAAACCAACATGTCCGAGAACATTGCGTGCCTTGAAACCATAGTGACGATTAAGCAACATATTGGTGTAGATAAGTGATTGCGAGTAGATATCTTTGGTTGATTTATACGAGCTGTCTGCTGCTCCATGCGACCAAGATTCAACGGTGTGCGGTGCGTTTGCAGTTTTGACATCCAATAAAGTGTTCGAATGTTGTTTGTCATCTTTTAGTTGCTTATTAAAACTATTTACAATACGATCTAGTTCATTTATGGTACTGAGATTCTTGTTTTTAAGTATATCTTTGAAGGAACTCTTTGGAAGATTCAGTATTCTTTTTGTCGCTTTATGGCGGGTTTTATTTAGTTTCTGCAGAATTTTCTGTTCCTCTCGTTTATTTCGTTTAATTTTCTCTACTGCTTCAGTTTCGATTTCTTTACTGTACTGTTGCGGATATGCATCCAACGCACAATCGCCGCCATCGTATTGACACTCTGCGATGTTACAGTGCGTATCACAGGCACCATCCCCGATGTAGACCCATGGGCAATCGGTAGCGCAGTCGGGCACAGTCCATGCGTTATAGATACGCACACCATCGGCTGCCGTGTACAAATCGTCTGGATATAATGTGGCACCAAGAAATACATCGTCATTTAAGTAGAGAAATCGCTTTGAGAGTCCTGGAATCCGATGCAGAAACGTTTCAATGGCAGCGCTGGAAAATGTGGGAAGCATAGTGGCAGTTGGCGCTAACGACTCATGTGGAACCACAGTTACACGCTCATAGCTCAAGTCAAGCCAATGAGGAATTTGCCCATTGGTTACGATAAATACATGTCGTATCCATGGCGCATGCAGTTCTAATGAACGCAACGAGTACCGTAGCTCCTGCTTGTCGTCATATCGTGCTGGATCGTAGTTGTGTTTGTAGTTAAGTATAGTTGCAATAAAATCTGGATCCGTGCCGTTAACCCAAGTGTAGACTGCGTCGACGGCTTCGCATGTGGAGTGCGTGCTTATGTTTTCCGTTTTGCCTAATTGTTTCTGTTAAAAGATTAAAATAGGTTTTACAATATTTCCAATTTTAATATTGCCAAATAAATACTTACCAATAATAAATAAATGAGCAAAAACAAGCATACTATAAATATCCATAGTCTACGTCGTCGCATTTTATCGCATGTGTCACGTATTTGCCAGCGAAGTGTTCCTTGTAATTTTGTCATTTTTATGCGACATTTTAACAAAAATGCATTTTTAATGCAATTCTCTTGTGGTTTGTTTATTTCTTAAAACATGAACTTGACGTTTGCAATGATAAGGAAAACGAGTCTCGCTTACGGTATGTATCGAAATTTCGGAGGTAGGAAAAAGTGTTGTCAATTTAATTAAATTTTTTACTCATTACAAACGTATAGGAAAAATCTGCACGTTATTGCACGTCCCAATTCTGTTTAGCTCTTAACGCTTGCATTTAATTATAGTTGGACAGTTAATTCTATCTTTATAATTGTACCATAGTAATGCCGATCTCATGTAGACATAACATTACTATACATACATATGCCATGTTTAGCTCTTTAATAAGGGCATCGCTGTCAAAAAATAACCAAAGTGAAGAGTAAAAAATTCTGCTCAGCACTCTCTTTTAATGATTTTAATTGTGTTATAACAATTATGTTCTGTTTTGTTCGAAAATTTGACAGCTAACGTAGCCCTTAAAAGAAAGAGGAAGAAGTATCATTTAGCATTGCTGCTATCATAAGAACTGTGCATGGGCACCACTTTATGCAATGCAGTCGAAAAGTCACGAGTCCGAGACTCGCTCATGAAATTCGAAGATAAACCTTTCGAATACTGTCACATGATTGTCATATGCCAAAGCAAAAAATTTTCTCATTTTGACAGTGCAGAACTTCGTCGAATTTCCATGGAAGTGTGAAAAAGATTACAATTTTTTCCTCTTTCATTTTAATTTCGATTAAACTTTTTTTAGTTTTCCTTTAAATTTCAATTTATTTTGCACGGAGTAAAGTTAAATTTCGTCAAAAAAGACTAGATTGTTGGAAAATGTTGGGGAAAACGTTGAATGTTGCAACGTTACTGTGCGTCATTGGATTGACTGTGGCGACAACTTCGCCCGTTTTCCTCTGGGGTGCCAACAGGTGGGTGGTGATAACGAATATTTTCTGAATAAAATAAAATTGTTAATAATTTTTTATCGCAGTCCAAACAAACCTACATTGCAAACTGTTTTAGAAAAGGAATTCGCGGAGGATGTGGTTGCACCGTTGCTCAAGGACTATATGGTAGTGGCCTTCTTGGAAGATAATGTAAGCATTTGGTCATATGTTAGCTGTGCAAATAAATAAGATTTTTTAATTTTTCTTGTAGCTTTCCTCCAATGATTTTCTCTGTTCGAACACTGAGGATTCGGGCTCTTGTTACGCACATTTGCAGGGAGTCTCACCTAAGACCTACTACGCCAGTGTTGAGAAACCTATTGAAGCCCTACGTTCAGTAGCTGCTGTACGTGAATTTAATAACGTTGATAAAAGTGGTAAACTGGAGACACCATTGGAATGCGCCGCTGGAAAAGTTGTTTTTGTTAACCTTGACAGCGGAAACGAAGGAGAACGGGGCAGTACTTTAGAGTCACATGGTAAGAAATGTAGAAACGTTTTTATAATATTTATACTAAATTTAAGAGGGAGTGTAAATTTATGTGAAAAAAGATCTAGTTTTTCCGTTAGCTCAATCCAGTGGTTTAATTTACGTAATCATTTAATTTTTTTTTAGACGCTGCCATCTCTGCCATTACCAAAGAGATCTCTTGTCCCGTTGCCTACATGTACATGTCAACAGCACAAACTGCTGTTAAACAACGTCAGCGTCGTGCACTAATTGATACGGGTGCACCTGTAGGAGGTTACTATTTCCGTGATGCGACTAAGGCACAATTTTTATTGTTCTACTCAAAGTTGATATTTGTCAGCAGTAATACAACAACTAATAATGCAAAACCGACGTTAACAGAAATTGTTATCACAGATATGAAAGTTGTCAATCAGACAGCTGCATATACATCTTTTCTTGTCACTTTAACAGCAAACAGTGGTAAGACGGTAGAGTTTAACATGTCATCTTCAGGCGGTTATTTCTTGATGGGTAACGTAGAGTACGATGGTGTATTTTATCGTACAACACCTGAAATCAGTGCCCCTTATAGCTTCTCCTTTTCTTGTGGCAATTTAACATTGGGTGCTATACCAGCAAATTCAGGTGAAACAAATACGAACACGCTGTCATGGCAATACTTGCAATTCCAAGCACCATTTGGTCAACCCTATAATGAGACCTTTATCTTTGGTGATGCTTGGTCTTGTACTGGTTTCTTTACCGCCGGTATTTTGATGGGTCTATTTGTGGTGCTAATCATGTTAATTATCATTTTTATTGGCATTTGCTGGATGATGGATATTAATACAATGGATCGTTTTGATGATCCAAAAGGCAAGACCATCACCATCAATGCCGCTGAATAAAGTCTTATACCACTTTAATTTAAAAGAAAACAACAACAATATCAACCTAAGCACAAATGTTTTTCATTGGTGCTTTTCTATTTACTATTGCACACAAACTATATTGTGTTGTCATTGTTTTTCCATTCCCTATTATATAAATATTTTTATTTTTTGCTCTATTGCAACTACAACAACATTTATGTAGTAACATTTATTTCAAAAACTTTAATTAGAAAATAATTTCAATTATATCTTTTCTTATACATAAAGAATTTGCTCAAGTTTTGCCAGTATATTTTATACTAACTTGATCCTTGTCAGCATCCTTGGATCTATATGTTGCGTATGGAACTTACAGCCAAAAACTTTTTTTTATAGTAGTGTTGCTTCTTGTGTTCTTCTCTAAATTCTTTATAATGGTTTGGGTTTATTATTTTATGGTAATTATTTTTTTTTGTACTCGGCCATAAGTATTTAACGAAGTTTAGATAATTAAAGATCAAACATAATTGATCTTGGTAGCCGTTGTGTGTATGTGTGCCAAAAAAAGTTGGTGTTCAGCGTGGTTTAAGTCAGTAAAGTATAAAATTTCATATTATATTTACAGTGTAAAATTATATATAACGTATGTTAACTAAAATTCAATTATACAAGCGATTATTAAAGATATTTTCGTGTTTTGTTAAAAGTATTTCTTTAAACTTAAATAAAATTATATACAGTCGAACGACAAATAATGATGGTCTCATTTTTGATTGATAAGATTTTTTAAGTGATTTTCGATTTTGATAATTTTGTGATTGAATTTATTCGAAAACATCAGCCAAGATAAGACTCTGAGGTAGCAAGCCAATCAAGAACTTAGTGTTGAACAAATTGTGCTTGATTAGTGATATTCGTGGAGTTTTTAGTAAAATATGCAAGTTTAACTGATAGTTTTTTTGATGAAAAATTTAGTTCTTTCTTTTAAAACAATCCGTGTCACTAAGACTTTCATGTCAACTACTATGACTCTGAGTATCGTTACAAAATTTGGTGAGTAGGTAGACAGGTGGGCCTCTCTAGAGGCAAGCATCTCCAATAATCTCTTACCTCGGTATGGTGCTGGGAGCACTTTATGTCATGATGTTTCAAAGAACTGATGAAGATTTTGTTCTGTGTAAATTTAACGTTTGCTATTTTCCTTTTGAACGAAAATTCTTGGAGTTGGAAAAAAAGTTTCTGCGTACAGTTTTATTAGAAATTTTCATGTTGAGGATTTTTTTTGATTAAAATTAAATCCGAAATCAATTTTTATGCCATTCAGATTTGTCTTTTCAGTTGCAACATTCCAACTAAATTAAAATCCCAAATCAAATATTGACAAACGGTTGGCAATAAATATGAGTAATATAGAAAATATGAACATACATACATATTTCTGACAAAGTTTGAAATAAAATACGGGCATTACTGATGGCACAGATTGCATGAAGTGCACAAATGCACATACTCGTATATTTTATGTCTGTATATTTATCAGATAACCCACCTACAATTGTATGCCTGTACATATGTATGTACGTATGTATTTTTATATGGATATAACTTATTGAAATTTATTTTTATTGATCTCATGGATTTTTCTAATCAGAGTTACAATTAAATGTTTTTTTCTTTTTAGCATGAATTAGCCCGTTCAAAAGAAACCTTTGAGTTTTTGTTTTTTTAAAATAATGAATATGCAATAGGGGTCTTTTCACGTAGTTTCGTTTTTGTGCTAACCAATATGGTTGCGCATTATAGTTTTTTAAATAGAGAGCTTTCTTACAAGTTTAAAAGTTTCCATACCCAGTTACAAAGGGAAGGAATTTTCAGCTAGAGAGTAAAAATATTCTCATTCAGATAAGTACGAAAGGCTGAAGTTTTCTTTGCAATATCTTTTTTCTCATCTCTGAAGAAATCAATCAATCAATCAATTTGCACAATTTTCTTTTATCAGGGTTTGTCATAAGAACTTTGTTTTTTATATGACATACCTATTAACTAAATTTTGGCAGCACTGTCGTAAAACTGTCAAATAATCCTTCAGTATTTTTTCAAGTGAGTGGTTTGCTGACTAAAATATGATGAAAAAACAATAAAAAATTGTTAATAGAAATTATAAATATTTTAAAAATTCGCCTATTTTAAGTTTGACGTCTAAAGATGGAACTTTTGTGGAAGTAAGTAAGTTTGAATTGCCACATATTTATTATTAACTTATTATGATTGCGGCGATATCACCGTGAAAGCTAATTTTTATTCAAATATTTTTACAAGCGGTTAACCGCTCAAAATAAATATAGAATTTCCTTTTCTCAAAATTATTTCAGAAGCTTGTACTTATAATGATTTTATTATACACCTGTCCCAGGTTTTACACGGTAGATACGTTCCTGGCAAAACCGTGTAATTCGAAAAAATTTTTTTTATATGGAAAAACCGTGTAAAACGAAAACGACTATAAATAAGCATTTTTTTAGACATTTATTGAACACAAAATATGAATGTGTAATACACTAAATAAAATATAAAAATATCATTTAAATCATAGAACAATTATAAATGAAATGAAAAAAAAAAAAAAAATAGATACGTCCCTGAGTCGTACATTGTTGCGCTGCCGATGGCTTTGTCTATATCATAACTTCAGTCCTTTTTGTTATTGGAGCAGCAAATTATTACCTATGTACATATATCACTGATAGATATCAAAAGCTCTTAAGTTTTTATTGAATTTAGGCACAAAATGAAAACAGCACGCTCTTGGCCCCCTAGCACAAACCGAACATAAAATTATGTGTTGCTGCTTTGTGCCTTTCGTCATATCCGCATAAATCATCAAATTTCCAGCACACAACATCAGCATCAGCATCAGTATCATTATCAACACAAGTAACCATCACCACCTACTACTACATAACAACAACAACTTACCACACGGACCAACCGAACCGACCAACATTGCATAAATCCACTTGGCAAGCCTAATGGGATTAAGTCGCTGCTAAATAAGCTCGCTTTTTATGGCTTATTAAAAAATGGTTGGCAAAATGACGAGGAAAAAAAGAAAAAAAAAACTAAAATATAAAGTAAGGGAAAAAACAGCGCTCCAAAGCTCATCATGTTTTGCTATTTTTTTGCTTTAGTGTTGCCAACCAACCACCAGGCGTTTGTTGACCATTAAGTAAAGCGCTCATCCATCTTTGGTTGTGCCTTTGCTCGTTGGATCAGTGAAGGTAGCGCGGGTTTTTTCACTCTACGAATTTAATGCCCTTTTCATGTTGTTTGTGCGCGTTTTATGAGCGAAATTCTTTTTGCTCTGTTGGCCGGTTCAAAGTGCAAAGGTATTACGTTCAAATGGCAGTAGAAAAGTGATAGGCATGCAAAGATTGTGGTGAAACTGCATTAAAATCGCATTTTTTTAAACCTCGAAATTATGCTATAATATTTTTTATGGCATATTTTCTTTTTATTTATTTTTTCATAAATTTTTTTTTATACATTTAATTGTGGCGGAAAATCAACAATTTTAATTTGAAGTTAAAAAAAATGTTTGTTTGCTACGCTATCCTCAAATTTTCTGAACAGAGCTGCATCACTTAGTTTTAACTGAGAATATCTCAGTCTAATTTTAGACTTCTTGGCCAGTATTATGTATTTGAGAATAGCTCAGCAACTCAGATGTGGTACAATGGATCAATTGGTCGCAAGGGGCATATGCTGATATTGAAGTGTCTGCTTATATAAACGTTCGAATTGCTGATTTAAGTGACTTCTCCAAAACATTTTGTTGTGGCTATATTTTAATTAAAATTAATCCACTTAAGGTTACAGCCGAAATTGTGGCACAAAAATTCGAAAAATTTAAGACTATTTGCATGAATCTGATTTTTGTACAGCATATTGAATATACAATACATATGGCTAGACTGTACTGTTGGATTACTCTTGGTGCGTATAAGAACAAAATTAACTGAGTTGCCCTTCAAGCTCATTAAGTCTGCCCTAAATTTTAAACTTTATTGCATTATATCTCGCAAGCCTTGCAAGAATTTGTGACGACATTTTGTAGGAGAATTCAAATCAGAAATGTCATTTCATTGAATAAATGTGGGAAAAATAAAAATTCTGGGGATGATATCCCATGAAACAGTAATTTATATAAATCAATCATCATAAATCAGTTCTTAGTTGGTTTTTTTTTTTTTAAAACTTCATTTCTATTTATTGGATCTTCTCTTAAGAGACTAACAATAAGTTTTAAAATCTTAAACTAAGTAACATTATTATAGATATTATGGTAGCCGAGACGAGCTAGGTCCCGGTCTAGCACCCAAAAAAGGCCGAAAAGCACGCTGCTCCAACTCTCTTGCTGCTGCACTCTCCAATTCATCGGAAAGTGGCCAAGACGAGCTAGGTCCCGGTTCACGTCTTTATCGGAAGAGGAGCTGGCGGCGATGAGTTGCTGAGGTTGAATTGTGTTAGAGGACTGTGCCTGAGACGAGCTAGGTCCCGGTACAGAGTCCTCATCTGCCTTGTGCCTTGTGGAGGGCAAAACGTTAGAGCTGATTAGTTCGGTTCGGTGCTGTGCAGTATTCATGACTTCCATAGAAGGACGATCCTTTCTTTTCAGTCTGGAGTGATTCTCCATGTTTGTTAAATTACGAGCCAATGGGTGCGGATGATGCAGCAACCTTATGAGTTAAATAATGAAAAATTTCATTTTTATTTTGGCTGATGCCGTTTGCATTCCAAACACAATTTTTAGCTTACTGTTTTTGCGCAATCAAAATTTGAAGTAATTGGTTTTGCGTTTTAACTAGATCTTGTAGAGTTGATTGCATTGAAATCATAAATTGATTCAAGGTTTGAGTTAAGCTTGTGATTTGTTTTTCAAAGCTGGATTTACTAAATACGCATTGCTTTGTTGTTGGACAAAGTTATGGGTTGCAAATATATTTTGACTTGGGTTTCGGTTTAATTGTCTTTTTTCAGAGATCTTACCTTTAAGCTCTTTATAAATATGGCGACCCCTGTAGTTAGCAGTGTGATCCCCTTGACAGTAAGCGTACTTTTTTAGATTAATATCTTTTTTCAACTTGTTTATGCACTTAGAAATGTGGTGAAGCTCTCCACAAGCAACCCAGACAGGTTGAAGGGTACAGTAAGCTTTAGTGTGCCCATACTCTTGGCAGTTAATACACTGTATGGGCCGTTCCGTTTATGGGGTTCCTTTTTTGAAATTTTTTATTTGTTTTTTGGGAGAATTTCTTAACAACTCATTTGGGCGACAATCTGTGCGCGACTTTACGTAAATGAGAATGTGTGTGTAAAACTATGGCGTATTTATGTATTTTGTTCTAAAAATTCAACTTTTACTGCAAACCACATAATTTTGATTGCATCTCCACTTTAAACTTAATTGGAAAACATTTTTTTGCGGCCTTCTAACCCCATGCTATTAAGCTAGATGCTGCTGAAATGTTGAAGAACTCTAATATAGAAAATTACGATGCAAAATTTTAAACTGCTACAAATTATTTTCAACTTTTAAGATTTGAATCTCTTCTTTTTTCTGGACTATACCTGCAATAGGCTTCACAAAAAAGTTGCAGTTTGCAATGTTTTCATGAGAGCTTACATTCAAATAAAAAGAAATTTCTTCATCTGATTTTCAAAGGACATTTGCTAGCCCACTCATACAAATACACCTACATACATACGTACGTATTTATCTAAGCATACAAATACAAAACAAAATTCAACATGGCGTATATCCGGTAGAATGTGCAGCCAGCGGAAATATTTAGTTCTTTTTAAGTGCTACATTTCTTCTCCATTTTATTCTTTTTTGCAAAAGTAAAAGTTTCACTTCATAGCTGTGTATGTAAATGTATGTTAAATGAAAATTTAATTGCTTGCACAGAAAAAGAGAAATAAATGAAAAGCAAAAATATACGATAGAGAGCAAAAAAAAGGAAAATGACAAAAGAGAATTTAGTACAGGTCAGTGCGTCAAGTGGATGCCTGCAAGTCAAGTAAAGTAAAAACAAAAGTATCTTTGTTGGTTCCATGTATGTGTGTAAGTATTTGTCACGGTGTTCACGAGAAGGCTTAAAAAATAGTTATAGCACTTTCATATTTTTTATTATGAAAAGAATTTCTTGTGGTGCTCTAAGTAATTCAAAAGAAACAATTAAAATCAATTGAGTTGAAATGTAAGAAATCATTTTAATAGCTGACATCAAAAATAAGCGAAAACATTTCTTGTTCCTAACATCAAAAGAAGGTGTGATGTCCACTCATGACCGCTTAATTCACATAATTTTTTGCAATTTTTAAAGCTAATTGGCCGCAATATCGCATTATTTGACACCATTGAATTATTTATTGTGATAATGTGTGAATTTTTTGGCTTGTGAAAATTGAAAATTCACATAGCTCGTGGAATTTCGCTAATACCTAAGTATTAAATTGCCCGAAAAAGTTATTGAAGGTTTAGCTTTCAGACTGCGCTAAATATTCGCCAATTGTGGTGTTTAAAATAATGTAGCTTATGAAGCCAAAAACCGAGAATTTTGAACTTTGAATTAAAAGAAAACACCCTATACGTATAATGTCAAATTCTTCTAGGGAGCGTTACAACCAGTTATAGGGGCCGGCCTTTACTCCTTTATCTAGCCAATAAAGCTAAAAATCCGGACATTCGGACAAATTTTTATATTTTATTTTAACTCGAAACTACGACCCTATTAAAAATAAACACCTTATACAAGAAATAGTTTGGCCTAGCACAAAACGAAAAGTGGGCGCATTTAAATTTTTAAAATTCAACAAATTTTTTTTAAAGTGCGCTTTGATTTATTTCAATTATTTATTTTAAAATTACTCAGGTAATTTCCATAAATGAATATTAACTGGAATAATTTTTTGACCACTTTTGTACACCGTGTTATGTAAAACGTAATGGTTAAGCAATTAAGCACACACATTCAAAAATTCAACACATACAAACATACATACATACATACGTATGTAAATGCACATACGCACAAATGAACAATTTAGCAAAACAATGACGTCATTTTAGTATTAAGTGTGAATGCGTCATTGTGTGCTCAAAGCTTTTTATTGCAAGTAACATTTTAAAATGCCGATTTTACTTAAATAACCAAGTAGGAAAAAGCTAAAGTGCAGTTTTTAAATGCAACTTTTATAGGCAAACTTTATATAAAGTTTTTGTAAAAATCAGATTTTTATTTTATTTTCTGACTTAGTTTCAAAAGAACTTTCCTATTGGGTGTTTAACATCTAAATGCAAATATAATGAAAGGCTTAACTTTTTGCCTTTTTCCGTGTGTTGCTGGCCATGAGTAAGATTTCTATGTTAAAAAAGAGGGTCTCTTGTAGTTGTTGTTATACATATGTAGTCTATATTGTAAATTCAATTTGGAAAAAATGGCTTTATCCAAGTACAGCATGTCATCTCGTAAAGTTACAGCTGCAACAACTAAAACTACAACAAAAAAATTGTTTGCATCGTCGTGTGCTCGTGTGTGTGTGTGTGTGTGTGTGTGTGATGACTTTGTTTCTTGTTTAGTTTGCTTCAGTTGCAGCTGCTGTTGTAATTTTTAACTTTAAATTCTTTGACGGTCTTTGTATCCTTTTTTTAGTTGTTGTTTTTTTTCCATTTTTTGTTTTTTATTAACAGCAGGACAAAATGTAGTTGTATATTTTTGGCGTATTTGGGCTTTGTATTTTTAAGCTCAAGGGAAGAAGAAATGTTGAAATGACCCCCATTGATATGCTACAAACTTTACAAATATAACTTCTATAGATTTCGAGAATATATTACATATGATTTGATTTATATAAAATATTTTTTAGTTTTTTGTCTGATGTTTTCAGCTGAAATTATTCAACTAACGCTATCATAATTCACACGTTTGTCTACACAATCGTTTTTTTGAGTTGATAATTTATGCGATTAAATTTTAAGTCTCAGCTCTCGCTTTATAATGTTTGCAAATTCAATTAAATTTTGCTTATAACACCTTGCTATATTTGTTTTATAATTAAAAAATGTTTGGTTTATTTGGGAACATAAAGTTTAATAATATACGTGACTTCAACATAAATGCTAAAAATAAACAAATGAAATCATTAAAATATTAATGAAATTTAATTCGAGCACTTATGAATATTGGGATAGTCTTTAAAACACCGTTCAATTTGTAAATGTGCGGATATTTCAAATTTATCAATCAAATTTTTCGGAAACAAACCGCTGCAATTTTGTATACTTCTATTTTAAAATAGAGCAATAATTGAAATTTCAGCACAAAGCAGATAAATGCTCAGCAATATAGATATCTTTTTTGAAATAAAAATGTTTAGAAAATACGAGTACATTTTGATGTTATAAGGATAATTGAAAATAATCTTTGATGTCTTTGAAGATGATAATATTTCGATCTAGATTCGAATATTTGTTATATACCTTTTCAAGTTTAAATACTTGAAAGGGACTTATGACATAATTACAAATTGTAATATTTTAAAATGATCCTTAAAATATATATAATAACATTGGGGCTTACACAAAATTTTGATAAAAAATTCAAAAGTTTTTCGTAAATGTAAGTTTTTCGAAAATGCTTTGACAGTAATGCGCGTTATCCAAACAATGTTTACTCGTACGACTGTTTTGCTAATAGCACAACAGCGATGTGTGGAATCGATATATTAATTATAATAAAATTACATACATATTTTAAATTGTATTAATACTACCAACTTTGACTTTAAATACACAGCTCATGTCTTTCGATAAAAACTCAAAGTATTTTACACAGAACGTATATATTTACACTTAATGTGTAAACTACAACGATATAGAGAAATTTACAAGCTTATGAGTGTAAGTTTACTCACTTCATCTGTATTTTTTTAAATTTTTCATCCATCGGTGCTTATGATTCGATACAACTTTTTTGTTACTTACATTGTACATATACGACATCAGAACATATACAAAGAACGGTGCTAATGTTCTCTGTTAAGTTTAACAGAAGTATTTGTGTGATAATTTTCAATTATTTTATTATTAAATTGTTTAAAAAATATCACAAAAATAAATAACAACTTTTAAAAAGAAAATATAACCCCAAGTCCTAAATGGCTCTTGAAAATTTTTCTTGTACATATATGTATATGTTTTTACCTGTTTTTATATGAGAATTCTCGGTTAAAATGCGTAATTGATTTACACACTTTTTATCGTGAAAATTATATGTATTTACACATCGCATGGAAATTACTACATTAAATATAGGAAACAGATTTCCTATACTAAATATAGTAATTTTATCTGTGAGTGCAGCTTTCTGTCACTATTACAAGTTAAAACAGTAAAATTGTTATTTTACGGCTAATCCTAAAGTGCATGCTTATGTATGTATATAGTACATGTGGTCAGCAATAAAAATTGTTAATAATTTTATTTATTTACGAAATTTAATTGAATTAATGCTCGTATTTATATACATACACATGAAAATAGCGCATAGCTTTATTTCACCTTAATGACAAATTATATCATAATTAAATGTTGCTCATACAACATGGTTAACAAAATAAACAGTGAACTTATAATAAATATCTTCAAACTCAATTTATTGAAAAATATGTTGCAAAACGTTGAAAAGTTTCCAAATAAGTTTTCTTTTAAAATGTTTTTTTTAATTTAATATTGGTATATTGAGTAGTGCGGCTTAGAAAAATTAAGTGTCGCATCGGACTTTCAACTTTAATTTTGGTATATCTCAGATCTGATGTTATATAGAGCGCTTATATTAAAATAATTTTCATAACTATCAAATGATCTACAAAAATATATAATATGGTTAGTGGTCGCTGTAAATTATATAAATAATATGCTATTTTAGTTATAGCCCTAATCTAAGACTTGAAAAAAAATGATATTTATTTATTATTGAAATAAAAATAAAATTAATTTTCTTATCGAATAAAATATAGTTTCTAAATTTAAATTAACAGCATAATGTTCATTGATGTAATAGAAAAATAACTCTTTTTATAAATTTATTACTTCAAAGCAATATTTTTATTGACTAAAAAAATTACCTACACGTTTTATGAGTGTAAAAATTGTTAAAATTAATTTACCGTACACAACTTTTTATTAATTGTAATATTTTACTGCCTTTATGAAAAAACATAAATCAAATTTGTGAACGTAAAAAATGAATTTTTATTAGGAATTAAAAGTGACTTTTAATCCCTGTTACCTTTTTTTTATGACACTGATAATAAAAAAAAATTCATGCTTACGTGTCACCAGAAATTAATGCGATTCAATTTATCAGCAATATAGCAAGCAACGACAGTGACTGACTGATGTGATTGGAAAATAGGGGAGGGTCGATTCCTGCTGCTTTTGCAAGTAAAGTTGAAGCTTTAGCTGCCACCGTTTACCATTTGAACCAATGCGTCCCAGCTGTTTGTTGCTTTCTCGAAATCTCATGTTATTGCAGCCCACTGCTGCTATTGCTCCTGTTGTTTATATAGGCTGTGGAGCTGCTGTACGCATCGGTATAATATTTGTTTTTCATATCCTTAACGTCTCAACGGTACGGTATGAAAAATTAAAATTAATGTTGTTTGTGATTAAACATGTGACAGATAAGAGTGCCAAAAGGATTAAAAGTCATTTCATGTAATTTATTATCGGGCTCTTTTTGGTCTGGGGTATTTTTATTTTTGTATTTATATTTTAAGGGTCAAAAGCACAAACGATTAATTGATAATGCAATGGGGTAAACAGAAAGGTAGCAAATAAAAGGTTTTTGAAAAATTTATTTATGTTAAACATTAAAATTCATTTTGATTGTCATATATCATTGAAAAAGAGCTGCAGCACAGTTTCAAGTTAAGGTATTTACACATAAATAAGTTTTTATGAGTTACAGGCTCAAAATGATATTATTTTTTTATACTAAAGATGTTTGAAAGTTTAAAAACTATTCAACACTTCTGCTAGGGAATGTCGTTTTCACTTAAAGAATAGCTGTGCTATGTCTTCTTTTTATTCTAACAAGTCTAAAACTCAAAAATCTATTTTTCATTAAATTTTTTGTTTGCATATATCAACTCTGAAAATCTTTAACCAGCAGTAAGAAATTATCTCTTCCACTTCTCTAAGGAGTTTCTTAAACTTTTGCACTTTCATTGTTGCGGCGCCAAAATGTTTTGTTTATTTGCTCCCATTTGTGCGTACTGCATCCCAGTGGTAATTGTGGTGTTGCCACTTGAATGGTGCGCTAATGAAAGTTAGTTCATTCGCTCGTTAATTCACTCCTTCATGTAACCAATCATTTAACCATTCATTCATTCGTTCCTTCTACTTATGCTCTTTTCGCTTCGCTGCTTTTCTTCATCAACTCTTTCATAGCATCAAATTATCTTAGCTTATGGCTATAGCTCAGAGCTGTCCTGCTTCAATTGCTTGCTTGCTTTGAATTAAGGTTAGGGTTGATATTCTGTAGACAACTCTGCCTGCTAACCGAGTGATGGAGCGTGAATGATGATTCACAATGAAACGTTGCTGTTGGCCTTGTTGTAATGAAGAAACTGGTGGTTGCGGTAGTTGCATTTCAAATACAAACTCAAATGATTTTTGCTATTATTAAATTGTTAGCAGTAATTTATTGGAAAACTTTGAGCATTGTCCGGTGTAATTTAAAAATTATGATTGAAAGTGAAGTTGAGATAATTAATCAGTGTCAGTTTGTATCGTAGGTAACTTATTAAATTAAAGAATGTAACGAATGATGAGCAAAAGTGAATCTTTTCAAACAGTTCAACTTTAAAATGACAATCAAAATACCTCTTATTCAAATCATAGTAGCTATAAGATTTTAAAAATAGTGCTATATGAAGATTCTCTGCTAATAAGTAAACTTATCTCAACTCGCGCGAGACACAGCATAACAGCATAAAATACTAAAAACTTTTAACTAAAACACTACAAATGTCGGAAATGACTTGTAAAAAAACACCCAAAAAACATCCAGAAGAACTACCTATAAGCCCACGGATCTTACTTAATTCTACAATTTATTATTCTCTGAAATGATCTAAATGTAAAACAGTATATGAAACTCTACAAATGTCGAGAATTTAAAAATCACTGTAACATTCGACAGATCTGATATATCACTATAAATATCACGCCCACTAAAGTACTTCAGCCCTTATTACACCCTCTTGTAACATTCACAAAATCTTAACAAATCTTAAAAATAAACTTACACGCACACTATTGCACAATCTGACGATAATTCCTATGTTCCTAAGAAGTCTCAAGTCCAGCACAGGTTCACCTGGAGCCTTCTGCAATTCCATAATGATTTTAATCTCACAGTGACTTTGTTGCCCTAGTGATTGTGATTGCGACAGTGATTTTGCTTATAGTAATAAAGTTCTGCTAGGGGTTATGATTTCGATACCATAATGATTTTTTTAGAACTGTGACTGTGATTGGTACAAAAATATCAATTGCTCAATAATCACTGTATTTGCAATTTTATCTCTTATGGCTTCGACCAAAAAAAAAAAACCCTTCAAACATTTCAACAAAAAGCATGAAGCCAATGATGTTTGTAATTAAAGTTACTCATACGCACCGTCGTTCAACTTTTAATTTAATTTAAAAACTTTATGCTTCACAAGTGGCTGAAAATTTTCAATTTTCTCTTTGTATTTACATTCAGCCGACAGAAAATATTTACCAAATACTTACTATACAAGTAATAATTTTCAAGTACCCAAGCGTAGTATATCAAAGTTCAACGGGATATTAAAACTTTTAACAATTAAATGATGAAAACATAAAATGAAATTTAATTTTTCAACTGAGCCAAATTAACAAATTGTTGCTTAGCAATAACTTTTTTTGCGTAAATTTTTAAATATGTCATATTTTCTGCTCCAAAAAATATCGTTAGTAAAGTTTTCTTCATAAAAAGAGAAATTAATTAAGGATGCTGTAGCACCTTGCAACAATTGTTGTTTCAACACAACACACACCTGCGTGCGGAAGATTGTCATGTTTACTTGTGTGAAATATGCGTTAAAGGATCCTGTTTACTGTTCAGGGTTTTTTTTTGTTTGTTTTGTGTGCGTGTATTTCGCTTATTTACTTTTTACTTCCTTAGAACCATTACGACAATTTGTATTGTGTAAAGTTTGTAAGTACACGTATACATATAGCTTATTGCAACAGTGTATGTTGGGAGGATTTATATATTTTTTTAATGATTTTCAAATATGCGAAAATTGGGCAAAAAACAAAATTGAAAATCGCTTAAAAAACGCAAAAATATAAGAAAAATTCACTTGTAAAAAGGAAACATGATTTTGTGCATTTTCGAAAAAAAAAATAGAAAATTTTTTATCTTTTTAGTGAAGATTCATTTAGGGCAACCTTTTTCTTGGAAACAATTGCTTGTAATAAGTCAACATAGGAAAAATAAGCTAAAAAAGGTAAACATTATTCCCTATAAATTTTAGATAATTTTCATATCGAGCAAGTTCCCCATTTTCATGGACTCTTTATGGACAATTGCGCCTTTGACCAGTTATTCTCTGATGAGGAAAGTTATAGGTATCTGGTACCTGGTTATTTTATACAACTTATATTTTTGTATGAAAAATCTTCTTTGGCCTTGGGTAACCTGCAAACATTCATATTTGCAAATTATTTAATTTGAAATTAATAATAAAAAGTGTCACCCTAGCAACTTTGTGTACTTTCGTGTAAAAGTGATTGTCGCATTTCATTAACACGCGCATAACATCAAAATTCACACAGACACAACGACGCACCTGAGCCAAAGGCACATGAAGAAAAACAACAAAAACATGTTCCTGTGATATTTTGCTGTGATGTACGCCTGCCGCTTTACTATGTGCAGCGTCGTATTTCATTGTTCTACTTTACTTATGTTGATGGCAAAACTTTGTACCGCAAATGAAGTGAAGCATGTAAAAAAGCTTTTTTCGTTTGTAACGCTTGTGACATATGTTTATGTTTGAGTAACTTTACAGTTTTTTTACATGTAATTGAGTTGTTTTTTTTCTTGTAAATTTTACTGTTGACAAGAACAACAATTCTGATTTACATGAATTAACAGTGACTAAATTTATTTCAAGTGTTGACATAAAAAACTCACATTATGTTTCTAGCACAAGTTGCATCACTCACAACATTAAAGTTTAATGTGACATGAAATATTAAAATATTCTTTCAACATATGAATTAATGCATCAATATTTTTATGTGTTATATGTGAGTACTTTAAATGAAATATGACAGGTTTATGGAGTGGGTACTTAGAACTTAAAATGTCTGCAAAAATCTGTAATGATTTTCTGCTATCAAATCTTGTGCGTTATTTGCTTAAAAGTTTTGCTCGAAAAGAAAAACTTGGCCGGAAATTTTTCCTTCATAATTTTTGGACCAATTTTTTATAGAAAAAAAACATCCAAAAATCAACAAGGAAAAATCAACTCAAGATGTTTCAACAATCCTTTAAAACATTTCATCAGGCAGGTATAGAAAAGTATATATATTATTGATCAGCGTCACAACCTGAGTCGATATAGCTATGTCCGTCTGTCTGCCTGTTTGTCTGTCTGTGTGTCTGTCTGTTGAAATCACGTTTACGGGAAAACTAAGCCAGCTAATTCACACACAGGTCACACCTTCTTGCAAGCTGCTAGCATATAAAAATGGGCGAAATCGGGTCACGACCACGCCTACCACCCATACTCTATGTAAATATACCTCAGCCATTTTTTTTGAAAAAAGTTGTTGCGATTTTGATGAAACTTAGTGATTTGGTAAACATGGAAACAAAATTAAGATTGATCTAGGTTTTTAATTTGCAAAGGCTCTTAAAGGGGCGTGGCACTACTCCAAATTTTAACTTTTATAACGCTATAATGCGTAAACCGTGCAAGATGTTGTGATTAAATTTGGTACACGGATACAGATCATATACTTATATCTTGAATTTTGTTTAAAATGGGCGCAATTGGAAAAGTGGGCGTGGTACTTTTTAACAATTGAAAATTTTGATTTCGTTTAATTCAAAATTGGCACATTCGATTTTCATGAAAATTTTAGGGATGATACTACTGAGAGCAGTCATCAATACAAGCTTCATCAGTATACTGGAAAAACTCGTTGAAGGGCATGGCACAGCCCACAATATTTCTAAATGTTATAATTAGAGGAGTAACAACGTCATCGTTATGAAATTTAGTATGGAAAATAAAATTGCTAAAAGGTATCTTCTTACGAAAATTTGGCACACTAGAACCGGTGGGCGTGGCACCTCCCATATAACCAAAAAACGTTTAATGCTATATGTAGATAGTGCGCAATGAGAGTAATCTTCATAAAATTTGGTGCATAGATGTCAATTATTATAAGCTATAAAACTAAATAAATTTTGGCGGGATTTCATCAGTGGGCGTGGCACCTCCTATATTAACATAAAGTTGGAAGTGATATTTTAAGAGAACTATTGCAGCAATTGGCATGAAATTTGGTGTAAACGGTTTTCTTGCTATAAGGTATGTCAGCTTCTAAAGCGGGCGAAATAGCACCACTGGGCGCAGCACCTCCCATACAAGTAAAATACCTTAACTGAGATTTGGAATAAGAGGTTTGTTTATGGAAAGCTATTTCTGGATCAAAATCAGTCTCAATTGTATCAGTGGGTGTATACCGTCCTAAATTTTAAGGTTAATTAAGGCATATATCACAAACTATGACAAAAATAATTTATGGAACCAAAAGTAGGCGGAATTGGAGAAGTGGGCGTGGCATATTTGGTTTTCTGCATTTCTATTCTATTTTTTCCAACATTTTCTACATTCTTTTGACTTTTTAACTTTTCCCAATATATTCCATATGTATATTTTCCACTTTTTCAACCTCTTTCAACTTGATTCGACAGTTTCTTTATTTTTTCGACTTTTTCATGAATTTTGAATTGTTTCAACATTTTTCAACTTCTTGCAACTGTTTTTGAGTTTTTTAACCACTTTCAAAATTTTCCACATTTTTTCGACTTTTTCAATTTCTTTTAACTTTCTGCAATGGTTACAATATATTTTAGACTTTTTGAGTTTTATTCAAATGTTTCAACACTTTTCAACCTCTTTGAACGTTATTACATTATTTTCGACTTCTTCAACCATTTCAACGTTTTTTTAACATTTATTTGTAAAGTACTTTCAGTGCAGTGTAGGGTATGTGAGTTTCGGCCTGGCTGAAGATAACACCTTTTCTAGTTGTTTTCCGAGATATAATACTTATGACGATTTTGCATACATGCAATGAAATGTTGCTGCCAATATAATACATTTTTTAGCTTGAAATCGTTGTCAGCATTGTCGTCTGTTAAAAATCTCAGAAAATAATTCTTTTTGCTTCTAGTGTCTTCTGCATATCTGCTCTTGGATTTTATTTTTCATGAAAATATCAATGAAATATTGAACATTACTATCAAAAATTCCTTCCACTCAAATGTGATAGAATACCTAACCTTAGCCATGCCAATAATTATTTGTATAAAAACAATCTGGCACTGCCAGCTTTAATTCAAGAAAATCTCCACATTTTTCATATACAACATAAAAAAGCTATAAATTTTTTCCCTAAGTCACTGCATTAAAGTTATTGGCCAGCAAAGATCAAAAGTTTTGTGAAAGCACAACCTAATGATAACAAAAAACAATGAAGAACATATAGTAGTGAATGTGGAAAAGCTGCTAAAACATTGCTCTCCACACTGCCGCCTAAAAGTATGCGAAAATCTGCTTAACTACCGCAAAAATGTAACTTTTAAACTTTGGCATTTAATTACAAAAAAACAGGAGGCAGTTAAGTCGACAAGCGAACGTACAGGCAGACAGACAGACAGACAGACAGACAGACAGACGGACAGAATACATAGTGTTACAAAATGTGCAGAAGGACAACAGCAGTGAGCAGCTTCAAACATTTAGAAAACAAATTAGTGCAGACAGAACACATGTTTGCGTACAACGCTAATGTATTCAACATCATGAGTGGGGAAGTTGAATGACGAAGGACAATGGCTCACACAGTGGGTGTCACAAAACTTTTGACACAAATTTGTGCTGCTGCTGCTGCCGCTGCACGGGTGTCATTAAGTCAACCGCTAATGTAGTTACATACTTCATAAAAAATAGGGTCTGCAGACACACACACACACAGACAAATACTTAAAGCATTTGGTCGTTTCATAAATTCAAGCGGAAATGGAGGCGACAACAACTACATAACTACACGACAGCAGAGTAACCGGAAACGGAAACTTCCACTCGTAAAATTGTACGCCGCAGTGATAAATGACCAGTGTTGTGTTGATGATGAAGCTAGCGGTACGGGGGGGAAGTCTTACAAAGCTGGAAAGGAAGACTGCGACACTTTAAATATTTTTGAAACAAGCAAATGTTTGAGTGAGACAAAGGAGTAAAAAAACACAAATGGGGGTCGTGAGAAAAAGTGCCCTTTTTTTTTGAGCGTTCACAAAATAAATGTTAGTTTTTTATTGTTGTCATGCAACAACTTTTGTTGTTTTGTTGCTGTTGCGGTTATTAACAGTCACACAGCCGTTTTTTGTTGTTCGATGTTGCTGCGTGCGATATCAGTGCACAGTGTGTAGTTTTTTTAAAATATTAATTTTATTGGTTTTTATTTACTGGAATCGGAATTGTCGAATTTTATATTTCTCGAACAATGAATATAATAAGCCTTAATTGAGGGCAGACTTTAGATACATGTAATTATATTGAAGGTGGAGATATCCTCCACAGTAATACGCAGTGTTTTTTATTTCATACCTCAAGTTTTCGCGTGAAACATGCGGTTAACAAAAGCCTATAATTTTCTTGTGTCTCAATTTGACTAGATTTTCAAACTGAAGATAGGATCCCAAAGGCATCACTAGCTCTAGGTCCGTTTCACTATCAGATGATATGAAACTTACCATGTAAATAAATTGCTCAACCACCTCAACTGGCGTCTACTTCAGAATAATGCGATGATGCATGGCGCAGCTTGTGCGGATTAATTTTCCCTTTTTGCCTTTGATCCCTAGAACGATCGACTTTCCATTCATCTGAAGAGATTGGCCAATATCATCTATCCCGCTGATGGTACTTGTCAGGAAACAGATATTATCGGCATAGTCCAAATAACGTTAAGACCTAACGGCGACGCTCCTGGTGATATCAAAAATTAATTTTCGACTTGGCTCATCGTTTGGTGTACTATACAATTGATTTTATAAAGAAACGGGTCAAAAACAGACCGTTCACAATTGCTCTTTCAAAAATTCATTTCAGACATCACCCACCAATTAGTGTCAACTTCTTCTTTTCAAAACTGGAACCGAAACAATCCCTCCTTTGGCTTTCTTTCGTTTTAAAAATAATTTTTTCTGGAAATGGGTGCAAATCGGACTCTTCCATGGTCCGTGCCTGATATCCCGAAAACATTTATTTTTAAAATATTTTGTTTCTGGATATTAACACAACACGGTTCCTTTTAGGGATGGAAGTCATTCCTAACTATTAAAATTGTCCACGTATAAAATTTGTCCCTCGATATTAAAAAATTCCTACAACAAACATTAAACTGAACACTGGTAGCCTGCCTGCTGAGCACTGAGTTTTGCGGTCTTGAACTCTCACCGAACTTTGCATATAAAACCGACATTAATTTTGTTCACACAGACTACACATTTTTTTCCCCGTTTTTTTCGAGAAAAGTCAAAAGGCTGCGGAAGTTGTCACATGCGTTTTTGTTGCCCATGCTGCTATTGTTGTTGTAATTGTAGTCCACGCTGCACCAACAATAGTCACTGCATTCAAGATTTATGTGCTGCACATAAATTTGAGAATTTTTGGTAGTTAACGTTACAAAAAAAAAAAAAAAAAAAGTTTGAACCCAGCTAAGGATTTTAAGCGCATAAAAATTTACAAACCGAAAATCACAAAAATATATCACAAACTTTTAAAATAAATAAATATATCACCAACAATAAAAATCCATTTAAATGCAAAATGAAAATAAACATCATTTTTTTTTCGCTTAAATATGAAAATCACCACAAAGTTGCTGAAACTGATAAAAGTTGTTGGAACTTATTTTTTTTTTGTTTGAAAATTATAATTTTTGCATATATATTCTTCAGTGATGTTTTTTTTTTAAACACAAAAAGTTGCATCAAGTTTTGCTTAAGTAGCAGCTAGCAAAAAAACATAAATCCCTTTTCAATCAGCGTCTCTCTGCCATTCCCACGTCCTTCGCAACTTTGTCATCGTAAGTAGCAGCAGCAGCATCATTATCTTCTTGCTTATCATTGATAAGTTTGTGCTACTTTTTTACATTGCTGCTTAGATGAATGCCTTTTTTCCCAGTAAATGATTATCATTATGTATAATATCATCAACAGAGTCAACATTACCATCATCATTGCCATTCGCATCTGCATCTGTTTCTTCGCTGCGTCTCTAGCGCTTTCTACTGTACAGCTTTGTTGCTTTAGCTGGCAGCCATTATGATAACGATTGTCATGAGATGAATTGCAAAAGTGTCGCATTCTTCTGCAGGGATAAAGTTTTCCCTTTTCTACTTTTTTTCTCCCTTTCGGCCGTTGTTTCGTTTGCGTTTCGCTTTGGTTGGTTGGTTGGGCATATGGCTGCTGCCGGCTTGTGATGAGAAAATAATAAGTGTTGCGTGAGATACGCATTAAAATCACTTGACATGAATACGAACGGACAAGTTTACGAGCAAAACTTACAAGTTTTCATTTCAGCATGGACAAAAGAATGTCATGTACAAGCATTGCAAGCGCAAAGTATGAGGGAAATGCTTTGAAATTAGCCATAAAGTAATATTGCTTTAGTTGTTTCGTAGCTTAAGCTTAAAGTTCATAAAAGCAAATTAAATTGTTAACTCAAGCATATGATTCTTGAAATTTCAATTAAATATCATTTGTCATTTTTAGTTGAAATCAGTAATAATGCTATAAAATTTTCCATTTAAATGATATCATCATTTTGAGTAGATTAAATATGCAAATAATAGCAGAAGCATCAAACTTTGCATGCATGGTGTTGACATGTTTTTGAGTGGCCATCAATTAAAATTTGAATTATTGACAACACATCATAACTAAATAAAATTGTTACAGTTCAATAACTTGAGTGGCATCGTTAATAAGAAATTAAGTTACTTATTGATGATAAAAAGAATTGTTTATTGATTTGAGTAAATATTTTGTATAAATATTGTACAGTGTTTAGTTGAATAGAGCAATTTAATACCTGCAAATACTATTTTTCTCCTTAAATTTAATTTGACAACTTATGTTATTTGATGATTAATGAAAATAAAAAACTTTGTTGATATGCTGTTGGCGAGTTTTTGATCGGCCATTATTTAAACTTTAAAATTTTGAAAAGCACTTCAAGTTGAAGCATAGTTGCTACAATTTTTGCTTCTTAGCTATCATTTCTTACTTAAAAATCAACAAAGTATTATATTTCTGCTTGAAGCTTATGCTTATCATGTTTCATGATAATTAAATGTTAAGCACACGTAACACACAAACTTTATCATGGTCTTATCATTGATTTCAATCAATCGAACTGAAAACCAAAATATTTTCAAAACTTTCTATGATTGCTGCCAAAGTTAGAAAAATATGGTATACTATATGTAATAACAAAATCAACAAAAACAAATATTTGCTGTGCATGAATTCTGTTACTGTCTTTTGAAAAATCATTTATATTCGTGCGTTGAAATCATTGAATATTACTTTTAAGCACAAGCACACATATCCACGCATCTACGTTGAATAAACACATGTGTGCGTGTCTAAATAAGTAAAAAATTCTATCAATAACTTTTGCACAAAACGTGATGGTAGCAAATTTTCAGCGCTTTTCATTGAAAAAAGTGTAAGAAAAGAAGAGATTTCAGTTAAGTAAAAATAGCAACAAAAAATGTAAGAAAAATTGCAAAAGAGACATTGAAAATTGAAAAAGAAACAGCGCTAGGTATAATAGAGCAAAATTGAAAAACCTCATATAAGATAGGCCACAGGAAAAAGATGATGCTTTTGTGCGATATTTATGTATGTAATGTTTATTGTGTACATGCTAATGCACTCATAATACTCATAATATCCTAGAAAAAGCACACATATTGTGAACTTGTACTTCAATAAACGTACGTTCTTATTGCACGATCTTGGTCTCTTTTTCATGGTGGGCCGGAAATGAGCTTAAATGTTACATAAATGTCGATGCAATTTTTTTCTACTTTGAAGTTAAATATTTTAAATATAGTTAATATTATAAACTGAAACTCTTCCCTATTATCTTTTTATTGCTTTTTTTTACCACATCAATTAAGCTTAAAACAAACTTAAAGCCCAAATTTGCTTCGTGCAGTATTTTTATTATGTGACACGCAAATTTCTACAAGTCCGCAGGCAAAAAAACTCTGTCAACAAGATTTTTGCTTAAAAATCTGACAGGTACAAAAAAAAAAAACAAATAAAAAACTTTGTGTTTTCAATATTTCAACGTTTTTGTTCTTTATTTAGTTACAAGAAGGCACATACTTTATATAGGATGTACAAAAATAAACTTCCTTAACTGTAACTTTTTGCACTTTACGACTTAATATAAAATATGAATGAGGTGAATGAACACCAAATGTTTGTATTTAGAAATGCTGCAAATATATCGAATTAATATCGAACAATTTTAGAGAAAACATAAAAATAAAGAAAAATAAACTTTATTTGTTTGCTGCTGACGTATGATACGAAATGTTTTATGTTGTGTTGCCCACATGTTATATAATGAATTTACTTTAATGAAGACATGTAGAAGATTATTCCTGCCAAAAGTGCCGACTGGTGGCATTTGAAAGTTTTTTTTTTTTTTTTAACTGTAGACATTGATAACTTAGCTCCGATGTGGCCTATGACTTGTGCGCTTAAACCATATCTAAACACTACTTTTAGTTAAAAAACTGTTTATTTTGAATACTGGCCGCTCAGAAATAACGATGCTCGGAGCTAATCAAATTGAACATTTTCTAAAAAAGTTTTATAGAAATTATAAAGTGACATTTTTATTATTGAATTGTTTTTTCCAATTATTTGTTGTGCTAATAACAACTCTTAATTGACGGTTATTTAAGTTAGTAAGTGTTAAGTGCTTAAACATTTCAAAATAATATAAATCGATATATTAACTGCAGTTCTAAATATCATATAATTTGCTTGTTTATGTGCAATTTTTTGCGAAACATCTCTTACAGTTTCACTGCTATTGTGTGTGCTCGGGTTTAATTCTCTCTCTCTTTTTGTTGTTGGCCACCGGCTGCTTATTTTTATTTTCTATGTCAACGACACTCGCTTTTAGGTAATGGCAACAAAATGACCAACGTTTATGTTCATTTTTTATGCTGTACAAGTACAAATGTTAAAAGAGATAAAAGAGTGATGTTGGAGGGGATGAATAATTTTCAGAACTGCAATTTTGTAATGAGATGATAAAATCATTTATCACTTAATTTTTGTGCCGTGTAACCCATAAAGAATTTGTTATTTAGATGAATACTGAGATTTATTTTGAATACCGAGAGATTGTATTTAATTAGATTTGTATGAAATTTTGCTGCAGTAAGTAGCAGATTTTACAAATAAATAAATAGGCTGCTAAAAGAAAATTATGGGGCTAGAGCACTAGTTATATAGCAAAAATCGTTGAGCAACGCTAAAAAAAATTAAAAAATTTCGAAAGAATTAATATTCACACTGATATTACCGCCGTTTTTCCTCTTACCAGGGCTAACACACATGAGGTTTGTGAGAAAAGTTACACGGAATGATATAGAACAGCTTTTTAGGAGCAGCAAAAAACTTAAAAATTTTTAATTTTTGAATTGAATCACAAAAAAAAAGACAAGTAAATAAAATATAAAATAAATTTCAAGCATAAAGCGTCACCGCTTAAAAACTTCACAGAACACTATGCAGACTTGCTTTTATGTTATTTGATGCTGGTTTATACAAAACTATCAAAAATTCTCGAGCAGTCTTGAAATATGCGGCCTTGTGACTTGATCATTTAAATGAAATTATTAGAAAGATTATTTTATGAACTTTAGTATTTAAAAATAATTTTGCGCCGAAACTATTTTGAATTTCTGAAGCTTAAATTTTTGGTCATTTTACTTGGCTTTCAGTAATAAAATGAGTTTTCGAACTTCATACAAAAATATAAATCTATAAATATATACCTGAGAATTGTAAATTTAACAATACACTTCACTTTCACAATATTAAAATTTAATCTATATCCCTTGCAGTAAAATGTAACAAAAACGCAATCAACATCAAAATAAATATCAGTAGCAGCAGTTGCCCTAAAAAAAAAAATATTTACTACAAATAATAAATATGAAATGCAAAATAAAAAAAAGAAAATATTCAAAATATTAAAGAAAAGAAACACGCTGTAAACATTTGTACAGACATGTTTGAAAACATAGAACTTGTAGCATTGAATTTTGTGCACCACCACCTGATTCTATTACTGTTTGGGGAAAACTGCATTGAAAGCGATGCCCAAGTTTGCTGCATCAGCAGCAGCCGTGTTGCATCTTTTATGTCATATTCTACCATACTCTTCTTATTATGCTGTGCATTTCCTTTTGTTTTATTCCCTCTGTGAATAAATGTAAAAATAGCGTGGCTGGTTTCGTTCATTCGTACTGTGTTGGTTGCCATGAGAAATGCAATGCTCCCTCCCTACATGCAGCACAATCAGACTTTATTGTTAATGTTTGAGTAATAGCATTGACATTATGTTGCCAATGGTAGCCAATGTTACCTTGTAATGTTGTCAGTTTTACCCGTGGGAGAAAATATGTGGTAGCGTAAAAAATTTTACAATTTTATTTTATTCAGTTGGTTGCTCAATATCAAGTTCGCTTGTGGTGCAACATGAGGTATGAGGGACACTAATTATTTGTTGCATAGTTTATATGAAATTTGAGTTTGAAATTTAATTAAAAAAAGGTTTTCTTTTTTTATAAAATTAAATCAACAATTTAAAATTTTTTTTTTGATCAGATTTATTAAAGGAAATATCGCATACATTTGAGGATTAACCGTTTGAAGCAACACAATTCTTTTAGATTTATTTGTAAGGCAATACAAATGTATAGCTGCAATCTTTAAATTTATCATGTAAAAATAAAAATAAAACTCCAAAATATCATACATATTTAACCTACATAATGTCACAAATCTTGAAGTAGCAATATCCTGCTTGTTTTAGTCAAATGTCTTTTAATAACATACTAAAGCCCTTTTAAGACCAATAAAATCCAGGAAAAAATCCATTTATGTGTCATAAATCAGTCGTATTTACATACGATATTAGCTCACTGCAAAAAAAAAAAACAATGTTTCCACCAACACTCTCACACAATGACACATACGCATGCCAGAGACCTAAAATATTTGACCAAAAACACCACAGCTTAAGTGAAGCATAAAAATTGTTGGCCTTTTAAAGGCTTTGCATTTGTATATGGTGGCTATTGTGGTTATATGCACATATATACGCACACACACACACAGCTATTTTCATGTCACACACACGAAAGCCCATTTAGACGATTTTATATGCTTAATGTCTTAAAATAACCAGGCTTTGTTTGTTACCCTTAGCGGCCCCTTTACGCAGCACATTTAAGTCGAATAAAAAAGGATATTCAAATTTATTGTGTTTTACGACTGAAGTGAAAGTGTGTGTGCATGTGCGTGTGCGTGTGAAAGAGAGTATAAACCGAGAAAAAAGGATAATATTTGCACATGTGATTTTAAGTTACAAAAATCAGAAATTCAAATTCGTTTTGGTGTATTTTTTTTGTCGCCTCTTTGAATTTTAGTGTCTGTTATTTTATTGTTGTGTTTGTTGTAGGTACGACGAGTAGGTATGTAGTTGTTGTTCCTTCCTGTTTCTATTCAAGTCATTTGCTTGTGTGCAAATAACTATGCATGTATTGACATCCGGTACACACTGATTTGATATGTCATCAGTGTTGAAAATTTGAATGAATTTTAATTTTGGGTTGGTTGCTTTATTTTTTTTAATTTCATTGTTTTCTCTGACAGGCCTTAAAGATTGAGTTAGACAAATTGTAAAATTTAAAATTTTTGTTTTTAGAGTATGGCTTTAGTTAGTATGGGACAGGGTGAAATGATAATTTATTTTTTTTTTGAGAAATTCTCATTTGAAGAATGTTAGAGTATTACTACAGACGACTATTTTGCCGGAAAGATTAGCCTTCTTAGATCACGAATATATTCTGAGTAAATCCGTAAAAAAAACTATTTAGTTGGATTCTGATATTTTCGCGTGTAAGTTAGTAGGAAAATTCCTACTATGGTATTACTTTGACTTACTAGATTTATATAAATTAAAATAAAAAAAAGCAAGCAAAGACTCTTCAATTTTCAATATCAAAAAATAATTCAAAATAAACAGAAAAGTTAAAACCCAAAATTCTTTGTGTAATAATTCGAAATAAAATAAATTCAATTAAATTTCAAGTTAAAAATAAAAACATGACAATGTATTGCTCATCAATAATAAAAGTATTAAGCGATCGCAATTTACCACCAAAACAACAATCGAAATTTTGGAAGCAAAAATCTTATAATATACCCTGTAAACTCAAGCCAGTGGGAGCAATTATTTCTTTGGGTTATCCCATTGGAACTATACCCTTTGACTTTAATTCACATCAACAACGAGTTAGATTTGACAGAGAAATGGTACTAAACGATCCAAGAGCTTGTGGTGACTCCACTTTAGTTGGTTCGTTTCGTACGAATTTCTCTTCAAATAGAAATCAATTGAATGCAGCAAGGCAAAAGCAATGGTATTAGCTGAACTCGTTTTGTAATTGTGTCTGTGTGTTTTCGATATTTTTGTTTATAGAATTAATTATTATAATGTGTGTCAAATAAATATGTAAATAGCTCTATAGGAACGTCAAATAATAATTTATCTTATTATTATTTATATATTGAAGAGACAGCGATCAAAACGTAGCATTTCCATTTGAGACATTTTTTTTTTTGTTTTTCCACATTTTGATAGAAAAAAGAACAAAATTCAAATATCTACAATGATACATTTCCAGCAAAAAGTTTCCAGCATCAAGGGTCAAGAAACGTTGAAAAAATCGAAGCAGGCGATTCTTTTCAGCAAATTAACTTCTTTTCATACCGGCCAGTTAAAAAGTTAAAAAGAAAAAAATATCTCAAATGTAATAATTAAATTTTTTGTGATAATCTTCAATTAAAGAGTGCTCTCATCATATAACGTACTACCCTACAGGGGTGATATTTGAGGGCTTTTAGGGCTTTTTTGAGCCCCTTTAATTTTCAAAAGCCCCGTGACCCTTTTTATTAATTTTTGGCCCTCGCAAATAAGGAACACGTTCCAATTACGAACAAAACCGTGAGTGAAGTTCTTAAGCATATATTTCTTTGACGACTGCCGAATAGTTGGATGGGAAAAGAAAAATTTTCAAAGAAAATGTTATATGTATTATATATACAATACTATTATCCAATCTTTATATATTTCTATGGAATACGATTTTTTGTCCATATATTTTCGAAAAATATAATTTCATCTGGATGGTAATAACGCAGTATTCAAAAATTTAGCATGGTGATATGAAATAACTATATATGTAGATTTATCTAAACTTACAGGACGGATAATAAGAACATATGATACGTTACCCAAAACATTTTATTGAAGATATCGAGCTTGTATATGATGCGAAAAAAGCTCCAGCAGTTGTAAAACTGCAGCATGTCTTTGAGTAGAAGCCATCAAATACTGCAGTGTCTCTGTATTTTCAGTTTCAACGGCCAATAGTTATTTGCCAATCGATCAGCTACAGCACACTTTCCAAATTTTTGTAAATATAAAAACGTTATCAGCTCCAATGTAAAAAAACTTACCTATCATTACAACAAAAATCAGAAGATTAATATATGGAAAAAATCACATTTCAAAAAGAACAGTATACACAAAATACGCCAGTCCTATAGAAAATATGACTGCGATTCTAGTCATTACTGTAATAAATATGGATGTTGTGTACATCTACATGCTGGTCATGACAAAAAGCCCACCGAGTGAAATTAACCAGCCATCTGATAAAAGACACTCATTAAAAAGCTCATTTTCCAAGCCCAAGTTCATGGCAACTACTCTTACCAGCACATTTTTCAATTCACAAAAAAAAAAGCTTTTATTTAAGTTTCAAATAATATTTTTTGTTTTAAAAATACAAAATTAAATTTGTTGCTTCTTAAAATTTTCAAAATGTTGCAGTGCTTGGGTGATTTTCAAACAGTTTATCGCGAAAATTACAAACTACCTCCACTTACTCATAGAAGCTACAATTTAAGAGCCCCAAAGCCTGTTCAAACTGATGAAACCCTTATAACAGGATACTTTAAAAATAATATACAAATCAATGGCGCACCAAAAAAGAGCAAGGTTTGGCCTAAGTCAACGTTTGGTGTCGAAGAATACAAAGATTTTGTAAAGCGTTTGGAGTGTTGCCAAAAAGAAGTGTTTAAATTATATTTCAGTTGTCCGGAAGTAAATTTAAAATTATTAGATGAAATGATAAGAGATCTTGAAAAAAGTGTCTATCAAGTTGTATATTCACCAAATGAATTTGTTTCTCGCAAAGAAGCACGCCGATTATATAAGACTACATCGGAACTTGCAAACATGAAATATTACACTACAACATACCGCACATATTACAATCGTATTGGAGAATTAATACGCTTTAAAGACGCTTTGTATGGTATATTACGTAAAGAAGACATAGAGAAGTTGAAAAGTGATTTAAAAAAAATTTATAAAACTGGTAAAACGACTTATTATGATCATTTATGTTTACCAGTTATTGAATCAGCTAAAAATAAAAAAGCTAAAGATGGACCTATAGACCGGCACACATTACGCAGAATATAAATTAATTTGTTTTTAAGTTAATATCCAGTGAAATGCCTTATTATCATCACATGTTTGTCACTATTTGCCAGTAATATAATTTGCTAAAAATAAAAATTCAACTATGGATCCTTAGATCGGTATGCATAGAATATATTTTTTTAATGTTAAAGTAAATATTCATGTACGCCGTCGGTGTCACCTATCTACACATACATTAAGGTGGCCCTTATTGTATATGTAGATATTTATTTTTTGTAATAAAGTCATTTTTAGTGATTACTTATACCTCTTACCTTCATAATTACACCAACAGTTACAATTGTTTTTTTTTTTCAAAAACGAATTTTTAAATTATTTTCAAAAGAGCTTACATTTGTACACACAAGCCCCGTGGAAGGACAACCATTGATTTTACTAGAGGCTAATGTGGACACCAATAGAAACTTAATAATTGAAACATAAAGTTAAAAAAGAGTTTTGTCTTTTTTGAATTTTTTATATGTTATTCCTCAATCAATCCTAAGAATGCATGTGCTTTCATATCGAAACTCCCGCCATAACTTTGGAAACTAAGATTTTTTACTGATGACGCGCGTCATGTTTTTTCAACATAAAATTCGAAATAAAATTTTTTTTTTGTTTTTTTTTTTGTAATGTTATTTGCAATCAATCCTAGGAATGAATCTGCATTCAAATCAAAATTCTCTCCATAGCTTTGGATATGAGTTTTTCATTAAGGCGCGCATTAGTCTAATTGTATGAATTGTATCATATTTTCCAAAGTTATGTCGGGAATTTCGTTTTAAATGTAGATACATTCTTAGGATTGATTGCAAATAACATTACAAAAAAAAAAAACAAAAAAAAATTTATTTCGAATTTTTATGTTGGAAAAAACATGGTGCGCGTCATTAGTAAAAAATTCGTAGTTACTAAAGTTATGGCGGGAATTTCGATATGAAAGCATATGCATTCTTAGGATTGATTGAGGAATAATATAAAGAAATCAAAAAAAATCAAAAATCAAAAAATATTTTGAGAAAAATTTTTTTAATTAAAAAAATTAATGTTTGAACAAATTTATTTAAATTTTTTTAATTTTTTTATAAAGTTATAGTATTTCTAAACAAAAATGATTAAATGGTTTTTCATCATATCTCCTATAGGTTTTGAGATATTTGGCTTCAAAAAATGTTCAAAAACGTCAAAAAATACAAAGTGTGCGTTTATTAAAAGAATGACCGATATACGTACAAAGTTTCATATATATGTATGCGTCAATTATTTATTTCGGTTGTCACATTGGATCTATACCCTTTGACTTTAATTCACATCAGCAACGAGTTAAATTTGACAGAGAAATGGTACTAAACGATTCCACTTTAGTTGGTTCGTTTCGTACGAATTTCTCTTCAAATAAAAATCAATGCTGCAAGGCAAAAGCAATGGTATTAGCTAAACTCGTTTTGTAATTGTGTATGTGTGTTTTCGATATTTTTGTTTATAGAATTAGTTATTATAATGTGTGTCAAATAAATATGTAAATAGCTCTATAGGAACGACAGATAATAATTCAACTTATATATACATTGAAGAGACAGCGATCAAAACGTAACAATGCGTACAATGTTGATGAAAAAACAAAACTGACATTTTCATTTTGGGGAAAAAAATCTCCTGACCTCAAATGTGGGTTAACAGGCATTAAACTCATGTCATTTCTTTGCCATATTAATATAAATCCCCAATAAAATTTTAAGCGTAAAAAATGGGGTTTTTGAGAAAATCAGCCTTGTTTTTTTTTTCATAAAAAGCGCTATAACTCCGCCAAATTTTAAACAATTTTCAAAATTTCTTAAAGAATCAAAAGACAAAAATTTATTATTTTGATTTGGATGAAAGTGCGAATATTTTGAAAAAATTTTCAACGGTTTTTCAAGCCCTGACACTGAAACTTTATATGGGCATAACTTCGTAAAAAATAATTTTCAATCAAATCGGGGGACGGTATATTCCTTTAATTACTTTGAAAAACATCTTTAATCGGCAACCAATACCGCAATTTGAAGTCACTCCAACTGCATGGTTTGAAATGGATTTGGTCTACCATCAAATCATTGGATTATTCTATCTCCAGCAAAAATTTTCAAGTATCAAAGATAAAAGAACCGTTGAAAAATTCGAAGCAAACGGTTCTTTTCAGCAAATTAACTTCTTTTCATATCTGCCAGTAAAATTCTTAAAAAAAAAAAAATATCCCAAAATTAATAATTAAATTTTTGTTCCTCACATTAAAGCTAAAACTGAGTCATAATCTTCAATTAAAGAGTGCGAGTGCTCTCATCATATAATGTATCCTTTCCTACCCATTCATTTCTATTAAATTTTTTATAGGCTGTAGCAGCAGAACTTAAGGCATCAGAAGTTATGAAATTTTGATGTCAAACTTTTCAACAAAATTCTTTGCAAAGATTTATTCTGAGGCTCTTTCACATCCAACTCTGTTGGCAATAAAATGAGAAAAAAATGCCATAAAAACTTTCCTTTTTCATTTGTTGTTAGCGAAAAAAAACTTGTTATCCAGCGCTGCAAATTGACAGTTTCGACCAAGCGTGCGAATACTTTGCATCTTTTATTTATTTGCAGGTTGTTTTTCTGCTTCAATTTCTGTTTCTTCTCTTCTTCTTGACATTTTTTCGTTAGAAAATCAAATAAAGTTGAACGTTCACGCAAATACTCGAACTACGCAGCACCAAGCAACACCTCATCATCAACAACAGCAACAACGAAAAAGTAGCAGTGTCACATCATAACATGGGCTATCATTTTGCTGCTGACAACAAGACGATGAGGGGCAACGACAAAAATGAAACCTCTTTGCCAGCAGATGTACAAAGCAGCAGCAGCAGCATCAGTAACTTGACGACGACATCAAAGGAGCATTTCTCACACATCATATGATAAATGATTTGATTTAGCTGTTTGAGTATATGGGTTATTCGCATCGATGTGTGTGTACAGTGATGAGCAAAATTGTGCAACTTTTTATTAAAAAATTTAATTGACATGTTACTTTAAAAGCAATTGAGCTAATAATGAATAATGTTAGCAAGCGCAGCCTTATATCTGGTAATATGACTGTGATTTTAAACAAAAATAATGTTGCTTTCATACATTTATCGGCCGAATGATCTCTAATTAATCGAATTTCGGAAATATTCTTGAGTTCCATTTTTTATTTATTAAAAAATTAAAATTACAGACAAAAATTTGGCTTAAATGCTCCATAGGAGGCTAAAGAGTGCTGCTGAAGGAGTAGAGTAGATAGAAAAAATGTTTTTTGGCTCAAACATCAAGCCTCCGAGGCTTGAAATAAAAAATTTGTAGAAGTGTGTTAAAATCAAGTTAATATTCACCAATATCTTAAAACGCTGATGTGTAAACCAAAATCTTACGAGCTCAACGACCTCAAATTACCCTGACTTGATATCAATCGTTTTATATTGTTTATATTTTCTCACCACTGTAGCGCAATTGGGCTCGTTGTGTTATCAATTGCTGCATGCCTGCTTTGGTGCCAATGTGTTGCTGTGTTACGTTTTTCTTTCTTTCTTTTGCCTGCAGCTAATTTTACGCTCATGTTTATAGCACATATACACACTCAAGTGTAGCGTATATAAATACACATGTGTGCTAGCGCATTATGTTTGTATGCAAATTTAAATTGGCGCCGTTTGATGTTGTTGTTGATCCTCAGAAAGCAGCAATTCGTTTTGGTTTCAAGAAAAGTTGTCGGTTTTCTTTTTATTACTTCATATATTCTTTTAAAGCCATCGAGGACTTTATGTGTGTGTGTGTGTGCAACATTCCTTTGTGTGCACATAATTTATTTCATAAAAGTGCCATTAAATTTAATTTTATTACAAGAAAATGTTCGTTTTTTTTTTGTTTTTAAATTAAGTGAATAATTTGTGTCAAGGAAAAGTAGAAAGTTAAAATTGTTTATCTTAATAATTTAACATTCTCTTAAGGCTTAAGTTTAATTAACTTTCTTTTAAATTATTTACTTGATTGTTTTACTAACAATTTCAATATCAAAATTGTCTTATCATTGAAAATATTCCCAATACAATAATTTTTCGTGCAACACAAGTAACGACATATCTACGTTTGTGTCTTCAAGCAGTCTGTTCAATAAGTGCATAGATATAAATGTTTTGGCTTAACCAAAACATAAAAGCAGTTACAGCTAAAGCAAAAACAACAATAGCAACAATGACAAAATCTTTCTTCTCAACAATTGCCAATTGAAGACGATGAAAAAATCAATTGAATTGAATGAGAAACTGCACGAAAACTTAAAAAGTCTCAATTGGGCACTTAGGATCACAAACAAAGACAGAGAAAAAACTTAAGTGAAAAGAGAAGGCCAAGTAAAAATGATAGTAACAAATATATGCGAGTGTTTAAACTAGATTTTTGGATAAATCTATTAACAATTAATTTAAGTAGCAATTGAGTTGTAGAAATAACAAGGATAACACTAGCCTGCAAGAGAAATAAGGCTTTTTCGCGTATGAAACATCGGCTCCATTACACCAACTACTTTGAAAATTTTTTACTTTGAAATTTGAGAGGAGTCGTGGTAGAAAGTTTACATAATATCTTGATAAACGTCACCTCTTATTCGTTTGTCTATATATTTGCCAGCCTGCAAATCATGATATCGGAGAAATCAAGCAAAGCCATTTGATGAACTTAAGTAAGTTTGAAAATTTGTGAGGTCCATTCATAGACACGCCTATTGCCCATACAAATTATACATTTAACATGCTATACTGTTAGAGGTATTCAAGGTACTGACATCAAATTTTACATAAATACCAGAAGTCGTTCATACAAAAATTGTGGAATTTCGATTAGAGGGCGTGGTAGCTCACATATACATATACTTTGCGGACCGTGCTACTTAAAGTAATGAAAGAAAATTTCACAAAAATAATAAGATTGCTTTGGCATGATACTTAATAAATAGTATCCAATAAGTAGGCTTGTCATGTGCAATACGAGTAAAAACTTCAAATTGCTTTGCTCTCTGAGTTATTTAAATTAATATTAAGAATGGTTCATACTAAAGCATTAAATAAAACGTGGCTGCATTTTGATAAGTAGGCGTGGCACCACCCATGCAATTAAAGCTTTTATTAGTATTATATTGAGAGAATTATAAACAAAGAATCTTTCTGTTAAACGCTAAACAAAAAGAAGGAAACTTTTGAGAAATGCTCATGTCATTTTGAATCGAAGCAAAAGGTTTGTTAAAGATCTAAACAAAAAACAAACGAATGAAATGGAAATATAGCCTTAAAAATTAAGAAGGACAATTCACCCAACAAATTCAGTCATGGTTATAACAATGGCTTTTCTTATAAGGAAGTAATGCTTAACTTATATTACTTGTACTGAAGAAATCATTAGGGAATTTTGCTGTTTTATTTTATGGCCATTTTCTATCAATTTTGATCAAAAATTTTCTGTTCAGTTTATCACAATCTTCAATTTACATGCTCTTGATAATCATTCGATAGTCTGTTGGTTTAATTTTCCTAATCATCCGATAGAGTTGCATCAATAGGAAAGCATATCCGACTATTGGACAAATAATCTAAAATTTATGATTCGACACTTAGCCAATAAACCACTACGTTCTCTTATAAGTCTGAACTAATTTTGAAAATAAATTGGGTGCTTTTTGAATTTTAATGTTATAGTTTTCTTTAAGAATAATCTCAAAAATTTTTAATAAATAAGCAGCTTAAAGAAACATAACCAAAGTATCATAACTTTTTTACTCTTGATGTCACGTTTTTAAATTTTGGGTGATTTATTGAAATTATTAAAAAAAAAAAAAATGAATAAAATATAAAATACGCTTTTGAGTAAAATCCAGTATCGAATAAAACCTATAAAGAATTAAAGCCAATGTTTTTAAAAAGCTTAAACTTTTTATTTTTCGTAAAAGTTATTTTAAAATTAAAATCTGAATTGTAACAGATTTTTTCAATATAAAGAGCACATGAATACAAAAGCAGGCTTACATGTGTATGTAAATGTATGCATACACACACATACAAATTCTCAATGGATGTGTGTGCATTTGTTTTTTGTCGAGCGCCTGTTAGATTGCATTGGGAATTTGTGACACAGTGACACAGAGACAAAACAAAAGCACCGACTGATACCAAAGTACGATTATATTAAAATAAATAAATAAATAAATTTAACTGCTATAGATTTGCATAGTTAAAGAATCAGTTGGGATTTTGTGAAAAAAAAAAAATAAAAAATATTTCGGTTCGGTTCAAGTTTTAAAAAAAAGAAATTATTTTTCTAAAAAATAAATATAATAATAATATTTTTTTTTAATAATTAACTCATTTTAGTAAGTCATATTTCATTAGTAAAAATTACTGCTATTTTATCGGAAATTTTCGGAATTCATTTTGCTGCACATAACAAAACACTATGAATATTTCAAAAGAAAATCCATAGTTATTTCACAAATACTACAATAAATTTAACTTAAATTGGGAGGAATGGCACAAAGTATCCTAAGCGCGCTAACACACACATGCTGTATCTCGAATACAATGGACGCGAGTGAAAATTTACAATAAACACACAAATACACATACATACATAGTAACAAACTGCATTCACTGCTTGGCGCAATAATTTTCACTGTTAATTCCATGAAAACTGAATTAGCAACGTACGAGTGAGTGAGTGTAGGATAAGGGCTGGTACAGTTGTATGTGAAGCTTATGCTCAACGTTATTTAAAAAATTGGGTCATACGCTATTGAGCACATATACTCCCTGCTCCCTTTAATCTTCCTGGCGATGAATTTACAACGTTTCTAGAAGATTTAGATTGGCATTTTTGATTTCCTTTATTTCAATGCATTATGATTCGATGGAACTTTTTTGGTATTCTGTTGAAAAAACTTTAAAAAGGTTGAAAAAGTCTAAAAAATATGGAGGTTGATAAGTCGATAAAATATGCAAAACGTTGAAAAATTGAAAGAGGTTGAAAAATTCGAAAAATGTCGAAAGTTTTGAATTTTTGGAAATCAAAAAAAAAAAAAACAAAAAATGTTGCTTAAAAATCGTACATAAAAAGCCCAGTAGGAAAAGGTATAGCAATCGTAGACGAAGCACTTAACTAGTTGTGCCATGATACCGCCAATGTTCTGCTAAAAATAACTCAGACTTTCTCCTGCTACTTCAGCGGGTAAAAAATCAGTGATTGTCAATGAAGCAAAATACCGATATTACGAAAAGGATTAAGTCTTGGTCCCTTGATTTAAGGACTGAGCTTCAACGTATGACATATTAACTATATTGTATTCTCATATAAATTTTAGTAACGTATATCATAAAAGAATTTATCGACAAAAATTAATAATGCAGACTTCACTACTTTCTCGTTGGGTGTGCAATATATCTTCGCGCACACATACAAACAACTCAAGGCCAGCCTGAGTCACATTTTAATTGCAATTTTAAATAATTTATCGCAATGACTTAAGAGCGCACAGCAGTAGCAGCAGATTAATGAGAAAGAACTACGACCACACGAGCGTAAATACTGGCAACAACTAAACGAATAAACGGACCGGAAATGCCAAAAAACGCAAAAAAAAACTCCACAAAGCGGTAATGCTTTTGGCTAAAACTACTAAATAATAATGCAACGCTGCTATGCAATTTACGACTACGAACTACAGAAAATCTTTTGCTATAAATTTTGTAAGCTCAATACGAGCAGCTTATGCTTTAGCCGCCGTAAATTGTGTGACTTGGTTTGTGTGTCGTTGTGTGTGTGTGTGTGTTTGTGTGTACATTGTATGGGTTAGTATTAGTTTGTGTTACTTTTTTTAAATGTGCAATAAAAGTTAAACGTAAATCTTTAGTTTTGTACTCGAAAGTTGGCAACTGCTACTGCTGCCATTGCTGCTGCTGCTGCATGTTGCATGTGCATCGAAAGTAACAAAGTGGCAACTTTTAAAGCAACAACAGCAGCAGCAGATTAGAAAACGAAATTTGACATGTGTTTTGTGCTTGTTAAGGGATTTTGTGGATTTTGCGAATTCCGTTTTTGACTGCACTTTTTATTTCGAGTTTCTTTAGTTCAATGGGGAATTATTTAGTGCAAAAAGTAAAAGAGAGCCAAATGCTTTTGAGAAATCCCAGTGCACAGTGTTGTTGTTGTTGTTAATTTTAGAGCATTTCTGGTCTATTTGTTTGGTTCTTCAGATTAAGTTATTTAAAGTAAATTTTTTATGTAGCTTATATAAAATTATATCGATAAGATATATGGTATTATAGTAGGTTTGTATTTCTTATTCACTGGCAGGGGCGGACGAATGTCAATTTAAGCTGCAGGCAAAAGCTAATTTGGCGCCCCCACCCTATGCTATAAGCTAATTTAAGAAATTAACAAGTATCTAGAAAATGAGTACCCGTGTGATAGATTTAAAAACAAATTATGTATTTCAAACAATTTAGAAGAATTTTACTTGAATAACATTAGTTTACAAAATGATTTTTTTATGTTCCTTTAATAAAAGGTTACTATTCCTATATACTTTTTTCTGCTGAGTTCGAAAATGATAATAACAATTTTTTGATTGGTATAGCTTTCGAGATAATGTGGTCTTTTAATTTTTTCGACCTACTTTCACTTTAAAACCCATATCTTAAGCTAGAAATATCCAATTTCATTTGTAGTTGCTTTTGTATTGTATTGTATTGTAGTAGTTTCAGATGGCAGTATCGGCGATAGGATAATTAGTTTTTTTTGCATTTCTTGTCCATTGATATCACATTCCTCTCCATGTGCGAGAATCTTCTGTAAATTTCGGCAGTTTTTTAAAGTTGAACTTAACCACAAAGGGATAATGCTTGGATATCATATAAAATGGTAAAATTATCACTATGACTTTTCATTTGCTGAAATCTGTCGTCAAGTGATACGATAGCTACATCCAAAAAAAAAATTAAATATAAAAAAGTGGCTGTGTTGGATCCTGTCCCATACAGAGTGTCTTGCGGTGACCATCACATCAATCGGATGAGAAGTGTCGGATCGATGTTTTTTTTTTTAAATCAATAAAATGGCGGCCTCAGGAAATTTACCTCTAGATTTTCGGGAAAATACCTACAATTAATTGTTCATAAAAAATCGATATTTAAAAAAAAAATCCTTGGATCAGGGACTAGCTTTTTAGTTTTGAGTAAAACGAAGAGAAACACCTGAATACTCTTATTACCGCGAGCCTTTTGGTTCTTGCCGAATAACTCCAAAAGTAATTTTCGGATTGACTTCAAATTTTCAGGATATATTTTTAAGAAAATGCAAAAAAAAATTCGATTTCTTTAAAATTCTGACTGCCCCTGCCCCCTTAAACAATCGACTGAAAAACGACTTGTGTAATTTTAAGACTTTTAATTGAATGAAACTAAATTTCTTATAGATATGTAATTAATAGGGAAACTTTACTCCTGGAGCTGTGATTTTTTTTTAAATTACAAATTGTTTTGGTACAAAATTCCTAATACAACAACTACTCAAACTACGAAGACAGTAGAATGATGAAATCGTGATAATTATGCAATTTCTGATAAAAAATCGTTATGCTTTAAATGAAAAAAAAAACAGAAGAAAAACATACCAATGAGTGCTAATGATGCACAGTAAAACAGATCACAACATATTTAAGCAGCTATCCATAATCCGCTTTCATTACTTTCAATTCATTGAAAGCTTTATGTAATGTATGTATGTTTATGTAAAGGTCTTGCATGTGTGAGTATGTACCCAGTCAACATTTGCAAATAATGTTGAATATTCCATATTTCAATCGTTTAATTTGCAACTCACTCCGAAGCGTTGAATTTAAATATAAAATTTAATTGCATATTTTTAGGCAATTCGCAAATTTCTTACGTTTCAGTGCAATATAATTCGACCGGCAGCGGCAGTTCCTCAGAATATGACACTTTAGCAATTTAAAATGTTTGCTGGGTATGCGAATGCAAGTGCAAAAAGAAGCATTGGTATGTGATTGTAATCTTAACAGGAAATGACACGCTTATGATTTCGATGCAAAATTAAAGAAAAGATGTGAAGCAATTGCCTTGAATCTCCCGCGAGTTGATTGAGCAACTGATTAGTGTTTTAATTTAATGCAAAGTGGTGATGACTCTTTTTTTCAAACCTTTTCTGTAAGTGATCGACATATTGACTGGAAGTAAGGTTAGGTTAAGCAGTCAGCTCGCTGATCAAATGGCAAGATTACTCTTGTGAACAACCATACAGAGCTACGAATGAATATTTAAGATTTTTTTTTGTGGAAATTTTGTCTGCATCCGGAGTTTTTTCGAAAAAGACTCATGATGACGCATCTCTCTTCACGTTTCTTTGCTGATAACTAGAAAAGTACCGATATGTTAACTACAGGACTCAAATATCGTTGACTATATGCGGTGCCAACATTTCCTACAAGGCTGTAATTATTACATAAATATGCATATGTGTTTGTTTTGTTTGATTTTATTTTCATTTTGTGCACACTAAGCGGGTCATCACCTGCGGAACTAAAATTGTGCGACAGAGAAAAAAGCCAACTAATGAATGCGCACTCATGTCAGATTGACTGCATTTGCATGTGCCACAATTCTGTAATATAGCATTATGTATATAGCAGTATGTATTAGTAGCAGCATAATCTGCTGATGTATGTATGTATGTATCGTCTAATTAAAGTGCTGCATGTAATCGAACCAATGTTAGAATAGACGGAGCTAATTGCAAAAGCAGGTTGTACTAATTAATCAATTTTATATATTACGAACTGGCGATTTACCAATGTTGATGTCCTTGTCACCGTGTGCATAACGTTGACCCTACCTTTAGGGTGATGTAAAGGGAGAATGTATATACGGTGACAAATGTTTTTCACTAGTACATCTATATTGAAAAATTATTACTATTATCAGTTCATTACTTAAACATAGTGAGAGTTATAAAATCAACCAGCAAATAAAATTCCTTTGCCAAACTATGCACTACAGCAGAACCAAAATATACTGATCCGTTTTTGAATTTTTATAGAAGTAGTTACTTCTATAAGACTGGTTCCAAAGGATTGTTAATTCATTGAAAATGTATATCCTTGCTGCTTCATGCAAAAATGTATGAATGATGTGCATCATTGTTTAACCTTTTTCAGTTTTAATAATTTTATGTGCGCGTGATTATGTGTTGGTGTTAGTTAGTGCTTCGAATGAAGCCTAAAGCGATGCAGGTGTAATAGCAGCAAAGCAACAATATTGTAACAATATCAGTAAGACTTCAGTTGCTGCAGTGCATTACACATATGAGAGGCATTAAAACGGAAGCACTGCTGAAGTGTAGTGAAAAGTATGTACCATATGTGTATGATTATGTTGTGGAAGTAAAGGCAACTAAAAATATATAACGAAACATAATAACAAAAACATTAAAAGTAATAAATGTGGACTATTTTATGAGAATAAAAACTACCGTTTACAAAAAAATGTGCGATGCAAAGCTTAGTTCCTGCTCATTGGACTAAAAATTAACGACTTAAAATCAGAGCTTGAAATAAACTTTTAAAAAAGTTTTTTTTTAAGTAAAAGTTTACTTTTAACTTTTATTTTCTTGAAATAAAAGTAAAAGTTTCCTTAAAACTTTTTCATTAGAAAATAAAAGTTTTTTTTATCACGAATCGATGGAAAAAGGCTGAAAATGGATTTTGCAACTGACAGGGGTGACCAGCGACCCTCCTAAATGGGTGTTTTGGACCATATTTTTGAAAAAAATTTATTGCACGAATCGATGGGAAAAGGCTGAAAATGGATTTTGGAAGTGACAGCGGAGGTCCCCGACTCTCCTAAAAGACTGTTTTGGACCCATTTTTCGAAAAAAATTTTGCTACACGAATCCATGGGAAAAGGCCGAAAAAGGATTTTGAAAGTGTTAGGGATGGTCCCCGATCCTTGAAAAGGGGTTTTCGGACCCATTTTACGTAAAAAATTTACTGTATTAGGGGTTTTGAGGTGTCAAATATGAGGAGTTTTTTTTTGTAATTAGACAAATTTTGTATATTTTAGTAGAATTGGGTGTACATTCGGTCTCTAAAAAGTACATTTCATGTCTCGATTCAGTATGTTTTCACAAAACCTAAATGCCATCACTGGTTTTAGTTTTTAGAAACTTTTATTTTCATGACTTTTTGAATAAAATTATAAAAGTTTTAAGGTCTGCTTAGAATTCAAAAACTTTTCCCAACAATCAAGTTATTTTTTTATAAATAAAAGGTAAAAAATTTAAATTAATGTACACAAGATAGCTCCAAAACTAATCTCTCAAAAGTTTTATAGAAAAATTAAAAAAAAAAATTATAGCTTAATAAAAATAAAAAGTCGGTTACAAATGGAGAAAAACTTAGTCGAAGAAACAAAAATGCGCAAGTTGGCATATTCCATAAAATAGTCCTATGGTTGATAAAAATTTTTCATGATTTTTCCTCATAAAGGCAGCCAACTGACCTACATTTTGTTGCGCTTAGGTACATGGTGTCTTCCTGTGAAAACAATAGCCATGAAACCAAAGAAAAAAAAGTGTTGTCGGCTTACTTTTGTAATTGTTGCACTTGTACGATGATGATGATGATAATGAAGTAGGAAGGAACTTCCGCTGCAGCAGTCATAGCATCAGTATTAAATCCTGTGATATGACTGCGATTATGATGTACTACCTGCTGGCATAATTATGTAAGCTTTATGAATAACAACAAAAGCAACAACGACAACTATACAACAAAACAACAACATCAAACAATTTAACAATAAAATAATGCAGTAAAGTATACTTAAGTACTATAGAAACGTTATTCTTAGTGGTAGTAATGGTTGCATAGGATAACAATGTCATTGGAATTAGAGCGTATTAACTGCAATATTCATAAATTGATTAGTTGAAGAGATTAGTTCTAGTCTCACTGAAGGTATTAGTAATTCGCAGGCAAATCTTAAAAGTGTGATTAGTATTGCCAATTTATTCCTTGAGTTGAAAAATTGATACATTTTTCCAATCAAATCATTTCAAGCTATCATTAAAATTAGTGGGACAGTTTTGTTTTTTTTTCTTGATTTCTGGAATGTTTGCTAATTAGTTCCTATATAAAAGAGACTATATTTTATCAGACAGTTCAGTTTATATTATAAGAATAAAAAAAAAATAAGTATATAAACTTTTGAATTACTTTGACTTGTGAATTACTTTGATCAATAAATAAAGCTGTAATTTTGAAACACTGAAAAGTGTGTTTTATATTGAACTCATAGAAAGCAAAGCAGATTAATTTCAAAACTTAATCACGTAAAATCATTATATTTTTAATTAGTTTTTGTCTATGCAATTCTCTGCCTAAAACGATGAAGCTTGTTAATAAACTGATAGCATAAACTGGTAACTTAAACTTTTTAACTCACTTTTTTTGTTAATACCTCACAAAAAATCAATAAATTGCAATGCAACTGCAAATGCTCCATATTCACGTATGAGTATTGGTGCTTTACCCATAAATAAATTTCCTTAAATAAAGTAGAGTAAAAAATTTGCAATTAGAAAGCAAAAATTGTGCAAAATTTCGTTAGCGAAAGGAATGGAATTAAAGTGGGAACCAGCAAAAAAAAAAAACAACAACAACGAGAAAAGAGTTTTCAGACAACCAGAGGCCAAACCATAGTTATGCTCTTGCCAGCAGCAGGATGTCGATAACAGCAGCAAAATTAACAGCTGCCACGAAAGCTTTGCGTGATTTCTAAGCATTTTTTTGGTATTTCGCTCGCAATCGAAATGTCGAAATTGGCATAGAAATTTAACGCGAACTTCAATGTTCCAAGGTGTTTTTTTTTTTGCTTTTCCCACCAGCAAAGTAAGGTTTTATTTTAGGAAAGTTATTTTTAATTAAAACAATGCTATTTGCACTAAGGTTGGTCAGAAGGTCAAATGCCTTGAAAGCAATAATTGCTGTTTAAAGAAAAAGGCGGAAAAATATAACTTAACTTTTTTTTTCAAGAGTTTTACTTAAAATTCCAATAAATTTTATTTCATATGTTTAAAATTTCTACAACAATTCAAGTCATTATTTATACTTTATATATAGTATAGCAATATTAAAACCATAATAGATAAATAACCAACAAAATGAAAATTAATGGCCTCCTAGCACAAATTGTATGTATATATTTATGCAACATATTGAACAATGCCTATTCTACTACTACTTATCTGCTACTATTTTGTGAAACAATAAATTTTCACAATTTTTTTGCTTACTTTTCTCATAATCGTACATAATAATGTGTTCTCCTAGGATACAACTCAATTGTCATTGTGTTGGTATGTGCTGTATGTGTGCTTTACTCATTCTTGTACATAGATATGTTGACAAATTCCTCGCTTTCTATGTTAGTCCTGGAGCTGATGAAATTTTTTCGGGAGGTTCTTGATAACGGGTAAAAGTTTTTTAAGTTGTATTGCTTTTGAATTTTCATTTAAAAGGCCTAACCTTTAGTTTGCGATTAGTTAGCGGTTAGTTAGCGGTTAGCTAGCGGTTAGTTTGCTGATTGTTCGATATCAACGCTTAAAGATGCCAAAAAAGTTTTGAGTTTACCTCAAAAAAATAAATATTCCAGAACCAAAATTCTAAAAAAGATTTATATTAAAAACTTTTAAGTGATCTAAATAAGTGAAGAAGTGAATCTAAATAAAATAATTTTGTTCAAAAATGCAGTTTTTATTGGAAAATTTTGAAAAGTTGTCAGCTGTGTTAAGTCTTATAGTACGAAGAAATCTTCAGGAATTTTAGACTTATTCGAGTTAATGGCAAAGAAGTGCTTATCTTAAACTTTAGTTTTTATCATGAACTCCCCTAAGAAAACTAACGAGCGAGCTCTCTTGTCCTTAGCATACGTGCAATGCAAAAACAACTTTATATCAATCAAATTGATTTAGTATCTTTTCACTGGAATTCAATTTATTTAATATCAGGTAATAAACAACAACAATGACATACAAATACACATGAACTCAGCACTTACTACTTACACTTTTGGCAAACAAATTCCAATTCACATTGAAATCATTGTATCCATTATATGCTCGCTGCTTTACTTCTTCTCATTTTTGGTTTGAACCTTAAGAAATTTCACCATTTTAAATGTTGCCAATAGGAAGTAAAAAGATTGTTATGTGTTAAGCGTACATGTGACAGTGGGCATGTGAAGGGTTCATATGTTGGCTCACATTTTCTGAGATATTTGAAAACATAGATCTTGATTTTTAGCTTTTGGCATGGTATTTTCATCTCTTGAAATTAAGCGGAAAAAGCTGATTAGGCTGAATAGTCGAAAAATGTTGAATAAGTTCGAAAAAAGTTGAAAAGGGTTGAATAAATAGAAAGAAGTTGAATAGGTTGAAAAAATTGAAGAAGGGAAAAGCCGAATAATGAATGAATGAGTTCGATCTATATTGAATCTATTAAGCTAATTAGGCTCATTATTTTCTTAACGGAAGAAGTACGGTTCTATCGCTTTGCCCCTCGGGTGGGGTAAAGTGCAATACATAAAAAATTATATTTATACATTTATCTTAAATCGCGTTTTTTGTGTTTGATGAATGGCCGTCCAAAAGTATCAGGACTTTTCTGTTTTTTCGAAACTACTGAAATTGGATAAAATGACGGAACCAAGTGATAAACACTACCGATTTGCTCCTACCACTCTGCCCCCATGACCTATGTAAGTAAACATACAGACTCGTAAAACAAAAACTTATCAACATAAACAAATCAATCTCAACAGAAATTAATGTTACTATTATACGGGGTGTCCCATTTTAACTTACTCAGCTGAATAAGTCAAAAGTCAATTTAGAGGTCAAAGTAACCCCTGAAGGTTATTTCAAGGTCGAATTCATGCTTGGTGCAGAAGAGCTAGTAATCATTGACTGGACCCCTGCACAATTTTGCCTTAACTGGCTGCAGCTTTTCTGCACCAAGCAGGAATTCGGCCTAAAAATGACCTTCAGGAGTCACTTTGACCTCTAACATGAATACCTATCTGAACGTAGAATTTTGTGTTCTTCCGGAATCCGAGGTCAAAAATAGGGGTTTCCATTTGAAAAACTGAAGTTAACCTTCAAATAACCTTAAAAATGTAGGTCAAGGTCATGGTTAAGGTCATGGCTGGATCAGCCCTTTTATACCCATCAATTTTTATATAAAACATTTTTTGAATGCTGTGTAAGTTAAAATGGGACTCCCGGTATACTACAACGTGATACTTTGCTTTTTTTTTAAATGATTGGTATAAAATGAATTTACTCAAGTCGAAAGTCCTCGAATTTTACATCGACCGCACTCATTTTGATGAACCTCGTGGTTATCGAAAACGAAAGGTCGAAATGTCGCTATAACCTGGCAGTTACAAGAGCACTAATCAAACACAAACTCCTTATAATTTCAATAGATGGTGTTGTAATGCAAGGATAAATATACCCATTGTACTGCTTTGCCCCGTATACCGTTTTGGCCCGCCTTCCCCTATATATAATTTTTTTCTGTATATCCTGATAGTTGGAAGTTAAACAGATTTAACTTTTATAATTACAATTGAAGACATGGGTCAATGATGGTATGATTGCCAATTTTAGTCAACTTGCTTTTTATGCTACGATTGTAGATCTAATGTCTACCAGCACCACCTCATGTAATGTAGGAATCAGCCAACAGAACTCAACATCCAATACATTTTCGAGGATTTTTTTGCACCATGTTGCATCTGCACTACCATTACTATGTAGTTGATTTTAAGTTTGCTGATAAACATAAGCCACAGTTACATGATTAGCCACAAGTGCAAGTCGAGCAAATCAAAAATTTCACAGAAACATTCAACACATATTTTCAAGATCTGCAATTAAAGCCATTTTAAATGAAACAGGATTGAATTGAAGAGTTGTCAAAGCCCAAATGAGTGCTGTTGTTGTGATGACTTTTAATTTAAGCGGTGCTGCAAATATTCAAAGAAATTGCAAGCACAAAACTTGATGAAAACAAAACAAAAATCTTGTGCTTAACTTTGTGACTGCAGAAGAAAATTCTATGGACACTGTTGGACAAAAATAAAACTTTTTTGTTCGAAAAAATTCTTTCCCAATATACAATTTTAAAAATGAAAATGAGTTTTTTTTTGCTTCACAAGCACCTTGAAGTTTGTCCACAAGTAACGCTCAAAGCAAAAAATTGCAATTTTATCAATGGAGTGTAAATGTGCACAATGAAGAGGCGACCGGAGTACATGTTGCAATTTGTCAATGTTTGCACGGTTGAATTGAAGAGATACGTATACAGAAGCATAAGCACAAACACACAGATAAGTAGAGTGTACACTATAAAAAAAGAAGAATATGTCAAGTATTTGGACTCAGAATCTATGTATGCAACTATAGCTTTTCATAGGACTATCCAAATAAACTGAAGCGCAACCAAAAATGCTATACCACATAAATCAAGCAGTGCTATACCACAAGTTGACTAACGAAAATAAATGAAGTCTTCCGTTTGCAGTGCAATACGATAAACATATTTACTCAAGGATGCATACAAACATACTTACTTGTAAGTACATAGAAGAGTACAAAATATGCTTATGCAGGAATAGACTTTCAAATACTATGGGCCTTAAGTTGAAAACAATACCCATACCATAGAAAAATGAATGAAAACAGGCGTTTGGTCACTGTTTTGTATCGTATTTTCAAGGTAGCTATGTTTTAGCTTCAACATGGAACAATCAATGCTAATATGTAATATGCCCTACCAACGTTGTTACTTTTGTCCTTAACTTGACTTAGAATTAATAGCAAAATAAATGCAAAGGAGTGTAGCTGCTGTTGGGTGCTCCTTGGTATTTATACACAACAAATCGGCCGGATTGATAACGTCGACAGGTGAGTTATGGTTGCTACTTGACTTCTAGGTATTGCAGCTCAGTTGGGTTCGTTGGGGATAAAGTTTAATTATGCTCTATGCGCCTTCCTGATTGTGTTATTTATGAAGTGTTATTATCAGTTTACCATTTTGGTTTTTAGTGCTTCATATAAAAATATTACAATTATGCATTCGAAGTGATATAGAAATGAATTTGAAATGAAAAAAATTGAATTTAAAAATAACGATTATTTTTGATCGACAAAAATAGAAATCTAAAATAACGATTATTTCTGATCGAAATGAATAGAACTCCAAAATAACGATTATTTTTTATCGAAAAGAATAGAAATCTAATGTAACAAATATTTTTGATCGAAAAAATAGAAATGCAAAATAACGATTATTTCTGATCGAAAAGAATATAAATCTAAAATAACGATTATATTTTATCGAAAAAATAAAAATCCAATATAACGATTATTTTTGATCGAAAAAAATATAAATCCAAAACAACGATTATTTTTGATCGAAAAAATAGAAATGCAAAATAACGATTATTTCTGATCGAAAAGAATATAAATCTAAAATAACGATTATATTTTATCGAAAAAATAAAAATCTAATATAACGATTATTTTTGATCGAAAAGAATAAAAATTCAAAATAACGATTATTTATGATCGAAAAAATAGAAATCCGATACAACAATTATTTTTGAATTTTAAGACAAAATCGCATAGTAAAAACTCAACTCATATGTCTAGGCTTCTCGTCAAAAGAAATTCATCTGTATACTCAAACTCACATTTCGACTTTTACTCCATTGTGATTATTTTGACTTTTATTATTGAACATAACGATTATCCCTGCAAGGAAAAATTATATTTTGTTGTTGTAGACCTAAATAATACCAAAATATGAAGATGAAATTGCGCTCAGAACTAATGGAAAATTGGCCTTAACTCAACCTTAACTTAATTTTTCTTAACTCGATTTAAGCTTTTATTGCTTGCTGGCACAGATATTGTTTTGAGAAGGCCAGGAATTTCTTCTTTTCAATTTGACAATCCTGATCTGGCAGCCCCTGTGGACTCTAAGTTACACTATTACTCTAAATTTACAAAAATTTAAAAATTAAGGTTCGATTAAGTTATTTTATCAGTCATAAAATTTCCGGAAGTTGAAGCTCAACTGGTTACTGGCATTTTTTTAAAGTTTCTCTTCCAATACATTTTGTGCAGCTCGCTTTAAATGACCCGTGGCGATAATAAAGCTCTATAAAAACACTTAAAATTTTACTTTTACAATTTATCGAATTTCTCTATTTTTTTTTTATATTTTTATTGCCAAAGAACAACAAAAACAAAAATATCAGTAACTAAAATCAATTCAATTTCTTAGCAACATTTTCTTCTAAACGTGCAAACAATTTTGTTGCTTCTTCGATTTTTGTTGCTGTTGTCTGTTGCCCATACTTGCGGTAACTTGGCTAACATTGTTGGTTTTTATCACAACTATTTTTTATTTTTTTTTTATGGCAAATGCGTCAGTAACTGTATAAACTTCTACAAATGTGTGCATTAGAGCGATGCGAAAAATATTTTAATTTAACATCGAAATTGATGTGTTTAGTGTGTGATGAAAGAAAATTTTGAGATATAAACATTTTTCTTTGAAATCTAAATGGAATAGATAAAAAAACGATTAACATTCACCTCTCAAAAAAAAAATAAACAACTTGAAAATCTATTGCTTCTCTATTTTGAATTAAAAAAACAATATTTTAATAAAAATTTTGCATTCATCAAAAGTAGTCAAAAAATTTTTTTTTTTGCTACAGTCTAATGTGCATGCATGCGCTTGTCTGTTGGTGCATTTACTTGGCTCTGTGGCTTAATTTAAAATCCCAGCATTTGGCTTTTGCTGCTGCTACACAATTTTCAATTTTCAAAGTCGATTTTCTGTATTGGTGTTTTTCACTGTGCTGTGAGTTTGTGTGTGTGTGTGTGTATGTGCGTATTTTTTGTGTACACTGTATGTGTCCAAGTGAAACCGCACTAAATTCCCACAATAAATAACCAATTTAATCCTCATAGCTCACTGAAGTGCTTTAGGATATATTTTTGTTTGTATGTGTATGAGTGTTGTTGAGCTTGGCAGTAGGGAAAAACTTCTGAGAGAGCTATTTTTTACGACATTACTGGAAGTTCTGTTGATTTTTTATGCTAAGCTTTATAAAAACGTTACTAAAAACTCAACGCTGCTTCCTGCTGGGGCATTTTATAACACTATGATTATTATTTGTGGCTATTGCTGTTGTTGTTTATCCTTGCACAACTATCATATCGGTTAAATGCAATTGCAAAGTTGGTCTTAACTTTGCGTTAAGTTATATTGAAGTTATGGTGAGGAAAACTCTTGTCAACTATCAAAAAGTTTTTATTTTTATTTTATTTCTTCTTCGCTTATTTGTCACTGAGGCAAATAAAAAACTTTAAGGCCATAAAAAAATGTACAAAAGTGTAAATAGAATAATGCTGCTTGGGTATCATAGCAACGCATGTAAAATTATTAAATAATTGTGTAGAATATTTTTAAATTGAATTCATCATTGGATAAGGTTCTATTTAAACAAAAAATTATAAATAAATTCTCAACATAAAATTTTAAAAGCTTTTCATGCAAAAGTAATTCAACTTAAAATTTTTTTGGTATTTAATTCAGTTTCGCTAAAGTTTTCCTCATATTCCTGGAAAATTTATATAAAATTTTGCCAATTTTTTTTTGCTACCGATTGCGTTCGAATGAACGAACGCATCAAATTGTTGACAAAGTTATTCAGTTCTATTTGCGACAGCACTATGCCAGTTTTCTCAAAGCACTCGAAGAACATCAAAGAAAATTTTATGCAGGTTTTCTGACCCCCCCCCCCCCCTACTGCTCTTTCCATAGTACTTTCAATTTGTTTTTTTTTATTTTTGTTTTTCTCGATGATGATAATTTGCTGTCAAGTGACACCACCACCATCAAGCCAATAAGTGGCACTCTGACTGAACTCTGGGTGCGTTTCAAGCAACCCACAACTGTCATGCACTGCTCTCACACAAAAATGGTACTTTCATTTGTTTTCTTCGCACACAGTTGAATATCCCTGAAGTGTTTATGTATGTGTGCGCGGCGCATTTCTTTTATATCCTGCCATTTACGCTGTACAACGCATTCTTAAATAGGACTGTGGATTAATTAGGAGCGAAACTTAAATAAAATGCTCCATTGGGAGCAATTGACAAAAGTTCAAGTGGCTGTTGGGCGTGACATTAACAGCGCGCGAAGGAATGGGGGAAGGTGGAGGAAAGGTTCTGGCGCGCGAATGTACTGAATGATGATGAAATGCTTGCAATTAGCATAGAGCATGAAGTGATGAGAAATGATGAGCACGTCTTGTGAAATATGAGTTATGAATGCAATGTTGTAGCGCTGCAAATAATGCGCTTTCATTATTTGCCGCTTTTGTTTTGAGTTGCAAATAAAGTGGAGTATTTTTTCTTGTAGTAGCGAAATAATTATAAGGCAGTAAAATGATGCTACAATTAAAACAAAATAAGAACTTTTTAAAATATGCTGTATTCTAACAGAGGATATTGCAAGAGTCGGAATTATCAAATTGCATGCTTAGTGCCCTTTTTTTAAAAGCTACATAATTGAATAAAAATACAAAGTTCTAGCAATAACTAAAGCTAGTATAAACTGAGAGTGATGCACTTCTACGATACACTCTGATTGAATTTTACTGTCCACTTTGTTATCAAGCATTTCGAGGATCTTCTATTGTGTGATAAGCGCACTTATCATATTACTTCCTGAGATGATTGAAATCACCCGAATCGCTTTAGGCACCCACGTGTCGATGCAAGTTCTACTACTTACTTCCCGAATGTTCACTTACAAAAACATAGAGCATTTATGAATTAAATTGCTTTCACTTCGAGTTTCTCATTCAAGAAAGTTTTGCGTTCAAAATTATGCCTATGCTTAATTTGAAAAAAATATAATGATACTGAACATTTCATATCTTTGAGTGAATACAATAAGATTAGTTATATTTTGACTGACACCACAGATCTGGGAGTGCCAGTTCCATAGCTTCACTTATCGTTGAAAGGAACGCTATAGTGATCAGTATCAGTCACCATATAACACGATCCTTACGCCTTTCACTCTCATCAAGATCGCTGACTAATGATATCCCAAGAGTCGAATTGTTGGCTCTGCAGCACAATATGCTTTTAATTCATTGGCTTAATTTGTCGCTGAAGCTAATGTTCTACAATAGTAATGGAAGACTTTTTGATCCTGTTAAGGTTGTCTCGTGTGCGCGGGTTGTCTGCTGACACCAATTTTGTTTTTGATAGTATTGGACAATGTCAACGTCGTCTAGACTTAACTGATCGTAACAATCACCACTCACTCCTACACACCACTCACTCACGTCAAGTCACTCACCAACTTTGGTCTAACATCAAACGTTGGAATGGAACCCTCAGCGTAGCAAGAAATGCGGCCTATCTCAGCCATACTGGAAACAATCGATATTACAAAAACTAAGTGATTCGAGGAAATGTTGTAGTGTCACTTATAACTCTGTACAATGAAAGTGTTTTGTAAAGGATCTACGTTTTGTGAGGATAAAAGCACACAAAATAATATTAAAGAAAATCCAAGATGTCCTTCACATTTTCGCTTTTACTACTTAAACTCTGAAAAATAACAGAATTTAGAATTAAAAAAGTTATTTTATATCTACCTGACAGATACAAGTTTGTCCAAGCGAATTTACAACAAACGAAATTTTAAGTAGTCTGTCTGGCTTTTTTTATTGTCCTTTACAGAAAATTGCCATTTTGTCCACTTTAAAACAAAAAAGGAAAAACAACTTAAATTGCATGCAATTTATATTAAAAAAAAAAATCCGCAGTATAACGTGAACTTTGTCAAGTAAACTTCAAGTGAATACAAAACTCACGGGTAAAAGAAACATTTTAAAAATAAAATTGTATTGTCCACCATGATGCCTTAGATACATTCATTGGCTATAGAAGTAGCCAGTGTAAAAGCAAATTTTCTGTCAATAAAAAGAAAAAGAGCAATAAAAAAGTTGCACAAATTATTGTAATTTGTTCTATCTCTCCTCACTCATCAGTAGATTGTCATAAATTACAAATATTTTTGTTACTAATTTACTTTTATTTGCAAAGGTCCTTTTCCAAGGATTTTATCTTTGTATGTTGTCTTTGTTGGAGCAAAAAAATTACTTTTTTTCTGCTGCATGGAAATTTTACGCTGTGTCTCAGCTGTCGATCTTAATTAAAAGCGTGAAATGCATAAAATAAATATGATTTCATTAACTTAAGTTATTGTTTTTTTTGCAGCTGTTATTATTTAATTACGGCGAATTTATCTGAATAATGAATGCAATTTATGCGTGGCAGCATACAATATAGTTTTTTTTTTTAAATTCAGCCTAAAATTATAAAATTATGCAAAGGAAAATATTTGAGTTTATGCTGGTGAAAGTATAAAGAAAACTACCAATTTTCTTATTGCATATTTTAAGGCAAATGATAAAAATAATTGTTCGTAGACAATTTGTATTTGAATTAAACTTTATGTTTAAAATAAAATGAATTTAAAAAATAAATGCTTTAAGATCATACAGTGACCCCTGTTTCAGTTTTCCCTTTGTCTATTTCTATTTGCCAAATAAATGTCCTTCGCATCATTTGTTAATGTGATTTCATTCGCGCCTTTTTCTACACTTCTTTCTACTCGCCCTTTCTTTCTATTGTATAGAAAATTGCGCCTTAGTTTGTTAGAATTTCTACTGTAGCTTTGTAACTTCGACCACCCACCCATAGTCCTTCGTCGTTAGAACTTTCTTGCTTTCATACTTTAAGTGGAAAACAACTTGAAAATAAATTGTCTTAGCTGTAAGTTTTATTCTATTTCTCCCTTTATTTTTTTTTTTTATGTTTTGGGTGCTACCGTTTTTATTTTTGTTTGTATTAGTTTTTTGCCCGCTGCGCAGTGTTGCCCTTTTTTTCGGTTGGCATTGAATTGCGCGTCATTTGTTGTGTTTGTGTTGGTTGTACTGTTGTCGGTGTTCTTGTTGAATGTCGTCGCGTATTAAATTTCTTTTATGAAGTGTTATGTTGTTGCGTGATTTTTCATTTCCGTTTTCGCACATTCTTCATTGTCTTCAAAATAAAAAAAAAACACGCAAACATTCAAACATACAAATGCAATGTAACCCAACTGGAAATTAAGTTATAAGTGACTGAAATAAATGATTGAACGAAATTTAGCCAACTATTCCTTTTTATAACCAGTTAGTGTTATAACTTTCAACTTAGTAGCGGTAAAACAATCTTCATCTTCGCATTTAAGACTTTCGTGCAATAAATCATGTGTTGTTTTGGAAAAACCAAATTCTGAAGGTGGAATTTTGCCGCCATTTCTATTTAACTTGTTCATTCCCAAATGTTAGCATGACTTTCATATCAGAGCTCTCAAGTAATGATTCTTTCTCATTCCTAAGGAGTTGGGAGAGACATTTGTGAAAATATTAAAAATTCATAACCTCAACTAGGCCGTGTCTAGCTTCCGCTGAACCCTAGACTGAAAATGTAGTGTGAGAGACATTTTTGGCTAAAAGCTGCAACGATTTTTTTTTAACACAACAAAAATTAAGTTGTAGTGTGGGCGTCTCTTTGTGGCACGAGTCCCTAGGCTGCAGCCTATGCTTAAACACGGCCCTAAATCTTAACATAAGCAATGTACTGCCAAAAACGGTTTAATTTTAATGTGAAAACATATGATAGTTATCAGCCCTTCTCAATTTCATATGAATGAACCATATTATATCATGGACCTTCGAATATCCATGTTACAAAAGAGAATTTTGCTGGATTAGCTATACCCCACAGCCTATGATTTCACAAAAAACGCTTGAAGTCGCTCATGAGCTCGCAGCAGTGCAACATAATCTCTGCTGGGTACACAAAACGTGTTAGAAAACGCATTAGCACCCCATTTTAGGGTGAAAACATCGGAACAATAAAAACTCTGCCAAAGGAACAAAACAAAAACAGTTAGAGAATTTATTGGGTGTTTTTGTTGTTGTTGTTGCTTGGAATTGTGTTACTTTTGTTATTGTTGTTGTATTAATATTTTATCAGCTAAAAATCTTAGTGTTGTTATTGGGGTGTCGCTGTTATTGTTGTTGTTCGCGCTAATGTTCATTGAAACGGAAACGGAAATATGCTGCTTGTTTTTCCTTCACACTTCCGCCGCCAAAGGAAGCTGCCGCCATTTTTATTAATTTAAAAAAAGCGAGAAATCTAAATACATTTTTTTTGTGTTCGCTTTTTTTTCTAACTGAATGTGTGAATGCGACTTTGTCGGCGTAAAATACAATTTTTGCCTTAAATTACTACGACCTTGGCTCTTAACCCCTTGTAACATTAATTGCATATTTTATTGATATAATAAAGAGAGCTCAAAATTCTATACTTTTTTATATGAAAAATTTTTAAAATTTTTTTGTTTATTGAAGTCTTTTTATATAGAAGTTTTTATTTTAAAAAGAACTTGTCTTTGGCTATTGAAGCAAAGTATGGGAAAAGAGCTAAGTCGTGCCCTAAAAAGTTCCATTTTGACAGCACATATATTATGAAAAAACCATTTGTGCACATTTCGTACCATTAACATCGATTAGTGCAATAAAACGTTTGTTTTGTAAAATTATACAAAAAAGATTCTTGTTGCGATCGGAAGTATTATTCTTCATTGACTAAACTGATTCCCTTTACAGAAAATTTAAATTCAAGCAAACATACAGACAGACTTTTCAGCTAAAATATAAAGCTCGTTTTAAATTTCCAAAAAGACTCAAACAACCGAACTATTGTTAGGAACAGCAGCAGCAACAATTACCATTCTTTACCTACTACAAAACATACTGAAATGGCTTTCAGCCGCTTTATGTTCGCGAGCGCGCGTTGCGCTTTTGTGTTTTTTTCCCTACGTGCAAAAATCTATCGGGTAGTGGCAGGCAGCATGGCTTAATTGATATTTGTTTGGGAAATTCTGCGCAATATTGGTTACTGTTTCAAAACTTTTTGTGCCATATTTTTGCACTTTTTTTTTTCAAGGTGCCATTATTTCTTTCACTCGAAAGAAAAACTTTTTTTTTTTATCAAATGTTGAAAGCCTTTTTTCCTAGCAATTTATGTGAGTTGCCAAGCACTTTGCTGTTTCTTTTTGTTATTGTACTGCTTTGTGTTGTTGTTGCCTTAACATAGAATTTGAAGTGTTTGTCAAAAAGTTTTGAAGTTTCCTAAAATTTCAATTAAAATATTTATGCGAAATTAATGGTGTGGGAACAGTCTGTCTGTCTTTGTAAATAAATAAAAATAGGAAACTTTTCAAACTGAGGTGGCAAAAGTTTTCGATAACTTTTTTCGTCCTTTTTTTATGAGATTTAAATATTTTACTGTCAAATATGTCAAAAAAATAAATTTTTAATATCAAATGACAGCATTTGGAAAATAATGGGATAATAAAAATCATACAAATTGTTGGATATTCAAATATTCAAAGTGAAATTAAAAAAAAATCAAAATAAAATCACTGTGATGTCATGAAAAATAATTCACTTCTACATATTACATATGTATATACTTACATCAGGGTGGTCAAAAGAGTGCATCATAAAAAAAAAGTCTGAAATGACAAGTAATTGTTTCAAAACATTTTTTTCCATTCACCCTGTAAAAACTTCCAAAATCAAAATTATGATCTGACGTATGATATTCAATGTTGCGAAAAATGTATAAAAACTAATTTATTTTTCTCTATATGAATTGCATGGATTTTTTTTAAAATAAGAATGAAAAATGGTAGAAGTGGCAAACTCGCAAACTTTAACAGTAAAACAATATATGTATGTATTCCCGGGAAAGTATGGTTAACCAAATTCAGAAGACAGTGTCACTTAAAGGGAGGGGAACCGGTGAAAGGCATTTTCCCTCTTTTCATCCTCCTCGAGATAAAAGATATCATATAGAATGCTATTCAAAAACAGCAGAGAATAGCCTCCAAGAAGGCTTTTCGCTAATAACTTGAAAACCATTAAAGATATCGTACATTTTGTAACATTTTTGCAATCAGCATTGCCAAATAAAGGAAAACCGATACCCATTTTGAAGAAAAAAACCTTAACCACAGAGCACCTTTGTATGGGAGGTAGGCGTGTTCATTAACGGATTTTTTTTCGTACACAAATTTTTGTTGTTTGAACTCAGGCACCGTTCTGGAAGGAAAGGGGCTAACCATCTTCACAGATAAATCCAATATAGAGTTCGGCGCAGGAGCTGGTGTATACTCGGATAATATGGGAATGGAGATGTCTTTTAGAGTACCCTACTATTGCAACGTTTTTCAAGCTGAAATCTATGCAATAGACCAAGCCACACAGGTGATACGGAACAGTGAAGTGCCAGATATGGTGCTCCTTTCAGAGATTTCTGCAAGAGATGCAGAGATGAAGAAGAGGATGAGACGGTTAGACACCTGCTCTGCGAATGTCCCGTGCTAATGAGGAGACGAATCAAATATTTTGGTTCCGCGTTCTTTGCTGGTCTTGAGGAACTAGCTGAGTTGGAACTCACCAGTATCCTCAACTTCACCAAGGCTTCTGGGTGGTTCGCCCCCATTCAATAGGATTTTTTAAAGGAGAAGGAGCAGTTTTATACACAGGGTGTCCCATTTTAACTTACACAGCTGAAAACGTCAAAAATCAAGTTAAAGGTCAAAGTGACGCCTGAAGGTTATTTCAAGGTCGAATTCCAGCTTGGTGCAGAAAAGCTACTAATCATTGGTTGGACCGCTGCACAATCTTGCCTTAACTGGCTGCAGCTTTTCTGCACCAAGCGCAAATTCGACCTTGAAATGACATTCAGAAGTCACTTTGACCTCTAACATGAATACCTATCTGATCGTAGAATTTTGTGCTCTTCCGGAATCCGAGGTCCAAAATAGGAGTTTCCATTTGAAAAACTAAAGTTGGCCTTCAAATAACCTTGAAAATGTAAGTCAAGGTCATGGTTAAGGTCATGGCTGGATCAGCCCTTTGATACCCATCAATTTTTATTTGAAACATTTTTTGAAAGACTTGCAATTTTTTGACTTATTCCGCTGTAAGTTAAAATGGCACACCCTGTTTATGTATGGTAACACAATATGCAAGCAACTCTTTTAACCTAACCTAACCTAAAAAAACATCTGTATCAAGATTTCGAGCGCTTTTATTATTATTTATGGCCACTGTTCCAAGTATTTTTGATATTTCCTTTGATTCCTCCATGCAAAAGAACTTTAACGAAGTTTGAGGAAGTTGCTTTTAAATTTTCCATCAACGATTCGTATGCTACGCAGGAAAATGCTGCTAATAAGAAGTTGCGATATCAATAGCACAGCTAATAAATTTTGCAGCATTTTTATTTCATTGCAGAAAATAATCAAGCGCTGATAAATTAAAAAAAAACTGCCAATAAAAAATCTTCAGCTCGAGAAATACGAGAGTTGAAAACATAAAAATATAAATAAAAAATGTGGATAAAAATAAATAAATAAAACACACCAGACAACAAAAAGGGGGGGGGGGGCGGTGCCATTGGTGCTGACATCGTAAAGAAAACGCAACAGCAGCAGCGGTGAAAATGAAAAATGAAATTATTATGATTTCTGACTCATTTTTCTTTACTTCCGGTGTTGCTGATGCTGATGTTTTTGCCCCCTGTGCCCCTTCTACTTTAATATAGTGATGAAGTGTAAGGAAGCGTTGATATGTTTCTGATGGCGCGGAAAAAATGCCAGAGAAGGAGTGATGATAGGTGGGGCGAGAAAATGCAATTTTAAACGCATAGCCAGTAGTTGGAGTTATTTCCTGTGCTATGTAGCTCAGTTCGTTGGCATATAGCAATATATAGCAGTTGTTGTTGTTGTTGTTATTGCTGTCATATAACATAGCTGCTGCTATTTATGTTGTTGTATAAATTGTGCACTTCCGTTTCCTGTTGCTGTTTCTGTGCGGTGCGTTTTTATTTTGTGTGGCTGTGTCTGTGCTTTGTGCGCCTGCAAAATGAAACGGAAACGAAAATTTAAATTGATACCTTATTCAATATACGCGCAACAAAAAAAAAAAAAACAAAATACAAAGAGACAAACAGTTGGATATTGGGTGTATAATGTTGCACAGTGGTAGGTGAATGATCAAAAATCAAAAACAAAAATCATATGGTATTTATATTACAGCAAGGTAAATAGTTGAAGTGATAAGTAAATTGAAATCGATGAGTGGGCACTACCCGCTAATCAATTTTTTTATAAAATTTAATAATAAATATAGCACCAGTGGGCGTGGCACCTACCATACAGGTAAATTATCAAAAAATGTTGTTTAGAGCGAACTATGTGTGCAATGATACTGAAAATACGTGTGAGAAAGTTTTATGGTCTAATGAATCGGATGGTGGTTTGTAACGCTTAGGCGTAAAATATGCTGAACTGATTTTAATAATTTCTTTTTTAAAACAACATATTTATGATAAAGAAGATTGTTGCATACTTATTTTTTATTTTTTAAAGTTATATAGTTTTTTGTAACTATGTTTTTATTTTTGCTAAACCTCAGACAAAAATTGTCGTTTTGCTTTTCCGTTGCTTATGCACCGTTCGTATTTGGCTTCGAAGTTTAAGGATCAAACTCTCCTTCAATTGTTTTATTTTGTATTTTTGAAGAATGTTAAGAGAGTAATTTCATTATGAGCAAAAAAAAAAAACAACGGGCGCTCGCGTGCGAAGCCGTGGGTACTACTAGTTTGTTAAGCCAAATTAAAGCTTCATAAGAATTTTCAGCGCTTTTCTAGCTTTCAAAGTACTGTAGACTCAAATGCCTACGAGAAAATCAGGCTAAAGTACAATTCAAAATATTTCATTAATCTAAGAACTTTTTTGATCACCTCCAATAGCGTAACATGCCACAGTACGCTATAGCGGAAGAGGAAATTGAAAATGAAATAAAGCTGTTATTGTACAAGTATGCTAAAGGAGGGATTGAAAGAAGAAAAAAATTGATCAAAGACTATTAATTCAGAGTATGATAGGGGTTAAGCATAAAGTGCACAACTGTTTTTATTGATGTCTCGCAGATGTTTTTGCCGTAGAGCTACACTTTCAACCTACAACAACTGCCTTTTGGAATCGCTTCATGAATAAGGCAATTTATTTGTTTGCTGCTGTTTGACTGTCAATTTTTAAGTAAAAAATACAAGACCAAATATACAAGGGCCTTAAAAAATCAACATAAATTTTTACGCAATTGTGCACTCATTTCAAAATAAAAATAAAAAAAGAATAAAAATCAATAGTGCCGAAATATGGAAATAAGTTCAAACCCAAGACATAACACAGACATAAACAAAAACAAAATACGAGACAGTAGAACAAATAAACAAACGAAGTACAAGCAAGAGCCACGAGACAGACAAACACGAGAAAAAACCGATAAAATTATCAAGCAAATAGTGATAGAGATAAAAGAATAAAAGGGTTAGACAGCAGACAAACAGCAAATTATTTGCTGTATCCTTCTGTTTTGTAGGTTTAGTCTAATTGAAACATCCTGTTTTGGGAGGGAACGAAAACAAAAAAAAAAAAACTCCATAAAAAATTATTTGTTTTACATCAAAATGACATTTTCGTTGCTGTCAAGATATCGCACTGGGGAAAAAGCATAGGAGTTCCTTCAGCAGCATTAAATTTACCATAGATAGTGTAAAGACAACGCAGCACCGTCTGAGCGTAGTGTCAGAAATGACTGTTGACTTCCATGTTGATGATGACGACAATGTTTAGCTGGGGCTTGTGGCTGCTGACTTTTGTCATTCATTCAAAGCTGCATGTCAATGAGACATTGAACCAACTAAGGTGGGGCTGAAATTTGTAATTTGTCTTGATATGCAAATTGTTTGTGGGGTGGCTTTCTGTGGCAAAAGGTTTTATGAATTTGTTACCACGGGGTGAAATTCGCTGTTATTGATTTAATGAAGTTGGGAAAAAATACAATACATTGCATGCTTCAGCGCATTTGTCAATTGGCTACGAAGACATTAAAGCAGACAAACGCGTAGCTAAAGAATATGCTGAGGTTAAGTTGAAATTAATAATGTTCTTTACTTCAAAATTCAAAGGTTTGGCAAAATCGTTCCACAAATTCTATTAAAGCAAAACAAATGAAATCAAAGAATTACAAAAATACGATAAAGAGATCTAAGCCATAAAAAAATTGGTTAGAATTAAATAAAAAATATCAATGCGATAAAAACTAAACCCACAGAAAAAAAATTGATATTAAAATACCAAACAACTTTTGAATGAATATAAAAGTCTCTTTGGATTATTTTTCTATTAAAAAGAAAATTTTTTAACCCTCTAGTTCCCAAATTTTTTTTTTGTTAAAAAAATTACTGGAGGTAGTATTAAGGTGTACATGCAATGTTTGTTCGAGAAAAAATTTTTAAGATTAATAGGGAGCGTGGTGGTATGTGATGTAGAAGGTTGCAGGCCTAAAAACCTGCTTGTGAAAGAAAACCAAAAAAATTCTTTATATATATATTTCATATAATTTCGTTTTTTTTTATAAAATCAAACATAAGCATTTATAAAACTTATATGCAAGTAAATCATAGTTAAAAATTTCAATTTATAGGCGTGACTGAACTTAAATAAAAAGAGGAGGAGTTTAAATAGAATAACTTATGCATGAAATTCAAAGAAATAATCTTATTGTGGAGTAAGGAAAATATTTATATTACATTTTCGGCACATAAGAGGCCGTCCATTAATTACGTGAATCAAAATAGGGGGGAGGAGGTCCGGCAAAATCTCAACAAATCTCACCAAGGGGAGGAAGGGGTCAAGGAAAACCTCACGTCAACTTTTTAAAGCAGAGAATATACATTATTATAGCAGATTACAGATTGTATCAAATCAATTATTTAAAAATTATAATTTAAATCTCACGAGAGTTTCCTTGTCTGGTAGTGCTCTTGTCCCGATTTACAAAACCTTAAATAACATTTTCAGTATAGCGTTTTAATTTTTTTGCTTGTGTGGGAGGTGCCACACCCTCTTGTCTAAATTCGCACACATTAACTTCGGCACATGTCTTCATTATATTTATAATATAATATATTTAAATTTTATGAGAATTACATGTTCGAAATTTTTTGTTGAAGCAAATAAAAAAAAAAAAATTAATTTTGAAAATTTTTGTATTGTGCTCACAGACGTTGAAACAATTTTCTACACATATGCAAAAACTGACACATGCACAGAAATTCAATTAAACATATACAAATGCACAAAACGCATGAAATCAATGGGAAAATTGTTATTATTCATTCAGAAAAACTATAAAAAAACTCAATGACAGCAATACAAACAACAGCAACAATGAAAACAACAGCAATAACGACAACAACAGCAGCAACAACAAAAATAGCAATAGCAAACATTGTCTAGCCGGATGGTACTCGAAACAGCCGCATTTCATCATCAACTGTACAGATGAAAATCACAGCGTGAAGTGTTTTTGGTTTACGATAAAGTCGCTCAATGCACAGGGTGGGTGAATGGCACAAGCTCATTGTCAATTAAAAAAAAAAAAAACAAAATAAAAATTAAATAAAAAAATTTAACAGAAAACAACAAAAATCACACAATCACATACGGACTCGTAGCATTGCCCATATGGGTACACGTTTAAATGCATAGAGTGAGATGGCGATCACCATGGGAATTTGAAAGAGAGTGGAAAAAAAAATCAAAAAATTCAAACTTAAGAATTTTTTAAGAGGTTCTTGGATGAGCATAATGAAAAATGAACAAAGTTTTATAGAAAATTTCGTTTCAATTTGGTAGCCAATAAATAATCATGATGCAGGGTAAGTTTTATCAACATTAATGCCTTGCACTGTGTATATGGTGTTCAAAGCATTCAATTTATATTTGGTTCAAAACCATTGATCTACCTTTTCCAAATTTTAAAAAGTCCAATTCCTGCGACCTTTTGTCTATTGCAAACGCTTTTTTTCGATTTCATATCACTTTTTTAAGGTTTTAACAACTCTGCTGAATTTTTCAAATTTTTTCTCTCTGACGAGTCTTCGATTCACTTTCTGTCTGACAAATCATAGTTTTTAAGGAGATTAATTGGGGAGAAGTACTGCAATGACTGTATAGTAAAATGAGTGAAACACCACCTTAGCATTATTGTGTGGTCTGTTATCAGCAGACAAGGTATTGACCGTTTGTAAATTGTAGAGCACAAAACGAAACAAGACCAAGACCTTGGCTTCCTCAAGTTGAGGAATAGTGAATTTTTGCTTATGGATGAATCTATCCTTGCCACAAAGCTAAACAAAAATTACGAAATACCAAGAATATAAACATATTAAGGTTTTGAAATAGCATGGGAACAATTCAGACCTGAAAACCTTTGGGAGCTGCTAAAAAGAGAAATTTTCAGGAAACTCATGACCATAAAGCGGCAATTCATGAAAGGTTCAATAGAACTATGTCACAGAAGTAAAGAATTAAAAAAAAAATTGGTTGGAATGCACTTAAAGTATGCGTAAAAGAGCTAAAGAGATGATTGCTGCAAAAGGCGGTTTAACAACATATTTGACATATTTCTCTACAATTATTTTTAGTTCTGTAAATACTAACAGGAACACGTAATTTGTATTTTTATTTTATCAATAAGACCCCTCAGAAACAGGTAAATAAAGATATTTGGACTTTTTTTTTACTTTCATGCTTTTATCAAGGTGTAAGTTGAAAAAATGTGTTTTTCACGTAGTGGCTCTATTAATATGATCACCCACTGTACATAATTCCCAAAACTATCAATTCAATATTCAGAAGAATGTTTTGCATACACCCTAATCTTCAACACATATGCGACAATGACCGCCGCATGAACATTTGTCTGTCCAACGGTGTTGTGGCTAATTGAAATCCTGTTAATAGCTTAAGCTGACATCGTTTGCTAGTTTTTAATTTACTTGCAGTTCACTTGCAAAGCAACCCAAACCAGACCGTCAAACACGCCAGCTACATAGCACCATGACAAGAATGGCGATTCCGAATTTTTGTTGTTTTTTGTATTTTATGCTTTGTATGCGGAAGTGTAATTTTTTATACCGTAACAACGTAACGACCGGATGTATATGTCCATTGTGGTTTGTCATAAATCAGACAGACATTACAAGGATGAGCGGCGTAAACAGTTGGCTGAACTTGTGACGATGTGACGGGGTCAATGATTTCGGTTGTTGTTGCTGGTACTGTTGCTGCTGTGTTCAATTGTGCCCGCCGCCAGCTTGAAGGGTTTGAAAATGGGAATATTTTGAGCAGAGACACCAGCCAACATGATAAATATTTATTGATGCAGCAGCTGTTGTTTTTGTTGTTGTTTATATTGATGTTGCTGTGAAGCTTTCAGTTGCTGCAATGCCGCCGGATGTTAGAAATCGAAAAATCAATTCAACGGATATCGCTAAATTTGCATAAAATTTGTTGTCGTAGGGTTTTATTTTTTTTTTTTTTTGAATTTTGTGCAAATTTGATTTTGATTGCAGTGCCAGCCAGCAGGGATATTTTCTACATAAAAAATATTCGAAAAGAAAATGCGGAGGATAGGATTTAACGTTTGTCAATTTCAATAAAAAAAATTTATAGGCGAAAATTTATTTTTAAATTGCCAATATCAAATCGTTTTTTTTTATGTTAATAGCAACCAATATTTTCCTTCGAATGAGCTTTTAATGCCCTTGCGCCCACCACCGTGAAATTATGTAATTTAAAAATTTATTTTTTTTACGCTTTTAAGTATGTAGTAAAATTAAAATTATTCATGTGTAAAAATAAAAATGTAATCTAATAATAAGGAAAAATCATTATTTTGCTTACCCGCTTCGAAATGCGTTCAGTAGAAAGAGATCAAAAATTGTTGAAAGTATAACAAGCGCTTGTGAAAATATGTCCCTTGAATGCATTGTGACCCAGTAAGAAAGAAGTTAGTAATTTTTGTGTGTACGGAATGTGTTGATCTTTTGTTATTTGATTTCGAAACAGAAAATTAAAAAACAATTAAAATATTTGAAAAAATATTGCTGTCTTACCGACTGGAGGTAGCTCCTCATCATTTCAGATGTTCTCTTTTACTTATCTATTTATCTTTCTTTCTATATACATATATGTATTCGTCTATCTATCTATTTATCTACAAAGGGTCTACGCCACTGGCCCCCTTTACGTTAGCTCTAGCGCACGCTACTCAAAATTTTTGTTTTCTTATATAGGGTGTTCTTCTTAGAGGTATAGAACTTTGAAATGGAATAAAATAAAGATGCATTTTTTAAATAGACATGAAATTTACTTTATTCGAAAGATAATCTTCTGGCATTATAATTTAAATATGACTTCTGGCATATGCTGGCCCGGATTAAGAAATCTGCCGCCCTTAGGCCAGTCAGAAATTGCCGCCCCTCTTCACTAGTAAATATAGAAAAAAATTTTTGTAATATCAAAAGTGAGGACTTTTTTTTTTTTTGATTGTTAACATTTTTAGGTAATTTAGTGCCCACAATCCCAGTAATTGTACTTTTTTCCCCTGTGAAAATAAATTACAAAAAAAATTTCAAAGTTTCCACTATTTGCCGCCCCTAAAATCGTGCCTCCCTAGGCACTGGCCTAGTGTGCCTCTAAGGTTATTCCGGGCCTGGGCATGTGACCGCCATGGCTAGCTCGGACGTAGTCTAATCTGAAGTTCCAATTTTCGAGTTATCGCGAATTACGCGAGTAATGTTGGCTTCCAAGTGTTGAATCGTAGCTGGCTTATCGACGAAAACTTTTGACTTCATATAACCCCAACGAAAAAATTAAAGTGTGATATCAAAAGATTTAGGTGATCTTCTTGACTTCATAATTGCAAAAACCATGTGAATTTTGAGTGAAAATAAATTTGAAATTTTAGTGACTCTAATAAATTTGCACAATTTGGAAGGCGTCAGTCTATTCATGTTGAAATGCCAAACTAAACTAACCATAAATCACTTGACAGCTGATAAAATAGCCGCCAGTTAAAAAAGTGTTGCCAACTTAAAGTTCTATACCTCTAAAAAAGCACCCTTTATATGACAGTTTAATTCTTCTTTCCTTTAACAAGTTGAAGTATGGAATGGAATTTTATCTTGAACAGCTAAAAGTATGCAATGACATTTGAGTTGTCTTCTTAGATTTGTTTGTTCTTTTGTCTTCTGAGTATGAAGTTACTAAAATTAAAAAAATTGGTATTGCAATTATATTTTTGTTTTCTTCTCATATTTGTTTTGTTTTGCTCTTTTATCTTCTGAGTAAGGAGTGACAAAAATTCAAAATAAAAAAAACAATTACTTAATACTAGGGATGCAACCGATAGCGATACGATTAGCGATATATCGGTATATTCCGATACATCGATATTGACGATATTTATTTGCCGATATATGTATATACAAAATAATGTTCGTGAAAGCATTAGGCGACTACTACAGCAACGAATTGCAGTACAAGCTTGTTTGCCACGTATCCGTCTCGTATCGACCAAAACGCGTGTCGTTGTATCCCTACTTAATACCAATCTCTTACGCTAACATAGAACTCTTAGTATTAATTTTTTTCCTACTGGGCGGCAGCAAGCGCTCGCATAACCACATTAGAGTGCGTCGAAAAATCTAATACATATTCTTAAACTCTTCGGGATCGCTTAAAATTGGAAAATTTACATATTTAGAATAATTTAGAAATAATTTCTGTCATCATTTAAACTTTGAACTCGAAAAAATGGGTAATGACATACCCCCTTTATAAGTGAAAAATCAAATTTATCATATCTCATCCACTATTTGGTAGACAGATGAATGAGACTTGGTCAAAGGTACAAAGAAAAGTAACTTTCAATAAAAAAGTTGCTGATACCATATTAGACGCAGATGGGTAAGATTCGGTATAAATGTTTCTTATGGCATGTAGAAGGTTCTTGGCTTAGTTTGGCTTTTGCCTTTAACATAAGAGAAAACTCGAATTCATTATATGTATCTCATCAACTATTTGACGTAAATGAATCAGACTTGGTACATGAATATTTAAAAAGTACTGACAAAAATAAATTCCAATGAAGATAACGAGCAGTTTACGTCTTCCATATGAATATATCTTCTCATATTTAAATTAAAGGTTTTATTTTCAAAGCTCACTGTACGTACTATAAGTTAGTATTGTCATTACATTAATTTTTTTTTTTTTTTTAAGAAATGTTAAAATTTGAAAATATCTTAAAGAGTATTCTTCTTTAATTTTTTGCATCCCCGTAATATACAAAAACATGAGATTCTTTTCGATAAGCACACTTAAAGAAGTCACAACACTTGCCAACACGCATTAAACACACATCCCATATGCTGACGATAGTGATAACGATGAATTTGTTGCCTCTGAAAATGTCCTCGAAATGTGCGACCGTCAAATTGTTGTAGTCGCAGCTGTTGTTCTTAATCGTCGTTAATGGCATAGGGCTAGCAGCAAAAGCAGTTTCTTCAACGGCTGTTAGTGCTGCCTCATTCGTGTTAAGCTGCATGTCAAGTCGATATAAAAATACAACAAAGAAAGCGAGTTAAAAATATGCTTCTACTTCACACACACACAGGGTCGAGTGCAAAAATGCCAGCTGTTGAAAGTATATCCTTTTGTCAGTCAATATTTATACATACAGCCACAGTAATGTGCGCACACATACAATGAATACTAACTTATGTGTGAACACAGCGTCATATTCACAGTGTCATCAACGTTGATACTTACAGTTACTGTTGCTGCTTTAACTGTAATACTTACAGCTGTCAATATTGTGAAGGACAAGTGTGTTGGTAAGTTACTCTACTGCAGCTGCTGTTGTTGGCTAAGTGGGTATAGAGACAGCAAAAGTAATCATCCACGCCGCAAGTTGTGGCAATTTTTAGAATATTTCGCAGCATATCCTTGGCAGCTAAAAAGTGCCATTAGAAGTATGTGTATCATTTTCAACTAAAAAAAATACTAAGTAGTTCGAGTAAAAAAAGTTATTTCAAAATAATTTTTTACTATCCCAAAGCGCATTTATTTTTTCTCCTTATTGCAGTCTTTTTTAATGAGTTCTCATAGAAAACCACGTCTTATGATTAATATTTAATTGACATTTTAATTAAATGCTATTAATACGCTGATGGCAAAATAAATTTTATTTATGTTTGTTTTCCTTAAATTGGAAAGCTCTTCATTTCATTAAGAATGCATTTATAAAAATGTGGCGTAAATTTGATACATTATCTAATTATATTAGCTACAACAAATACAATATAACAATGCGTTCAAGTATATGCAAGCGTATCAAATATAAATTTTATTTAATATCACTTCGCCTTGCTTTCAAGTATTTTTCAAAATGCCAAAAAAAAGGGTACTTCGATATAAATGGGATACAAAACTTTAGAAACCACTGCATAGTTTCGTTTATTTTTTAGTTAAAAAATGCCAGTGTGAAAAGTCAAAAAAAAAAAAAAATTAAAAGTTTAAAAAAAATCATAAGCACATTACAGAACCCACCGGCGACCAAGCGAAACGTAACGCAACACAACTCCAAAAAAAAAAATATTTTTCTTTTTAACAAAATGCATTTGTATTGCAAGCATGTGGTGTGTTTGTGTGTGTGTGTGTGTGCCAGTGGCAATTGGAGAGTTAAAACTTGTGTGAATCAGGTTGGAAATGTTTTTTTGCAAAATTGCACACAATTCATATTATATATAGTCAGCGATGTAGTTGGTTGCACTTGGAAGTTTTAAGAAAAATTGCAAGAAGCACAGATTATAAATTTTAGTTTTTTTTACATAATCTAAAGATTATCACATAAATATTGAAGAAAGTTCAATATGATAAGAAAATTATGATTTATTCAAAATGTTGCACTCCTATTAATTTAATATTACTCATACGACATGTTGAACGGAATTCACATTGTATTGAATAAAAATTTTTATTTCATTCTTAGCTGCTGTGTAATATTCTGTATAATATTTTAGCACTTTTACGATTCTGTTTTAAACAAAACACTTAAATCTTTGCAAGGATTCACCTAATAGTTGCATACCGACGACACGCAAGTTAAAATGCTTATGCTGTTTTGCCTTGGGATACACTTTTGAGTATCAAAAATGTTCCTTAAACTTTTAGCAGTTAGTCTTTTACTACATATACAAGTGCTCAGAGTACGATGATATTCTCTCATATTTACATTTTAATTGAGTTTCTATGTAGTTTTGTTTTCTATGTTATAATAAATCCAGGTGTGTGCTTTTAGAAGCTGATGGTTTATAATCCTTTTTTTTATCTATATCATTCCGACAACTAAAAACAATCTTTGTAAATTAAGTATATTTTTGCAAGCTGTTAAATTGTAAAAAGTTGCTATATTGCTTTCCTTGCTCATTTATAATTTTGCAAGAGGGTAGTAAATGTTTTAGTTATTTTTAAATTACAATACATATTGAAAAAAGACTACTAGTACTGTCTTTGTGATGCACAGAAGTTGAAAAAGAAGTGCCCCATTACGAAAGGAAACTTTTTTTCTTGACTTATTATCGACTTGCAAATGCGCAGCTATTCAGATTTTTGCTACAAGTTTACAAATTCTGCTGATTCCTCGTATTCCGGCTAAGCGTTGGTAAAGTTTCTCGCTAAAAAAATGTAATTCAAATGTGAATTGCGCAAAATATTTCCATGATCAGTTTTTACATCGTTTCCTGCTGGGCTTATAAATATACACAAGGGAACTTTTAACAAATATGTCTTCGCTGTTTCACCAAATGGTTGAGGTGACTTTTTTGTGCAACAATTTTTTGCTATTCGTCAGTCACTGCTTTGACTTCAATCAAAATATCAAATTCAAACAGTGACCGCAACAAATGGAAATTTTTCCCAAAATGTTGCAATTGCAATGGAGCGATAAAAGATGTTACGAAAAAAAATTTCATTCCAGTAATAAAAATGAAAAAAAAAGAAAGACAGCCAAATGACTGCTGGACAGAGAGAAGATTAAATTGGGAATATGAGCTATTAATATTGAAAGTGATGTCAGTGCACTTTGCACAATTCATTTACTTTACATGCAGCGTACACCTGACAAAATTTGTTATGAATAGAAGGCGTCTCTCGTAGTTTTCAGTGATATTTTCTTAAAGCTTTTTGAAGTTTGTGTGCTTTTGCTTAAGAGTTTGAAAATGAAATTTTCGCCTATTAATTGTAAATCATATAACTTAGTTGCAAGAAACTATAAAATTTTTTTAATAAGAAAGAATGTCATAGAGACAACGTTTTTAAAAATGATTTTATAAAAATCATTATGCGCAAAAATAGTAAATGTTACGCATACGTCCCGTATTCCACTCATCCAGTTGAACAAACAACACTTTTCTTATGGTAATTGGTGTGCTGAATCGAAATCATGTAGTCTATTTACTCTATCAGTCTACGATTTCGAGTTATTAAGCCTAAAAATTCTGAAATTTTCTACTATGGTTTTGGTATATAAAAAACGGTTTTTTTTTTAAACCTTGGAAAGTCGCCTCTATGATTATGTCATCTACAAAATTTAAGAATATTTTTTATATACATATGATATCAAATTAAAATTTGAATATTTTCACACGAACTTCTATAGAAAACTTCAGCCTCTTTGGGTCATTGTTATTATTTACAAACATTTTTCTTTAGGTTAAGACACGAATCATTTGATATCTTAAAAGTATAAAATATTCAAAATGAAAGACTAACATAAGTTCTTTTAATGACAAAATTTTGCGGCGTCTTTTATTTTTTGCTTAATTTTTCACTACCACTTTAAATTTTACGCTTAATTTTTTATTAACTAATCTATTAAACTTGAATCCCTTGATATACATATAAACATTTTTCAAACGCAGTACTTTACATACTTTTTTAGGTTGTTTTATAAAATTTACCACAAAATTTGATAAAAAATTTTCCATACCATACATACCATTGAATGTCCGTGACACAACATTTCATTTATATTTCTATGTGTTGTGTTGCGTTCATATTAATTGCCTGCAGAAAGTGTAGCATACATTTTAGCGCACATTTTACGCCTATTTGACTTTAAATGCGTTTTTCTAATGCACACAGTAAAGAAATCTATATAAACGCACATACAAATAAATTGACATACATTAATGTGTATAGTGCAGATATATACACACATATAGTATCTAAATGTTTAAGTGCTTTTAGTGCTGGTTTATTTTATTGTAAAATAAGCAACACTTTGTTTACCTAAATAGCATTTGCAAACTGCGCTTTTAAAATGTCATATGAATAAAAAGCTTCACAAACAAGCAATTTTGAAATAAATAAATATGAAAAGTATTTTTAGGCGTTGTATAATTTTGCAGTTTTTGAAAAATTTAAATGACATTTTTTTATTCAAAAAAATCTTAGTATGCCAGTTAGGCTGTACAAATAAATGAATCATTTTCTCAATTCTTTTGACAGAAAAATTGCATTTTCAAGTCACTGTAAACAAGTTTTCAGCTTAAAGCTTCAAACGCCGAGACACATATAGGAAAATAATTGGACCTGTACCAGCATAAAACGCTAGAACCTTTTTTTTTGTATTCTATAGTGTAATTAATTAACTTAGAACGTGTAATTCTAAATACTTATTTACTAAGCTCCTTGAAATCAAATGTCTTAACTTATTTTTGTATGAGATTTAATATTAATTCTACTTACTTTTCAGCTGAAAATGTCAATTTGATCGCCGAACATCTTTATATGATGGTAAGTAATAAATTAATTTTTGAATTATTAAAGTTAAATAAAATTTCACTTAATTTATTGACTATCCAAAAAGCTTAAAGTAAACATAATTCCATCAAACAAAAACAAAACTTTCTCAGCACTAAATGTTCCATTTAGTCTTCCAAACATCAAGCAGTTAAGCAAAACTAACTAACTTTTGCACAAACTTAGGACTGTCATCATCGTCGTCATAAAAGTTGACTACGTAACGCCTGATTGAAAAACAAATCGAACTGAAATGACGTGCTTTCATTCCTACTACTACTGCCGCTGCCATTTACGACAGCCATTGAAGCCTTCGAAAGGCGGCTATTATGTTGCTGAAAATCCTATTAAGCACCACCCACACAATCGAACATTAATCGGTCAAGCTTAACTAAAACTTTAGCCAGAACTAAAGATTACGGACCATAATGGGAAATTCAATTCATAAATTAAATATTATTGTTTTTCTCAAGCCAACAAAAACAAAAGAAAAAAACAAAAGGACACTAGTGAAAGTTCCAACACTTGAAATCCATTTGGAGCGCGTTCTTTTTTTTCCCTCTATTTTTGTGAAGAAACAGTCAATAGCAACGATAAATATAGGGGTACACTAAGAGAAAATAAAAATAATTTTTTGAATTTTCTTATGGAAAGCTGAAAGTGGTAAACATACTGTCATCTGTAGTGTACTTCTGCGGTACAGTGAGATTGTAATCCGATAGCCATCAACAAACTCCGAGTTATGCTAGGCTTCAAATGATCTTACTCGAGAGGACTTATCTTATTTATTTAATCTATATATAAGATGACTTCATTTTGTCCTTCCCTTTGTAAAGTCATACACATTCACATTCATACACTTACACATTCTTCATCAGCGTCACTACCTGAAACTATTTACCAATTGTCAACCGTTTGTTCATCTTTCAGTCCATCTTTCTGTTCACCTGTCTGTCCATCTGTCTGTCCATCTGTCTGTGCATCTGTCTGTTCACCTGTTCGTCCATCTGTCTGTCCACCTATCTGTTCTTTTATCTGTCTATCTATCTGTTTATCTATCTGTCGATCTATTTGTCTGTCCATTTGTCAGTTCATCTGTTTGTCCATCTATTTGTTCACCTGTCATCTAACTGTCTATTCATCGGTATGTTTGTATGCATGTCTATCGATCTATTTTTTCCATTTGTCAATATGTCAATAAATCATTCAACGAAGATACCTGCCACCCACCTAAAGCTATCCGTAGGCTCTAACGTTTGCATAGTCGAATTAACTTGACTTGACTTCGAAAACCTTGCTAGTTAAGGTCCTATATAATGCTAAAAACTGGAGACTAAAATATGCTCCAGAAGATTAGGCTTTACTGCGACCGAAATGGCATCGATTAAAAAAATTTAAAGAGTTCCAATGATTATTGATCAACATGATTCAATATAAAAGGGCATACTTTGATTTTTTCGAGATAAATATTTCTGTTTTATTTCAATTCCCACAGAGTTTCCTTACCGTGCGCTGAAAGCTTTCATAGCAGCACTCAAGTAAACGAGCCATTAGCATGAAAAACTTTTGCCAGCGCTAAAGTATGTTTAAGACGGCTGAAGAAAAAACGCAAGGGATTGGAAAATGGTCTGCTTCTGCTTTTTCAGAGCGGAAACATTTGTGAGGGAGCGGTAAAAAGTTTACTAACTTGCCTGCCTTTGATAGGAAGTTCATTTGTGTAAAGTAAAAGTAATAAAAGAAAATATGATGTGAGTGAGGTAAAAGTTCTACTTTCATGTAGAAAATATACGCCACCAGTTACAAATATTTGCAAAAAATAAAAGCAAAAGGCATACAAATATCGTGAACGACAACGAAAGGCCAAGAAAACTCACTCATTCTATTGCTGATTTATGTTAAGGACACGCGCCATACCCCAGTGGTACAAGCTTTTTTATTGACCTTGAGCCTTTGCGAGTTGTTTTGCTAGCGCGGGGGGTGTGTTGCGAATGGTGCGAATCGCTATGTTTAGCAAATGGATTAAATGCAGTTTCACCAAAGGTCAAGCTCTTTTTGTTTGTTTTTGTTGTTTTGTAAATAAAGTATTTGTTTGTGTTTGTGTTTTTTGCGAAAAGGGTTTCTTCTGCTCATACTTCGTGTTGTTTTGCAAGATTTTCGCTTGTTTATATCGATGTTCAATGTTGTTTAACATATTTTTTTGGCAAAATTTTGTTATAGCAATGAAATTAATCAAATGTTGGTCAATAAGGAAGATAAATGGATTTCAAGCCGAAAACTTTCCGATAATTGAGAGCCAAATTGAGTTGTTTAAGCGTGTGAATTAATAGATTTGGTCACAAGTTTTTATTTTCTTTTAACAGTTGAAACTTTTTGAAAAATAAATAAAATGGGAATTTTTTTTTTTAAATAAGTAAATTGTTGCTAATGTACATTGAATGATTTATTTTTAGAGCAAAGCTTGAGTAATGACTTTAAATTAATTTAATCGCTGGTGGCTTAGTAAAAATACTTTCAACAATGTATATTTTTTTTAAGAATTATAAGATAAAATCCAACACAAGAGTTCGAGAAATTTGCAATATAAGCGAAAAAAAGAGTATTTAAAATTTAACATAAAATTTTCATGCAAATCGATGTATAGGATGATTCAAATATATTTCGGGCAGCATGTGAACTGAATAAAATGACATTGATACTTTGACTATGAAGAACATGCATATCGGTTTCCAAAGCACTGTAGTTCAGCTGAATTTCTGAACACTTCCTACTATTCAAACATTCCCTACTTTTCATACGCTTCCCACTTTCTAAACAGTTCCTAATTTCTAAAATTTACAACGAGAACTTACATTCGATCGATTCGGTCTATTTACTGATTGCTATCGACGTGGTAGGACTTATCATAACCAGCATAATTTGAAGTAGTTGATTAACGTCTCCGACGATAGGGAGTCGTTCAATTGGATCAATGTCGTCGTTAGAATATATATTTGTGTTTTTATTTATAAAAATATCATTTTAAATCTAACTTTTAAATCCAAAAATTGATTCGTAACAAATTTAAAAAAGAAAATCACTTGTGGTAAAACTTCCACTTGCACTAAAAGCACCCCTATTATTTAATTAACCTAAAAACAAAAACTTTAGTTTTTCTAATTCAATTTGGGTTTCTCATTTCATTGGAAAAATCATTCTGTAACAATGTAAATTGCACACAATTTATAGCAAGTCACGTGACTATCATCAAATATGCTGCTGCTGCTGAACTACCCCAATAATAACCAACATAAATTTCTGTTTTTTATCACTGCTGATGCAGTATGATATCAAATGAAAAAAAAATATCACTTTTTTTTCAATTTCAAATTTATTGTTGGGCTCGAAAAAATTGGAGAATGAAAAAGGCCACTCCACATCGCTGCCTGACGCATCACCTCAAGTTAAAATCTTTTTTCAACAAACTATCTCACTCTTCGTTACGTCGCTGCCGGTATCCTCTTCCTAATGCTGTGTTATCTCGTTGCTTTTGGAAATAATGTCTGCAATAGCACGATTTTAATTTTCAGTATGCTTGTCACGTTTATGTCCTTAGAAGGATAACAACGTTGGAAACTACTCGCATCACAAATGCACTGATAAAGTTTTTTTTTTATCTTCTGACTTGGTAGCATCACGTAAATACAATGTCACAATGAATTCGCGAAGGGGAGAGGGGGGAAGACTGTGGCGCTGGCTGCATTGCGTTTTTATCATTATCAGATTAGTCAGCTGTTCGACAGCAGCAATTGAAATGAAAACGATGTGAAATAATTTTTGCGGATGATTGTGTTGCGCACAAATCGGCAACGATTTATTTTGCAATTGTGACTTAGTTTTTGGGTGTGTGTTGTGAATTGATAAAGTTATTAGTCAATAATCTTGCGGTGGGGAAGATATGACATAATATAAGAGGTTTTTGGGAAAGAAAAAGAAAGTTTTTACTTTGTTTTCTTTACATATATCCATTTTTTAAAGGGATTATCTAAAGGAACTTTAAGGGCTTCATTATTATATATTACATTGTTCTTATTCGTGCGAGAAACAATTCAGCTATTCTTCTATACTGGCGTACAAGTTATTTGACAGGATGATTAAAAAATCGGTGAGTTTCCGGATTGCACGTGAACTTTTTGGGGTTTTCGTGTAAGTTCTATTTCAGTATCGCGTGGCTGAAACAGCTGATTGCTGACACTGCTCGTACATACATTGACTTCGCTGGCATGATGACATTTCTTTCTCCTTTGATCGTCTGGTGTTGCCACCTGTGTGTTATCTCTGTTCTGATGTAACTTAGATGCAACTTCCTTGCGATTTTTAACTTTTACTAATTATTTGAGGTGTTTATCGCAAATAAATTAAATTTATTTTCTATACTTCAGTGGATTTCTTTGAGCTTATAAGCTGTATTATCTAAGGAAAAATATGATGTGGGCAAAAACGTCTCCACAATAATTAGTTTTTATTAATTAGTAAATGGTAAAAACTACATTTAAATAGCAGCTTAATTCAAAACTCATATATGTTTATACATAAGAGGACTTTATATATTTTACATACCAAAAACCAACTTATCTCAAATGTAACTTAAGCTATCTATGCAATCACAAAATCTCACAAACATACCTCAGTTGCTAGACAAATCTCATTAATGTCGCGAACACGCGGGTAATTAAATTTCTCAATCCAATTCAACGAAACTCGCGCCAGCACACATTTTATTGCATTCACAGCATAAACCACTTTAAAGCTTTCTACCTCTTTTTTTTCTCTTCCTGTATTTGACTAAATATTCAATTATAGCAAAATTGCCGACGCGCTGTCTAACTTTTCCTGTTCTGCGCCATAACCCTCATATATGTATATCCAACATACCTATAGATATGCGCTTTGACAGTTCTAACAGTTTTAACCGCACCCGAAATGAATAAACAGGATAATAACGAAAAAAAAAAAGTTTCCTGCTGACTTCAGTCAGCGAGTGTTAGCAATAAACGCACGTTTGATGTTGTGTGCCCTATATGTCTGTGTGTTTGTATTTACCATATCCGCAGAATTTGTTGCTATTGCTGCTGCGCTAACATTTTGTTGATAAAAGCATAATTAATTAAATAATGGCAACCCTTTTTCGCATTTAATCCAAGTCACGTGAAAATTGCTAGCGGTGCGCGACGCGATGCGTCATTAAATTCGCACAACATTTAATTTGAAAATTCCGGCACTTTCTGGCGTACATTGTAGCATTCATCTTTTATGTTTACGCGCGCAGCAACAGCGCTACAACGTCGAAGGGGAGGAAACGTTGTAATGGCATGGTGTGTGTTGGTTTTATATTCGCAACATTGTGTGAATTTTCTATTTTGTGGTTTACATTTTCAAATTTTACTGCAGTAATTTGAAACATGCGATTTTTGTTGCTATGAATTTTAAGAAAATACAAAATAAAGATTTTTTTTTTTACAGAAATTAATTTGCTTATGTAGCGTTTAGAGTGAAAATTCCTACCCTCAGGGTAATTGCGTGTTGTCGTTATGGGGGATAAGCAATTTTTCCAAATTTACTGGATTTGTTACCAACTAGTTGTAAAATGTAGTCAATTATTTAAGTCATATATGTATGCATTATTGGAAAGTTGTGTAAGGTATACAATGGCAACTAGTTAGTTACTTCACTAAATATACACAGTGCGGCAATTACTATCCCGAACTTGTATCACTCTTGATTACGTTGTAAAAACTGCATTCAATCAGAAGAAAAATATTATAAGTAAAAAACAGATATTTGAAAAAAATGGTTTCATTTTTATAGCAGCACTACCGGCAAATAATTGCCACACTGTGTATATCAAAAAATGTTTTCACAAGCTGTCAGCTTTTTCCGACTCAAAATGTGATTTACTTTCATTGTCATTTCAAAAATAAAACTGACAGCTATTTTCAAGAGCCACAAAATTTACATTGAATAAGAGCCAACGCTACTTTAACTTGACACATTTTTCAATTAGCGCCGCGCAAAGGCTTAATGCTCACAAACACAAGCTGACACATACGAGTGTACACTTACCAAAGCAAAATTCTAAAATAAAAGTATACTTTACAACAACAAATAAACCGAAAATAAAACAAAGTTAAAGCAAAAGTAATAAAGTAAAAAATAACGGCTTGCGCGCGTCCTTTATGTGTGAATTAAAATTAATTACTTGAAGGACGACTGAATGGCAACTGATGACAGGAACAACGAAGCTGACGACGACTGGCAATAATGACTGAATTAAGCCGAAAATATCAACGCCGTTTCCGTTTCTCTTCTTTTTTTTTTTGTTTGCTGGCATGTAAACAATGCTTATTTAACACCCTCACACATTACATTTAAAAATACAAACACACACACACATATACACACAGGCATATCTTATTACAATGCAGTAATAACAGTAAATTTTAATTACCAATGTATTGTGTGTGTAAGAGTATACATACGTACATATGTGAATGTGTGCCAGTGTAATAAAATCCGTTTTAATTCAATTTGTTATGCTGTAGACGACGCACAAGAGAGTGTGCAAAAGTGCTGTGCCAAAGTAGAACAAAAAAATTAAAATATAAAAATAAAACTTATTTCATGAAGAAATTATTATTATTATTATTTATTGAAGAATATTTATAAACTAGCATTACCTTGAGCGCTTCGCTTTACTTTTTTTTTATTTCAATAAAATAAAAAGCAGAATCAAATATCTATTATATAAAATTCAGTTTTTGTCTGTTTGTATGTCTGTCTGTCTTTAGTGGACGCGGAAACTATCCGGCCGATTTTGATGAAATTTTTAAAGTACGCTGAAATTCATCAGGCGGGTATCATAGGCTTAGAGGAAGTTAGAATCACCGATTTACCTCAGGTTTTGTACATAACCTCAAAAAATGGCCAAAATGAGATATAACGTAAACATTTCAAATGTCCTTCTATTCTCAAGTATTTTGGTGCCCTAAAATCGGATAAAATGATGAGGAATTCCTTCAACTTCACTTCCTTCACCCCATTCCGGGGTGTAAAATTTATTTATCATAAAACTTTCAAAAACTATTTAAAATGCGTACGCAATATTATTGCTTAGACACTTCTATAGCTCAGTAAAAGAAATGCACAATTTATTGTGGAAAAGGAACTTTAACTTTTTTGACGTAACCATCATAGAACACGTGTTATTAAATGTACCCGTTTTTCAGAAAGTTTCAAGTTGAAATTTTGTAGACCGAGTGCATACTTTCTTTATTGATTGACGGTACAATCCCCAAATGGGGTGTCATGGTAATGAAATGGGGTGATAGCGTTGAATTGGCTAGTTGAAGGAATTTCTCATCATCATATCTTGTTTCAGCGCATCAAAATACTTGAGAATAGAGGGTCATAGCAAATGTTTACGTTAAATATCATTTTGGCCATTTTTTGAGGTTACATACAAAACCTGAGGTAAATCGGTGATTCTGACCCCGAATTGGGATTCAACGCTGAAAATTACATAAGGATATATCGGTCGGGTATTTTGGCTCGGATATTATTTTTTTTTTTTGTGTGGCTGTGTTATCATTTAATTATTAGAAAAGAAAAACTCTTACAATGGATGCAGTCACTGACGCTAATTAGTATTGTAAAAAGGTAATCTGTTTCTTTAAAAACAATGAAATATTGAAATGAATGTTCGCAATGCCTATTTTAGAAATACAATTTTCAAGACAAAAAGTTATCGAAAGATCACGTATTTAATGTTTATTTGTTACGCTATATACTTTCAAATCACATTCAATAAAAATTGATTAATTCAATAAATAATATGTACGAGTATATTATATAGAAATAAAAAAAGAGAAACACACTTAATAGTCCAGAAAATAAAGACATTGACTTCAGAAAAATTAGGAGAAAGCTGGATTTTCGTATGAACCTTCCTTTTGTGGCTTTAAGCAAAATACCGAAAGTCGCCTTCGATCCGTGTGCCGCTAAAAATGTTACACGGGATCAAAGAGTATCGCGGAATCCAACTTATCTGCGCTTCGCAGAATAATATTCTTGCCAGTCGTTGGCTAATATTGTCACCAGCTATGACAAATTTTACTACACATAACCTGTCAAACGTTAACGTCGAAAAAAATTGAATGCTGAGAACAGCGTTGCGGAAAAAAAACTAGAGGTCACAACCTCTATTCTGCATATGTATCTCTAACAAAGGAATGAACGGGGTCATTGTACATAACAATGGTGTACAAGACTGTAAGAAAAACATCCATTCCAGGAAATGATACTGTACACTTGCTGTACTTGCTGAGCATTGAAACATTATTTATATTTCGTTTCAGTGAACTGTTAATTTTAAAGTAGCAACGAAACAAAAAACGTAAGTGATAAATTATGCTCTACTGTAACTCTAGTACTGCGTATATCGATGTTATATTTTATTGGAAGATAGAGGAGGGTCTCTAGTATATATAGAGGTAATTTGCTGATAAAGGATATTCTCTCAAAAGTGCCCTTATTCCACTCAACTACTCAATTAAAGTTTTAAATAGTTGAGCTTTCAGAAAAATGCTCTCAATTAAGAATAAGCCATTTTCGATAGTTGGTTGAAGTTTAAGCTTTTCTGTGTTGATAAAACAAATTTCAAGAAAAATAAAATGGCACTTAAAAATTTTTTGATTTGAAAAAAATGCCTCTGATTTACGATATTTGCAATATTTTCCACAAAATAGTTTACTTTGCACTAAATGTGATCTTTTCATAAGATCCATTAAATTATGAAAAGTTTGATAGAAACAATTATGAAATTCCGTTATTTATTAAGAAAATATCGACAATTTGAAAAAAAAAACTTTCAGAATTTTTTTTTTTTATAATTTTAAAGAACAAAGTTCAAAAGACCATAACTTTAAAAATTGGGTCCTTTTAGCGATATAAATAAATATGGGTCCCCTAGAATTGAACGCAAAATTAAATTAAATTGTAAATTTTAAGCAAATCTATGAATGTTTTGGATCTGCCTTTATCGATTTGAAAAATAATGTGGCATATAAAAACGATACGTGGTGTAAATTCCATGTGAATCGATTAAGTGGTCTTTGTGAAAATGTTTTTTTAATAAGATTTTTGTGTGAGGATCACTCTAAATATGCACCCTAAATAAAAGTTTGATAGCCTATGATCTATTTGAAGTGAGGAGGAATCCAACAAATCGGTCCAGTCGTTCTTGAGTTATAAATGGTGTAACTTACCCGACTTTGTCTTCTGTATATAGATATTGAGACTATGGGAAGTGGCCATTGATATGTTAATGAATCAATCTGCAATTCTGGGAAAATGCATTCGCCGATTTTTTTCAAGTTCATATCGATAAGATTTTTCCATCCAATACACATACCCATCACAATGATTTTTAAAAAAAGCTCACTGAATACTTTTGGTACGGTATGGGTTAAAGCATTTGAATCATCAGAAAAGCCGTAAATTTGTTACTTTTGCCCAGGAACAACTTGAAAATGATGTCGATTTCGCCAAGAATTTTTTTTTTTTATTTTCATCTCTCTAGATCGCTTAATAAGCGAAATTGTTATTACTGATCTCAAGTCACTCCACTCGGTGATCACACCGAAAAAATTTCAAAAAAAAAAAAAAAAAAAAATGACACAAAGAAACGTCTTAAGCTAGTCATACTAATTTCATACATTCCCAAATAGAATCATCAGCGCCCTTTGAGCTGATGAGTGAGAACTTTTAAGCCTTATATGTTGAGAACCGAAGCAAAAAGTTAAAAAAAGCAAAACCGAAATTCTTTTTTCATGTTGTGTCTTTGTTTTTGTATCTTGGTGAGCTAATTCCTGAGCTTACCGAAAGATAATATTTTGAATTGTAACGAAACAGAAAAAAAAATTAACTAATTTTTTTAAGAGAAACATTTACATTTTAAAAATTAACAGATTAGTGTATTTTTTGGCACATTGGATCAAAAATTAGATTTATCATTATCATTTCTGATTATGAGTAGATATTAGAAAAAAAAAACAATAACAATGTTTCCATGAGCAATTACCTATCAAAATAAAACACATTCAGTTCCACTTTCATCGATATGCCTCAATAAATATGTCTGCTTCGTTTATTAGATCACCCTTAACATTTGGTTTTGGATATACAATACATCATCATTTGATTTGATTTGGTTTTGAAATTTGCACATACTCCTCCCTTCTACTTTATCATAATTACAATAACACTTTTGCTTTTTGACTACGTGCTATATTACAGCTGAGTACAAGTTTTTGGAATAATCTTTTTTACTTAGTATATCTATATATCATCAGAACAATGTAAACTATAATTATTATATGCAATATGTACGCGTAATTATAACTATTTTACATCTCACTAAAACTAAATTTATTTTTTTGTAATTGTGGATTTTTAATTTTTTAATCACAAAATACTTTTCAATTTACTTATATTACTGCAAATAGCATTAAATTTTATAAAGTTTTGAAGAAAAACAAAAATATAATTAAATTTGTATGTACAATAATGAAAATTTACTTTGAGAGTGTTATATGGGTAAAAATATGACAGATTTCAATTACAAGTTTTAATAATAAAATTTAAAAATATTTAATTTGTGCTTTGAGACACGAATGAATATTATTTTTAAAATTGTAATTTGAGAAAAAAACTATTTTTTATGCACTATAAAAATTTTTTTTTTTTATAAGAACTATATTATTATAACTTCATAAGTTCTTTTGATTTAGCCATAACAAATTGAGGGAGAATACTCAACCTGACATTATCATTTGATAAATTTGGAAAAAATACAACTATTCGGGTAACAGTTTCTATATATAGCTGCTGTGTTTTTTATTTATTTTTTTTTAAATTTAATTTTCTACTTTTTGTTTGCATTATTTTTTGATATATTCGAGTTTTTGTTCCTTACCACATATTAAATAATTCTGTACACGTCTGTACACATTATATCGTTAAGAAAACTATGCGGTTTCAATACTTTTTGGTAACACTCTTTATATGTAATATTTTGCTTTAACTATATATCACCCTTGTCATTTTGTTTTTTTTTTTCATTTAATATCTTGGCTTTTATATTTTCAATCATTTTTCTTATTTTTCATTAAATTCAACTCAACTTTAAGTCTTCACTTTGGTACAAAACTAAAGTTTCTTTATTCCGCTTCGTTTATATATAATAATTTTTATACATTATTTGTTGTTGCCTTTGCGTGTTTTCTGCTCGTTATTTATTTGGTTTTCTTTAATGCAACTGCAGCTTTCAGTTTTATATAGCTAACGCTTTTTGTAGCTACAAGCTACACTTCTTCATAGCTGCGACATTTTGGCACCGGTCCCGACCAATTACCATTTGGCATACATTTTGGACGTTCGGGTGGTCCATTTTCACTGTATTGCACAAAGCCCGGTCGACATTGTACGCTTAGATAATCACCAGAATCGTAGTTGAATTTAAGCGGTGCTATGAGACCATTTGGCGGATCACCTGGATATGGGCATTGTGATTTACCTATGCAGCAAGAGGGATATTAAAATAAAGTTGGAAAAATTTAAAGAAAACTATAGAGAGTATTTAAAAAAAAAGTGATTAAAAAATCTGTTTATTTATGTTCATTAATTTATTCAACATACGTGTTAAGATTTTGAAACAGATTTGTAGAGAATATATTAAATTTCTCACCCTATACATTACTGAAAAAATAATATGTTACATAGCCTAAATAATTGAATTTTCATTAATTTATCTCGAATATATTAAAAAAAAAAATAAGCAACATTTCATTATTAGAAGATGTTAAACTAGCAAAGTTTCTTGTCAATTTCATAAAATTGGCTCCGATATGATCTCTACTAGAAGATAAGAAATAGAATTTCTTCACATGAAGGAAAAATTGGTGAATTTTGGCACGAAATTTAATTTTTGAATTAAAACCGCAAATTTTTTAATTGAAAATAAGTGTTCAAACTTTAATAAAAAACAAACTCAGATTTTAATTCGGATTTTTTTTCCAGACTCCCTTCAATAAATGTCTCCTGTGTAGCATTTAAAATTGGTTTTTATTATGCTAACGCTTTCATTTAATTGCAAATTCTGTTAATTTTCACCATTATCCTTTTAATTTGTGCAAATAATCAATTTTTTTTTGTTTCGTTTTCTCTTACACATACAAAGATATACAATTTGACAAACCAAAAAACGAACCTCACCCTTCCTGCTGCTCGTCGATGTTGACTGTATATTAAATGCTAATTAAATTTTGTTTCATATTTTTTTTTTTTCTTTTACATTTTACTCTGCTGTTAGTTGTTACCCTCAATAGAATAAAAATTCATTTTTTCCCTCACCTCCCCACTTACAGAATGGCGGCGGATGTGACCAGAAACCCGTTTCCGTGCAAATGATGCTCGGCTCACCGACCAGTAGATGTCCTTCGTTGCAGCTGAATGTGACCAGTGCACCCACTGTGAGACGTCGTTGATTGAGTGAACTGCTGGTGCCGCCAATGCGTCCGTTCAGTGGTGCCTGAGGTGTGGGGCATTGTATGGCTATAGAGAACGTAACAAGGGAAGAGAGGAAAAAAGAGGAGAGCGTAATAGACTGAGCGTGTGTGTGTGCATAGTAAGGCGGGAGGAAGCAAATTAAATTAGCTGCAAGCAACAAATTGTTAGTAGCGGCAGTGTGTGTGTACGCAAATCGCCAATAAATATGCAGCATTTTATGCACTGCCACCGGCAAGCAGAGTCTGCTGCTTGTGACGCAATGGAAATTTAAAATTCAATTAACTTTTCTGTGCAATGTGATTACAACAACACACACACTGGGCTGCAGAACTTTGTTGCGGCAAGACTAATGGGAAAGAGTAAATCGTTGGCATTTAATGAATGAGCCTGTATTAGGAGTTTAATTCGGAAATGCCACTATCAGTTAATACTTAAGATTTATTTTCAACACTTACCTCTACACCTGGGCACCGGGCCACTCCACACGCCCGTCGGCTCGCATTCCAGTCCTGGTGGACCGCTCAATTTAAAGCCCCACTGACACTTGAACACCGCACGCCCCCATGCCGATGTATTCAGCTCCAGCAGGCTCAGATGTGGATCCTCCAATACCAAACGCGGACATTGCACCGCATGACATGTGGGCGGTGGCGATGACCAATTGCCCGAGGCCAAACAGGTGGCATTAACTAAGCCATCGCTGCGGTAACCAGGTGGACAGCGGTATAGAGCACGCTGTCCCAATTTGTTACCCTCTAGGCGTAGTGAGAGCGGTAGCACCGGTTCTGGCAGCTGCGGACATGTTGAAGTGGCCACCACAATAGTGACGCTATTGGTTAGACCACGCGGTGACGTGCAAGTGAAGGTGCCCGAATCTCCATTCTGTATGTTCTTTATGGTGAGACGATAGCGGAGCATCTTTTCTTCGTGCACAGTTGACCAGCCTGAAGTGAAAGAAATCATTTTGTTCATGCGAGATGCAATTGAATTAGATTGACCTGACTTAAACTTGACTTAGACTTGACTAAGACTTGACTTAGACTTGACTTAGACTTGACTTAGACTTGACTTAGACTTGACTTAGACTTGACTAAGACTTTACTTAGACTTGACTTAGACTTGACTTAGACTTGACTTAGACTTGACTTAGACTTGACTTAGACTTGACTTAGACTTGACTTAGACTTGACTTAGACTTGACTTAGACTTGATTTGACTAAGGCTCTAACTTTATATGGATTTGATCTAAGCTCTTTGAATTGTCTTAGAATTCATTTAGACCTAACTTGATTTTGGCTTGACTTGACTAAAACTTGACTTATGCTTGCATTAGAGTTGACTTATACTTGATTTGAACTTAACTTAGAATTGATTAAGACTTGACATTATACTGAAATAGACCTTAACTTGACTTTAAGCTTGACATAGGTTCGATTTAGATTTGACTAAGATGACTTTGAATTCACATAGGCTTAACTTAAATTAAATATAGAATTGTCTTAGACTTCACTTGAATTATGCTTGACTTAGACCTGATTCAGACTTGAGTCAGACTTAGCTTGACTTGACATCGACTTGACTCATTTTAGATAATTTTTTAATTAAAATAATGTATTAAATTATTTTACCTGTCGGATACTGCATATACCAACTGGTCCAAGTCCATTCGGGTGTGCCTCTTGCACGCGGATACATGCAATCCAAATTGATGGTGCTCTCAGGCAGCACAGCTAGTACTCCAGATGGTTCAAAGGCGCCAGATCCCGAATTGATTTTAATGCGTATGGACGGTGCGCTGTCGTCGGAAAAATTAGTCAGTAATGTTGTGGGTACACACGATGGCATCCGTGGTGCCCAAAGTCCATTCGAACAAAGGACACGTGACTCGCCCAGCAGCTTATAGAGGCCCAGATCTTTACAGCGAGCTTGCAGTGAGTGACCATGGGGCAAATCCCAGCCAACGTTCTAGATTTAGTTATTGTTGTATTTTATGAATTTATGTGGTTTTGTTTTTGGCATTTGGTTTGCAGTGGTAAGCCACAACGTGAGAGTATGAGAGAGATTAATTTTTTAATAAGTGAAAACGTATTGAGAGCGAAAAAAGTTAGTGGGTAATAGCACGAAAAAGAGACAGATATAGAGGGGGGGGGGGGGGAAAAAAGAAATAGGGAACATTTTTTGGAAATCTTATGGATTTTTACATGTGAGTGAGTTTTACATTGTGTTTCTTTGCTTTTTTTCTTTCTTATTTTTGAAATGCAGTTGTGTGACGGTGTGTAGGTGGCTTTCGTGATTGTATTCAGATAAATAACTGATATGTGGTTCGGAAGCTGACTTTTATTGCATGTGAGCACGTAATCACGTGGTGGTGACTTGTTTTGTGTATGTGTGTGTGTTTGGTCGCTTCTGTGGCTGTGTGCTTTTACTTATTCAGTGGCTTATTTAAACGTGTTCGAGTTGAGTCGAGTGCATTTTCAATCAACTGCTTTTGCTTTTATGTGGTTCAAGTTAACAACTGAAGTATCATCGTTCAGTTTGCCCTGGGCGAGGCACAGTGGAACGTTTTATGCAAAAAATTTTAAAATTCACAAAGGTTTTTATTTGGTTTCTTTTTTTATAATTTGGGTCGTTGAAGAAGTTTTTGTTGATTTCTGAAAAAAATCTTATGGTGTAAATAGTTGCGACACTTAAAATGGAACAAGCCACAATAGAAATCGTTAAGACGTGTCATGTGACATTATCTGATAAAACAACAAAATCAGGAAAATCAAAAAATTTGTTTTGATTTTGTGCAAAAGGAACTCAAGATCTGCCGCTGCATACGACGATGGTTAAGTAAAATTATCATATAACGAGTAAGTTACTCAATTGATAAAAGGCAGACGGGCAGTCATTTCAAATTTAAGTCTGAAAACTTTTTCAAGTGATCTGCCACTGAAGCTCTTATATCTAACTTGGCTGTAAAAAATTTTTTATACGGTCTGCTACTGAAGTTTATCAATGAATTGTAAATTTTGGCAATTTTCGGCATACGAAATGAGGCAGGCATACAGGAAATTCAGAAATTCTGAAATAACAAATGGCAGTTAGAGTGAGAGAGCTCTGCCACTGTAAGCTCTGTAATGTAAACTCCGCTTTCTTTCAAACAACTTTAATGCATAATTCAATTAAAGAAAACTTAGTTCTTGTTTCTTTGAGATTATGCTGAGGGGCTATGCAGACATATTATTAAGTCAAAAGGCAGATTAACAAATTTTTCATATTCAAGCAGCAGCAGGCTTCAAATGGTCTGCCACCGAATTTCTTTTAATTAAATCATCGAATTTTAGAGTTAAGTTAATACTATGTAATTTTTTAATCTGTCAAAGTAACGCAGAGCTTAAAATACAGATTGCTTTCTTTAATTTGGCTATATTTAAGAAAAGTCAACGGATTCGTCACTTTTGAATATCTTATTCACATTGAAGGAACACTAACGAGTAAACAACATTTAGTTTGATCGGTTTCTGCTTTCTGTATACAGTGTAAAATAACCCTAAATGATTTTTCATGTGATCTGCCACCAAAAATTCGAAATTGTAAGCGTCTGCCTCTGCAATTGTATTAATTTTAATTTATATTTGAAACATGCAACCTAAAGACATCAAACAAAACTGTTAACTTTTTAAAAAACTTTAACGGTCGAAAAATTGAGATAATTATTTGAAATATTTGTGTACTATTTTCATAAGGCAGATGTCAAAATCTGGGCAGAATCAAAATAAAATGTTCTTTATTATAAACTTTTATTTTTGCCATGATGAAATGTACAGAAAATTGCAGAAGCTCTTTAATGTTTAATGGCAGACGAAGATATTTCCAACATTTAAGTGAAATTGACTGAAAAAGTGTCAAAAGCCATCAAGAAATAACTTTTTTATTATACATTTATAGCATAAGAAGTGCAATGGATTACAAAATTTACTACATAACATCAATTTTGGTCTGCTGTCAACCTATACAATTGAATGAATGTTCTGCTATGAACGTTTTTCATTCGTTCTGCATTAAGGCAGACAAAAATTACTAACATATCATTGGCAGACGTGCAAAAATAAGACCATTGAATGATAACTACTTATGACAGATGACAGCGGTAAAATTGCCACATACAAACAATTTTGCAAAAGTGTTTTACATTAAATCGTTCCACTGTGCAACATGTGCATGCTTGACAGTGTGCTTACTGCGTATATGTGTACGTGTGTATGTGTTGTTGTGTTTACATTCTTAAAATAGCGTTTACATATATTTGTGTATCAGATGATGATATTGCAAATATATCAACCAATAACGAGCTGAGTGCTGAGTGTCAACATCGCCTGCGCGCCTGTTGATTGACTTGACAATGATTGTGTTTGCATAACGTGACAGATTTTTAATTAAAAAAAATTAAAAAAAAAAAATTTAAAAAAATGCGCCTTGAAAAGCAAATAAAAGGAAGAAAATTAAAAACAGTTACTGAGGCTAAGGGTCACACACGTACAGTCTATTGAGTAAAACTGCGCATGCAACCAAAAAGTGTGATGCATTTTAAGCTATGACTTAAGTGGTGTTGCTGGAGTTTACAAAAGTTTTCTACTTTGATTTTTCGTTAAGTGGGAGTTTTCATATGATGAGCGTTTTTGTTTTCCGACTTGAAAGGCATTTTCGAAATTAAAAAAAAAAAATCGAAACGACGACATCAACGCGTACATCATTTGAAAACTGCAAAACTCACAATTGCTGTGTTTGAGACAAAAGTCGCTTTTGAAGTGCGATTGCGACGTGACCCTCGTACGGATGTAATCGGGGTCTGGAAGAAATAATATAAAAAAAAAATAATAAAAAACAAAATTTTTTTTCTCAAAACGATAAAATTAAACATTTGTTAACCAAAAATGATTTTTTTTTTTTTAGTTTGAATTTGAGTTTAGTTTCAAATGAAGTTGGCGTTTCTATGCAAATTAACGCAACATTTTCTTGTGGCCATGAATTAAATCTACATTTTATTTAAGTGTATGCAAGCTGTTGATATTGATACTGCACAGGCCGCCAAAAGCTTAAGTGTCCATACATGTACTCATCACAATTAAATGTTGCTCATACAACATGTTAAACGAGGGAAATTTCTTTTTGTCATTAGATTCGCTACGATATTATTAAGAGTTAGTGCATCTTAAACAGTAGTATACGCTATGTGTTCACTGTAATAAAATATAGTTTTAATTAATGGCCGCTAAAAAATTGAGACGATACCATCAGGCCTATGTAAATTCATTAATTACTGTGAACTAATTTTTAAGTTTTTAGGGGGCGTATCATTGCTAATGTAACCATTTCTTTTGTATTTTGTTAATGTTATGTTGATGTTATTTTTGTTCAGAGCGAATGTTGTGTCTTATGCTGTTTTGTGTTATGATAACGAAAGTTACTGAATTTTTTGCTTGTGTAAGATGGGGAACTTGCACGAGAAGGTAATAAACTTACCACAGAAATATTACGATAACTCAGTAGTAAGTGCGGTGGTATACGATTTACATGACAGCTTTTATATAAAGGTTGAAATTTAACGTTTCCACTTTCATCTATAGGTACGGTGTGATACGATACGAAAGAGACAAAATTTAGGTGGGCGCAAGAAGTTGAGAAAATATGAAACAATTTCATTAATTTTAGTTTTTTACTGATAAAATTAAAACAATAAGAGAGTGTTGCTTTCTGTTTTGTGTAATATTTTATTGTAAGATTCTTGGTTTTTTTTTTTGTAAAGTTGCCAACATTGCATTCTTTATAATATAGCTAGACAAACTATCATGGCAAAAAACTATTTCTACTACATGTGGCATGTTATTTTTTTTTGGCATTACAAATATGAAAAATTCTTACTTATGCATGTATGTATGTGTTACATAAATTGCTTGCATTTTTATATGAGTTTTTCTTATGTTTGTTTATATGTATGTATGTATGCATGTGTGATTTCGTGACTACTTTCTTGGTTTCTACTCAATTTTGTTCGATTAATGCATGTGTCATTTGTTGTATTTTCCATATAGTATGCTGCTCTTTTACTTTACTTACCCTCCTCATTGGTGGCACAAAGCGGACCAACCCATTTCCCTTTGACGCAACGTATTTTACATAAGCGTCGATCACCTAACGGTCCAATTTCACCAGGGAAACGTATTTCGGATACTTCTGTGAATTGTTGTGCAATATCAATATCTTCCTCTTCTTCCTCTTCCTCATCGGATTCAGCTTCATCTGGATGTACAGGAGAGTAACCAGTTTCTTCGTCCAAAATTCCTGAAAAAGTTTAAAAAAAAATTTGCTAAACATTTGTCTAATTTTCTGATAATAAAACACTTTCTATAAGAAAATTTTTAATATACTTTTATCAATGATTTTTCGAAGCGAAACTAAATATCGATTATATTGATATCCTGCAAAAATATCAGATACCAAGGTGTCTGAGTTGAGCTTATAAATAAAAATATATCTCTTATATGCCACATGTGTGCTCCATTATTTCAATTTTCCTATAAAGTTTTCACTTCAATATAACATTATTAAAATATTTATTAAATTTTAATTAAATGCATTCTTTAAAGTTATACCATCAGCTTGTATTTCCTCATACCTTTAGGCTGTTCTTAATTACAAACAAAGGCTCCCATGCGTATGCATTTAATTTACACCACATGATAATAATGACGACAAAATCCTTAATCCGCTTACTTTTAATCACGTGTATGTATGTACATTACATCATTTATTTTATTTTTCAACATAACAACATCATTCGTAACCGCAAATATTAATGAGAACGACAAATGGTTGGGCGGTGTAAACATAGTATGTACCCCGCTGTGATAAATAGTAGCGATATAATGAAATTATGACTTAATTCAACTTAAAATTTATGCAAATAAAGGGAGTACATAATACTTTTTGCATTGAGCAATGAAAGTGTTTTAGTTAGTTAGTCAGTCCAAGGTGATAAAACTTTAATGTGAAGCACGTACTTAATTAAATGTTACTCATACGTACTGTTGTCTCAGTACAAAAAGAATTCTTCTCAAATAAAGCAAATAGCTCTATGTTAACACGACTGCTTTTTTTCGTGCCAACATAAACTTTATAAGCGATTATGCAATGAATCATATTGATACACACACAAGTAGTTGCTATAGGGTGTTTTTTTTTCAAGAGTTAGTAGTATTGCAGCTATGTATGTCAAAAAATATTTTTGTTTCACAAATAATCAATCATTCATTCATTTTATTTCAATTTAAAGTTCCGTAACTCTAAAAAACACCCACTATTATATACAAAATGACTGCTTTTGTATTAATTAATCATACTTTTAATAAAACGTAATGATATGTTAAAGTACCAACAGCAATGCATTGCATTTTAAATGCAGTTGATGTTGCTCAGCTGCGGTTATATTTAAATGGATTTTGAGACCTTTATTCCTTTTACATCGAATTGCATAATTTCAGGTGGTTTTAATGTGTACTTCAGCGGAAATGTTGAGCTGTATTTACTATGCGGTAAATGAATTAAGCAAATTTAATGATGACATTTCAACATCTACAGCTTGTAGATAATACATTTGCAAATATTAGTAGTGGGTCAATTCATCTAAACCATTTATTGAAGTTATTTGCTTTTCGTTCATATTCAAAGAAAATACCTTTTTAATTTTCTTCTTTCTACCATATAATTTAGTAGCTGGGAACATTCATAAAAATTTTTTAATTTTTTATTTACTATGTTCACTAGATCTCGAGTTCTTTGTGAGAGTTTTATATATGAGAATTCAAAAATTTATACTACTTAACTATTGAACTATGGTGATTAAGAATTAAGATTTGTTGTATTTTCGGTCAGAAATGATCTTTATATAAATCACTTAAAATTTAAAATCAATTCAACCTAATATGAACTCTTATAGGGCTGCCAAAGATCTTTTAAAATTTTAATTGAAGAACCCCCTTTCTAAAAATAATGATACAAAATGAGAAAAACGGTCACTTGGGGACAACGACTTTGATTTGTGTAACTTTATCCTTATATATATATATTAAATATAAAAGAAAATAAAAACAATAAATTAGAAAAACCTTTTAATTTATATTTTCAAAGCAACGTAGAAAAAAGTTATCTTCTTTTAAAAGCTATTAATGTTAACCCATCATCACAAAACTTTTAATTTTCATCAAACTCCCAAAAAAAAGTAATGCCTAAAATGAACGTTTTTCTACACAAAGGCGCGCATTAAAAACTTCATCACTTAGAAAAAGTAAATATACCAAAAGAAAATGCAAAAAAAAAAATTTAAATCCACAAAGAATTATGTAAAAATCTGTTAATCCTTTGCAATGCCTCACCTCGCCACCAATTCACCACGTAGAAACACCAAAAGGACCACAAACATAAAGAGGCAATTTCACTCAATCAAAACAAACAAAAGGACGCAAGTGGAACGCAAACAAAATCCAAAAAAAAGGAAACTAAAATAATGGAAAAAAGGACATTGTAAAAAAAATGGTTTCTCATATACTAGGTACGTGGTTCCCCTTATTTAACACCCACTTAGCTGCAACAACAACGGCGATAAGAAAAAAAGTAACCTTAAGCCCTTTTTAATGGAGATGAAAAAAAAAAACAGCCGTTTCTTAAAACGTCACCCATTTAGAAAATAAGCCTTTAAAGATAACATTTTATAGAAGAAATTTATTACCGAATCAATTTTTATGTTTGAGGAAGGAAGCTTGTACTTTAATATCAGCTCAAAATGTTAAGGATAGCGGAGCTGAACACAACCTATGTATGGTTTTCAAAACTATCCCAGTTGAAATTTGTAGAGCAACGAACTCGAATATGTTTCTATTAGACGTTTGATTTGATAGAAAATGAGCTGTTATTGGCTTAAAAACGAGATAAAAGAAAACGGTTTGTTTTTTATTACAAGGCAATGTTTAGATAATTTTCTGTACTTGAGCTAATATTTTGAAAGGATTTCTTAAAATTGTTAAAAAAAAAAATTTCGCAACACCCTAATACTTCTGATAATCATAAACTTTAAAGGATCTATGTGAAAAAATTTCCCTGTTTGCTCCACTCACCTTTATCTTTGCGACTTGTCGTCTTCGAACTGGAATCACCACCGCCTTTGGGCCGACTAAGTGCACCAGTAGTTTTGCCTGATTTCCGCTTAACACGCTGCAAATTCTCATTTGCGCTTGAATTGTCATACAACACAGAAGGTGGCAGCAACTCTTCTGCTGCTGGCGGGTTTCTTAAATTCAATAAACTCTCATTATTTTCATTTGGAGGCATCTCCGGCAATTCATCATCAATAGCTTGATTTGGATTTTCATCATCGCCAACTGTGGTGCTACGCTTGCGTCGCCGCTTTTCTGCAACATCACCTTTAGCATGTCGCAAGTCCTCATGACTATCGCCACGTCGACGATGATGTTGTTGTTGCTTTTGCAATTTAGCTTTGCCTTCTTTCAATTTTGCATTTACTGTATCCGGCTTTGCCTCTATGCCGCCGCCGCCGCCGCCTGCCTTTTTACGCTTTACCTTTTGACATGACTCTTTGTTTTCACCACCTGCTGCACAGGCTGCTTTCTTTGCTTTCTCTTTGCGCTTTTTCTTCATTTTGTGCAATTTCAGCCGTAATTCCGGATTCGGAGAACGTGATTTGAGTATATCTTCGATGTGCACATAATAAACATCACCCTCGGCAGCCAATTTGCTGCCACTCCATTTATCTGTTTCCGGTGATGCATCCGGATCATAGTGTATCACCTGCCGTTTGTAGCGACTACCACGCCCACCACCGCTTCGACCATTCTCATTTTCAATACGACGTCTACGCCCGTTACCCGAACGTCTCTTTTTACCCAGCTTGCGATTCTGATTGATACGTTTGCGTGTCGCATCATCGACATCGAGTAACTCATCGTCATCTTCATCAATGCCGGCGGTGTCATCTTCGTGTAAGGCTGCTCCGACGCCTGCATGATGATGTCCATCATCCAAGTCGATGGAGTAGGGATTCACAATGGCAGCCGACTCGGCATTGTGACTGTGTGCTGTCAAATCGATGTTGATCTTTTCAATAAATTCAACATCGGCGGTTGTAAAGTCTTCCGGTAGATAGATTTGTGTTGTTTCAAATTTGGCATATGGCTGTTCGGTTGTTGTCTCTGGTTTGATGATGTTGAAACGTATATCGGGGGCTTTGCAACCGGGTGAGGCATCTGTTGAAGAAAATAAAAAAAATATGTATATGTAATTAGAAGTTAAAATATATTAAAAATCTTTGAGAAGCTTATGGTGATTATTTAAATTTCGGAGAACAAAATCAAAAGAGCATTATTAGCATGAAATTATTGGTAAAGAAAATGCACCACACGCCAAACGTTGTGCAAGTTCTTTTCAACAAAAATTTATGGAGCATATATGCTAAATGCCTACGTTTGGTTTTTTTTGTTGGAAAGCCTAATTCATCAAAACTAAGCATTAGAATAACGCCGATTGTTTTTAACCATATCAATGATATTTCGTTTAGCAATTGGCAAATTAAATGTTACACATACGTCACGATAAAACTTATTAATTATTGTAATTTCTCAGCATTGATGTAACTTAAGAGCAAGCTGACTTTAAAACCTTGTTTTGTTTTGATTTCTCTAAAATATTTGATAAATTGATTTGTGGCTGATGGAGATAAGTATTCATATATAATATTAAAAATATTTTTCACAGAATTTCATAAACTGTTAATCAAGTTTTCATTTATATTTCATAAAACAAATTTTTCAATATAACGATTTTTCATTTGTGTGCAATTTGTTTTGTGTTACGTTTTTATACCGATTTCAAATTACTGTTATGTATTTCGTTTTTCAATTTCTCTCTGCTTTATTTTTAGATTTTATAAAATTTTGTTTTTGCTGTTTTGCTTTCACTTTTTATTGCATTTCCAACAGCTGAATGCATTTTGTCATTTTTCTGGCAAACGTATTGCATTTATTTGCTCAACTCAAATTGTAGAATTTCTATATTTTTAAGTATTTGTGTAAATGCTTGTGAGTGTGTTCTCTTCTATGTGTGTATGTATAAGTGTAGCTTTCGCTATGACCTAAATGTTCTGCTTGTGTAGCACTTGGCGCGCGCGTGCTACTTTGGCAAGCCAAGGAAGGGAAAATGGCAGTGACGTTTTGTTCCACTGACTGTCTGTTTATTTTGTTATAACGTACTGTTGTTGTTGTTTTAACTATTTGCCATCCTAGCATTAGATTTGGAAGATGCTGGTGAAAATGTTTTTTTTTTCATTTCATTTTGGTCTTGTCATCTCATCTCGTCTCACTACGTTTTGTTTTGCTTCGTTTCGTTTGAGTTAAATTTAGCTAAAATGTTATCAAATAATATGTACTCGTTGAAAAGCAAAATGAAACAAGAAACGACTGTAATTTAAATCGAATTATGTTGAATAACAACATGAAATACACGTAGTAGATAACAGCAACAAATACGGAAACGAAAACAACGTCACACACTTAGCAAAGAATAAAAAAAAATATAAAATGGCAAAATTTTCGCACACAGCTTTCAGCTGGTAGGGAAATGAGCGCGGCGGATAAGCGTCAAAGTTTTACAGTAATTTGTTCAACTTATGTTTGTGTTTGGGAAATTAAGTGTAGAAATATGCATCAGCATCCGGAAGTGGCAGTAGTCGCAGCAGCAAATGTAAATTTGACTTTGCATAAAGTTTTCTAAATGCAAAACTTTTATGAAAAATGAAAAATGCTAAATGGATTTAAGCGAAAAATCGTTGAATTTTTTATAAATAGCAGAAAATTACAAATATTTTATGTTTGAGTTTTAATGAGATAGTTTGAATTCACTTTAAAAACTTTAATATTTCGAAAAGCTAATTAACAGATTTAACTATTTTTTATATATAATTTATATAATGATGCTAGGAAAATGACTTAATTTCAGTGTGAGATATTTTTTTGTATATGCCATCAGCAGCCAGATTGCTTAGTGAAGAACTCTTAAAGAACGTACTAGAGTAAGCAAGGTTAGCTAATTATTGCTTACATTTTTCATTGCTTTTAACGGGTCGTATGAGTAACACTTATTTCTAGGTACATATACTAGAGCCTTATAAAAATATGGCTTGCTGGGTAACTGTTTTGCTAAAAAGGTTTTCTTTATAAAGAGATCTGAAAATTATCCGATACACGTGCCATAAAGTATGAAATTAAACCTCAATTTTATAATGCAAACAAAATTTTCAACTCAGCCCATAACGATTTACTGCTCGGTGACATGCTATACTGTGCTAAAATACATATTCTAATGTTTTTGGGTAAAAAAAACACGTAGTAACTTTAAATAAACTGATCCTGTCAACTACCGTCTGTTAATAGACTACTGTCAAAATTTCAGCTCACTGCGGCGCTTAGTTTATGTTTGGCAGCCATTGACAGCAGACGAACTTATGAATTTTTGAGAAAATGCAAAAAAGTGAATTTCGTGTGCTCATCAAGCATTATTTTTTGCACAAAAAAAACCATCAGTCAAACCAAGGAAAGGCTTGACAAATGCTATGGGGACTCTGCACCGTCGATTGGAATAATTCACAAGTGGTTTACTGAATTGCAATGCGGCCGTACAAGGACAAGTGACGCCGAACGTTCTGGACGCCTAAATGAGGTCACCACATCAGAAATGGTCACTAAATTTCACGACATCGTGTTGACCGATCGCAGAATTAAAGTGCGCGAGATTGGGTGTGGAACTTTGTGCGAAATCATTTGAATGTGAAAAAATAATCCGCAAGATGAGTGCCGCGTTTGCTCACTCTCGACTATAAGCGCAATCGTGAGAAGTGTGTGTTTTCAATAATAAAATTCCATGAACTGGGCTACGAATTGATACCTCATCCGCCATATTCTCTGGATTTAGCCCTCAGTGACTACTTTCTGTTTCCAAACCTGAAGGAATAGCTCGGCGGAAAAAAATTCACCACCAGAGAGATCAAAAAAAAGATCAAAAAATGGGAGGAACGTTTGATGAAGTATATTGAGCTAAAAGGAGACTATGTTGAGAAATAAAACGTTTTTTGCCTTAAAAATTCTTCCTTGTTTCAATTTTCACGGAATTATAAACGATTCTCGTATTTTTGGTAGGTTAAGATCCAGTTTTTAAGTGATATGTTTTTTAATTTTCGGTGCGAACATTTGTGAGGTTTCAAATTATTGTTTTAAGGCATCCTACTTCATATCTACGTATTGATTTAGATAAATATACGTAGGTCTTTTTAGTTGAATTATTCAATATGTCTGCTGAACTTAGCATTATTTTGGATCAATAAATATAGCTCACACTAGAAACTTCTCATAATATTAAAACAAAACTTTGAAACTTCTTTAAGCGATTTATCAAACTTTGCTGACAAAAACAGCAACATTTTCTGTCACACATTATGTGCTGCCGCATAAATCGTTGACACACTTGACCACTTGAAACGTGTTCGCAATGCAAAAATGATGAAGGATAACGAATGCGGGCATTTCGTGCAACTGTGATGCTGATGGAGTTCCGACACAAAAATATACAGATTTTCAGGAAATTTCAAAATGCGATTGCTGCAAAATACCAATTGCAGTACACGCTAAAATGCTAAGGATTTCAAACTTTTTTTTTGTTTTCAAAAATTCCTTAAATTACTCCTACTCGACTCGACGTTGACTACACTGACAAAAGTGTCAGTTTAATGCAATGATGTAGGTTTGCATGCACTGTACATAGTAAGAAACATTTGGAAAACAATATTGTTTGTATGCAAATAAATCAATAATCTTGGCTTTTATCTATTGAGAATGAAACAACAAAAATAATTTCCTTAAAAATTACGTAAAAATAATAGCTCAAACAAAAATTAAAGTTTCTCAAAGAAAGCCTTAGTGACGAGTATAGGCAAAATCGCTACAAAGTCCAATGGAAGGTAAATTCTTTTCCTAAGGAGCATTTTTTTTAAATATGAAAAAATAAAAAAAATATAAAAAAGAACCGCGCGAAGTAATTTTCTTTTAAGTGGTATCCCTATTTTTCGGGTGCCCCTCAATTAGTTTTTTTTTGTGGAAGATTTTACCTTATGGGAGTAAGTGTCTCTCTGTTTATTTTGTTTTTACTTGGACACACATTTTTTAAAAAATCTTTCAAAGTTTTTGCGACTATTTTCTGACCGATTTTTCCACACTCAAACATCAATTAATATATCATATTCTGAGCAAAGTTTTTCTTAATCTAAATGATTTAACGAACGCCTTAAAATTTATTGGAAATAATCGATTTCGCTCAGTGTAAAAGTGCAATGGTCTTATGTGTCTGTTAAACTGTTACGCTTGTCAATTTGTAACGCATTGCAACAGCAACAGCAACATCAGCTCAGAAGCATCCACGCAGGAATGCAAATTCAGTTGATTCGCGTCAAGTAGCTTTGCATTCACGCTGCTGTTAACCTACATTTCACTTGACACACAGACACAAATATAGTACATACAATACACGGCATGAATTGCACACATACATAAATACCTATTTGTTCGCTAGTTTATATGCCATACACGTACACTTCAAACCTTAGAGTTGCGCTGACAGTTTTCGAGTTATCAACGCGGAACAGTGGCTTAACTACGAAATACGCTGCCAACTATGTACGAGTATATGCTATCAGCCGCAACTCAGGCTGTCAGCGCGTGTGTATCAGTCTGCTTGAGTTTTTTTAAGGATTCTTTTTTTTCAAATTTAATTCCCCATAGGCCTATTAAAGCAGCTTTTTTTTTTTTGCAAACAAAGATTGATTTTTCTTCTGAGTGTTTTTCTGTTTTTTGTTGCATACTTTTTGGTAAATGCTTCACGATTGGCTTAGTGCAGTTGACAACACATCATTTGACTTGATTTGAAGTTTTAACCCAGTTTCGCTAAAGTTTTTTCGAGATTTCCAATTTGTGAGTTTTTCTTTAAAGCTTTATTTTTTTTTTTTGTTGTTGTTCGTAGTTGCCTGCTTGAGAGTGTTGGCATGTTAAAGTTTCGTAAAGCGCGAAACCACAACATGCCAAATAGTATAAAAATCAAATGTCAACGGCAATAGTTTTCGCTTGCTTTAAATTGCTGCAGTTTCTTTTGTGCTGCAAGACAGTGGAATAAAATGCACAGACTCTTCTGTGCAAAAATGGGATAAGTTTAACTCAAAATAACATTTGCTTAACGCATTGAATTTTTGTTTTTTTTCAAACATTTTATGTTTCCTTTTCTTTTTTTCAAATAACGACTCCACTAAAGAAAATTCCTAAGAAAGAATTCACTTGACTTCTTAAATATTTAGCCCTTTTTTCCCACTGTGACAACGTGAGCTGCTTGAGTCTACACAAGTCAGCTGCAACTTTTTTGCGCAAATCACTTCAACAACTTGAAACTCAATGAATTGAAAACGGAAATTTGCCGTCACAAATGATCGCATGCTCTGGCTGTCGGTAACTTGGTCGAGGTCTATCAAGTAATTCGAAGGACTTGGTAACTTTAAAACTGAAATGACAATGACAGGAATAAAGTTGAAAAAATCTAAGAAGTGAAACAAAAAACTATGTGAAGTTTAAGAAGAAACAGCGACAAAAAGAAACGAGTGAGCTAGCGAGATAGCTGCGTAATAAAGTTGTAGAAAAAAATGCCGTTAAGTTCAAGTTAATGATGTCGACTTGCCATGAAACCTTTAAACTACTTAAGAACAAACAGAAAGGAAAAACTACAAAATTTTGCAAATTAGGAAAGGAAACAAAGAAAAGTGTAAAATACGTCAATGTAGCGTAACAAATGCTGGACAAGTTGCAGCAAACAAAAAAAAATACTGCAAAAAAGTTGCATTCTATAAAATAAAACCCTACAAATGTTGCAAATATTTACACATTGTTTGTTTTCTTCATTGCTGTTGTTGTTGTTGTCTTGCTAAGTCTTTCTTTCCATAACTCATGTTGAAAAAATTTAGAAAACTTTTTCATATATTTTTTTGTCTATAACTTGAGGAAAATGCAAGATCTTTATGTTTTTTGTTGTTTTCATGCAATTGTTTGCATTAAGTCAGTTGTGCTGCAGCTGATTTGGCAACGAAAACTTTTGGCTTCGTTACAGAAAACAAAGTTGGCAGCAGGAGGCATCAACAAAAACAACATTGGCAAGCAAATAAATCATTCATTCAGTTTGGCCGACAATCTGTGAATTTACATTAATGCATTTGTGTGTGTGTGAATCCTTTTTTTTTTGTTTTTTTTTGAGAGATTGCCTATGCGGAAATTGAATAATTTGTTGTGTGCTTTATAAGTTTTTATTTGCATTAATTGCAGAATAAAGTAATCGCGAAAAATAATTTTATGTGAATATTTACAGCGTCTGCAGAGCAAAACATTCTATTTAAACGTCTGCCAAATACATCAAATAGTTGCTTAAGTAAATCCTATAAATGCTTTCAGATAATTGATGTTATCTCGTAATTGTTAACAATTTTATCGTTTTACAAATTGTTCTGTTAAGGCAGATTTGAAAATTAAATGCGTCTGTCGCAACAAATCGATTTCAAAACCACACAAGCTGCAAAAAATTGAATAATATTTATGGAAAAGTTCTTGCAGCTTCTGGCTTTTCAAAATATGTACTAACAGAAATAAAATTTTTAAATTTACAAATGAAATTAAATTAGTTGAATATGAGTTAAAGAAAGAGTTTGTCTCTCTTAAAGGTTTTATACAAGCGTATGCCAGAGATTATTTAGGTTTCAATGGGTCAAAAATAAACTTCTAAGCCGAGGCTTTTTTGTCAATGCCTAAAATGTTTTTCTGCTTAAGATATGCAAAAACGTCTGCCCTAATGCATTCAGTGACAGTTTTAAGGAGGATTTAAGAAACTAGTATTTTTTAGATATTGTAACTGTTCAATATATAGGCCGACGGCAATCTTTTAAGTCACACAAACGTGTGATTATTAATAAAACTTAATAAAATGTCTTACTAATTTAATTGAAAAAAGGGTCTGCCATATTAAAATATTTGATAGGGACGTCTGCCATACTTTTTTCTTTAAATTTTTGTAAGTATTGAATGCCATTAAGCACAAATACTATTTGGCAAATGTTTCAATAGCCAGTTTCTGAAGTATATATTTTAGAAACGTCTGCCTTAGTGATTAAATTAACTCTCAGAAACATAAAAGCTATTTCAACTAATAGCAAACTTAAAACGGTTTTCAGAAATGTATCACATTGTATATAAAATAAATAGTATGACTACAATATGGAGTTAAGTAGTTAATAATTATAATTTGCCACTGCTTTTCTTTTTGTGATACTAAACAAGAACTGTTTTTCAAAACTGTTATGAGTGTGCCAATAAATTTCAATCAATTTCAATTAGCGGACGCTAATTTTTTGGATAACTAAAAGCAATTGATGCGAAAAAATACTTAAAGAAAGCGTCTGCCTTAGCAAATTAATTGTTTTTTATAATTTTTAATCATTCGATCCAAAGGCAGACGTAAGGAACTAATTTGTTTGGCAAAATTTAAACTCAAATAGAAAAAAATTAAAAAGCCTTAAGGAAAAGTTTTTCGATTTTCCTACTGGGGTATTATGCATTTTTTAACGCTTCAGTTTTTCAACACTTTTTTGTTGAAAACATAGGGCAGAAATATAAAAAACGTGCACAATTTTTTTGTGAATTTCCTTCAGCGCTGATACTTCGTTGTGTTAATTTTTTTTTTTTTTGCTATGCTGATGCTGTGGTTGATGCTGTTACAGATATCTACTGCATACTTTTGAGCGTAGCAGCGTATAAGCGTCTCATCTTTTGCAAGTCTAAAATTTTTCGTTGTTTTTGCAATGCCAAAGGAAGTTTAGTTTGCAACATCTTAGCTGCATGCAACTCTAACTACAATGATTTTGACAGTTGGTTACTTAGTTATTCCATTTGCATCCATAATGCCAGGGAAGCGCTGTCAGTTTTAGTTTATGTGTGCTAGTGTGCTTTATATGTATGCAATAACCCTTTACTTTTGCTGCACTTCTTGCTGAATTGTTTTTGTGGTAACTAGACGCCACAGGCTTCAACGCTGCCGCACGTCGTTCATTTACTGATATCAAATTCTTCATGCTCTTACGCATCATATATATATATGTATGTATGGATATAACTTCTTATATGTGTGTGTCCTCATGTCAGTCACTCAGTCATTGCACAAATTCTTAAAGATTTATGGGACAATGTCTGTCGAGGATAAGCATAAAGAATGAATGAAGAATGGCTTTGGCTTTGACTATTACATTTTTTTGTTTCATTTTCTCCAATGTCTTCTTACAGTGACTTTCTTTGCTTACTCATACTTTTGTCCTAGTTTTTGCTGTCATTGTTATTGTTGTTGTTATGCTGAGTATTTTTTCTGCTTTATGTATGAATTTATATTCTATATTTTTGCTGTTATTCTCATGGGAAAATTATGTATATTTTTACTTGCATACTAAGCTGTTGAATAACGTGATAAAAATGGTCTCCATTATGGAAATAAATATTTCTAGTATTGGTTACTTTGTGTCTATTATGCTACAAATGCTTGTAGCACAGTTCAGGTATTTTCTCTGCTTCTACATTAAAATTTAAGGCTTTAAAAACTTTTACCGTTCCTAAGATATTTTTGAATATTGTTTTCAATATGTCCTTAACAAATGAATTTTATGATATATTATAAAGTTAAATCAATATATAGGTCCACCATGCCTTAGAGGCCATTTATCAAAATTGATATTATTATAAGTAATATGACACAACAATTTTTTCTTCAAATTATAAGTCTAAAATTCATCGGATTGAAATTAAAAGCTTTTAAAGTTACTTTTAAGTTATGTACATCGCATGTAGAGGCTTAAGAAATTTCGATACTCTCACTTTTAGCTCGTAACGAAAATTAATTTTAATTTAAATATATAAATCAAAAAATTTTAAAATTTCTCGCTACCAACTATTATAACAAAATAGCAAAAGCACAACATGTCGTATGAGTAACTATTAGTTCAATATCTTCATCCAAACTTAAGTAATCAATACCTATTAAAATTCACGCCATATTTCAACTTAATCCTTAATCTTTACCAACGAGAAACCAAACACAAAGCCGATGAAACTTCATTCATTGAATTTGTTTTTGTTTAAGCACGAATTGCTACGCTTCTTCAACCACATAATTACTTTCATTTCTTACATCAAATCTTTTCCACTTTATTATTAATGTAGTCATCGCCATCACCATCGCCATCGTCCTCTTCGACAAGTTCAAGTGACTACCCAAGGGAAAACTAAACAAAATCGAATTGAAAGCCTTTCAAAAGATTGAACCTACTCGAACATAAAGTTTTTGTCTTCTCTCTAGGAAAGGTAGTTTATATTGAGTTGGCAAACAAAGAACCAATAAACAATGAAGCAGCAAAATAATAAACAGCGCTACTCTCCAGAGGGGCTCTTGAAGCACTCTTCAAGTATCCAAAAAATAAATACAAAGAAATCAAAATAATGGCATAAAAGAAAAACAAATTTTCGGCCAAGATGCTAAAGTAAAGAAAATGGAGAGGAAAAAAAATATAGAAAATTAACAAAACTTAAGCACGCAAAAAGGGGCGTATCTCGCCGCGTTTAGCATAAATAAAAGTTAAAGCTAAAACAATGCGGCAGCGGTAAATGTTGTGAGTGCTGCCTGCCACAACTGCCGCAGGCATAAAATAATTAATTTCGTATATCAATCGGTGTAATGTGCGTTTTAACCCCGCCCAACTATTAGGTGGCAACATTGCCATCAGACTCACGCTAATGCTGCTGCTATCTAATGTTTGGTTTTAGGGCTAAGCAATCGTACTGTGGAATAATTTGCTAACAATTTTGCCAAAAAAAAAGAAATAAGCGATGTATAAAATTAGTAAAATTTATATAGCACCTTTGCTTAGTATTTGAAGCTAGATGTTTGAATTTTCGATATTTTTTGATCTCCATAAAAGTTTCCGATGCTAACAACAGGAATGATTTATTAATGTGGGAAGAAAGGAGATGTCAAAATCAAACAAAGGGAAACAGAATGTAATTAAATGTTACGCATACGTCATGTATAAATTGTATAAAATAAATAAGGTGTTATGTATTTGTTAAAAGCATTTCGGAAAAATTTTGTGTGATTAGCTAAAACGCTTTAAGGGCAACAAATCTGTAATATTTGAAAATTGTATAATTTTTTTTTTTCTAAATGTAATTTGGATGAAAAAAATTAAGAAAGGGCTAAATAATGGTGTGTTTTAACCTAAACTAAGATTTCATAGCTCAATACTTTCACACCAATGTCATAAATGAGCTTCTATTAAAAATATTTTTGTTAGCTGAAGTCTGCTTTCAAGTTATATGAAAAATGGTCCCTGGCGGCAAGTGGATTTCATACATATTCATTAATCAAACAGGTCAATAAATCGAAATTTTTTGCTTAAATTTGTATCTGTCCTACAAGTATTAAAAAAAATAGTCATATATCAAGAGCATATAACGAGTCGCAACATTTGAGATAGGATTAGAGCCCATCCAAAATGTGTACATTGAAAGAATTTTAAGTGAGTCACATATTTCTCTATTTTTTTTTTTATTTTTGTGCCACTGTCACCACAGTGCATTACAAAATAAAGCAGCAAATGGTTTTTAGCGAAGTTCCACAAATCACTTTCACAACATCAATAGCAGCGATATTCTTAGGGAGCGTCTTATAATGTGGCAGATCTCTTCCATATATTTTCACACCCCCCAGCGGCTTGATGACGTTGCTGATTATTCACAGCGGGCTTAACTGTGATTAAGCTGTTCGCTGTTCGTTGCCATTTAGATGTTGGCAGAGATGACGATGAAGTTGTTTTCGTATTTGATGTTGATGATGACATCACGCAGTTGTTGCGAAGCACAACGTCTACGTTGCGCGCAGACAACCGCGTAGACAATAAAATGTAACGTGTTGTTGCTGTCAGGAAGTCGTAAGGAAATTGCTTGTATTTTCGTAATTTCTTCCTGTATTTTGATTTTCTGTTGTTGCTCTAAAGAGGGATTGATTGTTTACTTAAGACGCAATTAGTTGTGGTTTTTACGCAGCTCTCACTTTTATTGAATTAGTTGCTTTTACAGGAAACTATGATTTTTAAAGTTGTTTATATTCTATTAAACTATTTTAATAATTGAGAGAAATTATTTTGTTTTTTAAGGATAAAACTTTTTATTTTAAACTTTTGCTCCTGATGGTCGATGTTGTACGGGACTTTAGCGGCAAAAGCAAGTTGGTTTATCTTGTATACTTATTAGTAATATTTCCAGGTGATATTTGGCCGCTGAAAGAATTTTGTTTAGTTCTTTAAAAACTAACGCGTGCTAAATGTGTTCTTCAATATTTTAAAATGCATGTCACTCATACGTCATGTTAATCAAACTACAAAATAGTTTAATATTAGGCATTTGTTACTTAGTTTTTGTACTAAATGCGGCAAAATTAGAGGATATAAAAACCTCAAAAAACAAATCAACATTTTTGCTGCTAGGCAACTGTTGTAATTGCTGTTATGACAGCATAACTTCTCTACTCACAAACAACTTCTTCAAACTTTATATTAAGATCTAATAGTGAATTTTGTTTTATAATAGATGTTCATTTGTTTCAAATGCAAAAAATTAGCAGCAAAGCTGAATATTAAAAATCTTCTGAAAAGCTTATAAAAGTTGCATGAAACAAAGAAAAGGGACGATAAAAATATGAGGTGCATAAGTTTAACCTTCAATTATTTTCTTGATTTTTTTCATCAACTTTCTTAACCCAAGAAGAAACTCTGTACTAAGCTTAAAACTTTAAAGCTATCGTGTAATATCCGTAACAACAATATTCAAGTGGTGCTAAAAATACCCACATTGGTGTGCCCAGCGTTAACTCATTTGAATTTTTTGTTTTTGTTTTCTTGCAACCGCTGCTGTAACTTTTTCAAAGCAACAAAGTTTCAGTTGGTTTAAAAGTTTCAATTAAATGTTGTATGCAAGTATGTGTTGTGTAACACATACATACATGCCTACGTATATATGCTATATATTTTAAATATAGGTCTTGAAAATGTGTAAATATTAAATTTTTACTACGTGGTTAAACATTTGCATTTAATTTTTATGCATTTTCAGCTTATTTGTAATTTTTTTTTAATTTGTTCTTTGTTAAAATATTATTTAATCAATTTTTCTGAAATTTATTTTATCCACACTTTTTTTCAATTTATTTAAGAGAAATGTGTCAATAAATATCAAGAGTGGCTAAGATCATTTGCGAAAACTTTAATAAATATTATTACATAAGCAGAGCTTATTATTAAAAAACTTAGTTAATAGTTTAAGTTTTTTTCCAAAAAACGGCTATATCGAATTGTTTGTGCATATCAAACGAGCTCAAATCAACTAAACAAATTTCGATATTTTGTTATCTAAATGTTAGAAAACAATAAGTTCACACATTTTTGCTACAAAATTGTAATGTAATGTAACTCATTTAGTAAATATAAAATTTCATGCCTTTTGAAAATATTTATTTAATTTAAATTAATTATATCTTGTGATTTATTTCTCTACATGTTATGTTCTTACATCAAATAAATTCTTAATAAAATGATCTCACAACAATTTGATGGAAATATTAAAGAAATGGAATTAAAATCGAAAATCTCATTTTCACACAAATGATTTTGATATTCATCGACACTTAAAAAAATTGAAAATAAGCTAAAAAATATTGATCGTTTAATACTTAAGAGAATAAAGAATTGCAAAAAATAAGGTTTGTCTTTCGGCGGCCATTAACAAAACTTGAAATTTTTTTAGATTATTAAAGGCGAAATAAAAAAACTAAGTTATATGGGCTCTAAATTTGAATTTGAGCATAAATGCCGCTGAAATGATTGGTAAAAATTTTTAAATTAAAAATGTTTTCTATATTTCATTACAAGAGTTCTTATAGGGTGATTCATTTATAAGTACTTTTTTCAAAGTGTCATTCGACCCAATTATGTTGGCTTTCAATTCCTTCAAACGTAACCGTCTTACCCATGTATACTTTGAATTTAACGCAGCTCCAAAGGAAAAAGTCTAGAGGTGTGATGATCCAGGCGGCCAATCAACATTATATTGCGAAAAAGATTCAAGTGAATTTCAACTGAATTTAAAGTTGAAATTTTAGTAAATTTAGTGATTTTAACAAATTGCAAACGTTGCTCTGAATTTAAACGTTCTGTGATGATTTGTCAGACCATACTAAACAAAAATACCATAATAGTTTAACACGAGTCAAGCGTGCCATAAAATCTCTGTTAGAAAAAGTACCTCCAAAAGAATCACCCTTTTTCAAAATCATTTAATATGTTCAGCTTCGAAGCAATTATAAATGAAGTCATTTTTACATTGAATGCTTGACGGTCATTTTATCACAAAACTAAAATATTTTTTCAATGATACAAATTTTCAAATTATAAACAAAATAATATTTACCAATTATAAATTGTCTAAATAACATAAAATTGATTTATGATTGACTGCCTAGAGGAACATATTTTTGATTTGAAAAATATGAATAGTTTAGTGCCTGATAAAATTATATGTTTTATATATAAATTTCATAGAGAAAAATTTAAATTGAAATTGAAACTTTAGTGAATTCGATAAAATTTGTTGAAGTCAAAGTAAATAAATTTCAGCTATATCATAAATTTTTAAAAATTTAATTGTTGAAAAATATTTTAGTACGATAATGTAGTTTGAAAAATTATTAAGCTATTCGCAAATTGTAAAATGGTTATATGTTTTTACCTGGCTCTAGCGTTGTGGTCTCCTCATCTGCTGCAACCAATGAATTGTTATTAAAATATCCAAAAAATGACAGCAACAGCAGTAATACAGGCAACGGCGACAGTGAGTTTTTATTTTTACGCCATTGAAGCAACACCACTGGCTGCCGCAAGGAATTTTGCCAATTTAATGCAAACATTTCAAAAAGTTTCTTTAAACTAAAAACTTTTATACTGTTGACACTTTAATGTTTATATGAGTAAATATGAGCGCAAAAGCAAGCAAATAGTTGCTTGCTGCATGTAGCATGCTGCATGTTATATAGCACAATATACGCGACGCACTTTAAGTTGTACTCGTGTATTTTTGTAGAGCTTTAAAGATGAAAAATTATTGATTTTTTTTTTTAAGAAAATATAAATTGAGAAAGAAATTTTCTTTTGAATAAAACTAAAATAGAAACACAAAAGAGAAGAATAAACAAAGCATAAAGCAAATGATGCACTGTACGTTGATGTTACTAGCAAGATGGTAAAATTTTAATAAAAGTTGAGTTTATTGCTGGAAATGAAATTTAAAATGCACGTGTGTGAATAGCTTTTTGTACTACTGTTCGAAGACTTTTTTCCTTTTTTTATGAATTAAATTATTGTAAATTAATTATTTGAAACTAACTACTAAAGTTTTAGGCTCATTAAAATACTGTTTTAGTCTCTTATATCAATGTCAATTTTTCTTGAATGTGATCTAGAAAGCATCGAAAATAACCTAATTCGAAATTGATATTTTTTTTTGTTTCAAAAACTGCCTGTTAGTGGATTTGTTTACTTTGTTTATTGTTTTTACTTTTCAACATTTTCAAGTCTCAAAGCAATTTTATATATAAAAAATCAGCCACATAGGCTTTATGTCATTTTCAAAGCTATTCCTAAATGTAAGTATTTCTATAATTCTCGTGCGAGTTCGCACTGCCCACACATAGTATGAATGTCATATTTAAAATGAATTAATTCACATCAGTCCTAACGCATTATCACTAATTTTAACTATTTTTGTCGCACTGTGCATTACAAAAAAAAAGAAATAAACCATGTGAAAACTTCGTCAAGGACTTTTTTCAATCATACAAAATAAACAGAAAAATAAAAACACACGCATACAAAGGCAGCTAGCTGCACAACACTCAACCGGAAGTCGCAACGGAAACAAAACGCGCGTACGGCGCGCCAAGTGAAGAACAAAACGACAAAGAAAAAAAAATGTACGAACGAATAATAAACAACAGCAAAACATGCTGTCGTTGTTGTAGTTGCGAGAATTTATAGAATGCAAACAGAAGAAACCAAAAAAAGAAAAAGAAATGAAAAAATTGCGTTTTTATTTTTATCCACAAAGTTTTACCAAACCAACACAAAAAAATTGAGGAAAAAAAAATAATTGGCAACGCTGTGTGGCACCTTAAAGGCGTTTATATTTTCACGCGAATTTAAAATTTATGCCTCCTATTTTTTTGCGCACAAAAATGCACTGTAATAATTTTTTATTTTATTTTTTGCTCACACACTTTTTACTTTAAAAGTTTTTCAGAAATCCACTTTTTGTTTGCGCTTTAATCCTTTTTCTCCGCTTTTAGTCCAGCGAGTTCGATATTTCAGCGTGAACTGAAATCGAAAGCTTAAGAATCCTTTTATTTATACTGGTTCGTCAGCATATGTGTTTCGTTAAATTTGCTTTCTATGCTTCGTTGGGACATGCGCCTAAAAGTATGTGAGCGCAACTCACAAAAAATGAAGCTTTGGCGGCATATGTATGTACGTAAAAGCTTTTCGTTCAATGCGGTTTTTGCAAGTGCCGGCAAAATTTTCATTTGTTTTCAATTGAATTTCAATTTGTTTGGTGTTTTTTGGCGCTCAGTTTGTCGTGTGAATTGAACAGCGTATGTACACGTGTGAGAATCTATGTACGTGCATGTTTCTGTGGTTGTTGCCATTGTGTTTGTGCATAAATTTTTGGCAGCCACGTGTTTAGTTTGCGTTGGTTTTGTTTGTTTATTTGTTTTGACTGATATGTTTTCATAGTACGTGTGCATGTTGGCTTGTAAATGAGCCAATAAACATAATAACACCTTTGAGTGCAGCACCTGAAAATATGCAATGATATCTGATATTACTGCAAATGTTGCGAAATAACTCTATTAATGCAAAAAGGGTGGTTAAAAAAATATATCTAAAGGAGATAGGCGCAAGAGGAGGAGAGCATGTTTCTTAATTTTTTTTACACGCATCTTTTTATTGCAATGTTACAATAACTTTTGTTTATAATGGTGCGTATACAACTAAGCACTATAGAATAAGATTTCATTCAATTTCCATATAATTCTTTCATATTTGGTTTTTGGCGGAATAAATTTTAAGTCACAGCTTATGGAATTTGTTTTAAACCTCAGTTTATGGTATACATGTATCAAAACAAAAAATTTTTCAAAGAGCGCATTAATGTAAAAAAAAAGGTCAAAATGAAAAAAAAGCCCACACTGAATTCTTGAACATTAGCAAATTTAAGACTTCCCTATTAAAGGCTTTTTCAGCGTTTAATCTTTTGCTCAGTAACTAAAGTCGAGGGCCTCATGTAAAAGTTGTTGAAATACTTCGAAGTAAATTCTCTAAAAATATGAGCAAAACCGGAACATTTATTAAATGCACTTTTCGCTTATAGCAAAACTTAACTCATTTTTGCTCTTAGATTTTTAAATGTCGAAATGACAGAAAATACGCAGATAAATTGAACCAAAACATGAGTGAGCAAATATGAAATAATGAAGTATAGTGTAAAATCGGGTTAAGTTTTCGCTGCGGGCGATATAAGGCTGAAGAGTAGTCTCATTTTTGCTGTAATATATTTTCTGTTAACAGAGGGGGATGGCATTTGTCATCAAAGCTTCGGCTGCAATTTGGAACATTTTGATGACAATGACAACTTATGGAAAAAATTTTAAGGAAATCTTCTCCTCATTCCATTCTGAAGGAAGAGAAGCAACTTCCATAAATAGTTTTTAACCAAATTGGTAGTAAGTCAGGGGCTTTGAGAATCATCAAACATTAAACTAAGCATGTGAACTATTGGATGAATAAAGACGAAATATGAGTCTTGCGTCTGAGTTCTATATGTGAAATTTTGATTCCTTTCACGTAACTAGTAATAGAAGAAATTAATTTATTAGTGAAGTTTGATTTGAAGGAGCCAAAACAACCTAAAGGTTCTCGACAAGGCGATAGGAAGACTTTAATAAAAAAAATATCAAGAAAAGTGAATGTCAAAAAAAATACAAAATTTTTGGGTTTCATGGAACTCATTTCAATATTTTAAATAGGCTCGTAGAAATATTTCTTTGGTAAGAATTTTACTTATTAGCAGCTGCCGAATTTGGATTCAACGACACCAAAAAACAAAAAAAAAATTCGGTTAGAGTAATACAAAAAAAATGTTTGTTTCGAAAAATCTCATGACGTTTTTTAAGGAAAAATAACAATTTCAAAGCTTCATAGCTCATTCAATTCTCGTCATTAGAAAATTTATTTTATGAAAAATTGATAAATGTTTCCCTAATATTTAAGACGCACTTTTTGAGCAAATTGCTCAAACCAAAAAATTTCGATTTGGTTAGAATTGAAAAGATCTTCAGTATAGTCGAGCGATCTTTTAATCGATAAGCCGGCAGTGACATCATATACACCAATCAAAAAATATTTGGATTGATAGGGAAATGAATTTTGTTCAATAAAACTCAATTCAATCTCACTGTGTACCGCTCTTCCACCAAGTAAGCAGCAGACAGATGGAATTGTGTTCAATCAACTTTATAGTCAAAATCAGAAGTTATTTTTTTGTGTCACTTTCGGACTATACCCATTAGTTAACTTCTAACAGCCTCCATATAATTTAGACAAATAGAATCAAGTAAAATAAGATAAATTTAATAGGAAAATAAGTTTTTTAAAATTCGTGTAAAAAGTATCGTTGAATTAGTACACTACAAAAAGCGTCCATGACAAAGCATTGGATTGCATGCGAACGTCAGCATGATTGAGGACAACAATGTGCTTGATAAGGGAAGTTTGCGAATATCATTCAACTAAAATGAAATTAATGATACGATAAGCGCAAAAAAAACCCAATAAATGTTAAACTGACAAAGATGGCCAAAAAAAGTAACTTGATGAAGGCCCTAAAATGCATAGTCGCGTATTGCAAAGGAAAAAAACTCGAAAAGCTTAAAAAAAGTTAATTACTTTAGGAGTGACAATACAAAATAAAAGAAATCCAAGCTAAACTCAACTCAACAAAAATGCGCAAAAACTAATCAAGCTGATTGTGATGATGTGACAAAAACATTTAAATGCCGTTTTCTTTTGCGCATAGTCATTAATTAGTTAATTAAACTATTTTTGTGTAAAAGTATTCCTCAAATAACATTTTCTTTGGAAAATCACGTAAATAAATATTTGGTATGTACTTTGAGTTCGTTTCGAGGAAAACGCAATCAGAAAATCCCACAACTGTTATAAATAAAAGAAAAAAAGCTTTTAATAACATGTCACTTACAGTAGCAACAATCCTGTAGATTTTTTGTCAACTTTTGACCAGGCCAAAATAGCAAACAAAATATATAACTTATTCTGGAAGAAAAAAAGTTGTAATCTGCTCACAAAGGCCACATCAACGTGTAAATGAAATGTCAAAGTAAATAATTTCATCCATCTCTGTCTGTTTGTCTTCTCCTACGTTCGTTCTCATTTGCTCTTTTATGCTACGGTACAATAAAATGAAATACAAAATGTTTTCTACATTTTGTGGTCAACATGTCATTAGCCATGTTAACATGTCAAGTTGGTGTAAGGGAAACTATGTATTTTCTGGTCAACATACGACGACGAGTACACAGAATGTTTTATGTTTTACTGCTACAATAACCATTTCTTGCCCCAAATTTTTTTTTTGTTATTTTTTTTTTTTATTTTGTTTCTTGGCTGCAACACAAATGTTTCAATTTAAGTCTTGTTGACCATATGTTGTCGTTTCACTTGTTATTTTCGTTCGTGCTGTTGCTGTTCTATCATAATTGCTTTAATAAACATTTGAGTAGTTCCACACCAATGGGTTGATGCAGGATGACCACTAAATGGCTAAGAATTTTGAAGAAATTTCCCTTATTAATTTTTTTTCTTGTAGTTTATAGAGTATGCCTTGGAGACTGCAATAGTTTTGTATTATGTTCCCACATCTATGTTACAATTCCGTAGAAAATTTGATTTTGCAAACTCAGAGAAAATATTGGTAACATGTTAAAGCCATTATCTTTATCTTTGCGATAAAGACAAAAATTCAGATATTGGAGTGCTAGTTAAATTACATGATAAATGCAAAATTTCGTCCGGTGTTACAGTAACAAGGCACCATTCCTTTGAAAATGTAGATATGATGATGAATTCTAAATGCTTGAAAACTTTTAACGTTCAATGTTTGGTGATAACCAGGAGTTATGGTTCCAGCATGAAGAAAATGGACCTTTTGTGAAAAATTTCTATTAGCGCCTACGTAGTTTTTATATCTACGCTGATTCGACAGATCACATGTATTTATAATAATTCTATTGTGTTATAAGTTGTATAAGTCATACATGCGTAGCTGGAAACCTTTTGGTCTGAAATACCACATCAATTCAATTGTTTGCTTTAGCTGACTTGATGCAATAAGTTCTTGAGGTTGCCGAAATAAATTCTTTCTCTTTGAGCAGATGGTGTTTGTTTTAGGGTTAGAACTAAATGCTACCTTTTTTTTGTGGTCTTTTGATTTGTGCTAAACATAGTACTACATATGTATGTAGAAAAATCTCAACTTTAACTTTTTTTGAATAAAAAGTAATCATTCAAAGCACAAGTAGCATTAAAATTTACAATAAAAAAAAATCGCATGAGATTTTGACTAAACGACATGATATTTTTTAAAATCGTATGAGACTTTCAAAAAAATTTATAAGTTTTCTTTCATATTTTTAATATTCTTCTCATATTTTTTTCTATAACTTCCGGAGATTTTAGTACGATATTTTATGGAGTCATGAAGTTTTCCCACGACAATTTTTGTATACCAATTTTCAATTTGACGTTACTTTCTATACACGCAGCTAGGTATATAGGCTAACTTGGACGTATGCTAGACAAAATTTTTTTGCACTAAAATGTGTGCTATTGTCTCTTAAAAATAAAAAAATGGAACAAGTCGCAAAAGCTAGTGAAATCAAAAATAATGTGAATACCCCTATACATACTACATAGAAGCTTTAAGTATGTATATGAGTGAATAAAAACTGTATAGTTATCAAGACAAAACGATCCAACAACTTTGATAAAAATTTTTCAATAAAATATCGCATGTGATTTATAATTAATGTCATGTTATTTTTCAAAATCGCTTCTATTTTTTTTTTTTATTAGATAAGTTTTTTATAGTATTTAGATAAATTTTAACGTTCTCTAACCAACTTTTTTTGATGTTTGTGTGCAAAGATTTTTGAAAGAATTGCGCTCAATAAAAGTAACAATTTTCATGAAATATTTTAAAAAAAAATGAAAGATTTGTAAATATTATATTCTTAGAAATTTAAGAAGAGTCATTTCTATGTTTAAAACGTTCAGAGCGTTTAAGGCGAGGCAAGTCATCAATTTTAATCATCTGCCCTAATAACTGTAGTATAAACCTAAATTACGCTTTAGATTAACGTCACATATGCGCAAAAGTAACTGACAGCCAAATATAGACAGAAAACCACTTAACATTTACAGCTAAATTACAGATAATTTTCAAATTACGACGTAATTTCAACTCCCAAATTACGCACTGCATGCATCTAATGCTCTACAGCAACTTAGCCATTCCTTATGCTGCCTTACGTATACCAGCAAGAAGTTTGAGGGGTTGGAGTAGTATTTGCCCAAATTGAAATTAGCAGTAAAACTCCTCGTCATCAAAAGGAGGGAGGGGGACTATATCTTAATGGACACAAAATTGAATGCATGTGACGCAATTAAACGGCTACTTTACTAAGATGAAAATAAAGGACAGAAACAACGCAAAATGTCGTAGTAACAAAATATCATTAGAGTGTTGACTGTACCTAAATTAGACTGTCCGTTATTAAATAATTTTCTTTAATTAAAAAGGTTCTTGGTACACTTATGTTTCTGTTAAGATGTTAAGTAAGAAAATCTTTAGTATAGTAAATTGGGGGAAATAAAACGTTGTGAAAGATAATGATGCTTTTAAGAGTTTTCAAATATGTAGATTTTTTCTCTTTCAACTTTTTTCAACCTTTTTCAACTATTTCCAACTTGCTTAAATATGTTTTGACTTATTCAACCAACTCATTAAAAAAATATAATATGCAATGAAAAAAAAATAATCTCTTATGAATAAAAATGGCAAGGAATGATTTTTTCAGAGCATTTTTTTTTTAATTTAAAATTTTCTTCTATAAATATAATAATCGAGCTTCTTGATTAAAGAAACTGTGGTAATAATAGACAGTCTAAAATGTACATATGTATGTATACCATACGGATATATCTGGACTGAGCAAATTGGTTTTTACGTGGAACTAATTACGATATTCCATGAACATTGCGCGTGTGTCTTTAATTGTTGCCATATTTTTGTGTTAAGGTGATAAAAATTAATTTATTTCGCCAAACGCAATTCAAACGACAAATTTTGTTATTCAATAAATTTTCGTTATTAATTTGCGAAACAATTTTTTTTTTCTAATTTCTCGGCCATACATGAAGACGATGCTTCTGCCATTCGCAGTTACCTTTGGGAACAATTAATTTTGTGTCGAATGTTGAAAATGTTGTACCGAACAAATGCGCAAATGTCTGCCTGCGTGTTTGGAAAAAATGTCACGTTTTTCATTTGGCGCTTTTGTTTTTAATTTCATTTTGTCCACGTAAGCGAAAAGCAACAAAAAGCGCACGCACTAAAAAGCGCCAGTCCAGGAAAATAGAATTTATTCCCAATTGTCAGAATTAAGTGTTCACTTTTAGTTTTCATTTCATTTCATTTCATTTCATTTAACTTCTTGGTTGCAGTTGTTATTGTTATTGTTGTTGTTATTGTCTGATTTGTTTTTTATGGCAAACAACATGTCTGCCAATATGTCTGCCACATTTTCATCTTAGCGTGTTGTTTGTTGTTCCTTATTTCTCTACTGCTCCTTTGTCTGTTGTCTTTTTAAGAAAATCAAAAACAAAGCAAAAAATTAAAAAAAAAACAAAGTAAAAAAGTCGGAAACTCGTAATCACAATCGTAGCTCCCAAGGTGTCAATTCTACGCTTTGGTTAACGGCATCAGCACAGCAGCCGACGCCACTTAGCGACAACGACGTTGTTTTGAAACAGACAACTTCCATCTCCTTGGCGCCTGCCTGTACTCTAATTGAACTTTTCTAATTGCACCGCGGGGATCGATTGAGATTTATTGCAATTTTGTGGGCGTAGCTGTTACTGGCAGACATCGATATACACGAATGTACAAGCGAATGTGTTTTGGGTGGCATATTACCAGGCCAAAATTACGTGAGTAACGTTAGCAATGAATTGTTCAATTTGAAGTTTCTTGACGACTGACTTCACTTGCTTATTTGACAAAACTTAACGCATTAATTTATTGCCGCTCTGGTGGCAAATTGATGCGTCTCTAGTTGGTAATCGAAAGATTTTTAAAATTTTCTTGCAATTTTTGGCATTACATATTTTGATTTAAGCATCATATTTTATAGAAAATTTAATAAATCTAACACATGAATTTCTGACAGTAAAAATATCAGTCAATTATGTTGCGAAAGGAAGGGCAATTAGATAGAAATTTTTCGCGATAAATTTTTAAAAATTTTTTAATTCGAAAACTAACAATAAATATGAACTAGTAAAGGTGTTATCTTCGGCCAGGCCGAAACTCACACACCCTACACTGCACTGAAAGTACTTTCCAAATAAATGTTAAAAGACCTTGAAAAATTTGAAGAAGTCGAAAATAATGTAATTAGGTTTAAAGAGGTTGAAAAAAACTGAAAAAGTCTAAAATATACGGAATCCATTGCAGAAAGTTAAAAGAAATTGAAAAAGTCGAAAAAATGTGGCAAATGTTAAAAGTGGTTAAAAAACTCAAAAATTGTTGCAAGAAGTTGAAAAATGTTGAAACAATTCAAAATTCATTGAAAAGTCGAAAAAATAAAGAAAATGTCGAATCAAGTTGAAAGAGGTTGAAAAGGTGGAAAATATACATATAGAATATGTATGGCGTCGTAAAAGTTAAAATTTAGGGCTTTTCCACGCCCCTTTAAAAGCCTTCGGAAATTTAAAACCTAGCCCAATCTTTGTTCACATGTCCACCAAATCACCAAGTTTCTTAAAAATCGCAGCAACTTTTTTCAAAATGGGCTGAGGTATATTTACATAGAGTATGGGCGGTAGGCGTTGTGACCCGATTCCCCCCCTTTTTAATATGCTTGCAAGAAAGTGTGACCTGAGTGTCAAATTTCATTGAATTAGCTTGCTTAGTTTTCCCGTAAACGTGATTTCAAAAGACAGACAGACAGCCAGACACACAGACAGACACACACACAGACAGACAGACAGACAGACAGGCAGACAGACGGACATAGCTATATCAACTCAGGTGGTGACGCTGACCAATAATATATACATTTGTCTGTACCTGTCACGCCCCCTTCTATGCGTTACAAACGGAATGACAAAGTGAATATACCCTCTGTGTAGGGTATAAAAAGGAGGCCAATGAAAAGGTTCACTAAAAATCGCTCATTAATTTTTTAAATGTTGTTTCCTCGTTCGCTCATTTCGATTATTTTTGTTTTTTTTCTGAATGATGCAATAACAACAATACAAATCCCGCACATAGAACGTATAAAAAAACCACAACGATAAAATTGTGGTTATGTGTTTGGTTATTTTTCTTAAGAAAAACGACGCTCTTGTTATAATGAGCTAAAATTGGCGCATTTTTCCTATTTTGCCCATCGCTGCTTTAAGGAACTATCTCCAAGAGCATGATGCATCAAAGTAATTTTTTTGTTTTTTTTTTTTGTGAAATCTTTCACTCAACCACACGTGACCAAAAGCACATAATTGAAAATGCTCTCGTTCATTGGCTTAAATACAGACATAAAGTGAATACCATTGACATACTAATTCAGTTGCAGCTATGTACCATTAAAACTGACCAACTTAGTAAGCAGCACAACGGGCTCATAATCATGGCATCGACGGCTGTCATGCACAACGATAGTGGCGATGTCAACGACGGTGTCGACGACAAATCCATGCAAATTATAAGGAATTTTAGTAATTTGTGCAAAATCAGTGCAAACTTTTTAGAAGCAGCAGCAAAAATTTTCCACTGCGTTGAATATGTAGGCACCCCGAACTAAACTAAGTAGTGGGCTGAGTAGACAATTGGACCGAGTAGTTGCAAGCAGAATTTTCATGAACATTAGCTCATTAGCATCCTGGCAGCAGGAAAAACAATAGTGAAACTTTTCAAATTGAAGTGTGGATGGATGGTAGATACTCGCAAAAAAGGGAGATGTACTCATAGATAAATTTTAATGAATTATACTGACAGCATGAATATTTGAATAAAGTGAATGTGTGCGAATGCAAAAAGCTATGATTATTATATAGTGAAATGGTAGCGCGGTGGTGATGTTAGGCAACATAATTGAATTTAGATGACACAAAATTTAATTGCGGCTCTAAAGGACTATGAATTGCATGGAAAAAGCAATTAATTTTTTTATAAATTTAAAATTTTTTTTTCTTAAAATAACATAATGCTTTTTTTTTATTCGAAGCAGCAGAATTGTTTTTTTTTTTACAATGCCAAGATTTCTTCTAATACTTTTGGGAATCTACTAAAACTTTGTAGTCAATTTAATAGAACAACAAGGTAAGCCAATCTGACACGACGTTAACTTAATCAAAAAACCCTTTTCATGCCAAACAATTCCCAGAACATATTTTGTCTTAAATTAAATTAATATTGTACCGTATGCAGATTGGTAAACCTTTTCTCCTCAGATAGCACGCACACATGCAAATATTTGTTGTGTCTATCTATGAGTACAACATTTTATAGCTAGAAAATATGAAGGTATAAATTCTTGCATTAAATATATTCTTAAATAACATTTGGGTAGTCATAACTACGAACGTACCATATACCATATGCAAAATACTAAAACATCCCATTCATATGGTTTCAAAATATTATACAGGGTTGCGCAAAATTAATTTTATGACTTCAAATCACTACAATTTTTTATTATACTTAGTGTAAAGCATAGTTCTCTTAGCAGAAAGTTATGCCTTCCAAATTGTGAACATTTCCGCTGTGTTGTGACGGTAATGAAAATAGAACTGATAATGCTGTAACTGAAAATTCCATAATTTTCCCATCAATCACTTCTAAAAGGGATAGCATTGCTTACTTATTAAATTGCCTAAATAGGCATGAGCATGAATTGTAAATATGATCGAGAAGAAATGATTCGGACATCAGTCACTAAGCAAATGTCTAAACTTATATTCAATCACAATCAAAGGAAACTCGAGCGATCACTGCCATATTGTTGCGCCCATTGTTAAATTGAATGAATGATATCAAAACAGTTGCTCGATTGCTTGATTTTCAGAATAAATGATTTTTAATTAAGATTTTTTTGTAAAATTCCACTCCAAACCAGAAAAGCTTTTCTGGCGACACCCTGTATAATATGCATAAGTAATATAAAATGTTTGATGAATCTTGATCTAATAAATTAACCATAAAAATGCCAATTAACACAACTCAGGCAGTTTGTTTTCATGTGGGTATAAAATGAAAGAGTTGTTTGATGCAAAGAAAACAAAAATGTGTGAAAAACAAAATATATTGAGTTTTAGTAGGCGAAGCCACCCGCCACCCATATGAGAAATTGCTTAAAGCCAAAAAGGAAATTTAATAAAATCTTACAAAAAAATAGTAACAAAAGGAACACAAAAAAAATTTGCTGAAGAGGGGAATGTCAAATTTTTCACATAATTTTCTCAAGAATATTGGTCAAAATTTGTTACCTTATACACAAAAATATTTTTCACGAAACGTGAAAATCATTGAAATATATTGAAATATTTTTAACATCGAGTAATGTGATTTTTTGAATAGATCGAAATCGACCCAAAAGTTGCTGCCAACAATCAAATTTCATAAAGCTTTTATTAAGGATTCAAAACATGTCTAGATTTTAATATACAGGACATCGCAGGATATGAAAATGTAACAAGCAACACTTTACAAAAGTTTGCCGCACAAATCGCCTGAAATTCAAATCTTAAGCGAATTGAGGATCACCCTTACTTCTTGCTTGAATCTTGGAACACAGTTTATATCACAGAATTTTTTCTTTAAGTTTCAGTAAATTTTCAACTACTTCCCCAAATCACTGTCGGTCGGTATTATAAATTAAAACCATAAGTATTTCCGACATACAGACAAACATATTCGTCACTGTTACCATACTTTTATTTTACTGCCAATTGAACAATAGACGTTCAGCAGCAAGGACTTATGATTAAAGTGTTGCCACACATTTGCAGTATTTGTTGTTGCTATTATCCTCTTTTTACTTTTGTTGCTGCTACTACTTTAAAGATGTACGCTTGTTGTTTATTTTCTCACGAATATCATCCATCTTTGCTTTGAAGCTGACTAGAATACTCGAAGCTACTGCTGTCGGCCTTACATAGCTTAAGTCTTTAGTAAGGTGTACCTTTTTTAAAAGAGTTTAAAGAAAAATAAGCCATTTAAGCCATTACTTTTCAATACATTCGTATATAGCACACTGTATTGTTTTTTAAATTTTACAAAAATTTGTACACCCCATTGATGCACACAATATTCCATACACATTTTACTACCAACACCATCAAAAGTAGCTTCATTACTTCTTCCTTCTTATGATGTCGTTAAGGATTTTTGTATTGTGTTGCTTACTTTTGTATTTAATGCGGCGCATCCTGTGAAGACACCGCTGTAGCTGGCAACAAATCTGCAGCTTGTATTGATGCTTTTTATGTATGTATGTGTATTGAGTTCCATTGTATTGTATTTGTACAATACAGGCATTTGCTTGTGTTAGTTAAGCAGCTGTCGAGACCGCTGTTGTTGCTGCTGCAGTTATTGTACACTTGAATGAAGCACGAGCTACTTATGTCTGTGTATTACGCTAAGAAAATACACTCGTATGCGATAGTTTGCGTGTGTTTGTGCGTATTTCCGCATATGAAATAGTGGATTAGCCTGTTATTTTCTGTGCTTTCTTAAGCTCAAAAGAAACTTAAGTAGATTTAATATTTTCTAATAAGATTTTCATTGTGAGAAAATTATGTGAACATTGCGGATTTTCCAATTGGAACTTAATGTTCGTCAACAACTTATATGCGCCATGAAATGGAACGTGAAATGTTTAGTTTTTTAATAGAAAATTTTTAAAATTCAAAATATGACGTAAAAATTACGCTACTCGCAAAATATTTGTGGAAAAGGTTTCGCAAACTAAAAAATCAGGAATACAACTAGTAGCTAAATACGATTACAATACATATATAGTAACGAAGATAAGATTAGTTGAGTTCTGAAATCTATACAAAATACTTGATGATTATGATTATAAAAGTATAATAAAGCTTCAATTGAGTAAAATAAATACCAATCGTGAAATCCTTTCAACAAAATAAGCATTTATTCTATAAGAGTGGATGGCATTTTTATTTTCTTTTAGAAGAGTATGAATGATTTTCTTCATAAAATGCGATTATTTTCTTTTGTATGCCTACATAATACTACTTTAATGGAAAATAAATAGTTCTATGGATGGTAAGATTTCAATAAGTTTAATTCATAGAAGAAATACTTAAATTATCATATAATGCACAAACAAACAAAAAAATTTCAGCCATGGAATCAAACATTCGCATGAATTACCACATTGTACCTATCAAACCATGAAACTCATATAATTCAACGTTGAACAATTGAAAATGCATGTAAATACAATCAGCACCAATTACGATGCATTCGCTAACCACATAGCGAACATAAATTGAGACATTTTTGGACTAACACAATAAGATAGATAGACAGATAACAGCGTTGGATATTCACACTTAAAAAAACAAAACATGATATTTATTAAATTTTGCAAAGTTTTGGAAATACTATTCTCTTCTTAACAAACTACTCCTTAGCCGAACAAACTGTTATATTTCAAGCTCAGGATTAGTTAAGCGTATTAGTAACATTATTTGCATCACTATAGTTTAGTAGAATAAAACCTATAATTCGCACCTACTCAAGAAATAATATTAGCAAACGCAAACTGCAACTATTTGCGAGTAAGAAACGCATATTCTTGCAAATCAATGCTGGTTTATACAAAACCTGCGCTCTCGTGCAATTCTGAAATCTATCGATCTTTCCTTTTGGTAATGCTGCTCACGATGAACATCTTACATAATTTTCTCGTTCTTACATTAGTATTCGTTGCTTTTCATTGCATTTCTGGCTGCGGTTGTATTGATTGTAGTTGCTGCTTCTGACTCATAGCAAATATAGTGGCATATCATGATTAATTTGTTTGCTACAATAAAATTTATTTATTTATGTTTCCTTTGTTAAGTGAAAAAGTGAGTTTAATAGCATCATACACTGAGAAAAAAATCAACTAGGACCTGGTTAATTCAACTAGGAAACGTAATGTTTTGGTGCCAAGATAAAATCTAGTTAATTTAACCAGAAATCTGATTGAAAATAATAAAAATGAATCTAGTTAATTCAAAGCTATATATGGTTAAACTCAATTAAGGCTTGTTAACCAGGAATCTATTTAAATGGACTAGGAAATTGCAAAAAAAAACACTTTTTTTATTTTACTGGCCGTTCCCCTAGAACCGATCGATTGACACCTCACTTGTCCCGATCGGACCCATTTTGTTTCCACTATAAATGTTTTTTCATATGGAATATTCATTTTCTGCAGCTCATTTTATTTTATTATTGGCCTTTCTATGACCATTACCAATTAGGACGCATCATTCATCGATTGGACAAACATTGATTTCCCGTATTTGTTCTAAATTTCTTTATCAGCCTGCGTTAGTAGTGCGCCACACACAAGCGCCAGAGAGCTAGTCTGGCAACATTCACAGATCTTCACTATGTACATATAGATAGTGTATAGTGTAGATTTAATGTTGCGTATATACAATTCTGAAAGCAAAAAAGTTATAACGAATCATAAAACATTATTTAGATTTAAAAAAAAAAAACAACATTTTCGTTGCAATGAAATCTAACAAAGAGAATACCAGGTTGCGGCGTCACCGATTTGGCTACGCCACAACCTGGTGGTCTCCTTTTTAGATTTCATTGTAAATAAAATTTTATGATTCGTTATTACTTTTTGCTTTCGGAATTGTATAGTATATACGACATCAAATTTAGATAAATTTCTATAAAAAAACTCAATGTTTACCAGCGTTGTAGATGCTTCCTGTTAAATTTATGAATTTCCTTGCTAAAAATACTGAAACACAAAAAAATCTACTAAGAATAAATTAACCAGCCAGAATGTTTAAAAAAATCAAGTTTCTTTTCCTTCAGTGTAGTATACTCGAACTGCTATTTTTTTTTTAAGAAGACAACCATCGTGATCGATTTTGAGATACTTCTTTCCAATTTTGTAGCCCGAGTTTTGGCTTTGGCAATTACATAATTGAAAGTTGAGCCTGCCTTTTCTACTCCGTAAATCAGATATTCTCTAAGCTAAAGCGCGTTGTATTCCAAGCCAGTCCATGAAGTCTGAAGCTCGTGACTCGTGTGACTCGGACTCCTTAAAGAGCAGTAATTAGTGGAATGAGTGGAAGTATCGTGCACGAAACTTAGCTAATAGAATAGTAAAATCTGCGTAGGTAAATCGTTAAAAGTGATCAGCAGCTCAAATTATCACCACCACCTCAAAAATTTAAATAGATTTTATTATGGTATAATTTTCAATATAAAATAGCTAAATAATATTTCATTTCGAAAATAAAATTTCATCTAAAATTGTTATGACAATAATGAAATATTGTGCAATGCAGCAAATTTTTAATGGAATATCAGTAAAAATAATTGAAAAAAACATATAAAATTTTTATGCTTAACCGCAAAAACCATAAAAAAATGTTACTGACATAAATTCTCTTGGCTTGTGGACACTGACACACAGTTTAGTGCCACACCCACTATTTTCAACTTCCGTAAACTATTTCTGCTATTTTTTACAATTTTATCAAACGCATGCTATCTTTTTTCATTTTCATTAAATGCAACCTCTCTCATTCTACTCATTCACAGCGTGTGCTTGACACTAGCATGCCAAAATGTCAGCCAGTGTGTGGCATAGCTTGACTTTTTTCGGGCTTCCTAAAGTGTACAACTTGACTTTTTTTTTTTTTGCTTCTGTTCATATAAATATATATTTTTGGCCTTTGAGCAAAACGTACATACATACATATACTATACTACTGCAAATATGTGTGTATTTGTATGTGAGAGTGCATACCAAACAAATGTCATGCTAATGGCACTGAAAGCCAAAAATATTAAACTTCACTCAGGCATGCATGCAGCGATTTATACTAAAATATGTCAGTGAATGTGTGTGTCTGTATGTTAGTGTTTGTGTGTGTTGTTGTGGAAAGCAGCGATATGCTGCATAGTGTTTATGGTTTCGTATGTAGGAACTTAATAGATATGAAATTTTGCAAATTTTGTTCACTTAAAGCTAAGTTTAGCTACGATTTCTGTAGAGTTTTAGTTTTTAATTGATGTGTTGTGTAATAAATATTGCTCATGAATATTGTTTTATTAGCATTTAAAAATTAGACGATTTTGTTAAAAAACAATGTCAGTCAACATGGTTTCAAAAAATTATTCCTAAAATAATTATTATTATTCGAAAATAGTTTCTCAAAGCGAATGTTCTTAAAATTGAATCCAATGCATGCATACCTTTGTTCTTTAACATAATTTCTAAACATTACAACTACGTATTTGTATAGTACTCCAAATAAATTCAGTAACTATGTGGCTGAAATTACCTAGCAACTCATACCAATGCAAATTGGAAAATAAAATTTATGCCAAAGATTTTGATCAACAAAAGCAACAACATAGGTCTACCATGATGATGACTCCTTTAACTTCTGGCAACTTGTCCTTTGGTTCTGTGTGGCCTAAATGATACTTCAATCTCTCTCATATCACTTAAATACATCGTTGCTTATCCAAGCAGCAGTAACAACTTGTTTGCTTTTGTTTTTGTTGTTGTTGTTGTTGTTCTTGCCATTGCAATAATTTCTATTTCTCTAATTTTGAAACGGAAGTGCAACTCATTTCTGCTTGAATGCCTTAGACATGAAAATACATAGTTACAGTTATAACAACAACAACAACAACAGCAAGCAGACCGCATCAGTTGTAATGAATTTGTGTATTTTACGGATGCCCGGATGTTGTTAACGTAAATTTTGCAAATCTTCTTGTTGTCATGTTGTTTGCATCTCTATCGTTTTATGTCTTATCGGAAAAAAATGTTTTTATAGTTTGCTTTGCTACTTCTGCTTCTGTTGCTTGCAAGTCCTTGTAATTGTTGTTGTTGTTTCTTCTTGTGATGCTCGAATACATTTCCTTCCGTTTTAAGACTCAATGACAACAACAACAGCAGCACGAATTGTTGTTATGTTAAGCTTCATTTTTGTCTACACTTTAACTCCAGCTGCGGAATTGTCGTTATTTCCTGCATTTTCTGTGCTGCTAAACCTAATCGCAGTGCTATTTTGAAGCAATTTTTAAGTGCAATGAGAAAATACTAATAACTATAGCTAGGGGTTCTAAATGGGATGATCCATAGCAAGGTGTATGATTTTGTGGAGTAAAAGAAATATATATACGATGTTATTTACCCACACTTTTCATAAACTATTCACATGGAAACTTACAAAGCTTCAATTGCGTTTCAAAAATGTATTTATGTCCACCTCTTGATTTCATTTGAAACGTTTCTGAAACGTTAGAGAAACCTTGTAAGAATAATGTCAAAGAAAGTAAAATTTTTTTATTGCGCCATTGGACTCAAAAACTTTTTGGTTCTTTTTTATCCGCATCATCACTTGCATAGAAACTTAATATGAATTTTTCGTAACGTATCTTAATTTATAATAGACAAAAAACAACACTTAACATAGCATTAAACAGTGAACCAGCCTGGCAGCATTCACACATCTCTTTCATAACCATGTACTGACATTTGATGTCGGATGATGAAATAAGTTATATCGAATCGTAAAACATTGTTTAGAAGTCATTAAAAAAATTTAGTAAACATTAAATCTGAAACTTTTCAGAAACCTTTTCAGAATATGAAAAATTTCGTATGTAACTTGTCAGAATCTGAAACCTTTCAGAATGATTGCATATGAAAGATTACATTTGAAATATATAAGAAAGATTTCTGCAATGAAATATTTTAAATGAATCCTTTCCACTGAATTTCAAGCTTTGAGTAAATTTTCCAAACACTAATTTAAAACTTACCCAAAGTTAATCTACTGTACACCATATCGGAGACATTGACTATCCATCACTTTCACTCATACTCATTTATTTTATTTGTACGCTGTCTCGCTTTTAAACGGTTTTTACTTGTCGTTAACTGCTGCTGTCGTTGTTATTGCAACTCTTATTGCATCTATCCCTCTATTGGTGTTGTAATCTTTAGTAATTAGTTGCTGCTGCATCTTGCTGTCATTATATGCAACAGCACTATAGAGTGAAAGCACCTAAAAGTATGTGACAAATTTAAGTCATTAAGCGTTTACTGCATTACCTACAACAACAACGTTAGATGTACTGATATTTGTTTTACGTTGTAAAACTTACAACTGTGCTGTAATTTAGTTGTTGTTGTTGTTGTTGTTTTTGTTGCAATGTTAAGCATTTGTCAACATAACTTCACTATAGGTATGTGTGTATGCAACATTTATATTTATAATTCATTTAAATTGCTTTATTGGTTTAAGTGTTTCACCAGCAGCAACAACAGCAACATTAGATATTCTGTAGACTTACAAATCTCTGATGTTGTTGACAATTTGTTGATTGTTAGAAATTTAAATACTTTTGTTTTTCATATTAAATGTTCTGGCAAAATTGTTCTTGTCTTATGCTGTGACTACTTTTGCTTACATCCGATTTGATTTGTTGTTGCTGCGATTGTTGCGTAAGTCAAATGCATTTTGCCATTTAATTTGTAGCAGCACCAGCAGCAGCAGCTGTTAAATTCTTGTTGAGTGCAATTTCATGTTATGACTTTTCGTATTTAAATCTCTAACAAATCCGTAAAGTTCTTGCTTTACAAGTCAAGTATTTAATTTAGAAATCTTTGAGTGCAACATCATCGTCATCATCTACATCCTCATCCTCATCCACTGCTTCTTCAAATTCTCTACTTTTAATATTCTTTTGTCTTTTGTTAAATGAAATTCTATTGTGAAATTGAAACGGTAGAAGCTTAGAAGTTTAATTGTTGCATTTAACACTTAAATAGATTTGCAGTAATAGGAGGAAAATGGTGCAATTTTGAATCTTTTAAAGGATACAAACTGGAAAAGATAAGAGACAGCATGATATTTTTCAATTTAACCTTTCAAAAGTTTGTTAACTCTTTCATTAAAAACCAATTCACAACAAATAAATAACTCAATTTTCATGTTTTTCAAAGTTTAAAGCAAAGATAGCAAAATCGAACAAAAATTAGTTATTCCGGCTTCATATTTGGGTTTCGCAAATTTGCGCATTGGTTCCTTTAATCAAGTGATTAAAGATTTCCAGCTCCTTTACTTAGCTCTCCTGGCCATGCCTGGATTAAAGTACATTAAAACAAGCAAGGTACAGCAGTAGTTTGAATGAAATCCACTTTTTGAAATATTTCCGCCGTGTTGAATAAATTTTTCATATGTAAACCTCATACAGTGGCGAACAGTGAAATCCGGACAAACAAAAAAATTAAAAAAAAGGTTTTTACGATCCCGACAACCTCTTTGTTTTGTAGGTATGGTTATTTTTACAGGTATGACAATATCTAAGTATAAATAGAAGTTATACTTATACAAAGCGGATAAGCGCGAGATTTTGACGTTTCGAATACGATACGGGAAATTTCTACTAGAGTAGGCCGACTTTTTGCAAATGTATTCTAAAACTGGGCCGACAGACTACAGAAGCTGATGATCGACTTTTAAAAAAGATTAGTCTTAAAAATCACTTCACACTGTAGAAATTAGAAAATAGTTTATTGAATGTGGAGTAATAAAAATTTCTCTAATGCCATGCAGCAGCAAGCTATGGTGGTCATAAAAGCGAAGGGAGGAACAACAAATTATTGATACCTGTTTTTTCAATCCTAAATATTAGTTCTTAAAATACCTGCTTTTTTTTATCAATAAAGGACATATTTCAGTTTTTTTGCTAAAAGTAGATGTTTATGGTGTGGTTTTTCGACCTACAGCAAAATATTTTAAATAAAAATTATTTGCTCCTCTGATCCTTGCATCAGATTTTTGAATCGATAAAAATTTTGTTTTGTTTGTCCGGATTTCACTGTTCGCCACTGTATGTATTATTTATTAGTCTATTTCGCTTCATAAGCTAAAATGTCGTTTTAAGGCGGTCATTCAACATTATAGAAAGCTTTCTGAAATAGAAATTAAAGATTTCTGAAATGTAACTGAAGCTTTGTAAGATTTCATGTGATAGATTTCTGAAAGGTTTATGAAACGTTGCATATATATAGAATAACCAATCAATTCAATCCTAATACATCAGGTCTGCATCTGGGGATGAAAGAGTCACAAAAAGTCTTCGGTCTGGTTAGGAGCCCGAAAAATAAGCATCCTCCTTAAATTTTATTAAAACTATTCATTTCAATAAACTCGATTTAATAAAAGGCAAACATTTACAGACGCAACTTTGCTTCATCGGATTTTAATCAAATTAAAAGTCAATCGTTCACCATATGGTTCGAAACAAAGTTTTTTTTTTTGCTGCAACTGAAAACTTTTTTTTTTGTTTTTAATTGTTACGGAAACATAAGCCAACCAACTTCACTAATAGCAATTAATTTAAGTAACAACAGCACAGCTCGCACTTCATTAGCAGCTTCTTCAATGAATTCACTTTTACTTTTACCACGCTGCATACAACGACGTATAGCGTGCCAACCTCCCTCCCTCGGAAAGAAAAATATGTAAACGCTTACTTTTACGCTCATTTAAATAATTGTTTTGATAACTTTTCAAATTTGCAAACATTAAAATTTGCATTTTTGCAATTTCGTGCAAGTAAAAGTTTGTTTACCGAACCGGAGAGAGAGAGGTTTGAGGGTCCATGGGGTATATGCAAATGGAAAATACAACAACAACAGCAATCTAAATTATGCATATTGTGTCTTAGAAGTTTTACAGTTTTGACATTGGCGTCATAACCACATACGTCTTTCTCTACCTTTATCTTTATCTACATAGACATCGAAGAATGTGTGTGTGTATGTGATCCTGCTTTCCGGTTTTCTATTTAATAAAATTTTCACATTTTCTTTCAATGTTTCCTTAGCGTATTTTCATAGAACTAAAATCTTGTGTGGATTCTGTTTTTTTGCTTTCTATTTGAATTTTTGAATTAATGCGTATGTCTGTAGCGTAGTGGCGTAACAACAGACTTTGGGATGACAAAAAACACAGAGAAAATATCGACGAATTTTCACTCGATAGACTTCAGAAACTCTGCTGCAGCTCTGCTCATTGTTGAACATTGATATCGTTCTATTAATGTGGTACGGAAAGAAAAGTTGCGCTCCCGATAAATTGGAAATTATACGGAAAATACTACACGTCACCGATGACCTTGAAATACGTTATTCTTGGGGTTATTCTGAGCAAGTCTACTATAAACATATTGTATATAGAGCATGCTGGGGCCTCGTCTTTCAAATTTTTATTGAACTTGAAAGCCCATAAAATCATTAAACGTTCAGCTTGGTTGATATGTATTTTCCGGTCAACTGACCTCTCGTTAAGGAAGCAAAAAATGAAACCTGAAATTTACGATACTGTCAGTGCTAACCTATGAAGTATACGCTGAATAAGGAATGAATTACGTTTTTGCTTGCATAGAATATATTTTGGTGTTTAAGTAAAACAGGGTCTGCAAACTTCCTTGGACGTTTTTTTGCATCTTCCTACTACTATTGCTTTCTTATTATTTATTTTGTTATCTTGGCAACGTCGTCAACGTTGGCTTGGTTAGTCTTCGTCCTTTGGTGAGCTTTTTTTATATATAGTTTTTTTGGTGAAAAACATTGAACTTGACTTGACTTCACTTAAGTTGAGTTGCGGGCGAAAATTTTAATCATAAAAAATTATGCTAAATAAATATTATGCATGCCATACAGTTAACGATTTAGCTAGACAGCCAGCCAGCAAGCATGCAGTCGAAAGACAAAAACCAGCTAAGGATAACCGTAGTATACTCATGTGTATAGCTTGTCTATGTGAGTACGGTCTAAGTTATTTAGCTCTTGTATGTACATATATATATTAGAGCGGTTCAAAAAAAAACATTTTGATTTTTTCACGATGTGTTAGTGGATTAGTTGCCTACCCATTTTCGAAAATATTGATTTACAAAATGTTGCAAGCTAAAGAGGTTATCAAATTTTGCAACAAATTGGGTATGATTTTCGAACTATTATCGATCGAGGAATTTGAATCCGTGATCAGTTTTTCTTCTTCTTCTTTTTTCTTATAAAAAAAATTTAAAATTGCCCGGACAAAAATTAAAAAATGCCGATTTTCTACTTTCAAGTTGCAAAATCGGCCCATATTATTTTATCACCGATCCCGCTGTACAATATTTTTAATGAATTTTTATTTGCTTAAAAGAATGCCTTGAACCGAATATCATTATCTTATTTCAAAACCAAGAATTCTACATTTTTCTAAATTAACATATCTGGCATAATTTGAAGTTTTTGAAAATCTTAAACGTTGCTCGAAATTGTCTCGGGAAATACTCGAGTCATGTTGTGTTTTGTGCGAATCTATTGATGGCTTCCTGAATGTCAATAGAAGCATTGTACTCGACAGTGAGTACAATAGTCTGTTGACACAGTAAGCTCACTCATGCAGACCTCCTAGTACCTATGACATTCACATTAATAAAATCTAATTAGAAAACGCGTAACTGATCGTGTTTTAGCCATTTATATATCATTGTCATTGTAATAAAATAAGAGCCATCTGTAGCTACATACTTTCTTAACAATTTTTATATATTTTTCTATATTTTTTTAAAATTTAAAATTTTATGATGCATTCGTCAAGGTTTCACCGGTTAGAGTAAATAATTTATCTAATATTCCAAACTTTTTCGGTGTAATAGGTTCATTTTTGATTTCGACAAGAGCATCATGGAGATTTTGCTTTTCTTTCTGCTCTGTAGTTGATAATCCTTTCCATAGTTTCTCAATTTCTTGAACAGATTGATCAGTAAATGTCTCAATATTTCCAGTTAAATCTTTATTTGCAGTTTCGAGAGCCTTACGAACATTCTCATATTGCTCTGTAGGAGTTGTTGTTTGATGTACAATTTGGCTGAAATACCAAGAAATTTGTCTTATTTCCATCATAAGTTGATTCTTTTCACGTTTTTCATCCTCCAAATTAGTTGTAGTAGATTTGGTGTGTGCTTTCTCCAAGACCTTCTCCAATTCAGTTAATTTTTCTTTAAGTTCTGTATTGGTTGTATCCTTATTGGTTTGTACATCATTTATTACAGGATCAAAACTTTTTTTTGTTACAGCAAATACTTGATCAAGCAATTTGATATACCATTTTGTCACATGACGCTTCAAATGGTCTTCGTCGATTTTCTCTTCAGAGGAGTGCTTAGATTCGTCCTTGCTTGTCTCTTCAGAGGTGTTGGAAACGACACACTACATATTTGAAATAGTTTTAATGAAAAGGATTAGTATTTTTTTTAATATTAATTTTAATTTCATTTTTTACTAACCTGTGCTAGCAGTAAAGTGCCGAATAGTAAAAAGAAATATTTCGTTGACATTTTGCTTTTGCGGTGTTATAACCTGCAGCTTTTAAAATGTTAATAACTTTTTGCTTCTACAGGCAGCGTATTTATACTGTGAATTTTCAAGCAACTCATAGATCTTTAAATTGATATGTTATCAATTTAGAATAATCTAATGAGGTCAAAGTTAAGCGCTGTTATTTGTTTACATCACATATATTTTGTGTGAATTCGCTAGTTATTCGATTCGATACGAGTATTTTCTACTTATTAAGGTAGGAATTTCTGATTTGTTTTTCATCTGGGTATGTTTCGTTTTTGGAGTATACACATACATATGCATGTATGTATCTAGGTGCATTTTGTATTCGACGGGTACTATTAAAATTGATTCCAGTAATATTTGACTTACAACATTGAGTTCCTCAATTAGTTTTATATTCTAGATCAGCGAAGGGCAAGCACATGTACTTTTTGCCCTCGGTGCCCTTTCCGTTATTCGACGCACAAGCAAGCAACCAAAAGTTCGCAGTTGAGGTCTAATGAAAACAAAAACAACACACATGTATGATGAATGTAGCAATTGTTTTTGTTTATACTGCAATTTGGTTTTTTTGTGCTGTTGGCGAATTTAGAAATGAAAGCAGAAAAACTTTAAAATTTAGTTTGTTGTTGCTTGATGTTGTTATTGTGTCCTTTTGCTAGATTTTCGTGCGCACCACTGATCTAGAAACTACTTTGTTTGAAATCGCGAGTCTAGGCTTTTACTGCACATAATGATTTCATACAACGAGCCTTTTTTCACCCAAAAACTAACCCCAAAATGTTTAGCGATTGCTAATGCTTTTAATGGGTATTTTTTTATATAACGATTAGCAATTTTTCAAAACCTATTTGTGAAAATGCGGAGGCTCGAAATTGATTTTAGACCCATAGTTTATTTGGAAAAGTTGCTCAGAATTGTCCGTAGAATATTGTCTTGCCATACCCTTTGATGACTTTTTCCCGCCCGAAGAAATCGACCCGCCCAAATGTATATATATAACGCCGTAGCAGAAAATTTCAGGTCTATTAACTTAGAAAAATGCAGATATCTTGGTTTTGAAAAAAGATATGAATATGCGGTTTACGGTTTTCTCTTATGCAAATAAAGGTACATTAAAAATAATGTACCACTAGATCGGCGGTAAAATATTATATCAAGATTTTGCAACTTGAAAGTAGAAAATCGGCAGTTTTAATTTTGTCCGGGCAATTTTCCATTTTTTTATATGAAAAGAAGAAGAAGAAGAAAAACTGATCACGGATTCGAATACCTCGATCGATAATAGTTCGAAAAGCATACCCACTTTGTTGCAAAATTTGATAAGCTCTTTAGCTGCACCATGTTTTAAATCAATATTTTCGAAAATGGGTAGACAACTTAAAACAGTCGTCGGCAATCCAGTTTTCAAAATTGATGAAAATCCGTATGGGTTATTTTTTCCAGACATATAGGGCTATTGTAATTCACTGACACATCGTGAAAAAAATAAAAAAGTTTTTATTTTGAACTGCTCTAATGTATATTCATGTGAATGTATGTTCTTTTTTTTTTTAGTACGGCAAGTGCAGCAGATATGATACACAGATGTCTGGGCTATAGTTAGGAAATTTTAGAAAATTGAAAATATCCTAAAAACTTTTGGTTTGAAAACTTTTAAACTTACTTAGTAAAAGTGGAAGAGGTTCAAAAAGTCAAAACATTTGAAATATAGTACATAATGTGAAATCTGAATGTATTAATTTTTTAGGTTGAATTTGAAGATTACAATTTCATACCTTAGAAATGGAAGGAAGCTTCAGAGAACAAACTTTATTTTTTTAGATAAGAATCAAAATTATGGAATGTAAGGGTTAATAACATTTTTTTTCGTATAAAAAGTTAAAGAAAATTTTATGTTACGCCTGTCGAAATGGCTGCATGATCAATAAGATAGAGCCACATAGAAAAATTATTTGGGTAGGCCAAATTACTTGGAGAAATGCAATCAACCATGGCTAACACAACATTAATAATAAAAAAAACTATGAACTGATGATATCAAGGGGAGAATCAGCAGAGCACAGAACCTAATGGAGATATATCATAAAATCCTTATGTTCAGTATTGATTGTGCTTGGAATCATTACTGCTGAACTCTAAGAGAAGCTTACAAATAAAATTAAGTTAAGTTTTTTTATAGTTTAATTTTATCATCAGCCACATTTACATAAAGTTTAAATGTTTTACAATATTTCAAGCATTATTGAAGTTTTCCCTCAAGCATAACTCTTATAAAGCTGCTCTTGAGCATAACCGTTCACATAATATGGGGCGCCATAGTAAGAAGCAAATGGATAACCACTGCGATAAGTGACAAATGGAGTAGTTGCTGGATAAGAGCGTGCAACTGGTGCGAAATGTGTGCGCACTGCTGGTGCGATAATGGAACGCACAACATTGGCACGATCGTGAACAATTGTCGAACTCTGATGCGAAACAGCTGTGGGAACACGTTCCACATATTCACCGACTTTGGCAAAAGTTGGTTCAGCGATAGCCACATGTGTTGGTTCTGCAATTAAAGCTGTCTTAAGCAATGGTGTTCCATAGCTGATAATCGATGTTGATCTCACATCACTTGTGGGCTTGGCTGAAATAATAGCAATTAGCGCGAGGAATGTAAACTGAAAAGAAAAAATATATTTTATATTCTTTTATATGTATTGTAATAATTTTTAATGAGACAATAATAAAAATGATTTTTATTTTATTTTTTCACTAAAATGTTGACTTGACTTGATTAAGTAAAAATCTAATTAATAAGCGTTTCTTGACATTAACGAGCGCTTAAATAAAAAGCTTCTTACCTAGGACTCAACTGATAAGCTTACTGAATATTTTATTTATTTATTTATTTTTATTTTTTTTATTAATATGGCTGAGTATAACTTACCAACTTGAACATTTTGACCTGTAGAATTAATTTCAAAACTTTTAAAACAATGAAACTCTTAAACTATTGAAATTATCGCCTTATTTTCTTCAAGGTTTGTGCTCCTGTTAACAACTACAGTTTGAATACTGCATCGCTTTGATGTGCTTTTGTATTTATATTGTTTTACTTTATCCTATTCAAGCCTTTGACTAGCATAGGTACTAGCAAATTGCTCTTCAGTCTCTCACAGATTAAACCTAAATGAAATAAGATATGTTCTGATACACACGAACAAAAATTACATGCAATCCGGCAATAACTCTGTACCCGCATTCAAAAGACCAATCAAAGCATTACAATCAATTTTGATGTCATTAAAATAAGAAGTCAAGGTTGTCGCTCTTTAATGAGCCAACTGACCAACATCTTCTCGATGCAACATAGTTTGTTTTTGTTTTTGTAATACGTTTTTGTTCTTAAGGAATATATGAAAGTGAAGGGCACAATTTGTTTGAATGTTCCTTAAAAGAATGAAGAAAAATTAAAATATACTGTACTTTTTTTGAATTTAATTGGTTAAGTTTTGATGTCTGACTTTCCTGTTGCCGTTGGCAGATCATCAGCAATGGTTTTACACTTATGTTGCTACAAGTCCGGGAAATAGCGTCAAGAAACATGTACCATTTACTTGATTTTCTATTTAGTTATTTAAGGATCGTCTGAATATAATGCCGCCAACGATCATGATGTAACTAAATATTCATATTGGAAAATATAAGCAAATGCATAAATATTTTATGACGCTACCTCCCAGACTATACATATGTTGACAATCATTTTTCCTACTGTACCCTTCTATACTCAACTGTCAGCCTTTGCATGAAGGTGCGAAGGCATATGTTAAACATGAATACAAGTTTGCATGCGTAATTATGTCGCTGTCAATGTGGTTTGCAATATTACCGCTAATGTAACCTTGTCACCAGTCAAGTTCAAATGCAATGTTGTTTTAATTAACTGTTGTCGCTATCAATTGCTTTAAAGCCGGTTTCAAACTGCTGTCACATTTTGTGCCTTGAGGATTAAGTTAACTAGTTGCCAGTTGTTTGTTTGGTTTTTTTGCCGGTTATTGCGGTAGTGTATTAGCATGGCTGTAATACATAATTGATGTATGGTATGCTGTTATGCCCATATTGTGGTCAATTAAGTTATTCACTATAAAAAAGAGCAAACATTCCAAACTTAAGATATGAATATTCTTGTGTATATGCAAAGCAAAATATCTCTGGGTGTGAAAACGTACCCAACGGAAAAATAGATTGCTTCCTGATGATTCCTTGACCGCTCTTTTCCCATCAGTCAATGGCACTTCCACCTTCGTATAAATTTTCAAAAAAACAATATGGGATAACAAATTTACGGAAATGAGCTCGAAATGCTCCCTTTCAATATCCAACAAATGATGTTCAAAATCAATTTTCGAAATTTATACCTCGCAAAAAATCTTCCGGGCATGACCCAAAAATGTTTCTTTCCAGGGTAGGGAGTCACCCCTAGTGCAGTGATGGAGCTAGAATTATTGGCGCTAGGGCCTTAGTGCCATATTTTATGCCTTCTTACGTGAATAAAATTTTGAAATTTTTATAAAAAAAAAGGTTTAAAAAAAACAATCACCAAACTTTCTTTACGCATGTTTCATCAATAAATTCAAAAGTGTATCATCATCACATTAAAATTTTAACCAAGTTTTGAAGTTCGAATCAATAAAAATTTTTTATTTAATATTATTTGCAAATCCTTGTAAAAATGGTCCTCACGTTTCTGTTCCCTTCATTCCTTTAGCTCCGCTACTGCCCTAGTAATGTCCTAAATTTTTTATAGACCTTTCAACGTCGATTTTAGCAAAAAACAAAATGTTTCCAAACATGGGCGAACGATCCGGAGCCGTTTCAGTGATATCGAAAATCTAAGTTAGACCTAGCCCATCAATTGATGGACTAACTTTTTTACGAAAATGTGCCAACAAAGTTCCTACCCAGGTTTCGGGGCCATCCCTAGTGATATCTAAAATACATTTTCGACCTTTCTGAATGATTGGTGTCAAGAAAATTTTCGGGAAATGAGCATGGTTCTACGGTTCACATGTGCCAAACAATCGCGGTCAAAATTAATATTCATAAAAATATATTGTTGGAGTTTTTTGGAACAACAAAGGTTGCACAATCCAGCGATTCTTTCCATCGAGCATTCCATAATTCATATTTGGACTTTGATAATATAATTCACAATTTTGCTAGAATGGAAGCCCATAAAAGAAACAATTTTGATTTTCGCCCAGAATTCTTTATCATGTATAAGTGTATGTAATTTAAAAAGTGCATAAAATTATAATATATATCGTCGGTGATCAAGTAAAAATCGATGAATTAAGGGCCTGTTCAAAAAAAATTTATTTTAATTTTCCTGAAAAGTGTTACCCTTTTTGCTCGTCAATATTAAAATAAGGTCGAATTTATAACATTTTTTTGCTCACCTTCCTTACCACTACCAAACATTTACGACAATCAAAAATTTACGTTTTCACATTTACGACAATCTACATTCCAAAATAATTTGACCTTTTTTTTAGCTCGATAAAAACCATATTATAATTATCTTAAATTAAAGCCATTAAAGGCTTTCACCTCCAATTAACGGCCTCCTCTGCGGCCAACGGCTTTACCATTCAATTAACGGCCACCTGGTAACCCTGTTTATTTCTTATGTTATAATCAGATCAGAGTCACCAAGTTCAAATGATTCGACCATTCCCAAAATAAAATAATTTTTCCTGAAAAAGGTACCAAGTTCTTTTTTTTTTGGGAAAAAGTAGATGAAATTTTTTTTAAGTCGTCAATATTAAATAAGTTGTCAATATTAAAATAGTTCATATAAAAAATGGATAATTTTTTTTTTAGTCACCATATATTCCCACGGCTTTGACTTGCCATTAACGGCCTGGCCGCGTCAAAAGCGGTTACTTGGCAAGCCTGGTTATAATTCATATAAAAACAGATTAAACTGAGGTTCATTAAAATTACCTTGAATAAAAAACAAACAACATGTGGACCCAAGTTTAAAAATTTCCCAAAGACATCAGAGTTTGTTGAGAAAATTTAGATCTGTGAAATTGTTAATACTCAATTTTACCCTTAAAAAAAGAATTGAAAGGGAAGTAACACCATTTGGTAGTGCTTTATTAACTTGGCAGCACTTTTTACGAGCTGTTCAGCTGTTCCAGCTCCATTAAAAAAAAAGTCAATAGCTTAGCAGCAACCAATTATTAGCTAAAGACGGAGCAAAGTGGTTTAGTTGCAGTCAACTTTTCAGATAGTATATACGGTGATGCCTCTTGTATTCAAGAATATTAAATAATTTTTGTAAGTAAACAGAAATAGTTAAAACTTATCAAAATACTTTGCCGCATCGCGATCGATTCAACTGCACTAAACAGCTGATTTTGACATTTTACAAATTTGATGACAACCGCAATGCAATGAATTTTGTGGATGCGGTGAGCCCTAAACTGTACAATTTTCACAAACAGTGCTTTACAAACTTTTATTTTGTAGGTAAAAGAATTTCAAACTTTGGGTTGCGCCGATCAGACGAAGTGCGCTTTGGCATGTCGTGTTTATTTGGACTTGCAATTAGGTAATGTTAACAGATTGCAAATATTCTCATTTTTTAGTTACTCACTACAACAAAATTAGACCTTTCTCACACCTGAATGAAACCCATTGTTATAGACTTACCTATTCTTAATCTGATTCTGTAGAATTGCCATCTTAATTAGCATATAAATATTTAAATTATTTATTTCAGATAATAGAGTAACAGATTTGGAAAAAATATATGATTCCTCACTGGATTTAATATATTTGCGTGGCAAGCGTGCTGGTGTTACGGTAAACTTTGTGCCTTTCTTGAGCTGCCAAGAGTTGGATCTTCAAGAAGTCGAAAGAATTCAGACCAAACTTACTGAAGATAATGAGTCGGAAAGGTATTTCTATTTGGGTTAATTAAAATTTACAATAATACACTGAAGCTATTTTTTATTTACAGCATAACACTAGCTATATGTGATACGACCTCGACTATACTCTATTATCAAATAACTAATGGTGTTGTAGAACACAAGAGCTAAGTACATGGCTAAGGATAGTTCTACTAAAAAGCTCGAAAACAAAAATTCATCTGTAAGATACATATTTTATCAATAAAAGAATATGCATAAAAATCTTATAAACCATATATTTTATTGCATAATTTTCTTAAATGAAATTAACAGTTCAGTATACAGGATGGACTTTAACCAAATTTAAATGCAAGGTTGGGTTACAAAAAAACTTGAATAGGGAATTATTTGGGATGTAATTTAGAATCAATATGCATTCAGCCGTGGTCAACTAATTAGAAACAGTTTGTCCTATAAGCTTTTACTACATTTAAAAAAAAAATTTCAGTGAACGGTTTTTGTTGTTGTTGTTGTTATTATACAAGCGCCCTCTTGCGGTTTACGTGTTTGTTGTTGGTTTTATTGAAGAAGTGACCTTTGGCTGAAGTGAAAATCAAGAGAAGTGCATAATTTGGCTGGCCAACTAATTAGAAACAATAAGTTGGGTTCAAGTCAGTAGCAAATTTCTGAACCTTGAATTAATTTTACTGGTAAGTTATTAATCAGATAAAAACCCCAGTTGTGCAGAAGTTAATTCACTGGGTTTCAGATACTCTTGAAATGACAAAACCACGAAGTTGTGACCCAGCAACCCGAAGAGCGATTGTCGAAATTTTTAACCTCAAAATGTCTTACCGATCTATTGCCACACACTTTGGTTGCTCAGATAAGAAAGCTTATGGTGCTATTAAACACTTCACCACTTTTAAAACGACAGAAAACGTGCCAACAAAAAAGCGACCTTGTAAAACAACGGAAAGAACAAAAGTTTCTTGAATGACTATATTAGACCCGAAAATAGCCTCTAGGGGGATTAAACTCCAAATTTTGGATATTATGATATCCACTCTTACTGTAAGGAGACGGTTGGTTGAATTTGGACTACATGGAAGAGTTTCACGCATGAAGACAAAAAACAAAGAAAAAGATTTATTGAGTTTGCAAAGGATTACCTTGGGTTTACTTAACTCTGTATTCTCAACCAAATATTTCATTAAAACATAAAAATATTCCAGTGTCGAAACCTCTTTTCGAACTGACGAAGCCTCCTTTAACGTGGGAGGTTTCGACATTTTTTTTACATTTGTTTTTTCCACACAATTCCAAAAATAACAAAAATAATGAATTTTTGGTAATTTATAAACGTAGCACACATATTGATGTTCAACTTATGTGTATTCAAAACAACATGCTGAATTGCATTTCCGAGAAAATATTAGTTTTTTGTTAGGGTGTCAAAACCTCCCCCTTCTCCCCTACATCAAAAGATAAAAAATCGCGAAATTTTTTTTGGGTTTTTAAAATATTTTTTGAAACGAAATATCTCAAATCTTCAAAAATGCCATCACTGATTCAGAGTGGAAAAATGTTCATTCATTGTATGTATTCTTTAACTCTCTCACTTAACTTACCTTAATATTTTACTTTTAACTATGTACATCAAAGTTATCTTTTTTCAATGACGTATCCACCCGGCGTGAATTGCTTCGATTTTTCGTTTGCAGCTGCCAAGTCAGACACTCTAACTCTAACTCGGGTGTCATGAGGCAGACCACAAACAGTCGTGTAATATATGTACATACTTTAACTCAACTATACTTACGTTCCACATTTAATTGAAAACAACATGGTTAATTTATTTCTTCAAACTTTGAATTTTATTATTTATTTGGAATTTCAAATATTTAACGCAACTTTTTCTTTTGTATTTGAATTTTTGGAACCAGATAACAATTAAATTAAATACACATTGATTAACATAAAAGCTGTTACACAATTTTAAAACTTCGATTAATGTATTAAGTTCAAATGTACGTATTTTATTTTATTTTATTTAATTAAAATTTATATGTGGATTCATTACATTTATTTTGACTACAAAAATATGTTTTTTGTTTTTGTAATTTTATGCATAAATTGTAAATTTTTGCATATGCAAATAATGGTGTTTTTGTATAGTTATTTATTTTAGTTTTCTGAGTGGTGTTTTTATTTTAAGGTTAATTAATGATATTTTATGTAAATCATATGCAATGCAATTACATTATTGCCACTTTATTTGATGTATGAGGCACATTTTAAATGGGCTGCATTTATTTTCAAGTATTTTTTTTTTTTTTTTTTGTTTAGTGAGGTTTAAAATGTTAATTCCTTAATGGTTCATTTTGCTTTTTAAATATTAAGCTATAAACAAAAATAATAAACTTTTTAATAGCTGAAAAAAAGTTGATAAATTGAAACATCAGCTTGTTTTTATTAGACAAAAAAATGACATGTACACAACCTTTGGACGCGCGTTCATTCTGGTGGGTTAAATTTGGAATTTTAAATTTATTTTTATTTTTAATAGTTTAGTAATTAATTTCATTGTAAATTGTAACTCCACAGTTAAAAATTCTAAACATCCTATAATCATTATAATTTGCCTAGAAAAAGAAACTATCAAAACTTGGTCAAATAACTCAAATCAAACATTAACTAAAAAACACTGAAAAAACTGTTGGTTCTAAGAAAAATAATTTATTTAACATTCAATTTTCTAGCTTTAGTAATGGAAATTTAATTTAAGTTTTCAGGTTTCATGAAAACAAAGTTTCTATTACATTTTCTCAACGTTTCGCCGCCGCCTATGGGATTATCGTAGAAAAGTCAAAGTAAATCATATGAAAAAACCTAACGAAATAAATAAAAATCTAAAAATAAATGATAAAAAAAAAAATTATAAAGAAATTGTGTTTTAATATTTTTATTTTATTGTATAATTTTTTAATAATATTAAATTAAGGCATAATATTTAATTTTAAACTTTATATAATTAATAATTTTTAATTAAACTAAATCACTAAAGAAAAATTCTAAGAAATTTCAAATTATTTTTTACGCACATAATATAAAAATGTTATACTGTAAGGCGTATTTAAAAAGAAGACGTTGTTTTTTTTCAACTCAATAATATATATTAAATATGTATAATAATAATAATAAATGTAAGTTTTTGTTTTTAAAAATATGTATATTTATAATTTAAGAACTAATAAATTTTATTATATTATTTAACAAAAGTAAAGAATAGTTTTTTTTTCAATAATTTTTTGCTTAAAGCATTTACAGCTGAGGCGAGAAAATAAAGGAAGAAATAAAACACAATAATTGTTTTGACAAAAAGTATTAAAACTTTAAGTCACTACTGTAACTAATTTTAAAATTGAGCAACTTTTAAAAGTCTGCTATAGTTGATTGAAAATTGAGGCTCAATTTAGTAAAACTTAGTAATTAATTGTTATTTATGTATGCAATTTAAATGAGTGTATGTTGCTGTTGTTATAACAAAGAAATTGTTTTTTATTGAAACTACAATTATATGAAGTGCACTAGAAAATATTAAAAATATTTTTAATTTTACGTTTTTTAATTAAAAACATGAAACCATGCAAATTGGCAATTACGTTTTTACGAATACATAACAAGGCTATCAATGCGTGACTTATGTATGCTTGTGTAAATTTTGGGTATTTAATATTAATATGCAATTTTAATAAAACAAATTGCTTAATTTTAACATGAAAAGTATGTACTGTTTTTATTTAAATTTTAATTGATCAAATTTTTTTTTGTGTCATGCAGATAACGATTAAAAACGCCTTAATGTAAAATTGTTTATCATTAAAAAAAAAATGCTTGCATACCTAAAAACTTGTTGCTTTTATCTTTACATAATTTCATAACTAAATAAATATAATTTTTCACTTGATTTTGAAAAAAATACTTTCTATTTTATATCAATTTTCATTATAAAAAATTTTAATGTTTTATCATTATCATCATCCCTAGTGTTTTTTTTTTTTTTTGTATTATATAAAATTCAAAAAGTTTAAATTTCATGCTTAAATCAAAGCTTTAAATATTTTAATTAATTTTATATAACAATTTTTTTTCTTGTTTTCAATATTTTAATTGTATTGTATAATTAATTTCAATAATCAGCAAATATTTATAAATAATTGTTTAAAAAAAAGTAAAATTTAACGCTTAAGCTACGTTGTGAAAGAAAAACAAAAATAATGGTAAAGAAATAATAAAAAAACATTCAATATTATGGAGTTGCACACGCTCTTACTTCCTTTTAGTTTAAATTTTTTTATATTCAACACCAGTCCGCTGTATAGGTGAAATCATGGAAGAACAACTGTTCTTCATCAGTCAAAATTCTCGGTTCTTTTGGCGGTGTTAATTGCGGTTTTTCGGAGGTAAATTCCTCATCGAAATTAGAAACATCCTCCAGGTGATTCTGAAAGTAGTCAAAATAAAAGATAAGAAAGTGTTGTAGTAAAAATTTAGAAAAACGGCTGGATGAGCTCAATATTAATTTATTATATGCAGAGGACCATGAAAAAAACTTTTCTCTGGGATCAGTCGTTATGCTATTAAATGATTTGAAGTCGCGAAATTCGAATACAGTGCCCCTTTTGCCCCATCACACAATTTAATTCAACTATGATTTGTTTATTACAAATAAAGCCCAATAAAACTTTTTCAAAAATTTTCGTTTGAAACTAATGAAATTTAGTTTATAGTTCCTTTCCATCAAGTAGAATGTTTTTTAATATCATCATTTTCACAAAATCAATCAATGTTTTAAAATACTTGACGTGAAAACGAATATCGATTTCGGACTCCGAATTCGTAACGTTATATAGTTTGGATTGATTGAATGAAAGAAACTGTAATCCTATTTTATTGTTATCAATCAAAATATTGACGAGAACGAAGAATTAGTGTAATTTAATTCGAATGGAAACTGGAAAATCAATCTATAACGTATGAATTTTAACTACAAATACTCACAATTGTTGGCACAAATGGCGGTTTCACCTTGCGCAGCAATAAATCATCCCATGCAATAGAACGGAAGAATGCCTGTCGTTTAACATCTTCTGCGTCGCGCTCCGAAGAGCCCAAACGACGCTCTGGATTTTTGCGTAAAAGCTAAAAAAAAAGAGTAAAATTAAAAAGTTTTAAATTTAATGTATAGCAAGATATTTTTTCATTAGCAAATTGTATTTTATAATATTAAGTTTTTTAAAAAACAAAAGTAAAAAAAACTTACCCTTCGCATGATCGCAATTGCCTCTAATGATAAAAATCTGGGATAACGTACTTCATCGTTGACAATGGAATCGAAAACTTCCTCTTCATCATCTCCGGGGAAGGGAGACTATTATATAAAAAAAGAAAAATAATTTAACAGAATAACACAATCCACGCCCTAGTGCAATTCAACCCAAAACAGTTGAATTTAATCTAAGTCAATTCATTTAAACCTAATTCAATCCAATATAACATAAGTCTCACTCAATACACTTGAAATTTATTTAATTCGAATTTATTCAATTCAAACTAATGTAATTCAAATTAATTGCATACAAATAATGTATGTATGTTACTTCATTCAATTCAACTAATCCCCGATAATATAGAGTTTCTACAATAAAAATATTTACAACGAATTTTGAACTTTGAAATTTCTCATCGTTATGTTTCTGACCCACATTGAACTCAACTCAAATAGTAAAAATGTTGAATTTTTAACTCACCTCTCCCACAAGCATTTCAAATATCAAAACACCCAATCCCCACCAATCAACCGCACGTGTATACGATGTTTCCGTAAGCACTTCGGGTGCCAGAAACTCAGGTGTGCCACAAAAAGTGCCAGTACGATCACCAAAGCCCATACCCTCTTTACACAAACCAAAATCAGCAATTTTAACATAACCTTTAAAGAAAACAAAATGTAAACATAAATAAAATTTTATATTTAAAAATCGAAATATACTATACTCTTAAAAAAACAGAAATAAATTTCAATTCACACTCACCTTCTGTGTCCAGCAACAAGTTGTCCAATTTTAAATCACGATAAATTATCTTATTCTCATGCAAATATTGTAGACCAAGCACCACGCAAGCTGCATAAAAGACCGCCCGCGGCTCAGAGAAGACATCTGTGTGTATGTGCATCATTAAATCGCCACCGGCAGCGTATTCCATTACAAAACAGACGTGTAGCTGTGTTAATTGAGAGATAGTGAGAAGGAAAATGGAGCAAATGTATTTAAACTTCAAACTGAATAGCAAGGACGAAGAGCAGAACATACATAAGAGGATGCTCTTTAATTGTTTACCAAATGTATTTATTTTAACATGACTGACATTGAGTAGCAAAAATTTTATCTATGAAATAATTGAAATGTAAATGAAAAGAAAATGTTTTTCTAAAGTGATCTAAAAAGATTAAAACATTTTATTACTTATTTTGAGGAAGCGACAATCAATTAAAATTGGATTTTAATTTAGCGCATTCGAAATATAACAAAAAATAAGCAAACAATGAAATATCAAAGTATCAACTGCTACAGTTAACCGCTTGAAAATGTTACTCATATGTCATGGTGAGCAAACATAGTTATACTTCAAAGTCAGATATCTCAACTTCGATGCAATGTAGATCCTTTTTGCCACATTACTTTTTCTTTCACTTGATAGCTAAATAAAAATATATAGTTTGACTTATGGCGGTATAAAGAAATTGACTTAATTTGACATTTGATTTATATTGAGTTATTCATTTTTAGCTTATTTTTTTGTGCAAAATTAACAAAAAATATTAGGACATGTTAGCGCTAAATAGCAATGCAGCTGATATATTAAAGATTGAAGTAACGTAGTAAATGATTTGGAAATTTCGCACATTTCGATATAATATAGATCATGTTTTTGAGTTCATTTTGTCCAACATTTGAAAGCTTTGTAAAAATTAGTAGCTTGATTAATGGCTGTTTAAGGTGAAGGGCGTTACTGACATTTGATGTATTATGTTTTACTGGGAAGCAAAAGCTTACTATGTTTTCAAAATAAAAGGCTTTAAGATAATAAGTTGTAACATCAGTTTTAGCTCAACTAAAGCAAAGATTTATTTTGGCAAAAGTTCTTATTTATTGAAACTATCTTTTTAACTGAAAACACACGAAAAGTTACACAATTTTATCCCCAGCTTAAAGAGCTTTAAAACCAGCGTGAAAAATAGGAACATGGCGTTTAAAAAAAAGATATTCTCCAGCACAAAGTAATAAATTCTTAAAAATTGTTGACTTTTCAAACTCAAGAAAGAAAAAGCTCCTTAAGCTTTTTTATTGTGTATGCTACGATACTATTTTGCAAGCTGCATGCATCAATTTCAATTTGATTTAGAAACTTGTTAGTTGGCTGATGTGTCAGCTGCAATTTATGTTACTTTGTGTTGTAGTAGCTGTCGTCTGGATTTTTTTCTTCTTTTTAGCAGCAGGATGACTGTGGGAGTTAGAACTACAAAAAAAACGGCATAAAAGAAAGTCATGTAGCATACTAAAAGAAGCAAACCAACTTAACAGACAGACTGACAGACAGGCCAAAGCAATTCGTCTCTGTCACTGCGCATAATATAAAGGATATCATAGAAGAAACCAAAAAAAAGGGATACTAAAAGACACAAGAAAAGTGTGGCAGCAAAAAGGAAATGAGAAGCATATCAAAGACACAAAAAAGAAACTCTATATAAAATCTTACCTCCGTCTGGAAGCATGCATATAAATTGACTAAAAATGGATGCCGCATCGCATTCGCTACCTCGAAAATGCGCTTTTCACTCAACAGCGACTCAACTTCATCGCGTGCAATAATGTCACCTTTTTTTAGTGCCTTAATGGCAAAGTACTGATTATCGGTGCGCGATTGTGAAAGTATAACTTTTCCAAAATGACCACGCCCAAGCACGCTCAACATGCGGAAATTATCGAGCGACAACATGCCAGATGGTCCAGCAGCGGCCAGCGCTTGCGATTGACGACGTGATTCATGGCCTGAATCACGATATTGTAAATTACGAGCAACATTGCGTCTGCCGCCGCCACCGGATGATGCACCAGGTATTGGTGGTGGTGGACCCATAGGCGCAGGTTTACCAGAAACACCAGTGGTGATTTCATATTGATTTTGATAGATTGGCTGTAGTTGCTGCTGTTGTTGCTGGTTGTTAGTTGACATAAAGGCCGACGGTGGCGGTGGAAAATGTTGTCGTTGTGCCGCCAATGGAAATTGTGGTGCAACACCACCGCTATATACAGTGGGTGTTGGTGGCTCCTGTACAAGTGGTGATTGCGGCACAAATTGTTGTTGTGTCTGCTGCTGCTGCTGTTGTTGTTGTTGATAACTCTGTTGCTGCTGATTGTTATTGCTGATCGACAAGTTGCCAAATTGTGATATAACCTGGCGGAAGGATGAAATAATGTGTATTATTTTGTATTTATAAATTTTGGGAGGAAGAAGCTTTTTTTTTGTTAAAAGTTTATTTTGATATTTTGTTACTTAAAATTTAATTTGTTTTATTTTTTTCTATTAATATATTAATTTTTAAAGCGAGGATTTTTAAAACTGAAAGTTTTAAGATTTTAAAGTTTTTAAGCCGCTTTGAATTAGTGCTTTTGAAGGAATTTATCAAAAATTATGTTGTAGTTTTCGGCGGACATAAATGAAACCTTGTATTATTGCAAAGCATCAAAAAGTAATGAATCAATGACTTCAAGTAATATCGAAGCTATGGTATTAAAAATTTTATACAACATGGCGTATGAGTAACTTTTAATGACTATGCAACACTAAATTTGTGTAAAGTTTTCTAACTTCAAACAGTGGTACCTCGCGTTCGAGCATCTAAGTGTTTACTTGACTTTTATGTGCTTTGAAATAATATGCAGTTTTATCGATGGCCGCTTAAGCATAAGGCGTTTTTGGCAGCTTCTACAAAGTTTTCTAAGTTTTTCAAAAATTATATAAATTTATACTTTGAATAAAGTTTTTAGCACTGAATGATAAACTATATAACGCATGTAAGCTTTAAGCTACAACTACCGTTCAACAACGCTTTTTTTACCTGTATTTCATTATGATTTGTTTTTGTTTTATTAGCATTATCATTTTCACTTTCGCTAGTGCTTTCGCTTTCTTGCTCTTGTTCTGTAGTAGCTGTTGTTGTAATGGGTTCGATTGTAATATGTACAAGATTGATATGCGCCTGTAAATGGTGTAGATACAAAGATACAGAGATACTGATACCCAAAAGAGAGATACAAATGTATCCAATGAATTTTGAGTTTAATCAAAATTATTATTTTTTGTTTGCAAAATGACACAATAGACACAAAAAGATATGTAAATAATACAACACACATACAAGTAATTGTTGTGGTGAAAAAAGTGCTGGACACAAAAATGCTTTTCTTAAATCGTGATGGTGTAGTTTTTTCAATCGTTGCTGTTGCTGTTCGAGTGCACAAATCTGACGTATCACATGGGAACAAAATTGAAATGTTGGCAGCAACATGCCAGTCTTATGATAAATTAAATATTGAATTTTTCAAAAACTTTAATTTATTTCTTGTTGTCTCTTGATTTATGACAGCGAATTTTTAGCAAAAAAAGTGCTGTTAACCAAATACTTTGACAAATGCTATGACACTGAAATAGGTTTCCGTAAAAAAAATTAAGAAAAACGAAAAGAAAATATTAAGGAATATTAATACAAATTCATATTTCTCTTATATTTGTTGTGGCACTGGTCATTTACGTCTTAGGTAACGATAACACAAAATGGAAATGAATTTAAAAACGAAAAGAAGGTGGACAAAAATATAAATAACTATTTTTGGTATAAAAATAAACGATTGCAATTCGAAAGAAAATGTGCGCTTAACATTTTGCTAAATAGATTTGCTTAGTACTTTTGTCAATGTAGATTGCTGGTCTATCACCTACTTAGAAAACTATGAAACACCACAGCTGGTGTGAAGGCGGCATTCAAATGAACTGACGCCGAAATATATATTTAAAAACTACTTTGTGCAGGGTTCATTGAACATAGAAGCGTTGTTATTCGGAAAAAAATTTTAAAGTGTCTTCAAAGCTAACTCATTAAGTTCCGAATCGACTACATAGCATTTTGAACTAAGAAGAATTATTGTATCTGATAAATTATATTTTTTAACGTCCCTTAATTTCCTTCATTAGCATTAAATGATTAAAAAAAATATTCAAGGTCATCTGTGTTTTCTACCATGCCACAACAGCAAATGCTTTCGAAGCAATAAAAGAAACTTAATAATAAAATGGGAAAAATTCATAAATTGTGGGCGGTAGCTATATGAAAATATAACGCAGGCTCAGCAAAAACAACAACGAATGAAAAAAAATTAAATTCACCTTTTATACAAAATTTTATTTACGAAACAAAATTGACTTGAATGAATTTTATTTGACCACAATGAGAAAAAAAAAATAAAAAATTTTATAAAAGAACAACATAGCGAAGAAAAAAAACATAAATTTATTCATTATTTAATTTATTGCACTTGACACCACATGAAAAAATAATCTTTGGGAAGAACAAGGCGAATTTGTGTGCTATATTTGGACAAACACAGATATATAGAAGGTAGGAAAGTGGCCTTTTGCTTAAGAAAAAGGTTGACATTTTGTAGAGCAGTGTGATTATAATGTGTAGAAATGTTGAGGGAAACACCATGGGTAGAAAGTTCCAAGTTTGTATTTGTACATGATATAATGAAATTGTTTGTGCACAAAGAACATCTGAACAAATATTTACTACAAAAACAAATCATGTATGATAAATAAAAAAAAAGACATAAAGTAGTGTGTACACAAAAAAAAAAATGTTTGACCGAATTTTTTCGTGCACACACATTTCGGAGTCAATTTCATAATGTTCCGATGCCGCACAATTGTCATGAGCTATTATTTTTTAGTGTTACTATTGCATTAAGTAACTTATGGAATAAATGTAATAACTAACTAAGCGATCAATAGATTTTATGGCTTTCAGACCTTAGATAACAATTAGATATAACAAAATATTTAAGAATAATGAATAATTCAATAATTTAAGATTTACATTTACTCCCAAAAACTAATATAATTTTTACGGCAGTAGATAAAATAGCAAAAAAAAAAACTACAGAAAGACTTCGGAACAGGATTATTTGAACTACACTTGTGCTCACATGATTAAGCCATTCGTATGCTACGTATCATTTTTGTTAAAATTTATTTGTATGGCGCGCATGGGATTTTGCCGCAGGTCGTTCGATATAAATCTTATTTTATTGAAATGAGTGAGGGCACCCTTAATTTTTTTAGATACACCTGTCCCTCGCTTTGCGCGACTTCAGTTTGCGCTAATTCACCTTTACGGGAAATTCATTTGCCTACCTAAAATTCTATTTGCGCGACTAACCTCGATCTGCACGGGTTAGGCATGGTATGATCTGTTGAAGCAGATGGACAAAACATTGCTGTAGAAGAGGTGATTGAGCTTTTTAATAACCTTGGGCATTCTGAAAATCCTGAAGGGACTGAAACTACACAAGAACAGATGACGGTGACCAACTTGGCAAATGTTTTAGCTTTGGGTGAAAAACTGGTGCAAGAAGCTGTACAAATTTATACAGATGACAGGCGCTTGAGAACGTTTGAAAGCAACGTAAGAGCTGCCTTAGCACCTTACCTGGAGCTTCATTTAAAAAAATCGAAAAAAGTAAGGCAATCGGTTGTGACTGATTTCTTTAAACGACCACCAAATATGTTGTAAGACGTATTATTTTAAATTGTTATAAATGAATTTTGTTTGAATTACTGTTTTAAAGTTCGTTGTTCCTTTTGTTATTTTTTAAAGAAATTATCATTTTTACCTGTTTCAGTGATTTTTTTTTTTAAAGCATTGATTAGCTGTATCTGAGCAATTTTTTTTTAATTTCTACTTGAATTTCTACTCTAATTTCTTCTATAAATTATTTTGTGTGCACGAAAAAATTTGGACGCTAAAATTTTTACTTGAAATATATATAGTATGAAAGATATTCGAAAAAATAGGTGTGCACGAAAAAATTGGGTCGAACGTATTTTTTCGTAAACATATTTATTTTTCTATTATTGACAAAACAGTTTTGATCTAAAGATTAAACAAAAAAATATTACAACGCTGATCTAAAACATATTCATGGCTGAAAATGTTTATTTAAAAAAGCGAACAACAAGTCATTTCTAATGTTATTTATTAAAAAAGTTACATTGTTCTAAACCTGTCTGGGTGGCTTTTATGTTTCACAAAAATTATCAATAAGCTGTAAGCATTTTATGTTACGTTATGTTATGTTTTTGTGGTATATGATTTGTATATGTAATAGTTGGTAGAGATGCCTTAGAAACAACTAGCAAGAAGGAAACAAGCAGCGACATGTGAAAAAGAGTTATTATTTTAAGCTTTCATGTTTTTTTTAATCTGATTATTTAGTTATTGTATGTTTTCATTATGTTCTGTTATTGTTTAAACTTAAAGTATGCTATTTTATGTATAAAAAATATTTAGGTTATTTTACATTTTGCGCAAAATCAAACATTATGTAAGAATATATAGGACAACACATAAAACAACACCACAGAATTTACATAACGCGTGCGGGTGAGAGTGCAAAGGTTAGTGCGGCTTGTAGAGTGGGGAGACGTACACATACGTTGCGCTGAAAAAACCATTTTTTTTTTCGTTTTTTGGAGAGAAAAACCCCAAAGCAAAGTTAAAAATATAATACACATAAAGAAAATTATACGTAAAACAAATAATATAAAAGCAACCAGATAGAAACAAAAACTTAACATTTAACATTAAGAACAGAAAAGAAAAAAATAAATGATATGTGAAAAAGTCATCGGATTGGTAAAAAAAAATGTTTCACTTATAATATTTATCTCCAAATAATTGCCTGATTTGCAGATGTCTCTGTGATATTCTACACATAAGCTTATATTTTTTTCTCACTTTTTACTGAACTAACAGAATACCGTGCACGATAAAGTGCGTTCGACCAAATTTCTCCTTCAAATCAAAAATGAAAGTGTGTTCATGAAAAAAATTTTATCGATCGTAATATGCTTCTCCAATATGCTTTACAATAAAAAAAACTTGTATCCACTAAAAACAATCAATTGAAAGAATATTCTCTTGTGTTTGCCATGTGCACGAAAAAGTGTCAAATGTTCAAAAATATTCCGTACAAAATTAAATAATCAAAAATATTTCCAGAATAGGTCAAAAAGAGTAAGCTTGCTTTAAATTAAAAATATTTCGTAAAAAAGCTTCAGAAGTGTGTTCACGAAAAAATCTGAACGAACAAATATTTGCTTAAGAAAGAAAATATTTCGCAAATAGATGAAGTCTAACCACGAAAAAACGAAATCGTCTAAATGTTCGCATCAAATCAAAAATATTTCTAAAATTACAAAAAAAAAAGAGTGTGCACAAAACAATATAGTTTTCGAAATGTTTGCTTTACCTCAAAAAATGATTCGTAAAAATAGAAAAAACTGTGACCACAAAGAATTACGTTCACGAAAAAATGTGGTCGATCAACTGACTAATTCAAATAAGACATTTCTTATACAGGGTGTCCCATTATAACTTACACAGCTGAATAAGTCAAAAGTCAAGTTAGAGGTCAAAGCGACCGCTGAAGGTCATTTCAAGGTCGAATTCCCGCTTGGTGCAGAAAAGCTAGTAATCATTAGCTGGACCGCTGCACAATCTTGCCTTAACTGCTGCAGCGCGAATTCGACCTTGAATTGACCTTCAGTGGTCACTTTGACCTCTAACATGAATACATCTGAACGTAGAATTTTGTGCTCTTCCGGAATCCGAGGTCAAAAATAGGGGTTGACTTTCAAATAACCTTGAAAATGTAGGTCAAGGTCATGGCTGGATCAGCCCTTTGATACCCACCAACATTTTTTGAATGACTTGCAACTTTTTGACTTATTCAGCTGTGAAAGTCAAAATGGTACACCCTGTATGCAATAATTAAAAAATTCTTCAACACTGGTTAAGTGTGTATGAAAAAAGACGAATCAAATTTTTTTGTGCACATTTTCTTTTATTGAAAAAAAAATTTCTGCGTTTTGACGTTATTTTCATTAAATTTTCAGTCAGAAGGTAAATTTACTTAATTTGGGTGAATTTTATGTAAGAGAAATAAATAACAAATAGAAAAAAATTAAATTTTCAAACTCAATCCAATGACTTTTCCACACGATAAAAAACAAAGAGATAAATTAATAAATAAAATATACAAAAAACAAAAAACCCATAACAGAAAAAAATTTATAAAAAAAAAGTTGCACAAATCCTAACCTCAACACAAAATCTATCGCTGTTGCTGTAGCTCGACGTCAAATCATTCACATAATCATCATCATCAGGATACTCAACAACCGGAGAGGGTGGCATCTCAATAATGGGACTGGCATCAAGTGAAGCATTGCTACCGTTGCGACTGCCACCACCGCCCATTAAAACAACGGGTGGCAAGAGCAGTACTGGACGATGGAATTGACCAGCAATGCCACCAGGTTGAGGCGAAGGAGATTTTGGTACCTGCTGCTGCTGTTGTTGTTGCTGCTGCTGATATGCAGCCCCATTACCACTACCAATAGTTGCAATAGCAATATATTGCGGTTTGCTATTGTTGTTAAAGCTCTGTGGTGGTTGTTGCTGTTGTTGTTGTTGTTTAAGATTATTTTGACTGCTGTTTCGTGGCATATGGAAATTAGTATTGTTTGCATTATTATTGGCAACAAAATTAGGCATTGTTGCTCCTGCAGCTGCTGCTGCCGTTGGTGCTGTTTCAGGTGTAGTTGGCACTGAACCAGCGGGAACATATTGATAAGATGGCAATGGTTGTTGTGTCGGTAGGGGCGGATGATATTGCTGTAATTGTTGTGTTGCTGTTGCAATAAAATGTTGCAAGGGTTGCTGCTGTGGTAATTGATGTTGTTGCTGTGATGGTGGTGGCAATGGTTTATGTTGCGGTCTCTGAAGGGTATTGGGTTGTGAATCCATTAGATTGAGGAAATCAAATTCACGCAGGGCACTCTGTAACTGGTGTCGGTTAACAACAGAAAACAAAATCGCCAGGTAGACGAAGAATAACAAGATGAAACAAAACGTAAAAAAACAAACAGATGAGGAAGGTGAGTTTAATGAAGAGCGCAATGAAATAGTTACAAAAAAAAAAATATACATATATAAAATATGAATGAAAATGAAATAAAGAGATGAATTGATGTAGAGGACATGCATTAATTTTAAGCCGTTCACTAAGGTCGAATGAAAAATGTAAGCTTTCTTTATGGAAATTAAAAAAAATTAATAAAAAAAATGTAAATAAAAAAAATTTTAATTCTTAATAAATTTAAGAATTCTTTACATAACTAATTACAAAAAATACAGTTTTAGATTTTTGAGGATAATGTGGAATGCTACAAAGCCTAATTAGATTTGTATATGTAAAAGGGCGGTTTAAAGTTTTAAAAAGGAACGCTGAACCGTTCTATTAAATGAGGGATAAGTCGGGTATTGTGGAATACCTAACTTATCCTTATTCAAAATTAAGAAAATTATAAACTAAAAGTTAAATTGCTAAATCTCAATCCAAAAATTAAAAAAAAACAATGTTTTACTGATTTTAAGAATTTACATTTATAAAATAAGAAGCAAATTTAATCCGTTTTATTGAATTAACGACAAGTCATTTAAAATATAACTATTCAAATTGGGTTCAGCTTTAAAGAATTATAAATGCTACACAGAAGAAATAAATGATTTCGTGAAAAAAAAATACATTTTTAATTATGGCAGGTAATGTGGTACACTGAAAACTTTGATCTAATCAACTTTCAATTTAGGAGAATTATGAAAACTTATAAAAATTTAGTAATTTTATTTCATATCCTTAGCCCTTTGAGATTGACGGTTCTGGTATTGTGTTAAACCTAATATTTTTCGTAATTAAGATAAGATAACTTTAAAATCTTGCGGGTAATGTGGTACATTACAATGAAGTCAAATTTCAAAATAAAGATTTTTTTAAATATAAATAAAACTGCAAATTTTTATGACACTCTTTTAATGAAAAACTTATGGGCATAGTATTTTGGAATAGAGCTATCTATTGGGACTTTTGTCGACAATCAAAATATTCAAATTTTGAAGGACAGTGTGTGTGGTACACTACATCCATTACGAACTAGGTCTCAATTTTTTTTTTTTTTTTTTTTTATTAAAAATGAATTTTTAGCTTAGTTGTTAGTTGTTTAGCTTAGCTTAGCTAAACAACTTTATGCAAGCAAAATTTAAATCAATAAAGCTTACTGCCACACATTCAAAGAATTTCTAATTTTTAACTTTAAGCTTTATTATTAATGAATTTTATCAAAGCTTAACTAAACTAAATTAATGAACCATGCCTACTCTAATTAATAAGTTGGTTGGCAAATGAAGAGATCTTTTCATGGCATAATTTTTTTACAAAAAATTTTGAAGACTATAATTTCAAATAAAGTTTCCTTGATGTATGTGAATGATCGAGAGCTTTACAAACTGAAGTAAAGGTGAAAATTAATGATGAGAAAGCAATAATGGGAAAAAGCTTAATTTTAAATTCAAAGTCAGTAGCTGTCAATGGTTGATTTTTTAACAAATAAACATGAACGAAAATATAAGCAAACGAACGCCAACACCACATGACATTTTGTTTTTTATTTTTTTTTTTAATTAAATTTAAAGCAAAACTAAATTCAAACTAAAATTTTGAAAAAAAATTAGATTAATTTTTTAAAAATAAACAATTATCAAAATTTAGTTCGAAAGTTAACTGCTTACACCAATTTTAAATTACAAAATTTACAAAATTTTACAATTTGAAAATAAAAAAATTATAAATCAAAATTTAAAAAAAAAACTAAAACTACGCAAAAATTTTCTTACTAAAATTTTAAAAAAACATTTTGCCTGTATCCCCAAAAGCAAACGTTAGCAAGCTCACTTACCTCTGGATCCAATTTTGTTGCTACAGAAAGTGGTGGTATCGATGTCAACGGCACTGCTGCTGGTGTTTGTATCTGCGTTGGCGTCAGCTGCTTGGAAGATGTGGGCTTTCCGCTTTTTCCAGTAATTTGTAGCTGCAATCCAGCAGCATTATTATTATTATTGCTACCACCCATCTGCTGTTTCGGCTGTTGTGGTGACGATGTTGCCAATTCTGTCGGCAACACCGCTATACCTTGCATTGACAGCGGGCGCAAGCCACTCAGGCCTCTAGTCAACGGATCTGGACATTCACCCGGTGTTTCAACATTTTCTGTTGCACCTGCATCTGGATCATAGTCCATATTTTGCGCCTGCTGCCCTGGCGAGTAAGGATCATTTTCTATGGTGCCACTAGAGGGCGTACGTGAAATTGGTGATTCACTATCGCGTAGCTGTGACGATGACATTGTGGAATTGTTGGGCGTATTACGCTTTAACAAACGTCCCCAAGTGGCCACATTGATGTTCATCTGTTTGGCACGCGGTATATTCTTTACCTGTTGTTTATTGAAAATCATACGCTGACGTTGCAGTTTTGGTTTCTGCGAGATCATTGGATTTAAAAATTTAATCTCAGCAAATAGTAGACCCTGTGGCTCCAATTGCAGCGCCATGCCATGTCGCACATCATCAATAAATTCCTCGAGACGTAGAAATTTGACGCCGCACAGTGAACGCCAATCACGCCAGAAGACACCAATTTCAAGTTCACGCGAACGATCTAAATCGAAGGAGAAACGTTGATCCCAAGCCTGTTGCGAGCATAGCTTCCATGAGGTTTGCGCTACCGTTATATTGTCCAGTTTTATGACGGCCATAATTTCAAATGAGGTTTCATCTTTGACCGAATAACTTTTGGAGCTACTACGTGACGTTACGCCTTTTACGAAACTGCGCAAGTCACCGGGACTTGAGTTGTTGTCTTTATCACGTCGCGAACGTCCGGGTACATCTTCAAGTAGATCTTGACAGCCCATTAGACGCACTTCAAGCTTGCCAGTGATGCTAGCGCAGCGTCCCAATGTTGAGACTTGATGATAGGTTTTGCCACCCAGTAGCCCACCATGGAAGGGTTGTAGTGATGTGTAGGTAACAGGGATAGGTGAAGCAGCTTGCTGCACGGCATGTAATTCTGTTTTCAGTTGTAGCGCGGCAGGCGAATCAGTTGGCAGTTCTAGGCGTCGCAAGTCAAGTGAATGACGTAGTAGATCGAGTTTACGTGAAGACTCTGAGAGACGACCTTGAGCCTAAATGGATAGAAGCGCAAAAAAAACAAACACAATAAATTTAGAAAATTTCTTTTAAATGTAATTCTTAGATTATAATTTAAATTGGAATGTGAATGTTTTTGGATTTATTTTATAAAGTTTAGATATAATGTGCTTTCGCACATTTATTGTCTCGCATGCACAAATAAAGCTCTTTGTCGATACAAAAAATATCTCATACGATCATTTGCTATTTATAAATCATGAAAAAGCTTTTTGACATACCTGAAGAGCTTTTCTTTGAGCTCTGAATGTGAGTGGTGGCGACAAAGCTTTCAAGTTGGTGAAAAAACTTATTACAAGGTTCTGTTTCATCGCTTTATAAGTAAATAGAATTACATACTTTAAATAGTTACTATACATATCAATTTTGGGCACTTTGACATCAGAAATAAAAAACAAACTTTGTTTTCTTAAACTTTAAGCTTTATTTGTTGAATTTGAATTTAGTGAACATTTGAGGAACATTTTTATTTTTTATACAAATTAGTCTCTTTCTCTTAACATTTATATATGTAAATGACAGAAAATCCTAAAATATTGTTAATTATGGCAATGGAGCGAGGATACAATTAAAATTTGATAAATAAAAATTAAAATATATTGACAAATTAAGTAAATAATTTTTGTAACTTAAAAATAATAGACGACACAACAGAAAATTAAAATATACATACATATATGTATGTCAAATCTTTTCGTAGACATCTAGAAATTGACGAAACTTTTCGGTTTCATACAGAGCTTTTTCTGTAAAAAGAAAGAGTTGTAGCTGAAAGTGGGAGCTTTTTGCATTTAGTTCATGTTTCATGTCATATAAAAATTTGAAGGTAAATGCAAGTAGGTTTGCAATTAGTGGTTCAATTCGATTTGGTTCAAAACAATACAAATTTGAAAATTTGCTTTTTTTTGTGGTAAATGCAAGTGGATTTGGTTTTAATTTGGTCTCTTTAATATCGGACGCTCTCCCAAAGAAAAAGCACGTCCACGCAGCTGAAAGCGTTCGGCCATCCATCGTGTGCAACTCTCACATGAACAATTTGGATTTTTTGTCGGTCCCACATGATGACCCGGCTTACGTGCGGTGCTCACAACTTTGCCAAATTTTCGTGCTTTCTCCAAATACTCCGTGGTATAACCAGAGACAATTGTCGATGCTTCACTAGCCGCTGGACTATCCTGTTTCATTTCGAAACGGCGAACAATAGCAGGCGTTTGAAAAGGGGGGCGGGAAACAAAGCCGCCGCTACCAGCCGCAGTAGTTGTGGTATTAGTTGAGGGTGGTGCTTCACTACCGCAACGTTGTGGTAGCACTGGTGTTGGATTTGTCATTGCCGAATAACGCAGTGATGGTGTGGTTTCAGCTTGACTAGCAGTGGCTCGGGGTAGATCATCGCGAGTCTCACTTTTCCAACGCTGCAAGTGCTCAGGATAGGTAGGATAAAGCATCTGTTGTGGTGGTTGGGTACTAGTGGGCAGTATAGGTGCTGACATGGGCGGTTGCGGCTGCTGCTGATGAATTGATGTTGCTTGAACAAATTGCGCTGTTGGTGACAGTGGACCAAAGAATTGCAAAAATCCGGGACGATTGCGTAGGAAATGCATCTGTGGCGTGCTAGTTGGTGATATTGATAATGGTGGTGGTGGTGATGCTGGCGAATTCTGATGCCATTGACGTGCCGGCGTATTTCGACCCGGATAAGTATAGAAATAATCTGTTTCTGAGTAGTTCTCTGACTCTGAGGGCAGCGTGTCATTACGCTGAAAGTGTTGAGGCGCCGCCTTAAATGGTGAAGCACGTTGAGAGTTGCCCTCGGAAATAGGTTGCAAATGTTGATCACCATCGCCATTACGTGACCAAAAACGTTCCATTTGTTTGATGCGTAAACGATCGATTGAATGCTCATAATCAAAGCTTTCCGATTTTCCCAATGAGCAGCTGTTATCTTCACCAGGATCTTCTGTTTCTTTCCATGATGAATCAGCATAGTCGGCAGCATGTGTAGAAGGTACTGCACTCGACGAAATACTACTGCAAGTAGCATCGCGAACTGTAGAACGCGAAGAGCTCGGATATGTGGTACTCAAAGCATCATCACTTGGCTGGCGTATGTATTTCTGACGCAGATTTTGTAATTTCGAAGCACGTTGATCGCCAATGTGTTTGCGAAAGAGCAACTGCTTTGATTCGGAAACTTCCTCGGCGGTGCTAGATTTTGTCACAGCATGTCCTAATTGCAACTCTGACTGATTGGAGGAAGTCCCAACTTGTGCTGTTATTTTGCCAGGTTGTTGTTGCTCTTGTTGTGTTGCAGCAGCAACGCGACGCGGCAGCGATTTACCCATAACACGCTGATGACGCAACAACATTTGTTCGTTATCTAGCACTGTCTGCGGCGTTGAATTCGATTCGAGATCAAAGTGGCGTGCACCGTCTTCATCATCGCTACTTGATGATGATTCAGCATCTGCTTGTTCATCATCATCATCGGAGCCGGTGCAATAGACATCGATGTGTACGGTACGTGGTTTCTTTTGTGGCTCGCCACTTCCAGCTGTAGTACTGTGTTTTTGTTGCACTGGTGCGGGTTGTGTGCTGTATTGTTGACCAGGTAATGGTGGAATTCGTGGTAGTGACGCAGATTTGAAAGTTTGTGTAGGCGATGGTGTATACGCGGGCTGAGAAAAAAAAGCGAAAAAAGTTAAAATGGACATTTAAGGGAAAATAATGAAATGTTACCATAAATGAGCTGCCCTCGTCCACAACATATGCACCGCTCAATGCTTCGGCGGTTGCACGTCGATGATCGTAAGCTCTACGTTGTTGCGGCGTTGACGTTTGTTGTCGCCTATCGATTGGACTACGACTGTTAGAGTAGCGTCTTTGCTGTTGTTGATCTAGGAATTTCGTCTCAGTGTCACTGGTTTGGGAAAAAGCATCACGTAGCGCAAGAACTTTGCCAAAACTTGAAAAATTCTTGGATGCCGTCGTTTCGTCAAAGGACTGTTTTAAGTATTAAAAGTATGATAGTAAACTTTTCCATATATAAGAGGCTATTGAGTGAGACCATTATCAAAGAATTTTAATAGGAATTGAGAAAAGTACTAGAATATGTACTTGTTTGTTTGTTTTAATCAACAAAAATTGTTTCAAACCTATATATATTTTGTTTTTGTTTGCTTTAAAATATATAGCAAAAAGGTAAACTTTGTATGTTTGTACTTGATTATCACAGGAACTACTGAAGTGATATTAAAAAAACGCATACCTATGTGTACTTTGAATTCAGTTTAAACGTAAAAATCATATTTAATTTGAGCTTATCATTTTAATAGCAGTAGAAACCAAATATAATAATAAATGTTGCTCATGCGCTCTGTGAAGCTAAAGAAATTTAACTTTTAAAACGCACATTTTTTTGGGGCAGACTTTTTGCTGCATAGCTGGTGGAGATTTTTTGCTTACTTAGCATATTTATAGATTGACAATAAAATAATCAAATGCAGAGGTAGAAAGATATTTTATTCTTGAGAATAAATAGCCACTTATTTTACAAGATGGGAAATTCATGGCTATTACTCCTTTAAGAGAGCGAAAATTGTATTTGAAAAGAAGACTTTTGAGCTGCGTTTGAGCATGGCTACCAAATTATTGCCTGATAATCTCTGCAACTACCGGAGCGATGTTAAAAAATATACGCTAATATGTGATTTAAATTTAGTAAAAAAACCACATTTGCTTTGAGTTCATCATTTTTACAGTTAAAATATTACTTATAACAAGATCTATATTAAATGTTACTCATACGCCCCGTTAGCTAAGTTACAATTTAACCGCAACTGCTAATATGTTTCACAAATTGTGCTATAGCATTGTACGACTTTACTTATTCATATTTTTGACTTTGATACATAAAGTAGCAATAAAAATCGTACGATCCGATCAATGATGAAAAATAAAGCATGAGATATTTCAAAAATAAAAGTAAAAAAAACTTCAAAGTTAACAATTTCCATTTTAAAACATATTTATGGCAAATCATTAATAATCTATTTGAACATGCATGTCAAATGAAGTGATGAAAGTTTTGAACAAACGATTTTGCATACACATACGATTTTTCTCACTTTTCATTTTCATTTATTGCGTTTTGAACAAAGCAAAAAAAAGGTTTTTCTTTCTGTGCCAAAATGCGAATGAACTCAAAGCAAAATACGTACATATACACATTGTTAAAATAATAAAAAAAATAAAATAAAAAAATTGAAGCAGAAAATTAAATAAAAATACATTAAGCAATTGTTGCTTGCGTTGATTGTTTAGAATTTGTTTGGCCAAACTGTATGATTAATTTGAGGCAAAGCAGCCTTAGTGAAGACAGCACATAGATTAAGTTGTACAAATACACGTGAATGAGTAAAATATTACCACAAAATAAAAAAGAAACGAACATCATTAGGAAAAGTTTTAATGGATTTTGAAGTTAAGAAAAATTTAAGAAAAATAAGCAAATATAAAAAGGAATTAAACAAATTGATAAAATTGTTAATATAAACATAAATCGCTCAAAAACTCAAGAAAAAAAGGAGAGTGGGGGGTTGGAGAAAAAAAACAAATAAAAGCAAATAAATTGTAATATATTGAGCGTTGGTGGAAATAATATGTGTGACTGAATAATTAATGGCGCAGAATACCAGGAATGGAGTAATTGAAATTTTCTTTGAAAATTAATTTAAAGTCTGTCGATGGGGTCATTAAAACATCAAATAAACTTGACGTATGAGTGATAAACATTTTTGAATTAAATGAAATTCATACGACCCGTTAAATGTCAGAAACGAAAGAGTTCACTTGTTTGTATACTTTACAAACGACAATGGCATTGAACTATACAATACTGGGAAGAGCAAAAAAATAACATAATTTTCTTATGAAAAATAAGCTGTTATATTTATTAAAATTGCCTATAACTTTGATTTTTTTTCAATTTTACAAAATTTTACTCTATGAATTTCAATAAAATAATGAGCATAAAAATAAGATAGCTAGCTACAATCAAATAACAAAATTTCATCAGCAAAGCTTCAGTAAGCTTAATAATAATTTGGCTCAAGCATACAAACAGGCAAAGTTTTATTGAGCGATATTAATTTGAATTCAATTTTATCCGTATAAACCATCAAACGTTCGAAAAAACATATGAGTAACGTAACGTAATTGCAGCATGCATCTCTCGAAAAAAAATATACTAACAAAATTTTAATAAAGCGAAAAACTGCTATAGTTGCCTGCGGCGTTGTCCATTATTTTGATTTATTTTTTAAATTTCCTAAAGTACTAGAGTTTTTTTGAAAAATGGTCTCACTCTTATTAGCAAAATATTCGAAATTTCCGTTTTTACCTTCTCTGGCAACACTGTATAACTGGCAGTCGTATTATAAACAAATGGATCTGGTTCCTCATCTGGCATAAAATCTGTCGACGTTGTTGTACGCGTTGTAGTCATTAAATTTTCAGGTGTTGCTGCTGATGCGCCAGCAGAACCTGCTGGCAAAAAGTCAGCTACCGCAGATACCACAATATTACAAGTGCTGCGACAACGTGTACCATACACCGCCGCACTTGCCATGCCATTACCATGAGGAGGTGGTGGTGGGGGCGCCGAACCATGACCTGACTTGTCTTTTTGTTGTTGCGGTTTCTTTGATGCATTCGAACCGCTAAAAGCGGAATCAACTCCACCAAAATCAGCCGTGGATGAAGTTGTTGAACGAAAACTTTCATGTTGTTTGGATTTGGTGCCTGTTGGCTATTGAAAGTAAAAATTGAGCAGTTTAGCAAATTAATTCAAGTTTAAAAACTATTCCGTCTTACCTTCAAAGGTGTCGATTGTCCTGAACAGCGACTGGATGAGGTGGTTCTTCTTTTATGACTGGGAAGTGTATTAGAAGATGATATATCTTCCATGTCTACATCTCTGGCATCGTCATCATCATCACCACCAAGATCCGTCTGACCATTTGTCGTATCCAATGTGGACCATTTATAGACAACACGTACAGGATGTAATGGATCGTTTGAACTGAATTCACGTTGAACACGTTCACCGGCACGTGCGAATGTTAATTGCGCGCGTACCGTCCATTCGGCAGTTAATTCATGCGGTTGTGGCGGTAATAACGGATGTGCTGTTGGTGAGGATGGTGGTGGTGGTGCCGTTTGTCCAGGACGCGTGTGATTTTGTCGAAAATCTTGTGTAACACTCGGAGTGGCATCGTTTTGTTTATCATTGTTGTTGCTGTTGTTTTGATTGCAAGGTGTGGGTGTGCGATCACTCATTTTAATTTGAGAAAATAACACTCAGGCCATTTTGTTTTGGGGGCGCAGGCAAACGCAATCACACAGAACTTTTTCTTTTTGTTTATTTTTGTTCTTATTTTATTTGAAATTCGCCCACATTGGGGATAACGAATTGAGCACAATTCTAAGGTCATAAAAAATAGAATCCAAACGATTTAATTGTAGTTTAGTCGATACACTGATTGTATTGTAAACAAAATACCTGCACAAAATATTTTCGAATTTCGAAAAACTGAGGGCACGTGCTGGGAGTGCTTGTGAGATACATGCTTAAGGCAAACTAAATGTATCGCAGAAAAGATCTTTTTACGAATTTAAGGATATGTGTGTAGATATGCATAAATTACTTGTAAAAAATGAAGCATTTGAAATAGATATGAAACTTATAAGTATGAAATCACTAATCTTCACATCAATAAGATACAAAAAAGTATCTATAAGATATAAAAGTATTTAAAAGATATAAAAGCTTCAGTAAGATATAGTAGTATCTGTGATAACGAATTATCTGCAAGAAATTAAAGCTTCTGCAGGATGTAATTATGTCGTACATACAAAAGTACTTGTAAGATGTAAAAGTACCTACTAGATATAAAAGTATCTGTAAGATATAAAAATAACTGTAAAATATAAAAATATCTGTAAGATATCGTAGTACCTATCTGTACTTAGGACTTATCTGCAAAATATTAAAATTTCTGCAGGATAAAATTATATCTAACATACGAAAGTATTCCTTAGATAGACACAAATCAGCCTGACAAAAAATTACATTTAAGTTGGATTTGTAAGCAAAAATATCACGAATGATATCTTCAAAATATGTACATACCAAATTCTTTTTGCGATCTTAAGTTAAAAAAGTACCTATAGGTTACTATATAATATCCACAAGATAAATAAACTATCTGTAAAACACAAATTATCGATTGAATACAAAAGTAATGCAAGTTAATAAAAAACAAAATAGATAAGTGAAATGTCAAAATGTTTGTAAGGTCCACAATTTATTGAGATACAAAAGTAAAATAAAGTAAGGAATCAAGAATACTTGTAAAAATCCTATGGATTCTTTAGCTATCAGTAAATAGTTTATTGCTTTCAGGTGCTTTTGCATCTTGCAGACGACGCTTATGGTTTTATTTATTAAATGTTTTCCAATTTTATCTAATGAATACTCAAAAGAAGTTTCGATGCTTTCCTAAAGTCAATCTATCTTCTGGAAAATCATATTATGTTAGCTTAATAAATTTATGCTTAACATATACTTTAATACCCCAAAAACGCATCGCACAGATGCGTTATCTTTGTATCTAAGGATAACTTTTGGAGTTTTTTGTTTTAAGATTTGCAGATTTTATTTTGGCAGAATTCATTTGAAAAAAATACATCTATTTTCTATGTTAAAAGCACATTTGTATCTCTCTAAGATATTACTGAAACTTTAAAACTACCAATTTTATGGATTCATGCTCCTGAGTTTGTTAACTTCTAGTCGATAAATTTTATTTAATTTATTAAGGTAAAAATTGTTAACAAATAAGTTTTTAATCCAAAGAAATTTTATTAGTTCTACATTAAATTTTAATTTTTTTTTTTAACATTGTGGTCAACAATAATTTTTGCTTCTAGCCAAGCTATTCAAGCGAACAACCTATGCAGCTTTTGTATAACTTTTTCTTTATGAATTTGGCGTAAAATAATATTTATTTTATTTTGTTTCTAATTTATTTGCACACGAAGCAGTTTACGCAGTTTTTATATTTTTTTTTATTGTTTAAACATACGTTTTTATCTTTCAGCTAACATCTACCTCTACCTAAGCAAATATCTCAAAAATTAAAAAAAAGTCTAAATATATAAATTTGATTCGCACATTTATAGAATGGCCTTAAGGTATTCATTTGCTCCATCCATTACTATACGTAAAATATTTGGCAAAAAATACAGGCGGGATTATAAGGCAAATGTGATGCGCTTTATTAAAAGACGCAAGACTCACAGCAGCGGCACATGACAAAAAAAAAAGTGAAAACTTTTACGTTATTTGCTACCTTTAATTAAAAGTTTTAAAATAGCAAAAACAAAAAAAAAAAAATGCACAAGAACAAAAATAAAGATACTGACTGACACAAGAACAGATAAAAGATGCAGGGGCGTTGAGCACACAGTTTTTTTTTTATGTTTTTAGGTCAACCGCTGCAATAATTCAAGAGATTTCGCCGTATTTTACATAAAATTTGGAAAAAAATTTTTAAAATAAATTTTTATTTTTAAACAATGTAGTTTGCTATTTTTATAAAAAAAATATTTTTTTTGTTTTAAAATTTCATTCACATTTTTATCTCAACAACTTTTGAGTTTCGCGGTAGTCTTAAAAACTATGCCATTACGCAATTTTGAATTCCACAGAATGTTTGTTTTACTGTTGAATTTTTTTAGAAAAATAGATATTTCATTTTGGATTCAATTTTTTACATATTTCAATTTTTTTTTTTGTTTTATTTTATTTTACTTTCACACACATTTCACAAACACAACAGACAGAAGAAAAATAAACGTTTTGAACAACACCACGACACGAACACAACTGAGGAGTAGCGATCATATTGGCGGAAGTCTAAGAAAATTCCCAAAAAAAACTTGCGAAAATGTGAAAACTTTTACAAAATTTTATGTAGAGCGCTATATCAAACATGTTCAGTGCCAGTTAGTTGTTCGAAAACTTTGTCGAAAATCTTTGCAAAAGAGAGGAAAATTATAGAGCATAATCCAATTTCGAAAGAAAGAAAAAGTGTTAACATGAGATTTGTTTTCATAGAGAATTTTAAGAAACTGAAAAAAAGCAAGAAGTTTTGAGATTTTTTTCTATTTTTAATGAAGAGTAAAATTGAATTAAGCTTTTTATTTTGTTGAGAAGAAAACTTACAAAAATGAGTGCTTTTGAATAGTATTTGGCAAAAGAAAAAAAAAATTGAATAGATTCATGAAGACATGTAGTTTCGAAAATTAGTTTTGTAAAAATACGCACTTTTACGAGAGCGCACTTTTCAAAATCATATATGGTTTTGCAGCAATAATTTGAATAATGGGAAGATAATTACTGAAACAAAAACGTATTCGGAATTGTTAAATTTATTTTATGACTTTCAAAGTAGGCCTCATTGCTAGCAGGCACGGACTTAGAAGCGCATGGACTTTACGTTTATGTTTCCTCTGCATAGTTTTTTTCACCTGATTTTTCAACAGCTTTCGACTCATAAAGATCAAAGGTATTGGGTTCTCTTAAGCTTCAATATATGTACGTTACCAAAGATTGATACAGTTCAGCGATAGAACCCAGGTTAATGTTGACAGATTGAAGAGGCTTGTTTCCTTTGTTGAACCCTTCCAAGATGTCATTCCAGAGAAGTGTCAAAAAGCAAGTTTCCATTGAGTCAAATGAATTCAGAAGACCTAAAGCTTCAGAGCGCGCAGATGAATTTTCATTTAAATCATTGGCAAATATATGAAGAGCTGCCATGATCTTATCCCAGCAAGAACATAGACTTCAACACGAGCAGACCGTTTTGTCTAAGAAACACTCTTAAAGACTGTTAAATTTGGTTTCAGTTTCGACAACAAAATTTCTCATCTTTGAGTTGATGCCGAAAAAAAATTGTATAATGATTGCAAAATTGACTGGGGCCCGTTGGCTGGCTGGGCCCCTAAGGCCGGGGCCTTGTAGCCCTAGGCGGAAATCCGGCACTGATTGGTGGTAATACCACACAACTATGCCAGCGCTTAATCCAGTCCTTCACACATTAATCGCAGGCTGATTGAGGAAAACCTACAATTCCTTCAGCGAATTTGCTTTTATGGCTTCAGCACCTTCCTCGAAGTAATAATTTTAGCTTGGGAAATAGAAAAATTTGAAGGGGCCATAGCAAGTGAATACGGTGCATGATCAATGACATTCGTTAAATTTTTGGCTAAAAATGATGATTACAATGATTACAATAATGGCCCAAGCAATGTTGCATTGTCCTGGTGGAAAATTTAAGAGTTATCCATCCAAAAACCTTGCCATTTTTGGCAGACATCGTTATGCGAGGGCTTCATGACGCCCAAGTATTTCTAATTTAGCGAATGCTTTTTCTTCTTTATATCAAATTAAAATAACCCTTTGGTGTAGTTTCAGTGGAACAGTGGAAACATCGCTCTTTATTTTTTCGAAAATGAGGAAGGAGTTGGAATTAATGTCTATGGTGAGCGTGCGGTACAGTCAAACTTTTTAAAACCTGAATTGGAATATTTTGATATAACAAACCTGTGTTTTTAACAACACGACACTATGTGCCAAACAGCCCATACCATAATCAATTTATTGCGTAAAATGTTCGGAGGGTCAAAAATCTCAAGAAATACAGAAGTCAAATGGATTCCAAGAAATTTGATTGTTTGTCATTGATCTATGCCAATAAACCAGTGGTAATTGTTGCATTAGAATTGAATATTGAACACGAAATTCTTAAAATAAGGCCTGATTTATTGAATAAACTGATCGAAAATTGGAGTTATGGTATTTGCCTCTGTAAGAGGAGCAGAGGCGGTCATTTGAATTATGTTCTTTTGAAAACATAATTGCATTGCATTGTACTTAAAAAAAAATATACATTGTTACCCTACCTTATTTCGACTTGGTCTTTCTATTATATAAAAAATTTTCGGTGTCAAAAAATTTGCGTCTATTAAAAAAAAAAAAGAAAAAAAGAAAAAAGGAACACTTATAAGAAAAAATTTCCATTGCATACTTTTAGTTGTAAGAGAAAAGTAAAATTCCATTGCATACTTTTAGTTGTTAAAGAAAGGCAAAATTCCATTGTATACTTTTATTTGTAAGATAAAGATAAAATTCCATTGCATACTTTTAGTTGTTAAAGAAAGGTAGAATCAAGTTGTCATATATAAGAAAACAAAAGTTTTGAGAAGCGCACGCCAGAGCTTACAAGTGGAACGAAGTGTGCGAAGAAGAAGAGTTGGTGTGCGAGCGAACCGGGGACGAAGCCCCTATTTTTGTTTCGAAAAAAAAACAGCATACTTATTGGATACGCTTTTATAATATCAACAGTAAACTTAACAAATGTGTTTACAAAGCGCATTGCCACCAAAACTTTTACTATTGGCAATAACCACTTTGAAAATTTGTCAGATTTCAATGAAATTTTCTTATAAAGGGTGTTTTTTTTAGAGGTTTGTTTTTCGAATAGAGATAAAACTGGGATTTTGTGGTCAAATCTGGCAACTCTAATGTCATTTATATTCAGTTTGGCTTGCCATTTCATCATGAACAGGTTGACGCATGAACAACGCGTCCAAATTGTGCAAATTTATTATAGTCACTAAAATTTAAACTTTATTTTCACTCAAAATTCACATGATTTTTGCAATTATGAAGTCAAGAAGGCCGCCTAGATCTTGTGATATCACACCTTAATTTTTTTTTTTTTGAGGTTATGTGAAGCCAAAAGTATGCGTCGATAAGCCAGCTACGATTCAATACTTCGAAGCCAACATTACTCGCGTAATTCGCGATATACCTTGAAAATTGGACCTCCATTTTAGACTACGTCCGAGCTAGCCGTGGCGTTCATATGCCAGAAGTCATATTTAAATTATAATGCCAGAAGATTATCTTTCGAATAAAGTAATTTTCATGTCTATTTAAAAAATTCATCTTTGTTTTATTCCATTTTAAAGTTCTATACCTCTAAAAAAAACACCCTATACTTGACGGATTATCAATATGTTGTTAATGGTGCACATTTTTTCGTTAATTTTTTTATTTCTACAAGTTTTAGAGGTTTTATCACTTTGTACTACTTTTCGGAATAGCAAATGTAGTTAGTAAACAAAGACGTAAAAATATTTATATAACAAGTTTTTAAGTGGTAAAATTAACGATGTACAAAGCCAACAAATGGAACATTTGAAAATACCATAAAAAATAACAACAACAACAACAATGGCATCACATTAAATGTAACATCCGAAACTTTTACACAATTAGAAATATTTAAAATTTGCTTGGCCCACAAAGCGGTTGCAGCGGCTGTCGAAAGTTTTAGAGTTTTCGGTTACAGCTGTCCACTGCAAGTGCTGTCATTAAGCAACTCCCCTCGCTCCCTCCCTACACAGTGTCTTCTAACAAAAGACACTATTACATACATACATATTTACATATCATGCTAATGCTTTGTGGAATTTTTGAGAGTTAAACTTTCAAGATAACAAAATAAAAATTGCCACTGTTAATTACAGTTACATTTATGTTGTTCCAATTTAAATGTTAAACAACAAAATGCAGCAACAACTTTTATGGCTTGCAACAAAATGTGTGATGGCACAGTTTTGAAAATGTTAAGCAAAAAAATTCTAATAAAAAAAAACAAGAAAATATGGGTCATATTATTGTTTTGTTCAAAAACTAAAGAAATCGTAGGGGGGCCAACCCCAAAAAATAAACCAAATGCAATAAATATGCACGAATGTATATAAATAAATCAAGTTATCAAAGCTAAAATACGGAAATAAAGATGGTTGCAACAACAAACATATGCGTCAATGATAAAAATTATTGTTGTTATTTATGTTATTTTTTTTTAAAAGAGGAATCTGTGGATGCATCAATAATAATAAACATATAGAGCAAATAAGTGCGACATGTGTTTTAATTTAAAAAAAAAATTAATGAAAATTGAGATAAAAATAAAAAATAGGTTTTTTCAATTTTACATCATCAAACAAACGACCCCACAGCGAAATTTTACATAAATAAAATATAATTATTTGATATTTTTACACAAATTGAAAATTAGTGCGTTTATTTTTAGCCCAACACAACAAATAAAATTTTAATTTAAAATAAAATACAGAATATAAATATGTCTGAAATTAAAAACGAGAACAGCCATGCAAACTAATTAATGTGATACACGCTTGAATGTTGTGGAAAAAAAAGATTTTTTATTTGGAACTCAGCCTAAGTGGTTGCGGTGACAGTGCACAGTGGGGTCTCCAAATTAAAATTTAGTACAGAAAGAAATATGGTCACAAAACAAAACAAAACAAAACAAATTCAATTGCATTGGTTCCATATTTTTATAGCAGTAAGAACACAATGTCGCCAAAAAAAATTAAATCAAAAAAAAAAAAATAAAAACAAAACTTTAAATAAAAAAAAAAAAATTTAAAAAAAGATTAAAAACAAAAAATTAAAATCAAAGAATAAAATTTAAGCCAAAAATAAAAAAATATTCTCAACCAAAAATTGAGATACAAACCACTGTACACTGGCTGAATCATATAAAGCAATGACGTTGTTCAGTTGAGGCACTGAAAAGTTTCAAGGAAATACCAGCAACAAGCGAAAAGAGGCTACAGCGTTGAGTTTTATTAATAAATTGTAATACAAATTATAAATACAAAATGTAATATTCTTTAAAGAGTCCAATGGAAACATATCGTTCTTAAAAAATTAAATATACATATAATCTGAGTTGAAACATTTTGATATGAGTAATACAATTTCAATATCAAATAAGCAATAAAAATTTTAATATTTCAAAAACACTTGCGTGTCTTAAATAACTCTTGATGGTCACGTCAAGTTCTATTAAATTTTGGTATAAATAATAGAAATGTGAACCTAGGAATGAAAGGCTAACATACTTAAGAGATATATTAAAAAAGTTGAGAAGACATTTGCTAAATACGATACGACCCTTTAAGGAGACCAAAAATTATTTTTTACTTAACTCGAAAATTAAGCCACAAATAGAAAAATATCACAAGTACTTGAAAAGTGGTAGAGCAAATTAAAACGCATACATTTCTGCCCGAAAAAAACACAGTAGCCCGACTTATATAAGTAGTTTCAAAATTTTCAATATAGACTGCATTTTTCGACAAAATAACTTTTTTGTGGGTTCTTTTATCAAGAGCCTTCCCAAAACGTACACAACCTCACAGTCTTGATTTATTTTTTAAGCTGTTTGTTGTATTTACTTATTTTGCTTCACTTCACTAAACTTGATTACACTTCACAACACTTTTACTTCACGATGCTGACAATAGAAAATGTTGCTCAAGGCTAATTTTCTAAAACAGCAAATTTTATGACATAGAAATTGTTGGCAATCATATTTGCATTAACGCACCTGGCGCAAAACAAAATGTGAAATTGCACTTTGGAATGCGTCCAAATAGAGCAAACGAAATATATAATAATTAGTTAACTAAATTTAATTAAATTTAAATGAGACACGAAAAACCAAATAACATTCACTTTTCTCTAATAAAAATCACTTTTTCTTATTGGACGACTTACCTCCTGTAATGCCTTCTTGTCCGGCACCTTATTATTCTGCAGGGTACGTATCACATTTTTAGCTCCATCAACAACAGCTGCCTCGATGCGTAATCGATGTCGCAACTCTTCAATGCGTTCCTCTAATGTTGTCTCCAATCTTTGCGGTTGCCCAGGGATGCCGGTTTCATCAGCTAATGCAGCGGCAGCAGCTTGTTGTGCTGCAAACTTATGGGCATGTTCTTTATTCTGCTTCACCTTGAGTATACGTAAACGTAAAAATTCAATTTTTGCCTTCGAATCAGCCAACATTTGTTGTGCCTCAGCAAGTAGCTTCTTATCGCGTCCATGATGACCATTCGCCAATGATTGTATCATATTTTCGGCACCGTTTTTCACTTTCATCTCGATGTTTAATTGCTTCTCTAGGGACATCATCATTTTATCGCTACCTGTAAGCTGTTCAGAGCCACCCGAATGAAGGCTACCACCACCTGAATTGCTGCCGAGCGTTGAAGTCGGTGTGGAAAACGCTGAGCCGAGAATATCTGTAAGTAATGGAGAGATATGGTGAGTTTTAGTAATTGAATATATGATTTTATGTAAAAATTTACAAAAAATATATAAAATTAACAAATGGGTCAATAGCAAACAAAACTTTTGATTAATTATCTCACGAAAACAAGGATATATCTCTGATAAAAATGTAAAGCCAACTTGTGTTTTGTATAGACCTTCAATTTGGCGTTATAATCCACATTTTAAGCATGGCATTTAATATCAAAGGTAAAAATGTCTCGTTTTTTGTTGTTTAAATCAAGGAATTTTCTATGAAAATGTCACATTTCGTTTTATTATTTACTTCACCTATATAGGGATAAAATATTGCCAAACACAAATGAAAAATAATGCTCTGTCTAAACAACAAAGTTGTTTTTATATCAGCCGTTGCTCAAATATACAAAACTCTTTAATATTCTCGTATATTCTTGAAATTTACAGATACTTGTTCATTGATCTTTTCGAAATAGTGTTTCGAGGCTCTTCTTATATCTAAAGCAATGCATTAAATGATGTAAGTTGAAAAAATTACCACATTAAAATTAAAGAAAATCTGTATGTTTGTTCCAGCTGAAGCAATTTTGATAAGACGTCACTAGGAGTTATATGCCAAAAAAATCTAGTTTTATTTGAAATAGGCAATGCATTTAAACAAAATGTTGCTACAAATTGGAGTTTTCAATTTATTTTAGTTATTACTATTTTCATTAACTAAACAACTAAAATAATTGAAAGTACCATAAAAACTTAAATCTTCTTTCCTGCTAACAATAAAAATCCAATTAATTCATTTAAGCTGTAAAGAAAATTTAAGTTCCTTTTTGCACTTTCCCGATCAACTGTTAAGTGCAAATCTTTGAACTACTAATTAGCAATCAATAGCCAGATGAATAAAGACCAAAAGCAGTCAATGCCGTTTCCGTTGTCTTTAATAGGCACGCGGCCAGCCAGCATACTCCTGCCAAGCGCATAAAATTTCAATTTGCATTTGCAAAGAGTAAAATTTAATTAACTCAAGTTCTATAGCGTACAACCGAGCACAATGGTGCTGCTCAAAACAATTGCAGTCATCATTGAAACGCTGTAAAATCTAAAGAAATTGGTTAAGACGTTGCAATCGTTAAATGTGTTAGGTTAAAGTAGGAGGTAGATTTCATTACATTTACTTTAAGCAAAAAAGCACAGGCACTTAACTCAACAATGTACTAACTGAGTCATTATCATGATCCTTGTGAGCTTTTTTGCAACAGCGAGAAGAGAATTTTCTATATAAAAGTAATTTTCTACAGTCTAATTAACTCGAGCAGCAGCAGCAGCTGGTTGGGTTGATTGTTGGCGCTTATTTTTTCACTGCACTTTAAAGACTGAAAACTATATGTGTTTGTTTGTGTGTGTATGTGTACAGATTACACAATGGTGGAGAAGCTCAAGTGTAGCGAGTGCGTCGTGCATGTGTATGGCATCACAGCTGGTCGTGCTGGCTTTGTGTGTTCAAGTTATCGAATTCAAATTAAGCTACAAAGTGCATGCACAACCAACTGGCTGGGTGGGTCGTTGGTGGGTTAACGAACGTATGGAAAGATAACAAGAAAACAAAACGACACGTGGTTTCTTTTATGTGGTAGCGGGATTGCATACTTGGAGTTTCTTTGCCTTTTAATTGTGGTAGCGACTCGCTGAGCTGTAGACAATAACATTTAAGTTTTATACAGGTTGCACAGTCGGACAGCCAGGAGAAGAATGCGCACAATTCTATGAGGATAAAATAAGAATATAAATACTTAAAAGAAAAATAAATAAAATAAAGAGAGAGTGCGTCTCAATTGTACTTGATTTTTTAATTTTATTAGGTGATTTGAAATGTTTTAAAAAAGATTTAGAAAACGAACTTCAAAATTATATAAAAAATGATGGGTTTGGAAAAAATTAATCTCTTAATTGGTCAAAATTTGTTATACTTTTTGCAAAAGATCAGAAACATAGTTTCGAGCCGTTTATTTCATTATTTTGATAATTTTTTCATGGGTTTTTTTATTTTATTTTATTTCACAATATATTGAATGATTTTGTTCAACCTGTTATTGATTTCCATTACAAAAATATTTCATAAATTTGATGATTCATCGTATATATCACAGTAAAAAATATCTTATAACAAATGTCAGCAGTAGTGACAACTCGTAAGTGTCAACAAAGTTTTACACTAATTAAAAACAATTTTTAACAAAAAGGAATTTTCACAAAAAATGTTACTAATTACTTAGAGAATAGCGTAGCAGCAGCACCACGTTTACGTAAAATCTTAACTAATTAGAAAAATTAAATTTTAAAATTTTTTTCCTGTCCTCATTTAAATTTATGAATGAATTTATTTTCACAATGTGTTAAACAATCGCCCACAAACAAAGAACCCCACTTTACGCCCAAGCCGTCACCTTTTCGAAAATACGTAATTTTACTGTCAACAATAATGACATAAAAAAAATTAAATATAAAGCAGATTACATGCACGATAGACTCTGATAGATGATAGATGGAATGGCATGAGAGTGTGGTGGCGAGGTACTTTACAATATTTTGTGTTTTTGCTGCTGCTTTTGGTCTGCTGCCAACAATTGCGCCAATTCATAAAAATTTCCACCACAATAGATGAAGCCAATTCAACAGATGATTTCTATCATCAAACCTGTATTCGATTTGATTTCTCCTCGTTATCATATCATCAACATTTTTGCATCATCATCAACATATAACTTTATTGTTTGCTGCAGTGTAGAAGCAATACTGTTGAAATTGGTTCCTCATTTTTATGAATGAAAGCAACGATTGCAACAGCCCGCAATAATGCCCCACAAAGAAATGTATGATAGTGCTCTTGTTATAAGTAAATATTCGAGTAGTTTTGTTTGCATTCTTACAGATTCATAGAACATTTTGAAACATAAAAAAATATATTAAGAAAAAAACGGAAAAAAAAGGCAAAAAAATGAATGGCAGTGACAATAAACGAGCAAAACAAAAAGAAATTAATTGAAAGGTAAATCGACTTACAATATGATTTATTTTAATTTCCCCTGGGCAATATCTCGAGAACAAAAAAAAAAACTAATTTTCAAGGTCATTTTGAGTTAAACCCTGAACTCACTGAGATCAATTTTAACGTAGAAATACTGTTGCCAACGAACCCGGTCAGAAATAAGTCTGAAACGCTGCATAGATGGAACTATTTATTTATAGTACGGGAATATGTGGCAAGACAAACTGCACTTAAAGCTTTAACACGGGGCACTAACGAAAACTATCATCGCGCTTTTCTCTAAAACGACAAAGAAACTCTTAAATGAATTTATGATTCCAAAGTAATCTTTCCCGATAATGGCAAAATCTGGGCATACGTAGCTGTTTGTAAGTCCGACTTATATTCTAAATTTTTTTAAGAATCTCAATTGAAGTTACTCAACTGGCAAGCTTACCGCCTGTACAAATCTTAGCCTACAATCAAATTAGTAGTTTTGTTTAAAAGTAAATTAGGTTAGACACTGTGATGCCTCAATTTTATCAATAGATCTTCTACCGAATCAGAATGATTAAAGTATCAATATTCAATTAAAATTCCAAGCAATTTTACTAAGAATTAATGCAAAATTGAATGCAATCATTGCGTTTAAGATTAGAAAAAAAGCGGAAAAATTACTTCAAAACGACGACCGCGAAAAAATGGCAAAACCTTAATTACCATTCACCAGAAAGTCATGTCAGTAAACGTCTTTTAGGCCAATGCGTCTAAGTCGCGTGACCATTTCAATGTCTGGGTTGTATTTTATTTTATTGTTATTGCGTTGTTGCTTATTGCTATTGGCAAGCGCAACTGCAATTGACTATTGTTGCTTTGTGTATTGCCAAGTTTACAACAACAGAAAAACCAAACAATGTCAGTCATGTCAGGCAGTAGTGCGCGTAGCAGACGTTTTTCCAAAATTCAATGGAATTCAATTGAATTGTTGGCGCATGCTCGCATTCGAATTGTTTTTCGCTTTGAATGCCCTCAGTTTTTTTCTTTTTTCGTTTTGCTTGCAACTTGTTTATAAAGGTGCGCGCGCGCATGCGCAACATTGTTTTATTTTTTTGAAACGCAAATTGGTTACGCGTATTGCATGAAAACCTTTAAAGAAATTACATTTTCAGGTAAACCAATTTAATGGGAAGTAAAAAAAACAAAAACAATTGAAAGGAATTCAATTATGAAATGAATACAAATGTTGTGCTACTGAAAAATCAAAAGAATTTCATGAAGAGCTGAAATTCAAGAGGAGTTTCAATTGAAAATCTATGCTGCGAGAAGGCTGACACAGTTAGTCAATATATTGGCTAAGTTGAGGAGATAATAATTTTCTACCCCACTTTTTTTTTCAGTGGTTCATTTAATGTTCCCATATTAAATTTGATAACATTTAACTAAATAGCACTTTAAGTATAGCATTTTAAAGCTTTTGCATGTATGGGAGGTGCCACGTCTTCTATAAAAATGCACCTATTTTTTGTCTAGCGTTTGACCAAACATTTTCTAGTAAATATGTGAAATCTGATTGCCTGGCTTTAAATAAATCTCTCAAACGATTTAAAGTTTTCGTATGTATGGGAGCTGCCACGCCTTTTTTAGTATTTTAGTCTAGCGCTTGTTCAAACAATTTCTAGTGCTATGCAAATCTCAGTATAGTGTTTTAAGATTTTTGTTTGTATGGAAGGTGCCACGCCTTTTTATGCAAATTACTAAAACTTATCTTTGGTACATGCCTAAACTATTTGAAGGACTTGTGTCGAGTCTGATTGCATAACCTTATGTAACTCTAAAGTGTTTCAAACTTTATGTTTCAATAGGAGGTGCAACGCCTTCTTTTTCAAATTTGCCCACTTTGTTTTGGTATTTCCCTACATCATATGAAGTGGTCAGTAGCGTGGAGTTTGATTGAATTTGCTCAATTAAAGCATTTTAAAGTAATTGCTTGTAGAGGAGATCATACGCCTCTTCAGCAATATAAAGCGACATCACTTCTGCTACAAGCACGCTTTCTGACGATATATAATTTTTTAAATTTATTATCGCTGCCCAGAATTTTATTAAATTATTCCGCTTTAATTTTTCGTTATAGTGACATCCACAGAGTGTGAGACAGACAGACAGACATAGCTGACACTACACAGAAATGTATACATATAATTTTCTATACTTGCCACGCCCACTTCTATGCGTTGCAAACGAAATAATAAATTGAAAATACTATGTGAAGCGTTGGGAAAAGAAACGTCAAAGCCATCTGGAAATGATTTCATTTCAACAGCGGAGGCTCATTAGCTGTTGTCTGTCCTGTTGTTCATCCATCAATGTTGTAGCAGCTTTAAAGCACTTCAGCTTGTTTTTTTTTTAAAATTCCAAATAAGCAACATCATCAAGTACCTACGAACCAACATCATCAACATTTTAAATAAACAAATTTTTTGTTTTGTTTTAATTGTTGATTGATTTTTGCCAAAGTTTTCGTGATTTTTGTGGTTAATATTTTTGATTTACGCCAAAATATTTTTAATTGTTAAATGGGCTAGTGATAGACCTTATGGCGGCAGCAGACGTTGTCGTCATCTTAAAAGTCAGCCATCAAATGATGGCGCGACTCATTGTCGACGTCTGGTGATTCGCAGACATGTCCAGACATAGACGTTAACTGTCTAGCTGTCTGTCTAACTTATTGTTTAGCTTTATGATTTTTCCATGAAGGGATTTTTTTTTTTGTTATTGTTAACATATTTAAATTGTTTTGTTTATGAAATGTCTGAAGATTGTTGTTGCTGACAATAAAAAAAAAATGTTAAAATCATGCAACAGTTAAGGTATAGTCGTAAAAAGGATTAGGTAAAACGTGATACAAGCGCTACTGCGCTACGGTCAAGGTCAACTTTTTGTACTGCAAAGCGGTAGTTAAAATTAAACGAAAGTGACGCATCATAATTCAAGGTTGAATGAGGTAGTGGTATTTGTTTCTTTCCACAAGAATAAACGTTATAGAATAATGAAGTTTATTAAAACTGATTTTGAGTCTAAAAATATGTAACTTTTTGTACAACATTTTACTGCAGTGCCTTTTAAATTGACCTTTTTTTTAAACAACTTGTATGAAGACAATAATTAATTTATTATAAAAAAAATAAAGTTTTGTAATGCACTTAACTCATTAATTTAACTTTTGAAACCTTATGAGGTAAATAACTAAATTAATGAATGCGTGTGTACATTGTTGATAAAATCAACAAACAATGGAAAAAGTCAACAAATCTCATTGTTTGCACTTTAAATTATAACGACCGCAGTAGCCACAATGATAAAGCGAAATTATGTGGAAAAAAGGGATTGTAATGACAAATCAAAAAAAAAATACCCGCTGTAATACAAAATAGCAACTGTAGCAAACATTGCATTACACAAACAAAACAACAATGTAATTACGTAATACAGTTGCAGTTTATAAAAACAAAAAAAAACAGGTCACGCTTTAAAAAAAATGCATTTTATTCAAAATATTGCTCAAGTTGTCATGTCAACTAAAAATGCTAAAAATGCTAAAAAAATCAGAAAAATTTTACAATTATAAAAAAAAAATTTCTTTTTTTTTTTTTAAAACCATTTTCAGAATCAGAAAAGATAAAATAATAAAGCAAGAAGAAAACAAAATTTGAGCTTCCTGGCTTAAACCTGTAAACGGCGCGGACAGAGTTTATGTCCCATTTCGTTGAAATTTTATGAAAAAACTGACTTACTAAAACGTTAAAAAAATTATGCCTTAGGTGCCAAGATATAGCGATTTAGGTATTTTAGTTGTATGTGAGGTGCCACCCACTATTTTCAAACCACTTCCAACTTTTTCAAAGGGTTTCTTTTTGTTAATTTACGGTCCTATATGCCTATAAAATAGAATATAGAATCGAATATAGAATTCTCCCAAAATTGCAGCATCGTAGATCGAACCTGCGAACGGTGCAATTGGTTTGTTTCCTATTACAATTCATATGGACAAAAAAGCGGAAAACGAATGACTGATATATTTTTTGGATAATTTTGGAAATTTCGCTATATCACGTACTGATATCTTTTCTATCTCTTGCACATTAATTATTTTAGTTTTTTCTTTTAAGGGGAGGTCAATTAATTACGTGAGGAGTTTTTTTTGAAAATTCGGACCCCCTCTCCCCTCCCATTGGTGAGATTTGGTGGGATCTGGCGGAACCCCTCCCCACTCTCCCCTGAGATTTAAATTATAATTTTTAACGTAAAGTCTATGCATTAAGAAGTTGACGTGAGGTTGATGTCCGGCCAAGGGAGCGTCTGCCCACCGGAATTTATTTTGATCTAAAGACATAACTAAAAACTTGGGACCAAGAAATTAGTCCGGCCACGAGAGATGTCCGCCTGCGGGAGCTGACGACGACGGGAGCTTTCACTGTATAAGAAGAAAATAAAAATTCTGAGAAGCTCGGGGTATGGAGCCCCCTAGTAACACTTCATAAGAAAACTTTAAAAAAAATGTTGCGCTATATTTAGGTCAGTCACATAAAGCCAAAAATACACATCATTTGAACAAATTGTTTGTGCTTAATTTTAATTCGAAACTTCGAAACTCAAGGGAATACACCCCAATAAGAATAAATTGCAATTAAATGGGAAACATTAAATAAATAAAATAAAGATATTTAAAGTGCAAATCACGTATTTAATAACATTATAAATGCAACAACTTATGTTAACCATTTCAAGTCAAAAATAATAAATCAATTTAACATTTAATTATAAACTAATAATAAAAACATCAACAAGAAACTAGTTAAATTCGTAAATGCCAAAGATTCGAGAATAAAAAATTTAAACAAAAAACCTTATAAAGCGCTTGTGACTAAGCTCACATGAGCGCATCTGACATGCATAAATAACTAACTAGAAATTCCAAAAATGTCAACAAAAAAAAGCACCAGGCAAACACAGAAATTACCAAATAAATACTTGTCAACGAATTTGTAAGCGTCAAAAATCTTGTTTTACTTTTTTAATTTATTTTTATTTTTCAATTTCAATTTCTATTTGGCAACTATACGATTTGCAGTGATAATGAGATAAACATAAAATGAAATTAAAAACAAATAATGACTGAACAAATTACGTAACTACCATAAATGTAGATTTTGTATGTAGCATTAGACTGTTTCCATTTAAAAAAGAAAATCCCAGGTATGATGTCTTAGTTTAATGATGTTTCGTTATGTTAGCATAGAATGTGAAATAAGTCGAGAAAAGTCGAGTAATGTTGAATAAGTCGAAAATGTTGATAATGTCCAAAAATGTTTCGGAGTTTTGAATTATACGAAAAAAGTTCATATAATGTCGAAAAATAAATAAATTTTTCTAATTGGAATCAGTCTAATGTAGCATTTATTTGGATAAACGCAAACTGCAAACAACAATTAAATTCACCAAATAATTTCGCACCTTTTTGAATTAGAAAAATACAAAAAATAATCACAACAAATTTTATATAAAATAATCTGGCCAACGTGCGTGCACGAAATAACAAAATTAAATTGAAAATTCGCAAAATAAACTAAATTGGATTTCATTTACGCACGACAAAGCTGCTGATTTATTTATTATTTTTTTGAAGGTTCTGAACTGAAAAGTTTAGCAAAATTATTATTGATTTGCTTTGTACGAATATTCTATCTGAATAAATTTTTATTCCTCATTTAATACCTTTAGCGCTTTAAGGTCAGCCATTAGCTTTAGATATTTATGTATGTTTGATATAATAACAAGGTAGATCATATTGAAATGTAATGGGTGTTCTTTTGGATAAACTAAAAATTAAATATCCTACAATGCCTCAACAGTAAAAGTTCGCGTAAGTCTAAAATTTTTATTAAAAAATTAAACATTATCGCTGGTTTCAGTGGTAGGTATAGCGTTTTTTAGTCTTTGCTTGGATGGAAGGTACAACATTTTCTTTTCAAAATTCGATCAATGTAAATCTTTTTCCAGCCTGATCCATTTTTTATATTTGTGTGAAATTTAGTATTATTGCCTTAAATATTTTCTTCATTACACGTGTATTAAAATTGAAAATAAAGAACGTAAGGCGATAAGAATAATGTTCTTAATATATATATAAACTTGCGTGTCAAAATTAGATTTTAATTTAAGTATTCAGCATTAATAAAAGTTTACAATTGAATTTTAGAAACCAAATAAATTTCACATTTTTACTCGCCCATCAACAGCAAATAGAAAATTCCAACAAAAAACCAAAAATATTCGACAACTATAGAAATTCAATAAAAATCCTAAATTTAAACCAAAGTTCAACGAAAGAGAAAATTGATTTTAAATTAATTACGCTTCAAAGCCAAAAAGTGTAAAGCGTAAAAAGCGCACAAAGCTGGTTTTGTATGTAAACATACGCAAACAAACAGATACGAGTGCAAGCCGGCTACAAAAGCCGATTATAAATAACAAGAAAATAAAATGCCGGCCGGTCGCAGTTATTGCTGCTACTGTTGACTGACCAACCGACCGGCCGACCGACTGGCTGATTGGGTCTGTTGGCATAGCAATACCGTATGCTTTTCAGTAAGAAAAAAAAAAAATAAACAAAAAAAAAAAGATATTTAATCGATTTTGATTGGAAAGAACATGAAGCAAGCCGGATAAGCTTATCAGAAAAAAATTATTTAAAATTGATTTGATGATTTTTAAAAAAAGAAATGATTTCGTATTTTATAAAAAATAAACTCAAACTCACCTCTTCCATTGCTATTCACTGCCGAATTACCCTGCGTAAGCAGAATTTGACTCTCCAACTCTTGCAACTCAGATTTGAGCTCAGCCAATTTGCTATTGCTTTTCTTAACAATTGAGGCAACATCGTTTAGCGACCGGCGATCTTTGGCAACTTCACGTAATTTTTCAGCGCCTTCTTTTATTTTCAACTCTTTGCGTATTTCACGTCGTATCGCTTCTTTAATCTCTTCAAGCCGATTTGGCAGTGCACTTTCGGGCAGGTTATCTGTGAAGCCATATTTATGACTGAGCTCATATAGAACAGGGTGTTTAATGTAATCCCCCTGGAAAAGTAGAAAATAGTTCATTAGGTTGGTTTTTGTTCATAAAATAAATGCAAATTTTATTTGGTATTTCATATAAATAAAAGCTATACTTGACCTGTATTTGATCATTTATTATTAAGCAAAGGCATTGCCAAAAAAAATAACAATATAATTTATGACCTTCTAACATGCTATGTTTGTTGCATGTGTTGATGCCTTTAAAATGAAGGCACTTAGCGTGTGCTTTATAGGTCATAAAGGCTTGACAATATAGATTAAAAAAAGAAAATAAATATGTCTTATTTAGCATTAAAAATGTCGCAATATTATTTTAACGCTAGATATTTTGAACATTTCACTGCGGCCAATAATTTAACTTGAATTAAAAGTAGCGTACTTAAAGGTAAAAAAACTAAATTGAAACATATGTAACTAAGTCACATCGAAGTAAAGAAATACATACTATCGAGGTTCGAGAACTCATATCAAACTTAAGTAATAAAAAATTTAGAAGATTTTTTGATTTTAATAAACATAAAAATTTTATTAAGACACTTAAAAATCAATTATGACGACTTAGATATAAAAACCATAGGCCACATCGAAGCTGACATATGAGAATATCAAAATTTGACCATGACGTATACGCAACTTTATACCATAACATCTTTGTTAGTAAAAACGGATTCACATTTTTCAAGCTATAATATACTCAAAAATTTAAAATCTTCGCTAACTTTAACTTTGAAAACTTTTTTAAACAAAAGAAACTAATACGGTGTAGCAATGATTCATTTATAATATTTCACAATAATTTAAATAAAAACAAAAATAGATATTTAAAAATTAATAAAGAAAGAAAAAACGTGACGAATTACTACACTCAAGTCTTTTATAAAACGCAATAATGAAGAAGAAAACACAACCTAAAACAAATAAACAAACAAGCAAAATTCCATAATTGAGACGAGTGGCTTTTTTGGTGGAGGAGGTAGCCACTTGAGGAATTATGGACTGCACTTGGCATTAAAATAAACAAACATAGTTCCACAATCAAGTATATACATACAAACACATACATACCTACGTACGTAAACACCTATTTAAATTGAAAACTACAATTAAACACAGACCTACAAAGAAACAGACAGACATACAAAGCAGATAAACAAATAAGCAACCATACAGAAATGGCGAAAATAATTCAATTAAATTTTCATGGTCAAGATAGGCAAAGAGAAAATTAAGTGTAGAAATAAAGCAAGAAAAATGCAATAAACAATGAAGAGCGTAGAAAAAGAAAACAATTAAAAATGGAATGGAAAAACTAACGCTATTAGATGCAGTGTTTGCAATAAAGACAATATGACACTAGGTTTGCGTTTGATTTCTTTTTTTTTTTTTCAATATTTGTTTAAATAGTTTATTTATGTCATAATATATAATTGCACGATAATCTAAAAATGAAGTTAACGAAAAAAACATTAACAGACATATACAGCTTAAAATAAACACACTTCTGATATATCTTTACCTCATCACTGCTCGTATAAAACAACGATGAAGGATGCGTGCTGACCGTGACACAAATCGTACCACGTCGCAATGATTTTAGTGAACCTTTAGAAATTTTACGCAAGCGTATTGATTTTAGCGATTTAGAACGTTGCAGCGATTCCATGCCGTTGGCTTTAGTTGTTGGCGGTGTTGAAGGGTAATCTTCGCGTTCAGGACTTAGGCCAACAGCGGGTGTAGGTGCACCGCTGGTAGGCGTGGAATGTGTAGGGGAACTAAGGTTATGGGTAAGTAGGCTAAGGTGGGTTTTAACGCGTTGCAAAAAAGCATGCATTAAGACGAACAAAATGTGCAAGTGTAGGCACAAAATTTAAACGGTAGAAATAAGGCAGCTACTGATGGAATGTTTAAGTGGCGGCGGTTTTAAAAATAAACTCTTTTTTTTAATTTTTATATATTATATTTATAAAGTTGAAACATTTTGCACTGAAAGAAAAATATTATTTATTTATTTATTTTTTTTTTACATACGCGACAGTTAGTGTTAAAGTTTTCACACGCGTAAATTTTCTCGTAGATGACACTTAATTTTTTATTTTGTCAAATCTTTGTTGTTGTTGTTTTGTAGTACTTAAAAAAAAAACCCTCTAATGTTGACCATTTACTGTATGCAACAAAAAAAAAAAAAAACGGCAGTCATCAATCAAGTTTTTAGCATAAGTACTTAGATGGATAGAGAGGCAGAGCGACTTAGTGAGAGAGATAACAGCAGAATATGTACTGTAACCTTTTTATTCATCATGTTGCACTAGTTAATGAGTTTGTGTTACACGTTGTTGTTATTGTAATTATGTGCTCGCATGTTATCATGAAAACAGCAGCCAAAGTTTATGGGTGTGAATTTTTTAGCAATGTGGCAACTTCTTTTTTACAAAGTTGCCAACTTGCGTAAATTTTGTTTTATGGCTTTTGTGAATGTAAACATAGACATTTACGGTTTAAATTTTTAGTTAAACGTAGGAAGTTCAATGTTTTTAAATTACGTGTGATTTCGTTTTGAGAAAACAGAAATTACATGAAATATGTACTTTTTTAAGTATCAGTGAGAAACGATTTGATAAAAAATATGTGCACAAAATATTTGTACGAGTACACAAAAGAAGTTTTAATATTTTCGAAATAATTTGGCAGTTTTGTGCAACAAAAAGATGAAAATCTTTAAAAACCTAAATGAATCAAATGCTACAAAAGTGTGAACTTCATAAGGCATTTACATAGTCTAAGAGTAATTTTAACTGTCTAAAGGAAGGCCGATGTTAGAAACCATTTCCAAAAAAGCAATATTTTTTAAAAAAAATTTTAAATAAAAAAAAAAATTTGGCAAGGTGGAATAAGTTGAACAACGGTCAGCAAGTTTCGAAACATTATTTTGAAAAACGTCAACAGATTTAAAAAAAACACCACTACGAGTAGTAGAGATAGGGTAAAAATTTATGATGATATTGCAATTAGTGTACTCATTGTCATGGAATACGCAAAAACATTGATTACCTACATACAACAATGACAATTTATTGCTATCCACAGCTAATGATAATGATAACAATTTTGTTAGCTAAATATGAAGTTACTTTTTGAGTTTTATTTCAAAATATAAAAAGAGATAGCAAATTATGATTATTAGACAAAATTGACATAAAAATTTAAGTACAAAAAAATTAATACAATAACTTTCGCTCGTAAAATTTTACTATAAACGAAAAATAGTTTTCTCATCAACGAGATAAATCTGAGATAAGTCAGCAAAAAATTTGCAGAAGTAAAAGTTGTAAAAGAACAAATCATTCTAAAAACAATTGAGCAATTAAAGTTTTACGTACTAGTGGAGACAAACAACTGGTAAAAAAGACAATGAGAAATGTGAAATGAAAAAAAAAAAATAAAAAACTTTAAAATGTATATGGTAAGAGGAGAAAAATTTTTATTAATAACTTCCGTAAGATGTGTTACGATTGCAAAAAAAAAGATCTAAGCAAAAAAATGCTACTTAAATGCCACCAGCAAAGCAAAAGTAAAGCTGCGACAGCTTTAAATGTGTTTTTTTTTTTTTTTGTTCCACTCAAGTGGAAAAGAACAAGGCAGCAAAAAATCATCATGAACATGGAAGTATGAGAACTAAGAAGTAGCTGTAACAACAGCTACAGCAAACACAACAACGTGCTTAAGTAGCTTACAACGGCGCCAAACCGGCAAAAACAATAAAACAAAAACGATAGACGCAAGGAAATAAAAAACAAATAAATTTAGATAAAAATAAAATCACAAAAAATTGCAAAATAAAAGTTTTTAACAATTCCGGTTTAAAGTTGGCTGAAGAAAATATGTTACAGTTAAAATGACACAACTACAAATGAGTATACCATCATGGGATAACACAAACTTCTACAAAGCTAGAGAGATTTAAACAAAACTATGAAGAAAATACGTCCTTTATTACTACTTAAAAACTTGCGCTAATACCGCAAAAGGAAACAAGTAAAACATATACGAAAAATTCAGGAATAAAAAAAAGGAGGAAAACAAAAAAACTTTTCTAATAAAAATTTTAAGTTTCCTATGTTTTGAAAGTTAAAAAAAAACTATAACTATAGAACTGATTCAGAGCTTAACGTTATCCGCTGAAATTTTAATTTAACCCACCCCAAAAATATTTTTAATGAGCAAAATGTGCGTTTACGGGTCGTATGAGTAACAATATTTTTTTATATTCTTAGAAAACGTTGACATTCGTTTTTAATTAAATGTTAAATTTAAAAAATATATAGATTTTATAACTAATTATAGAGTAATCAAAGCAACAGTTAAGGTTTTATTCAAATCGGTTCAGTAGTTTTTTCAAGAATCGCAAAATCAAAAAAGCTTTGAATGCTTTAGAAATTTGCTATGCAAAGTAATCTCTACCCCGCAAAAGAAAATGAATTTCATGAGTATAAAACTTGAGCTTACAGGTCGTATGATCAACATATATTTTAATATACTATCACAATCACCACAATTTTTGCAAATAAAATGTTAAATTGGACTTTAACGCAAATTTTTGATAAACCAGAAAGTAATCTGAAATTATGCTACAACAGCATAATTTCAAAAATCATCAAGTTTTCAAAAAATTCCTCATTTTAAAACCTTGCCCAATACAAAGTTTTAATATAAATGCACCAACTGTAGGGTGCATCAAATAGCAAACCAATGTTGGCACAGAATCAACAACAAGGTAACATCAAAAAACATCAAATTGAAATGTAAAACAAAACGTGTAGTAAAATGAGAAAAACAAAAAATAATAGACAATACAAAAAAAAAAACAAAAAAAAGTTCATTCCGAAACTGTCAGTCTCTTGGTGATATGTTGACTTGAAGTTGGCAAACCACTTGAGACAGGTTTACTGCATGATGACGATAATGATGATGATGAGCAATGTAAATGCTGAATTAGCAAGTAGCAGCAGCAGCAGAAAAAACTCAGAGTTGACAATAAATTAAATAGAACACAGTGGCGTCCATTAATTGTGCGAAATTGCAGTTTTTTTTTTAAAATAAAAGAAAGAGCAAACCCAAAAACAATTGACTTTCTTAGTTTGTTTGGGAGTTCTCAATTGTAACATGAATTTTTATCTAAGTGATGCATACGTTACGATATTTCAAAAAAAATAAAAGTAAACAAAATTTTTCTATATAATTTTTTTTGGGAAAACATTTTTTGCTCAAGGTTACAAATAAAATCCTAATGGTCATATATTTTTATCTGAAAAATAAATGTTGAGAAAAAACTACAGCACTAAAAGAGATCTTTCAAATACGAAGCATATGTATCATGAAAGCGCATCGATGATATATCTAAGTGAGCCAAAATAGGACGATTGTAAGGACCGTGTGTCCTGCGTAAAAGCTTTTTTCTCTTTGCCACAGATATTTTAAATTGGTCAAAGGAACATGCATCCAGTGGCGGACTATGACCTCAAGCACACATAGCACAATTGCTTGTGAGGTCTCTGTGGAGACGTAAGAACTTTTCGAAATCTACTGACTATGAAAGTCTTAAAGAGGTTCTTCAAGGTCTAAACATTTTCGTAGACTGCAAAGCAGTTTTAGCTTAAGAACCAATTAATAACCTAGATTTAAGACCGTTTTTAAAAGGAACTCAATGTCCTTAAAAAAATCAGAGGCGCTGAAAATAACAGGAGTTTAAAGGTTTGAAGCTCTTTGAAATCAAATTGAATTCAATGAGTGTTTTACTGAATTACTGAATTATTTTGGAGTCAGTAAAAAATTAAAAACCATTTGAACTTGAGAACAAAGCTTGAATTCGGCAAACGTTTTTTATACCTTTGGGAATTCTGGAGAAGAATATTCTTTTTCTCTCGAATTTTCTTTACCAATGCCAATATTTTTTAAGTCATTTAACATTTCGTTCATCATTCAAAGTGCTTTATCTAAAATAATATCAATTCGTTTCGATTATTCAAGCTTTTTCAAATTATTTTTGTTATGTTAAAACAAAAATCGTAAAGAAATCAGCAAGAGGGATTTTTGGGCAATCTCAAAAATTAAACAACCATATTTAATTTATTTTCAAACTCAAACAATTCGTGAAAATTTTTTTGAGTACAATTAAAAAAAAAAAACATTAAAAAAAAACTTGGCATAAGGAACTAAACGTCAAACGACAGTAGAAAACGAAAAATGCACATCTGATAACCTGTGCTTACTGAACGATTTCCGGTATTCAATTGACTGTGTGTTCAGTAATAAAAACAAATTATGACAAATCTTTTATTGCACTTCATAAAAGTTAAAAAAAAAATCATAAAAATAAAAAATTCTAAATTAAACAAAAAATTTATGTAAATAGAGTGAATCTTCAAAGAAACAACAGTTACGTGATTTTTAAAAATTTTTCTTTTTTTTCATCAGTTGAAACCTTTCAAAAGTAGCACGTACAAAGTAAAAATCGCTGGAACGAAATCTTGTTATAACGTCAAAATGTTTAATTTCGAAACGCCCCCTATGAAAATAAAAACTAAAATGAATTTAAATAAAACTTTCAAATTTGTATTTTTTTTCGAAATCGGTGGTCGCTTAATTTTTGATAACGAAATTTTCTCATTTTTAGAAAGCTTGCAAAATTAATTAGTTTATCTTTAACGCAAAAAATTTCTAAAGTCAAGATATCTAAACTTTATCAATAAATTAACTGTCAATTAGACACTGGCGCTGCGCTTTCAATTGACACGCTTGACATTTTCAGCGACAATTTCGAGCTCATTAATATACCATACATTTGAAAGAATAGCTAAACGAAGCAAAAACAAAAGAAGAAAGCACACAAATAAGCAAAGTTTGGTTTTCGCTTATTTGGGAATAAGAATTTCGAAAGCCAATGACACCGCCAACTAAGAGGTTAAAAAGTTTAAAAGAAATCGCTATCAAAAATAAGAAATAAAAAATGCAAAATGTATGAAATGAAAGTGAAAACTACTAGCAAATAGATGTTGGCAAGCGAAATATTGACAGCCGGCACAATTAAAATTCATTTAAGCAAAGCTTTCAAGCTCTGCAGACGCCACTTTGGCAATAAACGACGCCGCCACATTTGAGCTCGACAGCAATGTGGCGTAAGGGCAAAAGAAGAGAGAGAAAAAATACAAATAGCTGTGGAATTTTTTTTGAATAAATATTTATAATTAGTAAAATTATGGTCAATATTAGTCCAAATATAGTATGTAATGGTAAATGGCAGCGAAATTATCGTTTAGCCTTAAATGGCAGCTGTGCTAAATTGGCAAATGGAAAAAAAAATTTTGTTTCCATAATCCAATTCTTGAGGTCATCGGAAATAAATTTCAATAGTAAAAATAGCTACAAATTCATTAAAATTAAGGTCAATCAAGAATTTTAGAGTTTTACATTATTTTGACCGAGTTGAAGCGTGTGAATTATGAATCAATTTAGAAATTATGTAAGCGTTTAAAATAACAGCGAAAATTTCAGCCTGGAAGTAAGCATTGAATTAAAAAAAAAAACGTCTCATTGAGGCCTATTTTTATATTGATAAATTATTTTATTAAAGCTAATGGGTAGAACGCATTTTAATTTTTAGTCGGTTTTCTCATTAAATCAGAACAAATGATTAAGTCGCTAAATAGTGCTCTGTCAGCTGCTTCTGTAAATATATTCAGAGTAGAGTGGTTTTGTTAAGAATGAATTTAAAATATTTGAATGTTGGTACTCAAAACAACTGAAAAACTTCGAGTTTTAAGGACCAACCACAAAAAGTCTGGAGCCAAAGATAAAAAAATATCTATATAAATAAAATGTTAGCTAGGTCTCTCAATGGGGATAAAAATTACTGAATACTTGATCATTAGCTTCAATAAAAATTAATATAAGTGGGCGTGGCACTGCCCATAGAGCCAAAAACCTTAATGTTCATAAGTTCATATCGAAGTTATTTTACTGCGCTTATTAACATTAAACAGAGAGAAATTCAACAGAGGAATGCACATACTAGTTTCATCTGTTACTAAAAGGAATCATCAGCGACTATTAAGCCGATAAGTAAGAATTCCTAAGCCTCATATGTTTTCCATTTTGCATAGATTTGTTGAGAACACAAGCAAAAAGCGAAACAGAGCAAAGCAACAATTCTATGGAAAAAGCGAAATCATCTGCTCCAAGGTCACTGATGATTCCATTTAGAAATGTATGAAACTAGTGTGACTAGCTTTAACCTATTTTTTTGCTGAGTTTATCAGTCAGAGGTGATACTATCTACATCAACATTAATTTCAAGGAAACGGCTCTTGAATATCTAAGAGCTCTTCGGTATATAGAAGTATTTCAATAAGGAAAACTTTCTCTTACAAATTATATACAGCATGCGGCTAATGAAATAATACAGAAAATATTTAACGATTTTTACTTCTCTTACTGAGCATTTTTCTATTAATTTAAGTTTAAATTTCCCTTCTTCAGTAAATAATTTTAACGATTAAGTAAGTCATTCAAAAAAAAAAGTTAATAGCCTTCTATAAAAGTGCAGTCAATAAATTATTGCTATAAAAGTAATATTTATTTTATTAATAGCAAACGTTTCAATAATTAACATTTTTGACATTTCTCGTGTAAAACAAATGTTGGCAATTTGTTGATTATCAAAAAAAAAAAAAGAACCAAAAAAGGTGATAAATTTCTTAAAAGGTTATTTAGCTATTATCTTATCGTATAATAAGTAGTTAAGCGTGTGTTTAGAATATGATACAGTAGTTTTTGTGTATTAAAATATTTTAGGAATATTTATAAAAGAAAATAAAAAAAAAATATTTATGTAAACACGAGTTAAATATTAAGAAATATTATGACGCAAGCTGAAAAATTTTTTGTTAAATAATTTAGTTTTACCAGGTATCGTATAAACACGTCTACTATGCGATGAAAAAAAAACAAAAAAAAATATGACTTGTATCTCATTAACTTTTATGAGAAAACTGTAAGCTTTTTTTATTCACAATTACGCAAAAACATTGTTACGCTCAACTAGGTAAATGAGTAAAACAGTTGCTGTTGGCGCTGTTTTAATTATGTGAAAGAAAACAAAAATCGTTGATATCAAATGAGAGCGTTCACATTTGCTTCATTAAGTATGACCCAGTTTTTTAACACCTGTACGTTAATAAAATTAAGATGAGACTTTGGTTTTTATTTTTGTGTTACCCATGTACGTGCAAATGTTTTAAGCAAAAAACAATAATTTAAATTAAAAAATAGCACATAGCTACAGCCAAAATTGATTCAAATAAAAATTCAAATTGTTAATTCGTAATTTAAATCATCACGTCGTATGCATAACATTTGTTTACAACAAGAGATAAATACATAGCTATTCAGGTAATTCAGTGTTAAACATACAAGTTGAACAAAACAAAACCAAATTAATAACAAAAAATTATTTGGTTTTTCTGAACATCCAACGTAAGACCACAGCAAGTGCAATATACCTACATATTTGAAGACAATACTTTTATTATTTCCACTCAGTTTTCTGCAATATAAATTCAACGCATATGCCATGATGAAGCAAACAAATTAGCAGTAAGAACTTAATCCAATAATCGTTATATAGTTTTTTATTTCATGAGACAAATAGAAGTTTTAGGTAAAATACTTAAATTTTGATATAATCTGGAGACTACTGAACAGAACTGTGCTCATAACTCTCAGCTGATTATCAAAAATATGAAATCAGACTTTTGGCATACTCCAGCAAACGACACAGTAGTTAAAAATTAAACACAGCTCTTAATTAGACACAGCTCTTTTATACTTAGCACAGTTTTGTACTCATTTGTTAACCCTATAACATGTCGTATGAGTAACATTTATTCTTTTAAACAATATGTTTTAGGCTAAAGTTTCTGTGTTACTTTCGTCGTTTTTGCCTACAGTAGAAAACAATATAAAGTTTGACTAATGCCCGTTTAATGAAGACCACAATCCTTTTATAAAAATATAATAATAATATTGTTTACTACCTACATTGCGTTTTGTGATTAAGAACGGTAAGGAAACTGAATGGCATTTTTTAGAAATTTGCAAAGTTGTAAGCATAAGTTTACTTAAAAAAATACGCAAAAACTTAAGGAAGTTTTGAAGATAAGACTCCTGTAGAATGAAAACAGTGAAACCTGGATAACTGGGATCTCCAAAGGACCAAAATTTTTGTCTCAATTAAAGAGGCTTCCCATTTACACAGTTTCCCAAATAAACACACTCAGACCGATAAATATATACATACATACATACATACATACATATATAAATATTATTTCCCACTTATTGAGGTTATTTCTAAACGGTCCCAGTTATTGAGGGAAAAGCCCATGTTATAGAGGCGAAAATGCACAAAAACTTCAGAAATCAAATCCCAGATATAGAGGTTTAATAATCCTGGGAGTGCTGGGACCTTGAAGTGAGTCTCTATAGTAGAGGTTTCCCAATTATCCAGGTACCGCTTAACCAGGTTTCACTGTACAATATTCATTCACATTCACTGAAAGTAAGCGTCTGTTGTTTACTTAACTTGGGTATCGAATTAAACCGCAGAATATAGTTAATAAGGGCGAATTTTACAATAACCTTTTCAACAGCAGTAAAATTATTTTCTGAATCCTCAAAGTTATAATCAAGCCTTGATGTCACTAAAGACCAAACATTCAAGTCTGCTTTTGTATGAAAATGTTATGAATATAATTCGAAAGTACTGAAATAATTTTAATTATAATAAAAAATAAAAGTCCTGGACTCTCATATTTTTACATATATGTATGTAACTATGATCCGATGTCATTTAAAACACAAATTTCATGCGTGTTTGCGCTATTTCAGTCTACCGCGCCAAAATATCGATTTTGATTAGTAGCCGCATTAGGGTATTGGTAATTATGAAATAACTATTTACTTTGAAAATGTACTCAAAGTTTAATAAGTATTGACTGTAAGCGTACTGAAAAATTTACAAGTGTATTGAAATAGTTATTACTCATACTGAGACAGAATTCATAGTAATTAATTGTTACTCATACGTCGGAGTCAATAGAATTAACAAAAAAAAAAAAAAAAAATATGATGAAACAGAAATTAGCAAAACCTCTTAATTATATGCACATTATTCTTCATCTTACTAGAATACCATTTTTTAGACGCTAAGTTTCGCTGCACAAAATTATAGTTTGGTCATTGCCCACTAAAAAGAAAAATGGCACCTTAGAACCAACAAAGTTATTGCCATTTGCAACCATTTTTCTACATTTTATCTTTAATTTTCTTTTTTTTTTAATTTTTTTTTTTTTTTCATTTTTCTTTTTTTCTAAAAAATTAAACTTAACAAACCAACAAAAACTTACAATTTTTGTTAATACTGTCTGCTATGGCAAAAACGATAAGTGAGATAATATTATCTAAAGCAATTTGAAACGTTATCTTCACAGATAATTTTGAAAAAAAGCTTTCATGACACATTTTAGCGTAAAAAATTGTGATATAGCGAAAAATTTATGACAAAGTTATTTAAAATGGATATAAGTACATAGCTACTGCTTGCAATTTTCTTAAAAAGAATAAAATTCAATTGAAATACGCAATATAAGAAAATCTGTGCTACATTGCGTTGCAATGATTGTCACATGTTTAGCAACGCATGCCGCACGCTTCTCACTCTCTCTCTCTCTCTCTCTCTCTGCCACCCTCCTCCTTTTCTTTCTTATGTATTATTACACTTGATTTAGCGCATTTTGTTGCGATTATTTTTAAAAATTTTCTACTTTTTAATAAAACACTGCGTACTTTATACAAATTTCTGAAGACACTTTGTAACAACAACAACGACAGCAATGCGAATTTTTTATGATTTTTATTGGTGAAATTACAATTTTTTTATATGTTAATAACTAACATTTAATTTCACCATTTTTATTACAATTTTTTCATATATTTATTTAATTTAATTTTTTATCTTCTTTTTGTTTTTGCAACTCGCGCTCAACCGACACAACCGAGTTTTTTGTAATCACGAAAAAAACTAACGTTTGTTATTGAAGACGACGACGACAACCAACGACAGGTGAAAATTTTAATACGGACGAACTTCGTTTTGGGTTGAATTCAACTACCTCCAACCCCTTTATTTCCCCACCGTTTTTGTTGTTGTTGGGTGTTATTATTAATTGATATTGTTGTTGGCGTTGTTGGTGAGTTATTAAATTTTATCGCTCGTTACAACAAGCAGCAGCACTCGGGTGTCGCCATCGTTGGTCGTTTATCGAATGTCGGTCGCTTTGCATTTTACTCGCAAATCGCAAAAAAAGAAATGATTTTTTTATTTTTTTCATAGAAATAGAAATTCAATGGAGTGAACGCGGAGGTGTAACAAGTGCGCAGGGAAGTGGCGTCTGCATGAGCATATAAAAGCGATAGTAAAATTATAACGAAAACAGCAAAAACAAAACAAAACCTTAAAAGCTTAAAGTGCTGAAGAAAAAGAAGAAAAAAAAAGTAGGCAACATTGAAAAAGGGAAAATTGCTAATAAAATTCAGTATCAGTGTTCAATATGCAGCATATTGATTTGATTGATTCATCGAGGGTTTTTTTTTTGTTAGTGTAATGGAGGAAAACCCAATTTAAAAGAATTGAAAACTGCTGATATTCTGCATAAAAACTTCGCTTTAAGGCAGTCGATTATAAATAAAAATGTTGATTTCAAATCGTTACAAAATATTATTCAAATTATTTTGTTTACATGACGTATGCGTAACCTCTAATTCAGTAAATCTTTTAACTGTTCTACCGACTAAGCTGTAAAAATTTAAATGTTTCCTAAGCGGCCATTAATTAAACCTACAAATTTTTAAAGAGTAGATAGATACATTCAAATTTCAACAGACTAAGCGTATAAAAGTTCATCAGAGCTAAGATATTACAGTTTTGAAGTCATAAATAAAAGCTTTTGTGAAAATATATTAAAGTTTAAGATATGAAACTCATTAGTTTCTTACGTTCTTACGTTGGCGAATACGCCAATTGTTCTGTAAGCAAGTATTTTATTTTATTCACGGCCATTAATTCAATTGCATATTAGTAGAAAGCTGACATAAATGTACAAGGATCGACAACATATAAACCTTTAGATGCATCGGAGCACTCTTTTAGTAAGATATAGCCTTTGATATTCAAACAGTTATTTGTGGCGCATACGTACTGTTCTGCAATTTTTGTGAGCGGACAATATACCCTATATATTGTGGCAGAATTTACAGAGCGATTTCAAAGCCTAGATATATATATATTTAGTTCATAATGTTTACTGTGATATACAGGAGCGTTTTTTTTTTGTTTCTGTGCATAAACAAAAAATATATTTAAATGGTATTTTCAAATACTTATTCAAATTGTGTTAACCTTTCGTGAATTTATTATATTAGTATGTAAATATGTTTTAATGAAACCCCATGATTTTTACATTTAGTATTGTATTAAAAAACATTTTATAAAAATGAATAATAGTTGTAAAGGATGTAGAAAGAAAATTTTGAACAGAGAAAAAAAATTAAAATTCTATTATCGTGCAAAAACCAAACAGCAATGAAAATGTACTAGTGAGAGTTTCAAATAGACAGAGTTGCTATTTTTATAAAATTAAACATTTTGCTTCACATATTCATATGTGGCTGCTATACAAATACACGTGTATATTTGCCGCTACCCAACAGGAAAGGCAAAGTAGATGCGAACATTAAAAACTGCTTATTCTAAAGTAAGACGATGCGAACTTTTTACAGCATAAAATAAAAGATAATGCAATGACATACAAAGAATAAACACAAAAAATTGCGATATCGATTTGGGCAGCTGCAATTTATCGAAAAAATATTCCCATGAATTTTCCAGTCATTGAAATTTGACTTTCCCATTGGGTAACTTTTGTGTAGAAAGGCACTTAGGTGTGATAGTACTAAAATAAAAACTGAGAGTGTGAAAAACTCAGCACACAGATTCTCTGCCTGAGTGTGTGTGTGTGTGAGTATAATGTTTTTATTTTCAATTTTATTATGCCTTTATGCCGACAAAGTGTCAAGTATTAGAGGGAAATAGAAATGAAAATAAAAATAAAAAGGAAAAGTGACACTTGTGAAAATGTCAAACTTGAGCACATGGCAAATGAAAAGGGTGTGTAAAAGTATTTCTTTAAAAAAAATAACAAAAGCGTAACATGTTAAAAAAGCATGCAAATTTTTTGACAGCTACATTGATGTGGGATGACAAGAAGAACGAGCACAACAAAAGAAACAATAGAAAAACATAAAATGTAGAGTAGCGTGAAAAAATTGAAAACAAGCGAGCAACAAGTGTTGCCAATCATTTTTGCTTAAGATAGAAGTTGCCAACAAAAAAACTATATTTGAAGGAAATGAATAATACTTAAGCAAAAAAAGTTTAGTTTGAGTTTTTTTTTTATATAAAAAGATTTCTATAATGCTAGATAAAAAACATAAGATAGTCAACTTCAATGAAGGAGTTTATTTGTGGGGAAGATTCTTTAGATTCAACCTATATTATTTTTTTGAATAATTTATAGCTATTAAGTAGTGCACTTTAAACTCCAACTTTTTAGCGTCCATGTTGAATTGCATGTTAGTCAATGACCAAATTCGGAATCATTTAATTTTCATCAATTAAATGTTGCGCATACGCCATGTTTACCAATTAATAATAAAAAAGTCTGAGCATATAAAAAGTGTTTTTTAAATATATTTTAGTTGCGGACTTAAACATGAGAATTAAACATAACATTTCACGTTGCTTTTACACGCAAGTTTGGTAAAATCCAATAAATATTTTTCTTTAGTATGCTGCACATAGGGTTGCCAAGTGCTAAAATAAATATTTTTTGTGGGTAAAAAAAGGAAATAATTTTTTAAGAAAAAAATTGAGGACTTTTTGACATGGGCTTTTTACATTGCAAGAATTTTACAACTTTTAATATTTTGAACTTTTGTAATATTTTGAGCTGTCTGCACAAAAACATTTTGATATCTTTTTTGGTCTAAAACTTTTGTACGGCATTGTAAATAATTTTTGCTTTACTTATTATTGTATCAACGAACAATTTTATAACTTTACTTTGAAATAATAAAAAATGTAAAAGTAAAAACAAATTAAAAACCGAAATTAACACGAATTTTACAAATTATTTATGTGAAGTTTAAACGTAATTTTTAGTTGTATTTTTCATTTGTATGTAACGCATTAGCTGTTCATTCATTTATAGTAGATTTTCTATCAATTAATTATGATGATAACACGCAGCTTAAGTATTATAGTTTTTTTGTAGCTGTTCGCATTTTGGTTTTTTGTTATTACGGTTAGACACGCATACCACTAAACATCCCACAAAGCATACAATCAAAATTTCGCTTGTAATCATATCAGTACCATTATCGCAGTTTGTGTTTTGTGGTGTTTAAGTGTTAAAATTGAACTTAGAATTTTCAACAAAGAGACATAGACTAAATAGCTTCTTTTTGGGAATGTAAACAAAATTTACTAAAAGCTTAAGGTGCCATTTAACAACTTAATATAAAGTGGAAATGCCATGAAGGTAACACATTCAAAAAAAAACAACAAAACCTAGTGATAATTATGTTGAAAGCTTTGATTTTGCTTAGCGGAGAGTTTTCGCCAAGTTCCTTCAAATTGATTTCAGTGCAAAAAGCAAACATGACTGCGAAGGCTATAAGATTTTGATTGAACTAAACCAGAAATGAGAAATTTTGTACTAGTTACATGGAAGTGAATGCTTTTTGCTTAAGCTTGAAATTTGCCAGCAACAAATTTATTTTCTATGTAGACAATTTTATTAAAAAATTAGCTTTACTTTTTTACGAAAAAAAAAAAACATTTTGAATTTTACAATATAAAAATTACAATATCTCAGCTCCGATGTTATTTTTAGCACATACTTTGGTTTGTTTTAATTAATCCGTAATAGCTCTGCAATAATATTTAAATTTAAATAATGGCTGATTGCAGAAAGTTATTTTTTACTTTATTACTCTAGAAGGCGTTACTTTTTGTACTTAAAAGTTACGTAAACGTCATGTTTTCTCCATACAGAGAGAGAAATAAGTTGCTCTACAAGAAGTGCTGTCCACGAAAAACATCTAAGCCAACGAGATTCATATTTTGTTCAAAGTTATCGATTGATAGAAAATAATCAATTACTCCTCTTAAAAATTAATACATAGATTGTTGTCCTTTCTATTAATAAATATAGAATAATATATATTGGATAAGAACATCCAAGTTTTATTTTTAAATGAAAAAACTAAATAAAGTTTGAAAGTGACTTAGTTGAAAAATAAAAATTTTTTTGTTCCCTCTAAAACAAAATAAACTACAATATTAAAAGACATTTAAATTTTACTTTAAAATTTCATTTTAATTTCTTGGAATTTCAGCAAACAAAATATATTTCACTTAATGAAAAGTTGCTTCCTTGAGAAGAATAATAATTAGGTGCACACAAATGGCAAAATGAAAAAAAAAAAAAGTAAAAACCAAATCTCATTAGATTTCTGCGACGTAAAAAAAAAAACATTTCATAATTTCATTTCACACAAAATTATTGTGGATTGCATTTTCAGAGTACTTTTTTTTCATTAGTTACGATGAGTGCGGTAGATTTGTTGTTGTTTTTATCGTTTACGTGATTGTGGCTTTTAACAAATGTTGCTGCCAAACTGCGAAATGGTGGAGAAGAGGAAAAAATATCATCATAATCATAATAATAATAATACGAAAAACGTTCATTACTGAATAAGATGCTGTTTTGAGAATACGACAAGAAATTCATATCTTTTGTGTTTACTGAGTTATTACAATTTTTTCGCTATTTCCGTTGCAGCTATTCCATATGATGAGACAAAATAAAAAATTTTGTTTTTTTTTTACCTCTATTTTCTAGAATGTGCAGTCATATACGAGTATGTATAGTACATATATCTCAGTTAAAATTAGTTCAGGTTGTTTATTAATGCTTTTTCACTGAATATATTTTCTCCGTAAATGCACTACGGTTTATGAGCTATAAACAACAATACCGCTGCTACTTGTGCAATATTGATATGCTTTTGTTTTTATTCATTATGTATGTATGTATGTATGTGTCGTTGTTGTTGGCTTATTCTCTTTTTAATTTAGTTTATCAGCAACATGTCTATCGTTTCGTTACGTCTGTCTAACTGTCTGTTTGTCGGTCTGTCAGTTTTATATCTTACTGTTTATCCGTTATTTGATCTGCTGTTGTATCTGAGAAATTTTTATTCATGTGAACTGCGCTAGTTTTTTTTTTCAATTTCAATTAATTCCATGACTGCTTCGGATTGAATTTCTTCATGCTTTTGGCTTCAAACCTTTGCCATGCATCTTTTGTTTTGTTCGCATAGAAATGTTGCAGCATCAGTTGCTGTAGCGAGCGCAGCAGCAGCAACAGCGGCAGCACAAAGTGCAAAATTGCCGTAATAATTGTGCAAACCTACTGTGAAATTGGTGTAGGGTTTTTGTGTTATCAGGTATGCGTTGCTTAAATTACAAAAAACTTAACTTTTAAAGTAGTTTACTTTGCAACAAGTAGCAAGTTTTGCGCGTATGCATTTTAATGAGTTCGCAATATGTGTATATAGGTTGCATTTCATAAAGCATACAGAAAAAAGAGTACGCATTTTAAAAAGTACGATCAATAAATTGAACTTGTAAAAATATAGTTCATTAAAAAACAGAGCTAATTTGATCTTTTTTTTGTCAGATTTAGTACATTTTTATAAAATTTTGATATTAAAAAAAAACACTTTAAAGAAGTATGTATTTCAAAAAAAGCAACATCTCAAAACAACAAGCATCACACAAAGTAAGCATTTGAAAAAGTACACTTTTCAAAGGACAATTCTTTCGAAGAGCACGCATCTAAAGAGTACACATTTAAAAGAGTACGCATTTTAAACAGTACGTATTTTAAAGAGTACGTATTTCATATAGCATAACAAAAAGTACACATATCAAAGAGTACGAATTTTAGAAAACGCATAACAAGGAGTACGCATCTAAAGAGTACGCATTTCAAAGACTATGCATTTCAAAGAGTACGCAATACAAAGATTATGCATTTCAAAGAGTACGCATTTCAAAAAGTACGCATTTCAAAGAGTATGCATTTCAAAGAGTACGCCTTTCAAAGAGTACGCATGACAAAGAGTACGCATCGCAAAAGGTAAGCACCTCAAAGACCATGCAACTGAAGAAGTGGAAATATGCACCACAAAGTGTATGAATGTGGGTTAGGTTTTGGTGGCGGCCATAGCCTCACATAGACCACAGGGGTCCATAGTGTAACCACAAACACTCTGCTGCAGTCTTTTTAGTAAATACTGGTCCTTGCATTGTGGTGCACGTCCAGCTTGTAAGGATATGCACAAATGTTAAGGAAATGTTAACAAATGTTATTAAGAAAGTTTTCTGGTCCAAAACTAAATTAATTTTGACAAACAGAAAATGGATTGTTATTTCTTGCCAACCGTGACAATTCTTTCCACGTAAAAAAAAAACATAGAATCTTCTTTAAGGAAATTTTGTAATCTACAACTTTTACTTTAGTAAATTTTCAATAACTTTTTATTCTCACAAGTATAAGTTACTATCGCAGTTGTGATTAAAAATATAAAAGAGAAGCTTAGCAGTTACTTTTTCTTACCGCGACTGCGGTCTTTTAACTTATCACTAATGTTGGAAGATTATTTTCCTTTTGTGAAATTCTTCTTTCCATCAATGATATTGCCACAATTTTGTCAACAGTTCACTTTCTCTGCAGCAGTACAAAAAAAAACGAAAGAATCTCCACTAAGCTTCTACTTTCTTACTACACAAAAATATAAAAAAAAGACGAAATAAGTCAAAGCAAAACAATAACGAATAGAGCAATAATCGGAAGCTCAATTCAACTCCAGACAATTCATGTCAACGTCATCAACAACCAGCGCATCAGTCAGCGTCTTGGCAACAAATCATCCAACTTGATTTATTTCTACTATGCAATGCCGATAACTGGGTCGGTCATTCACATCGCCACGGAGCCTTCCTTTTCATAATTTTTATTATTTTTTTTATGCGTTGATATGATCAGCAGCTGCTCTTACTCGGCATCTTAAGCCCCCCCTTTTCACCATAATTGCTAATAAAAAAAAAATGCAGCATTATTTTTTATCTACTTTTTTTTTCAAAATTTTTTTTCTTTGTTTTTGTTGTTTTATTTACAATGTGAATTCCGTAAAAAATCTTCATGTTTATTATGAATTGTTGTTGCGTATTTGTTGCTTTAGTTGTTGTTGTTGTCTTGGTGATCGACAGTGACTTCGCCGTCAATGACTTCGATAATGCTGTCGTTGTTGATGACGACATTGTTGTTGTTGTCGTTGTTGTTGATGATCCACCCGTTTTTTCGTGGTGGTGGTGGTTATATAAAAAAAAAACAACAATTTTTAATCGATTTATCATTTTCCGGCTTAATAAATCATTACATGATTGTTGTTGTTATGTTGAAGCTTTGCGCTTTTATGACAGTCATGGCGATAAAAAATTAACCAAAAAGAAAAAAAATTCACAGATCACTGCAAGTGATGGCGGTTGTTTAGACGATTTGCGGTCTCTGGGCGATTGCATGGAGAGTGTAATTGTCTGTTGTTTTTTGTTATCTTTCTGCTTCTCAGTGTACTTGCAAAAGTGTAAGTTGTTTTTGCTGTTGATTTGATGATGAGATTTTTTTTCATACCTTTGTTGTTTTTTAATTTTATGAGAAAAATTATGTGAAAAATTTCCTCATCTCATACAATGAGGAAATATATTATTTATCAAAATAATTTGCGGAAATATTATTATAAAAATAAAATATCTCTGCAGCTTACGAAATTTCATTTCAAATAATTTTTGTGCAATTTTTATTTAATATTATATGATTTTCTTCAATTGTTATAATTCATAATGACTGAAATAATAATTTGATTATTATTTCAAATTGTAATTAATGACTTTTTAATGAATAATTAATCTAAACGTTTCAACAATTATTTTTCGTTCTAAGTTTGGTTTGCAGTAAAAGCCATTATGGGTCTAAAAATTTCAAACAAAAATCAAACACTTAAAACAAAATTACAGCTAATGACTGAAATTGAATTTTCAATTGCAATTAATAAACATCCCACAAAAAACAAATAAACTCAAAAATCGGAGGTGTTAAAACCTACCCTCAAATCAAAATGGCAGCATCTAGATTTGACAGATGTGGCAACAGCTGAAAATACTGGCAGATAGGTAACAGATGACGGAATCTAAGTTTTACAATTAAAACTCATTTGCTCAGGTGATTACTGTAACTTAGAGTAGCTCAGTGTCAGAGTAGCTAACCTAATACACCAAATAGCCTGAGTTCAAATCTTAATGATTTAAAATCCAATTGATTCATCTGTTGCCTGGTCAGATTTTCTTAAGAAAAAGCATTGATCGATTTGTAAATTTACAAGAATATCGTTCTTTGCGCTAATGACTGTTAGTTCAAAATAGTCTTCAGCTATAAAAAAAGGCTTAAGCAATAATTAATAGAATTTTTAATTTTCTCCAATAGTGTAATATGTTGAGTTATAATGGAACAATTTAAATTTTTTTATTTTGAATATTATTTTTTTATTTGCACAAAAGAAAAGAATGTGGCAAATAAGAAAACAACCCCATAGTAAAAGTTTTCTTCGTCGCTAAAAGTAAACAACAATTGTGGTTATGACTATTTTTATATTACACGTACACATCAACATATGAAATTATTAAATTTTTTATGAGTGCAAGGAATTCTGTCTGCTTATACACAATATCTTGTAATGACTCCACAAGTTTTCCTAATAAAATGCCCACCACTTGTTTCATAGTGCAATAAAATATACAATATATCTTCCAATTTCCGGATAAACAAAAAGCCAAAGTAACAGCAACAGCAGCAGCAACAACATGTGTCGAAAAAATATGCACGCGTTTAATTTTTGTGATATAAACAATGTCAGTCTATGACTTCCTTCATGGCTAAATGTTTACCTATGAGACAATGAGAGCCAACTGCTCTGCTTTGCACTGCTCAATGCTAAAATAAACGTTTGTCCAGTTGCCAAAATAAACCGAAAGAAACAAAAAAAATAAATGCTAGAGACTAAGAAACTACGTGAAGACTATTACGTATACATTCAGTAAATATCATTTACAGGGTAAGTCGAACACTTAAAAATAGATGACATTGACATTCAAATGTCATATCATATACATAAGTAGTAGGATATTTATAATAACTTAAGATTGTTTAGAGTGAGTGCACGAGTGGGGGGATGCATGAAAAAACTAATTCCTACAAATATAGTGCACTGTGATGAAGATGTCTAAACATCAAAGTAGACAAAAATTTTCGTTAAAAGATAAAAGCCAAAAATTGATAATTATTACGCATGCTAATAAATAAATAAAGAGAAGAGAAGAGATGAAAAAACAAGCACACGCTTTTCTTTTTTTCAGGGTCAATCAGCTTGTTATATTGAGTAGGAAAACTAACAACAAAATATCGATCAACAACAACAACGACGACGACAACAACGACGACGACGACATTTTTCTAATAGACTTGTAAACTGTCAAAATGATAAACAAATCCAAAATTATCGTATGTAAACAATAAATAAATACGCGCTATGAAAATTTTTCAGAAATTTCTAGTGTTTGAGTTTGATGTTGTGGGTTGTAAAAATCCTAAAAAGCAACAGCAAGAGCAAACAACAACAACAAAGCGCACATGCACATAGAAAACAACAACGATCACTTCAGAAAGAACTTGTTTTTGTAAATGGCATTCTCATACACACGCACAATACACACACACACACACATCAATCAAAGACGCCCATACAAAAGGGCATACAATGACTTTGTCTTGGCCTTGAAAAAGTATAAGAAAAGCTCTCATTTGATTTAGCTTAAGAAGAAAATAATTTCTTTGTATAAAGAAAATTATAGAGGAAGTTGGTGTTATATAGGCAGATTAAGTTTTGTTTTAGAGATTTTGATTTAGCATTATTTTAAAATAATTAAATTAAATAAGTTATAAGCATCAAAATAAGCTAGGGCAATAATATAATAATATCAGAGGGTGTGGCAGTAGCTAGACTATTGAGCTTTAGAACAAAAACAAAATCAAATCTATGAAAATGAGTTATTGTTTTAGCATTAAAACTGAACGTAGTAGCAGATGTGGGTTGGATCATAAGTAGAATTGGGCGTAGCATATTCAAAACTTAGCAGAAAATGTATACAGATTAATAGGTGTAGGCAAATTCCTCTTTTAGGTTTGTAGTAGTGGATTGATTGCATAGTTTTAGGCTTTTAAAAAATGTTTTCAATGAAATTCACTCAAAATAAATTTATGATTTTGTTTATAGTTCAAAGCTATTAAGTAAACAAATTTTTTAATACGTCTACGCAAATGCCGTTTACTTTATATTGATAATATTTTCCCTACATATAATCAATCAATCCAAACAAAATTTTTATCCGCTAATTTGTATTTAAGGATTCCACAATAAATATTGTTTTTGTCAAATATTTGACAGCTGTCAACATCATGATTGAGCAAGTGCAGCAGCAGCACTAATAAAAGCAAAATTTTTGCTTTGAAAAAATTCTAATGAAAATTTATTGTGGGCAGCAGCACTCTTATTTAAATGGGTTTCAAATTCTTTTTTAATTCATGCTTTTAACAAATGTTATGCAATAACATATGCACTAACAACAAAGAGACAAAAAATCGCATTAAAAAATAATGTTGCTATTGTAATATTGTACATATTTCAAAAAATTTTGTTTACATGATTTATATTTGCATTTAGCAGTCATTATGTCGTTTATTGAATCATGTTAACAAAAATTGAAGCCCCATAGCAATATTTACAATAATACAAATAGAAGTTATATTTCTTTAGATTTCAGAGATAACATCGTACAATTACCCGACACAGCTTAATTTGCAAAATTTAATATTGGGCATACCCAATTTTGGATCGCTTTTCAGCGGAATTTCAAGAAGGCTACCAATGATGTTGCTCTCCAGGTCTGTTACTGTGAATGGATATCTGTTTATATGACTACAATTACCAAAGACACAACATAAAAAATATTAAAAATTATTTCATTAACAATTCACAATTGGCATCTTATTACCTTTATCAGTAAGGAAAATATATGGAGTAACTTTTAGCTCAGACTAAAATTTAAAAAACCCCAAAAAGAAAATGTCTTTTGTGTCATCTCATTTTTTGTAGATAAAAACTTCATAAAAAAAAACAGCAAAACTGCTGTTAAAACATTTTGTAATGTCTAATAATAAATACCGTTTTAACATTTGACATTTACACCAAAGTGTGAAGTAACCACTTGGTATAAAAAACCCCACTGGTGCTACAAAATTAAAGCCATGAAAAAACAACGGCACAATGAATTTAATGCGTAAAAGGTTGACGCATAAATGCAAGAAAATAGCATGAAAATAAAACTTATTTAAAAAATAAAAAAGAAAAAAAAAATTCTAATGTAATTAAAACTTGTACTAATAAATGGGGAAATAACTACTTTTTACGACATTGTACGTTGGCAATTTTAATCCAATTTGGTCAACGCAAGCAAATGAGGATTATAAAGAAAATAGTCAAAGAGAAAGAAAGATAAAAAAGTGATACAAAAAATAAAAAAAAACTTGCAAGTTCTGTAGATTATGACATAAAAAATATTACGCTAATTAAATCGCGTTGTGATAAAAAAAATAAAACCATAATTTTTTACACCTAAAAAGAACACATTCGTGTGTAAAAACAAATAAAAAGTGGTCTTAACAAAATCTATGCTATGCATTTAGGTTAATAATATAATTGTAGCATTTTGGTAGAATCGCTTAAGTCGACCTCATTATAAGGTAAAAATTAGTACTATCGAAATAACCAAGGGACAATGGCAATGGGTAACGAAATGCATCGAAAAGTCGAAAAACATCGCAAAAGTTCAAGCTTGCCGAAAAAATTAAAAAAAAATAACTATTAAACTATTAAAAAAGTGCAACAGTATCGACTCAAGACAAAATCCATACACAAAAAAAAAAAAAAAACAATTTAAATGGCCCCAAAGTAGTCCCCGCTGATAAACGTCGAAAATTAACTAAATTATTGATCGAAAAAATAAAAATCCAAAATAACGATTATTTTGAATCGAAAAAATTATTACGATTATTTTAGAACGTAAATAAAAATTCAAAATTATATTTTCTGGAAATCATAAAATCAAGCTAAAAATCATGTCAAAAAATACGTCCGTTTTATGTGTTTTTTTTTTTTTAAGAAATTTAAAGGTCTGCAGTGCAAAAGCATTTGTAACTCTCCTCGTTATGCTCAAAACAATATATTTTTGAAACATAAGAAGAAGAAAAGTTCTTAAATAATTTCGGCATATTGTCAAAATTGACTTTTTTCGACCATTTACGATCAAAATTTCATTTGTTGCAAATTCTTTAAAGCCAAAAAAACTTAAAAACTAAAAAAATTTAATTTTCTATACATTTTCTGAGATAAAATATATTTGGTTTTTTTATATATAGATAATATTTAAAAAAAAAAAACAACATACATGAATATATCCTTTGATTCTGGTACGTAAATCCTTAAGGAAAACCATATTCATTGTCATTGACGTCATAATTGAAACATTTTATTTGATGTGATATTTCGGGTAGCGTAGCGATTTTCGTTGTATGTGGGAAAAATTCCTTTTCACTTTCAATTTTATTTAATACTTTTGTATTATTTTGTATTATTTTTTTTTTAAATATATTATTCACAATTTTAACGTATTTTCGTGCTGCATTTTTTTAGTACAATTTTTAATTAAAATTTAATTTTTCGAAACTCTTTTCTTTGAAAAGACAAAAAAAATGTGCACTTTTTATTTGATATATTTTTGACACATGTATGTATGTATTCAGCAAAAAAAAAATTATATTTATAAAAATAAACAAAAACAAAAACAACACCAACAACAATAGAATCTCTTAATCACATTATATTAAACCAGCGCGACAAATAAATTTCAATAAAATCTTAAAAGCTTAATTTTAAATAGCGACGTAATTTCTTAAAATTTGTCTTTAAAAGAACTGTGGAAAATCTGATGAATATTCGGCGTAACGGAATTTCTTTTGCGCGCGACAAACGATAACGACAAAATAAAAACAGCGACGAGAAAGACAACACGACAACGCAAAGATGTCAAGTCAAAACTGTACGAAGTGAAAAATCGAAATGCAAAAATTTTCAAAATTCACGGCAAATATCAGCAGTAAATTCAATTTTACCAGAGAAAAGAAAGCAAATCTTGAAAAAAAAACTCAACAGCAGAGAAAATAAAAATTAAGAAATACTCGTATCGCGAGAATAAATGATGTTTAATTTTTAATTAATTAATTTGTTATGATGTTCTCACATTTTTCATTTATTAGTTAGTATCTCTTTTAGACTGATCGAAAGCGCTATATCAGTGTATACGTCGTCCAGAGGGAAAAATTTTCAAACTCAATTGGAATGTGTTAAAATCGACATGGAAAAACATAACATTTAAAAGAAATAAACAGATTAAATTATATATCTATTTAAAAGTTAGACATACAAAAAATTATCATATATTAAATGAAAACTTTTTTTGCAATGTTTGACGTTTTCCGTTGACGTTTTTAAAATTAAATTTATGAGTTTTGTTGTTGGTGTTATTTTTGTCTTTTGCAAAAATATTTTCTGTTTATTTTATGCGTTTCTTTTATAATCTTTTTTCTATTTTATTTATATATTTTTCTTTGATTCGAAAATTAAAATATTTAAAATTTTTGTATTTGATGTTTGCAATTTTATGAAAGCAAATAAAATTTTGAAATAATATTTGTAAAAGCACAAACCTGTAAAGAGAAGAAATAAAAATGGTATGATTAGTATTATTTTCGAAATTTATTTTTAAATAAAATGTACATATGTTAATTTTTTTTATAAAGTAAATACCATAACAAATGTTTACTTTTTTAAAAAAAGAGCTAAGAAATTACACTGCTTTCGGTATAGTCGACAAATATATAAAGGTATAACGATCGGTTACTCATGACTAACAAGAACAATTATTTTAAAACAAAAATAAGTACAAGCCGAACTGAAATGAAGTACCTACACAAAACATCTTACATTTTACCAAAAATAAAAACAAAAAAATATTTATACCCAAAAAAAAGGTCAGTCATATATTATATTAATTTTTGTACTAATTTTTTCTTTATTTCTTAAAAACAGCACAAAGAAGTACAATTGTTCATTTGCCTGTACTTTGAAGTACACAGTACAACGGGCCAAAAAAATAAAGATTTTTTTAGTTTGTTTCCATTAACTTTTTTTTTTCTTTATTTGTTTTTTGTTTTATCGTATGTAGTAGCTTTTTAATTGTTTTTTTTTTTTATAATTTTTAAATTTTCACACAAATAAAATAGAAACAGAAGGAGTGGCAGTCAGTTACGAACCGACTCACTTAGACCAAATGTGATCAATTATGATATCACAAGGTGTCTGACTATACCTTCTCGATGAACCGACCAGATTTCGTAATAAAACTAAATAGCTGACCTATACTAACATGCCTAAGGTCATCAAGGTTGTCAAATAAAAAAGAACCATGTGTTTCGTGACGTTTTCTAGCATGCGGGGTAGGCGCAGATGTTTAATGTTTTTCTTCCACATCTCCACAACTTCTCACCGAAGTCAAACATCTCTCCGCATGTCTGCCGATGAGGCAGTGGCCAGTTACGACTGCATCAACTGACGAGATACTATGTATAGTGCGAGAAATCAGTTCTGACGATTGCTTAGCATCCCATTTCGGCCAGATTTGCTTAGTGATACTACCTTGAGTTCATCTTTTGTTAGCATTTTTTACCATTTCTTCTTCAGTAACTTGCATGTAGCAAATGGCACGCCAACATTCCTTGTCCTAAGGAATTAGTGTAGTAGTCCCTTATATAGCAAGTTCATCAGCTTTTCAACTACCGTCAATGTTCCTATGCCCAGGCGCCCAGATGAGGTGAATATTAAAATACTGAGCCATCTCATTTAGAGACGATCGGCATTGTTGGGCTACAAGTGAGTTTAGGAATACTGATTCTAGAGATTTGATAGCAACCTGATTATCTGAATAAATGTTTATATCCTTTTTGGATACAACATTCATTCTCAGCCAAGATGCTACCTTATCTATCGCTATAACCTCTGCCTGAAAAACGCTACAATAATCAGCAATTCTTATCTTCAGTTCCTTAGAGTGAATACCCTTAACCCAACTGGTTATTTAGCTTGGAGCCATCCGTGTAGAAATTAATATGGCCCCCTCTCCCCGGGAGTCCTCCCTCCCTAGTTGGAATGTGAGTTATGTAATCTCTTTTGAATGAGATTACTGGAACAATATACTCCGAAATGGAAGTTACAGAGCTCAAGCTATGAAGGATAGTTGAGTGTCCTGTTCTACCCTCGGACCAGTAAACAGTTTCCCTGAGTCTAATGGCGACACAAACTGCCTAACAGCTCAAGAGGAACGAGATTAAAAAGGACCTCCAAAGCGTCAGTCGGCATGGTGCTCAGAACACCACTGATACACATGGAAACAGCCCTTTGAAGCGTCTATAATTGTTACCAGATCAAACGTGCGCAAATTTTTGATAAGAAATTAAAATTGCAGTATTGAGAGCTAAGTAAATCTCAAATTTAATGTGGGAACATTTGGTGAGCAGAGCAACCACTAAACAAAGATCGGTTTATATAAGATTTCGGTCCGCAAACGTTAGGTAAATGTTATTCATAGTTTACATGGTAAATAAACTATCAATAAACATTTTTATTGCTATTTTCATTTGTGCTATTACTATCAAGGTTTTTAAATGCTAGTCTTGTACTTAGGAATTTTGTAAAAACATAAAAGGAAAAACCCTGACTTTAGCTTATAAGATGCAGCACCGCGGTTCAATATTATCGACTTTTTTTTTCATTTAATTTGAGCTCATACGTCAATGAAATTGCCAGAATACGTAATTATTGCATTCAATTTTATATCAAGTGTACATAAGACGATAGCCTGTCAATCAATTCACAAAAATGGCAACTATTGACAAAATTTATATCAGAAGAGCACCTCAGAAAAATAAAAAAAATAAAACCCAAATTTCAAGGAAAGCAAAAGTCAATAAAAAATTAATAAATTTTTTGATTGGAAATTTCATTGAACTTGCGCGGCTGGCTTCCCAATGATTGTCTTCAATTTGCGCAAAAGTTCAATGACAATTTAAGTCAATTAACAAGAGATTGAATTAAAATTGAATTGTTTAAAGAATTGCTATATACAGGGTGGACCAGATTCGAACAATCATATGAAGAAATTCGTCTACCTGGTGCATTGTGAATAGTTTCCTCCTAAAAATCTCGTCATTAATCATCAAAAACTAACAATTTTTTCACTTTTAAGGTAAAGTACCTTCTTTCAAGAAGTGAAGAAGTAACGAAAAGCTGCTTGATTTTGAATGAATTGATTGTTTTTTTTTAAATTGTTCGCGAATAATGTCAACACCCTTAACACCGTTTCGTGCCCTTTAGTCAAAGTTGAAATTTTTTAATATTTTTTTTTTCTTAATATCATAAATAGCATCCAATCACAAATAGAGTTAATAGAGAAATTAATTGATATAAAGAAAAAAAAAATTGTTAAAAAAAGAAATCAATAGCAAAACAAATGAACACAACAACAACTCAATGGTAAAAAATTTTTTTTTTAAATTTTAATTTGTTTAATTGATTTTTTTACAATAAAAAAAAATTCACACAAAACAGAAAACAGTAAAATAATACATAAATATGATTTGTATGCCTTTTCAACAATAAAAAATAATATATTGACCATCAAAAAAAGTTTGAATGTTCCATTACGAATATATGGAGATGGTTTTACATTTGAAGCAAAAATAGCGAAACATTTTAAATCCGCTTATTGAATGAATAGCCCGCAAAAAAAAAAACGCCCAAACAAATAAATTACAAAAACAACAACGACTACCAAAAATAGTGAAATACACAAAAGCCGCCATTTATGCGCGGCACATTTTCTTGTTTGATTTTATATTTTGCACTTTGTATGTTAAAAATAAATAAAAAAAAATTGTAAAAATATAAATAAAAAATTTGATAGCGTGTTGGTTGCTCTTGAAATTGTAGCATATGAATAGTTAACCAATTTGTTAACAACAACAAAAACAAAAACAAAAACAACGAAAAATAGTTTATGAAAAAAGTTCACTGTACTAATGTTTACAAAACAACATTCAATGTATTGAAATAACAAAATAAAATCATTTTAAAAATAATTTTAAATTTTTTTTTTCTTAACAATACAATTGTGCAGGAAAATTTTGGGATTCTTTATAATTTTTTGAAAATAACTTTAAATTGCTTAGGATTTGTAGCACCACAAAAAATTCTAGCGAAATGTTTTTTGTTTATTTACAGATTTAAGATTTTATAGGAAATTGATTATTCTATAACTTTAGTGTGAACTTAATTTCTCTGCGGCTAAAAGAAAATTAGAACTAAACAAATTTTACAACCTTTGACCTTGAATATCTACAAATAACATATGCTAAAGATTGCCAGCTTACTTAGTAAGCAATATTTATTGATTTTTATGCGTTTAAAAATGACCGATCGATCGCTAGCTCCTAATCTCAATCGAATGGAGTTTAATAAATTAAATTGTAAACAAAAACACTTGAGATTTCTGAAAGTTCGCGCCCAATTATAAAAAAAAAAAAACAATATTACAAGACACAAGAGTGCGTAAAAACGAGCAAAATATATAAAGCAGTGTATGTGAGAATAAAATTTGATAAGAACTATGTATATAAATGTCAGATAAGATAAACATTGCCAAAAGTAATTTCTCGGGACATTCCAGAGATACTGTCAACTGAAATCAGACAATTTTTTTTTAAGTCTGAAACTTATGCACATGACAGCAATAAGTGTGACTTTGAAAATTAGTGTGTATTTAAGCATTAGAATAATTGTGTAAGGACTTGTGAATTACTTCAAGAAATGAATAAATAGAACATTTATTTAACATCAAAAGTATGTTTTTTTATGTAACAGGATTCCGCTTCCCACCATAGGACTTGAAGCCATGATATGGGAAAAAAACCCATAAAACTAAAGTTACATGAGAGCAAAAATGTCGCATTATACTAAAAAATCACATAAGACTAAAAAAAGGTCACCTAAAAAAAATGTTGCAAAAGCTAAACAGACACATAAGACCTCAATCTTAGTCGCCGATAGCTAAAAAATCGCAGAAGATTAAAAAATCTATGACTTAAAAGTCGCATGAAACTAAAAAGTCACACAAGACTATGAATTTTCAGAAGACTGAAATGTCGCATACTTAAGCCTAAAAAGTCACATATGACTAAAAAGTTCCATTGGATTAAAAAGTTGCGTAAGTCTAAAAAACGAAAAGACTAAAAAATCACTTAAGACTAAAGAGTCGCATAAAACAATGAAGTTGCATAAGTCGAAACAGTCACATAAGTAAAACTAAAATATCCCGTAAAACTAAAAAATTACATAAGATTAAAAAGCCGCTTCAAACTAAAAAGTCGCTTATAAAGCTAAAAAGTCGCTGATAGCTAAAAAAAATCGCATAAGATTAAAAAATCTATGACTTTAAAATCACATGAAACTAAAAATTCTCATAAGACTAAGAATTCACAGAAGACTGAAAAGTCACATAAGGCGAAAAAGTCACATAAGACTAAAAAGTTCCATTGCACTAAAAAGAAGCATAACGCTATAAAGACGCATAAGACGAAGAAGTCGCTTAAGACTAAAAATTCGCTACAGACTAAAAAGTCGAATGAGACTAAAAAGTCGCATATGACTAAAAAGTCAAAAGAGACTAAAAAGTCACATGTGGCTAAAAAGTCGCATGTGACTAAAAAGTCGCATGAGACTAAAAAGATGCATGTGACTAAAAAGTCGCATGTGACTAAAAAGTCGCATGTGACTAAAAAATCGCATGTGACTTAAAATTCACATGAACTACAACACCGCGCATAAGACTATGAAGTCGCATAAAACAAAAATATTGTGTGAGTCTAATAAGAGTTCTCATGAGACTGAATAGTCGCGAAAAATTTAGAAGAAAAAAATTATATAAAATAAGGCTAACAAATCTCACAAGGCATTTACATATATTTATTTAAAAGAAAAATTTACAGAATGGAACACTGAAAAAATGTTCTCATTTTAAATCAACAAAAAGAAGAACTTCTTTAAAAACGACTTTCCAAAAGTTGTCAATTTAATAAAAGTGAAATTTCAACCAAAAAAATTCAAATAATTCGACCAATTTGTTATTCTATGCAGCAAAACACAAAAAAAAATAAAATAACAGTTCGCTTATTACAAATTCAATGCGTAGTACACTTCATTGACATTTTATTCTTTAACTTTTTATTATTACTTTTATGAAATTTTTTCCATTATTACATTTATTTATTTGTTTTTTTTTTTATTGAAGCTTAACCCAAATTCACTTGTTATTCGCGTGCTGCATAAGCAAAAAGCTACAAAAAGAATCAAAAAGCAAACAAATAAAAGCGACAGAATTTCATTTAAAGCGGCAACTTGTGAATTAATTTTATTAAAAGTGCAGAAATTGCACTTTGTTTACCATAGGAACTTTGTATTGTGCATCATAATATGAAATGTTTGTATTGAATTTCTTCTTTTTGTATAATCGCGTAAGTAGTTTGCTGGGTCAAATGTGTGACGATATGCACACGTTGGTCAAAATGCAATATCATGCATTTTTTAAAAAGTAGAACTTTTTTTGTATTCTATTAGGTACACTATATATAAATTGGGTTTCTTTGTTTATAATGAAATTCTATACTTTTGAACTTTTGGAATTAAGCATATTTTAAAGAATGCTTAGGTACTTAGTCAGATATTTTTAGAATTTTTCGAAATTAACTATACTATCAGCGGATAGACGTTAGTGCTGCAAAGTATAAAACCTACATGGATTAAGTTATAAATTAAACAACAAACCCTAAACTCTTTGGTGGCAAATGAAATTCAACAAAAAATTAAAATTTAAATAAAAAGTTCAAAAAGGAAATGACACCACAATGAATACATGCAACTGAGCACAATTAAAGAAAAATGGGGAAAAATTACGTATTGCAAATCAACAGGAAGTCAATTTCGCTATGGCTGATGATATTAAGAAAGAAAGCTTAATAGGTGGGGCATAGTGAAAAAAATAAATAAATAATAATTTTATTGAATCATGACAGGGTGCTGGCTGCTGGCTACGCTGCATGGTGTGAATTAGCAAAATTAATTTAATTACATTAATAATTTATATAGCAACACTCAACCAAACACACACTTAAGGAAATGGCTTATTTTAAACATTAATGGATAGATTTTTCTCTTTTTTTTTCAATATAATTTAATTTGATTTTATATAATCGTTTTTACATAATAAAAATGCATTATATTAATTTGTTATTAAAAATGTAATAAGTGTTATTCAATAAAATTAATTTTAAATAATTGTTACAATAAAAAGCAATATAGTCAACAGAAAGTAAGTTGGATGTCCTTTAACATCGATTTCGCGATCTAACAGGGGTACAGAAGGCTTGGTACTCCATTTCCAAAGGAAAATGTTCAAAATCTTGTTGAAAGTATGAGACGACGATGTGAAGCTGTTATTGAATATCTTGGATACAGTACGAAATACTGAAGCAGTTATTAATTTTCTACATAACTCTTTTTTTTAAATTAAAAGTTTTCTTAGCTTTGTTCAACAGATTTCTCGAGTTGTGCTATTTGAGTGTCCTAGTTATATAAGAGGCGATCTTTAGTTCACCAACAATTTTGAAACTTTGTGATATATTATTTTAAATATGTATATCACTTTTATTAATTACTGAATGAGTTGTAAATTTAGTAATATTGTTTTATTTTAAAAATATATTAACATTTCCGGCGAAACTAGTTTTTAGAAAAAAGTAGTTTTCCCCAGGCCAAACTAGTTCACTTGTATGCCTGAAGGTATGCAATGCAATTTTAATGCAAAAGCACAGTGGCTAGCGAAGACAGTGGTGGATGGACTATATGATGTAAGCCTTAAGCTGCGGAACTTATCCTAACTGTTATGTAGAATTACCGTGGCTAGTGAAGAACAAAGTTGGACATACTAAAGGATATGCATAAGCCCAGATCGATGTCTTTATTGTCTTACTTTGCTTACCACAGTATAGTGCTTTTGCATAAAGTAGGTGTGTGCTAAAGGTCTGGGTTTACATTCTATAGTATGCATAACACCAGCTACGCTACCCACAGTGATTTTGCATTGCGGGTTCATTGCCTATTTTAAGGCAAAAAGGAAACTAATTTGGGCTAGGAAAAACTAATTATTCCTAAGGAGTAGTTATCCTAAAATGTTACACTAACCAAATCGTACAATTTATAAAAAACAGACCTAACAAAAAAAAAGTCAACTCCGTCAAATTCAAATTTTATTTCAATGATGTATAACCATTTAAAGTTGAGAAACTGCAGTAGAACTAAAAATACACTTAAACAAAATTAATGATTGTCAATGAAGAGGGAAAAGAAAGTGTACGTAAATTAAGAAAATTCCACAGAAAATTCACAAAACATAATTTCAATTTAAAAGACGTAGATTATTATTAGGGGATATGAAAAAGAAAAATTTAAATTTAGCGCCAAAATGTCTGCAGGGAAATTTTAAGAGATTTTTTTTCTTTTTACGAGAAAACTTCAAATGATTAATGTTTGTTGTAAATACAAATTGTGAACATTTCAATGGTAGAGCTTCTTTTTGTAATGCCACACGCAACGAATTGTTTTAAATCTTTTTTGTTGTTTTGGTTTTTTTTTTAATTTTTGGAACTTTTGACAAAAAAAAAACAAAAATTCCCACATTATTCACGCAAGTTTTGTGAGTTAATGAGGCAATTGTGTTTTGGTATAATGTAATATAAAAAAACAACAGCAACGTCAACGAAAAAAAAAACAATATAATTATCAACAATATGTAACTGAAACAAAATGCCTTAATTAAATTAAACATCATTACAAAATAGTTTTTTTTTTAAATAAATTCTTTGTTTAATTGGCGATTGTTATTCGCAAATATAGATGAGTCATTGCCTTAACAAGGTGCTAGTGACAAAAAATTCTTAAAGAAAATTGTGAGTTCTTAATTGGCAAAAGTGGTAAAACAGCATAGGTGATCTTAAGACAATTGGAGTTCAGTAAGGTCAATTTTCATAAGATTTTATGAAATTGGCTTAACTTTTTTTGAACACTATTAAGACCTAAGTCAGTTGAAATAAGTCACTCAGAAACTAAAGAAAAATTTCCTTTTGGACGAATAGCAAATTAATTTCATTAGTCTCAAGTCGCTTAAGATTGTACCTTCAAAGTATTTTTACTAAATTTAACAAAATAAAATTATAGAAAATTTCAAATGCGACTTTGGTGAAGATTAAAAATTGATGCAATAAATTATTGCTGAAGCACTGGCTTTGCGTGTCATGGCTGTGTTACGAATTTTACAATATCTTCTGGAATACACGTAAAAAACTGATCGGTGGGATGCACAAATTTAGAATGATAAATTTTCTACTTCTCAATATTTCATCACAAGGAAAGAAAGAAAGGTTCAAATCCTTCAATAAAATCGTAATATGTGAGGAAGCTTGGTTCTTGCCAAGACCTGCAAACCGAACAGCAGTTCATGGTATGGAGCGCAGATATTGCAAATCTAGCAAAAAAACAAAAGTGTGGATGTACCTATTATATCGAAAAAATTGTAGCTATTATTCAGATCAGTTATCTTAGCTATACAAAAGTGAGGTTTAGAAAACTGTCAACACAGGAAGTTCGAGCTAACCCATAGTATTTTTGAGCTGTCTTAAAAATTAATAAATTTTACGGAAAACTACTTAAATAGGATGCGGTCAAAACAATGATCTACAGAAAATATATTGAATTACAGAGAGATTCCTTCTTTGCACGGGATTTTGCCAGTATAGAAGTGTTGCTTATAGTGATTAAAAAATATTTTTAAATGGTGTCATTGCCTAAAAGAATCACCCTTTATATTAACAGAAATATAATCTTCTTTTATGTTCAATATTTAAAAAATAAATATAAATGGCAGATGTATAATACATCTCTAAGAAGTAAGAACATTACATTAATGGAAAAATGTTGCAAGTTAAATATAAAGAGGGATCTAAAAGCACTACCTACATATGTACTTTTGGTCTAAGCCAGGAATATTAATTTTTTTTTTGATTTTTTTGCCAGTAAAGTTTTTAAAAATTTTTTTGCAATGTAAAACTTTGAAAATACTACTTACAATAATATTATTATTATAATAATAATTCAATCGTTGACCTACGATAGCCAACCCAATTAAGCTCAACAAACAAAAATCAAATCTTGACAAAGATATACTCGCTGTAAACTAAATGCAGTCTTGTGTATTAACTTAAGCCTTATAACTAAAAAACAGATAAAATATGAGCCATCTATCAAGCTTAAAGTCAGCGTGAAAGAATAACATTTATGTGAGTTCAAGAAACAACAGTTGTGTTCTTAGTTTTAAGAATAAGTTAGAAAGCCAACGCTATTCATCTAGCGGTATTTATATATGAAAAAATTAGGTTATAAAACTTAAAAATATATTTTCTGCGAAAATATAAAAAAAATTAAATTTATTGCCTGAATCTAAAAATTTTACGCAATTTACTTAATTGGCTAAGAAATTAATTCTTAATCAAGCTAAAAAGTCAGTTATTTAAAAAAAAAAGTTAATTATACGTTAGAATAGTTATTAAAATTTAGCCAAGGGAATATTAAAAATAAACGCTTACATTTCATATATACGAATAGTAAACTGTGGCAGGAGCAGCGAAACGTTTCTGTTTTGGCTGACAAGGAGAACAAGGAAAACACCAAAGAAAGGCACCAATGCCAAACAAAACTAGATACAATGTGCACAGCATTGTTGGGCCTAAACAGCAGAGGTAAACAGAGTTATTTTCGGGATAACGTAGGTGTTTACTATTTATTCAATAGCTCAAAGTACACTTTGCTGCTTGCCGTTGTTTTGGTAATTTTCATCAAACTTAAATTTTGTATTATTCAGAATTTTTCTCTCAATTCGTATGTGTATTTTACAAATACAATATATACCAAATATGTAGATAAACAAGCATACTTAAAACAAGTAAAACCGTAAGAACGTTACGCGCTAAATTATGCGTCATCCGGAGGCAACGACGACAAAACAAGTTACGGCACAACGCAGCAGAACCACACGAAAAAAAAAACTATTCAAACGAAACAACTTTCACGACACGCCAAAGAAAATATAAATTGAAAAAAAAAATCATCAACAATATTACAACAACTGACACGAAATCGAGACGTTCACGTCGCCGACAGACAACCGTGCGTTTGGAGCTTAAGTTTGAAACTAAACGCATTAAAACCGTCACACTACAAAGCGCTTCAAAAGCACACCAAAAGCAGCTAAGATCGCTGCTGAAGACTTACAACCCCTGCCGTTTAGTTGAGGTTTGAGTTCGAGCAGCTCATGGCATGAAAGAAAGCCGTCGAGACAGACAGTAAAGTAGAGACAATAATGAAAGCGTATTCAATGAATGTAAGCCTAGGGCTTTGCATTAAGCTTGGCTTAAACAACGACAGCATGTTGCAGCAACATGTTTGATGCTGCATTTGCAACGTACTTGTGTTGGGTATGCATTACTTGCTTGCAACACTTATCATCATGTCAGCTCAGCTGACTTTTGTCAGTTTGTTTATTTGTTATGAGTTTTCCATGCAAGTTAAACACATTCTTTTCAACATATTTTTATAATTCTTTTGTATATTGTAGTTCTTCTCTTTTTTTGTTTTTTTTTTTTTTTTGTTTTCTCAATTCTTCATTCCAAATGTAGCGTAGAACGTGGTTTGCAGTCGCGTGCCATACAAACAAGTTGTTTGTTTGGTAAGCGTTCATCAAGATTTCTTGGAAAAAAGAAAAATAGTTACGTTGGATATAAATTATAATACTTTGTGATGTTGCTTTCTATTTAGCTGTTATATTTTTGTTTGTTTATTGTTATTGAAATATTTCAAATTATTTTATTGTAAAAATTTCAAACTTTAGTTCATAGCGGGATTCTGTCTGTTGTTGAATTTTCTGAACAAAACATTGGGTAATATTTCTACCATAAGTTTGGATTTGCATATGTGAAGGAAATATTTGAACAAAAGCTTGTAGAAAAAACCAGTGAGTATTGGTAGCAACACAAGGCACAGTACAGTATATCTTTAGTTTTTGTCATTGGAACAATAGCAGCAATATTTGAATACAAAATAGTAAAGGTCGCTATAACTTTACATTAAGATAGACCGAAAAACTCCTTTATTTAATATCTAACAGCTGATGTCTTAAAATTTGTCTTTGTCATTTACATTAACGTGTGAAAATTGAGTATTCATCTTATGAGTTCAACCTTTGGATTGTGATGCAATCAAAATTAACTATATGCTGTTTAATATATAAACTGTTTTATTTAACTCGGAAATGTTGCAAAAACTTTACTATAGAGCACTTTAAACTTTACATAATGTAGATGCAACATCAATCAGCATACGTATTTCCTGTATTAACTTTTGTACTTTTACATGTGCCGATGCTAGCTTCTACAAAACCCTAGCACATTCTCGTGTAACTCTGAAATCTACCGAAGCTTCGATTTGGCTCGCTAATTAGTTTCTCGTAGTTTCACCTCGTTCGTTGAAGTCACTGTTTTTCAAATCTTTTAAGAGAATACTTGTTTTTCAAAGGATTTTTCCCCATTTTCGTTGAAAATACTTTTTTGATTGAAGAATTCTATGCTAAAGACGGATCACACATGACGTTAGTGCGACATTTCGACATTTTTCAACATTTTTCGATATGTTCGCAAAATTTTTCGACTTATTCAACTTTTAACAGTTTTTATGGTAATATAACAAAACTTTATTGAGTTCGTCAGTGTTTGCACTCTCATGAATTTTTTTTTTTTTTATAATCAATACAAACAACTATACATAGTCCACAGTAAATTCTAAGACTACATGAATATTTGCAAAAATCAAACTAACAACCCTATTTTAAGCCAGCTTAACCTCCTGTAATTAGCTATATAAGCCTTTGTTTCAACCCAGTTACAGCAACATTTTTTTGTCATTTCCATTGTATTTTTGCTATTGTCTGTTGTATTTTAAGCCCTCTAAACTAAATACTTAAAGAAGCCAATTATGTGATGTGTAGGCGTTAATTAAATCAAGAAGCCATAGAATAACTATGGCACTGATATAGAAAAAAAGGGACAAAGAGCGTAATAATGCTTCCAATAAATGCTAAAATCTAAACGAGGTTAATAATATTGAAACTAAAAATAAAATAAATGCAAGCAAATAAAAATATTTTAATTATTGAATTGATTGTATGATTGAAATATTGTTTTCAAAAGTTAAACCCATAGTTAGAATATTTTGAAGTCTAAATTGATGTACAAATAATTACACTACATCTGTTCTGAAGCAATTAAAAAATCTTGTGAATACATTTCTTAGTCTAAAGTCTCAAATCTGGACAGTCTCGCTTTCTTTGCTCAATTAATATGGGTATAATACAAATAAAATTAAAAAGATTTGAAGATTTTTAGTTTTTTATGCTTCGTAAAAACAACGAAAGAGGTGTGCGGTAGAAAAAAGGAAGCAGCACTTAATTGTTGTGTTTCCGTAAATTAAAATTTAATTTCGCAATTTTTTGTATAGAAGTGTGGGGGGGGGGGGGGGGGCTGACTTGTTAAGAGTCATATTTTAAGCAGTCCAAGAAGAAACGCTGCATTTTTTTATGGAACTATAAGCGATCGATTTAAATTACGGTTTGTTTAAGGCCGAATAAAAAATTGATGATAATAGAAATCATAAAATTTTGTTGATGATTTTTTTTTTGTTACCAAATTGTTGAAAACTAGTAAAGGTCAAAATTAGTTCTCATTTTATGCAATTCATATACATATGGCGAATCTTAAACAAATGTCTGACACTAATATGTTCTATATGTTAAATGTGTGGCCGGACCCCGGTTACTTGTTTTAAATTCTGATGAAGGAGTTTAAAAATAGTGAAGTGTCATTTAATCATACTAACCATGTATGTATAATACATAATTATATATCGCATAAATACAAAATTTGTAATTTCAATTTTTGACAACGACCATCCCTCCACCAAAATTTTTCCTTCTAGAGGGTTTTTTTTACCGAACCGTTTTCTCTTAAGGTTGAAGCTGTCAATTTAATTTTTTATTTAAATAGTAAATTCAAAAGCAGGTAGGGTATTACAAAATGATAAAATGGTACGAGATCAAATTTTCAACACAAAATGCTGCAATTGAAACGCCTTCGCATTTGAAAGCAGGAGGGAGTTACAACAAAAATGACTTTGCGAACCAAAAAAATTTAAATGAAATAACACAAAAAAGTGTTGCATGGAAGAAACCTTGTCTCCAAAGTCAGACGACAAATGCATAGACGGACGAAACAACAAAAAAAAAACTGAATCGAAGGTGCTGAGATGAACGGCGTGGCGCGCGAGACAGCCAAGAGACTTGCAAATAAAAAATAAAGAAATTAAAGGAGAAATTGCATGCGTCACACGTACGTAGTGCAAGACAGCAAAAAACAGATCAAAATAAAGAAAAATTTAAATTCAATGCAGTCAAAAAATTAGATGACTTTGTAGGAAAAACAGGGGAAAACCCAATGAAAATCATGAAGGAATAACAGAAACGTAAACGCAGCAACAGCAACAGCAGCGTGTAGTGCAACCAACTGGAAAAGCAGATTTTAATTGTCATTGGTTTCATTTAATTTGCGGCGCTTGTTGTTGCTGCAATTGCTGTTGCTGTTGCCGTTGCTGCAATATTTTTTAGGAGACAAAGTCACTTTTGTGTATTGTGACATTGCGTTACCAAGATGAAGAAAATCAAGACACAGACGCTAACGCAGCTCGCTAAATGCTTGAATTGTTAAAAAGTGAAACCTCTTTATGCTGCGCTAAGAGGCTTAATAATGAAAGGTTTCAATGCGCAATTGGCACAACAGTGCTAAGCAACCAAAAATATAAAATAAAATACAAAAACAACATTTAGCAAAGCTCATTTTCACACACCAAAAAAAAAAAAAAAAGTACAAAATGTAAAGATGAGGTGGCAACCATGACTTGCTTAAATTAATTAAAATTTTTTAAGCACTGGCAAGCCTCTACTTTATGATTTATGAGGAGCTGAATGTAATGAAGACAAAAATTTTTATTTTTTTTTTTCAAATCACATTCAATCTTTTTATTCAGTTTGTGCAACTCATTATTAAATTTGCTCCTATCAAAAATATGTATTTTTATACGTCACATTAAGTTGGGTTTAATATTCTTTTTCTCAAATCATTACGTAATTTGGTCTTCTGGAGTTTTCTGGAAATTGTACAGACCACAACCAGTGACGATTCATTTTGTTTTGCTCCAACTCAAAATAAGATATAAAAAAATGCTTAAAAAATTATAAGAAAAATTTTAAAAAACAAATATAAAAAAATAATATTAAAAAAATATAAAAAACATTAAAAAAAATTTAAAAAAAATATAAAAAAATAAAAAAATATAAAAAAAAGTTAAAAAAATATAAAAAAAAGTTAAAAAAATATAAAAAACATTAAAAAAAAATATAAAACTGGGTTGAACATTATTTTCCGTTAAGCCAGACATGTCCAAGTCATTAGTAAATTGCTCCTTTCCGAATTTTTAAGTCAAACAACATTGACTGTCATTTTGTGTAGCTCAGAGCCAGGATCCATCAGATCAAAAATAACATTTTGAAGCTTTGACAAGTCCCTAGACTTAGCATACATTTCTCATCAAGAACTTTAATGTTCGAAAGACAAACGAAAGCTAATTAAATTCTCTTTGAGCAAAAAAAGAAAAGCTACGACCAAAACATAAAATTTCACTTTTCAATAAAGCAACATCGATTTTGAAATTCTCATTGCGCTCATATAAAAAAAGTCTAAGCCAACATTATCAGCAACTTGACCAAAAGCAACCAAGAAGAGCCATGGCCCAGTGTCAGTAGGGCAACACAAAATCTTTTTATGCAACACTTGTTGTCGTAAATTGAAAGATAACGAATACGTAGAAAATAAAAAAATTAAAGATGAAAAGTTAAAAGAAATAAAAAGAAGACGTAATTGTTGTTACTTATAGCAATAAGAAGGCTTCTCTTCATAAGAGTCTGCAACGCGTTTCGTGTGTAAATGAACTCAGCCTATGGCAATGACTAAAAAACCGGAATTGTGAGCCAGCCAACGTCAATAGTCTGCTGCTGTTTGCTTAAAAGGGCCAAAAATAAAATAAAGTCAAAAAAAAAAGAAAACAAAAGAACAAGCGAAAAAGAAGTCACTGATGCAAAGGCGTCTTCTAGTAAAAGAGGAATAAAGTATAAAAAAAATGCAGTCCAAATAGCATGGCAGCAAAATGAAGTTACACCTGGTTGATTACCACCAAGAGCTAAGAGCCAGCAAATGATGTGAAAGAGTTGAAATTTTTAAGAGTTTTCTACTTTTTTACGTAGAAAATGTAAACAAATGTGTAAAATATGCGTAATATATAAACAAAGTCTGTCTGTTTGACACTAACTCATAAATCATAGAATTGATGTCGATGAAATTTCCACTGTTGCATTTGATGTCTTGGAAAAAAACTTTTTAGCAGATTTCATTTAGTTATGATAATTAGGAAACAAGCTGTGAAATATTTTCTATTATTTTAATTTTCAGAGTTACTCATACGATTGTGAAATTAAATATACACATTCCTTAAGCCACAAATTTGTGTAAGATACATATTTATCATTATGAGGTAGCAAGGCTATGGATTTATTTATCCACAAAAGAGTTAAAATACAGACAGCGATCAATACTTTTTTTTTATAACTACTTACTAAAGTAAAAAAATATTTTTTTACCAATTAATATTTTGTTTATTTTCTTTGAAAATAGCAAACAGAAAATACATTAAATCCTTTAAAGTAAAAAAAATTTACACAACACTGGCTGTCTACACAATTTAGCCATAATATGCCTACACAATGTATAGGGATGTATATGTCGGGTTTCGGGTGGGTGACACAGGGTGCTCTACTTAGCTATAACTATGTTCATGCAATAAAAAAAAAAATAGCACAACTTTATAATGGAAAAATAAAAAAAAAAAGACGGGAAATGTGGGGAAAACATGTTGCAGAAGAATTATTACATTTGAATGGAAATAAAATATTTTTAGAATTTCAGTGGATGCATTTGTGTGCTGGATGAAAATTTATGACTGTCAAGTGGTGTAGGTATGCATTTCTTGTTATATTTTACAACCTGTTGCACACATTGCTCAGAAATACATTCCTTATATGCCTGTGATAACATAGTGCATAATTATGACAAAAGTTATTCATGATATTTTTATATCAATTTTTTAACAATTTAATCAGAGCAAATATTTTTTTAAAAAAAAATCTTAAATTTCGGGCGTTTTTGCTTATAAGTTTTACATATATAATACTACTGAACCACTTCATTCATTCCAAAAACTCTAAACTATGCTAAATATCAAATATATACTTCAACATTTCTTTACATTGTAAAAAAAAAGGTCACTGATGAAGTTCTGTAGAAAGAACTGAAAACATGATCTGTTTTGCTAGTTTACTGAAGAAATTTCTGTAGTTCGAGCAAAATAAATAAACCAAAAAGGGCGCATTTCTCCATAAAGTTCAAAAGTTTCATTAATAAAATTAATTACTAATCAAAAGAAAAATTAATAAAAAAAAAATTGTGAATGAATTAGAAATAATTTATTTTCGAATTGGATATTATCCGTGAAATCCAAAATAGTTACATATATGTATTACAATAACAAAAACTGTTTGCCTATGGGCAAATAACAAACAAATTCCAGTATAATTATTTGCCTACATTTTACTAGACCACTTTTCAAGCCTGATTTCTTGCTGTATTTTGAGCTTGACATGGCTTAGTAACACATGTTTATTAGAGTTAGCCTCAATTTTTACTTGCTATTTTGTTGCTATAGCATTTCCTAATCCAATTACGACACAACATGCAGATAAACTTCTGGTCTTCTTCTTAAGAATCAGGTAAATAAAATGAGCACACAAACACTTGTTAGCCTGTGCTCAATTCTAAATACTAAAAATCCAGTTTTACCAACCAGCTGACCAAATTCTGGTTCTCTGTATCTGCAGTTTAAAGACGACGATTTGCAATTTGTTTTCAAAGTCATCATTTAGTTAGGCAACGCTAACATGTAATAAGAACAACGAAAGCCCGCTAGCGCTTGAGGATAAGTAGATTATTAAACTGCTAACATGTAGTCAGATGTGTTTGGGATATTTCAGGCGAAATTTTCATTTTGAAACACTGACCTCTTTCGTTTTGTTTGAAATTTCTGAATTTACAGTACAAAAAATAAAAGTGATTTTTCGAAAGTAAAGTCAATAATTTCCAATTACTAGCTGTTGCTCACAATTGATTAACCTTATAATTATCCAATATTCAAAATCCGATTTAGTTCATTCGAGGATTAATTTACAAATTTGCAATCAAACTAAACAGGAAATTGCTAATACTAAGCAGCAAAGTCAGCAGCAGTACGTACTGTATGTACTATGTAAAGGAGTTGTTTGCAGCTGAAATTTAAATTTATTATCGACGTCAACTGATGGCAGAAAGAGTAAAATTTTATCCACTAGAAATAAGACAACCCACCCAATCAATACAATTTCACCCTCTTATGGTACAACAGCTACTACTGCACCACCAACAGCAGCAGAAGCAGCAGCAGCAAATAACTAACCAAGCGTAGTAACTGCAGTGATCGATTGCAACAATTAATACGTTTTTAACAACAAAAATTTTAAATGTTAACTGCAGGCAACAAGAAAGCAGCTGCAGAATTTTATTTGCAGTTAAAGGAAGCGATAGCTTTCAGATAGGAGATGATCAAAACCCGTTAAATAAATGATTTCTTACTTCTAATGACCAGCAACGAATTTTTGTTTTTTTTTTTTTTTTTTTTTTTTTGTGGAAAATAAAAACCATAAAAAGTGTAAATTATCAAATTTGATATAAACAAATGAAACTCATGCTTTAAGAAAATTTAAACTGATGGTTCAATCAGTAATCGAAGCAGATTTGGACTATAACCAATATCAAGTTCCGCATGGAATTGAACTTGGAGTTTCCATGATGAAGCCCGCGATTTAAAATCAACCTTCAATAACTTCATAAAAATTTTAATTCTATTTCGTATCGGCCAAATCTGCCAAAGAATTGTCTCCAAAGAAAAAAAAATAATACGTAAGTATCCAAAAAGTTAACACTCCAAAAATAAACAAAAAAAAGCGTTCAAAATTACTGCAAGAAACCCAAAGAAAAATCCTACAAAATTTATAGCCCTTTTATTTTTAAAGAAAAATCGTTCAACTCTCTAAAATGTCCCTAAGAAATCACGAAAACTTTTTCACTGCAGATTTGCTCCAAAGTATGAACTTTTTTTTATTAATTTTTTTACTATTTTTTCTACACATAAAAATTGCCCAAAAATGGACCCAAATAAAACCGCCCAAAAACGAAATAAAAATTTTGACAAACCAATATTTTTGGGGCTTTTATTAATTTTTTTTTTATTTGTTGCTCTTTCAATGTTTAAAACAATTTTGAATCTTGGTAACAGAGTAATCAAAATGCATTTTCGTCCAAAAAAAAATAAAAGAACAGAGAAACAATTTTCTGTAAAAGGAGTATCGAATCTTGAGCAATATTTCTTAATTAAAAATCGTCCAAAGTCAAATATTCTTTTTACAGAAGATTTTTTTGGGTAATTTTCTTTTTTGATAGATAACTGTGCAATTGGGAAAAATCGCCCAAAAAATAGTAAAATTACCCAAAAAATTATGAATTTTCGCATGAGCTTTAATTTAAGTTCGTATGAAATTTTGTTTTTATCATATTTTGTATAAAGTTTTTGTTTTTTTTTTTTTAAGAAAAAATTAAATTTATGAAAAAAAAAACAAAAATTTACTGCACCAATTGGGGGAATCAAGACGGTCCCTTAGATGGTGCATCCTTCTGCCAAAATCCATTCGCAACTTGATCACACCGACTGGAGCAATAAGTACTTTCATAAATGGTGCCAAACTAACATTGGAGGGACCACCTTTCTTAAATCCATTTTCGACCTTTTCCCATCGATTTGCACAGTAAAATTTTTTTTTCTTTGTGATCAAAGAAGTCTCTTTGGAGGACGTCAATCTATTTAAAATTCACCTTCGACCTTTTCCTATCTGTTGGCGTAATAAAGTTTTCTTTCGTAAATGTTGGCAAAATATTCTCTTAGGGGATTGGGGCCTGTCTAGTGTTTAGTCGAATCAAAATTCATTTTCGTCTTTTTCCCGTCGATTGGCTATAAAATTGTTTCGCAAAATATTCTCAAAACGAACTCTTCCTTCCATATTACATATGGATTTACAGAACTTTATTCGTAAAAAAATTTGTATTTGAATAACTAAATTAATTTTACATATATTCAATTAAAAAAATACATTTTGAGTAAATAGCCAACATCGCAAATCGGTCGAAAACATAAGCAGTAGCATTATTAGCATCGTCCAGCTGTTGCATTACAAGACACGGATTTAACAGATTTCTCCGTAGATTTAGGCAGCAGCAGTGCCGTTGCACTTGATTTCAAACCTATTGTTGTTATTGCTGTTATTTTGTTGCTTGCCTTGATAATTTCATAGTAGAGTGTATCATTTTTTCTTTTTGCAAAGTAGACTATTTGGCGCTGCAGCATCTGATTTTGTTGCAACAACAATAACATTAACTAACAACAGTAAATTTATTTCCTCGAAACAATTCATCACAGCGCGCGCGCAACTTGACAGACTTTTGTTACTTTTGTTGCTTTTGCTCATGATGGCGATTGTTGTTGCACGAATATTGATGATAATGATGATGGTAATGGTGCCGATGATGACAGTGAACTGCACTTTCTATGTCAAATCAAATTAGATCCGGTGCGATATTTTAGAGCAGAGCACCAGTGTACAGCATATGCCGTCGCGAGTTGATGTTGTAAATTCCATTTAAATAACTTAATTTGAGGTTGCAACAGGACAGCTGTGTTGCTGTCACAAACGTGGTGTAGCTTCACAAACGAAAGTTTTAATTTGGAGACAAATTATATATGAGAGTTATTTTATATCAAAATTGTTTCCTTTTACTTGAAATTAAAAGCAACAAGGAGTTATTTTCAGCTATTTTTTCTAATTGTTTTTCAGCTACCTTTTCTATTGCTTTTAGAACTATCTTTTTCTATTAGTTTTGCTTCTTCTAGTACTTTCTTGTATGTAGAAGAATACTTTTTTTTACTAATTTTAGTTTTCAAGCATATTTATTTTTAGAAAGAAAAAACAATTGGAAAAATTGTTTTCGTTACAAAAATCTGCATAAGCCTTTAGGTGCTCTTTACTACTATACAATCAGCCATACAATCTGCTACTCTATTAAATCAAAAGCAAAACAATTAATTTCCAATTTTGTATAACAAAATAAAAAAAAAAACAGATTAAGTTCACAGTATAACCAGAAAATAACTGACTGACCGACCAGCTGGTGGACTGTCTGCGCGTTTGCCTATAAGGTTGATATTTTAGCCGGTCATGAACTTGTCTTTCGAAATTTATTACATTTTAACTATTGCAACATTTGTTGTGGCGCGGCACAGCGCATGAGCTTTAATTTAGCAATTTTCACTTTCACTGAACTGTGTGGACAAATGAAAAATACAAAAACAACAACAACATATAAATGTAGAAGCGCGCGCGTGCGCAAAAAATTAAATAAAATAAAAACCAAAAAATGTTGCAAATGAAAAATGAAGAAAATCCATCAAAAGCAACAATGGCAGACGCGCTGCTGAGAGTCCGTCCAACTACTAACAGTAACAACAAAATCCAAGTTAATAATAATCACGAATTGAACCAACCAAGCAAACCATGGTGACGTGACGATGTTGATGATGACGTGAGAAGCGCATCAAATGGAGCAAACGGTGATTACAAAAAAAAAAGAGATGAAAAAAAAAGAGTGAAAAAGACAAATTTTCAAACATAAAATGTTTATAAAAATAAAGTTGTTGACCACCACTACGGGTATGGTCTGTTTAAAATAAGTGGCTGGTTGGGAGCTAAAATCCACCATCTAGTACTATACTAAATAAACTCTTTAGACAAAAGTATACAATAACTTTTGTGCCATATGCTATGGCTGTAGTTGCTGTTCGAGTTGTTGCTATTAGCAGCAATTATTGTTTTCAACATGCATAACAACTGAGCCACTCTAATTATTGACAGAGATATCTACATTTCTTCTGCAGTTGAGATGATGCTTCAGCCGTTACAAACTGCTTCTGAACTTAAGTTGAATGTTTGATTAAACTCGTGAGATCAATTCTTGCAATATCACGTGTCCCTTACCCCACTCTGGGTTTAACAAAAACTTTCGTGTATATTAATGTGTTATTGGGATATATACCATTGGAAAAAAAGTTAGCAAGCATCACAAAAAAGTTTTTTATGTTATTTTTAAAGTTTTGTATGTTATTCTTGAAGTTACGATTACAAGATATTTTAAAGTTTTTTTAAGTTACTTTTAAAAGTTATTTTTAAGTTACTTTTAAGTAGATAGATTAAGCTTGGAAATATCTATTTTCGACCTTTTCCTATCGATGATGGAACCAATATATTCTTATTACTTCTAATTCGATCTAGCTATTCCGTCTGTCTGTCTGTCGAAATCACAATTACGAAAAAATTAGGTAAGAAAAATTTGGACTACAAATTCAATTATAATTTTTACTACCCAAACAAAACCAAGCACACTTCAAGATTTTTTGCATATTTTAGGCATTATCTCAGAACTACGGAGCCAAATTTTAAAAATAAAATGACGCCATAAAGTGTACGTGATATGCAGTATTAATGACTATGTACTTACAATATATTGATATTTTAAAGGGGTGTGCAATCAAACTACACACAAGAGAACTAAAAATGATACATACCTGAAAAGAGAAAAAATAAAACAACTTTGTCAATTAGTATTCTTTTAAAATATGATAATGAATTTTTAAGACTATACATATATTATCTTAAGTACTTAGAAATAAAAAAGCGCACTAGTAATAGAACATTTTTAACGAAAAAGTATTCAGTCAACTCTGCAAGTGTGAAAGATTTGAAAAGTGATAAGTCGCAAGTTTTCCTACGTGTAATTTATCAAAAATAGGTAAATAGGCTTCCTTTGTTAAAAACGAAACTTTAAGTCCATTCTAACTAACATTTTTCATTAAACTTATTTTCAGTGATAAAATGTCTAACTCTTTGGGTGTAACCAGCTGGTTGACTAACTGCTGATCGATGTTGTTGACCGCTAGCTAACTGAGTACCACTACTGCTAGTTGCACTGACTGCGGTGAAAAGACATTAAAAGAAAAAGCAAAGAAAATCAAGTAATAAAAACATAAGGAAACAAGTTTCCAGGAAAACCTGGCAATTCAATTAACTGTTCGGCCAACATCATCATCAGCAGCACCAGCACCGGTTTATCGCGTGAACTTTTGTACACCCGTAGCAACATTTGCTACAGTTTTGATCTATTTTTTGTTGTATCCACTGATTGTTGCAACAATTGTTGTATGCTTGAAACTGGACAATGTTTTTTTTATTGCTTCGCGGTGTTTTTCTTCAATTTGACTTGGTGTTACATTATTTTAATTATTTTTTTCAGTTTAATTCTGCTACGATTATAATTCTCTTTTGTTTCGTACAGTATCTAAATTTAAATTTTTATTCAAATTATTTGTATATTTTATCGCTTATATGGGAAAAACAATTTTTCTCGTAGATAGTTTTGCTTTTTTCTAATAATTTTGCATTCGTTTCTATTGCAAATTTGCAAAGGTAATTATTCATTTTGAAAAATTATTATTTTTTGAAAATGTTCCACCTGTTTTTGAGTCATAAATTATTTACATATCGAATTTTAAAATTAAAACATGCTACATTGTTGCAGCAACTTTTTCATTCACCTAAAAGCAACGCTTCTCGTGTAACTAAAATAAATTTTCTCACATGCAATAAATTTCCACAGTTTTTCATTTTATTTCGTTAATTTTTTTTTTTTTATTTGCGGTACTGCAGCTTTTACTCTTCGTCGTAAATTTATTTTCACCACTGTAAATTTATCTCACTATAAAAGTGTGAATCAAAATTTATATGCTGTGAAGTTACTTAGTTTTCCCTATGAGGTAATTTAAATATTTCATACTGCCTTAATAAGAACTAGTAAAGGTGTTATCTTCACATACCCTACACTACACTGAAAGCACTTTCCAAATAAATGTTAAAAAGACGTTGAAAAGATTGAAGAAAATAATGTAATAAGGTTCAAAGAGGTTGAAAAGTGTTGAAACAGTTGAAAAAAACTCAAAAAGTTTAATATATATGGAAACCATTGCAGAAAGCTAAAAAAAATTGAAAATTTCGAACAAATGTGAAAAATATCGAAATTGGTTAAAAAGCTTAAAAATAGTTACAAGAAGTTGAAAAATGTTGAAACAAGTCAAAATTCTATAATTACTGAAGCGAAAGGTCTTAGTCGCTAATGCTTAGTTCTTAAGTTTTTCTTAGATGTATTTTTTACTTTTAAGAAATATCAATAAAAAAAAATCAAAATTCATGAAAAAGTCGAAAAAATAAAGGAAATGTCAAATCAAGTTGAAAAAGTGGAAAATATGCATATCGGTCGTTCTTTTACAAACCGCACAAAACTCAGGAAAAAAAACCTCGACTTCTCCAAATGCGATGAAAATTTGTTTCCTGCATCTTCTAACAAATTCAGTTGACCCATGTTTTTTGATTTTGCTGAAAAATTTTTTTTTCGAAAATATCCCCATATAAATTTTTGATAATTTGCTGGATTTTGTCAAATCTACTCATACTTGAAGTCTATTATCTCCAGTTCTACTGATCCGATCAATGTCGGATTTTTTTATTTAGTAGTCTATAACGTTAGCTTAGTAAATTAAAAAAAAAAATTTATTTTGTCAACAAATGAAAAATAATAACAATTTAATTGTTTAAATAGTTTTAACATGATGTTTCCCCAACTAAAATACATTTAAAAAAAATAAAATGTTGTTCCTTATTCTTTTATCTACAAAACCCATTTTAGAAAAAAGTGGAGTCTCTGTTAGATCGGAAGTTATTCAATATTTTCCAGCGCAAGTCGTGAATTCCAGAACGAATTTAAGTGTGCAGCGTGCGGCGAGTCAAAACAAAGGAACGAGTATCTAACACTCGTTATTAAATTTTGACTCGCCGCACGCTGCACACTTAAATTCGTTCTGGAATTCATGACTTGCGCTGGAAAATATTGAATAACTTCCGATCTAACAGAGACTCCAAATCGTTCTCAAAATGGGCTGAGGTGGGCGGTAGGCGTGGTGACCCGATTTCGCCCATTTTTATATGCTAGCAGCTTGCAAGAAGGTGTGACCTGAATGCCAAATTTTATTGAATTAGCTTTCTTAGTTTTCCCGTAAACGTGATTTCAACAGAGAGACAGAGAGACAGACGGACATAGCTATATCGATTCAGGTGATGACACTGATCAATAATATATATACTTTTCTATACCTGCCACGCCCCCTTCAATGCGTTACAAACGGAATGACAAAATGAATATACCCTCTGTGTAGGGTATAAAAATGGGTTGTTCATAATAGTCCAGTTTACAAAACTGCAATGAATGTTTACAGTTGTTGACGTAAACGTAGGAGTCGTATGATAAGTACCTAAACTTGGTAGGAGATGGCGTCTGTATTACTAAATCACGCCAAATTTACAGATTTTCAGCCAGCTGCAACATTGAATTTGCATTTGACAGCCATTTAAAGCGATCAGCTAAGGTACTTTTGCAACAACAAAAAAATGGGTATAAATTGAATGTTGAACAGTGCTAAAATTCTACTTTTTAAAAAATTAATTTTCTATAACAGCGGAATTTAGTTTATGGGGACTTTTCACCTTCACAAGTAACAATAAAATATTGGAAAGTGGATTTTAAAGCATTTTTGACGAAGAACATTCAGGTCATTCAAATGAGGTCGCCACCAGTGGCGTGACAACTAATGAAACAATATAAGTACTATTGCATTCAATAGAACAATTTTTGATTAGAAAATCTTGGGTTGGATAGGAGGTCGATATTTTCAAAATTTCGGATAAATTGTGTTTTTAAAAGAGTCTTGATGACTTGACTTGAGTTTTGTCCGGAGTTTTGGAGTAAAATTTTCAAAGTTTTCTTAAATCACGCGATCTTGGCGGCAAGAAATCATGTGAGTTGAGTGAATTTAAAGTTGAAATTTTAGAGAATTTAAATGACACCAACGTTTCCGGATTTGATGTAATTTTTGATGTTTCTACTTTTTGGAAAAAAAAAAAAACACCCTATATTCACTAGCACTTCTTCAAGCACACAAAAACTTTTTTAAAAATAAAGATTTTAAATCCCACAAATAACTTAGTTTGCTGAATGAAATGTATGTTCTTTGTAGCAAAATTTCTAGTTTTCATTCATCAACCATAACTGCAATTTCAATTAAAATAAAACAAATTCTCCATACATTTGCATGTTGCGCACATTTTGTGTTTGACAATTTAATTCAATTGCGTTTTAGCACTCAATCTAAACTAATCTTAATAACGTTGCCTATAAGTAGAAAAAATCTTTAATTTGGTTAAAAATAAAAAAGAAGCGCTACCAAAAGAAAGGAAAATACATAAAATAACAAAGCGAAAAAAAAAACACCTAAGTTGTCCTTTTTTTCTTCTGCTCAGAAGTGTAGTGTAAAATCCAGTCAAGCGAACATCAATTTAAACAAATTGTCGGCGCGCAAAATTATGCAAGATTTCTCATTTAGATTGTTTTGTTTGTTTACTGGTCTCCATGGTGCACCTCTGTATCCCCATCTTCATTTTCAGCAAGTAGTACTGTCGTAAAGGTTGTATATGTAGACGTCGTTTAAATTGCAATTCAAATTACAAAAATAACAAGAAAAATACAAAAATGCAAAACAAAAGTCGCAATGTAAAATATCCATTTATTGAGGAGGGTATACAAATGAATGCAAGCGATATATAGCGATAACAGGGTGAAAAAGTTAAATTGGCACTGGACGCAATAGAGACAATTGGAGAAATTAAATTAATATATTTTTATTTCGCGTATACGATAAGTTAATGCAGCAAATTATACATCTTTCTGCATCTTAGGATACCAATAAGTCGTACATAATGTGTAACAACACATTTGCAAATTCGTTTAAGTTTCTGTAATTTCAATACTTTTGTCTGATTACTCCAGACGCCTGTAACTCATAATTTTTTTCGTAATCTTATATCTCAACCTAAATTATTTCCCCAACATGTAGTAAGTTTTAACATACCTTATGATAATTTTTTAAATACATAATGGGAATTCTAAGAACATACATATAACGGTAGTTTTTACCCACAAATTTGTAATTTTTACCATATTTAACCACACATAATTTTGACCCGCACAATAGCATTATTCAATAACGGCATGAGAAACGTATGAAATTTGTACGTAACTACATTCTGACCGCTTTTAATCACTTTATAAATCTTTTAAGTTGGTTAAAAAAGTGGTAATTACTTTGTGCATACTTGAGCATACTATGCATACAATAAAATATTAAAATACTTATAGCTCAGTTTATTTTCGCTGAAAACGCGATAAACTTCCAATTCCTGTGTGAATAAAGATGGTCATGTTTTTTTGATCCTGTTCCGCACCTGACAAGAGACGACATAACACAGCGAGAGATTTGCAACTTGGTTCTTAAGCTGTATGCAGTTATTTTCTCGTGATATATTTTATCTATATTTTTTAGCTATAAGCATTTAATACTTACAATACGAATTCTTTTGACAAACAGCCTTCGATATTTCTTTCTTCAATAGTCCTAAACTAAATATGCTGCACACATTTTTAGCTAAATCGTTAACTGCGTAAAAATTTAAGTGTTTCCTCAAGCACTTATGTCTTTCTCTACATTATTGTACGCATTTAGTCACGAATTTCGAACTGGTTTTTCGATCAGGTGTTTCTTTTCACATAATTTTTTTTAGCTTTTGGCGCTTTAACTGCAATTCAATTTGTTTTACTTCTCATTTGCTAAAATCGTACGTCATCTATATTGAGGTTATTTTTAGCGCATGTATTCTTAGTGTTGCTTCTTCTGCTACCACTTAATCTATTTTTATGACTTTTATTTATGCGCTTGAAAAATAAAAACAAAAATTTCTCAATTTATTTGGATTTTATTTAAAATTTTTTTTTTTTTTGTAAATGCTATTCGAGTTTGAAATTTGCGCGCATGCAGAAAATGAGTCACCATCAACATTTTAGTAGATATCCTATTTATGGAATATCTACAGACCTATGAGTACGCACACAACTGCAACAATTTACATTTTGTCATTTATTTGCTTAGTTTAAATCCAATTAAATAAATTGTTTGATTTCTGGTTTACTATCCATGCACATTTTTCAGTTCATTTTTCTCTACATCTCGTCTCTACGCTTCCACACACTAGTCGAAGCCCTGTAGCCAAAAATTGCCTTATAATTGTTATTGGTTGCTGGTTATAATTTGAGCGTATTAACGCATTAAACTAATTCAATTTGAAAATTGGATTTGATTAAATTTACTTTGGCAACGATTATGGTTAACATTTAGGTTGTTATGGTATAATTGTTGTTGTTGTGGTTGTTGCTGCTGCTGCTACAGTTACAAATTGTGGTAATTATTATTTTTGTATAAGTGGAGCCACTTTCAATTGCCACTTTAAGAAATATTTGGCAAGAAATTAAAATGTTTGTATGAGATGTTGTAAATTATATTCGAGGTAAATATAAATTTTGAGCAAGCGCATGAGAGATTTTTTGAAGTGTATCATTTATGCGTATTTCAATGATGCGAACTCTTTGAGTATGTACTTTTTGGGTGCGTACTCACTGGGTGCGAACTACGTGAGTGCATACTCTTTGGGTGCGAATTTTTTGGGTGCGAACTCTTTGAGTGCGTACTCTTTGGGTGCGAACTCTATGAGTACATGCTCTTTAGGTGCAAGCTCTTTGAGTGCGTACTCTTTGGGTGTATACTCTTGGGGTGCGAACCTTTTGGATGCTAACTTTTAAATTGCGTACTGATAAAGTACCAACTCTCTAAGCGTGCAAACTTAAATGGCACAACAATCTATGCGAATTATTTAAAATCGAACTATAAATGCGCGTACTGTTGGGGTGTACACTTTAAAATTACATTTTAAAAGGGTAATTTTTTCTCAATGTCCCGCCCGATTTACCAAGAGATACAGAGTGTCTTGATCCAAAAGTAATCAATCAATATTAGATATTTTGTTGAGAGCTCTAACATGATCCACAAGGTCCACATGTTGCGATGGAAAATAGTTTTGCATTGATTAAGTTGTACCTAAACATGCTTAATTTTAAACTTTAGTAAGTTTAGACTTTTGAAGATAAGCCTTCTTCAAAATCAAGTTTATTTTAATGATTTGAACCTACAGCAATCTTGCAATTATACTTAAATTACATAAGAACATTTATAATAATTACCCCAAGTATCTCTCTGAGGTGTTGCACTTTGCACAGTCCGTGACGAAGAGGCCTGAAGGTAATTTCCTTTTGTTTTGGAAAGCTCTCTTTCGTAAACGTGATACAATTGTGGAATAACATTTGGCTATCGACACAATTCCAGCCATAACATTCAAGCTAAATAGCTTAGAAGGCTAATAGATGTAGTAGCTAAACTCTGTTTTTGTTATTATTTACCTTTTATATATTGTTTTTTAATTTTTTTCTTTTTTTGTTTTTCTAGTATTATATAAATTAACTTTTTTTTTATCTGATAATTTGGTCTCTGGATAGTTAAATTACATACTTTCATCGGCGTTTTATTTTTAATTTAAGAAAAAATTTCCTTTTGGTAAAGTTTTTGAAAACATAAAATAAAATCTCAGTTATGAGATGTGGGTAGCTTAGAGATTTTGTCCGCAATGTACTGATCAATATGGGTTTCATGATCCGACTATTGCCAAAATAGGTTATAAAAAGCAGATTAACCTCTATCTAAGTGAAGGGTATTATCCAAATAATAGAAGGCTATAAGAAGACTGCACTCCAAACACTATCAAGCTACGGCAGATTATACTAAATATTCTATTCTAAGAATGTGAAACATTTAACTGAAGAGAAAAAAACTTTAACAAATAAAAATTTTCTTCAGTGCACACATGAAGTAATCAACCATAAAAATCGAAACATTTTTTTTTCCACATGTGCATACATATGACAGTTCTGTTTGCAGTAGTAGTTACTACAAATGTCAGTAAATTAAAAATATATGTATGTATGTATGTGTATGCACGTAATTTTAAATGCGGTTGCAATCTGTCGTTGTCGTTGTTTTAGGTATTATTATTGCTGAAATTCAATATTTACATTTGTTGGTTCCCCTCTGACCAACCGCCACCGACGATTATCATCTGGCTGTTTTGCTGATAACTAATTAAATTTAAGTCACATTTTAAATTATTTTTTAAAACTGCAAATATTTGCAAACATATAATGTGGCAAAAGCCATATAAATTTCTAGATAATTTAATTAAAATTTTTGTTAAACAAATAACAGCGTTTCTAATAGCTGCATGAAGTTCAAGCTTATCACTGAGATTAAATGGATTACTACACATCACTAGAGTTTTTTGTCAGCACCATTAAAATGAAACCAGTTTTTGTTCCTAAACTTTTTTCACATTTTTAAGGTATTTTTTGCTGCACATATTTTTACTTTATTCGATTTTAAAGTATTTTTGGGGTCATTGGCAACATTTTTCTGGTGGTGTCAAATTTATATTGTTTTTCCTTTATTGTTGAAACTTGTTTCCACTTCTTCTTCCATTTTATGTTCAACATTTTGCAAATAAAACAAAAAAATAAATTGTGGATTGCTTACTATAATAATATGATATTCAACCGTTACTAATTTAAACAAAATATAGTAATTTTTAATTTTTTTGTTGTTTTCTTTAAATTTCTTTAAATATACGATGTACAACATATTTCACAACAGTTCAATTAAAATATTTCTCACTGTTCACTTGTGCGTATATAAAGCCGAGCTATAAAATACTGCAGTCAATTGTGACTGAAATTAAAGCAGTTTTAATTTGATGAATAAAGCTTTCACACTAGCCTTTGAACCGATTCTTAACTGCTGTAAGAACTACAGTGTTATGTCTAATAAAGCTTTTACATTGGCATTAAAAACTGCAAGTTTTTCATTTATCTCGTTTTCAGCCAAAAACCAGGCAAAACGTGTGGCTATATGTACATCTCAGACCTCGTTTTCTACAAAAAATCAGCCTTTTTCCACAAAAGTCAATTTTTATTACAAAAGCCTGTGCTATTGTATAGTCATCAAACAGCTTTTAAACCAAAAAAAAACAAACGGATAAATTATGCAAATTTAAAATGGAATCTCAAACAATCTAAGAATTTTTGTGTTAGCTCCTACTACAAATATAAATTAATTTCTTGATATGTAGCAGCATCTAAAAACTTTGCTACTATGTACATATATTCATTCTGCTATTCTTTACAAAACAGATCTAGCAGCTAACATTAAACAGCAAAAACGTGATGACAGTGTGAAAGGTATTTTTAAAATCTGATGAAATACAGCAGAGTTGCAGCGGACAGGTATTTTTGCTGATTTTTGCCATAAGTCGAAACAGTGTTAAGCCTTTTACAGCTCTGATGTTGAGAATGTATTTCAACATATGTGCTAATATTTTTACTATAAAAGCATGACATTTGGAGCATAAGCTATTGCTATCTAAAATAATGAGTGACGAATAAATAAATTATTGTTTTTACAAACTAACTCATAATATTTTGGAGCATATTTTCAATTTCATGTTTTTAAAACGAACGTTCTTGTTCTGTGCGTTGATTAACAGTAAGTCGAGACAAAGAGTTTGTTGAACTATCTCTATGTCTGAAAAGTTAACGGGATTGGATATGTATTTTTAAAGCTTATAAATTTCTGAAGACTTTACAGTTCTAGCACGAACTTGTTTGCATTAAAAAAAATAACTTCAAACATTGTGTTATGGTTGACCCTTTGACAGTTTGCAGGACCATATGAAAACAATACTGATTCATCAAAGAAAATTTTATAAATTGTGTTTATGGGGCCAATACGTGGATTTATCTTCACATTTCCATTTCTCTTTTTAAACTCAAAAAAAAAACAACAAATGTATTTTACTTTATACATATGTATACCATTTCTTTAATTTTATCAAATAAATTTTTCCATTTAAAAAATACCATTTTTTTACGACATTTCTACTTAAGAATAAAAAAACTCTTTGCATTATTAAAAGAAAAGAAACTAATTTATTTTGCATTTAAAGTTTTCTAACGAAGAAATTAATAAAAACTTCTATGAAAATCATTAAGTAAAACATTCCAAATGACCAATTGCCACAAAACAACACTTAAAATAATAGAGACCAAATGACTGACAGACAGTTGCAAAAATAATCATGACATGCAATAGATAGATAAAGCAACGAAACAATGAAAACAACAACTTTAATAATAACAATTTAATGTCAATAACAATGACAATCAATGCAACAACCAACGACATCAAACAGCAACAAGTTAAGTCCAAAAGCACACAATTTAAACGCATGGCAGGGGAGTGATCGCACGAACTACGATATATACATACTACACTGACAGAAATTTAAAAATGCCATTGCTGTTAATGCTGTCAATTGCCAGCAATAGCAATATTGCACGCACTCGCGCTGTCATTGTTGACGCTGCTGTTGTTTATGTTGTTGTTACTGCTCGAAATAAGTCACACACATAAAAAAAAAATGTGGTATGCGAGAATTGCGCGTTGTATCTGAAATGGTCTGATGTCATTTACGTGTACGGTTTCTAATGATATGAATTTGTTTTTTTTTTTTTTGTTTTCTTCTCTTTTTTGAGAAATGCTCAAGTGGTGAAATAATTTCGCAGAAGCATCAAGTCGTAGTACTCCTCGTAGTCATAGAAAAGGGGTGTAGCATGCAAGCTAGTAGTACGTGCTACTAAATGTTATGACATTTATTTAAAAAAAAAGTTGATACTCTCACATACAGAGTGTCGTGCTAGCGATACGAATGACTTGAATTCACAAATGAATGTCAATAACTAAATGTCGTTTTACAGTGAGTGATGGATGATTTCTTCGAAGGCTTATTATTTTCAAAAATACAGGTCATCGACAAAAAAAAGTTTGAATAGAAAAATCAAGTATTTTAGCTAACAGCTGTTAGACTTTTTCGCATACTTGAAGCATAATGTAAATTTTTAAAAGCATGCGGATAGGACCTCAGATCGGCCTTATAGGCATGAATTTTGAGAAATGTCTTGCATAAAGTTAACACAAAATATTTTAACAGTTTTTAAAATTCATGTAAATATTGACAGTTGGTATGTAAGCCGTTTTGTTCCACTATGTGAATAAGGTCAGCAATTTACTTTTTCAAAATCGATATTGATCGAAATCCTTAAAAAGTTAAATGACACGTGGGACTTGCTCATGAAATTCAAGGTCAAATGTTAAACAATTTTTTATAAAAACTCGATTACTGTTTGCCGGATGGGAGTTTATTTTACGCAAAAGTTAATCAAAAATGTCTAACATACATATAATTCACATAAAAAACAAATAAAAAATATCTTCTCAATTTAAGATAGTCATAAAGTTTTAAAGTCGTTAATCTAAATTTTAAATCAAATAAACTATGAGCAAAATTTTCTTTACACTTCCGCATACTCATAGATGCGTTTCTTGCTGCAACTACGCGGATACTAGCTGATGTTGCAGCTGCCACAAGAACACATGCAACAACAACAAAAAATTGCAAGAAAATTGTTATTATTATGTTTTAATGAAAACTGGCATTTTCCAGTTCAAACAAATATTTATTGAGCTAAAAATTCAAATACACGCTGTGCTCCAAATTTTATGCGAATTCGCTTGTGATAACGAGAAGCAGATGTGCAGAATAGAACATCTGAAGTAAGTTTTAAATTGAGTCAGTCAGTCAGTTATTTATTTTGTTTAAAACTGTAGCAATTGCATAGAACGCACATAAGAAAATATAAATTATTAATGTGCTCTATATTCAGTAGTCATACGAATAGTTATTGCAAATTATATTCCAACTTAATTTAGTATTTATACATACTGCTCTTCGAGTTTAATTGATATTTATGTGCATTAATGACTGAAAATCTTGAGAATCTCTTGAGATATGTAGCATTTAATTGCTTATTTACATTACTGAAATTTTCAACTAATATTCAGGTATTAATATTACATTAGTTCATTTGGGAAATATCAATGCTTTCTGTCTTTCATTACAAAATATCAAAAAGTACTTAAGACAAACATACAAATAAGGATGCTGTCGTACAGACAAAATGTTAAAAATGTATTGCTTTCATAAAAATAAAATACAAATAATAAAACACGCTTACCAAGATACGATATCAAAAATACCAAAAATCGTAAAAACAGCTCAAGTCAAATAAATTTTGTCGGACAACAATAAATTCCTGTAATATTTGTGTATAGTTGCAGGTAGAAAAAAAATATCACTAACAACAAAATACAACAAAGCACGTTCAACACGCATGACATTCACATGAGTAATCCCACATTAGGAAGGTATTTCGAAAGAAATGAAAAATAAATACGCGCCCATTGGAAAAGTTTTAACAAAACATATCCCAAAGGCTGAATGAATCATCATAAACATCATTATCATTTCAATGTCAGTATATTGAACTGCCATTATCATTATCAATACATAGCAAACGAGCAAGTAAAGATGTGTAGTAAAATATTTAAATAAATAAACTATAAAAATATTAATAGAAATATGATAAGAATTTTTTATTTCAAGAAGTAAACGCTCATAGATCAAAGGTACATGCGGTGGACTTATTGTTAGTATGTATATAAACATAAGACAAGTAGAACAAAAGTAACAGACAAGTGAGAAAAATAAACAAAACAAAAATGAGACACAAGAGACATTTTAAAGAAAATTGCTAGCTAATGACGTATAAAATGAAAATGCAGCGGAAAATATGCAGCAAAGGAAATTGAGGATGAAAAGAAAAACTCACACAACATCCGCATTTACAGTTTTTATAGTAACAGGGTTTGTATTACAATTTTTCATACAACTGAGTAACAGTATTTGAGTGTGCCTAACCCACCCCAAGCTGTTGTGTGGGGTAGTTAATGTAGAATATGTTACTATATAATTGAAATGAATAATATATGTGTTTTGTGATCGTTTATAAAAAAATGTATTTCCGAATTCACTGTTTCTATTTTTGACCTATAGCAATGAAGCTATGTGCACAGGTGTTAATAAAAAGGAAAGGAAATTGTAATAAAGGAAGTCAACACAGCTATGTACACACACTGAAAAAAATACCTATTAAATACAAGGAAATAAAGTACCTTCTTGTATGTACAAAAATTTTCTTTAATATTAGTAAATTTTACGCATAGTTGTTAACGAATTTGTCCTTGCGAAATATCCTCAATTTCATTGAAATGAGGTTTTGTTGCATTACAACAAGTTCAATACCAAGGCATATGACCCATAGAACTTTATGCAATGTCAACAATTTTGATCAAATTTATTGTATGTGTTCTCTTAGGTGTTGAAAGCAAAATCCTGAAAAAAATTTTACAAAAATTCCAAAAATAGTTACTTATAGAGTGGGATCATGGTATCTTTTCGAGAAAAAAATATAGATCCCACCGTGAAAGGATAGGTAAAATTTCGTAAGTTTTTAACTGATGACATGCAACTTCATGATATGCCGCTCCATACATTTTCATTTTTTTTTCGTAAAGTTACCATGATCCATCCCACTCTGTAACATACTGAGTTTCTAGGGAACTATATAAACTATCACCAACAACACCTAGGAGGACACATATAAAATAATATATTAATGCTATGAATTTACCATATAATACCGGTTATATGACCAATCATTTAACCGGTAGTATTCTTGCAGTGTTATTAATACAAAACATACCTGATAGTAAGAATCCGCCATGTTGCAAAGGAAAATGTAAATCCCACGTTGTCCTTAGTAATTCAAGCAACAGACCGCACACCTTAAAAGCGTTTTCAATGCGTTGAAGTTCGCAAATTGGAAAAAAACTAAACTGATATAACCAGAAGTATATCGTCGTGTATGACGTTCTTAAATGCGTTAACAATTGAGTATTGTAAGACCAAATGTTATTGTTGCGAATAACTAGATGAAGGTGACAACTATGTATAAGCTAAAATAGCAACAAAAATAGCAGCAACAGATGACGTCTGACCGCCGACAAACACACACACAAAATAAAGCAAGCGCAGTAGTAAAAATAAATACAACACTTAAGCAGTAGAGTATTTTAGATATGATGATGTAAAATCAACAACGTTTGTTGGCTAAGAAACCGGCGAAAACGGCGACGACGACGACGGCGGCGACAATGTTAAGATAGCAGTAGACAAGTTTAAGTTAAAGGAAATAATAAAAAAATGTATATTTTTCTTGGATAATTTGCAAAAATTTTAAAATGACGCTTTTGACGCTTGATTTTGCAGCAGGTTGATATTTAAGTGTGATGATGAGATACTGTTGTTGGTAATGATGTTGGTTTCAAAAATAAATACAACTGATTATCAAAGTCACGCAAAATGTTATAGCGTAAATTAAATCTGTAAAGATAAAAAAGAAAATCATTAGTCAGCTTCGTTACAGCAAGAATAAAATATAAATCTTACAGAAAAAAAATTATATTTCTCAAATAACTTAGGTCTATCAAATTTAATAACGTTACATCCGGTTCGGTGTTTCATTTGTTTCGTTGAAAAGTAAATACAATTTTCGGGTTGATGAGATTTTTAAATATTATTTTGTTAATGTTCCCGCAATAATGAAATGTTATGTAGTTTAACCCCTTTTTCGTCTAATATTTAAGATAGCTGTATAATGCTGTTTTAATTTTTGAAAGACATTTTACTGGGCATGGTAAATTAGTTCTCAAAAATAAATGGCTCTTGCTTTTCAAATATATTGAGCAGTTTCGAAAAGACGAAAAACACTGAAAACTTTCAAAAAATGTCGTACAAATCTATATAAGATGAAAAAGTCTACAGGAAAGTGTGTGACAACACCAAAAAAATTACTAAAAACAAAGAGCAACCAACAAAAAAAGCTAAAGCTAGTCACACTAGTTTTATCCATTGCGTAATGGAATCGTCAGTGACCTTTGAGTCGATGCAGTTTTTTAGAAATTATTTTGTGGATCAATCTTGGATTTTTGGCAATTGAACAATTTTAACGTCGGTCGAAGATTTCGGACGGCCTGTACGAGGTTCGTCCTCCATAGAAAATGTATATTCCGGCTTCACAAATCGAAACCCACTGCGTTGGCGATTGAATATGTCGACCTAACGTCAGATCAGCGATCGTTTTATTCCAATTCTTCAACTTGGTGTAACTAGAATATCGTATCAGCATTACACTTTTCTGACCATATGACCATATGTGAAGGGACAATGAACAAAATAATTAAACACAATTTTTCATCAAAAAACTGTCAACAAACGACAAGTTCTGATATGATTCATATCAACTTGTTCGACTTTTTATAAAGTACTAACAAAATTTTAATATTATTACACATATTGAAGGAATACTGCTGACAAAAGAATGTAATTATACTTGAACGTAAATTATTGCCATTGTTAGTAAAATAATACAACTAATAAGCTGAATTTTTTAAAAAAGTTTTTAAGTTCGTGAATTGAATATTCAAAAAAAAATCCAATAACTAACAACTAAAGGTAATAGAAAATTGCACCAAGCGACACCAATTGCCGACATACATCTGTACATACAGGCCCAGACCTTCATAGCTATAGTTTACAACAATTTGTGGGAAACACGAAAGCAATTGAATTACGTAGAATAGAGCTTGATTCTCTAATCATCCATAAATTGTTTCAATTGCAATTTTTTTGCTGGAATTTAATTGAATATGATTTTTTTTTTTTTGTACTTGTGCTTGTGTTTTTAGGTGTGTATGTGTTGTGTGTGGTTTGCTCGAAATGAAATAAACAAAAAATATAAAAATAAACAAATAATGGCAGTGCTCATTCATATGGTTGTTGTTTTAAAAAAATAGGTGCTTCTCGCAATATATTTTTTTCATGCAATCATTTTTTTTTTCTTTATTTCTATATTCTTGTATAATTTGTTCAATTAAACTTTTCAACACCGTTAGATAAGTGTTTGTTTGACGCAGTGTTTCAAAGGCGGCAATAACAGCATAGTGAGCGCATCTTTTAAATGTAAATAAAATTTTTAAATTAGAGTCAAAGCAGGAAATTTCAATCAATAAATTACGTGACATACTTGGATATGAAATAAAATTGAGATTTTTTTCAAGTTTAACTAATTAATTGATAAAAATATTTGTTTTGTAATTTTTCGTGTTTTCTTGCTTGTAAATTGAAACGAGTACGCATCTTAAGAGCATAAATACTACGAGTATGCAATTACCCAAAGAGTGCGCACTCAAAATATACTCACTCAAAGGTTACACACCCAAAAGCGCATCCACCTAAAGGTATTGCATTTCAAAAGTAGTCAATATGAAATCAAATAAAGTGAGTTTTAAAAATCAGAGTACATACTTAGTTGATACCACATTCACCATAATAGTTTGTCGATTAAAAAGCATAACAACAACATAATTATTTTATGAATACCTAATATAGTCATAGCTTCCAATAGTTATTGTAAGCTTAATGAAAGCAGTACGTTCTTCAGAATTAATTTGCATTGTAAAACATTTATATATGCATATGTATGTAGGTAGATGATTTAATGAAAAACAAGAATTTTAAAAATAAAAATTATTTTTATCAAAGACTAAAAATGACATTGGAAGGCAATAAATGAAACTTGATGAAAAAGAGGATGAAAAAGTAAACAAATTGCAGAAGCAACATGTGAGTGGACAACGAAAGTGAACAGAATAAATGAGAATGATACCCATGCGAGTCCATTGCAATTCCACAAGGGCAGACAGCACAGCACAGATGCCAGATTTGTTTTTTATTGAAAAGATATACCCATGCTTCAAATAGTCGTGGTTTGCCTAATAGTTGTCGTGTTTCATTTTTTTTTTTTTTGCACCTTTTGCAAGACAATACATTTTTCAGTATAAAAACTTTGCTATGTGTATTTTTATTTGAGACAAATCACTTTTAAATCGTGTTTTCAAGAAAACTATATCAAGAAACATCATTAGGAATGATGTTTTTTGGTCAAGTATTGTAACTAGTATATCAGCTAACTAATCGATGTTTATAACAAGGTTATATATGGCACGTTATATCAATTTCTACAAATTCCGCAAAGTTTAGAGAAACTGTATAAGACTTCGACAATGGGCCTTGGTTTTAAAGTGCATACCGAGATAGTTGCTAGTATTATGCTGGGGTAAGGAGCACCCATTTAGCTTATTTAGTGAGAATGTTTTATGCGTAGGGCTTATGTCTCCCTTTTTTAATTTTAAGCCATTTAACAATAACATTAATGTGCTCGTTAAGAGCTTTGACGCGGTGACGTGGATCTTGATAACTACTTTAAGTAACTGTCTCTTCTACGGATGTTGAAGTTGAAAAAGTCGAAAATACACAAAGATGCAGTAACTGGTGGTCTAAACTCTAAGGAACTCCTGATTTAATTCTGAGCGACTGCAAATTGAAAAGAGCTAGTCAAAAATCTAGCATTCTAAAACAACATATGGAAATATGTGACGGCGAGTATTAAATTTGAAATACACCAACCAGTAATAGCATTGGGGTTTTGTGAAAATGTACTGAATAGAGACTTGAAATGTACTTTTTAGATACTTTGTGATTATTTTCAGTTTTTCATTTACTTAGAAAAGAGGTCATTATTGTAAATTGTCCAAATGTATCGCAAATGTACTGTAAATGTGCTTAAAATTCGCCAAATGTACTTAAAATGCGGCAGATGTACCGAATGTACTGAAAACTTGTCGAATGTACTGTCTGCGATTTTTCAGGACGCAATGTACCGAAAAAGGTACAAATGTACCTAAAATGCCATAACTGACATCAACTAAACATGACTAAGCAAAGATGGTTGATAACGTTAGCAGGAAAAAAGGACTTACTTATGATTTGGCCATATCTAAATATGTTGTTTCAAATTTTTAAAATCTGCTACAGTATGATCATAAAAAATTACTTTATACTTTCAGTCGTTTTGACTATTTAAACCTTATCAATTTTTGTTGAATTACGAACCAGTTAGAAACGATCAATTTTTATAATTTAAACTTTCGAAAACTCAAGTTTTAATAAAATAGTAAAGCAATGGCGCCAAATTCCACACACTATTTCATTATTTCGTTGTTTATGATCTACAAATGAAGAAAATTACTGTCGCTGTGGCATCACTGTACCAATCCAAGGTAGCAGCAACGTCAACGTCGACGCCACGGGAAATGGAGCTGACATTAAAATTAGATTTTAATTAGAATTGAAATTACCAATCAAATCTAATTGAGGCAATTACTATATTATTGAAGTTAAACTTCTGTTTTAAAAATATTTTACGACTGCATAAATTTACACTTACCCTTTATGTGCGATTAACTTTGCAAAAAGTTTATTTACATGGAAAAATAATTTCACAAAATTATCGCGAAGACGAAAGAAATCATTGCTGGCGACATTCCAGGAGTGTCAAATAAACAACCTACAATATATTTTTGATGACAAACACCAATTCCTGCACTTTGCAGAGCGAACGAGGATGTTTTTTTATTTTTTTGTTTAGGTGATTTGCACGCACACAATTTCAAGCACAACACAACCACACGTTTACTTCATTTGATCAACATCGAAGATCAAAATGAAGATTTTTTTATTCAATTCTCGTTTACACAGCTTCGTTTTCTCTTTTTCTTGTAATTTTAATTATTTTTAAACTTTATTTATTTTTTGTATTCGCTGAATTCGATTCGTTTTATTTCACCTTCGATGCGTTGCAATTTTTATTTTTTTCTTGTGGTTCTTCGCACTTCTCTTTATGTTTTTTATCATGCAATCAACGCCAGTTTACATGCAATTCGAGCTTGTTCTCATTTTTACACAATTTTAGTATTTGTTTGTTATAATTATTGTGCAAAAATTCTTTCAAATTAACAATAAAAAAATATAAATTAAAACCGAAATGAAAAAATGAAACACATCACCAAAGCAAGCAAAGAATTCTACCGACGAAAGGAATGGATGAATCGTCGTCGGTCAGTCGCGCAGTGCTGCCAACAGAACCGTATGAAATGGCGAATAATTATTTCGCTTTCATTTTGACATTCGTTGTCATCTACTCGTTACAATTAACGTCAGCTTATTCGATATTGTGAAAATCTGAATATGTATTTTTGAAATACTGTGACCCGCTGGGAGCATTAAAAAAGTTAATCAGATAATCATATAAATTCTTGTTAGTTCGAACTTGTCCATTCTTCGAAAGGAAAATCGATTTCCCGACATTTTTTAAATTTTTTTTTACTCGTTAGTGTAAACAAACTTGGTCAGAATGGATGGGAAATTTGCTTTGAAATATTTTATGGTGCTATCTCTCGCTACAAATATACGTAAATTTGGAGGTATAAGTTGGTTGCGGTAAATACTTTATGTCCAAAAGACTACATTTGTAGTAGTACAGACCGATTAAGAGATAAGACTCCCACCCAGGGCTACCAAGTCTCACAGCCTTCCAAAAATAAAATGGTTAAAAGGGAAATTTTTTTAGGATATACGAAAAACATACATTTTGTTTTTGCTCGTCAAGATTCATGTCACAAAAATTAAATTTGCGGCTATTTCAGAAATGTTTGAACTCCTACCACGCTCCCGGTATTGACATGAATTTCCGGGCATGGCCAGGTCAATTCCTGTCATTTGGTGACCCAGCTCCCACGCCCTTCAGTTTACTAAAAAATCGATATCTTGGACCAGGGCTACCAAATAGAAAAGAGCACATTTTTTCGAAGCCATTTAGCAGCCCTGGACATAGTCAACTAAAAAATATCCAAAAAATAGTACATATCTCAAAATACCATGAATCAACAAACTATATATATTATTGATTCATATCAATTATGAAATTCAGTCAATAAACTGCTCAAAAACGAAAAGAAAGTATTTCCTGAAATTAATATAAGAATCACCAAAAAGACTGAAGAATAAATCGACAAAAAAGTTTTCTCTAACAGGAATTTCTAATACGAGATTTTCCCAACATTCAGAGTCGGATTAAGGCTAAGTCGGGGCTAAAAACTGTGAGCGGCCCCCTTTTCCCTCGTGATCATGGTCCGGGGCGTCAGCCTCAACTGAAATATTTCAGTTGTGCATCTTTTTGAGAAAAATGTTTTTGCCAATTTTTATACAATAACAAAATTTTTAACTTTTATTTTATGAAAGAATTTTTTAAACTCTTGTCACTTTTTTTTGATTGTTGATTCTTATATTGCTCATAAACTAAAAAAAAAACTTATTTCCACCAACTTGTTTAGCAAAAAAGACCGAAATCTGATATACCTGTTAAAAATTGTTTTTTTTTTTTTTTTGGGCTACTGAATAAATTGAAATATAAAACTCCTCTTGTTGTATTGTTTTTTTATATGCTAGATCCATATCTACATATGTATGTACATAACTATACTGCTGGTTTTTTGGGCAGCGATCCAAACGCCGATATGACAGTTCCTTTTGTACCCGTAACTGTGGTCGTCAAAGCAGGTGCAACAACAGCTTTGACCGGCGCTGGTTGATCCCATTTTGACTTTCTGCAATACAAAAATAGAATTATTTCGAAACCTATTTATTTCAAATCGCAATATTATATTTTGCTCACCGCTTTTTGGCTTCTTCTTCCACCTTACGTGCTAATGCTGTAGCTTGCTCGACTTTGTCAGTATCCTTCCGTTCCTTTTGTCGCTTCAACATTTCATTCTTTTGTACACGTGCCAACTCTTCGTAGTAACTTTCGGAACCCCACTTCAACGGATCGTACATTTCCGGCGGATAATTTGTGCCAAATTCATTAATGTCACAAAACTGTATAAGTTTCTCATATATACTTGGATTTCGAAATTCTTTCCTCTCCTGTATGATGCGATTCATATCCATATTGTTGGTTTCCATTTTGTCATACAGATTACGTATTTTTTCTACTAATTCTTGTGAAGGTTTCCCTTTAGGCTCTGGTGGTAATGAAAACCCATAATGTGCATATTTTTCAGATTTTTCTGGCTTAGCTGATTGAGCTGAAGATCTAGCATTGCCAGCGACACTACTACCACTCTCAGCAGCTGCATTTAGATCATCTACATCCATGTGTTTTACGCGATCTCTGGTTGAGTTGGAATTGTTTGAAGTGCCTGCAGTACCAAAAGTTTCATCTTCAGCATCCGAATCTGTTGTAGATTCTTCACTTGACTCATCAGCATTACCTTCATCATCTGATATTATGGTGTCATCTTGGTAGCTGACAAGACGTAGCGCCTTTTTTCTTTTGCTTCCACCGCTTTTGCGGGTCTTAGTGTTGCTGACTGCTTTCTTTTCAGGCGTTTGTACGGGTGTTACAGGTTTACTTGGAATTATAACCTACATATTAAAAAATTAATATAATAAAAAGTATTGCTGAAGTTATCTTATTTACCTGTGAAGCCTGCGAATTATCAGAGTCTGAACTATCATCCGCTTGTTGATCTTCTTCATTTTCCGAGTCTGTATATTGCGCTGTTAGGTTTGCTAAGGCGGAACGGCTCATTTTATTCTTTTTGATTATTAGCTTACTTGCTTAATAATTTTATGAAAACATAACAATTTGGACTTAACTTTGGTAAACGCTGTCGACCGTACATTTCGCAAACAGTTGTTTATATGGTATTTGCAGTATTCAGCTTTATTCAATGATAGCAAAAGGTTGCAATATCTCTTTTACATTAGACGCGTGTGCTAACGCGCGTAATCAATAATGATGGTGTGGCCCAAGTTCGACTCCCCGCATATACAGAAATTCTTTTCGAAAACTCTTCTTGTTTCTTGGAAAGAGGGGTAAACACAAGGCTTGAGAATAGAATTTCTCGTACTCGGATTTATTCTTTTGTTCTGTTCGTTCGCTGATATTATGCTTTGACTTAACGTATGTTGTGGCGGGTTGAGGAGTAATTGTTTTGATATTTACAAGCACAAAGAAATTCAAATTTCATGTTTAAACGCAAAATATATTCACAAAAGAGAATGGACAATATCTTCGTTCACAGAATTTCCTAGTATAAACCAGCACTAAGTTAACGGCTGCTAGAAAAACTAGAAAAGAATTGGACTAATCAAATCACATAAGCTTTTTGAGTTTACTTCAGACAACTATCTAGGGAGTTACTAGAGGTATTCATCTAACTGTTCAAAACCTTCGCAAACTGTGCAAGTTGTGCATTTTTTGACAGTTCGTTTGCAGTTTTTTCAAAAATACACAACTTGCACTTTTTGAGTGAGTTTTGAACAGTTATGTATTGAACATAATTGGGACGGTTCCGGAAGAGCGGCAACGGAAATCCGCTGTCAAAAAAAATTAGAATTAAATCTAAATCGACGGATATCCGTCGGTAAGATATCAGTCGTACGCCGCAATTCTGTTCAATTTCATACTCGGCGCTTACACAGGCAAATTCGGTGAAACAAATTCTTGTCTATTCTATTATCAAATATGTACCTCTGTAATCGTTTTAAAAAAAGACTCAATAAACTACATACATACATACATCTCTTTTGTAGTTTTTGTTTGGCATTTGCAACATACGGCAAATTTTGTACCTCGTCTCTTTGGTTTTTCCCCTCTTGCCCACAAACAAGGAAACTTTTCGGTAAGAATTTGTGTGTGTAAGCGCTGAGATAGCATCAAGAGTGTTATAATTTTGGACAGCGGAATTCCGTTGCCGCTTTTCCGTTTCCATCCCAATTTTGTTCAACGCATTAGATGAATACCTCTACTGTGTTTAATATCTCCAACTCAGCTTTGAATAAATTATCCATTTTCTTCAGGTGGGAGCACTGAAGATTTGTGCAAGTGTAAATAAACTGTGAAGTAAAACAGCTGATCCTCAACATGAAAGAAAATCGTTGACGTTGCTTAAAGATTAATGCTTGAGTACAAAAAATAATTTATTTTAATTATTGCTAAAAATTAATTAAAAATTTAGAAAATGGCTTCAAGTGTTGCATCTACAAGTGAAGGAGATCGAATACAAAAGCGTGTAAATAAAATTTTAGAAACACGATTAGACACCGATAAAGTGAGCATACAAACGTTTTTTTTTCTTGAATAAATGGCTAATCTTTATTATCGTAGGACACTCTTGAAGCACTTGCCGATCTATCTCATTTCTTTACTGACAACACTTTACAAAATCGACGCAATTTGCGAAGCCAAATCGAACGTCGGTCCGTCGGCATCAATGAAAATTTTCTGAAATCTTTTCGAGAAGTAAAACTTTCATTGGATGCTGTTTGCACTGATATTGACAACATGGCGAAATCTGTAGGGACCATGAAAGCGAACTTGGAATCTTCGAAAGCGCTTACCCATGATCTGATCGCTCAAACAAACACGCTGCAGAGCGAACGGCAAACTTTGCAGGTGCATCAACAAATCGCTGAGGCTTTTCTAAATCGTTTTCAATTAAGTGTACCCGAGCACCAGTTGCTTTATGGCACCATTAAAGATGCTCCAATCGTACCAGAATTTTTCACTGTTTTAGATCGCGTTCAAGCTATACATTCCGACTGTCGTGTTCTCATGCAATGCGGCTATCAGACAGCTGCTTTAGATATTATGGAAGAAATGACATTGCATCAGGAAGGTGCACTTGAAAGACTATATCGCTGGACGCAAAATCACTGTCGAAATTTGGATAATAATGATATTGGTGCGCTGATCGTAGAGGCAATGAGTCGTTTGCAGGATCGTCCTGTGCTGTTTAAGTAAGGAATATATAATTCTTTAATATGAAAATTTATTGACTGGAATATTCTCTAGATATGTTATTGATGAGTATGCCATATCGCGTCGTGCCGTCCTAGTCCGTATGTTCATAGAGGCGCTCACAGAAGGTGGCCCTGGGGGTAACCCGAAACCCATTGAAATGCATGCGCATGATCCCAAACGTTACATTGGCGATATGTTTGCTTGGCTGCATCAAGCCATACCTAACGAAAAGGAAAATTTAACTATGCTGGTGAAAAAGTGTGACAAAAATGGTAGCTTATATTTATACTTAAAATTTGCATTTGATAAATGTATGTACCATTTTTCGAATTATAGATATCTCAGATCAAATTCAAACAGCTTTGGCTTACATAGCCGATGGTGTCTGTCATCCACTCAAAGTGCGCGTAGACACAATTTTGACTTCAGAAAAGGATACGATTATATTATTTGCACTATCGAACCTACTACGTTTCTATCAACAAATTATTAAACAGGTAAATCAATACACAGTAAAAGTCATTTAAAAAACTTTTTCAATTTTATTCTGTTTTCTGTTAGGTTGTGAAGGGCGGTGCTTTAGAACAGTGTCTAATAGAGTTGCAAAAATCTAGCGAAGAAATTTATCTAAATTCCTTGGCTCAGCAAGTGCGTACAGTACTGCAGCGTCCTTCAGGTACTAGTATTGGGCTCGAGCCACCGCAACGTGATCTGCTTCCACCAAAAAGCGTCGGACGTTTGCTCAATATGCTTAAAGAGATACTTTCTGTTGCAACTATGGTTGATGGACGTCAATCGGATATTACAAAAATTGTCTCATGTGTTATTGATCCACTTTTGCAATCAGTGCAGGAATCTGCATCACATTTACCCACAGTAGACATGGCTGTCTATTTGCTAAATTGTCTCTATCATATGCAAAGTACACTTGCTGTTTACGAATACATGGGTGAACGTGTTGAGCGTCTGCAAGCACAATCGGATGCACAAATTGATACACTGACTTCAGAGCAGGCTTCATCATTAGTCGCCAATTTAAATTTGGGTCCCATCTACACTATTTTACAAAATAATCAAACTAAAATTGAGGCAAATTTACTTAAAATATTCATGAGCAAAATGGATGCATTTCTTGAGATGCCAGAAATATTGCTATTGCCGCAAATACAATTGCTTATGAGCAGTACACATCGTGCAACAGTGCAAAAACGTTCATTCAACGTTATTGTAGCGATCTATAAACAAATTCACGAGCGTGTACATGATCCCGCAAATGGCTTTGAGCATCCAGAAACAATTTTTTCTAAAAATCCCGAGCAAGTAGCTAAAATATTGGCAGTTTAAATATGATGTGTGTAATGTCATTGTATTATTTAAAAATATATACTTAACTAACTTAAGTTAAGTGGATGAATTTGTTTCAGACTGAGTATTGAATATTAATAACTTCTTATAGAAAATCATGAAGTAACCTATGAAATGTTGGCTAGCCAATTTTTTAAAATTTTTTTGTGGAGGACAGAAAAATTAACTAATTTGACAGAACACTTAAAGCATGAGATGAATGGCACAAAATTATTGTCTAAAAAATAGCTGAGGCTTCCTTATCTTTCATCGCCTAGACTTTATTATTTACAAAGCTTCGTTTCTAGGATATCGGCTTTTAAAAAACAGATGTAACTTTCGATGCGTGGTTGAGTTTCCTTCTTATCATGGTCCTGTCTTAAAAAACGTTTTGTTAGAATTCAGAAAACTGTTTCATAATGTTTCTTGACGTGACATTTGTCTTCTCTAACTCCAGTGCTCTTTAAGAAAAAAGTCAACCAAAATCGTAAAATTGAGCACCTGACGTAATTCATTAGGATCAAACTAGTGATGTGAACATGGTAAAGTTGATGTGAAAATTTTGAGTAAATTTTATAGTAAAAGCTTAAACTTCAATCTGTGTCAAAGTGTGGGCTAAAATAGTGCAGTTCATAGGGAGAGAGATTTGTGATGAAGTTAAGAAGAACTCCGCCCATGTCCTACTGCATGAATTACTTTGAATCGTGCTTTAGAAAAACACTTTTTTTATAAATTCCAAGCATTTTAATCAAAGACGCCAATAATTTTTGTTGATGCTGCGGCTTTTATTTTTCACCGTTTGATTGCAATATACATAGATAGCACTTAATATTTGTGCGTTTCAACATAATTGTAAACAATTCATAGACACTTGGTATATTTATTATGTATCTTATTAGTATTAGAGATGTCACGCGGGTAGCAATAATGTTCAAATTAAAGAGTTTTAGAAGTTCAATGAACCACTAAAACAATTACTTCTTTATATAAATTTTCTATACTATGCATGTACATTAATTGATTTATAAAAATCACATGACGTTAATTTAGAATTTATATGCTTAATTATTTAAAAAAAAAATTGTCAGAAGCATTTGCATGCTAAGTAAACTAAGCAAATCCTTTGTTGTTTTGTTATTTCAACTCAACGCCAATATCGTCTTCGGCACTACTCTTTTTTTGAAAGAAAACAATGTCATTGCATTTGTTTTTTTTTTTGTCGTTTCTTTTAATTTTATCACACAACAATAATCAACTGCTAAACGAACTCGTCAGCATCGCAGTGACGACTCGACCGACTTCTAATAAATAAAGAATTTCAACAACGAGAGGGTCTTTCAAAAGCTAATTTATAGTTTAACAAATAAATTCTGATTACGTTGCGCTACTGCAAAAAATGCATAATATTAACTAAAGAAATGTTGATCGCATGTAATAAATGCGTATAAAAAAATTAAAAATAGACAGTGAAATGTGTGCTTTCTTATCACAAAATAAGAAAACAAATATTTTCGTTATTAAAGCAAAGGAGATTTGACGAAAGCAGAACTCTTGCGTAGTTTTAAAATTTTGGGAACTCGCTCATCAACAATAAAGTGTAAATAATGATTTAAGCTTAAAAAGAAAATTTTATCTAACGTACGAGTATTTCAAAATAGCAACAAGAACACAAGTAATATCAAAGCTGCGCTATAAATAAAAAAAGAGACAGCCTCCGCTAATGATGCTACCTACTTGTGGAGTGACACGTCTTGGTTTTGTTTGAGAAATTATTTTATCTAATCTACATTTTGAAAAAATTTGTCATCACACCGACAATATTGTGCGCTATAAGTTAAGTTCCCCTATTTGACGGTATTTTAAAAACAAAATTGTTGGCGCGCCGAAAAGCCTGTGAAACAGTGAGAAAAATTTAGACATTGTGCAGTAAATACGAATTAAATAACTAAAAATAAATAAATTAAATGAATGAGTTGTAAGCCGGCAGCAGTTTTGTATTTTCTAGAAAAATAAAAATATAATGGTAAGTTTGTATATTTTTTGTTTGGACTTTGCATTTGCAAATTATTTAATTTTAGAAATCTCAGTAATTGATTTTTTTTCCTAAGCGATGCGATTTAATTTGTTTGTGATGTGTAAAAAGACAATAAATTTATATGGCTTTTCAATCTAAAAAATTCATTTCGCGGCAATGTCAGACACCGTTTTACTCCGCGGAATGAACATTTCTATTGAAATTGCAGTCTGCTAAATTTATCGTTTGTGCCTATAGCAGGAAATGACCTAATCACAAATTATGAATAGAAGAAATAAACATTTATTTATGCGGTTTTTAAGTATGATGGGGAAACCAAATTGGTCGCTTAACTGGTTCGCTTAATAACTAGGAAAGTAAGCCACAAGTAGAAAAATATATTAAGGGTACCTCCATTAATTATGAGGTGTTTTTTTGAAAATTCGGACCCCGCCCCCTCCTTCCCCTTGGTGAGATCTGGCAGTACCCCTCCTCTCTCTCCCGTGAGATTTAAATTATAATTTAGATTCATTAAAAAGTAGACGTGAGGTTTTCCTTGACCCCCTACCCCCTTGATGAGATTTTGCCGGACCCCCTCCCCCTTATTTTAACTCACGTAATTATGGACGGCTCCTAAGGCCAAAGTTGGAGAAATAAAAGCACAAATACGAATTTTTGTCGATTTGAGCCATAAATGTTACTTTAAAATTTTCAATAAAAACCCTATTTTTTTAAAAATAACAATGGTTAGTTATTAAAAATTCTATAGTAAGTCCAACGATGTTTCTGTATCCAATTCTTTTATTTCAGTATTTTCGCCAAATAAATTTATTTACAGCTTACGAAACACTTCAATAAGTTTTTTACCTTTTTAAAATTATAAATTCCCAGTTATTGAAAAGCTCTAAAATGGTATTTTTCTGTTGATATTTATTGTTTATGTAATACGTATTTTCTATTGTGTATGTTGTCATTTTATTTCTGTAATAATTTTCGTATTTTTATTTCAAACTAAAAAAAAAATCCGTAATTCTAACATTCTATTAAATACATTTGGTATAAACATATATAATTATAGTAAAAAGTACAGAGTACATCTTTCGTGCACAAAGTATTGGGGGGAAAAATAAAAGATTGCGTTAATATATGTAAATCTTATTTACGACATAGTAATTGTTGTGCGTTGAAACAATTCCAACGTAAGTGAACTTAAAAATGCTGGTAATGATTTGTTGCCTATCAGTTGGTCCTCAATAAGCGGCTGAAGTGTGACAGAATATGGTGTCTCTAACATGTCCAAAACATTTGATTCATTTAAGCGGAAATTTAAATAATCATCAGAACTTTCGGCGTACATACTAGAAAGCCTAGAGAAAAACAAATTTCAAAGTTGTGAAAAAGATTTTACTAAGGTTATATTTTTGCATACTTGTAGTTGGTGTTCGTACCAACGCGATCAATTTTATAACCGAAAAGCATATAGCAAACTTCACGAAACTCCTTCGATGCTGATTTATAGTATTCTTTAAGTTTTTTCATTTTATTGTTGCTAGAATCTAGTTCAGCACGCAACTGATTAATTTCTTTGATATTAATAGTCATTTGATCCTGTTCACTAGCGTTAGTCAGTGTTGCTTCGTTATCTTCTTCCATTTTTTTTATTCGACGCTTAAGACGTGTAATCTGCAAAGAAAAAAATAAAAAACTAAGATTCATATTACATCGAATTAAATAACTCACTTCAGCTTGCAATTTTTCAATAAGATTGTTCGAATTTTCATATGCCTCAGCTGCTGGGTTTTTAGTCATATGTACGACTTTGTATTTACTTAAATTGAAATCACCTTTTAGGCAACGATGTTCTAATTCAAGTTCCAATTCATCTTTGCGTCTGCGTAAACGTTCATTTTCCATGCGCAATATATCAATTTCTTTTTTAAAGTGTTCATAGCTTTCGCTATTTAAAGCTGATTCTAAAGAAGAATCAGCATTGGGCAACTGCTTAGCATTCGTTAATTCCTTTTCCAAATTGGTGCACATATCGCGATAACCTGTAAGTGTCTTTTCTAACATATCCAAGCGATAGCGTAATTGAGTTTCAGGATTTGCAATATCCAAAGCATTTGTAGTGTTGCTAGATACTAAATACATGAAAGATAATATTAAGATCTTGTTATTTAAAAATATAGGACTATTTAATTACTTGTTAAATCTTTTTCAAAGTTCTCTAGAATTTGCTTATAGCAGTCGCGTTCTTTGGAAACCAGTAGCAATTTCTTTTGTACCCTTTCTTTAAAAATTTTATGACGCTTAAGTGCAACATTAAGTTCTTCAATATTTTTAGCATAAATTTCACATTTCTGAAAGAGAAAAAAATATTTTATGAAATAGATGTGAAAGTTTTATAATTTATGCAGCACCTGTTTCCATTCAAACAATTCACCTTCTGTTGATTTCGTTTCCGAAAAATTTGAACTTTTCTCCGAAGTCATTATTATGTCTTTTTGTAAAATTTGTTCAATACGCGCACGCAGAGCCATCGGACTTACAAGCATGTTAGGCAAACAGTGATCTTGCGCAACCTTTACCCATTCTTTGAGCTCTTGCTCAACATGAGTTAGCTTGACCTACAAAAATAAATAAAAAATTTTAATTTGTTTTTTCGTAAGTGCTATTTAACAATATTTACCTGCAGCGTGACGGCATCCGATTTCGCGCTTTCTGTTTTTTCTAGGCGCGTTTTTAAGTCATGCACTTGTTCTTCAAGCAAAAGTTTGTTGCCCAAAAGGTCTTGCAGATTTTTATTGTTTATCTTTAAGCGTTCTACTTCTTTTTCCAAATCCGGAATGCTGCATAGTCGGGATTGGGAATTCTGTAAAGATGAAAAATTATGTTATGATAAAAAATATTAAAATTTTGGTATAATAAACCAACATCTTCTCATTTTCCATTTTGAAATGAAAAGCTGAATTGCGACTATGTACATATATGAATGTTTTTTAACATTCTTGAAATCTTAGGCATATTGGCTTTAAAGCATTGCCTCTGTCTTGATATATATTATTGAATATAATACCTTGGTAATTTCTTTCCAATCGCCATAGGAAGCAATTTCATATTCTAAGTTTTCAATGCGTGAATTTGCTTCATTTAAAGTTTGCTGTTGCTGCTCCCACTGTGATTTCAAGCCTGTATATGCAGTAGCTCGTGCTCTGTAGTCATCCAGCTCTGCTTTCATATTACCCAACTCTTCAGTAACTAAATCCAGTTCCTTTAGAATTATTATGTTATTAATTTCATATTTATAAACAGACGCTACTACAAACCATCTCTAGTTTTTCTGAAAGACGCCTATATTCACTTAGTTCATTAGTCAAACTATTAAGTTCAAGTGCTGCAGTCTCTTCCGCATCGATTTTGGCACGTTCCATTTTATGTAACGCATCCTCAAATGTATGCTTTTGCTGATTCAACTCTTTTTGCATTTTCAACACTTCATGCTTCGCAGCTTGTTCACGTTTGCGTAGCACCTGCATGTGTTTCTCTAAATCAAGTATTTTGTCTGAAGAGAAACTACACTGTTTCTTTAGTTCAGAAACTTTACTTCCGTACACTACTTCCATTTCAGCGCGTTCCTTGTGACAACGTTCTATTTCATGCTTTAAAGTACTTATCTATTTAGAAGTTTTAATTTTGAAAAATTTGTGTTAATATAAATCATTTTTATTTGCATACCCTGGCATTGGCTTCAATTAAATCTACTCGCATGCGGCGTGTTTCCCAGGGACTTGGCGGTGGCACCGGTACTGCTGACGTATTTAACGAGTTGTTACTAGCGTTAATGCTAACACTACCGCTAGGAGTGTCGTCGTAGCCGTAAGATATGCGCCGCTTTTTTGGGACTAAAAAACAAAGTCAATATATATACAAATCATTATAAATCTAACTAAAACGCTTACAATTTCCATCATTTAGCAGCGAATCATTTAAGCAATCAAAACTGATCTTTTTAGGCGCTGAATGGGTTACACTTTCATTAAATTTATCCATCATTCGATCAAAACTTGTTTTAATGTCCTCCATCGTGGATGGGATTCAGTATTTTGTTTGCACCCCGGCGTTTTAAGTGAAAAGGTGTTCCGCTGTTTGTTCCTATGACGAACACGGCGCGTATATATTATTTTTTTCACTCGAAGATACCTTTAGTTATTTTTAGTACATAGCCGATATAAAGTTGTTTGTTAACTATTTTAATTATTCGAATTCATTTATGAAATAAAATATATTAAATTTGTTAAAGTCGCTGAAAAATGCACGCCAAATTTTTGATACTGTTTTTCCACGAACACTGTCAAGTAAAATGAACGACCAAAGCGCATTTTGTGGAAATAGTGTTGCCAGAGTCATGGCAAATTATAAAAATTATTTTCCATTATCATAAAAAAATTGTTTTTTGACAAAACTTTTTATTACAACATAAAATTAATCAATTTCTTTAATAATCGTTCGTGCGTTACTTATAACGAGCGTCTAAGCATACTTCCGGCGTCAATACAACCCTCGCCCGTTGCAACGCAAAAAAGAGCGTTTTGATCGTGTGGCTGAAACGCGCGTTTGAAAAACGCCCGTGTGGTCCTAACCCTAATCCGCTGTCAAAAAAATTAGAATTGGGCCGTGTGATTTATCTGAAGTGTCAAATCGCACCAAAAACTAGAGTCTGATCTATTTCTCTACGATAAATTTTGCTTGTGTCAATTTTTTACTCACTACAAACGTTTAGGAAAAATCTGGACGATATTGCACGTCCCAATTCTGTTTAGCTCTTAAATCTAAATCGGCGGGTATCCGTCGGTAGGTTATCAGTCGTATCCACAATTCTGTTCAATTTCATAGCATCAAGTGTGTTATAATTTTTGACAGCGGAATTCCGTTTCCGCTTTTCCGATTCCGTCCAAATTCTGATCAACGCATAAGTAAGCATCTATGGGCGAAGTTTTAAAATATTATTATTATTTCAACTTTTCTCTCCACACGCATTTTGTTGAAATTTTTCTTTCATCTTAAATTTTTTGTTTAACCAAGTAAATATGTTGGATAATGCACACGACTTCATAGTTATGCACCTTTCATATAAAAATATTTTTTTCTTGTTATATAGGAAACCACAGTTGGAAATCTATCAAGATGTAAATTGAAAAGTTAAAAACTGCGTATAAGACCACTCGATATTCCCAAAATTTTTTTTGAACTTATAGTTTTTTGATTTTGTTTTTCAAAAAAAAAATCACTTTAAATAATTTTTATATGAGCCCGTACAGCTAGTTACCCAGCACTCGAATTTTATTTTGTATTTACTTTTTTGCTATATCTCCAATGGTTTCCGAGAAATAAAAAAAATACAAAATATACAAACAGGTGCTCAGTGGCTATACAAAAATAAAAGCTTTTTAAAATTTACAAGTTTTCTTTTATATTAACAAAAAATTGTACTTGGACAGTATAAAAAGCAAAAATTATAGAATTTTAGATTCAACAACTTGCTTTCGCATTGGGTGTCTTAAGCGATTTACTCAAATTGCGGTATTGCCATACCGAAATTTTTGATAAACTGAAAGCAACTCGTGTCACTCAGTACCGTACACCATCAGCTGATCATTTGACAGAAATTAATTAAAAGGAGGTATCAAATTGCAACCTTTGCTTTGTTTTGCTTAATTTGAAATAAATATAATTTAAATACAGCAATGTGCGATCAAAAATCAAAGCTAATTGCTCAAATATTTGAAATACATGAGCAAATAAAAGAACTCAATAGCCAACTTGCAAATAAACAAAAACAATTATGTAAAATTGAGGAGGAGGAAAAGCAGGCGAAGCTAGAATCTGCTTCAGCTGAGGCTATCGATGTTCCTGGCCAACGCCTTAGCAACGACGACATAGCACGCTACAGTCGACAACTAATATTACCTGATTTTGGTGTTTCTGGTCAGTTGAAGTTAAAAGAGAGTTCTTTCCTCATTGTTGGCGTCGGTGGACTCGGCTGTCCAGCCGCACAATACCTAGTCGCAGCTGGTTGCGGGCGACTTGGGCTAGTAGATTATGATATGGTGGACCGCAGCAATTTTCACCGTCAAACGTTGCACACAGAGGCATTTGTTAATGAGGCAAAAGTCGAATCGGCAAAGTCCCAGCTGGCAGCAAACAATCCACACTGTCGCATTGACCCCTATCAATTGCTGCTCAATAGCGATAATGCATTGGAGCTACTGACGCAATATGACGTTGTATTAGATTGCACGGATAATGTGGCGACGCGTTATCTACTCAATGATGCATGTGTCTTACTGAATAAGCCGCTTGTATCGGGAAGTGCACTGCAACTCGATGGTCAATTAACCGTTTATCACTATGGGGACGGTCCATGCTATCGTTGTATTTTTCCAGTGCCACCGCCACCAGAAACGGTGACAAATTGTGGCGATGGTGGTGTCTTGGGTGCTATCACAGGTGTGATTGGTGCGTTACAAGCGCTAGAGGCTATTAAAGTTGTCATTGGCCTTGGTGATGTGCTGGCTGGTCGTCTGTTGATTTTTGATGGCGGCCGTTGTGTCTTTAGAAATATTAAATTGCGTCCCAAGCGTCCGCAATGCGATGTTTGCTCCGTGAAACCGATGATAACGCAGCTCATCAACTACGAACAATTTTGTAGCATGCACGCGTCTGATAAGGATCATGCGTTGCATTTGTTGCATGCGGATCAGCGCGTTTCAGTAAATGATTATGCACAAATATGTCGCAATCGACATTTACTAATAGATGTACGCAGTCCTGCGGAGTTTGAAATTTGTCGCTTACCATTGGCAGTGAATATTCCATTGAAGCAGGTGTTGGATGGCACATTAACGGACAGTGTAAAATCACAAATATCGGCCGAAGCTGGAGATCAATTGCCTATTATTGTTTACTGTCGTCGTGGTAATGATTCACAAATAGCCGTGCAACACTTAATCAATAAGTTTCCATTACATTTGTACATAAAAGATATTGTGGGTGGCCTATACGCCTGGCACTATAGAATTGACAATGATTTTCCTATTTATTAAGGCGCATGTGGCTTGAACTAAGAATAAAATTAGAACATAGTGATTAGAAATATAATATGTTTTTAAAATATAATGTAAAAGTTTCAATATTTGCTAAAGTTATTTTTTTTTACACAAATTTTAGTTGCGTCTTTGTTTTGAAAATGAAAAGAATTTGCTTCTGCTAAGTTTCTTTTTTTTTTGTTGCAGTTTTGAATAGCAATATATTATGAATTTTGTTAAATAAATCGAAAAAAATTAAACACTTTTATATTCTTTAATAAACATAAATGTAGAGCAGAAATTAAAATTCAAGTAGCTTTTTCTTTTACGGTTTACAAAAAATAATAGCTGGAACACTTCCAGGTAGTATATAAGGATGGTATTCTTGCATAGAGATATGAATGAAAAAATTAAAATGGCTCTTTCAGAGGTGCTAGTTGCAAAGTACGTAATAAAGAGTTGTGACCTTCCAACATCATTATCAGACATGTTCTACATTTTGAGAGTGAAGCGGAATCACTTGAATTTATATAAAATTCACATGAATTTCAACCGAAAATGAAATGTAATTGTTCATACTTTGAATTTTAACTTTTTTACGATTAAACGTTACTCATACGATAAGTTGGCAGCTCAACATATGGGCCGGAGCTATGTATGTTTCTCAACAAAATTTTCTGGTTTCAGAAGCATTTAATTTTAAAAGAAAACTTATTTTAACGACCTAATCCTTAGTATGATTCTTTGAAGTCTATTATATTCCTATTTTATTAGTAATTCAAATTTCATTGGAATATTGTTTCCGCTCTTAGTTTTAAAATCAATTTGATAATATTTTCTTGTTACTTGTTGAATACTTCCTGTCATGCTGTTCAATAAACTACCTTACACGCCAACAACATTGGCATTTAAACTGACAAAGCAACTGACACGCAAAGTTGTCCTAAGGACACACAACAAAGGTCATCAAGTGTTCTACATAAGTCAGTGAGACTCTTGATTTCATTTTCAATTACATTTATACATGAGTATGTCGATGTGTACGTGGGTACATTAGACTGACACAAAAAACCGATCACCTTACGATTTTTTCACCCATAGGCTAGAAATTCTTATCAATCTTTTCTCAATAGACTATAAAAATTTTAAAACTAGCTATTTATTTAGAGGTTGCTTTTATTTAAAAATCAAGAAATAGCGTTCAGACAACGATTTACTGATTGTTATTTATCGGATCTTCATTCTTCAGAATTATCACAGCATGACTCAACTTCAGAGTAAAAAGTAAACGAACTCCATTTGACCCTACTTCTATCTGAATTGAGGTTATGATAAGATGCTTTTAATTGATATGCAACACCATAAAAAAATACGCTATGAAAATTTGTCGATTTTGTGCTTTGGCATTACCTCTAGGGTGACAGATGCAACAGATGATGCAGACAATTAAAAAATTAAATAATTATAGAGCTTTTGTAGGAGTAGTACTCTTCATAGTACATACATATCTATTTTTTCTATTTAAAGTTAAAAAGAAACTACATTTCCTTACAACTTATTAGCCATCTTCATGGATTTTCAACTGGCATGCTCCCCTGCACGCTTATGTGTGCTGTATGTCTGTTTGTTTTCTGTCCCAACAAATTGTCAGGTGCTAAGCGTTGATAAAGCACTCAATTTTCAACGCTGTTCTAAGTGGCTGTGAGTTTGACGACCATGGCCAAGGCGATGGTCTCTTGCCATCATCATCCTTTTGGTAACAACGCTCTACTCTAACTACAACTACGCCCTTCTTCATTTCTGCTACGTATATATGAATGTATGTATGTGTGTATGACAGCGATTGAGTAGCCCCACTAAGTAGGAAATTTTTATATTTCATTATTATTTGGTGCGGTTGTTTTTGTTTTTATAGTTGTTTCAAATAAAATAAATTTATTGCCGCAATTTTGTGCAAATGTGTGCGAAAGCTTTAATACGAATGTATGTATGTATATGTGTTTGCAAAACAAAAAAGGAAAATAAATCGACTTTGGCGCGTCAATTTGTTAGACGTGAAAAAATGCACACTAGGGATTTACATACACATACTTGCGTACATGGTACAGCAGTGTTTATATGTGTAGGTACAAGAGGCTGTGTGTGCTATACACTCAAGGCAACATATTTAAAACGCGTTTTGTTAGCAAGTTTGGTTTAACTTTTGACTTGTCCTCATCTCAAGTTCCTGCATGTGCATATGGTTGTATGTTTTCATATGTGAGTGCTTTCGCTTACGCGGTTTTGTGTATGTATGTGTATTTGTGTAATTTTGCGATTCCCGCTACCGAAGTCACACACAGTTGATGACACTCAAAACAATATCATAAAATTTAATGTGCGCATATTTTATAAGCTTAAAGAGCTTACACATACACACGCAGCGACACATTCATGTACCACACACACATACACAGCAACTAATGCTTTTGCGTGTGCACAACTTTATTTGCGACTCTTTATTTTTTTTAGCGAATTTTTTGTTTGCGGTTACCTTTTGTTATTTTAATGGTTGAGGTCGGCTCAATTTTTTTTTTGTTTGTGTGCAGTCGTTCTTTATTGGTGGTTATTATTTAAAAAGGAGTCAAGTAACCACAGACAATGTTGTTTTTGTTGTCAGCATCATCTTTTCTTTTTGAATATGTCATAAATTATCGCCCACTCAAGGGTCATTAATTGATGCTGTTAGTAATGCCAATAGTTAAAAAAAGCAGCCACAATTATTAAATACCAGATTACCTTTAGAATATTAAATGTATGATTGCTCACTTAAAAAGTTGGCATAAAAGCTATGAAAATGTGAGTGACGATGAAACTTTTTTTGAGGCAGAGATTTAATTTGATGTTTCCAGCAGTTTGTCTACAGCTGCTAGTTGGTTGAATTGCATTTTCGTGGATTTTAGAAAAAGAGCTAAAATGTTGAAAACAAAAACTTACAAATGAGGTGTTAGATATGTATTTTTCAGTACAAATTTTTGTAATTGAAAGAGAGTAGTGTTATGGAGAAAAAAATAAAAAAAAAATAAAAAAATTACAATATGCTGGACCAAAAAGAAGGAAATTTGATTGATCAACAACTTCAAAATTTGATTTTTAGGAAACAAAATTTTTTGAGACATTTTAGCAGCTGCGTATAATTTCACTTCTATTTCGAAAATTTGAATTATTCATTATAACAATTTTATTTTTGAAAATTTCAACTTTCAACGCTTTTGGCCACTTAAATTTTTTTGTTTTACAATTAGATAATTTTTTTATCTCGAAAGTTTAAAATTAAAAATTGCCAGCAGAGATCCTTCCTTTATTTTCCTTCGAACATTGAAGATACCGTAAGAAGTCAAACGAAAAATCATTTAATAGATTTTATTTTACCTGCCATTTTTTAAACAATTAAAATTGTTTTTTGATAATTATAAAAAAGTTTTTGTATGCTCTTTGAGTGATATACTATTCCGACAAAACTTAGGTATCGTTGTTCATTATTTTCACCTTCAAGATAATTTTAAATGTGCATTAAATTTTAGGGACGCTAGACCACCGCGTGGTCTTACACTTTTTCTCTCATGCTACCGCTTGCTTTGCTATAGCTCAACTATTTTCTTAACCCCACTTAAAAATCCACACTTAAGTTGTGTTAATTAAAAGTGACACTTAATCTCAGCGCTCATTAATTAAAATTAAAAACAATTAAATTAACGCTGTGTCAGCACTACTGCACAAACACTAGCGCATAGAGCAAGAATGGAAATTCAAGTGGGTGTTTCATTTCGTATAATAGAATTTTTAATGACTCTCACTTGTAGTATTTTCACGTTAGTTGTTCTTGCTCGTTGATGAATGACAAATAGCTTAGTACAACAGCAACAACTACTACAATAACAACAACAATACAATAAGAATTGCACTTAAGCTCGTGAGTGGGTTACAGGTTACGAACAGAGTGTTGCTGTGTGTATGAGTACATTTGTAAGTGAGTGTTAATATTTTGTTGAAGTGGATTTTTGAAATGTGTAACGTTGTGCAATCCGATACAAAAGGAATTTCCCATTGAATCATTGCAAAGTGGGTAGGTAAATAAAAAGAAATAAGAAAAATAAGAAAAAAAACAACAACAACGAAATGCAAACAAACAACAATTCAAGAGCGAACAATTTGATAGGATTATGGCAGGAAACAGTAATAAGTCCCAGTAGAAAAAATTATTTAAAGGTATTTGATTATAAGAAGCGGGGGGAGAGTAGGTCAGCGAATCATTACTAAACCTTATAATGAATTTGTAAGGGTGGCATTGCGCCGAAATGTGTTTTGGAAAATGTGGCCACAAAAATTGTGGCGAAAAAACACAAAAAATTAAAAAAAATTCGCGCAAAATCTCACCAAAATCAAAAATGCCATGAAAGTTAAAGGAGTGATCAAATTTGGAAAGCTTGTAAAACGAATTTTTCATATATTTCAAAAACTTAGAAGTCCCAAATAGTATGTAAGAACTTTTTGTGCGATTTTTTCTTAGTTTTTGTACGATAATTCTTTGCTTGCTTGTAGTAATAAAAGTCTCTCTATAATTTCTGCTTAAAGGAAATTCAATCAAAGTTGAATATCATTAATTTTTGAAGAACTTTACAAATGTACAAAAACCCATAAAAGAAAAATTACCGAAAACAAGCTTGAACAATTTTGCATATGAAGTATATTCCTTTTTCTGAATTGGCGACTTCGCCTATTTCTCATACCGAGAGCCACGGATTATAAATCTCTTAAGGACTTCCTGACTATTGAACAAATATTATTATTTCAAGTCATTGCACCTATGTAATTTTTCAAACAGTGCACGGTCACGAATTATTAAATTCCAACTTGGGTGTTAAACTTTTGTGATAGTTTGGGTAGTAAATTTATTATGATTTTTATGGTTATTTCAAAGTCATAGCCTAAAAGCACATTTTTTTCGGATTATATGAATGCTAAGGCTTAGCTATATGATTCGTACAGAACTTGATACGATAAATAATATAAATCAAAATCAATTAGTTCAAAATTATAATTTGAACAATGAAATATATGTTAATTTCGAGAAACCATGTCGTATGATGGACATTTTATACACAAATAAAAATGCATTTAAAAATAACGACTATAATTCATAAATTTATAAAAAATAACAAAAATCAACACATAAAAATACTTAAATTTTAATAATTTGGATATATAAAAATGTATAAAATGCTAATTTCATAAAAACAGGTTGTACGATAAAGAATTTGTGTTATATTAAGTATGTACAAAATTTCAGCAAAACTTTTAATATCCAGAAAGCTGCTTAATATATGTGAGTTGTTTGCTTCATTTCACATTTCAACAAAATATTTTCCCTAAGTCCGCATACTAGTGAAGTGTCACAACAAACCCCATTGTCACCCATAGTTAAAATACGCGAGCGTTATGTTTCGTGCTCCAATGAAATTGCACGTTTTCAGCAAAATTTCCCAAAACAATTAGAAATTTCAAACAAAATACGGCCAAAATTCCCAGCTTTATTGTTTTATTGTTGCACAGGTAAAAAGTTGCTCTTACCTTATCACAAGTAAAAATAAAATAAAAATTTAAGTAGTAGTTTTTTGCAGCTGAACAAACGTTGTTACTCAAATGATAAAAAAACGTGCAACCAAAACGATAGCAGAGAGAATTTCAGTCACTAAGAGTTGAAGTATTTTTTCAGAATTTACAGACTGTACAACAAGTATATATTGTGAAATATTTACTGATATTTTGTGAGGAATTTTTTGAAAAAATGTTTCTTTTTAAATTTTAAAGTGCAAACGAGTTAAGTGCGAAATAAGTTGATTGTAATTTACTTTCAAGTGTTTATTAATTTTTTTAACAAAAAGCGTAAAGTTTCATGGTTTTAAGCTATAAATATGTATGCTCACACAAACAAAAAAGTTTAACATGTCGTATGCGTTGTTTTTAATTAATTGCAAGTTATGCGTTCATCATACGCGCCGTTGAACAAGGGAAACATTGTGCATATAAAATTGAAATGTTTTAAAAAAGTTATTGCAATTTGTTGAAGAGTTTTAAAAATTTCAACAATTTGAAAGAATTAAAAAATGTATTTATAAAGATAATGCAAGATAAATTAACATGCTTTAAATAAAGTTTACTGAAGATTTTTGTACACATTTGAAACGGATGTAATGAAACAGTAAAAGCGTAACGGAAATATATGGGTAAGAATGTACATAAGAAATCGATAGATGCAAAAAACTTTCTTGACAAAAATGAACAATATATGTATGTATGATTGTATGTTAATTATTTTTTGACACCACTGCATCTTTTTTACCTCAAGCTACAGGCTTGTTAAGAACCAGTCAGTTAAGAACCCAATCAGTTGCAGAACCTGGCATATTTCTGCTATTTGATATACATAAATCTTACAATTACATCTTCCCATTTAATATTATTTTACAAAAATTATGAAACTTTATGGTTTTCAGGGGCTAACGAATTAAATTTTATCTGAAACATTAATAAAAAGCTTTGCATATCTTGTTTATGTGCTGTAAACACATTTTATGACAAGCAGATCATAGATTTTATAATTAGGCAACTCATTTTTTTTTAATATGTAGGTACTCAAATATAATTTACAAAATTGTTCAAAATTTTTTTAAAAATTTAATCATACTACACCTACATACATACACGCGAGTGCGTACACAAATATACTACAATTAAAAGCTTAATTAAAATATTTATTACAATCCCATCCAACGTTGAATTAATTTTGTTTCTGCAATGTTGTTGTTTCCAAAGCTTATAATGAATTTTATCAAATTTGTTATGAAATTAAGCCGCTTTCTTTATTTAAATATTTTTTGTTTGTTTTTTATTTTACATTTCGACGAATTTCACAGCATTTTATGGCTTGTTACCTTCGATGTGTTGTATTGTTATGGTGTTGCTTTGTTTGTTTTTTTCCGTTAATTCATTTAAATAACAAAAAATAATACAAAGAAAAATTCAAATACAAAATGATGGATTAACTTGTGAAAAAAATGTAGGTTGCAAATGTACATAACTAAGCGTGTAAGATGTACATATGTATGTATATATGTGTTACTACTAAGGTGACTTTTATATAGAACTAAAAAAAATGTTACTCATATGAAGTGGTGACACAAGTGGCTTTAAATTAAATAATTTCACCTTTTTTTTTGGCTAAATCAATGTGTACTACTCGTATATAATATTTGTATGACATTATGAAAATTTAGTGAAGAAAAATGTTTTAAAAAATTAAGTCTTTACTTGTTTGTTCTATAGTTTCGTTGAGCAACACAAGGTTGATTTATGCCAAAATGTTTTATGATAAATCTTAGAAAAATTCGAAAAGCTTTGATTCGTTAGATGTAACGACTTTACAGGAGAATAGGCCATTTCTTAATATCGAACAGGCAAATGACGAAATTTTCAAGAATAAGTTTTTTATTTTTGATGATGATACATACTATATCATATGATATATTAATGTTCAAAAATTCTTGTGCTATTATTTTTTGCTAACTCTCGTTTTTAGTCGGCGATGTAAGTAGATTAATAAGTTTTAAATTACTTTATTTATATTCGTCCTTGTTAGCCACCGGACTTAATTAACTAATTTACTTAAGTGCATTAAAAATTAGAAGCACTCTAAGGTTCTTATAAACAATGATACATAAAAATTAAGTACCATTAAGGTCATATTCTGTATGATAATGATGCTGTTGTTTTTGTTTACTTTAAGCGTTTATTTGAATTACATAATTTTGGGAGATCTTAACAGCACAGAGTCATTCCCGAGAATTTCGTTGAAAATAACGAGAATTGGAAGCTTTCTTGAGCTAAGCTGAAACTTAGTAAAAATCTAAAACGTAAGTTTCAGTGTGAATTTAAATTGCAAATTTCATTAGAAACTTAAAATCCATAAAACTTGATTCACTTGCAAAGTATTCAGTGTAGGATATATTTCTCGAAATTTAATATAACTTGTGCTGCTACGTAGCACGGAATACAAATAACAGCTTAAGCGATAAATAGTAAGAAACAAAATTTGCTGCTGAGCTTCCTGGTAGACAGGCGCAGCATGCAACAAAATACCAACACACAGGCACACATAAATAATAATAAACTAGCAGGAAACAATGACACCAACAGTAAATAAACACAAAACGGAAGTTGCACATAAAGTGCAATATTTGTTGAAATTCACATACATATCTTTGCATACAAAATGCATATATGTATGTGCACGAATACATACAAACATAAAACTTAACATATTTTTTAGCATCTGACTGATTTTATTGCTTTGAATGCGCTGTTATTTGCTTTTTATTCTATTTGTGCGTCTGTTATGAATGTCTGTCGTTTGATAGTACGAAGTTAAAAGCGCCTTAAGCTATGCAACGATTTTTTCTTTTTAGTTTTCTATCATTGTTTCGAGGCGCGCTCATAAACTATGCAATAGTTTCAAAACAATTGGAGGTTTTGCATTTTTTTTTTGAGTTCTTGTTTGCTTTTTTTTACATTTTTGTTTGTAATATCATATGTCTGTATGTGTGATGCTAGTTGTATATATTTAATGTTTATTTGTTTATTTATTGTATACTTGCTGCTTTAATTTGTTTGTAGGAAGAGTAAAAAAAACTGCAGTTACTAACAATTAAGGAAATTGCTTAAATAAGGGCACTTTGTGATTGTTGTGTTGTTTGTAGTTGTTCTAATAATTTAATTAACTAAAGCTACTGTTTCAGTACCGCTATATAGTGCTGAATTTCATATATTATGATATATTGATTTTGATCTTATAACGATATTGTTTCGCCCATTGATTTTGCTTCAATAAACTTAAATCTAAATGCCTAGGTATTTTTAAGTCTTCAGCAATCGAAACTTAAAAATTCTTTTTCATTAACTTTCATACGAACTAAGCTGTCGCATTATGCTGTCACTTGAAATGCCTTGTGTTGTTTGTGAATGCGTTATTTTTTTCTTGTCATTTTCAGTTTTCAATTATTGAATTTCCTTTCAACTTCCCTTTGACCTTGCACTTCAGTTGCACTTGCGTTGCTGCATTAGTATTGATAACGCACAAGCAAGCGCTCACACATATCCACGTGCCTATAAGGACACACAATTGAAAGTCATAAATTTTGTAACTAACAGGTGCAGCCAGCAACGACGCCATTTAACATAACAGATACGAAAAGCAAAAGCAAAAAAAAAAAACAAATATCAGAATTGACTTAAAGAGACCTCAGCATCAGCAGCAGCAGCAGTAGTTATCATGAGACAGCATTTGCGAATAAAAGAGATAGCGTGTGCTTTAGAGTTGTGCAAAAATTGTAAAATCAATAATTGTGCCTAATCATGTATGCGATATTAAGATGGATTTACATAATTTACACTATTGAGAGAGCATATGTTTCCTTCAAATAAATGAATTTGTTTGAAAGTTTCTTAAGTATTTATTAGCAATAAACAAATTTCGCTAGATATTAATCTGCTTAGAATCGAAAGTTTAAGGTGATGTTTATTGGGCTGCGATTTCTGTGTGAGATATGAAAGATTTGGTTAGGTCAAATAAATATAGACAAATTATTGATTAATTTTACTTCATATTAATAGAAATATTTGTTCTTGTAAAAAATTTTAAATCTAGTTATAAATAGGAGAAGGTTTAGCAGTTAGACCCCATTTAAACTGCCACAACACAACATACTTAGTAGCTTTTATTTATGTTTATACCCTAAACAGAGGGTATATTCACTTTGTCATTCCGTTTGTAACGCATTGAAGTGGGCGTGGCAGGTATAGAAAAGTATATATATTATTGATCAGCGTCTCCACCTGAGTCGATATATCTATGTCCGTCTGTCTGTCTGTCTGTGTGTCTGTTGAAATCACATTTACGGGAAAACTAGGAAAGCTAATTCAATGAAATTCGGCACACAGGTCACACTTTCTTGCAAACTGCTAGCATATAAAAATGGGCAAAATAGGGTCACGATCACGCCTACCGCCCATACTCTATGTAAATATACCTCAGCCCATTTTGAAAAAAAAAAAAGATCATATACATCTTGAATTGTGTTTAAAGTGGGCGGATTTGGAAAAGTGGGCGTGTGTTTAACACTTAAACAATTTGATTTCGTATAATTCAAAATTGGCACATTAGATTTTCATAAAATTTTAGGGATGATACTACTGAGAGCAGTCATCAATACAAGCTAAACCAGTATACTGGAAAAACTCGTTGAAGGGCGTGACACAGCCCACAATATTTATAAACGCTATAATTAGAGAACTAACAACGTAATCGTTATGAAATTTAGTATGACAGATATACTTGCTAAAGGGTATCTTCTTACGAAAATTTGGCACAATAGAATCGATGGGCGTTGCACCTCCCAAATAAGCAAAAACGTCTAATGCTATAGATAGGGTGCAATGAGAGTAATCTTCATAAAATTTGCTGGCTAGATGTCAATTATTATAAGCTATAAAATTAAATAAATTTCGATGGGATTTCATCAGTGGGCGTGGCACCTTCCATACAAGTAACATACCTTAATTGGCATATCTATCGAAATATACGCGCAATCATACTCATATTTGGTATATGAGGTTTGTTTATGGAAAACTATTTCTGCATCAAAATCAGTCTCGATTGTATCAGTGGGTGTGTCACCGTCCTAAATTTTAAGGATAATTAAGGCATATATCGCAAACTATACAAGCTATTTTGCTAAAATTTAGTATGTGGATGTTATTGATGAATATAATTTATTGAACAAAAAGTAGGCGGAATCGGAGAGTGGGCGTGGCATATTTGGTTTTCTGCATTTCTATTCTATTTTTTCAATATTTTCCACATTCTTTTGACTTTTCCAACTAACTTTTCTAACTTTTCCTTATATATTTCATATGTATATTTTCCACTTTTTCAAAATCTTTTAACTTGATTCAGACATTTTCTTTATTTATTCGACTTTTTCATGAATTTTGAATTGTTTCAACATTTTCAACTTTTTGCAATTATTTTTGAGTTTTATTTTTAGTTTTTTGTTGCAGCATTACAAAGTTAAACTAATGCTGCCACTATTTTGTTACAAGTCAAGTTATATTTCACATTTCAACCACCTTCCAGATTAAACCACAAAGTTTATATAACGTTACGTGAACAAATGTTGTGCAGATACCACAAGCAGTTTAGCAGCAAATATCTGCTCTCGGCTAAATGTGTTGAAAAATACTTTCAACTGTGGCTGCCTACCATTAAAAGGGATGATGGTACCAGCTACTGACCTGACAAAAGTTTAAATCGTCTTTCACACGTCAGCCGAATGACGAACAGAACCCGAACTTATTGGTATTTAGTTGCTATAGTTATCACAGATGTTGGAATCTGTGAATGGCAGCATCCACAGGCCTTAGATGTAATGAGCGCTGCTCAACATAATGCCCAATAAATCATACCAGCTCTTTAAATTTCGCCAAATTAAATTGCATTTGTATGCAAAGTTAATCCACAAATAAACCATTTGCTCAAAAGTCTAAACTACAATTTACTGTTGTCCTTTTTTATTTTACTTAAATTGGAAATAAGCTACTACCATCAATATTTTCAAACTTGCATTGTGCGAAGTTTTCTGAGCCAGAATCTACAATAAAGAATCAGGGAACATACAAAAAGTTGTTTTTGTTCACAAATTTAAAAAAAGAAACACTCAGTAAAATTTAAAATAATTCAAAATTCTTTCGTCGTCTACAAATTTCATAACGCCAAAAAATGTCGTTTTGAGATGCCACATTTTTTTACGATGATTAGAGATTTGTAATAGATTGTCGTTTTGACGACAGTCGCTTTTATAAAACTACTACGATGATACCAATTGAGTCGTATCGTTTTTTTTTTCTGTCGAATACGACTACGATGATAAGGGTTAATGTATATTTAAAAATTAAATTTTATTTGCTTATTTTCCGAGCATATTTTCGGATTGTTTAAGGCCTTTTTAAGCGCTTATAATTGGTTTTTTAGAGCTTAATTCTGGTCGCCCTAGTGATGATGTGAGGCTTAAAATGAATATATCCTAAATAAAGGATATCAAATAATCCATTTGCTCACCTTGCTGAATATTTAATTTAAATGAGAGTTTTTGCATTATCGCATAGCCCATTTGCTCACATTTTCAAAATTTTTCTATTAACTGTGATATAACTTAAGGTCTTATGTAGCTGTAGGTCTTTGTTTAGATTTTTGTGAATTATATTTTAGTATATGGGCCATTCTACCTCGTTTTTACATTCAAAACTTAGATTTCTTAAAATTAATTCTTTTTCGATACTTTGTCTAAAAACTATATTTAATTTTATTGATTTTTTTTCAGAGAGAAACTAAAATCTTAGCAATCATTTTACAATTTAGTTAAGAGTGGACCGAGCCGTGGTTCTCTAGATATGAACATACCGTTTTACAAAAATTTTCGATTTTAATTTTTAAATTACAAAATTTTTGCTTATAACTTAAGAGAAGAAAATTTTCAATACAACAATTAGAAAATAGACGTAAAATGCTAACTTTTATTCTCAAACGGTTTTTCTCTATGACGTGTACATTTTGAAATACAAGCCTCCGAAAATTCATGTTTTCATTCATTTCATTTCATTTTTAGATTTTGTGATTTTCAAAAACTCGTATTTTCGAAAATAATTCCTCAAAAACTTTTTCCAAAAACATGTATCGAATGTTTTTAGACAAAGTATCGAAAAAGGTTCGAAAAGATTTTAAGAAATCTAAATTTTGAATGTAGAAACGACGTAGAATGATACATATAAATAATGCTGTTTCTACGATGCCACTCCATCTTATAGGAAAAAAAAAGACCTTTACTAGAGAAAAGACCATCAGTCAGCAAATTTTAGAACCATTTCTATATATTTTACCAAACTTATAACTAATTTTGTATCGATACTTGAAACAATAGTTAAGCGATGTTGTCACATAACTTCAAAAAGAACAGCAAAAAACTAAATGACAATCCCAAAAATTAAATGCAACGATTCCATTTTATATCTGCACACAAAAAAAAACTCAAACAATATACGTAGTGACCGCCCAAAAGCATTCTACCATATGTATCAGCTGTATAAACGTGTGTATGCGCGAAGTTAATATGTGTATGTGTTAAAAATGTGCAGCAACAATAGTAACATAAAGAAAACTGTAAAAACAGCAACAAATAATTAATATGCTTTCGCTTTCAATTTAAATTTCAAGTCCAAACTCAACATGGTGCCCATGACGAGAGAAACGGAAATAATAATGCGTTTCCTCTCATTTTTAGCCAAAATGAGACAATAATGAGAGCAATTGCATAAACAGGGCATAAAAAAGAGAGTCAAACTGAGTTAAGACAAAAATTTGTAACTGGTGGTGAGCTTACGTTTGTTAGCTCCTCTCATTTGGCTGCTTCGGCTTAGCATTTTTGACGCGTGCCTTGTATATCGTGTAATAAATGGTGAAGTTGATATTTTGTTGCTACTTTACTCAAACGCACATACTATACACAATCGCAATACGTATACCTACATAAACTTGTAAAGTATTTGGCTGCTGTTGCTGCTGCATGCAAAATATCTGCAGTCGTAAAATTTCAATTTGCCGGGATTTTGGTAATATTTTCTCCTTGGCTGTCGTTGAAATCTGTTAGTGTGTGTAAAGTATAAGACTGTACATATGCTGTTTAACAGCGGCGGTTGGAAAAATTTTGAATTTTAGCTCTTACATTGTTTAGAATTTGACAGAGGGTATACATGTCGTATGATTAACATTTAACTAAGGCATGAGGATTTGTATGATTATACAAATATTATTAATTATTTAACTATAATAATAATTGATTGGAACATGTATAGTGTTTTATACAGGGTGTTCCAACATTATAACTCCAATGTATGTTGAATGATTTTCGACAGTCTTGAAATTATGATTTTTTTAAAATTTCTTAATTGGTAGTTCTGTAAGCTTAACTGACTCTATTGGCAAAATCTCTGAAATTAATTTATTTTAATGAATGTTTTAAAATGGTATTTCTCAAATGTTCCTAAAGGGTTTTCCTTATTCTTTGATACTTGTCCGAAGCTATTCGTACTTAGAGGTCGTCTATAAAAAACGCTCGTAGCAAGGGAAAGGGAGTTGTCGAATTGGACAAGCAAGTAAGAGAATCGGCGCCTTTTCGGATGTTTGTTATTTTACTATCACTATCGAATATTTTTTATAAGAAACGAACAAAAATTAAAAAAAAGTAGTTAGCAGAATCCTTTTTGGGCGCCTGTTAAGAGGAGGGGGGTTGAAAGCTGAAAACTAAGGGAAAGGGCTTTAAATTCCGGAGTTTTTGTGAACGTCTTCTATGGTCGACCACTTATCAACTTTTACAAACTTTTTTTAATATTTTTCGTTAAACTTTGAAATTTTTCGAATGTTATTGGCTGATTGCCACTTTTGTTTTGATTTATAATTTTATTTTAGCTTACAAACAGTGACAATTTTGTTATGTGTTCCAATGCAATCAAGCCCTTTTGCCCCATGTTAATTTTACTCAACTTAAATTGCTTCATAATGATTTCATTGACAGTCGCTTCAACTGTTGTGTAAAATTGAACAAATAAAAACAATTCAGCTGTTTTGCTAAAAATTATAAAACTACTTTTTTCACGAAAATAAAATGCAAAGCAACACGGAAAACGTAGAGTATCAAAAATCTAGGAGAGTCAATACCTATAAAGAGACACAAGAGTAAGCAAGAGTGAAAGTTTAAGAAAAACTCACCATAGTCTTACCCAAATACACTCTCATGCTCAATTTTGTAGTGAAAGGAAAAAACAGTTTAGAAATTTCATAGAACCTTAAATAAACGTACCAAAACAATTTCTTAAAGTTACTACTCACTAGTAATATATTGAAAATAAGTCTATTTTTCTACGAAATTTTATGCGATTCTCTTAGTGTACTGTGTGTGGTGTAAAACAATTAAATTATCACCATGTTGTGTTTTAGAGCTGCTGTTGGCCTTAGTTTCTATCCAGGCTCTTCTCCACACTAACTGACTGATTACTGAGATTGGACAAAAAAATACCCTCGGCAATGGTAAATCAGTTGCAGTGCGTAGGCGGTTGTCGTAGACGTTGTAGCTAACACGTGCTACTCGGTCGGTACGTCGTCCGTAGTCTGCTGCTATATTTTTTTTACACATAAAAAAATAAAAATAAAAAAAACATCAAATACAACTACTAGTGCTACCCACATACAATATAGTACTACTACGATACAACTATTTTAAATACAAAACTATAACAACAACAACTATTGATGGAAAATAACTGAATTTATTAATCAGGCTGCATCATTCATCAAAGGATTAAGGATTCCAATAAATTTTCTTAGAATTTTTTGCTGAAATAAAACAACAATTTAGAACTAAAAGCACAAAAATAATCGATCTGTGCACATTTGTGAAAAAAATTATTTTTAAAAGAAAAAAAATCGAAGCAAAAAAAAAAAAAATTTACAAGCTAAAAATAGCAAAAATATACAACCCTGCACCTTGTTATTTGCACCATTTTTATATTGAAATGAAATAAATTGACTCAATACGACAAAATAATAAAATTTTCTTTACAAAAAAATTGAAGGAAATACTACAAAAGTGAAATTTAAGACAATAAAAAATAGAATTTTTGATTTTAAATAAATAATATAAAAAAAATAACTTACAAGAAAATAAAAAATTACAAACACAATCTACTCAAAAATAATTTTAGTTTGGCTGTTACTGCTACACACTGAACCTGGCAAAGATTTCTCATTAATTACAAAAACCCAAACCCTTAAGGTATGCAACATTTTATTAACTTGCGTTATCAAAAATATGTATAGCCAACTAAATCAGGATTACAACTTTTTACCAAAGACTTAAAAACTCAATAATTTGTATTCAGATTCAGCGACATTTTGAACATTTTTCCTAATTTCATCGAAAATCGACAATAAATTTTTATAAAGCTCAGCGCTTTAAAATCATGACAATAAATGTTAAAAGTTATAAAATAAATTTAAACTTTTAGTGATGTTAAAAAAAAACTATAAAAATTAAAGCTTTTTAGTATTGTATGTATAGACATAATAGTCCAAGAACTTATTAAAAACCGACGACAATAATTGTGACAATAACACAAAATAAAAATTAAAAATTTAATTTAAGAAAATATTAAGAAAACATATATATAACATAATTAAAATATTAATAAGAGCAGAATAAAAATAATAATTATTTAGAAAATAATACATCTGAGCTGAAAACTAATAGTTTTTAATGCAACACAGCCCAAATTTAAGACTAAAATTTGACAAAAAATTTAACTTTTAGAGAAGTTTCTTAGCAAAAAAATTAATATCATTTTAGCAACTAAACATTTCAAAAGGATACCGAAGACGCTCATAAGGTAAAATATTGAATTATGATTTATTATTTATTCATTTAAACAAATTATTGAATTACAAATTTTTTTTATTTATTTGTCAACAATTTTAAGGAATTGTAGCAAAACGTTCGACTTATGCCCAAAATGATTTATGATAAATTATCAAGTAGTCCAAAATTAACAACAAAATCAGAAACTTCAATTTATTGCTACTCCCGATTTGGCAAAGAATACTTCACATACATTTGTCTATATCAGCCACGCCCAAACTGTATATTACAAATGGAAGAACAACACTAGCTATGGTGTTATCTTTAGCCTCGCCAAAAATTAAATACCCTATACCGTCCTAAATTTTCATTAAAATGGTATTTCTTCCACCAAACTACGAACTGGCTGGTTTGATTAAACATACCCACCATGCATTTGGCATAGTTTGCTGTAGTTCTCCGTGTGGCGCTTTATAGCTTATGCTTATATGGGAGGTGCCACGCCATCTTTTCAAAATTCGCCTACTTTGCATCATTTCCTTCATTTGTGTGAAACTGAGTTACATAACTTTAAATAAATCTCTCAGTATAGCGTTTTAAAGTTTTTATTTGTATGTAAGTATGATGCCACGCCCATTTGCAGAAGTTCTCTTAGTTCCTGTTCAGAGTTTTTCCGAATCGTTCCTAGAGTTTGTGGGAAATCGGGTTTCATTACTTTTTGCTTATATGGGAGGTGTCAATCCCTCTACTCCAAAATCGCCAACTTTTTGCCTAGAGTTTGCCTAAATTATTCCCTAATATTCGTGAGCAATTTGGTTACACTTCCGAATTTTCATATATTATTTGAAAGTTTTTTTTTTTGTACTTAAATGAAATGAAAACATACCCTGACATATTACGACATCTAGCGCTTCTTGTATAGAACTGATAGCATTAGTTTTGGAGCAAGTTAAAGTGTTGCTGCACAAATGCTCGCGCTGCGATATGAGGTGCTCATTTATTTGCTGGAACGAAGCTGCTGATTTCATTAACAAACAACTGCCTTACGTCGTAAGTTTCGTTGAAATCGTCTATTCTAGTAAGGTGATATTTCAGCAGATATAACTTACTAGTCCCTGCAGTCTGTATCCATTTTTTACAAAAAGGCTAATGAGTCTTTTGACTTTCATAAGTACAGTATGCTTTTCCCAGTCAAAGATACACAAGTTTTATTCAATTAATAAAGATTCTAATGATCAGTAACCACCCCGCTGCCCTGGTGATGGTTTGGGTAAGATTATAAAAAAAGGTGGTATCAAAAAGTCGCGAGGCACGTTGCTTAGGCTCCAAGCCATTCGAGCGGCAATTTTCCTTCATTGGCTCTTAATGAATAAAATTATTTGATAACAGGCCCATTCATAGCTACGAACCTGGAAGAAAATATGCCTTTTGTTCTCCTAATTGGTGACTCTGCATCATGCCGAATTGAACAAAGCAGCTTAGTAAAACTTTATGGAAAAACAGTTTTTGAAAAAAAAAACGCTGATCAAATCGAGTCGGTTTTTGAGTAAAAAATATATTTCTTATAGCTTTATAAATAGCCATTCAGATGCTACAAGTTTTATTTTGATATAAATTTTAAGAGATTCTCAATAGCTATTTTTGGATAATATACATCTCCAACTCTTTTTGGCTATATCTCTGTAACTCTCGATTTTCGCGCCACCCAATGTATGTGTGAGGAATAACATATAACATGGAGTATTATCCATCCTCCACAACACATGTTGCTTTAACTTAACCATTGACTGTCTGTATCCTTTTCGAAAATAGAATCAGATTTAAAGTATTTGCTTAAGAATTTAGATAAGAACCAGAAGAAATCATTTTTTTTTTTTGTGAACTGTTGAGTGTACGGAGTATAAAATTTTCTGAAGCAATTTATCTAGATGAAAAGGGCTACTTATCGGCCTTTTGTGGAATACTAATTATAATTTTATAGTTACGCTAATGCTTAGAAATTGTCTACCGCAATTTATGCTACTATTCTGAAGAAAATGAAGCTATTTAAAGTCACGTGCTTATGAAATTTAAGAAAAAACTTCTATCAAAAATGCTGGTTTTTAACAAAATCCAAAATTATATAGAAATTTACAGAATTTCTAAGTACAATTGCAAATTGCATAAAAATAAGAAAAATATCTTCAAGGTCTCCCACATATTTAAACGAACAATAACAATTTAAGATATCCGAAAGAAAAGGAAACAAAATTATAAATTAAAATAGCCTCAGCAAATAGTACCCGCAGTAAAAATCTCAGATCTCTAATGAAAAACAAACGCTTGCTTGCAACATAAAAAAAAAAGAAAGAACCTCAAGTAAAAATATATTGTGTACCTATGTTTCCCTCAAATGACGAGACAACAAAATGACACAAGTTAAATATAGAAAAATAAATTCTGCTAAAAGGTTGGTCGAAACAAAGTAGCATTTGCAAATAAATAAAAAACAAAAATCCGCCGCATTTTCTAAGAAAATCGCTGCTTGGGTACTGATGCGTGCAATCGTCGAAGGAAAACAACAACTGAAACAGGCTGTAAAAGGTAGTAGAAGTCGGAGTAGGCAAAACGGTAGTACAAATAAATAAAATACTCCTATCTTCGTTTCGCAAAAACAATCAAAAATTGTTCGTAACTTGATTTCGTTGATACGTTTACTACTAATGGACCAAGTCAGAATACAGTGAAGGTGACCGTATGTGTCATTATTTCATTTATACTTTTTTTATCATTTACATTTAATAATATCTAATATTAACCATGTGATGCTATAATTTCTTGTAATTTCAATTTATTCCATTCCTGAAGATTGTATTCCAATTCATTTCGTTTCGTTTAACTTCATTTCATTTCATGTCGTTATGTTCCATTTCATTAAATTTTTTTTATTTTATTTTATTTTATTTTATTTTATTTTATTTTATTTTATTTTATTTTATTTTATATTATTTTATTTTATATTATTTTATTTAATTTAATTCAATTTTATTTTATTTTATTTTATTTTATTTTCCATTTCCTTTTATTTCATTTTATTTTATTTTATTTTATTTTATTTTATTTTATTTTATTTTATTTTATTTTATTTTATTTTATTTTATTTTATTTTCCATTTCCTTTTATTTCATTCCATTTTATTCCAATCCTTTCTATTCTGTTTAACTTAATTTAATTTAATATCATTAACTTTCATATCATTTATTTTCGTTTAGTTTCCATTTATTTTAATTCAATTTCATTAATTTTTTTAACGGTTTCATTTCGTTTTATGTCATACCATTACTTTCCATACCATTCTGTTCCATTCAATTTACGTTCGATATCATATTATTTAATATATTGAATTCATTTTGATTCCGTTGAATCATATTCCATTCTTTTTCGTTTCACTCGGCTTCATTTCATTGCGTTCCATTTCGTTTCATTCCATTTTTCTTTGCTAAAATACTAGAATTTCCTATCCTCTTTACTGTCTTCATCTCTGATTTTTTCTTTACGTAGTAATTCTCTATTGAGTTGTTTGCGTAAAAGGAGTATGTGTGCATTGGAAGCTGTGTATGGTATATTTGTGTTTACAAGTTTGAATGTGTGTGCTTTTGTGCGCCTTGGCAAATCAAAGAAAGCCTACCAAGACAAAATGAAATGAAATAAGAGCGGTAGCAAGAACAACATCACCAAGGACCATAGTAGTAGTCAGCCAGACAGCAGCAACTGTAAGACTCTCACACTTTAAAAGATGTTAGGCAGAAAGCAACGGAAACAGCAACAGCAACAAAATGACAATAACAAAATAACGTAAATACGATATAAAAGTTAATTTAGGCGGGAGCAAAAACAACAACGTATAAAAGGCGCAAAAAAATCGATTTTTAGGTGCACACAATATTTGCGAGGTTCTGTGATGTTTTCGTTTTCTTATAATTTACTTGTACTTATTATGATAAAAAAATAATAAAATAAATAAATAATAATTTGAATTTTGGAGCTTAAGAATTTTGTATTTCTATATTTTTTATTTTTGATTTGTATTTAATATAGACCAAATCCATCTCAAACCATGCAGTCGGAGTGACTTCAAATTGCGGAATTGGTTGCCGATTAAATATGTTGTTTTTCAAAGTAATTAAGGGAATATACCGTCCCCCGATTTGATTTAAAATGATTTTTTACGAAGTTATGCCCATTTAAAGTTTTAGTGTCAGAGCTTGGTTCAAAATAGTCGCATTTTCATCCAAATCAAAATAATTAAGTTTTGTCTTTTGATTCTAATGGAACTTCTGATTCTCTGTCAAAATCTTTAAGAAATTTTGAAAGTTGTTGAAAATTGGCGGAAAAATATCGCTTTTTATGAAAAAAAAAACAAGGCTGATTTTCTCAAAAAACCCAATCTTTTTTACGCTTAAAATTTTTCTGCAGATTTGTATTAATATGAGAGAAAAACGACATAAGTTTGATGCTTATTAAAACACATTTGAGGTCAGGAGATTTTTTTCCCCAAAATGAAAATGTCATTTTTTTTCATCATTGCCTAGCCACTCTACGGTACTATTTTCAAAGCATATAACAACAGCTACATTCTAAACTACTTTCTGCAAATTTTGCTAGCATTCGGCATACTTTTTTTTCACCGTTATTTTCGTAATAACATTTTATTATATAAAAAGCGTTATAATTCCGCCAATTTTTAACAACTTTCAATGAAAGTTTGTATGAAAGGTACCTGACTAAATTTTATTGCTGCGTTATGGACGACGAAAATTACGTTAAACCAGACTTTAAGCAGCTACTTGGGCACGAATATTATACGTCACCGAAGAGGTATGTGCCTAGTAAATTCAAAGAAAAAAAAAAACATGTGTGCAGTTCACACGCGGTAGAAGTGAAACTGCGAAAGAATGAGATGAAAATGTTTTATTAAAATGATAAAAGTTGACGGAATCTAGAATAGGTACAACAAGGCTTTGGTAAATAACCAGTCAATTACAGTAGAATCTCGACAAAAGCAACTCCGATAAAAGCAACTTTCCAATAAACGCAACCTCTTCAAAGCTACCACGTGTTACTCTATAAAAGCAACTTTTGGTTGCAATTATAGAGCTTAACGATAAATTCGTTTTGCCTGAGCTTTGATATGTTCCACTTTTTTGTTCCTCTCCTTCTGTGATCAGTGTCAATATTTACCCCTGTTAGCATGCAGTACGTCAAATATTGGTGTTCGCTGCCAGTATAATGCTCCAGAACTTTCCATTGCTTCATCTTGTTGGCAATTCTCTCGGAAATGAGTGTGATGTCTGGACTTGTGCCCTCGCATTCTACTCTTTTGAAAGTTGGTGTTGTTCCTGTATTTGCTACTACTAGACCTAGCCAGGCAGCCATGTTAAGGACTCATAATTTGACATAATCACTGTTACGTTACTATTTTTCTAAACTTCTCAATAATTAACGTCAGAAAGTTATATACCCTACGCTAAGCGCTACTGTCTGTACACTGATTTCTGAAGCGTAATTTTTTCACTTCGAAATTTTATTGTGAATACAAAAATAAACAGATGTTTGTATGTGTGTGTATAGTTTATTGTAAATATATAAATACATACCTATATACAGATTCTTAAGCACACATACCAAATTCATGTGATTACAATTTTCCAACCAAAAGAATACCCACCAAAATCTGTTTTTCTTATTTTTATATGATTTTTGGTTTTTTTTTCAATTTATTTGTATGTTGCCAGGTTATTATATTGCTTGTTATGTACAAGTATTTGTTACATTTCTTATTTGTATATACAATGCTTCCTTCTTTTGTATTGTTATTTTCCATGCAATAATATTATACTCAATTAGAACTCAAAAATAGCTAACAAAGAAATAAATTGTAATATACACGTAATTGATTTTTAACCTTGGGCGTATTTAAAAGAATTTTCTAATCCCATAGCTAATTGGCCCTTAAGTGCTTTGTTTGTTTAATTTAATAATTATTATATTTGTTGCTGTTCAAAACAAGAATTAAAAATTTGTTTTGTTTTCTTTATGGATTAGATGGTAGTGATATTTTATACCCGTAAGAACCAAAAATATCGTGAAATGAAGTAGTGAAGAAGTTAATGTTCGAATTTTGTAAATTTTTGTCTTAAATAGCAGCAGATTTAACAGAAAAAAAACATAGCTCCTTAATCATCTAATATAAATTTAATTCTTTTTCAGATCGCTGTCGTTAAACTAAGTCGAACTGCAGTTGTGGTAAGTGAGTGATGTTGTTTTACAAAAAAATATCATACATTAACTCAATTAAAGAAGAAGTTCAAAAAAATTCAAAATACACAAAAAAAAACTGAGTTAAAAACATTAGCTCCATAATGTCGAAAATTAATTTTTCATATTTTGTGCAACCGACCGACATAAGTTGGAAATTTGTGCCAAACATTTCTCAAACATTTGGCTGAGCCAAAAAGTTTTCTTCCTTTGGTTTTTTTTTGCATTGCAGCTTTTTGCTAGAAAATCCGCTTTCGTTTGCATTAAAAAGAAAATTGAAAAAAAAAAAAATGAAAATTCTAAAAAACTTTTTAGCAAACAAAATGCAAAACAGCACAAAAAACTGAACAACAAATAAAGTTAACAACAGCACTAATACAGCAACAAAATATTTAAAAGTTTTCTGACAAATACACGAGGTTACGACGAGTGTTCGGTAGCATATCAAAAGCACAAACACAGGCAGCAAGGCTGTAACAGTGTGCCTGTGATCAGCATATAAACAGACAGACAGACAGACAAACGACTGGATGAATGAATGAATGCATAGATAAATACAGCAAAAATTTCATATCTTTGCATCTTAACGGCTGAGCGCGATTCTATGTTATGCCAAGCATAGTTGCATTCATCCTTGCTGAATGCGTGCTAGAGTATTTCGAATTCTCCGGGAACGCTTAAAAATTAAAAATATTTAATTTAAAAAGAAAGCAAGAAGTCATATTTGTAAGCAGTGTTTCAATATTAAATTTTTGACAAAAATTAAGAAAATATTAAGTTTTACTCGTTAAAGCATAATTTTGAAGAGCGCGAAAAATTTCATCCAGTGTCAGATTTTGCTGAATTATAAATATACACAGTATAGTATATACTCGGTTTTAATTCAAAACTCTCACACAAGGATACGCCAGCGCTGATTTGAAACAGTAAAGTAACCAAGTTTACCAAGTTTTTAAGCTCGATTTTCTTAACATGAAGTTTTTTGAACTTCGATGTTTAAAAGTTCGCTAAACTTTAAGTTTTGGATAATTTTGGCTATGCAAATAAAGGAATTGTTTTATTGCATTTTATTGATATATTCTTCTCTGGCAAGCTAAGGTCATTTTACGTCAGTACGGTCTTTTAAAGCCAGTACTAGTCAATAAAAAAAAAAGTTGTTTCGTGAACATCTTTACTGATAGGTATGAAATAAAAGCTATACTGGAATGAATTGACGAGAAAGCAACACTAATGCAACATGTTTGGACTTAAGCAACATTTTCGACTTCAACAACACTATCAACCTTTTTCTACTTTGTTTACATTTTCGAAAATTTTCAAAACCTTTCAACACTTTCTGTCTTCTTTGTTTTTTCGTCGCATTTTGGCACTCTTTGCAACAATTTTCGGCCTTTTCAACATTTTTCGACTTTAGCAACATACTCATATTTCGATCTTTGCAACATTTTTCGACCATTTCAACTTTACGCTGTGAGTGTTTGTACTCATCTATTGTTTTTTCAAACGTGATAACGCAAAACAAAGGAGTGGGCAAACAGAACGGCATATGTTCTTGGTCGGTCGTTATGAGTTTTTCAAGTAATTTCAATCTCAGACACTTCAGAAAGCTACTAGATCAGGTTAGGTTATAGTGGTGGATTAAAAGCCCCACATAGACACTTTGGTACAACAACTCTCAAGATTTATTTAGAACTCGTAGATTCTGTGGAGTTTTAATTTTGTAACATCGTGTAATGAGTAGAGGAACGCATGTCCAAGTATGAAAGGCACTAGATGTCATACTTTTTTTGACAGTAAAGTGAAAGTTTTCCTCTAATCAGTTCAGAGACATAAGCCGTTCGTTCGCCCACTCCTAAATTTAAATCTCCATTGCATGATTTTCATTACAATATCATAATTTTTAACGAAAAGGATAAACGCAAAAAACTAATAGCTCGTAAGCTACTGTTCACTACATTTTGAAACTTGGTAGAAATTTTTTATATAAGTACATACTTCAATTTATTTTTTTAAAATTTAAAAAAAAATTAACCTCTCAACCTCTTTAATCTTCAAATACAGTTAAAAAAAATCCAGGACGTGCTAGACTATAACATTGTTCGGCTAAATTCATCAGGATAACGTCGTCTTTCAGGATTATACCATGTCTTATTTGTTGTAAAAATCCTATTAGATTCTATTGTAGTTCAAATAAATCTAATAGTTTTCCTGCATTATATGGGGATGAAGAAAGTAAAGAAAACATTTTTTTTTATACTTAAAAAATAAAAATATTATTTAAACTAAAAAATAAATGAAATAAATATAAAATAATTTTTTAATTCAAAATTCATATCTTGAATTCTTAATTTTTTTAGGAAAATTCTTCTAAGTTTTCATATCTTAAGCGTTCCCGAAACATTTAAGAACGTGAGTTTTTTTTGACAAACTCTAATGTGCAACCTCTTAAGTTTTTTTTTTGCAATTTGATTGTTCAGCGCTCAGCGTTGAGCATCGAAATATTGCGGATTTTGATTTCATTGTATTTTATTGGGTATCAGCGAAAAAAGGAAATGCTGCATACAGATTGATTTTTCTTATATATTGAGTATTAATTCTCGAAACTTACAGTGTGTTTTCAATGATGAATTCTAAAAAATGAATAAAATTGCATTATGCTTATTTATTATTTTTGTTACAATATTTAAATCTCAAGATTTTTTCCAAGTTTAAAACTTTTTATTTGTACTTTTTTTCGAGATTTGGCACAGAGTATGAAGACAATAAAATGGTATATTTCATATGGTGGACAAGGTTGCAATGTTGAAAATTTCAAAAGTAAAATAAATTTGGCAAAAAGTTTATGACCCTTTTTTTGTCGTTTTCAAGTTATAAAAACTGTTCAACGCCCGGCTATTGCAGCAGTATTGAGCTCTGAATGAAAGTGGAATTTGATGTAGGTACTTTGAAATGCAAGTTTTCGTTTCGCCTTGTTTTTTTTATTAATTTTAATTTTAGGTGAGCTCTCGAAAAGTTTTGAAAGAACATTGATACTGCAGTCATTAGCTCATATTAAATTTCAGTATTTCAAAAAACTGAACCCCTTATGAATATCAGAAATAAGCATTTTTGGCAGTTTTTTGAATTTCTTTAAAAATTTCATTTCAAAAACTTTAAATTTATATTATTTTCCAGTAATTAGGATCTCATAGTGGTTGTGTTCATACAGTGAATTTATTTTCATAGAGATCTCTAGTGCCTAAAATCCCATAGTGTTTGTGATCCTGTAATGATTTTGATTCCATGAGCACAATATTATAAGAAAAACTTTTAAAACATAAAATAAAATGTTTGCTACAGTCAGAAATAACATTATTTGCAGAATGCATTCGACTACTCATTCTATTTGCCTGTTTTATCAACCGTGTGCTGAGATAAAAATATATTGCACATACTCTCCACATGTGGATTAAATCAGGAAAGAGGACTTGTTCCGTTTATGCCAAATTTCAAGTTCATTCATTCCCAGCTTCATGTTGTTGTGGCGCATTGTTTGCTCGCATGGAATAAATTGGAGTATTTTGAAAAGGCACATTGGCTGCAGCTGCATTTGCAATGAAAGTTGTGCAGAGCTGACAAAAACCTGTGTCAAACAGTTTCTTTTTGATGATATTTTTAATATACGTAACAATTTTATGTGTGCTTTTCTGTAAACTTTATGGGTTTAATTGATTTGCTTTGACACAAAAGTTGCTTTTCAAATGTGAGTTTGCATATATGAACTACGAGTACATACGTAGCTCTTCAATGACTTCATTTATTGAAAAACTTTTAGTTCTATAAAAACATTTACATATCAAAAAGTTCATTTTTGCAAAAGGAACTAAGCACAAAAGTTAAACTTTCTTTTCTTTAACTCAAAGTATTCTCATGCAAAATTTAAAATTACTCGAAAAAGTTAGTGTCCGAGTAGTTAGTTACTTTTATTTTTATATGAAACAATACATCATGGCACAGCATATTAAAATGACTACAAGAGACCATTGCAAATATACACGTTTTTCCTTCAGGCTGTTTATTCAGCCAGCAATTAAAGCAAACAAAGTACCAGCAATAAGACAGTGGAAAAACCAGTACCAGTAACCAATATAAATGCGACAAGAAAAAGAATAAGATAATAAGAAAAACAAAGAAAAAAAATCTTAAAATATTAAAAGAACAATGAACAAAAGCTCTTCAAAATATAAAGACATGAAGTCCTAAACTGACATCCTTCTTAAGCTCTGAGTAGTAAATTCTATGTATCAGCAAAAAAAATTAGCACACAGTTTTTCATCGGATAATTTCATGGTGCTGTTGTCCAAGTTACCAAATTATTAGATCTACTGATGCCACCACACTGACATTGAAAGTACGCGTCAAAACTATTCAAGCGAAATTGAACATCAATTCGAGTAAAAGAGAGTGCACACAATCGAAATGTGCAGTACAAAGTCGACGAAGGAAATGAAACATGAAAAACATCAAATGTTGGTGCTAAAATGTAATTTCCGGTATAAATGTTACTTGGATTAGACTGACGCAAAAAATACTAATTCTCTTTCGATCTTTTCGCACAGTAAAAAGATGATAAAATGAGTCAAAAAAGTATTAAAAAGTCAAAAAATGTTGAAAAAGATGATAAATTTTTGGAAAATCAAAAAATTTTGGCAAAACTGACAAATGTTAAAAAAACATTGAAAAAAATAATAATGTGGAAAAAGTCAGAAAATTGAAAAATATTGAAAAAATTTTGGAAAATTTAAAAATCTTTGAAAATCGAAAAATGTTGAAAAAATATTAAAAAAATCTAAAAATGTAAAAAAATCGAAAATATATTGATAAAGTTGAAAAATGTTGAAAAAATTTGAAATATGCTGAGCAATACGAAAAAATGCTGAAAAGTTAAATAATATTAAAAAAAATATTGGAAATATTGAAAAACGTTGAAAAGTTGAAAAATGTTGAATAAAAATTAATAAATTCGAAAAATGTTGAAAAGTAACAAAATTGTGGAAAAAACGAAATGTTGAAAATATTGAAAAATGTTGAAAAAAAGGTTGAAGTTGAAAGTTAAAAAATATTAAAAATGTAAAAAACACTGTAACATTAGAGTTGCTTTAGGATTAGCATTTACATATTTCCTGTCAGTTCTGACAAAAAGTTATTTTTGAATTTTTTTCCCATTAAGCATTGTGATCGTTGGTCAATCGTTGTTTCTATGCTCTCAAATAAATTCCGAAAATTTGGCTTAAAACTTTTGCTGAGAATTTATTGTGTACTAGCAAGACGTTTTGCTCCGTGTATGAAAAAATCTGAGTCAAGTCGTTTTTTTTGTGTCAGTCTAATGTATATATATTGTTGACTGGTATTGAGTAGTTAATATTTACTTAAAAATATTTCACCACAAACACCGGAGCAGCTTTAAGGGCTTAACTGCTTAAAATTTATTTTTGCATTATTTCTGTCAGAAATGTGGGCGCACGTGGACGAGCATTTGTGGATGTTCCCATAGAATTCAACGTTTATGTCAAGGTAGATTTTGACAGAATATAATGAAACTTCTTACAACAAAAGGGTACAAGCATTGTTCGAATAAAAAAGAGAATGACTTTATATAAGTGGGCGTGACAACAATCATAAATAGAAGACAAGTGGAATTGAGTGCGAGTGGGTTGAGAATAAATGCTCGTTGTAATGCCTAAATAAGCACACAGCTTGATTGTCCATATCGTGAAAATTTTTCCCCGGACAACGCATGTCACCTTTTACATAAAGCAATACTTAAGTGTCTTCAATTTTTTTAACAATTTTTAATTGACATTAGAAAAAAGGTTAAGACAGTGGCTTTGCCGAACCATTATTTTTTATATATTATACAAACATCTATGTTGATTACTCTAATTTTATAAGTTATTTTTAAAAGGGATGTTGATCCCATAAAACCACATCTGCAAGCACCGCTGTCTTTTGAAGTTGCCCTTTCCTTTTTTTTAAAAAGATTTATTAAGAAATATTTTTGTATTTGCAAACCTACATATATGTATGTAGTATATTGATTTCAAAATTTGCTTTTACTTCGAGTATTGACATGAACTTGACAATTTAATTTATCTCACGATGCTGAGCCGGAAGTTCGCATCGGTATTAAAAGTTTACTTTGAGTAAATATGAATTTCTCATGGCAATATATGCGGTGTTCATTTTCAGCTTTGCATATATTACACATACACTTAAAACTCATCGAGTATCATTCAAATAACTTAACATTTCCTCAAAGTAGCAGCAGTTTCTTGACGACATTGAAAATTACATTTTCTATTGTATTAATTTTTTCATCACCAATTGTCGTCGGTTGCTGCTGTTGAATTTCAACGGATGTGTAACGATTTTAATCGAAAATTCCATTTCACATCCGCAAGGAACTATTTTTTACATTCCACATAATAGGTAGCTACTATTGCTACTCATTGTTTTTGTCGTTGTTGCAGTTTCTACCGCACGCACACTTCATTGCATTTTATATCTGGAAGTGTTCGTGTTCATCTTTGCATCTTGTACGATGTTAGATATTTCCGCTAAACTTACTATCTTGCATCTTTAAGTACCCATGTACTTGAAGCTGTTTGCAGAACATTTTAGAATAGTTGGAAACTTTTGTACATTTTGTACTCTTCAAAATTTGACATAACTTATACCGATGTATATATGTGTATGTAAGTTAAGGGGGATGCAAAAGAAAATCAGAAAAATCGTAGCATATATGTATGTCCTCCGAGATTGTAAGATTTTCTTCAGAATTTTTAAGTATAAAGTGCTTTCACGAACAAATTTGATAACATTCTTTTCTTATATTTCATCAAAAATTAAATAAAAATGTTAAAAATCAAAAATTGAACTCATTTATCAAACGCTGCTTCAATTTAGGGGAAAGAGTATAAGTAGAGAGTAGTTTTACCCCTCAAGGCTTGGGTATTATCTATTTTTGTCTTAAAAAATCATCTAACATTCTAACATTAATCATCTTCAACACTGTAATACTTTTCAACTTGTTCCATAGACGCTAAGTCAAAATCAAGAATAATAGAGTTTAGCTACTGCAGCTATTAGCCTTCTTAGCTATCTAGCAAAAGCCTTAAACCCTGTTTAAAGCTTAAATTTATAAAAGGATTAAGGAAAAATATTGTTAGTTTGAATTGATATTTTTTTTAAATATTTTTTTCTTAGCTTCATTGCATTGTCTCAGCATACCCCCTTAGGCAATGTGTGCGCCGCAGCTCTCATATCACAAATTAAATGCTAAATGTTAAAAAATTATCTACCATCATTTAAATATTGTTTTTTGTGTTTCATTTCATTTTAAAATTACGACACCCATGATACTTATATCGTACATTTCTGTCAGACTATGGAAGAATCTTACACCATTGCAAGACATTGTCGTTATATCTTTGCCAAATACTTAAAATTAAGCTATCATTTATGAAAAATAGTTTTTCCCCAATTAACTTCACAAATGAGACACCTACATAATGATGTAAACCCTACCCATAAGAAACACAAATTGGTACCTTTTGTGAATAAATATTGGCCTACAAAAACCATTTGTGTGCCAATTATAATTCTATGCAAAATGTTGATTATTAAAATTTTATAAAGTTCTTACAAATGAACTTGAATAAAAAACCAAGAAAAAAAAATTTAAATAAATCATAGAACTGACAATAAGATTCAGCACGTGCCGCAATACACGCTCATAGGTATAGAGTCTAATAATCGCGCGCGCTTCCCGCACTACGTTGCTGCTTTATAATGCTACAACAATTATTGCTGGAAGTTTCGTTTTGCATGCCATCAATACACTCAGGCTGCTGCTGCTGCTGTTACCGCTTACCTATATCAACAATATGTCGCCCCTTTTTAAGCAACCCATACTCCATTCGGCTCCTTCCAAATCAAATAAATTGCAAAAACTTAAGAGATAAAAAAAAATTCGTAACATTATTGCTACTTGTGCAATATATCAAATGTTAAAAGCAATAGCAACAGCAACAGCAATGGCAAGACAACAAGGCTTATAGCAGCAGCAGCAGCAGCAACATAGCAGCGCAGTATCATCGTCATGTCGAAGGACTCAATTGAAGCAGCTGTCAATTGTGTTGTTGCTTTCGATGTCTACTTTTCGTACATATCCCTAGCGGGTATGTTTTTTTATGTATGCGTGCATGTGTGCGTATGGTGGTTATCTTGATGTCTGTGTGTGCACATAAATTTGTCGCTATTGCTACATGCTCTACTTTCATTTAACCCAAAATTGTTGCTTGGGTCAATTAAATAAAATTGAAATAAAGTTTATCAAAGAAATGTTAAGTGAGTGGAGCGAGCAAAGGTTAAAAAGTGAGTATCATGTTTGAGTTGGGCGTGGCACTTAGCATAAATCATAAAGAGTGAATCCATTAAATATAAATAAAATAAAACTCACTAAGCCATAGAGTAGTGCGAAGACGTTTAAAGTGAATTTTTCAAAATTGAGCGGGAATGTATAAGTGGGCGTGACACTTTCGAAATACTTAAATTTATAGCTATTTAAGTATGATAGAATGTAGTGCAGTAACTTTATGTTTTTACATTTAAAGCAAGTGCCACTCCACAATGCAGCCCATTCCTTTAGTCAGCGATATTTCCTTCTAATTATCACTTTGAGGAAACAAGTAACATCAATTACAGCAACGTCTTGGCAGACAACATCAACATGAATGAAGAAAGCGGTGATAACATAAACGCTTCAGGGATAAACGCAGATGCTCCCAGTTTAAGTGAAGTAATGGATGCCATAAAAAAGCTTAAATGTAATAAGGCAGTGGGAGAAGACGGCACACACCTCGAAATACTGCTAACTGACGCACGACTAGCAGCTCAACTTATACACCCTCACATCACCTCAGCCTGGAAAACCGAAAGTTTGCCACCGTCTTGGACTAAAGGCTTAATCATCAAGCTACCAAAAAAAGATAATTTAAGAGACTGTGGTAACTGGCGAGGAATAACATTACTCAACACTATATACAAAATACTTTCCATAATCATATTGCAGAGACTCTGAAACCGCTGTGCTGCACAAAGGTAACATCAGTGAACCCTTCCACACTAATGCAGGACTGAGACAGGGATGTCCTGCTGTCCTCCCCTGCTCTTCACTGTTTTGCTTGATAGCGTAATGATGGAGGTCAGTTCCAAAAGAAGAGGAATCACGTGGAGTCTGTCACGACAACTCGAAGACCTGGATTACGCAAACGACATATGCCTCCTCTCACATAGGCTCAGCGATATGCGGGCTAAAGTTGACCACCTAGTCAGCTTGGCACGAACCGTTGGGTTTGAAATAAATATCAGGAAGACCAAAGCCATGAGAATACACCACACCAACGTCGAATATATCGTTATTGAAGGATAACAGATAGAATATGTAAACAGTTTTTGCTACCTGGGGAGTATAATGACAACAGATGGAGGAGCGGAGAAACTCACAAATATACAGGAAGACCAGGATTCGACTATTCAATGCATGCGTAAAGTCAACGCTCTTGTATGGTAGTGAAACGTGGCTAACTTCAAACAACATCAAACAACTAATCCAGCTCTTCATCAATAAATGTCTGCGAATCATTTGTAGAATATTCTGGCCGAACGTCATACGGAATGAAGATCTTTGGAGAATGGCAAGCGAAGAACCTGTTCTAAAGCATATAAGGAGAAGAAAGTGTAAGTGGATCGACCCTCAGAAAGTCGTCTGAAAACATCACCAGAATGTCCCTAGACTGAAACCCTCAAGGAAACAGAGGTCGCGGACGCCAAAAAAAAAACACCTGGAGGAGGACAGTTACCGTGAATTGGGTAATTGTAACCTAACTTGGGAAAATGTCAATTAGATGGAAATGCCAAGTTGAAGCCCTATGCTCCCAAGTGGAGTAGAAAGGCAAAAAAATTATCACTAGGAAGAAATTTATATTATTGAGGCACATAAGTTCCAGAGATTGCCTTAGAAGGCAAATGAGAGAGAGAGAGGATCACACATTTATGTGCTACTTCGAGTTGCAATAGTTGGATGAAACATAATTTTTATAGCCCTATTTTTGGACATTTGAAAATTTACCAAAAAATGCAAAAAACCCTTCAATTAATTTCCTTTTCCTTCAAAAAACTGAATTTCTTCTAACATTTTTTCACAGTCTTACCGAAATTCTTTCAATTTCATTTCTATGAATTTTGCTTACATAATAATAAAGATGCAAAACAAATTAAAAACCATTGGTTTTCAGTTAATAGTTTTTCAAGCAGGTCAAACATAGTTGTGCATGCGTTAACATGCACTAAGCACAATTTGAATTATACAATGAATTTGAAAACTGTTTAAGTCAAAATTGACAGTTATTTTTCAAGATTTGAAAATTCAATTTGTTTTGCACTTTTATGCAACTCACCCATTCTTGCGATTTGGTTATAAAGATTTTTTTATTTAACATTAATAATATGTAGAGGTTAACATAAATTAAATACTTAAATTGAGTGTCTTTAATTTGACGCACAACTTTTCCACAAGCAATTTTTTCTGAAAATTATTTTCTTCCATTAATATTTCCTTAAGCGCTTCCTTCAACTCTTTGCTTCTATCAATAAGTACTTTTTTTTTGCTACATGCGTGTGCGCCTCCTTTGATTTCTTTTCCGTTTACAATATTATATTATTTACATGTAAGCTTATAAATATAGAGAGATAAAAAATGAGTGGCTTAGTTTGACATGCGTTTGCCTCGAAGTTGTAGACAACTTTTTAATCATAATTTTTCTACTGAAATTTATAGTTCGTAGAAAGTTATTGGGATTAAATATCGTTTCGTTTTTTTACTATTTCCTTCTAAGTTCATGGAAAAGTTTTTCATGTAAAAGCAATAATTGAACAACTACTTGTACTAGGAAATGTTGAACTTGAATTGGAATTTCACATCAGTGCTGCAGATATCGTGGATCAAACTTTGCAGATTTATCTGCACATACTTGATGGAATTTGTTGGCCTCGATTCGGTTGCTTTACTGTCTATACAGTTTTTTTGATGTTCGATCTGGAAAGAAAAATTAGATTTCCTATTTCATTGTGAACCATTGTTAGTTACGGGGAACTGCCTTGAACGCCCTATGAGTTAGAACCGTTATTTGTAGGTACTACTCTAAATAGACTTGGTTAAACATCCTGTAACTCACGCTGTACCACTGTGTGAACTCTATGTAAACTTGAAGTTTACTTGGCCAAGCCCATGCTCATTCAAGACATTTTCGACATTGTTGTTGTCGATTTGAGCATTTAAATTGCCCTTCTTAGCAAAATTTTGTCCGGTCTGCTGATTAAGAAAAACGGCAGCAACTCTTTCGGCGATTGTGAAGCTGCCTTATTCAGAAGAATTTTTATACCTTTAATTCTTGTTCGGTCAACGCAGTAGCTGTGTGTAGTGACTGTGTTTGAAAATATGATAAGTTTCGGATTATAATGGGAAATTCATAAGAAAATTGGGGACAGTTCAAAAGTTGGAATAAAAGAAATTTAAAAAATATAAAAAATGGAGCAGATTGAAGAAAAAAAATATCTGGCAACACTAGTGTAAGAGAATTGATTTTAAAATAAATTTTTTGTTTGAAAGCTAAAATAGTCACCCGGTGTTAAGGTGAGAGTTTTAATATCTCGAATCTACAAACTATAAGCCCTGTGGGAAATATGTTCTTCTGTAGCCCTGTACTGCAAGATGTCAAGCTCTAAGCGCAGAAATCATTGAGGACTGAAAGAGAATTTGAACGTTTCTGGTTTCTAATGTGTAGCTTTTTTCATTGCAATAGTTGTCATTGATGTTCGGATTAGTATGTTATTTCCTTTTCTTTTTTGCTACCATCATGATTTTTTCATTAGATTTCACATGATTTTATGGTCATCCGGTAAGGCTGCTGTCTTGTTGCTAATAGATAGTTTGAAGTTCAGTTCTGCGTACAGCACATGAATCAAGCAAATCGAGTTTGCTATTGTTGATTCAATTACATTAGTGGTCAGTTGTTTCCTTCCCTTCTATTTGTTCATAAATGCAATGTTTTGGTTTTGAATAATACAAAAATACAATTTTCCTCTGTAGCTATTAAACAAAAATATTTTTTTACTTTAACTACTGCATACTTTTGTGAAGCAACTGCAATTGACCGCAGCAACATAATGTAGTTGACTTTTCAAAGAATTATCTTTCAATTATGTTTAATATTTTGTGAATATTTTTACAAAAGAAACCCAAACAAATTGTTGAAATATTCTTAATAATTGCAGCAATTAGTTACAATGCAATGCAGCTATTTAAGATGATTGGCTTAGGTCTTTTACTGCAATGTTATGCATTGCTTTATGGAAAAAAGTTAAATAATTTCTATTGGAATTTAATATTATGGCTTGTGTGTAAGAAAATTGTGCGCAGTAATTTAGAAAATGTAAGCCTTTAATGATTTTTGTGATAAAACGAATCTTTAACCACTGAAGGACATCAGCGTAAAGAACACCATAAATAACTGTGTTCCTTTTATACGCAGGAAATAAACATATCCTGCCAATCTGTAAAATTGTTACAAAAACATTTTGATTTTTATGGTAGACCTTTAGTATTCTATGCACATGTACGTATGTATGTATTAGGGAATTTAATCCCGGATTTCTAATCGTGTTCAACTATGGGATTTTTGATACAAATCATGAACTTTTTTGTTGTATTGTATAAGTCTAAATTCCATCAATCTCAGAAATTTAATAAAAGTTCCGGATTTGAAATTGCTAGCATGCATAGAAAGAGAACATTATGGCATAATTGAAGAACAAAGAAAAAGGAAAACTTTGTATTAATAAATTTGACATTCTTTTAATTTGATATCAACTTGGATTTCTTAAAAGGCATTTATGTGTTGACAGCAATTAAGTAGCAACTATGACACAACTATGTAAAGCATTGTGAGCTTTTGACTTCTGTCGATGTTGAAATAAAAATTAATTGCAGGAAAATATGCTATGATGTTTTGATTAGTTATTCAACTATGACTGAGTTATACTCAGTTTCATAAAGTTCCAATAATTATTTCAAGAAAAAAGGGAATTTAATTCAGATTAAAGAGCTATAGCTCATTCTTCTACATATATTTATTTATAGAGTCTTTATTTCAATTTACAAATGATACAGTCACATCTGTCAAGTACTTTATATGAATAAGAACCTATGTTCCTAACAATATCCTTTTTATTGCACAATTTATGACCCACAACATTTTACAGTGTGTAAATGGCTTCTTGTTTTTTTTATTTAATTTCATTTCATTACTTTTGTTAATATCGTAAGTATTTAAGAAAATTTATATGTATGAGAAAAATATTATTAAATTCATAAGAAAAATACTAACAGCAATGAGAATGAGAATGAGAACAATGAAAAATAAAAATATTTTTCATGCTATACAAATTCAAACAATAGAAACAATAACAACAGCAATAGCAACAACGACAAAATACAAATAAGTTAATTCAGGACCCCATGTGAATGTAGTGGTTGTACCTTCCATTTATAAATGCGAAAGGCAACATCACATCAAAAGGAGTGTCATCAGTACGAGTTTGTATCCCTTTTCATAATCAGCTTATATCACAAGCGATCCTAACACAATAGCTGGGAACGCATAATAAAAGTTAACAATAAAGCAAAAAGATTGTAGCAAACAGAGTGTGAGAGTGGTAGTGGAGGTGGAGATTGCAGGTCGTAGCGTTGGTTAGAAATAAAGTGAAAATAAAGTGCGATTAAATAAGTCACAATGTTAGTTAGAGAAGGAATTTTCTTTAATTTTGATTTGTTTATTGAGAAAGAAAATTCGATTTTATTGACTAACTTTGCTTACTTAATATAAAAAAAAGATATATACAGCATATAAGTATTATTCTCAATATCATATAGTTTAATTTAAGTTTTCGTAGAAATGTTTACTTAAACAGAAGAAAGATGAAATCATTAGTAATTGCGATTTGTATATGTTAAGTGGTTACTCATACGACATGCTATGCCAATTAATTTATTTTTATTGCTGCGTACTTTGTGGCCAATTAAAGTTTTCTATATTTTGCATTGTTAATTTTAAGTACTTTTCTTCTTTTTTCAAACTTTTAATTACGATAACCTGTAGCTTTAAATTTTGTGAGCTGTTTACTGTTTTCTCATTAAGCATTTTTTTTTTACTTTGTTTGTGAAATGTAAATACCTTTTATGCTATCCTAAAACAACATTAAAAATATATTCTTATTGCTTTGTAACTTATTTCATTACTTAAAAGAAACAAGTTTTTTGAGCGCTTATTGAAAAGCCAATGCCCAGTTGTTATTTAAATCAGTGTGCAACGAAATTCGTGGAATTTATATAAAATTATAATAAGATCTAAAAATTAAAGCATGAAAATATTTGCTTTGTGTTTTTCGGTTATAAAAAAAATACCTTATCAATTTTTTTTATATTTTAACTGTAATTTCTAATATACAGAATATAAATAAGCTTATAATTTTTAACAAATAATAATTTTCTATAAGATTATTTGATTTTTACTTAAGGTGCTGCTTAAAGGATCTGCTTTATATACAAGGTGTCCCATTTTAACTTACACAGCTGAATACGTCAAAAGTCAAGTTAGAGGTCATAGTGACCGCTGAAGGTCATTTCAAGGTCGAATAGCAGAAAAGCGAGTAATCATTGGCTGGACCGCTGCACAATCTTGCCTTAACTGGCTGCAGCTTTTCTGCACCAAGTGGGAATTCGACCTTGAAATGACCTTCAGGGGTCATTTTGATCTCTAACATGAATGCCTATCTGAACGTAGAATTTTATGCTCTTTCGGAATCCGAGGTCAGGTAGAGGTTTCCATTTGAAAAACTAAAGTTGACCCTCAAATAACCTTGAAAGGTCAAGGTCATGGCTGGATCAGCCCTATGATACCCACCAACTTATATATGAAACATTTTTTGAATGACTTGCAATTTTTTGACTTATTCAGCTGTGTAAGTTAAAATGGGACACCCGGTATATCTGAAAACTGTTAAACTTTTTGCAGTCTTAGAACTCTTTCAAAGATCTCATTAGGGCCCAATACCTCTCGATGGTTTGAAGCTCTGGGCAGTTAGGTGGATTCGCTGTGTTTGATACAAAATTGATTTTTTTTTGCACGGAGTCTTTTGAGCGACTTTGCTTAATCGGGTCAGGACATCACAGTACCCTGATGTGCATTAATGATAAAAAAAGTTTTTTGAGGCACTCGTCAATATAAACTTTGGAATTTCAAAAAAAGTCTACTTCTCAGCCTATAGGTGCATATGGCCTGCCAAACCAGTACTTGGAATTTTTTTAGGAGAAGTATAAAATTCTAACTCAGGATCGCTTTTTAGCCACCAATTGCATTTCAGTGGAACGATCTGATACTCTTTTGAAACCTGTATGTCTTCAAGTTACTTTTTTTTCTTTATTCTGTGCACAGTCGATTTCGATATTAACAGCTGCAGCTGCCATATGTCGTATTGAAGTGTTATGTGGGTCGTCCATAAAAGACAGCCGCAGCGGGGGGAGGATCGAACGTTCATTCTTTTAAAATCACTCTTAAATTTTTTTCGCTTTTTTTTGTTCATAAGAAATGAAAAACAATGAAGGGGTAAAAGCATAATTCTTTGTGGATATCGTTTAGTGGAGAGGGGGTGACAAAATTGAATAAAATGATGAAGGCACTTCTTGCGATAAGATTTGTTTCAGTTATACTTTAAAGTATTAAAGTTGGTTTTTCTTCATAAAAAATCAAAATAAAATTTTTGAACTATATAACCTTGATTAAGGAGTTATGAAAATTAATATTTAATTATGCTGTAAAATAAGCTGTGAAATGCGCCTTAAGATTAATCCATTTTCAAAAGTTTAGTTTCATTAAATGTACTCCTAATGCCTCTAAATTATGCTTTATTTTCGCATAAACAACATATCTCATTCGAATACTCATGCACGTACACAGAGAGATCATGTTGCGTTGCTATGTATGTATGTATTTTTATATTACTCGTACTGGACCGACAAATTTTAAATTGAAAACTTCTGAACTCGAAATGTTTCTAACAACAGCAAACGAAAAAAAAACACATTTTTATTGTAATGAAATTTTAAAAGTTGGTTTTTCATTTGTCAATTTATGTACACAATTTAAATGTACACTCATAGTAATTGTGTATGTGTGTGTATGCCTGTAAGTCTATGTATGTGTGTATGCTATAGAATGTAGTATGTGTTTATTTTTTATTGCGTCTACTAAATTGTTTGCTTTGCTAAAAAAGTTGTTTTCACCATAGAATTTTAAATTGGCAGGAAATCATTTAATTCAATTTTTTCAGGATAAAAATTTTCATGATTTGATTGTTTTGGTTTGATAAAGTTTTGTTGCTTTTCTTACAAAAATCAATGTGGTTGTTGTTGCTGCAAATGTTTTTGTTGCTGCTAAAAGTGTTGTTGTTAATAATTGAATTGTTGCCATCGCTGTCACTTGTTATATGAGTGATTAACTACAGCAATAACTACAACGAATAGTTTTAGTATGTGCGTGCTAAAATATGTGTGTGTGCCTGTGTAGTTGTGCGTACTTTCTGTTGAGCGTCGTAGACTGACAGCAAGCGATAGCAAATAATTTAACTTGGCAGACGCTTACAATTGTGCTGTAGAGAGACTTTTTAGCATTTTTGATCAACAATTAACATTGAATTTTAGCAACTTTGATGCGCTGGCAGCCGGATATCAGTTGCTAGGGCTTGGCAGATGGTCGCCATTATAAGCTGCGAAAATTCAAATTTTATATGAAGCTAAGAAGATCTATTGTCTTGACATGGCAGACTACCTAACATTCTTATAATCAGAGGTGTTCAGCTCACATTGACGATTAAAATTTTTGGGCTGATTTGGCTTGGCAGATTGCTACTAAAGGTTGAATCAACCATCAAGCCACTCGCCACGTTGCGAGTCCATCGAGCCCTTGTGCAAAAAAAAAACAAATAAAAAGCAAATAAATCGTAAATAAAATGTTCTAAGCACTCGAAGTTTATTGGATTTGGAAGTTTATATCATGATCTATTCGAGTGCACTCATGCAAACCTCTAATTGCTACCATTATATTTTAATTAATTTTTGTATTCAGTCTGAACTTTCACTTAGAAATATATTGTTCAACAGCAATCGGTTTTTCAATTTTGGCTCATTATCTAACTTTGTAGCTTAATAGCTAAAAGGTTCTATAGCTGTAGCAGCTTAACTCTGTTACTATTATTTGTGAAGATTTTTTGTGGCATAAAAATATTTTCTGGTGGGCATGTTGAAAATTTAAGCTACTACTGCTACTACGACACATTTGCAACCTTATTCTACCTTTTTTCTACATTTTTACATTTTATTAAACAATTTTAAAGTTTTTTGACATTCCAATTCTTTCCAGCTTCTTTAGACTTTCTCAACTTCTTCTGACATTTTCAATCTTTTTTAACGCTTTTCGAATTTTCCAACTTTGGAACGATATATATACCTTATATCTGGGTATAAGGTAGGCTGAGTACAAGTTTTCGCCTCTTATCATCTGCATGAAATCAGTTTCTGATTAAAAACTAAAGTTAGAAACTATTTCAGAAATTTACCACTTACATTTGCACTCAATTTATTTAATTTGTAACTTTTTCACTCATACGGGAGCTCAAATGTTTTGAATTTGATGGAAAAAAGAAAGTAATAAAAAAGTTTTCTGAAAACATCATTTATATTTAAGTGAAATTCATTAAAAAATAATTAAAATGCACTTAAGCTCTCAATCTTTTTTTTTTATTCCGCACATCATGGATTTGCGCTTTTTAAAATTATTTCAATAAAAATTCCACTCATTTTCATTCATTTTGTATTCTACACACACATTTTCCACATATTTCCAACTAAAAGCCAAGCACTATTTGCACTGCAATTTTCTATTAACGTTCGCTTCGTTAAAAAATCCAATCAAGATTTTCTAATTAAAAATGGGAAAAAACGGAAAAACTCAGCACCATCGATGTCAGCGTTTGTTTTAATTTAAACGTAAACAAATGAACCGCAAAACCATGACATAATTCTTTGACTGCTCCTGCTGCTGCTCGTACATATGGCAACCCTAAGAAGATGGTTGCCAAGTATGACCGTTACAAAGCAACAATTTTGATGCATTTAAAATTAAACTGTTGTTGTTGTGGTTGCAGTGTTCTAGTATTACAATAGGGATAACAACAACAAAAAAAAAAAGACAACACATAACATTCTGCAAAAAAGCTTCCGCTTAAGCAAGAAGTTTTGAAAACGCTGTCATTTTAATTTCATCAAAATCAACATGACAACGCATCGCAGCGCAGCGCATCACATCACATCACATCATAAAATATCAACATAACTAACGACAGACAGCAGCAACAACGACTTGCAGCGCAAATTGCGCCAACCTAGCTGTCAGCATTTTGGTTGTTATCGTAATTGTCAACAACATTATAATGATTATGATTGTTGTTGTTGTTGCTCTTGTGACTGTTCTTTCTGCCATGTTTTGATAAAAGTTTGTTCAAAATTAATTCATTCTATAAGTCTTCTTTATAAAAATCAAAAATCGTTCGGAAATGTGTTTATTTGGACCTAAAAGTAGCCCCAAATTCGGTAGCTCTCTCGGTAAATTTTTCGAATGATTTTTCTTATTTAATTATTCAGCCATTATTCAAAAACAAAAATAAAGAATAAAATTTATTTTGGACATAATTTATTTTTCGTTTTTACAGCGGTTTATTTCTTTTAAAAAAGCATATAATATATTTTATCTCACGCGTAGTTTTCTATATTGACAAATCCATATTTTGGATGTTGCTGGCATTAAAATTCATATAAATATCTGAATTGTGCACTAAGCTGAAGATTTTACTTAAATATGCTGAGTATATCTCTAAACATTAATATAAAGAAAACATGATAAAAGGATTATCTTTGATCCAACCAAATCTCTTCAGTTATTCACATAAATATCATGTTTGGCTCAATATATAACGCTTTAACTTGCAACTAAGGTCATATCAATATCTAATAAAATCTTTCAATCAAATACATCCATATGTTTCAAAAAAACATATTCACTTTTTCCAGTATACCCATCTCAAAAAATTGACTTGATTCGACCCAGCTCTAAAGCTTCATGGCAAATTCGAAGAAAATGCGAACGCAGCTGTGAAACAAAAACATAGACAGTTCAGCGAAAATTTGATATGTCAGTCAATGACGAAATGTTTTTACAAATGTTGCAATTGTTGTTGTTGTTTGCATTATTGTTAAAATTATATTTCCTTGGAATTTTGCTGTTGTTTTTTTATGTTGTCATGTCAAATTAAGTGAACTTTCACAAAATGTGGCATCGTTTTTACTTGATTTACTCACTGTCAGCTTTACAATTCGAGACTATTTCACAGAAGTGTATAAAGTGGTCAAAATATAAGTTATTTAATGAATATTAAACAATCTCTATCTCTACCAATTTAAATGTACGGACAGAATCTGTGATTTTTTTACTTGCAAGAAATTATGCTTAAAATTGTAAGGAAATTTACGGGGAATATTATTAAGCTTAAAGTACTAAAAATTCTGTCTTATATTGATACAAAAATGAGCGTGACACTTTATATAAAAGCAAACAAATTAGAAATATAAAACTTAATTCTATATCAGAATATGTATGAAAACTGAATAAAAAAATAGCAAATTATATGATTTTTTTTAAAATGCATTGGCATGATGTTCCTCAATTATTAATCCTCAAAATAAAATTAATATCACATCAATATCTATCATAATTATCATTTAACCGTATGAAAATGTCTGTGAAAATGCCTATTATTTCCAACTCAAATAGTTTATCAAAATAATTAATGGCAAAAGAGTAATGGAATCTGCAATTTATTTTCCCACAATGTCCTTAATTGCATTTGAAGTCCCATTCAATTTATGCAAGTACTAAATGAAACACTTTTCAATTTCTCAATTTGTCTATTTACTTGAAAAATTACCAAGAATTGAAAGAAGAGGATGCGAACTACAACGTTAACAGCAATTACTTGTAATATTCAACGCTGACAGTTGAAGAAAGAGTGAAACAGCGCTATTCGCAAATTGCTAACAACCCAGTAATTTTCATTATACTGAAACTATGTAGAGTTTGCAGTCCTTTCTTTGTTAACATCAAGTTTAACACATATTTGCATAATTGCACAATTGTGCCCTATAAAATGCAACATTTGCACACACTCACATGAATAGGCACAGATACACAAAGAAAGCCAGAGAGTTTCACATGCATACAAATGGACATAGTTAGCCCAGCAAACTTCTTTAGAAGTGTAAAATGCGATTATTTATTAGCGGTATTGGCCATTTCTGAATTGCCCCAGAGCGATCCTCTAAGCACTACCCCGGCAAATTCGAAACTTCACATATTTAATCGATTTTTTTTATAGTTTTTCTGAAAGAATGTTTGACTGTAATATCTTAGCGCTTATGCTCGATCCTGTAAAAAGTCTTAACAGTCCTAATTAAAGAACGCTAGCTCGAATGATAAGCTAAAATAAAGTTTACATTCATGTGTCTTATTGCATTATGATTCGTAAAAACTTTTTCAATTCATTGCCTTGAGTTGTAAAAATGTTGAACAGGGGAATAATTTTTTTTTATTACGATTATTTGCATGAACTTGGATGATTTCTCACGAGCAGCACAGCGCTACTCATCATCAGTGGAAGATATCACTCGCGATGCAAATCAACGCCTCTGCAATTTGTTTACATAACTCTTTAGTGTTCAAAAATTCTTACTGGGATATGGCACGTACATTTGTTGCTGGCTAGCTGTAATGTTTGAATGTATATGTATATGTTCGCCTTAACAAAAAAATATCTTTTTGTTTTAGGCGAGATAAAAAATAATTGCATGGTTTTTTACTCTTCCGCAGCTTGGTTTAATTAACACTAACGTACATGTGCTTGTGTATGCATGTGTTTGAGCACACTTGCAGCAAATACAAATGCATTCAAACGATTGGTGTGGCAGAAGTACCCATTAGTAAAACATCACGTATCAGTTGAATAAAGTTCTGATGATAATGGTAACTTCATGATAGTGGAAGAATTTAATAGATCGATTTTTCATAAGCTACACTTGTAAAAAGAATACTAAATATAACACATAGTGAACTTTTGTTAATTTGAAACACAGAAAATATAAATATTTTTATTTTCATATGTCAAAAATAATGAGATTATCACATTTATCACTGAATTTGAAAACTTTTTCTTCAAATTTTGGACAATATAATATAGTGAAAAAAGTGAATTGAATGCTGTTGAAGTTGAAATATTTTGAACACTTTTGACAAACCACGCACAAATTTGACTAAAATTATCATACCTTGAGGTCTCCGATTTTTTATGGGTAGTGTTTGGCTATTAGATGACTTACCTTAAGTCATTTCGGCATAAATCAACCAATAACCAATGTTGCGCTACGCTACTCTTTTTGATAACTTATGAAAAATACTTAAAAGAATTAATCTTTGAAATAATTTTTAGTCATGCAAATGTCAACTCAGAACATAAAATGTAAGGAATAAATTATTATTTTGATGACAAAAAAAAAAATGTTTTTGAATTTTTTATCTTTTTTGGAACAAATAATATTTTGAGTTAAACTTGGAAGCGGGTCAAAACTTTCATTTCGGTTATATGAGACGTTCTTTTACATTCCGAACACTTTCTGATCGACACATCTTGTAATCGTTCCAAATTTTTTTTACATATTCTAGGCATTATATTAGTGGACACGAAAATCAGGAATAGATTTGTTATCGAATATATCGAAAGATATCGAGTTGCGAAGGTCAAAGGTTTTTTGGTGCTTTACGCTCCTATTCGAATAGTTATATCTCTGGTAAATTTTAACGGAAAAATTATTTTTTTATATCGTTTTAAAGCTAAAGAGATCAGCTTTCTTGTAAAATTTTTTCCTTGGGCATTAAATAAAAAAATAATTTTTTTTATAACAAATCAATTGTTTAAAGAGTGAATACCATTCTATAAAAAACTAAAAAAAATACCACTGAATTCCTCTTCAAATTTCCTTTAAAAACTAATTTTTTCAGACTTTCCCAAATAAATTAATTCTTCCGCGCACCTCTGAAAATACTGCGCGCCGCTGCACTGTTGTCCCGAATCGAGTTTTGGTTAAAATACTGCTGGAGACCGCAAATCTTGTCGGAAATAACAATTGTTTTTTGAAATAAAAGCTAACCAAAATGCCAATAAATGGTAAGTTCATTTCCGACAAAATTTCCGGACGCTAGGAATTTTTGAACCATGGCTTGAATAAAAAATAGCATTGATCAATAAGTAAAAATATAAAATAATATAATAAAATAATCAGTCGCTAAAAATCAACTTTCTTAAAGTTACTTTAAACTAAAACCTGCATCACTATAGTAAAGTTCTGAGCATTGCAAGTGCCTAAAACTAGCGAAATTTGAAATCTGTTGGTGTAAAGTAGTTTTTATAGCATTTAAGCAAAGGGTTTGCTTTCCAATTAGGTCACTCTAATCCATATTTTTATATTTACTTACCATTTATATGTAAAACATCTATGTATGTAGCCTGTTGCGCTCTATTGGCAGCATTTTGTTTCATTTGCGCTCTTATGAGTTTCATATCTCCTCTCCTTCTGTGAATAATTCTAAAACTTTTCATTTTAAAATTTCATACATCGTTGATTATCCACACACACACACACACACACACACACACACACACACACAAATCAAAAAATGCAGCAACGAACAAACTAAAGTAAACGAATTAACCCGGAATTTAGTTTTAATTTATGAATTATGCAAAAGCAGCTTTAATCTAATAGTATGCAGTGATGGTGGTGATGATGTTGAAAATGATTATTATAATGATGTTTTGATGCAGTGCAACAGCCAAAGCGCATTATGGACTGAAAGAGGTATTAGTGAACGGTTGCATGCATTTTATTTGCTTAATCTAAAGAGATTTAGTTACTTGCACTACTTTTATGCATAAATAGAGGAAGGGTGCGAACAGTGAGACACTTTTATTCTTGCATTCCTATCTTATTTTGGTGAATATTTAAAGGCATACAACTGATTTCCTTTCCAGATATAGTATCAGAAAGACCCTTACTGGCCTTTAACTAAATGATGTATCATCTAATAGCATCATAATGGCCTTGCAAAGTCAAGTTAGTTAGTTAAACTATTCACTAAATTATAAGTGGGACCTTTTTGAATTGTGGGTCTTTTTTTACCAAGCATATCGCTTATATAAAGTGCACAAATAAGAATTTGAAAAAGCCCATAATTTAAATTGTGCTGTTAATTTTAAGCATATCAATCATTGTCATATCGACGAAATGAACAAGCTGTTCAATTTAAAAGCAAATGATTTTCCACCATATCTCAATCACTTACCAATACGCACGTGGCTAACTTGACCCTGATTTTTGTAATGGCCTTTGTCGAGTTTTCTTTAAAAATTCCCCAGTTCTTTTTTTTTTGTGTTGTTGACAGATCGTTGTGTTGCGTTGTGTTAAAGTGCGCATATTGCAGTAAGCTAATAAAATCATGCCCACCCACTTTTAAAGCGTGACCATGTTGAACGTGTGGTTTAAATTTTTATTACCCACATAAAATTTAAAGCTTACACAGCCATTTAACTTAATTTATGTCCATTAATATTAAAATATTTCTCAATCGATCCTGATGGCGCACGCATTGTTGGTGATTTTTTTTTTCTTTTTGTGTTCACAAATTTATGAATAAAAAAGCGGTAACACCCATACCAGTGTAATGCCAACTACATGCCTATTAAATGACACGTGCCAATGAGTGGTGGGTCATGGTGTGTATCTCTTTGATGACAGTAGTTATTAGCACTGTTAGCGGCACCACACGTAACATTAGTATGAGTATAATAGGTCAGTATATTGAAAAATATTTAAAGTGATGCAAAAGTGACAAAAAGACATAGTATTTTTTCTAATGGGACATTCAGACTCTAGCCAATTTTAGTAATGTTATAAATATTGTCAACATTTCTTATGTTATCTTTGAAAGCATTGACAAAAATACTAAACCAAAACAAAATAGTGCTAAAAATAGGCAAATTATTTTCTCACTCTAAGGGCATATGCCACAATACACAAAAAACCCTATTTTTTCTGCTTTTTTTTCGTTATTTTTTTTTTTATTTTGGTTTTCTTACTTGCCATTGTGACCAAATACGAAATGTTAATGGCAGCATTCATTGCTCTGGCTAAAACCGTGACTGTCACCATTTTTGCTTTGCTACATTTTTTAAGATAAGATATAAGAACTTTTTAAGGGTGAATGTTACACATAAAAAAATCAGTATGGCTATAAAGGAAGTGAGATATAAACATGTTAACATCTACGTATATTGCTTATAGCTCTTAAGTTGCAGCAGAAGTTTGGTTTAATTTCAGCGCTTTCTCTAGTGTTATCTCTGAGAAAGAGATTCATGTATAAATCATTGAATTATGATGAAAATTAGCGGAGCTATGACGATTTTAGTAAAACAATATATGAAATTTATAATTAAATGTTAATCATACGACATGTTAACCAAAACTAAATCATGCAATGTTTGTAAATTTTAACACATTTTATTAACTTTTTGTAAAACTAAGACCGACTGTAATTTTTCACTTTCACTTTACTCCTCGAATGCTCGCATATATTTCTTGGGCTTAACGCTACACAGCCCGAGCGAAAAATATGTGAAGACATTTCTCTTAAGCAGTGTATGTATGTTGTTCTTTCTCATTTGCTGCTAGTTGACATTGTTGTTATTTTTGTCCGTTTGTGCCTTTGTGAATTACCGCAGGACATTCATTATGTGGGACGTTCGGACGTTATTTGGTTATGCAATTGCGTCTATGTATGTATGTTTGTCTGTATGTCTGTAAGTAAGTATGTTAGTAGTTGTAATTTCATCTAAACATTTGCGGCATGTTGCTATGCTATGTTATGTTATGTCCGCAGGCTATTTGGCCTAGGTTAATGGAAAATTTGTTGTTACTGCTGAGAGCGTACTCAAAATTAAATCAGCATTCAAATTAACTTTAAGTATTTCCTGTTGTTGTTATCATAAGACCCAAATGATTTGGGTTAAGAAAAAAAAAGGAAAGGGATTTAGTGTGTTTTGTATTTTCTTCTCTTCTCTTCTCCTTTATAATGTAACGCAGTTTGAGTTGAATATTCATAAATTAAGTTAAGCATTTTGATTACAAAAATATTTCACGCAATAATGCACTCCAATAATTTTTGCAATTGCTATTAAAAATATCGTTCTGGAAATTTATTGTAAATTCCGTAAAGCCAATTAGTGAGAATTCATACGCAACGAATGATGATTTATTATTTGAAAGTATCTTTCATTAGACATAAAACGAGTGTTTGGTTTGAATGTTGTATTTTTCGGAAATAGGAAATTGTTGCTTAATAAAGTAGCAGAAAATGGCATATTTAAGCCAATGTAAACAAACGTTTTTAAGAAACATTTGTTGAAATTTCTGTAGAAATTATGATTATTATGAAGTTTAAACAGCGCTTTACAGATAAAACTTTGAATTTTAAGATCGTTGACCTAAAATATATTGGATAGGGACAGGTGGTCTGCGTAAGGTCAGTTAATTTTGATGCATATTATGCCATTTTTTCTGATAATTACAACGATAAATCTGAGTCCCGATAAAAGCCATTAAATGCAAAACTAAAGATTTTTACCCCACATCAAAATGAACAGACCAGCAGGGATCAATTTTGAATGCAAACAAAAAAGTTTTAACCTTTTTTTTCTATTGCTACCTTTTGGAGTGACACCGAACCTTTGTCCGAAGCACAACGAACCCTAACAACGCCACTGGACAGCTACATGCATTTGAAAACTTTACTACGACAGTTTTTTTTTATTAAATTTCATGACAAGGACATATTTTATTAGAAAAGAATATTTTGTTTATTTGTGCATTTGTGTACTTTTGAAGAATGAGCAAGAAAATACCATGAAAAATGTCCAAAGCAAAAACTTGAACAAATTCTAAAATTCCGAAGTGTAAAAGCATGAGAAAAAAATTAGTATAAATAACAACAACATCAACAAAGGCGACAACACTTTCAGTGTCAGACAACCAACCTACCAGTGTGGTGTTAAATCTGGCATCACGCTGCGAGCGTGAGCTGCTACTGATGCCAAGTGCCACCGCAGTAGAAGACCCGAAAATGTTTTCAATTGAAAGAGGCAGGACATGACATGAATTTAAATGAAAGCTTAAAAAAAAAAGTTTCTCGCAAAACGGCGCCGGAAAGGAATTTTACAGCCTCAACGCTGATGTTGGTGTTGGTGTTGGCTACTCAAGTATCAGCATAAGAATAACACACTTCATAGGTCGATTGTCAAAGTGTTCTTGTAGAATGAGTGCAACTGAGCAGGATGATGTGATTTGAGAATAGAAATCCAATGGTAGGGAATAACAAGGGACAAATTGTATTTTAAGTGTAGGTGAAGATCCTACTGTGCAGCGTCTTTTATAAGAAATAAAATATAAAAATTTTGAATAATTGCGAATGAGAATTGCAGGCAGTGGTCAAGGTAGAGAAAAAAATGTATATTTGTATGTATTTATAGGGTGTTTTTTTTAAATTTTATATTTTTAAATTGCATTAAAATACTAAAAACAATAATTAATATCCATTTATCCTTTATTCACGGAGCATAGGGCTTTCACAAAACTCACCCAACGAGCATGATCAGTAGTGAGTGCTAACATTTCTACATTTCAAAGTTTGAGTGAATTTAAAGTTGAAATTTTGTAGTGAATTTAGGAAATTTACGCATTTGCAATTGTTATTTCGGTATCAACTCTTTTCATGACAAAATGGTATAAAAATGATATTAACTTTGTAAGATTTGATTAAATTTTTGAAGTTTCGTCATTTTTGGAATGTATGAAAATCTAAAAAAAGTACCCTATATTCTACACAAGTACAAGCATTAAATGCCCAGCAGGTAATTGAGCAAGGCCTCTCCCAGAGAAAGCATTCTGTGCATTTGCCAAAATTGCTGCATGCGTTAATGCTTAGACTAGGCCTTTTCAAAATCAGTCACTAAGTCGGCTCTCAATTTTTGTATTCGCTATTTCTTTCTATTTATAGTTCTCAACTAGTCTATGTGAATTTAGTGACAGCAAAACTTTCGCTTATACTTATGATATCCTTTAGTTCATACAGTATGCAAGTTATTGAAAAATATTGATATTCAAAACTCAATATATTTTTAAATGTCAATAATTTCACATAACGCTTTTTATAAAAAATTCATGCATATACAATTTTTCTTTTGAAAATCATCAGCGTCGCTTTTCACGGAAGGTATACTTTTTTATCTCTTCTACTGAACTTTTTCAGCCATTTTATGGAAAAAGAAGTTGCATTTAATTGAAGCTGTTAGGGCCTGCTACTTTATAAATAATGGCCTGCTAATAACGCTTCTTATTTCCATTTTTCCCTACTGGGGTACATAACAATTTCTATTTGCATTAATATTTTAGCTGTGCAAATTGAAAAAATGGACTCGTGGCACTTTTTTTTAAGTCTCCGATATTAAGCGTGGTATTTGCTTAGCAGATCAGAGCAGCGCAGAGCAAAAGTGAAAAACAAATAAAAATGAAAACGTGTGTCGCGTGGAAGCATGAAAAGATGAAACGGGAGCGTATTTTGCTTAATATTTGCACAATTGCGAAAGAAATTTCACAAAAACATATTTAGCATTAATCATTATTTTAATTAATAAAATGACAACTGGTCAAAATAGCGTGATAGCGTCATGGTGAGGTGAAGAGATAAAGTCACAAATTAAAAAGAGGAAATAATTATGGAATTTGCTAAGAAAGAAAGCGGATAAAATTATGTGAAAAGAAAATTGGTTTTTGTTTGCTCAATTTGTCCAATCTTTTGCAATTAATATTCATCAAGGTGAGATGAAATTTTTTAGTTCTTTTTTTTTTGTAATTAATATAATAATAAAAATAGAAAAAACACTAACTTATATTTAGTATCTTTAATCTAACAAAAAATGGGGAAACACTTTTGAATAACATTTTGAAAAAGGTTCCTAGAAAATTCGCCTGGAACAATTTTCAATAGCGCATTTTGAAATCACAGCATCTGTTTCAATTTTAGTCATATGAGATAAGATCTACCTCTGTATGCTTTGATGTAGATAAAGCTAGATGGAAGACATGCCAGAAAAATTCAAATTTGACCAACTTTGATCTCTTCTGCCATGCTTAAATAAGCAGAGAGAAGTATGGTTTCTTGATAAATCATTCAAATCAAATCTTCTCTAGTTCCAAGTATTTTCTTTAAAGTGTGCTTTTAAATAATAAGACTTAACGTGTTTTTGTGTCGTAAGTCACACATTTGTAGAGTAAGAAAATGTTAAACTCTAGCAATGATAATGAAAATCATTAAAATTCAAAAGAAAAAGTTGTATTGAATTGCGATTTTCTTTGTTAAATCTTTTTGTTTCAATGATCATTTTGGAGGGGCCACTTTAGACTGGATATGACTTGACATAAATATCACAATCCTTTTCCCTACTTCGAAATTTAAGTGATCAAAATTGGTCAAATTTAATTGTAATTAAATGTCTCAGTATAACTACATACTTACTTTACTCAGTTTATTTACGAAACTCATTGATTCCCTTAATTTTGTCGGGCTGATCAGCTGACTAAAATATTGCCTGCCTTTAATTTGTTGTACAATACAGCCCGAAATTAAATGACATTCGATGTTATCAACGTCTTCTTTATCATACGGTGCCATTTTACATCATTGCTATATGGAATTTCCCGATAAATTGGTATTAAACTAATAGTCATATAAGTCCTTGGCCATTAATATTCCAAGCACGTTCAGAAGGGTAAACTTACTGCTTACTTAAGCATATTTTTATTTTCACCTTTACGGTTTTTTCTAAGAATTCGAGCTTATTTGCGGCAGCAGCTAGTAGTTAAATATAAAGAAACAATATTATTTATTTATTAAAATTTATTTTGTAATCTTCAAAGAGGGCGCCAATGCTTGCATATACTTTTTCATAAACTAATTCAGAAAAAGCCTTGAACTCCTTCAGCGAATTTGCATTTATGGCTTCAACCGACTCGAAGCCCATTCCTTGAAGTTGTGATTTTACATGTTTCTGATAATTTTAACAAAAACGAGCTAAATTTCTTCTTAATTTTATTTTCTATGAATAAAACTCAAGTTTATTTAAAAAAAAAAAACTTTTATTTATTTCTCTAAAAAATGTAAAAATGCGAACGAATAACTTAATAGTACGGACATCTCTTAAATCAAACAAAAATTGATGCAAATGAAACACTGGCACTTACAGGTAAACGCGTTACGCTAGTGTCGTGAATAGTAAGTGCCGCTCGGGGAAATTCTATATTGCATTCGCTAGAACAGCATTTGCGCAGTGTTTTAGTGCCAGGTTGAATTTGTACCTACATTTATTATGTGATAGTTTGTTGTCTTAACGTTATTGCGTTTCTTTTTACTGGCATTTCATTCGTTAATATGTCACCCCATAAAATAAGCGCAAAAACGGTAATGGCAAAATGTGCAAGTTTATATGTATGTATGTACATTAAGGTGGTGTACTCCGATCTGTTTCGTATTGGTGCCAATAAGAACCACGTAAGATTTGGTCCATTTCAGAAACTATTTGATGAACCCGTGACCGTTTTGGAAACTGGAAAATGGTCCAGGACCATAGATATCAAAAATCATTAATATCTCCCCGAAGCTACCGCATAGAGGGATTAAATGTATAATAAGATCTCTTTATTTTTTCTCTTCCAAGATTTTTCCTGAATATACTTACCCCCTATCACCACCCTTTAAGAGAGCTCCCCTGTAAAAATGACATTCTTAAGAAATTATGAAATTGACTCCCCCACTTCTCAGACGCCTCTGGAAGGGTAAAATGTAAGACCATTTTCAATTATTTTTACTCTCCCAAATTTTTCTTTTGACACACCTATCCCGCATCTGCCACCCTTTTGGGGGCCCCCCACAAAAACACAAAAAATTTCGAAAAAAAGTTCATAGCTCCCCCGGAGTGACCCGTTGAGGGTTTATATGTATCACCAGGTCCTATTATATTTTCTTTTCCAATATTTTTCCCCTCAATACCTACCCTCTATCTGCCACCCTTTTGGGGTCCCCCTACAAAAAACACAAAAAATTAGGAAAATTTCGAAAAACAATTCATAGCTCTCCCGAAGTGACATGTAGAAGAGTCAAATGTATTACCAGGTCCTCCCTACATTTATTCCGAACATAATTATCCCCTATCTCAACCTCTTTGGGGGGATCCCTTTGAAAAAATTAAGAAATTTTCGAAAATTAATTAATATCACTACTAGGTTGTATTAACTTGCTCGCGGTGTCATTTACGACATTTAAACCTTTGCAAAAAGAGAGCACATCTTTGAAATCGTCATCAGATTCCCAGGTAGATAGATGATTATTGAGAAATTCTGTATTCAATTCAAAGAAAACAAAAAAGTTTTTGGTTCTGTGTGAAACAAAGTGACTTAGACTATGGTTTAGTAAGATTTTGACGTTTTCGATGTGTATTAAGTTTGAGACGATCGTTTTACTTAATAGTTCTTTATTGAATGCTGTTATGTGTTTTCTATGTCTAGCAGATATGGGGGTAATGCATTAAATATTTAATGCATTTTAACTCCATTTCCATTAAATTGAATTGGAAATTTGTCCATTATCATTAAAGCAATGCATTAAGCATTGAAAATTTCAATTACCATTAATTTCTACTGATTGAAAAATTTAAATTATTTTAATGGAAAATTGAAAATAATACATTACCCCCATATCTGATGTCTAGTATATTACAAAGAGAGGCTGCCTAAGAGCATGATCTTACGATCAGCATTTGGTGCCCGGAAAGCGAAGATCGGAGCAACTTCAATTTTTCCCATATATGTCTGAACCACCCTAAAGTGCATGGGTAACATTCTTTAATAATAATGTTGTCAATTTTACTCCAAAATTCAACAATTTATTACCAAGCGAACGTTATTATTAATCAAAAAACAACGGAAACCAAAATTTTCCAAATTAAATTTTGGCAACAATGGAAAAGAAAACATAAGAACTTAGCAACAAAAACTTAAAAATGTGAGAAAGCAAAAAAATTACAAAAGAGTTCAGTCTGTAAAGATATTTTACGAATTTTTGAGGATATTCGAGTTTTACTCGATTTTTCTGCATCTTCAAAATTTGGACTCTAGTTAAATATTTTTCAATATTTTTAACCTTCTTCAAATTATTCAACATTTTATCCAACACCTATATACTTTTTCTATAGTTTTCGCATAAAAATTTTTCGACGTTTTTCGGCATAGATAGCGTATATCAACTTTTTGATTTTTTCAACATGTTCTGACATTATCTGACTTTCTGAAATGTTTCGACTCTTAAATATATTTTACCTTTTTTCTATTTTTTTTTTGCTATTATTCCATGTTTTCACCACTTTGCGACTTTTTGCGACATTTATGTACTGCTTTAAATTTTTTTTTGTTAAAATAAATAATCAACTTGTTCGACATTTTTGAATGGAGTTCTTCAAGGACTCAACCTAAGCAACACTTATAAAACTTGAACCTGTTCCAGCTACTCGTATTACAAGGCAAAAGCATTTATTTCACTCTATCGACTGGACTAGAAGCGCAAAAATTAAAAATAAAATAAAAAAAAAACAAAAATTGAAAGCAACAATTATAGTGAAAAACCAAGACAAATAAATGTAAAAATTAAATCAAACAAATACAAATAAAGGTGAAAAATAACAAGAAAATCCCACAAAAGAAACCACATTTCAAATGAAACAATTTAGAGGAAGCAAAGCATCATCGTACGCACTTAGCTGGGAATTAAGTAAACTTCTTAAGCGCAATGGGGAGAGAAAAAAGAAGCCCTACAGCAGAACAACGCATACAGGAGTATGTGAAAGTACTGTACAGTACACACGGAAAATTAAGCTTGAAAAAGTAAAAAGAAGAATTTAATTTTAAAAATGTGACATTATTTTTCCGGTGAAAACGTTTTTTATATTACTTTTGAAAACAAACTATATAAAAATAAATTTTTAAGATTAAGATTGAACAACTTTAAATTAACAGTGAAAGCGGTTAGTTTTTTAAAAATTTTTTTTTATTATTTTTTTACTACCAACACGGGCACAAATACCAAAATATATATTTTTTTTTATGATTTTAATTCGTTAAATCACTGCTATTACATTTGACTCGATGTGGACTGCTTCCTTTTTGTAATTGTTTGAATGTGACTCATCGATAAGCCAGCCAAGCTACAAAAAGTCTTTGAGAAAACAAGATACTCCGTGTTTTAGTTAAAAAAATTTTCGTTTAACTTTGACTTTTTAAAATGCTTCATTTAACATTATGAGTTTTTTCAGTGTAAAAATATCTGATTTAAGAGAGAGCGGGAGAAAACAAACAAGCGATTGCACGTTACATAGAAATCCTGCAAAAACCTCTAGCAAATAATACCAGCAGACTAACAGACAGACAGACCGACAGTTGAAAACATTTGGTGATGGAAAGTGGTGTCTTAGTTACTGAGCTGGTGGTTGAGTATTTTTGTTTTGTGGGCTCACTGAGTTGGCACAACACCCTAAGATAACTCTGCAGCAGTAGCATTATCACAGAGTATTAACACAAATCTAAGAAAACAACTTAAAAACGATGAAACTGTCGACACAGGAATGAGTATGTGTTCAGAAAAAGCAAACATTAACATTGGTATAAAATAGAAAAAGCCGCCATTTGAGTAGTTGGGTTTAAGTTGAGCATACATTCCCGTTCTCAATACCATTACCATCAACACAAACAAACATGCTAATTTACTGCTTTTAAAGCTCCTTGAACTCAACTATTCCAAAGAAAACAAATTTTAACAACCCCCCCCCCCCCCAATACACGAACGAACCAACGAACGAACAAACAAAACAGCAAGCAGTCAGAAGAAAGAAACAAAATTCGACCCGAATAATTCCACTCAACATTTGAGCACTCGATATGACTGTAGAGCTCGAAGACAACAATTTACAGTTCATCTACGACTGCATTCGCATTCTTAAGATTTAAATGTTGGAATTTCAATCTTACACAAAAGAAATATTCAAACACGTACACGCACCCAGTGAGAAATGAAGCAACAAGTTCGAATGATAGTGAGATATAAAGATATTAAAATATTTTGAAAAATTTAACCGCATGGCTGTATACCTTACGCACTAAGGTACAAAGGCAATAGATGCTGGAAGAATTAAACTTACATGCATATATGCTGAAACGCTAAAAAGTATGCTATAATTTGTATTAAAAAAAGCAACAGAAGTTTGCTGGATTGTTTCTAAACTTTGAAATATTAAGCACTGGGTGTTTGGTGTGGGCGGGTATTTTTATTATTTTTATTTATTAATGATGACATTACTTAAGTATTGCTGGTTATTTATAATGCGCTTATGTCCTAGGACGTACAATCTTTAAAAGTCCAATGTAGCTCCTATATTCTATTCTATTTTGAAGCTCTTTTTCCTCTTGGGTAGCGGAGAACAACAACAGCTTAGCGTTATTGATTTTTTGTGTTTTTCTTTTGAATTTTTTGAATTTTGCTGACTGAAAAAAAAAATTTTATCCCTACTCAACTCTTAACGCTATCACTTTGAATCACTAATTTGTACAATTCAAAAAAGCAGCAAAAATTTGCAATTTTTTTTCTTTTTAAGTTTGTTGGGCGCAACTAATACATAGCTATGACAACAAAAAGGACATTGACTTTGACGATTATTGTTAAATTTGAATTTGTTGTTTTAATGAATAAAGTTTTGTTAGCTATCCATACGAACAAAGGTATGTATTTGATGAATAATATCTCAGTTGCTGAGTTTCTTAGCAACACATTTTCTTTGATTTTTTTGAATTATTTAGTCAGCTGCTTGTTATAACTTAGTTTATAATAGAGTTTCAAATCAAGCACTTTTTTAAAATATTCAGCAAACATTTATATTTCAGTTTTGTTTTAATTCTGAATGTGAACACTTTCTTTTTCTGCTAAAAACTTTTGGTATTTTTGCTTGAAACTGCGTTAAAAGCACTCTCTGGAAATTTCTTAGTTCCTCAAATAAAAGTCTTCACCGATGATCTTTTCATTCGAGCTAATTCTTTAAGTTTGGTTCCTAATTTGAACCAAAATTGTAGCCAAAAGCAGAAAGCAAGCGAAAACGTGTATTGCGCCTAAAAGCCGACACTAACTTTAAGAAAACAAATAATTTCAATTTATTATCTGTGCACGTTGTACATTGATTGATATTCATATTTTTTTATGATAACAACAAAATACTGACACTTTCATAGTAGCAGATACATATGTACATACATACTCATATATACACTCATACATATGTAGTATGTACATGTAGAGACCACATTTAATGATAGCGCTTTATTACATGAAACATGCATTCATGTATAGAAAATAGATGAATAGCGTGATGACAACAACAGTGAAAGCAAAAAAAAACTAAGGCTGAAATACATTAAATGGCCAAAACGACAAGCGTTAAAATTTGTTATTACAAACAAAGACATAAAACACACTCTCACACACACACATAGCGATCTAATGCACGTTAAACAACAACGACAAATTGAAACGCATTGCTCGCTGCTAATGGATTTGATAACCCATACGATGAGCGAAGACCACGAACTCTTGTTGTATTGAATGCTATGTATTGGGTAACAACAACATATAGTACATTTCCAGCAGGAAATTGAGCGAGGGCACTACATGAGAAGATTTGCTAGCATCGCTAGCATACGTGTGTCACTTTTTATGCAAAAAATCTAAAATGTCTCAAGCGAAATGCCACTATACTTAATTTTTGCATTCACGTTTTGTTTCTTTTCATAATTCTCAATTAGCTTGTAGAAATTTTGAAACATATCAAATTTGCTTCTCATTCAAAAATTAATGATTACTTGTCGGACAGAATGTAAGATAAACTTTTAAGCCTCTTTAATCAGTTTATTTCATATAAAAATATAGTATATTTGAAGTGCATTAGGATGGCCTGCTCCTATCCAAAGAAGTCTTTCTTAAAACGCTTCTTACTTTTGCTCACTGGGGTATAGCATATTACAATGGAACCTGCCAACATACCCAGTGTGCCAAACGAATCCGTTTCGGATCCGCTTCTTCGTATTATTTATCCGAAACGGATTCCGATTCGAATCCGTTATCGTGGGCAAGTTTCCTCCAAACAGCGGAAAGGAACGTCCGCGTTGTCGGATCCGTTTCGAACTTGAAACGGACTTCATATACGGACTCGTTTTTCTAAATAAAACGGATTCAAGACGAACGCACTTAAAAAAATTTTGTTAACGCAAACAAATATTTTTTTTTTTTATTTTTCACTTTACATCATCTACTATTTCTCTATTGCTGTTGTAACTTATTGCTAATTTATATGTAATACGTTTTTAAAATTTCAAAGAAAAACCATGCCATGCCACTGTTCTAAGATGCTCATCTTAACCAACTTAGCTACTGTCATCATTTTTAAGACTTTCTAAAATGATGCCGTTAAACTACGTATGCAACAATCATTGTCTAATCAGGGAAGCTCCTGGTTCAAACCCCGGCGACAACTTAATTTTTTTTTATATTATTTTTTAAATTAAAGGTATTTAAAAAACAAAAAATAGAAGTGGAGAACTATATATAGAAAATATCTTGAAAACTGCCTTTTATGTTAATAATAAAAAACGAGTGCGGATCGAATCCCTTTTATTAAAAAAAATCGAGTCCGTAACGGATCCATTTTATTAACAAAAAACCAATCCGAAACGGATCCGTATATGAAGTCCGTTCTGAGTTCGAAACGGATCCGACAAAGCGGACGATAACGGATTTGAATCGGATCTGAAATGGGATCTGGAACGCATCCGTTTTATTTACAAAAAACGACTTCGGAACGGATCCGACAAAACGAATTACGCTTTTCCGAGAGGAATTTCATACGAAAACGAATTCGAAAAGGATCCGAAATGGATCCCTTTTATTAACAAAAATCAATCCGAAACGGATCCGTATATGGATTCCGTTCCGAGTTCGAAACGGATCCGACAACGCGGACGATCCTTCCCGGTGTTTGGAGGCGAATTGCCCACGATAACTGATTTGAATCGGATCCGAAACGGACTCCGAATCGGACTCTGGAACGTTTTATTTACAAAAAACGAATCCGATTCATTTTGTTCACAAAAAAGGAGTCCTGAACGGATCCGTATAAGAAGTCCGTTCCAAGTCCGTAACGGATCCGTTTTAGTCAAAAAAAACGATTCCGTAACGGATCCATTTATGAAGTCCGTTCCGGATCCGTTTTAGTTTAAAAAATACATTGGGTATATACTATTTTTGTAGAGCTGTAGATTATTTAAGTGTATATGGGTTTGAACGAGTTCACTGTTGTGCTTATTGGATTTTTGCATATTTTCTTAGTAGGGAAAATAGTCATCCCATTAGTCACACTATGGAGTTAGCGTAGAGGTGTCTAACTTTTAAGCTGTGATGTATCACATTAGAGAATTATAAGTTGCTTTGGGCTATACTTGACTTAGTTGCGACTTTTGACAACACTAAAGGCCAATATAAAAAAAATGTTTCAATTGAATATTTTTATTTTTGTATTTTCAAGTAAAATACAGTTAATGCATTTTGTGTATATCTTAGCAAAAACACAATTACCTACCATATGTAGTATGTAGTATAATCGAAGCTTTTCTGTTTCATCAATTACACTTCAAATTACAGAATGCATTACCTTTACATATTTTTTGTCATAGACGCTAACTAGTTGCCTTCAATAATACCGATGGTTTAATAGTAATACATAGTAAACCAAGGAAATGTCAATACAAATTTCATTACTTACTCATAACATTGACACACTGTTCTGTTCTGTTAATCAAAAATTTACTAATCGTTTGCTGGGATACTTAGCACAGTAACTTAATGCCATTGAAAATAAACTTTTGTTGTGCCTTGCAATTTGCACCTGCGACCACATTAAGCTCATTATCGTTGGCAAATGTCCGTCATCATGGACACTTTTTCAAATTGGAAGAAAAGAGCAGTTGGTCGGATGATTGATTTCTATGAAGTTTTTACCGAGTGGTGCGAGTTAGTTACACTTAGTATATTACTTTTTTGAATTTTACCGATAGAATTCAAATATTGCATTAAACTGACTTGCACATTATTGGCTTAGTTCCTGCTGGGTATGAACTTATATTTATTCTACCGATAGAATTTAGATACTGGCTTGGTTCCAGCTGGGTATGGACTTACATTTATTGTGGCTAATTTTTTTTTTGTGCTATCAAAAATGCATTTGTGTGTTAAAAGCAGAGGAGTGTCTGTTATTTATGTATATATTTGTGTTAATGAATATTTGGTTACATATTGTCTGTCGAAGTGTTCTAACAAAATATCTATATTTTTATAGAGTTCAATGTTAACCATAAATGTGTGTTTATTAACGCTCTATTTTACATTTCTTTTCTGATAAAATTGTAATTGCTCTAACCGCTTTAGATGTTTAAGCTTCGTGTTGAGATGGTACTGTTTTAGCCAATATATGATATTTGACTGATATGCTCTGTTATATGTGAATAATTTTACAATAAATTAAAACTAACATTTTCCTATAGTTCAAAGAAGTGTTGATTTTTTTTTTCCTCCTAGGACTTTAAAATATGATGGAAAATCTCCAAAAATTTTTTAAGTTCAATGAACCGTCAAGGAACATTTTTTTGAAAAGAAAATATTTATTATAAAAAAAATTGGTCAATTTTTGTTACATGGCTCATGATTTCACTGCAAACAGTTGACATTGAAAAAAAAAAAATAGAAACATAATGAAGGCATTAACTTGTATTATTCTCTACTCATATGTCAACATAGTTTTCCATAAATTTTGCTCTATCTCTTTTTTAGCATGACTTCAGTGGCTTTATCCTTTGCATTGAATAATTCAACTCAACTTTATTTGGTACACAATAAAGAGCTTAAATAACAAAGCTATAATCTTTGTACAACAACGTCTGTATTTATTTGTATATATGTATGCCTTTGTAGACAATTATGGTGTTGATAATATTAAAATATACCAGCAAATGAATTGTTGATAGATTACTGCAATATTGTAAAGTTTCAGAAATGCTTCATACAAGTTTGATTGATAAAAGTTGAAAAAAGTTCGCTTAAATTACATTAATCCGATTGTTTAAGCGCTTTCTCAAAAGTCTGTTCTGCCTGGAATTAAATTTCGAAAAAAGTTTAATATCAAAATGGACATTTTTTTTAATATGTAGCGATAAGCAAATTTAAAACAAATTTTCTTGGAAGTGAACTTTTGATGCGCTCTGCATAATACGATTTGTAGAGGTCCTGAAAATAGACCCCCATTTCAGCGATGTAGTCATTCGATCCAGAACAAATGAAAACAAATTATAGTTGTAGGTTATGGTTGATGAAGAGCCATTTAGTAGAGCTTAGTGCGTTATTCTGATGAAAAAGCAATTTTTTCTTCGTCAAATGTGGTCCTTTTTGTTTCAAATCAGCGTCGTGTTTCAACAGTACGGAATAATCATATCACCATCACCTTATTGGTCGACAAACAAAAATCGGCTTTGATTCTCTAGGAAAAGTCCAATGTTTTGACTGTTTCTTGGTCCTTGGTATGTTATGATGGTTTCATGCTTTGCCTGCGGTTAAGAAACATTGCAAAAAGTGGTTGCACAAAAAAAAATTCTTAGAAATAGTCACACGATTGTGTTTGTTGTTGAATGAGAGCAAATGCGGCAGCTAACAGACAGCGAACTTCCTTATACCCAAATATTCATGCCATACTTTTTTCATACATTTATGTACGTCGATCATCAGGTATCGTGTGATCTCTTTTGGATGCTCTAAAAGCTCATTATCAGAAATACTCGTACAAAATTAGCCGTTTGTCTTAAGTCCACTTGAGCTGTTTTTCCTTTTTGCCACAGAAATTATTCTACAAGTTACGAGCTATATCTATGCAGAGATAATGTTTTTTTCATTTTTAAGTCATCCCTAAATGTCATCAATGTCGACCGACCAGTTAACGCATTCAAGAGCATGTCTTATGAAATAATCAATGAAATTTGAGGCCAAAGTGTATAACGATTTGTTACTCTGTAAAACTATCACTTATGTATGTCAGCAACAGACGTAGCAATTGAATTCATAGCTCTTTAAGTATTCAATGTATAGCACCAGTAGCAAATAGTAGCCTCATACTTTTTAGGCACGCAGACAGGCTGGCAGCATAAAATGATGCAAATTTCCAATAAATAACAAAAGTCGCAGAAACAATTTTAATGGTAACACAGCAATAGAGTCAACAAGGATTAAGGCCACGTATACAACCAACAACAAAGATATGATGTCAAAGTTGACTTTAGGAGTGGCCTCAAGAATCAAGTGGATTTTGTACTCCGCATTTCTTATGTGAAGTAAAGTTGCCTAGTCAATCAACGACACAACTCTCATGTTTTAGTCGGTAGTTGGGTTAGGTTGTTTGTTTAGTATTTTGAGCAAGATTTAAATGTTTCTTATGTGTACTTATGAATTCATTATTTTGATTTATCGACTGATGATTGATAAATCTGTTGAAAGCTATGTATGAGGTGCATAATGTTGATTTCACCATTATTATTTTATATTTGATTTTTGAAGTGCAACATAGTTAGGCGCAGGTGCCCACTAAAAAAATCATAGCTCTGCACTTAAGTGACATTAGTTTTGCATTACTATAAAGATTACTATGATGATATTGATTCTGCAAAAGTTTGTTCATTGAAGGTGCACTAGGTAAAAATTACTCTATTCAATTATAATTGTCCATTAGGATGTGTAGGAATTAAAAAAAATCTGATATATTTTCCTCACCAAAATTTAAGTTATTACCATTTTATGAATTAATTTTTAAATATATATTGCTCTTTTGGTAAAGAATTTCACATAACACTAATGGTACAATTATTTTCATAAATAAAGTCAAAAAAGTATTTCTAAAGAAATTTAAAATAAATTGCCAGGAAACCACTCCTTTTAGTGAGTTAATAGCTCATAGCAATTATAATTAACTAAAGTAATTTGAAACTAAGAAACTTCAAAAAAATAATAAATGTGAACTTTTTGCGTATCCACAAGTCTTTCATTCCATAGCTTCTCAAATGTTGCATAAGTTTTCAAAGTAATCTCCATCTAATCTAAGTTTGTGCATTAATTTTATAGAAAAGTTTTCTTACACTGCTGCTTAAGTTATGATAACTCCAACTTATTTTCATATCCATTATTTTTATATATTAAATATGCTGCATTGTTCATTATATTGCTCAATAAACTGAAACATATGTTTTATTATCGCAATATTATCGTACTATATTGTTGTCTGACTGAATGTAATTGTTCACGTGTCTGTTAAATAAAAGTTAATGGACTTGTTAATAATAAAATGATTTTATTAATAACATGATAATAATTAGCAAAATGGATTTTTTATCCATATAGTTTTATTATTTCAGCATATTATTATTGAAGATAGTGAACATAGCTCTTTGAGTCGTCCAGATCTGTTGCACTCCACTGCAAAGATGTAGCTGTACTTGAATTTTTTCTTATAGAAATAAATCATTCGACTAAGAACTAGAGAGCAAAGTTCAACATGTCTAAGCTCAGACTCTCCAGAAAGTATTTCCAAGTATCCATCAATTTCTAAAATGATTGATATAATGTCTCTTAGACGATACCGATACCCTTGTAAGCTAGATGTACGCTATTGGGACTATGTCACCTTAATATGCTGTAAAGCTCGTGTTTCTTATCGGGCTCCTAAACTTCTGTTGAGGCATATGCTTCTACTATTGTTTATCTTTATCGCATTCTGGTACTAAATCATGCTGTGATAACTCTGAAACAGATCCGCTGACAATCTGTAAGTCAATGTAATGCTGTCTTTCTTATTCAGGAGATATTCTCAGACTTCAAATAAGCGAGTGATATGTTACCCTGTACTCTAATTGAAAAAAGTTCAGATGAAGAATAGAATTTAAGCTTTTCAGTATCGTATTTGTGCAGTCCTTTCATAGCAAAAGTCTTAATCGGTTTTTGAGTCCATAAATTATCTCATTTTGCTTGATTTTGATTGTGGATAAAATTGTTTTTCTATTTTTCATGATAATTTAGAATGAAAAATTATATCTTTTAGGTTAATTTCGTTAAACTCCCAGCTTTTGATGAAATTTTTTATTAATTTTTACAAAGATTGTGATGTCAAAGCCAAAAGGCTCTGTGTATTTTAAAGGACTACAAGAAACTGCGTCTTATTTTAGTATATCTTTCCTTTCAGATAATCTCATAGAAAGAATTCTAAAACTGTTTGATCTGGGGAACTAGACTGTCAATTAATATTTTAATTTTTTGTAACTTTTCAGTGGGGTGCATTTTTCAACGGATAGAATATGGCTGTAAGGGCAGCAACGAGAAATGACTGCGAAATTCTCATTGTGTCTTTACAATTGAGGAGCGTCGGAACAAATACCGATAAATCGCTTTCATGTTTTTTGTGTTTTCTAATTTGGAATTGAACGAAATGTATCAATTTATTGATGTTGAAATCACGGTTTGGAAACCTAAATTCTGCATTCATGTGTATGGTACTTTTTGAGATATAAAAAAAACAAAATAGACATATCGGTTTTTGACCACACCAACAGGATGTATCGGTTTTTGATAAAACATTGTAGGATATATCGGTAGATTAGGTAGTTTCCAATCACTCAATAGCGCTCTAAGCCATAGTGCTTCTTGCGAAGATGCAGCCAAAGCCATGTACTCGGTTTCGGCAGTTGAAAGTGCGACCATTGGTTGCTTCTTGGAGTTCCATGAAATACTTCCTCCTTGATACTTGAAAACATACCGAGTAGTTGATTTTCGCTCATCTGTATCTCCAGCCCAGTCTGCATCACTGAATCCTTCTATTTTACCACTAGTGTCTCTTGTGAACTCCAATTTGTAATGACTTGTTCCTTTTAAATGCCGAAACATTGTCTCCTGGATTGTTGTTATATTTGGATAATGTACGAACCGCAAATGCTAAATCTGGTCTTGCCACTTATGCTGCATACATTATAAAAACAATTGCTTCTTGATATGGCACACTTCGCATACGCTCTTCATCTTCTTTGTCTCTTGGGCAAAGCTCTTTAGAAAGTTTTTTATTTATACTTATCTAATGGGGTATATATTAGCTTGCATTCCTCCATGTTAAGCCTTAATAGTTAAATCATGTGTCGCACTACACAGCTATGGATATGACAGTTTTTGACAGAATCAAATGAGTCAACAATGAAATATGCTTAGGATTTATCGGTTTATGTTCAGATTTGGGTATTTTGCGGAAGGATTTGGAGCTGATTTATCAATTTTCGACCAGGACATATTGACGATAGAGAAAGATGTGTAGGAAAACCAATTGAAATCATTAACAAAAAAAAGTGAAAATGTCATTTATCGGTTTTTGTTTCGACGCTCCATAATTTTGGAGTTGTGACGATCACTTAGTGTACTACTATTCAAAATCAGAATATTAAAAACTAAAAGCGTAAAGAAAAATTATTGCTTCATTCTAAAGTAACGAATTATTAAATAAGCCCTGTACAATCTAAAGATATGCTCACTTAACTTCATTATGCTGCTTATCTTATTAACCAATTCCGTTTTCTTATCTTTTTCAGTTTCAGCATTTTAATGATCATAATTAATATGCAAAATATGATGACAACCAGTTCAATGAATACAAAACATTTGAGTGTCAATGACGAAAATATCAATGGTTTACGTAATCGTGGACGGTAAGTTAAATAAATCTGAAGAGCTCTATTTATTAGCAAATTCCCCATATACTAACAAAAATTTTGTATTTTCTTTATTGTCAACATTACTGTCAAAACTAACAATAACCTACTAACAACAATTAACGCCATCTATTATTCATATCAATAACAACCGTGCAGCTCAGAGCGTGCATCCAGTTTAGCGTTGCCACATAGTTCACTGCTTGATTTCTATGATAAACAACAAGAACAATGCAATTCAGTTGCCTTGTTGCCAACAAACATAAATGTTGTTGTACGACGTCATTCTTCGCATTATTATCCAATGTTAGAGGATAAACAACAACTGCATGAGCAGCAGCAGCAGCAACAACAACAGTATCATTACCACCAGCAAAAGTCAACAAAACTATCAGCTACAACAATGTTTACTGGTACAACTGGTTTACCAACATCAACAGTATTGATGACGACAACAACATCAACTGATGCCGCATCAACACATTTTAATTTCAATAATAAAACAACAGCCAATCAATATCTACTGGTAGGTGGAGATGACATGTTATCGACAACGGTGGCAGCATCATCGACGACGACAATGCCAAGTGTTGTAAGTTCATAAATCAATTGAGGAAGCTAATCCTATTAACAGCCCTAAATGGTCAATTAGTATTACAATGGAACAACATGCCATTTACCAACAATGGCGAGGAAGCATTATCATCGAACACATGCACCCAAGTTGGCAAACAATGCCTTTGCTAAATTGCTAGCAGCATGAAATTGCAAAACTAATGTGTACCTTTCGGTCGCACAGATTCAGGCCAGTGTCACAAATAATGCTGTGAGGCATTTGTGCTTTGGAAAAGCAATCAAATTTGCAATTATAATTATTCTATCAATATGATTTCATACGACAGCTAATTAATTTAAGAGCTCGCTTTAAATTTCTTTACACAGTTGGCACTTTTGATTGATTTACTTTAAGAATTCTTTCGCTCGGCAAGATGATTTGCAAAGTTGATTAAGATAATTGATTGCAGGCAACTTTATGATTTTTGTTTTTGAAAATTGCAAGCAAATTAAGTTGACTTTTCTTTACAGTCTTTCCAACAAGAGGGTAGCTACCAAAACTTAATATGATTATTGGCGCGAATAAAATCACTATTTTGTTTCGTTGTTTAGTTTTTAAATTAACATTTTCTTATTAAAAGCTCGATCACTAAATTGTATTGTAATCATTATCACATTTTTTAATGTTATAGAAGTAACAGCGAGAGAGTTCACAAATTTTGACGGAATTGTTCATACACCAAAACAGCATTAAGCTTAGGATATGTCGCAACTCCATAAAAATTTACATTCAGTGGAAATATTAAACCTTCTCAAAATTGTACTCAAAAGAAGTATTATATTTGGCGGACAGTATCGAGGCGACCAATAGCTATTAGCTTTACGCCCGACAATGAATAAGCTCAATTGAGCTTACCATAATATTTGAACTTGAACTTCTTTTAATAAGGTAGTTAAAAAAAATCCACATTTCATATTTTGAAACCGCATATAGCCCCATTCGAATGACACATTGTACCACACACATAACTAACCTTAACGGCTTAATAATAACTTTGACGTAAAGCATTTCACTTATTTTTTTATCTGTCGACTAAAATTTAAACACCCTCCTCAATCAACAGCAGCACCAAAATCATGGATCACCACAGATTAAATTCCAATCCATGCTTCCATACTGTTGGCAGTTAAGTCGCTCAAAGCCATTAATCACATTCAAAAGGGAAAACTTTTACTAATATTCACTTCAATTTTCGTTTTCTTCCACTTCTTCTCCTCGATTTCAGGTAAATACTAATATACCTTTAGCGGCAACAGTAACTTCACCTGTAACAAACGGTCTTTCAACTCCACCACCACCAATACCCAAGCGCACATTTCGTGGAAAATACGCTTGGAATTGTGGGGCACCCATAGCAGCATCATCAGCAGGTGCTGCAACACTACAGTCTGTAGCATTATCGCCCACGAAAAGTCAACAACAAACAGAACAGCAGCAAACCATCTCCACAGGACATAACATTTTCAATTTCTATCAACATCAGTCGCAACAACAACAACAGCCACTCGTTTACTACCAACATCAGCAGCAACCCTATTACCATCATAGCAGCGCAAATGTTGACTCAGCTCAGCAAGCGCTTTATGTAGACATTGCTCAACGTCAATTATACTCGGATATTGGTTGCCTTGATTCTGGCACAATTTCAGACGATGACCGCATGAGTTTGGAAAATTCCGTCTTTGATGAGTCGCTTTCGTCGACACCAGTCAAGACCGCTAATGCGGTAAAGTCCGCAGGTGGTTTCGTTGGTTTACTTGCGGGTAAGACATTAGCCGCACTCACCAACGATTTGAGTAACGCCGCTAAACGTGCCAACCGCTCATCCAGTAGTACTGTGGACTCTACTACGACTACTGCATCATCTGGTTATGGTTCGCATAGCGAACGTTTAGCCTCAAACTCAACTACAGCAGACTTTCGCAGTCGCTTCTCATCGGTTGATACGCAATCGTCACTAGACAGTAGCTTGGCCGAGAAACCCAGCGATTCACCGTTGTCTAAAGATTCCTTTAAGATGGAACGTACGCTGCTAAGTGACAACATGATGACAGATTATAATCAACTCAATAACAATCACACTACAATCAATAACGCGACTAGTCTCTCGCCTAGTAATAACAATACATTGGGTCGTCACAGTCCACAATTCTTGGGAGGAGGCAATGCAAAATTACCAACTGTACCAGTGCGTAAACAATATTCAATACCTTCAAAAATCCCTCCACCTTTACAACAGTCAGCCACAAATATCTCTCAGCAGTCATTGAGCAATGGCAGTAAGACTTCTTCTGTCTCCACCTCGACTTCGACATCATCGGCAGCATCAGCTGCTTCGGGTACTTCTTCAGGTTCATCCATGTCAATCTCAGCTGCTGGCGGTGGTAACTCTGCAATCTCGCCAGTGTCACTGCAACAGTCACAATTATTGAAACGTCCAGGTCAACCACCAACACCTCCAAGCCGTACACAAGGTCAAGGCTCTTTCGATAGTGTGACAGGGCAATTATTGTTCGGCAATAATAAATTGGAAGCTGAATTGTCGACAGCTATGAAATCGGTAGCCCCCCCACCACCATTGACTGTTCGTAACAAGTTAGTCAAGCATAAGCCCCCACCAATCGTATATCCGAAGCTACATCAACGTCAAGATTCTAATCTTTCTAGCGATAGTTATTCAGTGACATCCAGTCCTGGTTACAATTCAAAGAATTTGATGGATGCACCACTGCTACAAAATGCAGCACGCATAAACAAAGGTGCTCCTGGCATGGCAATTCGACATCAAGACTCTAGCGATAGCTTTGGCATGGTAGCTTCACGCTATGCTATTGGCAATCCAATACCACCATTACGCGGTAAAGTTAATTATCGGCAAGATTCCACAATATCCAGTGATAGTTTTAGTCAAACTTCTAGCCCCGGTTATAATTCCAAAATAATGGAAGCGCCACTCTTACCTTTGGTGAACCGCATCTGCAGTGGTAAACATAGCGAATAAATCAACCTTTCGAACGCTTAATTAATTTCTATTTCTTTTAGTTCCTGCTCCAATCGTTTGCAAGCAAAAGTTGCAGAACGAAACAATAGATGAGCTGGAACAGCAAACAGTAACCACATCGCCGCTTACAAAATGTACATCAACTCCTGCCAGTCTGCAGACAATAGTACGCTTTCAGAATGGTGCGCCTAGCACAACATCGCTGCAGCATAGGGTAAGTTTCATAGACGTGGTAGCTTAACCTCTCCTAATCTCCTTTCTGTTTAGATTGTCAATCGACGCAAGAGTTCCAATCCCTACATAACCAATGGACGTCTGAAATTTCGTTTCTTTCAAATTTTGCTTAATGCTTTCGCTCTGCTGGCCATAGCGGGTGGCTTAGCCGCATACTTTAATGCCTACCCCACCATTAAGTTTGTCAACAAGACTATCATCAACACAATACGCGTGGAAGAAGTATCAACTATAGGCAAAAATCCTGCGCCTGGCACTTGTTTGCCAATAATTGTTAAGTTTTGCCAAGGTCCACAAATACCCTACAACTACACAGTATTCCCAAATTACATTGGACATTTCGGACAAATCGAAACACAGGTGGTAGGTTCAATTTTGTTCAGGAATAGTGCACATTTCATTTATATTTTGTTTCTTTTCTCTCACTCTTCGCTATTAAGGATCTGGATAACTATGATGCATTAGTTGATGTGCGTTGTTACGAGCTGGTCTCGCTTTTTCTATGCACTCTATTTGTGCCAAAATGTGGTGCCACTGGTTCTACAGTGCCGCCATGTAAGACACTATGTACCGAAACTATGCGTCGTTGTGGCTTTTTCTTCGATGTTTTCGGTCTCAGTTTGCCAGAGTGGTTGAATTGCAAACTTTTCAAGGACTTTGAGAACCCAGAGGAATGTGTGGGCTTGGAGCAGGTACGCGATGTTATGATAGCGCTCAGTAATCCAGTCTGCAATGGCTTTCAATGTGATCAAGCACGTTGCATACCTAATGATTATGTTTGCGATGGACATCTAGATTGCATGGATCAAACAGATGAGTCAAGTTGTGATCGTTGTGATGCCGATTCTATATACTGTGGGGAAAACCGTTGTATAAGTTCGAAGCATATCTGTGATGGCATAGTAGATTGTCCGTACGGGCAAGATGAACGAAATTGCAGTAAGTATTGGCATAACAAAATAACTAATTGTTTCGATTTTCAAAGGTCTATATTTGTATTACAGTACGTCTCAGTGAACGTAACGGCGATTTGGGTAAAGGTGTGTTGGAGGTTTTCCGTATAAATACACATGAATGGACGCCAGCTTGTGTAAAGAATTGGGATCGCTCTGTTTCCCCTACGGCAGTTTGTTCAATGCTCGGTTATAACTCGGTGAATGCAACAAGCGTAGTGACACAAAAAACACATCGACCTTTACTAACTTCAGTTAATGTTTCCACTGATATTTGGAAGATGTATGCAAAAAAGCGTTCTAATCTAATGCAGGAGTTTGCTAGTTGTAAGCCAGAAGAAGATTATCCAATAGCAGAGCTTACTTGCGCTAACTTTGGTATGCTTATTACTAAAATTGTTTTAGCTAAAGATTGATAAGTCTCTTCTCCATAGAATGTGGCAAAGTGAGACGGCGTCGACATGACAGTTCGAAGATTTCACGTCGTATAATAGGTGGTGCTCAAGCAAATCCAGGATCTTGGCCATTTTTAGCAGCAATTTTAGGTGGCCCTGAAAAAATTTTCTACTGCGCTGGTGTTTTAATATCAGACCAATGGGTACTAACAGCATCACATTGTATTGGAAAGTAAGTTATAAGCAACTGCTTATTTCGAGAGTACAAGTTTAACTTTCCAGTCAAAAATTGGTTTTTGTAGTTAGCGGTTTTTTTTTTGACATTCGATTTGTATAGAAAATAATTTTTTTTTACGGAAAATTGAGATAAATGAAAAACGGGCCATTTTAGATGGCAGTGTGAATGCTGTATTACGAAATTTTTTGACATGTGTTTAATATAAAATTATAAACGCAGTCACGTGCTTCGATTCCGTGCTACCTTTTACAGTAAAACTGTCATAAGTATCACAACCTACTATCAGGATATCGTTCGCTTTTTTGGCAACACTGACAAGCATATCCCTTACCTCCAAAGATGCACTGAAATCCTTTTTTTCCACAACACTATACTCCAACTCTACGACACTTAATTGAAACAGGCTAAATGGGTAAAATAAAACGTGAATGTAGGGCGTTCCCATAAGAGCGCCAGATCCTTAAAATTAAATTAAAGGGATTGAAAAATTCCAAATTCATGTTTAGCGATATTTTGGATATGGAAAGTTAAAATGGAGCCACCTGTATTAAGTGTCACCTATATTAAATTTTTCAGTCACACTGTTATTGATCTGGACGATTGGACAATACAACTCGGTGTAACGCGGCGTAATTCTTTTACATATTCCGGTCAGAAGGTTAAAGTTAAAACCGTGATACCACATCCCATGTATAATACGCTTATACCACATGACAATGACATAGCGTTATTTCAGGTTTGTCTCAAACTTCTCGCGGTAATGCCTTCTAAATATATTATTAAATAACGCTATTACTTTTAGCTGGCTCAACGTGTATCCTTTCACGAACATCTACTACCGGTATGTTTACCGCCTGCAAGCATAAAACAGCTAAAAACCGATCAGCTTTGTACAGTTATTGGTTGGGGTAAAAGTCAGGATAACAATCGTAAGTAGCAATGAATTTGTAAAGTATTTCAAGGTATATCATATCTCATATATGTACTTACAAAACAGCTAAAGCTACATATGAACCTATCGTCAACGAAGTACAAGTTCCCGTAATACGTAGACAACAATGTGATGAATGGCTTGACAATCTGACGGTATCTGATGGTATGATATGTGCTGGCTTTGAGGATGGCGGCAAAGATGCATGTCAGGTATGAATATAAAATTTTTAAAGGATCAATATTAAGATACACTTGAAATAGTATTCCTTATTAAATCAAAACTTAATTTTAAACGTCACTCATGTTTCGTTTCCTTGCTGTATATTTCTTTATGCCACATACTTTCTAACTAAAATCTTCTTTCATTTTAAGGGTGACTCCGGTGGTCCACTACTCTGTCCTTTTCCCGGTGAAAAAGATCGCTGGTTTGTTGGTGGCATCGTATCTTGGGGCATTTTGTGTGCTCATCCCAAGCTACCCGGTGTCTATGCAAATGTCATTAAGTATATTCCATGGATACACGAGCAAATACAGAAATATACAAAACCTAGCAAAGAAGAAGAAAAAATATCAAAATTTAGTAATGTACCAGGTGGAGGCGCAGGTAGCTCATTGAATATATCACCTGGAGCAAGTCCTTACAAAAGTAACAGCAGTAAAAAACAATATGGCAGCAACAGCAATCAAAATCGTAGTCCAATGGATATCGATTACTATGGGAGTTATGAGAAAACTTAAGTTATGTTTAAATAATTTTAATTCGAGTTGTGTAAAAGTTACTACATAGCATAGTGTATTTTTATGAGTTTGTTACCATCCGGACAATACTTTTTTATAAGTTCCTCGAACCATCCAATATATGGAAAGATATAAAGAAAAAATATTAAGTTCTTTCATATGTCAAAAGAGTAGACTAAGCATTAGAATATATCATATATTTATCATTAAATAAACATGACGCAAAAATTACACTGCAAAAAAAAATTAAATTCCACTATATACAAGAAAAATTTGAATGCATCATATCCAAAAGAAATTACTTTCCGCTGTAAAATCGTTGAAAAACGATATAAAATAATAAAAGTTTGCAAAACAAAAAGATTCATAAAATTTAAGAATAAAAGTTATTTAAAAAAAGTTGTGCTTTTTTATAGTTTGTATAATAAATCTGTGATTTTGTGAATTAACCTACATACTACCTATAAAAAAAATTTTAACACAGATTTGATTCAGAATTTTATTTAATGCACAACATTTTTTATGATGTAAAAGTTGTCGATTATAGAAATCATATCCCTTAACTTACAATATCAATTAGAAATACATACATACATACACATATAAAATTATATTTATATATTTTAAAATTTGTACCCTGTTCTGCATAAGTGTAATAATCTACAAGTGCTCGAATTTTCAGAACATGACCTTTTTAAAGCTCATTTTAATACCGCAGTCAATCAAAAGTCAATTTTCTTATAAGAACCCCTTTTATCATTTTTGGAAATCATAAAATTTTGAAATATACATATACCCTTTTAAAATATACAAAAATAATTATTGTGACGTATTGGGACTTTACTAGTTTTAATCCATTGAATCTGCGAAATAATTTTCGAAATGTTTTAAATAAATCAATATACTTTGTATCATTTTGTTTTTTCTAGCACTCGCATCCAAAACAACTCTTCTTTATTATGATCAAGAGCTTAGGATTAATTTTTTTAGTTTACCAGTATACTCTTTGAATATTTAAAATATTTAAACTTAAAGTTTCATTAAAATTTAAAAAAAAAAAAATTTTGTATTATTTATTATTTATTTTTAATTTTTTTAATTATTTTTTAATTTTTAAATAATTTTTATGACAAGAAAAAGTACGGATTTTGCTTAGAAATGTTTTTGTTGCCATAGTTTTAAAAACAACTGGATATATAGCTAAATGACTGAAAGCAAGGCATCAGCAGGATTCTGTTGTCTTCTAAAATTTTTGACAGAGAACAGCTTAAATAAAGAAGACGTTTGCAGGTCTGAGTCTCGAGGATTTCACTAACTTTACGAATTTTCATGTAGGATAAAAGAATTCAGATCTAATAAAAGAAAACTTTTAATAATTTTTTTTTGGAAAAAGTATTTTTGAAAGATTGATTTATTTATATATTAATTCGAAATTATTTCGCTGAATTATTTATTGCTACTGGATTAATCGTGAGACCTTATTTTTGAGCAATTATTTAAACAAAATGAAATACCCTTAAAGAAAACAAATCATAATGTAATGTTCAGTAAAAAAAAATAATCATTTACACAATAAACATACATGAGATATGGTATTTTAAAGAGCAACGTACATACATTAAAAAGTAAACTACACACATATTACAAAAAATATAAAAACATTGGACAATAATATACCAATTAATTAAGAAAGCAAACGAAACCTAGAAAAAGATAAAACTAAGCAAAAAAAAAAAAAAAAATGGAACAAAAATAAATTTTAGAAAATGTTAATTTTAGAGATTTGTCATAAAAATTAAATAATTCAACTTATGAAGATAATCAAAGATATTGAGTGTTTAAAAAAAAAGTTGTAAAGTCTTAAGAGAATTATTATATTATTTTTATACAAAAACAAAATAAATGAAATAAAATACTTAAATGCATGCTATTTTAAATAGTAACGCAGAGTAAGAAATAAAAGTAGGAAAATGTATAAATGTTACAAGCCTAAGAAACTTGAAAGTTGCAAAAGTTATTCAAATAGCATAGACTAAATGTAAGAAAAAATATTTATACAAAAAATATATAAAAACGTAAATATAAGAATGTGTTGAATTGAAAAATTGACAATAAAAATCTACTATAATATATAATAATTAAGATAGAAACCAGACAATGTACTGAAGACAATAAGAAATATATACATAATACATACTGAAAAAGATAAATGTGCTTCAAGTAAAAAATATATATACACATACATTTACATATATACATAAATAATCAAACGAGAAAAAAAAGTTATAATAAATATATAAAATTAAGTTTAAATTAGAAAAGTTTTGAAACAGTAAATTGGTTATAAATTATAAGGCATATACATAATATATATGGGTATTCCTATAAAATATTGACTCCACTTTAGCACAAAGATTTAAGCCACTGACAATATTGTAAAAGAAGCTTTGATTTATGCCTGAACTTTCATTATTAGTTAAACCAAGAGTCATAAACTTAAAAACTATAGTCGACAATTTATTTTTAGTTCTTGGCCAATGCAATAAAGACCATTTCAATTAGTACGCCTGAACTTGACAGCTGATCGTGATTATGTTTGATTTTATACCTCTGTCATATTATGACGTTTTGAAGTACTAAAAATTCACTTAATTTCAATCAAAAATAAATCTTTTTAGTCCCTATATATTTATGTTTACTCTACTCATTTTAACATTTTTTTTTACTGAAGCACTCTTTAAATAAAGCTTTTTTTGCAATGTCCCCAGTGACTCAAATTTTTTGTAAAAGGACCGCAATGTTTCAAAGCATTACCCATATATTTATGTACATATATGAAAGAACTATCTGATTTCTTTTTTTTTTTTGTTTTCTGTTCAAAACTAACATGAGTATTATAAATCCTCTGTAATTAAAAATGACTACAAATAAAAGAATATTATTAGAGAAAATTTAAAAACGTAAACAAAATGTTAAATATTTGTGCAAATATTTATATATATATTAAAATAGAAGAAAATTATATGCGTGGGTTTCAGCTTTAACATATAAAAATTATGTACTATGGTAGTATGCATATATACTTATACACATACATACAAATATACATATGTAGTATATTGTATGAATTTATATACAAATGAGTTTAATACTCGTAAAAGACATACATACATCAGTGTTGTGCTATTTACTATTTAATTTGGAAATTATTAAGTTTTATTTCTTATTCAATATATTCTATGTAATTGTTCCTTTTTTTTATCTACAAAACTAAGATATTCATTTATACGGGCACATAAATTTTATCCACAGATCAGGCTCGGTAAATACGAAAGATTTTTGTGTGCTTAACGAAACCTTATTTTCAATATTTGTTTTATAGGTCAAGGTTTTGAGGTATCCTTGCTATAAAGTGTATAAGTGCTAATTTGAGCCATGAACATTTGAATTTAACTCTCACCTGCAAAATGTTGTTTAGTGAAATTCTTTTGAGGGAATCAGATTGTAATAAACATCTTTTTAAAATTTTACCTTTTGTGCTATCAACGTGATGATTTATTTTTGAGATATGGCACATTAAACTTAACATATTTTTAATTCATACAAACACAAGTTGTTCTTTGTATGGCGTTAAGGTGTCTGTATATCAACGAATGATAATATATAATTCTATTGAAAGGCTCACAAGGTCACAATTAATAGCGAAATGTTATTGCTGTCAAAACAGATTTCTGTATGCGACAAATATCTTCGGAAATGCGACAAAACAGCGTTTTTTGTACTCTAAAGCAAGGATATAGTAAAATTCAAATATAAATTATTGGATCTAACTGATCTGATATCTGGATATGCTCAAGAACTGTTTTTAAAAATTTATTTTGTTTTTAAATTTGTGATCACTAGCTTTTTATTTTAAAATTATGAAAACATTTTATTCATTGCATTACATTTTGGAAATAAATACATATATAACAGTGGATGCATGTTATGCTTCACAAAAACGTATTACAGCTTTCAGTGGTGTAGCTTATATGTATGGTATATTACACTCGACCGATTATCAAAAATAGGTAAGAAAATGTTGAGTGATGAACTTTCAGTCAAACCCTCACGTTCCACGTTTAAGTGAGTTGATGCATCTTTGCCATCGAAATTATTTTTTTACTATCATTAATTTTTTAATATCTTCACTTTTAAACATTATTTCTAGTAAATGTTTTTTATATTTTTTCTTTTTTCATTTCACGATATTAACACAGGCACACATTTTTTACCCAGAATTCACACTACAAACGTTCGTTACATGCGATATACGCTACATACGACCTCATTATCATTCAGAATCCTGAAGTATGTGGCGCAAAGAACGTTGTTTTGAGTTATAACTATTTGAAGTCATCTGTCTCACTACCAGGAATTTGTTCAGTTTATTTCTGTCTTTGATATCACACATTTCACATTTTTAATGAGATATTGTTTGTCACAGGCATTGCATGTTAAACTAAAGATTTTTTCGAATTCCAACAAGAGGAAGACCATTACTAACAGAATTAAGCTAAAGAATATCCTGTAAGACAAGATATATGCTCCAAAACAGCGTTTATTACATGGATACCTCAGAATTCGAACTGATATGAGAAAAGTGAACGAAATTCGTATTAAGTGCACAAAAATCTTTCTACTTGGATTTCTGGGTTTGAATATAAGTTTTTTGTTTTTCCTGTGAAATTTAACACATTTTGCTTCTACTTTAAGAGCTTAATTTCAATCCAATATAAAAATAAAGTGTTGTATTCATGAATTTATATATTTACAAATCAAAAAACCTAAAAAACTAATTTTAAATAAATAATAATATAGTAAAAATAGCTAAGAAAAATAATTTAAACATAGCTGAAGAGATATAACGCTCATTTTCAATTAAAGGGAAAGTCGGCTCGGCTGTTTTATTTGCGTGACAATTTTTAATTAAAAAAAAAAGAATTTTATAAAATCGCATTAAAACAACTTTTAAAACAAGCCCTGGTCAACTTTCCATATGACGTGAATTGGGCGATAAGCTTAATGTAGTAGAAAAAATGTTGTATTTTGCATATTAAGAAATATAAACAAAGCGATGATAAAATAGTGAGCTTCGATAACTGCGATGAACTCTGCAAACATATGAAGCCATGTGAGAATGAAGGTTATAAGTATGAAACAAAATTTTACTGAAATGAGCTTTAAAGTTTTCATCTTTCATACATTTTACATGGAGCATTAGAGCTTTGTCCGCTTGTTTCTTTAATTTTTAAGTCAAGCTGGAGCGGTTTGAACATTGTCTGAGGAGCTCATAGACATTAGGTTTACACTTGTGAGATAGAATGCAAATTGAGAAAAATATAACATGGTACAATCATCCAATCATGTCTTCATATATCGCAGTGATACTCATACTGATTCAAATATTCTTTTTTAAAAACCGAAATGAGCAAAAAGCGTACAGCTCCAAATATTGTATTTTTATTTTAAAACAGAGGATGTTACACTTGAGGGCGTTTTACTCAATATCCAATTAAAAGTTAAAAAAGTTATTGAAAAAATGGCCCTCTTTTTATTTTTGAAACCATTTTGAAGAAAAACATTTTTTTCTTAATTCAGTTCCAAGATATTTGTTGTCCATTCTTTTTTTTATTGGATCTCTTTACATTGTAAAGACTAACAAGATGTGAAACAGAAAAATATTTGGCTCAAAATGATTTCTACTGCTGATTTCATTGCTATTATCATCAAGGTCATCAAAATCACAGACGATAACGCTTATATTAATGTTTACAAAAACTTAAAACGATACAGAAACATGCAAAATTTTTGTTGTAAAAAATATATAGAAACAAGTTTTTTTTTAAGAAAAAAAAGAAAACAATTGTTTATATACCATTTATTTTATACAGAAATACGAATATATAATCCAAAGCTAAATCATAAATCTAATAGATATATTAACATAAAAATGAATTAAGAAAGTATTTTAAAAAGAAAAATGTGTTATGTACAATCAGTTATGTAAACAATTAGTAAATTTATAATAAATTATGTAATGTGAAATTGTGATGTCAAACTGCTTTACTTTTATACTTTGCTTAATATTAATTTTATAAAACTAAAACTAAAGACAATAAAATTCAAAACAATAAAGATGAAAAAGATGTAATAGTAAATAAATATGTTACTATATATAAGTGACGTCATAATTCAAGATATTAATGTTTAATGTAATATTTAAAAATGACTTTTATTAGTCAATTGTTTAAGTATTGATATGTACACACATACATACAAAAGTACATATGTAGTTGCGTAAGTAAAAGTGAAAAATCAAAACGCACATAGATAAAGCTATTACTAAGAAAAAAAATCTAAATATATATACATATACTAAATATTTAAATGTATGTGTAACTCTCCTGCGTAGATATACATAATAAGTACATATGTACATGCATATATACACTGTCATTTATCAAAATATATATTATGTACTAACATGAAACGCTTAGCTTTATGTATTTACAAAAACCAAACAAAACAAAAATCAATTCAAAAGTTACACATAAAAAAAGTATATACACACACTATTAAAAATAGACACACAACAATAAAGAAAATTTAGTAGTTCAAGAAAAAATCATGTTTTAAAATAAAAAAAATTAAATATTTTTGCATAAAGTCCACAATTATTAAGTATTAAAAGTAAGTTTAGTGAATCATATAAGTAAAGCGCAGCCTATTAACTAAATATTAAACAAACACGTTTTGCCACATGACAACAAGACAACGTTATTTATTTCGAATAAAATCGTATTTTTATTATCGAATCATACTCGATATATGTTCCTTTACTTTTGACATAATCCAGCATGAAAGTTAAAATTAAATACCCTGTGTAAAGAATTGTAAGTAAATCAAAATATTCCTTACTTAACCATATATGTAGCTGTACGCATTCGTTAAGTATTTAGTTAATAGCCCAGGCCTTATTACACTCTTATTAGCTCACATCATAATTTTTATTTCACAATATTGTGCTTTATTTAACACAAAATGAGTTTTTCTTAGAACATCATTAGATTTTATAATCTCTAATAACCAAATGTTTACATTTCCATACAAAATTTAATCGAAAGCATATGATGTATATAAGTGACTCGTAGCTAAAATTTTCCCAGGTCTAAAATCGTCTTGGAAAAATTAAAAAACGATCTTTTTGTTTGTTTTGCAATTATGTATCTTGAAAAACGCTGCTTGAACAGAAGAGTAAAAGTAAGAAAACATTTATTATTAAATTCGGCACCAAGGTCCTGCGATAGACTTTCACAGTCAAGTAGTTTAGATATGAGTAGCCCATTTCTTGTAAGATACTTAATGAATTTTTATGAAACTTAATTTACGGATGTTATGTGTTACGGGATCGGTGAGATTGTATGGAAGCTCAAAATAATAAAAATAACGATATTATCAGCAAACAGCGAAAAATTTGTAAGAAAAAGTTTTTAATAATCAGTGAAGTTGAAGAAGATGAAAAATAAGGACTTTAAAACTTTATGCAAACCGGGAACAATGTTTCTGATAATACGTTTGTATTTATTGAAAATATTTTAGTACTTCCCAAATATGAAATTATAAAAAAAAACCTTAACAAAGCCATGTTCCGCCAGAGTAATTTTGAGTAACCTTTGACCAGAAGTCTGTTAAGTGATAAACTTTCGATTAATGTTGTTATTATTTAAATAAAAATGCTGACGTTATCTGAAAAACGGGCACCAGAATCAGCCTCAGCAACAAAAAACTTACAAAGAGCTGTAGTTTTTTGTTAAAAAAATAACATTTAAAAAACACATTTTTGGTGATTCGAGATTATAATCTTTTTTTTTTGGTATAAACACAATTTTGTTAATGTGAAAAAAAATCCAACAACAAAAACCATCTAGTTATGAAAAACGCTTATTTTCTAGAATGCCTATGTAAACTATAAAATATGTGTATGACAGAAATTGTATACAATATATAGATGCAATTTAGGTACTTATGTACTCACAACATAAAAACTAAAGAGAAGTAGTCACATAAATATTTGTAAATTGATGTTAAACATTATAAAAATGCCGTAAAAACTACATACCACAAAAATAAAATAAAAAATGTTTACAAAAAAGCTGAAAAATGTAGCTGAAATTATTAGCATAGTCAGAATAAGCAAACTGATAATTTGGTATTTGCATTTTAAATTTGAAAGTTGAACTAACGTATAGTAAAGTATGACAATAAATACAAGAACTATTTTATTTAGTAAAGACATAGTTTTATAATTGAGCAAACAAAATGGCCGCACTTGTTACATCTGCACAAAATACATTTATAAAACAAAAAGCCGATTTATACATAATAAAATGTAAACAAATGAATTTTATTTTGAATGGCATTGAAAAAAAACTTTGATTTAAAAATATTTTACGGGAAAAATTAAAAGAAATTGGTTACATGATATGTCTATTTATTGTTTTCAATTCGAGTGAGAGACTTAAATGAATGCGCATATACATATGTATATGAAGTTTTATAAAAGAAAAAGCTATGAGATGTTAATAAATTCAAATATTTTTAATTTATAGTACACAGTTTTGTTTTTAATATACAATGAACACATTTATAAACATACATCAATCAAATTACATACCTTAAATAACACACAGTTGTTGATTACATGGTCAAGAGTGCAAGAAAGGAAATGTTTTATTTAGAGCACAATTTTAGTCAAATAATATTGAAATAAAAATATAATGAGAAAAGGATTGATATATACTCAACTATATTAAATATTTAAACAAAAAAAAAAAACAAAAGTGATAATGATGAAATGAAAAAATATTTGTAAACAAGAACATGATTTAATGTTGAAAAATAAATGGAAAAAACAAAAATGCAGTTGAAGTGTTTTCAATTTTTATAAAGTTTAAAGGAAAATAATTTGAAATTAGGGTTAAATCATAATTTGATTATTCGTTTATAGGTTGTCAGCATCTCGCAAATGAAGCGCATATGTTGCTTTGGAAGTAGACGGTGCTTGTTGCTGATCCTCTGGAAAAATAGGTACAGCTGAATTAATAGATCACCTCCAGCTTGTCATAACCTACTACAAGGTTTGATTACTTTATCTTTGTTTGACTGCCGGTAATGCCCAGCAGATACAATTCACATTAAAATTCAAAATAAAAAATAATTTGCATTGACTGCAGTTCTGATTGTAGATTCTTGAGATATATTTATGTATGTCTTCTAATTTTTTGTAAAACTTTTAAAAAAGAGATTATGTATGTATAAAATTTAGTAACATTTTTTTAAAAAAGATATTATGTATAAAATTTAGTAACATGTATCCAATAATATAAAACTGATTTTTATTTATTATAATTTTGTACTGTGGTTTTCAGCAAATTAATAACCTCCCGTTGATCGGGCGCTTGTATAACAGCTGTGCCAGAGACAATCATATTTGCGCCAGCCTGTAAGGAAAATACAAATTAAATAACAATATTTCACTTATCAATAAACGAAAGCTGCGCAAAAAAGAAACATGGCACAATTTTAGCTATTTTAATTTAAAAAAAAAATCTTTCCTTTCCATTATTTTTCATTTAAAATAAAGAAATATTCCAACAAATTCCATTATGCCATTTTCTTGCAGCACTGTTTCATCTAAGATTTTTTTGTAAGCTTTGGGAGAAGTTTTCTTTTCAGTTCATTAAACTCTTTTTAGAATGAGAAATATGGGAGTATACCTTCTACGAGGAGACTTTTTAAGGAAACGCATAAATGAATCCTAAATGAGTCCAATAAAGTATGAGCATTTTGTGAAACGTTTATAGTGAAAAAAATTACTCATTTTAAATTCATATTTCAATTATTTGTGACCATGTTTTAGTCATATTGGTATGTCTTTTACCTTTAGTTAACAAAAAACACAATATATAAATTGTGATACCATTTAAACCTTTTAAAAAATGAGATTTTAAGAATTGATTCTTATTTGCTTAATGGAACATAAAAAATTATAGAAACCTAAGGAATGGAAAACAACATAATTCATTATTTTTAATGGGGTTGACGTTTACCTCTATGGTAATAATAATAAGCTACAAACCTTTGCACAACAGTCAATGGTTTTTGGACCAACACCGCCATCAACTTCAATATCTAAATCAGGATAATGTTGACGCAGCCATTCTACTTTTGGCATCATATCAGTCATAAACGACTGTCCACCAAAACCTGGCTCCACTGTCATTATCAGTACCACATCAGCTTGATCGATGTATTTAGCAACACATTCAACCTAAAAGTCATAAAATGCATTGATAAACATTATTTTTTGTAGATTAAAAGTTTAATAGCTTACACTTGTGCCTGGCTTTAGAGCCAAACCAACCTGCATCCCTGCTTCCCGCACTTTACGACATATTTCTGGAACACATTGCTGTACTGGCTCAATATGAAATGTATACAGATTCACGCCAGCATCTGCCATTGGTGTTATCCATTGTTGCGGTTTAGAGACCATCATGTGGGTTTCAAAAAAGGCGGTCTTATAAAAATAAAATTTATATCTACTTAGAGCTATATCTGTTTTAAGAAAAAAACATACAACATACTTTTATTTTGTTGCGCAAACACTTCACCACAGAGTGACCGAAGGTCAAATTCGGCACAAAGTGACCATCCATTACGTCCAAATGCAAATAGTCGGCACCATTGTCGAGCAGCTTTTGTGATTCAGCGCTTAAGTCAGCGAGGTCCGCATTTAATATGGATGGTCCAATTTTAGCTTGCACTGGCATTTTATCTTTATTTGATTTTTTTGAATTTTGAGCACCGGTGCCGGAATGTTTGTTGCGTTGGGAACAACTTGGAAGTAAATAATTTTTTGAATGTCATATATGTCAAAATAGATATTCACAATAGATAGTCCCCACGTTCCAGTGAAACTCAAACATTGTAAAACGAATATCAAACTGTCGTTCCTTCTGAAATTTTTCAGTGTTGCTGCTCTTCATTGGAAAAATTTTTATTCTGGTATTGAAAAAATCGTATGCGGTTAATCGCATGTCAGAATTTTTCAGTCATACGACTATTTTGCACGCATAAAATCCACCACTGATCCACTGATACTTGGCGGATCGCTTTTCTTCAAGCTACCGCTAACTTATTTGGTAGAAAAACCGAAAAGCATCGCTGCCTTTTTGTAATAAATTATTACATTCATAATAACGAGGAAGGTATAACATTTTTATTCGTTAGTTTGAATCGACTAAAAATCCGAGTTTGTTCTAGATATTTTATAATTGGGCCTTGTCCAGGAAAAGTGGTTGAAATATGCGTTGGCTATCACTCAGAAAGAACGAGCCGACTTTTGTTTCTTTCGTCCAGGCATGGATACGTCGAGTGCGATTTTGAGAATATAAATTTCAAAAAAACATCATATTAGATAGAAAATCAATTTATATCGAATCACCGATAAACACAGCACACCGCACGCACCGTAGTTACAAAGGAGTATGTTAATTTCTGTTTAATTTTTGTAAAAACTGTTTTATTTTTTGATTAACTTTGAATCCAAGAAGTCATTCAAGATCACCGCGGAATCTATTATCAGACATTTTTTTAAGTTATTTTGACTTAGAGACTCCTTAGGGACTAGGAAATTACTCACTCTGTTTTCACCATATTTGATAAAAAATTAGTCTATGAAAATCAAGAATTGACACATTGAAATTTTGTTTTTTGTTTCAGCATCTTGGAACCTCCAACTGATTGGTTTTTAATTTAAAAAGTTTACCTAGTACCGTTTTCGGCCATATAATTTATAAATACATAGTTGATATATTTCAAATTGTAGTCAAATTTGCCGAATATGCATGCGTTTCATCATAATTGTTCTGCAAACACTGATCTTACCTTGTATTTAGTTGGTGGCACGTTTTCTTCTTAGTTCCCATACTTTATTTTGCTTTATAGGCTCGAGTTCCCGTCTTACGGTATTTGCTCATTCATTTTGTTTCTGTAATAACTTCACAAATATCAGCGAAAGATTGTTCTAAAGTCAACCATTTTGACAAATCTTTCCTATATTCTTCTCACTAAATTTCTCAAATTGTCTTCCTGAATAAACGGATCTATAGACACCTTTTCATTTTTCTGCGTTAATTCATCAGGTAAAGCGAAAGTAAATAACACTGGTTTGGGTTTGAGGTTAAATGCTTTCTTTTTACATATTAAATACACCGGTTCGTGATATTATAATTGCTTGCAATTTATTTACGATTTCACTTGTATGTATTTATTTTATTCTTAATATAGTTTTTTCTTTGATATTACTGAGTTGAAAATTGTAAAAAAGGCTTTGTAAAAGTAATGATTGAATTGTACAAAAATTTAAATCAATGAGTTTGGAAGAGTTATTTCACTTTTAAACTTAAATTGAATTCGTAAATGACTACAGTTCATCTTTGGTTTCACTCATCAAACCCGGATACTCTTTGTTTTCAATTGTCACAGCTTTGCAACGTTCCTGTTGCACTAAGAAATCTTTTGCTTCCCATGCTTGTGCACCATCTTTGAAAAGGAAAATTGCACGATTATCATCCACCATATAACGTTCCGCTTGAATGTGATTATTCCAGAGGCTTGTCTGCCACAGCTTGGTTATCGTTTCAGCTTCCTCACGTGTAGGGTTGCCGTCAACGGAAACAAAAGTCATAAGTGTACGTCCTTTTTTAGAAACTTTGAGCAGATCTTCTGGATTACTGGCATCTAAATTGGCGAAATCTATTTTAGGTTGTGGACGCAAATGTTCTGGTAACTCATCTGCTTCAAGTGGTTCCTCGTCCTCCTTTTGATTAAAATGAACTTATTACAAATGTAAATAAGATAACCTTGAAGTTTTCGCTTACTTCCCACTGATCCAGCAAACGTTCCATATCAGCATCGCTGTAGTCACGTATATCCTTTTTCGTCCATTCCGGTTTTTCACCTTCATTGGACTTTTTCGCCAAAATCACTTGTATTATAACAAAGAGTAACACCAAAAACAACGGTGGACGCATTTTTCTTGCAAATAATAAGTTATTTTAAAAGTGCAAATTTTGCGTCTTTGGTGTTGAAGAGAATCTAAACAAATACACGTCACAGTTCATGGTTACAGTTAAACTGTCAAAAAAAGTGTACCCATTCACAATAGATACACACACGACTAAATTGCTATCAGCAGAGTTGCCAGCCCATTTTATAAATTATTTGGCAGATTTTTTTGTCGAGGGTATGAGATACCTAGTTACCACTCATGGTACAATTATACTTGGTAGATGTTTCAAGTACAGATAGTACAAAAAACATTACATGCCTACATTATCAAATAAGCTGGTACTCAAAATCAGACCTTGGTAGTGAAAATCAGAATTTTTTTTACGCTATGCTGTCGTAATGACGCATCATTTTAAAAGTGTTTAATAGTTCTAAGTTTGCAAAAAGTTTATTTTATGATACGTTGTAAACTTTTTAGTAGTGGAATATCAAAACCCCATCTGTCTAACCTGTCAAAGATAGAGTTACTAAAGCTGAAAACAGAATTGGGGCGTGCGATTTATCTTATGTGTCACATCGCACCAAAAAATAGAATCTGTTCTATTTCTCTGCGATAAATTTTGCTAATGTCAATTTTTTACTCATTACAAACGTATAGGAAAAATCTGGACGAAATTGCACGTCCCAATTCTGTTTAGCTCTTAACACAAAAAGCATGTCCTCACCTTATTCTATAATTTGATATTTCAATCACAATAGAATGACAACTAGAACAGCTGTTTTTGTGACAGCCGCTTCTCGGTTTGTTTTTGTTGATTTACGTTTTCGATTCTATTTCGTTACGTTTTCCTTTGCGCATCCAACAAACACATTTGAGATTTTTTTAGTGCTTTTAAACTACTTTTGAGGCGCAGTTGTGAAATCTAAATATTCGCCGCGTGTGTAAAGCAATATTAATGCAGATGATAGAAAATAATAATTGATGGTTTTAGAATAAATAAAAAAAAACCAAAGTGATTTAATAAGTAGAAAAACAAAATAAATAAATAAACGAAATAAAAGTTAATGCGGTGTTAGCACAGCAAAAAAAAAATAATATAATTTGGAATCTGTGTGAGGAGCCGCAGTAGCAGCTGCTACCAATAGGTTTTTTTTTTATGATATTAACCAGCTGTGCTACATTGATGATGTCATCAAATTAGGATTCTATTGAAATATTTTATTAAATAAAACTGAAAAAAAATTGAAGCTAGTGGCACGAAGTAAAGTAATCGATCGAAAAAGAAAAAAATCAATAAAATAAAAATTTAACCGCAGTAAAGCGTAACAAGCGGAAGCCCAGCAACTGCAATATTTGGAGCACCCCTTTTATTGCACATGAACAATAACAACAAGAGCCGTAACTTACAGCAAAAGTAATAACAAAATAACGGTAGCATTTTTCTACCGGACGCAGTGGCTCCAATATGGTTTTCGAATCCGTAGTCACCGATCTGCTAAATAAAATTCTTGCCGACTATGTCGAGAATTTGGATAGCAAACAATTGAAAATTGGCATCTGGGGAGGTGAGTCAAATTGAAAAATTTCATTTTTACATAACTTTTCTTTTTAATGTTTACATTTTAATTTTCTCTTTGCACGCAACTAACTAAATTGGTGTTCTTACGCTAGACATGCCGTGCACCCGCACGATTTAGTCACCGAGTTCTTCATTTGTCACTGTGTCTTCATTTGTTTTTGGGCGCTCATTTTTACATTTTAATTTTCGCATCTATATCGTATACAATGTGACCTTATCCTTCAAGCTTCATGCACTTCATTGCGCTGCGCTGCGTTGCTCCTCGTTGTTGACCTAATTTTCGCACGTTCTGAATGTAAATTTGTTTGGTTGTTTACTAAATTGAATTTACGTTCGCACGCACTTAGAATTATGCTATCTTTATTTATATATAAACACCCATATCATTTATATGTACATTTGTTTTAGAAATGAATTGATGTATGGCGTCTTTTTGCTATGTGCCTTGTGTTCGTCGTTGTTTATTTTTGCATTTGGATTTTACTTGGCAGAAAACAATAACAACTGTTGATTAATTTAGTCACAGTGATGGCGTTTTGTTCTGTTAGGTATAGTTGTTGCAAATGTTAATTGAAATTATTTGGTTGTGGGCGAAATTGGTAGGATGATAAAATGTTCAGAAATGGCTGTAGTTAAACCGAATCCGCAAAGGGAGAAACTAAAACAAAGTTAATGTAATAGTTCAGTGTCTGTAGGGTTTTCCTACGGATTGCTATCGCCGTATGTGAATTAAAAATAAAACTTCTAGATGATGCATCCATATATCTGAGTAAATAATTTTTTGTTTTTATATTTATTTTCCGCAAACACATGTGATTACGAGGAAAATAAAAAATGCTCTCTTAAGTATAACGCTTTTGATGAAAAAATAAGATTTAGAGTTTACATTTTGCTTAGCAAATACTAGGAGCGTGATAGCTACAGTCTAAGCGTTTAAATTTTTATTTAGTGTAGGTACAATGAAATTAAATACTGTGTAACAATGAAAGCTCAAAAAAGAAGTTTCAGAGTAATAGTTAATCCTATATATGTATTCATATTTACATTTCCTTTAATAAAGTCTTCAAAAACGGTATTTCTCACTTTCGAAACTTACTGAAACTGTCTAGTATCCTACTAAAATTTACGTATCAGGATGCTCCAAACATTTTAAGTGAGTTTAAGACATTTAGAAGATTTATTATGATTACATCCCCAAGTGAAGCATACTCTACAACAAGCTTTCGGTTCCTGCATAATTTACCTGTGAGGATCTAAAGTGAAAATTAAAAACGCCTTTGCTTCAATATTTTAGTTTTGTAAGACTAAATAATACTTTGTCCATTTTACCTCTTAATGCAAACTATACACAAGAAAGTAGCAAGAGGAGATCAAGCAGAGAAAAATTGTTTTTCTTAAAAAGAAAGTTCCAAATTTCCACCCAACATAAATTTATTGCTACCTCGATGTGAAATCGATAAAAAGAAAAACATTTTGAATCATAATAATTTTTGGATTCACTTTCATGTCACTGACATATTCACAGCGACGTTGCCAACATTAGTTTTCAATCTTAAACTGCCCTCAAGGAAATGAAAACTTTCCACTATGTATACTAAAAGCATTCTCTAAAATTTTAATAACATTCTTATTCGTATCACACTCCATTTATTTTGTATACATGTTGTCGTTGTGGATAAACACTCCTTCTCACTCCTTAAAGAATGTTTATAAAAACAAACCTTCCCGTTGCGTTTGGAATGTTTATTTACCAATTTCTTTAAAATTTGTAGACGCATGTGGCTCACTACTTTAGGAATACATATAAAAACTATCCTATAAATTGCTTTGGGAATGTGTGTAGAAACTTTGCTAAAAATTGTTGAGAATAATTATAGTCAATGTCTTAGAAATAAAATGCTGCATATAGTTATTCTAAAAGAAAAATGGTTGAAACAATGCTAGCAAAACATTCCCACATGTTTACGAATGCAACAATGTGGAAACCTTTCTTAACCTTTTTAGCTAACTATCAAGAGCCACTTTAGAAAAACGATTGTAATAAAAATCTTTCCCTAAATTACCAAAAGATAGTTACTAACTATTCAAAAATTTTCAATTTGTCTTTCATGTGAACGCATTTTGTATTATCCTTGAAACTGGTAATATTTTAATTATTCTTAATTTTTTCCCTCCATTTTCGATTTCTAATCGCCTTTTGCATTTTGCGCTCGAAACTAAAATAATGCACTTGAAATATTCAAAACGCTTAGAAAGTACTGAATGCATAATGCAACATAAATATACAAACCAGAATATTCCGTAGGTTCACAATGATGATAACTCAAAAAAAGAAGAAAATATTGCTTAAAAATTTTTTGGTTTTAGAGATAACTAGTTATCATGTTTTGTGTTAAGTTACAAAAAAGGAACCCCTTAAAACATGTATTCAAAAGTATATAAAAATATTCAACGTGCTAATACTTTGACCACAATTTTCCTTTTAAGAAATTCTTAGTCATATAGTTATCATGATTCAAACAGTCCAGCTGAAATAAATTTTAATTTTAATTTAGTAGAGTGTTGCTATTAATTTAATTTTATTGCGATCATTTAATTAAAAGTAAATTGACCAAATTGTTAAAACAAGTAATGTTTTATAATCACAAGCATATGCTTTTTAGTGTAGGTTTTATTTAGAAAATTTTTGCAACTTCGCATTAAAAATTATAAAGACTCTTAACAACTAGTGAATGAGCTCATTTATATGAGTTTCTACTTGAATTCTCCTTTTTAAAAAACTCAACTAAAAAATATTTACCAATTGCTTTAAAGTTTGTGTAACTAATTATTTTGCAAAACAATAAAAACCAAATTGCCACTGATTAGTCATAAATACCAAAAAAAAAAAGACAATGCTGCGTGTTGTTTTGAAATAATATTAGAATCATTATTCTTAAGTTTGTTTCGTAGTATTTTTGTTAATCCTCATTGACAAATTGGTGCTCTTTCTAAATTTTAAAAAGTCAATTTAAATACATAATTTATTCTACATGCATACAGTGCATGAGTATGTGTACATATGTATGTTGATGAATGCAGCCGGCATAAACAACATCAATTCTTATCTTTACTTGAAAAAAAGAAAATAACAAAGAGAATAAAAATGAATTAACAACTAGTAAAATAAACACTTTACCATTTTATCTGTCTCTGTTCCGATTTGTTTTTTACTTTTATTAGACATGTGGGATCGTACACAAGTCGACGGTTTTGTTTTTACAGTAATACGAGCAGAACTGGGTAGCAATGATTACTTTTCGATTCCACTTCCAGAGAATTGGTATTTGAAATCGACTTTTTTAACTCCACGTCAAAAGTAATTGATTCCGTTTTTGATTTCATTCCAGAAACCAAAATCTGGAATTGTAAAATTTTATTCTGTTCTAAGGAATTAAAATCCAGAATTACTGCCAATTTCATGGCAAAAGCAAAATGTTTGTATCGTCGATTACATTTCAGAAATCAAATTTTTGTATTGAAAGTTTCGCATTCCAAGAAAAAATTAATTCGGAATTAACCTTTTCAATTTCACGACAAATGAATAGCTTTCTTTGTTAATTTCATTCTAATTCTAATTGAAAAATTTTAATTCGGAATAAAAGTTTTGATTCCTGGAATGATATCAACAAAAGATTCAATTACTTTTGCCATGGAATTTAAAAAGTTAACAAAGAAAAAATTTTTCTATTCCATATTTTGATTCCTGAAATGCAAAGTTCACAAAGTCTCTGAATTTTAATTCCTAGGCATTGGATTTGATTACCATAAGTACTATTCCTACCTAGCACTGATTACGCATATGTTTTCTTCAGTTTTTAATATGTACTTTTCCACTGGTTTTTTTGTTTTGCTCTTTCTTATCAAGTTTTTTTCTTTTCTGCAGCGTTTAAATAGAGTCCAGTGTGCTATCAATGCCATCGTAGCCTAGTACTATAGGTTGATGCACAGCCACTTGTTGCTGTTGTAAACATTCAGTCGCATTGTTGATAATCATCTATTCATTTTTCTCTTTTCTGTGCATTTGCTTTGAGTTCACGACTAAGTGTCACTCATGGAATGTCTTTAGAAAATATTTTCTGATTATTGTTCTCTCTAACATACAATTCCATGTTGGAATTGTGTGTCAATTCGATTACGCGTTGGTATTTCTGCTTTAATTATAAATTAATTTTACTGTAATGGGAATTCCGGGGTATCAAATTGGGACTGCATAGTACAAAGTTTGCTATAATTTATGCACTGATATTTTCTGTTAGAATTCTAAGTTAAATAGCTATGAAGTTTGAAAATTTCTAATTTTCAAAGAGAATATTTTTGAAAACAGTTCATGAATATTGATGATAGAAATAATAGGTTTGAGTGATAACGAAATAAGTTACAATTTATCTTTTCGAAATTTTCCGACGAAATTTTTCAATTTTAGTGAGCATGGTATTTTTTTCGCTGCACCTTATTTTTTGTGAGGTTTTAAGGTTCTAGAATATTCTACAAGTTTCCGGTATACATACATATGTATGTACAAACGTGTCAATGGTTTATGAAAAACTACGTCTGGAATGTGCATTTGCTATTTCATCCGGTGGTGTACAAAATTCATTAGATGTTGCTTAAATCAGCGCTAATATTTTATGAATATTTGTTGCTGTTTAATGCACCCTATGATGCTAAGCATGTTCGTTACAGTTTCTACTTACTTATTGGCTTAAGTGAATTTCCCGTAGCATATTCGCGACACTACATTTTGCAACAAAAGCGGGCACAATCTAACCGCGCATGTTGTTTTACTATTTTTCCAAACAAGTTTCAATAACTATCCGAAAAAATTGATTACTCGCTTTTTTCGTAGGGAAGTGACTAGAAAATAATGCAAAATATTAATCGATAGATTTTCTTCTGCTATTTACGAAGAGCCTCTTTTCATCTCTTTCGTGGTGAAAAATGAGTTTGAAGTTCTGGACATTTCTTTGAGAGCCGCCAAAAATATTTAAAAAAAAATTTACACAAATCAATAGAACAACTTCTCAGTAATATCTACTTCCATAAATTTTCACAGTAGGATAGCCAGAAATGCTTAAGTGACAAGCAAATAAAAACGGTGGCATCTAATTTATGATTCATTAGTGAAGAGCGATAGAGAGCAATTTTAGCAGCTAGAATGTCATTAAATTCGAAATTTCATTATCATTTTCATCCCCTTCAATTTTATCCGTGACATACACTTAATGTGCAATATGATATTCAATATACTGTGTGTTTATTAAACCTTATAGTTATTACAATATTTTTATCTATTCATTATTTGCTTGCATACCAATCATAAATATAGGCTCATATGGCACTTTTATTATTAGAAACGCTCTTCCACTTATCTATATTGAATAAAACCTAATCCAGTTGCAAATATGTGTGTAGTTTATTGAATAATATAACAATATTAATAATTTCCCAAATATTTTTTTAATATGAAAACAATTTAGTAGTTTCTATGTTTTTTACCAGCACACCATTCTTCTGTTGACGTCATTTTATCTACCAAAAAAAGAATGTTGTAATTATAATTTAAGCAAAAAAAAAAAAAAACATTTGCCGCTTTGCTATAGCAACAAATGTTGCCCTGTGCTTGTACTGAAACATAAAACAAAATATACATGGGTATATACCAGTAGCGGAGCCAGCATTTGGCTTTTGGGGGATTTTCGCACGAAATAGTTCATATTCTATATTGGTGCTGAACTTTAAACTGAGTAACTACGACTGTATTACCAGAGACAATAAACTTAGAAGATTTTGTAATCTTTGAAAAGAGTTTTCATTCCGTGAAAACAACAAATCCCAATAGAAATTTCACTCAAAAAATGTAAACTAGGTCTAATGTTTCCGCGGCATGAATTTTTGAGATTGCAAAGAAAGGGCGGTTATTTAACCAGAAATCTCTCCCCCCACAGACCCGCTCATGGTGCTCGTATACATATAAAAATTATAGTGAAAACAATAGCAATCATCGTTGAATGAATTCATAAAAATATCTCAACGACAAAAATATGTATACAGCATTATATTGTAGAGTAGCGGAAGGTCAATGTTTCCTAAAGGTGTATCTTATTGCTGAGCTTAGTTAACTATATGGCTTTTTGTGTAGTCGTTTTGTTTAAAAATTTGAAAGAACATCTTGTTTTAGTTTTATTTAAAGGTAAAACAATATCGTGTAAACAAACAAGTTTTACAATTTGTTTCATACTTTTTGTTTATGAAGTGTGACTACTTCCTTCATTCTTTCAAACCTATCCATCATATAAACATTTAGGTTCAAGGTTAAACAATTTTGTTGCTATGGTTGTAACGTTTGTAAATGTTTTCAGATTTTTTTTTATTTAATTTTGTAATATACATATACTATACATACATATGTTTTGACATTACATATTCGCCCTAATTTTGTAAGTCGTCGACGACTCTCGTCTCGATTTGCTGTCGATGTCGCTTCGTCTCAGTTTTGGTATCGTGTAGCAAAAGCGAGACGACTCAGAAAAAAATCGATAACTTGAATTGAAAAAAATATTATCTTTAATTTTGTTAACGTCAAATAATTGAAATAATTAAAATTGAAATAAAAACATACGTATATGTATACGTAGTTTCAATTGAAGTTTGATTTTTCTTCAAGGAGTGATGGCCAAATATTGAGATAGAGCGCAGAAGCCTGCGAAACTCGTTAGATATAAAGGTGCAGCAAAAAGAATTCGTTATTTTTGCATGAAATTGAAGGCTTTATTTAGCATAATTATAATGATCCGATATCATATCTATCATATTTCCCGATTTGTTCGATAACTTGTTCCCATTTTGAAAGTAATTCCATTATGCCTCTCTGATAGAAGCCCTTGCTCTATTAACAAAAAATCGGAAATAGTCAATTTTACAAGTCTCGAAGCAATTTTTTTACCACCAAAATCGTTCGCCATGGACAGGGACAGGTAGTAATCACTTGTTGGCAGGTCCGGACTATAAGGTGGACGCATTAGAACAATCTCCCTATGTGCGTGGCCTGGGGTTATTCTGATGGTACACAATTCCTCTCCTATTGGCCAAAGTTGGCCGCATTTGGGCGATTGCTTCCTTCAGACGGTCTAATTGTTGACAGTGCAGGTTCGAATTAAAAGTTTTGCCAATCCCTCCAAAATCCCATATACTCTAATTAGACTCTTCGAGTCTAATTGGCTCACAATTCAAGCTGTAGTCTTTATTAACAAAAATTGGCCCAAAAAAGTGGTGTCAGCCCATGTTTGGGACAGGATTCAACAGTGCAACCTTATATATTCTATTAAGGCTCTTTCACTGCTTTCATTTGGAATACATTTCAAGCTGTAATCTTATACACTTTTAATTAAAATAACAAAATTTACCAAAAATCGAACATTTTTGGGCATCGGGACGGGCTTTGGCAAGGCAATTCTGTTTGGTTAGTTTCACCAAAACGCATCACTATCTTTCCTGTACAGCCCTACATCCCATCCTGTAATCTTATACACTCGACTTTTCTACAGCGGGCTCTCTCTGCCTATGGATCAATTTTTGCCTTTATTAGCTCAAACAACTTGTCAAACTGGTCTGGGTTGGGTTGCATTTAAATTTTTTATTTTACTCAAAGTATAAAATTTGCACAAAAAATTAAAATTGACATGAACAAAAATGCGTCGTCTCTTCAAACTTGGGCGACATTTAATCAACGAAAGCGAGAGTCGCTTTATGTTTTTTTTTTTAAATTTTAATTTTAATTCTTTCAATTTTACATTTGAGAAGTAAACGATTAATTTAATTTGAACTTTCTTAAATGTAAATAAGTCTTTCTATATCCTAGCAGAATATGTGTTATTCATGCCTGAAATCATTATTCCTTCTTTAAATCGTCAATAAACAGATAAGTACATTGATATTTCACTTCACTTTTGTTTCCCAACACAATCTTAAGTCTTTATTTTAAATTAATATTATTAATGTAGTTACTGCTTATCATTATTATACTAGCTTACATTTTTTGTTTACCTTTTTTGATGTCATTACACTTTGATAAAAGTTGCAAATAATTAATTGCACCAGTTAACAAATTATTATAAAAAAAATTCTATTGATCCTAAAAATTAAAGTTTGTAAATCATATTGCAAAGACTTGTAAACTGTTTTGAAATGTAAATAAAAACTTTTTTTGAAAACCATTAAAAGTGTGTTTTTGATTGGAACGCAATTAAGTGTTTGAACTCGTAATCCTAAATAAGTGTCGTTATATGAAAAACTAAACTATGGAATAATATTCCACGTATGTTGTAATATTACATGTATGTTGTAATATCACAATGTATTACAACATTGCAGCTAATCAGCAAATAAAGTTCCCTAAATATTTCTGAACAACCTAACATTTAAAGCTGTTTAAGGTTGTACAATCTACATAATCTTATTCAATAACTATAACTAATGGCTTTACTTAGCTATTATTTATTTATTTTTAATTTACAACACTTCTTCACATGTTAATTGATAACAACAGTTGATTACACGCCATTAAATATCACAATGTCGCTGATCCATAAACGACAAGAATATTTACAATAAATTTATGTTTGATTGATTTAGGATCATCTGTGATAAACGTCTTTTTAAATTTTCATTTGTAATAGCCATGGAAAGTTTAAATTACCAATATAGATAAGGTGGCCAAAGGATTTAATCCAATTAACCTTACTTGGGTATCGCGCATTATTGTTTTTTTTTTTTTTTTTGTGAAACCTTTAAGAAAAACTGTTTAATTATTCATAAAATACTTATAAATCTTTAAACTCCAATTATATTTACACATTTTCAAAGGCAAGTGGGCAGACTTTGACCGCAACCTAGGATTTTTCATTCTTTATTATACCAAACAACGGTACGCTAGCCCCTGTGCTTCTATATATATGTATGGTCAATAATTTATACCAGTACCACACAAAAAGAAGGCGTGGAACATTCCATATTAACCATAAACTTCAAAACGTTGTACTGAGACTGTTGTTTAAAGTAGTGCAATTAAATATAACACACTACCCATACAACCAAAACGATGCACTGAACAATTTATTTAGGGTTGCAATTAAAATTTACACATGCACTACAGACCAAGTAAGCTGATTTTGACAAGAGAGCATGGCAAAAGCTTCGATAGTTACGCTATACTGAGAGAAATTTTCAAGGCAGTAGAATCAAATTTCTCAAAAAGACAAAAATTTGGTTCAACCTAACACCAAAAACAAGGTAAAACCAAATTTCACATGAACACAAGGACTGATTTGGTAATGCAGTTGACAAAAAGTTATCAACAAACACAATTAAAGTAAAAAGTTAGCAGATTTTGTCTAGAGGACGTTGCATCACTTATACAAGCAATAAATTAAAATTGTTATATGTACATTAGACTGACCCAAAAAGTGCTCGGAATTTCGGTGCTCTCGATTTTTTTGAGTTTATTTTGTCTTGTGATCATTTTCTCATATTTAGAAAAAAAAAATATTAACCCGTTATACTGCCAGGTCGGACATTTTTGAAAAAAAAATATGTTTAAAAAAATGTAATTTTTTGAGGTAGTGCGCAACCGACCATATATATATAAAATTTTCCACTGAAGCAGTTTCTTAATTTTTTGGGCTCGCTGAACAAGATGCAATCATTTTTGTTTCTTTTTTAGATGGGTTTTCCGCCAAAATGGCAGAAAAAATGGATAATTTTGTCAAAAAATGGCCGATAAATGTGACTGAACATTTCTTTTTTTGATTTCAAGCTTGCAACCTTGTAAAGCATGTAAAAATCTATAATAATTATACTTTCAGAACTTTTTTCACCTGAATTTTCATGGAAGATAAGCAGAAATTCGAAGAATTGATATGGAGAAAATCTGATAGTCTCAGTCTTTCCCTTCAAAATTCATCTTTGATTGTTCCGATCCGACTTTTGGTTCTCGAGATATATCAATTTCGAAAAAAGTTTAACACGGCCCATTTGAGCTGGGTTGCCTAAAAATTATAAAATATGATATATCTCGAGAACCAAAAGTCGGATCGGAACAATCAAAGATGAACTTTGAAGGGAAAGACTGAGACTATCAGGTGCTGCTAAAAGTTTTGTTATGAAAAATCAATTCGAGGTGTAACATAACCTCCAAAATATCAAAAAACAGTGATTTTTGCAGTTTTAGGTTAGGATAATTCAAAAACCATAGATCATGTAACAATTCTAAGCTCGGATTTGGACTTAGCGTGCTAAAAGCCTTCGGAAAAGTATGGTCTGGTGTCTGGGTTAGAAAGCTTGTAACAGATGGATTTTAATAAAAAAATGTCTGTTATTTCTCTATTGATTCATGCGTTTTTCTGGCTATTTTCACATAATATAGGCTTGAATGCAATACTAATATTCAATTCTTACACTAATGTATATAAACTAGAGGACTGCTTACTGAGAAACAGCGGAAAATAGAAATTTCTTCGAGATACGCCTACTTTAAAATTTTCAGTACATTGAATTCAATGTTCGGTAAATACGTAAGTGATACGTTTTTTTCTACTGTAACGCAAGTACTGCGTATATCGATGTGATATTTTGGTGGGAGGTAGAAGAGGGTCTCTAGTATATATAGAGGTAATTTGCGGATAAAGGGCACTCCCGCAAAAGTACCCTTATTCCACACAACTACTCAATTAAAATTTATAAATATTTGAGCTTTAAGAAAAATGCTCTCAATTAAGAATAAGCCGTTTTCGACAGTTGGGACTTTTACCAAATGTAGTTTAAGCCTTTGTGTTGGAATTGAACGTAGAATAATATCTGTAAATTTAAAGAAAATCTATAAATTTTTTTGGTCTGCTTTGATCGATTTGAAAAATAATGTGCCTTATTCAATAGTATTATTAATTATGCAGTATAACTAATGAAAATTTAAATTAAAAAAGTTATTTGTTAAAAAAAAAAATTAAGTCCATGATCTTATTACTATAATTTTGTGCCGCATAAAAAAAAAGTCAACTGGCTTTTAACCTTAACCTCAAGCATATAATTTATGATTATGCACGAAATTCCAAACTAATTGATTCGCCCTGTTGTATCATTTGTAGAACGAATTCTAATTCAATGATGTCACAAAAATTTTAAAAATTTGAAATATGTTTTACTATTTATTTTTGCTTTTGTCTAAATTGTTTATATCGCCCGCATTCGGTTTTTTCATTTGTTTGCTATTTTTTTTGCTACTTGCGTGTCTAAATTCATTTAAATTATTTTTATTTGACAGAATCTGCATTTAGAATTGAACTTATAAACAAAGTTTAAAGCAAATTTGAGATTGAGTATTGCTATTTGCAATTTTAAAATAAAAGCTAACAAGAGTGAGTCATACTTGTATATAACTACATACTTAGTTACTTCGTTTTATTTTACAATATTATAAATAAATGAAAATTTGCATCTTCTGGTGAATTAAATTAACGCGAATTCTAAGCTTCTGTTGATTTGCTGTCAAATGAAACATACATAGTTATGTACATTTCTGTCTAGTTTTTATGTTTTGATTTCTCCACACAAAACATTGGTTTAGCCAATAATTGTAACTAGTTTCATATTGTGGTCGAAACTCGACCGTACCCACCAAGTTATAACTTCGGAAGAACTTTGCCGACGTCTTTGTCCATGGATCTCATTTCACCTCACCTTACCTTGCCTCTACCTCATGCAGCCATAAACGCGATCAAAATGCGTTCGTCAAAGCGTTTTGTATGGGGGAATCATGCGCGTATGTTTTCTTTATTTTGCCTGCCTTAACGGCACATATTACAATTTTTTTTTTTTTTGTGCACATCTACAAAGCAGTAGCTCTCAAATGATACATGTGTCATTCCCCTCTCTTTATAACAACTACTAAAAAAGTGTATCATAAGTTGAGATGTTCACGTGTTAATATATAGATTTATAATTTTTAAGAAAATTGGATTTTAACCAATTTGACCAACCAATTTTTGTATCTCTTTTCAGGTGATGTTGTGCTAAATAATTTAAAATTGCGCGAAAATGCATTGGACGAATTAAATTTACCTTTGCAGTTGGTCTCCGGGTATTTAGGTAAATAAGCTTTCATATAATACTTTTTGAAGAATAAAACCGCTTACTATTTTCAATTTTTTTTATTAAACAAAAAAAAAGGTCAATTGGTGTTGAAAATACCTTGGAAAAATCTTTATAGTCAGCCAGTTGTTGCACAAATTGAAGATCTACATATTTTAATTTCACCCAAACAAGCAATTCCTTATGATGCGGAAAAAGAAGAAAAATTCGATCTTCAAAATAAAAAATCTACATTGCAAGCGCTTGAAGATGCACAGCAAAAAGAATTGGATAAGGGTAAGTACTTGGCACTTACAACTTTCAAATATACATTTTTAAATAATTTTAAATACTTATAAGCTTTTTATTATTTCATATATTTAATTTCTATGATTAATCCGAATCTGGTATTCATTTTCTCTATCACGTTTGATTTTTTAGACAAATGTGGTCAAAAACACCAGTTATGACCATTTTCGTGCACTGATACCAAGTGCATTTCTGAGTACACAGATTTAAAATTAATTTTTATTTGTTCCCTTGCAGGCTTTGATGTTCTTAAGATTATGGTAGTGCATTTGGTATAAAAAAAAATATATTTGCTCGTGGTCACATGACATTACTTTATTATAAAAAATATCAACTTAATTTTTTTTAAACAGAAAGTTTATTACTTAGTTTTTGTGTTCTCAGAAATGCACCAAAAGTAATGGCGTTCTTAGTGCAAGTGCACGAAAATGCTCAAAGTCTGTTTATTTGACAATTTTATCTTTCCACTCAGAATTTTCCAGAAAAATAAACTTATTAATCAGAATATTGAAATATCGTTAAAGCCAAAAAATATCTATAAAATCATTCATATTTCTTTAATTTTTTCAACTGGTTCCATCGCCTCAGCTTGCATCGATAATATTGCCATAGTTATATTGTGATTTTATTATTGTTTTTTTTTTTTGTATAGATAAACCAAAAGCTGATCCAGGGTTTACCGAAAAGCTTACAGCACAAATTGTCAACAATTTACAAGTAAAAATTGCCAATGTACACATACGTTATGAAGACACAACATCAACTGGTATTCCAATGGCATTTGGTGCCACATTATATGATTTGGAAATCTACACCACCGATGAAAATTGGCTGAAAACCTATATTACACAGCAAGTAAGCCGCGTCTACAAAATTGCAAATCTTGATTCACTATCGATTTATATGAATTGCAATACGGAATTATTTTCTACGGTAGAACCAAGCGAGCTGCCAAATGTATTTCGTGGTAGTATCGCACGTAAGGAGTTGTCGCCAGCGCGGTACAATTATGGTAATGTTTTTATGTATCCGAAATTATTAATATTGTATAAATTAGAACCTTTTTTATAACCAGCCTTTTTATAAATTATTTAATGTAAAACTTTTTCTTTGAAACACTGTTTGTTCATACCTAACTAATAAGCAACTATCGAGAAATTTTCAAATCACCCAAATTGTGTTTGCCGATTTCTCCTAAATCCTCTGCGTCTTACGAAAAAGTTGACTTGGTAGTTCTTATACATTGAAGAAGCTGTTATAAAACAGACCTTCGGAGAAACATTACATCAAAACAGTCATACCTACGAAAAAATTATGTCTAACTTTTACTGTCTTGGCATAAAAACGGTCGTGCATTATTTTTCTCAAAATCGAACGGTTAAAGAGATATCTCAAAAAATCCGCTTTTTGGAGTAAAGTGGACTTGCTAGTGAAATACAAATTAACCACATACCAAAAAATTACTTGTCGACTGGTACATATATGAATTGAAAAGTTTACTAATTTTTTTTTTTTCAGTTGTTGGACCAATAAGTTCCATTGCAAAGTTACGTTTAAATATGAATCCCGAATATGATAGTCCGGCATTTGAAATACCAAAAATTGATTTATCCTTAGAAATGAATAAACTCAATATTGGTTTGACCAGCACACAATTTCAGGTATATTTGTTAAATTGATTGGTCATTATTCTTATAAGATTTTTAAATCTACATTTTTTGTATATATTAGGATATACTGAAAGTGGCTGATAATATGAATCGTATGCAGCTTGGCGCGCCATATAGAAAATATCGCCCATTTAATAAACGTATGTTTTCACAATATTATTAAAAAAATATGTATGCAATCTTATTACGATGGTATTTTTAGCATATAAAAATCATTATAAGGAATGGTGGAAATTCGCTATTACTGCAGTTTTAGAAGAGAATATAAGAAAGAAAAATCAATGTTGGCAATGGAACTATATACGAGCTCATCGGCAATTATGTAGAGATTACGCTAAGGTTTGTGGAGAGAGTATTATACTTTTTTTTCTTGTTAAGAATTTGTTTCCTCCCTTGCTGTTATCGGAATATGTTTTGTTTTAATTGAACTTGCAATCCTTAGAACTGATATCCTTGAAAATATACGAATAAATCAAGTATGTACTATATAAATTAAACTTGTGGTAGTAACCGTAACATATGACACCAATTACCAGGATTATTTAATCTATATGTTGCCTTGTCATAGTTGCTTCAGGAAAAGCATTCATCTATTTTTAAATTTACAAGAATGTCGGTCTTTGCTAATGACTGTAAGTTCAATTGAAAATATTTTTCGTTTGTAATTAATAACACAGGCCGACAAAATTTGATCAAAATACATACCCAGAAACCGGACTATATATTTGCGTAGGTTTTCGATGCGCTGATTCCGAATCTGGTCGCAGAATTGCTCCATCACGTCAGGTTTTTGAGATATCCTAACCTAAAAGTGCAAAAAACACGGTTTTTGGCTATATTTGAGGTTAAGTTACATCGCGAATAAAATCGTTTTTTCCAAAACTGGTTGCGGCATCTGAAAGTATTACTCTTACCCTTCAAAACCCATTTTAAATTATGTCGATATCTCTTTTAATCACCGAAATATCATAAATTTAAATTTTCTATGTATCCTGCCATACTAGAGCTAATGTAGATCTGTATGTAGGCCTATGTAATAAATTTCAAGTTACGATATTTCGGAGACAAAAAAAGTTATTGATATAATCTAAAAAAAAGATTTGAAGGGTAAGGGTAGTACTTTCAGATGCCGTAACCAATTTTGGAAAAGAAAAAAATTATTCGCGATGTAAAATAAGTGCAAATATAGCCAAAAACCGTGTTTTTTGCACTGGTTTCTGGGTATAATTTTTGTCGGCCTGTGTAATCAGTCGATAAAAATATCAAATAAACTGCATAAATACCCTTTGTTTTAAATTTCTGTCTGTCATAAAATTTAATTTTGGTACTCAAACCAAACTATTTGCTCGCAATAAATTTTGGGTTGAGAAACTCGAATCCAATCCAGTCTAAGAATCCAATTCAGTGACAATAGTATAGTTTAAGCATACAAATAAGTAATATACTTCAGCTTTTTTTATGCATATATCTTTCCTCAAAAATAGGCCATTAAGGAAAAATGGTTGGCTAAGAAACCGCCAACATTGCTAGTAGAAAAATGTGAAATGATGGAAAAACAAATAAATCTCTTTAACTTGATTATGATACGGCAACAAGTTAAGATTGATGTAAATAAATTGAAGCAAGAACAAGAATCAACAAAAAAGGCAAGAGGCTGGTTTGGTGGCTTCTTTGGTGGTTCTTCTAAAGGTGGAAATGATGGCGAAGAAGATGCTGATATTTGTAAGTTGATTTGAAATAAAAAGAACAAACTATGCACTGCTTATTTTATTCTTTAAAAAAACTTTAAGCTAAAAAAATTCAAGCCGCCATGACACCAGACGAAATGGATAAACTTTATAAAGCTATTGGTTATGAAGAAAACACGGCGCCACTTGATCTACCAGAAGATTATGTGGCAACTATCATGAATTTCAAATTATTTGCCTTAGAAATTGGACTCTATGATGACACTATTGAAGTTTTAAAAACAAAACATAATTCGCTTGGATTAAAGACAATAATGTTACTGAATTTTTCAATGACAACATGTGATGTTCAACAGCGACCAGCAGCAAGCGCTATAAGGTATATTTTTTGACTCAAATTGCCTTGAAATTTTGAATGCATTACATATTTTTCATATTTTTCTAGTGTAACCGCTGGTATGAAACAAATGCAATTAAGCGGCTTAGAAGAAACAGGAATTGATCCACCCATTCTAATAGAATCTAAATTCACAGAAGACTCTAATTTACTTGATATATTTTTCGAAACAAATCCATTAGATAAGAAATGTGACCAGCGCATCAAAGTTCATGCGAATCCATTGCAGATCGTCTACAATTCTGATACGATATTGCATTTAATAAAAACGTTTTCACCACCGAAATCAGTTAATTTATCTGAATTTCAAGAGACTGCCACTGAGAAAATGTCAAATTTCAAGGAGCGTTCAGCAACTGGAATGCAATTTGTTATTGATAATCGTTCATTAGTTGAAGTCGATATTAAATTTCAGCCAAATATTTTAATTGTTCCTTTTCGTGGTAAATATGTTCCAGGTGAAAGTTCATTGATTGTGGTTAGTATGGGTCAGTTGCATATAACTTCAAAGCCGCATGAGGAAATGGTTGAATCTGTGGCGACATTGTTTGAATCGGGAGCTGATCAAGAAATCATTTTAAAGACGATAATGGAAAAGGCGTATGACAAATACAATATCAATTTTAGGGCTATTCAAGTAAGTTTTTTTTTTCAAAGCTACTTTCCATCTCTTTTAATCCTTTTAGCACCATTTTAAAGTAAAAGTTTTGATATTTTATAATTTAGACTCATAAAATTTTGAATAAAAAGTTCGGTAAATTATTTAGTTTTTAAATTGTTATTTTGACAACTTTTTTTAAATCAGATTTTTAATAATATCATATTCATTCGAAAACCAGGGTTATATCCCTGTATTTTTAAAGTTATTTGCATAAGAATAACTTTTTTTTAATGTGATTCCATTTGAACTGGCATATTAGACCTGCCATTTTGGTTTATTTTACTGGTTTACTTTTACTTTCTAAATTAAACTTTAATAAAAGCCTCATTACCATATCTGAAGAAGTAAAATGGCATATTCCTTCAAAAAACAGAAACTATTCCTTATTTTTTTATTGCTGACCAAAACTTTTGTATGTTCACAAGCAAGATCTTTATTTATCTATGTATCACTTCTTATCTTTTTTGCAGGTGATAATAGTGAAACCGAATGAACCTTGGGAAAATGTGCTTAATTCTGCTACACTGTCTGAAATGCACATATTGCGTCCAACTTCTCTTGCCATAACGGTTGATCTTTGTGTAATTGGTGATGATCCCCGTTTACCAAAAACTAAAGTTGATATTTCGTTGCCTGCAGTTAAAATCAATATAACAGAAAGTCGAATTTATGAGGCACTAGATATATTAGTTAGCATGCCGACACCTGAAAGTGATATACCAGAACCTGCGCCCCTTATGAGAGCCGTCAGCAGTGCAACATCAATATTATCGGTAACAAATTTCCTTAGTGCCGAAGCTAAGAAAGTCAAGTCAGCTAAAAAACCAGATATGAGCACTGAAATTATACAATATACAGATTTGGAAGTTAATTTTGCATTAAAAGAGTTTATCGTAACTCTGTACAAGATGAAATCTCCTATTGCTGAAAGATCTGAAGCATCACTAGATGATGAAGATCCCAATCAATTTCTAACACCACCAGAATCTTCAGGTGTCAATAGTCCAGATACTTTAACCGTTCCCGAAACTTCCGTTTATGAGGATGGATTAGCATCAGTTTATGAAGAAAGAAAATCTTTACGAGACGTTCATGAAAATGTACAGAAATTAATAACAATCCAAATACTACAACTAGAAGCGAACATGGCGCAACGCACCTATGAGATGGTCGCTGAAGCCAAGTAAGTAAATATTGATGCAAATTTTACAGTCGTTAGAAATTTGGCTTTCACTTGAATTTGAAAAGAATACATTCACTTAGGGATGTTTCATTTAGAATATAAAAAAAGTATCGTAATTCTGTAAGCCAAAATTCATACTTAAGTAGGCATTAGAGACATGATTAGTTCTGATTAAACATAGTTTTTTATTTATTTTATTTATATTTCATTTTTAAGTTCGGGTCGTTGAATCAGAATTGAGTACTTATTGTGTCCCATATGGAGTTTTAATTTACTTTTTCAATTCAAATTTCCTTGATTCCTTGAAAGCTTATTGCAAAAAAGCAACAATTTTACTTTAGGGGCGATGGTCCAAATTTTTTTTTTTAGAAATGGAGTTTTACCCCCTAAAACCGAATCTGAAAAAAAAGTCGGTCTCTTATAAAATTGGTCAAGTAAATTTAGTAAATTTCTCGAGCTCGTTCACTTTCCTTCCTTAAAAAATCCGGTTACCCAAGAAAAACCAACTTAGAATAGCATACCATTTGAAAGGGCATAAAATGCGCTTTCTTATGTATTAATTGAAATCTTTGTAAAATAAAAATTTTTCAAAAAAAATTACGCTTTTTTAAAAAAAAGTTGATCAGAAATTTAGATAAATTGTCATATCTCGAAAATTATCAAAAACTATAGCTGAAATTTCAAACTTTTATGAACTAATATAAGTTCATAAAATAATCTTTCATGTGACATCCATTTTTTGAAAATCGATGCAGGAGTTCCCAAATTATGACAACGATTTCATTAAAAACTATATCCCCGACTTCCGATGGCTATATCTCCGAAACTATATGCGTTACCCAACTTTTGATTCCATCTTCGTGTTCAATATTGAAAGCCTCGTAAGAAAAGTAGGAGTTTATAAAAATATGAGAGGTACTCCCAAAGCAAACTTATGCCATAGGAATTGTCAAAATACTTATGCCATGCAAAAATTCGTTGTCTGCAAGCATTCTTATCAGCAGAAAGAGAATGCAAGAGGTAAATAATATAAAATTTGGCATGCACAAATAGATTTTGTCAAAATAATTATGCCAACTAGTGTATGTTCAACACCGGCTTCGCTAGCCACAGTAATTATACATAAAAACTATGGTAAGTGGGCGGCCTGTAGCCGCAGCTCAGGATTTAAAACTCCTAAAAATCCAACACCGGCTTCGCGGCGGTCTTCGACCGCGGATCAGTCTATAATATATCCAACACCTACTAGCCACAGTAATTTTACATAAGAATAACTCAATACACGTATACACAATTTATTTATACAAGGGGTGGTGATATTTTCAACTTTGACCAATTTTATCTCGGAAGCCATAAGAGACCGACATTTTTTTTCAGATTCGGTTTTAGGGGGTAAAACTCCATTTTCCTAAAAAAAAAAAAATTTTGGAGCATCGCCCCTAAGGTAAAATTATGCCGCAAAAAAGTATTGATTAATAAAAAAGTAATCTGAAACTACTAAAACGTTATTTTTATAATTTAACAGACTGGGCGCAATCAATTTCATGCAATACGATCACGCCAACAATAGAGATGACATGATAACTGTAATAAATACTCCAAACTTCTCTAAAGACTTACAATACTTGCTTACTATTTCATACACCATGGCAAATAAAGAATCACCTGAATTCGCTACAAAATATAATTCGACAGAACAATTGATTGTAGTCAACTTCTCTGCACTTCATATAACGCTGCATCAAGAACATCTATTAAATTTGTTAGAAATAGTAAGCAAGTTGCAGAATAAATTTGAAACACTAGTGGCGCAAAATGCACCATCAACACCTCAAGATCGTGTAGGTGACGCTGCGGCGGGTGAAAGTCTTTTAAGCAAATTAAGTACAATTATTGAGGAAGAATCAGGCGATAGCTTGCTGTCTCCAGTTGTATCGAAGGTGGTTGGACGTAGCCGACGCTCCAAAGTAGTTGAAAGTATAAGAATCAATGTTATTGCTAAATTGGAACAAGTTGCACTGCTTATTACCTGCCATACACGTCCGATAGCTTCAATGCAGGTGCAACATTTTGATGCGGGTGTTATAATTAAATCATCATACACAGAAGTAAAATTACGCCTAAAGGATATACACGTCACAGACTTAAATCCAAAAAGCATTCATACAAATGTTAGTATAAATCTTTTTAATATTTGTTACGAACCCTTATTAATTCCATGCAGCCCTACATACAATTAGTTTTTATTTGTGCATTATTTTAATATTTTAATCTGAAACTTTTGCACTCTTGATTTTGTTTTCAAATAAAGAAATTCTTTTTTTAATAGATGGTGCTCCACACCCATTTACATCGAAAATGTAGTAGCACCCACTAACCGCTCGGAACAGGTATCGCTCGAAAATGAATAGTTTACATTTAAATCAACAGACGATATTTTTCCACCGGACACTCAAAATCCAGATGTAGAAAATTGTCTAACTTCTTAATTTCAGCTCCATCTTAAAATATTTAAAGTTGGCATTGTTATAGCTTATAAGATTGTCTTTTATGCAATACCCATATTTTTTAAATCGGTTCAGAAGTTTGCAATTCGCACATGTGAATAAAACTAACAAGTTGCGAAGTCTTGCAACGATTTAAAAAATGCGACTATAAAATGAAAGATTATTTAAATAAAACTTGGACGGATTTTATTTCTTTTTCGGTATAAAAAAGAAACATCGGGGAAGAATCCCATACTAAATAAGAGGAAATCAATTGGGCGTTTTTAATATGTTGTTTAAATTAAAATTCCAATTGGTCAATATTTTCGTCATATCTCGAAAGCTATGGAACGGATTTCAAAGTCCTTAAGCCTACGAAAACTATATTTTTGTCACTCCAGTTCATAAAACATTTGCGCTTCAATGTAATTAACTGATTCAAGTTACACAATTTACAATTATCGATTATTTTACATCATGATTTTAGCTTGGTCACTTAGTAAGCTTCCAATGGAATTTCTTTAATTTATCTAAAAAAACTGTTACTGTCTTTGAAGATATTTGCTGAACTGATCGATTAAATTTCTGGAGACATTTTATATGAGTTTGTCGCGCATTTATTGATTTGTAAAAAAAAAACTCTATCTACTCAGACTAAGGCTTAGGAAAATAATATGAAGAAGTTCTAATGAATTTCAGCTTTAATACAAATTTTTAGAATTAGTTGTCATTCAATTTCTCTTTAGTCCTCCTCCTTCTCCTAGAAAATAAAGTTAAATGAAAACTAGTTATTTAATTTATGATAATGATCTTTTCTATTTAATAGATTCTCTCCATTGTTGGCAACAATGCACTTAGTTGTGAAGTAGTGCTATATAATCTTGATGAAACATCAAATTACAATTCAGATGATATGAAAATCAATGTAGAAATTGGTTGTGTTAAAATTGTGTACATGAAATGGTTTGTCAACTCAGTATTGGTAAGTATATGAAAACGTTCACTTTTATAATGAACTTCTAAAAAAACTGTTCTACCGGATATTGCTTTTTCCTACGAACAAAAATTTGCAATGAAAAAAAAAAATGGAAATCCTTCCAAAAAACTTTCTTCACTCAGCCAATAATTCAACGCTAATTTTGCATATTTTACGTTTCGGCTGATGAACAAAATTTATAATCAAATTAAACTAAAGTTGCATAGAACAATTTCAGTGATTTAAACAAAAATAAACAAATAGAGAAAAATCAGTAATTGACGCTAACCAATATAAAATATAAAGAGAATTAGTCAATTAGCGTTCATTTGTCTTTAAATTTTTACAGCCAGATAAAAAAGCAATGCATTTATTTACAGTTTACTTTTTTATAAAACCATATAATTATATAAAAACATGTCGTCCTCCATACACTGGACCGGTATCTCCAACTGATTCTTAATTGTGGTGTTGTTTTATGTTGAAATAATGTTTTTTTTAAATTAAAGCTAAAATTATTACTTGTATTGCTTATTTCCATTTGAAATCCCTGATACAAGCTTGAAGAAACAACATTAGCAAAAAACATTAAACATTTTCATGTAAATTTTCCAAAAATTCTAAGATTGTAAAACTGGAAAAAATCCGTGGGAGTGTTTATTTATGATAGGGGTGATTAAGTTATGATGACTTTTTGAACCTCTTAATTTTTTTTTTTCAGCTCTTCCTTGACAACTTCAAGGCCGCTCAAGAAGCCATTGCTATTGCCGGTGCTGTTGCTGCCGATGCTGCTAAAGAAACAGCACTCGATGCGTATGAAAAAGCAACACGCATGCGCATAAATGTTAAATTGAAAGCACCCATTATTGTGGTACCAGTTGATTCGAGTAGCAACAATGCCATTGTTTTAGATTTAGGTTTTTTGAAAATTTCAAACTCGACTTCAGAATTGGATGTGAAAAATGAGAAATATGGAGCAGCAATTATTGATGAAATGATTTTGGATCTAAATAATGTTAAAATATATACGTGTACTGTTAGAGATGCAAATGATGACACGGGAATATCACTTATTGGTTCAATGGATAGTAAGATTTAAATAAATAAAACACTTAAAAGTTATTGCAAATATAATATGTTTATTATATTTTCTGCAGCAATCGATATAGCTTACGGTATTAAATCGGATGTAAATATTTTAAATCCTATGAGCTTTACGCTAGCTGTAAAGCGTAATCTATCCTTTGGATGGTATCATGATGCACCTGAAATAGATATTGCCGGTAGGCTTAAGTCCATCGAAGTAAGTTCTGACATTTATTAAAACTTTAAAAATTTATTAATTTACTATAATCTGAACTTTTAGCTGAACTTATTTATAGAAGATTATGCCATGCTTATGTCTATATTAAACCGTAACTTTACCGAAGGTCAAAATGAGTTTCCGGAAGTGGTTCACCCACATAATCGAAAAATTGCTATCGATGTGCATAAAAAAAGTAATTTAATCAATTTAAAACCTATGTATTTTTTAATGGTTATGTTTAAAAAAAATTAGCCACTCCAATTAGTGAAACCACCTCCTTAAGAAGTTCACCTTCAAGACGAACTGTACAAACTGTTTCCCTTGGCGGAAAGTCCAGCACAACAACCTTTACTAGAAAAAGTCATCCTACAAAAGATAAGAATAAGCAAAAAATATATGAAGCTTTAAAGTTCAATCTTCAGTTTGATGGGATCATAGCTAATTTAAAGTTATGTAAGATTTCTTTAAGCTTGTTGCTTACAGCAAAGTCACTTAAAACTTATTTTTATTTATTTTATATATGATATTTAGCCAACAATGAGGGTCTTGCATGTTTTGGCTTATACTTTATGTCATTAAGGGGAAATAAACTGGTCGATGAAACCTTAAGCGTTTCTCTAGTCTTATGCAATATTCAGATTGATGATACCCGCCGTGTAAGGAATAAAAGTGGCATTACAAAATATCTTTGCCGTAAAGAGTGGAAAGGGAATCATGAGAATAAAGTAAATTTTACTACTGATGAAGTTACAGATCTATGCAAATCGGAACGCAATTATATGTTGGACTTAACTGCTATTATAAAAGAAGACGATACATTTGGTATGTATTGTTTAGCAATAGGATAAATTTCAATTATGAACGTGTAATTTATTTTTTTTTTGAGAACGATTTTCATACAACTATTTAACGTTAAAGAATAAAACATATTTTTTTAAATTATTCAAGAATTTCTTGTTAATCTTACAGTTAATTCGGGTATTTTCACCAAATTATTTTTGCATTGCGTTTTGTGAACATATATGAAAATTAACAGTTTAAGCTATCTATGTTGCGATTAAAATCTTTGGTATGCCGAAATTACCAAAAATTATTTGTTTTTTGTTCGAAAAATAAATTTGTTCTCTATAATTGGCTATTTTCCGTGTGATCAAAAAAACTTAACCTATTAACTATATGCCCAAGAAAAAAAATAAGTTAAACGGTTCATTCAATAAAATTATTTTTGGCTAAAATTTTGGTTCAAAATGTTATGAATGAAATAAGTTATATATGAAAGTTATAACAAAAGAAAAAATTGTTATATATTCCTTAGTAAGCAACTATCTTATTGCATTTTTCTGCTTGCAGCTGAAGTACGAGTTTGTGGTTTCGATTTGATAATCTGCGTTGATTATCTTCTGCAATTAGCTGACTTCTTTAAATTGCCGGAAGAGGATCTTATCGTAGAAAGTGTAAAACCTAAGCCATCTGAACATAAAATTGATCAATCTAAAACGACTACAGCTATTCCGATAAAACAACAAACTTCTCCAAGTAAATGCAAATTAGTTTTCGACAATTTTACAATTTTTTTACTTGTCTTATAATTTATGATTTTAAGCTATGGGAAATGAAAAGAAAATAAATTTGGTGTTGATCATTGAAGAGCCTGATATTATCTTAGTTGAAACTCTGGAAGATATTAATACCAATGCTATAATTTTTAATGTAAGTATTAACGCGAATATGCTATAAATTCCTTATAAACAATATTTTCCTTTTTTAGGCTCAAGCGAAACTAAATTATCGCTCCGTAGATGATAAACAACTAATAAAAGGTCAAATAGATGGCCTCAAAATGTTTATGTGCTCTTTTATGCCTGAACGTCGTGAAGTTACCAAACACTACATTATACATCCATGCGTAATTAGTTTAAATGGGTCTACACCAGAAGCAGAGGGTCTTCACATTAGTTTGCAATTTAGTGAAATTATTGTGAACATTTCACCGGCTACAATTGAATTGGTCAACAAAGCTCTGAATACGATTAGTGCGAGTAGTGCTGAAAAAACTGCTGTATTAAATCAGGAGGTTAATTATAATGAGCTATGGGACGCGAGAAAATTTAGAGAAAAAGACCATTGGTTCATTAAAGTCGGTTAGTAAAAAACTTAATATTATATAAAAGGTGCATTGTATTAGTTACACATTGATGTATATGTTAGCGGCCAAACTAGTTTTTAGGCCAAACTAGTTCCGTTAAGCCTAAAGATGTGCAATGAAATTTAAATGCAAGAGCACTGTGGTGAGTGAAGTCTACGACAGCAACAAAATCAGACAACAAAATTTGGCAATTTCATTGTATACTTGACGTGTGATAAGTGAGTGTAATTGGGCGGCCTATGGCCGCGGTTCAGGATTTACATCCTCTAATATGTCCCACAGCGGCTTCGCCGCGGTTCAGTCTCTAATATGTGCAACACTGACTTCGCTATTCACAGTGTTTTTCATTAAAATTAAATTGCATACTTCAATTAGTTTAGTTTAGTTTGGCCGGTGACATATACAATACTTCCATTGACATTAAAAATTTTAATTCATATTTATGTCAGTTAACTATCGGTGCAACTGATTTTAATTCTGTCTGATTCTCCCTTTAAGTGTCTTTCTTTTTGACTCACCTCGAATGTGGCTGATTTCGACTTTGACTGACTCCAATTTATTTATATAAAATTGCTTATATAGAAATAGTTTGTAACGCTTTGGCGCAAAATATAGTGAATAATTTCTATTTAAAGACAACATATTTGTGTTAAAAAGGTTATTGCATATTTTTCTTTTTTTATTTTTTTAAAGTTAAATATCCTTTTTTTAGGATTAAGTTTTTGCAAAGCCTCACAAAAAAGTTGTCGTTTGATTTTTCGTTGCTTATGCTCATTTAATTCTGTGTTATTGTTGTTTTTTTCTGTCCTCATAAATAAACACGGGTACCACTAATATAATATAACTGATTTCGACATAGACTGACTTCTATTGTAACTGACTACATTTGAACTGACTTTTACTGTGAACGTCTTCGACAACGACTGGCTTTCTCTATGATTGTTGTCGACTGTAACTGAGTTCGGCTATAACTGATGATTCTGACTGAATTTGTTTGCGGCTGACTATTGTCGGTGGATTTTGAATGCCATCGACTAAGACTGATTTTGAAGGGTGCCATATGTGTATGTTTGGAAATTGACCCAGGTCGCGCTGTCGGGAACGCTAAAAGTTATTATTCAGAACTGAACCAACCAAACATTAACATTAAAAAGTTCAGTTCTAATCAAGTCAAATATGCACAAACATTTGAACTTGTCAAGATAACAAAGCCGTCATCGACAATGCATATTTAAACTAAATATCTCCTATTTTTTTAAGTATACTTAAAAATTTCCTTACCTATCAGATGAAGCCGAAGATGCTCTGGAAATGATTGATTCCTTTGTGCAGACGCCAGTGCAGGTATTTAAAACTGAGAAGTGTGTTGTGGAGATACCATCAATAACGTTGGTAATAGAAATGGGTGTGGGCTACTACACCACACCGCTATTGTCCATTGATACTAAACTCAGTGCAATTGTCTCAAACTGGAGCTATAATGTAAAGTATTTAATTTGTAAAAAAACGAATTTACTTTTAAAAAAACTTTTATTTTTATTTTTCAGATGAGTGTGAAAGGCTCGTTGTGTCTCAACACAAACTACTATAACCAAGCGCTGGCCGTTTGGGAGCCAGTTATCGAATTAAATGAACGCAATTTAAGTAATGGCAGAAAAGAGTACTTACCGTGGGAGCTTAACTTTAATCTTGCAATAGAAAAAAAGAAAAATGAATTTGATGAAACGATTGAAGAAGAAACGAAAAAAATTGTTATTCACGCTGAAGAAAATTTAGAGATGACTGTTAGCAAAACTTGTTTAGATCTGTTTGGCGTATTGGGAGAAGCCTTTTCACAAGCTATTGACTCCAATAAGGGTTTGGTCAAACCAGATGTTGTTGCACCCTATGTAGTTGAAAACGATACAGGCTTTGATATTTCAATAAACTTTAGGCGTGGAATATTTACATTGCATGAATGTCATATGCCAAATGCTACAACAACTAATACATTAAATAAGTCCTTATGTTTTAAGGTTGAGGCAAATGAAACAGATATAACTCCAGAGTTGGTGCAAGATTGCAATGTTTCTGTAGGTGGGCGTGCATTCCTACGGACAAGGGCTTTGTCCACAATTCACTCTGAAGAGGACGAGGAATATAATATCTATGTTAAAGTAAATAAATATTTTAAATTGAGTCAGAAATCAATTTTTTGCTCGCAAGCAAACATCTTCTTGAAAAAATTTAATAATTTTTATTTTTGAACTCCTTTCATAGGTTGGTGGCATTGATAAAGAAGTCGTCTTGCCTGTTTCCAAATCTGATAAACGTTATTTTACACTATTTCGCGATGTAAACCAAGATCCTTGGGGTATCGTGTCAGAAGTTACCTCAGAATATGGTACTACACGAATCAATATACATGGTGTTGTTAATGTGAGTATGATTTTTTCTAAATAGTTCAAAAACGCTACAAATTATAAAAATGTTGTTTAGGTTCACAATCATTTTACAACAAGTATCAAAATAATTAGACTAAAACCGCAAAGTCGAGAGAAAATAATTGTTGGTGAAGTTGGGCCTGGTAAAGTATTTCATGTACCACTTCATGCTATCTATGCGGAAAGTAAAGATTTGTTCTTCTGCATTGATGTAAGTTTATGGTTTATGTATGTATCTACTATTAAAAATTTTTCTCATCATTTTTTTTTTTTTTTTTTTGTTACTTCACAGGGCTATCATGTCTCTATACAAGGCATTCGTTGGAATGACAGCCCCACAAATCTCGAGTACAAGCGTCATATTCAATGCGATCCCATCGAAACTTTTGAGCCTTTATACATTAACGCTATACGTAAAAAAACGGAAGTGTTCTTTGAAACAACGAACAAATATAAATTGCTTAGCGCTTTCTATACGATACATTTGCGTCCACCACTTTATTTGCGCAATGCTTTACCTATTGATATAAAAGTTTCAGTTGCCGGTTGTTCAGTGCATTATAATAATGTTGCTAAACCAATTGAAGAAATCGAAGAAATTGAGACACCAAGTGCAAAATTAGTAAAGGAAGATTTTCTTGACTACGGTGAAAAACAAGTCGATCCTGGGGATGTACTGCATTTGCCTACAGTTAAATTAAGTGGCAAGGGTAGAGAAGGAAAAAGTTATTTAGTTGTGCGGGTATGTTTTCTAAATGTATTTTACTTAAAAGTATATTATACTGTTTTGTTTTTCTTTTGGGTTTCAGCTTATACAATATCTTGAAAAAGACTGGTCATGTACAACAGAAATAACAGGTGACGATGTTAATTTGGTCACATGGACTTTTGCATCATACGATTCAGCAGCCAAAATGGACATGGACTTGTGTGTTCGGTATGTGATATTATTTAATGACTCTTGAATGTAAGTTTTCTGTCTGTTTGAGACACAATACGAAGTAGTGACTCACAGCCAATACCCGTGGCTAAAAACATAAACAATAATTAAGAAAATATGACATCAGAGGAGACGCGGTGAATATTTTTAAATTGACGCATAAGTTAATTCCAAAAACAGAATTGAACAGTTTTTAAAATTTCAATGAATTTGTGATCTGTGAATGTATTGAATACACACAACGTTAGCTTAGCTTAGCTTTTCGATATGCTGCTATATCATAGCGTTCTGATGAGCCTCTACAGGGCGAAACACAGTGCCAACGTTTACCATATTGATGTTGTTCCTCTGCTGTCATGTTTGTTAAAGAAAGCAATTTTGTAAATCTAAATTCATTGTTGTCGATTTTGTTTTTAATTTTCTCTATAAAATTCTAACATAAATATTTTTATATAATTAAGTTTTGACAATCGCTATGGAAGCCTTATGATAACGCTATTCAGTCCTTTCTGGCTTATTAATAAAACTGGACAAATGTTGAGCTATAAGACTGATATGGAATCACTTGATATACTATATCATCCACCAGAGTATGATGGACCCATACTCTTTTCCTTCCGCGAGAAATCATTTTTAGCTAAAAAGTGTGCTACTATACGCGTGGATAATGGTGAATGGAGTGATAAAATTCCTTTGGATGTTGCTGGTTCAATTGGTCAGGTGACATGCAAAGCTAATGATTCAACTTATGAGGTATAACTGATAACTTACTTAATTGAAAAAAATTATATGCGATGATTACAATATTTGTTGTTGTTTTTTCAGATTGGTGTTCACAATCATTTAACACACAATTCACTAACTAAACAAATTACTTTCATACCTTTTTATATTGCAACTAATAAATGTGATTTTAGTATTGAATTACAAGAACAAAGTCGACCAGGGGATCCATGGGCAAAGGTAATATTAATTTTAAGAACAAAAATATTCTTTAAGTTTGAAAAATTAGGCTTTAAACAAAAGCTACTACTACAACAAAAAAAGAGTAAATTCAGAGAAAATCGCCTACGTTTCATGTGATTTGGTCTATTTCATTTAAAAGACTTGCTCAAAATTTTGTACGAATTTTTGGGTCGTTTTGACATTTATGTGTGTGGGTGATTTCACTTTCGAAAAAATGGTCAAAAATTTACCATTAATATTTATTCCAAATACATATCCTTCTCTACTTATGTATATACGATGATTTTATTGTGAAAAAATAAAATTTTCTGGATTTATTGAAATGATTTTATTGGTTTACGACTTAACACATTATATGTTATTACCTTAGGTTGAACCTGATGCTTGTCTACCACTGTGGCCCAAAAATGATTCCGACCATATGATGGTCGCTAAAGTAGAAGGGCAGCGAACGGTTCCTTTTAATTATTCAGAAGCTCAGTGCACGCTGTTGCAATTAACCAAAAATAAAGTAATTAAATAATTCGATTTAATGTTTCATATATAAAACTAATAATTTAAAATTTTCCACTTTAGTATGGCGGTATTAATGTCGATGTACAAGCGACTGAAGGTGCAGTATACATCACATTCACTAAATATAATCCTGGCGATGCACCTGGCCTTATTATTAATCACACCTCATACCCGGTAATATATTTGGAAAAAGGTAGCAACATTGAAATGGTTTTAAGACCACGTGAGAAAATATTCTATACTTGGGCTGCACCAACTGGCGATAAGCATTTAGTTTTTGGCAGAAATTCTGTAGAAACTGATTTGCGTCGCGATGGCGTTGGTGAACTCGTTTTAACTAATGGCGCCAAAGGTTTTTGGGTATCATTTTTGGATGGCTTGCAACGTGTGCTTCTGTTCACAGAAGTAGAGGCCATTGCTACCAGGTCGGAAAGTAGCGCGACACTACAATCTATTTCACAGTCTATTGAACTAAGAATACATGGTATTGGTCTGTCTGTGGTTAATAATGAGACCGGTGTAGATATATTATATTTGGGCATAACAAGTTCGGGCATAATTTGGGAATCTAAAAAAGAATCAAAAAAACGCTTCAAACAAATGAATATACATGACACACAACAGATCGAGGCACAATTTCAGGCCTATACACTAGATCTTGTACAGAATGTTCAAAATCAATATACTTTGGATGGCAAGTTTCCGATTGACTTCAACCACATGACACTTCGCAAAAAGAGTCTTCGCAATATACGAAGGACTTTCTATCCTGGCATTTGGGTATCAATGAATACATCCTTATTCCAAACTCAATTCCATGCTAAAATTTGTAAAATACAAATTGATAATCAACTCACCGATTGTATCTTCCCTGTGGTGTTAGCACCGATTGCGCCACCAAAGAGTCTTGCAACTACGACTGCACTGAAACCATTTGTCGAATGTAGTATGGTACAACGTATTGTACCCAATTCGAATGTAAAACAATTTAAATATGCTAGCGTGCTTATACAGGAATTCCATTTTAAAGTCGATTTACTTTTCCTGACTGCCCTCGCCAATCTGAACGAGAGCACGATCACTGATGCACAAGCTGCCAAATTATTTACTGAGAATGTCGAATATATTGAAAAACCACTCGCGGAGTTGGTGGAGACACATTCGCGGCAAGAACAGAAAAATTTCTATGATAATTTACATTTGGGTCCACTGAAAATACATGTGTCTTTCTCAATGGCTGGTTCGGATATCTCTGCGCTGCCAGGCATATTATCTACACTAGTACAAGGTGTTGGTGTTACACTAACTGATGTTAATGACGTGGTCTTCCGTTTGGCTTTCTTCGAACGCGACTATCAGTTCTTTACACAGAGTCAGTTGAATTCGGAAATAACAGCTCATTACGTGGGACAGGCACTTAAGCAGTTGTATGTCTTAGTTTTGGGTCTGGATGTGCTGGGTAACCCCTATGGCTTGGTCGTTGGCATTAAAAAGGGCGTTGAAGATTTGTTCTATGAACCATTTCAGGTAAGAGCTGCTTTCATGTATTTTTTTAAATATATTTTACTAAAAAAGAATGTCATTCATATTTTAGGGTGCTATACAAGGACCCGGAGAATTTGCTGAGGGTCTTGTGTTGGGTGTAAAGTCATTGTTTGGTCATACAGTTGGTGGCGCAGCAGGCGCAGTATCAAAGTACATTAACTTACATTTTGCTAATAGAAATTTGAAAGCATGCCTTAATGTGTTTGATTTTTAGGATTACTGGTGCTGTAGGCAAAGGGTTAGCTGCATTGACATTTGATGAAGACTATCAGAAAAAACGTCGCCAGGCTATGAACAAAAAGCCAGCTAATTTCCAAGAGGGTATTGCACGTAGCGGCAAAGGCTTAGTCATGGTAAATAGATATTTATTAAAACTTAAGTGCATTATTTCTTAAAATTTGATTTTAGGGTTTCGTTGACGGTGTCACTGGTGTTGTAACTAAACCTGTAGCTGGCGCCAAGGATGAAGGTGTTGGAGGTTTCTTCAAGGGTCTTGGCAAAGGTGCCATTGGTTTGGTTGCACGTCCTACAGCTGGTGTAGTTGATTTTGCAAGTGGCAGTTTTGATGCAGTTAAACGGGCAACGGAGGTGAGTGATGAGGCTCAACGTTTGCGTCCACCACGGTTTCTACATCTAGACAATGTCCTGCGTCCGTATAATCGCGATGAGGCGGAAGGCAACAAAATATTAAGGTAATTTTATTATTTCAGTCATTGATTATTCTTTAAAATATTTTTGTTTTTTTAAAATCAGGGAAGTGGAAAAGGGCAAATATTCAAATACCGATACTTTTGTCCACTGTGATGAGATCGTGCAAAAGCATGAATATGTGCTTGTTACTAATCATCGCATAATTTATGTAACTAAAAATGATCTATTTGGCACATGGACGGTAGGACACTTTCTTAATTTGAATTTATAACTGCTAAGCTAAAGCAATATTAATTTTTTGTTATAGGTACAATGGGCCTATCTTTGGAATGAAATAACTTCTATCAAATCTACTGAGCGTGGTGTTGAATTAACACTTAAAAAGGAGGGAAAGAAAATGGGTTTCTTCTCAACGAATGAATCACAACGCAAGATCATACTTCTACCACAGAAATTGAGGCGAGATAATTTAATTGAAATAACGGAATCTCTAAGAATAGACACATAAACTGTTGTTTTGAAAAACATAGCAGCAGAAGTATGAAGTATTTCATAAGCTGCACAACGCACATTTGTCATAAGCATTGTGTTAAACTCACACATCGACATTTTTGCGTACCAAAAATATAATTCAATAATTATAAGAAATTTAACAAACGAAATTTTTCTACTAAAACTTATTTCAACTGAATTTGTTTTTTTTTATAGCTTTTATGTTGAATTAAGGTTTAAAGCTAACAACGGCTTTTGGACTTATGCTTGACACAGTCAAAAGCTGTTGCTAACTTTAAACCTAGATCTAAATATAACTAGGAATATTCGCCATTTAATTTGATATTTCCTTTTTAAACTACCTCGGTATTGTTTGTTTTTTGTGCAGTTACAACAGAATAGAAACAAGTCCGCTTTAAAGCTTTGACATATAAACAAAAACATAAGGATATGTTATTTAACTGACAAGTAGGAACATATGACAAATACTAAATGTTTTCAAAACTAAAATCTTTGATATTATATAAAATAATTAATTTTTTATATATACACATTGAAAAATGATACGCTAACTGTTGCATTATTGTTGTAATAAATATTAATCACACGCGAATATTATACATAATAATTCAAATATCATTACTATTACATTTATTGTTATAAGTGAGTATTAAAGAATATAATATTATTGTTTAATGTCTGACTTTTTACTAAATAAATTTATGCATTCTTGGATTGAAAATAAAACTTTTCAGCTAAAATTTAAAGCAGTCTTAATTCCATAAGCCCATTTAAGTATTTTAAATAGAACTCCCTAACAAGATTTGGTTGCTAAATTAAAATATACAGTCTCAATTGATGTAGTCCGATATGCACAATAGTCACCCTCCTGGAAACTTCGCATTCGAGCTCTGGTGTAAATTGTTAGTTCGAATTTTCGATCAAAGTTCTTCTGACAACACTATTTGGCATCTAAAACTGATTGTAAGCTTTTTGAAAGCAATATAAATAGCATATCTAAGCTTGGATTAGCGGATAAAAACAACAATTTAGAAAATAAGGATTCGGTAATGGTTCCTTGACAACTTATACAATACCAATCTTTTCTTCTAAAGCTTTATCTTTTAAATCAAAACCTATCGTCCATTTCAAAGCTTTATTTATTTCATATATTAAATACACAAATATATTTTTATAACATAGTTGAACTGATAAGGATAATTTTACAATATCGTTATTTCAAAGCGCCCTAGCATACATACATTTAATTAAATACGTTAGATATTAAATTAAAACTAAAACAGGCGTGCTATATCTAAAAGCGAACACTTCCATCCTGCTCACGCTTCCAGAAATTTCTCAAGCCATTGCTACTGCTCTGCTAGACTTTTTTCATTAAACTACTCGGTGGCGTTGCAATAGTCATAATAGGTTCATAATTATTACAGTCACTTTCACAGAATGCACTAAAAGATGCTGCCGCATTACCGGCTAATGTTTCCATGCTGAACATGGCCATATGACCGCTCGTCTCGAATTGATTGATGATCATGTTGACTTTACTTTTGCCACCACTATTACCGTTACTGCCGCCAACACTGACACTGCTACTCTTGAGGATAGGTGAGGTTGGGTTACTATCGGAACCCTCATAATTATCACCCATTTCTAGATTACTCAAGAGATTCTCCTTTTCGCTTTGTTTGCATTTAGCCGGAGATGGTATGGAAGATGTACTGCTCCGCGTCGACGAAGTAGTTTTATTGAGTCGATTAAGAAACCAATTTTTAGCAGCTTTTTCGGCGCTTAGACTGGTATTGGGGTTACTAGTTTTTTGCTCTGATAGCGATGATGTGCTGGACTTCTTTTGCTTTTTCTGCTCTTTCGTTGATGGGGGTGATGGAGTTGTGAGCAGCGTTGTGGAATCTATTTCATTTGTTGATGTTGCTGTATATGATTTTTTGGCCGATTTCTTTTGATTAGGCCCACCACCTAAAAGTTGACTAGAGAGCTTGCTATGAACATCTTTGATTTTTGTTTGAAAGTCCATTTTTTCAGCGCTACGCGATAAGGGACGTTGTGGACTGATGCTGCTGCTGTTGTTGTTATTGTAAGACGATGTCGTTGGTACCGATAATGTCGAAGCTGTAATAGATGGTTCAATGCTATTTAGCAAACCTGCAGTTTCAAGTTCGGTTTGCACCTCTGGTAATTTTAATGGTTGCGGCGGAGACTTTGGTATATCATACTCGTATTTCTTAGCTATATCTGTGGGATTACTTAGTTTTTCTGGGAAATTTTTTGCCAGGCTCACATCACCATTTGACTTTGATTTGTCCCCGCTATTTGAGATCAACAACTCCGTTGGTTCGTGCATGTGATAAAGGGGTGAAGGTTCTTCATAAATTCCATCAGCTGGATTTAGCACTTCACTTTTACCACAACTGCTAACAAAAGTCAACTTCTTCATAATCGGTGGCGTCGGCAGCTTACGTGTATTTTTCAAGATGCCAGCAGCGTTATCGCCACGTATCGCCGCTTCAATGGCATGTATCCATTCCTTGGCATCCACTTCATTGTTCGCTTGAAAGACGAATTTTTTACTCGGATCTGCAGTGGTGATTTGAAAGCAAACCTCTCGCCGTTTACCTTCTCCCGAATGTTCAATTTCTATACCGGGATATTTTAAGTGCATCGTGATGTTGGGTCGTGATGACGTAGGACCATCCGTATAACAGAGTAACCAATCGTTCAGTATACCACAGTAGCATTTTTTACTTTGATCGAAGAAGAGACGCTTTTCTATGCGTTGCAATTGTCCATATTTGGTAGATTTTTGTATGGCCAAGTGCCCCGCGGGCAAATCAGTATATGGACAGTCATTTAAAAGCGTTTGATCATACTCTGGTGTCATTGTTTTTTGCACCTCATCGGGATCAACTTGTGTTACCTGACATATATCATAGATTTGTGGTCCATTATCATCGCTATCAGCATCACTATCATCATCTTCATCGGTGTTATTGCCACTCTCAAGCATAGCAGTGGATATTCTTTGCTCTGCATTGCGTGTAGAACAACGAAATGTTTTATCACTATCTGCTGAATTATTGAAGCCAATGTACTCTCTGGATTCCGATACTGTAAAAGGAAAATTATCAATTATAGTGCCAATCATTCGGCATGTCATTCGCCAACTTACTCTTTTTAGCGGCTGTCATATCTAAGTAGGACGCATCCTCCGTTGGTCCGTTCATTGAAGCGACACCATTACCATTAGTCATCTTCAGTATATCCTTGGTTAATGCTGACATTACCTTTGTTGGTTGCTGGTTACTTAATCGGTTATCGTTTCCATTTAATGTTGTTCCATTGCAAAGTTTTTTACCATTATTGTGGTTTTTGTCTGTAAATTTCTCTAGTAGCTGCTCGCATTTCTGTAGAAGTTTAAGGCTGCTTTGTGCTTCCGTAACATGAAACATATTCGAGGTGTTTTCATACTCTGAGGTCTCCAAAGATGATCGAATGTGTGCACGCACATCTGAAATAAAATGGGGGTAAACTATTAGTCAAGTTTTTTGAAAGTAGGATGGTTGAACAACACTATGTATGGTCAAGTTCCTCAAAGTAATGAATAAAAGAAAATGTCAACATCATACGCTCCATAAGCTATGATCTGTTCTATATGTAAAATTGAGATAATCAGTAGAATCGGTCTATGGGTTGTCAAATTACGGCGGTTAAAGTCATAATACCTTTGACCCAGTGGCGTCGATTCGGTAGGGCTGGGGAGGGCATTGCATTGAATTATAATTCTTGCCCACCCAAGGTTTTGGTGAAGTGACGCTCCTGCTTTGACGTAGTAAATTCACGAGGAAACTACAAAAAAGCATTCTCTCGATCACCATGGTACGTACTATGATTATCAGCACCATAATTTGACAATTCGTTAACCGATGCCTGTAAAAATAGTTTCGTTCTTTAGAACAAATTATGGAAAATTTATGTTTTTGGAGCTGAAATTTGTGTCATTTTTGTATAATTTCTTACTTAAAGAAACTTCTGCAAGCCTAGGATATTGTCTAAGATCTTAATATTTCATACACTTGTTTATTTTTTGTTTCAGAAATAAGAGGTTTTCGACCCACTCTCTTGAGCATAAAATTTTTGAATCCCTACCAGGCCATCGGCTTTGATATGAAATTCCGGGCTTAGCCGAGTCAATCCCGGTCATTTGGCAACCCTGATCGCAGGTCTAAAGTTGGCTGTCATATTGAAAAACTGTTTTTCGCGACTATCATGAAAACCATAAATCCAACGATACAATAATGTGAAAAAGTTTGTTTTAGCTTGTGATTTCTCATATCTTATATGTATGTGAAATTTTTTGTAAAATAAATACTTTTTGAATTATAAGTTCTTGAAAGTAAAATTATAAGTTTTTTGATTTTGATATTCAAAAGTTATTCAATTTACAAAAATAAAATTTTACATTACATTCAACATAAAATTACATTATTCGCGACATACTCGTAAAAGTAATGAATCTTATGGTAAAATATCTGGGCTATGTTGCACATCTATGGTTCGGTAGATACTTAAAATCAAGTTTCAAAATTTTCTGAATGTTATTATACAGGCTTTGAGTCTTAAAAGTGTTATATAATATTGTCAATGAGGTATTTAGCTTTTAAAAGGTAAATTTCAGAGTTATGTACTAAGTTAAGTTAGCACGGGAGATGACAATTGTCATCATAACTTAGGCCGTAGTTAGGCCCATTGTATACCCTGTTTATAACTTTGTTTTTAACCTATGGAAACCATTTCGAAATTTTTATAAACTTCAAAATGAATTTAGGACACTTTTGAGCGATGTCTTCAAAAGAGTCGAAGAAGTGGAATCCGAATACCTTATGACGCCGATTTGTCAGCGCTGGGCATTCACAAAGATAATGAAAGACAGACTCTTCGACGTCAGAAAAGCAAAGATCTCCTACGTCAGAAAGCATTAGTCTTGAGGCATGCTTGCCTATAACATAGTATAGTTTGTTGGTGTAATGGTGTCGGAGATTCTCAGGGTTTGTTTGTCTAATGAGATCACTTTTCGCGTTCTATTGGCATCATAATGAGGCCAGATTGCCCTCGACGTACAACATGTTGTCATGTTAGACCATCTCATATTAGCCCAATTTATACATTTTGAATCAATTTTGGCTCTAATAAAGGCTAGTGATTTCATAATATTATAACATAATATGAACCTATAGGTTCAGAAATAATGTCAATTTTTGAATCTTTCCTTGCAAGTTCATCTGCAGTTTCGTTGCCAATGAAGTCGCTATATCCCGGCACCCAACACTCAGTTAAGTTGCATTTTCCGCCGATTTCACATAGCGATTTCTTGCAATCTAGAACCAAGCAGGATTTGATAATATTAGAGCCAAGGGCCTTAATGGCTGCTTGGCTATCGACGTATATAACAAAACTGTCACTACACTCAAAAATTTTAGATTTAATAATTTGGCATGCCTTCCAGACAGCGAAAATTTCCGCTTGAAATACTCTACAGTAACAGGATAAAGCAAAAGATTCACTGATGCTTAAGTCACAGGAAAAGATTCCATCCCCCGTACCAGAATCCATTTTCGAAACGTCAGTGTAAATTTCTTTGGAATTCGAAATAGGAGTCCAACCCTTTCTTTCAGGTATTTTCACTTGAAAGTTGGTTGAAAACGTAAGAGTGGGGGTGATATAATCAGTCCCACTTTGAATGTCGCAGCCAGGAAATTGAGCGAGAAGGCTACCATGGCCGTAGGGCTTCGATTTCCAAAAACCAGATTCCCTGAGTCTAATAGCACTTTTTGCTGCAGTCTCTTTACTGAAAATGTCAAGAGGCTATAAATGGGGTAAAGTGTCGAGAGCAGCATACGGAGTAGTGTTTACTGATCCGCTTGCTCCAAAACCTTTTGAATTTTTGATAAGATTGCCAAATAAGTTTGCTTGTCAAAAGCCTTCCACCATACAAGAATTCCATAACTCAGAATTGTTCTGACGATGGCTTTATACATCCACAGAACTATTTTCGGTTTTGTCTTAAGGCCCCAAGAATTGCTAAACATCATTTTACATGTATAAAAAACAACACATGCTTTTCGTGCCCTTTCCTCTATGTTTAGCTTCCAAGACAATTTTGTGTCAAGTATTACGCTCAAATATTTGGCACTCTCTCGAGGTAACAAACAAATGTCGTTAAGAAGTGGAAGCTTAAAACTTGGTACTCTGTGCTTATTTATAAAGACGACAAAATCCGTTTTCTGGGCGTTAAAGTCACATTTTGTGGTCCATAATTTTATGTTTTTAAGAGCTTGGGACATAATGTCACTTAAAATATTAAAGTCATCAATTTTTTTGAGAGTAAAACGAGTTTTTTTTTTTTTTGAGTAGACCAGAAATTGCTTTTTTTTTGAATTTGGCAACCCTGGCCAAGCCCTACTTTAAAGGAACAATTCTGCAATTAAAGTGAAATTTGCAGCGTCACACAGAAACTAACCAACACTTAATAAATTCAAATTATTACCAAGACGTTAAAACGAAGATAAATGAAGCACTTAAAGATATAAAAAACAGATATATGTGAGTACCACAATTTAACTGTGTAGTGCGTTTAACTGAGAAATGAGAAAAAAAGAAACCATTAGTAGTGGTAATAATATGTGCTAACAGAAAATAAAATGCTAAAATAGCAAAGTTAATATGATAATGGAAAAAATAAAGAGCAACTTAAGCTGCTGCGTAGCTTTTAAGACAAACCGCAGCAGCAGTAGCAGCAGAAACAAAAAAACAAGTTAGATACAAATAGTGGTGAACTGGGCAGAAACCTCAAGAAACACCGCAAGATATATGGATTGTGTGTTTGTGTGTACTTTAAACTTAAAAATATTGCTCGCATGAGTCAGAAATCTACGGTGTACGGTTATGTCGGGGCAAGAAAACGCTTACAGTTTCAACTCAAAATAATTAGGTTATAATGAGGTTGAGTTTGTAAACTATGACACAAAATACAAATTCACAAAAGAAATAGCGAATTGTAATTTGCAATTGTGGTACAGTAAGCTATGGTAATGTAAGATTTCACAAAAAATATAAAAAAAACACAAACGGTTTATGTTGGCTGCTTCTGCTTAAAAATGATGAAAGAAAAAATTGGCTGGGTACGAGCACTTGCGGTGCGATGTGTGAACTTTATGATGTCTCATTATGTTAGCACAGTATATACTCTATAATATTTACCAATTGACGTTTATATATTCAAAATATGTAGAACAAGTCGATAAGTGTTCAAAGAGTCGAAAAATATCAAAAAGTTAATAAAATTCTTAAATTTAAAGCTAGCTTGAGCGTGATTCTTTAGGCTTTATTTATCAATAAATTCTCTGCAGTAGAGATTTTCTTTCATAGCCGCCAATATACATACATAGATGTTCACACATCAAAAACTTTTTAGTAAACGTGTGTGAAATATTTACTATTGATCTGCCATATCAAAACATCACAATTAGAAAATTCAACAATAGAACTTTGACTTACCTAAGAGAAATTGTTCTATTTCCACACGTTGTTGCTGTTGATTTAGATCCATTTTGTAGTACATAAATCTTGTGTTAGTTTAGTGCTCCACAGTGTTGTTGTTGTTGTTGTTGTTGTTGTTGCTTTAGTTAAATAAATCTTCCTCTTTTTAATAAAAAAAAGTATTTTAATTTGCTGCTAGAGCAAATTGTATCTATGTTGATTTCTAGTTAAAGTGTTATGCTGTAGTTGCTCTTGTTATTTTTAAATTGAAAGTTGTTAATTTTACAAAATTAACACTTTTGCTTAAAGTGTATCTCACAGATTAAAAGTAGCACTTGTGGAATGTGCGAGACACATTGAGGATACATTTCTAAAATGAAAAAAAAAGTTAAATAATTTAAATTCAAATAACATTTGATATAACAAAAAATAAAAAAAAATGAAAATAAAAACTTCAGTTTGTGTTTTAAGCTTTTCGCATATTTTTGCAATTTTAAATCGACCGGATATTGTACGTATTGTACTTTGCTATCGACGTTATAGACATTGGATGATGAGCAGCAAACAGAGTTGCCTTTATTGAAGAGAAAAATCACGTGCGCAGAATTGTTGATCAATCGATTTGAAGAAAAAACAGTTAAGACGTGGCCTCTTCCGAGGTACTGAGGACTGCCAGATTTTTGATAGGGTGATGGCACTAGTAGTCGGCCATTTAACTTTTTTTTAAGTTCAAATGGCTACCAAAAATCGGCTACTAAGGTTATTTATAAGGTATTGTGTGCTTCTGAATGCCTGATTTATGTAGTTTTGAAAAAGAACATTTTTATTAAGGTAATTTACTAAGTTATGCGTTTTTTTCGTTGAAAAATGAGAAAAAAACGTGGTTCTTTAGTAGTCGGCCCCCTCTTTTCCTAACGTCAGCCAAAAAAGTTCTAGTTGTCGGCCACAACTTCTAGTACCAAATTTTATATGCTTCGCTAAATTCAATATATTCTATTGTTGTTTAGGGAGTAGTACGATCAGCAAAAAGTTCAGATTGGCTTCTGGGCTGATAGATGAAATCTAGATTATTGATAGATTCTGTTGTTGGTCGTATACTGCCATCAGAAGCGAAAAGGGCGTATCTAAAAAAATACGCGATTCGAGATAATTCATGTTTTGTTTATGTCAATTTGTTTAAATACATGTAAAATTGGGATAGAGGACATTTTCTTAGGAGATTTTTTATAGGTTTCAACCGCATTCGGCGTATTTCATTAGATACTATCCGATGCCATAAGAATCACGAATATGAATTTTTTTTGAGATACGCCCATTTCGCTTCTGAGGGCAGTATAGCTGTTGCAATATATGAAGAGAATCTGATCAATTCACCAGTGCCATCTATAATATCGGTGCCATTGTTTGAGTCAGTTCTGCCCTGGTGGGCTTGCTCAAACTTTTTTCAAACATATAGTATAAGATCAAAATCAATATTTATTTCTATCAGCTCTTCCTTGACCAATGCTAAAACTTTTTTGGTTCTAACAAAAAATTGACTTCGGCTAGGTTATAACTTAAGATTGTTTTTGCAGATTTTCGAGCTCATTCTGAATGCATTTGGTGTAATCAATAAAATTTGCGTCAAATTGGTAGATGCCCTAAAGGCATTTTTCATTGTTTGTGTACAATCGGAACTATCCAAAACTAGCTTTAAAATTTCACAAAAGTTTACTTTCATAACCTCTTTTGCTTCTTTAACTGGTACTTTTCGCCATTGACTAATAGTATTAGATGACTTTTGTGATCAAAGCCTGAGTCGGTCAACCACTTAACAAGATTTTTTTTATTTCAGTTGAGCTTAAAACAGTCTCTGGCCTCATTCTTCTAGACTTTTCAACAATTCTTCCAGAGATTCTGTCTTGCAAAGTGGCTCTCGGGACCCCAAATTCTGCGGCAGCTATTCTTATTCACCTTGATCGATTGGAATTTTCTCCAAAGCTAGGTCCATATATAATCACCAATCATCAGTATATACTGATGAAAATCACGTTTTTTTCACTAAATCACTCATTTTTCAATGACTCTAGTCCTAGTCACAAGCATTAATTCATTACTAGGTAACACTCATTTTATAACTATGTAAACAAGGGGCCGACTACTGAAAATATGAAAAATCTTTTAATATTTTTGCAAAAATCATTTGAAGATAAAAACTCCAATCATCTGACATATGTACTCAGTTTAGAAAAGATAAAAAATCATATTCTTCAGTAGTCGGCCAAGGGTGGCCGAACTTAGAATTTCACAAAATACTGTCTTCTATGGGTGAAAAAATAGTTGAAATAGACTATTAATTACCTAAAACCGATCACAAAGTTCACTTAACTTCAATACTACAATACAATTTTTTGCAAACTAAGGAAAGAATCATTAACTCTATGAAAAATATTTTTTTCATTGGTCTCCGATGGCCGACAACTGACGGTGGCCGACCTTATGTGCCATCACCCTATATTAATTGTTCTATTATTTATTTTTTTAAATTATCGTTTTCTGCTCTCCAGATATTTTGAGCAGAAAGAAGACTTTTTCTATTTCTGATAATGGAGTTTTTCTTGTTGTTCTGGGATATTTTCGACGATTATTCGTATGGACAAGTTTTATATAAAATAAGGTGTTTCTACAGGAAACGGAGCTTAAAGCTTTTTTTGACTACTGGCGATTTCAAAAAGACGTTGGAACGGTTTATTCTGGGATTTTACAATTCTTAAATCGGGCTCTTTTTTATTCTTTAAAACAAATTTTCCACATGTAACTAGGTGCAAAGAACCAGTGTTGAAAACGAAATGTTATTTTTTCTTATAAAAGTAAGGCGTTCCTAAGAAATTTCGAAAACCATGCCAAAAATAAACTATGTTCCTAACTGTTGCTCCCACATAATGAAAATATTTTGCTAAACTGCTTCAACACTATTACAGTTTTAAGAAATAAATATTGTAATTGAACAAAAATTTTATCAAGTTAAGTAAACTTTTTGTTTTGTTTTATGTAATAAGTAAAATGTTGGAAAACAATCATTAAATTAACCAATATCGAAATTATTTATTAGATAAAGCAAAACACATGCGCCATTGTTTTTAACTACAAAAGTTAAAAACAAAAAGGTGGAAGACGAAAATGGATTTGTTTAATAATAAAATAAAATAAAAGTTTGCACAGCTTATCTAACGAATTTAAGCGTAATTCTAATTGAAACTTAAAACTATTTATAAGATAAAAAGAGAAGTAGCAAAATATTAGCACAGGTAGACACAAACAACAACAGTGAGTAGGAAAATAAAATATATAGTAATGCACTTTTAAGAAATTTTAACAGCTGCTTTCTTTTTTGTCTTCGACGAAAAAACAAACAAAAAAAAAAGCGTAGCACTCGCGACGCGATTTGTGAGCTTACTGATGTGTCTGTATGTTAGTATAGAATAAGTCGAGATAAATTCGAGAAAGGTTCAGAAGAAGAAAATGTTACAAAAGCTCGAAAAATGTTTAAAAATATTGCGAAAGTTGTAAAATGTTGAAAAATATGGAAAATATTGAAAAACTTGATAGATCTTAAAAAAGTTAAAAAGTAATGAGGAATCGCAAAATGTTGAAAAAGTCGAATTATGTGCAAATATTCGAAAAATTGTGGAAAAGTTGAATAACTTAAAAAAGTGAATTAAAGTCAAAACCTCGAAAAACTTGAGAAAGTCGAACAATCTCTAAATCGTTGAAAAATGTTAAAAAATATTGAAAAAGTCTCAAAATGTTGAAAAATCGTAAGTTTTTAAAAATGTAAGAGTAGTACCTAGTGCTTAGAAATCGAAAAATGTTGAAAAATCGGTGAAAGTCGAAAGATGTTGAAATAGTCAAAAAAAAATGCTGAAAAATTCGAAAATATTGAAACCCTTTGCGACACTCGAAGTATTACCAGATTTTAATCGTCAAAATATCAATGGCAACGCGCTCAAAAGTTGACATAGGACTTTATTTGTATGGCTATTGTTCGTGAGCTTGGGCACTTAAAAGTGAACAAAATGTTTGTCTACCGTACCGTCATAACTTGTTATAACGATACATGCAGCATTGCGAAACGCCACGTTGGTGATCGAAAAAAAGTTGCCACTGGGCTCGCAAAGCTCGTCAGAGCGCACTGAAAATGATACAAAAGCTGGAAGTTCCGGATTCCAGCATTCGGCACATACTGAAAAATGCACTTCAGTTGAAGTCATACAAGATATAAAATGTGCATGATCTCATTGCTAAGCAGAAAAAGCAGAGCGTCTGGAAAGACCAAAGAAGTTAAAACGCTTGACCGCGAAAGACGCGTTTCCAAATATGTATGTATTGTCTTCTCAGACGAAAAATGGTTCACGATTTCGAAAGTTGTGAACAAACAAAACCATTGCGTTTGGTTGTCGGAGAGATCGTTTTAAGAATTTGAGCTCAAGATTGGCGAACCAATTCTGTGGCAATCAGGAAAAACAGCTTAAGTCGATCTGTGATAACGAGACAAAGCAACTTAAGTTCTGTGTATGAGCATGTAATTTACTTTGTTTCTCTTTGTCATCACAGATTGACTTAAGCTGTTATTGCCACAGAATTGACAAACTCTGCCACTGTCATGGTATCGGCTGCAGTGTCAGCTGAAAGTCGTACTCCATTGGTGTTTCTTTCTTTTTAGGGGTTAAGGTAAATGCAACTGAGTATCGAGTGAAAGTGCTAAAAGGTGCAACGAAGACCTAGACACAGAAACAATTCAAGTCGACACCATTCACATTCTTGCAGTACTCGTTCCGCACTTCATTTCCCATACACAGTAGCTGTCGAATTCATCCGGTGGATTTCTGCTTTTGGAGTTTGAACGCTCTGAAAACATCACTTCAACAGGAATAGATCAAGTTGCCGCAATCTGAACTGAGGGTGCAACTCGTTCATGAACCGACTCAATGGTATAATCCGAGCCAAAGGAGGACACATTGAATTATAATAACATATTCTTAAAATATGATCTATTACACTGTAGGTAAATTTCCAACTTTTGAAAAGACACACAAAAACGCCGAAACACGTCAACTTACTTTTCGGTCGTAGAATGTAGAGGCATACTCAGTTTTTTCCAATCAGATCAAAATCTCGAGATATTTGCGATTCAAATTTAGTCAATTTTCGACCCTTTTTTTGCAATATTTTTCTTGGTTTCGGAGAAAACGACATTGAAATATGTTTCGAAATTACATTATTTATTATTTGTTAATCGAAACATAACTCTTACAATGACAACCGTTAATTTTCAGACATATACAATTGGCTTATATAAATTTTTATACATTTTGCTTTCTACAAATAAAAATTTATTTATTAGATTTAATAATAATGTTAGGTTACGTATTTAATGTTTGAGCATTAAACTATGGGCGAAAAATAGTTTCAAATAATAATGTGCCAAATTTCATTCGATTTTAACATGAAATTGCGCAACTTAATCAAGATAAAAAGTTTGTAGCGAATTAAAATTTGTTTTGAAAATCGAAAAATCGTGATAATTTAATTTTCGTATCTGACACTTTTTTATCTTTTTGAGAACAATTGCGCTCTTCTCGCTCAAACTATTCATTTTCCAACTTTTCGAGGCTATTTTCGCATCAAATTTGCCTCGAAAGTATTCGAGGGTTGCGTAAACTTGTTTTCATACAAATTATTTCGAGGCTCGAAAATTTTCTCAGTTTACACAGTTTTCGAGGCTTTTTCACGTTTTCAGGAATACCCTCAATATGTTGGAAGAACGTTGAAAAAGTCAACAAACTCGATACGTAATAAAAAAAGCTGTTGAAAGTAGGAATAATGTTACACTAGTTACTGCTAGAATTTCTAGCATGCCCGCCAGTAAAGATGTTCTATAGAAAATCTTTTACAAACAGCGTAGATATCGACCTGCATATATGTATGTATGATTTTTAATATTATTTTCTCACTCAGTTTTTCATTATTGATAAAAAAAAAGTAACGCAAAGAACGATCACACGCTGTATCTACGTAGAATGCTAAAACAAATGAACGATCGCTGCTGATCTTGTTGTTTTTTTTTTTTGCTTCTGCTAACGACAATGATGTTCATGATGTTGCTGTAAAGCAGCAGCAGCATCAGTAACAGCAGTAGTAGAGGATCGTCGTGTAAACGCCTCCTACAGCGTGCATGATGCGTACGTTTCTATTTGTAATATTGCTATTGTTGTTGGTGGCTTATTAAACCTTTGTTGTTGTAGCTTTTGAGTTCACATCATGATGATGTGATCGTCCACAGCTCTATATTTTCGTATATGGTTAATATTTCTATTACATTTTTTTTTGTTGTTCTTGATATTGTTTATAGTTTTTATTTCATTTATGGTTGAACTCTTCATTGTTCGTCGATGACGTTATGCCAACACCAATTTTGTTTTATTTTTGAATTTTTTTAACTTTATTTTCTACATGAGTTTATCATGCTATAATTCACTTCAATTTTTCGCTTGCTTTCACATATTCGCTTCAATTGATGCGGTATATGATTTTTGTTCTTATTTTTAATTTGAATTTTTTTTTAAGCTTTCAGTACTTTCTGATGACACAGCTCCATTAATTACAAATTTATTAATGATTTTATTATTATTAAGTTTTTGTTTTTTTTAGTTTTTTCATTGTAAGTTTCTGCAATTTATGCATTTGTCACATACAGTATTCCAAGAAATTCATACTTAATTGCTATTGCAGACGCACAATTTAAGGTCAAAAGATTAATTTAATTGAAGGTTTAAGTTACATCTACGTTTTGTACAGTTGAATTGTTCTGAAGAGAAGTTATGGATAATAAATTGTTGGGTCACGCAAAAAATGTTATTCAAAGCTAAAAAAAACGCGTATGTCATGTATGTAAATGTTTTTCTCATTTTGTCATAACGATTGGTCAAGAATAGCACAGCCCAGCAATGTTTTTGCAACAGAGTATAATAGTAGAGTGTTCTTATGCTGATTATTCCTGCTGAAATAGTTACATTGCCCTCAGAAGCGCAGAAGACGTATCTCAAAAAATGCGTTTCAAGATAATTGATGTTTTGCTTATGTCAATTTATTGAAATATGTACCTGCAAAATTAAGATAGAGAAAATAGAGATAGAGGAAATTTTTCATAAGCATGTTTGAACTAAGATACCAGCTTTTTTTTGTGATACACCCATTGCGCGTCTGAGGGCAGTGTAGTCCAGAAGTTTTTAGTGTGGTTTGCCTGTATTTGAAGCCTTGTTCCGTAAGTATATAAGCTTTGAGAGCTTTTCTTTGGTGACTGACACATATTTATTCCTATTTTTTTTTGTTTTCAATCTCATGCCCCTGTTCTTACCACTATTCTTAAGAAATATTAGTAATTTCATTATGAAAAACTACTTAATCTTCGGATAAAGGCGGGTCTTTAAATCACAAAGCTAAATAATTAGGAATATAGTAACTTAAAGTTTTCATGTTAGATTTTATTTAATTTCTTTGTTATTTTTTTAATCATTTTATTACAATAAATTAACGTAAAAGGAAAAAAGTTAAAGTTTTTCTTAATGCTTTCGTTTACTCCAAATGAAACTTTGTAAAAAAATTTACTAAAAGTTGAAAAAAATTATTTAAAGATGACATTGTTTCAGACAACAAACTTCTAGCTCTTCAAGTTTATATACTTGAGGTGGTGCAATGCAGACCGCAATAGCTTGGGCGTGTTGGGCTACAACGTTGTTCAGCAAAAAATGATTAGCACAGCGTTCTATTTTAGAATTTTACTATCGTTACGCTTTTGCAACCGAAAAACTTTAATATGTTGGGCTGTATAATTAAAATACCAGCATGAAAGGAGAATGTAAAGTGAAATCTTAAATTGGAAAGAAATATGTATCTACAATTAAAAACCTAGTAGTGTCCGAATTACCAAAATGTTCGGATTATCAAGATAAAAAAAACTCGGAAAAGATACTACTGAGCTTCTAAATTTAACTAATTTTTAATAAATCTAAAATATTTATGCTTGAAACATTTATTTTTATTGTGTAATGAACATTTTTAGTGAGTTTGAAAAAAATTAGAAATGTTCATTTGGCGAAGTTTTGCTTCATTTTTCTTATTGTGTGCAACATCTTTCAGACTAAAAAATTTTAAAATGTCCCGGCGCGCCGCGGCGGCAAAATCCTGCTCTTCTGAATATTTAATACACGTATTAAGCGCGGATATAGCTTAAGACCGTCAAATTATTGGATCTTGATTTTCATTTTCATCGTGATCGCGATCGCTGTTCTCGATATCGTCTTCTTCAATCGCATCGTCAATAAATTCTGCGTCGTCATTCAACTATTTATCAATTTCCTTATCATTATATATAGTATTGGCCAAAACTTAAGTACCCCCTTAGTACACTTTTTTGCAAATCATAAATTTTTTGAGAAAACGACTTTTTTGAACAATGTTGTGAATTTATTATATTATTATATTTATGCCTTTATTATTGACAAACAAAAATTTTAAAAATTCAGGCGTCTCTTAAATAAGAAGTTATTATCAATGGACCATTTTAAGCCAGAACACTTAACGGACAAAAGTAAGGTAAGTAAAAATTTTTTAAATTAGTACTTAGTTGCAAACCCTTTATTCTGGACGACACACGCACATCTCTTTGGTATAGAGGAAACTACATTAACTATTAATGATATCCTGCGATATCCCTTCCTAGGATATTGTCAAGGATTGAAACAGATCTGCCGTGGTTTTGCAATTTTTTCTCTCGATTTTCATGTTAACGATCTCCCACAAGCTCTCAATAGGATTCAGATCAGGACAGGCCAACTAAAAAATTCAGTTCTATTGAGGTGATTATGGATTGTTATCCTGTTGGAACCTCCACTTAAGTGGCATCTCTTCAGCGGTATATGGCAGCATCACTTCTTTTAGTATGTCAACATGCTTGGAGCGATCCATGATTTCATCAATTCTATGAATTGGTCCAATCCCATGATCAAAGAAGCAACCGCTGCCCGCTACATGTCCACCTCTGTTTTTTACAGTGGCATTGCAATACTTAGGATTCAATCTATCATTCATCTGAATATTATTCTATTTTTTTCTTTTAAGTAGCATCTTTCTTGTTTAACAAATGATTTTTCAAACCAATTTTTAAACAAAAGTTCAGTAATCCAAGCATGTTTTGTGTTACTCAAATGGAAAATGGGGAATCCCGGTAAAAAATAGCATACAAAAATGATTAAAAAAGAGTGTACGGATTTAAGAGGTAAATAAAAAGCGTGGTGTCCGGATTACAGAGTCTACAATGGAAAGCAATCGGGTGTCCGGATTACCGCGTTGTCCGAATTAGGAAGTGTCCGAATTACCAAGATTGCACTGTATATATTTTTGCGGGTGCTGATTTGAAAAATGATCATCATAAAATTAAAAAATCACAGAAACAGCATCCGAAAAACATTATTTCTTCTAAAGTTAATGTACCATATCGAAAAAAGACAAACATTTTTTTATATCTTATCTGAGAAAAGCCATGAAACTTACTATAGTGACAATAAAACATTAAAGATAAAGTGGATTTGATAGTAGGGACAGGTAACTTTTGTAGCAGAAAAGAACGAAACGCATTTTTATTGTGTTATCCGGTATCTTTATATGTTTCTTTCTAATTGTACTTTAAACCGCCATGATACTTATGACGTATTTGTAGTTCACTATTTAATATTTATCTGCGTTATATCATGATAATGGTTGGTAATACGGAAAAAACTATTATGATATTTTTTGCAGAAAATAGAATATCTCAAAAATGATTGAAATGAGGCAAACAATAAAACGAACTGGAAAAATCGTTTTGCTAAGCGTCTTTTTCAACTGAAGTTCCTTAAAGTGCGAAAGAATCTGGAATGAAAGTTTTCTTTGCTTGGTGTAACCATGATAAAATGAATTACCTAAGGATCAAGTAGAAAATCAGAACTAATTAAACAAAATAGAGGTTGAGCGAACCAAAAGCATCGTTATGTCAAAGAACTTTTTTGGCTGTTGCATTGTGTTATTCCCGTGTAGTACTTAATAAACAAAAAACTATAAAACTAACTTGTATCTAATGTATAATTTTACATTCTTTTGTTTTTGAAATTTTTATTTTTATTATTAATTTTATTTTTTTTTAACATCATAATTATTAATAACGATCGCGTTTTGTTGCGCTAAATAGATTTATTGTAATTTAAACTGTTTCACGTTGAAATGTGCTGAGCTCATGACTTAATAGAAAAAAGTCGTTAACTCAACAGAAAGCGGGAATAGCACGATATATCATAATCGTACGTACATACATACATACATACATACATAGACTTATAGACAAACAATTTGGAGGAAAATAAATCTTTCATTGAGTCATATGTTTGTGGTTATATACTTAGCGTGTTAGATAGATAATAGAGATTTTCCATCAATTAAAATGTGTTACGCGTCTAATTCGTTGTTCTTTTTTTTGTAATCTTTATAATTTTATTGAGAAATATACAAACATGCATACATTGTGCATACTATGTACTTTATACAGACCTTTGGAATACACATATTGGTTTATGTGGTTTTATTCCATACAAGATTAATTATTTGGATCTTTTTTTTCGAATTTATGAAAAATGACTTAAGCTCGACAAAATATAAGGGTATTCATTCGATTATTTTTTTGTTAATTAAATTTACAAGCGATTTAACTAATTGGTATCATTACAGATTTGTAAGCTAAAGACAGGTAATAATATTTAAAAAATAAAAGTCATTGAAGTTTTTTAATTGGAAAAACTAACTTATTTTCTTAATTATTTTTATTCTTTGTACATATTGTATGAATATATGCCAAAAATATATCTACACAGAGAAAACTATTTAATTGTATGTAGAAAGATAATTATGAAAAAACTGATATGTTGTGAATTATATGATATTCATATTCAAATGAAGTGTTATCAAATAAAAATAGGATTATCAAATATGCACATACTTATTTGACCCAAGAAAGTTTCTATAATCTATTCAAAGATATATCATGTTTAACAATACTTTTACTTTTGAATAAGAGCATTTAATATCTACCAAAACTTGCCCAACTATTGGCCAATTTTTCTAAAGCTTTCGCTCAGTTTTGTATACTGGATAGGAACTTGCAGAAGTGTAACTAAGCCAAATGAAAAAGATTTTGACAGCATAAAATTATATTTGTTGCCCGCTCCACGTGAAATGCTCGGTATGCTAATAGATTTTTTAAGACTTATTTGTTTCTAATAACTTAAAATGAAAAAAACTTTTTTAATTTGCTATTCTTAGAGCTAATTTGAATCATATGAAAAAGTTGAAATGACTACTTGCACTTAAGATATCTTTTCAATGTGATGTAATGTAACATATAAGCCTCTTCAGCCATGTCACATCTCATCTATGGTGATATTAGCTACTACAGCTATAAGCCTTCTTAGCAATTTAACTTGAAGTTTTAAAGGTGAAGCCATAAGAAAATTTGCTATCTCAAGCGTTAGATATAGGTAATTCCTCCATTCATATTGAAATTTCTTAACAATTTAATTTTATTAAGTTTCGTCTTTCTTACACGCTCTCTCATAATGGTTTCAATTTCAAAACGCATAGCCATGGACCATGATCAGTTGTGCCCACTAACACAAGCAAATGCTCTCACGATAACCATGTGTTGATGATTTGCTTATCAATTCCGTATACGTGTATGCTTTTTACGCTCTTTGAGCGCCTGCTCGTTCTCATTTTTGCGCTCTTTCAGCATCTGTTCGTTCTCTGGGCAGCTTCGACCATGATCTTATCTACGCTAAGTCCGTATTGCTCTAACTTAACAGGTTGTTTTGAAAAGTTTCTCTCCACAATGAAATTGTCAAAACAAACCAACTTCAAAACACTATAAGTAGACTTTGTACATGATAGAAATATGGTATACTAATTAAGGACTTGAAGAAGTCAAACTTACTCCTGAAAGCCTAAAAATTATTTTTATTTCGAGTAAAATTTCCCATACTTATTTCTATCCAATGAAAAATGTTAACCTTTCCTTATAGATTTCTTCATTTTGCTTTTTGTTGTCTTGTTCTTCTGGAAATATTTGCTTAATTTATGTTTCTGTCCATAGTAAAACATACCAATTTCAAACCTTAACTCAATGAAATCTTATACTTAGTACACAGGAATTTTTGTCCAAAACTTAAATTTTTTTTTGTTCTCTTGGACGGACAACTTAGGCAGACAAAAGTATTGGCACCATCGCTGTCCGCCTAAGGGTGATTTCACTATATTTCAAATTTAAAATCTATCTTCTCAATGTCTGTATTTACATATAACACAACTATGCCAAATTTAAACTTGAAAGTAAACTTCAATATCTTAACTATCCATTAAACTCAAACCATTTGTTTGAATATCATCACATAAGCAGTACATAAACGTAACACTTCAGAATCTAAAAATTTGATTTCTGCGTACTGACGAATAACTTTGAGAGATCAAACATTTAGTAAATAAAAGTAAAAACATTTTAAATTAAATTTAAAACACCATTTTGACCGTGAAATTTGATTAAAAAGTATTTATCTCAAGCTGGCAGGCTCTCTCTCTCTCTGTTGACTAATTCACTATCGCCATAGCCATTACAAACTTTCAGCACTAAACAATTTGGTAAACAAAAACACTCGCATTCGAAATAAAGTTAAATTCAAAATAAAAAAAATTTCACAATTAGCAACTTTAATGTATTTTATAGTACGAGTAGGAGCTATGAACAACTTGCAGATACAAAATTTTGCGATGACACATCACTGCAGATATGTTTTGATTACTACGTACTTGCGGATACTTGTAGTTAAAGCTGAATTGGTTTGGATTTTCTTGTTTTTTTTTTTTGATTGTTGTCTATGCTGCTTTGTGGCATTCAATGGATTTTATAGTTAAATCTCAATTATTACAGCTTGTAAAACGTACCGAATCACAAAACTAACTAAAATCACAGTGGAACGACTAAAAGAAATCAACAGAATATCATCGCAACAACAACAAAATAAAACAAAAAACAATTTTGCACGAACCGTCGTAAGACAACAAAGGAAATAATTGATCCAACAGATACCCGCAACGAACGAACAAACACTGCATTGGCAACCAACGAATGCCGCCACAGCGCCACAGAGACACACAGCAAGAACATTGAAGAAAACAACTCCACCAACTCTGACTTCGACTTCAACTTCGATGACTTCAAGTTTCTCATGTGGAAAAGAAAAAATAGTATTCAGTACAACAACAAAACAGGCTGCCAGGCGGCAGCATCGCAGCGACACAGGGGCATTACAAGAGGAAATGTGGAAGTAACAGAAAAAAATATAAAAGTATCCATTCGTACTTAAATCAAAGACTCACTGTTTAGTGCAGCATTGGAAATTTTTATAGATACGTACAACAACAACTACAACAACAATATGAGTAATCGTAACATGAGTGCCAGGGATATGTGTTTTGTTATTCGTTGTATATTTGGATGCCCTTGCAACATATGTACATAAACAGCGTCATCAACATCATCATCGTGTTCGTCAGCAGCACCAGAGCATCACCACCACCCGCTATGATTTCGTCACTTCAACGTTTTACAAAAAAAATCTGCTGCTGCTGCTGTGCTTCGATGCCACAGTTGCAATTGATGTAATTTTGTTGCATATGAAATGAGGTAACTCCAAGATATCCCATATAGAGATATTAATTTACATAATTTATGCAGTTACATGCTCCATTATGTCCACTGCAATATTTTGTTACGTCTTTTTTTACAAATGTTATAGTGACGCCAATTTAATGCAAAGTTTTCGCCGATTTTGGTCGAAATCATGCGCTTGTCAGAGTGACTAAGTAACGTTTAAGCACAAATTTAGTTCGTGTTCTGAATTAAGACTTTAAAATTTTATCACATTATGGTTTTACGGTATGGTCCTTAACTTCTCTAGTGAAATTAATTTTCAACTATTTAAAGGAGCAGTAAAAAAAAAAATCATTTGAACGGAAAAAATGTCTTTCTGAGTGACAAATAATGCTTCCTAATCCAAATCAGTGGCATAGCTAGGGGGAAGGGAGGTGAAGACAGCCGTCACCCCGGACATCTTCGAGAGTATTCATTGAGATTTGCAAATAATATCTCAAAATTTTATTCAATTTTATCCTTTCCTTTTTTTTTAGTAAACTTAAATCATTTTTCTTACGAAAATGACCCAAAATACATTCTCTATCTAAAAAATGGGGGCGGCAGATTGTACTTCGCGTAAATTGTTCAAGGTACTTTTATAGAACCTATTCTTCAGACAGCAAATTTACCATTCAATCAACGATACTCGACGCTCAAAAATTTTATCATAGCTACATTATTTTACTATTTCAAGAATTATTGAATATGTTGAAAAAAAAATTGTCGAGAAATCAATATAAGAAATCGATAAGCTACGAAATCTAACCAAGCGTTAGTGTTTTTTTTTTCAACATTTCACTCCAGTACAGATTTTTAAATGCACCATCAAATCTGTTCACACATCAAAAAAATTACGCTCAAAAATAATTCTTAGTTTCATGATTGCGTTTGAAGTTTCAAACGATAACAATTCCCAAAAACGCATAGCAAGAACAATGCATGAAGTCTTATATGTTAATAGTTACAATCAAAAAACGAAAAAATAATAAAATCTTAGCGACTCAACAAAAGAGAATAGACTCTATAATTCTTTCAGACAAACGAATATGATTAATTATGTTTGTGAAATTATAAGATAATTAACGTCTGACGGCCTAAGGGCAATCCAAAATATATAGTCGCACGTTATGTTGTTGGATAAATAATTTCAATAAAATGCCTAAAGAAGACAACATAAAATAATTAATAAGTTTTACAACATCAGTCATTAGAAGTCAAAAGTATTGTGATTATGCTCAATCAATACTTTTCCATTTTCATTGAGAATAAAAGTGCTTTGTAATATAACTTTTAGTAATAATTGAAGGTTTTTATAAAAACAAATTAAATTATGTAAAAATTAAATCCAATACATTTATCCATAGTTTTGGCATTAAAGCTGAGATAATGCAAAAATTAATTAATGAAGAGATATTCCCAGGGCCGGATTTACATTTTTGGGCCCTAGGCTTTTAAAGGAAATGGTGCCCTAGTTTTTCATTATATATTGATTTTTTATTTGAAGTAAAATATGTAGTTACAATTTTTAATATATACTTTATTAGCCGAAATACTGTTTCCTTGACTTTTTAATAGCAAATCCTTGATAATATCTTCAAATCGATTTCACATTGTAACTAGATCACATTCAATGCTTCATCACAGTACGACAAGGATTTTTTAATCTCTTTAGTTGTGAGAATGATCTTTCTGCCGTACAATTTGTAACCATCAATCTCAAGAATTACGTAAAGCAATATCTACGTTTGGAAAAGCTGATGTTAATTAATCTTCCTTCCCACATTATTTTATATAAAATAGCTTGATTATAAAATTTTTGTAAACAATTATTTTTTAATTTTTATTATGTGTAGTCATAGTTCGCTTAAAATAATAAAAAAAAATTAGATTGCGAATATCAACAACATACAAATTTACGGATCGCCAAATTTTGAACAAAAATTAACATATTTTATTTTTTTTATTTTGAAATATGTTTCACAATAAATCAAATCTGAATGCATTTAGTACATTCGTAATAGTGAGGGGCTCATTTTTGTTTTAGTTGAATAGTAACATGCTTTTTTCTTTTTCTTTTATGAAAAAAAAATATAATTTTATATCAGAATTTCTGATATAGGCCTGTGCCTAGTGTGCCTACCTATAAATCCAGCACTGGATATTCCATTACTTTCTCATACAATTAAATGTCTTCAATGTCCAGCTATATAATTAAGAAGGTTTTCTCAGGTAGTTGTCATAAAATTATGGTGTTTATCATTCATATTATAATTATATGCATGATACTTTGAAACTGCAAAAGAGTCTTTCATTTTAACAGTAAGCGTTTGAGAAAGTGTTTTTTTTTTGCACATTAACTCAAAGTTATAGAGAGAGACGAAATGTTCATTCATTAGTTGAATTTAGTTGTTACAAAAGATTTTCATATGCTTAGTACAAATTCGTTGTGAGATTTTTCCCTTCATTTCATGATTTTGTAAAATCATTGCTTAAAAGTGCAAAAATTACTCAAGGGAAATGGTAAGCCTAGCGGTGTATTCTTCTGCTGAGGTTACTTCAAAATGACAGCCGAGGATGTTGATATTCCGAAAAGCGTAATTATTACTCGTATAGCTTTGTTCGAATTCACCTGGCTTTATACTTCCTTTGCAGATTTGTAATTTTGCATTGACTATATTGACGATATACTCATCATGACGTCCGATTTCGATAAATACTGGAATCACTTGCAAGTTTGGTTAGCGACAATTTTGCTTTCTGGGCTATTTAATTACACTTCATAGCCCTTAGCCGAATCCCACACACGTTGAAGCAGTCATTTCGTTCGGTTAATACAGTAGAACCTCTTTAAGTCGAACTTGAAGGGAGACGCCAAAAAATTCGAGATATAGAGTTTTCGACTTATGGACGACTTCGACTTGGACAATAAAGTAACTTCGCTAAAGTTCAAATGAAATCACGTGTTCATGAATTTCTCTATCATTTCATGGAATTGGTTTATTTTACGTATATGTATGTAGGCTTTTACATTGATTTCTAAGAAACAATGATGTAAAGGGGCGTCATAACGTTCTAAAAGCGGGTGTGGAATTCATTGAGTCGCGGGGGCGTTCAAAAATGATGAAATTTTTAAATTGCCGATAGAAATTCTTACTGAATCCTGATTAGGAAGAAGTAATGAAGGATATCTTGTATATTGTGTAAATTTAAAAAAAAAGTTCGGGAGGTAGCGTTGCATTTTTCGAAGCAATTTCCTTCCACTTAATTTTTTTGCAAATTAAAGCTTCCGTGTTATTGCGCAAAGTTTTTTTGTCGGCCTGTCACAATCAGGCCCACCACGATTCTGGCGACTGGTGTTTATTTTGAGTATCAGCTATACTTCAACTTTCATTTGCCAAAATTAATTAAGCGGGAGGAAATTGCTTCGAAAAATGCAACACTACCTCCCGTATTAAAAATTTATTTCATCATCATTTAAACGTTTTTGACCCTTCGTTGAACGCACATACAGTCTCTTAAGATTCGAAAAAATCCTCTCATTAGTGCAAAAGGATGCAGGAATAGTCATAAACAATTTCACGAATCAAACGAACTCTGGAATGAGGTCCTTATGCTATGAATGTTTCTGTAAAAAATCTACTACATCTCCTAAATTTTTCAATTTAGCTTCATTTCTGATCGCCAAATCAAGAAACATGTTTCGATCATTAAGTAAATTTTCTTTTTTGAAACCATCTTTATAAAAATTTAATATTTTATAAACATCACAATCTTTGCCAAGTACAAAAGCTTTAAGTGATCTGGAAACTTTTCTGAATCTGTCCCAAATCAGATTCTCAGCGTACACATCATAATAAATTTTTCCAAGCAAATTTTCTGAAGTCTGAAATATATGATGTTCTACTTTTGAATTTGAATCAATTAGCTTGGGAATTCGCGTGTTGAATAAAAATTTCCCGTGTTGAATTCCACATGGGGAAGTCTCACGCGTGTGGAGTTCTTCACACGCGCTACAGGGCTTTCGGCGCCCCTGATGATGTACATTGTCTTAAAGTATCTTATTTTTCTTCGAGCAATAAAGGTAACTCGTTTCCAATAATCGAGTTGTAATGGTTGTAAGATCAAGCATTGCTATGTTCGAGATGCAAAGGTCAAATTTATTTTTTCGACTTATAGAGGGAAAATATATACTGAATTTACTTGTAGGGACTCACTAATTATTTCGACTTATAGAGGGGTTAGATTTCGAGCAATGGAGGTTTTGGGGCTTGAAGGGAAGGGAACTCAACATTTTTTCGAGTTTGGGAGGTTTTCAACTTATCGAGGTTCAACTTAATGAGGTTCCACTGTAAATGCTTACCCTCGTATTATTCCGAAAGCGAAAACTGTTCTTCACGAAAAACAGAAAGCTAGGCACAAAAACAACAAGTGAAAGATAGCCTGTACGGAATAAATTTAAACATGAAAATATTACTTCCGAACGCAAACTTCTCTGATATTTTTACTACAATTCAATTTATCTTTGAGCTCGAATTTTAATCAAGATAGTAAGCTGAGAATTGATAACCGAAATAAAAGAATGGAATTATAATGGTGATAGAGTCTAATGTTTTTGCGCAAGTGCAAAATAATTTTGACAACAATTTTGAATTTTAAGGGCGTAGACAATTCAAGAATTTGGTTTTTTTAGACCACTCTAATGTATGCTTACAAAGCGTGAAATGTTTGTTCTTGTTGTCGTAGTTAATTTATACGGTTTTCTGCGACACACTTAAAAATATAACCAAATTTCATTGTTAATAGAAGAAATAAACATCATAAGACAAATTACGAGTGAATATGAAATAGAACAGAAAAGGAGAAGACACCGATGAAGATGATGACGAAATAGACATAGATTAAATCAAGCGTTAAATAAACTGCAACGCAACATTAATTTTGCAAATTGTTGAAATTAGAACACATGTGTGGCAATAGGTACAAATGTAGAAATGCAAACTGGTTATAAACATATTCCCATAATGTTGTGATATACATATTATTTTATTAACAAAAAAAGGACAACTGGTTTCGGAAATATATTTCACTGATGACATCACATCATTTACCATTTACGCTCGTACTAATAAGCGATGACTAGCAAGCGCCTAACTTTGATCAGTGTTTCAATGAATGGTTAGATAAACATTGGCTAGCGTTGTTTGACGTTTAACGAGTACCAGCAGTTGAAGGATTGATAAGAGTATTATGTCAAAAAATGCAATAGAGTTTGACACAAAGTATCGGACAATACAAATAAATTATAACAGATTGTAATATCAGTCTTTGAGTTTTTGCCACATTTTTGCATAAAATTTGTTTTGGCGATACATAACTTTTTATTCTCATTGAACGAGATTCTACTGAAAGGAACATTTTCAATATTTAAATAACCCAAAGAAATTTAAGTAGTTGAAGTCAAACAAAAAGGGTCACTCTCATTAGAATTCGACAAATTTCAATTGTTTGGATAAATAATAAAACTTTTTCGCCACTGCCTATGTGAAGTTTTTTGTTCTGAAATACAAATTTTGAACTATGGACGTTTTTGTTGCTTTCAGAAAAAATACAAAATTCAATATTTTTTTTTTAGTTGTTGGCTTTTTTAATAAAAATTTCAGCTAAAATTGAAAAATAAATTTTAAAAAATTAAATTATCATTCAAAAACCTTTTTCTGAGAGTGCAATAAATCTTTTTTTTTTTGTGCTCCAGAATTTAAAAACAAACCCCGTGCAAGAATTCTTTAGAAAATTTGAGTTTTTATGCCCATAAAAATGTACTTTCCAATACAATATTCAAGGCACATTGACACCAAGCTTGAAATTTTCAATTTCAATTCGAAAATACCTTCTCCCACAACTAAAATGAATATCTTGAAATTGCCTTTGTTAGGGAAAAATTACTAAATAAAATGCTCGTTAACTTGATTCAACAGCAACACAATGCATTCAATAAATTTTCCTATTTATTGTTTATTTTGTTCAGAAAATGTTTTAATTTCTTTTTTATTTTATTTTCTTTTTTTTTCTGTTATTGTTGAACTTTTTTTTTCATTTCCTGCAATTTAACTGCAACGCACACACAAACATTAACAGCAACAACAACAGCAGAAAAAACAACAATAGTATTAAAAATAAACAATTATTCAAATTTCCTAAAACGACGCGCGACACATTTTCAACTACTCGCGACGTTTCCACTATACATGCGCTTCATCATCATCATCAGCACTTGCCTTCTTCTATTTGGTTGGTACGAGTACAAGTATTTTGCTTTTACGTTAACACACTCTTGGCCACTTTTTGTTCACCTGAATCAACGCGTCGGTCGTTTAATTTTTGCATCCGGTCATTCTTAAAATTGATAATTTTTTTTTATTTATTTTTCTTTCTTTTAACTTGTTTTATTTAAAAATTTTACTGCACGGCGCACGCACGCATGCGTAATCCACTTGTTTTACACTGTGAGACGTCTGCGCTCACTACGTTGCTAAAACAGACTGTGGCAATCTATGCGAGAGCGCTAGTGTTCATGCAGTTAAATGTTGTCGTCATCGCCGAACTGCCGAATGTTGCTCGCTCATTGTCAGTGGCGGAACATGTTGGAGGCACTCGTTAATGTTGTTGGTGGTGGTAGTGGTAGCTATGGTAAAAATTATTGCGTTCACTTCTCTTTGCTGCTGCTGCTGCGGTTTTATGTGAGCATCATATGAAAATCACTAGGAGCAACATTTGATCGGCAATCGACTGCTGTTGTTACTCTTTTTTTTCGTTTCTTTTGCTGCTGTTGCTGCAGTTGGTGCTGTTCTAACTTGAGTCATTTCCTCACAAACATTTTGAATTTATTTTTTTTTGTATTCTTTTTGATGAAGTTCACAGACGAGCAACTTATAGCAACAGAAAGAAAAAAAGTCATAACAACAGCAACATCGCTTGAATGTTCGAAGTGAATTTACTGAAGTGAAAATTCTTTATTCTTCAGGTATATGGGAATCAGACACGATGTACGCATTGACAACATTGAGAGACAACAGTGGCGTAGTGTTATGAATTTTTGTTAATTTTTTTAAGGTTTCCGAAACAAAAAACGTTATCTTTTTGTAAAAAGAGTCACGGGTATTTTTCATTTATAAGTTTCGTAGCTCACCATCTTTTGAAATTGCACTACGTTTATGTCATTCGGTAAAATTTTTCTATTTTACTACAAAAATTATGGCTCCAAATTCTTTCCCAACACAATGTGACGTCATTTCATTTTTGTAGTAGGCCAAAAGGATTTTATTAAGAGAAGAGTCTCTTCTTCTACGCCTATGTGTGTACGAAAGACAATGCTTGACTTATGACAATCTGAAACTGTCTGGTTATTGCCCTGGTTATTTTCCAAAAGATTATGTCTAATTTATGTTAAATAGAAAAAGACATAGTTTCGGCCAGGCCGAAACTCACATACCCTACACTGCTAAAATCAAGACTGATTTTGATCTAGAAATAGCTTTCCATAAACAAACCTCTTTTACCAAATTTCAGTATGATTGCTCATATATTTTGATAGATATGCTACTTAAGATATTTTACTTGTATGGGAGGTGCCACGCCCAGTGGTGCTATTTCGCCCGCTTTTGATGCAGGCATACCTTATAGCAAATATACCACTTGCATCGAATTTCATGACAATTGCTTCAATAGTTCTCTTAAAATATCACTTCCAATTTTATGTTAATATGGGAGGTGCCACGTTCACTGATGAAATCCCGTCGAAATTTATTTAATTTTATAGCTTATAATAATTGACATCTATGCACCAAATTTTATGAAGATTACTCTCATTGCACACTATCTATAGCATTAAACGTTTTTTGCTTATATGGGAGGTGCCACGCCCACTGGTTCCATTGTGCCAAATTTTCGTAAGAAGAAACCTTTTAGCAAGTATATCTACCATACTAAATTTTATTACGATTACGTTGTTAGTTCTCTAATTATAACGTTTATAAATACTGTGAGCTGTGCACGCCCTTCAACATTTTTTTTCCCAGTATACTGACGAAGCGTGTATTGATGACAGCTCTCAATGGTATCATCCCTAAAATTTTTATGAAAATCGTATATGCCAATTTTGAATTATATGAAATCAAAATTTTTAATTGTTAAAAAGTGCCACGCCCACTTTTTCAATTTCGCCCACTTTGAACAAAGTTCAAGATATATATGATCTGTATCCGTGTACCAAATTTTATCACAATATCTTCCACGGTTTGCGAGTCAAGGCGTTATAAAAGTAAAAATTTAGGGCTATGTCACGCCCCTTTAAGAGCCTTTACAAATATAAAACCTAGCCCAATCTTAATTTTGTTCACATGTTTATTAAATCACCAAGTTTAATCAAAATCGCAGCAACTTTTTTTCAATATGGGCAGAGGTATATTTACATAGAGTATGGGGGGTAGGCGTGGTAGTGACCCATTTTTATATGCTAGCAGCTTGCAAGAAGGTGTGACTTGTGTACGAAATTTCATTGAATTAGCTTGCTTAGCTTTTCCGTAAACGTGATTTCAACAGACAGGCAGACACACAGACAGACAGACGGATATAGCTATATCGACGAGGTGGTGGCGCTGATCAATAAAATATATATATTTTTCTGTACTTGCCACGCCTTCAATGCGTTACAAACGGAATGACAACGTGAATATACCCTCTGTGTAGGGTATAAAAACAATCGGAAGCGTCAGTAGAGTTGTGAACTCTATGGGTTAGAATTAGTTTTAAAAAAAATCTAAAGTTAAGCAATAATGATCAATATAGGTATCGATCAAAATCAAATACTTTTTTATTTTAATTCAAAAACTATTTTAAAGTTTCTCTATTTAAAAAATGTCACATATAGCAAAACACCACTGTACAAATTCTAAGCCATGCATGCCACTTATATTAACGTTTTAATTCGCTCATTCTGCTGCCATAAAAAGATAAATATGCCGGTCTACCGACCAAACGATCGATGGAACAGAATGGACAACAGACAGGCGCAACGTTATGGCCCGCAACATACAAACAAACAGACAGGCAGACAGACGACCAGCAACGCCTATTCTACTGAATTTATTTAGTTGCTACGCTTTTTTTTTTCTTTTTTGATTTTTGTTTTGCTTTCTCAAATATGTAGCTTGATACGCATAAAAAATCGATGCGATTCGCAATTTTTTAATATATCAACGCAGTCTAGAGAAAGATACAGCAAAAATTATAAAACAAAATAAAAGCAAAAATGTTTAATAAAATAAGTAGGTAGCTACATATATAAAGAAAGATATGAAAATGTACACAATATATGATACTTAACGTATAAAAATTTGAAAAGAAAAAGAAAATCATTCTTTGTCCGGTTAAACTGCTTTTTTGCGCAAGGCAGCAGCGGCTGCAACTTTACTTTATTGTTTTAGCTTTTTAGTCTTTTTGTTTCTTAAATCCTTTTAAGGATGATATTGAGTGTGTCCACATTGAAAGCTGCATAGTCGCCGAAGAGGGTACGCATACGCGTTTGTGTGTACATGTTAACATGTGTGGGCAGACGACAGCACAAATTCAATAACAAGTTAGAAGATACAAACAACGCCACAGCTGCAGCATCTGCAAGATGAAATAAACAAAAATCATCAAGTTATTATTGATGAAATGGTGACCATCCCTAGTTTAAATGTCCTTGAAGTACATACATATGAACAAATGTGCATGATTTATAGGTATTCTAATAATTTTATATACACATACATATATAAAAGTATCGACATTTTAGTTTTGACCAATTTTTAAGTTGAAGTTGAAACATCATTTTCCCTATATAAATGAAAAGTAAATTTCATTTGACAAATTAATTCCTAACAATTGTATTAATTTACGTTGTATGGAGTTGATATACATATACTGAGATGAGGAGCACTCACACGTGGTACAATTTTGATCTTTTTTGACCACTATTCTCCCATCACTTAAGCAAACGCAGATTTTCCTTTCAACACCACTTGCCCAGCTGTTTCGTTTTAATTTACTTTGACTATGTTGAATGATAACTCAAGGCGTTAATGAGATTGTAGGCTGTAAGTTCCGAGTATTGTAGACGGTTAGATGAAAAATTAGTGAAGCAGATATTACGCAAAACTCAATTTTGTAAGTATTTTTTATCAATTCGGAAGTCGATGAAAAAATAAAACTATGTACTATGCTCGGGATCAGACACGCTCCCCCACGAAGCTCAAAATAACTTTTTGCTAAAAAATGTCACTTGAAGAAAATCGTATATGATCCTTTTGTTTCATTTGATCTTGAGTATCATGAAATGGTAGAACATTAGAACACAATATAATGTTTTGATGGGAAATTGTTTATTCTATAATTTTTGTTCGAAGAGAAATATTTCCAAAAAACTAATTTAACTTTGACCTTAAATATCTTGAAGTATTAACCGTTAAGGGTTAAGCCTTCATTAGTCAGCATCTATAAAAGTATCGTATATACTGATTTTCAAACGCTTAAGACAAATTGGTCGCTATCAGTTAATCAATAAAGATATAGCGTGCATTGATATATTAATTAAAAGTACAAGATAAAAAGAAGCTAAAACGTTTATTCTTTTTCTTATTTATGTAACTTATCTCAGCTTATAGTTCTGCTAACCATTTTCACGCATATGTATGCTGCCTGTAGAAAATCTTTTGGGGCATGTGTTAATATCATTAATTGCATTTTCTATTATGATTATATAGCTCATAAACACATGTATGTATGTACCTGCAAAGGCCAAAATAAAAAATTTATAGAGAAAGATTACTACTAGCTAATGTCATAAACAAAAATCAGTTCGAAAATCTTCTCCAAGTGCTATATTAACTCCAATACGCCTCTAAATGGAATTTTTTTTACTGTTTGGCCCTGAATCATGATACATCATAATTCTAATGAGCTAGTGGATTTCGAGGCCAGATACGGACTCTGCCTAAAAATTATTTGACGAATAGTTGGTCTGGTCACTGATTCTTTTTATACATCCATATTTAGCAGATATGTAAATGCAATTTTTTCAAAGAATACCAACTAATGGTCAGAAAAGAAAAATATTCATAAGATATGTATATTGACTCATGATGGCATGTAACACGAGAATAATTACATGAAAACAGAATAAAAGCAACTAACAAACATTTAATGCAAACCTGTTTGTAGGTTGTTGTGTAATCTGAGCCTAACTTAGCCAAAATAAAACCGAAAATTCGGCACAAAACAGTAGCCGAGCGCATAATTCTTAGCTAAACGAGTAGGTACAATAAATAATGAAAACTAAATTTTGCATGCTTCACTTCACTTGCGCAACTTTTCAGATTTAACGTGAGAGTGCAAGAAAAAAATCGAGCCCAAAATCCAGTATTGAGAGAGCAACGCAACTTAAAGCGGTTTTGGTCTTGCATAGTATGGTTAGGCATAAAATATACACGATAGCCAGTCCAGTCCACTCCTTTTTTTTTTTGTTTTTGCAAAAACTAACAGCAACTGCAATAACAACATTTACTATGGTAACAGCCTTGACTTTGCCTCATTGATTGCTTTGACTTCGGAACAAAGTTGCGCACTGCACTACGATGTGGATTTTGCTGACTTGATTGCGTGCTAACATGCAGTTGGCTTGTGAGTTTGTTTCCTTTTCTTAATTTTATTTTGTTTTATTAAGACAGTAACACGAAAGCACGAAATTGCTATCTTCTTTTTATAGAAAATGAAATGTTTGTTTGTTTGTCCATCATATAACTCAGAAACTACTGAATCAATGTTTTTTAAGATTTCCCTGTAGTCAATTTGATCTTAAGAGTAGGGATTCAACCGATACCGATACGATTACCGATATATCGATATCGGCGATATTTATTTGCCGATACACCGATATATACAAAAAAATGTTCCTGGAAGCATTAGGCGACTACTAGAGCAACGAGTTGCAGTACAAGCTTGTTTGCCACTCATAAAATGTAAAGTAGAACTTTTAGCTGACAAATGGATCAGGATGGAGGAGATGGCAAGCATCTTGAAATATTTTGAAGAGGTTAAAAAATCAATAAGCAAAGCTACTGCTGTATTATCCGACGCTATTCCGTTAGTTAACAGTCTTCGAAAAGTATTGGAGGACATCAAAGGCAGAGAAAACCAGCCGGTACTCCAAAAAGTAGCCGCCGATCTGTTATTGGATCTTGAAAAAAAATTTAATTTGGAAAGTGAGGAATCTTATTCTTATTTAATATTATTATTTGGCAACGGCGCTTGATCTTCGATATAACCTACGAACATTCCAATTGCATTCTACTATTTTTACAGCAAAAAAGCGTCTTGCAAATTTAATTAATTTACCACTATCTTCCGAAACATCTTCAGAAACAGTTACGTTCCAACCTAGTACGAGTTCTGAGCCAATTACAAGACGGGGGATATGGAGTATTTGTGAAAATATTATTAAGGAATCTGAAGAAGAAGAACCATTGTCCTCTTTGTGCTCCGATACTTTCAAAGAAGAAATTGTGAGATATTTCCGATTTCCCAATATTGCAACAGATGCAGATCCTCTCAGTTTTTGGCGTAATCAGGTTCTGTACCCAAACTTAAAAAAATTAGCACAAATGTATTGAAGTTTTCAAATGAGTTCTGTCGGATCCGAGTGGCTGTTTTCAACGGCAGGTCTAATCCAAACAAATTTGCGGAATCGCATTTCCCCGCATAACTTGAGGATGTTGTGCTTCCTAAATAAAAACCTATTTAGTGTAAATTTTAATTACTAACTTTTATACCTACTTAAGAAATAAATAAAATTAAAAAATAAATAAAAACTTGAACTCTTCTATAACTTATGCCTGTTGATTTATTTATAATGATTTTACAACTTTGCGTCATAGTCAATCCTTCTTTTTAATGTAACATTCGTGTCAGTCTCTGCGATAACTTTTCATAAATATGGGTATCCCGATATATCGGTATCGACAATAAATTTTTATGAATATCGGTATCCGGATCGTATCTGCCAAAACGCGTATCATTGCATCCCTACTTAAAAGACTAAGCTGTGCTAATTTTATTAAAGCACGCCATAGGCACATGCTATTAAATGTTGCACATACGGCCTGTTAATTATTTTTAAAAATCGTTCTTCGTGTTTATTACTTTAGTTAGACATGAAAGCTTGTCTACCTGAACAAAGTCTCTGGCATATACAATAAATTGTTTTTGTTGCTGTATAAAGTCATTTTTGATTATATTTTTGTTGTTTTTATCTTATTACATTTTGTAATATTGTGCAAAATGTTTTACTTGCTATTATTATGGTAGGTACTCGTACTATTGTTATAATGCATTTGTTAAGCAAAGCGTATACTATGTATAATTTCCATGTTGCTAACTGGCACAAAATGTTGCTAAACATTTTTGTGTTACTTCAAGACGTAGTACGATTTTTCTTCAAATTTTAATGTTCACTTATTTGTTTAATTTTTAAGCTTATTTGGGTATTGCAAGTGCATGAAATGAATTATAAACGGAAAATTGTAAATTACATAATGTTATGGCGATTATCCATTATAACATGGCATTGAAGAACGGCTTTAGAGACTCGAAGAACTAATGTATTTTTATACCACGGCAATGTATTAATCATATTAATATCTCGAATGCCGAGTTGCTCATGAGATTCAGCAAGATTCGATTTTTATCTACATTAAACGTTGAAAGTGGTAATGAAGATCTGTGTACAACTCTTAGCGTAGCAGGAAGTCTTAGTTAATCATGGAAACGAACGTTGGTGTTAGAAATAAGTGAATCAAGAAAATGTTGAGGGACTTTAAGGCAATGACGCTGTATTTTGGGAGAGTTTATTGAAAGCCGCAGAAAGAAGTTTTTGTAGATTCGACTTCAATTTCATTTGACTAGAAAGATAGAAATACCTTCTAGAAATACTTAAAAAAAAAAATTCCAATAAGTGTGAGATATCTTCAATTAAATCTCAAAACAAGGATCTCTCAAAATCCTGAAGTCAAGGAAAAAAGAACTGAAGATGAAGTTTTGTGTGGATAGAAAAATTTTCGAACCTAACCGTTTTTGTTAGTCTCTGTGTATCTCTCATTTGAATTGTATTGACGTTTTAAAACTTTAAATTCAACATTACTTTAAGATTTATTGGACATCATGAAAGCTCATTCCATTCTAGTATTTGCACTTCGTCATTGTATTTTTATGGCCTCGTAGCCTTTAAGTGGAACTTTAAATAGGTTTCCTTAGATACCTTTTGCCAGCAATGTTTCAAAATTTCGAAATATACCATATGTTTCCTCACTTTTTACAACAAAAATCTTAGAGGTTACATTAAAAAATTACACCAAAATAACACTGAAAAATACTAGAATTTTAATTCATTTAATCATCGCACTGTTATTTTATAATTCGCAATATGTTTAAGTGAAATCTGCATTGTATATATTGGCAGCAAATGCTTTTTGATGATATGCATACACATATTACGTGACCAACTACTTTGTGGCTAAAGTAGGGAAAGAAATTGTTTGCAGATCAAAAAAAGAGAGAAAAAATTATTCTAGTTATTCATTTGGGCACTGAAGAATTAATTTTCAATGAATATTTTTCAAGATATTTTTATACAAAATATTAAAAATTAATTGTTTTCTGTACTTTGGTTATGAAATGCAGGACGATATAGAAAATGAAAGATGAATTTTGTCCAAAGAGGTGGTTGGTGGAAATCGCTACTAAAAGATGGAATTTATACCAAAAGATGAGGTCACTTTAGACATATACCATAAAATGTTCACTGCTTTTATTTCTTAAATGAAATTTTGATACACATAATGTAGAAAAAATATTTGGGTGTATACAGGAAAATTTTATCGAAAAAAAGTACGTAATGATTTGGGATCTGTCAGAGCTTACGATTTTCAAACTTAAGATCGATTTTCGTCTATGTGGTTATATTTATCTCTTACATAGAATCCAGTTACCATGAAATGTTTCAATACGGAATGTGTATCTTTTTAACTGACATCGCAGTGACGTCGAATTGAAAAGCATTTGTAAATGGATTGAACAGTTTTTATGTATCTTCATTACATTTTTCCTCTGCAGTCAATTTAATTTTGATTAACTATTGTTGTTTTGCATAGCTTACTGCAACAGCAAGAAAATTAAAAATTATTTTTCAAGGATAAACTAATTTATATTGAATACTTTTATTTGAATTAAAACTAAAAACCCTGACATAACTAAGAAATATCTAAATTGACAGCTGCTACTGCGCTAACGCAGCAACGTTTCCAGACGATTCTGTGGAGTAATTGACTTATTCGCTTGTGTCTTAAGTAACGCTGCCAATTGTAATATAGAATTCTTTTGCTGTGTCTTGGATTGTACTGGAGCTGCTGATGTTTTATTATTTTTCTTTTTCTTTTTAGCTTTAAGGGTTTGACTTAAGTTAGGCGTCGGAGCTATCGCGATTTTAGTTGAAACAAGCACCTTTGGTTTCTCTTCAACGATTTTAATAGGCTGTGTGGGTGTTTTCTTATCTTCTTGTTTCGTAATATTTTGTACCATTTTCAAACCCGCCGTTTTATTTTTCTTTTTCTTCTTTTTAACTTTTGGAATTTGTCCGGGTTCGACGACCACTGGAGGTGTTGCTTCTTCTAACTTAGATTGCTTTTTAGGCTTTTGCAGCGGTACAAGCGTTTTTTCTTTACAATTTTCACAGCGTATTTCCTGCGCGAAAGTAGAATATTATTTTTTAATTATTTTATAACTCAGATCATTTACACTTACCACGTTGCTGCAGACACGTTTCTTTAACCACTTGGCACGCCTTCGCTGTTTTTTAGTTAGCAAACCTTTTTTCTGAGTACCCACGGCTTCTTCTAATTTTGCTATGAGTTTTCTCGCCTTTCCGCTACTGGCCACTTGCTGTGGTTTCAACTTGAGGTGAAATTCACTTTCGCTCCAGAGAGCAGAACAACGTGGGCACATTTTTGAGACTGCAAATTTTTCTTTAGGGATCTGTATTTGATCTTTGGCTATTTTACGACAAGTATTACTGTAAATGTTGGGTAAAACAAAATAAATTTACATTTCTGTTATATGTATTTAGTAATTAATACTTACAGGTAGTAAGATTTTAGCAATTTGTTTGTATGCGTCTCTGCATCCAGTGCATTGGCGCAATCCCACAATAACTTTACTGTATTTTCAACTGACATTTTGTTAACTCTACCAGGTTCTAATCCAGAGTCACTCCCAGTCATTCGCCATCAACGCGATTTTGTTATTTTTGTCAATAATAAACAGCTGATTGTTTGGGCATGTGCTAGACAGGCTTGCCAGATGATGGAATTAATCACGGTGACATAAGCGGAGTATGAAAGTATCGAAAAAACTTGTTTCCTGAATTTCGTTCGATCTAGTCAATTTAATTCAAATTTATTGAATGACTTTTCTTTTATTTGCATGTTCTTCCCTTAAATGTAGTTGACACAGTTACGTACTTATTATCTATTCTAACAAATTACTCATAGGCCTAAACAGCCGTCTTCACCTTATATGAGTAATATTAACACTGAGTGGTGTTAAACTGCTACCAAGTCGGCAATAAGATGAACGATTCGAGCAGAGCCAGTTTGAGTCACAAGTTCCGAACTAGCTAACATAATTTATGCTGTAATTATTACAAAATGTTCGTTCATATATTAATGTGTGTTTTTTTATTTCTTGACTGTTAACTTAAAATGTGCCTAGTGTATAATTTAACTCATTTTTAACTAAGCCTTCAATATGAAATTCATTATTCGAATATAAAATTCAGAGAAATCCCTGGCTCCCTGGCTAGATATTGTAGTGAACATTGAGTAAAAACGAATGTAACGAGTTAAAAAATAACGAGAAACTAATTGAAGCCAGCGACATCTGTGTGTCAAGTTTTGGCACTTTAGCGAAAAATTCAAACTTCAACTGCAAATTTTGCTGCTGCATAAAAGGTCGCGCTACTGAGCACAAAGGAATTCGTAAAAAATCACAGCTACGTAATTAAATTGTAACTTTTGGTGGATTTATTAAAGATAATCAGAAAACTATATGTAAATTGTGTGTGTTAATGTATTGTGTGATAAATAAAGTAAAAATTATTAATTAAATTTTGTGAAGTGAATTCAAGTGAAGTCGTAAGACAAAACTCAGCTGCAGAAAAAAATAAATCAAAATGGATCCTTTTACGCAGGTCAGCGAAGCGGAAATATTTTGTATACATACGAAAAATAAACAATATTTTGAAAGAATGTTCTTAAAATAAAAAAAAAGGTAAAATATTTTATGTAATAAATTGTATATAATTTTTCCAGCGTATGCTCGAGAAAGCCGAACAGCGCAGCCGTGCCCTTGGCATTAGCAATGCCAGCAAATTTCCACTCTCGGAATGCAGCGGCGTCAACGTTGCTTCAGCTAGTTGTAGTAGTGGTGGTGACGCAGGGTTGACGATGCTTACGTCACAAAAGCAACAGCAGCAGCAGAAGATAAAAGAACAGCAACAACAGCAGCTGCTGCCATTGCGCTCTTCAGCACAATCGACGACGACGACGCACGCGTCAACAAACACTGTGGCATCGACTCTGAATAAACTTCAAGTTGTAGAGAAAAAGCCAACGATGATGGATGGATCTTCAACGGGTAGTGGCGGTGTTTCACCAAATAAAGTGCTGCGTCAGTTTTCCGCTGTGGATAAGGAAAATATGGATTTGGGCATTGAAATTAATATCATGACAGATAAAAATATTGAGGTATACAACAAAATCAACTTCAACTAACAATAGAATTATTAAGAATAAATATGTACAACTTGAATATCACAGAACCAGATCGGAGTTGAACTTTGAGAAAATCGAGTGCACGCTTGAGTGCGGTTTTTGAACTAAAAACAGTGAATATCGTGTGGCAGAATAAACAGTATAATAATTTAGCGTAATCGACAATTTTTACATGGGCGACATTTTTCACTTTCCTAAAAATTTTGTCTTTGCAAGATAAGATCCCTTAATGCATATCGCGTTACATATCTACTGCAGTAAATTTAGCAACATATCTGCTGCATAGAGAAAAAATTAAGAATTTGAAACTTGATGGAAGCATTAATGAACAAAAATCTTGAGGGGAAAATTTTCGGAACTAGGAGCTTCTACTCGATCGAAAAGGGTTCCTAGACAATCAAGTTGGTGTAAGCCTTTTTCAAAAATCACCGTTTATATATTTTATAATCGAATTTTCTCAGCACTCCCATAAAACTCAGAGAGAGCTTCTTGATATGTCTAATTTTTGATCACGGTCCCCAATTGATGTTTTAAAAATTATTAACGTTCTTTAAAGTATATGAAATTACTGAAAGGGGAAATCATTATGGAGTGAGCAAAAAATATTTGAATAAAAAAACTGCTCTCACAGTGATTATTTTTTTATATTGAAACTGGAAACAAAAACTTAATGAAATAAACTTTAATTTACGATAAATTAAAAAGTAGTTTTACGCCGAAATTAGAAATAGTGTCGTTTCATTTTTAGTTTTTTTTTTCTTAATCAATTCCTTCATATCCATTTTTACTCAGGTGCAGGTCCAAGTAGAAGAACAGGAACTTACCGATGACGATGAGGGACATCCTCTATTAAAACAACAAAATCAGCGACCACAAGTTGAAGCTATTAACCAGCCATTGGCCAGATTACGTGATACATCACGCAATCGTTTACAACGTCTTGGAGCACTATATTCTGAAACAGCAGATCTGTCATCACCAATACATCGTACGGAGGGTAAATTCTCAGCTGAAGATCCTGATGAAACTGCTGCTACCGCAAAAAAAACAAAGCAACGTTATGGAAAACTTGCTACTTTGGCCCATACTATAAATGAATGGGAGGATGATACATCTCATCACACGCTTCAAACAACGCATGCAACAACGGTGGTATCGGATGTACCTCCACGAAAGCCAGATTTACCAAGTAGAAGATTGGGACAAAAGAAACAACCAGCACCACCACCTCCATCATCAACCATGATTACAGATACTGCTGCAAAACCACTGCTTGCCACCAAAAAAGTTGATAATGCTGTGCGGCCATTATCAAGTGACTCTGGCGATAGCGTCAACAGTGGTGCATCAATCAAAACTAAACAACTCAAGTGGGATCCAAAAGTGATAAACTCATTAGAGGCACAAGGTTTTCAACGACGTGAATCAAATACGGCTAAACTTGCCTACGAGTATGAGAAAACAGACGCAGGACAAGACTTTAACAGTGAATTGAAGCAAATTGAAAAGCCTGCTGTAGCTTCAAATAAACCATCAAATGCTAGTAGAGTTGGCAAACTGCCACATGCAGAAATTTTTAATGTCGCGCAGGAAGAAAGTAGTAGCAGCAGTTTCGCCAAACCTGCCGTTGCTGAAAAGAAAATTCCAAATGTAAAATCTGGTTTGGTTTCAGGACGTGCTGCTGTATTTGAACACAAAGCAGCTGTGAGTCAACAACAGCGTTCACATAAAGATCCTACAGAGCTATCACTTAAGGAGCGTATGCAGCTTTTTGAAAAAAATAAAGGTGAAGCACTTTTGCCAAAGGCTGCCTTCGGCATGGCACCATCCATAAATAAAATACGACAAGAAGCTGCAGCCGCAGCAGCAACAGTAAAAAAGGATGCATTAAAAGGTAGATATTAAATGTTGCACTGAAAAAGAAATTCTGATGAATGTAAATACAATAAATCAGGGGTTCCCAAAGTATGCGCCGTAGAGAGTAAAGAGGGGCGCCGTGAGTCGATCCTCTATCATTATCCGAGCCTGTCTGGATGTTTTAATTTTTGTGCCTATCTACCTAACAACTATTATTGAAGGTACCTATTTCTTTCGACTATAAAAAATATATAGTCACTATATTCCAAATAGTTTACTAAAGTAGGGCGCAGTGACAAAATACTTAACTTGTAAGTGCGCCGCGGCTGAAAAAATTGGGAACCCCTGCAATAAAATAAATAAAGTTGATTTTTTAAGTTTATTTAAATTGTTACTTCCACTCGTCTTCCATCTGAAGTTTCAAGTTACATAAATTTCATTTAAGCCAACCCAAAGAATGAATTCCAAATAAATTTTATTTATATTATAATAGCACCTTCACCATCTGTATCCACTTCCTCACTAGCGTCTATCAAAGCGAACGCTGATAACAATGTGCGCGAAAAAGTTGCTGCCTTAGTGGCAAGTGCAACAACAATTTCAGGAAATAAAATCAAAGCAGATATAAACAAACAGCGTCAAGAGGATATGCAGGTTTTGGCAAATCGTTTTAATAAACAAAAAGACGTTTTCGTCGAAGAGCATGGAGAAAAATCATCATTCGAAACGCAGAAAGTGCAAACATGCCAACCGAAAAAAAACAATGTAAAGGCAAAAGCTGTGGCCAGCCCCTTGTCAGGTGGCAGTAATTATGTGCGGCCGCCACCACCTCCTCCACCGCCGCCACCATCACCAATGAATGCAGGACTAACTAAAATTAATACGTTGACCACAAAACGACGTTCACGTAAGTAATTAAAAAAAAATCGATCAGTTTCAAAAGTTAATCATTCAAAGAAAAAAAAAAAAACTAAAAATGGTCAGCCTATTAGGTTTGTTAATGTATATATTATGTTTTTATTTACATAGCTGGCGATGTCATTGATGAGGAGACCAAGCGCGCTAAAAAATCCAATACTAATCGCCTTTACCCTGCACTTTCCCATATCGAATCAAATGAAGAAGAAGATTCATACTCGGACAATGACAATTGCTGTAGTACTACAGCTACTCCACCACATTCAGGACGTGCTACAGCGGACGATGAGCTCAGAGATCAGGATGAAAACAATTGCAATGAAAGGTGGGCGGATGGGTGCTATTCATGTTTGCTATTCTTTTTGTGCATTGAATAAATTAGCAATAGCGGGCAGAAAAAAAAAATGCTTCAGAGGGCAGCACTTAGCGACTTAAAGAGACTTAAATTTCCAAATCGACAAAATAACTTGTTAACAATTAGCTTTAATTGCTTTACATTTAGTTTTCTCATAATTTAAGTTTGAAGATTTTTAATTTTTTTATTAGTTATTTATTGGTTTTTGGGTTGATACTCATATTCTAGAATAATTGCTGATAGTAGTTTAAGCAACAAATGTGGTGGGTCGGTTAACAAGATTGTACATACACAATCTCGTAGTCAGTTTCTCCGACAATTAAAAAAAGGGATAATTCTTAACAAATTGCGTTTTTGCATTTAGGTCCATTGGAATCTTAAAATTATGAGAAAAAGTGTTTGACTCAACTGAAAACTATTGGATTTTATCAACCTTCGAACAAACCAAATTTTTGGAATGACATCTGGGTCATTTCTTAAGCTAGAGTCTAAAATTTGTATTTTGCTTTCTCTTCTCCATACGTCAACAGATTTTAGATAAAATAAAAAACGCGGCTCTACGAAATTTTGGCTTTTCGAAAATTCATCATTAAATTCGTCATTTCAAGAGTCAAATCAAAAGATAGAATGTGTTTTTGCATTCTCTACCGGTTTGTAAAATGTTTTACTCCATTTTCAATAGTTTTCAAAAATTAGACTATTTCTTTTGAAACAATGATATTTAATAAACAACGAATTCAATTTTATATAATTTCGTCTCGAAATTGTTTTTTAAGTCCACATTTATTTTACAATGCAATTTATATATAATATCTAACGTTTTTTTTAATAGGTACATGGCAATTATATTTGATCTCCATTACTATAAAATTTATTGAAATATTATTATTATTATTAAATTGTAAATATCTATTTGTGAAACTATCTGAAAGTCGTCATTGAAATAGCAAAAAAATAATATCCGTATATTTATTGAAAGATCTATGGTACACTAAAAAAATTTTGGAAAAAGATTGCCAGGGAAATAACGAATTCGTATAAAAATTGCTAAAAGGGAAATTTCCAATAAAATTCTTGAAAGTAGATTGGCGCACATACCGCGTAAAACACGTATTTTTTCAAAATTCGAGTTTACGTCAGTAACAAAGTTGATTTGTCCATTGTTTGCATCATTAAAGCGCACTTGTTACGTTTCATTTAATTAATAAAAAAACATTAATTTCGTAATATTTTATTTATGTATGGAGCATTTAAATTTGGTAAAATAAAATCGGAACGTACATACAATCAGGCCAATTTTTGAGATATCTTCTAAAAAGTACTTAAAAAAAACATACTAAGTTAAAATAAGTCAAATTCAACATGTTATATACACTGTTGATGGGCAACTATTTGCTATGAACTTACTACCTTAAGCTCTAAAATTAAAACTTAGTTTTAAATTCCTTGTTAAATAATTTTGTTAAAACTTTTAATTAAATGCAACAAAGTTATTAATATTTCCATTATCACAAAGAATTTATGTTAGCAAAATTATAAACAAACTTTAAATAAATTCAAATATTAAAAACTAACCTCGCAACTGTTTTGCTTTTTGAACTTAGTTACGTGGATTCAGAAGATAGCACAGCTGGCCTTGGTACTGGTAGTTTGGGCCGTGAAGTTTTGCAGGCTGTAACAAAGAATGATAAGCAACAACAAAACAGAGGACAAAACAAACACAATAAGGTGAGCTTGGAGCTAATAGGATATTTAGTCTGCATAAAATATTTAATGTCTTGTGCTTTTTTTCACTTTTCGTTCTGTTTTTGTTGCTTTGTTATTCATCTTTTTTTTGTGATTTTATAGGAAGTACACTATGCTGAAAAGGATTATTACTATGGTGATAGTTCAATTAATTCCTCTGAGGAGGCTTCAATGGGTGTTGATGACTATTTGGATGAAGCACTCGATGATGACCACATAGAAAACAACGAAGATGATGGTGATGATGATTTTACACAGAGCGATGAAGATGCAGCAAATGCTAGCAGAGCTTCCAGAGGGGTAAATTCAAAAATAGCACGATTTTATTGTAACAAACAAAATATTTTATTCCTGCTCTTTTCTTTCATGTAGAGCAAAGGCACTACTGCATCAAATAGTTTTTCTTTTAGAAAAACACCCAGAAAAATTTCCAATTGTTTGCCTATTTCTGAGGAACATGATGACTATCGTACACCAACAACATCAGTCAGTGCATATGCTTCCACGCAACCTGTTAAATCAGAATTGAGTGTTAATCAGGAAGATGAAAATATGGTCACTTTAGTGCATACAGTTAGCTTTTATCGCCGACAACAAACAGCAAATGTCAGTTGCAATTTCACATTAAAATATTTTAAATTTTCACTTACATTGAATTTTTTTTTTGTGTCACCATTTTACCCGCCACATGTACAGAGTAACAATAACACACCGGTAAGAAAAATTTGCCGTGAACAGCAAGTTTTACGCTCTACACCACTTGGTGGCGCAACCGCAAATTTCCAATACGATTCACACCAGAATAATAATTATACTGAAGAAGATGAGGATTCACAATCGGAAACAGATAGCATCGATGACTCGCATATGGTACAGGAGAAAATTAAGAAATTAATTGATGAAGTATGCAAGCAACAACAAGTGATTGGACAAACCAGTCAGGCTTTAAATTTGTGCGCCGCCACAATTGAATTTTCCGGTTCGACAGAGTCGGTTGAGGGTGAACGACATTTATTGGTAGCCTGTAAGTAGCGTTATTGCACATTTGTATCGGGAAAATATATGTGTCTAAAGGGGGTTGAAAAATATGTATGAATAGTGCATAATAAAAAAAGCTAAAAACACGCATTACATTTAAGCCCACAGTTGACATATATTTCAGTAAAAATTAATTTGGAAACTTGTATTTTTATATATGTACATGTACCACACGTGGGAAAAATAACATCTGATAAAAATGCTATGCGTTGTAAAAATATATCATTTAGTAAAAATGTCTTTTCCGCATGCTATTTTAATTTTAATTAAATTTTTCTTCCCTTCAGCACATCGTCGTCAGGCCTGTCTTGATGAAGTACAACGTTTACGTGTCGAAAAAAGCTTGCGTCCCATTGGCGCACCTAAAGAGAAAGGTCGCTTAACTGTCAAGGATATTACAGTGCCATTGCGCCAGGATTACATACGTAAACTGGCTGCAGATACAATTTCAGGTCATCATTTAGTCTGCCTACTCAGGTATAACGAACACGTATTGGCTACCAAAACGGTACCTACACTACCTGGTCTCTTGGCAGTTAAATTTCCAGATGTGCTGCAACTCAATAATGTTTACGCAGATTTTCGTGTTAGTAAAGATGTTTAATTTATTAAATATTTTTGTCATTGTTCCTTCTTTTCATTTCAGATTACTTTGGAAATTTATGGCATGACCGCACAGCGTGAAGTGCTACCACATGAGGTGAAATATCACATAAATCTAAACAAAAAGTCCGGCAACAAAACACCCAAAAAGAAAGGCTCTGACAATCGTTTAATAATGCCCCCTGTACAAAGTCCTGCTGGACCAAATGTTGTACGCACACCAGCATTGGTGCAATATGGCTTTGCTATATTTTCATTACGTGAAATACAACGTACCACTTGGACGCTGACTCAGGTTTGTTGTAGTTGTGGTTGAATATTAATGAAATCATTTATTTTGCGGCTGAGCTACAGGAGAATACTCAATTTATTTTTCAGGTGCTTGGCGTGAGCCCCTTGGATGGTGCTGTGCACATGAAAGTGAATTGTGAGCTTTCCGTTTCTGTGGAATATAAAGGTTTTCTCACTATGTTTGAAGATATATCCGGTTTTGGTGCTTGGCATCGTCGTTGGTGTCATCTGAATGGCACAATGTTGAATTACTGGAAATATCCAGATGATGAGAAGAAGAAGACACCTATGGGTTCGATTGATTTATACACATGCTGTACACAAAAAGTCACAACTGCGCCACGTGACATCTGTGCACGCCTCAATACAATGCTGCTAGAATGTCAGCGTCTGGCAAAGGATACAGATCAAGAATCATTGATTATGGTACCAAACGGGCGTATGACTATTGTGCGTCATTTGCTTTCGGCTGACACAAAAGAAGAGCGGGAAGAATGGTGTGCGTATTTCAATAAAGCGTTAACATTGTTGCGCGCATGGGGACCACCGCAATGTTGAACTTTAATCAATGAACTTTTGAGTTAATCAATTTAACTGTTAATATTAATGCGTTTAGTGTTACGAATCGAGTTAAGAAGCTTAACGCAATCGTGTAATATGGTAGCAAGAATACCATGAAAGAAATATAAATTAGTTACATATATCAATAGCCTGACTAATAAGACAAAAAAATTGACTACATATTTTTTTGAATCGAACTTTATTTTAAATCAAAGATAACATTCTTGACTTTTTAGTTTATTAGCCAGTCGCTTAAAATTTTCATAATATGTAGCTTGTCGTTTAATATTTATGCTATTCCCTGTAATTATTCGTCTTTTATATATTTTTGTTTATTTGTGTACACTAGTGTAATTTCTATTGAATATTTAATATTATGTTTTATGCATATTCGCAATTTAAAGACGTGCTCTATATTTACGAATGTAGGCATGTTTGTATTTTGTTTTTTATTTGAAAATAACAGTATAACCACACAGTAAAATGTCATGGGAGTGTAATCTTTTGAAAAAGTGACTCCCTTTTTCGCTTTGAAAATGGGCCACATTTATAAGTATTAATATTTTTTAGATAAGTTGTATGTTAAAAATTTATTATAATCGATAAAAATAAATAATACGTACCTTATGAAAAATTTCAACTTGTACTTTTAAATTTGCAAGGCCAAAGTCAACGCCATAGATTGGAATAAAAACGACACTGAAACCAATATTTTTTAGAAAGGAATTGAGAAGAGTACTAATTCATAGAAGGGTGAGGAACTTGTAAGTCACCGAACAAATTTTTTACTAAGAAACAAAACAGCGTGTCTTTTGTGTTTTGTCAGAGTCGCCTAAGTTTGTCTGTGATCAAATCGCAATAAAGTACAAGCAACTCGGACAAAATATCACAAATTAATATAATTTATAATTTTTATTTATAATTTATTTTCGATAAATACATTTTTGGATTTTTCTTAAAACTTTGCTAAAATACATTAAAATAAACACTTCTCTATTTTGGTAACAATTAATATTTTTCTTAATTTTTGCTTAAATTTTACTAAAATTTTAATGTTCATAATACATAAAAGCTTTTAAGTTTACATTTTCTCACGTTTTTTAAACGTTTCTTTTAGAATTTTTGAAGTGTCTCTTTGAAGAGGGTCTATTAACATTTTCATGAAAATTAAAAAAACAATAGGTATAAACTTAAATTCCCAAACTTTTGTAGAAAATGGATTTAAAGTCTCGGAACAAAAACACAAATTGCGACAAATGTAAATACCTGTAGAATTTCATTTGAATTTGTTTAATGTTATTTTTATTTCTGATAAAACTTGGGATAAATGTTGCGACACTGGTGTCTTATATGCAAAACATCCCATTTGTTTTTCAGTAAAATTTCAGAACTTTGATACATGATTCTTATTCTACAGAGGCTCACTTATAAAACTGCATACTCAAAATTTGTTGTCAATTGAAAAAAAATCTTGGATACGTTGAGAATACTCTGTAATCACCACATTACCATGGGATGTGAAATATTTGTTAATGGGTACTGTAAGCTAACATATAAAAGCTGCCATACATTTAATATGTTTTTGTTCTAGGAACAAGCTCAATACGATTTGGACCATTATTCTTTAAAATGTAGAGATACAAATCAGTTGATCGCGCTAAAATTGTTTTTATATCATATGTACTTCTGATTGAAGATAGAATTTTGTTAACTCGTTTGCTTACGAAAACTTTGTTGTAAAATATCAATGTATGTGGTAAGCGTGGTTTAGATTAAAAAATATGTATGCTGTACGTATAGATTAGTAATCGTTTTTGGTAAAAAAAAATAATTAAGAATCATAAAATGTTTATATCACCTTTCCAACAGACACATTCATCAAGTTGTTTAATTATTTTATTCAATTATTTTAAATCTAAATTTATTTGATATATTTATAGAATTTTATTCATTGACATGATTGGGACTTATTGTTATGCGTCTACTTGAAAGCACACAGATAAAGCATTTAATTTATGTAATGCATAATTATTATGACTTTTTTTGTTATTGTTTTTGAGCTCTTATATTTTAATATTCCCTTTTATATCGTATGTATGTTTATCATTAGTATTTGAGGATTTTCACGAAATTTTCCCCTGAGAGTATTGAAAAATTTTGAGGGTTAAGTGTACGCCCGTTGAACCAACGTCTCATGTTGTACATAAAATGTCGACCGACTTCAATGTATTATTCAAGGTTAAACGCTATTAACCGGTGAGAAATTCAGTCTCAACAAAAGTTATAGACTAAACAATTTTCTATAAAAGGGAATAAGTGCATTAATCACGTACGCACGTTCGACTGATTTCATAATATTCAGGGTCAAAGGTTAAAAACGATACCAATTGGTCAGACATTACTTTATGTTGGATAAAAGTAGATAATTTGATTTCTCAAAGCCAGAATACCACAAAATCAAATCTTAACTTTTGATCTGGAATATCTTGAAAACGGTTGAGCTTACGTGATTATATAACGGCCAAAGGAAAAAATTTTATTTTTGTAACTTTGAGTGAAACATCAAAAAAGGTCAGAAATTTCAGTACATCATTTGATCAGAGTCTATTTCTCTGTGGTTAATAGAAAGCAAAATAATAGCGGAAAAATGGTTGTTCTGACATTTGACCTTGAATACAAAGTTGAAGTAGGCTAAGGTTTTGTGTATATCGTGACATGTATTCTCTTTCTGGGAACCAGTGGTGTACACTTAAAAATAAAATTTTTCAGGTGAACTTTTCGGGAAAATTGTCATATGCTTTCAAAAATGTTTTACCCATTGTTAACTTGTTGTGTTTTTGTTTATGTTCATTGATTTGTTTGTGCTAACTTAAAGTTGGCTACTAAATAGTTGTTACATTTGGTATTCGAAATAATTTTGGTGATTAGATAATTTTGAAAAATAAATCGTATTTTCGTGCTCGCCACTTTTCTGGCTTTCCATACCGGCGAGAGACCGAATTGCAGGTTGAGCCTAAAGGTATGTAAAATATTCGAAATTTCAACTATCATATCAAATTATTCCTGTAGACACATCTTTGCATTGCTCGTTATATCAAAATCCATTATATAGGACAGCATTTGTCTGAAAAATATACATTTGACGAAAAGATAAGACATGCTTCCAATTTCTACCAATAAATATACATTATGATGTCCGTTATTTCCCAAAGCTCTTTCCGAGCTTCTCCCAACAAATTTAATATTTTTGTTAAAGAAAATTGAATCTCTGACTCAAAAAACTTTGATTTTGGTCGAGTGCCATCGAATACTTGTACCTTTTAACAAAAACATCGATACAACGAGCTTCTCACTTAAAAAAATTTAAGATTTTTCCCAATATATGTGCATATGTGTAACTTGATGGGTCTGTTCTTCCGCTAAATAAATTTCTTAGTTGACTAAGATTGCAGTCTTAAATAATCAACAGTTTTTGGTTGTGGCTTGAAATAAACCAATGTTTTTGTTGACAATGCATGTCGAAATGAGGGCAAAAACTAAGTGAAAAATTAAAAAACATTCTTACCGTGCTGTTATTGTCATGTTTTTGTTTAATGTTGTTGGAGTTATTTGTTGAGATTATGAATATCTTCAATTCAATTTAACATAGTTTATGTTAAATTTTGACGAATATAAATATTTCAAATTTATTTTTGTTTCTCCAATTCAAGAATGTTTCAGTTTGATTTCTATATATTTTATGTATTAGGGTTTTGACTTTAACATTCGCAAATCTAAGTTCATTCCCTAAATTTTGTGTGTTTTCGTTTAAACATTGCGTTTTTATTTACAATTTGTCAACTAAATTTATTTTACATCTACGTGAATTTTCTTTATTTCAGAGTTGAAGATTTTTACAATAGAATATCTGCTGTTACTGTAAAATATAGTCAGGATAAGCGCTTAAATGTAATTATATTCAAAATATTTTTCAAAGATTTTAACTGGCTCTGAGAAAATCCTATTAAATGTTTATAGGAAGTTTATACAATTTTTTTTTTTCTTCTTAACCTTATAGTACAGAGACCCTGCAATCTCAACTGACTGCAAAATTTATTCTGCAGTAACGAATTACATACATAATAACATCAATAATATACATATATTTTCCACGAGAGAATGAAATAAGCTTTTTCCCATGGGATTGCACGGCCTGGGTATTATTTGGTTTGTGGTGGTACAGTTTTATGTGAAGCATTTTTCAAGTTCTAATTTTTTTTTTTTTGTTTGGCACAATATTTGAATATTGCATTTAATAATCCATAGATATGTTTTACTTTGAATCAATTTTCGCGTATCTAAATAATTGACGCTTTTTAACAGTTGTGTTTTTTTATTATTAAACATTAGGTTCAGCTGTCAATATATTTTGGAATAAATATTTACAAACATTTAGTACAATTGATAAATGGCTCTTTATGTTAACTCGATTTATTACTTACTATTCTACAAATATTTGGCAAAGTTTTTGTTTTAATTTTTGTTTATAATGTATTTCTCTACAGTAATTCAATATGCATGTTACGTTATCTGCAGATTTTTTTTAATAGTGAAATTTACACTAGGTAACTTTTTAACTTATTTTAGTGGTGGGATCCATATTTTTAAATTTCTACATTTTATTAACTTTTTCCTTCTTATTAAATTACTTTAGAACTTTGTTAAAAGACGGTATAATTATTTAAGGGTAAGTTTTTTTTTAGTGGCCAAAACTATACCTACTTACTCACCTTTGCTACTCAGTACTACAAGCGTATATCGAAATTTTTCTTCAATCTATTGAGCATTTTTTGTAATTCTTAAAAGTTTTAACCTTTAATTTATTTCATATCATATGGATATGTAAACATGTCATAGCTTCTCAAAGCTCTCTGACAACACCCAGCTCGTATGTGATAACATGTTTTCGAGTAAATGATAGCGCATCTTTGGTGGTTCGCAGTATTTTTGGCACACTAGTTGGGTTTTATCAGAGAGTACTGAATTTTGCAAAAGTAATTTATGTTTGTTTTTTGTAAGTTGAGCGATGATATAATAGATTGCGCGTAAAAAATTAAGCGGGCGATAAAAGTTCTAGCGTTTGTAAAGGTAATCGTGTTTAAACTGAAGTGCGAGCTATTGATTGATTTTTCAATGCATTATGGTTTCCACTACCTTAGTGATAATAAAAACTTTACTGCCCCTAATTTTTTCTTGGTTAAGCAATCAAAATTCCATAAACAAACGCTTAGTAGTAGTCCACGCAGATTGCTACTATCATTAAACAGTTAATGATAATGAAGTTTAAACTCCAATACTTTTATGAGTCAATGGCATGCTTGAAATGTGAAAGATTCCGTCATCACAAAACCATTGCAAGAACCATAGTCGTTGGGTAGGTTTCAACGCTTTACCGAAGTGTTAATCCGCCTGGAATGCATATCAAAGTCATCTATGTACAATGTGCATCTCGTCGTGCGATACCATGCTATTCATACCTTAAGTTCTCAAATTGGCTCACTCAAGCAATCAGTTTTCGGTGATCTCCTAAACGTATTATCACATTGCGTTTGGTACCCAAATTATCGCTGATTAATGACCCATGTTCAGATTTGAATCCACATCTACATTTTCTCAAGATATCTGTCCGCCAATGATGCTGTAGCAAACTCTAGATTATATATTTTTACGAATTTAACAAACTGGTCTACAAGGTCATATAAAATCTATGAGAAAATATGTTTTTTATCCTATTTGAGCGTACTTTTTGAATATATTACTGCAAATTATGCAATTTTTTTTCGTTATGTATATAATTTTCACGAAACTCTGCACTCTTGGCTTTGTGCATTACGCGTTAGGCTGGTAAACATACCTCCCAATGGTATTTGTTAAGAAAAATAAAGTTCGATAGCAGGGCGTAAAAACCGTCCGTCCTTGTTGGCCGTGTACCACGTATGTAATTTTATGAACATTAGTTTTAGCATGATTACAGGTCCAACTAGGTTGTATTTATTTGGGTGCATGTGTGCTTATGTATGGCAGTGTAAGCCAAATGTAAATGTTTATAAATTAATTGTCTGTCTTTTTCGTTTTATTAATATCTACATATATAGTATGAACATAATATATAATAAACTCTGAAACACACTAACAAAGATTTGTTTATTTCTATTTAGAGTGTAGCAAAATCTAAACTAAAAAATTGCAGCTAAAATTGCTTATTTTTATTGCTAAATTAAACTAACTAAATACTACATAACATAAGCAATAACATTGGTAACAATACAACCTTTGAACACTAGCACATACATATACTTAAGTAACAAAAAAAAATTAATTAAAATAAAATTGTAATATATTTGTGCAACAGTGTAAAAACTAAAATTTGTTTTTTTATTTTATAAATATTATAATAAAGTTATTCGTAAAATAAACTGTCATTATAATATTTGCTAGCTTGACTAAACACCTTGTAAAATATAAATAAAAAAATTTGTTCTTTTAAATTCTTTTCACCCACACCAATCGTAAGAACTGAACTGTTGATTGGTGTAAACACTCGTTTTGGCACCAAATACTAAATTGCTTTAAATTGACTAACACGACTTATTCATAATTTTGCCTTTATGGATTACTAGCTGCACTTATTTGACTACTAGTCGGCACTGCCTGTTGCGCCATTTGACGTCGCAAATCTGAGCCAATAAGCGCCGTGATTACAGTACCGACCACCATTACAGAGGCCATAGTCACATTCGCCGTTATATCACCAAATTCAGTCAACAACTCTGAGTAGATCATGGTAAAGATGATGCCAAAAGCTTGTGCGGCAGCATTTAATATACCAGAGGATGTACCCTCCGGTTCTGGGTAGGTTAGTTCGGCACCAAATTCAAAACCAACCGGTAGATAGCCAGTCATAAAGAAGCTGTGAATGAAACAATTAAAATTTGACGGGTGAATCATTGATATTTGGAAGAATGTATCACTCTAATAAATACATTATAATTTCTTTTCTATATAATAATTTTTGATCTCTCGATCATAAGAAATTGTAATTTTAAATTTCTAATGTTTTTACCTACCCCAATAATGATGCAGTCGCATAAACAACAGCGATATGACCAGTATCCAATGTAAATGTAAATACCCACATGCCCACCATGGAAAAGGCATAAACAATTAAAGTTGTCTCTCTGTGAAAGAAGAAAAAAGAAAGAAAACGATGGTATTAAAGCAAAGATATAGAGAAAAACCAGCCCTCCATGCGTAGAATAAAATTATATAAAAAAGATAAAAAAACATGCTAAATGGGTCAGAATTTTCCAACTGGGCTACTTTTAAAAAAAAAAATTATTTTTTAATGAAATTTTGTTATTTATGTAGATAGTGGTATGTGCTAGAAATTAAAATGTGAAATGTTTTTTTTTTTTTTTTTTGTTATAGGTAATTGAAATATCGGGGACAACATTTTTTCAAAAGCCTATAAATTTTGAACGGATACGACGGTGTTCGATTTGTATTGAAATAGAGTATAAGGGACGGTCTTTTACAAACCGAACACTTTTCGGACGACGCATTTTTGATTTGGCTGAAATTTTTTTTATGGGTTCTGTATTGAAAAAGAAGAGATACGTATTCGAGGATTTTGAAAAAAATTTTTTTTTTCAAAATAGAGCGAATTCAAATTTTGAGAATTTCATATTTTTAGCTTTACAATGAAATGAATTTTAAGCACCGCCATCATATTCAGAATCCTCGAAAACGGGGTGTGACAAATATTTTACTATTTTAATATTAAAATATTAGAAAAAAAGGCTTTATATCAGAGTTGCCAAGTAGCCACACAACTTATGATGAATTTTGCACCTTTTATGAGCGAAATCTCTAAGCACAGTGCTAAGATATTAAATAAAACAAACAAATTTTCATTAAAATCTAATTACTAAGTAAATATGAGCAAAACAATATTTATTTTATTCACAGCGCCATTTAATACATATAAACATTATGGCACATCATTTGTTGAAATCGGTTGAATAGCTTCCGACACAGCCAACTTATGGACGATGCAACTTGCAGTCAAATGCACAATTTGAGCGCTTAACTCCAAAACTGTCATTCTGATTAAATATGTGGCAACGCTAATAACTGTCACCGTTACATTTAATTCTTATTGCAAAGTCCGCGTTAATTTCTCGTGTTGAATTGTGGATATTATGAATGAATAATTATTAGTAAAATAAAGTTTATAAAACTATGAAGCAGCAGTTGTTTGTGATATTTTCAATAAAAATTTTAATGAAATTGCATGAAAATCTAAAATCTTATTGAAAGCGGCGACGTCGACAGAGCCGCAAGCGGTGTGTTCTTGGTAATTTTTTTTTACTGTAAATTGTGCGCGATTTTGTTCAATGCTTTTTGATCTAATAAATCTAATTTCATTAAATTTAATCATTTTCGCAATTTAGCAATTGTTTGTTTTTAATATTAAAGTTTATTTGTTGAAAATCCTTCAATAGTGTTAGTGTATTGCAGCTGCTGCCAAAGTGTAGCATGCACTGTGGTTCAAATATATTTCAATGCTTTCAAAAGCTTTTACTTCGGGATTTCGTATGTCACTGCCTCAACTGTATGAGAACATTTAAAATTCCAATCGGTAAGTGTTTGTTTTTAAATTTCATATACAAGTATAACGTGGAATTTCCCTTCTTTAATCCATTAAATAACGTGATGGAAAAATTTGTATTAAGATGAAATTCGGTGGAAATGTTTAATTTGGTGTCATGAAGTAAAATCATGTGAGGTTAGGTAGACAGCACTGGTGGAAGAGTGTTCTTTGATTATTTATCGAGAAAGATTTTTTCAAAAATATGTCACGTCCAAAATTGAAAAGAAAAGCGTTACGTATGCACGATCCAGGGCAAGCTTTGTGACAAGTTAGCAAAATAGTAAGTTAACAATGAATTTGCTGAGCACCCAGCTGTTTTCTGTTGACAAAGAAATTAAATTTGCTGACACAAGGTTGGATTTCGTAGTGGCAAAATTACTCCTCAATTAAAGGTTTTTTGTGGAGTAAAAGACCAGATACATAGTGAAGTTGCTAACTATGCTATTCTACGCTATTTTAAGCTGCCAATCGCATACAAAAGCAACCAAACAGTTCATTGTAAGTTAAAAGCGTTTTTTTTTCTTTCAGTGTTTAGATTTATTTTGAAGTAGAACAAAAACCAAAATAATTGCAATAGAATTCATTGTGGGCGACAAATGACACGCGATTTCCATTAAATTGAAACGCTTAGAAAAATGCTTCGCTTTAATCACCAACTCTCGCACAGCATAGTACAGCATACAGTTCAGCACAAAGCTTCATTATGTTGGCAGCCTTTAGCAGCATAAGCATTTTAAAAAACGCCAAAGTGTTTGATTTCTACACTATTAAGAATAATATTTGGGGTGGCAACATCACAACTTGCACCCCGGTGGTAACAAGGCCGAAGCTGGCCCTGTGTGTGTGCATATAAATGCAAATTCAAATGTACTGCTATTTTGCATATAAAGAGCAAAATAAACACGTTGTAAGAATACAAGGATTATTTTATTGTAAGGACTTTTCTTGGATAAATAGATCCTATGGTTGCATTATATGTCCTTTTCTCATAATAATACCCTACGCTGCATTAACAGTAAAAGTGGTTGTCCAAATTATTTCTAGTATTTTTGTGGAATTTGGTTGCATTACTTAAAAAAACTAGCTCGATATAGAATTTTAAATGCTTTATTTACGTATGAATGTGGGCGATAGGCGTGTACGCGAATTGATTTCACCTATTTTCAAGCCAATGTTACAAAATATCAACAAATTATTTTGCTCCGTTTCAATTTAATCGGGACTTCAACGGAAGAAGGATATACATATAGGTATAATGTAGAATATGTATACTTTTCTGCCACGCCCCAATGTGAATATACACCGCGTGTAGTGTACAAAAAGAAGCAAACGAATGAAATCAAGAAGCGTCTGGAACAAAGGCACGCATTTGCATTTAATGACTTGGTAAGTGGCAAAGGAAACGACAATGACAACGGAAAGCGGAAACGGAAATCGGATTCAACTCGTGCCGCAATGCTCTTCGCAATGACAATCATTTGAATGGGTTTTTGTCATGAACGTTACAACAATGCAATCTCTTGCTAAGCAATGAAGTGACTGAGATTAGTTGCAGGATTTTAAATTAAACAAAAGAATGCGCTCGCACGCTAATGCAGAAAACATTGCATAATAAATTACCATTAAAGCGCCACTTGCAAGTCATTTATTTTCCTGTAAAGAGCACTTATCTGTTGCTTAATATTAAATTTATTGTGTGATTTTTCAAAATAGATATGGCTATTTATGGACAATGTGAAAAAAAAGCTGGTGTGATATCGAGGTTCAAGATACAAATTTTATTTGATGTTTGATTTGTATGGAAGAAGTACTGTTTTTGGCTAAAAATCGAGATAAAGAAACTTCGGGCATAATAATAACTTGGCATATTATCTAAAAATTATATTAAAATTGTGTATAAAATTGGCATTTTTCTGTTATACAAAAAAAAAAAAATCATAAGTTCTCGCATGCAATAATTGCTCCCACGAGAATTTTAACTGTGCAATTTGTTTTTCTTTCACATTAAATAATCTACAGTGCTCACTTGAATTTGTGCGTTTTATCCAAAATCACGCCAGACACCACTGAGCCCAACATGCCTGCCAAAACGATGCTTAAACCAATACGTCCCGTGTCGACTTCATGACCAGGATAATACTTGAGCACCACCTGCAAGGCAAAATCATAAAAATAAAAATAAATACAACAGCAACAACGACAATCGGTAGATGAATGAAGTTGAATACAAAATACCAAAATAAATGAGCAACTAAAATGAGTCAAAAGGTCAAATGCAATGAAAGACGAGAAAACAAAGGAAATACGAGAAATCGAACAGCAAAAACTGACCAACGCACAATAGGCAAAGGACAAAGACTATTTTTACTGTTATATCTGCTCATCTACAGTGCACGCGTGTGTGTGTGTGGGTGTGTATACGAATGACTTTATTACTATTATTTTCCACACATACACACGTACATATTGTTTCACTTTCGCCCAGAAGAAATAAAAAAAACTCACCGGATTGAGCAATGTTGAAATCGCATAAAATACGCCCACATTCGTGCCATATGAGATTAGCAATAGCACATAATTACGATTCAACATTAAATTCTTCAACGATTGCATGAAAGAGACTTCAGCTTCGGCACCAGGTTGTGCCACCTCTTGTGCAGCAGATGGTGGTGTAGGCGGTTTATCCTGGAAGACTAAACAAAAAACAAAAGAAAGATAATTATTATTATAATTGTTATTGCTATTGGCAATGATGCAGCGTAGTGTAGTGTTGTTAGCATTGTTCAAGCACTTGATAAGCGCCACTTAAGTGCCACATCAGTACATAAATGAAATCACTATTGATTTTTTACAGCGCAAAATCACAATTGCACTTAAGAAATTATTTTTTGTACGAGTACTTACACAGAACCATTAAGATAACTAAGACCGTTGTTAATCCTGCAACATAATAGAACATCCATTGCAGATCTTCGCCAATTTCTTCGATACTTCCGTTTCCTACTAAAATTGGTGGCAGCACAAAACCAATGGCAACACCGAGCTGTAAGAGAAGAAAGAAAAAATTAAGTGAATCATTGCAGTTTCTTATGTCACAATAATGTTGTTACAATAAAATATGGAAATTGGCTACAAACACTTGAAATTGAGCGAAGGAACGCACGCGCTTCCAAATAAAATGAAGAAACAGCGGGTAAAAATTGTGACCATTGACACTTACAAATTGAATGAGAACCACTTTATTGAAACTTAGACTGTAAGTAATTTAAGTCAATTTTTTAAGTGTAAAAAGATTTTCCGGTATCAATTCGATCGAGATCTGTTTCAATAAATACAATAAACTTTAATTTATTTGGTGGCTCAAAACTGTTGAAATTAATTACACTTTTGATAAAATAAACAAATTTAATTGAACAATTTTCTCTGACAAAAACTTTCCCTTAAGTCTATTAAGTTTGCAAAAATTTTCCCCTTTCAACTAAAGACAAAGCAAAATAGAATTTAATTTTGAACTACCAGCAATGAAAATTTCATAAATTTTTTTTTGCTCATGCACTTGTGAAAGCTGTACGTAGAAACCGGATGAAGGGCTTAACTTTCACTGCAACAGCAGTAAAAGCATCAACAGCAATAACACTAGCAGTAACAATATTCATCCTGTGTATGTTGCTTGTTACCTCAAGGGGGCCAACAAGGAAAATAGTGATACGAAAAGGATTTAAACTCAAGTGTAGACATAAACAAGCGAGACTGAAAATAAGCACATCAGACTACACACACACACAAACACATACACTGACGTATGTAAGCTTCAAAATAAGCGAACAAAATAAATTAAATAAAAAATTGTAGTGAAAGCAGTGAGCAACATTCGAATGCGTCTGATGTGAAAATGAAAGTGTAAAATAATGCATGCCGGAAGGGCTGCCAAATCGCTGCTTAGCTACAAGCATTTCATTTACATAACTTATGGGAATAATTTAAGTAGCATCTACACACACACATTTACGTCTTGCTTATGAAACTGTTGCTGTTACAACATAAAATAGAAAAACCTCAGTTTACAGTTCTTCCTTCAACGCTCATACAAAAATAATGCGCTTGGTATTGAGCGGATACGGAAGTGGCTTCATTTGCGGTCAAATGAACAGCATCGAAAATGATTGCTACATACAGCAATGATGTACCAAGAAATTGCGCAATTATTTTGGTGCAAATATATTGCAGGAAAACAAATATATCGTTTTATATGACTATCCAACTGTAAAAGTAATGCAACAAATTCAAAGAAACAAAATGCTATCGAATTGGAAATAAATATAGCATCTTTTGGTATAAGAAAGTTTATTGTAGTTTATTTATGACATATACTCGTACATAACTGTGGATGAATTCTTTTAACACCATAGTATCTGAGACTTCAAGGTTTTTCAACAAATTGCTCGAATATGACGACGCGTCGTATTTAAAATAAGAAATAAATAACTTTGATAAAAAATATTTTATTACTAGTTTCATCCGTTGCTAAATTGAATCATCAGTGACTTTTAAGCTGATGAGTAAGAATTTCTAAGCCTGTTATATTTTCGTTTTTGCATAGATCTGTTGAGAGTCTAACCAAAAGTGAAACAAATCAAAGCAAAAATGATTTTTTTCTGTTTTTTATCTATGTTTTTGTAACTTGTACTAATCGTCTTCAAAGTCACTGATGATTCCGCTTAGCAACAGATGAAACTGCTATGAATAGCCTTGATGCCTTTTTTATGTTAATTTATCTTTGTTTAGAGTCATTTTTTCGGTGTTTATACATTGTACTGAAGAGTAAGCCAAGTAAACTAATTAAAAAAGTTTTTGTTTGAACTTATTTTGTTTAATTTGTATTAATTTTGGAGAAAATAGTTTTAGATGATTCGTCAATTCACTTATCGGTCAATTTTCAACAAATTTTGTGTGAAAGACACAGGCCCATACCAACCAAAGGAACTAAGGGGGGCTTTGCCCCCCCTCACGCATCTCATTCGGTTGCAAACTTGTTTTCTTGAAAGGAGAAAAATAAAAAAACATGCTATTCGAATTGCATTTGCCCCCCCCTACGCAAAGTCGGGTTGGTACGGGCCTGGAAAGATATTTACTTAAAGAAATATTGCATGATCAAGACTTTAATACCAAATATTTTTCAAATTCAGTTTATCGAGGTTTACTTTAATTGACGACGCTGAAGCAAAAGTCCAATGCAAGGCAATTTCTCATCCTTTTCTGAATAATTCGTACTGTTCGTATGGTTGTATATTGGATAAAACTTATTCACCGTAGTATGGATTGGCTCCACAGTTTGGATTATGTGGGAAAACATTTTTTGATGAATATTTGGTTATTGGCGAACAGTTTTCTTGTCATACAATCTGAATTTTTAAAAATTTAATACGGCATATGAAAGAGAACTATAAATTACAAATTTTAGGAATATCGAAATTGATAAAACAAAGAATTTTACGTAAGTTTTCGATTTATTCACATTTGAACTTTTTCTGTTAAAAATTTTAAAGTTTTTACTTTCTCTTATTTCTCGGAGACATCTATAAAATAGGTTTAATTGTTCTTTCAGCCGACAAAGATTTTATCACGTTTTCCCCAAAAGAAAAAAATAATTATAGAATATTAAGTAACTTTCTTCCAAAGGTTAGCGGTAGCAATTAATTATTTATCACTCATACGACATGTGATACCAATTCATTTAAAATACGTAAACGTTAAAAATAGCAAAAAATTAAAATTTTTCTTGCTTTCATTTAAAAAAATAAACCTTTTTTGCAGACAATAAATCTTCTTTAGCGCATAGATAATTTTTCCTTACATCAAATTTCTCTCGCTAGGCCGAACAAAAAATTTTCACTGACTTTTGCTTGCAAAAAAATTTCCAATAGCCATTTTTTCACATGATGCATTTTCATTTTTTATCCTTAGCCTTAGCTTAACGTCGTTATCCAATTTTACTGAAAAGAAAAAAACTTAAAAGTTACGAGCACTTTTTTCCTTGCAGTCAAAATTTAAATTCATTCAAATCCATTCAAATTCAGTTGCTGCTCATTGAAGCGTTTAACAGCAAAAGTCTTGATATTACTACATATGAACTTGGTAGCTTGGTGCATTGGTGTTTGCTGGCGACAAAATTTCCATAGTTCTTGCATTCATCAGATTTCCATCGGATTCTTCTGCCCCATTGAGTTGAGTTTGATCGATGTGTTGTTTGTTGTTACTCAATCACTGTTGCTGGTTTTTGTTTTGTTGTTGTTGGTGTTATGTAATCTTGCATATGTTTTTTTGTTGTTGTTTCTGCTGTTTCATATTGCAATGTGCAACTTTTTTCGCCATAGAAAGTTTTCTAATTTATTTAAAGCATTGCGAGCACTTGCTGCACGTGACACTTGACATAGTGCTATTGGCTATTGGTTACTGTTACCCCATAACATTTGTATAATTTTTTTTATTGAAAAAAATTTATTGAAAAAAATTATTTGGTTACAAAAAAGCCATAAATTTCTAGAGTCTTTATACTATAAATCTGGTCTTCTTCGGTGGACATTCTAACGCAAGTGCAGCATGCCATCTCTGCCCTCAACGATTTTTAACTTACTACGAAAGTAATTTTTAAAAGTCACAATTTTTGACCGAACAAAGTAGCTGTTTGCTGCGTAAAAAAAAAATTCAGCAGTTCTTGTAAAGGATGCGAAATTTAATCACTATAAGATGTGTTCCATAAAAAAAAATATAACAAAGCCTTTTTGATTGTTTTACAACTTAAAGTAAACTGAGACGCCAAACAACAAAGATATCAACGTCTCTTAGGATATATTTCAAAAAAGCAATACAAAAACAGCACAGTAAAATGTCGTGATAAAATACAAATAAAGCTAATACAACATAATATCTTGCTCAATTTAAGCTTTGTACAGCTGCCTTAAAGTATGCAGTAAAATTTTGCAATTGTTTAGAAAATATAATTTTTATGCTTAAATTTGAGTTGGACATAAAAACTTGACCTTCATAAAATTTTTTTTTCTTGTAAATTGCAATGCTTTTTATTTCGCTTATTTTTCTATTTGGTTTTATTTAATTCCGTGTCATTTCAATATCTCTTTGCTTTGCTTGGCTTTGCATTTTTACTGACATCCTTTTGCAATTGCACGAGTATTTTTTATGGTCCTCAGGTTTAATCCATTTTTTTTTGTTTATTCAGCATGTAAATCTTTACTTTTTGCTTTACTATACATTCTTCATTATATACTCTTCTTCTTCATTCAACCACTAATCAATTCCAATTCAGCAAGTAAAATGCAAATCAATACGATTTCAATTTCAATTTCATTTATGATTCAATTGAAATCTCCTGTGTTCATGACTTTATGTATGGTCCTCTTCTTTCCGCCCACAATTCTTTTGTACTTTGCCACAACATAGCATTTGGAAGAAAAAAAAACATTTTCCCAAAGTGTCATAGCATTAGAGAGAAAAAATATCTCAAAAAAAAAGAAGAAATACGCAATAGATATGCAACGTTTTCTTTTAATCGGAAATGGCTACACACACTGGTACTTAGTCTCATATATTCATGACTTGACTTTGTTGAATAAGTCATACACAAATATACATGCGTTTGTGTTTTTACTGTGTACTACAAAGAGATAAAGCCAAAATTTAACACTTGTGACAAGCAAAGGAAATAAACTTCATCATGGTATGAGTGTAAAGCATCTTGTTATGGTCTTCGTATATCCGTATTCTTTGTGTAACTACGAAAATAAATAAACCTTGCATTTCATATGGATTGTTTTTCTAAACATTGCTGGTTCTTTGAAAATTTTGTAAGGTTTTTTTTTAGTTATTTTGCTTAAATTCGTTTTATTTTATATTTTCAAGCAAAGTAATTACTTATAAGTATGTTCATGTGTTAACCTTAAAGTGTTTGTTTTTGCAGAACTTTAAATTATAACTTTTAAATTAATATAAATGTACAGAAATTAATTTCCGAATGCTAATATTTAAAGATCTCCCAAGGACAATGAAGTTTTTTCATAAAAAATATTTCAGTCGTAATTTACGGAAAAAATGCTACAGCTTTGAGATTGTCTTTAAGTAAATATCAAGGTTCGAGGTTTTTAATGATTTTTGCTCTTCAAAAATCTCATAAAAGCCATTTTTATACCCTACTCAGAGCGTATATTCACTTTGTCATTCCGTTTCTAACGCATAGAAGGTGGCGTGGCAGGTATAGAAAAGTATATACATTATTGATCAGCGTCACCACCTGAGTCGATATAGCTATGTCCATCTGTCTGTCTGTGTGTATGTATGTCTGTCTGTCTGTCTGTTGAAATCGTGTTTACGGGAAAACTAAGCAAGCTAATTCAATGATATAACGCACACAGCTCACACCTTCTTGCAAGGTGCTAGCATATAAAAATGAGCGAAATCAAGTCACGACCACACCTACCGCCCATACTCCATATAAATATACCTTAGCCCATTTTGAAAAAAGTTGCTGCGATTTTGATAAAACTTGGCGATTTGGTGAAGATGTGAACAAAATTAAGATTGGGATAGGTTTTAAATTTGCAGAAGCTCTTAAAGTGGCGTGGTACAGCCCTAAATTTTAACTTTATTATAGATAAACTAGATATTGTGATGAAATTTTGTACACGGATACATACCATATACATATATTTTGAATTGTGTTTAAAGTGGGCAGAGTTGAACAAGTGGACTTTTTAACAATTCAAAATTTTGATTTCGTATAATTCAAAATTGGAAAATTCGATTTTCATAAAAATTTTAGGGATGATACTACTGAGACCAGTCATCAATACAAGCTTCGTCAGCATACTGGAAAAAAAAACGTTGAAGGGCGTGGCACAGCTCACAATATTTATAAACGTTATAATTAGAGAACTAACAACGTAATCGTAATGAAATTTAGTATGGCAAGTATACTTTCTAAAAGGTATCTTCTCACGAAAGTTTGGCACAATAGAACCGGTGGTCGTGGCACCGCCCATATAAGCAAAAAACGTTTAATGCTGTAGATAGTGTGCAATGAGAGTATTTTGAGCGATGCTATTTCAAGAACATTTTTTCAATTCTTTATATAATAATTTTGAAAGAAATTATAAAAATTTACTTTGTAGGAAAATACTAAAATATTTATGATAATAAAACAAATGAAATATCAAAAGAAAAACTGTCATACCTAGCACCAAGCAGTATTGCTCACACACATTTTAATCTCTACTGACCCACTCATATGTTCCGAAGAGCCATTAATCTTCTTAGTTCAGCAGTTCAGTTGATAAAAGTAGTAAAATTTTCCAACCAAAAATATACGATGGATGCAAGCAGACTCTGACTAATGGCATTCAATTGATGTTAATTGACTAAAAGCAAAGTTCAGTGTCAATAATTCTTCATAGGTTTAGTAGCAGTGAATTTAAAATTTTCAACAACAGTAAAGTAATGACACAAAAATGTCTTTCAACAAATATTCAAACTTATCCAAGTGGCAATACCTTAAGGCATAGAAAAGTTAAAGTTTTTTTTCGAAATCTGTTTATGCATTCAGGTGGCTTTTTCTAAGTTCAACCACTCACTCAAAGAAGCAAGAACCATCGGACCAATGTGGGTTGGTCGGGTTAAACTACAATTTTCATATTATTTGTTCAATCTTCTTAATATTTCCTGGGTCAAAACTATGAACCACTTAAATGCGTTTTCATCAGATGGGGAAGCACAAAAGCAAAGAGTTTAGTTGTAGGTGGCAAAAGTTGAAAAGTTTCTCAAAGAAAGTTTTAATCAAAGCCCGGCGCAAGGAACGATTGCTTGTTTTCCTTCGGAGGATAAACTTTTGTTTGTGGTTCAACCAAACAACAAAAAAAATTTATGAAAAGAAGAACTATGCTAACTATGTTAGGTAAATAAATACATAAAATTATTAAGCAAAGTGAAATGTTAATTTTTTTAAATAGAAATATTCTACGCATTTTTATAGTTGAAAATTTTATAGAGTTGACATTTTTTGACAAAAATTTATGGGCAGAGTAACTATATAAATATCACAATTAATTGTTAATTGCAAAATATATATACTCGTACATACTATATTTTTTTATAAATAATTGATCTTTGATACAGTACATTTTTAATCGGTGTATATAGTGATTCAACTTTTCCCATTTTTCAATTTAAAGTTTATTAGATTTTGTTAAAATTAGTTCTAAAAAACAATCTCAAAAGCAGAATTCAAAAATTTGTAAGTTTGTTGCAGAAATTTAGCTGAGTGACAGTTAACAATTCACTTCGTTGCAGTTGTCAGCTGTTATAGAAATCAGACAACAACGATATGCAAATGTGTTTAGGAAAATGTAGAGAAAGATAGTGGTAGAAGGAGTGTTAAGAAATATAGCAACATGATGCCCAACTATACTGTCGTTGCAGCTGACGCATGGCCGCAAAGTGTTAATATGCCATGAAATATGCAACAGAAAATTTATTTCTCTCAATTTTGCTTTTTTACAAAATTATCAAGAAAATTTGAATAAAATAAAAATGAAAACTAAATTTAAATCTGCCAAAATGACTCGGAGCTTTAATTTGAAAATAAACTTTCAAGTGAATTTTTTCATGAACTTAAAAATTCTCATCATACTCGTACTTTAAGGTTTGGGGAGCTTAAATATTTTCCAATTTGCTCAATTTACTTTGTCTTGGGGTATCCTTTAATTTTTGAAATCTCTCAGCCTTCATTGTCTTCTACCCTTTTTTTTGTCTTTCATTTTTGTTTGCGCTTTTCTGGCATTAAGTTTTTGCCTTTAGCATTTCTTTGTTAAATTATTCTCATCCCTTGTTATCCCTCAAGTACTTCGGTTTCTTGCTCTTTAACTTTACTTGGCAGCTCTTTGGCTTTGCCTTTAACATCCTTGGTTGATTTTCTTATTGCCCTTTTTTGTTGACTGATTGACGGTTGCTTGTTGATTGAACCAGAAAATTTTGTTGTTGTGGTTTTGTTTTAGTTTTTCTTGAAAATACGTCGATCTATGTATTGGCACCGCATTAAATATTTGTTTTTACCTATCAATGTTATGGTTTTTGGTTAGTCCTTTGGGAGCAATTTAACAACTTGGAATTGTTGCGTATTAACAGGATTTTTTTAACACAAACGCATCGCGTACGTGACTTTGAAAGTGAAAAATGTCATACGAAAACAAAAACAAAATTTTCAAAGGGAAACGGTTTATAAATAACAATGTTAAAAAGTGCCAAAAAAATCTTAAAAAAACTGAGTAAATTCGACAAAAAGAAAATAAAGAGAGTATTTTTTAAAGGCTCATGCTTTCATGGGCATGAAGTAAGCCGAGTACCAACTTATACTTTAAAATAATTTTCATCTTAAGGACTCTTTTTATTTTTGTTAATTTTCTGAAAAATTAACTGCCTTTAATGTCACCAGCTAAATTTAAATACATTTGCAGAATATTTTACGCCAGAATTACCGAAAACGCCATTTTTTAGCTGGTATTTCTTAGAAAATTCTGCAATAGGTTTTGGTTTAGCAACTAAAAATTAAAAGGTTTCATTTAGGCGCAGAAATAGCAAAAGTCTATTGGATTATGGAAATTTTGACATTGTTATTCTTTTAAGTTCAAAAGTCCCCAAATTAAAGTGGCAGAAAGAAACCCCGACAGCGCTTTTATTTTCAATATTAAATTCCTTTATGAAATAAGGTCGATTACATAAAAACATTATTTCTCTATTTTGATGAATTTTTCATTTGCTACTATTCAATTATCTGCTTTAGAATAGAAAACTATTTTCTAAGTCCTTATCATTGTAAGTCTTCATATTTCCTGCATATAAGCTAGTACTCTCCAATCCATTTAAAACAAATCGCCTTTAAATTATTCCAATATCAAGTGGAACATAAAATATCACTTTTCCAGTTCAATAAATGTTAAACTACACAGAAACTTATTGAAATACAAGCCGTAGCAACAGCACTTGATGCTAAAAACGAAACCGTCAAAATGAGAAAAATACCATCGTAGAATTCTAAATTTTCAGGCGCATAGTATAGTGCCGAGTCATAAAAAAAACACCAATTGATATAAAATACACTAAATAGGCTTGTACCACAAGGCGGAGTTGGGTGTTGCCATAGATAGCAGAAACTTTAGACAGCACCATTCAGTCACCATTCACCATTGATAAACAAAGCGGCTTAACTTGGTCCATTTGGTGGCGCGTTTTATGGGTTTGTTTTTTCGTGTTCATCTTCACCAAAGTAATTTTGCACGCTCAACATATGCAGCAGTGATTTTTTTTTCACTATTTTCTTTTTATATATTTGCAAATTTGCATAAGTAAAACACGAAATTATATGAATATTTTTTTTTTTTTGAGAAACGCCTTAGGGTGCGTTTACTGTCAGGTGCAATCATTATCTTTTCGTAAATGTGTCCAAAACGGTCTCTCCCGGGGTCCGGAGCCGTCCCGAATTATTTTAAGAATGCATTTTCTACTTTTCCTCATCGCTTGGTGCAAAAACAAATTTTCAAAAATTGGTCAAAAACGGCTTCTTCCGCAGTTTGGGGCTGTTCCAAACTATGTCAAAAATTCACTTTGGACCTTTGCTCATCGATTTAAATCCATTTTCAACCTTTCCTCATCGTTATAGTGCCACCAACATTGATTTTCACTTACTATTTTTATTTCGTTGCTCGCCGTCGCTCCAAAAGTTCAAAGTGTTTTGGTTGCAGATTTTTGTAGCAAGCGACGGCGCTTCTTAGCTTGCCGACGCTCGTGTCGCACTAGGTGAAATCGCCTCACAGTAAACACTTCTATATGCACGCATGTATTTGAATGGCGAGAGCGACAAGCTGTCGTGTAGCGCAACAAAAAACGCGTGACAGTAAACGCACCCTTATGAGATTATGCAAAATTTTGCTAGTTAGGAAAGTAAAATTTTATTTGGTAAATTTAAATATTGAGTACACAATTTAGAAAATAATTCAAATTACAAATTTAGACTTTCAACGACGGGCATAATACCAGATAATTTTAAGTTTTACCTCTAAATTCACTTCACACGTCATGCAGGAATCTAGATATATCGTTGACACATTATTAAATTTATTTAACATTTTGATACGTACAAGTTGTAACATAATTCTGAAATTGAACCACATTTTTCACACATTTCTTTTGAAGAGGCATTTTTCTGCAAAGAGTACTAATATTTTTTTGTGAGAGCATTAACTAAATTGAATTTTGTATTTGGTGTTTCTACATTCGAGTGTGCATGTTTTTAGTATGTTTTCAGTGTTCAGAACATTTTTCTTCCATATACATACTATGTAAGTTATTTCAATAGCACTACACCACGACAATATAACACACACACACATACACTTACAAATTTAACTTCCGCTTGACATCGAACATAGCGTAGCGACCATAAAAGTAGCGGAAAAATTCAAAATTAAAATGTTTTCGCAAAGAAAAGCGCGCTCGTCGTATCTAATGTTATGTAAAGCAAGATAAGTAAAATATCTGCAGTTTTTGTTCGGACTCTTTTTTTTATTTATTTTGTTGTCACGAATTTATTGCAAGTGACATTTACAGGGTGCAAGTTGTTGCCTTAACTTGTAAAATGCAGACACAGCAGTAAAAAGAAAACGAAAAAAAATTAAAATCATAAAAATGTTACAAAATTCAGCTGACACATACACGCAGAAGATTTATTTACTCACACTCATAGAAATGGTTGCATTAGCTATGACGTCCTTGTTGCAAATACTCAAGTGGTTTTGGTTGACTTTGGCGAGGTAGTTATGCTTTAGAGAGGTTGGGGTTGGCACTGATGACCTTGCTCTTGTCGCTATCAACGTTGTTGGTTTTGATTTTGATGCTGAGCTCAGATTTTTTAAATTTTTCTTTAGTTTTAGTTTTTATTTAATTTTTACACTGAAGTGACTCAAGGGAGAGAAAAATGTCGTTGTCGTAAGAAGACCTCTTTCTACTTCATTTTATTTAATGAAATGTTTGCAATGCACTCCTGCCCCTGATTGCTTACTGCCTGCGTAATTATGCAGAAATAGTAGATGCTGTTGCAAACGTAGTAGCTACGGGCTGTCAAGATCTCTGAACAAAGCGCTTGTTCTGTCAATTGTCAATAGCGTTGACTTTGGATTTCATGTTAGTTAGCACTTAACACTAGAAACCTTTTTAACCTATTCACCTTGCGATTGTTTAATTTAGATTTCGTGTTAAGAGAAAGTTGTAAATTTAAATGTTATTTTGAACAAATTATTTTACCGATTCTGAAGAGTTGTAGCAAATCTTATTTAAATGAACGCCATAAGCTATGCAACATAAAATGTTAACAATGCCGTATTGGCGTATTTTATGGTTAAGCTTGAACTTACATCCTTAAAAAACTATTATCATGTAAGAATCGTTATAAGGATTATTGAAAAAAGCCGTGAAGTAGCAGATTTTGCTCTGGAATAACTTGAAAATGATGCTGATTTTACCAAGAAAAACATTTCATCAGATGTGGCGCATGCTCATCTCTCTACATTGGTTAATAAACCTAGGTCCTTATTTTTTCGAAAATAAGGAAGGAGGTGCACTACTTTCAATGATAAATTGTGCAGATGAACTTTTCTATTACTTTTATTGCATTAATATCTGCACAGAAATTTAATAATATCTTTCTTTTTGTTTTGGTGTTATTAAAGATCCCTGCTGAATACTGTCAAACCAGTGACAAACTTAAGGGTTTCTTTTGGTCTACTCCATCCCCCAAAGTACTGGACTGCTACTTAATTTAATGAACATAAAAGTCGTTCAATACCATAGAAAATTCACATATTTAATATAAGAAGCTCAGATTCCTCACTGACTGTAAAAAAATATTGCATACTTTAATGCATAAAATGTTTGGTTTACTTTATTTTTATGAAAAATAGTCAAATTCTGATTGAAATTGAAGAAGTCACACTCTCTTAAGTTATGTTTTTTTTCTTCTTTTGTAAAGGATTATCATAATCCTTATCAGCTTAGAATTAGTTCGTAACTTTACTAAATCCTTGACATTCTCTTGCATGACATTATTTTGGCTCGTGCTACATGCCTTGATACCTATCGTATTATCTTACACATCCAACACACTGACACAAACCCATTAAATGTGTACTTGTATCTCTCGCAGTGCAAATATCTGTAATGATCTACAAATACTCGAAGAATAACTGAGCATTATTTGCCTTTTTCATGTTCATCTCGCTTAAGCCCCGCATATCCTTGCGTAATACACCACATACGTACACTGCAAGCGCAATAACAGGCAACAAGAGAAAAAGAAAAATCTATGTATGTCATTTGACAGCGGAACTGTAGTATGTATTAGTATGTGTAACATACTCAAGCAGACAGACAGCCATGCAAATTTACAGAAGCAAAATAATATATACAAATAAAACTCACCTACATTATGATGCCAATGTTTGCTTAAGGAACTACAACAATAACAATTGCAAAATTAAAAAAGTGAAAAGGAGCATATTTTTTTTTAAAATTTCGTATCCTTGTTTGTATTGTATTGTCACTTGAGCGCATTTGAAAGCAAATTTTATGCATTCTCTCTCACGTTTTTTTTTTGAATTTTATTTTAAATATCAACATTGGCAGGTAAAGTCAAGGAAAAAAAAAAAAAAAAAACAAAACGGAACAAGAAAATTTCGTGTAACAAAATGTCAGAATTGTCGGATGTCCTGACATATCGAGTCAATGCTCAGAGTTCACTTGGGTGCCTACTTTATGCGCTGTCAAATATCGCGCACAAAGCACGTGAGTTAACATGATTAACATGATGTGTCGCAATATTTGCTGTACGAATACCTGTGTTTGAGTGTGAAATATTTTTTTTTTAAAATAGAATTTTTCATGTGGAAAATTGAAAATATGCTTAGAAAGAATGTCATAAGATAAATATGCTGGTAGCATGCAACACAATGAAAATACAAAGTAGCACGCTTACTATATTAAATTTTAAAATGTCATTCCACTAAGGATATGTCTGTTATTTTTTATTTTGAAATAGTCTAGAAAATTTTTGGCAGAGAAGACAGATAAATAAGAGCTAAGAAAATTTTACTTAAAATTAAAAATATAACATTTCTTTTAGAGGAAAATTCTAAGGATCTTTTTATGTATCACGATTAGTCTCGTTTTGTATTTAATTTACAAGCCTAAAAGTATGCTAGTACCATTCTTATATTTGAAATTAACTATTCATTAAGCACAGGCTAGATTTTTTGTTTTCATTTATGTAAAATACAATCGCATATTTTCAGGCCTGAAAATTAGAGACGAAACGAAACGAATCGTGATACATAAAGAGGCGTTAAATGCAGAGTAGACATTAAAAGAAAATTGAGCATTCTGATATTCAACATATTTCTATATGAAGGAAGTTAAAAAAACGCTACTAATAGTATGCAAAATTTTTTGTTTAATGTATAAAACATAACAAGTCAACCTAAAAGAAATTCGTTTTGAGACATCTTACATATGTATTTGTTTGCTCAAATGCTAAGGAACATGAGAACAATTGGCTCTCTTAAGCGGAGGAATAAGGAGTAACACATTACGCCTTGTCGAATATTCCAAGATTACTCTAGAGATTTTTTTTTTTCAGTTGAATAGTGAGACTATAAAATTACTTTGGTATGTACTTTCAGTAATAGCCTCGAAATATTTTGATATCTGCTTTTAAAATTATTTTAATTAAAAGTTAAATTTATTAGACCAATAAAAATAAACCAAGGTAACAAGTGTGCAATTTCAAAGATGATTGCACGATACACATAAATGTACAATAAGGATTAAAAACAAAAATGCTATTTGTTTATATAAGCCGCTGAATGACACATTTTTGTTTCACCTGCAAAAAACTGATTTTGAGTAAATTGCGCTCAAATGTATGCTACAATTCTCTAAGTAAATAAAAAAGGGATATTGTGATTTTTCACAAGCAGCGGAAAAAAGCGGATGTATAAAAAAAGAGTGACATTTAAATGGCAAAAAATTTGCAACAACTTTAATTGAAAAACTTTTATAACGAGTAGCTTTTTTTGTGGGTTACCTTACAGAAATAACAAGGAAAATGTTTTATTTTTAAAAGTTTTTATACACAAAAAGTTTTTGAAAACTCATAAGTTTTTTATTAAAATGTTGTCAATGTTAAATTTAAAACTTTTAAAACTTTCTGATAAAAATAACTGCTTGCAGGTTCATATGCAATATATTCATCTTCCACCCATGATTTCCCATTTAAAACATATTTTATTTAGATTTTTGATGTGGGAGCATCTTTGCTAACGAATATAAGAAAAATATGTCAATTCTGAAGAGAATTGGCTATGACATTACAGCAGAACACTCACGATAGCGCTGTTAAGCCACACGCATTAACTTTTCAACATTTTGCGACTTCCTCAATCCTAATCGAATTTTCCACATTAATTTTGTTCGAATTGACTTATTCTAACTTTTTCGATCTTTGCAATATTTTTCAAAATATTTCGAGAGTTTCAACATTTTCTGACAGTTTTCGTTATTTTCAAGATTTCTCGATTTATTCAATGTCATTCATCTTTTCAGCATTTATCGATTATTTCAACTAACCTGATATTGTTCAAGTATTACAACGTTTTTCAACTTATCAACAGTTTGGGACTTTTTCAAATTCGACTTTCTTGACGAATTGCAATTTTTCAACGAAGTTATCGACTTATAACTGTTTTCGCATATTTTTCATTTTAAAAATATTGCAAAAATATGTTTCATTAGCAGAAAATGTCATATATTTTTATTACAAAAAATATCCAACTTAATAAATAAAGACATATTCTTTGCTGCACAATTCCCCAGTACAAGTTCCACTTGACAAGCAGTAACCAAAAAAGGCGGAAACCCATCAGTCAACAAGTGTTGCTACAGCGTATACCTCAATTGCCACTGACATCAAAATATTTTTTTCGTTTTTATTTTTCACTCTCGATGCAAAATGAAAAAAAACAACGTTGATAAATTGATAAAATATTTATATTTTTGTGTTGCGGAACTACACATACAACGCAGACACTAACAACAAATATTCACTACTGGCTGTGCTGGCAACTGCCACTTAGCTCAATTTGTGTGAAATGCATACGCAGTATAGCAAAACAATTTACATATTAACATTTCATAGCAGTAGACGTAAACAGACAGTCAGATAGGCGGCAGGCTGATAGTCAAGCAGTCAGTTAGCCTGTCACGTATGTCACGCTCTTGACTTTTAACCCTAATATTTATAAAATACGCATACGTTCACATATGTTATGTAGGTTAATTTTTAACATATAAAAATTTCACTTTGCTAGCTAGCTATCAATTTATATTATTTTTTGTTGCATACTTTTATGCGGTACAAAACTTCATGCATTAGCTGTCACTGTTTGTTGTTGCAGTTGAGTTTTTAAGAGGCTTAATAGAAAAGAAAATCTTGAATTTTTTTACATACATATATAATTCTTCATTATATATGTTCTACGATTATGTTATTCCTCAATGATGGATAACTAATGTTTAGACCACTAATATTTGCAGTATTAGTGTAAAATTATATTTTCATTTAATTTAATAGCTCACTCAGTAAAATATTTTTCCTTTATTCGCAGGAAAAAGTACAAACAGAAAAACAAACAGTCAGAAAAACCAAGATACAGACAGAAAAATAGACACAGACGTTGGTTAATTGATGTAGATAAATAGGTTAGAGTGGCTGCTTAGCAACCAAGCTAGAAGCCATTAAGTAGCACTGATGTGCCGTTTTATAACCACATAAGTGGCCCTACAAAACTAGTAAGATTGTCAAGAAATTTTAATTAGGACCCTGTGAACAATTAAAGTTATATCCAGTTAGTCCTGTGGAGATAGTTAAGCAGCGATCCGATTTCAGTTTCGGCCAATTCGCTGAGGTTGTTAAAGAAAGCTTGTCCTAGACATCCGAGTCTAATTCTGGCAAGGGCTGGACAGATGCAGAGAAAGCGCTCAACAGATTCTTTCTCATTTACATTCAGACAACTGCGGCAATAAGGGTTGAATGGGATGCCCAGTTTTTCAGCATGCTTGCCGATAGTCCAGTGTCCAGTGCAAATCGCAGTGATTCTCGCGATATCTTTGCGACTCTTGATGTAGATAGTGACATGTAAAAAATTTTTTTTACCCAAAATGTTTATACGAACTCAATATTTATTTTTTAAAAAATTTTATTATGCATGCTGTGCAGAAAAGAAAATTTTTTTGTTAAAATGGACCTTTAGAAGAACCAAAACTGATCAATTGAGCTTACTCCGATCAAAAAAAAATCGCTTTAAAGAGACCCTCTAACTTTTCAGTACCCAACGAGATAGATTTAAATTTTGATCTGGTCTGATATTCAATAAGAAGAAGTTTCAGCCATCAAGAAGTACAAAAATGGTTCAATTGTGTTACTTTATGCCAAAGTTATGGTTTTTGTTTTAAACGATACGTAATTGGAGGAGTAATTTTCAGTGTGTTTTGAATTTATTTACGTACAAATAGGGCAAGCTTATACCTTTATATGTGGAAGAATTTTGGCGATATGTTTGCGGCCTAACGGCTAATTTTGCATTTTTGGTTCTCCCTCAAATACTCTTACATATTATAAAAAAGAAAAAAACTATTATATGTAGAATCAAAATAATTAATGTTTTAAGAAGTTTTTTTTATGGAAACGAAAATTTCTGGTATAAATTTCTAACATTTTTGCATAAAAATTATTATGAGTATTGAAACTGTACCTCCAATTATAAAAGTAATTAAGTTAAAAGTATCAAAGGAGCAAAATATTCTGATTAGTTCAACATAATACAAACGCTGTTTTCTAAAGCTTACAATTTTAAAAAGAATATTGTTTGAGCTCCGATAATGCATGAAAATTTTGTTTAAACTTGAATGTCAACATGTCTAAGCTTTACCGCGTCCTGCAGTGCGATCCGACTCAGAGAAGCTGGCTGCTGGGCAGCGAAGCAATACGGGCACTTCTCCATTCTCGACACACTACCAAATGAACTAGCTAACGTTCCAACTGATTACATCTGCCCATCACTCAACTTCGATAAAAACTTTCAGGTGAAGTTTCCAGAGAGGGTTAAATGCGAGGAGGGCACTATCAATCTAAATTTTTAAACCACCACATACACCGATGGGTCAAAGATGGACTGCGGGCTAGGTTCAGGGGTATATTCAAACTCAGCCAGTGTCTTTCAAGCAGAAGTCTTTGCTATTCTAGAAGCCTGCAGGTTAGTGGGCAATTCTAATATGGGAAAGCTAGCAATCTTCTACAACAGCCTGGCCGTCATCAAGGCTCTGAACTCGGAGACGATAAAATTCAAATTAGTAGAACAATGCAGGAAGGAGCTAATTAAGCTGCGGCATCAGCTCGATGTAACTCTTATATGGGTTCCAGGCCACAGGAACATTGAGGATAATGAAAAGGCGGACGAGCTAGCCAGGCGCGGTTCCTCTCTTGACGAAACTAGAGCTTGCAAGTGCGTGCGTATACCGCTCGGTACAGTCAAGCGAAAGGTCTTTTCGTTTTTTCTTTCCGAGGCAGCAAAGAATGGGAGAACCCTTAGAACCTGTAAAACATCCAGAGCAATTTGGCCATCCTATAACAATTCAATAACCACTGACCTACTGACCAAGAGCCGAAGTGACATTGCGAGAATCACCGCGACTTGCACTGGGCACTGGGCTATCGGCAAGCATGCTGAAAAATTAGGTATTCCATTTAACCCTTTTTGCCGCAGTTGTCTGAATGTAAACGAGAAAGAATCAGTCGAACATTTTCTTTGTAACTGTCCGGCTAGAGTTCGCAAACTATCGATGGCACTATAGATAAAATCGATAGTCTCGCACTATCGCGACTATCGATGGCTTATGACTATCGACGGTATTAAAATGAATTTTTCATCTTGGAACTGTTTTCGTACTGTCGACAATATTGAATAACACCACTGTTTCAGTGTAATTGGCATTTATTCTTACGCGTTTGATTGAATTTTATATAAAAGCAAGAGTAAGTGGGTGGCCTTCAACCACAGCGCGGTTTTGTTTTGTAATTTTTATTGTTATCGTTAGTTGTCCATAAATACATATATTGTATAGTTTTCAAAAAAAAAATATGAACTAATTTTTCTTACATTCCGGTAAAAAATGGGTCAATATAAAAGAAAATTGGTACAAATTATTTTAAAGCAAATGAATTGAGATTTTTTGTGATACAATAAAAATTATACGTTAATAATACATTTTTTTCAAAAAAATACGGTTTTTTATAGAAGAAATGACAAAATTTTACAAAAATAGTAATAACTCTAAAACTGTACATTGAACTTCTAATATTGAAGTGTCGATTTTATGCCCTATTAAATTATCATTCATTTTGAAAACCTACTCAGGGGTTCCAAACTTATACTCTTTTATAAAAGTTATATCCACAACCACAATGACTATACCTATGAAGCTATGTAGATCCGACCGATCCTTTTTGGTGCAAATTTATTTTTTATTCTTATAGCGCTACTTTCCTAAAAAAATAAAAAAAAATTTGGAGGATTTTCGCTAAAGTAAACTTGTTCCACCATACTATCGATATTATCGATGGTTAGCGAACAAACTATCGTCCACTATCGATGGTCGCGACTGACGATAGTTTGCGAACTTTATGTCCGGCCCTACCCAGAAACAGGCTCAGATATCTAGAACATGCCTTCTACAACAACCTCAGCGATTTGGCCGAAAATGACATCAGATCGCTCCTTAACTACCTGAACAGGACTAACTGGATATAGCTTTAATCGCTGCTTAGGCTATATAGATTCTTTTGACAACCCCTTTACCAATCTTTTGCGGGTCACGTATGTGGTATTAAAAGGGCACATCTAGTGCCAGTTAAGGATTCTAGCATGCTTGCTAGACCTGCCACTTCAACCTAACCTAACCTAAGCTTTAAAAAATCGATTAAAATATGCAGTAACTCATGGAATGACCGACATACATATTGCTTAATATTAAATTTCTACATCAGCTGCAATTTACCTTTGCAATGCAATGCTTTCAACAACAAATATAACAATAGACTTTAATACACATGTCAGCATTTTAAAGATAACAATAAAAACAACAACTACAACTACGGTAACTCAACAACTCAATTGCATTTAAAGTGCACAATAAACATATTTTCGTATTTTTCATTTTCTACAGTAAATTGAATTTTCTCAGAGTTTTTCTACTGGAGCCCGTCAGTTTCCCCCCCCCCCCTTTTTCTTTTGTCCACTAACAAGGAAAATAAACTTATGACACGTGAGACTTTTAAGTAAATAGCAGCAGTGTAAAGATGTGATAATAAAGAAAAGGAAACTGACAGATACACATTTAATGTTTATTTAACAAATTTATTGATTTTCTTATCAACTTTTGGGATGCAGCACACATGCAAAATCAATCAAATCAAGAGAATCATCAGTAAAATGCATTAAAACGCAGCATCAGCATTAGCAGCATCATAACCTCAGCATACATTAATCAAGCCTTACATCATGCATGCTGCCAGCATCTATGCACGTTACTAAGTATGTTGCTGTTGCTACTGCTATTCAGTTATAAGGAATCACTTGCATTTTCAGTTGAATGCATTTCGCTGTTGCATGCGTGACGGAATATTTGCTGCTGTGTAGCCGTTGCTAGCAAGCGTAACAGTAAGCGGAGAAAACTAATCAAGTGGAAAGCAATGCTTTGTGTCTGCTGTTGGTGCTGGTTGCTTGTTACATGTTGGCAGCGCGCATTAATGATACAAAATTTGTTGTATGTAATGCCATATACTTGAAAAATACACTACGTATGTATATTAGCGATGTATATTGGAAAATTGTTTATTTTCTCACCTACATAATAAATAAGGTAAATCGATAGCTTTGATTTAGCAAAACGTGTGAGCAACAATTTTCGTTAATTTATATTGCAAGCGGTTATCTTCCAATGTTATCAGATTAATTTCGACAACACTTTTTGTTCCTCATGCAATTACATTTCATTTCGGCGAGAAGCCGATGAAAATTTGAAAGAAAATAATGGTATTGAAGATTATTGAAATTTATAATATTTATATTAAATTGTTTATATGGACATGGCTTGTAACGCTTTGGCGCAAAAAACAGTGAACCGAATTTAATAATTTTTTTCCTAAAACAACATATTTGTGCTATATAAGATTATTGCATACTTATTTCTTTAGTTTTTAAAGTTAAATCTTTTCATATTCATTAATTTTGCAGGTTTTTTCGATGTGAATTTAAATAAATAAAAATAAACATACTGTTGAGGTAAACTCTAGCCAATTTGCAAAATATTTTTCCAATACGATTTTTTTTTCTGCTCATTTTTCCAAAAAATAACAAATTGCCTTCGCTTGGTTATAAATGTAAAGCTGTCAATTACATATTTGGAACAACGATAAATAAAAATTTTAAAAATTTAATTTGAAATTTATTTGAGTTGAAGTGCGTGCCACCGCATACAAGTGAATGGAGCAAACTCAGCCGAATAAAATATAAAGTGGCGGCAATAAAATTTTATAAATTGTGGTAAAACGCAAATAAAATTTGTGCAGAAAAAAAAAAAATAAAAAGTTCAAATTGCTTCAGCCCAAATCCAATCAAAAGGCCATAACGAGCGCTTAACGCAAAGTGTTAGAAATTCAAATGAAAATTGGGGTGGCTGTCAATTTTCGCACCCACAACAATTTAATAAAATCACTGAAATCAGACACAACGTCATGGGTTTTGGTTACGTGCAAAGATGAAAGCAAATGAATTAAGCCGCAAGAGCGAAATATTGCGAGAGTGCTTGATGAGATTAAATTAAATGATTGATTGCAACCACAGTCGGCTTAACAAGTCGCTTGCTTGTTTGTTTCAGCTAAAGCAATTTTTTTCAATTGTTGCAAAGTAGAGCAGTTTAATAATGAGGCCAATTTTTAAATGTATGTGAAAAGAATATATAAGATATCAGAAAAGGAGCGTAACTCACCTGATTGCCAAAAACGCCGACACTACAAGCCGATGATACTTGATCTGGTCCAAACCAGACGGCAGCAACGCGAGCGGGCAGCGATAAAATGCAAACCTGGACACGTACGGAAAAGCAAAAAAGTCAGTTAAAAAAAATAAATTTTATTTTAAAAATCTTAAAGCCATAGTTAAGTAAATTTTTTTAAAATTTTTTAAAACTAAATTTGAAAAAGTTTAAATTTTCCGACAATAATAACCATTTGCCCATTTCTGTCTCTATGAATTTTTATGGTCAGTCTCCATGCTGTTGAAAACATAAAAAATCGTTTAGCTAAATTGCTTGCATTTCACACGTCAGCTGATTTGGCAGAGCAATTTTTCAAAATAAAAAAAATTTACCCCATGCCCACTCAGATGCGTTTATGACATTTGATTGAAGGTACGCATTTGCGCATGTAAATCATTTTACACATGCATGCACACGTCAACACGATTACCCCATTGTGTTACATTGCAACATTTCATGTAGCCCCCACACACACACGCACACGCACACACACATACACAGAATACATGCAGTTACTCGTCAACATCAGCTGCAACTTACCTGAGACAATGCCACAACCGACTGTCCAATGAAGGCGACATAAAAAAGATCTGGACTCACGGAAAACACTTTAATCCAAGAACCAATGCAGGTGCCAAAAATACCGACCAATGCTGTTATTCGTAGTCCCTGCGGAATATAATGAAATGGTGTGAACATGAATTGTTACGAACAAGTTGTTAGAGTTGACATAAAAGTTAGGTTAATACACTGAGGGTTAATTTGAAACGCATTGATGGAGAATTTTCTACAAAAGTTTAATTTTTGCAGTGAAACTTGCTGAGGGCACAAACTATGAAATTTTTTATTTTTTTGGTAAATTGAGGCATTTCACGCCGAATCGCACACTATTTTGCATCTCTGATATTTCCGGTGTTATCTTCGGCCAGGCCGAAGCTCACATACCCTACACTGCACTGAAAGTACTTTCCAAATAAATGTTAAAAAGACGTTGAAAAGGTTGAATAAGTCGAAAATAATGTAATTAGGTTGAAATTTGTTGAAACAGTTGAAAAAACTCAAAAAGTCTAATATATATGGAATCCATTGCAGAAAGTTAAATGGATATCCAAAATTTGGGGTTTAATCCCCCTAGGGGCTATTTTGGGGTCTAATATAGCCATTCAAGAAATTTTTGCATCCGTTCTTTTCGTTGTTTTACCAGGTCGTTTTTTTTGTTGGCACGTTTTTTGTCGATTTAAAAGTGATGAAGTGTTTAATAACACCATAAACTTTCTTATATGATTTGTATCCGTGTACTAAATTTCATCACAATATCTTGCACAGTGTACGAGTTATGGCGTTATAAAAGTTAAAATTTAGGGCTGCGTCACGCACCTTTAAATGTTCACAAAATCACCAAGTTTCATCAAAATCGCAACAACTTTTTCCAAAATGGGCTGAGGTATATTTACATAGAGTATGGGCGGTAGGCGTGGTCGTTATTTCGCCCATTTTTATATGCTAGCAGCTTGCAAGAAGGCGTGACCTGTGTGCCAAATTTCATTGAATTGGCTTGCTTAGTTTTCCCGTAAACGTGATTTTAACAGACAGACAGACGGACATTGATATATCGACTCAGGTGGTGACGCTGATCAATAATATATATACTTTTCTATACCTGCTACGCCCTCTTTTATGCGTTACAAACGGTATGAGAAAGTGAATATAGCCTCTGTGTAGGGTATAAAAAGATAAATTGTTTGCATGATATTAGACCATACTCAAAATTTGTTGAGTGAATAACAATGTTTTACATAAATTTTGAAGAAAATCAAACAGATATTGCAAAAAACGATCATTTATTTTTTTAACTTAAATAGCCCATAAAAATTTTAAAAAAATTAATGTGGCCAAATATTCCCGGAGTTATGAAAAACTTGTTACCTCTTCAATAGCTTGGTGTCCGATCATTTTGATTTCGCATCTCTGATTCTCTGTTTTTTTTAGAGGTAAAAGGCTTGCTTCGCCCCCCATTTAATTTTTTGTAAAATTACTAAAACTAATCATAATTTTTCAATCATTTCTAAGTATATAGACATTGTAATATTTTATGCTTATTTACTTTAAGTATTTCTGAAATCGATTGCATTGCCACTGTATCAATACATTTGTTATGCTTTCATTATTGATATCAAATAAAGATAACATACTTTTCAAATATCAATTTATAGTGAAATATTGACAAATACTTTATGTGGCCATGCCTTCAACCTACCCATTTCGACGTTGGTTACTCCTCGTACGATTGAATGAATGATTTCATTGCAAACTGTAATCATTTTTATGTTATTGTACTTTAGCGTTATTGTGTCGGGTTTTTTTTTCTCTCCTTATCACTTGGCGCATATCCACCAACATATGAACTAATCAAATAGAGTCAATAACTGTTGTTAGATTGTCTAAAGATTTAATTGATATATTTATTTAAGTAAGCACATGTTTCATGGTATATTATAGATTAAATAGCTCTAGACGCCTCGTGATAAAAATCGCAGGCCCATTGATTGCTTGCAAAACAAAATGCTAAAACTTTTATTCAACAAAAATGAGATAAACTTTGTTAGCAATCACCTGAGGTTATACACGTGAGAAAAGTAATTTTATGTTGTTCACCACGTGGGGTAGGTTATTTTCAGCTTTATCATATAATTTTTATTTCTACCAGCAGAAATATTCTTTCTCTATAATTTTTTTTTTAGCTACTCCCACTACGCACTTACCATTTTATCTAGAAACCAACTTCCAGGAAATATCAGCGGTATGTAGAGTATCATATAAATCATAGATGTCCAGTCGACCCATTTGTCACTGACGTTGTAGTATCTATAGTAAAGAAAGAATAATGCAAAGAAAAAATAAAAAAAGAGAACATTGAGAGATGGACGCATTTGGAAAGCAAATTTCCGTTAAAGTCGGTTAGCAAAAGTTAACTTTTAGCCTGCAGCGTATATGATAAATTTTTTGTATTTTTTGTTTGTTGATGTCAAAAAAAAAACCAACGTTGTTTAATCTGCAAAAAATAAAATAGCAAACGGCCTTTGGGGCGCAAATATGAGAGTTAGAGTAGTGTAAAAATCAAAATAATTTTTTTTTATTGCGAACGACCTGAAAAGTTTACAATTGATTTTACAGTGAAATTGAAGCTTAAGGAGTTAACGATTAAAGTAAGTAAACTAAGATCAACTAGTACTGCATTGGAACGCATAGGGGTAAATAGCAAAATAACTCTGTGGATCAACAACATGCTAGGCCACAGGGTTATTAGCTCCTAAGAGAGGTACTCCACAGGGCGGCGTTATATAAATACTCCTGTGGAATCTTGCCATAAATTAAATTTTATGTTCGCTGGAAAGATTGAAAATTAAGGTGGTTGCCTACGCAGATGATGTCGTCATACTGATAAAGAGAAAGTTTATTTCTACGATCAGTGAACTGATGGAGTCAGCTTTAAGGAAACTGCTAGTTTGGGCGAGAAGGAACGGACATGGTATCAATCCATGCAAGACCGAACTAGTTTTGTTCACAAGGAAATATAAAATACCATTATTTAAACAGCCAACATTAAATGTAGCGAATTAAAAAAATCATTCTTGAAGCACTCTAATGTGGCTGTCAACAACAATAACGTTAATATTGAAAGTGTTGATGGAAAATGGAGCATTCAATTTTAATGCAAAAATAAAAAAAAAATTATTGTTTTCATCACTCGTATAGCCACGCATAGTGCACATTGAGCACAGCCGACAGAGTCTATAATCTGCAATGTTCTGCATGAAGTGTGCAATTTAACACTTTAATACAAAAACAAGGCAACGTAGATCCCTAGTTTGTATATGTTAACTGAATAAAAAAATTAAAAATATTGTTAAAAAATAATTGAGGACAAGCATGCCCTTAAAAATCATTATTTCATTCGAATTTGGAGAAAATCAGTTACATGAAGATTCTTTATTTAAAGAAAAACATTCTTTTAAAACTATACTACCCCCATAGCATAGGAATTCCTATCTCCGAAGAACAAAATTTTACAGAAGATAAAGAAACAAATTTCTTTTTCTGCAAAACTAGAGTTAGAGTCACTACAAATTTTAATATATAATTCATCACTGTATTGGATTTAGGATTTTCTAATGTTTTCTGGTGCATGTGTTTCTATTCCATTCTCTTTTCAATTTCATCGTACGGTTAAGTCAAGTCATATCCCGCCTATCCTTAACAATTAGATATAATGTTGTAAAGCTCTTTCATTCAACATTCTTTTGAGACAGAGGCAGTTATATTAAATACAATTGCAGCAATCCCATCACAAACGTTTCCATTAAAGAAATTTTCCACTTAACTTGTGATAAGTACTCAGGACAACTCAGAAATAATATTCGTTTAACAGCTATGTGCAAAATTTCAATTGTCCTACACAAAAGGAGCTGAATATTAATTGCTCCAACTAACTGACTTGACTAAAAACTATTTGATAGAAACTTTTTTACCAAAGTTTTTAATGTGAAATTCAAATGCGAGTGATGTTGAAATATTAATGAAACTAAAACTGAAACGAAGGCGAGAACTTGTTGCTTTGAGGATGGATAACAACCAATGGTACTCATCATTGGACTGATGGATGAAAAAAAAAAATATAAATTAGCAGAGTTTTAATTGAAGCCAATGCATAGGATGTTGATGGATCGTTCAAAAAGTTTATTTAATTAAAACCGCCATCAAACTATTTCTGATTTGTGATGAATGAGTAAGGCAGCAGCAGCAGAAGAGCCAGCATTTTTAATACAATAAAAAATGTGTGTGTGTGAGTAAGGAAAATTTAAATTAAATTAAAATTTTTTTAAAAAAGATTAAGGGTAAAGTTTTATTTAGCTCAAAATCAATGAAAGAGAAATAGAAAAAAATTTAAATCTATTACATTGCTGGGCAAAGTATTAAATGCAGCTGTCACCAAAGGCTAACTGCAGCATGAATGCATTTTAAAAATTTTTTTCGAAAATTTGTTCCTTAATCCTTGACAGATTTTAACTTTAGTAATTAAAACGTAACGTAAAGCTGCTATGTGTGTGTTTAAGTGTAAGAGGATCTGAGTAGGCTGTATGTCTCTATGTATGTTTGTGTTAATATGTAGGTGTGCGATTAATTATGGCACTGAGTGTTGAAACACATGACTTGCCGGAAGCAGGTTTTTATAGCGGCGCAAATCAACTTTAGCCGGAAAATTGTAATTATATAAAAAAAAATTGTAATTTAATTTAATGCTGCCGCCTTGTGTTTTTTAAGTGCTCTGCGTTAATTGACGTTATTATTTTACAACAATTAGGTGAGAATTTTTTAATTTTTCGCTTATCTTATCCAGTGGAATTTTTTACTAAGTATTTAAGTGTGAGGTTTAAAAAAAATGCTTTTAATACATACTTACATATGTAAATTACTGAGCTAATCATTTCGCCGTATGAAAAAATTTTCTTTTAAAGATTTTTTCTTGTTAATGGGAAGGGCAGGGGAGAGCATATCGTGCCTTTTTTCTACCTCGAGTGAATTTTCTATATTAAAGTACTTTTTGAACATCAGATCACATTTTTGTAAAGACTTTTCATGCGAATTATTAGTCTATAAATTTCAAAAGTGTCTAATTCCATTAATGAAAATTTTCTATACCATTCAATTTTCTACCATATTCAGAGATTGTTTAAGCTTATGAATCTTCCTTCAAATAAAAACTGATCAAATAAAAGATTATTTTAAAAACTCGGTTTTGAATTTTAACTTTTCACACATTTTTGCTATTAAGTTATGTCAACATATTATATATCAAAAATGTCTAAGTCCATTGAAAAAAACTTTGGCCACCAACTATTATTCACATGACACTTTTTATTTGAGAACTCTCATTTTTTTTATTTGCTTAAGAGTGTTCCCGAATTGATTACGAGTATAATTGATGTATGTAAGCCGCAACTTTTGAAGTTGAAAATAGTAAAAATAATTGTTTATTTTAACACAAACAATTTTGAGTTCATTTTGAATTTGAAATTTATAGAAAACTAGCTGTCCCGGCAGACGTTGTCCTGCCCTTTCCGGTAGTTGTTCCGGATGTTACACAGGCCGACAAAAATAAAAAAAGTCCATAATTTCAAGTTACGATATTTCGGAGAAAAAAAAAGTTATCGATATAATCTAAAGAAGGTTTTGAAGTTTTGGAAAAAAAAAATTATTCGTGATGTAAAATAACCTCAAATATAGCCAAAAACCGTGTTTTTTGCACTTTTAGGTTAGGATATCTCAAAAACCTGACGTAAAGAAGCAGTTCTGAGCTCGGATTCGGATTCAACGCATCAAAGGCCATTGGGTATGCTAGGTCTGTTCTCTGGTTTAAAAAGTTGTCGGCCTGTGTCATTATTATTTTGCCAGGACTTTTTATATTAAGTCCCATTCATCTGCGTCCAGTACTTGATGAGATATGATTAATTTGATTTTGGAGGGTGTGTCACTGCCCATTTTTCTAAACCAAACTTTGCAAAAACCTTCCGTAGACCATTAGAAACATTTAAGAAATAATTATGAAATCTTCGTGAAAATTCTTTTTAAAAAATACTTTTGTATGTGGGCCACCTTAAGTATGTGCCACTAAATATAACAGCCACGTGGTGTAAATTCCGTGAGAATCGATTAAGAGGTTTTCGAAAAAATTATATTTTGAAAATATGTTTGTATGAGGGCCACCTTAAATATGGACCCTACATAAAATAGCTTAATATAAAGGCGGGTGGTGTAAATTCCATGTGAATCAATTGACCGGTCTTCATGAAAATAATAGTTTATATATGTACATATGTATGTATATGTTTGCATGAGGGCCACCCCAAATAAAAGTTTTATTGCCTAAGCTATTATTCTTAATATAGAAGCCACGTGGTGTAAGTTACATGTGAATCGAGTAAGTGGTCTTTGTGAAAATGCTATTTTAAAAATATGTTTGTATGAGGGCCACCCTAAATATCCATCCTAAGCAAAAGTTTTTTAACTTAAGTTATGCGTCTTATTATAAAAGCTACGTGGTGTAAATTCCATGTGAATCAATTAAGTGGTCTTTGTGAAAATGCTATTTTTAAAATATTTTTGTATGACGGCCACCCTAAATTGCCCACATAGGGGTATGAAAAATAGTTTCCTTTTTATTCTCAGACCTACTGAATATACACACAAAATTTCATAAGAATCGGTCAAGCCGTTTCGGAGGAGTTTGGAGTCTAACACAGTGACACGAGAATTTTATATATTAGAAAACACTTTTTAACTTTGGTTAAAAACTTCAAATTTCATTAAGATATGTTAATCACTTTAAATCAACGTGGATTCTTTTTGAATTCAAAATTAAAATTTTTTCCTTCAACTTAAAAATTTTCGGTTTTGGCGCTAAAGCGTTAATGGTTGAATCAAATATAAAATCATTGATTTTTTCCTGACACTGACTCATTTGTCAAAAACTAATCTGTTTTTTTTTTTTTATAGCATGCTTATAGGCGCTATCAAGTATATAATTGCTATTTTGTACTCACTTTGTGATAATATTGTTTATAATACTGAATTGTATCCATTGCATGGCATTCGAGGCAGAGTAAAATGCAAACAACATTAGTACCGCCCATCTTCTTCTGTAGACTTTAAACTCTGAAAGGAAAAATAATAATTAATGTCGATAAACTGAAGCTGCATTTCAAGAGCAAACGATTTTAATGAAAAATAGATAATAAACTACTACTTTTGGTAGTAGAGTACTGCTTATTGGCCCGTTTGTGCTTTTTTTTTTAATTAGTAAATAAACACTTATTTATATCTATGCTATTTATATGAAATTGCTTACGTGGAAATGGTTTGTAACGCTTTGAAGCAAAATACACTAAAACGATTTTAATAATTTATTTTTTCAAACACTATATTTGTTCTAAAAACGATTATTGCATACTTAAATTTTTTATTTTTTTAAAATTAAGTATTATGTTTTTTGGGATTAAGTTTTTGCAAAACCTCACACAAAAATTGTCGCGTGATTTTTCGTTGCTTTTGCTGCTTCTTGAATTCTGTGTTGTTATTGTTGGTTTCTTTTTCTACTTATTTGTACCGTTTGTATTTGGCTTTAAAGTTGTAAGGACAAACACATACTTACTTTCTTTTTTTTTACTTTTGAAGAGAGGGTACCACAAGTATAAATGCCCTGTTTCAATTGTTTGGTCATTTAGTAAAGTATCCGATATTTTGTGTACTTCTTTTGTACTACTTGTCAGTTCGGTTTCTACGTCTATTTGCTAAAAAATTGTGGGTCACGTTAGTTAGGTACTCATATCCCATTTATATTTTCATGTACATAGTTCCATGTTTTGAAAGCTTACTGAATATTCCAAATAATATTGTAAAGTTTGGAATTTCCCGTTTTCACCTAGTATTTGTAACAAGCCAATCATGTTCTATTTCAAGCGCAATTTTTTGATTGATGATTGGCCAATTTCTGTTTCGCATAACACAATAAAATATAGATAAACATCAACCAAAACTAACTCGAGCAGTGCACTGTGCGGCATCTCGACTTTGCGCAATCATGCATGCACATTCGTGTGTACTCATATTCAATTCTATTTCATTTCTATAAAAAAAACATCACATGAAAGGGTAAAATTTCTTATTGCTTTCTATGCAATTCTATTTTTAGGTGCACTTTGCAACGAAAAAATATAGGAAATGAAAATTAAAAGAAAAATTTGCACAAAACATTCTTGAGTAAAGCAGTGAGAGTGTGTGTGTGTGTGTGTGTGTGTGTGTGTGGGAGAAAGTCATTCATTTACTGCTGCCGCTTAAGTCTTTCATGCCAATAATAAGTTTCTCGCCTGCTGTGTCGAAAGCAAATTCTATAAAGCACAAAGTAGCTCGCCTCCCCAACTGCTGTCACCTGCTGCCAAGGTCAAGTGCACTTTATTTCCTTATTTATTTGCAAAGTCACAGCACATTTGAAACAACACATTTTTTAAAATTTTTTATTTGAATTTTTTTTTTTTTTTTTTGTAAAAATTAACAAAACGAAAGGTTACACGTACGCTACATCAGAGTCATTGTGTTGCTTTTGTAGGTCAAGAGCTGTAACATGATGGCAAAAGTTGAAGACGCATACAAATACCAAAACATACATAGACAAACATGAAGGCATATTGCAGTTGAACTTAAGTTTGTCCTGTTCACATGATGTCGAACATACACACACACAAATACTAAAGAATAATAATTTCTGTTTCATAGCTTATACAGTGCTATCTTCTCTTGTCTTCAATAAAAAAAAAAAAGATTATGGATGCCAAAATTAAAAAAAAGACCTAAGCAATTGAACAAAATTTTAATTTTTCTTAAATATGTATATCACTATTCTGTTTCATTTTCGTTGTTAGCATTTTCATTCAGTAACAATAGAACAAGTGAATGCCAAGCGTAATCATAAAATATTCATTGTCAATTTGTGAAAGCAATGTGTTGGCGTTAACAGCTCTTAAAAAAGACATTAACGCTTTTTGTACAAAATTACAATTCTTGTAGATGACATTCCTAAATATTGAGAAATTGACCTCATTGTGTGTGTGCTTCGTCCATTTTAACTATCAAAGGAGTGGAGATTTTATGTAATAAAATGATTCTGACCAAAATGAATTAATAAAAATGCCAACAATGATTTTTTGCCACTATTAATAGTAGTAATAAATAAAATTTATGTTTTAATTAAAACCATCAATGAACAAAAATGTTTTTCAACCGCCCATTTAAGCTAAAAATAAATAGCATTAGTAACGGAGGTGCAGCAGTAAGAAGGATCACAAATTTGAAATTAATTGTGGCAAATTAATTGTACCTTTTGAATGCATTCAAAAAAAAAAATAACAAATGACTTGTACTACGAAAATATTTTCATTTACAAATTTTATAAATTTATTCAATTTTTTGCCGTCAGAATTTGAAAGCAAAATAAATTTTTAACGATTTTCATAATTACAATAAAAATTAAACAAATAAATTGCATACTTGCGTATTTTGGTTGTTTAAATAAGCAACATAACTGGCTCCGATAGAATTTGAAGTTTAGTCCCTCTTTAGCTCCTATGTATGACATTGTCAAATTTCAAAAAATTCAATTGCTTACAAATAAAAACGTTATCCTTTTTGGAATCTAAATATTTTAAGTTCTACTGACAGTTATCTTTACAATAAAGCGAAGAGTCTTGTCTCTTTAGCATCTTTCCTAATGATAAAGCCTTTCCATTGCCAACGACTTTTCATAATCCTTCTCTTTTGATAGCAGTGTCGCTGCTAGTAAAGTGAAGACCTCAATGCTCGTCTCAAACAATAATTTACAAAATGTTTATTTTGATAAAAATAAGGGGCGTGGCACCTTCCATGCAAAAAAAATACTTCAAATGCTATATATACGTACCTATTGTAGCTAGAGTCTTAAAATTTCGTGATAGGATGCAAATGGTCTATTCCAAGTACCTCGCAAAATATGGACGGAATTACCAGGTGTATAACTAAGTAATGTCGTTTTTTTCTTAAAAAAAAACACGTTTATTTCAAGGACACTATGTAATAATTGTACATTGTCAGATTTGGTTGACAATATTATCGATCTTGATCTTGCTTCAAGCGAACCGTTTGCAAAATCCGTATTGAATGCAGTTTTTTTTGTGTCACATGCGATTTTTAAGTATTCTCATATGTACTTATTAACCGTGTGCTTTTTTTAAGTTCTATGCAACAAAAATATTTCATGCGATTTATGGCTTATGCCACTTTGGGTTGAACGCGATTTTTGTTTTCAAGCTATTTTTCAATCTCATAGAATTCTGGGCGACTATTTAGTCATATGTTTTAAGTATTTCGTGTAAAATTTTTTTAGGCGACATTTTGGTCATATGCAATTCTTTAGACTTATTTTGGATCGTTATGTATTTTAGTCATATGGGTTTAATAAATCGTATTTGTTTTTTTGGTTGTGTGTGACAAAAATACTCTTTTTGTGCGTGAGAGTATTTTAGTCATAAGGGCTTTTTTTTAGTTTTGTGCGATTAAAATAGCGCTTACAATTTATAATTCTGTGCGATTTTTTAGTCTTATGCTACTTAGGGTCACATACGATCTATTTATTCTTATGCTACTTTTAAGCTTTATACGTATTTTTAGTTCAACTCGATTCTTTATATTATTTTTCTACAAAAAATGTGGAATGCGGCATTTTTGAAGTATAAAAGCTCATCAATGAGAATAACTTAAAGGCTTTCTAGTGGATTAAGCATTTCAGTAGTATTCCATCTAAAAATAAATCCGTTGTCTATTCAAGCTATCAAAAAATTTAAAATTCATGTGCACACTTTCACATATGAAACATATGCCATCTAACAGCTTTTTTGACAACCTCAGCTAACGTGCTCGTAAGCACCCATAGATACGTAGTTCAATTCTAATTAAATCAAAATTTAGCACATCGTACTCACCTTCATGACGTTTCGTTTCGCGTCCTAAACCAAAATCATCCTTTGGTTTGATTAAATCTGTTGACTTGCTTGGAGCGATATACGCATCGGAAGATTCGCTAATGCTGGAATGTTTCAAATCCATTTTTGATGTGATGTGATTGCTGGTATATCTGCTAATGTTGACTCCACCACCAAGGCACCAGCCACTTAATGCCTTCTGCACGTCTGTCTGAATTGGTTGCCGTCGTCTCTTATCCTTTTGTCAGATGTCGCGTTAGAAAAGGACGTGTGCAAGTTGGAAACTAGGATTAAAATTTAAATGACGTCGTTGTTGCTTTTATTAGTGTCTTGCTTGGTATTAGCAATAAATAGCAAAAAATAATCGTTCATCTAAAATGTAGTAGGTGGGTGGAATTTTAATAGAGCTGCACTTAAATGGCAGCTTTTGTGAGACGTTCAATCTTCAGCGTGCTGCATTTTCTTGCGTTATCTATAAAGAAAAATTTTGAAAACCTTTAAATTTCATTGCTAAATGGATTTAACATCTTATTAGATATTAAGTAAATTAAGCCTCAGGGCAAACATGGCCTCAATTTCAATTTTCTAGCTTATTAAATTGGTGGCCTCAATGAATATCATTGCTCTTGTTATACAAATTTCAATGTTAAGCGTCATCACTATCGTCTTCAATTTTATTATACAAATATGTGCTAGCACCGCGCTCATATTACGATTTTAAGTATGTCGCTAGAATTAAGTTGGAAATTGTGTACTTAATTGAGTTCCATTACGAATGATTTTATGTGAAAGTATATCTTGAAATGTAACATTTTTGAGTTCCACTTTGCAACTAAATACCTTTGCCTTTTGTTATGAGTATTAGCTGCCAAGGTTATTGTTAGAAAATTTATTTTTAAGTGTTATATTGTTCAAATCATTCTGCTGTACTATACCTACGTTAAATTTGCTTCCATAATTTGAGTTAATTTCATTGTGAGTCAATTCATACGCACCCAAGCTATGGCGACTAATGTAAATGTACTTTTTGATTTCTAATACAATATTGCAACCGATTTGGGCCCATTGAAGAAAAAGTATTCAAAATTGTTTTTAGTAAAAGTTTATGTATATCGTCGCTCTCGTGTGGATAGGCCCTAACTCATATTTTTGAAATTTCACAGAAGGAAAAAAACTTTAAAACCACAAATAAAGAAGTTTTTTAAATGGGATTTCCAAACTTTTGGGTGGGTCAATTCCATCAATAACACTGTCCGACACCAAAAATGTTCCATGATATTTATTAATAATGTAATAAGGTCCCCTAAGTTCAAAAAAATTTTTGATAGATTTTTCTCACGGTTAGTATTTTTTTAAATTTTTTTAGTGTTTTTTCAGTGTATTTTCAGCATTTAGATTATATCTCATCCAAATATAAACCGGTTTTGTTCGAATAAATTTTCAAAAAAAGGCAAGCATACTATGATACCCATATAAACAGTTAATAACATGAGTATAAATATGTACTAGTACAACTCAATAAAAGGCGTGGCAGTCCACACAAAATTTTAATACGTTATAATAAAAGTATCGGTATGAAATTCAGTATGGCAGATTTACATGCTATAAGTTACTTTGCATTGAAAGTTAGCAGAATAATGCCAGTGGGCATCGCAACTCGCATGCAGGCAAGAAACGTTAAATGATATATTTATTGTACCAAAAGTGGAAGTAATGGCAAAAATAGTCGTGGCACCTTACTAAAAAATATGAAACAAAAAATGTGATATAGTATATTAAGTGAAAAATTATGGTAAATTTAAAAGAAATACTATTGTTATAAGGTTTCACTATAACAAAGCTGTTTGGAATTGCATTTGTAGGTGTAGCAGTTCTCGTAAAAGTAAAAATTCTTAAAAGTAATATGTACCCACTGTATTTTATAATATTGGTTAGTTTAGGCTATCACTAAAGCAAATCTGATTCGACTCGCACCAGAAGGCGTTACGCCTCAATTCAAGCCCAGAACTTTTTCAAGTCAAAATTAGGGAATAAAAGTGAGTAGCTATAATGTTTCTATAATGACAAAGGAAACTGGGATCATATAGGTGGGAGTGACTCCTTTTAAAGTGTTAATATTTTTATCCCAATCTTAGTCAAAAGATTAGTGTTAGCTAACAGCATGTAAAAGCTTTAATCTAATTTCCAATTTATACCTTGTCAAAGGTTAATAAACCCTAAAATAATAAAATAAATATTTGTATAACATTGAAGCACTTCTTCTGTGCACATTCTTTTCTTATGTACTATAACTGCGATATTGAACAGGCAAAATTAATTGCGCAAATCATATTGATTAAATATACCAATGTTACCGGAAATGTTTATATAAGTACATGTTAGTATGTATAGTACACTCGAAAACTACATCAATTCAATTAAATGTTAAAAAGTACCAATAAAAAATACCATAAAACCTGTTAAAATAAAAGAAACAATAATTAACTTTTTTGCAGTAAATCAAAGTACTTTCAATTTGTAGAAAAAAAAAAACAATTTAAAATCCCTTAAGGTAAAACACACTTACTGAAAAAAAAATAATGCTATTATAAAGTAGATGCAAAACCGCATTGATTATAAATTAAAAACAGCAGAAAAAATTTAAACTTTTTGTTTAAATTTCTTAATAAGTTATGTGAAAAAAAACTGATATTACTAATTAAAGCAATTAATTTCATTACAAACAAATTTGCATGAACTTAAAATAAATTTTAAACGTTTTGCAAATTATAAATAAAAATGTTGGGAAAAACCGCCAAGAAAACAAAGCAATTAGTCATACATACAATTTAAGCAAAAAAGATGAAACAATAAACCGTCTTATCATAAATGCTATCAAAGTGCAACAATTGGAAACGCATTTTAATTACGCTGTTGTTTAATGAGGCGTAAGTTTGCAATAAATTCGTTGAAAACACGTGCGAACGCCATATGTGTTCACACTTCATTGACAAAACGTGCTAGATACAGCGCCGGATTAACGGTGCGGAGGAATATCAGGCATTGCACATCTGGGGCCCTCTATCTTTTTTTCGTGATAGAGTGATTTGGTTTCCTTTTATTTCATTTATTTATTGACGCTATTTTAAGCAACTGACTAAGCGCTCGTTTTGTGTTGTGATGTAACTCGAATTTCAAAAAAAGTCACATATAAAGGTCATATAAAATTTTTATTGTTGGTTTTTATTTTTATAATTGTTTTTTTGTCTTTTTGATATAAGTCTACTCGGCATGTGACCTTACAGAACGTTACATTTGAAATATTGTAAACAGAACGATACAGACCTTTTTTTATATATTTCAAATGTAATGTTTTACATGTAATCATTCTGAAGTGTTTCTGTAAGGTTTTAGATTCAAAGTTTCCTAATACTTACTATCAAATTAAATCTTTTTGACACGTTTTATAGTAATCAAAATATTTCAGAAACACTAATTAATATTTTCTGAATTTTTCTAATGAAATCTATATAATGTATTATGATTCGATATTACTTTTTTGTTGTCCGCATTATATATATAAAACAGGTACTTGGTAAATAAAAAACTGTGTAAATGTTACCAGGCTGGTTCACTGTTAAATATAGTTTTATGTAAACATTATCAATTATAAATTAAGAAACATTACAAAAAGTGATGACGCAGATAAAACAAAATAATGATTTCGGAGTCCAATGACGTAATTAAATAACAGCGCAAGTGACGCGGATGGTAAAAATCAAAAAATTTCAGAGTCTGATGACATAATAAAAAATGTTTGTTTCGTTTTTTCCTTAAGCTTATAAGGTTTCTGCAACGTTTCAGAAACTTTTCCAATAAAGATTTCTAAAAAATTTACGAAATGTTATATGCCGAGTGGGAGGTTAGTTATTTGCTCATAATTACACGTTTTATTTCGCGGTTTGTTAACAAATTGTCATTCTTTATTGACATAAACTGCGGCTTACGAAATTTACATGCATTTTTCTTAAGGTTTATAGGGCTCTGTCTATTTATGATACTGCAATGAAATAATAAACGTAAGCGGCTCTCAAAAAAAAAAACCCAATTGGTAGCTGTCAAATAAATATGTTAGAGTGTTGAGTATTGACAACAGCATTTAAAAATACAAATGGGAAAATTTTAGTTACGCACAAAAGACAGATTTGTTTACAACTTCAATAACAATTCGTGAAAAGTTTGGCTTGATTTCTGCTGAGATTTACTCCGGCAATTTGTTAAACTATTTTCATAGCAAAACTAAATTCTTTATAAGTCAATTTTTTTACTGTTTAATATAAATTCATACAAACAAGTGACGCTATTTTCTTATCTCAGAATCATAGAACGCTACCTACGTGCTTGAACATTCGTATAATGGGATGTTGCTATATGTGCTGCGTGTACCTAAATTATTGACTGTCATGCAAAGTTTCTGATCTCTCCTAGATAAATAGAAAAATTCTATTTGAAATTGATAAGCTGATTTAATGATAAATTTAGCAATAAACAATTACGTGATAAATGTAAAATTTAATTTGAGAAATTATTTTGATTTACTATGCATGTAATTTCAATTTGTAGTTAAAGTAATTACATTATCTTCTAAGTTAGTAACTTAGCTTATAAGTTAAATGTTGATAAATCACACAAAATTATTTGAATTGAAAGTACGTAAATGGAATATAATTGAACTTTAAAAAGGTATGTTCTCAGCTTCACCCATAAATTTTAATTTAAAGCAAAAATCAGAAAGCTCTACAGCAGGACTAAATGTGGCCCCACAAAATATTATGAATTTATATAGGAAATAATTTTATCCGTTCATAGTGATGTTATTTATCAAAAAAAAAATAACTTTGTACATTACATCTATTACATTTTCATAATAAAAACAATTTCAAAATTTTTTTGTTGTATATTAATTAGTTGTATTTGTCTTAAAGCTATCTAACTTTTGTTTGTTTACGCCAAAACAAGTTAACAAGAGTTGCTCTAAGAATGTCTCAAGTTTAAAATTGTTAAGTGGCAAAAACGTAAACAGGTGATCAAATCAATGCAGAAGTTAGAAGTTTGTTGCCAAACAAAATAAAAAAAATAAACAAGAGAAAAAAAACAAATCGAATTCCAATGAAAAACAAAACAACAACCTTTTTCACACTTGACTAATTCAACTAAATTCTTGAAATACTACTTGTTCGTTTGCTTTTTATGGTTAAGACTCTTGCTGTGAGCAATTCCACTCCTGTTTTCCCTTTTTACAGTTGAACTTGGAAAACTTGTCTTAAATTTTATTTTGAGGTAATTGCTGGTATGAGAAGAGCCACGCCCTCTTGTACAAATGCGGTAAATTTATGCTCAGTATTTTTTCAATCAATTTGTAATATTCGTGTGAAATTCGTTAAAATTTATAAATCAATATTTCAATAATGTCAATTCTCGCGAGAGTCTACTTTCTACGCGTGCCGCATGTACCTTCGCTTGCACTGGCCTTTAATCCATATTGTTACATATATTCTACTTTGAAGAGCTACCGTCGCCAAGTGACCGCATACATTGGTCCTCCACTGTAATGTGGCAAAAATGAAGCACTTCATTTGAAGCAGATAGCACGGCGAGCGCATTTTATTTTATTAAATTATTAAGCTCTTAACATGATTTTATGCTTTTTTGCCCGATACCTTAGAAGGTTAATAGCTGTAGTAGCTAAACTTATTATTAATACTAAATTTTTACTTTAGCCATGTGCTTTAAAGCTATTGATTACGAAAAGAAAAACAAACTCCACTAAATTACATTAACAAATAAATAAAATTTAAAATTTACCACACAAAACCATTTCATTAGGAGTTCCACAAACACAACCCAAAAAAAAGACCTAAAAAAAAGTCTACAAAACTTGAAAATAAAAGAAACTCTAAAATTTTGCATTTAAGGATATTTACAATTTATACGCCTTATGCACACGTGAACTCAGCATCCGTTATTCCCTGAAGTGTATTTTTAGCAGCAGCCCACAAAAAAAAAACTGAAAATTGGCCGTAGTTGTGTGCTGCACCACATCATGCCATTACTCTAAAAGAAAACCTTATGAATCTGAAAGAGATTGCGGCATGGCGTCTATAAGCTTTAACATGAATAATTCAAATGGTTTCGGTATTGCCCATATCCATAAGCAATGCAATTTTCACAAATATAAATACAATACATACATACATTCAAACATACAATATATCTACGTAAATATTCATATGTACAATGGCAAGCTAAATATGTTTGTGAAGACATATGAACGTATTCGCATATATACGAGTAGTTCAATTTTATTTGCATAAAAGGAACTAACATATGAAAACGAAATCCCCAAATACTGTAGCTAGATATTTTTGTTTTAAGGCAAACTCTTGCTTTCCTTTCTATTTCAGCATATGAAAAATTCTCTAAAAGTTTTGTTAGTTCTTTGGTTTGACAAACTTATGGATAAGGGAGTTCATGTAATGTTGTGTATTTTGGTAGCTATAGCTATGTGATTTTATATATATAAATTTTGTGTAGTTTTTACTTGTTTTACACTTAAGTAGTTGCGCATTAGTTTTCAATGTTCATACGTTTGTTATGAATTTTAAATGATAGGGCTATTAATTTAATTTTAGATTCGTGAGCGTTAATAAAAAAGTTAATGAGAATATAAAAATGTAGTACTTTTTCATCATACGATAACAATTTTTCTATTTGTTTTTCAAAGATGTCACGTTTAAAATAAATCAGTTCTATTTCGTTTAGTTTTAATTATATAATTATATTTTAAAAGCTATTTAAATAATCCAAAAGTTATAGCTAACCTAATGTAGCAATAAGGCTTGAATAAGTATAAAGTCCGAAGCCTAAGTGCTTGGAAAATCTCATAATAAATTTACTATTAAATGTTGTTTTACTGAAACTTTGCCTGAAAACCTCCTATTAAATATGACTCAATTTTACCATTTCAATTCAGAATCACGTTCAAGCCAACTAAGTTAATATTTTCTTGATCACCGTCACTTCCTAAGTCAATCTTTCTTACGAGAAAATGTTACGGGATATTTTGATGAAATGTGGTACCCTTCATTATACCTCAATGGATTCGGAAAATCGGTGAAAGTCGCCTACAGAAATCTAAATTTATTTTGAGAATTTTTCAATATGTTAGGAGTTATCTCAGGAACTATTGCTGTAAATTCCAAAAACTAAAAGCTGTACAAAAACATATGGGATTTTTGGAACAATTATTTCAATATATTTTTATATTTTAATGAGGGCGTGACACCTTCCAAGTCTTAAATATGAGTATTGTACACAAGTACTATGAATGATTTGGACAACAAAAAAATTTATAAATTTGAAAAAGAACGCTTCCTTTATGAGCAAGTTCAGAAAAATAGTCCAGACAGAATCATTCAAGGTAATGCAACTGAATTTCACACAATTATTGGAAACGTTTCAGTCAAGCACCAGTCATAGAATTGGTTGATTTTGGCAAGTGATAAGTTGCTACTTATACTCGAAAATCTTTAAGAAAATGTTGTGAAATTCAATATAAAAACGTTTGCTGAATCCAGAATGCACATTAGAGGTGCCAGCGATGCTAAATTTGGATTTACTCGAGCGTCGCGGGGATTTTGAAGATTAGGTGGTAGGAAGAAATAAAGGTTATATAATTTTTAACCCTTCACCGGTGGGGAAAGTCACTACAGGCTTTCAAAAATTTAAAAAAAAAAACATGCACATGGACTTACTCGAGCGTGTCAGATATTGATGGTGTATATGCTGGGGCATGCCTCAGATGACGGAGGTATACTAATCTGCCGATTTGGATGGTGGGGGTGGCCGTGCGGATGAGTTAAAATGAAGAAAAAAACTTTTACTCGAGCGCGTCAGATATTCATAGGAGATGTTAAGTAATCCCAAACGAAGCTCCCATTCATTAGACTGACGATTCGGATGTGACGCAAGCGCGTGGCCACTTTATGAAAATGCAAAAAAAAAACGCTATTTGTAATTACTCGAGCGCGTGGGTGCAAAAGGCGTCGCATCAACCACACAAGAATCATAGCTTCAGAACGCCTTACTGAGAGATATTTAAGTAAACTTTGCCAAAATCAATATGTGAACCTTTGATCAAACCAGCCAGCACGTGCCATGATCAAAGGAATACGTAAATGCGGTGTACACTAAAAAAACGATTTAATTAAATATTTATTTGAGTCAAACATATATTAAAAATTTCAGCTAAGATTTGGGATTAATTGTTCCAAATAATATATGTTTGGTTCAAATAAATATTTGATTGCTCATTATAAAATACAGTTTGATATATTTACATAATTGAATTTTTTTTCAGTGCAGGTATTTATTTCTTGGTGAGGCAAAAGAAAACACGCATAATTTTCTTTTATTGTGAATGTTTTCTTGGTTAAATTTTTCTTCTCTAACTATAGTTTTTCTATTGTACCTGTCACTAGTACATTTTACCTGTAGTTTTTTCTCAAGTGGTCAGTTGTGTTCTACTGTGTTTGGCTGTCAAGACGCATGTCTTGCATGCATTCAATAGCATGTTCTGAATGAATACTGCATTTTACCACTGTTTTCAAGAAAAACCAAACTAAAGTATAAAGCTTTCGTATAAATTTAAACCGATTTTGGGTATAATCACTTGGCTAAAGTAATCCGCATAGGAATAATTCCTTAATGATTGACTACAAATAGCACTTCCCTAAAATTGGAATCGAAAAGTGTGCATTCCTGTCCACAAATCTAAGTAGAAAGGTCACAACTTTATATGCAATAAATTAATTTAAACAATGTGAGGCCTACTGGGATGAAATAAATCAGTAAATACATCGCTATATTTTTGCCTATAACCAGATTAGCATTTTTTAATGAGAAGCAAACTTTATCGAGTTGGCTATTTACTAACAGTTGGTGTGAAATTGATAGTTTAATGCTTATTAACTTAAAACTCAAGAACTGCAATAGTGGAGCAAAATTTAAAAAAAAGATCAAACAAAAAGCAACATTTTCTGCACATTTGCCATACATGTGGTTTTGCACAAGGGCCTCAACGGCATTTAGCTTCCCTTTACGACCAAAACATTTGGTTTTTTTCTTCATGCAAATAATAAAAATTTTATATTAAACTTTTATTTTCGTGTGGTGAACTTGACAGCTCACCCGCTTCATTTTCCAGTCGGAATTTTCGCTTTGTCGCTTTGAAATTTATTAAATTTTTTATTTATTTTTTCCACAGTACACAATAAATGTATATCAGAATATATTATTTTGCAATATTGGTCTAAACTTTACTAAATTTCAAAGCAGATCCAATCATACAATAACTGAATTATCTACAGCAAATAACAACAGATAATAAAAGGCGGTAAACCTGCGCGTAAATACTAATTAAATCAATAAATTCGTTGTTGACATTTGTTGACGCATTCGTAAATTTATAAAACAAAATTTTTAAAAATAAAAAAAAACCACAACACTTACAAAAATGAATAGATAACTGCAATCAAAGGAAGAGACAATTTGACGCTGACGTAGAAGAGTGACAACAGCGTGATATTTTGTACTTTCAAAATGCAACAGGCGTGTAGCTGGTGTTTTTTTTTTAAATTTATATAATTTTTTTTTTTAATTTTAAACAAATTTTTTTACTTAACAAAAACTTAAACTTTTTTTTTGTTATCAACTGAATTCAATTCAGCGAAACTTTTAAATATTTTTTTCTTTTATTTAAAAAAAAATCACCCACAAATGAACAATACAATTAAAACACAAATTGCAAATTTTTACTTTTAAACAAAACACGTTTTTTTTTTGTTTCGAAGAAAGCACTAAAAGTTTATATTATTAAAAAACCACACGATTTTTACGACTACGTTTATTTCACATTCCGTGCTGATCTTTTAGCGACGAGGTTTAAACTTGAACTGAATGTAAGTTATTTACCGTATAACACAAAATATTCGCAAGTTATAATCAACCAAAAACATCGACAACAACAACAACAACAAACACTATAATCACTTTAAACACAATAACAATAATAACCACTGATTTAAGAGAGATCTACTTGGAATAAATAAAGTGCGCGCTCTTTAAAAATGTAAAAGACACAACCAACTCATTCGTATTAAGTACCTACTTAAATTGTTGTTTTTATTTTTATTGTAAATTGGTCTCTTTGTTATTTTTAACAGCTGTAAATGTTTGCATGTTGCTGTTGTTGTATCCGTCTTATATATAAAAAACCACAACAACTGTTTAAAACGATTGACTGGCATAATTGAGTAAACCCTAATCAGTGATAAAAAACAAAAACAACAAAGAGCATTTACTTCATATGCATTTTGAAGTTTAATGACATCGCTCGTGGAGCATTCGTTGCTGTTTTTTATTGTTGTTATTCTTGGATGTCGTTTTGACTTAAAAGGTTTTTCGCTTTTTATCGTAAAATCGTTATAAATTATAATTTATAAATGAAAAGTTTGATAAGTTAATCTACAGTGTTGCGCAAAATGACATTTATGGTTTGAGTTTTTTATTTCAGTGTAAACAATATTTTCTAATAGGTCTCCGATTCTGTTGAGTGTTTTTTTTTTGTGTGTTGTTTTTGACGATACAGTGAATGACTTACCATAAATGATTTCGGTATAAGTCGACCTATTGTTGCGCTATAAATTTTTAAAAATTTATGAAAAATAAAAGTATTAATTTTTGAAATATTTTCTATTCTTTTAATAACAAATCAATAAAAAATATATATAAATTTTTTTTTTCACCAAGTCACTCTGGTTTATTTCGCCAAACGTTCTATATTGAATGTTTACTTAAGTAGTTCTTACACTCAGAGGAAAATGTTCTAACTTGCGTCAGGTTATATGTTAACTTCATATGTCAGTTGCTTGCTGAAACCATTTCTAGTATACATATGTTTACTATTTGGTCGCATTATCTATAGAAAAACTCTTTCAGTGTAGCATTTTAAATTTTTTTGCTTTTGCTTAAGAAGTCACATCATTATAAGTTTTTTTTTTTATACAGAGCTTGTTAAAATCATTCTTCGTACCAGTGTAAAAGTTGGTTGCATTGCCTTTAATAACTCTTATAATGTATAATGTTGTAATATTTCAGTTTAAATTGGTGGTACCATGCCCTCTTGCTAAAGTTCACTCACTTTTTATCTTGTGTTGATAGCACAAACAATAATTGTCTTAGTAAAGTATCCTGAAGTTTTGTTTGTTCGCTGTGCCCTAATATTAAAGTTTGCGCAAATTTGCACAAACTTTTTTTTTTGTGTGAAATGCGATTGCATTATCATAAATAACTCTATTGATATTTATGGCATAGTAGTCCTAAAGGTTTTATATGTAACGGTATGCGTATCCACGAACCAATCTGTGATTTTATGTTTGATTCAACAATTAACGCTTATGATTTAGCGCCAAAACCAAAAATGATTTAAATAAAGAGACACATTTTTGATTTCGATTCAAAAAGCACCTATCTAAATGTTAGCAAAGAAATTTCAAAATTGCAAATTTTAACTAAACAAATATTTTTTTATTTCAAACGACATTTATTCGCTATAACCTAATTAAGTATTTATTAAAAAAAAAAAGTTTATTATTTTCAATTAAATTGCATGTGGCACAAGCCTTCAAGCCATCATATTGAAAAATAACTTCATAAAAAAAATTGTCTTTTTGCTAATCCGCCTCCATTTACAACGTAATTCAAATTGCGTTGTACCACTGACATGAATCGTAATATTTGTTTTTCACTAAAAAATTTTGCTAAAATTTGTTTAATCGATTTTGATAAATTAAGCTGCTTAGCCAAAAATATGGTTTACTAACTAAAATTATATGTGGCAGTACTTAATTTGAATGCATGGTAATTTTTATTGCTTTGTATATTTAGTAGTTTTAGCAATGTTTCATACATGTATTTCATTCATGTATATGCATATTTTTGAATATATTTGTTATAGTTTTACATACTAAAATATACAAAATATTTACAGAATTCTATCATAGAAGTTATTCTACCTAACGTTTTATTTACTTTTCTTACTGAAACTTTTCATCACATTTCTGTCGCAGCGCATTGTAACCTACTTAACGCAAATTTAGCCACTTTAGCACTTGAAAATGAAAAAATTTAAAACCACACAAATACGAGCAGAACTTTACTGAGTGACAAATTCAATTTAAAACTTTTATTTGCAATTACATTTATTATAGTTTTAGTACCACGTTTATAGAACGTGTGGGTAGATAGGTAGGAATAAGCACTTGAAAAGTCACAAGTACAATCATCGTGAACCACAAATAGCAAAGAAAAATATTTCGAAATCAACAAAATTTTAGAAAGACTTTAGTTTTCAACTTTGAAGTTTTTTTTTAATAATTCGGTTAGTATTTCGAAAACTTAAACTAAATAAATTTTATAATTTCTTTAAGATATATCCAAGCCATTTTTAGCACATATGAATTACCTACATATCTCAACATCTGTCCTAATAGAGTGGTTCTGTGGCGGGATTTGTGTTCAGCATATCCAATCGAAAATTACATTACATTTGTAAATGCTTTATTTTGAAATTTAATAATTCACATCTCAGAAACTATTCAAAATATTTTGATCAAGTTTGGTGTGTTAGTCACAAATATAATTTACTGCACAATAAGTGGACGGAATTGATAAACTGGGCTCAGCACTTTTTAACAATCGAAAAATCTGATTCAATGTTGCTCAATAAAGGCTGCAGTTTTAAAAAAAAATTGGAGATAGTGCCCTTGCAAATAGTCAATATTAAAAGCTAAACTTCTATTTACATAGGTAAAACTCGTTCAAGGCATGGCACCGCTCACAATATTTTAATACGTTAAAATTAGAGAGCTAATGAAGAAATCGCTTTGAAATTTTATATAGAGAACTAACGTGCTATAAAGTATTTCCGCACCAAAAGTGGGCGTGGCGACTCCCATACTAACAGAAAACTGATAAATGATATAACTTGCGTGCTATGAAATTAATTTCATTTGAGTGAAAGATGTCGGCTATTATAAGTTTTAGAAATAAACTCAATGGGATTGCGTTAGTAGGCGTGGCACCTTTAGTATACAAAAAGTTGTAAACGTTATTTAAGCTAACTTTTCCAGCAATTTTTATTAGAGATTAAGATACCTTAGAACCAAGATTGGGCGAAATTCAGTATGATAAGATTAAGCAACATTGTATTAGTAGGCGTGGCACCTGACATATATATAAAAAATATATTATTATTTGGAGCTTCGCAGTAATTTTAATAATATTAAGCTTACGGGTAGTTGTTGCTGTAAGCTTTCATTATCTAAAGTCGTAGGCGTGGCACCTCCTATGTAACTAAAGGACCTTAATTGTAATATTTACTGAACTATGTAAGCAAACACAATGAAATGTAATACTATGACTTCGAACACCATAAGCTTTCACTGGAGTAACTTATTCTCATACCCAAATTATTTTCTACTCATACATATTAGAAATACAATGTGGGCAATTATATTGATTGCATAGCAATTTATTTGAAAAGTTAAAAGGATCATATAAGAAGATGTGAAATGTAATGACAAATGGCTGTCTCCAATATCGAAATGCTCACCAAATATCTTCAAGATCGGATTTCTATTTAAACCAATTCGCAAAAATGGAAATGGAAATTACTAACTGAAGACTGCGGCAAACAATGGAATAGAACCTATAGAGTAGTAAAAAACGCAGTTGTCTTCAACTAAGAAAGACGTCATTCAAATAAATGTTTAGAAAATTTAAGGCACTCTCTACCGTGCACATGAAATAAGTTTTTAAGGCGGCCCACTGCTCCGCGCGAAGATTGAGAGGAATAATTTAATATATGAAATAATTAACGCTACATTAAAAATGATAATAAATCACCACAGTAAGTAGGTATGTAGTTAATTAACACCATGGGCAGATTAAATCGCATCAACAAAATAAATAAGAAAATACTTAAGTAGACAACGGCAACAATCCAAGCGTACACGCATTCAAAGCGGAAGTAACAACAACAAATCCCTAATAAGATTCCTAATTGAGTTCTCATCAAACAGCAAAGGCGCGCAGCGCCAACAAAGACCAAAAACCAAGCAACAACAGTGGAAAAATTTGTTGTATAAACTTTTTGCTTATTTTGCATAAACAACCGCAACAACCAAAATTCTTTAAGCCGACATGTTACAATAAGAGGAGTAAGTGGTGAAAAAATGAAGAAAAATTCCCATGAAATTAAATTGATGCGTTACATTTTTGCGTTTGAAAGTTACCACCATGAAATTTCATTTTCATTTTCGTTTCCGCTATGTGTGGTTAAATGTTAGAGTGTATCTAATTAATTTGCATTTTTTTTAATAAAATTCTTAATTCAATTTACAAGTAGTTGCTGCAGCAATAATGTTTGAAATCAAATGCAGCTTAGTAGGCAACAGATTATATAAATTTACTGTCTTATTTTAAGCGGCTATAAATAAAACTTTCAGGTTTTGTGCAGCTGTTTAATTGAATCAAAATTGCAAATTACAAATAAGTGGTATCGGTGTAAGAATACTGTTGTAGTCTTAATTTCTTCACTACCAAAGTTCTATTGATAGCGCATTAAAATTAAAAGTTGCGCATACGTCATGTTATTGAAGATTAATTTAAAATTGTTATTTTCAATAACTTAGCGCCGTTACAACTTAAAACTAAATTCAATGAATAATTTTTATTTGCCACACACAATATTGAAATCATGTCGATGGCTGCTAAGAAAATTGTTTACCGTTAACACCCTATTAATTTGGTTTGGCCACCACAGCATGCAGATAACATCGGCAACAGTTTTTTACATTGCTCAGGGAATTCGTTTTCTTTTTGTGTTTTCTTATAATAGCATCCCATCATCATTATTTTGTTGTTATTTTATTGCCGCTGCGGTTTTGTGATTGCTGTGTTGTTTATGTTTAAACCAGTGATACTTTATTTTTGGCTTTGCTCGAGTCCTGTGAGTGTTTTTAAGATTAGCGGCTGATAAACAAGGACATGCTTAAAAATGTCCTTTTCTGTAACACAAGTGATGTGCATAGTATCGTTACACATTTTGAAAATGGGAGATATGCATAAACAAGTAGATCATAAATTATTTATTGCACTGTTAAGTTTAGACTTTGGAAAGAATAAAAGAGTTTCAACTTAAAGATGATTTTTATTACAACAAAAATCGTAAACGTTCTTTAAGCTTAAGCTGCATTTAGTAGTTTATTGTTAAGATTAAACAAAGCTCATATTCTACACATAAATACTTTTGATGTTCTTGTTATCGCGCAATTTGAACGGACTGTTGACGATTGCCGGAGCGTAAAACACATTAAAAACAATAACGCAAAAGTAGTTTCAATAGTCCATATCTACAGGGTACGTTATATGTTTCATATTCAGTTTTGTTTGCCCACCATTTTGGTTTAAATGACATTTGTCAGTTTTATTTGTATGGAAAAAGTGATCTTTTCACTAACTTGTGAAGACGAATGTCGGTGGGCCTCGTTTTCGCCCACATCAATTATACGCGGACGCGTATTTAGAATCGTATTCGTTATTATATATATATATTAAGCTGCATTTTTATTTTTGAAATAAACTTAATGAAACAAAAGAACCTCTGGACTCCGGCGAGTCAAGACCCCCAGCCAAAGGTTTGTTACAAACTTTTGACTCAAAAACGAGATAAATGAAAAGCGAGCTGTTTTTGTTGACAGTGTGAAGGCTTTTGGCTCATTTTTAAGTAACACTTTTGGTGTATATTCCAATTACACAATTTTTTTATTTATTTATTTTTTAATAATCAAAAATTCCGTACGCTCATAAATGAAAATATTTAAACAAAAAGAAAAGCATAAGTATGCATTTGATATGTTATCACCAAAAACCAGATAAAATGTCTTACATTATTTCACCAAAACTAATATTTCTCTGCTATCTATACATGAAACAAATTTATTTTGAGACTAATTTTAACGAACAGATTTAGTTAGGCGACATTTCAGCAAAGTTTCACTGACAAAAATTAACATAATTTTCTAGTTAGAGTTTCCACTGAAAACAAAAACTATGTTTGCAGTAACGTTGAAAACTCATTAATGTATGCTCACGTTTTAAAAGCACGTGTGCCAATACGCTTATGTATGCGTGCTAAGTGCTTTCTATGTGTGTGTGTAAACTGCTAATGAGTTTGGTTACAACACCAAACAACAAAAAGGTACAAAAGCAAACGCAAAACAAAAATCATTCAAGAATGTTTAAAGCAACATAAATACGAACTATTTAATGTAATATGGGCGTGTTTGCATAAAAATTTATACAAAAAGTAAAATTTGTTAGACATCCTTAACAAATTGAATGCAAGCAACAGGATGCTTTAAATTTAATTTACCAAATTAAAAAAAATCCTTTTTTTAATGCTATTTTTAACAAAAAGCAATCAAATAAGAAATCGCTAAAATTAATGCGATTAAGTCAAAAGAAAAAATGTGCTTGCGGCACACAAAAGTTAAAAAAAAAAGGTCCTGTACTTAAAAATAAAAAAAAATATATATGTATCGTGGTGTTGCTTGACGCCCGCAAAAGATATTCGCATCCAAAAGATGTGCACACAATCAGCGTTGGGTAAAATCTTGCCAAGGGCAGCTTTTAAACTTCGCAGAGCTTTTAACTTTGTTTTTCAGTTTTAAGGTGTTTATGAAATTTAGCGTGGAAAAGCAGGTTATTGGATTTTTAAATAGATTTTTCGGGATGATTTAAGATTATGTTGATTACTGTGATTATGTTACCAGCAAAAGCAGTAGGTTAGTATGCGCTTCAAAGGAAATAGGAAAGTTTCGTGCTGCTTAAAGTAAGAGAAAATTGAAGGAAAAACAATTTTTTTCATTTAATATTTTCATTTTGTTTGGGGATATTAAATTTTTGGCAAGGTAAAAACAACGTCTACTCAATCGTTTACGTGTTAAAAGTCATTTTTGAAATGTGAAGTTTAGGAAAACGCGCTGCTTTTTTAAATTAATTTTGTGGATTTAAGGTTGAGGGGAAAATGCTTTATTTAGCACGTTAATTATAAACAAATTTGACAGTTTTAAGACAACGGACCAAATCCATCTCAAACCATGCAGTCGGAGTGACTTGAAATTGCGGAATTAGTTGCCGATTAAATATGTTGTTTTTCAAAGTAATTACCGTCCTCCGATTTGTTGGAAAATTATTTTTAACGAAGTTATGCCCATTTAAAGTTTTACAGCCCCTTCATGGTTGGCTACAATCTCGCCTTTTTAGTCGCCGAGATAAAATTGGCTTCATGGTTGGCGACATTGCCGAAGTATCTCCGTGGCAGTGTCATCCACACTCTTTTTTCTCTACATGGTCGGCGACAGTCTCCTATAGTTGTATCCAGAAATGTCAAAATTCAGAGACAGCTATTTTGCTATCGCCAAAATAAAAAAGTGCACGTAAATAAAAAAATATTTACAATTTATATCAAAAAATGAATTTCAAAATGTTCTTTCAGTACAAAAATCAGCACCAAAATGAATGGAATATGAACGAAATATTGAAATTTTGGAAAAATAATCAGAATTTTAAAACGGGTGGCATGCTTGATGCACGTATTGGGTTTCTAAAAAGATTCCTTTATTTCGTTACAAACGTACGTAAACCTTCTTTGTTGAGACGAAAATTGGAAATGAACCTCCAAAAGTTTAATGGCAAAATTTATGTTAATAAATGTTGGGCAGACAAAAATCAGTAGCCTACCATGAAGGGGCTGTTAGTGTCAGAGCTTGAAAAACAGCTGAAAATTGGTTCAAAATAGTCGCATTTCCATCCAAATCAAAAAATTTTGTGCTAAAAGTGTGTAGAATTGGAAAAGTGGTCGTGGCTTTTTTTAACAATTGAAAATTTTGATTCCGTATAACCCGAAGTTGGCACATACGAGATTTTCATGAAAATTTTAGAGATGATACCACTGAAAGCAGTCATCAATACAAGCTAAGTCAGTATACTGGAAAAACTTTTTGAAGGGCGTGGCACAGCCCACAATATTTATAAACGTTTTAATAAGAGCACTAACAACGTAATCGTTATGGAAGTTAATATGCCAGATATACTTGCTAAAAGGTATCTTATTGCCAAATTTTGGCACAATAGTGCCAGTGGGCGTGGCACCTCCTATGTAAGCAAAATATGTTTAGTGTTATAGATATTATACCATGGGAGTAATCTTCATACAATTTGGTGTATAAATGTCAGTTACTATAAGCTTTAAAATTAATTGAATTTTGACGGAATTGCATCGGAAGGAATGGCACTTCCCATATTAAAATAAAATTGTAAGCGCTATTTTAAGTGCAGTTGGTATGAAATTTCATGTATGTGTTTCACATGCTATAAGACATATCTGAACCAAACGCGGCCGACATATGTGGCATATCTATCGAAACATGTGAGCAATCAAACTGGTGTAAGAAGTTTGTTTATGGAAAGCTATTTCTGGATAAAAATCGGACTGGATTATGCCAGTGGGTATGTCACTGCCCTAAATTTTAAGACTAATTACGGCATATATCGCAAACTATACAAGCTATTGTGCTAAAATTTTGTATGCGTATGTCAATTACGAATATAATTTTTTGATGCCAAAGTATGCGGGATTGGAGAAGTGAGCGTGGCATATTTCGTCTTTTCCATTTCAATTCTATTTTTTTAAATATTTTCCATATTCTTTTGACAGTTTAACTTTTCCCAATATATTCCGTATGTATTTTTTCCACTTTTTTAAACCTCATTCAATTTTATTCGACATTTTCTTAATTTTTTTGGACTTTTTCATCGATTTTTCAGCATTTTCCATATATTTTCGACTTTTTCCATTTCTTTCAATTTTTTTCAATGGTTTCCATATTTTTTAGACTTTTTCAGTTTTTTTCAACTGTTAACACTTTTCAACTTTACATTATTTTCGACTTAATAAACTTCTTCAATATTTTCAACATATTTCAACATTTTTTTAATAAGTACTTTCAATGTGAGTTTCGGCCTGGCCGAAGATAACACCTTTACTAGTCTATATTTAAGTAGTTAAATTTAACAAAATGCTATCAATAACTTCCATTAAAATTTTCATACAATCGACTAAAATATTCAAATGTAAATATCATCGCTTTGAAGCAGAGTGAATTGACACGCAAAGCTACATTGATGCTAAAAGCTTAAACGCTACAACGAAATTATTAAAATTGAAATAAATTTATGTAAAATCTAAAACAGTCTGTTACGTATTTACGATTTTAATTGGAAAGTCAATGCAAATTATTTGCAATAGAATTTGAATAACACAGGTCTACACATTTTTTAACCAGAGAATGATGCTTAAAAGATTTTAAAGATTTTTATGTGCTAAACAAAACCTTAATTTTGGTTTGTTCTATGGAGGAATATTTTTTATATATCAATCGGGTGATTCATTTAGAGAAACTTTTTTCAGTAGAGATTTTATGACAAATCACGCGTGAGTTCTGTCAAACTGTCATGATAGTTTTGGCCAGCATAGTCTGGCAAATCATCATCGAACGTTTAACATCAAAGCAACGCTTGAAAATTGTGGAAGTTTTCTAAGTTCACAAAACTTTCATTTTCGAATTCATTTAAAATTCACATGATTTCTTGCAATAATGAAATCAATAAGTCAAGTTATTGCGAGTGTATTTTTTTTTAGAAAACACAACTTTAACTTTGCAACATGTTGCTAAAAAGAACATTTTGAAAATTCTGTTTCTTATAACAAAAAAAAAAAAACAAAAAAGGAGATACTATATATGGGAATATATTATAATAATAAAACATTTCACAACACACATTTTCGTAAATTTAAAAAAAAAAAAATCTCAATTATTAAAATTTTCCACATCATTTTAGAAATCCCTGCCCAACTATTATCTGACATCATAAATAGAAAATAAATACAAAATTTCCTGCAAATTATGAGATATTTTCCAATATGACAGAGGACAATGCTTTTTGCGATAATTGCAAGTGAAATAACTTTGTTGCTGTCTTTCTTAATTTTGTAACATTTGTTTTTTTCTTTCTTCTCATAATATTCGTTTTGCTAAATTGGCTCATTTGTGGTTTTAATGATAACCAAATATTATTTTGAATTTTATTATTTATTACAGTTTAACAAAGTTTTACGAATAAAACCAAATACGAATGGTGCAAAAAAGTTTTATGCCATGAATTATCACTTAATTGAGTTTAATCACGGTCAATTGTATAAAACAAAACTTTGCAAACTTTTGCTGTTGCTTCACTTGGGTATTGTTAAGGCGATTTTTCACTTCGAACTTTTAAATAATTCATACTTTACTTTAAGAAGTTATCATCTAAATATAAATGTAAGAATGCTTAGAGCAGTTCATAAAACGGCAACGCAATCTTTAGGTCCTTCAAAACTTTTTCACATTCTAAGCCAATTAGATAAATAATTTTCATAGCAATTATTTAAATTGGTATTTATTAAATATTCAAATTCAAAGATAAAATTTGCTGTCAATTGAATCATCGCATATATTATTTAGGTTTGTGTAAGATACCACGCAAGGCAATATTGAGCGCTATCTAAATGTAAACTTTAGAAAGGTATTAGTTTAATGCACGAAATTGGAACTACAGTGTGCTCCATTTAAGCTTCAATACGAATGTGTATTTTCAAGCAAAACGTTCACTGTTAAATTTCTTAGATTAAAATTCTAAGAGATATTTAAAATAATGTACCACATGTCGTATACGCAACAAGTAATATGTGCTCTCATTTACAAAGCAAAATTTTGTCACTCATACGACATGTGTAACATAATTTTGTAAATTAACTCAATCCACAAATACACAAACAATTCTCATTAATAAGCAAACATGAAATTATATTGGTTAATTACAAATTCTTATTGCCAAACCTGAACTATACTCACAAAGGATATGAGTAAAGTAGAAGTGACAGTGTAGCACTTCTAAAACACAAATGATGAATGATGTAAATGTTATTATACACTAATCCACTGCTACACCCACAATTTCTTGCATACATAGACAGCTTCGGAAGATATTTATGTAATGCTTTTAAATTAATAAACTAAGAAATGTTGGCATTCAAGCACACTCACAATAAGAGACAACCTACACTTCACACATACACACACAAACACTCCCATATTTATTTATAAATTATTGGTTTATGAAAATTTCAGTTTTGTGCAACTTTATCAAATTAATTATTTGCCTAAAGCACATCGCACAAGCATTAAATCACACAAAATTCTGTGGGTAATGTTGGTGGTGTCAGTGAGTTTGTAGCATCAACAACAGCTTTGTTGATGACGGCAGTTGGCTTGCGTGGCATTACGTAAATGCAGTTTGTGTGGCCTGACAGTTGTCTTTGTTTGTTAACAATTTAGTGAATTTGTTGCATGTCTCGGCGGCTTAATGGAAGTGGCATGGGATTTCCATACAGAGTCAAATTGTATTCAAAGTCTCGTTGATTTGCTTACATTCTGTGACAGCTAGTTGCGCTGTGTGCGAGCGCTTTTTCGTGCTATGCTATTAAGCGTGACGTAAACTCAAGAGATATTTGTACTATTCATGTTGATTGCAAATTGCAAGGTTACTGATATTTGACTTTGATTGGGAAAATATTTATGATCAGATTTTTGGACAGGCAACAATAATTTATAAAGGAAATAATTCAAATTGAAAAATTTATTCGAATAATGAATTTCTGCCAGTTTCGGAAAATCTTAACACAAGCATATTTTTTGTTTTTAATTTATTGCGCTCACCATGTCGTATGCGTAACATTTTATTAAATAAAAATTATGTTTTCAATTCCAATCATATGTCACTCATACGTCATGTTAAGCCAATTCCAATGGTGCATGCAATTAATTTCCTTTCGTTGCGTCTTTTTAAATTTCGTTATACAAAATTTTATATGTCTTAATTTCGGTTTATTTTTAATTATCGCTTGCAATTAAGCATTAAACTTATTTAAGCCATTTATGTAGAATTTACATATTTCGCTAGTGTTTGCAATTTGTTTTTACAACTACATACATACAGGCACACATAACATAAAACAAAAAGTTAAAAATTAACATAATATTATTGTTGTTGTTGGGCTCGTTACATTCGCTAATTGAGCCAAATTTACTTCAAATACGAGTATGAGTATATAAAGCGTCAATGTGCAAATACACACAAAAAAAACAACAATAAATTCACCCACAAATTGTGTTAACACAATGGAACCCACCCAATTATGAGTGATGTTGGTGGTTGGATTTACGCTGGTAGCAGCTGCATTATAGCGAATTAAAATTAAAAATGTTTCAAAATTATCGCACGATTTGTTGGTGTTTAAGTGATTAAAAAAAAATCAAAAAGTTGTTAATTGCTTTGATTAAAAATATTGCTGCTGCGATTTATTCAAATTGCATATGGTAGTATTAAGTTTTCAAATTGCAAATTATCGTTTCAGTTTTGTGTTGTAAATTTAATTAAACAATTTTATTAGTGCTTAACGTAGACAAAAAAAAATTATTTAAATAATAATGCATTTGGTCGGAAGAGGCCATAAATGACAAATAAATTTGAAGTAAAAAATAACTATCACATGTAGCATATACTGGAACTTATGTTTTGAAATAGTGAACGTTTGGGCTCATATAATCCAACTACTCTAAAATATCCCATCTGTGGTGCGAAGCACAATATCAAATTAACGCGTAAGCTTTTCAGCATTAATAAAAAATGAATGCCTGGCAGCAGCTTGTCCAAAACATGTTACATTCACCTTTCAAACAAAAAAGGACTCGCATTAACAAGTCCAGTGGCATTATAGCAACGTGACACACAAGAAAGCGAAAGTAACAAAGCGAAAAAACGAAATTTAAATATAAATAAGTAGGCAAAATAAAAAAAGGACGAAATTGTGTTGCCATTAAAAAAATCTGTGTGCAGCTAAAGGACACGCGCGCATCACTAAAAATAAGTCAGCAAAAAAAAAATTTAAAAAAAGCAAAAATCTTAACACTTAATAGCATGACCAGTAACAGGACAAAAGAGCAAGGACAACAACAATCATAGCTGTAGTATGTATCAGCAGCAGCAGTTGTAAAGTCATGACTGTTCATAAAATTTTGCAGCGCCATGAGATAAAACTCTCGGCTACTCGCAAGTTAATTATGACTGTCATGACTTTTGAATTTTTGAAACGGAAATTAACTGAAGTAAAATTTTTTTTTTGTTTTTATTCACGCTGCGGATTCCCACTTACTGCGCTGATAGTCGAAAAGAATGAAATGAAGAAAAGTTTGAGTGTTTTTTGTTTCTTTTGCACATCCATAAATTTTGGTATTTAATGGTTTCTTTAGCGAATAAATCAAATTCGTAGTACGTGAACTTGACATAAATTTGCTGAATGTCAGCAGAACTAACTAACAAACAAACTATAAATATCTGTGCTGCTGCCACACCCATTTGAGATAGTAAATATAACAAGTTAGACAAGCAGTTTGAAATGTTTGTGTTTAATTGCAAAATGGTCATAAATTAATATGATGCCAGATGACAGCAAAAGTTTTAAGTGCCTGAGATGTCATAAGAAAGTGGAAAGAGTAAAATCAAATGAAAAAAATTAAAACGGTGTTAGCTTAAGTGTAACTACAATAAAGGATGTTTTTACTGAAAAATTGGAGTTGACAATATTTGCTTTAACTTCTTCAAAATAAAATGTGATATACAACAGAGAAGAAAAATTTGCAAGAGCTCAAACCGAAATATCATAGTTTGCTGCTTATACTTATGGGCATATGTGTAGATAAAGCGGACAGAATGAAGAAATGATTCGAGAACTTTACAAAACGAAGATTGCACTGTATTTATTGGTTACAAACTCGCGTTATTATCACCTAAATTTATCACATCCATACCTTTTATATAAATTTGTTTACATAAAAATGCTTTGTAACGCTTTGGCGCAAATTCTACAGAACCGATTTTAATAATTTCTTTTTCAGAATAACACATTTGTGTTAAGGAAGAATATTGCATACTTTTTTTATTTTTTTTTTTTTAAAGTTAGATATAACTTTATTAGAATTAAATTTTGCAAAACCTCACACAAAAATTGTCGATTTATTTTTCTTATGCATATGCTGTTTCTTGAATTCTGTGTTGCTATTCCTGTTTTTTTCTCATTCTCGTTGAACATACTCTCCTTCAATTGTTTATTTTTTTTTTTTGTTACTTTTGAAGAGAGAAATTTCATTATGAAAAAAAAAACGTGCGTGCGTGCGAAGCCACTTGTACCACTAGTTATTCATAATAATAATAGAGTTTAGCTACTGTAGCTGTTAAAGCCTTCTAAGCTATTTAGTTTGAAGCTGTAAAGTAAGTTCTTTTTATCAAAAAAACTATATCATTCCAATAAAATCAATTTTCTGTTTTCTATTCTCATGGTAAAACTCTTATTGGTGCACCCTGTATATATTTAAAACATTGATTTTTACCTAATTTTTTTTAAAAACAATTAAAAGTTTTAAAAATGCAATTTTTAACTAAAATTTATATGAACGCTTGTCAGTTCGACTAATGATTCACTAATTACTGCCTCACGTTCACTTTTTACTTTCGTTTTTTTTTAAGAACAAAAAATTGGCTTCTTTTTCTTGCAATGCTACAACTACATATGGAAGCAGCAGCTGACTTTTGATACTTTCACTTCACCTTTTAAGGATCATCTAAATCAGTTGCAATGAATTCATTTTAAATTATATCAAATGTTAAAAGTCAGCAATTTTCTGCAAAGCAATAAACTCAAATTAACAATTTTATTTTCGCAACAATTTACGCTTCTGTACTGGCTTTTAGAGCTAATTTGTAGCGAATGAATAAAACATTTGCACACACTTAAAAGTAATTGTTGTAAATGGCATGAAAAATATAAAAAAAAAAATGAAGAAAAACCCTTAACAAGAAAATGCTAAGACTGACTACTGTAGCAAGTACAGAAACACAACAGGAGAAAAATAATAAACAAAGGTCGGTAAGTACTTGATAGATGCACCGCAGTTAATGCTCTTGAAATGCCTGTCGTCATAATGATAAAAAAAAAGGATTCAAAGCGAATTGGAAATAAAAAGAAAAAGGAAAAAGTTGCTTTAATTAATTGCAGACAATAAGCAAGCGGTAAAACAATGCAAATGAAAAGAAACTAGTAAAGGTGTTATCTTCGGCCAGGCCGAAACTCACATACCCTACACTGCACTGAAAGTACTTTCCAAATAAATGTTAAAAAGACGTTGAAAAGGTTGAAGAAGTCGAAAATAATAAGGTTATAAGGTTCAAAGAGGTTGAAAAGTGTTCAAAAAGTCTAAAATATATGGAATCCTTGCAGAAGGTTAAAAGAAATTAAAAAAAGTCGAAAAAATGTTAAAATTGTTGAAAGTGGTTAAAAAACTCAAAAATACTTAGTTGCAACAAGTTGAAAAATGTTGAAAAAATTCAAAATACATGAAAAAATCGAAAAAATAAGGAAAATTTCGAATCAAGTTGAAAGAGGTTGAAAAAGTGGAAAATATAAGTATTGAATATTATGGGAAAAGTTAAAAAGTTGGAAAAGTCAAAGGAATGTGGAAAATGTTGAAAAAAATAGTATAGAAATGCAGAAAACCAAATACGCCATGCCCACTTCTCCAATTCCGCCTACTTTTGGTTATATTCGTCATTGACATCCACATACTAAATTTTAGCAGAATAGCATTTATAGTTTGCGATATATGCCTAAATTTACCTTAAAATTTAGGGCGGTGACACACCCACTGATACAATCGAGACTGATTTTGATCCAGAAATAGCTTTCCATAAACAAAACTCTTATACCAAGTTTCAGTATGATTGCACACATGTTCCGATAGATGTGCCACTTAAGGTATTTTACTTGTGTGGGAGGTGCCACGCACCGCCTTAGATGCTGACATACCTTATAGCAAGTAAACCACTTACAGCAAATTTCATGTCAATTGCTGCAATAGTTCTCTTAAAATATCACTTCCAAATTTATGTTAATATGGGAGGTGCCACGCCCAATGATTAAGTCCCGTCGAAATTTATTTAATTTTATAGCTTAAATAATTGACATATATGCACCAAATTTTATGAAGATTAATCTCATTGCAAACTATCTATAGCGTTAAACGTTTTTTGCTTATATGGGCGGTGCCACGCGCACTGGTTCTATTGTACCAAATTTTCGTAAGAAGATACCTTTTAGCAAGTATATCTACCATACTAAATTTCATAACGAACGTAATCGTTAGTTCTCTAATTATAACGTTTATAAATATTGTGGGATGTGCCACGCCCTTCAACGAGTTTTTCCAGTATACTGACGAAGCTTGTATTGATGACTGCTCTCAGTAGTATCATCCCTAAAATGTTTTATGAAAATCAAATGTGCCAAATTTGAATTATACGAAATCAAAATTTTTAATTGTTTAAAAGTGCCACGCTCACTTTTCCAATTTCGCCCACTTTAAACACAATTCAAGATATACATATATGATCGGTATCCGTGTATCAAATTTCATCATAATATCTTGCATGGTTTACGAACTATAGCGTTATAAAAGTTAAAATTTAGGGCTGTGCCACGCCCCTTTAAGAGCCTTTGCAAATTCAAAACCTAGCTCTATCTTAATTTTGAACACATGTTCACAAAATCTGCAGTTTCATCAAAATCGCAGCAACTTATTTCCAAATGGACAGAGGTATATTTACATAGAGTATGGGCGGTAAGCGTGGTCGTGACCCGATTTTGCCCATTTTTATATGCTAGCAGCTTGCAAGAAGGTGTGACATGTGTGCCAAATTTCATTGAATTTCCCGTAAAGGTGGTTTCAACAGTCAGACAGACAGACACAGAGACAGACAGACAGACAGATGGACGTAGCTATATCGACTCAGGTGGTGACGCTGATTAATAATATATATACTTTTCTATACCTGCCACGCACCCTTCTATGCGTTACAAACGGAATGACAAAGCGAATATACTCTCTGTGTAGGATATAAAAAAGTAGTGGAACTTGGGAAAAATCCACATGAAAAGGAAAACCCGTAGCGTTAGAATGAATTTCACATGCAACCAAAGGAGAAGTTTGATACAATATGGTACAATACCACGACCAACACCAACACAAATCTATGTAGTCAAAGGAAGCGGAAGTTGAAATTTGTATTTTATTTTTGTGCACAATTTCCGCTATTGTCTCCAAAGTTCTTTATTTCATTTTTCTTTTTTTTTTGTAAGAAAAGAAAGTGAAATGATTTTTATTGTGCGGCACAAAGGGTGTTCTGTTTCTTACAGAAATGTGCCGGTTATTTCATTTTTTTTTGTTTTTCAGCTTAATGGGGTCGATTCTTTAAAGAAAGAGTTAAAGCAAAATTGAATTTTTTTCTTTGTAATTTAAAAAATTTCTTAGAATGTGGTCAATGGTGTGATTTCGATGACAAGAAAGCTGCGAATTTTTATCATACTATTGGGATATGAGCAAATATAACTTTGATCGTTAGCAGAACTTTTTCTATTGTTTAACCAGTATTTTCACTATCAGAAAATGATTACAGCAACATTTTTTATTATTTTTATAATTAGGAACCATATAATAAAACCAATGTTATAGAACATTTTAAGGTTTGAAATTCTTATTCAGTAATTTTGCACACAGCAAGAGAATTGTAAGAGGCTATGCTGAGGGATTTGAAAGCATTTCTGGAGAAAAGAAATTAACACTTTTAGTTAGGGCGCCAAAGAACATTTTAAGTGTATGATAGATAGCAGTTGTTAATATGTAAAAAAAACTCTGATTTGGTAATTCATTAAGTGAGTTGAAATAAATGATGACAACCGATCCTCCACTTCTATAAACATGATAAACCGTTTTTGAGTTCGACCTTGAGGTTCGTTCATTTTAATGACTGAACCCTTAAAAGGCATACAAAAATAAGCCGAAAATTAGCAACCTTTAAATGTACGTGAACATTAAATTAGTACAAAAAATTGCAGCTGTAAAAGCGCGACATTAATAATATATTGACAATTTTTTTTAAGAAAATATTTTTCCACCCAAAAAACTTTTACAACAAAAACAGAATAGCGAAAATATCCGACAGCATGATGGGAACATAAACAATGCAAACAGCACACGGCACACACTATGTATTGAAAGCACGTAAGCTGTAAGGACGACACCCTGAAGGTTGTAGGATATGTGTATGGCACACAATACAAACAAAAGTAATAACAATTGCATAGAACAATAAATGCAATAACTATGGAAAAACAACAACAAAGGATCTACACTTAAAATGCAGAAAAACCAGCGAGTATTATTCAATTACGTCATAACGTAACAAAACGTAAGCGTGCTTTGAATGTAAAAACAGCTAAAAAGTAGGCAACACAATTTTTTCATTGATGAAAAAAAAGAAAAAAACAACACACGCAAACTTAAAAAAAACATGAACCAAAATAAAAAAAGAAATTCCATAAAGTTTTCAAACGGGGGAAACCCCGCTAAAAAATCGTAAGCCACAAGCGCCATTTTTACATGTTGTTTTACGTGACTTCTCAATAGCTCTAACGTCGTTAGCCTTGAAGTATATTTTTATCTATAGTTTTCCACAATTTCTTCAGTTCTCTCCTCAGCAATGTTGCACACACTACGTAGCTTTTACCTTACATTACGTTGCAAACATAACGAGAATATGCTTGAAATTGAAAGGTGTCACAGTGTGAGTGAATGAGTCCGTGTGACTGTTACATGTGGGTTGTAATCTTCTTTCCGTCATTTATTTGAAGGTCAAAGGCTTAAAGTTGTCACACCAAATGGTAACGTAACCGTCGTCGCGTAGTTAAGTGTTCGTTTAGTGAGTGTTAAAAAAAAAATGGCGGTCATGTCAACTGCGCTTAATTTTAGGTAGCGTTGTTGGTTGGCTAAATTTCAGCTTAAAATTAGTTACGTACGTGAAGATTTAAATGGAATTTAACGGATACGGATAGTTTACGTTTACGTGCTGTACTCTAGCGCACGTGACAAATTAATAAAAACAGCAATTTTGCTGAAAGCTTTTAATCGAAATCTAATTTTAGTTTAACGATTTTTTTTTGTCCTTTGTTTTGTTGAAATAGCGAAAAGGTTACGTAAGACTTGGTGCATTTGATATTGGTTAGCATACAGCAACCCAATCAAAGTCGCTTGAAATCTCTGTGTTTGATTTATGAATGCATAATGAGCATAATAAGGATGTGTCCAACTGTCATAAACGGGGCAGCGAGTGAAGTTTATTTTATGCACCATCGCTAAATGGAAAATTATTAAGAGGTTGAATTGATTCTGCGGTATTTATTTTAAGTCAAAATAAATTATGGCCTTAATAGCTTTTTTTATTGCTGTTACAATTGTTTCACATAAAATTAAGCTATAGGCAAATATGGAGCAAGAAATTGTGCATTGTGTACAATCAGTTATCTGTTATTACTGGATCTGCAGCTGATCAATTTAGAACTCTTACAATATAACAGAGATAGCATATCTTTTGGACTTTTATTTAAACTTTAGAATATTTGAAACCTCAGCAGAAGAATGGTATATAGTACAATGCGTTCTTCATCATATTATCTAGTACTTTCAAGCAAAAGGAAAGCTGAAGTGCTTTTTTCTCGTTTCTAATAGAAACCCTTTTTCATATTGTCATAACATTGAAACCAATAGTTTTGCTCTCACAGTAACTGAAGCGCAATATTGTTAGATTAAAGGAGCTCGATAAATATTTTTAAAGCATTAAAAAAAATCACTTAAGCGCTTCGCTTTCGTTATAAGTAACGCTGTACATAAATAAAGACTTTTTAAGTCAGAATTTTAAAAATAGTGGGTCAAAAATTAAATTCAGCTGAAATGTTGGATTTAGTGCCAGAAAGTTGAAGAAGTTTTATCTTTGAAACTGGTCGAAATAAGATTTCGAGAATGTATGTTGTCTTCGAATAACTCTAAAAGCCATTTTTTTAGATCTCGTTGATTTGCACTTAAATTTTCCATTTTTTATTTCATTTTGTATAAAAATACAATTCAGACTTTGAAATCTTTACAATCAACTGCTTCCTAATATCTGTGTTAAGTGCTGCAAAAAAATCGCTTCGTTTGAAAGAGTAACATAAAGTGTTTCTTTTTTTGAAGAAGCAAACAAAGAACAAGAAGCGCTTCATTTGAATCAGATAACCGCTTCTTAATTTTACTTCAGCGAAGTGCCTTACAATTTCCGGTAGCGTCATTGTCGGACAGTGCTATAATTTCACTTTTACGCATTTCTAAGAATCCGGCAAGCTTTCGTAAATTGCCACTAAAAATCATTTATTTAAGAATTTCACATTTAATGTTATCTTTCCACAGTACCAATTTGCAGTATCTCATACCAGAGCCATCTGCATTTGTGCCCATACTGTTGAATTATAGCAATTCTCATGGTTCATTATTTTTGCCTGTAGGCGGTTAGAAAAAAAAAACTTTATTTTTTTCGCTTTCAGCCTGGCAGTTTTCAGCGCATTTTTCTGTTATGTTTTATACTTTCACATTTTTTATCTCTAATGCACATAAAAGTGTACACATACACATGCACGAACATATAAAAATCCTTTATGCCTGTGCACACAGCTCTGTATTGCTGGTTAGGAAAATTTAATTTACTGTGATGGCGAAAAAAAAAGAAGAAAAATGTAATTTTGTGACGTGAATGAGCAGAGTGTATCCATCTTGCTGTCTGTCTGTCTCTCAGACTTCCTTTTATACTACGTGAAAGTAAAAAAATCAAAATCAAATTAAGCGGAAATTATTAGCAAGAGAGAAAAAAAAAACAAAAATATAAAAGAATTGGTAATAAAATTGCGTATCCGTTGAATTTTTTTTTTAACTCTAACGTTTGATCTTAAAGTGATGCAAAATGAAGCCATAAACGACTTAACACAAAGAGAGATCAGGCGATTAAGCCATATGAGGCAAAATGTTGTCTTAATTTTATAAAATTTAAAGAACTACGGTGTTTATATTTTCAAAAGCTATGTATATCTAAAACAATATGATAAATGAAGTTGACGGTAAGTAATTCTGTGTATGAGAAATTTCTGCGAGAATTGGCTCCAAGTAATTACCTAAAATATTAATGGGGAAAAGATTTAAAATTACATAAAAAAAAATGCACTGAATGATGCTAGTTTCCTAAAGCTATTTCCCAAAAGAATTTTCTTAAAAAAATTAATTTTTTCTTAAAAAAAGTTAACCAAGTATGTAACAAAAAATTTCCGTGATCGAAAAAATGTCTGAGAAAATTTGCTTAATTTACGATACGTATAGACAAAATCGTCCATAAAACTTTAAGAAAAATCACAAAAAAAAAATTTTATACCCAAATTAACATGAAAAATCATTAGCAGTCTGACTAAAGTTGATATCTAAAGGGAACCTACCATATAGTCATACCCCAGGAGTTGAAAGCGGTTTTTATTCCTGAGACAGGAAAGTCCATTATCCTTATCATAATTTTTTCTTAAAACACTAAATGACTAGTCAGTCTTCATAGTATAAATTTATTGACAAGGCATTTTCGGAGGTGATCTCCGAATAGGGAGCGCTGTTCTGACTGTCTACACAATGTCCGGCTAAAAGGTTAGGCCAGTGGAAATTTTCAGAAATTGTTTTATTTACTGGCCTAAAGATGCCTTAGTTGCTTAAAAATGACATACTAAAAGAGTTATGGCAAAAAAACATCAAATTTCGGCGGTCCGCTGCCAAAACTTACTAGTACCTAGAGAAAACTTTAAACGCGTTTTGCTCGAAACAATCCTTTTCAATTCAGCCGGTCATATAACTTGGGAAATTTTTGACCGACTGACTTAAGACTTTGTCTGTATATTAAAGACTACATATATTCCTTGTAGAAGGGCGTATGCAATTTTTTTATATTGCTATTTTGTATTTATTTTTTAACTATTTGTGATTTGTTTTGAAATTTTGAACTTTTTTTAAAAGCGCATAATTTTTGCAAAATTGGGTATATTGAAATTGTCCTGCAAACTTCTTTAACAATACATATATACAATTCAGTGAGATTTTTTGTTTTGTACATTCTTTAAAATTGCAGATGCTAGATGCACACTCCACGAAAAAAAAGCCTCTTTGGGAAAAGGCTGTATAACAGACATTTTGTGCAGGACGGTTTCAAAAATATTACTTTTTAATTGTTATATAATTAATAACTATTTCTAGAATTTCGATTAGGTTTTTTATCTTGCAGGAAAAATTCTCAAAATTTGCTTATTTTTTGCGCCACTACTGTTGCATAAATCCTTAAATATAAATCAGAACTTTAACAAACCATTTCTAGGACATTGAAGGAGTGTTTAAGAACTTAGATATTGACGCAATACACACGGCTATGGTGAACATTGGTTTCAACCACAGAACAAGACAATTGATTAGAAACATGTTAGGGTGTGACGTCACTAGTTTAACACTTGGCATATCATGAGTCAGGAAGGAGTAGTTAAATCCACACTGATGTGAAATTTGTTCATAAATCACTTCCAAACTTTAGTGAGTGACAAAGCCATGTGTATTGTGGCATATTTTGACAACGTGAAAATACTGTTCACTAAAAAATTTAATTTAACAAACAACGAATTCATGGAATTTCTAAGCTGCAAAAGTGCGCAACAAAGGACGATGTGGCTGTCAACCCAAATAACATAGAACTCCTGCTGTTCATCAGAGTTCTAATCATCGTTACTATTCCTAGATAAAATGGAAGAATTGTCAAATGAAGTCAACTATTTAAACGTCATTATGCTATGAATACCATTGTAAGCGCACGTGTTCAAAAAAAAATTGAATATGCAGCCCATAAGAGAGTTTGATCAGTCCTATAAAGCTCTTGTTTTAATAGGGAAGAATGGCATCATCATTGGAGATTACGGTTTTCGGCGATGCTACAAAAATGGATCGTGGGACTAACTAAACTATCTACGCTAGCTTATAAGCCACCTAACCAATGTAGCATTATTCAGGCGTAGAATAGTTATATTGCCAAAGGTTGCACATAAGGAAAAAATAAATCATCTTTGCGACTCAAAGTAAATGCAAATTTATCACAAAGTTTAAAGAAACAAATACATACACGAAATTAAAGGCATCAAATTTCACAGAACGATTGGGACTAACTCGCAATGGTCATAACGACCTAAGGCTGTGAGCATCAAAGGCTTGCACGTTTACTACAAGACTGCTGGATATTCCAAAAATAAAAAAATGGCCCATTTAATTTTTATTCGGGAATTTCGGCCCGCTTATCCCGATAATCGCATTAAAAAAAAATTTGTCGAGACATGAATTTTTTTTTTATTTTTGCTCGACTTATTAACCCTCCGATAAGCGATGACGTGCGAGGCGGTAAGTGGAGCGCATGGGTCTGACCAGACCCATATATATTAGGGTGGTTTAAAATATTAAAGTTGCTAGAAACTTTGCATCACCGGGCACCAAAACTTTCGTATTGGTTCCAATGAGAACCATGTAAAATTTGGTCCATTTCAAAAAACATTTGATGGATTCGCCACCGTTTTGAAAACTAAAAAATGGTCCTTAATCTACCGAAAATCATTAATATCTCCCCAAAGCTACCTCGTAGAGGGATCACATGTATGACAAGGTTCCATTATTTTTAGAGATTCTTATAAAATTATGATATTGACTTCCCCCATTCTCAGATGCCTGTGGAGTGGTAAAATGCTAGACCAACTCGCACTATTTTTACTCTCCTAAACTTTTCCCTTGATACACCTACCACCTCTATCTGCCACCCTTTTGGGGATCGCCATACAAAAAATACAAAAAATTTCGAAATTTTGGAAAAATAATTCATAGCTCCCTCAGAGTGACCCATAGAGGGTTCATATATATCACCAGGTCCTATTATATTTTCTTCTCGAATATATTTCCCGAACATACTTACCCTTTATCTGCCACCAGGGCCGTATTACGAAAATTACCGCCCCCACGCAAACATTAATTACCGCCCCTTACGAGGCAGAATTATTCGAAAACCCTAACAAATTGAAATAAATAAGACTTTATCTTTTCATCTGTGTACCTAAATAGATTTACTTTCATTCACTAAAAAAAAACAAATGGTCCTCATTTTTGAGTTTCAAAAACCTTAGAAAATTATGATATATTTCGACCATTTTGCCGCCCCCTCGAATGTTGCCACCCCTATCGGCGTTGATGACGTAGGCGGTAATCTGCCACCCTTTTGGGGGTCCCCCTACAAAAACTGAAGAAAATTTCGAAAAAAATTCATAGCTTTCCTGGAGTGACCCCTTGAGGTGTCAAATGTATTACCAGGTCCTCCCTACATTTTTTCCGAACATAATTATCTCCTATTTCAACCCCTTTGGGGGGATCCCTTGCAAAAATTAAGAAAGTTTTGATTATGGTTGTATTATATTCATTTTTATTGTGTTCATTGTTTCTATTGACTTGCTCTTTTCACAAAAAGGATACTTTTTACGATTTGTAGCATTTGCTGTTTTTGTTCTCCATCATTTGACAAAATTTGGTTGTAGTCTTTCATAAACGCAACACCTCTTTCAGCGGTGTTATTTACGAAAGCAAAACCTTTGCAAAAAGGGAGCACATTTTTGAAATCATAATCAGATTCCCATGTAGATGGATGATTATTGAGATTAAGGTCCTCATCATTGTCATCATCGTAATAATCCAACACATGCTCTTACTCAATATTTTTGTCAATATCGTATGAAAAAATTTGTTGGGTCTGCTCAGACCCATGTGGCTTGACTGACAAAAAAAAATTAAAATTCAATTTCAGACAGGGATCACTCAGAAATACCTAGAAAAAAAGATATATCAATTTGAAAACCGATTGAGCCTGGCCAGACCCATACGCTCAACGGAAGGTTAACCTTGCGTTTCCAATTTTTTTTCAAATCGTTTTTGCGGTTAAGCAGAGAATAAAGGTGACACACATACTCATACAGATAAAAACACACTTTCGCTTTTACAATATTAGTAAGAATATCAATGTAGTTTTTTATGTACAATTTCATAACAACTTACCCACTGTGTCAAGTTCAAAAACCTCCAAAGAAAGCTCACGCAAATGTTAAGCGTAATCGTAGTCCAATTTAGTTTTTATTATTTTTGTTGTTTTATTTCTCCAGAGTTTCCATAGAAACTCAAATGTTAATTTGGGGTAAAAGAGAGGAATTATACTTTAGTAAATGCTCAAATATCCAGTAACATACTTTACGTTAAGCAATTGGTATATATTTTTTTTTTTTTTGCACTAAAGATTTTGTAACGCAAACTTTTGTACAGCACAGGAAAAAATCAATTTAACGATTTTTTAAACCGCACAAATATCGTATTACAATATAAAGTTTACCGTATGAATATAAAAGGTAAATAAATCTTGAGAGCAGAAAAGTAAAACGTAAAAGATGCAGCACACAGTTTCACACTTCACACTGTTTTGCTGAGAGTTTTTCTTTCTGTGCTTTACACTTCGAGTTGTTTCACTGTCGTACAACGTCAGCGTGACGCGCATATAATGTCAACTAAGAATGCAGACGATGTCTAGTCAGCTGTCAGCTGGAAGCGTAGACACATCATTACACTAACACATGTTTTTACAGTAATGTGTACGAGTGTACTAACTACTACCAATGCAGCATTTAAGCGCGCAAAGATTTTCATTCAAATTTAAGTGCGCGTTGACTTAGAATAATGAGTTGATTTATATGTGAAATAGAAAGTTTCACTTTAATTTTAGCTAAATTGAATAATAAGAGATTTCTGACAAAAGATGTTAATTAGATTATTTTCTATAGTGTAAGGTCATAAAGCGCAAGAGAGCTAAACTATATTTTTAATTGAATAATCTTTTCTGTTTATTTTACTTTTTTATTTTTAGTGTAGATCACAAATTTTATCGCACAATGTATTGCTTTTTTTAAAAGTTTAAGTCATAACTTTGCATAAGTTAGGAATTTTTACATAAATTTCTTTAAATTACAATATTTCAGTTTAAATAAAATTTTATATTTATTTTTTTAGTGCAGGTCACGAATTTACATTACACAATCAAGCAAAGAACTTATTGCTTTTTATTATTTTAAAGTTATAATTTGTTCACCTCCTTTTTGCAAACAAACACTTGAAGTGGAATCCTTTGTTTGAAACTTAAAATCTGCTGCTCAACTCGAGTTATGACTCTGCTCGAGTAGCGGCACCATCAGCACTGGCTGAAATTCTTTAATAAACTGAGACTCACCATCATGGTAGCATAGCTTTTTTATCCTTTTTTTCGGTAAGAAAGCGCCATCTATGTGCCATAGAGCACAAACGTCAACAGTCTATGCTTTGCTGTGCTGCGCTACTGAGATAAATGAGGCTGCATAATGCAAAGCTGCGCTTGACATTTACATTGAATCTGAGAAATCGTTGTTGCTGCGGCTGCTGCTGCTTTCTGCTTAGGGGTTGTTTAACAGCTATCGACTGCTGTGGGTGAATACCAGCAGCAGGTTGTGCTAACTAGTATTGAAAATGGTTTTACTTCCACTTTTTCTTACTCTCTCTCTCTCTTTCACTTACTCTCTGACCATTGTTGATGCTCCATTGTTTGTTTTATTAAATTTCTAGGGTTGTTGCAATTAGGTTTGTGTTGTGGTGGTCTTATTGCTAAAAATTGTAAGTCTTCCAATGCGCAGTTACAAACAATTGGCAGGAAAGTGGGACAAAACCATCAAAAACTAAAAACAGTTCCTCTATATAAAAAAAAACTGTCGATCTACATAAGTTCACATTTTTGAGTGATCTTAACTCACTGACTTCGAAAATTATTGCTGTTTTTGTCTTCAATAAGATCCAGTTTTTGAGATATTTCAAAAAACTGATTTTTATTGACTTACGAATACCCCATTAATTTCTAAAATCGATTTTTTATATATGACACAATAAATTGTTGCATCTACTTTTAATAGAACCCAACAACTCACAGTTGTCAACAGAAAAAAATGAGTTAAGCCGTGCCCAACGCAGAAAAGATATTAACTAAGTTTTTAAACGAGAAGGCGTGGTACTTTCTACGCAAAAAAAAATTTAAGAAGATATGCGGATATATTTTGGGAATTATAAGCAAAGTTTACACAATTATTGAGATTGGTTCGTAAAGCACTTGACAATAAGTGGGCGGATATTGCCCAAAAGTAGGGATATCTCTCTGGACAATATGTGGGCGAATAATTCCCAGAAATATTACAACTTCTGGACAATATCTTGCTTAAACAGGAACTTAAAATCGCTGTACTGAAAGTTAATGATGTTAAACTCAATACGTGAACGCTAAGTTAACAAGAAGAGCATTAGAGATATGGTGGGCTATGCTGCATTGAGATAGGTTTTAAAATAAATATTACAAAACTCTCCACAAATTACTACAGAAAAATGTACGTTTTTTTTTGTGTATTAAGGGCAAAATAGACTTCAACGACCGTCTGTGCAACCACGTGTCTGCGCAGACGGTCGAACAGTGTATTTGGCTATTTTTGGTCGTTGCAGATGTCGTTTCAGATGTCGGTGCAAAAATTAAAATATTTTGATTTTCGCGTGCGTCTGCGCTGACCGTCGGTATAGTGAGTGGTGAAATTCACACAGACGTAGTAAGAGCAAAAAATGGAAGCGGAAAATTATTTTTAAATGAATTTATTGAAAAAATCATGTCTGCGTATATCAAGTCGGTGTAGTCTATGGCCGTCGCTTCCACAAGAAAAACGACGTGTCTGCGCAGACGGTCGTTGTAGTCTATTTAACCCTTTAGAGAGTGCATTACACCGCGAATTAATTTTTCTCATTAAAACTAGGGATGCAACCAATACCGATACGATTACCGATATGTCGGTATATTCCGATACATCAATATCGGCAATTATTTACAGCTATATTTCGAAACCTCTTCAGAAACAGTTACGTTCCAACTTAGTATGAGTTCTGAATCAATTACAAGACGTAGGATATAGAGTGTTTGTGAAAATATTATGAAGAAGTCTGAAGAAGAAGAACCATTGTCCTCTTTGTGCTCTATATGTGTAAAAAATAATTATAACTTTTGAAATGGTTTAATAGCTTAAACGATTATTAATTCAAACTCATCAACTAATCATATTAAATGCCATATTTATGCTAATACGCCCACTGTACCTAACTTATAAATTGTTGGCTCTTTATAGCCAATATACTCTTTATTAATCACTTTACTTGATTTTTGCTCTCTTAACGTTTCTGAAATTTTAGCCGGCCGGCATGTTATTTAACAGTGTTAATATTTCAACACTCGAAAATGTTAACTTAAGTTTCAATGTACTCAATAAAAAAAAGAAGGCAGTATAATATTATATCATGGAATTATTTCTGTTGTGTAAAGGAAAAACAGTTTAAAGTCTGTATACTGGTAAAGAGCTGAAGCTGTTTTTCTTTTAGTGACAGAATTTATATCAAAATTTGGTATAGGCACAAGGGAATAGGTTTGCATTTTTCGATTCAGCAATTCTTAAAACCACAAAGTAGTTGTGATTCCTTTATATATCCAAATATACTATAATATTTTTTAACATACTGGAAAATTTTATGTAAACAATGAATATGGCAGATATTTTCCAACACTTAACCCAATTTAAAGTTATCTAAGGCACAATACTTTTATTGTTTTTTCGTAAATTTTATTAAATTCCTTCACCATTTCAAAAAAGTAATTTCCATCACGACGTCATAATGTTTTAAATGTCATCCTTTTATCCAATGGTTTTAAATTAAATGATTTATTTTACTCACAACAGCATAAAAAGCATAACGTGGGTATATGCTCTCAAGGTTGCTGCAATGAAACATTAGGTTGTTAAATTTAAAAAGAAATACTCCTTCTTCACGCCCAAAATTAAAATTTACCAATAGTCAATATTTATAGAGTGAGCAGCAAAAATATCCTTGAAAAGGTTGAAAGGATATCTTCGTATTTATTTTAAACTATCAGGTATCAAATTAAGCTTTCAAGTTTTCATACCTGGAAAGAAGCAGACAAGCGTGGCAATAATTTGACAGTGAAAATGGGTAGAACATAGAAAATGTAACGCATTTCGCTGAAAACAAGGAAGAGGTTAATTTATTTGCATGACATCGCGATAGATTATAAAAAAAACTTACTTATTAAAGTTAATTGTGTGTTTGAAGTAATGTGCTTGCATTTAAGAGTAAACGCATAAAAATAAATAGAACAGAATAGAAAAAGTCTAAAATATATGGAAACCATTGCAGAAAGTTAAAAGAAATTGAAAAAGTCGAAAAAATGTGGAAAATGTTGAAAGTGGTTAAAAAACTGAAAAATAGTTGCAAGAAGTTGAAAAATGTTGAAACAATTCAAAATCCATTTAAAAAGTCGAAAAAATAAAGAAACTGTCGAAGAGTTGAAAGAGGTCGAAAAAGTGGAAAATATACATATGGAATAAAATATGGGATAAGAGTTGGAAAAGTCAAAAGAATGTGAAAAATGTTGGAAAAAATAGAATAGAAATGCAGAAAACCAAATATGCCACACCCACTTCTCCAATTCCACCTACTTTTGGTTCAAAAAATTATATTCGTCATTGACATCCACATACTAAATTTTAGCAAAATAGCTTGTATAGTTTGCGATACATGCCTTAAGTAACCTTAAAATTTAGGGCGGTGACACACCCACTGATACAATCGAGACTGATTTTTATCCAGAAATAGCTTTCCATAAACATACCTCTTATACTAAATTTCAGTATGATTGCTCCATAGATATGCCACTTAAGGTATTTTTCTTGTATGGGAGGTGCCACGCCCAGTGGTGCTATTTTGCCCGCTTCCTTATAGCAAGTTAACCACCTACATCAAATTTCATGCCAATTGCTGCAATATTTCTCTTAAAATATCACTTCCAACTTTATGTTAACATGGGAGGTGCCACGCCCACTGATGAAATCACGTCAAAATTTATTTAATTTTATAGCTTATAATAACTGACGTCTATGCACCAAATTTTATGAAGATTACTCTCATTGCACACTATCGATAGCATTAAACGTGTTTTTCTTATATGGGAGGTGCCACGCCCACCGATTGTATTGTGCCAAATTTTCGTAAGAAGATACCTTTTAGCAAGAATATCTGCCATACAAAATTTCATTATTGCTAGTTCTCTAATAATAGTGTTTATAAATATTGTGGGCTGTGCCACGCCCTTCAACGTGTTTTTCCAGTATACTGACGAAACTTGTATTGATGACTGCTTTTAGTTGTAGCATCCCTAAAATTTTTATGTAAAATCGAATGTGCCAATCTTGAATTATACGAATTCCGCCCACTTTAAACCCAATTCAAGATATATATGATCTGTATCCGTGTAACAAATTTCATCACAATATCTTGCACGGTTTACGAGTTATGGCGTTATAAAGCTAAAATTTAGGGCTGTGCCACGCCCCTTTAAGAGCCTTTGCAAATTTAGCTCAATCTTACTTTTGTTCACATGTTCACCAAATCACCAAGTTTCATCAAAATCGTAGCAACTTTTTTCAAAATGGGCTGAGGTATATTTACATAAAGTATGGGCGGCAGGCGTGGTCGTGACCCAATTTCGTCCATTTTTATATGCTATCAGCTTACAAGAAGGTGTGACCTGTGTGCCCAATTTCATTTAATTGGCTTGCTTAGTTTTCCCGTAAATGTGATTTCAACAGACAGACACACAGACAGACAGACAGACGGACATAGCTATATCGATCAGGTGGTGACGCTGATCAATAATATATATACTTTTCTATACCTGCCACGTCCCCTTCTATGCGTTGCAAACGGAATGACAAGGTGAATATACCCTCTGTGCAGGGTATAAAAAGAATTACCATGATCTTTTGAAAATCGGTTACCCCTCATTATTAAAAAGCGAACTGCTCTACTTAAACCGAATTTCATTTGGCACATTCCAACCATATCCAATTAATCAGGCACCTTAAGATATGCAAAGCAATTAACGCTCTTAATATACTGTCCATTCTATCAATAGGGATCAGCCTGTAAGTATGCTTTCTTTTAGATTTTTCTATTGCAGTAATAAGAAATGCGACTTCAACAGTAGAGGCGATTATTATTTCTTATCTATGCTCAGAGTGCTGTTGCAGCGCTACACAAGATGCTGACTTTAAGTTTTGCCTGAATTTAAAGTTATGCCTATCATATACAAAGTTTCGAAGAGAGTTAGGCTTCAATGATTGTTGATGATTTATCAAACTTGTATTGATGAAACACGACTCCTTTACGATTTATGAGATTTGAGCACTTCTTAACGACGAATTTGCTCAAACTGTTCAATTATTAGTTTTTTTTTTCGTTCGAATCGACTGCATGATTAGAAAACCACAGATATTTGAAGTCAGAGAGCATAATTTTTCTCTAATGAATGTCTGCTTTTAATGTTTCTTAAGAAGAATCGTCACGTCATATACCACTCTCTTTCATAGACAAAAGTGATGAATCGATGACAATCGCTCTGACAAAATTAGCAACACTTGAAAGATGTTCCAACTCCAACTAAGAAATATCATTTTCAATCCATAAATAAAAATATTAAAAATCTTAAAAAACATTGAGAATGGGATAGTTATTACTTTTTGTATATTTTTTTTAATCTTTCGTAGGAAAAATTCGTTCCAAAACTATATATGTATACATATAGTTACTATATTGTAATTTTTTAATTAACTTACGCCGATTTTTCATTTAAGTTTTCATGCAAGTTTTCTTTACTTATTTTGAGAAAAATTAATATCAGAATTTGTACGTTTTATTTTTCAAAAATAGTTTACGCGAATTCGATTGCACTTTTCTTGGGTTGTTTTGGGGAGACGCCATTTCAGCAGTTTCTCCAACGTAAACATAAATTACAAGTAAAATGTTCAACATTATTATGAAGCGTGTGAACGCTAGTTGGCTTTAATCCACAAAAATACGATATGGTCCAATTCCCACAAGCCAAAATCAAAAATATGTGTTAAAACATAATCCTATAAATAAATTTAATTTAATTTTATGTGAAAATGCATTCAAATTGTCATTTGTTAAATATGTGTGCTAACGAGTACATTGAACAGACCATAAACACATTTGTAATGCCACAAAAAGAAATCAAAAAAAGAAGATCATAAAAATTACAGCGATATTACCTATATACCATTGTTAAAGCTTAAAAATAAATAAACTTATGTATATAATAAATACAGACCAGCGATGGGCAAGTACAGGCACTTTCAGCCCTCATGGTCCGAACCGTTATTCGACGCATTAGTACATTAGAAAGCAACATGTTTCAGAATATATTTACATAGAAATAACATAGGAAAATTTCAAACCTTAGCAACATTTTCAGTTCTCTGCAACATTTTCTATTCCGTTCGAAAAAATGCATAGGCGTACTCGGTCTGTAATAATAACACAGTTCAGCTACTACAGTTATTAGTCTTCTTAGCTATTAAGCTGAAGCTTTTTAATCAAGTAAAACGCTTATCTAAAATAAATGATGAAAGTGAAGAGATTATGATTGTTATTTTGTTATTTTTTCATAATTTTTTCATAGCTTTTTCGCACTTTCTCAACAAACCGACACAGACAAAATTCCTACTTTTATCGTGATATCCAAATTAAATTTTATGAAAATCCCCAAGCTTTAAAAAGAATTTTTTATATATTTTGCATTTGCAAAATTTGATTAGCACAAAATAATCTTTCTGAAAATATATACCTCATCTCTGTCAAAAAAAAACTGTTGCAAAAAATAATCACTCATTCTGATAGTGTTAATTATTAAATTCCATAAAAAAAACAGTGAAACGCTGTCATCATTTTTATACCGCACATTAACGACTTCATCAAATTGTTGCATTTTAAAAAAAAAAACTTAAACTCAGCGCCACTCAACTGACAGGATAGGTAGTGCCTTTACTTCAGCTGATATGTAGAGCTCACTACAGTTGTTGTCAGTTTGTCTGTCTGCCTATGTACGCGCCCATTAGCGGACACGAATTAATGAGTGATTTTTGTCGCACACCTCAACAACATAAAATTAAAGGCGTTTGCAGTGTTGCCATGTTTTTAACGGTAATGTTGTTAAACACAAACTTTAAGGCTAAATTTATATGTAACTAGGCGCAGGTACATTGTACATGGATGACTTATAAAAAATGAAATTGACAACAATTTCCCCACGCGCTTTATTTACTACAAATCTTCAGATGTATCACTTACTGTTGGTATAGAAAAGAAAGCCAAGGTATTTTTTAAATTTTTCATTTCTTTTGTTGTTTTAGTTATCTTCTTCCGAAATTAACATATCAATCAAAACCAATTTTTTAGTTGATTGATGATTTGAAGATTTGTGGGAGAGTACGAGCATTTGCAATGTAAATAAAAAATATTTCTTCTATTGATTTATTAATATTTGCGTATTTCCTAAGGGGGCGAATTTCTAAAAATTGAAAGTTTATTTACTTGAATAAATAAATAAGTTAAGAAATTCCAAGTTGAGAGTTTGGCACATGGAAAACACCTACCTTGAAATTTGGAATAAAATCTGGATATATTAACATAGGGAAATTTAAATTTTTAGAGGATATACATACGGAAGCTCTAACTGTTTGAAATAGCATTGAAACAATTTACAGTGGAGTAGAGACTGAGCTGAAAAGAACTTTTTATTTCGAAAACGAAGTAATGTCCCTAAAATGTGTGCTAAAATGCTCAAAATAGACTGAATTTTTATTTTGAACCTTTCTAACAAACAACTGCTCAATAAATACATATATTATATTTTACTAACTGACTTTTATATATTCCTAACATTCATTGGAGTAACGAAAAAGGGGGACTTCTATTGACATTCAAATTGCACCAATACATCCCTAAGGTATAGTTGTTAATAAATTATATACACATTTATCAATTGGAACCGAAAGAGATTGATCACTTGTTTTCACTATATAGTTTTTTCTAAACACTGAAATAAATTTACTTACGCACTCTATTCCAGTGGCATTCTGCCGCCCGTGGGCAACTGCTACATAAGCAGAGGTTGCATGTGTGTATACTCATCTACTACGCTGCAAAATACGATTCGGCACGACTCGATACGTTGGGCTGTTATTTTGATGACATGGTAGCAGTTAATTAATTATTGATATTAAAGGAAATTCTTGCTGCTAAAGCACACATTGACATGTATCTCTGTAGGTTTGCCTGAAATTTTTCTAATCACACACAAATTGAACTTTATTAGGATGTTAACTGCGTGTCTAGATGAAGGTGTTTTTCCCGCCTTCTGGAAACGGCAGAGGCTAGTCCTTTTACTAAAGCCTGGTAAACAACCTGAACAGCCATCTTCGTATCGGCCACTGTCTATGCTCGACTCGTTGGGGAAAGTGTTAGAAAAAATCATCGTTAACCGACTACAGGTGACCCTTGAAAGCCCAGAGGGCTTATCCCATGCCCAATTCGGTTTCCGTCGTGGAAAATCGACTGTTGATGCCATAGAAACTGAAGTCGTGAAGTTGAAGATGTCCAACACGTTTTGTTGAACTGCTCACGAAAAAAATTTAGCTACTAAATAATAATAAATCAAGTTGGATCATTCTCTTGAAAATAAAGTTTTAACTTTAACCTAAAAATTTTACTTGATATTTAGTTTTTTGTTATATTTCTTAGCAGCTTTGTTTCCGAACTTATATTTATTTTTTAATGGGAGTTAATTTTTTATAGGTAATAAGTTCTGCAAAAATAATCAAAATATTTTAACATAATATATTAATTTTTGAACACAAATTTCTGGTACATCCTGTGTATATATTTCGGCCACTTTTTTGATGCCATATTTATAATCCTTTCTAACTTTTTAGGTTTTTATTCCAAATTGTGTATATTTTTCATCTAATTGTATATCTGAGATCCATAGTTTTCAGTTCGCATACCTAAATGCATACATATGTACATATGTGAGTATGTATTTAAGTGCAAAGACACCATGAGACACCCGCTAAAATATTGTTCATAAACATCCGACATAATTATCAGTTCAAGTGTCTGCCGTTGCCATAAAACATAACATAAAACTGTTGATTTTATCACTATTCAGAATCCATACGAATGAAAGAGCAGCAAAAAATCCCAGCAACAAATGACAGTCCTCGACAATCAGCAAAAGCAAAGCAAATCCAAACATTCACCAAAATTGACACATGAATGGTCAACGACCATTGGGGGCCCACATTAATTCCTAGCACGCGAAACGACACCGGCTGGGAATCAGCAACATCAACCACGTTTAGTTGCTGTTGATGCTCGCGCTATGGGCTAAAAAGGTGATAATGGCCAAAACCAATTAGAGCCGCTGCTATTGCAGCTGAGCGCTTGTTGGAGAAGGCAGGCGAACATAAATCACAGTTATTACAACAATTTAGGAAAAATTAAGTGAAATTAAAGGCAGCGCACAGATGAAACGAAAAAAACCAAAAAAAAAAAACATATCAAGATGAGCAACCCATTAGGGAATGTGCAGTTGAAATGTGGAAAACAGAAAGCGACACAAGCAAAGTGTCGGCAACAGGTGCGTAACATGCTGCAACAATAACAACAGCAATGTATGCAAAATCAAACACCAGTGCTGGTTGTAACGGGCGGTCGGTGTTGACCAACAAGCAAATGGCAACAGCGACAACACTTTGAACGGTATTGACCATAGTTGTTGCTGTTGATACTTATGGCCGCTTATCGTTGTTGTTTTTTTTTTGTTAATGGTTTTTTGTTTTCTTTTCTTTTTTTTTTCTGTTACTTTAAGCTTGGCTTGCAAATAAGTCGCTAAATACTTCCCGTTCGCTTGGTGTTGCAGTTTGTCTTGCTGCGGCTGCTGATGTTGGTTTCGTTTCCCAACGTTTGGTTTTCCAATTTTTTTTTTCCCCATATTCATTCATCTTCTTCTGTTTATATACATTTTCTATTTTTTCTTTTGTTGTTTTTTTGTGGTTTCATCAGCAGCGTCTACGTCACGCGAGTCAGCATTTTGCTGTAACGCCAGTTGAGTGCATGAACTACGTCCGGCTTCTTACGTCTATCGTTTGTAATGCGATACTAAAGTACCCAGTAGGAAAATGTAGTTTAATGTGATTTGAAAAAAAAATTAAAAACGAATGAGAAGAAATTAAAGTGTGAGGAAAATTTTAATTATTTACTTACTTTATTTGAATCGGTCATTTTTAAAGTGCGTTATCTCCAAATTTTAAAATTTTAGAGCCTTCGGTGCAAACTGTTTAAATTTGTTTCACCGTAACTGGGCACGAAAGCTGATGCAAGAACATCTACACAATACATCCAATCAAAGGGATAGTCGGCCTGGTATAGGGCTTGTGGCCACTTCACAATCTTTCAAAAAAAAATATATAAAGGTCAGACGATTGATCTGTCTTATAGCAGTTAAAAAGAGATGGAACTGTTGTGGCCACGCCTATTTCTATATTGATAACAATGCAGGCACTTATTTTCTACTGAGTTCATCTAATGACGTAGCAACAACAAAACCATAGTCACCAATGCGACTCCTGCCGCATTCCGTCGCTGCAGCGCACCGTCTCTGACATTGCAAATATTGTGTTGAACTCATTGTCAGAGTCATTGGTTGAACGGTTGAAGATTAACAAAAACAACAACAGCAACAACAACAAATAGAGGTAAACGGCAAAAACATTAGCAACGAACGAACGACACTCGACCACAATTTGTTGCATTTACGTGTACTCAATGTTGATGTTTTTTATACGTTGGAGCCATGCTGCATTACTAGTATTTGTAGTTGTATTTACTTTTTTTGTTGTTGCTGCTGTTAGAAAAAAAATTTAGAAAATAATACAATAAGATTTGCCAATAAACAATTAGGAGCAACGCAGCAGAGAGTATCAAATTAAAAGTGGAAGAAAAAAAAAAAGAGTGGGAAATGTTTCTGATATTTTGCCAGAAGCTTCAATCATTCATTCAGTCATTCATTCATGTTTGCACTTTCAATCGAAGTTTCAATCATTTAAATAACGTTCGTTTTATTTTGTCACAATTTAGCAGCTTAAAAACTTTGCTGTGCTGCGCTAGTATTCGACAAATCAGCGCTCAATTGCTGCGAGCTGCTGTTGGCCGCAATTCCGTCAGCAAAATGTGGACTTAAGTGGGAAAAACATTTGATATCGATGAAATTATTTTGAAAAGAAATATTTGTGTGAGAAAATATGACTGCCATTAGTTGACACGGTGTTGAGTGAAGTTTGATTTGTAGATTAATTTTTGGGTTTGATTTATTGAAAAAAAAATAATTTGCAGTCATGAAAAGATTTTCTGTTTAAAAAAAAATTGCTTGTTGCTCAGAAAAAAAAAACACTTATAAATATACCTCCGAAAAATTTTCAATCAGCTGGATTGTTGCATAACCTGATGTTAAATAGAATACCATACACGCTTTCCTAATGCGATGTGACTATAATTTGTAGCATACCCTAGCCAACATTGCTGCAATAACTCTGCACGTATCTTCTTGTATATATTGAATTTCTTATCATTTTTCTACCCTCAAATTATTTTCCATTGGTAATTATAGTTCTTAATTTATTTTTCATTAGTTTTCGTGCGACAAATACTTTCATTTTGCTTATTTCTTATCACAGCAAAATTCGAAATGTTAAACTTTGTAATATTATTTTCAGAATAGAATTTCACGGTACGGTACAGAAAATATTCAAGGAAGTGTTCTCTTAGTGTCATTCAATATAAACTCAATAATACCCACACATAACGTGCTTTCAGGTACTCCTACCAAAGAAAATTTCGATATTTCATAACATTAAAGTTTTTTGAAAATGGGTACATTCGGCTCAAAACTTTTATTCAGTTTTCTTATTTATGAAGAACAAAAAGTCACCTTGGTATTATAACTATAGTGCTTGAGTTCGATCATGCGAGACTTTTTCGCATGACATGTGCGCATTCATAGCAGCATAAGCATGAAATCATGTGTGAAAATCATATGTGTGATGATCACTTAGAGGTTATTTTAACGTTGGAGATTACAAAACAGTATTTTCGTTTGAAAAAAATTTAGGTATTCCCATATGAAACTTGTTAAAATCTTACAGAAGTCATTCATAGAACAAGAAAATAGAAAAAAGGTTAATATGATGGCATAAATTGTAAAATGCTAAATGATTTCATGAATAATTATTATAATCAGATGTCTATGGGCTCCCATTTCCCCAGCAAAAGTTTTCTTCTGTCGGACGGAATTAATTTTTATTAATTTTTTACTAAATATGTACCTATGTACGTCAAACGCACTTCTCAATTCCATTCGAGTTTTCAACATGAAAATAGAATGAATCTTTTTTGAAAAACTTTTTTTTTTAATCAAAAAACTAATGCCCTGAATTAGAACTTTTAATACATTTTATGCCGAAGAAGTCTATATTTCCTTAGGAAACAACTAAAGCATCTTTCACAAAAAAAAACATTTAAAACGATCTATCTTGGTACCCATGGCCGCTAATCCTGTGAAATTTGATGCATGGATATAGTATAAGCCATTCAAAATTCAAACTACACTTCCCTATTTTGATTTTTTCTGCAATATACAGCTGGCCAAAGAAATAGGTACACGCGCTAAAAAATTGTTTTCAATCAATATATCATCACTTATTTGAATTTACAAAATTTACCTTTACACAAGTTGTACCATATATAAGCAAATTTTTTTGTGAACCATAAATTCAAAGTGTAGCTTTGGACTTTTTCTGTAAAGGTTTGTAAAATAAGTTTAATTTTGAGACCCTTATTGAAGGCTTTTGCATTTAAGATGGGTCGCGACATACTTTGCACTTCAGAACAAAAGCGTCATGCTCTTAAGTTTCGTGCTGAAGAAATTGGGTATGGCGGTGACGCTCTTGAAACTTTGTGCTAAAAGTCTTAAAAGAAAAAAAAAGTTGATAAAAACGAGGAAAAGTAAAAAAAAAAACCACACCAAGTGATGATCATCACCGAAAGATAATGCCCAAAAATTACCCATTTAAATCTTCGAGGACAATAGCTGCGGAAATGGGCAACATATACAATACATATTTTCTCGAAATGTTTGATGAAGGTTAGTGTATGTAAAACTTTCTGGTAGATTAGAGAGTATGGCTCCACTTCTTCGTAAGAAAAACTAACAAATGAGGAAAGCATTTGCCAAAAATCATGCTCCATGGTTTAGAGAGGAAGGAACCAAAACGTGGAGAAATAAACTATGGAGTGACGAAACTAAAATTAATTTGTTCCCCAGTGATGCTGCAAGGAATGTTCGTCGTCCTAAAGAGAAGAATTTCGACCAGCGTTACACAAAGAAAACCGTAAATCATGTTGGTGGAAACATAATGGTTTGGAGATGCTTTTCCTACTACGGGGTATGTCCCATTTTCCGTATTCAGGATATTATGACCCGATTTGATACGAAAAAATGCCCTTAATTTTGACCCCAAACACTCTACGAAGTTGGTCAAAGCTTGGTTTAGGGGCCACAATATTGGATGCTTGTCAATTTTCTAATCTCAATCCGATTGAGAATCTTTGGTCTGAGTTGAAGAAAAAAAATTTAAATCAAATATTCAAAAATAAGAACGATTTGTGGTAAAAAGTGCAACAATTATGGTACGATATCCATTTGAAGGCATGCCAAAAGCATCAAAAGTATACCTATTTTTATGACCAGATTCAACGACGGATCCAATAATTTTATATAAGATATTTTCTTTGTTTTTTTTTTAATTCAAATGGTTCTTTTTTTTCAAAAACACTATAATCTTCATAATCAATACTATAAATAAAATGTAAATAATAACATATTTCTAAAAAATTCACTGAAACTCTGGTGTACCTATTCTATTGTCCAGCTGTGTAGGCAGCACTATAGCACTTCAATTTCCTAAAAATTAGACTAAATACCACCAAAATTTAAAATTACTTTTACCCTCGAAACAAATTTTGAAGGTCATTCCGAGATCAACTGTGTTGTTTTAAAAATACATTAACAGTAATAAATTTATGCCCTAGAGAAATTTTTTTCATACAAATTAAACCAATATTTTCCCATAGAAAATAAATCTGCAATAAAAAATATGCAGTTGATCTTGAAAATTGGTTTCAGAGTCAAAGACAAGGTCACTGTTATTTGACCATTTAGAACTTTTGCCTGAAGCTAAGTTCTCAAAGTATTGGCTTGGGGGAATCAAAATGGATGACACTATATGTATGGGCACTACAATGTTTTTGTAATTTTTCTCCACTTTTTGCTCTATGAATTTACTCCATTTGGAACGTGAGCAGCTCATGAATTCTATTTACCAATTATGTTGCGGGCTTTACAATGCGGTATGGCACCTTTCATATAACAAAAACGCATTATATTTGCACTTATAGCAGCCATAGTTATGAAATTTGTTATGTAGCATGTACATAACACCGCGATTGAATAAAGGGGCGTGTTACAGCTACTCAATCATAAAAGTAAGCACAAGTTCGGCACTCGCTGCCTTCGTGTGTGTGACTGCCCAGCCAAAACACAGCTGATTGATTTATTTCTTATTTTCATTTCTGTCACATTTTTTCGCTGTGGTAATGCTGCATTCGCTGCTGCTACTCATCGCACGCCGACAAACTCCAACAACAGAGAGCGGCGGCCAGCTGTATCTTTGTTTGAATGACAAACATGACGGTGACGACAAAAGCGACGCTTAAACAGCGCAGAGCAGCAGAAGCTATTGCGTACACATAGCTTTGAGCTCAACTCAAAGTATGCGGTAAAAGCATTCGTGTTTATACCTTCGTCGATGGTGGAGGAACGCGCAAATAACCGAACTGTGTAAAGAAAAAGTAAAACGAAGCAACAAAAAAAAAAAGAGTCGTGTGTGCAACAATAACAACAATAAACATGTTGTTTGTGTTTAAGTTAAATGCCTTCACTTAAAAAGCAAACAAATAGAAAAACAAAAAATGTTGTTGTCGTTGTTGCAGTAGCGGCGGCAACAGCTGCAGCTGTTGTTCTTATTATCATTTTATTGTTGTTGTTGATGTTGTCAGTGTTTTTGCTGCTGTTGCTACTGTTGGTGTTGTTTGCTAGTTAGTTAACCGGTGAAGCGTTGAAATTTTTTTAAAACAATAAAACAAAGTGTATTAAATGTGATACTACAAAAACAATAACAAAAATGTAATGTAAACAATAAAATACTTGTACTAAGTAATAACTGAAACAAAAATTATGAAATTTTTATTTTTTCAATGAAAAAAAAAAACGAAAACTTTTGAATGTGTGCGTGAAAGAAAGAGAGAGAAAATAAAGCTATAAAAACAAACTTTAAGGTCCTACTGTGTCAGTGGAGCGTGCGAATTGCGCCAAAACAAATGATAAACGGAACAAAAATTCACAAAAAAAAAGTGTCAGAAACCTTGTGACAGATTTCAATGTCAAATCTATTTGTGTAAAATCAAATGGAAAAAAGCAAACGGCATAAAAACAAAAAAAAAATATGGGCGATTTATTGTGAAGAATTCAAATGAAAAAATATATTCCACAAACTTCTAACAAATATCACACTATCAAAATAGAAACTCGCATGAAATTATTCGACTTAAAAGTTGGTCTAATGAACATTATAAAAATTTCATTAAATCTAAGAGCCAAAAGTGCTTCATTTAATTTCATTTATTTTTTTAATGAAAGAAAAGGTTTTAAAAAATGTTCACCATGGAACTTAAGCTAAAATAATTTTAGTGTTTTATTTTTATTAGAAGACTTCCAGTTTCTCTTTTGTTTTAGTACCAAACACGATTGTAATAACTGGATTTGAAAAAAAAATAAAAGAAATTCTGCGACATTTCAGCCTAATGCGCTAAACACAATTGTGGCTGACTACGGAAAAATTGACGATTAGTACTCGTTGTCAAAATAAAAACGCACAGAATTGCGGCACGTGATGGGCAACTCAGTGACAGATTCCCATCGACTCAGATTTAATTCTATTTTACCGTTAAGCGGCGATAGGACACAGTTGCACATCTAAACAGCTGATTTTTATTGTTCAATACGAAGTTCTCTCGAAAGTTAATTTGGATCATTTTCACTTATAACGATGGAAAGGTATTACAATAGTTATGCTCAATTTGTTAAATTTTCGATGGCTTCTAGTCGGTCTGTCTTTTAGTTTATCAAACTCCGATTTGAATAAAATTATGCTTAAAAAGTAAACATTAAATGAAAGGCAAGAAAGCGTCTTCGAAAACAAAGTAGATTGCGTTTTCGAATCGTTTACTAATTCGAGTTCTTAACTTCGAGATACTTAAGTTGAACTTCATGCCGGTTGATCATATATTTCTCAAACTTCAATTAATGTCACAAAATCTTTACAAGATGTATTAAAGAAACAATACAGTCGCGCTAATCCGGACTTCCCAGTAATCCGGACATCTCTACGATTCGGACATTTTTGAAATTTTACCTCTACAATTCGGTCAAAACTAAGTCAAAGTATGTTTTGGTCAGTAAATAGACTGCCGCTGGCACGAACATGTCAACTTTGATTTTTTCAAATTTATTTCATTACGTTACGGGGCTCTTTTTGAGAACATTTTCATACTCGTAAGTTTTTGCAGGCACGTTGTTTATTTAAAATTTGGGGATTTTTTTCAGTCATTTTATTCCTTACTCATATGATTGCAACCTTTTTATAAAAACATAAAAAGTGAATGAAATACAATCACATACGCCTCAAATATGCATTCTACATATAACTTATATAATAATTATTGAGCTTTCTGTATTCCGGACAAATCCAGTTATCCGGACATACCCCGAAACTATATGTGTCCGGATTAGCGCGACAGTACTGTACATATGTATATACAAAAGATACTAGAAAAACGTTTTAACTACCGAATTTTATGATAATATATTGTACATTACTAGAAGTAAACGCTCTTGCTCACAACGATTTTTGAATGTTCAAAAATACAATTTTTCAAAATCCAAATTAGAAAATAAAACCTGCCAACTACGAAATTAAAAATAGCCATTAAAATTTTCAGCAATTTGTAGCTATCGTGCAATAAAATTTTTTTGGTTCAAAAACCTCACATGTCAAGTTCATCCAATTATTACTTTCAAAATTCACTTCCTTGGGTGATTCTGACCCACAATTTCCGAAAATTATCACCTAAATCAGGTCTAATTCTTAAAATATTTCAAAAGACTGATTTTCAAAAACAAGTAAAGGCTCGAAAAAAAAAACATATTGTTATCTTCGCCGTTCAAAGTGGGAGAGCAGAATTTGGAAAAAACTTTAAAAATTTGGAAAATTGTAGTTTTTTTTTTAAATAATCTGTGTTATTTTGTAAAAATTTCTTTGAAACTATAAAAATCTCATGAGATTTAATATACATAATCGTTTGAAATTTTCAAAACTGTTACGATACTTCACGGTCCATCACATCTTAGGTTTCAAACAAAATTTACTGTCCGTTTTTTAATTTCAATTGAAAATAAATTAAATATTTCTAATTTTTAAAAAATGTAAGCATTCAAAAGAGATTTTATAAATCAATTTCACAAAAATCGATTAAAAGTCGCTTTTAAAAAAACATTAAAAAATCGTTTGAGTTTGTTTTCAATTTAAAAATTTCGCAAAAACCTAGATATTTCGTAATTTATAACATTGTAAGCAACATTTTTTTGAACTTTAAAGAATTCTTGAAAAAAAATGCATGATGAATACGAGAATTAAAGTTTGTTAATATTTAAACTCTGTAATTATTATGGGGAATTTTAAAAAAAATGTAGGTGATAAGAAATATTTTTTTTTTTAAATCCATTACTATACATCTGGCAGGATAGTAGCCCTAAAAAAGTTAAGGTTTCTTCCTCAAAAACTCCTTGAAGCTACTTTACATTAAAAGCTACACCTACTATTTGTTGTCTATTGGCTTTCTGGAATACCATTGGTAAATGAAAGATTTTATACATTTGGGAATTTTTTAAATTAATATTTATTTTATTTTTAATGATTTCACAATCAATTGGTCCAATAATATAGCAATAAAAGATTGCTTTTTCCTTAAAAACTAAGCAGTTAAGATTTAAATTGAATGTTTAATGCTGCATAAAATTTAGGTTTAGTTGGCTTAGTTTCATAACGATTTTTTTTTTCTTGTGACACCATCGTTACTTGTGCTAAATAAAACAAAAACAAAAAAAAAAAGACCGCAGCAAATAAATTGTGTAAAAATGTAAAAAATTGCAAATGAACAACTAAAGCAACATCAGTAACAGCATTAAAATAATAAATAAATCAGCAACAACATTAACAGCAACAAACATTGCCGAAACATATTTTTTTTTTTTTGAAAATGCATGCGAATTTTTTGTATCTTTCTTATAATTTTTTTTTTCTTATTTATTTTATTGTTTATCTTCCGCAACGAGTTACAAATCTCTTTTGTTTTTATTTTAGTCTTTCTGCTTTATAACTTGCATTCTTGCACGAATTTACTGTAAAACGTGTTGAGCTATGAGAAAATTCTGTCAGTGTTTTATTTATGAATATTTTTATGTTTTCTTGTGCAACATTTTTTCTTTATGTAAATGAAAAAAAAAGTAGAAAACAAAAACAATTCTAATTCACTCAATGAGCATCAGAGATAATAAGAACATATTGCAGCAAAAGAAAGGTAAGAAGAATTTATTTCTATTATATTTTAAATTATAGATATATATTTTGCTTACAGCTTCGAAAAAAACAGCTAAAGAAAACTTACATTTTATAACAAGATATTGGCCGTTAAACTGCACTTTTTCCAATTCTAATAATGACCCAAAGCTCAGTTACAAAATCAAGAAAAATTTAATTGTTTTTATCTATAAAAGCGAAACTAAAAACATTTTAAATTACAATTTCAAAATTTTCCAAAAATCTCACGGAATTTTTAAAAAAACTATAAAAGTTTTTAAGACTTTCGTGTTTTTTTTTTTTTATTCCTTGACAAATTATAAAAAAAATTCAATAAATAAATAATCTGACAAGCCTATGTGGAGCATAGGGCGATTACAAACTCCTTCCATCGCCTTCTGTCTAGGGCGATACTACGAATTTCGTTCCACGACATTCTCTCCTGACTTTCTGCAAGCACCATTTTCTACCACATCTGTCTAGGGCGACCACGGCACCGGGTTTCGTTGAAATGCCCTCTTGGCGATGTCTTAATTTGGTTTTATGTGGGTGTTACCGATCCAGGTTAATTTTCTTCTTTTAATTTCAACGTTAATCGGATCACTCCCGGAGAGTATCCACCCAACTGATTGCTGTATGATGATTCTCAGAGAATTTATGTGGTCAACGCAGGAATGAATTGGTCTGAAACAGTTTTGTTCTTGTCGCAGCTGGCTGTTGAGTACGGGCGCAATCCTCTCAAGGATAACAAACGATATTATTTTTTGGATGGCATTAAGAAGAGTAATGCGAATTTGATTTGTTTTAATTCCAATTTAGCTTTACTGACATTTTTGCTTTTTTAATGTTTTTTTTTTTTCTTATCTACTAAACCTAATAATCCAATTAGTCACTGACTTTTTGCCAAAGGCTTAAAATATTCATGCAATGCGCCAATTTTTTTAAATAAATTAACTTTGTTATTGACATTTTTTATCGTTAAAGTACTTTTTCTTAATTTTATATTCAATGCCAATAGTTTTTGTAGTTTTCCATTGCAATGTCGGTGTAAACGTGTGAACTACTTTACTTTTTATCGTAGTTACACGGCATATAGTAGGTATTTGTGATATTCATATGTCTACATGATTTAAATTTCAATTTGGTTTTGAAATTTCTCTTTTAAATTTCGAATCAGTTTTTGAATTTCAATCAATTAAAAAAAAAGGTTCAACTTTTGTTTGGATCATAAATTGATTCTATATTTACACTGCAATTATATGCAATTACTATTTAATTTCATGCAAATCAAGTTTCAGCAATTAAATTGCATTCAATTGACTGTGGCAAAAAATCTCACGTTCAAAAAAAGAAATAAATAAAATTAAATGAAATGATTTAATTTACATGATAAGCACTCGTAACAAGCCTGGCATTCAACTTTATATGGGTCAATAATAATTTTAATCAGCTATTTGCCTTTACACTACAGCAATGCGAAAATTGGTGTGAAACAAATTCAATAAAATTGTTAAGGCAGGCCCAAAAGGGTGTCATGCTAAAATTATACTTTGAATGTTGAATGAATAAAACATGAATGAATTAATTATTTTAAATAGAAGGCATGAGCCATTTATATTCTTAATAAAGTGCTGTGTAAGGTATGCAGAATTGCAACTAAGATTGGCTTAAATCATTTCTGTTACTAAGAAGTGCTGATACAGTATTTGCACGTTAAATGCAATCAAAATTCAAAATTTTTATTCTAGAATTTATTTTCTAGAATAACAAAACACATTTTTTAAAATTTTTTAAAATGTGTCAAAAATGCTGCAATTTAATTATTTTTTCGAACGCTTAATCTACAATATAGGAAGCATAAGCTTCGCGTTGGCTCTACAAACTTCTCTAAGTTATCATACGCAGCTTTTAAAATCAATGATTTTTTGCTTAGACGATTTGATATGAAATTCCCCCTAAACAGTTAAATTCGCATATTAATTCTTTAATTAAATAATAATCAAAATTATTAATTTGTTTAGTTTTGTGACTTAAAACTGCACAAAAGTTTCTTTTTCTTTAGAGCTAAAGTCCAATTTGTTTAACCATTTTTTGGCCATGGTTATTAATTTTAAAAATAATTTTATAATTTTCTTATAATTAAATAAATTAAGTTATTTTCATTGAACATAAGATTTTACAAATTGGACATTAAAAGATCAATGTGAACAATTTGTTTTGTCATTGGATCAAATGCGCGCAAGAAATTAATTACAAAATAAAAGCATAAGAAATGATTAATGTTACATGACATTTTTTTTATAACTGCAACTCTCTTAATAACGGTTTTATTTGATTTTAACTCAAAGTCAAAAATCCGTTAAAAAAATTAAGTATCTCTTATGAGCCATCAATAGAATTATTCAATTGAATATCAAACGCAAAGTCATTGCATGCAGCTTTTATTACGGCAATTAATGTTTTTTTTATATTTTATCACAGCAAATGGGTACTCTGACTGCATTTAGCAAAATTTGTAACATAGATTAAAGTTCTATTAAAATGAACAAAAAATTGAAAAGCTAGTGCAACAATTATGTCAATTTTGCAGCTATAAGTAATTCATTTTTTGCTGGCAATTTAAGAACTTTAATTAAATTAACTTCAATTAACATAGGCTATGGGTATGTTGAAATAACTCGCCAATTGAAAGAACTTTTTTTAAAGTTATCGTTTTATAAATAAAAGAAAAACTTCTTAAAAAGTTCTCGAAATTATGCTGATTAACCTGATTAATATTTCCAAAATTTCCAAAAAAGTGTAACATTAATTTTATACCTTTGCCGAGCAAATACCTTTCTTATGTTATTAACCCTTTAACCTAAAATAAAATATCAAATTAATAAAAATTAGTGTTGCTGACAATTTAAAGCAGATGCTGTCTTATAAAAAAGATCCAAAAAAAATAAATTGGTACAACAGAATAAAGAAGCTGCCATAAAAAAAATGTTTATGAAATTTTAATTGGCATGCGAATGTAAAAAAATCTTTTTTTTTTTTGTTTCTTTGGTTGTAAAAATCTTAGTAAGATATTTTTGCTGCAAAATGAAATTAAATTCATAGTTAATCATGTCTTTTTAATTATATCCAAATATTTTTTCGAATCATCAGCGAAATATTCGCTGTCCGAGAACAAAACATTAGCAGATATTGCCTAATGAGCGAAAACATAAAGAATTCAAGCAATTAAAAGAACGTAAAAGAAATAATAAAAAACATAAAATCTGGCCAACATCTTAGTAGAAAATTAAAATTAAAAACAAGGAAAATTACAACAATTAAAAAATCTTCATTAACTTATGTCAAATGATTAATGAAACTTAGCGTAAAAGTATTAACTGAAACATTAATATCAACTTATTCCATATTAAAAACTAAAAATAATATTAAATGTTTTCTGAATTTTGCTTAATGATTTGAATTTTTCAGACTTCAAGACATCCGTAAACTCATTTGATAAGTCTATTAACTATACAGCGTGATCTATTTTAGTTTCACCAGGACCAGGCACGGATCCTTACCTATAAACTCTAAACCAATTTTCAAAATCCTATCAAGAAAAAAATTTTTTATTTCCTGTCCTAAAAACTAGTATAAAATTAAATTTTTTTTATGTATTTTACATTGTTTTTTGCACTAAAACTACTGAACTGAACATAAAAGCTCTGTAAAATATATATTAAATTTTACATTGTTCCAAAAAAACAAATTAAATTTTTTTTTGTGAATTTTTATGTATTTTTGACTACACAGAGTCCACAAAATAACAAAAATTATCGTACGATTAGATTATTAAACATTTTTTTTTTTTTTGAAAATAATAGTAACTCAGAAACCTTAGAAACTTATGTATATTGCCTAAAGTCAAACTAAAAGTTGCGCTTCAACTCATGATATCTTTTTAAGTTTTAAGGCAACAGCATTTTGCAGTACATCCATGCTATCGCATGAGACTTTTTTTTTCGCAACAATGCGAAACTTTTAAGAATTTTGTTAAGTTTCTTAAAAAAAGTACACATAACGTATATTTATTTATTTAAAAAAAGAACAAAAAAAATATCAAGTAAGTACCACTGCATACTGACTTTGGCTGCTTTCGAACTAAATCTACTTTGTTCTATGAACTTCCCGATAATGAACTCACATTACCAACTGCAGCTTTCTTGTACTATACATTTTCATGTAATTTCCTGCAGCTTCCAATTGTTGCTTGTTTTTTCTAATATCACCCTCAAACACGAGCGAATAATTGAGTAATCAGAGCACCAACAATGATTATATAACCAATTTTGTGTTGAGGAAACCAGTGATGAATGTTGCTAGCGATAATGGTGTTGCTGTTGCCATTGCTGTTGCTGTAGCCAGTGATGGTGGCAAGATGAATGGCGCGTGAGTTAAGTCGTTGCTGCTTGCACTTGACTTGACGACTCCCCAACGATGGCGATGATGATGATGATGACGATGATGATGCCATGTTTTGTTTTTCAATAACCAAATGCGGCGGAGACTTTCAAATCTGTTGAATATTTTTATATTTTTTTTTTTATTTAATTTTTCTTTTTGTTGCCATTGTTGTATAGATTGGCATTTTTGCTGTGTTGTAATTATTTAACAATTTTTTCTACATTTTTCTTTCGCACATACAAAAGAGTGTTTGCTTTTCAAATTTATCGAAATTACATTTTAAAAGGAAGTACGTACCAAGTCAGCAGCTTTGATTGATTGAAACCAAGCAATTATTGATTGGTCATAAAAAATTCGATTTTTTGCAATTAAATTTTAATACTTTTTTAAGTGGCTTCACAAATTTTGGTGAGATTTTAATGCAGACATTTTTTAAGGTGTTTAAAAAAATAACACGAGAAGAAATTTAAAAACTTTTTAAATTTCAGTGGCAAGTTTTATTACGCTGTTTTCAAAATATTTTAAATGATATAAATATCAATCAAATGAAATATATAAAGCCAAACAAAAAATTTGTATTTGCTTTTTTTTTTTTGTCAACTCAGTTATGAAGAGGATCCACCAACTTTTTCTTAAGATTTCACAAGTGTCAAAACGAAAACACCAAAGGGCATATAAAATTAAATCCAAACAAAATAATCAACGATAAAAGCTAAGATTTAACCCAAATAATGGAAGAATCTTTAAACAACAACAGAAAGGTTTCTAATTTCAGTGCCACTTGAAAACTTGGCACAATTCAAATGTAAATTTTCAAGTGAGAGTTTCACACATCACATGACAATCCATAAACGTTAAGTCGATTGAATTTAAATTAAAAAAAAAAAAAGAAAAAAAAAGAAAAAAAAATCGATGCATTCTAAAAATTTATTAATGAGCTATTTTTGGAAACTAAATATGCTGCTTATATAGTAGCTTAAGTTTCTAAGCAACGGCAAATGAACGCATAATCAAAGAACTTGACATCGAGAAACTTAAAAAATTCCAATAAAGCCTAAGGGCTTTGGAAATTTTAATCAGAATATGCGCTGAAAAACAAAACATCACAGTTGAATCAACTTTTTCTGGTTCATCACTGAGGAGCTGCAAATTTTTTTCTGTAAAAAATCACTGTCAAGATTTTACAATTTTTTGCGAAATTCTCTCTAATTTATTTAAACATTTCTTTTCATTCATTAACTATTGCTTTTGTTAATTAAAATCAGTTGTTAACACAGCTGTTCATATGTACTATAAGTAATTTGTTGAATTCGTAATGCATTCCTTTGGCTTTAATTTGCCATGGATTTGTGTTGGCCAACTATTTTGCACTCAATTTTTCTGTTATTTAAATTGGTTACGCTGAAAATACAAAAAAAGTTCGGTGAAAATGTTTTCGCTTGTTGTTATCCATGGCATGTTTATCGAAGTGACCATGATGCTATTGCCATCAGCATCAGAGTTTCCATAGATGTCTACGGTTTTGTTTGAAGTTCATGTATCGCTAAATGTCTGTCGGTTGTTTCGAACTTTTTTTAACGCTTATTTATTGTAGAAACTCTAGCTGGCGTTGTTGTTCTGAATCTGTAAGTTGATCTAACTATTGGAATTTGTTTTTTGTTGCCTTTTCGACAAGTCTTCCCTGGGTTTTTTTTTGTTTTTTTTTAAGTTTCTTATCGACCTTTCATTCGTTTATTTAATTGACCGTGTTTTGGTTTTTTTTATTGCTATCGATTTTTTTTTTTTTTTTTTTTCGTTATGCTCTAACGCTTCGTTGGTACACCCTTTGGCTATTTGAAGTTTTCTCGTGCTGTTTGTTGTCTACATAAGTAATGGATGCTATCCAAATTGTTGAAAGCTATTCCTTTTTTTTCTTGATGTGCGAATGTTTTGATCTGATCTTTGTTTTTTATAGTAACTGTGTCAATATATTGCGTTGTGTTTTTGTTTGGGTTTCCTATTAAAAATTATATAAAATCACATTTTCTATTTGAGAAACTTTGCAAGTTTGCCGTTGAGCGGTAGGAAAAATAGCGATAAGGAAGTTTTGTCAGTTATGGTTTTTTACAAGTATGGATTGTGCTACACTCAAAACATTTGTTTAATAATTATTAATAATAAATTTTTAATAATCAAGCGATTTTTCAATTCCAAGTTTCCAGAATATATAGTCTGCCGACGTCCTTATATAGTTTTGATATTTTTCTTGAACTTTATCTATTCGAAACGATAGCTTTAAGCTGACTTGATTTATGAGATTTGGTCGCACAACCTCCTATTTTTAATTGGCAGCATGAATTGAAGAAAAGTTTGATTTAGAAACTTCAGCAATCCAGTAAGACTATGATGTTGATGAAGCTTATTGTTGGGTTAGTTGTTTGTTGCTTTGAGTAGGAAGTTCAGTGATAGGATTTCACTGTGAACTGGATTATTTTGAATGGGTTGCCAGTTAGTATGCGGCAGGACCCTTTTTATTTAACTTTTTTTCATCAAGGCACTCACGATAATTAGCTGTATGTGACTCTGCACTGTCACTGTAGCGTTTTTGATCTTCAATTTAATTGTCTCTAAATGCTTAATGGACTATTTGCTAATACTTAAAGCATGATAATTCTTAGTTCTCTTCATACTTACAGTATTAAAAAGCTATAATCTAAAACAAAAATAATCAAAAAAAAAATTAAAAGTTTATCTAAGCAATCAAACACGCAAATTAATTTAAGAAGAAATAATCGTAGCAACCTTTAAATGGAAGTAACACGTAATAATTGTACGTTTTATCACAAAACAACAAAACACACAGCTAATTACTAAGGCAGGCTAACGCAATGAAAGATAAACGTAACACAAAGTACACGCATACATAAATGTAGTGTCAGCATAAATGAAGCGTTTACTTAAGACGGTTTTAACAAAACGAGATATGTCAAAATTTTAATAAACTTAAAAAAAATTAACTTTTTTTTTTAAACAGCTGCAAAAACATTGCATTCAACTTAAAAGTTTTAACTTCATACTTGAAAATACGTACTTGAAAATATTTTAAATGTGTATCGTATACAATACGTTAAGAATACTTTACGATACACCGGAAAAATGGGAGATACGCCTCAACAGATATCACTGCTATGGTAGATTAAAAAAATCAAGCACAAAAAAAATTTTAAATATCTAACGGCCCATTTCACAGAAGTTTTTATTAGAACAGAAAGTCTTATAATTTCCAAGAAATAGAAAAACCACAAAAAAAGAAATAATTAAAAATGTGCCCGAAGCAAAACAAAAATCGATTCCTTTGTATTTGCTCTTAAATAACCTCGTTTATGTTGCATTTTTTTTTTTGCCAAAACGATAGGAACTGGAACTTGACGGATTCTATATTGCTCATTTTTTATTAAATCACAAATTATTTCATATAAGTCGAACGATTGATGCGCTATAGTTTTTCAAAATTTATGAAAAATAAAAGATCTAATTTTCAAAATATTTTTTCTTGGGAATTAGTCAGCTCTTCAAACAAAAATTCTTGAAAAGTGACTAAAACTCAAATTTAGGTATTTTTAATTTTTTTTTTTTACTTATTACAAAAAACAAACAAATATTCTATTTTTTCTGAATTTTTCAAAAAAGTTTTATGAGTTATAGATTACATTCTGCGATAAATCACATTTTTTTTTTTTTTTGTTAATGATCTCAATTGGTAGATATGTAGCAAAATAACCAATTGAGATCATTCAAATGTGATTTATCGGTTTTTGCTCGGACGCTCGTCATTTATCAATGATTCAGAATTTTGCTAAATTTTAAATTGTAAACATTTCTCACTCACTCATTTTATTGCTCTACTTCAATAATAATTTACAAATTTATAAGGTCTTCTTTTTTTTATAAAAAAATTTAAAATTGACCGGAAAAAAAAACAAAAAATACCGGTTTTCTGCTTTCAAGTTGCAAAATCGGCCCATATTATTGTACCACCGATCCCGTTGTACAATATTTTTAATGTAATTCTGGTCAATTTAAAATTTTTTTATAAAAAAAAAGAAGAAGAAGAAAACCTAATCACGGATTCAAGTTCCTTGATTAATTATAGCTGTTTAGAACAAAGAAAAATTTGAATCAGCTTAATATGTAGATATGTCAACGCCGAATCGAAAAATGTCAGGTCTATTAATTTAGAAAAATGCAGATCTCTTGGTTTTGAAAGAAGATATTGATATGCAGTTTACGGTTTTCTCTTAAGCAAATAAAGGTACATTAAAAATAATGTACCACTAGATCGGCGGTAAAATATTATATCAAGATTTTGCAACTTGAAAGTAGAAAATCGGCATTTTTTTAATTTGTCCGGGCAATTTTCAATTTTTTTATTAGGAAAAAAGAAGAAGAAGAAAAACTGATCACGGATTCGAATTTCTCGATCGATAATAGTTCGAAAAACACACCCATTTTGTTGCAAAATTTGATAACCTCTTTAGCTTGAACCATTTTTTAAATCAATATTTTCGAAAATGCGTAGGCAACTTAAAACAGGCGGCGGAAATCCATCGTCATCGCCGTTTTCGAGTAATATTGAATCAAAATTTTCAATTATTGAAAAGTGTCACGTCCACTTTTCCGACCATATTTGGCAAAAAAATAGGATATTTATGATCTGCCAAATTTCAGCATAAATATTTTAGATTTGTAATTAAACATTATTTAATCGCAACTTCCGATGTCTATATCTCCGAAATCAAATCCGAGCGTCACTTTTTGATTAAATATTCATTCTGAGAATTCAAAATCGCATAAGAAGATATTTGGCTTGTAATCAATTTCGATTGTGTGCTAAACTGTATTTGTTCCTTTAGCTACTTTCAGCTACTCTAATTTTGAATGGTACTTATTTAGTTGGTTTAATGAAAGAAACAAATTATAAGCCAAATATTTTCTTATGTGATTTTGAATTCTAAGAATGAATATGGAATCATGTTTCGGAGATATAGCCATCGGAAGTTGCGGATATAGCTTTTCTAAAAATCCATATAAGTCAGAAATGGCTGCATTGATTTCCAATGTCATATGAAAGCTGCAATATTGGTCTCAAAATTTTTGAAATCTAGTTCGTATTTTTCGAGAAATTACAACTTTTCCGGAATTCGGACCGATTTTTTTTCAAAAACCGTTATTTTTCCAAAAAAAATCGTTATTAGTCTACAGTCTTATTAACATATTTATAGAGCTCAATTTATCCCCTTTAAAATGATATAACATTTAAACAAAAATTTTTGACATTAACCCTTTCTAACCGAAAAAATGTTACTTTGTTTGAGAATTTTGTGCTCTAACTTGCCGAAAATGCATCCAAAAGATCTGATTTGTTGGTGAAAGTTGTAGATATTGAAGAGATGAACAAAACCTCAGGACCAGATGCAATGAAGCTCAGTTTGCTTTCGAGATGTATCGAAAAAACCATATGAATCAAGGTGCAAAATTCAAATGTTCATTTCTCGAAAATTTGTGCCAACTTGAACAAACTGAGCTAAATGGTTTTTTGTTTTGGCCTATATTTTCACACCGCAGCGTCAGATCCAAGTAGACTTTTGCAAAAAGTATTTTTTCCACAGTGTAATAGGAGATAAATGATGTTATTATGTTAACTTAATATAATCCAATTACAAGAGCTGTTTGCTTAGCATGAAAAATTTAAAAATTTTAAAACAATTTTATTAATAAACCGTGAAAAGAAACATTTTATCGCGCTTTATAGTTTTTTATTTTTTCCAGAGCTGGGGCAAAACTATGAAAACGTTATATTATCAACCAAAGATTTTGAGCCATTTTCCCACTTCTTCACTTTTATTATTAACTCTTTTTTGTTTTTTTTTTTTGATTAAGGATTAATTTATGCAATTTTTAATTAAGACTTTTTTAAACACAAAATATTGAGTTTAATTCACATCAACATTTTTTAACATCATTTCGTAAATATTTTCGCTTTAAGAAACAGCAAAAAGTTAACAATTTTAAATCATTCAATCCCTTCACAATAAAATAGTCCGATACGGTTGAAAATTTTTTCATAAGCTTCGCATTTGTTAGATCGTAGAACAACGTACTGTCAGATACACTTAAACGTGCAATTTTAATAAAAGCACAACTTAAAAAATTCATTTGCTGTCTAGCGCTGACAAAATGTGAAAATTTGAAAAACTACTACTCAAATTAAGTGTTCAAAAACGATAAAAAAAACGAATAAAAAGCCACAACAAACAAATCAATAAAGATTAAATAATTCAAATACCAATATCATGAATAAATTAATTTCTATAAAGTAACTTTTTTTTATCATTTTTTTTACAGCACAGCACACAGATTGAGAAAAAAAAATTCCAACGTGTAACTTGGCCACTAACACCAACAAAAGTTATTGTATCTGCAAACTGATAAGAGCAACAACAAAAGAAAAGAAAAATTTTTTACTTTAACTTTATTTTTAAACAGAAAACATTGAAAATACGATAGTAAAATAAAAACAAAACACAAACGACAAGAAAAATTAGTTAAGTAATTAAAATAGGAAATACGCTGTCGGAAAGTACAAGCAGCAGTAGCAGTAGCAGTAAGCTCTACTACCAAGATACTTTTGCGCTAAAAAGTATTTCACGAATTCGCAAAAACAAAAGGAGAAAAACTCCAAAAAAATTTAATCTCAAAAATGTTGTCAACAGCGGCGCATTTTGGTCAAAACTTCACGAGTAAAAACAACGCATCGCGCGTGTAAACCACAAAAAAAACACGGAATTTGCTAATTTTCTTAATTGAAGTATCCAAATTAATTAAAACGAAAATGCGCTAAATAGTTTAAGTGAAATTTTAAAGTTTTTATGGAAAAAAAAAGTTTTTATGGAAAAAAAAGTTTTTAAAAAATTTTAAAATTTTTATAAATCGAAAAGTTTTTAACGAAAAAACATCACAAAATGTCAACGAACTGTATTGTCGCTTCTAAAATGCCCTCTCCGCCTGTAGCGTTGATTATGCCTACAGCCAAAATTACAACAATACTACCGCAGACACCTGCCATGCCTGCCGTCATGAGTGCAATTACACATATTAGTCGCAGCAGCTCGACGCAACAACAATGCGATACGGACAGCGGTAAAAGCAGCTGCAGTCCGGCTTTGCTCGATTGCAGTTTTGACAGCGGAATTTGTCTGGATGTCAACGATGTTAAGTTACATCGTCAATTGCAAGATTTCAAACGTATTCTTTTAGCGCTGGAACGTGACCGAGAAATGTATCGGCTACTACGTGAACGTTTAAGGTAAGTGAACAGCTGCTCTTAATCTATTAAAATTTTATTAGTTATGGAAATATACTCGTGAATAGTGTTCTTTCCCCCAATTTTCCTGAACACCTGTACAAATTCATTAATTCTTTTCGGCGTAATTCTTTGATTCTTTGTATAGCTTCTTGTTGATATTTAAACTTATTTACATAATTAGCAATTTGCTCCAAATATGAGTCAAGAAAATTGCGTATTTTTTGTAAATTCACCAAAAAATATCTTTGTTTACGCCTTAGGCAACAGATGAATAATACCGTAAACTTAGGTGATACATCGGAAACCAATGTTTACGCTATCTTACGCTATACAGTTTAAATATAATTTTATTTTATCTTATCATGGTGTCTATAAGAATTTTTAGTCTCTCAGTATATGTAGGTATGTATGTATGTATGTATGCATGTATGTATGTAGATTTTTTCTTCGAAAAAAAAACTCCTCGGCAGAATTTTTAAGAGTGATTAAGTAGCATCTTTCTTTTATATAAAATAATTTTCGGTGTCAGAAAATTTGCGTATAATAAAAGAAGAAAGTTTAAAGATCAAAACAAAACCAATTAAGAAAAAAACAAAAACATTACTTTGCATACTTTTAGTTGTTAAAGAACTGAAATTAAGTTGTCAAATTAAATGCAACCGTGAAAGTCGCTCAAGTAAAGAATAAACAAAACAACAAATTTTGAGAAGCGTGCTTTCATTTTCTATATCGGTCGTTCATTTAAAAACCGCACAAAATTCAGAAAAAAAACCTCGACTTCTCCAAATTCGATGAAAATTATTTCCAGCATCTTCTAACAAATTCATTTGGTTTTGCTGAAAAATTTTTTTATTCGAAAATATCCACATATGAATTTTTGATAATTGGCTGGATTTTGTCAAATGCACTCAGACTTGAAGTCTATTATCTTCAGTTCTACTGATTCGATCAATGTCGGATTTTTTTTATTCAGTAGTCTATGACGTTAGCTTTTGCAGTAAATTAAAAATAAAATTTATATTGTCAACAAATGAAAAATAATAACAAATTAACTGTTTAAATAGTTTCAACATGATGTCCCCTCAACTAAAATACATTTAAAAAAATAACATTTTGTCCCTTATTCTTTTATCTACAAAACCCATTTTACAAAAAAGGAACAAGTATCTGACACTCGTTATTAAATTTTGATTCGTCGCACGCTGCATGCTGAAATTCTTTTTGGTTTTTTTTTATGGGGAAACTATGGAACAAGAAAATGAGGCGTCCAATAGAATCCGCGCGCCGATAGGATGTGCCGCCCTACATAAATTAATTTTTTTTTAATAATAACAATAGTTTCCCCATTAAAAAAAAAATATTTTCGATAGGAAATTTGACGTAGAACACGATTCTGACATTAAAAATTTGATACAGGGTGGGAGCAATTGTTAAAAATTGATTTAAATATTTAAATTGTTAAAACAATATTAATTTGTTAATAATATTTTAAAAAATTATTTTTTTATTTAAGTTCATATTTTTAGCTTTACAATGAAATTAATTTAAATTTTATACTTTTAACAAAACCGGGTTATGAACTTTGGAAAGTGAGTTTCCAAGCTAAAAATCGCTAAATAATAGTTTGCCCATTAAAAAAAATACGTTTTCGATAGGAAATTTGACGTAAAATGCGATGGTCATATTAAAAGTTCGATACAGGGTAGGGGAAATTCTTAAAAATCATTTTAAATATTTTAATTGTTTATAACAATATGTATGTTGAAATTGTGGCTACAAGCAATAACACAAGCGAAAGACTAACTATGCTTGTTTTGTCAGTGCGCTCAATATTTTACTACTATACTCCCGCTATACTGGCATAATCCCGCCCACCTTTTTATTCAGTCAGTGCTTGTGTTACATAGTGTGCTTATTTGCCAAGTCACATTTATGTGCGAATAATACGACCAAGTTGCTAAGTTCCTGCTCGTTGTTAAAACGAGTACTCGTTGGTCCTCTCAAATTGCTATTTCTTGGCGCCTGACTTTTTAAACTATTGTTTTTCCGTCAAATAGCTCATCTTCTTTTCATTTCAAAATACACAAAATACAAATCTACTGGGTACAGGCATGGATTAAGAAATCTGCCGCCCTTGGGCCAATCAGAAATTGCCGTCCCTCTTCACTAGAAAATATAGAAAAAAAATTTTGTAATATCAAAAGTGAGGATCTTTTTTTTTTTGCTTGTTAGCAATTTTAGGTAATTTAGTGAACACAATCCCATTATTTGCACTTTTTTTCCCCCTGTGTAAATAAATTAAAAAATTACAAAAAAAATTTCAAAGTTCCCAATATTTGCCGTCCCTAAAATCGTGTTGCCCTAGGCACTGGCCTAGTGTGCCTCTAAGTTTAATCCGGGCCTGACTGGGTAGCACTGGCACTTAAGCAACTTGCTATGTATAAATAGCAAACTACAATTTTACTCGCTAAGTTGGCGATTTCTTTTTTGCTCTAGGGGCCGTTCAAGTATTACGTAACGCAATTTTTGAAGATTTTTGACCCCCCCTCCCGCTTCTCCTTAAACTTTACGGTATCACCCTAGTGACCATGTTTACCTAAAAGTCACAATTACATATGTTGCGTAATGTACCGGAAAGTCATTTTAGCGACTATGCTATGTTTTAGTCGCGTTTGCGATAATAATAAATAAAACAAGACATTTTTAGCTCGCAGCCCCCCAAATGTGTTACGTAATACTTGAACGGCCCCTATGTTTCTGTCATGACATTTTTTTAAGTCAAGTTTTATTAAAATCTATTCTTATATGTGAATATTGAACGATAAAATTGACTTGAGAGGAATGAAGTTAAAGTTATTTTAGTTTAGTTCACGATATTGCCATTACCACATTAAAAAAATGAAGATTTTGAAATTTATTGAATCAAAAGAAGCTATTTAAAAATTTGTTTAAATTAATTGAACAGTTTAACTTGTGAAATCAAAATATAAATTACACACTTTTTTCTTTCAACACTCAAATTCAGAAGTGATGAATTCTTCGCTGTTATTTCTGACAGGCACTGTATTTTCAAAAAACAAAGAACCTGAGATAAAAAACTTGACACTGACAAACGGATGTCACTTATTGTTTTTGTTTATTTCAACTTCTAAGTTCAGACAGTCATTCTGAGTTGTTGTCTTAAAGATTATTCATCTCTAAGTGGAAGCCATGTTGTTGCAATTCGCATTGTTGTACTTGTGCAGAGTTCTATGCTTTGTAGCGATTGAAAACTTATTTCTATTTGATGGTTATATACTCGTGTGTACATCTTAAAAGTTGATCCAAAACAAATTAAGAAAAATTGATTTAAGTAAAACTGCTATTCAATATAACGCTTCTACAAAATTTGATTACATTTTTTAAAAAAGACTCAAGCAGCCAACTTTATTGTCAACAAAAGCAATCAACATAAAAAACTTGTTATTCAACTTCTTTGTCAACTTCGGTTTGTCACTAGTTTTCAAACCTTTAACATTTTTAACCTCATATTTTCAATTGTCAACATCCTCGCAATCCTACAATCTTCTAAGACCAAAACAAAATGTAAATTATTTCATTATATTCGCAATAACAATCGGAAAACAAGCATCGCGACAACAGTTGACATAAAAATTAGCTTACAATTTCGTCATCATCGTCATCATCAATGTTGAATGAACTACAACAGCAGCTGCATGCTTTACTAACCAAAGCTGCCTCACCCAGAAAACTTCAAACTGAACGCCTTATCAACAACTTTAGCTTTGATGGAGGGTAACTCATCAGTCAAAATCTGTCATAGAATTGCTGCACGACCTGCTTCCATTATTCAGCTCCTACTCTTCATCCGCATTAATATTTTGGCCAATCTACATTGTGCATATAACCTAACCTAGTCTACAGGCTTGTCATGCAGTCGCACTGATCTGGAATTTTTAGTCATCATCTGAACAGTTTTTTTTTTTGTTTCTGGGCTTTTGTTCGCCATTTTTTGGAAAAAAAATTTTTTTTCATGTCATAGCGTGGCTGTCACTGTTGATTACTTCTGCCTCATTTTATCGCCATCAGTGTGCCAATTCTAAATATTCGTAGTAATCGGTGTGGTTTATACCCAGATTACCGTCATCATTGTCATAGCTTTGGGTTTCCCACAAATGGGAATATGAAGATGAGAAAAAAGTATCGATATTTAGAGCATTATTCTTATATGTTCAATTTAATTATTTTGTAAATCAGCGAAATATTCATGCAAAGAGAAATTTTTTGTCGAACTAAAAGGCATTGACTGAACTATAAAAAGGTTCAATAAAATTCGTTACGTACTCCAAAAAAAGGCGGCATAAAGTATGGTTTGATTATTTAAAATTAAATTTGAAAAAAATCAGCCAAAACCCATTATGTTTACAATATCTAATTTTGGGAATTTGAGCCAAAATTTTTGTTTGATTTTTATTTAGGAAAAAATTTGTTTGACTTTAAATTTAAAAACATAAAGTAAATATATCAATTTCTATCACCTCATCTCTTCGTTGACAACTTGGTTGCCTGTCATTTCTACGTGATTCGTTTACGCCGCCGACATTGTCTTTGGTAACTTAACAAATTCCAAAATTTTAAGCGCTCGAATTTCAATTTTCTTGCACGAATGACTGCATTTTTCTCTCTCAGTTGCATCTAGTAGATACCGCCAATGTGTATCTTGTATCTCTTGAATTTTGCCATTCGTGCTGCTGCTATAATTTATGCGTTGCGTTTGCCTGCTAAGTTAAATTGCTGATTTCAATTGCTTTGCTTCCCTCTGCGTTGAGTTAAGTTGACTTGACTGTTGATTACTTGCGTAATTTTTTATAATTTCTTGTATTTTTGCAATGATGTTTTTTTCCAATTTACAATGCTAATAATAATAATTATTTGCAATTTTTTTTTTTCATGCTATTTACACATCCTTAATATTTTTTTACCATATCGACATAAAAAGTGATTATGTATAAAATTAAAAAAATTATAATTTTTTTCAATACTCAACAGCATTAATCTTCAATTTTTTGCAATTTGTTTGCGCATAACTCTAATGATTTATTAATTTTGCAATCAACTGTAATAGAATTCTATGTAAAATTGAATTTTAAATAGAAAAATACATCATTAGTTTATTTTTAGAAAATTAAACATTTTTATTTATATTTAATTATTTCACTCATGCATTTAGATCCGAAGAGAACAGTAGTCACAAGCTATAAATCGTGACATAGTGCAATGACAAATGATTTTCAATATGTTTTTATAAATTACTATTAACTTGTAGGTAATCAATAAATCAATGCAGCATCTCTAATGAAATTGACCATTTGAACATTCAGTTAAATTGTGGTTTAAAAAAAAAAAACTATCTTAAAATTCTGAATTGCAGGAGCAATGTTGTATCCGGATTTAGATTGTACATTGAAAAATCTACAGCCCTAATGATGTTTTTAATGGAAAAATGGCTAAAATCGCATGCGATCAAACGCATGAATCACATAAAATAACTAGAATTTAGCTACTTCTTCCTTATCACTTGTGGTTTACTTTCCGAGTTATTGGGCGAAATTTTGTTTTTTTTTGGCCTCTTACAACCAGCCCCACTATTCTGGCTACTGGCGCTTATTTCGACTATTAGCATAGGATATATAAAATATCAATTACAAAAAATATTAAGCTGGATAAAATAAATGACCATGAGAAATGCAACGCTACCCAATGCATTAGAGGTTTAAAAATGTACTATTGCCATGCTGTATTATATAGGCTTATCGGTTTGATGCTTATCAGCTTACTGAGATTAATAAAAATTCACTAGATTTTTTCTGCAAAGTGGTGTAATATTATGGACTCTGGTCATAAATGAACAGTTGAAAGAGCTATAATGCTCAAGGCATAAGCAATCTTTTACAGTAAAAATACCAAAAGAGCATCAACATAACACAAATATTGTGAACTAAATATTAATCCAGCAAAAGCCATCTTGATACCGTACATCAAGAAAAAGCTATTAACTGCGATATATAAAAACTCTCATACGAGTATTAACTTACATGCGATTTTGTTTGCTCTTGAAGCTGCTACTAATTTAATGATGATGTTGTGCTCTATCAATCAAATCAATTTACTTTAATTAAAGTTAAAAACCAAAATTTCTTAACAGTAAAAATTTTTAATTATGCAAATTTCAACTTAAATAATATAATTAAAAATGTTTGAAATCAAATTAAATGAAACGCTGGTGATTTAACTTTTTTTCAAAATTAACAATTTGCAAAAATGTTGCATAATAACGAGAAAAAACACAATTGAGAAAGTGTATTAAAAATTTAAAACTATAGTCAAATAAAATGCCTTTTTACTTACGTATGAGTAGTATATGATATTTTATTATAATAAAGTACTAAATCTATATTAATATACATATATTCAGGGCCGGATTTAAATTGTTGGTGCCTTAGGTTTTTAAAGAAAAAGGTGCCCTCAAGCAATATCTACGTTTGGAAAAGCTGATGTAAATTTATCTTCCCACAGTATTTTATATAAAATAACTTGATAATAAAATTTTTGTAAGCAAGTGTTTTTTTGTATTATGTGTACTCATAGTTCGCTTAAAATAACAAAAAAAAATCATATTTCGAATATATATCGACAACTTACAAATCGCTAAATTTTGAAAAAAATTAACATATTTTATTTTTTTTTTCTATTTTGAATTATGTTTCACAATAAATCAAATCTGAATGCATTTAGTGCATTCGTAATAGTGAGGGATTCATTTTTATTTTAGTTGACTAGTAAAATGCTATTTTTTTTTTTCATGATAAAACATATAACTTTATAGGTATTAGAATTTCAATATCTGGTGCCCCCTCCACCCTGATGCCCTAGGCCTGTGCGGCCTAGGGTGCCTTACTATAAATTCAGCACTACATATATTATACATATGTACATATGTATCTATAAATTAATAAAAAATATACTTTTTTTAAATACTTTTTTATTTTAACTTCAAAATGTAATATCTACGATTCTACTGTGCCTTTTAACCTCTACTCAGGCTCATTCTCTTCGTTTTTATGTAGAATAAAAAACTTATTATATAACTTTCAAAAAAACATGAAAAGTTACACATACATATTTCTTACTTTAAACGTTCGGTGATTTGTAAGCGCAATTACGGTGAAATACGACACGGTAATGGATGTTTGCGGTAGACGGTAGATTATGGGCTGGATTATGGTGGATCTACCGTAATTACCGTGTCAATGGAGACACTTTTTCGACGATTGTTGAATATTTCAGCAGTTTATATTTATATTTCAAACAGTAAAGTTAAAATGTATTAACGTGGAAACTTTACGCTAAGACTTGGTATCCAATATTGTGCTAGAAAAAACAAAAATTTGATAAGTGAAAAGTTTTGACAAAAAAGGCATTGAAAGCAATTCAATAAATTTGTTTTAACAAAATGCGTCATAAATTTTGCAATTGCTGTGATATACAAAATATGATTTTCTATGAGCGCGCCCCATAAAAAAAGCCCTCAAATAATTAAATAATATTAATGAAGTATATTTTTTCCATATTATCCATTTTTTATGGCCTTCATTATCTGTTTGATGAAATTATTATTTTTTTTTTTTTGTTTTATTGTTTCTTTATTTGTAATTAATATGTTTATTGAACTCTTAATATTTTTTTTTTGATTTTGTCTGCACAATATTCTATTCCTATCGTCACATTCAAATTTATTGATTTTTTTATTGAATGCATTTCCTTATTTTTCTTTGTATTTCCTCTTTCAAAAGTTATTGTTTTTCTTTCGCTTGTAAAAACGCTTAAGTTATTCAAACGCTTGAAAGTCGCTTATAATCTGCGTTTCATAATTTGTCATAATTTTTCCAGATGACAACTTTATGTGCGCGTGCTGCTCGCTTGCTACCACTTGACGCTGTGTGTGTGCTATTGGCAATTCAGTGGCGTGGTATGCAAAATTATGCTATGAAATATAGAAATATTTTCATAAATTGAGAATTAGAAATTTATAATGCAACATTATTATTATTATTATTATTTTTAAAAATTTTTCATATAAAATTTGTTTGTCACATACGAAAATTTTACTATATTTTTGCTATTCAATTTTTGAAACTTTTGCCGCTTAAGATAATTTTGGTAAATAAAAAACTTTCAGTTAATAGAAACTAGTAAAGGTATTATCTTCGGCCAAGCCGAGACTCACATACCCTACACTGCACTGAAAGTACTTTCCAAATAAATGTTAAAAAGACGTTGAAGTCGAAAATAATGTAATATGATTCAAAGAGGTTGAAAAGTGTTGAAACTGTTGAAAAAATCTCAAAAAGTCTAAAATATATGGAAACCATTGCAGAAAGTTAAAAGAAATTGAAAAAGTCGAAAAAATACATAAAACCAAATATGCCACGCCCACTTCTCCAATTCCGCCTACTTTTGGTTCAATAAATGATATTCGTCATTGACATCCACATACTAAATTTTAGCATAATAGCTTGTATATTATAGTTTGCGATACATGCCTTAATTAACTTTAAAACTTAGGGCGGTGACACACCCACTGATACAATCGAAACTGATCTAATCCAGAAATAGCTTTCCATAAACAAACCTCTTTTAACAACTTTCAGTATGATTGCTTATATATTTCGATAGATATGCCACTTAAGGTATTTTACTTGTATGAGAGGTGCTTCGCCCAGTGGTGCTATTTCGCACGCTTTAGATGCTGACATACCTTATAGCAAGTAATCCACTTACATTAAATTTCATGCCAATTGCTGCAATATTTCTCTTAAAATATCACGTCCAACTTTATGTTAATATGGGTGGTGTCACGCCCACTGATGCAGTCCCGTCAAAATTTATTTGATTTTATAGCTTATAATAATTGACATCTATGCACCAAATTTCATGAAGATTAATCTCATTGCACACTATCTATAGCAATTAACGTTTTTTGCTTATATGGGAGGTGCCACGCTCAACGGTTCTATTGTGCCAAATTTTCGTAATAAGATACCATTTAGCAAGTATATCTGTCATACTAAATTTCATAACGACTACGTTGTTAGTTCTCTAATTATAACGTTTATAAATATTGTAGGCTGTGCCACGCCCTTCAATATGACACCTAAAATTTTTATGAAAACCGAATGTGTCAATTTTGAATTATACGAAATCAAAATTTTCAATTGTTAACACCCTTTTTTCTAATTCCGCCCACTTAAAACACAATTCAAGATATATATGATCTGTATCCGTGTAACAAATTTCATCACAATATCTTGCATGGTTTACGAGCTATGGCGTTATAAAAGTTAAAATTTAGGTCTGTGCCACGCCCCTTTGAGAGCTTCACATATAGCCAATCTAAATTTTGTTTACATGTTCACCAAATCACCAAGTTTCATCAAAATCTCAGCAACTTTTTACAAAATGAGCTGAGGTATATTTACATCGAGTATGGGCGGTAGGTGTGGTCGTGGCTCGATTTCGCTCATTTTTATATGCTAGCAGCTTGCAAGAAGGTGTGATCTGTGTGCCAAATTTCATTGAATTAGCTTGCTTAGTATTCCCGTAAACGTGGCTTCAACAGACAGACAGACTCAGGTGGTGACGCTGATCAATAATATATATACTTTTTTATGCCTGCCACGCCCCCTTCTATGTGTTACAAACGCAATGACAAAGTGAATATACTCTCTGTGTAGGGTATAAAAATCAATTGTTTCGTGAGACCATGAGAGGATTCTGATTTTCAAATAAATTTTGAAATTTTTTTCGCTTACGACAATTTTATTTGTCGGGGTCCGGATCTTAAAAAACTTTGTAATAACTGGCATTTACGATAATTTTGCTAAAGACAACTAATTTAAAAAAAATTTAAGTATTATAAATGGTAAATAAATTCACTTCACTAGTACTTGCATGACATTTCCTGAACTTTTTGTAAATCTTTTCAAAACGACAATTGAAAACAACTACTTTTGGTCACTTTAAATTTCATAAATATGCAATGATATTTGAGACGAAAATCCGCTCAATGTCTCTGTCCAATTGTCTGTCTACTTTTCACATTGTATATCAAATTTTAGCTGCTACTGCTACAGCTACTGGCTTTGGTGCTGCTTCTTCATCTAACCAATATTTTTTTAGGGGTTGCTGTTATGCCGCCTAGCAAATGCCCACAGTTACGTTTTAGATTTCCGCAAGAAACGCACATTTTCATATTATTGTAAACTTACGTTACGTTTTTTTAAAAAAAAAAAAATATTTAAAAAGTTTTGAAAATAAAAATTGTAAAAAATAATTTAAAATTACAACAAAATGATTTGAAATCATATTACATTTTATTGACAACAAAAAATTAAGGAAAATATTTTTTTTCGTACTTTTATGTAAATGCGCTACGTTAAAAAAAAAACAAATAGATAACGTTTAATAAAACATTGCTGTTTTTAATAAGAATGTGAAAATTTAAAAATTAAAAATTACAGTCAAAAATAATAATTTTTTGTTATAACACAACAATTTTGAAGCTTTCAAAGTCTGTTAACGCGCGCCGCAAAAGTTTGAAAAAAGTTTATAAGAATCTGAAAAATCTCCACACTAAAGCTTTGTTTGTGGGAGACGTGCGAGCTTTCTCTTGCCAGAAACAAAGCAGGAAAGAAAAAAGAAAACAACTTTAAACACAAGAAACCGTAAAACTTTATCGCGATTTTCTACAAAACAAATGGTTTTGTTTTATTATTTTATTTTTTACTTTTATTTATCTTAACTATTATCAACAACATACCGCAACGCATCAGTCAAATGTTTTTTTTTTTATCAAAATATAATAAAATAAATTTAAAAACGTTCATATGCGCGTATAACTTTGAAAAGTTTGAATTCATTAACACAAATTTGAAAGCCGTAAAAGCAAAAAGAAGAGCATGACAGAGCTTTTCCCAATGCAACAGGTTGTCATAATTCCGTAGTCGCAAAACGATAAACGGTCTGGCCATAACAAAAGCAACATAGAAATACAAACTTCCACCTGGTGTCGCGAATTTTTCGCAGTCGATCGTTAAGGGCTTGTAAAAGTATAACAAAATTGAATTTTTTTCTTCACGAAAAGTGTGCTACCTACGTTATATTTACAAAAGTTACGCGTCCCGTAGTAAATTTCCTTAAGTCCGACGAACTATTTTAATTAGCGCGGTTTGCAATTACTACGTTTTCTTAACGCGCGCATCATATCGGTTGCTCTTGGAGATTGTCTCTCTAGTGCGATTTCATCTGCGAACAGCAGAAAATATATCGGCCCATTTACGGAATAATATTTAGTGTTGGATTTGAGTGGTAAATAATAATAAAAAAATTATAATTGAATTCACAAAAAGTTTTGCCAAAAACCAACCAAAAAATTTCATTGAAATATTCCATTTTACGCTTGTGATAATTATGAATTACATAATTCTCGTTATCAACGTGACTCAAACAGTTCAACGTGTTAGTGGATATAAAAATTTTCTAGTTGAAAAGCATCTCTAACGAATAACTATAAAGTTTATTACCAATAGGCTTTTTTGACAGAAACCTCGTGAGTGCTTAACTTATTTAAAAGCGTAATCGATAATTTTCTCACAATTAAACATTTTCGAAACTGCACAGACCTGAAACAGCTGTCAGCTGAACACAGAAACTAAGTTTCGGAAATACTTTTTGTTTCAAAATTATTTGCCCTGGTTTCTGTTGGAAAGCCTAAACCTATTCAGTTCATAAAGGGTGATCCAATAAGAGGTTCCTAAACTAAACGATTTCACTAGCTTATGCTTATAAATAAATCTGAAATTTCTTGAAAAAGTGGTTGAGAATTTAACTATTGCTGCAAAAAATTAAGCCGAATATTATTATTATACAATGAATGTCGTAAAATAATATTTTTATTCAAAAAGAAATTGTGTAAATTTACAAGAACAAAAAAAATAAAACAAAAAATTCGGGCCAAAGCTAGCCAAACTAATTTCATCCACTGGAATCATCAGTGACCCTTAAGCCGTTTAGTGAACATTTCAAATCCTATATATGTCTTCTTTTTGACTTGAATTTGTTGCGAGCCCAAACAGAAAGTGCAACAAAGCAAAGCCAATTTGTCGTCTTGAATCACCAAGAAAGCTTGCAACGAATTGCCTGCAAGAAAAGTATAATATCAAACGAGTAACAAGCTTAAAGACACAACCGAAAAAATACTTTTGACTTTGTTTGTTTCATTTTTTGTTTGGTTTCGCAACAAATTCATGCAACAAAAAAAATATATCAGACTCACTCATCTGCTTCAGGGTCACTGATGATTTCATTTGGCAGTAAAATCAGCTCAACTGAGCAGGAAACTCAGTTTTTCCTTTTATTTTTGGTCAACTTTGTATGATCTCGAACTGCACAGTAAAATTTATATTTAATTCTATTTTATTAAATGCTAACTATGCTGAATTTCACGAATAATTTATTTTCAGTGTATACTCAATCTAATTTTACTCGTATTTATATAAACAATTACAGTTTATCACTTTGCCTTGAATTAACTATAAGTATTTATGGCTGAAACGAATTATCACATGATAAACATTAGACTCAGTCGAGCATTTTAGAAGGAACTTTCTTAAAACTAAATGCCGTATTAAAGAAGTTTCGCCCCGTTTTATGACAAAATTTTCATATAATTCATTAACAATAAAAAAGTGGGTTACGTAGAAGTAAAATAATTGAAATGTCAAAATGTGATGTATTTTATGTTGTAAAAAGCAACGTAAAACGGATGTTACACAGACATCGGCATTGTAAAACAAAAGTAATTAACTTTTTTCATAGACTCCTCAGCTGGTTTTAGCGGCTTATTCAATTAAGTTATCATAAAACATTATCATTAATAACAAACAAATTGGTTGCCATTGTTTAAATGATAAAATGATAAAGCTGGAAGAAAGCAAGAAAACCACTATCAATACTCGTTATTTTTGAAAGACCTGACGGCATCATTGTGTAACAGCGTCTTTTGCTGTTGTTACTTTTTATTGAAGGAATCTTTTTTTTTTAATTTAATTTATCACATATTTGCACAAGTGATCAATCAAGTTCGTATTGTACGCGTCGTCGTTGTTATAATTGAAAGTAGCGTAAATTTCTAACATTTTTTTTTTACATTAATGAAAATAAAGAGATTCACTTTCATGCGAGCACAGTACGGTGTTGATAATGTGAACATAAAGAATTATGCTACAATAATATTGTTGGTATTTAGTAGAAAACTTTCCATTTGTATAATAGGTAAGCAGAGCACAATTTTAATATATTTTCGCTACTGTTGACATTATCAAATGAGTACTGTATGATTGTTATTACTACTTTTCTACTTCATTTCATTTCAATTAACTTACAAATGTCTATGTAGTTGTGTTTGTTTCACGCTTGTTTATTATTATTGTTGTTGTTTTCCTCTACTTTTTCTTTATTGCTTCGGTATTTTTTGTATTTGTCTAAATAATTATATTCGATTGCATGAAATACTAATAAAATAATTTTACTCCATATCAGGTGAATGAATGCGAGAATTTGAAAAATGCCTTGTGCGAATAGCAACAAATTGAAACACTTTTGCAATTTTATACTATATAATTTATATGAAACATGTGACTAGAACAGGATTGCCAAATATTCAAAACAAAAAGTATACAAATGCTATGAATGTTTTGAAAATTTACCATTTTAAGAACAGTATTTTTTATTAATCAGGTGTGTCAGGTATACAGGGTTAGGCGCATGAATGTTACCTATTCAAATGACCATAACTTATAGTTTGAAATTATTTTTTATTGATTTAAATGACAAAAATGTGTGGAAATAATCAAAAAACTAGAATCCGGTTACTTTAGCTCGATGTGGCCACTTTTTGCCTTGACTATTGCCTTCAAACGGTCAAAAAACGAGTTGCATGCTGCACGAATGTGATCTTCCGGTATTTTGGCCCATTCCCGTAAAATGGCTTTCTTCAGCGCATCCATACTGGCATATATTTTAGTCCTCACCTTGCTCTCTAAGATGGCCTAGATGGAATAGTCCATCGGTTTTGCGTCTGGTGAATTTGAGAGCCATTGTGTGGACGAAATGAAGTGTGGAACGATGTTTTTCAACCATTCTTGGTTCACACGAGCTTTATGAGATGCTGAGTCTTGTTGGAACGTCCATGGTCTGCGACCGAAATGTTTGCGTGCCCACGGTTTTAAAGTAGCTTCCAACATATTTTCCCGATGATGCTACGCTGGGATATTTTTCAGTTCTTTGGCCATTTGATTACCACTACGACGTGGATTTCGTTCAAGCCGAGCCTTCACTTTCCGCACCATTTCAGTCGATGTTGCATTTTTTTTTTTGGTCCACCACCATAGCGTTTGGCAACGCTACCAGTACCATTATAATGAGTTATGGTACGATAGACAAACATTCTATTCACTTTGAGATGTTTGAGCTCACGTTGTGATTTTCCAGCCAAATATAATGCAATCACACTATTACGTTTGAAATCCATTTCGGAAAACTTTTCTTTAATAAAACTTAGACGCAAATGCTTTTGGCGGCTTTTAAACAATATAATGAGCTGTCACTGGTATGAATTTGACACAGTTGTCTTTTTCGGTTTGCCAGATGTATCGGTCTGAAGTTGGTAACAGTTCATGCGCCTAACCCTGTATATATGTATATATTTTGTTCCATATTTTTCTTTTTCTATGAACTGAGAATTCTGTGTGAATTCTTGCAAAAAGGACTACTCCCATCAAAAAGCTTAAACTTTTATAACTTAGCATTTCTTGTACTATAACTAGTTATGGTACTCGTACATATTAATACTTTTTTCTAACAAAAGGACACAATTTTGACATCTTTTTTTATTCAACAGAAATTGAAAACTAATGCCTCAAGTTCTGTGTAAATTTCAGGTATTCCTTGACAAAAAATTTTTGGTCTCATAAAATTTCTACATTCTCGGACACATTGATTTTTTCAGATGCCAGAATCCATAAAATACTTGTGTTACAAGCATTCAGTTGAACCAAGTCAAGCCACTCTACGTTGTACCAGTTTTTATATAGGTTTTTTTTACTCATTTCTTTTTTTTCAAATTAATTTCTTTTTCAAATATTTTCTCATATAATTTTTTGAGTGTAGAAAAAAATTGAAAAACACTTTTATACAAATTCAAGTGCTCTGAAGCTTATCAAAAAGTCAATAAAATATATAAACAAAAATGCGCTAACCAAAAACAATAAAAATTCTTACAATAAGGAATAACAAAAGAAGTCAAGAACGCAAAATTACGTATCGCTCTTCTTTCAAAGATAAGTGATAATGAAAAAAACCGAAAATCGTTAAGTAGATTACGACGATTAAGTTGAATTTTGAAATGATTTCTGTACTCCACGACATCTATTTACGTCTGGTAAGGTTTTGGAATGAAAGAAAGAATTTAAAAGCCAATGCTGTGCCACAAAAATAATCTCAAATAGTATTTCGCATTATGTCGTATTGTAAATATTAGCTTTAGTTTGTCAATACCGAGAAAAATATTTTATTTCGCAAAACAACATGCCGAGTTTCTATGGCAGATTGGTAAAAGTAAAGAAGAAAAATTAATTTATAAATAAAAAATAAATACAATAAATATCAGAGCAAGTTCATAAATGAATAAAGTTTTTCTGTGTAAAAGAAACTGACACAAAAAGATAATTTTGGCGTCATAAAAATTATATTTTAAAATCGCCAATATAATTTTCAATGCTATATAGGCCAATTTTCGCGTATCAAATAGATCTAGTTTTTTTGCATGGCCTGCAAGTGGAAGACATAATGATTTATGATTTTATGGAAATATATTTCAAGTTCTATTCAACTAAGCATTCATTTTTCAAAGTAGTTTTATCTAGCCTTAAAGTGTAAAGTGTAAATACCTTAGCTTCATTATGGCTACACAAAGTTTTATGGTGTCATAACGTATTGTAATTATGTCCTTGAGTTGCTTTGTTTAACATGTCATATGAGTAAAATTTAGTTTTTAGAGCTTTATAATTTGATGTTTAGTGCGATGCATCTTTGTTCACATATGCATTTAATTAATGGCAGCTTAATACCTAAGCTTTGAGCTTAAGAAGTTATGATTTTATGAAATTTATGTGAAACTACCACCAAAAATATAAAGGAAGACACTTTGTAATGAAATCTTAGAAATCTTAAGATACTCAAGATACATGCAACTCATATTTGGGATCTGCAGTTACATTAATTTCATTTGTGGAAACCATCAATTTCTCTGAAAAATTTTAGGCAATAGCATACCAAGCTGAGTATGAAACTATATTTACATTGGATTTTTGTTCACAAATTCAGATTCATCTTAATCTACTCATATGCTTAAAGTTTTGGGTTGCACTAGCAAATTTTACTAAGTAGAATTCTGATAATCATAATCGAGACAATCATAATTCAACATGTCGTATGAGTGACATTTAATTATTTTGCAACATATGAAAATCTATTGCACTTTGAATTATAATATTTCAAGTGCGTTGCAATTTCGCATATATATTTTTATCTTTATAACCTTTCCCACTCTTTCCATATTCAATAAAAATATCTAATTTTCATTTATGGTCACTGTTAAAATATGTTATTTCTTATGAAAATAGTAAGCGAAAACTAAAAGTTTGCAAGAGCAAAAAAATTCTTACTAAAGAAAGTTCACTTCCTTATGCGTTTTCAACAAATAAAATTAATTAAAAAACTATTTTTATACGGAAAATTGTGGTTTTTGGCAAAATTTTGTAACATCTGAATAATTTGAAGTGAAAATTTGAAAATGTGTCAAAATGAAAATCCATTTTTTTAGCGCTTTAAAATGCAGCAGCCATTGCATTTACTCGGTTTTCCTCATAATAATCTCGTGGTCGGTGTAACCGCTGTTGTTGGCTTCATTGGCGGTGTTTATTTGCTAACAACACAAACACAAAATATTATTAGGTAAGTGTATTATTACCACTACTATTACATATTAACTACTTTTTTAGCCATTCACTTTTAAATTTGTTATCAATCAAATAAAAAGCGCAATAAAAATGACAGCATTAATTACAGTGTAATGGAAAAATGGCAAACATTTAAAGGCAATTCAATAGTTTGCAAAAACAAAATAAAGAAATATTAAAAATAAAGCAAAATTTTTTAAACAAATGAGCGCACAACATGACATCAATTAAACAGCATAAAATGTTGCATGTTCATATCATATAGTGATTGGTGCGATATAACAACTTGCTGTTGTTGTTGATGCGACTTAAAGCGTTCAATCAAATGTCAAATATGACAGCGCAAGCGGTGCTTGTTGTTATTATGTACAAATTTAATCATTTTAGTTTTTTCAAGTGTTTTTTTTTTTCTTTTAAAATGAACGGTAGTATGAGTTATAACTCGAAAACTATGAATATTTTCCTAGTCGTTAATGTTTGTGATTAAAGTTTAGGGTGGTTCCAATATGACTTGGAACATTCAAGTAATTCTTTATGCAACCCTAATTTAGAAATTTTGAACATTTTTTCAGCGAAGAGAATTTTTTGGGCAATTAAATCTTTCAACCCATTTAAATCTCCTGGGCCAGATGGGCTGTTTCCAGCTATGCTACAGCATGCTGGTAAATTTTTAGTACCTTGGTTACAAGTACTTTTTCAAAATTGTTTAAAGCTGAAAGTGCTACCTAAGTCTTGGCGCGAGGCGAGGGTGATTTTCATACCAAAAGGTGGAAAATCCAGTCACATTAAAGCAAAAGATTACAGACCTATAAGCCTAACATCTTTTCTTCTTAAAACGTTTGAACGGATTATAGAATCCTATATAAGGGGATCACTAAGCCAAAATTTCCTCTCTAAATCGCAACTTGCTTATCAAAAAGGCAAATATGTGGAAACAGCACTTCATTCTGTGGTTCCTTTTATAGAAGGCGGCCTTTGTTTTCAAGAATACACTCTTGCAGCGTTTCTGGAGATTGAGGGCGCTTTCAATAATAATGTAACCACAAGTACAATAATATCAGCTCTAACAAAAGCAAGATTCACTAGCAAAGCAAGGTGCCCAGTCAGATTCACAACTCACTTTTATCCTTAACTCGGAGTGAATGCAGGCTTTTGGCCAGAGCTATGACCGGCCACTGCCTAATTGGGCATCACGCTTTCAGGTTGGACATCGTATCCAATGACTGGTGTAGAAATTGTCATGAACCGGAGGAAGAGGAAACCATGAAAAATCTTTTGTGCACTTGCCCTGCTTTGGCAAGTAATAGACTAAAATACTTCGAGCAGCCATTTTTTTTATACCTGAATTAACTAAATAAAATACACCTGAGTGAAATCAAAGATTTGCTGTAACAACAGGCACCTTCATGTTGGACGTGCACCACAATGAAAGGACCAGAATTTACTAATAAGACTTTAGCAGAGAGTTTGTGAACCCTGTGGTCTATGTGAGGATATGGCCGCCACCAAAACCTAACCTAACCTAACTTAGGGTGGGCTGAAAATTTGATTCGCAAACATACTGAGATGTTATTTATGTAAGAAAGGGACAACACAGAAGCATACGATTTGAAAACACTGCCTTTGAAACTTTTTTGAATTTTTTTTTTTTTCTTTCTTTTCATTCCACTCCATTGTTGATACCCTTATTTAATTAAGCTCATGCCAGCTATTTGCAGTTATATAATCACTTTATTTGCACATATTTCATTTTGTTTCATTTTATTTTACGTTTTACGAGCAAATTTTTCAATTTGTTTTCTTTTAGATAACAGCAACAACATTTTTCACTCCGTAAGTCGCATGTCGTACAAATGTTTTTGTCTCCATATAGTCCGTCCACTTAAATCACTTTTTAATCGCACACACACACGCACACACACATTTGCCTCCATTTTTTCATACATTAAATTTTGCTTTGAATTATGGAACAATCGCGCTGACTTGACTGACCATTCGATTGGTGCTGCTTCCGCACTAGAAATTTCTGATTTTTTTTTTAAGCTGGCTGCCGCCATCAGCTTAAGTTGGCTATTAGCGTTTTTGTTGTTGTTGTTGGCAATGGTGACACTTGTGGTGTTGCCACTATGAACCATCATCATCGTAAACTATGAAACGGCAAAACTAAATTCTAATCGATTTTTAAGTTTTTTCTTCTACTCTTTAACACATTACGATTTTTCTTTTGCTTCCCTTTTTAAAGTGATTTTCCATTACGACTTAGAGTGTGTGTGTGTCTGTCTTTAGCGCTAATTTAGCTGTTTTTTTTTAATGGCTGGAACGTGTCTTTAATTGTAGTTGGTTTCATATGTTACTTTTATACTTTTTGTCGTTTTACTCCATTTGGTTGTCAGTCAAGTTCAAAAATGCCCGCGGAATTTTTGATAAATTGATTTTTGTCAAATTTTTAAAAGACTTAGGCAACGAACTCGTTTAAGACTTGTGCGAATTTTATTTTCAAATGTTTGATGATTGTTCGAGAATTTTTGTGCTCGCAAAAAGCTATAGACGAAAAAACATCTAATCGAGACTTTGAAATGTGGAGGCTTTGAAACTTACCAGTATTAATGATTCTAAAGAACAGAAAAGGAAATTTCTTTAATTTGTAGGAAAATCTTTATCCCTAGCACGATAAGATTATGTTGTCAATATTTTTTATAAGAAAACCCTTGAAGTTAGAGACGTTAAACTCGGATTAAAGATCAAGGGAGCCACTGAAATGATATTCTCTTTGGAACATTATTGCATCGATTGTATATATGTACATAAAAATTAAATAAAGATTGTTGTTCTCTCACATTTTAATTTTATTTAATTTAAAAAAAATTCTTTATATGCAAAAAAAAATCCTCCTCGCTAGACCGAAGAATTCAAAATAACAAATTTTGAAAATTTTGGGATTTTTTACAAAAATAAAAATTTTGTACAAAAATATAACTTTTCTTATTTATATTCAAACTCAAACGTTTCTGCATGGAAATGATCAAATTTTCATGTTTCCGCCATGGTGCTAAGGTAGATGTATAAGAAAAGGTTAATTACATTTGACAAAATGCGTTTTCCTTTCCGCAATGTTGAAGTGATGAGGAAAAGAAATTATCTCCATTTTTATTTCTGACACTAGGTGCCTCTATATTTGCTTTTTTAATAACAGAAAAATAACCTATAATATTAAAAAAAAAACTGCTTGCTCCTACATTACTGTGCATTCCATAAAAAATTATAAAATTTAATTTTAAAAATGGCAACACTATGCAAAGGCTTAACGGCATTACAACAACAAATATAGAATTCTTCAACTGTGAAATGCCAAACATTAGAACGGATGTAGCGTTCATCATGTTTTGTGCGGATACTTACGACAAATGCGACTTAAATTCCAAATAAAAAAACATAACAACAACACAATAGAGTTCAATAAACAAACAAACATGCGGACTACTAAAATGGGTGTGTGACAAACAAACAAAAAAAAAAATGGTCAATTGCCATGGGTTAGTGATCAATAAAAATCAGTTGGTTATTGCATAACTAAAAATTCCATTTGAATATGGCTTTACCATAAAGGTGATTAGAAAGAGAACTCTCCGTTATGAGGTATTGGAAAATTTTATTTTATTGCAAATTAAAAAAAAATTCTAAAGTTTCGCTGTGACAATATCACAAAGAGCAGCTGCAATTATTACAAATGGCGACTCATTCTCTTTCACAAAGCATAGTAAGAGCAACCTAACAATCACCATAACCATTATCACAACTTGTTTCAGACATCATTGGATAAAGTAGTTCAATTCTATACATAGAAACTTCTCTGCCCTTAAAAGCAAAAATATAATGAAATTATTATTTTTTTTTAACCATTATTTTGTCATTCGATCTAATGAGCTACAATCAAATGAGAAGGTCAAATTTACTCACAACTATGCATACTCTCTTATGAACATATAAATTTGGTGGTTCTCTTTTTTGTGTAATTTATGCACAGCTGTTGTTATTGTTTGTTGCATGCTCGCTCTCCACCTTCATTTCCTGTCATGCTATTGAATATTGAAGGTACAATGGACAACCACAAAATTGGCAAAACCATCCATGGCATTTAATTGTACAGCAGCGCGCCCACAAAAAAAAAACGTTCACCTGTTGTTGCTGAGAATTTCAGTTTGAAGTCGGAGTTAAAACAACACGTACGGACGCGGTCAAATACATTGCGGAAGGTTTCAGTTTCGAAAGGGTTGCTACAAAAACAAAATAACTGAAAGCCCAAAAAATATATATAGCGAAATGCATTTTTGCATGTTTCTTAAAATTTGATCAAAAGATTATTTTTTAGAAAAACAGCAGTTGTTGTACATAGTTGTAGTTGTGTGTTCAAAATAGAAATGTTTCCAGTGAAACTAAATTTGTGAAACATAACACGAATTTCTTTAAATTTGTGCTACTTGTTGTAATGAGTTTGGAATTCTACGCATTTCCACGCAGGTAAAAGACAAAACTACTTTGCGAAAAAAAAATTTTAAAAATTCAAAGAATATTTTCAACTTAACATGGAAAAAGGAAAGAAAGGTCTTTTTTGTAATAAATTTATGTAGCACTACGATTAAAAATAAACATAGTGTTTTTGAGAATATTTAGCTCGTGAGCTAAGCTCTGCTCTGACCTCATATTGAATAGAAAAAAAACAGCTCAGTTTCAAATTGTAAACCTCTTGAAATTTTTATATTATATACAGCCAATCTATTGCCATTTGAATATTATGAACTGAAGAACAAACTTTTTATTCCAATCGAAATGTTATAGCGCAAAAACTCGAAAACTCGATCAAAATTGCATTGCAATCAAAAACACATTTTAAAATGCTTGTTTTGTTTACTCTTCACAATAATTCAAAAGCAGGGTTGCCAATCTGGCATGCACATCTGGCATGTCATTCTATTAAACATTCGATCATTCCTCTTTTCGTCACATTGTGTATACTTGGTTGTTTGTTTTAGTGTCATTTCATTTATTACAATTCTGTTTTCAGCATGGACCGTAACGATTATGAATTTTATGATAGAAATCACTGCATAATCGTTATTCTGGATTTAAATTTTTCGATCAAAAATAAACGTTATTTTGAATTTCCATTCTTTTCAATCAAACATAATGGTTATTTTGATTTTAAATTTTTTTCGATCAAAAATAATCGTTATATTGGATTTTTATTTTTTCGATCAAAAATAAACGTTACATTAGATTTCTGTTCTTTTCGATCAAAAATAGTAGTTATATTGGATTTGAATTTTTTCGATCAAAAATAATCGTTACATTAGATTACTATTCTTTTCCATCAAAAAATTCGTTATTTTTAATTTCTAATGTAACGATTATTTTTGATCGAACAAAATTTTAATCTAAAATAACGATTATTTTTGATCGAAAAAATATAAGTCCAATATAACAATTATTTTTGATCGAAAAAAAATAGAAATCCGATATAACAATTATTTTTGATTTTTAAAATAAAAATCGAATAATTACAAGTCATGTCATATATCTAGGCTTCTCGTCAAAAGAAATTCATCTGTATAGGTACTCAAACTCATAGAAAATAACGATTATTTGCGGTCCCTGGTTTTCAGTTACATTTTACATTTAGATATATTACAGAAGTAACAAGCTCTTTCGTTACAATATATTTAAACTCTTGAGTCTAAAATAATATACTATTTATACCAAAATGTTTTACAAATGCAAAATTATATTTTTAATAAAAAGTTTATATATATATCTACTAACAACAAACTTAACTATTTTGTAACATAATATGTAACAATTTCTTTTACGAAAGGTGAAATTGTCCATAGTTTTATATATTCCATTAAATGTAACATTATATTAAAACTTAAAAAAAAATTGTTATACATATTCCAATTTTGCACAACCTGTTGCGGTAGTCTGTCTATTACCAAAAGTAGAATTCATTCACGTAAGCAAACTAAATAAAATTATACTTATGGTTACACTTTCTTGACAAGTCTTAATAAATTGATAGCAAAGTGTGAACAGACAGCGTTAACAACATGAATACTGTTTTGATATTTTGTCGCTTTTTACTTCAATTTCATATTAATATAGTTATAGCTATAAAAAAAAAAAAGAAATATTTTCAAGCTTTTAATTGCGACAGAATGAAAAAAGAGCGTTGTAGAAGTAATAATTTGAAGTATTCATTAAAACGGTTTAAAAATATGAGCGCCATTATAAATGGGCCAAAAAGCCAGCGGCAGTGAAGCGCAACTTTCCTCAAAGGCCGACGATAGAATGAACGAGTGATAGTTTTTTTTTTACTATATCACGCGCAGTTTGTGGCATATACATAACTAGAGGAAAGCTAGTAAAGCGGAGGGAAAAGCAGTGAAATTTGGTTGACATTGAACTATTTTTTTAATGTTTTATTTAATGATTTAAAAACAGTATATAAATGATTTAGTAAACCACAAACATTTTTAGCATTGCATTAATTTAAATAGTGTTGAGCTGTTGGATTTTAATGCAAAATAAAACAATAAATTAAATTTTATTGTTTCAAAATTTAAATTAGACAATTGTTTTAATTGCAGCATTTGATGACATTTTTATTTGAGTACAGTAACTTTTTCATTGGGGTATGTCTTATTTTAAATGTTTTTTTTTTTTTTTTGAATAATGGCAAAACTTACTAAGTAAATTATTTAGCATAAGCGTAATTTTCAAAAGAGCGATCATATAAGGAATAAAATTTCAAAATTCGACTATTTCGATATTTTTGCACACATTTTCTATGTAAAATTTTTTTTTTAATTTTGTAAATAAATACTTCTACTAACGAATAAAAGTTAAGCGAAAAATCTGTTACTTTCAAATAAAAATAGTTGCAGTACAAAAAATATTGCCTACTTGTAGGCTTCACATAACAGCGTTAAAATGTTGACAAGCTTTGGATGTAACCAAAAGTTATAAACAAAACTTTTTTGTTTACTCAACAAAGCAACAGCTTAAGCTGTTATTAGGATTGCGAGGTGTTTCTACTCGAAGTTACCAAGTGAAGCAAAAAATTAACCGGTATCTAACAAAGTTTCCCGAAAAAGAAATTATCTGGGCATATTCACTTTGTCATTCCGTTTGTATCGCATAGAAGGGGACGTGGCAGGTATAGAAAAGTCTATATATTATTGATCAGCGTCACCTCCTGAGTCGACATAGCTATGTCCGTCTGTCTGTCTGTACGTTTGTCTGTTGAAATCACGTTTACGGGAAAACTAATCAAGCTAATTCAATGAAATTTGGCACACATGTCACACTTTCTTGCAAGCTGCTAGCATGTAAAAATGTAAAAATGGGCGAAATCGGGTCACGACCACGCCTACCGCCCATACTCTATCTAAATATAACTCAGCACATTTTGAAAAAATTTGCTGTGATTTTGATGAAACTTGGTGATTTGATTTGGCGTGGCACAACCCTAAATTTTAACTTTTATAACGCCATAACTCGTAAACCGTTCAAGATATTGTGATGAAATTTAGTGTACGAATACAAATCATATATATCTTGAATTGTGTTTAAAGTGGGCGGAGTTGCAAAAGTGGGCGTGGCACATTTTAACAATTGAAAATTTTGGTTTCGTATAATTCAAAATTGGAAAATTCGATTTTCATAAAAGTTTTAGGGATGATACCACTATTTAATTTGTATTCTATTTTTTCAATATTTTCCATATCCTTTTGACTTTTTCAAGCTTTTAACTTTTACCAATATATTCCATATGTATTTTTATCACTTTTTTAAACCTCACTCAACTTTATTCGACATTTTCTTAATATTTTTGACTTTTTCATCAATTTTTCAGCGTTTTCCAAATATTTACGAATTTTACTATATCTTTCAACTTTTTTCAATGGTTTTCATATTTTTTAGACTTTTTCAATTTTTTTTTTTCACTGTTCCATCACTTTTCAATATTTTTGAACCTTTTTACATTATTTTCGACTTATTAAACCTCTTCAACCTTTTCAACGTATGTTTAGCATTTCTTTGAAAAGGTACTTTCAATGCAGTGTAGAGTATATGAGTTACGGCCTGGCCGAAGATAACACCTTAGCTGGTTTTTAACTTCCAATTACGTTAAAGTTTTATGTAATGGCATAAAATGAAAATAGATATAAAATTAAAAAATCTTTCTCTAAAAAGTTTTATAAATACTGCAACAATAACAAAACAAAAAATATTTTGCCTGCGTTACCAGACGCAAACAAAAATCTTCAGTTGTTCTCTATAAAATATAATATCAAAATTTAAGCTTAAGTCTTGTAGTTTTTGTTTATTAAGGGGTGTTACATTTTTTGAAAACATTTAAGCAAAGAACCCTAAGATTTATAGATTTCAAATCGAAACAAAAAAAGGTATGAAGCCAGCAGAACCGGATTAAGTGGATCAATTTATTTTAGATATTACTTCTTAAACAAAAAATGAAAAGAAACAAAAATCATAAGAATTTGAATGTCTAACACAAATCTATTACATTTTTGTGCAACATTTTGTAGTGTAAAATATGCACACAGAGATACCAAAATGTAAATTTGGGAACAATATATTGATATCGATGCATAAATAAATATATTTCGGTTGCTTTAAATTTCCTTGTATTCATTATAACCAGCGTAGAAGGAAAATTCCACAAGAATTTTTATTCAAATTGTGTAATTTTCTGCTGACTGGCAGCACTGGATATACTATAAGCATCTTTGTTTATCAAATAAAGCACATTCCATGTTGCTGACAGCTTCACCGCTATTCTACGTTAACAACTTCACTCTCTTTACATCAGTTAGCAACATCAAGCCAGCAAACGCTCTGTTTAATTTGGTGGGTAAATAGTAAACGATAAACCAATAAAATGCAAGCGACGAGGTTATTGCCTTCGCCGTCACCCAACAACGTTACCACCGCTACACTGTCGTCATCATCGTCAATGGGTGTGACGTGATAGATATTTTGAAATTGTTCGACAGCGTAAATTCACGCAATCCAATAGTTTTATCGTGTGCGGGGCATATAAATTTCAGTGTGTGCGTATGCCCAGTAGGAATAAATTTTTTTTATGATGATTTTTTTTATATATGCGACAAACTGTGAAAAAACCGAAAAATGTTGAAAAGTCAAAATACGTTAAAAATGTTGTCGAAATCGAAAATTGTTGAAAATTCATGAATCTGTCAAAAAATATTTAGGAATCAAAAAATTTTGAAAAATTCGAAAAGACCTAATAATTGTTGACCTTAAATGAAAATGAAAAGTCGAAATTTTTGAATGCTAATAATGTCAAGTCTAAAAATCATAAACGTGAGCGATACTTTTCAGCTGATTCACTTCAGTATAGATTTTCTTTCATATCCAACCGTAGAGATATTAATAAATTATTTAATAAAAATTTTTAAATTTATAGAAATTTTCAATATCAATGAATTAAGATCTCATAAAATCTTTTAAATTTCTTAAGTTTTCAATATTTCCCGAAAAAAAGTCATGTAGTCTGTGACACCATTGACATAGCTTGCTATTGGGTCACTTGTTCGTGTACCTCTCTATGTGTGACTATTATATAATATGATATTAATTCAAATGAAATTAAAATCGAAAGTACCCTCAACTCCCACTTTATTTTTCATTTATTGTCAGTTGGTTGTGTTTTCAACTTAAATTACAATGCAACAAAGTTAACATGAAATAAAGTGGTGTGCCTTGTTATTGTTATTGTTAATGGGGCTGAATTTATTATTGCTGTTGTTGTATTTTTATTTTTATTGCATTTAGTACATTATGTGTATTTTAATTGAATTTATTAAGTAACTCAGAGGTCGTCCGGTGCAAGTAAATTGTTATTTAAAACCATAACAGCAGCGACACTTGTAGTGGCTTCTTATACAATACTTTTGATTTGATTGATTCGTAGTGAAATCTAATGTTTTTGCATATTTGCATAGCTGAAGAAGAAGAAAATGATGACCACACATTAGGTTTCTTTTGACATTATTGATTTTAAATTTGGGGTAATATCATATATGTGATAAATTCGTTTGATGTATGAGAGATTATTTTATCTGCTATTAATATTTTGTTAACTAGTTTATATTCAGAACTTTTTTTTATTTAAATTGACTTAATTTTTTTTTTATTTTAAATTCTTTTATCCAGCAAGTTCTAGTGGAACCAGTAGTAAAATATAAAAACAAAAATATCTATAAAAACTTTGACGACTCAGAGGATTACGAAGTAAACAAAACGTCTGTGTTGTTTTTTTTCTGCTCCTTTTTTGTATGTTTATTAATGCAGAAACATATCGTAAACAAATCATAATAAATAAATAAATTTATTCAAAAGTTTTATGGAGCAAAACAAATTAAATATTTTATAATTATAAATAACAGCAAAGGTATAATTTATGTGCCTTAGTTATTGCAGCGATAAAAAAAAAAACTTGATACAACATCTTTAGCAAAAAAATTTGTAATCTCAATTCTTGAACTAAAAGATTTTTTTTGAATATTTTATTGGAGTTTTGAGAAAAATTTTTGAATATGCTACTACTTTTCTACCTTTGTAAGATGCATACCCCCGAAACGTCAATATGTAAGCTATTGTTCGAATTACAATTTCTACTACTGACAAAATTTTGCCAATAGGCTTAATAATTAAATAATCCAGCCATCACAATTGAAGACTCCCGGTCCCGGTATTCTTTATCACATTAATACTTAACCAGAGAAAAATTCGCCTACCATGAAGCTACTGCTGGTATTGCTGGGAAAATTTTCAGTGTTTTTAAAGTTATCTTACATACTCGTACTATCATTAATTCTTGTTTACTTTTTAGAGACAACCAAAAAAGTAGAATATTGAATCTATTTTAGTAGTTTATTTTTTAACGAGGTTGAAAATAGCAGTTTTAATGGCATTCGCAAGTGCCTACTTTTTTAACGACGATAAAAGTTAATAGGGTGAAAACAATAAAGAAATACATTGCATTCGTGTATTTGAGGGGGTGCTCAAACCTTTTGCACTAAAAAGCTGAAATTTTGGCAAACTTTTATCAAATTTTGGCTATGTGCTTCAGCATATATGACTACTTTCATTTTTTTAGAATACCCTAATGTACATACATGAAAATAATTTACAACAAGATATAGGAATATGCATTACAGAAACTCTTAATTATTGTTATAATTAATATAATAAATTCAGTCATCACTGATTTTCCAAATAAATACTGCAAAATTCAACGTAGTTATTTTCGCAAAACGTTTGCATTATTGGCCGTTTCAATTCTCAAGTCGCACACTTCATCATATTGATGCTTATGAGTTTTGTTAATTACTTTTAATATTTTTTCGCACAAAGCGCACTTTAGTTAATAAACTCTCCATTGTAAAGGCAAAAAAAAACAATTGAAGAAACGTGAGTTTTACTTGAGCTTTGTAAACAGTAAAATTATCTCGTGAATGCGGAAGCTTTGACTTGAAAAAATAATTCGAGTTCTTTGGAGATACACAAAAGTACTAAAGCGCGTGGTTGGACCGTGGCGCGGAAAATACGAGATACTACGCTAATTGAAGATGTAAACAATAAACAGTAAAACAAGATAAATACACGTTATAAATTATGATAATTAATAATTGCGTTAATTTGTATCCAAGCATGTTTCAATGATAGCTGCTGCAGTTTAAATATTGCCAAATTTGGTCAAAACAAATAAAGGTGTTTGCGAAATGAGCTATGCTGATTTTCTGATGACAAAGAGGTTCAATGAGTGAATAAATAGAATAAACAAAACCTTCATGGATTTTTGAGAAATTTTATGTCATTTGCCGTCAATAGAAAAACTTCAATTAACAAAAATTAAGGTGAATCAACCTTATAAGGGTTAAGTTAATAATTTTTTATTATTATTATAATTAGTGAGTTAGTTGCTCCCAATGAGCTTTATTAAAACTTTTAAAGAGTGTATCAATAGCACTTTATAATGTTTATGTAAATAAAAGTCTATTTTTGTGTGAAAAGTTTTTGAATTCTTTATTGAATGTTATTTGGGTGATGGCATTTATTTGTGAAAAATAAATATCAGTCAGATTTATGCCACCTCTTCTGCGGCACAACTAAAATACACCAGCTTTTTTACGGTTTCTATCCATTTTCGTATTAGAGCAAAATTTTATGTAACAATTTAAAAAAAATATAAGTATGTACATTTACTACATCTTTTAAGACATTGAATTCATGATCCAATAACGAAGCAAGTTTTAGATCTATGGTGACTTTTTTATACCATTTTCAAGCAACATAAATCGTTGTGAAATCAGCTGTCAGACGAAAAAGTATTGCGAAACATATATTGAATTAATCCCGGGATTCAATTGTACTAATCCCGGGATTTTCGGGACAGGAAAAAGGCCGGGATCCCGAGATTGGCATCGCTAGTGTGTATGTATTTTATAAATATGTACCTAGAAGCAAACTTAGTTCTGCTGCCTAAGGTTCAAAAGGTATTAAGTAGAAACTGAAAACAAGCAAACACATCTTAAAATGAGCAAAACAATTTGAAGTTGTTTATCTTTTTCCTCTGTAGTTGAAGTATTTTTAGAAAAACATTTATCTCGTTTTAGTGTTTCTTTCTATTTAAACACTGTAATTAAGTAAATCTATCTATCGCATAATAAAATTTCAAACAAAAAAGCAAAGAAAAAAATTAAGTAAAAGCAAAGGGTTGAAAAATTAATACAAATTTCACAGCGTCATGCAAAACATTTGTTTATCAAAAAAAAAAAACTTCGTTAAAAACAAAACAATAATTTTAATATTTTTTTTTTTTTCAAAAGAAATAAAAACAACAAATCTGCTACTCACTGAGCTCATCAACGTGTTGCGTGCGCTGTGACTCCGCAACATTGAATGTTTCTTAGTGTTGTGCATAATTGTTAGTTTTCGGTTATTCGTTATCACAGATACGGATATTCGATAAAACGGATAATTTTTATTGATTAGCGTTGAAACACATTGAGGAGATTGCCCAAGTGACATTCTTTGCAAAGAAAACTTTAAATGCGCACTTACAGCGCTGTATACAGCGCATTTAATGTTTTTTCTGCAAAGAATGTCACTTGGTTTTTGGTTTTTGGCTATATTTTCTTACAGCTTTCCAATATTACAATTTATTTTTCGCTAAGCGTGAAAAATAGTTACTTCAGATAAAACTCAACAAAAATAATTGCCGCTTAATATTTTTATTTAATATGTCTTTAATCCGTTTAAAAGCATAAAAAACCTTCACTTCTTAATTTCTTAGAAGAAGGAAATATATGTATGTATCTAGCATGCGGGGGCTACGTCACTGTGAATCAGCTCTTGATTTTAAATATTTTTGATAACCGGATTTTATTATTTCACCTATGTGTAGTATATTCTTGTCAACATTATCACAGCTGGTGTTGCTGGTTTACAACCCGGTTAGTTTTCTTTGAATTTGTTATTGTTGTCATTATCGCTACTAAGTTAAGCAGCTGCTGCTGCTAAGCTTTAGCGCTCTCACAGCACCACATTTGCGAATTTAAATTCACAACAAAACCAACAGTCGTGCGAGAAAGTCGTCACCGCATTTTTTATCGGCAAGATATAAAGTTTTTATTAACGTGGCGCGAAATTGAAAAAAATTGTTAATAAAAAAGTTTTAAAAATTTATAATACTGAAATCAAAAAAGGCGACAGTAAAAGACGAAAAAACTCGAAATAACCCAACCTAAAATGAACAGTGAACAACAGTGACCAGTCACATAAAATTGAAAAAAAAGAGTTTTTACCATTTGAAAGAAAAAAATGTATAAAGATTTATATAACAATTAAAAAACAACAACAGCAAGAAAAGTGGTGTCTTTATGCAATAACACAAAAACAACAATGATTTTAATATCAAGCCTTATTGGTGGCTGGGAGAAAATCTCCATTGCCCCGGCATATACAAATCTATCGATTTTTGCTTTTCTCTTCTTGATTTGTGTCGTTGAGGTAGTCATTATGAAAATGACCACCAGCAGCTCTATATTTGGACAACCCTCCGATTATCCTGACTACGATGACTCTAGTGAATATGAGGAGGATATCTACTATGAAGATTTACGTAATAATTTTGGTCAATTGGCACGTCGGCGCATGCGTCAACGTCAAAGACAGCAACGTTTGCGTGAAGAAATGTTGCAACATTTCCGGCTACAGCAACAGCAGCAGCAACACCAGCGATCGTATGTCAGCACTTAAATGAATTACGTGTTATATGAGCGCCAGTAACAACAGGAATTGCAGTCGCTTCAGGCAGCGGAGTGTGAATTATAGCCGCTTATGATTACGAATATATTTTATTGTCATTAAACTGTCTATGTTCCAAGGATATGTGTTGGTGATTGTTAAAGTTAAATTTTTATTAATTTTTAACTATTATAAAAATTATAATATTAGACCCATATCACCAACAGCAATAGCGGAAAAGAAATTTTTTCGAAAGAATTTTGACCTAGGCCACTTTTATATTGACCATCGAACAACGCATTGGCATCAACATGAAAATAAATCACTAATGACATATCTTAATTACAGTGATAAAAAAAATTAGGCAAATATTGTGAATGAGTGAAAATTAATCGGCATGATGTTGTTGTTTTTCACTAAACTAATAAATAAAATTTGATTGATTTAATTTATATTTTCATTCATTGAAGATAAGAAAAAAATGTTTTAAATTGTTTAATGATGATGGCCTTCTGGCTGTTCTTTTTTATTCTACTAAAAAGCAACGAAAAGTGACTCACTCACTTATTCGCAATTCATGAAGATACATACTTATAATCAATTCAAAAAATTGTGAAAAAGTTATCGTAAGCAATTTGAAAAAATCAGATCATCGATTTTAAAAATATAAATGCATAAATGAAATAATCACCATTTTCAAAATATTTAACAATGCAACAAAGAATGAACTTATCAATAGCAAAATAATGAATTATGCAAATATAATGCATTGATCATTACAAAAATAATGCGAAATGCAAATTAATCGTTTTAATGAACTTATCTTAAGAATTTTTATTATTATCATGAGATAGGGGTATAACTGCAACCATACGATCGATCCACTGTCAATTTATTGATGCCTCACGATAGCTTTCAATACTTTCCGATGCCTTTACTTTATTATGTTGTTTTAAACTTTACTGCTTATTAAAAAGTGCCCATTTATGGTGTGCAATCATGCCCATTTTTAACATCACAAGAGATAACTGAAATCTTTTGGGAGCTATCACGCCATTATACTGAAATTTTAAAAGGCTAAAAGTCACTATATTTTAAATCATCTATCTTCTAAATTTAATAACACCATTTAAGCAATTTACGACAAGAAGATATTAATGTTACTAAGGGTTGCGCCCACTTTCATAGATTCACACTTATTTTCTTCAAAAAAGCCACGAATAGTCAAAGTCTTAATACTCAATTTCATTGCAATAAAAATAGTTCTCAATTTTGACTGCAGTGGGCACACTTATCAATTCAAATATTTTGACTTTGTTTTTATTTTTTATATTTTTATCTCGATAGTGAGAAGTTTGATTTTTTGTTGACTTAATTCAATTTTTTAATTTTCTCAAAAGCTGACCTTTTCGATACTATATTACATATATTTTTCGACTTTTCATTACTATGTACTTATATCAAGGATGCACAGCTCGAAGCTCGTTCAGCTCTTACAACAATAACCAATAATATACAGATTTCCTCGGGCTCTTTTCGTTATTCGAGCTAAATCATTTTGGTTGGCAATCGCCGTAGGCTTTTTGTTAGTGTAATTTTGTCTTCAGCGCACTTACTCAAGATAAACAATTTCAGTTCGCAATCGTGTAATTTTGTCTTCATCGCACCAGCTTGTTCAGCTCTTTTCATTATTCAAGTCAATCGCTATCGCCGCATGCTTTTTGTTTGTATAATTTTGTCATTAAGACGACGGCACGTCAGCTCTTTTCGTTACTCGAGTAAAAGATTTTCGGTTCGCAATCACTGCATACTTTTTGTTTCTATAATTTTGTTATCATTTTCGTCAGCACTAGTTTTTTTACACAAACTGCTGTTGTTGCAATTAGCTCTCTAAGCAGATTATTGTGTGCATCTCTGACTTATATTATGCTCTTAAGCGCTTTTATCGATTTATGCAATAATTTTCGATAACGTACGAATAAATCAAGTTTCCCTTCTGATGTATGTTTCAAAAACATTCATCCACTATTTTATTCTTCAGTGGCATATAAAATATTTCAACTCTCTTTGAAAACAATAATCTCAAAAATATGCTACCATTGTTGGCTTTGATTTCAAGATTACAAGTCAATTTTATTATTGAATTGACATATAACACAACTTATATGGTTTTTCATTAAGCTGCACAAAAAAACAATCTTTACTGAAACAGTAAGATCAAATGAAAGTATGACATAAAGTATAAGGTTATAATGGCAATAAAATAGAAACATAAGATCAAATATGTATTCTCATTGTCAGAACCACCCACAGATCAGATAACCTTATTCATTCTAAATTGATTTGCGTTTCGTTTAGTATAAATTTTCTCTATTTTTTTATACTTCCTAAGATAAAGATGGTACGACTATTACCAGCTGTTGCAACTGTACATAATATTTTTGGTCATTTCTATCAATTTTATTTTGATATCACAAATAAGTTCATTTATGATTAAATTTCAAAAATGCGTTGGCTAAATTATTGCCATCAAATAGAAATACAAAAGTTCAGAGTTGCATTTAAATCGCACAGTAGAACAAAACAAAATTAACAGCGATAAAATGTATGTTTTAAGGAAAGATAATTAACTATCACCTATGACGTTTATATATTTTTTTTAAATGTTTCTATTTCAATTTAAATTTCTTACAATCAAATTTTTATTAAGTAGCCTGCGATAATGTTGATTTTCCAAGGTGCTTTTATGAAAAATATGAAACTTTGAAGGCATTTAAGTTGCAAATGTGTTGTGATGCTCATAAACTTTGTTTAGCAAAATTAATTTTTAAAATTGTTCTACAGTACTACCAATGCTTGCAAATTTCTTATGCAAAAAATGTTATTGACTCTAATGAATAAACATTTCTTGTTGAGTCATGTGCAAATTTTAATTTAAAAAAAAAAATGTTTAATGACTGCTTTTGGATCACTGATCGAAAACAATGTATTTTTTTGCAATTTTTTTTTTCTTTCAAAAACCTGAAAATTAAATCAAAAACAATAAAACGGTTGACTTTCTTTAAATGGCATTTAATTAAACTTTTATTTATAGCTTCATTTAAATTTAAAACTCTGTCAATTGCTGTTGTTTTGTGAATAATATTTACGATCTTTATTTTTAATTTATTTTCTTAAACTATGATATTTAGAACAAAGACTTTATGTTCAGATTTTCCATAATAGATTTTAAGACGTATTATTTTGTTAATATACAATATATGTATTTGTATGATTTATAATATGTAATGCTTATGAGAATCGTATGACTGTAGCTGAAAATTTCAAAATTTCAGTTTAAAAAAAATCTCTCTAAATTTAATTTAAGTTATACAAAATATTAACATTGGCGTGAAAGAACTAAAAAATATAACAAAAATTGTGTACTAAAATTAAATATTAGAAATTTGTGCGAAAAAAAAACGGGTGATATTTTTTGTAAATTTTTTTGTAAAATTTTGTTTAATCTTAAAATTTTTATACCTAAATTAAAATTAATGGAATTGCTGATATGAAAATAAAATTAAAAAAAAATAAAAAAATATTTTACTATGCAAAACAAAAAATGTATTTCTTTGCCTCAGAGGCTACTGACATAGGTGGAAGTTTTAACAGCTAAACCTAGAACTGAAACTTTAAAATTTAAATAAAATTTTAATAAATATTTACATTTTATTTAACAGAAGTTAAAGCTTATCGCATAATACATGTACGTAGGTATGAGTGTATAACGGAATGTAGGGCAAATTCTAAGCAATATAGATGCAAACTATATGTAGAATTTAGTTGAGTATGGCGAATAAATTGGGCATGAATATAGATTATCGATTGCACAACAATTTAAAAGAATTTATGACTAAAATGTTAAAAAAAAATTTAGAAAATGAAGAAATAATTGAATGAAGGCAAAAACGACACAAAATTAGGGTCTTTATAAAAGGAAAACATCCTTCAAAAATGATGCCCACTGTGGATGGGTTTGTATGAAACGGCGGCCATATATAGTAATAATTACGCTAGACTCTTGAGATTTGGTAAATATGTTTGTAAGGTAAAAAGAACAAAAACTTATGAATATAAAAAAATCGGTTCGCGGACACGCCTACACAGAAAAAACAAGATTGGTAAAATCGACGAATTGCAATTTGTGGAATCCAATAATTCATTTCTTTGAATCAAAGAAAAAATTTGCAAAATCAAAACCCTTTGTTCTTTGATTTTGCAAATTCAAATCATCTGATTTTACAACAAAATATTTTAGCGCAATCAGCAAAATGTTGCACTGATATTGCAAATAAAAAACATCCATTGTCTGATCAGGGAAGCTTCGGTTCAAATCCCGGCGACAACATAACTTTTTTTTATTTTTTTAATTTTTTTTATTCAAAGGTGTTTAAAAAACTTTTTTTTTTGTTTTTTAAATACTTTTAAATAAAAAAATAAAAAAATCAAAAAAGAAAAATTTTTTTTGCGAATTTTTTCTAAGTTTCAACAAAAACATTAGGAAAATCAACAAATGTTTTTTTGAAATCAACGAATTTATTTTAAGTTTCAACAAATCATCATCATCAAATCAGCGAAACTGATTCGCTGACTGAAAATCATACCCAACATTCGTTGAAATCACACCCGGAATTGTTTGATTTGAGCGAATCTTTTTTTTTCTGTGTACCTTCCATACAAAGTTGGGTTGTGGTTGAGACCTTTTTCAAAATGGGTATCAATTCCCTTCAATTTGGCAATGTTGATTTAAAAAAAAAATACTAATCTTTCATAGTTTACCCTACCTCCCATATAAAGTTGGGATGTAGTTGAGACTTTATTTCACAATAGGTATCAATTTCCATAAATTTGGCAATGCTGATTTCAAAATTGTTACTAATTTTGCGATGTGTTTTTGATAGTTTACAAGTAATTGGAGAAAAACAGTTTCAATAGTTTTTCTGTTAGGTTTTTGAAAAGCAGGAGTTTATATATTTTACCCCAAAAGGGATAAAAAGAGAAAAAATAGCCCTTACCTTAAAGCTATTTACCTCCTAAAGAATTATAGCATTTCTCAGTAACATATCAATGCTGCTTTCATGGAGCTATCTAAACTGGGGCACTGGCTGAAACAGCCTCTGATCGGCTGCGTTATCGAAAAGGCTTTTTGTCATCTTCGAATCACGATAGCTAGACGTATTTTCTTTTCTTCTAAAACTTTGAAATGCAACATAATTGTTTTAGATTTGAAACATATTTTTATATTATGAATGCATCGCATATGTATTTTTACTAAAAATAGTCATAAAAATTTTATTCAGATTTTTTTTCTTTCTAAAAACCCAATTGCATTTTAATTATTGAAAACTTAAATGGCATAACATATTTTCCTAGCAACAATTAAATGCAATTACCATTGCAATAGCAACCACAAAGTGACCAATCACAGTAAAATTTTCTTGATGGTTTTCCGCATTCAAAATACCGTGAAATAAATAAAAAAAAAACCAACAACACGCAATGAAGAAAAGTTTCTTTCATATATTGCTTACAAAATTATAGAAAGAGAAAGCATGAAAATGCAAGCAAGAAAATCTTGTTTTTTTTACACGCTCGGACAATGGTTTTTCATACAGATTTTATGCTGCTCATATCTGTTGTTGCTACAGCTGGCAGCGGCGCCTCTTGATACATCACTTTTGGCTGGAGTGCTCGTACTCGTAAAAGCCTTTTGGCAAAAATAAACGAAAAAAAACACATATTTTTTCGAAAAATTTTGTATCACGCTTTATATTTTTCGAGTTTCTTCTATTTAGTTTTATCCAGTTTTAGTTTCCGCGTTAACTTAGCGCAAAAAAAATAGAAAACATCGGCAAGAAAACTTGTTTCATTATGACAATAGGCTTTTAAAGCATTTATTTGGTAGAAACAAAAATTTGTCAAATTCAACACTTAACGCGACAAGAGCATTGGATATCGTTGGATAATTTAGATTTTTACAGTTCTGAAAAAATCGTTCATTAACACTCCCACAAAAAAGACAATTAAATACCCAGTGTGCCAAACGGATCCGTTTCAGATTCGTTTAAGATCCGCTTTTTCGTATTATTTATCCGAAACGGATTCCGTTTCTGATACGATTCGAATCCGAAATCGTGGGCGATTCGCCTCCCAATAGCGGGAAGGATCGTCCGCGTTGTCTTATAATAACTAAAAGTAATGACACATTGAAAACAAAACCGATTTTTTTCAATTTATTGATCATTTTTTTAACAGCTACCCATTAATTAATTAGTTTAAGTAGGGTTACCACAGGTACATCGATGACTTTGATAAAAATCTAAAATTTCTCCGATTGAGTAAGGATCTGGTAACCCAATATTAATGAAAACATAAAAAAAAATATTTTCAGTTTACAATATCCAAAATCCAGGACATTTACGGATTTTTGATAATGCAAGAGTATTCAAGGGCACTTCATTAAATTCAGGAACGTACCAGTCTAAGTGGAATTAATAATAATGTTATGGAAAACACGTTCTCTTTCCCAACATTTCTAAATTGATGAGCAAAGTACAATAAAAATCATCTGTTTTAAATATTCAACTGAACAACAATCAAATAATTTACCAAACGCGTGACCCATAAAGGTTTCAAATACTTGGAACCGTTGGAGATCTCGAAATTTTAATTTTCAAAGAAATTCGAAATACTATTTAGTTAATTTTGTAGTTTGAAATATGTAGATATGTACCGATTTTTTAGTATTTTATTAAATCACCTTTCACATGAAAACCATTTCATTGATATCAACTAGGGATCGATGACTTTGAATTTTAAATTGCACCACTGTGTTAATATATACAAATTCAATAAGAAAATATCTAGCTAAGTATTGTAACTTTAAATTTGTATGTACGTATCTGCTTACCAAAGTACTATAAATAATTCATAACATTGAAATTTGAGTTTTTGTAAAAGGCGACTCGATCGCAGGAAACATTTTTGTATTTAGAATTGCGCGAGTTTTAGTGAAAATACTTTTCAAATTTCATGTATTTCAATAGTCAACATTCCAACTTATTTTTTAATTATTATTAATCGAATGAAGATAATAAAACTTTCATATAATTTTTCTTCAGTATATCGTAATTTAGACAAGGGACTTAAATCCTTAAGTACAGTGTCATTAATTTCGACCTTTAGGATATGAGGATTTTGGTAGAATTTCAGTGCAATCAAAATGACAGGTATACCAATATCAGTTATAACAATTTATAATATGGATCAGTTTTCCATGAAAAGGCAAATAGCTCGCGATATAATGGCTCTGTTACGCCAGAAGTTCATGTAATGTGAAACTGATACACTTCATTTTGTACGGCTAGACAAATGATATAGCATCTTCCATTGTGTTCTGACAAATGGCTATGTAAATTGTATGAATTCTAGTCGCACAAAATGCAGAAATAGGTTTAGTGTGTCTGAGGGGCTATAAACTATATGCTCCAGATGTGCTCAAACATGCTGCCCTTTCCTTTGAATGCAATTCTTTCTCAGCACAGTCGATCTTACAACACGTGTAGGCATTCTGTATCCAGTAACCAATATTTTCTTAAGCATAGAATCGGAAACAGTATCTAGATATTTGATTGGATTTATTATAGCTAGTTATTTAATATCATTAATAATATGTCATCAGCATAATCTACTTCTTTGAGTCCTCTAATAGCTAGACGACGAAAAAGTCTATGTGAAATTTCAAATAACGCAAGCTAAGGTTAGATTTTGAGAGTCATCGAGTAGTAAGCCGACTTTCACTCAGGCCATACTGTTAGTTCATTCAGATCAATTAACGGCGGGAGTTTTTATGAACTCCTTTGGACAGCTTGAGAAATTCTCCATCTTTCTTCCACAATGGCGCTGCATATTTTGTTGTGCAAAGTTGTCAAGTGACAGGGATTGACCCGGTTTGGCTCGGAATTTCATGTGAAGCTGGGAGTTAGATGATTTATTCGACAGAACTTGAAAATCTTTTGTTTAACGAGCGAAACAAACAGGTCACAGGGAAAATTATTTTATTTTTTTTTTTTATTTGTAAAGGTCGAGAATCGCTCTTTTCAATTTGTCAACCCTGCTGTTGAGTCTGTACTGTGAAACCATGATCATTAGGCATTTCTAAAAACATTTCAAGTATCTTAATATTTCTAGATTATTATAGCTGCAGTATATTTATTTTTTTGTACCGTAATCTCTCATAAGTCTTATTCTCCAGTTTAAGATTAAGTATTGCATACCCGTTTGTTTAGCTGGAACAACTTTCTTTACCATATCCATTGCTTTTTTTGTTTGCTCTGTTAAATAACCTTCAAAAAGTTTAAAACTCTCAATAAAATAAAACATTATTTAAGTAAAATAATGTATAAATCTTCATTTTAATATTATTTTTTTTTCGTGTTTGTTTTTAATTTTAACGCTCAATGGATTTACTTTCGATCAGTTGTATTTTGCAGTACTAAAACGATTTATTATTTATTCGTTTTTTTTTTTGTCTTCAGCATTTTAATTTATTTATTTAGTTTTTAATGCAAACAAAAATTTTTCTTCTAATTAGCATTTCATTTCTGTTGTATCACCTCACTCACTGTGTATATTTGCAATTAAGTTACTTAATTGATTCGACGATGTTTATTTTAGTAACTAACGATTAAAATTATTATTTAAAAATCACTTGTACTTCGTCACTCAAATATAAATATATTTGAATTAATATTTTATATTTTTATTTCTAATATATTTTTTATTGATTTATAGCATAATCTTCAAGTTTATATGAAGTACATCACAGTCCTTGTGGATTAGTTGAGTGGCATTGCATTTGATCATCATATTATTTTCATTTTATTATTTTTGCAATGTCATTTGGCATTTAATTCGTATATTGACAAGTGGAAAAGATATTTTTTTTAATTTATTTATATTTATGTTGAAGATAGACCCCCGTGTCATACAATTTTTAATGCACAATGAACCAGGCAATCAAATTTTTCCGGCTGGACCACCGAACCAAAAAGCTTATGCTCCCGTGTAACTTTATATGAAAAAGTTTCATTGAACTCAAACGAAATTTTCTCGTGGAGACTTCTTTCTAACTTATTTTGACCATCAGTGTTAGAGAAGAAAGTAACTACATATAAGAAACCACTTAATATAAAATTAATATTTTTTTATAAAATAAATAACAAAAATCTTGATCGAATATTATAGCAGATATACAAATTGTTATAAATTGTATTTTTGTTTAAAATTCCAGCCAAGGCCGACTTTATGTATTTTGTCCTTTCTCGCAATAATAATAATTAAGTTTATATTTCTGTTTGTATTTTAAATAAAAAACATTTCAAGAACTAATTTTAACCTTTGCATAGTATGGAAGCACAATATAAAACAACTTAAATGTTTAAAAATTTTCCCATGGAATCACTTTACTATGCTGCTATGTAATTTGTCAGTTTGTAATTGTTTATGCTAAATATTAAGCGTTCAAATTACTTTGAACTTTTACTTACAAAGCTGGAAGCTTAAATTGGAAACATACGCGTAAACTTGTTTTAATTTAATAAAACCTGTTAAATTGGTCGTTAGTGTCCCCGTCTGGAGAGCAACTTATGAATAATGAAACAAGAAAATGCGACAATAAAATTGATAATATTTAAAATATGTGAAAGCATGCATTGATGCATTGAATAATTATTTTTAATTTAATTCAAACGAAAAAAATATTCAAAATCAAAATTAAAAACATAAATTTGAAACTATCCTAAAAACTTATGTATCATAAGTTTTAAAAATTTATCATAAATTTTTCTGAGTTAAAAAAAAAAACATTGTGTTTCGTTAGCTTAGTATCGCATATGTTGGAAAATCTATATGTATCACAGAAATGTTGTAGTATTGACGTTTGCGTGCGGCGTTACTTTCCTGCCAATTTACTCCAACATAAAAAGTCTTGCATACCTGTCAGTTAAATATTCACTCAACAAAAACAAATATATACATATCTCAATTCATATGTAAATTCATATCAAAATATTTATTGTTGTGATTTATTTATATAACAATATTTTTTTTCAATATTTCACGCAACCTAATTATGTTGTTTTTTATTTACAAAGAGAAACCCTTTCTGATCAAAAATTTAGGCAGCATCTTAATAAATTCATTTTGCTTAGCCGTTATAACTAATTTGTGCTGTCAAAAAAAAAGAACGCAAACTCAGACGACGACGCCACCTGAATTAAGTGGAGATTCTATGCTGATTAATTAGCAAAAGAAACGAGTTATAAACTAGAAATTTTTTGCAAAAAAGAATAAGAACCACGTAGTGAAGTTGCTACGGATGCCGAAATCATAGGGAGTAATTAAAAAATGACGTAGCTAGACAAGCGTTTTTTTATTTTTTTCAAAAATCTAAATTCTTGGAAATAATGCAAAAAAAAAAAGACGCAAAAATTTTTAACCAAAATTAAAACTGGTTATCTAAAAATTAATGATTACTAATTTTTAGTTAAAATATTTTACCTTATCACCTAAAAATGTTTCTTCTTCTCTTCTCTTCTCTTTGCAGTAAAATAGTTGATAGGAAAAATAAGAAGCAAAAGCAAGAAGAAGAAGTTTTCTGTAATGTCTGCTGTGCAGAGATTGATCCAGAAAATGTTAAATGGTAAGTTAATAATGAACGTTATTTCATTATTAAATTTTCTCATGCTCGAATTTATTTTGTAAGTAAAGATAAAAAAAAAAAATAAGGTTTTTGAATGAATACATATAAGAAAGAAGCTCCAATGCTGATTATAAGTATATAACATTTTATTACTATCGTAAACAATGTAACTCTTGTGTATATACACAAGGAAAATGTTTCTCGTAAAACATAAATTAAAAATTTTGATCCGAAAATAACTGATTTTCAAATATATAATCTTATTATCAGTGAAAAAAAAAATTCTCACACAATGGGAAACGCTTTCCTTCAAATTTTCATTTGACTAAAATAGTTAATCTCTTTTTCTGAGAAACTTAATGTTTAATGTGAGACAGTTTCGTTTAATCATCTTACATTCCGCATTCGGATAGATTTACGCCTTTTTAAAGAAATTTAACTAATTTTTAATGACAATTTATCAATTCATTGTTTTGAGCGAAAATAACTCATATTTTGAGATATGCTCTTTTTGTTGACTACTCCAAAATAAATAAAGTTTTCTACATTTAGTATAAATTTTCATTTTTTTTCATTGAATTTTTATCATAATATAAGATAATTGCTTGAATCATTTATTGAGAAAATTTTATTAGAAATCCATACTGTCTTTATTTTCAGTGTAATTCTCTTGTAATGATAAAAGCATGAAGTATTACATATATTATATTACATTGTATATATTGTTGAAATTGATCATCAATCAATTATGTTTAAATCAAGTTTAAAAACACATAAACTTTTTTTGAAGGCTCAAGGTAGTAGGGGTGGTTGGATTTTGTATTATCTACTTATAAGTTTTCTTTTTTTTTTCAGTATTAATTTAAAAAGTAAAACTTAAGCTGACAAGTTTAACATTTTATATTATATTTAACTTTTTATTCTACTTTCAGCTTTGTGCAATGCAGCATGTGCCAAAAAGTCATATGTCGCGACACTAAATGTGCCGATTGGATACCCAGTAATGCACAATGGGAGTGTCAACTGTGTCACGCCTCTAAAGAGTCACTGGCGCTTACATCATCATGGGTCGCCGAACAGGCATCTTTTAGTCAACATAAATTTATATACCCGATGAGAGCGCGCAGTGAAATTTATATACCAATTAGCAGTGATCACAACGAAGGTTCGCTGCGTAAGTCTTTTGAAAGTTTTAGCTAAGAAATGTATATTGATTGCTCTTAATTTAATTACAGTTTTCGAAAGCGTCAGCCAGGTAGGTGGCGCTTTTCCCACGGCTGCCGATGCTGCTACTGCAATCACTGCTGAACAAAAGCTTAAAATACGTGAATATGTCGAAGAAGTGGTGGCACAAATGTTAGGTGGCTCACTGGAAAATATTGCTGTGGGTCGTTTATCCCAAAGCGAAAATTGTAAGTAAAATTAAATTTAAATTTTTATACTCTATTAGCGCTGTGCATAAAGATGTTGATATACGAAAATGACACTCAGCTTTAGCAACATTTACTCCTGTGGAAAATAAAGATAACTAAAATAAGCATAAAGTGGTAGGTTTGAGCGGTCCTTTGATCTATGAGAAAACCAATCAAATTCGTATATTCAATGTTGCTGTGAATGTTGCTAAAGCGCTCTTGTAGATATATTTACGTCTTTGTTGGCGGCAACATTATTTCAACAAGACCTTGCAGCGAAAGCTTATAAACATTCATAACAAACGGCTGTTTACAAACATAAGTTGCTTGCAAGCTTTAAATTTATTTATTTTCTTTTTTTTTATTGCATACCTTTAGGCTTTGCTAAGGCGCTTCTACATTTTTAAAATATGTTGCACAATTTTGAGGGCCTTTAACGAAATTTTCTTGACTAGAAAATATTTTTTTTTTATAAATTGTTCCCTTTAACTGAAATTTTTCTCTTTTTACTCAATTTTTCACGCAACACCACACACACACACACATTAGATTTGCAACTCTTTCGCAAATATCACTCAAAATTGAGTAATTTATTTATAAACATGGAAAACGCATTGTCCGCTTCCATGCACACGCGGCGAGGTGAGTTTACTTAATTTATGAATTGGATTTGTCTGTTTATTTGTTTCAACTATTTTTCGTTGCATTATTAGATTAAATAGACGTATTTGTTTGGATTCACATTTGTGTTGCATGTCTAAGTCAAATAATAGTTTAAAAAGCAGCGACACGTGTGGCTCATTGAAATTAGCAGCAGCAGTTAAGTGCTGTTTTAATTATTATTTTTTGCTATCGATGATTATTTTTCCCTTTAGTTGTACTTATAACAAAAATATAGTCAATCTGTTCTAATAATAGTTGTAGTAATCTCCTAAGTGTTTACAATTATCTATTTGTTATTGTAATGTGTATTTAATTGCATCCCTGAGACTTAAAACTGACACCTAACCCCTATTTTGTCTATTTAGTTTGTTACTTGTTTAACTTGTATTGCTTGTTAGTAACTTTTGATTTATCTATTTAATTTTTCAAAACATGAGTAAATATTCTTGTTATAGCTTTCTTTATTGATTATATTTATGTAAATATTGACGATAGTCTTTGGATTGCAAGCGGAAAAATCTTTTCGCTATCGATTTTAGGATACCTAAATCAAATAAAAACAGCATATAATTATCAAAACCATAATATAACAGTTTTTTTTTGGTTTCAAAAATTAAAAATAAAAATTTCTTTAGCAAATAAAAAAATTATAATCGATGATTTTTTGAGAGATCCCCGGATTTTACAGATCCCATAAAAAATATAATAGTTCGAATTCGATCTTTGAAAAAAGATTCTAAGCGCCTCTTTATGTATCACGATTCGTCTCGTTTCGTCTCTAATTTAAAGCCTGAAAATGCGCCATTGTATTTTAAATGAAAGTAGAAATATCTAGCCTGTGCTTAATGAATAATTTATTACAAATATAAAAATTTTACTTTTAATTTTATTTTAATTTTAATTTTCGGTCGGATCTTCGAATCTTCGTAGGTATAGTCATCATAAGTTGTGGATATAACTTTTATAAAAAAGTATAAATTGGGAACCCCTGAATGGATTTCTAAAATTAGAATATCCTATGAATGAAATCGACACATCAATATTAGAAGTTCATTGTACAGTTTTCGAGATATGACTATTTTTGTAAAATTTTTCATTTTTTTTATAAAAACCATATTTTTTTACTAAAAATGTATTATTAACGTATAAGTTTTTTAGTATAAATAGTATATTAACCCATTTTTTACCGGAATGTAAGAAAAATTAATTCTAATTTTTCTTTTTGAAAATTATACAATATATTTATGGACAACTACAGCGACAGCGATAACAACAACAACCGAGCCGTGGTTGATGGCAGCCCACTTACCCTTACTCTTATATAAAATTAAATCAAAAGTGTTTGAAGAAATGACAATTACACTGAAACTGTGGTGTTATTCAATATTGTTGACAGTACAAAAATAATTCCAAGATTACAAATTAATTTTAATACCATCGATAGTCTGTCATAAACCATCGATAGTCGCGATAGTGCAAGACTATCGATTTTATCGATAGTGCCATCGATAGTTTGCGAACTAATATGCACCAGCGATTATAAAAGTGGTCAGTGGTTTTTATTCGCTTCAATTTTAATAAATTGCCACAGAAAAAGCAATTAAAAAATTTGACTTTTATGGTTCATGCTCACATCAAATTTTGTGAGACGAGCTACAATTCGTCTCATAGCGAAGCCTGTGAACGCGAGTGTGTTTCACAATCATATTTGTGAAAGCCATTTCGTTTCGTTCCTTATCCAAGCTTTGCAAGTTGGTTAGTACAGACAATATACACAGTGCTTACATTAAAGTTCCAGACTTAAAACAATATTTACCATAGTTATAAATACATATGTGCCTTATATGGGAGGTTCCACAGCTTGTTGTTATATGTATATCACCCACACTTTGCAAAGTGCTTGGTACAAACAAAATATGTACATCGAAGCTTTTAATTTCTAAACTATAATTACCAAGATATATCGTTTTAAGTATTACAGTTTGTTTTTGTTGGAGATGCCTTTCCTTTCCTTACAGATGTACGAAAACTTATGGTTTTAAGATTGAGTTTTGATTCTGGAAATGTATAAAGCACAAATGAATATACAGACATATATTTCTACTCTACAATGACACGTTCCAAGATAATTTCTTTTTCTTCAACATAAATGTTATTTTGTTACATAATATTATACATACACATATAAATAAACGTTTAAAAAATATTCTTATCAAAAGTAAGCCAATATTTTGAATTTGCTACAAAATTAAAATAAAAAAAAACTTGTTATCACGCGTCAAAAGCTTATCAGTTATTTTTGTATCAATATTTTGTATAAGTGGTAATAATAACTAAAACAATTTCAAATTGATAAAGATTTACTTTTGAAGGTTGTTCTTGTAACTACATACTTATATTAGTTACCAAGACTATAAATATGTAAGTTAATCTTTTATTTCTGATTGACTTTTGTTACCAATTTAGTGGGCGTTTCTGTCAAAAATAATACGCATGAAAATAAAACGAGTGAGTCCAAGCAAGCGTGGTGTCATAATCGAACTTAATAAATGATGCAAATGTCGAAATATTCGTAACATCATTAGGTCTAAATTGTTGTAAAAGTCGAAAAATAATGATAATGTCGAAAAATGTTAAAACAGTTGAAATATTTTGAGAATGTTGCCAAAGACGAAAAATTTTGAAAATATAGAAATATTTTGAAAAATGTTGACGAAGTCGAAAAATATAAAAAAAGTTGAAATATTTGATACATGTTGAATAAATTTGGAATATTTTGTAATAGTCGAAAAATGTTGAAAAGTTGAAAAATTTTAAAACAAGGTCGAATAATTAGAAAACTGTTGAAGATGTCGAAAAATATTGTAACAGTGGAAATGTTTTGAAAAATGTTGAAACCGATGAAATATTTTGGAAAATGTTGAAAAAGTCGATAAATATTAAAATAAATATGTCGAAAATATATGGACAAAGTCGAAAGATTTTGAAAATGTTGAAAAAGTATAAATATATCGAAATATGTTGAGAAAGCCAAAAAACTTGGAAAAGTGTTGAAAAAGTAAATGAATATTGAAAAATATCGAAAAATGTTTAGACCGTTGAAAAGTTTTGGAAAATGTTGAAACAGACAAAAATTGAAAAACACAAAAAAAAAGCTTGAAAAAAATGTAATTTGTCGAAAAATGTTGAATAATCCAGAGAAATTTGGAAAGGACACAATTTTTGAAAAAGTCTAAAAGGTTACTTTCAGACCTAAGCCAAATATGTTAATCACATTCTTACGTATCCGCTAGTAAAAATGTTCCTACACACATCAGAAATTTTTGGAAAGAATACGCTGTTAGAGAAATAACTTTCATTCTCTTATAAATCCATAAGAAATTATCTTTATTATTAGAGTATTTTAAAGTGAAAGTTTAAACTATTATGTTTTGAATTTTTTTTTTTTGTAATTTTTTTTGTTGGAACAACTATATAATCACATTTTTCAATTAACAATACGTACCGAAAGTTTCTCTATAATAACATACTACTCCTGTTATAACTTTTTCTTAAAAAATTTAATTAATTTCTATTTTCACTATCAACTCCCGCCGGAAATCAATTTAAATATTATATCCATACTCCGTACATAGATAAAAAAATAATTTGTTTACAAATATTGCAGTTATCTTGAATAAATTCACTTATTTCGATAACTATGTTATTAATATGTTTAATAACCCAATAAACAAACAAAAAAATTCATTGTTTATTAAATTTTTATTTGTTATCACAAGCGCCATTCACTGTCGTGTTTCAAAATAATTAATTAACAATTGATGTATGGAAACTTAATAAAAGCAACCCTATAATTAAGTTATATCTTCCTTGAACTAGACACATTAAACAAATTTAAGTGTGCAAAATTTTCAAGACATGAAAGCATTTTTAAATTAAAAAATTAATTACTTATTAAATAGTAGGATTTAAATTAAAATTTACATACCCACTACAATGGTTTATAGAATTACTATTTGTTTAATAAACTGAATTTAACGACTAACAGCATTTTATTAACAGACAGAGGGTATTAATATCAGAATCTGCTTAATGACTCAGCCAATATTTCTATTCAACCATTGAACTGAAACACTTGACATTCTGAAATTTTGTTAATATATATTGAAAAGATAAGAAAAAATTTTGCAATGCTAATAAATTTAACATAAAAATGATTCATGCAACATATTTATTTGAATTTACCATCAAGTCATTTGTTGAAGTTCAAGTATTTAACAATTTTCTGTTTGCTAAGAGCTATATAAAATCATAAATATATCGTATAATATCGTAATAATAGAACTCTGTTATATGAAAAACAAAGCCGTAAAATTAATTAAGCATTATCTATCAGTTGATTAATAGAATGCTCAATCATTCAGTAGGATTTTCACATAAAATCTACTCTGACAGCTTTGATATATTTGCGTTTACTATAATATTTCGGGGTTCAGTGCGGTTTATGAAGTTTTTACTACTAGATATTTTAGTATCATGTGTCAACACGTATGCGATCATTAAATTGATAATTTCACGCCTCACAAATGATAAACATTTTCCTCTTTATATATTCTTGCTCTTTAAAATACATTTCGACGTACACTCATTCTTCTAAATAGATCCAGAAGAAAACAATCTCGAATGGTTAAGTCCGTTAAACGCGGTTGCCAATCGAAAGAACACTCTCATCGTAGCTCTTTTGACTTCTGTTGGATTCTCTCTTGCCTATATCTTGCACTTTTGCCAATTAATTGGAAATGGACTTACGATATGCATGCTATCGAATGAATTATAAGAAAATAATTACTTGAAAATACCATTTCGTAATACGCCTCCGTTGGATATAAAAAACCAAACATGTCTGTGTATATATATTTTTATATCTCCATTGAGATCATTATTCGTTTCTCAAATTTTTCGATTGAGAGTTGTTCTAAAAGTTTCTTTAAATATGAATCAAACTGTTGTTGTCCGCTGCGACTATGCGAATGGATTACATATTTATGCAGGAAAATGTACCAAAAAAAAAAAGATAAGAACTTAAAGCAGTAGTTTTTATAAAAAAAAATGGCAAAGCTTTGGATTGACCCAATCAAAACTCAGACCAAGACTCTATCGAAAACTTGTGAGCTGCTGTAGATGGAGCTTTGAAAAGGAATACAAATAAAAATACTGACAATCTATTCCAGAATATACAGAAAAAAATGCACTTGAAACTTTGATTATCAGAACTTTGTGCCCAGTTAAAAAGCCGTTATTGACTTCAAGGGATAATACATCAATTATTAAGCTATTTTCATTGATTAATTTGGGGTATTTTATTTCGTCATTTTAAAAAACATATGATCTTAGTTGGATATATATTAGATATCAATAAAAATATTCATTCCGCGGAAAAATCAAACCCACTCTCAAAATTTCACCTTAAAAAATATCTGACAGAAGGCAGCGCCGCTTCATATTTCCGTCACATAACTCTTTGAGACAACAAAGTCTCGTCAATTTAAAGTCTCTGAAAGTACATAATTACCAATGGCCTAATTCACAATTGAGTACATAGTTAGATAACTTCGTAAAAAAGTTCTTTAAGTAAGTAAGTTAATTAAAAAAAAAACCTTTGAAATAACTAACCTATAAATGCTTAAGTAAATAAAAGTGAATCACATTAGATAATTTACAATTTTAACCAATTTATATGGTTTTTTTTTATCAAATAAAAAGGTGTAAAGGTAAACAAACGTTAAAAGATAAGAAAACAACAGAAAATAAATAGATGATATAATAAAAAAACAAAAAAAATGTGATATAACAAAGTAAAAAAAACTTGATGTAAAAATCAAATTTGTCTCACATGAAGTCAAAGCAAAAAAAAAAACAACAACAATAACATTTTATGAAATATCTAAATAAAATGGCAAAAATAAAAATAAACATTAAAAGATATTATTTTGCGGCTTTAACGAATTTCATTAGGTACACTGTAAGGTATTTGGTATTTATTGTTGGTAAGCTAGATTTTGGGTTTACTCAAATTTTTAAATGCTTAAGTAATTTTGTTTTTTTCTATTTAGAAGCCTTTGTTCTTTCCGATTGCAGATGAAAGAAAAAAAGAAATCATTTACAATTTAAAACTCAATCGCTTCTCCACTTTTTAGAAAAATTCTGAAAGGTTTTTTAGTCAATATATACATTTTTCTTAAAAACCCATAAAATAAGAAACACAAAAAACGCCAACTACATATTTTCTTCAAGTCAACTAGTTTTCGAGTAAGCTTATTTACAAAATTATTTACAAAAATCAAAAAAGAATTTATTTAAATCGTTTCAGTATATTTTGCGCCAAAGCGTTACAAACCATTTTCATAAAAGCAATTTTATATAAAAAGTAAAGATTCGCATACAAACACATCAAAATGTTGATATAGTTAAAAATAGTTAGCTGTTCCATAAACAGTATCGAAAACACAAAGTTGAAGAGTATTGAAGCTCGGTAAATTGACTTTTTCCTAACTCAATATAGTGTGTCTCCGAGACTTAATTTTTGCATTTTATTTTTTTTTTTTTACTCTAAAACTGGTAAACATACATAAAAATGGTAAAAACTTAAGGGCACTGGAAATAAGTAATCTTACACGATTTTTTTCACAATAAATTCTTTTCAGTTTACTTAACTTTTTTACTAAACATCTTATAAAATTGTGAGCAAAAAGACTTAAAACAATTATTTTTATAAGCCCACTAGTTTTTGAGTAAAAGTGAAGTTAGTGGCTCAGTGACACGCTTTACTGGGTTAATTTGTCAAGCGCTAAAAAAAAATAAATAATTATATAAAGCGTATTTACAACACTTCTACTTCAATTTGTAATATCATGGACACCCTAATATGCAAATGTAATTAAATGTTACTCATACGCACCATTGGCTCAAACACAAAATGTTGTTATATCAAACAAAGCTTGGTCTACTTAACGTTGTGATAAAAATAAAAATCACTGCGTTTTAAATATTGTATAATATTAATTAAATATATGTATGTTCAAGTAATACTATTATAAAGTACAAAGGTAGCCAAAAAAAAAATGTAGTTACTTTAAATATTTTCTTTGAGGATGATGAATTTTCAAAAACTAATCATAACACGCAATACAAAAAAAAAATACAGCATTTAACGTAAGCAGCAGCAGCAGCAGCAACAACAACAATAAAAATACTAAATATTTGAAATATTATGTACTTAATGGAATTAGACGATAGTATAGAATAGTAGACACAAAAAACACAAAAATAAAGATAACAGAGAGCTAACCGCACAGGTGAGCGAGCACAACCACGTTGTAAATTCGACTGGCTGCAGCCGTCACCTAAATGAGCGTAAGCTACGTAAGCTGATATACAAAAAAACCGATAGAGCGAAAAAGAGCAAAGGTTTCGAATTTGTCTAATACCGCGATTACGCGAATTTAAAAATTTTGTTTTAGTTGAAATATGCGAGTCGTCGCGTTAAAAGCAAAAATTAACTAAAAACCTTACAACGTTTAACTAAAAAAATTAAAAACTTTTAAATAATTTACAATAAACAGCACAAAATAAGTTGTCATTTTTTGTTCGAGCTAAAATTGATACTATAGTAATAGCGTGCGTTAAAAGGTGTTAAATTTAACAATTAATTAGCACATGTTGACACGCGTGTCTGCATTGGAAATCCAAGAAAAAATTTATTTTCAATGACTTAATGTTTTAAAAAAAAAAATCTAAATAATTTTAAATTGTTTTTTTTTTTGTTTTTGATTTTCTGAAAATTCACTTAAGCGTTTCAAGTGATTTTGAAAACATGAAAACATTTTCATTGAAAAACAAAAATACATTGGCACCAAATAAAGCAAAATTTCTTCAAACTTTAGTTGTGCGCACCTGTTTGCTCTGATAAGAGTGATTTTTTTTTATCTGTGCGATAAAAAGTGCAAGTCTTTTATGTGAATTTGCTGTAGTGTTGATGTTGATTTTACTTTAAAATAACTCATTTAAAGTTAACAACACGAATTTTCTTGATATCACAAAAATACCCACTGTGTAATAAAACTTAACTACTCAAAACAAATAGATTTTCTTTATTTCTTAAAGTGTTAGAACAATAAAAGATAAAAAGATATAAAAATTAAAATTTTATTATAAAGAAAAATATTTTTCAATAACTCATGTTTTTAAAATTTTAAACTGTAAACGGCAATAAAAGAGAAATTTGAATTTTGTGTGGGCTTATTTTTGATTGAGAACAGTTAAAGTTACACTAAATGGTTACTACCCAGAAAATCGGTTTGGGAAAGCAGTTCCCATCACGTATCTTCGCGCTTGTACTTATTTTTGAATTTCCCCATAAAATATATGTAAATCACTTCCCAAAAGGATTTTCTTGTGAATAACTATGTTCTTAAAATTGAGCTGATACTAATGCTGCTGCTACTGCTGCTTACCTACTGTATTTTCAGCATTTCCATCATTGTTAACAGTAAAATACCTGTTAACGCATTACGTTCTCATATTGCTGATCGATTCTTATTATTTTTTTTTTATTTATTTTATGATCTCTTGCTTCATATGTTAATATTACCTTCTTCTTTTTATATACATATCTATTATTTTCTTTATTTTTTTATGTATATATTCTGAATTTATTTATTTTATTTGGCCTACTGAATTTGAAAAAAATTTTTGGTTATGGCTAGGCAATAAAGCAAGATATCAGTGAAATTTTTAAAATTTACGATTTTTGTTTCACCCTGTCGACTATAAAGTTAATGCTTAATGTAGTTGTTTTATTTTTCATTTATTCACTTTGAGAATGGAATTTGGATCGCTCATTAAAAACTTTTCGCATACTTAGATTGTAAATTGGTCGCACTACCATTGTGCGTCGGTACAAATAGAGTTTATATAAAATGTTCGAAAAATGAAAATTTAATGATAGTTTTGTATTCCGAACAAAAATTTTTAGTTTTTAAAATCTGGTATCTGGCACTTTTTGAAAATAAGGTTCAAAATTTCGAAAGTGGCCATAAACTGAAGCATGTGTCCGCAACCTTAATGATATAACTTCATTTAATATATGTAGTTATATTTCCGCGTGTACGATTTCTGGCAATATGCTTCAGCTCTCTCTCTAAATCTTTTTTGGTGTCATGACTTCTCCTCAATTTCTATGAGTCATGTGTATTTCTCGGTCGCTTGTCTTTCATCTTCGGTTAAGGGCCTTCACTCTATCGCGTGGCTAGCTATGGAACTGTTACCTTTTAATGTAATGTATCATATACTAGACTGATTGAAAATTCCCAGGCCTAACAAAGAAAAACACATTTTTTTCGGAAAATTTGATTTTATTCTTCATTTATTTTTGATGCGTCCATAATATCATTGATGTTGATGGCTTTTATAATATATGAATATAATTAAAAAAAAAATACATTACTATTACTACTGAATCGTAACCTTTTCCTCTATTACTGGATTATCGTTATATTTTAAATCTGAGTCTAAACATTTTGTAAGTTAACAAGGCTCTACTGTACCAGATTCGAACTCGCTTTAAAGAAAAACTTTTACGGTAACCAACTAAGGTACACATCTTTATATCTGATATGGTAAACATAAATTTTATATTTCAAAACATAAAATCGTAGAAATATGTTGCTTCTGATTAATAAAACAAACACAAGACATGCGCAATAAAGTGCGTAGCAAAGCAATTATATTGCCACTTATATAGCAATTGAATTGCAACTTTATCAAATTGAAAATTGGAAAACTAGATAAAAAAGGCTCATTTTGTGTTGTTTGAGACGTGCAACTTTTGACTTCATACTTTTATTTAATTTAAAGCTTACTTTTCGTGTTAAGCAGCCAACTTTATAAGTGAATATTTTGTAAACTTACCAAAAATTATCATCAAATGGTCGGCTCTGCTCCTCTTACAAAGCAGAATGAGTAATATATTTAACCTCTTTATATAAACCCTTTTTGATAAGAAAATAATTTCTCATTCAATAGCTACAAAATTCCGGCTTGGAAGTTTTTTTTGCTTATTCTAAAGAATCATATTTTATAACAAACATCAGTTTCAACGAAAACCAATTTCATTTTTTTGAATGTTTTTCAAAAGTTTTTTTGATTAAAAAACTAATTATTGAATACTTAATAAAATTTATTTGATCATCTCATTTCAATTTACATTAAAATTAACTTTAATAAAACAAAACACAAAATACCCTTAAGCAAAAAGCAATCTGACAGTTTGTTCATTAAAACAACAACAAACAGCCAAACTCTTATAAATATGCATCCATTTAAATTTTTAAAGTTACGCTTTGTATTCGTGCTATTCAAAACGAAGTCATGAACTTTGAACATAAAATTTGATAAATGTTTTTTGAAATTATTTTTATTGCTTTCGACTGTCTCTCACCTTTTTTTTTATATGAATGTTAATTTTTATTAGTGTGTTTTTTTCATTTATGATTCACGTGTTGACCTTGACAAAATGCGACAATCTTGCAGATAACAATTAAATAACAGCAGAAACAACATTTTTTGTCAGCTACCGTTTGTGCTGCAATTTTTCATATTGATAACTTTTAAACTTTTTCCTTTTTTTTTCTTTTTGGCCTAAAGCTATGTTTATGTTAATTTCAATATTTAATTTTACAATTTTTTTTAACAGCTTTATGTCAAAAATGTTTAAGAAATGTGAAATATAAATTATAATGAGCTGATTTACATTGGAAAAATATCAATATTGCACTTACGCTGCTTTTGACTGTCAGCGCTATTTAAAACAATAGATAATTTCTTTTAAAGCCTAAAAATATATAACGGTAGAGAAGTGCAGCTAAGTTATAGGCTATAATGAAATTATAAATTAATTGTAACTTTCTCTTACGCCCTTATAGCTACTGATAGATAGTTTATTTGAGGCAGAAATAATACAAAGTAATTACAGTGATAATGAAAACAATTAGTAGCTTTAAACTGGAAAAGAACAGCATTTTCTTAAGAAATAAATACAAATTGTCCAAGAACTAACGAATGCACAATTTGAAATTACTAAAAACTTGCATATTTTTACGATTTTTGTCAAGCCTGTTTCCAAGCCAAAAGTATTGCTGAAATACTTCTGAAACTATGTGATTACTAGTGCATGAACTTTCATGCAGTAAGAAATCAAAAATATGCGCAATATGCAGCCAAAACAATATATTACTTTTAATATACATATTTGAAAGAGAGACCATAAAAAAAATATTAAAATTTGTTCACTCAAATCTACATTAGAAAGACTAAATTTAAAATATTAACTCAAAATATGTAAATACACAGTTTCATACATTGTTCGATGGCGGTATGAAAAGTAGTTCACCACCACTGTGAAATTAATGTTGCAAGAGTTCGTCTAGTGGTAGAAATTCAACCAACTTTTTAGTATTTAATATGAAAAAACTGACATAAGAAATTGTAATTTTTTGTTATCACTCCAAAAATTAAAATTATGGTATCATTTTGCTATATCCCTACTACTATCTCTTTCTCTTCCTTTGCGTGCAATCTATCTCTATACCAAACTTCATCAAAATCGGTCCATTAGCTTAGCTGTCAAAACATATTTTCCTACTGGAGGCGTGGCACCGTCCACTTCAAAACAGATCTCTGTATCAAATTCCATAAAAATCGATCCATTAGATTAGTCATGGAAACAATTTTTCCTGTTAGGACCATGGAACCACCTACTATTGAAAAAAGAAGTTTATACATATATTCCTCCCTCTCTTCACAGCCTTTCCAAGAAAAAAAAACTAAACGATTATGTTGTGTTATGGCTGTGAAAAACCGTTGTAACCAACTGCGTAATCGCGGACGAAACATGGATCCATCATAATACACTGGATTCCAAGAAATCGTCGAATTTCATGTTTAATTTTTTCGGTAAATGTGAAATCAAGGAATAAAAAATCAAAAAAAACTTGACGGTTAATGGAACATAAACTGAAAGTATGTAAAACATGCGTTTACAATTGAATGTGATTCAATGAAAATTTCTTTATTCCCAGAGATGTTTTGTCTATTTACGCTTTAAGTGCCAAAAGAAAACTTGCATTTGTGAGGCAATCCATAGCCATAATTAATGTAATTACAATGAATTGAACTAAAACAAAAAAAAAATCAACAAAACTTAAAATCGAACGAACTCGTATAATCGATTCAATTTCTGTTACGTTTTATTTTTTTTGTAAACAAAACTTTACAAAAAAACTACATATTTATAGAAATTTATATGCGGCCTAGTTATGTTGAACATTTTGTTGTGAACTTTTGTCACTAATCAGGCAAAAGAATTTACAAGTCAAAATTACAAAAAAATAAAAATAGAATAAATAATAGTTATATGCTTGAAATAATAAAAACATATGTTGGCATAGTATGTCATGGAACTTTACATTTTTTTGCATAGTTTAAATTTAAAGAATTTCAAATACTTTATTAAATTTTGCTTAACCTTCACATATGAACATATTGTTGAGATAACGAAGCCAAACAAGTTTTAGATTCTATGTTGCTTTATTATTTCGAAAAGGTGTTGATAAAAGATAGAAAGTAAAAAAAAAAAAGTTATTATAAAAAGTAGATATAGATATATTGTTATGTATACATACATATATGGGCAAAGCTCGCAATCAATCAAAATTTCAGAAATCAGACTTTCGTATTGCTAGAAATTAATTTTGTAAAATGCTAACACAATGAGTGTTATCATTTTGGATGCTCTAATCTATGGAGTACAAAAAAGTCAATTTTTGATGGAACTTGTTAAGTGAGCGCCTTGAACACTTGGAAAGTTTGTCCTCAGAAGGACAAAATTAGGGTCAAAAATGGACAACTTGCGAATTCTCTGCAAAATCAGCGAAAATATGTCTGTATATGGGGAATTTCGAGTCTAGGAATTCGGTATTAAAAATTATAAATTTCTTACGTGGAAGGGGGGTAGATTATGAATTGGTTCGAAATCATTAAAAGTTTCGAAAAAAATTAAGACAATTTTTTATTTGCTCAATGGAGATTTTTAAATGTAGCTGAAATGCCCAAAATGTGCAACTAGCAAAATTTCTTCATAAATAGAAAAATTAGCATTAAGGGGTTTTCGAGTTCAAGGAAGAACAATTTGAAGTTAGAAATTCAAAATATTTTTAATAGAAAATTATCACTAAGAACAGTTCGGTGGTTGAAAAAAAAATCATCTCTTTAACTGACTGGCAAATTTTCCGCCAATTTGTTAACCCAACCGGAGATCTATGCGGGGGCTGTAAAGATTAAGATGTTGATGAAACTGTTTTCCATTTTTATTAAATTAAAAGGTTTTAAATACATTTTAGAATATATATAAAATTATCAAAATGTTTTAAATATGTTTGAACGACTATATATATATATAAACCGAGTATATAATGGGCCCATCCGTAGCTTAAATAAAAATGACACGTCACCACCCGGAAATAACCTGACTTTACGTACAAAATATACAAATTCTTAGCAAATATCCGAAAAAAAGAACAATGTATTGTTTTCTATTAACAATGGCAGTTTTTGTTTTAATTGTACAAAACATAACGTAGTTACTTTAAATAACCAATAGCAATATTGTTCGAATTTGTCACTGTTAACAGTATTTTTTTTTTTTTTTTCATACAACAATTGTGAGTTAAACAACAAATCGAGAACCCCTTAATGAATATAATAAATTGATGATAGCCACAAGTTTCAGTGTTTTATTTAAATTACGGCTTATGTCAATACAACAGTGACGTATTGTTAGCTTTACGTACAATATCTTTGTTAATTGTTGTTATATTGTTGATGTTCTTATTATTGTTGTTATATTTTTAATTTTATGATACATACATACCTTCAAAAGCGGTACATAGTACAAAAAGTAACTTTTGTACCTTGCGATTTATTATAATCACTTTCATATGTAACTGGAAGAACAAGTTGGAATCGCAAAGTTGTATACTAAAAAATGTTTTAATTTCATGACTATAATTGCTGATTTAAAAAAATCGAAATTCACTTTTTTAGGTAATGTCTTTAAATATCTTTTTAACTTTTTCAGTAATTACCATATTGACTTAACCTCTATTTTTTATGAATTTTGGATATCGAAATAAAATAAAATAAAATAAAATAAAATAAAATAAAATAAAATAAAATAAAATAAAATAAAATAAAATAAAATAAAATAAAATAAAATAAAATAAAATAAAATAAAATAAAATAAAATAAAATAAAATAAAATAAAATAAAATAAAATAAAATAAAATAAAATAAAATAAAATAAAATAAAATAAAATAAAATAAAATAAAATAAAATAAAATAAAATAAAATAAAATAAAATAATATAAAATAAAATAAAATAAAATAAAATAAAATAAAATAAAATGAAATGAAATGGAATGGAGTGAAATAAAATGAAATGAACTGAAATAAAAACGAACAAAACGTATCCAAATTTATGAGCGAAAAAAGTTAAACTCTGTTCAAAATCTGTTCCTTAAAATCTGCCACTATTGGCCTGAGCTTTTCGACAGTATCTAAAATCTATTACAGTTTTGTACATATCAAGCGAGTTTCATAACAACATCCAAATAGCATATTGGAATGCCTTAAAGAATTTCTTGATTGGTATTTTGGATCAGATATGGCAATTCGTGATTTTTTGTCATTATTGTAACGTACCTAATCTAACATATCCTATGTCAGAAGCAGAAACACTCTAAACCATTTGCTGTACTCAGGGAATAATATCCATTTATTTCATAGTTATGAAAGTAATACTAAAATCCCATTCAGGCAAATTCAGCTCATACTCCGTCAACTACAAAGTTAATCAGATAAACTATTGACTTCATGTGATTTATTTATGATATCGTGCTATTAATTTCATAGTCACCGCATTATCAGTTATTAATAATCTCAATCACATTGAAAATTTGAAACCAAATAAACTTCTTATCGCTTAAAATTAATATGACGGTCAGATGATATCAACCGTTTAAACTTAATTTTATAACCTTATTTTATATGTAATTATTTAATTTTGTTTTAAACAATATCCCGATTTCATTTTACTGTTCAAATTTATCTAATAAAAAATCATTATTCTGTAGACGAGTTAGCAGGGTCGCATTCAAACTATTCTAGAAACAGAGCTGTTTCAAATTAAGTTGTGTTATTCAAAAAATTTTAAAAATAGAAATTTCATACAAAATTAAATTAAAAATAAGAATTTGTTCCAGGATTTGAACCCAGGCAAACGTGTTAAGCACTAATGCTAAATCGAGACATGATATTTTCTTCTATGGATCTTATGACAAATGTGCTTTATATGCTTTTATTATCAGCAAATTTTTCAACTTTTTTTTAAGGGAAGTATTTAGCCCACATTTTGCATGTTGCCCCAATCAATAAATAAATTTTATTCACATGCATATTTATGCATACAACAAATTAAGCGCACATTACAAATATTTGCGAGTTTGTAATGAAATGCAACCAAAATAATTTGCTGGAAAATTGATTATGATAATTTCACTTTGCATGTTAATTGAAAATATAAATATTTTTTTTAAACAATTTAATATAAAACAACAGAAAAAAAAACATTTACAAAATTTATTTGATTAAAAGAACACGCAACAGCAGCACCAGCAACCAGCAGCAGCAACAACATTTTTAGTAGCAGTAACTTAAGTTACAACATTTTTTTTTTTTTGCACAAATTCTTCCGCAAAAAATGTAAGCAACATAACATGACACACTTTGTTATAGTGAGCAAAAACCATTAAAAATATTGCAATCAATAAAAATCAACTAAAATTGTGATATATTATAGGAATATAGTCTATAAAGTAATGACAATTATTGAAAAGAAAATAAATGTGTAAGATTACAACCAAAAAATTAACTTTTAGTTAACAGTCAATGATGCTGTAACTACAATGTTATTTTAATTGAAAAAAAAACAGAAACAAAAACAAAACCAAATGAATTTAAAATTTATACAACACATAAAAAAGTGATATATTTTTATGAGTATTACTCTCAAACAACCATTAAGATACATTCCAGATAGGTATCTTTTGGTTACTTTACTCTAAAGATAATGGACTTTACCTTGGGAGTTATAACCGGCGTTTATGGTGTCATTGCGATTTTCATATTTTACATCGTTTATGTTATTGAAGTAAAACTAGGTGAGCTTTTTTGATAAATTTGTTATCTAATTTGAGTTAAATTTAATAAAGTTTTTGTTGAAAAAGAAGCTACATACATATATATTTAATTAGCTACAATACAACTTTCTGTAATGTTAATAACAGTAGGACTGTACTCGTATGCATGTCTGTTAAATTTCTTATAGCATAGCATGTTTTTTGTGACTTTTTAGTTATATTTATTGAAATTTTCTCAACTCAAAGCTTAAATTGTTTATTTACGAAACCTTTTTTTTAAGTTGAATTCAGAAAGTATAACATTTTTTTTTATAATATTATATTTTCAATAATTAGTGTAAAAGCAATGTAACTTTTGAGAAAACGTTTGATGTAAAGTAATTGGTGATTAACTCAAAATGTTCTCAATAGTTTTATTGCTAATAAATAATGATGGGTAAGAATCATTACTTCAGGAATTAAGTTTCAAAATTTCAAATTCCATAGCAGTTGGATATTTTAAGATTATTTCATTCAAAAATTCAAAATCGGATTTGATTATATGTATAGGTACATACGATTCCATTCCATGGAAATGGAATAAAATTTCGAATTTTCGAACTCCACTTCACTGCTCTGATTCAAAACTGGTTCGATTTTAATTTTATTACTTAAATGAAATCCAAAATAAATTGAATCCTTTGTCGTGTAGTTAAAAAAAAGTCGACTTTTAAAAACAAATAATTTAAGTTTTGAGCTGCCTAGTTTCAGGAACTTTCAGAATATTTTTTTTCTTCCATAAGTTGTATCACTTTCTTTTATCTTAAAATTTCAGATCTTCCTGCACTCGCCAATGGTGTGCTTCGGTCAAATAACAGCAGCAATAATAATAACAATAATCCAGCGCCATCAGATAATAACGGCGACTTAACAGACATTTCCCATACACGTCTGCGTCAACTTATCGAGTCAATTATTGCTGAAACTTTACATTTACAGCAGCCTGCACTCTCTTCTTCGACAGCTGTTTCTGAAGTGGCCATCGATACGCATAGCAATGGTGGCGCTACAACGACCTTGCCGAATGGTGATGCCAGACGTCATCGTACGGAACACTATTTTGAGCCAAAAATCTATCAGGAACTACTGGCAACAGCTGTACTTAATAAGGTGAGTAGTGACGATTGCAGTTGCAATACATATAATAATGAAATTAAAACTGCGAAAACTCTGTGAAATATAACTACTTATATGATAGCCCAGGAATATAAGTATTTAAAAAGGGTGAACGGGGGAATAATTGTGCACCAGCTGAATTTTTGCTTGAACTTTTAGTTTGGCTTCATACTCGTGGTTAACGTGTAAAAAGTCCTCATCGATATCACGTACACTAAAAAAGATATATAAGGTCAACGGTCACATAAATCGGGTTTTCACAAATATTTCGCAAAATATTGGTCTTACGGCAATTTTAGCTATAAAAGTTTCACACAAAAAAGCTCCGAAACAAAATTTCCGTAGGACCAATAGTTCTCGAGATATACGGCTGAGAATAATTGGAGTAAGTCGCATAGTACACTACATTAGACCGGTTCAAAAAAAATCTCCCGAGAGGGCTGTGTAACAAATTTTTTAAATATATTGCGCTTCTGATTAGCGATTTCAATATTACTTTTGAAACTTTCGCATAAAAAAAAAGTTCACCAACAACTTAAAAACGATGGTGGTTATTGCTGAAGTGAACTTTTTTTTTTTAATTCAGACATTCGGGGTAGTTTTGAATGGGGAATTCGAATTTCTCATTATTTTTTAATTATATTGTTGCCTTCAGTGGTAAAAACTGAAAATAATCATGAAACTTGGTCAAAAATTGAAATTTTTTTATTTAAAATGAAAAATCAGTTGTAAATTTTTGGATTTTTTTTCTCTTTTATTATTTTAAATAATTCATTTTTTCCTCCTCTATCTGATGGTGTTAACCGCAAATTTTTATTATTTTTGTACTTACAAATATAAACATAAATATAATTGTATTTTTTTATTACAAAGAATTATATTGTTTAATTCTATATAAAAGAACAACATCTGCAGGGAGTAAAGGATTTTTTTAATATTGAAGTTATGTTTTAACAGAGAATATAAATTTTAATGTGGAAATTTGTTTCGAAAAATATGAAATAGTTATAACAATTGGGAGTTATAAAAAATAGTTCGATTTATTGTGTCACGCACTTTTTCACTTACTTTGTACCAATAATGTTCAAAATTATCAATCTATTAGAAATATAACGGAAGTATAAACTTTGAATTTCTGATAAATTGTATTGAATCGAAGAAAAATAATAAAATAATGAAATTTGAACACTGCTCAAATACTGCAAACTTTAATTAAATAATTAAAAACTCAGGTGGTTATTTGAATTCGACAGTTTATGTCTGAGTAGAAACGTATGAAAATAAAATCGGAGTAAAGTTCCACGAAGAATACACAATATACATACCTATTTCGTATTTTTATTTGGCGGTTTGCAGAAATGCGCGTGCGCGCACCAGAAAATTTCAAATTTGGAGTTTTTAAACAAAATGAACGTTGATTTACTGCACGATAATAAATTTGAAATGGAATAGTTCTATCAAGGAATAAAGAAAAATTAAGTTTGCTATGTGTAGAAAATGTGTGACAAACTCTGGATTGTTGAATAATTTCGAAATTGCTCGAAAGCATAAAATTTTCAAAATATAAGTGACTTGATAAGTCAAAAATGGTTTATATTTTTAACTACAAAAATAATGAAAATTTGCGGTTAACACCATCAGATAGAGGAGGGAAAAATGAATTTGACCGCGGTCTAACACTACATGTTAGGTACGTCAACAAAAGGAATGAATCTTGAATTCTTCATCAACTCTCTCTTCCGACTCTAAACTTCCTGAAACAGACTTTTGTATAATATAAAGTTTTACCAAATTTTTTTATTTTTTTATTTTTTTTTTCAATGCAGTCTGAGTCTTTTAACTGCACCTATTAACTTGCATTTTTCCCGACTTCCGATAATACTTAACTTATGTGTGCTTAAGCTGTTTCACATTTTCCACATTGGTTAACAATCTGTAAGCTTTAATAAATAGCAGTAACAAACACAAATGCAAAAAGCTTAACCTAAAATCAATAACGAAATATGTATATAGTTAGCTTCGACTTTTTCTTCTAGACAAAAAATAACGGTATTAGTATGTCAACGAACTATGCAACAATTGTGAATTAAAATTCCTAACAGATCAACAGAAAGCCTCCACTTCGTAAGATGTCACTCAAAGAACATGAAACCCCTAAAGAACTCAATTCCTTTGACGTTGTTTTCCAATAGACAACAGCGCATGGTAAAAAAACTGCAATGACGCCTATGACGGCGCCTAGTTAAAAATAACCCTTGTCATTTTGTTATTTTATCACGTTTTCACAAGTATTGACAATATTTCGCATTGTTTCTTTTTTTGCTCTAATCATTCCGTGGTATTGTTTCACATCCAAATTCCAATCAATCGACCTAGCGGGAATATTTTAGCACTATATGGCTTCTTTCCATTAAACGGTTTTTCACTCAAAACCACGCAAAACTCTAGCAAGAATTCTTTGCCAATGTTTTAATTAGTTCAACGCGAACTTATAAACGTGACGGTTGCTTCGTTCGAGAAAACTTGGAAATAAACTTAGGAATATTTTTGAAAATAATTATCTTGCTTCAGTATAAGGATATTCTTAAAAGCATAAAAACGAAAAGGATTTACACTTAAGGATTACTTCTACAACATTTTGGATTGGATTGTACTATCATATGGAAAGCAACGCATAGATCAGCAATGGAGGAAACAAACGCAAATGTATTGGAACTTTTATGGACTTCTTTTTAGTAAATTTGAACGGACTACAGGAATTTTTCGACTTTCGATATCTTCGTGAATTCTTTTTCTTTTTCTGATTCTCGTGGAAATCTTGTTTTACTCTGAGCTAAAATTGTCTTGAAGAGCATAACTGAAATATATGTTTTTTTAGATGATTACGTAACTTTTGGTATAACGTAACAGACGTTTTCTAGAAACAATTGATAAAAAAATCTTAGAATCTCTTTCATATGAACGAACTATTTATTTCAGTATAAGCCGCAACTTTTCGCTCCGCTATCTCTTTATTTTCAGCACATATTCTACACCATTCATCTCATGTTGAAGAGATGCTTTGAGTCTTACAGTGTATAGTTAGTAATCCTGTAACTATTCGCTTACAGGTTCTGTTTAGACTCAGCACTTGATTTGAGCTCTTAGGGGAAATTATTATCTGAATCGATTTCTCCCCGAAATGTTTTGTTTTTTCTTTCTGGAAAGACATTATGTGTAGGGGTACTATAGGAAAATTGGCTATTTCGCTACCACAGATATTTGCATGCCCTGGTAATCAAATCATTTGAACTCTATTTTTAGCCACATGACTTATAAGGACATAAGACACTCCCATACTAATTTTGAAGTGAACTCATGCAAGCTAAAGGCTAATCACATCCACTTAAGTCTGGAAGAGAGCATTACAATGGCCCGATCTTAAATTTATGTACAGTCAGGGCTTAAGCTCAAACTCTGTCTTAGAACCGTTTATATATCTTATTATATATTCGTCCGAACTTGAAGCGAGTTCTCAGCATTAGTGACTTTCCGGGGACGTAACAAAATTTTCTCGTAAAGTTGTGTTTGGGAAAACATTTCTATTAACAATTTCGATTTAACTTGAAAAATATAATGAAATTTTTATTTAAGTGAAATGTAAATAGCTTGACGAAGCTGTTGTTTAGTTTAATAATTGCGCTATTACCTTATCTGCCTCTGCCTTCCCCCTTTTGTTTTTTTTTTTTTTTCTTCCATCATGTGCATGTGCATGTGACAGCATTTAACTTAATATCCTTAAACGATTTAAAAATAACACATTTTAAATAGTTTTTCAACAAATCAATACCTTTTGTGCTATTTCGTGTTTAGATTTTACACTAATTTTCAAGTTTATTACTATACCATAAATATTTATACAAGGTACATTTGTTAAAAAAAAAAATGTCGGTTCTTTTATAGATTGCGGACACACATGGGAATGCCAGGCATTTGACAGAAAGTGGTCCAGATCTTTTAGCAACAGCTGATCTTAATAGAAATTTCAAGGAGCATCCGGGAACATTATCATCCGGAAGTTCTGTTGAACCGCAAAGTGATTGCAGTTTCACTGATACGGAACAAATACTTAATGTGAGTTTAATAAAATTTATAATAATTTTATTTTTTACCAATCCCCTCCCTCTTTACCAATTAGCTCAGCAAAGGTGAAGACTTTTCTCCCTGCGGTTCGCATGCGAATCTAAATGCTGAGATCATGGCGGGTATTCAAATGGATGCTGGTCGAGAATCTGCACTCAGTGACTATATTGCTGCTCATATGGTACCACTACCAGATTTATCTGCGCCAGTTACTGAATCGGAAGAAGATGGTAAGATGGAAATTTCGCAACTGCAATGAAAGAAGCTTAATTTTTCTAATTATATTTACAGATTATGTTTCCATAACTTCAAGCCAACTGGGTGATGGTAATTGGGAAGATAATTGGCTATTTAAAAAGAAGAAATCCTCAATGAAGACACCCGTTACAGCCGGTGGTGTTGGCATGTTAGTTCCTGCCCCGAGGGAGGATGTTCGTGCACAAATTGGCGACAAGATTGCGGATGAAATAAGTGATTTATCAGAAGTAGGCTCGGAAACAGATGATTCATCACTTGATCTAATGCGCAGTGGTCAAATGGATCCACTCAATGATCGATTGTTGAGTAAACATCTGATTGGTGGCCAAAACACAAAACTGGTGCTAGATGAACTGATCGACAACGCTAGCGTTATATGCTGCACATCGCCTGCAGAAAATGAGCCTGTTTACACTGAGACCAAAAATGCACATGTCGTAAAAACAACAACGACGAATGAAGCCATTAACATAGAAGTCACAAAGTCAGTGTTGACACATAGTCCACCTAGCGTTGATACGAATACAGAGCCATGTGAACCAGTGATACTTCCCCCGCCAATGAGCTTTGATGATGATGATATTGCGGTCGATATCAACGTCGTTAGCGTTGTGACGAATGGAACAAATTGTGATAAAGGAAATCCTATAACAGGTAATTTGAAAAATTATTTTTATTGGCTTCATTCTGTCCTAACTATTTTTGTAAAATAACAATAGCTAGCATTAGCAAATAACCCATTTAAACAAATTTAATTCCAATCGATGTAGCAGTATATTTGTTCTTTTATCCCTTTGATATTTTTGAAAAAACAAAAAAAAAACTATCAGCCGAAACCCTTCATTCCCTTAGCAATATCAACTGGCTTTATCTAAGTATCTTTGAATCTGAAATGGCATTCAGACGTCGCATTTGCTTTCAGCTACCGCAAATCTACTTGAAGTCTTGCGAGCAACTGAGGGTTGTACGGGTTTTAGCACCGAAGTTGAGGTGTTTGACACTGATCCAAACGAAAGTTCTTGCCAATCATATGGCAACGCTGCAATACCATCAGTGGTAGAAATATTAGCTGCCATTGCATTGGGACCTATGTTGGCCGTTCCAGCATCAGAGCAACAAGCAGTACTGACACCCATCGAAATGACTTCTTTGAAAGAATTAAGTGACTTAGCATTAGCTGAAATCAAAGCTCGTACCCAAGATCCCAACTATCAAATTTTAGGTGTTATACCAGAGGAAAACATAGAGGATACATCTCTGGAGTTCACAAACAACTCTTTACAAGCTATAGAAACTATTCAAACGAAATCTGAAATCCTTTTGGATTCTAACTTAATAGCAGCAGAAATTGTTCCAATTCAAACAAAAAATGATGCAATTTCTACACCTGTAAACTCAGACTGCATAACTACATCCACAATCGAAACTGTCGTTATGTCAACTGTAGCATCAATTGTTTTTAACTCTAAAAATTATGAAGAAACAATAAACTCTGTAGCACCTGTAGTAGAAGCTAATATTGACCCTTCGCTGGATGCTGGAATAGAAAATAATGAACCCAAAAATCAAATGGTTGCTGAAAGTACAGAAATTGTTCCATCAGCTGCTGAAGCTGTAGACATATCTACTTTAGAAATGCCACAAGTATGCCTGCCTCCAGTAATTGAAACTGTCATTGTGCTTCCTACGAGAGAAGAAGTTTTGGACATTAATGTACCACCACATGTATTAGTTCCTTCTGCAGCAGAAAAAAATGTGTTCGAAATTGTTTCAACTACGATCATTGAATGCGATCTTCCTCCATCTGTGATAGCGGAGAACACTGAAAATATGGTGCGTCCGATCACTGAAACTGTAGATAGTTCAGTGCAAAGAAGTGAGCCAACTTTGACAGTTGAAACTGAACTACCCCTACCTGTAGTAGCGGAAAGCCAAGAAAATAATGTGGTACTTTCAGCTGAAACTTTAGTTAATACTACCGACGTTACAGAAGTGCTTTCTAATGAACCTCCGATCATTGAAACCGGTACTCCTCTACCTGCGATAAAAGCGAGCACACACAATATAGCGTCACTAGCTACTGAAACTATAGATAGTGCAACTGAAGGAGCACCAGCGCAGGAAAATGTGTCAACTTTGACCGTTGAAACTGACCTACCCCCACCTGTGGTAGCGGAAAATCTTGAAAATAATGTTGTACTTATAGCGGCAGCAGAAAGGAACACACAAAATATTGCGCCACTGGCCATTGAAGCTATAGATAGTCCAGCTGAATTAGTATCAGTGCAGGAAAATGTTTCTACTTTCACCGTTGTAACTGAACTACCCCTACCTGTAGTAGCGGAGGACCTTGATTCAATTAATTCTGGAAATGTAACAGAAGTTCCTTCTATTGAAGCACCTGCGGCGGGAGAAGGGAGCACACAAAATACTGCGCCACTGGCCATTGAAACTATTGATATTACAGATATGTCTAGTTTTACCGTTGAAACTGAACTACCCCCAATTGTAGTGACAGAGAAACTTGAAAATAATGTTGTACTGATAGCTGAAACTTCAGTTAATTCTGCCAATGTATCAGAATTGGCTTCTATTGAAACACCTGCGGCGGTAGAAGGGATCACACAAAATATTGCGCCACTGGCCATTGAAACTATTGATATTACAGATATGTCTAGTTTTACCGTTGAAACTGAACTACCCCCAATTGTAGTGACAGAGAAACTTGAAAATAATGTTGTACTGATAGCTGAAACTTCAGTTAATTCTGCCAATGTATCAGAATTGGCTTCTATTGAAACACCTGCGGCGGTAGAAGGGATCACACAAAATATTGCGCCACTGGCCATTGAAACTATAAATATTCCACATGTGTCTACTTTGACCGTTGAAACTAAAATACCCCCACCTGTAGTAGCGGAGAACCTTGAAAATAATGTAGTAATGATAGCTGAAGATTCAGTTAATCCTGCCAATGTAACAGAAGTGCCATCTATTGAAACACCTGCGGCGGTAGAAGGGAGCACACAAAATATTGCGCCACTGGCCATTGAAGCTATAGATAGTCCAGCTGAATTAGTATCAGTGCAGGAAAATGTTTCTACTTTCACCGTTGTAACTGAACTACCCCTACCTGTAGTAGCGGAGGACCTTGATTCAATTAATTCTGGAAATGTAACAGAAGTTCCTTCTATTGAAGCACCTGCGGCGGTAGAAGGGAGCACACAAAATATTGCGCCACTGGCCATTGAAACTATAAATATTACGGATCTGTCTACTTTGACCGTTGAAACTAAACTACCCTCACCTGTAGTAGCGGAAAACCTTGAAAATTATATAGTACTGATAGCTGAAACTTCATTTAATTCTGCCAATGTAACAGAAGTGACTTCGTTTGATTCACCTGTGGCGGTAGAAGAGAGCACACAAAATATTGCGCCACTGGCCATTGAAACTATAAATATTACAGATGTGTCTACTTTGACCATTGAAACTAAACTACCCCCACCTGTAGTAGAGGAGAACCTTAAAAATAATGTAGTAATGACAGCTGAAACTTCAGTTAATTCTGCCAATGTAACAGAAGTGCCATCTATTGAAACACCTGCGGCGATAGAAGGGAGCACACAAAATATTGCGCCACTGGCCATTGAAACTATAGTTATTCCAGATGTGTCTAGTTTGACCGTTGAAACTGAACAACCCCCAATTCTAGTAACGGAGAAACTTGAAAATAATGTAGTACTGATAGCTGAAACTTCATTTAATTCTGCCAATATAACAGAATTGGCTTCTATTGAAATACCTGCGGCTGTAGAAGGGATCACACAAAATATTGCGCCACTGGCCATTGAAACTATAGATATTCCAGATGTGTCTACTTTGACCGTTGAAACTAAACTACCCCCACCTGTAGTAGCGGAGAACCTTGAAAATAATGTAGTAATGATAGCTCAAACTTCAGTTAATCCTGCCAATGTAACAGAAGTGCCATCTAATGAAACACCTGCGGCGGTAGAAGAGAGCACACAAAATATTGCGCCACTGGCTTTTGAAACTATAGATAGTCCAGCTGAATTAGCATCAGTGCAGGAAAATATGCAAACTTTGATCATTGAAACTGAACTACCACTACCTATAGTAACGCAGAATCTAGAAAATGTTGCGCCAGCTGTAGATAAGACTGTAGAAAATCCTTCTGACTCAATAGATATGATCGAAATTGTGTCATGTTCTATCGTTGAATCGGTTATTTCTTCACCTGAGAAGCCACAAGCTGAAACTGTAGTTTATTGTGCTGAGGTAGCAAAAAATTCCGAAACTTTACCACCTGCGATCGTCAAAACAGCCATTCTTCCGGTGGTACTAGAAAGTACTGAAAATATTGAGCCATCTGAAGTTCGAGCTGCAGTAAGTCCTGAAGAAGATGCAGAAATTGTAACAATTCCTATCGTTGTACCGAATATTTTGCCATCAGCAACTGAAATTGTAAATAGCCCTGCTGAAGCAGCAGAATTGCTAGAAATTGAACCAACTTCGATTATTAAAACTTTAATTTCTACACCTTTCGTAGCGGTGACCGGTGAAAAAATATCAACTATGGTATCTGAAGCTGTGATAAGTCCTGGTGAAGCAGCTGAAATTATACCATCTCCTATTATTGAAGCTGTCAATCCACCACCTGTGCTAGTGGAGAGCACGGAAAATGCTGAAGCTGTAATTAACCATGCCGAAGCAACACATGTACCGGAAACTGTTTCACCGCTCATTGATGAAACTGTTATTCTTACAGCTGATAGAGGAAATATTTTATCTCCAGCAGTAGATGAAGTTGTAGAATGCTTAGGAAATGTACAACTCCCTATTGTTGAAAACGTCATACCTCCACCAGTGGAACCAGAGAACACACAAGATATTCTGCCACCTCTGATTGTTGAAACTGTAAATGTGCTACCTGTAGTAGCAAAGAGCACAGAAACTGTTGCATTAGTGGTACCTGCCGAAAAATCAGATGATCAAGTTATAACTGCTGAAACCGTCATTTTGCCGCCTGTTGTAGACGAGAGCATTGAAAATATTTCGCTTCCGACACCCGCAGCTACAGTTAATCCAGCTGAAGCTGAAGAAATTATGAACTCTCTCACCATTGAAACTAGCATTCCTTCACCTATTGTGTTAGAGAGCTTACAAAGTACTAAACCGCCGTCACTTGAAACTACAGATAATATTGCTCAAGCTGTATATATGCCACCACCAATTCTTGATGCCGTCATCCTTCCACCTGTAGTAGCAGAATGCGCAGAAACCGTTGCAACACTTATAGCTGAAGCTATAGCAAATCCTGCTGAAACAGCAGACAAGTCAGAAAATCCAAAAGTTGAAACCGTCATTCCTCTGCCCATGTTAGTTGATAACATTGAAAATATTGCGCTACCGGTAGCTAAAACAATCACTTTTCCTGATGCTACAGATGTAGTTGTGTCCATACCGACCGTTGGAACGGCCATTCCTCCACCTATTGTGGAAAACAGCTCACAAAATATTGTGTTTCTGGCAGCTGAATGTACAGATTGTCCTGCTGATGGTCCAGAAATTATTCCACTTCCTGTCGCTAAATCTATAGTTTATCCTGTTGCAGCAGTAGAAATTGTGTCAACTTCTATCATAGAAGCAAAAATTCATTTACCTATGGTAATGGAAAGCTCTAAAAATTGTATGTCATCGGTAACAAAAAATGTAGATGTGTCAGAAATTGATCCAACTCCGATCGTTGAAACCATCATTCTACCACATGTAGCAGAAGAGAGCAAAGAAAATGTTGCACCACTGATAGCTGAAACTTTAGTTAACCTTACCAAAGGAGCAGAAGTGGCAGACACTCTTATCGATCCTTCTGAGAAAGCACATGCGGCAGAAATTGGTCCACTTCCAATCCTTGATACCGTTATTCACTCAGATGCAACAAATATTGTGTCAGTCGTTGAAAACGTTATTCTTCTACCTGAAGTTGCAATGAGCACAGAATCGTTATCAGTAGCTATTGATAGTCCTGCTGAAGTAGGAGAAGTTGCACCACCAGCAGATGGCTTTGAAAATATTGTAACACCTCAAACAGCGAAAACTACGGTAGAGAAAAACATAAAAAGCGTTGCGCTGCCGGCAGATAAAACTATAAATACTCGTGCTGAAGCAGTACCGGAAATTGTTCCAAATCCGACTCATGAAATCATTATTCCCCCTACTGTTTCAACCGAGAACATAGAAGACATTCCTCCACCGATAGCTGAAAATATAGTTAATTCTACTAAAAAAACAGATTTGCCAGAAATCGTGTCTCCTAAAATTGTTGAAAATCTATTTCCTCTAAATGGGATAGCGAAAAGCACAGAAAATATTACAGCATCGGTAAATAAACCAGTAGTAAGTCATGATGAAGATGCGAAATTTGTGCAAGATCCTATCATTGAAATTATCACATCACCTGCGGTGGTGGAGGGCAAAGGCTATTTCATTCCACCGACAGTTGAAACTGCAGAAATAGATGATGTGCAGGAAATTGTGCCTCCTTTGATTGTTGAAACTGTAATTCCTCCAACCGTGGCAATGGAAAGCTCGGAAAATCTAACCCCGCTGCTATCTGAAATTTTAATTTATTCTGCTGAAGCATCAATAATTTTGCTACCTCCCGTCGCTGAAACGATTATTTCTTTACCCGTGATAGTGGACAGTACCGACAATACAGTACATTTGGCAGCAAAAGCTGAAGATAATTCTACTGAAATGGCAACTCTACCAGAAACTATGTCACTCCCTACCACGGAAACCGTTATTCCACCGCTTTTGGTAACGGAGTGCACAGAGAATATTCTGCCTTTTCCGATTGTGGAAACATCGCCTCAGATAGTAGCGAGTACAGAAATCGCTATGCCGCCTTCAATTGTTGAGACGGCCATTCCTTTACCTCTTGTAGCAAAGGTCACTGAAAATATTTCGCAACCGGTAGTTGGAACTGTAGTGAATCCGGATGAAGTACTGGAAATTGTGCAACTTCCGATCACTGAAGCTGACTCCATTATTCCTCCATCTGTTGTATTAGAGAGCTTGGAAAACATTGTGCCAGAGAATGTACCAGTTGTGATTACTGAAACCGTTATTCCTCTGGATTTGGTTTCGGAGAGCACAGAGAAAATTGCGCCACTTCCAGTTGTTGAAACAGTCACACAGTCACTTGTTGAATCAGAGTGTACAAAAATGACTGTGTTGCCTCCAATCAATGAAACCATAATTTCTCTACCTGTAGTAGCTAAGAACCCAGAAAACATTGTGCCACTGGAAGTTGAAACTGAAGTTGCAGAAATTGTGCAATCTGCAATAGCTGAAACGATCATTCCTTCGTCTTTGTTGATGGATAGCACGGAAGATATTGTGTTACCATCATCTGACATCGATGAAGCAGGTGTGCGAGAAATTGTATCAAAAATTGAGATCACTGAAACACTTGTTCCTGCAATTTTGCTAGCGGAGAGTATAGAGAATAATTCACCTTTCGACACTGTCATTCCCTCACCTGTGATAGTGCTGAGTACAGAAACTACTGTGCCACCTCTTATAGTTGAAACCATAATTCCTCTGACAAAGAGCGCAGAAGATAATGCAACACAGGTAGTGGAGACTGTAGTAACTCCGGCTGAAGAACCAAAGATTTTGCGACCTGCGATCGTTGAAATGGTTATTCCTCTACCTGTGAAGACGAAGAATTCAGAAATTACTGCAGCACTCAAAGCAAATGCTGAAGCAACAGAAATATTCACACCTCCTATCGTTCAAACTTTTGTATCTTCACACGTGGAGACGGAAGATACGGAAAGAATAATGCTACCACCGGCTGCTGAAAGTGTGTCAGCTCCGATCGTTGAATCCGTTATTCCTCCACCTGTGATAGTAGAGATTACTGAAAATATTATGCAGCCGGTAATTACGGAGAGTATGGAAAATATTGCGTCACAGGTTACTGAAACTATAGAGAATCCTAACGGAGTGCCAGAAGTGTCAGAAATTGCAATGCATCCGATTGTTGAAACACTTATAGCATCACCTGTGGTGGCGAAGTGTATAGAAAATATTCTGCCACTTCCAATCGTTGAGACGGTCATTCTTGCTCCGGTAGTAGAGGAGAGTACAGAATATATTGCGCTACCGCTAGATAAAACTGTAGATAGCACTGTTGAGGAAGCAGAAGTGCAAGAATTTACTGCAGCTATAAGCCACGAAATCATCAGTGCTCTACCAGTGGTAGTAGAGAGTACAGATGAGAAAGTGCCACATGTTACAGAAATTGCAGTTAATCTAACAGAATTAATAGAAGTGACAGAAACTGTGCAGCCTCCGGCTGCTGTTGAATGCGAGATTTCTCTTCCTATCGCGGCGGACGTATCAGTTTCACCTCTCGCTACGTCGGAAGTTGAATCTATTGCTACTCCAATGAAAGTGCAAGAAACTATACCAATTCCAAATATTAGCACTATCATTACTCATGCAGTAGTGGAGAGTACAGAAAATGCTACGCCAGCATTAGATGAAACTGTCGGTAATGCTGATGTAGCAACAGCGTCTTCAGAAATGTTAACTGCTCCTGCTGTGCCACCATCAACAGCTGAAAATGACAATACTTCTGCGAAATCAGAAGAGGTGCAAGAAATTCCGACTTTGATTGTTGAAACCACAAGTTTTCCTCCTGACGAAGCGGAAGTTGCAGATGATGTTAAGCTAGATAATGAAAGCTTTATTAGTCCAATCGAAGCTGTGGAAGGGGTAGATATAGTACCACCTACAAAAATTGATACCGACATTGCACCCGCGGTTGTATTAAGCACAGAAAATGTTACCTCACCGGTGGCAGAAACTGTGGGCATTCCGGCAGTAGAAGCAGAATTGTTAGAGCTTGTACCAGTTTCTTCTACCGCAGAAACAGATGTACCAGAAATTGTATCACATTCGAACGTTGAAACCATCATTACTCCTTCTGCCTACACAGAGAGCACAGATTGTGTTACCGCACCAGCAGCTAAATCTGAAATTTTTTCAGCAGTAGAAGTAGAAGCGGCAGCACAAAGAATAGCACCAGCGACTGAAATAATAGTTTCTTGCGCTGCAGAGTTGGAAATATCTGAAATTTTATCACCTCCACTCACTGAACATGTTGCCACCTTGGCGTTATCAACGAGCACAGAAAGTTGTGTGACAGTTCCTGAAAGCGAAAATAGTCAAGCTTTAGCAATTGAGGTGCAAGAAGTTGCTGTCGCCAAAACAGTTGTGGCAAAAATTGTAACTCCTATCATTGATGAAATCAGCATTGCAGAAAATCCAGAAACCATTGCACTGCCGACTACTGCAACAGAAACGGCAACACCAGGAATTGTGCCACCGTCATTCACTGAAACCATCATGTCGTGTTCTACAGCAGCTGAACCTGTTATTTCTGCTATGCAAACAGGAATTGATTCAATTGTTCAAACTTCCATCGCTTCAACAACACCATCAGCATCAACAGAAACTGTTTTTCCTTCAGACACAACAGAATGGTCAGACTCTTTATTACCACAAGTTATTGAACATGCCGCAATTGCACCTCCTGCAATCGTTTCACAAGAGGCTTCAGCTGCTGACGATACAATAGCTTCATCTTCACCGGAAGAAACTGTGATAGCTACGCCTGTTATTGTACCAGATACTGACCTTGTCGAACCAGTTCCTTCCTCAGTTGACGAACCAAAGCCACAAGAAATAATTGTACATAGTGACAATCTAGAAAGTAATACCATTTCTGATGATTTTCCACCTGATATGACGCATGTCGTAGGTAATATTACACGCAGGGGGCTGACAAGGCAATGTAATGTTATTGACACCACACCGAGCGTCGATGAGGCACAGCCAAAAGGTGTCAGCCTCTTGGCAACCATTTGCAAGTGTTACATTAAAGACAAAAGACTGTTAAAATCGCTCGAAAATCGACGACGTCAAACCATTCTCATTCAAAGATACTTAAACTCTTTTGATTCAATGGAATCTGAAGAATATCCAAATGATATTTTGCTTACCGAACATACGTCCATTTTCACCCCTGAAACACCATATCCAATTGAAAATGAACACGAACATGAAAACTTTGTTGTAGGGGAGTTGAGTGAATTATCATTTAATTTTTTTAACAATGTTCTCTTCTCAGATCAATTAAGTTCTGATTCGAATAACACAGAGGGGAGTATAGCAACTGCAGTTGAAACTTTTGTAACCGATGAGAGAAGTCCGGCCGCTCAGCTCTGTGCAGCACCAGCACAATGTGACGAATATGAATATGGATTCAATTCGTCTTCGATAGTTCTAACTCCTGCCACAAACCATCATTTAACTCATAAGAAAACTACTACTACTACTACTACTAATACTAATCTTTCTACTACTATCACTAATCACAAAACTAACGTTCAACTAACAAATGGTTCCATAGCAGGCGTTCACAAGTCCGCAGCATGTTCCGAAGAACCTCTTTTACGCGATGATGAGGAGCAGGAGCATGTTGATGATGACTTAGTGGTAATGAGGCGTTTTGTGCCAGGTAAAAACTAAAGGCAAAGCCGCCTGCTCGGTGTTGTGTTGTCGCATTCATGTAAATGTTGTTTTTGTTGTTGTTTTATCGTTTTGATTGTCGCTAACAAATTTTTTTGTTGCTGAATTTTCGTAATAAAAACGAAAGAATGAATATCTACTCTGTTTGCTCTATTGTATATTCTATGGCTCTATGTTAAAGATTGAATTTTTCTCTTTCTTTTTCCCTACCTCCTGATAAAAAACTAACTGTAGGTTCTATAGCAGAACGCGAATACAAGAAATGGTATAACGCTGTGGATATGCCCAATAATCCGTATGCACCTGAAGCACTGAAGAGACGTATTAGTGGCAGTCAGGAGCGATTTATTGATCTACCCAATATAAGTCCAAGCACAGAGCAAAATCCAATATCATTGATACAAAATGCATCAAAGGACGAGATTGATCAAAGCGAGGAGAGAGATTATAAGAGGTTCGTAAGCGCATAATCATAAGATACATATATTTACAAAAAAAAAATATTTAATTTGAAATAGCAAGTACCAGTCATTACAGTGGTAGAGGCATATAAATAGTTAGATTTTGCTTGGTACATAGGTATATTCCCTTATAGTAGCCTGACTGATTTAACCCTCTTAGGCTAATAGTAAAGCTCTCCAACGATTGGTAAGTTATTGCAAGTAGCAGGAAAATCGATGATTTTCATAGTTTCTTTCCTTCATTTTAAAAATTATACGTTCCTCTCCGTCAATTTATAGGATAACTTCAACTCAAGGGTCTTAAAGGATATCTAGGAAGATCTATTAATATTTCATTATTATATTTATACTTCTTAAGTTTTTAGTATAATACTTCAGAATGACATACAGCTTCTAAAATGCTTCTATTAAGGTTCTGCAGCATTTATGATTTTTATTAATTTTACACTCGTAAGAACTTTCAATTTGGACTTGTGTTGCTCAAAAGGATCATTGACATAAAGTTTCATACGACTGTCAGTACTATTATCAAGTGCAAAGTTTTCTTCTAAAAGCCTCCACGAGTGTGCTTATTATCGTACGTCAAAATGCAATCAAGCAATTGCCAGAACAGCTGATTAATAAGTCCAAAGTGTAAGAAGAGTACATATTTGCTTATACATTTCAATGTAGTTGTGTTGTTTTCTTCTTTTTTCAAAAAACCCCACGAAACCAACCATCTTATTCCAACTTATAGAGAAAATCATGCTTTCTCGTTTTGGTTTTTTCCGCACACGCAGCCAGCAAATTTTAATTTTTCGTAGTCTTTATTGTAATCTCTTAAAGTTCTCATATTTAGGGCACTTAACAGTCATAAGGCGCTCATTTTCATGACTCTTTTTGGAAGATACAAACGCTCATTTTCAGCATTCTCATTTGAGCGCTGCGTAAACATTTCAAAATCTCTTACATAGCACTATTTGTGTAAAACCTTTATAAGACTCCTTAGGAAGAGAAATCTTAAACTGAATTTTAAATAAAATAATAAAACTTTTAAATACAGAGTAAGTTTTCCTTATCAAACTCAAACTGAGATAAACAGTGGACATAATTTGGATAGTATTGTGGATCAATTAATGGAATTGCATAAGGTCATTGAAAATCTAGGTAACTTCAAAGCAATTGTGCAAAATAACACAGCAACTGAAGAAGCCCTTAAAGTCAGTATGGAAGCTAATTCCAAACATGAGCAGCAAGCAAGTTGCATAAACAAATATGTGAGCCTTACAAATGAAATAACGAAAACTCTAACTGATTATCAAAATTACGTGAAAAACTCCAATGAAGCTAAGAGATTTTCTACATTAGACAAAATTTACGAATTGAAAAGGCAGAAGCTAAAGGAGCAGATACGACACAACAAAGAGTTGGAAAGACTACTTAACGAACAAATTGCTATACAGCGTAAAATACTAGAAATATACGAACCTAAACGATCAAATTGAAAGAAATAAGTTTTTGTAAAATAAACTTGCTTTATTCATTGTAAAATTAATTTTATTGTGAAAAATTAATAAAAATTGCATGGAAAGCTTCTTTGAAAACCTCTTATTTTAAAAGATTTTGGTACGAAAATACTTGAGTTAGAATGTACTTGAAAACTATGTATGAAAACAAAAACTGTGCAGTTAAAATTTAGTAGTAAAAGGCGCCTCCCTCACGAAATCAATGACCTTGAAATAATTTGTATACGGCCGCAACTCAAATAAGTTTTCAAAACTTAAACGATTTTTATTGAATCACTTTTTAAAATTTCAAACCTTTCGTTTGAAACATATTTTGTTTGAATCTACAAATATTTTTGAGTTTGTTAGAAGGGGAAAGTTAAATTGGTACACTCTAAATTAAGTCACATTCTTCACGTTTACATTGACCAGTTTTTTAAATAAATTGTGTTCTTTCAGGTACAGTCGCGATTACTACATCAACGATACAAAACAATCACCAACAAACGCAGCCAACATCATGAACAGCATGAAATCAAGCAGCACAACAACGCTTACCGGCGGTAGTCAAGAATCCACCACAGACATCACAATCAATGAGGTAAATCGCAATGGAACATATGATAGTTCTCATGAAAATAGTAGAACAACAAATATTATTGAAAATACTGAACAAATTTTGAAACATCCAGAAATGCATTGGACCCTATCCACTCCTGTACGCCGTAGCAGTTCCCTTAAATACCTGAATCAAAAAAATAACTATTATGAACGTTCCCCACTAAAGTCACCACATTACTTAACAATAACAACACCGCCACCACTACCAAAAACACCACCACCACGTGCCGCATCATCGGCATCACAATATAGTGACAGCTACAGTTATTCACCTCATTATCAAGATCATCATGATATGCATCACCAAAAGCACAAACGTTATCAGTACGATGAGGACGAAGACAATGACTACAATAACAATGACATTCTCGACGAAAACAATGCCAACGATGGCAACGACATGCAGTCGTTACGTTCTTGGAAAAGTGCCACAACACTGCCACTAACCACAAAACGTCATTCACAACATCACCACCACCACCAACAACCACAACGTCATTCCTCTTCCGTAAGCGTAAGAAGTAGTTACTCAAGTGATGCCACTGTAGCGACCAATAGTAATAGCACAAGCAGTAAAAAGAAAAATTCCCTACCCACATCTAATGTGTTGTCACAATTCGAAAAGCAATTGCTGCATAAAGATTTGAAACGTAACAGTTTTCGTGCCATCTCGGCAACTACCAAAGATTTTGTTTTGAATCCACTTTTTGATAATGAAAATTTTTATGCCAACAAAGAAAATGGTGATAGCAAAGTGATGGGCGGGAAATTATCACTAAAGGCATATAATGGCGATGATCAGGGTGATTCTGGTGTTGATAGCTGTCTGAATGGCTTCAGCGGAGCAGATGCCAAAAACAGCAACAATAGTTTGTTATTTTAGGGAAATATTTAGAAATCGTAATAGTGCCCGCATTAGCAAAGGTGTTGAAGAGGGTAAATTACTTTAGTTTTTTTAGTTGGTTTTTAATTTAAAAAAAAAAATTACTTGAAAATATAATGGGATTTAGTATGGGGAATCAGCGATATTTTTGAGTGCGGTATTTCGTGCCATGCCCAAAAAGGATTTTTGCTCTATATTTTGCAAATTAAGCTTTAAATAAAATAATATAATGAATTCAAAATTGCAGGAAAGAAAATCGATCTCTTGCCCGAAAGACCTCCGTGTGATATTTAATCCGCTTTTTATCGTTTGAAAATGTCAAATAAAAACCGTATTTATGGAGCAAAAATATTTATTTTGACGATAAATGGGATTTTATATTTGACCTAGTTACGTCGTTTAAAGATTTTCAACAAAATCACATTAAATGTGATTTTTATGGAAAATTTTTAAACGATGACAGGTAATTCAAATCTTCCTGTAAATTTGTATTAGTTATTGTGGATAACTCCTTATTCAGTCTCTTTGATCGGTCATATCTCGATATTGTGCCACAATTAAGCGAATAACCATGTCTTTTGGCAGTATGAAATTGTCCCACATTTTATGTCGCTGGCTCCCGTACTATGAGTTGTGTTGTTGATACCCCTCTAGTTGAACGCAACAGAACAAATTCTAAATATAATTCGAAGTCTAAACAGATATACATATGTATATATCGGAACTTTGCTAATGTCACTTCCTGTTCAAAGAGCACACTTGTAAGTAATAATAATTTTTGCTTACTTCTGGGTGCCCTGTGAAAGTGTTAATGTTTCTTCGGTATTATTATTGGCCGTTAGAGAAGTAAGACGGTACATTTGAAAAAGTCCCTCAAATTATAGTCAGTAGGCACTTGTTGATTAGGTACTTGTAAATAAATAAATATTTTAGTTTAATCATTGAAAATGTCCCGAAATTCGGAAAGTGGACAAAAGAGTCAAAAAGAAAAAAAAAGTATGTCAGTTCTCAGTCTCCTAGAGTACAAGGCTGTTTAGTTACTTTCTTATATCTTATTTAAAAATTAAAAATATTAAAAATATTTTATTCTGAATACAAATATATATTGAAGAATCTTCATCACTATGTTGCTCAAAGTGGGGTTTAGTACTGATCTATTATCCTCCTTCTCCCCATTCATTCAAATTTTTGTACGCTCTTGTATCCCTTATCCAACGTGGAAACTTAGCATGCAAGTTTAGGATAAAATGCAGTGCTCAGACTATTGCGAGGTTTCAAAAACTTTAGACTAGACCACTGGGTACACGTATACAGTGTACTACTCATCTATTACGTACACATAACTTAAAGTCACTAAATTTTCAACAAATGCACACTCCTAAGCCTGGGAAATTATATGATTTTTTTAAGTATTTTGCAATTTTAATGATCTGTCCGAAAAGTCAACACTTTAAAAATGAAAATTGTGCTGTTATATGCGGACCAGAGAATTTTAAATATAGACTCATTGTTTGCCAATTATATAATTAGACCACCATCACCATAGGCACTTGAGAATAATTTCTATTGGCGAAAAAATTTGGTTGCATCAATAAGACTTTGAGATGTAAACTGTGAATGAAACAATTTTATCTTTGTCATTTGGCATTTCGAGTCTTTGGCAATTTTAGTCTTTAATATGATGTTCTTGATGTTCTTAATCAACATATTTATAATAATAATAACAAGAGATTGCACTTTCATTTAGATTGAATTGCTCTTAAGTTTATGTCAATATCATTAATATTGTAAAGTGTGATAGCTTTACCAAAGTTTTTAAGACGTTAAAAAAACGCTAACTTCTATTACACTTAGGGTTACGTTCGGAAACGCAATTTTGATAAGGCGTGGCATGCCAGAATCTCGTTATAAACGCACTTATTATTACCCAATACTTTTCGCTTACAGTCAATATTCATAATCAGTTTGCATACGAATGATAAATCAATCACCAATATAATGTAATTAATTTTGTGCCATTAGCTAATTTTTTTTTCTCTGTAAATGCACAATATTTAGTACTGCACAATTTAACAGCGCTCTAACAGCAATTGCTTTTCGATATTCGTTCTTAAATAAATCATTTTCTAGTGCATTTTGTTTTGAATTCATTTGTTATTAAATTTGCTAGAAAACATAAAATATATTTTTATTGTAATTTTTATGCTTTAAATTAATTTTTTCTTTAATTTGTTTTGTAAATTTGTGGCGAGATGCTACAAATTGATAAAGGCAAAACAACAAAAGTCTTATTATTATGCATAGGACTTATGCTTTTGTGGACAAATGGCATTATGCTGTTTTGCCTTGCGATCATAGTAATGTAAATGAGTACTAAAATTTATTTTATATCCTGTATATGTGAGATAGCACAAGCAGTACTTTTTTTATTCTTACACTTATAATTAGTAAATTATGTTAAATCAATGAAAAATTCCATAATAAAAAACATTGAACAACGAAACAAATGTTTTTAGTAAAATTTTAGTTTTTTTTTTAAAAAATCAACAAAGTTGAAATGATATGTTGCATAGCGGTAAGTAATGTGTGTATATTTGTATAAAGTATTAAAATTTTGTGTAACGTGAGGTAGCGAAGCATCCTTTCATACATCAAAGAAAATTAAAAAAAAATATACAAAAGAAAATTGGGCAAACTTTTTGGTTAAATTTTACTAACAACATTTGTTTCATAACGATTGGCAATATATGTATGTATGTAAATATGTATAATAATTTAACATTTTAACAAAATTTTTAGTTTTCCAAATTACAGCTCATGCATTTTGTATATTTGATTAGAAATACTAACATAGCATTGAACAGAGTTTTGATTAAAATTTTAAAAGAACTGACAACAATCTTAGCCACTAATCCTTATGCATGATGCGATCTGTGAAAGCTATCATACTGGCCAGATGTGAAAAGTGAGATATGCCTAAATATGAAGACTATATCACTGGTACCTACGAAGACTATCGTAGCTCAAATTATCAGCGAAAACTATCGCAGTTCAGTTCCGCTACGAAGAGTGTCACATTTCTATCCTGTCCGCAAAGAGTATCGTAATTCAAATTCTCGCCGCGAAAACTATCGTTGTTCAGATTGTGGCGACAAAAAGTATCGTAGCTGCAGCAATAAATTATGTATCAAATTAAAGTACTCATCGAGCAGAGTGTGCTGAAACTATCAGCTTTGAGATCGGGTAACCAAAAAGCTGAGATATAAGCGTGGAAAGATTTTCTAATTTTTCAATTTCAGCTTTTTTTTCTCAGCTTTCTGGTTACTCAATCTCAAAGCTGAAAGTTTCAGCATACTCTGCTCGATGAATACTTTAATTTGATACATAATTTATAGCTGTAGCTACGATAGTTTTTGCCGCCAAAATCTGATCTACGATATTTTTCGCGGCGAGAATTTGAATTACGATACTCTTCGCGGAAAGGATTGAAATGCGATAATCTTCGTAGCGGAACTGAACTGCGATAGTCTTCGCTGATAATTTGAGCTACGATAGTCTTCGTAGGGACCAGCGATATTGTTTAGTAAAAAAACACAAAATTTAAAAAGTCTACAGATTGTAATTCAAATAAATTAATTTAGATAAATCAAGTTAACAGTCTTCTAATGTTTGAAACTTTCTCTCACGTAGTCGTTTTATATCAACGTTGTGACAAAATTACCAATCGAAATCAAACAACATTTTTCGATTTCATGAACGTTTCGTCCAGTCTATATTAAGCAGTTTTTCACAGATCGCTTCACATGTACATATATAGCTTTTGTACTTTTTTTTATAAAAATATTTCACATATCGAAAAAATTATTAAAAATATATTCTCGATAAGCTACTTATTCAGCACTTACTTAGTAGAATAGTAGAAAAATCAAGTACTTTATTTGTAATACCTTTTTGACTCGACTCTGCATACCACTAACACCACATTCTCACACTAATTCGGCTGGACTCACCGGAACAGTAACGCGAAGTGATTCTGGCATTCACACACGTTCAAACCCTGATCGAATTAGATCAACGTATTATATCTTCGATGCCTGCAAGTAGGAATTGTTCAGGGCCGGAACTTCTGCAAATTGCAACTGGGATGGCTGTTCGAAGTAAACGAGCTTATTAGGACCCCTAAGCTACAGTTTTTCAAAAATATAATAAATAAAAATAAGAAGACTTTTTTTTGGTTTTGGTCATCAATATAAACAGCAATATTTGGTGGTGGTAAAACTTCAAAAATAAAATTGCCAAACTTGCTAAATTTTCCAAACTCGATTTTTTAAGTAAACTGTTTTTAATATTTAGTGTTGACCAGTGAGAGTTGTCAAGCGGAGACACTACATATTACTCAAAACGTCATTCCAAAAAAGTTTGCTTTTAATACTTCAAATTTTTTTGGTAGAAAAAAATGTCAAGAATTTTCCGGAAGAAAAATGAGTCACTTGCTTTCAAACTGAACCGATGCAATACGCTGTTTCTGATGCAGACTTTAGGCTAATAATTGCATAGGATTTTAAATGAACTGATATTTAAAAAAATTAAACAAAATTAGATGTTGGACTAACTAACCAATAAATTTGTACCAAACAAACAATCATATTTAGGTAAATTGGCTTATTTATAGTAAATTAAAAACTAAAACATTCATTGTTTTTTTGTCATTTCGTCATAAGTCTTGTAGTAATTTTGCCATATATGGTTTGGTTCTACATATAATCAAAAAACTTTACAAATTAGCACACAATTCATACTATTAAATCATAAGTCACATCTAATATGCAGACATACATAAATAAATAAATGCTTCTACTAACTTTAATATATCAAAAATATTTTCTCTCAACTTTCTTTTTACATATGTACATGTTCCCCCTCTACATAAACAAATACCCTCTTAAATCACACAACTTTCAACATAAATCCTATCTGTACTATCTCAAAAAACAAAAAACGAATCATAACACAAAAGGCTCAAATTGCAAATACAAGTGCAACTGCTATCACGACAAGTCCAAGTCAAGATGAACATATTTTTCAAGCAATACCAGCGCAAGTGGTGGAAGACCCAGCATCCCTTGATACACAATCCACACTATCCAATCAGTCCATACAATCGACCACAACAACAACAAGTGATGATTCGGATACAATACGTATTTATGATTTTAAGAAACAGGAAACCACGGTTATACGTGATCCAAGCTCGAATATGACAACATCAGCAATACCAGAGCCTACTGCTGCTGTGGCGCAATCGACAACAGTAGAATCGAATACAATGTTGGATGCACCAGTCGTACGTAAGGCACGCCCTACACAATTAGCTATTACTAGTTCAGTTGGCAGTAATAGCGGTGATCCAGAAATTACACTCGGTCTAGCTGGTGTTATAACATCACCATTTACACCCACAAGAGGTTCAACACCAACAGCTTTTAAATTTTTACAACCTAAGCGTAAACTGATTGAACCTAGTCAAGTGTTATCCTTCGATGAGGAAGGTGTTGTGGTAAGTGATTTTGTTTTGACGAACTTGAATGAAGATATATATTTTTAATTTTATGTTTTAGCCACCACCCACACCTGTTGAACGTAAAACTATTGAGGAAGATGTCGCTCAAGCTTTACCTTCAGTTAAAGCACTGGCACAAGCCTTTCTTATGACCTCACATAAACGATCACAAGTCGAAAAACGTTGGCTTGTTAAGGTAATGATAACAGCTTAAGAGTGTGAACTGAAACATTTTTAAAGCACTTTTTCTCCCCCTTCTTAAAGTCAAAACTTAAAACAAGCTTAACACCAACTGAAGAAAATGTTATAATGCAACCAAAACCAACGTCACCCCAAGTGCCAACAAAAAAACATTTAGAAGCTAGTCCATCATATGCAGAAGCAGCTGAGGATGCTACTATAGCTTCTGATTTATCTTCCTTAGAGACGTAATGAATATGAGTTGCAAATTATTTATGATTTTTAATAATAACTATTCGTTTCAGCGATCCCCCCACAGAGCATGAGACTAAAGACTCTAAGGCTGTCGCTGAAAAGACAAGCCCATCGCCATTGCGTGCCGGCTTTTTAAAAAGTAATATTGCTTTCTTTGAGAATTTAAAGTTCAAGTAAATATTGCATGTGTGGGGTTTTATTTTTTTTTTAAATTAACATAAGTATATATTCTATTTAGATATTATTTTGTGGACAAAGAAAAATAATATACTAGATGGATTAAGTTGTTTTACTCTGTTAAAAATTTAAAAAAAACTTTACCAAATTGTGCCATTTATTCTTAAAAAAAATTATCGAAATGCAATATTTTATTGTATCATACATACATATATCTTATGTACCTTTAACATTTGCGCAGAGTCAAATTTCCTTTTATAATTTTAAGTGAACTTTCAAAAGAAGCTAAGCTGAATAATAACACGTTTTAATTACATATTAAGTCTTAATTATGCATTAAGTAATGAGCAGCCCTGTATTTACTATCGATGTACATTTTCTATTGAAAACATCTTGGTTTTATTATTTTGATATTCATTTAACACAAAATATCAAACGAATCCAATGAACTATTTGTTATCCTAACGCTATAACCAGTGTCACTTTGATATTCTACAATTCTTATTTGAGATGCTCATAAATCACAATCGAAACATAGTATGAATTGTGCTACCCTTTTAAGGTAGCTATCTAAATTTGTTAGAGTCTCCATTGTGTTAAAAATTAATCTAAATAGATAGGAGGAGCCGTCGAAAGTGAGAAAAGCTCAAAAGTGCTGTGAAAAATCGTCAGTAAGGAGATGTCTGAACTTGCTAACAAGACAAAAACATATTTCCGAAAATACGGCTTGAAATCACTATACATGAAAGCAGACATGTCGCATTATTTTGTATCAAACTTCTTTTCATATCAATAAAGTTTTTGGGATAATTTTAGTTTACGAAGTGCTTAGTATTAATAATTTAACATCTAATGTCTGGGAAACCAAACAAAATACCAGAAAGCATAGCGCTTTGACAACTAAAATGTTCTTTTATATATTTTAGCTCCATTCCAATCAACGTGATACTTTCGTGTGGATATACATATTTAGTCCAAAATTCCCACTTTTTCTGACGCATATTTGCTTAATTTGACTTCAAAGAAACCTTTTCATTTTTGAAATTTAAACCTTAATTTTAGTTACATATTTCGTTATTTTAATATTTCTTATTTTGTCACGTTGAGAGAAAAAAAAAATATTTGAAACTTTTATATGCATTACCGTGCTAACTGTATTATCTTTCGCAGTATTTTACATACTAATTTTTACTTTAATGATTTATATACATACATAAAGTATTTATTTTAAATTAAAAATTAATATCTTAACTTCTAACTTCTTGAAACTACCATTTATACATATAAACAATTTAACGATTTTTACTGTTAAAAATAAATTGTAAAAATCAAACTTAATATCAGAAAACCAAGTGTTGCTTGTTTTAAATATAAGTTGATTTAATAAAAACAAAAAATCAGAATATATAGCATTTATTTGTTTTAACAAACCGAAAAGCTCGAAAAAACAACGAATTCTAAAAAGGAAAGTTCAACAAATAACTCTTCTCAGAAAATTTTGTCAAAGAATCATTAAATTTTCTGGCTCGACCGTGGCACAATACAGGTTCGTCAATAATTTCCTAACAATTTGATTATCAGCAAACGACCCACGCTTCGCAGCTATAAAATGTGCACACATCTTTTTTAATTCCAAAATGTATAGAAAACGTTCACAAACGCGCCACAAGGGGGCCCGCGCCATAAGAAAATCTGTTCTAACATTTTAAATTTTGAGTTGAATAAAAAAAGCTACATCGATTTGTCGCAAACTGCTTTAATATCTCAGGCGTGTAGAAGAACCTTAAATAGATAAAAGTAAGATATAAGAATTTGTATTAAACCTCTTTTTTTTTGCTAGGTATTTAATAAATTTCACAATGGGTCGGCCCGCACCATGTGTTCAGTCTAGGAGCCCGCACACACCTAGATACGGCGCTGTCGCAGACATAAATGACGGTGAACGCTCACATCACCCGAATTCAACAGTTGTCTCAGACAATATCGAAAAAGTTCATAAAGTCGTTAAAGACGATAGGGCATCGAAATTGCGTGAGATATCAGAAGAGTTAAAGATATAACATTGTCAATGAACAACTCCCTGTTTGGAGTTGTTTAAGCGAAATACAGTGTGTGATCGGAAATTGCTCAACCCATAATTTCGTTTAAAGAAATAGTGCAGTCCCGGTCACCGATCCGTACGATAGACGGATGAGCCTCACACGTGCGGTTTCGCCGAACGAACGCAGAGCAGTCCGGGCTGTTCGTAGTCGGTCACCGATCCGTACGACAGACGGATGCGCCTCTCGTGCGGTCAGACCGCAGGGATCGCAAAAAAAAAAAGAAAAAAAAAATTAACCCCATGATTGAAATTTTGCTCGTTCACACTTTTACATTTACCTTTTTTTCTCTGATTGATTCACTTCCAGCTTTTCTGGTATTTTTCGATCGCTGAAATACAGCTTACTACATATTTCGAACCTTATGGTCTAATCAGCAACTAACTGCTCCTCATAATTAAAATGAGTTTGCTGAGAACTTTAATCTGAAAATCTGATAACCGAATCTAGCACTTAAAACGTCTTTTAGGCCAAACCCACTGGAAGCAGTTAAACGGATGCCAAAACTTGTAAAAAGAGGCGCGTGAAAGTAACTGACTTAGAAGTTCAAAGCCTGCGTAAAAGAAAGATATAGATATATATATTAAAATTGATATTAAAGCTAATGATTCCTGAAGAGCTAATATTAACATACATAAATATTAATTTGTTAGAAAATGTTTGGCTTTATTGATTGCTGTTTACAAAATACTTTTTTTTAAAACTATGCTTTAAAAATGATTTTGAATAATTTTGTTTTTTAACATGATATAATAGATTCATATACAGTCAACAATGATTCAAAAATACACTTTTTAGTAAAAAGAGAAAAAACAGCTAAGTAAATAAACTGCTTACGTTCAAATAAAACAGAAACTTGTTTTACAAATATGTTTTAAATAAAATTTAATTACATTATTCAACTAGGTACACAAATCCAATAGAGATACTGATTTAAATATGTATATATAAAGAGGTAAGTATATTTAATTGAAAACATGAGATATAAAAATTTTAACTAAATGTTTTTACAATTATAGATTTTTGTGTAAAAATTTGCATTTTTCAAGGAATGATAATTAATTTTTTCCTCACGACCGTTGTGGTATCTTTGTATAAATAAATTCATCAGCTTCGTAAAGTATAAAACAAAAATAATATCAGAAAATAACTTAAATAGTAAATATTTGAAAAAGCATAAAATTCTCGGCATTGTCAATGTGTTGTTGAATTGTGATGATGTGGATGTTCAGCCAGGTAGATGACATAAATCAATGGGATTGCAAAACATAGCGCAAGTATAAATACAAAAAGACAAATCCATGACATATCGCAGTCCGAACCAGACCAGTCGAGAGCACTAAGCGAAGGGCCACGTATGGGACGAAGCTGTGGCATTGAGTCGTCAAGTAGTAATGGTGATGTCGCATCGTTGTTAATTTCGTGTAGTGTAGATGTTGAACGTAGGTGGAGATCTAAGTATAGAGAGATACTTGTTTTTAGAAATTGTTATATATAGCTTAAGATTCAGGTAAATTATAGTCCTTATATGATTTGCATAGTAGTAATATTCTCCGTTAATTTATATGGACCATATGATCTGTTTAATAGACCAAAGCGGGAGTAATTCGATCTAATATTTTAAAATTTTATCAAATGAAGCATAACTGTGAATCTGAAGTAATTGTAATTGATTTGGTGTTACTTTATTCCCTTGAACTTCAAATGAATGATAACCTAGTTAACGAAAACCTACACTGGCGGTGTAGAAATCTGTTAAGTTAATGTGCCACCAAAAATAAACAAAGTTAATACATTATACTATGTCAATATTTTATTGGTTAGCACTGATCTATATATACATAGTATGTACATTAGAGCGGTTAAAAAAAAAACTTTTTGATTTTCTCACGATGTGTCAGTGGATTACAATAGCCCTATATGTCTAGACAAAACAACCTATAAGGATTTTCATCAATTTTGAAAACTGGATTGCCACCGCCTGTTTAAAGTTGCCTACCCATTTTCGAAAATATTGATTTAAAAAATGGTGCAAGCTAAAGAGGTTATCAAATTTTACAACAAAGTGGGTATGTTTTTCGAACTAATATCGATCGAGGAATTCGAATCCGAGATCAGTTTTTCTTCTTCTTCTTTTTTTCTTATAAAAAAATTTGAAATCGGACATCGGTTGTTAACATAAAATTATAAAATTTGGTACACATGTTAACAATTGATTGAACTTTCTATTCATGATAAAAAAAAATTTTATAATTTTATTTTCCCATTTGTTTATAACTTTTAAATAAACAATTGATGATAATTTTGTCTTCCCAATACGAAAAATATTTTTTTTTTTTTTGGTATGAGCCTTGAATATTGAAGATTGAATATACTATATAAAAAAATTAATTGTGCCGTCACTCATTTCAATAAAAAATGATTTTATATCGAACGATCTGCGACATAATCCCATGCGCGCCATGCATTTGAACATAAAATACACAATTGCGTTTGCAAAATTGCAAACACACAAAATATTCGCACTTCTTTGTATGCATTTTATTTTTGAAAACTTATTTTGTGATTTTGTCGTAGGTCGTTCGAGATAAAAATTTTATTCTATTGAAATTAGTGACGGCACACTTAATTTTTTTACATATATTCAATCTTCAATATTCAAGGCTCATACCAAAAAAAAAATTTATTTTACGTATTGGGAAGACAAAATTATCATCAATTGTTTATTTAAAAGTTATAAACAAATGGGAAAATAAAATTATTAAATTTTTTTTATCATGAGTAGAAAGTTCAATCAATTGTTAACATGTGTACCAAATTTTATAATTTTATGTTAACAACTTTGAGAGGAATTAAGTTTTCAATTAAACTAGTCGGTGAAGGGGTAAATGGGGTGTTCCTCCCAAATTTTGGGTGTCATTTAGGTCAGTTTGCTTAGAAACGTCCAAACTATAGATTAAAAATGGTTTCAGAGGCACACACAGTTTTAAATTTCCGATATCTGTGCACGTCTAAAACCAGAAAATTTAAAGATTTCCTCATATGATGTACATATATTAAACTCTTTAAGCAATTAGAGTAGAAATTAAAAATATTACATAAGCATATTATTCATTAATTTTACAGTAGGATTGTTAACCATATACCATATTGTATACAAAATCAAGTCAAGAGATACAAAACACATTTCATTTCAGTGCTGTAGCGTGAACATTTGTCGACTGGGCGAAGAACTTATGTATGTATATGCCGCCTTCCGTTTTAAAAAAAAAAATCCAGATTCCTTTCACTAAAAAATTTAGTTTTACTGAAAACCCTAGCAAAATGAAATATTTTTAAATAAATAAAAAAATAGTTGTTATTGATCAAAAACAAATTTTAATTTAATAGTATGACCACCATTTTGCAGCCAACCTCCCCAATCCTTTGCACCCCAGGCGGAAAGAGATATTCGGAAGATCCTTGACACATATTTTCGTGTTTAACTGAATAAAATAATTTAATTTCCTTTTTAAAGACTGTAACTATACACATACTACTACAAATGCAAACATTTTTTAACGAGCAAACTGTTTTTAGCAACAAAAAAACAAAATAAGACCCATCAGAAGAGTAGACATAAATCCGAGTGTTTTGATTTTTTATTTTAATAATAAAGTTAAACTAACTTTAATTAAAGAAATAATAATAAAATAAAGAAAAAAGTAATTGCTTAGCCCAAAAGAAAAAAAAAATTACGAAAAACGATCTGCTCTACTGCATGCGTAAATATAACCCCTGAAAGAAAAAAATTTATGCATATTTTTATTTAGATTGTAGTTTAAAGTATTTTATTTTAGTAAGAAACATTAGAATTTATAATATGAAAATAATTTAATTATAAGTCATGTATCTCGGTGTAGCGCTGAATTTAGCATAGCTCTTGATAACCTTATTGACGGCTTCCAAAAAGTCCTTCTCGGTAGCAACCTTACGGCGTGCACGTATAGCAAACATACCAGCCTCTGTGCAAACTGAACGAATTTCAGCACCTGTAGAATTTGGACACAAACGTGCCAACAACTCAAAACGTATATCACGTTCCACGGACATTGAACGAGCATGAATCTTAAAAATGTGACTGCGACCCTCCAAGTCTGGCAATCCAAATTCAACTTTACGATCCAAACGACCTGGACGCATCAGAGCTGGATCAAGCGTATCAGGTCTGTTTGTAGCCATTAGCACTTTAATATTACCACGTGGATCAAAGCCATCCAACTGATTGATAAGTTCCAACATAGTACGTTGAACTTCATTATCGCCACCTGCACCATCATCGAAACGAGCACCACCAATTGCATCGATTTCATCAAAAAAGATTAGGCAAGCTTTTTTGGAACGGGCCATTTCGAATAGTTCTCGCACCATACGTGCACCCTCTCCGACATATTTCTGTACCAATTCGGAACCGATAACACGTATAAAGCAGGCATCAGTACGATTAGCAACAGCACGAGCACAAAGTGTTTTCCCTGTACCTGGTGGACCAAAGAGCAATACACCCTTTGGTGGTTCAATACCAAGAGTGACAAATTTTTCTGGATGTAACAATGGTGTCTCTACAACCTCGCGCAGTTTTTCAATTTGTTCTTTGCAACCACCTACATCACTGTAAGTTACATCTGGCTTGTCTTCAACTTGCATCATAGTGACTGTTGGATCGATTTTCGGTGGCAATGGGATATGTATTTGATACTTGTTTCGATCAACTCCCACACGCATTCCCTCTTCAATATCTGTTGGAGCAACCGAATCAGCTAAGTCGACCACAAATTTAGCAAATTGTTTAACATTGATAATATATTTCGGATCATCAGAATCGGCATTAATAATTTTGGTACAACGCGCTACCTGCAGCGGTTGTTCGTTTTGCAAGATTTGTTTATCGGCGGCTAAGTCCCAGAGCGCTGGTGGTGCCAGTCCAGTATCACTTTCCTTGATGCCCGTTAGCTCGTTCACTTGCTTTACAGCTTTTTGTATGTCTTCCTCGATAGTTTTTATGGCTTTATGGTATTGACTCTGACCGTAAGTTTTCAACAGCTCGATATCACCCTCATCGAGTGATTTTATTTCCTTCTCTTCTTTTTCTTCATGTTTTACTTTACGTTGCTCATTTCCCAGATAATCAGGCATTTTTATTTATAATATTACGTTAATGAATGAAAAATATTTTTATTTTCGACAAATTACAGCGTTTTTTCCAATTTCAGAATGACTAAACAAATTGACAAATTCAGTTGAGTTGTCAAATCCGCATTGACATAACGTAGCTGCTGACAGCTGTCAAAGTAGTGGCGAGCAGAAAGTACAAAGTTGCGTAACTGTTGCATATCTGCTTTGCGTTAATATCTATTGAGAGAAAGCAACGTAGAATCGTTTCATGACGGTTTCACATAGCGAGCAAAGCAAAAATTTTACGCTTCGTACTGGTTTCATAAGCGATCGATTACTTTGAGGTTTGATAAATGCGTTAAAACTTTTATTTAAATAGTTATTTCTACAGCACTTTTATTCCAAAAATTATGGACGAACAGGGGAGATTACGATTTCCGTGGCGCCTCGATTTTTTTTATTTTTTCGATAAAACACGTCAAAATAAATCGAAAATGTTAAATAAAAAAAATGCATATCTCGTTTAGTTTTCGAGTTATCGATACTTAAAATTTTTTTTTTGATAATATCGTAAGTGCCAAAATTTCAATGCCGCCATTGCTAGCCACAATAATTTTACATAAAAGGATTTAAAACTCCCAAAAATCCAACACCGACTTCGCGGCGGCTTCGGTTCTATTGAAAATCGTCCTTAAATTCAAAAACCATCAAAATCAAATGTTTAAGTATCGATATTTCGAAAACCAAACGAGTTATCGATTTTTTTTATTTAATATTTTCGATTTATTTTGAGCTGTTCTATTGAAAACCATCCTTGAAACGATATTATCAAAAACAAATTTTTAAGTATCGATAACTCGAAAACTAAACGAGATATTCATTTTTTTTATTTAACATTTTCGATTTATTATGACGTGTTTTATCGAAAAAATAAAAAAATCGAGGCGCCACGGAAATCGTAATCGTGCCGACGAACAAATAAAAGGCTGCCCACTTACCCTAAGTTTTATGCATAAAATAAAAATGCAAAACCTATTCCACCATATATTACACTCTAAAATTATCCCACTTCTAGATATTTACGATTATTTTTTGTAAAGAATTTCTCTTGCTGCAAAACTCTTTTAGAATGTGATTCTGAAAAAGGAACGTTTAAAGATAAATAACGAAAACTCGATGTTGGACCATTTTCTTCAAAATTTCGCAAGAAAAAAAGCAAGTCTTTTCTTCCTATACTTCTCATCTAGATAACACAAAAATAAGACATTTTCAATAACTCACCATCATCTGAGTAATATGTAGTGTTAATTGTATTACTATCTACGGTAGAGGATGTTGCGGCACCTGCCGCATTAACAGACGCTACCAACAGTTTTTCCTCCAGCATAATTTTTGCATCTTCCAGTGGATTGCGCGTTATATTTGGTCCCTGCTCCTCTAATGACGCAAGCTTTGGACTGTTGTTGCCACTTTTGTGTACTATTGGTAGAGTTTCTAGCAGAACAGAATGCACAGTAACAGGTATTTTAATAATTTTACGTGCGTAAATTTCATTATCCTTATCAATTTTATTTAATCTTTTAATATCAGCGACCTGTTGTCAGAAACAATGTTAAACAATATGTTTGCAATTAATACTACAACGAACTTACAGTACAATGAAACTTAAGAGCCAATGCTTGCAGAGTATCTCCTTCTTCCACTGTAGCCTCTATGGTATTTTCAAATTTATGCTGAGTTTGCGTATGCGATTGTAAACGTTCCATTTGCATCATTTCATCGCTGTGTCCGTTGATGAACTGATTCTGCTGGCGATCATTGTCATCATCATTAGCGTGATGTGGTCGTCTGTAATAGATATTTGTATATTCAAATATGTTAGTTAACGAAAATCTACAGTTAATATTAATTTTTACCTTTGCCTTCTCATGTTCGAAAATGTTTTTACTGCGTAATCGCTTTTCGTTAAAATTGTTAACGTTTTACAGAAAGTACCTTATATGACCGCTTTTTAATAATGAAAATTACTTAACTTCCAAAATTATTTATATTTTTTGCGTTCCACGTACGAATTTTGTAGCGTTGTGCTATTTTTTAATTTTTTACTATCACAGCAGTGCTCATTAGATTATTTTTCTTTTATATATCACTCATTATTATGTTTATCTTTTATTCCTTGCAACTTAGTAATTATTTAGATTAATAAATTTATGAGAAAATTAGTCGTTGAGCAAAAACAGTTTATAAATTTTTATATGACGTGATTGACAACATGACAACTCTTAACGTCAAATGTGCAAAGTATTTGTACTAGGACTGTTCGCTTAACACTTTTAATTACTTATAGAAGTTGTATTCTATGTAATGAGTTTTTTCCAATGAAGCGTGAGTATTCTCAAAAGAATTTGTTCATATGCTTTTTAGCAGCGCAGTCTCACGAAGTTTCTAATTTTTAATCAAAAAGTTTCAGTAAAGAATGTGTATATACCAAATATTTGAAGATATATCATCTATCAAAATTTGCAAGTTTACTTTACTAGGGCCACACCAGCGTATTTTCTACGCACTATAGCTAACGCACGTTTCAGCATTCAACAAAATTATATACAACTAGCCACACGATTAACACATGTATTTTTATTAACGCCAGAGTTATGCTAAAACCCTCGTTGTCCATAACGATTTTGAAAAAAAAACACGTGTGGCGTAGCCTTAAATTTGCTATCTAATTTAATTGAATTATCTATTCTAGTTTTCAAGCTATTCTACGGTAATGCTGCCAACTTAGATTTATGGAAAAATTCAAATATCTTGGATATAATAGAGTTTTACGCATTGCAGTTTTGCTATTTGCGCAGTGAAATGCTGAAGTATCAAAAAGATTTTGTTTTTACTCAGCATTGGCGATTTGCACAAATCACTTGTATCGTTTATAAATTTAGTTTGATAGAACAATTGAGAGAAGAAAACCAAATTATTTTTTTAAATTAATATAAATATGGTACATTCACATGTTTTTGTATGATATATTTTTCTTTTCCTTTTCTACAGTGACGATAATTAGTACTATCGGATCATAGCAGCCAAAGATTATGCAGGAGTCAACATAAATCGTCACGAAATAAAACTTAATTTGCTCATATACAGCTTAAGAATGCCCCACGCATTTCACTGTGTTAACTTGGTGAAATCATATATGTTTCCAGCTCCATGCTTTGTACAAACACATATAAGGTCTGGCAAGCCTAATATAAGCAACTGTTTTAAACGTCAAACTAATCGGTAAAATGTCAAAGAAGTTAGCTCTAAGGAAAGTTTTTATAAATTTATTATAATTTAGCCAAATAAATAGAAAAATACAGAAATGCTAACGCAAAGAACTCTTTACAGAAATTGGCAAAGACAAACGTCGTAAGAAAAATTATTATTTCACAAATACATAATTTAATCATTAAATTAATACTTCAGCCTTATAACAATGTTCAGCTTACGTTGCTGCAGTCCCAATTTGTTATTGCATCATACGCGTACACGACTTCAAGCTTTAACGCTACGTTCCCTACGCACAAGTAGATCTCATTTAAACCCACCACGTACGCCTACTACTATACAAGCGACACCTTTTGACAGTCTTGCGCATGGTAGCGGTTCCGTACCACCGGGCCATGTGGTCAAAGCGTTAGTCTTTACTGGAGCGGTAAGTAGAACTGGGACAGATTTAGTTTTACATCCCCCGGTCATTATATGAATTTTAACAGTTTAGCGCTGGTTGTTTCTTGGGTGCAACTGTTATGGAATATGAAAATGCGCGCAATATGATGTTGGAAAAGGCGCGACAACATAAATTTCCATGGCTGAAGCGAAAAGAAAAACAAGGAAGTATTAGTGAATCACCAGGTTATTGGCAAAACCTTAAACTTGAGGTAGAGCAATTATGGAATCAATTGACGCCAGGCGAAAAGGTTTTTGCACCGTTATGTGCGTTAAATTTGCTAGTGTTTGCTTTGTGGCGTGTACCAAAGCTAAAGAATACAATGATGACTTATTTTTGTTCAAATCCAGCAGGGCGTAAGTTTAATGATGATAAAATAGACGTAATATAGGAAAATTTTGTTTTTTTTCTCACAACTTACAGGTGCCGTGTGTTGGCCAATGTTCCTCTCAACTTTTAGTCACTACTCAACATTTCACATTTTTGCCAATATGTATGTATTACATAGCTTTTCCAATGCAGCTGTATTATCACTTGGCAAGGAACAATTTTTGGCTGTGTACCTGAGTGCTGGTGTTATAGCAAGTTTGTCTAGTATATTGTATAAGGCTGTAACAACGCAAGCAGGACTTTCTCTGGGAGCGGTTAGTGTTAAGGAGTTGGCGCTTTAATTGTGCACCTCAGTAATCATTTTTAATTTTCCTAGTCTGGCGCTATTATGGCTATTTTAGCTTTTGTTTGTGCGCAATATCCTGATACACAATTGAGTATTTTATTCCTGCCAATGCTGACATTTTCCGCAGGCTCTGTGAGTATAAGTACATACTACGTTATATAAATAAAAATTATATTGTATTCAAAGGCGATCAAAGTGATAATGGGTATTGATCTGGCAGGATGCTTACTAGGTTGGAAGTTCTTTGATCACGCTGCTCATTTAGGTGGCGCCCTTTTCGGAATGTACGTTTTTGTTTTGGACACCAAAAGCAAACAAATGCCTTATTTACATATATAATTTTCATATTTCATTTGCAGTTTCTGGGCTTTTTATGGCACCGATGTTTGGCAACGACGGATAAGCTTCCTAAGCATGTATCATGACTGGCGAAAAACTAAATAGTGTTGAATATAATATAGCCAATAACATAACGTTTTACAAAAATTTTTCCTAAAATGCAATGTTCTTAAACAATTATGCTTTCTTGTGGAGAATTTTAGTTGTAGTTAAATGACATCCTGCGAATTCCACAACTTAAAATTTAAATTAGTGAATTAAATTAAAAATATGTTAAATTTGTTTTACAATTCGATGTAAATTCTAATTAATAGTTTTACATATTTTCCGACAGTGAGTATCACACTGTAATTCATATGGTTTGGTAAATACAACTTTTATTAAAAATCTAAGTAACCGACAGCAAAAAGTCTAATACGTCGGTTCTTTTCGATTTTGATTTACATCAAAACAAGAATAGTTGTTTCTAGTCAAGCAATATATTTCGATTTAAAATAAAATTGTAATAAATGTTTCCCATTATCTCGGAAGGTTGTCCAAGCTGTATATATACCAAAATGTGGAACTTCAAATTTAATTTGTAGTCTGTGACCCTAACTTTACTACTCGTTATTTAGAACCAGATAATGCCCTCTTAATTACCCGAGTGTAAGCTAATGGGACAATTAGACGACAGAAATCACTTGTACAAATACGCAGTGCATATTAAGATTTTCGTATCTCGTTTTGGACGGTGTTTTCTTGTAAATATTACTATGTCGTCGAATGCGTTGCGTAGTTCATTTATGGCAAAACTCTTCGAATACTTACTTCGAAATGACTTATAAAATGTTTGTGTTTTGGTATGAAATATTACTTTACTTTATTATTCCTTTTATCACTGACTGAGTTTTATAATTGAATACATCTTAACATAGGAAACATTTTTGTATTAAGGAAACCGTAAGTTATGTATGTACATATATGATTAATATAAAAACACATACGTTAGAACTCGAACAATTTTATACTGTATTTGGGCAAATTGTATTATATGTATTGGATAAAAATTGTTTCATTTATCCGGTATATTGCAAAAAAAAAATCAATTGGATGGAAATTCTATGATTTCTGATCATATTTTTCGGCATCAGTTTTTGTCTCACTTGCCAAATCCATCTTTGTATTTAAACGCATTCTATACTTGACCTCAGACTGTCGCTGCTGTAACTTGAATCTTAATTCGTCTGTCGATTCAAATTCTGGAGCATATGAAATGTGTAATATACCGCCATAGAACTCCTGAGCATCTAAAAAACGCTTAGCACGTCTGGCATTTTGCAGCTTTTCAAATTTTACATGATATACATCGGTGAAAAGCTCTAGTTCAACTAGAATGTTTAAAGAAAATATTACTATTCGCTAGTATGAAAATTTTTACTTTACCATTTTTGCCCACTTCACCAGTGACGCATCTACTAAAATCCAAAGAACCATACCGTTGAAGTGTTCGTTTTATTTCTTGTTTTAAATTAATTTTAGGTACTCCAAATACCAAAAGGTGTGCGGATTCATTGGCAACGGTATAAACCTAATAGAAAAGTGCGTTAAATTTTACCCGTTTGAAGTGGAGTTGATTCTTTGGAATTTACCTTTACCGCGGTCAGTTGTTTTCCCTGACGATACTGCAGCCGTGTTCTGCAGTATTCCTGCCGTTTGTGATGTTCAACCACGTTATTTGACATATCTATAATAATAGTGGAACTTATCGTACAACTTGCATGCCAATTTCATTAAAAATGAAGTAGAAATTAATAAATTTTTTTCGGAGCTTTGTTTGGTTAAATTATGTTCCTGCCGGGATGCAACCAACATTGCAGTGATGCCAAATTGTGCCCCGTGCTTCCTTATTTTTACTCTTAATTTGTCAAAATCGAGCAAAATAAAACGTGATATGTAGTTAAACTTCACAATTAGAAATTTTTGTTTTGTGATTATAATTTTGAAAACTTACGAAGACTTCTGCTTTCCCATTGTTGTATTTAGACAAACTGTCAAACTCATCCCTGAAAGTGTAGTTCAATATAACAATCAGCTGTTTCTATTAGTCGGGACGATATCGCACGTCCTAGTTGTGTTCTTACGTACAGGAAAAATCTGGACGATATCGCACAATTGTGTTTAGCTTCTCAAGTGTTATAATTTTGACAGCGTGTGATCGCTGACGATTTCCCGACATCCGTTCGTATTCTGATTCAACATGTTTCCCTCACCAACACACTCACTTTCAATTTTGCCGACCCTTGATTTACACATCAATTATGGCAAGCCATTTTCTTTATTCTTTTGATATAAATTTAAAACTTAAAATCATAACAATTGTGTTTTACTATCAAGGTTAAAAAACTTGTCAAACATTAATATAAAAAAATTAGCTTAAGTGCTATGTAGAACTTAAGTGTTTTTTTTTCTTTTATACTTTCTTTTTACATCCATTATAATTTCAAAAATTTTTTCCATCGCCTCATCTTTGGCATCTTCTTGCATTTCTATAAGCGAAGCCTCAATTAAATTTGCAAACCTTCCTTCTACAGAAGTTCTTTCTGCTTGTAATTCGTTTAAATTGTTTTGCAATAACTGCGCAGTATTTGAAAAAGCCTTAAGAGCTTCCTCAAAGGATTCTTCACGTTCACGATTGTTCGAGGTAATGTCAACGACTTCAAAATTATTAGTGGTGTTAAGTTCGCTTTCCATAGTTTCATCATCTTCGCCTTTTTCAGCTGACTCTACATAACATCTACCGAATTTAAACATTAATTTAACAAAATGGAAAAATATTAAGTTAAAAACCGTTACTTGCCTCTTAGTAACACATCGTTTCAAAAACTGCATTTGTTCTATGAAATTCCAATCTCCGATTGGCGTTCCAGTTTTTGAACCGCGTTCACGTGCTCTCATTTGTTTTACATATCTTTCTCTTAGTAGTTTCCATCTCCTTTGGACTTCATCACCTAGAAATATATTTAGATATATTTAAGCTCAATAGGTACGAGTAGATTATCAACAAGGCGGACATCTCCAACCACGTTCTTTTTGTGTAAAAGACGGCCGCCTTGTTACTGATATGCTTGCTCTGTTAATTCTTGTAAAAAATGTTCTTAACAAAGGACAAAATACAAATGGCCGATTTGTAAAGTCAATTTCGAAAAAATTGCACATTCGATAATTTAGCGCACAGGGGTCGATATATTCAAATTAGCACGACTATGGTCCTAAACAGATGTGAGTGAATTAATCCCATAACTTTAGAATACATGTTTCTAACTTAATACTTACTTCCGACACCAAGTTCCGAGGAAATATTCATCCAAGACTCAATTCGACAATTTTTATTGTAGTAATTTCGATCGCTTCTGTCGTATAACTCAGGGTGCATTTCCACACACTGAATTAATTTATCTATATATGTTTCTTTAAATTCTTCACTCATTTTTAAATATAGGTATAGTTTAACTTGTAAACACTTCAAAAGATTGACACTTTATTATAGTCGACTTTAGTTAATTGCAGGCGCATTAAGGTCAGACAATTTCGCATATTTCTTCGATTTAGTTCACATAAGCAAACCCTAGCCAGTTCTAGTCAACGTTAGTAAATAACGCCAAATATTTTGCAAGGCAGCTGTTTATTTTGTATTTAAGTTAATTCCCACCTTGGAAATAAAATTGAACTGTAAAATTAAATTAATTAATAAATGGTAAGTTAAATAATAAATTTAGGTTCTATTTTGATTTATTCTTGCAAAAGAAATGCCAAACTATCTACTCTGTGTTCTTTCAGTTAACTGTCAAACGAACAGGGCTACAACATATTGAAAATTTTTAAAACAAAATTTTTAAACGGTTACTCAGAAGCTAAACACGTCTACGACGTGCGACATAGTTTCTGTGTCAAATCGCACCAATAAATAGAATTTGTTCTATTTCGCTGCGATAAATTTTGTAGTGTCCCTTTTGTACTCGCTATTAACGTATAGGATAAATCTGGACGATATCGCACGTTCCAGTCGTGTTTAGCTGCTAAGTCAGCGTTTACACAGGCAAATTCGGTGAAATAAATTCTCTTTTGTGGTTTTTGTTTGGCATTTTAACATACGACAAATTTTTTACCTCGTCCCTTTGGTTTTTCCCCTCTTGTCCATAAACAAGGAAACTTTTCGGCAAGAATTTGTGTGTGTAAGTTTAAAGATGGAACTTTTTCAATTAAAAACTAGAAACTTTGTAAGACTGTGCTGCAAAATCTCATATTAAGCAGCCCAATTGTGAATGATCCAACGCTTATTCGCACGATTAATATTTAAGCGGCGATTAAGCGCCAACTAATTTCTCATACAAAATTTTTTTTATGCGGGTAGCCGTGTCAAAAAAAAACACTATAAATATCAACGCAAGTGCATGTGAGGTGAAGCAGATAAAAAGAAAATTAACTCAGAGTCTCACTGCGTATTAAAATTTAATTTTTTCCGAGTACTTCTATCACAAGCGAGCAAGCGCTTTTAGAAGAAGGCTTGTTTTATCGGGACATTTCATATAAAAAAGAAAGTAACTTTGAATGGAGCTGGCAAGGGCTTAATCTTACCAAGGAAGGCCTGCTAGAAGCACTCCTAGCTCCTGCCCTTGCCTATTGGGGTAGTACGAAAAAATTATAGCGTGTGAGGCGAATGTACGATTCGGACGTACGGTAGACAGCATGAAAAATCTGAAAGTCTGAGGGCCCTATTACAAATATTATAAACAGAGCAACTCTGGTTGTGTGTAGTAGAAAATTCTAACAGGAGAAACAAGAACAAACAACACTAGACAACAACAAAACCGACGCGCCAAAACAAGCAACTGCGCGCCAGTTTTTCATACTCTGGCAAAATTTAAGCGCCAAGCGCCAGCAGATTTTTCATCATTGCGCTGCTGAGTTTTGTGAAGAACGTTTCGTTCAATTTACAATTTCAAAATCAGTCCAAATTTAAAACACAACACTGAAATATATTAATTCAAGTTATAGTAATTGTAAATTCTAAATTGTTTATTTTAACTCAACAAATAATTAATTAAAATTGAAATGTCTTTTATTGCTGGCAAGGAGAACATTGCTGAAAATTTGGAAAAATTTTCATTGAAGGTTAGTGTAGCCGGTAAAGTGCATGTTTTTTTAAGTTGTGTAACTAATTTTTTTTTTTTAATAGAGTCCAAGAAAAATATTGACGGAGAATGTTAACAACGTTCGTAAAATGTCGATTGGTAATGGTGAATCTGAGGAGCAGGTCATAAAGCCAAATACGCAGCAACAAATGCAAGACGCAGCACCTAGCAGCAGCAGTACTGATAGTGGAACAACAGCACTTGTTGTAAATCCATCAGTTTTTGATACCTCGATTGAACCACTGTTAAGAGAAAATCCTCGTCGTTTTGTTATCTTTCCAATTCAATACCATGATATCTGGGAGATGTACAAGAAGGTGAGTCAATTTTAACGCCGCCAAAAAAGGAAAATGCGCGGGAACATGATACATGTTTATTTTTTTTCTTGTGATATGAGTTGAGATAAATATATGGTAGATTAGTTTATTGACATGGTATAGATAAACACAATCAATTACGTGCTTTCCTCCATTTTCTGTTTGTTTCTTTTTGCAAAATTTCACCACAAATTGCAAATGTACTGCGGCCAACAAGTATCGGGTTGAAAATGGCGGGAATACTATGTGGATTCTAATCTAGAAAGTTGAATTCTGGGAAAAGCATATGATCAATTAATAACTTTAAGCTAACCGATTTTTTTATTTAGTTGATATATCGCCTGGTAATTACAGTATGTACATATATACTACATGCATATATTTATTTTTTTCTAACTTTTATTATTTAAGTCAAAGTTGGAATTCAAGTTACAAAGTGTTAAAAAAAATATAGTGTAGATTCTTTATAACTACTCGTACTTATACCTCAGAGTTGAGTGGTTTTTCATTAGTATTACGTAATTGAACAAATCAGAAGGGGGTTTCCAATATTTGAAATTTAAATGAATAATAATTCCAGAAAGAGCATCACATAAGTATGACTACATCATGATTTCAATGCAAGATTTAAGTTAAGGTATTCTTAACCCTTTGTGCAGAACACTAGCTTAATCGCTATTATCAATTATAAGTACATATAGAGAATGGTTTGAAAAATTATAGGTACCTAATACTAATGTTTAAATTATTTTAGAGGCCGTTTCTTGATACTTTTTTTATTATTTAATTACCTAAGGCCGAAGCTTCCTTCTGGACCGTTGAAGAGGTAGATCTCTCCAAGGATATGACAGATTGGCTTAAACTTTCCGATGATGAACGTTATTTTATTTCGCATGTTTTGGCTTTCTTTGCCGCTTCAGATGGTATTGTCAATGAGAATCTTGTTGAACGTTTTAGTCAAGAAGTGCAGATTACAGAGGCGCGTTGCTTTTATGGTTTCCAGATAGCCATGGAAAATGTGCACTCTGAAATGTATAGCATTTTAATTGATACCTATGTCAGGGATCCAGAACAGAAGTAAGATTTAATTTTACATATATTGAACTTCTTGGTTTAATATTTTTCATTAATTACACAGAGATTATCTTTTCAATGCTATTGAAACCATGCCAGCTGTAAAGCGTAAGGCTGATTGGGCTTTATCATGGATCGCTTCCAAATCTGCTAACTTTGGTGAACGTATCATTGCTTTTGCAGCTGTTGAGGGCATATTCTTTAGCGGTAGTTTTGCCTCTATATTTTGGTTGAAGAAACGTGGCTTAATGCCTGGTTTGACTTTCTCCAATGAGATGATCTCACGTGACGAGGGAATGCATTGTGACTTTGCGTGCTTAATGTTTAAGCATTTAGTGCAACGCCCAAGCAAGCAACGCATAATTGAAATTATTTCAGAGGCAGTTAAAATTGAACAAGAATTCCTTACGGAAGCGCTCCCCGTTAGATTAATAGGCATGAATTGCAAATTAATGTCGGAATATATTGAATTTGTTGCTGATCGTCTATTGGTCGAACTGGAGGTGGCCAAGGTGCGTATATTGGGACAATGTCATTTTACAAAGTACATAATATTATTTTTTCACATTACCTATGTTAGATCTACAACACACCTAATCCATTTAATTTCATGGAACTGATTTCCCTGGAGGGCAAAACAAACTTTTTCGAAAAGAAGGTTGGCGAATATCAAAAGTGGGGCGTTACAACAAATCGGTTGGATAACGTATTTACATTAGACGCCGATTTTTAATGCACTTAGTACTTAGGGCTTAAGGATTTCCTCTAATTTAAGTATTGTACTTGTATTTATGTTAGTATTTAAGTTTAGTTAATTTTTTTTAATTTTTCGAATTTTAACCTTTAGTTCACAAAAACTAAGCCTGCCAAAAAATTTTGCAGGGTGACTTATTGTAAGTTTTAAACAGCTAATCTTATAACCGAACAGATTATCTCTTTATTATCTGTCAACAAATAGATTTTCTTGCTTTGACCAAGGACGCAGAACTGAGGTTTTTTAAGTACAACTTACAAATACATATGAAATTTAATGGAAGCGTTTAAATTAATCTATTCCAACAAATATTTTCAAATTAAAATAAGCTTTTCAATTTCAAGACGTTGCTAAAAATGTTTCTAAAACATTTCTAAATAAATTTAAAAAAAAAAAATCAAATGTTTAATAAAAGATGTTTAAATTTGAGGTAAATTTTAAAATTTGCCACCATATTTTTTAGAAGTACTAGATTTCACCGATGTTTTTTCCGCCCACAAGTGAACAAGGTGTTCTCAATATAAAAACTTATTTGAGGTATGGTGAAAGTTATTCAGAAGTTGGAAAGCAATTTATTTCAAAATACGACAGATAAAATGATATCTTAATTTGAACACCCTTTTTAGGCTTTCGAATGGTTGAACACTTATTATAAAGCGTATAAATAAACTTTTTGTAAACATAAAAAATTGATTTAATATAAAAATTACTAAATTCAATACAATAAGAGTTAAATTAACAGTAAAAAAAAATTTAACTCTTTTAATTAGGAATTATGTACTTAAATCTAGCTAGGTGATTTCGGCGTTCATCGTGATTTATGAAATTTTCCTTTTCTTTGCCATCCGAGCGAGTAAAAGCTGGAGAAGTTCCTAGGTTGAACTTTATATTTTATCCTCCAACAAAACGCGTTTCTTTTTAAAAACTAGCTGTGCTCATTCTGTCTCACTTGTAACCATATTTTAAATAGGACATAAGCGTCATGTTGTAACTTTTCCAGTTATTGAGTACATTTATGCGAAACAAGATTTAATTATAGTTATTTTTGCAACAATAAAAAAATCAAAGATATCTTAATAAAACTATCTTTGACTTACCGATATGATGTGGACATACATTTTAAAACAAAATATATAATGATGCACACAAATGCTGCAATATTTCCGAAAAACAAACAAAAAATAAACACGTCAAGACATTCGAAAGAAACCAATTGACTTGTAGTAGTTTTTTAAACATTAACAAATTTTGTTTTCGGTATAAATTGGTTTTTACCTAAACATTAATTCAAATTGGTGGATTGATTACACCCATAAGTTGATATTGTACGGTTAGGCCTATCTTACAAAACAATGCTTTCATAAAAGTTTGTAGGGATATTTCTTTTACAATTTTTTGACGTTTCAGGAGTACAGCAGTATGCTGTAATAATTAACGTATTTGAATCTTATAATAATACTAAGAAATTATTTAGTAGAAATCTTAATAATTGAATATTATACAATTTATAATGGCTTATTAATTCGTCATTATATGAACATATTTTATAAAATTTTTGATTAATTTGAAAATTTATTACTACCTACTACGTATTAAAATTACTACTTACATATGTTTAACTTAATAATATAACTACATATTTACTTATTAAAATAACTACATACATATATTAAACTTATTTTGTATATCACTGTAACCGAAACAACAAAAAGCATATATATATATATATGTATATATACTTATATTCATAACTAAAAGAAGCAATTTATTTCATGATAAAGCGATTTATATAGAATGAAATTTATATACTAAAACTTCTACCTTATAACTACAACTGTTAAACTGTATAACACTTTTTTTTACACATTTGATAGAGGTGTATTTATTTCTCAAATATAGCTCAAACAAACCGTTTTTATCTAATCAATAAAACAACTGCAAAAACCAATTTCCTTTTTTTTATTCTATTAATATTTAGAGGAATACAATTCTGAAATCAAAATTATAAGATTCTGTTGAAAAAACAAGATGAAATGAAAAACTCCCACCAAAGTTCAACATTTTTACATTTTTTTTTTTATTAAATACCTAATAGGTGTATTTTTTCATAAAAAAGTACAGATATGATAAAATCGGATCCTAATTTGTTCTTTCTAGTGTTTTTCTGGGCGGTGGTAAGCGTATCCGTGAACTAATTTCGCCAATTTTCGATCGGACGACCTGTACTAGAAATTAAAGTACACCAAATACATTTACCGTTATTGGCATGTATAGGAGGTGACACTCCCATTACCACTGTTCCGCCCACTTTTAACTCAAATTCTTTATTGCACATATGTAGATCTGCCGTACATAATTTCAAAACGATTACTTAGCTCGTTTAAGAAATATAAAAATTATATTTTTAAGTTAAGAACCGAAATGGTTAAGAACGTTAATTATTGAAAATATCTATCTATATTCTCATAAGTGGCACGTGCTGTTGTTATTGCCGGCAAATAATTTCACATTTTATTTTATTCATTGAATAATGCAGCAAGAATACACATTTTTAATCAATATTAAATCATATTTTCTTGTTTCATTTTTCCGATATGTATGTAAGTATATAAGTATGTACTCGCATTTGCTTTTGCACAAACATGCGCCAACTTCTAAAACGTGCACGTGCTGCTTTCAGGCACGTGACCTATCTCACTAAAACAAAATACTTTAGTAAGCCACCCCGCCGGCGAAATGTTTGAATGGAAAAGGGAGATAGCAGAGCTTTGGGCAACCTACATACATAAAAAAATTTTGAAAATTAAGAAAAAAGCTCATTGTGAGCTCTCTTAGGTAATATGAATTACTTGAAGTCGGTCAACTAGCTACCACCAGAAAGAGATGGATTTTTAGTCTACTTGCGATATTGGGAGAAACCAAACGCGTGCACGGTAAAAATAAGCGATAATAAATAAATTGTACAATGTATTAAAATTAAAATCACATCAATTCTTAAGGGACGTTAATGCATTGGTGAAGCTACCGCAAGTAAACAAACTCCTATAGTTGTATAAGAACAGGCAGACAGAAAGGGCCAAATAATTCGCACTTCTATTGCATGAAAACATTTAAATCGATTTTTTTTTTTTGCTATTTAACGTCTAAAATTCAGTGCCTATTTTAAAGATAAAGTAAAACATTTTTTAAGCTACAGTATTATAAATAAAAATAACATAAAAAGTAAATCATTATAATTCTTCAATTAAAATAATATGTTATTACATAATTAAACCATTAAGTTATCAGTCCAAACAAAGAAAGAAAAAGAGTTCCTTTAAATAAACGCTTAACTTACACAGCTGCTGCAAAAGTTTAAAATTGTCATCAAGGCTAATTCTACAGCTGAAATCATTCAGCCTTAAGTGAAAAATCGTTAAAAAACAACATTGAATTAAACAAAGGTAAATATAAAAAATTTGCTCTACGGCAAAATTACTTAATTATTTAGATCTTAAATCCGCAACTTCATGCCAAAACTATGTCATTTGTATAAATTGTTTGAATACTCCCATGTGCTTGTACGTACATTAGACTGACACAAAAAAAAGCCGAACCTCTTTCGATTTTTCCGTCCAAGAGCTAGAAAGCCGTAAAAATGTTAGTCAAATATTAGAGCAGAGGCATACCGTGCTAAAAAAAGGTCCATAAAATTAATTGTAAGTATATGCCGACCGTTTTGTCTTTCATTGTCATTCATCATTCGTCCCCCTTAGGTACGCTACTGCATTAAAGGAGTTCTTTGGCTGAAAAATTGAAAATAGGTCGGTTTCTTTGTGTCAGTCTATTGTTAAAGTTCATAGGATTAGAAATATTGATTTATCTGTCGTACCTGTACTATTGAACAATAGCAATAACTGCAATCAAATTTTGGTGTAAAGTTCCTTTCGATTTCTCCATTTATTTGCTGGGGCTATACATACAGTGTTGGAAAAAATAATAGGGACAAACGCATCAAAATATTTATTATTGCAAAATTTTTTTCTGCTACAATCTGTTTTTAATGGAATCGACTGTAAAGTTACGTTATCTAATGGGACTTAATTTAGCAATATTATTCAAGTATGAAAGCGCACTCATTTTCCATAAACTGCCATTCAGTCACGTTTTTCGGTCACCCCTCCGAGTTTTTTCAAAATTTCATTCATGAATTTTTATAAATTTTTTTGACCATCTATTTTAGATATACCTATGCATTTTTTTCGAAAGCTCATAATTTTGCGAGGAATGCACGCATCGAGTTGTTTTTTTTGCAATTCATGTTTTTAAAATTTGTTTAGGGAAAAAGATTCGACTTCATGATAGTTTAATTCAAAAAACTTGATTTCCGAAATGATGCCCCCTTCGATTTTTTTGAAAAAATTCTCAAAAAAACTTTGGTAAATATGTATGTAGGTATAAGATTTTTTAAGACTGGACCGATCGCGGGGAAACGTATTTTAAAAAGTTTCAATAATTAAATAGATAAATCTAAGAATATTTGTTGTTCAAATTACTTCGGAACACGGAATTTGAAAAAAAAAAATTTTTAATTAAGAAAACGTTTGCCCGCGATCGGACCCGTCTCAAAAACTCTTATATATCAAAGTTCAAAAAAATCGCATAGTTGAACTTACATTTGAAATTATATCAAAGTCGACAATTAACTTTATGAATATGTGTAGTTTTTTGGTAAGAGAAAAGTGTTTTACAGGTAGCCGCTTGAAATACAGATTAGGCTAATTGTAAGTTAAAAATGAATGAGATACTTTGGTTTTTTTTTACAAAGCGGAAAACTTGTTTTTGGTGTCATGTTTAATACACATTCAATAACTGAACCAAAAAAGAAAAATCCATTCAATGAAGTTGAGGGGAATCTTTATATCTGATGGTGGTGGCTGTCAGGGTCACACTCTGAAAGCGATCTGGGGCGAAAGAATGTAGTTTTTTGTGGCAACCTGTTTTCTTTCCCACTATTTTCAAATTAATGAGTTAGACAAGCAAAATTCTAGCGGCAACCCACTCGCCCCATCAACGGCTCGACGCTCGTGACTGTCAATATTGATTTCATTGACATTAATAAATTATTAGCTTAAGTGCGTAAACATATGCAAACTTATAATTACGTTATAATATAAGTAGTATAGGGTGTCAAAATATGAAAATTGGAAACAATTTTCATGACTAAAACAATAACGTCACGTCACGTCTTAAAATAGAAGTAAATTTTATTTTTTATTTTTAAAGAATTGTTAATTGATAAGTACTATATTTCTAAATATGCATTTCCTTTCATTTGGATGAAAGGTCACATCTACTTTTCGGCACTCAAAGTAGCAACCACGAATATTTAATTGTAGTTATAGAAAAGACCGTAGGCAAGTGGGACACACATCCCTTATATAGACAAGGCTTCCTGAATTAAGCTATGAGCTTTTTAATGGTTAGAAAGAAAATTTCTGTTACTCAACTAATTCAATCAACCGAATCAATTTCGAATCTTAGCTATCATAAAAAAATGATGCACATTAAAATTTACAAAACACACGTTGATGTTTTTAAAACAAATTATGAAGACGTCGCAAAATGTTAGATTATATTTTTTCAAAAATGTGACCTTTGCGAGGTATTTTTTTGTCTATAACCATTTCAACACTTTTGGATCACAAATAATGGGTCTTACGCAGTGTCATTAATAGTAGTTTGTTGCCTAGCTTCCTCTTGCTACCAAAAAGGAGCAATTGGTGTTTCGTTTAAATATTGAAGAATTGGTTTGTATTGCCAATTTTAACTTTAGTAATTAAAGACCAAGTCTTTACTGACTCTGCTGATAAAGCTACTCCTATGGCAAGCAAATTTGTTAAGAACGCATAACTTCCAGACAGCATCTGCCATACGTTGAGTGGGAGTCTTCAACCGGTTTACTTTCGAAGAAGAGCGGTGAAAATATGACAAGCCAGCACATGTGCAATAACATTATCTTTTCAGCTCTTCACTACACTTGTGAGAAATTCCCATCATAGATAGATTGGCTCAGGCAGGAGGTGACATCCTACATCTTCATCTGCCAAGAATGCTAGTTTGCATTACAAACGGAAAGACTATATGACTATGTATACCTGTGTGTCGGTTTCAAAAAGAATACAATTTTTTCTCAATGGGTCAAAATTGCAACTCATCACTTTCAGGAAATGAAAAATTAAATAATGAGACTCATCACTCAGCATTTTCTTTTTTAAAAAAAATTCAAAATATTAACAACGAACTTCTATTCAAATTTCGAAATTTCTAATAAAAAAAAAGTTAAATCAAATGTACAAAGCCTCAAGCAGCTCACGAAGGATAAATGTTTGCGGTTAAATATGAAACATCTTGGTCAAAACGAAAACAAATTCGAACACATTGGATAAGCAGACTTTGGTTGGTGGTAAGTCGCACTACATATCAACGTTCCCTGCTAAAAAATATTTATTCAATTGGTCAAAGAAAGCACGCGCAATATGATAAAATTTCTACAAGTAGGTGCATACTAAGTATCGGAGTAAAGATTAGATAACATTTTTGTCAAAAGGTTTATTAAACCAATGCAGACGTAATAATGAACAATAGTGAATCAAAATCAAAAGGTTTAATAAGTAGATACAACTGCGACAGATAACTTAACAAGAAATATTACATGGATTCGAAATTATAAGATTTTTTCTATTGACCAACTGGAAATATTTTTTTTTAAGTAATTATATATGTACATAGGTACATCACAAGAGAAATCATATCAGTACGCAAACTGTCAAAAGTAAGGGTATTATTCATTTTAGAAAGAATAACTACCTGCTATATTTTTGTCTTTTTATTTTAATTGTAAGCGATTTTAATTTATGACAACATGTTGTACATGTGCAGCAGTGCACATGCTGCCCTAGTAAAATATTGCCATTTCTTTTTACACTCAATGAATTGAATTTTGTATTATACTCATACTGTTGGCATCGTAGATATTTGATTTTTTTTTTTAAGCATATAATAGAAACAGCATAACTTAGATGCATACCAGAGCTGTAAAACACTGCAGTCATTTAAACTCTCCAGTCAATAATTCAGTTTTGTGAAATTAATGATGTAAAATAATAAACTGCAGTTACGAGATTGGCTGGAAGTAAGTAGGCGTGGTACTTATTAACAGTAAAAAATTCAATTCGTTTCTTCACGATAACGGTTTTAAAATTAAAAAGTTCGAATTAAAAGACGAAAAATTAACAAGATTACTTAACTGGACGTATTTCTTCCGTTATAATACATAAATTGTTGTCCCAGATATCGAAAAAACTGCTGAATCAATTAAATAATTAGTGGACAGGATATCCCCAATACACTCCAGTTTTTTTTTCTGCATCAGGAGCCACATGTATTTATGTGATTTCATAACAGTCAATGGTGTTTTCTGCCAACCCCCGAAATTCATAAGCAATAATGTTTGAATTTTTGGGCGGTGTCACTCCCAAAAATAAAATTTCTACAAAGAACATTTTTTATCTCATAATAGTTTAATTTTAGCGACTTATATTCGAGGTCAAATTCAATTTGCTAATTCATTTTATTTCTTATATTTTGATACACAATCTTTTCGAGATTTATTAAAATACAATAAACCGTTTTTAAAATAAAAGTAACAAAAATTAAAACTTAACATCATTAGCAGTGGTGCCTAAAGAACGATCAGGCGCTCAAAGAGTGTAGGGGGCGGTAGTGGGCATCACTGATCATGAGCAAAAATAGCAGTTTATTCTCTTAAGCAAGAGCATCTTTTTAAGCACACATGCTCAACAGCTATAGAAAAAAAAGATCTCCATATACATTCAGTTTCGTGTGAGCATTTTTTTTCTGATTTGATTTTGCTATGCTTCGCAAGGTTAAAGCAAAACAAACTCTTCGTTAGCAGTTTACGCGATCAGCTGTAGTGTATTACGTAGGTACTTAGGCGTTGTGAATAATGGAAAAGATAAAGACGCCATTATAAATAGTAGAGTGCAAATGCTGCACTAGAAATGTTGAGAAAAAAACAAATATAATTGTACATAGCTAAAAAATAAAAATAAAAACTAAAATAAATTTAATAATGTAATAAATAATCAGCCAAATGCCTGAAAATGTGATTTTGTCATAGAGTTAAACCAACCTAAATAAATCATAATGGTGATATAAGAAGCTTAAGCAAATCAAAAAAAAAAAAAAAATAGAAACAAAGCAGCAGACTTAAGTTCAATTGAAGTGAATGAGTAAATATTAAAAAATTCAAATAAATTGAGACTGATAAAGATAGTGAAAATTTTTATAAGTAACGATTCACTCATCAGAACACAGATTTTAATTGTTGAGACCGAAGTCAAGAATTTTATACTTGTGTATTCTGCACTTGTTTGGTTAGGGTATATGTTATCGTCATTAAGGAGCAATAACATTGGCCTACAACAATTTTGCATTTTCAGTAAATCAAATATCCCTCTATTAGTTCGGAATCGGTGCACAAGAATGTGTAATTAGATTTAAAATTTAGCTCTAATTTTCAAGATACATACATAGTATGTACATATGTGATACGATCTTGGAAAAGTGATGTTATCTTGTCAGAGCAAAGTTCTCAGTTGAGCGAAAAATTATCACGCTAAGCATCCTGTCACAGTATACCCCTCTATAATTTAAGTTAACTTATAATCCGTTGACATAAAACCACCGATCTTCTTTATTCCATATCTATTAGGTCTCTGAAAATGTTGAATATGTTTTTGTTTTGTGGGATGTTGGGGGTTTTTTCCTTAGGGTTTCTTGTAGCTGGAATATTTTTTTGCGATTTTTTTGGGATGTAAAGTACATAAGATAAAAGACGAAATAAGCAATATTTTTTCACATACAAATTATTTTTGAACATAACTTAAATTTCTAGTTTTTCACTCTTTGAACTCCTTTTAACAGTTATAAAATCGTTTTGGTATATTCTAAAATTTAAAATTATTTTTTACCATAAAATTATTGATGTAACAAGCTTAAGTCACTTACCAGTTTTTTACCTTTTTTATTTACTAATTTTTCCGTACTATGTACATATATGGTACCAATATTTAAAAATGCACTCACCTTGCAACGCATTCATTAAATACCTTGGATAAAAAAAAATCATACTACAACACATAAAATTATTTTCAGAAACAACTTGGGGTTCCTTAAGTTATTGCAAAAATTTAACCAAAATTTACGATTTTGAAAACTAAGAGGATATACATATAATTTGTTCGAAAGCTAAAACAAGAGTATCTTTAAGTAGGCCAGTGTAATACACACATATGTATGTATATACATATATATGATACATACTTGCTATTCAAGTGGAAAGAAATTATAAAGGAAACATAAATCTCTGTTAGTTGAGAGCCTCAGTAGCCGTTCCAACAAAATCACGTTAGATCCTTTTTACGAATTCTATAACATCTGATTTTTTTTGTAAGAAATTTTTGACTCCAATATACCTTTTACTTTTATTTTCAGTACGATTTAATCAATTTTGATAAAACTTAATATTGAAAAATATTTAGTCAAAAAAAGAACTCAAAAAGTATAGAATGTTATCGAAAAAGTTAGTAAAATTAGTTATCACAATCATTTATTTTATGTATATGTGATCTACACTCGCTAGTAAAGTTCTCAACTTTTGGGTGCAAAGATAGATTATGAAGATTACTGTAATAATTCACTTAAACTTTTACGTATACTTTCTTTTTTATACTGCCATACAGATGAAGAAAAGCACTATCTGCATTATGATCAAAATCGAATAAATAAGAAAAACATTTAAAAAGATCATTTCCCTTAAAACATCGGTATTTTAACATTTTAGAATTTTTTTATGTTTTTAGGGACTTTTGGGGGTGCTCTTTTCAATAGTGTAAAAAAATTTGGAAAATTATTTCATTTTCCCGGTGAAAATCGAAAATTACAGATGAAAAAACGCACTATGTACATAGGCATAATTCATATGTACAAAAAACGAATATTTCTTGATAAAACAGATGAAAAAACACACTATCTGTAAAATTATTTGAATTTCCCTGCAGATAGGCAGTTTTTCTATGCCGATTTATGTATAAAAAACGAATATTTCTTAATAAAACAGATGAAAAAACACACTATCTGCAATAAAACGTAGATAGGCATATTTTATATGTATAAAATAAGAATATTTCTAATTAAAACAGATGAAAAACGCACTATCTGCAATAATACGTAGACAGACATAATATTCACGTATTTTTCCGTTTTTTGCTATTGATAATACACAGAAAATGTAGATAGGCATTTTCATTTTGGAAAATATTAGGCTAATCCATTTTTTTTTAACAGATTGATAGAGCTTGAAAAGACAAATCCAACGGTATAAAAAACTCAATTTTCATAAAAATGTAAATCGTGCTTTTCTTCATCTGTACGGCAGTATATACATATGTATGTATGTTAGAGTTGTCACAGCTATTGGTACAGTCGAACTCTTTTTGGATTCATTTGAAGCTAGATTATTCTTTGCAGTTGGCATATTTCTACAAATTACAAAACAAAAAAATAATATCGAATAAGACAACACTTAAATATTATTTGAACCCAAGGTATATCTAATTGAAGTTAGTGTTTTCAATAAAATAAGTATATGAATATTCATTGAGAGTGATTGAATTTTATTTAATTAAAAGTCAACTAGATTTTATCGAAGATCATATATAACACAAATAGAATCAGCTAACTAAATCGATCAGAAAAATAACACGATATAAATGTAAACTTATTGTTAGTAATTTAGAAAAAAGTCAAAAAAAAAAATACAGTAATGAATGAATGCAGTCAACTCAACACAACAGAAATGTTTGTTGAAGCTTTCTGATGTGCGACCTTATATCTTATATAGCACGAATTATTCGTATAAATATCAAATAGTTTGAGTTCTAAGGTTATTAATAAACAAACTATAAAAAGATAAGCGTGTCAGCAGAAACCAAAAGTTCTCACATTTTGGGCAGCAAAAACAAAAATATTGGAGAAATTAGATTAGATCTTTAGCAATCAGGTTTTTTTATAAGCTTCGTAAAAAATGGGCTCGCTCATTTCAACAGTGACGAAAGGGGTGTCGAGATGATAACCCAAGAAAACATTGAAAATGTCGAAGAATTAGTACTGGCTGACCACAGAATTAAATTTTGATAGATAGCTAAATAGTTTTAGATTAGAAAATGCCAATGTTGACAAAGTATTGTACCAACATTTAAACGCGCAGAAAAAAATGGTATGAGGTGGGTAGCGGAAAACACTTGACAAGCAGCGGCGACTCGACATCAGGCCTTAGAAACACTGTCTTTGCTTTAATCGACAGATTTGAACATAAGGGATTTCTTTTCTCCAAAAATATATATGCTACGAATATTTGCGAAAAGTGCATTTCACTAAATGGGAATTAAAAGAAAAATTTAATTTTTTAATTGAAACTTCTCTTTGATTCAATGCCTTAGGCCACATCAACACCCTAAGTTATTTGATAATTTTGTAATTAACAGATTTCTTTTATTCTTTACAGATTCCTGCAAATAATTTTTAATATCGATTTTATTTAGATATCGTCAAAAAAGCTGTTATTCAATATGCTGTACTCCATGTATTGTTATCTATCGAATTTGCCACGTTGGCATGTTGTTGCCTTTGCACTAATTTCATATATAGTATATTACTTAATACAAGTGGTCAAGGTAAGCTAAATATTTTTACTGACCCTATGAAAACGTGTATTTGTTTTACATGAGCCAATTATAATTTGGCTTAATTTGTTCAATAATTTATGTATACCTACATACGAGTACATATGTGCATGAAAACGGTGGAGTTTTGAGACAAAAGTGTAAACTGTTTTAGAATGAAATCAATGGTTTCCTAATTTCATACAAACGACAAGACAGGCGCACACGTACATTTAACTTTCTTTGCCAAAATAATAAGTACCTATTGTGTTACATTTATTTAGTATATATGTACACTATTTTGTTTCTATAAACACATTTATTATTAGGTGCAATGACGGGACAACAATAATTTAACAAAATTTAGCAAAGGAAAAGTTTAAGACCCAATAGAATACGAACAACAGTCATGAGTGCATAAAATACAACAGCACAGATATTATGTCAGCTCCATTTGCTATGGTGTGTCCACCGCTGCTCTACATAAGATATTTTGAAATTTTTATCGCCCATGCACCAATCGATCTGAGAAGAGTAGATATGAATTTTTGACATTATTGGAGAGCGTTCTTCTTTTTTAGGTTTTCTTACACGATTCGATCTGGTAAGGTCAAATTTTAACATCACTAAAGATGTCCCAGGGTCCAATAACGCGTAAGGGAAAGCTTGAAATTTAATTTTGGTCACCATAAACGCTTTTGGGTCCACTAAAAAAGAGCCGCTTTGGAAAACTTGTTTGCACATTACGTTCCCGTTTCGGACCCATTTATCAAAATTTTTTTCTTCCACGAAATGATGTTGACGTCCGAAATTTAATGCGCCAAAATTGAGACTTTAAATTGACTAATTTTCGAAATTTTCAGATCGGTAACTGCTAATTTTTTTAATGAGTTTTGATCGAAATTTTAGTGGCTCTGAGAACGTCCTAAGTTAATTTGTGACCTGTCTCAACCGATAGAAGTAAAATACTTTTTTCGGGAACCCTGCCTAAATCAGGAAGGAAAGGTGTCAGAAACGCATCTTCATCAAAAACATTTATACTGTGATTTAATTATCAACATAGTAACCATAAAATAATGTTGATGCCACACACTTTATCTTACTAACACATTGAGTGTCATGTGCGTCCAACGTTGTCTCACACCAAAAAGGGATAGGTCGGACAGGCCACATAAGGCCAACCTGGTCTCACGCCAAGAAACATTGAAACTCTGATTATTGGCAAACAAAAAATAGCAATAAGGATCAACCGTCCAAAAACTTTAAAATCACTTACGTTATCAAGTTATGGTGGCTTTGTTATTGAGACCGTATCGAAACTTTATTGCTAAAAAAATGTTTGGGTATCTGCCGCACCTATGTATGTATAGTACATGTATGTATGTATCTACTTTCAGAATTTAATAAAAAATCACATCGTTCTCATGGAACAAATGCACATAGTAGCTCTATAATTTATTTGTACTAACAGTAAAAGAAATATAAATAATTTTTCAGCGACCAATTCTTGCCTGTTCTGATGGACCATTCAAAGAGTTTCTCTTTAAGAAAATGCCTACATTAGAAATGAAGTTTTGGCCAACATTTTGGTGTGTGGAAAGTCGTGCGCAAACTATTTTTGCTAGTATTATAAGATCACAGGTCATTCCAAAACTTAACTACAGAAGGTAAATTCTATAACTTCAGATAAGTTAATAAATATTTCAACTAATAACCGAAATAAAAATTTTAGAGAAATTTTAAGTCTTAAAGATGGTGGAGAAGTTGCCCTAGATTGGATGGAACAAAACTGTGCTGAAAATTCACCATGTATATTAATATTGCCTGGTTTGACTGGTAAATTTCTGCATTTAAAAGTAGGTTGAGCTGGGACTTTTAAAAATACAATTTTTTAGGTGAATCACAGGCCGAGTACATTAAATGCTTGGTCATGGCTGCCAATAGTGCAGGAATGCGTGTGGTTGTATTTAATAATCGAGGCCTTGGTGGTATTGAATTGAAAACACCTAGACTTTATTGTGCCTCGAATTATGAAGATCTCACTGAGGTGGTGCTGCATGTACGAAAATCCATTGCACCAAACGTAAAATTGGGAGCAACCGGTATCTCAATGGGTGGTTTGATATTAGGTAAATCATTTGAAATGTGATATGTATAAAGTTCAATTGAATTTAAAATAATATTTTACGATTTCAAGGTAACTATTTGGCGCGGAAACCTGAGGAAGCACGTCAACATCTATGTGCCGCGAAAATTATATCAGTGCCTTGGGATGTGCACAAGGGTAATTTAAACCATATGTCTGAGCCGACTGCTATTGGCTGGAATATATGCTTGTTTGTGGTTTTGACAGTAGGAAATTTATTTAGGGGAAAATCATTTTAAAAGCTTTCCGAATATATATTTAAAATCTAAACTATGCTTATATTAGTCTGATAGCATATGGATCTGGCTAATTTCTGGATAATGTGAACGTTGTATTTACATAAATATTTATATAATTTTTTTAATTTTTTAGGTATTGCTAGCATTGAAAAACCAATAATTAATAGTCTGCTGGGAAGGCATCTAGCCAGTAGTCTCTGTCGAATACTTAGCAATTGCGAAATATATAAAGATACAGATATTGATGTAGATCGCATAGTAACGGTGAGTTATTTTAACACTCCTTCTTTGAAATTGAATACAAACTATTTTATTTCGCTTTCCAAATAGTGCAAAACCATCAAGGAGTTCGATGCTCTCTTTACGTCTAAGCAATTTGGTTATGCTCACGTTGATGATTACTATACAGATGCTGCATTACACAACAAATTAAACCAAATTTCTGTGCCATTATTGTGCCTCAGCGCCGCTGATGATCCATTTCAACCATTAGAAGGTATATGTAACAATTGAAATATTAGCGCGAGATGGATTGTGTCCTATTTTGACACTTCCATTCATCTCTTTTATAAACTTAAAAATTAAACAGAAAAAACTGTTTGACATACTCTAAAAAGTTCAGAGAGAACAGGCTAACTATTCTTTTATAAACGTAACAAGTATTACATGTCTCAGTCTGTGGACTTAAAACAGATTTTTAATACTTCTCAGATTCGCCTTGAGCGAAGGCCTTATGAACTTTTTAAATTAGATTTTATTTTAGATTTGATAAGAAAAAATTCGTCTTCTATTTGAAACGTTATTTTTGAAAAACACAAACTTTGCTGAATTGATTGTGTAATTTTAAAATCACAGTCGGATGTTTGCCAAGATCTTAAAAACCTTAACTCATTTGTTAAATCGTGTAGTGGCTCCGTTATAAAAGGCTATAGAGTTGTCACGGAACGAAAACAGTAATAAGACCCAATATTTATTATTTAAAAGTATCTATCGAAAAATAAAAATCAATCAATAACGACGTTTTGCAATCATTTTTTATTACATTTTTAGTCTCTATGTATAGCTAAAACCCATAACTCCATAACACTTTGACAACTGACAATTGACTATTTTGTTTCTTTTATATTTGATTTTTATAGCCATACCAATTAAAGCCGCTGAAAACTGCACACATGTTGCCATTGTTATAACTGCACGTGGTGGTCATATCGGTTTTCTCGAGGGATGGTGGCCAACCAAAGATCAATATATGGGACGTCTTTTTGCAGAATTCTTTACAAAAGCTCTCTTCGATGAGGATGGTGAATTCCAACGTGCCACTGATGAGCTGCGTGCCAAATATTTAATGAATCGTATTTTACCAACTACTACAAAAACAGCTAATGGCACTACAACCACGCCAATCACACCGCTAGTGGAGACACCATCGGCAATGCTAGTTACGCCTTCACTGAGTGCCGAGCATTTAGTGGAAAAATTTATGGAGATGTAGTTAAAAAATATGACTATGATTAGAGAATGTGAGTGGCTTAGATAATATATGGATTAAATTGACGAGACAAAAATATTCGAAACCGAAGCGCGTTTGGTTTGAAAGAAATAAAAAACCAAAAATTTTAAAAAAATTGAAAAATTTTTAAAAATTATAAAAAATATATTAAAAAGCAATAATATATCTAGACTAAAATTAGCATGAAAATTAAAATTAAAATTTTTCAATTATAAATAATACATTGTTAGTTTTTTTAATGTTATTTACAAATATATAATACATAGGTATATTAGAACCAAAAACAAACACAATACAGTTAAAAACTGTTTGAAGATTTTTTTAAATACATACCTACAAAAAATGATTTTTTTGAAAAAGTAATATCGTAAATTTGTAAAAGAAAATTTCAGTCTAAAAATTTATTTTATTATTTTCGCTTCAATATAGTAACCTAACTACTCGTAATTCATACACCTACGATTATTTCGAACTTTTCTCTCAATATAAACTAGTTACATGCAGTGGTGACTGAGGCTCTGGGGTGGAAACACATTACGTTCCCTTCATAAATAAAAGTTTTTTAAATCTTTTATAAACATTAGTTATAATTTTTTAATTTTTTTTTTACTGCTGCTAAAATCAAGCGTGTTCAAAATATGATGAAGCAAGATTGGGGTAAAAGTGAGAAAATTGAATAAAATGAGTTACTCGAACGAAATTCAACGAATTCGCTTAGAGTAGTTGCGCGTGTATTTATTTAGGTAAGTTTATGACTAGGATAAGCTTAGAACTAACTCGGAGTTGGAACATTTATATGAACTGACTAGCTCCTACCTACAGGTTTAATTTACGACCTTTCTCACAAACACAAACTTGGGAGAAAAATTTCTAAAACAATTTGAAAAAAAGAAAAAAACCAGAGAAGTATAAATTAATACTGGCTTGGGTATCATGTTTCGAAAACTAAGAACTCTGCGTAGGTATTTTTAGTTTTCGAAACATATATCTGGTAAAACGTCTCCAAAAATTACGGACGGCACATATGGAAAAATTGTAACCAACAATTTTATTTCCAACACGAATTTCGTGAAGTCATAACTTGGCAATTTTAAAATCTACGAATATCGTAGGGGTTGTGGTTACATCAGCAAAATGTTGATAAGAATATGCCTCAGAAAGCTATGTTTTGAGGGGTAGTTTAAAGAATGTCTTGGTAAATTTTTATAGAAAAAATATTTTCAATTTTCTCTGTTGCAAATTGAATTTAAAATTTCGGGATATTCATATTGCGAAAAAGTTGCTGTTTTACCATTTTAAATATTTTTCGCCTTTGGGAAACTTTTACATATCTTTTTATATTTACTACCAGAAAAGCCAAGTTTGAAGCAGTCCCTTTATCAGTAATTTTTTAAAAATATATTTTATTGTTTTAGCGAAATTCAACACGAGAGTGTAGTTAAAGTTTCTGTTTTGTCATTAGCATTTCTAAATTCCATATTCTTAAGATTATTTGTATATCAAATGCGAAAATTTGTGATTTATCATGCGATATAAAATATATGTATGTAAGCAAAAACTCTCAAATATATGTATGTAAATTAATCAGATATTATTCTTAATATTTAACACTACGTAGACAAGCCATACATTATTATTCCTTTTTGCTAGTTTAAATTATTCACAATTAATCTTTTCTAACTATACGTAGCAACAGCAGATAATAAATAACATAAAAGCTTTAAACTAGTACTAGTAGAACATATCATTCAAATATTTTAAATTGCATAATTAACGTAGTCCTTTTAATGTTTGATTCAAGTATAACCAATTAATAAATATGAACCTTATAATAAATTAAATAAATAATTTGTAGAGTTAAATAAAGCAAAATAAAGCGGAAGTATTGTTTTTTCTTTAAATAAAATAAAGGAAATTTAAATTTTGACAGTTGATTGATTATGTTTATACCACTGTCACTTGGCGACGTTTTTGCTCTGCCATAGCTGCCTTTTAATCTTGAAAAATTTACTAGTTTACTAAATTCATAAAAAACGGGAAGTCTTGGAATGGAAACATCAATTGGCAACCGATCATGCGATCAACTAAATAAAATATAAGCAACAAAATGCTACAGTCGTGTCTGGATATAGTGAACTAATTTTTGCAAAGCCTGTTCACAGTATCCAGGTTGCTCACTATATCAAGGTTGACATTTTTTGTTCAAAAACTCGTTTTATTTGCTCAAAAAACACATTTGTATATGTAAATGAGTTAATTAGAATAAAGTTATAGCAAAATAGAAATGTGAATGTTTATTGAAAGAATTCGCGAATAGATGTTTGCTTCTTGCATTCAGAAATAGACTTTTTGACCGCTTTTTCGCGTTAAAGTAAAAATTGTGGTTTTCACAATATTGAGGTGTTTGCTATATAGGGTGTTCACTATATTCAGACACGACTGTAGTTTTCAATCTGTGACTTAACAGAATTCCAAAATTTAAAAACGAACAAATTTTTTTTTGCATTTGTATTTATTATTTATAATCGTTACATTTTTTTGCTTAAATATATGAAATAAAACAATTTTAAAAATTTTCTAAGTTATTTCCCAAAAAATTTAATGAATTTTTTCACATAGCACACCTCTAATTTAATACACACAAACTCAAAAAAACAAAATAGGTTATTTAGTCTTTGAGTTTTGCATGTTTATATTTTGCATTTTAGGAAGTTGTCATACGTTTTATTAGTTTCCTATTTTATAGGTTAAAATTTATAAATAAAGCATTCTTGAAAGCCATCTTTTAAGTTTTTGTTTTTAAATTGGTTTGTATAAAAGAGTTGTGACATATTTCTTGCGATAACGATGTGTGGCGCTTAGCACCATGACACCATCCTTAATGGAAAGCGCATATAAATGGTTGAGCATCACATGATTTGGTTCGGGCAACAAGGTCGGTTCACACTAATAGAAACAAGAAATTCGTTAAATTTGATATTTTTTCTTTGATTTGTTATTTCTGCTTAAGACTTACCGATAAAGGCGTATCCTTGTTGAGTATAACTTGCAACAAATGTGGAGGCAAAACTGGCGGGCCAGATACTTTTTCCCACGGCTTAGCTTGTGGCACATCTTGAGAGTATTCTCTTTCAGCATAATTTGGTACATTTTCACTGTCTTTGGCTAGCGCTTGAAAAACTTCAAAATCAGATTGACGCACAGATACTAAATTATTTTTTTGACCTTGCTCATTTTCAACGCTTTTCTAAGATATTTGAAAAGTTAAAAGTTTAGTACGTGTTTATGGAAACGTAAAATATATAAGTTAAATGTCATTTAAAAATTTAAATTCAGATTTGCTACAAAATCTTCATTTTTGAATATGGGCAAATGCAAAGAATGTTCAAAACGTCCAACATTAAAGACGGATAAAAAAAAGCGTGCAATTGCGTTCTTTGGATTATACTTTTGTCATCTCAAATGATTTTACTGTGGTTCGACAAAAAAAGTTTTGTATAAAAGTAATTTGAAACTCATTACAAGTGGCATATCTGTTTGGAGTTCATGGAATGCCTAAAAGACTTTGTGTATTAATGAAAAGATAGCTCAAAACTTACACGCCTGACTTGCAAGCCAGGAGCATCGTCTGAAAATTATTTACGCATGCACATTAGCCGTGCGGTCTAGGCGCGTACGCTCAAAAAACTATGTTTTAAGAGTCTGGTTAATGATTGCGAACGATGAGGCGAAAGTGATATGTGAAAAACTAAAAAATCATAATTTTTCACGTAGTGAGCTTTCGTACTACACAAATCCGTCACGTTGGCTCGTCATCGTTGTCGTTCATGCCCAAAAAAATGCCTAACATTTTGTAGTCATCAGGCTGTAAAAACATGAGAGCTTGAAACGGGCACCGGATTCTTTGCTCAATAACCCAAAATCCTTCCGTTAGCATGTTGTAAACAAAATTGCTCAGTTGTAAGCAATAGCCTTTTTTTGGGTCACTTTATACAATTTGTAAGGGTGACGCATATTTTTTTCGAGGTTGATAAACAAAGAGTTTATTGGCGAGTTACACAGAAACCATTTCGAAAAAAAATTTATTTATTTTCACCAAAAAGGAAGTTTTGTGTGACGTATTTTCAGCATTACCATTTTTTTTAGGAATGCAAACCTTAAGCAATTTAAGTCAAAACATTTTTTTTTTCTTCATTAATTTGTTTTGCTGATTAGAAGCTACTAACGTATGTACATATGTAGGTAAATAACATTCAATCAGTGGATTGTCACGTGATGGAATTCTTTCTGTATTAGTAAATTTAATTAATACTCAAACGCATTTATTTTCCTAATTGTACGTCTTATCATCGTTCTCAAGATGCCATTATGACGTAAAACCAAAACAACCCACCCATCCAACCCTTAACTAGCAAAGCAAATAAAGCTACGTAATATGAATTATCGATTTTCCCAAAACAAGTCTTACTTGCAATCTACGACAACACTTACCAATTTTGGATCAAATTTCCACTCGCCATCAACACAGAATTTATATTGATGATCACCCTCCGGTAAATCAATTATGGTCACAAAGTTTCCATGACTTCGTACCATTGGTATGGCCTTCCAATTGGAGAACGTGCCAGAGATCATGACATTTTTTCCGCCACCATCCCATCGCAATACAGTAGGCAGTGCTGGATTTTTAAGAGGATCGTCTTCTTGTGCCTCGGCATCGGTGGACTCTGATTTCCGCGACATATTCGAAACAACACTGGTACTTTCAGAGACGGTACTAGAGCGTCGTTTATTCGGTGTTGCTGTTGCAAATTCAGAATCAACTGAAGCTACGGTTTTCGTATAGTATGGCTCTTCGTCTTCTTGCGATGAACCGCCGTGCAAGACTGAGCGTGTATCAGGTTTTTTGTCAAATGTGAATGCCTGCCCGCCAACACCACCACCAACGCCGCCAGCAACAACGCTGTTATTATTGACACCACCCACCGCCACAGAGCCCAGTGAGCCACCCATACCGGTAGCTGCTGGTGAACTGACAGTAGAGCCGGGTAGCTCTCGGAAGGGTGAATTCGGTGTGGAAAGGTCTGTTGACTTGTGGCGTTCGCGGCTCATGCTGGCGCTGCCTGCGTTCCCCATGTTGTGAAAAAGGATGAAATTTTTAGTTTTTTCGTTAAGTTTGGCTGCGTTTGTACTTTTTCTGTTATTTATTATTGTCTTATGGCTGTTATAATGGACGTATTTTAATTATCAATTGTTTAATTTTGTATATTTGGCACTTTTTTTCTTTTCCTGTTTCTACTCTTTGCTCCTTGAGCTGAAAAAATACTTTTATTCTTTTCACTTTTCTTTTATCAATAAATTGCGTTGTTTTGTAATAACTTTTTTATTTAAATATGTAGTTTTTAATTTTGGTGCTACCTATATGTTTTTATTTATTTAGTGTTTAGTAGAATTTTTAAAATAAATTAATTAAAGAAATAGATAATTAGCTCAAATAAAATTAATTACTTTTTTCAGTTTAAAGTTTTTAAAGACAATAGCGAAATTTTTCCATGACTTCTTGTCCTCTCGTTCTCATATCTTCGTTTTGTTTCATTCTTGTTTACCTTCAAATGTGTGGGATTAAATGGATAAGGAAACAAAACCAGATAAAAACAAATATCGCGCTACACAATGAAACGTCAAAAACAGATGATTGCATTGTTGAAGGCAATTTAGAATTTTCATGCACAGTTCCAGTAGCGTAGCTAAAGTTAATTTTTGTATAGGAAAACTTTGTGTACCCTGCGCTCAGGCTATATTCACTTTGTCACTTGTAGCACATATGAGAGAGCGTGACAGGTTTAAGAATTAAGAATTTACAATGCTAAATTGAGAGAGTTAGTTTAAGGTTATTGAACCAAGTACTTAGAGTAATTCTGGAAAGCTTCGACAAAATTGGATAAGAGGGCGTGGCACCTCCTATACATGCAAAAGCCTTAATAAATCGTCAAAACTTATGCGGTGTCAAAATCATAACACAATTGATTGTATGAAATGGAACAGAACTGCGGCGGGTGACTGGAAACCTGCCGCCGGGTACCCGTCGACTTATAATTAGATAATTCTAATTTCATCGTCGGCGGGCGATGATCAGTGTTGCATTTCGAATCAGATAGTATCAATTTTTTATTCACTTTTGAAACAAAATTACAGCTGAATTTTTCGTCACTTGGAATCCTACGCAATTGTGTTTTGTTGAACGATTCTCCGACGGGTACTATTTTGACAGCGGATAATCGTTGACGACTTCCCGTCACCCGTCTGTATTTTGTTTAATGCATACGAACGTCGAATCTTTTTTGTCACTTGAATTTTTTAGTTTAAGAAACGAACAAAAACTAAAAAAAGAAAAGGGAGTAGAATAATCCTCAGTGGACGTCCTCCAAGGGGTGGGGAGGTATCAAAATTGGACAAGCAGGGATAGGGGCTAGAATTCCTAATTTTTGCTGGAGTACTATATGGATGACCCCTTAATCTCACTTTGTGTTGCTCGATTTTGACAACTTAAGAAGTAGAATAATAGTGAAAGCATATTAATTGAATCATGCTTTTACCTCACACTTCTTTGATCCATTTCTTTAACAAACTAAAATTACAAAATAAACAAAACAATTTCGTCAGGATCAGGTAGTACTTTATATTTTTCGTTTAAAAAGTGTATGAAAAATGCCAGTAAGTTGCAAATCAAATTGTGGAAAGAATGCTGTACTTAAGGTAAGAAATATAATCTTTCAGAAATATTTTTGATACTAAAAACCCATTTTCCAAAGCGCCCTAAAACTGCTGATGCACTTTGCAAGGAATGCTTCTTTGCTGCATTTGAAATTGAAATTCATTACACAATAATATCAAACAAACTATTTCGACGCGGTGAAAAAGTTGCTGTCGCAGCAAGTGGTGGCAAGGACTCTACTGTGTTGGCGCATGTGCTAAAACTATTGAATGAGCGCTACGACTATGGGTTGCAACTGGTGCTGCTGTCCATTGATGAAGGAATCACAGGATATCGCGATGATAGCTTGGAGACAGTAAAACAAAATCGTGATGATTATCAAATGCCACTAAAGATACTCTCTTATGAGGAGCTCTACGGTTGGACAATGGACAAAATTGTCGAACAGATTGGACGTTCCAATAATTGCACATTTTGTGGTGTATTTCGACGACAAGCACTTGATCGTGGTGCTAAAATGTTGGAGGTGGATGCCATAGCCACTGGGCACAATGCAGATGATATTGCTGAGACGGTGCTGATGAATATATTGCGTGGCGATACGGCACGATTGCGTCGGTGCACTGATATTCGAACTGGCGGTAGCGAAGATTCAATACCACGCGTAAAACCTCTTAAATATGCATATGAAAAAGAAATAGTTATGTATGCGCACTATAAGAAACTGGTTTATTTTTCTACGGAATGTGTGTTTGCCCCAAATGCATATCGCGGACATGCGCGAGCTTTTCTTAAAGATTTGGAGAAAGTGCGCCCATCGGTGATCATGGATATAATATATTCTGGGGAGCAATTACGTTTCAAAGACAAGGTGAAAAATCCAGTACGTGGCATTTGCACACGCTGCAGTTTTGTGTCATCACAGCAGCCATGTAAGGCTTGTGTGCTGTTGGAAGGACTAAATCGCGGTCTACCTAAATTGGGTATAGGTAAAAAATCTAAAGGCGATCGTATGATTGCACAGCAAGAAAAGGAACAACTGGCCCTAAGGGAACGCGCAAACTTAGTTAAAAATGATTTTTAATTATACGTTTTCGAAATGAGTACATAAAAATAATTAATTTAAAGTAAAGAAAATATATATTTTATAATTGAGTAGTAAAATAATGTGCAATGTAAATTAAATTCCACCAAAACGACAATGTAGTTTGAAATTTTTCTTCGTTTTTTGGAGATACATATATATTGGGGTGCGGACTAATCAAGAACACTCAGGCCTTGTTAATCTTTCTTGTTCTGATTCTTTAAATAAACGAAATTTTTAATTTTTTTTTGTTTTTAACAATTTATTTACACAACGAAAATCTTAAAAGAAAGTTGATTTTAGCGACTGATTATTTTATAATTAAACATTATTTAATAGAACTTAGTCATTAAGCAAAGACCAATATTGTAAATTTTTACTGATTGATCAATGCTATTTTTCAACAAATATGACAAAGATAACAAATGGAACAATTTTAACCTGGTAATTGGTGACACCTCATGACATGTCCCTTAGTAGCTCAAATGTTAGAGCGGCCGTCGCAAAATATGCAATTGCAATGCATGAAAATTTACAATATTGGTCTTTGCTTAGTGACTGTAAGTTCGATTAAATAATGGTTAATTAGAAAGTCTTATAAGAAAACCCAATAAACGAAATTTTTGAATTTTTTTTGTTTTTAACTATTTATTTACACAACGAAAATTTTAGAAGAAAATCATCAAGGGTGGCGATGTAATTAGGAACGATTACAAAAATTGTTAATACCTTTAACAATTGTGTTGGAACTCCTTTGTTTGCTATTATACCTTTGCACCGCATTGTCACAGAAGCAATTATTTTTTGTCATTTCTCTGGGGTTATCCAGGCCTCTTTTGCCACTAAGTCCACTTATAGCTGGTGCCAGATTTTCAATAGGATTAAGATCAATGCTATAAAACATTTTAAGAAAAATAAATCAACGAATAACATTCGCAGACCTCAACGTCCATGCAAAACGGATGAAATAGGCGACCGGAGGAACATTTGTGAAGAAAAAGACAAATATTTTTTACTTCCAAGGAAATACTAAAAGTTGTATTTGGAGATGATTCCAATCTCTATCAGTCCGATCAATTCGAGAGATTGTGCGAGAATCAATTTTTTGATTACACATTTCAAGCGGTTTTTTTTCAAATTAACCCTTTTAACCTCCAAAATCAGATGAAAAACATCAGGATGGACTGGACTATAACTTTGCTCGACAAAATTGATCCTTTCAGGTAACTTTGACATTGTTGCAACAAAAGGCTTCAAATTAGTTGTACTGTGTAATTCGGAAGTTTTAATCAAGAGGCAAAAACAAATTCATTATGTAAATAGATTTCTATAACATTTAATTTTTATTAAATGAAAAATTGATAACAAGAAATACATTAAATAATTAAGGTATTTTATTTTCCCAATGTTCCTCGATATGCATACATACATATGTATTCGTTCATCTGCAATTAAAAATTATATAGTAGTTTTAGAATCAATTTTAATTTTAAATTTCATTTAATATTTTTATTAACTCAGTGCCAAATTATTAACCATGATCCATAACCAGTTAAACAAGACGCACTAGCCTCAAAAGAATATTGAGGTAGCTTGCCACAGTTTAACTTTCATATGGTTGTCTGTGAATGGTTTAAAAGAATCATCATTGAAAAGTAAAATATTTGAAATTATTTTCAAGAAATACCAACCTCCATCCAAATTTTTCAGACATTGGCGAAGGCATTGCCATGACTTCAACTGAAGAACTTCTGCGTAACAAACACTTTTCCTTATATCATGGTTCAAGACATCTAAGCTACAAGTGATTAAAAAGAAAAATTAGTAATTGATTTCACAAAATTAGCATTTAAAAATAGTTGAATGAAATTGATCAGTTAATAAATTAAATTGGAATCATAGTATTTCATAAGAGATGTCAGAATATTATATCATCAGTGCCAGGCATGTGAATGATAAAAATCAAAATTATCATTATAAAAATATATTACCTTTCTGTCGAATTTCCGTCATTTTTCTGACCCCATGTTTATTTTGTAGCACCTTATATCCTTACGCCTTTCAGGAATCAACTTTTCCTTCCATCATGGCTCAAGACGTCTAAACTGCAAGTGATTAAAACGAAAAATTAGTAATTGGATTCCATAAAACTAGCATTTGAAAATAGTTAATTCAAATTGATCAGTTAATAAATTAAATTGGAATCATAGTGTTTCATAAGAGATGTCAGAATATTATTTCATCAGAGCCAGGCATGTTAATGATAAAAATAATCAAAATTATCATTATAAAAATATATTACCTTTCTGTCGAATTTCCGTAATTTTTCTGAGTCCATTTTTATTTTGCAACACCTTATATTCTTACGCCTTTCAGAAATAAACTTTGATATACTAACTTCATCTTCATGTTTTCCTGCAAAATTTGAGACAAAAGTTAATACATCATAAGTTTACAAATTAAAAAGAGCACAAATTTGTAATTTTCACAAGAAAACTATGCACCGCAAATTTATATTTTGAAAAATTTGGGTTTTGCTTGGGTGAAAATAATTTGATATTCGAGCAAGTTAAAAAGCACTGGCGTAAGTGGTAAATTATCTTTGAACCAGCGACTCGTGCTCGAATTGCCCAACCGTTTATTCAATTTTAGCTGGGGCACTAAATTATTTAGAGAAATATTGGATTATATTTAGTTGTACACTCAGTCCACCAGTTCTTTACATAGTTGCAACTAAGTGCAACCATTTCTCAACAGAAATTAAAATTCCCAAAAAAAAAAAAAAAAAACTGCCCAGCCAACCTATTAAGTTTACTTTAGCGACAATATATTTATCTTCAATACCCACATTAGATATTGCAAAATTTTTTTTATTAAAATCGCGCGATGTGGAGGAATGTCAAGAAAAGCTACACTTCAACGGGATACCTGAACCAAATTCATGTTTTTGATGAAGTGCAAGACGAAAAACTAGTTAATACCACAAATTTTGAATAATGGTGGAGATGTTCTAAAAATATAAAATTCTTAAAAATGTCTGCAAATTGCACATTTTGAGAAAATGGAATGGCCCTTCTTTAATGTTAATAAAGCTATAGGAGTCAGGTTTTTGGGAAAATAACTATTGTAAAAAAAAAATAGCCAACCATATTTTGGAACTATGTATATTAATGTGCTCCTAACTTCCTCTTAGTAAACAGCTTTCACACAATTGGGCAGTTGTTGCTAAAATTAACTAGTGCCAGTTCTTTTCACGGCCTTTATCAAAAGCATATTGTCGCAGATGTCTCAAGACCACTTTGGCTTAAAAAGCCATTTCAGTCAATATACTCAACAGTCTGCTTCTTTCTGGCAGTGATGAGTTCTATATAAATTAAAGTAATTGCTTAACATATAGTTATATAAAACTGCCAAATGGGGTTTTACTAAATTGTTGAATCTAATGTAGAGAAAGAAGCCTTTAAAATTACATTCATCATGGCTTCACCTCAAGCTTTTTACTGATTTGGCAAAAACTTACGTCATCTAATATCACAACATAATATATTTAATTTTGTTTTTTATACCACTTCTGAAATAAAAACTTTAAAAAAAACTCACTTTTTTACTTAAGGATTAAGTCGCTGTGTTTTCACCTACAACCATCACCATCACGCGTTGAAAAAGAAATGACAGAGTTTTATTAAACGGCAACGGAAATGAATGAGTGTTAATTAAACAAATCTAAATAAGTTAATCTACTTACCGCAAGAGTGCGCTCAGTCTGAAAACGTCGAGTGTTGCCCCAATGTTTTTCTTCGCGTATCTTTTTTTAAATCATTTAGCTAAATAAGTACGTAAGTTTGTTTAGTAAACGATTCAGCTGATTCACCATCAATTTTTATTTTTTGGAGTTATATTTATTTTGATTTTGCTTGAATTATTTTAATCGGTGCTCAACGATTTAGTAGGCAACTAACTACATATTTAATCGGTGACAATTTCCATTGCAACTGTACAATGTAATTGGTGCCAAGCCATGCAACATCCAGAGGTTATTTCAATTCAATTTTGCTAAGATTTTTGGACAACAGTTTCAACCAATTTTTTTTTGTTTTAGGTGGCAGCACTTAGTGGGCAAACCAGTGGTGGTAAAACACTACCGGCAAATTTTAGAACATATATTTGCAGTCATTGCGTTTTGACATTAGCGTTTTAAAACTGACATTAGTCTTCTACCGTTATATGGTGATACAATCTGTTCGCGCCGTCTTTTCACATTTGTATTTACAATTTCTAGTTTTTAGAATATAAGCACCAACCAAAGAGTATCAAAAGAGGCGAAGCTCTCGACCGAATTCTACTACTAACGCAAAAAAATTCAGTTGCGGCGCTGCTTTTAAAAACTCACCCACTCGTGGTGACTAATAAAATTTTTAACTTTACCACTTAGGGCATTTTTGTCCAAATTAGGAACATTTGAAAAATATTTTTATTATATAGTCGAAAAAATCAATGAAATTTAGACTTATTGTAAAAATTATTAAAATAAAGTGATAAATAATATAGTTTGAGGGATTATTGTCCTTTAAATAAGCAAAAATCACTACCTGGCTCTTTTCAGTTAAAAAACTTAGCATATGGTAACCTGCTCATCTGACAAATGTCATATAATAATTCACCACAATCTTCTGATTTTATTTTGAAATGTCATTTTTAGTAGGACCTCAAAGTCAGCTGTTGGTTTGTTCACCATACTGAAAAATAAATAAAAATTTCACCTTTTCCACGGTTGCAAAAATCAGCTATTTTCACTAACACATATGGGACTAACTCAAACGTAACCTCACACTGCCATGGGACTAACTCAATCACAACCTCACATTTGCTTTATATTTTTTTAGCGTTCTTCTTCTTTTTCTTAGTTTTTTTATAAGGAAAACGGAATAAAAAGAAGATTATTATGCCCACCCAAAAATTAATAATGATTTTTAAGGTTCAAAAAATTATATATCTTGTTCGGCAAGTTTCAAAAAGCATTGCAATTGGACTTTAAAATTTTCATATTTTGGGATTATTTTCAATAAATTTTTTTTTTCACCACGACGTGAAGATGTTGCCACTACGGACAAAAACCGAAACGATATGCCGGAAATTGTCGCAAATCAGCAAAGTTTTCCCGAAAAGCTAGTTCTTATGACGGCTTTCAACAAGTTAACTTATCTTTGCATATAAATATATTCCATAACCCCAAATTTAAATCGCTCGAAAACAAGTTTATTTATCATAAACAAACTAAACATAATAAGAGGAATTATTAATTAGAGGAATGCATTAACGTTACTTGATGTACCTTTTTTTGTAATAGGTATTAGGTAAAAACTTAATCCGAAAAACTTTAACTTAATCTTTGAATTAAGCCGAAACACGAATAATCGCACCCGTTTTCTGTTCTTTTTAAATCTAAAACTCGATCAGATTTCTATTCTAACACTATTACAATTTTTTAAGCAGACAAATTTTATTTAATAAATAAATAGTCTTATTGATGATTAAATACTTATAAAATTAAAAAACATAATGACAGTTTTTTGGAAAAATAATTAAAAATAAAAGTTGATAGAGTTAAATTAAATGAATCAATCTCATTTCTGAATTAAATTAATGGCTGTTAAACAAAAACTTGTTACGTACTGCTATAAAAACGAAATTTTTATTGATATTATTATTAAAGTTACATCGTTTTGAAAAAAACAGTAGTTTAGGTATGAAGTAAATAAGAACTTTGAAACATTTTTTGTATTATGATAATAAAAAAATATGAAACTTTTCAATTATTTAACAGCATTACACAAATATATAATTTCCCCAAGTGTTTCTTCAAATCGCCTAATAATACCCCAAATGAAAAGAAAATTCCACAAAATTTATTTCCCAACATACGGCAGCATTGTTTTGAACAAGTCACACGCATTGTCTGACAATCAATACGTGTGAGCAGAATTTTTGGGCAGAATAGAGCTTCATCTCTTTGGATACTCTTTGGCACCAACAAAGGTTATCCAGCACCAACCATGGGTGATTTGGTAAATTTGCATAGTACGTATTTTAATAAATAATTATAACTACATTTATTTACAGAATTTCGATCAGTTCAAGAAGTTTGGGTTCGACAGCTCGAGCCAATGGACATTGTGCGGAGAAAGTTTCGAAAAATTTTCTTCCTTTTTTGCTGCATGTATTACCGATGCAAATATATTGAGTGAACATGAAGTTTTAGAGTAAGTGCAGGCGACTTACCCATTAGGGGCTCCAGAAAAATTTAAGTTTGTTTATTCCTCCTGCTTAGATACAACGATATGATAAAGAATAATGAGTTTTTGAAGCCTAAAGAGCGCCAGGAAGAAATGCAAGAATTGGAACGTTTGTATCCTGGTTTAGTGAAGTACACAGAATCTGATATTGAAAATTTAACGCAAGAGATTAAGTTGCTTGCGCAGGAAGAAAAAATGTATACAAAACTGCTGGTGGAAATGCGGTAGGTAAAAACCAAATTTGGAGCTTTTAACCCTCATCCATCCCTCAGTTTCATATACAAAGTGTCCCTTTTGTGTCAATTTGACACAATGATTTTTGACCACCACGGGCTCATGATAAATGATTTTAACGACCAAATATCATTTTGTTTCATTTATTTTATTTATTTATAGTGCAAACAATTAAAAAAATTCACTCTATTTTCCTGTCTTTTTTCATAAATGTACACATATGTAAAGCATTGAAAAAAATTTTAGTTTTTTTGAAGAAAAAATGTTAAAATTCCTGAAAAACGTAAAACTCTTATGAAATTATGTGCTAATCAATAATACAGAAATTAGAAACAACAAAAAAATAGGAAAAATGTTGTTTACATTGTTCACACAAAATGAGTCAATGACTTAAACAAACATTTTTCACGCATTTGTCACATCGAACGGAATGAACATTTGAATAGGCATATATGTACTGGCCATTTCGTCCACAGTATCAACGGCTCCTTCAGTGTTGTTATAAAAATTTATAATTTCAGACACTTTTTCTTGCCATTTTTTGAAACGTAAGATACCACTGAAGAGCGAAGTTCATGAACAAATTCAGAGTGATATGGATGTTTTCTCATGTTGATCAGTAAACATGGAAAGTCCTTTGGATTTTTACGAATCGTGCCAACAATTGTCATTTGGCATTGCTGTAGTGAAAGAACCAGTAACGAAATGTGAAAAAGTCACATGTGACAAAGGACATTGAGTCCTTTAGTAAGTTACTGCACACCACACGTTTGCTGCAGCAGTTTCCATCAAGTCTCACATATGGACAAACGTTCATATGAAACTGCAAGCTGTTTATGGAATTTATTATTGAATCAATATCACATTAGACAGCAACTAATATTTCTAAAGACAAACTAATAAAAGTGCTAAGGTTAACATAAACTTTATAATGAGAAATGATCTAGAAGGTCATATGAATAAAATAGCGATGTCTCCTAATGGAGGAATTCCATGAAATTGTGAAGAAATCTAAAAAAGAAACTAAAATTGCAAAGAGAAAAAATTGTAAATACAGCTTTAATAAGAAAAATTGTTTTAATAATACAAATTAAATATACATATGTACATAGTATATCTTCATAACGTAAGAGTGATCCACAATATATGATGATTACATATTCGTTATTAATATTATAAGTGTCATAAGAAAAATAGCGTTTATTCAAGATAGGGGAGATTCCCTTTAGTAAAGTTATGCCCAAAAATTTCAAATAAAAGTTACATAAATTTTTAATTTACGTGCAGCGAATTGAAACCGAAGGTTAATAAGCAGTTAGCCGATCTGGAGGAAAATATAAACACCCACATCAATCTAGAGAAACAATTGTTTTCCGTTTGTCTGGAAAAATCAAAACAGCTGGAAGAATTGCAAAAAGAAAATTGCCGTCTATCTCATGAATCAATGGAATGTTTCACTAAAAGAGTATGGCAGTCCAGCAGGAGTTGTACAAAAAAATTTTCTCGATATTAACATATTATTTATTGTAGAATGCTCCACCGCTGTTTATGCATCAGTTGCCGTTAGAGCAGTATTTTCTTAAATGTGATTCTTTTTTGCAGTATTTGCATTTGTACCTTAAAGAAAATTTTAAGATAGGAGTAAGTAGCATAATCGGCAAATATTTTCTTAATGTTTTAAATGTTTGATTTATATTGAAGGAATTCGTTGAATTGGATCGTAAATCAGATTTAGAAATGCAGGATATCGCTAAGGAATTAGAAACTTTAAGAAACTCGTATGTTTTCGGTACAACACAGTGGAACAGGTTTTAATAAATTACTGCTAGTGATTTTGTTTTTGGAATTGTGAGAATTCTAGTGACTGAACCTCTATGTTTGATTAGCTGTTGCTCGCGACTTTGTACACGTAGCCTGTTTCCCGTTTCAAAGGTTCCCTTACTATACATCTTTTCCTTTATTTCTCTTTCTTTTTTCTATTTCTATCTGTATCTCTGTGACTACCAGTGCATCTATTTTTATACGTCTATCGCTATCAAAGTCCCGTAGTTTTGGTATTGACGGCTTTCAAATCTGATGATCATGTGACCATTAAATCAGATTTTAAGTAAATTTCATACCCACTACAAGTTGACATATTAGGAAAAAAATAATAATAATTAGATTTGAATTAGCGATCTTAAGAGCTCAAATGATTACAAATCGAAAAATAATTTGCAAATTTAAAATTAGTGTTCCACTGTGTTGTTAATTATAAATTATAAATAATATTTATTACTTACGTGTAGTAGATATTAATTTTATTTTTAATGTCAGCTTTCAGCTTTACACAATCGCCTACATCAAGGAAAAAGCTAAATCCATAGGAACTCAAGCCATTGAGGAAATGTTGGATATTGGAAAAATTCACTTCATTTCGCTGGAAGACATGGAACGCGAAACACGTGAGCTGAAATTGCTTAATGATCACCATTTGCAAATTACAACTGATACACTATTCAATGATCTGGAGATGTATGTGCAGCAACGAACGCAACAACAAATTGAATTAATACTTTATGAAAATACAAAACAGAAACTAGCTCGTGCGATGGAACGACACGAAAATGATAAGCGTCTAACGAAAATCGTCTCAGATGCGCTGTCTAATGCAGAGCTAGTGTGGATAGCTACACAATTGGATTTGGAAAAAATACGCAATCGATTCGATAACACAGCACAATTAAATGCTGAAACGCAATGCTGTTTACGACGAATTGATGCTATGCGGCAGTTGCAGCAACAGCATTCATTGCAAAAAATCAATTGTGAGATGTTAGTGGAAAAGGTGTCCGAACAATTAAGCCAACAAATGGGCACGAAAGTACGCCCTGAGACCAGGGCGTGTCTCCATGAGTATGAAAAGTTTTGTCGCCTTTTGAAATTCGCCACGGAGAATATGCATAAGAACTTTTATTCGCACGTTTCGGATAAGTTACGTCAGCTGTAAGTGTTTGGTATATTATTTTTCACACGATTTAATTGCATAAATTATAGGATCAGGAAGATATTATTCTTGATATTGATATTCTTGATTTCTTTCCCATAGCGATAATTTACTTTAAACATAAATATTTTTTGCGTATTCAAGTTCAGTAACACAAAGTCGATTACTGTTGATACCGTGTAGAATTCTTAAGCTTGCTTTATTTTCTTCGTTCTTTGAATATTTTAAGAACTAAAGAAAAATTAAAAAATTTTTAATTTTTTTCAGAAAAAACACTGAAAATCAACTAACGCCATTTGTCTATGACGGTCCGGTTGAATTGCCAATGTTTATGAATGCACAATTGCTAAAATCAATTTTCAATTCTGAAATTAAAAGAAATGACATCAATTCGAAGTTTCGTAATCTGCAAAAAGAATACAGTCAGCACTGTGAACGTATGGTAATTATTTCGTGATATATTAAAAATACAATAATATGACATAACTTATAATTTTTTTATTTATTTAGGAAAAAGATTCTTTTTATAAATCAAGTCAACTGCTTTGGATTTGGTTTTTAACCGAACCAGAGAAAGTTTTAACAGCAATTGAAGAGGTGAAAAACGCAGCTAAAAATGCACCAGCAAGGTCGGGCTTTAAGATTACAACTGGTTTGAAAAGAAAGTAAAATGTGTTGTTAAATTTCTTACAGTTACGTTGCAAAATATTTTTAAAATTTTATAAAATTGTCTTATTCGTTTAATTAATTTAATATTTATAAAAGCTTCTGTAATACTCAGTTAAACCTTAAGTTAGGGTGTTTGTTCTGTGAAAACGCCAGTTAAAATAACAGTTAAGGTTAACTTAATATTGAGTAAGCGACGCTAATTATGTAAAATAAAACCTAATATGATAATATTCTGATCTCATAAAGTGCTGTTTTGGATTGTAAAGGTCATTTCCCTGTTCTTTATATTAGCAAACCTTTAAAAACGCAAATAAGCTGCTTGAATTTTCTGTCTGACTTAAACCAATAAAAAAAAAGGAAGTTGTTCGATATATTTATGCATGTACATACGTACAAGGTATCAGAATATAAAAGCAAACAGATTAAATTTTACATAAAACAGACTACAGTGTTGTCATAAAAATCATTGCGCCGAACTATTTAGCTGCAAGCTTTGGCTTAAGCTTGGAGGAGCTAAAGTGGACTCCAAAAATCACATATGATCTTCTGGCTTGTGATTACTAAGGATTCAATAATGAAGACTACCACTTATGGCATATTCTGAATTAAACATTATATTGCTATAGCATTCTTATAGAAGCTAAGAATACATTTTAAAATTTTCAAAATAATCCTCAAATATCCACGTACGACAAACAAAAGTAAAAGCATACAATTTCGTTCAGCTTTACTGCCTCAACAAGATATTCTATTTAATGCAAAAAAAAACAATCCATACGAGTACAGTTTATTTTTAAGTTCAAAACTGAGACCTTAAAATTCGTTTGTAACACCGCTTTAACACAATTTTCTCCGTTGAGCTTTCTTTAGCAAATGGATTATATTGTATAAAGCAGCCAAAAGTAAGAATCTGTCAAATAAATACCGCATCCCACTTTCTGTGGCTGTTCTTAACTTGTTTTCCCGTCGCCCTTTCACCAGCGTGATATATTAAATTCCGCCAAAAGCAAGCAACGAAAAATTCACAAGGCTGTGAATAAGATTGCCATAAGAAATCTTAATATCACTTTGCTCAATTTAGTTCGTAAACTAATTGGGGGGGGGGGGGTTAAGTTATTGTATGACAGTTTGTGTGTGCGTGTCCTTTTCATCATCTTGGCTTGAACTGAGCCACAATAAAAAATAAGTAACAAAACAGAATGTTAAAAAGACTTCAGCAAAACATAAACACAGTAGCCCTGACTCGCCTGCCACCCACTGCTCACCTCCAACAACACTTAATAGATGACCAGCTACTACTGTTCATATTATGTCTACTGATGTCTAACGGCACGCGACATCGATGTCTGATTATCAACAGTTGAAATAAAAAATTAAACTTAAAATCCTTCTCTCGCAAACACACTCACACAAATAAAAGAACGAGGATCATTCGTGCCATAATAAGTCAGACAGAGAATTCAAGCAGCTCATTTGCCTTTTTAAATGCTTAATGATATAAACAAACACCATCGTCAAGACTTAAAAACGCCAGCAACTAACCTTTATTGCACGTGGGAGTATTTAAATGTAAAGTTGGCCAAGAGCTAAATCTTCGGAGTATAGTCAAATCTAACGAAGCGGGACTTTAATAACCAGAAAAGCCTTAATAGAGAGACATCAGATTCCACAACATTCACACCCGAAAAGAACTGAGAAAGAGGAACCTTCAATAAGTAAAACTATGCCTATGCCGATAAACTCGGGAACTATAAAAAACCATCCGTCAATTTATGACCCATACAACGTTCGAAAGGTTTGAGAGTCTTCAAAAACTATAGTGATAAGAAAGTATAATTTTGAGAACGACGCTTATCACGCGTATTGGAGATTTCCTTTTCAAGTTAGACCTACATGCAAAATGTCGGGTTTTTATAATATGTGTACATATGTCGTTCTCAAAAACTTCTTTTCTTTTGGTTATCATTCTTGTACTATTTTAGGGGCTCCAAAAATTAACTACAACTAATTTTCATAGTGTACTTAAGTTAAAGACAACATTTTTAAGATATTAACCCTAATGTGCAAGATTTCGTTTAAATGCTTAGTCAAGCCAAATCATCCTGTTGCTTTAAACATAATCTTGTGTGCGCCTTCTCTGCATAATTTCTTTTTTACTTTGCATATCTCGTCGTATCGTATGTGAGCAACACTTACAAATACAACAACAACAGCAATACCAAACAGCCATAAGTAATTGTCCTTTGACTTGATGCTCTCATCCTGTCGCCACCATCCAATTCCATTTTTAACGTAAGTGATACTACTACATTCGGGAGAAGGAACTTTTATATAAAAGCAACGGCAGTATACGCGTCAAGTTCATTCGCAAGTTGACTTCGGTCGGTAACGGTAATACACACGCCTTAATTCGTCGTCTCTCTCCTTCGCTGGGCTTAAAGTTTAAAGAAAAAAAAGAAAAATTAGTGCTATCCTAAAAACAATAAAAAATAAAATAAAATGGATATTCTAAAGATTTGGATTATATTTGAATTTAAAGGATAGAATAAGCTGTAAATTTTCGATTACTTGAAACTTATTTTGCGCGCCAGACGCAACAAGTGCTCGTTTTCCTTGTTACATTTGTGTCATATTAATGATGTGATTTACCAGAGTTTTTAATTTGGGAAATTCTTTTGTATTTTTGTTATTTTATTACATGGCAAATAGCTATTTAAAATTTATTGAAAAGGAAATAAAATGGACATTAAAAACTAATGCAAAATTTGAATTATGTAATTTGCGGAAGTTTGTGATATGATATTTATAAGGCAGCTATAAGAATTAACGATTGGTATTTCTACAAATTACGTCTAAAAATTGTTTATTTTAAATGGATTATACGTATCAAAAATTATAATCCCCTAAAGCTGTTTTCGTTCTATAAAAAGTTTCAAGTGGCAATTTTTTAAATTTTCGGTCATCTACTTGAAAATTGTGTCTTAAATCAAAAAATTAGTATATGAGGAAGAAATTTGTACTTGCAGAAATGCATATGTATTCTTTGTCCAAAAGTTATCCATGAAATAAGAACTGACAGAGTTATCGTGATTTGAAAAATGAAATTTTTTGCCGATTACTTAGAAATATCCGAACTTCAAGCTATGATAACTCAAATCATGTCAACATCAAATTAAGTTTTAATGTGTTTTATTGAGACCTAATCTAAAGCTTTTTCTCTGCGAAAATTCAAAAAATTTTAGTGGATTGATATTTTGGCGAAAATTTGGTTATTATGACAAATTTCAAAATGGCATAGCTTAGTATGTAGAAATTTTGGTATGAAATCTACTATTTGTTTTTCCCTTTCTACAACATTTTACTTATAAATATTTTCAATTTACGGCAAAATTTCCGAGTTCATACCTACTCGTGAAGCTGGAAAAATGTCAATTTAAGGGCACTTTAAACTCTTTGAAACAAAAACGGTTTACGATTATAATTAAAATTTGGTACGTGTCAGTCATTTATATCAATTTTTTTTGTACCAAAATTCTTACGAACTTCAATCTTTAATTCGTATAGCTGCCATACAAATGTTCGTATGTATGTTGCCTTCATTTTATTTTTATTTTTTTTTGTTTTTTACACAGATTATATTAAAACAAATTTGTGCTCAGTTAAAGGTGGAAAAAGAAGAGGTTTTTGTTTTTAATTTAACTTATTCCTGCATTTAATAGCTAACATGTCGTATGAGTAACATTTAATTAAATGCAAGAGTACATTTGCATGTGTGCAAAAATGAAGTGAAATAAGCATGCTCAAATTCAAAGGGAACGAATTATCGTAGATTAAGATTAATTTATCAATAATAATGCAATAGATTTTTTCTTAGAGTGATAGCTTTTTAAATTAAAATAAATTAAGTTTAAACTCAAATTGTTTTTTATTTAAAAGATATTATGGGATTTATTATTATATGGACATTTAATAGTCTTATTAGCCCAGTTGTAAACCTCTTAGGGCTAAACCGTTTTATACTTTTTTTTTATTTGCTCCAATTTATTCAGTAGGTATGTATATTCTATTTAATTAAAATTAAAAGCTTTATAATTTTCCCTATTCAATCCGAATCGTATAAGATATAGTTTATCCAGTTTAATTCGTTTAGAAATGATAATTTTTTCCCTATGCTCATATTCATTCGAATTTAATTTGAATTAGAAACAAATTGGATTAAATCGATATATTTTGGTTTTTTGAGCAGGATAACTGTAAAACCATTTAAACAATCTTTTTGGATACTACCGGGACTTTTATCCCATGCAAGTTAACTTCGAACTGAACTTTTCCCCAGAAATATTACGAAACCCATACTTACACAATTGCCTCATTTCTAATGCAATGTAAAAAGACAGAGCTCTTCAGAACATTGCCTTCTTTGAGAATAATTACAGGCAGTCAAAGACATCAGTACTAGGCGGACTTTTTTTTGCTTAGATGTATATATTCCCCATACATTTATCTCCGCAGTAGTATCGAAAAGAGTGAATTTTCTTACGTCGCATATAAACTTGATTTTATCCGAAATTTTTCTCTGAAAAACTAAAAACTATACAATTGTAAAACACCATAAATACTATACATAGAAACTATGGCGCTTTGCTTTGTGATCACAGATCGATCGTAGTTGTTATTATGTATTTGTTGTTGCAAAATTGTGTAAGTAAGGATTTTGCAATATTTTTTTCTCAGTCCGATGATCGGTCAGTTACATGGGATGGAGGAGTTGAGGCAGCTACATGATTTAGAAAACTTCTCGCTAAAATCAATATTTGTTTTTTTGGATAAAAATTACATGGTCGAAATCTCAAAAAGACGCGTTGAATGGTTTTGAAGTCATCATGATTTTCTCTAAAAATAAGCGTACACAAAAATACGGTACAATGAAAAACGCTCAAAATAATCAAGAACTTGCTTTGCCATTAAATTGATTAATTTTATACATCATATGAATTGAAGCACATTTTTTATGTCCTTGCGCTTTTAGGCTCAATGAATGACTAAATGAATTAATGACAGCAATTAATTGAGATAAATAGAACAGAAATAAAAACTGACAATAAGATTAAGAATGATGCTGCGTGTGATGATTTGGATTTTAAATAAAAAGCAGCTGCAATTGTATTATGAAATAAAAAGTAAATTCTTAATAAAAGTGTTCTGTATGTAAAAAAATTTAATTTACCTTTAATAATTTTTTTATGACAAAACTAATAAAAGCTAAAAATATGGGTAAGCTGCGTAAAAAGTAGATTAAAGCAAAAAAGGGCTTGAATAAAGCGTTTATAGACAATTACAAGAACACACAGAAAAATAAGGTAAGTTTAAAATTGCAGTAACGTAGCAAAAGAATAATTTAATTAAGTTTGAATGGTTGAGCAGTTAAACACCTAAAAGTATGCCAAATAAAATGAATTATAAACTGAACTCAAGTATGAATTAAAAATCAATATATAAACATCTATGTTTGTTTGTTGTTCATATATCAGATTTAAAAATATAACGCCATACGTATCATACGTCCTCGCATTTGATGAAGCCTCTTCTGATGGTTTTGCAGCCTTACGTTTTTTGATTTGTTTCCTATAACATACATAGTTGTTTAAAACCATCCCATTGGATTCAAATCAACATTTATTTACCTAAACTAATGCATAGTAACCATATCGTTAGATTGTTGATTTTTAGCTCTCCTGAGAAATTTTGTGCGGAAGATAAGGTCATGTTTTCGTTTGGACAGTCACACATAAAGTTCTGGACTTGAGCATATTTTTAAATGTTACCAATTTTTTATACAATATTTAAATTTCGGTTCCGAATCGTCCCAAAAGCTAAAATTATATGAAAAAAAAATTAGCACCAATATAAAATCCTCCAACTCTTCTCCATTCAGATGAAATTAAAAAAGTATCTATATACAAAGTATCAATGTATATATAAACACTAAACTGAATTTCTAAAGCTTCCATTTCACTGTCTTTCCACTCTCTTCTCGAATCGCCACAGCGTTACAACATTAACATACGAGTTTGGGACATTTAACAACCCTAAGGTACGCTGCCGGCCATATAGGAAAAACCACTTAGTCCCAATAAAATAAAAACAAAAAGAAAAAAATGCGTTGTAAGCTTTTCTTTACAACTGGATGTTGCCTGTTGGTTGCCCTACAAACATTTGGCATCGTCTATGATAAGAAAAAAATTTACTTTAATGGGGGTTACTGGCAAGAAATCGCCATAGAAGAAAAAAATGAAATCAGGAATGCAGCTATGGACATAACAACAACAATGACAGCAACAAGTGTCAATAGGTCAACAATGAATAGCAGCACCAGCAGCAGCAACAACAACAACACTACAAACGATACCAGCAACAAGCATCATGCTGTTGTTAAGCGTGGAGTTATCGTAAACGACTTTGATATCGGCTCTATGCGGGTCTATAATGTCGGCGTGTTGATGGCTTCACACTTGGGTAGGTTTACAATTTAAACTCAAATGTATTGGGTATTCTTCCCCTTTCCTCCCTTTTTTGTTTGTTTGTTTGTTTTTCTTTTCACTTTATTTTTTGTTTGTCGTCGTTTTGATTTTGTTTAAGTTAAGTTTTCTGCTAAGTAAGCAATGCAAGCAAGTGAGCTGTATCATTTCTTTGTGTTAGATTCACCCTTTGACCTGGAACGTTGTGGACCTGCTGTAGATCTTGCGTTACATGCAATCAATGAGGAGTTCCTTAAACCACATAATATAACATTGCGAAAGGTGCAGGCCAGGTGAGTTTAATTGATTTATGTATGTAGCTACCAGCGCGTATTTAAGTAAAAATATCAATATTCTGGAATATGGAAAAAATGGTACTAACTGAAAACATTCATACAAACTTAAACATTCATACTACTAACCATAAAATGGCTTGCCCTGAAAATAATCTAATCTATTAATTTAAATGCAGTGTCATTTAAGGATAATAAAAATTTAAGAAAATTTAAAAAAATTTAATCCATTCAAGAAAAAATATATCAGAATAAAGAAAAAACGACGCAGGACTGTTTTAGAATTGAAAACGAACGCTTTAAATAAGAAAGTACAAAATTAATTATGCGTATTTAATGTTTGAATTATGCCACATTTAAGCTAACAATGCTCACAATACTCAATCGTAACTGAAACAGTCGCAACAATGACAACTTAAAGTTAAGACGACGAATGCTCGCAGACGCCTCACTGACTGAATGTTGCCGGCTGTTGCCTGTTGCTTGTCTGCAATGATGTTTGTTCATCCGCTACTGTATCTGTTCAGTTGCTTTCAATTGTCGCTGCCACTCGTAAATACTGTTGAAAGACAAAAAAAAATATCTTAATTTCACTTCTATTCTTAAGTGAAGCAGACATGGCAACCATATCGTCTTCATCGTTGCCACTTTACGCCACCATTTCAATTCTTCTTTATGTTTTTCATTAACATTTTATTGCCAGAATACGGGCTGGTTATACTTTTACTTAATACATAGGTATCGTACTACACGAGGAGGGTATGCTTTTATTTTTAACCATGACCTCATTAAATTCATAGCACTTCAACAACAAAAAGTTGTTTAAAAAATCTTTGTTAAAATTAAATTAAAATTATTTTTTACTTTAAGTTATCCCTCTTGTTCGGGTGCCAAAGCTCCAGGTCTAGCAGCCGATATGCATTTCAAGGATGATGTTATTGCTTTTATTGGACCTGCTTGTGCTTTCGCTCTGGAACCTGTTGCACGTTTGGCTGCATATTGGAATTCACCGATAATTACTGGCATGGGAGATCAAGTAAGTAACTAAATCGTTTTTCAGAAAGAGAGACCAATCAATCCTACTATTACAATACTGCCGTCAGAAGCGAAATAGGCGTATCTCAAAAAAACTCGTTTCCAGATAATTGATGTTTTGTTTATGTCAATTTGTTGAAATACATGTTAAATTGAGATAGAGGAAGTTCTCTTAGGAGAATTTTTATAGGTTTGAACTAATATACCGACACTTGGCTTAGTTCATTAGACGCGTAATTTCTTAAGCTATCCGATGCCATAAGAATCTCGAATATCAATTTTTATGAGATACGCCTATTTCGCTTCTGACGGCAGAATAAGCTATTAAAAAACAGCTACAAGTTATACTAGTCGTATGAGTAACTTTTTATATCGGCCGAATATTCCGATGAGAAATATTTCAAAATTATAAGATACAGGTGTTGTTTTAGTTTTTCAGTAAATCTTTTAAATTTGTTCACATTAGGTGGAGTAGAGAAAAATCATAAATAAAAAATTGCACCAAAAAATTTGTACTTAGAAAAGAAATCCACCAAAATTATAATGTTTTTGCAATCGCCTATAAAAAGGATATCAGACTTAGAGTAATTCCAACCCTAATAATCATGATGGCAAAAATTAAAAAAATGTTTTTAATGTAAATTCGAAGAACTTCGGCATTTTAATATGATGATTCTAATTAATTAATATCAGTGTTCAACTAGACGTATGAGTAACCTTTAATTATCTACTATATCGTAAGTATAAAAGTCACTCATAAAAATACCATATTACTTCATCATGCTGCGTCTCAGGAAATACTTTCAAGACACCAACATTACAATATCAAGTGTAGGCTTTAAAAAGCAAAGTTTTTTCAGTGCTCACTTTTGCTTCCTACTTGCCAATATCGCATAGTCGTTAATCGCCTAATCTCAGCGAGGATTAGTCGCGTCAATTGATATTCAATTTATTTGTTTGCATAAACTTCTTCTACTTCAATTAAATCTGCTACGTGCTTTGTGTGCTCTTCCTATTTGCATTAGCTTTTCAGCAGAGCATCCCCACTTTTTCTGTTGACTTTCATTAAGCACTTGTTCAACTTGACTCAATCACTCGCTCATACATAGATGTAGGTGTTGCGCGTTGCATGCCAAATCAGTGGGGTTGGAAAATTAAAGGAACATCAGTGTTACCAAGGAAAGAATGTGTCATTATGAAGTTTTTGTTGTTGTTGTTGCTTAATGAACTTAATGAAAATCGCGGTTAACATGCGCTGTGCTTAGAAAATGCTATTTGCTACTGCTATTAAGCGAAATTTAATTAGCCTCGCGAACACGTTTTCTAATTACATAGTTAAATTAGTGTACAGCTTTAAGTAACATTTGTCAGCAGATAAATAGTACGGTCATTTAATCAATATATGGGACAGGCTATTACAAACCGAACGAATTTTGACAAAAATTGACCGACACATTTTTGATTTGGCTGAAATTTTTTTTAGGGGTTCTTTATTGAAAAAGAATAGATGCGTATTCGAGGATTTAAAAAAAAATATTTTTTTTTTTTTCAAAATAGAGCGAATTCAAATTTTTAGAATTTCGTGATTTTTGGCTTGGCAGCTCACTTTCAAAAATTCATAACTCCGGTTCTGTAAAAGCTAGAAAATTGATTTTATTGTCATTTTAAAGCTAAGAAAATTATCTCTAATAAAATATTTTTTAAAATTATTAACAAATTAATATTGTTATAAATAATTAAATTGTTTAAATTGATTTTTAAGAATTTCCCCCACCCTGTATAAAATTTTTAATATGATTATCGCATTCTACGTCAAATTTCCTATCGAAAACGTATTTTTTTTCAATGGGTAAACTATTATTTCTCTTAAATTTTGAGAATTTCGAAATTTTTGGCTTGGAGACTCATTTTCAAAAATTCATAACTCCGGTTCTGTAAAAGCTAGAAAATTGATTTTATTGTCATTTTAAAGCTAAGAAAATTATCTCTAATAAAATATTTTTTAAAATTATTAACAAATTAATATTGTTATAAATAATTAAATTGTTTAAATTGATTTTTAAGAATTTCCCCCACCCTGTATAAAATTTTTAATATGATTATCGCATTCTACGTCAAATTTCCTATCGAAAACGTATTTTTTTTCAATGGGTAAACTATTATTTCTCTTAAATTTTGAGAATTTCGAAATTTTTGGCTTGGAGACTCATTTTCAAAAATTCATAACTCCGGTTGTGTTAAAGCTATAAAATTGAAATTAATTTCATTGTAAAGCTAAAAATATGAACTTAAATGAAAAAATAATTTCTTAAAAAATTATTAACAAATTAATATTATTATAAACAATTTAAATTTTTAAATCAATTTTAAACAATTGCTCCCTGTTCTGTTGTGACTTAACTCTTATTATTCCATAGAGTTACAAAAACCTGTCAATCTGTAAACTAATCCCATAATTATGAAAAATTTCTTGATTATTAATTTTTGTTTTTCATAGCCTCCATCTGAAGGTGAATTGACTGTTACATCAGGAATTCTTGGAAAAATTCATAAGTGGAAAAATGAAAGTACGGTAAGTCGAAACAGCAAAAGCTTTGTTATAGATGGATTTAAATTTATCTACGGTACGGTAGATTTAAGAGATAAAAACTTTTTCAAAAAAAAGTCAATTTATTATTGTGTTGTACTCGTAAGTACTTTTTTTTCAAACGAATTGTAACCATGCAAGTAAATTGTATCATCAATTTTCCAAGTGACCAAGAAAAAACCACACAATTAGGATACTACAGAGCTGAGTAGTAGATACTTATGTACAACAGACGTATACGTGCACATGGTGCCGTAACCAGCACCACCACCTTGATTGTTGACTATTTAAATGGAAATTCCATAGGAAAATGTTCTTCGACAAGAAAGAAGATGGATTGACTTTTGTTGTGTTGTCTGTCGCTGATGTTGTTGTTGTGCAAGATTCACACGTGTTGCAAGTGTTACTTTTTATTAGTCCAACAATTATGTAGTGGTGTCGCTTATTTTGTTTTTTTGACTGACATTGAAAGTTTTAAATAGTAAAATTGTGGAAAAATATTAACTTAAGTGTTGTGGTATGCAGTGCGTATGAGTAACGTTTTTGATTTTTTGTTACTGCATCCATAAAAGCCTTATGCAATAGCACGCAATTATGCGAGATATGAAGAAACAGATAGAACCAAAAACACATAGTTTATTAATCAATATTGAATATTTTATTTAATAAAAATAGGTTCGACGTATGGATTTTGGCATGGCGATCTATTGGTGGACTCTTTAATGAAAAAAGCAGAAAGAGGCATTGGAATTTAATTTAAATTTTTGAATTTTAAATGCAAATTTTAATTTTTTTTTTCTATTCAAACGCAAATCCCAAGCGTTTTTATTTTTATTTAATAAACAAATTATAAATTTTCGGTTTGCTTTTATAAAAAATCGCCATCAAATTAAAAATTGTTCCAATATTCTCTCACTGTACCGAAAACCACACTTCTACTGACTATACATAAGTGCAGCCATAACTCTAAAAACTACTTAATCCGAAAAGGGATCCTTGGTACAAAAACATGAAAATGTTCAAAATCGGTATTTCTGACATCTTTAACCTCATTTTTCTCATAAGACCAAATTTTATAGAAAAAAAAAATTAATGCCAGACTTGGATTCAGTGTCGAAAACTACAAATGATATGATTTAAAAAAAAATTGTAAATATTAAAAATTCGTATTTTACTGAAAATAGTGGGATTTTAAAAATTAGTATGTAATATGTTTTAAAAATCTATTGATTCTCGATGGGAATTATTCTTTTTAAATTTCACACAAACAAAAAATTTTCTGTTTTTTTTTCAATTTAAGCCCTATATTTTGCCGCCTTGTTCGGTGTAATGATGTTTAAACAGAATTTGATTATATTACCGTTATAATATCCTTAGAAGCAACAAATATGGGACGAAGACTTCGTTAATTGGCGTTGCTAATTCCTTTTTTTTCTTCTTGTGTCATTTTCTATAGTATAAATTATCATTATTCAGCCATCTTCCTTGTATTGAAATGGGCTGCTGCATTAAATGATGTCTTCTACAATACAATAGAAGATAGGGCATGTAGCAATTCCAATATTAATTATGCTTTGACACTTAACTTAATTATAAGATAATATAGATTTTTTTTTAAAAAAGCTAAGTTTGTTCGAAACTCTCCGTCTTGCATTTGAACTTTTTAATTCATTACAATGATATGCGATTTCCGGTCATCCTCTGGGGGCGGTCAATGCTTCCGCGCGAAAATGAAAGTACTAGTCTATGGAGTAAACTTAACACGGAAAGGGCTTGAAGCTATGAGGCCACATTTTTTAATGACCTTTATAAGATTTTACTTATCAGTGGTTTATTATATTTTAGATAAAAATTTTATTCATCATCAGATATCAAATTTTGTACGAAGTCTCCGCTCAAAATTTTCATTGCTTCTTTCTAATTTTCTGCTAATTTTCTTTTTGAAATTTTTTTTGTCAAAATGTTCCTTTTATTGTTGGGTGTTTTTGCCTTTACCTTCAATGTCGTCAACGTCTTTGGTCCCCAAACTCAAATTAACACATCGTTTTCAACACATTTAATCCATAAAACAAATAACTCCAAAGAGGGATGAAAGCCATAGTACCTATAAAAAGTGTTTCGAAGACTAGATTATTCATTGTCATTAGAGTATTAAATCAACTGGGGACTATTTTACATATTACTAACTACGCATATTCATAATTTCTAAATGATAAAGACTAAGAATGCATATACCATATATTAAATATATTGTTTTAGGATTTAAGTTTATTTCTTCGTACATACTCCAAATGGTTTAGTTAAAGTTTTAGCTCTCTGTTGTTTGTGGCCATTGAGTTTTTGATATTCTTGTTGACGCAACATATGCCGCACATGGTTTCTGGGGTGTCCATAAGTCTTTGATGGTTGGAACTGTTTACGTTTATTTTCCTCCTAATACGCAGCATCAATGAAACCTACATCATCTCTGCTCAGTGAGTGTATGACAAGGATTGGCACATTGACATTGATATTTGAGAAACGACTATTCAAGGCTGGGTGGGATTATAATCGCAAAGCATGATGTATGCCAGTTAGGACGAAGATGTAGTCATAATACGAACGATGATGCTTATGATTGCGCATAGAATGTTGTTATTTTGTTTCCTTAGATTTTTGTTTAGAAGCTATGCTATATACTTGGTTTGTGTCACTTTGGTGATGGTGGTAATTTGTTGATACGCAACCCACTCGACAAATTTATTTATTAAACATTTGCCTTGCATACGCCTCAATATAAATAAAATCTGTACATAATAACATGTGCTTTTTTTGGGTTCATTGAATGTTTAACGTGATTATTTTGGGTTCTAATTAATTGTATTTCCTTTTTCCATTATAGGGCATGTTTAAGGATAAGACAAAATATCCCACACTCACGCGAATGTCGTATTGTCAGTGTCGCCTAAAATTGGTGTTTGCCAGTGTCTTTCGTCAATTCAATTGGAAACATGTTGCGTTAATTGTCGATAGATCAGATCTATTCTCTTTAACTGTGGGAAAAAATCTGGAGTATGGACTGCGACAGGAGGGATTGCTAAGTTTTGTGCGTGAATTAAATGGCAATGAACAGGAACCATATGATAATTATTTAAAGGATGCCAGCATGTATGCAAGAGGTAAGCAAATTATGCTGCTCGCATTTTACCCTCTTACCAATTCGGTTCGGTGAGCTTAAAATTTTGCAGTGGATATATCTTTTGATATAAAATTTTTTTTTTCGAAATAGTGGTCATTCTTTCTGTACGTGGTACTTTGGTGCGAAAATTTATGTTAGCCGCTTATTCATTGGGTATGGCTAATGGAGATTGGGTATTTCTGGATGTAGAAATTTTTCAGGTAGAATGGATTAAATTAAAATGAGTTTATATAATGGAAATTAAAAATTTTTAAATACAGAATTCCTACTGGGGTGACCATGACTGGGAATTGGGTGACACAGATGATAATCGTGCACGTAAAGCCTATCAAGCACTTTTGCGTGTATCACTATTACAACCAACTAGTCCAAAATATCAAGGATTTGCAGATCATGTTCGTGAAATGGCTACAAATAATTACAATTACACTTTTAGTGATGGTGAAGAGGTGAGTGTTGCAATAAATTCATAGATGTCATTAAAATATGTAGCGATAATATCAATAAGAGCTTTAAAATATGCAATGGGAACATCTTTTGCTATTACTGTTGACTCATTATTAAAACTCATACAAATTTTGTTGCATAGCTTTAGGCTGCTTTGGTTGAAGCTTACTTAGCGTACAAAATTCGTTATTAATATTAGAAATCTTTCTAACATTTATTTATGTTTATCAAATAGGTCAACTTTTTTATTGGCGCCTTCTACGATGGCGTTTATCTACTTGGCATGGCACTGAATGAAACCCTTACTGAAGGTGAAGATATACGTGATGGCATTGCTATAACACGTCGTATGTGGAATCGCGATTTCCATGGTATTACCGGGCATGTGCGTATTGATGACAATGGTGATCGTGATGCTGACTATTCTATATCAGACTTGGATCCTATTACTGGACGTTTTGAAGTTGTAGCACATTACTATGGCTTGCACAGGTAAGAAAAAAATATTTTAAATGCAGAGCTCTTCAGTTTCAGAAATAGAAAATAAGAAAAGTTTGTATAAGAGGTGTAGAAGGCAGTATGTAATTTCCTTGGGGCAAAAGATCGTCAGGCCGGAATGCTATCGAAGTGGCGCTCGAAATTCATTTTCAAACTTTCCTCATCTATTGATATACATTTTTTTTTTTGAGAAATCGGCTCGAATTTCATTTTCAAGCTTTATCCATTGACAAAAAAAAAACAAAATTTGTTTCGACAAATGGGTCATAATATTGAATATGACCGCAATTTCTGATCGAAAAAAATTGCAAATAAATCTATAACGATTATCCAGTCATGTGCAATACCTTTGATGACGATTTCGGAAAATTTGAATAACATCCTCAAATTGCTATACCTTAGGGTGGAAAGAGTAGGTTAAGAATTTATCACTCTTCTCTCTTTTTTTGGTTTTCTTATACATCCCAAACATTTGTACATTCGAAATTGAAACATACTGCTTATTTCTTTCAATACGCAGAAATTACTCATCAGTAAATGGCAAAAAAATTCATTGGCCTGGCGGTAGAGAAGGACCACCACCCGATATACCACGTTGTGGATTTTTAGGCAATTCACCGGAATGTCATGGTAATGGTATGTGTTCATGTATATACAACACAATACTAAAATCCACAAACAAAACGACAAAATTTATTACATTCCAGAAATGATTGTGATGTACGTCACGTTTGCCCTTGCCATATTCTTTGGCTTCACATTTTTGGTGGTCTACATGATGTGCAAGTGAGTTGCATCTTATGAAATCCAAACTGAACAATACAGAATTTTTTGCTTTATTTCGTAGACAAATGAAACTTAACAACGAATTAAATAACATGTCATGGCGTGTACGTCCCGATGAGGTGCTGCTGGAAGTTGGACGTCTTTATGGTAGCAAAGTGGGATTACAGAAACTGAATGCTGAGGTAAACGACACTGTTTTTGCTTTTGATTTAAAACTAGTAGGTGGAAGATTGAAAACTTAATTTACCTATTGTGGTTCACAGAACTTCTCGCTCCAACAATATGGCATACATTCGGGACGTGCTTCTATTGCCAGTTGCACCTCATTGCCGCTGACCCAAGTTTTCACTACTATCGGTATATTCAAAGGTGAACGTGTAGCCATTAAGAAAATCCATAAGAAAAAAGTGGACATAACCTCTACGCTGCTGTGGGAAATTAAACAAGCGCGCGATGTCAGCCATGAAAATACTGTGCGCTTTGTTGGCGCCTGTATTGATTTGCCACGCCCCACTGTGCTTATACTAACAGAATACTGCCCCAAAGGCAGTCTGAAGGATGTACTAGAAAATGAAGCGATACAATTGGATTGGAATTTTCGTATGTCTCTGATACATGACATTGTCAAAGGTATGGCGTATCTGCATAACAGCGATGTGCAGGTGCATGGCAAATTGCGCTCCTGCAATTGCCTCATTGATGGACGTTTTGTGTTGAAAATATCTGATTTTGGTTTGCGCACGCTCACGACACCTTCGGAATTCGTTAAGGATCAAAATTATTTTAACAGTAAGTAAAGGGATAAAGCTTACTTTTTTATTTATACATTACAGAAGAATCAGAGGCACAGTGGCTCCATTCGTTTTTTCGCAATATCCGAGTTTTTTCGTATTATCCGAACATATACCTCGGTTGGCTCGAGAATATTAGTTGTGTTGATCAAGCTTTCGCATTCGATGCTTTCAATCGATATCACTAAAAGTAATTTCTTTTATTTAGAGCTCCTTTGGATTGCTCCAGAATTGTTGCCGCTCACAGTGGTACCAGGTAATCCTGCGACACAAAAAGGTGACGTCTATTCATTTGCTATTATACTAGAGGAGATCGTTGTACGTGGCGGACCCTATGAGACAGCGCGGCAATTTCTTGATATACAAACAATTCTCAATCGAGTGGAAGTGCGAGAAACACCCTCGTTTCGTCCATTTGTCGGTCAACGTGATTGTCCACCAGATGTCTTAGATCTTATGGAAAAATGTTGGAATGATAATCCAGAGGATAGACCTGCTTTTGCCACTATACGCTCTTCGGTACGTTTGATAATGAAGTAAGTTGTGACTGTACTTTTCATGCAAGAGAAAAGAAATCTACATGAGAGAAATTTTTTTTATTTAATTTCATAATTTTAGAGGCTTCTGTGAGAATCTTATGGATGATTTGTTGCGGCGCATGGAGCAGTATGCCAATAATTTAGAAAGTCTGGTCGAAGAAAAGACCGAACAGTTAAGCATGGAAAAGAGACGCACCGAGGAATTACTCTTTCAAGTGCTACCACGCCCAGTTGTAACACAACTGCTGGCTGGCGAAATGGTGCAACCGGAACAATTTGAATGTGTTACAATTTATTTCAGTGATATTGTTGGCTTCACAGCACTTTGTGCACAAAGTGGACCCATGGAAGTGGTTGACTTTCTCAATGATCTTTATAGCACCTTTGATCGTATTATTGGTTTCTACGACGTATACAAGGTACCTACAGCTTAAATCAATTTTCTCATGCTTGCATACTCTATATGCTTTCCCCTAGGTGGAGACTATTGGTGATGCCTATATGGTAGTATCTGGGCTACCAGAGCGTAATGGTGATGATCATGCACGTGAAATTGGTCTCATGGCTTTAGCTATTTTAGATGCAGTCAAATCGTTTAGTATTAAGCACAAACCTGATTATCAGCTCAAAATACGCATCGGTATACATGCAGGTCCTGTATGCGCTGGCGTAGTGGGCCAAAAAATGCCACACTATTGTTTATTTGGCGACACGGTAAATACAGCTTCACGCATGGAATCTACAGGAACGCGTACGTATTAAAATTAGTTTTAAAAATCTTTTTTTTTTCGTAATATCAGAAAATATTTTCAGCAGCACTTAAAATTCATGTGTCTTCAGCGGCTAAAATGATTTTCGACAAATTTGGTACCTTTGAGATGGAACTACGTGGTGAAGTGGAATTAAAAGGAAAAGGTTCAGTGACAACATACTGGTTGGTGGGTTGTACTGAGCCAGACCCGAGACCGCCGACGCCACTTAAAAACAACAATGATGAGGTGCCATTTCCTATATTATTTCCCGCAATGGTTAGGTTAGGTTTTGAGGGTATCATCGGCTAGCAAGCTGACTTTCACTGAGCTCATACACATGTTCCATTGTGATCCCTCTTAGTGAGCGCGTCATAAATAGTACCGAATATGCGAGAAAAGTTGGTTTTTTTGTGGTATGTTGTTAAATTTTAAGTATATGTACTATATCACCGTCCATGGTGTCTCCTGTTAGTCAGTAACGATACAAAATCTATGTACCTACATATATTTATCAATTATTTTGACAATGAATTTAAGTAAATATGTATTTTTATAAACGTATATCCAAATTATTATATAGTAAATCTATACAAAGAAATTTTAATTGTAGTCATTGTGCTGTGAGTGTTAAGTATTAAAACAATTGATATTTTAGAAAGAAAGAAATCTTTAGATGCCACGAATATTTGCGTGAAAGTTGAACGATTAGTTTATGAATGTATTTGTTTTGTTGCATTTTAAAATAATGAATAAATGTAAGAAAATATATAAAAAAACATAGTTTTATTTTGAATGGACTTCCATCCTGGGCACAATCTTATCTTCGATCATAAATAATTTGTATACACGACACAAATATCTAATGCCCTCAGAGAAACATTCTCACCTGACCTGTTTGCGCGGTTTCATGACATCAAAATGTATGGTTTTTTAACAACTATTACATCGTTAATAACGATAATAATAGTAATGTATTACTACATTTAGTAATGTTTAAGTGTCTCCAAGCGAGGTACATTCATATGTATCGACAGTTTTCCAAAAATTGTTCGGTCAATTTGAAGCAACGTAGGACTTTCAGAATTTTGGTCTAATTTTCGGAATTCAGGGCCAATGAGCTGTGCTCCCTTTTATAGAACTTCTTGTGACTTCACCGAATCATCAAGGAGGTTGAGGCTCAACTCCAACCAATTCTACTTCAACCAGCTCATTTGGTTTTATCAGTTTCTTGTTTTTCATATGAACTTAAACTTACATCGAGTAAGCTTTTTGTGCACATATTTCTCACAAAGTTGATATTTACATACGAACCACATGCAGACTAAATCATCTTGCTAAACGCAACGCAACGCTTCGCCCAATATTGGTCAGATCTGTTCATGGTTCTTCGAGCCAAGTCACATCAAAGTGTAATCAGTCAATCCTTCATAAGTTACCGTAGAACAAAAATCTACTCACAATCAGTAAATAAAATTGACTCGCCCCTTAATGTCTCACGTAGTAATGTACAACCCCTTAAAATATATACATAGTCGCTCTCAGATAGAAAGGCCCTAACTCATATTTTTGAAATTTCACAAGTGGTGGAAAAACCTTAAAATCTCAACTAAAAAAATGCTATTCCCGAAATTCTTAGTGAGTCAATTAGGAGGGGTCATGACGTAAACATTAATGGTGAGAAATTTCACAAATATCTTTTCTATCAATGATTTATTGAAATTTGAACAATTTGCACCTAAAATTGCAATTTTCGAAATATATCAAAACGGCAGAAGCGCCATTATTTTTGAGAACGACATTACCGTTACAGAATTATGGTCATAAGTGCAAACATGGACTTGCCCCTTCATTTCCTTCGATACCCCCCTTACTGAGGATTAGGGGGACAATTTTATACGCATTGGGGATTTGGATTTATCAAGAAAAAAGTTCACTTGAAAAAAAAAAGTGGATTAGGGCCTTTCTATCCGAAAGCAACAATATGAAATTTCTGTACAGAATCATGCACGAAAATTCATTGATATATTTCTTTCCAACTGCAGAAATGCTTGTGTAGTGGCTATGTATGTATATATGTATGTATGTAAACAACATGCACACCACCCCTAAATTTTAACACTTGAAGTTCACTGCTAACGTTTATGTATAGAGCAACAGTTACTGATGAAATATATGCGATTTATGTAGCTTAGAGCTTTTGCACTCAAGCTTTACATAGCTTTCGATTCAATTTTGTTTTTCACATTTTCCCAGTGTTTTCTGGCATTCATAGTAATTTAAGCTAAGGACAAGCAAAGGAAAACATTAAAGTTAAAGTTGGTATACATGTCCTTTTTTGGCCACTGTCAGTTGTGTCAAATATGCGAAGAAAAAAACAGGCAAGAAAATTTTTGGGTGAAAGAAGTGGAAAATTTTATTAGAAAATTTTGAAAAATAAGGAATTGCTTAGTAAATTAAATAGGTAAATTAGAATATTAAAACTTAGAAGTATAGTAAATTTCAGTAGAAAATAAAAATGACTCAATCCAATGAAACAAGTTGCTAAATCATACAAATATTGATGGATAAAAGTGTTGTGCTCAAATGTGAAAGCTAAAATAATGCAGAAATTAATAAAAAAAACAAATTCAATTGAAAGATTGCACTCCCTAAATCGATTGTTAAATCGTATGGAAGAGTGAAAATAAAATTAAGAACTCATTAACGTGACCTGCTCAACTATTACTTGCATTCGCACTCGCGATTTTATCTCGGTAAATATGAAAATTATGCGCTTGCGACATGCGAAACTCATCGCAGCCCTCGTAGTGCTCGCAAATATAATACTTTTGTATTATTCATGGAAGTCTATGCTTTGGAAGAGTCTCACCGGTGAAGACCCATCAGCACAGTCAGGCCTAGATGAGCTGAATATAGCAAGGCAACAACAGCAACAAGCTGGCAATGGCATTAAGTCACCCAAGGATAAAATAAAAAACGCCAACAAGCATATACGTAAATCAATTACCATAATTTTCCGCAATATCTATAATTATGAGAATGATCTGAAGGCTTCAATTGATAGCATACTCGAGGTTATACCTAACATGCAGATAATTGTTTTGCAAGAGTCCACACCATATCCACCGCTTGTCTATGAAACCAACAATACATCAGCCGCCGTTGAGCCATCAACTGTGCAATTTTTGAACCTCGCATTTGATATTAACAAGTCACCGACTGAACTTAATCCTCTCTTGGCGATACGCACTAAATATGCCCTATTTATGGCCGACAGCGTACGTTTGAGTAATAAAAACTTATTACAAAAGATACTCAAAGAACTAAATGGCAAAGAAGATAAACGCAAAGCGGCAAATGAAAAAAGGGTTGTACGTTCTGCCGTGGCACCGGTAGCGCTGGCAGATGAGGATACGGTTGTGCGTCGCATGGTCATTGTACCCTTTGCTGGGAATATTCGAACATTCAGTAGCTGTACACAAATACAATTGGATCTGCCCAATTGGACGGTTCAGTATGTGGCTGTGAATAGCAGTGATAAATGTGATTTGGTAAGTGCTGCTGTCTATGTTTTTGCTATGAATGTGAAAGGCCTACTTCAGTATTTTGATATGTTGAATTTCTATCATCTTAAAGTACCTACTCCTTCCTCTACAGTCGCTGTGGGACTGTAAGTAAAATTATTGCGTTGCAGAAATTGATGGACTTACAATTAGTAAAAATAAAGAAAGAAGTAATTACTGCTCGTATAAGGAAAAAGTGTTCTTCAATATGCCAAGCACCCAAATGATTCATAAAATAAGTTTGTTGGTTTCCTTAGTATAGGGCAAAGAGTGTTCTTTTTAGCTAAAGTGCAGTTCCGTTAATGTCAAATAGGTAGTTAATATTTTTATTTACATATGCTATGCATAATGTTGAAACATTGACATAAAATATGCTAGTGATGTCGGCCGAATGGCCACCACGAGCAGCATAACAGTTTTCCCCCCTCCCGCTTGATCAAATTTTCCATTTTTTTTTAACATAACTCCAACAATAGTTTACGCATAACGCAACGAAGAAGAGCCAGCTCTTTAACTCTACAATTTTTTGGTGTTATTTCAGCGAGAGAAGCGTGACACTTTTTATACAAGCAAAAATTTCAAAACGCTGTACCTACTGAGAGAATTATAGAAATATACAGAAAATGGTTTGGAATAGCATTAGACAAAATGTTGATAAATTTTGACTGGACGACGTGGCCCCTCTTGTATAAGCAAATACTTCAAAACCTTATAATGAGAGAACTATTTAGGACAATGAGACCAAATGAACGGTAGGAATGATTTGAATGAACTTTAAATGCTGTACTGAGAGAATTATTTAAAATAATACAACCAAATTTCACACAAACACTAAAAGTGCTTCGGCCTAGCACCAGAAAAAATGCATACATTTTGATTGGTGTGTGTGTTTGACTACAAAAGTAAAAAGTTTGAAACGTTATACTGAAGGAGTTATTTAAGGTAGTGCAACCAAATTCTACATTTATACTAGAAATGGTTCAGGCGACCTCTGACTAAATTTCGACTACGGGGTGTGGCACCTCCCATACAAGCAAACAATTCAAAATATTATACTAAGAAGTTATGAAATCAAATTGCGTACAAATATAAGAAATAGTTCGATCAAATATCAGACAAATAGTGGGCGTAGATTTTGCCATAAAGACATAAGCTTTAAAACATAATACAGAGAGAACCAAACAGAGAAGTAAATGTTGCCAAATTCAATGCAAGTACGTTTAGTTAAACCAGCCAGCAGTTAGCGTGGAAATACTCTGTTAATAAAATTGTAAACGCGCACTTTTACTCTTGATATGGTGTAAGGTTTTTAAATTTTAGCGAGGCCAAAGATAACACCCTTAATAGTTTTAATTCAAGTGGGCACATGTATTAGCTTGAATGTTTTTTATTTGAAAAATTTAATGTGATTTAAATTAAGCAATCAAAAGACCGTTGGAGTACAGAGTTCCAACTAGTTATGATTTTTTATTTATAACTAGGAAATTAGGTTAGATTAGATTAAATCTAACTAAACGCCAGACTGATGGGATTGTGTTCAGATAATCATACACTACACTCACATAATAGATATATTATAAAAGTTCTCAAATGATACATTTATTGTGTTGTGTTATCAAATTATACTTTCCACACCTTAGTAAAATCAGTTATTTTTAAATTCTCGACCTCTTCAGTCATTAAACATGAGAATGGTAGCTCCTACGTAAAAAAATCTTGTAATATTATTTTTAGCGAATTCTCTGTGTTAGTTTTTGTGACCTCATACTCAAGGTCTAATATTGTCTAATATTACAATTCGAATGCCCTCTTATTTGCAGTACCTACAAAAACATGCTATACTGGTTGATGTCAACGTTTTAAAAGAGATGCCGGATCCATTTGCCGCGCCGTTTCCGGAAATGTTTTATATTCAATCAAAATTAGCTAAAATTAGCGTAAGTACAAAATAATAATGCGTAGATTTCGTGCATAACTCATATTCTGCCCAATTATATTTCTTTTAGAGAACTATATTCCCTCAATCGTTTCAAGATGGACGTCGTCTTTTTGCCTCATTTCATACAAAACAACGTCGTATGGAGAATCGCCGTCGCCAGTTTAAGGAAATGTATAAGAAATTACAAATAAAGCGCATCATACGACGTTCTCACAAGATACCATCAAGAGTTGAGACACAAAAAGATGCCACAAACAACAATCCATCACAGCATAATTTCGTACTTGATATACAATTTTCATCGTCGAATTTCACGCTACCACAAGTGACAGAAATTGATCTGATCGGTTGTGAACGTACCACAAAATCTTGCATTGGCACCGTGTACAATAATCGACCATTCTATACCTATCTGGGGAAACATACACCACCATGTTGTCTGGATAAATTGCGTACAGTATTCAATCATGTGCTTGAAGAATTCGAAAATGTCGGCATACGATATTGGCTTGATAATTATGCGCTGAAGACGGCCATAGAAACTAATCAACTTTCCGCTGATGCATACGATATTGATATCAGTTTTAATGTCTTTGATCTCGAACGTTCGAATGCTCTAAAGAAATCTCAAACGAAACCTTATATCGATAATGAGGGCTTCTATTGGATCAAGGCCACAGATGGTCATTACTTTCGTGTGCAATTCTCTAAAATGAATCAGATTGGAGTGAATCTGCTACCATTTGAAATAAATGGCAATGAAGTGAAACCGAGTGGCTTTTTCGGCTGGAAAGCTAAAGAGTTTTCCGCTGATTTTCTACATCCTATGTCAACAGTGTTGTTTTTGGGTAAAAATATAATGTGTCCAAATAATGTGCGTGAATTTTTGGAATTTAAGAATATTAAATAGTGAAAGTAATAGTAAGAGAGCATTAGTATATGATAAGTAGGAATTTTTTTTTGACAAAATTTATATATTTTTTATTATAATCAAAATTTTTAAGATTTCTTTATTCTTTAAACCGTTTGCTTTTAAAATAAACCGGTTGTGAGGTCTTAGTATACTTAATATATCAAAGTTTAATACGGGTTCATAAAAATAAACTGTTGGGCTAGCAAACATCACCGACTCGTAAAAATGACCTCTCGGATTATTCAATGAAGAGGATTTTCCTGTTCCGAAATATATGTTAGAGAATCGGCAATCCGAAATTCATAAGGAAAAATTAAGAGTACATGTATGGTATAGGGTACTTAATTTTTAGAATAAGTCCCTCATCAAGTATATCGTATGCATGAAAAACTTTTTCCCAAGAGTGCGACAAATATTTTGGGAACTTTCAATATCAAGTTCCTCAAGGTCCCACCCAACTAGAGTTTTTTTATCTTTAAAACTAATTTTAACTTAAAAGTCAGACATTAAGTGATGTGATACAAATTTATCCACAGAAAATGAAAATAATAACATGAAAACTCCACCAACTTACTAACTCTTTTACTAGGTAAGCGAAATGTAAGAACAAAAAACAATACCAGCAGCTCATCCTTAGCAATTAACATGTTTACTGGTGCCCCTACCGGGAAAGAAAGGTGGCAAGCACATTAAAATTTCAAGCAAAAGAAGTTTCATGATCACGTTCGATTTTCTCTACGAAACTTAATTCCTTTAGACCAGGTTCCTCAAAGCCCTTACTGGGCAACTAACAGTTAATATTAATGGTATTATCTTTTATTTCTTTATATAATGAAATACAGATACATATGTGATAATTTGTATGTATATCCTTCTCATTATTTAATATTGAGTTAGTTCTTATCAAAATGTTTTGGCTTAGAAAAAAGTTCTATTTTGTGATTACTAATTCATAAGTTGAAGTTTGGTAGGTTATATTGTAATAACTATAAATGAAAAAAAACTGCTATGTAAAAATATATTGAATATGTATATTTCTTTTTGTAAATGTACCTTCTAACTATGTACCATTTATTGAAATACTCGTATGCTAATAGAAAAATTTAAGCTAAATACCAAATAAAAATTTCAAACAATTTTTTTTAAGTGTAAAGAAAAATTTAATTTTATATACATCGTATGGTCGATTTAACTGAAATATCATGAAATATTCTTCTTCTTCTTCTTACAATATTCCAGTCATTCCGAAAGGCATGATATATACGGGGATAGGACCATTGAAACACTAGGTTTTTGTTGGGTCCTTATCGTAGATTGTGATTGTTAATCACTAATAAACTCGATCGCCGTTTTAAAAACGCTAAAAAAATTGCGTATTAAAAAATCGTCCTTAACCTAAACGTTCCATAGCTTTGAAAAAAAAACACGTGGAATGGGTCCGGCGCTAAGACACACGCGAGGGACTACACCCGAAAACACGTCTGTACTCGTTCACGGACAAAACGAAACTTAATTTTTATATTAACAACTCCACCTAACCTAACCAGCCAGCGATCAGACTAGTTAGATCGCTGGCTTGTGTTGAAAACCAAAACAACCATTTTCTCTTGTAAAAAATAACGTCTTTATTTATTATTTACAATAATTCACAAGGGTTGGATTTTCTTTAATTTTTGGTCAACCTTTTACAACTTGTTCCAAGCTTTTTCAAGTTTTTTCAAGTTTTTTCGAGTTTATTAATCCTTTTAAACTTCTTTTTATTTTTTCAATTTATTCGGCCTTAATCAACTTTCTCAGAATTTGTCTACATTTTTAAACTTTCCGCGACTGCTTGCACACACCTGCTATTTTTTTGTATCTGATATCATATCAAGTAAAAGCTTATCCATTTGGGAAAAAATATATCAAGTCTGTTTTTTATCTGGTTTGATGTATGATGTATGAAACTTACGATTAAATTCAAACGGCTAGATCCCTAAATTCCAACGACTTTTCTGAATAGAAACGTTTTAAGTGTCCAAGTGGGGAATGTAAAACGAGAAACAAATTGCAGCATAACTTACCAAGCGCGAGTGTAATTTTGCAAAATAATTTCATTATTGAATCTAAAATACAATCTTTCTGAAATATATATTACATATAATATATACACAATAATAAATTTAACAATAATTCGATATAAAACGTTTTCATTTAACTCTGTACCGTAGTTGTTGTATCTTTAATAACCACACCCTCCGGCAGTTCACGCACCAGCGATAGCAACCTTTCCAACTTTTGTATCTGCAATGTAGTTTGATCCAGATACAATTGTTTCTTTGGTGGTTTCACCATTAATCTCAAATTCGGTGAAAGTTTTAATGATGTTGTGGTACCCCTTAATAAATTTTACATCAGTCAGTTCTTATTCCAAAATATGTATATATTACTGTGTCAACTTACTTATCATCACCAACAATAATAAACGGAAGCTTCTCGTTGAATGCCAAACGTGTTAACTTGTTTTTACGCTTCGGCACTACCGCTTGTATGCAAATCGCCTTATATTTATTGACATTTAAATCGAATACGAAAACTTTACCCTCTGTGGTCACGGCAGCAAAGACGGTGCTCGAATAGGGTGCCCATTTGACATCACCCACAGCTGAGCCCAAATCAAATATAAATAATGGATCGGCACGCATATCTTCCCAGATTTTCACGCGCCAATCGCCACTACAAGAGGCAAAAATATTTGAATTAAAACGATTGAAATCAAGACGATACACCGATAAATTATGTGCATAATATGTCATCAGATATTTGGAACTATAGGCAATACTGCATTTGTAGACGACACCCTCTTCGGTGCCTATAAGAAATATTTCCGGATCAGTAGGATGGAATTTCATGCAAGACCCACAACTTTTGAGTTTCACTTCGGTGCCATCGGGACCTTCAACTATACCATTTTCTAAATACAATGTTATTATTGTAGTAATAGCCAATTTATTTTGCATCAGCACCCAATTGAAGACACGTCCATCGGTGGAAACAGAATAAAAATTGATTTCGCCATCGGCCATATCAGGACCCCATTTAATCTAAGGATAAATGGTGCTATAAGAATTTATAAAAAAATATATATTTCAATGCCATACCTCCCAAACGCACTCGGAGTGTTTGCTGTTGACGCCCATAGATAAATAAAGTGGATCCCGATAATTTTCTTTTAGATTATATACTGCTACGTTGCCATCGTACAGTCCTGAAAAAGTACAGTCTTAGCACGTAAGATATTTTTTGAGATAGCGAGATTATTGGTTGGTATCTAATGATATTTTCGTAAGTCATAAGTTCGTATCATTTGGAAGGTGAACGTAATGAGTGGCATCTGATTCTATATTCTAATATTGGATTTTTTTTGTACCAACGGTATAAGAAAGTATAAAGGAATGTATGAAAAATACATAGGCTTCGAATGAAGGCAAAACACGAACTTATTTCATATAGTAACGAAAAGTATTAAAATGTATCGAAAGAAAATTTCCAATTAAACGTAAATAGCAGGGTTACGCACTGATCTAAAGAATTTAAAAATTACTCGCTGCTGCTCGTGACATTAAATTTCGAATATAGAAAACTTACCAATGGCAACTAAGAATGGATATTTTGGATGTATATCACAGCACATGACACCACTTTCAGTCATTACTATATAGATTGAAAAAAATATTTAAGTTTCTATATTAAACAACGAAAGTTTACATAAATGCTTACTTATATAATCCGGATAAGATGGATTTTTTATTGTAAATAGACAAATTGAACCTTCCGCTGGCTGACGCATAAATTCATCTGTAATTCTCAATAAATATTCAAAAAAATTGCCAACCTTTAGACTGATATTCAAGACTCACGTGAACCAAAACAAACCGCAAATAAATCATAATAATGTGGATTGAACAACATATCAGTGACGCTCATCTTCTTAGTACGTTCATAGTTGAATTTCCATAGGGGCAACAATGTACCTTCACCTTCGCGAAACTCATCCGCAGGATCCTCCCAGTAGCGGTAATCATTTGCAATTTCATCAAATATATTTTGATTAATCATGCGCTCTAAAATTTGCCAACATTTTAGGTATTTGCGATTGAGTTCTGCTGCGGCAAGGGTTTTGTCATGTTTTTTTTTATCGTCCTTACGATGAGCAGCCTATAGCATTAAAGACTTTCGATTAGGTACGAATTATTAAGAAATAATAATATACCTTTTTGTCATCGTGTCCTTTTTTTTCTTTTTCCTTTTGTTGATGCGCAAAATCGTCAGCATAACTATCGTAAATAACCCATTGAAGGACATTAGCGCCAAATTGTGATCGCGGTGGTGGTATTGTTTGAGTTTCAACATTCTATGGTGGAGAAAGCTGAGCGTAAGTTTTTGTATTTTTCGCAGATATTTCAATTCAATATACTCACTCTTTTTGGATTGGTAAAAGTCAACGCAGCACGCTCACAAAAATTAAATTGATTAATAAGTTTACGTCTTTTGGATGGACCTGCAGATGCTGCTGGCACCTCTACGAGTGGGTATGGAAAATAAAATGAAGTTTTCTTTTACAATTAAAAATAAATCATTTTGTTAAAAACCTGATGTTGGTTCTTCGGTCTCAGGTGCTTCATCGCCTTCTGTTCCTTCTACACCTTCTGCTCCCTCTTCTTTTGCCTCTTCCTCGCCCATGGCTTCTTCTTCACCTTCGCCTTCATCACCTTCTTCGGGCGCTTCAACAGGTTTGGCTTTATCACCATCACCTTCATCAGCAGTGGTATGACGTTTATCTTCTTTATCCTCTTCGTGCAGATCAATAAAAGAAGACTTTGGTGGTGGCAATGGATATCCTGAAAAATAAATAGTCATATGATATTTACATAGTACATATATGTATACCTCACGTGAAAGCTATTTTTTCTACTACAATTTTATGTACTTTTTTTCTTTAGGGGACGTCCGTTAATTACATGAGGTGTTTTTTAAAAATTCGGACCCCCCCTCCCCTTGGTGAGGTTTGGTAAGATCTGTAAATGTAAATTCTATGCATTCAAAAGTTGACGTGATGGTTTCCTTGACCTCCTCCCCCCCTTGGTGAGATTTAGAGAGACTTTCCCGGAACTCCTCACCCCTATTTTAACTCACGTAATTAAAGAACGTCTCCTTAGATATATATATTTTTAAACATTACCAACATCGCCTAATTCCTCGATTTGTTGTTTTGCTTCATCTGATTCCAAATGTAAAGAAGTACCTTCAAATTCTAAAAGTGTAACCGTATTACCAGCAGGTGGTATCTTAAAAAAGCAAATAAATTAAAAGATTTTTCGTTGCATCGTTACGTTACTTACAGTTACAAATGCCTCATCCTTAAAACTATAAACTACCAAATTATGTAGCACATTGGTATTTGTTGGTGTCAACATTTTTGTTATTTCTTCCGATAACTCGGCATCAGTTAAGTCAAGCTGATCTTCCGGTCTTAGCAATTGTCTTGATTTCATCCAGACATCAAAATCATCAACATCGGCGTTACCATCGCCTCCGGCACCACCGCCGGCGCCGACTTTTAGTTTTAATGTCGAGCCCGCGCCCTTAAGGTTCTGTTGCTGTTATTGGTAAATGTAAAGAAAAAATCAAAGTTTAAATATGGAAAAATTATATATGTATTATTTTTTAATCTAGGTGCAGATGTTTACAGCAAATGGTAACATTGCTGCTGCTTTCATTTACCACAAAAAACAAATTTAAAATAATTTTCAAGAAAGAAAGTACAAAATATTGGGATCATAAAAATAAAGATCCATTGATCGTAATATATTTTGACTTATGTATATTGTTCTTTCTTGAATTTAGATAAAATTAGTACAGGATATGTAAGAGTGATTTCTCAACTTTTAGAAATCAATTTTAAAAAACGTAACAAATACAAAATAATACAAAAATTCTTTTTTTTTTTGACCAATCCTTCAAAATTCCTAAAAATCTCATATATGAAAATACGACCTGATTTGAAGTTTTGATTCGATTTTTAAATATTTATATTATAAAATATAAAAATAAAATTATATATATTATATAATTCTATTTTTAATAAATAAATATATATAACTTGTAATGCTCCATAAAGAGCTCCATATAATTGATAAACAAATATATAATATGATAGTTAAAGAAAGATGTTCTGGAAACACAGATTTCTATGACTACAAAAAGCTACACTTACCTGCTTAAAATATTTTTATATATTATTTTTTTCTTTAAAAAATGGTCAAAGATTCAAAAACGTTAACATGCATTGTATGTATGTAAATGATGGAAAAAAATTTGCTTACATAATTAAAAGATAAAAGATATTTATGTAGGTAGAAAAAAGTCGCTTATAGTTTTTAACTGATTTTTCATGTGTTACCTCCTCCAGTTCATTTGATTGTGATTGTGTTGCACATAAACATTTTTCCTCACATACATCCACACCCACCACAGTAGGTGCAGAACAATCGTCAGTAGACATTTTTCTTTTTTTGTTTGCTTACACAGTTCAATTGCAATTGAATTTATGGCTGATGCCCCAAAAGTGATAACTACTTTTTGTATATTTTTGGCTTTTTTTTACTATATGAATATAGAGGTACAAGAATATGAATGCATTTTATATTTACAGCAGCATTTTTAATGGATAGTTTTCAACAAATTTTTTTTTTTTTTTTTTTTTTGATATTTGACTAAATTTTTGTAACAGTGCCGAATAAAATTGGTGTAAATTTTGAATTTTCATTTTTATTTACACTCTAATTGTTTAATTGCCAATTAAAATAATAATGAAATAATTTTTTTTTATTTAAATTTTTTTTGCAAATCACTACACATTAAAATTAATAACAAATTTAAAAATACAAAAAGAGCAATAAAAATGTACCACCGCCTTGTTTGCGACCTTCCACATCTTTTTAGAATCTCGATTGAACAACAACTGACTCTGGCTTCTATAATCCAATACAAATTGAACATGTTAACCTTTCGACAGCACCTCGAGCTAATGCAACGGTAAATAGTAACCTTTCAACAGTGACGGAGGACTTTCGTGTTTTCAAATTGTAAAACAAATATAAAAGAAACCGTGAAAGCGCTAACTGGAAATTTCTATACTGATGACAATTTAACAGTGTCACTTCGTGTGTATGTAAAAATATGTACCTTTATACATATTTTGAAGTCTACAGTTTTAGTGACTCAAACTCTTTGTGGAAATTATTGTAAAATGTATGCGTATGCTTCCTCCACGTTTACAAACACAAATTCTCGCCGAAAAGTTTCTTCGTTTGTGGGCAAGAGGGCAAAAACCAAAGAGACGAGGTAAAAAATTTGTCGTATGTTGCAAATGCCAAACAAAAACCACAAAAGAGAATAGACAAGAATTTGTTCACCGAATTTGCCTGTGTAAACGCCGAGTTAAGGTGGTGACACGCCACGTAAAGAAAAAGAAAGGTGGGTCAAATCTAGTCGTATGGAGATTTTTTGCATATGAAATCGATGTGATTTATCTCTTCTATAACATTGTTCTTAGCACATTTTTCTACTTCCAGCTTATTTTCCAAGCTATTGTGCCAAACTTTTTTCATCGGGCTCTCACAACCGGACCCAGCATGATTCTAGCGACTGACGCTTATTTTGATTATCAGTCTTACTTAAGCTATCAATTGCAAATAAAATGAAGCGTGAGGAAATGACATTGAAAAATGTAACACTACTATTTCTTTGATCTCTAAGAGTACATTCCAAATCAAAATTTAGTGAATTCGAGAAAATTTCATGTCTTATCACTGGCTTCAACTAAATAAAGTATTTAAATTCAAAATTTCTACAGGGGTGATTTCTCAACAGCTGCATAAAGTTTAATTGAAGCGCAGAGCACCATCGTAGTATTTCTCTTATTTTTATTTTAACTAAAACTTTTACTGACAGCCGAACTCTTTTAATAGCTGACAGACAGTTTGACAACATTGACAGTAAACAACAATGGTGCAGGTATATAAGCACATACATACATATGCATGTAAGATATTTGTTTACGTATATTAACTTGTATTAGTGGCTTGCAAAAGCAAACAAATTGTATTGGTATTTCATGCATATTGAAAATAAGCCGTACATGTTTTAGAATTGCACACAAATACATCTGAATTCTCTATACATATATGAAGATATTTACATGTATGCCACTTGTTTCATATTTTAATGTCATTGTTGTCGTCATCAAACTATTCCATTAGCAGCACTGAAAAAGGATCTACTAATTTAGCCTTGGATATGGCCTCACCAGCACAAACAGTAGGTAAGTGGACTTTTTAGTTGCAATATGCAATAGAAGCATGGGCCGATTTTGAAATATTTAGTGGAAATTAACTTAAAACTTTAAGTTTTTGTTTTTTCATACTTATGGCAGTTAAATATAAATAACATTTAAAACAAATTAAACTGGCATTTTAAATAAAATTCAATTTTTTCCAAAAATTCTATTATTTTTTGACCGAATTTTTATGAAAAATTTAAGTTTTGAGTTAAAATACTTAATCTTTTTGAAAACCAAACAAACCATTTCATAAATGTGTTCTGGCAAACTAACATTTGACACTTTGAGTGAACATGATTTATTGGGCTGCCAATTGAATAACCCATTATTAAAATAATAAAATAGAGCTGGCATTAAACAAGAATCATATTAATTTTCCTACAGAGGTGTTTAAGACCAGAAAATAGTTTTCTCCGTTCAAAAGGTAAATCGTTCGTCCTATTTACTAAATTATTCACATTATCAAATTTGCGCAATGCTCAATGTTCCAGCGTCAATTCTAGCAGTAAACAAACTTTTGTCAATGTTAACACAATTTAATTAATAGACTTGCAAAGAGTCAAGAGTAAAACCCAAAATTTATTCAAATTTCGTTTATTTTTATGGCATCGTGTAAGTAGAAATCCAATTAATTACACTGCATGTAAAACAACTCATATTCTTTATTGGTTATGACATCGGTAGGTGAAGTTATTATAAACAAAAAAACATATGCATTAATGGTAACATAAAGCTTACGTACACTGCAAACTTCTTTAATGTATTCAATCTGGCAACACTTAGCGATTGCAGTCCTAAAATATCTTAGGTCAAAGTTGACCGAATTAAAAAAATTATGGGACTATCTCTTGAGCATCTATTTGAAATTTTTCAATGACTGATTTCCTGAGTAATCTCATTTCATGCAGTAGGTATTATTTGGCATTATTTTTCCAAGTGTAAAACAAACATCCTGTGCCTAAATGATGACTTACTTTTTTCCAGCTATCCATTCTATTTATTTTCATAAGTATAAACATTTCACATTTCGTGACAAGAAGTCATAACGTGAAAATGCAGATAAGTTTTGTCTTCCATTGGATAAACTTATTAAAAATTAATCACTTTTTAAATAATCATATAAATAAATAAAATCAAAATATAAGAGCCATGTCGTTGTGCTCAACACGAAAACAAAAATTACAATTGCATACGTAGATATAGTAAATATATACCATACATATGTATGTACGAGCACATTAGGGTGTTTCTCTCAAATTTACACGATAATTTCTTAGTATATATGTATGTACTTGTTGGAGAAAAACAATTCAAAACGAAAGTGGCTGGAATTTCAGATCTCCGATTTTACTTGATAACTTTCTGTGTATTGTATTTGAAAGGTGATGATGAATCATAAATCTTTATGGTATAAGACGAACCATTGTTGCGCTACAATTTTAATTAAATTAAATTAATAGAATTAATTTTGAAAATATTTTTAGACTCTTGTATATATAAACTATATATAGATATAAAAAGTTATACATCATAAAATGTTAGAAACTAATTGAAAAATTATTTTTAAAACTTTATCTTTTATGAGGTTATTGAGTTAAATTGGTCAAAACTTAAATTCAAATGTATTAAAATTGTCCTTTTAAGTAGTTTTTTTCTGAATTTTTGGAAAACTTTTCAAAAAATTAGAAGATAACTAACCACAAAAATAAATGCAACATAGTCGGAGAGCTCAAGGGGCAACACATATTGTTTTAGCAAAAAATGCCTTTTATATACATATGTATAAACTACAAAGTTATCATCTGAATTTGAGAAAATAAAAATTTTCAAAAAAAAAAAAAAAGAAAGCACCCTAATGTTCATACCTAAATTTATCTACCTCAAAAATGTCTGTATATTGCTGTGAATACAAGGATATTGAAGAATATATATACTGCAGATGCACAATGCGATATTGTTGCAAGAAAAAGCATAACTCAGATTAAAATCGTACTTCGAGGAAAAAACACCTTTCGTTTGGGCAAAGCTTCGTTGTATAAAAAGAAGGATTTTCTGTGCATGTAAGTATTACTTTGGTTCATTCACTCAATGTTTTTATCTATAATTTTGGAAAAATAAAGAATGATATTTATATCTAAACGGTTTAAAAAAATCTCCGCAAGGTTTACATAAAGAAATGAAAATTTCGCTTTTAAAATTTTTATACCTTTTTCAAAACTTTTTTTCCATTTTAGAGATATTTGAATACATTTTTTAAGAACTTTCACTTTAAACATAAGAGACGTCAGAGTTTTGAGCGAACTTCTATAACTTTTATATTATTCCATCAAAGGTTCTTCAGACAAAACTCTAAGGTCCCACATATGACCGGATGCTATAGGAAATTTTCAAAATTCAGAATGTTATGATATACTGATATAGGTTGTCTTATGCAGAATTGTTTGTTTTTTGAGTAAAATTAGAAACAATAAAAATGTGAATTCCGCAACAACAGACCCCACTCAATATATTTAACATATTAAATGTATGTATGTGAAATGACGGAGGTGAACGGGGTCTAATATTTCGGCGGAATGACTTTCTGTAAGGAAATTGAGAAACCTCTAAAATGTGAATGTCTCCGGCATTGTTCTTATAATCGCAACACCTTTTATGACATTTAAGATCAAAAATAGTTCCCAGTAAATAGTTATTCGGTTCCTATTGGTTTCGTATGACTAAGTTTTGATGTTAAACTGAAGAACAACTATCTTTGAGAGACCAAAAATTTCAAAATTTTGATTACCGCAGAAAATATTTTCCGTTTCCCTTACGTCAAAGCACATACATTTTTTGAGTCATGTTATGGATCGGAAATTGATGACAGAGTTTGACATTTTAGAGATTCACCAATTTCGCCTTAGAAATTCCTCCACGGAAAATAAAAAAGTATTTGTGATTTGGCGGAAGCGCACATGGTGCTGATTTTTCCTGCTCATGAATTTTTCAAATCGGGAAGTCTCTAAAATGCAGTTGTCTCTGCTGATGAGTTCGCAGAAATGTCGTAAGTGTGGTTGCTTCTGACCAAACTAATTAATCTTATGAAAGTTTATCGTTTGTTTTAAAAAAATATATAAATATTTTCTTTTAAGGTCGGGAACTGTACGGCCTGAAAAATTGTTACATGACCCCTACGAACTGTTTGTCTTTCAAAAACTTTCTGCACATTACTTCATATGCTTAATACACACACATAAATGAGTAGAGTTTTGACTAAATTTAAAACTTTACAGTTTCACTATAACATTTTCTCATTTTTTTTTCACTTACAGATCCTTTTTTGCCCTTTTGGACAATCATTTTTGATTTGGACATTTTTTTTGTTTTCTGTAGAAATTAAGTTACTGCAACAACAACGTTATGTTAAATAAGGAAATTTGCCTTAAATTTTCTTTTATTTTTATTGTTAATGTTTTGAAAAATCACACAAAATAAATGATTTAATAAAATATTTTATAAAATAAATGCGCGTCGTTGTTTATGAATTTTTTTCAATTTTGATTGAAGAAATTTTAGACATTTTATTATGCTGGAATTTTTATTCTCTAATTTTTTTATTGTTCCTTTATTTATTTATTTTTGCCTATGAAATAGACATTTCATTGTTAGTTGCCAGATGTTGCCCATGCCATATACCTACATTAGTTACTATAGAAATTATAAATTGATTTATTTTGGCTGTGTTCTATTCGCCTTGGTTAGTTCATTTGCTTTTTATTGATTATATTCAGTCATACTTGTGTGGGTCCTTTATGTCACGTTTCTGCTTAAAGTAGTAATAGCGCTCATTTGGACCGGGTATGTAAACGTGTTCCATAAACTGCTCCTCATCAAATTCATTTGGATTATAAATGAAAGGACCATCAGTATTATCTGAAGTAATAGCTGCTTCAGTGACTCTTTCAGCTTCCGGTTCTTTTACTTTTGCGCCAGATATATCGATTGGATAACCCATGTAGAATAATATATCATGATCTGGATCTGGAACCTCAGGAACTTCTTCTATGGTTGGCACAGCGAAACGATCATATTCATCTGGTTGATGCTTGCGGCAAGTGACACGTTTCTCAACCTGTGCCAGCGCGTGTTGCAATATTGGATTTCTGAAAGCAACAAAAAAAAAAAGGAAAGCTATTCAAGCACTTTAAGTATAAAATGAGACTGATACTTTTTGTTCATATTCATTCGTCCTTGACAAGGTATGTAAAAACTAAGCTCAGTTCTGCTTGTGAAATATTTTCAATCTAAACAATTTTCTGTTTGAAATAAAAGGTAACTTGCTACTTCGTACAATTTTGCGTCAGTTTTTTTTTTCAAGTATTTCCCACTTAAAAAGTGTGTGGCTCTTAAAGTTGCAACAAGTGGCAACTCTGTTGTGGATGCTTCTAGTGGATCTCATGCATAAAACTCTTCAAAACAAAGTGGTCAACGTGGTTGTCTACGCAGATGAAGTATTTGGTAAGTGAAAAATTAAGTGCGACATGAGGCATGGTAAGGGTCCTATACACAGATCGCATCACAAATTATTTTACAAAGTCCGTCAGGATACCTACTAATAGGTGAATTTTTTATCAGGATGTCATAAACTACTTACAATTCCGCTGAAGTCATTTGCATTACTTATCATACTTACTTCACACGATTAACATATTCCATAATCTCTTCCTCGGTCTTTGTTTCATCCCCAATATAGGGATTTTCGGCAACATAATGATTTCGTTGTATTAACAAATCAGCTTCGAATTCAATATCAAAACTTAAATCACAGCCACGACAATCTAGATCCATTAAACTTTGCGATAAAGCCAATGCTTTGATCAGTTCAACCGCTGCTTCTTCATCAATATGTATAGCAGCGAGATCAAGTTTTTCCAATATCTTATGCTGTGCCACCAATTCATGGGCAATGCAACACATGATGGTATATTGATCGACATGTGCACCTCGTAAATTAAAGATCTTAACATGTTCACTGCCGAGTAATGTAGAAATCAATTTATGAAAACCCTCATAGCCAAGACGGTTATTTGCTAAGCCCAAGTAGTCAAGAACTCCTTCATATTCACTAAGTCCATCAGCTAATTTCCCTAGCACTTCCGAGTCCATATTATTACCGCGCAACTCTAGCCGCCTGAGAGACTTGGAATTTGTAAGAAAGTCATACAAAGACTGACCACAATCATCCCCTAATTGATCGTTGGATAGATCTAAAAATTCTAATTCGCTTAGAGTTTGCAGTGCTCTTAGACCTATTTCCATTTTTTTAGCATCCATTCGACTGTTGATAAGGCGAAATGTTTTCAAAAGTACCAAGTGCTGTAATGCGCTGAAAATAGTTCCCATTCTGTTAAACGTTTTGACTTGAGGCTGCTAAGTAATACTGAGATTTTGCAATTTTTTTGAGAATAAAATAAGACCCTTTCAATGGTGTTTGCACGATTCAGTTATTATCTTAGATTTCAAATTTCTTATGAAATATATGAAATGTAATAGTACGTAAAAGTTGCTACTCGTCAAGATGCACTCAAGGCGAAAAAAAAAACTGAAATCAGTTCGCGTATCACATTCGAACTTAAGCGAAATTAAAATAAACAACCTCGCGTTACCCTTTATCTTTTAACGAAAGCAGCTAAGTTGCCCCGGCGAGAACCAACTTCTGCGTACTTTTACGTTTTGATTCAAATAAAAAGTTTTCTTTTCGGTTCAGTATTCCATGTTTACATAACTTCGCCTAAAGTTATGCAATAAATATTTAATCCGAAAATATTTTAAGGCCTAAACTTACTATGACAAATGCTCCATATCTTTGTAGGAAAAATTAAAATGCTTCGTATGATAATCACGCCCTTGATCCGGTCCTAGAAATTCAATTGTGAGTGAGGTCAGATAAACGTAATCCTTTAAGAATCGTAAGTCTATATGATGGCAGTGCTCTGGTGGATATTTATACTTCTTTTTTCTATGCAAGTGTTTTTCCAAATTACGACGATCTGTCATCTCAGCCTCGCCATCGTCTTCATCTTCTGATATTTGTATGCTTAGGACATCTCTTATGACTGGCTTCTTTTTACTCTTTGGTGCCAATTTTGCTTCCTCTATTGCACGTTGCTCCTCTCTTTTAAGCCGCCTGACTTCCTTTGCAGCACGTCTAGCCTCTTTTTCATCTCTGCTCACGGCTTTATCAATTGCCTTTTGTGCCGCCTTTTCTGCAGCCACTTTAGCTTCAAGTGCTAATTCTTCTTCAGTTTTTATAACCGAAAATTCTATATTGACCGTATCTATAGATTGCTCACTACTTGAATGATCAGATGATATTTCAGAGGATTCATCACTCATATTTTCGTCACTCTCATAATATTCCTCAAAAGAGCGCTCCTGTAACGATTGCAATTTGCTAATGTGCATTTCAGTGATATATTCTCTTATCTTCAGCGCCAACACATGCATTTCTTCCTCTGGCCAATATTCAGCTGGACAAGCTTCAAGTATTTCTACGAACTTGAGTGCAATTCCAACATTCTTCCAATTGTAGTCTTTTTTAAAAGCTAGCGATTTATCCTTATGCTTGGCCAATACAACACGCTTCCAATACTTTTCATCTGTGATTTCATAGCATTGCAACAAGGGCAATTCTATGCTGACTGAATCGTAATGTATACGCAGTTTTAGCGGATCACTCGTAACAATCGGTAGCATATCTTCTATGCCATATGCCTTGGCCAAAGTGCGTACGCACAAGTCTGAAAGTGTGCCCAGACGGTCATCCTCTATGAAAGCTTCAGCAAACAATTTACGGCCCTGTTCACTCTTCAGCATACGTGTCTCGCGTGATGGCTTGCAGACATTGTATGCCATACGAAGATTATGATCATTTGGTATGGCAAAAGTATTTGTGTGTTTCGGAGGAAGGAAGTTATCAACGTTATCATTGTCATCCTCCATTTTGCTTGTGAGTTATTCTTATTTTTTGCAAATTATTCGATTTTAGTTAATTTTTTTTTAAAAATTGTATCTTATTTTTAATTTTTTGAAAAGGATACATATGTTTATTTTTGCTTTGACACTTTGCCAAGTTTACTTCTTTAGTCAGTGTACTCTACATTTATTGAGACAGCAATGAAGCCTTAAGAGATATAATACAACAAAAGGAAGAAGAGTTAACCCTCCGATAGGCGTATGGGTCTGGCCACGCCCAATCGGTTTTCAAATTGGTATATCTTTTTTTCTAGATATTTCTGAGTGATCCCCGTCCATGACTTCCTCAAATAAATTAAAGCGAACTCAATAGAACAGTAAACGATACGTTTGCGACATATTTGTAATAAAAAATTTTATTTTAAACTTTTTTCCCAGTCAAGTGCACATGGGTCTAAGCAGACCCAACAAATTTTATCATACGATATTAAAAAAAATTAAGAGTAGGAGGTTTTTTTGGATTATTACGATGATGACGATGTGGAGGAACTTTACAGAGAAGATTTGTTTTCTTTGGATTGAATCCAGAATTTCTCAATAATCATCCATCTATGTACATACATGGGAATCTGATGATGATTTCAAAAATGTGCTATCTTTTTGCAAAGGTTTAGCTTTCGTAAATAACACCGCTGAAAGAGGTGTTGCGTTTATGAAAGACTACAACCAAATTTTGTCAAATGATGGAGAACACAAACAGCTAATGCTACAAATCGTAAAAAGTATCCTTTTTGTGAAAAGAGCAAGTCAATATAAACAATGAACACAATAAAAATGAATATAATACGACCTAGTGATATAAATCATTTTTCAAAATGATCCCCCCAAAGGGGTTGAGATAGCGAGTAAGTAAGCTATGAATTGTTTTCGAAATTTTCTTAATTTTTTGTGTTTTTGTAGGGGGACCCCCAAAAGGGTGGCAGATAGTGGGTAGGTGTATCAAGAGAAAAGTTTAAGAGAGTAAAAATAATGTGAGTTGGTCTAGCATTGTACTCCTCCAGAGGCATCTGATTAAATGATTAAACGACTGACTAATTAATAACCACTGGCTCGCGTTGTTACGTCAAATGTTATTAAAAAATGTAACCGATTTTAGTGTTGCCACTATGTTTTTAATTTGAAATTTTGAATCATCTATGGAATATTTAGTGAAAAGTCAACAAAAATTTTATTTTCTATTAATATTATTTTATTTGAACAATGCATATAATAATAAAATAACATTTTTTCATAAACTTATAGATAAGTATCTTTGCAAAATGTGGGTAAATGTAATAAATCAGCACTTTTTTGTCTTAAAAACTGAACTTTCGAAAAACTCTAACTGGAATTTCGGGTATATAAATGCAAGCGATGAAGATCAACGGTCCAAATAATAAAAAAAATATTAGCCAGACAGAGATTGTGAACTCCAATAGTGGGTCCATATACATACATATGTTGAGCACACTTGTTTATATATATTTTGGAAAGTTCTCAAAAATTAAAAACTTAAAACTAAAAAAAATAGACTTATCGACTAATATCACTTAACACAATTAGAAATTACTTGTAATTTATGTATGCGGCATATAACAAGTAGTTTTCACTTGTCAATCTGTACATCTATTAATTTTTTACATATAAAATTAAGCAGGTAACTTTGAATGTTGTAGGTCTACCATATGTTTTCAGTAGTTATTTGCATAATATTTAGGATCGCCACCTGTAAGTAGAAGAAAGGAAAAAGGAATTGAATAAAATAAAATAAAAAAGTAAAAAATGTAAATAAATGCAGCATATAAAATATGTATGTATATTCAAAGAAATGTATATAAACTAATTTCCCTGTGTAGACTTTTCACACAGCTGTGACGTTCTAAAATTTAAGACTGATATACACGGATCAGAGTAGCTAAGTTGAAAAGAAGGAATTCCCGGCTTTCCCAAAATAAAATTTTTTTTCTCAAAACAATGAAAAGTTAAATTTTTAATTTTTTTTGTGAGAACAAGTAAAAATGAAAGCACATATACCATACATGTAACAAAAATCCTCCAATTAAAAGCTTTTTCCGAAGTTTTTCAAGGCTCCCGGCTTTGACATACAATTGCAGGCCTGGCCGGGTCAAAAGCGAAAACTTGGCAACCCTGACACGGATACTACTCGATTTACCCCTATTCTTTCTAACACTTTGATCTAAAAAAAACTCGACTTCAGAATTTAGCACAAAATTCTTCATTTTGTAAGTAGATAATTACCTCTCACATGGTTTACCCATGATTTTTTCCCCTGTGTATATAATTTGAATGAAATTATTTTTCTTTTATTATACTGCGGTACAACTTGCTGATATATTCTATAGACATTCGTATATATGTATATGACTCAATTACTTAAATCAACAGTAGCAATAGATAGAATATGCAATTTATCTTTGGTTCAAAATATTTGCTACTTTTTTTCAGTCAATATATTTATATTGACATTAGGCATTTCGAAACCTTTTGTGTATTAAAGTTCAAGTGAAAACACATTGCTACGATTGCACGTACCTGATCCATAAAAGTTTTAATAAACAATTTTACATATAAACTTTGCAACACTTTAAAGCTTAGACTTCGCACTATATGATATCGCTAGTGCCGGGCTGTTCAAATGTTCTTAAGAAACTGAATTTTCTTTTACTGATACTATGATTTATGCAGAAAAAACTTCAGTGCTGTCTATGAATTTATTAGGTTTTTGGATTTCTCAAGCTTTATTGGAAGCTTCAGCTTTTTAAAATAAAACTTTGAGAGCAATAAAACTCTATTTATGTTTATTTTAGTCATAGGTATATATTGTATACTTGAGCATATTATCTCAAGGTAAAAGGTTCAATTCACTTAGCAATTGCTGAATGTTAATGTTCTTAAGTCACGACTGAGCCTGAGCTAAGCAGCTGTTTTCAAAAACCTGTTTATTGTATTTAATGCCTGAACACAAAGTATACTCAATAGTCAAAGCTATAAAAGTCACAAAAAAAAACGCTACCATTTTCAGAAAGCAAATTGACAGTGCATGCAATAAGTTTATATACAAATTTTAAAATAAAGATATAAAAAATATTTCTAGGAAAGGCTTAATCATTTTTGCTGCACTTTGGACTTGTAAAATAAATAGCTTCGCTTTAAGAACATAATAACTTTTTTATGGAGATATTTGACTGTAGTTGTAGAATAAAATTTTGAACACACCGTTTCAGTCAGTTAAACATCCTGTTAAACAAATGTTCTGGGGCTGCTTCTAATTTTTTGGTCCAGGATCACTTATACCCATAACAAGAATAATGAACGGTGAAAAATATTTGACGATGTTACATACTCGCTGCTGAATTGTCAAAGTTTAATTTGGAAAAGACTATTTTCCAACATGATTCGGCACCTTTCCATACATCAAAAATATTGAAAAATTTTTCACTGAAAATAGAATTACAGTTTTGGATTGGCCTGTAATTCACCTGACCTCAATCCAATTGAGAGTTTATGGTCGATATGCAAAACTAGGCTCAGAAATATGGATTACACAACCAAACGTAACCTGATTGAGTCAGTTATTGAAGTATGGTACAGGGATCCCAAAATCCGTAATGACTGCCAATCTCATAGAAAATCCATGCAAAAGCGCATTAAAATGGTACTTAAAACAAAAAGTGGGCACATCAAATATAATTTGTAAGTTCTGTATCTTTTATTATATTTTTTTCGTGAACAAAACAAATTTTTTGAGAATTTAACTGGTTCGTTCACATTAATTTGCACGAGGGTGTGTATACTAAATGCGCTATTCAAATTTTAAGAAGAAATTTCTCTCACTGATAAGCAAAAATCAACTAAAACAAATTAGTAATTATTTTAATATACTTAACATACTTAAAATGACAGTACATTTTTAGAATATCTGTTGCGCAGTTGCCACGCGAACGAATTTGTGTAGTTTGATAACAAATTCTTTAAAACATAGGTATTCGTTTTTTTCCTAATCATTTTAGAACAATAATTTATTAATAGCCATAATCTTGACATACTTGCTGACGCAAGCGAAATTTCTGAAAGAACACCTTATTTCAAAAGAGGCCACATATTTAGATAACATATGATAAAACCTATAAACAAATACTTTTTAATAATCTTATGCGTTTATAATCGATCTGTAAAAAAAACTGTAATCTGTAAGTAAAAACTTTCTAATAAAATTTATTGAAAGTAATGGAGTAAGTGCTTGATTAGTACCAATAGTTTGTAATATTGTAACTTTATCTTATCTGATTATGGTTTCAATGACCAGCCCCTAAGTTAATGTTTGCTAGAAGACCGCTAGAAGATACTGATAGGGTGACGTCCATAAATTACGTGAGGTGTTTATTGAAAATTCGGACCTCCCTCCCCTTGGTGAGATTTGGTGAGATCTGGCAGGACCCCTCCCCTCCCTCCCGTGAGATTTAAATTATAATTTTTAATGTAAATTCTATGCATTAAGAAGTTGACGTGAGCTTTTCCTTGACCTCCTCCTCCCCCTTTCTGAGATTTGGTGAGATTTTGCTGGACCCCTTCCCCCCTATTTTGACTCATGTAATTAATGGACGTCCCCTAAACGGTTTTTGTTCATTAAATCGAAAAGTAATCCTTAAATCAACGAAAAATAAAATATTTTAATAAAAAATCTGTCCACTTGCTCATGGAGGTCTTTACTGGAATATAGGTGCAAGAGCAGATACCTGACAACCACTACTTCAAAAATTGCGGAACTGTATAAGAAACAAAATAAGCAAGATAATGTCTATGTGAATGCCCAGGGTTTGAAGAACGTTGCCTCCAATGCAAATTTTAACAATCAGGATGATAGATTTGTGAGAATATCGTAGTTGTTGTCGCAAGCTTAGGTTTTCAGATTTGTATACTCAGCATACCATTACAATGGGCCTTTTTCGTACGGACACAGAGTTAATATAGTAGGTACCTATGTAGATACATATATAAGATTAAAATTTTGAAAATTCGCTATAAGCTTTAAGTTTATTGATTTTATCAAAAATTTTGTTTGGTCATGACAAGATGTCTGACTTTCTATAAAATGAAAACTATGAATTTTTGCAGAAAATCCAACAGTTTAGAGACACTCTGAGAAATTAATATTTCGTCAATACTTAAAAGTGTAATACCTATCATGGGAAATAAGCGTGCTCTCTACTGTCAGCAATTTTTTATTAAAATAAAAGACTTGATATTTCTTATCAATAATTAGGTGATGAACCTGACTAATAATTTCATATGTAAAACTAATATAAGTGATGATTAATATTTTCTTAACAATTTTTTTCCCCTGATTCCAGTTCAGTGCCATAATATTATAAATAATTTTTTTAAGTTAGCATCAAAAACATGAGTGATCTTATGACGATACTGTTTCTGAAACTGCCAAGTGAAAAGTTTTTCCCAACGTTACGTTTTGTTTCAAGGCAAAATTACCAAAATCAATTTCCAGCTTCAAAGGAATCAATGAAAAATCTAAAACAATTCAAAATAAAGCAGATTTCCGATCCACTCTAGTAGATATACTTATATAAATATGAGATGTGTATGTATGACGCATGTATGAATGAGTTGTATTAAGAATTATTCTAGTTTTGTCTATCTCTTTGTTTAAAAAAAAAATATTAATTTAAAAATTTTATAAGTACTTACATTATATAGAAATAGCTATCGCTATCTTTCCTTTTGACATCATAATGATGGTTCAGTTTTGCAGCTGCTTTTCCGGTAACGCCATTTGTAAGTCCATTGCTACCACTGCCAATTGGCAACGATCCAGGAGAGTAATGACCGTAGCTATTCTGTTGATTGTTGGTAAGACCAGAATGTTTGAATTGATCAGCGAAAAACGTCTTAACACTGTCCATATTTTTTTTTGTTCAGTGTATTAAGACTGGTTTTTTGTTGGTAAGATCTTTTTAATGAGTTTCTTTTAAGCGAAGGCGAGCCTCTCCGTCTGCATAAACTGACGATAAACAAAACTAAAAATAAAACAAAGAAAAAAAATATAAAAAATAACTTGATCAAATTCGTTTGTTGCTATGTAGGTATGTATGTAAATATGTTTTTTTGCAAAACTAAATAAAAAAAAAAAAATTAAGTCTAAAAATAAACAAGTTTATATACAACAGTTAAATGGCAAAAATTAAAAGTCGTATGATTTTTTTATATTTATACATATGTACACAAATATACATACATATGTATGTGTATATAGAATACATAAAAACATTTAATATTTGTTTCAACTTAAATTTTTGGAAGCAACAGCTGTTTCGTTGCAAAAGTTAACGTTCAAAATAAAGGAACATATAATTTAAGCTTTTGCTGTCGTATACGTTATTTCTTATACATAGGATATAATTTTTTAACAGCTTATTTGATTATTTAATGATAAATTAATTTTTGAAGCTTTGAAATTTAAAAGAAAATGTAATTGTATGTTTGTCACAAATCATCGAATTTTTTGTTTTATGCAATCAACAATTATAATTTTGGTAGTAAAATTTAATTTTGCCAGTACATTGCTTGCGTCATTTAATTTTCTTGAAATTTCTTTCAATACATTCCCTTGGTAAGCTTTCTTTCTTTTTGTCCAAGCAATGACTGTGTCACTAAGTGTCCTTGTCAGGGCGGTGTCTATGATCCGCGGGCCCCTAGGCTTTCTTTTTCGAATAATGGATCGGGCCAAGCCCGGAATTTCATGCTAAAGCTGGGGGTCCAATAAGAATCGAAAAATTTTGCAAATAGCCGGTAATTGGAGGACTTTTGTTAACATCTATTTAAATTTTTTTTAAAGAGCAAAAAAACGGGCCTCAAACTTTGCGCACACCAAAAAAATTAAATTTTTTAATATTATTAGTGACTAAAAAAAGGTCTTCAAATTTTTCCGAAAAAAAAAATTTCTGGTAAAATTTATTATATTTTGAGAAGGCCGGGAATTGTTTGTTTTTAACTTGGCAACCCTGGTAACTTTGGAAGACCCTTATATTTAGTAGTCCGGGCGCACCACTCCGCTGGTAGCAACAGTGCTGTCAGGGTATATGTTCAAGAAACAGAGGTACAATTTGAAGGTATTTTTATCTTATTGTTGTTTTCATAATATTGGATCAACAAATGAGTCCGTTCTTAAGCTGACTGCCACTCCTACCTAATCAAGTTTCATGTTCACAAAATTCGAGCTGACAAGTAAATAGACTGCATGACTTCACAGCAACACAAAAATTATAATTCAGCAAAGTTAATCAGTGGCATATACCCCGAGTATATAGAAGTAATTGACATATTGATAACACCACCAATCAAGTCATGTGTCCAATCTAAAGCAAGATTTTTATTAATGACTCAATTGAAGAAAAAAGTTGTATTGAACTCCAAGTTGTTCTCAATGAAAATTAAATTGCACACAATGATATGACATATGGCAATTGGATTTATTTGTTTTAAGAGGTAAATTATATGATAGCAAGTATATAACACACCTCTTAAAAATCACTTCTCAGCTACGAACTTAACTGACGTAAGCAAAATTTTAAAACTTTTTTTTTTCGATTCATTTTGTTGTGTTTTTTTTTCTTTACTTTTTTGTTTATTTTGATCAAAAATAAATTTAGAAGCTGTTGCCATTGAGTGATAAATACAAAAATTTGGCAAAAACAAGTTCTTATCATAACATGCCCCTACTTGAAAATAAAAACAAACATTTTATTTGAACCAAAAAAAAAAAAAAATAACCAATTTTTTTCATTTATTTTCGTTCAAGTATATAACATCTAATCAGCACAATTTTTATTAATCGACGATATCTTTGGGTTTTTATTGCCCGCAATCGTTCAAATTTGCAAATTTTAAAATGAACTAGAATTTTCTATCGTACGAATGGTTTTTGTAATGCGCATTAAATTTTAAGTTTACAGTGTTGTAATGATTAGCTCAAACTAGATTCAACTGGTTACAATTGTAATACATATTTACGTTTTTGTCTGGCGCTAATTGACGCACCCTTTCCAAAACCAAAAAAAAAAATCAAGTTCTGTAATAAAAATCTAAATTTAACTTTAACTGATAACACTGGACCTGCATTGTCGTGATCTGTTAAAGAATTTATACGACTGTTTGATTATAGTGTGCATACGTTTGTCAATATTTTTTATTTTTTTTTTAATTCCAAAACAATACTTTGAAAGGTATGAACAAAAAATGTTAAACGCAAATATATCGTCAAAAAAATACCAATCGTTTTTAAAACGCAAGATATAGTTTGACTACATATATGTACATATCACTCATTTACTTCAAGACTGGCATAACTTAAAAATCGTGATTATTGAGTTAATGATGCAGAAATATTGGCCATTTCATGTTTTATTTTCTTTCAGAAAATCAGAAAGGTATCCTATAAACTCACCTTGTGAGAAGAGTTTATGTAAACATACCTTTTTGAATTTTCATATAAAAAGTAACTTATTGAAAACTTTAAATGCGTTTTTCTCCCACTTAGTATTTTTTGAGTTATGCCAGTATTGAAGTAAATGAGCGATATGTTATTTTAAATTTAAGTGCGACAAAAAATGTGGATAGCTAGCTAGGTTTCTAAGATATTAGACTTTAACTACATATATACGTACATATTTATATTGTTAATAATATTAAAGTTCCAAAAAATTATAGCATGCAAAGTTACCACGGTAAAACAAAGTTATAGCTTATCATGTCTGGTTTTCGAGACATCCTAACCTAAAAATGCAAAAAAACACGTGTTTTTGCTATATTCGGTAGTATATAGCATCGTGATTTAATATTCCTCATCAATGTTCTATATACTTTATAAATTTCAATTTATAATGTTTTCGAGAAAAAAATAGAATATCGATATATGTAAAGGGGGTTTTGAAGGAGGAGAGTAGTACTTTCACATGCCATAGCAAGCTTTGAAGAGAAAAAGATCAGTGTCATTTTTAAACGCCAACAATTTCGATATACACTATATATGTATGTAGAATATATACTATTAAGGCATTACCAGGGTTTCAAATTGTAAGAATTCTTGTTTGCCGAAACGCAAGGAGTTGTAACTTGAGTTCTCCGAATTGACGGATACTTTTTTGTAGGGATTTTACGACTAGTTGATGATTTAGCATATCTGATTTTGGCATAGGCCCAACTATTGTTGCTCAACATTTTTTTCACAACTAAAAGAGTTAATTTTTTAAATATTTTTTATCTCAACTATACGAAAAACGTTGTTTCGATATAAAATATTGAGAAACAGTTGGTGTTTCATAGCAATTTGTGCACGATTTATTAAAAATATTTGTAAAAAGAGGCTTTTATCATCAAAATATTTACATTTCTTTAAGAACTTTCCTAAAGCGATCTAAAACGATGTTTACGTGCTTTTCCTTTCCGCATCCTCCCGTTTGCAATCCTAACATCTTTAATTTATTAATTATATCATCTCTTGCACTCGATTTATTGCAGTTTATAGCCAAAAAAGTTCCACGACCTCTCGTTGAGTTAACTACTTATATGAGAGAATTCCTTTTTTAATGCCAACAGTCCATTTTTAAGACACTTTCCGGCGACAATGACGTTGTTCAACAAATCGTCCTCCACAATTACTCTATTGATTTCTTCAAGAAGCAAAATTTTGCCAGGATCACCCATCCAAGTATTAAAAAGGTTCCAAAGGTATCAAGGATTCTGTATGAAAATATCCTCCAAGCTGCATTTTCTTGCTAAATGTGACAACGTCAGGGCGGAATTCAAGGTCAAAATGTTCGTGACACCACATTTTTCCTGTGGTCCCTCCTCCAGTTTGAACTTCATCCATTAAGAACGCAATTCCATTTTGTTTACTTACTTTTTGCAATCTTCTGAAAAATTCTGGCGATGCTTCATTGTCGCCGCCTTCACTTTGAATAGGTTCAATCACAATGCCAGCGACAGGAACATCTCTCTTTTAATATTTACGGATCAGTTCTTCGACCTCAGCTAAGCATCTGTCATCTTCTTGTGCGTACTCCCGAGTATTCTCTAGAAGTGGATATTTGTATTGTGGAAATGAAGCCATTGGCCAGTCAAATGCAGGAACATCTATTTTGTGTATATATTTGGAATGTGTTGTTGACAAAGCACCCAGCGTACGACCATGAAATTGCTCCTTTAAAAGATAACATACTTAATTGCGGTGACCCCGGTGGCATGTTTTTCATGCAGCTTTCTTTTTCAGTTGGGCTAAAGTCGATGTTTTCTCCTTTTTCAGTTCTCCTATACCTCATGAAAATGTTCTTGAATGCATTTTCATTAGAACACGATCCACACATCATAGTTGTAGCATTGCTCAGCCCCTTAGGTGCAACTTGAAGCAATACAGAATTGAGCTTATCTGGCCAGTCCTTACCAGGGAATACTCCCAGTGCTGGTCGGTTTATAAGTGTTTTTAGATTACTTTCTTTCTTAAAAACATTAAATAATCTAGGATGGTTATATCCTAAAGGCAATGAAGAAATTTGAGTGTATATATCAAGAAGAATATTTCCATCTACATCGCATAAATAATTCCTAAAAGACTCTTCATAATCTGCAAAAAGTTGTACAGTGTCCGCGTTTTGAATTGCATTTAACTTTCCCTTCAATTCCAGTGATTTTGGTCCATGGATTGTTTCCGTTCTAATAATTGGATCAGTTGGTTCCGCAAGAGATCTTATACTTTTCCCTATTGTAGTATATTTTGTTGAACTTTTTACAATTTAAAAAATATTAATTTTAGCTGTTCCACTGAGCGTATGCACGGAGCTCCAGCAATTTTTTGTTTTGAACAAAAAAAAATTATTATTTTTTTTTGATATTTTGAGTTAAGCTTAAAATTGACGAAAATTAGAAGTGTTGAAAAGTTTCCAACAAAAACAACATTTTTAAAAAATTCAGAAAAAATAGAAGTATTAAGGTCTTATTTTCGTTGAGCAAGAGACTTTAATCAAATATTGATTTAGTTACAGTTCTTACAGCTATTTGGTTTATATGTATGTATATAAATAATTTACTTTTTGGCATAGACCGACCCCCTTTAAAGCGGTTATTAAAGTGATTCAACAAAATCTTAAGTAAAATAAAGTGTTTTTGAATCGGATGTCATACAGCACAGACTACCTACCATAGCATAGCCACGCTACTGCCTCTCCCCTGACCATATGTCGGATGATATCACAGTAATTGCAACATAAGTCCATATTTACGCTTATGTACAATATCAGCTTCTATCTCAAATATACAGGATAATTTAACGAGAGGTTAAAAGTACATCGTGACTTAATGAAAATCATCATAAGGTCCCAGGAAGGGGTAGAAAAGATACATCGCTGTACTGGCGATTTCTTACGGTCAGAGCCGCAACGTCAAAAGAAAATAAAACTTTAAACTGAAGGGATTCTTTTTAAACAAGATATGCCACACATCTTCTGAATAATATGCAACTACTCTATTGGACAAAGATATATTTATCAATGATGACAAGAGTTTTCGTATAATTCAATAATTGTGGTCACCACACACAAAAGAGCATAGAGTTTTAATGCGGTTCTGGTATGTACGTATATTATAGGTACAATATATGTATGTACAATGTACATATATATTTTTATTTTACTCACTATGCTTAAATTTGGACTTATTACGTTTTGAAAATATGGCATTCAATTCATGCAAGTATAACTTAGTTTACGGTATGGAGTTATGTAGTCTTTGTTTCAATGGGAGGTAAACTTGAAAAGAGAGCATCTGATTTGAAGGTCAAAAGCAAAAGCTAAAAGGCGAAGATTTCAACTAACTGAATTCGTTAACTGAAATTAATTACTTTAACATAAAACAAATAAAAAATTTCTGAAATTAATTACACTATTCCTGCAATTTTTTTGCATATTCAATCAAACAGCGTTGTGAAATTATTTTAATTTGTCATTTTACATAAGAAATTATAGATTTGATCGGAGGTATACTTATGAAAATAATTCAAATATTTATTAAGCTATGTTACTTTCTAGTGTAATATTGATTTTCGACCTCAAGATGATGTTCGAAAGATTTTAAAAAGTGCAGACCTTTCAACCTTAGAGATCAAAACCTTAAATTTTTTTTAATACATAATACATAGGGTATGTACTAAATTTATTTTTTGTTCCACAGAAATCAATTTGTTGTTTTTTTTTAAATTTTACATAGAACAGTTTCTAGTAGATAAAATAACTTTGGATTATTTGTTTTTAATTTTGGCATTTTTCATTGACTTACCAACTTCGAAAATGTTCACCTCAAATTTCAAGGGTTGTCTGCTAAGTACAAATTGTCTTTTGTTATCCAAATTGTGCGTGTACTCGATGATAAACAATCAGTTTAAAATTTTTAATTTGTTTTATTAGACTTGGGAACTCTACTGATTTTTGTAATTTCTGACTCAGAAGCTGCTTATTTTTATAATTTTTTTGTTTGCACCTTTATAAATTTACTCAGCATATATTGATTTAGTAAATTTTTTCATAAAAGTGTGTAATGTCTTAATTATTAAATATATGTATGTGATTTTTTTGTGTTTATTATATTTTCTGAATTTTAAACAAGAGCACTATTTTTTCAACGATCACGAAAGAACTTTCAAATACAACGTCTGCGATCAAACTGTTTGCGCTCTATGCTATAGACTTCCTTTTATATGGCGCGCCGCTGGTTACGCGGTATATTGCTTGGAACGACAAGGCGTTTTCACTGTTTTGTTTTTATCGTCTGTTTCTTTTTAAACATTTTTTATTCCGCTTTGAAGCATTTTTTATAGAGAAAAAAAAATATCATATAGATATAGATATTTTAAGTAGGTATTGACTTTTTCAAAATTCCGTATGCTACATACATATATACAGGTTTTAATGTAAATCTACATTAGACTGTCCGTTATTTCCCAAGTCAAAAATTGAATAAACACATATACATAAATATATACCGTACTTCTCTATTAAAGACACTAAGGATACAACAGTCAATCTTTTTGTGAACAAATAATGCAAGGTATTTTTTCCAGTTTATATAATTTTTTGTTAAAACCATGTTTTTGTGGGTCTAAGAATTTTCGAATAAAAAATTTAAAGAAAAAGTTAAGAGCTCTGTTTTTTTTTTAACAACGAAAATGTACTTTGTTTAGAATAAACTTGGGAAATAATGGACAGTCTTAAATATATATATCTATATATGTATGTATGTATATACTTACATATGTGTGTGGGTCTTGTATTATAAACAGCTGCACCTACGTCAATATAAAAGGTAAAGCCAAGATAAACATAAACCAGTAAGAGTATAATCTTTGGCTTCGACAAAAATAAATACCCTACAATCGATTTAACTTAACAGTGGAAGTGCGTGTTACACTCTTTCATTTTTATCAAAAGACTCTTTTTACGGTTTTATGGGATCGGCGTTATATGTAGAAGCATCCACCACTTGCATGTTTCACTTAATCCCGAATTTTATTTCGTTACACATGGTATTTTAATCACTCCACGAATACACAGTTTTAAAAACGTTTCTTGTATAGTTTCCCACCATACAAATAGAAACGTCATTTATATAACAAATCCACTTAATAATTTATTTATGGGTAAGGTTTTCAAAATTTTCAAAAAGTAGGGTAAATCAGTAGCAGATTTGTATGCAGCACACTCATAACCATAAGACAAATTATATGTATCCTTTTCTAATTTACCGCTCACCGATCATTTTTTCCATCAAATGGCTATGAAATTTATAATTTTACTGAGCTTACTGTTCAGTACTGTGTGTGACAACATTAAAAAAGTTACACAAAGCTAAAGCTTGTCATACTAATTTCATCTATTGCTGTACGGAATCATCAGCTATCTTTGAGATGATCAGTAAGAATTTCTAAGACTGTTTTGTTTCTCTTTTTGCATAGATTTGTTGAGAAGCTTTGCTTATATGAGAAGTGCTACGTCTACTGCTTGTCCGAAGCATTCCAAGTATTTGTGTGATGTTTGGTTACATTGCCCCAAACAAACCGCGGTTCAGGATTTACGTCCTCTAATATGGCCTACAGTGGCTTCGCCGCGGTTCAGTCTATAATAGTACAAAATTAAATTGCATACTTTTAGGCCTTCAAATAAACTAGTTTGGCGTAGGAAAAACTATTTTATCCTAAGAACTAGTTTGGGAGATGACATATACACTTTTCTGTACTTGCCAATCCGGCTTTTGTGTATTACGAATAGAGTGCCATAGTGAATATAGCCTATGTGTAGGGTGTAAAATTAAATTTTTAATATAATATAATGAAATACAGAAAAAAGTAAACGCACATCATATCAAACATATGGTTAACTAAATGTATGGTATAGCACTATAGCCATATGAGTCTGTTTAAATATGATCTCACTCTGCTCTTAATTTCCTCGATAATCTCTTTTATTATATTCGTTTAACTCTTTACTAAAAATTAAAGTACGAGTATATATATTTTTTTACAGATCGCTTGTAATTTTCTGATTACTGATAACGGCGATAAATGTTTACTCAATTATATGTATGTTGCAAGTTTTACAAGTTTATTATTGTTTATTTTTAATTTTATTTCACTCTTTTGTCTACTTGTTATAGACTGCTTACTATATTTTTCAATGGTTTGTTTGGACTTTGCCCAGTTGATATTTACCCCAGTTTGTAATGAATCGTAAAATTGCAGTATCTACATACTCTAAAAATCGAGCAAAATTAATTCATTGAACTTTGCACATGAGCGTATTTACATATATGTATATGTACATACATATATTGTTTATGCAAAAAACGTGCCTACCTTTGAATTTTTTTTTAAATCATCTAAATGTTTTGAGGGCAAATAATATTTAGGAATAAATTCAATCGCAATCGATAGTTTTTTCTTTACAATTGGTTATAGTTTACTTTAAGGGACACCTCTCCCATCTTCTTCAAATTTTACTATTTTATTAAGGGTGTTCAAATTTGAAATATAGAAATATATATGGAATATAGCCAGAAGTAAATTTGTATAATTGATCCAATAATATTATTCAATTCACCGTAATATGTGACATTTTAACATACATATATCAAATATTTAATTCGCCTATATAAAATATACTATTTGTTAATTATTACCATATTTTGGTAAACATAATTAAATTTTTTCTCAGTGTACCTAAAGATATGTAGAAAAGAAAATGTTATAGGCTATAACATTTTAATTAAGGGTGCATATTTAGGGTGGCCCTCATACAAAATTTTATCTAAAATAGCATTTTCACAAAGACTACTTAATCGATTCACATGGAATTTACACCAAATGTTTTTCATATTAAGAGGCATAGCTGCGGCCATAAAACTTTTCTTTAGAACTAATACTTAGAGTGGCCCTCATACAAAAGTATTTTTGAAATAGCATTTTCAACGATTCACATTAAATTTACACCACGTGTCTTTTATATTAAAAGGCTTAAATAGCTTAGGCTGTAAAACTTTAATTTTGGGTGCATATTTAGGGTGACTTTGATACAAAAATATTTATAAAATCGCATTTTAATCGATTCACATGGAATTTACACCACGTTGTTTTTATGTTTAGATGAATAGCTTAGGCTACAAAACTTTTATTCAGGGTGGCCCTTATACAATCATATTTTTAAAATAGCACTGTCAGAAAGACCACTTACTTGATTCACATGGAACTTACACCACGTGGCTTCTATATTAAGAATAATTGCTTAGGCAATAAAACTTTTAGGGTGGCCCTCATACAAACATATGTATAAACTATTATTTTCACGAAGACCGTTCAATTGATTCACATAAATTCACACCACGCGGATCTTATATTAAGCTATTATATGTAGGGTGCATATTCCCATGGAATTTACACCACGTGGCTATTATATTTAGAGGCACAAACTTGGGGTGGCCCACATACAAAAGTACTTTTAAATAGAATTTTCACGAAGATTTCATAATTGTTTTTCAATGTTTCTAATGGTCTATGGAAGGTTTTTGCAAAGTTTGGTTTAGAAAAATAGGCAGTGACACGCCCCCTAAAATCGAATTAATCATATCTCATCAAGTACTGGACGCAGATGAATATGACTTGATATATTGTACGAAGTACGGGCAAAGGAAAGTTTCACTGGAAAAATGGGCTGTTTCGCTTATACATTATGTCGTTTCAGTTCATACAACATCCGGAACACCTACCGGAGAGGGCAGGACAACGTCTGCCGGTACAGCTAGTTAGAACTAAAACTGATTTAAAAGAACATTAATGATACATTTTTGAAAATTTAATAGAAAAATATGGCAATTTAAAGTTTGACTTGAAGGTGTAGGTAACGGAGAGGTAGGTAAGTTTGCGTAGTAGGGTTGACCTTAAAAACGGGCATTAGGTCACCAAGGAACTGGAAGGGTGTGCAGCCCAAGGCCGGTAAACTACACCAGACATCGGTCCCCCGAAAGAACTCCATATTTCACTAGTGCCAACCGTGAACGAGGAGAGAGAGAGAGGTGAGTTTCTTTGCTCCGAAGTAAGTGAGTAGTTATTTTGTTTCAAAATCGAATGTAGGTTACGTCGTATAATTTTATAAAAATACAGCAAGTCTGGTAAAAATTATTTTTTTGTCTGTCGTTACCAATAGTTTAGTACAGAGCATTTAATTTTTGACCAGGCCAAAGATAATAACCTGACCATTTTTATGTATTTTAGAGAAAGTAATCACAAGTACATATTTATATTTATATTATAACGTTGTGTAAATAATACAGTCAATGATAATTAAAAAAAAAAAAAAACATTTTCAAAAAAAACAACTGCAACCTTGACAGACAATTTATGGGATGTTCCCTCAAATATTTCCATTCAATGAACAGATAAATATCTTAATATGCAGTAATTATGCCACCATTTCCAAAGTCAGTATAGTGAAGCATTTGCACAGAATGTTAACTTTTTTAACCATTCTAAGGTTTTGTTCAAAAGTTTCAACATTCAAAATTGTAGAGAAGTAAAAAAATGATGAATATTGATCGCGTTATATGTGTTATGAATTGTTTCTTTCTACTATGCGGATATCAACTACATTGGTTTGAGCGGAAATCGCGCCGTTTCCGTTTGACAATCTTCAGTGCCTGCAACTTTATTGCCATAGCGTTGTTCTATGCAATTTGTTTGAATGAACATTTCGAAAAGTCCTCATTGCTGAAAGTACTTACGGATGTTTCACCATTTTTACGAAATTTGATGCATATTCATTTGTTCCTGTGCTTAAAGATTATGATATATTCGCTTTATGAGTTACGTTTTATAACGCGTGCTGCGAATGCCTTGCTTGAAGTTATGCCGAAGATTTATGCAAAAAGATTTAGCAAAGATGAAGCATTTGCTTATTGTCTGCTATTTTCAACTTTACTTATCAGTTTTGGTTTCCTGCTCTATATTGCCTATGAAATGGAGTTTAAATTGCCACCATTTGATCACATTTTAATATGTTCGGCGTTGTTTATACCACATATTAGTTTGGCATGCGTCTTGAAATTCTATAATATCGGAAACTGGCTTTTTCGACAGGTATTACAGGATCTGTCGGATGAATTTGTGAGAGTTTTTGATGCCAATAAAGTCCTGGCCACAAATGAATTGGAAGAAGTTTACATTGTGGAAACAACTATTACCGATCCCAGCGTTCAAGTGGAATTAAACAATTTCGAGCAACCTTTACTTGAAATGTGTGTACAAATGGAGCACTTACTTGAAGCTCGAGCTACATTTAATACGACACTGCAAAGACAGTTGTCACTCCTAGTTGGCCTTAACAATAACTGCATCTTGGCTGGTTGTTATGCGCTGGTTTACTTTAAATCTGAGTGGCATGTGATTTTTTCTGAACGTTCAAAGCGTGTTTTCCTAGCAGCTAATTATGGCATATATACTTTGATCATTGGAGACTACCTATGTTTTTGCCTAACAAACGAATTGTATGCGAAAATGGTATGTATTGTAAAATTTCATAAAATAAAACGTCGACATAAGAATCACATTTCGTTTGCGTGACTTAACCTGAATTAAACCAACTACAAAAATGATTTTTGTTCAGGCTGAATATAAAAATTTCATCCAAATACAATATGTTTGTCTCAAATAAATATTTGATTGCTCTATATGAAATGTACATTTGAAACAAACATATTGTATTTAGATCAAATTCTGGTAAATGTTGATTGAAATATTCTATGTTTGGCTTAATCATATATTTAACATAGTTGCTCTAAACCAAATATAATTTGTTTCAAATCATTTGCTGAGTGTACTTAATGGGCCCAGCAAATTCGTCATATACATATGTATATAAATTTAATTGATAGATTTTAAAAATATTTATTTAGTAGATATTAAAATGTTACTAATGGAAAGTTAAGCTGTTGTTTATTGGGTCAAACAGGATATCCTTTGAGATTATTGAAGAGGCAAATACAACAGCTTAGGCATGGCATTTTTTATCGCTAAAGACAATACTTAGCATAAGCGCTAGTCAGGCTTAATAACTGCTTAGTAACGATTTAGAAAACTCAATTGAATATGTGTCAATATTTTTTTTATACATACCTGCATACTAATAAATGCATAAATATCTTCACAGAAATCAAAGTTCATATCAAATGTAGTGGTTATCATCAAACTGAGATTTCAATATTCCAAGCGAACAAGATCGTTGCTCAAGGATTTATTTCGATATCTAATGGATGAGCTACAAATTAAAGTTTTTGGCGTATCCTGTTCAAAGCCAGTTAATTTTATATGGGTGAATATGTTTGAAATAATGATAAATATTTTATATTAATAACATAAGTATACTTTTTTTTTAGATGCAAGTTATAATTGGATTAGTCATAGCGTTAATTATCATTTATAATTATTTGAATGATCAAATTAGAGCATTAAGCACCGACCTAGAGGACAGTCGCGTAGATTAAACTCATATGATAATTCGTGTGTCTACGAAAAGTATGCCAAATATTACCAAAATAAATAAGAAATATATTTGTATGAGTGCAAACTCCTTTGAAGTTTTAACAATTTTAAATATCATGATTAGTAGTAGTAATTTTTAAACTCTCGTCTAAAGTTAGCAACAGCTTTAAGCTGTGTCTAGCTTATGTCCACTATGAGTAAGTACAACAGTAATGTACAATATTTTTTACAGTATTGAATATGAAGCGCAGTAAAAAATATAAAGTACATCATTTAATTTGTACAAATCACAGCGATTCCAAAGATATCCTTGAAAACAGATATTCAGTCCGCAAAATTAATCCTTAAATATAGTATATAGCCTATAGTTATCTCAATGGGATAGGGGTCTATTAAAAAAGAATAATGATTATGATTTGAAAAACTTTAAGCAAAAAAAGATACTGAATGATTTTCAGTCGCTGGTTTCTATTTCAGTGACAGTTTTATATTATCACTCCAGATTTTTTTATATAAACAGAATATAAATTACAATTTTAAGAAAAACATAAAAAGTTGAAACATAATGAAATGGTATATGATTAGAATTCATGGTGTAATAACTAATAATAATAATAATAATTATTATTACACCATGATTTGAATTCATCGATTTAAAAGCCATAACAAATATAGTCCGATTCAAAATAAAAACATTTTTGTTTACTTATGTCACTTGCAACTTTTCCTACGATTATCAATTATGATTTAAGATCAAAAGTATGTTATCGTATCAAATATTATAAGCCAAGTTTCAAAATATCTAAGAATTTTATAGATACATATGTAGATAGAAAAAATTTGTTGTATTGTAAATTGCAATTCAACGAATATTTTTTGACAGCTAGAGCGACTCGCACGCACGCACTCTCGCCGTTTTGTATATGGGTCTTAAGGCTACGCGGGCGTTTTTTAATCGCTGCGAACAATCCTCGTTGTGGTATACAGGCGTTGATAAGACTAACGCGCGTTGATCGTGTGGCTCATTGCGTATTATTTTGTAGCATGCTGAAACGCGCGTTAGCTAGCTGATTTTGCCATTCACTGTACCTTCTGAACATGACCCTTTCTACACACTCAAATAGAGTTTGACATAATATTTGACGGATGAAAACTTTTGCTAGGACGCCGACTTTCTGATATTTTACACTTTTTAATTTTAAGTTGGCCATAAAATTAAAAGATATAAAAACTGAAATATGAGTGCAGGAAATATGTTATATGGTGGTGATGAAATTGGTGCGCTTGTATTTGATCCTGGCCACCACTCACTGCGAGTGGGCTACGCACAGGAAGATACACCAAAAGCGGAAATACCCTCAGTAGTAGGTGTTGGGCCCGATGCACCAGAGACATCGGCTGATTTGGAAACAAAAAATGACAACAACATAACACAGCACAGTAAGTTAATGTGACTAGATTTTGCATTTCATATTTAAATCGGCCCAAGTGTTCAAAAATGTAATTTATAGCATTCTGTTCATAAGGGCCCACGCATACATGGGATTAATAATTGAGCACTGTAGTGTATATATAAAAGTACGCGCTTGCATACAGTTTAGGACCCAAGAGCACTTGACGAAATTGAAAATTAAAAGTTAGAGATTTTGTGTTTAGACCGTTGGCGCACTCAAAATCTTCATAAAGGTTAACATTTAAAGTTTTTTTGGCCACACATAAGAACTATTAGTCGCATTAGTGACGATTCTAAAGTTATGAGGAGTTAAACCGATGGACAATACCTTTCGCAATGAAACTTGTCAGAAAGATCTATTAAACAAAAATTATGTATGTATCATATAGAAATGTTGAACTTGCAAGTGTTATTTAAACCTTAAGTAGCCTTTTTTAAACAAAATATCCGTTGTAGATTAAAAATATGTAATTCGTCCTCTACTTTTAGATGCAGATGCTCGGAAATACTACGTGGATACCACATACGTGAATGTGCCTCGCGCTAACATGGAAATACAAACATATATGAAAGATGGAATGATCGACAACTGGGATCTCTTTGAGAAAGTAATTGATTACACATATGCCAAAGTAATACAATCAGAACCAGAATATCATCCTGTTCTATTTTCGGAAGCTTCGTGGAATGTGCGCAACAATCGCGAAAAACTTACAGAGCTCATGTTTGAGAAATACAATGTGCCCGCATTTTTTCTTGTAAAGAATGCGGTATTGGCAGCATTCGCCAGTGGACGTTCAACCGCTTTGGTGGTTGACAGTGGTGCTACGCATACATCAGCAGTTCCTGTGCACGAAGGTTATGTATTATCACAGGCAGTAGTGAAATCACCGCTTGGGGGCGATTATCTTTCACTGCAGTGCCGTCAGCATTTAGAAAAACAGGGTATCGAATTGACACCAGTGTACAAAATCGCTGCAAAAGATGTTGTAAAGGAACGAGATAATCCACGTTTCACACTGCGTAAACTACCAGAAAATTTAGCCGATTCATGGCAAAATTACATGCTTAAGTCTCTACTGCAAGATTTTCAAATGAATATCTTGCAAGTGTTGGAGAATACTTATGATGAGCGTGTTGCTTCGCAAATTCCCACTGTACACTATGAATTTCCCAATGGCTATCATCAGGAATTCGGTTCAGAACGTTTTAAACTGGCAGAGAGCTTATTTGATCATGCTATGTTGGGTGCCGGTCAGTTGGCATCTACCAGTGTTGGCATGTGCGATGCTGATGTACGTCTATCGCTTTTTGGCTCTGTCGTGGTGACTGGTAAGAGTTTTTGCATATTTGATTTTTTAAAATCCATTAAAATTTCGTAAACTTTGACCAACAGGTGGTAATACGCTGCTGCAGGGTTTCCCTGAACGTCTGAATCGTGATTTGCAGCTACGTGCTCCATCGAATACGCGTCTTAAAATGATTTCTGCAAATGGGAGCGTTGAACGTCGTTTTGGCGCTTGGATAGGTGGCTCAATATTAGCGAGTATAGGTACATTCCAACAAATGTGGATATCTACACAAGAATATGAAGAATCTGGCAAGAGTCAAGTTGAACGAAAGTGTCCCTAAAAACTCAGTAAAATTAACAATTTATGAAGTCAATAAAAGTAATTTCTACTAGTAAACAATGGTTGAAGATTATAATCTTTTATTTTTACTATAATTTCAAAAAGTAGATTCCCTTGATGTTTAGTATTTCAAGTTCTAATGATGAAGGAGGCAAATAAATGAGATTTCGTCGCAAGATTTTTCATAAACTCACACATTTTTTTTCATAGCGGCGATTGGGATTATTTTGAGTGTGTTGATACATATTTTCGTCAAATTTTTGCGATTTAGTAACGGAGTGTTAAGTGCGTTATACGTTAACATTTAGATTTATGTCAATACGTCGTTAGATCGAAATTAAGTAATGGGTTTTTTACTATACACGGACAAATTTAATCTTTTATTCCAAATATTCATATGTATACAATATAACAAAATCAAAATGGTACAATTTTTTTTACAAATTATTTATAATTATGTTGGAATGGAAAAGGTTTAAAAAATGTTATCTACAATTTTTCTTAATTTTAATAGAAAATCCACAAACAAATGAAATTCATCAAACAACTTCTTTTCACATAGTATTGTCGCTGACACATTTCTAAAATAGTAAAAAATTATATTGAATGAAAAATGTAAAATGTAATTTCCATCAGTTTATAAACATTAAATTTGAATAATTTAAAGGCTAAAGACTGATTTGACCTGCCCATCAAGACAGCGGAGTAAACTCCAAGCGAATTCAATCTTATTGATTCATTGCTCATTTGAGAGTAGAGACATAACCCAATTTCACGTGGTCCGCATTAATTATAGGGTATGGACAGGACACGTGTATACATAAAGGAACACTATTTCATAAGCAAGCATGCCTCAAGACTTGGTCTCATGTACCAAAATCTATGTAGAATACACAGAGTCTATATTTTAGAACATTTTTAAAATTTATTCGTCTCAAAATGGTTGCTTAAGCCGAGTGTATAATTTTGGCCTTAGCTTTGATGGCAATTGTCACCTACTCTTTAACTTTGCTTTGCTTAACTCACCCTTGCCGCCAATATATCTGCGGTCCAATCTTCTTTAGCGATATTTTCCACAGCTTTGATCAACAAATGCTTAACCTTCTGAACATTGTCTCCAAAAGTCTTAAGCACATCTTGAACACTAACGGATTCACAACCCACGCGCCAACAGTCATAGTCCGTAGCTATGGCCACCGCACCATAAAGCAATCCCGCTTCCTTGGCTAAAACGACCTCAGGACACGTTGTCATATTGATTAAATCACCACCAAATTGACGGAACATGTTGCTCTCGGCACGCGATGAAAAACGAGGTCCTTCAATTGTTATAATCGTAGCCGTATCATGCACACGTTCAATGCCTAACTCTTGTGCTGTCGCCAGCAGTATTTTGCGTGTGCGTTCATTGTATGCCGGAAACATAGGCAGGTGGCAGACGCCATCTGTATTGCTTCCAAGTGATTTACCATCGAAAAATGTTTGAATCCGTTTTGTAGTTCGGTCGATGAAATCATTGGGAACGGCTAAATCACCACGTTGAATTTCTTCCTTTAGTGATCCACAAGCAGTAGACACTATAAGATGTGTGCAACCAATCTGACGCATTGCCCAGATATTAGCACGATAGTTGACATTAGTGGGATTGATGTTATGTTTGCGTCCATGGCGAGCGAGTAGTGCACATGTAATGCCTCCTATTTCACCTTCAATAATGCTATCTGAAGGCTGCCCGAAAGGTGTCGTAATTTCAGTCTCCTTGCGATTTTCAAGAATCTCGGGGTCATCCAACCCAGAGCCACCAATGATTCCAATCTACACAAGTATGTACATACAATACCTTTAATTTCTCATATTTAAACATCGCGTTTATTGTACTCACCTTCACAGAAATAGTATTGTCCATTATAAGTATATTGTAATTAAACTATTCTGCAAGTGGTATAAAAAAAATTATATATGGTAATTTTCTGTGTCGAATGCTGGTCAGAGAGAGGCTGGTTAAGATAAGGGCGTAACAATGGTTAAATTATAACAGTTAATGCGATGCCAAATGCTTCATCTTCCTTTGTTCACTCTATCATACAAATATAGAGGTAGAAGCAAATTGTCAAAGTTTTTGGAATGCAACACTGAAACATTACTATTGTATATATGTTGAATGAAAACGCATATGATTCATGTTTAATTTAATAGAGCCCATACACGTTAAAATTTTTCATAAGATTTTGATTAAAAGGGTTCAAGTCTTGTGTTTTTGAAAAAAAAAATTGTTCTATTATTTTGATATTTTAATGTTATATTGTAGCTTAAGAACGCAACATTTGCTTAAGCAACAATTACAATGATGACGAGACGACGGAACGGGAGCGTGACGAGTATCGTTAAAAATGCCAAAACTACTCGTCGTCATTTAGATAAATACAATAGCGACGCGACGTGATTTAAATATTTATATGAATTTCATTTTGCAAGACAAAATTTTTTTAGAAAACTAAATTCATTCTTTGCGCTAAATAAAATAAATTCAATTTCAATGCAAACACGAAAAATATATTTCACTAGAATTTAAATAAATAAAACGTCAAACAGCCATTTATGTCAAAACTTTCGTCGCGTGAAAAATTCAGAAATTCGGATTTTTTACGTCGCGTCATTTCGTCGCCAAGCGTTTCATTGTGCGAAGATACATTAGACAGCATGTGTTTAATAAATTTTTGACAGCTCGTCTCATATCCGTCCCGTCGCTTCGTTCTAATTGTGATTAGCGCTTTAATACACTACTGCCAAAACTCTTGTATCAATAGTTTATCGTTTAATACACATCCTTATCGACAAACGCGAAGAAATTTTATAGAAGCAAAACAAAAAGTTAGTTATAAATGTAAAATTATGGATGACTATCTTAATTACGACATGGGACCATTGGATAACCTAGAAGTGCTCAACATATCCAATTTTAACGCAAAAGGCGATCTTGTGCTGAATGATGAAAAGCTATTGGAACTCTTGCAAATTTATCCTTTTCTCTATAATCCACGCGTAAAACCCTTTCAAGATTCTGACTACAATGAATGGGCTTGGAATAATATTGCTACTGCACTTAACAAAACGTATAATAGCTACGCGATTAACGAACCATTTTCAGTTCCAGAACTTCAGCAGCGTTGGGAATTTTTGCAACCGATTGTGATGCGTCTTAGCAAATCTTACGACGCGAAATCTATACCGCCTACATTGCGAAGCCATGTTGTCAAAATAAGTGTTCAGCTAGATAACCAAACGACAGATTTGGTACAAAAAACATTTAGCGATGCGCAACGCATTATTCTTGACAACATTGAAATGGTTGAAAAGCTGCCATTGCAACAGCGCAAACAATTAGAAGCTGAAATGATGCGTTTAATATTGACAAGTGAACTGGAAGCCAAAGCCACAGTGAAAAGTAATGGTATGATGTGTCAAAACGTTGAACAAGAATGCAAGGAGTTTTTTAGCGAGATTGGGATCGATGATATGGCTGATGCGGACGAGGAAGCCTTTGATAATGTGGAAGAAGAAGTTGCAACTCCATCGCCCCCAATTAGCCGGAATAAGGATATGACTAATGGAACTAACGCATTAAAAACCGTGCCGCCTCTGAGGATTAAACTTTTAAATACACAGCCACAAATCGACCACAGTACAGACTCGTCGTCTGCTACTACTAACAATTTATCAAATAACCCGCTCCTGATGCCGTTAGATCGCCCACGTTGGGTAGAACTTAGCCAAGCACCATTTTATATACGCAAGTGTAGGGTGCGACTTAAGCGATTTACGCCTCCAGAGGATGATGTGCCATTAGCACGTATAAAAGAAGAAAACTGGGTGGTATATTAGCAGTTAATAAAATAAGTCTTAATATGTATAATACATTTTTCAGACAAAAAAAAATGTTTACTCTCCAAAAAAGACAATTTCTTTAGTTTCTTAATAGAATGAAATAGGTATGACTCAGGAGCGTCCCTTCACCAAAACCTTGGGGGGGGGCAAGAATTATAATTCCACCACTATAAGATGGTTTTATTGAATTGTATTGAATAATACCTAGTATCAGATCCTTGGGGGGAGGGGCAAATGCCCTACCGAATTGACGCCACTGGTATGATTATTCTCTGAATCACAGACGAAAAAACAGTAGACGTCGTTCAAAAACGGTGACAGGTAATAAGGTCAGCGGAAATAACGTCAATTGACCTTATTTCGCTTTCAAATGCGAAATAAAGTCGAAAGTTTCGTTTTTTTAAAGCGAAATACAATCCATTGACTTTGTTTCTCTTTGGAGAAAAGTAAAAAAAGCGCTTTATTGTACAGAAGTCAATTGTTTTTCATATACATATACATATGTATTTTGATTAAGTAAAAAATTTCGAAAAAAATTATTTTCAACATAATTGAATTCTTCTTAATAATATAAGTAACTTAATTTTTGTTGTATTTTGTACAACTTGCCTACAATAAGGAATTTTCTATTTAGGTATAACATTTTGCACACAGCTGAAATGACCACATGGCAATAATGTAAAATCACGAGGGTCATTTAAGCAAAGAATGCAATGCAGAATTACACTAGTTTGGGTGAAACTGATGTTATTGTCAGCTTCCCGTCTCACTACGATCTAAATGTTTACATCCTATAGTTTGTCCAACACCGGCTTCGCTAACCTAAATAATTATACATAAAAATTAGGGTAAATGGGCGACTTCCGGCCGCAGCTCAGGACTTAAAACTACCAAAAATCCAACACTGGCTTCGCCAAGCGGCTGCAATTTTTAAAACAGTTTTTAATTAGATTCGACCTAAAACACGTAGAAATATACACTCAATATAGATTTTATTAACATTAATTATTGTTTGAATTACTCAATTACATTAGGTTCGTTCCAGAACTTTTTGGATAAAATCCTGTAAAACTCTAGCACGAGAGAATAAGAAAATTGTGCTCTACGAGAGAGGAAAATATAAAAAGTACGGTAACGCACCCAATAACTAAACGTCAAAATTTTTTCCATGTTTTTGGAAATTTGTTTTAGGTAAAATCCGCAATCACCCTTACTACGTTCTTAATAAAGTCAATTATGTAATTCACAGTTCATTGTAAATTGGGCTGGTGAACTTACAATGTTTTAATTTTACAATATTTTACGAGGTTTTAACTTGTCTTGTTATTGTTTCCCACATAAATGCAAATTACTACTAGTCAATAAATTTCAACATGCCTTTAAGCAAGTTTTTTGAAAGTTGTATTCGTTTTCAATTTTGGTGAGCGGATCGCATAGGTAAAAGAGAGTGACAAAAACAAACTTTGAAAACAATAAATTTTTCAGCTCACAGTTGTGAGCTAGTGAGTTGACACATTGTAATTTTTTCCAATTTTACAATGAACTGTGAATTGCATAAATAATTTTGCAAAATCACTCAACATAGAATGTCAGTATCTACAATATTTTTTGTTCATATAGTTCAAAGACAGTGGCAACACGCTTAGTCGTGTTCAGAAGTTCGATCTTAGTTGGACAGCCGTTCATTATTTTTGTTTGTTTTTATATAAATGTCAAATTTAACAGTCTTCGATCTACTGAATGTAAGATTTGTTTTAATGGATAAGTTTTATTTGACGGTCTAAATAAATATAATTAATAACATGCACGACGACCATAACTACCACCATAGCCTGGAAGTGCTCAACATATCCAATTATAATGTAAGGGGCGAATCTGTGCTCAACGATGAAATGCTGTTGGAACTTGTACAAATTTATCCTTTTCTCTATGATCCACACATAAAACCTTTTCGAGATCCTGACTACGACGATTGGGCTTGGAATAAGATTACAACTAAATTTAATAAATCATATGGTGGGTACGGGATTGAAAAACCGTTTTCAGTTCCACAACTACGACGACGTTGGGAATTTTTGCAACCGATTATAATCGGTCTTGGCAAAGTTTCCGACTCGATACCACCTAAAATGCGAAGTCATGTTCTCAAGATAAGTGTTCATTTGGAGAACTATTCATCGGAGGTATATACACAAGAACCATTAAGCGATGCACAACGCATCGTTTTTGACAACATTGAAATGGTTGAGAAACTGCCGTTACATCAGCGCACACAATTGGAAGTAGAAATAATGCGTTTAATATTGGCAAGCGAACTGGAGGACGAGGATAGAACTCATAGCAAGGAAGGAAAAACATTCGAAAGCGACACAATCTCTCTAAAAGTTGAGAAAGATTGTGAAGAATTTTTTAAGGAAATTGGTATCAGTGACTTGAGTATAGTTGAAAATAATGCCAACGAACTTGCAACACAATCGCAATCATCAGGCCAATACAAGCACATGACTAATGGGACTGACGTTCCAAAGACTGCAGTGCATAAAGGGACAAACCTTTTAAACACACATCCAAGTGGGATAGAATTGGATCGATTTGACAATCGTAGTATTTTAGAAAATTATTTGAGAGAAATTAAAAATCCATCGTCACCGCCAAGTCAAAATAAACATAAGACTAATGGGATCGACGCTTCAAAAACTGTGCCACCTATACGAATAAAGCTTTTAAGTACACATCCACAAATTGATAACCCTAAAGACTCGCCGTCTAGTACTACTAACAGTATGTTACCAAATAACCCACTTCTGATGCCGTTAGAACGCCCACGTTGGATAGAACTTAGTAAAGTACCATTTTATATACGAAAGTGCAGGGTGCGACTAAAGCGCTTTACACCTCCAGAGGATGAGATGCCATTAGCACGCCTTAAAGAAGAATATCGTTGGTTATTAAAATAAAAAGTAAAAGATTCAATAAAATAAATGTATAATAAACTTTTCAAACAAATAAATTTTTATATATATTTTTATTTTATAGGCTTACTAGCAAAAGAGAATGGCCAACTTTATAGTCCAATATGTAAGAAACTACTACCTCAGCCGAAACTGCCATGACCAAAGCAAGGGTGATATTTTAATTTCCGGGACGTCCAACTTTAAAAACTGATTCTGATAGTAATGAGTTAAGCAGAAAATTGTCAGTACATTTCTTCGATATTTCGCTTGGTTTTCAAGATATGTACTGTTAAATATATGTTTTTTGTTTTCCATATAACGTTATAACTTTCATCATGTAATCTAGGAATTCCTGGATCAATTTAGATAATTGGAATTATTAAATTTTTTTTTCCTCAGCGGATGGTGGTGTAAAATCTATGCTGTGCTTGATCCAAGGGTTCCAAATTTATATGGTGAAACATACTTCAAGGTTAAAAATCCAAATGTCTCCAATACCAATTGTGATGCCAAATTCGGGTTCAATTAGAAATGCAATTTAAATATTGTCTATGGATGCTGTAAAAGTCGATTTGCCTTTTATAGTGACGGTCATGAACGGACGTAAAATCGAAATGCTTCTGAAGACATTGAAACACTCTCATAAGCTTCTTTGAGAGCTTCTTTCAGCGTTCCAAATAGCTAAAAAAACTATTGCTGTCGATAGTCAGATATTGCTGTCTGCTACGTTAAATACAATATACGAAGCAACAGTTCACGACGAGCTATCGTAGTCGGCAGTCGCTTATTGCTGTCTGATGCGTAAAATAAAATAGTCGAAGCTACAGCTCACGACGAGCTATCGCAGTTGGCAGTCGTTTGTTGCTGTATGCTGCGTAAAATAGCATAGCCGAAGCAACAGTTCACGAAGAGTTGTCGTAGTCGTCTGTCGGTTATTGCTATAGTAGTCATAGCAGTTGCTATCGTAGTCGACTATCGGCTATTGTTTTTTGTCGGTCGTAGCAGTTGCTGTCGTAGTCATTTCACCTGCTAATGGTTGCATGTATGATGATACATACAGTTACGTGAACATAACTAGGAAAAAAAAAAATTTGAAATTATTTTTATTAAGCTGACAATTCAATTCTTAACCTAGTATTACATGAGTCTAGCTGAGTATTTTGTTTCATACGCCATTTTTTTTTTTTATTCGGAATAGTCAAATTTGGAATCGAATATCTTAAAAATCCGCAGATCAATTTTTTTTTGGAAAATTTTCAAGACTGTGTGTGTAAGATAAAGTAGTTATATCATCCATTTTTTAGTTGGGATGTTGAACTTCGTATGAAATAGAGGGAAAATGTGGAAATGAACCAAATAAGCATGACTTTAGAAAGGCTTTAAGAACCTGATGAACTAGTACAAATTTACAAACAGATTCGGATTCTGTTTCAAAAACAATATTATAAATAACTAGTTTAGTTTCTAATCCTGGTGCTCTTGCAATGAAATCATCAATGTTAACAGATCTTTTTCCCTTTTCGGATAAGGCTTCTCAAAAACCTGACGTACTTAAAGAGATTTTGGAGTCAGATCCGTAAGCTACGTTCAAAAATACATCACAAATTATAAGTCTGATTGTCACATACAGCCATGATCAACTTAATGTATTACCAATTCAGCTAGCAAAAAAAATTGAAATAAAATTAAAAAAATTTGAATTATTTAAAAGAAATGTCTCACATAGCCATTATGAGATGTTCATATAAATAGCACAAATACTAAAATTTGGAAATTTTTTTATTTTCAATGTTGAAATCTAAAAAAATTGCATGGAAATGATTAAGTATAATTAATATTTTGTACTAAGTCCCTTATTTTACATGAACGCTTCGCATCTTTGGCTCAAGCTCTCCACAAGCCTTTGAGACCTCTTCTTAGAAATGAACACCAAGTTTCTTGAGCTGCAGTCCACAAATCGTCAAAATTTTTGATATTCTTATTCCATAGTTTTGCCTCTACATCACCCCATAAATTTTCTTTGGAATTATGGTCCGGACTTTGAACTGGCCAGTCCAAAACACTTATTTTCTCTCGCTAAAGCCAGGGTTTGATGATATTGGACGTATGTTTCGGGTCATGAAGGTCCATTTTATTGACATAGAATGCAGAATATGGGCTTAGCGTGTCACAGAACTTAATAGGAAGACGGCCCAATGCAGCAAATCTGTATGGGCGTATTGCTAGAAAAAAGCCGCTCCTGTCAAAAAAAAGCACGTGACGTTTGTCGTAAATGTCGCGCGACATTTGTAACATGCCAACACTGGTTGTTATAGTATGTGTAAACAGCCTTTATTTCACTTAAGGTCACGATATCTCAAAAACCTGACATGTTCCGAGATTTTTTGATGAGTTCGTAGTTATGCATAATGTGGCTCAAAATGGCCGAGTATTAAATATGGACGAAAAAGTAAATGAAAATATAGCAAAGGAAGTGGTTGTGGGGCAAAGTGGGAACTTAATATATCAAAAACTATTAAACTTAGGAAAAAAGGACTACAAAACCTACAAGTCTAGTCCTAACTAGAAAAAACAAAGAAGTGGAGTTCAGGCCAAAATAGCATTTAGTCGACGAACAGTCTTCTCCAGCACAAACTTTTGGAGCTTATAAAACTTAAAAGACAATTATGTATTGTTAAATTTGCGTTAATTTCATGCTAATATTCCTTTGTTATGAAGTCGCCACACATAATATTAATCTATTAAATAAAAGTAAACTTCAAAAGTTTAAGAAATTCAAATCAATATTGTATATTATAATATTAATTTCTTATTATTTACGTCTATTAATATTACAATAATTATCATTTTTATAACTTAAATATTTTTGTCGAGCGTTACCACTGCTTGTATTATAGAAAACATTTTTTTATATAAATAGGTAACTTTATATTTCTTTCGCCATTAAAGAGTACGTTGCTTCAATATCAAAGTTTTTGATTTTTTTTTAAGTATTTTCGGCAGCATTTTGTTGCATTGTTAAATCTTTAATTGTATATATTATTATACATAAGCAGGCAAAATGAATACAAAATATTTAACATAAATTATGGATTTCATAAACTAAAAGTTAAAAATAAAATAAAAATTATACATATAAAAATACAAAATATTTTTAATAATTACAGATAATTGTTGTAAATCAATTGTTTTATTTTCCTTAAAACAAAATGGTTCGCTAAGATTTCGTAGCCCCTTGTTTGCTGACGTTAATTTTTGGGTACTTCAATTTAGATATTAGCCTATTTTAAAGCACAAGATTATCAATTTAACTGGGATTGTACTTTTTCCAATAATTGCATTACAAACAAATATAAAATAGTTTTAAATTTACAATATATCATTTAAAAAATACACAAAACATATATAACAAAACAACAACAACGTCAACAATAAGATGTACAATTACAAAAGATTGTTCAAACTAAATTAAAACAGTTGATCCGCTAATGTGCCAATAAATGTGGCTAAATTCATAGCGGAACCTTCTTTAAATTTCAGTCCAATTGTTTTGCCATAAGCTTGTATGAATATCGCACGCACTGAATTTAACCGCTGTTTACGTCTGCAAAATAAGAGTACACATTATGTTAGCATTTTTGTAGATGAGGAAATGAAAAAAGTTTAAAACTTACAACGTTGAAGGCGTTTTAGCACTTGTCGTTACCGCTGCTACCGACTCTCTTGTTGTAGGATTAGAACCGTTTGATATAGAAAAACCACCGCCATTCGTAGCACCTCCATTGCTACCGCAGCTATTACTACTAGTACTTGGTGTGTTAGAAAAACCACCGCCGTTACTACCGCCTACGCCGTTGGTACCACCATAGATACCATTACCAACAATACCAGATGTGACCGAACATGAGTCTTGTTGTATAAAACGCATCATATAACTACCATTCATTATGGAATCAATAGATCCAGTATCGGTAACCACTTGCCAGCTACCATTTGAAGATGTTGATTCTTGACGTTGTCGTGTAGCGCTTGCGCCTGGTACAGAGATGGGACTAGTTTTCGACCTGCAAGTTAGAATGATGGTTGAGTCGTTATGTTGGTTTTAGACTCTGTATACTTACCGTTTTGGATTTGGCGAACGGCTTGTTATATTATTGCTTGTAGTTGTATAGAAATTATCAGTTATTGACATATCACAGTTGGAACAATTTGAAAAACTATCATTGCTGTCTTGATCGAAATTTAATATGTAGTCTCTGAGAAGATGAGATAATTTATTTATTGTTTAATGAACTTTAGTAAATATGGATTAACATATTGTTACAAGCTTTAAATATTAAACATAAGTGACGTGCGTGGTTTTTAATTAATTGTTTTTATTTATGTAAAAGAAATCATTCTTTTTATAAATTAGATTCAATTAGATTAGATTCAGTCTATGTTTCATTAAAGTACTGCAAACTTGTGATATCAATCTGTTGAACAAGAACTTACTCTTTCAGTGGTTCATCATCACAGCAATCAGACTTTATTACAATTACACTACTACTACCGCTACTACTAGATGTTTTCGTACGTTTTCTGAAAGAGAAAAAAGTTAAGTTCTCTAACTTTTTTATAATGACACCAAATTAATGGTTTTAATATCCTAAGAATCGTATAAGAGAACTCAAATTTGATATTAAAAGCATAGCCGTGAAATTTAAAATAAAAATTTTTTTTCAAAGTTTTTAGTATATTCGGCTTGTCTAAACCAGTCCCAAACATGGGTTGCCAAACATTTAAGAAAAGTTGGTCCAAAAAACGGGTGGCAACCCATGTTTGGGACTGGATTAGACAAGACAACCATATAAATTCTTTTACTCGTCAGGTTTTCGAAATATTCCATTCTGTATGGCCGAAAGATTTTTTCATAGTTTTCGGCGTTTTAAGTTTGAATTTGTAGTTTAGCCATATTGTTTCTAAATCAGGTCGTAGAATTTCAAGATTTTTAGGTTAAGCCTAATGCAGAAGTTTTAGCGAATTTCTAAGCTTTTGATAAAGAGATGGGGTCATCGAAGGACTCATAGTCTTGAAAATTACTTTAAAAAAAGAAAATTAAATAACTTTCTTTAGAAAATTCACAATAAGTTAGAAGGAATACTTAACACATGTTTGTATCTGCGTTTTTTTAGGAACTTATTAATATGTACCTACTCGTAAAAAATTCAAAAAAAGCAATACTTACCTATGTTCAACTATACTAAACTCCTCATCCGTAATGTATTTGAGGACATGAAAGCAAAAGAACATGATATCCTCACCACGTTTAAGACGATCCGGCAGTTGATGACCAAACAGATACCAATCATAAGCGAGTGTGAAATATGCCATTTGTAGAGCATTTAATGACTGATGTATCAGACCGTCAGCCCATAACGATAGGCGCACTAACGAAACAAACAATGGCGTACGATCCCAACCGCTTATGCAATGTATTAGCAAACCGGCACTCTCTTCCTGTATATACTTGAGTGTAGCCTTCAGATAATTCTGAGTTATTTGCACTAAATCCCATTTTTGATAATCGTACCAAGTTATATCCAAATCAGTTGCTGGTCCTAATTTGGGTATGCTGATAATGGCATCATTAAAGGATTGTTTCCAATTATAGTATAGATTTTTCGCCATATAGTTATTATCGCGGAATTTTTTGAAGAATTCACATCCGGGATATGGCAGCGATAATAAATTAAAGTCTTCATAATGATTTTCAGGATCTGCTTTTTCAGATGATGAGACGCTATTAGACGATAAATCATTGCATTAAAAGATATTAAAAACAAAAGTTCATAAAAAAATTTGCTAATTTGCTAGACAGAAGCAATGCCAAATAAGTGTCTACAGAAAATGTTATTTTTTATTTTAATACTTGAGGCATATCGTAGTCGAGAGTTTAAATATCAATCATACGACGTGCGACACAAAAGGCGTTGAAATATTGTTCCACCCTTGGCAGAATGGCGTTAGAAAAGTATAAAATGATTGTTGTTTTGTTTTAAGATATCTATAGTTTTTCGGAAGACGAAGATATATTAAACCACTTTTGACATAACTCTTATTACAATTCATACTTACGCCATAAAATATTTAATTTTTCTCTTTTCCACCATTAGATCCACAATTGTTGATACATTTAACGCATTCAGCAGTTGAATATCGCTCTTAATCACCTCATCGTACGAAAATGGAGATGGCTCATTAATTGTGTTGATTAACGATTCATCTGTTGGATCGTTGCTCTCATCATCCATATTCGTTGTGGGATAGTTGTTGGTGCCATTTAGACAATCATATGCGTAATCAACCACCTTCCGCCCGTAGGTCTCTTGTTGCACGGATATTGTCGCTGAACGACAAATATATTTGCCTTTGTACATGATCACCGGCACAGCAAAGCGCTGGCGACATCTCGCATATTTGGCCATTGTAACCAGTTCACGTATTTTATTGATATCAGAGAGATCCTCATAGATGGTATGTTGCTGCTTTTGCAATTGTGATTGTTCTTGTTGTTGCTGTGGCGGCGGTAGCGGCGGCGGCGGCTGTGATTGTTGCATTGATTGTGTATTGAATTGATTGGCAAAGGTCACATAAGCGTGAATGCCATTAGAAAAGTTACTGCTATTGTTGCAACTTCCATTAGTGTTATGCAGGAAACCATTAAAAATCGTTGTAGATGACGTTGTTGTTGTTGATGCTGCTGGCATAGCTGTTTGCGATGTTGTGGTGCAATGATAACCATTGGTGAAAGCACTCGTTGAGGTAATTGTTGCAGCCATGTGTCCATGCTCATATTCGGGTATAAATATGCGTCCTGGGTAGCGTGGGCTGAGGCATCCATTTGTGTTATCGATTTCGAGGATGCTGTAGTCAAGCTTGTAGAGACTTTCGCATTTTTGGAGAAGCGTATGTTCCTGAAACGAAAAAAACAAGTAATGTTAGAGTGAACGTTATACTTGCAATGAATGCGATTATACTTTGAATAATCAGTTCATAAAATTGTAGGGGCATTTGCATTGCTGGATAGAAACATAAACAAGAATAAAGATACATAGGAATAAGTATAAGGAGGAATAGCTAATTAGTGGCAAACAAACAGTTCTATCAAAAATAAATCTTATAATTTTCTTTTCTTTTTGTATTTTAAATTCATTATTAAAGAAATTGAACATGGGGATAATGAATCACGGGTTTGGATAGTGTACCACTAGTCGGTAGTTTCCGTTTAAAAATAATTTAGATGCGAGTTTACCATCAGTAATCCGATCAGATGAGTTACAAAGAGGTTGGAAAACTCTTCGACAAGTATGGGATTATTCGAAGACTTAATTGCTCGCTAATAAGGCGACACAGGACAAGCTCAAAGAAAATTTATGTATGTAAACAAATGAAAATGCCAAATCAATGATTTGCAATTTCGTCAGGAAACAGTTATCGGAGGGAGTTAGATTCTTTTCCCGAGCTAAGCCGAAAGAAAATACTGTTAATTATGCCCAGTTTAAGCAGAATGATTGAATGAAACCGAAATTTTCAAATTACGTATATCATTCTGCGAAACCTGCTTTCTGTAGGATATTGAAAGACAGAGAGAGGTATACCGAATTCAGCCGACCAGCTCGATTCAAAATAATTATTTCTCATAAAACCCTCATACCAACGTTACTCTCTGTGTTTCCGTACACATACTATGTAGTTTCGAGTACTTCATATAAAAATCTGAAGGCAAGAAAAAGAAACGGTTTTGCTAAAAAAAGTTTTTCCAGGGAATAAATACTAAGACCAGGTCTGAAAGTGATAGATAGGAAGTAGATTAAGTGAAATTTTTTATGTATTAGAAATGTATTGCAGAGTGCTGTTGGCTAACTAACTTTTACAGCCGTACAGAAGAATTGGCTGGTCTTACGTTTAGTTCAACATTTTGAGCTTTCTCAGTTAGAGGGTTAAGTCTTTTATTAGTTCAGGTTTGTTTCTAGTCCCGAAATCGACTCCCACACGTTAGAGTAAAATATTCCGGGGTATAATTTTTTCGTAAGGCAGTGAAAATTACTGAATGTAAATTTTCAATTAAATATATTGCGAAAACATTGCTAATTATTTGTTATGGTTACCGCCTCTTGACATTGAAAATCTAACAAAGAGAAAATATAATATAATTATGGGCTTATCATTCACATTCAAATTATTGCAATACATATTTTTAAAAATTATGAAAAACAAATCAACCAGATATGCATCCACAAATGTACATATGTAGATAAAGGGGTAAAGATAGGGTAAAAGACCTTGAATTTATGCAATAAAATGTAAACTGATTGAAAGTACGAAAAATATAAATATGAGATCATTTTATGCCAAAAACTCAATGAATAAATAAAATTTAAAAGCAAATTATTGCGATTTTAAAGCGATACAATAAAATGAAAAAAAAAATATATTTGTGTATGCGCAAAAACATTTTAAAACGATAAATATATGAAAAACCGGCAAACACAGATAGTAAACAACAGCAACGGCGCGGCACAATGGCAACACAAACAAACGCGTGCATTGTGGAAGAAAGCACCAGAACAACAAGTTGTTGTGCTTTTGTTGCTAAATGCAATATTTTTTGCTGCGAGACATGCGTGCTAGTCTGTCGGTTGATTTGACCAACTGTCTGGGATTTTTCAATAAAAAAAAAAATAACAAAAAACACGCAAGTACCCATACGATGACGATTGTGCGACGGAGAGAGACGCGCACATTTAAAATAAACCCTGAGGCAGCTAAGTACAACCGAACTACGACAGAATACACGACGTACATGCGCTGGAAAAACGCGATTGCAAATTACTATGCTAATCTAATAAATATAGTAAGCAAAAAGTAAGCAAGGACAATTCAATGCAAAGTAAAATTCACACATAGAATAAACCCATCATTTTATAGTCAATCTACGAAAGAGTTCTTCAGAAATAAAGTCATTTTGTCTTGTTATTGGATTAATATATTAATATTGGAAAATTAATAATACCAGAAAAAAAATTTCAATATTATTTTATGTCATTCAAAGAGGTCTACATATCAATGTTTTGTATGCCGCTATTTAGAAAGCTTCTGATTGATTGGTACATAACTCAATACATAGTGTTCAAATTAAAGTAAGAAAAAAATTTTTGTACTCGCAATTTTCCAATGACTACTTTTTTTGAAAGCCTAAACTAACAAATAAATACGAGTATTATGTTGTCAACACATAAATCCTTTCAAGTAGAATATCGAGAGGTAGAAATATGAAAAAATATCAATCAATGGTATCAATTAAATAAATGTCGTTTAAAAGGTCTTTGTCAGTATTTTAATCTTTGGAACGCAATAAAATAATATTATATCAGCTCTTGTAGAACCCCAGAAGGTTCAATAGGCTAGCCAGTTACTTATTGATTAATGATAACTAAATACTCCGCGAATATTTAGTATTGTATGCAATTGTCTTTTGGATACAGATATAAAAATTTTTCACAAGGTTAAAAACGCTAACGATGGTGTACAAAGAATCAACTCGTTCTAAAATTTCTTATATGTAAGTAAAATTTTTTCGTTTTCTTGGGAAAACAGTCAAAACGTTTCATGACTACAATTGTGATAGTTTTTTCTGTTACTGAATTTAAAGATCTTGGTGTATAATTCGACCAATATACTATTTATAAAGCTGACTCTCAAATTGGGCTTTCCGAAGAGAAATTCGAAAGAATGTTTAGATCCTGTTACACCTAAGATCATCATCATCTCCAATACGATTTTTATCAATAATAACTGTTATTGCAAATTTATAGCCATGAATGTGAAACCATGATCCCCTGCAACCTTTTTTGTTTGTGCAATTTCCTAAAAAATTTTGATTCGATTGGTTAAGATTGTTGGGTTGTAGTGAATTATGGTTTCAAATTCGTATCACATGAAAATGGCTATAAATTTGCAAGGGAACATCATAGATGACCATTTGAAAACTCATTTTAAAGATAATAAAGATATTGTACAGTGTTGGAAAAAATAATAGGGACAAACGCATCAAAATATTTATTGTTGCATAATTTTTTCTGCTAAAATCTGATTTTAATGGAATCGACTGTAAAGTTACGTTATCTAACGGGACTAAATTTTGCAATATTATTCAAATATGAAAGCGCACTCATTTTCCATTGAACCGCCATTGAATGTGCACAACTCGTTTTTGGCTGGAAAAAATAATAGGGACAAGAATTATTATTCAAATAAATGAATACAGTTTCTTAAGTATTTGCTTACAAAATTTGTATACAGTGGTCGGCTTTCAATACTGAACACAAGTATGTATTCAAAAGTTGGGTGGCATATCTAGTTTCGGAGATATATACATCGGAAGTCGGGGAGCTCGTTCATTTTCTTTCCTTAAAAAATACGGTTGGCAAAGAAAAACCAACTTTGAATAGTATACCATTTGAAAGGGCATAAAATTCGCTTTTTTTTGTTTTAATAAAAATGTTAGTTAAATAAAAATTTTCCAATAAAATAACAGTTTTTTTAAAAAAAGTTGACCAGAAATTTTGATAAATTGTCATATCTCAAAAACTATCAAAAATAATAGCTGAAATTTCAAACTTTTATGAGCTTATATTATAGTTCATTAAATTATCTTTCATATAACATCCATATTTTGAAAGCCGATTCAGGGGTTCCCAAATTATGACAACGATTTCATTAAAAGCTATATCCCCAACTTCCGATGTCTATATCTCCGGAACTAGATGCACCACCTAACTTTTGATTCCAGACTCGTGTTCAGTATTGAAAGCCGACCACTGTAATACAAAATTTATTACAAAATTTTGTAATCTATTGAAAAGTATTAAATGTAATCAAAATTGTATTAAAAATCCTTGTAATATTTCGCTTGTATTAAAATTTAATCCAAGATTTCTAACCGTGTGTCTATTAAAAATGTTTTCATTCAGTTGTCATTTTTCTTTTGCTTTATCAGATAGAAGTCGTAGAATCATGGAATTGCCTATCAACAAAATTATCCCTTGCTTAGCATAAGTACCTTGCTGTATGTATTTTGTAATAAATGTTGTATTTCTCGTTTCTGCTGCTGTTGCCAATGAGGTCAATGAAATTGACATTGAACTACCACCGTAGCAACAAAAAATATCTCTAGCAAAACTGAATGAAAAATACACTAACACAGAGAGAAATAGAAAGGAAATTCACCAACAACTGACTGTGAAATTGACACACAACATACATACATGCATACATATAAAAAGAAAGAAATTGAAATTCCCCGGCAAAATAGATAAAAACAGAATTCGCCAAAACTTAGCGTAAATCAAGAACTAAAAAAACACCAAGCTACTTAATTTCATGGGCGCCAACTGCAACCACACGCCACCGCCGCCACCACCATCGTTCTTTTCACTACTTACCATAAAGGTGACGAAGCAAAACTGGCTTGCGGTATTTTCTAAAAATAGCACCAACAACATTAATAGTTGCTGTTGGTATCGTTGTTAGTGTGGCAGCAACGTCAGCAATAGATAAAAAAACAAAAAATTGCATTGAATGCTATCACATGAGTACAAACGTAAGAGCATGTCTCGTGCACAGCAGCGGCATAGAATAAAACTATGGACGGTTAGTTGCAGTGCCAGATAGGAGTACGCCAGCTAAAATTGCCATTAAATTTTCGTACAATAAAATACAGTGAAAATTAACTCAAATTGCTTTGCAGATTTTTGAATTTTCTAGCTTTTCGGAAGACTTCAAAATTTGAAGTCACCCAAGTTGAGTATTGCAATATTTTGAAATTGAAAGAAATGCTAATTATTGAAAATTTCTTCAACTTGATATCAGTGGAATTTTCTAGGCATGGGTCTTAGAGGGGTGACGTAGCCTGGAAGATCGTAGAAAATGGATGAATAGACAAACGGGCAATCTACAACGATCTTGCAGCCATGGCTCAGTATACCAAGGAATTGAGAGACCACGCACAGTTTATAAAATAATTCACAAGAAAAAGTTGGCACGAGTAAAATTATTATCAGAAAGTCTTTTAGTCAAATTTTAAGACTAAGTTATCTTTAATTGTGGTCAGGAGCATAATTTCGAACACATCCAATGTGTGTGTGTTTAATGCATAAAATGTAAAAAACAACATTTCTATACCATATTTGGCTGAATTTGATGGAACATTGTTTTTATTTTGTAATTTTTACTATTTAATTAATAGCAAACGTTTACTTGATTTAAAGTTTCAAGGTAAATAGCTAAGAAAGCTAATAGTTGTATACTATAGTAACTAAACTCTATTATTATTATTCCATGCTGTTGAACAACAGTGACTGATGTAAGTGCATGTGATCACATGCGCAAATATTCGATCCGATGATAATTTTTATTTCATATTTTGAGTTAATTTATTTTAAATATTAAAATTGGGTTTTTTAAACACTTAAATTTAAAATTTACAGTTTTTCATGATAATATGTACAGCTGAAGGTGTGGGTGAGGATTGCAACCCACATTTTCGGTCTAATTGACTAACAAATAATTTTTTCTGTATGCCTGCATTTTTGCATTTTCCCGTTGCGAACAAACTCGAAGTTTGTTTTTACCAATGTTGGTAGTATCGTGTTACGCTACAATTGTAATCATGTTTAACATTTTTAGTAAAAGAAATTCCTCTTTTTTTTGTTTATTTGATTTTATCGAAAACGTAGGTTAGGTTAGGTTATGGTGGTGGATTGGAAGCCCCACATCGAAAACGTAAGGTCCCTAATTAGTTTTTTCAAAAAACCAAGGCTGAAGAAAATAAAAACTAAATATCCATATTGTAAACAATAAATGATGTATGAAAAATAAGAATACAAAGTATTCGAGTTACTGCATTTGGTTGAAACAACACGAAATACGTCATGTCACGCGTTTTTACAATTACAATACGTTAATACGATTCATTCGATTTGCCCAAGTGCCGGGTAAAATAATATAAAAAACAAAAAATAAAAATTCGTTTGTCAGAGTCTTCATAGTTGTTGTGCATTGCGAAAGAGTAAAGCGAAAATAATAAATGAATAAAAAGAAAACTTGTTACTGTTGTTCGCTGATTATTGCAGCGCGATGTCTGTGTCTGTGTTGCTGTTGCTGTTGCACTTTTAATGCATTTCTGTGCGCCTGTTAACTGAGCTGAGCGTTAGTTTGCTTAAAAAACAACAACGTGGCGGCACAATAGTTGCAATGCAAAATAGTTTTCTTTTCTACCGTTGATGTTGTTATTGCTGGCTGTTGTGTTTTTCACAGCAACATCAACTTTTTTATTTGCAATCGGCCGGTCGATGTTTAAAAGGAAACAGACAAAACAAAAAAAAACGCTGTTTTTTAAGTAGGAATTGCAAGCGATTATAGACGCCAGACTGCAGTAGCTGTTGCGCGTTGACCCAAATAAAATTGTTGCACGACGAACCCGGATTTTAGAAACTTTTAAGCAGCTGGGCAACCAGAAAATCGAATCGATGTAAAACGACAAAAAGCACACAAATTTTAAACGCTTCACAAAACAAAACGCAACGAAAATAAAATAAAATAAAAGACTTGAACGAGTTGCAAGCAACTGTAATGAAAAGAAGTTGTTATTGTTGTTGTCACAAGACTTTTTCTTTTGGTTTTTTTTTCTTGAAAAGTAAGCGAAACGTCATAGTTGTTGTTGTTGTTATTATTGTTATGTTGCTGCTATCAACAACAAGCAAAGCATTTAATACTCGTATTATCAGCACAAACACAAAAACAGGGGAGGAGGGGGTTCGGCTGATGTATTACAAGAAAGTGCATGTCCAATCCAACATCAACTTCGTTCATTGATTATTAGTTACGGTCGGTGACGATTGAAAAATGTGAATGAATTTTGAAAGCCACTTAAGGCGGGCCTTTCTTAATATCAATAATTCCATACCACTAAAATTCAATAAAGTGATAGAAACATTTGTTTTTAAATTGGTGGCAGAAGTTATTGAGTGAAATAGAAACAAATTTTTTTTTATTAACCTAAGTTCATATATAGAAGTTTTTGAAAACTTCAATTATGTAAAGGAAACATCTCAAACCCACATTTGTTTTATATGAATTTAGCACCTAGGTTTAGCGATCAAAACAAAGCCAACAATATTCATGGGTTTAGCAGAAAGCTTGAAAATCAAACAGTAAGATTATTTGGAGGACTTAAAGGCCTATTGTGATGCCAGAAAAAGTGGCAGGCATTGGCATTTACATTTCTTTCTGCGATGATCGAAATCACTCCGGGATTCTAATAAATTTGGAAAGCTTTATGCGAGCTGTTCATCAAGTCATAATGCTCAGCAGTAACAGAAGGTCCTTCGCCATTCTCAAATAAATAATGAACAAAGGCACATCCAGACAATAATGCCCATCAGGCAGTTACTTTTGTACACAATGGCTTCTCGAAGTTCACTTGTGGGTTTTCAAACCCCCATTTATGGCGATATTGCTTATTCGCGTATCCACCGATCCAAAAATCGAGGTTCATTCAATGTCTGTTTTTCTAGCACCCAAACGGCGCATTCCATGGTAGTAGCTTCAATTCTTGTGTAATTTTAACTTTATATGGATGTTAAAACAAGCCCCAATGCTACATTTTTAGTAATACACTTATATTTTTTTAAAAGATGATACATAGGCCTTAACACATCCAAAACAGATGCAGTTCTTCAAATTTTCAAACAGTATTGTTTGCTCAGACAAATTCACAATTTGTGTAGAAAATTTTAACGCGTTAAACTACCCCTAAACTAAACAAAACCGTCCGCCAAGAACATAAACAACCACAATTCGAGAAAATATGACTTTAAGTTTTTACCTCTCTCTTCATCTCTTAACATGATTAATGCCAAGTAGGTCAGTCTGTCATTAATTTATTGCAAATTATTAAATATGAATAGCGCTTACTCACTACCTCATTGTTCTAAGCTCTGACGCATTTTTTTACCTAATTTAATCAACTCGCTTCGTGGGTGTTTTATTTTTATTATGACTGAATTGGTATTTCTACTCAGTTGTATGGATTCAAATGACTGATTTATTTTTTTAATGGGCTGCAATTAGTTGTGGCAAATAATTTGGCATTGTTGAAATTCCAGCAAAAAGAGCAAACCACCTTGAAACTACAGACGATTTCAATTGTTATTGCTTTTTAATGGTATTTAGGTTAAATTTTTGTAGCAGTTTTTTATTACATCATTGGCATTTAAATGAATTAAAATATAAATATCTAAGAATGTGTAGTAGTTATACCATGTAAATTATGTATTTATGACAAGCTGTCACGGATCTAGGAATCGGTCATGGAGGGGCTAAATTAGAAAAAGTAAAGAAACTGGGCGAATAGAATCTTCTATTTAGTGCTTTTCATAAGTGTAGAATTACTTGCCAAAGTAACAGACAGATTCCACCACAGGATATTGCGCCATTTTTTCACTGTCCAAATGACATGCTACTCAGCGAAAAGTAATCTTTTACGGACGTCCTGTTTGGACAGGTAAGATACTTTTTTGGATCTCTTTGCTTTTAAATTATTATTAATTAGCCTTTCCCGAATAGTCAAGAATTGGCGATATTTTTGACTTTCTTCCACTCGCTTCCTTCCGTAGAGTATATTTTATTGCATTTTCTACCATTCTCTTGGAGCAATTCAACGTTCTGGCTATTTTTCGTTATGAAAATCCGTTATCGTGAAGGTCTTTTATGTCTCTACGAAGCTTGACGGTGCAATGTCGACCTCTCCCCATTCTGAATCACTAAATTACATTATTTGGTTATTTTTTCAAATTATAATTTTAGATCATATACAATACCGTTATAACTTATAAATGTTTAAAAACCACAAAGTTTCAAAAATATAACTTACTTTATATTCGTGTCCTTATTATTTCGCACAGGCTAAAACTGAGCTCACTTCACAATACGATCAACAACTTCGAAACGACGAAAAATATTTTTACTCTGATAACGGTTCTTTACTGCATTGATATCCTAGCAAGTAATGTAATGCAACATTTTATCTCAAATTATTCAAACAGAAGCAGAGGTGTGTTTGAACTATTTTAATGTAATTGTCCCTATTATTGCACACACCACTGTATATCGACTCAGGTGGTGACGCTGATCAATAATATATATACTTTTCTATACCTGCCACTCCCCCTTCTATGCGTTACAAACGGAATGACAAAGTGAATATACCCTCTGTGTAGGGTATAAAAATTATAACAGACTATACACTCTGATAACACGAGCATGAACGTGCCTAATTTAAAAAGGCATCCTTATTACTACAACTATTACTTAAATATCGATGGATAACCGTAAATGTTGTAAAAGCAGAATTTTAAAGTACGAGAATTCATTTTTTAATATATAATACGTTTCGGTGAACATTCTCACAGTAGATTGACATTGAAACCCAGTTCTCATTTTGAGATCACAGATGTGTTAAGTTTACTTAACTCATTTACTGCAGTGAAATGTGTTTTCGTTATTAACTCTTTCACTACACAGATGTGATAAGTGCCTTTACCACATTTGTGAGGAGCAAAACCTCTGCTAAAATCGATTTTGTGATTTTATCACATCTGCGTAAATTGCATTTACTGAACAATAACAATGTTTACACGTAGTCAACCCAAATTTAAACTAACTGCAGGTCTGACTTCTACATCCGGTGTGTCAAGCAACTGGCTTTTAGTTTGAATTTGTTTTATTTCTTGTAAGTCTATTACAATTGAGCAAATTTAGACACTCTTAATATTACTATCGGTGATTCTTTGATGGAAAAGAATGAACCTACCTACGGTTTTCAGCTTCCATTTCGGATCGTTTTACAAAACTTTATTATTAGAATTTCTTTCTCCATAACACATTCAAAACTTGCTAAAATCACTGTATAGCACCAGCTTTTCAGTAAACATTTTAAACGTCGGTGTAATCATTTTAAATTTGAGGAAATAAATTGATTGGCCTTCAGTATAAAATATTGTAAGCGCTGTTTGTATCACATTAACGCTCAAACAAAAAAATAACAACAAGATCATCCAATAACTTTTCTGACCTCCTATGTACAGTAAAAAAATAAATAATATTTAGTAACTTCTTTTTTTTATGAGTTCCATTCATAAATATTTTTATAGATACTTCGTAAGTGATTTAATTATCGCTTACTTTGTAAAGCAATATACCGTTTTCGTTCGAAAAACTTATGTTTTCCCAGTAATGGGATTTTCTAAATTGATTAAGATTTTTTTTCTTTCAAACTTTGAAGTGCATTCTGTGAAAATTCTTAATGTGGGTTTCATTCAATTTTTGAGAGCGTTTAACTTAGCCTTGTTGTTTTCATTATTGATGTTTATTGTTGTCATGCTGCATTTCTGTGAGCCTGTTGCTTTAATTCGAAGCTCGCGTAGGTTTGAATGAAATTCTTTTGAGTTTGGTTGATGTTTGCTGCTCGTTAGTAGTCAGTCGCTGATGTTTATTTAATACTTCAAGCGATGTTTGCTTTATCTTATTGTTGTTGTATAGTTTCTTTTGATTGTACTCAATTTTTATGCCAGACAACATTCCGTTCTAGTTATTGTCGATTATCATACAACAACAACTATCACTAAATTCAGCCCACAACATTTTGCTGTTGTGCATTTCAAACACAAACAAAATAAATAAATAAAATTGCTGCGGCTTTTTTAATTTTTTAAGCTAAAGATATCTTCCGGTCTTAAGAGCAACGCATTAAGGCTGCGCTTTCAACTTTTGAACATAGCCGAAGTAATTATATTGTAAGTGGCTTGGCCGAAAACTTAATAACTTATAGCAATTTGACAAGTAAAAATAGTAGAATGATTTTTTCGATCAGGTTAATGAATTCCTTGTTGATTTTTTTATGTATTAAAACATTTTGAAAAGCAGGTTGCAAAAGCAAAAAGAAAAATTTTTAATTAACTGGATTTATGTAGTTAAAAAAACGCGTGATTTTTGTATATCAATAGCATCAAATTCAAATACTGTGGGTGCAGTCTTAAGGTTCTGAGTTCGATTCCAAATGTTAAGTATGCACATTTTTTTTAACAGAATAAAAATTTCAATAACTTTTAAACAGATATCAGGTAAAAACAACCAGCTTTCATGACATTAAAACATGCGCATTTCAAGTTGAATTAACGACATCCTGTTTTTTTCTCAGTGTGTATATATACATCCATACTGATTAAGTTTTAAGTCTATGCGTTTACACAAAGATATAGGGTGTACAAATTATTTCCGATAGTGTTTTTGCTGTTGTTGTTGCTGTCATTGCATAATTGTACATAATACAAATTAATTTACTTGTGCCCCCAGTTTTGTTTGTTTTAACGCGGTTTCACTCAAATCTCCATATGTTCCGTATATACTTTTATTTGTATTTATTTTTGAATTATAATAATTTAAATCAGCATGTTTTGAAAACGCATTGTATTGTACAATGAATGCATTTAATTTTCTTGCTACGTTTTCTTTATATTTCGAGGTTGTTTACCTTGTTTAAAATTTATTTATGCATTTAAAATTTTATTTATCACGATTTAATAAAATTAAAATTAATGGAATTTTAACAATTTAACCCCTTTAACATAAGTTGACATTTGTTGTCTATGATATTAACGAGTTTTCGAATTAAGAAAAAAAAAAAATTAGGTAAAACATAACTTTTTTTTTTTTGTTAATAAAACTGGAATGACGTGTCAAAGACGTCATGTGGCTTTAAAAGTCAATTAGCATCATTTATCGTTTTTCCCCTGTTTATATTAAAGATTAAGTTTCACACGGCTGCGCTTAATAAAATTATTATTGAAGATTTTTATTGAATCTTGTTGAGCACTTTAAAGTCTATACGACTAAGGAAAAATCTATTGTTATTCTCAAATGGAGAGGGGTCAACCATGGCACATATCACACCTCATTTGAAGAAAAGTTTTTAGTACAAATATGTAATCTAAAGTTATATGTAGTACAAAGAAATAACTTTCAAATAAGATACATACCATTGCTGTGGAAAATATATTTTACTTTTGACTATACTTCCAATTAAACATTCGGAATAAAGGTGTCGGTACATATCTCAATCCAAAAATCCGATTTCGTACATTTTTTCAAATCAATTGAGTATTAAAAAATAAAGTAATACGAACTGCTCGATGGATTTTGTTTTTTTATTTCTTATCAGTTAACAAGTTTTAGTAAAAAAATGAATGCTTAGTGACAAGATCTTTTATATGAAGCGCAATGTTTAAGGCCTTATCTCAATAAACAAAACTTTAAAATAAATTACATTACAATTTTAAATGTTGCCCTCTAAGATGAAAATATACAATTTTTAAGTTTTGCCTTCAAAGTTACAATATTAAAAATAAAAATTTATTTAATAACTATGGGAAGTAATCTAGCTATACGTTTTACACGAATTATTCACGCTGAAATAAAATTCCATTAAAATGAGTGTTTTGGCTTGCAATACAATCAAAAAATAAAATAAAAAAAACAAAGTCAATAAATTTAAAACACTTTAAGCTATGACAATCTCACACCTGTATAACAATATTTACACCCACCGGAATAAGAGTTGATTTAAATAATCCCAAAAAGTTTGATTCTGGGATAATACAGTGCAGTCGCGGAACAGGAAATAAAGTTTAACTAACTCTTATAAAAACTTTTCAAAACTAACACAAATATTTGAATTGAAAATATGTAATGGAATAGGTATGCAAATATGAAATACTGAATTTAAGGCACTAGATGTTAGGATTGACCAAAAATAAACATATTATAATAGCGAAAGAAACTATAATTTAGTCCAAAAATTCTTGAAAGAAAAATTGTTTTTAGATATCGCACAGTTTGAAAAAGAGTATATACCAGAGAGGATGGTTTTATTTCGGAAATTGGTGTAAGTGTAGTTGGTCACTGAGTGATACTAAATTTAATTGACCATCAAAAGATCTATAATATTGCTTTACCCATCCTTTTGAGCAAAGTTTAAAAAGTACATTTGATTGACCAATATTATTTTTGTTTACTCAACGTACGTATATTAAAAAATATATTCAAAAAATAATTGTATGTAAAAACGATAAAAATATACTACTATAATATATTACAATGATTTAAATCATTCCCACTTGTAACGGGTCTGCACTGCAGATATATGTAGTTACTTTCAATTTTTCCCATATTTATTTCTTAAATATTTTTTTAGCAAAGATGTATACATAACTGAATGAATATAATATATTATAGTTATATCTTTCCTTGTTTTTGAGAACACATATTTTGCAGCATTGTTTATGGACTATTCCCTGATTGAAATTGTACACATTAAGGCCACCCGGTGGTCTAGGATCTTAGACAAATCGATTTTGTTTTTTTTTTTTTTAATATTGCGAAAGTACAATCTTTTGAGAATATACTGTTAAATTTTTGTAATGATATTGACAGTATTTTAGGTTACACAGCCTTTATAGCAGGTAGCGAACGGTTGGCCCGCGTACGAAAATAATCATACGTAAAGTTTTAAACTCATTTTTATCGAAACTACTTTTTTCTGCTCGGCGGGATAAAAATAAAAAAAACCTTCATCCGATTCATCTCAAATTTGAATATGTTATACAGAATTGCAGTGGCCATAGCCCGTGCCTCGTAAAATTTTTTAAATTAATAATTTCTTATTTTTTACGTAAGAAAACTAGATTTCAATAACCCGCCATTTTGTCAAAAACTTTTTTTTTAGTTCTTGAAGCAGAGGCCATAGCTACACTCATATAGATTAATAATTTCTTTACTTTTTATTTTTCTGATAAGTGACAGAGCTAATATTATACCCGCCGCACAGGTACCTTTTTTTGAAGGGGTCATCTTCAGCGTCAATTTTTATATAGTTAATATTGTTTTTTGATTATTATAAAAATGTTGTATGCTCCGTGAGTGATACAATATACCTGCAAAGTTTAATTGTCATTGATCATTATCTTCACCTTCAAAAAATTTTTTCGAAATGCCTTAAATTTACGGGTGCTAGACCACCGGGTGGCCTTAAGTAATTTTTAAATTTTTGAAATGCCAATAATTGATTTTCATGCTAGGTATAAATGCATATCGAATATTTGAACATATGTAAGTACTTAACTACTGATTACCATCTAACTAGTCTCGCTGGTAAATGCTATTACCACGTATGCTCTAACTACAATAGTTACTGTGAAAATAATAAAACAAAACCATAAAACAGGTGTTATTCAAGGGGTTATTTCAAGGAATCGGAATTTTTGTTCACAAACATTGATTAATAATGGAAGATTAAAAAACAACCAAACATCAATTTATTTTCTTTAAAGTGTTGATAAACTTAATGTAGTTTTTTGCTTCGAGCAGTTTGCAATTATTTATAATAAGTTAATTAAAATTTTTTTCCAACTCGCATCATAAAATCATATGATTAATGTTTTGACAATTTTAACTTAAAATACATATTGATAAAGTTAAGAAAACAAACACTTTGCACTAATTATTAACTACTATAGTTATATGCTAATATACTTTTTTATTAGTTACAAATATCTCTTAAGTTAATAATTCGATTCGAATGAACAATTGCAGTACGAGCAAAGAAATAATATGCCTTGAAATAACAAAAAAAATTAACCCACAAAAAAAAACATCACTATTAAAAAAATGAAATAGGTTTCAATGAAAAAAAAAAATTAAATTCGAAACCTCTTTTGCAGCAAAATAAGTTTAAATTTAAAAAAAGGTCCATCAAATTTAATTAAATCTTGAAGTTATTGATCAGAAGCAAATTAATAGTACAAATAAATTTAGTCGCCCCTCAAGTCTTTGCGCCCGGGGCAGCCGTCTCCTTCTCTCTCTAGCTACGTTACTGAAGGTAGATTAAAAAAAAATTTAAAAAAATAAAACAAATGTGATAAAAAAATGTTATCACATGCATTTCTACACTTTGGACTCAAAACTCATTAAAAACGTAAATAACAAACACAGGTATTTAAATCAGAAACAATCGAGTTTTACAAATTTTTGCTTAGAACAAAGAAAAGAAATCTTAGAAGTCTACCTTAAAAAATTTGAGTGTTTCACCTACGCCCTTACATATATTTTAAGCTTTTATCACACATGTGATAGCAAAGCAAATAAGTTGATAAGCAAATTTTGATTATGATAATTTATATGGGTTAACTGCATGTCCAAATATATGAATAAAATATACATGAATGTATATATGTGATACAAGTGATACAAGTTCAAGAGAAATTTCCCCATTGTTGAACACAAAGACTATAAGAACAACAATAAATATTATCCTTAATGTACATAATTAACCGAGAGAAGCACATTGTGCTAAAAGAATCTGATCATCGTTATATTCTGATATCTGTGTAAGCAATAAACTGTCATAAATAACGAAAGAACTTCGAGTTTCACGTGTTTTCAGCTCTTGAAAATAATTTTTGTAAACTACACTTTTAATGGCAAATATTTTGAGAGCCACCGTATACAAAAAAAGTACCTAAAACGCTATATCTTGGCACCACAGGTAGGTTTTTTCTACGTTTTAGTAAATCGAATTTTTCGTAAAATTTCAACAAAATCGGACATAAACTTTGTCTGCGCCGTTTACAGTTTTGAGTTAGGAAGTTGAAATTTTGGAACAATGATTTTTGAGCCTCAAGCTAAAATATAGGCAAAAAATAAAATCCATCCACAAAATTAAAAAAAAAAACACCGTGATGCAGGGATGCACAAACTAAGGCCCGCGGGCTAAATTGGCCCGAGGAGTTTTTAAAAGTGGTCCGCCAGTGTAGTTTATAAAACTGTCTCCACATCAGGAATTTTTATTATGCTCCTTTCAATCTGTTTACTCTTTTCACCCTTTCACTGCACAAATGCAAGACGAAGAGGAAACGCATGCAAAATAGTAATGGTGAAAGAATATAATTTCACGTTTACAACGTTACTTTGGCCCCCGGCATGATACTTTTTAATTTTTGTGGCCCCACTTCGAAAATAGTTTGTGCAAGCCTGCCGTAATGTATATCGGTCATTCTTTTATTAAACGCACACTTGTATTTTTTGACTTTTTTAACATTTTTTGAAACCAAATATCTCAAAAACTATAGGAGATATGATGAAAAATCATTTAATCGTTTTTGTTTAGAAATACTTTAACTTTATAAAAAAAATTACAAAAATTTAAATAAATTTGCTTAAACATTAATTTTTTAAAAAAAAAAATTTTCTCAAAATATTTTCAATATAACACCTTTTGTTTTTTTGATTTTTTTATATGTTATTCCTCAATTAATCATAAGAATACATGTGCTTTCATATCGAAATTCCCGCCATAACTTTGGAAACTACAATTTTTTTACTGATGATTCGCATTATGTTTTTTCAACATAAAATTCGGCATAAAATTTTTTTTTTTTGTAATGTTATTTTCAATCATTCCTAAGAACGAATCTGCATTCAAACCCAATATTCTCCATAGCTTTGGAAAATATGAGTTTTTCATGAAGGCGCGCATCAGTCTAATTGTATGAATTGTATCATATTTTCCAAAGTTATGTTGGGAATTTCGTTTTGAATGCAGATACATTCTAAGGATTGATTGTAAATAACATAACAAAAAAAAAATTTTATGTCGATTTTTTTTGTTGAAAAAACATGGTGCGCGTCATTAGTAAAAAATTCGTAGTTTCTAAGGTTATGGCGGGAATTTCAATATGAAAGCACATGCATTCTTAGGATTGATTGAGGAATAACATATAAAAAAATCAAAAAAAAACAAAAGGTGTTATATTGAAAATAATTTGAGAAAAATTTTTTTAATTAAAAAAATTAATGTTTAAACAAATTTATTTAAATTTTTTTAATTTTTTTTATAAAGTCATGGTATTTCTAAACAAAAATGATTGAATGGTTTTTCATCCTATCTCCTATAGTTTTTGAGATATTTGGTTTCAAAAAATGATCAAAAACGTCAAAAAGTTTATTAGAAGAATGACCGATATGTACATTAGACCTGTTCAGAAATTTACGAAATATGAATTTTTTAATGGGCTGAAAGCTTATCTGAAAGCTCTATGAATTTAAATAAAATTTGCATAACAAAAATTCAAAAATATTTCTGTTAGATAATGTGCTTTTGGCCGGAAGGTCGAGTTCGGGTGTTAATCTGAATGTTAAAAGGTTCTCTCAGAAACACATAAATAACTTTTATTTTAGAAAATATTTCAAAATAAAAATAATGCAGTTTCCCTATGTTTAGTCTAATTAACCAGTTCTTAAGAGCAGAAACTTTTAAAATTGTTTCAATTCTATTTTACAACACTTAAAACATATAATTTTAGATTTTTTTCTGAAATTTCAACTCCAAGGGAAAAATTTTCAAATTTTCAACATTTAAGCTTATGTAAGCAATTTCTTGAAATTATTGATGTGTCTCACAATCCCAATTCCTCCTTCATATCTGACATAAAAATTATTAATAGCTCTTTTTTGCACCAGTGTTTCCTGAAATGCAGACATATGCAAATGACAAAGTGATTGAACTCTGATGACAACATATTGCAAATGCATAAAGTATCATTGGTTGTTGTTGTAATTTATAAATACATACGACATTACTCGCAGCTATCAATAAAAATCAACTTTTTTCCACTGTAGATTATGGTCTAGCATAAATTCTATAATATGGTTATGTTGGAAATGTCATTGCACTATTAAGAAAATTTAACCGCTGCGATTAAACTATGTACTCTGTGCAAAGGAATACAACAAATATTTATCACAAATAACAAAAACTACAATATAAACAAACAACACAAACGCTGGGCAGTGGGGCAACGCACTACCTAGCTGTAGTTTTTTTTATTTTGTTGTGTATTTTTACTTTTGTCATTATGACTGGCAGTCACATTCTAGAGGTCGTTCTGTGTATGTGGCGCCAATGTTGTTCTATTCTTGTTTTAATGTTAGTGGCTGAACATATGCTACACGTTGTTTTGTTAACAGGTGGTTTTGCCCTACGGTGGTTTTTGTTTTTATTGCTGGTTTATTTATTTATTTATTTTTGTTTTAAATAACCAAAATGTAAATTAAACATAGGCAAAAAAAAAACGTCTGAACGACGGACAATGGCGTCGTTTTATCTAATCATTAACCTCATCGCTTTTCTATTTCTTGGAAGTAAACAAAAAAAAAATGGCAAAAATAGAAAGAATGTAATAAAAAGAAGTGCAAACCCCAACTAAAATAAATGCGAAAGTGTTTGCCTATCTGTTGTTAAGCACTGGTCTGATTTTGTCAAAAATTGGTAATCAGGTCCCTTGTTGCCCAACAAAAGACATAGGTTACTTTTTATTCCGACAAAATTATCTAGGGCGTGACACCTTTAATACAACAAAAACAGATAAAGCCGTATATCTTGACAATTGTAGCGGTTACGGTTGTGAAATTCATCACATGGCTATACAACTAACAATAAGTATAATTGAGGAGCGTCGGAACAAAGACCGATAAATGACATTTTCACTTTTTTTTGTTAATGATATCAATTGGTTGTTCTCCTACATATCTTTCTCTATCGTCAATGTATCCTGGTCGGAAATTGATAAATCCGCTCCAAATCCTTCCGTAAAATACCCGGATCTGAACATAAACCGATAAATCCTTAGCATCTTTCATTGTTGACTCTTTTGATTCTGTCAAAAACTGTCATATCCATAGATTTGAAGTGCGGCACATGACCTAACTATTAAGGTTTAACATAGAGGAATGCAAGGGAATATCTGCACCATTACATATAAATCAAAAACTATATATACATAAAAAAAACCATACCTACAAAACAAGGAGGTTGACGGGATCGTAAAAACTTTTTTTATAATTTTTTTGTTTGTCCGGATTTCACTGTTCGCCACTGTATATGTTCGTTGATTTATTAGTTTTCTATATTTTTACAGGGTAGCGAAAACTGACCTAAATATATGGTTTCAAATCGTTTTGAATTTTTTTATTGCAATGTTTTGCAATCAAGACTTAAGGAATTTAATATTGAACGGTACACAACAGTACGACGAACGAAATCATAATTTTGACGCGGCTTTTACATTGTTGTTACATTGTTACTTACTTATATGTACTGTTTTAAAGTGTCTATCTAAAAGGATTATTGGCATATATTTCTTTGAAAATGAAGCCAAGTCACAGTTAATCAAGTCAGTCAAGTCAAGTCAGTTAATCAATTGTGCTCAATATAAGATGGAAAATTTTTGTGACCAGCTATCCAAAGCCACACACAACTCTGGTTTCAATAGAATGGAGCTACAGTCCTTTGGATCTATGTATTTGAAAAAGCAAAGTAGTTACGTTAATAAGTCAGCGACTAGCACTCAGCTGAAAACCAATATTTACAATCAAACCAATGCCAAAACATTTGAAGTTTTACGGCAGGTCATGACAGAATGACAGAAAACTGTCATCATTTGCGAGGTTAGTTCAATAAAGCTCCCTTTTAAAAAAAATTATAACTAAGTTTGAAATAAAAAAAGTATAACGAATTCAAACCATAAAGGTTTATTTTTGTGTCACCCTATAGTAAGCTATGTAAAGTTTCACCGTATATATTTAATTTTAACACTTTTCAAGCACTTTATTAGCAAAGCAGTCACTCTTACCTTGTTGCTAAGTGATTTTTTTGTATATTTTTTCTAATTTCCAAGCAACTGCATTAATATAAATGGAGAATAACTAACAACCACGGCGATAATAAAATGTGACAATTTACTTTAACTTTTAATAGCTATTTTACTTGTTACATTTATTAATATGCCCTTTAGTATTATAAGATTTACATACTGGCGCCACATATAAAATTGTAAATATGAACGGAACTGATTAAATTCACTGACGTCGATTGCAGAATTTCAAACTTTAATCACAGCTGTTAAGCCAGAGTTTACTTGAACCAAACATTTAATAGCAAGCGAAATAGCTGTTTTGTTTTTAGTAATGAAAAATAAAAACTAATGCCCGGTTTCACCAAAATCAATCTCTTTTAACTAACAGGCTTTTAGAATTTATAAAGCTGTTAATTCTGTTTCACCAACATTAGAAGTTGTACTTTTAGCTAACAGCCTGTTAGCCGAAAGAATGATACAGAAATGCCTTACACAAATCTCTGATTGTATAGTATGCGAAAGAGTGAAACTAAAATAATTTTTGTTGATTGACATATGCCAAACAAATTAATGTGTCATTCAAAATATTTTCAAAATATAAACAAACTTTCATAAATTTAACAGCAGAAAAACGGCTTGTTATTTTATCAGGTTGTTTAACAGGCTGTTAGCGCTAAAAGTGTTTGGTGAAGCAAAATTAGGTTATTTTAACTTTTAACAGCCTGGTAAATTTTAAAATTGATTGGTGAAATCGGACATAAGTTTTTATAAAATTTTCCCGACGTTTCGTTAATCGAATTAAGGTTTCTTCAGGCGATTTATTTGAACAAAATGAAAAAAGGATTAAAGTTATGGTTCGAAGACCACTTGTTTACGGAATGTTACAATATACAATTATGTATTATAAACTATGCGAAATTTTTGTGTAATTAAGAACTAGTGCAACAATAGTATTGAACAAGCCCAAAAAGAGCTAGTAATAGCTCTAACTATCGAGAACTCTATAATTGTTTAATGTTTTTGTCTTAGGATAAGATAATTGATTATCTTAGTACTAGATACAATAGTCTCCTTATACGTTAACATTATACCACCCTAGAACTCGATATCCTTAATGATAAGTCCGGTCGTGAAACTCTTCGGTAAAATTTCGATTTAGAAAGTAAATTTTTGATATCTAATGGCGTTAATAATGAGAATATCTCGAAATTTTATTGTGCTAGAAAGATTCTAAGACCAGATTTGGATTCTGTAAAAGTAAAGTAACTAGTTATTAATATTTTTTATCGAATATAATACATTATGAAAAATCAAAAATGAAAAAAAAAAAATAAAATCAGTGATTTTGTATTTAAAACTAACTATATAAAATTTTAAAGGGTCACGAAATTCTCGCTTTAAAAATGTAGGTACATATATTTAAAAAGTAACAAGGTTCCAACCGAAACTAAATATTTGTCAACCATTCCATTACAAGGTCTTCTAACTTTTATCATGCCACTAATGCTAGAAATAGTGGACAAAGTCTAATCTAATCTTTTTTAAAGAAGCCATTAAAAAACTTAACTAATTTTAATATTCTACCGGTTCGCCGACCGATCCATCATGAACAGACCACCAACAGACTAATTATTTTTTTTTTGCTTGCTACTTATCTATACGATAAACGTTCGTATTTTTCTATTATGAACATACTACATGTTTACGGGAGAGTATAATTTATTGTTGATATTTATTATAAGTTTTTCTTTACAAACTGTTTGTGCACTCTTTAAAATTTACCCTTGAAAAATCAGCACAATATATTTAGTGTATATAAAACAACAACAATGTCATATCTCGCTAAATACAAGTCGCTGAAAAATAAATTTAATAATTAGTGCGTAATTTCAAAAAAAAAAAATAAAATCAAATTTGACGCAAAACTACTTTTTAATGCTTTCTACTGCGATGCCATGTTGCCAATTTTGACTTTTTTCTCCTTAGTGTAGGTTATTTTATTATCTGTTCTGTTCTTATTCTTTTCTATTTAAGTTTTGTTTTTTTGAATTCGATATTTGTGACGCAACTGTTTTACGGCAAAATTCAAGAATCATTGACGTATTTTGCGAAAACATGTGAGTTTTGTTATTTCTGAAATAATGGAGTTTGTACTTTGCTTTTGTACTTTAAAAATGTTCTTTTTTTAATTTCATATGTATGTACTTGCATTTAACATACTTAAATGTACCTTATGTTTAAAAGATATTAAGTAAAAAATTCCGGGGGAACATATTTTTTTTTTTAAATCTTGGGAATAACGTCCGGTTCGAGGGACATTAAAATTTAAAATCTTATCTTATAGTAGTCATTTGGTTAAAAAAAAAACGAGGTGTCCTAGAAAGTTTTCCGGGAGTTTTGAAAATGGGTAATTTTTATAGATTCGATGTGCTCCTTCCGAATATCAATTTTACTACCTCGTATCTTTGCCGCTCGTACACTTCGCGGCGCTTGCTTGTACGCCAAAACTATTGATTTTACGAAAAAAAGACTGAGATAAAATTGTAGGTAATTTCCTCTAGTTTTATTTTGTCTATAAATGTTTTTATTGTAAAATGCGTCGGAAAGGAGATATTGTCAAAAGACTGATTTTTGGTGCCATTTTTCCAATATGGCGGCGCGAGCGGCAAAGATACGAGGTAGCAAAATTGATATTCGGAAAGAGCACATCGAAATCTATAAAAATTACCCATTTTCAAAACTCTTGTTTTTTAACTTTATTTTTATGTTATGTATGTTACTTTCGACACTTTATATTTGGCATTTAATTTTTTTACCACGTCCGGTTCGTGGGTTAATTAAGGTCACTTGTGGTTAAATGTGTCAAAAACAACGATTTCGACCATTTTATTAAGAAAAAGTTTATTATCAAAAAAAGAGTTTTTGCTCATCCTATTACTTAAGTTGTTTTACTTTTAATTTCACATGTTTTCGAAAGTCGATTTAGGGATTTTCCAACTTATGCAACTTTCTAGAAACGCTCTATTCGCAACATTTTATATCTCCTAAACTAAACACTAACACTATTATTTTTTTCGAACTAGGAGGCACGTATACAAAATACGCTAAGGCAAAAATTTAAAATAAAAAATAAACTTAAACCTGAATTCCCACTCGAGTAAGTCCGTTCCTAAGTATTATAAGAAACTTTAATAAAATAACACCCATAACACAGCAAAATCTGTGTCAACTTTGACGGCGCTGCAATGTTAAACATTGAAATTTGGGTGGAGTACAAACGAAGGAGGTAAAAATAAAAACACAACAAGAAGCGATGCTGACGACGACGATAGCAACTCCAACGAAGTTACTAGAGCGCCAAATGCAAGTGGAGCCGGTCCTCGGTCACACTAAATTTTACGAGAAAGAAGACCAAGAAAAACGTGAGCTAAAAGAAACTTAAACAAGGGTGTAAACTAACTAGTCAATGGCAAAAGTTGAGGTTTGCGCTGGCGCAAGCAGGAAACGTCCAATTAGTTTCTGTGGGCTGGGGTTTAGGAAGGAGGAGGGAAACAAGTTTCGTGCCACGACAGCGGTAGCACGAAAATTTAACGTGGTTTATTAGGAAAAACGAAAAGAACAAAAACGTGCTACCGCGCAGCATGTGACTTGAATTTGAAATATTTTTACATAAAGTTGGTGACTGTTTTTTTCCCAAAAATTATCTTCTACTTACCGTCGAACCATCCTCACATAATCCAGCTTCGAATGATTTTCTTTCGAAAATATCCAGCAAATCGTGTAAATCCTTCTGCGTTATATCCGTTGCAGTTGTTGTTGTTGTGTTGGACATTTTTCCGTCGATGCATTTATTTTCAGCCTCTTCCCTCAGTATTGAAAAATTTAAACAAAAACTTAAAGTCGAACAAAAAATCTACGAAAAACCAAACTTATTCACTTATTCACGTTTTTTAAATTCTTTCTTTTTTGTACCACAAAAATTCACTGCATTTATGAAAAAAACACGAAGTTCAAGTTTTAGAACTTGGATTTTGTTTGTATTTTTTATATTTCAATTTAATTTAGCGTCGTCAATTTGTTGACGTAATTAAAAAAAGGTTTTGCGTAGATAAAAACGCGATAACGTTTTTTCGACGCTGCAAAAATTCCTTGCTTTTGCACTTACTTGACTTTAATTTTTAACAGATTTAATAACTCCTTTTTGCGTTTTTAATTTTCTCACATATAAAAAATATTTATTTTCACTTTTTTCTTCTTCTTTACCCCAGAGTCATGAACAACCGAGACTGTGTAAAAAATTACGTAGGAATGTCAAAAGCACTCAAATTGTATGAATTGATAGGCGTAGCGTTTTCTTCGAAAAGCAAAAACAAAATGCATTCCAGCTTCAGGGTTGCAATTTCATATATAACACTAATGTCATTAATGTCTCATTTTCCAGTGTCTAATTTAAAGAGCTAGCTCGCCGTTTACACACACAAATTCTTGCCGAAAAGTTTCCTCGTTTGTGGTCAAGAGGGTATAAGCCAAAGAGACGAGGTAGAAAATTTGTCGTATTTTGCAAATGCCAAGCAAAAACCACAAAAGAGAATAGACAAGAATTTGTTTCACCGAAGTCAGCCGTCGCGGCATATACGTCTATAATATATCCAACACCTGGTTTGCTAGCCACAGTAATTTTACATAAAAGGATTTAAAACTCCCAAAAATCCAACACCGGATCCGCGGTGTCTTCGGTTCTATTGAAAATCGTCCTTAAATTGCTTTCAAAAACCATCAAAATCAAATGTTTAAGTATCGATATTTCGAAAACCAAACTAGGTATCGATTTTTTTTATTTAACATTTTCGATTTATTTCGAGCTGTACTATTGAAATTGCGAAAACTAAACGAGATATTATTTTTTTTTATTTAACATCGAGGCGCCACGGAAATCGTAATCGTGCCATTGTTCCTAACATAAATTAAAGCCAGACCATAACTCGAAAACTAAACGAGATATGCATTTTTTTTTACCTTTTTGGTTTGATATTGACGTGTGTTATCGAAAAAATAAAAAAATCGAGGCGCCACGGAAATCGTAATCTCCCCAGAACAATTTTAGAATATCTGAGTTTGTATAAAAAATGTTTGATACATTTTTACATGTGACCAACCGCTTTCATGATAAAATTTAAAATAATGCAAAACCTATTTTTAACCTTTAATCTTGAATATTTTGAACTAGCGAGATTAGCGGTTTTAATTTTTTTTTTTGCAAAATTGTCTTATCTTTAACTTTTGCACAGATTTAATTTGTGTCCGGTTAATAGGAGGCGCGATAATAGCGAGAAACTGTTTTTGGTTACCTTTGACCTTGAATATCAGTATGTCACAGAAAATTTGACCTTTCCGCATCGATTGGTGAAAAAAAATTTTTTTCAGAAATAGTTCCAAAATAGTCTCTCCGGGGGCCGTTTCAAATTATGTTAAAAACATTTTTCCCGAACATAATTATCCCCTATCATAACCCCTTAGGGGACTCCCCTGCAAAAATGACATTCTTGTGAAATTATGAAATTGGCTTCCCCCTCTTCCCAAATACCTCTGGAGTGGCAAAACGCTAGACCAACTCGCATTATTTTTACTCTCCTAAACTTTTCCCTTGACACACCTACCTACTATCTGCCACCCTTTTGGGAGTCCTCCTACAAAAAACACAAAAAATTTCATTCATAGCTCCCCCGGAGTGACCCGTAGAGGGTTCATATGTATCACCAGGTCCTATTATATTTTCTTCTCCAATATTTTTCCCGAACATACTTACATTCACACATGTATTTGAACGGCAGGAGTGACAACACCTCACAGAAAACGCAGCCTTAAGGTGAATATGTTATCGGCAAAACTAGTTTTTAGGATAAAATAGTTTTTCCTCGACCAAACTAGTTCATCCAGTTCAGCCTAGAATAAACTATGGTAATTATTTACTTTAATTGTCTCACTTCCGATTTTCTTGACATTTTAGTATGTTAGGGTAAGTGGGTGACCTTCGGCCGCGGATCAGGGTTTACATTCTCCAATATTTTCCATACTGACTTCGCGGCGGCCTTCGGTCAGATTTAACCTCGTTCCCCTCTGTCAAACTACATACATTTTTTGAGTGAAATTTGAGTGGGGTCTGATGTTGAACTCAGGAGCCTTTGCATTCTTCATAAAAATTTTCACTCCGCGGAAGCATAAAAGACTGTTCCTCTCCGTCGAATCACATTTTGACTTGAATTTTGACTGATTCTTCGAGTGGGTCTGATGTTTCCGCGGAATGAAGATTTTTATTGGGGTTTTAAACTTTTCACATTATACAGTCAGACACCTATCAGAGACAATTTAGATCACTTTGCAATCTGAATAAAAAAATGTTGATTTTGCGGAAACATCAGACCCCCACTTAAAATGTCACTAAAAAATCGTCTCTGACAAGATGAACTTCGCCCAAATCAAACGGCCAAAATGTAAATGACAAGCGCTTAAGTGGAAGTCACAGCGTTGCAGGAAACGCAGTTGTCCTAAATCCTTATAGTAATCGCTGGAACGAGAAATCCGTGAATCAGGGAATTGTTGCCGGGCTTGTTTTCCGCTCTGAAATATAGTTGGAGTAACACTCCAATGTGCAGTTACAATCAGCACACATAATAGCTAATTCAGATGGCAAAAATTTTAATTTTAAGAGTTTTGCAAAAAAAATAACATAAATAAAACTGTTATTTATTAATAGTTTATTGAATTTTGTTTTATGTTAATATATAAAAAATGAAAGGCATAACTTAAAATGTTTGTCGTATTGTTTAAAAAACTTCACAAACAGGCGTATCTGTTTACTTTTCTTTTCAATTATTGAGTTCCATGTTAAACATATATATTTTTCATAAAAAACGAATAAAAAAATTGTATATGTATAACTAATATAAAAAGTTCTTTAGATACACAGTTAATTTTGTATTTTTATAATTTACGTGACTCGTTAAGTTTTTTATTTGGAAAAGTCTTAAGTTTTTCAAAAGTTTAGTTTTTGGAAATAGTTGATTTTTCATAAAACTATACATATATTTTATAAAAATGTACAATTTTTTAAAATTTTTATTGTCGAGTTACGGCAAATTTAAATTGCTAATTAATAAAATACTTATTTCGAATCGTGAACATACATTGTAGATATTTCTCTACTTCTAATAAAGTATGAGCAGAGACAATAAATTAAACAAACTTTGCAATTTAAACAAAAATTTTCATTCAGCGGACGCCATGAAATCACCCCTCAAAAAATATATGTGATTTGAAGGAGGGGAACGGAGTCCGATATTCCCGTGGAATAAATTTATGAGATTACAATGTCTCGTAAATTTATTGTCTTTGGACAACCTTCGTTCCCCTTCGTAGAATCACATTTCTGAGTTAGACGCAAATGTTTTCGAGGATGGATTTCTAAAGGGAAATTGGGAAGTCTTAAAAATGTAGTTGTCTCTGGTATAACTTTAAAATATTATTTAATAAAGTCAATTCATTTTAAACAGTTAAAAATAAGGGACTATATAATTTTTATAGCATTCAAATTTCGCTTTGATTTTCAACTATACTTGGATTTCTCTATTATGAAACAGATTCCTAATTCAAAATAACGCGATTTCTGCGAAACAAAAAATGCTCAAATTATCATCGCAGTTATGATATCGTTAGTCAGGTGAACTCCAGCGCTATAGCGGGAGTGTTGTTTTGCTTCGATTTGAAAAAATTATTAAGGCACTTAAATTTTGAGCATTGCTTATTATACGATTGTAAAGTAATTTGTATATGAAAAGCTTATTATAGACATGTTTGTTTTAAAAATACACGATACTTTTTTAATTTTCGATTACGGAACATTTCATATTAGAGTTGTATATTTATGTTTTTTTAACTTTTTCAGATATCTACATACATCGCAATAATCGTTTAACTGTCGGTTTTCTGAAGACAGATATGTGTTTTAGGATTTGGACACATGATTGTGATTCAGTGTTCGATGCTTGGATTTAGTAATACTAAGTTATTTTTTTATTTTCTATAGAAATATATCCAGACTCGTTATTTCATAATTCGGTATCTATTTAAAAATTGGGTTCACTTTTTGAACTATTAAGCTATGTTAGTACATGTATTCAATATATGCAGTAACACACTCGGTACAAAGTTTTTTTCAAATACCAAAATCGAAGATTGAACAATTAACGAAAACTATCGTACTCGAAATCGTAACGATTCGAAAACGATACCATTCGCGTACACAACGAATCAAAAACGAAAGTTCGTTCAGTAATAAAAAAAATTTGTTTTCGTAAACGCCTTCTGGCCACTTCAAACGATTCAGCATGACGTTAATCATCGTTTGCAGAAAATTTTTAAGGCGTTTATATTTCCTAAAAAATTTAGATTGTTAAAATACTAAAGGCCTGCGACGATTTTTCCTTTTTGCATCAACAGCAGCATTTGGCTGGATTTCCTTGGATTTCCTTGAATTTTTTACATCATCATCATATCGTTAGCTTAGAGTGAAAATGTACCAAGTCCAAGCCAAGTTTTTTATCGCTCCTGTAAAATTAAAAAAAGGACTTTTTCACTCTAAGCTAACGATGCTTTATTTTTTGCATTTTTCTTCTTTTATGTTTCACTTTTAATTTTCCAAGTTTCTGGAGGTTTTATATATGTAATATAAAAAAAATTGCCATAACTGATTGTTCGCAGCGCGCGCCATCCAAGTTTATTGCGTGAAATAAAACATTTTCCTTAGGTTTGATAACCAGATAATACTTAGGGAATAAAAAAAAAAACTATAAAAGTTTTAAATTTCTTTTTTTATGTTTAGTGAAATAGTGGGCTCAAAATCGAACATTGACACCAAAAATGTTCTATAAAACTTTTTATACAAGTTTATAAGCCCGGAACCCAATACTAATACATTCACTTTGAGTTAAATAAATGCAATCTATGTATTGTTGAAATCGGCCATTAAACATTTTTGTTTTATTACTACGGCCATAGCTCAATTTTCACAAAAAAATAAATGCAATCTATTTAGTTTTTGGAAAAAACTGGCACATCATAACACAACGAGCCTGTAATCGAAATAGTTATAGAACTTTTGTTTTGACCCTACGCTGCTAATGTAGTAGTAGTCGCATAATTAATTAAAATTCTCTGCTAAAATTTTTTCCCCTTGGCTCATAAATACTGATTTTACCTTCATTTAGTAAGTTATGTTTAAATCTAACAATGGTAGGGTAAAGCTTGATGAATGACATATATTTTCATTTTCAATATTGTCTTTGCTTAAAGGAAGCTTACATTGTTCAATTTTATCAGTGGTTATCTAGCAATATGATTTCAAAAATCTATTAAGCTTACAGCTAGTAAAACTTTGGCGCGATTGAAATAGCAGATTATAGTATTTGCTATACTATATGGATCGTTTAGATCCGTGATTCCTAAAGTGGTCCAGATGGACCCTCAGGGGTCCACGGGAGACTCGACGTGGGTCTACGTTGGCGTGACAAAAAAAGTGGGGGTTCACAATTTGTAAGCGGGTGTCCACGAAAATTTATCTGCTTTCGATAGTGAAGAACTAAAATGATGGCTTGACTTCACCTATCAATGCAGGCAGATATTTTAGGAAGCTCAGCGACTGTTACTTGTAAAAACTTGCATATTCCACATTCAGTACAACGTGTCGAGACTTGCAAAGCGCCGCCGTCGCCGTCTGCAACGCTTATTCAGACGTCTAAAGGGACGAAATACGACCTGTGGTGTGTGTGCTTGCAATCTTGCATGAACTTGTTTGAATCTTCACCAATACGAATACGAAATATACGAATGCCAAGGATAAACGTTACTCATTTGTTTCCGGAATTTCGAAAAGAAAAGTAAAGTGAATCCGTGTTAGTGCTTGCCAGTGTCGGAAAAAGTAAGTATTTACCTGTCTATAGCGCTAAAAAGAATACGGACGGTTGGCGTAAATACCGCCAGCGTAAAAACGGCGGAATAGTAAAACCGTCCTAAGATCCGTTCGAGTAACAGCACAATCAATTAATTAATTAACCAATCAATTCTCACTTAATTCGTGGTTGGAACTTAGCCGCAACACAAATTTCCATAGTTAGATCTAATCTTCACATTTTTTATCGAGTTTTGGGAATATGGTAAAAATGTAGCTGCAGGGGGTCCACCGAAATCAGCTAAATTTTGAAAGTGGTCTATGAGAAAAAAAAGTCTGGGGACCTCTGGTTTAGATTGTCAATTAAAATTAATTGAAAACCACTCAATCGAAATCATTCATTTTAAAAACTGTGTACATTCGGAACAGTTGAATTTGAATAAATTGTATTGGGATAGAATCGGATTATATAAAAAAATACAAATTTCTATTCATTCGTATAGTTTAAATAGGAATGATAAATTTTTTCGATTGCTTTTATTTATCCAAATAAAATTGGAAAGTATTAAATTTTTTAAGAAGTAGCTGTAAAATATCAAAGCAAAAGGGGTTTTTTTTTCTCACGGCACCCGCTTGCAAGTGACTGATACCGATACCCAATTTTGGTTTTACACTAATTCCAATTTTATCGATAAACATATTTAATGAAAAGTGTACTGACCTTTTTTTTTAGTGAAAGTAAATATAAGGTATAGAACAAAAAAAATAAGGTTTTAATTACACTTTAGCTTTCCATTTTTTTGAGTCTTCAAGTCACTATATTGTGCATATTTGATATCTCTTTTTTATTTAAATGTATGGGAGTGTGATTGATTCTACGGCTGATTTTTATTATACATATATAGCGAATCGTATTTATTTAATTTTGGTTCCAATATCCGCTTTTCAAAATAGTAACAGACATTCGAATAAGCCGATTAAATAAAATGATTCAAATACATCGTTTGTCATTTTCGTATAATCCGATAAAAGGGTATTGGACAGAGTTCGAATTACTCGAAAAATTGGAATAGTTTGTGACATAGGAATACCATTCACAAGCTTCTTATATTTTCGTTTAAGATGCCATTTTTTCACGTAAAAACTTGGAAGTTCTCTTCTGAGCTGAATCAACGAAAATCAGTTACGCCTGTCTGTGTTGCAGCGGAGGACGATATAATAGATATGGATAATAGAACTTAAGAATATTTAAAAATATAACAGTTTATAATGTTTGATTATTGATCAATTAATTTTATACCATTCCAAATTGTCGAGCTTGGGAGAAGATGAATCAATAATTGTATGCACGTTGCTTAGCATATCATTGCACATGTTGTCTTCAAGCTGTAAAGAAGAAACCAAATTGTCAGGGCAATCTAATCCACTTAGAGAACTTATATTTCCACTTTCACTCATGCAATCCATACTGTCATCTACATGAGAAATAAATTCTGCGTTCGAAGAAAATTTATTTGATGACAAACTAAGCCCACTATCGCCAGATTCTTGACGAGTATGATTGTCACTTGATAAAAATGGATCCACTGGAGGGCTAGAATTTTGTTTTGCCTGTTGTTGCTGTTGATTCTGTCCAAATAAATCTTTTTCTTTATCTATATGTGGTACATGTATCCAATTGTGTTCAGGTTTCGGTGCAATTAATTGCTTTTGTAAAAATTGTATTCGAGGATCATTCCAGGATGTCGTACGATCTATATGATTTATAAAATACATATCTCCAGAATCGGTAAATGCTTGTTCCCATCCTTGTGGGAGTGGTCCTAATGGATCATTTATACCATCAGTTGGCTTATTTAAGATTCGGGCACTTCCGGTTTGTTGCTGAAACATTTGTTGGGCAGCTTCGTGACGAAACTGAATTCGTGGATCTTCCCACTGTGTGGTCTTCGTTATGTGATTTAAATAATAAATTTGACCATCATTTGTTTTTGCTTGCTCCCAGCCAGCAGGAAGTACTCCGAGCTCATTTTGTAATTGTATTGGACTCACGACATCATAAGATCTCTGCTTCATGTGAACAGCTTGAATGGTATCTGGATTATTGCGTGATTGACGAGATTTATTTAAGCCCGGAGGTTCACTTTTAATAGCATTCGTTTCTGAGCTTTTAATATCGCTTGTACTATGATCCTTATATGTTTGCTGCAATGAAGCTGGGCTGCTGTGGGCACGTGAATGGCATATTTGTAGTCCGGTCATGCTAAAGCACGTAGCGGCTGATGCTGCGCCAGTAGCCTTAACGTTTGCCTGCGATTCTGCATCGTATGCTGAATCAGTACTGTTAGCACGAGAATGCGATATAGATGGTGATTTCGATCCCGTAGCCGGTGGATTAAAAAAGGAATTAGGCAACTTCCGCATTCGAAATGGAACTTGTAGTGGTCTTCTCGAATCACTAGGATTCAGTACACTATCAAATAGGGCTTGCAAATTTTCATCAGAATCTTTGTCCATACGAACAACTAGATTGTTTTGTTGTTTAAGCGATGATTCAGGATCTGAATTCGTATCCATTTCGTCTGTTTTCGCACAAAAAAGTTTTAAAAAATTTATAAAAGGTTTTCAATTTTTTCAGCAAAACAGGTTTTCTCGTACGCAAAAAACTTGTAAATGAAGACGCGAATGACAGAACAGATGATCATGTCAAAATTTTAAAGTACCTATCACATAAAAAGCGTATCTGTTGCATGCATTTTGCAAAATATAAACTGTGGTCCCTACATTGGAGCGTTGGTCGTTTTGTATGCTATTGCTACCCAATTGTGTTGAGAATCAATCTTAAATAACACGCTAAGCACAGTAGATGTGAGATGCGAGTGCGAGAGAAAACTAAACGAGAAAAAATGATTTTTTGTACACTTTAGGGTAAAATATGCAACAGAGATTTTTTTGAGCTTCCATTGCGTGTCTTGGTCTAACATAATATGTTTACATGCACGTTGGCGTTTAAGTGTCATTCATAGTTATCAAAACAAACAAAAAAAAATTTCTACGACACAGTCAAAAATTAATAATTATACTGTTTAACCTACGACTTATAGGGCCCACACACGCTCAGATTTTTCATCAGGCCTGTCAAAATCTGACAAAAAAACGGAACGTCTGACGGCAAGTTGTACGAAAAAATCTTACCATATGACGCGAACGTACGTACGTACCCGAACGGTAGACAGTATGAAACTTCTGAACGTGTATGGGCCCCATTAAACTTTCACATAAACAATATTGACTTTTGAGTTTCGACTTACAAATCCCAATTTACACGATATAATCCCTCATGTTGTACAGCATTGCCTTACAACATGTGTTCCAGCATACACTCCAATTTCAACTACACCAAAAGAACTTTTACAATATTGCTTAAGCCTGCATTCAGTGCCGAAGAATCAGTTTCTGTGCACTCTTGCCGAATATTGCAGTGACGACTTGGAACAGAAATTTATTTTTTGCCTTCTAAAGAGAGTGCACATTATTATAATGAACTCATTTTATAGCTATGAAATTCATTTTTAGACATATTGCCCACCATTAGCTTTGCTTTTAGAGCATCTACCACGGTTAATGCCATGACCATATTCTATCGCTAGCAGTCCGCTTGCACCAGATAATGAAATAAAAATTGTTTTTTCTATCCTGCCACAAAATGCTGGTGTTTGTTTCGAAATGTTAGACCAGGTGGACAATCCCTTGCAGCAGCTACAGTTATCCAGCATACTGATGTTTTTTTCGTGAAACTAATAACTTATCATAACTAATAACTTCTAATGATATACTTTAACAGGGGTGTCGAAGACGGTGAGCATGTTTGTTCATGTGCTGATTATACTCAGGGTTTGGTATGAGTTGTCGTGATTGATTGTGAGTGGAAACTTTTGAGTATACAACAATCAACAAAAATGTGATTTTTGCAGTTCTCTGGTACATACTAAAGTTTTCAGCAATATAAAAAAGTATAAAATATTGAGCTATTTTCTCAACAGCTTTTCAAAATTCATAAAAAATTTAATATAAGACTCTTTTCTATTAAAGAGCACATGTTTCAAAAACTGTTGAAGATAGGTAAAAAATAATGCCAACTTAAATAAAAATCAAATGTTTGTACATAGTCAATTTTTTCTTTAAAATTCTTAAAAAATTATCTACAGTCATACTACTCAATGCAACAGCTCGAATCAACATTAAATGTAAGAAATTACCGGAATGCCCAGCATATAAATACATTCGTTCAATCTCTCACGCTACACTTTAAAAAATTGTTCAGCAACTTAAAAAAGTCTTAACAACCCTTATATTGTTTCTTTATTGCTGTTTTTCTATGACACAATTTTTGTATAGCCCTTCACTACGCCATCTTAAGGAAAATGGGTGTGGCAGGCAGCGCTGTCACAGCTACAATACATTTGGCTTAGCATGCGTTAAAAAAAAACTAAAAATATTTCGTATGAACAATATATTTAGTAAATGTGAGCTATGAAGTAAGGAACATAACGAATGTAGGAAGAACATAGTAGAAGCAATGGCAAACAAGCAACCAACAAACAAACAAACATTAAATATGGGCACATACACTATGGTGAGAACAACAAAAAATAGGCGTAACACACAGTCAACTCACATTTCATGCTGTCATGTTGCTGCCAATGCCGCCCTTGCATTGTACTAACTGACGATGTTGCTGTTGTCGCTATGTCCAGCGTTTTAACCAAATACATATAACATATATTGGGTTGATCGTCTGCTGTTAACTGTTGTCTTATGCATATATATTTATTATAACGTGTATAGTTATAACATATTATTGTAGTTGCTTTTATATTCCACTTCACCGAGTGCCACACCCACCCACACGCAAATGGCTTTTTCCATTTTGATTTAGGTTAACGTAAAATGAAAATAAAGCCAAAAATACGATAAAAGAAGGAGGCGAAAGATAACTACATGTTGGCGTCGTCTGCGTTAGTATACTACGCTTTCGAAATTCTATTTTTATGGGTTGGTTACACCCACATTTTGTTCAGCAAAATAAATATAATTGCATGCTTAGCTTCAATATAGCGATTTTTATTCAAACTAAGAAAAACATTTCTTTAATACAGTTTCGTTTTTTGCAATGGGGTATACATTAAGACTAAACTAAAAGTTGAATAATTTGTAATAAATTTTAATTTGATACACCTTTTAGTTAACAAATAAAATAATTTAATTTTTGAGTTTGTTTCCTAAATATAGGTGTTAACAAGATTTTCAGGGCCCAATGCAGCTGTTACATAAAAAAAATAGTTTAGACAGTTTTTTTTTATTTAAGAGACATTGCATTTGTAGCAACACAGTCCGACACAAATTTTAAACCGTTCCCCTCCGCAAAACAAATAGTGAGAGTGAGGTCTGAATTCAACGCCAAAATCACAAATGCAAAGTCTCTGCAATGTTATATCTCTGCTTTAAGCTACATCCGACACCAATTAAAATACCATACTCTTTTTGTAAATATTGAATAAATTAAATTTAAAACCAATCCATTCAAATGGTTTTGTGACATTAAAATTTATAAACTAATATATGTAGTTATGTTAAATGTTAACAGTTTGCAAGTACAGTCAAACCTAGTTTATCTCATTTTAGTAAATTTACATTCCATTTTCAAAAATGATTGTTTTTGAGATCACTTATGTATATCTTTTTATTTGTGTGTAGTTTAATTATGGATCGTTTAAGCTCAAGACTTTACATTTACATATATTTGATTAAAAGTCAATTGATTTTCTCGAAGTTTGATAAGAGTCTACGAATTTAAAAAAAAATAGCTAAAAAAATTTATTGTAATGATCCCAATGTGTTAAAAATTTCAATCTAGTTTTATGCAAAGTAGTAAAAATCATCTATTGAGACAAAATAAACACATTTAGTTTACACTAAATAATTTGAAATTTCTAGAAAATACATAGATATTTGTATATAATCATATACATATGTGCATATACAAAATTTATTAAACCTACATACTATTGCTGAGAAACTATTTTAAATCATATGTATTTTTGAAACTTACATATTTAGTTTTACAAGAATTAATTAACCTGTTAAAATATTTTGGTATTGTTTTCAAAAGTTCGTTAAAAAATTAAAAAACGAACGAGGTTTGACTGCACATACCTTGTTCCAAAAAGTATAATACAAACGAAACTACTACAACATACGCAAATAAATCTTAAATACATAATATGTACTACATATGTATGTAGTAAATAGTTACTCAAGCTAAAAAGTTTCAACTTTTTTGCTAAAGTTGACATTTTAATCAATTCTTCATTGCTTTTCCAATTGGAAAAATGAATCAAACTACCGTTGTTTCTTAGCATGTGTTTTAAGATGTTTCTTCAAATGATCACTTCGATTAAATCGGCGCTCACACGCAACGCATGCAAAGGGTTTTTCACCGGTATGAGTACGCATATGTCGATTGAGATCGTCTTGTCGCTTAAAACACTTTGAACATTCGTTGCATTGATATGGACGCTCGGGCTCACCATTACCGAAATCATCATCATCATCAAAACGCGGCACAGCTTGTGGTGCACCCGCCTGTGGTAATGGCGGTGCGTTTGCTTCGGGCATTATAACATTGTCATTTGTATCATCATTATCAGCGTGATCGTCTTCAACAAAATCGTCTGGTTGACTGGCCGCATTTATAACAATAGGCTGGGAAATTGATGCGGGACTTTCTTTAGGAGTTAGTGTTGCCACAAACGATGGCGACTTTTCAATAGAGTTCATATCATTTTTCGTTGTTACTGACACTGTTTCATCTGTTTTAACTACTTTGTACTCTTCACTATTTCCAGGTCGTTCCAGCTTGATTTTAATTGGCATAGGCATGCTTTTAACTGCTTCTTCACTAGTTGTAGTCTCTTCTGTCGGAATAACATGACGTCCATCCTTGTATTGCGCACACTCTAACAGTGTAGCCATGAATTGGATCCCATCTTTGTAGTTCATACCTTCAGTGGGTAGCGGCGACATTTCTGTCAATTCACTCTGTTCTTTTTTTACTGGTGGTGATTCCGTATGTTCACCAGGACGCGCGCGTTTTTGCGACTGCATTTGCTTTGTATGTGTAGCTACATGTTTGGTCAGATGATCACTTCGTGAAAACTTCTTAGAGCACTGCATGCACTCAAACGGTTTTTCGCCAGTGTGTGTGCGCGAATGTCTATTCAGTTCATCGGAGCGCGTAAAACTTTTTCCACAGTTGGGTTCTTGACAGATATAAGGTTTTATACCAGTGTGCCAGGTTAGATGAGAACGTAGATGAGAGCTTTTACCATAGCTTTTCGTGCAATTTTCATAAGGACAAGGAAATTTTCTTTTCGGGTCCACTGGATTGGGACTTGCTAACAGTTTCATAGTCGGCGTTAGCGCAATTTGTGGTCTTCTTGCCCCCAAACCTATGCTATCAGCGTAATCATACAGTTGATTCTGATCTGCATTATTAGGTATATCATCAATATCTTCTGGAGGTTCGTTTTTAATTTCTGCTTGCATAGCCGATGTTAACATGAAATGTCCCTCAAAATCGCCTTCTGAAGGTGCTGATGGCACCATTAAGCAACTACCTACTGACTTGTGCTTTCGAGGCGTGTCACCGCTTACTAGTGCAGACATGTTCGTTAATATTGTTTAACTATATTTTTTGCTAAAATTTATAGCTTTATTTATTAATATTGTTGATTTAATTTCGTTTTCGATAGTTTTTAGCTATCCTACGATTAGTTTTTACTTCCAAACAGCAATAAAAATATGCAAAATTTTCCTTCCTCACTTTTTCAGTGGGCGTTCCCGTTTATATTACAACTTTACTTCACCTTTCGCCTGGCACCGCACAACAAAATTTGCTTTACTTTGCCACAACTACAACAACAGCGCGAACAAACAATCGGCCGGAGGTAGCACTTAGTGTTTTAGTAGTCTGGGCCCACCAAGGTTTTTCTGTTTTATTAATTTTTCTGTTTGGTACAAAAAAAAAATTGTTTTTTCTTTTGCTTGAATCTAGTCCCTTGTGGGCGTCCTTACTAGCTTAGCTCTTATTAAGCACGATTATCTTCAAAGCTTACTGTCAGCCGTCACAATCACAATTCACTCGACTGGTTTTATTTTTCTGAAGGTTTTATTCCTTCTTTAATGCCCAAGTTCCTCACAAAAGCAAATGTAAATGACAGTAACTAAGCGCTGTGTTCCATGAGTAGATGTGTTTCTTGCAGGTTCCATTCAGAAATGTAATTAATTTGACCCCACTTATTAAATAATTTGACTAAATCGTTTAATTGAATTCAAATAGTTGGATAGCATACATTCGCCAGCCTGTAACAAACTTAACATCAAAGTATAAATTTGGAATTTGCATCCCAGCAAAAGTTGATGAACCAATCCATAGAAATTTTTATACATATCTACAAGCAAATAAAACAATTAATAAATGGAAAATGTAACCAGTTTCTGCAATGTCCGCATTGCCGAATTTTGTTCATATTATTATTCTAACAACAAAACGGCTTCCTCTAGACTATAAAGTTTTTCTATAATCTCTTAACTTTTACGGCATACGGAAAAGTTTTAAAAAGGAAGCATGTTAATATATTGCGATGATCTAACAATATTGAGTGCTTACATATGAAAACTGTAACGCATAGAAATCATGTTAGATTATGGTTTTAGGTTTTGCTGGGATATTTCTTTCTGAACGCATCCATTGCCAAAACAAAGTTGACATTTTATCGACAGTGAAATGCCAAATAAAACGATTTACAATATTCTTTGTTAACAGTTATATTAATTTAATCAACGCGAAAACTAAGTCGAAACTATGTCCTCTAGCATACGCCACGAGTGGTACCAAACAGACGCAAAAGTAGTGGTAACAGTTCTTATTAAGAATGCGACCGATAAAAATTACATGGTTCACATTGAACGCGAGCTGCTTCGCATGACTGCCGAAGGCTACAAATTGGAACTCATACTTAACCGTCCCATAAACGTAGAACGCTCTGGACATAAAGCCACACCATCAAAAGTAGAAATTACACTGGTAAAGGAAAGTGGAGACCGTTGGGATAGCTTGGAAAAAAAAGCAGCTCCACCAGCCACAGCTGCACCACCACCAATTCACAAAAAAGACTGGGATAATCTTGCTAAGGAGGTTGACAAGAAAGATGAAGAAGAAGCGCAAAGCGAAGAAGCACTGCAACGACTTTTCAAGAAAATCTACAGCACCTCGTCACCTGAAGTTCAAAAGGCTATGAACAAATCATTTTCGGAATCAGGCGGCACTGTTCTAAGTACCAACTGGCAGGAAGTTTCAAAAGACAAAGTTGATTTAAAGCCACCCGAGGGTGTTGAATTTAGAAAATGGGATTAAACAGAATATTGTCGATCCAACGATCAAGGATTTTTGTACTCAATCTTCGTATACCTTATCCAATGAAAATATGTATATTTCAACAATTTTAATTCAATTATGTATTGTTTGTTATGATTTTATCTAACGCGTTAATAAATATAATTTTTTTAAAACTACATATATACGTACTCATTTAAATGAATAAAACAATTGTGGCAGTTGCTAACGGGTACCCACTATCAAAGTTAAAACGCATAATGGGCAACCCGGTTTTATTTCTATTTTTTCCGGTGACGAGTCGGTTGCATTTTTATTTGCACTATTTTAATGCTAGTGTTAACTTTTTAACAATTTTAGCGCACATACCCGTAAACAAAAAGATTTCACGTCCTCGCAAACAAAAAGAATTGACTCCAAAGATAATGGCAGCAGATTAGAGGCCGTTCATTAATTATGTGAGGTGTTTTTTTGAAAATTATTTGCAATGAGCCGCACCACCAACGCACGTTAGTTTAATGCGCGTTAGAGCGCACGTTAGTTTCATTAACGCTGCAGTTATGATAAAATGCACGTTGTGGAAAACGTGCGTTGAAAAAACGCTCGAACGAACACAAAACAATTGGCAAAACAAAAACAAGAGACTAAATAGTCGGTTGACTATTGACCCCAATCTTATAGTTCACTGCGAGTGTTTTTTCTACGTGCGTACTCCATAACGCGCGTTTTAGCATTACTTCAACGTTAATAAAACCAACGTGCGTATCAACGCACGATTATTCGATATCTTATTGTGTGAGCATAAAGAAATATTTACAATTATGCCATACAACAAAAGATATGATGTGAGCTGCCCTAAACGTAATTATCTTTTTCAGCAACTAATTTTCAGCCCTGAAATATGTTCAAGATGGTGGTCTCTCTTTCACACATGTATTTAAAATGTAAACGAAGCGTTGTTGAATTTTCCCGTAATTTTGCAGAGGCAGCTGGAAATGAGCGAACGATGATAGAAGGAAGGCAAAAACAGTTGAAAAATAACAGCCGAGTGAATTGTTTCGTTTTTTTGTGTTAGCGGTACTTTACAGTAGTGATTGAATAAATGCGCGGTGCGAATTGAGTCCAGAAAAACAAAGTGAAGTAAAAGTGCTACCCGTACAAAAAAGAGTGGCGGAAAAGTCCAAAATTCTGAAGTTTTCCTTTCCAATAATGTGAATAAGAAATTTTTTGGATACATTAAATTGATTGGAAATATTAAAATTTCAAATATAATATTGCAAAATACAGTTATTAAACAACTGTAAATGTGATGGAAAATAAGTAAAATCAAAGGAAACCGCAAGGCAACGTTAAATTTGTATTCAGATCGGAGTAAAAAAGTACGAAAATTCTGTATTTGCTAAGAAAAACAAATGCGAAGTGATAAAAGAAACATCCATTAAAAAAATTGAAATGGAGTAAAGAGGAAAAATTACGAAAAACTTGTTTAATTTAAAATTTTGCAGATTTTGGCGGTGCATTCGGCATTCATAGAAGGATCTTACGGTCAAATAAATTCTTTTGTACTTAAAAAAAACCTACAGACAAATTCTGTTTAGTGTTATCCCCCCTACCCTCATTTAGCAGCGCATAACAACTGCACAAACAACAAAAAAGCGAATTTAAGGAGAACTTTTTGTATCCAAGTTCTCGTATTTGAAGTGCGTTGCGTTTGTTTTGTTCCTTACCGCCGTCGTTCGGAAGTTTCGGGGTTGGTTTTCGTGTGCTCCCATAGTAAAATAAACGTACCGTTTTGGTGTTTTTTTTTTATTGTTTCCAGTGCGTCGCTTTTGCCTTGATACTATTTGACAAGGGGAGGAAACGCTCGATTTCCCTTTGTTATCCTGTCGCTGCTGCATTTGAATTTTATAAACATTTTTTATCTGTTCCATTCTGTTTCATCTACATTTAAAGTCTGCTGCAATTGACGAACAATTGTCAAAACGTTTTAGGGTAAGTGTCCTTGTTTCTCTTTGTTTATTTTTACATTTTTAATTAATTAGTAGCACAAAGCAAAGTTGACTAATTAAGGATCTTAATAGATTGATTTCACAGTACGGAGAGGAGGACTTCAAAAACCAAGGCACTGTTTCCTTTAGGTGTTTGCTCCTAGTTTTGAAGAAATAACTATAGCTTATCAAAAAATCGTTATAAGCTAGGAACGGCTAGGTCGATATCCTAAAAATGAGTGTCGTATAAAAAGTGATTTAAAAAGCTAAAATAATGATTTGTAAAAGCTTAATATTTTTGCCATAGTGTTGAAGTTACTAGAGTTCGCCCACTGGTTGAATTTCAACCCTTATAGTGGCAATGCAAAACAGTTCAGTACCATTAATTGTTAATGCTCCCAAAAATAAAAATAATGTTGCCCTACTAGGGGATTAAGATTAAATCTCTCTCCATACCGAATTTCATATAATTTGGGCCATTAGAATAGCTGTGAAAACATATTTTCTGGTAAGGGTTCAAGAATTTGTTTAAGAGAAAGAACACAGCGCCATTTGAATTTGTAATAAATAAATAAATACCAAATACCTTTACCTAACAACTTAGGAGCCGGCTGGAACATATGATCTCAACAATGTCAAAAATCGAGTTACAATTCAATAGTCGAGTATACAACATTTTTAAATGAAGGCTATGTTTGATGAAAAAATTAAGAATTACACCGAGCTAGTATTATGCATATGTATATAAACTTTATAACTTTGACTGATAGATTACGCTATTTTATCTCCTGAAGACATTTTTTTCCTGCTACCAAATTTTTACAAATCCAAATATCTGAAGCAAAATGCAATGCAGAGTAATTATAATAAAAGCCCCTTGCATGTTCACACTTTCTTTAAGTAGTGAAAAACATAATATCATACTTGCAATGAGGAGAATGAAAAATGGTAGAAGACGAGGCAGAGAGGAATTTATTAATCAACTTAAGAAAATTGTCTAACAAAGCTCAAAAGTGTTCGCTAATATTTACAAACGGAAAACTAATTTTCCAGTCGAGGATGCAGCAAATTTAATTAAAATATACTTCGTTGGCCTGCTTTAATTTCAATTTAAAAATTATGGATATAGGCCTTTCAGACTAGGGAGCCTAAGGCAAGAAATAAATCAAGAATCATCCACCAGAAAGTTAAGAGAAAAAGAAAATTAAGTAACTACTTTGATGAAGTTGCGATTTGCCTGAAAATTTATGTTCTGTATGTGACGTGAATAAACATTTTGACGTGATGTACGTTTAAAATAATTAAATTTTTTATGTTGCATTTCAATTGTCTTCACACACAAATTAATTAAAAATTTGAATATTTTGTTAAATATTGTAGCATTTGCTCTTGGTTCTCTTGTCTATAACTTTGTATAACAGAGTTTGCGCAAAAATAAACTTCAAACTTTGAGAGTAGAGTTCTTAAAGTATGAAACTGACACTGGAAATGCCAATATTCAGTCGTTGGAAAAAAATAGAGGAAGTTAAGAAAAGTTTTCGTTCAATCAAGTAAATTTTTAATTTTTTTTGACATTCCTTGTTCCACCGTTGTATTACTAATTTTAATGTCAAAAGTCTTGGTTGCTAAAATTTTAAGAATAAATATTTTTGCTTGGGCTAAACAATCCTAGAACTAAAGAAAAGTGGTTGAAAATATATAACTATACCATAACTCAAGTGGCAAAGGTTTTTAAAAGTAAAATATTCCTCATGCAATTTTCTACAACAAGCGCTCTTATATTTTTAGCTTACTGCTATTCAACTCCCTAACATAACGTTAAAAGTGAGTCCAGTACCAAATGCATAGGTTTAGGTGGTAAAGCAAACTCACATTACTTAGTTATTGAACTTGACACAATTTTACTATAAGAACTTATAAAAAAAACAAAAAAAAAAAATAAATGAAATAAATTACACTTTTATGTAAAAGCGAGATTTTTATATAAGCTGTTCATATTTAATAACTTGTATGAAAAAAATAATATTAGATATATAAAGGACGACCAAGAATCGCAACAAATAGGATAGATACGAGAATAATAAAACTTCTTCTTCAAATACAATGGTGTCTGCTCTGCAAATTCAATCCAAATTAACATCAAATGACAAAACAGCAGTCATGTCTATCCAATATTCGCAGAAGGCTTAACGAAGAAAACAAATGTTGCCGATTTGTGCGAAAAACTCCGTTCTTGAGCAAAATAAATCTCCAAAAGAGGATAAAGTTCTATGTAAATAACGTTTTAAAATCTGAAAATTTTTGACCAACAATAATTCGGACGGATGAATCTATGATCCGCATAAAATATAATAATGGTCAGATGTACGTTTGGCGCAAAGTTAATGAAGCGTTAACCTTTAAATGTACGAAGCCAACACTTAAGTCCTGTGACAAGGACTAAACGGGTGAGGATGCATTTCTGCTTATGGATTTGGCAAAATAGTGGAACCTGAAGGCAAAATTAATTCACATATCCACAATGCTTAAATTGTTTAAAATTATATAGTCGATGATAACATTAAGATTTTGGAGTGACCTCCTCAAAACCTAGACCTATCCCCTATTGAAAATGCATGTGCATGGCTGGAAACTAGAATTAGTGAAAAAGGTTCTTGAAATCTGAATTGAAGGATTTCATACTTGATACTTGGCCTCTGCTTCTTCCAGAAATGTGCAAAGAATATGTACTTTCCATACCAACTCAAACTCAACTTTCTGAATTGAATTTGTTGTTGCTTTTTCTTTTGTAAATTGAATATTATGATTTTGCAAATAATTTTTATTTTTTGGTTTCTAAAAATTAAACTTTAAATAACTACATAAGATTGAGTAAAAAAAAAATTAGTCTGTAATTATTTTTAATATTTTGCAAGCTTGCTTTAGTTTTTTTTTTCTTTGCCGAAAATATGTTTTGGTATAACTATTGTTGCACTTAAACACTTACTCTATTTTTTGCTCAATCAAAAATTTTTACCATCGCTTATGTCTGTTTTTGGAGAATATTTTTTAATTTTAGATTACAACTTTTGGCTATTTATTACGTAAAAGTCTTTACTTAAAACTCTTTACATTTTTGAATTGGATGTTTGATCATTCGTTAGGTTTGTACTCAATTCACCCATGTATCTTTTATACAATATTTTCGGTGCGACAAGTGTTTCTATACTTTTTTGTATCCGTATTTTTTTATGTTCAAAGATAAAGCTAATGGAGTCGACAACAAAAGTAACGTCATAATTTTTATCAGCACAAAATACCGTATTATTATTGTAAATGTAGACATTTTTTTTGTGTTTTGTTTCAAAGTCATTTAAAGATAAAGAAATTTATTCAGAATTATTTACAAAATGAAAAGAAATTTCACAAAATAAACAATCAGAACGCATGCTTCCGTAGATGACACACCTTAAATAAACCAAATTCACCCCTTTTATGTGTGCCATTATATTTATCAGTCCTACGGCCGCCACCACCACCACCTCATCACAAATAACACCAATTTTACACATGTTCTCTTCCACAATAGCAAAATTGGGAATCACGTGGCATTTTTGCTCCCTGTGCATCCATCCGCACACTCCATAAGTATACATTTATTAAGATTATGCCAAGTTTATAATTTTCTAAACATGTTAATAATAACTACATTTTTCTATGTTATGCCATAAAAAATTGTAAGGGAAAAGTAAATTTACGTTTTAATGTCAATGAACTGTAGGTATATTCTCCCCTTATTTCATTGTCTGGGAATCTATACTTGAGAGTATCTTTATTTAGCTTTATTTTAGTCGCAACTTTGTTTTGGTTTTGATTTTTTAGTACGCATTTCTTTTTCCCTGAGGGACTTTCATTTTTGTGTGTTATTTATTTCTTCTATAATTTTTTTTCCATATTCCTTTTTGAATCATTCTTCATAAACTTTTGAGGCCCGCGAATAGTGCGTAAAAATAAAGAGACACACCCTCGGTTTTTTTTGGTAAATAAATATAAAAAAACAGAAAAAATATGACAGCCTTTGGTGTTTTATTTTAAAAGAAAATTATGTTGCTTTAAGGGATTTCCACTTACAAAGTGCTTCGCTTTCTTTGATAATGAGATTTTTAACCGCCAAATCATCAAGTAAGGGTTACAAATTATGTATATTATAGATTTCTTAACTTTGTGTATAAAAATGAATTCCTGTTTTCGTGTACATAAACATACTTATGATTGATTTCATGTAATTAATTTTTTGTTCTATTGGTTTTGTTTCATCTTAAATTATACCCTACACTTAGGGTATATTCATTATTTATATTCCGAATAGAAGATGGCTTGACAGGTATAGAAAAGTATATGTATGTATACATATATTCCTTCTGAGTTGATTCAGTCATGTTCGTCTGTCTTCCTGCGAACATCCAGATTACTTGTAAACAATGCATGATAATTTAATTGAAATTGGGCGCAATCGGTTTCTTGATACGCCCTCTGTCCTAGAAGGTGGAAAAAAAATATACCGAGCTCTATAAATTGGCGTTGGCAACACGATTCCATCTCTTAACTGCTTTAACACAATATAAGGCTGTAAAGTGGGACAGTGCAGAAATTATATTTCTTCAATAGTAGGCGCTGCCACGTCGCTAAAAAAAAAAATTTCAACGGCTAAATTAAATTGAACCCTAAGAAAGCGTATTAAAAACTTTTGTGATCTTTTAGCGGGCGTGGCACAGCCTCTAATAGGATGAAACGCTGTCACGACTGAGCCGTATCACCGATTTTGGTGTGGAGATAGATTGATTCCTGAGTATAGACATTTGTTTTTCAGTGGGCGGTGCCACGCCTTTTATTATGCTTAACTACTGGACCTGAAATTTTGTAAAGAGTTAAATTTAACCATTAGGAAAGACACTTGTTTTTTTAGAGGATGGTATCACGTCCCAAACCATAAAATATGTTTTCACAGGATCGGTTTTGATGAAATTTGGTATGGTGATGGACTGAGCCCTGTAGAGTGATATTTATTTTTTAGTGAGTGATGCCACACCCACAACCGGATGATATGTTTTTAAGCTAAGTCAATGGACCGATTTTGATGAAATTTGGTATGGAAATAGGAAGAGGTAAAGATAATGATTGGGCAACATGATACGACGATTTTAATTTTTGGGAGCGATTTCATTAAATCAGGTAAAATGATACTGCTTTGTATTATCACTATAATGGTTGAATTTCTCTATTATTAAACACTTAATTTCTTACCTTCCGTTTACAGCAGCATAAAAAAATATTCTACAAAATTCTGTAAATGAACGAATTTTTTAAATTATGAGCACTTGTTCCATAGAAGCAGCATAGTCTGTATAGGTAAACAAAAAAATTCTAACCCAATTGATTGGAAACGACATAGATAACTTATCGGATAGCAACTTTGAATCTCTACATTTTGAAATGATACCGCACTGTATTTTATAAGAAGTCCAACACAACAATATATGTGAGCAGTACTTTTTCCGCATTTATGTATATCTAATCTTAATCAATAAATTAACTTATCGTACAACAATTATTAAACCCATCACTTATCGATCGTATGGTGGGGAATGAAACTGCTGCTTGCTAGCAATTACCACATGTTATGATATCGATGACAGTCAACAATGCATTAGCCTCTTTAATGCTGCTGGTATTTTAGTTGCTTTTATCTTATCGAATATAAAAAGAGTATTTTCGAAAAGTCGAATAAAATTAAAGTTGTGTAACTTTTCGTCGTTGATGCGTCCTAATTAGAACACTAAACAGTTGTGGCAACATTTATAGTAAAAAAAAATTAACTACTGCAATTTTTTTTAAATGTTTACACCATAAAATAAATAAATTATTGAATATATAAAATGAAAAGTGTTAGCTGGAAACGGAAGAACGAACATTAACCTGACATTGCACTGACATGCAAATTTGTTTGCGCGTAATATAAAGTCATAAACATGCCAATACACAAAGAGCGTGGCAAGTAGATACAGTTGAATCGCATTAATGTAACTACAAAGTTAAGAGCTTATTCGAAGAGATATAATATTCTTTTTTAGAACAAGTACTAAAATTCTTTGAAATTAAAGTTTTTTTACGCAACATTTCATAGGCCTTAATCTTGAGAAACTGTATAGGTTAAAATGCTCTAAGTTCCGCCAAATATAATCTGTCTGTCCCGATTCATACGAGGCAATAACTGTTAGCAAGTCTGCCGAAGTCTGCCTTGAGATCTCAATATTCACAAGTTTTAACAAAATTGTTTGATTTTTGAAAATCGCATTTCAGCAAATAACTACAAGCGGCCCTGTGTAGAATTAGAAATCTATGGATAATCGCCTTTATAAAGAGTAAATACGAACATGGGCTAAAACTTTTTTTTAATTTTTTATTTTTTTTTTATTCTTTTTTAATTTTTTTGTATTCGTTTTTTATTTTTTTTGTAGCCTTAAAGATCTGTTGGTGATTTTGGAACGTTTTCGAGTTTTGTATTTTTATAAATGTACTTAGATTTCGAACTAAGCTTTATAATTCCTCATCACTATGGATTACTCTCTTGATATGTTTTTTTTCAGTCTGCTAGTTCTTGAATTCGCATTGGACAAAATGTAAAGTTTACGTTATTGCATTTCAACTGTAAAAAAGTTGCAGAACAAATTGACCGGCAATCATAGGCAAACAGTCAAAAGAAGACTCATGCATTTTTGATGCTTTGCTAATTTAAGCTGAGTGCTTGCAGTGTATCGCAGCTACTTGAACCAGTTAGTTGTTCATGTATATTTAGATTGGCATTTAACGATAAAATGGTGTTTGCAAGTTAATGTATTTGCGGAAATTCATAAAGTCTTTACTGCTTAGCACCTTCAATTGTATTTTTTATTTATACTTAAACTTATCCTATAACAAGTTAATGCTAGTTTTGATTAATTGTTTTTCTGAAACCAAGCCAAATCTTTAAAATTTAAATTAAAACATTTCAGACTAAGTATATTAAATTAGTTAGCCGGTAGTTATATCTAAGAACAATCTCAGTATTGTAAAAATAAGCAGATATTTCAGCGCAAAGTGATTGCTTCGTCAGATTCACGTGCAGAGTGCCTAACAAAGTTGAGGGAAACATATCACAAGCAACCAACACTTCACAATCACACCCACCTTTGCGAAATTGACTACATATTGTACTAACGGCCATGTTTTCTTCAAACACGTTTAGTCCTTAGGTAGCAATCCTGCGAGTAAACGAATTTGAGATCTTAAAAATCAGAAAGGGGCTTTGTTATAGCGTCTAGTTCGACGAAACAATAATAATAATAATACATAATTTGTCATAAAAAAAGCTCAGAGCACAAGTTCAGTGGATGGCCAATAGAAGACAAAAAACTACCATACGTAAGCAAACAACGTTGTTGTTGTTGTTTTATTGTTACCAATCTAAAAATTGATGATGCAGCAACACTTAATGTGTACTCGAAGTTCTAGCAGTTTTTTGTGAAATACAATTCCTTTTATCTGCTGTTCGGAATTTGGCTCCATTCCCTTGGGTCAGCCCACTAATGCCTTCTAACATTACATGTTCAACCTCCCATACTTGATCCTGAATTATGTGGTCAGAAGAAGAAAGATCGTTAAAATTAAAACTAGAAAAAACGCGCTTCAAAGTTTCTGATAGAAAATCTTTTCAATACAAAGTAGAGTCAAAAACAAAGTAGATCTTTGACACTGACCGAAATACTTTGAACTGATCTCTGTAACTTTGTGTATATATTCTTGAATACCTTAAGTTTTTTTTTTTGATTTAAGCCATGAAAAAACTCAGTTTTCGTACCTCATAATTCAGGATCCCCCTTAATGATTCTTAAAATTAATTAATAGTTCCTACAATTATTTGGGAGAAGCATAATTTTAAATGAGAAAATAAATTTACCTCCAAAAAAATCAAAATATAATTGAGGTTAAATAACTAAACGCCTTACGTTACAAACGTTTTTAATATTTCGATACCATTTTGAAGTTAAATAGATGTAGAATTATTCAATGATCATAAAATTAAAAGAAAATCAGCAATAAAAATAGAAAAGAAAAATTAATATTCAGTCTAAACACAAAAAAAAATCCATAATAAAAAAGCTGCTTTAAGATTTGTATAGCACGAGTCAAGAAAACATTTTTCAAATATGATTATGATAAACCGCTGGTTATTTGGGTAAAACTGAAATGCTTGCTGCTGCTGGTAAATAAGTGGGAAGGTGACCACATTAAAGAAGTCATCACAAACAAATTTTAATATTGGCCATCTGAAAATAAAACTGCGACAAATACTTAATACTCATTCATATACCAACCAGTATGCACTCAAAATGAAAAAAAAAAATGAGCGCAATCGGATAGCGTTTGATATTTCGTATACATACTAGACGATTGCACGTATCTAAATTTATTTTAAGTGGGTGCCAAGCGATCAACGAAGTGACACAAACGGAGGCACAAAACGCAGCCATTCCACACAGCTGTAGCATTTTAAAAATGTGGGCGGAAGTTGCGTTGTATGCAGTCAGTCGCCATACTTAGCTTGCTGCACACTCACTGACAGCAGACTGACTACCAACTGAAATATACTTTATCTCATTTGAGTTTTATTCAAAAAATAAAAGAAAAATAAATAAATAAGAGAGACGACCCCTCTATACAAAGGTATTGATTTTTTGCTTTCAACTTTACTTTAGCGATAAGTGAATTGAAAAGTTTGACTGCATTTCTTGAAAAAACGAAAAGACAGACACACTTACCTGTAAAACTATGAAGTGTTGTTTACACACGCCGCCACAGCGTCAACGTTTGTATGCATGTATGTCTGTTATAAATCTGTGCAAAGACAGGTGAAAAATTTATTCAATTTGATATGAAAAAGAAGAAAAGTTTCTTAAACAGCATCTCATTTAAATCTGAGAAAAAACATTTATATAGCTGCTCAATGGAATTTTCTACAATAGAATGCTTTCATATCGAAACAGTGAAAATTGCTTTAAAGTTACCTTTTAACATTTCCTTTGTAGTCCATTTTTTCGTCGATGCTTTAAGGAAACAGTGCCAAAGAAATGCATTTTTTATGAGCTGTAAATATGTAGATAACACGCACAATGTGTTGCAAAAGATAAATTTAACTATTAGTTACTCTGTGTGTGAAAATTATTTAAATGATGTTTCAAAGTTGTAAAAGAGAAGAGAAAAATAAAAATTACTAAATTCATTCAAATAAACTCCCCCCTTAATTGTAAAAAGTAGAAATTGAAATAAAAAACAGATATCTACTTAAGGCGAATTGACTTCTAACTACTAAGTTTTTGTTAAAAAAATTTGCTAACGATAGTTATTTGTTTTTTTTTTTTTGAAAATTTCAATTCCGATTCTTCCAGTCATAAGAATTCCCAGACCTTGCACCCTATTTGTAAGAAAACCATACTAAAAACTATGCTTGAGGAAGAACTTTAATTCGATTAATTGTAACATGAACTCATTTCAAAAAACTTATTGACTTAGTGAGATAAAATTCCTTTATGTGAGCAAAATTACTAATATTACTACTGTTAATTTTATGTACCAAAACCAAATAATTCATTGCCTTGAACTAAGCTTCGGCTGTTTGCTAAAAAAAAAAAAAGTTTCACCAATACACCATATAACCATTACAAATAGTCCTTCAGTTTCAAATTAAATCTCATTCATAAAAACTTATTTTATATACATATTTATATTTTAATTTGATATTTTTCTCTCTTTTGCCATTGTAAAACTTATTTTTAAAGTTCTCATTTAATAACATGATAAAATACATAAATTAGGTTAATTCTAAAAAAACCCAAGACAAAAAAAAAAAAAAAAATACCAAATGACATAAAAATGAAAATGTCATATGAATCGGAGCATTCAACTATCAGAATTGATTGCGCCAAACTCGTTTTCCTCCTCGCATAAAGTGCACAGATTTAAACTATAAATAAAACTAAAAAAAAGATCAACACAGAACATAAGGGGAACTGAAATTATGGAAATCATAACAAGAAAATGTCAAAAACACAAGATGTGGACAATTAAATGTTGTAACTCATAAGTATAGTATTAAAAAGATATGAAAATTTTGAGATTTTATTTCCGTTCTTTGTACGAGTATACAAAGAAAAAAAAAGTTGTATAGAATTTATTAAGAACACTATGAAAATAGACTGGCATTTGAAAAAGGGTTCTACAAAAAAAGTTCAGACAAAATTTACATATTTCAAAATATGTATGTTGTGTGTCTGGTGAAAGTCTGCTTCAATTGACAGTTGGCCAAGCATTGTCATACATAGTCTGCTGTCGAGACAATATACATGCTTGCAGATAAAAATAAAATGAATTAAATTGAAAAGAAAAGTCTACAATAAGAAATTCCCAGCACATCACTTAAAATTTTTTATTTAAATGTAAAATTAAACACAATAATTGTGAGATTTGTTTACTTATCGATTGATATTTGTTTATCACAATGATTGTTGTTTATTTATTAAGGAAATTTTTTAAAGTGCTGTCGACTTAAGTTTGTCGCGTTTATTTAATTTTCATTGTAAGAAGAGCGTGTAGTTATTTACAAATTGTGTACACTAGACAAGTAATTAAAGTATATCTTTTTTAAAATTAATAATTCTCGTTATTTCCAAACTATCGTATTATGAGCGAAAAATATCGGTGTCAATTCAAATATATAAAATAATTAATACACTACCATAGAAGGAACAAAAACAAGGTTCATAGCTTCTTTTACAGACCTTTTAAATACAAGTAAAAAGACAACATAACTATTTAGGAAATTCACAAGGTGTTCTAATGTTTTAAAATTTTATGATTTTCTTAAAAATTTTGTTGTCTTCTCTCAGCAAAAATTTACTGTTTACAAATTTTTTTTTGTCACACTCTTTTCCCATACGATTTTCTCACCAAAATAGAAAACGAATACAACTTTCAAAAAACATAGGGTGCAGAATTGTTGTTGAAGACAACAACTACGTTTTTAACACCGTTATAAAATTTTAAAGCATGGGATTATGACACGTTAAGACACCTTGTGAACTGCCTAATTATGTTCATAAATTCTTTATAGGGGCTTATAAGAGACAGACAAGTATCAAGACATGTTCCCCTTTTAGTTATCTTTAATGAGACTCGGTAAAGTATCTTTTTGAGGTCTTTAAGAGACACCTTACAACGACTTAAAAAATAATTCCGTATCTTGCTTAGAGACTTTAACGATGTACTAGAGACTTTATATGCAAATTAAAGAAATTTATTGCTTATATGTATTTAATTTTATCTTATTATGAAATTTAAATTTTACTTACGATTTGAACGTCGGTCTCGAATCCATGTCCCATCGTTTCATAGTTCTAGACGCTACCCACTAGGCTATCTGTGATTTATTATATTATACGTTAAAGGCGAATCATATCTTTCTCTCATTTGTTTTGGTAAAGCGTCTTAAAAAGACAAAAAAGGGACCTCGTGCTCTCTTATAAAGACACAGTATAAAAACACACACAAGACATGAGGAGACATGATTATAGACATAAAAGCCAATTGAAAGATATGTCGTCTCATCAGACCATCTAACGTCTTAGCCTATTATGAGCTTTAAAAATGTAAATTCAAGATATTTTTACTTCTCCCTTTATAATGATTTTATATCTTGCTCTAACAAGATATTATTAAAATAATTTTCGGTACAAAAACAAAGTAGTTATCTTTTTAATTACGATACTAAGCTATGTATGTATGTATTTTAAATAATGAGATAACTTCCCCTTATGCTACTTGGGATTGATTAAATATTTCAAAAAATACATGTCCCAGAGGGTCAGAGTATTTTTATAATTATTATTATTAAACTTAAAAAAATCTACAATTAAATATTTCTAACTGCTGCACTTATACTGCATCAATAAATAATTTATTGTGTGCAAAGTTGTTGTAGAGAGAACAAATGTTCCCCTTGATGGTCGTATTTTTTGTGCGCTTTCATTCTGTGTGTTGCTACCATCTGTTATTGCTGTTATCTTCACCGCTGTCTTGTACATTTATCCTTTCAAACGTACTTGTAGTACGTTTTATTATTTTGCCGCTTAAAGTTTATCTGAAGAGTTCATTTACTTATATCATTGTTGACTTGGGAGTCATACTTCCCCTCCAGCTGTCGTCTTGTCGATTTTCTCATATTTGTATCTTTATTTTCTTTATAATGCCAAAGTTTTCGATTTTTTTACACTTAGAACGAAAATCTTCAACTTTAAATTGTTTACACTGACAACTTTGTTGTTTGGTCGATTTCGTAAGATATTTTGTATACCATAATTGATACATAAACTCTATTGAGATTGACGGCTTTTTCTTTCTTGCAAACCTTTATAGTTTTGTTGTCTCTTTCCATTGGATGCTGCTATTGAGGGTTTTTTTGTTTCTAACAGCCCAGTTGTCAGTGCCATTATTTTACTGTTATTTGAAAATCATCATTGAATCGGTGTCAGCGAGAGATTTAAAAAGTTATTTCTTCATCTCTTATTTAGTGACATAAAAAAAAAAATAAAAAATCTGCGGGTTCTCTTCGCATAATTTTTGACACTAATGCTATTGAGCGTCACAATTTGTTGCTTTGTTTTAATATCTAGGAATTTATTATGCTTCATTTAAGTTGATGTGCTTTTTTTTTTGGATTTGCATTGACCTTGTCTTGTTACACTGCACTTAAGTGGAGCACAGTTGAGTGAAGCTGTCATATTAAGTGGAGCTTGAAATGCGTTGGTGTGTTGACAGACTTGACTGCATACTTAAAATGTATTTAGTCTTATTGTTAGGTGTAGGACGAAGTGTGTGCTAGTTTGTAACATGTGTACCATAACGACCTCGTTGAAGAATATTTTGAATCAAATAATTCACTTGAATAAATCAAGATTCTTTGGCCTTAATCGTTTGCTTTATTTTATTTGAAGAGGGCTCATATTTATAAAAACATTTTTATTTAAAGTAAATTTGAGAAATTTTTACTTAAGGACTTAAGGACAAAGGATAGCTTTGTTCATATACATAAGTGAGAAAAAACCACTTACAGAAGAGTTTTGAGAATTATTTTAAGTGGGATTTTTGCAAACTTTATTTGCCAATAACTCAATGATATTACAAATATAATACAATTTTTCAATTTCTTCATTTATATCTACAGTCCTTCAAAAAATTTTCTCCCACAAAGCTGTATATGTACATTATTTAAATCCCTTTCTTTTCATTTGTGGCTTTAACTATGGATCGATATGTGACCATCGCACCAAAAAACTTTCAGGCAAAATTGTTTTATTTTTCCATAAAGAGAAACTTTAGTGCAAAAAGGCACAAAAAAAAGGAAAACATTTGAAACTTGTTCCTAAAGCAATTTACTCAACGTTAGAGACCTACTTTTATCTACGAGCATTAACTTGCCTATGTTGAAGAGCGCACATTAGAATTGCTGCTGTGTTCATTTCCAGACACTCCATCTCTATCTGTAACTATAGTTACATATATGTATGTAAACAAACATAATGTATCTTTCTGTTTGTATTTATGCGCTGATAAACATGCTGTACAGATACATAAAATATAGTAGAATATACGAGCTAAAGTTTGTGATATGAAAACAATAAATTTTTAAATTACATACTTAAATAAGTTTTGTAACATTAGTTACTTCAGTTGAAGGTATGGATATGGTATATACATACATGCATACTTAAATACATACATACATATGTATCTAAATGGAATATTCTGAGAATTATTGACAAAAACGGCCCAAAATTTGGGCCTCCTAGGAATACTGTGGTTAGCCTCATGTTGCAGCTTTATGTGCAAACTTTTTCTTCCAACTGAATATTTAAAAAAAATAAAAATAAAAGAGCGGACCCATTAACCAGCTTTTGTAAATAACCTGTTTTTTAAATCAATGGCCATGGTTAAAAAGCTGACGTTGAGGAAAATTATAAAATATGGACACAGGGTGGTGCACTGATACTAATTAACCTAAAATTTTACGCGATTTCTTAATTGTAGTTCTACTACTAACTCGCTACAATAATTTTTTAATTTGCTTTTCTTTTTTCTCAAATTTTTAACTTTTTTTTCTTAAAACGATCGACAAAACTTGATAATTTCAGGAATTAAAAACAACTGAAATAAATATATTGTAGTGGCTAACTAGCAGAGCTAAAACTAAGAAATCAGGTAACATTTTTAAGTATTTAATTATTGGTTCACCTTGTATGTATACATATTTTGTAATTTTCCTTTTCGGGCAGAGATGAAGGACAATAGCTCAAGGAATGACCCAAGTATATGGAGCATAGCAATTCAACACGAAAACTGCTATATGTATATGGGTCTCCCATTACAGATTTTTTTTTTTTGTTGAAATAATTTTTGTTTCTGTAAACTCCCGACTAGAAGAAATTAATTCAGTTTTGGATCTGATTGGGATCAGATTTACCTGATGTTCAGGAACAGGTTAAGCTTTCGGTTCCGATAATGACAATAACCGTCACACCTCAAACGAAAAGAACCAGATACATTTAACAGATCACAAATTCTTTTCAGAAACAGGTAAGGTTCAATAGGATCAATTGGATTGATCGGATTTTTTCTTCAGATTCTGATCAGAAAAGAAGGTTTGGTAGTGATGAGTATCGTTCACATCGGAGTTTTTTAAATGCTGCTAAATAATTATATAAATACATATTACCATTTAATCTTAAATTTATTGAAAATTTTAAATATTAAATTGTGTTGAACATTTAAAGTATACTTATATACATATAGTTATTGCATTGAATATATTAAGAATTACTAAAATCCCTATGAAAGTTTTGATTTGGAATATTACATAGAGACTGGATCAAAAAAAAAACAAAACTAAATTTCGTATTAAGGTTTTTAGTACCTATTGTATTCTGATGAACTGATCAGATGACCGGATCAAAGAATATCATATTGTACCCAGATCAGCTAAAAAAATTAATTCAGTATCGAAAGTTATGGACTTTTTAATAATGTAAAGTTACTACGTTGCTAAATTTACTTATTTAACAGATTTATAAAAACAAAGCGAAATGCTATTCTACAGCTGAAAATCTAACTAATTAAAGCGCGCGGCATATAAAGTTCAACAAACTAAAAGTCGAAGAAAAATGTAACAAAGTACATGTAATAAAGTAAGATAAACTTCATTACAAAAAAAAAAACATCAAAAACGCATTGAACGTTTCAAATTGTAGATACTGAAGGCAGAAAAAAAAGTAATAAGCAGAAAAGAAAAACGAAGAAAAAGAGTGGTTGGTGGAAATATTAAGCGCGCAGAAATAGCGGGGCTATGCTGAACAAAATGAATTAACTGAGTTGCTGCGTCATTCTCTTGATGGTTTAGCATTGCGCCAAGGAAATTTTGAGATTTACTATGTGAAAAAATAAAAATCTAAAACATCAAGCAATTAAGAGAATGCGGAAAAATATTGTAACAAATAAATTAAAAAGAGAATATAATTATGACAATGAAACTATGAGAAATTATGATTAATTACTACACTCCGGAAGCAACAATTCTCCAGGTAACAATTTATAGTTTATCTCCCAGTGAAGGATGAAATTCGAACTTTTGCATTAATTTGTAAATTTCTATCTTCTTTGTATACCGCAGATCCAAAGAGGTTATTTTATCAATTGTCCATAGATATGTATATTGTATAATAGGCATTGAAATGTGTTAATAGAAAACGAAGTTCGTTTCGTTTTTCAAAATTATCTATAAAATCAGACCCAAAACTTGACAATCACCCAAAAAATAGCGGTGTTTTGAAATTTTGAAACTTTAAAAATCGGTCCGCAGACCCCAAAGTATTGATTTTAGTTTCATTGATACCAATATACAAAATATCACTCAAATCGTTTGCCGTGCCTGACAAATTTTCGTTTTGACGTATTTGGGGAGCGTTTAAAACTCGGTAAATGAAGGCTATTAAAAAAATAAAGGAGAAATGGTAAATGCTTTTACTTATAGCACAGCACCTCTACCGTGCCCTTACACAAAACGCCTAAAAAAAACCTTTCGATTACGTGTGAATGCGGTGTATGATATTTAATCATTGGCAAGGTCATCCATCCCTTTCAAGTTCAAATTTTTATTTTTTTTCAAATAAAAGTCTAGCGTGTGGTTCTGGTTCATTAAGATTTTCATATTAAGTATTTGAGCTATAACCCAATACTGCTATCAATTGCATTAGCTACGCACATCCGCATAGTAGAGAAAAACAAAGAAATGTATGTGGTGGTATGTGTACGAAGTAATGTTTATCTAGCTCGATTATTGTTGCTATAGAGCTAACACAAATTACATATATTTTTTATCTTAATACTTCCACCGGAAATTAAAGTACGACTTACATAGCTGGAAGAAACATTTAAATAGAAATGTAATTACCACATAAGTACATACATACATATAGTGCATACATATATTGAATCAAAAACAGCTGAGCTTTCGAATTGCTAAAAAAAATCTAAATAAAACTTTTCTTGAATGATTACACCGATGTGTAATCCGATTACCAAATCGGCCACTTTTTTCGGTCACCCCCTTCGATTTTTTTCAAAACTTTATATGTTTTTGAGACTGATGAATTCATGAATTTTTTCCAATTTTTTTTTGGCCATCCATTTTAAAATTATGAATTTTTTTTCTTTTAAAAGCTCACAACTTTGCGAAAAATTCACTTATCGAGTTGGTTATTTTTTTTTTTAAATTCATGTTTTTAAATGCTCTTTAAGGAAAAAGTCGTGATAGTCAAAAAATATTTAATTAAAAAAAAAAAAAAATTGATTTCCGAAATGTATGCCCCCTGAAAAACTTTGATAAATAATGTAAGAAGTTTTGAAAAATGTTTCTTAGATTATGAATCAAAAAAATTTCAAAATTTTATTTGAGCTGTTAGCACAAGAGAGCCAAGGACATCAATTCGTCGTCGTTCACAGCAATTGAACCTCAAACCAGCCACTTTGTTCAAAATATAATATATATTAGTTATAATTATAATCACCGTCCCAGCAGCAGATGCCATATTGAAGTTTTTGACTGAAAAATTTCATAATATAATCTTATCAGCTCGACCAGCAGACCAGCTCATATTGTTGTCATTTATGATGCCCAAATAATTAAAGTGTCGTACTTTTTCAATTAAGAAGCAATTGATATCGCAAGAATAATTTTCGTTGTAAAAGCTTTCACTTGATTGAATTGAATGAACTTATACACTCAATAGTCTTTTGCAATTGGGGGCATTAAAAAAAAAAAAAAAAAAATCAATATCTGGTAGTGCTTTGGGAGTGGAGTGAGGCTTGGAAATATCATTTTAGTGTTTGTATGACTTTGTCTACAATGTCTCGATTTATAAAAAACTTACAAGCTATAATGCTAAAAATTACATTTCATTTAAAATTGATGACACCATTATAGCTTGCATTATATTGAACGATAAGTGGAACTTCTGAAGGCAGTAAAAGTATATTTTTTTCTCGATTTTGGAATGTCTGATTTTTACAAAAGGTTAAATTAAGTCATACCACCTTACTTATGCAAAATTTATCAAAACTTTGCGATAAGACATTTTTTGCAATTGCACTTACAAATTTTAATATACCTTCACGTAGACTTGCCTTTAAATGAATTTTATTTTCCAAATGTCATCATCACACCCATTCTAAAACTTCCTAAATCGATAATAGTTTCCCCAAAAGCTACTACTGCTTATAATGCATAATATGTCTTGCAGAGTTTTCAGCTTATAGCCTACGATTAGGTCAACCAAATTCGGCGTAAATGCACTTAAAATAACAACCACAAAGCTGATCAGCACGTAGCTGCATAAAATGCTCTATGAAGCAGTTTATTGCAAGCCCCCTTATAGCTTGACTGCACTTTACACTTAAAAAAGTCTACAGCACAACGTACGCCATAAGTTGCTAAGGAAGTGAAGTGCATGGCTGAGCTTAGTTTCTAACGAATTGCAACTTCCTACCTTCCTCCTGCTCAATAAATCTCATCGACACACAAAAAGAAACGAAACCAAGAAGATAAGAAGCAGAAGAAAAGTTTGTTGATAGACACAGAAATTAGCAAAAAAAGGAAAAAGGGCACTAGAAAAATTGATTAACCTCTTCAGTTGTAAGCAGGTTGCAATGACACATTTTAATTTTTTCTAATTTAAACACGGAAATGCATATTTGAAAAGTTTTCCTTATTTCTTTTAGCCTGGCGCTAACAGCTAACAACGGGCTCTCCTTTTCAAGTAAAAATTTAAAAAATTACATTGGTGACGAAAAAATGCATTACTATTAAAAATCACAAAAATTATTGAAATGGTGGTGTCAAAGGAGTCCTCAGTAGACTTTTGTGATGTAGTACATTAACAGTGTGACAAAATAAAAAAAAAAATAATTAGGATCCATTTTTTGTTTCCCACAAAACATGATGGGGGGTACCCTTGAACGCGGGGCTATAGACCCGCTAGCTCTACCTTAATACGGCGCTGATGTAAAGTTTCACTCTAAGCCGAACAAAGAAATGACATTGTATAATGAAAAAAAAAAGAGTATACATATGTCAAAATATTTGTGAGAACAAAAGAAATTTTCCTCTCTTACCTACGAAGAGGACTTTGACGAAAAAAAAATATTTCCATGTATAAATTTGGACTTTGTTTTAAATAGAAGACAAATAATTTTAATTACCCAGGTATAAAATAACGCTGGGATTGTTTCTAATACAATCCGTACGACAGACTGTAAAGCAGATCTCATCCGTCGAATTCAATGAGGAAAAATAAATTAACAGATATCACACTTTAAAAACAAAAAAAAAAAAAAATTACAGAAATAACCTGATAATACCACAAAGTAGCTTTTGAAGAGGTTAAAAAGTGAACGGAAAAACAGAATAGTTCGTAAAGTTTTGACATTTTCAGCATGGTATTCATTGTGCTTCCACTATTTTCAACTTCAACTCTTTTGCGGCACTAGTACCGCCGACGCCATGCCAATGACTATGTTCCACTGCAACTCAACGCAAATTACTTTTAAGTTAATGGAAGAACGCCCGTTGTCTGGACGTCGTCAACATACTGTAGCTTTTTTTACCATCATAGTTGCAGCAGCAGTACGAGTAACAGTGGAAGGAACGTGATGACCCATTTTAGGGTTTAACGTCAAACTCAATTATGGGCTTAGCTTTACAAATAAAATATGCTGGATGTAACGTGCGGAAGCATGGAAAAAAGACGGAGGGCTATAGTAATTATTAAATCATTGAAGCCAGTATTGGGTTGACGTTGTCGTTGGTGTTGGCGTATCACATTATTTCTACTGTCCCTTGAACACTAATTGAAAACCAAATATGTAAGCAACGATAAAAGATAACAAAAACTAAGTATATCGTTTAGTCGAGACATTATGTATGTATCCTTTTATGGCGTATGGTGACATGAGGTGGTGGCTATATATGGTTTTAAGACATAATGCTAATCACTACCTAGAAGTTGTACGATTAATGTACTTAAAGTCTTATTTGGAACTGAATTGAATGATATTCATAATATGACAAGATTTGTAAGTCAAAGCTCAATTGACTGCTTTTGGTTTCCAATACGTATCACTTCTTAACTGAAACTTCTGCAGAGTGAAGAAGTTAGAATTTTTCGGAAATATGGAAACGGATATACAAATGTAAGAACAATTGAAGGATACAGCATTGTCATAAAGTTAGCCATATGCTTCACTTCACACTTAAGCCGCACTTTCGCCATATTTTACTTTACACCATCGAAAAGGTAAAAATGCTGTTCAAGCAATCAAAAAAATAATCGATCTGCATGCGGAATTCTGAAAATTTGGTGGACATCTCTAATGTAGAATTGCTCACCAGATGCCATCAAGATTCGATTTACATTCAAATCAAATGACGAAATTGGAAATGGATTGGGCACACGTTGCGGAAATCGCCAGTTAATGTCTGCCGTCAAACATTAGAGTAGAACCCTTAGGGTAGCAGAAGACGGGGCCATCTTAGATCATCGTGAAAACGTTCTCTATAGCAGGAAATTCTTGAATGGGAGAAATGTTGGAGAAAATTGAAGGCACTCGCTATTGATTGTGCACGTTGAAAGAGATTTGGGGATGCCATTTGCTCCGTGAGAAGATAAAGGACAAAAGAAGAATAGAGAAAAAGTTTTATCAGAATGCCAATGCCAAAACTGGTATGCAAAATTTCGTTCCGGCAGTTTTGATGTTGAAGTTGCACCAAATTCTGAAAGTCCAGTTGAAGCTGATCAAGGTAAAATAATGCCATTGATTGACGCAAACCGCCGAATAATAAAAAGAGGTGTTGCTGTCTATTTGGTGGGATTTCAAGTGAATGTTTTTTTTTTACTTCTGCCCGATAATACCACGATTAAATCTGAAGTGCACTGACATCAACTGGAAAAATTGAATGATTCACTCAAAGAGGAATAACCAGAATTGATCAATAGAAAAGATTTAGCGTTCCACCAAGATTATACGGGTAATGCGTCAAAAGCTTTTACATCATGGATGAGATGTACCTAACAAACCCATCATATTCTCCAAAACTGGCACCTTCGGATTGTTACTTCTTCTGGTCGCTACAAATTTTTTAAACGGCAAAATCTTTACATCAAATTAGGACGTCAAAAATGTCTTGATCAGTTTTTACCAATAGAGATCAGAAGATGGCAAAAGCTATTGAAACAAAATGAAAAATGTATAATTCAAAATCATTTTGTTTTCCGAAAAACCCAATACCTAACATGAAATATTCTTTTCGCCTACATCAACTAAGTACATACATATATCATTTGTTAACAGCACCAACTGTGTTGTTTTTTGTATCTTAAGTTAAATGTCAGATTACGCTAACTCGGAAATGTTGCCATAGTTAACATTACGTCAGGGAAGAATTATACATAGTATAAAACGTTGATTGCCTTAAGGCGTTACTTAGTTAATATCATTAATTTACTCTTCTTTGTTGTAGCATAAAAGTAAATGACGTCTATAGTAAATATTTTGAAGGGGTAAAATGTGCTCTGGAATTGTTATTACTTTTGTTATTAATAAATGTACAATGTACACATAATATATAGCATAATGTGTTGTATACCTTCAAGGTTTATTATATTTTAGTTTTCTTTAGTCTGTCGTTTATTTCTTCTTCTTCTTTGTACTATTCTTTTGTTTTGTTTTTTTTGTTAACTATCTTTGAATTCAGCGGCGTAGTAAAAGTTATGCCTCTAAAATATTTTAATTTATTTACGTAGCTAAGTATTTCAGAGGGTTACTGAAGTATCTTACTACACCACTGGGTTTATCACTGTTGTTGTCTATCCCTTTTACATGCCTGCTCCGCCGTCATTCATGTTAATGGCAAATTTTTTTTCTTATTATGAGGTCACGTAAAAAATCGTGATGTGATCTACCGTAAAATGTGGCTTCCTTTAATTTTGTTGTGTTCCTTCTTAGTCTCAACAATCAGACTCAGTCAAAGTTAACAAAAAGAGTTGTGACTACTCGAGCATTTAGAAGACGACGATGGATGGATGGATGGCTTGAGAAGTTGGTAAACAGCTGTGTAGAACAACAGATTGTTGTGCCGCAGCAATTTATTGCTGAACTCCATGACTTTAAAGCACGTTAATTTTTTTTTTGCGTTTTGTTTTTATTTTTATATAGCAAAGTTTAAAATTAATAAATCGTGCTAAAGTAAATTTTAGCATAAATAAATAACTTTTGAGTCTGACTATGAATGAAATACAGCATTCAGATGATGATGACGCAATTTCCCTTTATTAACCCAGTCAGAAATCAGAAGAGTAATTGCAGTTAGAAGTATAAAAAGGAACAAAATCTTATCATTTGATTAACGATTATTTACTCTTGGATTGGTTCAAAATTACTTCAGGGATCATCTCCTTTCCAACTGAGAATATCTTATGTGTGCATTTTGTATCTAAATTTATTCATTTCCCTTACGCATAATTTTCCACTCTATTTGTTAATTACAAATACAACAAGGTTTTAAGATTGCCATTTGCATAGGCTGTGGTTCAATTCTATTTACTGTTAAATACTTGTTTTTTTTTTTTTGAAAACATTAAGTCTATTGATGGAAACACAAGAAAGTCAGAGGAAGTTCATTTGATGACAATTTTATTTCTCTTTTCCTTTCATAGAAATTATAAAATATACTGGTTGAGCAATCTCCCTCTGTGATTGTATTTGATTTGAAATTTATTGAAAAGAATAGCATTTAGTTGAAAATTTTTTTAAATTATTCCATTGTTAAATTTTAAAGTAAATAGTTAACTCATAACTCCGCAAGCACAAAAATTTTGTAATTTTTGCATTAGTTAGACAGAAAAATTTACCTCCATGGACAATGAGAAGTTGTCACCAAGGTAATTTTTCTCGCTGAAACCAAGCTCAGAATTGTTTTATCACCAAAGATTATTGAGATATTCTAACCTAAAAGTGCAAAAAACACTGTTTTTTTAACATATTTGAGGTTTCAAAAAACTATGTGTGAGCTCTTAAAGTAAAAGTCTCCCACTTTCAAATGACGTTGAGTTTTCTGATGTATCTTTTTTTTTGTCGAGTTGTCGCATTTTGAAATGTTTTGATGTACCCTTGTCCCTAATGAGCTTTCAGGTATAGGGAAAATCACAAACATGAAAATTTCAAAAATCGATATCTCGGGAAAAAAAGATATTTGAGCAAACACAACGGCATTTGAAACTTGTACTTTAAGATCCTATAAACCGGTTTTTTGAAAATACGGTGCTACATAACCTCAAATTTGTCGTAAAATAATGTTGGACTTGGACCTTACGCTATAGAGTAATTCTGAGCCCGGTTGCAGGGAGCAGGGCAGGCCCGGATTTAAAAATTTGCCGCCCTTCTTCACTGGTGAATATGGAAAAAAATTTTTTAATATTAAAAGTGAGGACCTTTTTTTTTTGCTTCTCACCATTTTTTAGGTAGTTTAGGGGGCGACCATTCCAAGTATTCGCACTTTTTTCCCCTTGTGTGTAATTCTCACCATCATAAATGCATTATAATGCATTACCACACTTAAAAAGTTTTTCAAAGTTCCCAATATTTGCCGCCCCTAAATACTTGCCGCCTAAGGCACTGGCCTAGTGTGCCTGTAAGGTAAATCCGGGCCTGTCCAGGGGGCAATATCGCAGGCCTGTGTTATTTACAAGCAATTTTGTATTAGTTATCTGATCTTTATGAACTGCGGAACCCATCTGTCATAAATAAAGATAAAAACAAAATATAGTTTCTTCGTTTCCGTTTTTGGAATTTTTCTTCTGAGTGCATAAAACGCAAAAAAAAATTACAATTGCAATATGCATAAAAAACAAAAATCGGCAACTATCGACTACTACTTAGTTTCAACCGCTGTTACACGGTATCATCAGTAAGTTTTGTGCGTGAAAGTTCTACATTTTTTTATCTTGTATGCATTTGTTTTTGTAAGAAAAAGTGTAATATGAAAAGAGTTAGATACAAAAACAAATGCCACAATTACACAAATTACACAATCATAAATACCTGAATTGTGTATCGAGCAGAAGATAATTAAAAAATGTTTTACATAAATATATTGAGAATTGTAAAGTATTAATATTAATGTAAATTAAAATCATATAAAAATAGGATTACCAAACATATGCATATTCGATCCAATTAAATCTATTCAATCGACTCAAATAGAGATCTGTTTGGCACAATAAAAAATAATTTAACTTCCAAATAAAGGCATAGTAATATCTACCAAAATTTGTTGATAGTTAATAAATATTTTATAAATCTATTAACCAAATTGTTTTTTATTTGAAAGAAATATTCTCTTTCCTAAGCGTTATGTAATTACGTATAATTTTGAAATATATGTATTCCTACAAAACATACGTGTCTGACGGACAAATAAATTTGTTGTTTAATTTCAAACGAAATTGGGTTACATGAGAAAGTACAGACATAAAAATTCAAATAAGCAGGCAGTAGCAGTGCTTTAAAACAAGTGTATTTATTAATACTTAAATTTTTTTTTTTAAATACAAATTACACTGCAAGCACTTTTAGAATACGCTTATGTTGCCCATTCAAAAAAGAAAAAAATAAACGAAAAAATTAAGCTCCGTTAGCAATAAATTAAAATGCATTTATTACAGAATATTAATATGTACTCATTAAGCATTTATTTATGACTTAAAGTGTTAAATTTTTGTATGTTGGGTGTTAGTGTGCCCTTTGTTTTATTTATTATTTAATTTCATGATGGTTTATTGACCAAAAAAAGAGCTTTATTTCGATTACAAATAAATTTTTTTTTTATTTTATTGACACTGATTGTAATAGTCATCAATATAACTACATCCGTTTTTACAATAGAACAGGGGGTCAATAACATCATTCATTACTATTTGAAAACTCAATTCAATGGTAGGCGTATCCGCAACTGATAATGTGGTTGGTTACATTGAATGTGTGATATATGTAGGTACAATGTATGTGTTTTGTATGAACATAACATAATGTCAAGCAAATGAAAACGTTTTAAAATTTTTACAAAAAATTTTTTTTTTGAATTCATATATGCAATTTATTTCCTCTTACAATTAATAAGTCTTTTTTTTTAAATGTGAGTTCTTAGAAGACACGACTTTCAGAATCTCTCAGAATTACAAAATTGGATATAAAAAAATTCATCTTATCCCTAACTGATGAAATTTATTGGCCGGGCTAAACTGACTATTGACGACATTTTTGAAGAGTGTTGCAGACCAAACTGTTACAAACACAGTCTGGAAAAAATGTACGCTTAGGCAAGTGGGTGTGGCACCTCCCGACCGAAAAGTGGGTAGGATTGGAAAAATAATAAAAGGGTAGGGTCGAGGAGGCGGTCTACAGAGTTGTAAAACCCGTCTCACATAGTATGTGAACTTACAATAAAGTTTTTACTATATTTTTCATTACTATGAATTCAAGTCAATAGTTTTAATTTTCAATTATCTTTTCTTTGCAGAACTTCAACTGAAAGCAACAACAATTTTTCGCAGTAAAATTAACGAAATTTGAAACGATCAGCTCGTATTGATGAAAGATCACATTAATTTTGAAGAATCTTCTACTACTACAACTGAATTAAGAAAAAAAAATTAATTTAAAATCAACTTAAATGAATTGAAATAAATTTCTGAAAAAAGAATTAATTAACACAAAAAACTAAAAAAAAAAATTTAAAAATAAATAAAAAAAATATTGAAAGTTAACCGGAATACAAAGCTAAAATGCCGAATCGACGCAGCAAAAAATTGCTACAATTTCTATTATTTTTTCTATTAAAAGAGACTTAAAAAAGTCTTTTGCTTTTGAATTCAAATTAAATAATAAAATCGCGTATTTTGAGAATTGAATTTTTTGCCGGGTTAAATTTTATCTATTACTTTTTTTTTTTGTTTTACGCACCGCACCACATAATAAAAAGGCGAACGAACGAAGTCGAATAAAAAATAAAAAAGAAATTAAAGAACGCTACAACTTTAATCATTAAACGTTAATTTACCATATCATTTTTGTTGTATTACATATACATTAAAGCTATAACCGCTGAATTTCGCGAACGTTGCAATAACTTTAAGTTGTTTTTTTTTTTCAAAACTTTCAAGTGATTACCAATTACAATCGTTAATTATATTAAAATCAGCTACAAAATGGATTTAAGCTTAGAACGTGATGGCTCCGTGCTGGGCAGTTTGTTTCATCAGATTATTGCTGATATGAAGGTGAGTTTAAAGAACACAAAAACAAAAGAAAAATTAATTAAGTCATGATTAGTTTAGGAAATGAAAGTCGATTCTTATAAACGTTCAGTTAAATTTAGATTAAAAAAATTTATGCTAAAATTTACTTCCATGGCGTTATTGATAAAAATCGTAATTGAAAAGACAGTGCGAACAAAAGAATGCTTTCTGCACTTGAATAAACCGCAAATTACTTTGTCTAAAGTACTTCTTTTTTAGTATTCACATAAGAATTTTCTTGCTTTAACCCTTGATAAGTAAACTTCTTAGGAAAAACGTTAAGGCTAAACCTCGTAAATTTTACGACTACGGATTTAAGAAAATGGTTAATTTTTTTTTAAATTCAAGTATGTAGTTTTATTAAGCATTATTTAAAGAATTGTTTTTTGAACATAATTAAAAAAAAATATTAGTTATTTTTAGTGCAGTAGCACGATGCAATCTAATGCAATGAAAAAAAAAAAAAAAATGAAAATAGGACTTGTAAAACTTACGAGACATCGTCTGATTTAATTTTTCTACGTTTAAGGCTCCCAAATGTTATTCCTAGCTATAGCTACTTTAAACAATATATGTATTATTAACCCAATCATGACTCATGTTTACTAGCTATTTATGACTTAATTTTATGATTAATTAAGAACTCATAGTAATGACTCATTTAAGATTCATATAAATATGTATCTAACGGCAATTTTCGTAATCCGGCCCAACGCTTAACCACTAATTTCTGACAATTTGAAGATAGTAAAACTCGGAATTATGAGCCTCATATTTCTCCGAAAAGAGTCGAACGGAACTACATACACTTCAGACTCTTTTATGAACTCATAATGAGTGTAAAAGTTCAGAATTATGAATCATATCCGACTTTAAAAAGAGTCAGATTGTATGTTGAGTTTTTAAATTTTTTCATACTTTTTGACACTAAACAAGATAAGGTTGCTTTTTTGTGTTCGATTATCGCACAAAAAAGGGTAACATCCATCCAACATTTTGCTTGTCTAGATTAAAACATTTTTTTTTTTGTAGATGCCAAAACGCTTTTAAAATAAACTTATGATTTTCTTTGAAAAATGTGTTTATTTTTTATTTATCTTAGATTAATTTTTATTTATTTACTTAAATTATTTCTACATAATGAAATATTTTCACTCATGCTCCACATACGGCTAAGTTTTCGTTTTAATATCGCTCCCCTTCTAAGTACGAATTCATTGTATCACATCGTTATTGCATGCACGCATTGCGTCGTTGTGCGCCATTTGTGCGCAAGCGCAACCGTTTTTTTTTTATCTCTCAACTTCTTCCGTTCGTTTGTTCGTTCACTTAAACAATTTAATTGCATTGCTGCATTTGTGCACCATTTATCATTATTATCATAAATGTTTTTTTTGTATTTGTTTTTCCTTTATCATAGAAAGGCGTTGTTTTTGTTATTATTGTTGTGATTGTTCATTTAACTTGTTCTGATTAAAGCAACTGATAAATGTTGGTTGTTGTTGTTGTTGTAGTAATTTATTTTAAAAGTTTCAATTTCAATTGCATTTAATAGACCGTCCGTCTGCCGCATCTTGTCATCGTGTCATTGACATCTCTTCCTCCCGCACTTGTACAATTATGTATATATGTGCAAGCTTCAAAAATACTCGTACGTATTGGTACATTTGTTGTGTAAATGGATATCACTTTAACCCATCCACTTCACCTCACTCTGCACTCTGCTGTTATTGTTGGGAGTCTTTAGTTTATTTGGTTTGAAGTTTTGTCATCATTTCTTGATTGTTCTGTGTTATTTGTTTTTATTAAATGAATCTGAATCTTGATTTCTTTCGTTCTTTCTGTTGTACACAAACTGATCAAGCAGATGACAAATTATGATGAAGAAGTTTTATTGTACCTCTACTTGTTTTATTATTTGTTTACTTTTGTCACAAGTGATATGATTGCATTTGGTTGAGATTTCTCAAAAGAACGTTGAAAAAAAACTGGTTCTATAAATAAACTATAAAATGGGGATCATATTTTTACAGTAGTTGTCGTCTAAATGGATTTACACATTTTTACCAACTGTTTGTTTTGTTAATGTGGTTTTTTGATATAAAAATTAAGTATTTTTATAACAATTTCTGCTAAAAGAAACTTCCAAATAATTTCCAAATTTATATTGACTTGGTGTCAAAAAAAGCTGTACTATTGGGGCTTTATCCAATTTAACTTTTAGCATTGAAATGACAACAACGGAAACTTAAGAGATATGTGTGATATGATATGTATTATGCGCAGTGAAAGCACCCTAAACATATATGCATGCCAATTTTGATATTCAAAGTTCCGTTCCGGAAATATGACGTGCCAAGAACACCGGTAAAGCGACGTCAAATAATATTATTTAAATCAAAATAACCTTCACTTTTTGTGGAGTTAAGAATAAAAACGTGATTTCTAACAATAATACAATAACTCAAGGTTTTTCTAAAAATAGTTTCTACTTTATGGCTTGCACATTTTAATATAATTACCCACATCCTAAACTTTGTTTCCAAACAAAATCGTCGCTTAAAAAAAAATAATTAAACAAAACGTGAATATTTTTTATGAAGACAAAAATGAGAGCAAAAACAAAAGCAAAAAAGAAAAGAAATTTGCTCATTTTAAAAATTTTTAATTTGTAGCTTTTGGTCGAACTCAGCAATGACTTGCCGGTGATTTTTAAAGAACATGCCTTATGCCTTGCTGTTGGTATTTAAAAAATCAATAATATGTAAATAATAATTTTTCTATAAGATATTAAGTTCTCCATTAGGTCTATTAGTGTATTCTGATAGTAGGCAAAAAACCTCAAAAAATAAAAATATTTTAAGCAGCAAACAGACTACCTCCCCCCACACCGTTTTCGAGGATACTGAACATTTTTAAAATTCTTTTGAAGTTTGTCCCATCCCCCAAAATGGCCAAACAACCACCTTCAAAATGGGGGAATCGCATATTACGCATCTTCGATCGGTAAAATATTTTTCACTCCCCGTTTTTGAGTATGCTGAGCACGATGGCAGTGCCTTAAAACTCTTTTGGAGTTTACCCCACCACCCAAACGGCCAGAAACCAATTTTTAACCCTGTGTATGGTGTTTTTTTTTTAACCATTTTGGGGTGTCCAAAAGAATTTTAGGCACCGCCATCGTCTTCAGCATTCTCAAAAACGGAGGAAGAGGAGGGGGGGGGAGGTGTGGTCTGGTTGCTGCTTAAAATATTTGTATTTTTTGCGGACACACAGAATACACTACATAGAGATCAGCCTTAGTTTTTCGCCTTGTTATTCAATTTAGATTTTTTAGATTGTCCACATTTAAACCCACATTAGACGATATTCTTTTGCATGTAATACTATTACTTTTCACAGGCCTTAACTCATACATACGCAATAGATAATTAAATTATAAAGGTTCACGTAAGCTGTTAAACTCAACCTTGATCTCATGCCAGAAACAATTACATATAGTTTTAGTAAAATAAAAAAAATTGTAATATGAAACAGAGAATTTGACAGACATCAGGAATTAGATATGCAATGGAAAGTTGACGTTTACACATGCAAAAGCATAGCGTGTAAAGAGGCCTTAATTCTGAGGCATGAGATCACTTCTTTTCTTCTCTATAGATGGTGCAAATAGAACTGATACTCTGGGCGGCAGGCGAGCACTTGTCTGTTCAAATTTGTGTGATGATGACGATAACATAACTATAAGAATTAAACATACGAGCAATTGAACACGCTTCAGCGGTACTGGAGATAAATATCAAAAATCGGCAAAATATTCAATTCTTTTGCAAATTAAAATTATGTTTTTGTACGTAACTCACTTTAATATGATTTTAAACTTCTATAACTTTTGCTTATAAATGTAAGTCATTAGTCTTATAAAAGCGTTCCTTGAATTGGAAATAATCTACCCAAATATCTCAAAAACTTTCGTCAAATATTTTTTTTTTTTTGTAAAATTACGGGTATCTAAAAAATTAAATTTATTTTTTTCAAATGTTTTAAATCTAAAAAACTGGTATATCACAAAAAAAACATTTAAAAACTTGTGTGCAAAATGTTAGCAATTTTGAGAGAAATTATTCAATGTTTCGGTATAATTAAGATTTTAAAAATATATAAAATCATCCCTAGTAGCAAAAAAGGTTATATAGCTTCGTTTAAGGAACTTTTAAAGGCAAGTAGAAAGACAACATTTTATATTTATAAAGTCTTTATAGAGGCTTTTATAAGAGCCATTTGGCATATGAAGTATTAAGACTCGGTAAAATATCTTTGTGAGGTCTTTAAAAGACACCTTACATAGACTTTAGAAAGAGTGCGTTTTCAGACAAGTGCCTTGTGTACAGTTCTTTCAAAGAGACTTTGGCTCGATTTGACAGTCAGTACTTAAATCACAATTTTTACTTAATACACCAATTTCGATTTCACAGTGTATGATGAAAAATTTTAGAAAATTCTCAATATTTGGCACTTCTTGTATATATTTTGCAGTGCAAAATAATGTATTTGACAGTGACTTATGTAAGTTACGCAACTGCGAAATTGGAGAAGAGTAATCACCGTCTTAAGCCACAGCTATTACTAAAACCAAACAATGATTTACTTTTAAATCGGACCTTAGCAACTTGAATTTATCTTTTAAAGATCCTTGAAAGAATAAAAAATACTTAATTTTATTTTATTATCAAATTTCATTTTTACTTACGTTTTGTAGGCCGGTCCCGAAACCGACTTGGTTCGATCCGTACTCCTGCACGCTATCCACCGTTAAAGACAAATCATAGTTTTCTCACATTTGTCTTGGTAAAGTGCCTTAACGAGAAAAAAAGTGGACAATATAAAGACATGAGTCTTTCAAGTGATTTTTATGTTAAAAAGACATACACGAGACATACTCCCTCATATCCTTATAAGCTTTTTATTATGTACAGTATAAAGGCACAAACGAGACATGCCTCCTCATGTCTTTATAATCAGCCTATTATGAGCTTTAAAAAAGCATATGAAAGACATTTTTGCGTCTCTCTTATTTATGGTTTTATATTTTGCTCTTGCAAGATTTTATAAAACAAAACTTCGCTACAAAGACAAAGTTTCTTTTTAATTATAATACCAAGCTATTTTGTGTGATGAAGTGATGTCTATCACTGCTATGCAAGCATGATTTTTTTCTTGATAGCTTCCTCGTCTACTACTAGGGACTTGGTTGTAGTTTCGTTCAAACTTCCAATAATACCAAAATTCGCAAACTCATCGTATAATATGACCAATATTATAAAACTCGCTTGTTTTTGAGATATTGATTTGGTTGTGTAACTTCTAAAAAAATGGCCCATTGCATAAAATTTGATTTATTCGCACGATTAGTTGATAGTAGGAGAAAAAAAGACTTTTCACTTTATTTTGAATTTTTAATTTAATTTTAGTGAAATTTTCAAAAAAAAATTCCACAATCCTAAATTTCAATTTCACACTGTCTGCAAAAGTTTGTATACACAAAGCATAAATAATTCGCTTTCTAAATATAAATCTTAAAAAATTTTTGTCTATCCATCAATCTGTGACTAAACTGAAAAAGAGAGACAAAAAAAATTAAAAACACTGATTACGAACTCATTACACACACCAGTGATGAACATGGAAGATCATCATCATGAGGTAAATTGGAGCAAGGTTCGAAATTTCCGCATAAACTCAACAGCGCCGTGACGTACATCATTGTGATGTTGTAGTACCAAATGTAAACTAAAGCGTTTCCATCGAAAGAAACTAAAAAACAAAAAATGAATTGTGAAAAAGAATCACGATGTTGACGCAAAAACTGCAATACATTACATTGTGTTGATTTTTAGATGTTAAACTTCTTTACGTTTTGCAAAATTTACTATACCGAAATATAACAACAATTTTATTAAGGTCTATCAGCTCAATCGTATATTGTTGATGCGCAACATTTACAGCATTAAATTGAAATTTGCATCATTGCAAAAGTTCCTAGCACTCCTGCGAGTAGTAAATAATGCCAAAGCAAACAGGAGGGGGAGAGCACACGAAAAACGTGATCTTCGAAACGGAAATTTATTTCGATCGCAATGTTTGCCAGCTGCCCACAAATGTGTCGGAAACTTCTGCAACTCATCAATCAGTGACACAAATCTGCTACACAGCCTCAGCTACAGTTATTCAGATAAACAAAATTTTATTGATTTTGGAATAATTTGTTTTTTTTTTTTATTTTGTTTCTACCTGAGATGTTCGTATTTCAACCCTCAAATAAAAAAATAGAATAAATTGCTTCAAGAAATTTTATTGCCTCATTTCATGGTTGTTGTTTATCTGGTTTTTCTTTATATCACAGGTAAATCATTCAATGTGCTCGAAATAGAAAAATAACAAAAGAACTTTAATAATAAAAATAAAACAGGGAAAAATGTCAACTCGTACCTGCTGCACAAATAAATTTAAGCGATTATTTATTTCGTTTCTTCCAACACCGCCACCAACGCCGCTACTGATGACTGTGACATTTCGACAAAATGTCACAAACTTGTTGGCTTCTGTGCTAAGCGCTACTGCCTGCTACTGCTTATCTCTTCGTGCTTATCAATCAGATCGATCTGTATGTATGTATGTCGGCATTTATCCCAACTGCTGCACCGCGGGATGAATGTCGATGATGTTGGTTGAATTTGTACCCGTAATTTCATTTATACCATAATGTTTTAATAGCTACTCACGTTATCGTGTCGTCGCGTGAAATCGAGAAAGAATAATACGGTGCTACCATATTATTTGACACTACTTATGGGAACACGCTTCTCAAAGTGTTGCCGGTGACATTTTGATTGCTAATGATTCTCTTGAATTTCTGTGATAGATTTGAGCATGATGTAGCAACAATTAGTTTTGTAATAATTAATAAGTTTTATTTAAAACTTTTTGGATCACAGTGTGTACCAAAAGTAGGGATGATGTTTATTTTAGAAAAATAATTGGAATTATTATCATTGAACTGATTTTTATGTTTTATATCAAAAGTTGCAAACATTTCTTCATCAGATCATTTCCGATTTTGAATTTTTTCAGAAAATACTAGCTATGTGGCAGTGCTAATGAAAAATGTGTCTTGATAAAAATAAGTTTACTAATTTAGCAGCAAATGCTGTCATAAATAATCAAATGCGATTTTTTTCAAGTGTCTCGTTATTTTTGTTTTTTCTCGTTTCTTATTTTGTCATTTTCGTTTTGCCAAATGCCAAACAAGCAATCTGCACCTGTTTTTGCTTTATAAAAAACAAACAATAAAAAAAAAAGAAATCACTCACGATTCTTTCAACAGTTTGTTGTACTCTTTGAACTGAAAAACCTTCATCCCACATCAGTACACGCTGTATCACGGCTAAAAAGTATCAAGTAACGCATGAAGCACCGACGAGGCAGAACGTTATGTCAAGACCTCACATAATACGCTCGTATGCTCGAACTCAAATTAAATATCAACAAGGTCAGATGACATACAAAACTATATATTTTATTTTGAAAAATTAAAACAAAATAAATAAAAAATTAAAAGTTGAAAGAAAAAAATCACGAAACAATGCAATGCAAAATAAATATATATAATAAAAATATTAAAATTGAAACAAAAGAATTCAATGAATAGAACTCGTCCATCCGTTCTTTTTGCTGCTTTTTGTTATTGGTTTATTTATGAATGAAAAATTCATTTTGGTTTCATAAAATATATAAAATATTTTGCAAGGCCAATAATAATAAATAACTTATGTATATTTTTGTTATGTTTTTCTGAATTGCGCAAGTTTTATTATACAATAAAATCTCTTTAAAATCGCATATATTTTTCTTTTTAGCATTTTAAAATTTCCCAATATAAAACAATATTTTTTCACACTTCCTATGAGGTAATGAAAATAACAAACATATTGCGTTAAATTTTTTTAATATAAACATGTACATATTCATTAAAATCGAAATCAATTGATAAAAAAAAACTTGCTATAACGTTTTGTAAATTGTTTTCTGTAGTTTTACGTATCCGCATGTACATATCTGATGTTTTATTCTGTTCTCAATAGCAATTCCTATTAACACTCTTAATGTTTCTCTAATTAATTTTGGAACCAAAGTTAGCGAAAGAAGCGGAAAGTATCTGCAATTAAATGTTGTGCGCAAAGTTGCTTAGGCAATTAATTCCGTAATAAATTTGTATACTTTGAAGTAAAACGAAATTAACTTTAATTTTATTACAAAAGCGAAAACATTGCAAAGTTGATTCTTTTGAAAAATGTTTGTTCTAATTTTAATAATTTTTACAGGAATATTCTAAAGAATGGGTACTGAAAGCTTGCTTACATGATATAAAATAAAAATAATTTAAATTTATACTGTTTTTAAATTTTTAATGATGTATTTTATTTGGATATTATGGTATTAGTACACAAATCAAAAAATTAAAAATCGATTTTGTTTTCAATTCATTAAACCTTTAAAATCACTTCACAAAGTTTTTTTTTTTTAATTCGAGCATTTTAACGGCGTAGAACGATGTCTCTTAAACAGAAAAAAAAACTTTAAAAACATTTTTCTGGAAATGGGATTTTATCAAGTTTTCAAAAGTCACCAACTTAATTTTTTGGGGGTAGAAGGATTCAAAAAACAAGGTTTTTTTTAACATATTTGTTTTCTACTATTGTTATGAACTTTTCTATTATCGACTTTTCACTTATGGTGGTAAATATGGTAGATGTGGGCAATACATTACTCTTTAAGAATCTTTTTGATTTTTTTGTTTCAGACTTGTCAATCCAGAAGGTTACTCTCCGCCATGGAGACATGCATTTTTCAAGACCTTGACTTCGGCGCCATCTAGAAATAGTACAAATTTTCGTTTTTTCCGTTTTTTTAAGAATAAAATAATTTTTTAAAAAAAGCTTACAGTTCTGAGAAATAGATTTTTAAAAACTGTACTGTAAAAAATCATTATTCCTGATTTTCTTTGATCGCTGGGCGTGTAAATATTCATATATAAGTAGGGCCTAATTGATTTTAGCTAACCTTTCTCATTTTCATACAAATAAAAACCTTCGTCGATCGCGCTTTTGATCACATTGACCATAATTGCATCTGAAATGCTCCGAGCAATCATAATGGCCCAATACGAGACCTTCAAATGTTGAGCCTTACATAGAAACTTTAAGGACAATTAATGTAAGTCCGTATGCGGTGTGCGTCAATGTTATTTGAAAAATGTTTGTTGTAAAGTGCCACAAATGGCACATTTTTCGTAGTTCGTCCTTCGCTGCTCTAGATCATACTCAAGCTGGCATTAAATTCTTTACTGTCAGCATGATATCGATATTTAAATTCAAACTGAAAAAAGCCTGTTTTTTGCTCTTTCAGTTTGTGCTATTACTCTTTGATTACTATAGTCTTTAACAGGTTCTATTGCTGCCCTGTCGAAGCTAGTTTGGATACCAAACCTTACATCTCCTCCTTGTATTACATTCTTATTAGAGAACATGACCTGATACATGTCATTTCAGAGCCACAAGTATCCTTATGGTTTTTGAGTTGTATCTCTGTTGAGCTGTGCCTCTGAATTTAATCATTTTGAAGATTAATGAAGACTTCCGAACGATGAGCACACTCAGGAAAAAATGGCATCGCAAATTTGAAAATTTTATTTTTTGGTTTAAAGCCCCAAATTTTGAAGTAAAAAATAGTATAAAAACAACCATTTATCCGTTTATTTTTAACGCAAAAAAATCTTAGACGCAGATTGCATACAGTTCAAACCTTTCTTCTTAAGAATTCTTCAACTTAAATTACTTTGACGACATTTTTAATTGTGGCCAAAAGTGCAGGCTAAATTTTTACCCTCTAAAACAATGTTAATGTGTTGCCATGAAGTCAAGTAAGATTGTAGTATTCATCAACACTAGTAAATGTCAAACGTAAGGGCTGCACGACATAGTACTGCTCGTTTAATGAAGTGAAAAGCGCTGAACAGTGGGACGAAATTTTTTTAAAAAAGAAATTGATTTTCTTTTGTAAATGCTATCAACTCAATTAGAGGCTCAAGCTCATGTTTAAAAAATATAATTGTTATTTTCAACACCAAAAAAATTACACTTACAAAAGATAGATTAAATAGAAAAATAGGCTAAGGCTTGTCACACTTGTTTCATCCGCTGCTAAGTTGACTCATCAGTAACTTTCAAGCCAAAAGGTAAAAATTTGTATGCCTAATTTATTTAATTTTTTGCATTTTTCTGTTGAGAACCCAAGTAACAATAAAATTGAAAATAACATTGATATAATAAATAACAAAACATTTCGTTCCACTGTGCACATTAGCTGTCAAGGCACATCTTTTTTCCTTAAAAATAAAAAACAGAAAAAAAAAATTAAAACATAAAGTTCACATTTAAAAATAGCTTCATGTACTGCATTCGTATTTTTATTTAAAACAACTCAAAGATACGGCGGCATGTTCTTCATCTCAACAATTATTTTTTTCTTATTCCTCAATGTGTGTGTATTGTGTCTTTTTAATCTATCTTCCTATTTTATTACTCGAATTATTTTTATTAAAGAATTTTGGTTTCCTTTGTGGCTTCACATTTCTTGGTACTCTAATTTAACACCTGCTACACACAATTTTTCTGTGGCATTTATGTTTTATTCTTCTCGCTTTGAGAATTTTGTCCTAATTCGTTTATAAAATGGCCTTAAGATTTTAAGCACTCAATGAAGTATGAGCGACACACTTGGTAGAGCAGGCAGGCAGGCGTCGCTAGAGAAAACACTTTACATGAGAACATGTGTCAACTGTCAAAATTTATACAGACTGCAGGGATAATAAGTAAGTAAGTACTCGTATGTATGGCAAAGCAATTAAGATAAACATAAATAATCGATAGAAAATCTTACAAAAAGGGAATTAAAGTTTAATGTAAAAAGATATCAAATCGCATAATAAAATTTTAATAGGTATGGCATGCGAAAGGTCCCATTAGCAGCAGATTTTTTATGAGGTAAAGTTTTTAGTAGAAAGCAATTGGAAAACATGCTCAACTCGCGCGAATTACAAAAGTCTGAAAGCGAGGCGGAAGTCATGAATGTTGTAGGGGTTCATTTTTCCATGCAATTTCTTATGCAAAATTCGAATCTGGTCTCAGAATTGGTCCATCACATCAGGATCTTAAGAAATATATTCTATATGTAAATAGGCGAAGGCAAAAGTGTTCCATCTCTTTTCATAACCATAATTTAGATGAGTTGTGAAAAGAAGCAGCGCAGAATGAATTTTTTAATAGGCGCGCTGCCACGCCTCTTACAAAAAAATACGTTTCCACGGCTAAACTAATGAGCCAATTTTGATGAAATTTGGTTTGAAAATAGATTGAACCCTATGATTTTTATTAAAAACTGAGTTCTTTTAGTGGGCATGGAACCGCCCTAAATGAGAAAAAACGCTGTTAAGGCTTAACTGCTATACCGATTTTTATAAAATTCGGTTGAGATATTTTTAGTAGGCGGTGCCACGTCCCTAAGTCTTTAAGACATTTTTTGCAGAGGGTGTACAATACTAAATTATACAAATAGTAACATAGTACAATTTAATTAATTCGCACAGAAGAGATCTGAACCTTGCAACTTCAGTTTAAGAAGCGAACACTTTTACCACTGAGCTATTGAATAACAGAAGCCATGAGTACCGATTTGCTTTAGTACAACGCTAAATTCTTTGTTATGATTTATTAGCTATAACAGTCAAACATTTGTTAATGACTGTAAGTTTAGCTAAAAATAATTCAAATGTAATAAAAAATCAGTTGACAAAAAGAAAAGAAAAACTTCAGATAAGCGCTTATAACTTGTCAGAAAATAGCTATATTTCATTGAAAGGCTCATGTTGATGTGTGAATAAACTTTTTCCCATTACCATATTTTTATCTTTTCTAATTTCTTTGCGTTTTATTACTTAGTTTGTTATAGGTACTTGCAATTTTGACTTGGCAGTTTGCACACTATAAACTTGAAGTGCTGCAAAAATATCTGCTACTCTACTGCCAACATCTTATGCTGCCATTTCAGATTCTTGACCCAAGTAGGAATCAGAGCAGAAACGACACACAAGATGTGGATTCGTTTGGTAGTCTTTTAATTCTTTCATTCTTTATTCCATTAAATTCATTTTAATGCTTCTTGTTTGTTCTTGTGAGCTGCTTTTTATACTATAAATTTTCTGAATTGACTTCTTTTCACAATCTTAGCAGTGACAGTTAGCTACTCATAAAAGTTTAGTGTTTGATCTTGGATTTATTGGAAGCAGTAATTAAAATCAAGGTTTATTAGAAAAATTAGATGAACATAAGTAGTCTATGTCATAGTAAGGCTATTAAGTGAAAAATTGACTGAGATTAATTTTAATGCCCTACAACTGAAATGTTCATGTCGCAGCCTAAGAAAAGACCCAATTGTTTATTTGATTGCATTTTTTTTTCTGTAGCAGAAAAGCTTTCAGATGTCTGATTTGTTTTGATTTTGTGTTTTTAAATTACTACATATTTTTAACATATAAAACAAATTTAGAAGAAATATTAAAGCAAGTTGTAGTTTTAAAAATGTCTACAAAAAAACTTTACTGAGAATCAACGCCCAGGCCAAATTCTTTGTCCTAGAAACATGAATTTTAGAATATGTACGTATTATTGATAATAATATAATAAATTCCCAAAAAGGCTTCTATTGCACTGGAATGATTTTGATTTCTTTATTGAATAATGCTTATCGATAGATAATAATAAGTTCGAGTTTTTGCCATACGCAACGACTCAAACTCGAACAACTCAATTCGATCGAGTCATTTTCAGTTCGTTCGTTGTCCGTATCATACGATTGCAATTCATGAGTTGCGAACTACTCGTTTGTTCGAGTTTCGACTTTTTTCCCACTGTAACTACGCTTCCTACCAAAAAAAAAAATTGGACATTCTTGCAAAATTTTTATGTAGTTATCTAACCAAAATTCGTTCGTTACTTTTGACTTTCAAAAATCCTAGCAATATGAGATAGTTTCACGACAATTTTGCCGCCCGCTCGCCCTCATTTAGAACCATATGTTTTACAAATAATGACTTGATTGGTAAATTTCGAAAAGAGGCTGTGGCACCTCCCATATAAACATATGCTTCAATTTAATGTTGTTGCCAAATTTAATGTTAGTACGTTTAGATAAACAAGTCAGCACGTGCGAAAAGGTGGATATACCCTTAAAATAACAATTAAGGATGTAGAGTATTTGATTTTTGGCGGAACAAAGAAAACATCCTTACTAGTTTTGTATTAAAATCATGATAGAAAGAATAAAGAAACTTAGTAAAGATACCCTGAGAAAACAATATGTTTGAATCCGTATATTTCATATAGAGCAATTAAATATTTAATTGAGTCAAACTTAAAATGCTTCAACCAACACTTACCACTACTTGATCCAAATACAATATGTTTGGCTGAAATAAATATTTAATTGCTCTATATGAAATATGCGTTTGTTATATTCAAACATATTTTTTTCTCAGTGTATGTTCTAATAAGATTCTTATTCTAAGAAAACAAGTATATATTTTATAGTTGGGTTTGTAGGAGTTAAATTATCAAAATTTTTGATTTTTTTCTTTTTCAAACATTTCCAACTAAATAATTTACCAAATATGGTATACACAAACATCTCCTAAATCAATGGCTCTCTAGAGCATAAATAAAATATGCTGTATGCAGCTGCAACTCATTTTCTTAATTAAATTAAAGTTTTCTCTAAAAAGGCAGCCGCATAGAAAATTTGCCAGAAGCATCTTCTTCTTCTTCTTCTGTATGAAATATTTGCTGAGCTCTTTGTTGCACAGCACAAAATTCACAAAACTCACTGACCATTACAAAATTTTATATTTGATGAATAGTTGCCGCTGCCACAATCAGAATGCAGTATTTGGATCAACAATATTTCTACCGACAAAAATAACTCGTTTTCGTTGTTTAATTCAAACGCCATGTGGAACGTATGAAAACTAACTGCATATCCGCATCATGCGCGCACAGCAACTTGCCGCCGACTGACTTAACTGAATGCATAATCTGGCAACATTACGCGCATAACTCTTCTCATGAGCACAATGGCAAAACAGACCAGACAGACGTCAGGCAGTCAGTCAGTCAGTCGGTTGTGTCTGTTGTCTGGTCAATTGTGGGTGGATGCTGTTGAAGCATAAAAAAGACTTAACTGCCTAAAAAACATTTTTTTTTCTATCGTTACTTGGTTCATGAACATATCAGCATCATAATTTGTTTTGTTTTTGCACAGGCTAGAACTAGCAAGCCAATAAAAATAAAAAAACGAACGTCTATTTTGACGCCATTTAATCGTTAAAAACTATGGCGCCAATTTGCCACCTTCTTTTTTGCTTGCTAACAGCTGTTTTATGTTCACTATGCTGCTGTGAGCTTTACTTTTCTAATTGGGTTAATAGTTTTAGTATTTTTTTTTTAATTGATGGTGACAGTCTTAAAGGTAAAAGCAACTATAAAAGTTTGCTAGCCTAAATATGGAATACTAGTAAATTGTTTTTTTTTTTAAGCAAAAACTTTTAAAAATAGTTAAAAATTAAGTTCGCGAACATAAGCAGCATTCAAAATCAACATGAAAAAAGTAAAAATTAAAAACAATGGCATATCTAGAATTGGCACCCAATTATGGAATACTAATTTCAGTTATTATATGTATTTCATTTTCAAATATTTTATATATGCCACCTTTTGTTTTTACTTTATCCACCTGACTTCCTGGCTTTTTCGTAAGTCTTGTTAAAATTATATCATTACTTCGTCTCAAATCATTAACATCTTTATCACTGAAGTTGTAAAAACCTATTGCCACCTGTTTTTTTTTCTATCACAGTTTCGCGTGTTGTCTATGAATACTTTTTTTGCTTCCTATTAATTCTCTTATGAAATTGTACAAAATAAAAAAAAAATTGCCAAATTTAACACGCAAGATTTAAATTTTTTTTTTTAAATTTTAACAGTCGGTTAATTAAAGCCGTTGAACTTTATTACGTGTAAAAAGAAAAGATATAAATAATGAGCAATGAGCATTTCAGAACACTGTCTTTATCTTTATTATTATTAAGTTGTGTTCATTGAACGCGATCAACATTAAAAATTATGTTTAATACATTCGTCTCTAATTTATTTCTTTATTTATTTTTCAGGTAAGTTAATTTTTTCCAAGTGGATACCTTTGAAAGCCATGCTCGTAAGTAAACACATATATTTCGACACATACATATAGCAACATCCATTATCATTCAGGATTTTAAAAAGTTATATATGGAAATCAATTCAAAAATGCTGATTTTTTTAGTGCACACCTCTAGAATCAACGTCAATATGTTATCTGAAGTTTCTAGTTATAGAATCTTATGATATTAACTTTTACCTGGTATCATACCGATATTTAAGATGAAGGCCACAAAAAATTGTTCATTATTATATCACTTCATATTAATCGGAGAGAAACCCAGTCTGAACAAAACATAGGACAGTATAACATAGAAACACATATATGATATGATATGATATGATATATGATTGAAGACACTAGTTACATACGTTAGTTTAATGTTATTCAAGGTCAAAAACTTTTGTATTATATTCCCGTAAACAAGTTCGAAAATTTTCTGGAGTTTTTCGAGTTTTCGCGTTTAGAATTTATAATTTCTGAGCTGTTTTAGAACTCACTTACTTTACTTATCAGAGGTCTGGACGTCATTAACATAGATTTATATTTTTTGAACTTTTAAAATAGCCACTTTCTGAAATGTACTGTTTCTAACTTCATGGTGATGTGAAAACGACCTTTTACCTTGGTACAAAAATGAGCCATTCATTTAAATTCTTATAACATTTTCTTGAAAATGTAGTATTTATGAAAGGCTTAATTGAAATACTTTAAGAGTTATTAGGTCAATTAAAATAAACGCTTTTTCAAGTTAAAAGGCTCTATATTTGGAAGCAATAGTGTTCTAAAAATTCATCTGAATACATTGCTTCCATAAATATTCGTCAAATTCAGAGCTACTTAATAAGGTAAAATTATCATATTCTGTGTAGGTTTGTTATCTTTTTGCTCAGAATGTGAGCGTGTACTACTTACAAATATTACTTAGATTTTTTATTCGTATAAAATGTGAAAATGCTTAAACAAAAGTGTCAACCACTGAATAAAAGGTACAGTTTTCTTTATTTCGTTCGACACCGCTTAGCTGTTTCCGATTGCTCTAAACGATAATATGTATAGAAAAAGAAAATATATATAAAGATATAAAAAAAATGCAGAAGAAAACCCTCACATGAACGCGGCGATGACGACGACGACGATTAACCACTTGAGCGCAGCAGCAGCAACAAACAACACCGGGAGTTGTTGTCGCCGATGCCGATGTCGCCGCTGCCACTGCTGTAAATAATAATTTTCCGCAAAAGTGAAACTTTTCTTTTATTGTTGTAACGATTTTCCAACGTTGTTGTTGTTTTTGTTGTTGTTGCTGTCGCGCAATCATCATCTTCCTTCTTTTTAATGTTGCCAACACAATACAGCGCAATACAACCAACATTTATGTGGCTTCCTTTTGGCAAAAAATACAACAACAATTGTTTATTTGTTGTTGCTTGTGTTATTGCAATTGTTTGCTCCGTTGTTGTTGCTAAAGCTATTATTGCATTCATAATCTTAATGATCATCTTCGTTTCATCATTATCATGATTATGATTATGATTTTCATTGCTACAAGAATAAATCGCAATAAGACCCAGTGAGCGAGCGAACGAACAAGTTAGGTAGTTTGAAAAATTAAAATTGTAATACCCTTTAACCCATTTTATGACTTACATATTACTTTTACTTCATTCTTTAAGTTTTTCTTTGCAAAAATCTATCTATTTAAAATGATATAAATTTTAAGCTGAGCTTGACCACCCATGCCAGAAAAGGTTCGCTTGGCTGTTTTAGTTTTGTATATGAAACTAAAAAAAAACTTTCAGGTGCAAAATGGTTTAAGTGTCAAAAGTACTGTAATAATCATGCTAATACAGTATTTTAATAACATACTCACACCTCTTATGTCTTGAAAGGTTTTCTGCTTTTAAGTAATTTATTGTAATTTTACCATTTACCACAATTTTGAAAGTTAAGAGTTATGAGATACAGACGTTATGAAAAAATATTATCAACTACAAAATTAAAAAAGTATGGATTTATACATATTGTGACATATGAAATTATATACAGATTAAGGAACATTTTTGTGGCACAAGGAATAACAAACTCGATATTTGATGACAAGCAGAAACAACATAAGTTATGTGTATATTCATATGACTTATACGGTTTCGCCTTGTCATCATATATCGAGTTTAGGTGTTATTCCTTGTGGCCACAGATTTGCATAAAAAAATTAATGTTAAACTGCTCTCTTTAACCCTTTTGGATATTTTAACAAAATGACAGAAAATAAGTTTATTCTGTAAATTTATCAAATATCTCGATAATTTTGAAACTTTTTTGTTTAAAATATTTCCTATACGTATATATTTTGTGGCTGCCCGAGCTAACGACTTTTGTCCATTTTTTTTCTTCCAGAAATGAATTTGTACCTCGAAGATGTAATCAAATAAGATTTTCAAAATTGAAAACAGCTTCGTAGATATTTTACCCAGGCTACGATTTTTATTCATTTTCGCTTATAGGTATTAGAAAACTTTTCATAAATAAATTTCTCGAAAACAAGTGCTTTCACTTCAGCGGAAATCTGTTGTTGTCGAGATATTCTCTATTAAATTTGATAGTAAGTCGAATTCAGAAAATTTGTTAGTGTAGTGAATGAATTTCATAGCTTATTTTTTCGTGATCTTCCTATCAAATATGAAAATCATTAAAAATGTGTGCTACGAGTATATCGAAAATCAAAGCCAAACTCGTATATCAAAAAAAATATTTCCCAATTCCTCAATTCCTTTTTGGACATTTGGGTATAAAATTGATTTTTTTGCTCCTCCTATCCAACTTTGTACTTGAAGTATTTTCAATTGGAGACATACTTTTTCGAAAAATTTAATTTTTTATATTGGTTATAATTGTACATTTAATTATCTTTGCGATGCGCTATAAATGGCTTAACTAAAATATAATTTTAATTAAAAACAAAATAAAAAAAATCGTGGCTTTGAGCACAAAAACTTCATCGAAAAAACCCATTCAGTACGACTGAGCTCCGAAGTATAGATCTAATTGCAAAAAATTGGAAGAAACATGCGACGAAACTTGGACTCAGCAGTCACCCTTCAATTCTGAATTTATTTTCCAAGCAAAATATCAAAATAATAACACATTGAATTTTTTTTTTTCTTTTCCTACTATTTTTTATTAAAAAATTCGCAAATTTGAAGAGTCTGTACTAACTTAAATGTTGTTATCCAGTTTTTTTTTTTGTTAACCCAACCTATCTATTTTTCTACCTGAGTAATTTGGTGATTTATTTATACCAAAAAACCTTCTTCATCTATTTTTTATTTTATCAAAAAATCAACAAACTCCAAAAAATTCTGCAAACACTTTATTTTTCGTATTTATTTTTGAGATACGCCCTTTCCGCTTCTGAGGGCAGAATAATCCACCCAACTCAATATTCTTCTATTCAGTAAACCTAAGGTCCTTTGCTAAATTAAACACAATTTTTGCTTACTAAAATTGTTTTTGTTCAGTTTTGATTTATCTCATTTGAAAATATATAATTCTTTTTTTGTTCTACTCAAATTTTGCAGTTTCCCTCTCTTATTTATAATAATTCCTACCAATTTGATTTTCTTTCTTATGTATTATTTATTGGCCCGATGTTAATCAGGCACTACAAAAAATTATTTTAGACTCATTAGAGTGCTCCTCTCCACGGAAATCTTTAGTAAAAGGCGAAAGATTTATTCGACAACTGAAGAGAAGCCAGAGTAATTTTGTAATGCCAAACAAGCAGTATATGTTGTGTGATACACATAAACAAGTTTAGAACTATAAGTAACTTGTACGAAAAATTTTTGTTTAATGTAAAAAATTCAACACAGCGTTGCTACGTCAGGCAGGGGTATTTCAGCATGAGACAGCGCGCTGTTTGCTTTGCTTGTTTTGTTTTTGTTATACTTGCCTACTTATCTTTGTTGTTATCACAAGGTATACAACCAACCGGCTTTTTGGTTGAAGCATTTTTTTTTATTATTTTGTTTTAATATTTTTCATGATTTGTTGGTGTTTGCTTTATTTTTATAAAATTTTGATTTAGGTATATAAATTTTGAAAGAATTGCAAGTTTGTATGTATGTATAACAAATATGTTGTACATATGTACATTTATTTTTTAAAAAAATGGCGAATACTCTTTTAGCATATATTTAAAATCATATACCTAAATTTTTCAATTTATTATTGGTTTAAATTTGTGCGTAAAAAAACAAGAATCAATAAATCTGAAATACTTTTCAATATGTACTAATTCAATCTGCCATACAAACACTAACCTTGAAATGACGCCACTTTATGCTGTAACATTTCAAAATAAAACCAACCCCCACGGTATTACGAAAAATCTACAATAAAAAAAAATCAATATAATACGCCGCATACCTACTGTGAAGCAACAATAAATAAACTTCTTAATTTTTGCTAAATTTAGCGAAAATTAAGTGGACGCCCTAAATGGATTGTTGATGTAAAAAGAAAAAATAATTTAATATTATTGATTTTTACTGTTTCATTTGATAATGGTAGGAGATTTAGGATAAATAAATTCAATAAATTTATTTAACATTTGAACAAATTTTTGCGTATTTTGAAAGAACAAAATTTTAGCGCCCAATCCATGCAAATATGTACATATTATTAAATTCTGTTTTTAAAAATTTAAGCAATTTTTAACAATGCGTTATTTGAGGAGTGAATTTTGGTATATTTTTAATTTATTTCGATTTAAGCATGAATTATTTTTTTGAGCGTTTTAAATACCACCTGACCAATACGACTACCTTCACTCGACTGAACCACTCTAATTGCTATATTAAATTTTAAAATGTTTCTATTACTGTTTTTTTAATATTACAATTTATACATATTAAGAATGTTTTAGTTTTTTCATAATTTATGCTTTTAGGTAATTATTCACTTCTTAAAAGTTACTTTCGGCTTTACCATTTGTACTTTAGCTCTTTTTATTATGCGCTTACGTTTCAAACACGCCATCAAATTTAAACCAAAATATTCACTTATAAAATAGATAATTTCAAAAATACTCATAAAACTTGATCCTAAAAAAAGACCTATTGCACCTCCTAACGAAACGATCAATTGATCGTTGCTAAAGATGACACGACGTTGTATGGACATTTTTGGTAATTTTAATTTGAATGTAAGTGATCTTTGAAATTGTGCCGATGCCTGAAAAGTAAAAAAAAAAATTTAGAATTGATCATGTAAATTTCAGAAAAAATAACCCTAATGTATGAAATACATGTATGTATGTATGTATAATTGCGCAAAACAATTGCAACAAATTTATATTAAACATAAAAACTGATTTATTTCTTCTTAAAAAAAATTACAAAAAACACCCTACTAAACTCTAAGCAAAGTATATTTATTCAACATTTTAAAACTATAAATTAATATAATTAATAGTTCCGTTTTCTAAATGACAGCGTGCAAAACAATAGCAACAAATTATGAATCCAAATATATGTAAAACTTAGTTAATAATATAGAAGAAGTCCACCCTATTCAGATTCTAAGGCTTAAACAGTTTGTTTAAAAAACTTCGTTTTAAGATCCCGAAAAAGATCTCAAGTATAGTGATTAAAATTGTTAATGATGACATATTCTTTGTGGAAAGAGTCAACTTCACTGGTAGAAAAACTTAGCCCATACATTAAAGTTACATTTTTTATGCTTTAGATTGATCTTTCAGTTGTGTGAACCTGCGCGTCTATCATCGCACTAAAAACATACTTTCTGAGTCAATCAAAATAATTTCGAACCAAATTGTTTTCCTTTCCCCATGTCCCAAATTGGGTGTTTAATTTAATTTTACGTAATTATTTTTACTGTAAACTGAATATGCATTGAAGTAAATCTTCAGTTTTTATGTTTCCTATAAACTCTTTTTTTGCGTTATTCTGTATAAATTCACTCACATCTTTAAACGGGGTGTTTTGAGCGGCAGTATATGTATATTCCTCACATAAAGGAACACATTTTGTGCTACAATTCGTTTGTGTCCAATTTTTAGTCACCAGACAAAACATTCCTTTTATGTCACAAATTGGAGCCTGTGGTGCGACAGTATAGAAATAGGGTTTACAATTGCATAAATCGAGAGCAGCATTAATGTGGCATTCCAAACGGCAAAGCCCTGGGCGGTATACCTGAAAAAAAAAAAATAGAAAAATAGAAAAATGGTTGAGTTGAGGAAAAGAAGAAGTTCAAAAAATTACTTTAAATAAATTCGTCGTTATCGCCGTTATTTTTTTTTTCTGAATATACATGAGTTAAAGTTTTATAAAAGAACTATGCTCTTATGTTACTTTGACATAGTCATTGTTAAAAAAGTTTTGCTAAATGGTCTATGGTCACGGTCCATGTAGATTTTTTTTTTCAGTTTACATCTCTCTCATTGATGTATTTTCTTTTTTAAATCGAGTGCAAAATGTTGATATAATTTTATTGGCATTTAATATATTTTGCTAACAAAAAAAAAAAAAAAAAATTGTCAAACCATGGCACGTTTTTGAACAATCCACGTTTTCAAAGTTTCAAAACATTTCACATTGTAGTTTTTTTATCTGCTGAAATTTTCCTGATTCGGAGAGAACATATCTCAAAAACTATGAGAGATAAACAAAAACTAGTTCCAGACTTTTTTTTATAAAAATCAATACTAAAAAGTCAATACATACAAAAAAAAAATGTCCAACATTTTATATTATTTTTTTTTCTTTTCTTTCTAATATTTTCTTTAAAATAATTTTTTTTATTAAGTTTTTATTTTCTTATTTATTTTTGATTTCTTTTTGTTTGTTTTTTTGCCTTTTTTTTATTGTTTTTTAATATATTTTTTATTTGTGTTTTAATATATTTCTTATTTGTATATTAATTATTTTTTATTTGTATTTTTTTATATTTTTTATGTTTATTTTTTATATATATTTTTTTTATATGTATATTTTGTATATATATTTTATATGTATGTATATTTTGTACATTTCTCTATTTTTTATATTTTTTTATTTTTGTTTTTAGTTTTTGTTTTAGAGCTGTTCACATTTTTGCTAACACGAAAATTTTCATGAAAAGAATTATTCGAAATTTTTATCATGACACAATATTTTTTGCAAAATTAATAAATTGTAATTGGTGTGGTTTTTTTTAGAAATTTAGAAATTTGCAAACAATTCCTTCATTGACAACTCAGAATATTTTGTAGCTTTTTTTTTTTTTTGCTACCGCTTTGGTGGAATGTCCCAAATGTACTCGTATTTACATATGTATATTGCTTGCACTGACGGAAACACTTACCTTAAAGTATTTTAAGTTATTCTCATCTGGATAGCGACATTTTCTATATGCAATCGGCAGATTTCGCACTTCCTCTTCCGCTGTTGTGCAATCTAAAAGTAACTGCACTGTCAATAAACTTTCCGGCGGTACTTCACGTGTTACGGTGCTACGATCATTTGGTGACACAATATCAAAAACATTATGCAGGTACTATAAATTAAATGAGAGTATGTATGTATGTATCATTAAAATATAAAATAATACGAGTAAACACTTACAACGCTTAAAGCGAATTTCGGTGATATATTCGGCGTAATTTTTATTTCACATTCTTTCATGAGGGCACAAAACATCACCTTAGTAACAGGCAAATGTTTGCTAAAATTTGATAAATGCAATGGAATTAGTTATATTTGAAAAATTATCGAAAACTTTTAGCTTAATAATAATTTCTATAACGAAACGGATAAACGAGGTTTTACTGTACATATTTGATAGAATAAGACATATTGTAGGGTCTCTCACGTAGAGCATTCGAGTTAATTTTGTTATATTTCTTGAATTAATCCACAAACTAAATACTATGTATGTAATTATGTAACTCATTAATATACATACATTTCACCATATGGATTTGTGTATTCAGAATATTGTGAAGTTGTTTGACACATTCCCACTTCGGTAATAGCAGCTGCATATTTATCGAGATCTTTCTGGGTACGTTTGAATTCTTGATATTCTTCTTCTTCAGTTAAGTTTCTATTGAGCTGTGTGTTTTCAGTGTAATTTGCTATTGGTAGCTCTCCATTACGCATCTAAGAAATATTTTGTTAAAATTTGTATTAAATTTAAAAATTGTTGCCAATACTAACCGATAGCAGTATATCTAAGAAATTAATTTTTCCCAACGTAGAATCGTTAATATAAGGCTGTAGCACATCCATAGTATCGTAGCGCATAACGTTGATTTGTTTCAAAAACTCCACGTAGTATTCAATTTTAGTTGAATTTTGTTCATGAGGCCAAAAGCTATAATTTAATAATTCAATTTTTCAAAAAATTAAGAAAAAAAAAATTCTTTAATTTGAGCAAAAAAATTGTTTAATTTGAGCAAAAAAAAATTGTTAAAATATGCATAGAATTTCTTATTCAACAAGATTATAGTAAAACTTATATCTTTGGAAACATAAATCGCCCACTGTCGCTCAATTTAAATGTTTTTAAATTCACCGTTGTATCAACTGCTCAGTGTTTTTCTCACTATAATAATTCGAACAAATTGTTACCGCCGAATATGGAAAATCTTTTTTATTCCACGTTAATTGCAATGAATACACCACGGGACTATCACGAAAACGTTGCCATTGCTTCCAACAAATATTGATTGAGAAAAAAGATGCCGAAATTATGATTGTAAACCAAAAGAGTTTCTCGACTATATGTAATTTTTTATTAACTAAATATGCTGTGCCATGTATTGGAGTATTCTCACAAGTTTTCTTCATCAAAACTTTGAACTGCATATTCGTTGTGTGCGTGTGCTCTGTTGTTTTAGCTCGACCCTCTAAAATGAAACTGTCATGTTTGTTGCATTAAAAATTCTATATTCCATTAGCTTGATTTAGCCATCTTCTTTCTTGTACATGAATGGATGTCTATATTTATGTCATTTAATGGAATTTTGTTGTTTTAAATAATTAATTTCAGACATGCTATATGGTTTAATATACCTAGTTCGTAACATATTCATTTTGCATGTTCTGCTAATGCGTATGCACCATCATCACACGTAGTTATACAGAGGATAAATACATATTTTACTTAAAGCTTTAATTTTTCTAAATAAAAACTTTTTCTAAAATTGTTGCATTTTGGTAGTTTTTTCATATGATGGCAGCAAGAAGCATTTTATCATCAGAATATTGAGGCCTAAATGCAAAATATTTGTTTGAAAAGGTGTTTCTCTTCCTAAAATGAAATTTCATATCTTCATTAAAAATTGTAACGCAATTGTACGAAAAAAAATGTGGGGGGGGGAATAAACATATTATTGCCGAAACCCGGGATTGAACCGGGGACATTTAGATCTTCAGTCTAACGCTCTCCCAACTGAGCTATTTCGGCGCATATAAAATAGTGTGACATTTGACAGACAGACACCTAGGCAGACAGACGGAAATGGCTAAATCGACTCAGGCGGTGGCGTTAATCAAGAATATGTACATAAGATTTTCTATACCTGCCACGCCCTTTTCTTTGCTTTACAAACAGAATGACAAAGTGAATATAACCTAAAGTGTAGGGCTTAGTAAATAATTTACACTGTACGCTTCATATCTGTAAATTTTACAGATATGAAGCGTATGGGCCATTCTACCACGTTTTTAAATTAAAAATTTAGATTTTTCAAAATCAATTTTTTCCTATACTTTGTCAAAAAATATTCAATACGTGTTTTTGAAAAAAGTTTTTCCGAACTTATTTTCGAAAATACGATTTATTGAAAATCACAAAATTTAAAAATTCATGAATTTTCGGACGCTTGTATTTCAAAATGTACACGTCACGAAAAGTGTTTTCCTTCCTTCCATTTTGATAAAAAAAAATCCACCGCAATTATAAGAAAAAAAAAAAAATAAAAAAAATTATTGCCGAAACCCGGGATTGAACCGGGGACATTTAGATCTTCAGTCTAACGCTCTCCCAACTGAGCTATTTCGGCGTATATAAGTTGTTGTCAAATTGTTTATCATAAGCAGCTTGCTTGTTGAAATAAACTTTAAAGTGTATATAGAAGCAATTGACTTGATTATATTTTGCATTGGAATTTAAAAATATTCCTCTTCAGACAGTCTCATGTTTAATTTTTTATTTTTTGGTGAAAATTAATTTTTTCTTTAACCCATAAAAATCAGACAGCGCAAAAATGAGACTTTTTGTAAAAATGTGAAAATATTCTGTTAATACTTCTAAAGGAGCCTTATCTCAGACCATTTATCATAAGATCATTTCACTATCTTTAATTAATTATTTAAAAAAAGGTAATTAATTAATGTCGTGAAATATAAAAAGTTGAACATGCGGTTAATTTATATAGGTTTTATTAACCTCCAATAAATTTGACTCGCATGGTATATTTTATTTCACGAGGCTATAGAAAATTGAAAGAATTTCTTAATTGATGATTGCAAGGAAGCGGGAAAATTATTAAATTAACCCTTGTTCCCTTTTTATTGCTAGTTTATTTTCCAAAATTATTTAAGGTGTTTTTTTTTTTCGTTTGCGACGCTTAAACTTAATTTCATGGTCCAACAACTTTTAATTTTTTTTTGTAATAACTTCTTCAATGTCAAAAAATAGCTACTATTATTAATATTCTTTCAAAATATAAATATTAGGCTTATTGATATGTTGATGTAATGTCTGTCAGATTTTCTTGGCAGTTCACATTTGCAGCAGCCGTTAACCGTTCTCAGTTTTAACTAAAATACCAAAGAATTGATTTTCTTTTAGCTTAAAGTAATTCCTTTCTCAAGCACACACTTTTGCACTCTCTTGTCACTTTTTTTTTTTTGTTTTTGTTTTGTACACATACACTTCCGGTAGACTGCAGGTCGGTCGGTTGGTAAACGTGCCAATTAACTGACTGGGGTATAAAAAGACAAGCCAAGGTTAAGTAATTTAGCTAATCATAAATCTAGCTTTTGGCGGCTTTCTCCTCTACAACAATGGCCTAGTGGCTTTTCTTATTTATATGGGCAATAATGAGTAAAAGTACGTAGAATATCTAAGGGCAGCAATGAAAATAACAATACAAAAGAAGCAAGCAGAAGATAAGTAGCGGAAAAACAATTAAATATGCGCTAATGATATAATTTAAGACTTTATCTGTACTTAGCTTATTTTCTTAGGTAATGCTTAGTTGAATAATTGAAAAGATTAACTTCAATTGGCTCAGATTTGGATAGACAATTTATGTTATTTTGCATTAAAAGGGATTTTAGTAAAATTTGAGGTAGATAAATTTTAGATAAATTGTGGTAATTTGATGAAGTTCTTTTTGACGATAAAATATGAAGTAAAAATTAAAAAAAAAAAAAAAGTTTTAAACAACATTAAAAAATATTAAAAATTTTCAAAAAATTATCAAAAGCAAATAAAAAAAAATTAAGAGAGTAAAAATATTTCAAACCAAAAACAGAAAATTATCATCTTAAATCTTACTTACTTACCTCGAATTTGGCGAATTTTAAGAGATTTTTTTTTAACGAAGTACAACACATATCGTTCACATCTAGGTAAAAGATCGAGTTTACATTACATTTTCTCAGAATTTTACATTCTTGCACCAATATAGAAAAAGTTCAGGTTTCATAATTTGAAAAATATGTTTTCTGAGATACACTCTTTAACCCTTTGGTAACTTCAAATCGTTATATGTACATATAATGTGGCCTTTATAATTATATATTTTGGTAAGGGTGTTGAAATTATTTTTTAAGTAACAGTAAAGATAAATCACCTTGATATTTTATTTTTCTATACCTTCGAAACCACTATGGTCAAGGGTCTAAAATTTGCCATGAAGTTTAGTGAGATAAGCAAAACTGCTGATGATTTTACTGCCCTAAAAGAAAAAAAAAATTAATTTCAAGCGAACCAAAATGAATGAAATGTGTAAATAAATAGATTGAATAAAATAATTTTAACTAAAATCAAAAGAAATAAATAAAAAAAGCAAAAAAAAAAAAATAAAAATAGGTAGGATGTGCTTGTAACCAAAACAATAATATTAAGAGGAAAAAAAAAGTTACATATTTAGCTACTACAGCTATAAGCCTTCTTAGCTATCTAACATAAGTTAGGTTTGAATTTTATTTGATATTTTTCCTTAAATAAGAATATAAATAATAGATTTTAAAAGAAACAAAAAATAAAAACAAATAAAAAAACTTAAGAAGTTAAAAAAAAATTAAAATAAAAGTGTTGAAAATAATTATATAAAAAATAACTTACAATTAATGAAAGTTGACAAAGAAAATAAAGTAAACCAAAAATTAAAAAACTAGTTTTAGCCCAACGTGGGGCTCGAACCCACGACCCTGAGATTAAGAGTCTCATGCTCTACCGACTGAGCTAGCCAGGCACTTATGAGTCCTGTGATTTTATCAATTGAAGAACATTAATTATTATGCATTTTCAACTACATAATCATATTAAAAAAAAATTAATAATAAACAAAGAAAAACATATGTCACGCATTTGTTTAAATAAAACATAATTTGTCAAAATGAGTCGTCACCTGATGTGCGTTCTATTAATTAAAAAAACACCTTAAGCAAGAAGCTAACACAATAGACAACAAACGTGTTAGATAACAAAATTATTTCATACAAATGTTCATTATCAATTAATAAATATGTCTCAATTTATGTAAATTTGTTTTATAAATTGCTGAATTATTTATATTGTACACCTTGAAGATATGCACGATAGTATAAATAAAGTAGCAAAACTGTTGTTTAACGATGTTAAACAAATTTATGTTTCAAGTTTTTTTTTTATTGTTTCTTGCCACTGCCAGACTCATTTAAATGCAACGATAGAAACAAGATGATATTTACGCTAATATATTTTAATCATGTTGACAAACAAATAGATGACGCCTGCCTGTGCTTTGAATAAATCCTATTGATTAATGACGTTTCCAGAATTAAAAAAAAATATTACGAAAAGAAGTACATACAGAAATCTTTAAAAATACATAAACACAAATTATAAAATAATATACATACATAATTAAATAGAAGAATATAGAAAGAAATTAAAATAAATAAAAAGAATGAAAATAAACATTTAAAGAAATGCAACTACATTTATAATAAAGATAAAATAATTCAAAATGCGAAAAGATGCGAAATAAAATAAAAACTAAAATAATTAAATAATAAAAAATCAAAAAAATAAAACCTAAAAGATGCAAAAAAAAAAAAAAAATAAATATAAATACAAAATAAGAGTTGAATATAATATAAAACATATAAACTTCCGAAATTCATTTATAGACGACTTTACGAAAAAATCCTTTTTCCCGATAAGTCGTGTAGTCTTAGCGGGCCCCAAGACAGTATGACAAAAACTCAAATTCGCAGCCTCTTGACAAAAAGTTTATGTTGAAGTTCCGAACGTAAACATAGCGGCGGAATCATATAAAAAGTTAAAACAAATTCCTTCTTAAATTTCCTTAGTTCCTTCATAGTCTTATCTTCTATTTTCAAAAATTATATTTAATTTTTTTCTACTTCTAAGTAATGTAACATTTTGCTAAAATACTTATATGTACATATTTGCAAAATTTTAGAAAAAGTCAACAATTTTTATGATAAATGACTTAACCCCAACACAAAATCAAAAACAAGTTTATTTAAGTAAAATAATAATAAAAAAAAAAAATAACTTGCATGATAATCTAAAACAATTTTTAAACATGTTTTTATGTTAATTCTAAAATAGAAAAACAACAAAAAGATATATTATACTTTGACTAAAAATATAAAAAAACAAAATAAAAATCTTTAATGGGAAAAATTACGACTTGCAAAATAATGCTGACATAATTTTTGAATTACCTTTCAAGCGAATGCTGAAAATAAGCCCAAACCCTCATCACTCAAACTTACAGCAATGACATAAATATGTCAAAGCTTTTTAAGATTGATTTCAATTCAAATGTCAAAGATAGGTAGGTGCATTAAAATAAATTAAAAATAAAAATTCATTGCTTGAAAATTATCATAATTTTAGGCAGTAAAAATGAAAAGTTGGAAAAGAGTTCGTTTAGTAAATAGCTTAAACTATGGTGGGTGAGAAAAGTAATTGTTGTCAAGAAAGTTAACTAATTTATGCGCACAACTAAATTTATCTAAATAAATATAAAAACTAGTTAGTCGATTTAAATTTAGAATAATGGGTGTGCTTGATTAAAGTAATAAAGAAATTGCACAAATCAAAGTGTCCCATGAATGCAAATTGAAGCAAATGAAAAATTGTATAGAGACGATAGTTCTCAAAATAGTAAATTTTAGCACCAGCAGCTTATCTGACCCACGCTAACTATAACTTTTCTAGTGATGATGAGCAGCTGCAATAAAACTATTTATTTCAATTGCTTGCAAAGAAATTTGGTCGTTAATTTCCATTAGTAACAGACAATTTCAAAGGCTTTCTTAATTTATGCTTTAATTTTTGCCATATTTCTAGAGCTCTTGTTGATTTTTTTATTATGTGAGTGATCTATTAACTGACTGACTATTTGGTGGTTCTATTGACAATATGACGATAGTGTTTAAATTTTGACAATTTTTTTTGTATATACACTTTATTATAACGCATTTTGTGAAAAATTGAATTTCGACAACACAATTTCATTTAATAAATAATGTAATTGCTTATTGTGGTCTAAAACTAATTAAACACAAAATGCGATCCTATCAGCGGCACGTTTATGACCAAGTAATTAATTTTAATTACTGTATATGTGTATAAAATAAAAAAATTTTTAATACATTTTTAAGAAAGAGATCGTTTTTTTATACCGGGTGTCCCATTTTAACTTATACAGCTGAATAAGAAAATTGACAACATTTTAAATGAATCGTATCAGTAGTTTTTGAGCAAACATGTACATCTACATACATGAAAAATACATTTGTAAGAAAAATGCCATAAATTTTTTCTAAATTAAAATGTCAAAAAATGCACTTGCAAATTTTCACACATAATAACCTATGTACATAAAAAATTTACCACATCATCCAATGTTCGGTCAACTATTAGCACGTGTTGATAATGATGTTGGTAATGATACGAAAAAGGTTAAATAAGCAAAAACATTAAGTGTTGTGGTATTAATGGTTTCTAAGATCCCAACCATGTTGTGGTGTAGCAGCACTTAGGAGTGTAATGCAAAAATTTAAAATGAAAAAAGAAAGTAGAACTGGGTTAAACACTACAAATGTGGGGAAAAAAGACCAATGGTTAATAAAAAGCGGAGCTATCATAAAATGCAGCAGTTTATGTAGAAAAAAAAGTAACAACCTTTTAGTGTTGAAACATAAAAAAAAAAATAAGCAAACAGAGAGAAAATAATTGTCCCCATTTCTTCATATCTCTATGCAAAGTTCAGCATAGTTCATTTCAGTTTGCAACATTAAAATCATTCAAAAGCTTTTAAAAAACTGAAAACTAGAACAGCAATTTTATTTTATAAAAGAAAAACTTTTATTTTTTATTTGCAATAAAATTATAGAAAAAGTATAATGAAATGTCCTGCTTTTTAGAATAAAAGATGCAGGAAGTTATATTCAAGTGTATTTCAAAAGCAACATATGGCCTTGCACTAAATGGTTGAAAGCAGTGGAAATGTGTGATACATAGTTAAATCACAGTGTACCATTGTACATTTCCTTTGTGTATCTGCTGAAAGGATTGTGATTGTTAATTGAAATTATTTGAATGCAAATAGCAAAAGTTGGCTATGCTAATTGACATCAGTAACATCAGGTTGGAACTATATAATTCTTAGTTTAAGGGATTAAAGTAAAGGAATTAATGCAAATTGAATTGCTCGTATAAAAATCGTGATATAAAATCTACAAAAAATAACATTTTGATTTTATGAAATAATTTGATACGAACTGATTTGAACTCGGGCAAGCAGAACTACATATTACATTTTTAGATTTTCGTAATGCATAAATCATTGGGCTATTGAAGTCGACTTGTTTGTAAAAAAAGCTTATTTTCAACAATGCATCAAGTTGAATTAACATTTTACTGTTTAAATTAACATGAATATTGTTAATATTGTCTTAAAATTTCTTCTCACTTAAATAGTTTGCTGCACCGTAGGTACTTTTTTTTATTAATTTTCGATACTACTTTCGAAACTTGCCGATACTGTTTGATATTCCTCGACCCCTATCGAATTTTCGACATTCTGTCATAATATTTCAAGCTTTCTCGATACTTTTTGATATTTGCCGAATCTTACATATTTTCAAAAGGATATTTATCGATTTTAAATTAGATATTTTCATACTTAAAACTTTTACAGAATTTTATAAACTCGCTACTTTTTAAATTCTGTAGACCATTTGACACTTTTCGATATTATTTGATACTTCTCGACTTGCATTGACTTTTCGGTACTCTATGATATTATTTAAAACATTTGATACTATTTCACGTATTTAGATAAGGACAGTGAGAACTTCTTTTCTTAATTCTTGAACTCTTCTTTAAAGCGATCTTAACTAAACTTTGATGATTATTTGAAACCATATTTTGCCTAAGAAACTTAAGTGGGTGAACTTAATATAGTGTGTCTATGAGCTTAATTAAAGAAAAAGTAATATTGTCTCACTGTTTGCCAGGATTGTTATTTTCGTTCACGTGCCCTTTTTGGTGGTTTTAAGGTAGGACGACATTCGTAGCCTCGTTTTACCAATCTACTATAGGTTTTGAGATATATAATTGCGAAGAAATCATGGAGCAAAAATCAGTATGACGGAAAAATGCAAAACCTTATTTTTTCTAACGTTTCTATAACTCCTAGGTCGCTATAAAGTCTGGTCCGATTTCAATATATCTATTATGTAACAAAAATGGGGTATGGCCTAAAATATTCAGCTAATGGTTTTATATCAATACCTGAGTGTCGAATTGTGGGAAATGTTTCACGGAGTGCTCTTTGAATGTCTCACTGTTCGCTTTATGTTACTTTGACAATTAATGTACATATATCTTCTTAAATTTCGTGTCTGATCGATAAAGAGCACGTCACAAAAATACATTAAAAATCATTGTTTTAATCATTTAAATATATCAATGTATTTGTACAAAAAAAATGCGGTGCAAAAGAAATAATGCATGAGAAATGGGCATGCACTTGGAAAAAATTAACTGCGTTGTCTCACTGTTCGCACCGTTCTTCCTCTAATGATCGACTTATCGATACTTTTCGATAATATTTAATATTTTTATATGCTTTTTCAATATCATAGACTTTTCGAGACTTCTCGAATTTTATCACATTTTTGAAATCTGGCGATACTATATGATCCATGCTGATTATTTCTGCGTGATAAATATTCAATATTTTATTTTTCTTTCTTAAATTCTAAACAAACTTTTTTAAACATTTTTTTCTTTTTATTTGCAGGTAAGCATTTTCGATGATATAATTGAAATTCTGGATAAAAGATTCCACAGGAAGTTTGTAATTATATATGTATTTTTTAACTAAACTTGAAAGTAATAAAATGCTACCATTGTTAGTTATACAATATCTTGAAAAACATGACAAGATCCCACCGAGAAGCAAAGAGAACTCTATGTTGCATCACTTGTTGTAACTACACATGATGTAATGCTCTAATTAGCAATGCAGATGACATTCTTTTGCATTGTCTTCTGTTGTAATTTCTTAAGAATTATTATATTTTCCGTGCAGAATTTTTAGCTGAACTATTATACAACTTTTCATGAAACACCCACAACAGCTTCAAACATTTCCGCTAACAAGCGCAACTTTCTTTCCGCACCTACTTCAAATTTTACACTGCCAATTTAAAATTCAAGTCACACCTATTTTTAAAATTCATATAACTACCCGGTAGAATGAAACCTGATTTGATTTAAATTTAATAAGTATGACTTTTCTGTTTGGTTAGAACTCGCGTGCAATTTGCGTAAGATATAAAATTGTTGAATATATTTTATTACCCATATAAATTATTTTAAAAACAAAATTTCCATATTTTGTATACTCCGCTGTGTGTCGTTGATTGTTCTTCATCACAACCCACTCCTCCCCCCCCCCCCCCCCCCTTAGGGGTAGCATTTGTGGCGCGTGTATGCATCAGCGATTAATGTAATTATTATTAAATTTGCAATTCATGCAGTCATCCATGTACAATAAATAAGGTTTAATTAGCATATTTAAGCGAGTTGAGCAGCTCACTTGCAACATATAACGTATATGAAAATATATAGCTTATATATCGATATATTACACATATTTTGCTATAATTATTGAAAATACATCATGGTTATACTGCTTAATTACAGTGAGCAATGCATAAAAAATAGGTAACAATTTGTGATGTAATTATGTAGTTGTAGTTGAGAAAAATTGGCGCTAAAACTATGAAAATTTTAAAAATCATAGCAATTTGCTTGACCTTGATGAAAAGCTTGATATTTATGTTGAGTAACGAACAAATTTAATGAAAAAAAAAAAAATATACAATTACTAGCTAAATTTCCCCAGGAACTTATGATTTTTCTTATTTAAAATTCATTTTAAAGCCCAAAAAAATTACTTTTTTTTTTATATTGGTTAAATCAATACCTAAGACAATTAAGAATCTGAACTTGAAGTTACAGAGACCAATTCAAAGTATTTCGGCCCACAGATCTTTTACTTCGAATTGTCAAGTTTTCGTATCAACAACTTTAATTTTTAGGATTCAACCGAAGTGATTGAAAAAACAAAATAAAGAACCTATTGATTCCATTTAATTTTGTTTTTAATTCAGTATTGTATATTCTTCTATTTGAACGAGTTGAATTTGTTTTGTTTTTCTCAAACAATTCATTTCAGAAAAATGCTGCTAAACTCCTAAGCGTACTTAGCAAAAACCATCTATTTCATCGCTTTCTTTGCTATATTCACCCATGATTATCTCATTATTCACAACAATGTAATCACATCATAGAAGAAACATTAATGAAATTCTTTCTTCACATGCAATTGACTAAATGATTGTTGCATTCATAGCCTAAAGAAAATTTAATTTTCATCTAACAAATGCCAACTACTGCCCTCTGGCGCCCAACAAAAGCAAAACAGATAAAAAAAAGGCAAAACCAAAAAAATTTTAAATAAATTTAAATTCCAATTTAAGTGCTGTTCCTCAATTCGACACTTCGAGCTAATGGATTGTAGCGTTGTTATCTTAAAAAAAAAAAAATTAAAATAGCCTGTGATTTATAAGCGAGAGATTTAATGTGTAATATAAAAAAACTGGTTTCTCAATTTCACAAAAGTAGGTACGGGTTTTGTTTTATATAATTCAGTCTTTTGATGACCACTTTGTAGTTCAAAATTATTGACTTTTCTAGTTCATTACAGAGATATTTGCATTTGAAAACGGTTGTGAAAATTAATTCTGTGCCACAATTCATGCTTCTTTTAGCTTAAACAAGCTGGCTGCCCACTTCCTCGCTTACAAAGTAAGCATTTTGTATGTCAACCGGCTACATGTCGAAGTACAAAGTATGCTTTACAAGAAATATGCATGAGTATCTGATAGTCGTGTAATCGCTTGGTTTTTTTACATCACCAATGAATGACCCATAAAAGTTCTAACAGAACAAAACAGAAATTCAGAAATTCAGAAATATTGCTATTCAAAAACGTGCGGAAGCGGAATCTCTTCGCCGCAGTTATTGGTTGTTGCAATATTTTAATGTTAACTGATGCAATTTCAATTGAACCCTGTAGAGCCCTAATTTTTTTTATTTTTTTTTTTACGAAATCGATAGCAAAGATTGATCGTTTCGCTTAACACACATTTGTTGTTGTTACAAGTAAATTTGATGTTGTTGCTGATGATGTTTTCTTGGTAGGTGCTCAGTGCATTATGTAGTAGGAGTTGATAGTGAGAGCACTAGAATTTTTTGGGTTGAAGTTCGAAATCGTTTAATTTCTCTCGTTACTTTTGTTTTGTTGCAATATTTGTTCAACCGCACACGCAATATTGCACTGATTGCAATTGATTGAGTAGGTGATTGACTGAGTAAATTTAAAGTTATTTTGTAAATATTTTGATTATATTTCAAATGCTCCCTTAAGGCACATAGATGCTTATTTCTATTTTTTTTTTCTACGTAAAATATTCATTGGTTTGCAAAAGATTGATTGTTGCTGATTTAATTTGATGCCATAGGGTAAATGGTTGATATTTACGAGTATATTTTTAACGGTTTCTTACTTAACTTTTTCAGACACAAAAATTATTTAATAGCATATAGGATTTGCTGTAAATTTAAAATATTGAAAATTTTGAGAGAATCATTTAAAAACTGATGACGTATTCTCCAAAAATGCACAACTTTATTTGGTACCGAAAATCATTATTAAAGTCTAAAATTAAAAATTGAGCTCATAGTTGAATTTTCTGCTAAAGATCCGCGTTGGGCGCGTCGTGATAAGTCGAGCCAAATGTGTTTACAAAGCTACAAATTTTTGTGTTTGGCTCCAACAAGTGACAGCGACATTGAGAAAAACGTAAAAAATTTAATTATGGTAACTGTTTTTTTTTGTATCGTGGCTCCAAGTTTAAAAACTTGGCCCAACACTACCTAATGCTTCGAGTATGAGAACTTTATATCTATATGTTTTTTGTGATATCCTATAAATAGTTGGGAATAGTAGCAAATGTCAAATGTTATGGTAATTGCAGATAGCACTTCACGGATTTAAACCGTGCGATTCAGATTGAATTAAAAAGTTTTTTTTTTTTTCTGAATTAAAACTACTAAGTGTAGAACTTAGTTCTAGGACTTCCAAAAGAAAATTTATTTTGGCTCGTAGCAAAATTGCACTTTCAAGTTGAAAATATAAAATAACCTAACCATTTGTTTAGAAATCTTTTGCTTTTCTTTCTCGTTTCATTGACTTATGTTATTACTGGATTTACGTGGAACTTTTACGCTGATATAAGAATAGCATGACATTAAAAAAACTGTCAAACTACGTATGTACATATGTACACCCCCGACCACCATCCGTCCGGTTATGCGCTTTTCAAGCACATTTTCCGGTTATTACATACGACATGTTGAGTGCTGCAATAGCCAGTGGAGTGAGTCAAGTACGATCTCGTTGCTGCAATGAAATGTTGTACGTAAGAGTAACACATGATACCAAGTATTGAAATTAAAAACGCCGGAGACACATGTTTATAAATGTGGATTGTGCACTGAAACAAGAAAAAATGGTTTTATTCGTTATTGTTTTAAATAAATTGTTAGATGCGTATGTGTTGTAAAAAATAGAAATTTATTATACAAAAAAAAAAAAAATATATGATAGATGCGCTTGTAGGGTTCAATTGCATAGTAAATGTATGTTAAGGTCATATCATTTTAATAAGAAAATAATGAATTGACATTTTTTTTATTATTCTAGTGATTTATGTTCTTTCCAACGTAATGAACCTGAGTGATGAAGTCAAATTAACAAAATTTGTTATCATGATTATATTATAAGTATCGAATACGATGTTTTTTTTTTTTAAATATGCTTCAAGTCATTGATGGACAAAACTTTGGCAGCAAGAGGCACTTACAACAAAAGGAACCAAAACAAAAAAAGCCACCATAAATTCCATTTCGACAAGGATAAAAATGTTTTGGTAATTTTTCTTAAAAAAAAACAAAGTGTTTGTTGTAAAGAGCCCAAATTGGCTCAGTTTTTATATTTTGCCCATCGCTGGATCAAACCCTAAAGAAAAGGTATTAGAAACTCTGTTCTTTTATTTGGCTAGCACCGCCCCTAATGGGAAAAGTGAGCCGCTGCACCGATTTTGTTTAAATTTGGTGTGAATATAGATGGAGTTTTGGGGGAAAGATATTTGTTTTAAGTGAGAAGTGTCACGCCCCTAACAGAAAAATATGTTTTCACAGCTAAATTATTGAACTGATTTTGATGAAATTTGTTATGGAGAAAGATTGAACCCTAACAAAGGTATAGAGATGGTGCTAGGGCAACATGATACTATGATTCTTATTTTTGAGAACTCATTTCTTATGTCAGTTTTTTAATTCCAAAAAGTATTTTTGTGACGTCACTTTAACTTTTAACCTTTGAAAACTGGGCATGCCTTCAATAAAAAATTCATATTTTCTAAAGCATCGTTCGGAATTTCGATTTGATACGTTCTTAGGATTGATTGAAGAATACGATATAAGAAATCAATATTTGAAATAATTTTTTTTTATAATATTAAAGCAATTTTAAATAAAAATTATAATATATCATGTTGTTAGTCCATTACCTATAGTTTTTGAGTTATTTGGTTTCTAAAAGTCAAAGTCAAAAAACTTTGCAGTTGACCGAGAGAGTTCTTCAAAAATTTATCTAGAAAAATAAATTCTTTAAAATATACGCATAATTTTAATATAAATATTAAACAAAAATAAAATTATTTATTTTCTGCTCTCTATCTTACAAATTGCTTTTAAAGTATGTATTTCAAATATCAATTTTGTTTACATGTAGTAAAAAATTAAAAAAGTCTGTTATTAGTTAATTTTTATGGGCAGCCGAAAGATTTACTTGTGGTTGGTTTATCGTTTATTTATCAGGTAAACATACGTTCTATACACATTTTAGTTTCAAGGCCGTTCATTAAAAATCAAAAAATTATGAGCTAACATAACCAAAAAATTTTTTTTTCTCACGCAGACAAATATTTATTTCTTGACATGAATAAGTTTAATATAACAAGTAATACAATAAATGATTTATTAACTGTTAAATATATCTACGAATTGCTGCTCAACATTTTGATGTAGGCTGTCAATAATCGTTTCCTCAGTATTCTTCTATTTTAAATTTTTACTTATTCATTGGAGAAAAAAGCACCAATAATAACTAATAAACACCAGCTGGTTAATTTTAGACTTTAATCAAATTGTTGCCGCTAATGATGTTAAAAGTTTTTCAAAAATAAATTGATTTTCCATATTATTTCAAACTAACGAGTATGCCCGTCTGTATAATTCCCTTGCTATGCATTGTCGGCTTCCCACACAATGGGTATCTATTTACGTTAAATTTAATTAAACAACCAGCGTTTAAGGTTTACTGACCTGCAAAAGCTGCGGCATGAGGCTACATGGTTTCTAATGCCCTACAATTGAGATTGTGGGCATAATGTTTTTGCAAATAATATGACACTCTGATAAAATAAAAGCATAGTATGTAATTGGTGATTTGAACAATAAGTTAAAAATTTATTAAACAATTTAGAATTTCTTTTTCAATTAAAATTATTTTTTCAATTAGAATTACTTTTTTAATTAGGAGTAAATTTTAAATTACTAGTACTTTTTCAATTATGATTACTTTTTCAATAAGAATTACTTTTTTAATTACGAATAATTTTGGATTTACAATTACTTTTCAAATTACAATGTCTTATTCAATTACAATTACTTTTTTAGTTACAATTACTTTTTTTAAAATTAAAATTAGATACTTTTTTAATTACAATTACTCATTCAATTACTATTAATTTTTCAATTACTATTAATTTTTCAATTACAACTCTCTTTTCGATTAAAATTACTTTTACATTTACAATTACTTATTTCATTTTAAGTACTTTTTCAATTACAAATACTTTTTCAATTACAATTACTTTTTCAATTACAGTTATTTTTTCAATTAAAATTAGTTTTTCAATTGCAGTTCCTTTTTCACTTACAATTACATTTTCATTTACAATTGTTTTTTCTTTTACAATTACTTTTTCAATTAGATTTTCAGTTACAATTACTTTTTTAATTACAACTATTTTTCTCCATTACAATTACTTCTTCAATTACATCTACTATTTTAAACAACTATTTCAATTACAATTACTTTTTCAAACATAATTATTTTTTCAATTTTTTATTGCCATTTCATTTTCAATTAGCATAATATTTTTAATTACAAGTACATTTATAATTACTTTTTTTATCACAGTTAAATTTTTTATTACAATAAAATTTTCAATTTTCAGTTCAATTGCATTTTAGGTTGCTATTTTTTAGAACGTATTTTATAACAATAAAGAAAACTTATAAGCTTCTTTATATAGGGTGCAATAACAATTCATTTACTACGATAATGTAATAAATTTCACTACATTTTACTATAACTTTTCTAATTTACCCTAAGCTTAAGTAAGCGACAATGAACTTTGGTTTTGATAAAAGTGAAAAAAAAAGGAATTGAAAATATAAACAGTAGTTGCAAGAAAAATAAAATGGAATTTTTAATAATACTACTAAAGCGTAAAATATGCAAAATTTATTCAATAATTAGCATATCCATTAACTTTTGTTGATAAATAACATTTTTCACCCAAATTATATAAAACCATCGAGCTATAACACTCTGAACTTTAAAATGGTTCATATGACTTAAATGAACTTGATAACAAACATTTAATTTGAAATAAAGAATTTTATGTTAAAATATTAAAAATGTTTGTGGAAAATTTGTAGTGCTTATTTATCGTTGTTGTATTTTGTTTTAGAGAGACGTTTCTATTATAGGGTTATTTTCATTAAATTGAGGTTTATAGTGTCTGAACTACAATATATAATATGTATAGCATTTTCAAAAACATTTGTAGAGTTTTAAACATTTGTAGGTTTATAAGTGAAATTTGTGTGAAAGTGTCATTATATTCATTCTCCTATTTCAAATTAATATCTTATTTTCTTTCTGTGTCGCTGTAATGACAATTGCAAATCACAGACAATACTTTCGTTTACGCTACTGTTAACTATTTTTCTTTAATAAACTTTAAAATAAAAGTGGTTGGTGAGTGAGTACCATTAATAATCCCAGCCAATAAACGTCTTAAATGGTGTCAACTCGAATCAACTAAAATTGTTGTCATTGTTGGCGTTGCTCTGTCGTTGTCTCACAATTGATATAAATTGGTTGCTATTTTATAACAAGCTGCAATATAATAACACCGTTGAATAGCCAGCCAGTCGTTATGCATTTAAAATTTTCGCTGTATTCGTTTATTCGCCGCAAGTCCTTTTTTCTTCAAGCGTTAATTGAAAATGAAGCTCAATTTTGAGACGCGCTAAATTGCTCTCTAGTAAATGACTATGGCAAGTTGATTGAAATCACCGTCGCGACGGTGCATTTGTTGCTGTTGTCGCCAATGTCTTAGTCGAATGACTTTGAAAACTCATTCAACTTAATTTAAGACAATTTATATTGGTTTATAAACCTGTGCATGTTAAGTTTATAAGCGTTTTTCGTTTTCTACATACGTTTGTTAAACTATACACAATTATTTTAATCAACTTGTAAAATAGTTGACACATCGTATATACTCGGCTTGAAAATTTCATTTGGCGCTTGTTAAGTCTGAATTGGTTTTGGATTGTAATTGTGTGCCAACCATATTATGAAAGTTATCAAAAACTTGATAAAATGTCCTTAGAGTTTTTCTAAATGTAAATGGCGTTGAGCAATACATGTACGAGAAAACGCTCAACACCTAAGAAATATTTTGGAATTTCGAGAGTAAGAAGTTTGAGGCAATTCCTTTGATCAGAAAATAACTCTTGTAGCGTGTTATCCAATTAGCAAAGGAACCATTGACGTCAAATGAGAAAACTCGATTAAATGGTCTTAAAATATTTGAACCAACTACCATTCTTTCATTGGTGAGTGCAACGATTTTACTTTTTAGTTTGGCAAGCCATAAAATCTTTGATAAATAGAGTTCTGCGAAAAGATTATATGAGTAATTCATTGCGTTCGTCAAGCATTTGTATAGTACTTGTAAGGACTCGTGATCTCCCTATCCTTAGTGCTGACTGAACATACACAACCTACTGGCATGATGAAATATTTTCCTCAAATATATTGTGTGTCCCGAAGTGTTGTAATAGTGGCCGACCAAGTGAGGAGGTATTTTCTCATCACATGAGTTTGATATACTTACCATTAGACCCTAAACCTAAAAGTTGAGAACCACTGCAGTAAATAATTATTTTTTTTTTTTTGAGGTTTCGCTACCTTTTCTTTTTAACATAAACATAATTTATATGCATTTTTATTTGCGGTTTTCAAGTAAGTAATAAAAATATAGATTGGCGACTAAGCAACATTTTTACTTGACACGAGCCACAAATGTGTCTCACTTCAGTTATTGTTACCAGTATATTGTTGTTGTCACTTTTGTAAACTAATCCGAGTTTTATTGTTTTTATAACTCTTTCGTTTGCTGCTTTAAAAGTATACAGCTTTTTAACTTTTTCAATGATGTGGCAAATAAGCAGTCAACACTGTACCGCTTTGCGTTACTGTTGTTGCATTGCATGCATCTTGCATTTATTTGTTTGCTCACATTTGTTTAGTGTTGCTACATTGTTTGTTTAAGCATACATGAGAGTATCGTTTATATAAAAGTTGTTGCTTTTATTTGCTTTGTTGCGCTTTGGTTTCTATAGCACTGTTTGTTTGTAAAAGGTTTAGGATTTCAACTATGAAAACAATTTATGTACCATATGTACCTACTTTTTGCAGCGTTGAGGTTTACTTGTTTTTAATTTCACATATGTATCTTATAAAGATTTTTCAATTCTATTTCGGTTCAATTTCAATTCAAATTCAATTTCAATTCAATTTCAATTCAATTTCAATTCAATTTCAATTCAATTTCAATTCAATTTCAATTCAATTTCAATTCAATTTCAATTCAATTTCAATTCAATTTCAATTCAATTTCAATTCAATTTCAATTCAATTTCAATTCAATTTCAATTCAATTTCAATTCAATTTAAATTCAATTTAAATTCAATTTAAATTCAATTTCAATTCAATTTCAATACAATTTCAATTCAATTTCAATTCAATTTCAATTCAATTTCAATTCAATTTTAATTTTATCCAAAAAAATCATGCAGTGTTTTTGCACTTATTGTTAGTTTTCAATTCGATTTCAATTTAATTTCAATTCAATTTCAATTCAATTTCAATTTTATCCAAAAAAATCATGCAGTGCTTCTGCACTTATTGTTAGTTTTAACACAACTTTCTTCTTAATTATTTTAGTACTTTAGGGTTGACCTTAAAAATTAAAAGACTGCTTAACCCAAAGCATGCAGCAACATTTAGCGTTCGTTCAAATGAAACGAACAAGCCGTGAAAATATGAATATTATTGTGTACATCTATTGCGGCTTATTAAAAAATTTCACTAAAGTGAAAATTAGTTTTGCACGACTTTGCAATCACCAATCAAACTTCCTTTCAATATTTCTTAATTTGAAAGAAAATATGAATGAAAAGTCAAAAGAAAATTGAAATAATTTCAATCAAAAAGCAAGCAACCAAAAACAAAAAGCCAAATATGAAAGAAAATGATTGGTTTACCACTACCTAACACCTCTCAACCCCAATCAAAGTAAATTGTGGTTTAGTCAGGCAAAAATTAAACCAGTCGTTGAACAGCAGCAATAACAACACTACAACCTCGTGTAGGATGTTACTAGGCTATTGGAAAGAAAACGGGTGTAATTTTATCAAAATAGCGCCTGTTGCCACTTGTTAGCTGCTGTATTGTCTCTTTCTTTCAGTTCTCCTTAAGATATTTTTGATGGTAGTTAGTTAGCAGGAAAAAAATCTCTACTGGAGTGAATTGCTGGAAAACGCAACTATAGTAACGCTTTCCAACATATTTCGACTTCTTTATAATTTTTAAAAATTTTTTCTAATGAATAACAAATTTCTACATTTTCAACTTTTCTCGACTTTGTCAACCTTTTTTAAGTTATTCTGCGTTGTTTGACTTATTCTGCCTTTTTCAGTTTTCTTCAACTCTTTTCAACTTCTTTACTTTTTTCGATATTTTCGACCATTTTCAGTTTTTTTAACATATCACTCACTTATTTCAAGACCTTTAGTAATGGTCTGGTTCATATCGAGTCATGTAGGCTTATCAATTCATTTATGATTTTTTTTTTTAAAAGGTTTATCATATTTGTTTTCGAAGAAATATTCATTTATATCGATAGATAAAGCTTTCCAGTTCGAGATTAGAGCAACGCATGATTTTTTAAGAATTTTTTATTTTGGGAATTTGGCAATTTCGTTTTATAACTCAAAAATCCTTAGTATATCCCAAATAAATATTTTGAACCGCATTTTTTTTGATAATTTGTTATTATGATCACGTTCTCCAAATATTTCGTATCTACGTTAAAAAGACAATAAAATCCTTTTTATAAGTGAGTACATATAAAATTTACATGAGCAGATTTTAAACGTAATGGGGAAGTTTGATGTTAACTTTTTCTTACCTTGTAATCATGTTAACTATTTTAATCGCCTTAATGCAGTTTCCTGCTATATTCTTTGTCACAAAATGTCTCAAACTACTACGTTCTACTAAACTGAACATTATATACTCGTACTATTTCTTACTTCAGTCACCTTTATTTTTTTTTTCATTTCTCATTGCGCTCCTACAGTTTGTTTGCTAACTTTTTCTAGTAGACTTGTTAACATTTTTTATTGTAAATTTTTCTTGCCATTAAATTTTCTATGCTACATTTGCCTCAACAACTTGATGTTGCTGCTGTTTTTGTAAATTTTTTTTTTTTTTGTGTTTACTAACTTCAAAGTTTTTTCCTTCAGGTTATGTTACTGTTGTTGCTCTTGTCTTTTGTCCCACGTTGCTGTTGCTTGTCTTCGACTTTTCAAGTTGTACAACAACAGACAGTCTTCGAATGTTGTTACTATTGCAGTTGTTGTTGTTGGAACTTTTGCACTAACTGTCATTAGATCGGTACCATGAATTGCATGACATCGCATCTCTTGTTTTTAGTGCGTGAGAAGCTGTCAAATCCTTTGATTTTGTCTTGTTTTTTTTTTTTTATTTTATTTTTTCTCTTCTATTCTGCTTTAATTTATTCATTTACAACACTTTTACTCTATCAAAGATGATAGGATGTTTATTTTTTAATGTTGTTTTGAAATTGATACTGTTGTTATTGTCAATTGTGTGCAGATTTTCAATGTCGAAACAAATTTGTTACCAAAGTTCAAAAGTTAAGTGTAACAGATGACTTTTAACGGTCATAAGAATAATACTTTTACAATAATTTCTCTGACGTTTACCGTTTCTCTGCTGAACTTCTTTTTGAAAACGAAATTTAAACTTTTTAATTTTTAATGAAAAAAACCAAATTTTAAGAAGGTGAAAGTCGCGATTTCCTTATAAAAAATAATCTTTTTACAATAATTCATTAAAAGTTAATTTAATATGCGCTCTTTTAAAGGTATTAATTGTGCTTCAATGTATGCAAAGTTTACAGCATTTAAATTAATCACACATCAGTTCCCTTGTTCTAAAGAGTAAAGGAAATAAATGTTGCATACTTTTAGGGTTTAATTTCAGACTGATTCAGAACTCGTTTAAGAATAATCGTCTGAAAACCATAACGATATTAAAAAGCTGAAATATTCGTTTCAAGGCGGGATCGTTCAAAAGCATAAATGTAAAGTTTATAAAAACTAAAACCTTAACAATTTTATATTGAAATTGAATTGTCTTGATCGATTTTGAATAATGTTAGTAAGATGATTTTTCCCACAACCTGCAACAAATCTTTGGAATCCTAAATTCATGTTATATGTTTTCAATAATTGTTTGTATTTGTACAGCTTTGTTTTTCTTTTGTATTTGTTTGTTTTGATTTTTTCAAAACAAACCTGAATCGTAAGAAAAAATCATGAAGGTGAAGTCATAAGAAAAGTTGCTCTCTCAACTGGAATGCCTTCATTCACACTGAAATTTATTATATTTTATTGAGTTTTGTTTTAACACTCGATTTACTCTCACGCTCACAAAATGGCTTCAATTTCCTCTCCTAAGGACTTCAGCTTGTATAATTACATAATAAAAAAAAAACAAAAACACAAACACTAGAAATTACAATAAAACGGTTTGTTGTGCTTGCATGCTTGTTTCGATTTGCGCAAGCAGGTTTTTTTCAATAACTTTATATTATCGTAATAATTTTTATTAAGCTTAAAATTAGGCGTCTAAGAAATAAAACTAAACGAATTCGACAAATTCGATTCAGTAGTTCTTGCGCAATGCGAAAACATCGCGCACATAGCTATCGTTTTATTTATATAGCTGTTCAACGAGATCAACTTTTAAACCGATTTAATACCTCTAAGGCAGTACGCGTTCTAGTTCGCGTACAGAAGTTGGACAGAACTACTGTTGCCGCGGTAAACAGTATCTTCTGCTTCAAGAGATTGATAATTGAGTTTTTTTTTTGCGTCTCACGCTGTATTTTGGCACATTTCAGTCTCTTGCGGGACAGGGCTAACTGTTGCTTTAATGCGTTCTGTGAAAGGATTGCAGTTTAATTGACTTCAATCTTTGACAACCTGTTAAATTATTCAATACAACAGTATATTCATCTATTTTTTTTTTAAGAAAAATGTCACACTTCTATGTAAGACCTATAAAATTAGTTAAACAAAACCTGCTGCTTAATAAGCCATAATAAACCTAATGCATCCAGCCAAGTTGTCTCATTGGTAACAACATTATCAAACCCAATAACAAAGCCCTGTAACAAAATTGACAAATTTACTATAATTAACTATGTGTGTTTTTGTTGTTGTTGTTGTTGTTATGTGATGTCCATTAATCAACAACGATGGAAGGGATCGTGTGGGTGGTTTGCAAACTCTATTTTTACCATGACTAAATTGCCAGTTATTTTTTGGTTGGATGTTTGGCGTTTGTCATATGTTTTCGGTAACTGTGGACAACTACGTACGTTTGAGTTATTGACAAAAGTGTTATGGGCTTTATTTTATGATTTTTTGTATTTTTCCTGTGTCATGTCATATGAACACTTTTGTAATTTAATATGTTCACTAATCAAATGACAACAGCAAAACAGACAAAAAGCTGACAACTATATACAAATGACATTGTGTGTTTCCTACTATGAATTCAAGTTTTATAATATCCCAGTTAGAAAATAAGTGAGTACATAGTACATTTTAGCCAATTTATTTTGTCAATCGCCTCAGTTTTTTGCACTTCCGATAGTTGAAATATTTATTGTCTAGTTTAGCGCAGATATTATAAAAACTTAAGACACTTAAACTGAGAGCTATATACAAAGAAATCATTTTGGCTCGAAAAATCTACATCTTTGTCAAAGAGTTCTTTTTCGTATTGAGGCTTATCGGTTTTTTGCAAAGCTCAACATTGTAATACAAGTTCCTAGGCGAATATACAAAAATACAGAATTGCAGATATACATAATTGCCGGCATAAGTTTCAGTGCTTTTGCTGTGTGCTTAGTAATGTCATTACAATGTGGGATCATTAAACCCGGTAACATAAAGTTTGGCATTTTGGTTGTGCTATAAAACAACAACCAGCCTAATTTAAATTTTCTTTCGGTTTTTATTTCTTTTTATACACATTTTCTATTAATTTAAGAAAAATTGTGATCTAATCAAATGACAAATTTGTGCAAAAGGTTTAATTATGTACATATATGCTTTTGAAGTGATTGGTTCAAATTTAAGCAATTTTTTTAACTTATTCCGGCACGCACACTTTTTTAAAAATCAAATTCATTCAATGATGAAGTTTGAACCCATACTTATGTGCGAGGTTACCAAACTATTGTAGCGTTCTTCAGGCAGAGATAGCAATAGACGAGGTAGCATCTTATCTGAGGATGACTGTTGTATCCAGAAAGAATATAAACATTTATTCAGATAGTCAGGATACAATCAAATCTCTAGAATCAGTCTTCCTAAATTCACTAGTGACCTAATAATGCCGCTCGTCTCTAAATGAGATGGCTCAGCATTTTAAAATGTAGCTCATCTGGGTGCTTGGGCATTGCAACATTGACGGCAATTGCAAAGCTGATGAACTTGCTAGGCAGAAGACTACTGCATAAATTCTTCAGAACAAGCAAGGTGTTGGCATGCCACTTTCAATCTGCAAGTTACTGCTTAAAGAAGAATTTGTAAAAAATGCTAACAAAAGATGAATCAACTTGCAATATAACTAGGCAAATCTGGCCGAAATGGGATGCTAAGCGTTCGTCAGAACTGATATCCCGCAGTAGACATAGTGTCTCGTCAGTTGTTGCAGACATAACTGGCCACTGTCTCATCGGCAGAAAACGCCACAAAACACTTGGCTCGTTTCTATTTGATGACCTTAGACATGTTAGTATAGGTCAGCTATTTAGTTTTATTAAGAAATCTGGTTGGATCAACGAGAGGGTATAGACAATCACATTTGGTCTAAATGAGCCGGTTTGTAACTGACTGCCACTCCTACCTAACCTAACCTAGCATGCATAAAGCAACTTATTGATCAGCATGATTTTCATTTATCTTGATTCGGAGCCAAAATCGAGACGAAATCATCTCTTTAACAGTACCAAATTTAATATCAAATCAAGCTCTATCGAATGTCGATTTTGTTTTCATTCGCACGTTTTTGTTCGAAATCGGGTACTATTGTGAATGAAGGACGGAAAAAAGATAAACAGTAGGACAAATAAGAAAAGAAAATCTCAAAGCGATGTAACTATGTATATCTCTGTTTAAGAATTTCTTATTCAGAGTCAAATTCGGTTAATGCCAAAGAGAAAGCTTATTTCAGCTAAAATCTGGTAATGTCAAACAAAAAGTGTCTAGTAATATCAAACAGAAAGCTAATATCCCCGAAATCTCAATAGTTAATGCCAATGTGAAAGTTATTTTTGAAATCGCTCTACAAAATCGAGATAACTGAAAACGCGATGCTCGATTTCGATGCTGGTGTAAATTTCTTATCATTACGTAACAATAATATAAAAAATTAGAATAAAAAAAACCAAATTTTTATTAAGATATATGGGCCAATGAGTATTTCAATGAGAGAATGTTATTGGAATAGCAAAGCAAGTATGTCAAACGGATTGATACCTACGTGCCGGAGTGAAAATTTGATCGATATTATCTTTCACACATTAATGATATCGATTAATAAGCATTATTTAATAAAGAAATCAAACCCATATTGCCCCATCGTCTATAAAAAAAATTTATGAATAACACAAAGGTTCTCAAAGCTTCGTGCTTGCAACCCATTACTCAAAAATTCAGGATTTTTGCCAATAAATTGGTTTAAAGGGCATTTATCATGGTAAAATCCTAAGCGTATATTATGGTATTTTATAAAAAAGTTGCACTGTATGGATTATGAAAGCTTTTTCATTTGTTTAAAAGGGCAAGGTATTAAAGCATGCCAATGTGGGATGAGGTAATGTGTTTGTAAAGGACAGAAAACAGACGTTAAATACCTTATTAGAAATGTGCACTAAAGTTTTAAGCAAAAACTACTTAATCAATTATGATCAAATTTGTTATTCCTTAGAGGTTTGGTCTTAAAATCCAATAAAAATGATGAAGATATTCCTATTAAATATCAAGTTATTAAAGCTTTAAAATTCCTAAACAAAATTAATTGCGCAAATAGAAACAAGCATGCAAGCATAGCAAGTCGTTTAATGGTAAGTTAATGTGCTTGTGTGTGTACATTTTGTTTTTGTTTTTTTCATGATAATGCAATGGAATATTTATGGTTGAGAAGCAACGGAATATTCAAATTTTACTCTTTCGCTCTCATTCTCATTTTTTTAATCAACATTGCCAACAACAACGGTAACTTGAGGTTTGTAAGAAATAGTCAAAAAATTACATTAGGTACTAAAAAAATTTAAATTGTTTGCCTTCGCAAAAAAAACTAATAAATAGGGCTACGCGTAGAATGTCGCGGGAATTGGCTTGTTATTAAATATAACATTTTAAATTAAATCGTTTAGTAAGAAACTGAGTTATTTTTTTAAATTTAATTTCTATCAAATTTTATTTTATTTTAAGCATTTTTTTAAGTTCCGCATTTCTTTTCCACTTATGCAAACTGATTCTTCACGTATCAAAAACCATATTTTTATACGCCTGAGTGTCCACTTCAAGCCCACTTACAGGGTGCTCAAATGTCATATATATGTACATATATATTTTTTATTTGCACGCGTTACGTAAATCCTCATTTAAGTGGAGTGCTAAACCAAGCAAGACAACCGCCTTCTCTCCTTAATGCCAAAAATAATACTTTTACAAGTAACTGAGACATGTGGGTTTTCTAGTTGGTTGCTGATGGTTGTGTCGCGCTGTTGATGTCAAAACTGTGAATGAACATTTCCGTCTCTTTTACTCCATTCATATTTGTAACTCCATCTCATTCATTTCATTTATTTATTTATTATGTTGACTGGTGGGTTTGTTTGTTTGTTTTAATCTAAAATTATTTACTTGTGCGTAGGCTTTTCATTTGCTGTAATTTTATTAGCCGGTCTCTGGTCGGTTGATGGCCTTACAATTACACCAGGTAGAGCAAATATATCTATGGATGGCGCTGTGGTCTTATTTTGGATTTATGAATGAAATAATTTTAATTCATAATCAGTAGTTGTGGTAGTAATTTTCCCTGGACACACACACGCAACATCGACATCAAAGTTAACGCCGATGTTGATAATTTACGATGATAAACAACTTTTAGTTGTTGTTGTTGTTGCTATTGTTAGGTGTTTGTTGCTGTTGTTGATATTGTTGTCTTCGATTTTTCAAATGGTGTTGGTTGGTTGGTCAGTTGCAATTGCAGTGTCTTTCAGTTTGACATTGATGTATCTGTTGTATCGATTGACTTAACTGACAGTTAGACAAACAGTTGTCAAGTTGTTCATGTTTTGTATTTTGCCTTGTTTTCAATGTCGTTGGTAATGAATTGTAATTTTGCTGTTAATGAACTTAAATGTTTTTCTAAATTTTTTATGCCAAAGTATAATTTTTCTTTATTTTTAAAAATCAGGTCTATTCTTCCTTGAATTTCTCACGTTTCCGATAACTTTTTGACACACTTTTACCATAAATTTCCCAACTCAGTATAAGTTGATTATTAACTTGATCACATGAATACGAAATTTTGTTCCTATATAAAGCCGGGAACATGTGAACAAGCATAAAACATCAACTGAATACTAATGATGAATAAATAAATAATAAGCCCAATGCAAGAAGTGAAAAAGTGTAATGAAATAAAATCAAATAAAAATCAATTTTTCTGCTAAAAAAAAAAACATAAATAAAACCATTTTGGGTTATGTTGGGTTAGGTCAGTATTGAATAGAAATCGTCACTTAAGGGGAGATCCTGCCTTATGACTTTCAAAAGCAGCTGTTTTCGCGAAACGTTTTTGGAAGATAAAAAAAACAACTGAGCGTTGGGCTCGTTGGGTTTTTGGGATATTTTCATGTGTATTTGAACTTTAAAACCTAACTGTAAGCAGATTCGTAGATCGCCACGCCACTGAAGTATTCAATTGGCGGGAAAGATATTGCACGATGTTTTTATCTGAAACCAAAAAATTAAAAAGATTTTTAATTTTACATATTATTTTCTTCTGGATGAACTGATAAAATCCAAAAAAAAATTATAAAACCGTAGTTTTCGAATGTATAAAAAAAAAATTTTGTTTTTTGAAAAAAAAAAAAAATATTTCAATTGTTATAGTCGTTTACAAATACTTTTTCTACAATATTTTTTGTTTAAAATGGAAGAAAATACAATACTGAATAAAACATTTTCTAACACATTCCACTCCAACCGAAATACATACTTTGATTTGGTCTCTGTAACTTTGTGTACATTTTCTTGAATTAAAGCAATAAAAAAAATGCGATTTTTCGTACCTTATAATTCAGGATCCCGCTTAAACAATTTTATTTGACATACGTTACGGACTCGTTTTTTAAATGAAACGGATCTGTTACGGACACGTTTTTTTAAATAAAACGGATTCGAGATGGACTCGCTTCTTCGTATATTTTATCCGAAACGAATTTTCGTATCCGTCTCGAACTCGGAACGGACTTCATATACAGATCCGTTACGGACTTGCTTTTTTTTTAAATAAAACGGATCCGTTACGGACTCCAAAGTTTTCATAAAAATTTGTCTTATATGACCTATTTAAAAATGGTTTAATCCACTCATTTTACAACTATGTACTTGATATATTTGTCGATTTGATGAGGGCATTCTTTATATCTTATATGTACTTGAATGTAAGTAAAATATATGCGGTTGTCGTGTAGGTCAAATGCGGATCAATGACCCGTTCCGGATATTGTGTAATTTTGATTGACAAAATACAAAATTTGTAATTGATATTATCGATAAAAAAGATACTGAAAAATCATTATTTTATATAAAAATATTTAAAAAAAAGAACTTAAAAAAATTAGTAAAAATATAAACGTAATTGATGGTTATCTTTGATTACTTACAAATCAATATGCAGTGATTTTTCCTATTAACATTTTAAGCCAAAAGTAGAATTCTGAAATGGGTTTAATTTTTATTTTCATATTTTGTTTACGCTTGAACAAATTTGTCAACGCGAGTTGTTCTTCGGTTCAAACAGAGGCGGACTGCTGGCATTGTTTTGTAAAACTTTTTTGTTGTCATTGTTGTTGCAAGTCGACCACGCTTTTTTTCTACTTTTTTTTTGCGATTACTGCTGCACAAGTAGCTGCTGCCTATGTTATTGCAGCACAAAGCTAAATGGCAAAAATTATTGGCAATAAAAATTTTGCCTGTTGTGTGAATTCTCATCGTTTGCTGGTTGCTATCTACACTTTTGAAACTTATGCCCCCTCCCTTCACCCCTTGATCACTGCTGCTTTGTATTTCATTTGCCACATCTGGCACACGGTTAGATATTTTCATGCATGCATGCAGCAGCAACAGCGCAATCAACATTCAGCATTGAACATGCAACATTTATATGCATGAGTTTTGGCTCTACCCTGTCTCCTTTTATTTCTCTTGACACTGTGTGTTCATGTTTCGCATGCGAAATAGTTTTTGTCGTTTTTCGTACACAACTTTGATCCAATCGATGCGATTTCCGTTTCAGTTTTCTGTCATTCCATGCAATTTGTTCTCAGTGTTTTCGAAAATTCAAAAAAAATTTTTTTTTTTATTCTAAATTGAAATATATTCTCTTTGGACGCGCGGCGACTGTGCTGTGTTGTGTCACCGTTTCGCTACTTTTGAAATGCAAATTTTGCGCGCCTTCTCTGCTGAATTCGTGTTTGTGATGCGTGTTTTTATGGCATTTGCAACCGTTTTATTAACTTTAGTTTATTTTGTTATATTTTGATGGAACACTGTTTTTCAGTGTTATTGCATTTTATTGTATTTTAAATTGTTATTACTATATACATTACTTGTATATATTTTTTTGATGACTTGTAAAATTTTAGCTGATAACACTTTAGAGACAGAAGTCATGAACTTGTGAATTCATTGTAACTGACAGTTGAAATTCTCAGTTAAAACTTAACTGATAGTTCGATGAGGTAGAAATCAATGCAATATATAAATTTTTAACTGAGATATTATTAAAATGCCATATAAAATAAATAAAAAACTATATGACTATTGTAAAATACAAACAAACAAAATAATAAATACTCAATAATGAAAGATCTTAAATATCATAAACGTCTTTTGACTAAAAGCATATAAATATCATTTAATTTAAGATGATAGCTTCCGTTGGGACACCCACATCCCGTATCTATATATCAACTATATTATAGCTTTACCAAGAAAAGATAGATGCCCATAACCAATTTAAACAAAGCGCGCTTTTCAATGTCATTTATACGATTATTGTGTAATGTAACTAAACCAACCAACCAACTGCTACTTCATCATTTTTTTATTCTTTTTCCTTTTGTATATCAACAAAAGCTGCTAGCAATAGAAATGGACAACACCACTTTTTAACAATTCAACTTTTTTTTTCTGAATTGTACAACAAAAGAAAAAATCAAACTTGTTTTCACTTTTATTGACCATTTACAGGGCATTAATGTGAAACATTAAAAAAAAGAGCAGAAAAAAAATATCATGAAATCACATCATAAAGTAATCAATTTGAAGGTATATCATGATACAAATGTGCTTTAATATACGAGAACGAGTACGGTGTGAAAACGAAAGAAGTAGTGTGGGGCACAATTACAGCGATCTTGTTAGTTGATCTTGCATAGCATACGCAACCAAAAAGAGATCTTTAAACGTTTACCCAAGTTGGCAAGTACAAGTTTTTTCCGGTATAGCAAACAAAATTATGGGAACAACACCGCTGTGTATTGAGCTACTTAAAGAAAAGAAAAAAAAAAAACCAATGATGTACGATGGGAATGTTATGATTTAACTTTGAGCAAAAATTTGATAAAATTGTTAATTGTATAAAATAAAGAATTTTGTTGTTTAAAAATGATATCTATGAAATTCACATAAGTTTCTAAATAGAAACACATCAAGAAGAAATAAGGCCTAGCTATAAAGCGGCAAATGCATTTGAACATAATAGTATGTAACTGAATTTCCTATAATTCACTCAAGTGAATGGGCAGTCGAGTAGTCGTGTAAAAAAAAAGCTAAATACGCCATGAAAGTTTGAAATTACATGATGTAAAATTGTGTGTTGAGATAATAAAATATTTGGGCCACGCCTAGTCGACAAGTCAAATGTTTTTATTTTGTATTATTCTGAATCATTTTATACTCGCAAAAACAGACGTTTTACTCATCCCGCAACCAACTTGATCTTGGATCCGCTATCTTGATTTTATAAAATCTGACTTCGGATTTGTGATCAGTGACCCCTAAGGCCACTATATACCGAATTTGGTGCAAATCGGTTGATTTTCAAAAAATCGGCCACTATATTGGATTTTTGACTGCCATATTGGATCCGCCATTTTTGATTCTATCAATCTTCGACGCCAGTTTTTCGGGAGCTACAATTTGACCCAAGAAACGGCTCGATCGGTTGAGAATTTTTATTTTTACAAGCTTTTTTTTCTGGGCACTCGATTTTTCTCCGGCTTTCGGCCGCCATATTGGATCCGCCATTTTGAATTTCTGAACGGTCCACAAGGTTTTTAGAAGATTTTCATGAGACGAACATTTTAAGAACTCGTACGTCTTGCTCGGCCCAGCCAATTTTTGGCCACGAAGGTGATCCGCTTGACGTGAAACGTCCCATATGTATGTTTCATACATTGTCTACACTGTCTTCATTTTCTACTTTATTTTCATTGTCTACATTGTCTTCACTTTGTTTGTTGTCAACATTGGGCAGTATCAGAATATTTACATTGTCTATGCCTGTCATCGTTCATATGTATCCACATTGTTTATTTAATTACGTTGTTTACACTGAGCACATTGTCTGCATTGTCTACACATGTTCTTCGTGTATTATATCATCTTTAATGTCTTCATTTTTTGTATAATCACATTCATGCGTTTCATTTATTACACTCCTGTTAATTGTGTAGGTTATATCGATTGTTTTCATTGCTTATATTAGCTATCTACATACTGTAACATACATATGTTCCATACATTGTCTTCATTGTCTACATTGTCTTTACTTTATATATAATCACATTTAGCGTTCTTTTTTATTACATTCCCGTTTTTTCTGTACGTTGTATTGATTGTTTTTATTGCTTACAATAGCTATCTATGTTTCATACATTGTCTACATTGTCTTCATTGTCTACTTGAATTTCATTGTTTACCTTGTCTTCACTTTGTTTGTTGTCCACATTAGGCAATATCAGATTGTTTTCCTTGTTTACATTGTCTATTCTCTTCATTGTTGGTATGTATCTAACGTACATTGTTTACATTGTCTTCATTGTCTATATTGTATTTATGCTTGACATAAATGTTTTTACCATTAAATATTTTTTACCAATAAATATTGTATAACGAATTCTTTAATGATTTTAAAATTTGAAATGGCGATGAAATAATAATAATCTATGTTCCATGGGTTGTTATTGTAATTCATGGCATTACAACTGATATATATAGACAGTAGCAGCAGATTTCATATCATAATTTTTTTCTTAACTGCTATTGCAGAATTGATATTAATGCCGCCTGGTGCCATTTCATTAACTTGCTTTATGTTGTATTATATTTAATTGACATGATTTAATTGAAGTTTTAAAGTTTAAAAGTAATTTAATGCAATTTTTAATACCTAACAGTTTAATATTTGTTTTAACTCTTTCTTTAAATTTGTAATGACGTGATTCTTTGACGTTTGTTGTTGCATTAACATATGACATTTAAATTTTTTGTTGCCTTAAGCCATTTGGTTTTTTTTTTAAAAAAAGTTGCTGACGTCTATCATATTATTTCACCCACATTACTTGTGAGTGGGATTCGACTCTTATTTTCATGGGTTTGTAAAGTTTACTTTACTTTGTGTGCATTCACTGATTTTTTTTTTCTTATTTGCTTATCCTATTGTGTCTTTTAATTAAATATATTTTCATACTTGGCAACTGAGTTAAAGGTGCTGTATTGATATACTCTGTATTTATTTATTACTCACAATCAGTAAAAAGAAAAAATATACGGAAAAGTTGAAAATCTTCCAAAGGAATGTCTCGACATATTTAATTTTTTGAAACTTTAAAGTATTTTTTAAAATTTTTTTTTTTTTTAACACAATAAAAACAAATTTTTTCATTTATTATTTTATTGAGCTTACTGTTCAATGCAGTATGTGTCAACACCAAAAAATCTATCTTGATAAATTAAACATAACATTGAACTGAAGCTAGTCATACTAGTTTCATCCATTGCTAAGCGTACTCCTCCGTGACTATTTTTCACTGAATTGTGTCGGCTGCCTTTAGAAGTTCGACTTTGAGTTCTTTCAAAATGAAAAAATTATGTAAATTCCTGACGCCTACCCGTTCTATCATATAATTTCTTAATTTTATGAAAGTAAATTTATTTATAATATTTGTAACTTTGAAAACTAGCAGTGAGAAGTCGATTTTTTCCTCTATGGAACCATATTTCTCTCATGTTGTAGAATTGTAACTTTCAGTTTATAATTTAATTTCTATGATTTGTAATGCTTTATCAATTTCCTCTTTTGTAATATATTCAATTTCCTCTTTTGTAATATATTCAATTTCGATAGAGCAATGAGCAATAAGTTCATTAAAACAACAACTTGCGTCATTTAAAGTATCTGACAAATACTATACGACATTCCTATGTAAATTCATTTTTATAAGCACGTTTTTACAACTGATAATTAGTTGCTAGAAGATTTTGCTCTTGTTAATTATTAAAATTCAAATATATTTTATTTTTCAAAGTAGCTGCATTGAAAACATTATTATCTTAAATGTAATAATAGCGTATATTGAATGTTAAACTTAATTGCAAGATGCTGTACACGTAATTTTTGTGTTGTGCTATAAAATTTTCGAAATATTTTTAAATTGATCAGCAACTGTTGCCGACCAATATTTATTTAATTGTTTTCAATTTCCATCAATCAAAATTGAATTTATTTATTATGGCAATTAATGATCGTTGAGCACACAAATCGAGCGATGACCAAAGTGATACTGAGCCATAGCGCGCAGCTGCCTTATGTCTATCAATTCTATCAACTTTTGACATGCTGCATGACAAAATGATGCCGATGAATATTCAATTGGATTTTTTTTTTATTTTTCAAGGACCAAATAATTAGCGTAACATTGCATTTTAAAGTATTTAATCTCTTCCTATTTTCTTATCTTTTAATATTCAAAAGCTTTTAAATTGATTTTGAGTTCAAATAACATTCAGCATAGTTCGGCTGACAAGGAATTTATTATTAGGGGTATTTGGGGCTTATTTTTAATTCACCTACTTTTTGTTAACAAAATAACCAAAAAAGAAAATAATCGAGCGGCTTAAGTCTATAAAATTTGCATATTTGAAACATATTTTTGATTCATTATGGTTGATCTTGATTCATTATGATTGATCTTGATTCATTATGATTGATTTTGATTCAGTATTATTTATCCTGATTCATTATGATTGATCTTGATTCGTTATGATTGATTTTGATTCGCTATTATTTATATTGATTCGTTATGATTTATTTTGGTTCATTATGATTCATCTAGATTCATTTTGATTCATTTTGATTCGTTGTGATCAATTTTCATTCATTATAATTCATCTTGATTCATCATGACTTTACTTGATTTATCTTGATTCAGTATGATTCATCTGGATTCAGCATGATTCGTCTTGATTCATTATGATTCATCTTAATGCATCGTCACCTTTACAGTCGACTGTTGGGTGTTTAGCGAGCTTAGTGTCGATTTACATTGACATTGGTGAACTTTCGAGTTCAGATTTGAGTAAACTATGGAGTCTGACTTAAGTATAATATATCAAGCCGTATCACCGATCAAAATGGATGTTCAAAAATTGCTTAGAAAACGAACTCGACTCGAACACGACCATTATTTTTTATGTAAATCCATATAGCTTATTTTTTTTATGAAACTTGATAAACTCCTGCAACACAGCATCCACCACCCCCCCGCACTTACGTAAAACTCCAACTCATAACTCTGCATAACGTACAAATATATTTTCTAGTAGTTTTTTTTTCCTTAGAAGTAAAATTTTTTTTGTGCGTTCCCATCAAAAATGATTTAAGAACAACATATTTTTTTTTTCTTTTAACTTTTGCAGTCAATGTCCGTCCTTTGCCATTTTCCACATTCCAACTATAAAAAGAATAGTAATTGTCACATTTGTAGCATGAGTTTGTCACGCTATAATTTCCAACATCTCATGTTACATTGTCACTTAAAGTGACACATTCACATTTAACGAGTAAATCTCGCCCGTTGTGCTTTTATTTAAAAATTTAAATTTATTTATTAATATGACAGTACAATATAATCATTTGCTATACCTAGAACAGAAATTTTTACAACATGGGTGTAAAATGACACAAAAATGAACACTTTAATTAATTTAAAGTGTTGAAAAAATCTCTTTTTAATTTTTTATAAAATATGTTAATACATTTTGCAGACAACAATAGTCACTAATAAAGTTTTATTAAAATTGTAATGTATGTATTGTATATAATGTTTACTTTTTTTGTTTTGTTTCATAACTTGGTTTTTTTTATGAACCACCCGAGTGTAACTTTAATTTAATTTTATTTTATTTATTATGAATGGGGGGCTGTAAACGCACCAACTGCAGCATTCCTGGTAGCAGCAGTAAAAGTTTCTCGTATTTATTTTGTGACCTGCTGATTGTATTGCTGGAACCAACTGCTGCTTCTACGTTCTGGTGCTACGTGCCTCTAGGTGTTATGCCGCTGTTGACAGCGAAAACTTTTTGGTATATTTCGTTGTTTTTTACTTTTTAATTTGCTTTATTTTGTTATGAACTTTTAAGCAAAAAAAAAAAAAGTTTAAAAACTGCCAAAAAGTCTTCAATGACTTAATATTAAATTTTACGCAGTAAGCGTAAGAAATTGTTTCATACTTTTTACATTAAGAGATGGGGCAAAAGCGATTTCTTTAATTTTTATAATTAAAGATATAAGGAAGCATACACTGAGGGAAAAATGGTTTTGGAAATTTTAAATTTGATTTAAATCGGCGAATTTTGAAGTTGAGCATTTTTTGAAATAGCATTTTTCCGGTTTATTTTTAACACAAACAACTTTAAAGTAATTTTGTTTTTGAAAAGTATTGAGAACAAACTTTTCTTTGACCTTACTTCAATTGAAAAAACTTGCATTTTGAGGTTTCAAAGTATTTGAAATTACACTTTTTTATTTTACATTAAACACTTTGTCTCTTTGAATCATATATGAAATCAATTTAAAGCAATGTGATTTCTTTTTGAATTAAAAAATCAAAAATTTTTATTCATTAATTTTAACATTTTGGCCTTGGCTCTTAATCATAAAGCGTTTATGGTTGAATTAAACATAAAATCATTGACTTTTTCCACAAGATGTTAATTGAAAAAAATTCTAAAAAAACAGTACACCTATCCCCCGATTTACGCGGTAGATAGGTTTTTGAAAAAACCGCGTAATTCAAAACCGCGTAAATTGAGATAAGAAGTCCATATAAATTGAGTTGATAGGTTAACAAAATTTAAAAATCGCGTATATCGAGCAATAGAACTCAAAGGAAATAGCATAATTGGTAAAAAAACCGGCGACCCTAAAAACTCCCGTATAATTAATTTGGTACAAATCGGTTCATTTAAAAAAAAAACCTCCGCCATCTTGTTTCTGTCAAATCTGACCTCGGATTTGTGATCAGTGGCCTTCAAGGCCCCCGTATACGAAATTTGGTGCGAATCGGTTGACTTTAAAAAATTTGGCCACCATATTGAATATTTGACCGCCATATTCTATCCGTCATTTTGGATTCTGTCAACCTACCACTCAAGCATTTTAGAAGCTAAAATTTGAGCCAAGAAACGACCCGATCGGTTTTTATTTTTACAAGCTTTTATTGCTGCACACTCGATTTTTCTCAGGCTTCCGACCGCCATTTTGAATTTCTGAACGGACCACTCGGCTTTTAGAAGCCTTACATGAGACGAACATTTTATGACCTCGTACGTCTTGATCGGTCAAGCCAATTTTTGGCCATTTTGGTGATCCGCTTGACGTGAAACGTCCCATATTTACATCTTAAAGTCATTTAATGGGCCCAAAAAGCTTAGCACTGCCGAAGCACTGTCATCGAACAATACACATATTTTCCTCACCAATCATCATTTTTAAATCAGTGCAATTTTATTTTGCTTTGAATTCTTTAAATTTTTAATTGGACTTTAGACACAAAAGTGCAAAGGTTTTGCTGTGTTACATTTTATTTACTAAAATATGTTGGCGACAGAAAAAGTGTGCCAATTAATTCTATTTCTTTTAAGAAAACGTACATAGCAGTAAAGATAAAAATGATGATGATGATGCATCCATATGCCAATAAAAATGTTGCTGAGTCAAATGACTTGTGTGCCTGTGTAACTTGTGCTAAATTCAATTTTTACAGCAAAAAATGTTTCAATAAATTTATATATGAGATAGAGACCAAAAAGTCTAGAAAAAAACAAAATGTTATTCACTACAAGAATATCAAAAATCATAAATTCCTAACACAAATCTCTTAATCTCAAATTAATGTACACTTGTAACTGGATTTACTTGAAAATTCAAACAAAATATAAAACATTTTTCAATTTACTGCTAAACGCCTCGAGTGCTTAAGCTTTTCAAATGCCAAACAACAAAACCAAACACACCAACTGAAATGGCCTATATGTATGAAATAATTTGAGAAAAGCCGCTTATTGTGTTTGTTATTTGTTTGTGCTGTAGCAAACCCCATATAAGCTATAAATATTTATTTAAAATTTATTTTGTATAGGCAAAAGAATAAAAGCAGATTCGCAAAAATAAGGTTATATGTACTTATGTTTGTAGGGTTGTGGTTTTCAAATGTTTATTGAAAAGCTCATAACAGACATAAAGTTGATTGAAACTAAGACGCAACGCACAAATTGATCTCACTTTTTAAATTTATTTTCATTGTAACCTCAAGTTTGAACTTACAATTTTTCAGACTTTGTTTTTTGTCATATAAAAGACTTAAATTTTATGCATATTTTTTGGCGCAAAGCATAAGCTAAGAGCAAGTTTTCTACATAAACTTATAGGGTATACTTACTACTACAAAAATCAGTTGACTAGATTTTATTGTCATATATCTAAACTATTGTGAAAAATATTTAATAATTCAAGTAAAGTCGATCAAGAAAAATTGTATACTCTATCGTACCAATAAAGAACAATATAAACTTAATCAACATTTTTCTAGAGATTATACTTGTCTAAGATGTTAGTCTCTTACCGTGTAACCATACCAAATTTTGCAATAGGAATAAATTTGACAATAGCATAAAGATAAGGTTGTGACGATCAAAATCCCGACTAGAGATTAGTTCAGGTATTTCGGATTATGTTCAGATCCGAATCAGGTATTCCTTAATACGTCCATTTGAGCATTTCCTTATCTGGGTACAGTATGATACTTTCTATCCGGTCATCGTATCAGTTCCTCATCAGAATATAATACTAAAAACCTTACTACGGTCCCGACACGTTGTTTGAGTCAGGATCGTATCCGATGTCCAGAACGAAATAGTTTTGTTTTTTTTTCAGATCCAGTCCATATGTAATATTCTTTAACAAGACTTTTAAAAGGAATTTAGTATTTCTTGATATGTTCAATACAATAGCTATTTAAAATATTCAATAATTTTAAGATAAAATGATAATATTTATTTAATTATTTAGTAGCATTTAAAAAAGTCCCACGAAAACAATCCGATTGTCATCACTACATAACTAATTTCTGTGAACCGTATCTGTACAGAAAACCTGATTCCGAATATATCCTATATATACCTTACCCGATTTTGAAAGCAATTTGTGATCAGGGCCGGATCTGTTGAGCCGATCCTTTCTATTTCATATGAGGTTTGACATTTATTGTCATGTCGAACGCCTGATCCCTTACTGATCATTATATACTTCAGGTAAATCTGATCCGAATCGGATTTCAAACCTGAAATAATTTCTAGTCGGGATTTCAGTTCTTTGGTGAGTGGTATTTGTTGTAATTTATAAATAAATTAAAAAATAAAAAATATAAATAAATTTTGAAAAATTGAAGCGCAACACTAGTTCCATTTAAGAACTGTACATTAATTACACAAGGAGGAAGCCTCCCACCTATAAGTGAAAATAAAAGACAAAATACAAGAATTAATTTTCAAATTCTTAAATACTAAAATGTTAGAACATAGTAATAATAGTGTTTAGCTACTACGGCTATGATAACCTTCTTAGCTATTTAGTTTGCCGCTTTAAGCCTAGAACATAAACCGTAGTAGGGTGCTTTTATATGCTCCTACGGAATCCGCCCAAACATTAGCTTTTTTAAATAATCCAATTTGATATTTTTTGAATAGTTTTTATGTGATGGCCTCCTGTACTATCACTTAGTTTACACTAAATATAACGTTCAAGATATTTTCTGGCATAAGACGTCCCATTCCCACTTATGCAATTCCGTCCAATTTAAGTCCAGTGAAAAGTTTTAGTAAATGAATGCCTTCAGAACAAATTTCCTGACGTATGTCGTAATAGTTTACTTGTCACATTCATTGGTGCAACCCCGTCCAAATCTAAAAATATCCAAAATTTCCATATCAAAGTTTCAAATATTTCTGAAGAATATTTTCTAAACTGGATTCACATCGATTTTAATTATTGTTTTACATAGAGGATTTGAAAATGCCATATCCCCTCATATTAATGTTTTCTTATGTTTCACACTAAAGTTTGAACCACATTGCGATTTTCTTTCAGAAATATAAAATATATTTTGTTACCAATTTTAAGTCTTAAATATACAATCTAACATTAATATCATCGTTTTGTTTTCAGAATACTTCACCGCTTTGGGAGGATTTTGTTGCTAAGGCCAGTAAATTACATGCTTGTTTGAGGTAAGAAACTTTTTATAAGGTCAAATCGTTAAATTTAATGCATGCTATGCTTGGTTTCGGAATGACAAAACTTTTGCAATAAATCATAACAATGATATTTCTAAATAGCGATAGTAATGTCAAGGCAAAGTTAAAATAACCAACCTGCAAAAAATTGCATGTGGTTTTGTAAGAAATCGCAAAAGTTTTTACAAAAATATCGCTTCAAATTTTACAAAGTAATTTCATGGGACTTTATTTGTATTTTGAAATAGTTTATTTCAAGAATTTTAATACATCAGTTTGACTAATATATATCCTTTGCGAGGTTTTCGAAAAACCTGAAAATTATCAAAAACTACATGATACTTAGGGGACGTCCATTAATTACGTGAGCTATAATAGGGGGAGGGGGTCCGGCAAAATCTCACCAAGGAGGGGAGGGGGTCAAGAAAAACCTCACGTCAACTTTTTAATGGATAGAATTTACATTAAAAATTAATATTTAAATCTCACGGGAGGGGGGGGGGTGGAGGTGTCCCGCCAGATCTCACCAAATCTCACCAAGGGGAGGGGGAGTCAGAATTTTCTAAAAAACACCTCACGTAATTAATGGACGTCCCCTTACAAAAAAATTGCATGCAACTTAAATATTGCATGAGTCTCGAAAATAACTTTTTAGTCATTTCTTAGATCTTCTTGAAAAATAGCAAAACGAACATATAAAAAAAGTAGTTTTTGCAAAACCACAAATAAAAGTTAAGCGACATGGAATTTTCAAGTGATTTTGTAAAAAAATATCAACAAAAACACAAGCAACGTTGTCATTTTGTTAAGTTGAAGTTTTCGTCTGAAGATACAAATTTTGAGTGGGCTTTTTTTTCTCACTTCCATTTGAAATGAAATAAAAAAAAAGTCAGTATTCTAAGTTGGCAAGAAAAATTAGTAGAGAAAGAAGTTAGCGTTGAAAATATATATTTTTTTTTGTATAACTACATTTCTGATTAGTTCTTTCCTAACCAGCCAGATGTGACAACAGTGTGCTTTTTCTATGTTGTTTTTAGCACCACACACAGTCAAGCATTTCCCAAAAAGTATGTCAAGTTACGAGTATATTTGAAGCTAAAGTGCAACAACTCTCAAACACGTTGCAGTGCGTGCAGGTTAGTCAACGCTTCATGCCATGATGTTGCTGGTATCATCATATTAAGGATTCCCACAATACGTGCGTTTGTATATATATATATATACTTTAATATGCTTCAGAAAAAATGTGGCACATCTTGTGCTAATTTTGCGGTGCTGCTGCTGCTGACTACACACTTCCGTCATATTTATATGTCTATCCGCTTTGTGTTTTCCTTTTTGTTTTCTATGTATTTTGCATTCTCTCGGTGTTTTTCAAAATCGCAACTGTTTTGTTTAATTAGAAAAGTTAACTCATGTTAATTCTAAAATGAAAATATTTACACTATCTATATTTTATTAAGAGCTGGAAACTCATTTTTTGCCAAAAATAAGATTCTTTCTAATATAACTTCACATTCAAAATGCGTTACCCATTTTATGCAGCCATTATAACTAAGAAAATATCTAATCTATTGATGGATTCCCACGTGAATTTACAATTCTGGATAATTATTGAAAATTTACACAGCTAGGAAAATGGGTTTGCATTAATAGGTCTAGTAGTTCCTTTGTGGATTTTGTCCATGGACCTTTTAAATTCTTGACATGGATATGAGTGTTCTTCACAGAGGACTCTGCCAAGCTTAGACGAGTCCTTGATATTATCCATGGATTCGAAAAAGTTTTCACAAGACTGCTTTTTGACGTGCTTAAGAGCCTTGAAATCATCTGTAGGAGAATCAAGGTTTATACCTTTTTAGAAATTCTCTATAGGTTTGCCATGATTTTTGCTAGTATCATTTATTAAAGGCATTTCTAGTAGACTTTCTGAGTTCATTCAGATCTTTATTCCTCCAGTGCGGATACTTTTTCTACAGCGAATTATAGAACATGAGGCTTTATAAGCTATATACCTGGAAGGCGTTTTCTAGGGAGCCAACATGTGTCACTAGTTCGTTGACAGTATTGAAAAAGGTACGTGAGATTTTTTTGAGATTTGATTCAACTTTCTTATCAAATGAGACCCAGTTAGTATTCCTGACTTTTCTAAAAGGTGGAGGAGCGTCTATCTTGAAAATTACGCTAAATAGTAACCACCTGCATTGTTTGAAGCGACAAACATAGCGAAAGCGAAGCGCTTCATTTAAAACAGAAAATGCAGCGAGAGCAAAGCGCTTTTTATTTGTACTTTAGCTAAGTGCTTTAAAATTTTCCATAGAGGATATTCGTTCGTTACATCGAAAATTCACTATATCGCCATTCGTTATACTGGACGTTCATTGTATTTAATACATAAAATAAATTTAAATTGCATCAAAAATACAAAACAAACTAAAATTGTTCTACTATAAGAACACAAATTGAAATTAAGTAATAACTCAAATTGTGTAGTGTTTATTTTCACCCCGAATGTTCTAAAATGTTATTTAATTATTTTTATTTTTATTTTTTTGTTCTTTTACAGAGCTGCCATTCAGGCAATCGCAGCATATTTGGATGCATTCCAAAAAATCGCAGACGCAGCAACAAATTCAAGAGGTAAGTTTTTTCAATTTGCCCTACTACTTACTTGTAGTTTTTGGTATTTGCGGTAGGTTTTTTTTTTTAAGCCTAAAGTTGTGTAGCAAAGATGTCTGCTACGTTTAGATTTTGTTGGTGGCGGCATTTCTGTGTGGCTTTATCTGGGCGCACTTGTCAATTGCAATCAACGGTCAATGATCCGATTTTTTCCTTTCCATTTGTTGCTTATCCCCGTTTTTTTTTTTACTCTAGTTTCTTTAAGTTTTTGCTATGACATAATATTTGCAAGCTGTTAACAGTTTAACAATATTTGTTCTTGCAATTTTTCATTAGGGATGTCACATATAATCACTTGATACTTTTGGCACTTCATGTTCAAAATGATTTGGAAGTTTGAAAATTAGATATCGCGACAATCGCCTAAAAATAAAAGTATTGCTTGATCCGTCATTAGACTAAGGGAATCTTTTTGCTAGTCCGAGGGTAGAACATAATACGCGCCCATCCTTTATAGTTTGAGTTCTCTACGCTCTAGATTGGACTATACTGTTAAAGTACTTAATCTCATTCACGAGGGAATGATCTCACATTCCATCTAGGATGATTGGAAGAGAGGTTTTCCGAGGAGAAGAGGCCACATTAACTTCTACACGTATGATTCCAAGCTCTTAAATATTTACTTTAAGGAACTTAAGTTAAAAATTGCTTCGAGTTTATCGGACTATTGTAGCGTTTTTAAACTGTGGTTACAGCTATAGAAGAGCTAGCATCCTGGCTGAGGATTAATATCGTATCCAAAAGGGACATTAGCATTTACTTTGATATTTAGGGTGTTATTAAAGCTCAGAATCATTATTCCTAAGCTCACTTTAACATTCACTTCATCCGAGTGCCTGGCCATAGGAACACTGATGGCAATTTCAGAGCTAATGAATTTGATAGGCAGGGCACTACTAACTACACAAATTCCTCTGGACAAGAAGATGTTGGCATGCCAATTGCTACCTTTAAATTGTTGTTAAAAGAAGACAGGTTACAAAACGCTAACACTAGATGGACCCATGGTTCAACTTCCATAAGACCGATATGGAATGCTAAGCTCTCTTCTGAACTAATATCTCGGACTATAAGTTTAAATTACCGTACAAGTTTAGTTTCACTTGTTTCAAATATTAGCTATCATTCGTTTAAATTGAAACTTAAACATTTGTGCATCTCTACAATATCCGCCAACTGTTGCAACATTAAACCCAGCAGTGACGTTTATTTTTTTCTGTTTTTTTCTATTGTTGACATTTAGTGTTTGTCTTTATTGTTGTTTTTCTGGTTTTTCAAATGCTAATTGCCACAATTTTCCTTCTCAATTTTTTTTTATTTTAGCAAAATTATTTTTGTTGATGATATAATTGTAGATTGACAATATTTGCTATTGCGACATGTTTTTCTTTACTAATGTTGCTTTAACTAAATGAAAACAATATGTATTTTGTATAAAGTACATACAATTTGTAATGGAATTATTATTGTATCATAAAAGAAGAGTGCGAAAAATTAAATTCCATATTTAACTAGCAAAGACACAAACCATCTTAATGCAAGAATTGTATATGATATATAAAAAGAGTTGTCTTTGGTTGTTAAATATAGTATTTTACTTTATACTTCTTTAAAAGATGCATGATGGCCAAAAACAGCACTTGAATTACGCACTTATTCCGGAAGGCATTTGAGGCTCATTTTTATCTTTAAAAATAAGCAACAATGTAGTGCAAAGTATCTATCTATCTTCAAGTATCAAAATCACATCAGTAATTTGCAATCAATATTGGAAACGAACTTATATTTTCTAATTGCCATAACAGAATATCGTAATTCAATTGAAAACGTATTTCTGCATTTTCTATATTTTTCTGCATAACCAGATAACTTTGCGACAATCGAATTTGTGAAGCATATTTCATTTTTCCCTTATATCCCATACTTTATCAAATTACTTTTCTCCCTTTTGGTGGTTGACCCTTTTTTGCATGTCTTGCAAGAGCTGACGTAAGCTTGCCACGTTTCCTTAAATTGTTCGTCTTAAAGTAATTGCATTTTGCTAAAAGTTCAACTGCTTTCATTTATATGTCAACTGTTTGTGTTTTTTTTTTTTTTGGTATAAGTTACACCCTATAATTTTGGTTAATGCCAATGGCTTTCGAGTTGTAAGAAACTTAAAACTTTTATTGATTTTACATTGCATTAAATTTCCAGTTGTCTACTATACAATTGAAACATCTGTTTAGGATACTTTTTTTATTTATGTATTTGTTTTCTTATTTGTTAAAGTTATTACAAAATGTTTAGTGTTTTCCTTACGGCTCTGAAGAATAATAGCTCATTAAAACTAATAACGTAATAAAAATTTCTTTTGATGAGTTCTCCGACAGACACACTGGATGTTATCAGCGTAAATTGTTGTCCAGTTAGTAAACTGGTGATTTTGCTAAATTATGATACTGGCTATCCTGACACACAGTATCCATTTAGTTTTAGTTCAAAACTCGCTTTAAGCGGACTGCTAGCATCGATCTGAAACGATAAGTGTTAAGCAAAACTTTCTCAAAATCGAATTTTTTCAACTCTCATCTTTAAATGCTCATAACATTTAAAGCTTTGGACTGTTTTGGCTTAATAAGAGCTGATTTTATTGCTTTATATGAATATGTCTAAATCTCAATTTTCACTTCTGATAAGATAAAGTTCTGCGAGTAGTATTTTTATACATTGGCAATGTTAAAACGCTTCTAAGCCCTGAAATTTTGTGACCGGATTTGGAATCAGCACATCCTAAACCATAAGGTACAACATTTTAATTGGATAGAATTTCTCAAAATCGTAACGTTGCTAGAGAAATTTTATGACCGTCCATATTTAGAATGCCAGCAAAAGTTTCATGATAGGCAAGCCCACTTTAGCCTCACTTACTTGTGCAGCGTCGTAACACCTGACGGCGGAATTCGCGCTAGAAGCAACAAAAATAATCTTAATATCAGCAATGTATACTCCTGTCAACGACAACAAAGCTCAAGATTTTTGAGTCGATCGCTTGAACAAAATCGGTGAATGATTGAGAGATTTGAATGCACTTCCTATTAACCGTGCATGATAGATGAAATTTGTGGAGGTATATGCTCCGTGAAAAGATAAAGGACACCAAGGGCTGCCAAGCTGAAAAGAAACAATTCCCGGCCTTCCCAAACCTAAAAAGTTTTCCTCAAAATGTTTCAATATTATCAAAAAATAATTACTATAATCGAAAAAATAAAATTTTTGTCTGGAAAAAACTTGAGCTTCTTTTTTTTGCCTCATTAAAAAAAAATGTAAGTACATACTCGTACAACAAAATCTTCCCATTACCGGCTTTTTCCGAAATTACAGGCTTGGCCGGGGCAAAAGCGGTCATTTCACAACTCTAAGGACATCATACTTATACAAAAAATAGAAAAAAAATTGCAACTTCGTTTAGATTCCGGAAGGATTAAGGTATACGTATCATAAATAAAAATTAGCCGTTTTGGTAGCAAATTGAATCCCAGTTGTAGAGGTAAAATTTTAACGTTTAAAGAAGTTTTTTCTCAGTTATCCAGGTGCCACTTACACAGGATTCACTGTATCGGTCCGTGAGTTTCGCTTGTCAACCGGACGATATATTTTTACTGCAGTCAAAGAAGCATCACTCCAAGAAAAGAGTATGAGCAAAAATGTATTTGTGCTGATACGACCACTAACACTAATAAAAGTGATTTTATTATATAGAAGAAGTTCACTCTGAACTAATTACTTTCTAACTATTAAACTAAATATAGCAGTAGCTTTCTAATGACACACATATTTTTCATTACTGTTGTTGAAATGTAGGTACTAGTGCCCATTCTCCTTCACCACAAACTGTCCAATGTTGTTTTTTTTTTGTTTTCATTATTTCGCAAAATTGTGCTCTCCGCCTTTTTCGTGTGCAAGAACACATTACAATAAATCAATAATTGTTGGTATAATTTCTCTAACTTACTTTTTATCAAAATTAAATTATGGATACATTTTTTATTTACGAATTACTGAAAAACAAAAAAATATATATTGAAACCTAAAGGTTAAAACGTATATAAACAACTATAAAGGAAATTTTATGCCACCTTGTAAACTACCTACTAATTTAATAACTAAATTAAGAAGTGTTAATTTTCTTTAAACTTTAGCTTAACAATTTTGCTTAGAGTAATATTCAAGCTGTCAATGCATTTCACATTGTAATGTTTACGAAGATACATTACCTTGCAAAGTTGCAACGAAACAACCGGTTGATGGCAACACTACTGTTGGTTGTTTCATTTCGACTTGTCAATCTGGAAAATGTTGTTGCATTTTGTTTTATTTTATTTCTTTTTGCCTAGTTGCTATTTAGGTGGGTTAGTTGGGTGTTCATTGTGCCATTTTTATTATATGCCGTATGCCATTTTTTCTTGTCATTTGCGTTGTCGTTTTTCCCTCTTTCCTATCTACTTAGGTTCATTTTTCTTAATTCTGTTAATTTTCTCACATTTTCCTTAAAGAAATTTATGGTCATGATTTTTTTTTTTGCAAATCTAAGTATTTTCCTTAGTCAGGTGGCTATTTAACTGGTTTTGTTTATTTTGCTTTTAACGATAGGTATTTGTTTATTACCAAAGTTATAGTACAAATACTGAATGTGTTACTTTATTGGTAATTTCGGCAGTAATTTATGTTTTAGATTTTTTTTTTTCGAAAATCTAGACATGAACATCTATCTAGATATGTCAGCCGAAACTTATAATATTTATTGAGAGAAAGGTAAAATTTAATTTGGCCATTATCTTCAGAAATCTTTTTATTAAATGCATTTGTCCCAGTAGCAAATTGAGCAATATATTTTCCTGAGAGGAGCTGCTAGTATTGCTGCAGTTAACATCATTTTTGATGTATGTAACTATACAAAATTAATTCATTTTATCTCACAATTAGACTGGTTACGATTATTATAATGATTATATCATAAGAACCGAGATAAACAACCTCTGTAACTTAGTTATTGTTGCATTTAAAAATTGCAATATAACAAACATGTAAAAAAAATTGAGTACTAAATCATATTATCACGTCTGCCTCATGGCTGACTAGTTCATTTATTTACAAAGAAACAGACGATTCCAGCGCTGCTCTTTCGAAGGCAGACTTTTTTGAGCACTTAAGATGCATATTATTGAGGATATTATATAACGAGGATATAACTAATACCGTACAAATTTTGCTGTACAAAATTTAGTATTTTTTTTCGACCATTTATATTATTTTTTTGGCTTTGTATATGGGGCATTCCACGCCAAATCGGACACCATTTTGTTTTGAATCTCAGATTTTTTTGAAATTTTTTAATTTTTTTTCCATTAGTACTGGTTAAGACTTACTTACCCCCATACTTTTTTTTCTCCGAAATATCGTAAATTGTGATTTATTACACAAGACTATATACAGATCGACATAAGTTCCCGTGCAGCAGGATAACTGGAAAATTTTAATTAATGATATCTCGGAAAAAGAAAAAAAAAGATATCCGTATAATTCTAAGTGGGTTTTGAAAAAGCGGAGACCTGCTCGTCTGCCTTTTGTATTTTCAGCTTCTAGGGGCAATACTGAGAGAATTAAATTCTAGAAGAAAATGATAAAATTATTTAATAGAGTTTTTTTTTACATGCATATAACAATTGCTGTTATTAAAAATGCGGCAGTGTAGACGTCTGCCTTTTATATTTTTGTTTTCTATACACAATATCTCAGAGGCAGACGCGATAGTAATTTAATATATTTTTTTTTTTTTTTTACCTTCAAAATTCAAATAAAAAAGGGGCGCTATCTTCATTTAGCTCTTAGTTTTTCTAATTCGCATAAATGTGAACTACATTGCATATCAATACCAGCCGCGATGAAGTCATATACCTTAAATGTTTACTGGCTCTCTAACTATAAAACAAAACTAATAATAATAATTTTAAATAATTTTTTCAGGAAAAAATTGGCTTTTTTTTAGAGTGCCGTAACTTTCAATTGAAACAAAACAGCAAAAAATGTCCAAATGGTCCGAACTTTGACTTAATTCGGTAGATAATTTTATGACATTTAGCATTTGAATATGATTTTGGCTATTAAACACTGCGACTAGCCCGAATATAGCATAGTCTGGAGGTCCAATTTTTGTCTTTTTCGCCAATCTGAGGCATTATATTTGCAAAAAACGTCAAACGTCGCTGGCTTATCGACATAAACTAGAAACTCTACATATTTCCGCTTGAAATAATCTAGTTTATGGTAGATCTCCGAAACAAGATCTTACTTGCTTACATATTCAGTTTTAGCATATCCTGTTCCCGATCTTGGAATAAAAGCATGGTTTTTCTATCTGAAATGTTAAAAGTCAGAATTTTGCCTCGAATGAATTTTTCGTCCAAAATCTCAAAACATTTGCCTTAATCATTGCTGGAAATTCTTGCTTTCCGAAATATTTATACTAAAAAAGAAACGCCTTGTATATTGCCATCTAATCTTTTAGCTATCTAATCTTAAGTACTTTTAAATTCCACTCATTCTCAACAGATGTCAATTTAAATTGCGATTAGAATTTATATCTTGTTTTTCTTCAATTTAAAAACTCGCAAATAGCTAACGAGCTTATGATAAATAGCTACCAGGCGACAATTATTAAAAGATGACAATTTTTATCCCAATGGACCAAAGGAAAATAAAATCGCCGCAGAAGTCAGTTGAGTTTAGTTTAGGAATAAATAACACACAAACAAGTTTTTTAGCATAAATCATTTGCATTCAGCAACAAAATCCAACAAGCATTGGTGGGCAAAGCAATGACACCAAATTACTAGTTATAAAAAGGAGAGAGGAGAAGAGAACGGAATGGAAAATGGGACCACTTTAACAAAACAAAAAATATACCGGAAACATGATGTAGCATGAAGCGTTGTCATCTCTACACTACCACCTCGCCATGTTGTCTGGTCTGTCCAGGTTTGGTTTGATTTGAAGGTGCAGCAACAACGCCAACGACTGCAATTGTAAGGCAGTGGCAGCAGCAACAGCAGCTGATGCAACAAACGGTCAATAACCGGTCTCACTACTTTTTACCGGCTGGCTGTCTGTTTGTCCGTCCATCCAAAGTGCACTAGTTTAAAATAGTATTTTTGTTGTGCTGCTGTCGCTCGCTGCTGTTGATTGTTTGCAATTCAAATGCTGCAAACAATCAGCTGCAACACAATGCTTCATCTATATCATCACGCCCACTTAACTAGCGCGCACACAAAATAATAAACAAAAGTGCCACTGTTGTGTTGCCAGTCTCATCGCTGTTTGCTGTGGTGGAAAATCGTGAATGAGTTTTCCTGTATTTAACGCGCCAATTTTATGCCACCGTTGCCGCCGTCACATGCAGTAATTTTTATAGTTGATTTCATTTTTATACTTTAGGTTGACCCATTTTTTTTGTTAGAGTTTTTTGCACTGTAGCGTTACTTAATTTTTAACGTCAACTGTTTGTATTTTTATTTTGCTGCTGCTGGTGTTTATTGTGGAAAATATTTCATTGCACTGGCTTAACCTACTTTTTGATGACCTCTTTAAAGTTATCATTTTCAGTAAAATATTTAGAAAAAAAAGTTGCAATATGTTTAAAGAAATTGGAGATTAATTTAAGCTAAACAGCTTTAATGTAGTCAAGCATGAAAGTATTAATGAAATCTGGCTCCAAGCAGCTAAAATAACTGCAGCGTAGTAACACTTTCATATACAATTTATGGCCATGTTTTTTGCACCAAATTTATTGTAATAAAAATAAACTTTTAGACGAAATATACATATCGGTCATTCTATAAATAACCGCAGACTTTGTTTTATTTTTTAATTTTTTGACACTTTGACCATTTTTTGAAACGCAATATCTCAAAAACTATTTAGAAGAATTACCAGTGGACCTGGGAAAGGACCGTTTTCGACCCTTTTGGTCCTTTCCATAGTCTGGATCCGCCCTAAGTGATGTCCAAAAGCCATTTTCGACTATTCGCTATAGTTTGGAGCATAAAAATTGTTTCCGAAAATGGGCCGAAAACTGTCCTTAGGGGCCGTCCATTAATTACGTGAGTCAAAATAGGGGGGAGGGGGCTCAGCAAAATCTCACCAAGGAGAGGAGGGATCAAGGAAAACCTCACGTCAACTTTTTAATGCAGATAATTTACATTATTATAGCAGATAAAAGATTGTATCATATCACTTATTTAAAAATTATAATTTAAATCTCACGAGAGGGAGGGGTCCCGCCAGATCTCACCAAGGGGAGGGGGGGGGGCGGTCCGAATTTTCAAAAAAACATTTCACGTAATTAATGGACGGCCCTTTACCACGTTTCGGCGATATTCCAAGTGATGTTCAAAAGCCATTTTCAACCTTTCCCCATCAGTTGCAGTAAAAAAAAATTCCGAAAAAAGGGTCTTTTTTGGGTACGGAACCACTCTAAATAGCAAAAATGCTAAGTGGCTCACTGCAATTTTTCTTTGTATGACACCCATAATTTGGATTTATGTGAATCTAGGGGTTTCGAATTCATATTACTTTTTACAAAAGCTATATCCGTAACTTTCGACTTGAGCTTGGTAGACCTCTAGACTACAACTCACAAGCAAACGAAGGTAAGTTATTTTCTTTGTATCGTTCTCTTTTGTGCCACTGGTACTGATGAGTTGCAGAATAAAACGCTTGATCAATACTTGACAGTAAATCCTATAGTCTGACGTCACAGCAAGTTGTTTTGCACAGACCTCTAATAGATATCACATATGTATTTCCTTGTCTAGCGACGCCCCTCGCCCTTTTTCATATACAAAAAAATAAATTCATGCAAAGAATCAGCAACACCATAAAATTGAGCAAAGACAAATCAAACGCACAAAACTATGAAAATAAAAAAAAATCAATTAGCACAAACAACAACTTTGTAATTTGTTTGTGTTTTTTATTTGGAGCCGAAATTTGCCCCATTTGCCCATCACTTTTTTCGTGTTTCATCCCAATCTTCTTTCGTTTACATTTTGTATTGCTCTGCAAGTTGTGGGTTTCTTTTTTTGTTGTTTTTTTTTTTATTATTTACGCTTTGATTTCTTATTTAGGCAATGATTTATTACAAATACCGCTAAGAGACAAAGTCTGTAATTTAGTTTGTGCTCAAAGCGACCCTAGAGACGCTCACATTGTTAGTTTTAATCTTATGCCATCACATTGTTTTATCGTTAATTCTAATCAAATATTTTTTCTTATAATTTATTGCAGGCGCCTCAAAAGAAATTGGCACTGCTTTGACACGTGTCTGCCTACGTCACAAAGCTGTGGAGACTCGACTAAAGACTTTCACAACAGCAATAATGGATTGTTTAGTGCTGCCATTGCAGGTATGTAACTCTAACTGAATTTTCATTTTATATCACATTTTGTTTACTTTTTCTATTAATTTTTCTCTCTATTAACAGGATAAACTAGAAGATTGGAAACGTAGTGTTGCCACCATTGATAAGGAACATGCCAAAGAACATAAACGTTGTCGTGCTGAGTTGAAAAAGCGTTCAAACGATACTTTGCGTTTACAAAAGAAAGCACGCAAGGGTCCAGGATCCGATATACAGTCGCTGGTAGAGTCGCACATGCAAGATGTTACACTGCGACGTGCTGAACTTGAAGAGGTGGAAAAAAAATCATTGCGTTCTGCTATGATTGAGGAACGTATGCGATATTGTAGTTTTGTTAATATGCTGCAGCCAGTTGTCAAAGAGGAATGTGAGGTAATGTCCGAATTGGGACACTTGCAAGAGGCTATGCAATCTATTGCAAATGTTACCAAAGAGCCAAGCGTTTTGCCACAGGCTTCCGAGGAGCTTATACTTGATGCAAAATCATCAATATCTCTATACCCGGAATCACCAGGTGGTGGCTCAGGTTCACAAGGTGGTTGTTCAAATTCATTGGGTTCACGTAAAAGCTCTGTTTGCTCGATTAGTTCAATGAATAGCAGCGGCTCGAGTGGCTCGCCGGGACATCATCATTATCAGCGTTCAGTGTCACAGGTATGTAGGTCTTATAACTGTTCGTAATACATTTCTATCTCAGTAATTCATTGTTCAATTCATTAGTTTTTAATTGCAATTGCAAAAATTTCAATAATGATGATAAGCATATGATTGTGACCATGAATTATTGAAATATTTATCTACTGATACTGATAAATTACCCAGAAAAAATTTAATCAAATTGAAAAGCAAAATTCATTAACAATGTAAAATGTAACTATAGATGTTACATTGTCTATTTTTTATTTTCGAAATTTGGGTTTTTGCAAATAAAACGTGTGGGATACACTTTCAGTAAAAGTGAAACCAGCATCCCTTTGGATTTCGATGAAACTTGAAGAAAGTCTAGCTTGAAATTTCAATTCATAAAATTAATCGTTCATTTTTAAAGACGACCGCTTTGCTTGTAAACATGATCATTTCAATTCATTTTAAAAAATTAAGTATTAATATTTTTAAATCATTTGAAATCCCCTCCCACGTTTCTGGCAACTGACACTTATTTTCAGCCTTACTCAAACTATCTATTGGGAAATAAATAAATCGGGAGGACATGACCTTGAAAAATGCAACGCTGCCTTGCGTACTATATGTCACTGTATAAATTTCGGGTTGGGAAACTCGAATGCGGTGTCTGTTTTGCTCCACCATGTGATTTTTTTAATAAAAATAAATTTAAATCGGTATGGGATGAAGCAAAATGGACAACTGAATCGGATTTATCAATCAAAAATCTATTTGAATTTGAATAGTGTGTTCAGAAAAAATTAAAAACTTATAAAATCTAATACTACGTGTGCAAATCGAAAATATCTTTCCCTTCCCTTTGAAAATTTATTTATCTCTGTAGATTTTCTCATTAAGCAAAATTGTTTAATTTTAGTTCATACTAATAAAAAATTACTTTTTAACTTGTTAATTTGTTGTTGTTTTTATGTTGTTGTTATTATTGTTTTATTTTTAGTTTGTTTCGCCTGCAATACGCTTGAAACCTGGTGAATCCAGTGATAGTGGCTTTTGTTCATCGCCAGCTTTACCCACACAGGTTTTTATTATTATTTGTTTCTTAATTTTTTATTTGCTTCACTTTTGTTGTAACGAAAGTTGACAGTGACAAGCATATGAATTAAAAAAAAAATTTTAAGACTTTTCTTATGCGGCAGACGAGCTTTGTTGTAAAAACTTGTTTGCGGCAGACGCGCATTAAAAACTTTGTTTAAAAAAACAGATTGCATTTTTTTTATAGACTGAAAGCTATCAAAGTCAAAATTTGCATAGTTTTTCAATGAACATTTTAAATGCCATTTTTTAGCGCAGCTTTTCACATTGCGATTCATTAGTGAGTTTTTTATTTCTGAGACTGAGGACTAACTGGTGCTTTTTTTTAAGTATCGTACTTTCTAATAGGGATTAATCACCAAAAAGTTTATCGTATAATTAACAAAATTCAGGTCATTTGGACAATGTTGGTTTATTTTATTTCAATTTGAACTACGATATTTAAGGAAAAACCCGGTTATATGTATGTATGTACTTCATTTGATAGATATTTCTTAGTGCTTCAACTTTTATCTTAGAAGTTGTAAGTTAGAAACAAGTACAATAAAATTGAAGAAGGCACAAATAATAGTAATATTTTTTTTTGTTTTATGTCACAAATACAAGTGTGATGTTCAAATCGCGCAATTGTGTCTTAAATGTTAAAGAAACTAGCAGACTAAGATGTTATGCTCCATAGTAAACTTAGGAAACATGAAACCTTTAAAGCTCTTTTATGTAAAACTTTAATTTTGTATCATATTACTTATTAGAGTGTCTGTTATTTCCCAAATCGAAGTTTTTTTTTTTGGAAGGGTTAGATTTCGACAGACAACTTTGTAGAAATCTTTTCACGCTTATCGCAATCTGAAAGCTTCAAAACTTGCGTGACATTCAAAATTTTCGAAATGGCCCAGTATAAAAATGATCATATGACGGCTTCCAAACCAAAAAGTGTGAATTAAAAAAAAAATTAGAGTTCATCAAAACAACAAAAAATTTTGACACTAAAAAAATTTTATTTAAATTTTTATGGCGTGCTGCCGAGCACACTTAACTTTTTTATTTTATTTATTTTTTTACTTGAAACCCAGTAGACTTATTAAAAGAGTTGTTGTTCTGTGCTTTTTTGTTGAGTTTTTCATAAGTTTTTGAGTAAAAAGTTCAATACATACACTGAAAAAAATTGTTTTTCTTGCGATGAATATTACTCAGCGTGTACTATTAATTTCTAAAAGGCTTAGGAAGTAATATACAAAAAAGTTGAAACTATTTTTTCGAGCAAAAGAATCAGCAAAAGAAAAAAGTGAGTTGCTCAGTGTAACGCTATACTGGGTTCCAGGAGAACTTTTTCTTCTTGCTCCTCAATTAAATAAACTCTCGAAACAATTTGAACCCTAATCGCACTTTACTTTTTTTTTATCCTAATTCATAAAAGTTGAAGCACTACCAATTATCTTTCAAATGAGTAGAAAAAGTTATGCCAGAAAATCGCAGTGTGACTTTTTCGCCAGACTCTGTTAATTACAATTTGGAATAGTTGTGTAACAAAATGGTATTACAAAATTATATAGGTTTTGACGTTGTTTTGCTACACTGTTAATTTATTATATTTTGTAATTGGAAAACTAATTTGATTATTTTAATATGTGGCAGACGTTTTTTCTTAGTTAGATTTTATTATAAGTGGTATTAATTGCGTCTGCCACTGCTGCGTTGTTTATTTAAAATGTAAATTGTATTCTGAATACTTTTTTTTGCGGCAGATGTTATTTACTAACAAGAAATTGCTATACTGAACTGTAATAGCGACATTTGGCATTACTTTTTTGATAATAATGACATCTTCGATTGCGTTTTTGTTTCATTTTCACTTTAAATCACGTAATATTTGTTCAACTCATTCCACCTACAGACAGTAGAGTAGATAATAAAATTATTCATCTTTTGACAAAAGTTTACTAATGAGTTCTTAAATAGAAATTTCCGCGTGTGCCTATAACATTTTCATGCTTTCAGCTATTAATGTTTGATATCAAGACGAATAACTAACATCAATCATAATTTTTTTTACTTAAAAATTAATATTATAAAACGTAGTAAAACATAAATTGAAATTTCTAAAAAAAAAACACCGCCTAGGGGATTTTTCTATGGGAAGGGATAAATTTGATGAGCCATCGTCAAATTAAAAAATTTAACTCATTTAAAGATTTAAAATTTTATCAAGGTTTGTTGTAGATATTGGTTCACTGAATTCTACACTCAAAATATTTCATAATAATCGTGTGAAATTAATACAAACCGTTTTGCCTCTTTCCAAATTTTTACACGTTCTTTCTGAATGGAAAGACTCAATCTTAATATGAAAAATATTTTTTAGATCGAGAAAATAAAAAAATTCAAGCTTGTGACGTTAAGTAAAATCTGTGCAAGCTAAATTTTAAACTTTAACACAATTAAGATACATAATACACATGCACACTTAAAATTGCTATGATGTACTTTTATGGAAACTCCTTTACACCATGTATTTTCTTGCGGAGCTTTTAATTTTTACCCTAGTAAAAAAAAAGTGCCAAAGTGGTCTTATGTTCCCGTTAAAAGTACTCGACAGTTTATAACCTCAGAAGCTACGATGTATATATTTTCATATGATTGTCACTGTCACATTTTACTAGAATAAATGAAATGAAAGCATTGATTTGTTTAAATTGAAAATTTTTTATAAAAATAAAATGAAAACTCACAAATAGTTCATAGACTTAAGACATTAAAATTTAGAAGTTCTTGTGAAAGTAGTTTCTCTAAGTAGCTTCCTTAACATCCCATTTTTATTTTTCTATTCCCCGTCTACATTGCTGCTCCTCATTCAATTTTAAGGTCTCAACTGCAACAAGTCAATCTCATGCTGTATCAACATGGCCACCACATTCCCCAGAGCCAACAACTGCTGATCGCCCACATACCATATCCACAGCATATGAAAAAGGTGGTCATCAACGTCCGCCGCTTACCGTCTATACATTTCAAAATCCTGAAACTATAATGGAATCTGGTATTGTAGCACCGAATACTAGTAGTAGCATTGGTAATACTGTAGGCGGTACAGCATCTGGACAAACTACACCAGCTACACAAAAATCACCAGGTGCTACATTGAGTCGTCCACCGTTGCCAGTAGTAAGTACACGTATTTTCCCAGCTACATATATTTTGAAACTTGTACTGTGCAATTAAAATACCATATTTTAAGTAGATCTTCTATATTGTATGTGTTTATTTATTAAAGTTGCTGTTCTTATTTTTAATATAAATATTTATTTAATTTATTTTTAATTATTTATCAATAACTGAAAATATGCAGTCAACTTTTCGTGCGGTAAGTTTACCTAACAGTTAGTAGATGATGATTTTTCAAATTTTCGTTCCACCTGTCTGCCATCACCCACTTTACTTATTGTTCATGATCACGTGATGAATTAATGTGTGAATTTTTATTAGCTGAACCTTTTTTTTTATACTATTTTACTTTTTAAGTTGAGTAGTTTGATGAAATACATACGTAGTAGTTGCTTCCTTGTAAATGAATTTCTTTACTATGTTTTTTTTTTTTTTGGTTTTGTTGTCAAAAATCTTTCACGAAATGGGCTTTACATATTGCAATTTTGGAAAAACTTGAAGGAGAATCAAAAATTATTTCATAAATAATTTTGCTATAGACCAAATCCATTTCAAACCATGCAGTCGGAGTGACTTCAAAAGGCGGAATTGCCCATTTAAAGTTTTAGTGTCAGAGCTTGAAAAACCGCTGAAAATTGGTTCAAAATAGTCGCATTTTCATCCAAATCGAAATAATTAAGTTTTGTCTTTTGATTCTAATAGAACTTTTGATTCTCTGTCAGATTAAAATTTTACTGTGGATTTGTATTAATATCAGAGAGAAATCACATGAGTTTAATGCTTGTTAAAACACATTTGAGGTCAGGAGATTTTTTTCCCCAAAATCGAAATATCAATATTTTTTTCATCATTGCCAAGCCACTCTACGGTACTATTTTCAGAGCAAATAACAACAGCAACATTCCAAATTACTTTCTGCAAATGCTGCTTACATTCTGCATACTTTTTTTACCGTTATTTTCGTAATAACATTTTATCATAGGAAAGATATAAAAACATTGTACGCTTATGCAGAGTTTGGTAAATATTATTTGTGTCATAGAATTCAGTTCAGTTATAATTTTTAGCTCGTCCTTTTCTTTACACAACTTTAATACCGACGTCTTTTTTATTTTTTATTAAAACAATTTTATTCCAATCAAAAGATATAAAAGTTTTTTAGTAACATACTTCACATTTGTCTTCAAATCCATATTCAAGTATATCTACAGCAAATTATATTGGTTACTATTATCTTAGGTTGTTGATTTCATGAAGAAATGGATAACCTCCTTAACATTTTTGATATTTTACATATATATATCAATAACTTATAACTAGATGATACTTTCACTTATTTTCGTAAATCTAATTAACATCTTATTCAGATAAAATTTTATGTAACGAATGTTACCTTCAGTATTATTTACATCTGGTAATTTTCTAGATAAATTTGTGTCGAAACTCACTAATTTTTTCTCTTTATTTTTTTTTTGTTTATAGCGTTGCTCCTCTCTGGAACGTCCACTCTCTGCCAATAATAATCGCAACGGCAACACTTTAGCACAGCGTCAATGTCCATCACCGATTCCAGCTCATATAACAAAAGGTTTGTATTGAATGATAGCTTTTGTGCGCCTAAAGTTATGCTAACTTTTAACTTGCTTAACAAACGTTTACTAATCTCCTTGTTTTACGCTTTCCCTCTTTTCTTCCGTTTTGTGTATTTTTTTTTATTATTTTGCTTTTTCCGCCTGAATCACCGTCTTCACGTGCCACATAAAACATAACCCAACCATTTTTCCCGAATCCCAATGCAGAGCTCACAACACATCATGCTCAACAACTGCAACAACAGCAGCAACAACAACAGCTGCAACTACAACAGCAACTGCAATCACCGCCCACTTATGTTAACATGTCTGAGTTGGCCTCCATGGCTGCAATGAAAATTACTAACCAACAACAACAGCAACAACTCCAACAGCAGCAGCAACACCAACAACAGCAACAGCATGCCACACCACAACTACAACAACAACAATCTATAGATTCACACAGTTCCATTTCATCACTTATATCCAATGATTCCATAACAAATCCACAACAGAATAATTCAACTGCCACAGCTACCACCAACACTAATACACCACGCAGTCACGCCTCTAATCATTCGCAATCGACTTCGTCTTCTACGCCATCATTAAATTCGCATCCATCCATTGATTCGACTGTGGCAACTCCGCTTATCGGTCAAACTCCTACCCCGTCCAGTGGTTGTTCAACGCCACAGAATCATTACTCGCCGTTGTTAACCAACTCACCATCGTCCACCGCGGCTGGCACACCGAGCGGTGCTAGCATAAGTGGCAGCGTCGGCAGCGGTCTCATTGGCTGTAACAACAGCGGCGGTGGCTTCACTTACAACGTCAATGCACCAACACCACCGCAAAGCGCCACCGGTAATTGTACACCATCGTCCACTGCCTCTGGAGGCGCCGCCGCGGGGGATGTGTTGAAAATAACCGAGACTGATTCCAATTATGCTACAACCACGACAACTAACAATTTCACCACCAACAATGATGTTGTTTTCTCCTCCTCCGCTATCAATAATGATAATAATTCTGCCATCGCCAGTAATACAGATTCATCAACTTTTATAGAGAATGATGAACGTTCGCGTGCTTCGGTTTTACAAAAAGCATCAATGTTTGAGAAACAAGCAGCTGCAGTTAGTAACAGCAGTGTGCCATTGCCGTCATCAGGTGTTGGCGGCAGCGGTGGCGGTATTTCTCGCAATATTAATGCAATAGATGTTGGAGGTTCCATTTATGGCCAGCGTCAACGGGTTGATGAATATCGTTCACCAACACCAGTGCAGCAGCAACAACAACAACAACAGCAGCAACATCAAGAATATGCTGCGCCCGCTAAGGACGTTGTCGGTGAGTTATTTTTTTTTATTAATTTTATCCTTTGCAAATATATATAAATATTTTATGATATTTATGGTTATCAAATATAAGTGAAGAAATGCCAACGCAATTAAAAATTTCAATTCTTTTAAGTCAGTACTGTAACTTTTTTAAAGCGCAATTTAAAATCGTTCTAAAAAACCTTGGAACTCTTGCAATAAAGTGGCTTAGTTTTTTTTCTTTCGAAAAACTCTTTTTGATGCCGCCGTGTTCTAGATCGCTAGAAATGCTTAATTCTGAAAAAATTTCTTTCATTTCATACAACATGGTAATTTTGTGCACTTTAGTGAATTTAGCTCTTATTGTTTGAGTTTGTTGTTCTGCGTGCACTCCTTTTTGTTTTCAGATCAGCTGCAAATCCAAGATTTTGGCAAGGGGCGGATCATATTTTCTTTAGCTCAAAGCAGGACAGAATAATGAGAGTCACAATCCACTTAATGTCGTGTAAAATAGCACTTACAATCCATACTTTTTATACGAAATTGCTTACATGAAAATAGTCTGTAACGCTCTGGCGCACCGATTTTGAACCGATTTTAATAATTTTTTTTTTAAAACAACAAATTTGTGCTAAAGAAGGCTATTGCATATTTATTTTTTTTTTATTTTTAAAGTTAAATATCACATGGGCACATTCCTCTTTCTATGAGAGCAATATAAAATTTTCAAATTGCGTTGGCATAAATAGTGTATTTAATATAGTTATCTAATATTTCTTCTATATTTACTTAGAAATACTTCTTATAGAAACTATACTCTTTCGTCTTAAGACTTAAAAAGCCCTACTCTGTACCATAAATTTTTGTTTTGATTAACCCCCGTATTATATAAGGCGAAACAAGTGAGTGACTGATTTTCGTCTTTAAAGTGTAAACCTGAATTAATACTTTTTTTTAAACTATGTAATTTAAGCTCTAATTAATATGAAAGTCGGAACAAGTTCTTAATTAAAAGTTTTATGCGGCGGTTGTGGATGCGCCACTGTCACTTACTCACTTGTTTTGTCTTACATAATACGGCGGTGAATCACCCTGTTTGTAAACAATTTAATTTTGCAACTCTAAGAGAAAGAGTCTTTTGCACAACTTTTAATTTAAAAACAAACAAATTTGATGTCCTACTACGTTAACCTAATTTACATTTCAATTTGCATACATACATATATGTTTAAAGGCCCTACCCTATACTTTGTTTTGTATCACTCTTTGTTTTTATTTTTTTTTAATATAACATTTGATTTTAATTTTTTTGTTTATTATCTTTTTTCTTGTTTCTTTTAATTTTTTCATTTCCTTTACCACACGTTAATCTTTGTTATGTTTTTTGTATTCCCAAAATCGAAAAACTACAACAATCAAACAAACTATAAACTACTACAACACACACACACACACACAAATAAACACACTTTTTAACACCAACACAAATTTCATTAATTTGTTCACCTCTTCTGTTTTATAAAATTGAAAAATTTCAATCAACAACTACAACAACAATTGTAAATTTCTGCAAATTTTGTACATAAAATCAAATACACATTCTATTGCTGCACAATTACACCACTACCACCAAAAACAACAATTTCAAATACAACAATGAAACAACTACCTATATATAGATAAAAGTTTAGAAGATTCGATTCAAGAATTAAACAATTTAATTGGCGAATTAGACTCATTTCAACGTGAGATCGATGAGGGCAAGCAGCAGCAGCAACATCATAAGCAACAAAAACCACAGCAGCAACAGTCGCAGTCACAAAACGGAAGCAATGATTCAAACATAACAACAACATTAACTGAGGCGGCGACAACATTGTTAACATATCAGCAACAACAGCAGCAGCAACAACAACAACAATTTGGCACTACCACTAACAACAGCAGCAGCAATCAAACAAATTCAAGTGGCTGCGGTACCGATATCTCGGACACCACTTCCGATGAGCTTGCTGCCCTCGCGCTGGCATCCTCCGCCGACAAACTGTCAATTGCCAGTCTCAATTATACGCACAGTCATAGCAGCAACAAATTGAATTGCAACTACAGTAGTGATACCGAATTGAGTCGCTGTTACAAAAGTGAAACGAGTTCACTAATCGGGGGCATCGGCGGTGGCTACGAGAATCCAACATTTGCACATTTTGCTGCCACTAGTATTGCTGCTGACAGTCGTTCATTGCTGACGGTTGATGACGGAATGTCGCAAACATCATCGGATCATCAGCGACATGTTTATGTGGAAACAGCGAGTGATGATGGTAGCACCTCGGGTGTTGTTGTCATTTACGATCATCAAATACCGATGACGCCGGACATGGATTATGCTAAACAAAATTCCGAAATTGTTGTCTTACGCACTAAAGATCCACAACAGTTGCAGCAGCATCAGGAAATGCGTGAGCTGCAACAGTTGCCAATCAACTTAAGTGCTGCTATCGACGATTCACCTACAACACCGACGGCAGCGGCAACAGCAACAGTTGCACCTGCCAAGCAGCGGCTGTCATCGTTTCGTGCTTCCAGTGAACAACAGTTACAGTTGTTGGGTAGCAGCAGCAGTTTTCATCATCATCATGAACAACAACAGCATCATCTGTCACTGCATCATTTACAAAAAGGTACGCAAAGACTTTCCACAGATAGTAGAAATTCTTCTTCAGTTAAATTGTCAACAACAACAGCGCTAACACCAACTATTGCAACATGCACTGACACCATAATGCGTCGTAAATTGTTGCCACCAAAACCAAGCTTAAGTATTTTTAATGGCAACAATGGTAGTAACAATATCAATGGCAACATTGAAGTTAACAACAATTTACAGCAGGAGCAACACCTAAAGTTGGCTGCAGCAACAAAAGCTGATTTTAAAGCGGATTTAGATGCTAAAATACGCAAACAAAAACAAAAATTGTTGCAGCAGAAGCAACTTGAGACTCAGCAGCAACAGTCAACAACATTATCAGCACCACAACAACAGCAACAACCAATACCAGAACAACAGTCGTCCCCAACAGTCATCACCACAAATAATTGTAATACTAATAGATATCGCACTGCTTTGCCACCACCAACAACATCAAACATAGCTACAACAATAACAGCAACATCAACATCATCATCAATATTAACAAATGGTAGCAATTATATCTCATCAACATCAACATCATCTTCATCCCCATCATTATCAGTATCGCAAGAATATCAAAAACAAAAACAACTTCACACAATTCATAACGGTATTAATAGCTTAACCCCAAAACAACAATATAGTACCCAAAGTTCGCAACAACATCAATCACAAAAACAAAATCATAAAACACTACCTTCATCAGCAGTGTCATCAACATTCATATTAACATCATCATCATCAACGCTTGCTTGTTCTACTACTGCTACCCTTATCCAATTTCCGTCGCCTATAGTAACAGCAACTGCAACAATCATTGCAACGTCAATTTCACCACCACCAACACCTTTGCTTGTCTCAACTACTGCGTTATCATCGTCTTCGTCGTTATCGTTGTTGTCTCCTTCCTCTGCATCCAATACATCAGCTATGGCTGCAAAGCCGAATATCTCGCCAAGACCGGCTTCATTGTCTGCTGGTTCGTTTATGTTTATTTGACTTTATTTTTTCTTTTCTTTTTAATTTTTTGGAACTTTATTTAAGTTTTTCTTGTATTTAATTAATTATTTACGTTTCTGTTTTGTGCACTAATAATTGCCTTTTGTTTTCTTTTAAATTTAATTTTTATTAGTTGGGTCTTAAATTGATCTAGCTAGTTGCGCTGGTTTTTGTAAACTTTTCCAATGATCTTATGTCTCTAAACTATAGCTTCGGTGTAACTTAGGATCGGTAATCACCATAATTTTTTTTAGATTTTTGAGTGTTAAACAACAATATTTGGTTGGTCAAAAAAATCATTTAAACTTTTCCCGATTTTTTAGCAATTACCTATAATATTAATGTTGATCAAACAATAATCATTGAAAATTATGGTGAGTATTGATCCTAAGTAACATCGAAGCTGTGATAATGGCAGTCTTAAGTTTTGGCTTTGGTGGCGTATAAGTAATAAAATTTATAGATATAACAAAAAAAAGGAAAAATTAAAGCTCATCAATTGAACGAACATACAAAAGTTAAAGAAGAAAATTCGTCTGTAGCCACCAAAACTTAAGCAAGTTTATTAAATAATTTCATACTAACGAATACAAAATCCAAATCATCAGCCATATATTAAACTCTCATATTAATGTTGATTGCTATTATCACACATTTTAAAATATCGTTTTGATAGTACATTCATAAAAAATCAAATCTTTAATCTAATAATTTCGCATCGATGTTAAGATACATCCGTATATCGTAGTTTTTATTTTACAATTGCAAGCTTTTGCAATATTATATAATTTAATTGATGGCAGCTGATATTGGTATTTTTTCGGATGATTGCGTAAAAATCTAATTAAAACTTTTATTTTCATAAATTATTCTAAAAAGAATATTTTTGTGCATAGTATTTGGTTATTGGTTTAAGTTGATCTTTTGTTAAATTATTTTCTTTACTTTTAGTTTGTTAAAGTTTTTAATAACCATGGTGATTGATGCTTAATCTGCTTAAGCTTCAAAGTTTCACATAATCTATAGACCGTTAACAAAAGCTTTGGTGTTTGTGTAAAACGTACTCGTGCTTCATGTGCAACCCATACCTACACCTCGTTGCAAATAACAATTGTGTGTTGGTACTAACTTGAAAATTTTCCTACTCCTTGAACTTCCAATTCATACGTTTTTGATTTAATTAAAATTATATTTTACTTTAATTACTTAGTTTATCATTCATAAATTTCATATAAATCATGCACGATATGATATACCACTGCATTATAATACATTAATATATGCTCATTAGGGTGGTCTCCAATGCAAGAATGAAAAAAGCGTTGCTGCCATGACGGAAAATTAATCTTAGTTATTTTAAAAAAATAGAAAAATTACAATTTTAAAACCGTTTGACCCGCCGTAGTTGAAGATTTTCTCATTCTAATAAATAAAATATTTTCACTTGTAAAAAATTAGTTCAAGATGTTGAACTCACAAATAGTAAATGTTTAATTCAGTGACAGGAAGTACAATCCGATGAGGTTTCTTTTTGATGACTAATGTTCAAAAATTTTATTTCGTCCACTTTTCAGCCACCAGTGCGAACAGCCGAAAGAAAACCTCATCGGATCGTGCTTACTGCCACCAGTAATAGAGGATACTTCATCTGATTTTATTTACTTTTACTAAGTCTTACATCTTGAAATTATTTTCTTCCACGTAATGAAAATCTTATTTTTTGAACTACTTACTCAGAAACGCTTCTACTGGTCGTATTAGTTAAAAAATTTGTGATTTTTGTATTCATTTTTACTAAGACTTAATTTCCGTCTTAGAAGTAAGCATTTAATTTTGGAGACTACCCTATGTAATACTCATTTAAAACTATATAAATACTCATAACATAAAATAATCCAATGTTGCTATGATATCTAAAAGAAAAATCTAAAATATGCTATGCTTAACTATGCCATGCGATCCAATTAGTTGCATTCTAATGTTCACAAAAATAAAAATATAATACATAACATCGTCTTGTCAACATAAAAATAATATTTTCCTATAAATTTCCTATGTGTTTATTATGGTACCATAAAAAAAAAAAAAAATATATGTCTCTAACTTGGTATTATGGTGTCCTGTGTGTTTTTGTGTGCATTATAACTACTACCACCACCATCACCACTACTACTACTACTTTTTTAAGTCACCATAAAAGCGCTACAAGAACAACAACAATAAATCACAACAGCAACAATAAAAATAATTTTAACAGCAATTAACTGGGCGTCGTTTTGCATATCGCATCTAGAATGAACTAAATATATATAATATATATATTTTTATAAATTTAAAAATAAATTTGAAAATTGTTTACTAACTTTAATTTGTATTTAAAATGTAGGAGGCACAACACGTATCGCCCGTCGTTCATCGGTAAATGCAGCAAAACCACCACCGCCAGTACGTCGCAGTTCATCAGTGACACCAAGTCAAAATGTTGCTTCTGGGGTAAGCTTAACTTTTATATTTATTGTTTGTAATAATCATTATTTTAAGAATCAGCTTTTTCTAGCAAACTGTTAATTTAGCAAAGGTGGGTTTTTTTTACCAAAAAACTAATAAAAATTTAGTTCTATTTGAAACGTCGATTGAATTTCAAAGGTGAGCTTAATTAAAAAGCTTTTTAATGTGTTTAGTCATTATAAATAGTTACATAATTATTCGATTTCTGGGAAAGCATATATGTTACCGGCAAAACTAGTTTTTTAGGATAAACTTGCCCTAGTTTTTCCTAGCCCAAACTAGTTCATCCGAAGCGTGTTAGGATTAACCAGTTTAGCTTGGGATGAACTAGGATTATTATATACTCTAACGTCCTCACTGCCGATTTTCTTAAAATTTTAGTACCTTAGAGTAAGTGGGCGTCCTGCGGCCGCGGCTCAGGTATTACATTCTCCAATATGTCCAACGTTGGCTTCGTGCCGGCCTTCGGTCGCAATTCACTATATTATGTTCAACAAGGGCTTCGCTAACCCATCGACGTTGGATATTCTACAGTGAACCGCGACTCATTTGGTGCATTGAAAAATAGTAAACTAATTCACACAGATTCTTACGTGTGTAAAAAAATAAAGTTCTTCATATTTATGGTTGCGAGCGTAAACCTAGAAGAAACACAAACACGAAATGATTAGCGCTCGAAGTATTACAACATTGTTGTGCTGTTTTATTTCAAATAATTTTCATAACAAATTTTTTGAAATTGAGTCTTTAACTTTTGACATACTTTATATACAAAAAATTGTCATTATGTCACATTTTTAAACTTGGTTTAAATATCAAAAGTTATTGGTGCAATTTATTTCTCGCTTATTAAATGTGCGTTAAATTAAGGTTGACTCTTATCACAATTTTTTTTTTTATAATGCTGAACGATGTCTTCAGCAGAGCTCTAGACTTCCTTCAACATGCATCTGGAAGACCTCGCTTATGCCCGTGACATATGCCTCCTTGCTACCAACTAGATTAGAAATAAAACAAACCATGTCCATGCGTTCAACCAGCGGTAATTTCATGATGAGAGAATCCGCATAAAAGAGTTGATAAGTTTGCTTATTTGAGCAGCGTCTTAACAACTGATGGAGGGAATAATCTCGACATCCATGCTAAAATTACCAAAGCAAAAGTCACTTTCAACAACAATTGTCTTCTCCGAATTCTGGTGCCGCAGAACCTTTTCCAATGTCAAACTGCTCACTGGATGCTATCAAGATCCGATTTAAAAATAGATGGCCATACATTGCGGAATTTACGAATTGAAGTCTGCTGGCAAGCCTTGGAGTGGAACCCTCAAGTCAGCAGAAATCGTGGATTGTTCTAAATCATCATAGAAATGATCGTTAGAGCAGAAAATACGTGAATCGGAGAAATATTGGAAAGAATTGAAGGCTATAGCTACTGATCGTGCACGTTGGAAGTATTTTGTGGAGGTCCTATTCTCCATGAGAAGATCAAGAACAACAGAGATGCTCCGGGAGTAGATTAAGGAGACAAGCGATAAAATTGGTGCAGGGATATGGAACAAATAGTGACTATATTTCTGTAAATATGATGATTGATGATCATATGAGCCTTCTAATTTGCATGTCCTTATAAAGGGACTGACTATTCAGAACTCACTTCGTTGCCGTAGGCACTTCATTTATTTTCAACGCCGACTTTTTATTAAAATTACACAATCACCCACGAGTAAAATCATTTACAAGTATACTCTCGATTATATTACCTAATTAATGTTGAGCTTGTTCATAAATCCGAGGGTTATATATCAATTTTAGGAACAAATAAAACAATTTGATTTTTTATGTTTTAAATAAAAAATAATAATCGAGGGTTCATACAAACTTTCAAGGTGTGCTTGCTGATTACGATACCAGTGTGAAAAGCCTATTGGCTTTGAAGATTTGGAAGAAGTGAGAAAGAAAAAGAAGACAGAACCCTTTTCACACGAAGAACTGTCACAATTAGACGACCTCCAAGAAATCGATGAGGAACAAGAGCCTATTGTAAGTCAACAGTAGCTAACAGCAAAGCACTTGTCAATCGCGCTTTCTCACTTCGAACAAAGGATAAATACCCTCCTTCTATATGATCCCGACCAACAGAATAGAGTGCTAAAGTTCTATTCCCTGTATATATTATCTGCTAAAAAGAAGTTTTTAAAATGCTCGTCTGAATAATTAAGTTTTTTTTTTTTAAATTTCTGTTTGTAACACATACATAGGGGAAAATGCATTTTGAACTACAAACTATTTTTCAAAAAATTGAAACGAATCCTATTGAATGAATTCGTTTGGGCTTGTAGAAAAATTATAGATTCGTTATGCGGCCAACTTTTCAGGAACGTATCTTGGCCGTATAACGAGGCATGAGTGTATTAAATAAAACATTTAATTTTGCTTGCCCATGACCTCAATATAAATGATTATGTGATATCCTTGGTTGAAAGTTCAAAACCGTGTTTCGAGACATGTATTTAAAGTTATCTCACTGTTATGACATCATAGTACTTCTTTTTCAAATTTTAGTAGAATTCTTTCTATTTGAGGTATTGTCCTATTAAATAAAGTTTTCTTGACTCCATATAATGAGGTGAAAAGAAAAAGTTTACTTCTGATGCCATAGAACTATTAACTAAACAATTTTTTGTAACGTTTAAATAATATGTCTCAAAACTTCATTTTCGATTCATTGTCTGATCTCTGTGTGCGCCTGCGTAGTCGAAAAATCTGTATTATTTTGAAAAATAAAAAATATCCAATATATTTTGAAATGTTTTCACGAATCGCTGCATGTCAAGCTACTCAGATCTCAAAATATATAATATGAAACACTTAACACTCAACAATTTTATTAGATTTTTTTTTATCCCGGATTACCATTTTTTTAGAGTACAAGTAAATTATTTACTTTATGTTCTTTATTTTAATTTAATTTTTGCTTATGTTTCATTCATTTTCTTTAACTCTTCACCAAAAAAAAAAAAAATGCCAACGCATTTCAACAAATCATTGGCAATTTGTATGTGCAGCAACAACAGCAACAGTATCAGTCACATTTAAACTCAACAACAAATTTACTTCATCAACAGCAAAATGCCATAAACAACTCAATTGAGAATCTACCGCCACCACCTGCTTATCTACTAGAACAGCGTCAAACGCAATCTACGCCTGCTTCACCACCCAACGTTATACCAACCTCTTCACTAAAGGTGGCTGAAACAGTTAAAGCACTATCTGCATTACGACATCAACCAGCCAGTCCGGGTGCCATAAGGCGCTCGCAAGTTGCCAACAACTACTATAGTCAACAACCACATCAGCAAACGACGACAACGACGACGCTACAGGTGAGCGTGTAGTTGGTGAATCGAATCCTTGGTTTTAGCTAAAATCTTTTATATTTTTTCGTAAATTCACTATTTATTTCTTAAACTTTTACTTTTCTTAATTTTTTCTTTTTCTTTATTCTTACTTTGTCTTTTTTTTTCCAATACTATCCTATGTATCCCAATCACACAAACACTAATCCAACAGAGTCTAACACAAACGGCTGCAAATTCGGCGGCCTCTGCCGCTTCGATGTGGCATGATGAAATTAATGATTATGATGCCGACACCACTGAAACCTATTATACCAATCCTTATGTTGAAGCACATTTGCCAACACCACCACAAGCCTATAATTCCCCAGCTGCTACGCCAACTATTTCTAATCAAATATCGCTATCGCTTTACTATCATCAGCAAGAGCAGAATCAACAGCAGCAACAACATTTGCCTTCTCCACCGCCTCCATCCGTTGGTGTTATGCCAAAACATGATCACTTAACAAATAACATCGCTGCTACTTCTCCTCCACCATTACCACCTCCAAATCCTTACCACCAACACTACCATAATCAGCATCACTACCAACGTGATAATCAACAGCAGCATCATCATCATATGCGACAAAATCATGCGCATTATTATCAGTCAAATCAGCAACAACAACAACAACAACATATTGTAAATAGTTGCGATAGCAACAAAATTTATGGCAATAACAATAATTCAAGTGTAAGTCTGCGCAAGGATAACAACTCCTTTTTTTTGCAATTTCTTCTTTGGCATTTAGTAATGTTTCAATAACAAAGCCATTTTATTAACAACATTTAGCAATAAATACTTTTTCTGTTAGGATAAAATGTTCATCAGTATTGAATCTTTTTTTTAAACAGCTGTTACTATTTATATTTTTATTGTTATTGTTTTATTAAAAAAAATCGATAATGGTAACTTTAAAAATGCATGAACACTCTTTCGAAAGAATTTTGTTTCTAAGGAAGCCAGAAGAGTCAAATGCGCTACTCTTAAACAACATATCAAACAGTAGCGTACCCCTTGCAATTTTAAATGGGAATTCAAACAACATTTAAAAAAATCTTTAATATTCTTGTCAAACTTAATTTTTTTTTTGCAGTATCAGTATCATTTATTTATTCTCAGTTATGGAAAAAAATAAATTTTTTTAGTTACCTACGATTTTCTTATTTTAAGGCAAGGCCTTTCCTGCGTGAGTTTGATTTCGTAGGATAAAATTTCTATAATCATAGATCTACGTTCCAGACAATGCGACAGCGTAGATTAAAGTAGAGCAATAGGAGACTATAGCCCTGGGGTTTCGAGCTTAAGAGACCCCAGGTTAAGGTTTTGTTGGAATCGGATAATAAGAACCTTTTTTTTATGGTCACAACAATGGTCAATATTTATAACTCATTAGCTGCGTTCCCGTAAAATAATGCATTACTACATTTTGCAGGTTTTTACAGGATTTTACCCAAAAAGCGTTCCTGTGTAAATTTATTGTTCAACTACATTCAATTTAAGATGTTTATTTATTGTCTCTACTTAGAAAATCTAATTTTTGTTTCAAATACATGAAAACAATTTTGACGTTTAGTTTTTGGGTAAGAAAAATGGTTTTATGCGTTCGCATACTTTTTACATTTTTCATCTCCCACAGAGCGCAATTTTCTTATTCTCTCGTGTTTGACAGTTTTACAGGATTTTACACAAAAAGTTCTGGAACGCACCTATTATTAAACTGAATTGTCTGATGACAGTTGAAAAATACAAAATTTGTGAAAGAATAAACATATATAACCGTGGTACTATTAAACGCTGTCCGAAAATAACAAATTCTTAATGTTTTGATTGCAAATTTGTCTCTACGTCAGTTGAATCCTAAACTATGAATTAGAATGTGCAACGAAAATATTTTAGAAAAATAATTTACAGCTTCTTTTAAAAAAATTTGGTCTGTTATAACTACGATTTACGTCGTAAGTTTTTAAGAATGAGGTAGGGGTTGAAGATATACTACACATGTACTTTACACATTTCTAAAACTAATGAGTGACTTTTGTAGATATCTAGATATTGAACAACATTTTTTATAAGTTTTCTTGTATCTTGAAATATTCTTGCTTGAAAGTACAAAAGCATTGTCTTAAAACATCAGTAAAGGTTTGAAGGTTTCTCGCACTTTAGTATTGCCAAATATGCAGCGAATTTTTCGACGGCTAAATGTAAGTTATATGTTTGGAATTAATTAGGACCTTCCTTCCAAATTAAACCTTTTGATCCATTCAGTAGAATACTTTCTGTCTAAAATGTTGTCCAATGGAGTCTCCAATGAAGTTTGATTTTATACAAAAGATTTTCTATACTGTGTGGAAAGAAATTGTTAAATAAAACGAAACAAAATTATTTATTCAATAAAATTTATTTTGTCACCTTCAAAGTAGGCTCGGTCGTTAGCAACACAATTACGCCAGGTATTGATCTGTCCGCCATATATATCTGCTACATAGTGTGCATGACTTTGCTTGGGTTTATTTAAAGAAGCTACTTAAACCATTGTCTTAAAAAATAAATTTACATCGAAAAAGAGGAGCAAACTTTTTTGCTTTGCTTGGGATTTCATTTAAGTGCAAAGAAATCATACATTCGCTTCCTTTGCACGATTTTAATATCATTAAATTTATCTGCTTATGCTCAAAACATATACATAAGTCCTAAAAGTTAATTTTTTTAACAAACTCATCTTTTCATATTTCTTTTTTCAATATTCAACCATTTTTTTCTTATTTTTCTTCAGTCTTTTCGCACATCATCACCAGGCATTTATGCACAACCAAAAACTGTCACCAACATGTCCAGCTTTCGCTCAAATAGCCCTGGCACTAATGGACATCAAATACATCAACCTTCGGCGCAACATATAAACCATCAATTGCCACCGACACAACCAAAAACGAATCCCAATCTCATAGCGCAACTAAATGCACGTCTTAATAAACAGCAGCAGCAACAGCAACAAAATGCTGCTGATCAAGCAATTTATGGCTCAACACCAATATCACCAAATCATCAACCACAACATCAGCAACAACATAATGAAGCGATATACATGCGTAATTATGCACACCATCAACAGCAACAACAACAGCAGCAGCAGCATAACTATGACGGTAAATCTACCACAGTAACAACTAATAATAGAATTTATGGTAGTTTTAGCACTTCTTCCTCCACTATTACCAATTCCACCAATTCTTCTACCACAAATTTTTCACCACATTTTCCATTATCATCATCAACCTCATCATTGTTATCAAAAGTAACATCATTTGCAACATCATCATCATCATCTCCAACTGCAACACTTAATCATCAGCAACATCATACTTTACAAAATGCAGCCCTTTCAAATTCTTCTCAATTGCACTTAAATCAAAATATAGCCGCTACGCAACAGCAACAACATGCATCAAATCGCACGCAACATGTTGTAGCTGTCGCTGCAACAAATCAGCAGCAGCAGCAGCAACAACAGCAACAGCATTATCATGCACCACATTATAATCGCGAGCATTACACATGTCCACCACCGCTTGAAGATCCGCCACCGCCACCAATTGCTGCTGCCGTTTCCGCTGCAATATCATCAACGCCGGCATTAAAATCATCTACATCCATGCAGTCATCAACAGCTGTAGCAACATCATCAGCAACAATGCCAAAAAGTTGCTCACGCTCTGCTTCAACAGGGCCGCCACATAATTTGGCAGCTTTTGTAGCAGCTACAGCTTCTGCTTCTGCAACTATGCCAAAAAATTTACAATTACAGCAGCAACAACGCTTACAATACCAACAACAACAGCAACATTATTACCAACAGCAACCATATCATCACTCAATCGCCATTACCGCCGGCCATCAACAGCAGCAGCAACATCAGCTCAATAACAATAATCAACAGCGTCCACCGCTGCCCTTGCCACATCAACAACAACAGCAGCAGCAGCAACAACTTAAACATAAACCACCAACAGCGAACATTGCCAGCAGTAGCAGCAGCAATCATCACAAACAACCGCCTGTACCAATGCGTCATTCAAGTGTACAACAGAAAATTTACGTTACCACAAATCCTTTTATACAAACCACTGCCATACATTGTGCATCCGTTGGAGGAAGTTCTTCTACACCAGGTTCTCCCATGGGCGCATCACCTGCTGGTGGAAGCAGCATTTATGGTACTAGTGCGCGTACGCATCAGCAACATCAACAACACCAACAACAACAATATTATACACCCCATGGTCATGTTGGTGGCGGCGGAAATTATGCTCAAAATTCCAATTCCGGTGTAACATCGAACAACTCAAGTGAGCGCGTCTTAATGTTCTTCTGTCCTTGCTCTTCTGTTGTTCCAGCATTTTGAAATTGCATTTTCTGTTTATTTTCTTTTGGTTGTTTTAATTTATCCGTTGTTTTTTTTTTGTAACATTTTATACGCGTTTCCGTTGAAACATCCGGAAATCGATGTGAAATGAGTGCTGCATGATATATCGGTATCGTATGATTATTTTATTTTTGTTTGCCTTACATGCTACGAATGACCGAATCGCCGCCGCTGGAAGCAGTTTAAGTTTTGAATTTTTTTCTGAACCAGCAACAATTTTTAGTTGTTGAAATGGTGCTGCATTTTGCTGTAAAAGAGCTTTCATCAATTTAAATTTAAGTTTTTATTTTTACTAATGTTGTCTTGCACTTTATATATTTTTCTAAATAGCAAATGTGGCATATTTTCGAGTGCATAAGTGTTTTGCTTGATAATTTGTTACATTTTCTTTTTTATATTAAGAGTTTTTTGTTTTTTGGTCACTTAAGTATTTTCAGAGAGAATAAACTTGCGATACATTTCAATCTCTCCTAAAAAGTCATTAGTGACCTTTGAGCCTTTGAGTGAGAATTTCTGAGCCAGATGTTTTCCTTTCTGAAATAAATATTTGTGGTTAATAGAGTAGTAAAGAGTTTTGTACATTAACGATAAAATTGAACCAATTTTATAAGTTCAACCTGTACCCCTGTACTGCATATACTTTCACACCTGTTTCACAAAAAACAGGTGAATGCAAGTACTCACGGCGCATACACACAGTGGCTTGTTTTGAGTTTACTCGTTGCTATTATCATAACTAACTTAAATATCTGAGTGCATAATTCTCTTTTGGTATGAATAGAAAATTTTCATACTTCAATGGTATCAAATTTTTTTTGGTTTTACAAGGTTAAACGAAATGTGATGTTGAAGTGTATGATTTTTTGCAGGAATACCGATTTGGAAAGGTCGAAAATTTATCTTGTATACCACTAAAATGGTACCGGTCATTGAAGAGATCAACATCGAATCAGTTTTCGAAAAAAAAAATTGTTTTCACCAACCGGTCGAAACCATCTTCTCCATCGAATGGTGAAATACAATTTCCGAAATAAGGCCTCATGATTTATTTTGTTTTTACAATTTTTTATTGCAGTGCTTTGGATTGTAATCACAAATTACTTTATTCCTCCTTTTGATTCCTCCTCGATTAATTGCCGTTGTCTGAATTTTATTTATTTTTTTTCAATTTCAAACTCTGATTTCTGGAATAAAATCCACTATTTTTGCAAAAAAAAAAAAAAAATACAAAATCGATTCCTTATTCCAATCCTTTTGAATTTTTCAATATAATGATTTTTACTTAGATCTGTAAAGGCTTTGCACCATCAAATAAAGCCTCATAACTTTACATTTACATTAACATTATTCAATTTGTAGGCACTACATTTAAAATTCAGATATCAAATTTTAAAATGCTATATTCGTCATTCTGTCATGTCCATTTTGATTTTATATGATGGCGGGTCCGAAGAGTAATAATCGAAAAAATTTTCGAATTATACTCTCGAAGCATTGCCAGTGATATCATGCTTCACTTGGAAAATGTGGAATTTTTCAGCTCTTAACTGATTTTTAATGTTTATATGTAGGTACACACCACTTGATACAATTTTTAGCGCCCATTTAAATACATTTGAACCTGGACAAGTTAGAAATAGGTAAGCTAGCAAAATCTCCATGTGAGACTAATTGCCAGGCCCCGTAGCTTACATAGTCTAACTTGGATATTTTTGTGTACATACATACATGCTGGATACAAATTAGGTGTACCTGAAGTCTAACTTATAGAAGAATTAGCAAGAATACAATATATACATTACTTTATTCCTATAAAAACGAGATATTTTTTAAAAATTGGGCCATACTGGCTTACAGGTCTCAATTGTTTCAGTGGCATAAGAAAGGATTGAGTCTTTTGGCTCGTTCAAAGATATGTTTCTATTATAAATAGGTATCGACTATCTATATAAGTTTGATTTTTTACAGTTTATAAATTTTTTGTTAAGATTCATTCGAATGCCATCAACATTGGATGCACTTTAAAACATTTGCAGTTTGCACTATTTCTATTAAAGTAACTAACAATAAGTTAAATTACTTGCATATACCCTACTGTCATTTTTTGTTGACTACCCTTTACCATGCAGAAATTTTCCTTTTTAATGTATTTTTAATTTCAATGCTATGCAATGTTGAGTTTTATATTTAAAAAATATTTTTTAAGCGCTTATTAAAAAACAAAACATTTGCTTTTGTTTCTTCTTTCTTTTTGTCTCATGTTATCAACGCACTTTTGTTCACCTAAAAACACAACAAAAACAACATCAACGTACTTATATATAATATGTATAGATTATGCAACAAGCACAAATTTAGATAGACACAACATCGTAGTCGGCAGCAGCAGCAGCATACGTTCAAAAACCAAAGCTGAATTTCTAGAGAATCTCAATGCTAAGCTGGCCAAGCAAGGCATCTCAGGACGTGCTTTTGCTGTGCGCAATTTAATAAACAGCAAAGCATTGGTGAGTAGAGAATGAGTAGCGTTTGGTTGCGTTTGAAAATCAGTACCTGTAGTTAAATTTTTGTAATATCCTCTTTCCTAATTATGTACACTTTTTTTCGATGTTCTCTCTGTAGCTTGATTTTAATTTTATTATTTTTCTCTTTTCTTTCTTCTTCGTTTTCATATTTTTATTTTTTTATTCATTTGTGTTTTATTACCACAATCCAAATGTTTTAATATTTTTGATTTAAATTGATAAAAGATGTACCAAAATCCACAAAAGCTTTCACGTCCCAGCGCACAGTATCAACAATATTCACATCTCGATGATGAAGCGTGCTAAGGTATTTTGATTCCAAAGCAATAAGTTTGCTCGCCGCTAGGTTTTTGTAAATTTTTCTTATGCTGCTTTATACCATGACACTTATCTAAGATTGCAAATAAAATATTAGTGCTTTTTAAACAATTTTTTTGAATGCAACAAATTGAAATTGTAACTTTTACTAACTAAGCGAAATAGAAAAAAAAAACTTTAAAATAATGCACATACCAAGAGTGTCATAATGCCAATATGTTGTTCTTTTTTTCATCACAATTTGGTTTTTTATGAAGTAAAAAAGATTATTTAAAAATTGGATTCATTAAATGACCAGTTGCAATAAAATGGATGTATTAACTGCAAAGCATAATTTTATGTATTATGTGAATCAATTGTGGCATTGAAAAGGTGTAAATGTTTCATGCTTATTTCATTAACTCACTTTTAGTTTCTGAAAGAATATGCTAATTTTCATGGCAGTCCTTTATTCCATATTAAAACTTCAATATCGGTTACAATGACCTTGTTAGATTTCATCGGGAGAGTTTAACCCTAAACAAATTCACCGCCTATTAAACAAACAGTACCCTTAATTAATCTCGCAAATTTTAATTCAAATGCTAACATTGACGAATACTAAAATAAAGGAGCTCTATATTAATACATTGGCTATCATAGGCGAAAAAGACCTTCGATTCAAGGGGCGCCAAGACCTGAAACATTTACTATCACCTATATTTTTAAGTTCAAATTTATTTCTGTGCGAAGGTGAATGATTAGTCTGTGATTTCTGCTTAAATTATCTGCCCTATGTTTTCTTTTTCACTATTTAAGCATAGACACAAAATTTCAAGCTACGTATCAGTCCAATAGTAGGGGCTCAACCAGTAAAAACAAAAAATTATATTCGGCTCATAAAACTTTTAGAAGCTCAAATTTGAATTTGACATTATCGCTTTTTTTTACCAATTTCGCCGCCTTAAATATTAAATTATTAACCCTAACCAAAAGTTACTTCATTATAATATACCATACATATGTATGTATGTACATTTTTTACAAATTAGTTAATTGATTACATTGTAGAACAGTTTTCGAAAAATTGAAAACAAGAGATAAAATATACATAGATTTCCTGGAAGGCAGTTTTAAGTTGATCAACTTTTTCAAACAATATTTATGTCTATTCCATTATTTTTGTTTTTCTTAAATGCACTTTCGTACAAAAATCTAAAAAGACCACCAACATTTTCAGCTAATTAATGTTAATTCAACTGTAATAATTTAATTTAAAATACATTGTGCGTTTCTTAAGGATTTCGGAGCGCTGATTTGATCTGTTACGTTTAGTTTTTGATATGTCCTTATCGAATGGTGTGTAAATTCACAAACTTTGGGTTCATTTTAAAAGTAGATGTGACGTAATAAAGCTTAACATTGTTTGTGTTAGGTGATCAGTTCAAGAATATGTGTGTGTTTTATCTCGGTTAACTTGTTCTCTTCTACTGTGCAATTTTTGTTAGTGTAATCCAAGCTTACTGCTTAAATTGTTTGAATTTTACAGCGTTCAAAATTGTTATAAGTCTTAACAACTAAAAACTTGAATTCATAACTTCACATTTATGAAACATAAAACTTTTCTGATACATAAATGGCGAGCTAGACTGAGTAAAATTATTTATTTATGTAGTCGATGCTTTATTCTGGCTCGCCACGCCTCATATATACATACATAAAAGGTTTATTTCAGAAACACTATTCTACAATACCCGAATGCAGTAAATAATAAAAAAATACCTTATTTAAACTTACAAATTAAATTTCATATTTATAATATTAATATAGCATATCTTCATCGTCACTTCACTTAATCATACTATAAATTTTTTTTTAAAAAATACGATACATAAACTATAACAAATTTTCGTTTAATTTTATTTAACAGCCTGATCCACGCATCTGTCATGAATCATTGATGGATCAAATAAAACGTGGCGCTACATTAAAACGCAATCAAAAAATAAATGACCGTAGTGCACCGAAGATACACTAAAAATATGGAAAATGGCTAAAACAAACTCCAGCACAATCGTAGCAGTCATTTGTTTGGCGTCAACGCCTTTATATACTGAATATTGAGTTTGAAACTCCTTTAAGAAGGCATTTAATTCAATTAACTACGTAATACATTTTTGTTAGTTTTAAAGTTATTGAAAACAATTTGAATGTACTCGTAAGCATTAAAGAAAATTAACTACTTACATTAAAAGAAAAATAGTAGTAATCTTAAATTTGAACATTTGCGTTTTAAATAACGTAACGTCATATAACATTGTTAAAAAAAATCAATTATTTTTATGAATTACTACTAATTAGATAAGAATCTAAAAATATGATTCTAATTAATTTATTACATGTATTAATTCATACTTAATTTATATATAATCATAGTTAAAAAAATTTAAATGAATTGTTCTTTAATATAATTTTGAAAACTTATTTTCTTTAGTAAGCAAACGTTCAGTTCGGAAGACTTTTGATTTACATATATAAACATACATTTTAATTATTTCAAATAGTTAAATTCTACTTCAATTATTCTTAAAACATTTTTGTTACCATTATATGATGGCAAGTGCCAACTTGATGTAGATTAACTCCGATATATATGTATATATTTCACAAGAAATGCTGAAATCATTAAATATATGTGGATTTTATTTTCAAATTTAATGTGAAAAGATAAGTTTCATAAAGTGTTTGAAATCATATGATAAAATTCAAACAAAATTGAAAATAGTTCGGAAAGTTAATCTAGATTAAATGCTACATCTCGCTACTTATAAATAGTTTATTTAAAAAGAAGTAAAGTGTACTTTTCTCAAATGTTATGTAAATAATTTAATTTTTTTTTTTGTAAACACCATTGAATAAAATTGTTACTTTAATTTCAACTTTGCTTTTTTTTTAATTAAATATTATTTTCTTTTTTCAAACGTTTTTAGAACGTGTTAAGGCATAAAATTAATATTAACAATAATAAGGCTTCAAAACTTGCAATTACCAATATATTTATACAATATTTGATGTCCTTTACTCCAAAAAGACAAAAACGTGTAGTTACAAACAAGTCAATTCAGCATTTGGCCAACTATAATATTTCTTTAACAAACCTACTATAAATGTGTAATTAATTGTTAAAGCAACGGCAGTAAAAGAATGAAAACAATTGTACTTTACAACAATTTTAATAGTTAACAGCTTACTGCGAAAAAGTGAAAAACTTTCTACTTCATACGCTATATACATACATTTAATAAATTTAAGATCTCTCATTTTCATACAAATTTGACTGAATATGTATGTCGTACGAGTATTTTACATTTTGCTATAAATACGACTTTCTACTCTTTTACACTACAACACATATCATTCATTTACATACATGCTATAGCTTATATCATTACACTACAACATTTGGATAGAATCAAACAAGTGTTTTTCCCGTTTCCCATAGAGGCTATTTCACCAATTAAAAAACTCTTATCATTTTAAATGCCTTTTAGTTTATGCGTTTTTTAAACTTGCATCTAAAAGGTTAACATAATACAATAAAAAATCATAATTGATGAATTAAATAAATATGATTAATACAAAAGACTTCAGCTAATAGAAATGAAACTAAATTATATTATGCTAATATCTTATTTGTATAAAGGTGTATTTTTAATAATTTGTGTTTAGTCCTTAAGCTAATAAAAGGTAAATATACGTCTGCAATGTGTACTTTTCGTAAATGAACTAATATAATATAAAGGTATTTAAATTTAATTAATTTGCAAAGTCATAATGCTTTCGGCCGAAAATAAAAAAAAATGTTAACCATAACATAACTAAAATATTTTCGTATTGTTAATATTCATTAAAATATCTCAAACAATTAAATAGCATTATTTAGTCTATGTCGTATATCGTAAATATACGAAAAAAATGCTTTCTGCATATTTAATAATAACAAAATTGAAATAAAATACAATAATCGTCAGTAAGAATAACTCAACTTTACTTATATCATTTATACTATTATCATATTTATTTATATACGAAAATTTGCTATACATATACACTATAAACTACTACACACATACAACTAAACGATAAAGTTATTTATTATTAAATACATATATATATATTTAGTATGTGTATATGACACATATTCGTATATGGTAATATATAATATAATAAAATGCCGCATAAAATGTGAATTTAAAAATGTGTTTTAATTAAAATTGGATATATGATTAACAAAGTACTCGAATCAATCATTCTTTATGAATATTGTACTGATATAAATATAAGTTTTATTTCAGTATAACTCGTAGGTATAACGGTATCGCACTCTTCCCGCTAAACTCGAAAATTGCATTTAAATTTTTTTTATGGAGGTTCCGAAGTTAAATTTTTTGTGGTCTTCTGAAAAACGTGGTTTTTGAATTTTTAAATTAGGATATCTCTAGACGTGATCAAGCAATTTTGACTTGGATTCGTTTTGTCATCTTCCAACTTTAGACTTTTTTTATGGGACTGTCTTATCGCCGTAAAGTTGCAATATGCTACAAAATGGACACTGAATATTTTTTATTTATTTTAACTAGATGTTCGATTAGAAGCTAAATGTACTTAGTTAGGATTGGTTGTGCAATCTTCAGTTAAATGATAATTAGTGTTTTAGCTGGTCGTTTGACATAGTTTCACACGAAATTTTTTTGTGTGAAATTTTAACTGAACACTGAAAGCGGCTCTTGTACCGAAAGAAGAAAACATCTGTTAATTGTAAAATTTTCACTTTATTTCTTATTTTTAAAAAATAGGTCAATTGTATTTTGGTAAAATATTTCAGCTAACTTTTCCACAGGTTCCTCCTTAACGCCCGCGATGACTTCGAGTACTTGACTAAAAGTAAATAATAAAATAGTAATACATACATATATTTTTTGTGAAAAGGTTCACTTGGACCTCACTAACAAGTTTTTAAATTAATTCTATGGGTGGGTCCAACGGCGATTTCACCCCAATTGGTTACAACATTGCGTGCCACTTCACGCTTGATCTCTGGCGACTATTAGAGTATACTTAGTTAGGCAAAATATGCGTAAATTGAATTGTGCAATTGAAAAATAATGGCGTTTCACGCAAATCGTAAAAATTAAATTGAAGGGTTTGATGATTCACTTGAGGTTTTAACTACTGAAGGTTGAAAAAATTTCTAAAAATCGCTCGCTGTCTTATGTTGTACCAGTTTATTTAAATTTTTGATTTCCTCTGTATGTCACTCTGGTAGTGATGTTACATCACTGTAAAGAATATACAATTATAACATCATTGAGGAATAGCTAACAAACTTACGGATAACGTGTCACCATTTTTTGTATAGATTTGAAGGAAACCCCATAAAAAGTGTTCATGTAGCAATAATCCGCAAACCATCAATCGAAGTGACCCATGTTCAAATGTTATTTGCTTAAAATATCCAAATTTACAACAAATTTAACGCTCATAAAACCCGTTTTGATTTATAAAAGTATTTTTTTTCTTGTAAATATTTTATAGAATATTTTTAAAGGACCAAAAATCTCCTTAATCATTTTGATGTCCAAAGGGAGTTAATAAAAGAAGTTGTTAGAGAAGTACAGTTGAATCATTTTGCAAAAAAAAAAATTGTTTTGAATTACATATATCCTAAATATTCATAATTTTTCAAAGCATGACGGCCGATCGACCTTTTCTTTTTATTAGTCCAATTTTACCTTATTTGACAAGGCTCTGCACGTCCATCAATCAGCGAATCCGCAGACCACTTCTCTTTCTTCTTTACTGTAGTAAATTTAGTTTTTACATGTTTAGTGCCTGCATGACTTGCCCGTATGCCACACCAAGGGCAATCAGTTTCCAATAAAATTCTCTCATTAGGTAGTTGTTTAACAACGTCTAAGTTTTCTACAGTCTTAAGAGAGCAACCATTAATACCAATATATAAACTATCACTAAATTCTAGCAATTCTTGTGCTTCTTGTAGTGTGCCAGTAAAACTATGTACAACTCCACCACCACAAACTGTTAGTTTTTCATGATTGCGTTGAAGAATATCCATAAAATCCTTATGTGAGTTGCGGCAGTGCAGAAAGAGCGGCAATTTGAACTCAGCGGCCAATGATAACTGACGCTCGAAATATGGTTTTTGAGTATCTTTTTCACAATGATTAAGTCTATCATAATCTAAGCCACATTCGCCAATAGCAATTACCTTGTCCAGATTTGCAGCTATGTTTGTTTGTAGGTCAGTGTAATATTTTTCAGGATTTGGTAAGAACTCACCGCAACGCGTAGGGTGACATCCCATGGTGACAAATAGACGAGCTTAACGTGACAGTAGAAAAGGAAAATATTTTTTTTCTTAATTAGCACAAAGAAATTGTTTATCTCTGAATTCGTTTCAGATATATTACATTGTGCGTCTGCAGTTCTGGCATGTAGTTTCTGATATGGAAAGAAAGGATTTTCACTCAGGATAAGCGGAATTTTCTGGGGTAGCGAAATTAAGAAATATTTTGTAGTCAGTGCTTAGTTACAAATACATAGATTACTCATACTAAAATTATTATTACATATAATAGTTTATTTATAAAATAAATTTTACAAGAAAATTTAAAGCTAGCTAGCTGACTTGCAATGTTACCATATAACTTGTTAACGTTTTTCCAAATGAGTTGAATGGGCGACTCTGGAGTAATTTTTGACGTAAAATCGTTAAAAGAATATCTTTCATTTTTGCGCAAAAAGTAAAACATACTTAGTATGCTTGAAAATTATCAAACCTAGGCTAACAAAGCTAACTGATACCATGTATCAGTGGTTGAAACTAGTATAAGCAGCTTTATGCATATTGTGGTTTTAATTTTTTTGTGTTTTTTGCACAGTACTGAACAGGAAGCTTAGTTAAAAAATATATGAATATTATGAACTTGTGAAAAATAGTCGCATATTTGGTGATTTTACCAGATAGTGCAAATGTTTTCTATTAATGATATTATGAAATTTATGTCAATGGCTTTTTCGATTATAAAATTACGAATCGTAAATATGTACATGCTTTAATTATTTAAAAAAAAAAAGGCAAATTGTGACCTTTGAGCCAAAAATATCTCGGTATAATGTATTCATACTAAGCAAAAATTCTATATCGTATGTGATCTATATGCTTCATTTTAAAAAAAAGCTAAATTGTGACCTTTGAGCCAGTATCTATGACATCGTTTACCCAGAAAATTTCGATACGATGTATTCATACCAAGCAAAAATCATTTCTATTCCATATCAGAATGTTCAAAACTCAAAATTTTTTCACAGTGATTTTAGCACATCTGTAGTTTCCTTAAAATTGTGAAAACAATAATAGTTAAAATGACGTGGGCAGCCAGCAAAACAAGAAATTTTTTGTTTCATGTATAAATAAAATCCTCAAAATTAAGGTACATACCATCCTGATTGGCCAAGGCAAGTGCATTGTCAGCTTCATTTAGTGTTCCCACAGTAATTATCATTTTTTGCATACCTTGCTTCCATGCGCGGTCCAGAACAACCTGCAAATCATCTTGATGTTTTTGCGTTCCACCGTATATACCACGAAACATGGGGTCTGTGAGGTTGGCTCCGATATCTGGTATTACAAATGGATTTTTTTTAATCTACAAGTTTTTAAATTAAATTGAAACTGTGCTTACCAATAAATTTCATTGCCATTTTAGTTATATTTACAGATTTTTGCATGAGTTTCAAGCAAAAATATTAAAAATAATTTACGAACATAAATTTCTTTGCACAAAATCGACTTATGAATTTAACAAACAGCTGATCAAAAAGAACCGGCATATGAAAAACTGTGCTGCCATACTTTTTAGTTTTATTAAGTGTGTTATCAATAGGAATACCAATCCCGGTACTTTCAAACTTTATTAAATGTGGTATCAATAGGAATGCAAAAACAGAGGCTTTGTTCATGTAAACCTCAGGACTAATCAATTTTTTTTATTTGCAAAACATGTACAATTGATTCTTGATATCCACTTTTAAATTGTTTTGATTTGCAACGTTGAACAACAGCTGACTACGTTGTTTCTATCTGATCGGGGTTGCCAAGTTGAACACAAGAAATGACCGGTTATTTATTTTTTTGAGAAATTACCGGGCTTTCCAAAATAAAATAGTTTTTTATTAAAATGGTAAAAAGTTAACCTTATTTTTTTTGTCAACAAAATTAAAGTAGTTTATATATAAAACTTGATATTTTTTAATCATTCATACAAAAACTTTATTTATATATGTGGTATGTTTTTTGCTTGTTAAATAAATTTAAGTGCATATAACAAAAATTTTCCAATTACCGGTTTTTTCCGAAATTTTAAAATTCGTACAAGGGCCCCGGCTTTGACATTCAATTCAAAGCTTGGCCAGGTCAAAAGCGGCCACTTGGCAATCCTGTATTGTATACTTTTTTATGATCATTTATTAGCCATAAGAGGCCGTCCATTATTTACGTGAGTCATAATAGGGGGAGGTCCGGCAAAATCTCACCAAGGTTGAGGAGGGGGTCAAGGAAAAACCTCACGTCAACTTTTTAATGCAGAAAATTTACATTATTATATCAGATAATTATAAGGTAAATCATACGTTGTCCCGTTAGATCTCACCAAATTTCACCAAAGGGAGGGGGGGTCAGAATTTTCAAAAAAAAAAACCTCAAGTAATTAAAGGATGGCCCCTAATGAAAATGTTGTTAAAGTATGTGCTATTAGCATAGGAATTTGGCATAGGAATCCGTCAAGTCCACAAAAAAAAAAAAAAACGATCAAGAGCCTTGCGTAGTGGACATAGATAGTACTTGGAAGCTAAGAAATTAAAAAGGAAATATCGTATGGTTCGTATTTTGGTTACTTGAGTTTTTTTTTCATATTAAAGGCCAAAGATTTCTTCGAAGTTCCTTGACATCAATATAGCGATGATGGATCTCACCAAGAGCAACAACAACATTGCTGCGCATGAAATAGCTCCACAAGAAATACACCCCAATGACAACACCCCCAATGAAATAATGGCCAAAAAATATGAAATAAGACCAATGGTAAAGCAAGGAAATAATTCCCAAATAATATGAAATACTTCCAAAACAATTATGTAAATGAAATAACAGCCTTATATCATTATGAAGTAACTTACAATGATATAAACCCCAAAAAATAATGAAAATAACTATGTAAAATTCCGACCCGCACCGTAACTTTTATGTAGAATTACTGTGGCTAACGAAGCCGGTGTTAGATATACTCAAATCTTTTTTTTTGTCATCACTTTTGGAAAAGTTGAAGAGTAAAATATCTGATATAAGAAGTTTAAAAAGCACGGTGTATTTCGGTGTAATTTTGTTGTTTTACGGACGAAATTTGTTCTCACTATAAAACCTGGTATACGTATACTCGGATCTGTTAGAGCAGAATTAAAATTATGCTGTGGATTGAAGTATCAATCGGTTGATGAACAAATACTTAATATGAAAGGGTTTTGGCATATTTGTTATTATCATTATGTACCAATGTGGAGATTCTTAGAGACCACTATAGCCAACATTGTTTTAGAAATAACTAATTCAATTTAATTTTCAGTGATACTTAAGAACTTTATTCATACTAAATAATATATAGCTGGAAATATCAGAATAAATCTTGTCTTAGTTAAAGTAATTTCAGCAATATTTTATTACATAACTGTTGTTCGTGCTCACCCACCCACGTCATATACAATAAATAAAAGGTGAAATTAAAAGAATATTAAATAATTATACAATTTTTAAAAAACCAATCCTAGTAAAATTTGTACATTTAGCTATGTTTAGATACATACATACATATAAAACAGGGAAACAATCAGGCAAAATATTTAAAAGAAAAACCATTGACTTAACCTATTCCGAACAAAAAAAATTTAATTAAAAACTTTATATACCACTTAGGCATTAGTTCCTTAATCAGCTCTCAATTGATTGCTAAATTGTAATGGAGAGAAAATGTTGTCTATGAATATATGATTACACACAGTTTAATTACCGGTGTTGTAGAGAGTAATCATAACAAATATCGAAAATTGATAACAGAACTAATGTTTTGATAATTTAATTCAAACTTTTACTATGACTAAAAATCTACAATTTAATCCTCTCAAACATAAGTTTCATATCAGGTTTGGCGCATAGTAGTACGCGCTGAGCATCAAAACTTAATGGTATTTCAGTTTCTGAGCATGGACTTAACTTATATTGGCGCAGTATTGTAATAAGTCCAACGGCAAGTTGCATTTCAGCTAAATTTGCGTCAATAAAACTGCGCCATCCATGGCTAAAAGGCAAAAATGATGCAGGATGATGCTGACGTGAGTTCTCTGTTGAAAACCGATCAGGATTAAATTTTAGTGGGTCGGCATAAATTAGCGGATCTGTATGTATTGCCATTGTTGGTATAATAAGACGATTACCATCCTGAAGCATAAATACCGTATTGGGTACTTCAAACTTCTTGCTGGTTGTGTACACCAAAAATGTTACAATTGGATGCAGGCGTTGGTTTTCTAAAAAAAAGCAGCATAATTATAAAAATCATTGTGTTATATATCTAGAAATGAGTGTGCATACCTTTTAAGACTTGTTGCAAATAGTACATTTCTTTCAAACTTTCCGCACTTAGCTTTCCATTATATTTGTTCAACACTTTTGTTATCTCGGAGCGTAAAGTTTCTTGAATTTCTGCATTAAGCGCCAATTCGTATAAACAAAATGACAACGCTGCGTTTAAATGTTCTAAGCTTGAAAATACAAATGAAAATGCTTTAGCAGCTATAATTTGCTCATTAAGTTGCTCTTTTTGTTTTTCTTTTTGCATCAGAGCCATTAATTTTGTCAATAAATCTGTATGTCTTTTATTGCGATTCCAGTTACCTTGCTCCTGTTTATCCTTAAGTAGTTTCCAAAAGTTGTCCGCTTCAAGCGGATCATAGCTTTTATAATTTAAAAAATGAGCCAAACAAGGATATGTTTGAGATAAAAACTCGTACACTGGAATACGGTTGCCGCAATATCGCTGTGACAAAGTACGAAATTCATTATTAGGATACTTTAGCGAATTGCTCTCGAGCCCCAGAACTAACGAAGCTATGACATCTACATTAAAGCAGTCAACAAGTTCATTGATATTAAAAATAGATTGCTGATTTTGTAGTTCTTTCAGAGTGCGCTGAAAGCTAGCAGCTACGCTTAGTAACGAAGGAAAAATAAAATCCAACTGTGTGTTTAGCTTTGTATTCATTTGGCTATTGTTCAACCCCATAACATCAATTGTCAGTGGATCAAGTTGTTCATTATGGTAAAATTCCTCCAACTCAAATGCATTCGAATTATTTTTAAGGATATGCTGTGCAAGCTCAAGTTTCGTAATAAGCACTGTAGGCCGTATAAAACTGTAGAAGCCAACAAATGGTGCATCTGTATCCTTAAACATATCATAGACTTCCTGTATAGCTTGGTGTATGTGACGTTTCTTACCAACACCTTTGAAATTACCATAAAAGAATGTTGGCTTTTTATGAAGTATGCCACGATTTTTCCAATATGCGAGTTTTATTTTAACAATATAAAATATAATTGTGGCAGCGCTAACAGCGGTGAAAATTAAACGTTGCAGGAGCTCCATGATTTTTTCTTCATTTAAATGTTAGATTCTTTGGTTGTTATTTTTTGGATAAGTTCGAATGGCTTAATTTAAGACAATTTTGTAAATTTAATTTAATACTTTTGTTAGTTCGTATGATGATGACATGGTCGGTGATTAACTTTTCTAAGAGCTTGCAGTACACATAGGTTAGTTACGTTTTCTGCTATAATCAGCTTTAAATTTGCTGATAAACAATAAAGTTTTTTTATCGCAAATTACTAATATGTACGAATATGATTATTGGTGCTTTCGGGCCAACCGTATCAGCTGCTTTGCACGATAGGGTGTAATACAGAATTCTTAATATTTTTTTACATTACAGCTGTGAGTAAAGTTTAAGTTGTTGATAAAAAAAAGTCGGCAATTAAAAAAATAACTATAATATAGACAAAAAAGTTTTATTATAAATAGCTTTTCTATAAATTATTACTTTGTTACCAAAGGGCAACTAATAATACAGAGCTTAAATTGTTGATAGTTCCTTAAATAAACTACATACTTCAAGAAAATGATTTTTTATGAAATATACAAATGAAGGTGGATTGTGAAAAGAAAACTGGACTGAGAAAATAAAATCCATTTTTTGTTTTGCTCTTTAACGACAATACAATGAAAATTTTATTATATTTTTAACAAATGTTAACAATAATTTCAATAGCATTAACAACACTAAAATATTTATATATTTTTTAAAGTTAACATAATAAAATGTTAAGAGATTCATGCAAATAAGTTGAACGCTATAATTTTCAAAGTGGTTAAAAATTGGATTTCTATATTATGTCACACAAGACTTCATAAGAAAAATAATTTTGTTATTGATAAAGTTAAGTAAAGCATTTATTTTATTTGGGGAAGGCAGATATTATAAAAGGAACTATCAACAAAATCCGATGTATGCTGCCAACGAATGTAGCCACGTTCGATGAGCTCTTGGGCGGATTTCGGTTTGCCCACATAGTGTGGATCCTAAAAATAAAAATATAAATAAAAATACTTTTATTTTTCTTTTAAAATGTTTTATAAACGTATTATTTATATAAGTTTCTAAGCAAATTCTAAAAGTTTTAGCACAATAGGTTGAGTTTGGAAGGCGTTCACAAGCCAAACTGATAAGCTCTACATTACGAATTGTGTGTGAAGTTTTTTAAGAGCAAGCACAAAATGCAGACATCCAGCTCGAAATAGTTTATCAATACGATGCAAAAATATCCAAACGAACTGTTACTGGTTGATTGATTGAGGCTTGAGAGGTTGGCCGCTCAATAAATGGAAGTATATGGTCTAGAGCGACGAAACGAAGGTCAATCGCCATGGCCGAGACGGTAGTCCGACATAACTGACATAAAACATAACGGTGACAAAATCAACGTTTGAGGTTGTTTCTCTTGGAATGAAGTTAGTCCATAAGCTTAGTTAAAAGCTTAAGCTTACTTGTACAATGAACTACCAGTAAATAAATTGAATTGAAATACATCGCATCGAAGGAATATGTCGATATTTTGCGTAATGTATTGCTACCATGGGCGGATCAAAATATGCCGGTCATTTGGACTTATCAACAAGATAACGATCCAAAATGTACGGCGGCATAACGAAACAAGTTTTAAAACAAAGTTCAGTCAGTGTTTTTGAATGGCCGTCGTCTAGTCCAGACGTGTTCTCATTGAACACTTATGGGATGACAATAAATAAGTAGTTTTTCAACAGAATATTACAAATTTCGACAAGTTATTTGACAAAGTCATGGTATGCAATACCTGTTGAAAGGTCCCAGCACTTAATACATAATGTCTATGCAATGTCGATGTGGTGCTGTATTAAAACTGAGAGACTTTCCCATCAAATACTGTTGCGTTAAACAAATCACAATAACGTTTCTGAAATCTTTTGTCAAGTTTTTCTTTCATTTTTTGCTAATTATGTTTCCAGTTAGTTGACTTAGTTAAATCTAAGGTTTGAGCAGAAATCGCTATAGACGCTCATATTATATTTACTAATATTAATTTAGTTCCTTACAAACCAATTTTCACACTAAAATAAGCTTGTTATTTTACGAAAAATTACATTTACATGTATACACATATGTAGTTATTTGAAATAATTTAAAAGCAATTGTAATGTTAATTTATGGGGCTTTTTTTTATCTCATGCTTAAATGTCAATAGCCTAACAATGTTATAGCCTGTTTAACTAAATTTTGGAATAGGTATATATGTACTATCATTAATATAGTTTAGCTATGCCTAGAAAAAAAATTATTTATAAATTATTCAACCATTTTATTGATTACTTTTGCATTACTTTTAAGGGTTTTTACTTTTTAAATCAAGATTTTATCTCTTCTAGTCTATACCCTTTGTTAAGTCAGCTAAAATATTGACCGCGAAAATGCCCTTATATATTTTCAAAGTAGGCTATTTACTTAGTTCAAAAGTTATTGAAAAAAAGTTTAGCTTATTTTTTTTACATTACTTACGAACTTCTATAATTGAGTTAAAAGAAAGTTAGTTTTTTTATTAATAATATATCCGTACTGCAAGGTACAGCTTAGTATTTCTTTTCCATTGCTCAGTAATTTTTTGTCAGTCATTGTTTTTTTAATTTTTACGAAATTTGAATCAAAATTCTACTTTTTATGAACAAAATTAAAATTTTTAATGAATTAAGTAGAAAACTTTGAGTTCACACATGAAAACAAAGTAAGAAGAATTAGTAAAACAAGTTCATAAAATTGTGACAGCTTCTTTAACAGCAAAGCCTTTGAGTAGCACATTTACTTCTTCAATGCAATGTAGTAATAAGTTTGGAATCAAGTTTAACGGAGGTGGGTTCATTAATTTCATTAACAAATATTTAATTATTTATATTTTATCTTAACTTGAATTGACAATAATACATTTATTTAATTAAATTATGAGACAAATACCATAAAGGTGTAACGTTGGTATGGGTGTTACCATTTTGTGACAGGCATGGGTATGCGTGATATTGATATGTATATTGGTTTCTCTGTTTTTTTAGATCTGAAAGAGGGATACATAGAAGTCAAGGACCTTTTAAATGACCTTTGACCTCTAGAGGTTTTTTCATTAAGAGGTCAAAGGTGACGCCGAAACCCTTTCAGCTTTATGTAGCGATCATGGATCTAGCTAACACTATTGCTAAAGACTACGCGATTATCTCTAACCATTTTGGAATTGTGGACAATTTTTGTTCAGTGACCTGGTTAACGTGTAAGGAGTAATATATATCGGTTTAATGGTATTAAAATCAGCTATCTAATTAAAAAATAAAAATATGAAAAAACAAGTTTCGAAAACTTTCACATTTCGATCAACTTTCACATTCCGATCAACATTTTTTCAGTCACCCAAAATCGATATGGAAAAAATCATTTGGTTAGGATATAAAATATATTAAAACTTGTTGCTGAAAGGCAAATATGTAAGAAATTTTTTAGTTTTTAAATATAAATATCGACTCTTCCAGGGGAACGGGTTTGACATTTTAAGACTTATTTCTATTCATATCTTTTCAGACAAGTGTAAGAATGCAAATTAATTTCTTGCAACAGGGCTATGGTACCTTCCGATATTTATTAAAAAAATATAAAATTTGACAACTTTGTATGTGTAATTAATTCAGAAAATTGTTTTAAAGTGCGTAATGCAAAATACTTACAATAACCAAAAAATACGCCTGATTTCCACTAATATGAACACCAGCAATTCCCTTGGAAGCTGCATCCATATCACCACCCATCATGGCAAAACCGCCAAAGTCTTCAAAATATTTTTTTAAAACGTTTGCATATTTTTTTAAGTCTTCACGTTGCGGCACATGTAGTATCTTGCATGGCACATCGTACAGAGCATCTAATGCATAAAAAACTTCCAAAGCACCAATCCAATCGCGTGAACCTACAAATGTGTCTGGCTTATCACCGATATTTAAAAGCATTTGCTGAATTTCAGGAATGGATGGTACTTGCTGCAACATTTCTGGGTTATCTTCATCAGAGCTCATGTCAACGTCATCAATTGACTGTGTGAGCATAGATAAACGTCTTCCCAGTATCCACGAGCAAGCAGATTGTAGAGTACGATAAGCGCACCCCCAACCAGTGTCTGGAAATCCATCACATAGATAGTGGAAGTAATAAAAATCGCCGCGTGTGAGAAAAGTGTTACAGCTAAGTCCACTGGAAACAACCTTGGCCAACTGGGGCGGTGAGGGTGATACTACCAGCTGTAAATTATGTAGCAACGGATAGCCGTAAGTTTTCGACGAAAGTTTTACCTGAGTTAGTTGCTGCTGTTCATCTGTTGCTCCCGTTCGTGAAGTTGATTCAAAGCAGACGCTCTCTGGACAGACCTCCATGGCAGGTGGCTGTTTCCTGTGCGTAATTTTTTTTATTGATTTGCTTATTTTTCTTATAAAAATTTTGCGACTTTGGCGGTTTTCTGGACTACATTCTACGTTGGCCTAATTTTTCGCTGCTCTTACATGAAAATTAATCAATTACGCGTGTCGTGTTGCAGCAATCAAAAAATAAAAGTGAAAATTTTTTACAATAAATTTAATTGTTCGTATTTCTTCAATGCCTTCAATTTCACAGTTCGCTCTATTCTCTTGAAATTGTTTTTGGAATCAATGATTGTTCTCTATTTGTTTTGCTTAATTTTCCTTTGTCTTCTGTTACATCAAACAGCTGATTGTACAGTAGGATCAAATTAAGCATTAATATACAGATAATTTTGTTTGTGTTATGATTACGGTGAATATTTTTTTAAGAACTAAGCACGGGAGAAAAAACTTCGCTGAATTCGCGAAAAGTTGACATCTGTATGTCCCGTATTTCTTAAAAAAAAACCGGGACAGCATACTGAAGCAAAGGACAGTCCCGCGAAATACGGGATGGACGGAGAGGTTTTTATAAGAGCCGTGTTTTTAGACGGATATAAGATGATTTTCTCAGTGGCGTAGAAAAAGACGCATTCTGCCGCTTTATTTTTTATAAATCTAACTTGGCAGCACTGCTGTAGTACAACTGTCATACAAGAAAATGCAATTCAACTCATTAAAAAATCACATAAAATTAAATTAAAACTCACAAAAAGTAGAGTGTTAAATGAAGAATGTTCAAACAAACATGAACACATAATTTATTATTATTTTTTGCCTACTTTTCGTCTACAGGTGGAACTTTTTCGATTAAAAATTTGGAACTTTGCTTAAAAAAATTTTTTAAAGCGGGATTCCGCGTCATATCAACATTTTATATATAACGCGTCCAAAACACCTAATCAACATAAATGCTTATTTTTTTTTGTCGGGCCGTTCATATATTACATAATGCTGTTATTCGACATTTTAAACCACTCCAGTGTCACAACCCGTCAGATGTGCCCGAACTCAAACTGCCACATTTTCCAAAACTCCCTCACTGCCTTAGGGCGATACGTAATATATGAACAGCTCTTGTTTTTTTTTGCAAATCAAACTTGGCAGCACTGCCTGTAGGACATATGTGATAATTTTATAGTTAAAAGCCAAGTGCAGATCTAAAAATACTGACAATAATTTACAATTACATACTGAAGAAATGAAAACGCATCTATTTTCTGACCGAAAAACCTTTGTATAGTAAGATATGACTCACATTCCATCGTGGTAAAGTTATGAATAAAAACTAATAAAGACTAAGCTGTGTCAAATCTTTCCGATATACCTATATTTTTCTATTTGAGGTTTACTTTTCCAGTTTTTGAACAAAAGCCCTCTTTCGGCCTCTTTAAACGGTCATTTTCGATATTATACCGCTATTATAAACGACATCCAATTAATTAAACAGCTTTCTCGACGCTCCCTATTCCTTGATCGTTTACAAATTTCTTTTCTCATTTCTTTCGTTTAGTAATTGAAAAGAAATGACATTTGACATTGTACATCAGCTGATTCCCTGTGTGTGTGTGTGCTGCACTTGACAGTATTTTACAGCGGTTAATTTTACACGTCAGTCTGTTTCAAAGATTATGACCATATTCTTTGGTCTGTTTCTATTCGTTGGATATCAAATGCAACTTACCAACAAAGTGAAAAAACCAAAGGAAACTTAAATTTTGGACTTAACCGAAAAAATTGGAGCATACAGACTATAAAAATATTACTTGAAGCAAACTTTTCAATTCGCACACCACACTACTCACTAGTCGCAGTACGTTGGCGTCGGCTACACCATGGCTCTGCAGACGATGCGTCAATTCTACCTAGAAATACCGGCCGTGACCCGCTTTTATACAACAGCCTGTGTAATAACAACGCTTGCGGTGGTATGTTGGCAATAAGAACGCGCGAAATGTTATTCCAAAATCTTATAATAACTGTCTCCCTTATATCATTTAGCACTTGGACTTGGTGTCTCCATTACAGTTGTACTTTCACCCAACATTAATACTACGCAAATTTCAGTTATGGCGCCTCGCCACCACATTTCTCTTCTTTGGCTCGGTAGGCATTAGTTTTTTCTTCAATATGGTTTTTACATATCGATATTGCCGTATGCTCGAGGAAGGTTCTTTCCGTGGTCGTAGCTCCGATTTTGTTATGATGTTCTTTTTTGGTGGCGCACTGATGACATTTTTCGGTTTGTTTGTAAATCTGCTATTTTTAGGACAAGCGTTTACTTTAATGCTAGTGTATGTATGGTCACGTAGAAATCCATTTGTGCGTATGAATTTCTTTGGAGTTTTGAATTTTCAAGTAAGCGGACAGCGCCTTTGTATGATCCTTAAATATGTTTTAAATTTTTTTATTTATTGTAGGCTCCCTACTTGCCATGGGTTTTGCTTTGCTGTTCTATGATTCTGGGCAACACAATTTGGATAGATATAATCGGCATGGGTGTTGGCCACATATATTACTTCCTAGAAGATGTTTTTCCATTCCAGCAGAACGGTTACAAGTTCCTCAAGACGCCAAATTTCTTGTAAGTTTATTTACGGTTCGAATTGCTGTCAATTTCTCCAGTTTCAATATATTTGTTATAATGACGAAAACAGTTGTTAGAACCTTGTTTCAAAATTATGGTGTTTATGTATTAACGTACCTAAAATAGATTTCCGACCTCGCCAAGCTCCGAAAAATTCGTAAAGCTTTCGATCTGCCTAGAAGAATGTGTTTTCATATTGTAACAATTCGTAGATTAAAATATCAGAAATTTCTCGAGTCTAATAGTATCTTACTGACTAAATGGCACTGGCGGTTAGTAATTATCTCTGCTGTGCGAAATAAAAAAATATACTGGTGATTTAATGAAGAAAAGAACACAATTTCAACGAGTCCGATCTCGTCTACAATCTAGACTACAAGATATATTTTTCAAGAGATTACTAGACTTATCCTATCTAGAATCTGAATCAAGGGCGATCATTTTTACTGACTGCTCAAGTTTAATTGACATTTTAAATCTGTTCATTCAAAATTCTTTAGCACTACTATTGCTGCCAGACTACCAGATCATTGTAACAATAATATAAAATTTTCGACAGTCAGACATCAAGTTTATAGAATTCAATTCTTAAACTTTCAGTAAATAATTAATATTTTGACGGAGAGGAACGGGATTTAATCTTCCCGGCAGACGCATTGCAAAGTCTCGTATATTTATAGCCTGCACGTTGAAATAAGATAAAAATCCGCTTAGCTAAAAAATAACCTAAATATCATGAGTAATTAAGCGTCACAATGATTATACTCATGGGACCCAAGACAGAGATTATTAATTTACGAGACTCTGTCTATTTCCTTCAAATCACTTACGTTTTGTGAGCAAAATTTGAGTCTGAGCTGAAGTTTCTGCGAAACTAGGTGATCTTCTCATTTCAGAGATAAAAGTAACAAACACTTATTGTCCCTTGTCTTAAAAGTTTTAAAAGAGTTTCCTTTTTTTTAACGATTTAAATGATTTATTTTATTATATTAAAGTATTCATTCACAGGTACGAAGTGTTTTGCCAAATTACTTAAGCGTTAGCGCATTGTCGATAAAAATATAAACCAAGTTGAAACTATAATTAAGTTGTCTAATTTTCTATCGTTACTAATATTTCGTATATAATAAATAAATTTGCAATTTATCGTTAGAAATTTTTCGAACTTTACTATCAAACTATAAAGTAAAAACTTAGATTGTGATTTTTTTGCTAAATTCTTATTTTTTAATTACAGAAAAGTCCTCTTCAACGAGCACATAGACCGCAACTATCAAGCTTTACCCGAAGATCGTCCAGGTGGTTTTAATTGGGGTGGCGAAGAGCCAGCGGGTGCAGCCGCCGCTGGTCCTGAAGGTGATGTACAAAATGGTGAAGCACCACAGCCGCCAAGACCGCCAGCTCAAAACTAATTAGGTCACCTAAAATCTAAACGTTTTAATGGTGTAACTCGAAAAAACTAAATAAAACCAAAACAATTATAATAATTGAGTAGAAACAGTTTTTTTTTTTGTTTTAATCTATTATGTGCTCTTAACGTTAAGCATTCTAAACTTTTTAATTTTTCGTTAAAATTTTATACATATGTTTATATAAATTCCTTTTTTATAAAAAAATACATAAAAAAATTGAAACCTAAATAAAGCCAGATAAAACTTTTCTGCTATAAAGTTTCAATATTAGTTAATAACTGAAATGTAAACTTTCATAATTGATAATGAATAAAATAATATTTTAATTTTTTATGTTGGAGAACCATACATGTTATTGTTGTTTAGTTGTGTACCTTAGTTTTTGTAGCATATTTTTTCAGCCGAAATTGTCAGAATAGCACTAGACAACTTTAGGCAGTGCTTTACTTTCAGCTTACCAGTTTCTCCAACTGCGAGCTGGTTCTTTATACTTTGGTACAAATATAACTTAACACTATATTGAATATATTCTAACAAGAATTATTGCTAATATGAAATAAGATTTTGTCAAATGAAACCAAGAAACGAGAATATTCTTCGGAGTGAACTTTGAAATTTGTGAAATTTTGTGCGTTTTGAAATTTGGAAACATCAACTTTCGGACAGGAAATCAGAAAGAACACAGACCTTTTTTTCCTCATCAATTATGAAAATTATCAATTTAGAAAAAAATTCTCGCTCGGCCTCAAAGCCCCACTGCCTTTAGCAGCGGAAAAGAGAAAATCTGAAACGAATATTAAACATCACACAGACCCTCTAACTACCCAAAAGCGTTCGCCCCTTTCATTAAAATATATTCTCGAGTTCTATAAAATAGATTTTGGACATCAATAGATATTCCAATGCAAAATTCATTTTATTTTTCTATTAAATTTTTATTTAGCTCGATTTCAATGAACTTCAAAAATTGTGATTAATTTTTTAATAACATAATTTGTCAAGACTTCTAGAATACCGTCTAGTTTAGCATTCAACTTCTTTAATCAAGGCGAATCTCTCTCTATGGAGATATCTCTTCGAATTAAGGTATATAAACAATGGAAACCAACTAAGGAGAATACGTTGCAATTCAAGATCATTTTTTTAATTTTATCGAAACATCATCAAGCGTCATAATGGGAGAGGGCAGTCTAAACTTTTCGAAATGTCGACACACGTTTGTTTGTGATTTTCCATCATATTTCATACATGAAATAGAAAATTCATTAATAGTTCACTGGTGATCTATTTAAAAAAGTCCCATTGGATGTTGTCTTACCTGTGTTTGGGTTATAAAGTCATAACCGTAACTGATGCATCGGTGTTTAAAATAAACCAATATTTTATTGTTTTTTCTTAGTAAAGATTTGATTTTATTTGAATATTTAAAAGATAACGTTAACTACATATTATCATATGAATATTTACATTATAGCAAAATAATAAATCGAGAAATTTGAATTGCTACTATAGGATAAAACCAGGAAATTCGCTATACTAATAAGACTACAATAACTTAAATTTGAAAAGGAGGCATCCAATTAAAGTATCATTTGAAAGAATTTTGTCTAAGCGATTCGTAATTAGTATGCGGAGCATTTTATTAAGCGTGTTTGCGTATTATATCATAAATATAGTATAATATATTGTTAACTCTGTGGATGTTGTTTTTGTTTAGTAGGTGTTGGTGTTATTGATTATTTAAAAGATTTTCCATCGGTGAAAATTATTAAATTATTAGTGCAGTTAATTAAGTGTTACTGTAAAAAATGTGTTGCATATTTGATAATAATTTGTTTATAGTTTAGTCATAAGATTTCATATATTATTATATTATTCCAGATTGCTTTGTTTCCATTTTGTTGTAGTTGGTTGCATTTGTATGTTGCTTGCATTTGTCAACTAATTAAATCAAATTGTGAATTAAATTGTGTGTACAGTATGTTTTTATTTTTTTTTTTGTTCGCACTAAATATACTATGAATACATTAAGTTGTAAATTAAATCTTATTTACTTTCTGTTTGTGTTTTTTTAGCTGTTTGTATTTATGTATATGATTGCTTTGCAAATAGTATTTATTAAATAGTGAAATTTAGCCTTAAAGCTTATACAGGTTTTTCAATTTAATATACCTAAGTATGCATTGTTAATTTGATTTGTTTGGCGAAATTTGGTGGTAAAAGGAGCGGTTTTTGTCGTGGATTTCTTAAATGATATTAATTTTTTTTGTTTTGTTATTTAAATCTATGTGTGAAAAGCTCACGTTTGATGCAAAATATTTCAAAAATAAAATTGGGCGAACTGCAAAAAAAAAGTGATGTTCAGATGTTATTGGACATGTACAAAATAACCTCATGTTCTAGAATTCTACGGGAAGATAGAATCTTCAATAAAAAAAAAAAAAAAAAATGAAACAACTTCTGAAGTTGCCACCAGACCTGCAAAATGTTAATTTTTCAAAATTTGAGAACAAAAATGAGAAAAATTGCAATTTTACCTTACATAAATTTTTTTCTTCCATTTTCCTGTTGTACATATGTATATAAATACAGTATTGGCCAAAACTTAAGCACCCTCTTATAGCCTGGGAGGCAGCGTTGCATTTTCCAAAGACATTTCCTCTCGCTTAATTTTTATTGCAAAATTGATAGTTTAAGTAAGGTTGATAATGGAAATAAGCGTCAGTCGCCAGAATCGTGGTGAGTCTGGTTGTGAGAGGCCATACAATGAGATTTAACCCACCTTTCCCCGTTTTAAAGTTTCCAATAAATGTTGTAATTTTGACCAAAAATAGTAATTTTCGGCGAAAAATGCGGTTTTCAGATTTAAACGAGTAATGTTAATTTAAAACTTTCAATAAAAACCTTATTTTTTTGAATTTGGTCATTTAACATTTTAAGACTATGAAAAGTGGGTCAAATTTTGCTATACCAAAATTTTTCGGGCATGAAATCTATGTGTTTTCATCTGCTCTACAAAATTTCGTCGGGCTCTCACAACCAGACCCACCACACTACATATGTATTAGTATCTACACTTTTTTTCATATTAAAAAAAAGTTATTGAAACATGTGTATTTATTATATTTATTTATACCTTTATTATTTAAACCCAAATATTAAGAAATTCCGTGTTTCATAAATAAAAGTTAATATCAAAGAAACATTTAAGCCAGAGAATTTAACTGACCAAACTAAAGCACACCCTTTTTAAAGGTATAAAATTTATTATTTATAAAATTTATACTATAAATAAACTCAAAAAAATTAGTACATACTTAGTTGCCAACCCTTTATTCTGGACGACACACGCACATCCCTTAGACATAGAGGATATTAATGATATCTCCCAGGCTATTTTTAAAAATTGAAATAAATCTTCCTTGATTTTTTAATTTCTCTGTTGATTTTCATGTTAACGACATTCCACAAGTTCTTAAAAAGTTTAAGATCGGGACAGGCCAACTAAGAACTTCTATCCTATTGCTCTGAAACCAGGGCTCACACACTTTAGAGGTGAATTTTGGATCGTTGTCATTTAAAGCCTCCATTTAAGTAAGTGGCATCTCTGCATCGACATATGGCAGCATCACATATTTAAGTACGTCAACTGGTGTATCGTTTTGTTATTAAGTATGATGAACAAAAAAAAAAAGTCCACAATATGTGGAATAAGCTAAAATAATAATTATATCTTTTAATGTGTCAACAATACTTTAATTGGCCCTGGAAAATAAGAAAACTAAGCGCCCTTTCAATATCAAAAAAATTGCTATATCGATGAAACAAATGACTACCTATTTTCCTTTAATGCTTGCGAATTTCGTAAATATGAACAATCTCGCAAAAATGAACATGCTTGGCTTTGATTAGTTCATATTATCGCGAGCACACTGTAGCAAAGCCAAAATTTATGCTTCGTAAATATTTCATTTTAGATCATTATCATACATGACTTCAGGACAAAATTGAGTCAGATTTCTGAATAATTTCTACTGGATATTACACATCCGGAGCATAATATTTGATTTCCGCTAGTATACTAACATTTCAATTTATGTTCTAATACAAATAATGAGTTAAAGAAATCTAAAAAATGATGACATCATATCATATCGTTAAGTTATATTATATTTAAATAAAATAATACAAAAAAATGTACATGCATTAATATTTTCAATCATGTTTAATCAAAATAGTACCAATTTATTACAGCATTCAATGTTTTAAAGAAATACATTTCGTAGTAGTAGTAGTACATAATTCGTAATAGTAATTATTTGCTCATAGCTTAATAACTAATAGCAAGAATTGTGCATTTATTGCAAAATTATGTTGCAAAATAATTTAAAATTATTTTTTTGTAAAGATTTTACTTGCGTTAAAGCTCATATTTTACAAATTTTGTCAGCTTTATAATAATAAAGTTGTCTATCTTCACCTTCATCTTTAACTTTATTTTTGCTTTAACTAGAAGTCTTATTAAAAATATATTTAATTTAATTATTTGTGTATATTAATGTTAATATTTTACTTATATATTTTTTGTGGTTTTAAATTGTAATTAAATGTTAAATTTCTTTTGTTGCTATCTGTATTGTTTGTTTAAAGTTTTATATCTTTTTTGTTGCATCGCTTTAATAATATGTATACTACAATATATATAAATTTGGTAAAGATTTTAAAGTTTTTTCTTTCTTTTTTTATAAATTTAGTTTTAGTCACTAGAGTTAAACTGTATAAACTTTCTTATTTAGATATTGCCATACCACCCGCAAACCTACTAATACTCAAACTTTACGGCATCATACGTTCGCTGTACCATTTTAAAAGTGTCCCTTAAATTGTCTTCATTGGCCGTGCTCTACAACTTTATCATCATTGCAGCATTAGAATTAAATTTCCTTTCGCTGATATGAGTTTGAAAATTAAATAGAATGAAAGCAATTTAATGCGCTTGTTGTTGTTGCTGTTTCTATTATTGTTAATTTGATTTTGTGTTTGATATTATCGCTGTTGCAAAGGAAATTGGCGCATTTCCTTTATTATCTTTTAGCCTCTTTTTCTTGCAAATACATTCGTTGGCTAAGTGGTTTTGTGTAGATCCAATTTTCACCAACTGGTTTGAAGAACTACGAAAGCAAATGCGAGTACGAAATATGTTATAAATTTTAATATTATTTAAAATGTCTTAAATGGCTTACTTTATGATCCCATAGTTCCTCATTCGATTTACGCATTTTAGCTTCATCACGTTGCTTTTGTTCAACTTCAAATTTGGCGTTCGTTGCTCTTTCAATGTCGTTGAATCTGATTTTTAATATTGAATTAAAAAATATTTTGTGTTAGTTTTTATAATAATAAGTACTTAAACAGAGCTGTACAGTTCAAAGCCATTTTTAATTGGAATATATTTTTAGCTACTAGGTTAGGGTGGCCGCTATATAGCTTCGCATAAACCACAGGGGTAATATTGGCTATTATTTGATACCACATTTGCTACCTATGAATTTTGGATGGTGATTGTATCTGATTTTATGGAAGTAAATTCATTTATTTGAATACAAAAAAAAAAAATTTGTTTAAAGGAGGGGTTGTAAAATCAGAATCAGACATTTAATCTGAGCTTTTAGATAATAAATCAATAATAGCTGAAAATGTGATTTCTGTTCATGGTCAGTGAATATTTAATCCGTCGCCAGTCTAACTGAAAGTCATTATTTATCATGAACTTTTAATGCTTAATTCATGTTTGACTGTAAAAATTTATAAGTTTTTAACCATTACGTTATAAATTACATTATAGTTAAAATTTAGTCAATTTGACTAAAAGGTCATTTATTTGAAAAAAGTACAGTTTTCAAAATATGAAGATTTAAAAACAATAATTAAATAATGAAAAAAGATTTGAAAACTTTATGAGTTTCATTAATTTTTGACCCTCTATAACTCTAAGAATATTCTTGTATCCATACAAACTTTTAATCAGGGCGACAAGACAACATCGTACTTAATTCCAGCCAGAGCTATTTTTTGAATAAAAACTGTGGAGTACTTTGCTAGGACAAAGTTTTGGTACTTATGGTCTAAATATCTTAAAATCCTCACATTAATAGCTCCCTACGTAACAAATTCGTCAGTTTTCACATCCCAAAAATCCTACCAAAATGAAATCTATTTCACATTTCAAAGGCCCTAGGACTATTTACAATTTATATTTAGATTACTTAAAAAAAACACAAATTAAATGTGTTACTTATGCTAAAAACAATATTTCATATTACGAGGCCCCTCAAGGCTTTTACGCCCGAGACGGCCGCCAACTTTTACTTCTCCTAGGTGCGCTTATGGGTAGCATTATGGCGTACTAAAATATGTACATTTAGAAAACTACATTTTATTACGATAGTTTTTGAAAAAACTGCAATTAAAAATACAAATTAAAAAAAAAAAATTTGTTTTTTTGACAACAAATCTCAAAGCATATTTATGGATAACTTTACAGCTCTGATTAAAATCGTAAAGAAGCATATTAAACATATAACTTTGTAAGGCAAGATAAAAAAAAATAAATTATAAAAGTTTACTTGAGTCCTGCCGTCACTTCCTTCCAAATGCGTCTTGATTCATAATCAGCTTGTTCAACGATTGGTCGAACTTGTTTCTTAAATATTGGAATACGATTTACGTCAACAAATACTTCAGTTTTCTAGAAAATTAAAAATTTTTAACGATTTACTTAGCATTTAGCATTTGTGATTGGATTTTTGAAAAACAATTTTTACAATAACGTAGCAGAGTAGCAGAGTACGTACATATATATGTAGGTAGTTAGTAGTTGATAGATAGTGGCATACGAGTACTTATAATACAAGAACTGTCGAATTTAATTTTCTAGATAAACACAGTAAGACACAGAATACGACCACAAATATTTAAGAGAGAAGTACAATAATCGACAGTTAAAAGTTATAAAATTATAATGTATAAATTTAGGTGTAGTGAAGTAGATTTTCTGACGTAGTATCAGCTACAAAGCCTTAAGAAAATATACACTAGAAAATTGAAAACATTAAAATACATAATACATACATACAAACTATTAAATAACGTTTCAGTATATAAAAGTTTAAGGATCGTAAATTTTAACGGAGCCTTAAAATAACTTATTTCAATAACTTTTATTTGGTGATCTGTTCATGTTAACCACTAAATTTCTCTTATAAAGTACATAGGAAACGAAAATGAGAAAATGTGCGAATGACCCAAACTTTAGTATGAGCTGGTTGAAGTATAACTTTTAAAATGAATGTGCATATTGTGGTTGGAGAGATTCCACATATTTTTTGCTTTTTGAATATTTTTAAGCGAAACAAACTAACCGAGTTAAGGTACTATTTATTTTTTTTCGTATACAGAGCATGTGGTGGGATGTTGGATTTTAGAAAAGACGGATTCAATAGATTGATTTCTTTCTTTTTTATGTAGCCAAATGTACATACAAATATGCATATATTTGTGATATATTGTATTTGACAAAAAGATATATCTGTAATTTACGATCATTTTTGTTTAGTTTAGCAAAATTATATTTAGCGACAAAACTGCTAAAATTTATTTTTTAATGAGACTGAAATATTTAAGCTATATTGGGCATTCTGCATAAATTATAATGCCAATGAGCTTTATTATTTACAGATCACAATAATTTACACCTCTAACATTCATAAGAAAGTGTTAAGAAATTCTAGAATGCTAAGTTATTCTAGGTTAATTACTTAATGCCTACGTTAAAAAATCACAAAACGGTTATTAAAATACAATATTTTATCGCTAACCATAATTTTGCATTGGAAAAATTAGTTCAATACTAAATATTATGCAACATACCATACATTGGATACATTAAAATTTGTTGAAAAATAATTATTTACATTTTTATCATGCCACTTGGCTTCCATAAGACCGCTCCATTCTCCAGCAATAGATACAAAGGGTTTCTTCTCATTAGGCCCGTAAACCTAATTAATAAGAAAACAATAAAATAATTTAATTTTAAATTCATCTTTGTTTCAAAAGCTTCGTTAAGCAAAAAGTAAAGTGAGCTCTCAAACTGGGTGAAAATTTGTTTCGTTCGAACGAACAAAGATACCTTGCATCAACTATTTAATTTAAGATCTTACTTATGAAGCATGTGTTTTTCAATTTTAACAAAAAACAAACAGTTTGTAAATGTTTATAAAAATTTCTTACCTCCGCTGTAACTTTATTTCGTTTACCACCATAAAATGGCTTTGTTAAAAATTCAACATTAGCGTAGTAACCTGTTTGAGGACAACGTATTTCTACAGAACCACCCAGCTCAATCCAAGGTACAGTTAAAATCGATCTAGAATACATTTTATACTTAATATCTTTAAATTAAGTGAAATTCATGCGCCAGTACCTGCCATAACCATTTGGAAAAGTTACAATATATTCTTCACTACGATCCACAAGTGTAACAACGCCTTCACCGATGTTATGAACACCAATAGAAAGTCCTAAAAATTTCGACTTTGTCCAAACATGCGCTGAGAATGTAATTTTTTTATTGTAATGTTCGGCATAAAAGGCAGAAACTAAAAAAAAAATAAGTAAATTTGTTTAGTAGTGAACTTTATTGTTCTGTAAAAAAACCTACTTGGAGGATGATGAGAAACCTGTTCGGCTAAGAATGTTAACTGATCACGTCGACACCAGGGTACGGGACCCTCTTTTACAACGCCTTCATCGTGTTGTTCTCCTAAATAAATATGTTAACAGAATATAAATTATATAACTCTCATTAATTTGTCAAACAGCTCACCTGGAATGTCCCAATGACATTGAAATACTTCACCTAATATAGGATTGTAAGGTTTTTTGGCCACTTGACTTTTGCGTCCAGCGTGATAGGCACTCAAATACCAACGACAAACCTGCACAATACGATCACGTGGACTATCCAAATCAGCGATTCTAAACGATATATAATGAGCTATTAAAATAATTTAGTGCACAGATTCAATCTATACCTTAAAAATAAATCAGGATGCGCAAAATAATCCGCATACATCTCTAACAATGATCTTCGTTCCAATATAAATGTTGGCAACACCACTTTTGTTAGATCCATACCAATTTTGACTTGTGACAATAGATGCGATATCATTGAACCATGTGATTCCATGCTAATACTGGTATCTTCTTCTTCCTCGTAGAATGCATCATAATCGATAATGCTGCCATCATAGTTTTGGAATGGTTTGCTCGCACCTCTCGTGGGTGTGGTTTGTGCGGCGCCGGTGCCAAATTGTGCATTATATTCGGATACAGTGCTTGATGCCGTTTGATATTCATCATTTTCGTTCACTGATGGTGGTGGCCCACTTGTTGCCAGCGTATCAGGTGGATTTTCTTGTGTTGGTGATGTTTCGACAGAAAAACCACGAGTTGCACTGTTGGAAAAACGAAAAAATTTACTGAATTTATTTTTTTTCATTTCTTAAATTGTTATTTTTATGTGCTTGACTGTTAAAAATATATTACATTTTAGATTTTTTTGTACAGTTCGTAATATAATCGCAAATACAACGTACTAATTCCATAACTAATTTTTATTTAACAGTGTGACCATGGAAACAAATTACAAATTAAATTTTTTAATGGAAAATTTAGAAAAAAAACCAAATTAAATTATGACATTAAAAAAATGGTTGATTTGTTAAATGTCATTGGAAGATTTTGAGAAAAAAGTGGTTGTTCTCGTCGACAGTTTATAAAATTGAGGTGAACCAAAAATCTGATAGATCCTGAGGCATTCTGAGGCATCTTAAGCAACCAAAGCAAGAATTAAAAATGTAAAGGCCAAGAAAAAAAAGAGGGGCACTCGGTACTTTTAGATATCTCTTCGAGTCATGTCGAAAAGTTTCATCTTATAAATAAACTCTAATATGACAAAAAACACCGTTTTTCACTTTTAGGTTAAGATATTTAGAAAACCAGAATAAATGGATAAAATCGGAAATCAAATTCGAATTCAGCGCGTCAAAAACCTTCGGTAAAGTATATTATCTTCTGATGACATATATTGATTAGGTCTGTTGTTAAGGGAAATTTCGTCCGCCTCAGAAATGCTGGCGTCTCACTTAGTTGTCTTATGAAATGGTCTGAAAATCACAGAAAGTTGAATAAAAGATATTTTGTTTGAAATCAAAAATATTCAATATTGATATCTCTATTAAAGTTGCAAGCCAATGAAACCAAATTAAATTATTAACTATAAAATCAACAGAGCTGTTTCTTAAATAATAATGCCTTCAATTTAAGAAGTGCTATGCGTAATTCGGTATTTTTTCTATAAATATTACTAACAGTTTTAGGAGGGAATTTTTGGCACTTAAATTTAAATATCTCAAAGTCCTGATATGATGGAAAAATGTTAGCTTTATATTCGATTATAGCAGATTAAAATCGTGGTACTGTTTTATTTTGCCACCCAGGGAAAGTCGACCCGGCACGACGTCTTCAATGGGGCTTGATGTCTGGAACTTTAAAAATGTACAGCTTTGTTATTTTTTAACCGGTTGTCAAGTATAGAAGCAAAGGCCATCGATGTGACTTTTGACCTTTAAATTCAAAAACTTTCTTAGGTTTTTGACTTCTATGTACCGATTGGGGATGCTTTGGATATCCGAATCCATAACTTTTTTTTTTGGTGTACAAAACAAAGGACTTGGGAATTTTGTCTTTTAAAAAAATTGTAAGCCACATATAATGTGCTGTTAAGTAAAAACAAATTTACACAGATATTAAATAAATAAGAATGAAAGTTATATAAAAATCCTTAGAAAAAATTGCTCATAAAAAAAATGATGTAGCAGAAAAACAAGAGATCAACAAACTTGGCGCCCAGTGATTATTATGTCCATCAATTACGTTCGTGGTCGCGGTTTTATAAACAGCTCTCTCTCTCTCATCAAGTCACTGACAACGCATTTTGAGTATAATTTGCCGTGATAAGTTTTCTCAATTATCATCGTTTGGATTTGGTATTAAAGTCAAACAGAATTATGAGCTGCAGTGCTAAATATTACTGAAATTCTAAGGCATGAGATCTCTATGTCCTTTACCATAAGACTGCGTCATTATTTTTTTTAAAGAAAACTCCTGTATTATGTATGGCAAAAGAAGTGAGTGACTGATTTTCGTCTGCCTATACCTTTAAAGTGTAAACCTGAATTGAAACTTTTATTTTTAAAATTATATTACTTAATTTTAAAGACGGAGTAAGTTCTAATTTGAAAGTTTCAAAATTCAATAATATGGGGGAAACTGTAGCAATATAATATGTAAAAGAATTCAAGAACATATAAAGTTCAATTGGCTCCTTAAGCGCATAACAAAATTTAATTGCCACAACAACTCGTAGGAGAAATAAAGCTGCAATTTAAATTCAGACAAGAAAATCACTCACGCACATTCATACAAATAAATAGAATTTGCCGCATGGGTGACAAAATGGAATATGTAGTACGTGACAAAATGAGTGCAATTCATTTGGAACAAGATGAGAGGGCATTGGTAGAAATATTCATTCAAGAGGACATTCAACATGGATTTATCATGCTATGAAAATTTCAAAAAGAGTTCATAAGTCATATAAAGTGAGGGGAAAAATGTGCGTGTAAAATATAAATACAATAGAGTTGGACAAAAAAAAAAAACGCATGTTCTTGAATTCTTCGGGAATGCTTAAAGTTTAATAACACATCTTTAGAAGAATATTTATAAAAAATAAAATGAGGTTACCATCAGCGTTTCCCAAAAATTTGGTATCACTCGGACAAAAGATATAAATAGAGGGATATCCATATTAAAATTAAGATTATTTTAAATTATAAGCCAAAAAAAAAAAGAAAGAAAAACATCTGATCTGGTCGCTGAATCCGAGACTCAAAATCACTGCGCAGATTAACAAATTTTTTTTTATATACTCGATCCAAAAACTATGTTTTGAATATGCCCTATTGATTTCTTTACAAAAATTAAAATTTGGAAATTCTCCTTTTTTAAGAGTGTTCTTCTAAAGTTGTAAGTTTTTGATATTTAAAGCGTTTCCGAAAAATGTAAGATCAGTTTTTTTTTAGACAAACTCTAATACACATAAATATATATGGGTATAATATTTGTGTGTAGGCGTTTATTTTAGAACCACACTCGTTCGCACATGTTAAACATAACTTGAAGCGATTTATACGTTATGATTTTATTTAATGATTTGTTGCAAAATTTAAGCCTTTAAATGAAATGAAATTTATTTTGTATTCAAATATGTAGTTTTTATGTATTCGTACTGGATGTGCCTTAAGTCCTCTTTCAAGTGATTTCAATCAATTTAAAATAAATCACTGATGTTGATAAAAAAAAAAAAGTTCAACCAAAACTGAAACAATTGAACGTGTAACTGAAAAGCTTTTGTCCTCGTTATATAATATCACCATTGTTATTTCGTAAATTTTTATTTTACAAAATTTTTATATTATTTATGTTCAATAAATAATAATTTCAATGTCACTGATGCCAAAAAAAAAAAACAACAAAATAAACATTTTTCTTTGCACAGCGTACCAAACGCATGTATCTATTTATAATGTGAAACTTAAATTGCTAGGAAAGAGAACACAAGAAATTATAAATTATAACATTTTAAGTACAAACTCAACAAAGTCCTACAATTGCTTCCAGAAACAACAGAATTTTGTTGTAAACTTTCTCAAGATACTCGTTCAAAATGTACAAACTTACATGACATGTCAACGAAACGCTTTTCTTACAATGTAACTACATATACAAATACATATACTTATGTCCATACGTGTGTGTGAGAAGTTCCATAGTTAAATAACAAATGCTGCAATAGTTTTCTTAAATAATATTTACAATTTTTTGTATATATGGGACGTCCCACGTTCTTTGGTAAAATCTTGAGTTTTATTAATATTGAATTTTATTCGCTTTTTTAAATACCATTTGAAGATTTTTGCTTATATAAGATGTGCCACGCCCACTGGTCCATTTTTGATCACTTTTAGCTAAGAGATTATTTTAAGCAAGCAGACTACCTATATTGATTTTTGTAACAATTGATACAAAAGTTCACATAAAATAAAGTTTAAAATTTTTTGTGTATATGGAAGGTGCCATGCTCAGTCATACTGTCGAATTCTATTTATTTTAAAAGCTCATAGTTATCAATATCTTTAAGTCAAATTTTATTAAGATTACTTCCACACTAAACATAACATTTATTGATTTTTACTTGTAGGGGAGGTGCCACATTTACACTTGAATATATCAAGATTTGGTAATAATTTACAAATTATTAATTATTAATTGGCGATATAAATATTTAATTATGTAAACAAAAATTCTCCGAATTGAATAATATATATATTGTAATAATTTCCTAATTATATTCGAAAAATTCTGCTGAGCTAATTATATATTTGTTAATAATTACCAAATTATATTTTGGTTGAAACAAATATATCTTTATTCCAACATTCAATTGTTAATATGTTATACCAAATTATATATTTGGCGGAGGAAATGTTATTTTGTCGTTAAGATAAACATTTCTTCATATCGATTAAGGTAAAAACCGATGAGCCAAGAACCGATATTTTAAAATATGGATTCATAGATAAATTGCATACCAAGCAGAAAGATATTAAGTAGTGTCTTCTTAAACATGTTGAGAATTGTATAATATTCATACTAATGTGAGGTAAAATTAAATAATAGGATTAAATAAAATAGGATTAAATCTGTTTACTGTTTTTATGGGATTTATTGAAAAGTAAAATTTATACGGATAGTCCTTAAACTGTTTAACACCTCAAGACAACATCATTGAGCAAATATGACTAATTGAACTATCGAAATGCGAACAAAATTTTCAAAAGAACTGCTTTTAGGGGTATTATCTCCAAAAGTTTTACGAAAATCGTATCAATCAATATTGAAACTAATTTTTCGATTTTTGCAAATTTTTACGCATACTTTATTCCACCCATTTTTAGTGCATTGAATTATATTTGTGATCGACATTTCCTTACTAAATTTCATCAATATATGTAACTTGCATGCCTTGCGAGATATGACGAGTTTAGAATAAAGGCCGTTCTAAGAGCCTCAATAAACTTGAAATCTGACTGAATCTTAATAATGTGTATATTTGCATCAACTCCTTTAATTTCATCAAAATTGCTGCAGTTGTTTTCGAAATAAAATCCAGCCATAAATTGTATATACAATTTTCGCTCAGTTGCTATTATAGAATAAAGCAGGATAATATGGACTATGCGGGTAATATGATCTACATGGAAGTTTTCTGTTACAAGCATGGGTTTTGTTGTTATAAAGGTTTAATCCCTTCGCACACTCTCTAAACATCTTTCATTGCAACTCTAGCGTTCAGAAAGAGTGCGAGATTTGTGTGCGAGTGTTTTATCTGAATTAGTGGTTGGTGATAATTGTTTTCAAATTTATTATGTTAGATACATTTTACTTTTACTTTTACTTAGTATAAAGAGCCGAAAAAAGAGATTTTTTAGATAATTAAAAGTGCACAATGCTACCGTAAAGCAAAAATTACCAATGAAAAATACATTATACGAATCAAAGGCTACAAATTTTGCTTTTCTGATTGTAGATACTTAGGCAATCGCTTATGTTAGAAATATCATAAAAAAGTAATCGTATTAACAATAACAATAAAATTATTTCATCATAAAGAGAACTCTTTATTTTATGTTACTTGTGGAATTGCCCATACATACAAGCATAAAACATTAAAGTACCAAAAACCATTTTAAGTGCCACTGTTTTTTCCCTAGAGAGTTGCGTTTTACTTAAGTTCTTTTGCTTACCTTAAACTTACACGACGTACCCATTTCTTGAACATCATCGCTACTGCTACAGGCCGCTTTCTCGAAAGGATGTAATGATGTGTTGCAGTGCAGCAAAGAAAAGTGTTACACTCTGCAAGAATGTGTGTGTGTGCTTTTCTATACGCTATTAAGTTTCTAGGTCTGCGATTTTGTTAGTGGAGGTAACTATGTGTTGGGATGGGACGGATATCACACACGTTTAGTTTGATTCAATTGTATACGCAAACTTTTCTATTCACAATTAAATTGTAAAAGGAGTAAACTTTTTTCTTGCCTAAGTCAAGTAATCAAGTTAATTTGGCCTAAAGGTAATGATCCCATGAAATTTTATATTTTGCATATTCATTAGAAAAGTTTTAAATGGGAAGAGCACGAGGTAGATGGATGAATAGATGGGTGGGTAGTTGGATGGTTTTTATGAGAAGATGTTGTGGGATTATTTTTTTGCTCCAGAAAAAAAAATGAGAGCTCTGCTGCTGCTGCTGCTGCAGTAAGCTCGCTTGCAATATAATGAAATATTAAATATTCGGCAAACAAAGCGACAGAGCGAGTGAACACAAACACGAGATCCCAAGAGACGTCATCAAAACTACAGTGGTAGCAAATAAAAAATAAAAACAGCAACAAAATTGCGTCAATACGACGCGACGCAGTGACGACCACAACGATAACGACGACGGCAACGTACCGGGGAATACGCCGAAAAATATGCAGTATAGAAATTTAATTCCACATATGCACGAATATCACATTATAATGGTTTCGCCGTAGTTGTAATAAAAGAAAAAAACTTAAATTTATTCGATTTCTGAATTTATTGCACTCTGTAATGTAGATACATTTGCGAAAATAAAATTTCCTTCGATTTGCATTTGGACTAAAACTGACTGGTGGTGCATATACTGTGTACACAAAGACTATTTTAATTCTACATCACCGTATATGTAGTATATGACGCGCTCGCAATGCAATTAAATCAATCTACCGTCAGTTTAAAACCGATACTGGCAGGCTTTGAAAAGTACAATTCAGTCAAAGGATGTCTGAGGCTCTGTGTGAGTAATTTTTACTCGTAAGTTATGGGAAATTTTTGGGGTATTTATATATTTTTACATGCGGTGGACATAAAAGAGAGATGTAAATACTAAGGAAATAATTGAAACATTAAGGCAAGTAAATGAGAGAAATGAAGAGAATATTTTTTAAAATTTAAGAGAGAAAAATTTAATTTGAAATCGAAACAATGTAAGAACCTAGGATACTTAGTAGTAGCACATTTAATTTCAGAAATATTTATAGCGCGCTCTTTTTGAATTATAATAATTTTGACTTGTTTTGATAGCTAGGGAATCGGTCAACATTTTAGGTATATGATTTTATCGTCGTTGGTATTGATATGCAACATAGTTCACATTTATGAGAATTAGAAAAACTAAGAGTTAAGTGACGACAGCGCCGCTTTTTTATTATTAAATTATTTTATCGCCTCTACCTCTGATATATTGTGTTACGGTCATAATATAGATAACGAAAATATAATAGGCAGACGTCCAGACTGCCGCATTTTTAATAACAGCAATTGTTAATATTCTATTAAATATTTTTTTTACTTTCTCCCAGAATTTCATTGTCTTTAGTATTGCCCCTAGAAGTTGAAAGTACAAGAGGCAGACTTGTAGGTCTCCGCTTTTTCAAAATATATGGGGTTGTACATGTCAACATTGCCGATTTTGGTCAAATTCGTCTATTAATTTTAGCGAGACCAGATTTTTCTAAATATATTTAATTATAAACATAGTTGAAAAGCTTAACCTTTTTACTTCAAAATCCATTTTGAATTACATATATCTATATTTTGTTTTTTCTACGAGATATCGTACATAAATTTAAAATTTTTAGTAACTATGCAGTACTGAAACTTTTATTGACCTGTGTAATAAATTTCAATCAACAATATTTCGGAGAAAAAAAAAATTGAAAAGGCTAGTCCCAACCAGTACCTACTAAAAAAAGAAAAAAATTTCACTAAAACCAACGATGCAAATACAAAATTCTGTTCGATTTGGCGTGGAATGATCCATATACAAAGCCAGAAAAATAAAAAAAAATAATACAAGTGGCCGAACAAATAGAATAGTAAGTTTTGGATACTGAAATTTTGTACTGTATTAGTTTTATATAGATACATATATCCATATAACGTCTGCCTTCGAAAAAGCAGCGCTGAAATCGTCTGCCCTTTTCTTTATTTATGTTTTGTTTAAGTAAAGGAACATGTCAGCCAAGAGGCAGACGCGATAGGATTTAGATGATTTTTTTTACATGCATGTAATATTGCAATTTTTAAATGCGGCAATAACTAAGTGGCTAAGTGGTTTTTCTCGTTTTTTAGGAAATAATCTTTATAATAATCGCAATCTGCTTGACGATCAAATCACTTAAGTATCTATAAATTCTCATAAAATTTTGAAAGAAATTTAATTACTCTTAAACGCAGCAACAAAAACGTCTGCCTCCAAAATTTTTCTGTTTTTGTGAATATAAATATTTTTTAATATAGAAGCAGACGCGATTACATTGTTTATTGTACCTTTTATTTACAGTTTTCATGTGCTCTCAATTAATAACGCGGACAAAATGCAATGGCAGAGATTTTTCGTATTATTTTTTGCTAATATTTTTTGATACGTAATTAATCTCAATCAAATTTTTTAACACATCGTGAGAGACGGTGTTGTCGCACGCTATTTTTCAAATGTGGTACTATTGAAAAGACAATTGTGCTACTTGTGGTACGATCCTGGGCGTATTACGTTCTTTTTTTTTAGCTCATCAATGAGCAACAAAATTTTAACAACTTAACGAGGACATATAGAGAAAAAGCAACATTTGACATTGTGCTACTTTTGGATGGAGTGTACTACTTCGGCAACACTGGTGAAAGACTTACATAGCTTAGAATATTGAAATGGAAGTTGGCATGTTTAAACGATTTCATGGTACGTCACACGTTTTGTTTAATTTCACAAATTAGCTGTTCGTCTCGGTTTCGCCCGGTTAGCATTAGTTATGTAAAAAGTAGGTTTTTATTATCTAGTATGTGAAGTGTTACGCTACTATTTGTTTAATTCTTACTGGTACCAGCAAACGTTTTCATAACAAGTTCGGTAATATTTTATTGAATAGTGTACATTTTTATCAAAGTTCTTGTTTTACGACCACTCTACCAATCCCGACTAATTTTTGTCTGTGTGACACCAAATGTAACACGCTTGCTGTAATTTTGTAAAGTGCTTGTATGTGCTCGCAATTTTTCTAAGCGGGGTAAAATTTGCTTCAATTGTTATCATATAATAGAGTTTGAAAGATTTAACATAATTCTCGAGAGTTTCCAAGTTCACTTGTTAAAACTTCGCCTTAATTTTGTTCAGTGCTTGTATGTGTCATTCCGTACCAAATTTGGGGGGAACAAATTGAAATTCTTTAGTTTTTAAGATACATAGTAGCTAACGTAAATATATATGTTTGAAAGATATATCCAAACACGAGCAACCTTTAAGTTTTAATAACATCGATAGTCAAAATTACCGACTCAACCAACAGCAATAAAAACATTCAATATACAAAAGCTTCATATTGGAAATGTTTTAAAAATCTTGGTAGAGAAAGATAATTTTGTGCTGATAAACTATCCCAAACAAAGCATGTGTACATGTACCTCTACCACATCAAATTTTTTTAATGCGCTAAAAGTTTGCACAACTTTCGATGTGGATAGCTGAAAAACTAAACATAATATAGCGAATTGGAGAGAATAAATTGAATTCAACGCAACGAAATCCTTTAGAAACGCACACTACTGAATTTTTTTGTTTTAAATTTATTGCTATCAATTTTAACATTAATTGCTAAGAGAATTTGTTGTATGAAAAGCCCAAAACTGTTACTGTAATATAAACATAAAGTCTTTAGAGATATTGCAGCTTGTAAAAGATGGGACTAAACTTGACCCCCCATAATTATTTATATGTATGTATATGTATGTTTAATACTGCTGTGCGAATGTAGCTTTACTTTTGTTTTCAAAAATCATCAAACTTCAGCACTTTTAGTTGTAAACAAAAAATTACACATTACTTTTAAGGGAAATCTTAAGAAACTGCGCATGTTCAGAAAGTAAATATTTCTCTTAAATTAAACAGAAAAAATCAAGTTGCATACAATAAACAAAATAAAAAAGTAAACAACATAAGGAAAATATTGTTAGTTTGAACTTAAAACAGAAAATATATGCAAAGTTAAGGAATCGCATGTTCATGTCTTAAATTATAGTACATATTTCAATAACAGAATTACACATACATATAAAGCCATTTAAGGGACGTTAAATTCAAGTGACTTAATGCCTAGAACAATGTTAATTTTTGTAGATAAAAGCTAACGCGATTAATATTGCGGTAGGACATACTTTAATGCTAATTACATTAGAAGCTGGCATATTACATTTGAGTAGATAGTTAATTGAGTAGATTTAATAATGCTAGACTAAAGTTTGGACAAAAAATTCTTTTAACTTTGTATGTTATTGTAGAAAATATTATGTAGTATAGGAGATAGTGTGACCATGCATATATAATTAAATCAAAATAATTATTTTATATTCAAAAATTGAATGTAATCTTTTTATTTTAGCATAGTTTTTAAAATGATGTTCCAACTTTAAGCCATCCAAACACAAATAAGATTTATTGAGCATAAAAAAAGAAGCCTTAGGAACCAATTTTCTTGGAATTTAAAGATAATAATCTGCGAGCTATTCGTATGGAAAAAGAAAATAGACAGAGGCAGCGCATCTACGGCATAGAGTGGAATGAGTTAGGAATTTGTAACGCATTTCATTGACATTTCAGTTGCAATCGCAAAGATTCACTGTCAGCAAATGTGTCAAAGGCATACAAAACCAACCAATTAAGCAGAATATGCTCTTTTTTTTTTAGTGGTGAAGGAAAAACTGTTCTGTTTAGGTTTTAAGTTAGATAGACGCATGAGAGGCAACATAAGAATTATAAACCGCAATGTATGTACTAATGACTTGGATTCTTGATTCTCTTGTACAATTGCGACTTTTAATCTAGCGGAGTACACGTTGCTGCACAGTAAAAATCTATCAGTCAATTTAAATGATATTAACAGTTGAAATTCAATAGCTCACAGAATCGATAAAAAAAGCATGTAAGTTTACAATGTGAGGCACTGTAGATTGTATTTTACATAAATGAAAACAAAAAAATCTAGCCTGTGCTTAACGACTAGTTAATTACAAATATAAGAATTGTACTAGCATACTCTTAGGCTGGAAAATTAGAGACGAAACGAGGCGAATCGTAATACACAAAGAAGCCCTTAGCATTTTTAACCCCTCTTATCTCAAATTCGGACTCAGAGAAATAAGAACGTTTGATATACTATGAATTAAAAAAAGTATTGTAAGGTATTCGAAACTTTCAGTAAAATTTTTTCAGAGAAAATGTTTTGTCGACTTCAAAGTAGGCATGACCGCTTGTAATATATGTACATAACTACGCAAGCGTTTGATACAGCTTTTCATATACATTTTCGTAGGCTGATTCAGGAATAACCTTCAGCGAATTTGCTCTTATGGCTTCAGATGACTCAAAGCGCCTTCCTCGAAATGGTAATTTTAACTTCGTAAGCAGAAAAAATATAGACAGGGCCCTATCAGGTTAAGGCGGTGCTTGAACGATGTCATTCGTAAATTTTTTCCTAAAACCACTTGCACAATGATGAACTTATGCGATGGTACATTGTTCCGTGATGCTAAATCTATGAATTGGCTGTTTACAAATCTGGAAATTTTCGGTGGACAGTCTCACGCAAGCGCATATTTAAATATCACTTATTTACCATTTGAAGGCAACAAAATAAATTTTGATGATCAAATAATTTTGTTTTGTTTTATTTCACGATTCCGGATACTTACACATGAATTTCGTTAAGAGTGAATATTTTGATAAGAGGGCGTGTCAAATCCCTTACAACTTAAAACTTCAATACGGTATACTGAGAGAAATATTTAAAGTGGAACCACTAAATTTCACACAAAAACAAGAAATGCTTAGACTAGACAAAAAGATGGCGCATATTGAGTAATGGGCGTTGCACAAGCCAAGAGTTATGCTGGGAGAGTTGGAGAATAACCGAAGTTCGCACAAATATAATAATGGTATGGACCAAAATTGAATGAATTTCAGCAACAAGAAGTAGCTCAAAGCAAAAAAAAGGTAATGTAAACAAATTTTATAAAAAACTTAGGCATGGTTCGAACTAACACCAGACAAAAAATGGGCACATTTTCACAAGAGGGCGTTGTACCTCCCATACAAGCTAATACTTAAAATCACTTTACTGAGCGCTGTTTACGTTCATCTTGCCAAATTCAATATGCGAACGTTTGGTCAAAGCAGGTGAAAAAAATACGTGCACCCTCTTCAGTCATATCTTGTAAGGCTTGAATCCAAGTTGATTTTCAGCATTCGTTAAATGAAGACCGCGAATCTTCAATAAGCCCATAACAAACATGGGCTAAATAACACTTTATTAAAAAATTTGGCTGCACTTTACTATTTATTTAGCTTTGATTTCATTTTCATATGAAATCACAACTCAAATGATACGGTTTTCCATATTAAAAACTTTCTTTTTTTTCAACTTTGTAAATAATACATATTATTTACTAAAAAAAAAACGTAACTCACTGCTCTGTAGTACCACGTAATTTTAATAATTTCCGTACATTCATATGAATTAAAAATTTCTTTTGTTACGTTTTAAAAATTTTTTAGGCACAAAAGCGAAAGAAAAAACCCAAACAACATTAAAGGAGAAGAATTTTGTACTGATACAAACATGTTAAAATATAAAAGTATTTTAATACAACATGAAGAAACAAATAAAAAAGAATATTTAAGAAGCAACGAAAAAAGTTCTAATAATAAGATTCTCATATGCGAATGTAGAAAAGAAAAATTAAAATCATTATGAACAACCACTCAAGCAAATTAAGAGACATGCATTTTAACTAATGACGAGATACTGATAAATTGTATTGAAAAAGTTCAAAGAAATTACACTTGAAAAAAAAAGTGTTTCAAAATCACAGGATACTATGTATGTAGTACAGTTGATTGTGAAAGATTAAACAAACAAAAAATGTCAGATAATGCATGTCGAATAAACTGCCTACTATATTCTATGATCTCTTTTTTTTACAGTGTAAACATTTCGCACACTATATTGTACAACACCTCCCTAACTACAGCATCAACTAAATGTACACATCATTGCATCTTAAAAGCACATTTTAAAGCTCATAAACAACAATATAAACTATATACTTACCAACTCATTGGTGAGCTTCCTAAACTAGTAAATGGATCATCATTAGCATCGTAAAAGTCTTCTTCACCTTCACTGCTTGAGTATGAGGTCTCGGGTACTATCAAAGCCAAGGGTGCTGTCGTCACTGTAATGAAAATGTGAAACAAAGAAAGCATAATTATAAATATGTCGTAAGCTTTAGTTGTTAGAGAGAGTGAGAAAATGCAAAAGTTACGGGGGGGGGGGAAGAGAGAAAGAAAAACAACATGCTATACTCGTATATTGGAAAAATGGTGCAAATTTATGGAGAGGGAAATATCAAGTCAATAGAAACGTGCGCTTTTGGAATGCTAATTAGTAAACGCAATTCAAGTGGTGAATGGTGCAATCCAAAGGTAACTACAAAAACAAAGGAAGGGAAAATCAACACAAGAGTCATAAGGTTATACCTGACGTATGCATGTATGTAGGCACACACATACATACATATGTAAGTAGTGTAAGGGAAAAAATAAAGCATTGAACCAACTACTCGTTTTTTATGATAAAATATTCGATGCAAATTCACACCAGAAGAAAACAAATTCAGGGCGGTTAAAAGTGGAAATATGAATTAGTTAAAATGTAGGAATTTTTTCGTTTTTTTTTTTCTTTTTTAATTTGATACGAAAATTTGTAATATTTTGTAAGAAAACATTTTATTCTAATATAAAAAGTGACCTTTTTAAATAAATCTCTAGGAGACGATAAGTCTCAATGAGTTTTATTTTATATGTATGTACATATATTTCTTGTAGAATTATCTTAGACACTATATGAACAAGTTTTTAAACAAGCGCTGCACAGTGGGGGAGATCGTGATCATAAATACAAAAAAAAGTGCTCAAAAAAATATTTAGATACGACAATCGCCAGATAATAATTAAGGCCCAAATAAACGACACAAACTGTCTGCACAAACCCATTGTTATTCTTGTCACAGACAAAATCCATTTAATTACGAAAAACTGATCGCATTTACTTCTCGACAAGATTTTCCGTCGCTAGAAGAAATGGAAAGTACTCTTTTTAGCTGACCGGGAATCTTTGCTGGAGACTCCAACCACTGTTGTACCGCCTGAATCATCAGGGAAAAGAGGTAGAAAGAATTTTATTTCACCAATACAAGTAGTGGCCTTAGACAGCTGAGTACTAGGGACTCTATTGCTATTCTCCAGGCGACCGTGTAAGCGCACGGTATTTTTAAAAAATCTACCGCTTTGTACCAAATTTTTTATACGGTGGTTTTTAAGGTCGCCGATAACGAATCTGAGGCTATATTTCCAAAATTTTTGCATTCAAAATGGCGGATTCAATATGACGGAGGTATTGTTTAAAAATCAACCGATTATCACAACATTTGGTTTACGAGCGTTTCAGAGATCGTTGAATACGAATTAAATGTCAGAAGCTTAAAATTCAAGACGGCAGACCCAATATCGCGGAAACTCACTAATTTAATCCACCATATCGGGTCCGCCGTCTTGAATATAAAATTTCTGGCTTTGGATTCGTATTCAGTGACTCCAAAAAACCCCGTATATTATAATTGGTGCTAATCGGTTGATTTTTAAAATAGCCTCAGATTCATATCGGCGACCCTAAAACCACCGTATAACTAATTTGGTACAAATCGGTTGATTTTGTAAAAATAAATCCGCCATCTTGGATCCGCCATCTTGATTTAGTCAAATCTGACCTCAATTTCGTCATCAGTCGTATACCAAATTTGGTGCAAATTGGTTGACTTTCAAAAATTCGGCCACCATATTGGATTTTTGACCGTCATATTGGATCCGCCACGTTGGATTCTGACAACCTACTACGATAGCTTTATAGAATCTATAATTTGAGCCAAGAAACGACCCGATCGGTTGCAAATTTTTATTTTTACTCGATTTTTCTCCGGCTTCCGGCCGCCATATTACATCTGCCATTTTTAATTTCTCAACGGCCTACTTTGCTTTTAGAAGCCTTTTGTATGACGAACATTTTAAGACCTGTACGTCTTGATCGGTCAAGCCAATTTTTGGCCAAGTAGGTGATCCGCTTGACGTGAAACGTCTCGTATACAAATAAAACTTTCGCAAACACTAATTTTCCTACTAAAATAAAGAGAATAGTCAAACATTTACATACATACATGTATAGTGGTATACTATAACAAAAAATATACAGACTGCAAACTATATGCATTATTTTAATAATTAAAACATTAAGAAATATGTACTAAAAATATATTTGCGAATCCGCAGAACAGCACGTTTCGACGTCATAAATAGAAAACTTTTTAAGTTGCACGCACAAATTTTATTTTAAATTAATTTGTTTGAAATTAATTTCAAAACAATGAATTTTCTGTGTAAAACATTTTCTATCAGTGCTGAAAGAATTATAATTGAAATACTAAACAAATTATTTTTTGTTAAGTAATTTTTCAAAACAAATTTTTAAAATTTAAGATTTTTTAAAGACAGAAATAAAACGTTCTTTAAATTTTAGTTAACCATTTGTACAGTTCTTATTGTTTTCTTATACTGTAAAATAAGTATAAGTAAAACTATATTAATATTTACAATTTATTTAATATGCAAAGTTTTTTGCAATATGTATTTCAATTATCATTCATCATGATATTTGGACGGTTTTGCTTTAAGCTCAACAAATTATTCCCATGAAAGTGGAATAAGTTACCCATATGTAGTAACATTTCAGATTTGACTAATTAAGTTAATTTATGACTTATTATTGCATATGAACAAACAGCACAAATGTTATAATTTAATAAACTTTCATTGTTAAATATGTTCTCAAAAGGACAATGATATCTAAAAACAATTTATATAATACATATTACAAAAATGGTTCAAATTATGAAATCGTACAATTCGAAGAGGTTTGCTCATATAATACATATTTATAGCAACAAAATTAAAACAACTAAAAACATTTAACAATCTCACCACAACAACATTGCATTATTTTTAAAACTTAAATTCGTTCGTTTTTAAAGGTTTAAGCCCTATATAAAATATTACTTACCAACAGGTATGCATGAGGATGATATTCTGCGTTCCTTTACCCGATACATTTCGTCATTAGCAACAACAAAACTAAAAATATCGTCACAATCAGTACCGTACTCAATGCCATCCGTTATGCTTTCAACGGTTGTTGATAATTGTAGTTGTATTGTGGGGGAAAAACCACTAATTGTTTTGGAAGTGCTTACAACAACCGGGGAAAGTAAAGGTGATGGACGTGGTCGTTGTGGTGGTAATGATGATGGTGAATTTAAAAATCCTAAGAAGGGAATTGGTATTGAAATAAAAGTACCAAATATGATGTGATGGTAAAAACTTGATGACAAGCAGTGGTGAGTATGATGAATTTCACACAGACTCAAATGATGCGTGTGTGTATGTGTTAAAAACACGTGCTACACACACACGTGACAGAGAAAGAAGAAGTATGTAGTAAGTTAATGGAAAAACAAAAGTTTACTAAGTGACAAAATGAAATAATCGAACGTACTGCAAAAGCCTATCAAGTAGTTTTACTGAAATCAAGTGCTAGTGACTTATATATAACAATATAATTTCTTTATATGTGAAAGATATTTTTTTCTGCTTGATATTTGATAAAAAAATTAATAAATAAATGTTTGGCAGTAGATTTACCTAGAAATTTTTAAAGGATATATGAAAAATTTTGTAAGGGAAAGCTTGCGCTTATATAAATCACAAGAAACCACACACAGTATTTACAACAAAAACTACATTACACTAAATAATGCAAACCGTGCACCACAAGAATAAGCGCTACACTAACAGACTAACAATGACTACGAATTTTACTAGTAAAAAAGGACAATAAAACGAAAAATACATTTACATCCGAGTGACACAAAGGAATAAGACACAAAATATTGCAAAATCACACACATACGCTGTCACGAATACAAGACACAAATATGCAATTTACAAAATTTTGACAAAATAAAATCAGAAGGTACAAAAAAATAAAAATTAAAGTAAACATTATAGTAGAATAAGCCAGGAAAAAGAAATGTTTTCAAAACAAACAAAGAAAACATGAAAAAACTTACCATTTTCCGTTGTTGAATCATCTTCATCCTCATTGTTACTTTCGGCTTTTGTGCTGTTATTGCTACTAGTGGCTGTTGCCGTTGGCCCATTGTAAATGCCATTGATTGGATGTGCCATATTTTTGGCAATTTGTAGGCTGACAATCGAATGTTTAATATGATCCAACATAGCCTGTATGTCAGTGGGTGGAAATGTAGAATATGAAAATAGATTAGTTAAGTTCTTATACAAACATAAGTATGTAACAAAAAAATCAATTGACATTTGTGCTAGAAATGCAATCACTAATTTGCGTCTAAAGTGACCTATGAGTAACATTAAAGGAAATCTTAATTAAGTTAAGGCATTTTTACGCATATCAGTTTACTTTATTTAAATTTCTAAAATAACATAATTTAAATTTGATTATAATTTTTAAAAACCTTTTTAATTGTTGATAAGCTTTAAATGGTTTTTGTTTTTAATTTGCTGGCTTAAACTATTTGTTGTTAATATTGAATCAAGATTATATGTCTTTTTAGATCAAATATTAGTAGCTCAATTTGAGTAACTGGGTCTCTTTATTTTATTTACTTAAAGAAACCGAATGTGACTTTAATTAACGAACTGGCAATCGAACTACTTCGGTTCAAAATTGACACCTCTAGAAGGTTTACAAAGATCAATAACTTCAGATATCGTAATCAATTTTTATTGAGAACACAGTGTTTTTTGCATCAGAGTAGTCACGGTATAATTCTGAAAGAAGAAGTTGCTCTGATCAATTTTGCCGAACAAAGTTATAGTCCAGCAAAGTTATAGTCCGTCATTCGTATTCGGAAATATATTAAATTGCGAATTTATTTTTTTTTTTCATCAAAACTCATAACGGCGTGTAAAAGTATGCACTTCTCTTCTCTTTCAAAACCCACTTTGAATTATATGGATATCTTTTTTTTTCTCCGAAATTGAAATTTTTTTATACAAATCTATATAAGATCCAGCATGCCACTTTAACTGGAAAATTTTATTTGAAACTTCAAATCAAATAGCTAATGAGACTAATAGCTTCTATACTTATTCTAGTATTATTAAATGACATGCGGAATCCTACAGTCTTTTTATATTTACAAAAGTTCGTACAGTAACTTTTTTTTTAAAAACTTAGCTTATTATTATGAAGTGATATTTTAAGAGAATAATTGGTTGGTTTGGTATTTTATTGAGTCAATTATTTTGAAAGTGACCTTAATGCAATTATTTTAAAGTTAAATATCGGTATCTTCGATGATAATATGATTTGATCACTTTCAAATGTCAAAATAATCGGTTTATTTTTCAATTTTTTTTTTTTTTTGATAAATTATGGCAACTTTTAAAAAAATATCGTATATATATTAGTGTACATCTTTAAGCCAGCGAACATAAACGCAACTGAACAGTTCCGATTCGTTGACATTGAACTTAACACCAGGCCTTAGGTTGTGAATATTATCTCACATTTGAAGTTATTACTTTTTCTTTTCCTTCTCTAATGAATAGTATTGTTGCCATTTTGATATTGCAATAAGCGTAAGTAAGTGGAACCTAGCAAAAATTTTAGTATATGTAAGCAGTATAGAAACAGAGATGGCAATCTTCACTTTTATACTTTTATGACAAATTGAACTAATACAAGTAATTCTAACCATTTAGTTGTGATTGTTGATTCTATTAAAGATATAGCTTCAATTTTGTTTTTGTTACTTGAAAAAAAAAATTAATGATCTAAAAGATTGTAATTTCGAACACATTAATTAGAGAGCTTCCCAGACCGCGAAAGCTTTTTTAAAATCGAAAATCACATGCGTAGAACCGTACAAAATAGAAGTTTCTGAAAACTGTATGCCAATTTTTAATTTCGTACACCAAAATGTTATGGAAGATTGCATTTTTTCTTGCCATTAGAGGTAATTATTTGTCGGGGGATACTAACATTGCTAAGGACTATGTATGTTACATACATAAGTGCACTAAGTCTCATCTCACTTTACAGTAGGAGGGATAATTGTATAACTTTTAAATGTTTTGAGGTAAAAATACACAGTCGTTTTCTTTTTATCCCAAAAAGAAAATAATTTATATATTTTTCCTTCTATAAAGTTTGGTTTAATGAACTCACGCCGTATCAATAATAGATATGCGCTTTTATAGTATTACTAAAGATAAGGTAAATTTAAGGCATTTTAATCTGGCCTTTGAAATTTGTTTTTTTTTCTCATAAGAAAAGTTATACATTATAAGTGTTGATAATATTGGTTATCACTGTTACTGTGGACACATCATGCATCTGAATGTATGTAAATGCTTTGCATGCTTCTTTAAAGCACAATAATATCAAAAACTTTCCGTAGGTTTATCGCATAAACTACTTGATTAAAGAAAAGTAACTACTGAGGCATATATTGAATGCAAGACTACACAGATAAACTGCACTATGAAATCAGACAAAGTCCGTTTTATTTGATATGTAAGGGATGGATTCATTTATGTACATAGAGGAATTTTTTCAGTAAGGATTTTAGGACAGATTACGCGTGAGTTATGTCAAACTCAGAAGCGTACTGTGAATATTTCGAAGAGGTAATTTGCCGGTCCCCCCTAACAACTAAAATTACTACCTACTTTTTTCCAAAAACAAAATTGTATTTACTAAAAAAAGATTTTTTAACTTTTCTTTTCCCAAAATGGTGTGCAACAGAAACTGTTTAGACGAGTTAGGACGAGCTCGCGGTGTATGATGCCCTTGCTGTCGAAGAAAACAATGTCTTGATTTTTGATGGAACTTTTTTTCGTTCTTTTTAGCTTTGTTTTCCAGTGATTGTTTGCCTTCCAAAAATCGTTTATGCCACTCAAAAATCTTTAACCGTGATAGACAATCACCTCTTTAAACTTTTTGGATAATTTTGAAAGTTTCTGTGGCTTTCGTGTTCCATTATTACATTTCAACACATGAACGAATTGGACTGATGAAGGAAATGTCATAAAATGTTCATATGTAAAGCGATTTCATTAAAAAATTTAGGTTTCTTTCAAAATACGCCAAAAATCGAAACCTGTGAGTTAAACTAATTTGAGAAGAACACTACAACTTAATTAGTCGCAGACTAGAGGTTCAAGAGACTTTGTATTTGCTCACATTTATGGGTAAAAATTATATTGAAGGCAATTAATAGCAAAGACTAAAACATCAGACCACTCTCGTAAATTTTTAGTTTTTGGCAATGCTCGCAGTGCAAAAAAAATTCGCTATAAATTATAGTTTTAATTGTGCCTGACTTCAGAAAAATGTGCTATTTTGATATATTTTAACTTAGTTTTCTGATAATAAATAACTTATACGATGAAAGTTACACAAAGCTTTGCAAACCCAGATACTGTACATGGCATCAATTCTGAGTACATAACCTTTATTTTCTATTCCAGTAACTCAATATCCCCAGCTGCAATAAGTTTTTAATTAAAGTGTCATTAAATAAAAATAATTAATATAATGAACTAAAACACAAAGGTTAAAATACAAGTGAACTTTTTTCGAAAAAAACAAAACTGCGGACAGCTTTACTTTTTGCACTCATAAAAACAGTATAACTTAATTAATAAGCAAACTTTTATCGCAGAATTATAATATTTTTAATTTTTAATTAAGAGTTCCTTTGAAATATACATTTTAATTATTTATGGTTATTTACGAGCAATTAAAGTAGAGTGTCGCATAAAAATATGCTATAGGTCATATGTTACAACAAAGAAACTAAAGTTTTTTGTACTTACATTTGCGTTATACTGCAATGTGTTGCATTTTGCACGCTCGTCAGGATCTGTTATTTCGGCAATGCGTTGTTCGATTTTCTATAGAGTACCGACAAAAAAAAAAACAAAGACTTTTCGATATTAAATATAAAAAATTATATAAATTCACAAATTTACATTTGTTTGTTCGATCATAAGTTGAAGATATGCATCCGCTTCAGAAACGCGTCTACCAAATATTTCCAAATGATTTCCACGGGTACTGCTGATATCCTTGTTGTAGCCACCGAGATAGAAAGTGCTGCTCTGACTGTCCCATAAACGATTACGATTTGCATGACGGCGAATTGTGTCCTCCAAACGTCGCACCCATTTTTCGCGTTCTTCGCTGTGTTGTGCCTGAAGAGTGAAAATATAAACAAAATGAATCAAAAATATTTATAAGTTTTAAAGAAGAGAATAAACAAACGAGCGAGCACATGTTAAGAGAACATCATATACTATGCACTTGTTATGAGCACAACATATACATAGCAGCGTAGCGTCTGTTTTGTCTAAAGTTGCATTGATTTTGTAAATTAAGCTCATGTGGAAAAAGTTGGTTGCAAAACAAAATTATAGTTACTTAAAAATCGTTTACATTTTGCATGATATGTTTGGAAAAGTTTGGCTGGCATAGAGTTAAAAACTACAACTACTACTACTACTCAATTCTTGACAGACAAAATGTAATTTCGTTTGGTGACTGACAATCATTTCTTTAAAAGTACTTGGGGACTACAGTTTATTATTTTACATTCAGAAAGGCCACGAAATTACTGCAATATTTTCCTATTTAAGTCAGTTGATTCTAAGGCTTGAGTTTTTTACAACTCTGGTTTAAAGTAAATCGAAAAACAACAGTTTTACATATTTAGTTAAAGTGTAGCTGTGGGTAAATGTTTTTTTTTATTTACCACAAATAAACATTTTCTTGTTAGTAAATAAAATAAATATTCGAAAGCTTTCAAATTATGCAAAAATTTTGATTTCGTGCTTTTGTATGAAACTAATTTATTTTAGAACATTATACATATACGAATAAGACATAGTAACTCTTAAAAATTGGGTATACAGTCAATGAACTTGTGAAAAAAATTTGTAATTCAAAATCATTTAATTTTAAGAATTTCTTTATTTTTGGAATTACTTGATAAATATTATTTGTTGTTATCGACTGATTATTATTAATTACAATTGAACATTATTTAAATAAACTTGCAGCCATTAGCAAACATCGATTTTTATGTAAAAATTCATCAATGCTATATCTTAAACAAGAATGACAAGACAATAGGTAGATTAAATTAATCTGGTAATTGATTAATTGTTTCACATACATACATACATATACATATATATAGCCTTATCAGACCACTTTTAGTTAGATTGTACTGAGAGATGAACCCTGACTATTCAAAAAAGGTTTTTTTTAAATTATCATAGTTTCGAATTGAAATAAAACACAACAATTTGTGCAAAGAACCAGATTTGTGGCATTGTTAACTAGACTTGAGCCATTTATGCCCAAATATTTGACGCAGTTTGAAGGTCAAACTTTCGACCAATTGAGTACTTACATATTTGCGAAATCATATGAGCTATGTGGATTTTCAATGCATAAATTTCTGGCAAATCAGCACAAGCCAGAAACTACACTACTTACTACACACTGCCATAAGATGTAAAATCACGCGATCATGGCGGACTTATAATTACAAAAAATCATGTAAATTTGAGTGAGTTAAAATTTTAGTAAATTAATAAATTTTAACAAATGCAAAACATACTGAGAAAAAATCATCTGTTAGCTCTTAAATTAAGTATCACTAGAGACAGTGTTGCCAATTTAAAAACCAAATCTCTAAAAACAATCACCCTATATTAGGACAGCTTTAACGTTAGAGTTATTGGGTTTTTGACCTTCAGCTGTACAAAGTGCGCTATTTTTAATACGCAAAATGCGCCATCTGTCATATATTTTTCATTTCTCGTTACATTAAGTGGACTGAAACTTGCATAAAGTATAGTTTAAAATTCAATTTTATTTTTCTTGCAACTACTGCTGAAATTTACAATTCATTTTTAATTATTTTTTTTCATCAACAAAGTTTATTAACGCTTAATTAAGCTAAGAGTTCGTTAGAAAAGTTATAGTAAAATTTAGTGAAAAATTATTGCTTTATCAAAGTAAATAGATTGCTGCAACCTATAACAAAGAAGTTTGTAAGTATCTTTTTTAATGCTTCTAATTGATCGTCATTTTAAGTCAGCATGTTTTAAAGAGAAGTGCTTAGCAACAAATATGACCGTCAAAAAAATTTATACATAAAATTGGAAATAGAATATACTGACAATGAGAGCATATTTTTCTTTATTTTGGATTTTAATTTCTTCAACCAAAAATAATCGTTATTTCGGATTTTTATTTTTTCGATCAAAAATAATCGTTATTTTAAATTTTTGTTTTTTTTTTTCGGTCCAAAATAATCGCAATTTCGGATTTTAATTTTTTTCGTTCCAAAAATAAACGTTATTTTGGATTCGTATTTTTTTTTCGATCCAAAGTAATCGTTGTTCTTAATATTTGGAAGATAAGATAAAAATTTTAATAAAATTCGTTTAAGTAATAATTTTTTTCTTTTTGGAGTTTCTGTCCTTAAGATATAAATAAGTATGCATGCAAAAATGTTTTCAGTAATGCATCGTCTATTAGAATTTGAAAATCTCGAAACATAAAGACATTTTTAGAAGAAATTTATTTCAGATATAGATTTGTTTGCAATGTGGAGGACAGACTTGCAAAGTCAATCCCAGCATCAAAAGTATGTAGGTAAGTTCCTTTATGTGAAGCAGGAACTAAAAATTTCGTTATTTTATTAATTTCGGTTTCCTTTACAAAACATCTTATCCAGCTATTGGAAAACAAAGAAGAGACAGCTAATCTCGAACAAAAAGAAGTCATAACAAATATTAATAGTAGCAAAAATGCGACAATGTCATTGTGAAAGTTATTATAAAAAACGAGTAACTGAAAAACGGGTTGTTTTTGAGGTACCACTGTGAAAGCCTTATTAAACAATTCTTCATTTAAAGATTTATTTTTTTAAAAGGTATTATTTAACGGAATTAAATTCTACAATTTAAGAGTTTTGTTTATTTTGATCAGTTCATTTATCACTTGAGTCACAACAGTCCCTGATTTGTGCTTAAAAAATAGCGTTTCATAAGAAGCACTTAGCCAATTTAAAAGTTTGATTAATACTCACTTGAAAATGAAATGTTTTGTGATCTACAGTAATGGTGAAAGTGTTATCCTCTTGATCGTCAATGCCAATTACGGCCTCTTTAAGACGCACACAACCACGACGTACACCTTTCATCATTTTTTCCTTTGACTGAAAAGAAAAATTAAAATGAGGCGGAAATTAGTAATTAGATCTTTACTAAATAGCAGAATTAGGAATTAATTAAATATTTCTATACTTTTTTGGTATACCAAAAGCTTCACTTAAAATAAATACGTAAATGCTATATGTAAGTGCTTCAGAGAGTACTAAGAAACACGACTTAAAAAACGGTTTATGTTAAATTTTTGCAGACACACTTTACGTGAGTACGCGTTAATTTGGCATTTCATTAGGGAAATTAAAGGAATCTATTAATATTGCGAAGTATAATCAGCATTTTTTACCTAATTGAATTGTCATAAAGTTTTGCTTTAGGAACTGTCGTTCACTGAAGCTTTAACCTCATCAAATGCCAAAGTTTCGAGTATATAATACGATTGGTGTGAAATTCGATCGTCCGTCGTTATGAAGTTCCATTCTGTAAGAAAGTGTTCCAGTGTTTGGCTCGTTTACGCGTAGTGTTGTTAAGTTCGGTTTTGCGATTTGGCGCTTGAAGGAGTTCTCATACAAAAGATTAGAACTCTTGCAAAATTTTAAAATTTGGATACAACTAGTTGATGGTGTTATCGTTTCAATTTTAAGGATACATGCGTGGAATTGTTGCGTTTTGTGCATACTAGAAAACCTTTTTTTTTTAATTAAAAGTGTCTTGTGATATCATAGATTTTTGGGATTAAGTTTTGTAACGATGGCTGCAACTGCTGAACCGGATTATAGCAATACTTGTTAGTACTTATTTCTTGCAATTATTTTATGTTTTGATTTTTTAAATAATAAAATATATTTTTATTTTTTTCAATCAATTTAATAGCTGACGAGTTGAATCACTGGTTTGGATTATCGTCTCCTTATTTTATGTTAACAACTATTGGAATATATTTGTTGTTAATTCTTAAATGTCTGCCAGTGTAAGTTTAAAAAAAAATTATTTTATATATTAAGGACTATGTTATCGATAACATTTAAGTGCTTTAAATTGAAGTCTGAGGGAAAATTAGATAACGTGCAAAAACATGTGTTTAAATGAAGTCTAGAGAAAAATGCAACTTTACTGCTTTTTTTTTGCAAGAGACATACATAAGTTAACTATGATGGGTGAAATGGACGAAAAACTTCAATGATAACAAGAGAAAAATCATAGGATCGATTTTAAGCAATTTTATAGCTTATTGTTAGTAAATTGTGTCTCTAGTATCTGTTACCAATATATTGCAATTTTTTTGAAAGCTTAATCCAGTTTTTTGGACGTCCCCTTTTTGGGCTCTGCGAAAACTATGTTACAAATTCCTGCACGCCAACAAAAACATATATTAAAAATAAAATAAAAAAACTGACTTAGACCACCTTTCATAATTAATAGCCTAAGAGCCCGCTGTAAAAAAGTCGAGTGTATAAGATTACTGGATGGGATATACGGGAAAGATAGATTTGTATTTTGGAGAAACTAACTAACTAGGATTGAGTTGCCAAACCTAAATTTTGGCTAATTTTGTTTTGTCTAGAGGATTACATCTTGAAATGTATGCCAAATCATAGAACTCGAAGAGCCGAAATTGAATAGATAGGGTTGTCTCGTCGAATCCTGCCCCAAACATGGGTTGCCACCGGTTTTTTCGGTCAATTTTTGTTGGTAAAAATTACAGAATGAAATGTGTGCTATATGATACACCTCGAAAGCCTCAATATAATATATGTGGGGTTGTCTTATCGAATCATGTCCCAAATATGGGTTACCCCCCATTAAAGATAAATTGGCTTAAAAATTGCGTGGAAACCAATGTGACAAGACAACCCCATGTATTCCATTTAGGCTTTTCGAGCTCTAGTTTTTGTCTAGAGCTTTTCTGTTTGTGTGAAATTTGATCATATTACCTTGAGTAACTCTAGCGTTTTAAATGATTTAATTTGTATGGGCGGTAGGTAGGTCATCCGATTTTGACCATTTTTAATATTACGAGCTATGTTCGAAGGTGTAAACTGTGTACCAAATTTCAGTCAATTCATATTAAACAGACAGGCAGACAGACAGATGAACATGGCTAAATCGACATTGGTTTCGAGTTCAGCAACAGATCCATAATCAGTGACCTTGACTTTAGAGTAAAAAATTGCCAAACATGATTAACATATATGACCTTGCATCATCTATAGATAGCTCGCAGTGTTTGACGAATAGAACGCAGCTAAAAGTAATTATGCAATAAAATATATTTCTGTTCTAATAAACACAGTTTTCAATCAGCTCACGGATACATGTATTTTATATTTTGTCATTGCTACATCGGACTGACTGGGCTTAAAATCTAGAAACAAAGTGACTGCAAAAAAAAGCTCGATACCAAAGAGTTACAGGCACAGAAATATAGAAGAGCGAAATTTTAGTACGTTTTGTTTTTTCCTAACAGGTCTATGCAACCGGTAGAGAAAAAGAGCTGAAAAATTCTTCACTGTAGAGTCGAAGATACTAAATATTATTTTTTTGTTATATTTGAAAATGTAGAGAAAAATCGCCATACTCAATGTTTATTTTCTTACATTTAAAATTTGTTTATCGCCATAAATTTGACAAGTTTTCGCTACAACACTTTACAGTTGCAATAAATGAATTTGTATAAACGATCTAAAATCAAGTGCAAAATTTAACAGAGTTGAGAACAACAGTAGAACGCAAAATAGTTTTATTCAAATACAGGTCAAATCGAGTAACCCCACTTGAAAATATATTGAAATACTTAGCTAAGCAACGGAAATTCATATTATTTACATGTGGAAATATGTGACTAACAATAAAATATACGCACGTACACACATATGCTGATGAGTTTTCCTTTTTTTTTGTTTATTTTCAGATACATGAAAAATAGAAAACCTTATGATTTAAAAACATTTATATCTGTTTACAACATAGCACAAGTGATTGCCTGTATTTATACCGTTATATCGGTAAGTTATATTTTGTAATGTTTTTAAAATTCTTAAATATTCATACAAATTTACATTTGCATTGCAGATTTATAGAGTTACTTCGTCCGTAATAATATTGTACTTTTGGAAATGTTCTATATTTGAACCAAATACACGCTCAGAATATCTTTTTAATCGCATATCGTATTTTACATTTTGGCTTAAAATTACTGAACTGTCTGAGACAATAGTGTTTGTGTTACGTAAGAAGACGAAACAAGTATCATTTCTGCACGTCTTCCATCACTGTACAACGGTGACATTAATTTACCTTTTATTAAGATATTATCGAGGTTTGTATGATGATAGCATTCCAAGAAATTTTAAATGTTAACTGATATTTCATTTTTAATTGCTGGTGCTGCTGCTCTTTACATTAACAACAGGTGGTTCTGCGCTATATCCATTGTTCCTCAATACAAATGTACATATTGTTATGTATTCGTATTACTTTGTTGCGGCAGTTTGTGATAAACGCATTGTGCGTCGTTTGCTGCCAATTAAGAAATCAATCACAACCATACAGATGATACAGTTTTGTATGATTTTGGCACAGGTTGCTACCATGATGACTATGTGCAATGTACCAACTGTGCTGTGCCTGTATTATATCGCTTGTGTTGGCGTTATATTTTACGGTTTCTATGATTTCTATAAAAAATCGTATACACGTTCTGAGGCACATCATCAAAAGAATAAGAAAGTGTCGCATAGATAAAATAGGAAAGATTAATATGTAACAATTTGCAAAAAAAAAAATTTAATAAGTGTAATTTGATTTTATAAATTACAACCAAAATACAAAACCTTATCACAAATTATAAACTTTCCGTATGTTGACAATAAATACCAAAACATTTCAAAAATTTTTTTGTTTAAAAAAGCTGTTTTTTTTTTTGTAATGGTCGTAACAATTTGCAGTGCCTATAAATAGGCAACGAAATCAATGAGTATTTTTTTTTTACTTTTTTGAACGAAAATCATTTACGAAATTTCCAGTTGAGCACCAACGTACTATTTCGTTGTGGTTTTTTTGTTGAGTAAATGTGGTTTAATCTGGCAGAGTTACTCGATCTTTTTACTTTAAACTATTGACACGATCTAGTGTCTAGTTCGATTTTTTGAAAAAAGAGACCAAAAAGTAAAAAAAAGTGGGATAGAAAAGTATTCTAAAACATCTTCTCTTAAAAATTATTAAAAAAATTTTAGTTAATGTAACAACAAATTGTCCAATTTCCGGAAAATTCAGAAATTTTTTAATTTCTAACATGCCTCCAACTTTGATATATTGTAATATGATGATAAAAATGTACATGGACCGTAAATCTTTAATTTTTCGACAGTCTGTTTCACAGTTCTTAGTTTTTATAAATTTTTCAATGCAGCATCAGGATTTTGAAATCGTGATAGAAAAATTTTAACTACGATTCGATTTAAAGACAATTGTAAGCGTGCTCTTATATGACTTTAAGATTTGCTAAAGTACTAGATAGGTAGTAGATATTTCCAAGAAATTTGAATTTTTTAAATAAAATAAAAATTGTAGAGATGTCACAAAAAACTTCCACGCTTTGGGGCCTACAGTATAAAAGTAATTAATCAAAAACGCTAACTAACTAAGCTTAGCATATGTACTGAAAGTGTGGAGTTATCATAACAGTTGAACAATTCTGGCATGAAACGGTTCTCCTAAGTGCAAGAAATCTTATAATTTATTTTTAAAATGGAAAACAAGTTGTTATCATCGACTTATAACACAATGATAAAAAAAAACGAAAAAACAATTTGTAATTGATGAGATTAAAAAAAAATACGCAACTGTATATTCTATACCAAAAAATGATTCATTGAAAGAATTTTACGTCACAGTTCGTGGTGCTAAAATAAAAATCAAGTTTAGTTTCAGATAAGGTACCGTAAAACAATAAAGTAATATTTCTTTCATAGCTACTTAAGGGAATTAAGTTAAATTTAAATTTATATACTATTTAGTCAATTGGGTAATTAACTTAAAGTGGAACAAATCAAATTGAATCCATGTATTCGTATTCAAATTAGTTTCTCGTTTGTAAAGTTTATAAAGACTTAAAATAAAAACTTTATTAGTTACAATATTCACTATTGTATAGGTGTTATATTGCGTTTGTAAATTTATTACATTGTTGAAAAGAAAAACTGCACTTATGGTTATCTATTGTATATGTAACTAAATAGCCGGCAGTTGTAAAGCGGTTCCATCGCTTTTTAACTGCCATAACACAACACAATGGTTTTTTTTTTTTTTTGCTGGAAATGTTGTAAAGATTGGTAGTGTAGAATATAAGTTTTTTAGAACAGTAGGCCTTCAACAGGAAAATACATTTTCGAAGCTAGTCCGATTTTCATAAATTTGGTTTGGAGATAGATTGAACACTAAGAAAGGTTATTAAAGGTCTTTAAGGGGGCGTAGCATCGCACATAATCGGAAAAAACGATTTCACAGCTGAGCTACTTCACCGATTTTGATGAAATTCGGTATGGAGATAGATTGAATCATGAGTAAAGATATTTGTTTCAAGTGGGCGGTACCACAGCGCTAACAAGAAAAAACGATTTCACTGCTAAACTAATGGAAAGATTTCGATGAAATTCGAATAAAAAAGAGATTTTTTTATCATCGCTGTCAAAAATAAAAATCTTGGTATCGTGTTCCCTTTCCCTATCTTTATTTCTTCCTTAGAGTTCAATATACATACCTCATAACAAGATTTCCCTATTAGATGCGTGGCGACACCATTTTCATTTCTCAAAATTCAATCTACAGATTTTCCAAGGAAACTCGATTTTTGATCTTTGACCTACATATCATGAATGCATCTACGTAAAAAGTATTTATAAACTTTCTAGTACATAAATACGTCTTTTAAAGCAATTCTAGAAAAAATTGTTTTACGATTAGTAATGGATCTGGTCGGACTGACCACTTGGGCCAACTGACCAGTGCTTTTTGAACACACTCAAAAAGTTATACATAACAAAACTACTTGGTTTCACAAAAAGAGTTTTTTTTGTTGCACTGACGAACGGAAGAAGTAAACGTCTGGCCAGCCAGTGGTTTATAAACACTCTAAAAAAATTCTTCAGATAATTCAGATAATTTTTTCATATATAAACTTCATTTTCAATGGGTTTGTTAAGTACGCAAAGCAAATCGAGTTTGAATTGAAATTACGACTTTGTGCCGTTGTACTTAAAACCTGTCATTTGTTTTGTGTTAAATGTTTTGTAATACAAAATGGATTAAGTAAACTGTTAAGTTTGTCTGTCCGTTTATTGCAGTATAGATAAGCAGTATTCAACTTAATCAGTATAAACTGTAAAAACAAATAAACAAAAAAAAACAAAAGCTACAAGAATGAAAGCAAACCGAAAGGAGAACAAGTGTAGTAGTATCTCAATTCAAACGAATAAGAAAGTAAAAATGTCAGTCTATGCAGTTTACTTAGATTTAAGAAAAAATATACAGACGAAATAAGAATTTATTATTATTATTTTTTGCTTTGCAATTTGAGCGTTTGCCAAGAAAATATGAAGACACTCAAAAGTACATTATTTTCAAAATTTATTTAATTATAAATTATTTTTATGATGTACCATACAATGTGCTATTTGCACAAAACGTGATTTTTCATACTCGTAAGTGAAGCTATTTAAATAATTACGTCTTGGTTAGGAAAATGGTTTTCAGATTAGCGTAATTTTTGATAAATTTTTTTTTGCTAAATTTGTATTATCAACAATCAAGAAGCAAAAAGGTCGGTCACATTCAGCCTGAATCTATTTATTATCATAGTGTCTTTCACTCAAAATTTGCACCGGGAATTAGTACATATTACAGAAATGTTCCACCATATCAAAAATCTTTAAATTATGACCTAAGATATTTTTCAAAAATTATTTTTAAATAGTCATTAAAAATTTGGTAGAACTAAACTAAAAACTTATTCCATATTTCAATAAAAAATGAGTTAAACACTCAGCCTAGATTTGTGGTGTATTTTTCAACTTGTCAGTACTAATCTTAGCTTTAACTAAAGTACAAAAAGCGCTCATTTAAGGCATATTTGATGTTTCCTCACACTTCTAGAAAATTTTTGTACATACTCATTTTCGCTGACGCGAAATTAACCCCTTTTCTTTTTCATATAAAAAATTTCCATTATTTAACAGAGGCGATACAATTTAAGGTTAAATTCATAAGCATTATCAAAGACTGCCAAAACGTTGAAATTGAATACATAGCAACAAAACCAACAGTTTAATTAAAAAAAAGTGATAAAAGCAATTAGTGACTAAATATGTATACATATGAACATACATATGTATGCACATAGATGAAACAGAAAAACTTTTTAGATGCAGTGACAGAACAAGTATATTGTTTACAAATTGGAGATGTGACGATCACATCGATATATGTACATATATGCATCGGTCTTTTTAAAATATCTTCGACATAGTTAACATTTTTTTTTTGGATTACTAGTATATTATTCAAATGATATTTTTTCAATCCATAACATTTCATATATACATTGTCTTTTTTCTAAGTTTTAATATCTGTCCTAGCTTTTATACCTCCAAATAAAAGTTAGAAATGAATTAATATAACAAGGTTGATGATTTGAACTTTGTTTCTTTCACTTAACGTTCCTTAGTAATTGGTCAGTGCTGTTTTTTTATAGTTTGTGTAGAGTTTAATTGATTTTTGATAACCTCGTGGTATATGGTCCCCATTTTCATAAATCATAAAACTTACTAAAAATTTTTTTAGCAAAAAATGTTGGAATTATTGTTTTATTCGAGTTTCCTGCAAACATTTTTCGAAGATCATCAGTGAAGGCATTAAATATAATAATATAGATTTGAGAACTTCTAAACTAACGTGACCATATGATCCGCTTTTCGCGGAGCAAGTCCGCGTTTTTGATTTTCTGCTCCGCGCGTTCCGCGATTTCATTGAAAATAATAAGTCTCATTTTGTTAGGGTTTTCGGTGAGTGAGGACCTTTTTTTTAGAAAATACAAATAATAGTACAAATAACTGGAGACCAAATCCATTTCAAACCATGCAGTCGGAGTGACTTCAAATTGCGGAATGGGCTATAATATGTTGTTTTTTAAAGTAATTAAGGGAACTTATTTTCCCCTGATTTGATTGAAAGTCAATTTTTACGAAGTTATGCCCATTTAAAATTTTAGTGTCAGAGCTTGAAAAAACACTGAAAATTTTTTCAAAATAATCGCATTTTCATCTAAATCAAAATAATTAATTTTGTCTTTTGATTCTAATAAAACATCTGATTCTCTGTGAGAATCTGTTAGAAATTTTGAAAATTGGCTGATTTTCTCAAAAACCCCAATTTTTTTTACGCTTAAAATTTTATTGTGTATTTGTATTAATATGAGAGAAAAATGACATGAGTTTAATGCTTGTTAAAACATATTTGAGGTCAGAAGATTTTTTTTTCCAAAATTGAAATGTCAATTTTTTGTTTTTCATCATTGTAAAGCCACTCTACGGTACTACTTTCAAAGAAAATAACAAAAGCAACATTCCAAATTACTTTCTGCAAATCCTGCTTGCATTCTGCATCCTTCTGTTTTATCGTTATTTTCGTAATAACTTTCTATCATGGGAAAGATATAAAAACATTGTACGCATATTTAACTTTTTCGCTGACAAAGTCAAGCAAACAAAACATTCAAAGCCCACAGAAGTACAGTTAGCGAAAATGCTATAGGTGCATACAATGTTTCCCATGATAAAAAGTTATTACGAAAATAACGGTAAAACAAAAGTATGCAGAATGCAAGAACGATTTGGAAATAGTCAATATATGATTTTTCTTAAAAGTAAATGGAGATATATGATTTGCTACTGTTTTCGGGATTTGAAAGTGAGGAGCCTTCTTTTAGTACCTACATACAATTTTTTTCCAGTTAAAACAAAAGAATCTTAAAAAAAGTTTTATCAACTTTTTCCTGCTCCGCGTTTTGGTCAAAAATATCTGGCAAAATATTTGGCACAATGCAAAAATGCAGACTTTTCACAAGATTGAAAGCTTGGATTATTCGATATGTTAACACTCGTATATTAAATAGTTATGTACATGGTTTTACTCAAGTTTATCATATGCATGGAATAAAACAATACGAAACTAATGCGGAAAGTTGTTGTCGCACGACTGAAGTTTGGCGATCGAGCAAGAAATAATTTATTCACGTTACGAAAATTTTTCGAACAATTTTATTTTTTGCGATTTTCCTCACAACCATTTTGTAGCAAATATAAGTAACTATAAATAGAATTTTAATACACACGATTTCAACTTATGTGAACTTTTCAAGGAGTCACCATACATAGTACATACATACATAGATGGAAATTAAGGGAAAACTGCTTTGTGGGAAACCGAACACGAATACTTTTGAAGCAGTTACATTTAATTTAGGTGATTTTTTCATGGCATGATTTTTTATCAGGATTCATGAATAAATGACCACTTAAATATTTGGGCTTATGTAGAAGATAAATTTAGAGATATTACTTTCTGACATTTGATACATATGTAAGCTACTTCGTTAATTATTCCCTTTGGAATAATCTTCACTTTGTGCAAAAAAAAGTACTATTCAAATATTGGAAATACTAAAATACAGTGAAACCTGGATAACTGGGATCTCCAAGGGACCAAAATTTTTGTCTCAATTAACAAGGTTTCCCATTTACACATAAATATTATTTCCCACTGATAGAGGTTATTTCTAAACGGTCCCAGTTATAGAGGGAAAAGCCCATGCTATAGAGGTGAAAACGCACAAAAACTTGAAAAATCAAATCCCAGATATTGAGGTTTAATAATCCCTGTAATAGAGGTATTTTAATGCGAAAGTGCTGGGACCTTGAAGTGAGTCTCACTAGTAGAGGTTTCCCACTTATCCAGGTACCGCTTAACCAGGTTTCATTGTACTTAACTAGTATAAAAATGGAGTAAATATTTTGTTAAGATTATAGGTATGTATGTCATTCATATATTTTGATTTGATTCTTTCTTTGTTATTATTATTATTAATTATGGACATATGGAATAAGGACAAGAGCAACAATTGTCTTGAAATTGATATTAAAAGAGCTAGTTGGTATTGGGTACACCACAAGCCCCTTTTACATATTATAAAGGCATATACTCCAATATTGATGTCATGGAAGAGGCAATTGTCTTCGAATGTACTATTCTTGCAATATCCTAAATTGGTGTAAAACAGGCTTGCACAAACTATTTTCGATGAGGGGCCACAAAAATTAAAAAGTATCATGCCGGGGGCCAAAGTAACGTTGTAAACGTGAAATTATATTCTTTCACCATTGCTATTTTGCAATTACACAGTAAGCATGCGTTTGCTCTTCGTCTTGCTTCCGCGCGTGCCTTGAAAGGGTGAAAAGAGAAAGAGTAAACAGATTGATAGGTGCATAATAAAAATTTCAGATGCGGAGACAGTTTTAATAACTAAACTGGCGGGCCACTTTTAAAGGCTACTCAGGCCATAGTTTGTGCATCCCTGGTGTAAAAGTAATGCATGCGGTGAAAAATGCCGCTTTTTAAGAACATTTGATGAAATAAATAATTCCTGCATAACCAAAAAAATAATATCAAAATTTTGAGTTTATCTAGCCAGAGATAACACGTTAGTTAGTAACAGTTTGCAAATATTTGGTTGAAATTAATTACAATCGTCAAGGGTTCCCTTGAATCAATGTGTCTGTAAAAATATATTAAGTAACTAACTATGAGTTTACTTTCCCATTTATAGAAACAGTTTTGTAGCTCTGTTGGAGGTGTTTAAAATACTTTTGTGTGCATAACGAATATGTTTATTTTTCAATTTTACACCTTTTTCAATTATTTAATTTTTAAGACCTGATTATGCACTTGTAATGTGATGTGACGTAATGCTGTCTATTGTCAAGTAGAAATCTGAATTTCAAGTGTGTTGGCGTGAAATTTTATTTTCAAAAGAAGCAAAACAAAAATATTTGAGGAACAAAAATATTTAAAGAAGAAAAGCTAATGAAAATTAACTAAATTATTATGTATTATAAAACAAACGTTTCAGAAGAAAAATAATAAAAAAAACATAATTTCCAACAAATGATTTCTACGATACTACTACTACTGACTACGATTACTATCCAAAGTTAATGTTAGAATAAGCGAGTCATGTAAACACATACTTTTTGTATTACATCATTGACATATACACAATATCGGTCAAGGGAAAGATGTGTAGCGGTGTAAAATCTCACGACCTTCGTGACCAATTAACAACGCTAGTTTTTAAAAATACGCTCCCTGTGTTAGCACAATCGAGTGAGTAATTCACGAGCTATGCATGTATATTATTTAATTCGATCGCATCAAAATTTAACCAGCTGCAAGCTTGACAGTATTCAAGTCTTTAAGCTCAAAATTAATAATTTTGTATTTAAAACCATAAGCCGCTTGATGTGGTGTGGGCTTATAATTTTGTCAGAGTATCTATTAGAAATAACGGCTGTTTAACAATAGCCGGTCAGTAATTCAAAAAATGTACTGTATCTCAAAAACTATTAAATTGATCGTAACTTAATCTCACACAATTTATTACCTCTGATATAAAATTTATTGTTATTCGTTTTTGGAAGTTTATTTGAAATTTTTTCACACATAACGAGTCATTTAGAATTTCTTTTCTTACAACAAATCGTTTCAAACTTCTTTTTAAAAATTAACTTCTCAACGGCGTACACATAATTGTTTTACGTTTGCATAAAATAGCTAAACCTCAATGTGTGATAGCTAAGAAAGTAAGCATTTTATTAGAAAGGCCAGAAAGTATAATTTGTAATAGTTAGAAAGCTAGTACTATTGGATATCATGAACGAACATGAGCTAAATACTTTTCTCTAAAATGGTTTTAATATACCTTAACCCATTCCTAGCCACTGTAACTGCTTGGGTACAGCACATTCAAATAGCTGTAAATTCAGCCAGAAAAAAAATTTTGCAATTTTGTCACACATACTGTGCTTTAAAAATCCACATAAACAATGAAGGGAAAACGACTAAACTTTTTTTAATATTTTGCTTTGTTTTGATACTTCATCGTCGATTTAGCGTTATTTTGAAAAAAACAGTGTTCATTAGTCTGCGTTGGAAGCGTTTTGCGTAAAAATTAAAAAAGTTTGCGCTTGATTTACAAAGCAAAACACTTGAGTTTTCATAGTTGAATGGAAAAATTACAAAAAATTTAAAGAATGCGCATATATTCTGCCGTTGTTCCAGTTTGAGAACAGGCTCAAAAACCTACTGATTGACATTTTTTTTTTTTTTTTCATATTTTATAAGCATTTTATGTTATTTTCATAAAAACGAAATATACATAGTCGATGATTTTTGTTTTTAAAAGGTCTTGGCTCTTAATGGGTTAAAACAGCGTTTCAAAAACTTCATAAAGGAAAATAGTTTTATCTTAAAATCATAGCAAGCTAGGGCGAACCTCTAAGGTTAAATTCGATACTTAATTTAATGTTTCAGTAACGTGCCATCTTTAGCATAAAGCGTAGTAGTTATATGTGTAAAAGTTATTTGGGCAATCGGAAATTGATAGTAAAAAATGACACAATTTGGCAATAGATAAAACTTCAAAGGCTTAATAAATAAACGATGAGACAACAGCTGCCTGATGACGTACAGCAAGCAATGTAAATGCAGACGACTTTGAAATCAAACGAAAACAAAGTACTGAAAGCAACAAGCTTAAAAATAGTAATATACCTATAGGCGACAAAACTTTCGAAAGGAAAAAATATTCTAAATGGGTACCTACCGTGTAATAGGAGAGTAATCCAGCATTTTCATCCAGCACAAAGAAACGATACTGCCAACCCTTCATGACATTGGTCCATTTACTGAGAGTACCCTCAAGGGTACCCGGTGCGCTGGAGGTACTCATTTGTTGTTAGTTGTATCAAAGGTGTTTTTGAACAAACCAAAACGAGGGCTGCACACAGTGAAAAAGAATTCTATTTTTTTTTAATTACGACGCTAGCGTATTTTATGTTTGGAAGAATGTCGATGCTATTTACTGTTTGAAGCGATGATGCAAGAGTTTTAAATTTTTATTCAAATTTTTTGTCACCTATAAATTTGTCATTTGCTGAGTTATATTTTAAACGCAACTTCTTGAGTAAAAGATTTTATTTTTTCCATTGACAATACGTCAGTCACTTTACACTACACTTGTCCGTTCGCGATGACTATGTCCCTGTTCCCGTTAACGTTCGTTGAATCCAGGAAAAAATTTCAACTTTCTTTCTACTGCAGCGCACATACAAGAATTTCAGCACGAACTAATTCTTCGTTCGGTATTTTATTTTTTTTAAATTATTTAATGAATATTTATACGGGTTTTTTCACAATTATTAACAAAAAAAGTTAAACTAAGAAATCGAACAAATTTTTAAGCAATTAAAATAAAAGAAGTAAAATTTCGACTACGAACACCGAATTAAAAGTAAAAGCACTGACGTTTAGCCCAGAAATGTTTTTTCTTTTTTTTTCTTGATTTTGCAAAAAATATGACACATGACATTAGTGTACCGCTTAGCAAGCACTGCACTTGAGTATCAGACAGTGAACCAGGGATGGTAAGAGAACATTTTCGTAAGTACTATTCCTTAAAACTAATACTTTTTTGTTGTATACGGTATTTGCTATTTTTGTACACTTCCAATAAAAAACTAAGCATTAGCGGTGTTCACAATTTGAAACAACTGTAAATTACAGTAAAGTTTTCCATATTTACCAGTTATAAGTTTTGATGTATCTAACTCAGCCATTTTAAACTGAAGTTTTTTGCTGTTGATACAAAAAATTTAGTTTCCCCAGTTTTAAACTCAAAAATGTCATCGACAGACACATTTCTAAAATAGAGATGATCCATTAGTAATTAATTTGTATATATAGGTTTTTATGTTTACTAACGACGGATGTTACACAGTTTTTTTTTATTAAATTAAGACAATTCATTCGAAATCTAGAAAAAATGTGAAACGTAGTTGCAATAGGATTTTTATTATCGTTCCCAGACCAATTTTTGAAACTCTTACCCAACTTTCTCGTGATGAAGCGTACTTCGGTACTTATGATAGGTCAAAAGTACATATTGTTTTAAAACAACATTCAATGTTTGAGATTTGTGTTCTTTCGACAGAATGTAGTTGAATTATATTGAAAATCCATCCATTTGTGGCAAGCTATATTTTGCTAGAAATTTTTAGAATTTTACAAATAAAGAAATAAAGAAAGAGGCAGCAATTGCTACAACCATGTTCAGTTGGTGACTGGCTTGCCAAATAGCCGATAATTGCATGCCAAAGCCTTAGCCTTAGCCAACTTTTGATTTATAATTACTGTAGCTACCGAAGCCGGTGTTGGACATACCGATACATAGTATCGATATTTCGAAAACCAAACGAGGTATCGATTTTTTTTATTTAACATTTTGGATTTATTTTGAAGTGTTTTATCGAAAAACTATAAAAAATAAATAAAATGATTTAAAAACAATTTATTTACTCAGGGGGAAGGGGGGTACATAAAATTTTCAAACTTTGACCAACGTTATTTCGGAAGCCATTAGAGGCCGACATTTTTTTTCAGATTCGGTTTTAGGGGGTAAAACTCCATGTTTCTAAAAAAAAAAAAATTGGAGCATAGGCCCTAAAGTACAATTGTTCCGTAATGGATTTCCATAGGATGCATTTTAAATGTTCTATCGAAGTAATACTGTAATAACTAATGTCTAAGTAAATTAAACAGAGCACAAGGACTGCAAATCAATTGCAATGCTTGTTTAACTGTTAAAAATTTTCGCACACTTCTAATTCAATAATAGGGGTTATATTACTTTGTCAAATTAAAATTTAATAGCGAAAAGAATATATACATATATATTATACGATTCCAATATTATATAATTTCGTTCTATCAAAGTAACACTGTCCAAATAAAAGTACAAGCAAATTAATATATTACTTAGTTAATTTTTTAACAGCCTGAAGAATAGATTGTGTCATTTATTTATTTTGATGCAGAAGTTGTTAATCGAGTTTAAACTAATAACCTTTACTTTCCTTAGAATCTGCATTCTGGTTTGAATAAGATTTTTTATATAAAATTATATATAAAATTTTTTGGTTGGTCAAGACAATTAGTTCAATATAGAGTAGCGCACAGTGAACAGTGGCTCGTGCCATACGACAAAAATAAAAAAACCGAAGTTAATATTTTGGAAATCTAAGCAACTGTGCCATTTCTAATAAAAGCAAACTTCGTAACGGTAAATTTTTTTTGAATGTTTCTATAAGGATCAGAAGTGCAAGTATTGATTGAAGTGGTTAGTGCATAGTAAGGAGTTTAAAAGTAAAGTTGATTTTTAAAAGTGAAAAACTTTAAGGAAAAATTTCGGAATTAAACTTAAACAAAATTAAAGTTAAGAATGTAACTTTTTTTTAAGTGATAATAACTTATAACATGTGTTGCGTTTTTTATAAAATAGAAGTTTTTAACAATAACCCTTTTCTATAATTTTTGTCTTTTTATTTGAAATTTACTTAGACTTTTAGTAATTTTGCCCCCTCTTTCCCCCTCTGATTTTTTTTTCTCAATCATAGTTGACGCTCTGGGATTAAAAAGTATACACAGTAGCTGCTACAATTTGCAACTTTTTGTGTAATCTGCTAAAAATTAACTTTAACTGAGTGGTCTGAAATCGAATTTTTTTTTATTCAAAAATAACTAGAGAGCACAAATCTTTTCGTAAATGAAATTTTTTTTTTTAATTAAAGATAATCAAAATACCAACAATTCTAAATGTTCATATCTTATTATTTTAAGTGCAAGGCTAAGAAGAAAAAAATGTTGAATTTGTGGTAAATATTGAAAAAATAAAAGTTTTTTAAAGTAATCTAAAATTGCTTTTTATAATTTGAATGCATAGTTTGGATATTTTAGAATATTTTTTGATTATAAAAATTTTCTGAAAATTTTTAGTTTTTACGTTAGTGATAAAAAAAGTTTTGGTCCGAATTTCACATTTTATCACTTGTTTCCTTAACTATCAATTTTCAGTAAAAGTGAGAAAATTTCTTAAAATTGGTCAAATTATAAAGAAAAATAGTTTTTTTTTTTGTTATTGTAATTTAAAAAAAATGTCACAAAATAAAAATACATAATTCTTTTTTTTTTACACGGTTAGAAATTTTGGAATACATTTTAATTTGATATTGCCTAAATATTAAAATTCATTTTTAGTACTTTTTTTTAATAATTAATTTAATACTCGATTTTATTAACAATAAGACTTAAAAAAAAAAAATTATGTTCATTTTCTTCTATAATGCTGCTCTTTTTGTATCAATTAAATTGGTAATGTATTTGTGTTGCGTTCTTAAAACTTTAAAGGAGAAATTAAATTTTTTACCTGTCATCGCTCAGAATTGATCCTAGATCCGCCGTTCTGCGTCATGCCACTGTTCAAATATGCTCATCTGTACCCAGGGCCGGATTTACCTTAGAGGCACACAAGGCCAGTGCCTAGGGCGGCACGATTTTAGGGGCGGCAAATATTGGAAACTTTGAAATTTTTTTTTGTAATTTTTTAAATTTATTTACACAGGGGGAAAAAAGTGCAAATACTGGGATTGTTAAAATGTTAACCAGCAAAAAAAAAAAAGGTCCTCACTTTTGATATTGCAAAATAGTGAATAGGGGCGGCAATTTCTGTCTGGCCTAAGGGCGGCAGATTTCTAAATCCGGGCCTGTCTGTACCATCTGAGCTACTGTCATCATTTCTGTGAGCGACTAGAGAACTATTAGTTTTCCGTCAATAATATAAAATATTGAACTTTTATTTTAAGATATTGTCATTTGATCATTCAATAATACTTTTAGCTAACAAAAAAATAATACTACAATACATTAGCTGATGTCGTTAAATTTCGCATGCACCAGATTCGAGTCCCAGTAGATACGACATAATTCCTTTTAATTTAATAAATAAGTATTAAAATATAATATAGCATGGTTTAAAAATCAAATATAATACTTACGATATTAAAATTTAATATAAAATGCATTACAAAATTTTGTAATCTATTGAAAAGTATTAAATTTAATCAAAATTATATCATTTTGTGCTGGACATTACTAAGCTAAACTATACACACATACTTTTTTTTTATTAATTCAATTTGAGTTTATCAATAAAATAAGCATTAAACAACAGGTATTCAGTAATATAAAAGTTATTTTTAACATTAATTAAAACTATAATCTATTGTTTTGTATAACAAGTAGGCAGTTGAGCTTAAGCCTTAAACTTGAAATAAATTAATACATAAAGTTTATTTGTACATACAAAGCGTGGGGTTTCAGTTCAAAAATGAATATACAAACGCAAAAAAAAAATAAATAAGCAAAAGCATTGTCATCAAATAAAAATCGCATAAAATCGAAGGAGGAGAAAAGGAAAATATAAGATATATGGGATTTAACTATACCAAAACACGAAGAAGTCTATCGATTTCTCCAAACTCATGATCAAATATCCATGATTTAGTCTCTTTGAGAAAAACTTGTTGATTTCATACACATCTGATGAATTCAGGAAGACTATTGAAAAGTCTGGGTGCAACCGATAAATAATAATTTAAAAAGTGTGTTGTGGTATGGTTTGGTATGGTAGCCAAATTTAAAATACTACCACCTGTATTCTGTTTTTATAAGAAATATCAGAAACAATTAAGTCGATAGCTAGCCTATATTCTTATTCTCTCTGATTGTTAGGCGGTCCTCAAAGCATTCTCCTTAACCTTATCTTGGCAAAAAAAAATATGTATTCAGATCGTAGTTTTGTAACGATGGCTGCAACTGCTGAACCGGATTATAGCAATACATGTTAGTACTTATTTCTTGCAATTATTTTATAGTTTGATTTTTTAAATAATAAAATATATTTTTATTTTTTTCAATCAATTTAATAGCTGACGAGGTGATTCACTGGTTTGGATTATCGTCTCCTTATTTTATGTTAACAACTATTGGAATATATTTGTTGTTAATTCTTAAATGTCTGCCAGTGTAAGTTTAAAAAAAGAAATTATTTTATATATTAAGGACTATGTTATCGATAACATTTGAGTGCTTTAAATAGAAGTCTGAGGGAAAATTAGATAACGTGCAAGAACATGTGTTTAAATGAAGTCTAGAGAAAAATGCAACTTTACTGCTTTTTTTTTGCAAGAGACATACATAAGTTAACTATGATGGGTGAAATGGACGAAAAACTTCAATGATAACAAGAGAAAAATCATAGGATCGATTTTAAGCAATTTTATAGCTTATTGTTAGTAAATTGTGTCTCTAGTATCTGTTACCAATATATTGCAATTTTTTTGAAAGCTTAATCCAGTTTTTTGGACGTCCCCTTTTTGGGCTCTGCGAAAACTATGTTACAAATTTCTGCACGCCAACAAAAACATATATTAAAAATAAAATAAAAAACTAACTTAGACCACCTTTCATAATTAATAGCCTAAGAGCCCGCTGTAAAAAAGTCGAGTGTATAAGATTACTGGATGGGATATACGGGAAAGATAGATTTGTATTTTGGAGAAACTAACTAACTAGGATTGAGTTGCCAAACCTAAATTTTGGCTAATTTTGTTTTGTCTAGAGGATTACATCTTGAAATGTATGCCAAATCATAGAACTCGAAGAGCCGAAATTGAATAGATAGGGTTGTCTCGTCGAATCCTGCCCCAAACATGGGTTGCCACCGGTTGTTTCGGTCAATTTTTGTTGGTAAAAATTACAGAATGAAATGTGTGCTATATGATACAGCTCGAAAGCCTCAATATAATATATGTGGGGTTGTCTTATCGAATCATGTCCCAAATATGGGTTACCCCCCATTAAAGATAAATTGGCTTAAAAATTGCGTGGAAACCAATGTGACAAGACAACCCCATGTATTCCATTTAGGCTTTTCGAGCTCTAGTTTTTGTCTAGAGCTTTTCTGTTTGTGTGAAATTTGATCATATTACCTTGAGTAACTCTAGCGTTTTAAATGGTTTAATTTGTATGGGCGGTAGGTAGGTCATCCGATTTTAACCATTTTTAATACTACGAGCTATGTTCGAAGGTGTAGAGTGTGTACCAAATTTCAGTCAATTCATATCAAACAGACAGGCAGACAGACAGATGAACATGGTTAAATCGACCATGGTGACCTTGACTTTAGAGTAAAAAATTGCCAAACTTGATTAATATATATGCATCATCTATAGATAGCTCGCAGAACGCAGCTAAAAACTATTGAAGCGTCCAGTTGCAAAACCGGCCAAATCCAAAAAATTAAATTTTGAGATATTCTCATATATCAAAATATGGACCATGCTTTATCGTTCTACTATGTTTTTAGATTGAAAACCATTTTTTTGACAGATATATAAAATTTTTTAAATTTATTTTGATTTCAAAACCGGCCAAGTCCAGGAACTTGCTTTCAAAACCGGCCAAGTCTATGAACTTGGTCCAATTTTTTTGTAAATTTGGTTCAATTGAGCTAAAATTTTGTCACAATTGGAATTCTTTCGGCCAAGTCCAGTACATTGATATCAAAACCGGCCAAGTCCACTTTTTTTTTCAAAACAAATTTGTTGAATACTATGTCAAAACCGGCCAATTCCAAAATTGTTTTCTCAAAACCATCGGCAGATGAAACTCGAAAAGTCTAATCTGACGTGTTTTGAGTAAGAAATTTTATAAGCTATCATGTGGGAAAAACGTTTTATATTTTCATGTTTCAACGTTTTTCGTTTTTTTTCCAAAAGTATGAAAAAGGCACTTGGCCAGATTTGCAACTGGACGCCTCAATTAAGCAATAATATATATTACTGTACTAATAAATACAGCTTTCAATCAGATAACGGATACATGTATTTTATATTTGGTCATTGTTACTTCGGACCGACTGGGCTTAAAATCTAGAAACAAAGTGTCTGCAAAAAAACTTCTATACCAAAGAGTTACAGGCACAGAAATATAGAAGAGCGAGATTTTAGCACGTTTTTTTTGATTTTTGTTATGTTTCCTACATACAAACGGTAGAGTAAAAGAGCTGAAAAATTCTTCACTGTAGAGTCGAAGACACTAAATATTATTTTTTTGTTATATTTGAAAATGTAGAGAAAAATCGCCATACTCAATGTTTATTTTCTTACATTTAAAATTTGTTTATCGCCATAAATTTGACAAGTTTTCGTTACACTTTATAGTTGCAATAAATGAATTTGTATAAACGATCTAAAATCAAGTGCAAAATTTAACAGAGTTGAGAACAACAGTAGAATGCAAAATAATTTTATTCAAATACAGGTCATATCGAGTAACCCCACTTGAAAATATATTGAAATACTTAGCTAAGCAACGAAAATTCATATTATTTACATGTGGAAATATGTGAAAAACAATAAAATATACGCACGTAGGTACACACATATGAGCCGTTTATTTTGAAAGTGGCATAAGTCACTTTGTTTTTAAGTCGAGATATTTAAGTTAGCATCCATATTTTTAAACGTGTTAAAGCGCAAACCCTTAAATATCTCGACTTAAAAACAAAGTGACTTATGCCACTTTCAAAATAAACGGCTCATTTAAGGGTTTGCGGTTTAACACGTTTAAAAATATGGATGCTAACTTAAATATCTCGACTTAAAAACAAAGTGACTTATGCCACTTTCAAAATAAACGGCTCATATGCTGATGAGTTTTCCTTTTTTTTTGTTTATTTTCAGATACATGGAAAATAGAAAACCTTATGATTTAAAAACATTTATATCTGTTTACAACATAGTACAAGTGATTGCCTGTATTTATACCGTTATATCGGTAAGTTATATTTTGTAATGTTTTTAAAAATTCTTAAATATACATACAAATTTACATTTGCATTGCAGATTTATAGAGTTACTTCGTCCGTAACAATATTGTACTTTTGGAAATGTTCTATATTTGAACCAAATACACGCTCAGAATATCTTTCTAATCGCATATCGTATTTTATATTTTGGCTTAAAATTGCTGAACTGTCTGAGACAATAGTGTTTGTGTTACGTAAGAAGACGAAACAAGTATCATTTCTGCACGTCTTCCATCACTGTACAACGGTGACATTACTTTACATTTTATTAAGATATTATCGAGGTTTGTATGATGATAGCATTCCAAGAAATTTTAAATGTTAACTGATTTTTCATTTTTATTTGCTGGTGCTGGTGCTGCTGCTCTTTATATTATCAACAGGAGGTTCTACGCTGTATCCATTGTTCCTCAATACAAATGTACATATTGTTATGTATTCGTATTACTTTGTTGCGGCAGTTTATGATAACCGCATTGTGCGTCGTTTGCTGCCAATTAAGAAATCAATCACAACCATACAGATGATACAGTTTTGTATGATTTTGGCACAGGTTGCTACCATGATGACTATATGCAATGTACCAACTGTGCTGTGCCTGTATTATAGCGCTTGTGTTGGCGTTATATTTTACGGTTTCTATGATTTCTATAAAAAATCGTATACACGTTCTGAGTAACATCATCAAAAGAATAAGAAAGTGTCGCATAGATAAAATAGGAAAGATTAATATGTAACAATTTGCAAAAAAAAAAAAAAATATAATAAGTGTAATTTGATATTATAAATTACAACCAAAATACAAAAACTTATCACAAATTATAAACTTTCCGGATGTTCACAATAAATACCAAAACATTTCAAAAATGTTTTTGTTTAAAAAAGTTGTTTTTTTTTGTAATGGTCGTAACAATTTGCAGTGCCTATAAATAGGCAACGAAATCAATAAGTATTTTTGTTTTCGAATATCATTTACGAAATTTCCAGTTGAGTAATTCCTCATTATGACTGAATTCACACAACGAAATGGCTATTTCAGGCTTTACAAAATATATTAACAGTCTACTTTACTTTTTCGAAAATTGGAAAAAAGACAATCGTAAGCGTGCTCTTTATGACCTTAAGGTTTGCTAAAGTAATGGTCTGTAGTTGTAGTACCTGACAGGTTTTTTAGTAGGCGTTATAGTTTGGAGTGGCAAATCCTACATGGCTTATGTTAAGTTTAATATCTAAATGTATCAAATGAAGATCAATTAACTAGGTCTGTTTTGGCGTTCTTTCCGACAGCTAAAATACATAGATATTCACCATAAAGGCATAAAAGGGGGCGTGGAATGTGGGCGTAGCAAACTTATATATATTAAGCCATACACAACAAGCAAGGATTTGACTTTAGTTTGATAGAATGTTGTAGGAATCAAATTTTACTTGAAAAAATATACGAAAGTACAATTGTAACTATGCCGCCCGCAAAGGGTGTAGAAAATACTTTGCGACATATCTCAAAATCTGTTGAAGACATTTCTATAAAATTAGAATTTTTTAAATAAAATACAAATTGCAGAGATGTCACAAAATTTCAACGCTCTGGGAAACTACAGTATAAAAGTAATCGAAAACGCTAAGGGTAAAATTGTACATGTACATTCGTCGAACAAATTAAAAACAAAGTTTTCTAGAATAAGATTAAGTATATTGCTTATAAGAAATTATGTACGATTAAGCGCTGACGTGGAGAATGCCCTACTTTTGCCAGTACTTATGTACTGAAAGAGAGAAGTTATAACTAGTAACAGTTGAACAAGTTTGGCATGAAACAGTGCTCTTAAGTGCAAGTAGTTTCATAACGTATTTTTAAAATGGAAAACAAGTTATAACACAATGATAAAAAAACCAAAAAAACATTTGAAATTTATGAGATTAAAAAAAAATACGCAACTGTGTATTCTATACCAAAAAATGATTCATTAAAAGAATTTTACGTCACGATTCGTGGTGCTAAAATAAAAATCAAGTTTAGTTTCAGATAAGGTACCGTAAAACAATAAAGTAATATTTCTTTCATAGCTACTTAAGGGAATTAAGTTAAATTTAAATTTATATACTATTTAGTCAATTGGGTAATTAACTTAAAGTGGAACAAATCAAATTGAATCCATGTATTCGTATTCAAATTAGTTTCTCGTTTGTAAAGTTTATAAAGACTTAAAATAAAAACTTTATTAGTTACAATATTCACTATTGTATAGGTGTTATATTGCGTTTGTAAATTTATTACATTGTTGAAAAGAAAAACTGCACTTATGGTTATCTATTGTATATGTAACTAAATAGCCGGCAGTTGTAAAGCGGTTCCATCGCTTTTTAACTGCCATAACACAACACAATGGTTTTTTTTTTTTTTTTGCTGGAAATGTTGTAAAGATTGGTAGTGTAGAATATAAGTTTTTTAGAACAGTAGGCCTTCAACAGGAAAATACATTTTCGAGGCTAGTCTGATTTTCATAAATTTGGTTTGGAGATAGATTGAACACTAAGAAAGGTTATTAAAGGTCTTTAAGGGGGCGTAGCATCGCACATAATCAGAAAAAACGATGTCACAGCTGAGCTACTTCACAGATTTTGATGAGATTCGGAATGGAGATAGATTGAATCATGAGTAAAGATATTTGTTTCAAATGGGCGGTACCACATCATCTGGTTGTGAAAAATTGAAAAAACTTCAGTTTAAAATGGCTGACTTAGATACATCAAAACGTATAACTGGTAAATATGGAAAATTTTGCTGTAATTTACAGTTGTTACAAATTGTGAACACCGCTAATGCTTAGTTTTTTATTGGAAGTGTACAAAAATAACAAATACCATATACAACAAAAAAGTATTAGTTTTAAGGAATAGTACTTATTAAAATGTTCTCATACCATTCCTGGTACACTGTCCGATACTCAAGTGCAGTGCCTTTGGTACTGTAAATTACAGTAAAGTTTTTCATATTTACCAGTTATACGTTTTGATGTATTTAAGTCAGCCATTTTAAACTGAAGTTTTTTCAATTTTTCACAACCAGATGCCATTCGAACCTTTGGAACTGTTGATATATTAAAGTGTCTGTTCGGGCTTTTGTATCAGGTTGAGTTGCACGGGGGGTCAAAATGTCAAAAAACTATGTTATATTATCTGTTACCAGTCCCTTATGCTTGTTTTGCAATCTATCAAAATTCAACTATTCGAATTATTCTTACATGTACATAGCTCATACTATTAAGTGTGTGAAAAAATACAGCTCTGCAACTGTGAATCAGGCAGTGTGCAGTGCACTGTGTAAGGGCTTTGTTTAATTTGCTTGTACTTTTATTTTGACAGTGTTACTTTGATAGAACGAAATTATATAATATTGGAATCGTATAATATATATATACTTTTGGCATAATTGTACTTTAGGGCCTATAGCCCGAAAACTAAAATTTTACTTTTGTATTTTGTATTTTGGGACGCTGATCGTAATGGTAATAAAAACAATTGTCGGTCTCAAATGGTTTATAAGATACAACCGTTTAAAGTTTCAAAAATTCACATTTATTTTCACGAAAATTTCCACTTCAAAATGCGTTTATTATGTATTTTGGGGCCCTAAATGCAATGCTGATAGTAAAAAATTTTCTCTAGAAGCGACCGCAGGCCGCCCACTTACCCAACTTTTGATTTATAATTACTGTAGCTACCTAAGCCGGTGTTGGACATACCGATACATAGTATCGATATTTCGAAAACCAAACGAGGTATCGATCTTTTTTATTTAACATTTTCGAATTATTTTGACGTGTTTTATCGAAAAACTATAAAAAATAAATAAATGATTTTAACACAATTTATTTACACAAGGGGGGTACATGAAATTTTCAAAACTTGACCAATATTATCTCGGAAGCCATAAGAGACCAACATTTTTTCTTTTCCAGACTCGGTTTTAGGGGGTAAAACTCCATGTTTCTAAATAAAAAAAAAAAAAAAATTGTAGCATAGGCCCTAAAGTACAATTGTTCCGAAATGGATTTCCATAGGATGCATTTTAAATGTTAGATAATTACGTTCTATCGAAGTAATACTGTAATAGCTAATGTCTAAGTAAATTAAACAGAGCACAAGGACTGCAACTCAATTGCAATGCTTGTTTAACTGTTAAAATTTTCACACACTTCTGGTTCAATAATAGGGGTAATATTACTTTGTCAAATTAAAATTTAATAGCGAAAAGTATATATACATATATATTATACGATTCCAATATTATATAATTTCGTTCTATCAAAGTAACACTGTCCAAATAAAAGTACAAGCAAATTAATATATTACTTAGTTAATTTTTTAACAGCCTGAAGAATAGATTGTGTCATTTATTTATTTTGATGCAGAAGTTGTTAATCGAGTTTAAACTTAATAACCTTTACTTTCTTTAGAATCTGCATTCTGGTTTGAATAAGATTTTTTCGCTTATCTATATAAAATTTATTGGTTGGTCAAGACAATTAGTTCAATATAGAGTAGCGCACAGTGAACAGTGGCTCTTGCCATACGACAAAAATAAAAAAACCGAAGTTAATATTTTGGAAATCTAAGCAACTGAGCCATTTCTAATAAAAGCAAACTTCGTAACGGTAAATTTTTTTTGAATGTTTCTATAAGGATCAGAAGTGCAAGTATTGATTGAAGTGGTTAGTGCATAGTAAGGAGTTTAAAAGTAAAGTTGATTTTTAAAAGTGAAAAACTTTAAGGAAAAATTTCGGAATTAAACTTAAACAAAATTAAAGTTAAGAATGTAACTTTTTTTTAAGTGATAATAACTTATAACATGTGTTGCGTTTTTTATAAAATAGAAGTTTTTAACAATAACCCTTTTCTATAATTTTTGTCTTTTTATTTGAAATTTACTTAGACTTTTAGTAATTTTGCCCCCTCTTTCCCCCTCTGATTTTTTTTTCTCAATCATAGTTGACGCTCTGGGATTAAAAAGTATACACAGTAGCTGCTACAATTTGCAACTTTTTGTGTAATCTGCTAAAAATTAACTTTAACTGAGTGGTCTGAAATCGAATTTTTTTTTATTCAAAAATAACTAGAGAGCACAAATCTTTTCGTAAATGAAATTTTTTTTTTTAATTAAAGATAATCAAAATACCAACAATTCTAAATGTTCATATCTTATTATTTTAAGTGCAAGGCTAAGAAGAAAATAATGTTGAAAAAATAAAAGTTTTTTAAAGTAATCTAAAATTGCTTTTTATAATTTGAATGCATAGTTTGGATATTTTAGAATATTTTTTGATTATAAAAATTTTCTGAAAATTTTTAGTTTTTACGTTAGTGATAAAAAAAGTTTTGGTCCGAATTTCACATTTTATCACTTGTTTCCTTAACTATCAATTTTCAGTAAAAGTGAGAAAATTTCTTAAAATTGGTCAAATTATAAAGAAAAATAGTTTTTTTTTTTGTTATTGTAATTTAAAAAAAATGTCACAAAATAAAAATACATAATTCTTTTTTTTTTACACGGTTAGAAATTTTGGAATACATTTTAATTTGATATTGCCTAAATATTAAAATTCATTTTTAGTACTTTTTTTTAATAATTAATTTAATACTCGATTTTATTAACAATAAGACTTAAAAAAAAAAAAATTATGTTCATTTTCTTCTATAATGCTGCTCTTTTTGTATCAATTAAATTGGTAATGTATTTGTGTTGCGTTCTTAAAACTTTAAAGGAGAAATTAAATTTTTTACCTGTCATCGCTCAGAATTGATCCTAGATCCGCCGTTCTGCGTCATGCCACTGTTCAAATATGCTCATCTGTACCCAGGGCCGGATTTACCTTAGAGGCACACAAGGCCAGTGCCTAGGGCGGCACGATTTTAGGGGCGGCAAATATTGGAAACTTTGAAATTTTTTTTTGTAATTTTTTAAATTTATTTACACAGGGGGAAAAAAGTGCAAATACTGGGATTGTTAAAATGTTAACCAGCAAAAAAAAAAAAGGTCCTCACTTTTGATATTGCAAAATAGTGAATAGGGGCGGCAATTTCTGTCTGGCCTAAGGGCGGCAGATTTCTAAATCCGGGCCTGTCTGTACCATCTGAGCTACTGTCATCATTTCTGTGAGCGACTAGAAAACTATTAGTTTTCCGTCAATAATATAAAATATTGAACTTTTATTTTAAGATATTGTCATTTGATCATTCAATAATACTTTTAGCCAACAAAAAAATAATACTACAATACATTAGCTGATGTCGTTAAATTTCGCATGCACCAGATTCGAGTCCCAGTAGATACGACATAATTCCTTTTAATTTAATAAATAAGTATTAAAATATAATATAGCATGGTTTAAAAATCAAATATAATACTTACGATATTAAAATTTAATATAAAATGCATTACAAAATTTTGTAATCTATTGAAAAGTATTAAATTTAATCAAAATTATATCATTTTGTGCTGGACATTACTAAGCTAAACTATACACACATACTTTTTTTTTATTAATTCAATTTGAGTTTATCAATAAAATAAGCATTAAACAACAGGTATTCAGTAATATAAAAGTTATTTTTAACATTAAATCTATCCAATGTTCCAAATTAAACTAGTTTACAATATCTTTTCGTAAAGCTAAGCTTAAGCTTCCAACCAAACGTAGCTGCTGTTGCTGTTGAAATCAATGCAAAGAATTAATAGATAATTCTTTGATGAATATTTGAGTGAATTAGCATATCTGCAGCCTGAAACTTAAACGCTGCTTTGGTGGCCAAGTTCCGTACGAAAATTTCCAATAGTTTCAGATTGTATATCATTTCAAGACCAGCTTTGCAGTGTAGATCTTATCTATTGTTTTCAAGCAAGCTGAAAATCATTTTCATCAGCTTTTTCTTCGAGATTCAGGACGACGCCTAAATATTTAGCTTTTTTTAAAATGATCATTTCTATCATTTTAGGAATAGTGAGGCTGGAAACTTTGAACTTTTGAGTGAACAACTCAAGTACCATTTTATTTGGGACCACATCTCAAAACGTTCTTTTTTGCCTACTTTGGCAGTTTATAAATAAAAGAGGATATACTTAGATAACGAAAATTTCATGAGTACGCTGATCGTTTAAAAAAAATTTTTCAGTGTTAAGTATCACAACGTTCTCAGTGATATGAGGCTTGATTTGCCTTTATCAAGGTCAGATTGTTATTACCTAATTCCACAATATTGAAAATATTAACACTATAAATTTCTTATTATTTAAGAGCTTCATCTATTATGCCGGCTATCTCAAGCGACACTATGTTAACAGATCTAATTGTGGTAACGCACTGTGGATTGCTGCAGATTTCGGCAATGAGTGTGCTTCTAATATGTACATATGTAGATGGACGAAGCATTCCATGTTCTTTAAAAGAAACCAAGATAGGCCTATAATTTTTCGGAGCTATGTACGTTCCATACTTTAGGAATAATAGCTACTTTTCACTGCGTTCATTTGTTGGGAGTATGACTTTATTGTAACCAACTCCTTAATATTACCAGTACAGTGATGGCATTTGGGTTTTGTGAAAATGTACTGAATCGAGACTTCAAATGTACTTTTTAGATCCCGAATGTACTTTTTTGTCTTGAGCACCCAATTTTGCACGAAATTGTTCTAAAATTGACTATCAAAAAAAAAAAAAAAAGGTCCTCACTTTTCCCATCTCAAAAATAGACATGTTTCACATTAAATTAATTACAAAATCTACACATTGCGCGATTATTTTCATTTACTAAGAAAAAAACGTAACTAATATAATAGGGTAATGATATTATATACAGTTAATTACTATAAATCTACTCATTGCGGTTATTTTCATTTACTAAAAAACAAAAAAATGGTAAATATTATAAATTGTCCAAATGTACCGAAAATGTACTGAAAATGTGCTAAAAATTTGGCGAATGTTCTGAAAATGCCCCAAATGTACCGAATGTACTGAAAACTTGTCGAATGTACTGACAACGATTTTTCAGGACGTAAATGTACCGAAAAAAGTACAAATGTACCGAAAATGCCATCACTGTACCAGTATACTTTTGGGTACCCAGAACTCTGCAACATAAATTTCTTTGATTTTTAGGATTTGAAACACTTTATAGCCTGCATATTATATCTGATCTGATGTTATATAGAACATTGATGAAACGTGTAAAAATGGGCCTGATAAAATATTTGTTATCTGCACGAAAGTATCCAAACTGATACGACCAGCCAACCAATTTTTCTAGAGCATATTCTGCTAGTTTCTACAATCGATTAAGCTGATATGCCCAGAGATTCAATTTAACTCTGGAATATGTTGTCTACTTTGCAATTTTTTCACCATTTACTTGATGTTGTTAGGAGAGAACAGTATATTTGCCTGTTAGAAATAATACAACATTAGGTCTTGATAATATTGAAATCGATCAATTTACATATTTTGTCTCTAAGGTGGGAAATACACAAGCACGCATACAAACATAATTGCTATGGCATGTAAACTGCGGATAGTTTGGCTCTTTGGAAATTCTATTACTGCTCAAATAAACTATGATATTTCACCGATTTCAGCACAACTTTTTCTACATTTTCTTCATTGTTACTAAACAAATATCTTTTTTCTTTAAATTTTACAGTAAACTTCCAACAAAATGACAGCAAAACCAAAATTTTCATTTGAAAAGGACCCAATGGTCACCATAGACAATATTGATATCAATGAAGAAGACAGAGTTGCTAAAAGCTTTGCAGGACGCAGTTTATTCATTACTGGTGGTACAGGTTTCTTGGGCAAAGTGTTGGTTGAAAAGCTACTAAGGTAGGTTGATGGGAAGAAGAGAAGAAAAAAAACGCGAAAACTTAACGACAAACACGTTCAGCAAAGCCAGAAAATTAATTGTGGTGTAAACAAATGTGAACGAGACTCCAATTAATAAACATTATACCAGGCTTAAGCTGCTGGTGTGAACTTTTTCATGTTTTTCTTCTATTTCACAGATCATGTACTGAATTGAAAAAAATCTACCTTTTGATACGACCAAAGAAGGGTAAAAGTCCACAGGAACGCATTAAGGAAATGTTTAGCAATGTAGTGAGTATATTTAGTGCTGTAAATACGCGTGGATACAAATATTATGATAAATTGCAAACGTTAATGTGCCAGTGCAAAAAGTCGTATTTTGTGACAAAATTTTGATATAAAACGTTTAATATGCGTAGGCAAATAATAGTAATTTTTGGGATTTCTTAAAATCCTTTGGAAAATTGAAAAAGGTTAAAGTAAAAATAAATGACGCGTATTAAGCTGTGGGTAGAATGCAGTAAGGGCATCCCATTTCAGCGCAGCTTACAATAAAGTTTAAGCAGTGGAAACCAATAGTGTGATTTAATGGTGTTGTGATATCTTCTTTTAGCCCTTTTGAGCTGCACAAAGCTTACTGTTAAGGTAATTTTTTGTTTTCAATTTCAATAGCGTTTAGAACATTTACATTGTCTTAAACAATGTTAAATAAATAGCACGTTTCCTATTGTCCACAGCAATAGCCTACTTCAAAAATTTTATGGACAGACATTTTAGTAGACGAAATACTTTTATTTTGTAAGCAATTATCTTCAGTAGTAATTTATTCCTCAATCACTTAATTTCTAATAAGTTCAACCTTTGAACTGTGATGCAATCAAAATACGCTTTTATTGTTTATTATTAAATTAACTTTATTCTGAAATCAGAAACAGTTCGAAATTTTTATAATATCTGTGGCATTTTTTTAGAGTATGTGACCACATTGCAATACACCATTAATCTTGGGTGTAAGGGTATACCTTATGCTGTTTGGTGATGTGATCACAGATCGACTTAAGGTACTCTGACAAAATTCCACTGACTATAGAACAATTAATGCACACGAAATAATAAGCACTTTTACTTAAGACACGTTTTTGAACAACTGATTATCTATGTAAATAGACTTTCCCTAACTTCCAACTTGCCGTCAAATTGTGATTTGAAACCGACTTAAAATATAATTTTAATCTACCCAGCTGCTGCTCCTCTGAATGAGAATGTGCTTACCATAACAAATTTTTAATATATATTCTTACTTTACATTATAGCTCTTTGACTTAGTTAAATCACAACAAGGTGAGGATATCGTTTTAAGTAAAGTTGAAGCAATTTTTGGTGATGTCATGCTACCAGGATTAGGTATTGGAAAAGATGATCTCGCCAAGTTACAAAATGAAATATCAATCATATATCACTGTGCAGCAACAGTGCGGTAAGTGTACAAATTGAAATTATCAAAACTTACGTTATAAATTTTTTATTTGTTTCATATCTTTTTAGCTTCGATGAACCCTTACGCAGAGCGGTCTTCATGAATACACGTGGTACCAAATATATGCTGGAGATTGCCGCTTCTATAAAATGTTTAGACTTCTTTGCATATGTTTCAACATCTTATTGTCACTTGCATGTGAAAACATTGTATGAACAGCCATATGATCCTCCAGCTGATCCACATAAAGTAATGCAAGCTTGCGAATGGTTAACTGATAGCGAAGTCAATTTAATTGAAAAGAAAATTCTGGGTGATATACCAAATACGTATGCCTACACAAAATCACTTGCAGAAGCTTTAGTTGTAGAGAAGTTCGATGAATTACCAGCCATCATATTGCGTCCTTCTATTGTTATACCTATTTGGAAGGAACCAATTCCCGGTTGGACAGATAATGTTAATGGACCTACTGGTTTGTTGATCATCGCCGGTAAAGGAGTTCTTCGTACAATGTATTGCAATTCCACTGGATATGGTGATTTTTTGCCTGTCGATGTGGCCATCAATGGTATTTTAGTAGCAAGTTGGCGTTGGCTTAATCGTGAACAATATGAAAAATCATGTCGTGTTGCACATATGACCAGCTCATATGATATTAAAGCTTCATGGGTAGAGATTATTGAATGTAGTCGTTGGGTCATTGAGAATAAGTTGCCGCTAAATGGTGTTGCCTGGTATCCGGGTGGCTCAATGAAATCTAATTATTATGTACACTATGTCTGTATGATACTCTTCCATTGGTTGCCTGCGTTGTTCGTCGATGCTATGCTTTGGATATTTAGATATCCAACATTGTAAGTTCGACTTTGCTTGTTGTAAAAAAATAATGGAATTTGAGAAATGTTTTGATTTTATTTTTCATATAGTATGTGGCGCGTTCAAAAACGTATTACCAAGGGTTTCGAGGTCTTTGAATACTATGTGAATAATACTTGGAATTTTGATAACTCGGAAGTGGTGAAACTGCGAAAACTTCTAAATAATAGGGAACGAATGACTTATGTGATTGGAAAGATTGATTTAGATTTAATTGATTACTTTACAAATTGTGTGCTCTGCGCTAGAAGATTGATATTAAAGGAGTCCGACGAGTCAATTCCAGCAGCTAGACGTCACATGAAAGTGTAAGTTTTGAAATCATTGGGTGCGCTTACAAATAGTTCAATTAGTGTTAAATAAATGATCGACCGTACAGCTGTAAAATTATTGCTATATGAAATGTCAAATATTATGGAACATTTAGAGAATCATTCAAAAAATCACAACAGTATTGTTTAACAGTTTCATAACACTTCGACTGCTGAATTCACTTCAAAGAATGCGAAGGGTGTAGCTTCTTTGTGCTTTTACACGAGTATAAGCTCATAATAACAAACAAAGCTCATAGTTGACGTTAAAAAGCTTTATGACTGTTGAGAGTTTAAAGTTCTCTTTTAATAATTTTGACATTTATTTTTTCTCAGCATGTGGTGCGTCGATAAAATCTGGAAAGGATTTTGGCTCTTTGGACTTGCCTATATGGTGTACAAATGCTTCCTTGCCGATTTCTTTACAAGCTACACTTTAGCGAAGCCTCTGGACAAAATTTAATGCTAATAGGCGATTCATCATTAATTAATTTAAGTTATGCTCCTTCTTGCTTTTTACCAAAATTTTTATATTTGTGAAATGTTTATTAGTACATACAATTGCAAGTTTGATGTAAATTTTATGTTTATTTTAATGTTGGTTATATTTAAGGTTATTGTGTATTTCTTAAGAGGTGTTCCCTTTTTAGTTTCTATTTAAAAAAAAACCATAACACAACCTTTTGAAAATAAATGAAATAATATGCTATGTACTTGTAATTGAATTTTAATCATATACAATAAAGGGAATGTTTCATTAAAAAGTCTCTTACAGACTTATAAAACAATATGGTCTGCTATCCTCAATAGTATTGAGGGGTGTTTTTCCAGTTTTCTACATTAAGAGACGTAGTAATAGCTTTCATAAAATGATTAAAGGTCTATCGTTTGAACCAGAGGTTTTAGAATAAAAGATCCTCTTGGCTATAGTTTTTGTTGAAGCGAATGCAAACAACTGAACCTAATGTCTGAGACAGCCCGGGAGTTCCGCTAGAATATTAGATAAATTGGCAAAGACTCCTTTTCTTCCGCAAGCCAGGTGTTCGTCATCAATATTTCTGTAGCGTGAACCTTTTTTTTTATAGCCATCAGGCTCAATGAAACGAAATAATTTAAGTCTAACCAACCTAATGCCTAATCTTAGTTTATTGTCTGTGCTTGTGAACGGCACCTTATTCAGGGGAGTGGCATTTTGAAAAATTTTATTTATCTAGTTTTAGAAATTTTCGCATGTAGGTATGTACCGAACAACATATAACGACGTAACAATCAAAAGTTAGTCTAAAATTTTGAGCTGTACCTATAGGTATACATATTTCAAAAGCAATTTTTTAAATTCATAAAAAACTTATTTAAAGATTTTTCATCAGCTGAAGACTTTGACTCAAAACTACTTAATAGCAGAAATTTCGCAAATTTAAGTAACATGTTTAAAAAATTCACCCTGGATCCTGTTCAAACATTAGTTTCCATCGGTTTTTTGGTCAATTATAATTAAGGAGGCAGGTCCAGTCATGGCCGTGATTAGGGCATTTTCAATAATTTTTTTTTGTATTAATTTAATTTATTTAATAAAAGTGATAATGTGGAATTATTACATAATGTTTCAACTTGACTCGACGAAAGTTTATAAAAAAAATATTAAAAATAAAAAAAGTTATAGCTGGGACCCTGTCCCATACATAGTGTCTTGCGGTGACCATCACATATCCTTGGAAAATCATCTAAAATTAATCGGATAAGAAAAATTAGTTAGTTAAATAAATAATCTAGTGCCTGATCTAAGGTTTTTTTTTTTAAATCAACAGAATGGCTGCTTCAGGATTTCGGTAAAAAACCAACACTTTTTTATGAATAATTATTCATAAAAAATCGATTTAAAAAAAAAAACAAAATCCTTCGATCAAGCACTAGTTTTTTATGTTTTTCAAAAACTGTGCAAATTTTATTGAAATCTATCGAACGGTTTTCGAGTTACAGTGGTCACCGCTTCCGAAAACATAGTTTTGAGAAAAATGCATTTAAAGTTTTACGCTCGGTACTCTTACCACCGAGAGCCCTTTGGTTATTGCCAAATAATAATTGTCGGATTGACTTCAAATTTTCAGGATATATTTTTAAGATAGTATACTTTAAGAAAATGCAAAAAAAAAAAATTCGATTTCTCAAAAATCATGATTGGACCTGCCCCCTTAAGGCATGACGAACAGCCCGCCGTAGAAAAGTCGAGTGCCGATGCCCGAAAATAACCAAATTTTGCCCAATTTTGTTTTAATTAAAACTGTATAATATTACCTTAAAATTTATGCCAAATGATAGAATTCGAAGAGACCTATACATAAATAGTCGAAATCTGTTCCAAAAATGGGTAGCCACCGCTTGAAATGTGTGCCAAACGATAGAGCTCAAAGAGCTCCTGTCTTAAACATGGGTTGCCATCAGTTTTTAGGGCCGATTTTTCTTAAATGGGTGGAAACCAATATTTGGGACAGGATTCGGCAAGGCAATCTTATATATTCTAAGTAAAATCGGTACATGAACTTCCTCTATTCTAAGTATTAAGGCTCTTAATGATAATTGACCAAAAAAACCGATGGAAACCAATGTTTGAAAAGGATCCAGGGTGAATTTTTTAAACATTTCATTTAAATTTGCGAAATTTCTGCTGTTAAGTAGTTTTGAATCAAAGTCTTCAGCTGATGAAAAATCTTTAAATAAGTTTTTTATGAATTTAAAAAAGTGCTTTTGAAATATGTATACCATAGGTACAGCTCAAAATTTTAGAATAACTTTTGATTGTTACGTCGTTATATGTTGTTCGGTACATACCTACATACGAAAATTTCTAAAACTAGATAAATACAATTTTTCAAAATGCCACTCCCCTGAATAAGGTGCCGTTCACGAGCACAGACAATATACTAAGATTAGGCATTAGGTTGGTTAGACTTAAATTATTTCGTTTCATTGAGCCTGATGGCTATAAAAAAAAAGGTTCACGCTACAGAAATATTGATGACGAACACCTGGCTTGCGGAAGAAAAGGAGTCTTTGCCAATTTATCTAATATTCTAGCGGAATTCCCGGGCTGTCTCAGATATTAGGTTCAGTTGTTTGCATTCGCTTCAACAAAAACTATAGCCAAGAGGATCTTTTATTCTAAAACCTCTGGTTCAAACGATAGACCTTTAATCATTTTATGAAAGCTACATATTACTACGTCTCTTGATGTAGAAAACTGGAAAAAC